>CM045991.1:31601436-37557170 GCA_025175895.1 Wurfbainia villosa
CTCTCTCCTCCTTTCGGAACGGGAATGGTTTGAGTATATAATTCACCGTAAATTTAATATTTAATAAGAAAAAATAGATTAATCAGTCATTCTGATAGATTAATAAATTTTTAATCCAATTCAATTTTAAATGAATTGTAAATTAAACGGATCATTAAAAAAGCATTAAAATTATTTTATTAATTTCTTTAAAAATATTATATTGAAGTGTCATCAAAATAATTTCATTTGAAAGAAAAAAGAATTCAATTAAAAATAATATTTTTTTCATATTAATTGAATATGATAAATTAAATTAAATTCGTGATTAAAAATGATTTATGAGAAAGAAAGACTTTCAACTTTCACAATTTGATAATCAATTTAAATTCGTCGACAACCCATCTTAATCCCTAATTTATACGGATGGATCCATTTAAACTCACGTGATGATAAATTAATAAAGTTTTAATTTAATTTGTTTAAATTATTTAATGGAGTAAGTCAATTCAACATTCAACGGGCATAATTTAAACCGACGTCTCTACGATAAAAAAAAAAATTAAAATTTACCGTAAAGTTGAGAATCTATCCAACTAGTAGCGATCCTCATCATCCGTCCGGAATTCTATGAGAGCGATAAATCGCGAGAGAGGCGAGTCATGTGCGGTAATAAGCGAGAGTCATCTAAAACCAGAGGAAATTTTAGATCACTCATTTAGAATCGATCCCTGCCCATTTTACAAGTAACTCTCTATCTTACCATCGCCCCATCCCCGTGAGGACAAAAAAAAAAAATTTAAATCTAACTCCATTATAAAAGAGATAAATCATGATACATTTTTGACTATTGAGATTAGTAACCAGCTCATGGAGAAATGATATTTTCATATTTACGAGGAATTGATTCATTATTTTGTGATATAATATTCATATGTTAGCCACTAGATGGATAAATTGACATCTCTGTACCTTAGAGCTGTTAGTTTAATTAATCATTTGATGCGGGTCGCGCCGATGTACGGGACAGTTAGTTACACAGAAGGGAACGGCACCGAGGAAGAGGACAGCGTTGCTGACGTCGTGTCTGAATAGTAGACATTTAAAAATTGGGTCACGTGGTCGGCATTCCACGACCTGAGAGAATATTAAAAACACGTGCGTGTTTGTAATGCTTTATTTTTCTAATCCTCTCGTTTTCCATTGCTTTATTTTTTTTTACAAATGTATCAACGTCACGATTCACGAACTAGGAGACAGTTTTTTTTTTTTTAATTTTATTTTGTTTATTTTTTTGTTATTTAATTTTAATGAAATTGTTGGGCGTTTTAGGGTTGTTTATTTGTTGAAATGGAGGAGGGTCTTATATATTCGTTAGCAGGCGCCTCCACCTGAACGGGTACCGGAAGTGATTCGTCGTCGTCGTCGAGGAGCAGTATAATGGCTTACGCCTCTGTTTGCTTCCTGGGTTATGCTCAGGCGATGACTGCTTGGTCGCCACCGTCGTGGGGCCTCGACGCTCGCCTGCGCTGCCGCCAGCTACCGGGCGTCAGAATCAGATGCGCTTCCGCAGCTCCGAAGGTGGCGACTGATCAGGCAGAACTGTTCGACCTGAAGAAGTACATGGCCGAGAAAGCCCGGCGCGTAGACGACGCCCTCGACCGCGCGCTGCCTCTCCGGAACCCCGAGCGGCTCCTCGCCGCCATGCGCTACTCCCTCCTGGCGCCTGGAAAGCGCGTCCGCCCCGTGCTGACGCTCGCCGCCTGCGAGCTGGTCGGCGGAGAGGAGTCCGCCGCCATGCCCGTCGCCTGCGCCGCGGAGATGCTCCACGTCATGTCGCTCATCCACGACGACCTCCCCTGCATCGACAACGACGACCTCAGGCGCGGCCGCCCCTCCAACCACGTGGCCTTCGGGGAGGGCGTCGCCGTGCTGGCGGGCGATGCGCTGCACTGCTTCGCCTTCGAGCACGCGGCGGAGGCCACGGCGGGGGTCCCGCCGAAGCGGGTCCTCCGGGCGGTGGCGGAGCTGGGAAAGGCGACGGGGGCGGAGGGGCTGCTGGCGGGGCAGGCCGTGGACATCGAGTGCGAGGGCAAGGAGGTCGGACTGGAGGTGCTCGAGTACATCCACCTGCACAAGACGGCGAGGCTGCTGGAGGCCGCGGTGGCGTGCGGGGGGATTATTGGCGGCGCAGGGGATGAAGAGGTGGAGAGGCTGAGGAGGTACGGGAGATCGGTGGGGCTGCTGTTCCAGGTGGTGGACGACTTGCTGGACGTGACGAGGACATCGGAGGAGCTGGGGAAGACGGCCGGGAAGGACTTGGCTAAAGGGAAGACGACCTACCCGAAGCTGATGGGGATGGAGAAGGCGCGATTGTTGGCGGAGGAGCTGGTGGCGAAGGCGGAGGAGGAACTGCAGGGGTTCGACAGGAACAGAGCGCGGCCGCTGCGCCATCTCGCCCGCTACATCGCCCACCGCCACAACTGAATCATTCCTAATCGGGCGATTAAACCCTCCGATTAATAAAATCCAAAAATGGCAATTTCTGCTCTTTTTTAACTGCCCGTGAATAAAATCAATAAATTTGTGGGTTTTTTCTTAATTTATATTTTTTTTGTTTTCTTTTTTTACATCCTTCTTTGTAGATTAGAGTCCTCTCACTTTGCCCATTAAATATAAGAGAAAATAAATCAGAGTGATAATTAATTTTGATGCGATGATAAATACAATAAAGAATATGACTCGATACAGACATCGAATAGTCCCCTGACATATAGGACTATTCTACATTCTACTTATCAATGTATCATCATTGTGAAATCCCACCTCGATATAATATTGTTTTCTTATTATAACTAAATACTTGTTCATAATTTTTATTATTTTATTTTATTTTGATAAATCATGTTCAAATTTCACCGACTAAACTAAAAGTAAACGCTCTTTTCCTTTTATTTGTCTATCAAATAAATTTAAAATATGCACAATTAAAGATATAAATTTTATTATTATTATTATTATTGATTAAAGTAATATTAAATTATTATAAATATGTAAACCAAATAAAAAAAATTTAATTAACAATGATATAAACAAATTATTTAAATATATATGATGATATAATAAATTGATTGAACGATAAAATTTTAGACAACATTAATCTTTGATCAAAGTTGCTAACCCTCGAATTATTATCCAAGCTCTTTCTAAGTTTTTTATACACCATTCAATCTAGGTTATCTATAAATTATGCATGATATTTACCCTTGTGCTCGAAGTCCAACCTCTAACTATATTCAATAGATCTTAACTAATTCAGATGTTTAAACCTTTGGTCCACGATGAGATCAGAGGGTGACTCATGGTTCGACTCAAACTCTCGATTTGAAATTTCAAGGAGTAATATCCAAAGGATGGATCAAACCATAGCGACAGGGAAAACAAGTTCATTAATATAATATATGATACTTTATTTAGGAGAAGAAGAAAAGAAAGGAATTCACATCTTAAATTCGATAAAGCAATTCAACCCGAGGCTCAACAATTCGCTAGCCAATTTCAACACTAAACAAATAAGAGAATTTTGCTTTTTTTTTTTTTTTTTAAGTTTTCCTGAAAGGTCTACATAACATATTGTCTGCACTTTTCGAAGCAAAAAATAAATGAACAAATCGAGTCCCTTTCATAACGATATACCTGAATTAATTATAGAGGAAGCCACGCTGTATATTAAGGTCGATGCAGAGAATGGACATGATTCCTTTTGATAACGGGGGCAGAAGGAAAATAAGAACCTGACGATAGAGTGCATGTTCCTTGAATCTGAAATGTAGTATCCAGAGTCCAATAATTAGTGTTAGGCAATCATGATCAACCTTCAAGGAAATAAACCAATTCCTTAATGGCTAAAGCAATGCGGGAGAAGAATTCCATAATCACTAAGAATGAGTAGACAAAAAACTTGAAGAAGTTCATGAAGAGATAAAAGTTTAGAATTAATTGACAAAAATTTCAAAGGCACTTCACGAGTTTCTATTAAAAAACAAACAGATACTCCTGGCAAAACCTAATAAATGTGGTAGATGAACATTACTTGATCATTGTTTGATTTGTCTCCGAGCTTTTTTTTTTTTGTTCTCTTGAATATTCTGCAAACAAATTGTAGAAAAAGCTTGATCTTCTTTATAAGAGTAAAAGAAAAGGAGGTATACATTCATTGAGAAATTTTGTCCCGCGCCGCATATTCTGCATTATTCGTATCGCAGCAGGGCCGCATTCTTATAACCTTGCAAACTCAGGGTTCTGAAACATCTGAAACATTCAATCTTCGAGCCAGCACCTAGGGCAGCAGGGTCACATTTAGATTGACGGGCATGACTTTTCATCAGTGGCACCCCTTCCATATGATTGCATATAATTGTGACCATTCGCAGGGAATTTCCTGGATCAGACAAGCCTTGTTCTGCGAAATTATATGATAATTCAATGGCATTGGAGATTTTTCCAAAATGAGTTGACATCCCTCTTCTAGGAAGCATCTTTTGACGGAACCAAGGGCACCCCAAGAGACATTTCAACACCCATGTACTCTCGTACAAAGTCCTCATCGTTCTTAGATAGCATGTCTTTCAAACTATAATCGAGCTTTCTACTCTTCAGCACTGAGAACCTGGGTCTTATTTTCTTGTCCAGTGAATAGCTGAAGTATCTTGGATATTCAACTATTTCCTTGAGTGGCTTTTTCATGGTGCTCAAGAGGAACTGGAGCTTGGGTTCTAAAACAACTTCAATGCTATAACCTAAGATAGGAGAAAATCTACATATCATGGAGCATACCTCCTTCTTCGACAGCCCAACCTTCATCAGAAAGCTCAATCTGATGCATAAGAAAACAAAATGAGCAACTGTATAATAAATCTTGCACCGTGTGAGATTAAGAGTGTTTATGTTCAGTAATGAGAAGCACAAAAGACTTGGAAGTTTGTTATTTACTTGATAGAGCAGGGATTATCTGTATGTAGCAATGGGGCAAAAAAACTTCATGGGTCGGTAAGGATTATATAGATAAATCAAATATTTTGGAAGTTCTAGCAACAACTTGTTCAGACCAAATGACTAGGTCATGAAGCGAGATAGGGGGCAACCAAAACTACACTTTTGTTCAATTCAATTAACTTGTTCTAAATAAACAGGGATAGCGTAAAAAGAAAATGGAATAGAACAGGCAGAATAAAGACTGATGAAAAAGTGACATTTATTCATGCTTATGATACAGAATTTGAAAAACAAGCTGCTGGGAGAATTTTACTTTTCCTTTGTTAGTGACAGACAAAGCAAAACAATTTGAATGTGACAAAAACAAAAATTTGAATGTGTCATGGGAACAATAATAGGAGTAAAAAGAATTGACCAAAAGAATGAATAAACACAGCATCTGCATGGAGATATATTTATCGTTATACCTGGGAAGTAATGTATTATCTATGTCTAAAAGAAGCATCTCTGGATATTTTCTGATAACCCGACGAAGGCGGTCTTTTGAGATACCAAAATCCATAAGGAATTGGACTTTCTTCCTGAGTGTATTTTGAATACTGGAAGCAAATATTTCTGGACAGCGACATAAGATTCTACCAATTGTTTTACTACCAAAACCAAATTCTTCCATGAAAGATACAACCTAGGAGAGTATAAAGTATTAAACAGCATAACAAAAGCATAATCGTAAATAAATTTATTTATTTTTTAGGCATGACATGCTATCCTACAAATGCTCAAACCTAGAACAGATTGTTGGTTATGGGCAGATCGTCATCCAGTCAGTTTTAAATTAAAACTCTGATTTTAGAAAATATGCCAAAAACCAACAGAAAACCTAAAATCCAAAATTGACGAACTAGAATTTGCACAAAGAAATAACTGCAAAATGAAGATAAAGATTAAAAGAATCAGCCCATTGAAATCACTTAGAATTGCAAAGACGCTGTGGCTGGAAAAATTCTTAAAAAAATATAAATAACACACAAATCTCTGTTGTCTCTATCTAGTATCCAGTGATCAATCATCGACAACAATCTGCAACTTTGACAGAGAGAAAACATGCAGACAGGTACAGTTGGCAGAGGTTGAGGAAGCCAAGATTTGGAGTCAGTCGAACTGTTCATTAACGGGTTTAGTTGCAAAAAGTTGCAACAAAATGCAGCAAAGGTTCTATGGTTGTTTGCAATGGACATATGATGTTTTAATGTCAATAACACATAAAATGCAGGAAGCAAGTTTAGGCCAAATTGCTCTCTTACCACATCTCGCTGCTTCATTTCAAATGAATCTCCTTCCCCGATGACCTCAAACAACTCTCCTACAGGGTAGAGGGTAGGACAATGGAATTAGATCTAAGGCATGGAATAAACTGGGAGGTATAAAAATGTCTGTAGCTGAGACTTAGTTGGCCAGGAGGGAATGGGGATTGGCTAAGATGTGATCAAAGATGGAGAGGTCAAAGTTGACAGGGTGGCTTGAATGGCTCTTGGTCACTAGTGTACTTCACTAATACCGCACGTGACATGCCAATAGCAGTTTAAATTTTATATCTCACATAGAGAAGCAATTCAATAGTATACCTCAAGAAATTCCTTAGGCTTCCTGAGAAGAAGCTGTGGACTGGAAGTAATAACTGGAACCATCATTGTCTTATTAACGCCAAGTTCAGCAAATTGCTCCACCATTGACTTCATCTTTGTAGTTGAACAACCCAATACGTGAGGCCAACTTTTAATTGCAATGTCAATGCTGGCTTTTGGAATCTGATATGAAATGAGATTATCAGCACTAAGAAAATCATGGTCTACATCAAACATAACAAATTGGAGGGTTCAGCAACATAATAAAAAATGTAGTGCAAGAAAAGTATCCTAATTAAGATGTTTTGTTAAAAAATGTGAACTTCAATATGTTCACAAAGTTAATAATCTGAAACAGCTGAGTTTTGGTAAAACCTTTGTTAAGCATCAACACAAATGGACTAATGGCCACAAAAAATGTCAACAAAATAAGTCATGATGCATGTATAAGATAGCAATGTTATGGATTGAAATTCAGAAAGTAAACAGATAATCCTCATCATCAAGCCTTGTTGTTCCAACTATTTGTGGTCATCTACATGATTTTTTTCCCTTCCATTGAGCTCTAGACAAGGTTATATCACCAGTACTATTCAAATCAAACTCAATTATAGAATAATTGAAGTTTTCTTGTCTCCCTCTGATAGAACACTTGTCGTTATGAATGAATACTCAATTTCCTTCAGAAAGGAGTACAATAATCAGTTCAAATATGGAGCAAAAAACAGAATCAGTTCTACCTTCTTTTCATTAAAATATGCTAGCAGCCTTTTATAATTCTTCTGAATGCTGCCTGAAAGAATCCAAGGATATTTCAAGATCATCTTTGTAATATCCTTCTCTTCCGCACCTGCCTAAAGCAAGAAAAGACATAAATATGCTTACAGACATCCATGACAGAATCTTATTGGAAATGGAAAAAAAAAGCCAATTTTCATTATAAATCGGAGTAAGAACACAAATCTTACAGTTATGTTGTATTATTATATATTTTTCTATATCTCAAAATTCCCATTCTAAAATCTTCAACATTAATTATTTTTATGCTAGAGCATAAAAAATCTGAGGGCAATTAGAAAAGTAGTCCATGTTTCCCCATTTCCATGCTAGAGCATTATGATTATAAACAATAACCAAAGGGAGAAAGGAAGGAAACAACTCCTAAATTGTAAAAGGTTAAATCTAATATGAAAATTGCAACTAGCATAACAACAACTATCAACCATCTTCCATGCAACATAAGTTAGTTTTTAGCAAATCAAACAGTCACATACTTGACAAATGTCATTGGAAAAATTCAAGAATCTTGTAAGACAATTTGATAAGACAAAATAGAATGTTAATATATCTTCGTTATATCAGGCTTATCAGCTTAACTTAATTACACAAGAGAAGAACATATGTTAAATAGTTCAAAGCATGCCACTTTGGGACATTACTATAATAGAATCATCTTCCCAGCTCTCATGGAATACAAGCTAAAAGGAATCAAAATCATGAGAGAGCAACCAAATTCACATGTCTATAAATCTGACCTTGGTAAGAAGATAAATATTGTGAATTGAAAACTCAATAACTGTCAATCATAAAAAAAAAGTATTTTTTTGTAGATGAAACCTTTGTTAATCCATGAAGTTTTGGCTTCAGATCTTTCTCAATGTCAAAGAATAAGATAGGAGGAAATGTCAGCAGTATAGATGAAATGCCTTCTTTAGGAACTCCAACTAGTTCAAAGAAGCTGACCAATGGCTTAAAATGTTCATCCACTGAGAAGACAAGAAGCTTTGGAAAGGATTCAATCAAGTAGGAGAAAGAGACATCCCTGTTACCCAACATATTTAGACCTCCTTGCCTTGCCTCCATCTGCATGAAGTATTATTTAGGATATACATTCATCTTTGTAATCACTATTATAGTAAGAAATAACATATTAAAAATGCAGTTTCAAATGGTACAGGATCAGCTCACTGCATAATGATTAGGCAATAGGGCAGGGTATAGGAGGCCTAAGTGCTCAACATTAAAATAATGTTAAAATAAAAAAATATACATAAATTAAGAGCGACTACAGTGTATACATAACATCTCTCTATCCATAATCAATCAAATCAAGTTTACAATCACAAACAGACAAGTTATAATTAATGATTAAGCACTAATCACATGACGACAACAAAAAATTCCTTATTTGACATTGCAACCGAAAGAAATACCCACAAAGAAAAGAAACATTGTGTGTGCTATGATTAAATCATTGAAAAATTTTACAATGTATGTGAATAAAAGGATAAGCACAAAGGGAATCACATCCAAGGAATAGAAGGAAGAAAAGATTATCCGAAAAACCAAAATTCTTCGCAAACCACCAATATTGAATAGAAAAAGTAGATAAAAGTTGTGTTAGGCGGGCGGCTAGGGAATTCAAGGGGTGACGAGTGGAATGATGGGTAAACCTATGCCTAAAACAAATTGACTTTTTTTTCCTTGGACCTGCCTAGACAATATAGCAAACTCCCTAGCACCTAGATGTCCACCTAGAGTACTTTTAAAGAGGATCGCTAGCAACTAAGTGGAGAATAAAAAGCTTCAACTCAGAAAAAGATTGCATGCCATGACTTACCTTTTCAAAAAAAGACAAAGTGCGCTGAACATCGTCATCTGCAGTAATTGACAAATACATCATCATTCTTCTTGCATTTTTTCCAATAAATGCCTCATTGTTAGTGCTTGGAAACAGAATTCCTCTCACAAAATTCACCTGAAAGAAAATAAACAAAGTGATTTTATTCAGTTAAATAAGAAAACTAATTATGTACCTGGATCACTACTAAATAAGGATGTCCATCTATTGTCGACAGCATAAATGGTTACTTCATCAGAACAGGTCTATTTATTCTAAAGCAAAATATATGCATTGCATTAATATTTCCTGTGAGACACGAATTCAATAATTTGATCATATACAAGTATAAATGGTTACTTCTGCAGTCAAAAATGGCATATGCACAGGTATATTGTGCTAAAGGCAGGTGGTGACAATCTCAAACTTATAGCACTAAGGGATCTGATAAAATCCCTCGTCATAATTCATCAAAACAAATTATAGAGTTGTATCCATAACAGCATAATTTTACATCATGCGTCTTTAAATTATCATACTTAGAACATCTAACCTTATCGATTAACTCAGGAAGATTCTCCATAGACAGATATCTAGCAATAAGCAAAGCAGATGAAAACTTAATGCCAATGCTCTCGAGAAACGGAAGAATGCCCTTGTCTCCTTTTCTTTTCGCCATATAGTATATCTTCTGCCTAAAACTGCAACTATTCAAATCAACGCCCTCTTCCGCAATCTCCCTATTCCAAGAACCCCATAGGCTGTGCTCGTCCAGTTCTTGGACGTTTCCGATGAGCATCTCCAAGTAACTCCTAGAGTTGGAAGCGATGTAAACCGACTCCTGTTCGGAAGCTCCGCACTCGCGCAGAATCTCCACCACGGCCTCCCGTGCTTCTCCAGCGACCGATGAGTCAGCAGCCGACGATGAGCCCCAGTCACCTTCGATAAATGAAAACCTCGCCGGCGCACCTCGCAGCCCGATGACGCCGCGCGAGGAGGCGGAAGCCGAGCAGGCAAAACGAGACGAGGAATTCGAACGGCGACAAGGAACAAAGACGAGATTCCATGAGCGGAAGCGATCCAGCGAAAAGTGGCGATTTGGGATTGCGATCATGGAAGAGGGGCGAGAGCATGCAGCCATAGCTACCGGATGATCGATCTCTCTAGGGTTTGGATAAACCCTAACTCCCCACAAAATCCTTGGAAGAGCTCACCGTTCGTCATTGCAAGCGTCGAACAGCTTCAAGCCGTTACTTATCTCGGTGGGTAATACGATCCACGTGTCACTCTTAATTTAGGTTTAGTTCAGTTTTGTTAAACTAATATCTTAATTAATCTATTAAACAAGTATCTTAATTTGGTGGGCCGAGTCCGCACCCGCTCAAGCCGTGCTGGATCGGATCCTGGATTAGAGCCCAGCCCATTGATGCCCATGTCGGTAAACAGTGCAGACTGCGATTGGCCCCACTGCAAATCACAACGAAGGTACGCCCACGGGTCGAAATCATATCACGACTCAGACGTACGCTGGATACGCGGGGATCGCAGGTATAAATGAGCTCCCAACACCAAATCCTGAGCGCCATTCAAACAAAAGGTGCCACGTTACAGAATGAGATAGGGACCACCTACTTCATCCAATTAAAATCACATAACTCATCGCAGTATGCCTGTTCCGTGTTTGTAGATTTTTAATAATCCTCACGAACAGTCACCTTGCGCTTCCCCATTTGGAGTTCGAATCGGGAATCGATAGCGCGAAAATGTTCACGGCGAAAGCTCATTCCCACTTCAATGCTTTGGACGCACTTTCGACCCTCTCTTTAATTGGACTATCTTGCATCCCCACAGGTGGGACTGCTTTATCGGGAAATACGACTCCAGGTATACTGATGGGCATTTGAAGCTACGAAGAACGGTTTTCGTAATATATTTCTATAATCATTCCATCTCCTCTCGAGAAACACCCCTCCTCTCTCTCTCTCTCTCTCCAAGCTTTTGTCTTCTCTTGATCCGTGTGCTGATCTGAAGATGGACCGATTTGAATTCTAAACTCTCTGTTGATCTGTTCTTTGATCGATCTCCTCCTTCATCGTCTTCTTCTGAGAGAGAAAGGATCATTGATTCGGTGCTGCTTCGCTCTCCTTGTCAATGTTTTCTGACAAAAGCAGTTAATTTGATACCTTCGGTGTCACTGCTCTTCTACGCTTTGCGTTTGCCACATCTTCCAGTGGCTTCATGGCGCTGAGGTTTCTCTCCAGGATCCTAATCCAAATCTAGAAGTTCATAGCTTCTGAGATTGGTAGCCGAAGTAATGGCGACAAGGTTCAACTCCAAGGCTAGGTCTGGTGCCAAGCCAATGCAGCAAGCAGTGTTCGAGCTGAAGCAGCGGGTGGTGCTGTCGCTTAATAAGCTCGCCGACCGCGATACCCACCGGATCGGCCTCGAAGAGCTCGAGCGGCTTGCTGAGAACTTGAGCCCCGAAATGATCGCTCCATTTCTGTCGTGCGTCGCCGAGACTGACTCCGATCAGAAGAGCGCCGTACGCCGGGAGAGCGTGCTGGTGATGGGCAGCCTCGCTAGGTCCTATGGAACTCTTCTCGTTCCCCATTGTGGAAAAGTTATCTCTTCGATTACTAGGCGGCTAAAGGACACGGATTCCGCTGTGCGGGACGCTTGCATCGAGACTTGCGGTGTTCTGGCTACCAGTATGGCGGGGACTGGCGGCGGTGAGGGAGAGAATGTGTTTGTGGCTTTGGCCAAACCCCTCTTCGAAGCCCTGGGAGAACAAAACAGATACGTGCAGGTGGGTGCCGCCCTGTGCTTGGCGAGGGTCATCGATGAGGCTAGCGATGTTCCTCAAGCCATCTTCCCTCAAATGCTTTCGCGTATTATAAAATTGCTGAAGAACCAGCATTTCATGGCCAAGCCGGCGATCATCGAGTTGATCAGAAGCATCATACAGGTTCAGAACTGTGCTTCATTCCAGCAAGAGTCATTTGCAATTTATAAATTCATTTTCCTTTAGGTACTTGTCTTTGTGCTATTAATTTCCTGGGTTCCTCCGATTAGTAGTTTTGTCTGATTCGATGTCGCAGGGTAGCATTTTAATTCTATACGGGTAATACCGTGAATTTCACATTTTGAAAAAGATCACAATGTATGTTTTTCTTCTTATGCTGACTACAATCTGCTTTATCTTTTTAACAAATAAAGGAGTTTGATTCATCTGAAGTGAACTTTTAGTTCCTTGCCGGTACAAATTTCTCATAAGAGATTACTAATGCAGTGATTTCATTCTCTTCTCACTTTACGGGTTCCTGGTGTTTCTTTGTTCTTCTTACTGAAGAATAACTTGCCATATTATGCTCCCAGGCTGGATTTGCTTTAGCAACTCAGGCATTGTCTGCAGCAGTAAATAGCATTCTTGATGCTCTCAAAAGTAATGATTGGGCAACACGCAAAACTGCATCCTTAGTATTGGCTGCTATTGCTGTAAACCCTGGATCTTCTTTAGCACCGTTGAGAAATTCTTGCATCCGTTCCCTTGAGTCCTGCAGATTCGACAAGGTAATTAGTTCTTTACTGATTTCAGATGTTTTGAGCATCATCGCCAGATGCAAAACTTTGCTATTTTTCAGGTCAAACCTGTGCGCGACTCGGTTTTGCATGCAATACAATGTTGGAGAGTTCTTCAAGGGAGTGGTTCTCCTGAACCATCCGAAGTTGGATCATCCATAAAAGGTTTGAAGAGTGCATTTAGCTACTAGGAAAAAAAAACTAAATGATTGTTATAGCATTCATAGTTGAGCATATCTCTCCCTCTTTCCTTCATTCATTCAGTTGTAGTTTTATTAACTAGTTAATATTTCCCTTTTCGTCTCACTGATAGTAGGCATAGTATCTTCTTTCTGGATTTCTCTGAAAATAAAAGTGAAATATATGTAAAATTATCAAACTAGAATTCAATCTTCATCCACCTCTAGAACTAAGAATTCTGCCCTTGTGAATGATCACTGTTTGCTCGTTTTCCATGCTAAAGCTATTTGTTGATTATTTCCGCATTTGCTTAGCTTGCTTTGAGCAAGTGACTTATTTTACTTGCTCAAGTTTCTTTTGTTTTTGATTCACAATCGACTATCCCTTACATATAACAAATGTTTTAATTTCCAAATATTTTACTAATGGCAGTTTTCTCTTTCATAACAGAAAATTTTGGAGGTGATATTAACGATGTCACTAATGAGAATGGATGGGGAGACTCATCCTTCAGAAAAACTGGCCCAGTTTCTGTTTTAAGTGGAATCTCTACCTCCTCAATGCAGAAGACAGTTCCTGCACCTGTCAGGAAACTGTGTAAAAGTAATACACCGAATGGTCAGCGCATGAAGTTGAGCGATTGGCAGGTTGAGATCTCAGTCCCAAAGACACGTGTTATGTCACTTGTTACGGATAATTGTAGTGAATCTTCAAGGGTTTGTGCAAGAAACGTCTTTGAAAGAGGGGTGGAAACTTTCACTCAGTTGCCTGATACAGTTTTCAATTGTGGCTCTGTGGATGTGGATGATAAACCAGAATTCTCGTGCGTATCAGATCTAGCTAGTAGGAGCCATGAGATGAAGTTTGAAATAGCATCCCAATACTGTCATGGTGATAATGGTTCAACACATATTACAGGAAACAACAATTCTGCTGTTGAGGACACTGGACCAAGTTGCACAGGAAACCCGGATAGGAAGAGTGTGGATTCCACTGTTACAGACTCATGTTCAAACAGTATGCATGGATGTTGTTTACGTTCTGCAAATGAATTGTCTTTCATCAAGCAAAAACTCTTTGAAATTGAAACGAAGCAATCAAACTTACTGGATCTCTTGAAGGTACTTTCTTAATGCAGTAGACTTGATTGATTTTTAGATCAGTTCTTGAGGATACGATAACATCTTGAACCTTATTTTCATATACAGTGGTATGTTTTATCCAGTATTTCTGAGTTTTCTATTTTTTACAGGTGCTCACTGAAAATTCAATGGATAATCTCTTACAACTACACTCAAAGGTGAAGAAATTGGAGCATGTAGTAGACGGAGTAACACGTTCTGCTGCTGAATGTGAAAATCGTTCAAGGCTGGCATTCTCAAAACTTCTCAAGCAAGAGCAAACTGTTACTTCACCCCTTAAGCTTACCACACTCACACCTAAGGCTTCAGTGGATAACCACAAAATACGCTCACCATTATCATCAAAAAGCATGAGGATGTGGGGGGGAAATATTTCACCCATAGGTAGATCAAACATTTCAGTCAAAGAAGTGCCGTTTTTGAAGGATTCAGCACTTCACAAGCAAAGGAATCCAATAGACACCAGTAAACCAAATAACTATGGAAGAAACCTTAGATCTGTAAAAGGTCAAGGAAAAGATAGAAACAATGTTACTGATAGTGTTAGCAACTTGGAAGCCATGTCTGGAATTTGGAAAAGAGTTAACAATTTTCTTAATATGGGGAATATCGAGTCAGCATACGTGGAAGCCATTCTTTCCAATGATGATCTTACTTTGGTCCAGCTTATGGATAGAACTGGCCCTGTTTTAGATAGATTGTCATTGGAGACAACCAATGATGTACTCACTTTTGTGGCTGTAAACTTTGTTGATCAAAGATTTCTGGAACGCTCAATTCCATGGCTGCAACAAGTAATTTGCTGATCGTAGTATCATAAGATGATTCATAACTTCTGAATGCTTTTTGACTACAAAATAACTTCCTTTTTTCTTGCAATGCTTTGTAGGTTATTGAATTGACCAAGGCAAATGGGTCGAGGCAGCTTTTTTTGTCTACAAAAGCACAGACAGATTTCTTGTTTGCATTACAGGAAGCAGCAACTAGAGTGACAGCTGATCCAGTACTGAGAATGTCTATTTTCTCCTTTTTTAGCAAAATTTCGTCAGCTGTGGCTTGAGACTCCATGCAGGTACGTAAGCTTTACCTCTTCCAAAAGTGTTGCAAACTTCTCTATAACAGGATATTGACTGACTTACATTGATGGACCTTTTCCTCTTCTATAACATTTGATTTTCTTGATAGTGATGAAGTAAACCGAACAGACCTTTCCCTCTTCTATGACATTCAATTTTATTGATAGGGAAGTGAATCGAATACACAAAGTTACTAAAATATAGTTTTTGAACCCACTCGGCCTGTCGTCCAAGATGAAACTAGACTAGTACTCTTATTATGCTTGATAAGTGTTTGTAATTAATGAAGCTGATTAACAAAGTAATAGATTGTAGCAAGGTTTAAAGTATGGATTGCCGTCCCCACGGGGATGGCATGGTGGCTAAGGCACGGCAGAGCTTGCGGATAAGACAAAGATCGATTCCGAAAGAAGTTTAAAATTTTTTTTTGGATTTAGATAATCTGTACGTGTCTTGACCACCACGTTAAGGTTCATATGACTATGTGATTTATCTCCCTCACAATGACTAGTGGAGGTAGGTTGGTGGATTCCAAATGAAAAGTATGAATTGTTATTGAAGCTTTCATCTCTGACTGAAATAATAGTACGGTTTCAATCTCATGTCATTTCCACACATGATATACTTCAAAATATTGCGAAATAACTTAAGATGTTTTAAGTTTATAATCCTTTCTACTTTGTTGATTTACCTTCAAATATAAATTTATAGCAATCAAAAGGTCAAATAAATTAAAATTTTAGAACACTAAAATGTAAAATAAATATATATATATTTGAATTAATAGTTATACCTTGCTAATATCAAAATATTAGAAGTTGCTTGTATGAGAAGGATTATATAATTATTTTAGATTAGGTCAAATAGTTCTCTTAGAACTCATTAAATAACTTGAATAAGTACGACTGAAACTAAAATAGATATAAATAGAAGATATGAATATATCTTGATTATTTTCAGCTTTAGTGACCCCTTTCTTTATTATCGCTAATGCTTCTGACATTCCCTTTTTTTTTTAGTTGTTTATCTCCTTGCACAAACGAAATTGAAGGATTAGAATAAGAAGATAATTTTCTTATTTTGGAAGATTTAGGACGGCTAAGATATGACCTATCTTAGTTAATATCCAAAATTATGCTGGTACACGTGAAAATGATATTTGTCTTTGCTACATGATTCCATGAGTAGCTGACAGGAAGCCTCCGGAGATCGGGTTACGGTGCAATAATAGGACGTCCAATTCAGTTCTCATATATATACAGTTCGATTACTAGTAAATTTATAAAAAAAAACAGTTCGATTACTAGTAAATTTATAAAAAAAAAATCCAAATAGAATAACAAACCATGGATGATGGAGTTGCTCATGCAAGTGTCTTCCAATTTATCTTGATATTTGATGGAAAATTTTCATAGAGTCAAATTGATTATTCTCAGAATTTGTAAGGTCGAATGCTTAGCTATGCTTAGATATTTAGTGCTAGTAAAATAATAATAATAATAATAAATGAATAGCAGAAAGGATATATTTTTAGCTGTATCATTGTGTAGTCTTGCTATCCCGATGCTCTGCTCGATGGTGAAATCTCTTGTTTTTTTTTTCCTTTTTGTTTTTTCATTCATCGAAGCCAAGTTTTATTTGCAAATTGCAGTGAAACAAGTGGAATCAATTTGCTCACTGATGTTACTTGTTGCTGCAGGAGGAACCTTTAACCAAGAGGATGATAGATCACAATGGAGCAAGGGATGTGCTTTCTAGTTCTTGGTATTGATCTCTTCTTTTGCATTGTCAAGTTTTGCAAATGTGTCCTTGAGAACTTTGGAACATGCTGTTTCTTGAACAAAATGTCATTTTGTTCTACTAATTTCGTATTGCATAGTTAAGCTAGCTAATGATTCCATTACTTGAAAAAAGCATTCCATAGTTAAACAGATCAATGACTCCATTACTCATTTGCAATGATGGAAGCCTTCAAAGATATGAGAAAATGAAAAGCAACCTACTTTCTTTGAATCAAAATAAACTGTTAACTTGTGGATACATTGATGAAACTAAAGAAAGTTTGGGTGAACATGAAAGGAAAAAACTAATGACCAAGCATTGCTTACCACAACAAGATCAAGATGTGTAGAAGAAAAAGAAACTATTTAAGAAGCAGCAAGAATCCCTTAAATAAATAAATGTTAGTGTCTGTACTCCAACATCTCATATTTCTCCTGAGTGATTAATGAGGTACAGATATTGCTAGGCTATGATTTGGGGATTGGGACTAAAACAAAAGGCCAAATTATTCATCTCTCATTAGAATGACTTTAGGGAAGCTGGTAGACATCTGCTCGAGTTGCCAGTAAAAGAGGAAATTAAGTAACAGGAAAAGGAACAAAATGCAGAGATGTGATTTTTTTTGTTTTCCTTCTTTTTACCTTTTTAGTTATGGTGGCCATCAAAATGTACAACTGCTTCTGCAATACCAGAACTCAAACTATTCAGCAGCCCATCAATGGCTACTACATTGTACTAAGGCTGGCGAGAGGTTCATACTTCTTTCGTATCTTGCTAGCCACTAGGCGTTAAAGTTGCTGGTTTAATTGTATCATCAGGCTTGGAGGCGACGCCGGTGTTCGAGGAGTTAGTTTTCTCGTTCGGTAGGTCAGGGTCGCTAATTTCTTCCAATCTCATAGTATGGGCAAAGTTCTTTGAAATCTGTTCGATAAGGCTGCTGCCGGAAAATGCAGGGGCTGAGCTCCTTTGGTCTTCCCGAAATGTCGCGGGGATCGGCCCTGCTGAATTGGATAGCTGATGCTGGAGGGCCTTCCTTTCTTGCATGGCCTTCTCCCTCTCCTCATAGAACTCGAAATCATCAAGGATTGATACTTCATATTCATGCTTCTTAAAAATGTCAAGGATCTCCAGTCCCTGCTCTAATTTCACCTGTGCAACAAAAGAGTCTTAGCAGACCAGCAAATGTTGTGCAAAATTCTCTTCGATCCTCGAGTTTACTTGAGGATAGTGTTTCAAAGAATCACAGAACAATTTGGATCCGATACCCTCAAATTTTGCAGGATTGAAGGAGAAACATACCTCTTGAGTGTCTCTGCTATTGGTGACAGGCTTATTATCATTATTTTCGAGAATAATATGTCGAAACATATTGTTCGGAACATCTTTCACTATGTGCCACTTGACAGGGAATTGTCCATTCCACTTATCCTGCTGCCAATAATCCACACTTTTTTCAAAATCAACTGGTCCGATCATTTCGGCCACCCCACAGAATTGGGCACTTGCATTTACCTGTTCATGGTTACCAATTTTTTGAACAGAAATTAGCAATATGCAAGCACAAATAGAACACAAAACACAAAACACTGAATTTAGTATCGAGTTACCGAGAAAAATAAGAAAACTGGGCAAGGATCTTCTTTCTGCATTGCTTCATGGTATGCAGAATCTAACTTACGATTCCCGTTTGAAGTGCTTGCCCAAACACCATATTTGATGCTCTTATGAACATTATCTTCAGTGTACGATTTAATTATGAAAAATCTGGCATCCTTGTAGTCTGTCAGAAAGTCAGGGCTATTATAAAGACTTTGATCCACCTTTGCAGAACTGTTATTTGGATTGTCCATGGAAGGATTCTTTTCGTTCATCTGATTCTTCACCCTATTTGCTCGTGGTCCTCGGTTTTGTTCATTAAGGAAACCGAGAGTACCATTGCAATTGCATAACAGAGCACTTCCGAGTCCTTGCCTCCTACCTTTCTCTGCAGTAACAGCTCCCCAATCCTTAATTCCTGAGTTCGTAAAAGGAGTTCCAAATGTATTGCCATGGTATACTCCAGCATGAGGATATCCTCTATCGACAGAACCTATAGAAGATCCAAAACCATACGAGGATTGCTGCTGCTGTGAACCCTGAAATCAATAGAATAATGAAGTGCAGTAAGATAGTATAAACAACTGAATCTCTGGTGAAGAACTGTAATGTAAAATGCAGACCAAGAAACATTTTAAAAAACATCCGGTCATGGACAATGAACTCTTTTTGTCAAGTATGGCAATAAGCTTTCTAATGAGGGCATTTGTGAAAGATTCCTACCTCCTGAAAAGTGAAAACCAAAAATCATGGTATCACTTCGCAAGAGGTTAGAATAGCCAACTTAGCGGCCCCCACCGATCTGTCCTACGGTCATTGTGAGGGAAGTAAATCGCGAGGGGCCTTTAGCTTTAACGCGATTGGCCAGGGCAGAGGAGGATCATCTGATACCAGGAAGGGATTTTAGATTTTCTTCCGGAATCGACCCGTGCTCATTTCGCAAGTGTATATGCGCAAACAAGAAAACAAATCAGGGAATTATCCTGATGGAGAGCAGCTGAGATCATAGAGTAAGATCTTCAGTCATCATGATCAAATTTAATTGTGTATGACAGCCTTAATATTGTGGTACAATATTAACGCACGCAATTTAGTGGTTGTACCATGATTTTAGAAGAGAAAGAACTGTGTAGTGACCACAACCAATCTTAACTTGCAAGGAAATTTGTAAATAGTAAATTATGATACCTTGTCTTAACAAATAAAAAAGATCAAGCTGCAATAGCATAAGAAAGATAAGAATGTCGAAACCATATATTGGAAATCAGCACTCAAACATAAAACTATGTAAATACAAAGTTTCTATTTCATAAAATAAGATAGCAAATAAGGAATGAGGAACTATACCATTCCAAAAGAAATTGTGTTTTGCCCAAAAGAGTGAGCACCAATAGGTTGCGGTGAAGCTGCAGGCGATAATAATGGAGTTGCAGACCTTGTTACATCCGGGGATCTCAACCAGTCTGAATAAAACGCAAGAAAAACCAAACCATCAGACTTTGGGGCAAACCAGAACCAAGTATTATTACAAGTATAAATAATATACCTCCACCAAAAGAACCATATGATAGTTGATACCCAGGCCTTGGACTGAATAGCTGGGCATTGAAATTTGTGTTCTCAGTGGGAAATCCACCCTGTTGATCAATTGGAAATCTCCAATCAGCTTGTGGAATAGGAGTCGCAGATGAGATATATGGAATGTTGGTAGCAGATGGCTGCTGGTAGTATGGGCCTGGGAACTGGAATTGCTGAGTGGAGTAAAGATGACCATCGCCATTAATAGAAGGTAGAGGTGTTGTGACAGGTGAATATGGGCCATATGGCATCTGAGGACTGTAACCATAGCCAGCATAGACCAGTGAAGGATTCTCATAGATGCCCTATGATACAAGTATCATAAGATTTTATCACAGAAATAAAATGCAGAGACAAAACTGTCATATAAATATTCATACTCACAGTTTGACCAACTTCCAGGTTTTCAAAATTTAGAAACTGAGATTGACCTTCCCAATCATTAATTGAGTTCTCATATCCTGAAAAAAAAGACAAAAATGATCAAACATCTTTCTGCCTCATTTCAAATTCAAAATCGAATCATCTAAAATTAGATTGGGATAAATATTGTGTTTGTATCCATTCAAGTTCATAGTCAATACACTAGAGTAAGTAGGGGCAACAAAATATTCTATAAGAAACAGCAATGGTAAAAGTTAGATGCATTTGACAAAATGGAAGTAAACAAAGAATTTAATTAGCAGAAAGCAAAGGTACAAAGAAATCAAAAACACAAAAAAAGTATTATGGTTCGTCAATCTGAGGTTTTATTTACTGCATATAACAATTGTTATTCATCTTGGATATCTCACAAAGGTTCATATCAATAACGTTTGCGCAACTACAGTCAAGTCTAGGAAAACAATTGTTCACATAATGTCACAAATACAAAGTGCTATGTTAAAGTAAATATTACCTCCATAGAAGGAGTGTGCCTGAGGTGCAAACGAATTTTGTGGATACACCATATTATCCACATGAACAGGATCAGATGAACTCAAATTCCCTTGGACATCTCTTGTGAGATCCATGTCACTCGGACCATGTGAAGCATCAGAGGTTGCCACTTTCTCATTTTTAGTAGATGGTGGCTGATAGAAGGAAAAAACTCTTATTACATGATACATCAGACAAAAAGGTGCTAATGAAGAGTTACTTGTTTCCTTGTATTATCAACATTGACCAGTTTCTGCTTAGTATTTGTGGTTAATGCTGTAAGGGCTATAGCAGTAAATATAAGTTGTGAATAAGAAAAAAAAAGTGTTAATGGAGAAGATACCTGCTGGTTTGAATTGTCAATGTCAACTGTTTTCTGCTCAGTGTTTGTCAACGATGATGTCAATGGTTCTACTGAATCTATTAGAGAAGCACAGGGCAACTTGTTAATTCAACCATAGCAGGATATGGCAAAAGCCAAACTCAAACAAAAAGAAAAAGTGCAAGTGCAGGCATGTAGAAGATCCACAAGTTAAGTTACCAAAATTATATGAATGTGTGATATACACATGAATAGTAGTTAGAAATAAATAAACCTAAATGTCATTCATAAACTCCTCAAAAATGCAAAATCATACATGCAACTGTATGATACAAAGTTACAACTGTGACTCATTGCATCAATCATTGATATGAATTGTTCAGAGATTCAGAGACGTGACTAAATGAAGATGTATGTCAAGATTCTTGTAGCAAGTTAATAGATTAACAATAAACAGTACGTGATCATATTAGAGGAGAAATAAGAACTAAAGTTTAGACAAATTAGATGCATATGAAGTTTTGACCTAATAATTATATTAAACTCTGGCAACACCGTGACAAATTATTTAGTGAACATCATACAGAAAATTACAAAAAACAGTAAGTAATGTCCTAATTCCAAATTTTCATAAAAAGAGACAAAACTAAAAGCTCAGAATACGGTGGCATAACTAATGAGACATGGTAAAATATATATGTCTAAACAATGGACTTACAATAAGTTAAGTAATTAAATCTTGATAATCAAAAGTCAAGAGCTTGACGATCAAATTAAACTTAGAATCCACATATAAAGGTAAGAAAATAACTGTAGTTGGTGAAAAACAATATTGTTAGACTTAAGAGCTAATGCTAGTTGAGTAAATGAATTGAGTGCATAAAGGTATGATGGATTAAGGTTCCAGATATTGACTGCAATCAAATAATTACTGCAAACCAATTTGTAAAAGAATATAGATACTATCTTTGCAACGTAGTAACGCTTCAGGTTTACAGCTCCCATCATTGTTTCCCTCGGATTAACTAAAATGGAGATTGACCCTCCCACATAAAGTAAAGTGCCAAACAATCTCAAATATTGTACAATAACATTCGGGAGAATAAATCATTTTCTTGAAGGCCATGTTGCCACAGAATTGTTTTCTGCCCAATACATACTTCCTAAATTCCCATGCAATTTTTCACTTCCATCAGAGAAATCAGGATAACCAACACAATCCATAGGTTATAAATCTTTTTAGAATATACCCGAGTTAAAAAGTAAAGATGTCGTAGTTAGAATATAGTAAGGATCACAAAATTCTAAAATTGATTAGCTAACTATCATAATAATTTTTATAATCTCTAACTGTATGATGTGGTATTCTGCATCTTTTACTATGTCACTACAACCATTAACCCATATATTATTAATATCTCAACTGTCGTACATGCCCATCATCTCTTGTTGGCTAAACATCATTCCATGTTATCAGTTCCTCACCTTTAAGCCTCATATAAAAAAAAGGGCAATCCGGTGTAAAAAGTTTCTGTCAATGCGGTTTCAAAGAAGGATCTATTGTACGTATTTTTATCCTGCATTACAAGAGGCTATTTCCGCCGCTCGAATTTGTGACTACTATGTCACATGATAATAATTTTACTATTGCGTCAAGGCTCCCCTTTTATTAAATCTCATATCTAATAATAAAAATTCATAGGACTCACTGCACACTGCCTTGCCAAATTCCTCACTGCAATGTGAAACTCCAATGTAACATGGTTTTAAATCATGTTTGTCTCCCTCAGTGAGGTCACAGAGACTAGTATTAAAATCCATAAAAACATCAGCAAATAAAACAAGCTCCGGGATCTGAAGAACAAGAGAGAGAGGTGGACAATGAAGATTTGGCTCCATGTCAGACGTGGAGAACAAAGCTATAGCATATGGCAACAAACTAGGTTGCAATGAAGCGAACTTTTGGTATGGTGGAAGATAAACGAGGTAGTTTAAGAGCTGAAATAACTATACTTGCCTCCTCCTCAGCTCCTTTCTCATCCTCTTGTTTCATCTTTTAATAGATGCCAACCAACACTATCTCGTACAGAAACATAGAATCAAAATTGGCATTTGAAACCTATGCAATCTAAAATGAAGATTCATGCTCCACATAAAGACCCATGCTCTTGTCTATCTCCAGTGCACTCGATCTAAATAAGATAAGACCATAAAATAGAGTAGATGAAGAAACTAGATTCACAGATTATATAACCATATACCCAAGTCAGAGCTTCACCACACCATTACTACAGTCGTAGATCAACCCCTAACAGATTCGAATGAAATCCATTGTTCCAATTACACAAGTAAATACGAATTACGGGGCAAAAGTTACCAAAGAATAAAAACGTCAAAGCGAGATCTAAGAAAAACACCTAAAGATCAATCACCTGAATTCTCGACCCTCATTTTACGAAAACACAGGAAAAAAGATCAGAAAGGCAACAACAAAAAGATCATGTTTTTCCCATCCTTAAACAGTAAAAACCCAATCAAATCCTACAACGATCACCTTCCCGATTCAAAAAGGAAAAAGGCGCTAATTTTATGGAAGAACATGAACGGGAACGCATGAATCTGGTCAAAGAATACAGCATACCGATGCGATCCGGCGCCTGCTGCGTCGCCGCCATCTCAAACCGAGATCTCCGGTCCGGTCTTCTTCCAAACAAGAGAGACAGGACAAATAAGCTTCCTCCACGATCCCTTCCCCGCGATCTCCCAGCTCGGGCGGCGAGAGGTTTAAGATTGAGAGGAAGGGGATGCTCCGAGATGCATCTCGGATTGGGAGAAGAGAGAAAAGAAAGAGAACGAAACAGACACCGCCCTTATTATTTATTTCTCATTTTATATATAAAAATTATGAACACATTTTTCTCATATATATCCTTGTCTTTACAATTTATACCAAATTCCCCCTCAAATTTTAATTTACATTTGCTAATAATTTATTTTTTTAAAAGAGTTCTACTTCTCAAAGATAAAATAAAATTTGGACTTTCCGACATTCATCCAATATTCATCATCGGTCTTTTCCATAAAATAAAATCAAAATTTGAGTTAAATAAATATTATGCAAGAATTTTTGTTCTTCATGGAGGGTAAAGTTGGTAGACTAAAAACGGAAAGGGTTGAGTTTGTGAAATCTTAGTTTTAACGGGAGCTCTGCGCAATTTTTAGATGATAATTATCAGATGAGGAATCCCTCGTTTTCAAGATTTAGTGGAGAGAGGAGAGGTCTGTAAAATGGAGAACTAAGAGGGATCGAAAAGAAAATGTTAAAACAAGGAGGAAAGGGCTCGAAGGACGAGGAGGAAAGGAAGACGGTGGGTCAACTCAAATAAGGGGGGCCTCAATTGAGATTTAAAAAGGTGGTGGACCAAGTTGACATGTGCCATGAATGAAAAAATGATGGGATGTCAAGTGTTGTTTGGGGAGAATTCTATCCATCCCTCGAGCTCCACATCAAATTTGACCCGTATAACAAAAACCCAGCTTAGTTCAATAATTAGTGAGGTGTACGTACTGGATCAGCATTCACGTGCTACTAATAACCCATAGATCCGATAGCCCGTTAAGAATATACCTTTATAATTATCACAGCTAAGAATGCAAATGGGAGTAAATTTTCATCGATAATCTCAAATTGCACAGTAAATTTTTATATGTATCATTTTTTAGGTTGTCTATCAAAAACTTACTTGATTTCTCTCTTGAAAAATAGACTTGTTATGTTCTCACGATTCGAACGTAGTCATGGATCGAATTCTCTATTATTCTCTCAGAGGATTCATGACATTTGCCTGACTCGTATATAGACACGAAATCAGTGTTCTTTGTACTCTGTTCCAATATCGACTCGGTATACTCTTCCGACTCGAATATAGTCATGAATTCAGTTCTCTATTGTCCTCTTAGATAGTTCATGACACTCGTTTGATTAGAACATAATCGTGGAAAAAGTAACTTTTAGACTCTCTTGAAAGGATGACTTGTCACAATATATCTTTCGATTTGAGGATAGTCATGGATCAAATTCTCTCGGAAGATTCGTGACATTCGCCTAACTCTTATAGTTACAAAACGAGTGCTCTTCATACTTTCTTCGAATGTCGACTCGAATATAGTCATGAATAGAGTTCTTTATCGCCCTCTTAAAGGGTTCATGACACTCGTTTGATTAGGACATGATCACATAAAGAGTACATTTTAGACTCTTTTAAAAAGTCGACTTATTATGTTCTCATGATTCGGACATAGTCTCGAATCAAATTCTCTATTATCCTCTCTGAAGGTTCGTGACATTCGCCTGACTCGTATATAGTCACAAAATAAGTGCTCTTCATACTTTCTTCAAATGTCGACTCAGTATACTCTTCCGACTCCAATATAATCATGAATTGAGTTCTCTATCATCCTCTTAGAAGGTTCATGACACTCATTTAATTAGGACATAATTGTGTAAAGAATACCTTTTAGACTCTCTTGAAAGGTTGACTTGTTACAATCTTTCGATTTGAGCATCATAGATCGAATTCTCTATCTTTCTAATAAGATCAACTCAATATACTCTTCGATTAAGACCAGATTAAGACCAAATCGTGGATCGAATTCTCCATCTTCTCTCAAAGAGTTAACTCATCTATGTCATCTCCCTATCTCAGAATGGGATAATATCAATACTTTTCTATTGTATTTAATTAATATCAAGCATAATTATTATTTTCTTCTTCGATTATGCTACTAACGACCGATCTATTGGTGCAGGGGCACCAGATAATCGAACCTGTATTTTGATTATGACAAAAACACAAAATTAAGTTTACATCGTTATCTCACGAGTTGAATCAAGTGTGCAGAAATGCTAAGCTAAGCCGAAAGTCAACGACACCCGGAGGGAACCGTGGTGGTTGGACGACACCGAGAGGACTTCGGAGGAAGCCGAAGAACTCGGGTGAAGACCGGAAGCGAAGCTTCAAAGGTAAAAGCTGAGGTAAGCTCGTGTGAGTGAGTGTAAGTAAGAACGTGTCCTTCGTACGAGGACATCCTTAGACGTCGATCCGACCAAGACTTCCCATGAAAAGTCTAAGTCGAGATCGGATGGTAAACGACCATCAAACTTATTTATATTAACTGTATTTTCCAGCTAACTCTTCATTGCAGCTAGAAACCCTGCCATCAGTCGACTGATGACTTATATCAGTCGACTGATGCTCCAGCAGTCGACTGATAGGGTTGATTAGTCGATTGATGGTCAAGGATCAGCCTTGAGGAGAGTCAACGCTTATCTCTATTTTTTAAGGATTAAGTGGCATCACCTCATGACGAAGGTGTTCTCCACCCCATTTCTATCATTCAAAAGCTTCCAAAGTGCTTCCACAACTCCGCAACTTTCCGACGACGAAGCGCTACCGAAATGCCAACGACACGAGTTCATCCTTCAATCACTTGTGTTGGTGCAATCGGCCCAGGTCACAATTGACCAGGACTCGAGTTTGGCTCGAGTGATGTTTTGATGTGTTTTGATGTTTCGACAAAAACATATGACGATATAATTGTCATGAAAAGTCCAAGTTGGACACTTGGGAAAGTCCAAGTCCTGAGTACTTGGCAAATGGAAAGTCCAACATGTGTTGGCAAGGAAAGTCCAAGCATGGGTCTTGGCATGAAAAGTCCAACATGGGTTGGCAAGGGAAAGTCCAAGCATGGTCTTGGCATTTGAAGTCCAAGGGGATTGATATTGGCGGCGTAAAGTCCAAGCGGTAGTCTTGGCAGCATAAGTCCAATGAATGGCGGCGTAAAGTCCAAGCGGAGTCTTGGCGGCGTAAGTCCAATATGCCTTGGCGGTGTAGACACCGTTAGCATGACATAGCCGACGGAAGCACCTGAAGGCTAGCGCGATGGATGAACAAGTCATGGATGACTTGGAGGGATCCAAGAGGCGTGAGGCTGATGGAGGTGACTAGAAGGCTTAGGTCTAGGCTAAGGGTGGTCTAGCAAGTATGGGGGAACCATACTTGAGTTAAAACCTCATGTTTGAGGTGTGTCAGTCGACTGGTGCCATGTGGCAGTCGACTGGACCGAGTCAACTAGGGTTTGACTGCGGGTTATGGCCTGCGCATTGCCATAGGTTAGCGATCGTGATGGCTCAAGCGATCGTGATCGTCGATCGGTCGACCGTGCTCGAGAATTCGGCCACAGAATGGAGTCAAGACTCGACTGGTCGAGTGAGGACTCCATCAGTCGACTGATGGTCACAATCAGTCGACTGATGGTAGTTCCGTTGGACTTATCCAACGTGGAACTAGTCGTTGTCTCACGACAACAGTGGCATCAGTCGACTGATGGTCTCGATCAGTCGACTGATAGACTTTTTCCAGCACAGGTTGAAGCTATATATGGAGCTCGTGATGGAGGAAAAAACAACCGGTTCTTGAGGGCTATTGGGGCGATTTGTTGGTGCAAATCAGGTCTCCAAGTGCAAGCAAGCAACCAAGCATTCAAGCAATCAAAACAAGTGTTGTAAAGTTTTTTCTTTACTTGTATTTCATATTTACATTATATATTGCTTATATTTCATTCTTACGGTTGTAAGATTTATTGTAAGGGGTTTCTCCGCCTCCGACTTGTGTCGAGAAGGAGTGTTTATCATTAGTGAGTGTGTATGCATCACTAGGGCTCTTTAGAGCTCGATCCGTGGAGTAGGAACCGTGCGGTTCCGAACCACGTTATATCATTGTGTTAGCTTGTTGTCTATTTCGTTATTGCTTTTATCATTATATATATTCCGCTGCGCTAACGAAATTGTAGACACAAACGAGATCGAATTACATCTTCGCTATTCACCCCCCCTCTAGCCGTTCCAATATCTCCAACAAGTGGTATCAGAGCCCGGGGCTCTTCTACGGATTAACAACCGGGAGCTAAGGCAAAAGGCTAGAGGGTGAAGATGGAATTCCAAGACAAGCTTGGATGGGAAATCAACACTCCACCTCCATATGATCTAGAAGATTTTCCGGCATGGAGAGCAAGAATGGAAACATTCTTAATGATGAACATAGAGGATTGGTTCATCCTCATTGAAGGTCTTGAACCCCCTAGGGATAAGAAGGGGAATGTCCTAAAATTGAAAAAGTGGACCCAAGAGCAACGCCAAAAGCTCAAGACCGAAGTTAAGGTAACGAAACTTTTGGAAGATTTAATCCCTAATGATGTTTTGTGCAAGCTAGGGGATTACATGTATGCTAAGGAGCTATGGAGAAAATTGGCAAGATATCATGAGGAGAGTTCATCCTCAAGTGAAAGTGAGGAATCGGAAGTTGAGATGGAGTCAACTTCCGAATCGGAGAAAGAAGAAGTAGAAGAGGTGGAAGAAGCATCTACTTCTAGGATTGAGGAGGAGAGACCATCCTCTACACCGGAGCAACCTCAAGAAGAGCTCTCAACATCCGATCAAGATGAGGAAGCTCAAAATTCAACTCCGGCACCTACCACCACCTTAGGTAACTCAAACACTTTATTTTCAAACAAAAATCATATTATGTGCTTTGAGTGTAGGGAGTATACGCATTACAAGAGCAAATGTCCAAAGAGGATCAAGAAAGCTCCTCCGGCGCCTAAAAGTCAACAAAAGTCAACGGACATCGGTTCTCCAAGACAAAAGAGCAAGGAGCATGTCATTTGCTTCAAGTGCCGACTACCGGGTCATTACCGGAGTCAATGCCCAAAGAAGAAGGGGCAAAGGGGAGCATCACAAGTAGGGGAAGCCACTAAGGCAAACCCTAAGGTATATTTAAATAATGCTCCATCTAATTTAAATATTAAAAAGCATGCTAGAACTAATTTTAACAATTCTGTTATGTATCATAAAGAGCATGCTAGAAATAACAAACATATTTGTTTAGGAGCTAAGAATGTTCACCTTAAGAATAAGGAGAAATTTGGGACTAATGTCCCTAGAAAAACAATACCTAGGGAATCTATTAAGAAAATACAAGAACATCTAGGTTTTAATCCAAAATGGACTAGGCATTTGCCAAGAAAGTCCAATGCCCAAGATTTAAATAAAAATTCTAAAATTGGGCAATTAGAATTAGAAAACCAAGCCTTGAGGTCAAGGCTTGAGAAATTGGAAAAGACCCTAAACAAAATACAAAATCAATCTCAATGGTCAAATTGTCAAACTCGTAGGTCAAGAAGTCAAAATCAACTTCTAAGACCTAAGAGTCAAAAGTCAACCAAGGGCAAGAATGGTTTGGGTCACAAACCTAAGTCCAAGGTGACTTACCATAGTGTTCCATTCAACTATGGGACACTAACTAGGTCTAGGAAGACCAAGGTCAATGGGGAAGTCATTCCTAGATTTGACCAAGGTTTGTGCCTATTGGCCATGGTTTCGAAGAAACCTAGGATGACCACTAAGAAGGTTGTTAGGGAGGCAATCCCTAAGGTTAACCTAGGCAAGACCAAAATGACCAAGGCTAACAAGCCTAGGAGGGTCATTAGGAAGGTATCTAGGGAGGTTATCCCTAAGGAATACCTAATTAACCCTAGGAGCTCAAATCGGTTTTGGGTTCCTAAGAGCGTGATTGATTCACGCTAGATGGGTTAGGGTGTGCCAACCTTAAATGGATGGGTAGTTAACTCAACCATGGCAAAGGTGACACTTTAGGTTATTTTCAAGGTTATGGATACCTTGGAAATAGATTTGAATTATAATCCTAAAAGTTTTAGGATGTGCCAATATTACTTGAGAAGTTTGATAAAATGATCAAAATTGGCACAATTTAGGTTTAGAGGTTAGTGTGTCATTTTGGGTTTTTGGCACACTTGGGAGAAAAATAGAAATATAGCAAAATATATCTAATTATATCAAATGGCAATCAATATTAAAATTTGGGTATTACTATACCTATATATTTTATATGTCATGCCTTGATTGCCATATGTCATGTCATGACATCATGCCTAGTTCTATGATTTTATATGTCATGTTCATGTTTAGGATTAAGGTTTTAAATGTCATGTGTTTTTAGATTTCATATTATGCCATGGCATCATGATTATGAGCATGTGTTTATCTATATCATCTTTAATGCCATAATCACTCATGCATTTAAGATAATTTGATTGAAATTGATTTAAGGACAATGGCATGACTTGGAGTCTCATTTATAAGGGAATCAAGTAGGGTTGCTTTAGAAAATGCATGAAACCCTAGTTTAGGGAGAACAAAACCCACATCTCACATCTAATTGACATGTATGTGTATGTATACACCCTAGATACATGTGAGATGCTAGGATAATAGGTTAGGTTCAAGGTGCATCGGTAGTGCATCTAGATGAACTTAAACTTATTTTAATTATCACCAAGAATCATAAGGAAAGCTAATATACAAGCTATGTATATTTAGCCAATAAATTATGGTCCAAGATAAGGTTTTGAAAACATTTTAAAATCATTTTAGAAAACCTTGGTGAAGTCTATCTTTTGATAGCAATCACCATTGATGAAGTTGATACAAAATAGGGCCAAAACATTGAAAATTTCAATGGTTTTGAGTTTTGTATCAAATTCACTATTTTATGGGTAAAATATTTTTCAAACATTTTTCTCCCATTATATGTGTCATAGGTATTATACGTATCAAATTTCATGATTTTTCGATATACGTATAATTATTTATGATTTTCTGAAACTCGATTCTGATAACTGAAATTCGGATATTTTCATATCGGACCGCCTACAGTGGCGATCGGATGAGTGTGGCAATGACCGTAGTCGAGAGTCGATCGCCAAGGCTGATTTCGGGAAAACTAAGTTTGGTTAGTCCGTGTTCAGCCATGACAAAGGTCCCTAACCACTCCTAACCCTAGGATATGTTTTGGGAAGCATTATAAAGGGTGAAAAGCTATTGGATATGGATTAGGAGAGTTGTTTAGGGTTTGTATCAATTTTAAGGTGTGGAAAGTTCAATGTTGAATTTCTAACCTTAGTTTTGACGGTTTAAAGTTTCTATTGGCTTAGGGACTTCCCATGGTAAGGGAGCATCTTTAGGGGAGATATCCGTCTTGGGATGATGGATGTGTTTTTCTCCTTGAAGGGGAGAATGTTATCAATTTGGGATATTTATGGATTTTTAGAAACCCAATTTGGAAATTGGGAGAGTGAATAGGATTGCCTCTCTTGAGTGATATGAGACTTATCACTAAGAAGATGGTAGGCATCCTAGGTATTTTTGGATCAAGGGGGAGATTGTAAGATCTCATTGGGACATGAGACATTGACCTCCTTAGAGAGAAAACCTTTTTGATGTTAGTCAAAAAGGGGGAGAATGTTTGGGGGAGAATATTTGGTATAATTGGTAAAGGATTTGAGTTAGTATTCTAGCTCAATTATTTGTTTGGTTTTTGTCAAACATCAAAAAGGGGGAGATTGTTGGTGCAATCGGCCCAGGTCACAATTGACCAGGACTCGAGTTTGGCTCGAGTGATGTTTTGATGTGTTTTGATGTTTCGACAAAAACATATGACAATATAATTGTCATGAAAAGTCCAAGTTGGACACTTGGGAAAGTCCAAGTCCTGAGTACTTGGCAAATGGAAAGTCCAACATGGGTTGGAAAGGAAAAGTCCAAGCATGGTCTTGGCATTTGAAGTCCAAGGGGATTGATATTGGCGGCGTAAAGTCCAAGCGGTAGTCTTGGCAGCATAAGTCCAATGAATGGCGGCGTAAAGTCCAAGCGGAGTCTTGGCGACGTAAGTCCAATATGCCTTGGCGGTGTAGACACCGTTAGCATGACATAGCCGACGGAAGCACCTGAAGGCTAGCACGATGGATGAACAAGTCATGGATGACTTGGAGGGATCCAAGAGGCGTGAGGCTGATGGAGGTGACTAGAAGGCTTAGGTCTAGGCTAAGGGTGGTCTAGCAAGTATGGGGGAACCATACTTGAGTTAAAACCTCATGTTTGAGGTGTGTCACCGACCGTGCCATGCCATGTAGCGATCGGACCGAGTCATCGACTAGGGTTTATTTGCGGGTTATATGGTTTAGCTCGCCATAGGTTAGCGATCGATGATGGCTCAGCCATGACCGATCGTCGATCGGTCGGGGTGCTCGAGAATTCGGCCATAGAATGGAGTCAAGACTCGACTGGTCGAGTGAGGACTCCATCGACCGATGGTCACAATCGATCGATCGATGGTAGTTCCGCTGGACTTATCCAACGTGGAACTAGCCGTTGTCTCACGACAACGATGACATCGATCGATGATGGTCTCGATCGATCGATAGACTTTTTCAAAGACAGTTGAAGCTATATATGGAGCTCGTGATGGAGGAAAAAGCAACCGGTTCTTGAGGGCTATTGGGGCGATTTGTTGGTGCAAATCAGGTCTCCAAGTGCAAGCAAGCAATCAAAACAAGTGTTGTAAAGTCTTTTCTTTACTTGTATTTCATATTTACATTGTATATTGCTTGTATTTCATTCTTACTGTTGTAAGATTTATTGTAAGGGGTTTCTCCGCCTCCGACTTGTGTCGAGAAGGAGTGTTTATCATTAGTGAGTGCGTGTGCATCACTAGGGCTCTTTAGAGCTCGATCCGTGGAGTAGGAACCGTGCGGTTCCGAACCACGTTATATCATTGTGTTAGCTTGTTGTCTATTTCGTTATTGCTTTTATCATTATATATATTCCGCTGCGCTAACGAAATTGTAGACACAAACGAGATCGAATTACATCTTCGCTATTCACCCCCCCTCTAGCCGTTCCAATATCTCCAACAACTTGGTCGTCGGTATTATTTTAAGTTGTTGTCTTCTTTTACATTGTATTTGATTACTTGTATCGAACTTTTTATCGTAACGAGGAGAGAGTGGTGTGTCTCTCTACCTCGAATTTTCTCGAGCTTTTGTAATCGTCAACTCCTACCTCCAATGAGGAAGAGTATTTTAGTGAATTGCCCTTCGTACGTAGTCTCAGACCACTAGGGCCTTGGATTAGCAGCCGATAGACTGTGAACCAAGCTGTTAAGTCTCGAAAAAAAAAACCCTAAACCCTAATTAACCGGCCGGACCCTATATATATATGTTTCTTTTTCTATTTTTTTTATTTCTTTCTTTTTCCCTTCTCTTCTCATGCGACCACCCTTTGCCTTGAGCCACGACAGCGCTTCTTCCTCTTCACGGTGAGTAGTCTTTGGCTAGGGTTGGCGAGGGCGGTGAGTGCAGCCGATTTTCGTTGGAACGGTCGCGGCGAGTTAGAGTCGGGGTCGTAGGGATGGAAGTGTGCCGGCGAGATGAGATTGGAGAGGTCAAGGGAGAATCAGGAGCAATTAAGGAAGGTTCAGAGGGCTTCGTCGAGGCCTGATGCTTGACCCAAACGGGAGTGGAACCAGGCACCTTGGCAGAAGTCTTCCCGTTGAGTTGAGGATTTCCGTCGGGAGTGTGCTTTTGCTTGCTTGTGTGGTGGTTTCAGATCTCCATCGGCATCACTGTGGAACGGCGAATCGAAGGGAAGGAGAAGATCGAAGTTTAAGAGTGGCCGAGGAAACTTTTGGGGCGTAATCGTTAGGGGCGATACGATGGGAGAGGATCGAGGCGTGGAAATCCTAGATAACAAAGAGGGAGAAGGATTGGAATCGGTGGATTTGGGGTTGGTATCCGATGGTTACAGGTGAGACTAGAAGGTGAGCCAAATTGCAACTGTGATTTAGATGTGGTTTAGATTTCGTTATTAGTGTTTCTGATATCAGAATGGTAATCGATTAATGAACCGATTTTAAATCAAGGGGTAGAATATTTTGGTTGTGTAAGGGTTGATGTTCTATATATATTGTTGTTGGATGCTGTGCAGCGATGAGTGGTGGAGACGAGGTAAGGAAGCTGTAGATACGGTTTTGGATTAGCGTGTTATTTAATTGGTTCATAGTTGATCTAGTTTATTTCCTTAGTTGTTGGTTGGAGAGTTTATAAGGGTGGGTTGTGGAAGGTAAAATCGTTCACTGTTAGAGTTTGTGGGTCGTGTTGATTGGATGTATAGGGGGGGGAGGTAAAAATTTGGATATACGGGAGTTTTATGTCTATAGATGAGTCCTGCCGTATATGTTCTCAATCAGCATGTTTAGTTAATCCTTTATGAGATTTTTATTAATGCTGTAAATGATATATAACATGTGATAAATATTGTCTACCTGTGTATGAGGTTAGACGCTATATATATATATATGTGTGTACTTACCATCTACCTGTGTGTGAGGTTAGGTGCTATATATAGATAAATATATAATTGTCCACCCATGATGATTACTGTTATTATTTTTAGTTAATTGTTATCCGAATCTTTCTTGTGCACTGATGTCATGTAAATAAGTTATACTATCATCTATCTGTGTGTGAGGTTAGATGTTATATGTATATGTGTGTAATTATCATCTACCTGTGTATGAGGTTAGATGCTATATGTATATGAGCGTAATTACCATCTACCTGGGTATGAGGTTAGATGCTATATATTTAGTTACAAATGTTCACCCATGATGTTCTAAGTTATCTTTCTGTGACTGAGTATGATAGAAAATGACAGAAAACTCTTATATAGCGAACTGTATGTACATGAACATTAGTGGTGCCTGGACGGGTTGGGCTCCCCGGGTTGAGCTCCGGGGAGGGCCCACCCAAATTGACAGATTGACTGATGACTGATGACTGATTCCCTTAATTTCTTCCTAGAGGTACCTCAGGATTGCACAAGAAAATAAGGTTTTTGACTGGCTCAGCATGTTAAATGCATAATGTGAGGTACCACGAGGGTTTATGTTTAGGTACAGTTAGCATAACCGAAAGGAATGATTGGGTTCGCTGCACTTCTTTTAATGATATGTTGATTAAAAGTATTGGTTATGTTTCATATTGACTTACAGAAAGTGTAATCGAAAATGTATGTTGAGCTACAGTAGTTTACATTTACAGTTGTAGAGTTATATGTTTCCTTTTAAATTTCTCCTCCCTGTGTTATACCCCTGTCATTGATCTACTTACTGGGCTGTGAACTCATGATGTCACATAACAATTTCAGGTAGGGAACAGGATACCCCGATTGAGACGCAAGAAGCGGAGGTGGTGTAACTGAGGAGATGATGTTGAGCATGACACACATTGTCCGGGGCATCTATGGAACAGGGATTCCAGATTGAAGGGAGATGATTTGACGTTCTATTTTTCTTCAGGTTTTGAGGGTTAAGTGTATAGTTGAGACTGCTAAACTGGATGGAATGAAATAAATTGTTGCCGGGCGTTACGATCTTGTGTATAATGGGTATTGGTGATGTGTGACTAGGAATTTTGTATATGCATACTGGGTTAGGTCCTTTCAAAACAACTTGTTTCCTTTATATTTCTGCTGCTTTAACTCTTTATATTATCGAACGAACGAAAAGAATTATCTTGTGCTATTCACCCTTCTCTAGCGCTTAAATCGATCCAACACAACCCCTCTAACTTAGCCAATTTAACACGTCGACTTAGACATTTTAATTGAATTTCATATGCTATAGCTCCTCACTCAACTTGGACGGGGCACTAATGATACTATGGGATAGAATTCCCTTTTAGCCTGACAAATCTCCATCTAGCTCAATAGATTCAGCTCTTATGATACAAATTCAATTCAATTCCGATAACTCACTATATCTCTATAGTAAATATTATTCTTTCTTATTATTATTATTTTCATTTTTTTAAAATAAAATAATTCTCCATTTAGACGTAGAATGGACCTCATGGGATAACTCCATGTAAGCCCCTTCGACTCATGTTCATCTATGCAAAGTCAATCAAGTAGACATTGTATAATAAGATGGGTTAATTCTCCATAAATACAAGGATGTCTTCTCTCCTTGTTGTATTGATTATTGTGATTTATCATAATTCAAAAGTTACACAATTAAGAAAATTCTGACTTATTTATCATCCACAAACTTACAAATTAATCAAACAAAACCTATGAGCCATGAGAAACTTAATTATGAGCGGGGAAGTTAACAAAACCACGTAGAAAATGATTAAATTATTTTAAAATTTCTAAATACAAAATATGGAATAATTGGTGAATAATTATGGACAATCATCAAATAAATATCAATATGATGATTTACAAAATATTTACTATAGCTTTGTGATTTCTTCTTCCTTTGTTTTTCAATGTACGTAATTAATTAGTTGACCTTGCTGCACTTCAACCGGACCCCTCCCGTCGTCCCTGGACGCGGGCTGAGGGCTCCCAACTTGACCATCGCCGCCGCGAAGTCCCCGGCGAAGGCCGCTCCGTCGGCGCTGTACTGCCTCACTAGCGCGTCCTGTGACCCGCCGTTGAGCAGCTCCTGGTCGGAGTGCAGTAGCCCCCTCTTCGCCACCAATTCCCGATAGTACGCGTTGTCGAACCGGAACGGCGTCTCGCCGTCGAACGGAGCGAGGTTCCTGCCGCCGTCGGGCGAGCAGATATGCCTGCGGCTGGCGGCGAAGCTGGGGTCGGCGTTGCAGTCGTTGTAGATGTGGGCGGCGAAGTTGGAGCACTGCGCTAGTCCGATGGTGTGGGCCCCGGAGAGGGCGGTCATGTCGCGCGGGCTGAGGCCCTTGTCGCGGAACAGGGAGATGAGCTCGGACAGGTCGTTGAAGGGCGCCGGGATTTCATTGTTGGCGGCGTCCTTGTACGCCGCCAGCGAGTCCCGGCGGCCCAATTGCACCGTCCACCTCGGTCCTCCGAGCTGCGCACACAAATCGCTACGTCTCAAATCGATTCCTACAGAGAGCATAAAATTTCAATCTAAAAATATTCCTCACCAATGCGACGCCATCGTGTGCAGCGAGCGCGAGGACGTCGGCGCAGGAGACGGTGGCCGGGCACTCAGCCTCCACTTTGGCTTTGATGGCGTCGATGAGTTCAAAGCCATGGGCGGAGTTGTTGTTGGGGTTCGCAAACTTCTCGCTGGCGAACGCCGCGGTGCCATCCAAAAGTATCGATGCATCGCACCCCTGTTACATCCACGCACAATTATTCCTTCAATATCGAGAAGACGAACAAGACGAAGAAGAAGAAACAGACGCGGCAATTCATGGTACGTACATTAACAAAGCAGTCGTGGAAGAAGAGGCGGAGGACGAAGGCAGCATTCCTCGGTTTCTGCCGGACAGCCTCGGCCATGCCGGAGCGCACGATATTCCTCAAGTTGGGGCACGTCGCCGAGTAGAAAGCAGGAGACAAGTGGCCGGAAACAAGCACGGCCGCCGAGACGACGGAGATAGCCAGAAGCAATCTGTGAATTATCGACGACGGCGATGCCATGTTGCAAGCTGCTGGCTGCTGGCTGCTGCACAATCTAGTTAGCGTCGAGATCGATGGAGCAGTAAATTGTATGTCTTCTGACTTATGAGGACGACAACTATATCTATCTATGGATCTATATATAGATTCATTCATGGAGATATTAATCTAAGCTTTGAATCGGTACGAAGTAGCAGTTAGGAATCTGACTCTGTCAAATCTCAATGCGTTAAGCAAAGCTATGAATTGGTATAAAAGAGCAGGTAGGAGTTTGATAATGTCAAATTTAAACGTGCTCTTCTATGGTCTACGAACATTCATGTTATTTGTCTCCGCGGGGACGGGAATGACGTAATCGCTACGGTGCTTGTAAATATGATATAGATCAATGGTCTAAAATTTTTTTCTGAATTCACATGATTTTTATGTATCTTGGCCATCACGTCAAGGTCTATAGGACCCTCCGTGATTTACCTCTCTCACAATGATGGGACAGACCGATAGAACCGCTAAATTGATGATTCCAATCTTTTGTAGGAACATTTATATTATGTTCCTACGACCAAGTAATTATCCCAAACAATAAGAATCAATTTTCATAGACTATAAAATTTTTCGAAATATTTATTTTACCACCGTACTAATTCTTAATCGAATAAAATATTTCTCATAATTTATCTCCTTTATTCTTTTATCCCATAGAATATTTCTGCTATATATAATTATTAAATATTACTGCCATCAATTTCATGGGACTCCCAGGTTGAGAACACCAATTTTGACGCTGGGGTGATAAAATATTAATCTGTGGCTGTGCAGGAGTCTTATATGATTTGGATAATGACTTTTATACTTTATTAAAAAAAAATTGATAAATTTCTAAAACCAAGTCACGTAGAGAACAAATCTTTTCAAGGAGAGGATGTGGAAGAGGACATAGCACAATGATAACAGAACATTGTGCTGTGTAAAAGAGATTTGAAGGTAAGCTTTGTGAGTTTCAAAACAATTATCAACTAGTTAATGCTTTCAGGTGTGGCAGAAGTGTGCTGGATATAAGCATCAATATGATACCAAAGTTATACAATTTCAGTGCAATACTGAAGTTTGAAGTCTGAAGCAAAATTTAAACTTGTCTTTTGAATCTAGCTCATGCTTTGACGATTTAGTGAATCTAAAACTAAACTTGATCACCCTATATATTTGGATTCAGTAGCACTGAAACCATGCATCATCGTCCTCAGACAGGAGAGGATCAAACCCCTGGCCACCTTCCAACTCACTCTTGGAGATTCTGGTGCAATTGAAGTCAGCTGAAGAGGTGGCACTCAAGCTGTCAGCTGCTTGACAAAGGACCGAATCTTGCATGGTCTGAGTGGAAGAGATTCTGCTCGCACCTTGAGAACTAGCTGAATCATTCACAATGAAATCGGACAAGGCCACTGGATCAGGAAGAACAGGATGTGTCATGTTGCTGAACAATTCATCGGTAGGTATTAGATTGGCAAACTGAGTTCTGGTGCATCGGATACTCTTGGCTTGGATCGCGACGACTTCTGGCTCCTTGGCTTTTTCTTTGAACGACTGCGCCACTTTATTTTTCAGCGGAGGAATAGACTTGGCGGTGGCCAAGCCTTTCTTCTTCCTCATGTAGGTGTTCCAGTAGTTCTTTATCTCATTGTCCGTTCGCCCGGGTAATCTTCCTGCTATTAACGACCACCTGCACGCCAATCAAAATCATTTTTCTAAACTAAAAATCATCATGAAGAAATTTTTTTTTTAATGGACACCATAATGTACCTGTTACCAAGTAGGTTATGAAGTCTGACAATGAGCTCCTCTTCTTCGTCAGTGATGTTCCCCCTTTTAATGCCTGGTCTCAGATAATTTAGCCACCTCAATCTGCAACTCTTGGCACATCTGTTTAGTCCTGCAAATGATTCCAAAACATATTCACAGGCATTATGCATGTCCTCTAAGGATTGTCTTGTATTGTCGTTCATTGTTCATATTGTCTTCTTAAGAAAGAAAAATAAATGAACAGCCTTACCAGCATTAGCAGGTAAGGTTCTCCATCTCCCCAGGCCATGAGCCCCAATGTAGTCTGAGAGCAGCTTGTCTTCTTGGCTTGTCCAGGCTCCCCTGTTCAGGCCTTCCTTGGCACAGCAGTCTTTTCTCATTATTTTTTTTTCTTCTTCTCTTTCTACAGCTTTCAATGCGAGTCCTGAGAATGAACTGAAACCAAAGGGAAGGGAAGAGCATATTATTTATACTGACCTTGAGTTTTTATAAGGACCTCCTTCCAGCATTAAATGCCAACTGCAAGACAGCTTTGAGGACCACACACTGGGCAAAACATGGCCATGTCACTCTTTCTCAGGTCTCTTGTCACTACTTGCTTGATTCAGTAAAAGAATCTTGTTGCCACTGCCATTTCATTCTATGATACAAGTTTGAGGTCATGATGGTAGGTCACCTACACATATTAGTTATTCTGTGCAAGCTTGCATAGTGCTTGTTTGCCAAAGAAAGGCCTCTCATCAATTAAATTTCAGAGGGTGGCTATAGATTTTGGAAGTTTAAGAGGGTGTTAGTTGATTTGTAGTCTTCAGGGCTTGATAATAGTATGAGAAATAGCTCAGTGGGTGCTGCTAACCAGGGAAGAGTATTCATGAGCCACCCAACTTGCACCTTTTCCTTTTGCCAGGCACCTTTCCACTCTAGGAGGAAGCTCCCATTGTAACATGGTGTGTGAAAACAAAATGGCATGCCATTTTGTTGTGATCTGATGATAATTTCTATGATTCCTGTGCAAGATGAAAAATTTTCAGATGATAATGAGAACAAGAACAGTAATTAAAAGGCTGTTACTGTGCATTATTCTCATACAAACTTGAAAACTAGCATGTCAAGATTCCTATGGTCAGAAGCAAAAATATAAGTCGAACATAAGCATGCTCATGAGGGAAACGTGAGAAATAACACAATTGTAACAAAAGTTTTAGGTTGGTCATTTGCCAAATTATTGGCTTTTGCCTTGATCATCACTAAGAGGGAATTTATAGTAAATTAAAACCAACGATGGTATCCCTGGTCAACACAAGCAGCAGCAGCTTGAAGTATATCAAGATCCATTTCCTAGCGACTTTGTGGTGAACATAATCCAGAAAGATTTCCTTGAAAAATCCATAAATTTGCCAGTATGTGCACAACACAAGCATGGAAGTAGTCTACTTGGTCTTTGAGACGAGCAGCAATAGTGGTAGAAGTGCATATGTAGTCTTTATGGAGAGCTCCATTCGCTCTATCTTCAAGCTTTCATTAACCAATCCACTTTTCCTTTCCCTGGTAAGGGTTGCCTCAAGTGGGCTGAAAGCAAGCACTTTTGAGTCTTCATGATGCTTCTGCTGAGAAAAATTATTGACTTGAGTCTTCAATTCTCCACCATGTGCTTCCACATGCAACCAACGAGCCAAAAAGTGTGGATTACAATGTAGTGAACTAAAAGTGTGGTCTGAGAAAAGCTTTCCATTGGCAGAAATCTGCATGAGAATAAAAAAGCTTTAAACATTAAACGAGGTATTTGTAGACATCCACTGACTGCAGAGAAGTTCAAGCTAACCCAATTCTACAAGTTTCTATCAAGCTTTAGGACACTGAATGGGAACTGAACAAAGTGTCAGTGCCGCTGAAAAAGAATTACCTGAAGAAGTAACTAAGATGGAAATTCAAGGTGATAGAGATGAATAATTATAAAGATTCAGCATAGTGCATGTGTTATGTGGATACGAGGTCATTATTAAAGAACTTACTATAAATTTGTAGAAATAACATTTAAGTTTCTAACATTTTGAATTGGCACGTAGTACCGAAGCAAGACAAACTTCTCTTTGTTCTAAAGCTTCAAATAATAATTTGTTTACATTATCCCATCCTTCTTGACTTTTGAGACCTATTTCCATCTCTTTTTGTTGATTCAATAGTGATTAAAAAATGAAAATAAGATGGGTCGTCTAGTTTATTCCTATTTATCTCTATATTTGTTGAAGATTTAAACAAGCAAACGAGCTAGATATACAAATAGCATAGGCAACAGTATCGTGTTTTAAAAAAAAAAACGCTTTAATATGTTCTTAAACAAAAACAGAATCTAATCCCTTGCACTGTAGTCCTCTAATTCTTCTTATGTCCCTCAAATTCCTCCTCCCATTTTCTTCTTTGTTCTGCTCACTACCATGTTTGAGAATGCTATATGTAGCTTAGCTAGTACCTATTGTCACTGCTCCTCTTCTCTTGGCTTGTAATTCTCAGGACATCTTCCTCACCTCCTCCCATCTCTTATTTAATCCCTCTTTCCCATTCCATCCAACTGCAGAGAGAAATATGCCTCCAGTGCCAATGATATGCATGCCACCAGCTGTGCACCAGATCTAAACCTGACATGAGACAGTTTCTTCGCCAAAAACTGCCTCAGGTTCAAAATTACAGCTCACAAAATCCATATTAGTCGTATTTTACCAAAAGCTAGCCTCACCTTTGACAGCTCAAATTACAATATTTTGTAGAAGTTATTCAATCGATTACTCAAGAATTAAAAGCGAACAGAATATTTGATAGTCGACTGAGCAACTCGACTGATCGTATTCGGAGTGAACACAATGTTCACATTTCGACTAGACAACTCGACTGATTGACATTAACTGATTGTTCTCATGCATCAGTCAACTGATCGGATATTTTGAAGAGAGTTTTTAACTCAACTGAACATTATCTGATGCTCAAACATCAAAATGATATTAGCCATATATCAGATGTCAATGACCATTCAACGACAAATAAGTAGTCAATACCTACTCTAGTCAACTAATAGGATAAGAACATTGCTATCCAAAAACTGTGTTCGACTGAAAACATTACAAAAGGGGTTTTTAACCACTATTTTGAACTCTCATCTCTTCTCAAGCTTACGAATTCAACTCTCAAGTGCTTCCAAGAAAAAGGAGGAGGAGAGTGATAATATAAGATTTTTATATTTTTATATTTTTCTTACTGCAATATTCAGTGTATAAACTATTGTAAGAGGTTTCTCCACCTCCGAATTTTGTCCGATAAGAAAAAAATTATTAGTGGTGGTAGAGCTCTAGGACTAGAATTTGTAGTAGCAGGCTTAGGAGGTTGTGAACAAAGTAAAATCTATATATTGTGTTGTGTGTGTTTCTTGCTGCGTCAAGTGTTTCCACTGCAAAATTTTGAATTGATGTGACGAAGCTATTCACTCTCCCCCTCTAGTGGTATCAGAACGAGACAGAACTATCAGCGAAAGGAGCAACTTTCTATAGCAAAAATGGGGATGCATTGGCCGAAAAATGCCTATCTTCAACTACCCTCATCCTACAAATATCTCATGTCAGATAAATCTCCTATTCCCTGAAATTCTATGTCTAAAGCTTGCTCGTCTATGAGTCTTTATTCACCTTGCATCCGATCTCCTGATCTGCTCAGACTTTTACCTTTACCAAGAATCCGACCTTCGGTTTTCTTAGACTTTCCTGCATTGCATCCGGTCTTCAAACCTGCGAAGATGTACTCGTACCAAGAATCTGACCTCTAACTTGTTTGGACTTCCTTTCCTTACATTCGGTCTGTAGACTTGTGAGGATTTTTCTACACACTTAACACGAAGATGAGATATCACATAATTCATCTTAACTTAAATACTATCAACCATCAAAACTATATTTCTGAGGCATGATTGCACCAACAAAATCTTGAATGAGAAAAATTTTAAGTGAAGTAGAACTGAATTTTTTTTTTTTTAGTTAGGACTAGATATCCAGGTCTTAGGCCCGACTAATCCTAGGGGTGGTTGTCCTAGCTCCACGGAAGTTTTCCACTAGCCACCTGGATAGAACTGAATTGAATATATGAAGTGTAGTTTTAGTAATAAGTAGGTGAGAAAATAATTACAATTATTGAACATGAAAATTTGCAAGAATTCTGTATATCTTGAACCTATTATTCGACAAGTAATGATGAAGTTATTGTTATTAGAATAAAAACTGGTGGTTGAAATTGAGAGGAGTTTCTAGTTTCATATGATCATGGGGTGCTCCTTAAGGTAACACATTGTACATAGGCTTATATAATATATATATATATGTAATTCTATGTACAATGTGTTACCTTATGAATCAAAGTGCTTGATAGTTAGAGAATAAAACATGCCAAAATCTTATGCAGTAGAAATGAAATCGCAAAGATGAATGTATAACCTTGCATAAATGAAATCCTGTCTAATTCCAAACTCTTGATAGGTATACCTTGAGATATGAGATTTTCTTCCAAAAATAACAAGATAAAAAAAAAAAAAAGTGTTGCAGGTAAATCAAAAAAATCAACAAAACCTTGTCTAATTGGATCCAAAATCAGGCCATACGATTGTCTAGCTTCGCATCACTCAAACAAATCTTCCAAGGATATGATCTTGAGGTTGCGTTCGTTTCATAGCGCCATGTATGTTATTTATCCTCCCCAATTCAGATCACCTTACTGTAAGTACAACAATAGATCCAGATCGATCTCAACTTAATATATTGGACATAACGTAAACGATGCATTGACGACTCAAGTGCCTTCAAAATAACTAGGCAAGGAAAAGGGTTACCTTTTTCGAGCCAATACAGCCATGAATCGTGGATGGGACAAGGCTATGAGTATCTGCGGCGAGGTGATCGGGCCGGGGGGCAACAGATCCGCGATCAGATAGCAGGCGGGAGACGAGGGAGCTCAGGCCTACGGTTCGCTGGAAGGAGGACACGAGATCGCTCAATGGCGAAGGGTCGAGAAGGCCCGGCTGGTGAAGGACTTTTGGTCGGCGTGAGAGGAAGGACGCCGTCGCCCTCGCCTGTCGCCACCGCCGAATGAGAGACAGAAAGGAGAGGAGAAAAATAAAATAAAATGGCAAAATTGTTAATATAACCTTAAAAATTACAACGTGCGATTTGATTATTTAAAAATTAGATGCGTGGTTAAATACTTAAATTAAAATGGCATATATTTATTTTTTACATTTTCACCCTGCGTGTCACTAGAATTTCCTTCCCTTTTCTAGATGGTTCCACAAAACTGTCTAAAGGGGTTGGATCTGCCGATCCAACGGCTGAGATGGCTCCGAACCTTCTCGAACTGAAAGGAAACGAAAGCCCTTTCTCTCGTAAAACCCCGTCCGCCTCACCTTCCTATCTCTATCTGAAGGGAATCGCCTGCAGAGAGACTCTCCCGAGAGACCTAGCCCTATCCCCTCAAATCCCACCAGTCCCCAATCTCCAAGCTCCTCCTCTTTGAGGTGAGATTTTTTGCTTCCTTTGCATCTTTTTTCTACGTTTGTAGATTGCTGAGGTCTGTGCTTAGTGTTTGCTTGTAGAGTTTGACCGATGGACGCTTGAGCTGGTCAGCCAAGTTCTGGTTTTTTGGTTGGGATCCTTTACCTGAAAATTTGTCGAAAAGAAAAAAAAAAAGCATTTTGTTTTGCCATTTCAGTTCGTGCAAGAAGCTTAAACTGGGCTTATTATTTAGTGTTGCGCTGTTTCTACTGCTTAAATTTTGATCTATACATTTATTGTATGGTTTGTCTTACTTTTGTTTAGATAGTTTGTTGTGGGAAGTTTGATTATGCTGTTGTTGGGTTGCTACTACATTACCAGATATCCTTGTTTTAATCAAAATGTTTATACATAAGTGCTTGCAAATCAGTCCTGGACCTCTAGATGTTGTTGTAAACCTGACTTCATATATTTGTGGATGACCCTTTAAGCTCTATATGCGAATCTTAAATTTTTTTTCTGTCTTATTTTATTTTATTTTTGAGATAATTTGATGTTGTGTTTCTCATCAGCAGGCAATGGCTTCCACTTTCTATGCAATGTCTACTTTTGGTGCTGTTGCTTCTCCAGGAAACTTCGGAACGGACAAGAAGTTAGCTTCTAGACTGAAGCTTTCTTCTCTTGCTTCTATATCACCTAGTGTACTCATCAGTAACAGAAGGCACAGCTTCAGTTCTCTGAGAAGTGGCAACTCTAAGATTAATGCTATGGCCAAGGAGTTATACTTCAATAAAGATGGATCAGCAATTAAAAAGCTACAGGTATGTTATGCAAATAGTAAACAGTACTTCCCAGTTTGTATCTCACTGATTCCTAGAATTATTGTGTCATCAGACTGGCGTAAATAAGCTAGCAGATCTTGTCGGAGTTACTCTTGGCCCAAAGGGCAGGAATGTTGTCTTGGAAAGCAAGTATGGATCACCTAAGATTGTCAATGATGGTGTTACAGTAGCAAAAGAGGTGGGAAAATCCTTCATCTGATGCCTAAGATGTCATGATATTCTCCATATTTTGTCTGATATAGTTAGTTTTAACTCATTAAGTCCCTACGTTATGAATGATTGACTGCCCTGTGTCATTTCTGGGAATTCCGTGGTTGGTTTTTTACTTTTCGTAACAAGTATAATGTGTTATATCATGATCATGCTAGCTAAGATGAAGCGGCCTATATTAGTTGAACTTTTTCTATTTTGTAACACAACCACCTCTCTTTACTCTCTTCTTTTTAACTCATCCTGAAGGCAAGCAAGCCGAGCAGTAAGTTTATATTCATTATTTGGAGATGTTGTCGTGGAAGTTTCATTGTCTTCTACTTAGATTTTCCTGCTAAACTTACAAATTTTATATTGTGAAGTCATGCAGTCTCGCACCAGCAAGAGAAAGGTATAATATTGGATGGTATACTATATGATACGGCTTGCTTTGTGTGAATAATGTACCTCCTGTTACACGTTAATTTTGGATGTTGGTCTTTCATTGGATTGATACATCTGCATTGTAGCATGGTCTGCTGCAATTTTATTTTGTTCTCCTTGGATTCCATGGAAATGTTTTTGATTGATGTCTATTGGCAGTGTGATTGACTGTGTAGCTGACATGAAAAATATGTTTGGTGCTAACAACTAACTTTGCATTACTATCCTTTGAGCTGTCTTTTACTTGTTTGTTACCCTTCTAGGTAATTTCACTTTGTCTTATTAAAAATATTTGTCAGGGTCTATTCTGCTCACAATTTGCTAACTGCTATCTATCCTTCACAAGTAGAATTATCCTTTCTTTGTCCATTCTGGAAAAAGCAATCTGATAGAGCTTTGCACCTTTTTTGATCTTTATTATGTTTAATTGTAATATTGAATCCTTTATTGTTCCAACTGATAATAGGTTGAGCTAGAGGATCCTGTTGAGAACATTGGTGCCAAACTAGTTAGACAAGCAGCTGCCAAGACTAATGATTTGGCCGGTGATGGGACAACTACATCTGTTGTTCTTGCTCAAGGAATGATTGCTGAAGGTGTTAAGGTACACCATCCTGATCATAGCCTGTGTAGTTGCTTGTGGATTGATTGTCCCTGCTGATCACCTCATCTCATGCAGGTAGTTGCAGCTGGTGCTAATCCTGTTCAAATTACCCGTGGTATTGAAAAAACTGCCAAAGCTCTAGTTGCTGAACTCGAGAAGATGTCTAAAGAGGTAGGTTGGTCTTTCTGTCAGATTATCAGTTGCCTCTGAAATTAAACTAATTATTGTCCAAATTTAGCAATGATATCAACAGTTCTAATTGTGCAATCTTTGCGATACAGGTTGAAGACAGTGAACTCACAGATGTTGCCGCTGTTAGTGCCGGTAACAATTATGAAATAGGAAATATGATAGCTGAGGCAATGAACAAGGTTGGGAGGAAGGGTGTAGTAACTCTTGAAGAAGGGAAAAGTGCTGAAAACAATCTGTATGTTGTTGAGGGAATGCAATTTGATCGAGGATATATTTCCCCATACTTTGTGACAGACAGTGAAAAGATGACTGCTGAGTATGAGAATTGCAAGGTTTTAATCTTTTGACAAATTACTACATTTTTTTTTTGTTGGCTTGGATGCTCCTTTTGAGGTTAGTGTATGACTTACTGTAAGCTTGCATTAAGCCATATTTTGTTGTGTCGTCAGTTGCTTCTTGTTGACAAGAAGATCACAAATGCAAGAGATCTTATCAGTGTGTTGGAAGATGCTATAAGAGGGGGTTATCCAGTAGTCATAATCGCAGAAGATATTGAACAAGAAGCTCTAGCAACACTTGTTGTGAATAAATTGAGAGGGGCGTTGAAAATTGCTGCACTAAAAGCTCCTGGATTTGGGGAACGCAAAAGTCAGTATCTTGACGACATCGCGATATTGACAGGAGGTTGGTATATTTGCTTTCTTCATAATATCTTAGTTAAGATGTATTCTGTTTGCGTTTATGCTATCCTTCACAAGATTCTTACTGCATTTTGATTCGTGCAGCTACTGTGATCAGAGATGAGGTTGGTCTCTCCCTGGATAAAGCTGACAAAGAGGTCTTAGGTACCGCTGCCAAGATTGTACTTACTAAAGATACAACCACTATAGTTGGTGATGGGAGTACGCAGGAGGAAGTCAATAAAAGAGTAGCACAAATCAGAAACCTGATTGAGGTTGGTATATGCCTTTTTACTATATCAAAAATTCCAAGTTACTAGCAGATTGAATATGTATCCGTAGGTTGCGGAGCAAGAATATGAGAAGGAAAAGCTCAATGAGAGAATAGCAAAACTATCTGGTGGTGTTGCTGTCATTCAGGTATGCTGAATTTTTTTTTTTTTTTTTGAGGTTTCAGTATATTATTTGTTTGTTTGTACAATGGATTCCTTCTCCGGTACCCCGCGTGGCGAGAGCTTCGTGCACCGGGTTGTAGTTTAGTTTGTTTTGTGCCTACAGGCCTCAATGTTTGTGTGATATTTTGGCTTACTTTGTCTGTATCTCAAACTTGTGCAGGTCGGAGCACAGACTGAAACAGAACTAAAAGAGAAGAAATTGAGAGTTGAAGATGCTCTTAATGCTACAAAGGTCAATCTTATGGCTGATAAATTTGTAATCTATGATATGCACTATGTTTAAGATTGTATTTCAATCGCCTTCTATTTTTATGTTTAGGCGGCAGTGGAGGAGGGTATTGTTGTTGGTGGTGGGTGTGCCTTGTTGAGGCTTGCATCCAATGTTGATGCCATCAAGGAGACTCTTGAAAACGATGAGCAAAAGGTTAGCATTCCACTTGAATGAAAATGTTTTATTCATGTGCATTAGTAAAATTAATGTTAAGGTTTCTACATGGAATCTTTTCTCATGACGCAACTTGCAGGTTGGAGCAGATATAGTTAAGAAGGCTTTGAGTTACCCTCTGAAGTTGATTGCTAAAAATGCCGGTGTCAACGGAAGTGTAGTCACCGAAAAGGTGTGGGGTCTATATATATTCAAAGCTTTTTTCTGTTTTTTTTCCTGGTTGCTTAATTGAACTGGGTTCTTATCATCTATGACTATATTGTTGGGCAATTGCTTTAGGTATTGTCAAATGATAATTTCAAATATGGTTACAATGCTGCTACTGGTAACTACGAGGACTTGATGGCAGCTGGGATAATTGATCCCACCAAGGTTTGCTTCTTTTCATTTCTGTTTTGCATTTTGCACAACTACTTGCTACGATACATAAAATGTTAGTCTAATGATTCAGATACTGTGGAGTTTCGTTGTTCATGTGATTTGCCAAAACCAATAAAATTTGATATGTCTAAATCAGAGGTGTTAACTTGGCCTGTCGGACTTAAACCCTACTGAAACAGGTGGTGAGATGTTGCTTGGAGCATGCAGCTTCTGTAGCCAAGACTTTCCTCACGTCTGACGTAGTGGTTGTCGACATCAAGGAGCCTCAACCTGTGCCGGCAGGAAACCCAATGGATAACTCAGGTATGGAACACTGAAAACTGAAACAAGATTAGAAATCCGTGTCATTCTCTATGCTACGCTTCCTTTCATGTTGTGTGTGTTCCTTACACGCCGCTATTGGCAGGTTATGGCTACTAAATAAACATAGAAAGGATTAAGCAGAGTTCTTCTATATATGCTGCAAGTCTTCGAGTAGCTTAGGGTAAAGTTGAGACGCAAAGCAATTCGGGCAGAAGAGAAACAGTAGGTTGCATGGGAGCAGAAACTAGAAACCTCATTGTACCTCTATTTTTTCATTAAGCGGATGATGCAATTGCTTGATTTGATCATGAAATTTGGTTGCTGCTTTTTGTAGTTTACACCTGTGTTACTGTGTTAGATGTCAAAAATCTCTTTTATTATGAAAATCAAGGCAATATTTTGCCTTGACATTGTGCCTCCGCATATTCACTCTGCCACCAACATCACCTTCTCTGTTCTTCCTTCCATAGAACTGCTCCGGCTCTTTTTTTTTTCCTTTTTTTTTGTCCTCGTATAGTAAAAAAAAAAATGGATCCGTCACAATGATAATCTACTTCGATTGTTTTTATTTTTATCAGTGAATAAAGTAAGTCAGGAACTTAGATTGTAAGGGCAAAGATTATTTCGAAAATTGATTCGACCAGACTGGGTAAGTGGCTTTTTGTTCTGATAGCAAAAATGTAAACTGCTCAAGTAGAGTTACTACTTTTTGTTCTGGTAGCAAAAATGTAAACTGCTCAAGTAGAGTTACTATAATTTTGAGGCAAGAGTATGAATGATTTGATCTTCCTTAACATAGGGCCCTTGGACTTTTTCTTCCATGCGCATCTTTTAATTGTTGCAGATCTTTCCACGAGTTTTATTATTCTTCGCAAAAGATTGGAATCGTCAATCTAGCGATCTCTATCGATCGGTCCCTCGATCATTGTAAGAGAGATAAATTACGGATGAATCTTTGGTCCTTGATTCGGTGGTAAGTATAAGGAAGGATATTTCATTTTAGGAGAGATTTTACCCCTCGTCTGATTTCGAACTCGGATATTCTCACAAGCATCATTTTGTATTTACCATTGAACCATACCCGGGGGACTTTTATTACTACATTCTTATCCTTCTAAATAGTTGATTGCAAGAACAGCATTAATCTCGTGTTAGTGTTAATAGAAACTGCAAACAAACACATCGAAGTTTATGCTGCGAAAAAAAAAAATTGGAAGAGGAGATAAATTAAAAATTTATGGGTCGATAATTCATAATCATTGATTTGTTGAGAATTGATTTTTGTCTATTTAAAAATTATTTTTTTTTCTGTTTACCAAGTAGATTTGCTTGGGAGGTTATAGTTTATGTAAAAAAAAAAAATGAAATCGTCACATTAACAGTCTTCTTCGATTGTCTCTATCGATAGAGGTGGTAAATCAAGAATCTAGATGATAAATATAAAGGAGAAGATCGATCGATAATTCAGAGTCATGATCTTTTTAGGAATTGATTCTTATCCAATTAAAAGATCTTTTTGTCCTTATCAACTAATTAGACTAACGACCAAGTTTATGCAACAAAGCAACTATGAAATCTTATTTTTGAAATGAATGCTTTGAATGAATCAAATTTTAAGTTTTACGTATCTTGACCGTTACATTAAGATTCATAAGATTTTTCGTAAATTATCTCTCTTACAATGACGATAGGATAAATCGATAGAGACTATTTTAAATATTTACGGAATTGAATTTGAAAAGACATCTTGTTTTCTATAAATCATGCGCATTTTTCTTTATATATCTCAAATATATTCGATTCTCTGATTTTTTTTTTTCTATTATTTCTCTTCTGCTCTTGATTACTCGGTTGATATTTATGCAGATTAAAAAAAAAACTTCAAATTTCCACACAGGTCAAATAAACGATTTTGGGAATTTGCCTCTCCATTTTGACCTATAAATCGACGTGCTCCTCGATTCTGGGACATTTCAAACCGACCGGGTTAGCAGCAGTGCAAAGGTGCCATTTTGCCATTTAAGGACGTAAATCTACATTGTCGTGCGGTTTTTTTACTATTTCGGGGTGTCGATTCGTCGACCATAAGTAGATTAGATCGTGCTGCTGGACGCCACCTGTTCTTCCAACCAAAAGTATAGTAGATTAGATTGAGGGATGTGGCACCCACCTGTTTCTGCCAATCAGAAGTCAGCTAAAGCAACCCCACCGTCTGTGGCCGAACAACCCAGGACAGGATTCGCTCCAGTCTCTGTACAAATTCCGATCAGGTCGGGCCATCGCTCGTCAGCGATAAACGGGAATTTGCTCCATTCAACGGTTGTGATGGGATTTCTAAATCTAGCCTGCGTGACTTCCTTGGATAGGATCAGAGTCATATTTTTAATATCTTCTAATTGGATCCACTAAATATAAATACATTTTTTTCTATTTGATTTTTATTAAAAAAATATTTATAAATTCCACAGGTCTGATCTCCGGCCTTCCTTCCGCCGTCTCCGCCGCCACCGCCGCCGCCTACTTCCTTCTCCTCTAGGGTCTCCCTTTCTTATGGCCGGAGAATAGGTGCATTCCCTCTGCCTCAAACCTAATCTCGCCTCGATTCTTTCGTGATATTTTGCGGTTCGACGAGGGAGGCATGGACGGCGCTGGAGAAGGCGGGGGCGGAGCCCCCGCGAAGGAAGCCGCAGATACGACGAATAACGAGGTTCTCAGTGTCGGTACCCCACCCCCGTTCCTGAGCAAGACGTATGAGATGGTGGACGACCCGGCGACGGACGCCGTCGTGTCGTGGGGGCCGGCCAACAACAGCTTTGTGGTGTGGAATACCACCGACTTCGCCAGAGACCTCCTTCCCAAGTTCTTCAAGCACAATAACTTCTCTAGCTTCGTTCGCCAACTCAACACCTATGTAAACCTCTTCCACTGATTCCCTTTTCATATGAAAAGTTCATGCTACACATTTCATCATACCCTAATTTCTGGAGACCTTCTGAACCAAAATATGCTTTATGATTATATGAATTTTGTTATTACTATGTGTGATTGAATGAATTTGTCAAAAGTAGAGATTTATCATTATTATTATGGATCAATTTGCCTAAAATTATGGTTTCAAGTCTTGTATATGTGGCGTATCAGTTTGTGGTAGCTAGCTAAATGTCTAGATGAAATTGTTTATCTTATTCCTATATTTTCCAAAATTTTGGTAAAACCCTTGCACAGCATCTTGTTTGGAGCTTGCCATGAGATTGAGTATTAACTGATACATGACTGCTATTATAAGTGTCCATGCTTTATGATTATATGAATGTTGTTATTACTATGTGTGATTTAATGAATTTGTCAAAAGTAGATATTTATCATTATTATTATGAATCAATTTGCCTAAAATTATGGTTTCAAGTCTTGTATATGTGGGGTATCAGTTTGTGTAGCTAGCTAAATGTCTAGATGAAATTGTTTAACTTATCCCTATATTCTCCAAAATTTTGGTAAAATCCTTGCACAGTATCTTGTTTGGAGCTTGCCATGAGATTGAGTATTAACTGATACATGACTGCTATTATAATTTGTCTATGAGTCAGACTAGAATTGTTATCTCATCACTATATTCTCTGAAAATTCAGTCGAGCCCTTGCACATTTATCTTGTTTGGAGCTTGGTGCAGGAGTGAGTATCGACCGATCCATGGCTGCTGTTATAAACATCTTAAGTCACACTGGACAAACATAGGCCTTAGGCCTTAAGTGGTTCACCATCTAAACTGCGAAATGGGAACTTCAACAGGGTTTATTCTAGGTGAGACCAATATTAATGGGGCAAATGGGCATTTAGGATATATATAGATTTGGTGTTCTGGTAGTATTGCTTAAAGACGACTCTTAATAACATACAAGAATTATAAGGTTGTCTTGAGCTTAGTTCTGAAAACTGTCTCGTACTAGCCAATGGGCACTCAACCTTTTAAACTGATCAGGTGTAACAGTTGAACATTTCATGGTCTCTGTGAGTATGTGTCACCACTTCTCTCTTTGTCAAGGGTACTTTAGAGGAAGAGAAGTTCTCGTGTTTTGTAGCGTTAGCTCTTTGGGATAAAAGGAAATCTTACAAAGCTATGGCGTACAATTCATCATGATTTATGGATCATGTGTGTTGGGCTATTGGTAAATAACACACACACGCGAAGAAAATGTACCAGAGATTGATTTTTAAGATGAGCACTTGGGATTTCAGCAAGAGAGAAATTTAAAAAATTACTAGCATCAGAAAAGAATATTTTTACTAACAATAGATGATAAAATAAACAAAATGCCACAATAGTAGTACATGTATAAGGATGACTAGTAGATATTATGGTAGATCAAGTTGAATTGAATAGAGTGGAATTTGTATTGGGTAGATGCAAAAAAAAAGAAAACTCTAGTTAGTGTAATAAAAAGAGTAGTAACTGAAGCACCACATGATTGGACCTTAGTAGAGTGAAGGTATAGTAAGGAAACCAAAGAACACTCTAGTTTATGGAATAGAAATTGATGTAATTGCTAAGGATATACTCCTCTGTAAAACTTAATGATGGTATAAGATGCTAATGTAATTTAAAAAAAAAAGTTTAATTGAACGCGCTATTCCTTTGAATTTTCAATTAAAAAATCAGAGTGGAAAGTGTTGTGTGTGAAGATTAATGGAAAAAATTTGTTAGGTAGTCCTCTCCCTGCAAGTTTATTTTTATCAACTTATAATTGCACTTGTGGTATCTACAAGTAGGATGGAATTATTAAAATTATAATGTTATATTAAAGGCTATATGCATGCAAGTTGATTTTCATAATAAAACTTCATCTTTTCTTAAGAGCATGCCCTAACTTGATCATCTTTAACCCAAATAAGATTACATATAGCTAGGATAATAGTCCTATATTTTGCCCTCATCCTTGACTTGACTATAGTAGTTTGCTCTTCAAAGAGATTATATTACCTCCCAAAATGATATAGTTGCTTGATAGGGATCTTCTGTCTATCGGAGGTTCTGCCTAATTGGCATCGTTATGCCTACAATTTAAAGGCGACCTGGATTCTGATGTAGAACACTTTTCCTTAGAGCATTCTTCAAATATCATAGGATCCTGAAAGCTACCTCTAAATGATCATGACATAGGGGACTTAAGAAATTGACTAGTGACTACCTAACTGTAAATGATCATGACATTAGAGTTGGTTTATATAAAACTGAAATGTCCTGTTATCTAACAATAATAATTCTTATCACGCTTCAAAAAAAAATCCTGATTGGTCTCGAGAACTAATACTTAATTTTGATGGAAAGAATAACTATGTTAGTTTAAAAAGGAACAATTATTCTATTAGAATTTGCATTTAGATCTATTCTTTGAATAAAAAATTAGAATAGTTATTGAAATTAATTATGAGTAGGATGACTAGCAAATATGCATTAGGAGATCATTGGTGTAGAATGGTTAGTGTTTTTATTGGGAACTTAGGCTTCTTGTTTAACATTGTTGTTATCTGGGTTTGCTTGAAATATTTATGTATTCAACCACAAACTTCTAGAATTTCTTGGTTCGTGTCCAAAACCTTGTGCAGGGTTTTAAAAAAGTTGATCCCGATCGATGGGAGTTTGCCAATGAAGGTTTCTTGAGAGGACAAAAACATTTGTTGAAGTTGATCAATAGAAGAAAATCAACCCATGCACATAACCAGCAGCAGCAGCCGCAAACGCAGAATACAATTGAGGTGGGAAAATTTGGTTTGGAGGAGGAGATAGAGAGGCTTAAGAGAGACAAGAATGTGCTCATGCAGGAACTGGTTAGGCTGAGACAGCAGCAGCAAAGTACTGATCAGCAGCTAAACACCATGACCCAGAGTCTCCAAGGTATGGAACATCGGCAACAACAAATGATGTCATTCTTGGCAAAGGCCATGCAGAGCCCTGGATTTCTAACCCAGTTTGTGCAGCAAAATGACTGCAATAGACGTATTATTGGAGCAAACAAAAAGCGGAACAGGAAAGACAAGATGGAGGTAGAAAGCACAATGCAGGATGGCCAAATAGTTAAATACCAACCCTTGATAAATGAAGCAGCAAAGGCAATGTTGATGCAGATTCTAAAATTTGACACCTCACATAGGTTGGATTCCGTTGGAAACTCACAGAACTACTTGATCGACAATTTCCAATCACCTATCGAAGCTTTTGATGGCAGAAGTCCACTAAAGAGGATATCGGGAGTTATACTATCTGAAATGCCTACAAGTTCAAACGATCCCTCCTTACCTACTAGCTCTGGATACTCAGCACTGCCCTCATTTTCTGTGCCATCTGAAATCCAAGCTTCTAGTGTAGCGAATGTTGCTTCGACTGACATGCCTAAAACGAATGTATCTGGGATCATCACTCCATCCCATACTCACACTAATGTCTCAGAAATTTCTCAAGTCCCTTCCATGATGCTTAATGAACTTAATCATAACTATGTAGGACAGAATGGAGGAACCTTTCCTATGAACCCTATTCCAGATTTCATGAATGAGTTGCCTGAAATTGAGACTGAAAAGTTTGGTTCTGATGTTGATATGGATGTATGGAATGATGATGAGAAGCTTCCAAGTATCAGTGATCCTTTCTGGGAACAGATTTTAACAGACAACCTACTTTTGGGAGATGCCGAAGAGGTTGATTCAGGCATACATGAAACTGAGAATGCAAAGCTAGAATCAGGGATTGGTTGGGACAGTGCTCATGATATGGATCACCTTGCAGAATAGATGGGTAATTTTGCCTCCCAGACCAATAGGTAAGGCTGAAGATTTCTGACAAATATAAACTTTCTCAAGTCTGACCATTAGGAATGGCTAGATGCAAGTAAGAAATCATTACCATACTCCTGCATTTTAAAAATCTTTTCCTGCTTGTCTATCAGTCGAGAAGTATGTGAAAGAGTTTGTTTTTGGTTTGTATGTTAAGAATATTCCACATAATTTAAGATATCATACTCGGTTCAAATCTTCTCTGACATTATCTTTCTTTATGTATCTTGAGATTGATACCAACATAAACGGACGTTTGAGGTTTCTCTCTTTGAATTTCAGATAAATGTTTTCAATCAGAATTCCATGCGAGTAGCCAAGTGCAATATCTCTGCAATGCAATCACCTATGGCTAGGTGAACCTGAAAGCTTATAATGACGAGCTGCTCTATCAACAACGAACTGAAGAAAGTTTTGGCCTCTCATACGGTGGGACTATCGAGTATCGACGTAGTCTGATACTGCGATATTGAAAAACTACTAGGGTTACTTATCCTCTTGGTTAGTGTCAATCTTTGTGAGGGATTGGTGATTGAAAGAAACGAGTAGGTTTCTGCAATTCACCAAGAGTAGGCATGTAAATGTATATGTCATGATCATCTTAAACTGCACTTCCATATGAAGTCAACTAATCTACCTTCAGTATTGTGAAATTAGACCAATCCAAACAGAAGTTCTCTATTAATTATTTCAATCGAGTTTGGAACAATTCTCTGTAGAACAGTATCAGTATCTCCTTGCTCAAATTTTAGTTTCTTATGCTGTGTGATTCTCTTAGATGAATCAAAAAAATCATCAAACAAGGAGTTACTGCAGGGTTCAAGGAAAAGTTGAGCCTTTCATGATTCATTGCAGCAACAAAGAGCACTGAAAAAACATTTGAGTTCTTTATACAAAATAAGTTGACTGGTTAATTAAACAAATAATCAGCTGCACAGCTTTCAGTGATTTGGTCGAATAAATAATTAAAATGCTTCAGCAATATTTTACTTTATTGCATTTTAAATTGATAAATATTTAAATGACTGTCAATGTCCCATGGAAAAGTGCCCTTCTTTTTCCTACATCATCCAATACCTTTCATTCTTTGTTCCACAGATGGCACTGTTGCATATTCTTTGTTTATGCTGCTGGAATATTTCTTAAATTCAAGTATGTAATTCAGTAAATTGCAAAAATAGAAATATCAATCGAAATATTTTTCTTTTATTGTAATTACGATCGATTGTAATTTATCTCCTTGTATATTATTATAGAATTGATATTGAAGAAGGTTCGAGGTGAACGTTATTGATGAATAAGGATAATGTATTATAATACTAGATTGGATGTTTGGAGGGGTAAATGGCGATGGTCAAAACTTAATTAATGCACGAGTCGATTTTATTAAATTGCGAGGGGGAAAAGGTAAGTTATTTTATTTCTCGTTCAAGCTGGAAATCACGTGCGCGCACGTGAACCCCACGCCCCGAGACAAAAGGTATTTCTTGATCCGTGGGGCAATCAGTTACTGTTTCATATTTTGCCACTCGACTTTTTCTTATTTTTAAATTTTACCATTAAAATATTCAATGATAGTAAATTTAAATCAAATTAATATTATCCCTCTAATACAACAATAATAAAAATTTATTCCACTGGATCGACTGTATAGATCCTTCTATGTCATTAAACACTAAATTCTACTATATCATTATTTATATTTAAATAAATTTTATCTTATTTTATTATTATTAACCAAGTCTTTTTTGATCTTCCTCTTCCTCATTTGATGTATATATTTATATATCGTCGTTTCACATTATCTAACTGGAGCATTTATTGATCTTATAAGTACATATTTGTACCACCTTAAACGTATCTCTCGGAACTTTCCTTCAGTAGATGCAACACTGATTTTTTCTCTGATGCTTCTATTTTTTATTCTGTCCATCCTCATGTGTTTGCACATCCACTTTAACATCATCATCTATGTAATTCTCATCTTTTGTTCATGTGCTCGAGTTGTAGCTCAACATTCAGCGTTATATAACATAGTCGATCTAATCGTCGTTTTATAGAATTTCCCTTTAAATTTTAGAAACATTTTACGATCCCATAAAACATCCAACGTTCTTCATTTCAATTCAACCATCATACTTATATAGTATATAAGACATCTCTTTCAATCCTTCCATCAGCTTGCAAAAATGATCTTAAATATTTAAAGTTTTCAGTTCCAGACAACTCGTCATTTCCTATCTTAATACTTATCTCATTACGTCTAATATTGCTACACTTAAATTTCATACCTTCTGTCTTTTACTATACTCAGCCTAAAACCTTTCACTTTTAGTATTTTCCACCAAGATTCTAATTTCGTATTTACTCCTTCTTCACGCATTATCTCATCTACCAAAATAATATCATCTATACACAACATGCACCGCGGTAATATTGTCCCTCTAATATCCTATCAAAAACATTTAAATGGTAAATTACAAGGGCAAAATGAAATTTTATTTTTCTCAGTTGACATAACTTTTTTTAGATAAATATATTTAGAAATAAAAGTATAATTTATCAAGTTTTTAAATAAGATAGCAAACTCTAGCTAGGCATAAATAAATTAAATTCTCTCATTTATTGATATGCATCTCGTTCAAAAGATAGGCATCACTTGACAATGACTAGCCTAACAAAAAAATATTAAAATTCTTCAATGCTTCCTCATCACTCTCTACGATAATTAATTTTTTTTTTAATTTAAAATTATTTAACTCCAACACGTAAAGGTCGAGGTCCTCTTATTATACCATTTGACTTAGGCTACGTTTGATACGGGATAATCAGACTTGTAATATAATCGGATTATATTACAAGATGATTTACTTTATTTGTTAACATTTCAAAGATGTAATGTAATGTAATCGCATTACAAAATAAGAGCCAAGATCCGTAATCTCGATTACGAAGGAAAAGCGATGTAATCCGATTACATTACGGACTCAATATTTGTCTTTACAAATATGTCCTTCTTTTATTTTTTCTAATTGCTTCTCGATGTCGTATTGCGTGACCGTGATCGGTAAACAGCCGTGATCGGCCGGCGACCGTGATCGGCCGTGACCGTGATCTCACGGCAACCGATCGGCCGACACGGCCGTGATCGCGGCCGGCACATGATCGGCCGACGGCATGATCCGGCGATCGACCGGCCGACACCGGCAACCATAAATGACGGCCGTGGCAGTCAATGAACCCCGGTGCCATACCGGCGATCGGCAACCTTATAAGGCTATTTTTGTCATTTTATAATAATATGAATTACATTCCTTATAACAAATATGGATCTGAAAACGAATGTAATAATCGGCTTTTATGTCAGATTACTGCACCGATCATTACAAAGCGCGAATGTAATACACATTACATTATATTACATTACAAACTTAATTACATTACAAGATTGATTACATTACCTCGTACCAAACGTAGTCTTAATATATATATTCATGTAAAATATATAGCATGCTTTTCTCATTACATTTAATTTACATGTTACAATTTATTTTATTTTATTTTGTTTACAAATTATACAATTTTTTTTATATATAGAAAGTTAGTCATCAGTCGCTGTGTGTGAGCATTTGCTCTACAAAACGACAAAAAAGGGGACCAAATATTAATCTAAATACGTGAATGTATATAATTAATAATCTGGATCCCAATTATTATATTATATTACTATACTACAAGTTGATTTAAAAAAAAGAATTACAAAAGTTATCCACGTGTTGAATTAAAAATTTAGAATTAAAAAAAAAAAAAAAAATCTGGTTGTGGTGGTTGATTAATAAATACTGAGAATCTATTCAAGTCAATCACGCCACCTGCAGGATCATGGACATGGAAGAGGAAAGGTAATTAATTAGTGGTGGAGTGTTCATTGCTACGTTGAAATTGGGAAAAATTAAATAAATAAATATACGAAAATTTTCGATTCGACTTTTTGATATTGTTTGACGTTTTTTTTTAAATTAGTATCATGTATTTAAATATTCGGTCATGAATCTACGGAACGTTAAGTAAATTATAAGTGAGATATTGTATAAAAGGTTGAGCTCGTCAATTTAGTAACCCGTATCGATTCGTTTTAGGAAGATAGTAGAGGGTTAATCGTGGGGTTTTGACCATGACATGATTGATAAGAGTCGTGGAGGATTAGGACTCTGTGTTAATTTTTTCACCCCGTTAAAAATAGAATTTAACCCTTGTTCATTTTGTAAAAATTCTGCATGCACCATGATCATTTGGTAGATAATGAAAGTGTTCACGGATACTCACAGATGAATTGTGTAAGAGATGATTCCTTATACTTTTATAGAGAAATGCTCGTGTTGCAGCAGCTATATCCTACAACGCAATCACACCATCCTTGTAAGGTAAATTTGACATCGAAAATGTACTATATCCAAAAAGGTAAATCTTTGTAAGGTAAACTTTCGATTCGTATATGGTTTCAGGATTATCCGTCTAAATCTTTTTTGAAATTTAAAATTGAATGCGTCACAGTAAAAAATCAAACGGTGTTAATTAATTAGTTTGTAAAATATCGTCTAGCTTTACCGTTGCACCATGCACATGTCAATTGTTTGATATTTCTTTTTTTATTGACATTAGAGTATCTAAACCTCTAGTCCCGATTAATCTCTGAGAGTGAACGGTCATGTTCCATAGATTTTCGGGACGTCTCGCCAACAATTGACTTGGATAAGATCGGAACCTAAGTGGCATCCACCGTCTATCAAGAGTAAATTAGGAAAGCGCTTCGTATCTTTTTTACGGTTCAGTCTGGACTCCGTAGTCGTGTCATCCCTGTATGACGGTCCAACGACGAAGTCATACTTCGTCCACCGGATAAATTTCTGAATTTCATGATCGTCCGAATATATTTTTCTTAAATTTATCGTACTATATTTTTCTATAGAATATCTTTTCGTTTTTACCGCACCAAGAAGGGGTGCAATTGTTTGATATTTCATGTTTTATGAAACAAGGTTTAATCCTTGTAAATCAGCGGCGAAATTAAACGGAAACTATTTTGGTTAGTTATTCATTCTTTCTTTCTTCTTGCCGAGATGAGAGACAATTAATAAGGAATACACAAATAATACACAGGCAGGCGACTGCGAGCGGAGCGGCGAGGTGCGGTCAGCGGTGGATGGTGGGCACGCTGGAGGAAGGCAGAAGGCAGGTGGGTCGTCGCCCGGGAAGTGCGGGCGCGGAGCACGCACATCGCCTGCAGTGCACTGTATAGTGGAACAGTGGCTGCGGCAGCGCGCTAGTGGGCAAGGGCAGGGGGCAGCGGAGTGCAGGCAAATGGCAATGGCCGACAGCTGCCCAGCTGCGGCTGCTGCATGGCGCGCCTTTGCAGGCTCGGAGACCGCGCTCACGTGCACCCCACACTCTCTCTTCTTCTCTCCCTCTTTCTCTTCTCTCCTCTTCTCTTCTCCAACTGCAACTGCACGAATGCATGCAGAAACTCGCCATTTCTTTGTAAATTTAGGCCGCAGCTAGCAGAGCATGAGAAGATCAGTAACGAGTCAGATCGACCAGCAAGGCATAGGAGAGAGAGAGAGAGAGAGAGAGAGAGAGAGAGAGTTCTTGTGATATCTTAGTATGCAGTCATTTTCGAGCATCGATCCTTTTGATCCATCTATTTGAACTTGGCACATTTCCAATATTGTTCTTGTGTTTTTTTTTGTTTGTTTGTTTAGATTCTCGCTTCGTCATAGGGCTCTTTAATTAGCTTTCTATAGAGTCCATCTTAAAGTCATGGGTAGTCCCAAGCTAAGTAACCCTAATTTGATGCAACTATTTGAGCTTGGCTTAAGACACTCGCCCATGTCTAACTAGTTTGATTGATGAGGAAGAAGTGAAAAATTTTGCAACACGTGTAGAGTTTAAGACTAAACTTTTTCATTCTCACGGGAATTACGAGGTGGCCTAAGGCACGACGGTGTTTACGGATAATGCATTGATCGATTTCGGAGGAGATCTAAAGTTCTTTTCTAGATTCAGATGAATCCCGCGTGTTTTGACCACCACGTCAAGATCCATAGGACCCTCCGATCCCTCCGTGATTTACCTCCCTGATCACAATAGTCATAGAATAGGTCAGTGGGGGTCGTTTGGTTATAGTGACAATCTTTACGGAAGACTGAACTTTTCCTATCGTATTGATTTAAGATAATCAACTAAAATATTTCCCCTTAAATCTCTTACGTTGTGTTTGGGAGGAGGCGAGGGAAGGATAAATAAGGAAAGAAAAATTTTAAACCTTATTTGGAAAGAGATGAGGGGAGGGAAAAGAACAGTAAAAATTCGACTCTTTTATGGATCATGAGCAAGGGTTTCAATTGACCTCCCTCAGAATCGGCTCTACACAAAAAATAAACTTCCCTATCCCTCTCCTCTCTTCTCCTTCCATTACTTACACTTTTCTAATCTCCTCCCAAACAGAGCCTTAAACATAATTAATATAAGAGGAGTACTAGATTTCTTTTAATTTTAGAGTCATTATTCTTATACATTTTTTTTTCTAAATAGTCACTTATAGGAGCTAATTAAGCTCGAGTACAAAAACTCTATCAAAATATAAAATTTAATTTTCAACCACTTAATTAATAAAAAAAATACATCTATTGGATAGCTTATCAATCAAACTCTAGGCCGACCAACTTTCAAGACCATTTGATTTTGGTTTCTTGTTGCAACCCAAACAAATAATAAAGTGACGACAAAGAGTCGATTAAACTAATCTCGATCATATCCAAAGCTAAAAGTGGCTTATGGGGGAAGAAAAGAACCTAATTCTTTCAAAAACAATTAGTTAATTATGGGGTGGCAAATGCCCAACTTTAATTGCTTTGTGCTTCGTAAAGAGTGCTACTTAAACTCACATTTTAGCTCCTAATCCAACGAGAATGAGTATCTCCTACTACAAATTTTCATGAAGAATGTCCTCTCGATCGCCATTAATTAGAGTTTGAGTGCTAATGAAGGAACCCTAATCCTTTTAAAGTCTTTCTTAATTAGCTTTCACTATTTCGAGGGAGTTGCCCTAAACTTAATGGAAGGACCAAAATCTATCGTGCAAGTCTTCCCCTTTTTTGCACGTGGCAAATTAAGAGAGGATGAATATATGTTTGTTTTTCCATATTTAACAAGTTTTGTTTTTTATCTTATTGACAATGAAAAGATGCTTTGACATGATAATCAAAGTGTTTAATTTAAATTTAGTCAGTGAATTCATTGTTGATCAAATTATTTAAAGATGGAGACATTAAGTTTTTAATGAATTAGAATTGCTTTCTTTGCCTATATATAATTGACTAACCTAGATTTTTTTTTAATTAAAAAACAATATTATATATAATTCTTAAATATTTTTTTCCCTAGCCAAGTGCAAGTACAACCTTTTTTATAAAAAAAAATCCATAACAATATTTTTTGCATGCATCGCAATTAAATAATATGTAGAAGACAATAATTTATTACTTTCCCTAAACCCTAAACTCTAATTTATATATTTCGAACACAAGAAAAAGTAATTAATAATTAGATTTGGGAATAAAATGATGTTAATTAATTATACATATAATATATAATTGGAAAAAAAAAAACAATCCATGACCAAATTTCCTATGTGATCCCACTTTAGAATCACTACCTAACAACAAAATTCTTAAGTCTCGTCAAAATTTATCCCTAGAAGAATCCACACCTCCCCTTCAAATATTAAACTCGAAAGATTTGAAAGAATAATGCCCCACAAACAAAGACATCTCCATCATTATACGTAGCAACAATTCAATTGTTGCCCCACCTCTAGTATTATTTTAATTCTCTCATTGAACTATCTTTTTTCTCCTCCTCGTCTTCCTCCTCTTCGCGGTGACCTTTTTCTTCTTTTTTTTTCGTTCTAGGGTTCTTCACCTTAGCATACCCTAATTCTAGATGCTATCTTCTACTCCTCTTCGATCGATCCCTCGGAAAGTTTTAAGTTTTCACATACAATTTGGTGTCCATTATTTTAAAAATCCCTTTAGTTTTATAATTGAGTTCGCATCTTTTCACGTTTTTTAATTAGTGGTAAAAAAAATCCAACTTAAATGCTAGTTTTTTAATTTCTTTTTTGTTTTTGTTTTTATTTTTGATTAATTTGGATCCCCTCCCCGGGCCGCATGGCGGGGTTCGATCTCGGCACTGCGGCCTCCCGCTTCGTTCACCCTCTGCACCTCCACCTCCCGCACGGCGATACGCACGACGACGAGGGCGAGGGATCGCCTGCCTCGGCGGCTGGCGGGGAAGAGCGAGGGAGCCACGCGCGGCGGCAGCGTGGGCGGCCGCCGGGATCCAAGAACAAGCCGAAGCCGCCGGTGATCATCACGCGGGAGAGCGCGAACGCGCTGCGCGCGCATATACTGGAGGTGGCCGGAGGCTGCGACGTGTTCGAGAGCCTGTCGGTTTACGCGCGGCGGCGGCAGCGAGGTGTGTGCGTGCTCAGCGGCAGCGGGATGGTGGGCAACGTGACCCTCCGCCAGCCGGGCGGTGGCGGTGGAGGAGGAGGCGGGGGTGGCTCGGTGGTCGGGCTGCAGGGGCGATTTGAGATCCTGTCGCTCTCCGGGTCGTTCCTGCCGCCGCCGGCGCCGCCGGGGGCCACCAACCTCGCTGTGTTCCTGGCCGGCAGGCAGGGGCAGGTCGTCGGGGGCAGCGTCGTCGGCGCTTTGATGGCGGCCGGACCAGTCATCGTCATCGCGGCCTCGTTCACCAACGTGGCCTACGAGAGGCTGCCGCTGGAAGAGGAGGACGAAGAGGCCGAAGCGGCGCAACGGCAGCAGCAGCAGCAGATCAACCATCCACCGCTGAGCAGCGCCGGCGGGGGACCTCCTTCGTTCACCGACTCCGCTTCGGCTCTACCCTTCTTCAATTTTCCGCTCAACATGCCGCAGCTACCAGTGGACGACCACGCCGCCGCCGCCGGCTCCTGGCCCACTGGAGGCCCCGCTTCGACCACCGCCGGCAGACCGCCGTTCTTTTAGAAAGCTAACCAGCACGATCGGACAAGGAGATCATGAACCACCATGAACATGTACAATTATTCATCTCTCATCCAAAAACTACTCATTTCATCTCTCTGTGTGATTTTTTTTTTTTAATCATCTTGTGATCGAACTTTCGTTTGCTGTTCTTGATCTTCAGGAATTATTATCCTTTCCCTAATTTATCTTCTTCGCTATAAATCATTGAATCTTTTTCCATGCCATAAATCCATGAAAAGATTCCTCATATATCTGAAGAAACAGATTAAATATGATAAAAAAAAAATTCAGCATGTGTTGCAGAGCTTTTTCTAGATCTAGGGTTCTTACTGAAGACAAATAGTTAAATAATTAACAACGAACACATGGATGGTTAATTTATGCAGTAATTAATTATCCTTCGATCAGAAAATAAAAATTTAAATTTGCTTTGAAAATCTCTACACATATGACTTAGCTTGTTAATTACTTGAGATAAATGAAACTAAATAATTAATTAATATAATTAACTCATAGTTAAAATGCATCAAGTATTGTAAGAAAAAGCATTTATCAGTACATTAATTGTTCAGTTTGTGAACACATAATATAAATTAATTGTGCTTCTTCAGTTTCTTATTCTTTTTTTTTTCTTTCTTTCAATTTTTCATTTATTTTTGTTCTTTCATTTCTTCGTTCTTCAATCATCTATGCTTATTTTGCTTTGTTCTTTTGTCTATATATAATAATATAATTCATGTCTGAAATGCTCTACATTTTTTTTATTGCATCAGTTACGTAATGTCATTAATAAATTTATCTTTTTGCACTGTATTTGTTTAATAGATACATTATTATTTCAACTTATCGATGAAGTTAGTGATCATGTTTTGAATTATGTATAGCATTATTCATATCTTATATATTGGATAAGTGAATTAGTATTCTTTTATTGTTTTTTCTTAATTTCATTTGTAAATTATTGTTTGTATATATTGTTCTAGTTAAACTTATCCAAACTCTAATATATATTGATTTTTATTAACAACCAAGAATATTTTAGTTAAGCAAAATGGATAGCATGCATAATCGATTAATTGAGGAAAAATATTATTTGTTATTGTTGTTGTTGATATCGTATATGGAGATGTACAAAAGAAAATTTAAGGATTTCTTTTGTATTTTTGGTAAGTATTCTTTGATCTCTGATACTCCTATTCGTACATACTCATCTCTCTTTTCTCACTATCTTTCGAAACCGATAGTCTTTCTTGCGTATTTGCTCACTAGTGATAAAAATTGAACAAGGAAACAATAACACTTGCTCAAAAAATAGTGACATATTTGAAAATAGAATTATAAGACTTAGTAGTTAAATAGAATTGTGACAAAAAGTTTAATACTCTAATTCCTTTTTATAATTTGAGGACACGATTTATTCTTTATAAAATAATAATATTTTTTTCTAAAATATATATATGTAAATATAGTATTTTCTTCTCCTGCACGACGATCTCGTGCGTGCCCGTCCGCTTCACGCGTCAGTCATGCGCGTTGTCGCTGTCGCCGCCGTTCGACCACCGTCGGACCCAGCACGATCGATGCGCAACTCGTCGGTGGTCCGACGAAGCTCGAATTTCGATCGGTTAGCGTTCGAAATCTAGCACAAATCGACTGGAAATGACTGAAACACGCGGGCAACAATGGCGCAACCACTGTTGACCACGATCGGATCGAATTCCGATCGAATCGCGGCCGAAATCCTATGTCGGACGAACCGACAGCTGACGCTGATCTATCCGGTATACTCGGTTGGCCGCGATTCGGCTATCGGCCGGTCGAATCGCGGCGCGGCAGTGGCCGCTCCACTGCTGGCCGTGTGTTTCGATCATTTTTTCGATTCGGCTTTCCGGGCGCCGGCCGGATCGAGGTTCGGCTTGATCAGACGAAGTTACGATCGATCGCGGAACGATCGACGGTGGTGACAACAGCGAAATTCATCGCTAAATAATTCTTTTTTATAATTTGACACGATTTATTCTTTATAAAATAATAACAATTTTTTAAATATATATATATGTATCGCAACTCTATCAATATCCATGTGTTTTTTTTGCTTATACGAGTTAATACAATTGGTAACTATATGAATTTTTTATCGCATGAAATTTTGAAATTAATTTTCAATGGATACGAAATCATTTAATGAGTTATTGACCTCCCTCATGTAAAGGGACCTTTGGGTTATGAACAAATTTTCTGTGATATATCACCCTTTATTAAGTCAAGGAGCCGACCATAAAAAATATTCGGCGTGAGCACTATCGCATTATTGCCGTATGTGTATATATTTTTTAAACTTTTTGAATCATACTTCATTTTGAAATTGTTTTAAAAGGTCTTTAGGACTTTTGCCCTATTTATTTTCATATAATTTTAAAATACATTAGGAGCTTTATGAGAAGAAAATATTTTCACTGAATACCCCCCCCCCGCGTGTTTTTGCAATGGACCTCAACGGTCGACTCACCTGCAACTGCAAGCCGCCCGGTCGGGTTGCAGTCCAAAAAAACCGAGAAATCGAAAAAAAAATCCAGAAGAACCGGGAGACGATTTCCATTCGTCAAGGGGGAAAACGCCGGTTTCTTTTCGGTTCAGACTCAGTCCTTCGCGAAAGGTCGACCCGGTTCAGTTTGGATTCACTCGACCAATAAAACCTAATCCTCCGTCGTCGTCCCTCTCGCTCGTCGCCGCTCTTCCTGCGACGGCCGACGTCTGTAGGCTTCTACTGTCTCGGTCTTGCCTCGACGACGTCCTCCTTCCCTCCTGAAATCCCCCTCCATTCTACCCTCGCCGACAGCCGCCTTCGATCTCTGCCCGGCACTGGCATTACAACGATGGGGATCCTCTTTTTGTAGTAGCACATGCCACGGCTCGTAGGCCGTCAGCAGAAACAAATCTTTCTTTAGACGCCGCGTCGCCGCCGAAGGGAGGCTGTTGTCGGACAACAACTTACGCACTCCACAACCAAAGGTTCTCTCGGTGGACATATTTGTTCTTCTTCATTATTTAATTATACTATTCTTCTGCAGTATATATTTCGCTTATAATTCTATAATTCGTACCATTGAGAACAATAGACTGGAACTATCACACTTGTTTTACTATTTGGTTTGCGTCCATCAAATCCAAATCGTTAATGGATCACGCTCTTTTGATGATAATTTGTCTGAAGTTAAAACTAATTGTATGGTAAGCTTGTAATTCCTTCTACTTGTTCTTGGTCATTACATTGATATTATCCGACACATCAGTTTGCATCCATCCCAATTATAATGAATTGATGGAAGAATTATATCCTTACTAAATGGATAGAGGATTAGAATACCACCTTGTATTCTAATCCTAGCTTGTTTGCATACGCAGAGCATGGCAACCTTTTAAAACCATGCTACCACCTTGTATCATTATGAAATGGCTGCTTGGCCTTTCTAGCGCTATTCGTTTTCACTGAAAAGTAAAGGAAACTTGCTTTGCGCATTGTTGGGTAATTGAAAATTTTATTCCCCTTTTTTATCACCCCTCCTTGTTTTATAATATTTCGGTTTTATCAAGTGAGTTATTGCCTGTGAAGGCCTTTATTAAAAAATGATTATAATGCATGCCTTATCTTGGATGTGTAATTCACTTCCAGTTTTATGTGAGCATATTTGCAAAAAAAATGTTGATTGTGATTGATTTTGTCTTCTATTATTCACAAGATTTTGTAATTTCTCACCACCTGTTGCTGTAATCTTGTCATGTGACTGCATTAATCTGTTGAACTGTATCTCTTGGTCAGATATTGTGTTAACACACCATCTGGCTACTATGTATCGTTATAGAAGCTTCATCTCAAAGCTAAACTTTTTGTTCGAAGGAAGACAAGTGCATACAAGAAATTGTTGCCAAGGTGACTTTATGTTAACATGCTATTATTATTATTTTTTCACGGGGTCACTACATTTTGCTTTTGGTCCTTCTCTCTCTCTCTCTTTTTTTAATTTCCTGTTAAACCATCTCATTGTGACTAGGAATTAAAGGACAAAATTGGGAGGCATAAAATTGGATTATATTCTACTGATTCAAATGATCAATGCCTAACTTGTTACATGAAATTAAAAGTTACATAATTATATAGAGAGAGGCAATACTGATACTTCAGTTGAGAGACCATGCTGCTACATTTTGGATTAAAGTCGAGGATCTTCAAAATAAACTTTGCTTTAACTCCCATCAAACTGTATATATCATAGGACACTGCAGTTAGGGACCACTTAGGTATGAGAATGCTCTGATTGTTTCAATCTAAGGAAATTAAACAGTTTTGTATCTCACAACTGGTTTTGCTCTACTTTAGACTACTCCAGTGGTGAAACTTAAAGAATAGTATGAATTTCAACTATATTTGTTTAACCATTCACTCTAAACAATTTTATCAAATTCAATCACATCCCTATATTTTTTTCATCTGAACTTGGATTGATATTGACAGTGTTGTGTTTCATAAGATGATGTAAAGGTTTGGACGATCTGTTTTAGTCTACTTATAATGATATTGTCCTTCTCTGTCTCTGTTTACTCTGGAATTCTGTGTCTCATCCTCTCATATTGCCTCTCCTTACATATTAATACACTCTCATGACATTTTGTTGCTTAATATGTTGCGCAAGTTCTCTAGGATGTTAACATTAACTGTTAAAATTTATTGGGAACCAGATTGTCAAAATTTACAGAAGTAAAAATTAATTCCTTGTTTTGAATTGCACTTGACAATCACTTTGGATTCACCTTTTATGATGTACTCGAATCATTTATTTATTTATTTTTGATGAACTTTCTCTAACTTTTCTTTGATGTACTTCTTATAACCTCCTTTTCTGTTCCATCAGACTTTAAATTTGCGATCTTGCCACGTCAACAGTCAAAACTGAGGAATAGATACTACAAATTCACAGATCATGTTCGCAGGTAGTTTTATTGATGGTCTACATTTGATTTTTTTGCCCCATACTTATTTTGTATATGCTTGTGGCTTTTTTCCCTATATAATTATTGGCGACCACATTGTGGTCATGGTTTAAAATCTTGACCCTCGCCGAGATTTTGGTTCACGATCGGAACAATACGATTTCAGTATCGTATCATGCCATACCGATATGATTTCAGTATTTTTTAAATATAAAATATATTAATTAAAAATAAGAATCTTAACTTAAATATTAAAAAAATTTAAAAATAAAAAATAAAAAATAAAATTTTAAAAAAGGAAAGGACAAAAAAGCACGTGGCACCTTCGTGACCTTCGACCTTGTGGAGGTCGCACTGCAATACCCCGGCGACATCTGTAGGGTTGTAGAGGTGTTGCAACGTAGTGGAGGTCGCCGCTGGTATCGCGGTGCCCCCATGACACCACTCTCGATTCAAAGAAATTATTAATGGTTTGTCAAGTGTAGGGGAGAAGCTCTCCAATAGAGACATGATCATGAAAGTCATAGACGCCTTCCCCCGATCATCGAAGTGGAGCTCCATGGTAGATTCGTTCTACATTTCAAGAAATTTAGAGGTAAGTACTTTAGAAGAATTTCTCTCTACCATGGAACTTCATGAGACTAGACTTGAAGGCATAGCTTGCGATACCACATACGTCGTCGTGACCCTGCCAAGGTTGCCATGGGATGCCGACGACCTCTGTGGATCCATGACCTTGCGAAATTACCACGGTGCTCTGCAGTGTTGGTGTTGGCACCGGTACTGGGTAGCGGGCATAACAATAAATTTTATCCGTATCACCCGACACGGTATGAGATTTTAAACTATGATTGTGACAACCTAGTTTAAGGGGGTTCACTTAGTTTGCTATTCTAAATTTGTTACTTGTTTTGCTCTTGTGTTTTTGAAGTGCACGCTTGCTTCTCATCTCACACATTATAGACTATGAAGACCTTGATGTCTTACCTTATATGTAACGCATTGATTTACTAATGATATTTAATTGATATGGCAACATGGACGGTCACATTAGTAGGGTATACAATTGAGTCAAAGATTGGATTTTGAAGATTGATCCGACTATACTTAGTTGACCTGCTTAGACATCGACTATAATTGTGGTGTCATTTAATAATCTACACTAACTAGAGTTGAGCACTTAACTTATGGTTTACCTAATAGATTAATTAGGATGATTGACTTTGGATATGTTTGGTTCAACTTAACTAGGATGATTAAGGTAAACTATTGTAATGGACTCTCACTATTAATTTAACCATATGCTATTGTCGTATCTCATTTGTTTGCAAATACAAGTAAAGAGTGTTAAACTCACTTGTTGATTAGATCTAGATGGAATCGAGGTTTAATATCTCGAGCCATGTCGAAGTTTTGGTCTTTGATTGAAATGATATTGTTTTTGCATTATGCTGATGTTTCAATGCATAATGTCGGTAATGAATTGGAGCTAAAGAAGAAAGGAGATGAAACATAGACAAAAATATTGTCTATATTGAGTGTGATTTTGAATCTTGTATCATTTGGAGCTAAACGGTCAAAATATATCATTCTAGTAAATTATCAAAACTTGATACTACTCAACATAGTCAATGTTATCTTCCTTTGCTTTAACTCATTTCTCCTTCAACCTCTAATTTGTCATTTGTACTTGCATCAAAGCGTCGATATGATACTGAAATAATATCTTTTCAATTAAAGATCGAAACTACAGCGTGACTCGAGATTTTGAATGTTGGTACCGAGTGATATCGAGTTTCAATGATTTACCAAAATAATATATTTCAACTGTGTCACTTGGCACAGTACAAAATTTTAAACCATGGGTGAAATTGTTAAAAATAAAAAACAAGTGATTAGTATATTTGGTTAATACGCCATAAATCATGTTCACATGGCATGTAACTTCCTAAATTTAAACCCAACACTTCTTACGATATCAGATTACTGAAATTTTAAATTTTTGCTTGTTTACAAGGTAAATGAATGTATAACAACATATAGGTTCCTGTAGAAATACAACTAAGAGGAGGTAAAGTAGATGAAACTCATAAAATTAACACAAACAAAATCACTTTTTATTGATGTTTGAATAAATTATTTCACCCTTGTTTGAATAAATTATTTCACCCATGCTCCTTATCTAGGATTCTAACAATTTTTTTTCTCCAATAACAATATATTTCATGATTATGTTATTCCTATTGTATATTCAATCGACCCTTTGTCACTTCTCTTGAAAATTCCTCTCTCTTTCTATATACAGTTCTTCGTTGTGGTCTATCTTTGTATATATACACCCTAACAACTTTAGCTGAGATGAGGATCACTTAATTGTCTCAAGCAAGCAAAAAAAAAAAAAAAATAGTCTGGTGCATGAAGCTCCCACCATACGAGTCTCGGAGAGGGATCTATTGTATGCAGTCTTACTCTGCTTTGCAAAAGACTATTTCCAGGATTCGAATCCATGACCTTCACAAGACAACAACTTTAGATGAGATGAAGATCACTTAATTGTGTCAAACAAGCATGTTAAAAAAAAAAAAATCTATCCCTATTTTTCCAACAAAAGAGATAAACCCAATCACACATGCATGGCACCTAATACACTATTAAAAAGAAAATCACACGAATAGATAGGGTATTTTTCAAATTTCTTTCTTATTAACCAATAGTGTTTGTGTGCTATACTAATTTACTCTCATATATATTGTGGGATGATAAAGCAGTTTATAATTCTCTTTTACTTAGCTTGTTTACCTCTAAATATAATTTTGTAGCAATTAGAAAGTCGATAGTTGAAACTTTGTTGAGCAAATTACAATAAATATAACAAGCATTTCAATGAATTAATGATTATTACTTCCTAATACAAAATGAGTGTCATTCATTGAATAAGAGCATGGATTTTTGTAGTATCCCAATGAGATCATACTTTGAAATTCCTAGATGAAGTAATCCTATTATGATTTTCAATATTGAAACTTGTTTCTCCATATGTGCGTAAATACAAGCTTGTTCGTTTGGTTATTGAGCTTGATATTACAAGTTTGTTTGTTCGTTTTGAGATTTTTTTTTGTTTATTTACAAGTTTGATAAGGGCTTTGTTAATGAACATGGTTGATAAACTATATTCATCACGAACAGTTTACAATCTTTGTTCATGAACATCAAGGAGCTGAACACATATTTGTTCAAGCTTTTTAATTTAGTTTAATGAGTTGTTCATTTATTTAATTGATCTTATTGATGTTGAACGAATATAAACAAACTTTTACTAAGCCGAACACTAAGCTTGCTCACAACTTTTGGCTCATATACATCTCCAATTCATTATGTTATAGTTTCTGTCATTTTAGTCCCCAACTTTCTATTACTTTTCCTCACCCTTGCAAAAGTTAGAATTATGGCTTGAAAATTTATTGAAAAGTAAAGATAAAACTCAAAAATTTTATTTCTCAGAGAACTTAGTCTAAAAGCGAAAATATATAAAATAAAAAACATTCATGGGCAAAATTTCTCTTTTGGTTGATTATCATCCATGTAATTTATTCGTCTTGACTTAGCTAGTACAGAGCATTTCTAAGCTAAAAGTAATTTTGCCTTGCAGGTTCTCAGTGGCATCTGAAGTAGATCATGATTCATGTCTGCAAACAGATTTATTAACCTTTGTCAAGTCCACTTTACATAATCCTGAAGGTTAATTTCTCATTTTCTGGTCTCATTTGAATTTAACTCTAATGTATTACTTTATTGTTCCAAAACCTCAGCAATTTTGAAAATAAACTTAAATCTTTTTTATTATTGAGTTCTTAATTCATCTTTCTGTGCAATAAGATTTTATTTTCTATAATCTTTTTGAGTCCCTTATATCAATTGGGATATCAAAGTTGTGGAGTTTGTAGATACTTAGTCTAGCACATCAAATAGCAAAGTATTAAGCCTTTTTGGATAGAGAGAATCAAGGAGAAGAAATTACAAGGCAAGGGTGGTCTCTCTTCTTTTTTTGATGAGAAAAAAATGCAAAATCTTTATTTGTTTAGAATTGTTTCATCTTGGAGGACTGAAGTCAAGGAACTTAATGACCGGACTTTGTTTTCACCATATATGGAGAAAGAGGAATTTTGGTGGTCTAGTCTTTTGTCAAACCAAGGAGAGACAGGACAACTTTCTGTTCTATTTCTTGATCGTGTCACTTCCTTTCTTTAGTACTTTAGTGAAATATCTAGAGATAGTTCTGGAATACACCAATAAGTATAGTATAGTGAAGAATGACCTATCCTTGTATATCACCCTTTTATATTTTTGGATTATTTCTTTTGCTGGTTCATGAACTTGACACCTACTATGAGTTTAAACTAATTCAAGAAATGGTGAAGTTCATTTATTTTATTCTTCTGGTTTATTTTTTCTCCATTGTTTTAAGATTAAATATATTAGCGCGAGGATGATAAAACACCTCTTTATGCTGATTCAATTTATTTTGTCCCTGTGGAGCCATCCGTGTGAAATTCCTGCCCCTCCAATATTAATGCCATGAGTTGTATTTGACCAAGTTTTTTTTTTTTTTTTTTCAATAGAGCACCAAATATACCCAAGTTTTATCTAAGTCAAAACACAACTCTTCTTCATCCTTTTTCTTCTAACATTGGACTTCTTTCTTATCTCCTTCCTTTTCCTCTGACACTGGTGCCACTTTCTTCTTTGGCACATTGCTCGTTCTTACTCATCTTTTTCCTCTTCCCCTGACTCTGGGCACCTCCTTATCCTTAGCCACACCTCAGGCCATGGCACTGGCTTGGCCAAGATTTCAAATCCTCATTCTATTTTTTCCGTAGAATATTTTATTATAATTTACAAAAACATATGAGATTGTTGCCAGTAAGTACACTAGCTTTTTTGTTACCGTTAATTTTGTAATTCAGGATACTTAACTTACATGAAAAGAAGCCCTATTTATAGACAAGATTAGGGCTTATTCAAAAGAATAAATCAAACCCTATCCTAGGAATAAATCAAAATTCTATCCTACGTAATAATTATTCCTAATGATATTTAGGGATAACAATTATCCCTAATCATATCTACAATATTCTAACACTCCCCCTTAAGCTGAAGAATATAAATTATATGCACCCAGCTTGTTACATATGTAGTCAATTCGGGGACCTCTTAGTGACTTAGTAAATATATCTGCTAGCTGATCATGTGAGTTAACAAAACTAGTAGATATTTCTCCAGATATGACTTTCTCTCTGACAAAGTGACAGTCAACTTCTATATGCTTTGTCCTCTCATGAAAAACTGGATTTGAGGCGATATGCTTGGCGGCTTGGTTATCACATATAAGTGACATTTGTGTAACGTCTCCAAATTTTAGCTCAAAAGCTGTTTGAGCCATATAAGTTCTTGGTGCATGGCCGTAGCTCGATATTCGCCTCTGACTGGATCTTGCCACAACATTACGCTGCTTTTCAAGAAACAAGGTTATTTCAAATATACAAAAACCAGTAGATCTCCTATCAATGGGAGATCGCCCGATCTGTGAGAATATCCTATAACCTCAGTATGTCCTTTCTCTTCATACAAAAGACCTTTCTGGGCGCCTGATACGATATATCGAGCAATCACGAATCAAGATCCCAATGTTCTTTACACGGAGAGTTGAGAAACTGACTTACTACACTTACTGCAAATGAGATATCTGGACGAGTAACAGTAAGGTAATTTAGTCTTCCTACTAATCGCTTGTATCGTTCAGGATCTAGTAGAGGCTCCCCTTGATTTGGTAGGAGCTTGACATTAGGATCCATAGGGTTGTCAACTGTCTTTGAGTTTAACATTCCTGCTTCTTCTGTAATATCCATTCGATACTTCCTTTCGAGATATAATGATCCCATTTTTGATCTGCTACTTTATTCCTAAGAAGTATTTAAGTTACGAGATCCTTCATTCAAAATGTTTGAAAAGATGTTTCACTTGTGAGATCCCGAGATGATCACTACCACGATACAATATCATCAACATAAACCACTAGGTAGATGCACCCCACCGGTAGAGTGGTGATAAAGATGTAATGGTCGACCTCGCTCCGAGTCACGCCGAATCGTTGAATTACAATACTAAATCTACCAACCATGCTCAGGATCGCTGAGACCATATAAAGATTTTCGCAAGCGACACAAGACCGTAAGACTTCGAGCAACAAAACACGGAGGTCGCTCGTACTTCTTCGAGCAGTCACCGTAAGAACGCATTCTTGATATCCAATCGATAAAGAGATCGTTGAATCGCGGAATGGACATACGAGTAAGCGTATAGAGGGACATCTTGGCAACAGAGAAAAGCGTGTCCCGTAATCCAATCCAAGATCTCGAGTATAACCTTTAGCAACGAGGCAGCCTTTTGCCGATCAACCGCCTTCCGGACCAACCTTCATCAGATATACCCATCGACAACCAACAATCGACTTTCTTGGTGGTAGAGGAACGAGATCCCAAGTCCACAACTCAGAAACACTCATTTCGTTTAATATAGCCTGCTTCATCCTCTGGATGGGCAATCATCTCCCGCAGCCTTTGGAAGAGAAACAGATTTACAAAGAGGAAAGAAGAATAATAGAAGGAGAAAGGCGATGGTAACTCAAAGAAACATAATGTGGAGAAGGATTACGAGTGGAGCGATACCATTTCAAGGGCGATGGGAATATCGATTGAGTCGAGGAGGAGGAGCGGAGGATCCGCTCTGAGATGATTCCAGGCAGAGTCGGTGTTGGCCGTGAAAGCGAACGAGGACGGCGATAAACTGCAGCAAGGAGGAGGGGGGGGTGATAGAGAAACTTAGGAGGATCAAAGATCTGAGCATATAAGGATGAAACTCGGTATGACTCTAAAGACCCAAAGAAAGGAATCGAATCAAAGAACGCGTGGCGTGGCGAGATGAAATCTGACCGGAGAGTAGGGAATAACACTTATACCCTTTCGAGACCGATACCCAAGGAAAACATTTATCTGACAGAGAGAGTTTATCAATGCCAGGATCAAGAGCGTAAGCAAAACATGTAGAACCAAAGACCCTAGGTGGTAAAGGATGAAGGAGGCTTTGCCGGATAAAGTACACTGATGAGGTATTTGACCTCAGTAAAGTAGAGGAAGGCATCGATTGATGAGATAACATGCACGATCGTCATCACCCCAGCGAAGAGGACATAGAGTGGAGGAGAAGAGTCTGGGTGGTCTCGAGAAGATGACGATTCTTGCGTTCTACAACTCCATTCTGTTAGGGGTATGAGGACAAGACTTCCGATGTAATATACCGTGAGATGCCAAAAAGGTTTGAAACGGAGTAGATAGATATTCATGTGCATTATCACTCTATAAGGATCGAAGAGGGATACCAAATTGTGTTTTGACTTCATTAAAAAAAGATTGGAAAATAGAAAACAATTCCGAGCGATCCTTCATCAGATATAACCAAGTACAACGGGAAAAATCGTCTACAAAGTATAAAATATCGCGTGACCTCAATGTAGAGGTAACACGACAGGACCCAAATATCAGAATGAACCAAAGCAAAGGGAGGCGTAGCCCGACTTATAATGCGTGGAGACAACGAACTACGTCAGTCTTGCTACTATTTCACAAGATAAAGACTTTAAGTGAGAGACTAGGATGTAATTGTTTTAACTTATCAAGACCAGGATGTCCCTAATTATGGATAACAAGTGGAGATCCTGCGCAACAAGAGAGTTTTGGTGAAGTTGATATAGACCGTGAGACTCACATCCGAGCCAATCATCCTCCCCATCTCGGTCTGTGATAAACGAAGATTTAGTGAATGAGATGACAATCAAGAGATCAGTGGTGGCTTATTGATAATAAATTAAAGGGGGCTCGGAACATAAAGAACATTATGAATGGGAAGAGATGGAGAAGAAATGAGCAATACCAACACCTTGGGATCGAATTGAGAACCATTTGCCGTAGTGACAAAGGGTAAATAACAGTAGATAGTGAGGAAAAGAGATCTATTACAGTGATATAATCGGTGGCCCAGTCAGTAGTACCCGAGGATATAGAAGAAAGGAATTATCACCAGGTAACGGCTTGTGTAGCGGAGAATTAGACTCGTCGACCTCATACCGGAAAGTCATCAATCGCGGAAGGCGGTGGAGTTGGGGTGGTTGGTGGTGGTGGAGTTGGAGCCGTGTTAAGCAGGCGAAGAAGCCGTGTGATGTAACTCTACGAGCGATCTGAGCGACGAGGAGGTCGACCATGGAGACTCGACATTTATCAATCGTGTGTCACTGGTCGTGTGACAATGATTACACGGGCGACGCCCTTTGTCATTCTTCTACGCGGTGGAGGTTTGTTGTTATTTCCGAGACCAATCTTTGAAGAGTCAATTGGAACGGAGGATGGTAATGTCAAGACTTTGGTAGGACACGGGAGAGTCGCCGGTAGAGTCCATCGCTTGCCATGGGCCGCCGAGATCGATCACGAACATGAGAGTAATCGGCGTACCATATAACGCCGAGACATAAAAATTTCTTCCGATTTTCAAGCTCTGCAATTAGAGTGGCCGCAGTGGAGTAGTCATTGAACTCACACAGAAGGCTAGAGACCGATCCTAAGTAAGTTGACATAGACTCCTTGATCTGACGGGCATTAAGAATGGTCATGAGGTCATCACAAACTTGATAGAGTCGCCGAGAAGTGTTCGTAAAAAGTTGTTGAGCTTGTATCCAAACATCCTTGCAGGTCTTATGAGTTCGGAAGACATCCCGAAGAGATGGATGGATCGTGGCTCGGATAATGCAACACAACTGAGCATCAACTTTTCTCCATAAAGGACGATCGACCACTTGAATATCCTCTTCAGTTTGTATGAGATGCTTTTCATATCCCTGTCCAACAAGCCAAAGCTCAATATAAGAAGCCCAAGAGGAGTAGTTCTTACCATCCAAGAACTCAGACGAGAGCGGTGCCGTCACATGGTTGGTAAAAATTGGAAACTCCGGCTTTGAAGTATTGGAGGTAGTCATGACGAATGACACATGTATTGGCTACTCTTTGTTACCCTCGCTCTGCGGGCGACTGCAGCAGGGGATCAAAGTCGATACGACGGTCGAGGGGAATCAGATCTGTGAAGAGCGGCCTCTTGTTAAGGAACTGCTCCGCGAAGAGTAGCCAAGGCAAGTGGAAAGGAGGAGCTGGGGGTGGGGGGCGCGACACACTGGATCCCGGAGGAGCGGCTTCGACAACGATCTTGTGATCGGCGGGCAGATTGGGGGCCGAAATGATAATGATAGCCGAGGCGGCGAAAGGAGGCGACCGTGATCCGCGCAGGGAGGAGAGGCCGCTGATACGGCGGGCGGTGGGAAGAAGCCGAAGGCCGGTTTTTCGCCGCGCCGCCGCCGCCGAACGAACGGAGAAGAAGACGGAGAAAGGAGAGGGAGTCCGCTGAGGTCGCCTGGCCGCGCGATCGATGGGTCGCGAGCGTGAATCCATCGCTCACGCGCCGCGTCGCCGCCGGTCGCCGCGAGGAAGAAGCGCCGCTCACGCCGCCGGACCGCCGCACGAGTGGAGAAAGTTGCTCGCTTAATTTTGTAATTCAGGATACTTAACTTACATGAAAAGAAGCCCTATTTATAGACAAGATTAGGGCTTATTCAAAAGAATAAATCAAACCCTATCCTAGAAATAAATCAAAATTCTATCCTACGTAATAATTATTTCTAATGATATTTAGGGATAACAATTATCCCTAATCATATCTACAATATTCTAACAGTTACAAGATGAGGTCATGGTAGAAAGGTCTATCCATATTAAGGTGAGAATAATTCAGTGAAACATCATTATATAGCTGAAAAAATCAATAGAATAATGTACACTCTGATACTGTGCAGGCCCGAATCATTATTGGTTGAATGGAATTGGTGGAAGTACAAAGAGTAATCAAGACGGAATGCTTTTAATGCTGATAATTTCACCTATTAAGGATTTAGAAATCATGGGCAATCGACAACACGTTCGTGGGTTTCAAATAGCTAAACTGGTACAGCAGAGGTAGACGTGTTTTATGTTTATTCAGATAATTAGCTTTCTTGGAGTTGAGTATGGTCTTTGACTTCCATACTGTAGGTATCCGGAAGTTAATGTTATTATAGTATATTCTGGCTTGCTCGATACAATTTCTGATCCTGCTTGGATCATTAAGGCTGCCATGGAGGAGTTTATTACCTTTCCTATCTTAATATCGAAGAAGGATTTTCTTCAGGTAAAGCATAATTCTTCATTTAGTAGTTTTCCCTATCTTAATCAGTTGTATAGGGAGATATGATTAATGTAATGCATGAAATGGTATAAATTGTTTTTTTTCCCTTTTCTTTTTGTTTGTTTGCATCTACCTTCTACTTCAGATTCCATTTAGTGGATGTTTCCCTTGCATAAATAATGCATTGCTTTTAATTTGTTTCCTTTTTGACAAATAGGGGTTTATCATGATCCATCAATTTCCACAATTCGCTTTTTTATGTATAAAATCTTTTGATTATTCTCCTCATTGCAATTGTATTCTCCTGATTGAGGATGAAATTTGATATCCTGCTTTAGATTTACTCTAAGAATTACTGTTAGAAGACTTATTTATTCTTGGAACTTCTTTAATTAGCTGATTCATAAGTATGAATGTATGATGACTTTTCTTGCTGTTTAGTGAAGTTGTAAAGGTCACAATCAAGTTTTGCTTGGATGATGATGTTTGGTGTTTGTGCCTGACTCTATTTTGTTTGGTACTTCAATTGTAGACTTGTAATGTTAATGAATCTAAAAATCATATGTTCAAACGATAAGGATTGGCTGGTGTACACTGGATGAGTATTATCTAGTATATGGTAGGTCACTTATGGAAATGTATTGGGACATGGTTACAAAATGGTCAGTCTGGATTTGAATTTAGCAAGCCAAAACTCTTTGGGCTCCTGCTTCCATAAGATTCATATAAAACCAGGGTATTTTGGGTTTGCCATATCACTTCAATTTATGCTTTGATTTATTTGAGTCTTATTTTGTTAGCTTTCAGATTTAACTCAAGTTTTTGCCTATATATTTTCAACATTTGTTCCTTGCACAAAGAAGCTAAATTGTGCAATAAAACTACTCTTTAATTTACGGAGGTGTTTTCTGATACTTGTCAAACGACATACTATTACACTTCCGAAAACAGAGATCTAGACTACGAGATGAATTTTAAGAATCTGTGCCCTAAATAAGAAATTACCCTCACAACAAGCAACCTAAGATCTTTACTTGATCAATTTAATAATAATCTAGCATAAGATAAATACCCAAAGTTTTTATCCTTTGTCCTTTGCTAACAATCATATCTAATTAGAAAAACTCTTTGAGTAGCATAAACAAGTGTAGTTATTTAGATTAAATAAATCATATATTGGAATAAATTTATTTATTTTCTAAAAAAAGGGGCACATGATATTAATGCGAGGGCATATAATCTACCTTAAAATGTATAATGACAAGTTATGTGTTTGCCTAAGTTAGGTGCTTTCCTGGCCACGGTATAGAGGTGCCTGCACGGTGCACTATGTTAAAGGCAAGCACTTGACTCAATTAAAGGTCTCACTTCATAGCGTGCTTGATGATGACACTTTAGGCTGTCTTTATGCATCAAAATTACTTCGGGAAAATAAAACTAGCTGCATTTAGTACAAAAAATGTAATCACATCAAATTTTTTATTGATCAAAATTTGATATGGATCCACTCCAATGGCTATGATAGAGTGTTGCAGACTTGTTCCTTCATTTTCACGTGAACACGGAGTTACCCTGGAGGAAAGTTGTTATTGTGATCATACAGACTTGATATGGAATCTCATAGTTGCTGTGATAGAAACCATCCGAGATAAACAATAACGACTAAAGTCATAAATCACAAATCAAACACACTAAATATAGCATGTCAAGCAAGGTCCTTCTAAGTCAAAACCCAGGAAGCACGAACGCAGAATGTCGCAGAACCAAGCCCTTAGATGACATTTATACCATTATATCTGCCAAGTCTTTTTTATACATTGAAATTACTTACCAGGAAAGAAGACTGTGTGATTTGAAAATGAAAGAAAAGATAATGGCATTAAATTTGGTGAATCTTATATAGTTGTCTTGTTAGGAAACCAACTTGAAAAATTATGAATTCCAAATGTGAATCCTAGTTGACTTTATCTTCTTTAGTATATTTTAAAATATTGTATTGGTCAATTATGCATATTCTACATATTCCTATTTGAAAATTTCTTTAATCCTTGCGAAAGCAAATGAAATCTTGTTGCTTGAGTTTGTTCCCTTGTTGCTTCTTTGTATAGTAAAGAAGCTAAAAGGAACTCAAATAGAAAATGACAGATTGTTGATTCAAGGCCTCTCTCTCTCTAGTCTGATCTCATTTTATTTTGTGATTTATTTTTTTATGGTGGGGTTATTTTTCATGCTTCCCTTTATTATTTTTCATGAAGGAATGATCTTTATATATCTGTGAAGGTTGCTAGCAGGATGATATACTATATTATTCACGAATTTAATGCAAATAATGTGCTTTCAAAATCCATCTTCTCTAATAAAAAAAAGATTACAACCCGGTGCACGAATCTCCTGTCACGCGGGGTATCTGAGAAGGAATCCATTGTACGCAGTCTTATCTTGCTTTTTTGCAAGAGGCTATTTTCAGGATTTGAACCCGTGACCTCTTGGTCACAAAGCAGCAACTTTACCGTTGTGTCAAGGCTCCCTTCTAAAATCTATCTTCTCTAATATTAAGGAAAAATCTAAACGGAACTATATAAATGCAAACGATAATAGTAAGATCCAACTATTTGAAACTTTACTGAATAAATAATTTTGCTTAAAACCTATTTGTTATCTGCATAACCTTGCATTGTCAATCTGTACCCAATAAGTTGCATTACTGACAGTTTACTAATAATTTCTTATGATCTACTCTCAGTTTCCTAATATTGTTCAGATGTCAGACGGCGTGGGATTCTTGCTATTTCAAGGTTCAACTGATCATTTGGTTCATTTAAATCAGCACAATGACATTGCTGCAATATCTAAATGTAATTTTTTGACATTTTTTTCTTTTTTTTTAAAGCTTTAGGAATTCAACTTATTCTGTTTAATGTAAGTAAAAAACCTAAATTTTTAGATACTTGGGATATCTGTAGGAATGCAAGCATTCAATATTAACACTTTTTAGCATTGGGGGTAATCTTCAACCACTGTGAAGTTTACAGAAGTGTCTTCCTATAGTTTGTTTAATGATTTTTTGTTACAATGTGTTGTTATCTAACATATAAAGAGGGATCTATGATTACACCAATTTGAATGTCAACTACCTCTTTTCTGGGAAAGGTTTACTGAAGTATCTTTGTGAAGAAGTGAATGGTGAAAAATTAGGCATAATGTACATGGTTATGCTTTGTGAGTGCCAACATCAATAGTTAAAGTGTTATTCTGCTGCCAAGTTTTGGTCATTGGCCAAAATGAGAGTGTTTTGGTGCTGACTTGTGAACAAAACTGGTGCTGCAATTGCAGTGCTGGCTTTGTGATTTCTGCTTTCAATTTGGTGTTGGTGGGTTTGCAGTTGCCCATCTTAAGTGATGCGTAAGCATATCTAAAACCATGATTCCAATGAATTTCATGTTGGAATGTCTTTTATTTGTCAGGATAGTTTTTTGCATTATTAAACAAGAATTTTTTTGAAATTTATTAAATGTTTTAAAGGGAACAATGGTGTACCTATTTTACCTGATGATTTGACAAATATAATCAAACAAATGATGTTTCTTTTTATCTTGGCATCTAATTATGTAATCTCGTAACTGTAAAGAAGTTTATTGTAAAACACCGTCTTACCAGTATATTGTTTATCAAGGTGAAATGAAGTTGTTCTCAAAACTCAGTGAAGCTTTGACTTAAATAATACAGTGCTTTGGCTTAGACTAACATAGGAGATTTGGGTGCCACAGCTTTGCAACTTTTGGAATACCAGACTTTCTTATTTGTCTGGCTTAATGGACTTTACTAGTGTAGAGGATCATATTGATTTTTTTCTTCCAATTTTCTACATACTAATAATTCATATGTAATTTGTTATTAGGAAGCATGCTTAGGTGAAAACATTTTAGGTTTTGGCTGAAACATTTCAGGTCATCTGTTCAGATCAGTGTAATTTATCTCTCATGTGTTTAGACTCTTAAATTGTTATATAGCTCAGTAGTAGTTTTATGTTTTTGATCACCTGGAGCTATGTTTCTTTACTTGTTACCATATTTTAATGTACATGTGAATCACTGTTTAAGTGTTGTCTGTCATATAGGAGATAGTTTTATCAGTGTCAGTATACTAGTTGCTTGCATATTCAGCCGTTATCTAGTTTCTGATTTTTTTTTTTTTTGAAAACTACAATCCATCTGTGGTGGAAAACCAATGTAACTACCCTTTCATGGTTGTTTTTAATTTCTTATTTTACATTCTTAATACATGCAGCAATTGAGGAATACAGTGTCCACAAGGACGAAAATACCCCTCCAGTTCAACAGAGTATTATGGATAAAACAAGCTATGACAACATGATAAAGGAACCTTATTTTTCTCCATTCAGGATCTTGCTTCTCCATTACCCAGGTTCCTATTTTCCTGTTTATGGACATATTCATGTGTTTTGTTAACCATTGCTTATTGTTTTGTTATTATGTCTTCATCTGAGTACTCTGATTTTTCTACATTCCAGGTTCAATTTTCATAGATGAAGATGGAAACCGTATGTTTGTATCTGACAGTAATCATCATAGGATCATTGTTAGTGATTGTAAGGGGAAGATTTTGGATTGTGTAAGTGTCACTTTGTTTGTTTTTGATGCATTTGTATCTGCTATACCTTTCTTGATTATTGCTCAAATTGTGATCTGAGGACCAAAGTTCAAAATCTCAAGTCCATGCTGGTGTTTCAGTCTTGGACTGGAACGATACTAGTTTTATTATGCCGATGTTATGATATATGGTATCAGTGGTAAATTGGAGGTGGAAGAAGGAATGAAACGAAACCAAAGAAAAAAAACAAGACAACTATATAGTTAATTCAGTTTTTTGCTTTTCATCTATAATGCTACAATTTTGATATTATTTTGTATGGAGACAAACAACAACAACAACAATAACAACAAAGTCTTATCCCACTAAGTGGGGTCGGCTATATGGATCCTTCTACGCCATTGGACTCTATCCCCTACTATATCATCATCTATATTTAAATAAATTTTATCTTGTTTTATTATTGTTAACCAAGTCTTTTTTTGGTCTTCCTCTTCCTCTTCCTTGTTTGATGTGTATATTTGATATCGTTTCACATCGCCTAACTGAAGCATTTATCGGCCATCTAAATACATATCTGTACCACCTTAAACGTGTCTCTCGAAGTTTTCCTTCAATAGATGCAACACTAACTTTTTCTCTAATACTCTCATTTTTTATTCTGTCCATCCTCGTATGTCCGCACATCCACCTTAACATCCTCATCTCTGCAAATCTCATCTTTTGCTCATGTGCTCGAGTCGTAGCCCGACATCCATCTTCATATAACATAACAGGTCTAATCGCCATTTTGTAGAACTTTCCTTTAAATTTTAGAGGTACTTTACGATAACATAAAACACCCGACGCTTTCCTCCATTTCAACCATCCTGCTTGTATTCTATGTAAGACATCTTTCTTAATTCCTCTATTATCTTGCAAAAATGATCCCAAATATTTAAAGCTCTCAGTTCCAGAGAACTCGTCATCTCTTATCTTAACACTTGTCTCATTACGTCTAATATTGCTAAATTTAAATTCCATATATTCTGTCTTTACTCTACTAAGCTTAAAATCTTTCACTTCTAGTGTTTTCCGTCAAGATTCTAGTTTAGCATTTACTCTTTCACGTGTCTCATCTACCAAAACAATATCATTTGCAAACAACATACACCACTAAGATCGTCTCAATGTGTCTGAATGAGTTCGTCCATGATTAGTATAAAAAGATATGAACTTAAAGCTGATCCTTAATGTAACCCTATCTTTATTGGAAATGCTTCAGTTAATCCACCTGAAGTCTTCACTCTGGTCGTTACTTCCTCATACATATCCTTAATTAGTTTAATATATATTACACTAACACATTTTTTTTCTAAAATTCTCCATATTATTTCTCTTGAAACTCTATCATAAGCTTTTTCTAAATCAATGAATACTATGTATAGATCCTGTTTTTGCTTTCTATACTTTTTAATTAGTTGTCTAAGAAGATGTATAACTTTTATTGTCGACCTTCCTGGCATGAATCCAAATTGATTTTCGAGACCCATCCTTAATCTTTTTTCTATTACTTTTTTCCAAAGTTTCATGGTATGACTCATTAGTTTAATACCCCTATAGTTTTCACAAGTTTGTATGTCTCCCTTATTCTTATATAAGAGAATTAGGATACTTACCCTCTATTGATCAGACATTCTTTTTGTTTTCAATATCATGTTAAATAATTTTGTAAGTCATTCAATACCTTGTTTCCCTAGACACTTCCATACCTCTATCGAAATATCATCTGGTCCAATGACTTTTCCATTTTGCATTCCATTTAAAGCTTATTCTACTTTTGAAATTTAAATTCTACAATAAAAATTTAAATTTCTATACTTATTTAACCTACTTAAATTACCTAAATTAAGTTTGTCTCCTAAACCTTCATTAAAAAGTTGATGAAAATATCTCTTCCACCGCTCTTTTATTTCTTCATCATGTACTAGTACCCGATTGCATTTATCTTTAATACATCTTATTTGATTAAGATGTTTTGTCTTTCTCTCTCTTATTTTAGCTATTCTATAAATATCTCTTTCCCTTTCTTTTGTATCTAATTTTCGATATAACCTTTCAAAAGTTTCATCTTAAACGCTTCATTCTTCTTTCTTTTGCTTCTTTTTTTTTCTCATTTTTCTCATTTTTACAAATATATAATTTCTTATATGTTGTTCGTTTTTTCTTGACTTTCTCTTGTACTTTTTCATTCCACCACCAAGATTCTTTATTTGGTGGCGCATGCCCCTTTGACTCATCGAGTGCACTCTTGGTTATTATTTTCAATTTTGATACCATCTTATCCCACGTCGTATTAGGGTCACTGTATATTTCATCTAATACTTATACTCCTACATTCTCTTTGAATATATTTAGTTTCTCATCCTTTAACTTCCACCACTTAATTTTAGGAGTCGTGTATATTTTCCTTCTATTAATATTATGTTTGAGGCGTATATCCAATACTACTAATCTATGTTGAGTAGTTAAACTTTCTCTAGAGATGATCTTACAATCTTTACAAATCTTTCTATCTCTCTTCCTAACTATAAGAAAGTCAATTTGTGATTTATTATTTTCACTTTTGAATGTGACCAAGTGTTCTTCTCTTTTCATAAAAAATGTATTAGCTAATATAAGATCATATGCTATTGCAAAATCCAATATAATTTTACCTTCTCCATTTTTTGTTCCAAACCCATAACCTCCATGACCCTCTCATATTCGTCATTTTTCACTCCGACATGTCCATTTAAATCACCTCCTATTAAAATCATCTCATTTAACGGAATATTTTGTAATACATCATCCAAGTCCTCCCAAAACCTTAATTTGGTATTTTCATCTAATTTTATTTGAGGTGCATATATACTAATTATGTTCATAGTTTCTTTCTCCACTATTATTTTGAGAGCTATAATTCTATTCCTTTTTCTAATTATTCCTATAACTTCATCCTTTAACGAACTATTAACAATAATACCCACTCCATTTCTTGTTTTACTCTTTCCTGTATACCATAACTTAAAACCCGAGTTCTCTATCATCTTTGCCTTCTCACCTACCCATTTTGTCTCTTGTACACATACAATATTAATTTTTCTCCTAATCATCGTATCTACTATCTCCATTATTTTACCAGTGAGGGTTCCTATGTTCCATGTACCAAATCTTTGACTATTAGTTTTTCTATAATATTTATTCTTATCCAACTTATGGTATGAGAACGCTTGTTTATTTAACACCACACCCAAGTTTTCATGGAGATGTAGCGGTCCTTGTCGATACGTGTAGTCGGACCTTGCAACGTGAACTCTAGCATATTTTTCACTACACTTGAGTTTTGAAAATGTAGCGGTCCTTGTCAAGATGTTACAGTCGGACTTTGTAACGCGTTCCTTCCAGGGAACAACCTAGCATTAGCACAATAGTTTGATTGATCCATTCATTAAACATTTGTCTTAGTTTAACGCTGGCTAATAACCTAACACAACCCTCTTCCTTTATCTGGGTTTGAGACCGGCCACGACAAGATTAATTTATCATGGGTGGAGTTTATGGAGACAAACTATAAAAATAAAGACCATGTCAATTTTAGCATGCCAAGGGATATCGAGTGTTAACATGTAAAGATAGTTGTGAACACAATCGACACAACGACACAAGAAATATTATCTTGGTGTCGTGTAATATTGAGTTTTGGTAATTTATCGGAACTATGTGCTTTGACTGATTTACCTGATACAGTACGAGATTTCAAATCATGTCGAGGACAATACTGCATTGAAATCTTACTCAGTTTTGGATGTCAACCAAATATTAAGTGATTTGGAAATAGTGATTGGAGGCTCATGATGATTTTATTTTGTGAATCTTTTGTGCCTTTTACCAAGTTATAGAAGCAATTGCAAGCCTTTTTCGAAAATATTGAAGCACACCATGTTCTTTAATTATGGTGCATATATGATTAAAATATGATAATCTGAGCTATTAAATATTTATATTGTTTCCATTCATTTTGTGCATTAGTTCAGTGATTTCATTCAATTTTCAGATTGGTTCTTCCCCAGGTTTAGAGGATGGTAAATTTGAATCTGCTAAATTGTTTCGCCCGGCTGGATCATTCTATTGCCCAAATGAAAATTGCCTTTTCTTTGTGGACTCTGAGGTATGAAATTCAATTTAGTAGTTACTAGATCACTGCTTTGTTTGTCCTGACATTTTGATGATTCTAACTTCAATGTATGTAATGTTATTTACATCAGACTTCTTTAGTTCATTAATAGCTCTGCAAATTGTTGTTGTTGTTTTTTTTTAAATTAGTTGTTTCTTTAATCTGGTTGGTCAATTTAGCAGACTGGTGTATGAGGTCAAATTACTTTAAATAGCTTGGTTTTTTCGATGGAAGTAGAATCTCAGTTGTAGCATAATTGATTTTTTGCTGTAAGATTGTATATTTGCATTTGCCCACTAAGTTATTTTTAGCTCGCTGATTATGCCATCACATTACTAGATCCACAATTGGTTTACACAAGTTGAAGTAGAGTTACAATCTATAGGAATGATATAATATTCTCAAAGAGCTTAATGCTTTCTTCCATGCTATGAATTACCTTCTCATACTCATAAAATTATCATTTTCATTTGTCCTAGATGAATATTCCTTAGTGGTGCAAATGCACTAGAAATAATTTGCTGTTTATTCTCAAAGCATAAACTGTTTGCAAAGTATAAATATAATCTGTTAATTTTGATAATTTTTCAAATCTTAGTAAACTCTTGCATACGACATGGTATTTCTGTTCTAACAAAGAACAAGTGTTGTTTAACTAATCTGTATGCCGATTAGTATCAAGTGTTGTTTTTAATTTTTGATGTACTTTTTTCGATCTTCATTTGTTTTTTTTCTTATCTTGTTTCTGTGAACAAAAGTTTACTATCATCAGGATTCATGTTGCATTCACCATCTTCACATATTTACTCCCCGTTCCTTTTTGGATTTCTCTTTATTATTATTTTTGGTTTGTATAATACATTGCAATTAATGGTCGACCATACTTCCAACATTTTTTGTTCTGTATTTGCAATTCCTCATTATCTTTATTCTCTCTCAAAGTGTTACTTCCTTTTGTAGAACCATGCGATTAGAAGAGCTGATATGGAGAACAGAGTTGTGGAGACCATTTACCCAGCTTCTGTTAAAAAAAACAGTGGGGGTTGGAGCTGGATCCTTGATAAACTGGGGCTGGCAACCAAAGTTGTATCACAAACTGGGCAGCTGGATTCGGATTTGATTAAATTACCATGGCATTTGTTCAACACAAGGGAGAATTATCTTTTAACTATTGATCGCAGGTGAGGCAGAACATTTAATGCCTTTTTTTTAATCAATAAATTTCTATTCTCTCTAATTACCTGAGTCCATTTAACATAACTTGAGTTTAGTATTTTGATCAATGGGCAATGGTTTAGGCCTATCAAATTAAACAATCACTTTTCCCATTTTGGTAGGGTTACATGCAATATTGGAGCTAGTCTAGTAGTAGACTTGATGAGGTGACCTTCGTGGGTGTGGTTGCCTGTGATGATTGAGCTTCCATGGGACATCTACAAGGATTACGTGCTATTTTTGTCCTTAGCACTGTTAATTAGGCGCTTCAGACCTTGTTGATTACATTGAGGGAGATTGTGACATGTTAGTTTTGTCCCTCATTAAAGGTTTTGAGCTAGCAAAGGGAGTTCATAAGATGGACGAGCCTACAACCTTTAATTTGACTCAAGCAAGTTGGTGTTCAGGCTTATCGAGTTATTGTGCAATTGTATATTATTATCTATGACGTATATTTAGTTGTTAAAAATCACACATTAGATTGTTTGGTGCTCTGTTCTACCACTAGCCATCTAGTGTTTGATCAGATCTCTACTTAGTTTTGTCAGATAACTCAGATTCAATATGGTTACTATTTTAGAAAACAGTTTATAGGGCTGAACTACATAAATTTGTGTTTGTTCTATTCATCATGTTAGCTACAAGCATTGCATATATGTTTATCTTACTATGTCCTCAGGCAAGCGATTACTTGTGATACTTTTTGGCTCACCCAACCCATGCTTATTTTCATGGTTTAATTCAATTAATATCTGATGGTGCTATTACTGAAAAATGGATTCAACCTCTTGTAGAAATCAATCATAGAAGGCCTTGATGATCTAACACTTCATCTTTCTTATTTGTCATACTATCAAATAATTGTCTCCTAAAGAAGATTATCATATTTGAACATTAATGTTTGAAGCTTTTTGGTAGAAACTTTAGTGTAGATGTATTTGGTTGAATAAAAAGTAGCCCGGTGCACGAAGCTCTCGCCATGCGGGGTCCCGGAGAATGATCCATTGTACGCAGCATTACCTTGCTTTTTGCAAGAGGCTGTTTCCAGGATTCGAATCTGTGACCTCTTGGTCACAAGGCAGCAACTTTACCGTTCCGCTAGTATTTGGTTGAATCTAAACACTAAAATAGTACCTGCATTTGGTTACTTATTTGTGCTAGATGTAAACTATCTTATGTATGAATGATATTAATTAAGGTCTTAGCAGCAATTCAAATTACTCCACTATAAATACAGGTAAATGAATGATTTCATGGGGACTGCCTTTCTATATTTGCCATCATACTGATTGAGTTGGTTGGTGACTTAGTTAGTGCTGCTTATATGTGTTTCTTTCAAATGCTTACACCACATTAGTTTTCAAAGTCAGTTTTTATTTATTTATTTTTTATTTTTTGCAGTTTTGAAACCTTATGGGTCGTGAGCAGGGAATCTGGAGAGATTAAAAAGATAGTGAAGGGTATGTTTTTTTTTTAGCTTCAGATATCTACAGTGTATATCAGTTATTTAAACTAGTTCACTAACTATTAAAAGGAGTATCAAACATTATGGAGATATGTGGGGACATGATAACGGAGAAAGCAACACTATTGAAGGAAATTTCAGAGAATTTGCCACTAAAGGCACTCCCTCATTGCCTTTCCGATGAGTGGATGTGTTTTTCTGGTTGGCTTTCATCAATAGCAATTTTCCAAGATGATATCTTCTTCTGCAATGCAGGTTGACTATTTTTATTAGTGTGGTGTGTTATGATTTTCACTGCAGAGCTGTTAACTAGTTGAATTTCATGTTTTACTTCTTTGAAGATAGTCAAAGAATTTTTAGGTATCACCGTGAGTCCAGAGTCATTTCTTATCTACAGCTCTCAAACTTAGGGGTACTTGGATTGCCATATTGGATGGTTTGCCCTCTTGAGAGAGTTACTAAGCGGTAAGATGATTCAATTAAATCTTCAATCTAGTTTCAGAACTTTTTATCAACTGTCAAGAAAGTCATTGTTTTCTATATACTTCTATATGATAATTTTAAAGTGTAATATTTTACTTTATATTATTCATTGAAATGTTTGCCATATGCCAGTGAAAATAAGGAGACGATTTCGAGTGAGCATGTTCTGTACTTCAATGTCCTTCCAGGTAGGTAATGGTAATATGATCCATCACTCTTTGTTAGTGTTTTTCAGTTTTGCATCAGTTTAGTTTGCATCAGCATGGGCGGGATTGTGTCGCTTTATTCACATCTTATGCAAAATGCCAGAACTTGGCATTTTTTTCATCGATTAATCCAGAAATACTCCCTTTCCATATTCAAAATATGCATGGAAGTAGCAACTTTCTTTTCATTGTCAATCATTGTGATACGCCCTGCTAGCTCAAAATGATTAAGCACCATAGTGGGAAATTATTGTGGAGCCTAGCATTCTTGGTCAAAAGATGTTATTTTTAGCATGCAGTGTCTGAATTCTAAAGGCACAGAAGATATAGCTACCCTTTTAAGCTAATGATTCGATTGTCTGATCTAATATAGGAAGGTGTGACATACAGTTCAATGTAAATATACCCCAAGATAGTGAACTAGTAGCACCACTGGAGAAAAGTTGTTTATGGTTCCAAGTTAGAGGTTCTGCTTCTGAATTTTTTGTTGTCGAAGGAGAAAAAACTGGGGCAGCGAAGGTAACTTACAAAGTGCACTTCTAGTTTTCCTTGTTCCGGTGGTTAAAGACAAGTTGTGCTCGTTGCAGGATGGGATTGCACAACAGTGGTATGATGAATTGGATAACCTTGCTTTCTCACAAGTGGAGGATGAAACATCTTCTGTTGATGAAGGTGAACATGTGGAAAGGCACTTCCAAGATGACAGGATTCATTTTGATTGTTCAATCAGCATAAGTCCTGGAACTGCTGAGGTATCAACTATTCTCATAATAAATTCCTTGTCAACTTCGTTTTCTCAGCAAAACAAATTGCATCCTTTCAGAACTTTGATAAAGAAATATGATATATTCATCTGATTACTCGTCCTGTTCCGGGACACAATTCGTCAAAGTTTTTTCTTTGCTTGGTTCTCGAGAGGCTTTTCTGATCCTAAAATTTTGAGTTATACAATATATTTCTATTGGTTTACTAAAGATAAGAATCTGGTACCATGCAAGAAATAGAATTCAGATTCTATAGAATTTTGTAGTTCCAAACAAGCTATGTCGACCAGTTTTGAATTTGGTGTGTGATTATTTGAATCTCTCTAAACATATCTTTGTAGAAAATAGTACCTTAGATTGATCAAAGTAATCATATTAACGGCTTTTCTTGTGATGTAGAGCCCTTTGTGCACGTATTCGTTTTATTGTTTGTTCTAAAGCTTCTGAACTTCTCTGTATTTCCAAGACAAAAAGTTGGCACTCCTTTTATCCGACAGACAGTCGTCGATAGCAACGTGAAACAATGTGATGCTGATTGTTCTTGGTTTAGGTAGTGGTCTCTGCTGTTCTCTATCTGAAGTTGAAGAAAGCACAAGGAAACGTCGAGGATCAGAGCTCACTAGCAATGAGAATTCTGGAGTGCAATCAACAAAAAATGAGCAAACTGGAAGCCGAGGCATCAACCAGATTGCTTTTGGAAACCTTTAAAGATGTAGAAGATTTGATCTTTACGAAACCTTTGCACATCAGACTAAAGCTGCATTGCGCGGATCACCCAACTGCTTTAACCAACAAAGAGACCATCAGCACAGATTCGATGATAAATATCGACATATCCATGGACTAGTAGTTGTTCCAGAGTTCCATATAGCAAGTCCACTTTTGTTGTTCTCATAGGGTTCCAATTTTTTTTTTTTATTCCATCAGACGAGCAAGAGAATCCTGCTAACCAGGAGCCAACAAATTCCCCCCTATTTTTTTTTTTATAAATTTCCTCTGTACATTTCTGTCTCGTCATAGAGACAGGCAGGGGGGATAATAATTGATTATTTTGATTATTTTTTATAATGAAGGGCGGATTTTGTTCCGCTTTCTTGAGAAACAAAAACGAAATTTAAGATAAACACTGAGAGACGATATTTTTGTACTGAAAAATTCAGCAAAGTTTTACTTGTTCTACTGTCTACAGTTTGATGGAGGATGGGGATTTATTGATAAAGTGTTTTATTTACAAATTAGTAGGGAAAAATATTTTCCCTACTAATTATAATAATTAAATAATTACAAAATTAGTCATGTAATCATTATAAATATGTTAATCATTTGTTACTAATTCCTAAACTTTGCCTAGTGTACTATACTATGGATGCGGTCCCTACTGAAAAAAAAATGCATTATTGTTATTATTTTGATAACAGTGAGGGTTTGATTAATTTTGAAAAATTTAAATTTAGAATATGCATATTCAGAAATTGATTTTTAAAATATACACCTCATTTGAGATTTATTTTTTTATTTTTTAAAATTCATTATTATTATTATTATTAAATTTAGTTGCTTGTCTTTAGAATTTTTTTTTTTCCATTTAAACAAGTGAAAGATGAATGAGATGGATTTTATTTATGTATCTATTTAAATATAAGATCCATTTTATCTTTTTAGTAATTTATCTATTCTTTTTTATTTTTTGTCCTTTCCCCTGATAGAAAGTCATTTTCTAAGATTTTTTTTATTCTTATTGATCATTTATTTTTTCTGAAGAATAATCCATGAAATGAATTGAGTATGTCACACTTTTTTTTCTCCAACGAACAAAGTCGAATGGTAGTGCAGAATTATAAAAGTGAGCAAGAGTAAACTATGCGATTAGATGAAAATATCAATCGGGACATCTGTTCTTCATCGTATCATATATCAATATAATCATAGATCGACCGTGATTAATTCTTCCTTTTTGCTATGAGATAAACGAGGAGAAATCTTTGGAAAATTTTTTTTCACACATTTCTCCTATACAACATTAGGTTGCTTTGGTACGTAGGTGTGCATTAATGCAGTTATCATTATTCATCTCACTTTTTTTTTGAGGGACCGACAATAAAGAGCACTAGGAGTGAACGTAATCGCCTTTTTATTGTTAGAAAGGAAGTGAGAGGAGTTATTCCCATAAAATATAAAATAGTGTTAGATAGTAGGAACGAAGTTTATCATTTTGTTAGTCATCTAACATCGATATTATTGAGAGTACGATCAAAGTTTTACATTGAAAAAATATGAAAAAGATTATGAACTTATAAAATAAAAAAATATCTTGTAACTTTTTAAGTAAAATTCAAAAATAAATTCATAAGAACTTAGACAATATCATACCATTGTGAATTTTATCTGTCTTAATAATTTGTATCAGAGCATAATTCAAATCAAGCCATCTGTGTGGAATAATAGCTACGAAGGAAGTGAAGGCTTTTATGTTCGGATTAAAAGAACTAGATACGCAGATAGTCCAGTTGAATCAAGGAGATCAGACAACTGACAAAAAATCCTAGTGGATCAAATATCAGATAGGAAGTTTAATTGAGTTATGAAGACTAGACAACTGTTAGGAAGATTTAGTATGTCAGATATCAAATAGGAAGTTCAGTTGAGTTAGAAAAATTGGACATTTGTTAGACAGATTTGGTGGATCAGACACTAGACAAGAAGTTGAGTTGGATCAAATGCAAAACAAGAGGTCTAATTGAATCAAAAGGATCAAACAACTAGCAGAAAAACCTGATGGATCAAACACGATATGAGAAGTTCAATTGAATCAAGAGAACCGAACAATTGACAAAAAGAATTGATGAATTAAAGATCAGATATAAATCTACGAGAATTTAGATTCAAAATGGACAATATTATATATTGTTACAGAAGTATGTGAGCTACAAGGTTACAGAGTTATGATAGCCTTGTAGGGTCAACCTCGGGTCACGATTCCCTTAGAGCATCCACAATGGGAGCTCTCCAACGTGGAGAGAGATGTTTGAGGGAGCGCTCCTCAGTTGAGGAGCGCTCTTTCATGTTTTTTTTTTAATAAAATATTAAGGTAGGAGCTCTGCAAGAGTTTCTATCGTTGGAGATGCTCTTATTATAGCAGTAATCGCAGGGTCGCAAAGGCCATCATGGGATCGTGACGACCTTTGTTGCAGGGTCGGGCCGCTTAATTTATTGTTATTGTTTATTGCCATAATATTTATTTTCGGTTGTTGTAAAAATATCTAGCAGTGTTTTTAGTACCGATTCTAAATGATTCGGACTCAAATTTATTTGTTCTTGTTTATTATATAAGGGACTAGTTTGATTTGTATCAAAAATTTAGGATTTAGAGTTTGTCATTCGCTGTTAATAATTGTATTCGTAAAAAGTTGGAATCCATCAACCTATCGACTTTCATCGGTTTGTTCTACAATCATTGTGAGAGAGATAAATTATGAAGGACCCTATAAATCTTGACGTGACGGTCAAGACACGTGAGATCATCTGGATTCCAAAAAAAAACTTTAGATCTCCATCAAAATAGACCCATTAATAATTATATCGATACTAGCTAGGCATATTTAATGGATTGGTTGGATCCGGAACCGAGTCAGAACTAATTCGTTAAATTTGGAACCAAAACTGATTCAAATAAACTAGTTTTGGAATCGAACCGGAACCGTTCTGATTCTAGTTTGGTTCGGTTCCAATCGATTTTGGAACCGATTTAGAATCGGTTCGGAACCGTTTTGGAATCGGTTCTGATTCCGATTTCGATTGCTAATTTAAAAGTGAAAATTCTTAACATGCTAACATGTCTATAAGATTATATTGTGATAGAAAAAAAAAGAATAGAATCACCAACACGTTAGATGAATTTAGAAGCTCAAATTCGAAGAAGATGATTTGGAACCATTTCGGAACCGATTCGGAATCGGTCTGGATTGAATTAGTTCAAAAGCTAAAACTTTGGAATCGGAATCGGTTTTGAACCGGTTCCAACATCGACGAATTCAAAATCGATCCGATCCAAATTAAAATCAAAATCAAAATCGAGAAATCGATAAGCATACCTAATACTTGCTCAGAAGTGAATTTCTCAATCATTATTGGTAAAAAGAAGCAAGTAATTGTAAATTTATAACTTCTTAGAAACCATTTCATCTGCTTCAGTTCTACCAAATTTTGGATTCGAACCAAATACGGCACGAAAGCAATATTCTAACAACCGACCCCTAATTAAGTTAATTAAGTAGGTCATTTAATTTTCACTAAATTAAGGAACCAATACGACTTCTAAGCAATACTAATTTCTTTTCAATGTATTGGAATGACGAATTATCTTAAACTTAAACTGACATTTTAAATATTAAGAAGTTTTTTATAAGATAATAGGGGGATTGAGATCAAGAGGTATCTTATATAGAATATAAGCAGGATAATTAAAATAGAGAAGAACATCGAATATTTTATACGATCATAAAATACCTCTAAAATTTAATGGGGAGTTTTATAAAATGATGGTTAAATCTGTTATGTTATATGACACTAAATGTTGGGCTACGACTGGAACACATGAGTAAAAAATGAGAGTTATAGAGATGAAGATGTTAAAGTGGATGTGTGGATACACGAGGATGAACATGTTAAGAAATGAGAACATTTAGAGAGAAAATCAGGATTGTATCTATTAAGAAAAATTCCAAAAGACATATTTAAGATGATACGAATATATACTTAAACGATCAATAAATGTTCGAGTTAAGTGATGTGAAATATATACACTTCAAACGAGAAAGAGAAAGGCAAAAAAAACTCGATTAGTAATAATAAAATAAAATAAAATTTATTTAAGTATAAATGATAATACGGTAGGGGATATAGTCCAATGACAAAACCATATAAGCGATCCCACTAGTGAGATAAAACTTGATTATCGTTGTATACTCGAATAAAAAAGGACAGTTCGATGCACTAAACTTCCATCATGCAAGGTCCTAGAGAAAGATCCATTGTACGCAATCTTATTTCACTTTTTGCAAGAAACTATTTTTAGGATTCTAACAGGTGACCTCTATTTTACCATTGCATCAAGATATATATATATATATATATATTTTGGGTTGTATACTCCAATAAGATAAATAATCAGAGAATTATGAAATATCTATCTCGACAAAAACTGTTATAAATCGAGAAATTGACGTCTCACTTTGACGGAGAAATCGCGTTATATTTATTAAATTAAAAAAGCATTTAAAAGGATTGAGTTTAGTTTACTGCAAAAGGCTATCGATCGAACTCATCTGCCGATGAACAGGTTTCACTCGTCTTAAATTGCGACACCAGCAGCAGCTTTAGTTGTTGGCTGCTACTGACCAAGCAAGTGCAGTGATCCTGTGCGAGCAGTAATTCCTGAAGCATGCAAGATCCTTCTTCAGGTTAAGTAAGGTTGTTCAACAAACAAACCAAATATTTGGTTCTTAAAAAGTTAATCAAAAAAGTGTTCGTGCAGAGATCTGAATTATATATTTTTCTCTTGTCCTGCTCTAGCACAGTGTCTCCATGCATCATGCAGGCTGATGCTATAAAAAAAAAAAAAAAAGTAGTGATCATTAGAAGCAGGTTAAAGCAGCATTTATTGGAGGAAGCACACATGCTGCATGCTGCATGCTGCAACCTGCAATCTGTAAAGTTCGATGGTTCCTTTGGGCATCTCCTAAAGTTCATTTTTGTTGTCATTTCCCTGTTTGTGCAGGATGATCAGAAAATATAAAGTGGATGACCAAAACCTTTCTGTCTCAATTATGCTTCACGTCAGAAGGTGTGCCTTCTGAGGAGGAGGTATATAGAATTAAGCTTGTGAAAATAATAATAATTAAATAATAATGATAAAGCTTTAATTTCGTGACAAAAGTATCCCATCAAACTTGTCTGATTAACTGTTTGGGGTCATACTGTACATGCTCTTCACAACTCGATTTGTCATTTATTGATCATAGTCCTTTGGATTGTCTCAGAATGAGCAGGATTGTACCCTCATTTATTCTTAATTTGTTCACGGGCATATGGATTCCTCGTATCCATTCTTTAGTTCTTATTATTATGAAAGTTTTGAGAAATTAAGCAAAGTTTAGGTTGTAGGAGGATAGCACAAGAGCTCTTTTTTGAAATGCAAGGAAAGATTATGCGAGAAGAAGAAGAACACTGTCGCATTGATAGAGTAGTATATATGTTTGCATTCGATTCGATTTCGATAGTACCGAAATTATGTAAATAACTTCTTTCTTAGCTTCAAAAAAGAAGACATAACTTTGATACATAAAGTCATGCATGTCCAAATGATACAAGCTTCCTCCTATGAATTTGTTTAGGTAAAAGTTGATGAATTCAATGTAAGAACATAAGAACCAATCGAAAAAAAAAAAGAAAAAGAAAAAAAAGAGACAATTTCGTAGATCAAGTAAAGTACACAAAAGAGTTGTTCACCAAATTTAATTATGGAGTGTACCTAGAGGCTTTGTCCAACTTCTTAAAATTTGCTATGAGTTAAACACAAAGTTTTATCAAATTCGATACATAATTGTCCAAATTAAACAAAAAGAGGCTAATTTTAAATTTTAAATAGAATGAATATATTTTAACAGTCAATTTACATAACCTACGCTTCGAATTTAGGCACCCAACGCCTGCAACACATGCATGGGGGAATTAATTAAAAGTCCATGAACGCATCCAATGTTGCACCTCCTCCTTCTTCCTCCTTCCTTGGCTCTTTCTGCTCTGCTCTGTTCTGGTCTGTTCTCAGGATCATCCATTATTACTTCCTTTCCCATGTCTTCCCACGTGCCAATATTTTATCATTTCATTAACCGATATGTCAACTTAACTATTTGGATTTTCGGTGGAATGAATGCTCTACCGGTTCCTGGGCCACGGAATTCCTAATAAACTAACCGTCAGAAGAGAAGAAGATCGCATGGAATTTACTGTCAGAGGTTGGCACCAATTATCAGATCAATCATTCTACCTAATCGTGTGTCCTAATGGCTAATTAAATCCCTTTTTTTTTTGTTTTTGTTTTTGTTTGTGTTTTTGTAATCCAGTATCTAAGACTCGCTGTGTCGGATTGTAGAAGATTTCCTGTGCGCACGTGTGCGCCGTGCCGGCGCGGAGAATCTGAAAGGGCAATCTTTGGATTTCCTATTCTTTTTTTCCCCTGGATTAGTTTTAGTTGTATCTCGAAAAAAAAAAAAGAGAAAAAAGGAGGAAAAAAAAAATTGGATTCCTAAAAGGACTTGCTTCTTTTGAATTTTTGATGGATGGATAGTTCATGAAGCTCATGTGTGAATTTTAATGGCATTTAAGTGAGGAACAGTGCGAATGAAATGGAAGTCGCAGGCACAGAATTAATGGCGACAAGTGATGTCAGTTTCCTGCAAATGAGCCACAGAACGGCTCCCCACCAAACACCATGTCGACAACGATATGAACACGACGGAAAGGAAACAGGAGGCCCACTCTGCTGCGCGCTGTGGAGCTCACGTAAACAATATTCTTCTTCCCTCGTGTTGAATCATGCACGCCTCGTGAATCCGGCAACGACGCCCATGCACGGAGATCTTTCTTGATCAGTAGAAGCACATGGAAGATCGGCTCAGCATCGTCTCGTCCAGGTAGAGGTCGCTGGATCCGGCCGCGGCGATCATCGGCGCCATTTCGTATTCCTCCAAGTTGAACCCCAGCTCGTCGGCGCTGTCGCGGCTGCCGGATAGGTCGATGGTTTCCAAGCCCCCGCCGGCGCTGCCGCCGTGGAGGTAGTTCTCGAAGCCCAGAGCGCCGTGCTCCACCTCGTTCAGGTAGTAGGCATCGGTGCCGATGCAGCCGACACTGTTCCCTCCGAACTTGATAAGACTGCAAGACTGCTGCTGCTGCTCCGCTGCCTGCAGCAGATGCGACCCACCGCCGCCGCCGCCGCTTCCACCGCCGAGCAACGCAGAGAAAGGAAATGCGGCATCGAGGCCTTGCAACGTCGACAAAATCAAGGAGTTGTTAGGAGAAGCAGCGGCATCCAATGCAGCAGCGCCAGAGGCCGGGAAGCAGGCGGCGCCGTAATCGCTAAACTGTTGCTGAAGCTGCAGCTGAATTCGTTCGTGATGATGCTTGATCCTCCTCGCCGGCGTATGGATCCCCGAGAACTTCTTCTTCAGCTTGGTGTTCCAGTAGTTCTTGATGTCGTTGTCAGTCCTCCCGGGGAGGTGGCTGGCTATGATCGACCACCTGCACCACCACAATCGCAGCATTAATACCGTTAAGCCACTGTCTTCGCGAACAATTTCAGTTGGCTCCATGAACCAAGCCAACCTGCTGCCGATGCTGCCGTAGAGGTTGGTGATGATCCTGTCTTCGTCATCAGAGAAGCAGCCATGCTTGATGTTGGGCCTCAGATAGTTTAGCCACCTCAACCTGCAACTCTTCCCGCACCTGTTCAAACCTGCAATCAATCAATCAATCAATCAATCAATCGTCAACAACAAGAACCACACAACTGTGTGATATATATCTATGCACTATATAATGCAATTACCAGCTTTGTGAGGGAGAGCAATCCAGTTGCCACCAGTGCCATTCTTCTCAATGTACTCCTTCAGTTGCCTGTCTTCCTCAGGAGACCAGTGGCCCTTCTTCACGCTGGCTTTGTCACAGCAGGGTGCCCTCCCCATCCTTATACTGATCGATGCTATCCTTGTCGATCGGCCAATGTGTAACCCAGCGAAGAGAAGATGATTACGTGTATATATAACTATATATACTCTCACACACACAGATAGATAGATATATAGGTGAAGGAGCAAGAATATATATATAATGAACACACATTATTTATAATGCTTGGCACCATCGCCATCATCTGTAGTAGAGATGATCACCTACAACAATGGACAGATACTACTGTTCTCCCTATTTCTGATCTGATCCACCTTTTGTTTTTGGTCGCCTGTAAATTAATTACCTTTACAATTTCCATGGAAATCTAGATGTGCAGGGAAAAAATATATATAAATATAAATGTTCCATGCATGCGATTGAAAGGGATATGGATCGCAGTAGATCCTGCCTAGAGTTAATTTCTGACATCCATGTATCCGTATACTTGTATATGAATTAGGTAGCCTTGTCCCACCACTTATAATTACTATTGTGACTTCCTAGCTCTCTCAAGTTACACTGCCACTGCATACATCTTGAAGACATTAAATGAGTTGTTAAGAAGGATCTGAAATGGTACGTAAAACATGCTAGATTTTGTCGAAGATGGTTTTTCTTACTGAGGTGGAATATTGGAATGAATATACTAGCTGTTTGTAAGGCTACTCATAATCGAGCTATAAGTTCGATAACATGGAAGAATAAATATGAACATTGATCAAACTCATGAGTTTAATATATATCTCTTAAACAAGAGGCTATGCACAACTAGGCAATTGCACTGAATATGAGAAGAGATAACCTACTTAAAGTACAACGAGTGAGAAGTTTTATCTGGCATTTATTTCAGTGCCTGTGAATACGTGATGTAAAAGATTTTTTCCCATGTGTTATTGCAGTACTGCTTGCAGAATAACTTGCTCGGATACATATGGTTTCTGACATAACAACTACACTTGCCTTATCCACGTAAATTAGGTAAACGCAGTCCCACAACTTGGATAATTGTCACTTAGCTTCTCCTCTCAAGTTACAGTACTGTTAAACTATTGCATAGATCTCGTGTTACCATGCATATTGTATATATATGCATTATGGATATTTGTACGTATTCCTTTACTGCATTTTTGCAGACCATTACGTCTTTGGCAGTTGGCTTTCGAATTGGACCATGCATTGAGAGGTAAACTACAATCTACTTTTGTTCGTTATCGAATTTATCCACCTGTAGTTTTCTTTGATGTACGTCTTCACAATTTACTATTTAGTTATATCTTTGTCCAATTGAATGTTTGTCGCAAGGGCATTTGTGATATATGGTTAGGAACAATACTAATGTCAATTAATCTTGATGCATCTAGAGAGACAAAATCTGACTTTATCTAAAAAAAATTATCAATGACCACAGTAAAAAAAATCAAAAAAAAATCATGTATTCATGACAAGACTCATGCAAGATTGCCATGCATGATTATTCAAGCAAAAAAGATAGGCAAGGGCATTTATTCAAGGCAATACAATTTAAGTTAATATATACAACACAATATTGAAAAGAAACTTAAACATCTGCTAGCTATTGTGCAATGAGTTCTAGGTATTAGCATTTATTTATCATATTTTAGTTCTAATAAAAAGAGAATAGACAAAATATTTCTATAGTTGCACTAATTATGAAGTTTCATAAGTTAATTTGTTGATAACTAGGTAATTTAGAGAATCATTATATTTCCACTTACATCATAGTCATTATAAAACTCTTGGCCGGGTCAACCAACTCTAAACTTCTAAAAGTAATACAGGTCGAATTAATTAGCTTGCTATGAGATTCTTAAATAAAATAAAGTAATGTCACTTAAGATGTTTTAATTAGCATGTAATTGGCTATTACGACGATGTGAGCATGATGACTCAATGCATCCTAATTAATTTAGTAATATGCTTCCATTTGAGTACACTATTGTTCTTAATAGATCATAGAAAACAAATTAATTAGTCAATATACATAATTTTTTTAAGTAGGTCTAGCATTATACACATTAATGAAAGTGAGTGGCGCTCCTACACACTTCTACACATTTGCGTCTTGATTTTACATATATAACTTGATAGCTTAGATTAGGATAAGTGAATTAACAAACTCAAAATTAATTAATTAGGACAAATTCATCCTAAAGGAAATCAAATGTGTTTAATTATTACCGTTAATCTATCCATTATTTTTGTAAGGTGGAAACAGCTCGTCCATCCTGTGCATGGCACATTAATTAATTATCTTATATCCTCTCTAAATTGGTGCTTTAATTAAAATTATACCCTTGAGGGAAGTCAACCCACTTAACATGGTTAGCACTAATTAACATTTTCTATGACTATATGAAACTATGTAATGGTGCAACAACTCTTTGTTATACGTAGAATAACAATATTTTCGATTATCTTTTAGTTTTTCGCTAAAGAAAGGAATAGAATGCCCTTCTTCTCTTAGGGTATCTCCTATATATATATTATTACTTTGGAGGCATTATAAGAATCCTCTAATGGCTAGAGATGTTGAGGATAATAATCTTAGTCATTCTTTTCTCAATCTTTAATTTGTAAGGCTATCAAATTTGATAAAAGTAATCTTTCTCAAGGCAATCATCATGAGAGGTTCCACTTTACCGAAATTTCGATAAACATGAAATCTTAGAGTTTCTTGGGGGGTTTTGGATTCAATCTAGTCCTTAATTACTCAATTCCATCACGATATGTATTAATGCCCTATGTACAAATTATAAAGTTGGAAAAAATTTATATATATATCTTAAATTTGTTCTATCAAATTCAACTTTTTTGGATTTGAAGGGTCTCAAACTTGCTTAGGGTGTTCAAAAAGTCCAAAGATCATAATTAGTCATTTCAAAAAGTCCAAATATCATAATTAATCATTCATATGACTCATCTTAAAGACAATATTTCACTTGTGCAAATCTTGATTGGATGGTACCCACCATACTAGTCGATTTTATAGAATCATTAGGTTATAACATGTCATCGAGTCTACGACCAATTTATACTCGATGGTCATCTTTTCGATAGCATAACTATTTCAAACATCCTTTTTTATGAGTTAGTAACGAGGGAATGACGTTAGAGTTTGTGCTTCCTTCTATAAAGTATTTCTTTAAAAACTTTAACATGTCTATCCCATTCTTAGGGATGCATGCAATAGTGAGAAATATTGATAGTCGTAAACACAAATAAATTCGTGTAGTTTGAAGAGCGACACACAGAGAGAAAAAAAGCACATATATATATATATATATATATACAAAAGTTCGATTAACGACTCAAGGGATCATTCCCTATATACCTATTATCTTAAAGATTTGGTATAGGAATACATCAGAAACATCTAAATAACAAACTATCAATTGCATCTTCTCATACTATAGCAACATCGATAGCTATGAAGCTCGAGAAAGCATGTGCAAGAAAGGGTGTCTAGGGAAGAATATACGAAACTACATTGCTGTTGTGCGTCTTCGTAGTATATATATATATATATATATATATAGTCATACATTTTAGTTATCGATATTGTTTATATTAATATTTTTTGACGAGTTAAGTTGCAATTCTATCTTCTCGAGAAGTTACTTCTATATGTCTTGTTGCCCAATGTTTAACTAAAATTTAGCTACTCCTGAATTTTTAAGATATGAAAAGCTACTGACAAGCACACATGACCCAAATGGTAGACTAAATGAATGCATCATATCTTTTTTTTTATGGCATGAACAAACGATGTTTTTGTAATTTAGCAAACGCCATGTTACTCAAAAGTAGATACCTTCTTCTAGTTATAAATGATTGTATTTAACAATATATAATTACATGGGATTATTCCATGTGATTAACATTAATGACTTTTAATTAATTGATAAAGTCAAACTATTGTGCAAAGGAAAACAACACATGAAGGTGTGTGTGTGTGTGTGTAGCTCCTTCATTGTTATCATTAATAAATGTCAACTAAACATAGAAACATGATTATATCAGAGAAAAAAATATTAAAAGAATGTGTCTATTGATAATTTGATACAATTAGAGACGACAATGAATCAAATGTTCATGCATGTTTATTTTACTACTTAACATTCTAAATATATGAATATGCAACACTTAAATGCACATATATATATAACACTTAACTATACTCAAGTACTCAAGGAGGACAGAAATTAAAAGTTAAGTAGGCAAATGTGTGAGAACTGATAATTAAAGTCCCAATGCTTTAATTTCCACAGCAATTGGCAATTAAGAAAATGCCAAAGCTCAAATCTGTTTCTATTGTTTACTGACACACACAAGCATCTACCAATATCATGAGTTAGGTAATTATTAAGATAAATATATGAATCATATCCCTCCTTGTCACCTTTCCTACAAAAGATAAAACAGCAAGATAGGAGAATATATGCTTGTTGGGAGTTGTTATGGCTTCTGGGAGCAGTTGAAGCTTCACGGGTATTTTATTTTATTTTGTTTTGTTTTTTTCCTCAGCATAATCACTGAAATTCATAATATAGAGTGTTAATTAACCTCAATATATATCAATGGAAATTAGTTTATATGTGATCATATATGAAAACAGTTGATTAATTCATTGCCCAAAATAATCTCAAAGTATTTCAGCTTTAATTTTTTCCCCTCTCTCTTTAATTAAATGATAAAATGACAAGTACAGTAAGATAACAGAAGTAATTAAAAGTAGAAGTAAGGAAGAAATTAACTTGACTATAATTACAATTTTAATAAATGTCTATCATTAGCTAGTTAATGTGTCATTGAATTATAATTTTAATCTTTTGTATCTCAATTTCATATCTATCCAAAGCAAGTTAGTATTGAGGTTTTTCACATTGTTCTTTTTATATTTATATATATGTATATATATGCCTACTATGATAGTTGGTTCTATACCAACCAAATTATTGTGAAGAGATGGATTACCAACTCTAAAGGAATGCAATCATTGAGGTTCTTCACATTGTTCATTCAACATCTAGCCAAAGGATATATACAAAATGGTTGTTGTACCAAACCAATTATTGTGAAAGGGATATATGCTTGTAGTAAATTGGTAAAACCAAAGAGTAACTCAATTTTTTGAATGATATGGAAGAGTTTGGCCCACAACACGTGGCAAAATATTAGAGAAATCTACTCAATGCTTTCATTTATTTATTTTTTGAATATTTATTTAAATTACTGACAATCTAATACAATCTTCATTTTTTTTAAGATAAAATTTATTTAAATATAAATAATGATATAGAAGGATTCATATAATCTATCCCATAAGATGAAACTTGATTATTATTGTTATCTTAGTTTGAAATCCCAAAGCATTTGGTAATATTTTAAGAATCTCATTCTCATGAATAACATGTGTCTAGAATTAATTACAATAAATGATATCCTAGCTAGAGGTCAATTAAAATTATATAACAAAATTATTAAAAAAAGATTAAATTTTATTTTATTTTATTTCAAGAATACTCATCATGCATGGTAAAAAAAAAATTTGACATCTTTATACAAGTTTAGGCCATAATATTAGATATAACAAATATATAATGTACATATTAAGAGTAAAAATGGCGATTTGCATGGTAATAAAAATCATATATAATGCCTTTTTTTTTCTTTCTTTCTTGCTGTAATTTCTAAGTCATTTTTATTCACTTATATAGTACAAAGGGCAATTTAAAATAGAGAACATATATCGGCTACTATTGCTCAATTACCTTAAAATTCCATGACAATTTATTCAAGGTGCTATTTGAGCGAAATATGAAGGTTATGTTGAAGAGTAGGATACAAATTGTGCCTAAACATATCGAAGTGTGCCTTCGACATCTATACGATAAAGTTTCTTTGTCTTCCTCATCGAACATAATATCATGCACGAGAATATCCACATTCAAGTAACCGTTGATTGCAAAAATCTCAAACCTAGTCTTTAAGAAGTGATGGCCTCGGTTCATCGAAGAAACGAAAGGGCAAACCATGTGCATTCCTATACTGTCAAGCCCCATTGCTTCATCATCGCGACGAGAATTAAAATTGTATGCATACTTGTAGGAATGACTAATCAACTGATCCAGATATCAAAGAATGGAGAGATTTAGCAAAGTACTCAGTCAAACTCCTTCAACCGACTGAGTACAAGTTAGATTCGTCTTCGAGGTGTTGAGCTAGTCAAATCGACCTTCTTCAGAACTTGGTCAAATCGGATGTAAGTGTGACTTCGGGAGGTCGGAGGTCAGATGTCCGCAGGTTGGTCGACCTTCTTTAAAACTTGGTCAGATCGAGTGGATGTGTGACTTATGGAGATTGAAGGTCAGATGTCCCCAAGTTGATCGTCGGAACAGAAAGTACTTTAGACTTGCGTGGACTCAAAAACGAGTGAAAGAGGATCGAAGAGTATCTCAGTGAAGCCCCTCCAACGCTCAAATTAGAAAATGTGACGAATAGAGAGCCAAGGTAGAAAAATCAAAGACCACTTGATCTCTTGTGTTCCCCTCCTAGTTTTATATAGGAAGAAAAGAATATATCTTTTTGGGGAGACGTAGCTTTCTGGAGAGGATCATGGAAACGTAGCTTCGCGAAGAGGATCATAGAGACATAGCTTCATAAAGGGGATCATGGAGATATGACTTTCACAGAGGGGATCGTGGAGACATGAGTTCTCGGAGCGGATCGTGGAGACGTGGCTTCATGAAGGGGATCATGGAGACATGACTTCGTGAAGGGGATTATGAAGACGTGACTTCGTGAAGGGGATGATGGAGATGTGATTTCATAGAAGAGATCATGAAGACATTACTTCACGGAGGGAATTGTTGTTTCACAGAGGGAGTTGTGGTTTCACGGAGGGGATCGTGGAGACGTAGCTACCGAACTAAGATAGGGTGGTTGTCCACCGAATTGAGCTAGGGTATTTATTTGTAGAATTGAGCTTAGGAGACCAAGCCAATTAGTTTACCGCACTGAGCAAGGGTGCATTTTAGATGGACCCAAGTTGACTCAAACTTTATTTGATCGGATTCGATCCACTTCAATTTGATCCTTGACCAGACCTTGCCACTTGGCGAGGAAAACTTCCACCATATCACCAACCTTTAGTGTAAGCATGTAGTGCTTCAAAAGATGAGTTTATGATCTTGCCATCCTATTATAAAGAGTTCCTTCAAATAGCTTCTATCCTTATGATAATAACTTACTAATTGTTCCCATGGAGATGACATGGTGACTAAGGCATGACAATGCTTACGGAAGTGACATGGATCGATTCCGGAGGAGATCTAAAACTCTTTCCTGAATTTAGATGACTCCTATGTGTTTTGGCCACCACGTCAAAACTCATAGGACCCTCCGTGATTTACCTCTCTCACAATAACCGTGAGACAAATCAGTAGGAGCCACTAGATTAGCGGTTCTAATCTTTTACATATTATAATAACTTACTAATGATATTAAGAAAGGATTACTCGTTAGCAAGCATATAAACCCAATAAACCCATACCATTAGAACTTTAGTATATCAATTCCTACATAAAATTTTAATAGACTAAATCGAACTTTAAAAAATATATTAATGAATTAATTTTTAAGCCCCCATATTAATTTTTGAACCTCTTTTAAGAGTAATTTGAACTATTTAAAAAATGAACCCAAAACAACTTTATACACTTATCATATGAGATCCTGATTTACTTTCTCCATCATGTAGGGACAGTTAGAGGAGATGGCCAATATGACAGTTCCACGTTTATATAAATCAAATTGCCTCTCATGCATTTTCTGATGGAGCTGTGATCAGCACAGTCAGTGAAGTGCATCCCCCAAACAAACTGTCTGCATTGAAGACGAGTTGGTCTGCAGTGTGACTATAACATATAATATCATGGCCTTGGATGCGAACTGCATGTTAAGAACAACAATAATAAATATGGCTCAGAAATTATGAACGGAAATGGTTATTGATCGGATCATAAATGACACCACAAGACAGTGAATAGGAGTGCACAAGCAATGGCTGATCAGTTGGACTGGTGTGGCCGAAATAGACGTACGAAAATGGAATCCCTTAATAGATCTTTAAAGGACAGCTACAAACAGTGACATCAGTACTAAATTTTCACTGCAGTAAATCAATGTATTATATCATAGTACAATTTTATAGTCATATATTACATTAGCAAATGAAACTGCTACATTAGTATATGAAACTACATACTACACAGTAGCAGAAACAATAGAATGTGTGCTAATGAAGCTCTGAGATGAATATTTAGTATTGGGCATTCTACTCTAGTAGAGGTAATTATTGATTCCATAATGGAATAATCATGCACATTTGTTTCAGAAGGTTCACATGATTCCAGTGAATGACGCCCACAGCAGTCGAATAAATGCACCAAATAAAATGCTAGAGCAGGCAAGCATTAAAAAATAGGCCCGGGGTTTGTCGACACAGTAGAGATTCTAGAGTGAACCAAGCGATGCATGGAACACTTGGGCCTGGAGTTTGCCGTGCATCAAATGCCGGAGAAAGCGAGAATTAAAGCACTTTGGCATGGAGTTTTAGTTTTTTTTTTTTTTATTGACATCAAAGTATTTGAATCTTCAATCCAATTAATCTCTAAAAATGACCGACTCTATCTCACAAACTTTTTGGATGTTTCGCCAACAACTGAATCGAATAAGATCGGAGTTCAAATAACCTCCATCGACAATCGAGGATAAATCAGAAAAGCGCTTGCAATTTTTTCACGATTCAGCTCGGATTATGTAGTCGCATCATCCCTGAACGACGATCCAATGTCGAAACCATACTCCGTCCACCAGACAAACTCTTGGGTCTCATGATCGTCTAAATGAATTTTTTCTAAATTCGTCTCCGAATGATATCGCAATAGAAAATCGAACTGTATTCTTCTGTAAAATATTTCTTCGTTTTTACCACTGCAGCGTGCCTCTGGGACAAAAATGATTGATTCAATCCCATGAGATTTATGAGAAATAATAAAAACTCATTGATTAACATCATGCTTCATGAAGATTGCAAGGATCATATAGGTCACTGAGAAAAAAAAACCCTGTGGAGAATAAGACCATAATTTTCCATGACACAGTTTGAGTGTTACTGAGAAAATATTGGACTAATAGCTTCAAAGATTCATAATATTAGTCGATTTATTTATTTCAGGATTGACTCTTTTTTTTTTTAATATTTTATCAAACAAGGTATTTCCATTCAGTTTTAAGACCTGTTTACCAAATGCAACTTTAAACGCAGGTGGAAGTATAAAATACCTGACTTAAACAAACTTGATTCTTAACATCCTCATTTATAACGCCAAGAAATATATATAAATATAACAATTTGGGGATTAAAAATGAAACTTACTCCTGTGGACTTACAGTTTCCATATTAGGTGCTCTTCATCAGATAAAAGTTCCCAGCCTCCCACTATATGATTCTTGAAATTTTGTTAAACGAACCTAATATGAAGCAAAGTTGGCCAAAAATTATCAGCTATTGCACTAGAAGGTCGAAGAAAAACAGTTGATAAAAAATGGTTGAATGCAAACACAAGTGTATGTTGACAATTACAGACAATCAATATCACATTAATTATAACAAAGCTGACAAAGTACTCACTTAAAAGGTTTACTACTAATGAACAATGCCTTGCCACTGGGAAATTTTCTTACTTAAAATTAAAGGTTTATCTTAGAAACATTAAAAAAAAATTCAGAGAGAGTTGCACCTACAATAATAAGTATTTCAAACTTCATTAGGGAAGCTTAGAGATGAGAACTACAAAGCAGAAGCGCAATTTCGTTCTACTAAGCGCTTGTCTTCTGAGGAGCTCAAAAAGCATGAGCATCTCGAAAAGAGCAAGTTTCATTTGTTGTTGTGGTCAGGAAGGAGATGGGTGAGGGGACAACTTGCTTATCTATAAATAACTGCAAATTACTGAGTTATCATGATGACCAACAAAAGGAACAGGTAGGTTCTAAGGCAAGATTTTTGAATTTGTCTTCAATCAGGAAAAAAAAATGCTCATGATAAGACAGAAATTTTAATATCCAGATAAAAAAAGGAAAGCCTTAAGTACAGTAGAAGACTATCAGTTCCCTTTGCTTGAAGAGAAGTACAGATCTGCTAGAAATGTAGGAAATAAAAAAAATGGATATAGAAAAATAAACCAAAGTAAAAAAAAAAAATGGAATTTCAGATTAGCTTTAAGTATGACATAGAAGATGTTCCTATGAATGGTACGGCTGAACTACAGGATGTTCAAGGGGAGTTGTGAACGTCAATGGATGTGGATGGCTTTCAACCTATGAACATGCAATTCAGTTTATTACGCTTTTTTTTTATGTGAGCTAGATGGACATTTCTGAGATCACTGACGTACAGAAGAGAACACAAGGTTCTCTATGAGACCATAAATTAGCATTTATGACTTGTCTACATGGGTTGGATAAAAATGGAAAAAGAGGGGAGAGAGAGAGGAAGGAACACAAGCACATGGGAGACTGATCACATTAATGATTGTTGATTCTTAGAAGCTTGCATTCAAGTTTAAATCAACCAAAGGGAAACACATTTAGTTTGAGAACAGAAGAATTCTCCATTGAAATATAGAAGCTGCATATTTAAGACAATGTGTTGTGTAATTTTAAAGCCCTTACAGCCCGCCAATGCTTGATCTCAAATCCAAATGAAAAAGAGTGAAAGTTCTGTTAGATTGTCGGCTAACATCGAATTCGAATAAATTTTAACGGATGAATCCACTAAATTATTATGCTAAAGCTAGGTTGTTATTCAGAAGAAATATATTGTAGGATCCGATTGTAAGATTTCAACAAGGATTGTTACATCTTAATTAGAACTTAAGTGTATCATTAAATATGTAAAAGTTTTTACATCATAGAAAAACTAATTGTTTAAAATTTGAAACATAGAACGTAGAAACACTTACTGATAAAACAATGAAAGTAATAGATACAGTGATTAGAAAAAAATTAATATTTTATATTTATAAGAGACAAAGTGGATAAGAAAAAAGACAAAAATAATAGAAAACTCAAATTTTAAATTATAATACATAAGAAAGAGTAAAATAAAAAATGAAATAGATATTATTGTAGATAATTTATTAAGAGGATAGGATTATAACCCTCACTATAGTGATGGCGAAAAAAAGTATTAATATAATTAACATATATGCAATTTAAATAAGATTAGACGAAGATATTAAAGTTAGATTCTGGGAAAACCTATATAAGGTTTTACAAATAATTTCGCCAAACAAAATAATTTTAATAAGAGGAGATCTAAATGAATATATAATAGTAAAAAATGAAGAATATAACAGGGTGCATGGGGATTATGTATTTGGAATAAGAAATGAAGAATGAAAAATCATATCGAATTTTATGATAACATACAATCTTATACTAATTAATATATTTTTTTTAAAAAAAAGAGAACACTTGGTTACATTCAAAAGTGAAAATAATAAATCATAAATTAACTTTCATATGATAAAAAAAAAATGGATAGAAAGATATATAAAGATTGTAAGATCATTACTGAAAAAAAAACTTAATTAGCCAACATAGATTGATAGTGTTGGATATATGACAAAAACATAATATTAATAGGAAAAAAATGTGTATAACTCCTAGAGTTAAATGGTGGAAGTTAAAATATGAGAAACAAAACATATTTAAAGAAATGATAGGAGTACAAATATTAGGAGAGATATATGATGACTCGAATAGAAAAAATGACATTAAAATTGAAATGATAGCCAAAGATATGCTCAATGGGTTAAAAGAATATGCACCACTAAGTAAAGATTTCTATTGTAGAATAAAAAAGTGCAGAAGAAAAAACGAACAACTTATAATGTCTTATATATTTGTGAGAATGAGGAAACATTAAAAAAAGTAAGTAAAGTTAAAAATGAAACTTTTAAATGTTTATATTGACAACTGAATACAAAAGAAAGAGAAAAATACATTTATAAAATAGTTAAAGTTAGAGAGAAAAAAACTAAAAATCTTATCCAAATAAGATGCATACAAGATGAATGCAATAGGGTACTATTATACAATGAGAAAAATAAAAGAACGATAAAAGAGATATTTTTATCAAATTTTTAAAAAAGATTTAGGTTATCAATTTAACTTAGGTAAAGGTCTAGATATTTAACCTAGGTGAACAAAAATAAGGCTTACACATAACATTTATTCATCTTGAAAAAGTTTATGATAGAGTCCCAAAAGAAATTATGTGAAGAATTTTAAAAAAGAAAAGTGTTAACATAATATATATTGAAATAATTAATAAGATGTATGAGGATGCAATGACAAAAATGAAAATACTAGGAGGATTAATCAAAGTATTTCTTATAAAGAAGAATTAATATTTTATATTTACAAAAGACAAAATGGGGAAGAGAGAAAACAAAAATGATAGAGAACTCAAATTTTAAGTTATGGTGCATAAGAAATGAAACATATATTATTGTATATAATTCATTAAATGATAAAATAATAGAAATAATTATAAAATAGGATGGGATTATAACTCTGAATATAGCGATGGCGAAAGAAACTATTAATATAATTAATATATATGCACTTTAAATAGAATTAGATGAACATACTAAAGCTAGATTTTGGAAAAACCTAGATAGAGCATTACAAATAATTTTGTCAAACAAAATGATTTTACTAGGACGAGATCTAAATGAACATGTAAGAATAAAAAAATAGAAATATAACAGGGGTGCATAGGGATTATGTATTTGGAATAAAAAATCTAAGCAACCCGGTGCACGAAGCTCCCACTATGTGGGGTCCCAGAGAAGGATCCATTGTACGCAACCTTACCTTGTTTTTTGCAAGAGACTGTTTCCAGGATTTGAATCTGTGACCTTACCGTTGCGCTAAGACTCCCACTATTTGGAACAAGAAATGAAAAATGAAAAATGAAAAACTATATCGGATTTTGAGATAATATATGAACTTATACTAGCTAATATATTTTTCAAAAAAATAAAAGAACACTTGGTCACATTCAAAAGTGAGAATAATAAATTGTAAATCAACTTTCTTATGGTAAAGAAGAAGGATAGAAAGATATATAAAAATTATAAGATTATTTATGAAAAAAACTTAACTACCCAACATACATTGATAATATTGGATATACACTTAAAGCATAATATTAATAGAAGAAAAATGTGTATAACTCCTAGAGTTAAATGGTGGAAATTAAAAGATGAGAAACAAAACATATTTAAAGAAACGATGAGTACAAATATTAGAAGAAATACATGACAACTCGAATAGAATATGGAATAAAATAATATTAAAATTGAAATGATTGTCAAAGATATACTCAGTGAGTCAAAGGTGAGTCAAAGGAATATGCCCCACCAAGTAAAAGATTCTTGTTAGTAGAATGAGATAGTATAGGAGAAAAGAAAGTGAAGAAAAAACAAACAACCTATAAGGTATTATATAAACTTGTAATAAGTAGAAAACATTAAAAAAAGTAAATAATAGCCCAGAAATAGGCCAATAAAATAGTATGTGAAATTAATAATGAAACTTTTAAATACTTATATTGACAATTGGATATAAAAGAAGAGGAAAAGGACATTTATGAATAGATAAAGTTAAAGAGAGAAAGACTAGAGATCTTATTCAAATAAGATGCATGAAAGATGAATGCAATAAGGTTTTTGACAATGAGAAAATAAAAGAACGATAAAGAGATATTTTTATTAATTTTTTAATAAAAGTTCAGATGATCAATTTAACTGGGATAATTTAAGGTTTAGTTAATTTAACTTAGATGAACAAAAGCAAGACTTGCACATGACATTTATTCATCTTGAAAAAGCTTATGATAGAGTCTCAAAAGAAATTATGTGAAGAATTTTAAAAAAGAAATGTGTTAGCATAGTATATATTGATATAATTAAAAAAATTTATGAGGATACAATGACAAGAATGAAAATACAAAGAGGATTAACCGATGTGTTTTTTTATAAAGATAGAATTACACCAACGATCGACTCTAAGTCCCTATATTTTTACACTAACCATCGATAAACTCACTGAGACACATCCAAGAAACGATACCATGGTGCATGTTAGTTGCAAATAATATTATTTTAATAGATGAAACACATAAAAGAGTAAATGTTAAACTTAAATCTTGAGAAAAAATGCGAAGTAAAATGTTTTAGACTTAATAAAGTAAAGACAAAATATATAAAATTTAATTTTAACAATATTAGACACAATGAGACAACTATTAAAATAAAACATAATGAATTGTTGTAATAATTTTTTTTAAGTATTTAGACTACTTTTGTAAAAGCATAACGAGATTGAGAGAGATATTTTATATAAAATACAAACAGAATTGTTGAAACGGATAAGAGAATTGAACATTCTATGTGATAATAAAATACCATTAAAACTTAAAAAAATCTACAAAACGACAGTTATACCCACTATGTTATATAGAGTTGAATGTTGAGCTATAACTTGATTATATGAGTAAAAGATGAGAGTTGTAGAGATGAGGATGTTAAGGTGGATATGTGGACATATGAGGATGAACAAGATAAAAAAAATGAAAACATTAGAGAAAAAGTTGAGATGACATCTATTGAGGAAAAATTCCAAGATACACGTTTAAAATGGTACAAACGTGTACTTAGACGATCGATGAATACTTCAATCAGGCAATGTGAAACTATTACAAATATGTAAATTAAACGAGAAAGAGAAAAACTAAAAAAGATTTGATTAGCAACGATAAAACATGATAAAATTTATTTAAATATAGATGATATAGTAGGGGATAGAGTCTAATAGCGTATAAAAAGATCTCAACTAGTGGGATAAGACTTAATTGTTTTTGTTGTGTCTTGTAATTTTAGCTAGAGCAAGATAGCAGATAGAGATTTGGTAGAGTTTCAATTAAATACTCATGTTCCTATGATAACAACACTTCCCAAAGCACAATATGACAGCTACTATCCTCCCAAACTACCGTAGTTTGTGGAATTTAGAGTATTGATACATCTATATTCAGCAAGAGATTCTGATATTCAAGAATTAAAAGGATCAGCTACATAGAAGATCGGCTAACAACTTGAAATCTTTGCTCAGTCAACAAGGCAGGCCATTCTAGGTTCTTCATGCAGTCACAGTTAATTGTTTAAATACATTTCAGATTCTTCAGGCACATAACATACATGAAGCCGAGAGAATGGATGTGGACTGTTTTTTTTTTTACTTTAATTATATAACATGGAGCAATAAATAGCTGTGTATGAGCAATAGCACTTGATTTATTTAATTTTTTCTTCAGTTCATTATTAGTGATGCCATGTAATAGTGTCCTAGTTTGCTTCACCAATTTCTTGTCTCGCCTTTATTGAAGATAGACAGAACAACTAAGAAGGAACACTCTATGTCCATTTCATGGTCTATTAGAAAATATGGCACTATATTTCTGTATGGGCTTCCAGACTGTGTAAATGCCAGCAATCTTGTTAATAGGTAACAATTCGTGTGGATATCAATTTTCTACTGGTAAACTGTCAAAAATGCTAGCTACAGAATTCAAATTAGACCTACCAACAAAACTACCACTGTATTGGCCAGGAGATATATACCAATCTAATGGACTGTTAAAATAATATATAAAATCATGGAGTTGATGTGATCAAAGCATAGAAAACTTAATAGGAAGGTGGAGCCTGAAAAGAGAAATGACAGCCAGTGACAAGGATATGGTTTCTCGTTGGCAGCGTCTAAAATCTCATCCTGTGCCAGTTGGCATGCATGAAATTTTTCATTCTTGCCTGCCAACCAATGTGATAAAAGCACCTTAACCCTCATAAAGTGAACTAATCCTCTATCCAATTTTATTCTTCATCCGTGAGAGAGCAGTGAGTTCATTCTTCATTGCAAAACCCACAATATGAGCAAGCTCCTTCACCCGCAAGCGAGCCACAAGTGATTACCTTCAGCAAACACCAAGCCACTGGTCCAATCTTTCCTTCCCCAAGCTGGCAACATTCTGCCAAGTTCAAGAAGTTCCCATCCTAATTCTGCATCTTGCAAAACTATATCTAGTGTTGGCAACGCCTCCTTCAAGCAAGTGTTAATCTTATTCTTCTTCTTTCCCCTCCTTGTCAAGCTGACCAATCACTGTTTGTCGGCATGGGACGAAACAACACGAGATAAAACAAAAATATTATAAGCAAGAACAGTTCTCAAAACATAGTAAGGATTTACACAACTTAGCTTGATGGCAATAATCAGTACAACAACAAGAATAAGAGCATAATTATAAAAAAGATACAACGATTTAGATATTTATCATTAGGAATATTAGTAAATATTGTAACCGTCCGCCTAAATGCGACAATAAAATTATCTGCAGATGCCAACAAGGATAAGAACAGAAGTATAAAGGCGGTCTAAACATAGAGGTGATACTATTAGCCATATGAGTCATCCAAAACCTTAGCTTAAATGCAACAATATATCTGCAGATATAATGACAACGAAGCAATGTAGCATTTCAACTATTAACAAGGATCACGGTAAAGTAATCCAAAATAAAACTACCAGCATCCGTCTGTGCACTGTATAATGTAACTACCAACACTGAATTATTGATATGCACTGCATGATGTAACTACCAACACTGGATTATTAATGTGCACTGCATAATGTAACTGCCAACGCTCAAAATTATTGATGTGCATTTGCATATGTAACCACCAACACTCAAAATGTACATGATAATATTAACCAACCTGTGTGGGTGCATAATCAACCTAACAACTTAGATCTGGAGTGTATGACAACACACAAAGGAGTGTACTACATTTTTAGTCTAACACGGATATAATGGCTGAACAATTGGATATGCTAGAAGGTATTACATCAAGTCGGTGACACCAAACAATTAGAACGTCTCATTGGAAATACAAGCTAAATATCAACTATTTTATACCTAATAAATTTAATTAAATAGAATATTGCTAGTTTATTAAGAGATAAAATTCACGTAGCTAACTTGAACACTGATGACTAATATCGCTTGATGACGCATAGTAACATTAGCAACTATTTCATATATGTTGGTGCAAATAAGATTCACATATCTCCACAATAATATGATATTGTTCGCTTTGAGCCTAAGCCCTCATGGTTTTATTTTTGAATTATACCCAAAAGGTCTCATACCAATAGAGATATCTTTTCATCTTATAAGCCTATAATATTTTTCATATCTTTTCAATGTGAGATTGCGATTGTTCTTCTAACAATCCCGACAATCTCCCCCTCAAACGAAAGACCACATTGGACCTCCCATCAAGCTCATCGCTCTCGAAGAACTTCCTCTTATATGTTGGTGCAAATAAGATTCACATATCTCCACAATAATATGATATTGTTCGCTTTGAGCCTAAGCCCTCATGGTTTTATTTTTGAATTATACCCAAAAGGTCTCATACCAATAGAGATATCTTTTCATCTTATAAGCCTATAATATTTTTCATATCTTTTCAATGTGAGATTGCGATTGTTCTTCTAACAATCCCGACAATCTCCCCCTCAAACGAAAGACCACATTGGACCTCCCATCAAGCTCATCGCTCTCGAAGAACTTCCTCTATTTGATGTTCAATCCTCAATCCACCATGTCTTTGTGTCAATTGTTCGGTTCTCCTGATCCAGTTGGACTCTTTGCTAGTTGTTCGGTTCTCCTGACCCAATTGAATTTCCTGTCTGATGTTTAGTTCTCTTGATCAGGATATGATCTTGACATGGGAGCCTCTACTTTCTTCGTTCGAAGCTCATGGCTCGACATGAACTATTAGCTCTAATACCAATTGTTGGTTCGGATAAGATTTACATATCTTCACAATGATATGATATTTTCCACTTTGAACCTAAGCCCTCCTGGTTTTGTTTTTAGGTTATACCCAAAAAGTCTCATACCGATGGAGATATATTTTCATCTTATAAGTTCATAATATTTTCTATGTATCTTCAATGTGGAACTTTGATTGTTTTTTTAACAATCCCAACAAATACAAAACTAAACAACATCTGTAATAATCTGTCATAAATTGAAAATTATATTAACTCAAAAATTTTCTAATATTAGGGATCCTATAGATTGGTAATATAATTTATTCTCCATAAAAAACCTCTGACAAACTTTTTTTTAAAAAGGAACTTATTTTAAAAAGCTAAACAATTTTTTGAAACTAATTATAATTTATGGAATAATTTTAGCCTATATATGGTGATACAATCATTTTTCCCACACTCCCTCTCAAGCTAGTGAATAGATGTTCTTCATTTCTAACATGGATCCAATATTTTAAATCACTGAGCTACTTGACCCTTTTAGTAACTATATCTTAAAGTTGTTTATGTGTAAATACACAAGGGGTACAAATCAACATACTCATTAATCTCCTTGATAAAGTGTTTATTAAATTCAAAGTGCTTTGCTAGACCATATTGTTCTAACTTGTGAACTATGCTAATCACGAACTTATTATCACAGTAAAGTCTCATTGGGTCGTCCCACTTACTCTTCAAATCTTCTAAGATGATCTTTAACCAAAACAAAGTAATTCACATACACCATGAGTCATTGCTCGGAATTTTACCTCTCCGTTAGACTGTGTTGCTACATGTTGTTTCTTACTTCTCCATATCACAAGGTTACCACCAAGAAGAGTTGTAATATCCTATGGTTGACCCTATTATCTATTGACCTAACATCATCAGCATTCATATATGACTCTAGCACCTTCATTTCTTTCAAATAGAATACTCAATATTTTTGTAACGTTCCTTTGAAATATTGTAATACTCTGCGAGCTGCTTGCAGATGAGTTTCTTTTTAAGTTATGCATGAATTGATTAATTACACTTACAACACACTTTGCCAAGTCGTGTGTGAGACAAATAAATAAGTTTTTATACTAGTCATTGATACATTTTCTTATTTAGTCTGACATCTTTTTCTACCATTCCAAGTCTAGAATTGGATATGTTGGAGTCCTTGCTAACTTATATGTTGTCTTACTAGTTTCTTTAAGGAGATTTGTAATATATTTCTATTGGGAGATAAATGCCTGAGTGAGTTACATCATTTCCTGTCACTGTTATATAATTAATATATACTAAGAGCATTGTGACTCCCACTAAAAAAAAAGAGTTTAATAAATAATGTGTGATCCCCTTGATTTTGTCAATATCCCATGCACTACTCTCGCAAACCATGCACATAGTGATGTTTACGTCTATATAGTGCTTTTATACAATATGAGCTTTCAAATTACTTTTATATCCAGGCCGAACCTCCATATAAATTTTTTCTTCTAGTTTTTGTCACAAAAAATGCAGTCTTGACATCTAACTCATTCTTAGGATCTGAGTCAGACTCTTGGACTTGCATTAGTTTAGTAACAACCATCTTCTTCCTCAAGTATGTGTTGTCAAGTATTACATCCTTAATGACTGAGTTAAGATTTTCATACACATATTTAAACATAGGATTTGACATACACTTAAATATTAAAAGTAATGGCAGGTCGATCAATAAACCACCATCCTTTACTTCTAGCATGAAATTTTCTCCCTAAAGCTAAAGTGTGGTGAAGTAAGGCATTTGCTCATTGAAAGTAAAATCTGCTAACACATAATTTTTTTAATGAAATGGTGCATGTCGTTTGCAAATGATATTATTTTGGTAGATGAGACATATAAAAGGGTAAATGCTAAACTAGAATTTTAGCAAGAAACACTAGAAGTGAAAAGTTTTAAGCTTAATAGAGTAGAAATAGAATATATGAAATTTAAATTTAGCAATATTAGACATAATAAACAAGTGTTAAGATAAGAGATGACGAGTTATCTGGAACTGAGAGCATTAAGTATTTAAGATCATTTTTTTAAGACGATGGAGAGATTGAGAGAGATATCTTACATAGAATACAAAAAGAATAGTTGAAATAAAGGAGAGCATTCAGTGTTTTATATGATCGTAAAGTATTTCTAAAATTTAAAAGAAAATTCTACAAAACGGTGATTAGACCTGCTAAGTTATATAGCGCTGAATGTTGAGCTACGACTCGAACACATGAGCAGAAAATGAGAGTTGCAAAAATGAAAATGTTAAGGTGGATGTGTGGACATACGAGGATGGATAGAATAAGAAATGAGAGCATTAAAGAGAAAGTCGAAGTTGTATCTATTGAGGAAAAACTCTAAAAGACACATTTAAAGTGGTACGAATATGTACTCAGACGATCAATAAATGATTCAGTTAGATGACGTGAAACTATGATAAATATGCACATCAAATGAGGAAGAAGAACACCAAAAAAGGCTTGGTTCCACCAGATCTCATATTTAATTCTTATGCAAATACTCTATCTCTTTTTTCATAACACTCATCCATTTATCCTTCTTTGAGTTGCATATAACCTCTCGAAAAGTAGTAGAATCTCCGCTACTAGTGATAAGTGTATAAGAAACCAAGTTCTCAAAACCATATTTGGTGGGTGATTTTAAAGTACATCTAGTACTGTCTGAGGCTAATAATATGATGCTCCATGCACTTTGAGCTAGCATCATCAAAATCATTAGTTTCTAACTCCACCTACACAACATCTTTATTATTGCTGCAATTTTCTAGTATTTGTTTCCCTTCCCCTTGACTATATTGTAATATACTCTTTCATCAAATACTACATCTTTACTGATCACCACTTTGTGTACTTTAGGATACTAAAACTTGAAATCTTTTGTCCCTTTCTGATAATAAAAAAAAAATACAGTGTCTAGACTTCGCATCCAACTTTGATCTGTCTTCACTAGAAATATGCATGAAGGCTGGACATCTAAATACTCTCAAACTAAAGTAATCAATTGGACTACCTCTCCACATCTCCTCTGATACTTTGTCATCTAATGTTGCCCTTGATAATCAATTAATTATGAAACACATCATGTTTACTGTCTCTGTCTAGAAATTCTTTATAAGCCCTGATTCAACCTGAGACATCGAGCTTTCTCGATTATCATCCTATTCATCCTTTCTACTACATTGTTTTATTGTGGTGTCCTGTGAATTGTGAAGTGTCTCTTAATACCATGCTACTCACAAAATTTCGGAAACTTTGAATCTGTGTACTCGATACTATTATCCAATCTAAGACATTTAGGGGGTGTTTGGTTCGTAGAGAATTTTCTGTTTTCTGTTTTCATTATCTCGTTTTCCAGAAAACAGAAAACGAATTTTTTTTGTTTTCCAGTTTTCTAGAAAACGCTCTTTTATTTTTTGGAAAACAAAAATGAAAACAGAAAACGATTATTTCTCGTTTTCCAATTTTCCAGAAAACGCTCCTTTATTTTCTGAAAAATGGAGATGAAAAATGCGAACCAAACGCGTTTTCTCATTTTCGTAGAAAATGAAAATGGAAAACGGAGAAGAAAACAGATATCAAACGCTCCCTAACTTTCCTTCTAATTCAATTCTCTACTTTAGTTTTCAGCATTTTGAACTTTGAGAAAGTTTATGACTTGTAACCCATGAAGTACATTCAGATCTTCCATGAGTAATCGTTGATGAAACTCATAAAGTATATATATTCTCCATGTGATACTACATTAGCTGGTCCCTCAATATCTGTATGAATATAATTCAAAATTTCCTCTGTTTTATGTGTGGTTGTTTTGAACTGTACTTTGCTTTGTTTTCTAAGAATATAATTCTTGCAAAAATCGAATTTACAAGTCTTAACACCTTTTAATAAATTTCTTTTAGGAAGCTCTAGCATCCCATGGTCACCCATAATCTAGTCACATATACCACAAGCCTGTATTTTTTTATTTAGATTCTACAGCGACAACTCTATCTACAACTATGGTACTCAACAGTTTACAAATGTTCCTTGTTAGTTTCTATGCTGCTTCCCAAATACAGCCTAGTCGTGCTTCTGGGTATGTCTGTTGCGTTGGCTCCAGAATTAAGCACGGCCTGGATGTGTTTTTGGGCATGGCCATGCCGATGGCTTGCTCGGATCCCCCGGACCCAAACACGGCCTGGTTGCGGAGAAGCACGGTCGTACCTGGGTTTGCTCCATATGAGCCATCCCTCAACAGTTCATATATTTACGTTAAGTTTACCTAGTGAATGAAGGATGACTTCGGGAAGTGTCGGCATGGCGAGACTTTGGGGCGACTCCGGCGGTGGTGGCGCCGAGGTGGAAACTATGCGACAGACAACGACGATGTTGCGGATTCGATAGAGAAGTAGCTGACGAGGAATAAGAGATGGATCCTTGCGGTGGGGCGCAGCTCGTGGAGCACCGGACAGAAGACGGCTTCCGGTTAGGTCGTGGAGACGAAGGCTGGAGAAACAACGACAAAAAGAATGGAGGTGTGAGAAAGGCATCGCATAGTGATCGCCGTCAAGACGGCAATCAGCGTCGGGCGGCTTCGGAGCAGCGGCGGCGGCGGCGGTTCGTGGGGTTTCGCCGTCGGGCTCAAGCTGGGAATTGATTTCTTCAAATAGAAAAATAAAATAAAAGAGTATTAATAATAACAAAATAAGTTTATCAACATCAATATCAATCAAATTTTATAGGATGAAATTGGCTATATAAATTTATTTTATTTTTTTTATTATATAATTATTTATATTTAAATAAATTTTTTATTTTTTTATTATTAACTAAATCTTTTTAAATTTTCTTATTTCTCATTTAATTTATATATTTATAATAATTTTACATCATTTTAATTAAAATATTTTATTAATTATTTAATTATATTGAATTATAATTCAGCTTCAATTTTATATAATACAATAGTTCTAATTATTATAATATAATATTTTTATTTAAATTTTAAAAATATTTTATCATCATAATTAACCTTTGATGTTCTCTATTTTCATTCTCATATTTATATTTCATATAAAATAATTTTATTTTACCATAGTCATGTTGAAAAAAAAAAGAATTATCATATTAACAATTTCTTTTGATAAAAAAGATAAATCAGAATCTAAAAAATAATCCAGAACAGAACGATGCTAATTCTGCCGTATAATTGTTGCAAATAAAATGATATTTTTTTAAAAAATATCTTTTTATTTTTTTTAAATATGTGAATTTCTTAAATAAATAAAAGGGATCAGTTTGAAGAATTATTTTGTCCTTTTTCAGGCCACTTTCTCCCCTAGTAAACAGCGTGCGGAAGGTCACGTGAGTTTGCAGAATTGCAATCTTGTACGATCCGAGCTCAAAATGCTCTTGGATTATACGGGATCGTTTTTTTGCTGTGGATCGCATTATGATCGTTCATAATCGATGGGATCGTATCGATTCTACGTTTCAATCGATCCTATCAAATTGAAATATTTTTTTTAACTTTTTTTCTCTTCCGCACCCTTTGCATCCTCCGTCACATTCGTCAAATAAAATAAAGTGACAAGAAAGGCAATCACAATGGAGACACTCATTACCTTGCCCGTGATAACAGGGGACGACGACAAGGAGATGGAGAAGGGGAGGGACTAAGAGAGTTCAACAGCGAGAGTTTGTATTGGTGCTGTCGCACCTCCTTGAGGAAATGATTGCGTACTCCAATAGCACTTGAAGTTACGAGGCTCCTAAAAAAGTTGTAGTTGTTGTTGCAGAAACAATGACCATATTACAAATGTTGCTCCTCCACCATCATTCGAGGAGTCTGAGCTATCCCTTTTCGAATAGTTCGATCTATACATATAAAGATAAATTGATATTAAAAAATAAATCAACCACAACACCTGATCCCTCCTAAAAATAAAATAAATATCCAGCTTTGAGATTAATTAACCAATCAATTTCAAATCGAAACAACTAAACTACATTGAAGAAAGATAATGATGAACATAAAAAAAGTAAAAGAAGGGCAAAGCAGATGGAATAACAAGAAACACGTTGATGAATTGATTTAAGACAGTCGATGAGGTTTAGAAGATACAAAAAAAAAAGACGGAAAGGGAATAAAAAGAGAAGTGGTACTAGCAGAGTTGGCTTCTAATGTTGAGATTGGAAACAAAAAGCCTCCAAGTTGGATCATAATTTATAAAAATTTAATAGAATAATAAAATTAAGGAGAAGAAATAGAAATGAGATATAATTTATAATTGTGATATCGATATAATAAATAGAGAAATGACTAGATGGATAATTAGACGATTAATTAGTGATAGAGTTATTTAAAATATTTTGGTGGGTGTATTTTAGATTTTTTTGCAAGTTGAAATATATAATTTGATTGTAATTATTATATATATATATATATATATATATATATATATATAGTTAATGCAATATTTTTTTAATCCGAAAATTTTTTTTTCATCTTATTATAATATTTCCTTTTCGTTTTATTAGTTCTTTTTAATTTTAAAAGATAATTATTTAATGACTATAATTATTCTTTACTATTTGGTATCAAATGTTATGTAACAATGTAAAATTATTAATCTAATTATATATAAATAAATTTTTAAATTATTAATTAGGTATAATTAATTATAATAATATTTAACTATAAAATTCTAAAAGATTTTGGTAGTATAGTATGATTTTACAATCTGATTCTGATTCCAAATTGATCACGATCTTACGAACTAGGGTCACGCCTTCTTTTGTCGTTCCCCGAATCCTCACAGAAAACGGAAAGTAAACAGACTCGAGTCCGGCCTCGCATCTGGTCAGTTTAAATAACTAACCGACAAGACGTGTAGACTGGAGTCGTCACACGGCGTCGTCTCCGTTGGACCGGTATTGCTAGTCGCTAATTGGCCTAGCCAACGGTCCCATCCCAACAGGCCAATCCGTAGCGGGGCCGATTGAGAACGCGTGCCCTGTTATTGTACGGCGATGATCGCGAGATCACGAATCGGACGGAGAGAAACACGTCACATACTTTTCCGTTACAGTCCAAACCGCCTTAAGGAGCTGAGGACGTTACGCCACGACCAATCATTAACCCTCCGCTGACTATCGGACGGCTATTGCGTGCCTTAAAAGCAGCACCGTCTCCAACGTTTCCAGCAGCCGTTTTCTTCCGCCCCCTTGTTGAACCCTAGATTCTCTACCTTCTCTGTCGCGGCGATCCGAAACGGCTGAAGTTCCTATTTTTACCCGTATTCGTTTCGGAGATATCAATCTGGATTTGTAAAAATGGTGTTTTTTTAGGTCAGACTGGAGGTCATAAGCGCCTAAAGGTGGATAAGATGAGGGAACTGTTGTAAAGGCGAGAACTCTCCTCTCTCCAATTTGGTGTTTCATGTTTTATTTTGGATTTTTTTTTTACCTTTTTCTTCCTTTCTTTTTTGTTTGATGCTGAATGATATTATGATCGTCGCTGAATAAGGGTTCTAATGATGGCTACGCAGTGTTGGAAGATGGCACTAGAGACACCAATGAGCGGGAACTTTGACGATGATTTCGAGAGGGATATTGACGCTTTGATACAAGAGCAGCAGAACAATAGAACTGCTACCTTTGACCTGGATGAACTGAATATTCTTCGCTCCGGCAGTGCGCCGCCGACGGTTGATGATTCAAGAACAGCCATTTGGAGATTGTTTGGGCACGATGGCTTCGGGGATGGGACAAGCCACTTAAGGGTTCAAGAGTCTGGAGGCTTGCTGTCTGAGGAGGATTTGAGATCGCATCCGGACTATTTATCATACTATTTCTCCAATGAGAATCACAATCCAAGGATGCCTCCGCCAGCTATATCGAAAGAGGACTGGCGTGTCCAACAAAGATTTCATCCCAGGGGCACTTCATTTGGAGGGATTGGTGATAGGAGAGGGAGAAATGAATACATAAACAATGACGGCCAAAGCAGCTCCCTTTTCTCTGTTCAACCGAGCCTAGAGATGCCAGATTTGCAGAATCTGCCAGGGGAATTACTTGAGCAGAATAGCAATGGATTTATCGGGCTGCCAGATGTTGGTCTAGGCACGAGGAGAAAAAGTTTTGCCGATGTCCTGCAGGTGTAATTGGTTTTTTTCTCTCTGTTATAAATTTGCAGATTTAACACTTGTTTTCAATTTTTGAAGGAAATGTATTTATGTGGCAATCACCATCTTACTACCAGTAAAACATGTTAGCCAATTTTTACTAATTAACTAGTCAAAGAACATATATAGCTTGTCATATTAAAGGTTGTAAACTTTACATAAGCTTTCTGCAATCACCTTCCTTGACTGTCACTTAGTAAATATGACCATATTGCATTTCTCTGATTGCCACTCAGTGAGTGTGACCATATTGCACATATATGTCTATGGTTGGGATAATTTCAATTTTTAGTATACATTGTTTCACCTTGTCTCATGCATGTGGTCATACATCAGGCAATGATAGTGCTGATTATTTTGTTATGAATCTTATTTGAAACAAAACAATCATGTTATTTACTTCTTATTCTTTTTGGGTGGGTAGCTGGGTGGGAGTGACCTTCATAAAAAAGAAATAGGAAGGAGGCTTGCATCGTTCATTTGTTGTTAAATCCTGGTAATAAATGGATCTGATTTTCTTTGTTCCTTGGAACAAGCAAAATATTTGCTCTTCTGTGTCTTTCTCTATCATTGCGTTATTCTGCTCCTATGCTAATACAGTCATAGTGTATATAAATATCACTTGAATGTCTTAGGCAAAAGCATGTTGTGTGGTTATGCAGTAGAATCATTAATGTAAATTGTTAGTTAATATGCATCTCCTTGTTGGCTTTTCTTCTGTCATTGATGTTTATGTCCCTACCTACCTGAGACTTGTTTTAAATTGGTTGATACTTAATTTGATCTTTAATACAACTTTCTTAGGCTTATCTTGAAAAAATTTAACTTTGCAGGAGGACCTTGTCCATCCAGGTGTCACTGGAAATCTTTCACGCCCAGCTAGTCGTAATGATTATGATAATATTGATTTGTTAAGGCCTTCAGAATCATCAATGATGCAGCTTCAGAATGACTTGAATGGTTTAAAGGAAATGCAATCTGGAGCAACTTCCTCTAGTCTTACTAGGATCCAAAGCCTAGGCTCCTCAATCAATCACTCTTTAGTATCTGCAGTGGGTTCTTCGCTTTCTAGAAGTGCGACTCCTGATCCTCAATTAATACGAAGATCACCAAGCCCCTGCCTCCCCCCAGTGGGAACAAAAAGTAGTAATAGCATTAGACCCAATGGCTTAGGTGGTGTTTCTTCTCTTACATCTGGTATCAATATTGAAACTGCTTTAGCTGAATTGAACTTGTCTAGAATGATACCGAAAGAGGAAGAGAGTGATGTGCAATATCTGCTTAACAAGGACACTGTTAGGCAATCTGAACTGCTTTATGATGACCCTGGTAATAGTAGGCAATTTCTGCAGCAAAACATCAGTGAGAAGTCTCAATCGGCATTATTAGAAAAAGCTCTTGATGATGTCAGGTACTTTGATGCCTCTGAGAAAGCTGGTAGATTAACAGACATTGAATTAGCTAGATTAACTTCTGATGGGCAAACATACTTCCCGAAGCAACCATCTTATAAGAAAGTACAATCTGCTACTTCAACAGTTTCTAAAAGTGCACGTCTAAATGCTGATGTGCCTAATACTGACTACGATAGGTTGAACTCAAAAGGGTATACTGGGAGCTATGGTGTGCAAATGATGTTGAACAATCAGTTTGGTTCTGGTGATCTTTCTTTTCATTGTCTTATTTATTTCCTTTCAATTTCTTTTTGTTCAACAAACATATTATGGTTATTAATGAATGTTTAAATTGAATATGTTAGTGTTTAGAATCTATATTCCTCAGCAGTTTTCTGTTCTCTGCCTCTGATAATCAAAATATGGTTGGATGATGCAGATATGCAATATAATTCATCTACAGGTTCCATGTACAAACAATATTTACATGGTGTTTCTGATTCACAATTATATCCTCCAGGAAGTTTGGATCCTTATTTAGGACAAAATTATCTTAATACCCACCAAATGGATTTACCTGAATTTCCGCATCCATACCTGGAAGCATTGCTTGCACAGCAGAATTTACAGTATGGCATGCACCTCAAATCAGATAGCCTGAATCATGGTTACTTTGGTAGTCATGCTTATGGTATTGGGATGCCATATTTGGGAGGTTCCTTAACTACTAACACTCATTCGCCTTTGGGTACTAGGAGTCCTTTGAGGCAGAATGATAGATTATCTCCCACCCTTTCTATGTTGAGAAGGGCAGCTGGAGAAAATGGTGGCATGAGAGTAGGTTATACGTTGCCATCTTTGTTGGAAGAATTTAAGAACAAGAAGACATTACTTTTGGAGCTATCAGATATTGTAGGTCATGTTGTTGAGTTCAGGTACTCATTGACTCCTTTTGGTTTCATCTCTTCAAATTTTAAAGTTGCTATCAGTTCATTTTTGTCTTTTTCTCAGTGCGGATCAGTATGGCAGTCGTTTTATCCAACAGAAACTTGAGACTGCCTCAGTTGAAGAAAAGATCAAAATTTTCCCCGAGATACTCCCTGAAGCTCATTCTCTAATGACTGATGTGTTTGGGAACTATGTCATTCAGAAAGTATGTCTGTTAACAAATTAAATCTTGATTTGTTTTCCTCCAGAAAACTTTTCAATGTTTCATTGCCAATTGTGTTGCAGTTCTTCGAGCATGGTACAGAAATTCAAAGAAAGCAACTTGCAAGTCATCTTAAGGGCCATGTTTTACCTCTCAGTCTTCAAATGTATGGGTGTAGAGTAATCCAGAAGGTTTGTTAAGCTTGGGAATATCTGGATTCGATAGCTTTAATAGTTATACTGTGGTTACATCTTCCTTTTAATTAACTTATCCTGCATGGGCTGCGAGTTTGTTATGGCAACTTTTGATAATTGGGTTTGTCTAACTTATATTGGCCAATGTGATATAATTTGTAATTGAAAATCACTTATATGGATAAGTAAATTTGTTCTAGATTAAATTAGCTGATGCTAGCAAGCACAAAGTGGATGCTAATATGGTATTAGCATCAGTATAAATGAAAACTATAGACTTATAAGCATCTTGATAAATTATTGATTCATACTGATACCATCTAGTATATACTATTCCGATATCGGGTGGAAGTCTCTAGCTGAAATATCAAGCTTGTTGCAGTGGTTAAATTGGATTTGCAAACACCAATTGTATTACAGTGCACTGCGTGAGACATGACTCGCAAATAAAAGCTTTATGCTGCTTATACTTTGAAGATTCTATGCAAACCGAGTGATACAAGATAGTAGGTGCTCATCAAAGATGTGTGACTCAGTGTTATCGCCAGATGCTAAGACATGGCTAAACCAAACGTCTTAAGCTAGGCATGTCTCAGGAAAGTGCCTTCTCTAGGCCTTGGCTTGCATTTAATCTAGGAGATACGTTTTTTGGTTGGGAAGCAGCCATTATGCGGGATCTAAGCAACATTTATATTATTTATATGTAAGAGGATTTGCACTCTCACATAATATAAGGAGCCTTGAGGCAAATTCAAAATTTGATTTGACCTCCATATGCCCCCATGAATTTGCACATCACAATAATCAGGTCAAACAGCTTATCAACAAGATTTATCTTTTAAGCATTGCATATTCCTTTACGACCTGTGAACAAGTATAGAAGTTATCAAGTCTGAGTCACACAGAAAAAAGTTATAAAAGTAACTGAGCCAAAGCATTGAAAATTTTGAGCTGCTACCTACACCCACAGATTCTTCATTTACCTTCACCATTGTCAGATGTCCATCACATACATGTTGAGTCACAAAAGGGTCTAGATGTAACTGTGTCAAGTAAGCATGCAAAACATTGAACTCATACCTCACATACTCTGATTTTTCATGTAGCTTCACCACTGTCAGATATTTAACACACCTGCCATGTCAGAGAAAAACATCTCATTGATCACAATCATCATGTATCATAATTTATAGAAATAGCTATGTAGAGCATGTATTCATACCCGAATTAGGTTCTCATTCGAGTCCACATAGTATGGGCTTTCACAGACTCTGTGAATATCCATGCACTCTTATGTGTCAAGTTGATTTTCAACTTGCACAGTCTATTTGCTACTTGACACTGAGAAACACACACACTGTCAAAATGATAGCTATTAATGGAAATTTAATAAAAATTACATGCACAGAAATACCCTTGGTGAATCCCACAATAAAAAGTATCACAATATTTCTTAATGTAGGAATTGGTTAGACGCTATGATACACCAAATAAAGAAAAAAGGGTTCCTAGCAGCAGCTTGGACCTCATTAGAGTCTCTTTTTCATTGTTGTAATCAATGAGTTTCTGAGCTGATTGTGTTGCATGACATTCTCATTGTGGTTTCTATGTTAAAATTGGAATTCTAAATTTTTTGGTTAGACCAACTTCTTACTTTCTTTGTCATTTTTACTAGATAAGACAAAATAGTGGATTTGAGCTGTTTTTTGTGACACGTAGCTGGTAAGTTTGATGCGGTGCATAATCTATGTCACTCTTTTCCAGGTTTCCCATCATTTTTGTATATTCAAAAAGGAATATTAGTTCTGATTGGTGTTGAACTGTTGATTGCTATTGGTTTATAAGTATCAAATATTTAATTTCCTTGTTTTGAAAAAAAAAATCTTGCTCTTGTGAAGCTTGACTATCTACTATGCAGGCGTTAGAAGTGGTTGATGTTGATCAAAAGACTGAAATGGTACTAGAGCTTGATGGACATATAATGAAATGTGTTCGTGATCAGAATGGAAACCATGTAATCCAGAAGTGTATTGAATGTGTTCCTCAGGAGTTGATACAATTCATCATTGAATCTTTCTATGGGCATGTTCTATCACTGTCTACCCATCCATATGGATGTCGGGTTATACAGGTTTCAACATAATTCTTTTTGGTTATTTTATAAGGGCAGTTGTTGGAAAATAATATTAAGAAACTATTTGCTCAGAAGTGTATCCTGACTTCACTTGTATATATATATTATTGATTATGGCAGAGAGTGCTGGAGTATTGTGATGATCCAGAAACTCAAAGCATTATGATGGATGAGATCATGCAGTCTGTTTGCGATTTGGCACAGGACCAATACGGGAATTATGTTATTCAAGTAGGTTATCTTATTAGCTAGATCTGTACATCATAACATGCACATGTTTTTGTAGAATGCTTACATTGCTTGCTTTTCAGTACATTCCTTGGCAAAAGTAATGCCCCTTTGGGTATAGTGATTGAGTAATAAAACCTTAGTGATGAGGTGAAAATCTACATTTGAACATTAGATTTTTTTGTTTGTTTGTTTGTTAGATTACATCTAAACAAATATGCAGTGTTAACATGATGCCCTCAATTGCTCAGATATATGAAATTCTTTAGGTGCTATTGCTTTACAGGTGCATTTGTATATTCTAAATTGGATGTTTTGTAGAAATATCGGGACTTGAAATGTGCATCAAGGAAATTGAAAACATGGGAAAATCTCATCATCATTTTTTCACAATAAACATGTGCATTCATCCTTGAGATATGTTAAATGTTATTGGCATCTGTTATTAGGTAATGTTAGAACCTATACCTAGAAACAAGTATGTGTGTTGTATTCTTGATTCACCTATCTAGTAACTGTTCCGCTGCTGGTTCAACAGAATAGCTCCAAAGGACTGTCATACATTGCCAAAAGTTTATTTTATCTTATGTTAATTTGTATATTAGCCATTATTCATACTGTTAGAATATTGTAGATATAATTAGGGATAATTATTATCCCTAAATATCTGTTAGGAATAATTATTTCTTAGGATAGAGTTTTGATTTATTTCTAGGATAGGGTTTGATTTATTCTTTTGAATAAGCCCTAATCGTGTCTATAAATAGGGCTTCTTTCATGTAAGTTTGATATCTGAATTACAAATTAACATGGTATCAGAGCGTTAGATTTCCTTTTTAGGTTTCCCCGGGTTTTTTCCTCTCTCCCGCGTTTCTCTCCCGAACGCGCCTCCTCTTCAGATCTGCGCAGGATCTCTCGGCGCCCACTAGCTGCTTGCGGCCTTCCTTCGCGAATCGCGGCTTCTTCCCCGCGACGCAGACGCGGCCTTCTCACGGACGTCGACAAAGACGAAGACGAAGATCGGGTAAGGGAGCAGAGGAACGAAGCGGCGATTCCCCGGACGCAGACGCGGCCTTCTCACGGACACGGACGCGTCTCTCCAACGCAGCCAGAAGCTCCTTCCGCGGCGTCTCCTTCGTCGCAATAGGAATCGCGCCTCCGACTCACGCCTGTCGCGACTTGTTCCTTTCTCATGGACATAGCCTCGCCTCCTCCAAAGACTGTGAGGTCTCTCCGCCGAGCGACGAGTCGACGCTACCGAGCCCTCTTCTCTCGCTGCCGCTTTTCACCGCCTCGCCGGAGCATCCGCGCCTCGACACGGGCGTAGCCGAGATCCTCGATCTCCTAACGCTGCCGCCTTTCGCCGCCGACCACGCCGAGATATCAACTAACGGTGGTATCGTGGCATCTGCCTTCTGTTGCTGTTGCTTCGCCCATCTGCATCTGTTCCATCTAGGCTTCCCCCCCGATAAGCCAAAGCGACACTGCTGGGACTGCCTTTCGACACAAGAAAAGGCTTTCGACCTGCTGGTATCTCGTCAACGCTAATACTGTGCATTCGGCACGACTACCTCCAATACTTCGCCGGAATTTCCAATTTTTACTAACCACGCGACGGCACCGCTCTGCCTCGAAGTTCTTGGATGGTAAGAACTACTCCTCTGGGCCTCTTATATCGAGCTTTATTGTTGACAGTTATGAAAAGCATCTCACACAAACAAGAGGATATTCAAGTGGTCGATCGTCCTTTATGGAGAAAAGTTGATGCTCAACAGGTTGTTGCATTATCCGAGCCACCATCCATCCATCTCTTCTGGGATGTCTTCCGAACTCATAAGACCGCAAGGATGTTTGGATACAAGCTCAACAACTTTTACTTAACACTTCTACGACTCTATCAAGTTTGTGATGACCTACGACCATTCTTAATGCCCGTCGATCAAAGAGTCTATGTCAACTTATTCGGGATCGCCTCTAGCCTTCTGTGAGTTCAACGACCTTCTTCCACCGCGGCCACTCCTATCGGCAGAGCTCAAAATCGGAAGAAATTTTTTACGTCCTCGCATTATACGGTCGCCACGATTACTCTCATGTTCGTGATCGATCCTCGGGCAGCCCATGTATAAACCATGGATTCTACCGGCGACTCTCCTTCGTGTCCCTACCAAAGTCTCGACGTTACCATCCTCCGCTCCAAATTGACTCTTCAAAGATTGGTCTCCGGAAATAACAACAAACTTCCACCGCGTAAGAATGGCAAAGGACGCCCTTGGTGTAATCATCACCACCAGACACACGATCGATAAATGTTGGAGTCTCCATGGTCGACCTCCTCAGATCGCCAGATCGCTGTAGCTCACACGCCTTCTGGCCTAGCTCACAATTGACATCACCCTAACTCCACCGCCTACCAACACCACCTCAACTCCACCGCCTTCCTATGACTTTACGAAGTGGTATGAGGGTCGACAGAGTCTAATTCCTCACGCCGCATACAAGGTAATTCCTTCACGGCATATCTCGCTGTCCTCGGTACTTGACTGGGCCACCGATCATATCACGTAATGAGATCTCTTTTCCTCACTATCTACTTCTGGTTATTTACCATTCATTACTACGGCAATGGTTCTCGACTACCCCCAAGGTGTTGGTATTGTCATTCTTCTCCATCTCTTCCCATTCGAATGTTCTTTATGCTCCTGAGCTCCCTTTAATTTATTATCAATAAGCCACCACTCGGCCTCTCGATTGTGTCATCTCATTCACTAAATCTTCTGTTTATCAGGACCGAGTACGGAAGGATGATTGGCTCGGATGTGAATCTGGTCTATATCAACTTCACCAAAACTCTCTTGTTGCGGCGACAAAGATTCCACTTGTTATCCATGCTCGACATCCTGCCTCGATAAGTTAAAACAATTACATCCTAGTCTGTCTCACTTGTAGTCTTTATCTCATGAGTCACGCCACTAAGCGTATGCACGTAGTTCATTTTCTCCTCGATTTTAGCCCGCCACTTCTCCTTTGCTTTAGTTCATTCTGATATTTGGGGTCCGAGTCGTGTTACCTCTACATCGGGTCACGATATTTTGTTACTTTTGAGACGATTTTTCCACAGATTGGTTATATCCACGAAAGATCGCTCAATTGTTTTCTATTTTTCAATCTTTTTAACGGTCAAACACAATTTGTATCCTCTTCGATCCTCGCAGAGTGATAATGACGTGAATATCTATCTATTCCGCTTTCAAACCTTTTCGCATCTCAAGATATTACATCTAAGTCTGTCATACCCCCAACAGAACGGAGTCGCAGAACGCAAGAATCGCCATCTTCTCGAGACCACTCGGACTCTTCTCCTCCACTCTTACGCCTCTTCGCTGGGGTGATGTCAGACGATCGCATGTTATCTCATCAATCGCATGCCTTCCTCTACTTTACTGGTCAAATACCTCATCGCGACTTTATCCAAAACCGCCCCTTCATCCTTTACCACCTAGGGTCTTTGGTTCTATATGCTTGCTTTACGCTCGATCCCGACATTGATAAACTCTCTCCTGCCGATAAATGTGTTTTCCTCGCACCTACGGCCTCGAAAGGATATAAGTGTTATTCCCTACTCTTCGCTTCAGATTTCATCTCGCCGATGTCGCCACATTCTTTGATTCAGCCTTTTTCTTCGGGTCTTTAGAGTCATCAACCGAGTTTCATCCTTCTACGCTCAGATCTTTGATCCTCCTAAGTTTCTATCACTCCCACCCCAATTCCTCCTCCGCTGCAGGTTTATCACGGCTGCCTGCTCGCTACGCCACCTAACACCGACTCGCATGGAATCATCTCTCGAGCGATCCTCCGCTCCCTCCTCCGGCCCAAGATTCCGAATCGATATTCCCATCGCCCTTGAAAAGGTATACGCTCCACTCGTAATCCTTCTCCACATTATGTTTCTTTGAGTTACCATCGCCTATCTCCTTCCTATTATTCTGCTCTTTCCTCTTGTCTGCTTCTCTTCCAAAGATGCAGGAGATGCATTCGCATCCAGGATGAAACAAAGCTATGTTAAAATGAGTGCTTTACTGTAGTCAGGAACTTGGGATCTCGCCTCTACCACCAGAAAGTCACTGTTGTTGGTTGTCGATGGTTATATACTGATGAAGGTTGGTTCGACGAATTGATCGGCTTAAGGCTCGTCTCTTAAAAGGTTATACTCAGATTCTGGATTAGATTACATGGACACGCTTTTCTCCTGCCCAAGATGTCCTCTATACGCTTACTCATGTCCATCACGCGATTCAACACCGGTCTCTTTATCGTTAGATATCAAGAATGCGTTCTACATGGTGACCGCTCGAAGAAGTCGATGAGCAACCTCCGTGTTTTGTTGCTCGTGAGTCTTCCGGTCTTGTGTCGCGCTATAAAATCTTTATACGGTCTCAAGCAATACCCAGAGCATGGTTCGAGATTTAGTATTGTAATTCAACAGCTGATGACTTGAGCGAGGCCGACCATTCTACATCTTTTATCGCCACTCATCACCGGGTGCATCTACCTAGTGGTTTATGTTGATGATATTGTCATCACAGTAGTGATCATCTCGGGATCTCACAGTGAAACAACATCTTTTCAAACATTTCCGCAAAGGATCTCAGACTTAAATACTTCTTGGGAATAGAATACACAAAGTGGGATCATTATATCTCAAAGGAAGTATGCAATGGATATTCTAGAAGAAACAGGAATGTTAAACTCAAAGACAATTGACAACCCTATGGATCCTAATGTCAAGCTCCTACCAAATCAGGGGGAGCCTCTACTAGATCCTGAACGATACAGGCGATTAGTAGGAAATCGTCCAGATATCTCATTTGCAGTAAGTGTAGTAAGTCAGTTTCTCAACTCTCCATGTAAAGAACATTGGGATGTTGTGATTCGCATTGTTCGATATATCAGAGGCGCTCCAGGAAAGGGTCTTTTGTATGAAGACAAAGGACATACTCGAGTTATAGGATATTCGACGCAGATCGGGGATCTCCCATTGATAGGAGATCTACTTCTGGTTTTTGTATATTTGTTGGAGATAACCTTGTTTCTTGGAAAAGCAAAAAGCAGAATGTTGTGGCAAGATCCAGTGCAGAGGCAGAGTATCGAGCTATGGCCTTAGCCAGTCAAGAACTTATATGGCTCAAACAGTTGCTTCGGGAGCTAAAATTTGGAGACGTTACACAAATGTCACTTATATGTGATAACCAAGCCGCCATGCATATCGCCTCAAATCCAGTTTTTCATGAGAGGACAAAGCATATAGAAGTCGACTGTCACTTTGTCAGAGAGAAAGTCATATCTGGAGAAATATCTACTAGTTTTGTTAACTCACATGATCAACTAGCAGATATATTTACTAAGTCACTGAGAGGTCCCCGAATTGACTACATATGTAACAAGCTGGGTGCATATAATTTATATTCTTCAGCTTGAGGGGGAGTGTTAGAATATTGTAGATATAATTAGGGATAATTATTATCCCTAAATATCTGTTAGGAATAATTATTTCTTAGGATAGAGTTTTGATTTATTCCTAGGATAGGGTTTGATTTATTCTTTTGAATAAGCCCTAATCGTGTCTATAAATAGGGCTTCTTTCATGTAAGTTTGATATCTGAATTACAAATTAACACATACATTTTGCTTATTTTATCTTGTTCTTGTTTATATTATTGTGATGTACACAAAAAGTGAGGGAAAAAATAGGTAAAATATGTTTTGACCATTGGGATAGTACATCAAGCTTGATGACTAATAATCTTTGCCGGTTTGAAATGTTCAGTTGTGAGACTTTAGCCTTGTGAATTAGCTGGCACTTATATATTGTTTGTTGGTAATCCATCAATGTTATTTTTGTATTTGTATTCTTGTATTTATTTATCTGCTCGTGTTTTGTGATTTGAGAACCTTCCTTGTAAATGAGTCAAGAAGTATTTATGCTTGTCCTAAGCATGACTTGCACTATTTGAAGTGGATTCTATGTTTTGATTCCCTTCAAATTATTGCACCTCTTTAGCATCCTTTGCTTGTATGGTGAAGTTGTTCATATGCATGCTTGCTTCCATAAGACCACTTTCATAGTGCATATTTGGTGTGTCATTTCAGTTTGGATCTTCATATTTTTATTTCACTATAAGCTAACTCATTTGAATCTCCATTAGCATGTTCTGAAGCATGGTAAACCAGAAGAGCGTTCCATCATCATTAGCAACCTTGCTGGACAGATTGTAAAAATGAGCCAACAGAAATATGCATCTAATGTCATTGAGAAGTGCTTGGCTTATGGTACTGCTGAGGAACGCCAACTCCTAATAAGCGAGATGCTTGGTTCGACAGATGAAAATGAACCCCTGCAGGTAGCTTATTTCCTCTTATTATTTTTAGCGTTAGTGATTCACTTTGGAAAGCTGATGAAGTTTGAAGGAATTATATTCATAATCTGACATTAAGAATTCTTATTCTACTCTAGTATAGGGAGATAAGTCAATTCAGGCATTTTGCAAGTATGGGTTTAGGTGTCTCCCTCCACCTGGCCAAACTCAAAAGGTGGAGGCACCCTATCATGCTTGAACTGTAGTCAATCTTGATGCATCTGCAAATTGCCAATTGGCGAATACCTAAACCACCAACCCTGATATTACTAGTAATTTCCAGTCGTTCCAAATCATGTTTGTCTCACCTTGCTTGATTACATTACAAAAGGTTAGGAATCTGAATTTTTTGCTTTGTGACTGAAGACTATCAATATGATGTGGTTAAAGGCAAATAACTATTGTGAAGAGCATATTTCGAGATGTTTCAGAGGTAATAAACTTAAGAGTTAATTGAAGCACCTTTTTTTGGAATCATGCACCAAAGATTGGACATATTGCGGCTAGTATAGGTGGCAGAATCAGCCAATACTGATCCAGATTGGCAAGTTGGATCAGGATTGGTTGATTCCAATCTGATGTCTTCCGAGAAATTGAACACCCATGACCCATCTGAGTCACAAAATCTGGACTAATTGGGGTTAAACTAACACAGAGTTTGATATTATTAATTGGTAATGGGATGAAATTAAGGAAAAATCAGCTGAACTAGAGTGAAATCACTCAATTCCGCTGATTTCTCCATTTTCAGCGCCGTGCAGAGGAGGATAGGTTGGAGGCAGACACGTCAGCATTAGCGCATGTTCTCAGGCATTCTCGAGAAGAAAGACTGTGGCACCCTCTTCCTCTCATCTTTTTTGAGCTTTAGACTTTCTCAAGGAGGAAGGTGTTGTGCAAAGGCACAGAGCTAGAGGCAGATTATATCAATGTCTTGAAACATTCTCGAGGAGTAAGATAGTCTCACCCTCTTCTCCTCATGCTTTTGGTGTCTTAGAGGAGTCATGAGGAGGAAGAAGAGAACTTCCTCTCTGCCCCTATATGCATGAGTTGTGACTCACAACTTAAGTTTTCACGCTAGTCTGTGACTTTATGGTCTAACTCTCATCCCTAATGAAGGTATCATTAGCTAATTGAGATTATTATTTAATAGTTTTAAATTTAAATTACTGTTTAATATGTATTAAGTTAGTTAATACTTAATTAAACTTAAGTTAATATAATTAACAAAATAATTAATAAGTGTAATTTTAACTTATTTATGATTTTTTATTTTAAGTTTTGATTAATTGTTAATAATTCTTTTGTTCTTTTTTTTTTTCTATATTTTTTTTTTTACAAATTTGGTTCCCATTGAGCTTGCCTTTTCAATACAACCAATATTTAGAATTTCTGAATGTTTGATACTGATATTGCCACTCATGGCTTCTAGTACCTCGTAAAAACATAATAGGTGCCAACTTAGTTGAAGCTTTATATGAAAGTTTTTTCCCCCTCGCCCATTGAGCTCCTTGTTGGATAATTAAACAATTGTATTGACCAAGCATGTACTCCTCCTCCACCCTCCCTTAAAAAATGTTTTAATCTTAAAAACTTCTTTTATTATCATTGTTACTGTACTTATCGAATTGTGCTGAATGTTTGGGAATTGTGATCCAACAGAGGTGTTGGTTTACAGTAGACAAAGCTTACTATTCATGTTGTTTTACTCAGATTATGTGAGGAGGATCATGTGTCCATAAATGCTTTGCAGCTATCAAATTCAAGTTCCCATAGGCATCGTTGTTGATTGACCACACTGATCATTTAATTGATAATCTCTTCCATATCGATAATTGAGCTACTCTTACCTGATGAAAACATTAACCTGCACAAGTTTTTAGTGTGTATGATTTTCAAGTTGTTCAGATTTTTTGGCACATTTTTTTTCTTAAAAAACACAACTCATCGTAACTTCCATTAGCTGCTTTTGAGTTGACTCTTCTACATGGGTTTTGGTTTTCTAATTCGCATCACAGGCAATGATGAAAGACCAATTTGGTAACTATGTGGTACAAAAGGTTCTCGAGACATGTGATGATCGAAATCGTGAACACATCCTTTCGCGCATCAAAGTTCACTTGAATCCCTTGAAGAAGTACACATATGGAAAGCATATAGTTGCTCGCGTCGAGAAGCTTATCGCCACAGGAGGCAATGCATTTATACTCAAAAGCCTTTGCCTACAAGTTCCATGAAAAATCTGAACTAAACTTATCTTCTTTCTTTTACAGAAAGGCACATTGGAGTGTCGTCACGTTGACCGTGAGACGTGAAACTGCAGTGCAATTGTACAGATAATGAGGCTACCGCTCGACTCATCTCTCAGTATAAAAGATGCTTCTGCGATCCGCCGATGTAAATAAAAGATAGGCATCTTGAAATAAGAATTTTCCTGAGCCTGTGTATATGTGCACTTGTATTTATTCAAGCGGCAGAAATAGAAACAGCAATGCCCTAAATGATGGTTAGGCTAGCAGAACCAGAGCCAAGGAGATATCCCTGGCCTTTAAAATGAATTATCGCTATAAAACTTCTGTAAAGCCGACGTAGTAATGCCGGTGGAGTGCTGTTCTGTCGGGAAGATGCCTGTATTCCTTCGTCGGTAAATATGCTGATCGAAAGCCTTTGTATTCTGCTTTGAAATGTTTCCTGTGACAAATTGCTGTTTTCATGTATGTCTGGGGGTAACTAGATTCATGTTCTGTCGTCTTATTCATCGTCATGAGGTTCAATGGTTCTCATCGTCATCGATAGTTAAGTGGAGAACAACATAGTTTCTGTGATCGCTCGCGATCGATAAATAGTAAAGTAGTAGCGTATAAAGACCAATTCATTGATTCGATAAGTGTTTTATGTGTATTTGTTTTCGTGTGTAGCCTTTGCCTTTAATAGAGGTTGCTCGATATTGTGACACATAAACAGACTTGCTATAGTGGCTGAGCCTATAGATAGCTATTTCAAATTCCAGCTTTGAGATGCCTAGTTGCTGAGGAATCGATTCTTGCTATTAGGATCCATTTGATAGTGTAATTGAGACCATTAACAGTTCGAACTACTTTTAAACCGTCTCAACGGTTGAAGATGAAGATTATATATAACGGCTTTAATCGTGTTACTTGAGCATTATGTATTAAGCTTTGTTCGATATTGTGCCAAGCTCAATGAGATCTAGAGGGTTGGATTGAAGTCTCAGGATTAGCTTAGTTGGTAAGTACAAAGAGATAATTTTTAAATGGAAAGAGATCATAACTCTGGATTATCGATCAATCTCTTTTTTTATATTTGTCATCTAAATTTTTACCTCTTTCACCGATAAAAATAATCGAAGGGAGTCATTAACACGATGATTCCATGTTTTTTTTTAAAAGTTGGATTGAATAGAAAAGTGACAATGAGCGCGGTAAAAAAAAACAGCAGATAAATTGAAATTTTCATCGGGCATGTAATGGCAGTATTTGTTTTAAATTCTTTTTGTAATATTATTGGTCCCATCATCATGACGTTAGTAAAGAAAGTTGGTATTTTTATTCTAAAAAAGATGATATAAATAAAAAAACTATTTTAAGAAAATTTCCTATTTATTTTGATCTTTCATTTTTTTTTTAAAAAAAAATGTAGTTGTCAGAAGTGGGATTTGAACCCACGCTCTCTCGCGAGAACCAGAACTTGAGTCTGGCGCCTTAGACCACTCGGCCATCCTGACGATTGTTGTAGTTAAAACATAAATATTAAATTCATTTCTTTAATATAATGTCAAAATCGTAATACAGTTACCTCTATCTAGTTTTCTTCTAATGAGTTTTTGGATAATTTATCCAAATGCATCTTAATATTTAATCTTTTCTAAATTGTATGTACAAATTCCTTTTCGTGTTTTACAGACAACCTACTTCATATGATCTCGTATAGATGAACGCTTATGCTAATCTACATCAACCACTGTTAGTTCCAATTAACATAGCGTCGATATAAAATATTTATTGCGCCAGAGTAAAGGAGTATCAAAGAGAATAAATAAAATAAATCTCTCAATCATTTTATGAATTTTTTGAAGAATTATGAAACAGGAATATTTACATAGAAATCTGACTACGAAACTTCACTAGCCGTATTAATTCATCAGGCCTTCCTCCATAAGAAATCTATAACTTTATGCTCTATCTTTTTCCATTGGGGCATCCTCATGCATCAGCATCATCTCTGTTTCTTGGACTTCTCTGATGATTATGTGTCCGCATCAGATTTGACGATGCCTATCTCAGTTGTCGTCGCAGCTGAAGTTTCTGAAGTGGTTTCTGCTCATCGAGTTATGTCATTCAAAAGTGTGAATAATCAAAAGCATCAAGAATATGAGATGCCTAACCTTGTGCTTGCTCTTCAGATGTTTGTTCTCCGAGATGTTTGCCATCTGCATAGAGTAAGAACACCAGTATGCCAGTCTATAGAAATAAGTGGATAACACACATTTCAAGAACAAAAAACAATAATCTACTACCAGAATAGAATGGTTACGAAAATATAATGTCTATACTGAGATTTATACAAGGCTATATATTGTTAGCAGTCTTCACATTAATAATTTTCACTTTGGATAATATTTTCTTCAGTTTCCCTCTTCTTCAAGCTCTTTCTATTTTAATAAGAATTTATTGGTTGCCTTTGGATGTCCGTATTGTCTCTCTTTATCATCAATTAGAGCTACATCCAATTGCTATTGGTATTAGTTTTTTTTTTTCTTAAATCCCTTTTAGTATCCATCTTGACATTCTCATCTTTGCTATATTATTTATTTATTTACTACAATCCAGTGCACGGTGCACGAAGCTTCAACCATGTGGAATATCGAAGAAGGAATCTATTGTACGTAGTTTTACTTTATTTTTTTGTAAGAGGTTGTTTCTAAAATTTGAACTCGTGATTGTTTAGTCACACGATAATAACTTTACCGTTGTGTCAAGACTCCCTTCTTTATGTCTCTGTTGATATGTCTCACAAAAACAAACAATCAATAGATTGGATAAACTAATAGCGAGCAAAATCTTTGTTGTATTCGGATCAAAAAGCACCTTGTCTCTATCAGAACCTGCAAGAACGTACAGGTGCCCCTACAAGTTGTAGTGCCATACCAAATCTTACAGAGATCACTGTCTACCTATCTATTTCTGCCATATTTTTAATCTACAAACCAGATGAACATAATCAACTAAACTAATTCAACTAATTACTGTCCAAAGAAGGAGTTTACCTCAGCAAGGCCTTTAGGACCAAACACCAGTAGAGCTACCACTGCAATAGCCAAAGCTTCAGGAGCTCCAACTCCAAATTTCCCCTTCTATGCAAAACACAAGTAAAAGGACAATCAAACATATTTCCAAATAGACCAGCAATCCAAGCAAATTATGAAAAATCTAATAAAACAGAGAAGAAGGAATTAATTCAAATCGCCGCATGTAAATAAGCAATGTGGGCACATAAAAGACGACAATTTTAACTATGTGAGCGAAGAAGACGATGGAATGAAGCTTAGTATTAGTGCCGTCCACTACATAAGCATGCTAGGCTATATAAGTTGGCACCGATGCAAGAGTTCTTCGATGATCAGGAGGAACATCTTTGACAAACTCATGATTCTCACTCTTGCTTCGTTCACCATCGTGAACTAATCCCTAATCCTTCCAGAAAATGGTTATGCATACGTAACTCAGGAGCAAAGAACTTTTTAAAGAAGTGCAAAGGTGTGTTTGGGAAGAGGCGAGGGGAGTGTTAGGAAAGATTAGATACATGGACGATTTGAAGAACTGTGATAATCAATGCAATGCCCTGAATGAGAAGGCAGAAAGTCAGAAATAAACCAATAGCAGTCCAGAACATCTATGGAGAGATTTCAAGAAGCAATGACTACTAATGTAATATAGTTCTCAATAATTCTACAAGATTTTCATTTGTAGTCGGGATATCAAAATTCACAACTGGTAATTGAACTATTTGAGGGCGAGAAGTTATGCCAGCCTATTTAATTACGAAATGGAACTTTGCACTAAATTAGAAGCTTTGAATTTGACAAAACCGTGTTAATGTTTCTCATCATTATTCACTCTCAAAAAATCCATAACATATAAAAAAAAATAGCTTTCCAAATGCAGTAGGAATAATAAAGCTATTTCTACAAGAAGATGTTAGTGTCAGCCCTTAGTGTCAATCATGAGATGATTGATTAGGGATCATGTGTATCATATTTCATTAATAAAAGACAAAGATTATTTATTATATTTACTTTATGCATGTGCCAGCTAAAATAAATATAATAATGTCCTTGAATAGTATGTTCTAATCTATAGTATATCAATTGGTAGAATTGATTATGAAAAGCTGTAGAAAACACTATTCTTAATATTCCTAATCAAGTATTAATATACAAGGGCAATATTAATACATGGAGACTAGCATGTAGGTCAATGGATGACTTGATCTCACAAGTCATGAATATGTGATATCACATTGATACATGGGTATATATATTGGAGAATATATATACTGAATTGACCGGCAATGAGAAAGTATCATGGATCGTTATATGAGTGTCATATACTTTCTCATGTGACTATTGGTATGAATAGTCCTTAGACCTGAAGTCACTACGATTCCCTACATAAGGAGTTATGTACTTTGGTATCGTCTAACGTCACGCCGTAACAGGGTGACTATAACAGCGATCACTGGGTATGTAACGAATTATGCGGAGGGATGTGAGTGATGTAGATGAGATCTATCCCTCCTATATGATAGGAGTGATATCTTTAGCCTCTTGATAGAGTAGGACCACGAAATGCATGGTCATACTCAAATGAGTCAATATGAGATATTGAGCTCATTTGTTTGAGTGAGTTTACTTGGGGATTAAGAAATATAAAGATCGATAAGGGGATGACACGGTCTATGCCTCATTGATCGATCTAAGATATCGGAGATAGAAGGACACCGTCATACATGATAATAGTCACGGAAAGGTTGTCGGATCTCGACGATCTTGTAACTTGGGTAGCAATGATGTATTGCTAGATGCCGCTCATTGCTTATGTATCTAAAAGAGTTTTAAATACATTGCCAACGTTACAAGAGCCTATAGGGTCACACACAAATGACATTTTGTTTTGGAGAAGGTTTCTTTTAGTTGGACTAAAAGGACAATTGAGCATATGGCCAAGATTTGAGTTAGACTCAAACTGGTTAAACTTGAGTTAGACTCAAGTTGAACCATGGAAGATGATTCATCATAATGCATGATTAATTTGATTAATCATGCATAGGAATACCAAAGGGCTTGGTATTCATGATGAGAACTAAAGAAGGAATACCAAGGGTCTTGGTATTAAGAGATGTCTTAATGGGGAGTTAATGGCAATGGTTGCTATTGGATTAAAATGGCTTTTTGGGTGTTTCACGTGAAGAACAATTTGGTATGGTTTTGTGTTTTGGGCGTGCAAGCAAAAGAAGGCTAAAAAGAGAAAGAGTTCTCTTATCTCCTCCTTCCTCTCCTTCTTCCAAAGAGGTCTTGACGTTTTGCTAGGGTTGCTAGCACAACGTGACTCCAAAGCTAGTGTTGGTGTCAGTGTGAATACCATAGATATACGGTTACCCTTACCGTATTGAGATCCGACAGCGTTTGGAAAAGCGGGATTGTGAAGGGCACGCACCGAAGGTATATTCTCCTCTAGATAAGATCTAGAATAGATTAAAGAAAACGACTTATATAGTTTTGCATGGATCTCTGGTGGGATCCGGTTTAAATTATTGTTTCCGCTGCGGTTGTGCGAAGTATTCGCCCGCGATGTTGTGAACATCAGATCTGGACCGGTTTTCCCAACAGAAGATACTAAAAGTGCAGAACAGAAGTGATTGTAATCCTTCGGAGTTGTGACAAAAGATTCTCAGATCTCAATAAATGCAAAATTCAATTTTCATTTTTTAAATTAAGATAGGTTACATAGGTCTTATGGGCATTGTCAAACTTACAGAGAAACAATAAGAAAAATGATGCCAGGTAAGTTTAGGTTGATCCATTGATTCAAAATTATTGACAAAGAAAAAAATAAGTAATAATGTTTAGCATGGGTACTTCTTGAATCTTGATTTCATATGAACATGTTCCACTTCCTTTTTATACAGTAATTTTTTGTGATACTAAACAATACACGTTCTCATACCATTCAGTATCGCATACCGATATTGTTTTGAAATCAATATCATAATAATATTTCAAACTAATGTAAAACTATTAGAATTCAAATCCAGAGCAGATAATCTTCACACTTTCTATTTTGTAACCTACAACATAAAAGCAGGAGAATGACTAATGATGTCAAAGGAGCTAAGCATCTATTTTCCGTAAACAATCCTCAGACTGTTGGTTGTATGAACATGAAGTTTTGCAGTCTAAGCATCAATAATGTTTACTATACTGAATGATAAGATTGGAGAGGATCTAAACATGTGCAATTGCTCATAAAATTATGACAAGCCAATGAACAACATGAAAAAACAATTGAGAGATTACCATGATATCTTGACCAATCCAGGCAAAGGATGCACCACGATAGGCAGCCCATAGAACAGCAAAGATAATGCAAAATGGAGAAACGGCAAGTGCAAGGTAAGAAGCAACTCCAAATACAGGAACTTTAATGGACGAGTTTGCAGCATGTTTGAACCACCTGAAAATTTTCATAGATCACAAGTTCTTAATCCACATATAGCATAAGAACCAAAATAAGTGTCTAATGGGTTACCAAAAAAAAGGGGAAAACTTCTAGTTATCCCCAAATCCAGATATCAATAAATACTAATAGGTTTGGGTGTGTAGATGAAACCAATTAAATTTCTTTAAAATCCTTTGTCATTTCTAAGTCCTAATTTACTCAACAGGAGAAATACAAAAAAAGTATCCCAGAGTAAGAGAATAAAAATTCATTGAGAAAAGTAGAAATCAGTGGCATGCCAGCCATCAAGCAAACTTGAATTTGTCCTAGGTGTAGGTAGGTTGAAGTCCATAAACTATTTAAACCATAAATGGGATTATTTTGTGATGAAATAGTACACAAGACAAAGGAACAAATCAATAGGAAAAATTCATGATTCATTTCTCAAGAAAGAAATGCAATATTGATTTGAAACAAATTTCAATTTTCCAGAGTTAAGGTCCATGAACTTGGGCTTTCATCAGTAGAGATTCCTGATGCATGAAAAGAAATTTCAAAAACTCAAAAGAACTAATGTTTTCAGTCATTGTGAATCAACACTTAAAAAAGATGACCTAATGATCAAACATCATTTACAAAGAAGATAAAATGGAAATAAAAATGTTGTCATCAATAAAACTAGAGAAATATGTAGAAAATATGAATTGTTGATCAGATTATTTCTTTGATTCTCTATAATGAGCCACAACCGAGATATTTAAGGAAAAGTATACCTAGACAACAAAGCCACCAGGCATGTTTGTAGGCCCTGAATCACAGGAAAGCAACATAAGTACTATTATAATCCAAAGGCAAGATAAGCAACTTATAAAGCAACTAAGCATGCAATTAAGCTAAACTTCATCAGATCATGTATCCATTACATCACATATAAAGCGAAGCATGACTTGCTCTGTTTATCCAAATAAGAAACAATTAATTATGCAGACTATACAGAAAAAATGTGGAACCGCCATATTAACAGACCCCTCCGGCTGCCCCTACCAGTGGAAGAGGTAAATCAGGATCTCAATTGGCAAGTGCAAAAGAAGGGATTACAAACACCGACAACAAAAGAGTTGCAGAAAGAAAGAGGAAATTATGAGTGACACACGAAAATTGGGAGCAGTTATAAGAATTGGAACCCTATCGTGCAATAACTTTGCCTGTAAAAAAAAATGCCACATTCCTTAGAAATTGGAAACTCATATACTGTAATATGAACCTGCGGAACATAATATGAAAACAGACATCAAGCAAGTCTGGTTGCTTAACTGGATCCGTTGTCCACCAAGATAGGTTTTAATTATTTGACTCGCCTGCACTGCCATTTAAGAGAACTAGCTTGTTTCTGCAGTTATGCTATCTTCATGACATTTTGGACATTCAAATATAATGACATTCTGATCATAGCCTGCTAATGAGAGAATCCTTTTTCTTTGTTGAATTTGTCAGTAAATTGCTGAGTGTGGACTTTGCCTGCCTCATCAACTATCTGAGTTTGCAGGAGTGAAACTAAGCAATTTTAAACTCAAACAAACAAACAGGAAGACCAATAAATATACCTGATAACAATGTACCACACTATATCTAGTTTTGTCTTTTGTTTTAGAGCATGTGTACTTGAGGAGAAGAGAGCCAAAGTAGACATAAGGGAGGGGAAATAAGTCAAATTCTCTTGTGATGCGGTAGATTTAAATTCCGATAAATTTTTTAAAGTTATTTTAAGTTTCTAAGTTCTCTATATTTTTTGGGTAAGTAACTCCTCTTAGGAGACTTGATCTTTATCTTTTCGATTATAAATAAGGTTTGGATCCCTGAGGAGTGATATTTCTTTGATTTAATAAAAAATTTCTCTTCTTCCTCTATGTGAGATCCCCTTTCTTGGCGTGGACATAGTTACCGGCATTCATAGTACTAGAACCCTGTCGACTTGGATAGAAGAAAAAACAAGGGAGGAGGGGCATTTTGGACTTCTTTTCCCCTTTTGGTTGACAAAAAGGAGCAGGAAGATGGCAAAAGTGGTGAAAAAGCTAGTTTCACCATTCATGTCTCGGGAATAACAAAATCAAATGATTACATTTGTCATTTTCTTTCATTTTTCCCTCCTTTCCTCTCTTTGTAAGTAGAGAAAAAAAACGAGCCCTTTTCCCCTCCCATTCTTCCCCTCCTCCCTTCACTATTGTTGTTCCTTCATTTCCTTTCTTTCCCACTGAAGTTGACACGTCCTTAATTCTTCCCCTTCAATTTTTCCAAATAGTCTGATAGCCCTGATCAGACTGCATATTTTTGCTAATATTTTAAGAAATATAAATTAAACTTTTTTTACTAATCCTTCCAGAACTATATGCTAAGAAAGGCAGCACTTCAATTCAAAAGCCAAAACTCACTTGTACACAAATCAATAATCACAAAACAATAAGAGGAATTAAGGATGAGCATGAATAATATCACCTCTACTCCACCAATGCAAAATAGAACCACCAACAGCTCCAGGAACCAGAATGACATGAGTTTGTAAAGTAAGATCAAAAAGCAAGAAGCAATCACAACAAACAACATCGCTGATGTTGTGTTGATCTCAACTACACCACTAGATCCTGTATTTTCCATATTGAGAAACTCCTCAGGTGCATCCTGTGAACATTAGTCAATCCATCAGATAAGGAAATCATAATAAGTTTAAGCAACATGTGAATGAAAAATGAGAACCTTCTCCTTCAGTAGCTTGTCATGTGCAATTGATGCTTCCCTGTAGCTCCAAGCTGACCAATATGATGCACACAAGATGGTACCAACTGCCATGAGCCATAGAAAAACTTCTGCTGTATCCACCTCAGGACGGTCAGGGGAATAGATTTGCACAGCAACTGGAATTTTTTTGAAAGAAATCTTTTGTGTAACATATCCGTTATCAAATGCCAAAATAGAAATGAGAAGAAATGACGATGTATGGAAGTTTACACAGAACAAGAAGAACCATGCTTTGTCTAGTAGGAAATCAAATAATGACATGTCACATTCTTAATTTATGTTAATGTTGAGTTGAATTTTCATGAATTAGTCTTGAGAAAAATAGATCATCTTGTGTATTGTAAAATGGACTACAAATTATAGGACAAGCTGTTTTCAAAACAAATTTTACAAGGTAGAAATTTTCATATATCCTGCACAAGTCAATAAAATATACAGATGTCTTCTTCTCTAATGTAGCTTGTCCACCCACATAGAGATGTCAAAATGAGCTGACCAGGCAAGGCATGGCCCAGGACCAGTCAGCCGGTTTTCTTAGCATGTCAAACCAGGCTCAGCCGGTCAGTCACAGACCATGTCAGTCATGACTCGTGACTTTAGGTTGGTCACCCAACATGGGCCTGGGCCTAATTCAGTTGCGCCCAGGCTGGCCCAAGTCCGAGCCTACTTATTTTTTTTTAATAATAGAAAATCTTAAAAAAATCAGAAAGTAGAACAAATATAGAATGTTCTTTAAAAAACAATTATTTGTCTACATCTTTTTGATATGATGAATTCTAAGCATCTAGACTATCTACAATATGTTTTTAAACTAATATCCTAAAGCTGGACTGAATTATAGCTAACTTATAAGCACAATCTTGTCTTTAGTTGAACCTGAGAAAAAATTTGAGTTTGGTTTGAGCTCTATAATCTTTTTAGTAAAAAAGTTCGAATAGAAAATTTTGACCTCAGTTCACACTCATTTTATCTAATGAAAATCACAAACAAAGTCAAGCTCAATTCTGTTCAGATCATTTGACGAACTAAGATTCACCATTATTGCAAAAAAATTCTAACTTGTAAGAAGATTAACAAGGAAATACAGATATTTTATACTTCGGTTTGTAAATTAGACAAGAGACAGAAAATTTTTCTTAACTTCGTTTTATCTAAAACATGAAGACTATACTTAGAAGTCCATGTCATAATTAAGAGAACTTACCTGAGGAACCAAGTTGAATAGCGCTTTCTAAGCTTGCACCTGCATCTTGTGGAAGCATTATGGCAGGAATTGATATATTTAAATCTCTTTCATTTGGATCACAAACCATCTTGTATAATTCTGTCAATCAAATGCCAGTATATTAAAAAAAATTCACAGCCTTATAGGTTGATGCCCTATTGATGGACTAAAATTTGAGATCTTCAACATATCTTGGCAGGCCACATTAAAGAGCAGGAAATTTTAATGATGATAATATGGCAAAGTTCAGATGACAATAATGCATTAGCCATTCATTCTTCATATATACAACAGAATTACTCCTCAGCTAAGGTTATTTTTTTCACTAGCTAGAGATTAGGAACTGTGTTCACCTCTGTGATTGTTTATAATTAGTATAGCAGATGCTCCAGCAGCTTCGGCAATTTTCGCCTTTGTTGTGAATTTGCATTTCCCCCTGTGTACTAGTAAGACATCCCCAGCAAGCTAAGAAAATGAAGATCCAATGCATAACCCCAGGATCAATGTCAATATGGTTTTTATGCATGAATTTCAGAAGAGTACTTGAAGAAAAGAAAGAAAAACCTTTTCCTTCAGTTCAGTGCAGCAATCAGAAGGATCTGAAAGGAGGAGACGAGTACGGTTAGAATGCTTCTCTTTTGACTCTATTCTACGGCCAAATCGAGCACCAACACCAACAACTTCACTATCTTCTGTGTTGTTAACCCAGATTGGCACTTTCACCTGGTATGAAGTGCAAGAGAAAAAAAAGTTGTTATTCAGCACAAGAGGGGGCATGTGATACCTTGCATAGTCAAGTAATGCAAAACAAGAAATAAACCGGTCCTTGTGAAATATTATACAATTATTTTAACCCACTTTCTCAAGCTAGACCACAGGCACCTCAAAAAGTAGTTAGACGAGATGTTGAATAAAGAGATCAGTATGTTGATCTCAAGGCAGGTAAAGTAGAGTTTTTCTTTAATAAACATAGCATCTCAGACTGTTTTGTTTGCTTATGAAAGACTGAATTGCAATATTGAAGTTTCCTCCACGACATCCTGTCTCTTTTGGGAAGAATCCCATTTGGAGCTATAGACTATCTCAATCCGCTGCAAACCTGATGTAGCTAGTAAGCAAATGTTGCCACAAAATGCCTGTTGGACTCCAAAAGTTGTAGGCAATGCAATAGCGCATGCACCCATCATAACCACACCAACTGCCTGACATAATGATGCTTCTTCTCCTAAAGAATCGTCTTGTCATTCATTCTAACACAACAAAGACTATAGTGATGCCCTTGGAACCTTTTTTCAGCAGTTGGTCGATTGCAAGAACTTAAGATCTACTATCTGCTTTGCAAAATACCAAGAGATACTTCTAGAGTAGGGATGCATCAAAAATCTTTTTAAGTGCATCAAATCTGATCACAATCCAACCTTTGTGGTGCCTTGGAGACCCTTACATGATAGGGGTAGCTGAAAACCCTTTTTAGGTGCTCAATTGATTGAATGGACTTGGGATGAACTACACCACATTCATGCAATATCCTAGACAGCCTCATAGAAGAGGGATCCTTGGGGATCATTTTAGGCAGAGGATCAACTATGGGGACCTTATATGTAGCATATGAAATCTACACAATACAACTGAAACACTTACGGGGTCGGGATGACCTGGCCTCTTGGTATCCTAAAATCCCAAAAAAAGGATCGACCTACTCATGGGGATCCATGCTCACAATGTAATAAACACCAACCATCAAGTCCTTACCTGAAGTGTCATTAGGGTGTAAGCTCATTAAGAAACAAATCGGTTCATGGGCCCACACTAGAAATGTGAATAATCAGTTCACGGGATCCAAGCCTGTAAAGTGGTTGACTAGAAGCAAAGTCCATGCATATAATGCAATTGATTAAGTTGATTGACTTGCAAGATCCAAGCCTGTAAGTAACTGTATTAGGTTAGCCTTCACGGATTGGCACGATTGGTAATTGCATCGGTGCTTGCTACATGAGGTCTTGGATCAATTCCTAACGGGTGTGAAATGCCTCGTTGGGTTTCTAACCTCTCCCATGCAAAGGGATCACTATGCCAAAGCAAAGCCCCTCCGTGATTTACTATCCTTCATTAAGCCGAGGGGCTAGCCAGGAGGGACGCTTGGCGTGAGCATTATCACATTTTGCCACATGTATTAGGTTAGTGCATGTATTATGATTGGTAACTCCACATGGCAGCATCTCAAGTCAAACTCACTTTGGCTTTGTTTACTTGGATGAAAATTAGGAGGGGAGAGAAAACAGCACAAACATACATATTGGGTTTCATCATCTTGTAAAACTTGTGTGTCACTTTCACTCCTCTCCCTCATATCTTCAATCCAAGTACACTGACCTTAAACTTATGTGTCACTTTAAATTCTCAATTTGCAACTTGTTCAAGCACATGAAAAGTCCACATATACCATTAAGAAAAATACTGGTGGTGAAGATATTGGCATACTTGGCAAAGATACCATTGGTTAAATCTCACTTCTGTACTAGTGTGCAAAATTCTGCTGCCTAATGACAGTTGTAATTTTTTTTTAAAAAAACATTACACAAAAATACAACCATTAATGATGAAGTCGAAGTTTACCAAGATAGCAAAATCCTTTTTTTTTAGAAGACAAAGTTTTTTTTTTTACCTACGCTCATGTTACCACCTTCTCCTTTAGAAATTCACATTCTGACATTCCAAACCTCACACTCTGCCTAAGATGGACAAGGAAATAAGGCCAAGGTGATACAATTAACACAAAAGTAAGCGGAAAAACGCATACGAAGACATCAATAATACTGAAAAACGAATTACGATCAAGGGCAAGTTTGACTTATTAATCATCGGACAGGAAATAGGTAAGTTAAAAACCACCGACAAGTTCGTAGTGTTCACAACTTATCCACCACAGACAGAGTTGAAAATCGCAGAGCCTCCTTTTTAACTTTTTCCAAGACTCAATCTACTCACCTGCAACTAACCTAACCCAAGGAAAAAAACTTGCAAAATCCGACAAGCGGCGGTGCTCAACCCCTCGACAAACCGACGTCTTCCAGCAAACCAGGACACATAAGAAAGGAACCTCGGACAGTACTTACCAGAACGAATTCGTTGGAGCATCCGGGCTGCTTGGGGATGTCGTCGTCATCGTGCACGATGTCGTCTGCGATGACCGATCCAGGAACGAGCAGCACCAGCGTCAAAGCCCAGAAAAGCCTCCCGAAATCCATCGACGAACCGACTGCTCGCGAAGGACGAAGCATCGAAGAGCAGACGAATCGAGGAAGGGGCCGAGGCGAGGGAGAGGCCGGAGGATCCACGCGCGGTTCTCGAGTCAGAAGTCTTCGTCCCGTTCGTGGCGTTTGACATTTTGAGCAACGCAAGCGAGAAGGATTCAGCAACCCACAATTTGTCCGGGGTGAGGTGGCCTTCGAGTATGAAACACAAATCAACCGGGAAAGTTTCAGGGTTGGTTCAGTTGAACCGGCTAAGCCTGCTCTATTTGCACTCAGCGATCAATAGGTTTACACAAACATTTAAATTAAAGAAATACTTAATTTTTATAATGCAATTAAAATATTAAATTGAACTAAACATGAAAAGTCAAGATAATTTAAATCCATATGTAGTCACAAATTTATTTCGAATATTAATTAAGCTATTTTATGATTTAAAAAAATAATTAAAATACGTTAAATATACTAAATAAATGGCTATTAAAAAAAATACAAACTACATAAAATAAATATATATATCTATCAAATAGATTTTCTAAAATATATATTTTATTTTCTTTAGAAGATATACTTAATTTAATATTCTTTTTCATAATTATTAAATTTTCTTAATTTAATTTAGTAATATTACTCCGCCGCCCTGTAGTTTTGGCGCCCACTTCGACAGCGTAGGACGACGTCGCCGTCCACGATCCACGTTGTCTTTCTGAAACATGCAAAACATGCAAATTTTGGTCCCGGGGAACTCACTCAAGACATTGCACCTGATGGGACCGGACCGTCCGGTTCGATGGCGAACCAAAAGCCAATCAATTCACCAGGTGTTTGCCTAATCGCTAGTTCCACGGAGATGATACGGTGATAAAAAAATGACGGAATTTACAAATAAGATAATGATCAATTTTGAAATCTAAAATTCTTTTTTATATTCAGATGACTTTCACTTGTTTGAACATCATGTCCAAGGGCGAAGCCACGTGATGAGCTATCCGAATGTTAGATCGGGATAAAAAAAATAAAAAAATATTGTAACATACTGTATCACTTTTTTTTATTTTTTTTACAGTTAGCTTGGAGGAAAAATTTGAATCGTTGATTAATCCGGAGAATAGTTCAGGGCGACTTCACACGTGACCATATCAAGATCCATAAAATTATTCATGATTTATTTATCTCGTAATGATTACGAGACAGATCTGTAACATTAGATTGACAAATTTTTATGAATTGAAATAATTTACAAAATATTAGAATTCACCAACCTAACAGCTTCCACTGAGTTATTCCACGGTTATTATGAGAGAGATAAATTACGGAGAACTTTATAAATTTTGACGTGGTAACTAAGATACATAGAGATCATCTAAATTCAAAAAAAAAAAATAGATTTTCTACAAAATCGATTCTTACTTCATTCGTAAATTTTAAATTCCATCGTACTTTAACTGTCGTATCATTTTCATAGAAACAAGGTGAACTGAAATAACGATACTATTCGTTCGTGCTTATGATCGAGGGATTTCATTATATTTATATCGTATATTTCTTCGTTTAGTCTGCCACGTGTAGCATATTTTTCGGATTCTGCCTACTCCCGGCTCACTCTCAAACAATCCGCTGGTCGGTTCGACAGGGATGCCGCCGCGGTCCACATTTCCACGTGATCATTCTGAAACATGCATTACATGAATATAAAATTTGGATGAGTAATTCGATCTCGAAAATTTAGTTCGATCGGTAAACAAAAATGAAAAAGAGAAGAAAAAAAAACTTTCGACTGTTGAATTGTTGAATTGGACGGCTAAATAGGCACTTTTCTGCTACTTTTCTTGAAAGTTGACATTAAATTGTTTGAAAGCTTTGACCAACAGGGAGGCACTGGTGCACCTCTCGCGCAATAAAAGTCAATGGCAGGCAGTGCTGGAGAACTCGCGCTTCTCATCGGAGCTAGTTGTCGGTGACCCTTGACCTTCCTCGTTAATTTTGTACATGGATCATGGATTGAGCATGGTGGCTGCTGGGGGAGTCAGCCTCCTCCTCCTCTTCCTCGCCGGAGCTATCTCCGTCTTTTGGCTCTCGCCGGTCAGGCGCCGCAGCAATCTACGGCAGAACGGCCTCGACGGACCGCCCCCGGTATTTCCTCTGGGAAACTTGATGGAGATGAGCGAAAAGGGAGGAAAACGAGAACCACCGACGCAAACACCTTCTCCGGAGGCCGGCGGCGGCGGCGGCGGCTCAATCTCTCACGATATCCATTCTTACGTGTTCCCTTACTTCGACCGGTGGAGAAAAACTTACGGGAAGGTGTTCGTCTACTGGCTCGGAACAGAGCCGTTCCTGTACGTGGCTGACCCGGAGTTCCTGCGGCAGGCCACCGCCGGCGCCATGAGCAAGAGATGGGGGAAGCCCAACGTGTTCAAGCGCGACCGGAAGCCCATGTTCGGCAATGGCCTCGTCATGGTCGACGGTGATGACTGGACTCGCCACCGGCATATAATCGCTCCGGCGTTCTCCGCCACCAATCTCAATGTAATTATTTATCAATTACTCAATGTATCTTCTTTGTAGCTCAGTTCCATATATACATATGTTGATTAGTTGTGCGATCTCGACGCAGAGAATGGTAGGCGTGATGGAAGAGACGACGGAGAAGCTGCTGAGGGAGTGGAGCGCAAGGGTGGCGATGGGGCGGCCGGAGATGGATATCGAGAAGGACATCACGGATAACGCGGCGGAGATCATAGCGAAGGCGAGCTTCGGGATGAGCGATGAGAAGGGGAAGAAGGTGTTCGAGAAGTTGCGGCGGATGCAAGCGATGCTGTTTCAGACGAACCGCCTCGTCGGCGTGCCCTTCGGGAACCTGCTGATCGCGGCGAAGTCGTACGAGGCGTGGCGGCTAGGGAAGGAGATCGATGGCCTGATCTACGCCATCATCGATGCGAGGAAGCAAAAGAAGTCCCAAAATAATGATCAGAAGGATCTCCTCGGGCTGCTTCTGGAGCAGGAGCGCGAGCTGACGACTAGCGAGCTCGTGGACGAGTGCAAGACGTTCTTCTTCGGCGGCCATGAGACGACGGCGCTGGCGCTGGCGTGGACCATGCTGTTGCTAGCGCTGCACCCGGAGTGGCAGGCGGCGCTGCGGGAGGAGGTCATGGAGGTCATCGGAGAAACAGGGGCAGCGGCGTTCGACTCCGCCGTGCTCTCCAAACTCACCAAGGTGATAAATTTAAACAGTTTTTAGAAAAAAGTTCCAATCTTTAAGGATTTTCCGGTGAATTCATGCAGATGGGGTGGGTGTGGAACGAGGTGCTCCGGCTGTACTCGCCGTCCCCGAACGCCCAGCGGCAGGCGCGGGCGGAGGTGCGGGTGGGGGAGGTGGTGATCCCGGAGGGGACCAACATGTGGGTAGACGTGGTGGGCATGCACCACGACACAGCGCTATGGGGGGAGGACGCGAACGAGTTCCGGCCGGAGAGGTGGTCCGGGGAGGCGTCGGCGGCGGACCGCGGCGGGTGCCGACACAGGATGGGGTTCCTGCCGTTCGGGTTCGGGGGGAGGATCTGCGTGGGGAGGAATCTGACGGCGATGGAGTTCAAGATCGTGCTCTGCCTCGTGCTCCGCAGGTTCTCGTGGTCAGTGTCGCCGGCGTACTCCCACTCGCCGCGGACCATGCTGTCGCTGCGCCCGTCCAACGGCATTCGTCTCATCCTTCGCAACTTGAGCGACGACGAAAAGAGAAAATAAATGAACTAAAATAAAATAATTATATCGCCTTCGTCACTCGATTTTGCTTTCACGAGAGGAATGTAACTATTTTAGTTTCATGTTCCAAACTGGCCACCGTGTTTAATTAAATTGATAAAAATAAAAATATGTAATAAATTAAATGGTCGACTATTTCAATATTAAAAAATACTAAATTGAGAACATTATCCAAATGACATGCCAAACTCATCTTGCATTTGTCCCAACTATTTGCAAATCAACAGCAACGTATCTTATCTTATCAGATAGTCTACATAGTAATAATACACACACTATCAAATATGAATAAAAAAAATTTAAAAAAAAAAGAAAGATAAAATGTCGATCCACAGTTCATTTGGATACATGCATCACCTCAATTGTGCATCCAATTCCAAGGGAAGAAACAAGGCATATCCTATGTGTGATGTGGATTTACATGGAAGGAGGAGCTAGTGTTAGGAAGACAAGGCTAGCTCAGCCCATGCCAAGGGAGACTCCTTGAGAAGGGCAGCAGCAGCCGATAACTCGATTTTATCCTCCAGCATACCGGTGATTGTTTGCATCGATGGTCTCTTTGCGGGATCAGGTTCGATGCAGAGGCTAACCACATTGCATATGGCCGTGAGTTCGTGTGACTTGGCATTTTTCAGTTCAGGATCTAGTAGTTTAATTCTCTCTTCTGGGCTTTGAAGGTACTCGGTGGCCTGTGGTATCAGGAAGAAATCAAATCATTGTCATAGCTATTCAGTGATAAAGAAGAACAATGAGTCATAGAAATAGCATGAACCTTATGGTAACATGTGTCATAGAGTGTGTGAAACTTAAATCGATAAGGATATATCTCCGAAACTAACCACATGAAGTTGAATCAACTCAAGAGAGCGAATGCTTTTAGCAAAAGAAATTGTTGTCTTCTAATAGTTTTATGTGTGTGTGGGTGTATTTAAAAGAAATGAACCTCCAAAGACCAACCATGCCGAAAGGAAGTTGTGATACACAGTGAGGTTATGGTTTCCTCAGTTGAGAGGTGATCAAGTAATTAAATAGAGAAAATACAATCTTTAGCTTAACTGCTGTAAGATCTGGCTAAATTAAGAATTAAGTTGCTAATCTACATCAAACAAGCAAATATCAGAAGTTTGTAGGAAGTAAGAACAAGAATGAGTTTATGATCTCAATTTCTGTTCCATGAGTAAAAACACTGATGCTCTTGCTTACCCAAGTTACCAGACACCCTCTATCCTTGCAATATGGAGGTCTTCCACTGATTATTTCCAGTAGAAGCACTCCAAAAGCAAATATGTTTGCTTGTATCTCCATGTCTTGTTGCTCGCCAGAAGAATCGTGTCCTGGAAGAGAACCTCCATTGGTGATGCAACAAGCAATCTTCTTGGATTCTGAGAAAATAACTTTCCAGCTCTCAAAATCAACCAACTGCAAAAGTAATGTAAGAAGAAGGTTTTATCTTAATCCATTATGTTAATACAAAGATGTAAAATAAGAAATAAAGTTAGCAGGTTGTTGAGGGATTTATTTGTGATCGTAAAGTATCTTTAAGTGAAATTTTACAAAACGATAGTTAGACCTGCTATGTTATATAGAGCTAAATGTTGAACCATGACTTGAGCACATAAGCAAAAGATAAGAGTTATAGAGACGAGAATGTTAAGATAGATGTATGGACATACGATGATGGATAAAATAAGAATAATAACATTAGAGCAAAAGTAGAGATTACACCTATTATGAGAAAACATCGAAAGACATGTTAAATATAGATGATGATATAGTAGAGGATAAAGTCCAATGACATAGAAGGATTTATATAACTGACCTCATCTAGTGGATAAAGCTTAGTTGTTGTTATGAGAGTGACAAAAAGCATGATCAGACACAATAAATGATAGGACTCATGAAGTTATTCATGATTAAGCAACTGAATGTCTTAATGAAAGAGAACTAAATCAAAGTTCTAAGCCATTGCATATGCAAAATTGGGTTAGGAAAGAACGGATACTAAATCCACGAATATGATGTGAGGACAGAGGAAAAGGATGGTTATTGACCATTTATAGTCAATACACGTCTGAAAATAAAACCAAAACCTAAAATATGTCTTCATGTGCTAAAAAGATCTGTGATTTGTACAACATCAAGGACAAACATATATATACAGAATAAATTTTTCTATTCAGACATTAATGCATTATCCATCCTAATGAAGTATTCCTATAACATTTTTTTTTTTTGTAAATAATGAAGTATTCCTATAGAATTAGCTTGCAAAAATGAAATAGGCAATTGTTGTCAAGAACTCTTCGATACAGAGAAATCATGAGAGGCAGGTTTTAACGTGAAAAGTTTTACAATTTTTCTTGGATTAGCAAAATGTCACATTGGTTTCAGAAGGATTTCATACCTTTGGGGAAAAATCTTCAGTGAGATACACAACATTTGAACTAATTTCAGACAACACAAATGGTGGTTGCAGCTCTGTGTGCAAGTACCGTAACCCAAGAGCAACCCCTAGAATTATTTTCATGCGTCTAATCCAAGATAACTGAGATCCATCACCGTCTAGAGTTCAGAAGAAATAGCTTAAGTTAATTGAAAACTTTACCATTATCTATTTACTAACATAGATGGGTCAGTTTGTGTCTCACTTACAATGTAAATGTTCATACAATGTCCCGTTAGAGGCATAACCAAGTACCAGCATCCGTGAAAAAGGTTCAATTTCTTTACAATAACCCAGTAACTTTGGTAGGTTTTCATGATCCATTCTAGCAAGATCAGCTACCTGAATAAGTAAAATTAGATTGATTTTTATCTAAAAATTCTTCTGTTTCTTCGGATGAATTTCCACAAAGTTCAAGCTACCTTATTGTGAAAGGATAACTCGAGATAGTTTGTCCATTGGTCTTGTAAGTTGCCTAATGAGATAACAGCAACTTCAGTTGCATCCTTCATTGTTCCTTTGTAGACTATACCATGTGGGGAAGTGCCAATTATATTGCTGAAATCCTCACAAGCTATTTCAAGTTCCACCCGGCTAAACCTTAGAACATTTTTTAATAAGCCACCATCTATTTTTGAAGAAAACAGAAGATATGTCAACATCAGTTTCTTAACAGTAGTGTTAGCAATTATTAAATATTTTGAGAAAAACAATTAAGTCATGAATTCTCAAACTACCTATTGATAATGCCTTCTCATCCTTCCAATTCATAATTTTCTTCCAATGGATTTTCTCTGAATTTTTTAACTTACAAATCCTTACAGCAGTAGCAATTCCTGTAATAATGAAGACGAGTATAAGAAATCCAGTTGTGACCTCCAAAATTAGAAGCCATTCTGGCTGCTGTGGACTCTGATGCTTATTATGCTCATCAGTAAACTGTTTATCCTTCTCCTTAGCTATTGCCTGATTTTTGTTCGAATGACCTATATCAAGATATAAATAGTTTAAATCCATGATCTAGTGAAAAATATTATTCTCAAAGAATACTTTAGTGTTGCCATTTTTTCCAAAAAAAAAAACATTCCTAAGATATCCAACTTCATGTTGAATGGAAATTCCATCAGAATAAGTATAACATGTAATAGAAGGAATTGCCGTTGCATATAGAGTGGAAGCAAAACTGCAAGCAAATAATAGTCTTGTGGCTCAAGTTTCTTTGTGATTTTTCTGTCTGAATGCATGTGTAATTTGTTTTTCTGCTTTCTTAATGTCATGATCCTAGATAATTGGTACTAGATTACTTGTTAAGGTTCCTTGCAGATTATACTGTAAAGTAAATGAGGATTGGGATATTCATTTGATATAAGCTGTGTCAAAATATTTAAAGATAGTTTAAACAACTTCACTTGGTCCTAACATTGTGATTCAATCTATTTATTAACCTATCGTAGGCAGTTCGAATACTACTTGACAAAGGAAAAAACATTTCTGATAATTAGAAATTGTTACTAAGTACCAACCACCTTTTCACTGGTTACCAAGTATCTAACTACTGAGCAGTTAAATAGTAAATCAAACAAAAATGGTTTAATAAGACTGTGAAGACTCATGTCCTGTCACTTTGAAGGGCGGAAGTAATGTCCAAAGTGCAATATACAAGAGGAAGAGCTACATATGTGCGGCTTTGCTTATACGATAAGATACAACTAAGTCATGCCATTGATACAAATGTATCATGTGAACTACAAGTAGCTATCAAACTGTTTAAGTATTTATGCTGTGTGACTTTTTTTTTACTTCTTATTTTAAATTTTTATGAAAACTAGAGTACAGAAAGGGAACTGGTTAACCTACATGATCGAAGAGTCCGCTGCAGAACCCAGTATTTATCTTGAAAGCAATTTCCTTGGAAGCTTGACCTGCAAATGAGTTCAGGAAAGCTAACCAAGCTGAGCTACTATAAGATTAAAGAAATAATTAAAATAATATTTTATTACCTTTGTAGATACTTCAAACATGATGGTATTTGTCCAACCAAGAAATTGTAGGAAAAATCTCCAGTTCTTAACTTAGATAAACGGCAAAGATCGCTGCTTCTGCTATCACGTGCATGCTTAATTAAAATATATAAATATGTTAAACGTTCTAAATAATGGATCTTAAGACTTTGTATCCAACATCTGAAACTGTGAACACTTATCCCAATATATAACTACAAATGTAGTAGTGCACCGAGAATGACTATTCAAATGGATGTTCAAATTTAGTTTGAATAACAGAATTAACCTTTGCTTTTCTCATACTCCTATGAATTATGCATTGTTTCTCTCTCGAAACATGACTCAGGTGACAAATACGGATGCCGTGATTGTAGTTTAAAAATCTGGTGATATAAATCTCTAACTTGTATCCACTTATTTCCATTGTTTTACTTAAGTTAAAAAATGATACACACACACGTATGAACCTCCATGGAGCAGTTGATATAAAGGTTCTACGTTTCAAGTTCCAGCCAGGTCTTCCCATAAAATATTTGGTAGTTATAATTTGTTCAATAAATGTTGCATCATTAATGAAGAGAGAAGATGCTTAGATTGCATCATCTAGGACACCAAATGAAGAGCACATATATACACAATAAAAAACACACCGCCAAGGGTAACGGAGAAATTTGTTAATAGCATACTCAGTAAAATTCTTTTTACTAGTCTAAATATAGTGTAAGATTTTATTTTTTTTTAAGAAAATGAAACAACATGACTTACACGCCATACGATGTTGAAGGGACACTTAAGTTGTTGCCTCCTGGAATTTGTCCCTCAAGCCTATTCCTGTCTAATCTTAGCTCCACGAGATTCTCCAATTTACCAAGTTCAGGAGGTATGCTACCTGTCAACTCATTGGAATGGAGATCTCTAACAGACACCAGAAGGGAAAAAAAAAAAGTTGAAACCGATGAAACTCAAATTGGCCAGCAAATTTATGTCTTGAAAATTCCAAGTAGCAAGTACTTACAATTTTTTGATGGTAGTTAATTCTCCGAGCATAGGAGGTATAGAACCAGTGAGCCGATTCGTGCTCAAATCCAACACTGTTAGGTTCTTCAACATCCCTATTTCCCCCGGTATCGTGCCTAAAAGCAAGTTATTGTTCAAATGCCTGTACAAAGTCAAGAAATATTCTGAGAACGACACATAACACAAATAACTACTGGAAGGAATATATAAAAACCACCTACAGTTCTTGCAGACAACCGAGATTTCTAAGCTCTGGAGCAAGAAAACCTTTCAATGACGATCCAGAAAGGTTTCTGCAAAACAAAAACCCAGTTCCTCATTTCGCATAATAAATTCACGACTATTGTCATCAGAATGTACTTTCCTCAATTTGAAAAGAATCTTGCAAACTATATACACAAATCCAAAGTTATGATGCAGAAACAATGCCACCATGTTTTGTCCAAGAGAAAAAAAAATTAAGAGGGAACTGAGATCTACTTCTGAAGTCCCCGACCGAGCAAAGCATCAAATTTCTTACAGGAAAACCACGCAATCCTGACTCGCGGAGCAGGTGACGCCGGTCCAGCTGCAAGGACTCCCATCGAGGGGATTCCAATCAGATAAAGCCGAGAAAGGGTCCTCAAATGCAGCGCGCTTAAAGGCGACCAGCGCAGAGACTACAAGGAACGCCGATAACTATAAGATTACCCCCAAATCGGCCACGAAATGCGACTGATTCGAGATCCCAACAACATGCTTACTTTCATAGTGAGGAAAGGAGTGAACTTGAGCAAGGAGAACCATCCAATTGAAAACAAGCACGAGGAGAAACTGAAACCCGGGCGATTTCTTCATCTTCCTGAGATCACGGTGGCGATGGCGATGAAGGAGATGGAGGCACACGACTGATTATGGAGAATGTTTCTGTCTTCGACCGAGCATGTAGGAGGGAAAATACTCCTCTTCTTTACAAGAATTATGGTGTTTTTTTTTTCCGCGAATAAAACTGAACGACTAAATATTATATAGAAATCAATCAAGGGATTCTGCAGTCGCACTATTCTTGAACGACGATTTCAATATTGAAATTATACTCGAACAAATTTATATATCCTAAAATCGTCTGAATATTTTTTTTAATTTATCACCGAATAATATTGGAATAGAGAATCGAATTATATTTTTTTATAGAATATTTTTTTATTTCTATGATGGCTCCCATTACCTTATGCCCCTGAGGCGGTTTCCTTTGCTACACAACAATGGAGCTCAATTTTTCCAATATAATTTCATTGGCAATAGATTATTTATTATTATTATTTTGAATAAATCAAATTAATAACGCATTTTTTATGTTTAAAATATTTTAATCATAGACACTTAAAAAATTGCAAACTTAGTTCAAATAATCCTATTTAAATTAATAAGAATTGGATTCGATTTTTAGATAGAAATTAGATGTAATACTTGGGCTTAATAAATAAATTAACTCGGAGGGTTTTTAATATTATTTGGACAATTGTACTTTTTGATAAATTATTGAATTCAAAATGAAGAATGATCTCTAATCTAATACGATACGAAAGAACCTTACGGACCCCACCAAAAAATTTGAACACAGACGAATCGAACGGCTAAAAAGGGGCTTGGCCCTCCATAGAATTCAAGTTGTGTGTTAGAAGCTATGGAAGGTAAATTGGTGGGTCACTTGCCTCTTCCATTTCAATGCTTCGAAGCAAACTAAAGTATAGAGTAAAGCAAGAGAGGGCCCAATGAGGCTTAGGTCGATGAGGACCATGAGATCCACTGCTTTTCAAAATAATAATAATAATGAAATTATCATATTAACGATTTTTTTATGATTTTTCATTTAAAAAAAAATAAATCGAAGAAGTATTCGCGTAGTTAGTTTCAATTTTTTTAATTAGTCATTTTATTTGATCAAAATCTTATAAATTTATTATAGTTGAAGATCAAATCATAAATAATTAAGAGTTGAATTGAATATTCTACTATTCGTAAAAAGATTAGAACTGTCAATCTACCGGCCTTCGCTGATATGTTCCGCGATCATTGTGAGGGAGATAAATTACAAAGGAACCTTTGATCTTGACGCAATTAGTCAGGACGGAGAAAAATCATCTGAGTTCAAAGAGGAGTTTTAGATACTCCTCTGTAATCGATTTATGCTCATTTTACAAGTACCGTCCTGTCTTAATTAACGCGTCATTTCTGTGAGGACGAGGTCTCTTATTTCTTATGATGCAAAGGTTGGAATCTGTCAACCTAGCGACCTCTACCAGTCCGCCTCCGGACCATCGTAAGAGAGGTAAATCACGGTAGCCCTTTGACCCTTGAGACTAGTAATTAACGCATGGAGAGATGACACCCTCGCATTTGCGAAGGATTAACTCATTGTCCTATGATGCAACGTCTGCATACACTAGCCACTAGGCCCTTTCCGCGGAGGCGAGGTCTTTTATTTCTTCGCAAAAAAATTGGAACCGCCAACCTAGCGGCCTCCACCGACCAACCCCTCGGGCACTATGAGGGGGTAAATTACGGAGTGGGCCTTTGACCCATTAATTCGGTGGTAAGCACAAAGAAAGATATCAATCCAGAGAAATTTTAGATCCCTCGTTGATTTCGAACTCGAACATTCTCATAAACGTCATTTTATATTTACCATAGAGTCATACCCGAGAGGACAAATAATATAAGGTCTTTTATTTCTTGCTCTTACAATGCAACGCAAATCAGGCACATAAAAGCCTCGACACTTCATCAATTACCAGACCTCATGCATGTTCTACAAGGAAACTTTTGGTTAAAATAAAGGAATTGAATTTTGTAGAAAATAATAGAGAAAAAAATAAATAAATTATCTATTCACAATTGCATCGATCGCGATGACTATTGTTATCACCTGCAATGGCTATACGTCACCTACGATGCTCACTCGGTGAGATGACAATGACCGATAATTGATGTTTAATGATCAACGATAATAGTCGATGATCGATAAATCAACGATTGTTGACGATCAATGATAATAACAAATTGATCACAAAAGTAAATTGTTATTAATTAAAAGATTTTCTTTTGGATTTGAATAAAAAATTGTAATTAAAAGAAAAAATAATTATCATTTAATTTAATAATAAATGAAGAAAAATTATTCAATATTCCTTTGAAATAGAATAAAAAATTAAATAAATAAATTTAAATATGTATGTGTGTTAACTTATCTTTATTTATACATTTACACTAATTTATATTATAAATAAAATATTATAAAAATACTATTTATTTTTATAGTATATACTACAATCAAATAAAACTTTAATAAAATATATACCTACAGAGAATGATCTCCTGCGCGCTTCATCCGTCTATGCCCATGCACGATGCGATCTCAGCCGTCGATTTAACACGATTGAGAAATACACAGTTTTGACCTGACGGCGATTGGATTCCAGTTGGAATCCGACTACATCGTGGCTGCTAGTGCCGTGGTCGCGATGACATCTGATTCTGACCAGGAATCGACCAGATTTTGATTGTAATCCGGGCAGAATCCGGTGTCGGCCTGACGACGATTGGATTCTGGCCGGATTGCTATCGGAATCCGAATGCATTATAGTCGCAGTGTCGTGCCATCGTCCGGTCAGAATTCGGTGTCGGCCTGACGACAATTGAAATCCGACTACCCGTTGGTGTATTCCAAGCTACATCCGATTACGATCATACTCATTAGAACAAACACCTGCAGGGTTGTTCATGGCACTGCAGCCGAGGATCATCGCGTGCGGCAACACCGTGGCCTCCTTCGCCATGGCGGTCCGATTCCTTGTCGGGTCGACGGTGATGGTCGTCGCCTCGGTCGTCGTCGGCCTGCGTGGGACCCTCCTCCACATGGCGATCGTTCAGGTAAAATAGATCATCTATGACCCATACTGTCATCAACTCATGAGCCTCCGCCACATGGCGATGTTTTATGCGGTGGAGAATCTGCATTGGGTGGAATCGTGCATTTCTCAATCATGTTAGATCGACGATCGAGATCGCATCACTCACGAGCACAAACGAATGAAGCACACAGGATATATATATATATATATATATATATATATATATATATATAGAGTCGTGATATTCTCCGCGACAAATTCCTCACGCCCGTCCATGACGCAATGGCACCGTCGGTGCGGATGCCGCTGTTGGCTCGCCGGCCATGCCGGACGGGGCGCGATCGACGCCCGACTCGGCGGTCCGAGGTCGGCGTGCAACTCGTCGATGGTCAGCCGGGCCTCAATTCGGCCCGATTAACACTTTGAATCCGTCTGCAAACATGCGAAAATGACCAAAACAGCGTACAAGATACTTGCGGCCATTGTTTGCCACGATCGGAGTTGATTCGGCGAATTGCGCCGACCGGCGTTGACGTCGGCGTCGCCCTGTCGATCCATTCGCCGCGTCGGATTCGACGCAATTCGATCTAATCGACCCGATCGTTAAAACCAGCGGTGACATCGATCGTCATCGAAGTTCGACGATTCCGATCGCGACGGTCGGAATCGGCCGCCACACAATAGTTTCACCACTGCTGGTCATGTATTTTGGTCATTTTCGATCGGTTTGCATCGGATTTTAGACTCTAATTAGCTGAAAATCTGAGCCTCGTCGGACTACCGACAAGTTGCGCATCGATTGCGTCCGATTCAGCGATTCGGCGGTGGTTGATTCGGGCACGGTGTGGCGGCGATGTATGGCACCACCGTGTATGGCTCATAGCGTAGAAGCGCCGCGATAAGAGATTATTTCTCTCTCTCTCTCTATAGATATATATATATATATATATTTTTTCCCATCCTGACACCGCACCCCCTCTCCCTCCTCTCTCCCTCCTATTCAAATGACCTTTTTATCCTTTATATATATATATATATATTATTATTATTATTATTATTATTAATTTTATTTAGTTTTATTTTTATAAATTAATTTTGTATATTATTTTTTCATTAATACTATATATATATTTTTTAATTTAATTTAATTTTTATTTAGTTTTATTTTTTGTTTTTTAATTTTTACTCTTTTTTTTTGTTTTTTATTTTATTTTACTTATATATATATATATATATATTAATTTTATTTAATTTTTATTTAGTTTTATTTTTTAAATTAATTTTGTTTATTATTTTTTCATTAATACAATATATATTTTTTAATTTAATTTATTTTGTTTAGTTTTATTTTTAAATTATTTTTTTTAATGTTTTTTTAATTTTTATTTCTTTAACGACTCTTCGACTCGTACGTGCTATATATTAAACCCCTGTTCCGTTTTGTCCGACAAATTAGGATTATCGACGTACAACCTCTCCTCGCCTCCCGTTTATAATTCGTCGTCCTCAATCGCCGTTCCTGCATTCTACGAAGCCTAGGGTTTGTCTCGTGCCTTTCACTTGCTCCTTCCCTTCCCGCCTCTTCGGTCCCCTTTCGCATCTCGTCGACATGGCCACCAGCTTAGCGCCCCCACGCGGCCGGCAGCCTCCGGGGCGCAACGTAGACGACGAGAACCTGGTCTTCGAGACCAGCCCGGGGGTCGAGGCCATCACCAGCTTCGACCAGATGGGCATCCGCGATGACCTCCTCCGCGGTATCTATGCCTATGGCTTCGAGAAGCCCTCCGCCATCCAGCAGAGAGCTGTGATTCCCATTTTCAATGGCCGCGACGTCATCGCCCAGGCTCAATCCGGTACGGGGAAGTCCTCCATGATCGCCTTGTCCGTATGCCAAATGGTTGATACTGCCATCAGAGAGTATGCTATTCTTTTTTGGCTTTCCAATTTCTCGACTTTGCACTTTTTTATTGCACTGTAGGAGGCTGTTTAATTTTTTTGCACTACAGAGCGTGTAGGTTAACCAATGACGCCTGCAAATGAGTTCTTCTAGATCTGTTGAGACATCACAAAATCAACTTGTTAAATATCATTGACTTTGTTATCCATTCAGCTAAACTATGGTTAGGTCCAAAAAGCAGACTCTTTATTTTCAAAAAAGCAAATCTTTTGCACGAGTACTACCCCTATTTAGTTTGATCTACCTGTGTTTTGAGTGATGGATCCCATAAAAGGCTCCTTTTTACCTAAAATTCGTAATCATCTTATTGAAATTATTTTGTATTCTGGTCATGCACTGTCAAACACAGAGAACAGTTAGCCAACTACAAGTTATGGGAATCACACATGAAGATAGCTAAAATTTACTTGTAACTTTACTTTTAGATTGTGTAATACCAAGGAACCGGTTTCAGATTTCCACATATGCTCACTTGATTAGAGTTTGTAGTTAAATTCGTGTACTTCAATTGTAGAGTGCAGGCACTTATTTTGTCACCTACAAGAGAACTTGCTTCCCAGACTGAGAAGGTGATATTGGCCATTGGTGAATACATAAATGTGCAAGCGTATGCATGTATTGGTGGAAAGAGCATAGGCGAAGACATTAGAAAGCTAGAGTATGGTGTTCATGTGGTTTCGGGGACGCCTGGTAGAGTTTGTGACATGATCAAAAGGAGGACACTGCGCACAAGAGCTATTAAAATTCTTATTCTTGTATGTTGATCCTTTTTAATTGTTATACTTGTTTTGCTCTATGCAGTTGTACTTTTTACCTAATTCTTTGTTATTTGAGTAGGATGAAGCTGATGAGATGCTGAGTAGGGGCTTTAAGGATCAGATTTATGATGTGTACAGATATCTACCTCCTGAACTTCAGGTTTGAGCCATGTTTTAGAATCTTCAGAAAAATTTGGACTCTGACAATAGTATCCTAGTATTATGCTTGTTGTTGTTAGAATATGGGCACCCACACATGTCCAAGATTTTAAAGAACATATGCAAGTGATATGAAGCTGATCTATTGCATAGTAACCAATAATGTATAATACATCATGATAATAACAATGATGTGCACATATGAGTAATGGCTAATTGAGTGCTTAAATTAATACATACTAATTACTATACCAAAAACTTTGCCTAAAAGTGTGTCGCAATCACAAGCGAAACCTTAGAGGGGGATGAACATGATAAAAGTCCTTATATTTGAGAAGAGACCTAGGCAAGTAATAATTGTTTAATTAATGGATGACAATTTCAGTTTTTACGATGGCCACATTTGCAGGTCAAATGTGGTGCATATGCAGTAATAGTCTATAGACCTTTTGGCTGCATGCACTGTATATGCTCTCATGTAATGTGAGAATATTTAAGCCATCCACATATGGGTTACAGTATATGCTATCTGTCCCCTCGCAAATGCGAGGGTGTCGTTCCTCCATGCGCTAGTTACTAGTCTTAAGGGCCAAAGGCCTATCGTGATTTACCTCCCTTACGATGGTCCGGGGGCGGACTGGTAGGGGCCGCTAGGTTGGCGGATTTCAACCTTTGCACCACAGTATATGCTATCTGTCATGCAATACCTGTAACATAAGCTCAGGTATCTGCATATTCAACCTGCTAGTATGCTTTTTAAAGTAAATGTTTATTTTAGGTCAAGTTGTTGGTATTCATGCTTTGCTTGCATTAAATATTTTCTTAACTTGTTGATTTTTATAACAAATAAAAATTATAAATTATTATGATCCAAAAATATTGATTTGAAACTTATTTTCTTACTTTGGAAATTTGTGTTTGCTATGCTTTTATCGATTCCATGTTCATATGCATGCGGCGTCAAATTTGTGATGCCGTAGATAAATGAGAGTTAGTAAACAAGATGTTTGCTGCTTATTACTTGAAACCAACAATTTATGGAATGATCGTCATGATCTTTAGTTTTTGAGTTTATTTTGAACTTTCATTTGGTCCCATCTATTTTGTTTTCACATCTAACAAGGTTCATTTCAGATCTTAATGATTATCTCCTTGGTCTATTTGTGTCCTTGTTTGTGTAAATCCTAGAATTTATTGAACATGTAATCTTGTGAATTGCTTTGTAGGTTGCTCTGATATCTGCTACACTACCTCATGAAATCCTGGAAATGACCAACAAATTCATGACTGATCCCATAAGAATCCTCGTCAAGCGTGATGAATTGACATTGGAGGTATCTAAGTATCATTAAAGTGTAAGATTGCCTTTTGTTGTCGTTAACATATATTTTTTTTCAGGGCATCAAGCAATTCTTTGTGGCTGTGGAGAGAGAGGAATGGAAGTTTGATACATTATGTGATCTTTATGACACTCTCACCATTACTCAAGCTGTTATATTCTGCAATACAAAAAGAAAGGTCAGTATACTACCCTGTTAGGCTTAGAATTATGATACTGATTCTGAAAGTAAAAGTGGAAATTGTTTGTGCTGCAAGACCAGAATCTGCTTGCACCAGTCAGACTTCGTCTGGTGCTTCTTACTCTCATCTTTCTCTTTTGCTGAAATTTTCCCATGTTATTCTAAGCACTTTATCTAGTGGATGAAAGCAAAATAGAGGAACGGTGATCCCATCTGCATAGCCTAAGAGCCCTAGCCTTCTGACTTAGACTCTATAGTCATTCAATGAGTCCATCTGAATAGGTTTACCTACAATGTTCTTTTTTTTTCACCTCTATTTATAAATGTGTTTCACAAAATTGATTCTGAATATCTTGGATAGCATGGTTATGTTTCTCTTTTTCCCTTTAACATTGGAATATGAATGTTAATGGTGTTGTAAGCTAATTTTCTTATAGGAGCCTAGCCTTGTTCCGTTTGACTTCTCATATATTTTTATTCTTTGTGCAATGCACTCTGGAACCAGATTAATTTAGCATGTTTCTCTGGCAGGTTGACTGGTTGACTGAAAAAATGCGCTCAAACAACTTCACAGTATCTTCTATGCATGGCGACATGCCTCAAAAAGAGCGAGATGCAATCATGGCAGAATTTAGGTCAGGGGCAACTCGTGTGTTGATTACTACCGATGTATGGGCCAGGGGGATTGATGTCCAGCAGGTAAGCCTTTTCACTAAAATAACTTTGCATATGTAAGAGAGCTTTTTCAGTAAAATTCATGATCTTTCTCAGTTAGTATATTTTGATATGCAATGGTTTTATGGTTCTCTCAGGTATCATTGGTGATAAACTATGACCTTCCAAACAATCGAGAACTCTACATACATCGGATCGGTCGTTCTGGACGCTTTGGGCGGAAGGTAAGTTTCTTCTGCCAATGCATATTGGCATTTGGTCTCAATGCCCTTTTGTTGTGGGTGGATATTATTTCCTTGACACGACAAATCTTGTTCCTGACCGCAACATCTCCATTGTATTTTTGGTAGTAGCAAATATAAATATCTGAACCAATCTGACTGCTGCACACCCATTTCCTGCGCGCTCATGCGCGAATGGAAAATGCACAATAACATCGCCTGCGACTCCTTCTGCCCGAGCACTAGCAGCTCTGAATCGCCAGCGGACGCCGGATTCCGACCGCGGTCTGGCCAGCACCGGATTCCGGCTATGGTCCGGCCGGCACCAGATTCAAGCCGGAATCTAGTTGAATTGGCCGCGATTGCGACCGCTAGTGGCTGTGGCACTGGCGGCCGCAATTCAATCGGATTCTGGGAGCGATCTGATCAAAATTCCACCGTGGTCTGGCCAACACCGGAGTTTGGCCAGAATCCGCCGCGATTGTGGCCGCCAGTGGTTACGGAGCGGCGCCGATTGGAATCGGTATTGGCCGGTTTAGAGTCGGTGTTGGCCGGATCGCGGCCAGATTTAAGCCAGAATCGGTTGCAGCGTTGGCGATCGCAATTCAGTCGAAATTTGGTCGCGGTCCGGTCGGCTGGACGACGATAGCGACCCCGACGACTTCAAGGATTGGGCTATAGTGCTCACCGGGAAGGAAGTTGCGACTGAGGAAGCTCTGTGCATTTTTCATTACTGTGCTATCGTGATAAATGGACGACAGAGAAGTTGTTGTGCAGCGGATCATTAATACTACGTCCAACTCTTTCAAGGTCTCATTAACTGATCACTAAACACTACCAGTTCAATTCTAGAAAGCCAGATCTACCCCAGTTGCTCGATTACTTTCGGCATCCAAGTTTTCTTCACTTTTCATGGTTCTTCTTCTTCTTCTCCATCATTCCTTAATATGTCCTTGCCGATCATGTGAATGCAGGGTGTAGCAATAAACTTTGTGAGGAAGGACGACATCCGTATCCTGAGAGATATCGAACAGTACTACAGCACACAGATCGATGAAATGCCAATGAACGTTGCCGATCTCATCTGAATGGTTAGTTACCTCAGCGAGGAACGGGCGCAAAGTTTCCCTTCTACTGAAGAACGTTCGACGTTTATCCAACTTGTGCATATGCGATGCGAATGTAACATAAAATCATACAAATGTGAGGATGAGGAGTTTGCTGTGTTATCGAGTGGATCTGTGATTTGATTACGAACTGATGATCGATATGTTGCTCGTCTTTTTGACACTGGCAACAGCTACAGTGAATGTAAAATTTGGTGAAGTAACGCAACTATCTAAAAACAAACGTCAGATTAAAACTGACACAGGTAAAATGAATCCTGTTGTGCTACTATTCTTTGATCTGGGTCTTTGAATCTTTAAAGAACACTTAATTAGAATTTAAACTCTCTCGAGTTGGAAAGAAGAAGCTCCGATTCAATGAAATTAATTGCAGTCGTGTAAATTTATTGATAAATATATTAAAAAGGAGAAAATTGAAAGATAATTTAATTAAACTAATCCTTTATTTTGCTTCCTTAAAGATTGGAACGGTTAATCTAATGGTCTCCATCGATCTGTCTCACGATCATTGTGAGAGAGGTAAATCATGAGGAGTTTTATAAGCTTTGATGTGATGATCAAGATACGTGAAAATCATCTGAATTCAGAAAAAAAATTTAAACCTTTTTCGGAATTGATTCACGCTATATTTGTAAGTAATGTCGTACCTTAGCCATCATATCATTCCGAGATATTATTTTGCTTCCTTCTTCCCTTTTACTTGCGGCGGTAAATAAAATAACTCAAGTTTCAAATTGGTAAATTAATCATACTATTTAAATAATTATTAAATTTAATTTGATTTTTTAGATTGAATTTGAGAATTTGAATTTAATTAATATAAGTTCAATTTAAGTTTGAATCAAATTTATTTAAATTTGATTTGTTTAAATATTATCAAATTTTAAGCCAAATTTATTTGTTTGATTTAAATTTTAATATTTATTTGATTGATTAATATAAATAATTTAAATGAATATAAATAAATATAATTTGTATTATTCAATTTTGTTCATTTAATTTATTAAACTATTTAAGTTGATTCTTGTAATTGATTTTAATGTTTATTGAATGAATATAAATAAATTTTTATCAAATTAAATATTAAATTTATTTATGAACGCTTAGTTTATTTTATCGTTATGTTTTTTTTTTCTTTTTTAGAGGAAGTAAGAGAGGAGAAGAAAAGGATAATAAGAGGAAGGAATTTTTAATTTTGTTTGAAAATAAAAGAGAGAAAAAAAAAGGAAAATAATTTTTAATTTTTTTTATTTAAAATAAAATTTTCTTACATTTCAATCAGAGGAGAGGTGTCTTCACATATGACTAGTATAAAGTGATGGAGGGAACATAAGTCAATTTCAATTATGGGAATGTCTATTTTTCATTATAATCAAAGGTTGGAGAGAAATGAGCTTTGGTATAATAATAAAATTATTATTTTGTGATAAAAATTTACGGATTTAAATTTTAAAAATAATTTTTTTTTATAAAAAAATAAGGTAAGATGGCGGGAGCTTATATCAAATTGTATTTTTTTTTTATCAAAGATTGAAGGTCAAGTATGATTAATAAAAAAAATATAGAATCATTACATTAGTAATCTTCGATCGTTATCTTTATGTATAAAATAAAATAAATTAAATATCAGATGACTAATATAAAAAAATATAAAGTCATCGATAATTTAATTATTACCCCCACTTGATCCATTATGATTTGGTCGGTGAGGTGAGAGATTTAATGGAGCTTAAACATATTTGGCTCCTAGACTGAGACCCCCAACAAAACGACAAACGCCTTCTCCGCTTGCCCGACGACGGCTTTGGGCGCAGATCCAAGTCGAACAGGATGCCGAGGACCGGGGGAATGACCAGTGCCGTGAACGTAGGGATCGCCGTCCAGGCCGACTGGGAGAACCGCGAATTCATCGCCAACATCTCCCTCAACGTTCGCCGACTCTTCTATTTCCTCCTGCAGTTCGGTGCGTATTCTTCTCGGTTTAATCCAAACTAATCGGGGCTTTTCATTGTCAAATTGGCTGAAAGCGCCAAGTTCCTGCTGGGACGATGATTTCTCAGATCTAGTTGTTGGAACATTCAGAAATGCCTTCTTCGATTCATCTAGGGCATGGCCGATCGTGTCCTTTCCTTGAATGTTCAGTACCGCCTGACAACTAATGCTTCGTAGGGGATCTAGCTTTTGAGGATCTTACTCGTAGTCTTCGGTTGTTGTTCAAGAGTTAGAATGCAAAAAAAATCCAAGCTGTTAGACCTTGTTGAAGGTCAAATAAGACTTGTTGTGTTTGAATGGCACTGCCGCGTCTGCATCTGAGAATTTTTATGCATATTTTAGTTTATTTTCACTGCTGCAGTTATGATCGAGTGTGCTATTGACCATTGGATGCTCCAGTTCGTTGTGCATATCCAAGGATTCATACTGAGCTACAATCTGAAGTCAAACTTAGGCTTCTTCCAACTGAGGCTCACAAAAGAATCTCTCCATTGCTCGAGTTAGCTATTTTTCACAATCTGTTACGACATCTAGACAAATATTTACAAAACAACAATCAAATACAGGAAAGATTGCTATCGTAGATTCATGTTATGATTATAAGTTGCTATGCACAATCTATTTCCTACCTTGATATTAGTGTACACGCTGCACAAGATGTCCTAACGTGAGAATTGTGTTGTTATTGTTGCTCCTTTCGTTGTCTTCTTAGTGCATGCTCGTTAGCTTTTATCTCCATATACGTCTGTGTGTGTGTTTCAGCACTCAAATTCGCCTTTGGTGCTTCCAGAGGCTACGACAAAGAGTAAATTGGCTGCTTTGAACGAGAAGCTTGATACGTTAGAGCGCAGGTTGGAAGTTCTTGAGGTCCAAGTGAGCAGTGCAACAACAAATCCCTCTGTTTTCACCTGAAAATTCAACTTCTTCAGGCGGTGTCACTGGATCTCCTGAAAACTCAACAAGGTTCGTAGAAAAACCAAGTTGTTATAAAGATCTGGAAAAGTCACATTATTTTCCATTCAATATTTTGCTTTTATACTGAATCATACTTTATGTTCAGAATATATGATGAATTTTGAGGAGTGTTATTGTTATCAAAGACTTATTGGGGAGTTCACCTATCTTTCAATTAATAGGCAATTTTTAACTCAACTAGCATTTAGTGAAACTGTATGATCACTTAATTAAAACAAGTGGTTTTTTTTTGTTTGTTTCTATCCAACTAAACACAATACGCAATGTAATGCAAAATGATTACTATTTAGCACGATGGCGGTCTTGGCGATGAATTCTCAACAGGTCTTGGAGAAGGCTACCTGTAGGGGGAGGCAGCAGCACCTGTAGTATACTGGTTTTCTGAGATAGGTGGCCGAGGAGGTGAAGTAGCAGCACCTCACTTGTGGTCTGTGGATTTGGTGGCAGCGACGAGAGCACGAACACAGGCAAGGGAGCAGCACTCATTACCTACGACGATCTTAATGGAAATTTATAGTTCAAATTCAATACAACTTGAAGTCATCAGGAACATGTCTATTGCCAAAATCAAACAGATGAAAAATCATTCAATACAACTTGAAGTCATCAGGAACATGTCTATTGCCAAAATCAAACAGATGAAAAATCTTTAGCACAAAGGCAAAACTAACTGTCAAGCTGTCAATGGCAAAGTAGTTGCACAATATATAGTTCTATGCTACAGTGAAGATCCAGTTGCTATTAATTCCCAGACAAAAAAGGCAAAAGGAAATGTACAGTTCAAGCCTACGCTGAAGATCCTAAGAAACAAAGAACTCAAAATAAAGCTCATATACAAGTAAGATTATGGTCATGGTTAAAGTGTAGTTTAGAGCAGCATTGGCTCTTTGCCAAATAAGAACTTGCTGGTTCTTTCACCACACTCAATTCGACTTTCTCTGATACCAGATTTATTGGTCATTAACAGACTTTTCGTCTCCACCAGAAGGGCAACGATACTATGGCAGCATGAAATAGGACATGTTCCAAAGTGCTTATAGTTGGTGAGTTCAATCAGTGAGTGGCGAAGAATTTGAAGTCATGGTGTTCGACCTCAAGTTGCTTCAACCAGTAATATGCTTCATTGTAAAGGGCGTTCAGGGTTTCATTGTCTGAAGATTTTGGGTCTCTCCATAAATCCTCCTGCATTTTGTAGGTAGAGAGACCAAATGGTGAAAGAGCAATGGCATTTCTCCCGTTCATTTTCACTGGCTTGTTGATCCTCAAAATTACAGAATAGAGGTCTTTTTCATCATCAGACTCCATCCTATCTGCAATGGCACAAAATTGCAAGGACTTGAAGATTGACGACGCTATGAAATTGCCGCATCAGATTAGTGCAAGCAAAAAAGCAATTGTAAGTTTTCCCATCAATGAATTCATGCAGTTTTTTTTTCGATAAGCTAAGAAAAAAAATGAATTATACTGGGATAAAACTTAAAGAAAATGCAAGATGGTGGCTCCATAGAGCTTGGTTGGTCTTCCTTGTAGTTAGTTTCTTTGCATATTCTTTAGTTTCTTAGCCATTTGCTGGCTGTTTTTGTTGCAGTTAACAAAGTCTTTCTTGCAGGAAAGTTATGTTAATCTTGTTAAGGTTCCTTCTTATTCTTAATACCTTATAGGAAGTTCAAAATATATCACCAATTAAAATGCCAAAAACATATTTCTTTTCTTTATTCCATCTTTTGAATTACCTGGGACCTCCAAAATGTCAAAAACTATTGTCTAGATTAAAATTAAACAACCTAGCTATACACCAGTTGACATTCCAACAACCAACTTAACTTCATACATTACAAAGTAATGCCAATGCATGGCTTTCAAATGCTGAAACACTGTCATAAACAGACTAAGCAATCATTCCTAACAATAGAGAAGTTGTTAACTAACCTTCAGATCCTAGCACATATTGACTGCAAACAGTGTAGAAAACCATAACTTTGCTAAAGAACAAGATTCGCAAAAGAATAAACAGCCTTTTATATAATATATATATGTTATTTCAGACTTCAAACATTCAAATAGCATTTTTCCCAGAATCAAGCCAATGAAATAAGCAGTGTAGAGACATTAGGTTATCTCAAAGGCCCAAAATTACATAACTTTGCTAAAGAGCTAGATTCACAAAAATATCAAGGAATCAAGATAGGCTGATCATTCGCAACAAATTCTCTTTCATATAAATCTAACAAAAATACAGTAATTTACGGAACAAAGAGAACATTTGGCATCTAATACCACAAACAAACAAAAAGTACATACCTTCAGACAATGTGGATATAGTATGATAAGTAAGAAAGCAAGCCGACAAATCCTCAACGCTTGCACATGCTGGAATGTGATAGATAGGGTACCTGATTTTGCATAGTTGCAATGCATAATAAGAATAAAATGATAATCTTTTGTGGTGAAACTAACAAAGAAAAGATAGAAGATACAGTAGCATTCAAGTTCAAAGTTCTATCACAATTTTTAGCTGGCTGTAAGTTCTTAGTAACCACTTAGTGACTAAAACATAGCAGGCAGGCAACTGTCAATGGAAAGAAGTGGACCGAGAAATGAACCAAATACCAGGCAACAGAAAACCAGCTAGCAGGTGACAATTCTATGCTCTTCAACGACAACAAACCAGGAAATCGCCGAGCCAACTCCTTTACCTATTTAGAAACAACCAAGGTAAAATGGATAAATTCATACACAAAATTGGTTAAAACATGTTGTAGAATTATGAATCCTACTTGCGAGAATGGATACATCAATATGGTGCACAAGTATGAGCAGCATAACTGTCTATACCTTGTCCACAAGGGGTGGCCTTCTATAGGGAGAACCATACTCCATATACTGGGCATACATCTGCCCAAAGGTGTCTTTTCTTGGAAATAAATTCTCATGAGTAATAACTGAACCATCTGAAGAAGCATCTGATGACTTAGACATTGTGTCACTCTCATTGTCATCACTAGAACATTCACACTGGCTGTCTTGTGGAAAAATCCTGCAAAATTGAATCAAATGCAGCTCATAATATAGTTCACTAGAGTTGGCTACATGAAGAAAACCACTGCTCTATATATGAGGTTTATTCCTGACCTCGAAAAAGCAAGTGATTTTCTGGTATATAATTGAATAGCAGATAAGTATGGAACATAGTATTGAACTGTCCTTTCATGGTTGGGAAGGATGATGGGAACACCAACCCCATATACACTCCACTCTTCATATTGTTCCCAGAGGTCTGCTAGTGTGAAATGCTCCATCTTCTCCTTCTCATTTGGTTGGCAAATGCTATTCAGATCCTGTAAGCATGTCCACTTTTTTTATATCACTACGACTGAGCAACTACTGAATACAAATTGCAGAGAAGTAATTAAAATCTAGAAACAATATTGTAAGAGGAAGTCTAGAACCAAGGATAACACTATAGTAACCCTCATCTGGTCCCAAGAATTCAAAAAACGATTAATCTTGTTTTTTGGAAATCAAAAGTGAGCATCTCTAGCATTAGCAATCGTTATTACTTCGATTGAAATGTTAGCGACTGTAGCAGATCAAACAAGTTAGAGTCACCTATACTGTTCAGATCGAGGACGATTCCATGCAAGAACATAATGAAAGAAAAGGATGACTATTTTTTATTCAAACAGTAAAGTTGGTTGCATCTTTTACATGCAGAGGAAGGGACAGAGATTTTTCTGCGATCGGAAGAGGACCACAGGATGCTCGGAGAAATCAAGGAAGCAGATAGGGCGAAAAAAAAAAAAAAGAAGAAGAGAACCTTTGAAAGAGGGTAAGTAGGCACCGAAGGTGTGATATGAGCAAGGAAAGACTGCAGATTGGAGCTCTTTGGCACACCAGAATCCATCCTCGTCCTTCCCTTCCACTAAAATACTTTATCACCTCTCTGCTCGTCGCCTCTGCTTATGCTCCACAAGCAAACCTCAAAAACAAACAAACAAATACAAATAAGAAGAAGGATCGAGGAAATCCAGGAATGACGGGCAGAATGTACCATATGGATAAGCTGCCCCTTTGTCTATATATACAATCTCCACATCTTCCGATCTCCCCCTTCTCCGGCGACCTAATAAGAAAGTGACGAAGCGGCAAAGTCATCATCCATCGCGCCTTCTCAACCTACTTAATCCAGAATCCATTCTTTTTACAAAAAAAAAAAAAAAAAAGGGAAAAGAGAGAAAGAGAGAGAGAGAGAGAGACTGGATTGGAAAGATTTCAAGCGCCATGAATGCCCTCCAATCTCCGAGGTTCATCTCCCATCCCGCGTATCTGTTAGATCACGCCGTTGCCTCCTCGCGATCGAGATGGCAACCAAGAGGACCGATTTTAAATCCTCAACGATCGGATATTGTTTTATATTCCTTTTTTATTTTAGAAATATAACTCCTTTATAGACTCGATGCAGGTAGGGAATGTGTTAAAAGATCGGTATTCTATCCAAATATTCGATTCAATTAATCTTAAATGAATCTTTGAAACGCTCTGTAAAATAAAATCGGAATCTAAGTGATCTATATGATTTTTTTATGATTCAATTTATATTTTATAATCGTATGATCTCTGAACAACAGTCGTTAAAATCATACTTCGTCCATCAGATAAATTCTTGACTCTAAGACTGTCCAAATGATTTTTTTTTTAAATTTGTCTATGGAATATTTCGTTTTTACCGTTACACCCGTGCACCGTGCTCTCGGAATGACGATGCTAATTCATTTCAAAAAACTAAAATAATTTTCATAAAACGTTAAGTGATAAATTATATCTATAAATATTTTTAGAGATAAATAATTAATTATGATAAAAATTTAAATGCCATTTATACTTGCCTTTACAAAAAATTTAAAAATAAAGTTGAATATTAATCATTTATCTCTTTGCAAATTTATTTATTTATTTAAAAAATAATTTATGATAAATCTATTTGCAAATTAAATTATAGATATATTTTCCGAAACGGGTGGGCAGAGGGGCAATGACACTGAGGCCGAGGCTCGTTTGGGAGGAGGTGAGGAAGAGCAAGTAATAAAAGGATAAGGATAAATAAAAAAGAAAAAAAAATTATTTTTGTTTGGGAAGAAATAAGGAAAAAAGAAAAAAGAAATGGAGGAAAAGAAAATAGAAATAAATTTATACTCTTCCTTTTCACAAAAATTTAGAGTATATTTTTTATTTTTTATTTTTTCAGAAAATAAAAAACAATTTTTTTTATATTTTTTAATTTTTCAAAAAATACTCTTTTATTTAAAAATAAAAAATAAAAAAATATTTTTTATTTTATTTTTCAGTTTTAAAAAACACTTTTTATTTTTTAAAAATATCAACCAAATATATTTTTTTTATTTTTTTCAGAAAATAAAAATGAAAAAATCACTCCCCTCCTCTCCTCGGCCGAAGTCTCTGGGAAGAAGGGGGCGGTTAGGGAAGTAGTACGAAGGCGAGCACGAAGGAGCACGCCTTTCTACTTGATTTGTGATTCTAGGGAAGGAGAAGGCGCCGCCAGTGCGGATCGTCGCCAAGAACTTCATGGACATGGTGGCGCCTTTGCCGGCTCTGAAGCTGGACAAGCTCTACGACAGTGCTTTCATCTGCGAAGCCGATCTCAGGCAAATCTTCTCCTCTCTTTCTCTTTCTCTCTTCTTCTCCTTCTGTGGCTTCTCAGTAGGCTTGTCTTTGTGGAAATATTTAGTCAGATTGTAGGCTTGCTGTGAGTGGATTGATTTGGTGCTTCGAGTGATATAGGCATGGTTAGATCAAGTTGTTCAGTGACTCCTCAAAAAGATATGGTGCTTAAAAATTCGAAATATCTAATGGCTTCTCGTCTCGCTTGGTTTCCGTGACGATGTCCTTTCAAATTTATGTTGGATTATCTCTATGCAACCAGCCATTTCAGCATTCGATCTCCATCTAATTTTGGGGTGTACTTCCTGCCCACTGAAGGGGCTATTCTATAGATTGACTTTCCTCATGCTATTTCTTTGGTTTATGCATTCAATGCTCTTGCTTTGGTTCTCCTATATTTAGGATTGGACATTATGAGTTCAGTGTCTCTGTACTTAGTGTTGTCAAGTGTTTTGTGTAAATGATGCTAGATGAGCTGAGTTGTTATGGTTATATGGTTAGTTCATAATCTTTATAGCATGGTGTATTTTTTATTTATATGATTATTTTCAGTCTCATTCAGTTCTTTTTATCTTCAGATCACTGCCCCCTATGGCTAAGAGGTACATTTTGCAAATGTTGTACGTTGATACTGCAATAACAGCAAGGTCGATGGAAGAATGGTTGCTTCCTGATGGGTTTCTAAACACAAAGTGGCTAGTGATAGGTTGCTTCAACTGAGGGTTTTCCTTGAAGTTAATGACAGGTAAGATGTTCTTAATGCTTCTTTTGTGGATTATTTTTTTTACCGTTTTATCTCCTCAGTTATGCTTTTGATAGCTTATATCATAACATGTAGAGCCCTTTTTGTTTACATCTGAATTTCTGGGAAGTGCTTAACTGCATTGTCTGATCATCGTTTGTGCAAGTTGATGGATACAAATGTACTTTTTGATGCTTAACCTTATTACTCTCCTATCATTTTTTTTTTTTTGGCACATTTTCATTGTAAACAGCAGATGGATACAAATACACAACTGTGGTACATCATTAGAGAATACATCTCTACTGCAGAGGTACTATTCGGCATACTTTCTATTATGTCTTCACTCTTAATATGTTTGGACCAGTAATTTTTTTCTGTATAAAAACTTGTACTGTAAGACTAATTATCTGATGTTTTAAAAATCATGATTGCAAAGTTGATCCCACAGACTTGATATCATTCCTTCTTGAGCTTAGGTTTCATTCTCTTGGACAGGTACAACTATCAAGGTCGCTTGAAAATCTATTATATAATAAATAATTTAGTTCTGTGATGATTGTAAATACCAATTGGATACTAAATGTGTTGATATTTGTTGGTATAAACTATAATCTAAGGTTTTGCATTAAATGTTATCTGAAAGTTATTTTCTACATTTTCTAGTGTTTGGCACATGGAAAATGGTTAGGAAATCGATTGAAAATGTTGGATTTTTTTAAGGAAAATGATCTGTGTTTCTTTTAAGTGGAAATCGTTTTCCACCTGAGGGAACAAACTAAAAAAAAAAAAAGTTTGGAAGGAATATAAGGCAACAAGACAAGCTTTTTTCCTATACAAATTTTCCACAGAAATTATTTTTGCAAAAAATAAGCTATTTTCCAACAAAGAATGAACTCTGAGAGTTGGTCATTAGAGCTTAACGATACAATATTTTTTTGTTGTTCAATTTTATTGATGAAATGAGGAAGTATATTGTCATTTATAATGACTTAGTTTACTGTACATAATGTAAAAACCTCTTTCCTACCAGTGATTGTTTCTCTTTTAGTTTGTGCTACAATTCAAATTTCTACAATATTTAGTAAAAACCTCTTTCCTACCTTTGCTTACGTAGATGTGATCTCGTTTTGTTTAGCAAAGTTGTCAAATCAGATAATGTATAACTCAATAACATACACATAGTGTTAGTTCAGCTAATCTGATGCCCCACATGCTGACTCCCTTGATACAACCTGGAATGTCGTTCAAGTTAATTTGATTCTAAATTACTCTTACCTCATGGCCAACTGAGTTCTACTGTATTAATTTTAATAATTGGATTCTGCAAGTTTTGGTGCTGTTTCATCTATAGTGGTGGCTTTTGGCCTATGAGCGGATTATTTAAATTTAGTAATGCATGCTGTATCTGAGGTGCCAATTATCACTTGGTAAGAGCCTTTGTAATTGATGACAGATAAATGGATCAGATCCCATTTTTCCTTGTAGAGTATGTAATAATGTTAGATTTGCCTCCAACATATGCTTAAAAAGCTGTATGTGTTGAAATGAATCACAATCTGCCTGAAGTTACTTGAACTGACCAGTCTCCTCAGAAATCATAGGTTTTCTCTAGAAGATCAAGTGAAAATTGACTAATGCATAAGCCTTGCATGCAATATGATTATTATATCACCCCACTCTCTTGGTTGTTGACCTTGCCTGACTATTATTGCATTGGAAGACAATAATATACACCCTATGCAGTTGGCCTTTTATAGATCTATTATGCCTTGGATGCTTTGTTAGTTAGGGACTTTATTTCTTGTCATCTGTTGAAATGGTTTCTTGATGTTTCTCCATGGTACGCTTTCGGATGATGCAAAAGAATTTTTCTCTCAGCACATCATTTTGTCATTTGTGCTTCCAGCTTAGGCGAACTGAATCTTGTTTCCTCATGCTATAGGCATACAACTTGAACACTCTAACTGATGTTCAAAGATCTCGTAGACTTGTGGCTGGTCAAACTTCAGCATGTGAGTACATCTCTTTCTTCTTTCCTGTAATTTCTTTTGAGGCTTTAGTGTTCTGCATCTTAATTGTTTGTTTGTGATATGGCAGGGAAGAAAAGAGGGTTGGTTTATACCTACAAAATTGGCTACTAATCTTCCAGTGAGCTTCACTGATTCAGCATCGAGCAAAGAGGTCTGCTTCACAATTTATCTCTCCATTTTTAGTATGTTGTGATATCTTTCCATGGTAAATGAAGGAAGAAGACTGCATCCTATAAGATTTTATTTCTCTGAATTACATACTAACTCGTCAACTTCTGTACAGAGCGTTTAACTTGATCATGTCTTCAATTGTTGCACCGGTATTGCATCTTTATTATCTTTGTCGAATGATTTATTTATCTTATATATATATGCATTGTTATTTGTGAAACTTATTCTGTTTTTGTGACAAGTTGGATATCCATCGATATCTTTTCTCCATCTTATTGTTAGAATTAATAGTTATACTTATACATAGGTTTCTAGAATTAACATAAAATCCATCGCAACATTTTAAGTCTCATTTTTGCAAGATGAAACATTAGTTACTACCATCTGAAACAAGACGATGGCTGAAGTAAAAGTACCATAGGCCACATAAAATTAAAAAAGAAAACTTAAGATTGTCTCTACTCGCATCTAAATTGCAAATGAAGAGTGTTGCTGGTAGAGATGTTGAATTAACAAGCATTATAGGGATATCATATGAAACTGTGAGCCCATAATTAAGTTTGGATTTATCAAACATATGCTTGTGATGACTGCTAGTTAAGGATAAAGTTGTTACAAATTTATAATTCGGAATATTATAATCAACCAACAGAAATGGCTGTTGTGTTCGTGCATCTTAAAAAGTAGATATTTTCTTTCCATACAAGTTTGCCTGGTGTTTTCAACTATTGAGTATTGACACTTCATTTTAGTTCACATCTCATGGAAGAGATTGGAAGAGTGTCTACCTGATACTGATTGTGTATTGCAAGACTTGAAGGCTGAGTTTAATGAATATCTTGGTGTCATTGCCAGAAGTGCTTAGATTTGGCAAAGTCTGGCAAAAAGACCCAAGTAGGATCTGAATTCTGAAGCTTCTATTGAATAATAATATTGTTTTTTCATTCAGAGTTCTATGGATCTGTGGGCTCCATTTTAATTCATATTATCAACTAGCTTATTGTTTGTAACTTTTAATGCTATTTGGATTTGGTATCTATTGTCGGTGGCACTTTTGCATGGGCCACTATTTGATTAAAGCTCTTCGATTATACCAAATAATGAGGCTCTTCCCATGAATCCATAGCCATTCCACAAAGTTGTGGAGTAGAATAACCCATATTTGCTATGTTCGGTAACAGAGAACAAATCAATTCAAGTACATTTCTTGAAACACTTGTCCGACAGGTAGCAGAATTATAGTGCTACCAATTTGAAATGCTATGAAAGGAAAGACAATAATCTTGCCTCTTTTTTTTAGTGCTGAAGATCTGTATTTCTCGAATTATTGTTTTAAGCTGGTCTTACAGGTTTCAACTGTAAACTTATAGGATTTTTTTTTTTGTTTTGTTTTTTGTCAATGAGAGAGTATGGGCATCTCTGCCAGTCAATGTATATGATGGGATTTATCAAATATCACTTATCTTTATAATCAGCCATGCTCATTTATATGCTTTTCATGCACAGGGTTTTGTTATGGTGGAGACAAACTTCAGAATGTATTCATACTCTTCTTCTAAATTATACTCTGAGATTCTACCTCTGTTTCAAGGTAAAGGTTCCTGAATAGCATAGTAGTAATTCCTAAACAGTGTCAATTTTTTAACAATCTTGTGTTCCATCATTGAGCTGCTCTGTATAAGAGGATTGCCGTAATAAAAATATTTAATGCCCCATGTGGATATAATGATTTCAAATTCTTAGTATACTTTTGGTTTGTGCATGTTGAATTGGACTTTTGCAGTCAGGTTTCATGTTCCACGCTGAATATTCTGGTTATGTGCACTTTATTATTGCAATTGAAGATATGCAGTCGGAACTTCCATTATCATACACCGAAGCATAGGAGAAAATCAAATATGTATAAGTCTCATGCTTTGGAAGCTAATGCCAATTGCAAATGATTTGGCGTGCACTCCACGGTAGGCATATTACTTTTCAACTACCTACCCAAGGTTCTCAAACAAATCAATGAGACGAGTAGTTTAATACAATGGTCATAAGTCAAGATATTAATTTGATTCCGTCTGGTCATTCTCCATCAAATCCCATGATATTGCAGTGCTTATTTTGCTTAATTGTTGAACTTTAGGGATGAATATCAACTTCCCAACCTAATTGTTGGAGCTATTACAAAAGTAAGGTTGTACAATGTTTTTGAGAATGGAATCACAGCAGAACAGGCAAGCATTAATTTTATTATTTGCCCGTACTCTTTGTTTTAGAATATTGCTAATGTTAAGTTCCTCTATGTAATTAGCACTCACCAATAGAAAAAAGAAATATGGTTACTTATTTTATACAGTCTAAATTTTTGAGATTCTTTCACTTGAGCTACAACTTTATGATCGTATTTCTAAAATGGTTCACATAGCTTCTCATCTTGTTTCCATTATTGTGTTGGTCTGTTAATTTTTCTTGTGGGACTTGATTTTTTTTTTTTTTTTTTTTTGACCATTTGCAATGAATATGGTATGCAACAAATGTGAAATTTAGAATAAGGATACATTTATAGTAGTAGGGCAGAAGGGGAGTCAAGATTAAAGGCAGGTAAGGAAAAAATGGTGGTGGAAGGTCAAGCTACCCTATTTCGACTCAGTGTGCTATCGTATATGCAAACAATGATCAGTTGTCACATAGGAACTCACTGTAGCAAAATTAGTAGGGTAGACCATAATAGAAACAAGATGAGATTCAAGTATAAGATTCAAAAGGAAAATGTTAAACTGATAAGAACAGAATGGACACTACACTTGATCTTAAGCCAAAAGGCCGAGAAAGGTATTCACCGGGTTGGTCGCCTCTAAAATTAATCGGGCCGAAATGTTGATGTTTGGTCTATATTTTGAAATAACTTCCGAGGTTATTCTATCGATAGTATAACTAAAAAAATATATATTGCAGGAAACTATTTGTGCTATCATGGTTATCTTATTTTTTAAAATTGTGGTTTCATATTATTTCTTTTTTCTTTCCTACAGCAGAATGCACATCTCCGAGTTGCAGATAAGATACCTGCAGTTCCAGAAAACATTACAGATCAGGTGCTTATTCATCAAGAGATATCTAAATTCTAACTAGATGTACTTCCAGTATTATGTTTTTTTTTTTAAAAAAAATCAAATATGTTTCAACTCAAATGAAAAAGGCGTCAGAATCAATGAGGTACAAAGCTAGATCGTTTGCATTCTGGTTTTTGAAACTTGTTGAAGTTTCATTCAGTTTTTTTTTTCTTTAATGGCATAACAAATATTCAAAATTCATGTTGTCGTTGACTGCTTTAGTTTCTCATGACAATTTACTCTAGTTGGAGTATGCTGCAAAATTCTAGTAAATTATAATACCAATATTTCAACAAATGGCCAGTAGATTAGGCTCTGGGAAACTGATAGAATACTCTAGTTGAGATGGATCCGTCCTCTCTCTACGAGGATTTCCCTTCAAAGGTAATAAATTTGAGTTGCAACTAGCTTTCACTATTTTTTTTTTTTCATGACTAATTTTTTCCTTCATCTTTGCTATCCCTTGTTCAGGAAGTGTTCGAAGCAGCATTTGATTTTGCACGAGAAGTCGGTAGTGTGTTGTTTGAATATTCGAAAAACATGCGTCATTATCCACAGAGGTGCACCAAGATATGAGAGATTTTCTACGCCGTGCCCAAAGTAAATCCTTGGTGGCTCAAATGCTAACAAATCGAATAATGTTCTCATGATAAATCTGTAAAGGAATGCCCATGGGTCTCTTTTGACACATTGATATTAGTTCTGCTATGCTTACAGGAGCAAATGAATTAACGAATTCAAGCCTGTAAAGGTAAATGCACAAAAAGAAGGGAAATTGCAATTACGTAACAAATTATTCAAAAGGATGGATTAAGTTGGCGTATGAAATAAAATGCAGTTGCAGGGCAGAGAACGAGAAGACATCAAACTCATCATCTTTATAACCATTTCATTGCGACAATTCACCATTATTTTACAGATTCAATCATGCCTCGTGTGCCCCGCAACAGCCTACATGTTTCAAATAAGTGCCACACGAAACGTATTTGAAGCTAGAAGTTGGAACTATGCGGACTAAATTGGAGAGCCCCTCTAAGGTTCTTGAGGGCTTTATCATACGATATAAATCCCATGAACCAGAACTCATGATTGTCGATGGTGAGGATTTGGATGTATTTGTCAGAAGGGTCCCTAGTGTTAGCAGAAGGATTGACCGCCCTCAGATGATCCAGAGGCACAATTATCTGCATGCAAATGTAAAATCAGATTTCAGTGAATTTCACAATTGAAAGTAGCAGTCTTAACATAGTTCCTGATGGGCAATATTCAATCAAACAAAATCTCGACAACCAAGGTACTACTTTTACTTGTGGTTATTTTATCAGAGCTAACTAATTTTTTCAGACATGAAAGTCTGTTACTAGAGGGAATTTGTATGTGGTTACATGTTTCCAATAGATCAGACATGCTCTAATAGTGCACAGAAACTTCAGCAATCCCATCATTCAAATAATATAATGTGTTTCATCAATATATTGCAGAGGAGGTTAAAGTAAGAATTTAGATGGGGCACCTTATAGTTCGTCATCTCCTGTTGACCAGAGGTGGTACTGTAGCTTACTGGGTTGTCACTGCAAAATGCAATTCTGGCTGTGGATAAATACAATGTACCTATCACAGGACCCGCTGATGTAGAAATGTAACAGGCATAGGATTTCCAAAGCTGTTCTCCAGGATAAGTATTGAAGGTTTGCTGGAAAACCTTGTCGTTCCCACCTTCTGCAATAACTTTTGTTCCCTGTGTAATCCTAGCCAACGCTGCGTCTGTGAAACTAGGGCTGGTTTTAACTGCCATACAACAGAGAATAACAAAATTAATCCCATATATGGTAGACCTACTAAAATGTGCAGAACTATTAGTCTCATAGCATTTCTCTTTAGATGAGTGACTGTTAGTATATTGAAATTAATCACATCCTCTTACAAGGTCCAAATCCCATTTAAAAGCTACAGACACCTGTTTGAACCAATCAAAATATCCAGATACGATATGTTTGCCACTTTTGATTCGTTATTCTAGTGCATTTAGATTGGATGTGAATTCTAGAATAATACAGAGATGAAAGTTGCATTTCTTATCTCTAGAAATTGTACACCTCCAGAGTAAAAATACATTGTGCACTGGAATTGAACAATATCTAGTCAAAGAAAATCTATATCTTCGAGTAAAAGAAGAAGAAAAAAAATCTAAATCTTCAGATATCTACATAAAGTGCAATGCAAAGATGAACACATTTGTACCTCTAATCAATTCCTCTATATTTTTCTTTTGATGACAACTTATATAATTCTATTCCAATGTACCAAAGGTAATAAATATAGATCACTAACTAAGAAGAGCTCAATGCATCTCTATGTCCAATTTTTGCTCACATAATGGTTTACATGTCTTCCTATGTCTTGTAATACAGATAATGATGCACACCAAGACAAGGACTCCTAGTGTCACCTACTAAAGCTTTTCTATCGTGATGCATAAACATAATTGGGACTGGGTTGGACTAACTTTTATGAGGTTGATGTTTTTCTATTTGGAATAGCATTGGAGCTGACTCTTGCTTTAGCATATGGCCCGCTGCCTGTGTATCCAACTGGACCGAAAAAAAAAAAGGCAAGATAATCAGCTAAATTTTATTTCACTAGTTTGAACTCTATTCTATACCATTTCATCATTTATATTTAAATATATTTTATTTTATTTTATCATTACTAATAAAATATTTAAATTTTTTTTCTCTATCTCATTTGATTTTATTATAGTTTTATGTTGTTTAACTAGAATATTTATTGATCATTTAAATATATATTTGTATCATCTTAAATATCTATTAGAATTTTCTTTCAATTGGGATAATCTGTTCTCTCTAATATTTTTATTTTTTATTTTATTCATTCCTATATCCCACATCCATTTTTAACATCCTCATCATCACTCTCAAGAAAAGAGATTGAATGACAATCAAAATAGGAGGAGGGACACATGCTGCCTTTCCGGATTCTGTGTATTAACAAGATAAAAATTTCAGGACCTATGGTAAAGAGTTTCTATAGACATTATGATCTCTAATCCTCACTAGTTCAATTTTGTTTGTGCATCTTAGTAAATATCGGAAAGGATCTATAAATTTCTCCACAGATATTCTTAAAGGGGAATAACAATTATCGCTTTGCTGATTCCTTCCACAAATGAATTAATTGCTTAGCAACTTCAACAACAAAATGCATACTGATAGAAGGATCCAGAAACATACGGTGTTGCCAGACATGTCCAGCTGCGCCACCAGCCTTCCTCGAGGTATCTTCCAATTTCTTCCCACATCGTCCAAGCACCTTCAGTATCGTCTCCGTAGGGCCTAAGACGAAGAACCAGAAAGAAGGGAAAAAAAAAAAGAAATGAAAACTAAAAAGTATTGAGAAAGAAAACCCTAGGAGAGTAGTTTTAAGAAGAAGATTTTGATCACTGATGGACACACTCTTGTTGGGAACAGGGGAAACATTCACGTAGGGATTGCCGCCGGCCTGATGAGCGCCGATCGGAGCAGCAGAAAAGTCCAGATAGGGATTGCCGGCCCTGTTACCGGATGCGGAATAAGAAGGGGGAGGGGCCCCGGAAGCCGGAACCCCGTAGTCGGCTACGCTCCACCCGGCCGGTGGCGGAACCGGCGTGCCCATCACCCAGGTCCCCGGCGCCGCCTCCTGCTGTGTCGCCATCGGCCTTCCCTGACTCATCGACACGCCACGATCCCCAGCGAGCCTGCGGTTCCTTTTCCGGGATCGAGTCTGCTCCGTCGGTTGAAAGATAAATAAATTAATTACTAAAAAAAAAAAAAAAAAGGGCCCGAACTCGGTGGTCGGTGGCTTGCGCTGCGGGGGCCTCGAGATGCCGAATTCCGTCGGGGACTGGAGACGTACTCGCTGGCCTTGTCACATTGTTGCGCGTATTATTTTAACGCGACGCCAGACGCGCCTTGAATTTTGGGTGTCACTTCAAGCAAAAAGTTAATTATCTTCGTCTCAATATTGTTGGATGATGATTAAAATAAATAAATAAATCATAGTCTCGACTCATCGTTCAAAATGAATAAATTTGATGTTGAATTTAATAAGAATTTATTTAATATATATTAAAATTAATCAATAAATAAATTTAAATAATTTGATAAATTAAATAAATAATTTTGAATATATATATTCGATTTGTTAATATCTGTGAAAAATGTTCATGAATAATATTCATGAATAATGTTCGGAAATAATTTTTATAATTAAATTCATTTAAAAATTATTTATAAATTCATTTATATTCATTTATGAATAAGAATTAAAATATTAAATAAACAAATAAATTTAATTTAAGAGTTTGATAATATTTAAATAAGTCAAACTTAAATAAATTTAAATCGAATTTGATTAGAAATTCTATACCTATTAAATAAGTGAAGCTCAATCTAAAAAAAATAAATCAGTTTGAATATATTTTTTAATAGTTCAGTTAATATTAAATTTAATTTGGCTCGATTTGATTATCTTATTAAATAAATATAAATATTATAAAGTTTAATTTAGTTCAAGCTCTCCTTTACAACTCTAATAATAGAGAACTTTTGAGTTTGTATGTAAAATTTAATTTCATATGATTTTTATTTATTTATAATAATATCAACCGTGGCTGGGCATGCCTATCCGAGCGCGAGCCGAACCAACCCGAGACATGGGCCAGAGCCCGCACGCTTCCGTGGGCCAGGGACATCCATGCCAGCCCGCCATGTGATCAATCACCCTCCCATCCAATCAGTTCTACTGCCACGGCCCCACGAGCCATTCTGAACACTGAAGATGAAGAAGAAGAAGGTCTCGAGGCACGCAATCCACTGAAAATTGGAAACAGGGTACATATTCCAAGTGAGGATGTGCGCTTTGACAGAATAAGCATCCTCTTCACTGTTTAATCCCACTTTTTTTTTATTTCTTGGAAAGAAAAAGAAAAAAAAAAAGAAACGAGATTGATCTCTGGTAATACAATTTGGTGCGAAGAGAACTGTTTTCCTTCCATGTTCTTTGCTGCTGCGCCGCGCCCCTTGGCTAGTGAGAGTGACTACCAAGGCAGGCCAGGCCGTCGCTTGCATCCCCTGCTTGCGCTGGTTCGTGCGTGATTGCTTCAGCAAGAGGTCTGAGGCCTGAGAGGCCTGAGAGGCCCGAGAGGCCATCGTTAACGTGCGTCAGAATCCGAAGAGGACGTAGTAAAGGAGAGTGATGGGGAGAGCGATTAGCATCCCGAATATAACCCTGCACGTTTCGTAATATGCAAAAGAGATTTTTAACTGTTTGATTTCTGGAAGGGGAAGTTGATTGATTGATTGATCTGCTAGCTGCTCACGCTGTGCTTAGGATGGCAGGGTGGAGGTTGTACTCCTTGGCGAACACGAAGGGCACGATGCCCTGCGGGAGGGCCGCCTAAGGCAGACAAAACATCGCATGTGAGCGACGGAGGCTCATGAGTTCGGTCGACAGTACTATGAAGCCGTAGATGATCGATTTTACCTGAACGATCGCCACGTGGAGGAGGGTCCCGCGGAGGCCGACGGCGACCGAGGCGGCGGCCATCACCGCCGGCCCGACAAGGAACCGGACCGCCATGGCGAAGGAGGCCACGGTGTTGCCGCACGCGATGACCCTCGGCTGCAGCGCCATGAACAGCCCTGCAGGTGTTTGTTCTAATGAGTACGATCGGAACCGGATGTAGCTCGAGTCGAGGAGGAGATGGACTTGCCTAAGCTAAACATGGCCATCCCCAGGCCGGCGTCGGAGAGAATGGAGATGGAGTTCTCCACTATCTTCGGCATCGCGACGTGCCACCGGAAGGCGACGAGGGACCAGGTGAGGCCGATGAGGCTGGAGTAGGTGTTAGGGTTGCGTATCAGCTTCCGCCACACCATGATCAAGATCAGACGGGTCATGACGCTCGCGGGGGGCAATTGACGGTCCGGTCTCATCCCGCCCGACGGCCCTCCCGCACCGCCCCTCTCCCCGCCGCTCGCCTCTGCTGCTCCCTTTCCGCCACCGCCACCGCCACCGTTCCCGCCGAAGCTCAACTCCTCCGCCCGGAATTCCTCCGCCTCTACATAAACCGCGACCATTTAAATAAGGGCGACGGTTAGTTTAATTGAATTGAGGAAATTAGTTAGTTAGTTAATTAATTAATTAACCTTTGGCGGTGGGGAACTCCGCCGGGACGAGCATTCGGATCTCCTTCGCGCCGTGGTCGACGTCTGGATCGCGGCCGGCGAAGGAGGGGAGGGCGGACACTTCCGACACCGGCGACGCGCTTGAGCTCCACACGAACATGTGCAGCTCCTTGGTGTCCGCAGTCCCCGCTCGGTTAGGGTGCGGGTAGGGTTTCTTCGCCGCGCCGGCGACGGAGATTTCCGGCTGCCCGTGGTGGTGATGGTGGTCGTCGAAGTTGGAGGGGCGCGGCGTGGGGCCGCGAGAGGATTGGAGGGAGTGGAAGTCGGCAGCGCCGAAGCTGGAGGGGCGGAAGGAGGGGGTCGCCGCGCCGCCGCCGCCGACCATGGCGAAGAAATCGGCGTGGTTGAAGCTGGATCCTCGCGGAGTGGGGTTACGGGAGGAGCTGAGCGAGTATATCTCGGCGCCGGTGAGGTTGGATGGGCGGGGGGTCATCATCGCCGCCGATCGCCTCGACGAGGTCGACTTGCGGACGGTGACGTGAATCTTGCCGTCGCCGCCGACTTCGGATACAGCCTCGGCGGCCCCGGCGTCGAGGGAGACGACGTCGGGGTCGATCCGGAAGGAGACGATGGAGGCGGCGGTGTCCGGGAACTGATCCGCGATGAGGAGGCGGGCGGCGCGGAACTCAAAGAGGAATAACATCAGCGTGTACCAAATGATGCACTGGAGGACGACGATCTGGACCATAAGCGAACCAGAGTAAGATCCGTACATCGCGATGAGGAGGGGGATGCCCATCACCAGCGTATTAGGTAGCGTGGAGAGGGAGAAAATGGTGATGGACCAGTCGAGCGGCGCGGCGCCGCCGGGCAGAGGCCGCCGTCGTCGGAGGAAATTGGACCAGGCTACCAGGGCCGCCAGGACCAGAAGCTTCTGCAGGGTGTCGGCGGCGACGAAACGGAGGTTCATCGCATAAGGGTCGTTGGTGGAGATGAAGTGGAAGGAGAGGAGAGGCACGGCGAAGATGGCCACGAAGCGGTTGATACCGGAGCACTGGTCCGGCGTCAAGATGCCCCACCACCGCACCGAGCCGTAGGCCAGTATCATCGCCACATAGAGCGGCACCACCGCCGCCAGCACCGTGTACAGGTCATGCCAAGATATCATCTTTCCCTCCGCCGGCGATCAACCATCTATCTCTGAACACGAAACCGATCGGAATCAAATCTTTATGCTCCCCCTCGTTCTGTTTCAGTGAGTCCCCGAGAAGAAAGGAAGCGCGTTGGAGGAGTACGAAGACTGCTGTGCGTGTATTTATACTCCACGTTCCCGAATGAAAGGCAAGAAGGAGAAGAAGAAGAAGACGACAAGCTGAGCCATTGGGTTCGCTTCGCCGAGTTGGGGTTGCTCATTGAGCTACAATACAAAGCGAAGAATGGGCAGCAAGTCTTCAACGTGGAAATGGCGGAAGGCTCATCATCCTCTCTTGGATTTATGCAGCCAAATCAGTGAGCAGAGCATGAGCTCGATCGACTAACTTTTTTTTTTCTTTTTCCCGTGGATATCTATCTATTCATCAATTCCTATACTGTTCCATTAACATCAATTCGACTTCTTATTCTCGCAGTATTATTCAAAAAATAAAATAAAATAAAAAAAAAAACTTCTACAGGCTGGTGAAAGCGAAACTCGGCATGTGAGCTGCTTCCGGCGCCACCATTTTTATGAGCTTTTTGGAACAACCATGCACCGACGCTAAATCAGTCTGTAACTGTGAGTAAAGTTTCTCCTCTTACCTGATCTTGTTCAATGTTCGCCATCATCTGTTTGCCACTTCTACAGTACTGCAAACAGTCGGATATGTATTCCTGACGATAGACAACGAAACGATCGATCTCGCATCCTCAGCATCGGGTACTCGAGCAGCCCACAATCCTAACATTAACTCAGTTGATCATGTTTCACCTGTACATGGGGCCGGCGGCCATTGCCAAAAGCGAAGAGCATCCGATCTCTGAGTGGAAATGGGATAAAGCAAGCATTCTTCTTATTCAACTACTGGATTTTTACTTAAAACACATGGCATAACTCGAGGGAATTGAAGAAGATGGAGGTCACTACTCCACATAGGTTTGTGCTCTGAGTCAGCATCTTCGAATCGCCTTTCTGAAGGTTAAATGGTTGACTGAAAGCTACGCCCCATGCAAGGACACAGAACCATGTGCCTCGGGCCGCTTTAGTTTGTAGAAGAAACACGAGCACAGAGACATGCATTGATGCATGGATTGGATCCTGCGAAAGAGAAAGGCCCTCCTCGACTTTAATTCTCTCTTCCAGAGTAAGAGACCCCGAGACGACGACCCCTCGTCGACGACGACATCATGGAACGTAACTGAGTCGAGAACGCAGATGTGCATGGCCGGGGGGGTTTATTAGCTTTATGTCGATAGTTATTGCTGCCTTAAATGCATTGTCTTCTCGGACACATCTACGATCTCTTCCTTCGCTTCGGTAGCTAAGAAGCGAAGCACTGCTCAAGAATTGGTTTAATTTCCAAAGGCATGTGATACAGAGAAAAAATTAATTTATGATTAATCATATAATAAATGATCGTATCACGGTTCCACGGAAGAAAAAAGACTCGGTAATCTAGTATATCCGAGCCAGTATGGACATCTATTTTTTGATCAGAGAGAAACACTGATAAAAACTATCTAATTAGTCATATGAATAGAAGATCATACAATCGAAATGACATGCAACTGTCGAGATGTAAGACGTCAGAAATATATATAATACGGTTGAGATGAAGAATATTGGAGCTTGTTCACCGTATTAATGAGGAGTTATCTCCCATCAATCACATGATGAGCATTAATCACAATCCACGCGCATGCGATATTTACGAGGGTAATGATCTCTATTATCTTTAAGAGCCAGCAGGAGTACACCACTAAATCATACCGTCAATATACCTACCGCACCGCTCGGCATGAAGACTCGCTTCTATATATTCCACCTTGAAAAGGAGAAAAAAAAGAGATTCACATCCTAAAAACTCTCTCTATTGCTTTCATTATCCTTTCTTATTAATTTATGTCTTAAACGTCGGAAGGGTCTGACCGAGATCTCTCTCGATGTCCTTAATCGTATTTTCCTCGTAGGATATACCAATCGACCGTCTCGCGTTACTTGGCTTGACTTGCGCCCAATATGTCGATTTTTCTGTCTCAGTTTTTCCTCCGCGTCAGCCGTTCTTCCATCCGAATCATCGGTCCTTTACCGTCTTCTTCGTCATCGAACATCGTCCCTGTCTCAACAAACAACAACATGCATATGGTAAGATGGAAAGGTAGATTTTAAGAAGGAGATCGATCTTGTTTAAATCTATATACAAACGAAGAGCAACCCAATTAGAAGAGATCGATGGAGAACCATCGGTTCCAAAGATGAAGAAATGGTTCGATAGCTAGCCATGAGAATAATGGAGTGTGGGACCGGACTATGTAGGGTCCAAAGATTGTTGTACAATTATAGGGGGGGGGGGGTTGAATAGAGTGGTCACCTAGTTTTATAAATTCCTTACGTAAACACGAAGACAGGAGGCAATGGATTGTATTTTATTGATCATGTTAATAGCGTACACAGTGAAAATAAAATAAAAGATTCGAAGATCTATTCTAATCTTCGTAAGATCTATGATGCATTATATTCGGAGCGTCGTTTTCAAATAGTTTCGCTGTTACAATTAATATAATATAATCTCTTCGCCCAGATGCATGCAGTGGAATAAATCTTAATAATTTAAGGTTATATGAGTTGCGCAAGTCAATATCCTATAAAAGATATTTCATTGATTGAAAGCCTATATTTCATAACACTCTTAGCTGGAAAGAAGAGCAAGAGTCTTGCAATTAAGACCAAGAGCCAATGAGTTCTGTTTTATCTTCCTAAAAGCTGAGAGATCTTTTATCCGAAAAATTGATCATTCGTTTTTTCGCCATCAATTGTGAATCGTGTTCGGGGTTGATAATCGCAGCTTGGCATCACAAGGATGGCTGATCTTTAAAATGAATCAGCTGGTTTCGCAAGCTTGACGGGATTTAACCAAAAGAAGATTATTTTTCACGTTTAATTATGAAATGAAAGTAATATATCGAGAGATCGAGATGTCGAAGTCTTTTAACCATTGAGCAAACTCTTAAGGTTCTTAAATTTTTTATTTTCATTTTTTATTTTCATTTTCTCTTTTTTAAAAAATAGAAAATAATTTTTTTAATGTTTTCAGTTTTTCAGAAAATACTTTTTTATTTTTTGAAAAACGAAAATAAAAACAAATTTTTTGGGATGCTCAAACATAATATTAATTATTCTATGAATGATACCGCTAGAACATGATTTTTATTGGATAATTGTGAACGGAAAGAATCAGAATTATGGAGGAGAGAAATGAATCCCGTGGAATTCAAATGGAGCTCGGGTGCGTTGAGATCAGAGCTTGAGTTGTGAAGTATTCTGGAACTCATGTCTTGGGGAACTGGAGGGCTCATGCAACCAAGGATCCATGGGATCCAAAAGGAGCTCGAGCGTGGAAGCACGAGAGCTCGGGAGCTAAGGAGATTGGTTGAGCGAAGGCTGGGTGCATGTTTGGAGTTTGGGAGTTAGAGTTTGGAGAAATGGATCAACAAGACCGAGAGTCGAGAGATCGAGCGTGTGAAGCTCAAGTATTCGGAGCTCGGGAGTTGAGATCTAGAGAAGCAGATCGATAAAGCTCAGGAGTCTGGGTTCGAGGAAATTGGCTCATGGGAGCTCGGGTCACAAAGGAAATGAGGTCAGAGGAATTATCGAAATCGATATTCCTCTATCTTGAATATTTGTCCAAGAGGAAAGACGGTGATAACGATATGATAGATGATGGATAGTCCCATATTAAAGATGTGTAGATGTAGGAGTGGTGCGAGGAGTGTGCGGAGTAGTCCCATATAAAGGATGTGTAGATGTGGAAATAGTTGACACCCTATGATCCATGTTATATTAGATAGAACTTTGATCTGACAATGACTCTCTCTGCTAGATCAGTAAAAGAAAGCAAATCTCTAGCATCATTATTTTTACTCAATACTTTCAGTCGACTAATATATAATCACGATAAAGTTAAGTTATGCAAAAGCCAATGATATGAAATTCCATTAAACCTTTGCTCAGACAATTATCATCCATGTCCAAAGATTAAAAAAAAATATCAAAAGATTGCAATCTTTGGCAACTGAAAATTCTAGCAAAAAGTTGATTATGCTCGCTGCTCATAGTTGGTTCCTCGACGATGATATAAAAAGAAAAATTACAAAGATTATATCATAAACCAAAAGATTGCCATAATAACTACCAAGCCGATTATAACAAAGAGAACCACTAACTAACCTTCATTTCCCGGCAACGGAAGGGTTGAAAATGAGAAAATAGAAGGCAGGCCCAAAGCCCAAATACCAAAGCCCAAAGCCCATAGCTCTAATTGTAACAAATTGATACGGAGAAGTGAGAGAGCAAGAGAGGGAACTCAAATTCCAATTCCAATTTCCGATCCCGCTTTGGGACTCTGCGATGGGCGACTGCACTCCCTCGGCGACGGCGCCTCGCCCAGCGCCGTCGAAGACCCCGATGGCCTCGCGGCTCCAGTCCCCTCCCTTCCACCTCGGATCCAACAACGACGAGCTCGAGCGCGCACAGGCGCGCGCCGCCGCCCGCGCCGCTTCCGTCCGCCGCAAGTCCGTCGTCCCCAGCCAGCCGCTCGTCTCCGAGAGCAGAAATAATATCATGGACAGGAGCCAGATCATGGATCTCTTCCATAACTGCATCAAGCTCGCCAGCGAAAACGTGCGTCGGCTCTTCCCGCGCGTGCATTCTTCATTTTCTTGTTTCTTTTAACGCGTTGGAGAAAGTGAACGCCTTAGGGTTAGCTTTTTCATGCTTCTCTGCCTTCCGTCGATGGTGTGTTGTTTTATGGAGAAAATTCACTAGAAAACACTCGCGAGCTGACGCTCCCCTTGGCCCCTTTTCACGCATTTCAAGTTGTTTTCTCATATTGCATGAAAAATATGTACTGCCCTGATATATATATTTTTTATAGCACTATCAAGAATTCCGTCATTTCTACAGAAAATTAACCAGAAAAACACATGGGAGCTGAGCCTTATAGATCATCTCAGCGAGATAATCAGAGTGAGCCCGGGAGATGACGACGAGACCAATTTCCAGAAGGTTTGTGTATGGATAAATATTTACTATTTTACATGATGTGAAATTGCAACTAAACCAATTTAATTTCTAAATATTGATCTGGTAAGGCAAGTTGTACTTTGGAAGCTGGCGTGAAGATTTACTCGATGAGAGTAGATTCCGTGCACTCAGAGGCATATAAAGTTCTTGGAGGGATAAATCGTGCTGGTCGAGAAGAAGATAATGGTTAAGTTCTACTGCTTACAATTCTTGTTGGTTGTCACTATTCGAGGACTTGGAATCAAACAAGTGATATTTGGTTGCCAATAGCTTTCCTTGATAGAAAATTTACATTTTCATGACAATGAATCATAGTAGTATCTGAATAATATTTTTTATAAAAGGACAATTCAGTAAAACATTGAATTAGTTGATATTCTGTTATACTTTATTCTCATCTAATTCCTCACCAGTGCCACCAGGCCTATCTTTATCTTCTGGCCTCATCATTCTTGCAGCTACACTCTTTTGTGCATTCTTTTAATAAATTTCTTTATTAGAAGATAGTCAGCAATTTGCTAATGTAACAAGCTATACTCACAGACACTACTGAAATGGGGGATAATATTGATGTTGCACAAAAAGATGACAACTCTAAGAAGGAACTGGAAAGAAAGGTACACAGACTTAACTTACCGACTCTTGAACTTTTTCTTGTAGATATTTTCAGCTTACACTATTTATGAACCACAGATTTCACCTTTATCAACATTGGAATCATCTTTTGAGGCCCTTAACATAAAAAAGTTTGATGGTACGACTTAGTGCTATGTTCTGTTTCCTGTTTCAGAATATTTGATGCCCGGGTCAAAATTAAATTAGCAAATCTCATTTTCAGAGGCATTTATTGTGGATCCTCTGTATCATCAGACTTCTGCACAATTCGATGAAGGCGGTGCTAAGGGCCTTCTATTGAACAACCTTGGGGTTTATGGTGGTTGTCATGTACTTTTTGATTCATTTGAATGCCCAGAAAGGAGCATGTCAACAGTTGAAACTGAGGGACCTGAACTAATTGATCTTTCTTTTGCTAAAGGCATGCATACCAGAGATGTAGTTTAGTGTAAATTGTGACTGTTATGTCGGTATATATATATATATATATATAAGTTCACTAATTGGATGAGGACTTCTTTTTTTTGTACAGATTACATTGAGAAAATGTTGATCTGTATGCTCACGGCAAATGATATTTCACCCACACTAAATGATATCCTGAGTCAATTTGATGAAGAGAATCGTAGGTCAGATATAAATTATTCACCTCAAGTGCCAATTTCTGAGGATTTTCCTGAAGGAAATGATCAAATGGATGTTGGAGAGAATGGATTTGGTGATGATTGTGGAGCTTGGAATCTTGACCATGATGATCATCTTAGTGTAGCTGATGACAACTCAACTAACACAAACCTAAATTATGCAAATGATGTAGAGGTATGCTTTTTCCGTCTTTGCTTTAACCCATAGAATTTGGTCGTTTTAAACTTTTTCTTTGTGATGCAGGAGGATTTTGAATGCAACTTTAGTGGACCTTATGTGGAAGAGAAGTTTGAAAAAGTTACTGATTTCTTGTCTGTAGGATTGGGGTTTACTTCAAAATCAAATGCATGGGCAGGACCTGATCATTGGAAATATAGAAAAGTAAAAGGTAGAAATAGAAAAAAAAAAATCCTCAGTTTTATCTTGTCATTCTTTGTATTACATGTTCAGTTATTGGCAGAAAATGATTGCAGGTTTAGATCAAAAACAATCATTGGATACGAACACTGAAACAGTAAACAAGAAACCAAAGAACCGGAAGGATGTTAATGATATTGATTTTACAAAATCACTGGAAATTGATATGCCAAATATCTTTGCACCTCCAAAGAATCCAAAATCACTACTATTGCCTGCAAACAAAACATATATTACTTCACTTCCTGAAGATTGTCACTATCAACCAGAAAGTCTTGTCAAATTGTTTCTATTACCAAATGTTATGGTGAGATAAAATCAATCTGTTTCTTTGTCAGAATGCTTCATTTCTCTGTATTAATAGAAATTCCTCCATTTTTTAGTGTCTTGGAAAGAAAGGAAGAAAGCTTTCTGGTAAGTTTGCAATTTCCTTGTAACTTGTGGTTTTTGCTCTTTGCTTCTATGATTATTATGATCTTTCTGCTCCTGTTAAAGATCTTTTAAAACAATTGGCTCATAAAGCAGGATATTTATTTACTTTTAATTTTTCCCAAGAAAGGAGAGTGCAGTTAGGAATTTGGAGATTCATGTCAAAGGAAAGTCATTCATTTGACTATTCTTTTAGGAAGCAAATTCATTAAAGGTAGGTGTAACTCGAGGGCATGCAGTCACCACTCTTCTATTGTCAGTTAAATGAGGTTTTGGATTTTGCCTTCTTAGAAGGCCAATGATTGCATAAGCCTGTTAAGGTTGACACATACTATTTACATGCTCAATTCATGAGTTCTGTTTACAAGTTGAAGTTCATTTATATTTAAGTTTTTTTCTTGCTGATGTTTCATCCATGTGCAAGTTGAAATTTAGCACTTCAACCCGTTTTTGTTCTTTTACAATCCTCGGTTTTATGTCTCCTTGATTTGTGGCTGCCATATTTTTATATGATTAATTCTAATTTATGCTTTTTCTTCATCTTAAAGACCTGCATATATTCCCTATTATACAGATGAACCAAGACAAAACAATGGGAGTTATGTGGCATCATGGGAAAATGATATTTCATGTGATAACTTTGATGATGGACTTGCCTTCAGTGATACAGATGATCAAGGGAGTCTTGTTTGTCAACCTCGTCAGGTGCATAGACGTTTCTATATTATGACACAGATCTCTTTGTTGAAAATAATCAAGTCAACTAATATATTAAGTGTGCACTAGTTTAGTAGGTAGAGAACCGAAGTTAATGCATGACTCACAGTCACATCACGTGCAACAATATGCATAAGAAGACAACCATAGTATCTCAGTACGTTTGCAGGATGTGATTCAAATAAAGACTCAGAAATAATTCAAGTTGGGAGGTCATCATAACACATAGTTGGTAATAATCAATAACTAAACAAAACAAGAGGCCCTCATTATTAAATTATTTAAATGTTGTTATAAGAAACATGGGAGAATGTGTGGATATGGAAGCGTTGATAAAATTACTGTATTTCACATACTACAAGTCATTTTTGTATTATGTTCAATGAAATTCTCTTAGAAGATAGTTTCAAAAGAACCAATCTGAGTCATGTCAATAGTGGGCATTCCACTTGTGTTGCATCTTTTAAAATTAGGTGTTAGTTTTGTTTGACTCTGTCAATGTTGGAGGGAAGTGTGTTTTGTTGGAAAATGACTAGTGAAAAAACAAAATGGCACATCATCAAAATTATTTGCTCTTTCAATAAACCTTCATAGAAGATATTGTTTCAAAAGATCCCAATCAAAATCATGTCATCGGTGGATGCTATCACAAATATTGTTTAATTCCTCCATATTTTTTTACATGCATCCTGGCCGCCAGATATGATCTTTCCTTCATGTCTTTTCTGTGTGACATTTGTTGCGAGTTTCAAATTTTGGCACTAGTTGTATTTAACTCTGCTAGCGTCGTGGTTGGGTAGAAGTACATTTGATGTGAAAATGACATCCAAAAATTAAACATTTCCTAAAGGCACACTAGTGGGTATCTATGTGACAGTTGCAAGTACCTTTGCTTAAATAGATCACCACCTCTAAAATTAAAAGTATTCAGGATGTGAAGGCTGTCTTCTTCATTTGCCAATTATATACTATATAGTTGGCATTTATTATTACATTTCCAGGACTACTTCCTTAGCTTTGTCAAAATAATAAAATTTTACACTGACATCTGTCTGTTTTAAACTGAAGGTAAGCAAAATAGACATCCAGTACGACAAAGTATCAAAACAAGTTGATGTTCATGCACTGAAAAATATGCTCTGGAATCATATACAAGAATCAGTGCAAGTCTCTTATGAGGTAAGGTTTTTCTCCATTATGTGTTTTGAACTTAAATTAATGTAGTGAGGCTGTATCCCTTTTTAGCAGGGTTTGCTTCAGTCTTGTCAATTTTTTCTTGATCCCCTTTTTTTTTTCACAGGGAACCCTTATATCATAGTGTTTCCTAAATGTCATATCACAACCATTTCTTATTAAAAATAGTGAATTTATTACTCAAAAAGGATAAATGACTGCATATAATCAATGGTGTCTAGCTTACATACCCTGATGAGCCAAAGTCATGCATAGCTTCACTTTATTTTAGCTTGCTCTTAGGAAGTTTGTTGAGCATGAACCTCTGCTGAACATGGGCTTCAAGATTTGAGTCTTAGTTTCCAAAATTGTTGAGCTCTCACCAATGCCGAGATAGAGCCATGATTAAATATGAGTTGGAGAATGCAAACTTTGCCTTGCTCATGACTTTGCTTGACCAATAAACATCAAGCTGTTATTGAGCTCAATTTTGAGCTAGTTCTAAAATGAGTCGTCAAATTGTGCCTTGCTTGGCTTTGCTTGACCGATTTAAAGAAGTTCTAGATTAATTCAATTCGATCACAAGAATCTGTCTTGTTTGGATTTCACTAAGCTAGAGGCTGATGTTTTTCATCCTATACAACTGAAGTTGGACTCCCAAATAGGATGCAAAACAAAAGGAATGAGCAGTTTGGCAAAAACAAGGAATTGATTGTGCTTATTTTTTAGAATAAGTTTGATTATGTTGTATGTAGCTATATTGAAATCCTTAAAAAGCTTTTAGCATCCATTTGTTATGTAGGAGTTTCCATTTTTTTTTATATAGTTTCTTATGTTTCACCATTTTTAAGTAATAATCCAAATCACTTCTAAATTCTCCTCTGTTAACTCGTTTGATTTGATTAATTGCTAATTATGGTCTGAACTTTAAGTTTTGTACTAAAAGTTGAATCAAAATTGTATATGCACCGACTTTCGTAGCCATTTTGGTAGCTTGTCCAAATAATCAATACTCTATCTACAAACATGACATGCTCATGCAACTATTTTATGAGCAAATGCCACTAAGACTATGGATTAATTGTTAAAATAGCATAAGCTCCAGGAAATTGTAGGCAATTTTTAACAATTAATCTATAATATCCTAATGGCAGGCGCAAATTAATGTTTATTTTGGACACAAACATATCAATATGATTGTTAAATTTTTAAAAAGAAAATGTATATTATTGGCACTGGCTATATTTTTCACGAACCTCAAATTTTAGGTCATGTTTTAAAAATAAGCCCTTTGATTTATATCTTCTTGATTCAACAAATTGGAACAAAATTGAAAGATCAAGTTTCTATCTCTATCCTCCAAAAGATTAAACAATTTCTATATTTTGACCTTGCACAGAACTTTTTCTTGATCTTATCTTTGGAAGATCAATTAGATTCTTTCCATAAACCAAGCTAACTTGATATTCTTTGGGAAGTTTGTTACCTAGCTAGATTGATTTATGTTGCAACCATCACCTCCTGTGGCACGATCAGCAATGCAAATATATAGACCAATCCCTATCATGTACCGTGGATGTGGTGTAAAGAAGCCGTTTGAATGTATAGAATTTAGTTGCCAGTTCATGGTAATGTTACCAATCTAATCATTGATCAATTTTCACTAGAAATAAGACACAAATGCCTCTCCAAATTCCATCTGCTAATGCATTCATCACACAACTTTTGTGTGAGAATTGGACATTTACCTATGTCGCATATTCTAAATGCTGTCGGTTGATTTCTTATATTCCAACTTGCTTTTCGTTGTCTATTTGCAGAGTCAGGATTCCGAAGCCACAGTCTATCTAACACAGATTTTACACCATCTCCCAGTCGACTGCTCATTAGATTCGGCCAAAGATATCTCTCCACATTTGGCTTTCATTTGTCTGCTGCATTTAGCAAATGAGCATTGTTTGCACATCCATGATTGCCCAACCATGGATGAACTCGAAATTATCGTTCCATCCTCCGCACTAAAATGATGAATACTACCATATGGCGGGCGCTACCATGGAGTTGCAACATGTAAATTTGCAGGTTCGATATTGTATTTGGAGATGTTTTTGAAGGTGACATTGTTTTAGTATCCACTACCTTTCAACGCCAGTGTTGTTTTCTCTACCATTTCTTATTCACGTCTACAGTGAGAATCATGGAGCTAATGGAGAATCACGGAGCACATGATCCATGTAGAATACTTCCCTTGTATTATCAAAGGTTAAACTTCCATTTCTGAAGACTTTGCTCTCTTGACTCGGCAACAGCAATGTCAAGGATTCTTATGATTAGAGAACCCTAAATGTTGTCAGTGGTTGTTCACACCCATGTTGTTGTAAATTGCATTGAATTGCTTGTAATATGGAAGCGGGATTGATCCATGGTGCACTGCTCTTGATCTGTGGGATTCTATATAGCTAGCTATGCTCATTTATCTCTGTTTCCTAGGATTTGTTTTGTTGAATTGTTAGCTGCGTGCGTTCCCTCTGGTTATCACTGGCGTATGTTTTGATCGTCTTTGCGATGGAAGAAATACCAAATCAAATTGTTTTGCTACATTGTGCATGGTCTGATCGTCATACATAAAAGAAACTGTGCCGGCATTCTACTGAACACTAGTCTTGCTATTTCATATATCGCAGTAAACTAATATGGAAAGTTTTTTTAACAATCATTCGCTCGACTGAACTGAGTGGCAATTGGCACTGGCAAGTTAAATGATTTTGATCGGAATAGTTGTCATTTGCTTTGAGAAACGGGTCTCTAATTTTGATTTTAAAAGGCCAATCTAAAATGCAAAATGCTGAGCACAGGGCAATCTTAATTGAGGGTAAAATGAATATAAATCTGTCATTTAGAAGCTTATTTTACAAAGTCTGCAAATCCATTGAATCGTTACCAAAGCCCATTGATAAATATTACTCGTACATTGTTTCATGGACAAAATCAGATGATTAGCACAGTATGCGGAGGTGTCTATTCTCCATTGTGTCAAGTATCGATACGGTCAAAGGTCAATCGTGATTTATCTTTCTTCATTTAATCATGGTGCCGACGAAGAGGGAGGCTTAGGAGGATTAGCGCACCACCTTTTACACCAAGAGATAACTCATACATCAACTAAACTAGAAAAGCTGCTAATGAGCCCCCAAGGCAACGACACATCGGTAAGAGCTTGGACGGTCCTTGCGACAAGTCATGGTTCGATCCTTGCCGACTGCAATTTACGGAGAAAATTTCGTCGTTTTCCACTCGCTTGCGGATTGCAAAGACGGATTCCTATTTTCCAACTGGATTAGTGTGGGGTGCGGACTCTAATTGACGTACATTCCCCTCACGGCGACTTAGCGGCGCGTCATCTCGATTTACTCTTGTGGGCCGGTGGAGACTCTTCGAAGGCCGTAGGACAGAGACGGTTCACCAAGTAGATTAGTCGGACAAAACTTGGATACCACTTGTAAATCAAAAAAAAAAAAAACTGCTAATGAAGAATAGACACCTAATAGAAGCTCATTAATTCTCGTAAAATGAAGAACGGGGAATCATGAAGATAATGTACAACGTTTAGAAGATTTCAAGGAGCGCATAATTCATGAACGTCATAACAAAAGCAATTGTCAAGCCAGTTTTGCCACATTCATAAGAAAGTATACAAGCTGTCAATTGCATAGAGCAGCAGCTCTTGTGCTTCATGTTGCTCTACCACTTTATAAATATTAATGAAGCAACAACCCTGGTCATCAAACTGAACCCGAAAGGCCATTAGGATCGGGAAGCTCAGCAACCGGAAGTCCGGACAACTTATGTCGTTAATTTCGGTCATTATAAGGGATGCCTGTTGGGTACTGAAGAGCTGAAATCAGAAGCATACCTTTGTGCCAACCCAAACAAACCAAGAGTGCCACCGGTGTGGAGCATCACCACTTGAGAACCCTTCTCATCTTCCGAATCAGCAAATAGGACTGCTTGCTCCCAAGCAGCCAAAGTATAGATAGGATCCAAGGGAACTCCTGTTTGCAGTGCAATTTGTCTGCACAAATCTATTTCCCCATCCAGTACCTTCCCAAACCTGGTAAGAGCAGAATATTGAGACAGGCATGCAACTATCTTAAAGATTTTACAGGAAATTAGAGAGCCCCAAGTTAATAAAAACCACAATGAGAATTTTAAGTTCGCACTAGAAAACTGTATGATTCACATAGATATGGGCTACTTTATTCACCGCGATCGTGATGAAAAATAAAAAAATTGACACCAATCTTGGCTGTGCAACCGGAACTTCTTGTCCATTATATCAAAAGAAGAAAGTAGCCTAGAGATGGAAAAGAGGCAAATAAACCATGCAAGTTTTCATAATTCAGTAGGATCAGATCAAGAGAGTCGATGTGTACACTGGGACAAACAGTAGAAAGCGGAAGAAATAATTATTGAATAAAGGAAAATTGAGTGAGAAAAAGTGGCCACGTTATCACGTTCAAAACTAAAATAGAACAACATCAAACAAGGGAGAAGGAAATGGATATGCATAGAGCAGATCAATTATCATTTTTCCTAGGAAGGAACAAGTTAAGCAAAACATAGCTGCATCAACACCTGGCCTCAACCACTTCAGAAGGTTTTTATCTATGGCAATATTATTTTCTTTGTTGCTAAAGGCATAGCTGTGTCTATTCTTAATAGAACAGTCGATGGTGAGATTCACCATCATTTGACACGCATAGAAATTTTTATTAGGATGCCTAAACATTTTCCAGGTCATGAAGAATTTTTCCTCTGAGTTTTTAATACTGATATTAAATATCCAATGGTTCAGCACCTTCTTGCGACATTCTCTAGGCCAACTCTTAAGATTATCGTGTTCTCACTTACTATGTTCTTACAGACAAAAAATTAGCGTGAATAGATGCATTATGAACCAAATATATACGAATATTAACCTCCTAAATGCAAGCAAATATTTTCAATACTGACAACATGCACAAGTCCAGTGGTCCAGATAATGTCAATACCTTCTTGGATGGAGTCGTTCAACCCATTGCACAATTCCCTCATTGTCTTCAAGAGATTCTAACCCATATACCCTCTTGAAGTCGGATATAAGGCATTTTTCACATTGCTCATACTTTTCTTTAGTATCAGCAAGCATGACCGCAACAACTTTCCATGGAAGCCTACAAGGAAAACAAGGTTTTGGACAAGCTCAGATATGTGTCATGGAAAGCATGCAAATGTTCATAAAACTTCCAAATTGTAAACTAAAGCATTCCAATATTGTCAAAATAGATGGAGCGGGAACATGAAAGTAGACAGATATAGGTAGCCTTTTCTTGTGATTTTCCAGCTCAAACTGATGGATTTTGTGGGTTCGCTCAACTTGAAAATGAGTTTGAAGATAGAAATTGGCACACCAATTATCAAATACTTGGGATCAGATTTAGGAAGTGGCTTGAGTAAACAGAGTCGGCCCTGAAATGATAAAAAATTTAATAGACCCGGGGCGAAACAATAAAAAGGGGCCCTTTTAATGATAAAAATTTGTACTTTTATAGAATTTGAATCTTTTTTGTAAAAGACTAAATTTTGGGCCCTGAGCAAGGGCCCGTGCAACTCTCCCCCAAGGTCGGCTCTGTGAGTAATTCCCACTGAACAGACTAACAAGGACAATCCTTATGTTATCACTGTACTATTTGAGTTAACCAGCTTCAGTAGTGTCATTTCAATAAGCTAAGCTAATCCTTAAACAAGTCTATAACGTTCATTTTTGGATGTGGTGGATCAAGAACTGTGCTACATTTACACTTTTACCTGATTTAAGTTTCAGATGCACATAAGGTTCCAGGAGATGACAAAATTATCCCACGTGGAAGCGATTTTTATGTTGCCAATTCAATTATTGTAAAGAATGTCACAACGCAGGAACATGGCAAAGTAACAGAGCGATGAGAAAACAACAGCAGTTAAACCAACTAACCAAGACATTTTATCCTTGCCTAGCCCGTGAGAGCATTCTCAAAATTTCTTATTAGTGCACTGCAACACAATGAGTAACTTTGGGAAAAAGTTGGATAACTTTACGCAGAGGAAAGAAATATCAATAAAACAAAGGTTTAGTAAGATTTTGAACTCACCCCAAATATGCAATGCCTAGAGCCAAACCAATAGCTGTTGTCCCAGTACCAGCATCTACTACTAAAGTAATCTTCCGGTCTGTTCCAAATGTGTGGGTTTGAGAAAGATATTTTACAAGCCGAATGAGACCTACAAGATGAAAATCAAAGATGATTTTCTAATACTAAAGGATAAATCATTAGATTCGTGATGCATAGAACTAGCCGTGCAACGAGACACACTAGGAGCCATGTGAATGTTTGTGTACAAAATAATTCAAGAGATGACGCAAGTCCAGTTACTATAGCAAGCTATAAAAGAAGCATAACAGAGGTTTAGATGAACCAGCAAAAGATGTCAGAGCCAGCAAGGATTATAGCACTTCCAATGATGATTTAACATATAGAAGGTGCAAACACAAAATCAGAGTAGGTTAGCTGCATAATCATCACTACAATCCAATAAGTTACCAGCCGTTTCTGGATAAAATTCAAGAACAGTCTGACCATTTCTACTATGTTCACCCACAGCCAGCTATAGGTTTCTGTTATTCTTGACTTCTCGATGTTACACATGGAAACAGAACCAAGATTGAGGCTCTACTGGAACTCCTAGTTCTCGGTGCTCACGAGGTATGTAATATAGAAAGGATCATACCCCTAACACAAAGGTGATGGAAGCAGAATGAAATGGTAGAGTGATAATTCCTGCTACAGATTGATTAATAACAAAGTACTAACCTCATGAAAATATAAGCTTTACACCAACTGCATCTCTTCTACAATATCCCTGTTAGCAAAAACCTGCTGGCATCAGAAGCCAAGATGGAACACCCACTGACAAACACTTAGCCATCTCAAAACCCTAAACCCTAAGTCAACCAAGCAAGGGTAGAATTTTAACCGAGGATGGTAGTCATATTTATGTAAACTATTTTTTTTGGAGAGGTTATGTAGAGACTATGCAGAAGAGGAGAAGAAAGAAGATAGATTTTCTCCTGAAATGTGTTCTCATAATTAATAATAAATGCAGTTATATACAAATAAGGAGCCCAGGTATCTGAGAGCTGAAGTGTGCAGCACAAAACGCACACATTTGTAACTTCATGCTCGGAATGGACCTGGTTAAGCAGTGAATGATCTAAGACAGTTGTATTGCATAAAGGATAAAAAAAAAAAGCATGTTGATTCACAAGTATCAGAAAAAAGATGCAATTGATCATTTGCTTCCAAGATTATAATCGAATCAACCTACCCAATAGTGCTGCTACACTGCCAGCACCCTCATTAACAATCACAATTCTTCTAGCATTCCCATCCTTCCAAAGAGGAGTTCCACTGTCGTTCAAAGGCAGCTCATCATTCTCTAAATTCAGAATATCATCCACCCAAACAACATTTAGCCGATCACCTGCCACCAACTCAGCATGTTTCATAAGCATTTCTTTCCTATTTGCGTATGCTGATCTTGGGACATAACTCACACTCCCATACATCAGAGACACCAGATTGTAGCCCGTGGGCACTGCCGGCTGTTCTCCTCGGAGCAATAGGTGCGCCCTCATCCCCCTCTCTGCGCAACATACAGCTGCACCAAAACCCACCTCGTTAAGCATAATGTCACCTAAACCACATACATAGATCGATAGGCAGACAGATAATGGTACCAAGAGCTGCCGTATGAGCACTTTGGACACCTCCACATGTAATCTATCAAAGAAAAAGGTAAAAGATCAAGACTTGCATCCGCGATGGAGGAGAAAAAAAAAGTAGGCGTTCGACTCACGAGGTCTGTGGCGGCGTGGCGCAGGATGAGCGGAACGATGGCGTCGAGCTTTCTCGCCTTGTTTCCATTGACCAACGGGTGCAAGAGGTCGTCTCGGATCAAGCAGAAAGACGAGGAGGGTTTGGTTTCCTCCGCGGACCTAAGATGGGAGACGCTGAGCCCGTTGGAGTAGTAGGAAAAGGAAGAAGAGGAGGGTTTGGTGAAGGAAATGGCGTGGATTGGAGCGGATGGTGACGGCAGCATCCACTGGCGGCGAAGGAGCGGGGAGGATTTGGGTTTGGAAGAGCAGCGGCTGCAGGGCCCGGCGCTTAATCTCGAGAGAATAGGAAGTTGAGGCGGTGTTGGAGGAGGAGGTGGGACTGCGACTGCGACTGTGACGCCGACGCGGCGTAGGGACATCTCCTCCTCCTCTCCCCTTCGCCGGTGCTCCGCCGGCCTGCTGGGACTACACGAGATGAGGCGTGAATTGTTAAAACTCGGTAAAACATAATTTCACAGGTGCAAGGTAGTGTTTGGTACGTGGAAAATGTTTGTCTTTTCCATTTTCATTTTCTGAAAAATTAAAAAACGCGTTTGGTTTGCGTTTTTCAACTACGTTTTCTAGAAAACAAAGGTGTATTTTCTGAAAAATAGAAAAAAGTCATTTTCCGTTTTCCAGAAAATGGAAAAGGCGCTATCAAACCAAACCGTGCCTAAACTTTCTAATATATATATATATATATATAGATTTATTCTGCTGCACGACCGAACCATCCGTGCCCATCCGCGACGCAACGAGCCACCTCCACTGTCGCCATCGCCGTCACACCGTCCGACCTGGCGCGATTGACGGCCAGGTCACCGACGGTCCGGAGGGGTTTTGGGCGCCAATTTCGCCATTTAATCGATCGATCAAAATCCGGCAAATTCGCTGCCGAATCGCCATAATCATTACACGGCGGCACTTTGGCGTACCATCCGATCGTCGGGTCGACGTCCGACCGAATCGCTGGAATCAGAGGAAGGACCGCCAATCGGCGATCCTTCTCACGGATTCCAACCGACCGAGGTCGAATCGACGGAATCCGGCATCAACTGGCATCGATCGTATATATATATATATATATATATATATATATATATATATATATATATATATAATTATCTTAGTAAATGGATGCCAAATTCTTTATATATTTAAGTATTAAAAAAAAAATCAAGAAAAGAGACTCCCTTTCGAAGATTACAAAATCTTTCGAAAATATTTATCATAACTCAAACTCCGGATTAATTTGATAGGTGACCTAAGAGAGAAGATTATCTATCTCTAAAATTAATACATTTAGATTATCAAAAAATAATAATAATAGAAGAATTTACTCACATAGTGTTGTTAATAATAAGTAAAGTTGTAATCACAATAGAAGAGAACTCGACAAGAGGTCTCTCGTGCCTTTATTCCTCGCAGGTTGTCCAATATATATACAACATTTTGCACCATGGATGATCAACAATTGCTTTGCTTCATAAAATGATGAACATGTTTACGAGATTCTGCAGAGATAAAGCAGCAGCTTACAACAGGGAAACAAAGAGGAGGCTGGATGATCTTGAGGGGCATTCTTGTCCGACCAAGAATTAATATGGTGGAAGGATAAACACTCTAAAAATCTTATAGTCTTCAAAGATTGACTTTTGCTCCTTGAAACAATTTTATCATATGTGCTAATCACTTAATCCTCTCGTGGAGACTCAAATTATGATTCCCTGAAGCACACAATATGGATAAATTTAGATACTGTAACCTACCAAAACCACCATGCCAAATGATGTACTAATGTTAAATCATTCGAAATTCTGAGCACAGGGAGAATATGCAAGGCATTTATGCTTACCTGCTTCCTTAGTAAACAGCTTCACAACAGTGGAAACATCAAATGTCTTGGCACAAGGGATGATAATATGAGTCATACCGGACAACCATCTCTTTCTTTTGTTTTTCAGCATATACTAGCTGAGGTGAAAATCCATTTTAAAAAGAGCACTTTCTGTGTACTTTGTCCACTAAAGAATTGCCCCACATCAATCTCAGAAAGTAAACTTGTTTTCTGCTAAATTTGGCAGCACAGTTTTCCTGACAATATATACTGTGATCTTACTGCATGAGATTCACCTTTGCATCCTTCAGTTTTGTCTCAGAGTTACAGAAACTTTTATGTCGGCAATTACTTTGTTATAGACTCATCGTGTACACAAAAGCAACATTTTAAACATAAATATACAGCATGTCTTTACCTCGACATCTAAAATGCTGCGGTTCCCAGTATGCCATTTTAAAAACACATGCAAAAGAAAAAGTTTAAGGTATGAAAATTTCGTACCATCAATATTTCCCAGCTTATATCAGTTGGCAACGACTGAGAGATCAGAGCTCATATATCATCTATCTTGATCTCCATCGCGCTAGCAATTCTGTACCAAAAAGAACCGGATATGAGGTACAATGCAACAATAAAAGGTGGACTTCGCAAAGCCTAGCAGTTCTCGCGAAGTAATTTCTTATAGTTATGGAAGTCAAAATATTCTAGCACGTATTGTTATTTTATTAATCAATCAGAAGTTTGGAGAATTTTTTGCTTTTACATGCCACTAAAACCTTATAAAAGGGCAGTCTGATGTACGAAGCTCCCGTCAGATTGGACCTATTATACACAGTCTTATTCTTCTACATTGCAAGAAATTATTTCTACGACTCAAATCTGTAACCTCAAAGTCAAATGATAACAATTTTACTGTTGCACCATGCTCCCCTTCACCACTGAAACACTATCAATTTCATAAATGTAGATTTTACTGCATAAACCTTTATTTCCATCTTTATAAATGACACTAAGGGACAACACTATAACCCTCGGATTCTTATCGCAAAATAGGGTAAGCCAACTGAACTTACTTTTCTCTGATGCTGAGCACATCCTTCAGAATCTCACATAACTTCTCCAGTTTTGTATTCACCTGCACTTCTTTGCTTTCTTCTGTTCGGGCGCTTAAGAAATTCTCTATGTCAGCTTCTACCGAACAAAGTTTCATATCAATTTGTTCAAGCATATGCTTGAGCAAGGTCTCTGAACTTCCTGAACTTGAATTTTGATGAGTTTCTTCCTTTGGGCTGATGATACGAATTTGTTGGTGAGAGTTAAACTCGTTATCTACAGGTGGAATGGCGACTTGTCCAATTAGTTGTGTTTCCTTTAGAGAAATTGCCTGCAAGCAGTCACTGTTACAAATAAATCCACCATATAGAGAACCTTCACCTTGTGAAATTACATATCACTAACAACTAGTGGAACAATTCCTTTTAGCCACAAGGAACTCCATAAATAATGAACCTAAGATGAACACAAAACCCTAGTAATATTTTCGTGACATGCTAGTTTCAAAAGAATATCATGTCAATAATAACACAGCTAGAAGAGTAGGCTTTTCATAGAGAATATTAACATCATCAGAAGGTCACCACATGAATCCAAGATTGTAGATATATATAATGGAGAATAAGCAAAAAAGGATGATACCCAAAGGATTCACCACACATTACTTTGCCACCCCCTCAATTTTGTTTCCTTATATTCATAGCTATTTTTTCTTGGAAAATCTGAATCTTAATCCTACAAAATCCAATTCAACTGGTAGATAATTGCAAAATACTTGGAAATATTCTTTTTTTTCTTCAAGTAGTGAAAATGACCCCTCAAGTCAAATTTGAAAGAAGTTTAGCATTCTTGAACACTGACTGTCTTTATTTGTGGGGAAAGGGAGGGGAAAGAAACAAAAAATATGAAATGGGTATAAAAGAGTTTCCCCTGTTCTTTTGGAAAAATTTTCTCCACTTTCTCCCATTTTCTTTTGCCCAAATTGAACAGCAAACTACTTGACCGGCGATGACAACAGCTAGTTGTTTTAGAAAAAGAAATTATTGACTTAATTTATTATGTTCATTTTCTATATATATATATATATATATATATATATATATATAAATAAAAGTCCTAAATTTAATTTTATTCTTCTTTCTCTCCCTAACCTTTCAAGGAAACAATGAGAAAGAAAGTTCGCATATTTTTTTCCCTTCCAAGGAAACCACACAAGAGACCGCTTTATAGCTTCTCTCTATCCACATTTTCTAAAAACCATTGTTTCTTTCTCATTTTCATCTATTCCTAAAATACACGGCCTATACTAAGAAGTGAACACAGAGAGATTATTCACAATAAAAAAAACTAGGCTAATGTTGCAATTATGCATCTTCCAGCCTAGTAGGATTATTCACAATGGACCAGGGAAAGGAATGCCAAACTAACCCAGTTAGTTGGACCTAATTTTAGCTTGGTTAAACTGGAAGAACTAGTGATCAGTTAGGCCAGTGGTTCACCCACTTGCCCGATTTTGAAAATGTTGCTTGTTTAGATATTGTTAAATTCCTGGATCTCTCTTGGAATATCTACTTTTCTAGAATTGATATCGTTGCTAGAGCTCAAGGTTACTTAAACTAGTTAATGGAGAAAACTTAAGAAATAAATATAACAGTCACAGACGTATAAGTCTTAGCAGAGTAAGAAAAGTAATAAAAAATAAGGTGAATACTCAATAAGCCAGCAGAAATAGATATTGGATTTTCCACCTCAGTAACCTTTGCTGAAAGTTTGTCGAGCACATCAATTCGATTCTTTGATTTCTCCAATGCTTGCAACAACTTCTTCTTTTGTATTAACAACTCCCTTGCTTCGTTTTCCTTACCGATCTGGATGCTTTTAGCAGCTCCTCTTTGGAGATTTTCAGCTGCCTCTGTAAGGCGCATAAGCCTCAATCGCACATTATTTGCTGGCAAAATACATGATATTTTAGAACGACAATAAACTGCATATACGAGTAATGGATATTGCTAGCTCCAGTTCAAAACAGGGTAAGTTAATGAATACCGAAAAGACTATCACATAACATAAACCAATCAGTGAATTATACAACTATCTGAGGTTTGCAATGGCTATCCTGACTTAGAATTCTCATCTTGTGACATTGTCAGGTAAAGTCAACCATGGAAAGAATGGAATAAAGATGTCCAATCTTGAACTTAAGGTAATAGAAATTCAGGGGAATTAAAAAATTTATGACATTACGCTAAAATTGAACCCATACAATTATCAGGATATAGTAGTCATTTTTAGAAAAGAACAAAGTTAAATTATTTGGTGTCAACTACAAGTTTCAGTGGCCCATGACAATACATAATAGTCTGAATGCTGATTAAACCGCATTGAGGCAGTTGTAAAATGTATTATTTTATAATCAAATTCTATATTGTTTAATGATTTTTCTTGATGCTCAACTTACTCTTTCAGTATGATTTCGATGTTGAGAATGCTTAGAGAGATGTGTGAGGCTTATGGAAAGTTAAAACCCACAACAATAAAATATGAGAAGTTGAATTGGTTAGCACTGAAATGTGAGGATAGAGGAAGAAAAAGGAAAAACAATTTAACATAATTATTGATGATTTAAATGATCTTATTATACCCTCAGTAGTTTAATGATGGGAAAAGATCCTGACGGCGGACCTCAATTAGCTTGGTCTAACATGAACACTATCCCTGTCAGGTCCTCTTGATTTTATAAATGGTAATTCAACAAACAGTTTACATTCTCAGAACGGTCACCCAAATAGTCTAAGTACCAATTCAAAAATTCTATATACAAACCCACTTTTGGTTGATTCTTAACCTTCTAGAATGTGTGACTTAACATGGATCAAAATTCTGATGACTTTTTTTTTTATTGATTTCGCAAGTTTGAGATAATTTTTCAGAAAATTCGCAGATTCAAAAATCCCTATACCTCAAGTTCAGGAAGCGGGTCGCTCTTTGGAATTTTTCTTTATATAACCAAAGATTTCAATCTTTTATATGTTCTTCATTGCCATTCTATAGTTCACCACAAAACCACAATTCTATGATTTTTCTTCCGCCAAAACCAACATGCCACAAGATCATAACAACTCCCTTAGCCCAAACGGATCAAGTATCCGAATGCTCATCAAGCTTTCGTGAGACCATAAAGAAAAGATCATTCCTAAACCCAGGGAACGGAAACGAGAGCACCTTTTGAGCGGGTGATCTCGGCCTCGGCGCGTAGTTGGTCCAGCTGAATCCGCAGGTGGTCGGAACCCACGAGACGGTGCTGCGGATGGTTGAAGGCCACCACGGAGGGAAAACCCGTCCGGCAAGGGATCGTCGGGGAGCCATCGACGGACCACGGGCGGAGGACGACTCCACGTCGCAAGCTCATTTCGCCGAGCGCTACTCTTCCGCGATAGCGCAGTCGACTAACGATTGCGGGCTGTCGGTACCTGGCACTTCTTGCAAGTCCGATCCGTTACTCCGCGAATTCGCCGGGCCGGGCCGGCCCAGGCCGGGTCTAGTGATTTGCACGTGATTTTTCACACAACGCAATGTTAATTTATAAAGTAGTCTCTGCCCGAAATTTATTTCGAAAAGTATTATAATAAATCATAAAAAAAAGATAATAAAGTTAGAACAATTGTCCATCCAAATATTATAATAAATCATAAAATAAAAAAAGATAATTTCCTTTTCATACAATTCCATTCCACTAAACCCACCGAATTACCTTCCCACGGATGTTTGGCCAAGCCCTCGTCCCTCGTGTTGTTGGATTAGATTGCGTTGAATATGGAAAAAGTGGAAGCAAAAAAGTCAAACCAAATCTATCTGAGGCATCCAGTCAACTGTTGGATCGTTCACCCAAAGTCATCTCCCTACTGCGTTGGGTGCAACCGTTGCCTTCTCACCTAATATTCTCTACGCACACCCTCCACGACTCACTTATCCACAACTTAATTATGTATTTAGCTAAGATTAAGTAACACTTTATCAAAGTTAATTCGACTGATATTTGTCAAAATTTAGACCGTTCCAAATTTAACCCTTTTTTCCGTATTTTTTTTCCCAATCCAGTGAATACTTGTCTGAATCGGATAACGACGGACAAAATTAATCACGAAGTTGACCGTTCTGACTTCCTATAGTAGTCTATGCGGAGTCAACGCCTCCCTCGGTGAAGATTTTTTTAGATTTGTCGAAACGCGGACAATTGCAACTGGTTGAAGAAGCTGCGCCGTATCCACCCTCGTCTGTCAACCCTCGTCGAGGTCTCCACGTGTGATCGAGGTTGACTTGTGCTCCCACCGCTCCGCCGAACGACAGCAGTGAGAATCTAAGAAAGTCAACTCTCATGTGTATGTAAAGTCCTTCTCGTTCTCGGTCGAGATGCGGTAGAGCTCCACTGATTTCCGTATTCGATTCCGATGGCCATCGGAGAGTGGCGTCGAGGCCCGACCATCGGCCGCGGCTCCACAGCCACTGTCTCTGTAGCAGTAGCATCCCCCTCCGGCCTCGTCTTCGCCGTCAAGTCCGCCGAACTCTCCTTCTCCGCTCCCCTGCAACGAGAGCAGGCGATTCTTTCCTTCCTCCGCCACCACCCCAACGTCGTCTCCTGCCTTGGTTTCGATGCCGCCGGCGGCGTCTACAACCTTTTCCTCGAGTACGCCCCTCTCGGTTCGCTCTCCGACCGCATATCGGCGTGCGGCAGCCCCCTCGAGGAGCCGGAGATTCGCTCCTACGCAGGAGATATCCTCCACGGCCTCGCCCACCTCCACGCTGCTGGCGTCGCGCACTGCGACGTCAAAGCCCGGAACGTCCTGCTCTGGCCCGGAGGCGGCGCAAAGCTGGCGGACTTCGGGTGCGCGCGGCGGGCTTCTGGGGAGGAGTCGTCTGTGGCACTGGCAGGGACGCCGATGTACATGGCGCCGGAGGCCGCGCGAGGCGAGGAGCAAGGAGCGCCGGCTGACGTGTGGGCGCTTGGGTGCACGGTGGTCGAGATGGCTACGGGGCGGCCGCCGTGGCCCGACATCGCCGACCCGGTCTCGGCCCTGCACCGCGTGGGGTTCACTGGGGACGTCCCCGAGTGCCCAGGATGGTTGTCGCCGGAGGCCAGTGACTTCGTGGCGAAGTGTTTGACGAGGGACGCGCGGGAGCGGTGGACGGCGGAGCAGCTACTGCGGCACCCGTTCGTGTCATGCAAGACGACCTGCACGCCGGAAAACACCACCCCTCCGGCCGACCAAGTTTGGATCTCCCCGAAGAGCACGCTGGAGCAGGGAATGTGGGACTCCGAAGAAGAAGAAGAAGAGCACCACTCCGACAGCCCGGGGGAGAGGCTCCGGCTACTCGCCGGCGGCGTCTCCCAAGCGATCAATTGGGAAACCGATGGCAATTGGATCACAGTGAGATCCAACGAGAATGAATCCGCCGCAACGACAGCAGAGGACGATCTCGTTCCTTCAGAACAACACTCCTTTGATTCGATTCAATCGGATGTTCCCGGCGACAGAAACGATCCATTTGCCGGAGAATCTATGAATCAAACTGTAGAACAGACGCATTCCCCTCTTGACAGTAGCAGTAAAAACGCGATCTTTTTCTCAAATTTTCTGCACTTCAATTATGTTCTTCATTCTCTCGTAAAACAGAAAACTGTAATCATATTCTTCCAAGAGATCAAAAGAGGGACGCCATTAACCAGTTATTTTGTGGATGAGATGGAGCATAAATTTAGGCGATTAGCTTAAGTTGGAAGGATACAGATAAAAAGAAGAACAAAGTGTGCGTTGTTAGCGATTGAATTGATTAGGAGGACCACAGGCGTAAATTGTAGTTGCGTGCGGTGGACAGTTGGAGATGCTTCGCCAGTTGCTCATGCTCTGCCTTTGCTCGTGGTGGCTTTTGACGGCGCAGTTGCATGTCCTGTCCAGCTCCCACCTACTGCGCTCCAGCGCTTTCCACTGCCCTCAAGATCGGATCGGATCGGATCACCAGATTTGGTTGGCTCGAGAATCCAAAGGAAAACCAGATTTCCCGTCCGGTTTCATAGGAAAACAACAAGGAATTGGGGCTAGCCTCTCAGAGTCTCTGTAGTAAATTTTTATTTATTTATTTTATTTTTTTTAATAATGGTAAAATCTCTAATTATTATCCCAGTGAACACGACGTTATTATTCAGTGTTACGTGAAAGTATATGTAAATATTAGAATTATCAATTTAGCGATTTCTATTGGTCTGTTCTATAATCATTATAAAAGAAGATAAAGCATGAAGGATCCTATGAACTTTAACTTGGTGGTCAAGACATATAGAGGTCATCTGAATCTAAGAAAAAATTTTAAATCTCTTTCGAAATCGATCTATGTTTGTAAACACCTCGTGTCTTAGTCACCACGTAGAGTTGTTAAACGGGTCGACCCATGGGGGGCAGGTTAATCCATCGTAAATTCAATATTTAGTGAGGAGGGCATGGACCGACCTGCCATCTCAACGGGTTGAGAAATCTTCAACACGATCCAATCCAAGGTGAGATGCGGATTAGACGGACCAATCCATGAGCCAAAAAATTTAAAAAATATATCTAAAATTACTGAGACATTTAGGGCTTAAGATAATGATCGGTAAAACAGATAAGGTATCATGATTAAAAAAAATTAAATATTTATGATAACTAAAATCTTATAATTGAGATTCAATTATCGACCTATAAATTGAGTACCGATGTTTTTATTATTATCTAATGTTTCAAAATACCTAAATCTTGATAATATGCAAATGTAAATTTTTGCTTATGCAAATAGAGATTCAATTGAGATTTTTTAATTTTTGTAATTATTTGGTTTTAATATGTCATTATTTTCTATATTTATTAAAATAGTAGTGACGAGATACTATAAAATAATTAGAGTATAAAAAAAAAATTAATTCATCAAATATTCTTCTTCTTTTTTTCTTAACTTCTTTTGTACTTTATTGAGGTGTATATATAATAGAACAAGGTTGTGATAGTGAAAAACTTATTTTGTTAATATTAAAATATTGGTCAAAAAACTTATACAATTTTATTTTCACATATTCTATCTTTTGACATTTCTTAATCGGTCAACTCGTGGGTCAACCTGTGCCCACGTCGGGTCAACCCGTCTAGATCCCCAACCCATTTAGACCCGTCAAAATGACAGATTCATAAAATTTCAATCCAACATACTTACATTATTTAACAGGACAGACCAATCCGACTGGCCAATCCAACTTGATAGCTATACAACCACCAAATCTTTTCTAACATGAATAATTTATTCTTAATTACAGAAATATTATGTGAAAGTAAATTTTATATTTCTTTGGAAATTAATTTATTTTCTTTATGAGATTCACTAATTTCGAAATGTGAATGTTTTATTTTAAAAAAGAAAAGGGAAAAAAATCTCTTATTAATATTTGGTTATTTCTCTTTGATTTCTAATATTATAAAAAATTGCAGATAATGATAGTAAATCAAAACGAACACATTTTAGACAATTGCAGATAGAAATATCAATCAGAAACACATTCAAATGTGTTTGTTTTATTTTTTTTCTCGACAGATAGATCATTAGATAGATCATTGAAGATTATCAAAGGTAAATGTTTTTGTACAATGTATAATATTTCTAAAGAATTAAGTGCATGAAGGAAGATTAACAGAAACTACGAAAAGAAGAAATGAATCGAACTCGTAATAGAGAGGAGGGGAGGAGGAGATTGATCGACGGTCAACTCCCATCAATATATTTCCGTCGTCGACGGCCGGTTGAGGTCGATGCCTAGTATCTTCTTCGGCGAGCAGTCCGTCAATGAAGCCGATGGCATCGCCAATGCTCTTCTGGCCTTGACGTGTCGCTGCTTTTCTGGCTGGGGGCTGGGGGATGGGCGCTTCCGGCGGTGGCTGCTTTTGTGGCCGCCGAGGGCCTGGAACGAAGAGAACGCTTTTCCGCATTCTGAACACTTGTAGCGGAGCAGATGATCCGTTGAAGGCGTCGTCGGAGCCGGAGGGGGAAGCGGTTCCTTCTTCCGATGCTGTTTCAGTGGCGGGGACAAAAGAAGAGACCGCTCTTGCTCCGGAGGCACTGGAGGAAGAAGCTGATGATCTTGTCTTTTCGGTGCCGGAGGCGAAGGGTGCTGCTCCGGAGGCGGCAGAGGCAGAAGCGGCTTGTTCCGCCGTTCCTGTTTCGGCGCCGGGGACAAAGGCAGAGACCGCTCTTGCTCCGGCGGCGATGGAGGTAGAAGCTGCTGATCTTGTTGCTTCTGTTCCGGAGGAGAAGGGTGCTGCTCCGGCGGCGGCGGAGGTAGAAGCGGCATCATCCCATGGAATGAGATCGGATACGGTTCTTCCTTTCCCGTCGTCGGCGGAGGCGACGATCGGGGAAGAAGCACCTGCTGTTGCATCAGCGCTGGCAGCGGCCGAACTCCGCCGTGAAGGACGAGCGGGCCACGCTCACGCGACAGCATGAGGAGGCCGAGGATGCAGTCCTCCTCGTCCTGGCTGATCAGAAAAGAAGACGGCGGAGGAGAAGACCGACGGCTCTCCGTTCGCGGGCGCTTTCTGCCCCACAAGACTGGAAGCGAGCAATGGAGAAATCCGGCGGCCATCGAAACCCTCTGTGTCTCTCCGTTTCTCGTGGAGGAAGCGAAAGAAGAAGACGAACGATGAAGGATTTCGAATGAACAGAAGCAGAGTATTTATACGTGGAAATGAGAGAATTTACCGGGAACGGATCCGTTCAAGCGGCAACCCAATGATTCATCACTGTCACCAGCCCGCCATTTTCTTTAATTTTCAAAATTAATAAATAGTTTAGCGGTGCAACGAATCATTTAATCGATCAATTACTCACACTTTATATACCATTAATCAAGGTTTGACTGGTGTTTTACAAACTTTAAACAATCCTTAAGTCTAACTAAAAAAATTTCCATAAAAGGACTGAGTTCGATCGTTACTATCCTGAGTATTTTCCAGATCCTATGCCTAAAGTGGAATTTTTACCCCTTCCTTTTACACAAGGTAGGAAAGATTGTCAACTATGAATTTTGAAATATATATTTCTGATTATATATTTACTAAAGATTTAGGGACGAAAAAATCAGGAATGATCTCCTATACAATTTATCCACGAGTATTCATGAACAACTTTATTATTTATCATTTGATTAGATGAGCACTATAATTAAATCCTTGAATCCTAAGATATCAAATGATAAATAATAGAGGTTTCCTTCAATCAACTCATTTTCATTGTCATAGATGGGGTCTTCCATTTCTTCAATTAATTCGTCAATGTTATCATCGTTGTAGATTACCTTGTCAATGTCATTTTTATCATAGATGATGTCTTTCATATTTTCGATGCTCTCAAGGTCGTCTTCATCGTAGTCGGGATCTTTCATGTCTTCTTTATCATCGTAGATGGAGTCTCCAGTGTCTTCTTTACTCAAGTATTGCTCCTCCATCCTTCGGCCCATTTTGGAAAGAACTCAATTTCGAGTTTGAGTCGGGGTCATTATCTGTGCACGACCTTTTGCTTCATCAATCAATCAAGATGACTCCTTAATTGTTCGGGTGTCCTGTCTCAAGATAGGAAGATGAAATAATGACTGTGTTTAGCTAAGAGGAAGGAAATAACCTTTCATCTTCTTTTTCATCTCCTCCCAATCATTAATCTTGGCATTGCCTTATTTTTTGCGGGAGTATTACAACAGTAACCACCAAGCGAAGGCTTCTCCCTTAAGCGTCATGGCTTCCAAATTTACTTTAGCATAATCGGAAACTTTTTCGAAATAAAAAATCTGTTCGACTTTATCAATCCAATCAAAAATATTTTTTGTTTGTAATTAATGTGCCGGAAAGCTTGGGAAGCTTGATCCGAAAAACAAGATCTTCATATTGTTTTTCACAATTACGATGATCTCGATGATACAGTTGTTTAAAATTCGAAGTAGTGAGTTGATTAAATACCTTATGATCTTTAAGATATAGACGCTGAAATAATTCTGTGACTTGTCTCTGTAGTTCATTAATGATTTCTTGGGAACATCGATTTCGGAGTGCGACTTCCTCAATCGGAACCTGCCGATCATGTCCATAACCATGACCACAATAACCATTCATGGATCACTGAGATAACTCCGTGATTGGTCACTATAGATCGATGAGCTCGTGGGTACTTTGATCATGGGGTGTAACTTCCTCAATCGGAACCTGCCGATCACGATCATAACCATGTCCCCGTCAACCTTCCAAAGATCTAGGGCTCTGATACCAACTGACGCAAGCAAGGTAGCAGGATGACGTTAAAAACCTTTCATGCGTGAGGTTAGAACAATGGTGCAGAGAGAATCGAAGAAGAGGAGAAAGAGGATCACCTCTTTATTTAAACGAAAAAAATTATTATTAATCAAAATTAAATATTTTATAAGAGTCTAAACTTATGTTTAATAAGCTTAGAAATAGAAGGTTTCTTAATGCTAAAAAAAATAAACTAACTTTAACCGAAATTTCTTAACAGCTAAAATAAATAAAATAAAAATTTCTTAATCAAAGTAAATATAAAACTTTTAAAACTAAAAAAAATAAATAGAAAATTTGAATCAAATATAATTAATAATAAAATATTAATGAAATCTTAAATAACGACGGTAGCGCATCATGATCATGGTCTGGTCCACAGTTAAGTCGTGATGGGAACCACGATCATGGATTGGTCCACAGTTAGACTGTGGTGAGAACCATGATTGTGTGGGGAACACAGACAGGTCATGATCCATACTGAAGGTCTCATATCGAGCTATATATGGAATAATTCATACTCATATTGGTGACCACAGATAGGTCGTGGTAATCTCTAGGAACTCTTTTACACCTCGCTCTGATCCAAAATGAATGATATCCATGTCAAGAGGTAATGGAGGCATTGAAATTTTTATTTTATGACTCAATTTCTCCTTATCACGATTTAGAAGAAGATGGGATCGTATCTTATGATAAAAATTAATCAAGATGTTGGATGCGCCTGTATCACCTTATTATATAATGAAAAAAATCACCCTTCTTGTAATATTATCAAAACAAAATAAAAAATACACAATCATAACCTAATCCTCTCCTCCTCCCATGCCTACACCAACCCTGCTTTCTCTCTCCGTTTAAGTCTCTCAACCCTAATTCTTTCCTCCATTCAAAGAAAAAAAAATAAAAAAAATAAAGTCCTCTCTCACCGGCATTTCTCTCCACGCCTTAGCCACCGTCACCTCCCATCGTCGACGCCTCTTGCCATTTTTGCCAACGTTGTTATCATCAAACCGTTGAAGCATCACAACAAAAGCTTTCAATTTAGGTGGAGTTTTCTTACTTATTTCTCTTTTAACAACTGTACATGATTAAATATTATCAATATGCATGAAAATAATAGCAAGTAATTCACGATGATTTAGTTTGAGATAGATAATAGATTAAGATTTTCTATTTATGATTTAAATATACTTATGGATTGATGAGATACATCGTTTCCTTTGAAAAAGTAATTTATAATTTCTTTGCTCTTGAAAATTTTAAATCATGCATTACGTAGAAAAATATGAATGATGTGTGACTTAAGATTTGTACTTGTATCTTGAAGATGAAAAATAAATTATGTACTCTTTTATATTATATACTATATTTATATTTGCTTATATCTTATGAAATTTTATACATGATATTTACAATAATCAAATTTTGAAATTAAAAAAAAATAAAATATGAAAATTTAGAATAATTTCGGAGAACTCAAGATTTTATAAGAATTCAATAGATAACCAAAAATAATTTTTTAAAGAGGGTTGTTTTTAACAAAATGAATATAACATTTGTATTATAAAATTTCAATTGCAATAAAAGTTACGAGATTGCTCATATTAAGTAACTGAATAATGTTCTATAAATATATTGCTTTTACTTTGTGCTTTAAAAATAAATAACTTATCTCACATAGTGGATTGTGAATCGTTCACCCTATTTCTATGTAAGGCACTTCACGGGATGAATTGTATGTCGTTCATCCTATCTTTATGTGAAACATTTTAGGTGGATTGCAGGTCGTTCATCTCATATCTATATATAATATATGTATATATGCATACATAAGATGAACTTCCTATTAGATGGATTACAGGTCGTTCATTCTGTGTACATACGATATATCTCTACTGGATGAGTTGCAGGTAGCTCACTCTTATCTTATATTTATATAGGATATATTTTTATATCAAGTGAATTGTAGGTCATTCACTTTGACATGTATGACATTCTAGAAGGGTGGATTGTAGATCATTCACCTATTAAATACTTATATTTGAATTATATATTTATGTAAGAATAATATGTATTTAATGTTGAAATAAGAAATTGAGAAATTAAAGAGTGAATAAAAGTTGAATTAATAAGAGGAGTAATAATCAATAGGGTACAAAATCTGAAAATATAAATGCTCTTTTTTATTGTTCACCTATTGAATTATATATATTTATGCACGTATTTCCTTAGTCTATTTTGCAAATTTTACTCTTCGTTTCTTTGACCTTCAAATTTACAGACTTGTGACGATTATCAAGGTTTGGTTAATATTATGATAAATAGCTCAAAAATTACACAATAATAATTTGAAGATATCTTCTACCGAGTCAATTCGATTTATTTTCTTTTTGGCATTGTCTATTATTTATTCATTTTGATATTTTAGTAAATCAGAGAAGTACTCGTATGTAGTTTTTTCACGATTAAATTTGGACTTTGTAGTCACATCATCCCTGAACGACGGTCTAACGTCGAAATCATACTCTATCCACTGGACAAACTCCTAGGCCCTAAGACCGTCCGAATGATTTTTTATTAAATTTATCGTCAAACGATATCACAATAGAAGATCGATCTACGTTCTTCTATGGAATGTTTTTCTGTTTTTGTGGTGCATCGTGCCGTAAGCTAATATTATAAAAAAATTGCAGACAATGATAGTTAATCAAAACGAACACATTTTAGACAATTGCAGAAAGAAATATCGATCAGAAACGCATTCAAATGTGTGTGTTTTATTTTTTGTTCACAAAAGATCGATAGATCAGTGAAGATTAATTATCAAAAGTAAATGAGTAAATGTTTTTGTACAATGTATAATATTTCTAAAGAATTAAGTGCATGAAGGAAGATTAACAGAAACTACGAAAAGAAGAAATGAATCGAACTCGTAATAGAGAGGAGGGGAGGAGGAGATTGATCGACGGTCAACTCCCATCAATATATTTCCGTCGTCGACGGCCGGTTGAGGTCGATGCCTAGTATCTTCTTCGGCGAGCAGTCCGTCAATGAAGCCGATGGCATCGCCAATGCTCTTCTGGCCTTGACGTGTCGCTGCTTTTCTGGCTGGGGGCTGGGGGATGGGCGCTTCCGGCGGTGGCTGCTTTTGTGGCCGCCGAGGGCCTGGAACGAAGAGAACGCTTTTCCGCATTCTGAACACTTGTAGCGGAGCAGATGATCCATTGAAGGCGTCGTCGGAGCCGGAGGGGGAAGCGGTTCCTTCTTCCGATGCTGTTTCAGTGGCGGGGACAAAAGAAGAGGCCGCTCTTGCTCCGGCGGCGCTGGAGGAAGAAGCTGATGATCTTGTCTTTTCGGTGCCGGAGGCGAAGGGTGCTGCTCCGGAGGCGGCAGAGGCAGAAGCGGCTTGTTCTGCCGCTGCTGTTTCGGGGACAAAAGCAGAGACCGCTCTTGCTCCGGCAGCGGTGGAGGCAGAAGCGGCAGGTCTTGTTGCTTCTGTGCCGGAGGCGAAGGGTGCTGCTCCGGCGGCGGCGGAGGTAGAAGCGGCATCATCCCATGGAATGAGATCGGATACGGTTCTTCCTTTCCCGTTGTCGGCGGAGGCGACGATCGGGGAAGAAGCACCTGCTGTTGCATCAGCGCTGGCAGCGGGCCACGCCCACGCGACAGCATGAGGAGGCCGAGGATGCAGTCCTCCTCGTCCTGGCTGATCAGAAAAGAAGACGGCGGAGGAGAAGACCGACGGCTCTCCGTTCGCGGGCGCTTTCTGCCCCCACAAGACTGGAAGCGAGCAATGGAGAAATCCGGCAGCCATCGAAACCCTCTGTGTCTCTCTGTTTCTCGTGGAGGAAGCGAAAGAAGAAGACGAACAAGGAAGGATTTCGAATGAACAGAAGCAGAGTATTTATACGTGGAAATGAGAGAATTTACCGGGAACGGATCCGTTCAAGCGGCAACCCAATGATTCATCACTGTCACCAGCCCGCCATTTTCTTTAATTTTCAAAATTAATAAATAGTTTAGCGGTGCAATGAATCATTTAATCGATCAATTACTCACAGTTTATATGTCATTAATCAAGGTTTGACTGGTGTGTTACAAACTTTAAACAATCCTTTAAGTCTAAACAAAAAATTTTGACATAAAAGGACTGAGTTCGATCATTACTATCCCGAGTTTTTTTCCGGATCCTATGCCTAAAGTGGAATTTTGACCCATACTTTTATTATCAAACGATATGTATATTATAATTTAATTTTTAAATTCTAAGAGATTGAATAATGAATAATAAAAATGATCATGGATATTCACAGATGAATAATATAGAATAATATTCTTATAAGTATAGATATTATTTTGTATTCGTAATATTTAATTATAAGATATTAATTTTATTTGTGATAAAATAATTTAGTATTATTATTATTTCGATAAAATTAATTTTTTAAAATACTATAGTAACTATTTTCTTTGGGTTAGTGCTGATTAAAGGGTCGCTCCATTTTTATCTTTTTTTTTATAAAACAAATAGAGTGATCGTACAATTCGAGCATTTGAGAATTATTCTTATAATTTATTTTTTATTGTGTAATTTTCTTCGAAACCGATGGAAAATTATTCGAATGGAGAAAATTATAGAGAGATTTTTTAGATCCAATTAAATAATTTAACAATCGAGTATGGAAATTTTTAAATTTGAATAAAAAAATGGATCTGTTATTTGAATATTTGATTAAATTGTTAGTCTTGAGAGAAATTATTTTTAATTTTTTATATGATGTTTAGTTTGTTAATTTTTATTTTTAATATTTTTTTATTATTCTCTTAAATTTTAATAAATATATATAACTTTATTTAAACAATTCAAATTAAAAAAATTTATAGATGATAATCAAATATTTAGATAGAATAAATATTCTAAATGAAGATGAAAATTGAATATCAAAATAGAGATTGGGACAAAATTGAATATATATATATATATATATATATATAGATTGAGAGAGACGATTAATTATGTGCTGGTGTGTCTATGCGCGTGTAGTTGAAATGAACAGTGATTTTACTATTCACTTCAACTGTGTGAACAGTGAAATCATTGTTTACTTTCAACTATCCGCGCACAGGCGCATATTGACTTAGCGCACAGTTGATCATATTTGTATATATATAGAGAGAATTGATCTCCTGAGTGCTTCATCCATCCGCACCTATCACGACACGATCTCGACCATCGATCTAACGCAATTGAGAAATGCACAGTTCCTTGCCCGTGCGAGTTGGAAGTTCGCCATTGCAGGCGGATTGTCAAATTCTGATTGGAATCCAATCGTCGTCAGATCGACACCGGATGTCGGTCTAAATCCGATCGATTCACGGGCGAAAATGACTGTGATTGCGGCCACTAGTGGTTGTGTCATTGGCAATCGCAATGCAGTCGAATTCTGCCCGCGATCTAATCGCCGTCAGGCCGACACTGGATTCCGATCAGACGACGATCGAAATCCGACCACCGTCAAGCCGACACCATATTCCTATCGGACAGCGATCGAAATCCGATCGATTCGCAACCGCTAGTGACCGCGGCACTAGCAACCGTGATTGCACCGAATTTCGACTGGGAATCGATCGGAATCCAATCGTCGTCCGATTGGGCATGGGTGCCGCCCCGACGACGGTCAAATTCTGACCAAAATTCAATCGTCCGTTGGTGATTCCAAGCTGTAGTGATCGGGTGAGAAGAGATGCGCACGCGGTGTTACTGTGCATTTTTCATTTTCGCACAAGGGCGTACACTAATCCATCGTACAGGATATATATATATATATATATATATATATATATATATATATATATATATATATATATATATGTTATTATATTTTCTTATTTTAAAAAATGTATGTTAAAAAATATTACATATTTCAACAAGTATTATAATCACACACAACCTCCAATCAGATGAATTGATTTTTGCCCCCTTTTCTAGATCTTTAGTTTGTATTGCGCAGTCTTGATTCTTGAGCAATGAACTATTACTTTATTGGGTATAATCCCTCGTTTTATATTACTTGATGTGCCTCCTGTTAAGCTTAATTGAACGTTTTTTTTTAACACCATGATCATTTGTAATACGTTCAAATGTCTTTATATATATATATATATTTGGAAGAGGAGATAGATTCACCTTTTTTCCGTCTTATTAATGGTTTACTATTTTTGTCCATCAAATTAAAAAGCAGAAAGAAAAAAGGAAATCTAAAGACCAAAATAGAAACAAAAAAAAACGGAGAGACTAAAATAAGTGAAATCTAGTATCAACGCATCGTATTTAGCAAAGTCAAAATCCATAAATCTGCAAAAAATAAAAAAAAAAACAGCTAAATCGAGTGAAATTCACCCAAAGTCAAAGCGATCAAATTGAAAAGATGATCAGAAATGAAACATATACGCTAGCTTTGCATTAGCTTTCATCAAAAAGGCGTCGGTCGCCTTCAACACGTCGAGGCGAGTTGAAGGTCAGGAAGTAAGCCAGCAATAGATCTATGCAAAAGGTGGTCGGACTGCGCACCGCATGCCGCAGCCCGTTTGGAAGATTTTGCACAAAAATATCCAAAAAAAAAAAAAAGAAGAGCACAAAACTAGACATGGAGAATTCAAGATCTTGCCACAGATCAATGGGGAGGAATGGCGAGCAGGAGGAGATGTGAAGGTAAGATGAGGTCTTATTTATAGAGCATGAGATACAACGAAGCATTAGGTGATTAGGGTTTTGGCAGCCTTTATTTTCTCGAGACAGGTAATATTAATTTATGTGCAAGTTGTCAACTTGCTCCTGAGCATTAAACGAGAGCAATAATTACACAGCAGTGGAAGCCCAGGCGACTGAAAACAGGAGATAATAGCTTTGAAGATAATCATTCCTTAATTTATTTTAGAAGCAAAGGCTTTCTTTATTTACTATATTTTTAAAAGAAAAAGTCTCTATTTAAGCATAGCCAAAAAATACTTATCATATGCAAATAACACATGATAATTAAAATACAAGGGGGAAAATTAGAAAAAAATAGTTCCAGTAGAGCACATTTAGGTGGTGGAAGGAAGCCACAGAGAACAGTCATATGAAACAGTATTGACCCCATAATCTCTTCCTTTGAACGGCTAACGAACCCTGAACGCTCCATTTGATCGGGAATGGTCCGAAGAGCAACTCTAAAGATCACCAACAACTCGTTTTCATGAATCTGGCTTGCCTGCAATTTCTTTTTACCCAAGGAATATCAAGTGGGACCTCCAAGCTGATTAGTCAGTGTAAGTAGCGGCCCGCGATGCGCTTTGGCCAGCTTTTTGTGCTGCTCCCTTAGCTGTTTCAGCTGTTAAAATGCAGAGAAATACAACAATATAGTTCGATTTCCAGTCAATCTGCCAAGGAACATCTTCGCAAAGAACAGAGATAAATGAAGAATTGACCAAGGAGAACATTCTTTTTGGAACTATTCAAGCTTTGCAGATTAACTTATATTTAGTTCAGCAAACCACCCACCCACAGATAAATCGAGTTGGGCGATGCGTTAAAACGTATTTTTTGTGTTCTGCTTATGCTAGTTGCATATACATAAAGAACGATGTCATTCCAAGTGGTCGATCATGTCTGTCACCAGCAATCAAATTATGCACACTCACTCTCACTTGCGACAAGCTCACCAAGGGATGACATCTGATAAGAAGTTCGCCACTACTTTTTTCGACCATTATGCACAACAGCTTGTAGACCAGCGTGAAAATAAACAGAACCATACATATAAACAGTAAAGGATACCTTTCAATCTTCTAAATCTTCTTTTCAGGTTGGCCCTTCGCCTTTTCCTATCTTCTTTTGTTAACTCTGCCTCTTCTTTGATGTTTCCTTTTCCATGAAAAATCTCCTCAGGAGCAAGCATAGCTGCATCTGAGACGGCCAATGGAGCAACCTGCAAAACCATTGTATCTCAGCGACTCAAAACTTTTTACCATAAACTAAAAAAAAAAACCTCCAAAAGGTATTTTTACCTCTTCCATTGCTAGAGCTGGTACATTAACTTGTACAGACATGTCCTCAATAACCTACATCATAATTTATGGTCAATCAAGAAATAAATACTATAAGAATTAAACACTTGATAAGCTTTATTGCTAACCGGCTTTGGAGCAAAATGGAAGTGAGACAGTGCATCCAACTTCAAAGAAATCTTTTTGAATAGCATTGTTGCCTGCAGGCATGAGAAAAGCTGAGAAGCTACACAAGCAGCCAGATATGTTATTGCAAATCAATATAGTAGATCAAGTGTCTGTATCATTCGCAAATCTAGATTGCAGGTATCCCAATGTCAGTTTTTTCCCAATATAGTAGATCAAGTGTCTGCATCAGTCGATAATATAACCTTCCATCAAGACTTCTGAGAAAGAGGGTGTCTCCCAGGCAAACGAAGAAAAAGGAGAGAAAACCCAAAGAACTTGAGAGGTTTCTATATAATTGCTCAATGGGGAAAGTACGACAGCTGTAAGGAGCTTAAAGAAAATGGATTGATGAAGAATTATAAACTGACACCTAAAACATACAAACTCTCATTCTCATCAATTACTAAACTATGATTACTATCCTACCAGCTGCTGATATTAGAAACTGAAAAACAATGCGGATATTTTTGGTACAAATAGCTAATATATACCAGGGTTCAGTTGATAAAAATTCCCATAGAGGAATAGTAAATCGCCTGAATTACCCAAACTAGCAGAAGTTGATGCAGCTAGAAAAAAAATAGTAAATAAGATCCACCCCATAGTCAATTAGCAAAATATAATCACAATGGTGCTTCCATCACAATAAAAGAGCACAACCATAATTGATTGCTTGTCAAATAACACAGCAGACGAACTAATACGTGGACAAATAAAATACCTCAGTCTTAAGTTTATCAGAAGCAGAAGGAGGTGCCGGAGCTAGACCTGTCTTCCGTGCATATTCTTCCTAAGTTACAAAAAAATAGAGAGAGAGAGAAGTGAGCATAGTCTATGCATCATACATTAACCAATTAATAAAAATTATTTGCATGCATGAAGCAGCGAACCTCATATATCTCGGCAAGACCCTTCTTACTCTTATTTTCATCCTGTTAAAAAGTCCATTATAACATTGTTCCCACTTAGAAGTGTTCAATTTATATCTTAAATGTTGCCAAATTTAAAGACAGAACAAGAAAATCACCAGCTCTTTGGTCTCCTTAGGGGGTTTAGATGGCAATATAGGTGCTCTTTCAACATCATCAAAATGACCCTGGAAACAATCATAAACTTGAATTAGATTGTCTGATGATGGCACAAAAATAGTATACACAATCCTGCAACTGGCACTGATTGACTAGACTTAAAACTGAGCCTTTTAATATTAATTAAAAAATAGAGATGAATGCTCAGACTAGGTATTCACATTGACTGGTTAGCCAGATTGGAAAGTTCATATGCTAAGAAAATTAACATCAACAGAGGATAAATATTTTTGTAAATGAAAATCCAAGAATAAAAGGTTGTAGGGGTAATTACTTAACACTTCTATTAATTAAATAAAAAATAGAAATTAATTCCATAAGTTTATCTACACATAATGTTATAGCACCGAGAAATGCACTTCCTAAATGTTGTTACATTGCAAAATGAGTGATTTCAGTGAAAAAACCTCATATCTCTGACTCCTGACAAACTATATGTATTAACAGACATTTGCAATAAAACTCTTACAACAACACATTTAATTGCTCTGCTTGCACTATTGTACACTTACAAAGAACATTCTTCATCAAACTGAAACATGTATAATCAATGCTCCCTCCAAATAAGTGATATCTCAATCATTTTATGAGGATTGAAGAGTGAAGAGAGTTAGTCGATCTTTAAAGACAAGTGATAGCAATTTCATTCTGCTCCTTTTTATGAATAAGCAAATTGGTGGAAAACAAATTCTAATGCTGTTAATATTGTAACACAATGAAACTACCTCGATGATCCTTTTTTTGATTATATCTTCAAGGGATGCAGTAACTTCCTCTGTGATTACTGGAGCAGGTCTTACATTGTGCTCAAAGTCAAGGTCCACTTCCAAAGCACTATTCTTAGGTCTTTTAGCAGCAGTAACCTAATGCAAGAAGTAAAATGTTAAACCAGATGTCTAATCTTCAATGTAATTCTACGAAATGCTCCTGAAATAAAATTATTTTCTTTCTTGTAAATGCAAAATCAAAAACTACAAAAAAAAACTCTTGGTTCTTTTATATAGATCTTTCTATAAATATATAAATAAAAAAGTGCACCTCTCCCTGCATGGTCCAGGATTTAGGATCCAAGTTTGCTTTCTCCATTTGCTCTATTTTTGAACGCATCTTTTGAAGCTCCTTTTCATGAGTTGATAGTAACTTTTGCTGTTGTATCAAAGGAAATTGCAAATGAAATAAACACAATACCCTCATAAAATGTCAAATTCATTCTAATAGTTGAATCTGAGAAATTAAGCACAATGTCTAGGCTTTGTGACCTCGTAATCATTCTTCTCAACATCTTCATCAGTGTTCTCAAAATTATCAACAGGGCCAAGTTCAGTGGAAGAGCGTTTTCTCTTTCCAACGATACCACTCTTTTTTTGTTGTTTCTTCTTGTTGCCCCCAAAAAAGTCCTCATATCTGGAAAGCATTTCATTATTGAGAAAAAGTAATAAAAGAACAAGTAATGCTAAGTTTGTAAAAAAGAAAAATTAAATGGGAATTTGAAATAACTAGAATAGTGCAAGTACATACACAAGCTTAAGGACTTGGGAAAGATCTAAATATCCAATTAATCTGCCTAGGAAGATTTAGAACTTCTTTCAAACATGCACGTTCACATCCTCAATTATTCGTTTTAGCACCTGCCAGTCCTAATATACTCACATCACATATATAGTCTTCAACCTCAAAAAATGAGAAAGCTAGTACCGATGGCACACAAACTAACCATACAACAAGAATATTTAAAATATGAACATGTGAAGTGACTTGACAGTTAGTTTCATTTTCCATGTCCCATCTTGCTTCTCTTCCTTATTTTTAAGGGAATTTCTTTGGTTTCCCTCAGGTTTTATAACCATTAGGCATCTATGTCTAGAAGAGAAGAAAACAGACACAGATGTTTCCAAATATAAATCTAAAAAATGTAGATCATTCTAGTACACAAACCTGGCATTTGCATCTAGTTCTGCATCTTCATTCTCATCATTATCAGAATCTTCAAGCTGAATATTCACACAAACATAAAGCATGAAAAGGAATACAACAGTTAGATATTCTTGCTGTTCTTGATATGTAAATTTAGAAAGAATTTTTTTTAATACTTTATCTACAAAACAAACTTTGGTTATACTTTTGATGCCTAACCCATACAAATGAGAGAGAAGCAAAAGGGCAGAAGCAATGTGTTTCCAATAATTAAGTAACATGAAAAGACAACTGCAAACATATTGACATTTTTTCTGAGGAAGGAGCAAGAACTATGTATAAGGAACTAAGGAAATATTTCTCAAGCATCTCTCAGGTACAACAGCTAGCATCCTGTTAAGAATGCAAAGGGAACTGCATTCAGTGCTTCAAAATTCTAGCTCGCAAGACGAATGAGAAATTATCTAGATAAAACTCATTCAGTACTTCAAAAACTGATCAAAACAGCAATACTTTGTCTAACAAAGTGTAGATCACATGGTTCTCTCATATATTACGCTCCAACATAGAAGGCTAAGTGAACTACATTGAGAATCCTCAAATGCATTCTGGACTAGAAGTTTGTACTTGTGATTAGATTATTGTAAGATTGTAACTTTCATAGGTATGAATATGCTAAATCAAAAGAAAGAATCTGTTGAGACTATCATCGTACAAATGGCAAGCAACTTGCAGAATAGCAAACTCATATGTTTACTGAAATGTTATATTCAGAATTGCAAAATGTATTCTAAAAGCAAGAAATAATAACCAAAAATCATGATTATAAAGTAATAACATGGAAAAAATAGCCTTACATCCATATCATCTTCCTCCTCGTCAGTGTCATCATCCTTCTCCTTCCGTCCGCTTCCTTTCTTCACGGGGTGCCCATACTCTCTCTCTTCAGCATTCTCCAAATAGTTCTCCAAGTCCTGGATCTTCAAAAATTTATCTTCAACCGCGTTCCCTTTTGCTTCACCTGCTTCTTCCTCTTCCTCTTCCTCTTCCTCTTCCTCTCCATCTCCCTCTCCATCGTCTTCGTCGTCCTCCTCATCTTCTTCCTCGTCTTCTTCCGACCCTTTTTCCTCGCTTTCATCTCCATCCCCTTCATCGCCTTCGTCATCCATAGCGATTTCGTCCTTCTCCACCACCATTTCTTCCCCGTCTCCGCCAGCGTCTATAGGGCTTACGCCTGTGCGTGAATGGTGCTCTTGCTCGAGTCGTTTGAGCTCCCGGCGGACAGTGGAGAGCAAAGGACGCGAGAGAAGGTCGATTTGATACCATATTTGCTCTGCATCGAAACCATCCCCAACGAGCAAGCGATCAATAGGAGGCTTAGGGCAGAAGGGGACGAGGGATGAGAAGAGAAAGCAGGAGGCGGCTCGAGCGTCCCGGGCAAGCTCCGGTGATTGCATAAGGTAGAGCGGCGGATCAGCTGACCTAAGGCGTTCAAGCGCTTCCTCTCCTTTCTCCATCTCCGCCGCCGGCGGTATGCTATTTGCCGCCATCGATCTGGAACTTGCAGAACCTCCAAAACCCTAAAACCTACTGCTTATGAAATTTATTCAGAAGTTAGAAACAGTTATTTCTAAAATTGATTCCCGAAACAGTTTGTTTTCAACGTTATTGTAGGTATTTTATATTTTTAAATATATTTTAGAATAAATAATAAAATAATTTTGACTAAGTAATTTTAATTAAATTTAAATAATTTTTAAGTATATTAATTAAGGTATTTTTGATATAAGAGTACTTAAATTTATTATAAATTTAATTAAGTTAAAACAATTTTATGACACGACAAATAGCAATTGATCCCCGTATCACAGTGTAAGAATAAAATTAGACGATGTCTTACTTACTAGTGCAGTTTGAATTGGACGATTCTCTACCGAAACAAATTTATTCTAAATTTTGGAAAAAAAAATTGAATAAATAGTCTAATGTGAATCGAGAATTTATCTTTTAAAAAGGAATACATTTTTTTTGATGTCAAACCTACCGATACGATTGTATCGTTGGACTTATCTATTACATCGTGAATATTTTATTTTATTTTATTTTATAATTTTTAATTCTCAATATTAGTCTAATTAATAAATGAGATAACATTTAAATGGATAGAAATTCTTCGTCCCTTCATATTTGATAGCTAGATTCCTGATTTATAAATGACATATTCCAACCCAATGCTATACAAACCTTACTATTGGCGTCCACCCAAAAGTTTTCCCAATGATGAGGTGAGTAGACATGTTTAACGAATTGATTTGATCTGGAACCGAGCTAAAATCAATCCGTTATATTTGGAATCGGAATCGATTCAGATGAATCAATTCTAGAATCGAATCGGAACCGTTTTTGATTCCGATTCGATTTGATTCCAATCGATTTCAAAATGAGTTCGGAATTGATTCTGATTCCGATTGTTAATTTAAAGATGAAAATTCTTAACATATTAACATGTCTATCAAATTATTTTATGATAGAAAAAAATAAGATCATCAGCACGTTAAATGAATTTGAAAATTTAAATTTGAGGAAAGTGATTCAAAATCATTTCGGAATCGATTCGGAATTAATTTGGAATAAATCTAGATTGAATTGATTTTAAAATTAAAATTTTAAAATCGAAATTATTTCAAAATTAATATTCTAATATCCACGGATCTAAAACCGATTAGAAAATTAAAACGAATAATCGATAAATATGCCCAGAGATGAGCGTGCTGCAGTGCTGGTGTCATTTATATAAGGCGTCCAGCCAAAGGTTTTTCCAACGACGAGGTGAGTGTGCTGGTGTCATTTATTACGGCCGTTATCTTTGCTAGTGTCCATGTCCCAACGGTATAAAACGCGAAGTGGCCGGCGATCGCCGTCATCATCAGAGGCCGTCGAACGTAAATCAGACGGCTTTTCTTGGAGGCATTGGCAGCATCGTCCTGGGAAACGGAACGCGCAGGTAGCTTCGTCTTCCGTATTTCTCTTTTCTCTCCCGTTCTGTTATCGCTCTTCGACTCGGCCCTTTTTATAACGAGAAATGACACTTTCGGCCTTTGGACTCGCGGCATGAAAGTTAGCCCCGCGGGACCGTTCCGCCCTTTACTGCGATTTGTGACGGAGTGGAGATCGACGCCGCTCCCGAATCGGAATCCTCAATTCTCGATCCTCCTCTTCTTGGTTCGGTGATCGAATGAGATCCGAGAAGTTATCTCGAGTGCTTATTGAAATCTTCTCGTGGATTCATTTCTTCGATCGGCCTGCATCATTGCGATTGAGGACGGGAGGGAAAGTGGATTTAGTACAGTAACGGGGAAGAGAAGAATAAGGCTTGATCTCTGGAGGTGGCGGAGGGAGGATGAACGGCAAGGGGTGGGAGAGGGTCCGGACGGCGCGGCTTGGTGGGTCAAGCGCGTCAAGGAGTCCAGAGGCCGCACAACTCCGGCAGGTATCTTCCCAGACGGTGCGGCTCGGCCGCGTTCAGCCCCAGGCCCCCAGCCACCGAACCATCTTCTGCAACGACCGGGAGGCCAACCTCCTGGCTAGATTCAAGGTTAGTACTGTTGTGCTGCTATTGTCACTTCTACTTTTGAAAAACACGTCATTTTTGAATTTCCATCTTTTCGTGGGAAAAAAAAAAGGAACGTATTACTAGAGAATCCAATCGCTGCTATGATATTTATGATGCGTAGTAATAATTTTATTATCTTCTCTTGGACAGTGGAAGTCAAGATGCCTGAGTTTTGTTTTCTAAACTGAATTACTCTGATTCAGTCAGAACTTGGATCTGTGATCACACTCTACCTATGGTGTTGCAATACGCCTCTCTCAATTCATTCTTAAGAATCTGTTCGTTAGCATCCTCAATGGTGTATAAGAAGCTACATGAAAAAAAAATTCCAAACATGTATAAATGGATTCAAGCGTGCACCATCTAGTGACTGTTTAACATTGTGGTTTTTATATTTGAGGCAACTATGAGCGCCCAGAGTCTTACTGAAAGTGGTTTGACCTAGATGACTATCACGCAGAATGAATCATATATATATTTTCTAATAAGGAGAGCTTTAAATTGATGTACATAAGGTAAATTTAGTGCCTTCTAGATTTCTGAGTAAACCCAAGTGTCAACATTAGATCCTAGGAATTGTCCCAGCTACTACATTCTCTTTCATGCTGCTTTGATTTTGTATTCCTAGGTTGCCAATGTACTGACGTTGTTTATAGCTGCAGATGGGATAGCCTATGATTATCAAATTCAACAAAGGCAATTTGGCTTCTTAGTATTCTTAAGGAAATTATGACGATATGTTCATTGATTTATATCATTTCAGATAGAAAAATAGAATTCTGTAAGTAGAGAACAGTTTTTAATAAGCTCTGAGGATGGGGTTAGGTTTACCAAGTATTTAAAAAAAAAACAGTGCACTGACAAATTGAATTAAGATACAGCAATTAGGAGCTTGCTCTTACTTGCATATTTTGAGCATTCTTTGAGGAAGCTGATGATGACACAAGAGAATAAACATGATTGATTTAGTTAACATTCTCTAAGCATAGTGTTATCTTGCAACCTGATGGAAGTTGGACAAACAGGTTGCCTGAGAAACTGAGAAGTAAGAAAATAAGAGGCCTTTCTTTTTGGTGATTGTGGTATTGTCATAATTTAATCATTGTATTCGTGTCTCTAGATCTTTGCTATGAATCATGGGATAAAGTGAAGCATGATTTCCAAAATTGGTATCCATATTATTTTTGAGATCAAATCAAAGTTGGTATTGGTATTAGTATCAGGATCAAATTGTTAAAAAAAATTGTGTACCCATGTCAATGGATTGATTGGACCTATGGAATCAAAATCAGTACAAAAAAAAAAACAGAGAAAACAAAAGTATTTCACATATGAGATTTCAAAAGACGTTAAAAATTATAAGAAGGATGAAATTATGTATCTTTGAATACGTAAATTGTTAACTATAATAATATCTAATTCTATAATATTAATACTAACAAAATTAATATATTCAGATTAGTATTATTTTTTATTTATGCAGGCACACACCAACTACAGTCATCCTACGCGAGTCACATGTTGAAAAGATGGGAAATATACAGGATGTATCCTATGAAATCTTAAATGTCCTAGAGTTTAATAGGTTAGCATATTCTTGTTCCGGATGAAGTTTTCTTCAAAGTTGATAGAGTCTTATGTGACTTTAATTTGCATGTTTGCTTTATGATAGTACATGGAAGCGCCAATTGGTAGTGTGCCGCTATCCGAATGGGAGGCTTGTTCTTTATTGCAAGGTAAGATTTTGAATTTTTGTACTGCTGAGTTATTGTATGGTACACTGAAGTCTAGTGTATCTGGAATCATTTGAATTATCCACAGGGTGCTGATACTGTTATATATGAAAGATTGGCCGATGCCTCTCAAGATATTAAAAGATTAACCAGGAAGCACTTGGAACAGTTTGGTTCAACAGGTCTACGGACACTTTGCTTTGCTTATAGTGAATTGACTATTGATACATATGAAAAATGGAATGAGAAATTTGTTCAAGCAAAATCTTCTCTAAGAGATAGAGAGAAGAAACTTGATGAGGTATCTAGTGATATTACTCTCTGTGTATTTTTGCATGTTATATAAAACCTAGTTGCATTTTTCTTTCTACGTCTGACTTTTATTTAGTGATAACATACATCATCTGATTATTTGATTATCCTAGTTATAAAACTAAATGAGATTTGCTCAATAATCTTGTATTTCAAGGTAAAAGTTTATGTCTAGAATCAAGGATTAAAATCTTGGAGAAATTTTCTTGTAAAACATATGTTGGGTACATTTTGTCAACTTAAATTAGAGTAATATTTTGTAGATGTTCATGCAAATATCATGACTAGCCTACTTAGAGGATGTTGCAACATCTCTGGTGTGGTAGACATTGATCACTAATCTAGGGGCAAACTGATATTTATAGTAATAAACAAATAACTACCGGACCACTGGAATTTGATTTTTTGTTGAACTTGGAATTATTGACAAGATTTGTTGTTGGTTGGTGGCAGAGTTTTTGATCATTTACCTTATATAATTTATTTCAGTTTCTTTGGGATGTCACAATCACAAAACTATTATATTTAATACAAACTCTTCCTCCTCTCCTTCCTTTATTTCGTTTGCATTTCTTTATTTTAAAATTGTTTAAATATGCTATTGATACACTTTTAATGCATAAATCCTTATCTAAAATAAGAGTTGGTGTTTGAATATCTTTTGGTTCATGTAAAACCTGTAAAGGGATTTATAACATATTTCTTTAGTTTCACTTTTCTAACAGACCAATTAGCATTACCATTTAAATTGAATGAGAGTTTGCAATATGTTCTGAAATTCTTGAGCTCAACTACATAGGCCCTCTGATACTATTGAATATCAAGTATATCACATTCAATTTCTCCTTATCCTCAAACTTTCTCTGTTCACTTTTAAACTATAAGCATGTGAAGTAACATCAAATGCTATCGATGGGCTAGTATGAGCTTAGTATCTACATTGGCTCTTTCTAGTTTTTTTAAGGGAAAGGAAGATGAGTGCAAGAAGAGATGGAAGAAAAACTTGAGAGTCCAATAAAACTAAACAGGATCAAGTGGGGGGAGATGAGGAACTTCAATGGAACAGATTAAATTTACTGATTAGGTAATATATATTATTCAACTTGTAGGGATCCCCAACAATAAACAAAAAAAATTCGCAGCGGAAAAATTAGGATCCCTCCAGAGATCCAAGCGAAAAATCATAAACGTTTCGTATCCTACTTTTGCTAGATCTCATCTAGAGGAAGAAGTATACCTTCGATGCGACGCCCTTCGCTTATCCCGCTCGTCCAAGACTTGGTCGGATCACAATACGGTTAGGGTAACCGTATCTCTAAGGTATCCACACACACACGATCTTGGAGAGAAGAGGTGAACCTTTTGGTTGTGCTAGCAACCACACCAAGGTCTCTCTTCGTTCACTCTATTCTCGGCTTCAAGAGAAAAGCAATATGAGATTAATCAAATTATTCTCATTCACCACATTGAAATTAAAAAAAAAACACAAATAATGCACATTAATGAGACATTAAATGCACTTCACTCTTCCTTATTCTCCACGTTGAAAGAAAGGAAGCCAATTAATGCTCATTAAATGCATATTAATGAGCTTTTAAATCCCATTTAAAAACCCATTTTATTAATTCGTGTAATCATGATTAATCACAATTAATCATTAATCCGTGTAAACCATGATTAATCATAATTAATCATTTTAGCCTTCTTCACTTGGTTTGACTTGAGTCTAACTCAACATAAACCAATTTGAGTCCAACTCAAATTTAGCCAAGTAATGAGTCTTACTCATTTTAGTTAATCCAATTAACTAATAATTCATTTAGTCAAACTAAAATGATTTCATCTCCAAAATAATATGTTCTTTGTGTGTGACCCTATAGACTCTCATAACGTTGACAATGTATCCAAAAATCATTTTAGATACATAAGCAATGAGCGGCATCTAGCAATACATCATTGCTACCCAAGTGATGAGAATGTCGAGATCCGACAATCTCTTCCGTGACTATTATCATATGACGGTGTCCCTCTATCCTTGATATCTCAGATCGATCAATGAGGCATAGACTGTGTCACCCTCTTATCGATCTTTATGTTTTTTGATCCCCAAGTAGACTCACTCAAACAAATGAGCTCAATATCTCATATTGACTCATTTGAGCATGGTCATGCATTTCGTGGTCCTACTTTATCAAGAGGCCAAAGATATCACTCCCGTCATATGGGAGGGATAGATCTCATCTACATCACTCACATCCCTCCGCATAATTTATACATCTAGCGATCGCTTTTATAGTCCACCCTTTACTGACGTTTGACGATACTAAAATACATAACTCCTTATGTAGGAACCGAAAGTGATTTCGTGTCTAAGGACTATTCATACTAATAGTCATACGAGAAAGTATACGACACTCATATAACGATCCATGATACTTTCTCACTATGTAAATTCAAGATATATAGTCTCCAATATATATACTCACGTGTCAACGTGATATTACATATATCACGATCATGAGATCAAGTCATCCATCGATTTACACGCTAGTCTCAATGTATCAATATAACCCTTATCTATTAATACAATACTACGGAATATTTAAGAATGTTCATAACTTCTCATAATCAATTCTACCAATCGATATATCGTAGATAAGAACCTCACTATTTAGGTATTATTATATTTATTTAGTGACACACATAAAGAAATATAATAATCAATCTTCGCTTTTATTAATATAAGAATATAATACAAAAGTCTTCTCACCAATCATCTCATAATCGACACTAAGGGCTCATACTAACAATCTCCCACTAAGACTGTGTCAATCAATCGTAATCTCTAAGCACTCCTAATCTGCGACCATCATGCTTCCTCGCGCCAAAGCCTCGTCGAGGATCCGCAATGTTAAGATCGTTCTACTCTGCGTATTTGAACATCTCCTATCGATGATCTCTCGAATGAGGTGATACCGCGCATGATGTGTTTGGTCCTCACGATGAGCGAGGTTCCTTAGCTCGAGCAATAACCCATCATTGTCACATAGAGGTCTATAGGGTCCGTATGCTAGAACCACCCAAGTTCGATGATGAACTTCCGGATCCAACAGACCTCCTTTGCACGCAGAAGACGCAGAATATACTCGCTTCCAGACCAGAATCGCGGTCCGCTTCGAACTCTTCCAGCTCTCGAAGCTCCTCGCTTGAAGTCAGATCATCAGTAACCCTTACACCTAGCTCTCATCGCTTCCAAATATCAAGAAATATTCTTTCGCCCTTCGTAAGTACTTAAGAATATTCTCGATACCGCCCAATGACTTTCACTGATTCGACGGGTACACGCCACATGCTCAAAGCATACGAGACATCGAGCAAGTACAAATCACGGTCGCATACGATAGATCCTATAGATGATAAGGAATCGATCCACGCGATCTCTCCTCCTGAAGAGGAGATCGAGTTTGAAAGACTCACACCACGCGACATCGCAAAAATCCCTTCGAATTCTGCACGGCAAAACGCCAAGCACCTTGTCATATACATTTCGACTCAGGCCAAGCAATCTCTTAGATCTATCTCTATAGATCTTGATGCCTAGAATATAGGCTGCTTCACCTAAGTCTTTCATTGAAAAACAATTCCCAAGCCAAGTCTTCACAGACTACGACATAGGGATATCATTTTCAATGAGCAGTATATCATCTACATACAATATGAGGAAAATAATTGAGCTCCCACTAACCTTCTTGTAGATACAAGGTTCATCTTCGTTCTTAATGAAACCAAACGTTTTGATCGCATTATCGAAACGAAGATTCCAGGTTCTAGAAGCTTGCTTTAAACCATAAATAGACCTATGCAACTTACAGACCTTTCCAACTTCCTTTGGATCAACAAAACCCTCAGGTTGTGTCATATACACATCCTCGAGTAGATTTCCATTAAGAAATATTGTTTTGATATCCATCTGTCAGATCTCGTAGTCATAGTAGTCGCAATAAAGCAAGTACGATCCGAATGGATTTGAGCATCGCAACTGGAGAAAAGGTTTCATCATAGTCAATACCACGAATGCCAATCCTTTTGCTACCAATCACCCTTTATAGGTATGCACATTACCCTCCATGTCAGTCTTTCTCCTAAAGACCCACTTACACCCAATGGGTTTGACCCCTTCAGGTGGATCAACCAAAGTCCATACTTGGTTAGTGTACATGAATTCCATTTCGGATCTCATAACCTCGAGCCATTTCTCAGAATCTGGGCTCATTACAGCTTCCTGATAGGACGTCTACCATCAAGCACGATACCATCGTTGTCATCCAAGAGAAAAGAATATCTCTCGTGAGTTGATGACGATCTATCGACTGCGCAGAGCTCGTCTACTCCGAGCAGGTTGTACCACCACTCCTTGTGATGACCGTTTCTTCTTCCATTAAGGTATCGATTATTTTGTGTATCTTGAACTTCTTCAAGATCAATTTTACTCCCACTAGCTTTTCTAAATAAATTCCCTTTAGAAAAACACCATTTCTGCAACAAATACTTTGCCTGTGGGGTCAGAAAAGTAATATCCCTTAGTTTCCTTGGGATATCCAACAAAATAGCATCTATTTGATTTGGAGCCTAGTTTATCTGAAACTTGACGTCGTACGTAAGCCTCACAACCCCAAATCTTCATAAAAGATATCTTGGGACTCTTCCCAGTTCATATCTCATATGGTGTCTTTACGACTGCCTTAGAAGGAACACGGTTAAGTGTGAGAGCGGCGGTCTCTAAAGCATATCCCCAGAAGGAAGGAGGAAGTTCTGTATGACTCATCATTGATCGTACCATATCTAATAGAGTACGATTTCTCCTCTTGGATACACCATTCCATTGTGGTGTTCCAGGTGGGGTGAGTTGAGATCTTATCCCACACTCAACTAGATAGTCACAAAACTCTTGGCTAAGGTATTCACCACCTCGATCTGATCGAAGCATCTTAATACTCTTTCCAAGTTGGTTTTCAGACTTTATTCTCAATTCTTTGAACTTTTCAAAGGATTCAGATTTGGTCTCATAAGATACACATATCCATATCTATCAAATCATCAAGAAATGTAATGGCATCGATAACCTCCTCGTCGCGACTTTGAAAGGACCACAAACATCGGTATGTATGAGGCCTAACAACCACGACGCTCGCCTTGTCACTAAACGAAGTTTTTGGTCATCTTGCGAAGACAAGATTCACATACCTCATATGATTCAAAATCAAACGAGTCCAAGAATCCATCCTTATGGAGCTATACGACTCTCATTTATAGACGCGACAATGTCAAAGATACGTTTGATTCAAATCATTAGATTTGAATCGTTTCGTATTTATGTTATAGATCGGATTTTCAAGGTCTGTAACATGAGTCCATTCATCAAGTGTACCGCATGTAACATTTCATTTAAATATACGAACAACACTTGTCTTAATTATAAATGAAAAATCTTTCTTTCCAAACAAGACACAGCATAATGTTCTTAGTTATTGCAGTACTAAATAACACTCTTCAAGTTCTAGAATTAAACCACTGGGTAATGATAAGGAATATGTTCTAAATTTATAGCAAAGAACTCTTGCGTCATTCTATCACAACACGTAGGTCCACTTCTCCTTTTGTCAAAGATTTACTTCTTCTCAAGCCTCAGACATTAGTACAAATGTGAGAAGCACAACCCAGATCCAATACCCATGAGGAAGAAATAGATAGATTGACTTACATAACATGTATACCGGTGGAAGTCTCACTTCCCTTCTTCCGAACTTCCTCGAGGTACTTTGCAGCCTCTTCCAACGATGTCGCCTTCCTCGTGGAAGCAAGTCTCTTCTCGCCACCCCACCTTTGAAGCTTCAATGCTTTGTTCTTATCTTTATTCGATCTTACTCTTGCCTTTAGACTTTTCTTACCCTGCGCCTTTTTAACCATAAGTACATCACTAGTACCAGTCAGATCTTCTTAAGATCGCTCTCGTGATTCTCAATACGCTTAAGAGCTCAGTAATGGTTTGTCATTTCACTCATGTAATAATTCATGACAAATCGACTAAAGCCTCTAGGAACGAATGACAAGGTCATGGCCAACTCTCGCCTAAAGGAAACCCCAATCTCTCAAGGTTCTCAACATACCAATCATCTCGAGTACGCGAGTTCCTACGAGTGTTCCTTCTTGCATTTGCGAAAATAATGCCTTAGATACCTCGGATCTCCTACGCTCGCTTGCTCGATATAGTTGCCCAAGTGCAACCATATCAAAGGCATCCATGTTCTCGCCGCTTCAAGCTCAGTACACGTGGTTGCAAGCATAAGGACATGATCTAACGATCATCTTGATGCTTCTTGAAGCATCCTTATCCGCACGAGAAGCATTATTGGTGTGGTTCAGAACGGGTTGCTCTGGGACATAGAGTTTCCGCTCTTGTTTGAGAACTATTCTCAAATTCTCGCACCGACCTATAAAGTTTGCTCCATCGTCCTTCTCAAGGACTCGATCGCAGGAGAGGGTATTTACGTATTCAAGACATAGTAATCTACAAATGTAAATAATATGCAGAAACGAGTATTATATCCAAATCATTTAATTAGGCCTTTAATTAAATGAGACTCCCTTGAATCATTTAGCTTGAATAGGCTAGTCATACCATTCTATTGAGCTTCAAGTTCACGTGTGGACAAGATCCACATCATACCTCACTGAGTTAGCTTTCGCTAATCGCCCAAGATTTAGTATGATTAGGTAGGTAAAATTTTACCAATCGTATCGTGCAACTCTTGGAATAAAGGATCAAGATCCACATTATACATCATCTTGAGTTAGCTTTGGCTAATCGCCAAGACTTAGTATAAATGTTCTCTTATCCGTGTCTCCTAACTATTAGAAATGCCTCTAAGTATTTCTCAATCTAATCGAGACACTTAGTGAAGTCTCATCCAAAATTTGATAGCGTGACATCACGATTGTCTCTCGACTCTACCAAGATAAAATGCGCCGCTTTGCTTTAAACCCAACAACAAACGATCGAGGTAGTTTATGAGTACTAAACTTTGGTAGGCATATTCATTCGACTTAATTTTAAGATAACAAATTATCTAGCATGATCACATACACACAACATATATCACATATACGCCAAACGTGACATGGTTATGAATTATTCTACGATTTCAAGCCAACGAGAAGATCGATTGGTTACCCTAGGATAACATCTTCTTCAAGCGCTCCTTTCGGCCATGTCGTCAGCATTGTCCTTGTAAAATCAACCTTCAATGGACTTTCCATTGCTTCTTTATTTTATACATTACAAAATGAGAACACTCGAGTTATATTCGAGTCTAAATCTATTTTACAACTAGAAAATAAAAGTGAATGCACGACACGCAGGCCGTGTAATGAATTACAACACTCACATACATATGACGACACACAGGCCGTATTATGAATTACAACACATAACCACAATCACATTGGGTCCTAGGCGATAACCATGCACCATACACCATACACAAATCATTCACAATGATTTAATAAATTATTTTATTTATCAGTTTTATTATGAGCGATTTTTAAGCCGCTATGCCGATAAGTCGCAACACCACGGCGGTCGGCACCATCCGACTTGATTCAGCCCACTCGGCAGACTATCTGCTTGGCTAAATCAACTCGGACACAGACCGAGTCGGCATTCAGAAAATCCTCTCGGGATTTTTACTCGGCAGAAACATAATAAAACTATTCTCATGTTTATATCACATAAAACATCTTAAAAAAAAAACGTGTACGATTTTTCACAAGTGGCTCTGATACCACTGTAGGGATCCCCAGCGATAAACAAAAAAAATTCGCAGCGGAAAAATTAGGATCCCTCCAGAGATCCAAGCGAAAAATCATAAACGTTTCGTATCCTACTTTTGCTAGATCTCATCTAGAGGAAGAAGTATACCTTCGATGCGACGCCCTTCGCTTATCCCGCTCGTCCAAGACTTGGTCGGATCACAATACGGTTAGGGTAATCTCTAAGGTATCCACACACACATGATCTTGGAGAGAAGAGGTGAACCTTTTGGTTGTGCTAGCAACCACACCAATGTCTCTCTTCGTTCACTCTATTCTCGGCTTTAAGAGAAAAGCAATATGAGATTAATCAAATTATTCTCATTCACCACGTTGAAATTAAAAAAAACACAAATAATGCACATTAATGAGACATTAAATGCACTTCACTCTTCCTTATTCTCCACGTTGAAAGAAAGGAAGCCAATTAATGCTCATTAAATGCATATTAATGAGCTTTTAAATCCCATTTAAAAACTCATTTTATTAATTCGTGTAATCATGATTAATCACAATTAATCATCAATCCGTGTAAACCATGATTAATCATAATTAATCATTTTAGCCTTCTTCACTTGGTTTGACTTGAGTCTAACTCAATATAAACCAATTTGAGTCCAACTCAAATTTAGCCAAGTAATGAGTCTTACTCATTCTAGTTAATCCAATTAACTAATAATTCATTTAGTCAAACTAAAATGATTTCATCTCCAAAATAATATATTCTCATAACGCTGCAATGTATCCAAAAACCATTTTAGATACATAAACAACGAGCGATCTAACAATACATCATACCTAAGTGATGAGAATGCCGAGATCCGACAACCTCTTCCGCGACTATTATCATACGACGGTGTTCCTCTATCCTCGATATCTCAGATCGATCAACGAGGCATGTAATCGCCTCACCCTCTTACCGATCTTTATGTTTCGATCCCCAAGTAGATTTCACTCAAACAAACGAGTTCAATATCTTATATCGACTCATTCTGAGCAATGGTCACGCATTTCATGGTCCTACTTTATCAAGAGGCCAAAGATATCACATCCGCTATACGGGAGGGATAGATCTCATCTACATCACTCACATTCCTCCGCATAATTTTGCTATTCATATCCAAATGGTGATCGCTTTATAGTCCACCGTTACGGGTGACGCTGACGATACCAAAATACATAACTCCTTATGTAGGGAACCGTAGTGACTTCAGGTATAAAGACTATTCATACTAATAGTCACATGAGAAAGTATATGACACTCATATAACGATCCATGATACTTTTTCATGGCGGGTCAATTCAGTATATATAGTCTCTAATATATATACCCATGTGTCAATGTGATATCACATATCCATGACTTGTGAGATCAAGTCATCCATTGACCTACATGCTAGTCTCAATGTATCAATATAGCCCTTGTCTATTAATACAATACTCGACTAGGAATATTTAAGAATAGTGTTCTCTACAGCTTCTCATAATCAATTCTACCAATTGATATACTGTAGATAAGAACCTACTACTATTCAAGGGCATTATTATATTTATTTAGCTGGCACACGCATAAAGAAATATAATAATCAATCTTTTCCTTTATTAATATAAGAATATAATACAAAAGTCTCCCTCACCAATTATCTCATAATTGACACTAAGGGTTCATACTAACACAACCCCCTTACCGGATGTTTATTCTCCCTGAAAACTTGCCTAGCTCAGCCAATCTGTATTTTATCTTTATAATGATATGAGTTGGTTAGGCAAGGATTAATTTAGATGCAAGTCTCTCTTTTAACTTGAATTTATATTTCATGCACTCATGTTCAGTTTTTGCAGCCATATTAAAAAAAACATGTACAAACCTGCAGAAATCAACCTGAATTCTTAGCTTCAACTGGAGGAAACCATCCATTTTTATAAATCACTTCAGAAGTACATATTCTAGTTGTGGAAAAATGTGCTCATAAAGGCCTAAGATATCCAATGGTGAATGGTAGAACTTAAAGTTCACATGGTGACTCCAAAGCTTTTATGGATACTTATTATAACTTTTCAATTTGTATCCATATTCTTAAGGATAGTGTGTTGTTCATAGTCTTCAAATGTTTCCAAGGTTTAGGGACATTTTGTGGTATTTATATTTGATTTATTTCAAGGTTTATAAAATTACTTTGCATTTTTTTCACATTGTCATTAGCTCTATAAAAGGATGAGTCTTGTACTTGCTCTGACATCAATTTAGAATAGAAATTGCTTTTTGCTTAAATTACTGCCTCTCTTTTCTTATTTTTTCTTACCTACTTTCTCTTCTTTCAAACATGATTATTAGTTGATGTAGTTTCACTTAATTTTAAGTGGCCAATTTCAATAGGCCTTTCATACCTCCCTCAATTGAATAGCCAAAAACTTCTTGTGACACCCTGATGATGTCAAATTGATTGAGTTTTAACTGAAATTTATAGGTTAACATGTAGATGTTTATCTTAATTATCTTGAAATACCATGTCATACCGGTGAAATTTCTCATTCTATTTGCTGACTAGTATGACACAAACATCGACATCGTGACTTGCTCGCAGGAGGTGAGTCCCCGAGGCCATGCGAGGCCTTGTAGAGGCCCCACGACCATGCGAGGGCTCGCATAGCCACCGTGGTCGTGGGAGGGCTCATGGAGGCCCCACCGCGAGAGGCCTTGTGGAGGCTTTGCGACCATGCGAGGGCTTGCACCAATCACCAAGGTTGCACTAGCCTTGTTTTTTTTTTCCATTTTTTTTTTAATTTTTTCCCTTTTATATTGCAAATTTTCTATTTCTCCTTTATTAATTTCTTTTGTTATTTCTTTTTGAAAAAATTATACTATGATTTTTTCCCTTTTAATTCTTTCATTTTCTCCCTTTATTAATTTTTTTATCATTCCTTTCTTCTTTTTCTTTCCCTTAATTTGTTCTCTTTTTCCTTTTGTTAATTTGTTTTATTATTCCTTTCTTCTTTAAACACATGGAAAAAAAATTCTTAAGAATATTAATTTTTTTCTATGTTAAATTATCTTTCCTTCACTTTTCACAAGGAAAACTCAAAAGTTAAAGAAACAACCTCTTCAAAGGAAAATTACTTTTTTAATAAAGAGACAAATTGCTAGAAAATGATAACAAAAATTAAATATAACATAATTTCTAAATACTACTATGATTTGAATTAAATTATAATACATATAAATTTAGTTTAATTTTATACTGATCAAAATAAATTAAATTCAATTTAATTTAAACCTACTCAATACTAATCATCATGTCTAAACTTTAATTAATCCTAAATTGACTTTTACTTAATCCTAGTTTTAATATATTAGTTTAACCTAATAGCAAACATCTATAGCAATCAAATATCAATAATAATATTTTTTTAGTTAATATATTTTATATTTAAAAAAATGAAACTCTATCGACACGGCATGATACGAAACTAAAATCATATCGTTCCTATCATAGACCAAAACTCCGGCAAGACTCAAAATTTTAAATCATGTTGTTATCATCTAATTTTCTAAACTCATATGCATCTCTTTTCTTGACCATGCTTGGCTGGTATTTGACGTCAAGATTTTATATGTTCATCAAGTTTTCACAATTGGAAGTTAATTTCTTTACCATACTTTATGGTGTCTTGCCAAACATTTCCAAAGTTTTGCTCAAGTAATTTCGCAACTTTTTATTTTTCAGTACTTCAACTGATTTATGGTATTGTTCAGCAATGTTTTCATCTGAATTTCTTTATTGTAGGTGGCAGAGATGATAGAAAAGAATCTTATTCTGTTAGGATGCACTGCTATTGAGGACAAGCTTCAAGAAGGTGTTCCAGATTGCATTGAAACTTTGTCCAGAGGTGGAATAAAGATTTGGGTTCTGACAGGGGATAAAATGGAAACTGCAATAAACATAGCATATGGTATAACAAACATTTATCTTCCATGCCTGTAGTCGCATGAAATGGACACCATCCACAAGATCATTAATAAATTCCTTTCTGTATTCTCTACTTGAAAGATTAAGTCCTTTCTTTATGGTTTGCTGCGTGCAACCTGATCAATAATGGCATGAAACAACTCATTATCACTTCAGAAACTGATGCAATTAGAGAGGTTGAGGAGAAGGTAATATGATCTGATAATCACTCTTATTATGCAAACTTGAATAGCATGCTATAATTCTATAAATAAGATTTTATAAGGTGCTGCTAGTCTGTGCAAGACATGGTTCCTTGGACATGTACAGGTTTACATGATTGCTGGATTCAATGTTTTAGTCAAAGTTTTTTTTTTTTATAGTTCAAATGGTATGTGCTGTCTTAGTACCTTTCAAACAAAATTTGTTTTTCATGAAATTTGAATTTTCAGTTTCGATTTTGAATACTTATTTTAGCGATATGGATAATAATCTGTTATTAGGCTTGTAGCACTTTTGCACATTCCTAAAAAAGAAATTTTGTACTATTACTACAACTTGCTCTACCCACCCCTTGAACAATTTCATTGCCTCCCTTGCTGTTGTGATTGGTTGGCCATTGCAAACATGAACATTGCACCATTGCTATTATGAGCATTATTACCACAACTGTATGCTTCCATTTTGAAAATCCCCATGATTATATCACTTCCATAATCACCACCTTCACTACACTACCATTTTTATAGCCACCAATGCCGCTAGCAGTAATTTAGAGCTTAGACCATAAGTTACCGTATTGGTGCCGCCAATCATGACTAATGCTACCACCAATATTAGCATTGCTTTTGCATCCACTTTCAGGAATGCTTCCTTTACATGCATTTGCATCAGAAGTGTTCCCGCACATCCCACTAACTAATTTCAAGGGGACATTTTAAAATCAAATTCAAACAAAGATAAATATTGCTTTCTTTCCCTCAGCTTTTTTTTTTTTCCGGATTAATGATCCGCCCTTATCATTGCTAAGAAATTAATGTGGACCATAACTGTTCGGTGAATAAGGTAGAAGGTAATTTGGGATGTCAGTACAATGGCCTTCACTTGTGTTGTCATAACTGTCAACTTGCGTCTTCTTACGGCATGCAATTCAGTTACAAGATGGCACCGTTTTAGTATTTTAGGAAGCATTTTGGCCTGGTTTATTTTTATCTTTATATATTCTGGAGTAATGACCCCTAATGATAGACAAGCAAGTATTTTTGCTTTTGCTTTTTTTTTTCTTTTTTATTCACTTCCAATCTTATCACTGTATTATTGCTGCAGGAAAATATATATTTTGCAATATTTGTGCTGATGAGCACATTCTATTTCTACCTTGCTCTTCTCCTTGTCCCCATTGTTACACTTTTTGGCGACTTCTTATACCTGGGGTAAGTTTTTCATTGAATGCTGGTGAATGGTAATATCAGTTTCTTGTTTACATAGCTAAAATATGAGTCAATTATATCATTCAATATAAAACATTAAAATATTTTCTAATTAGAAGTCCTCTTTAATCTATATAAGTTAATAAAGTTAAATCCCTTAATAAAATGGTCCAACTCCATTCGTAGTGTATTTACTGCTTACCTGTTAATGCTTAGCAATGTTTCCAGTTTTTCTTCCCTTTTGGATAGCCTCAACTAATTCAATATTAATCATTTGGAACCTGCATTGGTCTTTTCGCTGCTCTTTATGAACATTCCAGGCTCGGTGATTCTTTTCGATCACCTAAATTCTCTTTTAGGGTGCATTTGATTCAAGTTTTCATGCATAATTTTAGTTATGTGATTACTCAGTTATCATGCATAACTTTAGAATTAAAAAAAATCTTACTAAGTAATATGATTCCGGATTATATGTCTCATTATGTCTCATTTGTTGATGTGACAAACGTGTTCTATTACGTAAGAATTATTGGGAGTATGAGGAATACAATCAAAGTTTCACATTGGTAAGATATGAAAAGGATCATATAAGCCCCCAGGGCAAACCCAAATGGCTAGCGCAGCCGTGTTAAGGCTTGAAAGGGCAATGGGTCGATTCCTGGAGGTGACGACAAGACTATCGATGACTCCGCATTTCTGCGCTAGCCACTTGACACCTGATTTACCCCCCTCCACACGTAGGGACAGCGGTGGGGGCCGCTAATGTGGTGGTTCCATATTTTTTGAAAATGATCATGTACTTATAAGATAAAAAGATATCTCCATTGGTATGAGACGTAAAGTCCAAAAATAAAGCCATGAGGGCCTAGGCCCAAAGTAGACAATATCATATCATTGTGGAGATATGTGAATCTTATACGCACGAACAATTGATATCAGAGTCATGGTCCATGTCAAGTTATAAACCTCGAACGAAGTGGAACTCCCATGTCCGAATGAACGAAGGAAGTGAAACTCCCTTGTTTATCTTTTATAAAATAAAAAATATCTTTATTGGTATGAGACCTTTTGAGTAAAGCCAAAAACAAAACCATGAGACCTAGACCCAAAGTGGACAATATTATATCATTGTGGAGATATGTAAATCTTATATGCACTAACAAGAATCACTCAATATTTGAACTAAACAAGATTAAATCATATAACCAAATAGGTTATCAACTCTAAGTTCTGTTATTGTATTTATGATTTTATGAATTTAATAATATCTCTGTTCTCAGGTTACAAAGATGGTTTTTCCCCTACAACTATCAGATTGTTCAAGAGATTCACAGCGACGAGGTAGAAAGCATCAGCAGGACGGAGTTCCTTGAAATTGGGAACCATCTGACACAGGACGAAGCCCGGAGTTATGCGATCGCCCAGCTACCAAGAGAAAAATCGAAGCACACTGGTTTTGCCTTTGACTCGCCAGGTTACGAGTCATTCTTTGCTTCGCAGGCTGGCGTTTATGTACCACAGAGGTCATCAAAAAGAACATCTCAAAAATAATTATTCTTTAGCTTTGTACATTTTATTCCCCATTATTTCACGGTTTGTATTTTTTTTTCCTACGTTTTCGTTACCATCGTATATTACGTCAGGACACGCACATTCTTCCAGGAGTTTTGTCACCTACATTTAAATTGGGTATGCACATTGTAACTTCTAACCAAATTTTTGCTCGAGTTCGATCTTTCTATTGCTGCCGTTGTTATCTAATAGGATCTTGACTGTGATGATTTTAAGCAACCATGAATCACCGCAGTTAAATTTAATTTCGTGCATCCAAGTTCATCCTATATATCTTAATTCAATGCAATGTTTTCGAGCTGTTAAACATGATTAATGGAAATTCGAAATCAACAACTTGTTGGTTAGTTCGTTTTGTTTTCGAGATTTTCCATTGTTTTTGGTCAGGGAGGAAATAAAAATAGCCAGCAGGAAGAATGAGGAGTTTGATTTTACTTAAATAAATTTATGCTTTCAGTATACAATAGTTATAGAAATAATAAAAATTTAAGAGAGGGAGAACTCAGCTCGTATAAAGTTTGAGCATCTCCGCAAGCAAAGAAAGAACAAAATGCAAATATTTATCAAAATGTGAATTCTTAACGATTTCTGAGATCGTTCGAAATTCATTATCTCCTTTCAAATGTGAGTCCTTTTGATTCCATAAAAAATTAAAATCGTCAATCTAACGATTTTTATTAATTTGTTTTATAATCATCATGAGAAAGATAATTCGTGAATGGTCTAAATTTTACTAGGTTGACGATTCTAATTTTTTATACAAATGAATGGTCTAAATTTAGATAATTCATAGATGGTCTAAATTTTTCATCGAGAATCGTACTCATTCTATAATTGTCGTGAGTTCTCTTAATAAAAAGAAAAAGAGAGAGAAAAAAACTTTTTTTTTTCTTTTAGGATCGAATATGTAATCGTACTGTACTTTGTAAAAGAGAGATATCAGCGTGCAGCAAGCTCGTTAGTTAATTGATTCGATTAATTAATTGCAGGTTTCATGGAGGAATCTGGAATGTTAATGATTGTGTTCTATTCTCTAATGACTTTCTGAAGAGTTTATAATAATAATAATAATAATTTTAAATTTTTGTTTGAGAAAACAGTTCCTTTTTTTACTTTTCTTTGGAGCAGATTTGATCGATGAGCATCGTGACCGAGCGTATAACCTTTGCATATTACACATGCAAGAACTGTACGACTCAACCTGCTCCAGATTTATCTTTTACAAATGGAGGGACATCTCATACTACAAAAGCTTGTCTCACACTGCAAGCCCACAAAGCTGAAACACACACGAGGTCTACTGCTCTTATCCGAAACTGATTGACCGGGTTCATTCGTTCGTTAGTTCGAACTGAAGAGTTATTAAATTGACAGTTTTAATCTTTTACACAATTAATTTGTTCAAACTGATCCGACCGTGACACACTGCATACAAAGCTCCCTTTGTTTATGTGCACATGAATCTCTTCGATTCAATTCAATTAGATTAGATGTTGTAAACATAAGGATCTTAACGACTTCTAAGAGCAAGGCCCACTTTAGACTCATGCACAAGGCCCTCTTGCTTTCCGACTCGTGCCACATGATCGATACCGAAGATAACACGACACGATCTTTGACGCCTTTTGGTCTCTTTCCCGGTCATGCACACACACACACACACACAAGCTTTTTCTAACTTGTGTTTGCTTGATGATTAAGCTTGGAATCACAACTTGGCGTGTGCTTCCCCATTTGCTCAAGGTTCTTCAGCAACCCCTCATGACACCACCATCTTTCCTTTTCCCCAGTGGCAAGCAAAAGCACAACCTTCCCCTACAGAATAAAGTAGCTGTTTAGTCCACACCTAAGTCAGACCTTAATCGAACCGACTTCCAACGGTATCGCAAACACCGATCGGTACTAGTGCTAGTGAGGAGACAGCCTTTGCGCGAAACCACAAACGGTTTTCTTGTGAAGAACAGTCATGGCTAAATCGAGTCGGATGCCATAACTTGAACCCGAGCTGAGATTCACGGTTGACTTAGCTCGATTAGCATCAAATCACAGTGCCAATTAATTAAGAGCACCTGAGTTGACTTAGAGTGTGTAGTTAGATTGTTAAGCCTTGAGCCAGTTAATTACTCATTCTATATAAAATGTGAAGGCCCTTACTGAAAGTGGACTCCAAGTCATGGTCTGAAGGGATTCCTCTTCTTCTTCACCTATAAAAGCAACCGTGGAAAATACTAACATGTCGTCTTCGTGTCTCTTCTTCTTCTTCTTCTTCTTCTTCTTCTTCCCCGAGTCGATCGACAATTGATCTAACTTGTCGTAGTTGAGGGGAGTGTTGTCTGGTTCGAAGCGATTAGACTGAAGACATCTCGTAGATACGAATCGGTTTCGGACCAGGCTTCATTCCCCCCAACTCATGATCATGTAAATCTCATGAAGGAATGGAGTCCAAAGTTCCTAATGCCCTTAATCCAGAAGCTCTCAACCAAGTAAGTGAAATTCAATCTGTTTGTCCAGTTAGCTGCATGTTAGACATGTCCAAAGTTTCAGCTAGCTATTCGAAGCTAGTCGTGAATTCGCATATCGTGTGTTTCGAGTATCATCCTCGATAGCTTTTGGATCAATACATATTAGCAAGGAAACAAATTTAAGTTGGTTAACATAAATATGCATCAGCTTTTCTTCTCGAGGATAGAAAGATGGTGCATGGTTGGAGTTTTCACTTTCTTATCAGACAAGGGAGTTCAAAAATTAGACTCTTTGACAGTATCTTCACTCCAAAGGTTCTTTGCACTGCCATTATTGCACTGTCCCCTAACAACTCGAGCTTATTCTTTATCATTTTTTTTTGGATATTTTATGATCAGATGAAGAAAATAAATTTAACTTTGTATATAAATAACTTATCTAAAATCCTTGTTAATTAATCTATTCGAGGCCCTGTCGTTTATATATATGGTATAATTTGTTTTAACTGATGAAGAAGATTAGAAGTCAATGTAGTTGATATTGTTGAATATTACTGTGTCTGTGTGCTAGGTTTTGTTGAGTGGATTAGGATTATCGAACCTAATGACTATAATGTCAAATAATTAGTTTTTAGGATTTGTTTGGATGATTTTATTTAATGAAGGTTAAGACTGAATTTTGTAGCCAATGTATTCTAGAGCCTATAGAAAATTGAGGTTCATTTGCAAGTTGCAGGAGGGAAAAAAAAAACTTTTTAGAGAATTCTTTTAGTGTTTGACGAATTGTATAGGTGGGATTCTCGACTTTTCTACATCAATATTGCAAAAGCTTAGTGAAGATTGAGATTCCACTTATCTTTTTTTTTTTTTAATTGTAATTTTACATTATATAGATTTAGATTCTCTCCATAGGTATAATGACATCTCCAACCATGTTAAAGTTTTTTTTTTTTGGTGTTTATGGTATTCTAAGGTCGGAGCTAAGGTTTTTATCATGTGTCTCGTTGCGAAAGTTATTCTACATTTCAAGAAGACTATATTTTCGTATGCGAGAGTGTATAATTTGAAATGTCCTAAGCGCTAGAGTAGTTCCCAACTCCATAGAACGGTCCGAGAGGAATTTGCGATTGTAACGAGTGGTATATAGGCAAATGTGTTGGTTGATTCTTAAAGATATAGTTAATGCATAAGCTGAACTGATCGAGCACCGAGTTCTGTTATCAGAAGACACATTGTATGTTCGAAGTCGGAGACTGAATTCTCTGGTCACTCACTTAGCACGTGATGCGTATCGTTCGTTGGGCGTATTCCATTCTCATTTCATTCTTCATCTGAGAAGGTAGCTAAGCAGGGAAGGCAATTCAGAAGACACATTTAGGTTTGCTAGAGCTTGGATAGTACAACTTTATCGAGTTAGTTACAGAGGAAACAAAATGCCCTTCTGGAATTGCTTAAACAAAGATTGGCTAAACCTAAGGAACATCCTTGACATCTTAATCTGTCAAAACCTCCAGAAAGAAGTTGTTCTTTTGTCTGATACTCGATAACACTTTTGTCCAGTGAGTCTACAAATCATCAGATTGCCAGCTCGAGAATAGAAATGCTAGATCATCAACAAATCAGCAACAAAAACTCTTAATGTCCCAGCTACTTCATCAGTTACGTCGACCTTCTCCGGCCATTTACCTTCACACAACGCAACAAGCACTACAAAAAAACTGTTTTTTGGCGACGAATTTTGGCAACGAATTATTTTCGTTGGAAATCTACAACAAATTTAGCGACGAATTTTCTGTTTTGTCGCAAATTAGCGACGAAAAAGGATTCGTTGCAAAAATTTCCAACGAATCCAGGATTCGTTGCAAAAATTTCCAACGAATCGGTTATTTTTGAAACGAATCATGGATTCGTTGCAAATTTAAAAAATAAATAAATTTTTTAAAATTGTAATATTAATTTTCCAACGAATCCAGGATTCGTTGGAAATGTTTGCAACGAATCCAGGATTCGTTGGAAATTTTTGCAACGAATCCAGGATTCGTTGGAAATGTTTGCAACGAATCCAGGATTCGTTGGAAATTTTTGCAACGAATCCTGGATTCGTTGCAAATTTAAAAAAATAAATAAATTTTTTAAAATTATAATATTAATTTTCCAACGAATCCTGCAAAAATTTCCAACGAATCCAGGATTCGTTGCAAAAATTTCCAACGAATCCAGGATTCGTTGCAAAAATTTGCAACGAATCCTGAATTCGTTGCAAAATTAATATTACATTAACGTTTTAAAAAGTTTAATATTTTTTTTTTAATTTCCAACGAATCTTGGATTCGTTGCAAAAAAATTGCAACGAATCCCGGATTCGTTGCAATTTTGCAACGGCGCCTCGAACGCCATGTAATGCTTCGGTCGGCCGAGCGCCCGCGCCGCCAGTCGCCGCCGCCCGAGCGCGCGGCGTCCGCCAGTCCGTCGCCGCCCTCGTCCGGCCGCGTGACCCCCACAGCGCCGCGGCGACCGGCCCACTGACCCAGCCTGAGCCGGCGCCGCCATGAGCTCGCCCGCCGCCCCTCGTCGGTTCGTGCCCCCAGCGACGGCCGCCAAACGCCGGCCAAGCCGCCTCGCCGTCGGCGCCCGCCTCCTGCCGCCCGCCCGGCGCCTCGCCCCTGCCCGACCACCTGCCGCTGAAGCGGCTAATCATTTCTTTAACCTGTATCTTATATGATTTAATTTTAGATGATACTGATTGGAACTTGTCAATTTATATGTGAATCTTTTGTTAATTTTTCTTTGTATTAACTCATTGAAGAAGTTTTTGGCAGGATAAGGATATTAACTTAAGTGGGGAACACGTAAGGGAAGGATTAACATGCATTATCTCTGTAAAGGTTCCAAATCCAGAATTTGAAGGACAAACAAAGGTAAATGTGACTCAATATGTTCTGAAAAGCTGTTAAAAAATCTCCATGAGTTTCTTCTATTACTTGATGCTAGAGGAAAATTTGTGATTAGCTTATGCTTATTCTTAAAAACATGATATCTTGTATTCTTATGAGGCAGACAAGGCTTGGGAATCCTGATGTACGAAGAGTTGTTGAACACTGTGTTCAAGAGTATCTTACTGAGTACCTAGAGTTGCATCCAGATGTTCTCGACTTGATTTTGTCTAAAGCTCTGAACGCTTTGAAGGTTAAGAAGCTATTTCCTTTATGCATGTTAAATTAAAAAGGTCATATGTTGGATTCATGCTATCATTTCTGGTATTGGGTGCATATACTTCTTTGTAAATCATTAACATAATCTTAAATTACATAATTTAGACAGCAATGGCAGCAAAAAGAGCTAGAGAATTGGTCAGGGCAACAGTGTGCTGAGATCTTCTTCCCTTCCTGGAAAATTAGCTGATTGTTCAGCTACTAATCCTGAAGAATCTGGTAACTTAATATTTTGTCACATTTAATGATATTTTTTTAGATGTAAATGTTTTATTATTGTTCATGGGTTGTTATTTATAATGTTAAGGTTTGATAATCAAACAATTGATGGTATGACTAATTAGTATTAGTGAAGTATCAGTGTCTAGGACAGTCCACTAGAAACTTGCTATAATAAGAATCTTAGTATTAGTGAAAGTATTGGTGTTGAGGACAGTCCACTAGAAACTTGCTATTATGAGAATCTTCCTGGCTTATCTGAGCACTAAAGTCACTGTTAGTGCAGTTTATACTTACACTGCACTTTGTGCCTCGTGTTCAGAAATGTTGCTATCACAATGGTTAATGTCAAATGTTAATCCTAGTTTCAAATGCAATTTAAGAGAATGCTAAGGCCTTAAAAAAATTAAATAATTTACCAGTCCAGCCTTGCCTTAAACATGTGTATGATAATTAATGAGACACAATTATATCTGTTTTCATTGTTATTATTATTATTGTTGTTGTTATTGTTATTGTTGTTGTTGTTATTATTACCATCAAAAAAATTATGAATTTTTCTTTTCTAATGCAGGTAGAAGAATGTCGGCGATTGCTTACCAGATTCTCTTTTTTTCCCCATGTGTTGAGATCTTTTGTGGACATTGTTATTTGGATATCATAACTACGTTGATGTTTGAAATGTTGTAGGATATAACTTTTTATTTGGAATGTTGTATTGTTCTAAACTTATTGTGTTGCTTTGTATTTATTTGGATATGAAATATTTTTTGATATTATTGAATATTATTTTGTTGTATTGAATGTGTATGTGTTTTGTTTGTATTGAATATTTTTATTTGGATATTAGAACTTATTGTGTTTTGTTGTGTGTGTGTGAAAATTTGTATATACGATAGAATATCGAAATGTAATAAATCACAAATTTTTTTTATTTTGCGACAAATTTAGCGACAAATATATAAATTCGTTGCTAAATTCTGAGAAATCTGCGACGACTTTTGCGACGAAAAATAATTCGTCGCAAATTTGCGACGAATTTAGCAACGAATCCAATCTGCGACAAATTTTGCAACGAATTTTTCCGACGAAATATGCGATGAAAAATAATTAAATTTGCATTTAATTTAGCAACGAATCCAATCTGAGACAAATTTTGCAACGAATTTCCCGACGAAATTTGCGACGAAAAATATTTCGTCGCAAATTTCAGCGACGAAATTTGCGACGAATTTGGAAACATCGCAAATTTACCAACGAATTCGTGGAAAAAAAATAAATTTTTGCGATTTAATTCACTAATCAATGACGAAAATTTGCGAATGTTTATCTGTCAAATTTACTAACGAATTCCTATTTCTAAGAAAATTTCCGATTTAAACGAAAATGAATTTGTCGCAAAATTTATGATTTAATTCATGACGATTTTTGGAAATCTGGGTAACTTTTGCAACAAAATTAGCAACGAAATTTAAAATTCGTCCCTAATTTTCGTCGCTAAAATTCGTCGCAAAAATTCATCGCTATTTTTGTCGCTAATATTTGCGACGCTTTATTCCCAACAAAAAAATTTTTGTCGCTAAATTCGTCGCAAAATTATTTTGCAACGAATTTTTTTTTAAAATTCGTCGCTAAATTCGTCCCAAATTCCTGTTTTTTTTGTAGTGAAGGTCGACTGCATACAGTACCGTGCGATAAGTGTGTATCGCTTAGCATGCTTGAAACTATCAGCAGAAATGTCTATAAGCAATGAATCATCTTGATGTTATAAGGATGTTACTAGGACAGGCATAGAATAACTGACCAGAGAAGATATCGATAATGGGGGAATATAAACCTGAAAAAGCGATGAACAATGGATGAAATGATAGTCAAAGAACTAAATCGATGTAAATTTAAATAACATTTTCTTTTTCAAGATTAGTTGCACTAGCATGTTTCTACACAAATCTAAATTGCATGTGAGAACAAAAAGGCCCCCAAGAGGAGAGATTGATTTGGATAAATATGGTTTTACTTCAAGAAAACTAATAGGATCCAGTGATTATGACAACTTGATACAAGTTTTGAATGATTCATTTTCATTGAGTAGATAACTGATACTACTGATGGAATAGTTGAGTGGGTCAGGTCCGTGCAGGAGAGGCCCACACACACATACCGAACGCCAATAGCAAGGAAGTCGAAAGTCTGCGGAGGTATAGCGGAGAGTCTCGAGTAATTATATGGAGACTAGAGATTCGGAGAGATGGGGAGCTCCGATCTAGGGGTTCGTTGAGCTCGCCACTCGGCCATATAGTAAGTTGGCCACTCGACTACATCGCAAATCGACCACTCGATTGCATAGCGAAATGCCCACTAAGAAAGGTAGACACTCGGATGTGTGGAGGATCTATAGGTGGGTCATCTATGACATAGCAAAAGTCGAGCACCCAAGACCTCGATGAGGACCCCTCTCAATAAGTCATTGCAAATTGTTCCCTAGCTAACAACATCTCTCAATGATAACCATGACCTATGTGACATACTACGTGGAAATCCGACACAGATATTGTCCCCGAACAGTCTGTCAAAAGGCATTTTAGGAGTGGTCATGGAAAGGAAGGAGATGAACCTCGGACAATACTATATAAAGACAAATTGAGATAGAGAGAAGGGGAGAACTCTCTGGACAATTGCATATTAGCTATTCTTCTTCATCATCTTCCTGTCTGATCCAAGTCAGTCCACGATATTTTTGGACCCTGGGCGAAGTAAAAAAAATAGGCCCTTTTATAGTTAAATTTTTTTTCCCCCATAAAAATAGGCCCATTTTCTCTATCACTTTAAAAAAATCTTCATTGGGCTCTGGACAGGGGCCCTAGCTGCTTCTGCCGAGGGCCGGCTCTGTGTCTAATTTAAGTATCGGAGGATCATCGTTGGGAAACACCGACGACCATCTGATGTATATTAACTTTGACAGGGATACTATTGTGGCCCAAAAACCCAACCTATGCCGAAGACTCAGCCGAAGATACCTAGAAAAACGATCGCTTCAATAACCATCGTGAACAATCCATAGAGTAGGAACAAGCGATATCCATATACCACAAGCTGATATAGCTGGATTGCATTGTCAACATCTAACAGAAATCTTTCAGACTTTTTTTTTTCTTCTTTCAATGTGTCCATTGATTTCTTCCTAGTAGTTTGCATTGTGCTCCTCCCAGAGAGACTACAAACAACCTGTCTGATGAATCCTTGAATCTTGCACAGACAATTTCTTCCCTTATTTCAGGATTCATAAATCTCTCAGGCTGGTTGGTCAGTAGAAGATTCACCAACTGCCTAGATTCTGTTAAACATTCTCTGAAACTGCAATCTTTCATTAGGTCACTGAGACCTCAATCACAATGTCTACGGAACATTGTATTCCGCTCGCCAAAGCAAGCGCTTTAGAGGATCAATTGGAGTTTCAGGCAGAGATAAACCAAGGGCTCGACTCAAAAATGTAAAGTTTACCAAATTTTTGAATGCCTCGGGGACCAAATCCAAGTCAAGAGATTGATAAGCAGCACAAAGAAACCCTAGAAAAAGACAACGCCAAAAACACCGAAGGTACCTCTTTTTTTTTCGCAACTAGAATCGCCGCTGGAGGAGGAAGAGGAATCTCGTGAGCTAGAGCTTCACAGGAAATGGAACACTGGAGTGTCTCTTTACGATCAACGCCCTCCCTCTGCTGATCTTTTGTGGATTCAAGGATGACCTTGTGTTGCTGTCTTCTGCCGCTGGCGTTGCATCTCTAACAGCAACATTCGCAGCCTGAACTTCGAGGGCAGCTTCTGGCTCTACCTCTCGCATCGCCGCACCCCACGACTCGCTGGGAGCGAGAACAAAATATATATATATCGAACGAAATGTCTGTCGGAGAAAAAAAAAAAAATACTGTCAATTTAGTGACCTTCATCTGCCTGTAATATTCTAGACGATAATATCTATACGTGAATGTACAATCATAAAAAATAATCTCGCTATTGTTCAGTATTTTACTATCACGATCGAATTTCAACTAGATTGTTATTGAATTTCTATCGGATCACAGTCAAATTATGATCGAATCATAATCGTGATATTGCAATCCGATCGCGATTTGATCGAAGAGACGTTGGCGATGATCTCAACGGATTCAAAGACTAGGCTACAGTACGGATGAGGATCGATGACGAAGAATTTGACCAAAGACACAAGAGAGAAATAATGTATATTTCTTATTTACTGTGCATTTTCATAGATTGGACGACTGAAGATGCATCGAACACGAGCGCACACGGATTAATCGTACAACGTATCATTTCTCACATATATATATATATATATAGAGAGATATTTGATCTCCTGCACGACTAATCCCTCCGCGCCGCCTTGGATCGATCAGAAATGCACATGACTCGCGCCGGAGACACTCACCATCACTGTCGCTCACGCTGGCCGCCATAATGAAGATGCAATAATAATGTTATCATACACAACTCATCCGTGAGCATCTTCATTATCTATCGTTCGATTCTCTAAGGTTCAAGTATTGGACTATAATGCTCATCCGATTGAACGGTAGATAATCGAAGTGTTCATGGGTGCTCACGGATGAGTTGAATAGGATAATATTCCTCTATACAGAGTCGGTCTTGGGGAGCGCTGTTGGGGCCCTCGTCCAGGACTCAAATTTTTTTTAAATATTTTACGAGCTCAATTTTTATGGAAGTGCTCATGATTGCTCACGGATGAATTGTATAGCATAACATTTCTAAATATAAAGAGCAATATTATGCTACACAACTTATTCGTGAGCATCATTAAACACCTTCATTATTCACTTTCCAATTGGATGTGCACTATAGTTTAATCCTGAATCCTAAAGGATTAGATGAAGAATAATAGAGATGTTCACAGATGCTTACAAATGCTTACAGATGTATGATAATATTTCTATATATTTATACACAACACCTCCATTATCTATCGTCAAATTCATTCATGAACATTTCTGTTATTTACCGTCTGATCTTTTACGATTCAATGATTGAATCATAGTACTCATTCGATTGAACGATGAATAATTAAAGTATATATATAAAATTTTGATCATCAAACAGTAATTTCACTATTCATACAGTGTAAATGTGCACGTGTACGTACGATATTGAACCAGCGCGCAGTGGATCGGTGCTCTCTATATATATACTGCAAAATAATTTGATATGGTTCTCATCCTCTGACGCGTGGGGCGATGTAGTTGGCCGTTTACAATTTTAAATGGTAAATGCCGAATACCCGATTCCAACCAGAAAAGGTCATATTTGTCGATTATTCGGCGACGGCGCCTTGTCGTCAGCGGCGGCCACCGATCGCCTCTCCACCGCCTCCAAGCCTCACCAGTCTAACGTCGGCGACTCATTGACATTTCTTCGCCCCTCCAGGAAGAAGAAAGAGGGCTTAGCGTCGGTGACGCTACGGTGGATAGTTTGCTCCTCCGATGCGGCTTCTCAAGCGTACGATCCGTCTGTCTCGTCCGTGAGATCCTGGTCGGTTTGGCACGGCGAGAGGTCGAGGAGGAAGAAGATGAATAAAGAAGCGAGGCGGAATTACGGTGGTGGTAAAATCTCGTGTGCGCTTTCCACCGAGATACCGGTGGTCGGAACAAGGCTGCCGGATGGTAGCGAGGTGAGACCTATCCTTGCTTTGTGCTGTTCCAGTTTTCGGATTTAAGATCGGATCGTTTTGTTACATTAAGGAAAATTTTGGTTTCTGTTGCCCTTTTTTATCTGTCTGGACTGCAGCCTCTTGATTTCTTCGATCTGATTGAATATTTTGACCATGTAAACGTAATTTTTGCCCTAATTGATGCTCTTGTGGGTGCTTTCCTCAGCAGAGTCCATCTTATTGTAGAAGGGAAAACCACCAGGATACGCTGTCAAACCCTGACGCCCCTTTATTAAGACATGATCTTGCACCCTCGGAACCTCTTCACTGTTTGCCAGGGCATGAATATCATCCTACTTCGTCTCGGCTCGAGGAGGTAATGCATTAAAATCATTGATTTTGTTTTTCTTACGGCAAGCAATTTCTAATTGCCATGCTCTTCCTCAATGTCACTCATAATCTTATTACGTTTCTCGATGTTGCTCAAACATCATCTAGATTGTGAAATCTTATTACGTTTCTCTATGTTTCTCCTCGAGAAACCTAAGAATGCCCAAGAGTTTGGAGATGCTTGAAATAAATCTGATCCAATTTGGTAAACAAAGCCTTTCTTCTAGTCTGATAGGCTTCTTGTTTGAGTTACTAGATGGAGTTAGAGATCATTCTAGCACTACTTGCTAGATTCTTCTGCTTCAAATAACTTCTATTGCAATGCCTTGCAGTAAAATTTTCATCTTTCTTGGTCGAATAACAAAAACAATAATTTGAGTTAACTTTGTTATTTTGGTTTCATTATTTTCTAAAAAGTAAATGGTTAGCAAATTGAATTTGAATTTAGGGAAAATAGGTTATCTGCTTTCCTTGACTCAGTCATAAGACTAGGATATCAAATTGAACTCTTCCGTATATCCATGTGGGAAATAAGAGATTGACTCTTCCACAGATAATTTTCTCGGATTTGTTTTACTTTGCAGACGAGTGTCCTGTTAGGGCGAATAAATTCATATGACCAGTACTATAATCACTGGCTCTATGTCGATAACATGTCGTATGAGGTGCTTAATTTTCTTGTATTCATAGATTCACTTTCACTTTATTATTTTAACTTCCATATCATCATCAGCTTTTCTCCTCCCGTTCCCAATCAAACAGGAGCTACTCGAGCTGGGTGATCAAATAGGATATGTTAACACTGGACTTAAGGAGGAAGAGATCTTGAGCATCCTAAGGAAGGTTAAATACTCATTTTTGGATGCTTTAAAAAGACACATTTTACCAGATACTGAATGGAAATGGATCATTTGTCAAGTAAGTTTTTGCTACCTGTCTTGTTACTTCTTGAAGTTTGTGGTCTCTGTCGTATGCAGCAGTTGCAGTTAAGTTCTACTTTCTGCGATTTCGCATGACAGATATGAAATCAATGATGAAACTGGAGCGCTGCCATGCGGTCATCGATATCATGATGCGTAGGCAATGCCTTGCTTCATCACTTCTGCACAAGCTTTCAAGACTTCGACCGGTAGTGTTCATTTTGTTCTTTCCATTTTCCATTATCCATTATCGTCATTTTAGGCATTGCTACTTTGAATCTACCATTGAATATGATACCATTTCTATTAAATTTCACTCAACTTTAGGTACTTTCATTCCATTTTCCATTTGAATGCTGCCCGTAGAACCTAGCAGTGCAGATCGATGATGTGTAGGCAATGCCTTGCTTCATCACTTCTGCACAAGCTTTCAAGACTCCGACCGGTAGTGTTCATTTTGTTCTTTCCATTTTCCATTATTGTCATTTTAGGCTTTGCTACTTTGAATCTACCATTGAATATGATACCATTTCTATTAAATTTCACTCAACTTTAGGTACTTTCATTCCATTTTCAATTCAAGTGCTGCTCGTAGAACCTAGCAGTGCAGATCGATGATGCGTAGGCAATGCCTTGCTTCATCACTTCTGCACAAGATTTCAAGACTCCGACCGGTAATGTTCATTTTGTTCTTTCCATTTTCCACTATCATTCTTTTAGGCTTTCCTACTTTGAATCTACCATTGAATATGATGCCATTTCTATTAAATTTCACTCAACTTTAGCCTTTAGGTACTTTCATTCCATTTTCCATTTGAATGCTGCTCGTAGAACCTAGCAGTGCAGATCGATGATGCGTAGGCAATGCCTTGCTTCATCACTTCTGCACAAGCTTTCAAGACTCCGACCGGTAGTGTTCATTTTGTTCTTTCCATTTTCCATTATCGTCATTTTAGGCTTTGCTACTTTGAATCTACCATTGAATATGATGCCATTTCCATTAAATTTCACTCCACTTTAGGATCATAGTTCATATGTCAAAGATGAATGCGATGTGCTACCTATGATGAGCAAATCATTTTACCTAACTGCACTATCTCACGAGCAAATGATGATTTCTCCAAGTCTACAATCACATCTTTACCACTGTTTGTGCACATCTATTTTACATGCTTCATCTATGGGGAAAAAAAATAAGTTTCTTTCTTTCTTTCTTTCTTTCTTTCTCGGTGTCAAATGTAGAATACCTTCCCACTTATACTTCCATCTACTTCTAAGCAACACCTCCCTGGTGGACTAGTCTCGATAACGTGATTAATATTCAAGCCTGGTGCGGTTATCTTTTTTCTTGCATGGATATCAAAGTCTCACCTGTCTTGTTTCTTGCAGAGTAAACCGGTCAACACGACAGTTTCGTCAAAGCAAAAAAAAACTTTCACTGGAGGGCAAACAACTTGTTGGAGTTGGAATCAACACCACCTAAAGAGTCAAGCACGCAATTTTCTTCCATCCCTCGCAAAACCCGCTCAGTTCGGTCGTAAATTCTGATCCACATCGCGAGTTAGCCGGCTCATCATTCCAACAATCTCCCTGCGCAGCCAGAAGTCAACGAGTCGCTGTCCCTTTGAATGTCAAACACGAGCCTACAAAATTGGAAGGTGGAAGAAGATAGAGATCCTCACTGAGAAGATCATGTGGCTGCTCAAGGACCTCTCCGTCCTTACCATCTTCTTCTTCTTCTTCTTTTTTGCCTCTCTGCAACTAACACTGCAGCAAGCTTCTCCGACGCCTCGCTACGATGACTGCGCTCCTCAGACATGCGGCAACGTCTCGGTTCAGTACCCCTTCTGGCTCTCCGATCACCAGCAGCCTTTCTGCGGCGACTCTCTTACTTCCTTCCAGCTCACTTGCGAGGACAACAAAACCGGAAAACTCTTCTCGACCGTCTTCGGCTTCGACTTCTACATCCGGCAGATCTACTACTCCAACCAGTCAGTCCACTTCACTGTCAGCGGCGCCGATGAAATCTGCAGGCTCTTGCTCACCACCAACGCCACCAACGAGTACCCCTTCACCCTCAGCTCATCCACCAAGCGAATCCTAATCCTCTACAGCTGCTCCCACACAGATCATCGGTATCAGAACATGTCTTGCCCTCACCAGTTCATGGGCCCGGCCTTGTTCGCCGGCGAGTACTCCTCCGACAATAAGCACGAGAATTGTAGCATCTCGTCGGCGCCGGTGATGAGCTACTTTAACATAAGCCCCAGTAGTAACTACACCGCCATGTTGATGACCGGGTGGTTGGCGAATTGGACTGCTAGGCGGAGCTGCCTGGCCTGCAACGAAAGCGGCGGTCGGTGCGGGTACGATAACCGCACCGACCAGGCGGGTTTCATCTGCATGTGCCCTGACGGACTCCACTGTAGGAGTTGCAAAAGTGAGTATCTGAGATTGGATTAACAACTTTACGATACCAAATCATCGATTTTCAGTTTCTGTCACTCCGTTCATAATGTTTTACTTGCCAAAGATACAGTTGAACTGGTCAATTTCGATGGCTGCCGTGAGTCTTCCTCACCTCTAAGTCAACGCATTCATTCGATTCCGTAACTATTTCTGTTCTTGATGGTGCAGGAGGGAAGAACTCAGCTAGGATAATAGTAGCAGGTAAGGCAAGATCTTGCTTTGACCTTCAAATCTTCAGACTGCTTTTGTTGACGATGCTTTCCCCCTCATACAGCTACTGCCGGATCAGCTGGTTTCCTTGCCCTGGCGTGCGCTGCCATCTTCCTCCTCCGGAGATTGCTGAAAAACAGAAGAAGCTCCAGACCCTCCAAACTTAAGGATCCTGACGTCCAGGATCACTTTCAGACCCATGTGTTCTCCTACGATGAGCTCGAGGAGGCCACCGATCGCTTTGACTCATCGAGAGAGCTCGGGGATGGAGGTTATGGCACTGTGTACAAAGGTTTCTCCATCTGCATTGTGTTTGTTATCTGAGTTCCGATTTCAGCTAGCGCAGACAATCTTTGGCTAAATCTCGTCTGGTTCTCTTTGCTCTTTAGGGAAGCTCCGGGACGGTCGGACCGTCGCCGTCAAGTGCTTGCACGGGAAAAACTGCAGGAGGGTCGAGCAGTTCATGAACGAGGTCAAGATCCTCTCCCTCCTCCACCACCAGAACCTTGTCAGCCTATACGGCTCTACTTCGTACCACAGCACTGAGCTCCTACTCGTCTACGAGTTCATACCGAATGGCACCGTCGCCGACCACCTCCACGGCAGTCGCGCCGCCGAAAGAATTCTCACCTGGCCCATGCGGCTGCGAATAGCCATCGAGACGGCGGATGCTCTCACGTATCTTCACGCGGCGGATCCCCCGATCGTCCACCGCGACGTCAAGACGACCAACATTTTGCTAGACAACAGCTTCCATGTCAAAGTCGCCGACTTCGGGCTTTCGCGCCTCTTTCCGATGGACGCAACGCATGTCTCGACGGCGCCGCAAGGCACTCCGGGGTACGTGGACCCGGAGTACCACCGGTGCTTCCAGCTCTCCGGGAAGAGCGATGTCTATAGCTTCGGCGTGGTGCTGATCGAGCTTATATCTTCCAAGCCGCCCATCGACCTCCAACGAGAGAAGAGCGACATCAATTTAGCAAACATGGCGGTCGCTAAGATCCAAAACCACGAGTTGGTCGACTTGGTCGACAAGGAGTTTTGGCACCCAAACGACGAGGCAACAACAATGAGGATCACCATGGTCGCCGAATTGGCATTCAGGTGCTTGCAGGCAGACGGGGACCTGAGGCCGTCCATCAAGGAAGTCCTCTACGAACTGATCGCGATCGAAAATGCGACCTCCGACTCAGGCAAGGAGGCAGACGATGCTGCTGCTCTGGTGCAAGACGATGCCAGTCTAATTCAGAACGTTGCAGTGTGCTCGCCTGATAGTGTTGCCGGCCAGTGGGCGAGTCAATCTACTGCATCCAACTCCAGCCACTGAAACAACCTCTGTGCTCTTCCATTTTACATCATAAATTGGATTTGTCAACCATCAACCGACCAGTTTTTTATTCATAGATACAGCAAAATATTAATGCTAATAAGAATCAAAGTGTAGATGATGTAACACAACTCATATAATAGCATTGAAAATGAAGATATCTTTGAACAAAAAAACAAAAAAATTTTGAGGTGAGACGGAATGAAATGTTGTTCTGATAATAAATATATATATATAAAAAACGGTTTTGTCCTTTTAATTCTTAAATTTTGATGCTTGATTTGTTTATGTATGAAAATAACTCTTCATGTACTTGCCTTTCCCTTGTTCAAAGTAATAGTTATGGAGATATGAGTTGTGAAAAAGAAAGAATAGGATTTGTTTTATTTTTTAATTAGCACTCGGTATTTAGTTTTTTCAACTAATTAATTTTAAAATAAATCGAAAAGTAGTTATATCGATCCCTTCTAATAATTTAACATTTCAAAATTTATTATTTCATTGAATTTTTTTTTTTATAATTGAGAATCAAATTGAAAATATCTACGAGGGTATATGAATATTATGTTATTGCATCCTCTATTTGGGAAAGAACAAAGAAAAGAAAATTTTTGAACTTTATGTGAAAAATAAATTGAAGGAAGATGAGGAAAGTATAGAGAAAGATAAATTTTAATCTTCTTTATTTACGAAGAGAAAGATTTTTTTTCACTCCAATTAAAAAGGCAAGAAGGAAAAAACAAAACTTATTTTTTTTTCAATTTTATTTGTATTTTAATATATTAATTCTCAAATATATCAAATAAATCCATTCAAATTATTTAATCTAAACTTTTTCAATTTCTTCTACGCACAATCTTTTCATTTTTTTTCCTCCTTGAGCGAAATCTTTGCTCCTCACCATGTAAATTTTTTTCTTTGTTCATTGTCGACGAAGAGACAACGAGAGTCGATTGACAGAACAACGAGAGGCAACCATATATTAAGCAACTATTGGCTCACTGGGCAATGATGGTCGCTTTGCATGTGACCAACTCTCGAACAATTCTACACGAGTCCACCACTTCACGTGCGATTGATTTATGAGCGACTGCATGAGAGATGAACCACTGTCTCGTACAGAACAAAATTATCTAATTTGTGTTTATAAAATAAATATTAATATTATAAAAAAATCAAATCAATAACTAATTTTAAAAATTAAAGATATTTTTTATAACTTTATATATTTAAATTTTCTTTTTCTTTTTTCCCTTGTAAATAGAATATAAATTACACATATCAGGAGGAGAATATAAGGGAGCGTTTAATTCGCAGAAATTTTTTCATTTTTTATTTTTATTTTTTCTTTTTCAAAAAATATAAAATATTTTTTTTTGTTTTTCAATTTTTCAAAAAATACTCATTTATTTTTTAGAAACAATAATCAAATATATTTTTTCGTTTTCTTAGAAAATAAAAAAATTTCTCCTTATCAATCCCTCTCTAAATACTTTATTTCTTCTTACTTTTCCTTCTTTTTCCCTTTTTTATTGATGAATTTCTTTTCACTTTATCCAAACAGAGTCTAAGGAAGAATTAATATGGTTGAACTTCTTGCATTATTGAGTAGTTATTAGTTGTTATCTAAAATAATAAATTCATTATTGTTTGTCTCCTTTTTTTTTTTTTTTTGGGTGGTAAATATGTGTATAGAACTATAAAATAAATAGTGGAGCTACGCTCCTACAAAGCGATAGACATGAGTCTGTATTTTGAGAAACAGTCTCTCAACACTAGACTCATAATCCTCAAAACAGCTCCGATTACGAACCTGCCATACAAGAAAAATCATATATGAAACAGCCAAATCACATGCCTTCCTCACCCGCCCTTCCCCATGCATCGCACAACTGAAAGTCTGGAAGAGTTGGGCCATCGTGTATATCTGAGGTCGTATGTGCAACCATGTCCGCACCATATCCCATAGTCGCCTGGTGAAGGAGCAGCAGAAGAAGATGTGAGCATTGGATTCCTCCGCATTATGGCACAGTGCACACTCCTTCATCGGCTCATAAGTCATCGTATCCGTCGTACGCAGTCTCCCGTGTGCCGCAAGCCAATAGGCGAAGCGGTGCTTAGGCATGATGCTTGGTCGCCACACCGCCACGCTTACGCAGACTAGAGACCCTCTCGCCGGAAAATCAGAGGCCCCGCTAGTGGCCGCCGCTCGCCAGCCAAATGCAAATGCCCCATGGTGCACTGGCGGCCCACACCACGGGGCACCGCTCACCCCCCATGGAGGTTCGCCATTCCGCCCCATGCCATATGTATTGTGGTGCGCTGAGCGGCCGCACCGCATCCCTCCGTCCGCCCCCCGCGGGGAACCACCATCTCTGTCTAACTGCACACTGTCAGCCATGCGCGGTGCGCTGTCTGCCCGAGCCACGCTTGTGCTACATTCGCCGCCACCGATCCGGCCGCATGCCCGCTTCGCCCATCCAAAGACTTCCATCCGGGCCGCACACATTCTCGCTCGCGCAAGGCGCTCGCCCGTCGAGCCACGCGTGCGTTACTAGCACCGCTAAGGCGCCCACTTGTTCCACTCACAGACTGAACACCATGCATGGCTCACCGTCTCGCCCACCACGCGACGTGCCATGAGCACCGCCAAGGTGCCCACTGTTCCGTCGCCGCACTGCGATCCATGCGTGGCCCGCTGCTCGCCTGCGTGCACGCGCGCGCATGAGCATCGCCAAAGTGCCCACTGGTTCCACTGCGGCTCGAATACGCGCCATGCGTGGCTCGCCGTCTTGCCGAGCCGCTACGCGCTAGCGAGCACCGCCAAGGTGCCCACTGTTCCGCCAGCCTCGAATAAATGGCGTGTGGCTCACCGTCTAATCGAGCCACGATGTGCCGCACTCCGCTTGATGCTCGCGGTGAATCGCGTGGTCTCGCCACAACGCAGATTTCGCCATGCGCGCGCGCCCTGCTCGCCGAGCCGCGGCTCGACCATGTACACCGCCCAACTCTCGCACATTGCGCCGGCCCCATGGTGCTCTGACAGGCCACACCACGGGCCACCGTCAACCCACTGCTCATCATCCGAATACCATCTATCCAGCATTTCTTTGGCCTCCTGCGCACCTTGAACACGCTGCAAGACGCCATCTGATTAGCCCTAGCTTTTTCATCAATGGTGAGTCTGTATGCCTCACTTGCCAATGCCAAACATCCATACGCTTGAGGTAATGTTTCTTTACCCAACGCACCCACAGAGAATCCCCATTGCATTGTAGATTCCATAACGCCCGACACAATAAGGCCGAATTCCATGCACGCAAGTCACGTAACCCATATCCACCTTCCTCCTTCGGCAAACACAAAGTCGCCCATGACACCATAGGATGCTTGGTAGACCATACAAATGAGCGGCAAATGCTATAAACCTTATCCACTACACCACTCGGAACCGGTAAGATAGATAGCCAATAGCACTCCACCCCTTGTAGTACCGACCGCACGAGCTCAAGGTGCCCCGCATAGGATAAGGTATGTTTCGGCCATCCAACTATTTTCCTCCGAACCGCATCAAGTAAAGGCTCATAGCTAGTAATCCGAAGCTTCTCCGCCGCCAATGGAACACCAAGATATCGGAAAGGAAATGTACCCTCTTGGAAGCCCGTGATACGGAGAAGTTCCTCTTTGCCTCGATCATCCACTCCGGCCATATATATGTTGGACTTCATAGGGTTCGCCCGAAGACCCGCCATATCCCCAAACTCCGCCAAACACTGAGTGATCTCCAAGAGTGAAGTGGAGTCCGCACGAGCAAAAAGTAATAAATCATCGGCATATGCTAAGTGGGTGACCCCCACCTCTCCACACATAGGATGAAAGTGAAAACCTGGCCGTTGCGCTACCACCTTTAAATTCTGCGAAAAAACCTCAAGACATAATCCAAAAAGCAATGGAGATAACGGATCACCTTGGCGTAGTCCCCGGCGTCCTCTGAAATGGCCATGCATCTCTCCATTAATGCTCACCGAATAAGATACCGTGGAGATACACGCATATATCCATCGACGGAATTGTTGGGGAAACCCAAAACCAACAAGTGCCGCCATCAAAAAATCCCAATCAACCATGTCAAAAGCTTTCCGAAGATCCACCTTGATCATACACCTAGGTGATACCCGCTTCCGCGCATATTTCCGAAGAAATTCTTGCGCCAAATGTATATTCTCCCCAATAGAGCGGCCTTTGACAAAAGCCGCTTGAGCCGGGTCCAATAGATCTCCCATCACTTCCGATAGCCGGCCCGCCATAATTTTTGCTATAACCTTGTAGAAAACATTACAACAAGAGATGGGGCGATAGTCATTTACCGTCGGGGCATGATCGGCCTTGGGAACCAATGCTATAAGGGCATGATTCCACTGCTTGAGAAGCTGTCCCGTGCGAAAGAACTCCTTCACCGCCTCAATAAAATCCATCTTCACCGTATCCCAAGCCGACGTAAAGAACTTAGCACTATATCCATCCGGGCCTGGAGCTTTGTCCCCACCAATATCCAAAAGAGCAGCCCGCACCTCCACCGCAGTGACTGGAGCCTCCAATGCCGCACCCTGAGCATGCGTGATCGTTGATCCAAGCGATCTGTCGGTTCACGGCTATCATGCGCGCAGCCTAATAACCCTCTGAAATGTTCCACAAACTCCCCTTCTATCTCATCCATGCTATCCGTTAGCTCCCCCGATGATTTGGCGATGCTAAGTATGACATTCCTCTTATTATTACGCTTAACCAAATCGTGAAAAAATCGTGTGCACCGATCACTTCCTCGAAGATACGCACCATGAGCCCTCTGCTGATAGAAGAGTCTCTCCGCATCAACAAGTAAAGTGGCACGCTTCCGCAGAATCGGATAGTCTGTAGCAACATCGTCCAGCCTCGGCGGTGCATCATTCACCATGCACGGTGCGCAGTTTGCCCGAGCCGCGCGTGTGTCCTGAGTTCCGCTAGGTGAATCGCTTGTTCGCCCTGTGCTATGTGCATCGCCTCGCTCGTGCGCCCACTTAGCCACGCATGTGCCGTGTGAGCTTCGCCAATCGCTTTTGTTTGCGACTCGCCTCTTAACTATATTTGACTTCGTCATTCCTGATATTGTCAAAATTGATTGGTATACTGATTGTCGTATTATATGACAATCTAAATTGATTGGTTCTAGTGTATTTATTACGGTAATTTATCAAACAGTGCAATTGAAATTTAGAATTGTTCAAAAAGTGTTCCATATTTTTATATTTATCAAATAATGTACTTAATTTTTATTTTACCCCTCCTATCAAACAGACCTGCAGCACAGTGAAATTCTCAAACGTGGTACTGGGAATTCAAATCTCAATATCACAGTGGTATTGGAATTGCAACTTCCAGTACCACAGTGGTGTTGGAATTACAATTTTCAGCATCACAGTGGTGGTGCTGGGATTGCACAATTACTGTAGTGCTGAAAATTCAAATTCCAACACCACATTGATACTGGAATTTACAATTCCAACATCACAGTGGTGTTGGAAGTTATAATTACAGCACCACAGTGGTGAATTCCCAACCACCACTGTGGTGCTGAAATTCAAATCTCAGTACCATAGTGGTGCTGAGATTTATAATTTTCAAATCCCAACACCACAGTAGTGCATGTCTGTTTGGCGGGAGAGATAAAATGAAAATATGAGATGTTTTTTGGACAATTCTAAACTTCAGCTGCGCCGTTTGATAAATCATCGTATTTATTAATAATATGGACTTCTTAATCGGTATAAGTCCATGTATACTCAATTATGTAGCATATACATATTGATAAAACTTATCGGACCACATGAGAAATGTTTATTTAAAAAAATAATTAATTGTTTGCTTATCATATTGAAGAATATATGACACAGTGAGACAATGCATATAGCCCCGCGGGAAGGGACTAGTGGTTAACGTATATAGAAAGTTATATAAATGAACAACGGATCAATTCCTCGCAAAAGCGAGGTTCCATTCTTTCATGTGTTAGTTATTAGTCTCAAAGGGCTAAAGGTCTACCGTAATTTATTTTCTTTACGATTATTCGAAAACGGACTAATAGGGGCCGCTAGATTGACGGTTCCAATCTTTATACAAATAAGACAATGCACATAATAAGCGTGAAAAAAAATGCTCTTTGTCTAACTTTTGTTTATAGAAGGACAAGGCGGGTAACTAATATAAATGCATATGAATTTGAAAATTAAATAAATAAGTGTTACTTTCAATCAATTAATATTTTTTAAAAATAAAAAACTAAGAAGATAATTTTTTTAATAGTTGTTTTACAATTAGTTATATATGGTTTCATTAAATAAAACACACAATCGAATCGAAAAGTATACAAATAAATGCAAATATTTTTTAAATAAAGGTCATATTTGAACCTAAACTTTATTTTTAAAATTAATTAGGCGAGTTTATTATTATCATTATTTTTAAAGAATGAATGCATTATATATATTCCATAATTTGCCGAAATAATTTTATAATTTATGTATATTGATATCAGTCAAATAGTATAGTAATTCATTGCATCTCTTGACCTCAAGTAGCATTTGATTATATGAATATAATATATTCGAGTTCAATTTCACTTTGCCCAAAACAATTCATTTGGCTAAAGGGGCGGATTTAGAGGGTTTTTGAGTGGTTCATGGCCCCCAAATTTTAAATAATTATTATTAAAATTTTATTTATTTTTTTAATCAACATTGTTATATTTTAATATGACAACCTCCTGAGTATAAAATCCCAAATTCTCCCTATTGATGATCATCTATATTTTGTCTCAAACAACTTGGCAGAAGCACAAGCATCTCTTGACGAGGAGGAAAGCATCGAAAGAAAAGAACTAGAGGATTCAAAGAGCATATATCACTCGGCGAGAGAAATCGAAAGATGAGCTTGGAGAAAAGGATGAGAAAAAGAAGATAGAATTGAGAGTTGTTGCAAAATATATATACCTGTTCCTTGTTGTTTACCCGGTGGAATTTCGACTTGCGTCGAAGGAGTGATCACAGCCGGAAGACTCCTCTGCTTCTACAAACCAAATCTGCCGAATGCCTCTACGCTTCTCTGTTGGTGCAATCGGCCTAGGTCACGATTGACCAGGACTCGAGTTTGACTCGAGTGATGTTTTGATGTTCGACAAAAACATATGACAATGTAATTGTCATTTGGTAAAGTCCAAGTCTTGAGTACTTGGCATGAAAAGTCCAAGTGGGACACTTGACACATGAAAAGTCCAAGCATGGTCTTGGCATTTGAAAAGTCCAACATGGGTTGGCAAGGGAAAGTCCAAGCTTGAGTCTTGACATTTGAGAAGTCCAAGGGTTTGATATTGGCAGCGTAAAGTCCAAGCGGGAGTCTTGGCAGCATAAGACCAATGGTTGGCGGCGTAAAGTCCAAGCGGAGTCTTGGCGGCGTAAGTCCAATGTGCCTTGGCGGTGTAGACACCGTTAGCATGACATAGCCGACGGAAGCACCTGAAGGCTAGCGCGATGAATGAACAAGTCATGGATGACTTGGAGGGATCCGAGAGGCGTGAGGCTGATGGAGGTGGCTAGAAGGCTTAGGTCTAGGCTAAGGGTGGTCTAGCAAGTATGGGGGAACCATACTTGGGTTAAAACCTCATGTTTGAGGTGTGCGGTGACCGTGTCATGTGGCGATCGACCGGACCGAGTCAACTAGGGTTTCGATTGCGGGTTATAGCCTAGCCGATCGCCAGAGGTGGGCCGATCGGTGATGGCTCAGCCGATCGATCGTGTGATCAGTCGACTGGTGCTCGAGAAATCGGCCACAGAATGGAGTCGAGACTCGACTGGTCGAGTGAGGACTCCATCAGTCGACTGATGGTCACAATCAGTCGACTGATGATGGATTCGTTGAACTTATCCAACGTGGATCTAGCCGTTGTCTCAGCAGGGCATCACCAATCGATGGTCCCGATCGATCGTGATCGACCTTTTCCAAAGACAGTTGAAGCTATATATGGAGCTCGTGATGGAGGAAAAACCAATCGGTTTTCTTGAGGGTTTTGGAGTGATTTGCTGTTGCAAATCAGGATCTCCAAGGTGATTTCAAGCAACCAAGCAATCAAGCAATCCAAAGGCAATTGTAAAGTAGTTTCCTTTACTTGCATTGTATTTCATTATTGTAATTGCTTGTATTAGTATCTTATTGTTGTAAGATTAATTGTACGAGGTTTCTCCGCCTCCGGATTGTTCCGAGAAGGAGTTATTATTATAGTGGTGTGTGATTGGCATCGCTAGGGTTCATACGAACCCGATCCGTGGAGTAGGAACCGTGCGGTTTCGAACCACGTTAAATCTTCGTGTCTTTGTGTGTGCTTATCCATTTCGTTATTGTATTATATCTATATTCCGCTGCGCTAACAAAATTGTAGACACGAACGCGAAAGAATTCCATTGACGCTATTCACCCCCCCTCTAGCCATTCCAAACGATCCCTAACAAGTGGTAAGGGATTTGAGTTAGTGTTCTAACTCAATGTTTTGTTTGGTTTTTGTCAAACATCAAAAAGGGGGAGATTGTTGGTGCAATCGGCCCAGGTCACGATTGACCAGGACTCGAGTTTGACTCGAGTGATGTTTTGATGTTCGACAAAAACATATGACAATGTAATTGTCATTTGGTAAAGTCCAAGTCTTGAGTACTTGGCATGGAAAGTTCAAGTGAGACACTTGGCACATGAAAAGTCCAAGCATGGTCTTGGCATTTGAAAAGTCCAACATGGATTGGCAAGGGAAAGTCCAAGCTTGAGTCTTGGCATTTGAGAAGTCCAAGGGTTTGATATTGGCAGCATAAAGTCCAAGCGGGAGTCTTGGCAGCATAAGACCAATGGTTGGCGGCGTAAAATCCAAGTGGAGTCTTGGCGACGTAAGTCCAATGTGCCTTGGCGGTGTAGACACCGTTAGCATGACATAGCCGACAGAAGCACCTGAAGGCTAGCGCGATGGATGAACAAGTCATGGATGACTTGGAGGGATCCGAGAGGCGTGAGGCTGATGGAGGTGGCTAGAAGGCTTAGGTCTAGGCTAAGGGTGGTCTAGCAAGTATGGGGAAACCATACTTGGGTTAAAACCTCATGTTTGAGGTGTGCCAGTCGACTGGTGCCATGTGGCAGTCGACTGGACCGAGTCAACTAGGGTTTGACTGCGGGTTATGGCCTAGCGATCGGCGCGAAGGTGGGCGGTCGATGGCTCAGCGATCGGCCCGATCGTGTGATCGGTCGGACCGTGCTCGAAAATCGGGCCGCGAGAATGAGTAGACTCTGAGTCGAGTGAGGACTCCATCAGTCGACTGATGGTCACAATCAGTCGACTGATGATGGATTCGTTGGACTTATCCAACGTGGATCTAGCCGTTGTCTCACGACAACAGTGGCATCAGTCGACTGATGGTCCCGATCAGTCGACTGATCGACTTTTTCCAGCACAGGTTGAAGCTATATATGGAGCTCGTGATGGAGGAAAAACTAATTGATTTCTTGGACGTCTTGAGGCGATTTGCTGTTGCAAATCAGGGTCTTCAACCACGATTCAAGCGATCAACAAGCAAGCAATCCAAAGGCATTTGTAAAGTTGTTTTCTTTACTAGTTTTGTATTGTATTATTGTATATTGCTTGTATTTATATCTTATTGTTGTAAGATTACTTGTAAGGGGTTTCTCCACCTCCGACTTGTGTCGAGAAGGAGTATTTGTCATTAGTGAGTGCGTGTGCATCACTAGAGCTCGTAGAGCTCAATCCGTGGAGTAGAAACCGTGCGGTTCCGAACCACGTTATATCGTTGTGTTAGCGTGTTGTGCATTTCGTTATCGTTATTACTTTTTCTCACCTAACGAAATTGTAGAAACAAATGTGAAAGAATTCCATTGACGCTATTCACCCCTCCTCTAGCCATTCCAAATGATCCCTAACAAGTGGTATCAGAGCCCGAGGCTCTTCTACGGACTAACCACCCAGAGCTAAGACAAAAGGCTAGAGGGTGAAGATGGAATTCCAAGACAAGCTTGGATGAGATATCAATACTCCACCTCCATATGATCCAGAAGATTTTCCGGCGTGGAGAGCAAGAATGAAAACATTCTTGATGATGAACATAGAGGATTGGTTCATCCTCATTGAAGGCCTTGAACCCCCTAGGGATAAGAAGGGAAATGTCCTAAAATTGAAAAAGTGGACCCAAGAGCAACGCCAAAAGCTCAAGACCAAAGTTAAGGTAACGAAACTTTTGGAAGATTTAATCCCTAATGATGTTTTGTGCAAGCTAGGGGATTACATGTATGCCAAGGAGCTATGGAGAAAATTGGCAAGATTCCATGAGGAGAGTTCATCCTCAAGTGAAAGTGAGGAATCGGAAGTTGAGATGGAGTCAACTTCCGGATCGGAGAAAGAAGAAGTAGAAGAGATGGAAGAAGCATCTACTTCTAGGATTGAGGAGGAGAGACCATTCTCTACACCGGAGCAACCTCAAGAAGAGCCTTCAACATCCGATCAAGATGAGGAAGCTCAAAATTCAACTCCGGCACCGACCACCACCCTAGGTAACTCAAACACTTTATCTTCCAATAAAAATCATATTATGTGTTTTGAGTGTAGGGAATTTGGGCACTATAAGAGCAAGTGCCCAAAGAATGTTAGGAAAGCTCCACCAGCACCAAAGGCCAAGGATGCCGGTCCCTCAAGTCAAAAGAGCAAGGAGCATATTATATGCTTCAAGTGCAACTCAAAGGGACATTATCGGAGTCAATGTCCAAGGGGAAAGAAGAAAGGGCAAGAAGGAGCAACACAAGTAGGGGGTGCCTCCAAGGCAAACCCTAAGGTAAAATTTATTAATGCACCTTCAATTTCTAGGGATAAGAAGCATGCTAGGAATAATTTCAATAGTCTTGCTATTGTACATAAAAAGCATGCTAGAAACGATAGACATATTTGTTTAGGTGCTAAAAACGTCCACTTAGGAAATAAGGAGAAATTTGGGACTAATGTCCCTAAAAATAATTTACCTAAGAACAAACCTAGGTCAAATAACTCAAGATCAATTTTACCTAGGGAGACAATTAGAAATGTGCAAGAGCACCTAGGTGTTAACCCTAAAGGACTAGGCATATGCCTAGGAAGTCCAATGCCCAAGATTTAAATCAAAATTCTAAAATTGGGCAATTAGAAAAGGAAAATCAAGTCTTGAGATCAAGGTTTGAAAAACTTGAAAAGACCCTAAATAAGATACAAAATCAATTTAAAGGGTCTAATGGTCAAAGTCAAAGGTCCAAAAGTCAAAGTCAACACCAATGACCTAAGAGTCAAAAGTCAACCAAGGGCAAGCAAGGTTTGGGTCACAAACCTAAGCCTAAAGGGGCTTATCATAGTGTTCCATTTGACTATGGAACACAAACTAGGTCTAGGAAGACCAAGGTCAATAGGGAAGTCATCCCTAGAGTTGACCAAAGGGTGTGCCTAGTGGCTAGGGTTTCTAGGAAATCTAGGGTGGCCACTAAGAAGGTTGCAAGGGGAGTTACCCCTAGAGTCAACCTAGGTAAGACTCAAATGACCAAGGCTAACAAGCCTAGGAAGGTCATTAGGAAGGTATCTAGGGAGGTTATCCCTAAGGAATACCTAATTAACCCTAGGAGCTCAAATCGTTTTTGGGTTCCTAAGAGCGTGATTGATTCACGCTAAGATGAGTTTAGGGTGTGTCAACCCTGAGTGGATGGGTAGTTAACTCAACCATGATAAAGGTGGCATTTTAGGTTATTTTCAAGGTTATGGATACCTTGGAAATAGGGTTGAATTATAATCCTAAAAGATTTTAGGATGTGTCAATATTAGTTATGAAGTTTGATAAAATGATCAAATTGGCACAATTAGGGTTTAGAGTGTTAGTGTGTCATTTTGGGTTGTTGGCACACTAGGGAGATTAATGATAATATGGCAAAATATATCTAACCATATCAAATGACAATTAATATTAAAATTTAGGTATTATTATACCTATATATTTTATATGTCATGCTTTGATTGTCATATGTCATGTCATGACATCATGCCTAATTCTATGATTTTATATGTCATGCTCATGTTTTAGGATTAATGCTTTAAATGTCATGTGCTTTTAGATTTCATCTTATGTCATGACATCATGATTATGAGCGTATGCTTATTTATATCATTTCTAATGTCATAATCATTCATGCATTTAAGACAATTTGGTTGAAATTGAACTAAGGACTATGGCATGACTTGAAGTCCCATTTATAAGGGAATCAAGTAGGGTTGCCTTAGAGAATGCATGAAACCCTAGATTAGGATAACCAAAACCCACATCTCACATCCAATTGATATGTATGTGTATTTATACACCCTAGATACATGTGAGATGCTAGGATATGAGTTAAGTTTAAGGTGCATAGTTTTTGCATCTAGATGAACTAAAACTCATCTAATTTCAATTGTGGATCATTGGGAAAGCTTGTGTACAAGTCATGTACATAGAGCCCAAAGAATATGATCCAAAATAAGGTTTTGAAAATGTTTTAAAATCATTTTGAAAAACCTTGATGAAGTCTATCTTTTGATAGCAATCATCATTGATAGAGTTGATACAAGATAGGGCCAAAACATTGAAAATTTCAATGGTTTTGAGTTTTGTATCAAACTCCTTATTTTATGGGTAAAATATTTTTCAAACATTTTTCACCTATTGTATTGGTCATAGGTATTATACGTATCAAATTTCATGATTTTTCGATATACATATAATTATTTATGATTTTCTGAAATTCAACTTTGATAAGCGAAATTGAAATTTCAAATATCGATCATTATTGGTGTCACGATCGATGGAGGTGCCAGTCGACTGATTTCTAAATCACTATACTGGTAGCTTGATTTCGGGGTAAACAAGGTTGTTTAACCCGATTTCAACTACGGTTATGGTCCCTAATCACTCCTAACCCTAGGATATGCTTTAGGAAGCATTATAAAGGGTGAAAATCCATTGGATATGGATTAGGAGAGTTGTTTAGGGTTTGTATCAATGTTAAGGTATTGGAAAGTTCAATGTTGAATTTCTAACCTTAATTTTGATGGTTTAGAGTTCCTATTGGCTTAGGGACTTCCCAAGGACATTGTTGGTGCAATGGTCAAGGGGGAGCAAACCTTTAGGGGGAGGTATCCATCTTGGGATGATGGATGTGTTTTTCTCCTTGAAGAGGAGAAGTTATTGGGAGAATATAACATCAATTGGGAAATTGATGGGACTTTTGAGAGACCCAATTTGGAAATTGGGAGAGTAAATGGGATTGTCTCTCTTGAGTGATATTGGACTTATCACTAGGAAGATGGTAGACATCCTAAGTATTTTTTGGACCAAGGGGGAGATTGTAAGATCTCATTGGGACATGAGACATTGACCCTCTTGGGGAGAAAATCTTTTTGATGTTAGTCAAAAAGGAGGAGAATGTTTGGGGGAGAACATTTGGAGAGTATTTATCAATTTGGGATAATTGGTAAAGGATTTGAGTTACTGTTCTAACTCAATCATTTGTTTGGTTTTTGTCAAACATAAAAAAGGGGGATATTGTTGGTGCAATCGGCCCAGGTCACGATTGACCAGGACTCGAGTTTGACTCGAGTGATGTTTTGATGTTCGACAAAAACATATGACAATGTAATTGTCATTTGGTAAAGTCCAAGTCTTGAGTACTTGGCATGGAAAGTCCAAGTGGGACACTTGGCACATGAAAAGTCCAAGCATGGTCTTGGCATTTGAAAAGTCCAACATGGGTTGGCAAGGGAAAGTCCAAGCTTGAGTCTTGGCATTTGAGAAGTCCAAGGGTTTGATATTGGCAGCGTAAAGTCCAAGCGGGAGTCTTGGCAGCATAAGACCAATGGTTGGCGGCGTAAAGTCCAAGCGGAGTCTTGGCGGCGTAAGTCCAATGTGCCTTGACGGTGTAGACACCGTTAGCATGACATAGCCGACGGAAGCACCTGAAGGCTAGCGCGATAGATGAACAAGTCATGGATGACTTGGAGGGATCCGAGAGGCCTGAGGCTGATGGAGGTGGCTAGAAGGCTTAGGTCTAGGCTAAGGGTGGTCTAGCAAGTATGGGGAAACCATACTTGGGTTAAAACCTCATGTTTGAGGTGTGCCAATCGATCGGCCATGTGATGGGATCGATCGAGTCAACTAGGGTTTGATCGGGTTATGGCCTAGCGATCATTGCAGTGGACGATCGATGAGCTGAGCGATCGGCCGATCGATCGTGATCGGTCGATCGACTGGTGCTCGAGAAATCGGCCACATAATGGAGTCGAGACTCGACTGGTCGAGTGAGGACTCCATCAGTTGGACTTATCCAACGTGGATCTAGCCGTTGTCTCACGACAACAGTGGCATCAGTCGACTGATGGTCTCGATCAGTCGACTGATCGACCTTTTCCAGCACAGGTTGAAGCTATATATGGAGCTCGTGATGGAGGAAAAACCAATCGGTTTTCTTGAGGGTTTTGGAGTGATTTGCTGTTGCAAATCAGGGTCTCCAAGGTGATTTCAAGCAACCAAGCAATCAAGCAATCCAAAGGCAATTGTAAAGTAGTTTCCTTTACTTGCATTGTAGTTTATTATTGTAATTGCTTGTATTAGTATCTTATTGTTGTAAGATTAATTGTACGAGGTTTCTCCGCCTCCGGATTGTTCCGAGAAGGAGTTATTATTATAGTGGTGTGTGATTGACATCGCTAGGGTTCGTACGAACCCGATCCGTGGAGTAGGAACTGTGCGGTTCCGAACCACGTTAAATCTTCGTGTCTTTGTGTGTGCTTGTCCATTTCGTTATTGTATTATATCTATATTCCGCTGCGCTAACGAAATTGTAGACACGAACGCGAAAGAATTACATTGACACTATTCACCCCCTTCTAGCCACGTTCCAAATGATCCCTAACATTCTCACCCTCTTCGCCGAGCAGCCGAACCCTCGCAGCAGCCACCTTGGACGCACGCTCCTTGACGCACGCACGGCTTCAAGCCGTGCGTGCTCGAGGCGGTTCCACGAACTGCCTCTGTGCAGTTCGTGGAACTGCCACGAACTTACATCTCCCACTCGTCCAAGGTATGTCACACAGACAAAAATGATCACACAGACCATTTTAGAAGAGGTGTTTAGTCACATAGACTAAATCGAAGCAACATCTATTGTCCCAAAAGACTAATAGAACAGAGATTAATAGTCACAAAGACTAAATGAAACATCAAATCAGAAAATGGTTCGTGCGACAGCAAGCACATTGAGCGTTCAAATGCTAAGAAAGTTGTTACACCTTACATAGCTGCTCATAGAGTGATACATGCTAAGAGAAGTTGTTACGCCTAACTTAGCCACTCTTCATATGATACATAATCATTCTCCCGATGACACAGAGTCATCTCCAGGTGGTACAAAACCATTTATCTTATGGCACACAGCCATTTCCCAGGTGACACACAGTCATTTTCCAGATGATACAAAATCATATTTCTGGTGGTACATAACCGTTTACCTGAAACATTCATGTCTTGCTTTTTACCCAGATTAAATAATCTTATTTACATCAATATGAACATCTCTAATCCCTTATATTGACCATCATGTCAAGAGCATGTCTCATATTCCAAATATTCACAAACATTTCTGTACACAACAGAAAAGAGTCGACTAGTGAATAATACTCATTAGATGTAAACCTATTTAATCTTCCTTTTTAGTGTGAATCTATTCATTTTAATCAATCGCTTTCCTAGACATGTTCCATAGACCGAATCATCCATAGTCAATAGGTTTACATGCTAAACTAGCAAACCTTGATTAAAATTTCAAGTAGACACCTAAATAGTCACAAAGGGCAAATTTTGAGATCAACATATAATCTCAAAGGGCTCACATAGTAGAGAAGCAGGATCCATTCTCTTACTACCCTTATATATGTCGCCTTAGCAAGACATGTGATATGATTCACATGCTACGATGTCTTCCTCTTTACCAATAAAGAGCGATGTTTTCTCAAATTAACATCGCATGATTTCGATCTAGACATTCCCAATGTCTAATCCAAAATTCAACACATGAATCCTTATCTGGCTCACAAACATGCATAGTAAATGGTGGGTTCATTTACTTCGATCATTTACCACAAAATGATCTTATCTTGATACAAATATCAAGACGACCCTAACTTATAGGAATGTAACAAATTTTACAGCTTCCAAAGCTAACAACCACATAGGTTGACCTATAAGCATCGGTCTTACCTCTATTCATACGCAACAAATAGAGATGATTGTCCATGTGAGAAGACCAATCACTACCTGCCAACATGCTTATCGAGATCTTATCACTAGAATGTAACATAACATACACTGAATAGATTATGGCTAGCATTTCAAACAATCAAATCATAATATTCAATTGTCATTACAAGACTGTTACATTCTACGAAGTCTCATAGACTTTACATGCTCATTAAATGACTCTCTAGTCATTGGCTTAGTAAAAGGATCTGCAAGTATAGCTCGTGTAGGGATATACTCAAGAATCATCTTCTTTTTAGCAACAATATCCCTGATAAAGTTGTATTTTATAGCAATATGCTTGCCCTTGCTGTGATATTTGGGATCCTTGGAAAAAGCTATCGCACTGATCGTCATAATAGATACCATCGGACTCTACCATTCCTCAAAGAATCTTCAAATGCTTTAGGAACCTTCTCAACCATACTGCTTCTTGCACAGTTCAGCTTCCATTGTAGATAAGGCCACACAGGCCTGTTTCTTGCTGTTCCATGAGATGACGCCACCATTCAACAAGAACGCATAGCCTGATGTTGATTTTCTATCATCCAGGTCTCCAGCCCAATCTGCATTTGAATAGTCCTTTAGGCTCATATCTGATCCTTGATAACAGAGACAATAATCTGTCGTCGCCTTCAGATATCTGAATATCCTTTTTACTGCTTTCCAGTGTCTCGATCCTGAGTTTGACTGGAACCGGCTGATTAAGCCCACTGCATAGCTGATATCGGGACGAGTACACAACATAGTATACATTAAACTACCTATGACATCGCATATGATTTTTTATTCATCTCATTTATTTCATTTGGAGTTTTGGGACTCATACTTTGCTCAAAACAAGATTTTCGCAATAGGTGTCTGTTCACGCGCGAGACATGTTGAAATGTTGTAACATCTTAGTCATATAAGACTCTTGTGACAAACCCAAAAGTCTCTTCGATCGATCCGGATGATCTTAACCCCTAAGATGTATTCATTTTCTCACATATCTTTTGTGTCAAATTGAGAAGACAAACACTTTTTGACTTATTCATTAAATCCTATGTCATTTTCTGCTATCAGCATATCATCAACATATAATGATAAAATGACATACTTTCCTTTTTCCTTCTTTAGGAAAACGCAATGATCCTCATTGATCATTTCGAAACCATAAGATAAAACCACTTTGTTAAATCTTATGTTTCATTGTCTTGACGCTTGCTTCAGCCCATATATAGATTTCTTCAATCTACATACTTTATCCTCTTGGCCTAAAGCAACGAAATCTTCTGGCTGAACCATATAGATTTCCTCGTCAAGCTCACCATTAAGGAAAGCGGTTTTGACATCCATCTGATGTAATTCCAAGTCATAATGCGCCACAAAGGCCAAAATAACTCGGATTGACACAAACTTCATTACGGGAGAAAATGTCTCTTCAAAGTCAATACCCTCTCTTTGGGTAAATCCTTTTGCAACCAAACGAGCCTTGTATCGGTTAATCGATCCATCAGACTTTCTCTTTATTTTTAGAATCCACTTATTCCCAATAGCCCTTCGGCCAGGAGGAAGATCGACTAACTCCCAAACTTGATTCCGAATCATTGACTCCATTTCTTCTTCCATTACACTTTTCCACTTATCTTTAACTCTACATCCCAACGCATCCTCAATCGACGAGGTTCATCTTCGCCAACCGAGAGTGTCATCATTGCCTCATTCTCAATATCAAACCTCCTTTTAGGTATGATCTTACGAACACTTTTCCGTAAGTTAGCATGGAGAAGTCACCCGTGATCGTCATTACATTACTCCACTCGGTTGAACTAGGTTCGTATCCCATCGACATCTGTCTTGTTGATAACAACTCATCCTCCTCATAAAAAGAAACTGTCTTATCAACTTCACCCTTTGTTGGGAACTCAATTTCTAGAAAAGTGACATCTCTAGACTCAATCTCAGAGATTGTTCCATCTTGTTGCTCACCTATAAAAACATAACCTTTTGAGGTCTCAGAATATCTTATAAAGATACATTTCTTACCTCTAGGTCCGAGTTTTCCATATTTGTGAGAACTATCATGAACGTAGGCAGCTGACCCCCAGGGTCTCAGATTGCTCAAATCTGATTTTCTGCCCGTCCAACGTTCATATGGGGTTGATGGAACTGACTTTGAAGGCACTTTGTTAAGTATATATGCCGCAGCTAGTAATGCATCTCCCCAATAGGAGACCGGCAAATTAGCCTGCGCCATTATAGACCTAACCATTTCAAGAAGAGTCCTATTTCTTCTTTCAAAGAACCCCATTTCTTTGTGGAGTTCCCGGATGATTAGTAATGTCTAATAATCCCCTTATCATTACATGTCGTCTTGAACAAATCAGACAGATATTCACCCCCACGGTCAGTGCGTAAGGCCTTAACCTTACGTTCCGTTTGATTCTCAACTTCGTTCAAATAACGAATGAAATAATCCAACGCTTCAGATTTTTGAGAAATCAAATACACATGACCATACCTAGTGAAATCATCAATAAATGTAATGAAGTAGGAAGCTCCATGCCTAGCCTTCACACTCATCGGACCACAAATATCCGAATGAATCAATTGCAATGGCAAGTCCGCTTCTAATAGCCTTTCCAAATGGTTTCCTAGTTGCTTTTCCAAAGAAGACAATGCTCACATATGACAAGCTAAATCTTAGCACGAGAGCCCATCAAACCTCTCTAGCTAATCGATTCATGCGATCTTGTCCTATATGTCCCAAACTAGCATGCCAAACCTCATCGATATATATCCGCATTACTAGTAAGAGCAATGTTTGAAAACAACTATGAATCGCACAATTCACATCGTGCACCACATCTAGTACCATAAAACCATTAGATAAATAACCATATCCGATTGACACAGAGTCAATCTTAAGTTCTACACAACGACTGAAAAAACTTACAGAGTACCCCAAATCAAGAAGACAAGTAACAAATACAAGATTCCTTCGAATCTCTGGAGCATACAAGACATCATGTAGAAACAAAGTACTTCCACCACGAAGGTTAAGTTTGCAAGTGCCGACTCCCTTGACTTCGACTCTTGCATTGTTTCCTACATAGATTCATTTTGCCGCAGTACCCGTGGTACTCACATACGTAACCCGCTCTCGAGCTACATGGTTGGTTGCTCCGAATCTATAATCCACAAAGGATAAGAATCACCATCAACACAAAGATTAGCAACAAAATGCTCGGAAGACAGACTAGAAGTTACCTTCTTCGGCTCAAGACACTGAGCAAAGTGACCCTTCTTGCCACAATTAAAGCAAGATAACTTGCTTTTAGGTTTCTTCCCTGTCTTCTTCTTCTTGATTTGATCCTTCCCAGCAGCAGTAGCAACGTTTTTATTCTTTCCCTTTCCCTTCTTGTACCATTTCTTCTTGGATCCAGATGATCCAGCAGAACCTGCAGCCAAATAGGCTTGGCCAGAAATCCTCGCGGATTCTACTCTCTCAGCCTCCAACATGCGTGAGACATCAAAGTCTTAATACTCTCACTGTGAGTTAAGGTCTGCTTCATGGTCTCCCAAGAATCGGGAAGAGAACGAATAACCGCCTGAACCTGTTGTTCATCGGTCAACTCATGACCGGCAGTTTTCAGCTCCCGAATCATATTAGACATCTCCCTGAGATGTTGAACCATCGTTGCATTCGGGCGCTTCTTGTAGCTGTCGAACCTGATCGTCAGCTGCCGAAGCTTACTCAGACTTATTCCACTGTATCTCTCTCTAAGGGCTACCCAGACTGCATGAGCTGAAGGATATGACTCATACTCTAACACTAGGTCATCCACCATTGAACTTATCAATATGTCCTTAGCAGTGGAATCCTTCCTTTTCCATACCTTATAGGCATTAAGGTCACATCTGTACTGTGTTGCATTACTCTCAACAGGTTCCATCATAACCTGATTAACAACCTCTAGAACTTCTTGTTCCTCAAGAACATACTGAATCTTGAGGTGCCATATTTTATAGTTATCCCATTCGCTTTTCACCTTTGTTCGATTCATTATGATGTTCTTAGTTGCCATAACCTAACATAAATAAACACATTATTTAGTTACTCGATGCTTTTATGTATGTAATCTCAAAAATAAACTCAAGATAAATCTGATCCGGTTTACAAAATCAAGTGACAAGCTGCGTTGTCACTCATCATTCAGTATGTGCAATCAGACTTATATTGATATATTTTATTACATACATCCCACTTAATAATATTAATCATTATTACAGCATGATATTACACATTAAATGAACATATCATTATTTACTCATTTGAACTAATCAATGGCATATTCAATAATCATGCATCATGTAGAGTTAACAGCATTAAATGAACTAATCATTTTAAATGAACACATCATTAAAATAAACATATAAATGTTAACAAATAATAAAAGTCTACTAAGAATGTAACAGATTACATTCTTCCTACTCATAAACTAAAATAACTCCTAATAGCGATTATCGCTTCCCACTAGACAAGCCCTAGCGCGCAAAGAATCATGACATGTCCCCTCCGTCTGGACTCAACTACAGTACTCTCTGCTGGGACACTCACAGGCAACACATGCTGCCCTGATACAGAGTCCTTTAAAGACCTCACTAATCGAGAACCAAAATCCTTCACAGGGTCTTCTTCATGATCCTCTTCACAGTCAGCATAGTTAATCAGCTCTGTGCACAACCGGGTATATGAAATTCGTCCTTCATGTAACCCCCAAAATTGTCGTGCCGCGTCAGCAAGATTATCGGGCAATGAACGAATCAACGCCCAAATCCTGTAGTTGTCTAATACTGGAAACTCCTGCATCTCGAGCTTCCAGAACAGTCTGTCCAGCTTCCCAATGTGTCCAACGACTCCATGGTAAGGGTCATAGTCCAAATCTTCGATAGCCTCCCTATACCGATTGCGCAACACATCGCGCCGAGTCATAGTGGTATACATTCGCGCCATCTGTAAAATTTAAATAATTCATGTCAGTATATAACCGACAAAACCAGTACAAATATCGATATATTTCAATTAATCAAGGCACAGAACAAATACACATATATCAAGAAGAACTAAACTCCTTGAATTTTAGGCTATAATTAATTGACCCATTGATCAATCAATTTTGACTCATGTGATACCATAAACTAGTTCTATCCTTAAGTTATCCACGTCAGATTCTAATTGTTCCAAAACAATCCATCTAACTTTAGTTATGAGTTTAGTCAACCAAAGTCAACTTTACACAATTCTTGTGTAAATTTAATTGGACACTTAGCCTTTTGTTGGAATCAAATTAATTGAACTCATGTCCAATTAAAATTTGATTCAAAGCCCATTGAATTCGATCCAATTAAACCAAACTAAATCTAAAGCCCAATTAACTCGGCCCATTTAATTCGGCCCAATTAAACCAAACTTCAATTTAAAGCCCAATTAATTCGACCCATTTAATTCGGCCCAATTAAACCAACTAAATAATCTGTACGAAACAGATTAATAAAAAACTTTTTTTTTATTTTTTTTAATAAGCCCATATCTCATGCAAAAGCAGTTAAAAAAATTAATGCATGAAAGCAGTTAATAAAAATCAATAAATAGAAAAAATCTCGTGCCCCTAAATTTGGGCGCGCTTTGCTGGCAAGGCGGCACGCCGTCCGTCGCCGCTTAAACGCTGCGCCGCCTCGCGCCGCCGTGCGTAGCGCGCCTCGAGAGCCATAACCTCCAACGCCCTCGGCCGCCTCGAGTCGTCGCCAACAGCGCGGCGCCGGCGACTGCGCCGGCGACAACGCTCGCCGTCGCCGTCGCTGGGCCAGCGTCCGACGCCCTCGAGGCGTCGGCGGCCAGCGTCTCCTCGAGATCGCCTAACGCGGCCTGGCGTCGGCGTTCGCCTCGAATCGCCACCGGTCGGCGGCGGATCCGTCTCGACGCAGCGCCTCCATCGCCTCCGAGATCGCCTAACGACGTCCGGGTTTGGCGGCGTCGCCTCCGACGGCAAGCCGCCGCCGAACAGCTGCTCGCTGTAGCGACGAGATCTGGATAGCGGCAAGGAAATCAACGGCGAAGAAATCAAACAGGTAAAATGTATGCTCTGATACCATTGTTGCAAAATATATATACCTGTTCCTTGTTGTTTACCCGGTGGAATTTGGACTTGCGTCGAAGGAGTGATCACAGCCGGAAGACTCCTCTGTTTCCACAAACCAAATCCGTCGAATGCCTCTACGCTTCTCACCCTCTTGGCACAACCCTCGCAGGCTGACCACCTTGGGCGACGCCTTCCCTTTTAAGGAAGGAGGCGCCCTGCGACTTGGCCGCGATGCGTGCTCAGCGATTCCTGAGCCTCGCTGCGGTTCGATGGGCTGCGAACTTACAAGAGTGTCACTCATGTACTAAGAAGAAGGATGAACAATCTGTTAATAATCGATTTTTTTTTTTTGAATAAATTGAACCGATTGAACTTTTCAATAAAATCGAATCGATAAAAAATAGTTAATTAAATTGAAAATCGAACAAACTGATTTTTTTTATAATCAACCGACTAATATGAAAATATCAGTCTACTGATTATCAGTCGACGTGAAATATCAATCGATTAATGATAGTAAAAAATTGTGGGATTCGAAACAATCAGTCGACTAATTTACATTAATCAATCAACTGAAGTTCATTAGTCGACTGATATGACAAATCAATCGATTAATAAACTCCAGTTCGATTTAATTGATTATTTTCGTTTCGAAATCGAAACCGAATGAATATATATTTAAAAATAAATAAATTTTAAAAAAAAAAAACCGAATTGAAAAATTCAGTTCGATCGGTTCTGTCATTTTCGTTCACCCCTACCAAAAAGAGATCACCTGTGCATTCTTAGTATAAATATGTCGATTCACCATTTGCTCGTAATTGAAAACAGCGGCTCTTCCCTGGATTTTCCTTATCAAAACCGATAACGACCGAGACAAACATATCATGTTTACTCGATTATTTGAGAAAAACATATCTTCATTCTCCATATGTGTGTGTATCGTATTGTTGAATATGTAACACGTACATCAAACTCAATTTCAGTATGTGCTAGGGTTGAGTATTACGATTGTATCCCTTTTACGATCCATATAGAAAGACAATTTTAGTGGTCTTCTGTCATCCTCAATGGGAATCGATTGTATCCCTTTTTTTTTATCATAATCGATATCTACCCGTATATAAAATTATATATTATAAAAAAAATATCAAATTGATTATGTTCTCAATATGTATGTGTTGGTCCATCAGCCATTAAGTTTCTGCATGGATCGAGCTATAACTAACGATGAAATCACGTGCCCAATTAATGAAGCCTGGTAATTTGTTTCTCTAATTTTTCCCCCCTTTTTTCTTTTTTTACTTTTTGTAAAAAGGTAATTCCATTTAATTTGAGATAAATTACAACAGAAGTAAAATAACTCGTATAACTATGCCATCCCTTCCACTTCCACTTCCACTTCCCCAGTCCATATCCTTCCTCCTCCTTCTCTTCCTCGACGATCCCCGGCCGGCCGGCGGCGATGAGACCCTGGCGATGGACCTCCTGCCTCGCTCTCCTTCTGTTAACTTTCACCTTGTTCTGCTGCTGCTGCAGCGGCCGCCACGGCGAGGAAGCAGCCATTGCCACTGCCAGTGCCGTGTCGATTCGGCTAGCTCCGGCGGACTCCCGCCACCGGAATTCCGACCAGGATCCCCTCATCAGGCACCGACCGGCCTCGAACCGTGGCACCTCCGCCGCGTCGGGCCTGACTGACAGCAAGCGGAGGATCCCGAGCTGCCCCGATCCACTGCATAACAAGTGACGATATATCGAACCTGTCGACGAATTAACTAATATTTACGCAGCGTTGTCATTTTATATCGTTAGAATCTCGTTCTTCTTGCTGATTAGTGGCCTTTACTAGTTAATTACATGTCTTTTAGTTTAGTTTATTTATTTTTAGTCAGGAGATGGTGAACACACGATTTATTAATCTCTCTTATGCGTGCAAATGTGCAGCGTTTTGAAAATTGAATATTCAAGTGAGTTTTTTTTTTTTAACACTCCATAATATGAGCGTATTGCTAGTCGACCGACACTCCGCTCTTACATTTCATTGCTTGATTCATCAGCGGTCATGGCTAAGCAAAGACCTCCTCTTCGCCGCCGCCGTCATCCTGAACCGTCGTCGAGGCGACCGGAGATTGGCATCTCACCGCCAACCTCTTTGGCAGCCAAAGCATCGTCTCCACCCAGCCCCATGACGCTGTCAACACTTCATCCACTCTCCAGTCCCTCGCTCTGCTCTCTCCTCTTCCACCAGTAACAATGGAGAAGTGGCACGTCAACGATCCCTCCCCCTTCCAGGACGTATCCAGACTCATGACATCCCCGCCCTCCCTGCAATTCACAACTTATTCGACGAACACAACACCATCCAATATAATTCATCGTCTTCACCATCACCAACGAATGCCTGGAGCACACTGAAGCCCCACCGGCGAAGACGCCATCCTCCAGGCGATCACTGCCGCCACCGCACTAAACCTGCTATCCTTCTCTCCGATCAGACAATGCGGCAACCTCCTCCAGCAGAGTGCACGCCACGCCATGCGTGAGCTCCTTTCATCCCAATGTGAGGGAGGACGGCCGGCGATGCCATTGGGGACCCATTAACCTCCGCCGCCACCAACTGCACCCGCTGCATGATCGAACTCCCACTTCCTCTGCTCCTTGCTCGACGGCAGACCGAGTCAGGTTCATCATCAGCTCCAACGAGACCTGGTCCTCATCAATTCTGCTATTGAATTGGGTGGCGATGCGATTGGAAAAGATCCTAAGATAATCCTCCAAATCGTCCAGGATGATCTACTTGATCCTTACTCCTCGCATTCCACCCCCTCGTTCTCTTCATAATCTGCAGCATAATTTTGCACCTTTCCTCCAGGAAGGTCATTAATCAACCCCACCAAAGTTCAACTCAAATTAGCCACCTGCCCCAGCGACACGGTCCAGCAGTAAAAGCAAAAAAAATCATCCCACGTGAAAACACAGTTTAATTCTACGTTGAGATAATATTTGACAACGAATTTCAAAAAAAAAAAAACAAATAATCCATAGGACGACCTTTTATATAGAAATTTATCCGATAGATGAAATAAAATTTCGATGTTAGACCGTCTTTTAAAAATGACATGATTATAGAATTCGAACTATATCGTTAAACTGTGAATATTTTTTTTTGATGTATTCATATGATTGGTGGAAATCTATAGATTCCAATCTATTCAGATTCAGTTATCAAAGAAACGTCTTTGTAAAATCAGACTAATCAACCATAAAGATTAATTAGCTAATAAAAAAACAAAAAAAAAATTAGCCGACACCCGCTTCTATTACTTTTGCAGGTGTCTCAGATTGCAACTTGAAGCATTCTTCACATGCCTCGCATTCTTTAAATGATTTTTTTTTAAGAGTTACAATAACTCCACAAAGGTATTTTAGGATGAAATAAAAATACTTTTGAGATGAAAAATATGATAGAACCCTCTCTTTTTTGTAATATTCTTTTAAAAGGTACTCTTGTATGGAAAAGTAAGATAGCACGCCTCAATGAAACATTACTTTTAAAACTGAATTTAAAATGCAGAAAAAGGTAAAGAAAATAATATATAGTATATAATAATAATAATAATAATAATAATACTCTTTCTCATATGGTGTTTGAGCGTTGGGCTGACCGTCTATAGCTGAGTTAGAATAAATAATTTTTAATTTATTAATATTCTCCACAATTATGTATAGCTAATATCCCCTTCCCCCACTGCTAATGCACGAGTTTTTTGAGTCAATACTCAATAGACAACATTTATAAAAGTTGTGATGCAAAACCATACTAACTAATTAATAAATAACACAAGTAATTAAGCTTAATCAGTCAACACTGCCCCTCATAGTGTTAGTGGTGGCACCAAAACACTAGTGCTCCACGCAACCTCATAATAACATATTCCACAACGTGATGACTAAGACTCCATTTGATTAAGTGCACGCATCTGTCACATAACACAGCTTACTTCGAGAGAGAGATCTCTCTCCCTATTTTAATACTAATTAAAGAATAATATAGAATATTACAAACCATATAACTGTAAAAGTACTCCATAATCCATTGTTAACATTATTAAACCCTCTTAAACGCACCATAGTTTCTCAATTAAACCCCTCATAAACGAGCACCTTTTAAGGAACTTGAGTGGGTGTTGTACTTTGAATGGACGGTGACTAAAGATCGAGGAGTAGATCTCCGCCGTCCAGTGGTAGCTCCCAAAGCGGGAGGCCGTCGGAGCCGATGAAGTCGTCGCCGAGCTCGCCAACCAGGAATGGTGCCTCGCCGTCGAGCCCGACGAGGTCCTCCCCGGCGAAGAGCTCTGCGATAGACCTCTCGTCGTTGTCGGCCTTCGGCGTCCACCACTTCGTGGCCGGCGGGAGGACCGAGGAAGGGGATAGGACGCAGACGCATGAGGAAGCGGAGTCATCCGCAGCGGCGGGGCCGGGCTTGGACTGCCGGAGGCGGCGCTTCTCCTCCTCGAGATGAGCCGCGGCGGCTCGGTAAGCGGCGATGGCCTCCTCCGAGGTGGAGAAGGTGCCGAGCCAGAGGCGCGCGCGGCGGATCGGGTCGCGGATCTCAGCCGCCCACTTCCCCCACCGCCGCTGACGGACGCCCTTGTGCTTGCAGGAGGGAGCGGCGGGCGAAGCCGCCGCCGCCGCTTGCTTCTCCCTCTCCCTCTCCCCCTCCTGATGCGCTAGGGGTTTAGCGATCGGGTGCACAGCGATCTCGCGGACCACCTGCTTATTCTTCCTCGTCAAATCAGAACCCTCATCGTCGCTGTCCGTGGCGTCGGGATCCACGAAGAAAACCCGGATCTTCTTCACCGGGCTCGATCTGACCGCCGCCAAATCATCCATCTTCCATCCAATCTTCCTCTTCGCCGCCACGATCGACGGTTTCATCGGACCTAAGCTGTCTAATTTCTTCATCTTCTTCCTCCTTCGCATCCTGTACCGGCTCCAGAGCTGCTGAATCCGAGCCCCGACCATCCCCACCCCAACTCCAATTCCAACTCCACAAATTCCGTAAACAAACAGCAAAAATTCCCCCAAAAATACCAAAAAGGGGCAGCACCGCAACCGTCAAGTTAGGGTTCCTCCTCGAAACCAGAGCAAGAAGAAGAAACACCGAAGAAACCCGAAAGACTTCGATCCAAAACCAGATCTGAAACCCCAAACCGATCTCCCAATCAATCAACAGACGATGCAAGATTTAAAAAAAAAACAAAAAACAAAAAACAAAACAAAACTAACCGCATCGAATCTGTGCTGGATACCATGAATCCGGGGGCTGATCGAGAGTATGAAGCGAGGCAGACCTCGAGCGGATGAAGCCGACGGTGCGACGAGGCAAAAGTAACAGCTGCAGACATAAATCGGAAGGCTTCCGGGGATCTGTTTGGCGTTCGGGGAGTGCGAAATGGAAGAGGAAATGGCGTGGGTTTATGGAAGTGGGAATCCAAACAGTGGCCTCAGTGGGAGAGTGACGATGGGACGAGATCACGAGTCTACGGCTGTGATTCTTCCTCGCCTTCCTTTGGATCTTTCTGCTGTCGTGGCTAGCGCAGGACAAATAAAATCTGTGTTGGACTTTTTTTTAATTAACAATGGGATCTTTAATCCGATTAATATTCGATTTCGTGGAAAATTTTTATCACTCGTTAAAATAAATAAAAAAATATTCAATTTTTTTAAGCTCAATATCCAATTTTAAAAAAAAATCTTATAAATATATCGCAGCTGAGACTCGAATATTAGAGATCTGAAAAATTATATGAACGTTCTACCGTTGCATTGTATATGTTGGACTTCTTTAAAATGTGGAATCGCCACATTAACTCGCTGCTTATACATGTGGAGGATAAATCGTGCGGATGCAACAGATCGTCAGTAATCTAATCATCACCTCCAAGATTCGACCTCTTGCCCTTTCAAATCTTAACACGATTGTTCTAGCCATCTGGATTTGCTCTGGAGACATATATTGGACTTTTTTGCTCTATCATTACGTTGTCATTATGATTCAATTTTTTTTTTTAAATTTATAAGGAAAATAGCTCAATTTTTATTAAAAATAATTTTTTTTTTTCTATAAAATGACTCCATTTTTATTGTTTTGTTTAAGATCCTCTAAAATATCGAGGACTGACTCTCGTTGTCGTTGTCGAATTTGATATTTTTGGTGCAATGGAAGGTCAATTCGGGTGTTTCTCCTCAGCTTTGCCGTGACTAGTAGGATAATTAAGAAATCCAAAGTAAAGATTTCAAACTTTTGGCGAGGTTGAATAGTTTTCGTTGATCGTGTTAGTTTAACGGTATTATATAGATTAGATGCAATGGAATGGATGAAGAAGAGTCCAAAGTAATTAACCTTAACCCTTCTATATTTATGATTATTAGACACTACGTGTGACTCATTAATTTTAGAAGCCGTCATATAACTTTGATAGAAGATTGCACTAGCTTCGACATTGGTGGAATTAAAATTGTCCTATTAAATACAAACATTAACATGTAGAGGACTAAGAACTTCAAATATGACAAATCCCACAAATTTGCTAGAAATTATGGCTTTTGTATTTTGTGCCAATTTAGTTAGCTAATCCCACAAACTTGGATTCTGTCTTGGCTCATTAAGTTTACCTTCATTTGGGTGATAAAGCTATTAATTCTCAGTCCATTAAAGCGAGATAATTGAGATTAAGGAGGCTTCGAGTAACCTATTAACGAATAATTAAGGAAGTAATTTACGGTACTTGAAAGTTAATGGAAAAAGATAACGGAGGTAGGATATTTTGTAACGCTTTTGTCATTTCGAACCGTTTTCTATCGCCAGAGTTTCCAGAATATACAAAATAAAAAATAAAAAGAAACATCAGACGGCCCAGACGTCATCTCGCTCGTAATCAAACGGCGCAAAGTGATCGAAATCCACTCCCTCCCCTTCCCCGTCCCAGTCCCCGTCCCCGTAACCGACGAAGCCGAACCCTAACCCGTCGTCGTAACCGTATCCAAATCCGCCCATCTCGTCGTCGCCGAACCACATCGCCGCCACTGCGGCAGCGGCCTCCGCCTCTTCCCCCAGCGGTTCCTCCTCCGAAGCTGCCGGCGGAATCCCGAGCTCGTCATCGGAGGCCTCGAGTAGGTACCCCAGATCCGCCGCCGCCGCCGACGTAGGCGGCGGCTCCGCGAGTGCAATCTCCCTCTCGAGGCTCTTCATCACGGTGGCGAGGTCGTCGCCGGGCCCGCCAGCATCCGCTCCGCTGTCGTCGTCGAGGATGCCAAGGAGCACGTCGGCGGCGTGGAAGCGCTTGAGCGCCGGCGAATTGACCTCCTCCTCCTCCCCCTCCTCCTCTCGTGTCCGCTTGAGATCCATCAGTTGCCGAAGCAAAAGAAGCGCGTGAAATGTTGCTCGAGTTCGGTTTGGGCCCTTTGGGGGCAAGGAGGAGGGGTATTTATATGGCCAGGTCTGAATTTTAAACGGAGCGGTGGGTGGGTCGGCGAGTCGAGGTTTTCCACCGGCGACCGCATCGCTCGCTCACCGCCACACCCCGAGTCGCGTCACGAGAAAAACGCGTGCGAGTCCGACAGCGAGTTATTATCGAGCGCATGCGGACGCCCCGATGGTTCTTCGGCCGCCTACGTCGCGACCAAGTAAACGACTCGGCTCCCGCGTCGTCACGCGATGCGTGACAGCCTGCCCCTCCAAATTTAGACTCCACTCGCGCCGCGAAAGAAACAAATTTAAATAAATTCAAAGTTTTTTTGGTGCGACTTTGATGGATTTTTATCTAGAAACTGTTGAAATGATTTCGTCTAATTTCACATAAAAATATAATTCGATTCTCATTATTCGATGATAAATTAAAAAAAAAAATCTATTTGAGTGATTCTGAGTGTAAGATTTTATCCGATTGATCGAGTACGATTTCGATATTTAATTATTGTTCAAAAATGATGTAATTGTGAAATCCGAACTAAATCGTAAAAAAAATGTGAGCGTTTTTTTTTATTTATTCTTGGTAGTTGGAGCCCATTTGAAATCCAATCTTATTTGGCTCAACGAGTCATTTCGAAGGTCCGTGAAGCAAAATCAGTTACTCTCAAAGATTAATCGGATCGAAAGTTCAGATATTCAGATATCAATAAAAAAATAAATTAAAATAAATAAATAAATTTAATAAAATAATTAAAAACAATGTTTCATTTCTTGTTTTCATCCGTAAAAGTTGAAATCTGCCAACTTAGTGGCTCTCTCCCGATCTGTTCCACTGTCATTGTGAAAAAAATAAATCACGAAGAATCTTATAGATTTTGACATGATGATTAAGACAAGTAAAAATTATCTGAATCTAAAAAAAAAATTTCTTTTAAAATCGATCTTTATTTTATCCATAAACTTTAATTTTATCGTATCTCGCCACCGCACCATTTCTTCCACGAATATAATGGATACGATTTAGATCGAGAAGGGATCGTAGGCGTAATTTTTGACTTATTGAAAAAGGATCTAAATCTTTCACATCGGGGGAAAATCGAGATGGACTTTTCTAGAGAATAACACAAACTCCTAGAAACAAGGAACAAGAGCAGCGTCGTCGGTCAACTAATTAGTAGATTATTATTTGTTTATTTCATAAATTATTAAAAAAAAAAAATAGAAAAATGCTTTTGCAAAAAGTTCCCCAATTATAATATTTTAATGCTCCGTCTCCAAACTTCTTTTAATATTTAAATTTGATAAAAATATATGCCATAAGAATGCATTTTATATACAACAAATAAATTTTATTTTTTATTCTATCGTTATTTATATTTAAATAAATTTTATTTTATATATAAAGAATAATTTATGAAATTTTTTTATATTTAGTTTTGATGCATCGTATCACATTCAATGTTCATATTGAGCGACGATTTGCGATTGCGACATTGTTCACGATTTACGGTGAGTTGGATGTTGACCTCTCTTTATTTGGTTGGTCCAGAAGAATCCAGCAAAATCCGGCGACACGAGTCTACGTTCCCATCGTGACAATTCCTTTTAGGTGGCCGGCCACCTTCCCTCGGCGTTGACCCGTACTTTATTGTTGACTTTTCTTTTATTTTCTTTTCTTTTTATTAATATCAAATATTCGGATATGACTAATTTAAAAATGATTGATCCGATTTTATATAATAATTCTTAAACGAAATATACTTCACCGAATATAAAATATAATCGTGTCAGTCTATTTTTTTATTTCAAAATTTAAAATCGAATTTATTCCAATAGAAGATTACTTTGCTAGTCTATAAAATATCATCTTACTTTATCATTGCACCGCTCGGAGGCTTTCTTCCGTCTTTTCGAAAGAGCATTTGGGTTATTCTCACAAAAATGATATGGTGGCTAAGACATAACAATACTTATAGAAATGATATGGATTGATTTTGAATGAGATCTAAAACTCTTTTCTAAATTCAGATATCTCCACGTATCTTAGCCATCACCAGGGCCGGTCCTTGATATTTTAGGCCCTGGACGAAGTAAAAAAAATGGACACTTTTATAGATAAAAAAACTTATTTTTCCATAAAAATGAATTCCTTTCCTATATAATTTTTAAAAAACCTTCAGGGCTCTAGGCTGGGGACTAGTTGCCCCTGTCCAAGGCCAACTATGACTATCACATTAAGGCTCATAGAGGTCTCTGTGATTTACCTTTTTTCATAATGACCGTGAAATAGATCGATGAGGATGATAAGATTGACAATTCTAATTTTTTACCGAAAGAGCATTTGGGCTACAGCAATAAGCCACGAGATGCTGGAAGGTTCGACTAGAAAAGAAATTAAATAAATCATTATCGAGAATAAATAAAAAAAAACACAAATTGAATTTGAATACATACAGGTCTGAGTATTTGAAAAACAACGGTTGACTATGGTATGGATACTTGGAATTTAATTTTAAACATGTCACATGTGAATTGTGATCTCCATGGAAGTTTCTAGTAAGCCACGAGATTCTACGATCCTTCAGCTGGAAACTTCTTTATATCAGAGAAAGTTTGAATTAGTTTAATAACTAATTTTATAACAGATCGAACTCAAACTTTATTTCATATTAAAATATACTGATTTATTTTTATATTAGAATAAAAGATTCCTGCAAAAATAGGCCACCAAAAACTAAAAAGTCCAAAACATTTTGGGAAATATACTCGGATAAAACAGGAAAAAGTGAAGAATATTTTGGCCATAACTTACAACATACACATTGAGAGAACTTGGAATATTTCCCCAAAAAAAAAAAAAAATCCTTGAAATTTGCATAACGTCAAGAGATTGTTTTTCCTCGAATAAACTCAAAATAATCAATCATGGAATTGGCTATGAAAACAAGTCTGGGGTGCATGTATACCTTGTATCAGGCAACAAATACAATCAATCGAGACAATGCTTGGAAAGCCTGGGAGGACGGTCAGGAAAGGAGATGCTCTTGTTTTATTCCTTGTCCTCCGACTCAAGTTAACATATCGACTCTTTGTGATCTTTTGAAGAGGGCAATTTGCACATGGAAAGAACTAGACGGCTCACATGAAGTCGTAATCATCTGCATCGTCGTAACCACCTGCCGTGCTGTAGTCATCGTCAACCTTGTCTATGTGAAGCTGTTTCTTCTTTGCACCTGTTAGATCATAACGATTCGTTACACCATTATACTTGTTAAAACAGCAGAAGAAACAACACATTTAAGGGCCATTGAACACTTGCCTTGTTTCTTCTTTCCTGCGTTGGCTTCTTTTTCTGCCTTGAGCTTCTCATTTGCAATTGCTGAAGCTGTGGCGGCTATTTCTTTTGCGTCGGCAGCTTTCAGTGAAGTCATGGAAAGCCTCAAGACTGCTTTAAGAAGGCCAATGTAATGAAAGCTTTTCTGAAGGGAAATGCAGATGAAAGTCAGTACCATAAGTGAATATAGATCATCAAAAATATATAAGTTGTTACCTCGTATGGGCGAATTTTATAAGAGAGTAGCTCAGCGTACTCCAGAAAATCATTTTCCGATTTAGGAATAAAGTTGTCTAGGGTCTTCTGGTCGCCTTTCTTAGCGAACAACTCTGCAGTTGATCTGTAGTCAGCTTCTTCAACAAGTCTGCTATGAGTGGATACATGTTAGTTAGTCCATGTCAGATCCAAAGGTTAACATGATGACTGCTAGGAAAGAAATTTTCACAAACCCAATCAGCTAACTGCTTATGACGAGGATAATGTAAACTTAACCTTTGTAGGTGAAGTTTATCGGCGACAGAATCTGCAAGAACTTCAACAGCCACATCGGCTGTCTTAGCTTCGGCTAGTTTGTCTTTCTTCCCAGCAATTTTGACATCTGTCTTTGAAACAGCAGCATTTGCTGCTAGTCCTGGCTTTGGTGCCTGCACAAATCCAAAATGGCATTTTGAAATCATATTTAAATTAGTAATCTAAAAAGGAGAATTTTGGAGCAATAGTAAAGTTGTCATCGTATGATCTAAATGTCACGAGTTCAAATCATGAAAACAATCTCTTGCAAAGCAGAATAAGATTACATATAATAGAGTCTTCCACGAAACTTCACATTGATGAGAATTTCGTGCACTAAGCTGCCCTTTTATTTAAATTAGTAACCTAACAATTCATATGGGTCATTTGAATGTTTAATAGCTTCATAAAACTGTCAGCTGTAATTGCATTAAGCATCATTTAGGAAGGACCTCTAACTAATGGGAGTTTGCATTTCCAAGTAGTTTAATACAGACAAATGACAATATTCAGCACTTTTGTTGGAAAGATGCATTGATCATTCAGTAATCTTTACCTCCATAGTATCTTCCTCATCTTCCCAGGATTCTTTTATATTATCATCTTCCATATCCTCATCGTCCCACTGGTTCTTTGGCTGAATGGTAACTAAAGCTGGAGCTGCTGGTTCAAATTCTTCTTCATCTGAGAAAAGCAAACGAAAAACAAAATACGCAGATTTAATTTTGTTTCACTTGAACTATAAGAAACATTTCACGGGTAATGCGTGCTCACTACTGATTATATTAAATTGCATACCGATTTAGCAAGAATTTCATAAACATTTAGCAAGAAATCCCTTGAAATCTATTTCATCTTTCTTAACAAAAAGGTAAGATTAGGTTCCATTTTCATATCCTGGTTGATAGAGACAAGAAGCTTCCACTTCTACACGTGTTTGATAGAAGCAACTGGCAAGTATGTACGAGTTTCAATGACAAAGAAAATGTTGGTGTGGCATAGCCACTTCTGCACGTAATGTTTGCAGATCATTTGACCAACATACAATGGGCAAGGAAAATAATATAACACTGAAATGCAAATATTTTCTCTACACTGATTGTTTTACCTCAAGCCAGATAAGTTTTTAAGTTGAATGGAAGGCACCAAAAAAAGTGTTAGAATCAATAGTTCGCATGAAAATAGCAAAATTTTGATTGCTCACAGACATTCAAATCCTCAGGAACATATTTAGTGGAACACAGAAACCATCCAACATGAGCAATGTGTTTTCAAATCTATAAGTTACGCAAAGACACCATATATCTGTAATGAGTATTGAACATGTAAGATTAGTTACCTGAAGGGGAAGGAGAAAAGAGTCCTCATATGGATAAGAATAAGATATGCTAATAGCTTAATCATGGTACATAGATACTCACCTACTAATGGGTAGAGGGTTTTTAACAAATAATAAATCCCATATACCTCGGCAATACTTTAATATTCCCTTTGCAAACCAAAGTGCAAAATACAAAAAAAAAAAAAAAATACCTATCTATAATCAGTGGACACCAACTTGATCCAATTTAGTACAGCACTGGATGATCGATGATTCAGAAGGAAATTTGAACATGCATGGGTGGTAGTTTTGTTGCTGTACATAATTGTAATATGTTCTCGAGGAATAAGGTGACTTGCTACACCTAGGTAATATACCATTCTCAGAACGTAACCTTGATTGTGAGGCAGAAAGCACACAAAATAATATTAATCTTTTATTAAATTTGTTTTTTCTTTCAGGAAGAATTTGGACCTGATTTAATTATGATATATATAAAATGGAAAAAATTTATTAAAATCACCACAAATAAGAAATTTGAACAATGTCCCAATACATAAGCTGATATTAAGAAAACCTTTTTTCAACCTTTCATTCACCTCTGAGCTCAGCTTTAAGTTACTTTGAAGACAAAGGAATCAGAAATTTTCAGCAGTGTTGAAAAAGGCATTATCACCAATCGGAGAACTCTCTGAACAACTTAAACTGATGCAGTGAAACATGGCTGATGTCATACACATCATACATTGTTTTTATTGGGATTATTGAGAGAGCAATCAAAATTCCATATTGGAAAGATATAGAAAAGATCATGAGCTTATAAAATGAAAAGATATCTCCATTAGTATGAGATTTTTTTTTGATACAATCCAAAAATAAAACTATGAGAGCTTAAGCCCAAATTGGATAACATCATACCATTGTGGAGATATATGAATCTTATTGGACCAATAAGTAATATCAGAGTCAATGGTTCATGTCGAGCCATCTCTCGAATGAAGAAAGTGGGAGCTCCCATGTCATGATCAAAAGAACCAAACACTAGGCAAGAAGTCCAATTGGATCAGGAGGATCGGACAACTGGCAAGAAATCTAGCTGGTTCAGGAGGACTGGACAGTTGACAGAAAGACCTGGTGGGTTGAGAATCAGACATCAAGCAGAGGAAGTCCTTCCAGGACGGATGGACTTGAGGGAGAGGTTCAATGTGGTCCATCTTTTGAGAGGCGGATTGTTAAGACAACAATCAAAGTCTCACATTGGAAAAATATGGAAAAGATCATGGCTTATAAGATGAAAAGATATCTCCATTGGTGTAAGACTTTTCGAGTATAATCCAAAAATAAAACCATAAGGGATTAAACTCAAAGGGGACAATATAATACCATTGTGAAAACATATAAATCTTATTTGCACCAACAATTTTTCCTTCACCAAAACCATTTTTGCATAACTTCATTGCGGTGTCAAACAACTTGCTATGCTCAACAAGATCATCACTAGTTCTGGATATCAAAGTGCACATTCTAAATCCACTCACCTCATAAATTTAATGGAATTCTAGACATTTTTTGAGACACAGAACTTCAATAGTTCTAGCATGGGTCTATATTTAAATATAATTACACACAATATACTCACTCCTAAAACATGTAGGCAATATGTGATTTCCCAACTAAGCAGCAGATATCCAGACATATATATGGTTCATGCTAGAGTAAAAGGGCAATCCAGTATAGGGTTTAGGGTACTAATGCAAGGTTTTAGGGAAGGGTCAGACCACATTGGATCTATTATACATAGCCTTACCTTGCATTGCAAGAAGTTGTTTCTGTGACTCGAACTTATGACCTAAGGTCACGTAGCAGCAACTTTACCATTGTGCCAAGGCCCCCATTCTGGTTCATGTTAGAGTAATTAAAAATAATTAATACTAATACAAATGTTTAGCATAAGTCTATAAAAAGTATAATACAATATAAAAGAATACATGTAACTGTATAATGTAAAACATACTATATAGTAATCCAAATTAATCAATAATAGAGTATACCATAACGTGAATAAAAAGAAATATCAGAAAACCCTCATTGTTTGAGTAGAGATCAATGCAAGTAATAACAAGATTTCTATTTGATTTGATTCCACCAAAACTCTTTTGCATAAACCACATTTGTGATATTTTGGGTCTCTGCATATACAAGTTGCACATGACACATGTGGACATCAAAAACTCTTGTTTATTGAAGTTAACCACATACGAGAGACAACATATAACGTTGTGCCATATGGTCCCTTGCCTAAAATGTATAATAAGATAATATCTAAACTGCTTTCAAAAGGCTGAAAAGAAGGGTCCAGAGAGTAAAACCAACTGGTAACGTCAAGAAAAATAGTATATGGAATTATGCTTGAAGAAAAGGAGTCAAGAAACTAAAATCGTTTTGTAACATCAAGAGAAGTTATATGCGAAATTATGCCAGGAGATCAAAGAAAAAATGTTAAGAAACGTCTTCTTTTAAGCAAAAACAAAACTTCTAAATAAAAACGAAATACCAATTGTTTGTCACTAGTTCAATGCATGCTGGCAAATTTGATTCAATGTATCAGCTCTTTAAGATAAACGCAACTCGTTAACTATTGGTGTAATAAACATTCGGTGTTTTGTAGGGTCAGTAGATAAAGCGGAAACTGATGAGACCAATGAGTTGCAATATTCACAATTTAAAAAAAAAGGAAAAAAGTATACTTTCCTGGACCTTAAAGAAAAACTTAGCAACGGGAGAAAAAAAAATAGATAACAAACAGAGAAGCAATTAAGATAACAAATCTCGGGAAACGATGAAATAAAATATAGTAAATTCGCATCTAATCAGTTATGCAGTCCAAGTTAACCTCTGCAAGCATCGTTCGAAATTCATTCGGTGAAATAAACAAAGAAAGAATAATCCTTTTCTCGACCACCAACAACTTAAATCAATCGACTGAAACAAGTTCACATCTGTTCAACAGGTGGAAGACGACTAACCCCAATCAGCCATGAGTCCTCTCTTTCAACCCGCACTCTGTAGTCGCAGCTGGTAAATTTTCTACCCACGAACGAAAGAACACCATCAGAATAACCGAAATCGCGCAGCGAACGAGCCACGAAAAATTTTGCTCATCTCCGGTATCATCCGTAGGAAGGAAAACGAAATGATCATACCTCGAAGAAGTAAAACGGCCAAAGATTCCCCCAAACGAGCAGCCGTCGGAGAAGGCCGGATCGGTCCTCGAAGAGTCGGAGCAGAGAAAGGAGCGAGCTGGCGCCTCGGCACTCGACAAACTAAGTCGAGCAAGGAAGGGCAAAAGGCGGCGAGATCCCGATGGCTATGCGACGGCGATGACTGAGAATTGAGGAGAAGCAGAGGAAGGAATAAAAAAGGGAGATATGCGGGGCAAAGTGACGGGCAGCGAAACGGAATGGAGTTTATGTGTCGGAGCCGTTTCAAGCGGGCGACCCGGGTCAAGGCTGGATCAACTACAGCTGTCCCTCACGTGCTTTGAACGCACTTATTTCATTGCCAATTTTCAAATAAAAAAAAAACAACCACGTGCTTTAATGCTACGTTTGGTACGGGGTAATCAATCTTGTAATGTAATAGGATTACATTACAAGATGATTTACTTTGTTTCGTAACATTTCAAAGATGTAATGTAATGTAATCGCATTAGAATGTAATCCGATTACATTAAATATTTATCACAAATATATCTTTCTTTATTTTTCTCATTACTTCGATGCTCATCGACGATGACTTGTCGACTAACGACGATTGGTCGCCGCCGCACGGCCATGCCGGCCGCTATTGCCGATCGGCACGGCCATCGGCGGCCAATGTCGACGATCGGCCGATGGCACGGCCGGCGATCGACGACATTGACGGCGGCGATACGACGATCGGCCGACGCGGCGGCCGATGATCGGCGATCGGCTGACGGCGATGGCCGACGATCGGCCGTACGGCGGTGACGACGGCCGGCGGCGACGGGCCGATGACGGCTGACGGCGACGACGACGGCCGATGACGATCGGCGGCGACGGCGACGGCGGCGATGAATGGACCGGCCGGTGGGCGACGATCGGGCGACGACGGGCGCTCGGCGGATCGACGCGATGATGGCGGCCGACGACCGGGCGACGATCGATCGATGCCCCCTGGCGATCGGCGACAACCTTATAAGGGTATTTTTATCATTTTATAATAATATGAATTACATTCCTTATAAAAAAATGTGGACACCAAACAAACGAATGTAATCACTTTTGTAATCAAACATTACACATCAATCACTAACCAAATACAGTAATGTATAAACATTACATTACATTACACATCAATACCTAAGGTTGATTACATTACCCCGTACCAAACGTAGCCTAAAAAGAAAGATAAACCGAAAATGCTAGCACAGATCATCTCAATAATCTCAATATCCATAATTTATTATTTTAAAAAAAATTATAAATTCATTATATCTTAGGTATTTATGAAAAGTCAAGTTAGATGTCTTAATAATTGAAATTCGTCAATCTAACGGTCTTTATTAGTTCGTCTTTAAATTATCGTAAAGAAAATAAATCATGATAGATCTTTGACCCTTAAAATTATTAACTAGTGCATGAAAGAATGACATTTTCGTATTTACAAAAATATAATATTTATTATTTTTCAATTGATTTGGCACATAGATTCTACCGAACAATTCATTAATGATCAAATTTTTTAACTAAAATTAGAATAGTTGAATCGAAATTTAATAAATCGAATTAATAAAAAAAATCAAATTAATCTGATCGAAAATTAAAATTTTCATTTTTTATTATCTGTTTATTAATATTTCATATTAATTTATTGATGATAATTTGAAATGAATATGATTGTATTTGATCCAAAGTTCTCAATTAATTCATTTCAAAACTCAGTTTGCAGCGGCAGCATATCTGAAACATCGAAAAACTTGAGTGGAGCTTTTTGAATTTGTTAAATGTACATTTGTGGGACCTCATTTTCGATATTAATAGGAGCTATTGTTGAGATTGATATCTATCATTAGACTAAGTATGTTTATCGATTTTTCGATTTCGATTTCGATTTTAATCGGTTCCGGATCTGTTGAAGTTGGAATCGGTTCAAAATTGATTTCGAACCGATTTCGATTCTAAAATTTTAATTTTGAAATCAATTAAATCCGGATCGATTTCGAATAGATTCTAAATCGATTTCAAAACGATTTTGAACCATCTTTCTCGAACTTGAGCTTCCAAATTCATCTATTACACCAGTGATTCTATTCTTTTTTCTATCGTAAAATAATCTTATAGACATATTAACATGCTAAGAGTTTTCATTTTTAAATTAGCAATCGAAACCATATCCAAATTGAAAATAAGAACCGATTTTGAAACAATTTCAAAATGATTCCGAACCGATTCCGAAACGGTTCCAAAATCGATTGGAATCGAACCGGAACCGTTCCTATTCCGGTTCGATTTCAGAACCGATTCATTTGAATCAATTCTGATTCCGAATTTAACAAATTAATTCCGACTCTATTCTGAATCGAATCGGTTCGTTAAACATGTTTATATTAGACGGAACACTATTATGGATATCTAAATTACCAAGAAAAAAGAAAATCATCCCTCTATTTAGCAATCGATCTCCAATCTGTTTTATTCAATTAAATTAAAATTTTAAATTCGAAAATGAACAGATTAAATCAAATTTTTCGATATTTTTTTTTTAAAAAAAATCGAATTTCCTCGCTCCCTAGTCAACACTCGCATGCATTGCCTCCGTCACGCTGTTCCGCTCATCCTCCCTTTCCGCCTGCAGGATCCAGCATGGCTGACGGGGACATCATGGCTGCTTGCCACCTCAGCCTTTGGATTGGAATCGGGGATATTCCAGGACGGAGATTCCTTCCATTGTGGCCTGGGCACTACTCCCATCCTCGACGTCCCAGTCCGTTGAAGTCTATAATTGGAAGTTTGGTGGCCCCCTCTCCGCCTGGAGAAAATCTAACCCTGCACCCCCGATCTCGGCGCTCGATGCCACAAAATCTAGCCTAGATTTGATCCTTCGCTTCCCTTTCAGCGGTGGGATCCTTTCCAGATTATGCTCTGCAGTATCTTCGTCTTCCTCAGTGTCTTCGCCCTCTTCCCCTTCCTAGAAACTGTCACTCGCCGCAGCCTCGCAGTAACCCAAGTTACCTTCCATTGGCCGATGTCAATCGACTCGGCGACGCCGTGAGATCGATCGATCTCTCACTTCGCATTCCACTTTATTCGTGCTCCTCGCTACACCGTCGGCTCCTCCGCTTCGTCGCCGTTCGCGTCGACGGAGCTTTCTTTGGAAATGGAATTTAGCAGTCCACGGGGCACGTGTCGAGTTCACAAAGGATCAAAGTGCGTGTACGGTATCTTTCATCAGACAGCGCATCCAAGGGGCGCCGTCCCCTCCAAAAGAAACCCTAATTTTGCACCTGTAGCCAACGACTATGTTCTCCCACCACCTTCAATCTTCAATGGCAAGCCCGTAATAAGTCGCCCCAGACAGTGGCCTTTTCCTATACCCGCGTCCATATCGCCAGTACGTCAAGCGAACACCACATCTTGCTTTCTCTTCTCTCTCTCTCCAACCCCACGCCAACACGTACCTTACCTTCCAACGAAACCCTAACCCTAACCCACTTCGTCCTCCGATTCAGACCGCGGATGGCACGGCGGAAGTGATCCCGTCTGCTTCCACCTGACGCCGGAGCTTCCGGCCGCAGAGCGATGTCGCTGGGCGGCGCCGTCGATCGGAGGGATGGGTCCCCGTCGAGCAATGGGAATGGGAACGGACCGGCGAAGGTCCAGCCGGCGCCGTCCAGGCCGACCTACGGAGACCGGCGGCTGAGGCTGAACCCCAACACGGAGCATAAGCCGGAGCGGTACGACGACGTTCAGTCGGAGTTGGATCCGGCGATCTTCAGCTCCCTGGAGCGGCACCTCCCGCCCAGCATGCTCGAGGTACCGCGGGATGCCAAGGTGCAGTTCATGAAGGAAATCCTCGCGCGGTACTTGCCTGAGGGGGAGCGCGTTAGGGTGAACTACTCTTCTTTGTTCCTGTTTATCCTCCTCCTTCGAGCTGAAGTAGAGCTTCCATCGAATTGAGGATCTCTGGTTGTTTCTTTAGAATAAAGTCTAACCGAAATAACGGAAATGCCCTTCCCTTGTCTCCCTGCAAGACGGAATTGTAGAATAGTAAACTCGTCGGCAGCGATTTGTTTGGTTGACACAAACAATCGCTGTTGGCTCACCTTCTCTCGACGGGATTTTGCCCTCTGAGGCGTTTAGTACGACGTGTATCTGCTTCGATTTCGACGATTATAGTGTCCTCTAAACTCGGTGCTGCATCGATTAGCTATCTCGTTTCATCGCCCGAGCGAAACCTCTTTTAGAATGATTTTTTTAGCTTCAAATATTATCATCATTAGAAAATCACATTCTTTTGCATATTTATCTTCTGTTGTTTGGTACATTCTACTGAACTGAAAAAAAATTTCCTTGACGAAAGTAGGTTTCAAATTTTTAATCATTAATTCCTGTCAATACGTGAATATGCTTTATGAAAAAATTGATTTTTTATTCCTGTCACTGCTGCCAGAGCTGAGAAACTAATGATAATTAGCAAAAAGGCTGACCTAGGAAAAGAATGTGATGAACATGCATATACAGGAAGCTCTATTCCAGTGCATTTATTTATTACTAGTTTACTAGGTGGCAATCTTGTTTCTACTTTACTAGGTAGCAACTTTGTTTCTACTTTACTAGGTTGCAAATCTCTATTGATGTTTTCATATGGGAAAACAAGAAACTAAAATGACCTCTTTTTTAATATTTGAGAAAATAAGAATCTTGATTCCAGTAAATTGAATATTAAGTAAGAAAAGTTTCGTGCTATTAAATGTATGAAGACATTATTTTTTTAGAATGTCAAAGGGACTTTTTAATGCTGGATGAGCTTTGGCTCTTGTGAACAATTTTACTTGATCTAAAGAACCCAGAAATAATGGATGGTTTATTTGACTATTTCTTGTTTTTTTATTCTAGTCTTATCTTATCTCATTTACTTCTATTAATCTAGAGCAATTACTTGATTTATCAGGTTCAGAGACACAAAGAGTACAGGCAGAAATTGATGTCAGCTTACCAGGTTTGTTATTTCAATATGTTGAACTCTTTACTCTTCAGTTTCTGTTATTTATGCATATGATTTTGAAAATTTGTGTTTCTCATATGTTTAGTTCTCTGACTATGCTTCTGATTATTTTTTTGGAGTAACTTCTTTAGGCTTATTAGCCTCAGCATGATGTTCTGGAGACACGATGTTAAGCAATATATGATTTGTTTTTCAGATTGGTTTGACTGTTTGTATGTATTTTATGTTACTTCTCTGAAGTAGTGCAGTGCATCCTGCTCGTAGAGTTTAGAGTGTTTGTGCACTGACACAGCACAAATTTAGCTTTAGCAAGCAACATTTTCTATGTAATACAATCTCCCAATGCTTTGAGGGTTGGTGTTCTTCATTTGTAGATATCAAAATTCCTTTCTATAACTAATTTTATGTTATAAAAAATCTTCAACTTTAAGCACTATCTGCAGCTGATAATCTGCATCTCTCTCTCTCTATTTGGGAGGAGTACTCAAATTGCCTGACCTCTTCACCTGTTCATGTTAAAATATATATATATATACTGTCAAGTTTATTTATTAGTATTTTCCCCCTATTTTATATGTTATAACATGTATGTAATCTGCAACTATGATTATGTTTAATGCTTCATTGAGTGATTTGATTGATGCCCGTTGGATGAAGATTCTTCTAGTTTCTTGTTTAATCTTAAAATGTTTACACGAATTTTACTTGTATTAATGAATTGCTTCTTTTCATATGTGCTCTAGCTTCTGATAAATTTTGATATTATGCGTGCAACTTTTAACTCTTTTCCTGTTGCTTAAGCAGCCTTTGCATAAAGAACTATACAATCTGCATCCGTCAGCATTTTTTATGCCATCATTTGTTAAAGCTATCAATGATAACACAGAGGAGAGCTTCAGAAATATACTTTCTGAGCCATCACCTGGAATATATGCATTTTCTATGCTACGGCCAAGTTTCTGTGATATGTTATTAGATGAGGTACTACTCAAACCTGCAATCATTTCGCAGCAGACAACTATTGGTCACATAACCTAATTTGGTGATTTTTTAGGTGGACAATTTTGAAAAATGGGTTAACACTATCAAGTTCAAAATAATGCGACCAAATACAATGAATAAGTACGGTGCTGTGCTTGATGACTTTGGCCTGGAAACCATGCTTAACAAGCTTATGGAAGAATTCATATCTCCAATGGCTAGAGGTGATAAACATGTCTTCTTTGCAGGACAGGATACTATAACTTTGTTATGCTCCATTACTTTGTTTCATGGATGTCTTTTGGAACCTATTTTCTACAATTGCAGTTTTCTTTCCTGAGGTCGGCGGATCAACTCTGGATTCGCATCATGGTTTTGTGGTTGAGTATGGAAAGGACAAGGATGTTGAACTAGGTAGCACTTGAATATTGTACAAGAATTTCTGCAATAATCTAACTATGCTTTGTTACATTTTTTCCCTATGATTTGATATGCAGGAGATGGAATACCTAGTAAGTTTACTTAATTGGAAAATCACTTCTAGAGGTTGATCAATACCTTAATGTTGTTTTTATTGACTTAATAGTTTTCTTTCGTGCTTGAGCGCCTGTTGGGATTGGTCCAAATTTTGGGTATGTTAGCTCAACAAAACAGCTACCTATTTGAGTCAAAACAAAATGGTATTTTACTTCAAAATTTGAATTAATTTGGGTAGTTTGTGCATATATAAGCCCACATCCATGTCATATTGTTTTTAAAACCATAGGAGGGGATGTTAAGAAACATTTTTTTATGATGATAATGTTTTAAATAATTCATTAAACACAAGTCAATAATTGCATGGTGAAAATATATGAGAAATCTATTAAAATTCTCAAATGGATTATTGTCAAAACAATAAAAAAATGAATATAACACGGATCATAAATATGAGTTATTTCAAGTAATATTTTGATCTGAAGTTTGATTAGTTACAAGCTGTTTCCAATAGGATTCATTCCAACTTCGTTTCTCTAAATCTCTCCTCGTGTTTGTTTCCTTAACACTCCCCTCACATGTGGGTAGGCAAATTGGATTAAATTATTATGGTATTTGAGGAAAATAGTGCTAAAATTATCTCAGTATTATGGTATTTTAGGATGATTTAGTCCTGGAGCAATTTTCTGCAGCTGTATGTATGAATCCTTATGTACTATCCCCTCTCTGTAACTACTATACTTTTGGGTAATTGGAGTCTGATGTTCTTCTGTTTCTTCCAGACCTGCCTTCTATAACCAATTTTTTGTACTTTTACTGATTGGATAGTAAACAAATTGCGCTGAGAGGCTCTTGTAGCAAATTTGCTTTTTTTGTCCACTTGACTTTGATTTTAGGCCATGAACTTACAGAGTGGATATTTCTATCAACATCATAATTTATAAATATCATATATTGCATGACTGTTTCCTTGCAGCCTCACAGAAAATGTGGAAATACCTTTTATCATACTGTTGAGTAGTCTTAGATCTTATGGATTGGTAGCTTTATTCTAGCATGTGTAAATTGAATAAATTCATTTATTTTTCCTTTAAGTCATTGTAGTTTTTGTGATTCAGGTTTCCATGTGGATGACTCAGAAGTCACTCTAAATGTGTGTTTGGGCAAAGATTTTTCTGGTGGTGAATTGTTTTTCCGTGGAGTTCGATGTGACAAGCATGTGAACACGGACACACAAACAGAGGTCTGTCATCACATGGGTGGTATTTTTGCACATATCTCTTTGTAGAAGTGTATGTATTCTAGAGCATTCCATCATTCTATGTTGACCTGGAATTTGAAACATATGTAAAGCCTTTGATAGTTCTAACTTAGCCCCTAGGGCTAGCCTAGTTGGTAAGTGCAAAGGAATAACTCTTAAGTGGACAAGAGTCAATTCTTGGTGAGGACATGACTCTGGGTTATCGACCGACCCCTCCTTTGTACTTGCCACTTAGGTTCCTGATTTATCTTCTCCACTGGTACGGGCAATCGGAGGGGGCCGCTAATGTGGCGATTCCATTTTTTTTTTTTTGATAGTTCTAACTTAATGAGGTATATCTTGATTTATGTTTCTTTGTTCATATTATTTTACCAATAAATTATTGCAGAAACTAGTCAACAAATCTCAATATATTTGCTATTTTTCATGCATTTATATAATTCGGTTCTTTCTCTGAAAAAAAATGGAGATTTGCCTGCTCAGTCATGACAGCCACGACTAAAAATGGTGGAACTTGCAAAAGGAAACAGAATGCAATGATTGAGTTAATGAATGTGATTCAATAGAACTTTGCGAAATTATTGTCAATAAGGCTGCATGAAGTGGTTTTAAATTGATTGCAATAGTATATCCTCACTCTCATAGCCATGTGTTGGTTTGTAATGTTTATGGTATCTAACAAGCCATTTAAAATTCGTTTGGATTCCTATACAGACACATTGCTTTACTGATATATTTATACATCACTGTTGGTATAGGTATAGGACCAATGTTTTGATCCTTCAGGAAAAAATTTATAGCTTGGCAACAATTAAACTCCTTTTTGATAACAGAATATGTCAAAGTTAGTTGGCTGAAAACCTTGGCGTTTTATTGTGCTTTATTTTGATAATGATTTTATTTGTAGTTGGTTTAAATAGTCGAGTTGTTGTTATCTTTAAAACTTGATATTCTGCCCAAAATCTCCTTGCTTTTATTGTAGGAAAGCTTTGACTACTCTCATGTCCCTGGTCAAGCTGTACTTCATCGTGGACGGCACCGACACGGGGCTTTTCCCACGACTTCTGGACATAGAATCAATATGCTTCTGTGGTGTAGAAGGTACATTTATCTTTTTATTCTCCAGATGCATGGTGATTTGATGGTATAGTGCATATGAATAGCTCTATTATTCACTGTTTGTAAATTGAGGCATCGAAACTATACTGAATATTATGGATGAACTGTTAAAAGTTTTTCTGGTAATGCATCTCAAATTTTTTATTCTTTATTGGTATAAAATTGACATAAGGTGACTCTGTTCCTACATTTATGACGAATAATTTCTGTTGTTTCACTGCTGAACAAGAGATTGGAGAATGATGAAGTATTGATGGAATACTTCCTAACCTCTTATGGATGCACTAATACCACGATGAAGGATGAAGCTATTGGATTAGAGTAGTTCTACTTTCTATCATTGTGTCTTTAGATTGTCATTTTCTTGTTGTCACATCGTCCAACCATCGATTCAGATTACAAGGAAAGAAGTGTCCATATCATCTTAAATGTGTTAGTGTATCCTCGAGAACAAACAATTTGGAACAAATACTTGCTTTAGAAAATGTTAAGACACAATTTACTGGAATCCACTTAAAGAGATTAAACTTCAACCAAACAAATCTACAGGTGAAAGAGCCAATACATTATTGCTGCGTTTGTAGTGTCAATATACTTCCATTTTCTCAACTGCATAATCCATCTTTCTGTGTAAGGTATCATCTACTGATAGTGACAACCAAGTTATCTATGCCTGTTTCTGATACAGTTTTCCATAATTTTGCTCTTTCTAGTCAAAATGCAAATTGTGCAAAACAATAACCCTCTATGATACACTCTGCAGTTCAGTCTTCAGAGAGATGAGGAAATTCCAAAAGGATTTCTCTAGCTGGTGCGGTGAGTGTCAGTGCGAGAAGAAAGAACGGCAGCACCAGTCGGTGGTCGCTGCCAAGATGGTATGCATCACATTTCAGAAACTCGATATTTTCTGGGAATTGATAGAATTATCATTGCTTGGTCTTTTGCATTAACTACTATGTTTGTTCATCGACAGACATTTCTTAAGGGCTATGGTGGATCCAACACTTGAGGTGCTTTGGTTATGTATTCTAGTAAGGGTGGTTGTAAAGTAGCGTGATGGTCTCCTAAATCGACCTTGGATTGTCAAGGAAAGTTAATGTTGTTCTTGAGCTTGTCTGTGCTTAGAGGTTATTTGTATATACCAGTATTTATCTATAACAATCTCTATACACGTACTGCTCTATCTCAACTCAATAGCATTTTATGCAGGGATGAAAAAACTTTTATTTTTCTGAGAAATTTCATTTACGTTGATGGAACAGTTCTCTCTGTGGAGTTGTGGAATCGAAGAGAAATCTTCCTTTACCCTTCTTCTCCTAGAGTTGGAAGGGTACACAGAACAGAGCCCATGGAATCAACATCAAAAGTTTTCAAGCTATTTCTATTGGAATACAACCAAATGTAGTTCGGTTGAATGACAACTACAGAGATTGCAAACAACCTTTTCTCTTCAAGGATTGATGTTTGTAACTGGCCCCTTGAACCAATGTCTTGCAGTCAGCAACCAGGATCCGACAGCGAGGATGAAGAGGCCGCCGACTGCTACTGGAGTGTAGTTGAGAGTGTCCTTGGTTATAGGATATTGAACAGGCAAGGAGAAGAGCACTGTGATGGTCACAACCCAAAGGATGGCAATCCAACCCACAAAGATACTGGAACGGCCAAGGTTGAACGGTCCCGGCACGAAACTCTTGCGTGCTAGGGTCACCCGAAAGAAGATAGGCAATGCATAGGCAATGTAGAGCCCTATGGTGGCGAACGACACCATCGCTTGGAATGCCACTGAGCTTTTCAGAGACTGCAAATGAGATGAGGATCTAAAACAAGCAGTTCAGAGGACATTTCTTATGCATGAATGAGGTTAAGTTTCATGCATTGAACTTAAAGTTAGCATCGCTGATGCATCTACACTTGCGGAAACATATCCCTCAATCTATGAATTTTTTTGATTCTATAGAGAGATCTGTTTAACTTAAAGTTGAGAGAAGACGATAAGTTGCTGAAGTTTCGAGTTCTTAAGAAGAAGTGACAAGAAGTATTGATCGAATAAACGATATTGTTTGAGAAGGGGAAGATTACCGTCAATGCCATACAAAATGATACAAAAGCAGAAAGCCAAACTGCATTTATTGGGACTTCTTGTTTGTTCACTTTGTGCCAAAATGACGATAAAGGCATGGCTCCATCTCGCGAAAAAGCATATGCCATCCTAGTCCAAAGCAAGTGATGAGATATGAACACAAACTAGTCGGACGAGAAAGACTTTGGTGGTCATTTTGGAAGTCAGTTAGTGAAGAAAATTACTGATATAGCTGTAAGAATTACCTAGAGTTGCTTGTCACTGAACTCATACCACAGAAGAATATAGCAATGCCGGCGATTCCCAAGCAAACAATGCCTCCGGTGCCACTGCCGTATCGATGTTTAAAGGCAAGATAGAATACTTCAGCAATTGCATAGCCACCAGCATCATTAGTAGTGTCCAAAAGAAAGGGAATGTCAGCGACAGCAAATGTAATTCCGAGCATGTAGGCCCAACCGACGACGATCGATATGCCAACGGAACTAATTATTCCTTTCGGACCATTCTTGTCTGCTTTCTTAGTTTCCTCTGTCTGAAACAACAACATTCACTTCTAGTTATCTTTTGAGGAACAATAACTCTGATTTTCCCAAAAACAAAACTTGGAACTGTGTAAAAAAAGAAAAAAAAAAGTTACAAATACAGTCAATTTGTTTGCTAAGAAGAGGTTGAGATTCACACAGTCACAATTCAAAGAAAGATGTGCTCGGTGAGAGTTCTCGGTTTGGAAGCTCAATTGTCGAAAAATACAAGGTATCGGATCAAAACTAAGGGAACTTTTGAGCATGAAAAACTCATTCTTCTTCTACAAATACCATCTTGATGTATTTCAGGGTTACCGCAATATGATAGAACTTGATATGTTCGTAAAGATTCGACAAGAATTCATACCATGTGAGCAGATGCATCGTATCCTGTAAGCGTATATTGGCTCATCAGTAATCCCAAAAGAAAGATGTAGGGTTTGCTGTGGATTCCAACATCAGTTTCAGTGTTAAAATGAGTAAACACAAATTTGGCACTGGCCCTTTCAGTAGCCACCATCGGTATCAGGATCATTAGTACAAACACACCTGAAGACAACGATCCTATTAGAATCTCTAAATCAAAATCTCCAAATGCTTGTAGGAAATTTAGGAACATGTAAGAGAATGGCACATACCAATTACATTCCACACAGCAGCTAATTGTCCAAACAATGATAAAAGGCCAATAGGAAGGCTGTTTATTATAGCATGAACAAGAAGAATGCCCCCATGGAAAGCGAGCACGACATATTTGGAAGCTAAGTATCCTCCTCCATTGATTCCACCAGTACTTAGTAGGATGATCACTTGGATTAACTGAGCAAGGGAGTAGTCTATACTGGTTGTGACAGCCCACTGCAAGAAAAACCACAAAAAGAAGCATGTCGAATAACTGAAACAAAGGAATTCTTAACTGGATTACCTGCCCAACAATGTTATACCTGCAAGAGTTGAATCAGAGATGTTGAGGATTTAACTTTCTGATGAAGGCCAAAAGACAATAGAAATAGTCATGTGTTTCCTTCTTATCAGAGTAAAATAGCAGATCCATTGATTTGTTTGTTTGTTGTTGTTGTTGTATGAAATGAGTCAAAACATCACAAAATTCAAAGTTTGAAGATTGGATTTGAATGAAAGTGGAGCTAGACATGTAGAAGCTTCATAAAAATGGAGGTCTGCATGTGAAATGGCTAGATCGACCAAATCAGTCAGGCGAGAGATTAGGGCAAAGCAATGCGAGAGTGGAGACGTACCAGCCGGTGATCCAGGAGGCGAAGGGCGCCCACTCGCTGCCGGAGAGCCTGGCGCTCCAGTAGTACAGCCCGCCGGAAGTCGGGTACGAGGAGCAAATCTCCGCCATCGACAATCCGACGAACATGGTGAAGAAGCCGGCGACGAACCAACCGTAGGTCATCGTGATCGTCCCGCCGTATGTGAGCCCGGTGTTGTAGAGCGTGGTGATGCCCGTGAGCACCGATATGATCGAGAACGAGAAGGCGAAGTTGGATAAAACCCTACAATCGATTTCCCCCGCAAATCGAATCGAAACCACAAAGAACACTCAGATCACCACAAACAAAAAAAAAAAAAAAAAGAAGGATTTTGATTGAAGAGGGGTAGGATTACGAGAGGTCGCGCTTGAGCTCCTGCTTGTAACCGAGCTCACGGAGGCGAGCGTGGTCAGAGTCGACGTAGGAGCTTCTCCTGGTGGATCCATCGGCATCCTCGTTGGCCCGAGGCGGCATGATTAGTAGTAGCTAACGCCGCGACGGCAATCGATTCCTCTGCGAGGACGAAAGGTCTGCGAATCGCACGGAATCTTTTTGAAAAGTGGGAACAAGATTCAAGAACAAGGAACAAACAAGGAGTTGACTTGCCAAAATCAAATTTGTGATGGCATTGCATACGAATTCAACTCGCGGAACTCGTCGCTTGTGAATGACGACTGAAATGCGAATCTGGGGATTAAATTATTACTCGTCTTTTTCGACGATTAACAATTGTTGATTTCACCTCAAATATGGATTGCACAATGTGGAGCTCGACAGACCTGGACGGATTCGTGGGGTACCGGCGCTGGCAAAACGGTGTCAGCGATCTTCGCCGACTGCAGGTACTTGGGCGTCGTCTCGTTGTTCAAGATGTGGGCGACGCTGCTCGCGCAGATCTTCTTGCGGGCGGAACGCTCGTGGATGTCAACCGTGGTCACGCCGATAGGCCACGGCGCGTTGCCGATCGCCAGCTCGATGTACTCGTCCCTCGCCCACCTCCTCCCCAATCGCCCAGCTGCCTCCTGAAGAAACCTAGAATCTTGTCCTCATCGCACAGATCCTCAAAATTTCCCTTCGCCCTGATCGAATCCGTATCGGCATCCTCGTCAACGATTACCTGGGAATCTCGAACGGCAGGGTTTTTCTCTGCAGTCCCGGCGCCGCCTTCTCTCTTGGCCGCGGCAGTTCCAGCCTTCTGTGAACTGCCGCGGCGGAGATCATGTATGTCCCTGAGGAAATCATTTGCCTGTCCATCGGCCAACTCCTCGTCGGTCTCGATGGGGCCTGACTCGATCACCTTCTGGAAGCGGCGGAGCCTATCAGCGTCGTCCTCCCCGAAGAGGGTGGCGGGATGCTTCAGGATCCGAAGGCGACGAATCACCTCGTCGCGCGGGAGATTGCGCCGCTGCTGCCGACCCATCGTCAGCGGCACCGCGGGGAAGAGTATCATCGGACATCTTAGAGGAACACGAGGAGGGGGTGGCGAAGAAGCGGCAGCATTGAAGGACCTGAACTGACGGTTGATTTTCTCCTATTGGCGGAGCCTTTGCGTCTCCTTATGCTCGATCTCGGAGCGGCGGAGGAGCTTCCGGCCGCCGAAGTCATCTCTTCCAGAGCCTTGCGCTTCTGCTGGAGCGCGTCCATGGCGTCGGCGAATTGTTTCGTGCGCTATTTTTTTTTATAAAATATATCTTTTGATAAATTTAATAATTGTAGACGCTCTTTTATTTTTTTGTGTGTGTGTGTTTAGTAGAAAATGATGAAAATTTTCCAGTGTAATTAACAAATTAGTTGGACTAGAACAATGAGTTAAAAGATTCGGATAGAACTGTCAAATCAATTGATCGTAAATCGAATACGAATGGAGAAGGATGAACCGACTCGTCGATTAAAAAATTTCCAATTCAATTTAATCCAATCTAAAATGACTTATGGATCAAATGGATCATAAAAATATAAAAAAATTTATAATTAATGAGATGTTAAGAGCTAAAGGTGATGAATGATAAAATGGATGGAGTGCAAGAAAATAAATATTTGAAATAATTAAAATTTTATAATTAAGATTTAAATATCAATCTAAATGTTTTTTATTCTTTTAATTTTTCAAAATTTTTAAATCTTCGTAATGTATAAATTTAAATTCTGACTCTTTTAAATATGATTCAATTGAGATTTTATAATATTTATAATTATTTGATGCTGATATATTATTATTTTATATATTAATTGGATTAGTAATGTTAAAATAATATAAATCAATTAAAATATATAAAAAAATTATAGTACTTAAATAAAAAAAATTATTCATTCCTTTTACTTCTTTTATACATTGTCATATTGTACAGAAGATTATGGTTATAAAAAATTTATCTAGTTAGTATTAAAATATTGATTAAAAAATTTATATAATTTTATTTTAACAAATTCCATCTTTTAATATTTCTTAACCTGCGAGTCAAATTTGTTTAGACTCGTAACTCATACGAATTTATCTGTTTAGATCTATAAAAATGACGAATTAACAAAATCGTTTAGATCCACAAAAATGACGGATTAATAAAATTTCAACTCAATTCGTTACTATAAATGAATATGAGTCGAATCTTGATATAAATGAATTTGACGGTTATAGTTTCGAACGGTCCATTTTCTAGAGCAGAATATTATTATAAATAAATATGAGTCGAATCTCGATATAAAATTTAAAATTTTCATCCGAAATCAATTTTTTTTTTATTATTTCTAATCTACTAATAAAAAAGAGACGGTGCCTTTTTGCTAAAGAAGAACGAGTTAAAGCTCAATTAGGAGTTCGGATCCAAACGAAAGGGTTAACCAGGTCGAGAAGTGAGTCGAATCCGTCCGAGCTCACAGAAAACCCTAGGCCTCGCCTCCGCCTCCGCTATAAAAATCTCTCTTTTCTCTCGACACCTTCCCTGCCGCATCATCGCTTCTTACTCGCCGCTCTCCCTTGTTTTCATCCCTCATGGCGGAGCGTGGTGCTGGAGATCGTGGCGGCTTTGGCCGTGGATTCGGGCGCGGTCGGGGTAGCCGTGGTCGCGGTGACCGTGGCCGCGGGAGACGCGGTGGAGGGCGGCGTGACGAGGAGGAGAAATGGGTGCCCGTCACCAAGCTCGGACGCCTCGTCAAGGAGGGAAAAATCTCCAGCCTCGAGCAGATTTACCTCCACTCACTTCCCGTCAAGGAGCACCAGATCGTCGACACCCTCCTCGGCGGTCGCCTCAAGGACGAGGTCATGAAGATCATGCCCGTGCAGAAGCAGACTCGCGCCGGACAGCGAACCCGCTTCAAGGCCTTCGTTGTCGTCGGTGACAGCGACGGCCACGTCGGTCTTGGCGTCAAGTGCGCCAAGGAGGTCGCCACTGCCATTCGTGGCGCCATCATTTTGGCCAAGCTGTCAGTCGTCCCCGTCAGGAGGGGATTCTGGGGGAACAAGATCGGGAAGCCCCACACTGTGCCCTGCAAGGTTACTGGAAAGTGCGGCTCTGTCACCGTCCGCCTGGTTCCTGCACCGAGAGGGGCAGGGATCGTGGCTGCCCGTGTGCCGAAGAAGGTTCTCCAGTTTGCTGGAATCGAGGACGTGTACACCTCATCCCGCGGTTCGACCAAGACTCTTGGGAACTTTGTGAAGGTCAGTGTTTCCTACGCTCTATCAATTTTTTTCAGTTCGCGTTGACGAACTGTGGTGAAGTTGGGCGTATCATTTTTTTTACGTACCTTATCGTGCATTTATGACGGCGTTTAGCATGAATATGTGGTTATCTTCTTCCATGCTTCCACTAGTATAAATTTGTCTTTTTTGAACTCTTTCTGGAACCGCTTCATTTTGCTATTTCATGCTATGATTTAATGTGGTGGTGATTGTGGGTGTGTTGCCGCCAAGTAGCATATTGATGACTACTGTGTCCAGCAAGTGTTTATATAATTAGAGGAGAGGTAGTTCAGCTAAGTTGTGAGCTTGAATGAGAGAAGAAGCTCATTATACAAAATGAATTTCACATAGGATGTTGTGAGCAGTTGAGTTTTCTAGGTTATCTCTCGGTCCAAGTTAATTAATAGACAAAATGAATTGGAGAGTTTTAATGTGATAGATTGCTTTATTCACGTTTGGATTTAGTTTTTCCCTCTTATTATATATATTTTTCCTTTCATCCTACATTTAATTATTCATATCTGCCTTCCCTTTATTTTAATGGCGTTAAAATATTCTTCTTGATTGTTTGTAATCTGAATGAAAGCTTAACTTTTCTGCAAGACTAACCACCATTATACAATCTCTTAGAGAGAAGGATTCAATCAAAGACTTGTTATCAGGAACTAAGATTTCTAAATCCTATGAAAAAAAAATTATCAACACATTTCCATCACAATGTTCTACTGGTTATGGACTAGGACTTGTATTTTTTTTCCAAGTTGGATACTTGAATATTGAGGGTTGTAATTTGATGATTTGCTTTTAATGGTAAAAATCTTTTTCACATGTTAAACTTATGTTGATTGAATTCAGGTTCTCTATCAATTCCCTTGGTTGACTTTTTGTTTTTGTGTAAGATGCTTGGTTAAATCTAGGATTGTATATGTATTTCTCATCTTGATTTTCTTCTTGCACTTGTCTAAATCAACTGGGCCACTAGGAAGTTGCAGAATATTGTCACACAACTTTTATTGTCACGCTCCGAGGGTATTATTCCCACTAATCTAGAGGTACCCCACTTAGTGATAGTATAATAAAGAGATCTAAGAATCATATTATCAAAGCAACTCTAAGAATTGAATAAATTGTCTATATTCATGCAAAATCATATAAACAAAACAAAACACATCAAAATAGAATCCAAACTAGGTATCAACAGGTCAAAATCTCTTAGCGTCTGTGTGTATATCAAAATATAGCAAAACCAACTATAATATCAAAAGAATATCTGTGCCTGCAAAACTGAAGGTTATGAAAAGCAAATAGAAGTACAAATTTTTAAGTGGGTAATCAGGAAAGGTGTGCACGAATTTAATTTTATTTAGGAGGCCAAGGAAATAAAACAAGATAGCAATTTTTCTATTGCAACTTTAACTTAGAAGAATTTTCAATTCTTATTATTTCGTTTGATCAATATATATAAATGTCAATAATGGTTTAAATTTGATAATCAACTAAGATGTGAATCATTAGAGCCAGTGTACTCAAAATGTGATAATGTCATCTAATGTATGGACTTAAAATCTCCTCGTCGGTGGAATACAATAATATAGTGTCGTCGCACGAATAAATGTTGACCACTTAAGACTCATGCTACCACAACTTGTGGGCGGTTAGATATTATGATCTCAAGCTAGACTCAGAGTTTTCACTTTTAAGTATTTCATTATTTTCATATCCTGATAGAATATACTGGTAAGGATTATATAACATAGAATGACAATAAGAGGTATCAACAGTGTGGAAGTCAAGCAATTTTAGAGACAAGTATCAATGGAAGAGTAATTCAGAATATCTGTTATAAATTTTAAAACAATCATTCTCATCTTAATTCCCATATGAAACTCACATATGAACATGAAATAATGTTAGTTATTTACTTTTCAGTCGTTTAATTACTTAATAATCCATTTCACTATTTTTAAATATTATTGTAATCCTCAATTTTAAAAAAAGTTATATAAACATAAATAAACTATTTATTTAATTTATTATGCACAAGGAATGTATAATGAGTCTAAAGATAGAATTTACCGAGCGACCTTTATTTACAGCAAAAACTTTGAACATCAGTAGGTCACTGAGTTCCGTTCAAATTTGTATCTATAAGTAAAATATAAAAAAGACTTTGAAAACTCAAAATAATATTCAATAATGGTAGTAGCACAATTATAATAAATGACTAAAGTTCAAACTTGATGGATCGAATCATAATTTCACTATATCGATATATTCTCATTTTCTATACAAGGCCTATTAGTATCGATTAATAATTTCTATTTAACTAATCTGACTAGCAACATAATAAAATAAATATTATACTTTACAATACTTTTTCGATTAATGAAACAACGAATTGTAACTGAAATAAGAAGAAGAAATTGTCTATGTAGGAGAAATCTGAAGCTAATGTTAATTGAAATAAATAAAAGGAGGAAGGAAAAACTTAATCCTCTTGTTGTTGTGGTTGGACAAAGGAAAAAGGGTTGCTCTCAAAGGGCTGCTCGCTGGGAAAAATAAAAGGAAGACTGTTGCTTTTGAGAAAAGAAGAGAAGATAAAGAGAAAGAAGAGAAAGAGGAAAATTTTACCTTCTTCATCAGCAACCTCGGCTAGTGCCGGTGAGCTTGGCAACAACACAGAGAGAAGGAAAGGCAAAACAGAGTTCTTGCTGTGCAAACAAAAACCCTAGAAAATAAGAAAGAAAAGAGAAGAGGAAGAAGAGGAGAGGGCTGCTCTTGTTGTGGAAATAAAGCCCTAGAAGAGAAAGGGCTGCTGCTCCTTGCTGCACTTGAGAAGAGGAGAAGAAGAAGATGAGGGAAAAATTACTGCTGTGGATGAGAAAAGAAGAGAAAAAACAATTGTGTTACTGCTAGAAAAAGAAGAAAGGAGGAAGAAGAAAAGGAGAAGGGAGGAAGAGAAAAGAAGACGGGCTGCTGCGTGCATGGAGTGAGGATGGGCTGCTGCGTGGAGAGAAAAAAAAAAGGAAGAAAAAGACGAAAGAGAAGGTTTCCTCAAAAATACCTTAATTTATTGTAAACCCGATTTAACCGGTAACCCATTTAAAACTCGGTTTGGCCTTAACTTGACCAAATCGAGTCCGAATTGATCCCGGTTTGAACTTGCATAATCTTTATCTTCGTACCTATTTGATGGATTTAGTTCAAACCTAATCAGATTCTAATTCAACACTCTTTCGTGTTCGACAATTTGGTTCATCTATTTTTTTTTAATGAATTCAAGTTTTTTTTCCTTATAAAATTTAATACTTAACATTTATGGTTCCTTGGATTCCCACTTCTGAACCCTTTCCGGATGATTTTTTTTTTTTTTTGGCCTAATCAATGGCAACAACAGATTATCATATTGTGGAACCACCTGTTTGCCTGATGGTTTTGTCTTCTTGTTGGATTGATTTCCTCCCTTTTTACTTGGTATTGGGTTATAAACAATAATCTGATCACGTACATGCTTAAAATTCCGTAACATTCAGAAATTGCTTGTCTATATGATCTGGCTTTCTAAGTGTATCTTTGCCATTTCCACTCTTGGTTGTAGTGCGATGGAGGAATATTTTGTGCTATATTTTTGTGACAATGCTTGGAATATCTTTCACACATCGACAACAGTGCTACAAGTGCTTGCATGTCACATAACCTTATTTCTTGCAGGCTACCTTTGATTGCCTCATGAAAACCTATGGGTTCCTGACGCCTGACTTGTGGGTGGACACTCGCTTCAGCAAATCTCCCTTCCAGGAATACACTGACTTACTTGCAAAGCCTACCAAGGCAATTCTCATCGAAAGCACTGAGAGGATCGATGCTTAGGACTCTACCTTGTCAATTCTCTCTCCCACCAACCACATTACTTTGCACAAGTATGCTGAAATAGAACTTAAGCACTTGGTTTTTGTTTCTGTTATCTGCTGAAATTTATGTTTTGCTTTAGTCTTTCTTCCTGCTGTGACAATTTCGCCATTATGTTATGTGTTACTCCTTAACAATTCTTTAGAAGCTTTATAATTTCCTGCTGTTTATAGATTTGGAAATAAGCTGTACAAGCATATCAGTAGACCCTAGTTCTTCTTGTGTCAAGCACATAGACTAGGAATGACCTTCCCAATCCCCTGCCATTTGAAATTATTGCATGCACTTGTCACAGCCTCTCCACCCTCACCCACCAAGTCAATGTTCTGCAGCACAATGCGACGGCACGACACATTGTTGCTGCAGTTAAATGTCATGGCTTTTCTCGAAGCGCTGGTTCCCTTGATGTTCTTGTAGAGTACACGACTCACTTCCACTGCCGAATCCTGTGCTTAAATTAAAAGAGGTTAGTAGATGCTCTGAATATCATATGGATAGTGCTTGTGTAGATTGCTCCACCTGTTCACTACAAGGAAGTTTGGAGTCACAGTAGTTTTGGTTAATGATTATGGGATTCTCGACGTTGAGCATAGTGATGTTTTGGAATATGATGTCCTTCGCGTAGCCTTGTCCGCCCTATTCGTCGAGGAAAAACCTATGAGAATGCTTAGTCGCCAAAGTTAATGTCATCTGTCGAACAAGATTGGCTTACTTGCCATGTCTTGATCCTAATACCATTTGTTGTGTTCTTCAATATGACATCATTCACAAACACACTAGACACACTTTCCTTTGTATGGTTGGCTCCTAAGCTGCCAATGCTGCTCAACACAAATGAGTAAATTTAAATTAGATTAAATGATGAAAAAAAAGTATATTATGAATTTTAAAGACTAGATAGATAGATAGAGGATTGAAGAGACCTGATTCCATGACCTGGACCACATATGATGTTTTCGGCGACTATTTGTCGCGAACCGTTCACAATGGATATGCAATCGTCTCCTGCAGATCACACATCTTGAACAAAATAAGATGGAAAATTAGGTTTCCTTTTTAGAGATTGAACATACCTGTTCCTATGATGGTATCTCTTATTGTGATATTGCTACTCTCGCCGACATGAATCCCATCCGTGTTTGGGCTTGACTCGGGTGCGAAGATGGATAGATTTGAAGCTTCAACATTCTTGCTTTTTTGAATGTTTAGATGGATTTGTTGGCTATCTTTCACCATTAGATCCTTCACCACCAAGTTCTTGCATGAATTGAAGAACAATGCCTATCCATTTCCAAACACACATGCCAAAATGTAAATACTAGTCGATATAAAAAGTCGAAACTTGTATGCTCGTTGGTAGTGTTCGTCGTCTGCGTACCGAGGGCGCCCCTGTGCAAGGCTGGATATCATACAAGAGCTAGTCAATAACTTTGCCTCGCAAAACAAATTCGAAAAAAAAAGCAGTATCGAGTTGAGGTTGTGGTTAATCGATTACCAAGGACTCGATCATTTTGCAAGACTTTTGCCACCACTTCTTACCATTCCCATCGATCGTCCCACCGCCTCGAACCACTAGGTTTTTCGCATTGTCGAATAATATCCAATGCCCCAAATTGTGGGGATTCCAATCAGAGGGGTCTGGTGAAGCTTCAAGCGTTCCCTCGATCTGGTTCATGCACCACTTATGAGCTAAACTAGTCGGCCGCCACCTTCGACGAGCGAGCGAAACATAAATACAAATCGATAGTGTTCTTGACATGCCAACAAAGTTTACCTTCACTGTGAGACGATTTTTGCAAGGACCACAGAATCTGATAGGCCTTAATCTGTATTTGCCATTAGGCACCAAAAGCACAGAGGCTGCATTGGAAGAACAAGCCTTATTCCATGCCTCTTCAAATGCCTACAATTTTTTTTTCCCAAAACCCAAAAAAAAAAAAAAAAAAAAGCAAAAAACAAAACTTCATCTTCATTTTTTTTAAAACAAAATAAGATTTGTGAACTCCAGAATCAAGAATTCAAGTTCACCTGGTTGTCATATGATCCATCTCCTTTGGCACCAAATTCCTGAACACTGAAAACTTGATCAGCTAAGTGAGCATGTGTTGCAGCAACATTATCTTGGCCAAAGGCATGCTTTTTGAAGAACAAGAAGAAGAAGAAGATCGAAAGGCAGAGGAAAGTAGAAATTTGCAGAGCCATCAGAGAATGGAATTGGAAGATGCAGAGGAATGAGATGGTGAACAAAAAACATGCATACCTTGATGAACTTATAATAATGATTTATAAAAAAGAAAAATTTAGGTGAGAAACAGAGAAGGATTGAATTTCACTCAATCCACTTGTTTGGCATCCTTCATCATCAACAGTATGGAGGTGAGAAGATTCAGGGAGATGAGGAAATAATGACTGAAAAATTTGATTTCTAGATTTAAGATTTGAATTATTTGAATGTTGGAACTTGGCCAATATTTTCCTTCCCTTTATTCTAAATTTTCAATCTCAAGTTGACAACTCTAATTAGACCCAAAAAAAAATCTAATGAAACTCAACACTATTTTTCTCTATCTTAAAAAAATAAATTCATGGAAAATATCAAACATCAAATGAAATTTTAGAGCAATAATGCAATATATAAAATAGAAACACAATTGCTTGTAGCCATTACTTGGGGATTGAGGTCACAAGTTTTCACTTCCATTCTTCTCCATGCCAAAAAATAATTGAAAGAGTTAGAGTAGGATGGATTTAGGTATAACAAGGTGATGAACTAGATATATATTGTCTTTGATTGAGGAAGGAGATGATGTGGAGTTTATTAACAGTTAGGAAGGAAACATAAAATTTCCAATTGAGGCATTTCTTGTGTGATGGATCGAATAATCGTTGGGCATATCTTGAGGGAATCAATTATTTAGTTAGCCAAGTAACATAATATGTCATGGTTTGGTGCATCATGGATTCTAAGATTCTAAATGCTTCATAATCAGTGACACAAATGAAATGAAGATTAAAATTATAATTTATTTTTTAAAAAAAAAAGAGAGTATTTTTATATGTTTTTTATCTAATAAATAAGTAGTTATTTTAATTAAAAATGGTAAAAAAAAAATAGTTATAAATTAATATTATGATATTCTAAATGATAATTGACCAAAAACAATGATTTCAATTAGATTTCAGAGGGTTTGCCAAAATCTAAAGAGCTGAATAAGGGCAAAAAATAAAATAAAATAAAATTCAATTTTTAAAAGAGAGAAATCCACTTGGAAGCAATCGGGTTGCAAAAAGCGATATGCTCATCTCAATCGATCTTTATCGTCATCATTACAACTAGACGAAAAAAGGTAAATTACGATCGATCTTTGATCGTATCGACATTTGATACAATAGAGGATAAACACTTCTGCGAATGCAGGAAATTAACTCTTGTTCACTTGGTATAAATCTGTACTGTGTTAGTTATTTGGTTTTGCCCATGGGACCATTTTAAAGTAATTTTATTTGGTATGTTTTTTTTTTATTGTTTTTTTATTGGCATGGGGAGATTCGAACCTTCGGTCCGATTAATTCCTGGAAGTGACCGATTCTACTCTACGGATCTTCGGGATACCTCATCAACAGCTGAGCTGAGTAAGGTCGGAGCTCAAGTGATCTCCATTGGCCATCGTAATTTTTTAACGGTTCAATCCGATTCCGTAGTTACGTCATCCTTGAACGACGGTCTAATACTAAAGTCGTACTTTGTCTATCGGACAAACTCCTGAACTCCATGATCGTCCGAATAAAATTTTTCTAAATTCATTATCAAATAATATCACAGCAGAGGATCGAACTGTATTCTAATGTAAAATATTTTTTCGTTTTTATCATTGCACCGCCCTGGAATTGGTTTATTTATTTTCTTTTCCTTGATAAGGGGAGGGAGAGAAGGACAATAGAATTCATGAATCTTATTCCACGATTGAATGTTTAAAAAAAAATCAATCCTTGTTTTATATTATTCCAGAGCACAAATATGTAAAAAAGGAAGAACAAGACAACTTTTTCATTCAATTCATTTTTCTTCAAGCAACTCAAGACTTGATGCAAAATACAGTCTAGTCTCAGCAGCTACAAGATCTGCTGGCCAAAAAACCAAGAAATTAAACTAAAAAAATAGGAATATTAACAATTTACTGGTCCAACAAGTAATGTGTCTTCACATACTTGGCATACATAAAATTTGTACAGGAATCAGTCTACAAACAACAAAGGAAAACTATTTTTTGTCATCCTTCTCTAGCCGTTGATGCCGCATTGCTGCACATCTGGTCCAGTTACCCGAGTGGTGAACGGATCAATACGAACCCACAACAGGGAAAAGATTGAAGCGAGAAGAATAGACCAAACCACGACGATCGTCGGCGTGCGGTTCTGCCTCCCCATAAGACCCTTGAGGAAGGGGTACAAGTGAACGATCACCCAAAAGGCGAAAAAGAGCTTCCCAAAGAGAGGACCCCAAGATTGGTATCCGCTGTTTATGGCATAGGAGATCCCCGCCACAACACCAACCAGGTTTACTATGAGGAGGGTTGTTGGTGGTATCAAAAGAGTAGTCCATTTGAACATGTAGAGCTCAGCAAAGTCACCATCCTCATCCGATGCTTTGGATGTAACAGTGAAGTTTGTGTCAATACCAGCAAGAACTTTCAGAAGACCTTGGAAGACGGCAAAGAGATGGGATGAGACGCCACCGATGACCCAAAACTGTTCGTTCCTCCACCATTCATCGATTCCGACTCCGCTCCACCGCATTTCCAGAATACCGGTGGCAAAAATGGAAATGAAGAGAGAAATAAACCAGATGCTTGCGACATTACTAATCTGCAATTGAGTGGAGTTAGTTGGCAAACTAAAGAATCCTAAATTTTTCATCCAGATTTCTAAGATAAAGAATTAGATAAACTCTTGCAAGAATCTCATCGAGTGATGAACCTGAGATGCATAGAATTTAAAAAAGAAAGTTCGTACCTGAGGGATAATGAATTTTCCTGTTAGTAGACAAATCGCAGGCAGCGTACAATACAATAGGAGGGGGACTGAAGTCAGAGGGTAAATGGTGGTGTTGATGTATGCAAATCTTTCTAAGAACTTCAATCGCCCTCCGTAACCATACCATATTGGGCAATGACGGCTGAAGAGAATCTCAACAGATCCTAAGGCCCATCGAAGCACTTGGTTCAGACGATCTGACAGATTGATAGGCGCAGAACCTTTGAATGCTGGGCGCTTAGGCATGCAGTAGATCGACTTCCAACCACGCGCATGCATCTTGAATCCGGTAAGAATGTCCTCTGTCACAGAACCATAAATCCATCCAATCTGCAGCAACGGAAGAGTTCTAACTTCTAAGAATCCAGCAGCTTAATTCAGGGAAATTAACAATGTTATATAAAAAGCTATAATTCAGTACAACACAGCTATAACAAATGTGGAAAATTGAAAAAAAAAAACAAATCCAATTAAACATAAATGCAGGAGGTAAACAAATCCTAATGTCTTGTGGAGCAAAACTTAATCAAACCGCTAATGCTACTTTAACTAAGAAACAAATAGAGAAGTGAACAAGCAAGAAAGGAAAGAATATGAGCAAGCAGGATGAGCACAAAGCTTGATGTTTGCAAAACCACCAATGCAGTAGAGACTAAATTTAATAACAAAGACTATTAAGCGGTCTATTGGCAGAGTCCTAAATCGGATATTTAAAAGTATTGTGATTGTAACACATTCAACTCTATCTATTCTAAGATCAAATTATAAATGTTCTCAGGCTAAGTACCAACCATACTAGCAGGAGCCTCAACTTATGGGGCAACGTTGCAAGCTATCCATTGATTTGTTGAAGGCAGAATTTTATGGAAGCTGGAATAACTGTTCCTTCATGTCAAGTTCGACTTATTTCAGATTATTATTCTCCAAATTCCTTGCAACTCACTTTTGAAAAGAAACATAATCAATCCGTTCTAATCACCTAATGCCTACTGATAATGTTGGTTTACCACTACACAAATGAGATGACTACTTCCAATTGTAAATAGAGGTAAGAAGCTATTGTTGAATTAGAACATAGTTTATTCCATTCTAAAATGGCTAGTCAATAAGGATAGGATACTAAATATATAGACATAATGGTTCATAGTACTTGTCCATGTGGACTAATAGGCACAGAGTATCCTAAACTTCAAGATGCCCCCTCGTGTCCATCATACTCAAAGTTGCATGCATAAGTTGAATACCACGTTTGGATTGGGGTGGATCCTTTTCTATCCAAAATGACTAGCTATTTAAGAAGGGATACCTTCTTGATATAGATATAATGGACCATTGTAATACATGCAGAACTAATGTGCCAGAGCATCCTTGCTTCAACATTAATTCTATCCAATTACGAATGTTGCATTACATAAAGCATTAGATATAAACTTCAGCAGACAGACGAAGGTGAAATCCAATAGTACACAGGACCATAAAATAAGAAGAGTGTAATGTGGCTTTTTGCATACCTCAGTTCCCCATTCTGTCTTATCCTCATAACCACAGCTGATGACATGGATGGCTTCTTTCAAAAGAGACTCAGGAGTTGCAGACTGCGGAACACCACCGTGCTCCATCAAAGTTGAGGCAACAAAGACAGCTGATTGGCCAAACCTTTTCTCCAGACTCATTTGTGACATGAGTAGTGACTTCTCATCATCAAAGCCAGCACCTATTTACTCCCAAAAGGAGAGTGAGAAAAGATTATGGTTATATGTCGTGTTACAATAGGCAAGTCCTAACAGAATTCAGTAAACTCAGGAATTAGGAAATTGTCTAATGACTTGGAAGTAATGCAGTATAGCGTCATGTCCATAAGCTACTGTATGATACATATTAAGTTATTGTAAATAGTATGTATAATGATCAAGCGCAGTATATACTTCAAATGCTAAAAAACTTACCTTCAACTCCCTCTTCTATATCTTCAAGATTAAATATTGGCACAGTATTATCCAAATGCTTGCTTGACCTTTTCTTTTCTGAACTTATTTTGCTTGATTTAGATTTCTTTTTACGAGTGCCTCCACAGCAAAAAAAGAACTGCTTGGATTTGTCCTTATTCTTGATAGGAGGTTCATAACCATACAAGGCTGTTCGGTTGAAGACACAGCCTGTACCAACATAAACAGGACCTTGGATACCATCAAGACCTCTCAAGTTGATCTACAATGAGAAATAATAGGAAATGTGAGTCAGTCTGAGGACAACAAAATCACATGCTACGGTCATAATAGAATGTGAAAACAGAGTAAAGATTGGAATCTTGGTAAAATATATGTACTTACATCGAAAAACACTGTATTACGATTGGCATATCGATCATTCCTGTCAATGCCATCAAATCTCTGAGGGAATTGTACGTAACAAACTTGCCTACCGAGATTTGGATCCATGAGAAAGCACATTGCTTCTCTCAAAGCCTTGCTGTTGTTTATGTAGTGATCACAATCAAGATTCAACATGAAAGGTCCATTAGTAAGCACTGCTGACACACGTACCTGTGAATGAGTTATAGACGTTAACCAACAGGAAATGTTCCTTGTCTAAGAAAAATATTATTTTCTTAGTGTAACTAAATACTCAGTTTGCAGAGAGAAATAATGAATCATGTATCTGAGTACTTACAAGAGCATTCATAGCTCCAGCCTTTTTATGATGCTGAAAACCTGGACGTTTCTCACGAGATACATAGACTAATCGTGGCAGTTCATTGCCTTCAGTGTCAAGTCCTCCACTATGACCCAAGAAAACCTAAAATGAATGATTTAAGATGGATTAGGGACAATTTTTATCTTGAACCTTGAGATAATGCCATGTAGTAACGGCCATCATTTTGAAAGTGTAAGAAACCAAAAGGTGTTGCTGATTTTTAGATTATTAAGCAAACTGAATTTCAAATGTTATTTTATATACAACAAATATTTCTCTTCTTTATTTATTAGTTCCTTAACATCTACTCATATAAATTTGGCAACCTGGATCATCCCAGGGTGATCTCTAGTATTATTCCCAGGCCATGGCGTGCCATCCTGCATGATCCACCCTTCATCTGGAACCTTCTGTGCTTTTGCAACAAGACCATTGATACGGATTTTAAATTCTTCATATTCCCTCTGTATTGAAAAAATTGTTTAGTTAGACGGCATAAAAAAGCACGAGAACATAAGTCAGTTAAAGTAATGCAAGTCAGACCTTCATTGCTCTGCGATCTTTCACAAATGAAGGTTGAACCTTATCCTTGAGGTAATCAATTTTCTGTGAGAAGTACCATTCAGGAGCCCGAGGTTCAATGGTGTATTTCTTACAGAAAGGGACCCATTTCCTTGCAAATTCTGAGGTTTCAGATAGCGCTTCAAATGTGAGCATAGCAGCACCATCATCAGAGACATAGCAAGAGACCTTATCGACCGGATAGTCTACAGCCAGGATTGATAATACAGTATTGGCTGTGACAAGAGGGGGCTCTTTTAGGGGATCAACTGTACTGACAAAAATGTCAACGGCAGCAAGCTCAGATGGTTCACCTTCCCTGTCATATCTATTTTTTTGCATGTGAAATTCTGTCAATAGCTCTAGCGAGCAATTATATTATACAATTTAGGGCAAGAGGAAAAATTCAGAGAATAGAACTGATTACCTTATCTTAAGTCTGTCGAGATAAGTTTCACGATTCACAGGGAACCACTTGGGGAACTGATCCAATATCCAAGAAACAGCAAACCATATCTCGCATATTACAGATAATAACCATAAAGCATAGGCATTGCGGACTGGATTTGTGATTCGATAGTGGAGGAAAACACAGAGTATAACAAGACGTAACACAATAACCATCCTATAAGGATTTATCTTAGAAGATGAAATAGACACTTTCCTAGAAAGAGGCTGACGGGCTTCATCATTTCTGCATTACAAAATAATGACAATTTCCAGTTAAATGAGAATTATGTACACAGTAAGGACCTAAGAAAGAGGGAGAACATCCTAGAACGGGCGAACCATTCAATTGGGCAACTTGAAATTCTGCAGAAACATCAAAATGACGAATGAAGCATGAAAAATAACACAGTTTCAAGAAACAACTAATCTTAGTCCAAACTATTGCTTTGATGAAAAATCTGCCAACAATTTAGCCCAAGTTAGCCTTACTACCTTAGGCATTCAATTACTTAGTTGAACATGTTATTATCCAAATATAGTTGGTTAGCATGGTGATAAACAGTCCAGTTCAAATCCATTGAATGAATCTTTGCTGAGGTTTGATGACTTAAAAGTGCAAAGGTTTAACTAGGAATCCTTAGGTTTAGTAGGTTGAATTCAATAAATTTAAGCAGTGTGTTGATTAAAAGATACTTTGGCATACAAAATAACAGGCAACATTGCTACTTGAGCAAATTAAGGTTCAGAGTAGTGTAAGCTTAACAAATGGCTAGATTTGTTTAAAATGAATGGAAAAACATCAATGCACAAGTAAATTTAATTGAAAGACAAAAAATGTTACGTATGAAACACTCAAGAGACTGAAAGGGGAAAAAACTCACAGTAAAGCATCATCCATATTATAATCAGTAGTTGCATCAATATCTCCAACTCCCCGGCCTTCAGAAGGAGGATGACTGGTACCAATACCATTGGTCATTGCCACACCATTTTTGTCCTGCTTTATCTTCCATCCATCAACTCTCTCTTTCCATGCAACATTACCAAATTCTCTGGATGTGTTAGCTGATCAAGAAAATAATAATAATTAGAACATATAGATTAGCAATAGCAGAACATAAGCAAATACAAACTTAAAGTTATAACAATAGAATCAAGGTTAATCCACCTACGTGACCGGAAAGGTAGTGGATGAACACGCTTTCCACCTCCTGGAGACATCATATGATCAGGTGATTGCATTGGTAGTTCCCCTGAGAGCTGCAAGAAGATAGCGGAAAAACAATTGTCAGGTGATTTCTCATCCAAGGGGAATGGGTAAATGATATAATTAAACAATAATGGCATGCCCCCTGGCTATGAGTGAGCAAGTGTATGTGATTCCGAGGGATCTCTCCACTATCATATTTTGGACCAATATCTTCCCCTCGCTCTCGGTGCCAACCCAACATGCGTTCAGCAATCTTTGGCTTCTGAGTTTGATGTCCAGTTGGATAATTGAAATCACTCAAATCATCTACATCAGCATCATCACCCTCCTCTCCATTAGCAGGAGGGCTTCCTACACATAACAACAAAATAATCAACCTAAGAATTTCTACTTAAGTCAAAGATTTGAATAACACCGAGGCACTTCCTCAGATAAAATTGAAAGACATATGACAAGGATCATTTCGATCTCAGGTAAAACCTTTGTGTCTCTTGTACTTGGTCTTGCACTGTGGGCACGACTGGTTCCCATCCTTCCTCTCATACTCATAGCAAGGCCTGCAGACAGGAAACCCACAAACGTCGCAGGCAACAAAAAGATCACCATCCACCGTTGTGCCCACACCATCACCGCAAATTTGGCACACCTGGCCGCCAGAATGATTTGCCGGTTTCTGCATCCAGTCAACGGTAAATGGAGTATCAACATCAATTATAACAAAGATGGCATTCTGATTGTAAATATGGAGATCCTAACCAAAAAAAACTAAGGCAAATTTCAGCAAAGGAATGAACAAAAGAACAATTTCTCCAAATAGAGAGCATACCCCTTTCTCTCCTTGGTTCGCCATTGCAGCTTCTCAACCTCAAATGCTAGCTTTAATTAGATCTGCAGAACAAATAACTCAATCGGTGGCAGATCTTAGTTTAGCAAAACCGTATAAATCAGGCCGACATTTTGCCCCTATCAAACCCACATGACATGAATAACCAGACAAATATCCCCGACACACAAGTGAAAATAAATAAATAAATCCAGATCGACTGAATTAAAACCACAAAATTTCCTCAGATGAACAGATATACCTCAAGATCGACCCATTCGCGTGAAAAACTAAAATTTCTAGAAGAACATGAAGAAAAAACACACCTTTAGTAGTGCATCGCTCCAACGGAACACCCAATTGGTCTCTCCACCGGATCCTTCCCCCACTTCAGTTCCTGCCAGTGCCAACACCCCAAATAGAAGAGAAATGAGGGTAGAATCTGACAATCCCCATTCACCCCCGACTAGTATTCATGCCTAAAGAAAAGCGATTAAAAAAAACAAAGGGGGAGATGGGATATGAGAGACGACGGAAATCAACACTTCAACTACAGGAACCGATGAAGACGCTTCTACTACTCTACCAGCCACCCATGGACTCCAGTGCTGCTCAAGTCATCCCCGGCGACGGACGACTTCGAAGAGGAAGCGATGGCCGCGACATCGACTGTTGGAACGTAAGCACGTGGACGGCCATGATGCTTGAATTGCAAGTCGCAGTAATGTGAACTGTTGGAGACGATCCATCGCCAGAGCATAAATATTAATATCATACTCACAGTGCAGCAGTAAAAAAAAAAATATATATTCCGTAGAAAAATACAATTGCTGAAACTCAAGAATTTTTTTGATAAACAGTGTACGATTTCTATATTGAATCGTCGTTCAAGAATAACACGGTTAAAGAGTCCGAATTGAATTATGAGAAAGTTACAAATACTTTTTTAATTTATTTTTGATAGTCGATAAAGATTACTTAGATTTTGATCTTTATCATGTTCAATTATTGACGAGGTGTCTCGAAGATTCGTATAATAGAGTGAGTCATTTTTAAGAATTAATCGGATCCAAAATTCAAATATTTTGGTATCAATTAAAAAAATAAATATTAATATCATATAAAACTAAATATTTCCAAAAAAAATTAATGGCATTTAATAAATTATTATTGTTTGTTATTTTCTTTCGAATAATTTTATCCTTCTGTTTCGCATTTTCAATAAACAATAATTCACAGGCAAATTAAAATACGTCAAGTGATTATTAAAAGAGTAAAAAAAAATACCCTAAATGACTTTTAAAATATGTTTAATTCAAATCTTCGTGCATAATCTTAATTATTAAATTATTAAATTATCATACTAATTTAAAAAAATTATATTCTTTCGAGATAATATAATTCCGTCGTATCCCATATTTCGTTATTTAAAAATCATTCAATATATAAATAAATAAATTATATAATCAAATAGATTATCAATAATTATTTTAAATTAAATGCACTTTTAATATCATCGCAGCAAAAGGTGCGAATTATTGCACCAAAATAAAGTCTCCGATAATTTATCATATTTTATCACATTGTTATTTATTTTTCCACGTCATTTTAACTGTCCGACGTCTTCGTCGGTTTTATCAATTTATTTTAATTTCTCTCATAATTGGGACTGTTCTATCTCGTTCTTTGTTCGGCGATTTATCGAAAAACACATCTCATTTTTTTTATCCCTTTTATAAATACGAATTTAATGTTCAGATAAAAACATATTTTATCACATTTAATCACGTATTTAAATTCCCAGCACAATATAGCACGGGGATTGATTTCTGAAATATGACTATAGATACCTGATAAAACTTTGAATATTAAAAATTTAGAGCACCGATACATAAAAGGGTACTTTTCAAATCCAATGGACTTGTTTGGATTAAAAAAGAGGCGAATAGAGTCATCAATGAGTTTTGACCGAAACTTATTGATAGATCTAGAAGAGTCCAAATTTCGAAATTTTGACATAAATTTAAAAATCTTACAACATGAATTATTGATTTGTCGAGGAAACTTGGTTCTTATCCTCCTACCTTCCAGTTTTGGTCGCATGTCATGTATAAATTCAAATTGGGCGAGGAAAAAAATAGTGATGGAAATTATATTCCTAGGAACAATGGTCATGAGATTTAAATCCCAAAAATACAGTGGTCATGAGATTTAAATTTCCAACAATACGTCCAATTTCAAACTGTCCGAGAAAGAATGTGATGCTGAGAATTATATTTTTAGAAACACAGGGGTAATGAGAATTATATTCTCGGGAACATAGTGATCTTGAGATTTAAAATACCAACACCATATAATATCAAGTTGACCGAGAAAAAATGTGGTGCTGGAAATTATATTCTCAGGAACACAGTGGTTCTAGAATTTAAATTAATTCCCAACACCATGTACAATTTCAAGTTAGCCGAGATAAAATGTGGTGCTAAAAATTATATTATCAAGAACATAGTGGTGTTGAGATTCAAATTCTCAACACCACGTATAACATTAAGTTAGCCAAAAAAAAAGTTGTGCTGAGAATTATATTATCAGGAACATAATGATGTTGGGATTTAAATTTTCAGTATCACGTACAATATTAAGCTAATCGGAAAAAAAAAAGTGAGGTAGGAAATTATATTACCATGAACATAGTAGTGTTAGCAATTAAATATTACCAAAAATATAATGGTGTTAGAATTTAAATTCTTAACACCACGTGACATTTGGATTGTTCGAAATTTTAATATTAATTGTATGTTTATTTGACGGGAGAGTAAAAAGAAAATAAAGTGTTTATTTTGATAAATATAAAATTATGGAATTGCGTTTGAGAAATTCCAAACATGAGGTCCGTAAATTGCCGTTCTTTGTTTCTTAACTTATTTTCCATTTAAAAAAAAATAAAAGAAAATGCAAAACAAAAAACAAACTGTTCGTCGTCCTTAGACGAGCAAGTTCCTTTCGATAAAAAAAAAATAACGAGTCAATTGAACTTTGATCGGAATCAATAATTGAAAGTCGAAACCATACGCCGGAGCAACTGCCAGTCAACCAGCTTCCTCTGCGCACCAAACAAATTAGAGGACGACCATAAACTAATTATATTTCCTCTCGAGTTCACCTGAGAATTCTTTCCAAATTTCCTCCTCTGCATTTGTCCTTCGCCTACGTATACTCAAGGAGATGCTGCAGCTGTTTCTGGCGGCCGCGTTTGCGGCGGTGCCGCTGACGCTGTACCTGCCGCCGGTGAGGAACCTTAGCTCGTTTATGGAGGTGGCCGAGCTGCTCGTCCAGGAGACCGCCGGGTTGTCGCTGCAGTGGTACCTAGCTTTCCGGCGCGCGGCGCGGAGGATCGTGTCGCTCGTCACTTACGCCTTGAGGTAGTTCTGCTCGATCGTCATTTTAACAAGCGGATGGTGGTCGTCTCGTAGATTGAGCTTCTCTGTGTCGAGTGAAGAAAAAATTGGAGGTTCGTCGGCGATTAAGATTGAAATTTACGGTGTGTTTTTTTTTTTTTTTATAGTGAATGATCGAATCGTTTGCTTGAAATAATCTGGACGTGTGTTTGTTCAGACTGAAGATTTAGGCAGAATAAACTCATAATTAAGAAGGTAAAATATGAGACTCAAAATGTATTTTATGCTTTATCCATTTTAGAGAACAACTTAATCAAAATCATTTTATAATTTTTTTACAGAGTGTATCCTTTAAATAATATGAAATGTTCTTTTTAATTTTTTTTTTCATACATCTAATTTTCTTTTGCAGTTGATTTATAATAAATTTAAAAATTATAGGGATAAATTACTAATATCTCAAAATTATATATATCATCACGTGATAAAATCGGGTGATAAAATCGGGTCAACGATCTAGCTGAGGTAAAATTTTAGGTCCATCTGAAATACACTCAATCTAGTGAGAAGCTTTCAGCTTAAATCATTGACATATTCTCTGAGTTTACTTTGGTAGTTTGTCTCGGTACAATTTACCTCAACAACTTACTTCGACACATCTTACCTCGGCACAATTTATCTCAGCTATCTTGCTCACAGCTTAGTTTGGCTTTTATCTCAATTCGGCCTTAGCTCACCTTGGCAATAGCTCAACTCGGACGGATGTCTTAGCTTTGTCTATCATACCAGCTCAGGTTTGTATCATTAAGTCAAATTTCCATTATAATGAGACTCTACCTCTCAAAACTCTCTCTATCTAATCATATCTTCATCATAATAATAAGATTATGTCTCTTTGAATTTTTTGTATAGCTACACTATCTGTTTTAATAAGATCATGTCTCTTAAGATCCCCTCCATATTACTACATTTCCATCAGACTATGTCTCACATGATTCCCCTTAGGAATCCACGTCAACAAATTTAATTTGCTTATATAATTAAGGTAAAATGGGAGCTTTTGGGAAGGACTCCCCTCTGGAGTTCTTGGACCTCACTTAATTATATACTGTTTTTCTCTGTATTTTCTTCATGTCCTGACTTGGACGATGGAGGACCTTAGCCTAGGTCCCCCCTCGGCCGCTTCTCTCACCCATTCGTGAGTCTTCCCAGGTGCATATAATCTCGCCTCCGACAACATCTCCGATGACGAATCTAGCCTAGGTCTCCACAACCCTGACAACAGACACGATAGAACTTGAGAAGAAGTGGATCCGACCACCTTACCACGTAGAAGATCTAATTATAAATGTTTACCGACCAAATCTAATTTTGGTCAGTAAAAAAATAAATATTATCGACCAAATAAAATTATGGTCAGTAAAAAATTAATATTACCGTCCAAAATTAATCTTGGCAAGTAATTATAAATGTTTTCTAACGAATATCTATTTTGGTCAATAAATTTAAATATTTACTGTCCATATTTATTTTGGACAGAAAAAATTCACTGGTAATTCTTTTTTTTCTCGTGAGACAAAGGTCGTCTTAATTAGCCATATATATATATATATAGGTCGTCTTAATTAGCCATATATATATATATATATATATATATATATTCTTTCGGAAAATCAAATATATTTTTATAGTAATTTTAGTTAAAAGTATTACGTAAGTTTGATCGAATGGTCAATTAATTTAGAAGAACAGATAAGGTTGAAATTAACTTAAACAGGGCAATTTGAATGGCGGCTCCAGAACTACATTTTAGTATGCTATTAATTATAATTTAAAATACAAGGCGCAAGCATTCCATTTTAAAACGAGTTACTATTCACACTTGAATTAGTTAATCTCAAAAAAGACAAATAAAAAAATACACACACTTTGACCAGTGAGGATAGTTTAATAGTTATCGAAGAACAAATCAAAAACAAACTGAAAAAAGACAAATGATCCATCAACGGAGGAAAAGGAAGTCAAAGCATATGGACAATTCCACGTGTTTTACTTTTATTATCGCCACGCAGTCACGCAATCTGCAGGCGAGCAGTATAGGCGGCAACAGCCGACGAGCGCGGCCGAGGCTGAGGCTGAGGCTGAGGAACCGGTGGTCAAAGCATGGCAGTAGCGTCCCAGTCGCCACCGTCGTTGTCGAGGCCGAGGAAGAACGGGTCGGCGAGGAGCTCAGAGGCAGAAGGGCGAGCCGGAGGTTTAGCGAGGCACCGCTCGATGAAGGCCCTAACTTCGGGATCTTTGAGCTTGTTCAGGGATTGTGGCCGCATGCCGGCCGTCACCTTCCGGAAGATTTTGGCGACGCTGTCGCATTCGCTGTAGGGGATCTCGCGCGTCACCATCTCCAGAACGCACATCCCGAAGGAGTAGATGTCCACCAGCTCGGTGTAGTCCTCATCGTATAGCTCAGGCGCCATGAACTCCGGCGTGCCCAGGATCGAGTGAGCGGTGTGGTTCTTCCCAACGATCGCCGCGAGGCCGAGATCACCTATCTTCACCTGTGAGCCAAAGGAGAAAAGCGTTATTGTGGGAAAAATTTGGACAAATTAAGTGGTTTTTCTAATTGTTACAAACAGAAACACCAGGAACATATATCGATCAGAAATCTGAGGATTAAAAGTGGGCAATTTGAAATCAGTTGGACCATATGAAAATTTGTAAATGGGATCGAACCTGGCCAGTGTTGCCATTGATGAACACGTTGGAGCAGTTGAGGTCTCGGTGGATAATGCACGGTTCGTGGTTGTGGAGGTACTCGAGGCCCTTCAGTATCTGGCGCGACCATTTCTTGAGGGCTTTGATCGAGACATGGCGGTGCAGCTTCCTATAATCGCGGAGGTTGCCGGAGGTGCAGAACTCGGTGATGAAATTGAGCGTGTTGCTCTCGTCGTCCGTCCACGCTTTGTACAAAGTGATGATGTTCTCGTGCCGCAGGGAACGGAGGAGCCGCACCTCGGCGAAAAGCCGGTCCAACATCGGCAGATCCTCCGCGAATCTCCTCAGACGCACCTGGTTCCAAGCCACTTCGATTCCCTCCTCTTGATCGAAGCCACGGTACACCTGCTTCACGGAGCCTGAGCCAAGCAAGTCGTCGTATCGCCCGAATCGCCCAGTGGGATCGATCTCCACGAACGGCTCTGCATCCTTGTCCGCCGGATCAGCCCAAACCAACGGCATCCTCGAACAAAAAAAAATGCACTGAAACGCGAAAAAAACACTCCTAAATCTCCGGAAAACCCTAAATCCAACAACGCCCTGAGCCCCAGCACAAATCGGCACCTGAAATGCTGAAAGTGTCGGGATCGCGATCAAAAACTCGGGGATCAGATGAAGACAAAAACGAAGCAGATCACGAGGAAGTAGGAGGTTCTCGATTCCTTGAGATACAGATTCGTCGAGGCCATAGAAATCGCGATCAGCAGCCTGCAAAAACGCCTAAAAACCAATTAGTAAGATCAAGCGTACATCTTCAGGGATCCAAACCCTAGAGCGCGATCCTCGCGCTGAATTTAACCAGCGAGAAAGGAAGGGGATTCTCGTGCGTACCTATCAGAACAGAAGCCAGCGCGTAGCGGCGGAGGAATGATCGGAGCGGCGATGGAGAGATCAAAGCGGGGAGGCGAGCACAGACACGCAGATGAAGAGTAACACAACGGGGCCGACGGCGGAAGGAGGAGAAGATGCCAAACCATGGCGGAGGCATATTTATAGGGCACGGCGACAGGTTTGAACAACATGGTCAAGGCGGCAATTGACCGCGTTTTTTTATTCCGAAATATTCCAAACGGTTTTAAAATTATTTTATTTCGCGCATAATTTGCTAATTCAATTTTTTTTTAAAAAATGTCTTATTGATAATACTAAATAATTTGCATTAAAATCAAACAAAATTTAAATGGATTGCCAACAAAACAGAGGCAAAATCCACTTGAGATTTTAATTAATAATTCTTTAGCTTTTTTTTTTAACATTTATCATTTGTAGTTTTATTATTATTTTTTATATTTCCGAATTTAATTTGGGTTCGCTATCGGATCCCCTAGTTGGATCCGAATATTTGATCCGACAGGAGGTCGTTTTCTCGTTGTCGTTCGGCGTCTCGCTCACTGTGATCGCATCGCCATTTCCGTAGTCAGCTCGCTAGGGTTTCGACGGCGCCTGAGCTTGTTTTTGTTTAGTGCTTCAGCGAGATGGCGTCTTCCGCCTCCATGCAGATTTCCATGGTCATTTCTTCGAGATCGTCCGATTTCTTAGGCAGGCATTCTTTCACCAACAACAACAGGTTCAGGTGCATTTATTTGTCCATTGCCAGCAAGGTTGCAATTACCTTCTCTTTTTTTTCGTATTTGATTTATAACATCGTCGTAGGTCCCGGAAATTGTCTCTTCCGGGCAGAAAGCTTGAAGTGTGCAGGTGTGTCTCAGCTCATTCTGCGGAAGAGTCTGGTAACAATTTCATCTCCCTACGTTTTGAAATGGCATCGCGAATTGATTTATACTTTGTTGTATTGTCTGCGGCCATTCTTGGCTTTGGATCTTTATTTGGCTTGTTGCCTGGTTGACAAATAGATTGTTCCTCAGCCTTACTGGTTGTACTCTCGATGACTGAAGAGCCGGTTTGAATATCATGTCCACTGTCGGTTTTTTGTTGCTAGTAATGGGTTACCATTCGCTCCTCTTTAGATCTGTAATCTTGAGCAATTCTTGGCTCCATGCTTGTGTTTTATGGCACAAATATTTTGACTGTTAATAATGATTATTTTGTTGATCTGGACCAAAATGTATCTGAAAATTTGTAGATTTTGAATATATATATATATATATATATATATATATATATACAGGTGATGATTGTTAAAATCATTTAATATAGCCAATTAGGGTTAATGTCATTTTGAATCCAAAGGAGAGAAAAGGAAAGAAACAAAGACCAATGGGTCCATTCAATTTGGATGATAAAAGATCCATACAAAATACATGACAGGAAAAATATGTACCAACTTTAAATCTCTCGTTAAGTTGAACTTTCTAAACAAGGAAACTAAATCCTTACCTCCACACAAATTGAGAAGAGGAATTTATATAATTCAACTGACCCCAATTTCTTTTCTCAACCTTATTAATCACATTTCGTTCATCTTAAAAGTTTAGTTAGAAATTTACAAAGGACCAGATAGTTGGTCTGGCTTGTTCTTGTAAACTAGCCTCTCTTGGAGAGGTTCGTAGATATATTTTGTCTTGGAAACCTAGATTATTACACTACTTATACCAATTCTTGCTTAACAAAACCAAGATTTGTTGTTAGTGGTGCATATGTGAGCTGGTCATCTATTTCCTCCAAACTTCCACTGCTTTATCTGCTATTTTGTTATTTATTCATTATTAATGCCTCCACCATATAATCACTGCGGCAGGAGTCTGCCTCCAGCATACAATCACTGCGGCAGGAATCTGCCAGCCTTTAATATTACAAAGTTCATTCTTCTTGGGAATTCTTCTCTTGCGTCTGATCTTAACCATCACCCCTTCCTTCCCTTTTCCAATCAGTAAAAACTTAACCAATGTTGGCTCTGATAGGATATCATCAAAGTAACTGGCTATCAGCATGATATGCATTTTTATCCTTCAAGTTTTCAGTTCTAATAGGTATCGATTTTCAGTTTTTGGCATGTCATTCCTGTTAAAAGATTGTAATAAGATAGCTATTGTTCAATATTATGTTAGACCTAACTACACTAAATTTGGAAGACATTGAATCATATTTCTTAGACAATATTTTTGCAGATTTTGTTTAATATTTTTCTGGTTTCTTGATGGTTAATGTGGAATTCTCAAACTCTTCTTTTGTATTTCTAATTCACTTCTCTATCTTCAAACATGTATCTAATTAGATATATGAGTTAATTTTTTGTAGAATTTATTACTTCTGTTAAACTTTGTTGGGTATGCCATTAAACTCATTGCTTCTGCATGTGCATGCTGTATATACATATACAGTATCAGTAATCCTCCTTAATGATCTGTTTTCTCTACTAAGATGAGACACATGATTTCTTGTAGATCATTCAGATAATGATTATTTATACATTCATTAAACTGAAACATAAACATTTTTATGAAGCTTACAAGACGAAGGTCACAAGAAATTCAAATATGGCTAAACTTCAAGCAGGTTATCTGTTCCCAGAGGTTAGTTTCCCTTTTTAATGTCTTTTTAATGAGCTGTTCTTGCTCTCAAACACCCATTGTCCTTATTTTTAATGATCTAGCAAGGGAGTTCAACCACTACAAATCTTTCCACATAGTTTCCAATTTAGTTAACCATGATTTTACTGTCAGGAGTTGGTCTGTTTGCATTGCCATTGACTTTTATGCGAGGTCAATTATCGATATGCCATTTAGGTTCAACTTCTTGCCACTCAACTCAATCAAAGTTTGGCTTATGTGTGTAAAAATCTAAGCATAGGATAAATGTGATTTTAATTTTCTTTCTATGTTAAAATTTATAGAAGGGGAACCTTGGCGCAACGGTAAGGTTGCTGCCTTGTGACCTAGAGGTCACGGGTTCGAATTCTGAAAACAACCTCTTGCAAAAAGCAAGGTAAGGCTACGTACAATGGATCCTTCCCCGGGACCTCGCATGGCTGGAGCTTCGTGGATCGGGCTGCCCTTTTTTTTTTTTTTGTTAAAATTTATAGTATAGAGTCAAAATTGTGGGAACACCAAAGCATAGCTAGAAAGTCAAAGTCATGGAAATACTAAGGGGTCATTTGGTTCGTAGAAAATTTTTTATTTTCCGTTTTCATTTTCTGAGAAAACGAGAAAATGCGTTTGATTGGCGTTTTCCATTTTCGTTTTCCAGAAAATAAAGGAGCTTTTTCTGGAAAAAAAATCGTTTTTTGTTTCCATTTTCGTTTTCTAGAAAATAAAGGAGCATTTTTTGGAAAACTGAAAAACACAAAAAAATCATTTTCTATTTTCTGGAAAAGAGAAAATGAAAACGGAAAATGAAAAAAATTTCTATGAACCAAATGCTCCCTAAGTTTCCATCCGTGTCAATATTGTGGTGTTTTTTGAGGATTTTGAAAGTATATTTGATTTTTCATATGTTGTTGCTAGATTGTAATAAGATGCATGATAGAATATCTAATACTTTGGGCATAGCTGTCTATTCTATCGTCTTGACGGCAATGTGACATGTGACTGTTGTGTTTGATATTCTGGTTGAACAAATGGTGCTAAAATTTGGTTAGGTGCTTAAAATGGTCACATTATGGAAAATCCACTTGGTGACTGTGGTTGTTGCTTGCAGCGCTATAATACTTATTTGGATACTGATACTTGTCTTGTAGAATGTTAATCCAATTTATGATTTGCTTCACATTTATAGTGGTGGAATGCTAACTGTGAACTTAACAACTTTCTTATTTGCCTCCTGACTTGGTCATATGATATCTGCATTCAAACTAAATGCTATAAGTTTCTAGAGATTTATTTGTCAGATGCATTTTTCCTTCATTTAAGTTGGCTTTGAATTTACATTGACAAACCTGAAGCATCATATGCGCTTGAATTTAGATTGCTAGAAGGAGGTCAGCACACATGTTAAAGTACCCGGATGCAAAAGTTATTAGCCTTGGCATTGGTGATACTACAGAACCCATTCCGGAAGTTATAACTTCTGCCATGGCCATGGTATTCAATTCGTATACCTCATAACCTTTTCTAAGCATAAAAAATTCTTTGAATAACACGGTGATATATTATCCTCTTTTACTGATTTGATTTTTTATCACATATGTCTTTGTTATGGCGGTAACAACCAGAATCAAATAGCTTGGAAGTGGTTGTTTTTTATCCTAACATGTGTTTGTTTGCTGAAGTGTTCTAAATTATGTCAATTGAAATCTCATAGATATTGTTTGTACAAAGATTGTGACTAGTAAAACTGATGAATAGGTTTGTATTTGTCCGTCATGATTTTTTGGGCTGTCAAATATTATGCTACTGAAAATTGATTCAGTTTGTACATTGCATATGGATGTCCTGAATGGTTGAGTTCAATTCTTTTGAAATTTGGTTTAGTTTTGCCCACTGTTACAAAAGTTTAATGGAGTTAGCTGATATTTTTATTATTATTACAAATCACCTTGTTTAGTGATGCTTTGGAACATGGATCATCACATTTCCTGCATGGAAGATTTCTAAACTTGGACTATGGCATGCAGAGGGCGCATTCTCTTGCAACTTTTGAAGGTTATAGTGGTTATGGTGCTGAACAAGGGGATACGGTAACAATTGTTTTTGTAATGTCATGTCTGTGGTTGATTCATTCATACTCATTGCTTAGTTTCCTTTAAGAGTTTCGTGCAAAATCTTTCTGATCAATTTTTAAAAACGATCAAGTACAAGTTGTAGAATTCTTCTTGCATTTAGAGTGGATAAAGTGCAAATAAAACTCTGTGTTTGTTTGTCCATTCTACATGTTATCATAGAATGCACTTGTCACCTGGGATCTTGATACCTCCTCCACCGGTAGAGGCAACCGGAGGGGCCACTAATGTGGCGATTCCATATAGAATAGATGCAAAATATGGGATAGGTATAAACTTGGATCATGTTAGTAATATAGAAAGGAAGTGACAGTATATCGAAGCTTGGAAAGATAATATGTGATAAGGCATTTCAACAATCTATGTGCAATATGCCAAAGCTCGAAAAAAAAATAATGATGATTTGATAGTGGAAGCGAAACAACCCATATGTATGAAAATGCTAGATGGTTTAACTATCCCAAACTATATGTATGACAATTGATAGTTTAAGTATCATTCTCATTCATGTCCTCATTCACAATTAAGTAATTGATTAGCATTGTTCATTATTTGTTATCAATATATTGTGTTAGCTAGAATAGTTTATTGAGAAGGTACACTAAGAATTTATGAATGGCATTCATGTCACATGTCTCATTAGTGATAATACTGACAACATACAAATCCTGTTTAATGTCATAGGTACATTTAGTTATAACATCATAATGGTTCTTTACGATTACAACACGAAGTATCCCCATATCCTCCTCTAATCATCGAGTATGAGATGATTACAAGTTGCTACAAATTGATATTCCATTATGCTTTTGGAATGAGTGCTTGTTAAGTTTCTTTCGACACATCAAGTATTGTTTGTTTGATTTCATCCTGAATGCATAGTTTTAAGTTTACTTGAGTTACAATATCTGACCCTTTCTACTTATTCTCAATAGCTTGCATATTCATAACTGCTGAAATCTTTTTCCTCCAGTAAATGGTAAGCCATCACCATAAAATGAACAAAGTGGTGTTTCCATTATTCTAGCTAATGTAGATGTGAGATGTCGAAACATTTTACTTTTTGAAATCCGTGCAGTTTTTATATTTCTTAGAATTTGTCCTCCATTCATCTTCTGTGAGAATGTATCACATGAATTCTTAGAAGAGGAAAAGTAACACATTTGATTGTGATTTCTGTTCCTATCTTCATTCTGTTTAATTTTTACCTGGATTTTTTGCTATCATTATGTTTGCTTAGAAGCTCTAACCTTGGTTACACTTGATGCAGTATTTTTGTTTTTATTAATTTAATCATATTATTTTTTTGTTGGTTTGTAATTTTTCCGGATCAATTGGAAATGTGCAGTATTCTTAGGATCATTTTTTTTTTGTTGGCTTACCAGCTACTCATGACATTTGCTAGTTGAACTCTTTTGCAGAAGCTAAGAGCTGCTATAGCCTCAACATACTACAAAGACCTTGTTATCGAAGAAACTGACATTTTTTTATCAGATGGGGCAAAGTGTGATATCTCTCGACTTCAGGTTTTATTCTAGATTTTGTGGTCTCCTTCCATCTTGATCTACTAATTTTCAGCTTGGAGATACTTGCTTATACTGTCAAATTTTTCTTACTTGTCAGTTGTTACTTGCTATAATTTTTCCTTATATGCTTCTTCATTAGAATTTGGAGATTAAAACAGTTTGCTTTCTTATGCCTATAATCTTCTTAAATGACTAAACAACAAAGATGTTTTACCCGCTTACATTTCTGGCAGCTTCTTTTTGGATCTGAAGTGAAAATGGCTGTTCAAGATCCCTCATATCCTGTGAGTCTAACTCTGTATATTTGCATTGTGTTTTCCTTTTGACGTACAAAGTTACTTTGAAATAGTGTCTAGCAATAGTATTCCTGTGTATATTCTTTGTTTATCTGGAGGAATGTCAATATGCATACATTTCAACGACTTACATATTTGTTAAATGACAATATTATTCTTTTTCTTGTTGGAATTTATGTTAATATCAACTTAGAGAACTTCGTGTTTACTGGTTTTTGTCTGGTAATCAATATGTAAATTTTTGCAAGCTATGCTAATGGTCTACCATTCGAGACCCCTCATATCCTGTGAGTCTACCTCTATATATTGCATTTTGTTATCAGTTTGCATAGAAGTTACTATATAATATTGTGCAGCGATAGTATTCCTCTGCATATTCTTGTTTATCTCAAAGAATGTCAATATGCATACATCATATGAACTTATCCGTTTGTTCAGTAGCAATATTAAACTTCATTTTGATGTTTTCTTGATGGGAAATTATGCTAATGGCAACTTAGAGAACTTTATGTTTATTGTTTTTTGTCTGGTAACCAATATGTGAAATTGCTGCAACCTGTGCTAATGATCTATTGCTTACAGGCATATGTTGATTCAAGTGTTATCATGGGACAAACTGGTTTGTTTCAGAAGGATATCGAGAAATATGCAAACATTGAGTACATGAGATGTGTACCTGAGAATGATTTTTTCCCTGATTTGTCAAGTATCTCACAAGTAGATGTCATCTACTTCTGTTCACCAAACAACCCAACAGGATCCACAGCAACAAGAGATCAGCTGACCCAACTAGTTCAGTTTGCAAAGGATAATGGGTCAATCATAGTTTATGATTCTGCTTATGCTATGTATATTTCAGATGACAGTCCTCGTTCTATCTTTGAAATCCATGGAGCAAAAGAAGTGAGTCCAGTGTCAATTGATTGTCACTGCTCACAAATATCAAATGTAGATTATATATTAGATCTGATCATGCCCGCACTCATTTCCAGACAATCCACATATGCCATGACTCATTATAACAGCATTCTCAAGTATTTAACTTAGGATTTACTTATATATGTAGTCCAGCTAGTATTTATCTGTTAAAGAACAATTTTCTTTTGCTTTGCTTATGGGGTATATTTCTGACTTTTAACATGCCAAATGTTACGTCTGGATCACAAAATGACCTTGGATCTTAAGAATTTTCATCATAGAAAGTGCAGCCATTGCTATTATATTGCATCAAAAGTAGTCAAGGGTATTGTCTTGTAGGGTGGCCCATAACTTGACAATAGCCACAGGAAGGGAAAAGAAGTGGGCTGCAGAGTGGAAAAGAAAAGAGAGAAGAAAATGTGGTCGAAGCGAGTGGCGCCCACGAGGACTAAAAGAGTCAAGCATGCAAACTTTGTATGTCTTTTAACTAAAGCAGTGTACCTAAATCAGTGTCTCACTGTTTGGATCTAAAATGACAGCTCAGTGTATGAAACTCCTGTCAATGTAGAGTCCTGTGGAAGGGTCGGATCACATTAGATTTATTTTGCACAACCTTACATTGTATTGCAAGAGGTTGTTTCTACAACTCGAACTCGTGACCACTAGGTCAATTGTTTCATGTTTGGATCTGCTTTGAACCAACTCTGATGTATTCTTGTTGGCTCAAAACTCAGCCTGTTCATAGGATCTGATGCAAACCACCAGCAGTTCTCGGTCTTTGTACCAATTATGGTGTAGGACTGTAGGAGAGGCATCCACCCCACATGGAGTACTCTACTTGATAGGGATGCCACATATGAGTCTATCCTAGTACTCACCGCCTAGGACTTGGCAATGATTGACTTAAATGTTGTTTTTCCCTCCCTCAACCTGTGTCTGCAATGACATCTAAGCTGTAATGAACAGCACCTGCCTCAAACCATATCAACATCAAAAGCCACAGCCTGTATCCAACTAACTGATGAATAATGTTCTTCCTGGGTCAAAATTCTACAAATTAAAGGTTCTCTGATAGTTTCTGCTAAAAGTTGTTCTTGTCATTATTGAATTTTTTTTTTTCTTCTGGAAAAGATCTCAACCTGAATGCTTGCTTCCTGGACCAGTATCAAGACTTGGAAAATGGAACGAAATATTAAGGAAACTACTGAGACATGCATTATTGTTGTCCATCCATTTGCAATAGCTACTGCTTTCTTATAATTATCATCAGATATTTGCTTCGAAAGATATAACAATTCATGTTTGGTAGGTTGCAATTGAAATATCATCATTTTCCAAATATGCTGGTTTCACTGGTGTTCGCCTCGGCTGGACCGTGATCCCAAAGGAACTGCTTTTCTCTGATGGTTTTCCTGTTGCCAAGGATTTCAATCGAATTGTATGCACATGCTTCAATGGTGCATCAAACATTGCACAAGCTGGAGGTCTAGCCTGTCTCTCTCCTGCGGGTTTGAAGGTCAGCTTTCATGCAATGTTTAACCACATGTCATAAACAATGCAGACTCTGATTTTTTTCGTGTTTGGTTCAGGCCATGCGAGGCACTATTAACTTCTACAAAGAGAATACTAAGATAATTGTGGACACATTTAGTTCGCTCGGCTTCAATGTTTACGGCGGGAAGAATGCTCCCTATGTCTGGGTACAGTTCCCTGGTCGTAGCTCGTGGGACGTGTTTGCTGAGGTTCTTGAGAAGGCACACGTCGTTACTACACCCGGAAGTGGATTCGGACCCGGAGGGGAGAGCTTTATCAGGGTCAGTGCTTTTGGTCACAGAGTGAACATTTTGGAAGCTGCCAAAAGGATCGAGCAACTTTACAGATGAGATCGATGGTCAACATTTTCAAAAGATATGTCAAATGTGTTTTTGATATCTGGTCGCTAATCTCCATTTTAAGATGATGCCTGGAACTGGAAGGACCTCCCGCAGAACAAATAATGCAGTGAGATGAACCTTCTGCTGCCATCCTTTTGATGATCTCTAAATGAAAATATAGAGATAGTTTATCAGGTTTGAAATAACGAGCAGAAGAGATGTCTTTATTTGGCGAAGTTAGGTATTCTGACAGACTCTTCGCTTCCTATCTTAGGAGTTACGATATCGTCATTCTAAATCCTTGTCCTCTTTTGCAAGAATTCTGGATTGATCTTAAAGAAGAAGAATGATGACCGTTCCGTTGCAATCAAATTCTTTTTTATTATGTCATCATTCTATTTACATTTTATGTATTTATTGTCGTAGAAATTTGATAAGACTAGATCGTATTGTATTCTTGTTGATTTTTCTTGAATACTTATTTAGATTCATGAATTTCTATGACAGTGCAACTGCTGCTGTAGATCCACTGGAGAATGATTTAGGATATTGCATAAAGGCAGTGCTCATGGGCAAAATTGGATAACAGATGAGTAAGGATGAAAATATTAGTTGGGATGTTTGTCTTCCATTGCAATTAGGTGTTCGATCGATTGTAATTTATTTATTTTTATATTGTTTTGAGGTCGATATTAAATAGTATTTGAGATGAGGTTTTTTTTTTTTTTTTTTGTGGCAATAAGAATATTGCAGAAAGATATTATAAAGAATCCAGCTGCTAATTTGGGGTTCAAGCTGTTATTTTCAGAAACCCTATTGGCTAATGTTGCAACTTAATGAGTGAGCAATGGCTTTAAAGACTGCATTTAATTGACCATTTGTCAAGAAGAAAGTCGTTATCGAATCCTAGAGGAAAGATTTTTCCAAACCCCCATGAAGATTTCTTCCATCCCTCTGACTCAGCTACAGCCTCCGTACACGCGTGTCAAAGTCTTCAAAGCATATGAACACGCTCCTTGTTGTTTGTGCCAACGACGGAGCGAGTGGGTGACCTCCTCTTCAAGCCACCCAACTGTCCCTTTTTAATTGCATCGCCCTCCCCATGCCACAGGGAATTCCCTTCGAGTTATATATATATATATATATATATATATATATATATATATATATATATATATATATATATCTCGTGCGATATTTCGTGCGACCCGCATCATTATCGCGTATTTGCCGTGCCGTCATGCCGTTTTCCACATCGTCGGCCGGGCCGGATCGATCGGGCGTCACTCGTCGGGATCGTTATATCTTTTGATATATATATCTTTTGATATATTGATTGAAGAGAATTTTTGAATCGAAATAAAAATTTTAAATTTTAAAAATCGACTTCAACCCCTTTATAACAATATTTGCTGGAACTAAATTTAATATATCAATATACCCTTTAGCTACAACATAGACTTAAATTTTTAATTACCATGTATTATAGAATATTTTATTTTAGTAAAATTAAAAAAATATGATATATTGAATACTTTCACATTTATTTTAATGGATGAAAAAAAAAATCGAAGCAAATTGATTACTTCAAGATGAGTAAAAATTTATTTTTGTTCCTACAAAAATGACGTAATGGCTAAGATATAATGGAGCTTACGGATAAGATAACTAGATAAGGATATATTTCGAAGGAGACTCTCATGTATTTTAATCATCATATCAAAGTTCATAGGCCTTCTTAATAGATAGATGAGGGTCATTAAATTTATGAATTCAAATCTTTTACGAAAGATTAGTAAAAATTGAATATTTTGTGCTAAAAAAATAATATATCAATGTTAATAAAATTTTATGACATTGAGAAAAAATTTCAAAATATTAAATTTAAGGCCAAAAATTAAAAGTACGCTTAAGTTATTAAAAAGATTTAAAAAAAAATAAATTAAAAAGGTGTCGTTGTCTTTCTGACATTCAATGTATCTTTATTTTAATACTATTATAATAATTTACAGCGTAGCTGTTATTTTAATATTAAAAAACAAATAATCAACTCGATTAAAATTTCTTAATTTTTCATTAAAATTTTTTACGGCAATCAATTATTAAATATTATAATATTGCAATAAGTATTCGTTATTTATTTTAATTTATTTATTTTATTAACAGTAGAGTATTCGAATTGTTGATTCTCGACATTTAAGAGCCCGAGGTGAAATAATATAAATGGGTCTCTTTTATAAATAAAAAAAATCAGACCCTTTTCTTTATCAATTTTGAAAAAAAAAAATCTTTACAACATGGGCAAAGCCCTAATTGTTTTTGCCCAGGGCTAGCTCTAGATCCGATTAATCTTTGAAAGTGTCCGATCTTATTCTATTGATCTTCGAAATGTCCTGTCAATAACTGAGTCAGATAAGATCGAAGTTCAAATAGCTTTCACTCACTACCAAAGATAAATCAAAAAATCACTCATAATTTTTTCACGGTTCAAATCGGACTTTACAATCGTGTCATATCTTTATGACGATCTAATATTAAAATCGTACTTCGTCCATCGAATAAACTCTTGAATCCATAACCATTCGAATAAATTTTTCTTAAATTCATCACCGCAACAATCAAGTTATATATATTTTTTTATTTTTACCGTTGCACCATGTGAGGAGGCAATAACTATTCGTTATTTATCACTGTCATGATAAAATTTGTCACGTGAAAAATGTAATTTTAATCGAGCTTGATAAAATATGATTTTATTTATTTTTACATTCGATATGAAAAATATAATAAAGGGTTCTCTTGTATTTTTATTATTATTATTATTATTAACCAGTGCTTTCCTTTTCTTGTTTTTTTTTTTTTTTTTTTGACAATTCAGAATAATGAATAGTCGTTTTACGATATGGTCCACATCTCTGTGCTGCTCTGCCAGCAGCTCTGCTACAGACGTTCCATGCAGAGACCTTTCGTTCTGGCTTTTTGTTGGGCTACAAAAACTGGAGGGCAGGCCGCTGCTCTTCTTCGGGCACCTCCTCGTTCCTTCTCCTTTCTCCAGGGTTTTAGAGCTAGAGAGGCCATGCTGCCTGTGGGCGGAGCGAGTCCTGGTACTGTCGCCGTATACTACGCTGGCGGCGAGCTGGGGGCCTTCGAGAGGCGGTTGAAGGTGGCCGAGCTCGTCCTGAGGTGTGCGATTACTCTATTCGGGGTCCTCACCGCTGCCCTGATAGGTTCCAACACTCAGACCAGGGAGTTCTTCTCGCTGGAGAAGAAGGCCAAGTTCACGGACATGAAAGCTCTGGTGTAAGCTGTGTCCTCCACTCCTATTCATCTCGCTCTGCAAGGACCCTAAACCTCTCCCCCCCTGTTTCTGTCGGATGGATTTTGCAGGTTCTTGGTGGTAACGAGCGGAGCAGTCGCAGGCTCTAGCCTGATCCATGGAGTCAGGTGCGTGTCGAGCATGGTCAAGGGGAGTGTGCTCTTGAACAAGCCCCTGGCTTGGGCTATCTTCTCTTTCGATCAGGTGACTTTGTTGTTGGCAAGTTTCTCTTCGTGTTCGTTGAGCGATGAGCTTCAGTTTCTGATAAACTACTTGTAGCTAGCTCTCTGGAAACGTGAAGTCTTCTGCAATTGATGAATCACAAGTACTGTCATAGATTGCAATGCATACAATTTTTTCAGTGAATATAAGAAACAGTTTAATTATCTGTATATTCATAGCAATTTATAACACCTTGATTTAGGAAGAAGGGGATCATTCCATGCATTTTGGTGTAGGTTCTTCATATGTTCTCATCCATTAGTTCTGGATTAGACAATATATTCTTCATAATTTATCTCTTTCGTATTAACTGTGAGATCGATTGACAGAGACACTGAGAGTGAACGAATTACCTTTTGCATTAATATAGACATTTATAGTTTCACGGAAAGTACCTAATGGTTAGTACATACAGACTTTGTACAATAGAATAATAAATCAAAAAAATACATCGTAATTTACCTCCCTTATAATAGTCCAGAGACGGACTGATAGAGATTGCTAGATTGACATGGATTTTAATCTTTTGTACCATAATATAGGCATTTATATTTTGTAGATTTCCCAAAGTTCAAACTCAATTTAAAAGCAATGAATGATACTCTTGCAAGATCAGAATGTCTGTAGACTAACAAGTTTCTGAATTATGTTCTGGATTCGTCGATCACGACTGTGTTCACTCTTCTGCTCCTCCAGGCAATGGCGTATCTGAGTTTGGCTGCGATCTCGGCGGCGATGCAGGGGTCGGTGGTTGGGAAATTCGGTCAGCCAGAGCTGCAGTGGATGAAGATATGCAATCTGTATGTGAAGTTCTGCAAGCGAGGAGAGCAAGGCCTTGTTTGTGCTGTCCTGGTCTGCCTCTGCGCGGTCACTGTTTCCGCCGTGTCGGCGTTCAACCTCTTTCGCTTGTATGGCAAAGCCAAAGGCAGCAAGAGCAGCAGCAGCAGCACTGCGAGTTGGTGAACGGAGACGCCTGCACTGGTCTCGATCCATCGTCTAGCAAGAACATCCATGGCCATTGGCCAGTAAGAAAAACCATGGCTACTGCACTTTGAACCTTGTAGAATTTTCTATGTATGAGAATATGCAATAAATGAGGAGGCTGTGGCGTGTTCATGGCCGCTTCAATGCACTGAACAGGTAACAGAAGATAACTGAAGGACAAATACAACAATATGTTAGAAAGGACTTTGATATTACAAATATATCAATCATCTAAAATTATATTTCTAAATGTCCTTATCGTATTGCATTACCATATGTTAGATAAATAAAAGGGGGAAAAATAGAAATAAAAGAATACTCACTGGGGAACAAAAAATGTCTTCAGATATGTTAGTGATTCTTTCTTTTAGGATCTACTGAGTCGGAAAGCAAATCTACCTGATGCTGAACAAGATTGAAATGCAACTGAGCAAAAAAAAAAAACTGATAGCAATAAGTTAGTCAAACGATATTGCAACTGAGCAACCAGTATCTGGTCTGAAAAAGAAGATAGAAAATCACATCACAGCTGCCATATAGAAGAGCTTCCATGTTAAAGAAACTGCAGCAGATGAGTAACTTTTTAACAGACAAAGCATTAATATGAAAAACCCTAAACAATGTGAGTGGCACGATAAGGAAATCCAAGCAGGCAACGCAATCTCTATGGCTCGACAGTAGTCACCTGCTGCCATTGCCCGTCCACTGCTTCTTTCCACAATGTAACGTTGTTGTTCCCATCGGCTACGGCTAGTATATTCCCTGTGAGTGACCATGATACTCTCCACACAGGAGTATGGAAGTTATTCAAAAACTTTCCCTCCCATTGATCTCCTTCCTTGCCCACTGTCCATATGACAACTGTGCCATCCTGCGATGCGCTGGCAATTGTGGATTTAGGAAGCCCCAAGTTCGGTGCCCAGGCCACGTCTCTCACCCAGTTCGAATGCATTTGGAGAGCAGGAAAACAGTCCATCTTCCAATTACCATTGTAGAGCTTCCACACTTTGACAGTGTTGTCACAGCCACCGGACACGAGCTTCATTACGGGATCAAGCTGTCCGGAACCCACAAGGGCACCCGGCGCCAAAGCTGGGGCCCATGCCACAGAAGTCACACCAACTGGATGCGCCTGATCGATCCTTGTGGTGTCCCAGCCACCGTCGGTTTGTGCCATGAAGACCGAGATGTTCCCATCTGAGGATCCACAAGCCAAGCAGAGACCTAGCTCATGAGGAGCCCATGCAATGGAATTAACAGAGCTCTTGTGCTCCGTGAAGACATGCGCCTGAATCCACTCATCTGCTTTGCTGCCTTCCTTCCATATGATCACTCGGCCATCATAGCCACAAGATGCGATCAAGGAACCAAATTTTGGATGGGCCCATGCCACTTGCCAGACTGGCCCTTGATGGCCACTCAGAGTCGCAAGGTGCTGATGCGAAGAGCCACTCACACCGATAACTTTGATGGTCGCATCGGACGATGTTGTTGCCAAACGCTTGCCATAGTAGTCCATCTGCACATCATAGATGACATCCTGGTGACCAGTCTCTATCTTTTGTGCAGGCATTGCTCCCAGTTTTGTATAATGTACTTCTCGAAAATCTGTGAGCTTGATGAGTTGCAGTCATGTAGAATCATTTGAAAGAGATGCAATCAATCAACTATTATATTACACCAACTACAATGTTACATGAGAAAACCGAATTATCTAATGTATCTTTTTCCACAGAACAGCAAAAAGAAGACAATATTGTAATAACTAGAAACAACTGGAGACTGGAGTATAGAAAATATAAATCGAGCAACGTACTTTGAACATCTAACTAACTGCAAGAGAGGATTTCAGCATTTAATGAAATGACATGATATTTTAATCAAGATTGAAAAGGTAAAATAACCGACTAATAGATTGATATCATATTTAACCATTTTCGTTCTAAAAATAACACAAAGTGTTTTTTTTTAAAAAAAATTTAAAGGAACAAGGAAATACAGATCTAACTGAAGGATCAAGTTCTTTGCATGGTAGATTGGGCCTTAAAAAGTATCAATTTGGGTACTGCAGCATAGAATACTATCTGTTCTTAGCCAAGACAATAGGAATTCTACAAAAGAGAACTGCAAGATCTACAAAGACAGCAGCAAATCTGAAATAGTTCCATATAATAAATGAGACGAGCATAGCTCAACAGTACAACAAAACTAGTGGGGCCACATCATGAAAACTACATCTCATACAAGATCCAACAGAAACTGTTTCTTGTCATCATTTATAATATCTACAAAGAATCAAAAGCAGATCTAGAAAATAAGAATTGTATTTTATCCAATTTGAGCCAAATTTGAACCATTTCCTCACATGGCAATTCTAAGATCTGTAAGAAAGTTCAAAACAAAAACAATAGGCAAACCTTGATCAAAATATAAATCATACAGTTGAGGAAAACAAAAAAAATATATCTGGGAAATCCTTCTGGTGAGAGCTGTAATCATCAGAGAGTAGCAGAGGAGGGCACAGGGAGAGCATAGGAGATGGAGGCGGAGGCAATAGTCTATTTAGGTATTGGAACAGAGAAACTGATAGAAGGGAGCCTTGGCACAACGGTAAGGTTGTTGCCTTGTGACCAAGAGGTCACGGGTTAAAATCTTGAAACAGCCTCTTGCAAAAAAGCAAGGTAAGACTGCGTACAATGAATTCCTTCTCCGGTACCCCGCGTGGCGGGAGCTTCGTGCACCGGGTTGTAGTTTTAACATAGAAACTGATCAACATTTCAAACCTATAATCTCGTAACCCAGATCCAAAGTACCTTTAAATAGGTCATTATGAAGGGCCATAAATTGACATGAACCAGGACACAATTGCTATTGCTTTTAACTTGCCTCCTCTTCTTCTCTGTTGATTTGACACACAAATGAGACGAGAGGAAACACATAATCTACTTTATATTTTTCATTTTTTTAATTATGTTTTTTATATAGTTCAATATTGAAAATAAGTGTGTAAATATACATAAATATGAACTGTATTTGTGCTTTTTCATATTTTAAATTAGAATAACATGTCCATGGATCCAGCTGATTCCTGTGTCAGTCTCTGCAGCACTTTCTAATATATCATCATTGGCATTGCTCAGATCAATCTCCGGCTCTAATAAGAGCAAAACAACCCCATGTATTTGATCTCCATTCATTGTTAGTTCTCAAATTCTTTGGATCTCCCATTTTATTAGTGAGATACCCCTGCTGACGCCAATGTTCATGGTTTGCCTCAATACAGCTGAGAAAGTGATTCGAGCAATGAACCCACTTGGTTGAATGATTGAGTATGGGGAATTGTGGTCTCAGTGCTCCATATCCCCTCTTTCCACAAAATCTCATGGTATAATCAAATTAAGACAATCCACATCCCTTGCATAGTTGAATGTTTGGTGTATCAACCAGTTGTTAGGAAGTTAATACCCAAGACATTTCTTTTGAATAACCAAGATATCTCTACCAAAGACCATTGCTAAAGAAATTTACTCTTTTTTTATGCTTTTAGGAAGAAGTCAATCATGAAATCCCTCTCTTAAAATCCACCAGGTTGATTGCGACCATGCATTAAGCTAGCAAAAGATGAAAGAACTAAGTAGCGATCAGCCAGGACCATAAGACATGAAGGATCACAACAGAAATGATTTTAGGTATATAATATTCTGAACTTGATACGGCGGAAAGGACCGGATCAGAACTGTTTGCAGATTGTAGACTGATATTTATCTAACTTATACGGATAATAAGCAGAGATGGACAAATACCTGCCACTGCCCGCGGAAGAGGAGACAATCCCAAACCGTCGCCGCCGCAGTCAAGTCCAATCGCCGATCGGCCACACCACGTGAGGAGGGCGAGGAAGGGATCAGGATTCACGCCGCCGATGGAGAAGGGCAGACTTCCTTACCGTTTCCGACGAATCGGGGGCGTCGGGATCGCCTTCGCACGAGTTCGCCGCGGACAGTTAAAAAGGGGCAGGCAAACCACGGCGTAGCGTACAGATGCCCTAATTCCCATTTTGTTTTTGCCCTTCTTACCAAAAACACTCATTTTTTTTAAATATTTTCATATAGACATACTTCTTTCTAAAATTTACAGTCACACACCCTTAATTTTAAAGCAGGGCACACCTTTATTCATATGAATAAAAGTACGTTTTTGTCCTCCGATATTGGTCATGGAAAAAGATAAAATATTTTTCTAATATTCAAAATTTTACCGTACAAATTAAACATCCTCTTCCTAAAAATTGAAACCGCGCGAATCTAACCGTCCTATCGATTTGTTCTATAATCATTGTGAAAGAAATAAATCGTGAAATTTTTTTTGATCTTGACGCGATTGGCGAGAGCATATGAGTGTCATTTGAGTTCATAAAGGAATTCTAAATTCTTTTTCAAAATTGATTCATATTTATTTCGTAAGTGTCATCCCGTCTCAATTAATACACATGGTAGAGAAAAAAATTATATTGAACTATTTCAGAATCCATAGATATTTTCCGACACAAATTTTTCATATAATTGAATCGTTCAATTCCCCCGAATTTAATAAAAAATTTAATCAAAACTCTTTGGTAAATTTAACTGAACTAAAAATCTAAATATAAAATTATAAATAAAATGTTGTTTCAATAATTAAAAAAAAACAATTCTTCTTTAGGGACACGAATGATTTGGAAGTTTTTTGTTTTTGTATTTTGTTACGAATTTAATTTAGTTAAAATTAAAATAAATACATACAACGACTTTAATAAGTCTGAACAAAAATATTTAGTACATATTTTCGAAGATTTAATCGATAAAATTTAGTAAAAACATAAATAAAAATAAAAATAAAAATCTTCCGGTTAAACGATTTTGTTAAAAATAAAAATGGCGAGAGTAAGTTGACCAACTCCTTCTACAGTCAGTTACGAACTCTTACGTTTAATTATTTCCCTAAATGGGTCCTACAGCATTAACTCAAACACGACTTCATCTGTAAACCATCAGAACCCTGATTTGACCGACCCTTTTCTTTCCTTTTTCTTTTTTTTTTTCTAAAAAATTAAAAAAAGTTGACTAGATCCGATCTTATTCCATTGTCATTATCAATTACAGGAGCCTTGATTTGTTTTATATATAGAGAGAGAGTTTTGTTCTACCGCACGCTCGAATCGTCCGAAATCGAATACGATGCGTCGATCCACCTTCACTGTTGCTATCATCGGTGCACCGTCCGACCACCTCCGACCATCGGACCTGGTGCGATCGACGCCCAGGTCGTCGGCGGTCCGACGGCGAGCTTATCTGTCGGATTTGGCCGCGATCGGCGGAATCCGATGATTCGCGGCCCAGCGATGGCGTGGCCGGAATCTGGCGGGAAGGACCGCCAGGCCGGGCGATCCTTCCCGTCGGTCCGGCCGCGATTGGCCGGAATCAAGCGATCGCGACAACCGGTTTAGCGGCCATGCCATCGGCCGCCACGATCGGGCGGATTCACCGAATCGCGGTCGGCAGCCGGCTAACGGCCGCCGCGAATTCGTCGATCCGATCAAATCGCGATCGAATCGGCGCGAGCCCGCCGAGCCGCCGGCGACACAGGCGTCGATTGCGCCCGGTCGGCGCCGGAGGTGGCCGAGCAGTGCGTGGCGGCGCGATAGTGTGATAGCTGTGTCGCGAGCGACAGCGAGTTGAGCGCGTGATCGCACACAGATATATATATATATATATATATATATATATATATATATCGATCCGTTGAGCACCATTTTGCTGTTCGATTTCGTGCGACAAGAAAATGCATAGTAATCGCACGCCCAAAGCTATCGATCTCATCGGCAGAAAGCTAGAATCCGGCCATATCCCATTGGAATTCGACGGCAGTCCGGCTCGAATCCGGCAGCGATCCGACCGGAATCCAATGACGGTTCGATCGGAATCCGACCACGATCCGGTCGACACCGGAGTTCGGGAGGATCACGGTTGGAATCCAGTCGGATCCACTAGCGCGTCGCAATTGTGACTGTTTCCGATCGCGATTCGATCGGAATTCGGTCGCTATCCGCTCAGACTCCAGTGTCGATTGAATCGTTGTCGGAATCCGGTCGAATTGCAATCGGGGCGACAGTGAATCGGCACCCACAATCGTGAAATTTCGCACAGAAGAACCACTGTGCATTCCTCATTATTGTGCAATCGCAATTTGATCGGACGACTAAGACGTTGTTGATATATATATATATATATCCGCGGATGCAACGCGTTGATAAACCAAATGATCAAACTTACACAATGAACAAGAGTTAATTCGAAATGTGATCTAAAACCTTACCCCGAGCTCAGATGGCCGCCCTTTAGCTTATCAATCGCATCCACGGGCTTCGTCGCCCACGATTTACTCCCTCTCGAATTCTATGGGACCGAGACGAAGGGTCACTAGATTGACGGTTCTAAACTTTTACAATATATATATTGGCAGCAATTGACCAGACACGTACCCAATCAATTGCGACTCGATCGTGTCATCTTTAAAAAATTATTCAATGTGAAAGTCTTATTTTATTCGTCGAATAAACTTCTACACACAAAATTACTCTTATAAATTTTTTTCGAAATTTATTATCGAATATTATATTAATAGAGGGGATAGAACCATATTTTTTTATGGAATATATTTTTACTTTTTTATCATCCGTACCCTCGAAGGCTCGATCAATTTTCCAACCTTATTAACTCGTTGGTTCATGAATCAAATTTATTTTTTAGGACACTCGTCCTCCCACCCCATTTATGTTTGATTGGGGTATAAAAAATTATTCATGGTTTATTTATTTATTTATAATGATATTTGTGGGACCGGCTGCTAAAGACGTTTGGGACGACTTGCTCACGAGCCGATTGATTGCCCGCCCTTGAGCTCAGCCACAAGCTACCAGCTTACTCACGAAGCTGTCGCCCACTGAGCTCGCTAGCCGTAGCCGCCGCGCCCCCATCCCATCGTCATCGACCGATTACCAACTACAGTCGACTGGTCCTCGCTACTGGCATCATCCCACCACTATAAAGACCAATCCCTCCCATTTTTTCTCAAAAAAAATATCAATAATTTAAGGGGGGAAAAAATATAATAGCGTATCTTTGGCCTAGACAATCGCTCGGAGCTTGATTTCTGACATTTGTCAATTCATAATTTAAAACAAAAAAAATAAGAAAAGGAAAATGATTTAAAAAAAAAAATATATTTATAGGACATTGCATGGTCAAAAGGAGAGGAGCTTTAGTAAAATATGAAACCGCTATATATATATGTTAAGGAGATAAATCATGAGATCAGATGATCAACTTCAAAAATGGATCCTTTTGACGGTGTGATTGAAGGCAAGTGCCCCCTCTAAATTGGGGACATGATGGTAAGCTTTAAACGACGTGCGTAATTAAAGATTTGGTGTTTAGGTTTAAGGGAGAGTGGGGGCAAGGCTGCTGCCCAATTTATTTTTCATCCATCGATAAAGTTTTAATTTATTAATTCATAAACAAAAAAATAAAAATCACTACGTGATTATTTATATCGTTGGAATATAATTATTTTGCTTTGAAATAAGTATATACTAAGAATTTATTAAATCGTGACATTATTATTATTTTTTCCCATTAAAAAGAAATCCTGCGCTATGTCTGTTCTATATAGGGGATAACCGCCTGGCGCTCGCCTGTCTCTCTACTGCGCGATGGAGGGTGAGGCTGGGGAGGGGTAGAGAGAGAGAGAGAGAGAGAGATTATTTTCCGTTCATCGGCTCGGCATTCCATGCTCGGGTTCGCGTTTACCCGCGACGGGAAACGGGCCTAAGGAATGGCCGCCTCGCCGGACCTCGTCTGCCTCGAGGGCGCCGGCGACGACGTGGCATCCTCGGACGGCTCCGCCGCTCCCGAGGACGAAGAGTGGGCGCCGCGCTGCTGCGCCACCGCCGCTGCGCTGGTGGACGGCACTGGACTAGCCTCGCTCCTCGCCGCCGAGGCCGGCCACCTGCCCTCCGGCGCTCACTTCGTCGTCGTTGTCGCCGCCGCCCGCAGCGACGCCGTCAAGTGGATCCTCAAGGCACATGCTCCCCTCCTCCGTACCCTCCATTTATTGAAAAAAAAATGCGGGTTTGGTTTATTAAATCGGTGTGTGTAGGTGAGCGAGTTCTACCGATTCCGGGCGGTGACGGCGTACCTCTCCGTCGCGTACCTCGACCGCTTCCTCTCCTCGCATTCGCTTCCGGTGAGTTCCATTTATCGCGATACATTCGGGCAATTGGGTGCCTTTTCGCTTAATTGTTGACCGAAATGTCGATCGATTTGGCCGGATTTGAAAATAGAAGGCGGTGGAGGAAGAGAGCGGCGGCGGCGCAGGTTGGCCGATTCAACTTGTATCGGTGGCGTGTTTGTCGGTGGCAGCGAAGATGGAGGAGGTGCGCGTGCCGTCGCTGCTTGACCTGCAGATCCTGGACCCCGGCTACGTGTTCGACCCCTGCACCGTCCGCCGCATGGAGCTCCTCCTCATGGCCGCCACCGGATGGAGGATGCGTGCCATCACCCCCTTCGATTTCCTTCCTCACCTCTCCGCCGAATCTTCCCTAGTCTCCCGCGCCGCCGACTTAGTTCTCTCCACCCTCCCCGGTATCTACCAGCTGAGCAAAACATCCCTTTTTATCCACCAACAGTACGAATGCATCACTAACGAGGCCCTACTTTGGCAGTGTTGGACTTCCTAAGCTTCCGGCCGTCGGAGATCGCAGTGGCCGCCGTGCTCTGCGCAGCCGACGAGGCGGCCGATGGCTCCGCCGCGAACGGCGGCGATTTGTCGAGTCGTTCCGACGTGTGGGCGAACAAGGTATATTTTTGTCTTTTAAACGTCCGGTTCCCTTCACCGCCAGTGAGAATAAGGCGCTCGCCTATTCCCTTTTCCCTTAAAAATTAAATAACAACAAAAGCCTGATTTCCTCTATGGAATATGCAAAATAACGCCACGAAATATATTACTTAACCAAATAGGCTAAGAGAATTTAATACAATGAGAGAAGGTGATTGTGCTGGCGGTGATCGGACATCGAATTTGGCGCGGATTCCTGCTTACTTTTCCTCGGTCAATTCGGACAGTAAATGAACACTGACAAAAAAAAAATCCTTAAAATATTTAAAATAAATTATGGCCTTTTTTTATTCCCCACTTTGTTCTAAAAGAAAATCGGTGCCATTTACTCCATTCGAGAGCAGGAAACGGTGAGACGGTGTCGCCAGCTCATCGAAGACTATGTGACAGACACGTGCCCATCGGCGTCCCGGTCGAAGCCCAATCCACTCTGCCCCGCCAATGAGTCGCCGGATGGGCTTTCAACCGTCAGCCCCGTCGCCATCCTTGACGCCGCCGCCGGCAGCAGCAGCTGTGACTCCGCGGCGCTAGCCCACGGCCGCCGCTCGTCGGTCCGCCCGGAACCACCGCCCAAGCGCCGCCGCCTCGGCCGTACCTGTACAGAGAGCTTAAGCAGCTGCCTCCGCGATAAACCCCGTTAGTTAATTTAATATTGTAACGGAGAGCGGCCCGCCTCGATTAATCCACTCCGTTGTGGTAATTAAATATCCGCGCCTTTTTTTCGTTTATTTATTTCCGTCCACTGTCGCTTTTATCGTAATAAACTGTTCTCTCCATTGGAATTTATCAGTCGCCGTCGTTAATTTTTAATCGATAAACAGGTCGAAAATATCAGTCGCAATCTGTCTCTTTTGCTTCCTAATTCCCGGTACTTTAGCCGCGTCAGATTTCGGCGACCAATGGAAGCGTCCCGCGTGGCAAATCGCCCAAGGACGACGGCTCGTACGGCGCGACGAACGGGCGGGAGTATCTCTCAGGCGGATCCGGACCATCCACGTCTACGCAAAGCCCTCGATGGACGGCCAGATTCGACGACGCCACCGGATCCCGTACTCCGGCCGCGCCACGCGACAGCATTTGACAGGAGAAGGAAATAGAGGCCGCGGCGCCATGGCGGTGTTGCTTCTCTTCTTTAGCGTCCTCCGGCTGTTTGACTTGTCAACGCACAATGTCTCGAAGCCTGTTCCACTTCCTCCATGGCAATCGATTTCCCCTGTTCTTTTCCTTTTTCATCTGTGCCCGAGCAAAGTCCATCCTTCGCGATAGCTCATAGCAGGCCACCTTTCCTTTTCATCTTCTGCTGTGAAGGGAGGGAGGGGGAGGGGGAGAGAGAGGAATGGGGCATCTGTTTGTGGCCAAGTAATGCGAAACGCTGGCAGCTTTCAGGGGGCTGGTGCTTTGCGTGATGTCCTTATGCCCAGACTGGGAAACAACAGCAAGCAGCGAAGGGGACGGAGAGAGTTTGCAGCGTTTGATTGGGAACTGCAAGGCTAATAATGCGCGCAGCGAGTCTGCGAAAAGAGTTCTTCGACCATAATCACGCAAAGGGTTTGTCAGCATGAACAAACGCATCCTCCAAGGGCTGAGGCTGGGTTAGGTTTGGTGTCCCTTTCAGCCAAACTCTGCCCTCTCCTGCCATGGCTCACTCACACCACACGCTCCGCGCTGCGCAAGGGGCAGTAGCCAGTGGGTTAAAAGGTCAAGAGATGCCCTCTGTAACTTTCGACTTTCAAAAGTAAAACGCTCTGTTTCCCTCCCTCCATCGTCTCCCACTCGGAGGCCACTACCTCGATGACGGTGGATGGATGGAAGGAAGAATTGACAAGTGAATGAAAGAGAGCAAATGATGAGGTCAGTGTGGAGCAGCTGCAGGAAGAGACAAAAACATAATTTACAAACCCTTTGCAGCGCCACTGTACCGTTACGTCATAATCCCCCTTTGCGTCGCTGCCTTGCCCCCTCAGGCCTGGAGCAGAGACCCGGCCCACGACACAGCCCATCATGACATCCATCTCCAGCCTCAAATAGGACGGTAAACGAGTTATGTTCGGATTTATTCGATAAGATAATCAAATCGAATCAAATTGATTCTAAAATTAATCAAGCGATTGAAAACAATATGTTCAAGCTTGACTTGATTTTTTTTTTTTTAGAGATTGAACTTAATTTAAGCTTGAATTTAGCTTTACTTATTTATTAGGTATCAAGCTTTTAATCAAATTCGATTCAAACTTGATTAAAATTTGTTCGAGTTTGATTTATTTAAATGTTATTAAGCTTTTAAGTTAAGCTTGTTTGTGTATTTTAAATTTTTAATATTTTAATCCTTATTTATAAACGAGTACAAATAAACTCATAAATAATTTTTAAATGAGTTTGTTTACGAACATTGTTCACGAACATTAACAAGCTGAACACGTGTATTCAAGTTTGTTTATTTAATTTATCAAGTTGTTTAAATTTATTTATTAATTGACTTTGATGCATATTAAACGAACGTAAATAAACTCTTATCAAACCGAACACCAAACTTGTTCATGAATATTTACAACTCTAGCCTCAAACCGACCAAACAGATTTACTACTTGTCCCCTGGAACTTGGTGCGTTGAAAATAGTTAAACATATATACAATAATGATTTGATTTTTTTACTTGTTCTCACAGACAAAATGGGATAGTCAATGCAGTGTAGATATATAAAGAATGAACATAGATCAATCTCCGTCAAAGATGAGATGTCTGTCCTCCACTTTGTTAGGCACCGATACGATCATAGATCGATCGTGATTTATATTCCTTCATATAACTGTGGAATCGATTTTGAAGGGCACTTGGAGTGAATGATATCATCTTTACAAAGGGTGATTGTTTATTTTACTTATCGAGCCTCATCTAATAGTAATCCTTCTACGATTGCCTCATGTATAAATGAGAGATAAATCAAGAAGTGTTCATATCAACAACTTCGGCACTCTCATCTTCCATAATTTGTCACTCAATTTTGAAAAAAAAAAATTAAAAATTAATGATAATTAAGGATCGAAATGTAAATATCTAAGAGTCAAATTAAATATTTTATCATTAGATCGTAGCTGCGGGGTGAAGATTATACTAATAATCCCTGCGAGACTGTTTTATATGATTTTTATTCAAATTCATTGATCGATTTGGATTTAAATGGATAGAACTAGTTGAATTTCGATGTAGTTGGGTTTAAGTAGCTAAGCCATTTATATGGGACGATGGATATTAAGTTTATTCGGATTCATCCGATCTACTCAGCTTAATAATATTCATTGATATTGATTGATAATCCATGTTGTCATTCGGAGTGATTAATGATTGATAAGTAATTAGTATGGATGGTAGAATTATTCTAAAAAGTAAGGATCAATTTTATAGGATTGTAAAATTTTTTAGAGTGTCTATTTTTCACTGTGATAATTTTTGATTGGATAAAAATATTCATCATAATTTATCTTTTTTTATTTAACTGTAAGACCGACAAAAAGGGATGTATGAATGTTATTATTTTTTTTATAAAGATGATGAAATTAGTTCTACTATGAAGTCAAAGGTCGAAGATCGAACTTTATGTGAACAAATTGAACCCACTATATTTTTCAGTGAAAATTGAACTAATCGAACCAATAAAAAATCAATTTGAATAGGTTAAAAATCAAATCGATTAAATTTTTTTATTATTAGTCGATTGATATTTCATAGTCAATTGATTTATATTAATTAGTCGATTAAAGTTTCTAATCGACTGACACGATAAATCAGTCGATTAATGAATTCTAATTTAATTAATTTTTTTTTGTTCGAAATTGAAACTCAATCGAATAAATGGAAAACTCAATATATTTTTTTAAAAATTAAATTTATGAATAAACTGAATTAAATTTTTTGATTTGGTCGATTTGATGAGTTTTTTCGATTTAATTGAATTTGCGGTCACCTTTATTTTTAGGAGAAAAAAAATGTATTTGGTCATCCACCATAACGATCAACTTGTTATGCTGAGTGACTGATTAATGCATGTCCATGTGTGATTTGATCATAATCGTCTAATTGTACAAAATGTATAATAACACAGAATGTTGTATAGTATTTTTCTCTTGCAAATTCTTCGTGATCTCCAAACAAATCTTTCAGTGTCTATCGCCATGTGCACTATCCTCGTTCCTGGAATTCAATCGGGCACCTGTGTCGTTTAATTGTAGTCGGATTTCGATTGAAATTCAATTAAATTGTATTCAATCACGATCGTGGTGTATGCTAGCGTTGCGGTCACGATGGAACAAGATTCTAAAAATAATTCGATCGGAATTCGATCACAATCCGATCAGACTCCGACTCCGATCGAATTGTGGATTTAAATGAGATCAAAAATCGAAATTCGATACCCAAAGTTTGTCGCGCGAAGAAAAATTTTTTTAGTTGCGCATCGTGTGTCGATCAAAGGAAATGCATCCATCGTCTCGACAAGAAGGTATGTCTCCCCGTTTGAGATGATAAATCTATTATCCCCATGGTGACGGTGCGATGATAAGACAAGAGTTACTTGCAGGATAGAAAGGGTTGATTAGGATGAGTCTAAAATCTCCGCTTGGTTTGAATGGATCCTCTTTATTTTACAACGTCGAGGATTTTGTTCTTTAGAATTTATCTCTCTTTCGTTAATGTCATGAGACTTTCGTTAATGTTATGAGACGGATGACAGAGAACTAATCTACGCGAAAGGTACAAAATGAGTAAGTAATAAATGGTTGCACGGATGGTAATATAATATACTACTACAACATCGAATTTAAATTTTATATATTTTATAAATCAAATTTATTTAATTGACTAGCATCATCACCCCGACCCCTCCTTCGTATCACAACCGTCCATTTCTATTTCTTCGTCAGTAAGTAAAACATCCTTTTGTTTTGTGGGGCACTCTTAAGGACGCCTAAACGCGTATCCTCATAGCGCGTAAACGAGGACTTGGGATCCTCTCCAAGTGACTTTCGGAACTGCCTAGTGGTCTTAGTGATTTTGCGGCCAGGATCAAGGCAACCTACGGAATTGACGGTTTAGACTGGCGATTTAGGATTGAAGCAGCAGGCAATTGTTTGAGGGGATGCTGGGATGGAACCTCCCAGGGAAGGTTTGTCGCACTCTTTTTCTCCTATAAAACAGTCACCTGTCAGATCGTTCGCTTCGACATCTCACATCGCCTCGCCGCTGAGCTTCGCCGGCGACTTAGATTCGCGCAGAGAAGAGGATGAGTTATTACAAGCAGCAGCAGCCGCCGATCGGCGTCCCTCCTCCCCAGGGTGAGTCATCGCCGGAGTTCCCCGCAATGGTCGCGATGTCTTTTTTTTTTTTTTTGTCTCCTTTCTTCTTCTTCTTCTTTAAGATTCGATGATCGTGGTTCTCTAGGGTACGAAAAGGATGGCTACCCACCGCCAGGTTATCCGCCGGCCGGTTATCCGCCCCCGCAGGGTTACCCACCGGCCGGGTACCCGCCGCCATACCCGCAGCCGCCGCCCCAGCAGCAGAAGAGCAGCGGGCCTTCGTTCGCGGAAGGATGGTAAACGACTCGAACCACAAACTCTCACTCGTTTTTCCCCCCTACTTCTCCTCCTCGATCTAGTCGAGATGCGCACGATAGCAAGTTCTATTTATTCTGCGCTGCTCTTGCGGCGGCGCACGATAAGCCTGCCGCACGAGGGGGTTTTGGGTTCGGGTTGCGTTGCTTCAGGCTCGGATCCGAATCCGCTTAGTTACCTTGCAGGTGTTCTCTTCGCTGATGCAGATTACTCGTGTGATTTCTCTGCAGCTTGGCTGCTCTGTGCTGTTGCTGCCTTTTGGAAGCATGCTTCTGATCACCGGCTTCCGAGGATGATTTTCTCTCTCCATGGCAGGAACAATCGATTATCATTTATTTCTTCGCCTCAATTGAAGTTCAACTTATGCATTGTATTTTATTTTATTTTCGTGTTCTCTGCATCTTTCTTTCTTGTAAAGTTGGATTGCTCGATGAATAATTATTCTAAAAGGTTGGAATTTTATTCGACAAGTTGTTATTCAGATTACTTTTCAATCAGGTTGTTTGATTAGTTTAGAAATGCCAAGAAAAATAATCATTTTTTTTTAAAGGAAAATTTCCCGGTTCGCAGATCTCCAGTAGTCGAGTCCAGGAAAAGCCCAAAATGGCTCAATCCTTTTTCCCTTATCCGAGTTTTGTCGATAATAATGTTTGTCTTCGCTCGGTCGGATCGGGTTCGGTTCGTGTGGACCGGCCAACATTGAGCTAGCTAGAGGATTGCAAAGCAAAGGTAATGCTGCCCGCCATTAATGTTGAAAGCTCGTCTTGCAAAAATTGAATATATCGATCGAAATTGAAAATTCAGTTTGTTTTTAAAAAAATATTTGTTATTTCGATTAATTCTATTCCGTTTCAAATTTGAAATAAAAAAATTAATTTAATCGATAAATCAAATTGAAAATTATTAATATATATATTATTAGTTGGTCGATAAATTATAGCATCAATTGATTATTGACTGTATTGTAATATTAGTCCTTAATTCAATGGATTTCGATTAATTAAAAAAATAATTTATTTGATATTTTTATTCAATCATAAATTAACATGATAAAAAATAAATATTTCGAAAATTTTTACGGATCTACGAAATAGTTATATGAAAGAGAGCTGCTTTTTCCACCCCTTCCACCGTACATTTCATCCCCTTCTCTCTCTCCGCATGAAATGACATTCTTGTCCTCTTTGTTTTTTTTATTTTTATTTAATTTAAAAATAGCTCTCATACTTGTATATTTTTAATTTTATTTAATTTTTATTTTTTAATTTATTTTTTTCATCATCAATACGATATTTTTTTTAATTTTATTTAATTTTTATTTAGTTTTATTATTTTAATCAATTTTATTTATTATTTATTATCAATACTTTTTTTTTTAAATTTTATATAAATTTTATTTAGTTTTACTTTTTTAATCAATTTTGTTTATTATATTTTTTCAAGTTTATATAAATTTTATTTAATATTTTTTTCATAATACTTGTATTTTTTTCAATTTATTATTTTTTTAAGTTTTGTTTTTTTATTGATTTTATTTTTTTGTTAATCAATTTTTTTATCAGTTTTATTTTCTTTTGAATATTTTGTTATATGTTTATAATCTTTTGTTTATTTTTAGTTATAAATTTTAGGAGTTATTATTTATAAAAAATTTAAAAAGTATAAAAATATGGATCAAAATAAAAAATTAACAAAAATACTAACAATTAATAGTGAACACATTCATAACTTACAAACAAATATTTTTTTCGATTGAAGAGTACATGTAATAATATACAAAAAACACAAAAATATATAAAAATAAAAATTTTAATCAATATTGTCTCCAAATTCTGCTCCTGACATGTTTGGTGATGGTGTACCTATTACTTTATACCACAAATGAATACGTGTCCTATAACGAGTGACTCATCCTTTAGCTTCATACGATAAATGTTGCCACCACCACGTTGGAATAGGTGGTACAGGGTAATGAGGATGTAAGAAAGCTTGTACGAAGTGATTGCCAACATGAGCAATAGCTATTTCTCGACGCTCTTGGTTTGGAACTGGAGGAGTTCTTAATGGCAAGTGAGTAAAACAACTTTCAATATTCTCACCAAATGTATGCAGTACAAGATTGTACCTTGATGCGATGACAATTCCCAAAGGCATAGAGTCCATCCAATATATTTCTGGTGCCCACGGCTCAAACCAATTCAATGAGAATAATAAATTAGTTGCCAAATTTCGATCTGGATAAAGTTGATCATATAGATCCTTATTTTGTTGAATCTCTTCTATAAGATCGAATTGTACTTGAAACCAACCTTCTTCACCATACCCAATTAGTGCAGCTATTGTCCTGAATCCACAATGACCATCAGGTTGAACATCAATAGTGTGAGAAATATAACGTTGCAGAGGCACAGGTAATTTCTCAATATAAGTATCATGCATGGGTGGAACTGGAGAGTGATCATGAGTCATTTGAGTATTGCAAACCTTCGACCCCCTTCCACGTCTTCCTCTCCCTCGAGATGTTGCAGTCGGTTGAGAGACCCTAGATCCTGAAGTGGATGCATCTGCAAAAGAAGGTATACGACGTCCACTTTGCTCATCTCTACCCGTAGGTCGGCCTCTATGTTCTGTGTTGTATGAAGGAGCTCGAACTGTACTTTGAGATGAATCTATCATATCGAAAAACTTGTCTATCATATGCTCTCGCATATATTGATCCATTCCATCTAATATGTCAACAACGTGAGATGTCCTGTTAGGTTGTGCTTCCTCGTCATTAAACTGATGTACGTGCATCGACAATCTCCTCCAATGAGCATTGATAATCTGAAGCGGAATTGGAATGGAAAAGTAACGGTAATGTGCAAGATCATGCTCGCATGGCAATCCATATACAATTTTGATAGAGCAGTTGCATCTGCCAGCTAGCTGGTGAGATGCTTCTGTTAGTGAAAGCCCTAGAGTCAATCATGTGATGATTGTTGTATGGACTTTATTGTATCATATTCCTATTTATAAAGGCAAGGTTATTATATTTACTTGTATTGGTGCCAAATAACTAAATATAATAACGTCCTTGAGTAGTTGGTTCTTATCTATATCAATCGATTGGTTGAATCGATAATGAGATGATATAGAGAACACTACACTTAATTATTCCTAGTCAAGTATTAACATTCAGGGACAATGTTAATGCGTAGAGACTAGCATGTAGGTCAACACGATGACTTGATCTCACAAGTCATGGATATGAGATATCAAGTTGACACATGGGTATACATTAGAGAATGTATACTGAATGACCCGCCATGAGAAAGTATCGTGGATCGTTATATGAGTGTCATATACTTTCTCATGTGGCTATTAGTATGACTATTAGTCCTTAGACCTGAAGTCACCATGGTTCCCTACATAAGGAGTTGCATACTTTGGCTTCGTCAAACATCACCCGTAAATGGGTAGACTATAAAAGCGATTACTGGGTATGTGATAAATTATGCGGAGGAATGTGAGTGATGTAGATGAGATCTATCCCTCCTATATGACGGGAGAGACATCGTTATTCTTGATAGAGTGAGGCCACGAAGTGCATGACCATGCCTAAATGAGTCAATATGAGATATTGAGCTCATTTGATTACAGTTAGTCTAATTGGAGTTCAAGATATAGATTGTACCGAGGATGACACGATCTATGCCTCAATTGGTCAATCTAGATGTCAAGGATAGAGGGACATTGTCACATATTGTGAGAATCACAATTAGTAGTCACAAAGATGATGTTGGAACTCAACATTCTTGTAACTTGGGTAGCAATGATGTGTTGCTAGATACCGCTCATTGCTAATGTTCTAAATCAGTTTAGGGACATTGCCAACGTTACAAGAACCTATAGGGTCGCACACATAAGGGCAATTAGATGGAGATTAGGTTCATATGATGAACCATGAGGATTAGGTTCATGGGACGAACCAAATTGGATTAAGAGTAATCCAAATTAAACTAATTGAGTTAGACTCAAGTTGATTCAAGTGTTGAATGAGTTTAATTTAGATTTGATTCATCAAATCAATTTAAATTAATGAATAGAAATTCATTAAATTAAAATTGACTTGAATCAAATGGTTGGATTTGATCAACCATGGGAGATAATAGGTCAAGTTTGACTTAACTTGAGAGGGAAGATGAATGGTCAATTTTGACTCGACCAAATTGCCATGTCATGGTGACTTGGCATGGAGCCAGCCAATGATGATACTCCACATCATCATGGACACATCATGGGGTGCCACCTCATGAGGGAGACCAAGAGTCATTGGCTCATGGAGTTACATGCATGCATGTAACCCCCTTATAGTGGGTTATGGATGATGTGAAATTAAGTTGTGTAACTTCATCTTCTTCCTCTTCTCTTCCCTCAAGCTCTCTCTTCCTCATCTAGCCATGAACATCCAAGGGGTGCTAGCACACTCTAGGATGCTTTTCTCCACCTATTGCTTGTGTGGATACCGATAGAGGAGTGTACACTTGACACTCTCGAGTTCTGACAAGCCGTTTGGACGAGCGGGATAAGCGAAGGGCGTCGCTACGAGGGTAACACTCTCACCTTCTAGATTTAAGGTAGATCTAGGGTTTTTAGTAAACACATACATATTTTTGTTTTTAATCCATCTTCACACGGATCCATGGCCAGGGCTTCCGAGGTTTCCGCAACGCAAAAAGCGGTTTTTGTGGCTCGGAAAAACCCAACAGCTTCCTCAATGCATTTTAGCTGACCAGAAATCAACTCCATTGCCTCTAATGAAATTCGACACCTTATTTGACTGAAAATGTCATCATGTAAATGTTGATGACGTGGAATGTTAAGAGATCTCTCGAATGACTTCTTAATATCCCCAAATTGAATTCTCAACATCTTATGTATTTTTTCAAAAGATGTCTGTAGGGATGACATGATATCTCCCAAATATAACTTTAGTCTCGCATGTGCAGACTCTGCCCTGTAATAAAAAAAATACATTATGTTTTAATACTGAAACGAATTGAAATAGTACAATAATGAACAAAATTTAAATATTAAAGCTACAAAGTGATATACCTTTGATTTGAATTGCTCCGGAGGTGCATACATGTATCAACCCATGCTGAAATAAACCGCTATTTGTAAGGGTGTAACCATGTATCCCAAAGGTAATTTAGAACACCTTCGAATTGTTGATACTCCTTACGCATGACATCCCACTTCTGCTGGTAAGACCATTGTGTCGATGAATTAATGAGTGAGTGTCATGATGCATAAAAATGTTGTCACTCGGACTAGCGTAGGGCGCATTTCTTCATTACGCACTGGTGTATGTGCCAAATACAAAGAATGTGACGTGCATTGGGAAAACAAGTTTCAATGGCATTAATAAGCACCAAATCCCGATCTGAAACAAACACCAATGGCAACGATGCCTTCTTTTCAACCATCCACTTGTTTAAGGTATCTAATGCTCATGTCAGTTGCTCTGTCCTCTCATTACTATGATATGCAAACATAAGTGAGTAATTTCGCATTGTAGATATGATACCCACAACCTCCAATAGTGGTATCCGATACTCATTGGTCTTGTATGTGACATCAATGATCAACACAGACGAAAAGTTGACAAACAACTCTAGACTTTTTGGATGAACCCAAAGAATATCTATGATTTCATTGGTGTCTGGATTTATACGGTAATTATGGAGATATTCTTTCTTGATTAATTGGTCCAAGACATACTGAATAGGATTTAGGCCACCCCGTTTAGCAGATTTATTTGTGAAAATGATATTGTAAATGCTTTTGATCCCTGTAGTGTTTGATGGGTCTCTTTCCTTCAAAATACTAAGAATTTCACGAGGTGTGGTGCTGTTGGCCATGTCGAGCACAAATTCTTTCTCTATTGGTTTTAACCTACTCGGGTACTCATGGCCATCAATATATTCTGCTAATTGATGATTATGAAAATCATAAACAACCCTTAAACCCCACATCACACCATCTGGAGGTATTGGTATACCTCGCAGCTCAAATGGACATTCACATTTTTTAGTCTCAGTATTTCTTTTTAAGGATTGTCTATCAACTAGATATCGTGGCGGTTTATACTTTCCACCTCTTTCACACATAAGATGACACTTTGGTAGCTTGCCACCTTTTAAATTAGCAGAATTTTTAATAACCACTACAATACCATTCTTCAGACCAACTGTCTTTACCCAATTTATCATATCTTCTCTACTTTTAAATATCTATATAAAAAAATAAAACAAAGATGTATAAGTGTGACATTATCTGGTCTTAATATAATTTCTCTACTTGTAAAATAAATAACGAATATGTATAAAACAATGATAATAACTAACCTCATCTGTGGTAAATTCGACTGTATAATCGCGACTATTGTTGGATATACTCTCTTCACCAGGAACATTATTCTCAATTGACCAACTATCTGAAAATAAACCCAAATAGTCATCCGTAGTTTCCTTCTATGAATTACGAAAAGTAATGGCTAAGAAGATAACTATGTTTTGGAAGAGAGAATGAGAGGCTAAGAGGGAGATAACAGTGGAGGGAGGTGTGATTGAAGAGTGACTAAAAATGAAGTGTGAGAGGAGAATTTATAGGGAGAGATTTTGACATGTGTTAAGAGTTGAAGGGTGGGTAATTTAAGGGGAAGGGAGGTTTTGACATGTGTCAAGAGTTGAAGGGTGGGTAATTTAAGAGGAGGGGAAGTTCTGACATGTGTCAAGAGTTGAAGGGTGGATAATTTAAAGGGAAAAGGGTGTTTTGACATGTGTCAAAGATTGAAGGATGGGTAATTTAAATAGAGTAAGGAGTTCTGACATGTATCAAGAGTTGGAAGTGAGGTAATTTAAATGGATGAGAGATTTTGACATGTGTCAAGGGTTGGAAGGGGGTAATTTAAAGTGATGAGAGATTTTGACATGTGTCCAGAGTTGGAAGGAGGGTAATTCAAAGGGATGAGTGATTTTGACATATGTCAAGGGTTGAAAGGGGAGTAATTTAAAGGGATGGGAGGTTCTAACATATGTCAAGCATTGAAGAGGGGTAATTTAAAGGGAGGGGGTGTTTTGACAGGTGTCAATGGTTGGAGGATGGGTATTTTAAATAGGGTGAGAGATTCTGACATGTGTTATGTGTCAAGGATTGGAGGGAAGGATGATTTAAAGAAGAGAAGATTCTGACATGTGTCAAAAATTTGATGAAAGTAATTTAAGTGTCGAATTAGGAAGGTAATTTAAAAAAAAAAAAGAGAAAATTATATAAAATAAAAAAAATAAAAATATTTGATAAAAAAATAATAAACAAAATTGATTAAAGAAATAAAACTAAATAAAAATTAAATAAAAATTAAAAAATTTAAACAAAAATAATTTAAAAATAAAACTAAATAAAAATTAAATTAATATATATATAGTATTAATGAAAAAATAATAAACAAAATTAATTAAAAAAAGTAAAACTAAATAAAAATTAAATAAAATTAAAAAATCTATATATAAGTAAAATAAAAAAACAAAGAAAAAAACGTTAAAATTTTAAAAAATTATTAAACAAAATTAATTTAAAAATAAAAGTAAATTAAATTTAAAAATATATATAGTATTAATGAAAAAATAATAAACAAAATTAATTTAAAAAATAAAACTAAATAAAAATTATATATATAATAAAATAAAAAAATAAAGAGAAAAAAGGGTAAAAATGTCATTTGAATAGGAGAGAGAGAGAAAGGGAGAGAAACAATTTACTATCTGAAATTGATATCTGCTTTTCGAGATAAATTTACCGTTCGTACTAACATCTGAGAGAAACGTGGACAGACAAGTGTGAACGTGACCTAGCACGTGGGAAATGCACAAGGTATTTTTTCTTTCTGTACATTTTCAGATCGATATAAACGATTTTCCCTGTAGGCGGACGCCATAGATTTCGTTAAAGGCTCATTTTTTTTTTATTGTTATTATTATTTACAATCAATTCAATCAGTTCAGAAGATTGTCTATCTGATTAGCTATCGATCCACTATAAATCAATCCGATAAGAAAGCTCTCATTTTTTTTTTTATTATTTACAAATGGTATTCAAGTTTCGTCCGACTAATTCACTTGGTGAACCGGCCCTGTTCCACAGCCTCCGAAGAGTCTCCATCGGGCCACAAGGATAAATCAGGATGACGCGCCGTCAAGTCATCGTGAGGGGTATGTACACCAATTAGGATCCGCACCCCACACCAACCCAGCTGGAAAACGAAAACTCGCCTCCGCAACCCGCAAACGAGTGGAAAACGGCGAAATTCTCTTCGTAAACTACAGTCGACAAGGATCGAACCATGGCTTGCCACAGGGACCGCCCAAGCTCTTACCGATGCGTCGTTTCCCTGAGGACGATAAGAAAGCTCTCATGCCTTCGCGGGAAGGGGCTAATGGCTAGCGCATGCAGAAAGTTGTACAAATGGACAACAGGTCAATCCCTCGCAAAAGTGAGGTTCCATCCCTCCATGTGTTAATTATTAGTCTCAAAGGACCAAAGGCCCACCGTGAATTACCTCCCTTACGATGGCCCGAGGGCGGATTGATAGGCGCCGCTAGGTTGACAGTTCCAACTTTTTGTACAAAAAGATAAGAAAGCTCTCACATCTTTATGAGGATGACATATTGATTGGAACATAGCGATATTTACGAATTAAGTACGGATTTATTCGGGAAGAAAATCTAAAACCCTTATCTAAATTCAAATAGTCCTCCTCTGTCCTGATCAATCGCATCGGGGCCAAAGACTCTTCGTGATTTATCTTCCTTTTAATAGTCGTGAAATAGATCGATGAGAATTATTAGATTGACGGTTCTAATTTTTTGCGAGATAAGAAAGCTCTCATCCAATAACGCAGGCGTTTTAACGGACCGGTTCAATCTGGAATTGAGTTGGAACCAGTTCGTTAAATTTGGAATTTGAATCGATTCGGATGAATCAGTTCTAGAATCAATCGAAGCTCGATTTCGATTCGCTTGATTCGGTTCAATCGATTAAAATCGGTTGGAACTATTTCGGCGGTTCAAATCGATTCTGATTTCGATGTGGATCTGGTTCCGGTTGCTAATTTAAAGGTGAAAATTCTTAAAATGTTAACATGTCTCCAAGATTATTTTGCGATAAAAAAAAAAGGATCATCATTACGTTAGATGAATTTGGAAGCTCAAGTTCGAGGAAGGTAATTCGGAACCATTTCGGAATCGGTCTGGAACCGTTTCGAAACCGGTTCAGAATCGATTCGGAACCGATCCGGATTGAATTAATTCCAAAATTAAAACTTTGGAATCGAAACCGGTTCGGAACCGGTTTTGAATTGGTTCGGACCGATTCCAATGTCGATGAATTTGAAATTGATTAAAACCGAATCGAAATCAGAACCGAACAATCGATAAACATGCCTACGGATAACGATCGGATCCAAAAATCTTTTCCAAAGCTAGCTGTTGAGGATTCGACACAACTCTCCCACCAGATTAGCTGCCATGCATCGAGTCTCGTGCGGGTCGAAGAATAATGCACCAAAGTGGCCATTTTATCCATGCAAAAGTTGCTACTTTGCATTGCATGCCAAAGAAGACACAGACACACTGTTAGTGGTGGTGGTGGACACGCGGATTCTGATTGCTACACCACAAAGAAGGCATTCACGGTAGCTATTTAAAGCCAAACGCTTTCTGAATTTTCGAATAACCTGCTCATTTTGATCGGTCCAAAGCCTTTTTATTTTTATTTTTTAATTTTATAGTGGAGATCGAGAAGAGTGCAACAATCCTGATCATATCGTCGTCGATAGGCCGAAAGAAATTCAAAGAATAATGATATTAAAGAATGATCTGAGTAAGACCGATCCGAAGCTTAATTTTACATCCAACAATTAATCAGAATCCTAAGAAGCTGGAGTTGCTTGGCTGCTGCTGCAGTTTGAGCTGTAGAGCCTCTCCACCAGTCTCTCCAGTGCTTCTTTCATCCATGGATGCTGGCATCCTTCTTTGGCTTCATCCACCGTCACCTGAAACGACATCAAATCCACGTTTCAGAAATCAGAAATCAGAAATCAGAAATCAGAAATCAGAAATCAAAAAAGCTTCGCGTGGTCGATCGCTCACCCATTTGCGCTCCCTCGTGTGCATCTCTGGCCAGTCGCCGAGCTCCTGTGTGACATGGAGAGGGAACATGGTGCCTTCGTAGTACGCATCGTAAGTTCTGCTCTTGTACTTCCATTTTCCAAGTTTCTTCTGCAAGAAGGGGGGAGATATATAGCATCTGTTAGCGAGATTCTGCAAGAAGATATGAGCAATCTTAATTAGCAGGAATCAAGTCGATCGACCTCAATGTGGCCCTGCACTCCTGCTTCCTCCATTGCCTCCCTTGAGGCTGCTTCTTTTATTGTCTCATCAGTCTCCCAACCACCCTGAGAAACCATGGCATTCATGAAGCGGTTAATTGGAAGGCCAAATTCAATCGCTTTTACCGAAGTAAATTGACTGCTCGAAGGCCAACCTTGGGGAAGAGCAAGCCATTGCCTTTGGGGGAGCTGATGACGAGAACCTCCACCGATTTATCGGCCTCCTCGCCGGGATTGAACTTGTAAGGAATGCACCTGCACGATATGCATGCCCGAACCGATCAAGACATATGTAATAGGAAGAAAGTGCTCGATCTGCACATTGAAGACTGGAGAAGAAGAAGAAAAAAAATCGATTTTTGTTGTTACCCGACGACGAGGCGGCTGCCGTTCTTGCTGTATCGCTGGAGTTGCCTTCCCTGTCGAGAAACCAACGTCACCATCTTCTTCTTCTCCTTCTTCTTCTACGTCCTTTCTCCTTCGGAAGGAAATAACTGATGAGAAGATGAAAGAATGGAGAGGAGATAGAGGAATAGAAGGGTATAAATAGAGGAGCTAGCAGAGTGGGTCAGGAGGGCCGCTCATTGCGCCGGCATCGTTTCCATCGGTTTCATGCTTTGAATCGGTTACGGCAGACCGAGTCGTTGGATGAATACGAGTTGACTCGCCCGCAACGCCGAGTCATATCGTGTGGGGCGGGAGGCGGCGGCCGCTTAGCGTTGTTCGTAGAACGACGGAGGAATTACCTGAATACGTCGCTAGTTTTTATTTTATTTTATTTTATTTTTAGCGAAATGTAATTCAACCTGAAAAACAAACATTTATTTTGATAAAAAAAATAAAAATCACGTGAGTTATCTGATAAATTTGCTTTTAAATTAGGCATGTTTAACGGATCGGTTCGATCCGAAATCGAGTCAGAATTAATCCGTTAAATTTGAAATCGGAATCGATTTTGGAATCGAACCAGAATTGTTCTGATTCTGATTCGATTCGGTTCCAATCGATTTTGGAATCGATTTGTAACCGATTCGGGTTCCGATTTGGATCTGATTCTGGTTGCTAATTTAAGGATAAAAACTCTGAGCATATTAATATATTTATAAAATTATTTTGCGACAGAAAAAAGAATAAGAATATCGACGTGATAGATGAATTTAGAAGCTCAAGTTCGAAGAAGATGCTCCGGAATCCATTTTAAAATCGATCTGAAACTGTTTCGAAACCGATTTAGAACCGGTCCGAATTGAATTGATTTCAAAGTTAAAATTTTAGAACCGGAATCGATTCAGAACCGATTTTGAATCGGTTCCAATCGATTTCAACATCGAAAAATTCAGAACCGATTAAAATCGAATCATAATAAAAATTGAGAAACCGATAAACATGTCTATTTTAAACCGAGAACAATTTCATTTAAACACTTTTTTTTTTAAATATGGTAATTTAACCATTTGGGCTCCATAAATTTCACGAGAGACAAAGGAAGATTTTCTTAAGAAATAGGAATTGATCAATGCAATTTAGATTTTAGACCTCGTCAAATTTGTTCATCCACCCTTCGCCCTTCCTAAATAATAAAAAAAAAAGTCTCCTCAGGATGGCGCGATGGTAAAACAGAATGATCACTTTGGAAATGGGCTGGAGTCAATTTCGGATGAGGAGTCTAAAATCCCCCCTGACGTCAGATGACCCTCTCTCTGTCTTACTATCGTGTCCAAGGATAAAGTCCCCTCGTGATTTACCCTCCCTCTCGCCGCAGCCTTGGGACGGGTGGCAAGGGCTGCTAGTTGGGCAGATTTTCAACTTTTGAAAATAACAAAAAAAAACACTTAAAATTCATGTCAAATTAATTTATCATCTTGTAACGAAAAGCGATTACACTTGCTCAACGTTTTTTTTCATCGTCGATCCTTCGATGATAATGAAAAAAAAAAAATTATGGAGGATTATATCTCTTAACTTGTTGACCAAAAGCAACGAAAAATTTCTGAATTCGAATGAGAATTTTAGATTTTACATCGAGATTTAATCCATATCTATTTATAATAATACCTATGTTGTTCTAATTAACGGACCGTTACTAGGACAGGAATTATAATACGATAAATTTGTTATGCAAATTATTATTTTTTAAATCTTAACAACGAGATACTTTCCTAGCACATTAAATATGAGACTAGGTTAATAAAGATAAATAAAATCTTTTTAAATAGTTTCATTATGCATGTTCCAATTGAGAATCAGGGATGATGCCTTCTCAGTCACATGGAGTTCTCAGTAAGAGATCAAAGAGAGAGTCCTTGTGCAATATGCAAATAATAATACGGAAATTAGAAGAGAGCTGAAGCATGCCCCCGACGAATCTCCTTCTCCTTCGATGCTTAAATCAGAATCGAAATGGACCAAAAAGAAAACGGAATCTAGAAAACAAAAAGATCAGCCTGCTTCCCCCACGACGAGTTCACCTTATATACCTAAGTCGAGGTTGTGGAGTTGTGCCTGAATGAGAAAGTGAAGTCATAGAAACGATGCTGGTGATAGACATGCTTATCGATTTCTCGGTTTTGATTTTGATTTTGGTTCCGATTCGATTTTAATCGGTTTTAGATTCGTCGACATTGGAATCGATCCGAACTGGTTCAAAATCGATTTTGATTTCAAAATTTTAACTTTGGAACTAATTCAATCCGGATCGATTCCGAATCAGTTTCGAAATGGTTCCGAACTATCTTCCTCGAGCTTGAGCTTTCAAATTCATCTAACGTGTTAATGATCATATTTTTTTTCTATCGTAAAATAATCTTATAAACATATTAGCATGCTAAGAATTTCCACATTTAAATTAATAATCGGAATCAGATCCACATCGAAATCAAAATCGGTTCCGAACTGATTCCGAAATCGATTGGAACCGAACCGAATTGGAATCGAAACGGTTCCGATTCGGTTCTAGAATTATTCATCCGAATCGATTCCGATTTCGAATTTAACGGATTTGTTCCGATTCGATTCCGAATCGAATCAATCCGTTAAGCATGCATAAAGGGTGATCCCTCAAACTTCATGGATAATGTCATATACTAAGGGATCATACCATCTTAAAATGGATAAAAAAAATAATTCGATACACGAACTTTCACCATGTAGGTTCCCAGAAAGGAATCCATTGTACTCAATTTTATTTTATTTTTTATAAAATATTATTTTCAGGATTTGAATTCATGATCTCTTGATCACAAAATAATAATTTTATCGTTGCATTAAGACTCTTACAGTAGATATACATTCATAATCATTTTGGAGGGTCACGATGGACCCACCACCCTTGGATTTTAGCCCAGAGATCGATCATAAACATGTGACTCGTCAAAGTCCCATGAAGTCTACAGATTTTTTAAGATCAATTGAATGATTGAATGAATTTCGATCACAAACCCCTCTCAAATTTTTCCTCGTCGCCCGCTAAGTCTTTTAGGATCAACGCCCGCTAAGTCCTATTTTTTTTTTCTATCGTAAAATAATCTTATAAATATGTTAGCATGCTAAAAATTTTCACTCTTAAATTAACAATCGAAATTATATCCATATTGATTCCGAAATCAATTGAAATCGAGCCGAATCGAACCAGAATCGAAACGATTCCTGTTCAATTCTAGAACCGATTCATTCGAATCCATTCTGATTTTAAATTTAACGGATTGATTTCGACTCGATTCCGGATTGAATCGATCTGTTAAAAAAATCTATACCTAGATAACTTATTGTTTGATTGTAACTCTTGCATCTCTTTCGACACGTGGATCATCTCGCTTCGAAACTAGAGGTTTAGATCACTTATATTTATGACTCCTGTGCTGTGAATATAAATTAATAGTGGAGCAAATTAAAAAGTAAAAGAGCATTTTGTGTCATCAATGAATAAAATAACTTTCCAAACACCGACCGACAGAAATATAAATTATTTAGAGTGATATTTAAACATCCGCAACAAAAATTGAAATTTATTAATTTAACGACTCACGATGATTATGAAAAAGATAAATCACAGAGGACTCTATAAATTTTGATATGGTAGCTAAGACACATGGAGATCATTTGAATTCAGAAAAATACATTAGATCTCTTTCAGGATCGATCATTGTCTTATCTATAAGCTCTGTTTTAACCATCACGTCATTTTCGAAGAGATAAAATAAAAATATTTAAACATAAACTATATAGAGAAAGTCTTAAATAAATAAGTTTAAATTAGGCAGGGGATACAATCAAGTACTATAAATATAAAATAATAACGATGATTCACATATTCATATATATATATATATATATATATATATATATATATAAATATATAATATGTTTAATGGCACAACATAAGCATTAACATAGCGTCAATTATAAATATTAATGAAAATAAATAAAGGAAGGAGAGAATATAATGGGATAGAATGTGGTGACGACGACGATGATGTTACTAATATTTTTCAAGAGAGAAAAGAAAAGACAACAAATAAAGATGGACAATGATCGATAAACCATCTATTTTCTTTGTAAAATATAGAGATGGTGACTAAGACAAGATGCTCAAGTGCTCGTGTTAGTGGAGTGGATTTTGAAATAGGCATTAGCATATCCATGGGCCCTATTGAATAACTTATAGATTTTTTTTTTCTTTGTCTTTTTCTAGGTGCTTCCTTTCTCACTTTCATGGAAGCTCTACAATACACATGTAATATGTTGCCCAATATCTTGGATCATCTCATTTTTCTTCTTAGAATAAGGCTCAACATAGAATAAAAAATGACTTTTTCTATGACTAAAATAATTTTCTAAAAAAGTGTACTCCTAAGGAAGGAAGATGACAAATCAACGATTTGAACCGACGGCTCAAATTTGATGTGACTCGACTACAAATTAGTTGTGTGTCGGACATAAGTTAAAATTGACCTAACAAGTCAATGCAAGCCAATAGAGCATAATTTTCACAATTTTAGTTGAGATGGATTGTCAATATGTTTTTGATTTGGATTGGAATTCTACTTAGTTAAATTATATAATTTTGCCATAGCAAGTTGGATATCAAATAGTTGTTATAGTAGAATCCTTTTAACTTTTGAGTTTACAAGTAGTCTTGTTTTGGCAAGCATCACAAGATAAATGTTGTTCTCTTAACGTTAATTTCTAGTTTTCGGGACTAATTTAGTCGGTAAGTGCAAAGGAGTTTGTTCGTAGCGAGTGTGGATCAATTCTTGGATAATTCATCATCTTGGATTATCGATGATCTTCTTCCTTTGCACTTGTCAATTGGGATCCTGATGAATCCTTTTCCATAATAGAGACATTGGTGGAGATCATTAATGTGACGATTTTAATTTTTTTTTATTTGTGTGTAAACCTTTGCACTCACTCCCATTAAATTTTAAGTTATCCTTTCCTCTAACTCTATCTTCTCCTCTTTTGCTCAAGACAAACATCTGAAGTTCGATATAATTTCTTACTCAACATCTCTCAGTGATAGTAGCTTATTATTGTTAAAAAATATGAATGGAAAAAAGCGGTGAAATGGATGAAGAAGATTTTATCATATATGAGACTTTATTTTCACATTGAAAGTTTCGAGGTTTAATGATTGATGGCTACAATCATGGCTAATTTCGTCAGCAATTCAACTAGAATTCAATCATGATCCGGTCAAACTCCGATACTTGTCGAATCATGGTCAGATTTTGGTAGAAATCTGATCGTTCGACGACGAAGCTTAACGATCGATGACATTTACTGTGCATTCCTTATTATTATACATACTCAAATGCTCACGAGTCGTGCACTGTGTATCACACAAAATATTTCAAGAGAGAGGAGAACGCAGATTGATATATATATATATATATATATATATAGTCCAAATACTAGCAACCACTATCTATTACTTGCTCATGTCATTGATTACTATCTATATCAAAGATTTAAAAAAAAAAATAAAAAAATTTAAAAAGTGTTTTCCATGTGTGTAGCTTTTTTTATGAAAAAAAATTATGAGTTCTTAATTTATCAACTAAGTTTTATGTTTTGTACAAATACATGTTAGTTGTGTGCTTTTCTTTTTGGGTGTATGAACTTCTTTGTACTCATGATGAGTATAAGTTACGAAATTTATACAATACGATCGCATGTTGTTTGTATGCGAATCAAATGACTATAAAATTGAATCGGACAACTAGAGATGTGCAAGCATAATACCTAATCGTCGAAGCATCAAAATGGAATACATGTATACAACTAGCATGGGCAAGGCCATACACACATAAATCTATGCATTGTATAATCACGAAAGTACTAAAATAGTATAAATGCACACAATTTGTGTATTTTACTCACGAGTTGACACAATATATAAAATTATTAGGCAGCCAAAATGACATAAATCTTGGTTCAAATAAGATTCATATATCTCTAAAAATGATATGATATTGTCCACTTTAGATCTAAATCCTTACGATTTTACTTTTGAGCTATATTCAAAAGGTCTCAAAATAATGGGGATATCTTTTCATCTTATAAGCTCATGATTTTTTCCATATCTTTTTAATGTGAAACTTTGATTGTTCTCCTAACAATCCCAACAATAAATACACACAATGAGCATATGCAAGTTCATACAAAAGAAATAAATAAATACACATAATGATTAATCATCAAAGTACCGAAATGGAATAAATATGCACAAGTAGCATGCACAAGTTCTTGCACACACACAACTAATATATACAAGTTTATACACATGTGTATATACATAGCTAGTCCTTATTGTTTAAAAACCCTGGACGAAATTATAAATTGAGTCTCAATTTTATCTTTCGGGCCCTAAAAAAAACTATCAATGCACTGAAATTTTTGAGTCATGGGCAAGCAAGCCTGATAGCCCTGGCTTAGGACCATCTTTGCATATATGCACACACTAAACTAGAGTAGGCATAATGTCAAATCATCAAAGCACTTAAATGGAATAAATATACACAAATAGCGTGCGCAAGCTCTTGCACACACAACTAGCATATGCAAGTTTAAACATATACATATATATACACACACAAAACACGAGTAGACATTAATGTTTAATCATCAAAGCACTGAAATGGAATAAATACGAATAAGTAGCGCACTGAAATGGAATAAATACGAACAAGTAGCGTGCACAAGCTCTTGCACACACAACTAGCATATGCAAGTTCATACACATACATATATACACACACAAAACATGAATAAGCATAATGTTTAATCATCAAAGTATCGAAATGGAATAAATATGCATAAATAGCACGCATAAGTTCTTGCACACACACAACTAGCATATGCAAGTTTATACACACAAAACACGAGTAGACATAATGTTTAATCATCAAAGCACTTACTGAAATGGAATAAATAAGCACAAGTAGTAGACAAACATAATGTTTAATCATCAAAGTATCAAAATGGAATAAATTCGCACAAGTAGCGTGGGCAAGCTCGTGGACACACAAGTCCACATACTTATTCTTTTCGTAAATAAACAATTTTTTTTCTCTCTAGCAAACTTTATACTGTATCTATCTTACAAAATCAGGCATGATTGATTCTTAATCCTTTGCCCTGAAATGAAATGGAGTTCAGATACAAATTCGTCTCTTCCAGATATCCAACTTTGTCCAGAGGCAGGCACAGATGGCGGGACAGGACTGCAGCATGCGTCCCCAAATGGCTGCGCATGCGCATGCGCATGACGCAGACTGCTCCTTGTCAAAAACCAGAAGCGCAAAAACAAAAAGAAGCGGTAGTTTAATATACTTCCAGCATCACCTGGTAGTTGATTGTGTGCCTTCATGCCCTTGGTTTTCGCTGTGAAAAGTTGATGACCGACGATGGTCAATTAAAATATCATCATAAGTAGGACTTGATGGAACGTGCCGTGTCAATGATGTGGAGCTAAGTCATAAATGTATATATAATCAATGTCCACTTCATTTTCTCATCAGCCACACCAACAGCAACAGTAATACTGCGCGAGTCCTATCCCACGCGACTAGATTTTCGAAGTGATCTAAATTTTTTTTTTCCAGATCATCTTTATATATTTTAATCACTATGTCAAAATTGATATGAATTTTCTTAATTTATTTCTTTTATAATGATTATAGAATATATAAAAATGGTTAGATCGACGAAACTATAAAAGGATGTTCAATTTGTAGAGAATTTTTTATTTATTTATTTTTTTTTTTCAAAAAATAGAAAACGAATTTTTTTTATTTTTTAATTTTCTAGAAAACATTCTTTTATTTTTTAAAAAAATAAAAATGAAAATAGAAAATGATTATTTTTTATTTTTCAGTTTTTAAAAAAATACTTTTTTATTTTCTGAAAAATAAAAATGAAAAACATAAACCTAATACCTTTTTAAGAATACTGCACGAGTCATCCACGGATGCATGATAGGAACAGCATGCACTGCCACTGTACGCCATGAGCTGCCGCTGTCCAATGCGGATGGATAACATGATAAGCTCAAGACTGGCCCCATTAAAATATTAACATCGTGTTTTTTTTTTTTTGCCCTTCTGCTTTTTGGAAGCTTTTGCAGGAGGAAGGGAAAAAGCCTGCAGAATACCGGACGTTGATGACCACCGCCACCATTTTAGTCATCAGCAATAAGGATAAAACAAGCGTCAAGAACGTCCTCATCATCAGACAATGGATTACTTACTGATACATTTATTATCAAATACTATCAAATTATAGTATTATATTTATTATTTGTCACCGTGGGATGATATAGTAGCTAAGACATGACGAAACTTACGGATAAGATAAGAATCGATTCTGGAAGAGATCTAAAACTCTTTCTTGAATTCATATGACTTTTATATATCTAAACCACCACATTAAGAGCATAGTCGTGATTTATCTTCTCACATGATGTGCAATTTGATGTGACCGCTAGACGATTTGATTCCAACTTTTGTGGACTATATAGATCTTTCTACGTTATTGGACTCTATCTCCTATTATATTATCATTTATACTTAAATAAAATTTATCTTATTTTATTATTGTCAATTAAATCTTTTTTTTATCTTCCTCGTTTAATGTGTATATTTGTCATCGTTTTACATTGTTTAATTAAAGTATTTATTGGTAATCTAAGTACATGTATATACCACTTTAAATGTGTCTTTCGAAATTTTTCTTCAATAGATGTTACTCCGATTTTCTCTCTAATACTCTTATTTTCTTATTATGTTCATTCTCGTATATCCACACATCCACTTTAACATCCTCATCTCTGCAACTCTCATCTTTTACTCATGTATTGGAGTTGTTGCCTAACATTGTCTAATCGCCATTTTGTAGAACTTTCCTTTAAGTTTTAGAGGTACTTTACAATCACATAAAACACCCAATGTTCTTCTCCATTTCAACCATCATGCTTGTATTCTATGTGAAACATCTCTCTCAATCCCTCAATTATCTTGCAAAAATGATCTTAAATACTTAGAGTTCTCAGTTTTAGACGACTCATCATTTCTTATCTTAACACTTGTCTTATTACGTCTAACATTGTAAAATTTAAATTCTATATATTCTATATTTACTCTACTAAGTCTAAAATCCTTCACTTTTGATATTTCAGGCTAATATTCTAATTTAGCATTTACTCGTTCAAATGTTTCATTTATTAAAATAATATCATCTACAAATAATATGCACCACGATACTGTATTTTAAATGTGTCCAGTGAATTTGTCTATGATTAGTATAAAAAGATAGAGCCTTCAAAATAATCCTTGATGTAACTCTATTTTTATTGAAAATGCTTTAGTTAATCCGCCTGAAGTCTTCACTTTAGTCGTTACTTCCTCATACATCTCCTTAATTAATTCAATATATGTTACGTTAATTATTCCTACAACTTCATCCTTTAATAAACTATCTACGATAATACCCACTTCATTTCTTATTTTACTCTTTCCTTTCTCATCTCTATTTTATAGTTCATTTTTATGGTCATCCATGACCGAGCCTGACCGCTAACTCTACAAATCAGAATCCTTTCATCTATGATTACATTTGTAAAGAGAGATCAAAGTAATTTCTGAGTTGTGCTTTACTTAACAAAGAAAGTTGAGAAGAGCATGTGTACCTCTAACTCGCCACCCACCCAAGTTGCAGCCTTGCAACGAACATTACCATATATCAGTGACGAGAATCCACAATTACGTTGCAGCCAAGATGGGTCCAAATGTGTGTCCACCGAAACCTTCAGTCAGCATGCCTGGCCTACAGTTCAGGCGTTGGTGGATCGTGTTCATGAAGAAAACAAGCAGAAATTGAGCGAAATGCTCGAATATGAGCCAAAGATGACAAGCTGATCGATATGTATCATAGAATAAAGTAAAGAAAGTGCTAAAGGAAACCAGGTTAGAGATAAGAAAGCTTCTATAAATGATATCATACACCACAACGGCATTTGCTAATGGTCATCCAACATTCTTTTAAAACCCTAAGCAACAACAGGTAAAATCCAATAGATTAGTATCAAAAAAACATTAGTGCACCAGGATTTGTTTATTAACCTTTTTCAATAGATACTTTGAAAATTTTTATTAACCAGTTATAAGTCACAATAACTAAACTACCAACATGAGAAATTGGAATAATGTAATTCTACATTTTGGGGCTAAAAATTACCTATTTGCTAAACTGGGTATCTTATCTCAAGCTCCTTGGTTGAATCTGTTGTAACAAGAGTGCTTCGCCAAAGATTGGAGAAACGGCAACAGTTGTGGTCTCTAATGTATGTGCAAATACAGAGCTAACCCACTCACGGAGTACAGCAAGAACAGATCTCAGAAGACAAAGTTTCAGGTTTGGTGAAGGTAAAATAGCTCCATTTGATAAAAGCTGATCATATGTGCTTAATACAGGCTTTGGTTCACCCTTACAAGCAGCAAGAAGGGCTCTAGCAATAAATGTTCCTGACAAAGAACAATTAGAACAAGAACACAAATTTCCAGGCATATATGAGCATTATAAGAAACCCAAGAGAACTAAAAATCCCTTCATTCAAAAAATATTGCAAAATAAAGGATACCAGATTCACTAAGACAGTTTCATCTTTTTTTCAATATATAATCTATCATAGAGTAACACCAAGATCTTTCGTCCTACCCTAATATTACTAAATCATTGTCTTAATTGAACATAAATGTTTCTTCGTTGGATATTTATATACTATATTAATTGACTATCACTTTCAGGTTTATAATTGGAGAGCAAAGCCCTAAAGAAAGAGGAAGATGTTCCATGAAGACTCCACCAAAGGAACAAATTAATGAACCAAAGATATTGATAATTACAGAAATGTGTCCTTTCTGTAGATAAAGATATTGCTTCAACATTATGTTAACTACTTAAATGCATAGAATCTTATTTACAGATAACTTCATTTTCTGAGGTCAGAATAACTCATTGTAATTTTCCATTCAAGTATCTTCTTCCTATAGTTTATCTAATTGGAAAAAAATCAAACAACCAGCATTGGGCCAAGAGCACTAAATTAACCAAGTATCAGTTTAAATAATTTATAAATATGATTTTATGCGTACAACAAAAACTTTTGGATCAAGAAGGTTCCCTTTCATTAATGCAAGAGTACTTATCTGATAGGAAAACCAACATTTTCAAGATAGTACTCCTTTCCTTCTTAGCCGAATAAAAAAAAAGAGGGGCCAATCATCAAAACCATCAGTTTCAATGCCATCCTGGTCTGCTCCACTTGTGAACTAATGAGATAAAGCCAACGTATCAACTAAATCAGATAGGCCTGGGTGTGGATAATTAAAAAAAAACTAATTGTTATTAACAGAAGCAAAGTGATTCCTCTTGTGTCATCTTACCTGGATTGCCCTAGCAGTGACATTAGTGAATTTACAACCTGCAACTCGACACAAGTGAAGTGCATGATTGGAAATCTGGAAAAGTTAAAAAGCACTAACCATGTATACCTTTCTAACAGAAGCAACCTAAATATGGAATTAAGTTCTCCAAAATATCCTTTTCTCATAAAAGAACAGGAGTTCCTAATTTAAAAATCGGTGTACATTATCATATTTATTGTGATCGGCTTCATTTAGAATCAACAACCACTATGCAACTATTGGATCAAAACCTAGGCAACAATTCTTCCTCTAGAAATCCCAAAACACACACACACACACAGACCTACCTCTTTGGGGAGGGTGGAGTCGGGGTTGCTGGCAGTCGGCGTTGTCCCTGCCGATGCACTCGCTGACATGGAGGCCGGCAGAGGCTACATCCAGCCCCACGCCATTACGCAATTGTCGGATGAGGGGAACGTGCAGCTGCTGCAAACCCTAAGCTAACAGAAGGAAGAAGAGATTTAAGAATTTACTATCCCAAAAACACCACGACGGATTAATTATGAGCAACTAAAATTACATTACACACACACACAGAGAAAACCTCAAAAATATGATTTTCTTTCAGCGCGAATGAAGAGTCGGCAATAATCACAACCATTAAGCGACCAATAGCATTTTGGTAAAGATCTGTGAATATTCAACAGAAGAATATTTACCCAGACCAGGAGGAATAATAAATGGTCCACGTTGAAGAAAAGTTTGCTTTGGTTCTCAGACCAAAGAAACATACGGCATAATTACTGCCATTTATGAGCAAATCCTAGCTTCAATAAGACCTCGTATTTCGACAAAAGGGGTATAAATAAATAAATTACATCGGCACCAATAGGTGGTATTGCGGAGAAGAACCTCATTTCTTCAGAAGTACTGAGCTGCATTGGGCCATTATCTTCGATGCCCGGGTTATTGAATTTGTCATGTAGAAGTTGTCGACCGCGGCTGTAAATGGCTCGAACCTCACCTGATCTTTGCAGTCTGGTTTGATGTCGAAAGACACCGAGGATGACTCTCTGTCATCCACCTGGAGCAGATTCGGCGCTACCGTCCTTATCCGAGCTCGGATGCCTCGAAGGTTATCATAGGGCAGGCGAACACCAGCCACCTCGGAGAGTGCCCTAATGATCTTCCAATCATCTCTTGCATCACCGACTGTGGAGACTGCAGGAACTGTCCATTGAGAACAACCCTCAGTGTTCTCGTAGGTCCCTTCTTTCTCACTGAATGCAGCAGAAGGTAAGATAACATTAGCTCTGTAAACGCCCTTATCGCCGTGATGACCCTGGTAAACTACAAATGCATCATTTGGGAGCTTTTCCAAGTTCACATCGTCTGCCCCCATCAGGTAAAGGAACTTAGCCGATTGGATGCTTTCAGAGGGGCTGCCAACGAGACCAAGGTCCAGTGACGCAGCCTGGGCGGCATTAAGAAGCAAGACATTGAAGCCATTCCAGTCTGGTCTGATAACATTAAAAGTCTTTGCTATGGACTCAACTTTGGAAAAGATGGCATCCTTGTCTTTGCGATTGAAAATTCCAGCACCCACTATGATAACAGGATTCTTTGCAGATTTCAGAGTCGAGCAGAAAGGGTGGCGGCCTTCAGCAATCTCGAGCAGTGTTTTGGGGCATGTGCCAATATGTTGGTGATCATAGTTAAAGTCAGACGGCGGACCAACGTAGGCCACTTTTGCTTGATTTGCTCGCACACTCTTCCTGATTCTTGCATTTATCAATGGGGCTTCTACTCTAGGCTGCCAATTATACAATGCGCAGGTCAGGAATCATCAAAAGCAACGGAAATTTGTACTAAGTATTACATAGATAAGTCGAACAAGCTATAAGCCTGCTGCTTGACTCGACTAAAACATCTCGATTAGACAGCAATCAGTATCAGATATCGTGATTTAGATGCATCTTTTCATCAAGATTTAGATTCAACAAAGCATAATAAAAGAATCGAGCCAAACAATCATTCCTTACTCCAAGGGATTATTTACTACGAGAAAATAACTAGCTTTGATATCCTCCCTAATTCTTTCCCTTTTCATTCCAGTAAAAAGGCCATTGAGTCAAAATCCTGGTTTCTTCTTCACCAATACCTGGCTACCAACAAAGGGCTGATCCATATGCAATCACTACATGACTACTCTATAGTATGCAAACAGTTTGCAACATTACACTATGCAGACATGCATGCCACATCTTACTAACAGAAGTATTTATTTATTGTGCACACAAAAGCATTTATTCAAGTACTAGTTAAGAGCTTGATCAAAATATAAAACCTACAAAAACAAGTTGCATTACATTATGATTAACTAAAATCTTAAAAAACACCTAACATTTATATCATCAAGTATTCCTTTATACTTCACCTCTTTTAGTCTAGAAATCTGTCCCTTTCTCATTTTATTGATTCTTTATATTGGGATCAAACTAAACATGGTCAATCTTATCAGTCATCTTTTAACCTTTCGGTTTCGTACCACGTCTCATTTTACCAACTATCATAGTGCACTTAAATGCTTCGAAGTGATCACATATTTTGAATTAGCCCAAGTCACATCAATCACAAATCAAATTTTTATCATTTCTAAAAATACACTAAGTCACTAGCTTAAAGTTTACAGCAACAAGCATCCTAATAAAAGAGTTTACTGTAACTAGGGATCAGAGCATGATAAATCTAAATCTAAATTTATCAAAGGATAACAAAGTGCACCATCATATGTCAATGAATACAATCTGAAGTTAATCAAACAGCTGTAGCAGATCATTAATTAGAAAATTTCCATCTCTAACTTCTTATGAAACAAAGTAACATTACCAGAGTGCCAACCAACAGGAAGGCATCTGCATTCTCAAGACCAGCAATATGTGTGTTCATAAGGTAACTAGGACGTAAATCTGCATTAGGATTCACACCATTTCCTTCACATGCTATTTCCTCTGATCCCAATCTGTTTAAAAAGTCTTTCAGTGCCATCATAGATTCTGCATCGGAAAGTTGGCCTGCAATTCCAACAATTTCAGCAGGTTTAACATGCTGGAGGACTTCAGCCACAACTGCAAGTGCATCACGCCAAGTCACTGCCTTGAATCGCCCATCAGCACCACGAATCATAGGATCATTTAGCCTTTGTCTTTTGAGACCATCATAACAGAACCGTGTTTTGTCTGATATCCACTCCTCATTAATATCCTATAAAATCAGGAACTGAATATGAAAAAACAAACTCCAAGATAATTTCAGTTGAAGCAGGTTCACCAGCCATGACCCAGAAATATCCAATCAAGCAACTTAAACCATTCGCTCTTAAACCTATCTTCCAGGACAGGTCAGACTTGACAAGGAAATTTTAAAAAGGCAAGAGGCCATCCAGAAAATATCTCATCAAAACAGGAACTAAGGAAATTCTAGTAAAAAATATGGGAACCTCGCATAGCAAGGGATAAACTAATGGAGGAAAGAAAAATCTAGATATAAGCAAGAAAATGCACACAATGAATCAAATAAATTATTTAATTGTTGTAAAATTTTTGGAACCAGGCATAGCAATAGAGTAACTGATGAAGGTAAAAATATATAAATATAAGGAAGAAAATGCATAAAAGAATTTGTAAGCATACTTGATGACGATGTTGGATTTAACATCAAATCAAGGGGAGATAAATTTAAACTAAATATGACATTATTGTAATTGATGAAGCAAGAATATGCTGAGGAAGATAACTGATCAACCACTAGAGCGTTGCTATTACATATTAGTAGGACAGTATTAGGATATTAAATCTATGAACCTACATACAGTCTTAACTAAAGATGTAACCATAGAAAATTCAATTAATCTACCAGGAATTTGGCTTCACATTAAGGAGAAACAGTTCATTCACTATTCTTGCTGTTTTTCAATTGTTTTGCCAATTCAAGGCTCAAGGTTGTATTTTATAATTATAAGTTCTTAAGAGATCAACACAATAAAAGTCTCAATTTAATCCAAATTAGTTCCATTCATGGAACATAGTGACCACTTTCTATCCTAACTTGGCATTTCTATTTGCATTCTTTTGTAGCATATTCTAGTTCAGATCTTCAAGATCTGAATAAGTTTTCTTCTAAATAGAACCTGGCCTTCACAACATTGTGTGTTAGACTGGACTTCATCTTTTACAGTAGATGCCAGTTTCCTTATGTCTTATCTTCTATGTTTCCTGTCCTTCAGTATGTTCTCAAAAAAATTACCAAAACTAGAAAACACCAGCATAAAAAATCAAAATCATTCTGAGGTACAAACTTCAAACCATTATGCAAATTTACAATTATGAAATCTTAGCGAAGATTCCCAAAGCATAGGAAAATATGCTTATAGCCAATTTCTTAATCAAGAGGAAGGCTATGAAGTAAAATGAATGAAAGAGGAACAAAAGAAAATAAAATTCATCAAATTTCATCGAATATAATTTTTTCAAACCATGTTCTTAATCGAATGCTTCCCACTGCACAAACAAAATAATTGAATCCTTCAATCCCATCAAAGTGCTATGATAACAAATAAAATTTCATTGAACCTTTAGGTCCTTTTCTAAAACTCGCAAATAACTAATTCGACACCAGCTATAATGATTATTGAGATAAACAAGAAAAGAAAGGTTCCTGAAGAGTGAAGATTAAGCTGTTTCTTAATCAGAAGGATAATCAAGACTGGGCATTGTCTGTAAAGTTATGGCATACAATTCTTACGGTGAAGGGCCTTCAAGTCAATGAAGTTACAAAAAGATTGCAAGTAAACAATCTGGCCAGAGAAATGTATGGTGCTAATACATTGTAGTTATCATCAACCTTACTTTATGTGAGCTAATATTAGGAATAACTTTTACAAGAAATAACCTTCTAGGAAATCAAGTTACGAAAGTGAATATAGTTGCAACATCAAAACCTAGAAAATCTGAGTTTATAATGTATTGTACTGCTCTGTAAATAAGAAACTCAACAGAATCAAACATAACATATGAGATTAAGAGAGAACCTCATTCAGGCGTGGAACAATTCGCATAACTTCTGGACCTCTACTATCAATTCTTATGTTTGACCCAACTGCATCAGTAACATCGATGGTCTCTGTACCTTTTAACTCCCAGTTTCTAGCTTTAAAAGCAAAAGGTTTAGAAGTCAGAGCTCCAACAGGGCAGATATCTATCACATTGCCTGAGAGCTCGCTTGTCATGAGGTTCTCAACATAAGTCCCAATTTCCTCTCCACTACCACGACCTAACATTCCCAGGTCCTGAACACCAGCCACCTCAGTAGCAAATCTCACGCATCTGTCACACAAAGCAGACATATCATACAATTTACATAGCTTACCTTAAATACATATAAAAGCAAAGTGATTTAGCAACACTGTAGCTTTTCATAATTCAAATTCTTCTTCAACTGTTCGGGCAAATTTAACACAAAGGAGGCATGTATTATGATAAAAGACTACATATGAAGATATTGAAGTTCTGTCCCTGGATCCCTATTAACTAAACTGAAACTAGAAAGTTCTTTGGTAATTTCCACGTATTTCAGCTAAAGCCATCTCAAGCAAGTAAAGTTATTTTGAAAAAGAGCAACCTTGTGCATTGGATGCATCGGGTCATCACTGTCTTTACAAGCGGCCCCAGATTCTTATCAACTACGGACCTCTTCATCTCTGTGAATCGTCCACGGTCCGCTCCGAAAGCCATCGACTGATCCTGAAGGTCACACTCGCCTCCCTGATCGCAGATGGGGCAGTCCAGTGGGTGGTTCATCAAGAGGAATTCCATCACTCCTTCTCTAGCCTTCTTCGCCACCGGCGTGTTAGTCTTAATCTTCATCCCTACAACCTCACAATCAACAGATGAGATCAACCGATCCGGGACGAGTAAAAAGTAACTTCTGGATCCAAACCGACCTGGGAGAGCGGGCATGGCGCAGGAAGCAACAGGCTTGGGGGACTTCTCAACCTCAACGAGGCACATGCGGCAGTTGCCCGCGATGGAGAGTCGGCTGTGGTAGCAGAACCGAGGGATGTCGACGCCCGCGACCTCGCAGGCTTGGAGGACGGTCATCCCCTTGGGGATCTTGACAGGGTACCCGTCGACGAAGACTTCCATGGCGTCCTCGGGGTTGTCGAGGTGGAACCTAGCACCGCCGACGGGTGTCCGAGGCGGCAGGTCAGCCGGATCATAGGTGGCGGTTTCGGCAGATTCCGGCTTCCGGAGGGCGGAGGAGGAGAAGATCCATCGCAGGGCGGCAGGGGTAGGGGGAGAGAAGTGGGTTCGGAGCAAAGGATGCGAGCGGCGGAGGGCGTGCAAAAGGAATCCCATCTCTCTCTCAGCCTGACTCGATCGATCGATCGATTTCGAGCGTCGACGACGCGAAGACGAAGGCAGCGACGATATCGAACTGATCAGGTGCCTCAGTCGAATGCTCCGCGGTGAAAATAACCGGACAACGCTTGAATTAGCAAAAAATCTCAGAGCATCCTTTTAATTTCGACAGTTCCCCCCCCCAAACTTTATATTTTACCCAAATGGCGCCCAGCGAGTGTAACAAAACTATAAATACTTAGGAAAAAACCCAAAACGTTTATCAAAATCGTTAAAGGACCCTTTACTATATATATATTTTTTATATAAATATATTTTTTATTTTAACACTGTTATAAATTATAATAGTTACCCGTAGCTATTATAACCTATCAAAAGAATAATTTAATTTGGTAAAAAAAAAATTATATATGAAATATTTTTTTATATTTTTATCGACCGAATCAAAATTATTTAAATGTTATCAAAATCGTTTTAATACATTAAATTTCATCGTAAAAAATTTACAACGATCAATTATTGATTTTAATCAGATTTAAATAATACATTTTAACAACTCTTCTATTGTTACTCGGACTGTTGAAATAAAAATATTATATATGTATTATATTATATTATGCTACACATGAATACATATTCACGTATACTCTCTTATATCAATTGATTTTAATTCTCTAATTTTTTTTTATATGACTAGCATAGAATATCATCTGCATATTAAGATCTCATCCTTATTTAATATTATATTAGCATCAGAAATCATAATAGATCTTTAGACTAATAACTAAAGACATGAGGACGACATCCTCAGTATTTACGAGATCGATTGTCATTCATCTGATACAACGCCTATATACAAGCACAGTCCTTCTGTAGCAAGCATCAACATAGTAGGTCCTTACCTAAAGACTTCTCATCTCTAAGATTTCATTATCCAATATATATATATATAAAAGAATATTATGTTACATAATTTATTTGTGAACATTTATATTATTCATTGTTCGATCTCCTATGATTCAAAGATTAGATTATAGTACTCATCCGATCGAACGGTGGACAATAAAAATATTCATAAATAAATTATGCAGTGTATATATATATAACATTTCTATTCTGAGTATGCATTGTGTACATTCAGAATAAAATGACTTTTTGTGCACACTATTTGTTTGTACAGTGATGTACACTGTAAAAATACTGTGTATAATGAAAATACTATGCACATACAGATAATTACTCGTCTTGAACGTGCACAGTGTGCAAGATAATATATATATATTACGGTTATTTTTAAAAGAAGGTGAGAACAAAATAAATAAAAGATAGATAATTTTAAACTCTGTTTGGTAAGGAATTAAGGAGAGGAAAAGTTATAAAAAAGTAAATTTTAGAAATTTTTTTCACTCTTCTCTCTTTTTTTTTTTTTCCCGATCAACCTCTTCTCATTCTATAATAGGACTTTTGCTTATTATGATTTTCCCCCGAGGTTATGGTAAATAATAGAGCGTCCAATTCAATTTTTTGGCATATTTATAGATTTTTTTAAAATTGGATGACAAATTAAAAACATTACAACTATTGAGACAATATCAATTATCCCAAAATTAATTGTATTTATTTTGGAGGATGACAAAATAGCAAAATGTCAGAGTATCTTAGAGGGCGCGGGTTTGAGCCGTATTTTTTATTTTCATGTTATTTATATTTTTTTTGTTTTTTAGAAAATGATTTTTAAATATTTTTTATTTTTCAGTCAAATGATATTTTATTTTTTAACCAAATATATTTTCTCATTTAAAAAAAAACAGAAAATGAAAAATGAGAAACCAAACGCTAATCGACAAAATGACGAATCAAAACAAAATTATTACAAAAAACCTTAAGCGAAACAGATCGACCACTCCAAAGCGTAGAATAGCCATGGCAATTAAGCACTGAAACTCGAGTTGAGCATTCAAGACAGATCGATTACCTCAATGGAACCGAACTCTTTTTCTGAAGTGCCCTTGCGCAGTGCGATTCCCGGCGATGCTCCAAACGCCCTTCGGATCCTTGTCTTCCTCCTCCTCCCTTCCGACCTGCGGAGAACACACGAGGCAGCACAGGAGGGCCCTGGCGAGAGGCGAGCCCAGGCACAAAGAATTTATCCACCTTCGAAATCGACTCGTCTCGGACTCTCTCTCCATCGCCACAGTCACAGAAATGCTCGAAGCGAGGAGGTGAGCAAATCACGCACAAGGATACAGAGCAAAACGACGAATCGATCTGATAGTGCAACGATTCAAAGGTTGATGACGAACTTTAGTTGACCATCTTCACCGCTAGAACACTGGGCTTCTTTTTATTGGTCAACGTCACTGTTTTTTCCTTCTTTTTCTTACTTGGAGCCCAAGCTTAGTTCGACTATTGTAATTATAATTGCTCTGAGATATTATATTTTAGTCATTAAAAAAATAAAGATGCCCTTTTAATGAAGGAATAAGTAAGGGTATTTTTTTTTAAAAAAAATTGTTATTAAAAAAATAATTCTTATCGTCCGTAAAGATTGAAATTCGTCCATCAATCTATTCTACGATCATTTTAAGAGAGGTAAATCATGAAGGATCCTATGGACTTTGAGATGGTGATCAAAATACGTGAGAGTCATCTGAATAAAAAAAAAGTTTTAGATCTTTTTCGAAATCATTTTTTATTTTATTCGTAAGTTCTACCGTATTTTAACTACCACATCATTTCGTAGGGACCAAAAAAAAAATTCTCATCGTGATCTTTCATTAGTGCACTATCAGCATTTTAGGATTTCAAACTTCAAAAATACCCTCAATATATATATATATATATATATATATATGATTAAATTTAAATAATGTTAGAGCAATTTAGGTGGGTAAAGAAATGATATCTTGAGAATGTACAATATTACCATCCATGTATCATTAGAGTGATGAACATTATAGTTGTCTCCAGGGCAACGGCGCATCGGTAAGAGCTTGGGTGATCACTGTGATAGTCATGGTTCGATTCCTGTCGATCACAGTTTACGGAGGGGATTTCGTCGTTTTCCACTCGCTCGTGGGTTGCGGAGGCGAGTCTCCGTTTTCCAACTGGATCGATGTGGGATGCGGACCCAATTGATATACATACCCCTCACGGCGACTTGACGGCGCATCATCCTGATTTATCTTTGTGGGCCGGTAGAGACTCTTCGGAGGTCGTGGGGCTGGGTCGATTCACCAAGTGGATTAGTCGGACGAAGCTTGGATACCACTTGTTAATCAAAAAAAAAAAAAGATGAATACTATAGTTTAGCTCTTGAATCCATCAAGATCGTCATCATCGTCTCTCTGATTAGAGTGTGATCGGATTCCGATTAGATCATAGTTGAAATCTAGTGTGATTATGATCGCCAACGATTATTGAATTCGACCATTTGACAACGATATCGAACAACTTGAGCACGAATATTCGGATGAAGTTACTATGTCTTCTTCATTACTATAATCAATCGCACAATGTTAAAATTTATGATTCAACATATCAAATTCGTATATATAACACATCGCCACCAAAGCAACAGTGTAGTACTAGGGTAGCAACCTATTACCGTCTTTGCGAGTGAGACTATATTTGGGAAGGGTGAGGAAAGTGCAAGTAATAGAAGAGAAAGGGTAAATAAGATAGATAGAAAAAAAATATTGTTTGGGAATAAGTGAGGGAAAGGAAAGGGAGAATAAGTTGTACTCCTCTTACTAAAAAAAGTAAAATTTTCTTATACCTAAATTTGAGATGTAATTCTCTTCTCTTCTCCTACCCTCCCTTCCCCTCTTCCATTACTTATAGTTTGTTTAGGAGGAGGTGAGGAGAGGAGACGCAAGAGGAAGAGAAGTTTTAAGGAGGGGGTGAGAAAAGAGCAAGGAAAAAAGGAAATTTTAAACTTTATTTGAGAGGGGATGAAAGAAAGGGAAGGAAGGATAAATTTTAATCTCCTTGCACATGAAAAGATAGATTTTCTTATTGATGGTATCAATTATGACTGCGCATGAGTTGTGCATCCAAAGCATTAAACATTGACATGAGTTACGCAACCAATGTGTTAATGCTTGGAAATGAAAAGTCTCCATCCAAACTATAAAAGAAAGAGGAATAAGAGGTGATCATCTAAGGAAAAAGATAGTATTTTGTTGGGTGAAGGAACATGTTGATGGTATAACTGCACATCACAGACTAGATTTTGATACTTATGAGGTATGGAAGAAAAAGGATTCCACTGCTAAGAGCATATTGATTAGTTCAATGACGGATGACCTTAGTTTTTAGTATGAGTCGTATCCAACGACTAATGCAGTCTTGGTAGCCCTTAGAGAGAGATACAGTGGAATTAGTCTGAGCAAGCTTCGACAGTTGACAATTAAATTTAACAACTATAAAAAGTGGCCAAATGTCACTATGGTTTAACACCTCAAGGAGATGTCGAACATAATTCGGGAGCTTAAAACTATGGGTCATGAGTTGACTGATGAACAACATGTTCAAGCAGTTATACGTTCCCTTCTTGACTCTTGGAAAATCATTAAGCAGAACCTGATTCACAGTGAGAGTATGAAGATTTTCACTGATGTCTCATGACATGTAGAATTAGAGGCAGAGAGAATAGAATCCGCAAGGATTTTCGGACAAACTTATGTAGTTGATGGTTCTGCTGGATCATCTGGATCTAAGAAAAAAAATGGTACAAAAAAGGAAAAGGAAAGGGAAAAGAAGCTAGTGTTATGGTTGGGTCGGGCCCAAACAAGAAGGAAAAGAATACTGGAAAGAAATCGAAAAACAAGTTATCTTGCTATAACTGTGATAAGAAGGGTCACTTTGCTCAGGAATGTACTGAGCCGAAAAAGATAAATCTAAGTCTAAATTCTTTTCGTGAGTATTATGTTGCTAGTTCTGTGTTATTAGATGATTCTTATTCTTTGTGGATTATAGATTCAGGAGCAACCAACCATGTAGCTCAGGAGCGAGTTACATTCGTCGAGCATCGTCGGATACCAACTGACAATAAATGGATATATATAGGAAATAATGCAAGGGTTGAAGTCAAAGGAGTTAACATATGCAAACTCAACATTCGTGGTGGATGAATCTTATTTCTACATGATGTCTTGTATGCTCCTGAGATTCGATGAAATTTGATTTCCGTAACTTGTCTTCTTGATTTGGATTATTTATGAATTTTTATAGCCACTATATAGAACTTAAGATTGACTCTGTGTTAGTTGAATATGATTTTTTGACTAATGACTTCATGGTTCTTGATATGGAGTCAAATATCAATGGAAATGATGGTTATTTTTCAAACATTGTTCTAACTAGTGATGCAGATATATCCGATGATGTTTGGCATGCTAGATTAGAACATATATGACAAGAATTTATAAATCAGTTAGCAAGAGAGGGCCTATTGGACACTCGTGCTAAGTTTAACTTATTTATATGTGAGTATTGTTTTATTGGAAAGACAACTAGCAAACAATTTAGTAAGGCTATTAAGGTTGATTCTCAATTGCAATTAGTTCATTCAGATATTTGTGGTCCGATGAATATGAAGGCTATACATAGAGTGTCCTATTTCATTACATTCATTGATGATTTCATTCGTTTTGGTTATGTGTATTTGATCTCTTATAAATCTAAAGCATTGGATTGTTTTATTTGTTATATGAACGAAGTTGAGAACTAATTGGATCGCAAGGTTAAGACCTTACACGCTGACCGTGGAGATGAATATTTGTCTGATTTGTTCAAGACAATATGTAATGATAAAGGGATCATTAGACAGCTAACGATCCCAAGAACTCCACAATAAAATGGGATTGTTGAAAGGAGAAATAAGACTCTTCTTGAAATGGCTAAGTCTATGATGACCCAGGCTAATTTTTCAATCTCCTATTGGGGAAATGTGTTATTAGCAACAACCTATATATTTAATAGAGTGTCTTCTAAATCAATTCCATCTACCTTATACGAATGTTGGACAAGTAAGAAATTATATTTGAGTAATCTGAGACCCTGGGGATCAATTGCCTACGTTCATGACAATTCTCACACGTATGAAAATTATGACTTAGAGGTAAGAAATGTATCTTTATAAGATATTCTGAGACGTCTAAAAGTTATATTTTCATTGGTGAGAAGCAAGATGGAATAATCTTCAAAATAGAGTTGAGAGATATAACTTTTCTCGAAGCAGAGTTCCCAGCTAGAGGTACATTAATAAAACAATTCCTCTATTTGAGGAGGATGAGATATTATCAACAAAAGATGTGTCACAAGGGATGCCCAAGTCTAGTCAACCGAGTAGGAGTGATTTGTCAAGTCATGAGTTGACTTCTCAATCACTCAACTTACACGAAGAAGTATTCGTAAGATCAAACTTAAGAAGATGTTTGATGTTGAGAATGAGACAATAATGACACTCTCAGTTGACGATGATGAGCTTCAATCCGTTAAGGAAGCATTGAGATGTAATGTTAGAGAAAAATGAAAAACAACAATGGAAAAAAAGATGGAGTCGATGATGAAAAATCATGTTTGGGATTTAGTCGATCTTCCTCCTGGCAAAAGAACTATTGGGAATAAGTGGGTTCTTAAAATTAAGAGGAAAGTTGATTGATCGATTAATCGATACAAAGCTCACTTGGTTGTAAAAGGATATACTCAATTGGAGGGTATTGACTATGAAAAGATATTTTCTCTCGTAGTAAAATTTGCATCAATCTAAGTCATTTTGACTTTTGTAGCACATTATAACTTGGAGTTACATCGAATGAATGTAAAAATTATTTTCCTTAATGGTGAGCCTGACGAAGAAATCTATATGGTACAACCAGAAGATTTCGTTGCTAAAGGTCAAAAGGATAAAGTATGTAGACTTAAAAAGTCTATATAGATAGGCTAAAGTAAACGTCAAGATAATGAAATATAAGATTTAACGAAGTCATTTTCTCTTATAGTTTCGAAATGATCAAAGAGATTCATTGTATTTTCCTGAGAAAGGAAAAAGAAAAATATGTCATTTTATCATTATATATTGATGATCTGCTGTTAACAAAAAATGACATAAGATTTGTGATAGAAGTCAAAAAGTGACTTTCATCGCAATTTGACATAATAGATATGAGAGAAGCTGAATACATCTTAAGTGTGAAGATTGTGAGTGATCAATCGAAAAAACTTTTGGGTTTGTCTTAAGAGACTTATATAAATAAGATGTTATAACATTTCAGCATGTCTGAATGCAATATTGAACAGACACTTATAGCGAAAGATATTATTTTGAGCAAGAGTATGTGTCCCAAGACTCATAAAGAAATAGCCGATATGAAGAAAAAATTATATGCCAGTGTTGTTGGTAGTTTGATGTACACTATGTTGTATACACGTCCTGATATCATCTATGTTGTTGGCTTAGTCATCCAATTCTAATCACACCTAAGACCGAGATACTGGAATGCGGTAAAGAGAATATTCAGATATCTGAAAACGACAACAGATTATTGTCTATATTTTCATGGATCAGATATGAGTATGAAGGGTTATTCAGATGTAGATTGGGTTAGGGACCTGAATGATAGAAAATCTACATCAGGCTATGCGTTCTTATTGAATGGTGGCGCCATCTCCTAGAACAATAAGAAATATGCTTGTGTAGCCTTGTCAACTATTGAAGTTGAATATGTCACATATTCAACAGCTGTGCAAGAAGCAATTTGGTTGAGAAGGTTTCTGAAGCATCTGAAGATTGCTAAGGACAGTGGGGGTTTGATTATTGTCTATTTTGACAGTCAAGCTGCTATAATTTTTTTCAAGGATCTCAGATATCACAGCAAGGGCAAGCAAATAACTATAAAGTATAATTTTATAAGAGATATTGTAACTAAGAAAAAAGTGATTCTTGAATATATCCCTACGTGTGTTATGCTTGTAAATCCTTTTACTAAGCCAATGACTAAAGAGTCATTTCATGGGCATGTAAAGTCTATGTGACTTCAAAGAATGTAACAATGTTATAATTGACAATCAGATATTGTAATTTGATTATATAAAATATCATAATTTATTCAGTGTATATGTTGTATTACATTCTGATAAAATCTCGATAAATATATTGGCAGGTTAAGATTAGCCCTCTCACACGGACAATCATCTATATTTGTTATGTATAAATAGAGGTAAGACCAGTGCTCATAGGTCAACTTATGGAGTTGCTAGCTTGTGTGACTATAAAATTATTACATTCCTATAAGCTAGGGTTGTCTTGATATTTGTATCAAGATGAGATTATTTGTAAAGCAATGATCGAAGTAAATGATCTCACCATTTACTAAACCTGTTTAAAAGTCAGATTAGAATTCATGAGTTGGATTCATGATTAAGCATTGAGAATGTTTAAATCGAAATCTATATGATGTTGATTTGAGGAAAAACATGAGCTCTTTTTAATAAAGAGAATAACATCGTAGCATGTTATTCATACCACATGTGCTTTGCCAACAATAAGGGTAGTAGGAGAATGAATCTCTGCTTCTCTACTATGTGAGCTCTTGAGATTATATGTTAATCTCGGAATTTACCTTAAGTGACTATTTAGCTGTCCACTTAAAGTTTTAATCCTATTGACTATGGATGATTCGGTCTATAGAACATGACTAGGAAAGCGGCTAATTAAAATGAATGGATTCGAGCTAAAAAGAAAGATTAAATATATTTTTATTTTTTAAGGTTTATTCACTAGTTGACTCATTTCTGTTTTGTATGGAAATGTATGTGAATAAGATATATGGAACATGCTCTTGATATAATAGTCATTTTGAGGGATTAGAGATGTTCTTATTAATGTAAATAATTTAATTTGGATAAACAGTAAAGCATTGATGTACCAAGAGAGCGGTTGTGTACTACCTGGAGAACGATTGTGGGTCACCTGAAGAATGGTTGTATCATTCAGAGAATGTTTATGTACCATTTAATGAGCAATTAAGTAAGATGTAATAATTTTCTTAATATTAATAGCTCAATGAGCAACTATGCAAGGTGTAACAGCTTTCTTAGCATTGAATGCTCAATATGCTTGTTGTCGTACGAATCATTTTTCCCAAGTATGAATTGAATGTTATGATCTAGTCGTTGTGACTATCTAATCTTAGTGACTATGAATCTCTATTTTTATTAGTCTATGTGACTCTTAAACTCTATTTTTTATGGTCTTTGCAACCATTTGCCTTTGTGGCATAACTTGGATGAGTAGAGATTATGACATCAGTTATGGCTGCGCATGAGTTACGCAGCTAAAGCAGCCAAAGCATTAAACATTGGCATGAGTTACGCAACCAATGTGTTAATGCTTGAAAATGAAAAGTCTTCATCCAAGCTATAAAAGAAAGAGGTGATCATCTAAGGGAAAAGATAGTGTTTTGATGGGTGAACCAAGAAAAACTTTCTTGTAGTGAACAGTGACTGCTTTTCAGACGATAAACAGAAACGTAAGTTTCTTCCAAAACCTCAAAGCAGAATGAAGAACTTGAAACAAATGAATGAAGAACTATAAATAGTTTCAAGTTTTCATAAATGCTCATACTTAAAATTTTCTTTGGTAATCTATTTCTAATACTTACACCCCAATTTAAAGGGTAAGTTTTATCCCTCTCTTCCCCTCCTCTTTTTTTTACTTTCCCTCTCTTTCCTTCCCTTCCCTTTCCATTATTTATCCTTTTCTCACCTCCTCCAAACAAAGCCTTACACTATCCTCACCTCCTCTCGCGTGAGGCGACTCCACGCTAAACTCTCCGACCCCTTTTCAATTTGTAAACCCTAATCCCAATTCCTCATTCCTCATTTCTATCTTGTTCTAAGGCTCGACTCATTTCTATCGATTTTTCAACTAGTAATGAGTCGTTCTTAGTTTGTTTCTTGACTCAGATTTTGTTGCATTTGGATCTTGCCTAGGGATTTTTTTTGCTCTTTGTAGATCGTTAGAGATCATTGCATATCAATTTGATTTATGGAAGATGCGTTGGTGCTTCAATCTTCTCAGTACCTCTACAAAGTTCCTAGCTTTGGCTCAAGATCCTGCATTCAGGCAGTCAATTGGACTCATTTTCTCTCTCTCGATCTTAAGCTCAAGGTATTTCATTAAGATTTATTGGAAAAGGTGGATACTTCTTGTTTGATTTGGGAACTTGATGCAATTTGGTAGGGTCATCGTTCGATCCCTCGATCAAATCATGAACAACGACAATTAGGCGCTCCAAAGAGCATCGTCGTTAGGTCATCCTCGTCTTCTACCATGGAGGATTCATCGCAGATCGCTCCTATGCAAACCAAATGCAATCACCTGTTGGCCAATTCCTTTCTAGAATCCTTGTCAACCATCCTCATCTCTTGCCTGTTGCTGTCAAGTAGCTCTAGATTGATCGCATTGCCGAGCAGAACAAGGAGGATCCTGCCCCTTCAAGAACTGATATCATTTTATATAGGTAAAGCATTAAAGATTGAATCTATTTGGAAGTTCACTACACATACTAGTATCGAAAGAGATTCAATTCCTCGCCTTCAAACTTTCAGGAGAATTGTCGAGGCCAAAACAAACGAAGGAAGAAGAGCTCTTCAGGAGATATTATACGCATTGGTCGTTCAAAAGTTTCTGGAAGCCAACATTTCCTTGGTTCTTGCTATATCTCAATTGGTTGACTCTCCCGGTAGGGTTGATCGGTGGCCTCTGTAGGATTAAAAGCTCCAAAAGTTGCATTTTCACGAGGCTTTTGAAATGATCAAGAATCACCTCGCTCTCATACTAGGGTAGTTGCTAGGCGACTCCCATTCTGCGGTGCCTATCAGCAAGCCTAGAGTTGGCCAAGTCTATGTTGCTTCAACCATGGATGGTTACTTCCTCAAGCGGGGGACCAAAGGTTCCAACTTGAGAAGGTCATCAAGGCCCTTCCTTGGGTACCAGAGCAAGAGGTGAGTTCTTCTAAGCGAGCTATGTCGGATGAGCTAGAAATCGCTCGTTCAACTAGAGTCGTTGGCTTGGCATGCTTCAGATTTCAACCACTGTGAGTTTGGGAATGGGACCAAGCCCTGCGGCTGCAGTACTACATCATGTCGTTTGATCCGGACACCCTACGCCACGATCATTGGGAGGCCAGAGATTGTCATCGTGCCTGAGGGAGTCGTCGACACACCCAAGGACGATGAGCTCAGCGAGATCAGTTTTGTAGGTCTGAGGAGGTTTCTCTCGGAGGTTGTAACTTCTGATATCATTTTGCGACTAACTAGAGCTAGAAGGAACTACACGGGATTATGTTCGAGTTGCAGCAATAGAGGTCAGAAGGATATGATTGATCTTTTGGATCCGTCAATGAATTATGCATTCATATATGTAATTAAATAAATAAAAATAAAACGATTCGAACACAGTATCTTGTCGAATAATCTACAATAAATATGCGAAACAAAATAAAAAATGGAAACGTAAATAAAAGCATAAACATGTATCTGGATTCGAAGATAATATCGCTGGAAGAATTTGAAGTCGAAATAAGTCTCGCAGGACTTGATTTTTCACAGGTCGAGAGAGTCGACTCCGTATGCTCTGTCCGATGGAAAAAAGAGTCGATCAATCATTCTTCTTTCCTGTGGGATCACACCCTTATATAAAATTAACTTTATAACTCGTTAACATCCCATCAATATTAACAATACGGATTAATGAGTTCTACACATGTAAAACCAAAATTCATTAATCAATATTCAATAATACAAAATTGTTAATCAAAATTATAATGATTAAATCACTTTAATCAGATTCGAACAAATACGACATAAACAGATATATTACGATAATCATATGTAAATCCGCTACCAATAGGATGTTATGCTCAAAAGTTAACTTCAACTGCCAAGTTGCATTGCAGAGAATTTTTTTCAAATAGAATAATAAATCAGATGGCAATTATAGATTTGGCTGTTAAATTGTTAAATTGTAGATGCCAAGTTGCATTGTTAAATTGTCCGTTATGAATTTTTATAGATTTGGCTGTGATTTGTTGTAGATTCGAAAATTTTGATATCGGATGGCAATTAAAAATAATAATTAAAGATTGTCACTTGATTGTTTATAATATTTTATTAATTAACCGAGAACTGCTTTAAGGCTGTGTGTGTCTTTGGAGTTTTAATTTTATTTTACTTTATTTATTGACTTTGAATATTTAAACGGTGATCCGAAGGAATCGATTAATCATCCACCATTAATGATTTCTAGCTGAGCAAATTTTGTTGATTTGGAGTTTTTCTTTTTTGTATAAAATCTTATTTTTGTCATGAAGTTTATTATTAATATTTTTTAAAATACAATATTATTTTCTTCGTAACTAAAACATGAGTGTAATGTCACTATTATTGTGACTCCTTGATAATGAGTGCTGTTAAATATGAAAATCATCAAATTCCTTTAAGTTTTCTCTAACCACGCAAATAATAATAATAATAATAATAATAATAATTCGTGTGATTAAGATATTGGAAGATATGAAGTTTTCTGCTGTAATTATTGTTTTTAAAACTAAGAAAGGATTCAAAATTTGCCATTTATTAATTTCTGAAAAAAATTGAAATAACTCGGCATTTATAAGGTATTATGGTAATATATATATACCAAATAATACATAGCAAAATTTGGTAAAGAATATAAAAATATTTATTAAGTAAAAAAAGTTTTAAACCTAATAATGTATTAACCAACCATGCAAAGAAACCCCAATGGATTCATCCTTTCTATCTTAAACTATTTGAGAATGACGACAAATATATATGATTGTCCCGTTTTGAGAAAGATAAATCAGGAATCCATATTGAAAAGTGAATCAAGTAACATTTAAAGTTTCTATAATTTCTACAAATGCGATAATCTATAAAAGCATGACACAGATAAATAAAATAATATTTATGATTTATCCATAAATTCAGTTCTTATATGAATAATGGTAATTGAGAAGAGATTGTGAGATATAAAACATATAATAAAAATTATTTATAAGAGTAGATTATGAAGAAAGTCAATACTATAATAATGTTATCCATGTACTTGTCTTTTATTTTAATAAATAATATTTATATTTTAAATAATTTTTTTAATGCAAATTATTATACATATTATGCTAAGATAACCAAAAAATATTAAGAGTTATGAAAATTATTTAAAATATCGAAAAATTAGATTAAAATAGTGTATATTTCATTGTTCTTGTACCATTTTTTTAAAAAAATAATTTTATCTAAAAATCATATCAATTGATATATAATTTTAACCTAAGATTGAAATTTCTTTTTTAGAATTTAATAGGGAGTTTCCTTCCTAAAAAAAATTAATAAAATTTATAACTTTTTTTTACTGGAATTGGATATCCAAATTTTCAGACTGATTAATTTTGAAAATGATCAACCCGATCATATGAATATTCAGCGAGACATTAAATAATTGCTAGACGAGATATACTTTACTGATTACCAAGATAAATAAAAAAAAGTACTCACGGAGCTAAGTTCAACGATATAGTCACATCGTCCTTATAAGACAGATCCAACGTAAAAAATATACTTCGTATGAAAAAGTAAATTTTCGATCCGTATCCAATTCAAGATTATCTATTCAATTTTTTTTTTTCAAAATTCAAAGTCAAAATTATCTCAGAGAATTAAATCATATTAATATGTGAAACACCGTGTCACTAAATGCTAAAATTTGTAGTTTCGAACTATTTAATTTCGTTTGGATTTTTAGGTAAAAAAGAGACATCAAAATTAAATAGCAAATTAAAATTCTCTAAATTATTTAGTGTTATTTTAATTTTGTTTTTGGACACGTTGTTTGGTGTGCTCCATGATTCGTATCGTAACGATCCACCAACCCACTCAATTTGATCCCAACCCTCCGCTCGCTGGTCTTTCATAGTTCAAACGACTATTTTAAAATCTCCATTGGACTCGATCCGACTCCGTGATCCCCATTCCTATAAAAAATAGTATCGTTGAATGAGCTCGGACGGGGAGGAGATCTCAGATTTCGATCGATCGATGGAAATGAGGAGGCCGGCGATGGATCTCGCCGCCGCCGTGGTCGCGCTTCTGCTGTGCTTCGGCGTCGCCGGAGTCGTGTCGGACGCTTCCAATAACCGGTACAAGAAGGGCGACCACGTCCCCCTCTACGTCAACAAAGTTGGCCCTTTCCACAACCCCAGGTGAGCCCTCGTATTCTTCTCCTTGGATCTGATACCCTCGTCTACTGATCCGGTGCATCCGCGCGTTCGAGTTTGATTTGGAAGGTCGCAGCCATGTTGGGGTTTTTTTTTAGGGATCAGATCCGTTCATCGCTCTATGTCAGTTAAAGTTTCCTTTGGATTATTGCATTCCTCCAGTGAATGAATTGTGAAAATAATTTACTCCTTGTGATCATTTGTTGATAAATTTTCCATATTTGTGTTTGTAAATTGGAAGCCAAAGGGCGACTCTGAAAGTAATTATGTCAAACCATATCAGGGTTTCAATTAAATTACGTGTTATATATTCGATACTGAATGGATTTCATCTTCAACTATTTTTTCTTAAACTTTGATCTATTTGATCCTGCTTGCTGCAAACTTTTATCCTTGGATTACGCCGTTCTTACTCCTTTTCCATGTTTACACGTGCGCAGCGAGACGTATCGCTATTTTGATCTACCATTTTGCACGCCAGGTTCGTCTGTAGTTCATGGTCTGTGTTCTCCATCATTTCGTTGCTTCTCTTTTCATTAATTTGAGTTTCTATTTTGGTGTTGGTATCAGAGCATGTGACTGAGAAGAAAGAAGCACTTGGAGAAGTTCTGAATGGGGACCGTCTGGTAGATGCCCCATACAAGCTTGATTTCGGTACAGATCAGGAGTCTGAAATGCTTTGCAAGAAAAATCTCTCAAAAGCAGATGTTGCTAAGTTCAGAAGTGCAGTCTCCAAGGACTACTACTTCCAGATGTACTATGATGATCTTCCTCTTTGGGGATTCATTGGAAAAGTTGACAAAGAAGGTAAAGACCTTGAGGAGTACAAGTACTTCCTTTACCAGCGCTTCCACTTTGAAGTCTTGTACAACAACGACAGGGTGATTGAGATCACTGTCCATACCGATCCCAATATGCTATTGGATGTGACAGACGATAAGGATATTGAAGTGGAATTTGTGTATTCTGTTAAGTGGAAGGAGACCACCATATCATTTGAGAAGAGGATGGAGAAGTATTCCCAGACTTCTTCACTGCCTCATCACCTGGAGATTCATTGGTTCTCCATTATAAATTCTTGTGTTACAGTTCTTCTCTTGACTGGATTCCTTGCCACGATTCTCATGCGGGTGCTTAAAAATGACTTTGTCAAGTAATGAACTCTGCACGTTATTGTTTCTTTATTCTACCATTCATTTATTACTCCATAATTAGTAGTAGAATTTTAATGTTCAAGAAGAAATTACAAACAGTAATAACTAAGATTTTATTAGCTGTCATCAAGTTTACTGAAGAACTGTTGATGTTTACACTTAGTTGCAGCAATTTTTGTATCTGAGATTCTCATAATCCCATCAATTCGTTGTTTGATTTACATTTAGGTTCTCTTCAATTCCACTTAAGTTCTCTTGACTGTATAATCTTTCATGGTTAAAACAATTTTCAGCTTCCACAAAATTGCAATCCAATTTTGATACTATCTTTTTTCTTGTTCCTTAGAACATGAATGGATGATTTACGGAGACTATCTAAATCAGTAGGAAATATCCTAAATTACATTGTTTAAATTAATTTCAATAAACCAATGTTTTACACTATTTTAGAGGGGTAGGAAAGGCTCTATAAGAATAGGTGGATGTATACATTGAGAGTTGTGGATACCCTAATGCATTTTTCTTTCATGGCGTTATCAAGAATGTAATCAATAGTCAAAGATATCTGCATTAAAGACAGAATGTGAAATTGTGATGGTACATGAAGGGTAGATATTTGGGTATTGCATTTGAATAGTGTGATATATATTTATTGTATGTAAGCGGTTTTGTTTTATTTTGTTTTCAATCATTCAACTCTATTTGTCCAATTTATAGCTCAATCATCTACCATATAGTATGGGAATAGTTCTGGATAATATATTCTAAAAGAATTCGTCGCAAAGATTTGACAACTTAATTTGCATTATACGACAACAACAATCAAGCCTTTATCTTACTAAATGAGATCGGCTATATGGATCTTCCTACACCATTAGAAATTTGCATTATGCTAAATAAAATTAATTTAATAAAAAAAGTACAATGCCACCAATTCATGGTTATTTTGCAACTTTCTATCATAATGAGTTATAGTAGAGATGTGATAAGTACAGCTGAGCATGACATTGGTGCTGAATGGTTATTTCTGCTGTTATAGGTTTGAGAATCCACTAGATTGGTAGGACAAGCGCTGGAAATGTGCCATGTCATTCAGTGGATTTCTTTTTTAAATTGAAGTATGTTAACTGTGTTACTTTTTAACTTTTCCATTTTATTAAGATTATAAATATATAAATTGGTTTTTTTCCCAACTAAAGATTTTGAGATAAACATGTTTAAGGAGTATTAAAAATATAAATATTTGAATTGGTTTCTTCCTAACAACTTGAACTTTTAGGATAAGTAGCTAATCAACCTTAACACTACTTTAGCACATATATAATCTCATATATCAACAAGAAAAAAGTGTGGGAGTGGAGATGGAAGTCAGTTCTAGATCGTTAGAGTTTCCATTATTGTTTTGGTTTAGCCTTTCTTGACTGCATGAAGGCAATTGCCTAGACAGAGAACTGTTTTACTTGCCAGACTTGGGGCTTTGCATCTCTATATATGGTCCTGGGTCTCCTGGTCTTTGGCCTTACCCTTTCCTGAAAAGAATAAATCCTAGTGCTACATTTACCTCGTTACTTTTATTCTAGGTATGGACATGATGAAGAGTCTGCTGATGATGAAGAAGAGACTGGTTGGAAATATATCCATGGCGACGTCTTTAGGTTTCCAAAGTACAAGTCTCTGCTGGCTGCTTGTCTTGGTTCTGGCACACAGTTATTTACTCTGTGAGTATCTAGTAAAAGAATATATTTAAATCAATTTTTGAAGAGAAAAACCATCTGTTAAACCATCTTTTCTCTCAATCTATAGAACTTATCTTCAATCTCAGCTAACCTTAACCCTCTTTCTGCATGCGTGACAGCACAATTTTCATTTTTATTCTTGCACTTGTTGGGGTTTTCTACCCATATAATCGCGGGGCTCTTTTTACTGCGCTTGTGATCATTTATGCACTTACCTCCGGCATTGCTGGATATGCTGCTACCTCTTTTTATTGTCAGCTAGAAGGGACAAACTGGGTATGCATTTTTATCTTCAGCAGCCACTGGTCCTTGTATTTTAACTCTTCGTGAAAGCTTAATATTAAATAAAACCTATTCTAAAAGAATGTAACCTCTTTCTTATTGATTGGCAGGTGAGGAATTTGCTATTGACAGGCTGCCTTTTCTGTGGGCCTCTATTTCTCACGTTCTGCTTTCTTAATACCGTTGCGATCATATACAGTGCCACTGCAGCATTACCATTTGGAACTATTGTTGTTATTGTCCTCATTTGGACACTGGTGACCTCTCCGCTACTTGTTTTGGGTGGAATTGCTGGTAAAAACAGCAAAATAGAGTTTCAAGCACCTGTTCGCACAACAAAATATCCTAGAGAGATTCCAGAGTTGCCATGGTATCGGCATACTGTTCCACAAATGATAATGGCCGGCTTTCTTCCTTTCAGTGCAATCTATATCGAGCTTTACTACATATTTGCTAGTGTATGGGGGCACAGAATATATACTATATATAGCATTCTATTCATTGTCTTCATCATCCTCATTATCGTCACTGCATTTATTACTGTCGCACTGACCTACTTCCAACTTGCTGCAGAAGATCATGAATGGTGGTGGAGGTAATGCAGATGTTTTATTCATTTAATTCATGTTTGCAGACTCTTTTTCTCGAGAAAATATACCTTCACAGATCACACATATGCATATCGCATCGTTCTTTTCTGTATATAGAAGTATCCTATTTGTTTTTCCCCCATTATATGTTTCTATAAAAACTTTTCATGCTTCCACATTTTTTTTCTTTCTAATTGCTCATGCATGCACAGGCATGTAAATGTCTAGTAGGTATTTAATTTTCATGCTACTAAAAAATGGTTGCCCAGCTTGCAAGGCGCCCATTTAAAGAGGACTGGTACTATAATTTGCTGACTTTTCTTGATTATTCAAATATTTGATTCCCATAATTTTAGAACTTTATGCATCTTAAGGAATCTACCTACTAGACATTTACATGCATGCACAGGCATGTAAATGTCTAGTAGGTATTTAATTTTCATGCTACTAAAAAATGGTTGCCCAGCTTGCAAGGCGTCCATTTAAAGAGGACTGGTACTATAATTTGCTGACTTTTCTTGATTATTCAAATATTTGATTCCCATAATTTTAGAACTTTATGCATCTTAAGGAATCTAGCTAAAAGTTTAGCTTTGATCTAAATCTGCTTTGTCAGATCCAGGTCTTTCCAAATGGCATCAGAAGGCATGTTTTTGTAGTTACTTGTAATTCCACTGATAATTCGTTTTACCGCTTTCCACAAGTTGGGTTTACATCGTAAAATAGCGTCGTCGAGACTTAGATTTTGCTTTGAATGCTCTTGTTCTGTCGCAAGACTTTGTAAAGTTTAGAAACTATATTTTTACCTCTTCAGAAACTAGTTTCATCTTTTGGTTTTCGAGCACATATGTTCACATTTCGATCTGTTTCCGGTGAGGCGCGAACAAAATTGCCCACCGATTTACCATTCTTCCAAATAGCTTTGATCTGAATCTGCTTTGTCAGATCCAGTTCTTTCCAAATAGCATCAGAAGGCATGTTTTTGAGGTTACTTGTAATTCCACTGATAATTCGTTTTACCGCTTTCCACAAGTTGGGTTTACATCGTAAAATAGCATCGTCGAGACTTAGATTTTGCTTCGAATGCTCTTGTTCTGTCGCAAGACTTCGTAAAGTTTAGAAACTATATTTTTACCTCTCCAGAAACTAGTTTCATCTTTTGGTTTTCGAGCACATATGTTCACATTTCGATCTGTTTCCGGTGAGGCACGAACAAAATTGCCCACCGATTTACCATTCTTCCAAATAGCTTTTTGATCTGAATCTGCTTCGTCGGATCCAGGTCTTTCCTATGCGGAGGATCGACTGGTCTCTTTGTCTACGGATACTGCTGGTACTACTACTATGCTCGCTCCGACATGTCGGGCTTCATGCAGACCTCCTTCTTCTTCGGTTACATGGCTTGCATCTGCTACGGCTTCTTCTTGATGCTCGGCATGGTTGGCTTCCGCGCTGCTCTGTTCTTCGTCCGCCACATATACCGATCCATCAAGTGCGAGTAGATTACAGATCATTGAGTTGTATCAGCCTCGACGGTTGTTGAGCTGCACTCATTCTACATGGGAATTGTAGTGGTAGACTATTTTTGGTTCTTGTCAATCCATTTTCGCATCGTCCACTTGTATTTTTGTTGATTGTTTGTAAGGCCCTACGATACGAGCATTCTCCAGATTCTTAAGACAGATTTTACAACCGCACTATGTGCTAATGTAAGACCCCAAAAAAAAAAACAAAAAAGAGTTATTTTGTTTGTTACAAAAAAGAGGAATATTTTAATATTTCGATCCATTTAAATGTTTGTTTTAACTAAATTCTATGGATACTCGAGATAAATCGATAAAATATATAAGAGATAATCAAAGTTCAGCTCTTAGCATCGTAAAATACTACTGAGAAACTCATCAAAATGCTTCGTGATTACTTTTCCTTTTTTTTTTAAATAAAGGTCTCAAATTGTATTTACAAAAAGATTACTTGATTATTAAAAGCTTTAAAAAGGTATCTTATTTAACAACTTTAGCTTTAAAATTACTAAGTAATTATAATTAAAACTCTTTTAATACTGATAAAAAAATTATTTAAATATTAATTAAAACCAATCCAAATTAAATATTATTATAGTTTTGACTATATTTAATTTTGCTTTTTCCACAAAGGAATTAAACAACAAAAAATTAGATATCATTTAAGGGTGAACAAAAATTTAATTAAACGGAATAAATTGATTGAACTAAATTTTTTTATTCGGTTTATTTAGAAATTTAATTTTTTTTATAAATATTGATTTAATCGGTTTATTTGTTTTGATTTCGATTTCGAAACGAAAATAATCGATTAAATTGATTAAATTAAATTGGAGTTTATCAGTCGACCGATTTGTCATATCAGTCGACTGATTATCTTAAATATCATGTTCTCCACCCTCATCAGTCGACTGATATTTCACATCAGTCGACTGATATGAAAATATCGATTGACGGATGATAAAAAATTCGGTTTATTTGGTTTATAACCTAATTAATCGATTTTTATTAGTTTGATTTGCTCGATTTTATTGAAAAGTTAATTTTAAAAAAAAAATAATTTATTCGATTTTGATTTAATCAGATCGATCGATTTATTAACCGATTGATTACCCCTAATATCACCCCTTCTATCTAATTTATTTTAAAAAAGAGAGAGAGAAGTCATTAAGATAATTTAAGTTTAGATATTTTTGCCAGTATTAAATTTAAATTAATTTATTCCAAAGAACTTTAATTCAAGGTGAATATCCAGTCGAGATGGAATTGAATTTATTAAAATTAAATAATTATGGCATTTAGAGATCATATTGTCCATGGAACACATATACTAATTATTCGTGTCCGATTAGAAAATCATATTGTTTATAATATATTTATTTTAAAATTATATTTCTTATTTGACAAATGTTCTATTATAGCGACCGAGATGCTGACCATCATTGTTCTATTTAGTATATCCTCCGTTTGACTTCTTTGGAAGGTCAAAAACTTACAAAATTTTGATTGGATATCGTTGCTTTTGACTACATTACAAAATATTTCCTCTCCCGCTCCTTTCATTCTAATAAACACAATAATTCCTTTGCACGGGAAGTTAACCAAACATCAATCCTTTTCTTTTTCATTTTTCTTTTCATCCGTCGCCGGCGACGCTCTTCCCTCTCTTATTCGAGAGTCATGGCCACCATCGTCCATAGAATCATGCCTCTCCTCCTCCTCCTCGTCATCCCTTGCTCCGGCGATGTGCCACGGTTTGAGCATCCGATCAAGCCTGATGGCTCGCTTAGCCTTTTGGTCATTGGAGATTGGGGAAGAAAAGGGGAGTTCAATCAATCCCTAGTAGCAACTCAGGTCAATCTCTGCCTGCTTGTTTTTTAATCCTTCAAGAGTTTGTCTGCTCAATTCTCATTTTCAAATGTGTACAACTGCAGATGGGAAGAATTGGAGAGGAGCTGGATATTGATTTTGTCATCTCTACAGGCGATTATTTCTACGACAATGACCTCATCGACGTCGATGATAAGAACTTTGAGTAGTCATTCACCGACATTTACACGACAAAGAGCCTGCAAAAGCAATGGTACAGTGGTAAGTTAATCCAACTTTACCCCCTCAAAACAAGGCCATGCTCACTGCTAATATAACCATTTATTTGCTTGGTTTTGTTTCTAGTTCTAGGCAACCATGACTACAGGGGTGATGCTTTAGCACAGTTGAGTCCAGTTCTCTGATCAATCGACAGCCGATGGCTTTGCTTGAGATCCTTCATCCTCAATGCAGGTCAAATTAGTATCACTTAACAACTAGCTTCTCTTGAGCTTGTTGACTGATTCGTTTCTTACAGAGATTGTGGAGTTCTTCCTGATAGACACATCTCCTTTTGTGAAATCTTATTGGACTGATCCAGAAGGCCATCACTATGATTGGAGGGGAGTCGCACCTCGTGAACTGTACACCTCGAGCCTCTTGAAGGTATGCTCGAAATATTGATCTTGAGGTTCACCGACATGTTCTCGAGCGATAGTTAACCAATTCAAATTGTTGCAATCAGGATTTGGATGCAGCACTAAGAGAATCTACAGCAGCATGGAAGATTGTCGTTGGTCACCATACTTTGAGAAGTGTCAGTGAGCACAGGGACACAGTGGATCTTCTAAATCCACTGCTTCCAATTCTTAAGGTAGTCTAAATTTTTCTCAACAAATCCAACTCTTTGCCGACCTATCTCTCAGTTCTGATCCTGCTAAACTCAGGCCAATGGTGTTGATTTATATGTCAACGGGCATGATCATTGCCTGGAGCACATCAGCAGCAATGACAGGTTTAAGTCTCCAATGGCTACTCCATTAATACAAGCACAGATTGATTTGGTCTGATTAGTGCTAATATCCCTTGAATGGCAGTCCAATTCAGTATTTGACAAGTGGAGAGGCTCAAAGGCATGGAGAGGTGTCTTATTTCCAACCTTAGATAAAGCTTAAGTTCTTCCACTGGAGATAATGAGGACAGCCATTGATATAAAATTCTATGATGCCGTTGGTCAAGTTCTTCACAAATGGAGTGTGAGCAAAGAGCTGCACCCTGCAGCATAAACATTAGAGAAAGACTTAAGTTTGGCACAGAAACTTATATGAATGGTAGTGGAAAAGTAAGCAAAAGTTATTATCATCTTTTCCCGATATAAGTTAGCTAAAGCATGTGAGTTAACATGTTTTTGAAGTGAAGAAACACATTGCATCCATCTATTTTTCAACTAAGAGTCTGACATAAGTAGTTCGCTGTAACAAAAGTTTTTTTTGACATTTATGAGTGAGCAATTGAGATACTCCAATTCACCCAACCTAAAAAGTTTTTTCCAGGTTGTTCGATTCAAGGTTTAAAATCTCGACTCGTATCGGAATTTCGGTCTACGACCGGAACGATACGATTTCGATACCGTATCGTCTGTGTCGATACTATTTCGATATTTTTTTTAAACATTAATATTAATTATTGTTTTTTTTAATTTTAGTTAATTTTTAAAAAAGAATTTAAGATTTAATTTTACCTGAATTATAAATTCGAATTTAAAATTTTAATTAAAATATCTTTTATTTTTTAATTTTTATTTAATATATAAATTAATTAATAATTTATTTAATTAAATTTTACAGTTTAATATATATATATATATATATATATAATTTTAATTATAATTTATATATTTAGAAATTTCACCACGATCGCGATCACGCAGCGCGATCGCCTTCCCAATCGCCTCTGCGTCATCGCCGGTTGCTCGTCGCCGCGTCACCGCCTCCTTCCGATATTGGTATGCGTTCCGATTTCGATTCCTCATCAGAACGAAATTTATCGTCAATTTCATCCGAAACGGCTCGGCATCTAAAACACTGGTTCGATTTCATGTTTAGGTATAAAAACCTAACAAAATCCTGATGAGATTCGAGTATTACCCTCACCATGATGCCAAGCAGGTACTTGCCCTCTTTGTAGCATAACCAAAAAATGAAACAGTCTTTTCCCCTTGATGATCAGCAGTGGCGACCACTGAGGCAGCAGTCATCAATTCCTAGCCAGAACAAATACACATCGATTCTCATAAGAATGGATGATACATAAAAGAATTGAAGATGTAGGCCTTAAGATTGGGACATCTATTCTTGCAGAATTCATATAAAACACCACGACACAAAAAATAAATAAATAAATAATCAAGGACAATTTCTATTTATCAAAGTTAGCAAACATAAATAAACCTATAGCTACATGTGCTACCTCTTTGAGACCCTGTCAATGTATTTTGAATCATCTCACAGTGGGCAGTGGGCAGTGGTTGTAGTGAAGATCATAATTTCATCAGAAGATAAGCATATCCGAAAACTTGTCAGGTCCATTTTTCTTGTAGATCTTCATGACTGTCATTTACTTACTTAGCATGTTGGTAAACAACAGAATATTTGTTTCCAATCAAACTAAAGTTCAACGGTGCTTCGGTAAACATGTTGGCTTCTATCAGAAATCATGAATCTGTTGGAGAACCAATATCGATGGAATGTGAGCATACCAGTGACTTCATCAATTTCCAGCTAAATTGGAGAACTGAACTTATTAAATTTGGGTTCCATGCTCCTCTTAGTCACCAAGAAAAATGAAGACTGAACTTATTGATCCCCTCACTCACAATTTAAAATGATAAATAACTCAAGTTACCAATTGATCCTTCCATTCACCAATAAGAACAGTTCAATTACCAATAATCTCTGCAGGAACACATCCCTTCCTTGAAGTGATGGAACCTACTCGAGTCCCTTACTATGATCATTCTTTGACTAATCCGAGAGAGAAATTTGATAGCAGTATGGCAATCTCCACAAATTCGTAGATTCTTAAAAACTTTGATAGGTGTACCCTGTGGCGTAGCCATGATTCCGAATACAACTGCGAGCCTTTCGCTATGGTATGCTAAGTTCTCTTCCTTCTGCTCATCTTCCACATCATGCAGAACATAATCTGTGTCCGGGACATATCCTTCTTCCTTCATTTTCTTATTGAACTTCTCCAATTGCACATAAATATCCTCTGCCCTAGGGTGTGACTTATCTCCCACTAAGAACACATGAAATTTTCTCTCAACCTCAATCCAACTTGATCCAGGCTTCTTGATCACTCCTAACTGGCCCATTTTCTTTCTGACTTTCTCCACTTCATCCCACATGCCAGAAGCTGCATAAATGTTAGCTAAAGTTACATAACTCGCTGCATTCTCAGGTTCTAAGTCAAACAATGCTTCAGCAGCCTGTTTTCCCAATCTAAGATTCTTATGAAGCCTACAACCACCAAGCAAAGAGGCCCAGAGGAATTTATCAGGCTTCATTGGCATCTTCTCTATAATCTCCTCAGCTTCCTCAAATCGACCAGCCCGACTGAGAAGATCAACAACACAAGCATAATGATCTGACGTGTGCTCCAGTAAGTACTCATCTTTTATGGAATGAAATATTCTTAGACCTTTATCGATAAATCCTGCATGAGCACAAGCTGAAAGCACTCCAATGAATACTATTTGGTCTGGTTTGGTACCTGATTGTAACAATAAATCAAAGAACATAATTGCCTCCTCTGAATAGCCATTTTGAGCACAGCCACAAATTATCGAAGTCCATGAGACCAAGTCTGGCCGAGACATCCCTTTGAAGACAATGCTGGCCTTTTCGATATTTCCACATTTTGAGTACATGTGCACAAGGGCACTCACCGAGAATGACAATGGATCATATCCAATCCTTGTCATGTACCCATGGACCTGCCTTCCTAAGCCTTCCATAGCTAAATGCGAGCAAGCATCCAAAACTCCTGCAAAAGTGAACTCATTTGGCTGGACACCTGATCTTAACATCTGCGAAAACAGATCAAACCCATCCATCCTCTGTCCGCTATCGAAGTACCTCCCAATCATAGCTGTCCAAGAAACAACATCCTTGTCAGTAATTCGATCGAACACACGTCGTGCATCATTAATACATCCACATTTGGCGTACATATCCGAAAGTGCACTCCAGACAATTGCGTCCGAGTCAAAGCCCATTCGAACTATGTGGCAATGTATCTCCTTTCCATGCCGGAGGCAAGGGACAGCGGTGGCAGCAGCAAGGGCGCTGGAAGCTGTGAATCTGTTACTAAAGATTGCGCATTTTCCGTTACTTTCCCTCTGCATACTGCGGTAGAAGTCGAGTGCCTCTCCCGGGAGGCCACGCCTAGAGTGCGCGGAAATAATGGTGCTCCAAGAAAAGTGATCCCTATCGGGCATGCGCTCAAAAAGCCTCCTTGCCTCATCGAGGTCCCCGGCGAAGGAATACCCGGCAATAAGAGTGTTCCAGGAGCAGACGTCCTTATGGGGCAACAGGTCGAACAAGAGGCGTGCATCGAGCAGGGCGCCAGACTTGGCGAGCAGGTCGAGAAGGCGGTTGGCGAGGACGAGGGGCAGGGAGACGCCGGAGGAAATAGCGGCGGAGGCGATGCGTCGCGCGGAGGAGGCGAGGTCGAGGGAGCAGGTGTCGCCGGGGGGTAGGCGGCGCTGGCAGGAGAGGAGATCGATTGCTTCGGAGAAGCGGCCTCGGTCGCAGAGGAGAGTGATAGGATCTTTCGTGGGAGAGAGGAAGAAAGAGGGTGTAGGTCGGGAGGGGGAAGGTAAAGCGACCGTGGCGGCGGCGGTGGTGGAGGAGGAGGAGACGGTTTTGGAGAGGGAGAAGAGGCGGAGGAGAGGAGGCGGCTTCATGGAGGCGGTGGTGGACGCCAGAAGGCTGGTGAAAAGCAAATTGCAGGGAGAGCCCTCGGATCCAGCTAAGAGATGATCTTGACCGTTAATGTTGCCCTGCCCCCCTCTCCGGATTTTTTTTAATTATTATTCTGAACAGCCTTCTTTTCTTAAAATACTCTCGCCCAGCAAATAATGGAACATTTCAAAAATAAAATATAAAAAATATTATATATATATATATATATACACACACGAAATTCTTCTGCTACGCACCGAAAAATTACGCGCTCGTCCGTGCCCCCTCACACGAAAAATATTTTCGGCGCGCAACAGATGTTACCTCTCTCTCTGTATATATATATATAAGTGTCCCTATTTGCACGACGTGAAAAATGCACGGTATCTGTGCGTCCTTCGTCGCTCGAAATCGCCAACGGAAGGTCGAATTCCGACCACGATCCGGTCGAAATTCGACGATGATCCGATCAAGATCCGTCCACGATCCGATCGGTATTGGAGTCCAACCATGTGTATATATATATACACACACAGAGAACTAATCTTCTGCGCGTCGAAATCCTGTGCGCTCGTGGGCTCCACGCGATCCATCTTCCGACCCACGCACGCCGTCAGCGTCGCTGCCACGCCGTCAACCCACCGTCGATTGTCGTATCGGACGAGATCAACGCGAAACTTGCCGGCGGGCCGGCGAGGCATGGATTCTGGTCGGTTAACGCTCGAAATTTAGCGCAAAACGCGTGGAAATGACCGAATCACGCGCGGCGCTGGCGCAGCATCGTCGGCCGCGATTGGCGGATTCGACCGAATCGAACTGACGACGACGAACCGAACGCCGAACGGCCCGTCGGCCGTCGATTATCGTAATTCGACCAGAATCCAGCGGTGTGGCGCCCGAAATTGGGCGCTCGATTCTGGCGACCGATTTCGATCGCCATTCGGCCTCCCGACGATCGAATTGCGGCCGGTCGACTATAGCGGACGAATCGACAGGTGACGTCGGCCCGTCCGCCATCGGATTCCGGTTGCGATTCCACCGGAATCCAATGGTGTGGCGGCCGAAATCGAGCGTCCGATTTTGGCGGTCGATTTCGACTGTCATTTGGCCGATCGAGTATAGCGGATGGGCCGACGTCGCCTGTTGGTCCATCCGTCGTCGGATTCCGATCGCAATTAGATCGGAATCCAGCCTGATCGCAATTGGTATTGGCTACGCCACTGTCGGCTGCGTGATTTGGTCATTTCCGATCGTTTTGTGTCGGATTCCAAGCACTAAATGGTCGGAAGTCGAGCCTCGCCAATCGCTTGCGGTGAATGCGCGATCGATTGTGTCGCTCGACAGCAACGGTGACGCTGGCGCGGCGGCATAGCAGCGATGGATCGGACGATGGATCGCACGGAACACACTGAGATCAGTTATGCACGCCTACGCATACGCAATGACCGTGAATAGTGATTTCACTGTTTGCATAGGTGAAGTGAATAATGAAATCACTGTTTACTTCACCTGTGCATGCACAAATGTGCATTGATCCGGCGCGCAGATGATATATATATATATATATATATATATTGGATCTAGGTTGAGTGCTCGAGCAACCATCCCACTCAGTTTAACATGCGGATAAATACATTATTATAAATAAATATAAAAAATTTTTTTTATCAATTTTATTCTTAGCGACCAAATAAAAGAATATATATTAAAATTTTCTAAGATATTTTGCTTGAGCTCAACAATATTTGAAACTCTTAATATGCTACTATAAATAAATATAAAAATATTTTCTCTTTGTCAATTGCATTATCATCGACCAAATAAAAGAATATATATTAACAAATTCTAACATGTTTTTTCTTCGTTGTTCAAGAGATCTCAATAATATGTGGGAACTCATTCAAGTTTCCATTCGAATCGAATCAATCGAAGTAATCCTTATTCATTAAGGAAGACTTAAGTGTTAAAAGCGACCAATGAGTACCAAATAAGGCCGAAACAAATTGAAATATAGACAATCAATGTCGATAGCTTCAATCTCAAACACGAACTACTTTTGTTATTCTCTAGCATAAATACGATGAGATGGATCCAACGATGTCATTCCGAGTCATATTTAACGAAACTCACTCGAATAGTATCTATCGTCCACTTGGCTCGAACTAAATTATTTAATATACTTGTTAAAATAGGAGAATACAACCAAACTCAGTCTCCTTACTATGGACTTTGTTTTGTCTCATTGCGCCGTGCAAAATTAAAATCGCTAAACCGAGATAATTAAAAGAAATTAGCAAAATCAGTCCAATTTGTGGAATCTAAACATATTTTTTCTTCATAATTCGACCCAATTAATTATTAATTCAATCCGGAAAAATGATTTTTTTTTTTTGTCCTATTTTTGGGGCTCCACCGTTAATTCGGCACCCACCGTATAGGAATTCTATGGGCTATCTCCTTTGGCGTACCTGGGGACCACGAAATCCGACGGCTCTCGTTGCCTCGGACCACCGATCCCACTTGGCAGCCCACCGAATCGCAAAGCAGCAGCGCCGGGACGATAAAGATCTTCTTCCGAAGCGTACAAATCCGTACGCCATCGGTGTCTCCAATCAACATGCAGGTAAACTCTGGGTAGAGATCTGCAAGGTTTCTCGCTGAATAATTTAGAGAGAATCTCGTACCAGGTGACGGGGAAAGTGCGCTCACCGGCAGATGCCGGTGGGTTGTCGTTGGAGGCGATAGCACACAACACGTCAGCTCGGTCTGCCGGTGAACTAAACTCGGCAGCACATATCAGCTATTGGCTAACCATACAGTGACGCGTGTCCCACGGTTTCGCGGTTCAGATGGTCTATAAATATATGCAATAAAGCCCCTTGTAAATCCAATAACCAGTTCTGACGCCATTAGCGTTATCTGCCGGGAGCGAGGCACCGTATCGTCGTCTTCCCTCTCTTCTTCTTCTTCTTCGTCGTCGTCGATTGTTCGTCCCCATTGTGGATCGGGTTCGCGCTGTGCCTGGATGGTTAGATTACCGATATGAGGATCACTTCTCGAGAGAGAAGCTTCGCTGCTTGTACTTCTTCTTCTTTTACCTTTTTCCCGTGAATAGGTTTGCAGCTGTTGCTTGATACAGTGTGGACAGATTAGGAGTAGGGGTTGTGGAGATGGGGGAGAGGTTGAGGGTTTGAGAGAGAGAGAGTGAGAGGAAGGAAGATGAGCTATATGACCGCCACAGGGGCGGCGGCGGCGGCGGAGGAGGAGGAGGAGAGGGCGTCGGCGACGGCATCGGGAGAGATCCACTTGCCGGCGGAGGTGGACTGGGAGATGCTCGACAAGTGGCGGTTCTTCGTCCTTGGTGCGGGGCTCTTCTCCGGCGTGTCTGCGGCTCTGTACCCGGCGGTGGTGGTCAAGACGCGGATCCAGGTCGCGCAGCCTCCGCCGCCGTGCCTCCGCGCGGTAATCTCCATTCTCCGCCACGAGGGGCCCCGTGGGTTCTACCGTGGCTTTGCCACCTCCCTCGCGGGTACCGTGCCCGCGCGGGCGCTTTACATGGGCGCACTTGAGGCCACAAAGAGCGCCGTTGGCACCGCCACCCTCCGCTTCGGGGTCCAGGAGCCCGCTGCTACAGCTGCCGCTTCCGCTGCTGCCGGACTCAGTGCGGCCATCGCGGCCCAGTTCGTATGGACGCCGATCGATGTGATCAGCCAACGCCTCATGGTGCAGAGTTCCGCTGCCTCTGCCAAGTACCGCGGCGGCGTAGACGCCTTCAGGACGATCCTTTACTCCGATGGCCTCCGAGGACTCTACCGAGGGTTCGGGATGTCTATCCTCACCTACGCGCCATCGAATGCCGTTTGGTGGTCCTCCTACTACCTTTCTCAAAAACTAATCTGGAGCGGCATCGGCCACCGCATGACCGAAGGCGGCTGTGAGTTGCGGCCGGGATACGGCACGGTGATGGCGGTCCAAGGTTTGAGCGCGGCGGTGGCAGGTGGAGCGTCGGCGGTGGTGACGATGCCGCTCGACACCATCAAGACAAGGATGCAGGTCTTGGATGGCGAAGGTGAGAGAATTACAATTGGGCGAACTGTGAGGAGCCTTCTCAGAGAAGGAGGTTGGGGAGCTTGCTACCGTGGCCTTGGTCCGAGGTGGGCTTCGATGTCATTATCTGCCACCACCATGATCACCACCTATGAATTCTTGAAGAGGCTTTCAGCCAAAGAGTCCCGTTAAGGTACTTCCAACTGAAAACACCGCCATTATCCTACCCTTCCTTCTTCTTCTTAGTTTCTTTTCCATGTACATACTTAGTTGCTTTAGGTAGGAGGGGGGAGAAGGGAGAGAGCTGAATCATGTTGTTACTAATGAAACACTTTTGATCTAATCTAATCTAATCCAACTATGGATTGAATTTTGCTTCCAATTTAACAACTTGTCTTTCTTCCTTTGATTTAGTTGGTGTTCATATCATTCATTGTCTATTTCATTCTCATTAAGCATAGAATTTTTTTCTTTTTCTTGTGTACATGTGAATTTTCTTTTTCCATGGATTAAGATTGGGAAAAGAAGAGGAAGATGTCTATAGTGTTTTAGTTATTCATCTTCATCAAGATTTTCTTATTTATTGATTTTTTTTGGGAAGTGTGAAATGGATAGAACTGATTGATTGAAGTTTCTAAGACCAACTCGTCTAGTGGCGGCTAAGGCCTAGTGCTTGATTAACAAAAACACTCATTAGAAGAATATTATGAAATACTAAAGGAGAAGATTATTGGATTAGAGTTTGGATGAAAGACTTGTGGGGCCTTTTATGATCGCATCGAATTATTGTCCTCTCATTCTGGATTGGGTTTGGGTTTGGGTTTGGTAACTATGTGGGGGACCTTCTTTCGAAGTAAGATTGTGATTGATTTTTCTCAGCCTACATTTCTTCATATCTTCTCTAATTCAGTGCATAATTCTCATTTCCTTTTCAAATCTATGTCGTTGTACCTTATCAGATTGAGGAGATGCCCACCATGAATGATTTCCTTTGTGTTTGAAGCTATGCAGTGTGGACTTCTAAGCTCTATCCTAGATTTTCAAAGCCAGGTATTAGTAACCTTGCCTACATAGTTTAGCAAGCTTTTATCTTGGTTAAACTTAACTAGAGGCGATTATGTTGATATCTTTACTGAATTCCCTAGATCAAGCAACTTCATAGAGATTCTAATGGTTAGAAAAAGAAAACACCAAGAAGCTACAAACTTATTGAGGTTGCAAGAACAGTCAGCCATATGGATAACTTATAATACTTCTGATCAGACAACTGGTTGTTTTTTAATCCGAATCTTTAGCTGTCAGATCAAGAAATGAATATTTTAGAGAGTGGACGTTGATCTTGTGCTTATTGATTTCTAAACATCCTGAAGTGGTCAAGAAAACAAAGATAAAGTAAATGATTTTAACTTTTCCTTTTTTTTTAAAGAACTTTAGAAATTGTCTAGCACTTCCTGTTTCATAGCTTTTAATCTATTCTGTGTTAACTTGTGTCTTGAGGGAGTTGTGCCTAAACTACTGAAATCTCCCTCAAACTAATTGCCAATAAAACTCCGTGATGAACTTTTATCAGGCTTACAGCTTTGCTTGGCAAATTGTATAGTGGCCTGGAGGAATTAGATGCAGGTTCTTGTCATTTCATTTATGACAGTGTGAAGTGGTGGGTCCTTGATAGATGAGTGATTGAGATATTTTCTTTGTTATCATCTTTTGGCCCCCAGCCCCCATTTGATGTCTCCATTCCACCCTCAGTTGATCTGAAGAGGTAGTTTATCATCTTCTCCATTCCATCCTTATTTGATCTGAAGGGGTAAGGTATGTAGCTATTCCTTCTCAAATCTTAGCTTTGTTTCTTCCATTGATGGTTGCAACTGAGATAAGCTAAATGGTGGCTGATGCGGCTCGCTTCTTCTTGGGTCTCTTCTGCAGGAGCGTCGATAAAGGGTGTGTTTTTCGCGGTCATATAAGGCACTTTTTTTGTCAAGATTAACATCCGTCAAATGACCGCCGATATTTTTCGATGATGATCCTCCAATGTTGAAGTCAGACACAGAAAAATATTGAAGAAAGAATGTGTGTAAAAAAATGTAGCATCACGTAAGATTAGTCCTCCAGAGGGAAAGTCCTCCGCTTCCTTTCCTTTTCTCTTATTGCTCCGAGGATACTTTTTGATAAGTTGATAAAGGACAAACTCTATGTCATTCACTCACATGGGATGTCATATAGATTTTTATCCTTTAGAGAATAATTTCCGTAAGAAATCTTCACATGGTTTCCGGGCCATTACGAGGAGTGATTCAGGAGAGCAACGGTAACAAACTAAGGCTACGTTTGGTATAGGGTAATCAACCTTGTAATGTAATCAAGATTACTTTGTTTGGTAATATTTCAAAGATGTAATGTAATGTAATCGCATTACAAAATAAGAGTCAAAATTCGTAATCTCGATTACGAAGAAAAAGGAATGTAATTCGATTACATTACGGACTCAATATTTATCATGACAAATATATTCTTCTTTTATTTTTCTTATTACTTCTCGATGCTCGTCGACGATGACCACCGGCGCTTATTTAACGATCGGGGCGGTGGTCGCCTGATCGATCGGCGACCAATGGGCCGTCGGCAGATCCGACGATCGGCCAGCCGACGGCATCCGTGATCCGGCGATCGATCGGCCAAGATCCGGCGATCGGCCGACGACCGGCGATCGATCCGGCCCGGCGATTGACGGCCGGCGATCGCGGTCGGCCGATCGGCAACCGACAATGACCGAACGGTGATCGGCCGAGCGGCAATCGATCGGTCTGCGCCAGTGATCGGCGACCGACCGACGGCCGGTGGTGGCCGACGACCTGTCGACGATCGGTCGGTGCCCACCGGCGATCGACGACAACCTTATAAGGGTATTTTTGTCATTTTATAATAATATGAATTACATTCCTTATAAAAAATGTGGACACCAAACAAACGAATATAATCACTTTTGTAATCAAACATTACACACCAATCGCTAACCAAACACAGTATATATACATATTACAAGGTTGATTACATTACTCCGTACCAAATGTAACATAAAAGGAGAGAATCTGACTTGTGGCCTGTTTTATTACAATCCGAGTTGCTTTAGTCGGATTCACTTATTGAATGCTCCGAATTATTTGATCCCGACTCGTTTATTTAACGATCCGAGTTATTTCATTCCAATTCACTTATTTAATAATCTGAATTATTTCGCATCCGACTCAAAATTGTTTGAGTCATCATGCTCCATCCCATGGGTAGGCCCGTCTTCTCATGGATAGGTCCTTCTATCTCTTCATTTCTAAGTGGGCCCCTACCCCGTAGATTCGATCCATGCGCACAATCCAATCACATCAGTGGCACTTTATTAGATTGAATCATGACTCTAAATGTGACATGTGTCTATTGAGATGTGGCTCTATTAAACTGTTAATCAGAAAAGATTTACAAAACATGTGACTTCTATAGTGCAACTACGTTCAAGTGTGATACTTGCGTAGATTGAACCGTGACATCCATATTTATTGAAGCCTGGTACTTACAAATTTTAAAATTCTTCCCCTGTTTGAGATTGAGATGCAAAGAGAAGATTTTTTTTTTTCTTTTTGTTCCCCACTAGTTTTGCAGGTTACTTGGGTCCCATCTCTCTAGCGCAACGCCATGGATGCTTGGCTTTTGGATGCAAGTCTAGCTGTGGTGTAGAGTGGGATGTGAGCTTTTACTAATTATTAAAGCATCAACCAGGGTTAGTTGTGGGGTTCAATTACGTCGATGAGGATCTTAAGTGGTTGATAATGGGCGATGAAAGAGATGTATATCAGAAAAGAACATAACAATGTGTCCCCATCGTTATAATCTTCTTCCTGTTCATCGAACGGCATTTTGGCACCAGTGTACAGCAGCTTCCAAAACATTTGTATGTGTCATCAATCAATATCATCTGTCAAAAGTAAGAAGTTTTAGCATCTCTATTATTCGGTGACAAATTAAAAAAAAAAAAAATCGATCTTAAAATGAATAAAATATGATTTTAATATTGAACCATTATTTAAAATTGATATGATTATAAAATTCAAATTGAATCGTAAAAAATCTATAAATATTTTTTAAATTTATTTTTGATGACCGATAGAAATCACTTGAACTCTGATCTTATCCGACTCAATAGTTAACAAGACGTTCCAAAAGTCGAACTGCTCTAAGAAATTATTCGAAAAAAAATATTTTGGCCACCTAAGACTACTATAAAGTAACAAAATGCTCGTGTAATTTTTCAAACGTCTCAGATTCAAACTCCAACGGTAACATATTTGTAAGAATTTTCTTCATATAAAGTGCTAGGCCTAAGAAAACTAGATTGTTGGATCGTCCATTGTGATAACTTTTAGATTTATTCCGACGACCAATAAAATTTTTTTATGAAACTGCAGCGATCGCCCCAGGCCCAAAGTTAATCAGACAAAAAATCTAGATACCTAATGCTAGCTAAAAAAAAACATAATATGATCAAATGGCTAATGGATAATAAAATTATAAAAAATTTATTAATTTTTAATTGAGAAAAATATCTCGGCATCAACTGAGATTGGGCATAATTAATTCGATTGAATTCCAATCTCAATCGGACAGCACATATATCTGACTAGAGTTGAAGGATTAACTATAATAGTTTAACCAGAGATTTAGAAGGAGAAAATACTATATTCTTAATTACTGTGCATTCTGAACGATTGAAATCGAAGCGCGCAAGAACATACACTGATGAATTGAACATATCAAACCTCGGCCTGAATATACATCAAAAACTAAAGTCCGATGAAAGTTTCAAGAAAATTAAGCTCAGATGTATTCGTCATAAATTAAGAATTAAAGAACAGATAAAGATAAAACCTTGCCTGATGAACACTACCAGCATGCTCAAATAGCAATTATTTCGGGGGGAAAACATCTTAACTGAAGACGGTAGACAGATCATCCATTGAAAATTCAATCCGAGCAAATTTGAACCAATGACGAAGAATATTTTTGACACAGAAAAGCCCTCAGATCTCATAGCTTTTAGCAATCATCGAGGATTAGTTTATGGCATCTCGTGTTGCTCGCCTTCACATGTATTAAAATTGAGGGCATAAAAGAGTGGTTGATGGAGGAGGAAGAGGAGATGGTGGAGGTGGTGGCGGCGGCGGTAACGGAGGTTACGGCAAGAATGAAGGTTGTAGAACAGCATGGGTCGGTTAACAACATCGGATAGCCATAAATGCCTCTACATTGACATGTATTTTCCATCATCGGGCTTTGAGAACAAATGTGTGAGATCTAAAGATTCATACAAAATCGAAGCAATAATAGCTAGAACATCGCAAAGGAAACGATTGTTTTCGATGAAAATCTATCTTTGGCAAGCATATGAGGAAAATAAATAGTCGAGACACTCACAAAAAATTGAGGGTTTGTCGGATCTCCAGAAATCACTTTTGCAGGAAACACTTTCGGCGAGTAATGCACTGCGGGAAAGCATGACACCGATACACACTGACCTGCCTTCGTATGCACCGCAGAGACGTCGAGTAACGAAGATCAACAAACACAAACTTTCGCTGTTCATAGAGTGGATGTGAGCAGAAGCAATTGTCGAGACACCCGATGAAAAAAGGTTTGTGCGATGTTCCATTGGCTCAAAAGATCGATTTTGGCAGGCAATACTCTATGAAAATGCATGTACAAGAGCATGACACTCGTACATCAAATCCTGCCTCACATTGCATCGGGAAAAAGAAGAAGAAAGTTTCCATTAAACCATCCAATTAAACGTGAAAAAAAATGAAGAAATCCATCCGAAATGAAGCAGGTGAAAAAGGGGGAAAAATGGTAAAAGAAGGAAATTTCTCGCCGGATTCAATCAAATAAATAGATCCGCGAGATGAGAAAAAAAGTCATAAAACTCGACAGAGAAAGAGATGAAGTTGTGAGGATGACGAACCAGAACACGTACTATGCATCGCGGCCGCCATCTCAAAACCCTAATTCTCACCTTTCGGGACGAAACGTTCCGGATGCAGAGAATTATATAGGAACAGCGAAGAACCGCTACCCCAAAATAACGGTTCGTAGACGGAAGAATAACGCCCGCTATATAGCATAAAACGGCGTTGCAGGATTCATATTCCATTCAAATCTCCTCAGATCCCTCTCCAAGAAGGCGCTAACGATCTCTAATGGCGTCGGATGCTTGTCAAATGCTTGACGAAATGCCTCCATCAGAGTTTAGAACATGCAGCGAGAGGACCAGGGGCTGCACATCGGACCACGAGCAGCATGCTTCACTGTCACTTTTTCAAAAGGGTGCTTGGTGCTTGGTGCTTGGTGCTTGGTGCCTGGTTGAGGCCCGGCGACTCTTGCGCTCGCTGCTACCTTCAAGTCTGCTGCGGTGGCTGTAGCATCGTTTCTGGTCCTGGATGCAGGATCTGTTGTTGTTTTCCGATTAGGGCACACTCCATGCGTCGTTGGATCTCACGGTGGATGAATCTGCTAGGGATAGGAACAGCGAACAGTCTTTTGGTCGAGTGGTTTGATGGCACGTAGGAAGGTGGGTTGATGCGATGCGGTCCTCTCTTTTCGGGGAGACATTTACCACAACCGATCCTTACCACAAATCGGAACCCTACTTCGGAGTTTGATTCTCAGTTCCCCCTTCTATCCTCTTCTATAGATCTCCCCAGCTCTCAGGATGAGCAATTTGAGGGCGATCTCCCGGCCCTACGCGGCGGCCATCACCTCGATCTACTGCTACAGGGGCCTTGGAGGCCTAGAATTCTTGCCCGTCTCCCGGAACCCTAATCTCCAGATCCCGTCACCCTTCCATGCTTCATCACCGTTCATATTCGAGGACCACACCAGGATGGGGCCGGCCTCTAGCGCCAGCTCGAGGCGGATGCTCACCACCCGGGTCTCTAATTGGAAATCGGAAAAAACGCCATATGAAACTCTTGGTAATTCTCTCGAGCATGATTTTTATTTTGTGCTCTATTGGAATTTCACTAGATTACGTATTCAAGATTCATTTTTTTAGTTCAGTGCATTATAGTCCATTGGTTTGTTTTCTTGAACGAATCGAAACGAGTGTAGTCATGCTGTTAACTTCTAATATATGGATTTCCAAACATTTGGGCGCCTTTTTACATTGTTTCATCATTGATTTCTAATGGGCGATATCTTTCAAATTGAAGAGCTGGAAAGGGATGCTGATGAAGAGAAGATAAAGGTTGCTTACAGAAGATTGGCTAAGTTTTATCACCCAGATGGTATCCCTTTCACCTCCATTATTCATGAGTGAGAGATCCTTGCACTCTTTTGTTAATGTAGTTACTGGCAGTGATTGCTTCTAATCTGAACCTCTGTTCAGTTTATTCAGTTTTGCCATTCTGTCTAAACATTTGGATTTTGAAGTTATTTACTCTAGTTACTATGATCTCTATCAGTTGCTGAGAAGTAAGACCATCTGAGCAAATCAACCTGATGACCTTTGCTCGTCACATTCAGTTTAATTTTCGGCGATTAAGCTAGTTGCTGGGACCTGGAATGGCACCAGTTTTTGACTTGTTTCTGTATTGTTGTCATGATAAAAGAAAACATCTATGTTAAACCTATATGTTCGAAACTTTGGACTGTTATACATTGAGTTTTGACGATGACATCTTTAGAAAGTAACCCTAAAGATCAATTGCAATATATTGTTGACTGTATCTTGTTTATTTACTTCCTGGTTTTCTTGTCACCAAATTTTATTTGAGCACAGTGATATTCCTTGCTTGATGTTTCTATCATTCCAAGTTGCCAACGTTAATGTATGAAAATGATGCTGCACACAAATTACCTTTCACATATTAATTAATCCTTTCCTTTTTCGCCATTTGCAGCATGACAGATCCAAGAATATCTGACTATCTTGTTCTTTAATGCTTTTGGGACTTCATATGTTCATTCAAATACATCATTTACATTGTTTTTGCAATATCTATCAAGTTAAAAAGGAGTTGGAGTGATTTTCTGACTTTTCGAAACTTTCTTGTGTGACTGCATATGTACTCCATATTCAATTAATGTTTGGTTTGAAGTTAATGAAATATGTAATTCATTCCTTCCATCCATTTTCAAATTTTGGCAGTGTTATTCGTGCTTTCTGTTTTCTATTGAATCTCCAGAGCTTTGTTTGAATTTTCCAAATTCTTTAAAAAAAAATTATTATTATGAAGCTACACAAATTTTTTTTTAATATCTTCTTATCTTTTCTTTTGCTATTTCTCTTTCTTTATTTAAGTCTATGATGGAAGAGGAACTCTTGAGGAAGGAGAAACAGCTGAAGCTCGATTCATCAAAATACAAGCTGCTTATGAGCTTCTAATAGATGTAGAAAAAAGACGACAATACGACAAAGATCACCGTGTCAATCCTATGAAGGTGTGTATTGTGCAATAAATGTATTTTACAAGTCTACTAATTATATGAAGATTGTTGACGACTTGTTTGACCATTGAAAATCAGCAGAGCGAACCATGAAACTGTCACAGTAAAGTTGAGTAGTGTGAAAAACAGTAGCCACGTATTTTTGAAGCCGTGCCATTTTGTCATTTAGTAGTTTCATTTGCTTGACTTGTATAAGGTCAGGATAACTTCAGATTGTCTTCGAACCTTAATTCTGAACTGTACCATCAATTCTTGCTAATGGGATAGAGAGATACACACTGCCTGCAAGGCTCCAACTGGTGAAAAAACAGAGGAAGACATTCTGTTTCCTTTACCCTGATATATGATAATGCAGCTACGGCTGTGAGATGATTTATTTGAATGAGTGAAGACATTTTTCACCATGTAGTTTAGTTTCGCCATTTTCAAGAATGAGGACTGGAAGCTCTTTCCAAAGCTCCAATTGTCCACCATTTTTTACTTGAAATTTTAGCCGATAAAAATTGAGTTGTATAAGTAATTTTTAATTTATAATTTCACCTTAAAGTTCTGCTGTGCTTCTGACCTATTTTATTTGGTGATTTCCCGACATCTCTCTTTGTTTGCATCTATCAGGCTTCTCAGGCATGGATGGAGTGGTTAATGAAAAAGCGAAAAGCGTTTGACCAGCGGGGAGATATGGCAATTGCTGCTTGGGCTGAACAACAGCAGCGCGAGTTGAACCTCAGAGTGCGTCGGCTCTCCCGATCAAAGGTTTGAAAGAACGATTGCAAAGGAACCTATTATACGATCGTAACTTAGCCATTATTCTTATTGTCATTCATCCATTTGTCGTTACTCGATTTGGAGGAACTTGATAGATAGCCTGTCTTCATATTTTCCTATGTCATTATTAAGTGCAGTAAAAACAGACTTACATTAAGGATCAACTCTAAGTCTCTATCCTTTTACACTAATCTTAAATGAACTCACTGGACACATTCAAGATACAGTACCGTAGTGCATATCGTTTGCAAATGATATTATTTTGGTAGATAAAATACGTGAATGAATAAATACTAAATTAGAATCTTGACAGGAAATACTAAAAGTGGAAGGTTTTAAATTTAGTAGAGTAAAAATAGAATATATAGAATTTAAATTTAGCAATATTAGATGTAATGGTATAAGTGTTAAGATAAGAGACGACGAGTTGTCTGAAACCGAGACCTCTAAATATTTAGTATCATTTTTGCAAGGTGATGAACGAATTGAGAGAGATGTCTTACATAGAATACAAGCAGGATGGTTGAAATGAAGGAAAGCATCGGGTGTTCTATGTGATCGTAAAGTACCTCTAAAACTAAAAGAGGAGTTTTACAAAATGATAGTTAGACTTGCTATGTTATATAGCACTGAATGTTGGGCTACGACTCAAGCACATGAGCAAAAGATGAGAGTTACAGAGATGAGGATGTTAAGGTGGATGTGCGGACATACGAGAATAAATAAAATAAGAAATGAGAGCATTAAAGCGAAAGTCGGGGTTGCATCTATTGAAGGAAAGCTCCGAGAAATATGTTTAAGATGGTACGAATATGTATTTAGACAACCAATAAATACTTCAGTTAGACGATGTGAAACAATGACAAATATACATATCAAATGAGGAAGAAGAAAACAACAAATTTTGATTAGCAACAATAAAACAAGATAAAATTTATTTAAATATAGATGATGATATAGTAGGGGATAAAGCTCAATGACATAGAAAGATTCATATTATCGATTGCACGTAGTGAGATAAGACTTGATTGTTGTTGTTGTATTATTTTATTAAGTGCTTCTATGAGCTAATCCAACTCACTCAATTAACTACTAATTTCATTTTTGTCATATTTTTTGTTTATGTTTTCTGGATGTCTTGAATCTATATAACATCTCATGTTATGGTACCTGTTGAGAACTTCTGTAATGTGCACAACCCGATGTCGACATTGGATACACTTGCTCGATAACTTTACCAATATATTTTCAGATTGATCCTGACGAAGAGAGGAAGATATTAGCGAGGGAGAAGAAGGCATCTATGGAGTATTTCTCCAGCACCCTGAAGAGACACACATTGGTACTGAGGAAGAGGGATTTGATGCGGAAGAAGGCAGAGGAAGACAAGAAAAGGGCAATCAGTCAACTTTTGGCTGCGGAAGGTCTTGAGCTCGACACTGATGATGATGATGAAGCTGTATGATATTTTTTTTCCCATTACGGGAAATTTGTTGTGCATAAACTATTCAACTCGTCCTGGTCTTACTTGATCCTACTTTTACATCATCATCAAATATTGTCTCTTATTTTAATTATCATTTCTAAAAGTTTAGATCTAGAAGTCTCCATCGATTTATCTCATAATCATTATGAGAAAAATAAATTATGGAGAATTTTATAGGTCTTGACGTGGTAGTTAAAATACGTAAAAATCATTTGAATTCAAGAAAGCATTTTAGATTTCCTTCGGAATCGATTTCTTTTTTTATTCGTAAATTTTACATCATCTCTATAGAAATTTGCAAAAGTTGGGAATCTGTCCAACTAGCAGTTCTCTGTCATCCGTCCCATGGCACTGGCGAAAGGAAGGTAAATCACGGGGGATAAAGTCCCTTGACACGGTGGCAAGGTAGGGAGGGATCCATCTGAAGCTAGGGGGAATTTTATATTCCTCATTCGAAATCAAATTCTGTTTATTCGATAAGTAATACTCTGTCTTACCATCATGTCGTCCCGTGGAGACATTATCTCAATAGGAATCGAACAAGGACATGGTAGACTATTAAATCAAATTAATCCATTCGAATAAAATTGAAATTTTGATTTGGTTAATTTTGAAATCTGATTTTACTTTTTAAATAGTGGTTAATTTGATTTTGGATTTAAGGTTTCAGAAATTAATTTTCTTGGTGATTTTTAATGACGAATCAATTCGATTATTTATTTGAAAATTTTAATAAAATATTTAAAAGTAGATTAGTCAATTCAATTGGTAAAGATTTAATAAAATATTTAATATTTAATTGATATATTCAATTATCTATCATCAGTCGATATCACATAAAACGATAATTAATTGATGATGAAAAAATTAATTATTTTTATTTTTTTAATTGGATTAATTAATTTTTTATCGCTTTTGTTTGTTTGATTTTTGTTTGAAAATGTGATCAGTTAGATTAATGAATGGAACTCTAAACAAGACAATTCGAGCTAATATTTGCTTGATGAATTAAATAAGTCAAATAGTGGTTTAAATTGGACTTGTTTAGTCGGATTCCAATTTGGTTCATTTTAATTTTATCCACCTCTCGAGTTTATTTAATTGTTAATTAGTTAGTTTGATATTTATTTTTTTTTAAAAAATATTTATTTATTTATGGATATTATTGACTCACAATATTAATAAATAAAACATATATCTGTGTAAAAAAAAAATTCCCCATATTCAACGACAGTCATTTCCTTAATCCACTGACATTTTGGCAACGAGGCAGGTCCCACGCCCAATTAATTAAGCACAAAACCATTTCCTCGAATTAAACTAATAATTAGTACTAATCATGATTTCCCCAATGGACTAAACTAACTTGCTTTGGAACTCGATCACTCTCCCTGCACGTGTCGTCCATTTTCCACAGCTCACCGAAAGGCCACTCACTGCCATATTGTTTTTTACTTTCCCCCCTCGCTCCGAGCTCGTGAATATTTGTTCGCATATGAGGTTTTGATTAGTAGTATAAATTTATATCAATTTTTAAATCGAATAAAAAAATCATATCGAAATGTTTACTTTTCATTGGACTGGATAATACATCAAAATCATAATCACTCATGATTTACTCTTTCTCTTCACTATGAAATCGACAAGAGAGATCTCTGATCCTTATAAAAAGGTTTTGTGATTAGTACGAATCCTTATAAAAAGGTCTTGTGATTAGTACGATAGTCTAGTTATATCGATGAGAAAGGATTAATCTTTCGAGATATTTGTCCTTTTGTCACATTAGTTCTGAGTTGAATAATATGTTCTCTATGATTTATCTTTTTCGTATTGATTATAAAATCGATTGTTAGAAACGTTGAGTACGGATAAATCATATTTTGCATCAAAGAAAGAAATCACTAGAAGAGGATTTTTTCTTTTGCACGGAAAAAAATAAAAAATTTACATTGTCGAGAACGATTATATAATTTAAAATTATTCGAGACTATTTAAAAGTGTAATGATTATTTATCATCTAATGAAATAGTGTGCGTTCCACAAATAATTGTCATTTGTTATTTTGCGATCAATATTTATTATATTTATTGTCTCTTTGTCGTAGATAAATTTTTTTTTTACATATATGTGATAAAAAAAATTAGATTATTTTGAATAATGAATTTCTTTGTTATCATGGAAAAAATATATAGTTATTAATTTATAAATATGATGATATATTTTATTTTAAAATTTATATGAAAATGATCGCCGCGAAGAATTTGCGTTGGGGTGAAAAAAAATAAAAAATATTAATTGTTTTTATAATAAAAAAATAAGTGTGACCGAAGCCATCTTAAATTCTTAATCATGAAAGATTCCGCTGATTAATTAAGATAATCTCTAGTGATTATCTAACTACATGGATTGTTCTACAAGTAACCATGAATGAGATTTGTAATTATTATAGTCTCCACGGGAAGACTCAATAGTAAAAACATCGAACGAAGAATTTAAAATTCTCTTTGATTTCAAATAAATCTTTTTTTATTCTTGTCATCGAATCAAAAAGTTGTGTTCTACGATTTATCTTCTTCTCATCAATAACCAGAGGCGGATCTAAAGGGTTTTGGGGGCGTCTCTGTCAATAACATTAGAATGAATGACAGACAACGTTAGATGAATGAGATTTGCATGTGAAATATTTTTTTTATTTTTTATTTTTATTTTGGTTGCTTCGAGAGAAGAAACTTTTGACTAAACCAACCATAAACTACATTATCTTTTACAACCTTTTTTTAGTTCTACTATGCCCATTATTTTCATGCTTTTATTTTCTTTTTCTTTTTTTTTTTTAAATCATGATCTTAGCTTTCCTTTTAACCATGATTAATTTATATATGTATAGAATTATGATACCATTCTCAATCATTTATGCGTGATGCTCGTTCAATTATATAATAAATGAGAATGTATGGTATCTTTTATGAGAGTGTTATAGTCAATTTTGAATTCGTCAGATTATCGATGTCGTCCTCACTGTCGATAGCAGGCTCACGATTGCAGCAGGATCGTGACCGCACACGATCGAGCTAGATCGTGGTCAGAATTCAACTCCATCGCAATTGCAACATCTCGTCCGATTGTGACCGCGATATTGCGTCCAATTGCAACCACGGGCGAGGGGAGATTTGGATCAAAATCTGTCTACAATTCGATCGAATTGCGATTGGATTTGGATATCGATCGAATTGTCGTCAGAATTCGACCCGATTACATTGCCAATGGTCGCGATGCTAACGGTCATGATCAAGTTGTATTCCGATCGCGATCTGACTAGAATTAGATCACAGTTCGATCGAACTTTGACTCTGACTGGATCACAATCAAAATCCGATCGTTCAACGGTGATGCCGAATAGTTGTGTGCTCGGGGTGGAAGTTGTTTCCGTAATTTACCAAACAACACAGCTGAAGTTTGGAATTGCTCAAAAAACACTCCATACTTTCATATTTACCAAATAACGTACTTAATTTTCATTTACCTCGCGGACCCTGATGAAATTTAGAACATGGTCGGAAATTCAAATCAGTTGTATTGCAATCGACCACCGCGGTGGTGGTCTGAATTTCAAATTCAACATGCGATGGTATTGGAATTGCAATTTTGATCTTATGGTCTTTGGAATTACGTGGTGTTGGGAATTCAAATCCCAACACTACAGTGATGCTAGGATTTGCAATTCTAGCATTACAGTAGTGTTGGAATTGCAAATTCCAATACCACAGTGATGATGCTCGGATTGCTGCTGTGGTCTTTGAGAATCAAATTCAACAACGTGGTCTTGAGATTTGTAATTTCGACCCGCGTTGATCAATGTCTTTGGCGAGGGGTAAAATGGAAATAAAGTGCGTTATTTGATAAATATGAAAGTGTGAGGCATTTTTTGGGCAATTCCAAATTTCAGCTGCGATGTTTGATAAATCGCCGTTTTTTCAGTTGTTTTGGTTGGGAAGTAGATGTGGATAACACACAATTATTAACTTAAATATGTAATTAATTAGGTTACTAACTAAAGGTGGCCTCATGTCTCTAAATATCATAGTTTATTTTTTACAAAATATTGAGAGAAAAAAAAAAGATTTTCAAAGATTCGAAGCGATATGAATATGTGCATGCATTAGTACATGTGTGTATTTTTTTTTTTGTCACTCACAATTTGCATGCTTAATAATTATGATTAAGAAAGCTACTCTCGATTATAAAATTAAGTGGGCAAGAAATGTTAATTAAGAAAGTGGTTAAACAACGCTTAAAAAATAGGTTAAGATCGTAATTGCAACTCGGTTGATGCTCAGAACCGAAATTAAAAAATGCATGGCGCAGTTTTTAAGGCTTTAGGCGTTTCTTCCAACGCTAATTAATTTAATTAAGCAACATGTGACATCATTAAAGAACAGCGCAGAAACAAAAATATTTTTTTTTTATTTTTGTTTTTAAATTTATATTAAGGCATCCGCATCTTCGATCCGACTAATATCCGTAAATAATCGACTCTGTCCTAAGGACTTTCGGACGTCTCATCAAAAGTTGAATCGGATAAAGTTGAAACCCAAGTGACTTTCACCGATCACCAAAGATAAATCAGAAAAGCTCTCGTAATTTTTTCACGATTTAATCTGGACTCCGTAGTCGTATCATCCTTAAACGATGATCCAATATCGAAATCGTATTCTGTCCATCGGATAAACTCTTATACCCCAGGAGTGTCTAAATGATTTTTTTCTAAATTCATCGCCGAACGATATCACAACAGAGGATCGAATTGTATTTTTTTATAGGATGTCTCTCCGCTTTTATCGCTATAATGTATCCCGAGCAAAAAAAAAATATTTTTTTTAATTGACACCAGAGTATTCGAACTTTCGATCCGACTAATCTTTAAAAGTGACCGATTCTGTTCCATGGACTTTCGAAACGTCTCATCAAAGTCGAACTAGATAAGATCGGAATTCAAATAATCTATTAACCATTAAAGATAAATCAAAAAAATACTCGTAATTTTTATGATTCAATCCAAATTTTATTATTGTATTATTTTCGAACAACGAAATTGTACATCTCTTTTTTTCTCATTGCAGGGTGCTCTTAGAGTCTTAGGGGTTATTTTTGTTTTTCTATTTCTAGAAAAAGGGGAGAAGAGAGTCAAGAATCAAAGAGATGCACCGCGAATGCAACGCCTCCGATGGCTTCCGGTGAGCGATAGAAGCCGGAGACTGTAGAAGACGACGGGGCTGGCGGCGCTCTCTGGCGGCGAAAGGAACGACTGGGGGTCAAGATGGAAGACTCCTCCTTCTCTCTCCCGTCGCGGCCGATCGTAAGTTTTCGTGTTGTTCTTCGTTCTGGCGTCGGGGATCCCGAGTTTTTCATCTGAAAGGGAAGGACGAACAGCGATAGTTTTGGACAAGGATCTGTGGTTCGTTCCGGTACGTGACTCCTCCTTTTTCTGTTCCAGTTTCTCCAACTCTGCTTTCTCCGTGTATCATCGAAGCTCTCGGTAAGTGCTATTATGGCCAGCGCTTTTGCCTCTTTGATGTTTGACTGTGTGCGTCAATTTGATTCGGTGAGAAGGTTCCGTTTTTCTTCTTTCAGGTCCATGATTTAACGCTTCTCGTCGGGGACCATCTTGGATGATGCCGAAGCTTCGATTTTGATCGAGTTCCTCCAATTCGACACGCGTTCTGGGACATGTAATCGCTCATTTTTATTCTAATGTGCAGTAGGATATTATTGTTCCAAGAACAACTCGGGGGAGATTTATTAAGATTTAAGAGATAGAGAATTATATTTTCTAGAGCAAAGAGGAGATTAGGCAATATCATTGGTAAAACTAGGTCTCTGAAAATATGTTGAAAGACAAATCAGAGCTGATCTCATTTGTGCTAAACGATTCTTCGGGGCAAGGATCGAGTTGGGATTGCTTCAATTTTGATTTCCTTGAGTCCTCGAGCATCAGGAAACGCCCACTAGATGATGATAACAATGAGGAGGAGGAAGAAGACGGTGATCAGTGCCGCCGAATTAGGAAGAAGGCAAAGCAGCAGCATCCTGATACCCCTGATATCCAAGACGTCCAGCACAAATTCAACCAACATGGAAATGAAGCAGATGCTAATGATTCGAGCATGTTCATCAGCCTTCTCGGAAAGGACATGACAATTAACTGTCTTCTTCACCTTTCCCGGTCCTATTATGCTACTGTGGCATCCCTCAACACTTCCTTCCGTTCGCTCATCCGCAGTGGTGAGCTCTATAGGCTTCGCCGCCGGAGGGGTGTCATCGAGCATTGGATCTATTTCTCCTGCAGCCTAACTGATTGGGAGGCATATGTTCCCTACCGAGGACTATGGTTTCGTCTTCCTCCAATGCCTCCTACCGGAATTTTCATGTTCGGCGACAAGGAGTCCCTCGCCGTCGGCACTGATCTCCTTGTTTTTGGGAAAGCAATGATTTCTCACATTGTGATGAGATACAGCATTTTGACAAACACTTGGTCTCAAGGTGTAGTAACGAATTCACCTAGGTGCTTGTTTGCATCTGCTAGCCTAGGCGACAAGGCTATCGTAGCAGGCGGCACCAATGCTCGGAAAGAGACACTCGACTCCGTCGAGCTTTATGATTCTGAGACACAAAGATGGGAGAACCTTCCGAGTATGATCAAAGCTCGAAGCAAGTGTTCAGGGGCTTACATGGATGGCAAGTTCTATGTCATAGGCGGCATGGATAGCAACAAAAAGGCATTGACATGTGGGGAAGTGTATGACTTTGCAGCTTGCACTTGGAGGTTGATTCCTGGGATGTCTGATGGTAATGGTCTCAATGGTGCTAGTGATGCACCTCCACTGCTTGCTGTGGTGAACAATGAGCTTTATGCAGCACATTACAAGGACAATGAGGTGTGGAAGTACATCAAGGAGAGTAATTCATGGGAAAAAATTGGGCTCTTACCTGAGAGATCTGGTTCGGTCGACGGTTGGGGAATCGCATTCCGTTCGTGTGGCGAAAAATTGGTGGTTATTGGAGGACCAAGAGGAAATCATAGAGGGATAGTCGAGCTCAATTCTTGGATACCAAACAGGAGCCAACCTGAATGGAAATTGATGGCTAGGAGGGAATCTGGAAACTTTGTTTATAATTGTGCTGTTATGAGCTGCTGATTCTATGATTCATTAGCTTTGGAAGGAAAATTGCCTCACATCTTTTTAACCGTGTAGCACTCGATAGTTCTTCCGACCGTGTTACGATAGAGTTTCGATAGTCTGCTTTAATTTGCGATAGGTGGCACCCGAATGTATCGAGTCAAGAAGCCCCTGATAGCTTTCTGAAGGCGAAGTCGACGTCGATGGCAATCTGTGGAAGTGTGTTGGGTTAATAACTTGAGGCAGCAAAGTTTTCAGATCAAATAAAACCTCAGATCAGGTATTTTTGGTGGTGTCTCTCAAGGGCACATAAAGAAGTTGCATTCGATTGCTGTCGATCTGTCTGTGGTTTGATATGGTCGTTTTGATGGGCATTGTCTCGAATAATGTCGATACCACTGATGTTACTCCATGATCTCCAAACTTCATTGAAACTTATGATCACTTGGACGATCCAATAAATTGTTTGTCTGTTCTTGAGCATATCTGATTTCTTTTTGTGTGCTTGAAATAAGTTTTTTATTGGTTTCTGTCTACTTGCTATTTCTTCTTGTGCGTTTCTTTGGTAGAAATAGGCGAAGTTATTGTGGTTTGTGGAAATCATCAAGATCAACTCGAAGTTCCTTCGAGCTACTTTTGGCTTATCGCAATTCATGTGCTAGGATGGCAGTGCCAAAGGAGCGAGAGTTGTCCTCTGATTCCGAGCAAAGGTGGAAGAAGAAAGGATGACAGCATAGCTAGAGGCAGAATCAACGGCAATTTACCATTTCACGTTCTCCGAAATATCAAAAACCGTATACATAATTTTAAGGGTGCGTTTGGTTGGAGGTTTTTGTTGATAACCTTGTTAAGTTATCGATAAAAACTTTGTTTGGTTTAGGTTATAAATAATTACTTGGTAATTGTTTATTACCTGGTTATGAACAAAAACATTTTTAGGGGAATCGAAAAACCTTGGAGAACCAAGGTTTTTGTTGATTTCTGGAGTTAAGGAAACTTTTTTTCAATATTACCCCTAGCAATATATTAAATGTCAATTTGTCAAAACTCAATCGATTTGTCGTCCGTCGTCGGTCGCCGTCCGTCGCCCGCTTCGCCACATCGCCGCTGCGCCGTCGTCGTCGCCCGTCGCCAGCCGCCACTCGTCATCGACCCTGCCACGCTCGCCCGATCCGCCGCTTGATCCATCGGCCGTGCCGTCGCCGCCATGCCGTAGCCATGCCCATCGCTGTCGTTGGTCGATCGTTGATCGTTCACCGCCACCGTCGGTCGGTCGGGCACTGCTGATGGCAGATCGCTGTCGTCGTCATTAATATTTCTGTCGTCGTCATCGAATTGATTGAGCAAAGACAAAGGATAATTTAGTAAAATGTTAAACTAAGTTATATATTAAAACCTCCAACCAAACAAGGTTTTTATCTAAGGTTATACTTTATTCCAAGGTTATGTTTTATTCCCTGATAATCACATAACCAAGGTTATGTATGATTACTTAACCAAACACACCCTAATAATTATCAAATCGCATAATACTTTCCGAATTTGATAATTCATTGATTACTTCATCCGATGGATATTATCGTCGTAATATTTGAAATGTTCTTTTGACTATACTTTACATATCGAACATGATTGATAAAAATCGTTGTTCTTAACACGATTTATTGCAATGTTTTTCGAGATCACGTACGTATTATGGAGTGTAAGAGAAGCACATGAGTATTCGAATCATGTGATTCAAAACTGTTTAAGTTTATTATGGCGATTTTGGACGAAATCGACTGATGAAGTTATTCTATTAAAAAATTTTGAAGTTTCAAAAATCTCTGTTCCCAATACGATGTATCACAGTATTTTCTGAGATCACATACGTATTATGGAGTGCGAGAGAATCACATGGGTCTTCGAATCACATGATTCCGAATTGTCTAAGTTCATCAGTCGATTTCGGACGAAACCGACTGATGAAACTATTCCATTAAAAATAAATAAAGTTTTAAAAATCATTTCTCTCAACATGATATATCATAATGCTTTTTGAAGTCATATACATATTATGGAGTGCGAGAGGAGTACAAAGATTTTTGAATCATATGATTCCGAGCTATTTAGATCCATCAGCCGGGTTTTATTCGAAATCGATTGATGAAGCTATTTCATTAATTAAAAAAAAATGAAATACTAAACAAAGAGATAAATTCAGAAAGTGATATGCAATTTGATAATTATAAAAATTACTTACATAATTTCGATATTTTTCGATTTTGAAAACGTAAAACTATAAATTGCCACGTAATCAAAGTATTTTAAGCAGCATGTTCTATTTTAATTATTGCAAAAGTTTAGGACACTACAATTTTTTTTCCCCCTCCCCCCATTTTGGATAAGTCGGAAGGAATGCATCTCCAGTTTTGTTCTTAGCGACGACAAATAAAGATCCCTCAATTCTCCATAAAAATAAATCTTAAAATTGTTTTTGAGTTAGACTTGTAAAGTTGGTTGAGCATCTGAAAGATAACGAGAGAGACAGAGAAAGGAAACAAAGGAAATACTAAAAGGAACGAGGAAGTGAGACATTTAATTTATTCAATCGAAAATAGACAAAATTGATAAAAAAATTTATATCAAATAAATAGAAGAAGAAAAAATGTCTCACTCTCATACAATATATTTTTTTCCTTGATGGTGTCCTCATTGATAAGGTCGAATTAATAATAGGTGTAGAATTATAAAAGTAAGAATTCATTTTTGTGATGGAGTGAAAATATTAATAGGGGTTGTTGGTGTAAATAAAATTTGCATATCACTATAATGATAGTTTTATTTTTTAAATTTTATTATAAAGATCTCACGTTAATAGAGATATTTTTTTTTTTATAATTCTATTATTATTATTATTATTTTGATTGACATCAGAGTATCCGAATCTTCGATCCGACTAATTTTTGGAAGTGATCGACCATGTATTATAGATCTTCGGGACGCCTCGCCAACAGTTAAGTCGGGTAAGATTGGAGTCCAAGTGACCTCCATCGACCACCAAAGATAAATCAAAAAATCACTCACAACTTTTTTATGGTTCAGTCCGAACTCCGTAGTCGTGTCATCTCTGAACGGCGGTTTAACGCCGAAGTCGTACTCCATCCACCGAACAAACTCCTAAGCCCAGGCCATATACTGAATGGATTTTTTCTAAATTTATTGACAAACTATATCGCAGCAGAGGATCGAACTATGTTCTCCCATGGGATATCTCTCTGTTTTTACCATTGCACCGTGCCCCTGGGGCGTCCATTATTTTTTTCATATCTTTCTAATATGAGACTTTGATTATTCTCTCAACAATTCCACCCTCAAACGAATGATCACATTATGTCTTCCCCTCAAGTTTATCTATTCTCAAAAGACTTCCTCTATTTGAAGTTCGATCCTCAATCCACTATATTTTTCTATTAATTATCTGGTATTTTTGTCTCAATTGGATTTCTTGTCAGTTGTTCGATCCTCTTGAATCGATTAGATTTTTTGTCAACTGTTTGATCCTTCTAACCCAATTGAATTTGTTAGTTGTTCGGTCTTTTCTGATTCAATTAGATTTTTTTGTCTGATATTTAGTTCTCTTGATCTGGATATAACTCTGATATCAATTATTGATACAAATAAAATTTATATATCTCTACGATAGTATGATATTATTCACTTTGAGTCTAAGTCCTTATGATTTTATTTTTGAATTTTATCCAAAAGACACTATATCAATAGAGATATCTTTTCATCTTTTAAATTTATAATCTTTTTCTGCCTTTCCGACGTGAAACTATGATTATTCTTCCAACAATCTCAATAGAAATGTTTATTTTTTATGGTAATTTATCAAAGGGCGCACCTCATTCTTTTTTTACCCCTCCCACCAAACGACGTGGATACTAAATCGGCCGGAAAAAAAAATGGTGTTGAAAATTTAAATCTCAGGTTCATTGTGTTCTTGGAAATATAATTTCTAGCACCATCTTTTTTCGGTCAGCTAATATTGTAAATCTCAGTACCACTGTGTTTCTGAAAATATAATTCCTAGCATCATTGTGTTCCTGGGAATATAATTCTCAGCATCATTTTTTTTCCTGGGGCAACTTGATATTGTATGTGGTGCTGAAAATTTAAATCTCAGAATCACTGTATTCCTGAAAATTTAAACCCCAAGAATACTATATTCTTGAGAATATAATTTCCGACACCATCTTTTTTAGACGAGCTTGATATTGTACGTGGTGTTAAAAATTTAAATCTCAGAACTACTGTATTCCTAGGAATATAATTTTCAATACTATATTTTTTTCGATCATGAGTTTGATATTCACGTTTGACGGAAGGGATAAAAAAAATAAGATGTGTCTTTTGATAAATATGAAATTATAAGACTATATTTGAACAATTTTAAATTTGAGATGCATCTTTTGATAAATTATCATAATTTTTTTTATCATGTTCACTAAATGGATCATGATTATTATTATTTTTTTACTTCGCGGATAAACGGAGAGAATTTTTTCTCATCGAGTATTCTTTTCATCGAGTATATATTCACGTCGAACAAAAATATTATGCGTGTAGCCGTGTAGTAAATAAGGTGGCATGGGCGGTCACTAAGCGCGGTCGCCTGCGGTGTGTGGAGTCCACGCACCCACAGCAGCCACACTGTGGAACTGCTCTTTCCTCGTCAATGGATCCTCTTTTGCAATCATGAACTAATCATGCATGCCTCCTGCCTCATCGCATCTCCCTTTCTTTTTTTTCTTTTTCTTTTTTCTTTTTAATCGCTGCAATAAAATTTCTTAAATAAAAACTTCACTCGACCATTTACTTAAAAATTTAAAAAAATAATTATAAGAAATTATTTTAAAGATTAATTATATTATTGCATCTCTCAAAAAATTATTATTATTATTATTAATAAAAAATAAAATCATCTGGCCATACGATACGAAGAATCTCCTCACCTGAAGAAAGAGGCATGGGAATTAAAAGCCCCCATGTGACTGGAGACGAAGAAATTAAATCGACGAAGCAGGCAAGCCACGCAGCCTGTTGCAGCTCTCCACTCTCCCTCTCTCCGACATTGCCATCAGCCCACAACGTCTTGTCTCCCATTCCACCTGCCCCCACCCTGCTGCAACTCCCCCTGCACACCTTCAATTTTCATTTTCATTTTCTCCATTTTCATTTCCATTTTAATCATAATAATAAATAAATTAAAAAAAAAAACAGAAAAAGACCGACGGTCTTAATTCTCATGTGTCCTCCCACCAATCTCTTATACCTATCGTAACCACCACTTTTAACCATCTCACTCGTCGTCGACTTCTCTTTCGCATTGAAGCCAACCCTCCCCCCCTTCCTCATTAGTCGTCTAACTTTGTCATCTCGTCGAGTCTCCGAGCACCATGTCATTGTTGTCGAAAGAGAGAGAGAGCTCAATCACATTAAAAATTTCTAAAAAATAATATAAATGTGTCTCCGAAAGTCTTTCGCTTAGTACGTACTACTGTTCGAATCTACTTAGATTGGATTAGATCGATCGAGTCGACGCACTATATATCACGTGGATAGACAACCACCGCATGTATGTCAATGGGCGAGGAAACCAATCCACATGACCCATGCACGGCCCGCTACATGGGAAGCCCTACATCGCCTCCTTTCGTGTCCCAATCGATCGATTCCCCCATCTACCTTAACCTCCACAACAAACGAATGGGGGTCATCGAACGACGACCGGACCAACGCTCACGAGGAGCCCCGCCGCCCTCCTCCAAAATTCACCGAACCCTACTAAAGCTCCGAGAGGAGACAAGACTAGGAACAAGGCGAGGTGGCGTCCTGCGCTTTTGGGCAGAAGTGACACAAGGCATCTTTCTCGTACAGAGTAAAATTGGCTAAACAATAAATGAAATGCATGCTAAATTGCTAATTGAGCTTAGGGGCCGGGGGGTTAAAGAGAGGGTATAGGAGGAGAGTCAGCTGGGACCCGCGTGGCGTCCATGGACCCATGGCCATTCCCAAGAGAGGCAAGACATGTGGGTCCCTCTTGGAGTAGTCAGAAATTATATATGGAGGTGTTTCCCTTGTGAATAAATCATCAGCGGCCTTCTTCCTCTCATTTTTTTTTCTCTTTCTTTGTTTTTCTAGTCTTCTTCTTCTTCGATCTTCTTCGCACATTCCGCTGTCTGTGTCGCCTCGATTCCTCTACTTTTCCTCGATAATTAATCTGTATATTAAACTGAAGCAGCTGGCAGCTGATCATGTCGGGAAGAGGCAGGAGGATCACCGACGAGGAGATAAACGAGCTCATCTCCAAGCTCCAGTCGCTGCTCCCCGAGTCCCGGCGCCGGAATGCAGGCAGAGTAAGCCAGCCAAAAAACAAAAAACAAAAAAAAAAAAAAACTCCGACCACCTTCCTAATTATCTGCAAGCGTAGCGCAATTAATGGAAGCCAATTGACTATATACTATATACCTTCTGCTTCTAATTCCTCTCGACCTGCAGATGTCGGCGTCCAAGTTGCTCAAGGAGACGTGCAGCTACATCAAGAGCTTGCACCGGGAGGTCGACGACCTCAGCGACCGGCTCGCCGGCCTGATGACCACCATGGACAGCGACAGCCCTCAGGCCGATATCATCAGGGGACTGCTCAGGTCCTAATTAGCCTGCGATTAGGAACCACACTAGCTAGCTAGCCTTAATTAATTATGATTACTACACTCGCTACGTCATATATATGCCCTTAATTAAATCCATGCCCGCTCTGCTAGTTTCATTTAATCATCATCAGGAGAGATCTGATAATGATCTTTATTAAATTTATGTGTGTGTGTAGATTTCTTCCATCTGCAGCAATTTCAATATTATTATATATATATATAGATATATATGAGGGATTTAGTTTGCGCAAGTGTGTGAGTTTCTTCTTGTTCGTAGAGTAATGGAGTGACAGTACTGTATTTATACGTGTAGAACAGGAAGACAGAATCAATGTGATCATAGTTATTATGAGACACGACGAACTTTTTTTCCGAATGTGATCGAATGGAAAACAAAAAAATAAAAAAAATGAAAGTTGAAAAGGTTTTTGATGTGACTTAAACATGCATGATCGATGATTAGTGTATGATCGGTCAGAAAGAGTGGCTTCTGTTGACTGACTTTTTCTACTGTCTACTACGACTTTGAACGAGTTGCAAACTCATGAGATTAATTAATTGTTGGCTTAAGTTTTCTCATTGTGTTTGGACTAATTAATTTTCATTGCTTAGAATTCTAATTAGAATATATAACAAAAACAGAAGATCAGAAGAACTAAATAAAAAAGGTTTCGAACAAAGATCGAAATTAATTATGTCTCTCTTCGATTGAAATTAAATGTATATCCTCCTTCCTCGTGTTTGTGTGCAGGAAGCAATGGAGCGATCGAGCAAGACTCGTCGATTCGATAATTTGATTTATAGAAATTGATTATTATTATTATTATTTTATTAAAAATAACTGTTTAAAAAATTATTATCATGGTCCTAAAGTAGAAGTATGTACGGATTGTTTTTACGGTGGGAAAAAGGTTTTAAGTTCGGTATGTTACTTAATTTGTGAGGGTATCATTCTCCATCAAAAGTTGAATCCGTCAATTTAACGATTCTTATCGATCTATTTTACGATCATTAATGTGAGAGAAGTAAATTACAAAAGACTCTATGAGTCTTGATGTGGTGGTCAAAACACGTGAGAATCATCTAAATCTAGAACAAAACTTTAAACCTCCTCCAGAATCGATCATTACTTTATCCGCAAACTCCACCATGCTTTAGCCGCTACACCATCCCCGTGGGGGACGTGAGGGTATCATTCTGGTTATTAGTCTTGAGAGTGAAAAATTCATCGTGATTTATCTTCCTTATGATGATTCGAAAATAGACTGATAGATACAAAGACGATCCTTGGCGTTTAAGGGCCCTGAGCGAAATAATATAAATTATGCCCTTTTTATAGATAAAAAATTTATTTTTAGATAAAAATCGGGCCCTTTTCCTTATCAAATTTGAAAAAAGTTTCTTTGAGTCCTAGGCAGGGGCCCAAATGCCCTTACTTAGGGCCAGCTTTGGATAGACACACGATCGTATCACGACTTCGTTGATTTTGAGATTTTTCTTATGAAAATTTTCTGGGTTATTTTTATCTTAATTATGAGATAATTATGGAAAGAAAAATTTCATTTAAACATCCTTAGATGTCATAATCAAGAGATCTATAAATATATCTTTTGATATTCTTTGAAGACAACTCTTAATTTTCTTTCTTTGTAGTCATTTCTCTTTCTTCTTTTGTCTTCGTCGATTGACTAGCATCAATCGGAGACAAAGACTTTTCTGTTCTAGGAGTCGTCTCAAGTGATTCCACCGTAGATACTGATAGAGGTAAGACCCGTTGGTCTTGCTTGTGAATTCGACATATTCGATAAGAATCTTGAAAGTATAAGTGACCAGAGTTGTATGTACCTAAAATTTAAAGGGTCCGAATCAAATTTTAAAAAATATATTGATAAAATAATTTTTGAGCCCCTTTATATTATGTTTTGGGCCCTTTTAAAGAAAGATTTGAGCTATTTTAAAAATGGATATGAGGCGATCGTATCTGTATCTCTGACATTATATCAAGTACGACCCTAAGTATAATTTCTCTATTTTTATGTGTTTGTATAAAATTATATCAATAACAAGGATTCTTAATTCCAAGAAATATCTACAATGAAATAAAAATTATTTTATTTATTTTATTTCACTATCCCGAATTCCAACCTTTGCATAATGCTTTGCTTTTTTTTTTTTTTATCACTATTACAATAACAAAAATATATGTTAAAAAATTTTATGTACTCGATATAAAATGGAATTAATTAATAATTAAGCTGAATTTAACCCCGTATAATGTTATGACACAGGAATTAAAATTACTACAAATGGATAAATTCATATATAAGTAAAAAAATATTACTCTTATCTCAAACGTAAAATAGTATTGTATCGATCACCCATAATTAAAAAAAATAAAATACAATACGTAAAATTCATTAAATCGCTTTGGTCGTGGTGCGCAGCCAACGATAAAAATACTTAGAAAAATAATAAAATAATTAAATTTTAAATTGGATGAATACATTAGAAGTGGATTTTTATTAATCTAATAGATAAATAAAAAAATGTTTTAAATTTGGGTAGATTTTAAAAATGTGATAACTTGGAGGGTTGGCAATGTAATTTTCCCTCATAATTAATTAATTAATTGAATCATCTGTTTCGATTAGTCGGTCCCCTTCTTCCCCCGGCGTTTTCCGTATCCGTCGATCCCCGCGACCGCCCCTTGCGTTTTCCGTCGTGTTCCTCTTCGATCTCGAGGGAAAAGGGGAAGAGGGGGAAAAAGCGAGATGGGAGAGCGATCGAGACGGGGAAGGAGATGGTCCGCTGGCATCTGCGCTTGCGCGCTCGCCCTCGCGATGGCGTCTCTCCTCCTGGCGCGGCCCGCCTGCGCGCTGCGGTTCGAGCTCGAATCGGGCCACACCAAGTGCGTCTCCGAAGATATCAAGCTCCATTCCATGGCAGTCGGCAAGTACTCCGTCATTAACCCCTCCGAGTCCACCCCTCTCCCCGAGTCCCACAAAATTACCGTCAGGGTAACGGCCCTCTCGACTTCAATTGGTCTCCTGTTCTGGATCGGTTTGCTCTGAGGGCCTTCGGGTGTTTAATCGATCGATCTGTTGATTGCTTGTGCTGATAGGTCACTTCGCCTTACGGCAATAGCATCCATTATCAGGATCAGGTGGAATCGGGCAATTTTGCCTTCACTGCGAACGAGGAAGGCGACTACTTGGCGTGTTTGTGGGCGCCCTATCACAAACCGCCTGTTACCATGGCGGTGGAGTTCGAATGGCGGACAGGCGTCGCAGCCAAGGACTGGACCAACGTTGCCAAGAAGGGGCAGATCGAAGTAATTTGCTATTTTTCTCGAACTTTGATTTTCCTTGAAAATTCTGTTTTGTTTTTAGGTTTGCTACTGTTGATTGTTCCATAGCACGACAAAATTTTGGACAGAAAACACCTTTGCTATCTTAAATTGATGTAGATCTCTTTTGAAAATTCTGTTGTGTACTGCTGTCGACTAATGGATGATGAACCAAGCTTTTAAAACAAGCATCTAGATGTTTTCTGCATTTAGATCGCAGCATAGTATGCATGCTGTATCTGAAAAATATAATCTAAGTGATTATATAACAGCAAACAATCTGTAGTTTGCATATACCGCATGATATACAATGAAATGTTAATAAGGCCTATGTTTGTAACATCGACTGACAAAACAAAGCATGTAGCACTCATGCTAAAGCTTCATATTTGATTTGTGGTAATCTTCTTTGAGATGCATAATCATTTTTGAATTTTGCTATCATCATAATTCTTTGTCCCTTTGTTTGTATCAAGTTGTGATTCATAATGTTTATCACGAGAAACAAGTGAATGTGGACTGTCCTGATTGAGACAACTCATTGGATGCTAGAATTTCTGTAGTTCGGTAATTGAATTGTTGACCTTCTATTCTAAACCATCAAATAATCCTTCCATTCTTTGTGTACACACTACCATTTTAGACAAGGGATCTCTTTGCTTATCATTTGTGTGGATGATACTTACATTATATAAAATCTACTGCATTAGTCATCTTCTTTGGGTCTAGTTTGTTCCTAAAGACATCAAGTTAGGTTGAACAGGTGTCAGTCCAGTGCATTAATTAAATGAAAGTAATATTACTGCATCTGCTCGTGCAGTGTGGCAAAGGTTTTTTTCTTTTGGGATGGAGACAATGTTCTTTTCTTCTTTTGTGTATCTGTACAAGTCCGTCAAAAAAAAAAAAAAAACCTCCATAAATATTGTCACATGTTGAATGTAATATATTTTTTTATAATGTAAAAAGATGATTGGCCCATTGGATATATCTTATATACTGCTATCTTCATTCTTAATCTGATGACAATGTCATCTCTTTATTGTTTTCCAGCACAAGGAATATGGATTCATTTGGTCGGTGTGTTTTAAATCCCAGTACATGGAAATTGGTAGAAATTTCAAAAGGCTTGTTTTGATACACCTCTTTAACAGGGATTCATGTTAGATTAATTTTGCTGTGTTGACTCATATCGTTTAATGTACAACTATTTTTTAAAAAAAAAATATTTTTACTGATGTAGAATTAGTTATACATTTAAAAATCAATTCATACTATTTAAGAAGTTGCTAATTTTGTTTATTTAAGATTGATTTGTTTGGCAAATGAGTTGGGCCATGATCCTTGTTTATAATCACGAATCTTTTGGATATTGTGTTTGTAATTTTCATTTTGGATCGTCTTGTTTTATAAGATCTATTTAGCATTGTCAACCCTAACTATATTCTCCAAGCGATGGAATTTTTGGGTGGGAAACAAACAGCCCTTGATGGCGATTGTGAGGTTGCTTATAATCTCATATCCATAGATTTATACATCATCTTTTAAATAACATTGCTAATTATTTGTCAAGCAAATTTTGTTTTATTGAAAATTAGTATTTACAACTTGTTTTAAAATATTATTTTCTATGTACAAGACTAGTTTTTCTAAATGTAATCCTTGTGTTAGAATGGGAGAAAATTATTAGAGAAGTAGTTGCAATTTTTTAATTAACTTTACAGTATTCTAGTGCCCATATCAACAAATAAGCTTTGGAAGGTAGCTTTGTTATGTGAAACTAGATAATTTCGGTATGACTTGCATCATCACTTCATTAATTAGAGTAATTCAGTTGCTAAACAGGAAATTTGCTAGGAACTTAACCATGAGCGAATCAATGATGATGCCTTCAGATTCCTTTGATCAGGCACGGGGATTCTTCTATCGATATGTCTGCATATTTGTTTTGTTCCTATCAACAACTCTATTTTTAATTTTCATGGATGCTGATTCATGTGGGCTACATTGCCTGTAAATCTACATTCTTACTACCTTTTAACTAAGGAACTGCAATCTACTTTACTTTTTAATTGTTCGGATAAACTTTTTGCTCTAATCATTTGTCAGTCAAGCCTAGAAATTAATTCCCCCATTTTCTCCCTCTCTCTAGCTGGTGTAGATACCCAAACGATGTTAACTTGCAGTTAGTTATTCCTAACCAATTAAATTATTCTTTTTTTGTTTGGGGGAGTTAATTCATGCTATTCACTATTTTTTTTTTCCTGGTTTTTGCAGGGCATGGAACTGGAATTGAAGAAACTGGAAGATACTGTGAAGTCCATCCACGATGAAATGTTTTATCTTCGAGAAAGGTACAGAGTTCATTGTATGACTAAGCCTTTTCGATAAACTAACTGTCGTGTTAAACCGCTCGAGGGTTAGCGGGCTACGATATCTATCGAATTGACTAAACTAGTTTCCCCATGCCAAGAATTATGACTCAAAATATTTGGTTTGATGATCAGGGAGGAGCAAATGCAAGAACTGAACATATCTACAAACTCTAGGATGGCTTGGCTAAGCTTCCTTTCACTGGCTGTGTGCGCTTCGGTGGCGGGCTTGCAGTTGTGGCATCTGAAGACATTTTTCGAGAGAAAGAAATTGCTCTAATGGCTGATCCTACTGCAGGAGTTTAGTCCCATTTTCTGACACTTATTTATACTCATAATTTTGTATTCATGATGATTAAAAATGCTGCGTAGTAGTTCTTCCTCGATCCATTCCGTCTCTTATTATCTTTATCGAAGTCATCTCATTTTATTAGATTTTGTTTTGAGCACCTTAAATTTTAGATGTCGTCAAACTTCAACCATGTGCTGCTGCATCTGTTTGTTTTGAATTGCGCGAGTGGTCCAACTTGAGCTTTCTACCTTTTTCGAATCACAATCCATTCCTTGCGTGAGTGGTCCGTTCTGCTACTCTTTCCAACTCTGCAATCCACCGTCCACCCCTGCTGCGGCTCATCACTTTCGGCTGCCTTATCACTTACTGAGTTAGCGAGTTAGCCCTGAAGATTATTCTCCTCCCACCTTACCTAACGCTCTAGTTTGGAAGGAGAGAAACTTTAGAAAGGAATGGAGATTTTATTTGGAAAGAAGTGAGGGGAAAGAGGGAAAAAGAGAAGGAACGATAAGAGGGCATTTTGTCAAACGCTTTTTTCGTTCGCGAAACTTCGAAGCCGCCACGGATCCGCGGCGATAAAAATTATAAAACATGTATGTGCTTACTAAAAACCCTAGATCTACCTTAGATCTAAGAGGTGAGATCATTACCCTCGATGCGATGCCCTTCGCTTATCCCGCTCGTCCAAAAGTTCGTCGGAACTCGAGAGTGTCAAGTGCACACTCCTCTATTGATATCCACACAAGCAATAGGTGGAGAAAGAGACAAACTTAAGTGTGCTAGCACTCCTAGTAGATCTCGGCAAGATGAGGAAGGAGAGGGAGAGCTTGAGAGGAAAAACACCAAGGAAGAAGATGATCCAAGAGTGTAACTCACCAAATGAATTCACCACCCATAACCCGTAAAGTGGTCGGCCACTTCATGGAAGGGGGGTTACATGCATGCATGTAACTCCCATGACCCTTGGTCTCCCTCATGATGTGGCACCAATTGACCAAGTCAATGATGATGTGGAGCATCATCATTGGCTGGCCATGCCAAGTCATCATCATGACATGGCATTTGGTCAAGTCAAACTTGACCTTTCATCTTCCCTCTCAAGTCAAGTCAAACTTGACCTCTAATCTCCCATGGTTGATCAAATCTCACCACTTGACTCAAGTCAATTTAATTTAATGAATCTCTATTCATTAATTTAAATTGATTTGATGAATCAAATCTAAATTAGACTCATTCACCACTTGAATCAACTTGAGTCTAACTCAATTAGTCTAATTTGGATTACTCTTAATCCAATTTGGTTCATCCCATGAACCTAATCCTCATGGTTCATCATATGAACCTAATCTCCATCTAATTGCTTAGGTTCTTATAGCGTTGCGAATGTCCCTAAACCGATTTAGGAACATAAGCAATGAGCGCTATCTAGCAACACATCATTGCTACCCAAGTTACAAGAATGTTGAGCTCCAACATCACCTTTGTGACTACTAATTGTGACTCTCACAATATGTGACAATGTCCCTCTATCCTTAACATCTAGATTGACCAATCAAGGCATAGACCGTGTCATCCTCGGTACAATCTAAATCTTGAACTCCAAGTAGACTCACTCTAATCAAATGAGCTCAATATCTCATATTGACTCATTTGGGCATGGCCATGCTCTTCGTGGTCTTACTCTATCAAGAATATCGATGTCACCCCCGTCATATAGGAGGGATAGATCTCATCTACATCACTCACATCCCTCCGCATAATTTGTTACATACCCAGTAATCGCCTTTATAGTCCACCCATTTACGGGTGACGTTTGACGAAGCCAAAGTATGCAACTCCTTATATAGGGAACCATGGTGACTTCAGGTCTAAGGACTAATAGTCATACTAATAGTCACATGAGAAAGTATATGACACTCATATAACGATCCATGATACTTTCTCATGGCGGGCCATTCAGTATACATTCTCCAATGCATACCCATGTGTCAACTTGATATCTCATATCCATGACTTGTGAGATCAAGTCATCTTGTTGACCTACATGTCAGTCTCTACGCATTAACATTGTTCCTGAATGTTAATACTCGACTAGGAATGATTAAGAGTAGTGTTCTCTATATCATCTCATTATCGATTCAACTAATCGATTGATATAGATAAGAACCTACTACTCAAGGACATTATTATATTTAGTTATTTGGCACCAATACAAGTAAATATAATAACCATGCCTTTATAAATAGGAATATGATACAATAAAGTCCATACAACAATCATCACATGATTGACTCTAGGGCTTTCACTAACACATTTGATATTTATTTTCTTCTTCGTTTTTCATTTTTATTTTCTGCGAAAATTAAAAAATAAGTTTGATTTGTATTTTTCATCTCCATTTTTCAAAAAATAAAAGAGTATTTTTTGGAAAACTGAAAAATGAGAAATAATCGTTTTCTATTTTCATTTTTGTTTTCCAAAAATAAAAAAATGTTTTTTTAAAAAATAGAAAATAAAATAAAATTGTTTTCTATTTTCTGAAAAAAAAAGAATGAAAATAGAAAAATAGAAAATTCTCTACAAACCAATCGCCCCTTAGATTTTTTTTATATTCTAATTTGGCAGAGATCTTGCTTTATTTATCCTGCGCAATTTATGTGCGACGACAATGGTAACGAATAATACATAGTGATTTCGTCATGAGCACTCGTGTCTGTGCTCAGCGTCGTCGATGACGATCGAATTTTGATTGAAATCCTATTAGAATTCGATTGCGATATGATAGAATTGTTGTCGGATTTGCGATCGAAATTCGATACGATTGCGATCGCTAATGACCATAGCATTGGTGATCACAATTCGATCGGATTTTGATCAGAATCCGATCGAAATCGAAATTTAGTTGGACCGCGACTACGATCGAGACGAAGTTTGACTCGATCGTCGTGACCGTGGACCTACGGGTGACGACGAAGATGACGTCGGTAACCTCGATGGGTTCGAGATTGGATTATAATGCACTCGACGAAAGTATTATGCATTCTTTATTACTGTACAAATCGCAGATCAGACGACGAAGATGAAGTCATGCACGAGCCCACACGGATGCATTGCTTAGGATATAAGTTCTCTCTAATTTGGAGTATAGGGAAGAAAAGGAAATTTTAAATATATATTTTTTAAATTTTACCTCTGTTTTAATATATTAATTCTCAAATATATTAAGCAAATTTATCCAAATTATTTATTTTTTTTAACTTAAGTTTTGTCAAATTCTTTCGCTAAATATGCGTGATCTTTTTTACTTCTCTATTCATTATTCATCGCCAGATATTTTTTTTCCTTTTTATTTAGCATAGGAGATAGTGGAAAGCAAATTAGTAAGGAAACTAGGGACCATATTATCTCGCCAAGCAACGAATGACCAATTACATGCTATTGCTTCGCAATGAACAATCGTGTCATGTGGAACCTAGTTATTTATCTTCGTTTCTTTTATTTTACCTTCGTTTCACACTAAAATAAATATTAATATTACAAAAGAAAAAACAAATCAATATCTAATTAAAAAAATAAAAATATTTTTATAATTATATATATTTAATCTTCATTTCTCTTCTTTTTTTTTTTCCAAATAAAAAAATGCATAATAATAAATCTTCCAATCAAAAGAAAACATAAATACTTTCCCCTCGCATAGCCTGAAGGCCACTCGACGACCGTTATTTACCTGCCTTCGACTGGCGGGCAGTGGAGGGCACCTTTTACCACAAAAGTAGTCTTCGTGCAGAAGCAAAGCCCGCTACAAAAGAGGCACCGGAACGCCGGCTACGCGGATATCCATTCGGCCGGGAAGAGCAGGTGGAGAGAGGAGGGCATGTCAGCGAACGGGACGGAGATCGTGTTCTTCGACGTGGAGACGACGATGCCGAGCCGCTCCGGCGAAAGGTTCGCGCTGCTGGAATTCGGGGCCATTCTCGTCTGCCCGCGACGGCTGGTGGAGGTCGGGTGCTACTCCACCCTCATCCGCCCCTCGGACCTCGCCGCCGTTTCCCCCCATTTCATCCGCTGCAAGGGCATCAGCCCCGGCGCCGTGTCCGCCGCCCCGACCTTCCGCGACGTCGCTGACCGCGTTTTCGACGTGCTCAACGGTGAAAAATCGGTCCCTTGACTTTTTTTGCTGCCGATTCCTTCTGGTCCTGGGGCTTTGATTTTGACGGGGTTGTCCGTCTTGTCGATGAGCAGGGCGAGTGTGGGCGGGGCACAATATTGTCTGGTTTGATTGCCCTCGGATAACAGAGGCGTTCGAGGAGCTCGGGCGGGCGGCGCCCGAGCCCAAGGGCATAATCGATACATTTCATTTGCTTACTCAAAAATTCGGCAGACGAGCTGGGGACATGAAGGTATTGTTGTTGATTTCACATAATGCCCATCTTTTATCTCCTTCACCTCTAATTTCTTTGGCTCTGTTCATGGTCTGGGATTCAAGAGGTGATTCTTTTTTTCAACTTTTTAGTCCTTATGAATCACTAATACTATGCCAGTTACCTCCGATTGCTCGAGTCTTGAAAGTAATGAACTGAATCATGTTTCACACAGATGGCTAGTTTGGCAACGTACTTTGGGCTCGGACAACAAAAACACAGGTAACCTCTTTCTCTGTGGCAAGAGTGTGCCGCTGTAATTCTGGAACTGGTTACTTTCTGTTTCAATCATATGACTTTTAATTGTGTAGACATCTCTCCTAGATTGCTCCATTATATGTAGTTGTAAAGATCCTCCAGACTAGACCAAAGATAGCTACTTATTTTCTGTATTGGAATTGACAATATGTATCCTTCTGTTGGTAACTAAAGATGACCCCAATTGCTTCTTCAATGGGAACAATTCATGATTAAAATGCAAAGCATAAACACGATTAATGGTCTACTCGGATTCTCATTGTGCTAGCACCTCTTCAGCCTTGACTATGATTGAATACAAATTTGTTTAGCATCCTTAAGCTCAAGATTGGAGAACCCAACATCGATGGATTCCAGTTGAATACATGAAATGCTTTTGCTAGAATTAGGAACATTGAGTAACTACTGAAAAGGTTTGTAAATTACCTGAACACATCATTTTTTGGATTTTTTTTCCACAAAGGTTTCCATACAATTTCTGTAGTTACCACATATTCTAATATTTGAACTCTCTCTCTCTCTCTGTCTCTCTCTTTCTCACACACACACAAACACACGAACACACGCACAACATGCTAAACTTGATGTTCAGTTTACCTTTTTAAGTAATAAAAAACTCAGCAGAAAGAAACTCCAGGAATACATGGATAGACCTAGTGTACATCTTTACTTACCCCTTTCTTTTTTTGCATTTTGAGTACAAAATGGGATCATTCCCTTCTCTTTGACTAATATCAGCAATTTGCTGTAACATGATTTTTCATTTGTTCCTCTAATGAATTCTCTGTTTGGCCAGGAGCCTCGATGATGTTCGAATGAACCTTGAAGTTCTCAAGTATTGTGCTGCAGTTCTGTTCTTGGTGAGCATACACCTTTATGCCACTGTGTAATCTCTATAAAAATATATAACTTCACTGGTTGCTTTGTCATCTTTTGAAGTTTTGCGATTTGTTCATATTGAGAAAGTTGCCATTGAAGGTTCTTAATTTGTGATCTATTTAGATTTATATATGATTCTTTTTTCGAAGGGGAGCTTGACACAATGATAAAATTGCTGCCATGCGACTTAGAGGTCATTGGCAAAGTAGGATAAGACTACGTATGATAAATCTTTTTCTAGGTCTCCGCATTGAAAGGAGCTTCGTGCATCGGACTGATCTTTTTTTATATGATTATTTTTCCATCTACTTTTCATCTTTATCTACATATACTCACCTAGTCTCCTGTCTATCTATCTAGATCTCTATGGTAACTAATGGGACCTAACCATAAGTTCATTATATCCGTGTATTCTTTCACACACTGAATAATCTAATCCATTTACGCACTAAACTTGTTATTTAAACTCTGAGATTCTCCTAATTAGTCAAATATCTCCATCCTGTTTTGAGCAGATAAAATGTAATTAACTGTTCAATATTCCCTTTTTTGCTTCGTTGCTAATTATCTGATAAAATGGTTATATCAGCCAAGGCATGCGAGCTGTATTTCAGCATGAATTGTGAATTATGACATACTCTGTTTCTGAAAGATGAGTAATTTATGTTTTTGAGGCATCAAACAATTTTGCACTAAAAATTTATTGTTATTATATATATATTTTTTGGAGGATTAAACACTACTCTTACTATATGCATTACATTGAGCTAATGAATTAATTGTCGGTTTCATTTTTCCCCCTTATCTAATAACTTATAGTGGAGTTGTTGGTATGAATTTCTGAATCACGTACTCATGCTTTTGAATAATAACCTGAAACATCTAGAGTCATCAAGCCCTCAGACTAATCACGTATAATATTTCGTTTGCTTCTATACTAATGTTAATTAGGATGTTAATGCTTTTTGGTGTTTTCATCTCTACACCTAAAAGTATCCTTTTTTGGGAGCCTTGCGCAATGATAAAACTGTTATCTTGTGATCTAGAAATCATGGATTAGAGTTTTAAAAACAGTCTCTTGTAAAACAAAATAAGATTGTATATAATATATCCTTCACCGAACGATCCTTTATCTACAAGTATCCTTTTTTCAGGAGATGAGTCTCCCAGATGTTTTTTCTCTGGATAATTTGGTGCCCAGCGGTATTACATCCAGAACTGAGGCCTACTGGAATGCTTCTATATTTTTAAATTTACCTCTGTTTTAATATATTAATTCTCAAATATATTAAGCAAATTTATCCAAATTATTTATTTTTTTTAACTTTTTTGTCAATTTCTTTCGCTAAATATGCGTGATCTTTTTTACTTCTCTATTCGTTATTCATCGCCAGATATTTTTTTTCCTTTTTATTTAGCATAGGAGATAGTGGAAAGCAAATTAGTAAGGAAACTAGGGACCATATTATCTCGCCAAGCAACGAATGACCAATTACATGCGAGATGAGCTATTGCTTCGCAATGAACAATCGTGTCATGTGGAACCTAGTTATTTATCTTCGTTTCTTTTATTTTACCTTCGTTTCACACTAAAATAAATATTAATATTACAAAAGAAAAAACAAATCAATATCTAATTAAAAAAATAATTTTTTTTTTATAATTATATATATTTAATCTTCATTTCTCTTCTTTTTTTTTTCCAAATAAAAAAATGCATAATAATAAATCTTCCAATCAAAAGAAAACATAAATACTTTCCCCTCGCATAGCCTGAAGGCCACTCGACGACCGTTATTTACCTGCCTTCGACTGGCGGGCAGTGGAGGGCACCTTTTACCACAAAAGTAGTCTTCGTGCAGAAGCAAAGCCCGCTACAAAAGAAGCACCGGAACGCCGGCTACGCGGATATCCATTCGGCCGGGAAGAGCAGGTGGAGAGAGGAGGGCATGTCAATGAACGGGACGGAGATCGTGTTCTTCGACGTGGAGACGACGATGCCGAGCCGCTCCGGCGAAAGGTTCGCGCTGCTGGAATTCGGGGCCATTCTCGTCTGCCCGCGACGGCTGGTGGAGGTCGGGTGCTACTCCACCCTCATCCGCCCCTCGGACCTCGCCGCCGTTTCCCCCCATTTCATCCGCTGCAAGGGCATCAGCCCCGGCGCCGTGTCCGCCGCCCCGACCTTCCGCGACGTCGCTGACCGCGTTTTCGACGTGCTCAACGGTGAAAAATCGGTCCCTTGACTTTTTTTGCTGCCGATTCCTTCTGGTCCTGGGGCTTTGATTTTGACGGGGTTGTCCGTCTTGTCGATGAGCAGGGCGAGTGTGGGCGGGGCACAATATTGTCTGTGGTTCGATCGCCCTCGGATAACAGAGGCGTTCGAGGAGCTCGGGCGGGCGGCGCCCGAGCCCAAGGGCATAATCGATACATTTCATTTGCTTGCTCAAAAATTCGGCAGACGAGCTGGGGACATGAAGGTATTGTTGTTGATTTCACATAATGCCCATCTTTTATCTCCTTCACCTCTAATTTCTTTGGCTCTGTTCATGGTCTGGGATTCAAGAGGTGATTCTTTTTTTCAACTTTTTAGTCCTTATGAATCACTAATACTATGCCAGTTACCTCCGATTGCTCGAGTCTTGAAAGTAATGAACTGAATCATGTTTCACACAGATGGCTAGTTTGGCAACGTACTTTGGGCTCGGACAACAAAAACACAGGTAACCTCTTTCTCTGTGGCAAGAGTGTGCCGCTGTAATTCTGGAACTGGTTACTTTCTGTTTCAATCATATGACTTTTAATCGTGTAGACATCTCTCCTAGATTGCTCCATTATATGTAGTTGTAAAGATCCTCCAGACTAGACCAAAGATAGCTACTTATTTTCTGTATTGGAATTGACAATATGTATCCTTCTGTTGGTAACTAAAGATGACCCCAATTGCTTCTTCAATGGGAACAATTCATGATTAAAATGCAAAGCATAAACACGATTAATGGTCTACTCGGATTCTCATTGTGCTAGCACCTCTTCAGCCTTGACTATGATTGAATACAAATTTGTTTAGCATCCTTAAGCTCAAGATTGGAGAACCCAGCATCGATGGATTCCAGTTGAATACATGAAATGCTTTTGCTAGAATTAGGAACATTGAGTAACTACTGAAAAGGTTTGTAAATTACCTGAACACATCATTTTTTGGATTTTTTTCCCACAAAGGTTTCCATACAATTTCTGTAGTTACCGCATATTCTAATATTTGAAATCTCTCTCTCTCTCTTTCTCACACACACAAACACACGAACACACGCACAACATGCTAAACTTGATGTTCAGTTTACCTTTTTAAGTAATAAAAAACTCAGCAGAAAGAAACTCCAGGAATACATGGATAGACCTAGTGTACATCTTTACTTGCCCCTTTCTTTTTTTGCATTTTGAGTACAAAATGGGATCATTCCCTTCTCTTTGACTAATATCAGCAATTTGCTGTAACATGATTTTTCATTTGTTAGGGCGTAATGTAATTCAAGTTGTAATGTAATCTAAGTTGTAATGGAATGCAATATAATCTTGATTACATTATTATGTTTGGATACAAATTTTATGTAATCTTGGATTACAAAGGTCATTACATTCTTTTGTTTGGTGTCCATTACAAAGACGATAGGAATGGATCGACGACGATGACGTAGTCAACGACGACGATGACGGCGGCCAACTAGCGATCGACTGGTCGGTCGACGACCGACCGACGATTGGCTGCCGGTCACCATCGATCGTCGACGACCGGCCACTGCCGATCGTCGGCCGATCACCCGCCGATCGCCGTCAGTCGCCGCCCCGATCGGTCAGTGCCATCCGCCGATGCCGATGGTTTGCCCGTCGATCGTCGGCCGATCATCCGCGATCACGCCGGCCGTGCCGATCGATCGACCACCGCGATCGCTGCCGGTCGTCGGCCGCCGTCGATCGTCGTCGGTCGGCCGATCGTCGATCGCCGGTCGCCGTCGACGTCGATTGACGCCGCCGTCGATCGCCAAACGCAGCCTAAATCCCATTTGCATGCAATAAATCACATTTGCATGCATGCAATAAATCACATTTGCATGCATGCAATAAATCACATTTGCATGCATGCAAATGTAATTTATTGCATGCAAATTGGAAGCTTATAATGTAATCTGGATTACATAGGTTTTGGTTTGTAATCCAGATTACAAAACTTTAGTGCCTTTTGTAATCCAGATTACATTACATTACAGCTCTAAGACAATAACAAATAAAGAAATCTGTCTTATAATGTAATCTGGATTACATTACAAGACAGATTACGGCATACCAAATGTAGCCCTAATGAATTCTCTGTTTGGCCCGGAGCCTCGATGATGTTCGAATGAACCTTGAAGTTCTCAAGTATTGTGCTGCAGTTCTGTTCTTGGTGAGCATACACCTTTATGCCACTGTGTAATCTCTATAAAAATATATAACTTCACTGGTTGCTTTGTCATCTTTTGAAGTTTTGCGATTTGTTCATATTGAGAAAGTTGCCATTGAAGGTTCTTAATTTGTGATCTATTTTAGATTTATATATGATTCTTTTTTCGAAGGGGAGCCTTGACACAATGATAAAATTGCTGCGACTTAGAGGTCATTGGCAAAGTAGGATAAGACTACGTATGATAAATCTTTTTCTAGGTCTTTGTATTGGAAGGAGCTTCGTGCATCGGACTGATATTTTTTTATATGATTCTTTTTCCATCTACTTTTCATCTTTATCTACATATACTCACCTAGTCTTCTGTCTATCTATCTAAATCTCTATGGTAATTGATGGGACCTAACCTTAAGTTCATTATATCCGTGTATTCTTTCACACACTGAATAATCTAATCCATTTACTCACTAAACTTGTTATTTAAACTCTGAGATTCTCCTAATTAGTTAAATATCTCCATCCTGTTTTGAGCAGATAAAATGTAATTAACTGTTCAATATTCCCTTTTTTGCTTTGTTGCTAATTATCTGATAAAATGGTTATATCAGCCAAGGCATGCGAGCTGTATTTCAGCATGAATTGTGAATTATGACATACTCTGTTTCTGAAAGATGAGTAATTTATGTTTTTGAGGCATCAAACAATTTTGCACTAAAAATTTATTGTTATTATATATATATTTTTTGGAGGATTAAACACTACTCTTACTATATGCATTACATTGAGCTAATGAATTAATTGTCGGTTTCATTTTTCCCCCTTATCTAATAACTTATAGTGGAGTTGTTGGTATGAATTTCTGAATCACGTACTCATGCTTTTGAATAATAACCTGAAACATCTAGAGCCATCAATCCCTCAGACTAATCACGTATAATATTTCGTTTGCTTCTATACTAACGTTAATTAGGATGTTAATGTTTTTTGGTGTTTTCATCTCTACACCTAAAAGTATCCTTTTTTGGGAGCCTTGCGCAATGATAAAACTGTTATCTTGTAATCTAAAGGTCATAGATTAGTCCTGAAAACAGTCTCTTGTAAAGTAAAATAAGATTGCGTATAATTTATCCTTCATCGAACTGTCCTTTATCTACAAGTATCCTTTTTTCAGGAGATGAGTCTCCCAGATGTTTTTTCTCTGGATAATTTGGTGCCCAGCGGTATTACATCCAGAACTGAGGCCTACTGGAATGCTTCTGGTTCTCTTCAGCAAAATCTGTGCTCAGCTTCTGATGAATTCAATGATCAGCAAATAAACAGGCATATTTTGAATACCAGTGATCATGCTGGACCTAGCACTCCTGTATCTGTGGATCTTTCCAACATGGTGGTGCCTACGGAGCAAATGAACATAGACTTGTTACAGTCTGACGCACATTTGCCCCGAAGAACATCTGATTGTGACATTATTTGTACCTCCGTTCCTACTGAAAATTCCCATGGTTATGCTGGATTTTTGGAGGTTGATCAAGTGCTACCAAACAAGATCAGAGCACCTACAGTCCAAAGTTCTCGAAAGATTGTTCTACTTTACAGAGATTGCCCCTTGCAGCTTTTTTGTACGGGGATGATGATCCTTTTTGGTGTCAAAGCAAGATTCATAGACTATGCTGGCCGACCAAAACTAAGTATCGTGGTGGGTGCTCCAGAGAACTTATGCAAGGTTTTGGATATCTGCGACCAAGTTGCTCAAGTCTCATCCCAGAATTCTGGAAGCAACTCTAAATGGCGACCTGTGCTAAAGAGGCTTGGCCACTCACATACCTTCACTATTCGTCTGCAGTAAGTTTCCTGCAATTCATTTTCTTACATCTTTATCCTTAACACCTCTACATAAATTGCCGAATAGATTTTCACTGAGAGGTTATGTGCTTTCATATTCAACACCTTAATGAAATATGGATTATAATTAGCAAAGGACGGTATGTAATCTGTTGGAAAGCTACACATAGCTTGACTTGTTCTTGCCCTTTTACTTTTCTTAAAACCAGAAGGTTTAAAACATTCTACTTTCTGCAATACTTTATCACATAACTAAGAAGTCTTGTGCCGGAACAGGAGAATTAAAGAACTATCTAGTATCTAGTGATAAGAAAATTCCAGTAGGGTCTTGTTCTTCTGCTTGTTTCTTCTGTTATTTTTCTCACAAAGATTGGAAATTAACCAACGATTGAATTCTTCTCATCCATAAGCTTCCCTCAAATGTATTTCGAAGATTAAACTTTATAACCTGTTAGCAGCTATGCAAATTGTGCTTAGAACCTTACTTGTGTCTAACCGATACACACACTCGTTACCTTATCTGCAGCATCCCTATTGTGGCTAATGGTGATGGGGCCATATATTACACTGAGATGTACCACAAAGATCCTTCTGGGAACCTGCAGAAGCTTGTTTTCAGCAGATTAGATGCTGCTGAACTTGAACCAATATTTATGCCAGGATTTACAGTCGATGCTTATTTCAATACCGACATCTATGATTTTCAACAGAAAGCAGGCATCAAACTGGTAGCCAGGAGATTGGTTGTGGTCTCCAAATAGAACAAAAAAGAGAGTAAGGTTTCATCACTAACATGCAGTGCACATTGTAGATGTTAATCATTATTTGAATGGCAGCAACCACATTGTGGTCGAGGCTGATGCAAATCATGTAACTTAATATATTCTTCGTTTACATTTATCCATGATAATTGATGTTTCCCAGTGCAAAAATATTAAAAAATTTTATTTACACCTTTGCGTATTCTAACTTTTCTCTTGCTTGGATTCCCAATTGCTTTGTTATGCTCCACTAGTGTTCTGCAAAATTGAAATGTATTTGTCACTCTGGCTCATCTATAGATCAAATGGGAAAGAGTAATTATCAACAATCCCAAAAAAATCGTTTTTTTTTGTTTATATTCCATTTTATACTGTAATTGATGCAGACAAGATGGGAGCTCCGAGGACTAAATGACATCCAAATGCCACCAAATTTCAATCTCATTGTACAGGGAATGCTGTAACACAGACAGAACGAAGCAGCAAGAAGAAGAGGCTTAAGAATCATTCAGAGATAGATGGACATTCAAGTTCCAGAGGATGTACTCAGAAGCATAACTAATGCAGAATCGAATATTTGCAGGTCCTGAGGAGATTACCGGAGATGATGAAGCATGAAGTGGATGTTGGATTGATCTCAGAATATGCCAACTTCAGAAGAGAGAAGTTGATGAAACTTGGAGCTGCTGCAACAATTAACGAGGTCAGTACACAACTACACAAGGAAAAGAACTTATGGTTGATGATTTGTTTTCCTAATTTTTCTCTCTTTTTTTTTTTTTTTCAATTTTTTATCTGATTAAAAATTCTATTTTCTCCGTGGATCTATGTTGCAAACTTACAAGTGTCTTCTGTCCTAAAGCACTCCGTCGGTTTGTCACGGCGATTGCAGCTCAGGAGTGTTCATGGATGATGACTAAGCTGCTGCTCCATGCGCTGGCGTCGATCTCGGACACGCGCCGCCGCCAGAGACAATGTCGGACACATGGCGTGCGCCACCGCTCGACCGCATGCACTTTGTTCTCATTAAGTCCGGATTCGTCTTCGCTCGATGAGCGTCCAGAAGGAAACTCGATACGGCCGGTCGGTTGCTCGACGATATGCATCCTCGAACCTCGTCGCTGCTTTTTCTGTTGCTGTTGCTCCTTGTGGCGGCGGAAATTCCTGCGCCGGCCGTGGCGATGGCGTCAAAAGTGACAACCGAGGATGAGACGGAGCAGGGGATCAGCGATGGGGAAAAGGACGAGTCATGGGCCGAGTGGGCCAAGGAAAGGATCACCGGAGGACTTGGTCTTAGTAAACACCACCGCGAAAGCCACGAAGAGGAGAAAGAAGCTTCGAAGAAAGCCGAAGAGGCGGCGGAGAAGGCACGGGAGGCATCCGGAGAGACGGCCTATGGTGAGTGCATGTTCATCTACCTGCGCGTGCTCCATCTTCCTCTATCATGTTGCTTGTGCTGACTACTGTAGGAATATGTAGAGAAGGCAAACCGAGCTGGAGAAGCGGCTAAGAAGACTTCAAACGTGATTAAAGGAGGAATCTCAGGTCGGTAGCGTGTTAAATCCACGAACAGAAAGTTGCTTAGATTAATGCCGCTCCATTGCTGGGCATGCGATCTTGCAGAAGCTGGAAGTCTCACCGCAGAGAAGGTTGCGAAGACCAAGGATGCCGCCAAGGAAACTTCCGAAGAGCTCGCAGGCAAGGCGAAAGAGAAGGCGTCGACTGCGAAGGAAACCGCCGAGGAGCTCGCAGGAAAGGCCAAAGAGAAGGCCTCGAAGGCCACCGAGGAAGCCACAGAGAGTGCGGATGAGAAGACAAAAGAGACAACGGAGGCCGCCGCCAGGGCGAAGGGAGCGACCGAAGAGATCACAGAGGCGGCGGAGGGCAGTGCTGATGGAGCGAAGGAGAAGGCGCAGGGTGGACTTGAAGCCGCGAAGGAGAAGGCGAAGGCGAAGGAAGCTGTGGAGTCGGCGAAGGAGAAGTTGAAGTCGGTTAAGGAGAACATCGCCGGTGGACCTGGCCCACGGCGAGAGGAGGAGCTGTGACCGGCGACCTCCTACGTGTATAATACATACGGTTCAATGTAATACAAGAAGATCGCCATGCATGGTAGTTTAATGCCTTTCTAATGAGAATCATACAACTTTTAACGAAGGATCTATCTGATTTGTAATTCGACAGTAACATAAAAGATTTGCGATTTAGTGTTCAAGAAGATGATCAAAGCGGACTCCATATTCCATAAGTCAAAGACGATCTATATCCATTTTTGGACGTACAACAGATTCTAACTAAAAATGGGCGACCCGGTTAGATCCTGGGCGAGCCCGGCTCGCAAGCTGCAGCTCGGCTCGGTCTGCATTGTGGCTCCGTGCTGGGGCCAGTTTCGGATGGAAATCTGAACCGTCCATTTACTATCGGGCGGTCCTGCTGTTCCAATACGCCGCCCTTTGGTTCTCCGACTCGGCTCCTGTAGCTATATATTTAGGGTTCAGCCCGCTGCTGCGCAGTTACTTTCTCTGCAAGCCGGGGAAGCGAAAGGAAATCAAAGCAGAGGAGAGAGCGATCGGCATGGCTCCCGAGCCTGAGGACGAGATCAACGAGAAGAACCCTCGTCCCCTTGACGAGGACGACATCGCCCTTCTAAAGACCTACGTGGGTACCCTCTTCCTCGTTCCGCTCTTCGATCTCTCATCTAACCATCGTTTGCAAGTCCTCTTGTCTCTTCTTATCGCTATTGGAGTCCAAATTTGGATTTCTTTCCCCTTGGTCTAAGCCGATAAATTCTCGGCATTTGCAGCTAGGTGTGATTTAGGTCTGGTACTGTTGCTGTTATTTCGTGATTTTGGTAATGGCGGATCCATTTCGTGTATATCATCGTTGCTTTGTTCGAGTCTAAAGTTAACTTTTTTATTTGCGATTTAGGGTTTTCTATAGAGAAGTTCCAAATAGTACCTTTGTTCGTTGCTTCAACAAATGGGATCCTTTTTAGGGTTGGTATGGATCAGGGACAAATTACACTTTTTATTTGAGCGAAGACTATAGTTATGTAGTTAGTCGAGATAGTTTTTAATTCTTATCATCTTAATTTTATATTCAGAATTGTCGTCTGTAGAAAATAATATTCAAAATCGACGTTCTTCAGCTATTAAACAGAGATTTTTTTTTTCCTTTTTGGTGGGTATCGCAGTTTCTATATTTCTTTGTATTGCATTATACTTCATGTTGGATCCCTGTTGTTGATTGTTGCTACTTTGGCTTGTTGATTCCTGATGCTGATGTTGCTTACTTTGGATTGAGGATCCCAAGGTTCAACATATTGTGTTTAAATATGATATTCCTGATCTTATTCAGTTTGATAATATTTCATGGCAGGGTTTGGGACCCTACTCCACAAACATTAAGAAGGTGGAAAAAGAAATCAAGGAATTGGCCAAGAAGGTTAATGATTTGTGCGGTATGTGTACACATGGGTTGATTTATTTTTAGTTATACCTTTATAAACATTACTGAACTTGTAATCATTTGTATTAATTTTCTGTATGTTCTTTTGTTGGAAAATCTTGTTTGTGAGTAAAAAAGATTCCAAATTGGATCTATTGATGATGTTACATATAATGTAAATGAATCTAGATTGATAGCTTGTCAGTTTTGGTACTTATTTTGCTCCCATTAGTTAAGCATTGTTGTGAGCATTTTGATTTTCAATCAAATAATAAGGCAAACTTTTGGCTAACACAGTAAATCAATATGGCATGATTCAATTTTTGTTTAATGGTTTTAAGCAATTCATACATAGTTCAAAATGGGATTATATTATTATAGTTAATCCCAAGTGGTTGGAGCATATGACTTGCTATTCGATCTAAACAACATTGTTCAATATGAAATGTATAACCTCCTATCAGAAAAACGTATCATGCAAAATCAAAATTTGTTTTGTGATTCAAACATAAAAATAACCAGGAAATTCGTACAGCATCCAAAGGAGATCATTTCAATTACTTGCAATTCTTGAGTATTTAGTAATAAGTTGAAAATCCTGGCTCCCAGCTATTTGGGTTGACAATATAAATCTTTTTTGCCATTGAACTATATGGTTAGATTATATTGCTAGATAAATTAAAGGAGAGCCTTGGTATAATGGTAAATATATTGCTGTGTGATCTCGTGGTCACGAGTTCTAGCTATAGAAATAGTCTTCTTGAGATCCTGCATTTGCATGAATTTCATGCACTGGATTGTCCTTTTGTACAACTATATAGTATACGTATTAATTGTTCTTGTTTGATTAGATATTATAGAGTTTCTTATACCTGTTCTTTGCAGTGATCACTGATTGCCTACTTTCACACCTAGCTACCTCTCTCTTAAATCTCCAAAGTGTCACTGAACTACGTGGCTAGCCAGAATGAAAGTCACATGCAAGGCCTTGTGCAAACCATTATCTCGAGTTTTACTATCTGCTCTGTCTCTACTCTGACCTCCCTAATTGCATCATGGAGACTTGATTTTGTTCAATTCTGGCTGAAACTTAAACTTGTGTTGCCTGATATGGGCAATATATTGTTGTTACTGGGTGATATAGGAGAAACGGATAATTTTCTTTGTGCTAACTTGATTTTGTGTCCGTTCATAGTTGGAACAATATGTTTTGCTTGTGTTGACTTACACAATTCTAATATTATAGGCTTCTGAACTTGGTCCGACAGAACTAGCTGAATTAGATCAGGGGAGTTTATTGTTGTTTCATAGGGTCCTTAAAACTGGTTTCAAAGGGTCCAGCTTGTTTTTTTGTAGGGTAATCAGTATGCTCAGTTAGGTTGAGACTCCTCTAAAATTGGGTGATATTCTGAAGAATCTTCTGATAAAATTTTGTTTCTAATATCTTATGATAAATTGTTCCTCTTGGTAACTAACATTATATTAACTACAGGAGAGAAGTAAAATGACAAACCTGGGTAGGTTTTGGGATTTTAAAATTTTGATGACGTTTTTTTTTACTTCCATTTCTAGATTCCATTGTGCTTTGCACTTTCACATTACATAGGCATCGTTCCTTTTTTGGGATATGTTTACGTTGTTTTATAATCAATATTTTTACCATTCTTAACCCCACTAATCCGATAACAGGTCCCTGGGTGAGCTCTTATGCTAATTGTAGTCAGCTGTAAATCAACTCAGTTTTCACATGAATTCTTATTATAAGAATTTCTTTTTAAGTTCCTCAGAACTTATGCATTCTTTAGTTTAAATGTTAATATTTTGTAATTCTTCTAAGATTGATAGATGAATATTTTTTAACATTTATGCGCCTATGATGTTTTTTTACAATTGAATAGAAATAGTTATTAGTTGTTGGCCCATCAAGTCTCTGTATAGCTTACTCCTCATTTCCTGAATCTCAAGGCTTATTATAATGTTTTTTGTAAAACTTATTACTATTTTTTTTTTGTCCAATAGCACATGGTCAGATTTTGAGAGGATTCAACACAACATCCAGATAAGAAATGAACATATTTTCAGGTTTTGAGGATTCGGCATAACATCAAGCTATCTAGTGAACATATTTAATTAGCAGCCCAGATCTATGCTTTTAATATATTTTGCTTTGTTTAATTTCTCAGTAGGGACAGGTTACTGAGGCGTTTCTCTCTGTCACCTCAAATACTTAATATAGTGCACTGCCAATTTAACCACTTAGCCACTTTTTATTTTGGAGTTTTCTCATTCAATTTAAAGTCAATTTTGCAGTTTTAATTGTAAATTATGATGAGTGTTAACTTCATTTTAATGAGGACCACACTTGTTTGTTTGTCTATTGATTAATTTGCTCTCTTCCAACAATAGGAATCAAGGAATCTGATACTGGTCTAGCTGCACCAAGTCAATGGGATTTAGTCTCTGACAAGCAAATGATGCAGGAAGAGCAACCTCTTCAAGTAATCATACTCTTATGATCTCTCTCTCTCTCTCTAAAATTGACTTCATTTTATTACATATTTTTTATAATTTTAGATTTTTTTTAAAAAAAATTCTTGTTTACTAAGAAAAGAATGGTACTGTTTGTATTTAAATTCTATAATTTATTTATAATGTTAATACACCAACAAATCAATACCTTTTTTTTTACTCTTAAAAAGTCGTGATCCACACACACAATTTTTCTTAGCCGTTTGGATTATATCAAACAATCTGGGACAACAGATGGAACCATTTTTTTTCTGCTATTCTTTTTCCAAACAAAAGTAATTGATTTAGGCTAATTAATCAGGCAATCATGCTCAGAGATGAATTTGATTATTTGAAGGAAACACTTTTCTGTGTCATCTTCCCATTCATTTGGTAATTAAACAAATAGGATTTTTGACCACGCAATGCATGGGTTTCTTTTAATAAATTAATAGAAAACTAAAAAAATTATAATTATAATTTTTACCATTGATGAGAATGATGGGCATTCAATCTTTGATACCCAAACCAAGAAGTGTGCTACCAAGTTATCAAAATAGAAATACTAAAAAATATGTTCTTCATAATGCAGCAGCAAGGCTGCTGTAGATATATATTTTTAATTTTCTTATTTTTGTTTAAATCGGTTGTTTATTTCTCTTGAAGGTTGCAAGGTGTACTAAGATTATTAGTCCAAACACAGATGATGCTAAATATGTGATTAATGTCAAGCAAATAGCTAAGGTATATTTTATGTTTTTTTTATAAAATTTTATTTCAGAATGTCTCAGGACAAATTCAACATGTGAATGTACATTGTAATCACTCTCTCTTCTGTAGTTTGTTGTTGGACTGGGAGATAAAGTCTCCCCGACTGACATTGAAGAAGGGATGCGTGTTGGGTGAGAAAAATATTTCAATATGACTTTTGTAATGCTTTACAGTTGATTGGTGTATTTTGTGGACCTGATAGAGTTACAAGAGAGTTTTGCTCTGTAATATGCTACATGTGTGTCATGTTCTTCACTTTCTAATACAGGGTTGATAGGAACAAATATCAAATTCAGATTCCTTTGCCTCCAAAGATTGATCCGAGTGTGACAATGATGACTGTTGAAGAGAAGCCCGATGTTACCTACAATGATGTAGGTGGATGCAAGGAGCAAATTGAGAAGATGCGAGAAGTGCGTTTATTTCGCAATATTTTTATAGCTGTGTTTAGATTTTTGTTATTTATTACGCAGTGTTTTTGTTAATCAATTACCTTTTCCAACAGTAACATTTCGTACTCTTTAAGATTTGATTTATAGTTGGGCATTTAATTAAGGCCAATAGATTGGATTATACCAAATCATTATCATCTTCCTCATCTTGCACTATCTGTGCCCCATATTATTCAGGTTGTAGAACTTCCCATGCTTCATCCTGAGAAGTTTGTCAAATTAGGCATTGATCCTCCAAAAGGTGTTCTCTGTTATGGCCCCCCTGGAACTGGCAAAACACTATTAGCAAGGGCAGTAGCCAACAGAACAGATGCTTGCTTTATTCGTGTAATTGGAAGTGAGCTTGTTCAAAAATATGTTGGAGAAGGTGCACGGATGGTTCGGGAACTTTTTCAGGTAGTCAGCCTTCCATGTTAATCGGTGTCATTTTTTGTCATCTATTAGTATACGATTCTTTGTTGGCTATTTCTAATACTTTCCAAACACTTTCCCTCTAGATGGCACGGTCAAAGAAGGCTTGCATTGTCTTCTTTGATGAAGTTGATGCAATTGGTGGTGCTCGGTTTGATGATGGGGTTGGTGGTGACAATGAAGTCCAGCGTACCATGCTTGAAATTGTTAATCAGCTTGATGGTTTTGATGCTAGAGGAAACATTAAAGTTCTCATGGCTACCAACAGGTATGTTAATGAACTTAATTGGGCATTTGGTCTAGGCTACCAAATACCAATTTATATTATAAACCTACTGTCACTGCTGCATCGGTGGCAAGTGGCAACAGATTAGCATAGTGGTTCTACTGCCCAAAGATGCAAATTTGATTCCTTTTGTATATCTGAAGTTCCAAATCATTCATTTTCATCTGAAATTTTAAAATTGGGGTCAGCTTGTATATAGAGTGATTGTGTGTGTGTGTGTGTGAGAGAGAGAGAGAGAGAGAAGAAATTGGGTGTCTTGATTTAGGAGTGCTCGTGGGCTCTCTGGTTGAGTTAATTCCTGAACTGTCGCTGTTAATTGATGTATTCACTTCAGTCATTTGTCTAATAAATTTGTCTGCAAGACCATGTAGCTAAATGCTTCAAGAAGTGATGGTATTAATAGTTGTCCTATATTATTAAGATGTGTGATCTTTGATTAATTGATATCCCTGTCTCTTGCAAATAATGCAGGCCCGATACTCTGGATCCTGCACTGTTGCGTCCTGGACGGTTAGATCGGAAAGTGGAATTTGGCTTACCCGATTTGGAGGGTCGGACACAAATATTCAAGATCCACACCAGGACAATGAACTGCGAAAGGGATATTCGGTTTGAGCTTCTTGCTCGTCTCTGCCCCAATTCCACTGGTGAGAAATACTTGCTTCAAGCCTATGTCTTCATGATTACACTTAAAATACATGACACAATAAGTGCAGAAAATTAGTTTATTAATTTCACCAGAAAATGATAATTCATTTCTTCATTTGCCAATGAGAATGATCTTGCTTGGTGAGGCAAAAAAACATTCAACAACCTACAGAATTCCTGCTGGATCCTTTTAGAATTTTAAAATCTTGCACTAGTATTCATTGTTGGATAGATTTGTTTCAAGTGTATAATCATCTAGCAATATCTCCCGCCGCTTGCAAACCTCAGTCGATTGTGCGCTTAAGTTGTGTTAAATGTAACCTCAAATCCATGTTAAGTTTCATGCTAATGGTGTTTGTTCTCTAGGGGCTGATATAAGAAGTGTCTGCACTGAAGCTGGTATGTATGCCATCCGAGCAAGAAGGAAAACTGTCACAGAGAAAGATTTCCTGGATGCAGTGAATAAAGTCATCAAAGGCTACCAGAAGTTTAGTGCTACGCCCAAGTACATGGTGTACAACTAAGTACCTCCTTTAAGGGGAACATTTGGTTAACTGCTAGATGCACACTATCAATTAAGTTCCTCAATTTCTTAGAAGAATGTAACTTCAGATTGCTGTTGGACAAATGCCTTGCAAGTGTACTGCCTGTCTACAAAATTTCTCAATATTTGTTGTGATTCCAATGTTTTCTGAGATTTACTTCTGAATTTCAAGTTAGGATGATCTTAATTTTACAAAAATGATATTTTTTTTGTCATTTCTAATTCTTTCCAAAAAGAATGTTGCATTAGCTATGGCAACTTTTCTGCAATCAAGGTATTTAAAGGTGGTTCTACAGTATGCAATCTGCAACCTGTGATCTTTTTGTTGAAACTGCTTTAGCGGCTGCCACTTCTGAATTGTTGGCAGGATGTCAATGCTGATTCTTCAGCAATTATAGATTATTTTTTTGGTAATCAACAATTTCTTTTGAGACATTGGACTCTATTTGAGTTTTTCTTTCTAGTTATATTTAACAGTGTAAGATCTCGTGTGGAAGTCGAAGTCACCTGCTTTTGAAAGAATGATATCTCAGAACCTTTGTGTGAAAAACAGACCCACAAAGGACAGGAAGCGTGGGAGCCAAGGATGGTGCCCATTTGCATTGAAGCAGAGCAGTGATTGCAATTGGAAAGCTCCATCCTCAACCACTGCAAGCCAAAGCACAAATTGTACATAGGCGTTCCTTTGGTTGCGGTGCAGTTGATATGATTTGATTTTTTATCATGGTGTATTTGTAAAATTTTTTATAAAATAAAATTACAAATCAAGGATGATACAATTGCAGAAGTTGTCTATTTGAGTATTTTTTAAATTTATTTTGATAGTTGATAGAGCATATTTTATTTAGAGATTATTTAGTATCCGGTTAAAAATTCATGGGACAGGTAGGTGATTCTCAAAATTTTTAGAATTAGTCGAACCGAAAAATGCTAATAAAAAAATATATACATTGCCATATTGCAACTAATACATAGCACGCAATTGTCTGAATTTTTTAGGATAAAAAGTGAATTTTTTAGGATAAAAAGTGATGCATTCATCTCATATGTTCTTCATCGTCGGTTCCACAGTTAAATAAAAGAAGATAAATTATTAGAAGTAATTTTTTTCCAATCAAAAATTAACACGGAGGGAGAGCAGGCATCTCGAAAATTGTGGAGATTGATCTTTACTCGGAATAATTCTACCATATTAACCACTTAATTCTTTCACGGGGATAATTGTCTGAATTCTGGCCCTTAGTGTTTGGGGAAAAATAGTCCAAATGGAATTTTCATTACCAAACTTCAGCATTTCAAATTTGTTTGAATTTTATTGCCAAAGAATTGCTTCCTATGCTCAATGAAATGGTTGGAATTCATAGAAATCCTTACACAATGAGTAACCAACCATAACAAGAATAACTACAATGTTAAATTCCTCAATTTCGATGCAAAAATCTAACAATTGTCTAATTTGATCAAGAACTCATGTTACCAGGTAAATTGGCCCGAAAGGTTTGGCTCCCAAAGCATGGTTTTGATGCTCCAAGCACTTGTAAGGCTTCTCACTGTCTTCTTCTGCCCTTGAGGGAGTGAAACAAGAAGAAAGAGTCCCTGAAGGAGCGAGCCTAATTCTTCGCTGAAGGTGAGCAAATCTGCTGCCACTCCCAAACAGCCGACCAGAATATGAAAACTTCAACGGCTGGGTCCTTAATGGTGCTTCCTCTTCTCCACTCTTTTGTTTGAACGCGAGAAGGAAGGACAGAGTTCTTCTCCATGTCTTCTTTTTCTTTGCGTCTCTCATTTGCATAGTTTCTGGTTTCGTCTAAGAACTTACCAGAAAAGCGAAGCGCTTGCAGACAGAGCAGTTTTGTTGTTAAAAGAAAGAAAAAGAAGAGAGAAATGATGGTCGAAACATAATTGTAGTAGATTCACTGCCAACTGGAGACCAAAGCCAAATTCAATGCAATCAGAAAAAATATGGAGAAATTACAAGAACTTAAACTGCTCATGACCAAAAGAAGAAAGAACTAATACCAGTTCATCGAGATGTGATTATAACATTCATTTTATGGTTTTTATTGAAAAGGAGATATAGATCATAGTCATTATTACCAGGAAGGGGAAAAAAAAAGTTTGGAAAAAGAACAAGAAAAGTAATAATACCAGTTGAAAAGAACTTGAAATGGGAGGAGGAAGTTTGGATCAGCAATCGATGGTTTGGTACTGGAGAAGACATAAAAGTCGGAAAATTATTATTATTATTATTTTTTTGCATCAGTTAATTTAGTGCCATTGGCTATAACTTTGCAGTAGTCAGTTTACTGATTGATATCTTGGTTAAAGGCAATCTTTGGGCAGAGGCATATCAAGAAAAGAATGTCGAGAACAAGATCTGAATTTAGAGCATCTTGTGATCGTCATTATTATTATTATTATTTTTAGCTATCCCTATACTTTCTCTTTGGTGTGTTCTTCCTACATAGCACCGAATATTATTGTCGTCGTTATGGAATCTATGTTATTCTACGTATGACCATTCAACAAATGTCGTCCTTTTTGTGTGTTCTTCTCGTCGTCGTTAGTAATCCAAACTTTAGCTATCAAGCAGGTAACCAACGTGGGGCACGCAGCAGATCAATCTTTTTTACTTTATTATTATTTTTTTTCCCTTGGATCACGTCGAGTTTCTGTTTTTTATACTGTGCTTTCTAGCAGTTACACACAAGGAAATTTCTCGTCCGCTGACATCTAACAAAGACAAAGATTTAGAGTTAGACAGGTTTTCAAAGAATTACTTTGGCCGTTCTTGCTATCTGATACGGTTTGCATGATCTCTTTTCCTTCCGTTCTCCGTAAAAAGTTGGAACCGTCAATTTAACGGTCCATATTGTCTTGTTCTAGGAATATTGTGAATGAGGTAAATCATGAAGATCCTTTGAATCTTGACGCGATTGATAAAACTGCATGTGAAGGGTCGTTCTGAATCTAGGAGAGAGTTTTAGATCTCCTTTTGAGATTCAATCCATATCTCATCGAAAAATTGTCGCACGATCTTACCAACATGCCATCTCAAAATGAAACTTTTCCTTGTGTTCTCAGTGCAATAAGCCAATGCTTGTTGATGAAGATGGACAGCACTGAAATTTGAATGGAGACTTTCAGTGCCTTTCTGATAGACAATGTTTTCGCAGGGCGAAAGTTCTTTAATCTCGATCATTTTTAAGAAACTGAAAGATTTTCTTGTTCTATAGAACACAAAGGAAATTCATTCGTTAGATAGAACAACCTCACTGCAGAAAAAAGGTCCACTGATCGAAACCTTTGAAGCTATAGAATCCATATGGTTCCCTCCCTCCCACTATCACCCCAGATGATTTGAGCTGCTGGCCTTAGCTTTTTAATTGGAGGTAGGTCTTGTTGAGACTGAATTACTTAGACGAGAGATTTGGCTGGGATGAGGATGATTCGGAAGAAGACTTTTATTGATTCGGCTGAGGATGATTTGGCGCAGTCAATGACTCGGTGAGCGGACGAAATCATCTTTTGTATTCGAGAGAGAGAGTTAATTAGATTTGGAATCTGAAAGGTGATCAGGATGAAAGGATGAGCTTTGATAGTGCTGGTGGATGATGCTGTAAGAGAAACAACAATATGTAGGAAAATAAAAGTGAAGGAGGATATCAAAAAGTATCCTGATAACACCCCTCCAAAAGTCAGAACCAACAAAAGAAGAAGAAAATAGATAAGAGTGAAGAGAAAGAAAAAAAAAAAAAAAGGAAGAAGAGTTCTCTTCCTCTCCTCCGGTTACCTTTATGTAAGAGAGGATGATGGCACAAACCTCCACATGTCTATATGAAGGATATGGATTCTTCCGTATGAGGGTATGAGGGTCTGATACGACAGAAAATGATAGGAGATATTATCTTATTAAATATAATGACATAAAGGCAATTAATATTTGCATTATTAAGAGGATATTAATATAATTATCGAAGATGAACAAATATATTTGCGGGTCCTGTGATATTCAATCATATAATGGTCCTGAGTAAAATACATTGAGGTTCACGTGCCTATCGTAATAAGTATATTTATCGGGATATAAATGAAATTTTATATTGAAATATAAATTTCCATCCAGATATAAATAAAGATTTTTGTCGAGACATATATATATATATATATATATATATATATAAAAAGTAGGTGATCGAGACGTGAATAATGAGCCCTTCTATTCAATTCGATCTCTCCTGATCTTATTGACTTGACGTGTCATTGTCGCTATGGTCAAGCCTAAACGATACTGATTCGCTGGTGTGCTCTCTCTCCAAACCATCCTACTGTTCACTTGTTGGAGATTTCTTGTTTATATCACTTGTAGAAGCATCCATTTCTCTTGCAGACACTTGTTCTCCCATTTCCTCTTCTGTACTGGACGTTGCATGAAGTAACTAGGCTAGTTTAGGTATGTTTATCGGTTCTTCGGTTTCGATTTCGATTTCGATTCCATTCTAATCAATTTTAGATCCATTGACGTTGGAATCATTTAAAACCGATTCAAAATCGGTTCCGAATCAATTCTAGTTCCAAAGTTTTAACTTTGAAATCAATTCAATCCGGACCGATTCCGAATCGATTCCGGACAGATTTCGAAACGGTTTCGAATCATCTTCCTCGAACTTGAACTTCCAAATTCATCTATCGCGTTACTGATCATATTCTTTTTTTTTCTGTCACAAAATAATCTTATAGACATAGGACTGTAAACGAGCCAAGTCAAGTCAAATTTTATAGTGTTCAGACTTATTTGATAAGATAACTAAGTCGAGTCGAACCAAGCCTAAAATTAACCAAACTATTGAAAAACCTGTTCAAGCTTAGCTTGATATTTTTTTTTTTTAGCTTGAGCTTGACTTGAACTTGAATTGAACTTGACTTGTTTAATGGATATCGAGCTTGTAATCAAGCTTATTTAAATTTGACTTATTTAAACATTATCAAGCTTTTAAATCAAACTTGTTTGTTTATTTAAAATTTTATTAATTTAATTCTGGTTTATAAATGAGTATAAATAAATTTAAAAATAATTTTTAAAAGAGTATAATCATAAATCGACTTGTTAATGTTCATGAACACTGTTCACGAATATTGTTTGTGAATACTGTTCACGAACACTGTTCACGAATATTATTCACGAACATTGTTCATGAATACTGTTCACGAATACTATTCACGAACATTAACAAGCCAAACACATATGTGTTCAAGCTTGTTTATTTAATTTATCAAGCTGTTCAAGTTTATTTATTAATTGACTTTGATGCATATTGAACGAACGTAAACGAGCTCTTACCGAGTCGAACACCAAGCTTGTTCATGAACGCTTGATTCGTTTACAGTCCTATATAGACATGTTAACACGCTAATAGTTTTCACCTTTAAATTAGTAATCAAAATCATATCCAAATCGGAACTAGAATCAGTTTCGAACCGATTCCGAAATGGTTCCGAACCGATTCCGAACTAGTTCTGAAATCGATTTGAACCGAACCGAATTGAAACAAGAATGATTTCGATTTGATTTCAATAATAATTCCGATTCGATTCTAGAATCAATTCATCTAAATCAATTCCGATTTCGAATTTAACATATCAATTCCGATTCAATTCGAATCGGTCGGCCAGTTTAACGTACTTCAATTCCGTGGCTCTTTTTTAAAGGAGAAAAGGTTTGCAAAATTTTCTCTACTGTTTGAGTCTGACAACTTCAGAAATGTAAAGCAGCTGACCTTCTGTGAAATTGTTTTAACATGATTCAGCTCAAGGAAGCAAGCTTGGAACCCAGAGGCAAGCTCCTTCCTCCCCATGGGCCATGGAGGGGAGGCTCAAGGAACTCTCATTTCTGCAAGCCCCCACCCTACCAGCCATTAGAAGAGTAAAAAAAAACTCAGTATTTCTCTCTTCATTCGTATCTGATTCTTGCTATGTATATTTTTTTTTTGTCTATTTTATTTTCAAATTATACATCTTCTCATATAACTAATTAAAAATTATCGAGAATAAAAACATAATCTACACATAGTATTCATTGATTTAGAAAAATCTTATGATAGAGTCTCAAAAAAAATTATATAAAGAATTCTAAAAAAATATATGTTAGTGTGACATATATTGAACTAATTAAAGATATGTACGAGGAAATAATGACTAGAGTAAAGATTTCGAATGGATTAGCTGAATGATTTCCAATAAAGATAGGGTTACATCAAGGATTAACTCTAAGTCCTTATCTTTTTACGCTAATTATGGACGAACTCACTGGACATATTCAAGACACAGTACCGTGATGTATATTGTCTGCAGACGATATTATTTTGATAGAGGAGATACGTCAAAGAGTAAATGCTAAATTAGAATCTTGGCAAAAAAATACTAGAAGTGAAATATTTTAGACTTAGTAGAGTCAAGACAGAATATATGAAATTTAAATTTAACAAGATTAAACGTAACGAGACGAGTGTTAAGATAAGAGATAACGAGTTATCTAGAACTGAGAGCTTTAAATATTTAGGAACATATTTGCAAGGTGATGAAGAGATTGAAAGAGATGTCTTATATAGAATATAAATAGAATGGTTGAAATGAAGGAAAGCGTCGGGTGTTTTATGTGATTGTAAAGTACCACTAAAACTAAAAAAGAAGTTCTACAAAACGGCGGTTAGATCTGCTATGTTATATGACGTTGAACGTTGGGCTACGATTTGAGCACATGAGCAAAAAATGAGAGTTGCAGATATGCGGATGTTAAGGTGGAGGTGCAGACATACGAGAATAAACAAAATAAGAAATGAGAGCATTATAAAAAAGTTGAAATTGTATCTATTGAATGAAAGCTCTTGGAGATACATTTAAGATGGTACGAGCATTACTTAGATAATTAATAAATGTTTTAATTAGACGATGTGAAAAATAACAAATATACAATCGAACGAGGAAGAGGAAAATAAAAAAAAAGACTTGATTAGTAAAAATAAAATTTATTTAAGTATACATGATGATATAACAAGAGTTAGAACTCAATGACGTAACATGATCTATATAATCGATCCCATATAGTAGAATAAGACTTAGGTATTATTGTTATTATCTGTTTTGTTTTTCCTCAGCATCATTAGATTATGATTCAATGATAATTATTATAATTAAAATAGCAATGGTGTAATTATTATAACTTAAAGTAGTCGAGATAAATTCTGAAACATAACTTATGCACACTGAAAAGCCTATCTAGGGATTCATGTCACTTAGAATTCGTATCATGGTCATTTTATTACTCCTTTGAGTGTTTAACAACTAACTTGTCTAATTTCCAATTAATATTATGGGGAAGAAGTTACCATTTTCTAAATCTACCAAATTAAAAATTGTGGAGAAAAAATTGAAATATATACTTTGCTAAACAATCACTTAAAATTATAAAAGAATAAGGAGAGTTCTCCGAATAGTGAAGATGCCCTTTTGGCTTTTGGTGTCACTCAAAGTTAAACTTTCATTGCAATGCACGACTTAAGCAAAGTCAAGAATTTGTTGTACCATGAAATATGTGTTGATATTTCATGTTGAGATGGTTAGGAGAGTCATCAAATTCTACATGGAAAAGATATATAAAAAAATCATAAATTTATAAGATAAAAATATATCTCCGTTAGTATGAGACATTTTGGATATAATTCCAAATCCAAAAATAAAATTATGAGGATTTAGATTCAAAGTGGATAATATCATATTATTGTAGAGATATGTGAATCTTATTTGCATCAACAATTGATATCAGAATCAATTAATAAATTTATACTGCCACAGGCAGAGCCGAGATTAAAATTGGTTTCCAAGAAACATCACTATTGGTTCCAATATTCTCCACCAATCTGAGAATCTCTGATGCTAGAAAGAATGTTCCCCTTTGAAGTAAGACCACCAAGAGTAGGCCTAAGGACACCATATCCCATGGAAACAATTAGTATTAGCAGACGTGAAATTGTTCGTTTTACAGCACCAAAAAGTTACCACCCAGAAGGTGGTCTCCTTCACTCGGATGCCAGTTTCGTTGAATTCAGAATACTCAAAGTACCATAAGGCCATTTCAATCATTCCTAAGGCGATAACAAGTGTTATACTGTTCTGCAGTGGCATGACCTCTGTCCAGAACCTTGCATACTGGGAAAACCAATATACTGCAAGTATCAAAAAAGCAAGAGACATGAACCCATAGAATTTGATGGGAGGTTCCGTCCTTCCAGGTAGATATCCAGTAGGGCTATTCCAGATAGTCTTCCCATCAACTTCAAGCCCATCGAGTGCTGGATCACAGTAAATGAAATACAGATTGTACATCCCGGTCTTTGTGATATGTAATGTTTTGGATAATAATGTAGTCTCTAGATCATCTATTTTGAAGGATGCAGAAAGTACTTGTGGCCAATCTGGGCTAATATTAGGGCTGCGATAGATGATTGTTCGTTCAGTACAAGAACCTAGCTTTGCTAGGTCAGCTGTGCAGCATATGGCCCATTGACCTCCATAAGCTGAACCACCAATTTTCTCACGATCCTCTACCTCAAAAACAATTGCTTTGACAGATAAGGTAGTTCTAGTTCCAAAGTTTTTGCGTTAGCAGCAGCTTCCATTGATCTTCTGAATTTGATATTTTCAAAACTGGGTTTCAGGAAGAAATATCGAGATTAGAACTGAGAAAATGAGTTTGCTAAAGTTTATACACATGAATACAATAATCACCAATCCCTAATTGGTTACCGCAATTAGATTTGCAAATCTCCTTTTTATTGTTTCCGTCTTGGTTTGCAGAGGAACCAAACTTGTAAGAAAAGTTCATCAGTTCAGGTATTGGAATTGAAATGGTGACATCAACCAGTAACAAGTCACAGACTTTTTTCGTTTAACTTCTTGAAACAACTTCAGTAACCAAAGAGCTCAGTTGTAACTGGGAAAAAGCAAAAAAAATCTTAAGTTTTAGGACCTAGACGAACCCATCTCTATTCTCTGTTTAATGCAACTACCCCACAAATGTTAATGCATTGGAAAGCTTGGTGCTACAAACCCTAAAGTTGCATAGTTTCTCATTTGAATCAACTGAAACCTTCATTTAAAATAATCGATTGTTTTAGGCTATCAAAAAACACAAAGTGAAGAGGCTCTTGAACTCAAAGAACCAAACTTGCAGTCGATCGAATAGTCCATGAATAAACATACTTTTAAACACAATCAAATCTACTAACAAAAAAAAAACAAATACAAGTAAAGACGCCATTTTTTGTCCTCGAGACGCGGGAAACCACTAGGATAATAATAAATGGGCAAAGACGAAGAGGCCCATTGTATTACCAAGAGCAGAAATCGAAGAGGCAAGAGAAGAACAAATTACCGGATGAAGGAGTTCATCGGGGTGGAAGCGGAGGCGTTGGCGGAGGAAGAAGAACCATAGAGCCCCTCGCTTCCGCCGTGAAGGATAAAGGCATTGCCTTCGGCCGCTAACCTCCGGCCTCCATACTCGTGGATCGATCCCTCGACAATGCGACAGCTGAAGAAGACGACGGCGGAGGGTAACTGCAATAGAACCAAAAGGAGGCCTCCACACGTCATGGGAGAACCCAGGAGAGAGGGGGCATCTGCCTCCGCGATGAGCCAAACTGGATTTGATTGGGGGCGTGGAAGTGCGTGCTCCTGCTTGGCGATCCGCGAAGGGCAGTTAAGAAATGGAACCACAAGGAGAAGAAACGTGCAGAGAGCGCGGGCGAAAGGACGACGCCTCCGTGTCACGTGCCGAGCACGCTTTCCTCTTCGTTCTTCCTGTGGCCATTTTACGGCGGCACAATTTCAAATGCCTCTGAGATTTTTAACAAATTCAAATTTGTAGGCCAGGGAAAATTCCAACTTGCCCATTGAAATTTCAAGGAATTGCCACTTCCACCTTTTAATATAGCGATCGACCATCTTAGAAAAAGGACACATTAACAAATAAAATTCATTTAAAAAACGAATAAAATTAATTAATTAGGAAAATTTGAGTTATCGTAGTATAATCATGCATGAAAACACATTAACAAATAAACCCTTATAAATATATGGGTTCACACAAATGAAGTAATTCTTCTTTTCGATCTTCATTCCTTCCGCACTAGTGGAGATTGCTGTTACAATCCTGCGAGGAGATGCGCGCCTTCTTATCGATCCCTGTAACTTTCACGTCGCAGTTCACGTCCAAGCTCATGCGCCACAACTGCAACCCGCCGATCTTGGTGTTCACCGAAAATTTGGCCGTCAGCTCGATCCAAAGAGCTGCTTTACCGGTCGCCTTCAGGCTTTTGCTGGAGCGAAGAACCAATTTGAGGTCGGTCGTGTTCCCGTGCGGTTGGAAGAACCCCGGCGTCGTCCCGGTGGCGAACTCTGCGCCGCCGAGGCGGGAGGCGACGGCATGGCCGCCGCCGGCGTAGGACAAGCCGACTCTGTTACTCGGATTGAGGACTCTCACTGAGAAGTCGTACTCCGTCGTTGATTTTGAGGTTTTCTTGACTGTGAGGGACTTGACGGAGAAGGTGGGGGCGGTGGGTTTGACGCAGGCGAAGAAGATGATGGCGGCGGCGGCGAGGAGGAGGAGGGGGAGGAAGACGGGGAGAAGGAGGCGTTTGAGGGAGTGGAAGCAGGGGCAGCGATTCTGGCGGCGGAGCTCGACCTGGTTGCGGTAGTGCTCGACGAGGGCGGCGTTCTCCGGCGGGGGGACGCGGTAGATTTGGTCCTTGGGCACTTGGACGACGTAGGTTTCGTGGCGGAGGGAGGGGCCGGCGGAGGGCGGGGGCGGAAGAGGCCTGCAGGGCTCGAGAGGCGCCTGCTCCGCCATGGGAGGGCGGCGTAGGAATCCGGAGCAGCAAGGAGAAGGAAAAGGTGGCGGTGGCGGTGGATGGGAGAGAAACGAGGAGGAAGAGGGCAACGCATTGCATGGCCATGGAGGGGGAGAGACAAGGAGGAGGAAATTACCGCAAAAAGGTTAAAGGACAGTTCAAATGGAGTGGAAGGAGTTGGCTATTCTTAGGAGTCAATTTCAGCCCTTCAAATTTGATTTGACCCCTTCAAACACCAAAAGCCCCTTAAAATTAAGTCACTGGATAATATTTATATTTATATTTTTGTTATAGTTATGAAAAGAATTAAATTTGTCCAACCAGAAAAAATTATTGCTGGCTTGATTTTATTTCTTTTCGGTTTTATGATTTTTTTTTGTTATGTTTTTAAATTACTCTTATTTCTCTCTTTGTTTTTTTTTATCGCCATAGAATATCCAAATTTTCAATTTGACTAATCTCTGAGAGTGATCGATCTTACCCACAGACATTCAAAACACCTCACCAACAATTGAACCGGATAAGATTGGAGTCCAAGTGACCTCCACCAACCACCAAGGATAAATCAAAAAAGTGCTCATAATTTTTTTATAATTCACCGAACTTTGTAGTCGCGTCATCCCTGAACGACGGTCCAACGCCGAAGTCGCACTTCGTCTATCGGACAAACTCCTGGATCCCAGAGTCGTCCCAATGAATTTTTTCTAAATTCGTCACCGATTAATATATCGAACTACATTCTTTTGTGGATGTCTCTCCGCTAGACATGCTTAACGGATTGGTTCGATTTGGAACCGAGTCGGAATCAATCCATTAAATTTGAAACCGGATGAATCGGTTAAAGTAATCAAGCTATTCGATCGATTCGATTACATTCGATTGATTTGGGCGGTTCAAACCGCTTTGAACCATTTCTGATTCTAGTTGCTAATTTAAAGTTGGAAACTCTTAGCATGCTAACATGTCTACAAGATTATTTTGTGACAGAAAAAAAAAATAAAATCACCAACACGATAGATGAATTTGAAAGCTCAAGTTCGAGGAAGATAATCTAAAATCGTTTTGGAATCGATCCGGAACCATTTCGAAATCGATTCGGAACCGATTTTGAATCGATTCCAGCCAGTTCCAACATCGACGGATTCGAAATCAGTTAGAACCGAAATCAAGGAACGATAAACATGCCTACTCACTGCTTTTGCCATTGCAGTGTGCCCTTGGGATAAAAATCCTACGATGCGACTTGGTAGCGAAGACAATATTTTGCATTGGAATTTAGTTATCATCGAAATCACGGCTACATACTTATCGATATCAAAACAACGACAAAATCGAAAGTTGATCAAAGTCTAAAGTTATTGTCATTGTTCCATTCTTGATTCCTATAAATACAATGGAAAGCCTTCTATAGAAGATTGGCCGATAACCGTAATCTTTTTTGCAATAGGAAGAGGAGAAGAGGAGCTCTTGAGTATAGACTCAGCCAGATGTTTATAGTTCTCTATTTATATGCATGTTAAGTTTTGCAGAGATCATTCTCTTGAGTTTGTAATCCGTTAACAATCCATCAATATTAATAAACTGGATTAATAAATTCTACATGTATAATTCTCATCCAATAACTTAAACTCACAATTAATGATACATTAGATCATGGATTTAATCTTCAGTAGCAATGATGTATATTATTAATTAACATGAAAACTCATCAAACCAGACTAAATCCAACAAGAACCGCACTTAAATCTGCAATGGCCGTCAGGCTGCAAGATTACCTCTGCTGAGATCTACATACAGGGAGAAAACTCGTCACCATCACTGAGAATAGTAAAAGATATTTGTGTCACTGTTATTATTATTATTTTTTATGTTTTGCTAATGAAAGCCTTGTTAAATCCCCATGGTTTATTACAAGAGCTTCACTTGCTTATTGTGCTTACTGGCACACACTGAAGCTGCCTGAAACTAAATTGGAAGAGAATAACGATTTTCCAACTAGTTTGGAGAAGGCCTAAAAATAACACCGCGAGTAACAACATGAAACAGAACTGAAGACAATTCAATGGAGTTGCTATAATGTGTCTATGATCCTGATCTCCCCCAAGCAAAGCCCTTGTGATTTACCATATTTTATTAAGTCGAAAAGTCGACCATAAAAAAATATTTGACGAGCATTATAGGTACTAGCACTATGTATAAAGTACGGCTTGCTAGAGCAAAAAAAAGAAGACATTTTACGAGCTTGGCCCTTTCTAAATGGTGATGCATAAATACTAGACAAAGGCAAACAGGTTAGAAAGTTGAAGGCCCTTTCTACAAGGGCACATTAACCTCCAAAGGTCTATTATTACTCCACAATATAAAAGTAGACAGGAATGAGCTCTATATTAAACTATGTTCAGTCCATGTCTTGCCTTTCATGTGCTTTCATTATAGTCCTCTATAGAGTCCATTTCACAATGCTCAGCCATTTGGGAGATGTCCTCATTTAAATGTAAATTGTGACCAAGAAATATGAACTCCAAATTTTTGGTAATATTGGCAATGCAGTAAACTGGAAACAGTTCTATGGAGGAATACATGATTGCAAGTTACCTCGAACGTTGGATTCAAATCCACAAGTAGTCAAGTGCTTTGCAAGTTGCTGTCCGAGCTCTTGCTGCCAATCCTCCGTGACCTTGACTTCAGGAACAGCCCAAATAAATGCCGTCTCTTTCTCAAGGTTAGCAATGGCAGAATATACCTGAGGCTGCATTGGATGAAATTTAGTTAGAGGTCTCAATTTCTCAGACAAGTCGTAGTATATTTGGTTAACCAAATTTGTGACCTTTGGTTAGATAGCAAGAAAGAGATCAAAGAATTTTTTTTCAAAAGTCGCAAATTTGGACGAAATTGAACAAATCTGACGGTGTATGTGTTTTTGTTAAATCATTTCAAGCGAAGAATCGTATGATGTCTCACTAGGCTCTCCAAGATGCGTTTAACGCTTGCAGCGCAACCACCGCAGCTCATGCCCTGCAAGAAACCATCACAAACCCTAAAAATTCCCCCCTTTTCACAAAACCGAGAGAAAAACAGCAGAAGCAAAGATGAAGGAGGTGAATTACTCCGACATGGAGGACGATCGCATCGGAACCCAACGGAGTGGAGTCCTCCGAATCTCCGGCTACGGGTTTCGCCTCGGTTTCCCCCGAGCTCGACCCGCCGTCGCCTCCTCCGCGGCCGCCGCCGCCGACTCCATCAACGCCACCCGCACCACCGCCACCGGACAGGGAAGCGAAAACCGGAGCGACTCTGCACCGCAGAGTATCTGATGGATATGCCGATAGGTTGATCCCATTGGCTGGAAGTAAACCCGAGGAGGTAGCTGTGAGGTTGCGGTCCCTGCCGTGAAAGCTTATGAAGCAACGAGCTCTGTGGGAGCCGGAACAGACCGGGAAGGAAAGTAGGAAGCCGAAACTATGGAAAGACGAGGTGCAGCGCGAAGCGGATTTGGGAAGAAGGGAAGATGATGCGGACGCCATCGCCATTAGAAGAGGCGTCGAGGTTAATAATTACGACGGAAGGTGGGCGTGAAAATTTGAACCAGGGAAACAAAAACGACACATCGGTCAAATCCGCTACGATGTTTGGAGCGCCCGTTATACAGATTCTACGCCTTGTTACAAATTATAACATGCCGTTATGAGTTTTTTTCCCTAGAAAATGCGACGATTTACCAAATTTACCAAACAACGTACATAAAGTTTAAAATTATCCAAACAGCGTCTCATACTTTTATATTTACCAAATAACACTTTTAATTCCCTTTTTACCCCTCCCGCCAAACAGACATGCACCACTGTAGTGCTAGAATTTAAATTCTCAGCACCACGTTTGGATGGTTCGGGATTTCCACTGTGGTGCAGATCTATTTGGCGGGAGGGATAAAAAGGAAATTAAGTGCGTTATTTAGTAAATATGAAAGTATGGGGCATTGTTTGGACAATTCTAAACTTCACGTACGTTATTTGATAAATTGCCGAAAATGTAAACTTACTAAACATTGACAAAGTCCAATTTCAAGTTAAACAAAATCATACATCAAAATACGAGTTTGATGTCCTGAGCGTCGTCCACCGTGCGACTCATGTGTGATAATTTTTTCACCGTCCGAAACTTGCATCGAAGTTCGACAGAATCGCGACCGCCAACGCTGCAACCATTGATGGTCGTAATCACAGTCGTTTCCGACCATGATTCGATCAAAATCCAACTGCGATCCGATTAAACTCCGGTGTCGACCAGATCGCAATCAGAACGTCGTTAAATTCCGACCCAATCATGACCGAAATCCGACCTCCCATTGACAAGTTCAAGTAGACATCGAACGTGATTACCATACATTTCTCATTCATCGCTCATGGACGCACACAACACAACAATACGAATGCTCAAGATATCAAAACTCCAACTAAATAATAATATTCTTTATTTTTATCTCTTTATAAAATAATATTAAATTTTTTATCAATATTATGTACCGATTAAAAGTCAATTTAAACTTTGATCTATTCGACTCGGATTCAATAATCTGTTAAGAAAAACAATTAATGCGTCGCTCTAATACGGAAAAAAAGCCTTGATGTCAAACCAAAGCCTAGCTCATTCAACGATCTCAAATCAGGATCACTTAATATCAAGCACATTGACTTTAAGTGTATCATTGTCTTTCATCTTTTTTCTTTTTCCAATGATGATGATGAACTTGAGGCACAATTATGGTCATTAGGAATCCAATTAAATCACAATTGGGAGGTTTACACAAACAGCAAAATGATAGTTTGAAACATCATGGAACCATACTAATACTCAGTACGTGCGTGCCACTCAGGATGAATCGACAACAGCAAATGCACAGCAGTGGCTTTTTGATGCAAACCCTCGCGAGCAAATCCACGCTCAGAAAGGCCGGTACCGCATTGGCCTTCTGAACCTGGGCATCTTCCTGGAAGATCAAGGAGAAACACTGAATACCATCTCGTCTACTTGAGTAACAAACATGCAATATAAAGAGGAAGGCAAATTACCCATAAGCATACGGCGGAGGAAAATAAGGTGGCATGTAAGGCCTCCTCGTCGGATATCCCATGTAAGGGTTGAACCGCCGTGGATGGAACTGCTTCAGGCCTGGGACATTAGTCCGCTTGGCAGCTACCTGCACATTGTTTGAACAAAGGGAAACAGCCATTACACTCGAGTGTGACGTCATCGACGACAGCAATTGTTTCCTTACTTTAATTTGACGGCCATGCAGCTCTGATTCGTTCAATTGCTGAGCTTCTTGAACCGCTTCAATCTCCAGAAATTCGACGTAGGCAAAACCCTTTGGCTGGCCAAATTTGTCCGTCAGGATGGTGACCCTGTTGACTGTGCCGCATGACTGGAAATGCTGCTGCACTTCTTCAGGCGTGCAGCCGTAGTCCACCTGCAGATTCAATTGGAAGGTATAATAAATAATGGAGGCCTTGAGATGCTTGGAATAACAGGGATGAAAATCTGGAAAGCTTTGCTATCGCAACAATTGTTCCTAGATACTTCAAGAGAACCTTGAACTTAGAAGGGAACTTTTGCAGGACAATAGTTTTACGGTGTTCTTTTACCTTCATTTACCGCATCATTAATATAACTTGCATACTGATCATCCTTGTACATGTCGATGTCATCTTAATGCTTAACCAATTTTCTCTTATATTTTAGCATCTACGAATCTATACCCAACTGGAACAAACACTATCTCATACTCTTATACATCTATCTAGGCATTCTAATCACTGCTGGACAAACTTTTCGTATGCATATGGAAATTAAAAGGCAACTTAGAGAATTTTAACCAATCCGCAAAATGGAGGTGATGATGAAAAGCGAAAGAAACAATCTAAGATACGACCGTACTGGCACATACTGAGATGTTTTTCTTGCATTGAGTACATAGTTTGTAGACCAAAGCAACAAAGGAGTTTAAAAGACCATGCGTAAGAGATCAAGGACCTCTCACCATATCACGATGCAATAAGATGCTTCAAGAAACTCCAAGAATAATTTGGCTCCAGCATCTAAAGTTGCATATGCGCCATGATGGAATTAGGTAAGCTGACAAAATAGATGTCTTCAAACCTCCACCTGCTTCAATTTTATGTTTACATCAGGCTGCTAGCTATCTAGCCCATAGCCTATTGGATCAGCATTCATCTTGCCAAAACACCAAGAGGCCACTATGTCTTTCCTAGTTTCGGTAGCTACTATCCTTTTTCTCTTCCAACCTTTTTTCTTCGTTTTCGGTTCATTGTACTCTGCAAACCTATAATTTTCTTTTCTTTTACTCCTTCAATATTTTGCTTTCTTTTATTTCTTTTTCATTTTTTACTCTTTTTTCAATCAATCATGATATACAATCTTTCTGTTTTTTTTTCTTTTTCCAACTACAAGGCTATCTAAATAATAGGTTCGGGCACCACAAAAATAGGATATCAGATAACTCATAAACAGAATATTGGTACCTGCAACCACTGTTAAATGTACAGTTAAAGTATTAACTGAACTTGCCAAAAAACATCACAATAAATTTATTAATGATTAAAAAAGAAAAAGCAAACAAATAGTGTGGGTAATTCTAGCACATTTAAAGCAACTTTCGTTCAAATTCATAGGAAGAAATCAATAACGTTAAGGTAAAATTACAAAAACATTTATAATAATAAAACTGCAGGAGTTAGAAAGCAGTTGCCTTTGACATGTGGTTAAAGATGTTTGAGCATCTAGTTCTATGGAGTATGGAGTAATACGAATACCCTATAAGAAAGTAGAAAACATAAATATCTCACGTGAATGAATGGCGAACTAGAATTTTATAACTCGGGAACAACTCAATTATATGGGATGACTAGCACAGTTTGCTACAATCTAAACTGCTGGAACTTTCGAGAGACTGTCCCAATGCTTTACATTGAAGAGAACATAATATGAATGATGAACCAATCCCAAACAAATTTACCATTCTCAAGGACAGTTACTATTGTCATCTCGAGCAAGTAGCATATTACCAACTTTCACCGAGGCGTATCAAACAAATGAACTGGTAGTGCTCAATCACAAATTCATCCACAACATAAGTTACTCGAACAAAAAGATAAGTACATGTCTACAACTGATGTATCAAAAGGCTAAAATCACAGCATTATCTTGGCTAGCACATGATAACCATTATGTGAGACTTGAAATTCTCTGTGCATAGCCATTATGTGAGCATAACCATTATGCTAGGATTGTATTCAACTGATATATCAAAAGGCTAAAAACACAAATTGTACTATCTAGGGTAGAGCATAATAACCATTATATGAGATTTAAAATATCTCCGGAATCTGGACATAACTATTATTATTGACTAGGCACATAAGAACCATTATGTTTGAATTAGAAAGTCTATGAACATAACAAAGGAACTTTGGAGCTTACATTGCCAACATATATAGACCGAGCATCAACCTCCTCTTTACTTGCTTGACTTGTAGCTGCACCTTCAGAGTCTACAAATGAAAGAGGTGGGGAAAAAGACTATCATGTTTATGCATCTGAATGAGATGAGGTTAGTAAAAATCAATAATATACTTGAAAAAAATGAGCATTTTCTAAGATCATGTAGGTGCACGGCTGTCCCATTGTGTATATTATAGGTATAGAATATATATTCTGGAGACAATTTAGCATCTTCACATGCCATGAATAATTCTCAGCCTATTCCTACCCAATTATCTCAAGAATGGCCCGCAATCATCGATTACTTTGGTAGCAACAGAAACTTTAACCACCATCCATCAAATCAACAGATCTTTAGCTAGAAAATCTCCTCTAGCATTAAAATTTTTGGCAAGTAGGAAAAAGAATCGAACGAGATTTCTAGATTTTCCAGATTGAAGTTGGAGAAGAAAATAGAAGACGACCTTGGGAGGCACCCATCTCCTTCTCGACCTTGGCCTGCATCTCCCGCAGAGCGGCGGCCTCCTCCTCCATCTCCTTGAGCCGCTTCTTCATTTCGTCCAGCTCCTGAAACGGGATCCGAAAAAGGGCATAAGAAATCGAGGAGACCACAGCCAGCGAAGAGAAAGGAGTACCTTGATGTCGGTGTCTCCCGGATTAGACATATCTACGTCGGCGTCCATATCAGCCACGTCGGGGATCTCTCCTCCGTATACCTCGTGCTCTTCCTCGTCCATCGCCGCCGCGCCCCCTTTCTCTTCTGTAGATCTATTCGGAATGAGATTCAAGGGCACGGTAGGTAGGAGCTGCGGGTCCACGGAGGTTTACAAGCGCACCAATTCAATCTCTCAAATTACTGAACTGCCCCCTTCCGCTAATTTTTGATCTTTTAGTAGGGAAAAAAAACAGAGCGATTATTCACGACCCATCAAATACTATACATAATTTAATTTTTATAAAAATCTTAAAATATCTTTTTTATTTTTCGCTTTCTCTAAGTGCGAGCCCAGTGATCTCGAGCACCCACGATATCAGAATAATTCGTTGTCATTTGACATCGTCGCTCGAGCAGATAGATTTTCATCCAAATTCGATTCCGATTTAATCGACAGAGAATTCCGATTAAACCGTAGTCGGATTCCGATTGACATAGGATTTCGATCGGATCGGGATCGGATTCCAATCGGATTTGTGACCATCGATAGTCATAGCACTGACGGGTGCAATTCGATCGGATTCTAATCAAAATCCGATCACAGTCCAATTGAAATCGGAGTTCGACCAAATCACGATCGGATTTCGATCGAATTGCAATCGAAATCGCCTACAATTGTGCCCGCCAGTAGCCGCAACGCTTGTTAGTATTAGCCTTTAGTGTCGATCATGAGATGATTAATTAGGGATCATATGTATCATATTTCATTAGTAACGGACAAAGATTGATTATTAGATTTACTTTATGCGTGTGTCAGCTAAAAAAATATAATAATGTCCTTGAAGAGTATGTTTTAATCTACAGTTTATCAATTGAGAGAATTGATTATGAAAAACTGTAGATAACACTATACTTAAACATTCATAGTCAAGTATTGTATTAATAGACAAAAGAATATATTGATACATTAAGACTAGCATATAGGTCAATGGATGATTTGATCTTATAAGTCATGGATATGTGATATCACATTGATACATGAATATATATATTGGAGAATATATGTAATGAATTGATCCGCCATGAGAAAGTGTCATAGATCGTTATATGAGTGTCATATACTTTCTCATGTAATTATCGGTACGAATAATCCTTAAACCTGAAGTCATTACGGTTCCCTACATAAGGAGTTATGTACTTTGGTGTCGTCTAATATCACACGTAACAGGGTGCACTATAACGACGATTACTGGATATGTAACGAATTATGCAGAGGGATGTGAGTGATGTAGATGAGATATATTCCTCTCATATGACAGGAGTGATATCTTTGGCCTCTTGATAGAGTATGATCACGAAATACATGGTCATGCTCAAATGAATCAATATGAGATATTGAACTCATTTGTTTGAGTGAGTCTATTTGGGATCAAGAAACATAAAGATCGATAAGAGAATGACACGGTCTATGTCTCATTGATCGATATAAGATATCAATGATTGAAGAACACCGTCATACACGATAATAGTCATAGAAAGGTTGTCGAATCTCAACTTTCTTATAACTTGAGTAGCAACGATGTATTGTTAAATATCGCTCATTGTTTATACGTCTAAAAGGGGGGTTTAGACACATTGTCAATGTTACAAGAGTCTATTGGGTCACACACAAATGACATTCTATTTTGAAGATGATTTCTTTTAGTTGACTAAAAGAACAATTGAGCAAATTACCGAGACTTGAGTTAAACTCAAGCTAGTTGAACTTGAGTTAGACTCAAGTTAAATAATGAAAGATGATTCATTATGCATAAAAGCCAAGGGGCATCTATCATCATACATGATTAAGGTGATTAATCATGCAAGGAGGTATTCATGATGAAGAGATAAGAGGTTTTCTTGCATTCGTGAAGGAGAATACTAAGGATCTTGGTATCAACCGACTTTTTAGTGAGGAGATAAGAGTGTTGATGGCTTGTGGGCAATATAGGTGGTTTTCAACGTGCAAGCTATTGAGCTTTTGGGTTTTTGATGTGTAAGCTAAGAGGCAAGCCAAGGAATCCCTGTCCTTCTTCTCCTTCTCCTTCCAAGTGTTCTTGGCGTTTTTGCTAGGGTTGTTAGTACAACGTGACTTCAAAACTACTGAGTGTTAGTGTGGATACCTTAAAGATACGATTATCCTTACCGTATTGAGATTTGGGAGCGGTTGGATTAGCGAGATTGCGAAGAGCTCGTATCGAAGGTATATTTCTCTTTATGGATAAGATCTAGACAAAGTAGAATAAAAAAATGATTTATATGTTTTGCATGGATCTCTGGAGGGATCCTGTTTATATTTAGTTTCCGCTGCAGTTGTGCGAAGTATTCACCCACGACATTGTGAATGTCATGATCCGATTTTCCCTACAACGCTGGCGTTCGTAATTTGATTAGATTTTCGATTACAATTCGATCAGATTCCGATCACAATACAATCGTCGAATTGCGATCGCCAGCATTACGATCACAATTTGATAGTAGTCCGACTAAATTTCAACTCCGATCGGATAGCAATTGAATTCCTATCGAATTATGAAAGGAATTGTGATCGTCATTGATTGATTTCGATCGCACTCGGATCGAAATAAAAAAAAGGGAAGGCTATCTTAGGGTTTTTATAAAAATTGACCGCTCCCAACGAAAAAAAAAATCGGGTTTCTTCTTCTTCCTTTGTGTCCGCGTGTAGTGCGCGTAGCATTCACGTCAAGCCAACGCGCATATATACTCTTCCATTCACTCCAATCCCCTGCCATTGAACCCTCGTCGCTGCTCCCCTCCCTAGCTCGCTCTCTCTCGCCCCTCGACCCCACGCGATCCGTCCATGGAGGCGCCGGCGATTAGGGATCGGCGCCGCGACGCCCTCGGCGACCTACGCGTCCTCCCCGACGAGATTATATGCGACGTCCTCGATCTCCTCACGCCTCGCGATCTCGCTTGCTTGTCTTGCGTCAGCAGGTCTTCGTTCTTCTCCCATTCCATTCGGGTTGCTTCTCTATTTGCCGATTCTGATTGATTGTCAAAATGGAATTTTCCGCCTCTATTTGTCGAAGTTTGTGAGATAGAATCTCCAATCTTTACCTGGAGATAGAATTGTTAGAATGGCAAGGACTGTGGAAAAGGTTTCAATCTCATGATAACTTTGCTTCTTTCACTGTGTCATCGATGTGTCCTTGTGTGTGTGTGGTTTCCCATGATTCAGCAATGTCAGTTTGCGACCTTACAAAATGTTCACCATTGAATTGGAGGATTGGCTGCGATTGCCTTGCTTAATCGTGTACCTAATTTGAGCCATGAGGCACAATGTGAATCTAAGTTATCGATTGAGTTCATTTCCTTCTCTTTGTTTTCCATATTTGAGCAACATGCTAAAATGAGTTGCCCTCGAACCTTATTTTAGTGTAATGTACATCCTCTGCAACGAGGAGCCACTGTGGATGAGTCAGTGTCTCAGAGACGGAGGTCAGCTTGAATTCAGAAACACTTGGAAGAAAACGACACTACACAGGTTAAGTAGTTTGGCTTTCTCAACTGTAACATTTCGTTCATTCCTTAGTTTGAAAAATTCTGGGAATGAAGTCAGTATCTCTGTATGCTGCCTAAGCAGCACCGATCTAATTTGTTCTCATCATTGCTAATTCTTCAGAAAAAACCTGTGCACCAAAGTTGAAGTCTGTGAGAAACCTCTGCAGTTTGATGGTAATAGATATTTCAACTATATCTCTTGTTGCATCTGAGCACTATCTTATTAGATACATACTCAACCTGACTAAAAATTGAGTTACATTTCTTTGTTTTTTAGGATTCAACTCTTGGTTTTTATACAAGAGGTGGTATAGGTGCTTTACCACTCTGGATGCATTTGCATTGGACAGTGGAGACATGGAAAGAAAGAAGAGTGTTACTCTGGAGGAGTTTCATTCTGAATATGATGTTAAAAAGCCGGTAAGTTTTGCACTAGGTTTTCTCAATTTTAGAACTTGTGGTTCAGATTGAAAATTTTCAGCTTAATTCTCATAATTGTTGTGCTGTTTCTTTTAATCATGTTCTACTAGTAACATTTCTGTAGAATGTAGACACGGCTATTTTTTTTTTCAGTTATTAAAGTTGGCTGAATTGTGCGTCAAAAAATTTTCAACATCATTCACTGTTGTCTAATTGGTATAAATTGTAAGTCGATAAATGCTAAATCGTTGGTATATATTGTTAAGGGTTAATTGCTAAACCAAGTCCAAATTTTTGATGTATTAAAAAATCTAGCGTGAACTTACAAGTTAACATATCTATGCTTATACTTTGAATTCTGTGACAAATCTTGCATCTTGTTAGTTTGACACATAACATAAAACATTTTTATAACACATTACATAATATTTTCATGAATTTTGATTACAAATGATTTTTTAACGCTAATGATTAAAATAATTATCCAATAATAAGTTAATTGCTGGAAAAAATTCAAAAATATTATATTTGATAATGTTCTAAATTTATTATAAAATTAAAAATGTGTGTAGATTAATTAAAATTTAAAGGTCATGCTAGATTCATTAAAATATCAAAAACTTATTCTAGATTTAACAAGTACCCCTATTATTAAAGTCTTGTGTCTAATATTAGGAGTAATGCTCGTCTCATGAAGAGTGGACTGATCTCGAACAAGCTTGGATGTTTAAATACATTCTACATTAATAATGAACTTTCCTATTCGTACTATCTTTTCAGGTTTTACTTACAGAATTAGCTAATACTTGGCCAGCAAGAACCAAGTGGACTATTAAGCAGCTGGCTTTAGATTATGGGGACATTACATTTAGGATATCTCAAAGGAGCTCTCAGAAGATCAAAATGAAGCTTAGAGATTATGTCTCTTACATGGAAGTCCAGCATGATGAGGATCCTCTCTACATTTTTGATGATAAGGTTATCTTATATTCCATTGGAAAGTTTGTAAATTATGCCGAGTCGAATTGCTAGTAACATTTGAATGTTTATTTGTCAGTTCGGAGAATCTGCTCCACCTCTCTTGGATGATTATAGTGTTCCGTATTTGTTCTGTGAAGATTTTTTTGAAGTCTTAGACTTAGGAAAACGACCTCCTTTTAGATGGCTAATTGTTGGACCACAAAGGTCTGGTGCATCTTGGCATGTTGATCCATCTTTGACCAGTGCTTGGAACACACTTCTTGTTGGGAGGAAGAGGTCAGTTTACTTCTTGGCAGTATTATATTAAGCTAGCTTAGTGCCTGATTAACTGATCATTCAACTTTATGCTGCCTTAAGAATCAAGTCATTATATCAAACAAATAGTCCCATATGGAGACTTTCCTTTTCAGTTATACTTTTTAGGAGAGCTTAGAAGGAAAAAATTGCATGCAGTTGCATATTCAAAAGAGTGTTACCAGAAACTTCTTTTGAATTGTTTTTGAGTATGCCACTGCTCCACCTTCAGTAAAGAAAGAATACATCTTAACTATGGTAACTCTCTCATGCCCATTTGTTTAGTTATTTGTGTTATATTGCTGAAAGGTGTTTAACAAATATAGGCAATATCAAGAACTGTAACATTTTATATAAATCGATTGCTAAAATTGTTGCACTTATAGCTAGGTATAAAAAGTATATGCAAGCAGTATGTGGTCGACTGTATTGTGCATAGTGCTTATGCAGTGAGGGCAATATTCAATCAACATTAAAAAAATATTTTAAAATATTAATATTGATTAAAAAAACTAACATATATACAACAAAGGATATTGATCAACACACTTAGTTTATACTACAGTTAGGAATATATATATGCCAATCTTATCATGCAACACACATAAAATATTAATCAACAATATTGAATATAGGATACACACCTCCAAATTTGCCTTCCTGCTGAATACCTAGTCTAGGCTGAAGCTTTTTAAAACTATGACCATCAACTTTTTTATCCAAAATAGTAATCCAATAAAGTATATTAGTCGACACAATTTATATTTCACTTAGAAAAATATATATATGTCAAGCTTACTGCGAAACACATGAAATATAACAAATAATATTAGTCAACAATATTAAATATAGGATATGCATTTAAGTAACATGCATATAGTGAATTCCTAAAGTCTTGATCAATTGCAAAAGAAATGTTTTGAGCTAACACTATCAAGTCGTAAGTTTACAACTAGGGTAGGTATAGAAGTCATTTAATTAGTCTAAATTGGCTCAATAGTGACCCACATATAAAATATATGGCCTCTATGTGATCCCCTCCAAATTTGCCTAGGCAACTACATATCGTCTAGGCAAAAGCTTTCCAAATTGATGATCATCAATTTATTTATCCAAAAGAGTTATCAGTTTGTAGACATGGCATGTCCATCACAAGCAGATGTCGCATAGATCTTTATATTTGCTATTGAGAATACATATGGAATAGTTGCACAAAATTTTAAGTCATTTTAATTGTTAATTTGGAGTCCTATGTGTTATTTGGGTTCTCTGGGACCCAAATAACACAATATGGTTCAACCCTTCTCTTGAATCCTACGTTGGCAAAAGTTTTGCGCACCGGGCTGCCCTTTTTTTTATGTTATTTGGGTCAAATTGAAACGTAAGCATACAACTTATACATATTAGCGAGCATTTTGGATGACAAGTTAATAAATGACTATGGAAATTATAATTGTTAAATATTGATATACATAATTATCACAATTGTTGATTTTGATTGATATTTGTTATGAAACTCAAATATTGAGCCATACTTAAAAATTAACAGTTCTTTTTTTATAGAAGTAGATCTGTATAAGTGATAGCCATACTTAACATCACCATTTTTATGCCACTGCAGCTGTGAATGCTTTTTTGTCCTCCAGTTGAACTGATATTGGCTAATGCAACTTTCTCTTTAGATGGGCATTGTATCCACCTGGAAGAGTACCCGCAGGTGTGACTGTACATGTGAATGAAGAAGATGGTGATGTTAACATTGAGAGCCCATCATCCTTACAAGTAAGCATAATAATTGAAATATTAAACCAATATATGATAGGCATAATTTTTTTTATAAAGTATGTTTCGCATTTTGTAGTGGTGGCTGGATATTTATCCTCAGCTTTCTGACCATGATAAGCCTATAGAGTGCACTCAATTGCCAGGCGAGACAATCTTTGTGCCAAGTGGTTGGTGGCATTGTGTGCTAAATTTAGAGACAACTATTGCTGTCACACAGAACTTTGTCAATAAATCAAATTTTGAGTTTGTATGTCTGGACATGGCTCCTGGTCATTGTCATAAGGGTGTATGTCGTGCTGGATTGCTGGCTGTTGGAGGAAGTATTCCTGGAGATGCTAGAGACTATGAATTTTCTAAAATGAAGCTATTGGATGACTCAGACTTATTAAGAAAAGAGAAAAGGTTGAAAGGTTCTGATCTTTTGAGCAAACCATTTCAGGCTAATGCTCAATCGCATTCTGGAAATGCTCGTGCACAGCCTTTTAGCATGACACAGATGGAAGATTTTTCTTATGACATAAGCTTCTTATCTAAGTTTTTGGAGGAAAATAGGGATCACTACAATTCTGCTTGGAGTCTTGACAACTCTATTGGACAAAGGGAGATGCGGGAATGGTTGCGTAAGCTCTGGATCTCAAAACCAGATATAAGAGAATTGATATGGAAGGTACTAGTTGTCACGTTCTTTTTGTATTAAAGTTTTAACAATTTATATATTCAAGAAAATGACATTTTACTTTTTTGTAAATTAAGGAATATGTTTTTATCAATTAGATTTGATTTATAATTCTTGTGTTTTTAATTCTGGTTGGTTATAGGGAGCACAACTAGCTTTAAGTATTGATAAGTGGTATGCGTGTTTGGTTGAAGTTTGTGCGTGCCATAATTTGCCTCCTCCTTTGGATGATGAGAAATTTCCTGTCGGCACGGGTAGCAATCCTGTAAGTGGCTTCTTCTGTATTCTCTTTAGAACCATGTGCTAACTTAACAAACACTAAAGGAGTTGTTTGTTTTGTTGCTTGGAATTGGCTGTCTTGAAGTTGTGTTATTATGTTACACTTTGTCCATAGCTAATAGTCACTTTTTCATTTCTTTGTTAATTTATTGCTCTAGTAGGTTCTGCATTTAACATAGACAGTTCCATCTGCTTCTGTAGGTTTTTCTTGTTTCAGACTTTGTAATAAAAATCTACGCAGAAGGGAGCCTTGATTCTTCCATCCATGGTCTTGGCACTGAGGTATCACTTGCTATGATTGGCATGTGCATTTCTTTTTTTAACTATGTTATAGGATTTCCTCACCTGATGTTTTACGTGTTTTGCCAGCTTGAGTTCTATCATCTTCTTCAAAGTTCTACTTCACCATTGAAAGATCACATTCCTGATGTTTTAGCAAGCGGTATTCTTGCCAATGAAAATGGCTTCCTCAAAATATATCCATGGGATGGAAAAGAAGTACCAAATGTGATTGCCAATTGCAAACTTATGGGAGATTGCATGGCAAATTCTTTTCCATTTGGTATCTGGAGCAAGATAAAAACTGAACTTACTGATCAAGTAACCAGTGAGCCCAGAAATATATGGCCTTACATGGTGACAAAACGGTGCAGAGGGGACATTTTTGCTAATTTGTGAGTTGAATTTCTCAGTACTTATTTTAAATAGTTGATCATTCTATTTACTTGTCTGCACAATCACCTGAATATGATTTCTCTTTTGCAGACGGGAAGTACTCTCTATGAATGATGTTTTACATCTGGCTTCATTTTTGGGAAATCAACTACGAAACCTTCACCGCTTACCCTTACCTGAGCTCTACAAAACCTACAAATTATCTGTCGAGAATGATTCTTTACAAGCGGCTCATAGTGAAATTAATATTCCTGTAGCCTGGGAGCTAATTATCATGACTCTGAATAGAAGAAGAAGGGATGTTCGAAACCGATTAAGTGTGTGGTGAGTGCTTTAATGTTAAAACAGAGTGAATGGCATTCCTATTAGGTTAGGTTGGTCCTTGTGATTTGTTTTACCATTTGAAAATTTTGGTGCATGTAGGATTATGTTATTTTGCACTGCTACATGAAGACTAAAACGCATGGATCAGTTAGCATAATTATCAAAATGCTTAGAAATGCTTTCCATTGAGATGCCAGCATGAACTCTAATGGAATGTTTTGCAAGTTTTTCAGTTATTTTCACATTACATATCCTAAAGCTGACTAGACATACTTAATCCAGTCACTCAATATTTGCTGTCATTTTCCTCCACTAGACTATTCTAGCTATACACCTTTTACAAAATATCTAAGTTAATAGACTAATAGAGAAAAATAGTGTTAAGATCAATTTTGTGATTACTATATAATTTTAATAGGGGTGATCCTATTCCAAGACATCTGATAGAGAAGGCTGATGCATACCTTCCCCCAGACCTCGTGATGTTGCTTGACCTCATAAAGGTGATACTTGGATTCTCATTTTTTTCCAATGTTTCTTCAGAATATCTGTTTACTGGTATTCATTTTTAACTAGAATACCTTGTTGATTAAAGCAGGATGATGATGGCTTATGTACAGTCAGTACTTCTCCTACTTGGATACACTCAGATATTATGGACGATAACATTCTCATGGAATACTGTCAGCCTATTCCTAGCTTTGAGCATCCTTCATGTTCACCTTCAACGGCTAATGGGGAATTAATTTCTCTTGATGCAGAGCAAAACATATCTAAGTGGCAGGCCACTCACATTATTGATTTTAGTGATCTTTCAATAGGTAGTAACTGCTTATATCAGTTGCATCAATAACAAAAAAAAAAAAATCTTACATTTAACAAGTTTGTTAGTGATCCTTTTGAGCATTAGAAAGTTGATTTTCAACTCTTGGATTAGTATTGAAAATAGAGGTATTGGGAAATATTTTTTCAACATTTCAATGGCTATTAAAAATTAATATATTAAGGGCTGTGTCATAATAAATTAGAGACATTCATGTATAAGTGATTGTCAGTAGTGCTTAACATGTGTTAAACTTTCACTCTGGTTAAGTGGTGGAAAATAAGTTTCTATCATTATCATATGTGAGAAAAGATGGTTGGGCCGTTTCCTGCATGTGAAGAGCATTCTGTGCTTAAAAATAATTAAAACGTGGATGCAAATGTGCATATTTATGTTATGTATGACAATTTATGAAAGCTTAAATAATAGACATTCCATTTTTTTAATCCCACTATTGACCTCCTATGTGTTTCTTTTCAACTGGTCTGTTCTTTAGTTTTCTTTTTGCTGGAGCTCTGTATCTATTTTTTTAACATATATTTGATGCATTTTATAGTCCATATTTTCAGGATGCTTTCTTGTTCAGAATATTTTCAGTATAGTTATTCCTCTTATTTTAATATATCCTGCATAATATGTTATTTCATTTATTTATTTTTAGATGCAAACATTAGGGAACACAATAAGATGCAGATATTTGACCTCAGCATAACTAATTGGTGGGACAGCATGAGTGAGCATATGCACACTCAACCCAAGTAGTAAATTAAGATCATTGAAATTTCGGTTCATTTCTGACCATGAATTGTATAACTATTTACTAGTAATTAAATCTAATATAATTCCTGCATTTTATTCTTCCTATGAGAAACAGTTTTGTAGGTGTGTTTTTGATATTAGAAAACTGATATTGTGCTATTTGATGTTCAGGCGATCCTTTATATGACTTGATACCAATATACCTCGATGTTTTCAGAGGAGAACTAGTCATGTTTAAAAAATTTCTGGAATCTTATGGACTTCCCCTATCAAAGTCATCAATGAATGGTTGGCTCCCTCGTATGACATATGAGAATCCGGAGAGATATAAAAGAACATCGTATCGTGCCATGTATGTAAGCGTGAAACTTTTAGATTTTGTTTCTCTACTCGTATTCGTTACATTTTAGTCTCATCGTCACAACTGTTTATGTTGTTCATCAACAAGAGGGCTACAATTAAATTCAGAAGATGCTTCGAATAGAATTCGGTCAAACCGAAACCACCAAGCTCCAATTATTACATCATGTTGGATGTCTCATCTCGAGTTGGTTTAGGATGGAAAATAGTCAGTCACCGCTGTGGGTCGATAAATACAAGTCATCTAGATTCAATATCAGTATCTCACTCAGAAATGCAACTTGATCAGTAGCAGTTTTATTTGCTTCAACCTAAACTGCTTCACTAGAGCCAGGTGAATAAGTTTTCCATGTCTCCTATCTTTTGTTCGATTCGACTTCACCTGAGCAGCATAGATAATTACTCGTTATCGATTCGAGTGCATCCCACCGTGTCGGTGAAACGCAGTCGGACTAATGCCAAAGTTCAAACCAGTTAATCCTTCTCTTATATTCTCATGGCGTGTCTGATTAACTCAGCCCAATAGTTGCATACTAAGACGTTTTTGAAAAAAATTGGAAATGATTAGTTGCATAATTGGATGATTAGTGAATTGGAACATCAAAGTCAGTTCGCGATACCAAGCTATTCGGACACTCAATATTAGCGATTTAAGCGATCAAGTTAACTACCATCAGACTGTATATGGTATTAATGATTCCTGATGCATGTTCTCAAATCTATCAGTTTGTCTCGATAGCTCGAAATGACGACTAATATTCCAAATTCCTATCGAGCATCTTCTGGTTATGGCAGATTCTTTTTTAGTTTTATATATGTTTTTTTTTCTTTTATTTTCAGGTGCTATTGCATTTTACACGATGAGAATGTTCTTGGAGCCATATTCAGTATGTGGAAAGAATTGAGGACTGCACAGACTTGGGAGGAAGTGGAAGAGACCGTTTGGGGTGAATTAAACAACTACAAGAATTCTTTCAACATCCAGGGGCAGCCGGAGCCGTCAGAGGGGCCGTTAATGTGACGGTTATTTTTAAGAATCTAACTACAGGGATCGATACTTTGACTGTATGATTTATGTATTATCCTTTTTGTAAAATCTCTTATTTCATTGTAGACATTCTGAGGAGCATAATTTACCAAAAAAAATAAAAAATAAAAAAATAACAATTCACAGTTATCCTTGATACGAACATTTATGCATCGTATTTATTTTGTTTCCATGTGATCGTAATAGTATCTTCATGTTAGCAGTTTATTTAGCAATAAAACAGGAGGTGAGAAATCGAAGTGAAGTGTTTATATTAGAAATTAGTTTGGATCTTGTGAAAATCCAGATAAACGACTGTAACGCAAGATATGCCCAATGCACGCGATCAGACTCACTGACTGATTAAATAAATTTTAAAAAATAAAAATATTCAAAGAATTGAAAATTCGATAAATAACATAAAACTTAATTTAAGTTATCTATTATCAGCCCTTCGACAGTAGCATCTTCGTTTAGAGTTTAGAGTTGACGTAGATTATATTTGCCTCTGATATTTTTTATCATCGGTCCATTGATGATAGTGAAGAGAGATAAATCAGGAGGGACTATACTTTTTAGTTCGTTGATCAAAAATAATAGAGAACTTCAGAAATCTGGATGAGAATTTTAAATTTCACGTCAAGATTCAATCCCTGTTCATTTATAGTAACATCTATACTGTTCTATTTAACGAACCATTTTGAGGAAACTAAAAAATAAATATATAGACGAAGATAGAGATGATATCTATTAATTCATTACTCACAATCGAATTCAAAGAGGTGAAAGAAGTATAAGTAAAGGAAAGAGAATGTAAGAAAGGGAAAGAGAAGAGAAGGGAAAAAGGGTTAAAATTTACCCCTCAAATTTAAGGTGTAAGGAAATTCTTCTTTCTTCCTCTTCTCTTACTTCTTCCAAACAAACTTTAAAATTCTCCTCCTTTTATTTACATTTTCTTCACTCCCAGAGTCGACATTGGAGAGAGTTGTTAGGATTTGATTCAAAATTTGATCTTTTATATATATATATATATATAAATCTTCTGCCGCGCGATTGAAACTTCCGTGACGCGTCTAGCCATCGCCGTTGCCGCCATCGTCGCCGCGCCGTCCGGCCACCTCCGCCCGTCGGACCTGACGCGATCGACGCCCAAGTCACCAACGGCCCGGAGGGGCTCGGGCGCCGCCGGATTCCTACTGCAATTCGGTCGGAATCCGACGATTTCGCGACCGGCAGTGGTGCGGCCACTGTCGATCGCGATCGGATCGAATTTCGGCCGAATAGCAACCGAAATCTGGGAGGGGAAAGACCGCCAGTGTCGGACGATCCTTCCTCGACCAAATTCCGGCCGCTATTCGGTCGGAATCCGACGAAATCGCGGTCGGCAATTTGGCGGCCACTGCCGACTGCGATCGGATCGAATTCCGATCGAATCCGACAGCGTCATCAATTATATAATTATATATATATATATAAAATTATGTCCTTTTATATATATATATATATATATATATATATATATATAAGGACATAATTTTCACCGTTAAAATGACTTTTTTTATTATTTCGTTTAGGATTTATTAAAATTTTTACTCATTCTCTCTCAAATAAAATTATTATTATTATTATATTTATCCTTCCTTCTCTCATTCCCTCCCAAATAAGCCATCACGGGACTCATACACTTGGTTGAATCATGTGCCAAATAACTATGCACGTGGCCTGATTGACCGTCCTTATCCATAGTGTATAAGTCGTTATTGACTTAGTCAGAACTGCCATACACATCAGTCAAAATTGGCGTCCTGGAAGAATGGTCAAGTGAGAGAGCACCATGGGGATTCACATGCCAAAAAGAGAAAGACAGCCATATAATTCATGACCTTCCACATCTCCTCCTGCCACTCCCAGTGCCAACGCACTCAGTACACTTTGTTTTTTTTTATTGATATTATCCGCTTTTCGCTTTCGTTTCAATTAATCTTTGAAAATAATCAAAAGCTTTGAAATATCTCACTAATAATTAAATCGAAATTCAAATAATTTTCAATTCGAATTTTACAATCACATTATTTCTGAACGACAATTTAATATCGAAATTTTTATTTCATCCATCGAATAAATTCTTAAATTTCAGAACCATCTAAATAAATTTTTTTAAAATTTATTATCGAACAATATCGTAATAAAAATCCAACTACATTCTTATACGAAATACGCCGAATGAATTATCCTATGCAAAGTTTTTTTTTAATTATTTTTTTTTTAAAAAAAAGTGCAACATACGTGGAGCACAGGCCAATTTTATAAATTATTTAATCCATTATTATACTGCTTTTTCTTGCCTTTGCACGCTGCAGCGTCGGGAAGCATGCGCCACGGATGCGAGCCACATGGCCCCCCGCCGTTCGGCACGTCATCGGTGACGTCAGAATCGCTTCCTCGGAATATATATATATATATATTTTATTTTTTTTTTAATTTCTAATTATTCACGAAGAGGCGCACGATGACTTTTAAAAATCTAAATCGGTCCAATAAGAAGAAGGTACAGTTTTGAGTAGTTCGTCGTCGCGAAAGAAGCCGTTACGTCGGAGTAGGAGTACGCCACGCGTGAATGTATGCGTACTGCGAACGGAATATATTGGGGGGGGGGGGCTTCTGTGGGCCCGACGCCGCCTCGGCTAAATCCAACAAAATGACGATGCGCCCACCCACTCGACGGTTTACCGGGACTCGGGCTGGCTCCCAGCGCGGGGCTCACTTTTGGCTCGCGGGTATCGGTCGCGGGCGACCCGGTACGGCTGCGGACACGCGGCGTCCTTGCAGCCGTAATACGTAAGTCTATCGCTCTCGCGCCACTGAAGACGGCCAGAGTTTCTGCGTATGTTAGCTCGCGGAGAAGCTTCGTTATCCTACTCCACTGGACTTTGAAATGGAAATGTCTGTTTGTACGAGAGAGGCTTATCCTGATCCGACGTCTCAACGCACAGTGGGACAGCGCATGTTAGCAAGCAAACATTTATTCCAGTTCCGTTCCTTATACGTATTATACTACTTCCGCGAGCTCCACTTCAAACCGAAAAGAGCAGTCGCCGAGTTGACGTTTACGGAGTTGGATAGGTCGCTGCGTTCGGCGAACTCCAGGACAGTCGCTTCCTCCCTTCTCCTCTAGCCTTTTCCTCTCCGTTCCTTCCTCTGCCAGCGTAAGAGAGGGGAGACGTGAGAAAACGCTGTTGTTTGGTGCCGGCCGCTCTGAGTATGTCTGATTCTTGATTTGTTATCACAGTCGGGATGGAAAAGTACGAGGTGCTGAGAGACATTGGCTCGGGTAATTTTGGCGTCGCCAAGCTGGTTCGGGATGTGCGGACCAAGGAGCTCTTCGCCGTCAAGCTCATCGAGAGAGGGCAAAAGGTCACACCTTTCTTCTTTTGATTAAAAATCCAATTTTGACTTCCCTATTGTGTTTATCTTGATCGGATAAACATTTGTCCTCCCTCTTTCGCGGATAAAGTATTGTTCTTTGTCGCATTTGGATGACCTCGATCCCTCGTGTTTGATGGTTTCTGCTTACCATCTCCAGTTCCTTTTTAGAGTGTGTTCTGAATATTGATTGATCGTCTTTTTTTTTATTATTATTTGAGCAGATTGATGAACATGTTCAGAGGGAAATCATGAACCACAGATCGTTGAAGCACCCGAATATAGTTAGATTTAAGGAGGTAGCTTATGTTTCATTTATTATCCTCAGTACATGGATATATTCCTTGTCATTTTTCTTTGTTTGCAAAAGGAGCAATACCTGGTTCAGTTCATAGTTGTCATTTGTGCTGGATACAAAGTCAATCTGCTTGTTAACTAGGCAGATCATTGAGACCATCAACTCCCCTAATGTTTATGATAACAGTTTTTGTTTCAGTGATATATGACCTCTTTGTGATATTAAACCAGAATTTAACTTCAGGTCTTGTTAACTCCAACACATCTAGCCATAGCCATGGAATATGCTGCTGGGGGAGAGCTTTTTGAGAGGATATGCAATGCTGGAAGATTCAGCGAGGACGAGGTATAAGTTAATGTTATCTTCAAGTAAAGCGCACGCTTTACTGATTCAGGTCAGGATCTAACCAGTCAGTTCCCTCATCTCATCACAAACAGGCAAGATTCTTCTTTCAGCAATTAATATCAGGGGTCAGCTATTGCCACTGCATGGTATAATAACTTTGTAAATGTCCTTTTTTTAGTGTTTTTCTTATAATTTGAAAGTGCTCCTGCCTATTTCTTTCTCACTACAGCAAATTTGCCATAGAGATCTCAAGCTAGAAAACACTCTCTTGGATGGTAGCATTGCACCGCGGCTTAAAATATGCGATTTCGGTTATTCCAAGGTAATTGACATCAGTTGCATCTGCAGCAGCGAGGATAAGCAATTAATATCTGCATTATGTTCTATTATCAGTCTTCAGTCTTACATTCTCAACCAAAGTCAACAGTTGGAACACCAGCTTACATAGCACCTGAGGTTTTGTCTAGAAAGGAATATGATGGGAAGGTCAGTTCAGTTTCCCGTTTGATTGATTGTTTTTTGTTTTGGCTTATCAATCTATTACTGAGTTGTCTGGTTGTATAACCATTAGATTGCAGATGTTTGGTCGTGTGGAGTGACATTGTATGTCATGCTGGTTGGAGCTTATCCCTTTGAGGACCCAGAGGATCCAAAGAACTTTAGAAAGACACTTGCGGTGAGTAACTTATATTTTGGTCACAAAAAAACATTGTTCGGCGCTCGAATGTTCATGGTCCATAGTTATCTGAGTACCATTATATTATAACCTGGGATTCAGATTGAACACTGATGCAGTGTTGTTTTGACTCGTTACTGTTGTTTATTTTAGAGTTTGACAGAATTGAGTGATATAGTTTTAGCATATCGTGAAAGGAGACTAAAATGTTGGAACTTTAACCGAGCTATGCACTAGCAGTTGAAAATTTATAAAGCTACTCGAGTTTCATTTACTATCAGGTTAAAATGATGATCGATAATGGGTTTTCTTTTCGACGATTAGGAATTTAAGATGAATAGTAAGCGTGTACATATGCAAGCCTAGCTAACATCTTCTGTTTGTTGCTTCAATTGATGAATTCTGTGTAGTGTTTTAATGAAGAGAAAACATTTATGTTGGCAGCGGATACTTAGTGTGCAATACTCAATACCAGATTATGTTCGAATATCAATGGAATGTCAACATCTTTTGTCCCAGATATTTGTAGCCAATCCTGTACAGGTACCATTCCAAAGTCCCCCATGACTCTGAAAATGGAAAACAATACCTTTTAACCAAGCAAATGTGGTTCCTATTTTCTGCAACGCATTGAATTTAACCAAACACTTATTGGGGTTACACATTTCTTTCCTGCAGAGGATCACTGTTCCAGAGATCAAAACTCACCCCTGGTTTCTGAAGAATCTGCCGATCGAGCTCTCAGACGGGTATCAAAACAGCCCTGCGAGCATTGATGCACTCGCAGATGCAACCCAAAGCATTGAAGAAGTCATGGCTATAGTTCAAGAAGCCAGAAAGCCCGGCGAGGCTACTAAACTTAGCCATGGCCACTTCATCATCGGAGATGACAGTTTGGATCTCGATGACATTGAGGGAGACATGGACCTTGATGATATCGAAACAAGTGGTGATTTTGTATGTGCTCTATGAGAGGGAGTGTGGTACAAATTACAAAACAACTGGTTTACCTTTAATTTTTCTTTTTCTTTCTCTTTTCAGAGTATCTACAGATTGTGGTGAGTCGAGTTGTGCTTGGTGTTTGTTGATATGGATGTTTTGCATGGATCATAAAGGATGAGTTCCCTTTCCCTGTATATGAACTCTTTTTAATGTCTTGCAGACTTCATGGATGTAGTTGTCGATATCCTTCTGTTGATGGAACATATTTTCCAGCATTTTGATATCGAGCAGAAGATTCTAATTAAATTTTGATATTTTAGCTATCAAAATGCATAGTTTAGTAAGCTGCAGAAAAAAAATCTTTAATGGATAGTGAATTTGGAAGATTCTTGTCAGTTATATTGCATAAGTGTAAATTTTTACGGGAAGAATGTATTGATCTCCATAAATTTTAAAAAGAGTGATTGACTAGCATTTAATTAATTTATAAAACTGATGTGAAAGTGAAGGTAGAGCAAAAGATGAAGAGTAAGTTGATCTTGCCATGTTCGAGCAAAAGTATATGTATATATAATTAAAGATATCTTAAATACAATAACATCTAACAACAAAAAATTAAAAGGGTAAAAAATTAAAAGGGTATATATATATATATATATTTATTGATACCTCGATTATTTACCATTCAATGCGATCGGACGGTGAATAATAGAGGTATTCATGGTTATTTACGAATGAGCTGTGTAGCATAATATATTTTCCGTCAGAGCTTTTGTCGCTCAACATTCTCATATATGAATTTGATAGGCTACACACCGCACGGTGCACAACTCGTGCGCGCCCGAATATGCATAGTTAATAGGAAATGCACGGTGTTTCCCATCGGAGCTTCTGCCGCTCAACATCACCGCCAAGCGCTTGAAATCCGATCATGGTCCAGTCAACATCGGAGTTCGATCGGATCATGGCCACTGGTGGCCGCAATTGCAACCGATTCCGGACGCAATTCGATTGGAATTTGGTCGCAATCCGACCAAAGTCAGACCCCGATCGGATCAAAGTTGAATTTTGGTCGGAATCCGATGGAATTGCGATCGCCAGCCATAGCCGTTGGCGGTCGCAATTCCTTTGGATTCTGATCGGAATTCGATCGCAATTTCACCGGAGGGACATCGATGGCAATCCTGATGGATTCAGAGACTGGACTATAGTGTGGATGGTCGTCGACGGTGAAAAATTTCTTAGGATATCACAGAGAAACACTGACCACCTCCATTATCCATCGTCCGATCCTCTAAGGTTCAAGGATTTAACTATAGTGCTTATTTGATCGGACGGTGGAAAATGGAGATATTCATGGATACTCACAAATGAGTTATGTAGGACTATCTATATGAATCAATGATCCCCTACACAACTCATTTGTAACATCCGTAGCATCCGTAATATTCGTGAACACCTCCATTATCCATCGTTCGATCCTCTAAGATTCAAAGATTGGATTATAGTACACACCCGATCGGACGATAGATAATAGAGGTGCTCACGGATATTTACGAATGAGTTGTGTAAGAGAATATTTCTCTTTTTATATATATAAAAATGTTATCCTGCATAATTCATCCGTGAGCACTTCCATTATCTACCGTTCAGATGAGTTCTATTTGGGAGGAGGTGAGAGAAGTGTAAGTAATGGAGAGGAAAGAGCAAGAAGAGGAGGAGAAGAGAGGGTTAAAACTTACACCCCAAATTGAGATGTAAGGAAATCTCTCTTTTCATGGGTAAGGAGGTTAAAATTTATCCTTCTTTACCCTTCATTCTCCTTCCCTCACCCTCTTTGAAACAAAATTTAAAATTCTCTTCCCCTTATTTTCTATTTCGATCCCATCGCTCTCTCCCAAATAAAGTTAAAAATTTCTTTCCTCTTGCTTCCCCTCCCCTCATCTCCTCCCAAAATAAGCCGTGGATAATAAAAGTGTTTATAGATGACTTATATATGAGAGTGTATATATATATATATATATTTGTTCTGCTATGCGACTACTCTTCTACGCCTGTGTGCGCTTGCCATCGTGCCATATCCATGTCACCGTTGCTTAATTACTCAACCGGCTTAGGTTTTCTTCCGCTGCGAGACTTTTTTCCTTTTTCCCTCGCGTTTTCTTCTGCTTCGCCGAGCTAGGTTTTCGTCGCTTGTCACTGAGATAAGTTTTCGTCTTCCCAATCGCTCGCCGCTTAGTTGCGTTGCTCCGAAGCCTCCCTCGCCCTCAACTCCATTGCTCGTCGCCGCTCAATCCTCCCTCGCCCCTCGACTCCATTGCTCGTTGCCGCTCAGTCCTCCCTCGCCCTCGACTCCATTGTTCGTCGCCAGCTAGATTTTCGTTGCTCCGGAGCCTCGATCAATGGCTCTTTTATAATATTATATTAGTCATTTAATAGTTATTATAATAATTTTACTATAATTCTGACCAATTTAATTAAATGTTTTTGACAAATTGATTTTAAAATTTTTATATAAAAGTCTACCTATAATATTTTTAATTAAATTGAATTTGATTTAGAAGCACAGGATGCTCTTTTGGAGAAAATAATAATTAGGCCGTTCTTTTTTTTTTCAGCACTATTTTTCGTCAAATTCATTCTATATTTGATCTAATTTTATTTATATGAAAAAAATGTGTATTTGTTGGTCACAATCAAATAAAAACAGATGATAAATGAAATAGTGACTTTTGTAGGGTTGAAAAAGTAAAAAGCAAAAAAAAAAAAGTTCAAAAAGGGGGGGAAAGAATAAGGGTCTAGGGTTTAGGGGCCAACTGAATCTCCTCTTCCTTATCTCTATATAATGGGCATCCATAGGGGCAAAAGAAAACCCTAAGTCGGCGGTTAACTCGCACTCCTCGATCCGCATTCACCGTCGCTGAAGAGTTCTTCGATTCAAGATGAAGGTAATTCGACCTTGTATTCCGGTGCCAGCAAATTGATTGCTCTCCTGTTCTCGTCCTTCCGTCGTTTTGACATCGTTCGTAGGTGCAATTTGTCGAAAATCTTCTGGATATGTAGGATATGCTGATAATTTGGTTTTTCTACTTTCTGTTTCTTTGTAATTGCTGCAGTTCAATATCGCGAATCCCACTACTGGGTGCCAGAAGAAGCTCGAGATCGATGACGACCAGAAACTGTAAGTTTTTATCTGAATCCTGCGAACATTGATTCTAGATTCTCAATGCTGTTCTCTGAGTCAAATTGTTTAGAATTTTATTTTATGAGGATATAGTTGCTCGAGATATTTATTCAAGGGAATGAGTTTTGGGCTTGCTGGTCGATTCTGGATTGTCTGAATGTTCTATTCCTTGGTGAAAAAACTTCTCTCTCTCTCTCTCTCTCTGTGCGTGTGTGTCTATTTATGCAATATCACGTATTAGTCCCTGTTTATATCCTCAATCACTTTCTCATAATCTTTGTTTATCGTCATTACATTTCTCAACATCTATCCCTGCTTCTCTGGAAGCTTATAATATTTTGGACATGTTCGATTGATTTCAAACATTTTTTTTTCACACTGGGACAAGAACAAAGGACTTATTGTTTAGAGGGTACAGTTGTCAATTTGGTTCATTTAGGGGGTTTAGCTATTGGATCTTTTACTGTTTGTTGCAACTATAATGAAAGGATCTTTTTTTTTCCTTAGCAATTATTTCATACATTTCCAATTACAAACTCCTTAAGGATCAGTGGGAGCTCTAAATTCGAAGTTATATATTAAAGTAATAACAGATAATAATACTATATTGCATAATTGATATTTTTTTATTCTTCACTAGAAACTAAATTGAACGATTAATAGAAATGACAAACACAAGAACATAAGTTTGATGACTGTATGTATGAAGGGGCTAGTGGCTAGCGCATGCAGAAAGTTGCACAAATGGACAATGGGTTAATCCCTCCAAAAGCGAGTTCTGTTCCTCCATGCGCTGGTTACTAGTCTCAAGGGTCAAAGATCCACCGTGATTTACCTCCCTTACGATGGCCCGGGGGCGAGGCTGGTAGGGGCCGCTAGGTTGGCGGTTCCAACCTTTGCACAAATGACTGTATGTAAGATTCATTAGTTTAAAAAAGGAACTCTTCAAATCAGTTATTGTTGTCAGTGATAAACTTTCTCAATTGCTTTTATGTAGATGTTATAAGAATGAGATGGCAAGTGTTTTACATCGATATGGTTGGTTATCAAAGATTGAAAACTCGTTCCGAACTGCTTGTTGCTAAATGTGATATATATTATATTTAATATTCTTGTGATTTGTTGTTCCTCATTACAAGGGATGGATAGTTTCATTATTTTGTGGAGATGAGAGAACATATATTCTTTATAATCATCTATAGCTTTGCTTGACTAATGGCTAACAAGAACCACTTGATCATTTGCAGCCGTGCATTTTTTGATAAGAGAATATCTCAGGAAGTCAGTGGAGATGCTCTTGGTGAGGTATGGTACTAAGATAGGACATTAATGATAATAAATAAGATTTCTGTATTTTGATAGTGTTAAGCTTTACTGAATCCTCGACATGCATATGCAATAGGAGTTCAAGGGCTATGTTTTTAAAATCATGGGAGGGTGTGACAAACAAGGGTTTCCCATGAAGCAGGGAGTCTTGACTCCAGGTCGAGTCCGCTTGCTTTTGCACAGAGGTAAGAGCATCTATATTTTGGCCTGCTTCTTTATACGTTTATCCTTTTTGTTAATTTTGATTGCAATTGTATATTAGATGGCGCTATATATCAATCACTAATTTAAGACCTGCTCTTTAAGATTAGTATCAGAGGGGGTGATTGGATTATTATTTATTTATCTTTTTTGAATATCATACTTCGTCGTTGAAGTTGATTACCTAATAATGTGGGTTTATTGTTCTTTTTTCACGAGGCTGACATATGTGCACGATACAAATCTTTATGTTACAGGGACACCTTGCTTCCGGGGCTATGGTAGGCGTAATGGAGAGCGTAGGAGGAAGTCTGTTCGCGGATGCATTGTTAGCCCTGATCTCTCAGTTTTGAACTTGGTCATTGTTAAAAAAGGTGAAAATGATCTTCCTGGCCTGACTGACATTGAGAAACCTAGAATGAGAGGACCAAAGAGGGCCTCCAAGATTCGGAAACTTTTCAATCTGTCAAAGGAGGATGATGTCCGCAAGTATGTCAACACTTACCGTCGCACCTTTACAACCAAATCGGGTAAGTCATTCGTCTTTCCAAGGTTTATTTTATTTAGTCGTGTTCTTAAAAAAAATCTCACCGACTACTAGCTGCTTCAGTATCCTTTGCATGATTTTGCATGTTTGAGGAGGATAGTATATTGTAGAATTGGAGGACAATTTCTTTAAGCTTGCTGGTTTTTTAGTCTGGTAAATCATTCTTGCTTTCATAAACATGCCTTAAGGTCGTCACTTCGATGCTCATACAGCACAACTTGGGTTATGCATGAATATTGATCTATCATTTTGCAGGCAAGAAGCGCAGCAAGGCTCCCAAGATTCAGAGGCTGGTCACTCCCCTAACCCTGCAAAGAAAGCGATCCAGGATCTCAGAGAAGAAGAAGAGAATTGCCAAGGCCAAATCTGAAGCTGCTGAGTACCAAAAGCTTCTTGCTTCCAGGCTCAAGGAGCAGCGCGAACGGAGAAGCGAGAGTCTGGCCAAGAGGAGGTCCAAGCTTTCTGCTGCTTCCAAGCCATCCGTCGCTGCCTAAACATTTACTTGCTGTAGCAGAGTTCTTGGTTAAGCCTGTTCTGTCTGCATTTTGAGATACCAGTTCATTTTGCTTTCTTTTGGGTGGCCCTTTTAATGATTGAATTTGAATTGGAATTGGAATTGGCTTGCATAATCTGAGCTTGTCCTTAGATGGAGGTGGAAATTTACATTCAATTTATTCACACTAGCTTGGATATGGAATTGAATGACACTGTTTATTATGAATGGTTCTAAATTTGCTTAATTTAGCTTTAGCTGTCCGTCTCCATGGTTAATCAGGCGAAGTAAACACAGCAGGCTGCGAAGAAGTAGGTTAAATTTCTCGCGAAGTAGGTTAATGTAGAATGTTTCCGTATCTCTTCGCTCCCTGCGGCGACCGACGGAGGCCACCGGAAGGTAGGAAATGGATACGGATGAGGGCAACAGCGTGGGGCAGGAGGCGGCATTGCGGTGGCTGGAGGTTGCTGAGAGACTCCTCGGTGATCGGGACTTCGTAGGGAGCAAGCGCTTCGCGGAGCGCGCCATGGAAGCGGATCCCTTACTCGACGGCGTCGACCAGGTCCTCGCTGTCGCCGAAGTTCTCATCGCCGGCGAGCGGCGCATCAACAACCAAATCGACTGGTATGCCGTCCTCCAACTCCCGCTAACCTCGGCTGGCGAAGGAGTCTTTCCCGACGCCGCCGAAGTCAAGTGCAGGTACCGTCGCCTCGCGCTTCTCCTCCACCCCGACCGCAACCGGACCCCTGGCGCCCGCGACGCGTTCGGTCTCGTGCAAATGGCCTTTTCCATCCTCTCCGACCCCGCAAAGAAGTCCCTTTTCGACTCCGAGATCCGCGTCGCCGCCTCCGGCTCCGCCTCCTCCCCGAAACCCTCACCGTCCCCTTTTACTTCCGCCGGAGAACCATTCTGGACCATGTGCCCCTGTTGCTTCCGTATACACATGTACGCCCGCGAGTACATCGACCTCTCCCTTCGCTGCCCCATCTGCCACCGAGCCTTCTCCGCCTCGGAGATATCCCCACCGTCGATCGTCTCCGGCACCGACATGTACTACTGCTCTTGGGGCTTCTTCCCGCTAGGGTATCCCGGAGGGCCGAGATTCTTGGACGGCGGCGTCAAGGCTCCCGATCTCGACCGTGATTGGAAACACTTCTACCCGATTTCCCCCAACTGGGCCAACGACCCAAACTCACAGCCACGGGAAAGTAACCACCAATCTCAGAATACCATGAAGAAGCACCGCGATGCCGAACTCCGGTGGCCGGCGACACCCTCGACGAAGACGAAAACATCGGCACAGAAGAGGAGCAAGGGCGGCGTCAACAGTGTCAAGACCACAAACAGGGATTGGGTGACCATCTCTGATTAAGCAGCTCATTTTGAAACCGAAATCAATCTCCAACGGGAAGGCAGAAGGCCACGGAGCTTTCATATTTTGGGCAATCTGCACAACCTTCTCCTCTAGTGGATGAAGACTGTACTGTGGATGCCATGGTAGTCTCAGTTTGTAACTAGATGTTTAATGTCCTCTGTAATTTAGCCCTTTTGACCTGTACATGGCTGATGACTCCTCTCGACTTGTCCAGACAACTTTGATCCAGCGACATGAATCATGTGATCTGAACTCTACTGCGACCACCTTATGCTACGAGACCTTAATACCCCTGGAGAATCACATACTACCTTGCAGTGGCCATGGCGGAATGCCACAGAACCTCCTCCCTTCTCCTGCTCTGACATTCGCAGACTCACAGCTATTTAATGCACTTTGTTTCCTCGCCTGTAAAGCTGAAAGTGAATCAAGTAAAGACGATGACTCTTCTTATTCTCTCTGCGGGTTGTGGTCACCGCCTCTGTGCCATACCGTCCCCATGAACAAGGATTCCTTTTCCGCAGTTCGATCGCTGTGAATTCTGATCGACGATCAGAATTCATTTTCATCCGATCTAACGGCGTGCGTTTCGCTAGCGGTTACGGGACATCGATTTCCTTTACCATTTATACCCTTCGGCGAAACAGTAACTGTTACCTGTAACCCTCCTCTCACCTTTACTCCTGGCCTGCTGGCGAGAGAGAGAAGAGAGAGAGAGAGAGAGACGATGGTAATGGCGATCTAGGGTTGCGGAATCGATGTGCTGCCTTTCTTCCCCAGGATCTGCGACGTTACGTTGAGGCAAAAGATGGGTGTCTGCTACGGGAGGCCCGCGTTGCCGGCGGTGGACGCGCCTACCTCCTCTCCGCTTACAGAAGGGAAAGAGGAGGTCGGAACGAAGGAGAATGGCGCCGCAGCGGAAGCTGGAGAGAAAGCTGCGGAGGAGAGAGCAGTTAAACCCTGGGCTTCGCCTTTTTTCCCGTTCTATAGCCCCAGCCCAGCGCACAGTCTCTTTTCCAAGAAATCCCCCTCCGTCGCCTCCGAAGGTGGCGGGTCAGCGACGGCTACACCGAGGAGGCTTTTCAAACGGCCTTTCCCGCCTCCGTCGCCGGCGAAGCACATTCGGGCTCTGCTTGCCCGGCGACACGGGTCGGTGAAACCAAACGAGGCGGCCATCCCGGAGGATGAGGGGGAGGAGGGGCGGGCTGTTGCCGGGCTCGATAAGAGCTTTGGGTTCTCGAAGGGACTTGCGAGCAAATACGAGATCGGGGAGGAGGTTGGGCGTGGGCATTTCGGGTACACTTGCACTGCCAAATCTAAGAAGGGCGATAACAAAGAGCAGCAGGTGGCGGTCAAGGTCATCCCGAAGGCTAAGGTCTAGCAAAATCTCTCATTTCCGCAAGATCTGCACTACTTTTTTTTTTTTTAATTTTTTAAACTCTTTCTGGCTAATTGTTTAGTTTAATAAGCCCTACCATCGTTCTTTGTCTACTACAGAAATGTATTATGTCGCTGAAGAAATAGTATTGTCCTCTTATTTCATAATGCTGGATCAGCAGTTTGTGTCAAAGAGTTCTTTGTTTCACAAATTTCTAGATTTTTTTTTTTGTCTAGAAATACTAGTGGGGGTTGCAATCTTTTATCTGTAGCACATTAACATTGAATATAGTTGATTTTAAAATTTCAAATTTTTGAGGAATAGACTCCTGGGAGATAAAGAGTTCAAACTTCCTTATTTAGGCTTTTACTAAGGTTGATATCATTGGCCTGACCCTTTAAATACTTGCAATGGATTGTGAGGAGCTTGGTTGCATGAGGTTATGATTGTTCTTATTATTGCACTAAGATAATTATTGGATTGCTTGTTCTCTGCTTGATCAAAATTCAAGAAGGTTAAGTTTTAGCATGATAGTATACTAGAGGTTTGTTGCGAAAAGTAGTTGGTATAGGTGATTGAAGCCAAATGTACCATGCTTTTTTTGCATACATTGATTGGATGATTGTGTTTCAATTCTAAATCATCATGGTGACTGGATCACCATGAACTAGGGTATTTGAACTCTGCAACTTGATGGCGATAAACTTGTGCCTTATTTTTAAATTATTGACACAAATACAGTCAATCATCTCAATCACTTCTAAAATAACATTATATATCAAAAAGAGGGTATTTAGTTACCCTTGGTAGAATCGTCATTGTCACTCTATCTCTGTTTACTCTAAAACCACTGACGCTATTCTATCATTTGCAAATCATCATCTTAAGTGATTGAATCACTCCATTTCCATTATAATTTGATACATATGAGCATCAACCTTAAATGCAGTAACTGAATCTCATTACCAAATCAGCATGATTTTGCTTGAATTAGTTATATCAAATATCACCTTGGGAAAATAAACCTGAGATTCTATAAGTTCGTCGTCCCATTCACTGGTCCTTCAACTCCCTTTATGCGTATTACACACTAGTAAGGTTGGGTTTTTAACAGGACATTTAAAGGGTAAGTTGGCAACTACCAAGAAATTCATTGTATCTTTTCTTTGGTCCTTCAACCCCCTTGATGTGTATTTCACACTAGCAAGGTTGGGTTCTTAATAGGACATTGTACTGGCAAATTGGCAATCACCACTCCCAAAGTTATACATTTACTGATTTCATGCACTGGGAAACCTTAGCTCATTGTTAAATGCATCTTTTCAATATACTGTATAATTGGCATTTTTAGCTTGCTTGTTTGCTTTAGCAATGTCCAAATTCACCTTGTTATGATTAAATCTTGAATACTGTAATGTGGAGTCCAGGATAATTTCTAGTAACAAGATGTATCACCAGTGCCATTTATCCTAGTTTGGATACTGTAAAAAAAAGGTCTTGATATTTAATGAAAGGAAGATGAGCCATTACTTCATTTGGCTTCATCTGTTCCATTCTGAAACACAGGATTATTGTATCATTTTTTTGGACTGCAACACTCTCTTTGGTGCATTCTTGCATATAAATCTATTTCTGGCAGGTTGTTTCCCTGTTTCCAGACACAGTTTTCTTTGTCACAATTTGTCCTTTCATGGAGAATCATTCTCTTGCCTTGCTAACTTGACAGATGACTACTGCCATTGCTATTGAAGATGTCCGAAGAGAGGTGAAGATTTTGAGAGCCTTGGCAGGACATAACAATCTCGTTCATTTTTATGATGCCTATGAAGACAATGAGAATGTTTACATAATAATGGAGTAAGCTGCTATGTTGATCTTTCAACTTAGGGTTATTATTATGTTATTGTTTATTCTACTGGTATGTAGTTATTCCAAGATTTTTGTTGTTAGATGTACTGTAGATTATAATTGAACAGGTGAGTTTGTGCCTTAACCTTGAAATTTAATGTTCATGCTCATTCAATATATTGGTTCTCGAATATATGAGATTTCTCTCTCTTTGGATGTTCATGTTAGAGGTTCATGAAATGCCTGTGTTTCTCACATTTGTTTTGTAGTAGAAAAGAAATGAACTCGTTGGCACATCCCTTCATTACCCTAAATTTACCACAAGTTCTTCATAATGAATTCGTGTTTGCCTCTTTAAATTGTCTTGTTTTATGAAGTCCTTAAAGAATGAATTGGCTTGTCACAGGCCTTATAAACAGTAAATTGCCAACCATCCTGTAATTAATTTCATTTTTTGGTTGAAATTTATTTTTAGTTAATATTTTGTTTTCAGGAATGGCAACAAGAATTTTTAATGGATGAAGGTAATTGCACATGGAATGTCTAGCAGCAAGCCTAAATTCTAACTTATTTGACGCAGACGGGGTGACGCCAAAAACCTTCCATGCGTGAGGTTAGAATAGAGGGGGCAGAGAGAATCGAAGGAGAGGGGGAATTCGCGAACAAAAGAGGATCACCTCTTTATTTAAACGAAAAAAGAATATTATTAATCAAAACTGAACATCTTACAAAGCCTAAACATATGTTTAAATAGGCTTAAAAAAAGAATATTTCTTAATGCTAAAAAAAATAAACTAACTTTAACAAAAATTTCTTAACAAGTAAGAAAATTTAAAAAAAAAAACAAACTAAAACAAAAATTTCTTAATGAAACAGAAAAGTAAATATAAAAAATAATAAATAATAAAAAAAATAAAATTAAATGAAAAATCGAAATAAATCAAATTAATAATAAAATATTAATGAAATTCTAAATAGCAGTGGAAAATTAAAATTAAATGAAAATTCGAAATAAATAAAATTAATAATAAAATATAAATGAAATTTTAAATAGCGGCGGCAGTGCATCATGGTCGTGGTCTGGTCCATGGTTAGGTTGTGGTGGGAACCACAGTCGTGGACTGGTCCACAGTTATGTCATGGTGAAGACCACGACTGTGGTAGGGAATACGGGCAGGTCGTGGTCTCTACTGGAGGTCCCGTGTTGAGCCATAGAATGATCCACGCTCGTGGTGGTGACCACGGGTAGGCCGTAGTAGCCTCTAGGAACTCTTTTACACCTCGTCCTGATCCAAAATGAAGGATATCCATGTCAGAGGGTTATGAAGACATTGAAATCTTTATTTTAGGGCTCAATTTCTCCTTATCATAATTTAGAGGAAGGCGGGATTGCATCTTATGATAAAAGTTGATCAAGATGTTAGATGTGTTTGCATCAAGTCATCCGAGGTTGAAAAGAGCTCGTCCTCGAGTTCGAACTAGTATCATCTCCTTCTTTGATATAAGGAATCATGCTCTCTCGGGTGTATTCACGATCTACTAGCTTCATTATGCCTTGTTTTGGTCCAGAATGATGCATACTCAGGTTAAAAGGTACGAGCATGTTGTGTTGTGATGAATGCACCTGCATCATTATTCCACCTACAAGTTTTGATCAGTGCCACATACTTGTTAATACCAAAGTCATATTTCTGTTATTGGCTTAAAATGTAGTCTTACTTTCCCCCACTATTTTCAACCATAACAAATTCAATTGTTTAGCACATAATGTATGAGTGATTTGATTCTTCATTGAAAGAATACAAAAAATTTTCTGGTCATGCATCAAAAGATATTTGCACAAGAAATAATCTCAAAGAATTTCTGCATAGAATCCTTGAAGCATCTCAGAAGTACCTTATTTTTTTAATGCGTTTGATAAATTGAATGCACCACATTTTAGCAATTTTTACGTGTGACTCAGATGCATATATAGTGCAGCCGGAAATTTGAAAACTCCATGCTTCATTGAGTAACATCTGGTTCCTATTCTTCATGAACTCGGTCAATATCAAGTTTTCAACTTTGTTAAATAAGCCTAACGATACTTTTGATGAAAAAAATACAAAGTATCTTTTTTTTTTTTGGTAAATGTTCTAAATTTCAACTTATGAAATTTTATTTTATTTTTAACTATTATTTCTAGCAAACCTTGTCTATATTACACTGTCTTAGGATACCAAGTTACTGTGTGACCTATAAAAGAGGCCCACTCATGTTATTTCATTCAGTCAAAGCATTAACAAAGCTTTGTTTTTACAATTTTCTCTTCTGTCTGAGACACATAAACCCATCAGAATGCCAGTTGAGGTACTTGGCCTGTTTATGTTTCATGAACCTTGAAGTTTCAACTACTTTATTGGTTAATATTGTTCTTTATCTGTGGCTGCTATTGTGATTTCATGTTCCTTTGCTGCCTCCAGTGTTATGTCTGTCATCATCAAGAGATTTTTAAGGACTTGATGTGCAGAAGGCAATTCTTTCTTATTTTGCACACAAATCTATCACTTGAATATCTCCTCTGTAACACATTGCCCTAAATGTATGATTGAAATTGAGGATCATAGGACTAAAAATACATGAAATGAAGCTTTCTTTTGCTCTTATGCTGTGATATCTTGCTTTGTAGTTACCATTATCAGCTTAGCTGCAAACTTTAAAAGACATCTTCAGATGTTAATGTGGTCATTACACATTATGCTAATCAAGGATCGTCTGCTAAATGTTTGACTGTTTTGTCTTCAGGTTATGTGAAGGAGGAGAACTTCTAGATAGGATCCTTTCAAGGTACTTATTACATTGCGTATGTTCTTGTTTCTTGCTTCAAGGTCCTATTTTTGTTTGCTTATAGATGCTTGGTTCCTTGAGCAGGGGTGGGAAATATTCTGAAGATGATGCAAAAGCAGTCATGGTGCAGATACTGAATGTGGCTGCATTTTGTCATCTCCAAGGCGTGGTACACCGTGATCTTAAGCCAGAGGTAGTTAACATTTAGGCATAGTATATTCCTGCAATTCTGTTCTCATTTTCCTCAACTTTTTTCTTTCCATGTATAATATGAAGCTTCTGTATATCATAGTCGATGAATTTCTTTGGTGCTTCTGAGAGTTGTAGAGTTTTAACCTTTCTTAGAAACTCTTACTTCTCGACTTTGTTGATTTTCACACCATGTATGATGTTCTCTGCTGCTAGATGAAGAGTTACTGTAATCTCTCCTATCAACAAGTTAATTTAACTTTACGGTCTGTTTCTTACATGATTAAATAGTTCAACCATTAGAAGATTTACTTATCTGGCTTGTTGCATGTCAATTCGATGAATTCTTTATAATGTTATTAATTTGTCTTGTAAGGTTGTATCTTTTGTTTATCCAATTTGAGTTTTATTCTTTCATATCTGCATCATCTAATTGTGTTTTTTTTTAATGATGTCCATCTATCTAGTTGATAGCAACGTTCATTCTATAAGTAATTGGCAAGAACTTCCCTGATAGGCTGATTTGCAGGTTGGAATAGCCTTTTGCTCATAATTTTTGGATATAATCTATCAACTTGTTCTCTGTTTTTCAAGTGTGTGGTAGCATCTTTGTCATCAGTGAGGGTTAATCTATATGAATAAATTACAGTTGTTTCTTCTTCTTCTATACTGTCTAAATCTCTTGTTACTACTGTTTCATCCATCTAAACTGTCCTGAATTATTTGTTTCAGTCTTTTATAGTGACCACAGCTAGTTGGGATATGTTATAATTGATTGCGGATCTCTAATAGATTGTTCTCTTATTCTTTCATTAGAATTTCCTTTTTACTTCCAAGGATGAAAACTCCCAGCTGAAGGCTATAGATTTTGGCTTGTCAGACTTCGTAAAGCCAGGTTAGTCAATTTTGTTAGTGAAACATCCAGTTGTTCTGTACCTATCAGTTTTACATTCTATTTCTCTATTGTCCATCTAAATTCTATATCTGAACTGTGTCGTTTTGTATTTTGCAGACGAGAGGCTGAATGACATTGTAGGCAGTGCATATTATGTTGCCCCTGAAGTTCTGCATAGATCATACAGTACAGAAGCTGATGTGTGGAGTATTGGTGTAATTGCATATATACTCCTCTGTGGCAGTCGCCCATTTTGGTCTAGAACAGAGTCTGGTATCTTTAGGGCAGTCCTAAAAGCTGATCCAAGTTTCACTGAGCCACCTTGGCCCTCTCTATCACCTGAGGCCAAAGATTTTGTTAAGCGTTTGATGAGTAAGGATCCAAGAAGAAGAATGACTGCGGCACAAGCTTTATGTGGGTGTCTCTCTAGTCATCTGGTTTTGCCAATCCAATCACAGAGCTAGATAATTTTTTAGGTTGTGGCAGTGAGTAATATAGTATTAATAATATCTACAAAGCATTAAAAGCCTTGGTCGTACAAAACCATAATTAATTAGGACTTGTTTGAACCTCTTTTAGTTGATTGAGATGATAAGGTCAATCCAGTTCAACTGACTGAGTTTGCTATAATTAGACCGTCCAAATAAGATTGTTTTAATCGGTTGGATCAACCTAGTTCTGTTGATTGCATCATTCTAATAATTGTTCTGTTGTACAGATTCTACAATAATTTATCCCAGTTTACAAAGGAATTTATAAATTAATTAATAAATCAGAAAACGTAGTTTAAGTTCTAATTGATAATTTCATTTAAAAGTCTGTAGGATAATTTATATGGTATAATTATTCATCTGCAGCACCTAAGGCATGTGTCTCTTTTCAAGAATCAACATTTGCATTATATAATAACTATTGGCTGAAATAAATTATAGTGTTTCTCACAGAAGAGAATCAGAAACAAAAAATGGGTCAAGATGAAAGGAATGAACAATCGATAGTGAAACTTGGAGAATAGTGCATTCCTATGTGGTGTCAGCAACTTTTTAAAAATTTCTTGAAGTCAGAAATGTTAACTTCTCCAAACTACATTTGAAATATTTCTTTGTTTAATTATTCTATATTTTGTAGTGGTGTATTTTGAGTTATTATGGTGTCGACCCTACAATTGTCAATGTGTTATGTTGTCCTTATTTAGCTATGCTGCATCTCCAAATAATTAAGTACTTCCTATTTGCAGGCCATCCATGGATTAGAAATTACAAAGATGTCAAAGTTCCACTAGATATTCTTATATTCCAGCTGATGAAAGCTTATCTCCGTTCGTCTTCTCTGCGTAAGGCTGCTATAAAGGTAGGTTTCAAATGTTACTTTCATGACAAACATCTCGGTTTCGTTTGTCTATTTCGCTTGAATGGCTCAATTTGAAATGACTTCACTTGCATTGTTTCATTCAAGAAAAAAAATTATTACCTGATGTTTTATGTTGATTTTATCTGATGGCCTTCTTGTAAGCAGCTAATATATAACTTTAGGCTGTAATGACAGAAGTTTTATTGGTACCTTTTAGTTTGATTGATGGAAGCAAGCTGTAAATAATGATGAATCCTTTTGAATGTTTCAGGCTCTGTCAAAGACACTGACTGTGGATGAACTATTTTATCTCAGGGGACAATTTTCCCTGTTGGAGCCTAACAAAAATGGGTGCATAACTCTTGAAAATATCAAGATGGTTAGTTATGAAATGTACTTTGCTGAAAAAAATGTTCCCCGTTCCGCTTACATCTCAGAGAAGTAAATAAGGGAACGAGAAGATTAGAGGTTGGAGCTTCTAGTAGTTTTTTAAAGCTTAATTCTATTTTCATCAGGTATTAACCAAAAATGCAACTGATGCAATGAAGGAATCGCGTGTTCAAGATTTCATCCTTGCAGTATGTTCATATCCTTTTGTTGTTCTCAGATTTTGAATATTTCATTAATTTATATTTGTATACCAGCTCAGTGCTCTACAATACAGAAGAATGGATTTTGATGAGTTCTCTGCAGCCGCATTAAGTGTACATCAGCTTGAAGGTTTAGATAGATGGGAGCAGCATGCTCGTTGTGCATATGAACATTTTGAGAAAGATGGCAATCGTGCTATTATGATTGAGGAGCTTGCTTCGGTAGGTAGTGCTGTGCTCTTTGTATGTGCTAGATTGGAGTTACAAATGATGGATTCCTAGTACAGGTCTTGACTGAATTAAGATTGAAAAATATCAAGTTCAAAGTTGCTTTGGTATTGTGCTGGTAGAATTTGTTCCTCATTTCTCATCTTAACCTAGAGGTCACGGTTCGAGTTCTGAAAACAGTCTCTTATAAAATAGGATAAGACTATGTACAATAAACTTTTCTCCAGGACCTTGCACGGCGGGAATTTTGTACACCGGTTGCCCTTTTATTTCTCATCTTATCCTGCCAGTTCACCTATGCTGCACGATCAAGCATTCCACAGGCTGATAACATATCTGTTGGTCAGTGAGTTATTGGATCATCAAGCCTACTGAACTGTCCACTGTGTGCTGGCTGCTCGGCAGCCCAGGTGGGTCTGGCTAGGGCCCAAACCACCTGTCTATTTAGTTTTAGTATATTTTCAAGGATTTGAGACCAGATTTCAGATGGAATTATGGCACTACTAGGTTCTCTAAGATGGAATATGACAGTTGCAGTTTTTCTCACCGGTAAAGTGTTCTAGAGCACTGGAGATGTCTTAATGCATTTAGAGGTTGTGCGATGCCATATTGTTTGTGAATAAGAGGATTTTCCTTTAGTGGACAGTATTTGGTGCCTGGGTAGTGCCGTGATGCTTTTTAACCTTTTCCAGGTTAGTGTTGCGGGAGGTGTAAGGTAGATGGGAAAGATATTCTGCAAGCAATGAAAATTGATGTCTAATCCATAATATGCTTTTTGTTATCAATATACACACTTGGATTATCACTGTTGTTGTACGTGCGAAGTTGATACCCGGCATAGTTGTTGGCTCCAAGCTCTGCACGAGAAGGTAGTTTAAGCTGCACACTCTTCGAGGGGTTTTGTATTTGTCCTGGGATGTTTATTTGCACTTGAATTCATGTAATTACGCACTTAATCCATTTTTTGAAAAGAGATTTTAAGAGATTAATTGGCCATGCATCAACAATTTATATTGGCGTTTATATCCTAAATGCTGCAGTGTAGAATTTATTTATGTTTTTAAAGCTTTCACTTCCTCTGATGTCAATCTTTGCTGGATGCATGCTAATTGAAATGCCTCTCGTTTTGTTTACAGGAACTTGGTCTCAGCCCCTCTGTGCCTGTTCATGCTGTTCTACATGATTGGGTAAGGCACACAGATGGGAAACTAAGCTTCCTAGGATTCGTTAAGCTGTTGCACGGCGTCTCTAGTCGATCAGCCCAATCCCTTGCGAAGCCTCGATAGACGTCTTTATTGCTCTTCCTTTCTCCTTTTGATGAATTGACCTGCCATTAGCTGGGATTGTATGTATGGCTAGCTATTGTTCCCGAGCAAGCCGCTTTGGACTTAAAGATGGAGCCACCAAATTATGATCATTAAAGGGTTTTGTGGTTCAATGCTCAGATTGCAGACCACTACACATTACTAAGATAGGGCGTCATCATCAAGTCTCACTCGTTGATGTCGTCCAATTCCATCGTTGCAAAGTAATCAGAAAGTCTCGCTTGTCGATGTCGTCCAATTCCATAATTGTGAAGTAATCGGAACCATTCCATTTCCATTGTTTGTTCGTTTCATTTTCTGCAATTGGGAGGTAATTTTGCCTCCTTGCTGATGCAATTTGTAATGGATTGAAGTTAGAGGGTTAATGCCCAAAGATTTAGTTTGCAATTGTACGAATCTCAATTAACATTGAGCCATCCCACGTGTAGAAAGAAAAGAAGAAGAAAAAAAAAATGTAAAAAAAGGGTCGAACTGTTGCTTCTAGTGCTACACTGCTACCGTGTATCCGCTTTATCTTAAATTGAAGCAAAGGTGTTTGATCGTGTGACATGCAATAAAAATCAGCATCTCGGTCATCACTTGCACCTGTTGGCTGCTGATGCTATCAAGAGCTGTGTTGTGACAACAGTCAACACACATAATTGTTCATGTGCAAGGCAGAAAAGTTCTTCTCTGCAACCCAAGTATTTTATTTCATTGCAGTGGCCCCTTTCATTGATCTGATAGCGAAGAGAGAATTAATCACGATAGATTTTTAATCTTATCTGAATGCAATGGAGGGTCGGCACTCTCCACTGTAACAATTCTTACCGTGCTAGTCATCTAGTTTTATCTGTGGGCATAAGATAGTAAAAGTATTTTATTTTATTGATATAAAGATTACTTATTGGTTCTCAGTATCTCTGTCAATTAATTTCACAATCAATAAAAAAAAATTAATCACAATAAATATTTATCTTAGATGAGAATGAAAATTGATCCTTATTTATTAATATAATTCTAATCTGATTTTTTTTTGGGAACAAAGTATTTTATTTCATGAATAATTTAATAAACAATGTTGTTTTATTCAATTCCTCTTGAAATTTGTTTTTTATACACGCATTTGCAAGAAGTGGACGGGCACTGTCAATATATACAAGGTACTTGATCATGGACCATCCTGTCTCCTATCAACGTCATAATCGAGACTTTTATATGCCAAGCAATCGATGCCTTATGGCCCTCGAGCAATTAATAACTAAAATATGAATCACAAGAAATAAATAACAAATAACATAAAAGTGGATAAATATTCATGTCGATCATGATTGAAACCTTGACAGTGAAAGCAAAAAAAAGATAACAGGCAGCTCATGTCTAGTCTACGTTTCCAATTGGGCAGGCATAAAAGTTGACCAAATGGAAATTGGCTTATATTGGGCATAGCCAAATTATTTATTTGCTAATGCTCTCGATCGAGTCGTGTATTTGTTTGTTTACATCAGTAAAAAGAGATCTGAGAATGAAGCTCTGCCACCAAGAATTTTTAGTTTAGAATATGAACGATGATTTTTGCAAATTTGCAATTGCGACCGGGGAGGGCGCATGCAGTGCGATTCCCTACGTTTGTAGCTGCTTCCTATGCTGCATCTACTGCCTCAATCAAACCACAACAGAACTGATGATGAAAATCGAATGGAAGATCCAAAACCTTTTTGAAAGTTTCAGTTTATATATATATATATATCATCAATCGGCACGATCGAGGCCCAACTCGTCGGCGGTCCGGCGGGGCTCGGATTCCGACCGATTAGCGCTCGGAATCCGATGCAAACCGGTCGGAATTGACCGCGCCACTGTCGGCCGCGATCGGGCTAGATTCCGACTGAATTACAGTCGGAATCCGACGTCGGACGGGTCGGCGTCGGCTGCCTATCCATCCGCCGTCGGATTCCTACCGCAATTCGACCGGAATCCAGCCGATCGCGGCCGCCTGATTCTAGCGGCCGATTTCGACCGCGATTCAACTGGTCGAGTATACCGGACGGATATGCGTCAACTGTCGGTGGAAAGAAATGTGACGAATATATATTCTGAGCGTTCATTATTGTGTGTTTGTATGCGACGAATAAGAAATGCACAATAACCACGCCACGACGCGGCTCGAACTCGTTAGTGGAAAGTCGGATTTTGATTATGATCCGATCGGAATCCGGCGACGGTCTGGTCGAAATCCGATCGCAGTCAGGATATATATATATATATAAGTTTGATATTTGAGCAAAATCGCTTTGCGACTCGTGTGCGACGATTTCTTCATCGTCCTATCGACTGCGATTGCACAGTAAATGAAAAATGCACAATGTTTTCTCCGCCACAATTTCACCTGCCAGCCGTTCGATTTCGCCGATAGTCGTCGACCGATCGTGATCCGGTGACATCGAGTTCGCCCAGTATGTAGTCGGATTCGATCAGAGAAACGACTCGATTGCACGCGAAATCGATTGCACGGCTGCGTCGTGGCCATCGACGATCACGATTCGATCGACCATGATCCGGACGGACTCGATCGCGATCACAAATTCCGACCGAATCGTGATTCCAATCAAGCCGAATCGCGACCTTGGTAGTTCGTTATGGGCGTCGGATGTGATTACTATGCATTTTTATTAGTCGCATACGGACCACATAATAACTAGCTGAAGATATCAAAATTATATATATAATGTCACGTCATCTTCCTCCTTATGCGCGCACAGGCAACGCACAGTAGAGGCACGCAGTGGAGCATTACTCTCTCTATATATATATATATATATATCTCCCGCGCAACCAATTCCTACGTGCCCGCGCGCTCCACGCTGACCCCGCACGTCATGCGATGCCGGCCTTCCGGCCATCGCCACCGCTGATCGAATCGACACAACTCGTTGGCGATCCGACGGCTCGACTTTCGGCCGGCTAAGCCGGAATCCAACGCTAATCGGCCGAAATTCATCGCGTCACTACGGCCGAGTGGTGCGCCCATCCAAAAGAATCGGATCGATTCCGATCAAATTGCAATGATCGATTATATCGGGCGGATCGGCGTCGGCTGTCGATCCGTCCGAAGTCGGATTCCAACCGCAATTCAGTAGGAATCCGGCTCGATAGCGGTCGAAAATGGTCGTGCCACTGTCGGCCGCGTGGTTCGGTCATTTCCGACCGGTTTACATCGATTTCCGAGCGCTAACCTACCGAAATTCGAACTCCGTCGGACTGTCGGTGAGTTGCGCGTCGATCACGTCCGGTCCGACGGCCAACCGTGGTTGGACGGCGACGGTAGCAACGCGCGTGGCTCGCACATGGACACGCACTGTGCATTTCTCAGTCGCGATTGATCGGATGGCTAAGAGTGTATCGCACACGGATGCACAAGGATGAGTCGTTCATACAATCAAAACTATATATATATATATAGAATTTTGATCTCTCCGCGATCGAACCGCGCCTCCGTGACGCCGACGCGTTCGGCCTTCTAGCGCTGGCTCGTCACAGCGGCCGCCGGGCGTGATCGACGCCCACTCGCGGCTCCGATCGATTCGACGGAATCCGGCTTAACTTGGCCGCGAACGATCCGCGCCACGGGCAGCGACGCTGGCCATCGCTGCCGATAAGCGGTTGGATTCACCGCATTCAATCCGCCGGACGGAGCGAGCCGACGCCGGGGCTACGATTCGGCCGCACCGCCGGAATCCGCCTGCCCGCGCCGGCAGCGGTCAGCGCCCATCGCCGGTCGAGATACGGCTGCTTCCGGCTTATCGCGGATTCGGCCGCTAACCGGCCGGAACCGGCCATCACGATCACGGCCGAAGCCGGGCGATCGTCCGGCCCGGTGGCCGACGGTGGATGGACGACGCAGCCGTGAAGACGGAACGGCGGCGAAGCTAAGACGCCATGAGGAGGCGCTGACGATTCCGCGGAGGAGATCAAAATTCTATATATATATATAATCGATATCTCGGCGCGATCTCTGGCGCTGGCGCGTTCTAACGTCCAATCAACCGCGAGCGGTTCACCACGCTGCGCGCTGCCGCCGCTGCTTTGCGTCCACCGCCAGCGCCGGACCAGCGCGATCGACGCGCCACTCGCCGAGGTCGGGGAGGAGTTTGACGGATAGCGACCGAATCCGACGCTAACCAATCACCAAAGATCGCTGGCGCGGCCATTGCCGCTGATCGACGGCGGCCGCAGACGGACCGATGATCTGGCGTCGATCCGTCGATGCAAAGTCGCTGAAATCGGCCGCGTCAGACCGGCAGATCGATCATGATCGTCATTCGGCCGACCAAGAATCCAATCTGGGCCGATCGCACCCGATCGCGGCCAAATCGATCGCCGATTTTGGGCCGATTCGGCACCGAATTCGACCGGCCGAATGGTCCCGATTGACAGACCGGACGGACCGACGTCGCCGGGCCGTCCGTCTGATGTGATTTCGGCCGCATCGGCCGGAATCCGCGATCATGGGCAGCGGTCGCACGCTGCCGCGCGATCTTGGTGATTTCCGATGCGGATTCGCCGCTAACCGGCTCCCGCCGCATCGGCCGAAGCGTGGCCGATCGCGTGGCCCGGATGGCCGAACGACGACCGGCTGACGGCGGTACGCGCGCGTGACTTTCACGTGGGAATTCTCGCATTGATCGGACGGTTGGGAATGCGTCGCGCACGCGCGCACAAGCATCGGTCGTGCAGATTATCAGGATTATATATATATATATATATATATATATATATATATATATATATATATATATATATATATATGGACGGACCAGTCAGAAGAAGAGATATAGAAGATGATGCAAAGGACAGAGCAGTGAGTTACTGTGTCGTCCGTCGTATGTGATAATCTTGACAGCCTAGTGGGAACAAATGCAGCCGTCATGGTCGTCCAATCTCCTCATCGCAGGAGCAGCCAAGAGCATGCAGACAACTGTTTGATCGACCGTCTGACTCAGCATGGCGTTGGTGGGCACAGGATCCACCCCCAACCTCGTTTACTGTTTTTAGGTTATCTGCCATGCTCTTTCTGATTTATTTTTTTATTTTTTTATTTATTTTTGTAAAGAAGAGACAAAGGACGATGGGAGAGGGTTGCAGTGTGCATGGCTAGCTAATCCTAAACTCTAAAAATAAAAAATAATATGTGAAATTACTATATTAATTATTTTCTTCGACCGTCTTTATTGATGAAAAAATTAAATAAAAAATTTAAATGACAAATATAAATTAGAAGATCGATTGATAATTAAAAATCACGATCTTTTTAAAAATTAATTAATATTCATTTAAAAATTATTTTTTTATATTTATCAACTGAATTAGTTAATTCTGAAAATTTACCATCTTCAAATTTCTGCACGAAGTATTATATTCAATTTATCAATTTCAAATTAAAATTATTTTTATATTTCGCCCTGAATGCTTCCTTCTCTGTGGGCCCATCAGGCACCATGGCGCATGGAATCTTGACGGGACTCACAATCCTCGTCCTCCCTCAATTGTTAATACGGCCATTTCTTTAAACGATCTTAATATTTATTAGATTATTTTGAAAATAGCGTCAAAGTTTAAATAATATCTATTTTTTCATATAAAAAAAATTCGTTGTGAGAATGTCTTTGAGTAAAGTGAGCAAATTATTAAATCGAATTAATCAACTGAAATTGAAAGATTAATTCGATTAATTCAAAAAATTGATTTATTTTTTAAAATAAAATATCAATTATTTCTATTTGTTCGATTTGATTTTGATTTTTCAAATTTAAAAATCGATTAAATTGATTGGGATCCATAATGTCTCAAAAAATTAGTCGGTTTTAAATTCGATTATTTAATTGAAAAATTAAATAGAAATATGATTAATTAATCGATTGTTCGACAGATCAATCGACTGACCAATTAGATGATGAAAATTTTAAGTTAATTTGATTTTCAACTGAATCAATTAATTAATCAGTCAAGTGATTTAAGTGATAATTTAGAATTGTAAAATTGAATGTTAGGAGTAGTTTTGGCAATTATAAAACTTTAGAGGTCATTTAAGATAATTTTTAAATTTTAGGGGCGGAAGGATAAAATGAGACGAGGGCGCAGAAATAAAAAACGATGCGGAGCGAGTCTTGTTACCTTTCCCCTTCCGCCAGCCCATTTCCACGTCCCCTCCCTGCCTTTATGGAAACGGCAGCCGCCGGTTCCGCCACCGCCGGGCTCGGCCACTCCGACTATGTCGAATCGTCCCCACGCTCCCGCGCCGGAGACTGCTGGGAGGAACCCGCGTTGCCCCCGGCCAGTATCGCCGGTGGCCGCCTCCGCTTGATGTGCAGCTACGGCGGCCGCATAGTCCCCCGGCCGAGCGATAAGTCCCTGTGCTACGTCGGAGGAGAGACCCGCATGGTGATCGTCGACCGCCACTCCTCTCTAGCTGACGTTTCCACCAAGCTCTCTCGGAACCTCCTTGGCGGTCGCTCCTTCTCCTTCAAGTACCAGCTCCCCAACGAAGACCTCGACTCGCTGATCTCAGTCGCTACGGACGAGGACCTCGACAACATGGTGGAGGAGTACGAGCGAATCGTGGCCGCTTCCTCCGCTGGCGGTGGGGGCGGCGCTACCGGCTCCTCCCGCCTCCGGCTGTTCCTCTTTCCATCCAAGGCGGAGATGTCGCCGGCGTCTTCGATTGGGTCTCTCCTGGATGATTCCAAATCGGAGACTTGGTTCGTCGACGCTCTTAATAGCGCCATGGGCGGGATGGGGATCGACGGACTCCCTCGCGGCCTGTCCTCCGACTCTGCCTCCGTCAATTGCCTCCTTGGCCTCGAGGACGAATCCTCCGTGCACTCTCACAGCGGCGCCATCATCTCCGGCAGTGCGGGAGGAGCTCAATTAGGTCGGCCTGAGCCGCTCGTCGTCTCGCGCCCGGAATCTTCCGGCAAGTTTGCCCGCCAAACCCAGGACGTTCACTCCATCCCGGACACAGCCATGCTCGATACGAATTCCTCCTTCGGATCTGCATCTTCCTCTCCTTCTCTCTCCAATCTCCCGCCCATCCGCACCCGCCCTGATGACCGCCCTACGGGCTTCGAGGACAATTTTTCCCACACGAATCATTCCGCTGCACCGGCCTCAGCCACCGGCGGGCACGAAGATTGTAAGGAGCCAGCGTACCCTCACTATCTCCACCCCTCTCTGCCGGTTCCCCTCTCCGCATCTTCCGCCGCCACCACGACCGTCTCCCCGACCGAAAACCCTATCCGAAATTTCTCCTCTGATGACGAAAAGTACGATCTGGGTGCCATCCCTGATCTCTCTCAGCGATCTCCGAACCCAAGTCTGAACGAAGCGCCCATCCCTGTTCCCGGATCGAGGTATCGCTTTTCCTTTTGGTTTCTGATAAGCATAAAAGTTGCGATTTTGTAAAAAGTTGCTCGATCTCTGTCTCCAGGATGCTGTTTTCGGATGCCACAACTGATCAAAAGCGTGACCTGCCAGTTTCCTCGGATCCGAGCTACCACGTTCCGATTCCGGCCGCTAGCGTCGCCGGTTACCAATTGCCCCAAATGCAACCGCAGCAATTCCAGCAGCCACAGCTCCATCCGCAGTTTCATCAACAGCACCCACAGTACGTTTCAGTGAATCCCCAATACATGCCCCACCCCGCCGCCGGCAATGTCTTCCCCGCTTCGTCTTACTACCCGATCGCCTCCCCCGCAATCCAGCAATCGCCGCAAACCCACCCATACGACCCCCAAATTCCCATGTACTTCTACCCCGTCCGGCCAGCTGCGACGTACAATTTGGCGGATCCAAATTCGATGCAAGCCCCGGCGAAACCTGCCGCGCCGGTCCCTCGAGTCGCCGTGAAGCCCGAACTGGCCGCAACTCTGTACCGGAACGGCGCCCCATCCGCTGCTGCCGGCGCGTCTCAACAGCTACTGATGCACATGGCGGCCGATCAAGCCCACCCGTTCGCCGGCGCCGGGTACCACGTGCTTCAGCCCCACAATCTTTCTCAGCCCCCTGCGACGATGCTTAACTACGGCTACGAATTCGGGGGCGTCGATCATTCCCGCCAGCAGCTATACTACTCTCAGGCGACCACGTCCCCGGCGTTAGCTCCTCAGGGTCAGTCGGCGAGCTCCGTCGTGGCCATTTCGGGTGCAATGGCGCCTTCCGACGCCAAGGCAAACAGAGCATCATGAATCGAACCACTTCCAGCTACGCCATTACATGTTCCATCCATTGTTCTTAGTTCTTCCGCAGAACCATCAAGCGTCGTTAGCGAGTTCTTATAGAAATAAGCGGGCATTAGGCAGAGTCGTCCCTGGTATTGAGTCCATAAAATCTTTGATCTTAGATCACGAACTTATGTTGTTCTGGCACTCGTTATCTTTCAATAAACTTAAAAGAGATTTCGATGCGCACGAAGTCTCTGCTCAAATTCTGCGATCTATCTAGTTCAGTTTTTCAATTTACGAGAAGATCACGCTGCAAAAAGCAAGAACAGCAGTGATACTGGAAGAAGCATCTGTGCCCCCCGTCCGGTTCTATCATTTGATTGGCGAACGACAGTGGCGGATTTGTCTTCGACAGTCGGATTCTATGCTTTTACTCCGCGACCCTGGGCATCATGCACAGAGAGAGAGCCCATGCAACGCCATGGACGAAGTTTTTGCAGCTTCTTCCTGCTGGAACAGAGCATGGCCCTGGACCACTGGAGCAACGTCCTCGCTTTGACCTCCTGTTGCGACACGGAGGGACACACGGAAGAGAAGCTCCAGCCTCTGGAGAAAGAAAAAGGCATTATGCTTTGGTCGAGTTGATACAAAAGCTTGAAGACGCAGTCTGCTTTGTGGCTGGCTGAGTGATGCAAAAGCTCTGTTCTTCCCCCATTTTCCCAAATTGCGACAATGATTTTGGGATTCTGTGGCATCATGAAAACCAAACAGATCGGAATGCAAGGAGAAGATTTAGTTTCACAGGCGAACGACTCTCGTTTAGCTGCACGGATGGCTGTGGATCACAAGCACTCGCTGGAAAATACAAGACGGGGAGCGATATAAATTAATTTGAATCTGTCCAAAATCATAGTATTTCACCTCGACAACATCGCACTTTAATAGTATTTTACTTCGACAGTAACTCAGCTCGACAGTTAATTCGGCAATAGCTCAGATCCATAGTAGTTAGCCTAGATGTTGGAGCTCAGAAAAGATCCTTAATTCAAGCCGACGAAGAAATGGATATACCCTTTCATAAGAGTTAGATCTTATTGTCTCTACTATGGCCCACGATCTTCATTAAGGTATCACATCTCCTTGTTAATGAAGACATGACTCTCAAAATTCGAGATTCCTATGCTCATATCTCTTTATTAATGAGATCATACTTTCTCATATCTCAAAATCGTACAAGTACATTCTTTTATTAACGAGATCATATCTCTTAAGATTCCTTCCTACATTTCTATCCCATCATGCCTCCCATTATTCCATCAAATTTGCTTATATAGAGGTAAAAAGAGAGCAAAAAAGGAGAATCTCTCCGGAGCTTCTTGACCCTCTCTACTTCTCTACTTTACTCTTGTTTTCTCTCGTATTCTTCATATTCTTCAGTTCTGATTTGAACATCGGAAGACTCTCGCCAGGGAATTTCTCAATGCCCTCTCATTCATTTGCAAATCTTCTCAGGTGGAGGACTTTGTAGCTCCGATGATGAATTGGATCCAATCATCAAGAAGACGGATACGACTGACCATCAAAGAGACGGACTTTGTCCTATGCTCAGTCGTGGCCTCTCGACTTCAACTGTGAATATCTAGTCGAATCATTCGATCTCTCTATTTCGGCCCGGAACAACGATAAAGATGAACAAAAATAAATTTATGTTTATGTTAGTGTTCTGAATTTGTGATTGTGTAGCAATATTATACCGAAGATATCATGAATACATGAAGAAAACAGATGAATGGAGTTGCTCAAGCATTTGAAATAATTATAATATTTATTAGTAGCAAAACAGGTAGAAAAAACACAATAATGCCATCTAATATATATATATATATATATAAACAGCGAAGAATGGAGGACTGAAATGGTCTGAGTTTCAAACAATCATTAGAATCAGAATGATCGATGTTGAACTACAATGTATTTTTTCTTTTTTAAAAAAAATTAAAATCATCAATGTTTTACTTTGGATTCATAAATATAAAAAAGGAATAAATCATGGAATAATCTACTGATACGGAAATCTTAAAATTTTCACTTAATTACTATTTTATTTGCTGGTAGAAAAATGTTTTAACTTGTGATTTTCTGTATTTTTCTTCCGCATTAATTCTGCTGTATTGCCGGTCTTCTTACTCTGCAAAATTTTCAAAAAAACTTGGGACTTCTGGCAGAGAATCAGAATGATCTTTTTTTTTTTTTTTTTTATTCTTCTCATTTTTACCATCTTTTCTTCCATTGACGATTGATCTCTGCTTATTCTAAACAACACCGAGTCGTCACAGAATTTTGATATCCAATGGTCAAATAATCCACAATAATTCACTAATATCCATGTTTAATAACTTCAAGTTACAAAACAACTATAAACTATTTGACTTAATTACACAATTAACAAATCGTTGACTCTAATCTCAGTGAAATTACCATGTGATCTGTTGGTGCATTTTGAAGAAAAATTTCAAATTTCTCTATTAGCTCAGATAATTTTTTATTATTTTTGATCAATACATCAAAATTTAAAGAGTTCCATGATTTATCATAATGATTGTGAAACAGTCGGATAAAAACAATTAGATTAACGTTTTCATCGGTGATCCTGACCACAAATATTCCATGCATTGGCAGTAGATTCTCTGCGCCGCCACCGCGTTGTTTTATTGTCAACTTCTCGGTCTCTTGCCTCTTCGTGGTGTCCAATGGCCAATCAGGCAATCACAGACTCGAGCCATCTGTCATGAAAGATTTGGCCAAATCTATTAATTCCTGTCTCAATTTCTTCACCAGACTTGCAGCCGTGTCGAACGGAGGAGCTGTGGTCGTCACGGTAGATTCTCGGCGGATTCCACACCGCCGGGTCGGAACGTGCCGGGCATCTGGCTGCTCGTTGGACTGTCGCGCTCGTCCCCCTCCTTCGATCTTATCCCCTCCGACGTCACCGCCAGGCGCCAGCCCACCGTTTTGAAGGCGCCAGCCGCCCCTCTCAAAGCGACGGCCGCTACGTGCGAAAACGCTACCACTTGGAACGGTAACACCCTTCCGTGTCAGGGTTCTGACATGAGTAAGACGGCGAGTCGAGTTAAGTTAAATTTTACAATGTTTAAATTTATTTAATAAGATAATCAAATTAAATATAAAATTAATTAAATTATTAAAAAAATTATTTAAATTTAATTTAATTTTTTTTAAAAATTGAGTTGACTTATTTACTGAATATCAAACTTCGATGAAAATTCGATTTATTTAAACGTTTTTAAATTCTTAAGTTAAGTTTTATTTTAATTTTTTAGTATCTTAATCCTGAGTATAAATAAATTTATAAATAATTTTTAAATGAATTTATTCATGAATACTATTTACGGATATTGTTCATGAATATTCAGAGTTGATCCTTAATGTTTTAGAGTATTTGGCGAAGTAAAGAAAAAAAAGGCTCTTTTATAGATAAAAAATTTATTTTTTCATAAAAACGATCTCTTTCTTATATAATTTGTAAAAAAACTTTCATTGGGTCCTAAGCGAGGGCCCAAAGCGAGGACCCAATTGTCCCTGTACAGGATCGACTCTGTGAATATTAATAAACCGAATATATATACATTCAAACTTATTTATTTAATTCATCAAATTTTTAAAACTTATTTATTAATTGATTTTAATATATATTGAATGAATATAAATGAATTCTTACAAATTTACTTTTACCGCCTTAGACGTGAGGGTGGACTGGACCGTAACAGACCGTTTTGTTAAATATCGTAACGGAGTCAGGCGTTTTTAACTGTTAACGCGTACGCGACTCCTCGTCCTCGATTTCTTTACCTCCGTCTCTCCCTCTTCTTCTCCTCTTCCTCCTGTCTCTCTATCTCTCTCTCTCTCTCAAATCTTCTTCCTCGTCCATTTGACGAACAAAACGAAGCAAAGCGCAGTAGTTCTTTCGTTAATCTCGCTTGTAATCTATGCGATCGTCCTATGGTCACCCAACAGAGCGATGGATCGGTCTCGCAGCGACTACGTCCTCGCGCTCGAGGAGGAGCGCGAGAAGATTAAGGTGTTCCAGAGAGAGTTGCCACTTTGCATGAAACTCGTCACTCAAGGTGGTGTTTTTTTTTTTACGTGATAGATCGATCGAGCCACTGTCGTATCGCTTTCCCAACTAATTAATGTAGTACTGATTTGGTTTGCAGCCATCGAAAGATTGAGGCAGCAGATGGATGATAGGCCGGTGCTGGAGGAGTTCATTCCGTTGAAGCCCAGCCGGTCGTCGTCTTCGCCGGAAGAGAGAATAAGAGATGCTCAGATGAGCACGCCGGCAGCGGGGACCAGATTGTCTGAGAAGCTGGATTGGCTTAAATCGGTTCAGCTGTGGAATCAGAGTGCAGAAACGGAGGCGGCGGCGGTGAGAATATTTATCGAATTCCTTGATTAATTTTGTGCTCCTTGTAATTGTTAACTGTGATTAATTATTGTCGTCGTGTTTCGTTTATGATTAGGAGCCGCCGCCGCCGCCTCCTCCTCCTGTGAAGCCGATAGCAGTCGGTGCTAATGGAGGAGGAGCATTTCATCCTTTTGTGACAGAAAATAAAATTGCAGCGCCGGCAGGAGCTGATGGTGGCGGTGAAGACAAGAAGGAAGGTCAAACTCAGGCTCACAGGAAGACAAGGAGGAGTTGGTCGCCGGAGCTCCACCGCCGGTTTCTCCACGCCCTCGAACAGCTCGGTGGCTCTCATGGTACGTATGCAGTCTTCATAAAAATCCTTTCTTTGATATCGATTTTTCACATGTATTCGTAATTATCATCGAATACAAAAAAGTTCATGATCGATTACGTTCCAGTTGCGACTCCGAAGCAGATCAAGGAGCTAATGAAGGTCGATGGCCTCACCAACGATGAAGTTAAGAGCCATTTACAGGTAATTATACCTCCCGTCAAATTAAGTTTACTGTTTAATATAATTTCTTCCAGTATTTAAACTAGCTTTTGGAACATTTTGATGAATCTTATCGTATTGTTTGTGCTTCTCATCGACTTGATTGATTACAACCGATCGACCATTAGTAAATTATATTAAATCCCTTTTCTGATCATTTATTGATGGACCCAATTCGTTTTCATCAGAAAACTCAAGATATCTGACGCAGACTGCTCAAGGCATCAGATTACCAAAATCTACTACCATTCCATGTTTGTTTTTTTTTTTCTTACCAAAATTCTCATGATCCTAGCTCACTCCAGAACTGCTCAACCTTTTCCTTTCTGCTTAATTTCTGCATTGCTTTTCCCTCATGGATGATTGAAAGAACCACAGTTAAATTTGAGTTGCGATTCTGATTGCAGAAATATCGACTATACGACCGGAGGCAAAGCCCTGACGACAAAAGAACTGAAAACATCCATCATGAGTGGTATGTACCTGCACCTGTTGTGGCTGCACTCGCATCAGACTTGAGAATCAAGCAGTAGAAACAGAACAAGCAAGAGGAAATGGTGATGGTGCATCCCACTTCTCCTCTTCAGAGACAACAACAGCAGCCTCACCATCTTTTACAAAAGGAGACTACTTGTGAATTGGCATTTCAATGTTAAGGCTTAAATTGATAGATTTTCTTATAAATATAATAATGACGATGTTTAATTCAAGATACTCCCTGCAAATAAATAGTTCAAGAAGGGGGAACAAAATTAAATATGCTCTTTCATTGACTGCTGAATATTCCAAATCACTTAAGATATAAGTGGGTCTCTTAAGATTCATTGGCTGCAACTGGTGGATCTTAGACCCCAAGTTAATATTTTTCTCTCCAAAAAATAGATGGATAAACAAATCAATCCCTAACTAATATTTGAAGCTCCCCTCTGCGAAAAGGGAGACGAAGATGGAGGCACAACACAACGGCATCTAACAAAGATTTGCAAAGAATGTTGAACTATAGTTACAAAGTGACATACCATTGTATGAAGGACGAGTATATCTCCTATGGAGTGGAAGTGGAATTCAACTTCTTCTCCAACAAATCAGAACAGATTTGCCCCATCATATCATAGAAGGAGAGTAATTCGGATAGTTGTTCTATTGACATCTTTTGCATTGCCTTCCTCGCCATCGCCGCTTTCTCAGCATTCATCTTCATCTTTTGCATGTAGGATGATGAGTTCCTCACAGTTGCGCCCATTTGTTTCAGCCTTTCCTCTTGCTGCAAGCTCAACGCCATGTTTGACTGATAGAAAAGAATTAACAATGCGAAGAGTTAGAACTGAATTCCATTAGCTTGTCCATATATACGACAAAGGGACAAGAGAGGTTCAGGATTTGAATATCTCATTTTCATCATGAGCCAAGAGAGAAGGGATCTAAAGAGCATAAACTATTGTTCTCATTCTTCACACGTGATATTTTGTGGATGAAAATATTTATCTCATTTTCATCTTATAGCATGGATCAAATGAGCTATCAGAAGTGTTACATTGGCAGCCCTATTACTAGCTTCGAGATGGATAAGTACCTCAAGGAATTCAGCTCCAGCTTCAAGATCTTGCTCTTTCGATGGTGGCATATCAAGCCTAGCATCATACAAGTTTTTCGCAAGCGAGAAACTTCTCATAATGATCGTTCTTCTGTTTTCCAATTCTTGATTAGCCTTTGGGGCATGGCTCAGATTTGCAAAGCTATTGACCTTCTTTTGATATGCAATTACAGCCTTAACAAATTCCTATATAAAGGAAAATATCGTGTTAAATGGATACAATTCCTTGCAATTCATCGCTTTCCAGAAAATTTCAGGATCAAATATTCTACTTATAAACAGGAAAAAAAATTATTTCTATTTCATGTGCCTTTCTGGATCGCTAAACCAACAATTGTTAAAGATGAGTTAATTGCGGAAGCATACTAAAATGCACACTGAAACATCCTGACGATATCTTGTTCGATTCCTCAGAAAATGATGCCATGTTCTATAATTGAAGTGACTTAGCAGTAGTATCGCAAGGGAACATCTTCCTGGAAAAGAAATTCTACCCTCCAATGTCTAGAGGAGCATGAACTATATCCAAAGAAATGTTTGTTTAGTCTTTCTCTGTTTGCTATATTTATGTTTTCAAAATATGGAATTGAGTTGATTGTGCTGATAACATTTGACAATGACAAAGAAATAAAAATCACATTCTTGACAATGGATGCATGTCAAAAACATACAACCATAATCCTATAAATTGTTATGAGAACTATATGAGATTAACACCATTCTCCAAATTCCATGCAATTTGTATGGAGGTAAGGAACAGAAGAATGTGAATGAATGTAACTGATGTACCTGATAAGCCTTGGGGCAGCCAGGGTAATCGAACTCTTCGGATCCGGGCTGACGCATCCGCTCCGGGTGAAACTGCAAGCCCATGATGAATTTGCCCTCTTTGGGATTGTAGGCATCGGGGTCATAGAAACCCTCCACCAACCCGTCCATCGCCGACGCCATCGGCACGAACCGCTCCGCCAGCCGCTTCACCCCTTGGTGGTGGTAGCTGTTCACCGCGATGGTCATCTCCTCCGGCCTCAGTGATTCCGCAAACCACTCGTGCAGCGGCGTCCCTTCCGCCACCCGCACCGGGTGCCGATGCCCGTCGTAGTCGCCGTAGTTGATGTGCTCGACGGCGGCCCCGAAGCCGGTCTTCCTGTGGAGCTCCTTCTCCACGTCCTGGTACAGGGTTCCGCCGCAGGCCACATTGAGGACCTGCGAGCCGCGGCAGATGCCGAGGAAGGGGATATTGCGCTCGAGGCAGAGCTTGGCGAGGCGGAGCTCGATGGAGTCCTTCTCGCGGTCCACGGCGGCGTCGCTGGCGTGTAAGCGGCTGATCTCGTCGAGCTCCTCGGCTGAGAGACCCCCCGAGGCGTCTGCCGCGTAGTAGGAAGGATCAATGTCCTCGCCCTCGCAAAGCAGCACACCGTGGATCGGCTCGAAGCTCTCCAGAAGCGAGTGCACGCCCGCCACCCGCGGCACGATCACCGGAACCGCTCCATATCCCACGATCAAATCCAAATGGTACTCCCCTGTTTCAAGATCGATCCACATGCAATCTTTCGATCAACTCTGGATCGACGAAACGATCTATCTACAAAGAAAGAAATACCCACCGACGAAATCGACAAACTTGTTCTTGCGGACGCAACGGCGGGAGACGATGAGAACGCGCGGGAGGAGTTTGGAGAGATCGGAATCGGACGAAGGCGCCATCGCAATGTGCTCTGCCCGCTTCGCTTCTTCCTTGCTGCCTAATTACAATGACCCTTCCGCTCGCTTGGTTATGCTCCTTAGGGTTGACGGTTGAGTATTTATAGATGGGAGACGAATACTAGATTAGGAAACGTGACTCTGTTCGTGCCACGTCAAACCGCCCGTTGCTGGATTTGGAAACATGCGGTGGTATTTATCTTGTTAGACTGCCACGTGGGCAGTCTTTATCCGGGGAAGGTCAGACGGTGGAGGTGCGACGGAATATGCCGACTGACAAAACCAGATTTGACTTCGTACTTGTCCTTTCAACTGTTGCAAAGACCAATCTCTATTCTCTTGTGATGAGTCGAATAAAATTTTAAAATTTCACATTAAAATTTGAATCTTCTCCATCTATGATAATATTTATACGATTCTAATTAACGAATCATCTGGAGAGGATGTACTTATCCTTTTAACGTTAGTCTTCCAATAAGATAATCTGTTACATTGGTAAGGAAGTAATTAGAGACCATGAGTAAAATTAGCACAGCGTGATAATTAATTTAAGGCTATAAATAAAATTAGATGTTCCTCGACAAGGTTAACAATTAACAGATGGATAAATCAACAAATAAATCTTGAATTATATATATGCACGACGATCTCGTGCACGCCCGTGCGCTCCACGCATGAGCCATGCGCGTTGCCACCATTGCCGCCACACCGTCCAACCACCGCTGGCCGTCGGATCGGACGTAATCGACACACAACTCACCGACGGTCCGACGGAGCTTGGATTCCGACCGATTAACACCTGGAATACTATGCAAGATTCTGGTCAAATCGCAATTGGAATCCGACGTCGAATGGATCAGTAGCCAACGTCGATTCGTCCGGTATACTCGGTCGACCGCGATTCGACCGTCGGCCGATCGAATCGCAGTCGAAATCGATCGCCAGAAGGCCTAGAATCGAGCAACCGATTTCGACCGTGATCGGGTCAGATTCCGACCGAATTACAGTCGGAATCTGACGGCGGATGGATCGTCACCACTGTCGGCCGCGTGTTTCGATAATTTTCGATCGATTTGTACTGGATTCTGAGCGCTAACCCGTCGAAATCCGAGCCATGTCGGACCGTCGACGAGTTGCATGTCAATCGCGCCTGATCCGGTGGTCAACGATGGCTGAACGATGTGGTGGCGACGGCAACAATGAGCGTTGGTCGACGTAGAGCGGACAGGCACACAAAAATTGATCGTGCAAGTGAAGAAAATTATATATATATATATATATATAAGCCCATTTACATGATTACGATGTTTGGTTGTCTTGTTTATAAAGAATGTGATCTTGAAATTATATGGAGAAATCTCTATTAATATTTCGACTTCATAAATAAATAAAGCCACCTTTTGACTATAAATTAAATTAATTTTTTTATACATTATAAGTGATAATATGTAGGGGGATAGTGATAAATATTCCATATAAAATCCGATAGAATGTCTTTTAATCAATTGAGAGTGCTGATTTACTTAATACCGTTTGAATGTTACATTATTGAATAAAAAAGGAAAATCCCTAGCTCCTTCTCGTTGGTCACCTTGCGAAGAAAGAGAATAAACTACGATAAACCTTTAGCCTTATCAATGCTTGACACATTAGAGAATTAGAGTTCTACTAGAGACGAAGATTCGTACTCTATTATGTAATATTTGCTAGTCATCCGACTTTAGCTGTGGAGACTTGAATGTTACACTAAACAAACGACCAACTAAAGGGTGCTAAATTTAAATTTTAGATTGAAGAGTTTAGTATAATAAAAAAAATAGCTATGATTTTCAAGTTGGAACATTTTTGTTTTTCATTTTTACTGTGGAAATTTAGTTTTCCTGATTAGAAACTGTTTGTCAAAAATCATTTGGTTGTTAGAATAAAATTATACATTTTATAGGATTTATATAACTACATACATAATTTTCTTTATAAAAAAAACATTATATAGGTCGTAAATTCATAGACAATTATAGAGAGCTAGAATGTTATAGTTGTAGAACTTACCTTCCATTTTAATGCATAGAGGGGCGGCAACACGGTGAATTACTTACTGAAGAATACAAGGCAATGAGATACAGAATAGAAGAAAAAGTCTGCGTAGGCAACTTGCAGCTTTAATTGTACAGGAACAATGAAATTAGTTAACTGAACTCGTGACGCACTTGCAGAGCATCGTGATTTGGATCCAATATATGCTTGCTTGATAGATGTCAATATTGTATGCAAGATCTGTGTACTCCAAATTAAATTGTTGCTGACAAGATATAGATTTAATCAGATTATGCATACAAATGGGTGAGTAGTGAAGAACATGTCGGAGAATGAGCCCATGTTCAGCTGGTAAACTTTAGAAAATAAATGAGATTGAGTCAATGGAATGTGTTTGAGAAGAAAGGTGAGTCAGAAAAGTATAAGATGATAATATTTTGTTCTAAAACAGAATTTAGTAGGAGGGAATAGAGTCTCCTTGGTGCAATCCACTCACAGTTATGTAAGAACAATTGAATGTATGAGGATATTAAAGGAAACCGGAGTTATATGAACAAAGCTAATCCCTTCCTACATCCAGCAGAGAAATTAATGACTGGAATGTACCTGAAGTGCGGAGAATTAAGCATCAGTGTAAATCATTGCCCCTGCTCAACATCTGTACAGTTGAAATCTGAACAATGATGGAAAAAAAAAAAAAGGAGAGAGATTACAGATGTTGTGAACATTCTGTCCTGAACAATTGGGAGGCAGCTTTTATTTTCATAACACCGACTTGTATTACTAGATATTTCAGCAGAAAATGGACAGGCACTTCTATACAAATTTTCATTTGCATTCAGGAAGCAGGTCCACCAACTGAGCTACGTGAACAAGAATGTGATGGGCACAAAATTAATTTAAATGCCCAATTACAACTCATAACTACAAAAGAAATTTGGCTTACAATGACAGCCATTTCTGTCCTGCACGATAGAGGATTTTGATCAGGATGGTGCCTGAAGCCTAGGCAAAGAAAGCAAATTGTACCTGTCCCTTGATTAACTGAACATCGAATAAGAATAAAAGAGCACAGGCAGCGTTCCTCATTTTTCACTACCTGCAAATCTACAAAATGGAAAGAAATTAGGCAAAGCCAATAAGGATTTCTTTTTTTTTTTCACATAAGAGCACAAAGTCGCAATTCTTAGTCATTTTGGATCATGATAATTTCAAATATGAATTTCATTAAGCCCTAACCTGTCCTAACTTCAATAAAATCAGTCATTCATGTTAGTGCAATCGGTCAAGTCACGATTGACCAGACTCGAGTGAAACTCGAATAAGATTTTGATATTTGACAATGGTTTGACCATATGTTAACCATACGACTCTTGGATAAGTGGGATATCCAAGATCATATGGGGGAGATTGTCGTGAGCGAGATTGTTGGAGTAATCAACCTCATATTAAGGTTGATCAAGCTCGAGTGAGACTCGAGTCGAAAGTCCAAGAATGGATTCTTGACAAAGGAAAGTCCAAATATGGATACTTGACAATAGAAAAGTCTAAGAATGGATTCTTGGCAAGGGAGAGTCCAAGTATGGATACTTGGCAAGAAAAAGTCCAAGGGTGAAGTCTTGACAAGGGAAATTCAAGTATGTAGTATTGACGGTGAAAGTCCAAATATGGATATTTGTCAAAGGAAAAGTACAAGGGTATAGTCTTGGTCGTGTAGGGCCCAAGGGTATGGTCTTGGTCATATAAGTCCAAGGGTATAGTCTTGGTGACGAAAGTTCAAATTTGAAGGACCCATCAGCATGATAAAGCCGACGAAGGCTAGGACTAAGGGTGAGAAGTCGTGGACTCGAACCAAGAGTTTGAGGTTGATGGAAGTGACTTGAAGGCTTAGGTCAAGACTAAGGGTACTCTCGATGGCATGACAAAGCCGATGGAAGCACCTGAAAGCTAACGCGAAGGATGGAGTCGTGGAGGACTCGGATGGACCCTAAGGGCATGAGGCTGATAGAGGTGACTTGAAGGGTTAGGTCTAGGCCTAAAGTAAGTATCGAGTATAAGGGGATCATACTTTGATTAAACCTCAGTTTTAAGGTTTACCAGTCGACTGGTGGAATTGATCGGTCAATTGGTGAAGTGCTCGACACTCGGGAGGCCTAGTTGACTCGGGGAGTCGACTGGTCGAGTAGTCGACTAAGGCTCAACTGTTGACCTGTGGCTCTGGCAGTCGACTGACCTTAAATGGTCAGGGCACAGAAGGGTTCGTAGTCGACTGCTAGCTCATGGCAGTCGACTGGTGTCTATGGCAGTCGACTGTTGGGTCAAGGCAGCCGACTGGTCAGGCAAAATCTGACGTGGATTAGTCCGTTGTGAGACAATGGATAACTGGACAGTCGACTGTCAGGCGGAAATCCAGCCCGACGAAAATTTTAAAAGGAGGAGCTCGTGGAGGATTTCTTCAGCCTGTTCTTGGAGTTCTTGGAAGGGAAACGTTGTTGCTTTCCCGACCTTTAAAGACTTTCAAAGCAACCAAACAAGCAAACAATCAAAAGCGCACTTGTGTAAAGTGTTTGCTCTTTGTTTTTGCATTTCTTTCATATTCTTATAATTAGTTGTTTGTATCTTGTTGCAAGTCTATTATAAGAGGTTTCTCCACTTCCGAATTGTATTTCGAGAAAGAGACAAGTTTTAGTGGTGTGGATACTAAAGCTCGACCATGGAATAGGAACTAAAGTTCCAAACCACGTAAAATACAACATTGTGTGTGTAATTGTCTTGTTTATTTATTTCTACTTTCTATCTTATATTCCGCCGTGCTAATCATCTTGTAGACAAGCAATCACGAACACAATCGAACAAGAAATCGGTCCCAACAATTCAATTGATTCATGTAGCAGCAGCATCTGAGATAAGTCAATTTAGTTCAGTCATTATTTATGTTAATTTGTAATTAACACGCTCATTACAGTCCACTTAGATTAACTACATTTTTTTTAAAGCTGCCAAAGTAATTAACTTCATCAGACAATCATGACAAATCTCCAAATTAGTCAGACAGCATTGATCACATAATATACTAAAGCAAGTTCTAAAAAATTTGTAGGCACCTAGCAACACGGATGGACTGGTAAAAGTATATCCTCTCTCAACTGCATTCAGGTTCCCATGCAAAGGGCAAGCCACTAGCAATCTTTGAACAACCATAGATCATGCTAAGTTGTAGTCATGGATAATAAGGTACAGTAAGCATTATACTGCAAATAATCTGACTGTTCTAGTGAATTGTCAACCCAGGCTACCTGTGACTTCAACAGCTAACATGCAACGAGAAAGCCAGAGGGCAATTCTAACCATAGCGAAGCGTCTGAAATCAAATAAGAAACTTGAAAAAAAAAATCACCGGGATGAACAAGCAGAATTTGAACACGGCAAGAGCATAAACAGTGAACATTCTTATCACCAGATCATGAGTTATCATATAACCCATAATATTTAACAAAGGGATTCTCCCTCGCCAAACGAAAAATGCAGCTATATTTGTAATTACTTTGTCTAATTACTTTCTATAATTGGATCAATTAGAGTCAACAAAAAGTCAGGTACAAAGGATGCATAAATTCTTAACTAAAAAAATTCAAAAGCCCCATGGAGAACAAACAAAATGGTCTTATATATAATATCTGTAGCCACAACCAAAATAACGGGGATGTATGATTTATGATGAGCTGTATTATTTGAGTCCTTTTGCTATAAATATATATATACATATATACAAGATGATCCCATAGCATTTGGCTTAATGTTATTCATCTTCTGGTATCAATCTGTTAGAAAAACTAGTCTAAGAGGAAAGAATTGCATGTTATGAGCATGAGCCTCATGGATACTTTAATTTACAAGAATGATTACTGAATATCTAAATCAGTAGTATGGTCTACAATGTTTACCTGTACACTAGAGCTACATAAGCGTTGGGGACTGTCTTGGAATGGAAATCCAAGTACAATACTCAATCACCCAGCTCCCAAGTCTGAATGCCGAGAAACTTGTTGCTCATGCTACTGCTGAGATTGATGTTTTAATTGTTGCTGCTGCAGCTGCTGCCGCTGCCCGTTGGTATTACCATGCACTGACATACCTCCTGATAATTGATGTGATAAACCCTGGCTTGAAGAAGCCACTAAAGTGTCGCCCGCCATAACAGTTTCCTGTGTGGAGCTCGCATATCCTGTTGGATTAGGTGCATCCTTATCATATAATGGCTCTGCATTCCACCGAGTTGAAGATGAAACCACAGATGAAGCTGAATCAGTACATTGAGCACTTGATGCACTTGTAACCACCTGAGTGATTGGACACTGATCGGTTGATGATTGTGTCCTACCATCAGAGTTGATGTGACGATTTTGCTGAATTGCAATTCTCTGAATGCCAGGTTGAGATTGATTCAAGTAACGGTGCTGAGGTTGTTGATGTTGTTTAACTAAAGAAACAGAAGGAATAGGAGCTTGCTGAGGCGTTAACATGCTATTGCTGGGTGAATTTTGAGTTGAGCCTTGATTGCTCGTATCAGAAATTGGTGATAGTTGCTTTGTAGATTGTGAAAGTGAATGAGGGTAGATATTTGCTTGATTTCCAAGTTGGTTCGAAGTTGAGTTCAGAGCTGAGCTAGCAGGAAAAAAGCCTGGGCTCTGTTGCAAAATGTTTTTATCGGAAAGTTGGTTCTTAGAGGCTGCTGAAAAACCACTAACTTGAGAGGAATCTGTTGATAAGTTATGATTAATTAGCATGCCTCCTCTGCCTAGTCCTTTCATAAGTTTGGTCTGCTGTTGTAAGTGTTGCCTTTGTTGCTGTTGTTGCCTTGGCTGATTTTGTTGAACCTGTTGCCTTTGTCTTTGGTTTATCTGATTCGACATTCCAGACAGTGGGTTCCTTGATATGTTTTGCTGCTTCTGTTGACCTTGTGAAGAAGAGACCGGAAGCACAGGAGAAGATGACTGTGATTGAGATTGGACTTGCGGATTAGATTGAGCAGATGGTACTGCATTTGGTCCAGAGATATGACGTTGCAGTTGAGGGATCAACCGTTGATGTAGTTGCCTTTCTTTCGCAGCTCGCATTGCATATGCCTGTTGTTGAGGGCTCGAGTGGTTTGTACCTTGGATGTGAGGGTGAGGGTTACCAAGCATGTGAGCTTGTTGCAACATTGGATGAGACTGTTGGAGTTGTTGAACTGGAAATGTTTGAGCTGATGCAGGAACCGTTGTTGCATTAGGAAAGGAAGTACTAATCCCATTGAAAGGAGATACAGATTGCCCATTTGTCGGCGAGGTTTGCATCTGCATTTCTTGCATCATAATCTGTCTGTGTTCATCTGGATTTTGACCAGGCTTCACAAAAGTAAATTGTAATAGTCAAGCTAATCGCCATCAAAAATCTGTACAAAAAAGGTAAGGATACTTCTGGAGCATATTTTCTCTGTATATTGAGATGCCAAATTTGGTCAGCTGTTTTGAACGTTTAAATCATTATACAGTAAAAAAGTCATTCAAGTTAAAAGTTCTAAGATGAATCAAGTTACCATGACAATTAAGTGAACTATCGTAAATCATTCTTGAGCTAACATAAAACCAAACACTCTCTTATTCACAAGTTAATAGATTGTCCCATGACAAGGATACTTCAGATGTAAACATTTTAAATTTCTTTTGGCAAATTCTACATAAATTTTCCATCCGAGCTACCCCGTGGGGGCAAACTCTACTGCTTTAATGAGTTAAAGTGTCCTGTTTTCTTAACCATATTCCTTTTATGTTTAAAGAGAGTATCAATATGCCAAGGACATTGTGTTCCTTGAATCGTTGTTTCAGTTTGCCTTTCTAGAGATTTCTCAAGAATTATCTAATTTGAAAGCTAGAATATAAATCACTGCAATCACATGAGCTAAAGTGTCTTCTCATTAGTTTTAATGTAGTTCAATGAAACACAAATCATATTGATTGTGTGGCAACCAATGCAAAAATATGCCTGATAATTTCCATTAATTTTGTTAAAACGACGAAAAGCAGAATACACAAGTGATAATCCAATGGTGCTTAATAATAAGCATGATTAAAGCATAATAAGAAACTTAAACTTTACAACTATGATCACTAATGGAAATAATGGAACGGAAAATAACTTGTTGAATATACACACTCAAATCAACTGAGAAAACTGTGAGAAAACAAGAATCTGTTCAGGATAATAAGTCGTGTACAATAAAAATATCAATTTAAAATGATGAACAGAATAACTACAAAGTTGTTGAGTTGACACACAAAAGCATTAATTTTGTCATGGAGATTGCAGCTCATATTAGAAAATGTTGTTTTGGGCAAATTAGTTCAAAGAGTGTATGCAACATAGAAACGCAAGTTATACTAAATCTGTTTCTGAGATAAATGGTGAAAGTCATAATGGAAAATCTCACCCGCAGCAAGGGATCCCGTGGTCGCATCGTTGAGTTTCCTTGGCTAGATGCAACACTTGGATGAACATTGACTGAGTTTTGAATCCCATGTGAACCGCTTGCAACCATATTTCCACTCGCAATCATGTTTAGCATGCCAGGGGAACTTATTCCTTGAAATGTTGACCTCGACATCGGAATTCCTCTCCCAGACATCAGCCCCATACCACCAGGAACAGGTAACATTCGAACACCACGGTCAACTCCTATTGGTGAAGTCCCCGGTAACACATTAGGTTGCTGATGATTCCTTCCTGGAAGCATTTGGCTGTACTGTTGCATTCTTTGTGGATCATCAACAGAAACTGCAGATGGTCTCGGCACACCAAATCTTTGGGGTTCCCTACAGCAACAATTATGAATATTATAAGCACTAGAGCTACAGATGGGTGCACATGAAATTCAAAAGAGTTCATAAGCACCAAAACAATTCAATTCTCATTACCTAGAAGAAGGATTAGACAACCCAGATGCTAAGGGTAAGCTGCTACTTAGCACTAGGCCAGTAGATCCTTGTAAAATTGTGTTAGCATTAGATGTAGGGAGGACAGGAGAAACAGGACCTTGATGGCTTGGGACCGTTAAGCTACCAGTGTGAGGCCCCTGATATGCAAGAGAAAAGACATCTGGGCTTGAAGAGATTGATTCAAAAAAATCAAATGGCCTACACAAACAACGAAGATATGTAAGAAATAATTAAGCAAATAAATGTCTAGATAAAAAGAATGAATAATAACTGAGCAAAAATGACAAACATAAAGGCAGATAAGAAATTAGCTTACGTTAAGATCCCTCCATTCAAGTTGTTTGGGCAAACTTGGGAAAGAGCAACAACGTGAGAACTATGAGCTTGAGTAATTTGTTTTGGTTCCTGATTACCAATTTTCAAACAAAAACATAATATTTAGATAGAGTGGTTTTGTAAAGAAAGCAATAGTTCTGTTCAGAAAAAAAAAAACACAAAATTGGCAAGTCTGCTAGCAAGCGTTGTGAATACAAAAAAAAAAGCAATAAAACACTTTAAATGGCAGCTCATCACAACTTTTATAATCTAAGTTGCAATAACTTGAGAACACAATGGATATCTGAGAACACAAGTACATAACTAGTTTTGAAAAGGCAACAAATATCGAAGTTACAAATGCAGAAATCAAAATGTGCAAGATGGATCGATATAACAACCTGGCGACTACAAGGAGAAAGCTTCTGGCTATGCAAAATAATCTTCTCAAAATGTGTCTTCAATATATCCTCTTCAATTGGTCCTTGAAGACGCTGAAACAATTGTCGTGCACTTCCCTGATATACATGGTAAAAAATCAATAGTGTATTAGCTAGGAGAAACAGAAACATAGTAAAAGATAAGCAACCAGAAGCCTTGCCTTTGGAATGCCAGGCAGTGTGGATGGATAAGGTTGTGATGAGCCAGAATCTTCTGCAGAATCAGCTCCATCACCTGCACTTTTGTCCATCAAAAATTTGTGCCGTTCTTTGCATTCCTTGGGTTTCCGGAATATACACTGATACATAGAAGCATAAGTACCATCAGTGCAATGAATAAAGTGAGCAGATTAAATATTCACAATGAAATTTAACCGAATAAAATGAATTAACCAAACAAAGTTAAGAATGAAGATATTTCGCAATGAACCAAACATATACTAAATTTACAAGAAGGGCGTTAAATGACTTGAGCTAACACAAAGTGACAGATTAGCAAAACTCATTGAAGTAGGAAAAATCTACAGACATCATAAAAAGATGACCATGCAAACAATAAATAAAACAAATGGAGAGATTCAAGGGCAAAATATCATACAAAGTTTTGATTCTTAATTAGGAAGAACTGAAAGCAATAACAGCAAATAAGCATAGAAATAAAAACTGTAGTAGCAAGACTATTGGCCCATGCGAGTTATTCTGAGGATGGGATTCAATTAAATACTCCACCTTGAACTGGAGGGTGCTGTTCATTGCATCACTGACTAGCTCCCAATTTGGACCCATATCGTGGACAAGGACAACAAGTGCCTGAAACGAGACTTGTAAATTGTATATATTGTTCACCAAAAAAAAGGAAGAAATGCTATTAGTAGAAATGACAAACTCAAAAATATACAAACAGCAACCTGATCCTCAAAATTTGACCATGGACTTCCAGGTCCAGATTGTCCAGCAGTCACCTGCCTCATGGAAACAGTTATTTTTCGGCAACCGAAAAGCACAGATGTCAAGATAAATATGAATAGCCATATAATTTCAAGGCTTATCTCTAATAACTTCTACATTTATTGTTCCACAAATAGCTTTAGATTAACAAGTCAGATACCACAGGAACTAATTTCAACAAAGCACTAATGGAGTCAATGATAGCTAATGGAGTTCCAAAAGCTGTATATGTAATAATATTCAGTTTGACCCTCATCATCTAATTTTACTATACTTCAAGCAAAGCTCACCAGAAAGATTAAAAAGGCAAATATTGTACCTTTAGTGCTTTACTTTTTCTTGCACGATCCCGGCTAGCAATAACTTTGATAAGCTTATTTGAGTTGGACATATTACTCATCTGGGAAGCAACCGGTGAAGGCAATGACCCAGCAAAAGGCACAACTCCATCAGGAGACGCCTCAATCATTTGCTTCAATACTTTAGGCTTCTTAGCAGCATGTTGCCCAAAACCTATTGCAATCATGAAACAGAAAATATCTTGTATGGAAACTCACGTGCCAAAATTTCAATATTCAATTTAAGGAAATCAAAAGGACTTACCTGTGTTTCCGTTTGAATCAAAATTTTGAGATTCCATTCTCCTTTTAGAATTCTGAAATCAAAAATGAAACATAGACAATTAGTGTGAAAAATGCACTATAACCATGCAATGACTAGATGAAAAGCAAGGGATTTGGTAACAGTTTATAAACACTAGGGATAATATTGAAGCTCCCATGGACTACATATCTAGACAAAAAATTTAGAAATCTGGTGGGGAAAAACATGAGGCTCCATAATGGAATATTATTGGAAAAGATAAAATTCATATGGATCTCAGATGATGATCCTTCCCATTTCATCAGGCAGCATTATTGTAAAGCATACTGCATAACACATTCCAAATGTACCTGTTCATACTGAATTGAGGGATCAGTTGGCAACCTTTGTTCATATGATGATCGAATAGGACCCTGCTATAATACATATAAGCAAGAGCAATTATCTAATAAGAATACATATAAAATGGTCAAGCACAGAAAAAGTTTACCTTTCCAGGAAGAACCAAAAGACCAGGCTCGCCCATATTTAGTGAATTCTTATACCCTAAATGCTTTGGTTTCTTCTTCTTTTTCTTGGATTTGGATGAAATTTCACCATCAAATGACAACTGCCTATCAAAGTCTACAGTGGCATCAACTCCGGTGTTTTTCCTGGCCATAGATGCACCATGTAATGAACTCTGGTCATCTAGGAAAGAACTTGTGTCTTCACTTGATGCATCAGTTTTACTAGTCATTTGCAATGGTCCAAAAGCTCCAGAAGCATAAGGACTAAAAAATCGCTGTCTACTAGCTGTCCTCACACGTTTCGTTGGAAATGAACCCACATTAAAGGTACTTGAATTTCTTTTTCCATTCAATATAAAAGGTTGATTTCCTGATTTGCGTTCTGAGCAAGGTTCATAAGAAAAATATGTACCATCTTCATTTTGTCTTGTGGCACTGGATTTGTGCTGCATATGCTTTCTTTTCTTGTGAGCAAGTTTTGATAACAGGCCACCTTCAAAGTTTCCAGGCAGAAGATAAGTGCCAGTTTCACCTTCCTCTTCTTCATATGCATCCTCTCCATGTCCCCCTATATCCAGGTACCATGACAGTATGAGCTTCAGCACAATAATATCGAATTACAAGGGTTGAAAGTAAAAAATGATCACCTGCAATTGAATTACAAAGAGAAGCCTCACACTCTTCTTGATGCACAGAATTAGCAAGTTTCTAGGAAAGATAAAGTAAACATTTGTGTTAGTCGAGTATTTTTTTAAATTTGATGTGATGGTACCAAAGAATATTGCTAGTGACCTTGTTAGATGAGCCTAACAGCATACTTAGGTTAGAACTATGCAACTTAAGAGGATTCACATAATAAACTGATGAAATGACATTTCCCCCATATAATCATTCATCCAAGAGCTGACACTTCAGGAGCAAATGTTTCTAAATAGATTATCAGAATGAAAGGCAATAAACCTCTAACAAAAGAATGTTTCTATTGTCAGTGTCTGCAAGTATTGCTCTCCAAAGAAAATGAAAAGGCTGCATACAGCTTGCTTTGTTTTACATGTCAGGAAGAAACTAGCATTAAATAACAAGGACTTACTTTGTGACGCATCAATTGGGCTTCCACAGATTCTCTGTATGCCTGCATTGCACCATGAGGAACTTTATAGAAAATATTTTCCTGCAAAAGCAAACCAATGGAAGTATGAGATGAAAATCAAATGCACGGTTCTCAAATTGAAATATACATTGTGGATCAAAGAATTTTGGAAGAGCCAATTGTAAGATTGTGTTAAAAAATTCTAAAATAAGTTTAAATATTCCTACTAGATAGTATATACATCCTAAAAAATATACAACAATAATATCCAATGTAGCATGTAGATCATTACACATAACAAAACAATTGAGTTCCAAATGTCACCTGATAAGAAGTTAGAAATTAGTGTCCATCATACAACAACAACAAAGCCTTATCCCACTAGGTGGGGTCGGCTATATGGATCCTTCTACGCCATTGGACTCTATCCCCTACTATATCATCATCTATATTTAAATAAATTTTATCTTGTTTTATTGTTGCTAACCAAGTCTTTTTTGGTCTTCCTCTTCCTCGTTTGATGTGTATATTTGGTATCGTTTCACATCGCCTAACTGGAGCATTTATTGGCCGTCTAAGTACATGTCCGTATCACCTTAAACGTGTCTCTCGGAGCTTTCCTTCAATAGATGCAACACCAACTTTTTCTCTAATGCTCTCATTTCTTATTCTGTCCATCCTCGTATGTCCACACATCCACCTTAACATCCTCATCTCTGCAACTCTCATCTTTTGCTCATATGCTCGAGTCGTAGCCCAACATTCAGCTCCATATAACATAGCAGGTCTAATTGTTGTTTTGTAGAACTTCCCTTTAAGTTTTAGAGGCACTTTACGATCACATAAAATATCCGATGCTTTCCTCATTTCAACCATCCTGCTTGTATTCTATGTAAGACATCTCTCTCAATCAATCCCTCCATCATCTTGCGAAAATGATCCTAAATATTTAAAGCTCTCAATTCCAGACAACTCATCATCTCCTATCTTAACACTTGTCTCATTACGTCTAATATTGCTAAATTTAAATTCCATATATTCTGTCTTTACTCTACTAAGCTTAAAACCTTTCACTTCTAGTGTTTCACGCCAAGATTCTAGTTTAGCATTTACTCCTTCACGTGTCTCATCTACTAAAACAATATCATCTGCAAACAACATGCACCACGGTAATGTGTCTTGAATGTGTCCAGTGAGTTCGTTCATGATTAGTGTAAAAAGATAGGAACTTAAAGCTGATCCTTGATGTAACCCTATCTTTATTGGAAATGCTTCAGTTAATCCACCTGAAGTCTTCACCTCCTTATACATATCCTTAATTAGTTCAATATATGTTACACTAACACCTCTTTTCTAAAATTCTCCATATTATTTCTCTTGAACTCTATCATGTTTTTCTAAATCAATGAATACCATGTGTAGATCCTCGCTTTTGCTCTCTATACTTTTCAATTAGTTGATGCGAGAAGATGTATAGCTTCTATCATCGACCTTCCGCATGAATCCAAATTGATTTTCGAGAACCACGGTCTCCTTCCTTAATCTTTTTCTATTACTTTTCCCAAAATTTCATGGTATGACTCATTAGTTTAATACCCCTATAGTTTTCATAAGCTCAGATATCTCCTTATTCTTATATAAGGGAAATACGATACTTATCCTCCATCGATCGTACATCCTTTTGTTTTCAATATCATGTTAAATAATTTTGTAAATCATTCAATACCTTGCTTCCCTAGACACTTCCATACCTCTATCGGAATATCATCCGTCCAACGGCTTTTCCATTCAGATTCCATTTAAAGCTTGTTCTACTTCAAATTTGAATTCTACGATAAAATTTTAAATTTCTATACTCATTCGACCTACTTAAATTACCTAAATTAAGTCAGTCTCCTAAACCTCATGATTAAAAAGTTGATAAAAATATCTCTTTCATCGCTCTTTTATTTCTTCATCATTTACTAAGTACTCTATTATATTAATCTTTAATACATCTTATTTGATTAAAATCATTGTCTTCCTCTCTCTCACTTTAGTTATTCTATAAATGTTTCTTTCCCTTCTTTTGATCTAATTTTCGATATAACTATTCAAAAGTTTCACTTAGCTTCATTCATTGTTTTCTTAGCTTCTTTTCTTGGCTATTGTATATTTTTTCAAATTTTCTTCATTTTACAAATATTTAATTTCTTATATACTATTCGTTTTTCCTCGACTTTCTCTCTTCTTTCCATTCCACCACCAAGATTCTTTACTTGGTGGTGCATATCCCTTTAACTCACCGAGTACACTCTTACTATTTTCAATTTTGATATCATCTTATCCCACATCAGACAGGTCACCAGATATATGTCATCTAATACTGTACTCTACCTTCTCTTCAATATATTTAGTTTCTCATCCTTTAACTTCCACCACTTAATTCTAGGGTCGTGTATATTTTCCTTCTATTAATACTATGTTTGAGGCGATATCCAATACTACTAACCTATGTTGAGTAGTTAAACTTTCTCCAGAATAACCTTACAATCTTTACAAATCTTTCTATCTCTTCTTCCTAACTATAAGAAAGTCAATTTGTGATTTATTATTTCCACTTTTGAACGTGACTAAGTGTTCTTCTCTTTTCTTAAAAATATATTAGCTAGTAAAAGATCATATGCTATTGCAAAAACCAATATAGTTTTACCTTCTTCATTTCTTGTTCCAAACCCATAACCCCATGCCTCTCTCATATTCGATTTTTCACTCCGATACGCCCATTTAAATCACCTCCTATTAAAATCATCTCATTTGACGGAATATTTTGTAATACTTCATCCAAGTCCTCCCAAAACCTTAATTTGGTATTTTCATCTAATCCTATTTGAGGTGCATATACACTAATTACGTTTATAGTTTCTTTCTCCACTACTATTTTGAGAGCTATAATTCTATCCCCCTTTCTAATTACTCCTACAACTTCATCCTTTAACGAACCATCAACAATAATACCCACTCCATTTCTTGTTTTACTCTTGCCTGTATACCATAACTTAAAACCCGAGTTATTTATCATCTTTGCCTTCTCACCAACCCATTTTGTCTCTTGTACACATACAATATTAATTTTTCTTCTAATCATCGTATCTACTATCTCCATTGTTTTACCAGTGAGGGTTCCTATGTTCCATGTACCAAATCTTAGACTACTAGTTTTTCTATAATATTTGTTCTTACCCAATCTATGGTGTGAGAACTCTTGCTTATTTAACACTACACCCAAGTTCTCATGGAGATGTAGCGGTCCTTGCTGATACGTTGCAGTCGGACCCTGCACACACACACACAATTAGTGTCCATCATATTTTATTAAAATTTGAAATCAAATGGACAATGGGACATTTGGTCCTCAATAACTTCCAACAATAGCCTAGTCATTATACAGTTCACCTTCATCATCTACTCTAGGCCAATAGCATTGATGCAACTGAAGAGATGAAGAGGAGAAAAAAGTGGCACTACATAAAGAGAGGAAGAGGAAGAATTTCAATGTAGCAGTACTTCTAAGCCACAATCAACTACATTCTCACTGAACTCCAAGTCTCATTGTGGCAAGACAGATTTTCCTTTTCCAACAAGTGTTAAATGCATCTCGACATCAACTATGAGTTTCTGTACTATAAGATTTCTTCTACAAGGCTTCTATATTTAACTCTCAACTTTAATGTGATACCATGTAATAGAAGATTCAAAATGACAATCCAATGCACGAAGCTCCCGTCATGCGGGGTCCCGGGGAAGGATCCATTGTAGACAGCCTTACCTTGCTTTGCAAGAGGCTATTTCCAGGATTCGAACCCGTGACATTTACGTCACAAGGCAGTAATAGAAGATTCATCTTTCTTTTTTATATAATTGTTTTAAGATGAATTTTACAACCATCATGACATGTGATACAACTTGAGGCAAGATGTTTGCAAGAATGCTACCACTCAACCATACAGTACCATAGATATGAAGCAATTTCTAAGATCAAACAGCAAAATGTCACAAGAAAAGATGCTGAATGTGATAGGAAAGGATTTAGTCCATACTTCTAAAAGTTTGTCTTCCCAAGGTATTATTAAAATGCCTGGACCATTTGGGCAGTCAGGCGTTGTAGGTGGTTCGACCAAGGTAGAGTGACATGATGTGTCACCATTATATTTCAAGAACCTAGCTGCATAATGCATGACAGAATGTGGAACCTGCCAAAAAAAAGTGAAACAAAAAAAGAAAAAGACACATCATATATCTATAAGAATAACACCATAATGCTTTAGACATCTACAAGCATGCAACAGAATGATACTTAATAGAGAGGATAATCAGTATCATACAGCACAAGATGTTACTTTGGCTAGACAGGATCAGCTTACTTTGAGATAGCATTTTATTTCGACCAATTTACCATGGTATTTCTATAAGTGAAATGAAAAACAATGGAAGTTGGTTACATAGGATCCAGTACTAAAATTCAAACCTGCCCTTTCTCCACATCAGACTCATCGACATTTGATGGTCTAATACTATCTGATTTGAACTCTCTTGCATTAGGTGTCTTGTCACTATAAATAAGCTTAGCTGTACGCCAGAAATCCATAACAGCCCTAGCCAAACTTCTAGCTGCGCTCCTTTGCTTGCACAGTAAGTTTTCCTGTTTGAACATAGCTCGACCACAAGAAGCAATCAACCTAGACATTTGAGAAGCAGCTGCAGTTTTCCATAATCGTTCCTGTTTACAATTAATTCAAGAAACATCAAAGCCAAAAAATAAAGACACCAAGCTTATCTAAAATATCAAAACAAAACAAGTGATAGAGTAGGAACGGGTTCAATAAATGCAGATGCAATCACCAATTTATTGGCCAGAAGATTAAAGGATTGAATCCATAACAACATGATGACAACGGAATCCCACCCTAGATGTACCTGCATGAAATCGTTTGTCATCCATGCCATTTCTTCAAGCACAAAGTCCCAATGACATCTATGATGCTTCTCAAGCTGCATACTACTAGTAGTTAGTTCTCCAGCCCTTTTAAGCCTTGCCTGTGGAATGAAATACGTTGGATGTTTCTAGTTCAATAATCACGTGAATTTGACATGCACCGTAGCATCTGGATTATACCTCTATTAATTGAGCTTCTTTTAATATAGCTTCTTCACGTGCCCTTTTTTGATCTGAAGTGGAAGTTTGAAGGGAAGTGGTAGACAAGGAACTTTTGTTATCAAGGATGACCTTTGGATACCCAGCCGCTGAGGAAAGTAACAACCCTGTATCAGCCCTTCTTGTAAAACTTGGTTGACTTGAAGAAATATCCATTTTTGTTTCTGACTCACATATGATTTCATCATTCAGTTTCTCAGGTTCTGAGTTGGTAACAGGTGTGACTTCACTTACAATCTCAGTTTTACTATCAGAAGCATTATCTTTCTCCCGAACAACCAAGTCACTGAGGTTTTGTTGAACTGACAATGATGCACTATTAGCATTAATGGGGGCATCAGAATTGAATGCCTCGTTATCTTCTTTTAAAGATCTGGCATCTAGCAGAGGCTGTTCAGAGATTGTCTGGTCTCTAGCATCTCCACCTGATCTACCGTTTGCTAACCTTAGCATCAAGGGTTGCTCATCATCAGGATTTTCATTGTTAACAGCACCATTTGCAATAGTATTTTCGTCCATGGAATCTGAATGAAAGTTTTTGCTAGTTGGACCTTCAACAAAATTCTTACTTCTTGTATCATCCTTATCAAAAATGATCTTAGCTTCATCATGAGCACCAAATCCATTGATATTTCCAACATCACATGTGTTCTTACTTACACTAGACTCCAATGGGGTAGAAAGTAAACCAACTGGTATAAGACCATCCTCTCCAGTAAAAGCACAAGACTGAGAGGAGGTATCTTTATTCTCAGGAATAGATGCATGTTGAATATAGGAGCCATCTAACTGCATATTTTCAGTTATCTTGACTTCTTTCACATCCTCAGGCGTTTCATCTACAATCATGTTATTGCTCGTGTTATTATTCTCCTCCATATCTAAAGGGGTATCTACTCGATCATCTGCCACCAAAACCTTTAAAATGCAATTTTGGTTTTCATCTTTTGCGCTTGAAATGGATGAGAAAGAACTATCCTGAGCTTTTATATCCTTTGATGCAGGTGCATTTGATGATGCAACAGAAGCTTTGTTGCCATGTCGAGAAGCAGCATCAGTCAAACTTAAATTGGCAGAATCATGAGTTGTTCTTGATCTATTACGCCGCGCATATGCTTGGCCATTAGCCCCAGGACGGAAGAGAATAGTCTCATCTGCTTCTTTCATATTATGATTTACACCAACTTGAGATGATTGTTCCAATAGAGCACCACTACTTCTTTTAACTCTATGCTTGGCATATCTCTCTCCCTGAACTTTGCTGTTTTCCGGTTTAAAAAGCAATAAATTGTCTCCAATATTAGTTTCACGACTCATGGAACCACCAGGTTTCCCACTGCTTTCAACTGAATCTCCATGCGGTGAGGCAGCCAATGTGAAACTACCTTTAGCTTCACTGTCAAGCACAACCAGGAAAAAAAAGGAAAATAGTTCAATAAAACAACCGTGCGATTATTACTATAAACACATCTGATGCACATTGACTGAACAACAATACCTGGTAACATATGGCTCAGCATGTTGGTCTGTACAAGAAGTAGATTGTACACTGGCAGAAGCTCCATGACCAAATTTAAAATCCAAGGGATTTCCACCCTGCAACGACCAAAAGTAGTCAACTAAATAAGAAAAACATAGAAAAGATCAGCACGACAATTCAATAAGAATTAAGACATTAATCTGGACATACTTTCTCAAGAAATTCCAGCTCCCTTCTTCGCTCTTCCCTAATCTCAAATTCGTGCCTGTAGTTTGCACATGATGAAATTTAATCCAAGGCATTTAAAAACTCAATAAGCCCAAACAACTTTCAGAGAAAACCTACTGTAGCTCAGCCTGAGTTTTCTCAATTTCTGCATGACCTGGCGAGAGTTTGGTGTCTACCCCAAATCCACATTCTACAACACCTCCCATGGGCTTGTGCTTTAATCTACTGGAAGAGAAAATCCTGGGCTATGCCCATACTTGCATTTGATGCTAATACATCATTACACCAGTCGTTCATTTGCTGGTCTACTTCTGCAAACCAAAAAAATTACAGTCAGCAATGATCGTAAATATGAAAGTAAAAGAGACAGAGAGAGAGAAAACAAACAATGTGCATATCCATTTCCACATCCAATGGGCAAAAATAAAAGAAAAATATAAAGTTGAGCATCAGTTAACAAAAGCTTGTGACCTTCTGTATAAGTAAGAGTGAGGATAAACATGTGCCTATACTCGATGTCTATCAGAATCATTCCTGAAAAAGCAAGTCAGAAGTTAAAAGATACAAGTTCCATCCCAGAACATAAAAAACAGCATTAGCTGAGGCATGGTAGATGGAAAATTTGAATTCCTTAAACCAAACCCTCCTCTGGAATGTTGCAATGCACTTTGATGCACAATGAAACTTTGCTTCAGATGTCATGCAAAAACTGTGTTTAAACAGCTATAATATTATAGAATTAATATTCTCATAGTGAAGATGATAAATATTAAAATGTAAGATCAATATACTCATCTAATAATCATACTTTTAAATTACTATTTGTTCCTTCTGACACCTGCTATTTTAGTTCCAAACTTACAATGCTATTGCAACTCAGATGGTCAAAGTAAAGTGAAGCAACTGGTCAGAAGAAAAAAAGAGCTGATATTGGAATAAAACAGTTAAGTCATTGACAAGAAATTAGAATGAGACGAACAGGGAGAGAGTTTACAGGATGAGATTTCACTCCAAGATAAGTATTGAAGGTAACATTCCCAGAACTTCTCAGAAGATCTACTGCTAAAACATGCAAAAACGGTAATTAACATTTTATCGCCACATGCAAAAAAAAAAAATGTGTTTTTTTAAGTCTTCTTCAGATTTTCAAAATAAAACCTTTGGGGAATAAGGAAATCAAGAAAAATCAATATTCCCTACCTAGCCAGTGGGAATATTTTGGTCACATTTACATATTACAAAACTAAGACATGCTGACACCAACCAGTAATAGAAAATCACCTAGAATACTATATGTAGGTGATAAAAGTCACCTACAGAAAGAATTCTTGTTATTGACTATTCCTTCTTCTCATATATGGTTAATGGCTGGTTATGATGATAATTTGATTATCAACAAATGAGGTCACATAAACTGGATTTCATAAATGAGGTCGCATCTGCACATGAAGGATATTTCTGGACATGGAGATCAGAATCTAACCTCAAGTGCATCTTGGTTAGACATCTGGAGAGGAAATTATAACAGCTAATCTATCTAAATCAGTTCTCAGCAAAGTTTTTTGGGACGAACTAGCAAACAAGTGGTCATTAGGTATTTAGATCCCTATCTCCTACTCCATTCCTTGAGGATAAGAATTGTTTTGGTCAAATGTGTATGACCAACCAAATCAGCTACAGGGATATATCCAATTCAACTCCATGACAAACAGTCATAAGGTTGGTCATCAGCAGCTATGTTGCCACCTTAATTCTGTTTGTAGATGAATTAAAAAGACCTCTTACATGAATTGGGTAAGCTACAGGGATCCATCCAATTCAACTCCATGACAAACAGTCATAAGGCTGGTCATCAGCAGCTATGTTGACACCTTAATTCTGTTTGTAGACGAATTAAAAAGACCTCTTACATGAATTGGGTGCTTATGGCCCACCTCACGTCATGCCCATATTAGAATACTCTAAACTTCAGGAATCCTTGGAAATGCAAATTTCTCTGTTACCCCAGATTTCTATAAATTAGGCAATGGACTAGACACTGATAGAACCCACTCTTTATGGACACTCTTGATTGACAGGTTCATCCTCCCTAGTCTAAGACCACAATGAGTACCACTTTCCATGTTCAGAGCATTCTCTAGAGACTGAATCCAATGAAAAATTGACTCCGAGCATTATTGTAAAGAGAGTAAGAGACAGCCTTCATTCAATTTCCTTCCTTGTTCCTTGTTTCATTAACATTGTCTTTAATTGTTTATATATCCTTCAAAACTATAATTTTTGTGCAATTCCACTATACAACAACAACCAAAACTTAATCCACTAAGTGGGATCGGCTATATAGATCCTTCTATACTATTGGACTCTATCCAATACTATATCATCATCTATATTTCATCTATATTTAAATAAAATTTATCCTATTTTATCATTGTTAACCAAGTCTTCTTTGATTTTTCTCTTCCTCGTTTGATGTGTATATTTGTCATAGTCTCACATTATCTAACTGAAGCATTATAGGTCGTCTAAGTACATGTTTATATCATCTTAAATGTGTTTTCCTAAGTTTTTCCTTAACAGATGCAACACTTTCTCTAATATTATCATTTCTTATTTGTCCATCCTCATATATCTGCATATCTATCTTAACAGTCTCATCTCTACAACTCTCATCTTCTGCTTATGTGCTCGAGTAATAGCCAACATTCTATTCTATATAACATAGCAGGTCTAATCATCGTTTTATAAAACTTCCCTTTAAGTTTTAGAGGTATTTTTCGATCACAAAGAATATCTGATGTTCTCCTCCATTTCAACCATCCTATTTGTATTATATGTAAGATATCTCTTTCAATCTCTCCATTCTTTTGCAAAAATAATTCTAAATACTTAAAGCTTTCAGTTACAAACAACTCATCACCTATCTTAACAATTGTCTCATAACGTCTAATATTACTAAATTTAAATTTCATATAGTTTGTCTTTACTCTACTAAATCTAAAATCTTTCACTTCTTGTATTTTCCACTAAGATTCAAATTTAGTATTTACTCTTTCACGTATCTCATCTACTAAAACAATATCCTCTGCAAATAACATGTACCATGGTACCATGTATTGGATGTGTTCAGTGAGTTCATCCATGATTAGTGTAAAAAGATAGGGACTTAGAGTTGATCTATAATATAACCCTATCTTTATAGCAAAGGCTTTGATTCATCCGTCTAGAGTCTTCAATCTTATTATTACATTCTCATACATATTCTTAATTATTTCAACATACACTATACTAGCACTTTTCTTTTCTAAAATTTTCCATATAATTTCCCTTGAAACTCTATCATAAGTTTTTTCTAGTCGATGAATACCATGTATCAATCTTGCTTCTATTCCCAATACTTTTCAATTAGTTATCTGAAAAGATGTATAATTTCAATTGTCTACCTTTCAGACATGAATCCAAATTGATTTTTGAGTATCGTGGTCTTTTTCCTATTACTATTTCCCAAAGTTTTATAACATGACTCATTAGTTTAATACCCTTATAATTTATACAATTTTATATATCTCCTTTTTTTTTATGTAAGAAACTAGATTACTTACTCTCCACTAATCAACTATTTTTTCCATTTTTAATGTCAAGTTAAATAACTTTGTAAATTATTCAATCCCTTACTTCCCTAAGCACTTTTATACCTCTATTGGAATATCATCTAGTTTAACTACTTTTTCATTTTGCATCTCATTTAAAACTTGTTCTATTTCTGAAGTTTTAATTCTACAATAAAAATTTAAATTTTTATGCTCCTCTAATGTACTTAAATTACCTAAGTTAAGTTGGTAACCTAAATTTTCATTAAACAGTTATGAAAATACCTCTTTCATCGCTCTTTTATTTCCTTATCATTCAATAGTATCCTATTACATTCATCTTTAATGTATCTTATTTGAATAAGTTCTCTTATCTTCCTTTCTATGTAGTACACCCTATAGTGCAATTCCACTATAGTGGAGAAAATTATGTTGAAGTCTAACTAGCCAAATTCCACTAAGTGTGACCATAATTTACATAAACAATCAACTTGATTTGTGCACCGAAATCAGTTATTAACAAATAAAGGGAAAAAAAAATATGGTAGTGGATAAATAGAAAAAAAAACAAACCGAAATGATGGAGAAAGACAACCTGGACAAATTTCCAGAAGCAACAAGAAAGTTAGCATCGATGAACTTATTCCCACCCTAGGCATCCTCTCTTGAAGCAAAACTCCGTAAATGGAATGCATAGATAAAACCATGTCTTATGATTAAGGACACATAAGCAACATTGACATTCCTGGGTAAATTGCTGACAGCAAGCGGAGCACATTGAGTGCTCATCCTAACAAGTGACTACACACGTGCAAAGCGTAGCAGAAACATTGAATCACACGAAAAGGAACTAACCAACTATTAAATCAATGCTAAAGAGAACAATTCAGAGCTTACAGCTACAAGACAATGTCATTTGCATCCAGAAAAAATGGCAGGACTGAAAAGTAGTACCTCTGTAGGCAAATTCAAGAGCTCGAAGTCACTTTCGCGCAAGGATCACGACAATTCAATCGAAAGGGAGGTCCCGAACAAGCGTAGCAGGCGAAGGTCGTCCCCCTATGGTGAGGGGGGGAAGAAAACAGCGTTCTCTGACGTCGGTCAGAGCGCGAAACTAAAACAGTAAAACCGCCAAGAATCAGAAAGAGGTAATTGGCGAAGAATGAGGTCGCCGTAGGACCAGGGAGGCGGGTCGAAGGCTAGGCTAGGGTTAGGGCTCGACGCAGGGATGAACGGAAGGAAGCACCATAAGAGGTCGAGAAGAATGGTAAGATTTCGCTCGACCAAAGTCAGAATCCGACGAGATCGCCGGGACGGGGACGACAGTTAGGACTCTTGGAATCGAGGCTTATTAGGGTTCGTGATCGAAGTCCGGAGCGAAGGAGGGAGGGGAAGGTCGCGTAGGGGAAGATCGGACAAGGAGATGTAAGAGCGCAGGGGTGGTCCGGCCGAATTCAACCAGCTCGGCTCCATTGACCGAACCGGACACCTGACTCGAATTGAACGCAAGCTGACCGATCCGGATTTGGAGGATCCACACTGTGGATCTCGAATCTGCATTAGCTTGGAAGCTCCAAAGGGAATAAAATTTGAGAATGATCGTTAATAACCATATGGATCAAAAAATACCGAATTCTTAACCGGCCCGCCAACTGGACATTACGGTCCGGTTGCGAACCGCTTGCCCGGCCCGATTCGGTCGTCCGGTCCGATTTGGATCCGATCCGATTAATCGTCATCTTAGTTAAATAAATAAAAAATTAAAGAATGATGTAAATAATTAAAATAAAAAAATTACACAATTAAACTTATAAAAACTCTATAAAATATTTCATTATCTCAATAAAAAATATATTACATCTTGGACTTAAATAAAAAAATTTATTACAATAAAAAAATTAAATACATTTTAATTTTCATTATATTCAATAAATTTCAATCGTATTCGGTATTTCCTTCCGTCGTCGTAGTTCCGGATGTTCCTTTTGTTTCGTCTTGGTCTTCTTCGTCACTTTTAATATGTTGGGTTCGACTTGCAACTTTTGACCAATCATTGAGTAAACATTGCGCTTCCAAATTTTCCGGTCTTAAGCTAGAACGTCTCTCGTCCAATGTATTTCCTCCGATACTAAAAGTTTGTTCCACTGCAACCGTTGAAACTGGACAAACTAGAATTTCTTTTGCCATTATAGATAAGATTGAAAATATTTGAGTTCTTTGCGACCTCCATTTTAGAATGTCAAAGCTTTCTTCATCTGCATCACTAAAATCAAAAGAAGTGATAAATAATTCTCAAGTTCCTGACTGAAACTTGAGGATCCTCGTGAACATTTAGTCCGTTGCCTTAATAACAATTGTGTTTTAGTGAGTTTAGAAGTAATAATACTAATTGTAGTGGATTGATGTATTTCATGTTCAATAGTTTGTTCATCATATTTAAAGTTATATTTATTATAAATATCATATAAATGAGTTTTAATATTAAACAAAATCAAAGGAATATTAGGAGCAGTTTCGGTAATAGGGCTTAAAGATTCATAATATAATGCTAACATATCTTGCAAACCATCTAATTTAAGTCTAGGATCTAAAACAAAAGCACATAAAAATATTTCAGGAATGTTTAAGAAATATTTTCCCCATTTTTCTTTCATTACATAAATACATTGAGATAAATAAGTATCATTTGATTGAATATGTTCATTAAAAATACATGCAATATTACAACAATGTGTTAAAACTAAACGTGAAGTTGGATAATAAACACCTGATAATTGGTCACTAGCATCACTAAAAACTTTTAAAATTTCATAAATACTAGTGCATATATTCCATTGATTTGAAAACAAATAAATAGCACGTGATTGAACATGTTGATGAAAAAACATACATAATAAATCTTTGTATTCAAAAGTAGATAACAACAATTTATAAGTAGAATTCCAACGAGTTGGAATGTCATGTGCAAACCGTTTAGGCTTCATACCATTTATTTTACAAAATTTTCTCCATTCTTTCATAACTTGAGGATGTGTCCATAAATAATGAATTGCACTCCTAATTGATTGAATATGTGATTATAAATTTTTAAGTCCATCTTGAACACACAAATTTAAAATGTGACATATACACCTAATATGAAAAAATCTTCCACCTATTGATGGTTTACATATATCAATAAGTTCACTAATACTAGAGGTATTTGCACTAGCATTATCAAAAGAAATTGAAAAAACTTTAGAAGTTAGACCATATTCTTCTAAAATAACAAAAATAAGTTGTGAAATATTTTGTGTCGTGTGTGTTTCGTTAAAACATCTATATGCTAGCAATCTTTTTTTAATGTCCCAATTATTATTAATCCAATGACAAGTAATACTCATATATGAACAACTTTGTCAATGATCACTCCAAATATCGGAACACAAAGAAACTTTACTGTTTAAACAAAAAAAAATTTTAATCAATTCTTTTTTTTGTTCTAAGACTAATTTTAAAAGTTTGTGTTTTAGAGTATTTCTTGGGATACGTTTAATATAAGGATTTGCACTTGTAGAAGTCAATTTTCAAAAGATAATTTATCACTAAAACTAAAAGAAAGTTATTCAATTACACAAAATTTAGCAGTTTCTTCTCTAAATCTAGTTTTGTCAAATTTAAAGAGTTTAGATTCGTTACCCCAACCCGATTGAGAAGAGAATGTCGGAATTTGAGTTTGAGAACGATCAATACCAATTTCCACCGGATGATTTCTCTCCACATGTCGAGTAAGGGTTCCGTAACCTCCTCCTTGTTGAAATTTGTAACATTTCGAACAATATTTGTATTTTGCTTGCATATCACCGGAAGGGAGTGTTACTTTTTCGAAATGTTTGGTGAAGATATCGGATGCGGGGCGAGGCACTCGAGTTGGTCTTGTAGCCGTAGAACCCGCCATCGTACTGGATGTATTGCTCCTACTTTCTTAACTTTGATGATGATGACGTATTTGAAATTCATCGCCGGAAATATCAAGATCATAGTCGCCGATATCGAATTAAGGTGAATCGTCGCCTTGCTCGAACTCGAACTCAGGCGGTGGTGGCATTATGTTCTTTCCCTTTCTGGCATTGGTCGCACCCTTACGACTTGATCCGGCTCCAGACATTTGTAAAAATATGACTTGAGATTTGAAAGCAAATGAGGGAATGAGAATTAGAGAAGAGAAGTTATGATTTGTGAAAAAAATGAAAGAGAGTGGAGGAGTATTTATAGGGAAAAAAACATAAAAAAATAAAAATCCAACAACCGACCCAGCACAACGACCACGAAATCGTGGTCGTTGATCATCAACGGCCACGAAATCGTGGTCATCGTTTTTTTTTTTAAATAAAACGGTCGACCCACCGGGTCCGATTCGGGCCGACCCGACGGGTTGCCCGTTGCACCACAACGGCCACGAAATCGTGGCCGTTAAATTTTTATTTTTTTTTAAACCGTCAGTTCGATTTTTTTAGCGGTTCGGTTTTAAAAGCGATCAACCGCCTATTAGGCGGTCGTCCGGTCCGGCCAAACCCGTTGACCATGGTCCGATTCGGTCGGGTCCGGTCGGTCTCGACCGGACCTTGGCGTCTATGACTATCCATGCCGTCACAAACATTATATACATTTTAATTTTAATTTGTATAAAAATTCTAAAATATCTTTTCTCTCTTTTTCGCTTCTCGCTTTCTCAGCACTCAAGCATCGCGATCCCGAGCATCCACGATCGAGCATTCATGGCCACTCGGTATCATTGTTGAACGATCGAATTCAGACTGTAATCCGATTATAATCTGATTATTGTTTGACCTACATCGAAGTCCGCTCAGATTCAGCCAAATTATCATCGGAATCCATTGGCATTGCGGTCGTCAATACTACGATTCTTTGGCAGTCCTGAATTCGATCGTGGTCGGATCGAACTCGGCGTCGATTGGACCCACGGTTGGTCCCGGCCAAAATCTGTTGGAAATTCCAATTGTCAGATCTTAGAATATCGAATGACAATGAGTGCTCGGCTACAAGTGCGGGTGTTTGAGATTATGGTGCTCGAGCGTAAAAAAAACGGAAAGCAAAAGGAAGAAAGAATATTTTAAAATTTTTATAAAAATTAAAATGTGTATAATATTTAATTAGATATAAATAGTCCCTTGCAATCCTATAATCTCATCTCTCTCACAAAAGTTGTGTATCAAAATAAAATATTTTATGATTTATTATTTTTCATTGAGTCTAGGAACTGCGAATAAGTTTGAGCATTATCACATTAATAACCATATCAAAACTAATATTTAAAATTTAAATAAAAATATTAGATTAAAAATAAAAAAAGAGACTCTTGTATCAAAAATTTATATCGAAAGAGCCTCTAATTTTATATCAATATATATTATCATGTATAATTTATCTGTGAGCATTTTCATTTTTTATCATTTGATTTTTTAGGATTCAAGGATTTGACTATAATGCTCATCTAATTGAACGATGAATAATAAATATATTTACGCGTATGTTCGCGAATGAATTGTGTAGGGGTTATTCTAAGTTATAGTGTATACTCGATCAAATGATTAATAATAGAAGTATTCATAGATAAATTGTGATATATAATGTTTTCCTGATTTATTTTTAGTGGTCGATAGAGAGCACTTAGACTCCGATTTTATCCAACTCAGTTATTGACGAGACATTTTGAAGATTCGTGAGATAGAATCGATCACTCTCAAAAACTAGTAGGACCGATACGCGGATGTCAATCCAATAAAAACTAAAAAGGAGAGACATCTATTTATTATTTTAAAAAATCTTTCAACACAAACTAAAATTGTTTCAACTTAATTACCATTCTTTCAACTTAGTTACAATTATTAAAATAGTTAGAATAATTTTAATTAAAAATATTTCACACTGGGACAATTTTAATCATGATGAACCATTTTTTTTTTAAAGCAAGGTTCTTTTAAAATATTTTTCCAATATAAAATATTCTTTTTTACTTCGATTAAAGCTCAATAAGTCAACTTAAAAAAAAAATGTAAACTATAATTGGACTAATGCTCCGAAAAAGCCTATATAATTCCTTTAAATTGCATTGTATAACTCTGTGATATTAGTCTATGTTTGTTCATATTTTACCCAACAATAATAATCATCGAACTTTATCTATTAAATGGGTCGATTATATAGATTTTCTGTACTATTATTATTATTATTTTTTATAGTTGACACTTATTCAAGCTTTAGATCTGATTAATTTTAAGAGTGATTGACCCAATCTCATAGAAGTTTCTCATTAGCTATCTGGATAAATTGAAAAACGCTAACAAACAATCCACCAGTCGATCGTCCTTCAACACATACTCCATTTGAAGAATAAATCACATAAATTCATCGTAGTTAAGGCTCAAACTGCGAGGTACCTAATTTTACACTGATAGTGACATATCAACTGTATTATGCCCTGAGACTATTATTTTAGACTATATATATATATATATATATATATATATATATATATATATATATATATGTCATGTCGACACGACCGCGTCATTGTATGCGTCGTCGCATCGTCCAATCGCCCGTCGGACAGCGCGATCGATGCTAACTCACCGGCGGCCCGGGGCTCGACTTTCGATCGATTAGTGCTCGAATCCGCTCGAGAATTCATCGCGTCATGTGGTGCGCAATGGTGCACCGCATCGCGCGATCGCCGGATTCGGGAATTGCGGCCGAATCGAATGACGAGAAGGATCGGCCGACGCCGGCCGTCGTCCGGCGTCGATTTCGATCGCATTCACCGGAATCCGAGCGGTGTGGCCGATTTCGGCGTCATTACGATCCGCGGCCGAATCGCGTAACCGAGTATAGCGGGCGGATCGATGCTCGGTTGCCGGTTGATGCCACCGTCAATTCCGCCACGATTGATCGAATTGGCCCGATCATGGTGGCCGATGATCGAATGGTGTGCCATCGACCGCGTGATGCGATGAATTTTTTACCGTTTTGCGCCGGATTCTAGGCGCTAACCGGTCGGAAGTCGAGCCCCATCGGACAGTTGCCGCGTCGATCGCATTTCTAAATGTGTTTATCGAAATATTTCACTCACTAGGTGTGATCTTAACTCTCTTTAATATTTTTATTTCTTATCATATCCATTAAATACATCATGTAAGGTCCTCGACTCGTGTAAGTGTAACCCATGATGAGAAAGGATGAGAGTTGTATTAGGTTGATAGTTAACGTTGAACTTTGACAAATTTAAACAAATGGATCCATTATGTCATTGTGATAATACTAGGTTGTTCCTCCGGAATGAACGTATTAAGGGGTCCGACTGTAACGTCTCAGCAATGACTATTATATCTCCATAAAAACTTGAATATAATGTTAAATATACAGAGTTTTCATGTCATAAGTTAGATAAAAATAAATATTATAGAAAATTTGATTGTTTATTATTTGAAACATCTAGAACATTGAAATACTCATTAGTAAAGCAATGAAAGTACTAGATATTATGATTAGAAGAAGAATTAATATTATATATTTATAAGAGACAAAATAAATAAGAGAGAAGATAAATATATCAGAAAAACTCAAGTTTTAAATTATGATACACATAAAAAATAGAATAAGAAATGAAGTAACTATTATTATAGATAATTAATTAAAAGATGAAGTAATGTGAGTGATTATAAAAGGAGATTAAATTATAGCTCTAAAGATAGTTATAGTGAAGCAAACTATATATATATATATATATATATATATATATATATATATATATATATATATATATATATATATATATATATATATATATATATATAGAGGTTTAAACGTAAATACTAAAATTAAGATTTGGAAAGACTTATATGAGGTCTCGCAAAGAATTCCATAAAATGAAATAATTTTAATATGAAGAGATCTAAATAGATATGTAAAAGTAAAAAAATGATATATATACACACACACTATGCGCCACTTCCATCCGTGACTGTCCGTGCCTGTGAGTGCATGTGAACAGTAAATTTACTGTTCATAGCACAGTGAATTCACTGTGCTGTGATGGGGCGCACACAGTTGACAGTTGTGGAATTAAACGGTGCGCAGTACATAAATACTCTCTCTCTATATATATATATATAATAGTTAAGAGAGTAGTAAGTAAAACTAAGAATAAAACATTTGAATATTTATATGGACAACTGAATTAAAAAAATAGATATTTATAGAATAATCAAAGCTGGAGAGAGAAAGACTAAAGATTATACCTTAATATGATACATTTAAGATGAATATAATAAAGTACTATTATATAATGAGAAAATAAAAGAGTGATGAAAAAGATATTTACAGTAACTTATTAATAAAGATTTAGATGATCAATTTAACTTAGACAAGGGCAAAGGAGTTTAAAATTTTAAATTTTTTATTATAAAATTTAGCCTTAAAAAATGAAAACATACTTTATATATGTACAAAATGAAAAAATAATTAACCAGATGATATTCAATTATAAGTATTTAGGCAAGTAAGATATTGAATTACTTATAAAATTATTTAACTTATTATTTAAAATAAAAAATATATTTGATAAGTTGAAAATAATTTATATAAAAATAAAGGAGACACCAAATTGTAAAAATTATAGAGGTATTAATTAAATTAATGAATCATACCAGAAAACTATAAAAATTAATAGAAAAAAAATACTAAAGAAAGAGACTACAGTGATAGAAAATTAATTTGAATTTATATCGAAAATACCAACAATAAAAGTTATACGTATTCCTAAACGACTAATTGAAAAGTATCGAAAATAAAAAAAAACTTACATATGATATTTGTTAAGTTTAAAAAATTGTATGATAAAGTCCCCAAATAAATTAGATGAAGAAATATAGAAAAGGAAGGTGTTAATGTAATATATATTAAAATAATTAAAATATATATATGATGATATAATGACAAAAGTGAAAATATTAAAGGATCAGTGAAAGTGCTTTCTAAAAATATACACTATAATACATTAAAACATGATATATCATAGTGTATATTATTTACATATGATATTGTTTTGTTAAATGAGACATATAGGGTAAATGATAACTTTGAATTTTAGAAGAAAAAATATTAGAAGTGAAAGATTTTAAACTTGATTGAGCAAAAATAAAATATATCAAATTTAAATTTAGCAATATTATATACAATTAAACAATTGTTAAATTAGAAAATAATTAATGAATTGTATGTAACTAATTAAAAGTTTTAAAAATTTAAAATCATTTTTACAAAATGATTGAAGAATTGAGAGAAATATTTTACATAAAATACAAATATTATTGGAAGGAAGGAAACCATCGGATATTTTTATGATCGTAAAATATCTTTAAAACTTAAATGAAAGTTTCACAAAATAACAATTAAATTCGTTATGTTATACGAAGTTGAATGTTGGGTCATGACTCGAACACATAAAAAAAAGATAAGAGTTACGAAGATAAAATGTTAAGATAGATGTGTGGACCTATGAGAATTGATAAAATAAGAAATAAAAATATTATAATGAAAGTTATGATTGCACCTATTGAGGAAAAATTTAGAAAAAAACACATTTAAAATGATATCGATATGTAATTAGACATTTGTTAAATATTCAAATTAGGGATATAAAATTATTATAAATATATAAATCAGAGAAAAAAAATCTAATAAGACTGGGTCAGTAATGATAAAATAAAATAAAATAAATTATATATTAATGATCATATAATAAGGAATAAAGTAAAAAAAAAATCATAAATGATCTATATAGTTGACTTCATATAGTAAAATAAAACTTATTTGTTATTATTATTGTATCATATTCATTTATCTTATAACTTGTGTATTTGGATATCTCCATTTTTCATATTTTTTTTATTCTGATCTGGGTCTAAGATTTCATGTTAAATTTCATACAATATAATAAATTTAATCATAATTGTATAAAATTTTATTTAAAATTTTAAAAGTATTTTATGATCATACGAAAAATAACTCAAACGTTTTTATCGTTTGTGATAATGTCTCACATAAGTATAACTAAGGTATTGTGCATGTGGGCAACCAATGTGCATGATCGAGTGCACAGTGTACTGTGCATTCTTGATTGTATAGGTTCAGCGCGATAAAATATAAAATATAAAAAAGTTTAACGACTAAATTAAAATTTTATTACTAATTAATGATGGAATTTTAATTTTGTCGTTAAAATTCAATGATCGAAATTTATTTGGACGGATTTAAAGATGAATTTTAAAATTCATCACTAAATTGGAATTATGTTAATTGAATTAGGGACGAAATTTTAAATTCTATAGCTAATTTAACAAAATGTTAATCTAATAAATTTTAATATACATAGAAGGCTATTTAATTATAATATCCAAATCATCATCTAATACAAAAAAAAATTATGTACAAATAATCATCGTCTATATAGAAGTTCGACATTAGGAATTTAGGATATTCGATTCTTCGATCCAACTAATCTGTAAGAGTGACTGATCCTGCTCTATGGACCTTCAAAATGTCTCATCAATAATTAAGTCGGATAAGATTGAAGTTCAGACGGCCTCCATCAGCCACCAAAAGTGAATCAAAGACTCACAATTTTTTTATGATTCAATCCGAATTTTACAATCGTGCTATTCCTGAATGATGACAGTTCAATATTAAAGTCGTATTTCGTTCATCGAGTAAACTTCTAGACTTTAAGGTCATTTGAATAATTTTTTTTTAAATTCGTTATCGAACGATATATATTTCAACGATCGAATTATATTTTTCTATAAAATATTTCTCCATTATTTACTATTGCACCGTACGTGGAGTGTGTACAGAGAAGTCAGCATTTTTAGATTTATGTACGATTCAAATAGGTAGTCCTGCATTTTTCATGATTGATTCCTTTGAAAACCAAGGCAATGGCGCAAGCCCGGACACGGGCAATCCGGCGACTATAAATGAGTCTCTGAATCTCCACTGGTACCTCCTCGTCCGTCGTACGGAAGCAGGTCCATAGCCATTTAAGCAGATTCTTGTTTTTTTTCCCTTTTTTTTCTTTTCTTTTCAGTTCTCCATTGCAGATCGCCTCTGATATTAAAAAAAAAAAAACTAACTTAGGATTAAATATATGACTAGACATAGTACTGCATCTCGACTCGATTATATATTATTCCAGATGTTCCGTATCTCGGTTCGATTATATATTATTCGAGACCCTTTGCATCTCGACTCGATTATATATTATTCCAGATGCTCCGCATCTCGGTTCGACCATTATTCTAGACGTTCCGCGTCTCGGCTCGACCATATATTATTCCAAACACTCCGCATCTCGACTTGATCATATATTATTCAAGATGCTCCGCGTCTCGGCTCGACCATATCTTATTCCAGACACCCTGCGTATCAGCTCGATCATATCTTATTTAGATGCTCCGCGTTTCAGCTTGGTCATCATCTCATACATCGACAAAGACATATTATCTCGGATGTATGACTTCTCAACATATGAATTACCTTATTTTATCAGAGGACAGGACGGGTGTTTCCTGTTTAGAGGGTCCAGCAGACAGTCCTTGTCAGCATTTCTCTCCGATTACAAAACAGACGTTCATACTGATTTTCAGAGGAATATGTCTACTTCATTAATAAGGAATTGTCTAATATCAACCACGCGACAAGCATTAATGATGACCTATGCGCCGACAATATTTATGAGGATAATGACCCCTATTATTTCTTAAAAGCAAACGTAAGACCAAAAAGTCATATCGTTCATACTATCCGTACTGTTTGACAGGATGATTTTTCTTCTATATATAGTCCTCCCAAAGGAGGAGAAAAGGGGGTTCGCGCATTCTTAATTTAACCTTTTCATTCCTTTCTCATTTGTTTACTAATTTCCTATCTTGAACGTCGAAGGGACTTTATCGAATTTTCTCTCGACGCCCTTAATCGTTTTTTTATCTTGTAGGCTCCGTCATTCGGCTTGTCTCATTTCATTCGACTAGGCTCACAGTCGAGACGACGCTTCGATTGTCCCCACTCTTCCTCCGCGTCATTCCCTTTCGTCCGAGCTATCAGTCCTTACTGCTCTCGCTACCAAAACACCTCACCGTGCCTGTACTGATCCTCTTAGATTTTTGCAAAGTGGAAAACATGTATATATAATTCTCAGTTCGCGTCTTAGCAGTTAGCAATTCAACTTTTTTTTTTTATTTTTTTATTCATAAATAAATAATTATTTAAAAAAAAAAAAGAAACAGTGGTAACGGCGCCCACAGCACAGTTGGTCATGAATTACAAACCCGCACCGCACAACAGTTTCCATGCGGACGCTCAGTGTCGAGATGTGGCGACTCGGCGCCCGAGCGGCTCGAGCCCGTCACGGCGCTTCGCGGGTCCCTGATTTTGATGTTCCTAACGTAACCCTGGAGGCTTACATTATTCACGGATTTACCCTCCTCGGTCTAGTGAAAGAGAAGGTTAGTTTGGTAAATTGGCTCAAAAAGAGCTGCTTCCGCCGAGAAAAGGGAATTGGAAACCGCTGCGATCTGGTCCAGCTCCCCCTGTAATTAACCTCGTCTATTTATAGGAGCTGCCTCCTCCCCGTTCGTTGTGCTCGTGGAAGAGATCGAGATCGGGAGGTGTTTATTTTTCGAGGTAACGATGAGGACGAGCTGCAATGGTTGCCGTGCGCTGCGCAAGGGCTGCAGCGAAGAGTGCACCATCCGCCCTTGCTTGCAGTGGATCAAGAGCCCCGAGGCGCAGGCCAACGCCACCGTCTTCATCGCCAAGTTCTACGGCCGCGCCGGCCTCATTAACCTCATTAGCGCCGGCCCCGACCGCCTCCGTCCGGGTACTTGTTTTTGCCTCGATCCCTTCGATTCTTTTATGCTACCTTCTCGGTCTTGCTCCCGATCGGGGATCGAGGGATTTGATGTGATCTGATCGATTTGTATGCAGCTATATTCCGGTCGCTTTTGTACGAGGCCTGTGGCCGGATCTTGAACCCGATCTACGGCGCCGTGGGCTTGCTCTGGTCAGGAAACTGGCCTCTGTGCCAAGCCGCGGTGGATTCAGTGCTAAAGGGCGAGCCGGTGGCGGAAATATCCCCCGACTCTCCAGTTTCCCCCGCCGCCGTTCCGGGATTCAAGTTCTACGACATCCGCCGAATCGTCAAAAAACCGGAAAGAGCCGATGGGAACCTACACAGGGTAGCCGGCGCTAAGTCCCGAACCAACTTCAAGCGTCCAGGATTCAATCCATCGACTTCGGGGATGCTCCTCCCGGCGGAGATCCGAGAAGCGAAGGAGGAGAGCAGGAGCGCGACATCGGGGGAGGGGTCGTCGGACGTGAGCCAGGGCGAGCCGAAGGTGGCGCTCGACCTGACGCTCGGGCTGGATCTTGCAGTAGGTAAAGCGGAGATGATGCCGGAGACGGCGGGGGCAGCGGGCTCGTGCCAGGCGGTGGAGCTTGGGCTGAGCCTAGCCGCGGCGTGACGGTGGAACACGCGATGGTACGTAAGGGTTGAGAACGTTACGTAGGGTTCGCGTCATTCGTTGCATGGTGTGGGCCCAGTGCAGAAGCCTAGCTTGGCGGCGTCAGTTTTATGTTTTTATTTTTTCCTTTCTAATTTTAGTCTCTTTTTCTGCTGCCCGATTGTCATGATAATAATCCATGTTTACTCTTTGTTTCAGTTAGGAATTTCAGTTTGTGGACGAGCTATATCTTAATTATCACTTCGATTCCATTATTTAGTCTTACTCCAATTAATCTTTCGCGTTAAGAGATCGATCAATTTTCATCTAATAACAGAATTGTCAATTTGATAGAGTCCTTGAGTTGGATTGAAATCTTCGAATTAATTCACTCAGTCAAATAATTTAAATAGTTTGAATTAAAATTTTATCAATTCAATTCGGCCTTATTTTACTTCTTTTAGATATATATAAAAAAAAGGCCTCCCAACCAAGTCTATCCGATTCTCAAATCAATTTTTAAAGAGAAAAAAAATCAAAATTTAGTAAAAATATCGACAAGAACGAGAAATTGCTAATCCATCTCTACCAATTGGCTACAAACCTATTTAACTATTTAACGAGCTTAAATATATAATTGTGTTTTTGGAAGAACTTTGATAAAAATAATACAGATATTATTATAAAAAGAAATTTAAAATTATAATTCAAATTCAAAATTTTTTAGTTATTCTATGATATGATATTCGAATTTGTCAATCAAGCGGCCTCTATTAGTCTGTCTCCAAATCATCGTAAAAGAGATAAATCATGATAAACCTTTGACCTTTGAAATTAGTAACTAACATATGAAAGGACGATACTCTCGTATTTACGAGGAATTAACTCATTATTCTATGATACAATATCTATATGTATTAACTACTAAGTCTTTTTCACGGGGATAAATTCTTCATTATTCTAATAAATAGATCAAGAGATATATCTCATAATTTATCCTGACGAATAAAAGACAAGTAATCGAGAGTTTAAATAATTCTGAATAAATTCAACTCTCCTTTTTTTTACCCCAATATTTTATGTATGGAGGACAGGACATGCAGCTCATGCATGACGTCATGCAAGTTGCTAATTAATTACAGAGCGCGTGGCTCCTTACCAAATCAATTAAACAACTCGCTTCCAGAGATCTCTAGAACTGCCTTCGCGGGCGACATTTAAGACTATTCAATCAGTAGACGCGTGGTCGGCACGAGCCGATCGAGCGGTCCCGATCCCCTCGGCGACCGGCAGCAGAGCAGAACTAATCGGAATGTAAAACTAATAATTAAATGCTCGTGACGGACGGTGTCAAGCCCAGCCCGGCCCGACATGTTATTCAGAAATTGGGCCGATCGGATCAGAATTGCCTCGGTTAACAAGTGTTGGTATTGGGCTGAATGGGCCCACTGCATCGTCTAAATTTTTCATATTAATTTTTCTTCTGGATTTACTTGTTAGCCGTGAGAATCTTTCCTATATAATATATATAATTTATTATATATTAATTTAAACTATCTATTATACTTTTTCTTTTTTTAGTTTTTTGGTCTTAAATGCGGCACAATTATTAGAAAAAAATTACTGCTGCATAAGTTGATTATGCACTCGAGCGATGTGGATACCGCAAGTAGTTTCACCGATGCAGTCACTCTTCGCTAGCTGGCTCCGCATTCAGATCGAGGAAGCGCCCTGCGGTCCCGTTCTCCGCCACCGTCAGAGCCGCCCAAGTTGGAGGCTAGTTACCGGGTCGCCTCATGCACCCGATGGAGGATGACGAAGAGTTTTGCCACCTCATCATTCATGACTTCTTCAGTGGCATAGTAAGAATTTTCAAATTGGAGGATGATTCAATACGTAGTTGCAATGAATAATAAAAATATTATATAACTTTAAAAATAAATATATCAAATGATATAATCGTCTCTTCAATTCAAATGAGTCTCACCCATCTTTGTAATTTCATAGAATTGATTATTAGTCAAAAATAATATTATCAAGTTGGTGCTCAATATACATTAATTTCATCGGAGAGAAATTGAATCGATAAAACTGAGCAAACGGAAATAATTTTCTTTTATTATAAGCAGAGAATGAATTTCATAGATCTAGATAAGTCGTACATAACAACTCTGTATTCGCATCGTTAAAGCGATTATTGAAAGTTCGAACATGTAAATTTATCATTTCATAAAAAATTTCAATGCGATAATAATGAAGATTTATTTTTCCTTGAATATTTCATTGTAATATCTCATGAAAGATGAATAAGTCTTTCACGCGTAAATTGATTATCCATCCCATATTTAACAAAAAATAAAGAAACTTCGTTAATAATAAATCCTAACGATCATCTTTTGCGATTTACAATTAATGTTTACTTTATCTTACAAAAATCATGACATTTACGATTTATTGATCTTTTCTTTGCAAAGTTTATCATAAATCATTCATGACTCCTCAATAAGTGCATCTGAAATATGAATTCACATTTTATCATCAATTTCAACAGATTATTTGTTTGCATCCTTTGCTTATGATTTTTTTCATCTTCAACAATTAAAAGGATATCAATAATTGAAATACACAAGTATATATATCAAATTCAATAATTTATTATAATGTGAATTTCAATGTATAGTCTTAGTTTTTTTTAAATTTCTTCTCTTGATTCGTATCTTGTTCAATAAAAAAATATCAACATTGTTAATTCTTTTAATAATTATTTTTTCAAATTATTTCTCATGAAATATATCTCTTTGTTTATATGACGCTTCAATAATACTGTTTAACTATACAACCATATAAAAAAGTAAAAATTTCTATGTGATTTTCATCAACAACTACTAGTGGAAGTTTCAAATGAACATAATAATAAATATAATAAATGGACTTGTTCTCTATCATAATTACATTTTTTAAGTAATTAAATTCTTCACTCATATTATTAATTTTATTATATTTTTATCCCCATAAATTAAAAAAAATAAAGTGATTAAAGAGAAAAAAATTTAATATACATATTGTATATTTACTATTAATTTTTATTTTTATTTTTTAATTTCACGAGGACTGTCGCACTCCCTTCCCCGGCTACACCACTGCACTTCCTCCTCTTGGTCTCGTCGACGTCGTTGCAGTCTCCATAGTCGAACTGAGGGGAGAAATGGAAAAAAGTAAAAGGAGGAATCTAAGACTGTATTTGGTTACCCTTCTCCACTTCTCTCTTTTCCTCATATTTTTTCTTTTCTGAACAAATATAAAACGAATCGTTTTTTATTTTCCAATCAAATATAAATTATATTTTTTTAAAAAACAAAAATGAAAAATATTCAATCAAATATATTTTCCATATTTTTTTTAAAACACTCCAACCAACCAAACGCCCTTTAAATTATACAACAAACAAAGACGACGACGTAAGAATGGCGACATCAACACTTCATCTACTGCTCTACCGCTGCAGTCTCGTCGCCTCTAGTACTGCTCTACCGCTCAAAGCCACCATGAAAACACGTGAAAGTGAAACCTAAAGATTAAAAATCACAAACACTTCATCATCTCTATGATTCTTTTTCAGCATCCATCAATCGATGAAATTCTGATCAGAGATTAAACACGTATATATAACGCCTTCTTCATGTATATAGTAAAGTGCCCTCGCAGCAACTTGTTCTTTCTCAAAGGATCTTCTTTCCGAGAAGCAACGAGCCTTTTGGCTTTTGCGCACAGTAATGAAACGCGAGAAGCGCAACTCGATCGATACACGAGAAGCTTCACGATTAATTGCCACCGAACCTTTTGATCTTTCGTTTCTGATTCACGTAGTTATTATTTTCCACATCGAGTGTCTCCGAGATACCGCAGTCACGCGCAATATTTGAGGCATCATAAAAAAGCCAACGCACAAAAAGTTCCACTCATTCACCACCCGAACGTCAAGAGACTGAGACTGAGACTGAGAGAACGAGACACCATGAAAAATAGAGAACCAAACAAGCCTACTTTACATTTCACGCTCTTTCATGATGGTGCCACTTAGCTAGCTCTCTCTTTCTCGGCACCAGTGCACGCGGTGGTCTCTTGTTTCTTTCTCAAAAGAATCTAACTCGCTCGCGGTTAGTAAATTAAATGTTTTCCGCCATGCTCATGAGTCATGATCATGGGGAGAGTAGTCGCATTTACTATGTGAATGATCGCAGAATCACAAGAAAGCCTGAGAGACTACTACTCCCGCCGAGCGCCTCCTTCGATGCGTATTGGTATGGGTCGAAGAGTAAGTTAAGGCTCCGGTTGAAGTGACCAGAACCCTGTCGCCTTCTTTGTCAAAGTCAAGGCTCTTCGTTCGTGAGAGGAAGTGGGAGAATTTTTTACTAACTTAACTCGTCGCGATAATTATGGCTTTATAAGGGTCAATCTTAGCTTAGATTCTGCTCTAGTAGTCGTATCTTGAGGAAGAAGGAAGAAGGAAGAAGAAGTCAGTGTAGATTCTTTGATTGAAGCACAATGCCGCTTCCTTTCTCTTTAATCTTTCACCTAATTCTTCTTCGTCTTCGAGTCTCGCTGTTGCACGCACTGCCGGTGCCCGACCCCGCGCCCGTCCAGCTCCGCCAGGCGCTTCCGCTTCCACCTCCTCGTCGGCGCTGCCACCATTCCGGCCTTCCCCGAGCAGTCCGACGTAGCCTCCTCCGCATGCCCCTTGACCTCCCGGCTGATCTCCTCCCTTCCGTGACCGCCGCCTGCGCCTCCGGTAGCGGCCACCTCCTCCTCCTCCCGGCCGCGCTGCTGCCCCGCGCTCGCCGCCTGGCTCTACGCCGCCTTCTCCCCCACCGCACTCGCCGCTCGCCCCCTGCCTGACACCGGCTACGACCTCCCCGCCCTGCCCGACGACTCCGAGGCTTGCGCCGCAGGCGCGGAGCGCGCGGTCCGGGCGCGCGGGCTCGAGCTCCCCCGCGAGAACGCAACATGCGACGCCGCCTACTGCTACTGCGGCGTTCGGCTCCGGCGCCTCGCGTGCGCTGGCGGGTTCGAGGCGGACCCCGCGGAGGGCCGGTGGGTACCTGCCGGCGGCGGAGCGCGGAGATTGGAGGAGGACTGCGCCGGAGGGGGGCTTACCGTATGCTCTCGCTGTCTCAGGTCCCTCAACCAGGTTGAACCAGCGACCTCCCTGATTCACTCGTCCTCAAAAACATAAATCAATCTTCCGACGGTGAACATTAATTTCTCATGCATGCAGCTGAAGGCCAACTCGTCGAGATCGTCGGGCGGCACAGGCGGCCGCGGCGACTGGGAATGCCAACTAATGGGGGTGACATGGCTGCTCCACAGGAACAGGACGCTCTACTTGCCGACCGCCACGGCTGTTCTCCGAGCCCTCATGGCGGCCGACGCTGCCGGAAGCCCCGACCCGAGCTATTGCACGCTCTCACAGGACGCTATGCCGCTCGCCGTGGGTTCTAATCAAATTGACGGCCATGAAACATCATCCTCTGCTGCTCTCTCGACTCTATTTCATCTCCCATTGCCTCTCCTCCTCTGCATCTTCCTCCTCTAGTTAATTAGACTATGCGCAGGAATTGAAATAAAAGGGTTTTGGAAGAACCTACGTACGCTCGTCGATTTCATTTCTTTGTAATTATATGTTCGCTTCTATCTCGTGGTAGACTCTTTCCAGTTAATCTTATAAATGTTCAGGATCATTTATATATAAAATTGGTTAATCCTTATCGATCTGTTGTTATTATCGATGGATCGATAAAACAAACGGATTCACTGCTATACTACGCAAGTGTGCTATTGTTTCAGTAAAACCAGCTACTACAGTAAGCATATGGAGGATTCAGAATAGGAATTTCTTCTTTTGCAAATTCATTCTTGTGTCGATTCTGAGATCTTAAATTTCTTACAGCAAAGGGAACACTGCAGTTCCTTCTAAGATGAAATTGTATGCTGATTTTACGGCGAACTCTTCAGTGGAGTTCTTTCTATCTCCAGATGACTGTATCTGGCATAATGGTTTGGTTAATAATGCACGGCCATTTTCCTCCTTAATATTTGTTCAGTTCTTCAGCTCAACCTGATCAGAAACTGTAATTTCCAGGTTTCTGCATCTCTGAATGATCACTGGCCTGTTGCCAACTTCCATCCATCCTGATCGAGATGAGTAATTCCCAAAAAAAATAATAATAAGGGAATTATTTCTGGCCAAGATGGATTGTAGCTTGCAAAATCTGGTTTGTATTACAATTATGCCTAAACTCCTCGACTGAGTTAATCTGATGCCAATCTATTAATCACTGTTCTCCATTATTTCTTGTTTGGTCCTCTGATTCCCAATTGAAAACTCAGGTCGACAAATCTCAAAATCACATCACAAATTAAGAGTGGTCTTGTTCAAGTTCATCTTTAATCCACCAAAGGAGAACTCCATAATTGCATGCTTTCATCAGCCCTTAAAAGAATCAAAGAATCATCGGCGTATTGCAACGCCATCGGGTTATCTCATAGTTTCAGCTTCAGATGAATTTCTGAGTGTGTGCCGAGCTCACAGCTCCTGTCCAACATCCTGCCAAGAAGAGCTAAGAACAGTTTTTGATGCAGCGATCAATCATTCATTGCAGCTCTGGTATAAAGTGCCGGACTAAATGCCCCCCATCCTCGGACGACTATGAGATCTAAGAATTTATCCAGTAGATAGAGTACGACTTCAATATTAGATCGTCGTACAGGAATGACGTGACTGCAAAATCCAAATTAAATAGTGAAAAAATTACGAGCACTTTTTCGATTTATATTTGATGGTTGATGAGGATCACTTGGGCTTCCATTTTATTCGACTCAATTATTGACGAAATATTCCGAAAATTCATAGGACATGATCGATTATTCTTAAAATTAATTAGATCGAAAGTCCGAATGTCTAGATGCCAACAAAAAAATACTTGACTAATTATAAAATTTGATTTGAAAATTTAAAATTAATTAGATAAAAACTTGTATATAATAATAATAAAAAAAACTTTAATTGAACCCGGACTAAAGTCTCGAGTAGGTTTAGATCAGAAGACGCACACATTGCTTTGTAACGCAGCCGCACGAGGCGAATCGCGATTGCGGCACAGAGATGACACCCCTTTATAAGGGGGTGTGCTGCATCCAAAGGAGGGAAAGAGGGTGACGCCGAGAGGCTGTTCAAGCGAGGTGCTGTCAGAGAGAATAGTAAGAGTAGAGAACATCAAGGCGCGGTTGGATTTTGGCTTGTGGAGGAGGAGGTTCTTTCCAGTGTGATCGATCCTCAGACGGCAAAGCAGAAACGTCGTCCTAACGTTCCAGAAAGCTAGAAGATTCTGACGGTCACTGTAAGTTCCTTTACCGTTTTACAGTTTCGTTATTCATTTCATTATTCATGCTTAGATAATCTCGATTAGATGCTAAAACATCCAACATTGGTATCAGAGCCAAGGTGAGTAAGCATCTATTCGAGTTTAGAAAGTTTTTTCTTCTGTAAATCTACTGTTCATCGCGAAAAAAAAATAAAGGTCGTGGAGAAGATGAACAGTAACTGCCCTGGCGAAGAATGGAAAACCACTCTGGACAAACTGCTCTGGTCTGTCTAGAGCAGTTTGTCGAGCGGAAAACCACTTTGGCGAACTGGCCAGGGTGGTTTTGAGCCTAGCCAGGGCGGTTTCACCGTTGACAGAGTGGTTTTAACCTTGCCAGGGCAGTTTGAGCCTTGGCAGAGTGGTTTTAACCTTGCCAGGGCAGTTTGAGCCTTGACAGAGTGGTTTTAACCTTGCCAGAGCAGTTTGAGCCTTGGCAGAGTGGTTTTGAGCCTTGCCAGGGCGGTTTACCGCTGGCAGGCGATTCACCGCTGGCGAGGCGGTTACGCCGCCTGGCGAGGCGGTTTATCGGCAGGCGATTTACCGCTGGCAGGCGGTTTACCGCCGAGCGAAGCGGTTTGCCGCGCTGGCGAGCGGTTCTTGCTGGCGAGCGGTTTATACCGCCAGGCGGTTTAAGCCTGGCGGGTTTAACCGAACCAGTGGTCTCGATCTGTAGGACGGTTTTAACGCTGTGAAGAGCGGTTTAAGCCCTGGAAAGGGCAGTTTAAGCCCTGGAAAGGGTGGTTTTACTGCAAACAGACCGGTTAGCATAAGTAATCAGTTTGGTGACTGATCTGAACCGGTCAAGAATTCACTTAAAGTGGTCGGGAACCACAGTAAGTGCCCAAGCTGTTGACTAAGTTGACTTTGGTCAACTTGACTCATAACTTAATAATCAAGTAATTGTTTGGAACAATTAGGACTTGAAATAAACAACTTAAAGATAGACCAAATGAACTAGGGTTGATGGCTAGGAATAATGTGAAAAATTAAACAACCGTTTATTTCACTCGAGTGCCTAGGGTATTCGGAGAGAAATAAAGGAGTTTTGGTTTTCACATAAATGGTGAGACCGATTAGACTTAGATGATAGTCGATTGATAAGAGTACCATTTGACTGGTCTAAGTCAGTCGACTGTCCTCCATAAAATCAAGGAAATTTATTCTTGATTTATTATGATAGATCCATGCCTATATATAAAGGTTTGTCGGTTTTTGTACGACTTAATTAATTTCAATTTTTCAGATGGCACGGATGATTACCACTATGACTAGACGCGATGTGTTACGAATCTACCGAGAGAGGCTATCCAGGGATAGAGTATGACTCAGCTCATGGAGTCGGGTGGCACATCGAGAGGCTTGATAGATTGTTCTGGAGACTCGAGATGCAGGAGTTTCCGATTCTGGACAATTACAGAATTTGGGCTCTGGTCCGCTCATTGTCACAGCACCTGAGTGAGATTGCGCATGAGATCTGGGGCCGCTTTGAAGGGCGTGTCTCTTATACCCGATGCTACCGAGCCGCTTTCACTCACGAGGCTGAGGTGCATAGTGATGATCCAGAGGATGATTCGGAAAAGGACCCTGATAGAATCTTTCCTTTTGGATCGCTTCAAAGGTCTCCTACAGAAGATTCTGCATCCTGACATCATCTTGAGAGCATCTCGACGGGGGATGTCTTAGTTCAGCCCAAGAAGATTGAGCATGTTTGAATCATTACTGCACTAATATTTGTCCTAGTGGGAGTAATGATTATCTATCTAGTTGTTTAGTTTTTTATTTTTCAGTTATGAGTAGAAAGAATGTTATATGTAACATTCTTAGTAGAGTTATCTTTGTTGTTTGTTGACAATGCAATGAAGTTTAATTTAATGATATGTTCATTTTATGTTGTTAACTTTACATGATGCATGATATTTTTACTCTTTGATTTGTTCATAGTGAGTACAATTTAAATGAAAATGTTCATTTAATGATATCATGTTAAGATGGGATGTAATGTAATTGATCAAAGTCGATTCGATTGGTACATACAGATGATGAGTGACAATTGGATTGTCACTTGATTTTATAAACCAAATCAATTTACGCTTGAATCAATTTGTAGATTACATACATAAAATTATACTTGAATGACTAAATAATGTGTTTATTTATGTTAGGTTATAATAACTAAAAACATCATAAATTGAACTCAATAAGGGTGAAAAACTCAATGGGATAACTACAAGATCGACACCTCAAGATACAAGATGTACTTGAGGAACAAGAAGTTCTAGAGGTCAGAATCGTCATGGTAGAACCTGTAGATGGTCCCACTGCACAAAACAGATGAGATATTGATGCCTACAAGGCATGGAAGAAGAAAGACTCCACTGCTAAGGGCATCTTGATTAGTTCAATGATAGATGACCTAGTATTTGAGTATGAGCCGTATCCTTCAGCTCATGCTGTCTGGGTTGCCCTTAAGGACAAGTACATCGGAGTCAGTCTGAGCAAACTTCGACAGCTAACGATCAAGTTCGATAGCTATAAGAAGCGCCTGAATGTCACTATAGTTCAACATCTCAGGGAGATGTCGAATATGATTTGGGAGCTTAGAATGCACGGCCACGAATCACGGTGTGACGATGAACAACGAGTTGACGGTCATTCGATCCCTTCCAGATTCTTGGGAGACCATGAAGCAGACCCTTACTCACAGCGAGAGTATTAAGACTTTCGTTGATGTCTTACGCCATGTAGAACTTGAGGCGGAGAGAGTAGAATCCGCGAGGATTTTTGGCCAAGCCTATTTGGCTGCCGGTTCTGCTGGATCATCTGGATCCAAGAAAAAGAGATGGTTCAAGAAAGGGAAGGGAAAGAAGAAGGAAGTTGCAGCTGCAGGTGGGACTGGCCCAATCAAGAAGAAGAAGAACAAGAAGACAGGGAAGAAACCTAAAAGCAAGATAACTTTCTTTAATTGTAACAAGAAGGGTCACTAACAAAGTGTCTGAGCCAAGAAAGGTAACTTCCAGTTTGTCTTCTGAGGATTTTGTTGCTAGTTCTGTGTTGTTGGCTGATTCTTATCCTTTGTGGATTATAGATTCGGGAGCAACCAACCATGTAGCTCGGGAGCGAGTTACATATGTGGAGTACCGCCGGGTACCAGCTGGCAACAAATGGATATATGTAGGAAACAATGCAAGAGTCAAAGTCAAAGGAGTCGGCACTTGCAAACTTAACCTTCGGGGTGGAAGAACTTTGTTTCTACATGATGTCTTGTATGCTCCTGAGATTCGGAGGAATCTTGTTTCTGTTACTTGTCTTTTTGATCTAGGGTAATGTATACGGTGTGTTGAACTCAAGATTGACTCAGTGTCAATCGGTTATGGTTTTTTAACGAATGGTTTTATAGTTCTTGATGTGGAACCAAATGATAATTGTACGATTGATAATTGTTTTTCAAATATTGCTCTTACTAGTGATGCAGAAATAACTGATGATATTTGTCATGCTAGATTAGGACATATAGGACAAGATCGCATGAATCGATTAGCTAAAGAGGGCTTATTGGGCTCTCGAGCTAAGGTTAGCTTGTCTATACGCGAGCATCATCTTCTCGAAAAGCAATTAGAAACCATTCGAAGGCTATTAGGCGTAGTCGCCATTGCAATTGATTCATTCTGGATATTTGTGGTCCAATGAATGTGAGGGCTAGACATGGAGCTTCCTATTTCATTACATTTATTGATGATTTCTCTCGCTTTGGCCATGTGTATTTGATTTCTCACAAATCAAGCATTGATTATTGCTTCATTATATGAACGGTTGAGAATCAAACGGAATGTAAGGTTAAGACTTTACGACCGACCGTGGTAGAGAATATTTGTCGATATGCTCAAGACAATATGTAATGATAAAGGGATTATTAGATTCTAACGATCCTCGAACTCCACAAAGAAAATGGGGTCACGAGAGAAGAAATAGGACTCTTCTTAAAATGGTTAGGTTCATGATGGCTAATTTGTCGATCTCCTTTTGGGGAGATGCATTATTAGCTGCAACCTATATACTTAACAAAGTGTCTTCAAAGTCAGTTCCAACTACCCCATATGAACGGTGGACGGACAGAAAACCAAATTTGGGAAATCTGAGACCCTGGGGGTCACCGCTTCACGCTCACGATAGAGCTCACAAGTATGGAAAACTAGGACCTAGAGATAAGAAGTGTATCTTTATAAGATATTCTGATACCTCAAAAGGTTATGTTTTCATAGGTGAGACGTCAGATGGAACAATCTCTGAATTGGATTCAAGAGATGCCACTTTTCTCGAAACTGAGTTCCCAACAAGAGGTGAAGTTGATAAGATAGTTTCTCTATTTGAGGAAGAAGAGTCGTTATCAACTGGACAGGTGTCAAGTGGGATACCTGGAACTAGTCAACCCAGTGGGAGTACTTTGCCTAGTCACGGGGTGACTTCTCAACAACCCATCTTACGGAAAAGTGTTCGTAAGATCAAACCTAAGAAAATGTTTGATATTGAGAATGAGGCAATGATTACACTCCCTGTTGACGATGAGGAACCTCAGTCAGTAAAGGAAGCTCTAGGATCTAGAGCTGGAGAAAGGTGAAAAGTTGCAATGGTTGAAGAAATGGAGTCAATGATTAAGAATCATGTTTGGGAGTTAGTCGATCTTCCTCCTGGCCGAAGGGCTATTGGGAATAAATGGATTCTAAAAATAAAGAGGCGAGCTGATAGATCGATTAATCGATACAAAGCTCGTCTAGTTGCAAAAGGATTTACCCAATTAGAGGGTATTGACTTTGAGGAGATATTTTCTCCCGTAGTAAAGTTTGTGTCAATCCGAGTCATTTTGGCTTTAGTAGCTCACTATGACTTGGAGTTACATCAAATGGATGTAAAAACCGCTTTTCTTAATGGTGAGCTTGACGAGGAAATCTATATGGTCCAGCCAGAAGGTTTCGTTGCTTTAGGCCAAGAGGATAAAGTATGTAGATTGAAGAAATCTATATATGGACTGAAGCAAGCGTCAAGACAATGGAACATAAGATTTAATAAAGTGATTTTATCTTATGGTTTCGAAATGATCAATGAGGATCATTGCATTTTCCTAAAGAAGGAAAAAGGAAAGTATGTCATTTTATCATTATATGTTGATGATATGCTGATAGCAGGAAATGACATAGGTTTTGTAGTGGAAGTCAAAAAGTGGTTGTCTTCATAATTTGACACAATAAATATGGGAGAAGCTGAATACATCTTAGGAGTAAAGATCATCAGGGAACGATCAAAGAGACTTTTGGGTTTGTCACAAGAGTCTTATATAACTAAGATGTTACAACATTTCAACATGTCTAATCATAATAAAAGGAATGCATTAACTATTGTGAAAGGTACTGCTCGAGCAAGAGTATGAGTCCCAAAACTCCAAATGAAATAAATGAGATGAATAAAAAATCATATGCGTGTTGTTGGTAGTTTAATGTACACTATGTTGTGTACTGTCCGATATCACTATGCTATTATTTAGTCACCGCTTCAAATAAAACCCAAGACCGAGACATCGAAGGCAAGAAAAGAATATTTAGATATCCGAAAGTGACGACAGACATTCCAAGTATCAAGGATCGAGCATGAGCCTCAAGGGATATTCAGACGCAGATTGGCCGGGACCTCGATGATAGAAAATCTACATCATACGCGTTTGTTGAATGGTGGCGCCATCTCGAATAAAGAAGAAATGTGCCCGTGTGGCCTTATCAACCATGGAAGCCGAATATGTGGCATGTTCAGCGGCTGTACAAGAAGCGGTCTGGTTAAGAAGGTTTCTAAAGCATCCAAGATTGGCAAGACAAGGAGTCCAAAGGATCGCTTCATCGTGATACTAAGCCGCGATAGCTTTTTCCAAGGATCCCAAATATCACAGCAAGGGCAAGCATATTGCTATAAAATACAACTTTATCAGGGATATTGTTGCTAAGAAGAAGGTTATTCTTGAGTATATCCCTACTCAAGCTATGCTTGCAGATCCTTTTACTAAGCCAATGACTAGAGAGTCATTTAATGAGCATGTAAAGTCTATGGGACTTCGAAGAATGTAACAATTTTGTAATGACAATCAGATATTGTAATTTGATTGTTCTTTAATGCAAGCCATAATTTATTCAGTGTATGTGATGTTACATTCTGATAAGATCTCGGTGAGCATGTTGACAGGTAGTGATTGGTCCTCTCACATGGACAATCATCTCTGTTTGTTATGTACAAATAGAGGTAAGACTATTACTTATAGGATAACTTTGGAAGTTATTGTTGGATCGAAGCGGATCGCTAGAGGGGGGGGGTGAATAGCGATAAAAAATTTTCTTTTAAATCGTTCGATAGACAATTAAACGCAGCGGAAATGTAAATAAAAACTAAATAGGAAAAATAGTTTTTTTACTTGGTTCGTAGCCTTCGGCTACTACTCCAAGGCCCTAACGGTCCTAGACCGTGTACGGAGGGCAATTCACTAAAACACTCCTCCTCGTTGGAGGTATGAGTTTTACGATTACAAAAGCCTTCAAAGCAAAAAGATAGAGAGACAAACCCTCTCTTCTATTAAAGTAAAATGCAACGAAAAGCCTCGATTAAAAAGAATTGCAATATTGAAAGCAATAACAAATTAAGATTATACCAACAACTAAACAAAAGAAACTTTAAGCTAGGGTTGTAAAGACTTCGTTGTAGAGTCGTCGGAGTTGCAACAGAATCTGAGGCTTTTGAGCACTTAGAATTGAGGATGAAACCCTAGGTTTGACCCTCCTTTTATAGCCTTTAAGCCCCTCAACGAATGGGTCTTCAACCAATCACAAATGAGCACAAAACTCCTTGAAAAATGGCGATAAAGCTTGACTCCTCGAGGCTGATTTTTGACAACCGGTTGAACTGGCCGGTTGAACTGGCGCCGGTTGAATTGGCCGGTTGAACTGATGGCCAGGATTTTTGACTACAATAAAGAGTTAGCTCAAAATATAAGCGGATTCGACGACCACTTGCCGTCTGATCTCAACATAGACCTTCATGGGAAGTCTTGGGTCGGATCGTCGCCTAAGATCATCCCCGTAAAGAGGATACGACCTCACTTACGCTCGCACACACGAGCTTACCTCGATACTTACGTGTCGCTTTTGCTTCCGGCCTTCCACTCGATTCCTTCGGCTCCCTCCGAAGTAACTCGAGTGTCGCCCGACCACCACGGCTTCCTCCGGGTGTCGCTAGCATTCAGCTCCAGCATTGAGACTTTTCTGCACACTTGATTTAGCTCGTGAGATAACAATATAAGCTTAACTTTGTATTGTTTGCTATAATCAAAACTTAGGTTCGACTTAGGTGCCCACTGCATCAACAGTTATATGTATGAGATACATACTTATAAGTTGGAGTCGTCTTGATATATGTATCAAGATAAGATCATTTAAGAAAAGTGATCGAAGTAAATGTTCCCAACATTTATTATACCTGTTTGTGAGCCAGATTAGAATTCATATGTTGAATTCAGGATTATATCTGTACGATGTTGAGATAAACATGCGCTCTTTATTGATAAAGAGAATAACATCGTAGCATGTGATTCATACCACGTGCGCTAAGACGACAATAAGGGTAGTAGGAGAATGGATCCCTGCTTCTCTACTATGTGAGCCCTTTTGAGATTATAATGTGATCTCAGCGTTTGCCCTTTGCGACTATTTAGGTGTCTGCTTAAAGTTTTAATCAGGGTTTGCTACTTTAGCATGTAAACCTATTGACTATGGATGATTCGGTCTATGGAACATGACTAGGAAAGTGACTGATTAAAATGAATGGATTCACACTAAAAAGGAAGATTAAATATGTTTACATCCTTTGACATTTATTATGTATGGAAATGTTTGTGAATATTAAGAATATAGAACATGCACTTGACTTGATGGTCATAATGAGGGATTAGAGATGTTCATATTGATGTAAGTGGAGATTATTTAATCTGGGCAAATAGCAAGACATTATATCCAGGAAAACGGTTAAGTACCACCAGGAGAAAGGTTCAAGACCACCAGTAAATGGTCGAGTCACGGAGGATGACAATGAGTCATCAGGTGAGTGACTATGTGTCATTCAGAGAATGGTTATACACCATTTATAGAACGGCTAAGTTAGACGTAATAACTTTTCTTAGCATTGATTGCTCTTTGAGCAGCTATGTAAGGTGTAATAACTTTCATAGCATTGGATTGCTTAGTGTGCTTGCTGTCGCACGAGCCATTTTTCTAAGTATGAATTGGTTGTTCTAATGGTCTTTGTGACTATTGATCTCTGTTCTATTAGTCTTTTGGGACTATAATATCCGACATGATTCTGGTCTATGTGACTAGAAACTTCTATTAGTCATTTGGGACTAATGACTCCGACTCTATTTGGTCTATGTGACTAAATACCTCTTATTGGTCTATGTGACCATTTTTATCTATGTGACATGCTTTGGACGAGCTTTGCCGAATCGCATTGTGGCTACAGCATGATGACACACCCCTTTATAAGGGGGTGTGCTGCGTCCAAAGGAGGGAAAGAGGGTGACGCCGAGAGGCTGTTCGAGCGAGGTGCTATCGGAGAGAATAGTAAGAGTAGAGAACATCAAGGCGCGGTTGGATTTTGGTTTGTGGAGGAGGAGGTTCTTTCCAGTGTGATCGATCCTCAGACGGCAAAGCAGAAACATCTTCCTAACGTTCCAAGAAGCTAGAAGATTCTGACGGTCACTGTAAGTTCCTTTACCGTTTTACAGTTTCGTTATTCATTTCATTATTCATGCTTAGATAATCTCGATTAAATGCTAAAACATCCAACAAGGTTAATATATGACTCCCTTGCACATGCCAAACGATGATATTTCAAGTCTATAAATTTTGAGACGAAGTCTTTTAGTTAAGAGCTAATCTTGACCGGGTCCAAAAGGAAGCTTGACCCAAGAAAACTTGATCCGAGAGATAGCTCAACCGATAGACGACCAAAAAGAGTATTTCATCCTCTTCCCGAGTATATGGACTACCCAAGAGGTAGCTCAACCGATTTGGTAGACGAGTGTTGCGGTCTGAGATTATTGGATGTGAAGACGTGATAGAAAACTCATAGCCAAGATAAAAAAAGGTCGGCTGAGTACGGGTTAAAATCCATCATCTAGACACTGAAATAGTCCAGATCTATTTTCTCAAAGAGATTTGAAATTGATTCGTCACTGAAGACATCGTTAGAGCCGCAGGGATCAGAATATGAGGAGATTCACAAACAGATGAAAAAAAAAAGCCGAGAGAGACCTCAGCTAAGCCCCTCCTACGCTCAAATTAGAACCTGAAGAATACGAAGAAAACTACTTAAATAAGTAAAGTTGAATATTAGAGATTACTGAAGAGTCTCCTATTCTCCTTTTTGTTATCTTTATATAGATAATGAAACAAGAGAAGTCTAGTGACGCGACTTCTGATTGAGACCTGACTTCTCAGAGGAGATCTTAAAAGACATGATCTAATTATAACGGATATGTAACGGTACGGAGAGGATCTTAGGAGACATGACTCATTATGATCGAGAGATGACTTAATAATGGAGATCATGAAGAGGTCTCTTCTAGGCAGAGACACAAGCATCGAACTGATGAACTGAGCTGAAGTGATAGACCGAGATGAGACATTAGGCTAATATAGTCTGCCGAGGTAGAGACATAGGAGTGTTTGCCAAGACAGAGACATAAGAGTGAGGTAATCTGCCGAGGTAGAGACATAAGAGTGTCTGTTGAGGCAGAGAAATAGGAGTGAGGTAGTTTGCCGAGATAGAGACATAAAAGTGTTTGTCGAACTAAATTATGGTCGAGGTGGCTGAGGTAAGCTATGGCGAGATGATCGAGATAAGCTATGACCGAGGTAAGCTGTGTCGAGGTGGCCAAGATAAACTATGGTCGAGGTAGTCGAAGTAAGTTATGGCTGAGATAGTCGAAGTAAACTATAACTGAGGTAGTCGAGGTAAGTTACGGGTGAGGTGACCGAGATAAGTTATGGCTGAGGTGACTGAGATAAGTTGTACCAAGGTGGCCGAGATAATCTATGACCGAGATAGTCGAAGTAATCTATGGTTGAGGTAACCGAGGTTAGCTATGACCGAGGTGGCTGAGATAAGCTTTAGACGAGGTGGTCGAGGTAAGTCGCGGTTTGTGGTGGTCGAGATAAGGTAATACTTAGCTGAGCCGAGGCAAAGTTGCAGTTCTGAGTTGACTTGTGTTTATTTTGACCAAATTCAACCTTCGGTTCCACTTGAGCTTGACTGTTGACTCAACTTTGCCACATGACAAGGGATATTTCAACCACATCCCTTATGATTTTCTCTCCGGCTCCGTGAATTTTCAGGAGTCGAGGGATTGAGCTTATTCCCTTAGTCTCGAATCAAGACGTCCTTCGTTATATATATATACACGTGTTTGTTATCCTGAGCGCCCGCGAATGCGCGACGCATGCGCGATAACTTCTCAGCCGTTGGATTAATCGCGATGCACAGTAAATGAGGAATGCACAGTAACCTTCCCGCCACGATTTCTCCGTTGCTTCACCGCCGGTCGATCGAAATTCAGTCGCGATCCGACCGACACTGTTGGAAATGTGAATGGAAACAAAGAAATGGAAGGATAGAGAAACCCTCTTATGGAGGAGTTTAGTTCCACATTGAAAGTTGAGGGACAACTTGGTTGGTTTATAATGTATCACAAGCATTATAATTGTGAACATATGCAAGGGAAGATGCTCTCTCTCACGCGTGGGTGCGCAGGGGTGCGCAGGGGGGGGGGTGAGAATCCAGGGCCCGGATTGTACTACTGCAAGGCGACTCGTGTGCGAGCGCGACCTGCGCGCGTCGAATGTACGACCGGTCGATGCATAATTTGCCCAAGTGAATCCAACCAACCTTTTGCTAATCCGTTTCATTTTTTGTAACGTATGCATTGATACTTGGCGTTGAAACGGTCGACTTTATTTGTAGACGTTTCAAAAGCGAGCCATTAATCCATTAATTACGTAATTAATTGGAGATATGCTACGAAGTTATAAAAGAGGAAGTGTTGGAGATATGCGAATAGTTTTTCCGGGTCTCTCTTGTTAGTAATATATGAGAGATGTCCTAAGGCAATCGCCTTATGTATGAACCATTTATATGATAAATGAAGATTCACTATTTGAGTATACATGTTTTATGTATTTGATTGGATCTTAAACTGATTTACTGAATGTCCACGATGGGCGGCTGTTAAGACGATCCTTAAGTACTTAAGAAGAACTAAGGATGTGTTCCTAATATATGGAGAAGGGTACATGGTGATACGTGGGTATACGGATGCCAGCTCCAGACAGACAAGGATGATTCCATGTCTCAGTCTGGGTATGTATTCACCTGGAATGGAGGTGCAATAAGTTGGAAAGGTTCCAAGCTTGACACTATAACGGATTCTGCCACTAAGGCAGAATACATTGCAGCTTTGGAAGCAGCAAAGGAAGCGGTTTGGATCAAGAAGTTCATCTTTGAACTTGATGTGGTCTCATCAATGATCCAAACATGTGCTTCGCCGCTATCATCTTATCAGAGAGATCATCAGTAGGAACGAAATACAAATCGAGAAAATTCCCACTGAAATGAACTTAGCGGATCCTTTGACTAAAGCATTACCTCAAAGTAAGTTTGAGGGTCATGTTAGTGCTTATGGTATTGGATACCGTAGCGATTGACATTAGGCCAAGTGGGAGTCTGTTAGTAATATATGAGAGATGTCCTAAGGCAATCGCCTTATGTATGAACCATTTATATGATAAATGAAGATTCACTATTTGAGTATACATGTTTTATGTATTTGATTGGATCTTAAACTCATTTACTGAATGTCCACGATACGATTCACAGCATGAGAGAATTTGTGATTGGACCACAACTAGTGAGTGGTAGGTATCTCGTAATTGTGATGTATCGGAATTATCCTAGTCGATGAATTGATGGATTTGGACACCATCAGATTACATCGAGACTAGCGTATACTCCTTGGTGTATCAAGCGGTGATTCTCCTTGGTGGAGACATTGTGATGTCGGAGTTAATCGTGGATGCTAGTTATGGTAACTAGTTCATTGGAGTGACCGGTAGTAAGACTTCATATGGTTCTCTGCATATATAGATATGTCGATGAAGTTCTTCTTGTGGCTTAAGTCACGATGTTCCTTTGACTTGCGGTATTCAAGTCATCTTGATCATGGAGACTTATGCTTTGACATCTTAAGCAAACATCTCTAAGGAGATGTGGACCGGGATGATTGGGTATAAGTCGTGATCGAAGGTGTTTGAATAGCCTATAAAGTTCACCACTCCTTGCGAGGAGATGTATACCCATGGCCTCTCGTCGGATTGTTACTAAAGTCTTTGGCCAAAGCATTACATGTTTAGAGTAAAGGTACTCTTGATACATGTGGAGTAACTAGAATCCAGTAGGGGCGAGGAAATGATACTTGGGCTAGGTGTGGCGTAGTCGACCTAGTGAGGGTGACACAATAGACCATGTCACAGAACCAAGTGGGTATAAGATGAGTGAAGGAATGGGGCCGCGATTCATTCGAGCTCTTGAAGGGTTTGAAATAGTTACGGATCAGAGTTGATCTTTTAGGTTAATTGGGGATCATGATGTACTACTAGGTGCCACTCATGATCGTTCTATAATTAATGGTTAATTATAGGCGGCCAAGCATAAACCGAGAACCTATTTGGTCACCGCCTGAGCGTAATCCAAAGGATTTAAAGCGAGCTTGAGAATGGGATTCTCGGCCAGAGAAACTAGGTTTGGTTGGACCAAACATAAGCGAGCATGAAATCGTTTGATCGCAATGGAAGCGTGGATGGGCGTGTCTTATGAAGACATAATGGATGAACCAAAATGGTTTGGTTCTAATCCAATGGAGGAGAATAAACCAAAGGGTTTGGTTTATTTTAAACGAATGAACCAAAAGTTGGTTCGGTTCGTTTTAACTTAAAATAAACCATCATGGTTTGGTTTATTTTAACTTATCTTAATGTAACGGGTTAACGGGCCTAATGGTTATGATCCAATAACCATTAAGAGAATTAGTTCTCTATAAAAGAGGGCTTAAGGGATAATTAAGCCCTAATCCAAAAACCCTAGCAAGGTTGCCGCCCACCTCTCCTTGGAGACTTTGGCGCCAACCTCCATTGCCGCCCGCCTTGTCAGCCCTCCGGCTCCTTGCGTCAAGCTTCGCGGTGATCCTCGGCGACCCTCCGGTGATCTTCCTAGGCCTTTGGTGATCAAGGTGAGCACTTGGCTTCCTTGTTTTGGCGGCGCCTACTCCTCCACCAAAGCTGTCAGTTTTCTGGACAGCTTCTCTCTCGTCGGGCGTCGTTTGGGCGACGGTTGGCTCCGACAGCGGCTAACTTACAGGATTCGATCTCCGGTAATCCTCTGAGTGGAGGACGAAGGATTCGTCAATTGGTTGTGAATACCTCTCGAGAAGCGAGTTTTGAGGACTCGTTTTTGGATCGAATTTGGATTCGGATCGTGATCATCTCTCGATCACGTCGTCTTCAACCACGAGGCTAGTAACCCGTCTGAAGAGAGCTCGTGGCTTGCGAAGTCATCCGAGGATACTCGGTGTGGATCACGGATAGAGGCGATTCTAGCGAGGATCGTTCGGTTGATGCCGTTCCGCTACACGTCATGAAAGGTATAACGTAGTTAAATTTCCTTTTATTGCAAATTTAAATTTACGGTTATGTCTACACTTGTTGTACTATGCATCGTGTGTGTGTGTGTTGTAATAAATGTAGATTTATTATTTTATTGCTTCTGTATGCTCATGTTTACGAAACATGATCGAACACACACTGTGATGCGGGGAAACCCAACAAAGGGTATCAGAGCCCAGTTGTGTTTCACATAATCGTAAAATGGTTTTATGATAGTCATAATGTATTTCTGGAAATTTTCTAATTTTGGAAATTTAGAAGTATTTATGGAAATTTTTCAATTTTGGAAAGTCTAGAAGTATTTATGGAAATCTTCCACTTTTGGAAAGTTGGAAGTATTTATGGAAATTGATATTTTCCATAAATAAAATATTTGATTAGATTCTGGAAATTTGTTTCCTAATTTAATCATGATTTGATTTGGAAAATCAAATCTTAAAATATTTTATTTCCATAAGTAGTTTTGATGATTTAGGAAATTGATTTCTTAAATTGATTTTCCTTAATCAACTATTTCCATAAATAAAATATGTGATTAGATTTTGAAATTTGTTTCCTAATTTAATCATGATTTGATTTGGAGAATCAAATCTTAAACATATTTTATTTCCATAAATAATTATGATAAATAAGGAAATTATGTACATGACATAATTGTATGCCATGTAATTGCATTAGATGCATATCATTATGTCATGCGTGTCGTGACATGTAGATGTATGTCATGTATGTCATGCCATGTAGATAATAGTTATTTGCATGCAAAGAGGATGAGACATAAAAACCCTAACTCAATATTAAAGTCTACACCTTCCATTAATATGGTTAGAACCAGAGTTCCGTTTCTTGTTTGGGTTGTTGGACTCTCTCCAAGCCCGGCTCGAACCCGAACATGTTCAAACCATGGAATAGTTTAATACTAATATGGTAAGAGTCAGAGGTCAATCGTTAGCTTTGGTTGTTGGACTCTCTCCAAGCTGGGCTAATTGGTTGAATGCACTCTAATCATATTAAAACTATTTCTCGATTAATGGGTTGGCTTTAACCTGGAGCATCGGCTTGTTGGACTCTCTCCAAGGTCGATGTAAAGGGAGGTGAAGTTGGGTGCTATGCATATGATCCATACTTGTTAATGTGTTAACAACCCGATGTATGTGTGAACATTCAACTAGTTGATAGCACATTGTGATAGTTGCATATACGTGATATGCAATCGGTATAGTTGATACCTACCGTCATTGTTATGAATGGCTTGTTGGACTCTCTCCAAGGTTGTTCATATCTATGATGGATATCAGCCCATTCGGAGATGGACCTACGATCTCCCGAAGTGATTTTGGGGTTTTTGAAATTCGAAAAATGAATGGGATTTATAAATGTATATTGATGCATTTTAAAATCATCTTTCTCATATATGCTCATTTTGTATTTCTAAGATTGATCATGATGTCTTTGAATTTGCGTTCCATTTTGGATTCGAATAAATTGACTGGGCCGAACTTCTTGGACTGGTTTAGAAACTTGAGAATTATTCTCAAGGTGGAAAAACTTGCGAATGTCCTCGAAGCGTCTCTTCCCGCCCGTCCTAGTGACAATGCAACTCTGGACCAATTGTTGGCCTATCAGAAACATGTGAATGATTCTGAAATGGTGAGTTGCATCATGCTAGCCACGATGGAACCCAAGCTACGAAAGCAGCATGGGCATATGGATGCTCATATCGTAGTTCTTTATCTTTATGAGTTGTTTGATAAGCAAGTGAGATTCGAAAGGTTCGAAGTCTCCAAGCTCCTCTTCACCTCTGAGATGCAAAAAGGTTCATCTGTGGTACTGCTCAACATGCTGAAGACTGTGGAACCTTCTGAGAAACATGAGCAGGGGACGGTGTTGTTAGTTGATTCCTCAAAGAAAGGTTCTAAGAGGGAGTTAAAGGAACAACAGAAGGGGAAGAAGAAAAAGGCTAAAAAGGCAGAACCAGCTCAAAAGGGCACTTGCCATCATTATGGCAAGGAGGCCCATTGGCGAAGAAATTGCAAGATTTATCTTGAGTCCGTGAAGAAGAATAAGGCATCGGATGCCCCATCTTCTTCAGATATCTTCGTTATTGATTATCATTCTATTTCCTTAAACACTTGGGTATTGGATACTGGGTGTGACTTACATATATGTAATGACATACATGGGCTAAGGAATAGAAGAAGAAGACTCGTCAAGGGAGAGTCAAATTTACGTGTTGGGAATGGAGCAAAGTGCACTCGCCATCGAACGTATTTGTTGAAACTCCTGCGGACTTATCTTAGAATCGACAATTGCTTTTATGTTCCTTCGTTGATAAAGAACATCATTTCTATTTCTTGTTTAAATAGAAATGGGTACCATTTGACTTTTAGTAACAATTGTTGTTACATAACTTTGAATGGAGTTCTTTATGGGACTGGAACTTTGAGCAATAGCATTTATACGTTGGACGTATCCAGTGACATTTTCAATATCGAAGCGAGCAACACGCGTGCTCGAAAGGGTAATCAATTAGACTCCTATATGTGGCATTGTCGTCTTGGCCATGTAAGCAAGAAACGCATGTCCGAATTACACCGATGTGGAATTCTGGAATCGTTTGAATTAGATTCATACGATACATGCGAATCATGCTTAAAAGGCAAGATGACTAAGTTACCTTTTACTGGAAAAGGTGAACGAGTGGGAGAGTTACTAGGTCTAGTACATACTGATGTATGTGGACCTATGTCAACTCAAGCTTTAGGAGGCTATAGCTACTTCATTACCTTCACCGATGATCACTCACGGTTTGGGTATGTGTTCTTGATGAAACACAAGTCTAAAGCCTTTGAAAGGTTCAAAGAATTCAGAAATGAAGTAGAGAAACAACATGACAAGAGTATTAAAATACTTCGATCGGATCGAGGTGGTGAATACTTAAGTCAAGAGTTTCTTGATTATCTAAGAGACAATGATATATTGTCTCAATGGACTCCGCCATATACACCACAACATAATGGTGTATCTGAGAGGCGTAACCGGACCTTGTTGGACATGGTCAGGTCAATGATGAATCATGCGAATCTTCCCAAGTCCTTTTGGGGCTATGCACTGCATGCTTACTTGTTAAATGTAATGCCTACCAAGGTAGTCTCAACTACTCCATATGAGATATGGAATGGTAAGAAACCTCATGTATCTTACTTGAAGATATGGGGTTGTCCTGCTTATGTGAAGCGGATTGTATCAGACAAATTGGATGCTAAGTCTGATAAATGTCTATTTATTGGATACCCTAAGGAAACAAGGGGTTACCAATTCTATCATCCTGTGGAACAAAAGGTGTTTGTTTCAAGGCATGCTGTGTTTCTAGAGAAAGAGTTTCTCTTGCAAGAAAACAGTGGGAGTGTCGTCGAGCTTGAGGAGGCTCGAGAGACTCAAATAGATATTGATGAGATACCTGGTGAAGCACAACAGTCGACAACTCATAGTGATGAGCAATCGGTTGGACCTGTTGTAACACCACATCTTCGTAGATCTGGTAGAACACGCAATAATCCCGAGAGATATGGATTTCTCGTAAGTGAATCGAACGACGTGTTACTCATTGATGATGAGGAGCCTACCAGTTATGAAGAAGTGCTGACAAGTTCAGAAAGGGATAAGTGGTTTGGTGCCATGAAGTCGGAAATGGATTCTATGTATAAAAACCAAGTTTGGAACTTGGTTGACCCACCTGAAGGCATAAAGCCTATAGGGTGCAAGTGGGGTTTCAAGAAGAAAACCGACATGGATGGTAATGTGATTACCTATAAGGCTAGATTGGTGGCGAAAGGATATCGTCAAAAACAAGGCGTTGATTATGACGAAACCTATTCGCCTGTAGCTATGCTTAAATCCATTCGGATGCTCCTGGCCATAGCGGCTCATTATGATTATGAGATATGACAGATGGATATGAAAACAACTTTCCTTAATGAAAACCTGCTCGAGGACGTGTATATGATACAACCTGAGGGTTTCACATCGGTCGATAAAACCAAGGTACGCAAATTACGACGGTCCATTTATGGATTGAAGCAAGCATCTAGGAGCTGGAATATCCGTTTTGATGAGACCATCAAAAAGTTTGATTTCTCACAAAATCCAGACGAACCTTATGTGTACAAGAAGGTTAGTGGGAGTGCAGTCGTATTCCCAGTATTATATGTCGATGACATATTACTTATAGGAAACGATGTTTCAATCTTACAGTCAGTTAAGGTTTGGTTATCCAAAACATTCTCCATGAAAGACCTGGGAGAAGCTGTTGGTGCAATCGGCCCAGGTCATGATTGACCAGGACTCGAGTTTGGCTCGAGTGATGTTTTGATGTGTTTTGATGTTTCGACAAAAACATATGACAATATAATTGTCATGGAAAGTCCAAGTTGGACACTTGGCAGTTGGGAAAGTCCAAGTCCTGAGTACTTGGCAAATGGAAAGTCCAAGCATGGGTCTTGGCAAATGGAAAGTCCAACATGAGTTGGCAAGGAAAGTCCAAGCATGGTCTTGGCATGGAAAGTCTAACATGGGTTAGCATTTGAAGTCAAGGGTTGATGGTTGGCGGCGTAAAGTCAGCGGAGTCTTGGCGGTAAGTCCAATGTGCCTTGGCGGTGTAGAACAGATTAGCATGACATGGCCGAGGCGATGGATGAACAAGTCATGGATGACTTGGAGGATCGAGGCGTGAGGTGATGGAGGTGACTAGAAGGCTTAGGTCTAGGCTAAGGGTGGTCTAGCAAGTATGGGAACCATACTTGAGTTAAAACCTCATGTTTGAGGTGTGCGGTCGGCCCAGTGCCATGTGGCGGTCGGTGGACCAAGTCAACTAGGGTTTATTGCGGGTTATGGCCTAGCGATCATTGCCATAGGTTAGCGATCGGTGATGGCTCAGCGATCGGCGTGTGATCGTGATCGGTCGTGGTGCTGAATTCGGCCCCAGAATGGAGTCGAGACTCGACAGGTCGAGTGAGGACTCCATCGATCGATGATAGTCTGTCGATCGGATGATGGTAGTTCCGTTGGACTGATCCAATGTGGAACTAGCCGTTATCTCACGACAACAATGACATCAGTCGACTGATGGTCCCGATCAGTCGACTGATAGACTTTTTCCAGCACATGTTGAAGCTATATATGGAGCTCGTGATGGAGGAAAAGAGAGCGATTTTCTTGAGCGAAATTGAAGGGGGAAGTTGGTGCTTTCCAGTCCTTCAAAGCTAGTTCAAGACAATCAAAGATCAAGCAATCCAAAGCTCTTGTAAAGTGTTTTTCCTTTGCTTGCATTTGTATTTCATATTGTATTTGCTTGTATCTACTTGTTTATTGTTGTAAACATTTGTATGAGGTTTCTCCGCCTCCAACTTGTTGTCGAGAAGGAGTTTATTGATTAGTGGTGTTTGTGGCATCGCTAGGGTTCGTACGAACCCAATCCATGGAGTAGGAACCGTGTGGTTCCGAACCACGTTATATCATTGTGTTAGCGTGTTGTGTATTTCATTATCGTTATTACTTTTCTATTTCTGCTGCGCTAACAAAATTGTAGACACGAACGCGAAAGAATTTCATCTACGCTATTCACCCCCCCCCTCTAGCCATTCCAACGAGTCCTAACAAGTGGTATCAGAGCCCGAGGCTCTTCTACGGATTAACAACCGGGAGCTAAGGTGAAAGGCTAGAGGGTGAAGATGGAATTCCAAGACAAGCTTGGATGGGAAATCAACACTCCACCTCCATATGATCCAGAAGATTTTCCGGCATAGAGAGCAAGAATGGAAACATTCTTGATAATGAACATAGAGGATTGGTTCATCCTCATTGAAGGTCTTGAACCCCCTAGGGATAAGAAGGGGAATGTCCTAAAATTGAAAAAGTGGACCCAAGAGCAATGCCAAAAGCTCAAGACCGAAGTTAAGGTAACGAAACTTTTGGAAGATTTAATCCCTAATGATGTTTTGTGCAAGTTAGGGGATTACATGTATGTCAAGGAGCTATGGAGAAAATTGGCAAGATACCATGAGGAGAGTTCATCCTCAAGTGAAAGTGAGGAATCGGAAGTTGAGATGGAGTCAACTTCCGAATCGGAGAAAGAAGAAGTAGAAGAGGTGGAAGAAACATCTACTTCTAGGATTGAGGAGGAGAGACCATTCTCTACACCGGAGCAACCTCAAGAAGAGCTCTCAACATCCGATCAAGATGAGGAAGCTCAAAATTCAACTCCGGCACCTACCACCACCCTAGGTAACTCAAACACTTTATTTTCAAACAAAAATCATATTATGTGCTTTGAGTGTAGGGAGTATGGGCATTACAAGAGCAAATGTCCAAAGAGGATCAAGAAAACTCCTCCGGCGCCTAAAAGTCAACAAAAGTCAAGACGCTTGGTTCTCCAAGACAAAGAGCAAGGAGCATGTCATTTGCTTCAAATGCGACTCACTGGGTCATTACAGTCAATGCCCAAAGAAGAAGAAGAAGGGGCAAAGGGGAGCATCACAAGTAGGGGGAGCCACTAAGGCAAACCCTAAGGTATATTTAAATAATGCTCCGTCTAATTTAAAGCATGCTAGAACTAATTTTAGCAATTATGGTATGTATCATAAAGAGTATGCTAGAAATAACAAACATATGTGTTTAGGAGCTAAGAATGTTCACCTTAAGAATAAGGAGAAATTTGGGACTAATGTCCCTAGAAATATATTACCTAAGGAAAGCATTAAGAAAATAGGAGAACATCTAGGCTTTAATGCTAAGAAATCTAGACATATGCTTAGAAATAGAAATATCTCAAGAGAAAATGAAAAATCAAAAATTGAGATATTAGAAAAGGAAAATCAAGCCTTGAGATCAAGGCTTGAAAAACTTGAAAAGACCCTTAAGGGTATGCAAAATCAAATGCAAGGGTCAATTAGTCAAACTTCTAGGTCCAAAAGTCAAAGTCAACACCTAGGACCTAAGAGTCAAAAGTCAACCAAGGGCAAGCAAGGTTTGGGTCACAAACCTAAGCCTAAGGTGGCTTATCATTGTGTTCCATTTGACTATGGAACACTAACTAGGTCTAGGAAGACCAAGGTCAATAGGGAAGTCATCCCTAGAGTTGACCATGGTGTGTGCCTAGTGGCTAGGGTTTCTAGGAAACCTAGGATGGCCACTAAGAAGGTTGCAAGGGGAGTTACCCCTAGAGTCAACCTAGGTAAGACCCAAATGATCAAGGCTAATAAGCCTAGGAGGGTCATTAGGAAGGTATCTAGGGAGGTTATCCCTAAGGAATACCTAATTAACCCTAGGAGCTCAAATCGGTTTTGGGTTCCTAAGAGCGTGATTGATTCACGCTAGATGGGTTAGGGTGTGTCAACCTTAAATGGATGGGTAGTTAACTCAACCATGATAAAGGTGGCACTTTAGGATATTTTCAAGGTTATGGTTACCTTGAAAATACATTCGAGCTTTAATCCTAAAAGATTTTAGGATGTGCCAATATTATTTGAGAAGTTTGATAAAATGATTAAATTGACACAATTTAGTTTTAGAGATTAGTTTGCCATTTTGGATTTTTGGCACACTAGGAAGATTAGTGATAATATGGCAAAATATAATTAATTATATCAAATGGAAATTAATATTAAAACTTAGGTATACTTATATCTATACTTTTTACTTGCCATGATTTGTTTGCCATATGCCATGACATGACATCATGTTTATGTTCTATCATTTATATGTCATGAGTATGCTTAGGGATTAAGGACCAATGTCATGTGTTTTTAGATTTTATCATATGCCATGACATCATGATCATTGGTCATGCTTAATTATTGCTATATTTATGCCATGATCATACATTCATGCATTAACTTGATTAAAATTGATTTAAGGACTATGACATGACTTGGAGTCCCAGTTATAAGGGAATCAAGTAGAGTTGCTTTAGAAAATGCATGAAACCCTAGTTTAGGGAGAACAAAACTCACATCTCACATCTAATTGACATGTATGTGTATGTATACACCCTAAATACATGTGAGATGCTAGGATAATAGGTTAGGTTCAAGGTGCATCGGTAGTGCATCTAGATGAACTTAAACTTATTTTAATTATCACCAAGAATCATAAGGAAAGCTAATATACAAGCTATGTATATTTAGCCAATAAATTATGGTCCAAGATAAGGTTTTGAAAACATTTTAAAATCATTTTGAAAAACCTTGGTGAAGTCTATCTTTTGATAGCAATCACCATTGATGAAGTTGATACAAAGTAGGGCCAAAACATTGAAAATTTCAATGTTTTTGAACTTTGTACCAATGTCACTATTTAATGGGTAAAATAATTTTCAAACATTTTTCACCCATTGTATTAGTCATAAGTATTATCGTATCTAATTTCGTGATTTTTTAGTTATCGTATAATTAGTTATGATTTTTCAAAACTCATTTCGATTTAAAATCGTTTTCGATTATCGATCGATTGCTTCACTGATCGATCTGATGGCATTGACTCATTCGGCGCTTTATCACTCATTGTTGCTTCGTGCTAGTCGATCGATGGACACATCGTAGTGTAACCAAAAGTTGTTTAACCCATTTTAGCTACATGATCCCGAAACACTCCTAACCCTAGGATATGCTTTGGGAAGCATTATAAAGGGTGAAAATCTATTGGATATGGATTAGGAGAGTTGTTTAGGGTTTGTATCAATTCTAAGGTGTGGAAAGTTCAATGTTGAATTTCTAACCTTAGTTTTGACGGTTTAAAGTTCCTATTGGCTTAGGGACTTCCCAAGGACATTGTTGGTGCAATGGTCAAGGGGGAGCAAGCCTTTAAAGGGAGATATCCATCTTGGGATGATGGATGTGTTTTTCTCCTTGAAGGGGAGAATGTTATCAATTTGGGAAATTGATGGATTTTTAGAAACCCAATTTGGAAATTGGGAGAGTGAATAGGATTGCCTCTCTTGAGTGATATGAGACTTATCACTAGGAAGATGGTAGGCATCCTAGGTATTTTTGGATCAAGGGGAGATTGTAAGATCTCATTGGGACATGAGACATTGACCTCCTTGGAGAGAAAACTTTTTTGATGTTAGTCAAAAAGGGGGAGAATGTTTGGGGGAGAACATTTGGGATAATTGGTAAAGGATTTGAGTTAGTATTCTAACTCAATTATTTGTTTGGTTTTTGTCAAACATCAAAAAGGGGGAGATTGTTGGTGCAATCGGCCCAGGTCACGATTGACCAGGACTCGAGTTTGGCTCGAGTTATGTTTTGATGTGTTTTGATGTTTCGACAAAAACATATGACAATATAATTGTCATGGAAAGTCCAAGTTGGACACTTGGCAGTTGGGAAAGTCCAAGTCCTGAGTACTTGGCAAATGGAAAGTCCAAGCATGGGTCTTGGCAAATGGAAAGTCCAACATGAGTTGGCAAGGAAAGTCCAAGCATGGTCTTGGCATGGAAAGTCTAACATGGGTTAGCATTTGAAGTCCAAGGGGTTCAATGGTTGGCGGCGTAAAGTCCAAGCGGAGTCTTGGCGGCGTAAGTCCAATGTGCCTTGGCGGTGTAGACACCGTTAGCATGACATAGCCGACATAAGTCATGGATGACTTGGAGGGATCCGAGGCGTGAGGTGATGGAGGTGACTAGAAGGCTTAGGTCTAGGCTAAGGGTGGTCTAGCAAGTATGGGAACCATACTTGAGTTAAAACCTCATGTTTGAGGTGTGTCGGTCGACCGACCGAGTCAACTAGGGTTTATTTGCGGGTTATGGCCTAGCGGAGCCGCGCTTAGGTCGTGATGATCGATGGCTCGAGCGATCGATCGTGGTGATCGGACCGGTGCTCGAGAATTCGCCACGAATGGAGTCGAGACTCGACTGGTCGAGTGAGGACTCCATCAGTCGACTGATGGTAGTTCCGTTGGACTGATCCAACGTGGAACTAGCCGTTGTCTCACGACAACGATGGCATCGATCGTGATGGTCCCGATCGATCGTGATAGACTTTTCCAAGTTGAAGCTATATATGGAGCTCGTGATGGAGGAAAAGAAGCGATTTTCTTGGCGAAATTGAAGGGAAGTTGGTGCTTTCGGTCCTTCAAAGCTAGTTCAAGACAATCAAAGATCAAGCAATCCAAAGCTCTTGTAAAGTGTTTTTCCTTTACTTGCATTTGTATTTCATATTGTATTTGCTTGTATCTACTTGTTTATTGTTGTAAACATTTGTATGAGGTTTCTCCGCTTCCGACTTGTTGTCGAGAAGGAGTTTATTGATTAGTGGTGTTTGTGGCATCGCTAGGGTTCGTACGAACCCGATCCGTGGAGTAGGAACCATGTGGTTCCGAACCACGTTATATCATTGTGTTAGCGTGTTGCGTATTTCATTATCGTTATTACTTTTCTATTTCCGCTGCGCTAACGAAATTGTAGACACGAACGCGAAAGAATTTCATCTACGCTATTCACCCCCCCTCTAGCCATTCCAACGAGTCCTAACAGAAGCAACCTACATCCTCGGGATTAAGATCTATAGAGATAGATCGAAACGGTTGCTTGGTCTTTCGCAGTCAACATATATAGACCGAGTGCTAAAGATGTTTAGCATGTCGGAATCCAAGAAAGGTTTCCTACCCATCAGGCATGGGGTACACCTTTCGAAGTCTATGTGTCTGCGCACAGAAGACGAGAGGATTTGCATGAGTAAGATTCCCTATGCATCCGCAATAGGATCTATCATGTATGCTATGTTATGTACGAGGCCCGATGTATCGTATGCTCTGAGTGTCACGAGCAGATACCAGTCTGATCTAGGAATGAATCATTGGGCGGTTGTTAAGACGATCCTTAAGTACTTAAGAAGAACTAAGGATGTGTTCCTAATATATGGAGAAGGGTACATGGTGATACGTGGGTATACGGATGTCAGCTCCAGACAGACAAGGATGATTCCATGTCTCAGTCTGGGTATGTATTCACCTGGAATGGAGGTGCAATAAGTTGGAAAGGTTCCAAGCTTGACACTATAACGGATTCTGCCACTAAGGAAGAATACATTGCAGCTTTGGAAGCAGCAAAGGAAGCGGTTTGGATCAAGAAGTTCATCTTTGAACTTGATGTGGTCTCATCAATGATCCAAACATGTGCTTCGCCGCTATCATCTTATCAGAGAGATCATCAGTAGGAACGAAATACAAATCGAGAAAATTCCCACTGAAAGGAACTTAGCGGATCCTTTGACTAAAGCATTACCTCAAAGTAAGTTTGAGGGTCATGTTAGTGCTTATGGTATTGGATACCGTAGCGATTGACATTAGGCCAAGTGGGAGTCTGTTAGTAATATATGAGAGATGTCCTAAGGCAATCGCCTTATGTATGAACCATTTATATGATAAATGAAGATTCACTATTTGAGTATACATGTTTTATGTATTTGATTGGATCTTAAACTCATTTACTGAATGTCCACGATGCGATTCACAGCATGAGAGAATTTGTGATTGGATCACAACTAGTGAGTATCTCTACATGTGTAATTGTGATGTATCGGAATTATCCCTAGTCGATGAATTGATGGATTTGGACACCATCAATTCTGTCGAGACTAGCACGAGGTATACTCCTTGGTGTATCCAAGCAGCTGATTCTCACTGGCTGGAGACATTGTGATGTCCAGAGTCGATCGTGGATGCTAGTTATGGTAACTAGTTCATTGGAGTGACCAGCCGTAAGACTTCATATGGTTCTCTGCATATATAGATATGTCAATGAAGTTCTTACTGTAGCTTAAGTGCGATGTTCCTTTGACTTGCGGTATTCAAGTCATCTTGATCATGGAGACTTATGCTTTGACATCTTAAGCAAGCATCTCTAAGGAGATGTGGACCCGGGATGATTGGGTATAAGTCGAAATGATCGAAGGTGTTTGAATAGCCTATAAAGGATTCATCACTCCTTGCGAGGAGATGTATACCCATGGTCTCTCGTCGGATTGTTACTAAAGTCTTTGGCCAAAGCATTACATGTTTAGAGTAAGGTACTCTTCGATACATGTGCAGTAACTAGAATTCATAGGATGAGAAAATGATACTTGGGCTAGGTGTGACGTAGTCAGCCTAGTGGGGACTGACACTATAGACCATGTCCTGAACCAAGTGGGTATAAGATGAGTGAAGGGAATGAGGCACGATTCATTCGAGCTGCTGAAGGGTTTCAGAAATAGTTTTGGATCAACCGTTGATCTTTTCGGTTAATTGGGGATCATGATGTACTACTAGGTGTCACTCATGATCGTTCTATAATTAATGATTAATTATAGACGGTCAACATAAACCGAGAACCTATTTGGTCACACGCACAACGAGCATAATCCAAAGAATTTAAAACGAGCTTGAGAATGAGATTCTCAGACCGAGAGAAACTAGGTTTGGTTGGACCAAACAAGAAGCGAGCATGAAATCGTTTCAGTCGCAATGGAAGCGTGGATGAGCCGTGTCTTATGAAGACATAATGGATGAACCAAAATGGTTTGGTTCTAATCCAATGGAGGAGAATAAACCAAAGGGTTTGGTTTATTTTAAACGAATGAACCAAAAGTTGGTTCGGTTCGTTTTAACTTAAAATAAACCATCATGGTTTGGTTTATTTTAACTTATCTTAATGGAGTGGGTTAATGGGCCTAATAGTTATGATCCAATAACCATTAAGAGAATTAGTTCTCTATAAAAGAGGGCTTAAGGGATAATTAAGCCCTAATCCAAAACCCTAACAATAGTTGCCGCCCACCTCTCCTTGGAGACTCTCGGCGCCAACCCCCATTGCCGCCCAACCCCTTGTGCCGCCGTCTAGCTCCTTGCCGGCGTCCAAGCTTCAGTCGGTGATCCTCCGGCGACCCTCCGGTGATCTTCCTAGGCTTCGGTGATAATGTGAGCACTTGGCTTCCCTTGTTTGGCCGGCGCCTACTCCTCCACCAAAGCTGTCCAGTTTTTTGGACAGCTTGTTCTCTTCTCGTCGGAGCATCGTTTGGACGACGGTTAGAGCTCCGACAGTGCCTAACTTACCGGGGATTCGATCTCCGGTAATCCTCTGAGGTGGAGGACGAAGGATTCGTCAATCGGTTGACGAATACCTCTCCGGAGAAGCGAGTTTTTGAGGACTCGTTTTGGATCCGAATTTGGATTCGGATCGTGATCATCTCTCGATCACATCGTCTTCAACACGAGGCTAGTAACCCGTACGAAGACGAAGCTCGTGGCTTAGCGAAGTCATCCTAAGGATACTCGGCGTGGATATGGATAGAGACGATTCTAGCGAGGATCGTTCCGGTTGATGTCGTTCCCGCTACACGTAATACGAAAGGTATAACGTAGTTAAATTTCCTTTTATTGCAAATTTAATTTTACGGTTATGTCTACACTTGTTGTACTATGCATGCGTGTGTTGTGTGTGTTGTAATAAATGTAGATTTATTAATTTTATTGCTTCCGCTGTGCTCATGTTTACGAAACATGATCGAACACACACACGCCGCGGTGTCGGAAACCCAACATCTCCTCCCTTTCTCCCCCCTGCTTTGGTGATAGCTTTCGGTGTGCACTCAGTTCGCCGGAGAGACGATCTGTGCTTGATCGCCTCCCGGTTCCGTCGTTGTATCCTGGGAAACAATCGTCCATCACCCTCGAAAGCACGTAAGAGGGGACGAATCTATTTTAAGGACACTGTGGAAACCACAGGCCTCGACACCAAGTGGTGCGGCGGAACAACCGAGTGTCTCTCGGTCTGTCAAGCGATTACGCTAACGATTCGCCACTCGCTCTGCTCAAGTGGTTACGCTAACGGTTTGCCGCCGCTGCGCGCTCTGCCTGCGGTTCTCGGAACCGATTACGCCACTCGCTCGCCCGCCCCGTTCGCCAAACCGCCTCTGCTACGTTATGCGAATCGGTTTTGTCACTCCGTTTTGCCACCGGTTACGCCGGTTCTCATCCTCCGTTCTTCCCTGGGTTACGCCAACCGGTTACGCCGCCGTTACGCCTGCTGGTTACATCCAGCCCGTTACGCCACTGCTCTGCCCGGTTCTGCCAACCCGTTACGCCCTGCAGTTACGCCGAACGATTATGCCCTCGCTCTGCTCAATGGTTTCTTGAACAAGTTCTGTCACCGTTCTCGAACCGGCTCTCTGAGTGGCTCTGCAAAATCGGCTCTTCCAAATCGGCTCTGTTGAATTGACTCCGCCGACGCTGAAAGGACTGTCCGAAGCCATTGCAGCAGCTCTCTCCCCAAAAGAAAGGAGCTTTTGCCCAACAGGCACTGGAGCCCGATCGAATCGCGGTCGGAATTCGATCGAATTAAGGTCGGAAATGATCGCAATCGTGGCCATTTTCGATTGTGATTCGGTCGGAATCCAGCTGCAATCCGGTCGAACTCCAGTGTCGGCCGGATTTCGATCGGATCTCCATCGAATTCCGACCATATCGCGGTTAGAATCCAGCGGGAGGCCGGAGGTTATGAGTGGCGTCAGGCGCGGGTTACTATGGATTTCTCGCTGTTGCGCACGAGTTGCGTAAATCGTGGCGCACAACATATCAAACATATATATATTCACTCGGTCTTGGACCGAGGCATCCGTTAGTAAAGTCGCCCCCGCGGCATTGTCTATTCTCTTTGGTCTCGGACCGAGATATCCATCAGCAAAGTCGTCGCCCTCCACGACGCTGTCTATTTCCTATGGTCTCGGACTAAAGCATCCACTAGCAAAGTTGCCCATGTGGGTCATTTATTCCCTCTGGGCTCGGATCGAGACATTTATCAGCAAAGTCACCCTTGCGACACTGTCTATTCCCTCTAGTCTCAGATTGAGGCGTCCATTATCAAAGTCATCGTTCGACGCATTATATTCTCTTAGTATCGAACTAAGACATCCAACCGGAAAGTCGTCGTTTGGAACATTATATTCCCTTAGTCTCGGACTAAGGTGTCCAACAATAAAGCCATCGTTCGACACACTATATTCTCTTAGTTTTGGACTAAGTGTCGGTCAACAAAGTTGTCGTTCAACGGATTATATTCCCGTAATCAGTTGGAATAAGACGTCTATCAATAAAGTCGTCAGTTCATCGCAATCTACTATTTTTTTAGTCTCATTAAACTAAAATGTATGTCAATATATTTCTTTGATCTCATACCAAGATGTCATGCACATATATATTCTTTCTGTCTCGAACCACATCGTCTAGTTATTCAACATATATAGTGGCTCTTGATCTTTTCTCAATTGGTAATCTCCTCTGATCTCCAATTCGACATCTTCACTAATCTTCACCTCAGTAACAGAGGTCAACTCTACATATTTCTTTCATGTTCAACACAAGTTCAATCAGTATGCCTTCTAAGATCCTTTCCATACCTTCACATCTCCGTTATAATTAGATTATGCCTCCCAAGATCTCCTCTGCAAAGTCATATCTCATCAGGAGCAACGTCACCAAACTTCTCTTGTTTAATTGCCTATATAAAGGTAAAAAGAGGAGGAAAGGAGACTCTCTAGTAATCTATAATTCTCAACTTTGCTTCTTTAAACCGATTTCTCTATATTCTTTAAGTCCTAATTTAGGCGTCGGAGAGACTTGGTCGAGGTCCTCCTCGGCCCTTCTTTCTCACCCTTTTGTGAGTCTCCTCAGGTTCCGATTCCGACGACGTCTCCGATGACGAATCGATTTCAAATCTCTTTAAGAAAGCAGATCCAGACCATTTCAATGCCTAGAAGATAGATTTTAATCTGTACTCAATCGATCTCTTTTACTTTGGCCATGAGTATTTTGCCACGTCATCCCATCCAGCAGTCTTAGACCGCGAAAACAAGCAAGAGGAACATTTCGTCCGTGTCTCAAGAAAGTGAGCAAATATAAATGGATGTGCGAGGAAAATACATTTATTCTCATGATGTATAAAAAGATCGCCCATACAGGCAAACAATTGAGGAACGTTTCTATCCTCTATTTAAACATAGGAGGGATTTTATCGATGTTCTTCCTCCTCGACTCTCCTAATACTCTCTTTGTTGTTTATAGATTTCTTTCTTTCTTTTCTCTTTGCCTATTGGATCGGAGTGCTTAATTTTGACCTGATTGGCTCGCTCTCGACCCGATAAGAAAATGCATATCTATCCGATTCGCCTGCGAAAATCTATTCAAAGCTCTCGAGAATTTAGCCTAGATCAAACACATTAAATCTGATAGCGGTGGGATACGGTTGAGTTTTTCTTACAGTCGAATTTATCACTGAATGAACAAAGAAAGAAAGCAGGAATGAATGAAGAGTAGGTGGACAGACACCAATATTAAATACATTCAGGAAGTTTTTTTTTTTTTTTTTTTTTTTAAATTTTAATTTTAATCGCAAGAAATTAGAGATTTCGACCTTTAACCAAACGCGTGGACGATCAAATGTGGAACACCTGAGTGCTGCGTTTTTAATTATATCAGCAGCAAGTATTATATTTAATGCTCTTCTTAAATCACTGTCATATACAGCTCAACGGTCGAATTGTGAACTTGCGATTAAATTATGTCCACTGCCATGACTGCATTAATTCGTATTAAAAATCTGTATCATATATAATAAAAGTGTTTACTTTTTCTTTTGGGAGACTCGTTCTTAAAATTGACCGACATCGAAGACAGTCCTCTGACCAATTCCAAAGCGTGCAGGCAAAGAATTAATCATCAAATTAAGATGTAGCTATATCAAATAAATATCATGCACGACGTATAGCGGGGGTTGCAAGTCTTTCGGATGTCTTATTTTTTTTTTTATTTAGATTGAACAATATATTTTTTATAATTTATTTTATTTGTGTTAATTGTGAAATCGATTGACGGAGTACTGAGGGCGAGTGAATCGCCTTTGTACCAATGAATGCTCAAATATTGATACTGAGGACGAGCGAATTGTCTTTTACATTGATGAATACTCAAACATTGCCTCCGAGACTATGGTGCATCGCCTGAGTACCAACGGAGTAAAATCAAGTACCAAAGGTGTTGATCCCTAACTTTGACATATTTGCATAAATTTTCTTCAAAATAGGGTGACAATCGATGGATGTTGAACCGTTGAATTGTCCGTTGCGAGTGTTTTCCAATTTATCTAAGTGATCGGTGGGAGACTTTCGTGTGATCGGACCGTCCACCTTAAGGATTAGTCGGACCAAAGGTCTAGCTAGATATCTAGTGGTCAGGATTGTCCATCACAATTCGATTGGATTTTGACAGTAATTCGACCTGATCGAATGTGATTGGCCGCGATCAAGCCGAATTCTGATCCAATTGTGCACAACCGTAGTTCGATCGTGACCGCGGATTAACTGTTGATGGTGAGACGACGCCGACAACTTCGACGAATTCAAGGACGAACTATAGTACACTCGAGCCGTCGATGGTGAGACGATACCGACAATTCCAACAGATTCAGAGATGAACTATAGTACGCTCAACGAAAACACTGTACTTAGACGGTTGAAAACATATTACAGGCATCCAACGTATCAAAACACGATGATAATAATAATAATAATATTAATAATAAGGCTTATTTTTACTGGTATTTCTAATGTTTGGCATCACACTTAGAGCTTGGAAAATGTCAAATTTATCTCCTTCACCTATTCAAAACATGTGTCCCTTTCTACTTGTTCTGTGCACAAATGTTTAATAGTTGATTTTTTTTATTTTTATTTTGCTCTTGCAAATAATAGAGTTGATGGAGATATTTTTGTCCATTTATTTTTCAGCATTTATTTCATTTCTTAATCAATGGCTTTTTTTATGTGTTGCGGAATCATTTTGTTCATTGGTTTGTTATTAAATGGATCATCAAATCTTTGAGGATATTGTATAAATTTGTCTGGAACCTCTATTTCTTTATCAACGAATTGTCGTGTACTTTTAATTGAATTTTATTACAAAATTATGTAGAGAAAAGTTAACAATTAAAATTTATATATATATCAGCTCTCCGTAAGGTCATTTTCACATACGTATTATTTTAATTTTTAACAACTCATTGAATTCTTTTATAATCAAATATGTCATAATACAATCCGTGCCCAATGTAAAATTTTAAAGCCGCTCATCTTGGATGGTTTAAGGTGACGTTTGGTTGGAAGATGAGAATAGGAATGAGAATGAGTTTGATAGTAGACGGGAATGAGAATGAGTTTTGTCATTTCAATAATATTGTTTGGTTTATAAGTTGGGAATGAAGCGGGCGATCGACGGTGGCCGATGGTCGACGACCGGCGATCGGCATAATGGCGGCGGTGCGGCCGGCGACGGCCGGCGGCGGCCGCGACCGGCGGCCAGTGGCGACGACGGACGATAATAAGACCGATCACGATGTGATCGGCGGCCGACGGCGACCGTGGCGGCGCAAGAATCGATGAGGTCAACGATCAAAGCGAGCGATGACGACGGCGAATGAATGAAACTCAAACCTCCTATGTGGGATGAGTTTTATCGATTCCCAATTATTCAAAATTCATTCCCAAACTCTCCTTCCTAAAACCACTAACCAAACACTTGATATGATTCCCATTCCCATTCCCTCATTCCAAATCCACCAACCAAACGCCACCTAAATCTTTTTTGAGAAGGTCTAAAAATTAATAGAAGGGATTTAAAAACTAATTTATTAATATATATTTTTTTTAAATTTGATTTGATCCCAATTTTAGATATGACTTGTATTTTAATTTTTAATACTTTTAAATGAAAGATTGAAATCGTTAATTTAGCAATCTCTATCCATCTATCCTATAGTTATTGTGAGGGAGATAAATCATGAAGGATCATATGAATCTTGATATGATGATCAAGATATGTGGGACTCATCTGAGTCTAAGAAAAAATTTTAGATTTCCTTCAAAATCAATCCATACCATTTCTACAAGTACCTCCGTATCTTAACCACCACGCTATCCGTGGGAGGATAAATCTTTAGCACTTTAAAATATACTAAGTATCCAATTTTTTTTGTAGAACTTTTAGGCGAGCTATGATGTGCAGATATTTAGATGGACTTTTCTTTCGATAAATTAATCAAATCCTCCTTCGCCGTGGGTTGGTTTTAGGCATGGTTATTGGTTCATCGGTTATGATTCCGATTCGATTTTGATCGGTTCCGATTCGATTTCGACCGGTTTCGAAGTGATTCCGAACTGATTCTGAAATAATTCTGGATCATTTTTTTTTAATTTGAACTTTCAAATTCATCTAACGTGCTGATGATTTTATTTTTTTTCTATCGCAAAATAGTTTTATAGATATGTTAACAGATTAAGAATTTTCATCTTTAAATTAACAATCAAAATCAGATCTAAATTCGAACCAGAATGGATTCCAAAATGATTTCGAATCGATTTCGAAATCGATTTGAACCGAATCGATTGGTTCCTAAATCGATTGGAATCGAACTGAACTGAATCGAAATCGAAATGGTTCCGGTTCAATTTCAAAACTAGTTCATTTGAATCAGTTTTAATTTTGAATTTAATGGATTAATTCCGATTCGATTTCGAATCGAACCAATCCGTTAAATATGCTTAATTAGTTTATTAGATCTTTCTTGGTTAGGAACCTTCTGCCGTTTATCTGGACACTCTTTTTGTATAATTCTAAAGATACCATACTTCTCATCGTATGCATCCATCCATTCTACTATAATTATTTAATCGTATAACTATTATAGTCATTCAGACAAAATATCACAACCATCAACCTTAGTTATTAAGGTGTGTAACCGTTAAAATTGAACGAACGTCGTGTCTTTGCTTGTTCATCTGTCGCATCTAATTGTTTCATTTTTACAAGACAGATTTGATATCCAAAACGCACCCGTTTAAAAATATAAATTTTCGAATCATATTTTTTTTAAATTCAAAATCCAACTTATATCTAGAGAGCCAATCCAATGCATTCTCTGTATTGACCAAGTCCTCGTTGATCGGGTGAACTTATATTCATCTCCGCATCACTTTATATATATATATATATATATATATATATATATATATATATATATATATATATATATATATATATATATATATCATGCATGATCGATTTCTACGCGCTCGTGCACTCCTCGACGACCCCGAGTCACTGCCGTCGTCGCCGCCTTGTCGTCTGACCATCGTCGGCCGCCGGACCGGATGCGATCGACGCGCCACTCGCCGGCGGTCCGACGGAGGGAGTTTATCGATCGAAATTCGGCGCTAACCGATCGGAAATCACCAAAGATCGCGGCCGACAGTGGCGCGGCCACTGCCGGCTGCGATCGGGCCGAATTGCGACCGAAATCCGACGTCGGACGGACCGTCAGTCGACGCCGGTCCATCCGGTGCAATCGGTCACCCGCCATTCGACCGGCCGACCGGCCAATCGTCGAATCGGCCCGACCGTGGCCGAATCTACTACCAATCGTGGTCGAATTAGCCGATTCGGCCGAATGGCGGCGATCCGGCCGCACCGACGCGAACGGGACGGATCGGCGATTGGTATCGCCGTCCGTAGCCGGATTCGACCGCACTCGGATCCGGCCGATCGCGGCCGATTGGCCGGCGCCATCACGGCCGCGATCTTTGGTGATTCCGTACGGCAGCGCCAGATTTGACCGCTAACCTATAAACTATATATATATTCTCAAGAAATTATATATAATACGAAATTAGGATCTCAAAATTACGAAGCAATTTATCGATCACGATCTTAAATCATCTATACTCCCATCCATTTTGGATCATAACAAAGGCTAAAATGGAGCAGTTAGTGATTAGTCGTAACAAACCTCAAACTCTAGTTAATCATATCGATCAAGAACAAGCTCTGAAAGGCCATTTAAAACACCGGCGGTGGTCGAAGTACGACCACGAAGGCGATCCGACTCTCCCATGAATCTGAATCGCCAACTTGCAGACTCCATCAAGTTCCAAAATCTTCGCTGCATTTGATATCGACTCTCATGATTCTTGCTCCTTCACATGCCAGACTTTTTTCTCTCTTTTGCGAGAAGGCAGCGGCAGCGACTTTCCCAGAAACTTCAAGCTCTCCATTGATCTAATCACCTGAAGAAAATGAAATGACCCGATTGACCCAAGACTGCAGGCGATCATGGCGGAGCCAGCGCATTTGCAAATTAGCCCCTGGCACAATTTCGCTGAACCGAGCTTGATGGAGTGGGTGAGAATTGTATAACAGTCGAGGGTCAAATTTTAATGGCGAATCTAATGTGGACGCAAGCTGGTGGAGGGAGACGGGTGCCGGTGGGGAACTCGGCACGGACTCGGCTGGTCAAACGAGGTGAGGGACGAACCAGCGAGTGAGACCGAGTCGGACCTTTCTTCTCTTCTCCTGGCTATAAAGAGCAGGCGGAGGTCACCGGAGGGACGATTCGGTGGGGAGAAAGGATGAAGTCCACTAGGGGTTTTTCCAGACCTGAGCCGAGGCGAGCGAGCAATGCGTTCGTCATATCCTCCATGCTTCTCTCTCTCTGCGTCCTTTCTCTCGTCAGAGCTCGCTATTCGTCTTCTCCTTATGGTACGCTTCGATCTCTCCCTCTCACGCCGCGTTTAGATTTGCGTCTTCTTCTTGCTCCGTTTCTTCTGTCGGGATGCAGCAAAAATTGTTTTTTTTTTCTTTCTTTCCTTCTGCAGCTAAGCAGCGGGCGTCGCCGGAAGTTGAAATAGACATGGAGTCTATCAAGATGGTGACTGCCCGAAGCCGCAAACTTGCGCTGAATGGTAATTCTATTCGCTCAATTTGGGGATTATTGCTTCCCAGAGCTTCAATTTTGAGCTCGAGTGGGTTGCATTGATTGCAGGGGAAGGAGATGGGACATTAGGGAAGCGTGCAGAGGAAAACCGCGCCGCCGCCGTCGCTGCCGAGCAGTCGCGGAAAGCCATCTGCGTCGAAACCAGCCGCCGATCCGATGTGTGTGAGGCGGAGGGAGATGTGAGAGTACAGGGGAGCTTGCAGACCGTGTTCTTGCCGGCTACCTTAACGTCGCAGGAGTGGAAGGTGAAACCCTACGCCCGGAAGCACGACCAGTTCGCCCTCTCCAATGTCAAGGAGTGGACGCTGAAACCTTTTCCGGGTCACGAACCGCCCCCCTCCTGCACGGAGAACCACACTGTTCCGGCCGTCGTCTTCTCCACCGCCGGATTCACCGGCAACCTTTTCCACGACTTCACCGACGTGCTGGTCCCGCTCTTCATCACCGCCAGCCGCTTCGACGGCGAGGTCCAGTTGGTGGTGGCGGACGCCAAGGCCTGGTGGCTGAGCAAGTTCGGCGTCATCCTGGGTCAGCTCTCCAAGTACGAGGTCATCGACGCCGACGCCGACGGCGGCGCGGTGCGGTGCTTCCCGCGGGTGATCGCCGGGCTGAGCTTCCACAAGGAGCTCGGCGTGGATCCCTCCAAGCAGCCCGGCGGAGCCCGGTCGATGGCGGACTTCAAGGCGATGCTCCGGCGAGCTTACGGGCTGGAGCGCGAGACCGCGGAGCCATCGGGGGACAGCGCGTGGGACCTGCGGCGGAAGCCGCGCCTGCTCATCATCTCGCGCCGGGGCTCCCGGGTGCTGCTCAACGAGAGGGGGATGGCCGACATGGCCATGAGCTTGGGTTTCGACGTCCGCACGGCGGAGCCGAGATCGCCACTGACTTGGGAAGTTCGCGCGCTTGGTGAACTCCGCCGACGTCATGGTTGGCGTCCACGGCGCCGGCCTCGCCAACCTGGTCTTCCTCCCCAAAGGCGCCGTCTTCGTCCAGGTGGTTCCCATGGGAGACCTGACTTGGCTGGCCCGCGACACCTTCGGGAATCCGGCGCCGGAGTTGGAACTCCATTACTTGGAATACCTCATCCAAGCCGACGAGAGCACGCTGAGCGATCAGTTCCCAAAAGACCACCCCGTCTTCACGGACCCGCAGTCGATCCACCGCAAAGGATGGAGCGAGCTCAGCAAAGTGTATCTGGAGAACCAGAACGTGAGGCCTCATCTGGGAAGACTGCGGCTGACATTGTTGGAAGCTCTCAAGTTCCTCCCTCACAGTCACATCAACAGGATCAGATGACTCAGTGATTTCTTCATCTTCTTCGATTCCTTTCCATTTTCAGATCTCACAATTCGTTTTTTCTTACGGTCTAGAACTTAATTAAGCAACCATCCACCTTGTGATTACAAACAAATAAAAAAGAGTGTTTGGTGAAATCAAGAACTTTTGTCACGGCTAACTGAACTTCTTCGGTGGCCACGGATGGGACATGCATGCAAGGACTGCAAGTGTCCAAGGCGGAAGGAACGAACCAAAATTGAGAAAGACGATAAGTATTAAGTACGCGAAGAGGAGACTCGATTGATTGTTGCTAGCTAGCTTCCTCAATCAAGTTTTAATTCACCGGCTCCATTTGGCGTTGTGGAGCTTTCGCAGGTGGCACCAGGCAAACTAAAAGGCTACAGCAATGCGTGAGAGAGCGTAACCTAGCGCAGAGTGGGGTGCATGTGCTGTTCTCCACATCAACAGACCCAACCACCACACTAATGGTGCTACTTAACTAGTCTTCATCATTTAGGGTTAGCCCCAGCCCCAGGGTTCATCCGATCTCCACCCACAGAAAACCGGAAAAAGTTCATCTTCATCGCATCCATGTTGCAATATCGTGTGGTCTCTAGTTCCTCGTAAAAAGGTTGAAATCGTCAATCTAGCGGTCCCTATCTATCAGTCCCTCGACCATTATGAGAGAGGTAAATCGCGGATGGGCTTTTGGCCCTTGACTCGGTGGTAAGCACAAAGAAGGGTATTTCATCCCCGAGGAAATTTTAGATCTCTCGTCTGGTTTCGAACTTGGACAATTCTCGCAAGCGTCACTTTGTGCTTACCATCGAGTCATCCCCGGAGGGGACGTGTGGTCTCTAGTTCTTGCTATCTCCGCGGATGGATTCATACTGGACAACACCACGTGGTAACAATTAGGGCGAAGGCCCGCATTCACTATAGAGTAAAGTAGGCATGTTTATCGATTCCTCAATTTCGATTCCGGTTCGATTTTAATCGATTTCGAATTCGTCGATGTGGGAATCGATTTCGATTCTAAAGTTTTAATTTTGAAATCAATTCAATTCTGACTGGCTTCAAATCGATTTCGAACTTGTTTCGAAACGGTTCCGAACCAACTTCTTCGAACTTGAACTTCCAAATTCATCTATTCCAAATTTCGAATCGGAGATCCTATTTTCTTTTTGTCGTAAAATAATCTTGTAGATATGTTAATATGCTAAGAGTTTTCACCTTTAAATTAAGAACTGTAACTGCATTCAAATCTAATCATAATCGATTTCGAACTCTGATCGATTCCAAATCAATAATCAATCAAATTAACCTAACAATTCCGATTCGATTCAAAAACTGATTCATCTGAATCGATTTCAATTCTAAATTTAACTGATTGATTTCAACTCGATTTTGAATCGAATCGATCCGTTAAATATGCCTACCAGGAAGGAAGGGATGTACCAGGGAGAAACGAGAAATCATGAACTCTCGTTTAAGAAGCAGGACGACGGCCTGAAGGCTCCACGTTTGTGTAAAATGTCTGGTTAAACTAAACGAAAGCACTACTGCCTGATAATGTTCCAGCGTCATCTGCTAACTTGTCTCCCTCTGCACCAAGATCGACGTCACACCACGACGACGACGACGACATCAAAATCTAGTATTTTTCCCCCCACCATCTCGTTGTCTTTTCATGAGGATTTCTCAATATTCATAATATATATATATATATATATATACTAGTCTAGTTGTTGAGCATCTTCACTGCAGTATGCCAAAATCTAGCTGTAAATTTGTACAGATCCGAAGCTGTACGTACAAACTACAAAGCCATCGCATTCACTGTCACCAAAAGTTTCAGAACAAGTTTGGGGGTTTGTGGGGTTTTAGGACAACTTAGAAGGCACGCTATATGTAGCTATCATGGCTATAGTTAATAGTTTTCCTTCCTCCTGTTCCAGATCGAGAGAAACACTTCACCTGCCATCCTCCTTTTTATTTTCTCTCTTGATCAGAAGTAATATAGATTAATTACTGAAAGTTCAGTTTAATTCCATCTTCGACTGAAATATAGTCATAGACCACTCGCTCTTTTTTACTCCCGTTTTCTTATCATTAACTATGACTGACAGTTGCAATCGAACTTTAGATGGAACAATATGAGAATGGAGTTGAGATAAGAAGGAAGAGCAAGCTCTGTGTGTGGGCCTATGATTACGAACGATTAAAGGCATGGTACATGAACAAAGACTTCCAAACCTTTGCCAAATACTATTCCAGTAAAAAGAATCAAAACAAGAGGTAAAATGATTAAAGACGTGAGCATATCAAGAAAGTAAAGTTGGGTCGAGTGTATGTACCTGACCATCTTGATGTTTCTGACATCAAATTTAGTAGTTCGCAGTGATTTTAACTACTCAGAGCTTCCATGGATTGGTTTGCAACTCATTATACGTAACAAATTCCTCAAAATCAATGTCACTGAGGGAAAAAAAAACAATGAAATACTCATTCTGTCTGCTGTTCTGCGAGAATTAGAAGTGCATGTTCTTCCAGGAAGGCAGGAAGGGAAGATCCTGGAGAATGTATTCCAGTTTGCATTCTGAGGATGCAGTGACACTGGATCTTTGGAACACTGAATGGTCTCCGAGGGGAAGCGATTGATTCCGGACCAGCCTCCAATTGCAAACGCCATTGCAGGGTCAGGGCTCATCTTCAGGGATGACCACCATTGAGTCACTGGTCGAACTCGAGCACCAGATCCTGCGTCACATCGACGAGCATGAGGTTTGATTGTCCATTAAAGTTTCTTGTTGGGAGCACGATCTGCACGTGAGGAGGTGGGAAAGCGTCCACGCGAGGCCGAGAGTAGGGCGGACTTCTTGCCGACGATCCCGCCGCCCGCCCTGCTTTCTTAAAATCCACCTCGAGTTCCCCACGTCAGGCATTCGCTTAACTAGAAACGCTTCTGTCCGGTCGGTTCTCAGACGTTGATCCTCCTCTTCTCCTCTGTTACCGTCGCCGCACTCTCGGGTTCGCTTGGTGCAGGTCGGGAACCGATTGGCCGTCGGTGCCGTCGGTGCCGTCGCTGACGATGGAAAGGGCACTGCCCGCCTCCCCTCGCGCCTTCTCTGCTCGATTCCCCACTTGCATCAAGTGAATTCGAGAATCCTTGGCGAAAAAGCAAGCTCCTTTTCTCGATTTGGCTCTGCAAATCATGATGACACTCTCTGGTATTGGTTCTGATCTTCACTTCGTTACCTTGCATCTTTTACCCTTTTTTTTTTTAATAAAAGAAGGATTTTTGGCCGTATTTCCGTGACTTAGATGGCTGCAACAAGATTGCTTGTTCAATGTTTTCTGTGATCGTAGTTACTAATGACGATTCCTGAAGCTGTACAGATTTTGTGGGTCGCCTGACTGTTTTTTAGTACTAAAATTTTCTTTTGATTCAGACAGACTTTGTGCTCGATACAGTTCTAAGAAGATCGTATCAAAACAGCAGTTATGTTATAAATCCAGATTTTAACTGTGAAAATAGCCTATTTCGCTTCCCTAATGATCTGCAATTAGTTGTATTCCAGAAGTCCTTTACTTTAGCATATCTTGATTTTGGGCTATCAAACATTCACAGAATATCAACAGCAACAAATACTAGGAAACATTCACAAACATGTCAAAGTTTCAGCAACCTCGAGGGCAATGCGTTTAGAAAAATATCATAAGGTAGTTTGTGGAGATTTTTGTTTCTGATGGTCTAACATACGTGCTATTCCTAATCCAGTTAGAAAATGTCTTATTTATTTCTAATTTAATTAACAAAACTAGTTTCTGTGCTGAAGTTGAAAAGTGAATAGAAGATTTGTGTTTTGTTAAGAACAGCAGACTTGATGTGCAGTTTGGTGAGTGATCGATCAATTATCTGATAAATTGTTTTAGTATCTATCTAAGTGGCCGGTCGAGGTTTGCCGGAGATCATTGTAGACGAGCTAAACGTGGCTAGCTTATGTTTCGAAGTAAACAATCAGTATATTATGTCGGCGAGTAGCATTTGATTCTGATAGTTCGACATCTACAAGCGATTTACGCACACATTAAGACAGAATTCTAAGAAAAGAGAAGAATGTCTAAGACAGTGCAATATTAACCTTATCGGTTGCCTTCAAGCCGCTAATGAAAAAATGAAGTCTTACTGAAATTTGTCCATTGGATTCAATCCTCTTTCTTGAGGTGGAATTTTGAGATTAAAACACTAGAAGACAATAAATCAAGCTGCTAAAATGTCGCAATAATATTCTTGTCAGCTAAGAGATGCACTCAGAGGCATCAATGTCCTTCTCAGGCAATGACAAGCACTAGACGGGAATCAAAAATGTTCAAAAGAAGACAGCCAAAGCATTGGAGGCTTGTGGCTTTATGATATGCCCAAGTTTTTTAATACTGTTAACTTTTCTGAAGAACATTTTCAGTAGGTTTCATGCTGTTTGTGTTGCCTTAATTATATGTTTTGTTCTAATTTTGAATCTTAAGATTGCCGGATGAGGCCTGCTGTTCTGAAAGAAGAAGGGAAAACAAAAAAACAAAAACATTGGCTCTGCTTTCTGGTGGTTTGCTGGTTGATGCTCTTTTATCACTGAAGCAAGGATGGTGACTAAAGTTGAAATGTTCTATTATTGTTATTGTAGTGAAGGAGAAATATTACATCATATTTACCGAACTTAAGTGATTCTAATTATTATAACAATTCTAACAAACAACAACATTTAGCTTTTGTTTAAATCTTTGATGCCTAGGCGGTTTAATTTAGTTATGCTGAGCGTTTTGTTTATACTTTGGGAGTACAGCCTGCGCTGAAACTCCATAATGACAAGTATCATTTTGTAGTAAATAGAATAAAAGGTCAGATAAAGTTTTTTGTTTCTCTGGATGTTTTCCATATGATTGAAGGTTTTAAAGGATGTATTAGCAATTAAATCTTAGCGTTAATAGTATTTTTGAGATTCTTTTTGGAGAAAGGAGAAAGGATGCTTGATCCTGGTTGGCTTGGCATTGCCTACTTGTTCTTTCGATGAAATACTATCCTTCGATGAGTTCTATGACAACGAGGATCTTAATCCTTTTGTTCCTCGGAAATACTTTTTATGTTCCCTGTTGGAAATATTGGCAAAGCAAATTGGAGATTTAAATAGGTTGTGTTATTTACAAGTAAGGTGTCACTCCTTTACTTTTCTTACGATGATCCGGAGGTGAATTGATAAAAACTGTTAGATTGACGGATTTCAATCTTTTGCACATTAACAACAAAAATTATGATTCCTGTCATTGTATGCAACGACATTTCCTGGATAGTTAAGTTAGATGATCCTGTCATTATTTAAACTAAAATTTCGTTCGTTGGAACAAAACTGAAAAAAAAAAAAAGAAGAGAAAAATCGATAAACCTTAGCTTGAACTGTACTTTAGGTGATCAGCTCTGCAAATTAACTTGCTTATGGGTTTTAGCTAGTATAGATACAGAATAAATAACAGAGGTAAACAAGGTTGATCAGAAGAGTTTTTAGTGAGAGGTCCGAGGTCGAAATCTGTTTAATGACATTATCAGAAGAGGTTTAATCTTCTTATAACAAATATATCTCCTGCACAAAATATAAACGGTCAGTGTGTTTTTCCAGATTCGTGTTCATAATTAGCAACAAGTCGAATAACTGTTCTTGCAATCATCTAAATTTAAACACGAGCAGCGGAAATGGTAACCTTTATCCTACAAATCTTTTAACGAAAGTTGCTATCAGTGTTATGTTCCTAACTAATTTACTTGAGGTTTAAAACACAAGCAGTGAGGGCCAAATTGCATCTGTGGCGAAAACAAAATAAAATCGCAGACCATAGCGAAATCATGAAAAAGTCGTGACATATGAAAGTTTTGCAACTCAGTAACCAAACATGAACAATCATTGGAAGACAAGAAGAACAGAAGAAGAATATTCTGGCTTTTATAAACTATGCTGCTACATATCAGGTGGTTCTGTCATAGTGAATAACCAGATATACAAACTGAAGTCAGGACTGCAAATACCTTGAATTGTGCCATTTTTATCGATGCTTTACATAAACCTTTCAAATATATGACTTCATTAGCTCTCGAGAGGGGGATCAGATTCTGATGTCTTCTGAGAGCTCACTCCATTGTTCATCCTTGCTCGGGCCTCAGCGAACATCCTCTGTTGCTCTGCCGCAGCTTGTTCCTCTGTCATCTCTATGCCACCGAATTTGGTACCTTTCGGAGAGTCCTGCTCCATATACATTGAAGATGTAGGTTAAAAAACAATTTTGGCAAGTATGGATGACAAAAAGTTATCCAATATAACATACCAGTGTTTCAAGTTTATGCTGTTGGTATGCAGCATAAACTTCCTCAATGTACTCGCCAAAGCCAAGAACCTGATTGACAAAATAATGGAAATAGCAGTTTTATATGTTTAAAACTAGAGTTTACCCAAATGATCGATTTATGAGAGAGTGTTGGATAAAAGGCACTAGTAACTTAATTTCTAAAAAGACTCGTTGCGCTGTGATTGCTTCATGCTCCAATTTACTTAAAGTACATGATTGCGGCAGCATGCTCGAGCAATAAATGGGAGAATACAATAAAAAAAGAAAGGAAAAAAAATATAGAGAACCAGTAAAGATTCTTCACCCGTTCAATGGGTGGCTAATAACATATTAATAGGTATACCAGACAAAAAAAAGATGAATATTCTGGGTCACAGAACAAAAAGTCAAGGGATAAGAGAGAGATGTAACCCATGCATCTAGATGGTAAGAATATCACAGCTTAGTAACGAAAAAGAGGTTATGGGCATCATGCGTTTGCACCATGGTCTCTATTAATCAAAGAGACTGCCATGAACACTACATCTGTATGTTGCATTGGCAAAAAGAAAAAAATTGTATCTATCGCACACAATTATCCTAGATCTCAGCCAACTTAGCATAGCGGCATTTAATGACAACTAGAACGAGTCTTGTCATCCTTGTGCAGCAAAGTAGTGCATAAATACCATTAAGAGGCTTCATAAAAAAGTGGAGAAAATTTACATTAGAAATAAACAAAATTATGATACGAAGTTATATAAATGTAAAAAAACTGAGAAATATGAACAACCTCCAACGCCTTGAGCACATGCTCTGGTGCAATTGTTCGTCTGTCCTCACGATTACATACTTCATTGGACTCAGAAGAAATTAAATTGATAAATTCTGCAAATTAAGAAACAAAAGTTTAACCTGTGAAACTAAGAATAAAAAGCAACATGTAAATTTAACAATTATAGTTATATGTGTCTAGACATATGAATCCTGATTAAGGAAAGATTGTATTTAAGGTTGAGATTCATAATGTTACCGGTTATAACGAATTTCAAAACGTCAAGATTCATAATGTTAATGGTTATAGTAAATTTCAAAACAAAAGTAAAATTATTCATATAATACAAATATCTTACACTTCTCACATTGACTTTGTAATAAGGATGGCGGAAGAGCACCATTAAATTTTGTCGAAGAGTGTCAAAGTAAGTGAGAAGTGCATAAAAATTGAATGCAACTCCTCATCACCATAAAAAATATGAGAGCAGATTGCTTAAAAGAGGATTCTTGTCCCCTTAGTTCATGTTTCTCTAAAATATGTTGTAAATGGCTTCCATCAATAAAAAAAGAGTATAAGATTTAGCAACACTTCAACCAGACATAGCGGGAGAATGCTCTAGTATTGTTTAGCCACAAATCAACCCTAATGTGGTTTGCCATCAATCTTAAAAACCGGTGCTCAACTATTGGCTTACTAATTGATGTAGTCAAGATGCCATTCTGAGAATGTTCACTCAATCTAATGAAATGCCAATGCACACAAACATGAGATGGTTGAAAATGAAAGGCCACAGGATATAAGAATGTCACCTTCAAATATCCACAAACATGTCTGTCAGTTGCTTTAGTTTCATTTGAACTAGACATAAAAACTCACACCATATTCATTTCTGTTGCCTAATGCATAATTCCAAGAAATCCACAACTTAGGCCCTCTTGATATTTACTATTGTCATTAATAACTACCACCTGCAAATATTTTGTATTTCCGGTAAAAACAAAAAGGTTTTCCTTCCAAATAATAAATTGTCACATGTTAATGTCTTCATAAATATCTTTCTGTTTTATATCAAAAAATAATATTGCTTGCATAGATGAGGAGGGCGGTGCATGGTCAGGAAGTCAGGAAGTCAGGAATATATATGGATATGGTGGAAAACTAGAGACTGATGAATCTTAGGAATTGATGTGCTTATCATATATTATATCAGGCGTGGCATGTATAATAAACTTAGCAAGATATGAAGCAAGCAATGTCCAGTCATGCCATGGATGCCTATTTATATTAGAGTTCAATATTTTCTATCATTTCATGTGAATCTCTTCCTATAAGCCTATCTATATCTGTTCAATCATGATTTTTCTGGCAGCATCAAATAAATAGAGCCACAGTCAATTTCATTACTAGCAAAATTTCATGTCTTAGAAGGTTCACCTGTTAAGAACCTACCATAGTTTTAGAAAATATACTTTACAATGCAGACAAAAATTACAACTAACAGTGACAGGAATGCAGAGAAAATTATAGAGTAGCTTTTAGATTCCAAATACCTACACAACACTCCACAAGAAGATCTTGGGTATCTCTGGCAACACGAACGTCAGGTGGTAACATCTCCTTTATAATCTTGAACATTGTGGCTGGAAAACAACAAAAATACAAGATCAGGATACTAAAAATGTAACCACAGGAATCGTATTGAACCAGAATCCAAGAAGGAGAATTTAGTCAAAAGATAACCAAATTCAGGCAAAACCTACTGTTGAGAAGACAAAAAACAGAAATTTAATGTGAGCAATCTTTCTCAAATGAGCACATGTTTTAAATAAGTGAAATATGGGCTCTTACAATGTTTTTTTTGGGCAAAAGTTCAGTAAATAGAGGAAATTACTAAAGTCCATGCAACAATCATACGAGTTATTTGGCTCGCTGCATCAATTTCTTTTGAAAAGAAACTCAAACATGGTTGTCTAGCTTTTTTAACTTTGTTTCCTGAAAATCAAGCTACTCATATATTAAGATGACTGATCGTAAAATTATATTTTTTAAAAAATAAACAAAATTCTAAAAATTTCTAATTTTAAATTAATAAAGGATATCCAGTTAATAACAGGGGTATGGTTAGTCAAAGGGCTGAAAACTATGTTTGATGTGCACAAGATAAAGGATATCTAGTTCATAACAGGGCTTTGGTTAGCCAAAGGACTGAAAACTGTTTTATGTGCACATGTGCACCAGATCCTGTTCAAAAGTACAAGGAACAAGATTAGAAAGCCAACAAGCGACATGCAAAAGCCGAAACCAAGCTTAAAATTAAAAAACAACTCGCGACAAAGAAAAACAAAGAGGAACAACCAAACTTGTCCAAACCTCGACACAGTTCGGAACTCGTACTAAAACCCTCACCATACTGAAGTTGCGCAAAAATAAACAACAAGCTAGCTCATGTTTATCCATCCTCTAAAACATAATGACCAAATTAGGGCAATTTAGAACACGTCCGAAACCCTCCTAACGCATAAATAAACTCATCGACCCTAAAAGAAGGATAATTGACATAAAATATCGACAGTTCACCGTGGAAATAGAAAACCTAAGTTAACGGACGTATTACTAACATTTTGGCAGCGAAACATCCTCCTTCGATTTTCCCAGGATGTCCATCGGCTCCATCTTCTGTTCGAACCCTAAATCGATTCCTCCGGTTAAAGGACACTGGATTCACCGAGAAAACGAATCGAAAACGGCAATATTCTAGAGATTCGACGGATCGGAAGGAAGAAAGCACGATCGACGGGAAATGGTTCGATCGAAGCCACGAGGAGAAAGTACGGGAGAGAGAGAGAGAGAGAGAGAGAGAGGTTGCGGCGTCTCAATTTTCCCGACTACGTTTAATCAGGGCAGTTTGCCTTTTAAACCGGATTCGGATCTGTTTCCACATCCAGCATTTCATTCGGATCCGGACCAGTAGACCGGTACAAGGTTTACTTGGCAACAAAGAAGCGCGGGATTCATCTAAATCAGAGCGTCATTTTTTAAAAATATATATAAAAATTTTCTTTATAAACTTGTCAAAATTTATTTAAAATTTATTAATCATCATAAATTATTAGAATCTAAGCCACTTGAACTGTTTCATTTTTTAAAATCTTTTTTATGACCTTTTTAAACTTGTTGAAGTAATTTTAAATTATTTTTTAATATATATACAGAGAAATATTATCCTATAAATTCATATGTGAGCATACGTGAGTACTTTTATTATCCATCATCTATTCACTTGAGTTATATAGGATAATTCATATGCGAATACCCATGAACATCTCCATTATACACCATCCACTCTCTTAGGATTCAAGGATTATACTATACTGCACATCCGATTAAACAATCGATAATCGAGGTGCTCATGGATGCTTACGGATGAGTTATGTAAGATAATATTCCTGTGAATTCCCATGAGCACCTCCATTATTCATCGTCCAATCTCTTAAGATTTAAGGATTGAACTGTAATACTCATCCGATCGAACGGTGAATAATGAAGGTGTACACGAGTGCTCATGGAAGAATTTTATATATATATATATATATATATATATATATATATATATATATATATATATAGAGAGAGAGAGAGAGAGAGAGAGAGAGAGAGAGAGAGGATACACTACGTACCTTACGCTACGCTCGTGCACTCCACGCGAGACCCACGTCGAAATCTAGCATCGCCGCCGCGTCGTCCGGTCACCTCTGGCCGTCGGATCGGGTGCGATCGATGCGCAACTGGTCGGCGGTCCGACGGGGCGAGTTTCCCGGTATGTTAGCACACGGAATCCGACGCTAAATGACTAGGCAGTGGCGCGCCCACTGCCGACCGCGATCGGGCCGAATCGCGATCGGAATCCGACAACGGACGGACCGACAGCTGACGTCGGTCCCTCCATTATACTCGGCCTGCCGCGATTCGACCGTCGGCCCGTCGAATCGCGGCTGAAATCGACAGCCATAATCCAGCGGTGGACAGACCGACAACCGATGTCAGCCCGTCTGGCTCCGAATCCCGACTGCAAATCGGTCGGAATCTAGCCCGATCACGACCGATAGTGGGCGCGCCACCGCTGGGCGTGTGATTTGCTAATTTCTGACCGTTTAGCGCCGGATTCCAGGCGCTAACCGGCAGGAAAACTCACCCTGTCGGACAGCCGATCGATTGCGCATCGATCGCTCCCGGTCTGATAACCAGAGGTGGTCGGACGACATGGCGGCGACGCTGAATTTCGACGTGGGTTTCGCATGGAGCGCACGGGTGCGCAGCATAAGGTACGTAGTGTATCTTTCTTGTATATATATATATATATATATATATATATATATATATATATATATATATATCGTCGTTGATCCCCTACGTGTCGACGAAATAAGCACCTGTTCGTGATTAAGCTGTATGTGCACAAGCACTGAAAGGACCTAACCCAGTATGCATATACAAAATCCCTAGTCACACGTAAATATTATCCATTATACACAAGATCGTAACGCCAGGCAACAGTTTATTTTATTCCATCCAGTTTAACAGTCTCAACTACACACTTAACCCTCACGAGCTAAAGAAAAATAAGACATCAAATCCTCTCTCCTCAATCTGGAAACCATGTTCCATAGATGCCCCGGACAATGTGTGCCATGCTCATCATCATCTCCTCAGTTACACCACCTCCGCTTCTTGCGTCTCGATCGGGGTATCCTATTCCCTACCTGAAATTGTTATGTGACATCATGAGTTCACAGTCCAGTAAGTAGATCAATGACAGGGATATAACACAAGGAGGAGAAATTCAGAAGGAAACATATAACTCTATAACTGTAAAGGTAAACTACTGTCGTTCAACATACATTTTCGGTTACACATTCTGTAAGTCAATAGGAAATATAACCAATACTTTTAACATCATATCATTATAACCAGTACAACGAACCCGATCATGCATTTACATTATGCTAATCAGACTAACATAAACCCTCGTGGTACCTCACATTATGCATTTATAATCTTTGAGCCGATCAAATACCTTAAATTCTTGTGCAATCACGAGATACCTCTAGGAAGAAACTAAGGGAATCATCATCACCATCAATCAATCATTAATTTGGGTGGGCCTCCCGAGCTCAACCCGGAGCCCAACCGTCGAGCACCACTAATGCTCATCTACAGACAGATAGCTAACTAAAAATTTCTGTCATTTTCTATCATACTCAGTCACAGAAGGATAACATAGAACATCATGAATGGACGTGTATATATATATATATATATATATATATATATATATATATAGCATCTAACCTCATACACAGGTAGATGTTAACATAGCATATTCACATAACATTGAAGCATAAGAAGGATTTGAAGAACATTTTAGCTAAAGAAAATAAGAACATTAAACATCATAGGTGAACAATTATATATATATATATATATCTATATATAACATCTAACCTCATACACAGGTAGATGGTAATTACACACACATCCATATAGCATCTAACCTCATACACAGGTAGATGTTAGTTAAACCACATATACATATATATTTAGCATCTGACCTCATACACAGGTAGATGATAATTATCACGTATTACATACATATACAACATTAACAAAAAGAATCTTATGAAAGATTAACTAAGCATGTTGACTGGTAACGAATATAATGGGAGTCGTCTTCGGACACAATGCTTATGTACACACTCATCTACATTCACCCTAGCCTGCTGATTTCTTCCAAACTATCTGCTCATTACATCTATTAAACATTTATCTGGCTATTAACTCGATATTTAAACCTCGTTTACGTAACTCAGCATTCCCAATTTCATAATGACCCCAACATGTATTTCATCAGTTATTACATATCCACCGGAGGAAGCCCACAATGTCAATCCGCGCACAACTTCAAACAGAAGCTATCCTAACTCAGAGTCCGATCCCCCATACATTCTAATAATAGAAATCCGTTTATACGTACCCCTTCTCCTATTCCCAACCTACCAAAAACCCTAATCCAAACAGTCCGAACACCTTCTCATCCAACACCCCCATCACAACCCAGAAAATTGAATCCCTAAACCCCTTCCCGTGCTTCCCCTATTCTTCCAATCCTCTAATCCGAAGGGTAGTGAAGCTCAACCGAAACCCACAGCTTAATCCCTTCCTAAGATCCCGAGGAAATACCCCACGAGCTCTACTAGCACCCCAATCGGCAACTCGGCTTAACCACAATCAAATCCGAAATCTCGATCTCAATCCCGCGCTTCAACCCCAAAACCCGAGCTAAAAATCTCGCCACGCCCTAACGAGATCTACTTCAGGAGAGGAAGGAGGAGGGTCGGTGTTGCTCCGGCAGCCTGGCGTCGACTCCGGCGGCAGGGATTCGGCGATCGCCTCCTTCTTCGGCTGCGGCGGCTTGCGGGCAGGACGTGGGTCGCGCGAACGGGATCGAAGGGAAAAAGAGAAATAAGAAAAAGAAAATAATAGGGTTTGGGCCGGTTTAAATAGGGTTTAGGGTTTTTCCCCTTCATGCCCCTCAACGGTGATTATTTAGGGTGTAAATAGACCCCGAATTTTATCCCCTTTTTCGATGACATTCACCCGTGTATTTTTACCATTTCATCATTTTTTTTTTTTTTTTAGACTTGACAACTCTTTCCCCTAAAAAAAAAATTTCGTCCTCGAAATTTGACTTACCAAATAGTTCAGGGTAACGGTCACGCATATCTCGCTCGGTCTCCCAGGTAGCTTCCTCCATCTGCTGATTTCCCCATAAAACTTTCACCATCCTGATTTCTTTATTCCTCAGCTTCCGCACTTGCCGATCCAATATTTGTTCTGGTGTTACCTCGTAGGATAGATCTGGTGTCCACTGTATGGCTTCATACCCAATCACATGTGCAGGATTGGAAAGGTACCTCCTGAGCATGGATACGTGAAACACATTATGAACTCCCGCCAGGTTTGGTGGTAGAGCAACTCGGTACGCTCGTGTTCCAATCCGATCGAGGATCTCAAAAGGCCCAATATACCTCGGACTGAGTTTGCCCTTCCTTCCAATCGCAGACTCTTCATGGGTGACACTTTGAGAAATACATGGTCTCCCACCTGTGAACTCTAGGTCCCTCCTTCGACAATCAAGATAACTCTTTTGATGACTCGTCATCGTGCATTCTCGTCTGATCTTTGCTACTAGTTCCACAGATTGTGTCACAATCTCTGTACCCAGAACTGCCCTTTCTCAAACCTCTTCCCAGTGTAGTGGGGTTCTACACCTTCTTCCGTATAGCGCTTCATAGTGAGCCATACCGATGGTGGATTGATAAATATTATAGGTGAACTCTACCAAGGGCGCTTTGGACTCCTAACCCCTTTGAAATCTATAATGCAAGCTCAGTAACATATCTTCCAAAATCTGAATTACTCGCTCAGTTAGCGTCGATCTGGGATGGAAAGCGATCTTTGAAAGCAAGTCTTGTACCCAATCCCCGATGCAAACTCTTCCGTAACCCGGATGTAAATTTTGGATCTCTATCGACTGATCGATCCAATTCCATGTAACCTTACTATCTCCCCGTATATACAACTCTGCATATTGTATCGTAGTGAAAGTAGTTTTCACGGCAAAATGTCGACTTTCAATCGATCCACAATAACCCACACGCATTTGATCCCTTAGTCGAGATCGGTAATCCTACCACAAAATCCATGGCAACATTTTCCCACTTCCGCAATGTAGGCGGTTCGAGCGATCCGCTGGCCTTTGGTGCTCGGCTTTCACTGTGTGAGTAAGACACTCATGGACCATCTTGCTTATGTCTCTCTTCATGCCGGCCACCAATATAATAGCCGCATATCCTTATACATCTTTGTCGCCGGGGTGGATAGAGTTGCGGGTAGTGTGAGCTTCCCTCATGAGATTCTCCTCGAGGATCCACCCTTAGGCACCCAGATCGCGGCCCTTATCGCACCATCCCATCAATCACTGAGTAGATGGTGCTACCCTTTGCTTCATCTTTGCGTTTCCATTCTATTAACTGTTGATCCGTGGCTTGTTCTTCCCGGATCTGGTCCCGTAAGTTCGATGTAACCGTCAGTGCCGCCAACCTAACCTGCTCACCCGGTGCTATCACCTCCACTCTTATCTGTTGAAATTCTGATATCAATCTTTGCTGGGTGGTCAACTGTAATAGCATCGCCGTCTTGCGACTCAGCGCATCCGCCACCACATTAGCCTTACCCGGGTGATAGTTAATATTGCAGTCATAATCTTTTACCAACTCCAACCATCGTCTCTGCCGCATATTCAGTTCCTTTTGAGTAAAGAAATACTTCAAACTTTTATGATCTGTGTAGATCTCGCAACGTTCTCCGTAAAGATAGTGTCGCCAGATCTTCAAAGCGAAGACGACCGCTGCTAGTTCCAGGTCATGGGTAGGATAATTCTGCTCATGCACCTTCAACTGACGTGATGCATAGGCAATGACCCTCCCCTTCTGCATCAATACAGCCCCTAGACCAGTTTTGGAGGCATCAGTGTACACCACAAATTGGCCAGAAGTGTCCGGAACTGCAAGCACGGGTGCTATCATCAGCCTTTCTTTTAGCTCCATAAAACTCTTCTCGCACCGAGTAGTCCATTCATACCTCACCCCCTTCTTAGTCAACGAAGTCAGGGGTAGCGCAATTTGTGAAAATTCAATAAATCGATAATACCGCTAGTCCCGTAAAACTTCAATTTCGTAACATTCCTGAGTAGCCCAACTCTGGATTGCCTCCACTTTGACTGGATCCACCTCTATCCCCCTCTCCGAGACTATATGTCCTAAAAATGCTATTTGTCTTAGCCAAAACTCGCATTTGCTGAACTTAGCGTATAACCGCTTATCCTTCAGAGTCCTGCAGCATGCGGCGTCGGATGTTGTCGGTGCGTAAATTAGTAGATCATCGATGAAGACAATCACAAACTGATCTAGGTATGGCTGGAAAATCCGGTTCATCAAATCCATAAAGGCTGCGGGGGCATTAGTGAGTCCAAACGGCATAACTAGAAACTCATAATGACCATATCGAGTTCTGAACGCAGCTTTTAGGACACCTTCCCTTTCACCTCAATTGGTGGTACCCCGACCTCAAGTCAATGTTTGAGAACTCCGTTGTTCCCTGTAGTTGATCGAACAGATCATCGATTCTAGGCAACGGGTACTTGTTCTTGATCAGAACCCTTCTCAACTCTGTAGTCAATGCACAACCGCATTGAACCGCTCTTCTTACGGACGAACAACCGGGCGCTCCTCAGGTGACACAATCGGGCCTGATGAAACCTTATCCAAAGAGTTCTTGTAGTTGCTCCTTCCGCCTTCATTTCGATGGGTGCCAAAGCAGACGATGCTTTAGACACGGGTGGTTCCCGATATTAACTCTATTCCAAACTCAACCTCCCGACAGGTAATCCCGCAATATCCTCCGAAATACATCGGGAAATCCTTGACTACCTCCACTTCCTCCGCACTTGGTTTACTGTACCTCGTAACTTCCCATTATGTTGACTAGAAACTGCTACACCCCTTACTTAACATTTTCTCAGCTCTACATGCCGATATAATAGGTAGATGACTCAACGTGGAGGTTGCATCAAGATGACAAATCCATCATTTTGTAGTTTTTAACTGCCCTTTGTTTACAAATAATAATGGCCTCGACTGGTCAACCAATCCATACCTGTAATTACATCAAAGTCCACCATCTCTAATACAATAAGTTCGGCGTACATCAGTATAGTTTTGCATCCTTATCTGATTCCTTACTATTCTATTATTTGGTCGGGTTCTTCCCAAGGCAAGGACACGTTATAGCCTGTGAGCCATCCAATCACATGAAATACCTAGTTTTGCAACGAGGCCACCGATATGAAAGAGTGTGTAGCTCCTTAATCTATTAAGGCATGAGCAGTAGGTTGACAATAGAAATTCTACGTGATAATGGTCGACTCGGATCCACTCGCCCCGTGGTCATAGCATACACCCTTCCTCTAGTCTGGCTCTTTGAGTGAGGGCGATTCATCGCAAAGTGCCTGGACATTTCTTGCACTTGTAGCACACATCCGTACTCACCAAACACCGCCGCATGAGTCTTATTGCACTTGGGACACTGCGTTTTGCTTTCACCTTTGAGAATCAGATGGTCGACCTCGGGCCTGGGTCGTGCCGTGTGCGTCTGCTCAAATCGGGGTTGTTTGCCTCAAACCGCTCTGGCGAACTTCTTGACTCGACGCAGAGGTTCCTTCCTCGTAACTAGACCTCTTAGTCCGCATTTCCCTTATCATGTCATTCCTGCCCTCTCGCCATCGTGAGCGATCCATGACCTCTCAGAAGGTGGTAACTCGACTCACCCCGACATCATGGCGGATGGCTGCCCTCAATCCCTGAAATGTTTCACCTCTCCCATCGGATCGACAATCATAGGTACAAAATACCGCCTTCTCAATTCCTCGACATACTCACCATCGTCCCCTTGGCGGCTCTAGGAATTCTCGCCATTCGGGTTCGTGTCAGCAGTAAAGTATTTACCATAAAATACCTCCTTGAATTCAACCCAAGTAGCTGTAGCTAAATCCACCGCTGAACGTGCACCCTCCCACCATATCCGAGCATCGCCCCGCAACATGAATATGGCGCACCTCACCTTGTCATCATCAGAAGTCGCATAAAGTCATATATCGTCTCCAATGATCGAATCCATCCTTCGGCCACAATCGGGTCTGAGCTTCCCTTAAACTCTGTCGGTCCAAGATCCCTGAACTACTTGTAAACTGGGTTCACACTGGCTGTGGGACCACTGTGGGTGTTTCCATGCTCCCTAGCTCTCAACAGCTGTTGGATCTGTTCTCCCTGAATCCGACTGCCTCGCATAATAATTGCGGCAAGCTCAGCGAGAAACTGACTATTCTGCCCCCCTTCACCATTGTTTCTTTGGCCCGCCATTCTCCTATAAAACACGATACCTGCATCGTTATCTCCAATTTGTACGTAAACCTAAACATGATTACATTAAGACTACTACTTGAAAAGTAAATTTAAAGCTTACAAACGCGGAGATGGATGTATCCGAGTCCTTGATGAGATTGCATGCACACACTGTCCTTTAGGATCGTTGGCTCTGATACCAACTAAAAGGACCTAACCCAGTATGCATATACAAAATCCCTAGTCACACGTAAATATTATCCATTATACACAAGATCGTAACGCCAGGCAACAGTTTATTTTATTCCATCCAGTTTAGCAGTCTCAACTACACACTTAACCCTCACGAGCTAAAGAAAAATAAGACATCAAATCCTCTCTCCTCAACTGAAACCATGTTCCATAGATGCCCTGCATAATGTGTGCCATGCTCATCATCATCTCCTCAGTTACACCACCTCCGCTTCTTGCGTCTCGATCGGGATATCCTATTCCCTACCTGAAATTGTTATGTGACATCATGAGTTCACAGCCCAATAAGTAGATCAATGACAGGGATATAACACAAGGAGGAGAAATTCAGAAGGAAACATATAACTCTACAATCAGAAGGTAAACTACGTCGCTGCTCAACATACATTTTCTGCCATACATTCGTAAGTAAATAGTAAATATAACCAATTCTTTTAACATCATATCATTATAACCAGTACAACGATCCCGATCATGCATTTCTGTTATGCTAACTGTACCTAACATAAACCCTCGTGGTACCTCACATTATGCATTTATAATGCTGAGCCAGTCAAATACCTTAAATTCTTGTGCAATCCTGAGATACCTCTAGGAAGAAACTAAGGAATCACCATCACCATCAATCACCATTATTTGGTGGGCCCTCCCGAGCTTAACGGGAGCCCAACCCGGCCCGTGCACCACTAATGCTCATGTACATAGAGATAGCTCACTAAAAATTTCTGTCATTTTCTATCATACTCAGTCACAGAAGGATAACATAGAACATCATGAATGGACGTGTATATATATATATATATATATATATATATAGCATCTAACCTCATACACAGGTAGATGTTAACATAGCATATTCACATAACATTGAAGCATAAGAAGGATCTGAAGAACATTTTAGCTAAAGAAAATAAGAACATTAAACATCATAGGTGAACAATTATATATATATATATATATATATATATATATCTATATATAGCATCTAACCTCATACACAGGTAGATGGTAATTACACACACATCCATATAGCATCTAACCTCATACACAGGTAGATGTTAGTTAAACCACATATACATATATATTTAGCATCTGACCTCATACACAGGTAGATGATAATTATCACGTATTACATACATATACAACATTAAGAAAAAGAATCTTATGAAAGATTAACTAAGCATGTTGACTGGTAACGAATATAATGGGAGTCGTCTTCGGACACAATGCTTATGTACACACTCATCTACATTCACCCTAGCCTGCTGATTTCTTCCAAACTATCTGCTCATTACATCTATTAAACATTTATCTGGCTATTAACTCGATATTTAAACCTCGTTTACGTAACTCAGCATTCCCAATTTCATAATGACCCCAACATGTATTTCATCGCTATTACATATCCACCGAGGAAGCCCACAATGTCAATCCGCCAAGACAACTTCAAATGTAAGCTATCCTAACTCAGAGTCCGATCCCCATACATTCTAATAATGTAAATCCGCTTTATAGTACGCACTTCTTCTCCTATTCCCAACCTACCAAAACCCTAATCCAAACAAATCAACACCTTCTCATCCAAAGACCCCATCACAACCTAAAATCAATCCCTAAACCCCTTCCGTGCTTCCCCTATTCTTCCAATCCTCTAATCCGAAGGGTAGTGAAGCTCAACCGAAACCCACAGCTTAATCCCTTCCTAAGATCCCAAGGAAATACCCCCACGAGCTCTACTAGCACCCAATCTGGCAACTCAGTGCTTAACCACAATCAAATCCGAAAACACGATCTCAATCCCGCCGCTTCAACCCCAAAACCCGAGCTAAAAATCTCGCCACGCCAGCCCTAACAGAGATCTACTTACTGTGGAGAGGAAGGAGGAGGGTCGGTGTTGCTCCGGTAGCCTGGCGTCGACTCCGGCGGTAGGGATTCGGCGATCGCCTCCTTCTTCGGCGCGCGGTCATGCAAGTGCGACGGGTCGCATGAACGGGATCGAAGGGAAAAAGAGAAATAAGAAAAAGAAAATAATAGGGTTTGGGCCGGTTTAAATAGGGTTTAGGGTTTTTCCCCTTCATGCCCCTCAACGGTGATTATTTAGGGTGTAAATAGACCCCGAATTTTATCCCCTTTTCCGATGACATTCACCCGTGTATTTTTACCATTTCATCATTTTTATTTTATTTTATTTTATTTTATTTTTTTAGACTTGACAAGCACCAAGACTTGAAAGACGTATGTATATATATATATATATATATATATATATATATATATATATATATATATATATATATATATATATATATATATATACGATTTTGATATGTTGTGTGATGGGTTGTTGTGCGCTCGTCCATGAAAAAGAAAAATGATCGGATTTCGGTAGCGATTCAGTCATGTCGGCATCGAATTCCGACCGAAAGGCGATCGGATTCGGTTGAATCGTGATCGAAAACAATCGCGATTACGACCGCCAATGGTTGCGATATTGGCGGTCGGATTCCGACCAGATCACGATCGGAATTCAGCCGAATTGCGGTCGAAATTCGATTGAATCGCGACCGAAATTTGGCCAAATCACGACCAAAAATGACTGCGATTGCGATCGGATTTCAACAGTGATTCGGCCGAAATTCGACCGTCATGCCGGCGGAATCCGGTGCCAACATGACCACGTTCAGAATCTGGCCTGGTCATGGCGGAATCCGATCGGGTTGTGGTCGGCCGTTTTATGCCATAATTCGATCGTCGTTTGAGGGGAATCCGGTGCCGACCTGACCGCGGTTGGATTTCGACTAGGTCACGAGCGGAATAGAGTCATTGTCATCGATTTCAAAGTTCCAACTCAAGGGGGGAGGGGAATAATGTACCGTGCATTTCTCAATCGCATTCCATCCGACAGTTGAAAGTGCATCGCGCACGGGCACACACGGATGAGGTGTGCAACAGATCATAACTCTCTCTCTATATATATATATTCTCATGCGCATTGCTCAATCCGCACCTGTGTATGCCCACCCTTTGCACATCGATTTTCACTATGCTGTGCACAATGAAATAACTGTACACATCCTCTCACGGTTGCACATCGACGCGGATTTGGTGGTGCGTAGTAGATCGAATCGCTCTCTCTCTATATATATGCTACACAACTAATCTGTGAGTACATTTATTATCTATTGTCCGATCTCTTATATTAGTACTTATAAGAATCCATATATCTCTACAATGATATGATATTGTCCACTTTGAGCTTAAGCACTCATGGTTTTATTTTTGGGCTTTATCCAAAAGGTCTCATACCAATGGAGATATCTTTTCATTTTATAAGCATATGATCATTTCTATATCTTACCAATGTGAGACTTTGATTATATTCTCAGTACTCTAACAATCCCTCCCTAAAACGAAGGACCACATTGACCCCCCCCCCCCCCCCTCAAACATATCCGTCCTCGAAGGACATCCTCTGCTTGATGTCCGATCCTCAACTCATTAGGATTTCCTGTCAACTGTCTGGTCCTCCTGACCTAATTGGACTTTCTGTCAATTATCCAACCCTTTTGGCATAACTGGGCTTCCTGCCAGTTGTTCGGTCCTCTCTCTGATACCAATTGTTAATGCCTATAAAAATTATATATCTCCACAATAATATGATATTATTCACTTTAGACCTAAACCCTCGTGGTTTTATTTTTGGATTTTACCTAAAAGATCTCATACTAGTGGAGATATCTTTTCATCTTATAAGCACATGATCTTTTCCATGTCTTACGAATGTAGAACTTTGATTGTATTCCCAATACTCTAACATCCTATAGTTCAAGGATTTGACAATGCACATCTGATCAGATGGTGGATAATGGAGATGCTCCACGGATGAGTTATATATATATAAAAGGAAGTATTGCGTCGCTCTTGCACCAGCGAGTAAAGGTCAATTCTCGTGGACTATAAGTTTTTCAGAGTGTCTGTCCTTCTATCGTGCTGCTCTAGATTAGACAATATACTCTTCGTGATTTATCTCTTTTATATTGACTGTAAAATCGATTGACAGAAGCACTAAGGCTAAGGAAGAATAAATCGTCTTTTGCACCAGTAAAATAATAGTGTTTTCAAATATAATAAAATATTCTTTTGATTTTCCTTTCTGAAGACGCCAATAATTAGGAGTTATTTGGGAAGATCGTTTATAATAAGAAGAAGAAGAAGGAGCCTTTTAGTTTATAACTTATAACGTATTGTTTCTTTCTGACAGTTGCTCAATCTCCAATCTTATGCGAACTAAATTATTTATAATACTAATCAACTAATCCACGAAATGAATACTGTTTCGGGAACAAATTACTCAAGTGGAACATCAAATTAACAGTCTATGGATTTCTTGCCTTGATTCTTAGTTTTCTTGCTATTTGCGCCACCCTCGGATGAACAGTCTTCTTGCTGCTGCTGTTACATTGCTCCAATTCTATCCAGTTTATGACCCTCAGTATCAGTGACTGGGGACAGCTACCTGACTTCAATCCGTCCCCATCCTTTTGAGTTTTCTTCTTCAGACCAGATTCAAGCGCTGCCTCCACAAACTCCATGAACCATCTTCCTGACTCTTTTCTTATCTGCTTTGCCAATTTCAGTGACCTCCGCAAGCTAGAACAACTTGGACCTTTATCCTCCTCGTCGACTTTATGGCCGCCATCTGATCTTGGATGTTTGCCGAGGCACACAGTCACGGCGTTGGATGCTGATCTCGTCTTGGAAGTCAATCTCGCATTTTGGTTGATGGAGTTGTTTTGATCCCTCTCTTTTAAGATGCAGTCTTCGTCGGTCACAGATTGTTGCGGCTTTGCTGATTCTTCTTTCTCTTCGCTCGGTGCAGGGATGAGAGTAGCTGCTCGAATCGATTCTATGTCTGCCATTGCCTGCACGATCTCTTGATGGAAGCTCAGGAACTGGTCGAAGCAAGCTGCCGGTGATTCTGGCTTTCCGCCGTTGCTCAATTCAGAAAACATCCTGAAACAATGAAGTCCTCGATGTCGATTGAATCCAGTGGCTAGTCAGGAATAATGGAGATGATGAACTTACTTGAGAACTCTAACCACGGTTTCCGTAGCAGAAGCGTCTCGCAGGGCCTGAAGAGCTACCTTCTGAGCTGCTTCTCTGTGTTGCAAAGCCACCTGCATCATGCAATTCAACGCGACTTCACACTAACTAACGAAAATTCTGAAAGGAAAAGAAATTTAAGCAAACGTTTCGTGTAAAAACTGCACCTTTCCGAGGGTGTCGAGCAGCTTCCCGGGCAAGGGTATGCTGCGTTCACCGCCGGAGCTGTGATACTGTGAGTTGTCGAAAGTGATTAAGGTGTCCTGTTCGTCAGAAGTCCAGCATGTGTCCTCCCCGATGGATTTAGCACTCCTCAGTTTCGGCATGGAACTTTTACTCGGAGGCGTCTCCTGGAAGAAGAAGAACAATTGAAGCATGTGAGATCAACGGAAGATATTTCCTTCCTTTCTTCGCCGATTCACTCTGCTTACAGCGGGAAAGGGAGTTTTTGGAATCTTGGGATCTCTCTCGCCGACACTCTTCCACCTGGAGAACTTGGCCATGCTGCAGCTCTTCCTCACCGACGCTGACCCGGTTTCCTTGGGATCGATGACTCTCATTTTACTCAGAGGAGATCCATTGACAGATGCTCTGGTCGCCATTGCTGGAGACGAGAAGACGCTACTAGTCGGAGTAAGCGTTATACCCTTTTTGGGGGTTTTGTCACCGAAGTCCAAAGCCACGGGCTTTACGCTGCCGGCGACCGCGTTCTTCTCCCACGAGCCTCTCCTGTGAAGGGAAGAGAACGAGGCGACGGACTTGTCGCCTCCGCTTGCCATAACACGGGCGATTGGCTCGGGGGTGCCTAGGAGGGGGTGGCGTCCGGGCAATGGTCGTGCGCCGACGATGAGGGGAACAGGGGAGGCAGGGTCGAGGCGGTCGACATGGATGAACTGGCCGAGCTGAAGTTTGTTGGCGAGTACAAGCTCGTCCTGGCCCTCCGGAAGCGTAGCGTAGATGGAGTGAGCAGAGTCGGAGAGCTTGATGTAGAAGCCGCGCTTCGGCCACAGGTCCTTCTCGTCGAGGTCGGCCGGGAGGATGTCAGTCACCTGCAGCAGCGCGGTGCTCTTCCGCTCTCCGCATGACGTCGCCGGCTTATCCTGGTTCATGCCGTCGAGGAGCTTTCTCAAGATGCCCGGCGCCAATGTTGCCATGTCGATCTAGATTTCGGAACAATCTTAGCTTTGAGTGCACTCCAAAATCTAGATTTTTTTTCGGTTTTATACGAGATCAGCACAACAATCTCGAAGCTGGAATACAATAAACAATCAAGAATCGCCGGAAAAAAGAGAATTTGTGAGGAAGAGCAAGCAGCTTGTGTTCTTGTTCCTTTGCTTTTGGATCGATTTAGTAGGGCAGGGCAGCAGGGGTAAAGATACGAAGAATCGTGATTAGTTACCCGCTTATTTCACTCTCATAGGTCATGGAAAGGAACCCAGGTGGGTCCTACGGATTCTTCGAATCAACATGTTGGTACGTCATGGACTGACAAGTGCGAAGTGAGTTTTATGAGAAGCTGGTATTTTGCGGCATCGTGGAATTTGGAACGTTGGGCAACGGTCGAGTTTCTTTATTTATGATTAAACTTAAAATTATAATAATTTTTATTATTATCCGAAGACTGTTTATTTTTCAGGTGAGAGCGAAAACCCTAGGTTTTTCATACCCGCTTACCCGATTTACTTCGAATCCCACGGCCATGCCCATCCATCCGATCTATATAACACTGCTGCTTCACGTCTGCTAGGGTTTCTAGTACGGCGCCGAAACGGCGGCCGCCTCTTCGCCATCCTCTTCTTCCCCTTCCTTTACGTCTCCTTGTTTGCGAACTCGTATGTTCTCACTTGCTGTCGGAGAAGAAGCTGGCTGCCTAACGCCTGGCAGGTAGGTCCAAAAATTGGTCGTCTGCATATCCCATCTGGAGGAAGCCGATCGCCTAAACCCTGCTGCCAAGGCGATACCTTTCTTTTTCCAGCGATATGATATGCGAGATTCTGGGTTTCCGCTATTTTTCTTCCTGCTTTTAGTATCTTCGCTGAGGATGTTATTCATACTGGACTTATCTCTCGTTCGTATGGTTTATTTGGGTAAGATTTGAGGTGTTTCTCTTCGCGACAAAAATAAAAAACATGAGATTTTCTTTCTGTCCATTAATGCATATCGAGAGGTTTAGTGTCTTCCGCTCTTGAACTTCAAACACAAAACAAAAAAAAAAAATCGTGACTTTGGATGTGTTTGTTCGTATAAGTTTTCACAAGTTTATGCGAGAGTAAGGTAAATGTTGGTTACGTTCCTTTTGCTGCATGCATTTTTGGTGCCACGTCTTGTTATATTGGATTTATCTTATTTTCGGATTTCAGAAATATTATCTTTATGCCATACAACAGTTGTAAGTAGATTTGTGTTTGAATGTTTTATATGTGGAATATTCTGCTAAAGTTACTTTAATTATTTTTACTGATTTATCAGCATCCCATACAACAGTATCTGTACTAATGGAAAATTGAAATTACTAGGATATGTTTGCTTGGGGTTTTGAATCCTTGATGTTAGCACCAAGTCTTCGTTATATCAATGATTTCATTCATGAAGGAACTTAAGAAGATGGTGGAGATGGTTATGTCTTTCTTACCAATTCACATGAGATTAACATGCTTTGGTGTGCACAATTGAATGTGTTCATGCAAGCCTTTGAGGCCCCACATTACCTCTAAACTAGTATCCTTTGAAGAAGTTGGAGCAGTTGTCTTGGAAAATTTCCCTTTTCTACATATGTTAGTTGAATTGTGTTTCTGCAATAGTTCAATATTTGTATCTTTTCACCTCGTAGGATGGTTTTCTCTAGTTCACAGTGAGGAATTCTGTTTGGTGATATGGAGTTATGGGCAACCGAAGTTATTGTTTGTTTGTCGGTACAGTGCCTGGCTTTAATTCCATGTTCATTGCTTGAGATCCCTTGCAGCTATTATATTGCAGAATCAAAGTCTGATCGATTGACTTTAGTAGTCTTTGTTAGTGGATCTTAATTTGGAAATTAAGCCATCTTAACTACGCATGCGCCTATCATTTTATAAGGGCAGGTATCACTAATGAGCAAGGATCAAAAAGGGTTATGATGATCATTGCTCGTTCTGACACCTCTTGTTTGAGAGGGGCTACTTCATGTCAGCTCTTCTTTGAGCAGAGTAGCAAATGTCTGAGCCCTTTCATGGTCAATTGTAGAGGAGACATGCTTTCAAAATCCCAGTATAGGACTTTTAGTTGCTAACTATTTGATGTACAACAAAACATCTATTTATTATTATTATTATTTTTTAAAAAAATTATGAGTATCCTAAGGTCATAACAAATAATTCTCAATAGAAAAACCAAACATTTTCTGCTCCTCATGGATGCTGCACTATGGGCTTGTAGTTGTTGTCACTGCTATATTGTGGGCTGTGATGAATATTGCTTTCTTCTGACACCTCTTGTTTGAGAATGGCCTTTATGGCTCTTCGTTGAGCAAATTCAGCGATAAACTGAGCCCTTCACTGAGATTGTTTCTTTTCATCACATCGTTGAGTGGTTCTAGCCTTTTGTTGTAGAGCTATGTTGAATAATGCTTCCTTCTGACACTTCAGATTTAGCACTGAACCGAGCCCGTTGATATTCCTTTTTTGTTTTCCGTTTTTCTTATAAAATTATTTTATGTGTATGTACTTGGCAGGTATGATCTTTGATGTGCTGGTTACAGAGGAAGTTGGCAGTGCAGATTATGCCATGAAATGAACAAAAATCAAATATGAACATTTCAGCCTCAACTAATCACAAACAATCACCGAGTCTTCCGCCCACCCAAAGTCAAGGATTCTTTTTCTAATTTTTTTTTTTTTTTCTTCTTGAGTTTAATTGAGTTGTAAGGCTGGGAAGCAATTTGCAACTCGTTTGCTGCGGTAAAGACCTATTTAAGCAGATTAGCAGAGCATTTTTCCAGTATGTTTGTTTTCCATGGTTACATAAACAATAAATATTCTATGCCAGCTTTGTTTGTGTCCTAAAACAATTTCAATATGCTTCTCCGAAGCAAATAGAAAGATGGAATTAACAAGTCAATCGAAATCATCACAAACTCTGAGCTGATAGCAGAGGGCAATACATTTAGTAACCATATATTTCTCGTTTTTTTTATATTTATTTTCTGGATAATTTGCCATTGATTTATCGTCCACGAGTTGTTTTAGCAATCATATGTTTAGCTACAATGAGCCTCTTGACGTGTTAGTTCTCGTAGGAGATGTTCTCCTTTTGCTAGTCAAAATTGTATATATTTATTTACTTACCCAAATTATTATAGTTGTTATTATTATTATAAAAATATATATATATTAGAAAAACGTACTGCAGAACAGATGCCCCACGCCGATGTCACGTGAAAGCCAGGAATCGATACGTTCCTTGTAGCCGTGGGAGAATAAAGGAGACGAACAGGAAAACAATATTTACGTTTTACGTACCTTCACATCATGGCGTTGCATCGCCTGACGCGTGCTCCGATTCCTCCTGCTCCCGGCTTCTAGGAGCCGCCGCCGGCGGGCCCATTTGCTTGCTTGATTCGATCAAGGGTTCTCTGATCATCGGAAGCAGCATGCACAAGTCCTAACCCACGGTGAGCAAGCAAGCATGCCCAAAATAGTATTCCTTGTCCATTCTTGCCCTTTTACTGTTCGATAAAATGTCACAGTGGGTGCCAACCCACAGAGAATTAAGCTTTTTTTTTTTCTCTCTTTTGGACCGAATTTGCTTTTATATCCAGGTCTAATAAGTAGGCTAATTTAGTCTTCATTCGTCGGAGAGACGATCGAGTCGGAAGAGGGTGGTGGATTCCAATATTCTCAACCCGTGATGAACGATTGTGTCTTGTCCGTATGCTGTTCGGTGAAATGTCGCAGTCACGAAATTTAATATCTCAGTCACTAGGAATGACTTTGCTTGATAAATGCTCTCCAATTTTTAAGTAGGAAAGTGAAGAACTAACCGATTGTCGATCGATTGGGAAATGGTTGGTGGATGATTACAAAATGTTAAAAACTTTTGATGAAAGATTGCGGCTGAAGTTGCATCACTGAGCGCAGTCTTAAATTAAGAGGGAATTGTACAGTAGCATGGTGAATAAAAGTATCGATACACGGGGAAGGTGGAAGGTGAACGAGGAAGATGGTCAGAGACAAGTGCAGTTGCTCCTCCACTACCGTGTTCTTTCTTTCTGATTCACACAGTAGGTTCCTACTACTTTGGCATCGCATTCATAACCAAAGCGATTAGAGCTCCTCCCACTTCCCATCGCCATCATCCTTTCCTCTCCTCTTTCTCTATATAAGATCCCCTTCTTCTCCCTCCATCACCAGCTCGCCATTGATCTCCTTAGGAGAGTTTTAGCTCATCGCTGTGCATTGAACTTTTCTGTATTTCTTCCTTACTGATCGTGATCTGTGCAGAGCACTGGGATGGGCGAGGACAAGGCCATATCCGCGGACTACTTCCTAATCTCCAGCGAGCTGACCGCATGCTCGTCGCCGACGCTGACGCTGACGACGGCAGGTGAGAGGAGGTTGCGGCCGCCTCAGGAAGAGCCGCTCAGGTGCCCGCGGTGCGACTCTGCGAACACCAAGTTCTGCTACTACAACAACTACAGCCTCTCGCAGCCTCGCTACTTCTGCAAGAGTTGCCGCCGCTACTGGACCAAGGGCGGCTCGCTTCGGAACGTCCCTGTCGGCGGCGGCTGCCGTAGGAACAAGCGCTACCGTACTCCTGCCTCTGCCGCCGTCTCGGCGGCCACAACGGTGCAACAACATCGGCCGCAGCCGGCATTGCCCCTCGCCGACTTAAAACAAGTGCAGTTGCCGAATTATTCGACGAGCAACGGCAGTTTGAATATCATGGACTACTGCAGTTACAATTCCAACGGGCTCAATCTCGTCATGAACAACTGCAAGCATGGACTCGGAGACATGAACACGCTCGGGCTTTGCATGGACGGAAGCCGCGAGACACTGATGGAGGATCCCTGCCAAAAGCTAAAGTTTTTCTTGGACGACGAGTGCATCGATCCCGGGATGAAGCCCGGCGAAGGATCCTGGAACAATATTCTCTCTGTTGGGTGGCAAGAATCAATTGGCTACTCTGATGATCATGGATCATTATCATCGTCATGGGCCAGAATATAATATAAGACGTCATATAGCATGGTTCTGTCGCTGCAAAACGAATGGGAGAGGGAATTGAAGGAAGAGACGCATGTTCCATTCCATATTTTGTTTTCTGAATGAAGAAGAATGGACATGCGATAAAGCTTTGGTTTTGCTCGTTTTGGTTTTTCCAATCGATTGAATGTTAAATTTCGAATGCAGTTTGATATGGAAATTAGATGGTAAGAGTCGTGTTTTTAAATTTTCTGTTTAATTGACATATGAACTCCCCTGTCTGGATTGATTATGACATTAGTTGGTTCGATTCATCCCTCCTTTCTTTATGAAAAGATGTATAATGAATGCAGACAGACACTGAAATTATGTCTGATATTTTCCTCAAAAAAGCCAAAATCAAGGAACCTGGTGCAATATGGTGGCTCAATGTTCAACGCCTATCTCATTCAGTGTTTTTTAAATTCGACAAATGCGGATTGATCCATAGAGCTCGAAACTGACCATCAGACTGACGACTGACGACGACGGCAACGATGATAGTTTATGGTGAATTTCTCAACGATCCATTTCATGGCAGCAGCAGAGGAAGCACTGCGATCGACGGCACATCCCCAGATCCTAATTTTCTTGCACTCGCTCTCAGGTCTATTAGGATCGATGGGGACGACGACTGTTAGTGGACAGGAATTGCCTACTCCACGCGGCCGGGAAAGGAAATATTGTTATTTTCCTCTTCTTTTTTTGTTTTTTTTTTCTCTGCTACAAACAGAGAAGAATGGCAGTGGTCTTGTCATCGAGACTTTGGTTGAGTTTCATTCCCACGGGCAATCTGCGCATTGAATAATCATGATGTAAGTCGCGTTTTTCATAAACACTGTAGGACAATGATACTGCCTAATTCCCATCGTCAGACAATTTATAATAAAAACTTATATTAAAAATTGCATGGACAAAAGAGGATGGAAATCGAATTTACCAGAATGAACAAACAAGTCGAGGTTTTGTTTGTATGGAGGAGGAGTAAATGGATCATCTCGATCGAGAAATATGAGTAATAAATGAGGATGCTGAGGGATCACAACTTTCGAGTTTCTACCATTAATGCTGATCATTCCTGCAGAGCAAGCAGAGGAGGGTTTTACAGCAATTTCAACAAATATTTAGGCACGTGTGTAAGTTGGTGAACTCGACCCGACATCACCACCACTGCATCGATAGCAGCCAATCAAAAACCTAAATGTGAGTAAAAGATTCAATCAATTAAAACATAAAAAAAAACATTCAAACAGTAATTTCTGAACGGAATGTTGGATCGTCCATTACAAAACATTTATTCTGATCATTTATAGAAAATTTTCGTAGGAACGGAAAATTTGAATACCTAGTATCGATTAAAATTAAAATCACAAAAAGTTAAATCTAATTAGAAGGTCTTTCACGTTGCCACAGTGATTTGAAAAACGAGTTCAACAACAAACATATTAATCACTAGCAAAAAAGTTTTAGCTTTGGTTAGAACGTCTCTAATTATAATTTAATTAAGGTCACTATTGAATTAGCAAAACAAAGCGATTAGACAAAGTAAATTATGTAAATTCAAGCATGCCCATCAGCCATAGTCGTATCTAAAATTTAAATGGTCAAATCGAATTTTAAAAAAAATATATTGATGAATTAATTTTTAAATTTTTTATATTATTTTTTAGGTCATTTTAAAGAGGGATTTGAACGATTTTAAAAATGAATCCGAGTCATCCTTTACTTCACACTATTCAATTGTAAGGTGTTGGTATAAGCATGATTTAAAATCTCATACTGTATCGGAAGAATAGTTAAAACATATCATTCTAATAGATTACTATAACTCAACACTGCTGTTAGGCACTAAGACATTTCCTATATCATTGTACCAACCATATTGGCAAGCATCATTTCATATTAACACTAGACACCCCTTGCCATGCTAAAATTAAGATGATGTTATTTTTCATCTTTATTATAATTTGTCTCTAAACTCCGCCCATAATAAGTTAACCTTATTGTGGCTGGTCCTAAGCCCGGATAAAAGAGTAGGGTTGCGTTAGATTGCTAGTCAGTGTTAAACTAAGACAAATGTTCAATGAATGGATCAATCAAATTATTGTGTTAATGTTAGATTGTTCCCCGAAATGAACGTGTTACAGAGTCCGACTGTAACGTCTCGGCAAGGACCACTACATTTCTAGAACTCAAGTGTAGTGAAAAATATACAAGAGTTCGCGTTGCAAGGTCCGACTGCAACGTATCGACAAGGACCGCTACATCTCTATGAGAACTTGGTTGTAGTGTTAAATAAGCAAGAGTTCTCACATCATAAGTTGGGTAAGAATAAATATTATAGAAAAACTAATAGTCTAAGATTTGATATATGGAACATAAGAACCCTCACTGGTAAAACAATGAAGATAGTAGATATAATAATTAGGAGAAAAATTAATATTGTATGTGTACAAGAGATAAAATGGGTAGGTGAGAAGGCAAAAATGATAGAGAACTCGGGTTTTAAGTTATGATATACAGGAAAGAGAAAAAAAAATGGAGTAGGTATTATTATAGATAATTCGTTAAAGGTACAAGTATGATTAAATTAAAACCAATCTTATAACAAAATACGCCATGTGACTTCGTGTAATTCACTAAAGGTAAAAAAAAAATATAGGAAAAACATAAGATTTGTACCTTTAATTCGCACGTTGATAAATAAAAAAAAAAGGTGCATACTAGTAAATCCACGTTTAGTAAATAAAGAATGATCTTGATTAGGATTGTAGTCCCGATTGAAAAAATTCAAGACGAAAATAAAGATTTTTCATCCGATTTGAACAGAAAAAAAAAAAATTAAAGAGAGAAAAATAATCTATCAAAATTTTAAATCCATCTGTTCGTTAAATAAATATTTTTTTTTTCAAAATAAACAGAGAAAATTTGTTGGAAATCTTTTCACGGTTCTATTTTCTTCCTCTAATGTTGGTATATTGAGAATGTGTCCAGTTAATTAATTAAATAATTTTATCTTTTAATTTATTTATCGAAAAATTTAAAATACAATTTATTCCTTAAAAAATTGATCTTTAAATTTATTCGTTCTAGAAGAATTCGAATTCGATTTTTTTTTAATTTATCTGCATTGCATGCATGACGCACAAGAGACAAAATCCTAACAGAAACGATAAGATAAGATCCGTTCGGATTATTACAGGCTTTGGGCCGTCTCCGGCCCATATACAAAACACGTAAAAAAACAGAACAATTTTCATCGGTAGCACGCGAATTTTTTATTTTTTATTATTTTTTATTTAAAAAAAAAATCAGTTAATTGAATACTGAATGCTCAGTTCCCTGCCTGGCCGGAAATTGTCCTTGAACATCGATCAAACCACTGCATTTTATAATTACTTCCTAACTGAAACAGGGAACACGTCCTCTTCCACTGAAACATCCGAATGATAAAGAAGAAACTAAAAATCGATGAGCTAATTAATATTTATACTCGATCGGGTCCTGATTCAATTCTGCATCGAAGCCAAATCTCTCCTCTCTGTTTTCCTCCACCACGTCCGACGTACGACTCAATAATATTTGTCGCCATGGCAGTGGAGGATCAGGGCATCGAAATGGCCGGGAATTCCGTCGTGATATCGAAGCAGAGCAACAAATCCTCTTCCGCGTTGCTGAAGCGAGAGAGCTCCGTCAATAGCAGTGGCTCTTTCAGAGTCTACTACGGAGCTGCCATCGGAGCTGTGCCCTTTACGTGGGAGTCGACGCCCGGAACGCCCAAGAGAACCTCCGGCCACAAGACCTTGCTGCCTCCTCTCAGCCCACCTCCTAATTCCTACTACTCCTGCCGCCGCCCCAAGAGGAGGAAGAACGAGTCTCCCAGATCCCTCGTTCGCTGCATAGAGCCTAAGATCTTGTGGGGGAACATGTTGAACAGGCTGTTTTCTTCTGCGTCATCAATCCTATTCCGACGACGTCGCCGCAGTCGGACGACTCAGCCGGCGATGTCTCTCCGACGTTGACTTGGGTGCTTAACTAGCTAGGAATTGGGATATATATGCGTCAACGACACGTAGGAATTGGGATTGGTGTAGTAGATTGTGTCTGTTTGTTCACTTTATTTAATTTCTGAAAGAAAATAATTACTCTCTAATGGTGCGTAATGATTGTCGAACAACCTCGTCGGAACTCTTTCAGTGGTTTATCAAGATATATATATATAAGCCTTTTGACTTTATATATAAAACCAGCGGAGACAGTCAAACTATTAATTCCAAGTAAATTTCAAGAAATTAAAACGAGGATAATAAACGATCACCACGCATACTAGTCTCACACATCGATCGTTACAGGATCCATGGCATCATCATAATCGGTTTACTAGTTAACTCTCCTGCAGTTCTTGCGGATCTCCCCCTGGAATCCAGTGAGCGGGGTGATGTCCCCCATCTTGATCATTGCCGCAGCGAAGTCGGCGGCGAACTTGCTCGGATTTTCACTGTAAGTCCTCACCAGCGAATCCGTCGAACCGCCGCTGAACATCTGCTGATCGGAGTGAAGCAGGCCCTTCCGGCAAACAAGATTGCCGAAGTAATAGTTGTCGAAGCCGGTGGGAGTTCGGAGGTCGAGAGGCGCCAAGTTGCCGTCGCCGGAGCCCTGCGTCCTGGGACAAATGGACCTCCTCGCGGCGGCCAGGGAGGCGTCGATGTTGGTGTCGTTGTAGATGTGAGCCCTGAAGGAGGTGCATCGAGCTTGGCCGACGGTGTGAGCCCCTACGAGCGCCACCATCTCTTGAGTCGAAAGGCCCTTCGCCGAAAACTTGGAGATAAGGCTGCTGAGGTCGGAGCTCGGCGGAGGGATGCTGTTGTTGGCTTCTGAAAGGCTTGCAGTCCTCGAATCTCTTCTCCCCAGCTTCACCTCCCAATTTGGCCCTCCGAGCTGTGCATCAATTCAAATCGATCGCAATGAATCATTAATAATTAAACTGTTTTGTAGTGTTAATCTGTTTGTGTTCGATCGATCCTCTCGCTTACAATTACTACAGCATCTCTCGCGGTAATCGCCAAGATGTCAGCGCAGGAGACGACGCTAGGACATGCCTTCTCCACTGCACTCTTTATGCTATCCACCACGTCGAATCCTCTGACTGAGTTCCTGTTTGCAGTCGCCGTCTTCTCCCCTGTGAAGCTACTCGTGTCGTCCAAAAGCAATGATCCATCGCAACCCTAATGATAGATTGATAGTGGTAATAATTAATCATCAGTTTCATCTTCCGAAGTAGAGAAAAAAAATCACGTACGTTGACGAAGCAATCGTGAAAGAAGAGGCGAAGAAGAGAAGCGCCCATGCGCTTGTCCTGGTAGATAGCAGATTCGACCACCGACTTCACCGTCGAGAAGAGATTCGGGCATGAATACGAGTAGAAGTTCGCGGAGAGCTGCGCGTTTGAGCTGGCTGTAGAAAGGACGAGCACTGCAATGAGGAAAGAGGCATGCACCATTGTTGAGGAAGAGGAAGAAGTAGCCATGAATGAGAATTGAGGATTATATCTAATCGCTTGGATTTATATAGAGCATGGCATTCTTAATTAAGAGACGTAAAATTAAATTAATTAATCAGCAATTAGTAGGATAAAAGTAAATGGGTTTACTACTAATCATTGCATGTAATTGCATGCATGATGGAAAGAGACATCCAAACTGTGAAGTTTGATGAAATGAGAAAAAAGGGAATTAATGAGATGTTAAGCACGTTTCAAATGATCCAGGAAAGGCTTTCGTTGCATTATAATCATGTCTAGATCTGTTAAAAAGAAACAAATTAATTAATTAAAACTAGTTTAGACAGACAGTCAAAACCTTAGAACTATTGAAAGTTTTCAGCGTTTCTAAGCGAGCTAGCGCTGATTGCTCACCTAAACTTTCATCTAGTTCTTCATTGGAATAGCAATCTCCTCACTGGTCATTGTTTAATTAATTAGAATTTTGACTCTTTCTCGACCTACTACAAAATTATTGGATTCGATTGAATTGCCCTCTGGAGGTCAGACAACTCCACTAACTCTCGTAGAAAAAGAAAGCGAGGTCTAACAGTTTAGTCAAACAGGGTTGGAATTGCACTGTGTCGTGTCTGCTTTAATTTAATTAAACAGATTCGGCAATCGACATCTGCTACACTGCAGTTGACTGATCACTGCCAACGAGTATAGCGATAAATATCGCCATGCAGAGTCGCAGACTGAAAGAGAAAGGAAAGTAATGATTCCGATTAAATTAAAATCGAATAAATCGTAATCATACAAAATAAATTAATTAAATTAAAAAACAAATAATTATATTTTTTTATTATCAATAAATTGGTTATGATTAGTCGATGAACGATGATAAAAATCATATAATTCGAAGTAATCAGTCGCCTGATATAAAAAAATAATCGATTGATGGACTCTAATTTGATTTAATTAATTATTTTTATTTCGAAATTGAAATCGAACCGAATAAATCGATTAAATCGATATTTATTTTTTTTAAAAAAAAAAATTCAAATTCTCAAATAAACTGAATCGAAAATTTTGATTCGATTGATTTAATTAAATTTTTATTCATCTCGTCCTAATTTTTGTTCGGCAATCGATATTTCTTAGGAGTTGACTGATCACTACCAATGATTATCGACCATAGCGATAAATACCATCATACTGCGTGAAAGAGAAAGGAAAGTAATTGCTCATTGATGAATTTAAAAAAAATCATTTGAACGGTTCTAGAGTCTAAAAATTTACTCGATGAATGAAATATGATTTCGACATTTGGCCGTTGTTTAAAGATGATACGACTGTGAAGTCCAAATAATTGAATCTAAAAAAGTTACAAGTACTTTTCTTATTTATCTTTAGTGGTAAGTGAAGATCATTTGAATTTCGATCTTATCCAATTCAATTGTTGACGAAGCATATCGAAGATTCATAAGATAAGATAATAGATCATTTTTTAAAAATTAATCGAATCAAACATCCATATATTTTAATACCAATAAAAAAAATAATCGTTCTAAAAAAAAAAAAAAAAAAAATTGTTGTGGGGGTGCCGTGATTTGAGTGGCTGTCAGAAGTGGTTAGATTTTACGTTGTAGAGATAGATCTAGCTAGGTAGAGGTTGACTTCGTGTATCCCTAGCATAGTAGCACGGCGGCTACGTCGTCATCGTCCTCAGAGTCACAGCTTTTAGTGGGTGAGTAGTCCGGGTTGTTCCTCAGATTTTGCGAAGATCATGCTTTTTCTTTACGTTTATTTTCCGCGTCGTACATAAGTTCAAAAACCTTACGGGGGCGTTTGATAAATATTTTCATATTAGTTTTTCATTTTTATTTTCTGTAAAAATAAAAAAATAAGTTTGGTTCATATTTTTCAGAAAATAAAAAAATATTTTTTGAAAAACTAAATTATTTTTTATTTTTATTTTCGTTTTTAAAAAAATAAAAGAGCGTTTTTGAAAAATTAAAAAAAAAATCGTTTTTTAAAAAAAAAGAGAATAAAAATAAAAAATTCTCTACGAACTAAACATCCCTTTAAAATTTGTTTTTATCCCCCCACAAAATTAAAATTTTAATGCACCAGCCGGGAATCGAACCCGGGTCTGTACCGTGGCAGGGTACTATTCTACCACTAGACCACTGGTGCTGAGGTGTGACCCTTTGTCACAAGTTCTAACTTTATAAAATATATAACTAATTGAAAGAAGTACGATGATTAATATTTTGAAGCACTTTTATTGTCGTATATTCACGTAAGCAAATATAATTGTATTAGCTAATTTATCAAAACTATTTAATGATATTATATAAACACGATTATCTTAACGCAAAATAAAAAATATTATTAACTCTCACAGGCTTAGTTAAATCGTGCGTGCATTTTTATAATTTATCTCTCATCATTACAGTAATTTATTTCACTAAAATATCAAGATGATATTGGAAAATATATTAATCTAATATCAAAACCAAAAATGTTGTTTTAAAAAAATAGCTTAAGGTAATCTATGCAATACAAATTTTATGAAAAATTAAACTGCATAATTGCAATTTAATTTAAAAAATAAACACATATTTTAAAACATCTAAAAATATCAAACAACTCGAACTACTTTAACCCATTAAAAAACACAATAAATCTATTTCTAAATAAATGTTATATAGTTGCTTCCAAGTCTCCAAAAGATTGAAATCTATCAATCTAATAATTTTCATCGGTCAATCTCATAATAATTACGAAAGAGATAAATCTCAAAAAGTTCTATAAATTTTGACATGATAATTAAAACACATAAAAATCATCTATATTAAAAAAAAACTTTACACCTCATCTAAAATCGATCCTTACATTATCTATATCAAAACTATAGTTGCTGTCACTACGTCATCCCGTGGAAACTATAATTCTTCCAAGTGCTCATAAGAAATGTCACTTTTGAAACCAATAGTATTCGCTTTTTCGTTTCAATTATTTTATAGTTGTTATTAAAAAAAATGCATTTTTAGTTATGTACAACTTAAATTTAAAATCAATTCACTAAAAAAAAATTAATATCTATTAACTTCAAGTTTCAACTTTCAAACAATGTCTTAATTATTCTGGTTGAAAAAGCTTCCACTAATTATGCAGGTTGGCAAGGATATAGACAATGAACAGCAAATATAGTATGAGCAGAATCTCTTTATCAATAAAATAAAATTAATTCCTGATCTTTTTATTTAATCGGATAAACTGTTGTCCTTTTATTTAGGGCAGCAATGAGAGAGAGACACACAAGTTCATCGCAGTTTAATTCAATATTTCCTGACACAAATAAGTCAAGAATTTCTCTTCCTTCAATCATATGATAAATGAAACAAGTTAAAAAAAAAACCATATAATAAATTTTTTTCTCACTTAAATTATTTTCCATTGCACTAACCAAGCATAGAACATCCTCCACGTTAGCAAAAGATGTTAATGTGATGCATCATCAATAAATTGAAGCTCTGCGAGTCCTGCGAGCTTATTCATGGGAGCCAATATGGAGGAAAGGTATCTTGAGCAAACATTAGTTCAAATGAAATATGATTGAAAGAACGAGGTCAGCACAGACCCCGGTGACAAAGCATTTTCATGCCAGTGGTTGTTTCTTATGTGGCAAAGGCCAACAGAGGAAGTCAACGTCTTCATAAATACTCAAAAGATGATAGTATGGTAAACTGAGGATTACTTGGATATAGGGAAAGCCTTCTCAAATGCTTCCTGCTCTTTGCGGCATAAGTCAAACTCATTGGTGTAGTAGTACATGCAGCCAGCATAAGCATCCATCTCTTTAGGACATGTCTGATGGAGATCCTTCAACCTGCAAGAAAAGTTGTTGCTCATCAATTATTCTTTGAAGAAAATGATTCGGATAACAGTTTGGTAAAGTAAAGAAACTTTGAAATAATTACAGAGAGCAATATTTAATTTTTAAGAAACCATTTAAGCAAAATTCAAGTTTTTAAGTTTTCTCTCCTAGAACAATCAAGACAGCTGAATGAGTATTTCACTTGATGTATCAGGTAAGATACTATCTGTGATACATTAGGTTTAAACTACTAAATTTCCCTGATAATGATGCTGATGACTAGTTTACAGTCTATGCATCAATTGACTAAATGGAGAAAACTAAATTTGCTAGTAAAGGCCTATTTACGCAAAACTGGATCATTATAATATATAAAGCATATTTCTCCAAGGCTCTCTTCATCTCCAACAAGGTTAACTCGTTGTTTATTTTCACAGAGCTTGCCCCTTGTGGCAATATATTCTTCAAACTAGCCTGCCTCTCAATCCAAGTAAAACATAAAAAGAAAAGGAAAAAAAAATTGAAGTACAGAACCTATCTTGAGGTTCTACCGATTAGTACCTCGCCAACTTACTTGCACAATTTTTTTTTTCACTGATTGTTTTTTGCTATCATGCATATTCCAATAGCCAGCTATAATTTGTATGCCAAGCTTTTATTCTCATGTTTACCATCAACAACTCCAGTCGAACACCCATGCCACGATGTAATGAAATCTGCACATGGTCTCTGATAAAATCATGCCACATGCACAGAGTACAAAATAGAGATCAAGCCTCACCATTCTTGTTATAACTTTAAGGATGCGTTTGGTTAAGTTATCGTGCATAATCTTGATTATGTGATTACCAAGTAATCACATAACTAAGGTTATGAAAATAAAACATAACCTATGTTGTTTTGCTCAATCTTGAGCAATGCGATAACAACTTGTTGTTTGGAGATTTTAATTTATAACATTGTTTAACATTTACTGCATTACCCTTGGATGATATTAATTGGTGTTTAATTCATGCAAGGGACTTTTGAAAATTCTAAATAATTGACTGTATTACCCTTTGTTAACTCCGAAATCAATAAAAAATCTTACGCTTCCAAGGTAATCAGATTTCAAGTTATATGTCCCCTTCACTGACATGGCAAACATCCTCTATTCTTTGGGAATCACCAATTATCTTGAACCAAACAGGATGAAATAATATAACCACATGCAAATAACCAAGGTTATGAATAAAAACTCTGAACCAAACACACCCTAAAAGTCATCATCAGAAGATTGACTCTAGAGCACATTCTCCTCAAACACACACACACACACACACAAATGAATTTGCTTAATTTACAATCCACAATTTAATTTTTTATTTCCAAATGATTCACTATACCACCAATCTTAATTTGAAAACCTTATGTGGCCCTATGCTAACAAACCTATTAAATTGTTCATAAATCATATATTTTTTAATTTTAATTTATTTTATTTGTTATTTTTCACTTTTATACTATTAAATAAAAATATTCAGCCGTGCAATACACAGGTACTCCAGTTTCTAGAAAGAATATTAGGATGAGAAATTCCTGACTTCTCATGATTATAAGCAAATTGAAAAATTCCATAAAGAATTTCCAGATCTCCCTAAGCTTACAATGCTCTTGCATGAATGTTGTTCAAACCGCACACCCTATACCAACACTTATGCAAAAGTGTTATACGAATGAAGTGACAATCCTTTCGCTCAGTTTCATTTAGGGCATAACATCCTATACAAGCCACATGCCTTATGACCTGCTGCAGACATTGCTTTAGACTACGTCCCATTTTTAGACATGAACTATCATGCATGAAATGTGAGGAGACTGACAAATTACACAAATTATCAAAAATGGCAAGGAGAGCAATGACCAGTTGCATGGACAAGGACCTTAATCATCACCGAAGCTTAAGGTAGAAATGAACAAAGGTTAAGTAACAAACCTTTACAAGGAAGGCATAGGTAATAAATCAAGACTCACTTAAGCATTCTCCAGAAAATCACAGTTAATTTATGTGCTTCGGCCAATAGGGTCTATGTGTAACTAACTGGTGCATTTAATAAACTGAATGAGTTCGAATACCCTACATGACAACAACAAATAAAAAGGTGCGACTAAAGATGATTAGGAACTTGCATTGAGAAATTTGAACATATAATCATATGGCGAATCTTTGGATTGATGAGAAGGGAGACACAAATAATTTTTTAAGCATCAACAAAATATTAAAAATTAGCCAACTTAACAAATTCCCATGATGTCCAAAAGCCGAATGAAAAATTTGACAATGCCAGATATTCAACCTAAAGGCCTTAAATGATGAACTTTGAGAACATTGTGATTATGCAATTTCAAATATCTGTTTTTCAGTAGAGAAAAACGTATATGGTTTTTGATTTCGTAAAGACCCTTTAAACACCAAAATCTTAATAGGGAAAAGCTGATATTAAATTTTCTAAAGAACAGTCTTATGCCAACTAAGAAGACAAAAAAGTAGATGAAAGTCTCGAATTCTATAGCTGTGTTTCACTGTGTAGAGATAACCAATCCCTCAGTGCATATCATATTGCATCATTTACCTCAATGCCCAAGATTTTTCCGTCGTAGTTGAATCTTGGACATTTTATCCATGTGATTCAAATTTGAGAATCATCATACACCACAAAACATGCTCGCCAATGTTATTGCTTTTCTTTACTCTGCACGGAAACTGTATATCTACTATCATATGCTACAGACAGTTGCTGGAAGAGTGCAAAGTAATTGAACATGAAGGAGTGCAAACTTTAACCTTTCAGAAACCCAATAACCAGCCTATATAGCACGTATCCGTACTCTTTTAATTGGGATGCATTCGATACAGATGAAATGTATAACAAGTATGAAGTGATATTTCTTTTGACATTTTTTCTGCCTTATCAATTCAATGAGAACAAAAGAAATAGTCAGGATCTTCTATTTTATTAGACCAAAGAAAAATTTGAATTATATAACAAAAATAATCTAATTCATTTGAATGTTACTATGTACAATGGATGCCATCTATTTAGCCGGCCACAAATAGTTAAGAGTCAAACGAGGCTTAATGATGAAAATGACGATGACAGTTCGACTCCCCTGCCAAGGATCCGGAATAAGAGAAAGACTAGAACATACCTACTTAAGCTAAAAGGTAGAGTTTTGAACAAGCACTTACAGATTTAGGACACAGCTGGTGACCTGGCGACCCTTGTCGAGGCATTTCTCCGGGTTGGGGTCCTTCTTCTTACACTTAAGGAATGCCAAGTTCTCGGCCCGGCACCGCATGTAGATGTGCTTGGAAGCGGCCATGAGGACTGCCGAGGTAGGGATCGGCTCCCCAGCCAGATCGACGGTGCTCGACATGTCGCCGATCTCGCCCTAACTGTCCTGTGAAGTCGAGGCCGCATGAGAAGGATCGTTAGAAGAGGGGGCGAAATTAAGGGTCCGATCCATATACCTTTGGCTACAGATTTCACGCTCGTGAGGATGAAGACTGCCCGGAGAGACTCGGATGCCGCCGCTGCCCCGCCCTGTTCGTATCCCGCTAATGCGCAGGTGAATAGCAAAAGGGTAATTAAGTTGCGATTGCTGCGTTGGGTCTATATTGGGCTCTGTCTTGGCCCACAAAATTGAATGTCGCATTACCTCAATTCCTTAGCCCAATTACTATTTTTTTATATATTAAATTTAACTATATTATTTGGGTAAAAATTTCCTTTCATTATTCTTATTTGACATTATTATAATAACTATGAATTATAATTAATACAATATACCCTAGTGTTACCTTCTTTACAATAGCCGTGGGATAGATCGGTGGAGGACCGCTAGGTTGGTTGACTCCAACCTTTTAAGGGCAAATTAGAGATGATTGTCTCCACGGAGATGACGTGTTGGTTGGAGCATGATGATACTTGCGAAAATAGCACGGGTCGATTTCTAATAAGGATCTAAAATCTCTCCCTGACGTCAAATGACCTTCATCTGTCTTGGTCAATCGCGTCAAGGTCAAAGGCCCTCGCGATTTATCTATCTCACAATGGCCGTGAGACAGACAAATAGAGGTTACTAGATTGACGATTTTAATCTTTTACGAAACAAATTAGAGATGATTCATTCTCATAATTTAATAATTATTTTATTATATCTAATATTAGCCCCAGAGATACAGTGCAGCGACAAAAATAAAGAGGCATCCCCAGAGGAGAACGCAGTTCGATCCTCTGCTACGAAATCATTCGTTGACGAATTTAAAAAAATTCATTCGGACGGTCATGGAGCTCAAGAGTTTGTCCGATGAACGGAGTACGACTTCAACATTGGACCGTCATTCAAGGATGATGTGACTGCGGAGTCTGAGCTGAATCGTAAAAAAATTATCAGCGCTTCTCTGATTTATCTCTGGTGACTAATGAAGGTCACTTGAACTCCGATTTTATCTGGCTCAACTGTTGATGAGATATTCTGAAAGTCTACGGGGGAGAGTTGATAATTTTTAGAGATTAATTGGATCGAAGGTTCAGATACTCTCATGCAAAAAAAAAAAAAAAAAAAAAAAAATTGCTAATCTATTGACCTTTTCTTTTTGTACATTACATGCAGTGATCATAATCTTCTCACAAGTTAAACTATAAATGACTCGTGAGAATTCAAAGGAAGGATTTAGTCGACAAATATGATCTATGCACATTTGCAAAGAATTAATACTGTTTTTCAAAGAATAAATTAAGCAAACTCCTCTTTCACTTAGGTGGAGTACTCCATGTTCTTTTCTGTTCATCAAAGCTTCCAATGACTGCAGACTGCTGCTTCTCGCCTAACAAATTTGCAAACTGCTCGTAGTATTCCTCAGTATCGAAATCATCTAAAATCTGGACTAGTTTTCCATTTCTGTCGACTGCAATCTGTCCATCTCGGCTTAGATCTCCAGTCAGCACGGTAATCGGTTTCATTTGCGTTCTCGCATTGAACTTATCCTGGTCGACCAAAACAACTGCACCTAATATTTCACCTAAAAATATATCCTGCAGAAAGAGATCGATCATATATCAGTGACTGAAATTTATTATCCTCCAGTTTCGTCGAGCTTGCAAGAATCGTTGCTCGTGAATTACCACATGATGATATAGTTTTGGGTTCTTCAGCTCCAGTTGATAGAGCAAGAACAACAGCTGCTGTGCGAAGTTTGATTCAGGAGTCTGCTCTCCAGTTTTTAAACTCTGAAGCATCCTCGAGAACGAAGTAGCTCTCTGCTGAGCACTGAGAGGAATGAGTGTGATGCTGAGGTTGGACTCCATCACCTTCTTCGCAGCTAGAGGATCGAGGAACATGTTGAACTCAGCGAACTTGTTGGTGGGAACAGTGAAGACATTCCCTCCCTTGTCTCGCTCATCCATCACTTGCCCACCGACCACATAAACATCCTGCATGCCGGAGAAACGAAGTTTTAGTTCAGGTTCCTTCGTTCAGTGACTGTACAATCGATCGAACTGACCTGTATTACTCTAGTTGCATCTCGATCTTGATCGATGATGTTGGCTAAGTTAGTGAGAGGACCATTCGTGAGCAGAGTGACCTTATCAGTCGGACCCAACGCTGCCGTAATGTGCTCCCAAACTTCCAGAGCCAGTGGCTGCCGGAGCGCAACGCGATCGGTGTTCCTCGGCGCTCCAAACTCGCATGAGTTTTCCGCCGTGTACCTGCGAGATTTGCGCATGAAATTTAACTCCGACAGAGATTCTCCGATTGCCTGTGAATCAAACCAAAAAAACACCTTCGAGGACTTCGCGGCAGCGATCGCGCGAGGCCGTAGAGCGTATCGGAATCAAGAAAGCCACCACTTCCTTGCGGAATCGCCTTCGCGTATTGGCAGCCAAGAACCGGCGTGCCTAACGCAGTCAAATTCCCCAGCCCCACCGGAATGTCATCTCGCCCCATCATGTGAAGCACGTCGTAGATTATGTCGATAGTCGCGGCGGTTGCCCACCCATTGCCGCTCACCAGGATTCCCTATGATCATCATATCATGAACATGATTACCATAACAATGGATTCTTCATTTAAAACAGAAGCTGAATTACCACGAGGTTTATCGTCTCGATCGGCGCTTTCAGCAAATAGATGAGCGCAAGGAAGTCTCCGGCGCTCATGTCCGTGTCAAACACCACAGCCTTTCCTCTCGTTGGGCTCGCAGAATTTGGCTCGTAAAGAATTTCTCTGTAGAAAGGAAACTGTGTTGCAAGGCTAAATTTCCCAGACTGAGGACGAAGATTAAGAGCCTGTACATATGTAACTCGATCGCATTATTAAACAGAAATGTTGTATATATTTAATTCTTACGCACGTCCAAGAAACTCTGGAAGAACTGTCTGTTCAGTGGGCTGTTCGAATCTCTGTTTGGCTTAGCTTCTTTCGCAACTCGCACCTGGACAGCTTCAGGTCCAGTTACTTCTTTGGTGTATCCGTCCTGCAATTAATAGTTAGGGATTAATTCTTCCATTTTAATCAATCGACAATTATTAATCTTTTTATGCGATTAAATTACCTGACATTTTCCTTTGATCGAACCATCGACGAGGCAAAATGGATCTCGGAGCCCAACTTGAACGTGGCCACTGTGCACGCCGCCGTTTTGCAGGTTGAACTTGGGAGTGGCACGGCCGTGGAAGAAGGGGTTGGAGCCATCGTCGACGCCGAAAGGCTCGTTCGACGTGACCACCGTTACGTTGAGGTACTCCATGACGGCGAACTCGTTGTCGCCATTGCGGTCGTTCCCGTCGCGCATGCTGGAAATGGCGACGCCGGAGAGGAACGAGTCCCACATGAAATAGCTCTGCGCGCGCATGCATGCATGCGAATATGAACTGGAGACGCAGTTCCAAGCGATCGATCGATCGATCGAATGCGAAGGGAAACGTGCATGGATGGACTCACAGTGTAAAAATGGTCGTCTAACCAAGTGTCGCGAATGATCTTGAGAGATTCGAAGCAGTACTGCGCCTCGAAAGTCTCTTGGCGCTGCTGGAACGCTCGGAAGAACTCCTCGTTTATTGGGATGGTGTTGGTCGCGTCGAGCGGAACGAGGGTGATCGGAATCCCAGAATGGAGCACCTAAAAGATTTCGGGCAAAAGAATCACACGAAACGCCCGCAAACTGAAGGCTACGATAGCTACAATTGTACGAACCTGGTAAGCAGCAAAAGGATCGGAGAAGATGTTGAACTCTGCAAATGGATTGGTAGCGCAAGCCGTGAAGAGGTTGCCGTGGCCACCGCACTGCAGGGGAATGCAAGAAGAACTGGAGTGGCGTGGGCAGCAGCCAGTGGGGTTTTCTGACCTGATGCCTCCTCCCATGACGTAGATATGCTCGATGTTCTTCTTCCACCGGGGATTTGTCATCAGAAACAGGGCAACATTTGTGTGCGATCCGATCAGAAACAGAGTGGTCGGGCCAGCAGAGATCGTCTCGAGCATCACTCCTTGAGCAGTGGGCTGGTGCAGAGGAACATATCTCCTCTTTCCCTGAAAGATTAAACCTTAATTTTCGTCTTTTTTTTTTGAGAATTATTAAGAGATTTAAACAACCTGAGGAAGAAAGGCCCTTCGAAGGCCGTAATTGGTGTCGATATCGAGCCTTCCGCGAGAGCCTACTGGAATCGCTTGTCGATACCGGCAGTCGCCTGCCGTCGACATGCCCTGCAATTTAAGGTACATGCTCAATCTGTGATCGAATAGAAGGAGAAGTAAATCGAATAAACATGTACCTGTTCGATTAGAGGAAGAAATCCACCAACATTAGGAAAAATAATGGATCCGTCGTCTGATATGCCACCGTCGCCTCCAACTCCCACGGCAACATCGTCTCTGTTCATCATGTAGAGAATATCGTATACGTGGTTCACTGCGTGCCCTGCGTCGGACCATGCGTTTGCACTGATTGTCACCGCCTGCAATTTATACAGCAGATTTGGTTTAAACAGACGAAACAAAAAGGGGAGATTTCAGGTTTACTGAAGGGATTTAGAATCTGCTTTTGACTGTGCAAAAGGCGAGAGCGAAGCAATCTGTAGATAGCAAGAAGTTCTTAGAAAACTCGATATACTGTTGTCACTAGCTACCACCACTTATTTCATGCTCGATCGAGATTGTTTAAGCTAGAATAACTTATATTAATTGTTAACTGGCTAGTCATTGTCAGAAAAGTCGAAAACTATGATAAAAGAACTCAATTTCGACAAACTGAGACTTCTGTTAGAAGAACAAAAGAGATAGAAATAAATAAATCTTTATGCCGAACTGGTTCGTGCATTCTTCGCGCATTCGGATCGAGCATAAGCACTGAAAATAAAGTTTAATTAGCGCACAAGAACTAGTGGAGAACCAAAGCTTCTTGATCGAGCTGAAAAAAAATATAAATGAAAGAGTCGTAACCTTCAGATCGAACTCCGAGCGGTTCTGCTTCAGAATGTACAGGAGCGCGAAGAAATCGTCGGTATCGACATCTGTATCGAGTAGAATCCGGCGAGGCTTGGCCATCACCATCACCATGCAGTTCTTCCAGGTCCAGCCGAGGAAGAAGCTCATCGCCATCGCCAACGCAACCAAAAGCAGAGCACTCCCTTTCGCTGAATCCATTCCGATCTTCTCTGAATTACTGATCCCCCCTCCCTGTTCGAGCTTATTGCCTACGGAACTCGCTGCACATCGGCAAGTCGAAGCAATCCATGGCGAAGGGAAGGAGATGACTTAGGAAGATAACGAAGGATTGGCGATAGGAAGAAGAAACAGGGTAGCCAGAAAGATGGAGATAGCCACAAGAATATAATAATATTGAATATTGTCAGGATTCAAATACCTGAGGAACTGGACTCAATCCCATCAAGAAGCTAAATGTTTGATTGATAGATGAAATAAATGTAATTAATTAAAATGAATAAAAAAAACAAGTAATTAACATTTTTTTTGTTTTATTTATTTGAGAAAAAATGGAATGGAAATTTCTCTGTGCATGTCGCTGTGAAATCATGTGGAGAAATGTGAGACATCTTGTTCTCTTATGGTTTGAGGCTTGATATCTACTCGTCAACTTAGCCATTGCTTGATGCAGAGGTTGAGTGATTTGCATTGAATTGAGCTCGCGGAACGAACACGATGATAGAATTTTATAAAATGGCATGTTTTGATATCAAAACATTCTGAGCAGGGGTGATCGACTAATAATCGAATTAATCGTTAAATCAAAATCGAATAAATTAAATTTTTTTAAACAAATTGAACCAATCGAATTTTTCAACGAAACCGAATCGATAAAAAATCGATTAATTAAATTAAAAATCAAACAAATCGGATTTTTTATCATCAATCAACTAATATTTTCATAGCAGCCGACTAATTATGATAAATCAACTGATGTAAAATATCAAGACAATTAATCGACTTATTTGCATGAATATGTTCATCAGTCAACTGATATACTCCATTTCAAAATCAAAATCGAACCGAATAAATCGATTTTTTTTTTAAAAAAATTAAATTTCTGAATAAACTCAACTGAAAAATTCAGTTCGACTTGTTCAGTTGATTTATTCGGTTCAACCGAATTTTTGCTCACCCTACTCTTGAGACTGTTTGTTTAATTTGGGCGGTGGATGCAGATTAAGTATATATAGTTAGGGTTGTAAATGAGCTAGATTATTTACTAACAATACTAATTGTCGTGTGTTGTTCAAATTTATTTTGATGGGATCATTATGAGTCTTTTCATTTATAAATTTGTTCACAAACAATTCATGATCTCATTCATTAAATTTTACATCAGACGATCAGTACTAACAATATTTAAATGAATAATTTTTTTCATTTGAATATTTTTACAGTTTTTCAGCCTCCTTGTGCTTGTTAACTTTAATTAATGTGACCCTTAACTTATGAATCAATCGATCGCATTTGAACAATACTAATATTCCTTTCATTTTGTCCTCCATTGGAGCTAGATCTGATTATTATAATGAAAGATAATTTTTAATTTTAAATCATAATCTCATACTTTCTATAAATCTCTCTCGATTTATACCACTTACTCTTTGCCAAAAATAAATAAATAAATAAAACTATAATTTAACGAAAATATATTGAGGATACCTAAAGCTCCTATATGAATTTTATATCCAACCATTCACGGTTTCAAATGCAATCACTTGCAAATTTAACAAATAGCATAATATGCTTAGTAAATTATCTATTTAATTGAAGACAAGTAAAATGGTTTTACCTTCTTTTATTGCATCAAATTGGTTGATCAAACTCTAATCTTTGACGTTTATTTATCAAAGATGATATATATATATATATAGTTGTAAAAGTTGACGGTTTGAATTAGTTATAGCATTTGCTAATATGAAATGATGAAATTATTCTTTTACAAAAAAGAATGCAGAGCCAAGGGCACCTTGTTTATCGTGATTTCATATCCCTAACATTAATATTTAATCTCTACATCTTGCATTACTAATTACTCTACTAAACAGAATGGCACCATAATTTCTTCAGTCTAAGCTCTCATATGATACTATTTATACTTTTAGTATATTACACATTAATTCTAAATATTTAATTGCACATCATTTGGACTGCTAAATTTATTAGCTACATACTTTGGCCACTTAGTCATGTTATATTCCTATAGGACTTCATATTAGTTGACTAATATTTATGTTGTAGGATGATCACTCTAACTCTAACTAATGAGCTTAGTCTATTAAGGTTGTAACATGTTCGAGCAAGTAGTGATACTAGAATAGCACATCATGAATGAGTTGATCATGCTAATACTCATATTTATGCATAACTAATTTTACTGTATTTCCTGAAATCATAATCTCACTATTGAGTTTTCCTTTTTAATGTGAAAAGCTAGTGCAATTCATTATACAGACAGAAAGTAGCTACTGACAGATTGTAATTATGTCACACAAATCTATGTTTTTATTTTTATTTTTTGTGTATATAGGTGTTGCTCAAACAAAGAAGGTAATCACACAAATGAAAAATAAAAAAATAACACTGCTCTTTGTTGATCATAATTGGGACTTTGCATGAGTAAATAAGTCCCTCATGAAAATTAGACAAAGGGACAATATCATGGGGATATTGTTGGTGGATAAGTTGAAATGCCAAATTGAATTGGGAAAGCACATGAAGGCAATAGAATAGATTCTTGTCAAACTTGAAACTATTTTTATTTTTCAGTTGAACTTTCACTGGCTTGATGCTTCCTTTACATTCTTAATAGCCTTTTCATTGAGGTTAATGGCCACAATGTGAGGTTAGTAAGAGTTTGATCAACTTTGAGACACCTTGTTAATATTCGGTCTCACACAACTGTGCCAATAAAATTTAAAGATGATTCTTTCTGGAGTGTGGATAAAATTTAAAGATGATTAGATTTACTATTAATTTGTTAGGTTCAAAAAAGGTACGGTACTTTTGAGTTGCCTTGTAAAGGTCAGCATTTAATAATGGGACTAGGGGTTCGATTAATCATAAAGGTTTTCTCCTAATTCATTTGTTGAGTCATTTTGAATTTAGTTTAACAAAAGGGTCCTAATCTAATTCAACCAAATTTAGCTTTGCAAAATTATATCATCTGGAACAAAATCATGATAATAAAAGGTTGTCTTATACTAAATTAGCTTTAGACATGGATAATCTGATTAATTCATAGTTTGTTTGTTTTTAACTTTCTCTTACCATCCAAACTTTATGTACAACCTGCTAAATCTATACAAATTTAATGCACATAAATTAGTATCATTTGACGCCATTTACCTAATACTATGGAAATCTATAGAAGATAGATGACTCAGGGTTCTTTAGCAGTTTGACTTAATTTTGGCAGACCCAATGCACAGCCAAAACCTAATTTGGCAAGGTAATCTCATCGAATCAATTTACCTATGGGCTTGTGCAAGATGAACCCTTGAGTTGACTAGAGTATAAATTGATCTAATTTCAATTGCTGGCACAACAATTGTAGGACGGAATAGTAAACACGAGAAAAAAAATAATTTATAGAGCGATACTTCTGTGTAATTTATATACAGACAATTAAAATTATTGGCAAAGTAGCAACTTGACCTACCATGAAATCTTTTGCATAGAAATAGTTACAAAATAATCTCATATTGCCCATTACCTACTAATTTGGCTTGCTTACTGAGTTGTGAATTAGAAAAATTGGCGTGAGAAGTTAGAACCATGGGTGCCATGTGGGATCCATCATGCAAAGGTTCCTCGGTTCCAAGGCTGCTTCTACTAAATCAGTGACGCCTCTTTGTACAGACTGTGGGGGATCAGTTGTGTTGTCATCCTGCAAGAGAGTGCCGGTGCATCGCGAAATGAAGTCATTGAGGTCAAAAGCTAAAGATCAAAGCCCGTCACAACAATTGAATGAGACTTAATAAAATGTATACCTCTTCGGGAAAACATTGTGGTGCTATCGATCCAATACGAGAAACAACACTCTCTACATTTGTAGCCACTTTGTGCTCGAAGTCCAGTGGGTTAATTCCTCCTGCAGCAACTGGGGCAGGCGGAATTCCTAGCGGCCTTCTCCATGACCAAGAAAGCAGCTCATCTCGAAAGAACATAGCAAGATGATGCCATATATGCTGGCTTTGCTGCACGATCAAAATTTACAAATTTATAGAATTGAGGAAAAGAAAGAGAGGAATCCATCAATATATATGCAAATCATTGGTATGAAGGGAGATACCTTTGGTGAAATTACTGACTGTGCAGCAGCACAAATTGCAGATACGATAGGGCCCTCCACCCCAAACTGAGAGAAGAAAGTTTGCATGTTTCTGGTCAGTCTGAAGGGTACTGGCTCATTGAACTCAATCATCCCATTCACGTCATAAGCTTCAAGGCCATGAAGTGGAAAACAAATCAGTTCAAGTGAGATTGAGATTTAATCATTTCTGCAAAATTAAATGACTCGAATCTTACCAGGATGAAAATCAATTTGAAAAATCTTGCCAGTGTTTTTAGCAAATAGAATCTTATTGGGAGATCTGCCCCCAATCTGTAACATGTATGATATAAAGCAAGAGAGCGCCAGCTGGACGGCAAATTGTTTCTTGAACGCCCAAAGATGGTTGCCACTTGGGAGGGTCTTGTACATGTATTGAGAAAATATGTTATCATTCACCACATTTTTGGTAATTTCATGATAAGCCTGTAAGCGCAACTCAAGAACTGCTTCCGGTGTGACTTGCCCAGAAATGGCTTGGTTAAGATGTTCCTTAAAAATAGTGATGGGGATATCAGCCTCCCTATTATGGCGTGCACAATTAATCTCATAGACCTCGAGAAATGTACTATACATCAAGTCATCCTCCACCATCCTTACCTGAAAAACAACAGTCAGTTCTTGTACATGTATGCTGCAACTTGTCTGTATGCAAGATAACACGAGAAAATTCACATAACAACATGAGAATTGATCAAAACAAGTACTAAAAGTCATGCAACAGCACTTTAATTGTTCGTGGAAAGATGATGAACTGCAGAACTAGCTGTTTCACCTGTGACCAAACAGGTATTATTATTGGCGTATGGAGAGTCAGATGACGACGCCTTGATTCCTTATGCTTGTCAAACATCCGGTTAAGCACGCGAAATAGCTGAAGCATGCGCTCATCACTCCTAGCATTTGGAGTCAATGATGTTTGAACAATGAAATGGCGTTGATAACCATCAGATCCTATTAGAGTCAAGCGACGGTAACTGGTACCATGCCTACGCACAATTGGAATATCTGCTCCAACCCTGTCTAACTTAACTGTATGATCAGGTGCAACTTCCTGTAACAGAAAACAATATTTAAATATATGCTGCAAAACATGGGTGAGCACCCAACTACAAACTGAGTTGGACAAACATTAAATGAAAGAATACAATTTTGTTCTTAGCAAATTCATACAAACCTGGTCCGTGAAATACTGGCCTGGCATCTCAACATCAATGACATGGTAATCATGCAATACTTTGCTTTCTTCTTCAAGTTTCAAGGCAGCAGGAAATCTATCTTCAACATTACTCTGAAGAATATTCTTCCAATGCTTCAAACGTTCTGTTAATTCAGAAAGAGTAGCAGGAAAGGTTGCCGCTCTCTCTGGATCAAGATCTCGCTCAAATTCCTGTTTATACTCTTTAACAAATTCAACATGCTTGTTAACAGCATCTACTGAAAAACAGGCTCTGCATACACCAGAAAGCTCCTTCTTCAAAGATTGTGGTACCTCACCAGTTGTAGCAGTAGGATATTTGTAACAACGATGAAGCAATGCATTAACCACTGCAAGAAGCCGCTCTTCAGGAAGCGTGACAAATCTTGAACCAATTTCAGATAGTAAAACCTGAACAAAATGACATATTCAGAATACACCAAATCAAATTAGTCCAACCTGTTTAAATCTTAGTAAATAAACTTAAGTAACCATTTCAAAACTGGGATAGACACACCTTTCCATCAAAATAATTAAAGGACTATCTTTAAGGAAGTGGATAATGATTCCCCAAAAACTTGGTGCTTGTTATAATGCAAGAAGTATATCAGTTTCATACATTGCAAAAAGTCAATAGCTGACATTACATGTCATTCTAAAAGACAATAAGGAGCAGTTGACAATCATTATCATACCAAGTTGCTACTAAAATTGATAGCTTAATAAGCAGGTGTGTATGTGGCGGAAAAATTAAAGAGTTCAGACCTGCTTTGATGGCCATTGCTGACTAAAATTCACAATGCAACGTAACATAGCTTCTAAAAATAAGAATAGAAATGGCTAACCAAGAAACAACTGTGATAAGGTTCTGAAAATCAGATTCATTGCTTACCATGACAAAATATAGACGATGCATTGGGATTCATTTACAATGGAATGGACAAAGTTTTCAGTTGGTTTCATTTATTTCATGGGTCAGCCTTGATTAAATGAGTTTTTTGTTTCTTTCTCAAAATGTACCAAATCTATTAAATAAAATTGAGCATCATCCTTCCTTTAAATTCTGATTTAAATATAACACTACAAATTGGGTCCAACTGTCACTGTCATTCCGCCATCAAGTCCTAGTTACACCTTTTGGCCCTCATATTGCATGTACGGATATGACATACTTGAGAAGAAAAGGTGGAAGAAAAACATAGAGCATACTTTGAGAATGATCAGAGTTATCTCTTACCTCTAGTTCACTGGCCAAATTTTGATGTTTGTTCCTAAGAGTCTCCATTATATCTTTTGCTGCATCAAAAGCACTTGCAACAGAAGCCACCCAGCCAAGTCCACCATTGCGTCTTAAAGGAATATGAGCACCTTCGGCAGAAGTTGGATTTTGCGGAGGTTGGTCCTGCACACTATTGGCATTACCTTCCATCGTTCCAGATCTTTCAGATTCTTGTCCTTGAGAATTTGCACCTTCATGTGAACCAACACTAGCAGCGGACTGGGAACCTTGATGCACCTGAGTTTCTGAAGTAATACCAAGATGAGAGGTTCCTCGTTGATTTCCATCGACCAAGTTATGCGAACCAGCATTATTTGCTGTTGCAGCTTGTTGCATACGCTGCTGAGCTAATTGTAGCCTTCCATAATCAGATTTATTAGCAACATCACGACGCTCCATAAGATAGGTACGTAACCAGTAATACAAGGCCTTCAAAAGATTTCAAGACAAAATTTCAAAAAAAAAAAAAATAATATCTTATTGATCAAGGAAAAAATTATCAATTTCAAAATATGTGCATTTCATTTGCTGTGGACCTGAGGATAAACTTGAGCAACTTTAAGAAGAACTAGCTTGCAATGCGGAGCTTCACTTCTTTGTAAAGAAAGCAAAAGTTGTGGTATCCAAGAAAGCCAAACCCAATGTGGCAACTGGTCCAAATACTTATCCAATACCTTCCCAACAGATTCATTTGGTGTATCAAAACTAAGAAGGTATAGAACCCGAGCCAGATGACTCCTCGAATTGGAAACACCATATTTTATGCCTTGAAAGAAGCAGCTCACAGCATATTCTAACCACAACTCCTCATGTGTCTCTTTGTAAACCTGAAGAAGGCAAGATTGTAACTATTCTCACAATATCTATGCATAAATAAAAACACAGAGTTGACATACCTTGTCACAGTAGTTTCCCCAACTTATCCATCCTTTTGGCAAATGCTTACATAGACTTATTGCATTGGAATATGCAAGATTGGCGTTTTCACAGTCGTTCATTTTCACTAAGAAATCGCCTTTGATGCGAAATATTTCTGCTTTGTGTTTTACAGGGAAATATTCAAGGTTAGTATTGTTGATCAAATTAAGACCACTGATTAGTTCCCCTTTCATCTCCAAGTAAGCCTTTGCTTGCTCTCTTATTTTAACAAATGCTTCCTGAAAATTTAAAAAGACAGTTTGACACTAGAAGTGATGAGTAAGAATATCATAACAATCATTTCAGAAAACTACCTGCACTTCCATTGTAGAATGTCCGTACATCTTCTCCAATATTTTTACACAAACATCATATAGTCCTTGCTTACGAGCTACGTGAGCAAGTTTATTAACATTCCAAGCCTTATCACGATAACCAAGATGATGAAGTTGTGGATTGGTTTGAGAATAGTCTTTAAATGCATCTATGACAACATTGTACATCTCATTTCTCCACTGCTGTAGATCATACCAAACAGACATATTATCCCATTCATTGGGAGTACGTAGTCTCCAAGTCTCAAGGATGTCTTTTAGCTCACCATATACATTGCCTACATTCCCACCTGAGCTTCCTGAGGGTTGTTTGTTCCCATTGGCGATGTCCAACAGTATTCTTGCAGATTCTTGAACCTCTACCAATTGCTGAAATTGTTGCAACAGAGGTGTTCGAGACTGAACAGAAAATTCAGGCAACTGCCACCATTGCTCCAATGCAAGCTCAACTCCTTTGGCCACGATGTTTTCAGCTTCACTGGCACCATTGGCATTGCGGTCATGAAGAGCAAAAAAGGCTTGAGCTAGACGATACTTAGGAGTCTCCTCTACTTGTGCCTTAGAGATAACACTCTCTTTCAAATAAGTCCAGTCAGGAACCTTCCACAGGCAATCAAGAAGAATTTCATAATTCTCTATGCTCTTGCCAAAATCGGCCAAGGCATCCCATTGACTTAGCTGACTGGCACAGTAAAGCCATTGCTCTTCCCAAAGACACATCTCTGCCTTAGGAACTGTATTGTTGTATGTACCTTGTGTTGCTTTGATCATTGCCTGATGAAAAAGACTTTGGGCCCGCTGCCAATAACCATGTTGAACCAGTGATAATCCTGCTCTTGTTTCAGAAGTAATTGATCTTCTTTTCCACAATCCACACCTCATATCGTCATCATTAAGAAGTCGGTAAAGCTCTGCCAGTGACTCAGAGCATTTAGCTTCATTCATGAACAGCATGACATGACTCTCTAGTAAATTAAGTGAAATATGCCAAGCATTGTAAGTTTTGCCGATATATTTGATAAGCTCACTTGGCATCCGTGGTTGTGGGTGGCTCAGATGCAGCCCTTCAAGTAAGGCTTGAACAACATTAGGCCTACTACCTTGTTGCTTTTTGTGGTAATCTTTTGACAACAGAGTTATCATTGGTTTGGCAAGTGCAACTTGTTCATCTTTCTGTAAAGACACCCAGACAATGGGGAAAATTAAGACCCACATGTGATATGCAACATTAGCATCTGCATAAGATAGTTCTCTTAGGGGGATGACAAGATCAGCCACCTGCACAAAAGAAAGTTATGGATGAAACAAATATAGAACAAGGGGTCCAAATAAGTATTATAGTGCCTTACATAGTTGAAAGTACAAACATCAGCAAACAAACAAGCGAAATGTGAAGCCACACAGAATCAAAACAAACCTGAAGTCTACACATTTCAGACAGAAATTGTGCATGTCTAGACACAAGAGAGTCAAAAGTAAGGGGCTCCCCATCCGTATAATCTGACAGATCAGATGCGTGCTGAACTGTATATGTCTCGGGAAAACTTCCTGATGCCATTACTGGTGGCACTCGTGCAGAATTTGGGGCAAGCATGATAGGCTCTTTCTCTACTAAGATAGCCAACAGAAGGTCAAGTCCCTGTTTTAGCCAAAAAACATCGCTTGCAGCTTCCCAGTCCTGATTTTGGATGATAAAGTGCAATCTGCTAAATAGTGTTTTAGGAAGTGATTCATGGTATAAGATGAAAAATTTGTGTCTAATTTCTGGATCTTTTGCTCTTAGACCCAACATAAACTGTCTTTCAACCTTCTGGAATACTTCCTGGCAAAGGGTCAAAGGATATCTGCTAAGAATAAAAAAAATTAGGCAACAACAAATGCATAATGGATATGGACAAGAGAAGAACTTGTAAGTTCATACTTGTTTGAGTCTGCACAAAGTTCATAGAGAAGTTGTAAATATTTCCTATCCCACTCTTCTTGTGCAACTGCAGGAAAGTTTTTCCGTTCAACTAATGATAGCTTTTGCAGATAGGATACTATCTCCTTCTGAGTTAGAGCAGAACTTGTTGCCCCAGAGGAAGAATATCTGTAATCATCTTCAATCCACACCTTTACCGTGTCCAGAACACACAAAAGCACACTGAAATCTGTAGACTTCTCGGAGAGCAGAGCTTGCAAAATTTGGCCTATTAACCTTTTACATTCTTGTGACTGCATGACTCTTTCTGTAACAAGGTTCAAGACACATTTTATATTCGAAATGACAGAAGATGAGTCAGGTGTTGAACGTGCATTAATTAATGGGTCGCCATCTGTCCGCTGTCCCTGAAATATAGACCACATTCCTTTTTTTATCAGGATCCGTTCGATCAGAAGAATTGACTCTAATCAATTCATTCTTATCCAAGGGATCATTACACATTCAAGTAATGTAGCACTTTCTAATCAAGTAATGAGGGAAATCTAAAATCATTTGATAGCCTAACCTCTTTGCTTTCTCTAGCAATTTCTACACAAACTAAACAGCAGCACAATAACCCTTCAGATTTGGAATACCAAAAAAACAGAGCCAACACTTAAAGTAGGTATAAATCAAATCTAAAACAAACAGGCAAGTAGTTAATTAAATAAATTCTTAAAACAAGAGCCATAATCTTCAGGCTGCATCAACTGTTAAAAGGTACGTAGCAAGTAACAACGAATTCAGGAAGTGGAGGCTGCTGGTCAGTTTCAGGTCCAACATTGTCTCATAGGTCATTCTTAAGGTAAAAGACAAGCAAACCATTATTGAGAATTACAGTAAAACTGCAACCACAAACCTTAAAGGTGCTATTGGACTGAAAGAAGCATATTTTAGAATATACAAAGTCCAGTCTAGCAAAAAAGGGATTAATAAACTAATCAAGAGTTAGAGGGTTATCCCAATCAAAATGCAAGACTATTCAACAAAAAAAACTGAAGCTCAGTGAAAAAGAATGTCCATAATTAACCAAGAAAAAGTTAGTGGTTAAGGTACATAACACAGGTACATTATCTAAGGAAAATGATATACACAATCTCTAAATGCTAGATGCAATGAAACTAGATTGTTAATGCATACCTTTTACAAAAAATTTTAAGTTTATTAAAGTTCCCATTAACTATTCGTGCAGAGTGCCAAGGAATTGGTAATGAGTTGAGTGAATTGCCATGAAATGAGTTCCCAGCATTTTATAAGGACAGATAATTGCCTTTACAACCATGTAAAATAACATAATAAATTCCTCGAAGTTAACTATGAATAACTTCCTTAATATTTATCTGTGACTATAACTCTGAGCATACTAAAAATAAACAAATTCCAAGCTCTAAAAGCAGATAACAGATCATGAATGCCACCTTCAATATAATTTGGAAGATAGAAAATCGTGATGAGAAGCAATAGCAGCCAATTCTTCCAGACCAAAATCTATAAATTTTCTTGTATTTATAAACATATAGTAAAGCAGGATTTTTTCTAACATAGCAGAGAAGTTACAAATACATTGATTAGTTTCCACCAGCCGGCAAACATGGCATGTAAATGAAAGATTTGAAGAGGAGTAGGCAATCCACAACCTGGCCTGAAAGTAACCATATCTTGCGTTACTGATTATCTTCCAGCACTGCCTAGCAGAGCAGGAAGCTGTAAAGGTATCATCATTCGATTATGGGGAGCCAAAGCATTTGCAATGGCATGTGCAGAATCTATTGTGCAGTGCTGTGATGGGAATGGACTGGACTGGACTGGACTGGACGGGTGCTAAGAGTGGCATAAAAAAAAGAGCTTGAGATGCATCAGTCAATACAAACAGAGATGGATATATGGCCAAAAGAATAATAAAAAGCATTTTGGTTTAGTAAAAAATGATTAAATCAGATTGTGCAAATGAAATAGCCCCACTAAAAATAATAAACCTATCAAATATGAGTTCCATTTCTAAGCTTGAAAAGTATGAGATCTGGTAAAGATGGTATAATGAGGACATCAGAAAATGTTACCAAAGTACTAGCAAATCACTTTCACAAATGGCATACTTGTCGGATATGTGAACTGGAAGTGCTTCCCATATCTCGTGCTAGACGCTGAAGTACACGAAGCAACATTGGAATGAAGGGATCAATAAAGTTCTTCTGAACTTCAGTCAATGACTTAACAACAAGTAGAGCAAAAGTAATCATTGAGTTAGCATTGCTAGTCTCGAGAGATATTTGAGGAGCTGTAGCAGCAGCAAGATGTTTGTGCAGAATATCTCCAACCCTTTGATATAGTAATTTCACCTCTTGTGGTGTACCAACCACTTCAAGTGGAAAAGTAGTAAATACCATCTTCAGTAAAGAACAAAGAGATTTTCCGGCATCCAATGTTTTACTGTTGAAGCAAGGCTCCAGAATCTGTAAGGCAAATTGAATAAGTTTAGCACTTCTTACAAGTTTAATTCAACTTAAATATTACAGCAGTGACATACTTGTGAGATGTGACTTATGTTGTTACGAATGAATACACGTGGCTGCTTCTCCAAGACCTTGTTCATGACATCAAGACCCTGTGCAAGAGCTGTTGCTGGGTCTTTGGATTGAGGAGCCTGAGGCGGAAGTTGACCGAGCAACTTCTCTAAATAGTTGAACTTGACATTCGCATTTGGCCATACCTCCAAAGCTTGAGTCAGCAACTCCAGAGCTTGTTTATACATAGATGTTGATTCTTTATCCTTAGATTCTATGACCAAGGCAACCTATTTATAGAGAAAATGGATAAGAAAATGAGTTTTAAAATGAGGAGCTGTAGTGGAAATGTCAACCGGCTACCCTATAACTTAATACTATAAGTACAACAACCTTGCAATAAATAACAGCCATGTGGTCAATCCTGCACATTCAATTAATTTATCATTAGCATTGCAAGGCAAGATTGGAATCAATTGCACCACAAAATATTACAGTTCAACTGCTAGAAAACATTTGTCAATTCTCCAACAAGAGTTAAAATATTGAAGAATGCATTAATTTCTTGATACAAGAAATTTCATTTTCTTTTCTAGATGCATTCTCAACCGACAGCATTAGCAAAATAAATTGTTCTCTTTCTTCATATCAAAGTAGTGTATTAAAGTCAAACAAACACAAGTGAGCAGAAACAAACATGTACTTAAATTTGTTGAATATATTTACATAGTTGTTCAAGATGAGCTAACCTATTATGGTCGGTTCCAAGCCCGGATAAAAGAGATGGATTGCGTTAGGTTGCCGGTCAACATTAAACTAAAACAAAAGTTCAACGAATAGATCCATTAAACTAATGTGATAATGCTAAGTTGTTCCATGGAAGGAACATATTGCAGAGTCCGACTGTAACATTTCAGCAAAGACCGCTACATTTTCAAAACTCAAGTATAGTGATATATATGTAAAAGTTCACATTGTAAGGTCTGACTTTAACGTATAAGCAAGGATCGATACATCTCCATGAGAATTTAAGTGTAGTGTTATATAAGAAGAGCTCTCACACTATAGGTTGGGGGTAAGAATAAATATTATAGAAAAACTAATAGTCCAAAATTTGAAACATGCAATATAAGAACCCTCACTAGTAAAGCAATGGAGGTAGTAAATACGATGATTAGGAGAAAAATTAATATTTTATGTGAACAAGAGAAAAAATGGATAGACGAAAAGACAAAGGTGATAGAGAACTCGAATTTTAAATTAGGGTACACAGGAAAGAGTAAAAGAAAAAACAAAGTGAATATTGTTGTAGATAATTCATTAAAAGATGAAGTTGTAAAAGTAATTAGAAAAAAGAATAAAATTATAGCTCTCAAAATAATAGTGGAGGAAGAAACTATTAACGTAATTAGCATATATGCACCTCAAGCAGGATTAGATAAAGATATCAAATGAAAGTTTTGGAATGACCTAAATAAAGTATTATAAAATATTCCATCAAATGAAATGATTTTAATATAAGACGATCTAAATTGACATGTCGAAGTGGAAAATGAAGAATATGAGAGGGTGCATGCGGGTTATGAGTTTGAAATAAAAAATAAAAAAGATAAAACTATATTGGATTTTACTATAACATAAGACTTTATACTAGCTAATATATTTTTTAAGAAAAAAAAGATCACTTGGTCACATTCAAAAGTGGAAATAATAAATCGCAAATTGACTTTCTTATGATTAGGAAGAAAAAGAAAGATTTGTAAAGATTGTAAAGTCATCACTGGAAAAAACTTAACTATTCAACATAGGTTAATAGTATTATACGCCTCAAGTATAATATCAATGGAAGGAAAATAAACACAACTCCTAGAATTAAATAGTGGAAGTTCAAGGATGAGAAACAAAATATATTTAAGGAGAATATAAAAGTACAAGTATTAGATGAAACATACGGTGATCCTAATACGATATGGAATAAGATGATATCGAAGTTAAAAATAGTAGCCAAGAATGTACTCGATGAGTTAAAGAGGCATGCACCACTAAGTACGAGAAACACTTAATGAGAAAGTACAGAATAAAATGAAAAAAAAAATAGCCTATAAAGAATTATATATTTGTAAGAACAAGAAACACTTAAAAAAATATACAATAGCTAAAAAAGAGGCTAAGAAAGCAATAAATGAAGCAAAGAATGAAATTTTTGAATCGTTATATCAAAAATTAGATACAAAAGAAAGGGGAAAAGACATTTATAGAATAGTTAAAGTGCGAGAGAGAAGACAAAAGATCTTATCCAAATGAAATTATTAAACATGAATGCAATAGGATACTAGTAAATGATGGAGAAATAAAAAGTAATGGAAAAGGTATTTTCATCAACTTTCTAATGAATGTTTAGGGGACCAACTTAACTTAAGTAATTTAAGTAGATTAAATGAGTATATAAATTCAAATTTTTATCGTAGAATTCAAATTTCAAAAGTAGAATAAACTTTAAATGGAATGCAAAATGAAAAAGTCATTGGACCAGATGATATTTGATAGAGGTATGAAAGTGTCTAAGAAAACAAGGTATTGAATGACTTATAGAATTATTCAATATGATATTGAAAAAAAAAAAAATCTGATCAATAGAGAATAAGTACTCCAATTCTCTTATATAAAAATAAATGGGTCATACAAACTTTTTCAAACTATAGGAGTATTAAACTAATGAGTCATACCATAAAACTTTGAAAAAGAGTAATAGAAAAAATATTAAGGAGACCACGGTTTTCAAAAATCAATTTGGGTTCATGTTTGGAAGGTGACAATAAAATTTATACATCTTCTCAGACAACGAATTGAAAAGTATCGGAAGCAAAAGCAAGATCTACCCATAGTATTCATTGACTTAAAAAAAAACTTATGATAGAATTCTAAGAGAAATTATAGCGATAATTCTAAAAAAAATATTAGCGTAGCATATATTGAACTAATTAAGAATATGTATGAGGAAGTAACGACCAAAATAAAAAGTTCAGGTAGATTCACTAAAGCATTTCCAATAAAAATAAGATTACATCAAGGATCAACTTTAAATCCCTATCTTTTTACACTAATTATGGACGAACTCACTGGACACATTCAAGATATAGTACCGTAGTGCATGTTGTTTTGGTACGTGGAGCAAATGCTAAATTAGAATCTTGAGGAGACTAAAAGTGAAAAGTTTTAGTTTAGTAGAGTAAAAACAGAATATATGAAATTTAAATTTAACTATTAGACGTAATAAGACAAGTGTTAAGATAGGAGATGACGAATTATCTGGGCTGAGAGTTTTAAGTATTTAGGATCATTTTTGTAGGACGATGGAGAGATTGAGAGAGATGTTTTACATAGAATACAAACATGATGATGAAATTGAGAAGAGCATCGGATGTTTTATGTGATCGTAAAATATCTCTAAAACTTAAAGGAAAATTTTACAAAATGACGATTAGACCTGATATGTTATATGACACTGAATGTTGGACTATAACTTGAGCACATGAGCAAAAGATGAAAGTTATAAAGATGAGGATATTAAGATGAATGTGTGGACATACGAAGATGGACAAAATAAAAAATAAAAGCATTAGAGAAAAAGTCAAAATTGCATCTAATGAGGAAAAATTTCAAGAGACACGTTTAAGGTAATATAAACATGTAGTTAAATGACCAATAAATGTTTCAATTATGCGATATTAAACTATGACAAATACACACATCAAACGAGGAAGAAAAAAAAATAAAAAAACTTATTTAGCAACAATAAAATAAGATAAAATTTATTTAAATATAGATGATGATATAGTAAAGGATAGAATCCAATGGCGTAGAAGGATCCATATAGCCGATCTCACATAGTGGGATAAAGTTTGATTGTTGTTGTTATTGTATATTTACATAGTTGTTGGTTAATAATCCATATATTAATTATCAATAAATACTCACCATGATAAGACAATGGAACAATAGCAAATTCAATAAACAAAAGAACATACTCTGCATGTGATAAAAAAGATTAGTCTCGGATATACCAATGCATACATAAAAGAGCCTTCAAAAAGAATAAGAGAAGCAAAATGAAGAAACTTCGAAGAAAAACTACAGAGATAGTTTTGACTTCTTAAATTATGCCAAAGAGAAGAATTGTCAATAATTTGCTCTGTTTAGAAAAGATGTCACTTGAGCAGTTGTGTCCTGGTACACAAGAATAATGTTAGAATGTACTTGTCTAGACAGCAGTTGGAGAGTTTCTATAATGGAATGGCAAGCCAAGAGAAGAATGATGGTTATAACCATAAGGATTGTTCATCAAATTGAACATCAAAAGTGCATTGGTGGTTGAAAGGAGTATATAATGATTATACGCATCATAGGAAAATTGTTACAAACAAAAAATTACATGAAGAAAATCGAGGACTGCGGTTGGTTGCTCCATAACCTTATTAGTATTGAAGTTCAAATTTGAAAAACTCTAAGATATTGAGCATATTAGATACGGAAAGAAAAAAAGAAAATATCCTCACCCTGATAAGAAATGTGATTATCATCTCTTCCATTGCTGCATTTGGTTTATACTCCTCATCAGGTTGGCCAGCAGCTCCAGGTGTCTCAATGTTTGGAATGGATGCTCCCCCAGGTGACACAACATAAAGAGACTGGAGTCCTGGTTCAACCTTCACTCGCTTGCTTATATCATCAGGAAATACAGAAGTATCTGATGAGCGCTTTGAGTCAGCACCTATAGGAACAGGATTCAATGAATCACTTATCTGATTATAGCCCTCAGAACCTGGTGCAACTTTCATTTCATTTTGTCTTTGCCTTTCCCAAGCAACAACTAAGCCAGCAAGTTCAATAGCAAGGCGCCTATTTTCTGGAGGAGTGTTGAATGGCAGACCTAGCCGACTTAAAGAATTTACCATCTGAGGAACAAATTGTGCTCGGCAGCTATAAAAGAGATCAGCATGTCTCACAATTAGTTGAAAAATGTGTATCATGTTAGGAATTGAATGACCTTCCTCTACAAGTATCTTCTTAGTATAACGGATCCATATTGGTACACGACTTTCTCCAGGAGGTAGCCTCCGAGGAAGTGCAGGCATCAGTATGTCAAGGGCTTGTTTAACTAGAAGCTTATTTTCTGGTTGGCAAGTTCGCAACAAGGCAATGAAAACCTGAAAAGAAGAAAAATTCCAGATAATTAATATTTGGAATAGTGATTTAGTTTATACCAGAATACACTTATGTTTCAGATTAGAAGATTGCATCATGTAGAAACACAACAAAAACATAATTGTCACAAAAACATTAAAAGTATTGTCTTTATCTGTGATTCATCACTTAAAGTAGCATTTAATAAAGACTATTCAAGTCAAAACACCATTTTTATTGACAAATATTAGTCCTTTTATTGCATATGATATCACTTTGAACAATGATTTCAAATTATCATGCTGATAACCATCATACAAGACAATACAAGCACCAAAGACAGGCCGTAATGATGGAGAGCTTTATATATACAATTCTGTGAGAAACTTATCAGTAACTTTTGCTGTCACTATAAATCCTATATTGCATTCAATTAGGTATGAGTATTTTGTATCAAGCAGTGCAAAATATTAAACTGAACTCAGAGGAACCAAGCACACATCTCCATGCATGCATTCAAACAATCTTATACACAACAATATGAATGGTCTGTAGGTTTGAGCCTTATCAGAAGCTCCAAATATACCATCAGAGTTGCAATTTTCTTAATCAAGATTAAAATGAAAGCACACTCCACTCAAGTATATTAGAAAAGGAACAGAAATAACAGGATTACGATTGCCTTGATAAGGAGAAAAAAGTCAACCTGAAGGATGATTTTTTCAGGAGCTTGATAGGCTTCTAGGAAGTGGCATACATTCACAAAAGCCCACTGTTTACTGGAATTATCCTCGCGCTTAAGATGATTCCAACCAAACTTTATAAGCTCTTTGCGATGTTGAACAAGATCATTCTGCAGGTACTTCAACAGCAATGTAGCAAGCTGTAGAAGTTCTATCCTCAAAGGCTCATCGTATTCAGCAGTAATCTGCAGGTTTAAATAGATATTCTGAGAAATGAAAGTCAATCCAAAACAATCATTGGTTCACAGAAAAATGAAAAATCAGAAATGATGAAAAACAAAAAATTATCACCTCTTCAGGAGGATCAAGAAGTTTGTCAACAATTGTTTTTATTATTGACTGGTCAACAACTTCCCAACTCTGACCATTTTGAAAAGAGTGTGCCAACATTGGAAGGATAAGAATTTGCATGGTAATGACCAAGTGATCTTGACCAAATTGTTTTGACTGGAAGATATTCAAGAAATGCATAAGAATTGCCTTTTTTAAGTGGGGAGCATATCCTTCAGCAACCTAGTTTGTGAAGTGGATTGGTTAGAACATCACTTCCAAGTAGTGTCTATATCCCAAGATGGACAGAAGAATTTGCTTACCTCAATTATATAAAACTCCTTCAGAAAGATATAATCAATGCGAGTTCGGAATAAGAAAATTGACAGCATATCAAAAAGCACACCAACTTCAGATTTATCATGCCTCATGTAATTCAAAAAACACTTAACAAGCTGCTTGCTTTCCTTTACCTGCAGATCAAGAAGATTGATGCCCTTAAATATTAAGAAAAACTTATGACAAGCTCCATGTCTACCATGACTCTAGGAGGTAGTTAAAAATAAAAAGACATGCTCCCTGTCTGCTGTAACCCAAAGATGGAGTAGACCATCTTTATAGTTAACTGAAATCAAGGTACACCATGAATCTGTAATTGAAAAAGCACTGCAACTAGAAAAAAAGAAACATATAAGCTCTGAAGAGGATCATGAATCAAGCAAACAAAGATCTTTTAGAAGTCCTCCAACAGAGAACAAAAGGGTATTCTAATAATGACTTTTTATTATACCAAGGCACTAAGTGCAGTAAAAATCTGCACCTGAAGCTAGTTCTAGAAATAACTCTACCCCGCAAATATACAAAACAATTGACAAAAACACAGGCCGAACTAAGACAAACAATATAGAAGATAGCTTTCAATAATGTAATCGCTTGGTAACTTCCAAGATTAGAAATAATGCACTAGCCTCCTGCCAATCTTCGAAGTACAAGAAAAACAGGATTAATAAAATTAAAATTTGCATCCTGATAGTAATCAGGGAGAAAATTAGGAAATAAAAATCAATTTTTCCACTGGATACGTATGCTTAACAGAAATGAAAAGTTAAATGAGAGGGAAGTTCATATGCAATAAACTTTTATTGGGGCATTGAAAGTCTAGTATAAGCCATGGTAATCCCAATTACCTTTTGATATCAACTAGATAAATCTTACACCCTCCATTGAACTCTATTCAATGCCAAATCACTAGAGAAGAGATCAAGATGCAAATTAAAAAGGATAAAAGAGAGGAGGGTATAATGCATGAATCAGTACTCGAACCAAGATAAGAATTTAGTAAAAGAAAAAAAGAGCATGAATAAACCAATGTCAATAGAGAAACAATAATGTACTAATACCTCAGAAACTATTATCGACTACAAAGTAGAATAACCAGACCTCCTGCCCAAAAAATATACCATACCTTTGCAATATGCAAAATCAAAATGGGCAAACAATTTGGAGCTACTACAAAAAATAACACACGAAATTTTGCAGAAGTATAACGGCAGTAATTAATAAAAGCAAAGAAAACAAACCTGAAGTAAGCTCAATACTTGTTCATTTTGCAAGCGGGCAAGCCTTGCTGGTGACTTCCAAACAAGTAATAATGTATCAAATACAATTCGATTTGCATGCAACCAGTCAGGCATCAACTTGACTAGAGAGGAAATAAGCTCCAGTCCATGAAAATAGCCATCAGAGCACACAGCTAAAGATGGATCAGTACAGCTGTCTGAAGTAAGGCTTTCAACAGTAATTGAAGAGGTTAAAGATTGAATATTAGTCCCATCTGAATGCTGAATGAATTGAGGAAAGGCATTTGCAAGTATTTTATGTGGTGACTTTGCAAGTTCTTCTCTTAAAGGTTGCCCAATATCTAAACAGATTATGTACATAAACCTAAAAGATAAGGTCTGATCAGGAGTTCATCATCTAATAAAATCTGTCAAGCAAAAGAACATCATAATTTATTAAATTATCAACATTTGCAAACCTTCTGAAATATTTTGGATTGCTTAATTTGTCAAGGAAATAATCCACAGCATCTGTTGCATAACGGTTTAAATACTTAGTGAGGGGAAGCCGATATGGACTGTTAATTTCACTATAAAATTGCCCTGGAGGAAGTGCCCCTTCCAAATCAATAATTATAGTTACAAGTTCATCTAAGAATTTCCCAGCAGCCGGAGGAAGTAGATGGAAGAGCTCAATCATGGCTACAAAATGAAGTTCTGTAGTTAGTCAATCCAGGATCAGAGTGAGAAATCCCAAAAACTACAGTTCGTAGTACCTGCTGCAACCTTCGGCTCCTCTCCAGCTTTCCAGGACTTTTGAGTTTGAGGAAGCTTTTCTGGTTCGAGCCATTTCCTTAAGTGATCCAACAACTTGACGCCCAACTGGACATTGAACCAATTCGACAGAAGTTCAAGAAGGCGAGCTAGTCCTTGTAATAAAGGCATAGTAAGGCTTTTTGTATGTGCCAAGTTAACCAGTATAGGTCTCAGGCTGCCCTGAAGAAGTTCCTTCGGCAACCTTTGTTGTTGAACAACCTAAAACCAAAGTTTGCAGAGGTAACATTGTGACCCCATACAACAGAAATATACATTTCTTGATTTCCTTATCTTTAGAAGAATCAATTCTAAACCAATTAACCAAAATAATGATGAAGCAATTATAATTGAAGTACCTGACGAAGCCCTTCCTTTGCGACAGAGACAATCTCCGGTGTCCGACAAGTTAGAGACTTGAAAAACATAGAAATGATTTTAGCACGCAACTCTGTATGATTAGGTGTTTTGAGATCTGCCCAAGCCATTGCAGTGCAAAGAAGTTCAATGCATGCTGTACGAAGTTTGTTTAATGTGGTGACCACCTTAGGGTTCATTACTTTTGTGACCCACACAGTGTCATCAGCCTCAGCGATTTGTAATGCTTCTTGCAAAAAGTTAACTAACTCAGGGGATAATTTAAGAAGAGGAGGTCTCAATGCAAGGCAAAAGTTCAAAGCAGAAACAGTTCCAACCTACCAGAGGAAGTAAGAGATCAATACAATAATCAAAACTGAAAATATTATAGTTAGCAAGCGTACACAAATACTCAACCTGTTGCTCAACATTTTTGGGACGAAGTGGCCTCATTATGAGAGGCTGGAGAAGTGGTAGATATAGAGGCTCAAGCAACTCAGAAACCTCACTGCCAGTCCTGCTAGCTAAAAGAGCCAAGCATGATTGCACAGTCTTTCTAACAACAATGGATGCGTTTGGATTGAAAAGCTCCAAAGCAAGAAATTCAACCACTCCCTGGAAACTCTGTCGACGGTTTTCATTATTTGCCTCATCAACATTATTTACTGCACGTAGAACTTGATTGAGGACCTGACTAGTTTCTTCCTGCTCTTTATTAGCATGAACAGGTAAGCTTTTGAGAACATATATAAGACCCCTCACTATTTTCACTTGGAAAATGCATAAAGTCTCAACAGAAACTTTGCCAACTAAAGACCCAAGTCCCATTACGCCTCCAATTTGAGCTTGCCATGTGCTTCCATAACAACAATGCAAAAGGCGAGGCAAAAGCTGCTCAAATACAGGTACTCTAACACTTGGAGGTGGTGAATACACAGGATTCAAGGATGGACTTGAGACCATCATTGGAGTACCAGGACCACCTCGTGAATTTGGTACGGCATTATGCTTGGCACATGCAAGAAAAAGAAGTGTTTCAGCAAACACGCTTAAGGCATTTAGAGCAGCCTTGGCATGAAGCCTGTTCTCACTAGAAAGAACTTCCACCAACGCATCCAAAAAGATTAGAGGATCCAGCTCTTTGAGATTGGAATTGCTAACTCTTGATCTTGAACTCATGCTATTGCTTGATGATACCATGGAACCAACATGCTGCCCCGATACCGCAGACAAATTGGCCGAAGAACTCTCCACATGGAAAAGCAATGCAAAATGATGACAAATATTGCCAAGAAATTCATTTTTCTCATCATTAGGATCAGGATCTGCACTAGCAGCAATGATTGTCGTAAGTAATGTCTTAAAAATAGATTTCTCAGCCATAAGCTGAGTCTTTGTCTTCACACCAAGGTCAACCTGAAGACGAAGTATCCTTAGTTGGGAAGAAACAGTATATAGTTAATCACATGGAAAGGAAGGAGTATAGTCTACACTTTTAATTTGCCTCTAACTTTAGCAAAATTCTTCAGAGAACCAAAATCTCATTTAAAAAAAATATCAGAAAATCCTCAAATTTCATCATTGTTAAGCTAAGCTTAGTGATTTAGTACTCAAATAATATAAATTCATGAGATTCTGTCATGAATTATCCCTCCATTAAGATCCATGCGAAATTATCTTAATATTAAAATATCCTAAATCAGCTTTAACTTTTTTACCATGTTAACTGGGTTCTTTGTATCTCTTCTATTGTTCACGGCAACTTTATTGAAAATCAAACATGTTTGTTAAAATATTATTAGGGATAATTTGTTATCCCTAAATAGAATTAAGGATAATTATTTCTTAATTTATCTCCTAGGATACAGTTTGATTTATTCCTTAAGAATAGGTCCTATCTTTGCCTATAAATAGGGCTTCTTTTATATAATAAAGTAGATTCTCCTTTCTACGAAATAATATGGTATCAGAGCCAAGTTAGATTAGGTTTCCGCGTCGTTCCTTTCGCGATTTTTTTTTCTCAGGGCCCACTCACAGTTGCTCGCGGACGGTTTCCTTGTCACGATTTCTCCCTCCACCGCAGACGCACCAGGCTTCCTCGTCGCGAGTCGCGACCTCCAGGCCCCACTTGCTACTACTCGCGGAGGGTTTCCTCGTCGCGACTTCTCCCTCCGCCGTAGATGCACTAGACTTCCTCGTCGCGAGTTGTGAATCGCGACCTCCGTCGACTTCGCTTCGTCACCTTGCCCTCGTCTGGCGCTCCTCCAGCGCATTCGGTCCGTCGCCTAACAACCGCCTCGCCTCACTCCGTCTGGAAGCGGAGGTCAGTCTTGCCTCCAGCGCCTCGCTCCGTCGCTCGAGGCGGAGAGTTGACAAGTGCGAGCGTCGGCGTGATGGATATCTCGGCGGCGTGGTCGATGTGAAAGCAGCGGGGCGGCTGCTGGCCCGAAATAGCGACCGGCTCCACGGATCGGCAACTCCGCCTTGCGAGCTCTCGTCTTCTCGCATAGCTGTTGCTCCTCTCATGGCTTCGGCTTGCATCGCCAGCCGACAGCCGTCTTCTCCGCAACCAGCGGCGACTTGTCGCCAGCGATCGGCAGCCGTCTTCTCCCGGCCAAACAGCGAGTCATCCAACCGCTTCTTTATGGCCGCGAGAATCCATCGGAAGAGAGCGAGGACCATGCGACCCTGCGGCTGCTCGGATCTTCCGGCTCACGCGAGCTAGGGCCTGAAGTCGGATGACAAGACCATCCGTGGCTCTGCGGCCGCGCAGCCAGCCATCATCGCCGCCCGCGAGGCAGGGCGGTCCCGCCGCGCCGCACCGTGGTGTCGACGGCGCGATCAAGATCCCTGCACCTCGGACCTTCCCTCCTCCTTCGGCACAACCCACCCCGCCTTTGGTCATCTCGTCATCGATCAGGCTGCCCGCTCCGTCTGTTGCTCAAGAATCGGGACTACAGTTGTATCCCGGGAGCCCGCCTTCCGGGGCAGCTTTCCCGACGCCGTTTGTAGGTCCACCTGCATCTCAGCCGTTTAGAAGGCCGCCTACCTCTCAATCACCCTTTGTCGGACCTCCACCTCGTAAGAGTGGCAAAAGACGTCTTTGGTGTGATCATTGTCACTGACCAAGACATATGATTGATAAATGTTGGAGTCTCCATGGTTGACCTCCTCGTGCTGCTCAGATCGCCCAGAGTTCGATCGCTTCTTCAGCTTCCACTTCATAGTTGACACCGGATCCGACTCCCCGCCTTCCTATGATGACTTTCTGAAATGGTATGAGGATCGACGGGATTTTAGTTCCCCTGCTGTTGTTACACAAGCTGATAATTCCTTTGCTAGCATATCTTGCTCTTCGAGTCCTTGGGTACTTGACTCTGGAGCCACCGGTCATATCATTGATAATAAATCTCTTTTTTCTTCACTATCTACTTCCGATTATTTACCCTTTGTCACTATGGCAAATGGTTCTCAAATTCAATCCCAAGGTATTGGTGTTGTTTATACTTCTCCATCTCTTTCCATTCATAATATTCTTTATGTTCCCGGAGCTCCCTTTAATTTGTTATCAATAAGTCAGCTTACTTGATCTCTTGATTGTGTCATCTCGTTTACTAAATCTTCAGTGTCATTACAGGACCGGAGTACGGGGAGGATGATTGGCTTAGGATGTGAGTCTCATAGCCTATATCGACTTCACCAAGCCTCTCTTGTTGGTTCAACAGCAACATCTCCGCTTGTTATTCATGCTCAGTTAAGACATCCTGGTCTTGATAAGTTAAAACAATTACATCCTAGTTTTTGTCACTTAGAGTCTTTATCTTGTGAGTCATGTCAGTTAGGTAAGCATATTCGTAGTTCGTTTTCTCCTCGCATTATAAATCGGGCTACGTCTCTCTTTGCTTTGGTTCATTCCGATGTTTGGGGTCCGAGTCATGTTTCTTCTACATTAGGGTCACGATATTTTGTTGCCTTTATAGACGATTTTTTCCATTGTACTTGGTTATATCTGATGAAGAATCGTTCAAAATTATTTTCCATTTTCCAATCTTTTTTTAATGAAGTCAAAACACAATTTGGTATCACTTTTCGATCCTTGCAGAGTGATAATGCACGTGAGTATCTATCTACTCCATTTCGGACCTTCTTGGCATCTTACGGCGTGTTACATCGGACGTCTTGTCCTCATACCCTCCAACAGAATGGAGTTGCAAAACGCAAGAATCGACATCTTCTCGAGACCACCCGAACTCTTCTCCACCCTCATGTTCCTCTTCGTTTTTGGGGTGACGCCGTACTTACTGCATATTATCTCATCAATCGCATGTCTTCCTCTACTTTACAAGGTCAAATACCTCATCATGTACTTTATCCAAATCGGTCCCTTTATCCTTTACCACCTAGGGTCTTCGGTTCTACATGTTTTGCTCATGCTCTTGATCCTGGTATTGATAAACTCTCTCCTCGGTCGCATAAATGTGTTTTTCTTGGGTACCCACGGTCTCAGAAAGGGTACACGTGTTATTCTCCTCTTCACTCCAGATTTCATCTCTCACGCCGATGTCACGCTCTTTCGATTCGGGCCTTTCTTCGACCTTCGTAATCATCGTCCGAAGTTTCCTCCTTCTATGCCTCGCACTAGTCTTTTATCCTCCAAGGATTCTTTATCACCCCAACTCCAATTTCTCCTCCGCAGGCAGTTTATCAACGCTATCCTCGCCAGGCTTCACACCGCCCAACACTGACTCTACCATGGAATCATCTCTGGAGCCAGGTCCTCCGCCCCTTCCTCCAGTATCCCTTCCTCCGGTATAGTCTTCTGAATCTGATATTCTCATTGCACTTCAGAAAGGTACATGTTCCACTTGTAATCCTTATCCTCATTATGTGTCTTTGAGTTATCATCGTCTTTCTCCTTCCTATTATTTTTGTCTTTCCTCCTTGTCGTCTGTTTCTCTTCCGAAGACTGCAGGAGATGCATTTGCCCATTCAGAATGGAAACAGACTATGCTAGACGAAATGAGTGTCTTACGGAGTTGTGGGACTTGAGACTTAGTTCCTCTACCACCAGGAAAGTTAGTTGTTGGTTGTCGATGGGTATATACGGTGAAGGTTGGTCCAGATGGAACGGTTAATTAGCTTAAGGCTCGTCTTATTGCTAAAGGTTATACTCAGATCTTTGGATTGGATTATGGGGACATTTTTTCTCCTGTTGCCAAGATGTCCTCTATACATCTATTCATGTCCATTGCTACAATTCAACACTGGCCTCTTTATCAGTTGGACATCAAGAATATGTTCTTACATGATAACATGCTCGAAGAAGTCTACATGGAGCAACCTCCGTGTTTTGTTGCTCAGGGAGAGTCTTCTGGTCTTGAGTGCCGCTTGCGAAAATCTTTATATAGTCTCAAGCAGTCACCCAGAGAATGGTTCGGTAGATTCAGTATTGTAATTCAACAATTTGACATGACTCGGAGCGAGACTGACAATTCTGTCTTTTATCGTCACTCATCTACTGGTTGTATCTACCTAGTGGTTTATGTTGATGATATTGTCATCACAGGTAGTGATCATCTCGGGATCTCAGAGGTGAAACAACATCTTTTCAAACATTTCCAGACAAAGGATCTCGACAGACTTAAATATTTCTTGGGGATAGAAGTAGCACAATCCAGAAATGGGATCATTATATCCCAAAGGAAGTATGCAATGGATATTCTAGAAGAAACAGGAATGTTAAACTCAAAGACAGTTGACAACCCTATAGATCCTAATGTCAAGCTCTTGCCAAATCAGGGGGAGCCTCTACCAGATCCCGAACGATACAGGCGATTAGTAGGGAGACTAAGCTATCTCACCGTTACTCGTCCAGATATCTCATTTGCAGTAAGTGTAGTAAGTCAATTTCTCAACTCTCCGTGTAAAGAACATTGGGATGCTGTGATTTGCATTGTTCGATATATCAGAGGCGCTCCAGGAAAGGGTCTTTTGTACGAAGACAAAAGACATACTTGAGTCATAGGATATTCTGATGCAGATTGGGCAGGATCTCTCATTGATAAGAAATCTACCTCTAATTTTTGTATATTTGTCGGAGATAATACTGAGCAAGAATGGATTAATCCATTCGCGGCAGGTGGTGGAATTACCTCTGAGTTTTCTGAAGAACTTAACTCGTCTGCAGAATCATTTTATTTGGCGGAGACAGAATCTGAATGACTGTGCACAATCCAATTTGACGAAGATTTAGATATAGAGTACCCTGTGCAGCGAACAAACAACATTCTGGCATCATCTTCAATAGTGGTTTCACCATACAATCAACCAGAAGACAGTATGATGGGACCTCCTCAATACGCACCAGCCAATACTCGTCCCACAGTATCAAATCCATACCAAAACCCGGACTTCATTGGTTCTCGTATTGGTAATCTAAAGCGAGGAAATAATACCCAACAATGGGTCTTACCATCAGCACAACAACAGACAGGTGCACTCTTAGTCTTACCATCGAACATTGGTTTATATAATGATGTAATTTCCAGGTGTGAATCCATTACAATGAACATTGTGGATTCAAAAATATGGGCCAACAAGAGAACAAAGGTCCAATTCATAGAAAATTTACTTGGAGAGATCGAGAAGAAAGCATTTATACAATGGAGAATGATGTTTCCCGATCAATATGATCAAATGATAGCGGCATCTGATGAAACATATAATGTGTTGTCTCAAATAAGGCGCATTATCACATTGGAGGACCCTGCAACAAGATCCACGATGGAGCAAAACCAAGCCTATCTTGATTTGGAAAGGTGGTCATGTTCCAATACCAAGGACCTTGTGGCATATATGAACCAATACAAGGAGTTGGCTGCAAAAACAGGACGCATGTTCATCAATGAAGAATTATCTGACAAATTTTACCGAAAGATGCCACCGCTAATCGAAAATCACTTGGAAAGCAAATTCAAGGAAAAATACAAAGGTAACACAATTGGGGTATTTCCAAGAATCCATCATGCCTATCAAGAATTTATAGAAATGTGCAAGCAAGCATCATTACAGAGGAGCCTGAAGGATTTGCAGTTATGTTCGCAAATTCCTTTGCCTGACTTCTACAACTCTAGAAGGAAGTATGGCCTGAGAAAAGCTCAGACATATAAAGGCAAGCCGCACAAAACCCACGTGTGGGTCATAAAGAAGAAGTATCAAAACGACAGGACCAGAGTAAAGAAATGCAAATGTTATATTTGCGGAGAGGAAGGGCATTTTGCAAAAGAATGTCGAAATAAATTTGGTAATAAAGAAAGAGTGACAATGCTGAAAAGTCTAAACCTACCGGAAGACTATGATGTTATATCAGTAGACCCAGAAGAAACCGATAGTGATGCAATCTGTAGCATGTCTGAGGGAGAGCAAAATACAGAGCAGCATTGTGGTGTAGCAACCAGCATTTTGCCTAAAGAAAGCTTGTTTGTCCTAATTGGGGAAGAAAAGGGATGGCAGGTTCAGGTAGACATTGCTGAAGAACAAGCTCAGTGTACACATAATTGGCAAATCAACCAGGAAGTCAGTACTAACTGCATTTACTGCAGATTCTGTGGAGTGATGACAACAACAAGGTCTCGAGCCCATTGTATTAATTGTGGTCTCACTACATACGCAATGTGTGTAGAATATTACCCGAGGATGCAAATCAAAACTCTGCAAGCACCACCACAGTTCAATAATCAAGGGTTAATTACTGAACTTTTGGGCTATATTGATTATCTACTTGCAGAAAACAGAAGACTGCAAATGGAGAACGAGAGATTGAAGAATAATACAGCGGGAGAAGATGCTGCACTAGAAGAACTTATGAAAGAATTAAGGGATTTATCTCTACACGATCTCCAAAAAGGAAAGGAGCAGATATCTTTTCTTGAAGAACATATGGTATTAAAGGCAACTGATGGCCAATATTACCCCCGGAGATCGGTAAATAGACTTTATAATATGGTGATAAATTTTGAAATCCCTAACGTTACACCCTTTTCAGTAAATGCTATCTTGGATACGGGTGCAACCTCCTGTTGTATAGACAAAAGGTCAGTCCCAATGCAGGCTTTGGAAAAGAATTCTTATACAATTGTCATCAATGGCATTAACTCAAAACAAACGGCGGAATGGAAGCTAAAAGGGGGACAGATGATAATTGGCGAAAACAGATTCCGTATTCCTTTTACATACTCACTCAACATGGTTCTAGGGGAAGGAATACAAATGGTATTGGGATGCAACTTTATAAGGAGTATGCAAGGAGAGGTACGTCTTGAAGGAAATACTGCAACTTTTTACAAGAACATCACCACTATTTCTACAAACCAGACAGCAGCCTTTGCAATTGAGGAGCTTGAACTAGAGGAGGAAGAATACATTGATGTCCAAGAAAAGGTATTCTTCAATAGCCCCTCTAACACAAATATTTTGTTGCGACATGGACCTTTGTTGAACAGATTGAAGGATCAAGGATACATAGGGGAAGATCTGTTAAAGCATTGGTCAAAGAATCAAGTAACTTGCAAGATTGATATTATTAATCCTGACATTACAATACAAGATAAACCCCTATCTCATGTTACACCGGCGCTCAAAAGAACCTTTGAAAAACATATTGAGGCCTTACTTAAGTTGAAAGTGATAAGACCTAGCAAATCCAGACACTGGACTATGGCAATGCTAGTCCAATCAGGCACCAGTATTGACCCTACAACTGGCAAAGAAACAAAGGGAAAAGAAAGGATGGTCTTTAATTATAGAACACTGAATGACAACACATATAAAGACCAATATAGTCTCCCTGGGATCAATACTATACTGAAGAAGGTTGGGAATTCCAAAATATACTCAAAATTTGATTTGAAATCCGGATTCCACCAGATAGCTATGGATCCAGAGTCAATTGAGTGGACAACATTTCTGAGCCCCTCAGGTCTATATGAATGGCTGGTCATGTCCTTTGGCCTGAAAAATTCACCAGCAGTCTTTCAAAGAAAGATGGACCATTGTTTCAAAGGTACGGATGAGTTTATCGCTGTCTATATTGATGATATATTAGTTTTCTCAAAAACAGAAAAAGAGCATATCAAGCATCTGGAGATAATGCTCAACATCTGTGAGAAGAATGGGTTGGTCCTATCCCCCACAAAGTGCAAAATAGCAACCCCAAAAATTGAGTTCCTTGGCGCAGAAATTGGAGAAGGCAAACTCAGGCTCCAACCTCACATAATCAAGAAAATAGCAGAAGTCAAGGATGAACAGTTGAAAGAAAAGAAGGGTCTCCGCTCCTGGTTAGGTATTTTAAATTACGCAAGAACTTATATACCTAACTTGAGTTCAAAATTAGGACCATTATATGAAAAGACGTCACCACATGGTGACAAGAGAATGAAGAGCTCCGATTGGGAGCTGGTGAAGCAGATTAAAGCCCAGGTGCAAAACTTACTAGATCTAGAGGTACCACCAGAGAAGGCCTATATCATTCTTGAAACAGATGGGTCTATATTGGGCTAGGGAGACGTGTGTAAATGAAAGCCCAATAAGTATGATCCACGAAATACGAAGAAAATCTGCGCATATGCTCATGGAAAATTCCCTGTGATCAAATCGGTTATTGATGCTGAGATATGCGGCAATGGAAACTATGAATTCCTTAAAAATTCATTTCTTGGACCAGGAAGAGATTACTTTGAGAACGGGCTGCCAAGCCATAATAAGTTTCCACAACAAGTCGGCCAAGAATAAGTCATCTAGGGTCAGATGGATGGCTTTTACTGATTTTATCACTGGAACAGGGATTAAAGTCAATTTCGAGCATATAGATGGAAAACTGAATGTTTTTGTTGATACACTGTCAAGGCTGGTAGACAGCCAGGAAGTAATTTCTATGTTTACAGAAGATGAGTTCACGCTGATACAGCACCCTGAGACCACAACTTCCGTCAGGTATCCTTTACTAACGGAATATGAAAATTTAATTGCAGATACAGGGAAAACAATTTTCTGCCTAAAGCGCATGCTAAAAGACGAAGGATGGCGGAAATTGAAGAGGAATCCATCCAGCACCTTTCCTTCGCCCTGAAGGAACTTGAACTTATCCAGCAAGCAAAGGAAGCTGACTTTTGCTACAGAAGACACTGGGAAGGAAGGCGACAAAATTACTTTAGCCAAAGTGCTTCGGAAATGGGAAAAGTTAGACGTGACATATGGAAGGTGTCTACCACTCTTAGTGACATCTACAGGGACATACAACGAATGCCACCATAAATTATGGAAGCTAATGGTGAGCCCAGAGAATCCGAATCTTTAAAGTAGATTGTAAAGGACTGAGAGCCCCGGGGAGCAGTCCTGTCTAAATAAGTTGTAAAGCCTTAGTGGACGACAAAGGGTATCAATACGAAGGACGATGGGGCCCAAATGCGCACCCGCTTCGATTATTGCTATAACCTTTGCCACTCTATATAAGGCAGGGAAGTTGAGACTATGAAGGCATCATGAGCAACACCAAGTTTTCTTCTTTCTCTATCTTCCTCTTTGTGTGTTCCTCTACTGTAAAAATCTCTCTGGAGGATAATAAAAATTCTAATCATTGTCAATGACACCAGCACCGATGTGAATTCCTTTATGCCATGCTACTCCTGATCTGGGGGCTATTCTGCCATAATATCCTTCTGGTATTGTGAATGCTAATCCTGTGGATAATAACATTCTTTCCCCTGGTTTCAATTTATAATTATAACAGATATGCAAGTCAATACCCGACAGATCCTGTCATTTTTCTTTGGGGAAATATAGCATCCAGGTTTGTTTTCATGACTTTAAATATTGGCTCTGTTTCTTCTATAAGTACCGCCAAGAGCTCTTGCTCAAGTGAGCAGGCTTCTATATCATCTTCGTTGATGTTGATGGGGCGTTGTACCCTGTGCAGCGAACAAACAACATTCTGGCATCATCTTCAACAGTGGTTTCACCATACAATCAACCAGAAGACAGTATGATGGGACCTTCTCAATACACACCAGCCAATACTCGTCCCACAGCATCAAATCCATACCACACCTTGTTTCTTGGAAAAGCAAAAAGCAGAATATTGTGGCAAGATCCAGTGCAGAGGCAGAGTATCAAGCTATGGCCAAAGTCAGTCAAGAGCTTATATGGCTCAAACAGTTACTTCAAGAGCTGAGGTTTGAAGATGTTACACAAATGTCACTTATATGTGATAACCAAGCCGCCATACATATCGCCTCAAATCCAATTTTTCATGAGAGGACAAAGCATATTGAAATCGACTGTCACTTTGTTAGAGAGAGTCATATCTGGAGAAATATCTACTTGTTTTGTTAACTCACATGATCAACTAGCAGATATATTTACTAAGTCACTGAGAAGTCCCCGAATTGACTACATATATAACAAGCTGGGTGCATATAATTTATATTCTTCAGCTTGAAAGGAAGTGTTAGAATATTATTAGGGATAATTTATTATCCCTAAATAGGATTAAGGATAATTATTTCTTAATTTATCTCCTAGGATAGAGTTTGATTTATTCCTTAAGAATAGGTCCCATCTTTGCCTATAAATAGGGTTTCTTTCATAAAATAAAGTAGATTCTCTTTTCTATGAAATAACAATATTCATACAATCACAATTTATTGTATATTAGAGCTGCACCTAATTGCTTTAAGAAGAAAGTATTTTTTTCCTTCTAGCTCCACACATTCATCTTAATACCAACATCTTTGTAATCTATTACTTCCTAACTGCCCAAAACTCTAATTCAGAAAGTATGATGGATCGTATAGTTGAATTATAATATTGCCCCTTAGACTTAAGGGTGCATGATAATCATACAAGACTTTAAATATTCTTCCATTTCAATGTCCATTTTTATGTTATCAATAATATCTTTATAAATATCCAAGCAACCCTTGCAACAATTTCATGTCCATTCATTTTTTAATTATTCAAGCAATTCTTTTCTTTTTAGTGAAACTGCATCATGTAGATTGAGTTTTATTCTACTTAACCTTTAGTTTTGAAAACACAAATCAAACTTAAGAGTTTATAGGCTTCATGCTTTGATCAATTAGCTTCATAAAATCAACAAGTAGTATAAATGAAAAGTTCATCCAAAGCAAAACATTAGACCAATTTTCCTAGTGATAAAGAATGTGAGCATAGAAAAGTAGATTAAAATAAAAAAAAATTAAGAATTACTAGGGAATGCAGGAGACATCACGCTAACCTTCATCTCCGAACTCTCAGTACGACGTCTAGAAGGATCCACCGAAGATATCAACTGTGTTCCAAGGAGACCAGCAGAAACTCCCTCGCCTGGCACATTTCCTCGGAAGTTCAGAAGTGATGCTAAGCATGCTTGAAGAAATTTCAAAGCCTGTTTCCTGTAAAAAGCTTCCATGCCACCATTGTTTTGGGTAACAGCAGCAACAGCAAGATATATGCACCGATCCAGAGGTACTAAAAATGGTGTAGAAGGCTCAAATGTAAGAATCAGGCGGAGACCATGTTCAGGATTCTCTTTGCATTCGAGAGCAAGGGGTTCCCTAAGAAAACGCCTATTTCTACCACCTAACTTACCAAGAAGTTGTAATGCTTTCGTCCCCCATGGATAAGGTAGGGGTCTTAAGTGAGACCATAAAGCAAGTATAACCTCTGACAGAACATTTGCCATGCTAGGCTCCAAGAAATCAGGATTCAGACTGTCGATCCAGAATTCAAGAGTCCGGAGCCCTAAGCTTACAAGTTCATCACTTCCTTTTAGAGCAAGAACTAGAGGTTTCATAAGACTAGGAATGTGCGGAAGCAAAGAACTTAAACGTGCAGGTAATGTTAAACAGAGTTCCAAGATAAGATCCCTCATATCCTCCGCAGTAGGTCCTTCAAGCATCATTAGCAACATGTTTAAGCAAGGTTGCAAAGAAGGAATAAGATCTCGTAGAAGGGTATCGAATTTTGCACCATTCATTGACCGAAAAATATAACGAAGAAGATGCATATAGCCAAGAGGTTTGTCACTTTCAGTAACATTCTTCATGCAAACTTCCATTATGACAGGTATATGAGGCTGAAGTATTCGTTCACTATCTGCAGGAGCCTTTGCAGCAGCCATAAACAAAAATCGGAAGAGTTGCAAAACAAGCTTAGCTGCAGGAGTATCTGGTTGCTTTAGAGCATCAAGTTTGCTATTAACAAGGAAATGAATCAAGACATCCATGAAGGGGCGGAGCACTTTAGGAGTTTGCAAAAGTGTAGAAAATATGTGAAGCAACTGAGTGTTGTTTATCATGCATTCAAAAAGTTCAGGCATACAAAGGGAAAATATGTCCATGAGGTCTCTAGGTTCCATTATAGCTAGAATCTGTGAAAAGTGCTGCAGCATTTCCCTTTCCTCGTCCTTTTCCTTATACAGGGCCAAGCAGTGAACTCCACTCTTCAGAACCCCAGTTGCCTTCCTAACCTATTTCAACAGAAAGTCAGGTTAAAAGACATGAAGCCAAAGGAAAACACAACCTGAAATACCTCATCTTCTCGCATCCCTTTAAATGTTTGAGGAAGTGGAACATTAGTTGATGGGGAGGCCTGCATTTGCTGTTGAGCCCCATGGGATGATGATGACACCTATGTGAAGAAATTAAATCAGAATCTCATTACAAATATCCTATTGGGTTCCACAGTTAAGGTAAAATATCTAAACCTGTTGGCGTGGCAGATGAGCATTTGTAATGCTCCAAATTATAGTCTTCATTCCTGTGTAATTTATCAGCTAATCAATGGAGTAGTACCATCCAAAGTTTGACAAAGAAAATAAACCTCACTAGCACATCATGATTGAAAGGCTTAAAAGGAGATGCCTAATGACACAAAATAATGACAGACAATAGATCACAGCAGATAAGGATATGGCCCATGTATCCTCTTCAGATATATTCAGCTCTGATTATAGTGAAAGATCAGTAGTAGAACTATACAGTATATACAGCCAAATGTTCTTTTCACTTTCTTAATCAAGCTCTTGTATGATTCATTCATACACAACACAGACATAATTGCCTAAAAGTGATTTATATAGGTCTCTTTTGAGCATTACAAACAATATGCATAGACTTGACCTGTTTTACATACACTTAACTGACACTTAACATAAAAGCAAATGTTAGCCTTTATAATAACATCTGTCAAACAACCTGACAGCAATGTTTTTAGGAAACAATGATTCATAATCAAAAAAATACTGGATTGTACAAAATTTACATATGGTTCAGACTATGCACCCCAAACTCAACTATGCATTTATAGGTATCATCTAAACATGTCTAAAACATCCTAAATGGATTTATCTCCTTCAACATTAGCAAATTTCAATTTTCCACAACATTGGAATCTAAGAAATTCAAAACAATATTCAGAGCCTAAAACTAACAATTAATTAATAGACTGACAATAGTACCAACATTTTTCATAATTAGGCCCGAGCAATGGGCTAATAACCCAACCAATTAAATCGAAACCGATTAAACAGGATTTTTTGTTGACAAACCGAACTGACTGAATTTTTTCAAGAAAACCAAACAAACCGAACCAATAAAATTTCGGTTAATTCGGTCAGAAATTGAATTAACCAAAGCTTCTCATCAATCGACTAATCAAACAACCAATCCACCGAGCATCGATTGATCAACTTTCTCTTCAATTTTTTAATTGAAGAGTCGAGTTGAACAATCAACTAATCATCTTTCTGTTTAATTTTTCAGTAGAGCAATCGAGTTAAGTAGTCGACTATCCAATTTTTAGAAACATCAATCAACTACACAGTCGACTGATCCCAATTTGGTTTATTCAGTTTAATCAATTTTTGAATTTGAAAACCGAACCAAAATAATCGATATTTTTATAAAAAAATCAAATTTCTGAATTAATTGAACTGAACTTTCAATTTCAGTAGGTTAATTCCATTTAAGCGATAATTTGCTCACCCCTATTCATAATTACATCACCCAATGTCGTTGTGTCATGTATTAACAGGAATTAATTCAGAAAACATGTAAAGATTTGTCTTTTGATCCTAGTTGTTTCACATAGATATATTTTATATAATGTACTTTCCGTGGAAATTTTTACTGGGAAAAATTTTATAGAGAAGAGATTTTGTGTTTGAATGGAGAGGAAAACATTCTCCCTCTTCTCTGACAACTGACAAGGGAGGATTGTTGAGAGTTTGCAGACGAGGACATGAGGCAGAGGAGAGGCTTGTCACTGATCAAAGGGCCACTTGCCAGATCAAGGCAAAAGGCCTGCAAATGGATGGGGGAAGATAACTTTCACTCATTTTGAGAGGTTATTTTCCTCCAAAATGTCTATAATTTCCATTGAAGGTACTTCCGTGGACTTAATAGAAAATTTTTCTTCGACCTTGACTTTACATCGCACCAGAGATCGTAGGAAAATATTTCCCACCAAAGAAGATGGCACACAAAGACAACACGATAGTCTGAAATTCTGTTCATTGTAATTTTGTTTGTCATTGTGGAATCCATCAAAATTGTTTTACAGTATCTTCTTGATCTTAATTGAGTTATTTATGTCAATTACATATATTAGGAGATCAACTTTGTTTATGTATTTAAATTTGCATCCAGGGCCCAAGTGAAGGATATGGTCATCAAACACAGGACTCACACAACAAGACCCAAGAAAAGAAAGACCACAAACAAACTGGTCTTACTTTAGACTAATCATTATTGTACTATTATGATCCATAAGTTTCTCCAAATGGAAAAAAGGACAAAATAACTGCAGTGCATTAGATAAATAATATTAAATTCAAGGGTCTAGCAGTAAAGTAAGTACCCATCACCAATGTTTTGATTAGATTTTTGTAATCACTGACTTCTTTAGCATATTCCAATGGAGTCTGAAAGTTAAGAACAGCCTACAGGAAGAGTGAAAAAAAAACAGATTAATAAAGCAAAAGAATACCGATTAAACTTCTACGAATGTACTTACCAATTCTAAACTGCAACAAAGCATGAATGAAAAGTTAGGTACATCCAACATGTCAAAGCAGAAATGAAAGGAAGAAACTGTTGTTTTTGGAGCAGCCAGAAATATATAGATAAGTGTTCTCGGTATTTTTTACTTCAGACCTTTTTGGGCTAACTTTGAGAAAAACTACAAAATGTTCCTTGGTATATGATGGAAGTGAATGAAACAAACTTTTGTAAAAAATCACCAAGATAACACAACTAGTAAAAAAAAATGTCTAAGGAAAAAAAATTGAGTAAAGACCCAACAGACGCTGAGTATTCGTAAAACATCGAGGAAGTTCTCAGAAGAGCACCAGGGAGTTTTAGAGAAACAAATGTATTTCAGTACCTGAATGGGAACTTCAAGTTTTGACCTCAAGGAAGAATATTCTCTTCCTTCCTCTCCATCTTCCAAGAGCTGCAGCAGTGTGCAAAATGTAGTAAGAAGATAGATGCTAAACAAGATAAACACAATCCCAACACACCTGATGAGAAAGTAAAATGCAAAACTAGGAGCATGCACACGTAATAACACAGACAAAAAAAAGTTCCAATGCGCATGTGAGTATAACCAGAAGATTTAACTATGCCAGAGCAAATGAACAATCAGAGAGAGCACCTAACCGAGCTGCAGAAGTATAATATGCACATTATACTATTGTAAGGTCATATCATTAGAAATTTAGTGATCCATACTATTGTAATCTCCTTCAAAATGTAGAGTTTCCATCATGCGCCTTACCCACACACACTTTCCAATACAACTACTGCACCAATTTATTAGTGGACAAGAAATTTGAAATTCAAACACAAGTATAACAAAACTCTACTATAAACTCGCAGCTGCATAAACAAAGACAAAAAGTATATGCACATTATATATGCATGGAAAAAAAAAGTCCGGTGCACGAAGCTCCCACCATGCCGAGTCCCGAGAAAAGATCCATTGTACGCAACCTTATCTTGCTTCGCAAGAGGCTGTTTCCATATATATATATATATATATATATATATATATATATATATATATAAATAATCCTTCCATTTGTAAACACCAGGAAGAGATTACAGGACTGGATACCAAATTATTACTTATCACCTATAACAACAAACTACAATAAATTTTATCAATAGGTAACAGAAGCAAACATAAAAGGAAATATAGAAAACTACAGCTTAACTATTATATAAAGTTACATATATCAATATAACCATATGTAACACAGTAGAGGTAGGTTTGAATCAACAGAGTCAAAGTACCTGAGGTACAATGCGTTTGAAGGTTCCAAATTTTCCAACAAAAGTGTCCAGAATGCGACCCTAAACATGAAAAAACAATAAGAAACATAAAATAAACACACATGAAAATATTTGTATAGTAGCCAAAATAATCTAGAACAAAAACATGACAATTTGTACCAATAAAACTCGTGCTTCATCCATACTCTGAGGGTCAACTCCTTTGTCATATATTGGTTCCACCTAAGGCCCAAAATAGTCCGTCAGTGATAAAATATATGTATTATAATAAATTATTTTGAGATTATTCAAAAATATGTACAGAAACCTAAGTATGTAAAATTTAAGTCGATCCAACTTTCATCAAGGAAATGAAGTTTCAAACCAGATTAAGCATCAGGCGGGCACAGGTTGTGTGAATGACCAAGGTTAAAGATGAGTCATGCATATTTCTTGAGAATAGATAGATAATCCGCGACAACTGCATGAAAGAAGTATCAAGCAGTATTGATAACAAATGCAAAAGAAAATGACACAATATACTTGGCTAGTCAAACAAATTGAAGAGATAAAAATCACTCATAATATGAGTTCTTAGTGGATTAATAAGTTTGTTCTAGCATATACATCATAAATCATGCTTAACACCCATGTGCTATGTAAATGTATATTAATTGTGGAGGCAAAAACAGAATTGCATGGCAAGGTTTAAATAACATATACCATCTGGAAATTGGCTCAACTATCAAACAAGGAACGAAAAGTCCACAACGAATAAATATTAACTAATGTCATTTTCTGATGAAGATTATGCTTGTGTTTATTCTGTTGCATATAGCAGTAGCTTCAAAAGTGAATGAAGATTGCAGAACTAAAAGTCTTAAACAGGTTTGCTCAAGACCAGGCATAGTCAAGCTATTCTGAGGTTATGATCTAGCTTTTCTGACTAAATACCAATTGCCATTGTTTTGAATGATCAAATTTACTTGAATTTTCTTGTCTTGTATAATGCCACTTTCACCTACATATGCTTGTGCTTATATCCTACACAGATGTGCATTATATTGCATCTTTACTTTTTTAAAATTTAACAGAATAAAGTAATAGTTGCCAGATTAAAATTAAGAATGTGATTTCAAGTTCAGTGTTTGTAGATTTAACATGAATTAACCTAAATAATTTAAAATATTTTCTCTACCATATATTTTAGTTCATACACTATATCTAGGTAGGCTCGACCAGATAGATGTCCAGGTCGTCATGTATTCCAACATGGAACCACTGGTCCAACAAACCAACAATATAGAGCATTGCTAGTTGACTCCAACAAACCTCATTGTGTTCCCCCAAATGCCGTAGTACATCTGTAGCTCTGGGCATATATTACTAGTTGACTGGTCCACCCAGATTGCTTTAATTATTAGCAGTTTTTTGGTTGCCTTCAAATGAATTTTCACATGATCATCAATCTTACAATGGAATTCTAAGTGATTTCAGCGAGTTTTCCAATATATTGGCAAATTTCAGACTCTTCGCCAATGCCAATCTAATTAGACTGATCCAAATCAAGAAATGTCCATTTTGAAATTGATGAATAAATATTTAGCAATTTTGACAATACTTTTCCAGGAATTTACAAGCATTAGCTTTCTCAGTTTTAATCAGATCAGCATTAAATGAGAATTTTATGTTGCTTTACTAAATTGACAGAATCAGTTGTTCTTTTGAATAATTAATAGATCTAGTTGTCAAAATTGCTCAAAAATCAGTTTGCATGGTTAAAAAGAGGTCTGCAGTAAGTGAAATTAATCAATATCCGTTTGATTTGAAAGGCTGTAAATTTGTCTGTTCAAATGGAAATTTAGTGATGGAACTTCCCTAGAGGAAAAAATTGTCAGACAATTTTCTTTGTTAAGAGGATTATAAACTATCATATGGGATAGCGAGTGCCAGATATATTTTGTGAACAAATGGTTGTAAAAGCTCATGTAAAAAAAAACATCATTTACTAGATAACTGCATTCTATTATAACTATCGGGATAGTCATATACATCAACACAAAAATCCACATAATTATTCACTGAAATGAATTAAGGAAGCTTGACACTTATATTCTTCATGGGTTGAAAATGTGAGACACACTCTATCAGGTCGAATCTTCTGTTTTTCTCAGTAACTCAGCCGCAGAATGATTCGCTATTAACTGACTGGTTGCAGGTTTGAATGCAACTTGTGCAGATTTGATTTTATTCTTAATTAAAAATTGTACAATGGAATTAGATAAACCGTTAGGAGTAGGTAAACCATTTGCTCTTGACGATTCTACTGGTGGCTCTCAGGATATCAGAATAAAAGAGCACTAAATCGGTGCTAATGAATCAATAACTACACCAACTTTCTAGAAATATCCTTTTAAAAAATTACAGTTTATATTTGAAACAAATTTGAAAAGAAAAAAGAAGAAGGATCTGTAGCTAATATAGTTCTATATACACACGTATGCCAATGTACTAAAATAACTGTACAGGAATATCGGATGAACACCTTGAAGAAATGGAAATATAAAAAGGCAATTTTTATTAAATGCTTCCTTGTATTTTTTACAGATAAAGGATTAATAATTTTTTATATAATGAGATGAGATACACCGCATAAAATAACAACAATCTAGCTCCTGACATTTTTAAAAAAAAAGGAATATTGATTACATTGCTGACTTGTTCGCTTTATAATGGGATTATCAGTATCTCATTGAATTTCTTCAGAACATTTTTTCTAGGATCAGATTCATATGAGCGAGGGAAAAAGTTAGGGAAAGAAATGAGAAAGGGAAAAGGGATTGAAAAATTGTATAGGGAAATATTTTCCTAATCTGTAATTCCTTGGCAGGAAAGAAAAGGAAATTTTTTATTTTCTGAAATTGAATGCTTTAAACCACCAAAAAAAGTGTTTAGCAATATAAAATTGAGGCAAAACCGGGCAAAAACACATGATTAACATTTCAGCCCTGATTTGGGCAGAAGAGAAATGGGGTGTAACTAAGGTAATAACTTCCCAATGGCTTCCCAGCATCCTGTCATTTCTACTCAAGGAACCGCCAATAAAAAGCATCTTGGATAACTTTTATCTAGGCTATTTTCCTTCTATATAGAAAGCCAGCCCTCAAGCAATTTAAACAAGTCACTAAATTTTAATGAATAATTTAAGAATTATAACTAGAGCTCCCATCATGGTTTTAGCCAAATACTACTAGGGATGACAAACTAAAACTAGTAGAATTGGCTTGGACACCATGGCACAATTGCTTCTCATCACAATAAAACTACTCGTTATCATTAGCGAGTATAAATTGGGTTTCTCTCCTCATATGAGAAATATTGTGATAAATAAAACATTGCGAGTATGCAAAGGTAATACAAGTTGAACAAACTAGCAAACCTGAGCAAGAGAAAGCTCCCCTCGAACATAGTGTACCATTTCTGCAAGAAGGCTATAAGCTAATGGTCTCAATGTCTCAATACAAACCCGTCCAGTCCCAATTAAAACTCTAGCAGTTACAAAGCCAAAGTAAATAGTTAGAATTATTTCCTAAGAGTATTCTGAAGAAAATTACAAATCTCATAAACAAAGTTCAAGATAAAAGCACCAGCAACGACGATGTCAATGACAAAAATATTATGAAAATAGTTTCTCTAAGATATTCTTTATCATGAAAATATCAACAAATATTTTTCATCATAAAAACATCTAAATATTTTATAGGATATTTCTAAGCATGTAACATATACTGTTAGATCAAATTGATCCTAACTCTATTTGGGAGGAAGATGCCCATAGATACCTCCCTTCACTTGTAAATCATCCTCGAGAATAATAAGCACTCTTTAATTACTAATCACTGAAGCCCTGCCAACCCTCTTAGCTTCTCCTGTGCAGGTCACCAGCGAGTTAGGCTGGCTTAGCAACTTTGCAGAAATAAGTTATCCAAGTGTCGCACAGGCAAATGGTGCTAAAATTCAATTATCAAAGTTAGGTTCCCATCATTTTGCAGCTGAGTATTATGTTTAGGAGAAATGGCAATGGGCATTGAGACCTCGAGAAATCAATCTCATGTGATAGAGTAGCTGCACGTACAAGGCAGATGCAACAAGGCTAAGGCAACGGACGAGGATGCCATTGAAGCACAGGTTGCTACCTTGAAGAAAGTTATCTGCAAGGTGCATTCACCATATTGGAGGAAGACAGCTTCTAAGTAAAGTTCATTATTGGGATTTCACCAATTGTTTAGATGGGGTAGAGACGAAAAGTGTGGAGACTTAGGTGTTGCCACCTAGAAAGTCGTCCACGATCGGAAGAATACTTACCATGTGGAGTTGCAAGCTGCCAGTTGAGAGATAGTCAAACTTAGGCATTCATGGACAAAAGTTACAAACTTATAGGCAAAAATGAACACAGGCATGCATGAGGAGAGTCATAGGGCACACATGTGACACTAGCTCAAGGTATTAAGTATTAGCAACCTCAACTCCATCCCAATGCCAATAAAAGTCATCTATAAGATGACTACAACACCAAAGAGGTTGACAGTTTCTTGTACAATCTTGAGAGTTTTTTTTTTTTTAAACTTGGGCAAACAGGATGATGCTTCAATGATTAATGGTGCATCCATCTATTTAAAAGAAGCTGTGTGAATGCAGTGGTGTCATAAGCTTCACAATAGGAATAAGGGTCTTTACTCAATAGACGCTTAGGAGGACTTCAAGAGGGAACTCAAAAAGCAGTGCTACCCAACCAAACACCGATAAGGTACGATGATTGAAGCAACTAGCAACATTGATAAAGATTCTCTCTACTAAACACTCTTCGACCTTCTCTAGCGTTCTCGACAAAGCACCCATCCACCATTATTCCATGCGACATCAAGCTTTATTGAGTTGACATTTTGTTTTTGTGGTTGTTCTTCTCTATTCTCATATCCATGTCACTTAATTTATTTCTTTCGTCAAGACCAAGGTTTAAAATTTCGATCCGTATCGAGGTTTCGGTTCGCGATCGGAACGATCGGTTTCGATTTCGTATCGTAGTGTATCGATAAATTTCGATAATTTATATATATATAATATATAAATTAAAAATTAAAATAGATTAAAAAAATACTTTAAATTAATTTAATTAATTTCAATTAAAGAGGCTTAAAAAATAAAATAAACTTTAATAATAATAAAATTATTATTTATAATATATAAATTAATAAAATAAATTTTAATTGATTTTATTTAACCTATAGTTAAACTATAGTTTGGGAAGTTAATTGAATTTCATTCGCTCGTCATCCCCGCACCGCGGAGGTCGTCTTGGCGCCGTCGACAAACCTGCGACCGCATGAGGCCGCCGCGCGCCGAGTGAGCATCGACGCCGCGAGGTCGCCGGAGGTTCTGCGACCCGCGAGGTTGCCGATCGCTGCCGCTGCCCAACGCATGACCGCAGCGCCGGCGCCTTCGCGCAAGGCGCCCGTGGCTTCGCGCACGCAAGGCCACCCGTGGCCGCTGTGCCCCCGCGCAAGGCCACCCGTGGCCGCTGTGCCCTCGCACAAGGCCACCCGTGGCCGCCGCAGCCCCGAGCGAAGCCCCACTGTCGTCGTTCCACGTCTCATGGGTCGCTGCGGCCCCACGGAGGCATGCCGCCGTCGTTCCCGCGTCTCGTGGGTGTGTCAGTATCGGTGCCACATCAGAACGAGAAAAATCGCCTGTTTCATCCGAAACGGATCGGTATTTCAAACCATGGTCAAGACATTATATCTTTCAGTGTGACCGAGTTATTACTTCCACTACATTTTTATTAAATTTCAATGAAACTTTCAAGTTGAGTAATCTTTTCATGTTACCCTTTCAAGTTGAGATGCCCATGAAACATTTCAACTAGTGTATTATAAATCCATAGGTATTTTGGTATTTTACTACTTTATGTCAATTATAAAAAGATAATATCAAAATAAATTGACTTGTAGACGAAAAGAATTGTACAATTGTTGACTACCTAGGCACCATGCATTCAGCCAATGATCTACCACCTAGAACCATTTTTAACACCTTAATCCATATAGTATTGGGCTATTAGCATTACGCTTCAATAATATGATTGGTAAATTATCCATAAAGTAAATATCAATTATCTATATGGCAGTTTATCAACTTAAAAAGACAAGTGTCCTTCCCTACTGCCATATAATATTGTATAGTGCTCCATTCCTTTCATGTAGCTGGCAACTTTAAAGCTTAAGCCTAATTGGTAAACTCAAATGCTTATTACATGGAAGGCGTTGGACTATAAATATCCGTTGTCTTGAATCTCAGCTAAGAACAAAGTTAAGATTACATGGTTATACAATTTTCAGTGGCAAGTTTTGTTTGTTCCAACTACAAAATAACATAAGCAAAAATTTAATTGCACCGTATCATAGTATAACAGAGAAAAACAAATCATCCCCAAACTGAGATAAAATAAAGAGAAATTAAACTCCAAGAGAAATAAAAGTTGCTGGTACCTTTCATCTAAAAGCGTGTCGATAAGAGGGAACAATCCTCTTCTAATGTCGGAACTGAGAACATGCTTTAAACCAATCAACATTTCCTGGAAATTGGGAGAGAACGTACCTTTGAAACATAAACCAAAATTAATAAAAATGTCTTATTACTCAGCAGACAACTCACCTTTCTAATGGAGACAGAATCTGGACAAGTTACAAGCAAATTCACTATGCTCTTGCAAATACTCTCCTCATGAGGTTTTATATAATCAGCATGGGTCTTCAACAGATAAGTTAGGAATGACAAAGTCTGGATCACAAGGAAATAAGGTATGGCATCAAGTCGACGAGCTAACTAGAATTACAATAATAGAGGGAGAAAGACAAAGAGAAAAAAAACCTTGACTTGTGCTCCTTTTAGTTCCACAAACTGGGGCTTCTGATTGTTGGAGACCTTCTCTGGCCCAGTGATGGAGATGGAAGAAACCAAAAGTGGCAAAAGGTAAGGGATATTCGTCTGCACAAGCTTCGGGTAGAGCTGGAACAGAAACATCACTACCAGGGGGCTCTCTGTGACTATCTTGAACGACCTTGTGCTAGGGTTCAACTGCCCGGTCCCTGAGTAGGGCGACACCACCCCGCCAATGCCACCATGCCCAGGCGGCGCATCTAATCCACCGCCATCATCCCCCCTGCTTCCCAATAGATGGGAAGATGGAGGTGGTGGCGGGGAAGGAGAGGTGACGACAGACCCCATGGAAGAAGAGGTGACAGCAGACCCCGTGGAAGAAACTGCGTTGGAACTGTTGTTCGAGTTGAAAATGTGGGATACGGTGGCAGGGAAGTTGCGGTAGATGGAGCAGACAAAATCGAGGAAGGGCTGGACCTCAGCCTCGACAGTGGGGCGGAAGTTGCGAAGTAAGTCGAAGATGATGCGAATAGAAATGAAAGCGTTATCCTCGTTATCGTTCGTGAGCACAGCCAGGGAGAGCTTGAGAAGGTCCTGGACGAAGGGGCGGAGTACCTCGCTGTGAGGAAGGCGGTTGAGGATCTCCACCACCACGTTGCGAAGCTTATGCTCCACGCTCTCGGTGGTCTGCGGCGACGTCAGATTCGTGAGGATCACCGTGAAGGCGCGGAAGTAACATCTGAGGAAGTTCAGGTACTCCGAGGTGTGCGCGATCTCTAAGCTATCCCTCACCTCCATCACCATCTGCAGCCGCGCCTGCACCGCTGCAAAAGCCAAGCAACCGCAGAAACCGCCATGACCAAACCATCATTTTCCTCTCCGACCACACGGGAATCAAAGCAATGAAAAGGGTCCAAAAAAAAAAACCCCAAAACAAAGAGAAGGCGTACACAAATCGGGGTCGATGAGGCGCTGCGCGTGCTGCTCGTAGTTGAGGATGGGCGCCATCTTCGTCGTTTCGAAACCCTAGAGGGGAAGGGTTACTGGGGTTTATGCTTCTCCGCTTCGAGGATGGCGGAGGGAAGTGGAGAGGGGGAGGGGACTCGAGAGGTTCCTTCGCTTTGTCCTCGATCCTGCGATCTTGCGGAGACGAGCTCAGTCGAGACTTGAGAGAAGTTTGGGACAGGGAGGAGGAGGAGGAGGTTCATCGAACGAGACCGTCCCACGTCGGGACTCAAAAGTGCAGTGCCCAGGCGGAAATCTAAACTCACGACGATGCTGGTTATGGATTGGGCCTCAACATGCTTGCTTCTTCGGCCCAAAGCCCAAACTATCGATCAGACTTGCGTTGGGTAGTTTTCTCCGTGACATTTTTGCTGCATTTTGGCATTCAAATGCAGGCTCTGTAGTCGGTGAAGTTTGATTTGAGCGTGAGCAGATTTGATAGTAAATTAGAAAGTAAATGAATTTAATTATTTTAATAATAATATTTAATTTATAAATTGAAAATAGAGATGGAGACATCGCCAACATTGTCGTCAACTGGTGACACCGACGATCGACGAACGAAGGGTGGCGGATGTCGAGCGACGGGCGACGACCGACGAGTGGTGGCCATCGACGGCACTGATGGGTGGCGAACGGTGAATGACGAACGATGAACGACGGAGGGCAATGGCCGGCGACGGGCAACAAGCAATGAGCAACGATAGTGATGGATCGATGGGAATGAAACCCAAAATTCATTTTTTCCATATAATTAGAAATATTTATCATAGCTCCTAGGGCTAGACTAGTTGATAAATACAAAGGGATAATTCTTAAATGGACAAAGATAAAATTCCCAAAAGATCATGACTTTAGGCTATCGACCATTCCTTTGCACTTGTCATCTAAATTTTTGATTTATCTTGTCCAACGATATGGACAGCCGAAAAGAATTGTTAATAAGACATTTCCATAATTTTTTTTTAAAATATTTCTCATAACCTTATTTATAAACTTATTAATTAAACCCTCTATATTATTCCTATTTTCCTACCCTCATCCCAAAACCATGAATCAAATGTCACCTAAGAGGTGATTACGTTTGTCTCTACAAAAGATTAAAACAGTCAATCTAGCGGCTCCATCAATTTATCCCATGATCATTATAAGTGAGATAAATCACGGGGATCATATGTGTCTTAATGTGGCGATCAAAACAATGGAGGTTATTTAAATCTAAAAAAAAATTTTAAATCTTCTTCGAAATCGATCAACACCATTTCTATAAGCATCGTATGTCTTAACCACCACATCATCTCTGTGAAAACAAATTACATGATATTTTTCATCGCGGTCTCTAATGAGGATGATAAGAGAACTATGTCCATTAATTTATAGATTAAAATAATTATTTTTAGAATCCGAATAAAAATTTTAAATTTCTATTTATCGTGCGGCTCTGATCAACGCCGTCCCACGGAGACTTAAAATGCGGGCTCTGAATTCAGAAAAGAAGGAACGAGCACGTCCAATTGAACGGCAGCAGGCAGCTGGCAGCCCCATGGCCGTCGACTCGCCTCGCGATGAAAGTCAACCGCCAACTTGACCGCAATAAAGGCATTGCAGTCGCAGACTCCAAGGTTTCCCACTGCACGACGACAACCAGCCAGCGCCATCCATCCTCTGAAGCTTCCCATATCTTCGCCGCGACGCTTCTTTTCCACTCGTCCGCGCGCTGCGGTAGCCATGAGAGTGGTTTAGGGGGAGGGACGATGGCTTCGACAAAGTGCATCGCCTGCTCTCTAATTCTGCTGGTGCTGCTACACTCGCTGCTGATCTGCGGCGCTGGTGCTCGAGACTTTGGAAGGCTCAGAGCCGTTCGGCATCGACATGGACGCTCGGGGGCAGACCAATATGAGCAGCAGAGAAGTGCTGCTGGAGCTCTGGGAGACGAGAAAAGGAGGGTGCGCACAGGGTCTAATCCCCTCCACAACAGATAGATAGAGAAAATTAACGCGGTCGTCAGATCTTCAATTTTTCAGCTTCTTTCCATTCGATCTTTTGGTGTTCTTTTGCAGTACTGATGTCGTTTGGTAAAAGGAAAAGTTCTTGCTCTGGCTCGATGATAGTAATTAATTAATGCATGACAAAATATCAACTCGAATTTTTCTCATTTGAGATCATCTGTTTCGTGTAAAAAATCTCCTCTGCTTTTCCTGCATGCAAACGCTGCCTGCTCTGATACTCTGGTTCTTCCTTCGCGCTCACGACTTAGCTACTGAACGAGATGATCACGTCCTCGGACGAGAGGATGATGGGGGCAGTTTGAGAAGGGGAAGCAAGCAATTAAAGATCGAGGACAGAACGTTAATGAGCGTTGGGGAAAGGAAAAGCATGCGAAGGACGTAGAAGAGGCCCCGAAGAGTCCTCGAGTCCCTTAACTGATCTGACAAGTCTTCTTCAAAAGAATTGCATTCTTCCGACGCGTACTGTGCCATATTTATGGCCCCGTTGTGCGTTATTACTAATTAATTAATACGCCTACGGTTTTCAAGAACGGATCCGCTCTAAACGGATCAGGCTCCGCTCGACATTGGATTTGGCCCAGGTCGAGAAATAGCCCGCTGGTCCGCATGCGAGCGTGGCCGCTTGGGCTCGACTCGGTCTTTTGGAGAAGGTGGAGACAAAGACCGTCGAATCTAATTAAATTTTATAATATTCAAGTTTGTTTAATAAGATAATTCAATCGAATTAAATTAAATTTAAAATTAAGTAAGTTATTGAAAAAATTATTCAAACTTGACTGTGTTTCTCCTTTTTTTTAAGATTTAGTTTGACTTGAGCTTGACTTGTTTAATGGGTATTGAGTTTATAATCGAGTTTGATTCAAACTTGTTTAAATTTGACTTATTTAAACATTATTAAGTTCTTAAGTCGAACTTATTTATTTATTTGAAATTTTAATATTTTAATCTCGATGCCTATTGCACCAACACATTTGTTGTAAGAGGTTTCTCCACGTTCGATATCATACCGAGAATGAGAAGTTCATAGTAAGGGTACATCACTAGAGCGTAGGAACTAAGGTTCCGAAACACGTAAAAATACTTGTGTAGTGGTTGTGCTTGTTGTCTTATATTTTGTTTGTGATATTTTTTATATTTCACTACACACTAATGCTTATAGACGAGCACAATCAAAGAATTGAACAAATTGTTATTCACCTCCCTCTAATGCACAAAACGGTCCTGATCAACAAAACATGAGTCCGAAGACGAATCGAAATCAGATATAAATGGAAGAGGAGATTGTGAACATTGGTCGGAAGATGTTCAACTAAAAGAAGAGGTTCACAAAAAGGACGCCAAGAAAATGATCAACAACAAGCCGAGTAAACCAAGATCGAAAGTAACATATATGTTACGAGTGTAATGGAAAAAAACACTACAAATTTGAATGCGCAAATCTAAAAAAGGAAGATAAGCCAAAGAAGAAAAGGAACAAGTATTGGTATGTATTCACGATGAAGACAAATTCTAAGATAATCATTAGTCTCTCTCGAAGTCATAATGATATAATTACTTAGACACGATTCCAACTTCCTTTGTATTCGAACTCACGTAATCTTGTTATCTAGAATTCTGTCATTAGATTTAGGCAGTCAAAATCTTAGTTCTACTACCGGTGAAACAAACTTATTTAAATTGAGTTTATTTTAAATATTGTTCATGAATATTATTCACGAGCATTAACGAATATATATATATATATATATATATATATATATATATATATATATATATATATATATATATATATATATATATATATAGTTTTCTTCTCTGTGATCATGAATCATCCACACTCGTCGCGACGATCGAGCCACCTCACGCGCCGCTGCCGCCGCCGGCTGGCCCGACCGTCGCCGGCCGCGTCGACTCGGGCGCGATCGACGGCCACGGCTGCCCGAGGGACTCGAGCGCTGTCGGACTCGATCACGATTCGGCCTAACCGTGAATTCGCGACGATCAGCAGTGGCGCCGCATCGCCGGATTGCAGCGGGGCCGATTGATCGACCGCGAACCGGAGGGGAAGGACCGCCACAGCGATCCTTATATATATATATATATATATATATATATATATATATATATATATATATATATATATATATATATATAAGCTTGTTTATTTAATTTATCAGACTATTTAAACTTATTTTATTAATTGACTTTGATGCATATTGAACGAATATAGACGAGCTCTTACTGAATCGAATATCAAATTTATTCATTCGTTTACAACCTTAGGTGGAGTTCACGAAACACAGTAGTATGACTCAAGTTTAAATTATTCTCACGGGGCAATCTTTATGACTAACATGAGATAAATTATTATCATTAAAGCAAAAGTCAACAGATAGGGATCTCTAGGATGAGAGTATCTTCGTCCCCCGCGGGAATGACGTGATGGCTAAGACAAGACGAAAATTATGGATAAAGCAAGGATCGATTCGGGAGGAGATCTAAAATCCTTTATTGGATTCAGATAATCTCCACCTGTCTTAGTTACCACGTTAAGACTTATAGAGCTCTCCGTGATTTACCTCTCTCACAATGACCATGGAACAAATCGATGAGAACGATTAGATTGACGGATTATAATATTTTGTGGATAGGATGAGAGTATCATCATTAACTAGCATTACTTAAGTCTGAATTAGCATAACTCCTAAGTATAAATAATTAAACATAATTTCGTGTTTATATTTTAATTTCGAGAAGTTTTTTGTCCTTTTTATTTTAACTAGTCTATGAAGGTACTAAGCCTCGTGTATGGTTGAAGTCGAGGTCTAAATAAGTTTGGGCAGAGCTTCAATTGTATTTATACTAAGAGAAACTATTTTAATCCGACTAAATTAGTAGTAAAATATTTTTTAAATATCGAAAATTTGTTGAGATTTTTTAATTATAATTATTTATCATTATCAAATCGATTTAATGGGTTGGCTTGCAGAATATTAGCCATGATGGGCACTGCACAGTTCGTTCTCACGGAATTGTAATTATATGAATATTTATTACATGAAATTTTGAAATTGATTTTTAATGAATATAAAATATCTTATTAAACTTTTTTATATTTTATCATGTAAATGATGTCAAAATAATATTTTTGATGATGTATTATTCTTCCTCAAGACAGAAGGGACATTTTACATAGTCCGGTAAATAGAATATGACATTGACATTAAATCGTCATTCAGGGATATATGACTATGGAGTCCGGAGTGAATAGTAAAAAAATTGTGAATACTTATCTGATTTATTCTTGGTGGAAGATTATTTAAGCTTCGACCTTATCCGACTTAGTTATTGACGAGACATTCAAAAAATCCATGGGATAGGAGTGGTCATCCCATAGATTAGTCAGACCGAAGATTCGGATACTCTAATGTAAAAAAAATAAAATTACGTAAACATTATTACATCTTGTCACGTGATATGCACTGGACAAGATCATCACGATTTGATGCATATACAAACTTTAGAGCTAAGTTTTTTTTTCCGCTTTGTGAATTTTCTTTTATTATTTTTCTCAACAAATTAAAAAAAAAAATTGTCGCGAACCATTTTTTTAAAAAATATAGAAATAAAAGAAATATAAAAAGATCTATCATTATGAACAGTGTAAATTAAAAAAAAAAAAAAAGTTGGTCGTCAAGTGTAAAAAATAGGCAGCGATCATGTAATTGAATGTTTAAATAAAAAGTGGAGATGCGGGGAATCGAACCCCGTGCCTTTCGCATGCAAAGCGAATGCTCTACCGTATGAGCTACATCCCCTGACCATTGTAAAATAAAAATAACAATTTATATATCTAATTATAAGTAGTTGGAATTCACAAAAAATTGGAGATGCGGGGAATCGAACCCCGTGCCTCTCGCATGCGAAGCGAGCGCTCTACCATATGAGCTACATCCCCTGACGATTGTAAAATAAAAATAACAATTTATATATCTAATTATAAGTAGTTGTAATTTACAAAAATATTGGAGATGCGGGGAATCGAACCCCGTGCCTCTCGCATGCGAAGCGAGCGCTCTACCATATGAGCTACATCCCCTGACAATTTGGATTCTCAACAAACTTTTATTGTTCTATTATTAAAATGCAAAGTTTTTTTTCTTCTCATACGCAATTACCTAGTATCTTTGCAAGTTATCAAATTTCTTGGTTACAATTTGCAATGTCCAGCATCAAAGAAACACTATTTATTTTGCGAAGAATAATTCAACGCCAGACTACAACTAAGGATAAACGATTACAAGAAGCCTACAACAGATTCTTGTGCCTAGTTTTTCCCAGAAGCAAGGACGATGTCATACAGCCATCCAGATTGTGTGTGTTGATATTACATTAGCTCTCTGTAGCCAGCTCACCTATCTTGATGTAACTGACCGTGGTTTCACTCCAATCTTCTTCCATGAAACAGTGGGCATTATCTGAGTTGTGTCGACTCGATCCTTAAATTTAATGGCAAAGTTGAGCAATGAATCCAAAAGTGAATCAGAAAGCAAGTGTGGCTGAAGGCCTAGCTCGATCAGCTTAGTGTGCTTGGCATTGTAGTAGTGTTCTTCTGCCTCCACCCGAGGGTTTGGCACAGTCATTGTCTGCACATCCAGTCCCAGCTTCTTTCCCGCAGTTGTGACCAACTTGGCAAGATCATTGACCGAGAATTGCTCAGTGAACTGATTAAACACTCGGAATTCACCTTGCTTGGCTGGATTTGCAATCGCCAACTCAACACACTGTACTGTGTCCCTAATATCCAGATATCCTCGTGTCTGCAAAGTGATATTCAAATGGGAGTTAGACAAGAAATAATTGTATATGAGTTGCAATGTTAGAATTGTCATTTGACCTGACCACCCTTGCCATATACAGTAAGAGGGTGTCCCACTGCGGCTTGTACACAGAACCGATTAAGTGCTGTCCCGAACACCCCATCATAATCAAATCTGTTGTAAAGCTCTTCATGCATCTCAGTTTCATTTGTTCGAACTCCATAAACAACACCCTGGTTCAAATCTGTAGCCTGGATCCCCCAGGCCTTGCAAGTAAAAGCTATATTATGAGAATCATGCACCTTGCTTAGGTGGTAAAAGGAGCTGGCTTGCTTGGGGTAAGGTAATGTATCAGTTCTTCCATTGTGAGTTATGGTAATATAACCTTCCTCAATATCGATATTCGGAGTCCCATATTCTCCCATCGTCCCAAGCTTTACCAGGTGACACTCTGGGCTAAATTCCTTGATAGCAAAGAGAACATTAAGAGTTCCAATCACATTGTTATGTTGTGTATACACAGCTCTGGACCGGTCAATCATAGAATAAGGTGCAGATCTCTGCTCACCAAAGTGAACAACAGATTCAGGTTCAAAAGCTTTAAAAGCTTCAGCAAGGAACTCAAAGTCACATATATCACCAATATAGAGTTGGATGTTTTTGCCTGTGATTGATTTCCAACGTTGAATACGATTCTGGATGGAAGATATCGGTGTAAGGGAATCAATGCCAAGCTGGTGATCAAATAGGCGGCGGACAAAATTATCAACTATAGCAACCTCATAACCTTTATTTGAGAGGTACAGGGCAGTTGCCCAACCACAATAACCATCTCCACCAATAATCATAACCTTTTTGGATTTGGAGAATGGATCACTTTGAAGTGACCCAGACAACAAACCTTTCTCAAGTTCTCGGTTCAAGGGGGCAGCAGTAGCTTGCACAATTGATAGATTTTGTGGCCTAACCTTACAGGACCTAAGGACCTTTTTTGAACATCTGTCAGTTTGGAATGGAAGAGAGTAGTGGCAGATGGCAGAACATGAACCAGTACTTCTAACAAAGGTTTTGGTTGCTGGAAAAGAATTCATGTTGAAGTGGGCTATGGCAAAGTGAGCCATGGAAACTCTGTAGCTTCCTTTTTCACGGGATGCAGATTATTTTAACCAGAAAACCTGCAAATACCAGTTCAGTTTCTATACAAAGATTAAAAAAGAAGATCATGCACAACACTTTCCTGTGAAACAACAAACAACTAGGGACAGAATACATGGCTTAAAGCCATAAGAGACATTAAATAAAAAACAAAATTTGAAAATCAACTCAATTTTCATTCTCCATAATTTGGAAGCGATAACATACATTGATGGAGAAATAATAATCACAAATACAAACGCATGCAGAACATTTTTTGAATTATACAAAATAATAATACTATGAATTTAGAAAACTGAAACAAACTAATCAAGGATAAATACTACGTAATTTCCTATTTACCATTGGATACATTGCAGCATCATGAAATGGAAAAAAAAAGGGTATGGTACTTGTTTCATCTCTCTTTTAAGAAGAAAACTGAAAGGGTGAATTTGAAATAAAGACACAGAAAATACTAAAATGTTTTGGGAGAAGGCATTTAGTATTATTTAGGATGCCTATTATAAGGGTTATTATATCAGAATGCTGACACAAAGGAGGGAGAGATTGCAGCTTATCTATTTAAACGAATTACGCACTTCTAATATGTTACAGCAACAAAATAAAAGTAGAGTAACCATGAAATGCATTGTTTGGATCCGTAACAAACTCGAATAAATTGCACCCCAAAAAAGGGAAAACAAAATGCCATATGAATTATTTTATAAAATCTATCGACTATAGAAGATTAACCATCAACATACTGTCTCAAGCTAAAGTCGCCAAAATTTCAGGCACCAACTCCTGCTGCAGGATACAAAGTTTCATATTCGAATGTCTACAGAATCAGCAAGTAACTATTTGTATATTTTTTTTTAGTGAACAACAAAATAAAATCTTTCAAAGATCGAAGCTTGACTCGATCCTTTAAAAAACCTTCCCCTGAAATAACTAAACACATAAACTCCCTTCTTTCTCACAATACATCTGCAAAATCGCAGCTTGTAAAGAGAAAAGCTCTCACGACACCGAAAAGAGGGAAAAGAAGGCCATGAATCGAGGGACATCTTAATGCAGCTTCTCGTCAAAATGGAGTCAAACTTACAGTTCTACACGTAATCAGACACAAGGTAAAGAGCAAAATAAAAGAGGAAAGATCTGACCTTTTTCTACGGAGGGAGCAGCGGCAGCAGCAGATAACAGTCCGCCGTGATCCGTGTTCCGTTTAAACCGACAAAAAGGGCATAAAATTGGTTAAATTTGGATCTCTGTTATAGAAGAGAAGCGAGTAGCCTAGAGATTTCAAAGCCTGGAACGCAAAGGCATGGGGATCTGGCTAGGGTTTTGCGGAATGGATGAAATCGGATATGGAAGAGGATATTCTTCGAACATCATCAAAACCATCGATATCATAACAACGTTACGTTTTAAATCCGACAAGCCGGTACGTGATAACGCTGTTATCTCCGACAGATACATTCTGCCACTTCTGTAACGGTGTCTACTGACCGGAAGCCGCTGCCTGTACAAGAGAAGAGAGTGCAGGCTCAGGTCTGCTCCAGCCTCTTTTCTTCGATACCTCAGCGACATCTGACCTGTGAAGTTCATCTGATGAACTGTTTGATATGCTAATCGTTCGAGTAAATACTCCATCGTTAGTTCCTTCACACCTCCCTGATACTGCAAATTGTCACTCTTTTCTTCTTCTTTTTTGTCTTTTTTTTTTTTTGAATTTTGAGAAGTCGGCCGCATTGTTTTTTGCTCGTCGTTGTTGCAGCTTTTCTTATGTTTCATTTTTCATTCATTAAGATTGTGCTCTATGGATGGGGTTGCCAGTCGACGTGTTCTTTTTCATTTTGTCGCTGCATAAAATTTCAGATGAGATGATGCTACTGCGCAACAATTTCATACTTATTACAGTGAATGAATAGGAATGTTTGGATAGGACCAGAATACTAAAGACGCTCAAGTCGAATCTTAAAGGTCACTGATAAATTAAGAAGAGCGAGGCAGAAGAGGAGCGCCAATTAGATGCCTAATCTCAGGTCCAAGACGGTGCTCCGGCTGCGGTCATCGGTGCTTTCGGGAGGCGGCGGGGGCGGTAAGTTGAGATCGAGTATGTAGCTCATTGAAGAGGAGCATTCCGGCGCGGGTTCTTCTACTCCTAGGTGATCTTTCTCCCGGTGGCACCTCTTGTGGCCGCCCAGTGCTTGATCGGAGGAGAAGCCTTTGGAGCAGACGTTCCGCTTCCAACTGCTTCCCAGCGCATCCATGGCCGGAAGGGGAGTGGCGTCTCTGGGAGTGCCGCGGGAGAGCAAGAGGAGGATCGAGGCAACCTCGTGCTCCTCGGCAGTGAAGCATTGGTCAGGTGGGGGCGGGCGGCGGAGGTGGGGAGGTGGGTTGATGCCGCGCCACTGCCGCTCCGGGTGGCAGCGCATGTGGCCAAACAGGGCCTTCCAGGACGAGAAGCGCTTGCCGCACTCGGTGCATGGCGGGATGGAAGCGACGCCAGCGGAGGCGAGCTCTGGCTTTCTGCGTGCCGCCTTGGACCTCGGCGGCAGGGTGCTGGCGGCGAAAGAGGCGGGCGAGGAGTGTTGGAAACGCTGGAACCCATGGGGGAGCTTGTGGCGAGGGAGAGTTATGTGGCTGCTCCGAGAAAAGGAAAGTGAAGGAGGAGGAGGAAGAGCGAGGTGGTGACGAGATGAGGGGAAGCAAGGAGGTGGAGGAGTGAGGGGGTGACGAGATGAGTGTAAGCAAGGAGGAGGAGGAGGCGGAGGCGGCGGCGGGCGGTTGAAGGTGGAGGCGGAGGACGCGGATGAGAAAGCCATGGTTTCGGGAAAGTGGAAAGCATGGGAGAGGAAGTGACTTTGAACCGCAGGTAGTTTGGGCGGTTACTGATCATCCAAAACTTATGATGAGAAATGTTGGCTGGTTATTTTCAGGTTCATTTAGGTTTATAAAAATTGCATAAATAATGCATCACCTATATAAATTTATATTAAATTAAATAAATACTTGATGAAATATTTTATTTATCCTAATATCCATATGATCCCATTCAAGTCCTATTTTTCTTCTTCAGTCTCAGTCCCATCATACATCACTGGTTGAGATTAGGCCGGTAAATTTAGATAGAACAGACACGATCTATATTTTTAGTGTTTGGATCGTGTCTTTTCGGATTCGTGTTTATTCGTTAGATAGATAAAATTTTCGTATTGAATTAATATTTTATATTTTGAATCTGTTAGATCCGTTTATTTTTTTTTACTTAAAAAACTCCATGTATGAAAAAAGGAGATGAATAATATTTACGTAATCTCTACAAGTTTGAATGATGATAATAATTTATGAAATTTATTTTATATTTTTATGATAATTCTAAGGTGTATATTTTATGATCATACACTTGTAATCCCAATTTGATAACGTGGATGGTAAAGATTGTTATTTTTTTTATAATCTCATATGTTTAACTTATTATATTAGCGTGTATTTATGAGTATGTTCTCATCTATTGATTTGGATCATGTCTAATAATCTATTTTATACCTTTTTAAGTAATTTACCAAAGGACGCACTTCAAATTTGAAATTGTCCAAACACAGTCTCATAGTTTCATATTTATCAAAGGACGCACCTCATTCCTTTTTTACTCCTCCCGTCAAAAGTGGATATCAAGCTTGCCGGAAAAAAAATAGTGTTGAGAATTTAATAAATCCAAGGCACACTGTGTTTCTGGGAATATAACTTTCAGCACAATCTTTTTTTCGGGCAGTTGATATTGTACGTGGTGCTGGAAATTTAAATCCGAACACCACTGTCTTCCTGAGAATATAATTCCTAGCACCATCTTTTTCTCAGGGCAGCTTGATATTTTATGTGGTGCTGCGAATTTAAATCTCAGGATCATTATGTTCCTGAGAATTTAAATCTCAGAACCACTGTGTTCCTGAGAATATAATTCCCAACACTATCTTTTTTTCTACGCGAGCTTAATATTGAAGTAGTGTTGGAAATTTAAATCTCATCATTACCACTATGTTCTTAGGAATATAATTCCCAACACCATCTTTTTCCTAGGACAGCTTGATATTATATGTGGTGCTGAAAATTTAAATCTCAGAACCACTGTGTTCCTGGGAATATAATTTTCAGCACCATTTTTTTTCTAGGCGAATTTGATATTGTATGTGGTGCTAAGAATTCAAATCTCAAGATCATTGTATTCCTGAGAATATAATTTTCAGTACCATCTTTTTTTTGACTAGCTTGATATCCATATTTAATAGGAGGGATAAAAAAGAAATGAGATGTGCCTTTGATAAATATAAAATTATGAAATTGTATTTTGACAATTCTAAATTTGAGATGTATCATTTAATAAATTACCGTTGCATTTTTATATAATTAAGAATGATTTCGTGTCTACTGATCCATTGATCCGGATAGAATCTTACAATCCATCCGTTTCATACAAGTATTTTTTTCGTGTGTCATGTCAACTCGAGATCACCGAACTTCGATTTCAGCCATGGCATTCGAAGAATTTTGGTCGGACAATCCGGAGTTTGTGGAAGATTTTTAAAAATATACATAAAACAATACTGCTCTTAAAAGAGCATCTTTATTCGCTACTACAGCAGCTCCAACACAAGCAAGCTCACAACACCTACGATCCGTGCCACGGAAATCTAAGGTACAAATTTTTCACACTGAGCAGTCATTTTGCAGCATCAAAGACAATAAATGCGTTCCGTAAGTGCTTCCAACGAGATAACAAGGAACATTTACTTGAGATACTTATGGAACCAATCCATTAAATCTTTGTGAGCTTCTCCAGCTTTTGCGACTGCTGCTTCATTGTTGGTGTCATACCGGATAGTCCATCCGTGAACAGTACCGGGAAAAATCTTCACGTAGCTGTCCACCTGAGAGCAATCTCATGATGAAGTGATGCAAGTGATTTTTGCCTAACGAGTTCATCACATGTAAAATTTAGTATCTAGCTAACTTCCATCCAAATTCACTTCCACTTGATTCTTTTAACTAAAATAAAAAATAAATTTGGTCGCAAATAGTTACCGGAGTGGTGAATTATTTTAACCAAATAGTTTCTTACTTCTAATGAAACTACTACTTGACTTGGAACAGAAAATTCATCATGTATTAAATTTCGAGCCGTTTCCTCTGAAACATTCGATTTGTTTCGTTCCGACGAAGCATCGGTATCGACACGCAGACGAGAAACCAGTAAGCAGCAGAAGAGAAGAGGCAGCGCGAGATCTGTGAGAAAGCGAACGCAATTGCACTCTGGGAACGCACTCGCAATCGCGCGATCGCGCTCTGATTGTGCGATTGCGATCGTGCTCCCGGAGCGCGATCACGATCACGCTCCCGCTCCTGGAGCGCAATCGCGCTCCCACTCCGGGAACACAATCGCGATCGCATTTCGGGAGTGCAATTGCGATTGCGCTCTCGGAGCGCGATCATGGGAATGTTCATGTTCGCGATCACTAATGTTATATATATATATATATATATATATATATATATATATATATATTTATTTATTTATATTTTTATTATTTTTATTTAAATATTAATATTTAAAAATTAAAAAAAATATCGAAACAGACAATACGATACCGAAACCATATCGTTTCGGTCGTAGATCGAAACCTCGATATGAGTTAAAATTTTAAACCTTATTTTCAATTTTCAATGTACATAAATTACGTTTCGAATTTATCCAGTAAACAAATTAAAGGGAAGACCATCTACCTCCTGGATTAATCAGGCGAATATATATCCGATATTGAATGAAAGGGAACGTGTTTAAGAGAAACGGACATTCGTCCCAATTGAGAAGTGCAAATGTGATTCCCAAAGTGGACTATCGAAACACTTGTAGTAATGGCGACATACCTCAGTTTTGGTGGATAGGATTTCCTCAAATTGCTTTACTAGTTCAGCTGGAGTTAGGCTGTCGCTCTCAGCTGCTAGTATCGAAGTGGGGCGCTTTATTTCTGGAGGCAATTTCAGTGTTAATTTCCATTTCAAAATTAGTTGCAAGTGAAATTCATATAAACTGCAGCAGATAATGCAGATGACACTTCAGTCACTCTTACAAGTTGCCAATTGACTACTATTTCGAGCAGCAGATTAGTTACCAGTTATATCATCTAGTTCAACCATCGATGGGTGTAGCATTACCACGGCCTTGACATAATCAGTCTTTGCAAGTTCAGTGACCACTTTACCTGATAAGTGATAACAGAAAAATGTCACACCGAGGCTTTGTAGCATTGAAGGAAATGAGGAGAGCCACTGGAGAGGTAACGAACATACCACCCCAGCAAAATCCAGCAGCCCCAATTGACTCTATGCCTTTACTTTTCAAATATTCAATTACAGATTTTGCATCCTCAAAACCTTTGTCCTACATTAGTTAAAAGTTTGTTATAGCTACATTAAAGATGAGTTATCTAAGTAAGATAGTAGGCATGGAAGTATGGAACCAAAAAGATGGCGCACAGAAATAGTGATAAATGTTAAACAAAAAAAAAGTAGACAGAATCAAAAAAGCTATTGTACAGGAAAAAATAATAAATGTTTAAGAAATTAGAATATTTTAACTTGAAGTGCTTAAGAGAATGACAATGAAACATTGCATCCTTAGCAAAGTGAAAAAAAAAAATGCTATCGTATGGAGAGTCCATGATAAGTGTGCTAAGAGAAATTTATGGTGCAAATATCTAACTCAAACTCGAGCAATAAATATGAAAGTTGCTACCACATAATATGCATAATAAGATGGACTATCAATCTCTTGAATCGGATAAGAATTTCATCATGTGACAATGGTGTTTCTAAATAGAATATGTGCATTTATCCAATAACCATATGTCTTCTATTATGTAAATGAACTATTGCTTAAGCCTATTAGCTACAAACACACAAAAAATGGAAATATGTTGTACACTAAGGTTGCATTTGGTAGGCCGTAATCTATCTTGTAATATAATCTAGATTACATCACAAGGTTGATTACTTTGTTTGTTGTCGTTTTAAACTTGTAATGTAATGTAATCTGGATCATAAAAGTCAGTAAAGTTTTGTAATATGGATTATAAGGCAAAACTTATATAATCCGATTACATTATAAGTCATAATCTGAAAAGTGTTGGATGCTCAACAATCGAAGTCGATCGTTGTTTATGCCGCCGTCGCACCGCCCATCGTTGGTCGTCGTCGGCGGCCAACCGACGACGGTTAGCGGCCGACGGCGACGGCCGGCCGGTCGACGACCAGCCGACGACCGACCGACGCCCTCCGCCGATCGATCGCCGGCCGACCATCGATCTATTCCTACCGTCTTTGTAATGGACACCAAACAAAAGAGTGTAATTGCTTTTGTAATCCAAGATTACATAAAATTTTTATCCAAATATAGTAATGTAATTAAGATTACATTGCATTCCATTACAACTTGGATTACATTACGTCCTACCAAACGTAGCCTAAATATACAATGGAGAGATTGTCATGGGTCCTATCTCTCTCCTAAAAGAAAAGTTGCAGAAATTTCTTTTTTTTTTTTTTTTTTTTTTTGGCCAAAAGGAGTAACAAACATACCGTCCCATGATTTCCCAACCACACCAACCACATCGATACAGGTTTCTCAGGATTTGGTACCCAGGAATCCCCATAGAAAAAGTCAGGAACTACCACCAAGAATCCAGCAGCTGCAACTTTATCAGCTAGTTTCCTTCAATCAGAAGTAGATGTATGTCAATTCGAACATACTAGATTTGCAAAGTTTAGAGCATTGACGTGAACAGAGCAGCAAATCATCATTTAGTTCCTGCTAAATCATCACCCACACTAATATGCTAAATCACCTATCAGGCATTCCAAATGGTGGACTTGTCAACCTGCATCTTCAAGTCCATAAAGACAAGTTCACATTTTGAATCATCCTGATCGAGTAGGCTCTATAGAGTACAGAAATCTTTATGGATTGAATGAAATAGAAAGCCACTATGGTGACAATGGTGCACAATTGGCATAGAATTCAGACACAGGTCAAGATGGATGGATAATGTTGCAGGCTTAAAAATGCTCCTTTAGAAAAGGTATATTTATTTATATAACAAAAATGCAAAGGTACTACTATAAATTTAAACACTAAACGAAACAAGATCTCTTCCTTTTTTTCGCCTTGACCACAAAGGTTCCCTGAGTGATATTGAATGTGCCCATCTGGGAAGAAGCTATAAGGTTAACCCTCTACCAACTGTGTCATCACACGGATTTGAACTCCAACACATTGGCAAAAAGTGCAAAAAGCTTCAGAATGTAACTCACTTAGTATTAGACAAAGTAACTGTTAGCAACAAAATCCTTAGCTTGCTGATTAACACAAATTTTGGCTACATAACAGTTATTAGCTTGCTGATTAACTCAAACTTTTGCTACGTACCTCAAGTTTGGTGCTTCGTACCCTGCAAAAAGATGAAATTTTTCAGGGAAGGGATCCTATACATTTTGTCAAACGCAAATACAAGACAAACTTTGTGAAAACAATATAGCAACGAAGCACACATAACGCATACGTATGTACAAATGAGGTCACCTACTCTTAATGATCCGTATACCTACCTACTAGTAGACCTGCCCAATAACAGATTTGTTTCGTTTAATAATAAAATTATATATATATATATATATATATATAGTGAAGATTATCATCGATCCTACAAAATTAATCAAAAAAATATAATTTATGTGATATATATGTTTCATCACACTAAAATGTAATATGTTAATACTAGATAAAAAAACTATTAGTATAAAAAAAATAGAGATGACTCAGAGTTTAGTATAATATTCTTCTCAATTTATTTTGGCTCTCGACTTTTAAAAAACTGAAACATTATTTAATGATTCGAAGAAAGTTTAAAAAAATATAATTTTTAGAGAACGAAATAGAAGATTTTGATATAGAAAGGACTAACATACTATATGTCTCTTATACCCTAAGTGAATAGATGGACAACTAAAATAAATTTCCATTTTTTCTTTTTATTTTTTCACATGTATAAGTTCTTAAATAAATTTTCAAAAATAAAATATAAATAATAATTTTTAACTGTGATAAACCGTGAATCGAATCGTAATTATAAGTTTTGAACCGAGAGCCGTAACCGCGGTTAAAGGTCAATATTCCCGAAATTCGATCTGCCTACCAGTCTACAACGTTCTAAATGAGTTCGCATTAGGGTGGAGACTATGAGTTGACCTCCTAATCTTCTACATGTTGGAGTCTTACTTTACACGTAGAGAATACGACCGATTCAACAAAAAAAAAAAAATTCCTAAAAACGAGAAGACGAGAGAGAGAAAGGGACAAAGACATACCGTGGACATCGGAGACCAGAACGACGGCGGCCTTGCTATTGGGGGAGCCGACAGTGTAGGCCTTGAGGCCGCCGATGCTCTCCACTACGGATCCTTCGCCAGAGGCAGAGCTCAACACCGGGGGGTTCTCGAAGCATTGTGCGCCTGCCATGGGCGATCCAGAGGGGAAATTGGGGAATGCTGGCAGTGAGTGTCGCCCAATCCTAGGAAGCACTCAAATCCTGGGTCGGATTATCCAAAGGGCAAAGGATTCGTTGCATTTCTATCAACATACAAACCATGCAATTCTTGTAATCGCCGTCGATCGATAAATTCAAGGCGGATGAAATGAGAGGAGCGAGATCTCATATTCCCAACACGAGGTTGCCTTTTCTTTTTCTTTTTTCCTCTTTTTTGTCGGGGATAATTAAAAAAGATAAAAAAAATTAAAAAAAAAAACACACATCTGTACTTTTGTTGTTATCTAATTTTAAAAATAATATTTTTTTTTATTTTTTAAAATACTCTATTTTAGAATTACTTTATTTTTTAAAAATCTCTTTCTATTTAATTAAATTAGAATAATTGTTAATTAAATATAAAAAATATTTTAATAATGTTAAATACTGAAATTTAAAATATTAAATTAAATGACCAAAGAATTAAGAAAATAATCCTGAAAATTTTTCGGAATTTTTAGAGAATTTTAGAAATTTTTTCGGGGTTTTTTCTGGATTTAAACGGAGTCCGTACGGAATATTACGGGATAAGAAAAATAAACTTTTAAAAGACCTGTTTGGTTTATCAGTATTGAGGGGTTAATAAATTTTATTAACCTATAGTTTTAAATAGAAAACCTAAGTTTTCTATTTTTCTATTTATTTTTTCTTTTCCCCGTCGCGCTGGGTTTTCTCCTCGCGACTTTCTTTCCGCGATTTCTTTTTTTCCCCCTCCTGCGGCGGTTTCTTTCTCGAAAAAAAACCTCCTCGCCTCGGACCGCCGCGCGACGCCCCTCTTCCTCCGCAACCGCGCGACGCCCCTCTTCTTCTCCGACGCGCGTCGACCTCCTCTCGCCTTTCTCCTCGCGGCAAACGATGGCGGTTGAACCTTCCTCTGTCGCTGCTCGCCCGAGTCGCACACGCGCCGTCCTCATCACCATCCACAGCCGACACCGTCCTCCGCTGCCACAGACGACGCCTGCCTTCCGCCGAGCCTTCTTTTTCTCGCGCCCGAGACCTTACGGTCGCTTACCCCTCTGCCACCAGTGTCGCCCATCTGCGCCGACGTTGCTTCACTCCGGATCGCGCGCTGCCACAGTCGCCTGAGCCTTCTATTCCGCCGCCGTCGTGACAACCTCTGCGTGCTCGCCGGTTTCCTCTGCCCTAGATGACGAGCGCTGACTGTTCTCCGGCCAGTTTCCGCCCGCACCGAGGAGAATACCGCTGAGGGAAGTTTCCAGATTTCTGGTATATCTTGTTTTTCTTTTTTTCCTTCGTCTGTTCAAGTGGTTACTGTTTGGGGCGAAGAGGAACGACTGTGCATTTGAGGGGGTTGTCGGCTGAGAGGGCTGTGAGGGTTTATTTGGGGGTGTCGAGCGGTTAAGGTTGGAGGTAGTCGTGCAGGAACGACTATAAATGGGCTAATTTTGGAGTTGTTGGTCGGTTGTGAAGGAGGAGGTGATTATGGACAGTGTTTTGGGTTGTTCATAGGTTGTAAAAGGCTGTGGACCAAATTTATAGTCGATTTGGACTGATTATGGAGTTTGAGCCGGCTGTGCCGACTATGCACAACCAGGAGTTTGGAGGTTGATTCTTGATTGTGGGGTTTGTTTTGAGAATGGGCGGATGTGTTGATGTCGACTGTGAATTGAAGGTTTGGTTGAGCTATGTATATGTCACCTAGGGTTAGGTTGGATTTATACTTCTGATCGATGAGATGTTCTGTATATTGTTGTGGAGTTGTGAAATTAGGCTTGAGGAAAATGAAAGATTTATTTAGGAGGTTGTTAAATTCCATTGTTGCAATGGGAATGACTATGATTGATGGGTTGGATTACATACAGGATGAATTTTAATTTAATTACAGGTTATTAACAGTGGTTGTATGTACTTTGGTTTTATGATCTGGGTGTGAGTTAATTCTTAGTGATCTATGATTGACTGGGTTGTTGAGTTCGGTGTGATGTTGATCGGTTCTGTAATTATGTATGAAGGATGGATTAGGTTGAAGAGGATAATTAAATCAATCTAGTGGATCTGATATGAGGTCGATGTAGGATTCGATTTGATTTGGTTATTTGTTTTATGGTCTTTGGAATATTTATATTATAAGATATGTTTAGGACGAGAGTTGGATATTTGTATTCATGGTTTTTTGGTGTCCTATGGACCTTTAATTCGAATTTTGCTTGGATTGATTTTGGTTGAGTATTCCTGCCCAGATGGCAGAAGGGGTAAGTCTAGTTGTGATAGATTTTACTTATTTATTTTGGTTGATGCCCTGAGGCCTCATTACATTGCGTGGATTGTTTGGATTCCGGTCGTGTTGACCGATGTATAGTGGCCGTGTAGGCCTTATATAAAATTGGTATTGTCACCCGTACAGGGGAGATGCTGTCGGATTTTCGTCTGACGGAGACTCCATCAGGGCGTGACAAATATAACAATGTTACATGCGTAATAATTTTATTTTATAACTAGAAAAGATCATATTTTCCCTGAAATTTTATTCATAAATATTATAACATTCTAAGTCTAAACTAAATTCTTTTAATCAATATTTAGTTTTTTATTTTATGATATTTAATTTTTTAAATAAAATTTTTATTTTAGTAAATTGGTGTTAGGATACAGATTAAGTAGATGTTTTTATCTCTAGAAAAATATATTGTTAGTGCAATCGGTCCAGTTCACGATTAACTGGATTCGAGTTTGGTTCGAACTGTATTTTGATGTTCGAAAAAACGTATGACATGAGATTGTCATGGAAAGTCCAATATGGATTGACTACATAATCCAAGTGTGTAGCCTTGGTTGTGAAAAGTCCAAGCATAGGGCTTGGTGTTGGGAAAGTCCAACATGGGTTGGCCACGTAAGTCCAAGTGTGTAGCTTTGGCGGTGAAAGTCCAAGTATGAGGCTTGGCATGGAAAATCCAAACATGAGGCTTGGTATGAAAAGTGTTGAGGACTTAACAAGTTCACTTGTCTCGTAGGCTTTAGATCCTTGAGTCAGTGAAGGATGACATTGCAAAGTCGTGCGCTTAGTGCATCCGAGGGACCGCCGGATGGGGAGCGAATGGAGTGAGGCTCAAGGGAAGTAGACTTCGAGGCAAGAGACGCGAAGGATGACATCGCGAAACCGTGCGTTTGGTGCATCCGAGGGGCGTAGGCCGAGGCAAGAGAGTTTCGATGGGGAACTCCATAAGAGATGAGGTGGACTTGGCTAAGTGGCTAAGACTGAGTGTCGGATGCTCAAACATGGTGTTTGAGATTTTATCCGACGGTGGGATGCTCAAATAATTTGGTGTTTGAGGTTTTACCCGACATCATTCGACTGGTATAGGTGTCAGTCGACTACTCTAAGTCGAATGAGTTCGACTGATGTTCAACTGACCTGTTTCTGGCCGAACAGTCGACTGTCAAGGGATGGTAGTCGGATGCTCAAACATTGTGTTTGAGGTTTTACCCGACATCATTCTGAGGGAGGGCAGTCGACTGATCAGGGTGAATTTGGACACAAAAGATTTTCCAGTCGAGCGATCGCGACGAGCACTCGATTGATGGGTTCATTAGTCGACTGATGGGTATGATCAGTCAACTGATGATGAATCCGTTGGAACTTGTCCAGCGTTGATTGAGTCGTTGTGAGACAACGACTATATGACCAGTCGACTAATGGTCACAATCAGTCGACTGATGGTCGCGGAATCAGCTCGATGTAGGTTATAAATGAAGTTCAATATGGAGGATTTCGCCAAAGATTTTGGGGAGACTTTGGAGGGAAATTACTGTTACATTCCAGTCCTTCAAGAACAAACAAAGCAAGCAACAAGCAAAGGATTCAAAGTAAGCGTTGTAAAGTGTTCTTTATGTGTATTTCGTTTTTGTCTTTGTATTTGCTTGTACTTATTGTATTACATCTTGTAATTGCTTGTACGAGGTTTCTCCACCTCCGATTTGTTGTCGAGAAGGAGTTTGGTTAGTGTCGTGCGCATAACTCGAGCTCGTTGAGCTCACCCCGTGGAGTAGGAACCCTAAAGTTTTGAACCACGTATATCGTGTGTCGTGTGCTTGTATTCTTGTTGTGTTTTCATTATTGTATATTCTGTTGTGCGAACGAGAATTGTAGAGACGCGACGAATGATCGATTACCATCGTACACAATTTGGACTATTCACCCCCCTCTAGTCGGCCACAGATCCTCTAACATATATCTCTTTGCAGAATAATTGACAACTAAATAAAATATGCAGGTTGCATATTTATTTGATAAGCGAATAAAAAGGAAGATCATTTATTTCCAATTTTTTTTGGGTGAAACTTAGAGCATCTCCAACGGTGATTGTGGACTTCATCATGTCACGTCAATGCCACGTCAAAAGAAAAAAAATTCATTCATCTCTCCACTATAAAAAAATCTTCCAACAACTCCTTTATAGGTCCCACCATTTATCTATATTTTACATTATATATACTTATTATAAATACTATTTTATAATGGTTATTTTTATATTGACTAATTATTAATAATTATTTATTAATTCCGTAAAATTACTAACCATTAAAAATTTAAAAATAAATTACATAAATATTGCATAATAATTTAAAAGTAAATTACATAAATATTGCGATACATAAAATAAAATTTAAAAATTACAACAATATATAAATTACATGAGATTATGTCTCTGTTTACTTTTTTCAACTATTTTCTCATGTATACGAAGTTGTTTCGGAGTCATCTTACTAGTATCCTTCGTAAGAATTTCATAATCCTTATGAAGGATCTCAGCTTCTCACAAAGTCATTTTTTGCATTTGATAATCTTTGATTTCTTGCCAATCTGTATCGATGTTTTGCTCGGTTTTATCACTTTCTCTGACTTTGAATTTGCCCTTCCTCTTCGCCGCCTTTTGCCCTATTGGACGAATGCGAGCTTCATAGTTGTCCGTATCAATATTCAAATTTGGATTTGAGCTAGAAGTGTGCCCTCCTGATTCGGATGTTCTTGCCTTCTTGTTGGAGTGATGACTAACTGGTTATGGAGCATATTTTCCATACTCTTTGAGAACCTTCCATACATGTATATATTTGAAGTCCTTGTTATTGTTGTTGGCTTCCACATATTGAATGTGTTTTCCAACACATTTTCATCACTCCAATCGCTTTAACGATGAGAATAAAAATTATTATAATATGTAGAAAATTCATTTACCATTGGCACGAACTTGTAGTAATGTGATTTTAATCGCTTCTAAATTCTTGACACAGTTCCAGTGGGTCAATGATTGTTGTAATAATCAATGATACGTTTCCAAAAAGCTTGATCCTTCTAGTCATTATCGATGACTACGTCGGTGTTGATAGTGGTCCATGACTTCGCAAGGACCACGTCTTCGTCAGGAGACCAAATTGCTCACTTTTAATCATCTATCTTCGGCTTGTATTCGGGCTTTGTCTGTAATGAATGCGATGACCACTGAGTTGTTGGAACCGATGATAGCGTTATAGGCTCTTTGTCGCTGACAATTGTATCAACACTAGTCCTTCTTGATTCATTCGAAGGTATCGCTAGTGGTTGAAGAGGAGAAAATATATGCGGTGGAGTTGACATCCCAAATTGACTACCCATTGCCGATCAATCTTGAGGTGGATACATATAAAACGGAGATGAGGCAATGTTACTCGGATTCATCGAAAATTTTTGAAAACTTTGGAAATTTGTGTTGGTGCAATTGACTCAGGTCATTATTGACCAGACTCGAATTGGACTCGAGTAGTGTTTTGATGTTTGATAATGTTTTGGGGAGTTTGTTGGTGCAATCGACTCAGGTCATGATTAACCGGACTCGAATTTGACTCGAGTGGTATTTTGGATGTTTGACGATGGTTTGACCATTGTTTGACTATATGGTTGATATGGGGTTGATCATATGATGGAAAGTCCAAGTTTTGGGTACTTGGTATAGAAAGTCCAAGCATGAGTCTTGTCAAGGAAAAGTCCAAGCTTGAGTCTTGGTAATTGAAAAGTTCAATATGGGTTGGTAAAGAAAGTCTAAGCATGGGTCTTGGCAAGGGAAAGTCCAAGCTTGAGTCTTGACAATTGGAAAGTCCAACATAGGTTGGCAAGGAAAGTCCAAGCATGGGTTTTGGCAAGGGAAAGTCCAAGCTTGAGTCTTGGCAATTGAAAAGTCCAACATGGGTTGACAAGGAAAGTCCAAGGGGTAATATTGGCGACGTAAAGTCCAAGCGGGAGTCTCGGTAGCATAAGTCCAATGGTTGACAGCGTAAAATCCAAACGGTAGTCTTGGCAGCATAAGTCCAATGTGCATTGGTGGTGTAGACTACATTAGCATGACAATAGCTGATGAAAGCACTTGAAGGCTAGCGTATGGATGAACAAGTCATAAATGACTTGGAGGGATCCGATAGACATGAGGCTGACAGAAGTGGCTAAAAGGCTTAGATCTAGGCTAAAAGGCTTAGATTTAGGCTAAGGGTGGTCTAACAAGTATGAAGACATCATACTTGGTGTTAAACCTCATGGTTGAGATTATCAGTCGATTGAGACTTTGGATCAGTCGATTGGTCAAGTGTTTTGACACTTGGCAGCCGAGTCGACTTGTAGCAGTCGACTGAGATTATGGTCAGTCGATTGGGGTTCGACTGCGGCAAAATGACTTCGCGATCCGCGATGGCCCGAGCGATCGACTACCATAGATTCAATGATCAGTCGGTCAAGTTGCGAAACCTGTAGAATGCTCGATAGTCGATCGATCGATCCCTATCGAGGTAGGCGATCGATGGTTTATGGTCGATTGCGGTGTAACCGCAGATGAATGTCGACGTGGATTAAGTCCATTGTGAGACAACGGTACTGTTGGCAGTCGACTGCCAAGCGTGGAATCAGCCTAATGTAGGCATAAAAGGAGCAGCTCGAAGAGGTTTTCGCCAATGGTTCTTTAAGCGATTTCTTCCAAAAGATCTTTTGTAAAGTGTTCTTTATATTTTTTTGTGTATTTCATTTGTATTTTCTTGTTTAATTCTTGTATTACTTTTGTAATCGTTGTAAGAGGTTTCTCCACCTCCGACTTGTTGTCGAGAAGGAGTATTTGATTAGTGGTGTGTGTTTGCATCGTTAGGGCTCTTTCGAGCCCAACCCGTGGAGTAGGAATCTTGAGATTCCGAATCATGTTATATCTTGGTTTTTTTTGTTCGTCTTTTATTTTTGTTATTGCTATTATATATATTCCGCTGCGCATAACAAGTTTTGTAGAGACGAACATGAACGAATTACATCATCAACGTCTACGTACACACTATTCAACCCCCCTCTAGCGGTCATCACGGTCCATACAATTTGGAGGATATTGTGGAACATTTGGAAAATTTAAAGGATATTGAGTGTGAGACAAAAATTGAGAATATTAGATATTCGAAGGAATATGAGTATTTTGAGAAGAAATTTCTTCCACATTTGAAAAATTTAAAATATTTGTAAAAAAAATTGAAATTTGCATCCATCTTAAGAAAGAAGGAGGAAATGAAAAGATCACAGCAATGAAAGAGAAAAGATTTATAAGAGAATTATAAAATGAATGAGTGAATGAAAGTGTATTTATAGAAAAAATTTATTTTTAAAAAATTAAAAAATAATCATTGAACTACGGCTAAAAAATCAACCGTTGTTCAACGAATATCTACAACATCTTTTTTTTTTCCTTTCGTTGATCGAATGTTTTTTTTATTAATCAACTTTTTATTTTTACAAACAAAAAAAAATTATTAAAAAAAAACAAAGTCGCTCCCTCTCCTAGCTGGGATTGCTCCCTCCTACATTGGGAGGGAGCGATCCTCAATTGCCAACTCATGATGTTCGAATAATTTGGTGATGAGATGACGATAGAATAGCTAGAAATAATGAAATAATTAAATAATGCATGCATATGAAATAATTAACCTACTAAATTGAACAATAATAATTTTTTTAAAAAATAAATTATGTTAATAATTAATGTGAGCTATTTTTTTGAAAATTTGTACAAAGTATATCATTGATAAAAATTAGTCACGATGTCAAATGACCCTCACAGCGTAGTGATTAAGATACAATGATATTTGTAGAAGTGCCAATGATCGATTTCGAAGGAAGTTTAATTTTTTTCCTAGATTCAGATGTTTCTCACGTATTTTGGCCACTACGTTAAGGTCCATAGAGCTCTTCGTGATTTATCTCCCTTGTAATGGTCGTGAAACGGATCGATAGAGATCGTTAGTTTGACGATTTATTTTTTTTTTATAATGAAAGATAAAAATTAAAAAATAACATAAAAAGAGAATGAAAAAGTATTGAATATTGATTTACAATTTTTATTAATTTAACAAAATGAATAATATATGATATCTTATTTTTTTTTTTGAAGTGTGAAGATACAATATATTTTTTATAATAAATAAATAAACGATAAACAACTTTTTAGAGTAAATGCCCTCTTGGCACTGTCATTCGAGATAGACATCCCTCCTCTAAATAAATGCATATTAATATTGAAGAGAAAATGTCTACGTATATAATAAAAAATAAATAATGTGGGATCCCTCAAAGAATAAATGATTGTCAATATTATATTTGATGTGTCGGTGGCATGGAGGTTTTTTTTCCCAATATGCTCTTCAACAGTATACAATTAAAAAAATACATGGAGTTTTTAAAATTAATAATCGGTATTTATTAATTTGTTGCAAGACTTATTGGATAGATTGTTAGTTTTTTTGTAAGACGAGATAAATGATCTTTCTCTTGATTTATTTATTGGATAAAATCAAAATATTTTGTTGAACCAAAATATATAGATTTGAGATGAGCATTATCATCTTTTTACATCAAAGGAAGATTATACGATATTTAAACTATTATTAGTGTTAGATTATCAGTTAGGATTATTTGTTCTTTTAGAATTTATCTTGATGATTAATGAAAATTGTTCGTAGATTTAGTTGCATCATAAAATTTAAATTATATATATATATATATATAAAACTGATCTCGTCCTATCTCGTTGATCCTACGAGAGTAACAGTTTGGCCTTTTGACTTTTCAATCATGTGAAATTTTACTTCTACTTTTAAAATCCTTTTAGATTTTTCTAGTCACTTAAGTTGTTTCTCTCAACATCTTGATTTAAAGGAATAAAAAGGAATCTGCGAACTATAAGAATCTCACAAGAAAACAAAATTAAACCATGATATCAATTTTCAGAAACAAATTTGTCAGCTATGTCTAAACATTCAAAGAAGGTTAAACTTCATAGAGCTGAATCTATAAGTTCACTTTTCAAATTTATGGCTTTCAGAAATCTACAAGTTGACTTTTCATTCAAAGGTTTAAATACAGCATATCAATTTTCTGTATTGCATCTTTAGCAATGTCAACAGACAAAAGCTGTTTATATAATTATGTATCATTTTGTGTCTATTGATTTAGATAGTATCTTGCAATCCATTATATATATATATATATTTTTTTTATCTAACGTATCGTGTCATGTCAATTTGAGATCACCGAGCTTCGACTTCAGCCATGGAATTCGAAGAATTTTGGTCGCACAATCCGTAGTTTGTGGAAGATTTTTAAAAATATACATAAAACAATACTGCTCTTAGAAGAGCATCTTTATTCGCTACTACAGCAGCTCCAACACAAGCAAGCTCACAACACCTACGATCCGTGCCACGGAAATCTAAGGTACAAATTTTTCACACTGAGCAGTCATTTTGTAGCATCAAGACAATAAATGTGTTCCATAAGTGCTTCCAATGAGATAACAAGGAACATTTACTTGAGATACTTATGGAACCAATCCATTAAATCTTTGTGAGCTTCTCCAGCTTTTGCGACTGCTGCTTCATTGTTGGTGTCATACCGAACAGTCCATCCGTGAGCAGTACCGGGAAAAATCTTCACGTAACTGTCCACCTGAGAGCAATCTCATGATGAAGTGATAAAAGTAATTTTTGACGACTAACGAGTTCATCGCATGTAAAATTTAGTATATAGCTAACTTCCATTCAAATTCACTTCTACTTGATTCTTTTAACTAAAATAAAAAATAAATTTGGTTGCAAATAGTTACCGGAGTGGTGATTTATTTTTAACCAAATAGCTTCTTACTTCAAATGAAACTACTACTTGACTTGGAACAGAAAATTCATCATGTTTTCAAACAAAAGAAACATGATTACTCTCTGATTGTACATGAGTTGTGTTTCGAATTTATCCAGTAAACAAATTAAAGGGAAGACCATCTACCTATCCAATATTGAATGAAAGGGAACATGTTTAAGAGAAACGGACATTCGTCCCAATTGACAAGTGCAAATGTGATTTCCAAAGTGGACTATCGAAACACTTTTATTAACGGCGACATACCTCAGTTTTGGTGGATAGGATTTCCTCAAATTGCTTTACTAGTTCAGCTGGAGTTAGGCTGTCGCTCTCAGCTGCTAGTATCGAAGTGGGGCGCTTTATTTCTGGAGGCAATTTCAGTGTTAATTTCCATTTCAAAATTAGTTGCAAGTGAAATTCATATAAACTGCAGCAGATAATGCAGATGACACTTCAGTCACTATTACAAGTTGCCAATTTACTAACCGAAACAGGTATAAAGAACTATTTCGAGCAGCAGATTAGTTACCAGTTATATCATCTAGTTCAACCATCGATGGGTGTAGCATTACCACGGCCTTGACATAATCAGTCTTTGCAAGTTCAGTGACCACTTTACCTGATAAGTGATAACAGAAAAATGTCACACCGAGACTTTGTAGCATTGAAGGAAATAATGAGAGGAAACGAACATACCACCCCAGCAAAATCCAGCAGCCCCAATTGCCTCTGTGCCTTTACTTTTCAAATATTCAATTACAGATTTTGCATCCTCAAAACCTTTGTCCTACATTAGTTAAAAGTTTGTTATAGCTACATTAAGGATGAGTTATCTAATTAAGATAGTAGGCATGGAAGTATGGAACCAAAAAGCTGGCGCACAGAAATAGTGATAAATATTCAAAAAAAAAAAAAAATAGTAGACACAGAATCAAAAAGCTATTGTACAGGAAAAAAATAATAAATGTTTAAGAAATTAGAATATTTTAACTTGAAGTGCTTAAGAGAATGACAATGAAACATTGCATCCTTAGCAAAGTGAAAAAAATCGTATGGAGAGTCCATGATAAGTGTGCTAAGAGAAATTTATGGTCCAAATATCTAACTAAAACTCGAGCAATAAAGATGAAAGTTGCTACCACATAATATGCATAATAAGATGGACTATCAATCTCTTGAATCGGATAAGAATTTCACCATGTGACAATGATGTTTCTAAATAGAATATGTGCATTTATCCAATAACCATATATCTTCTATTATGTGACTGAACTATTGCTTAAGCCTATTAGCTACAAACACAGAAAATGGAAATATGTTGTACACTAAATATACAATGGAGAGATTGCCACGGGTCCTATCGCACTCCTAAAAGAAAAGTTACAGAATTTTCTTTTCTTTTTTTTCTTGGCCAAAAGGAGTAACAACATACCGTCCCATGATCTACCAACCACATCGATACAGGTTTCTCAGGATTTGGTGCATAGGGATCCCCATAGAAAAAGTCAGGAACTACCACCAAGAATCCAGCAGCTGCAACTTTATCAGCTAGTTTCCTTCAATCAGAAGTAGATGTATGTCAACTCGAACATACTAGATTTGCATAGTTTAGAGCATTGACGTGAACAGAGCAGCAAATCATCATTTAGTTCCTGCTAAATCATCACCCACACTAATATGCTAAATCACCTATCAGGCATTCCAAGTGGTGGACTTGTCAACGTGCAACTTCAAGTCCATAAAGACAAGTTCACATTTTGGATCATCCTGATCGAGTAGGCTCTATAGAGTACAGAAAACTTTATGGATTGAATGAAATAGAAAGCCATTATGGTGACAATGGTACACAATTGGCATAGAATTCAGAGACAGGTCAAGATGGATGGATAGTGTTGCAGGCTTAAAAATGCTCCTTTAGAAAAGGTATATTTATTTATATAACAAAAATGCTAAGGTACTACTATAAATTTAAACACTAAACGAAACAAGATCTCTTCCTTTTTCCGCCTTGACCACAAAGGTTCCCTGAGTGATATTGAATGTGCCCATCTGGGAAGAAGCTATAAGGTTAACCCTCTACCAACTGTGTCATTACACGGATTTGAACTCCAACACATGGCAAAAAGTGCAAAAAGCTTCAGAATGTAACTCACTTAGTATTAGACAAAGTAACTGTTAGCAACAAAATCCTTAGCTTGCTGATTAACAAAAATTTTGGCTACACAACAGTTATTAGCTTGCTGATTAACTCAAACTTTTGCTACATACCTCAAGTTTGGTGCTTCGTACCCTGCAAAAAGATGAAATTTATCAGGGAAGGCATCCTATACATTTTGTCAAACGCAAATACAAGACAAACTTTGTGAAAACAATATAGCAACGAAGCACACATAAGGCATACGCATGTACAAATGAGGTCACCTACTCTTAATGATCCGTATACCTACCTACTAGTAGACCTGCCCAATAACAGATTTGTTTCGTTTAACAATAAAATTTTATATATATATATATATATATATATTTACTGGTTTGATCTCCTACGTGCCCGATTGCTGCGCGCTCATCCGCGACTGAGGAATTGCACAGTGCAATCCGGCCGGAAGCCGAGCCCATTCGGACCGCCGGCGAGGTGCGCTTCCAACACACCTAGTCCGGCGGCCAAAGGCGGCCGTACGGCGAAGCAGCAGCGGCGAAGTGTCGGGCGCGGAGTCACTGTGCATTTCACAATCGCGGCGTTGATCGAACGACTGGGAACGCATGGCGAACGGACGCACAGGGATCGATCGATCAAAACTCTATATATATATATATATATATATAGTGAAGATTATCATCGATCCTACAAAATTAATAAAAAAAATATAATTTTTGTGATATATATGTTTCATCACACTAAAATGTAATATTTTAATACTAGATAAAAAAAACTATTGGTATAAAAAAAATAGAGATGGCTCAGAGTTTAGTATAATATTCTTCTCGATTTATTTTGGCTCTCGACTTTTAAAAAACTAAAACATTATTTAATGATTCGAAGAAAGTTAAAAAAAAAAAATTTTTAGAGAACGAAATAGAAGATTTTGATATAGAAAGGACTAACATACTACAATTCTCTTATACCCTAAGTGAATAGATAGACAACTAAAATAAGTTTACATTTTTTTTCTTTTTATTTTTTCACATTTATAAGTTCTTAAATAAATTTTCAAAAATGAAATATAAATAATAATTTTGAACTGAATGACAGATCGTGAATCGAATCATAACAGGATTTTTCGAACCGCGAACTGTAACCGCAGTTAAAGGTCAATATTGCTGAATTCGATCTGCCTACCAAGCTACCACGTTCTGAATTAGTTCACATTAGGGTAGAGACTATGAGTCTTACTTTACACGTAGAGAATACGAAAGATTCAACGAAAGAAAAAGTTTTCCTAAAAACGAGAAGGCGAGAGAGAGAAAGGGACAAAGACATACCGTGGACATCGGAGACCAGAACGACGGCGGCCTTGCTATTGGGGGAGCCGACAGTGTAGGCCTTGAGGCCGCCGATGCTCTCCACTACGGATCCTTCGCCAGAGGCAGAGCTCAACACCGGGGGGTTCTCGCAGCATTGTGCGCCTACCATGGCCGATCCAGAGGGGAAATTGGGGAATGCTGGCGGCGAGTGGCGCCCAATCCTATGAAGCACTCTAATACTGGATCGGATTGTCCAAAGGGCAAAGGATTCGTTGCATTTCTATCAACATACAAACCATGCAATTCTTGTAATCGCCGTCGATCGATAAATTCAAGGCGGATGAAATGAGAGGAGCAAGATCTCATCTTCCAAACACGAGGTTGACTTTTCTTTTTCTCTTTTCCTCTCTTTTTTGTCGGCGGTAATTAAAAAAAGATAATTTTTTTTTTAAAAAAAAACACATTCTGTACTTTTGTTGTTATATAATTTTAAAAATAATAAAAAATCTCTTTCTTTTTTTTTATTTTTGAAAATACTCTATTTTAGATTTACTTTATTTTTAAAAATCTCTTTCTATTTAATTAAATATAAAAAATATTTTAATAATACAATGTTACATGTGTAATAATTTTATTTTATAACTAGAAAAGATCATATTTTTCCTGAAATTTTATTCATAAATATTATACCATTCTAAGTCTAAACTAAATACTTTCAACCAATATTTCAGTTTTTTATTTTATGATATTTAATTTTTTAAATGAAGATCATTTATTTCCAAAATTAATTGGTTGAAACTTATGTTCCTGAATTATATTTAAAAAAAATAAAGAAGAAAGTAGTATAGATATAAAAAAAAAATATGAATAAGGAAAAAAACATTAAAGATTAATATATGATAAATCATTTTAGGTTAATTTCACTCTAAATAATATAACTTTTTCGTATGCGAGGGTTTGACAAGTAATGATAATAATGAGTATTATGGACAGAAATTTAAGAAAATAAAAAAAGAAAATTTAATGAGTGATGATGAAATTCATAAATTCAATTAAAAAAAATGATGTTCGAATAATTTGGTAATGAGATGATGATAGAATAGCTAGAAATAATGAGATAATTAAACAATGCATGCATATGAAATAATTAACCTAAATTGAACAATAATAATTTTTTAAAAAGAAATTACGTTAATAATTAATGTGAGCCATTTTTGTTGAAAATTTGTACAAAGTATGTGTCATTGGAAAATTATTATTGATCGATTTCGAAGAAAGTCTAAAATTCTTTTATAAATTTAGACTATTCTTACTTGTCTTGGCTATTACATCAAAGTCCATAGGATCTTCCGTAATTTATCTCTCTCAGAATGATCGTGGAATAAATTGATGGAAATTACTAGGTTCATTGTTTCAATTTTTTTTATAGAGGAATGATAAAAATTAAAAAATAACATAAAAGAGAGATGAAAAGTATTGAATATTGATTTTCACTCAAAAGGATAGGAAATTAAAATTTTTATTAATTCAACAACATGAATAATATATGATATCTTAATATTTTTTTAAACGGTGAAGATACAATATATTTTTTATAAAATAACAGAATTTATTTTTTCCTAATAAATAAATAAATAGTAAACAACTTTTTAGAGACGTCCCTCCTCTAAATAAATGCATATTAATATTGAAGAGAAAATGTCTACGTATATAATAAAAAATAAATAATGTGGGATCCCTCAAAGAATAAATGATTGTTAATATTATATTTGATGTGTCGGTGGCATGGAGTTTTTTTCCCCCAATATGCTGTTCAACAGTATACAATTAAAAAAAACATGGAGTTTTTAAAATTAATAATCGGTATTTATTAATTTGTTGCAAGACTTGATTTTTTTTCTTCAATTACTTCAAATTTGTTAACCTAAAATGAAAGACACGAAAAATATAATAATTTTGTAAAAGATTAGAATCGTCAATCCAGTGATCTCCACCGGTCTATCTAAGATTATTGTGAAAGAGATAAATTGCATAGAGCCTGTGGATCAATAACTTTTAATTTGTTTATTTCAAATAACATATTAGATATATTGTTAGTTTTCTTTTGTAAGATGAGATAAATGATCTTTCACTTGATTTATTTACTGCATAAATTCAAAAAATATCGTTGAACCAAAATATATATATTTAGGATGAGCATTATCATCTTTTTATAATAAAATTTTACTACCTTTTAGCACGATGATAAAAAAATTAAATAATTCTCTAAATAAACGTATATGACATTTGAACTATTATTGATGTTGGATTATCCGTTAGGACTATTTGTTCTTTTAGAATTTATCCAAATTTAATGGCGTCATAAAATTTGAATTATAAAAAAAAAACTCTAGTCCTATCTTGTTGATCCTAAGAGAGTAATAGTTTGGCCTTTTCACTTTTCAATCATGTGAATTTTTACTTCTACTTTTAAAATCCTTTTTAGATTTTTTTAGTCACTTAAGTTGTTTCCCTCAACATCTTGATTTAAAGGAATAAAAAGGAATCTGCATGAACTAGAAGAATCTCACAAGAGAACAAAATTAAACCATGATATCAATTTTCAGAAACAAATTTGTCAGCTATGTTTAAACATTGAAAGAAGGTTAAATCTCGTAGAGCTGAATCTATAAGTTCACTTTTCGAATTTATGCCTTTCAGAAATCTATAAGTTGACTTTTAATTCCAAGGTTTAAATATAACATATCAATTTTCTGTATTGCATCTTCAGCAATGTCAACAGACAAAAGCTGTCAGAGAACAAGAACAAACTGAATACTTCATAGAGCTCTACTCATCACTATAATTAAACATAAATTTGTCAGTTTAAAATAAAAAGTCAACGCTCCTTTGCCGCATCTGCTGAACTGTGAAATGAATGAAACATGAGCATTTAAGAACTTCTAAATGCAGATTAACTTTTTTAATGAGATCATAATTTGGATGCTTATTGGACAAACACCTACTATGAAGTTTTTTTAATCTATCTTTACACCCAACGACCAAACAGAATAAGCACCACAACAGAAACGCCGACAAAGGTAATTAAAAGGATTATTAAAGAACAAATAAAACATCTCTACCCACCATTTCTTATTTTCGTCTTCCAGACAGATGTTAACAGTATTTGCTAGATCATGAACAACAGAGTTGCAATGCAACTCATGTGATGTATACCTAAATTATAGTTCTACATAAACTGGCCAAGAACTTTCAGATTGGTACTATTCTAGAAACAGGTTTTCCAGTCATCAGATTTTTGAACGAATCAAGCGCTTCGCGCATCCAATTATAGCGACAAAGTTCGTAGGCCTCTCCGACAGTCACCTGTTTTGCAGGAAAAACTGAAGTTAGAAGAGAATAGAAGTTTTCAAGAGTGTTTTGAGGGTTGAAAGTGCCACAAAATCTATCAAATTCTGACCCATTTCCTCGCACGCATGTCCATCTCAGGATAGCAGTTTAGCTCCTCGGTGACCTCCAAGGCAAACATGTAACCTTTGCAGGATCCTTCCAAGCTGCATGTGTTCTGTCTGCTCTTGCTTCTGAATTCCCAAACACCTAATGCAGTTTCCTGTATCGAACTTCAGATAATGAGAACATATTGTAATTATCAATTTCCGAGAAGGATTTGTGTGGTATATGGAAAAGAGATTTTGGAATAGGAGAAAGCCATCAATGTTGAATTGATCTTGTAGAAAAGAGCCAAAAGAATCCCTAGATCATTCAGCTGTGTATGTATAGTCATTAGCAATGACTTCATGAAAGTGCATGCCACTTCTACGAGATTGATGACTAACACGGCCAAAGAATTGAAGCATGTTCCTTGGCCAAAATTTTCTTCAGTTGGCTATTTCTTTCTCCAGACGAGATATGATTTCGAAGAAAAAGACCTTCAAATCCGTTGGACATATTCAAACTTCCCTGAATTATTGTGAAAAGAGTATTAAATATATAAAGTTGGCCTATTGATTAGGTGATTGTTCTACTTGCAGGTAGCTCCAAAATAGTCATCTTCAGAAAGGGACATCGAGGTTGTCTCCCTCTCTGCCACTAAAAATTGAGCTGATAAGTAAATGATTATCGAAACAAGGTTAGTTTATCATGGTCATCCAATACCAGGAGAAAAAAGAAGCATTGTAGGTGTTGGGCAAACAAGAATCACAGCACATGTAGAGCGGTTGGAGGAAGCAACAAATTAGGATTTTCTCTTCGTCATCCAGAAAGATTCTAGTAACAAATTTCCATATAATACAACAAGGTTCTATTTTAATACTCACATTCAGAGTTCCCTTCACTCCTGCTTCTTCCAAAGCTTCACGGCAAGCTGCCTCACTTGCAGTTTCATCTATTTCCCATCCACCCTGTTGAAGCAGATATATCACACAAGAAACAAGCAACGAACTCAGTAACTCTCCTGCTGAGCTATGAGCTGAAAGAGCAGGAGCTTCTTTACCTTTGGGAAGACAAAATCATGTCGACCTGGAGAACTGATCATGAGAACTTCCACTCTATCCAGTACATCACCGGATTGATTGTTGCCTACTCTACTTATCTTGTAAGGAATGCATCTGCACAGACCAGTGACTCTTCAGTTATATTATTCAATCGCTTACTTTAATAATCAGAGACCAGTGATAATATCTTCTTTTTTTTTTAAAATTTTTTGTTTTCAGTTTCATGGATACACAACGCAGACACACAGTTAATATGATGGAGATGCAACATAAAGGCCAAATATTGATGGATCTGGAACATTGTCTTTCTGATCGAAGCATTTAAACAAGAAAACAAAGCCAAGAGAGTGTAAGGTACCCTGCGACCAGCCGGAGCTGGTTGTGATACCGCTGCTGATGGCGACCCTTGCGAGCAAGCAGAAGAGACGACATACTTCCACTGTCAAAGGAAAGCTGCTACCTTTTGCCAAACAAAGACAAGAACACAAACCACGATAGGAAGATCAGCAGTGCCGGCAAAAAACGAACAAGTAAATTATTAGCAATATGGAATTCATCCGCCACACCTGGGGTTACCACCACCAGGTCTCGGCGCCAAGGAGCTCAAACCCCCATGGCCCCATCTTTATACTCCCGCCGTAAGAACCCTTGAAAACCAGGTCTTCTTCCGAAAAAATTGGGAACTTTGTCTTCTTCAACCTTCTTTCTTGCCCGTCCGAAATTCACCTCGCCACATTCAAAGTTTCCCCAAGTCCCAGCCCTCAAGCAAACGCTAGGGCGACGAAGAACGAGGCGGAGAAATCGAGAAAGGGTCGTAAAGAATTCAAAAACCCACCTTGGCCATGACTGCCCATTCGGTCATTCCCGCCGAATTTAATGCCTTCGGAGTTCGGAGTCAACGAAACCGCGCAAAGATTCAATTTTTTAACGCGAGACGAGAACCGGTAGCTTTAGCCCTTCAATTGATTTCGCAGAAAACGACGCGGAGCGACGAGCGTAGTCGACAGCCCACGGCCACCCGCGCGCCCATGGAACAAGACTCGGTAAATGAACGAACGATACCTTCGTGGCGCAACCATCGAAGGCGCTGATCGCGATCTTTCAGCGAAGCCGAGCTCCTCCGCGTCCCCAGCAATCAGGAACCCGATTCAACGAAGTGTTCGAGCGCGACCCAATCCAACTCTTGCCGTGCACGACGATGAAAAATTAGTGAATTTTTTTTTTCATTTCGCTCCTCTTCAACTATTCTAGAATCTTAAATCCTCCGAAATCATCATTCCAATGATAAGAAATTGACACCGACTTGTTTACTATCTCACTCGTTCTTCGTAACTTCATAGAGAAGTAATGCCTCGTTGTCTATCCATGGTAAATACAAAGGATAATTTGTTAAGCTAAATCACGTTTTATAACGTAATCCAATTCGTAATATAAAATAATATAATTTAAATTATATTATTATATTTGAATAAAAATTGTATGTAATCTTGGATTACAAAGATAATTACATCCTTTTATTTGATATGCATTATAAGGACGGTAAAAATCGGACGATGACGACAGTGAATGATCGATCGATCGGCCACGGTGGGGGCGACTGATTGGCACGACGGGGTGGCGACCGATCGATCGGTCGACGACGACGAAGGCCGATCGGCGACTACGATGGGGGCTGACTGACGACGGCGATGACTGCCAACCGACGCCCGATAGCTGACGATCGGTGATCGACGATCGACAATGGCAGTCGATTGACAACCGATCAATCGATGGCGGCAACGGATGGTGACAATCAACTTCGATTATTGAGCATCCAACACTTTTTAGATTGCGGTTTTGAATGTAATCGAATTACATAGGTTTTACTTCGTAATACATATTACAAAATTTTAGTGTCTTTTGTAATCCAAATTACATTATATTACAATTTTAAAATTGTAACAAACAAAGTAATCAACCTTGTAATGTAATCTGAATTACATTAAAGGCAGATTACAACGTATCAAACGCAACCTTAATGAATAGATGTCAATTCCTGAAAATTTTACCGTCTTAGACTCTTTTGCACTTATCGACTAAGATCTTGATTTATCTCATTCATCTATAGAGACACCCATAAGAGGTCTTCAATATGACGGTTCTATTTTTTTTTTTCATAAGAGAAGCACAAAAATTTAGGTTCTCTGAGATAACTTTTTTAACTTCCACATGGTGCAATAGTAAAGCGAAGCGATATTTTATCAATTAGCACTGTTCGATTCTTTGCCAATATAAATTCGAATTTGAATTTTGAAAATAAAATTTAGACAGACAGCTCTAAATCGGGTGCGGATCAAGAGTTTGTCTTTTTAAATAGAGTATATTTTTGACGTCGAATCTGTTTTATAGGGATGGTGTAATTATATTGTCGAATTTAACTATTGAACCGTGAATACTTCTCTGATATATTTTGATGATCGATGAAGTATATCTTGTATATTAATTATTTAATACTCCGTCAAATTCATATAGTTGAATCGATCATTCTGAATTAATAAAGTTGAATAATTAGATATATGATGCTAATAAAAATAATAAAAGAAGCCAAAAAAAAAACACAAAAATAGATAGAAGTAGACTTGTATCGCTGTCTTATGATTGGTAACTCATTTATTTTTTAAACTTCTTATTTATTTTTAGTAATTAATTAAATTGGGTGGGATGGGACATACGAAGGCAATGTCACATGGTTCCACGTTTGCTTTAAAAAATAAATAGGTTGTGACGTACGAGAGATTTTATCCATACACGAAAATGATAGGAAAGATAAAAAATGGAATAAAAGACTAATCTATTCCTACCATTACAATATAATTAAAAAAATATATAATATAAAATATTTAATAATTAAAACAAACAACTAAAATTCATGAAGGCTCCACGTTTGCTTTCAAATCCAAAATGAATCAATTTTGACCCTCTAACTTTCCAACTAAAAAGGAATAAATTAAACTAATAAAAAAATCAATTAATTCAATAAAAAATAAAAAAAATCTATCTTTTTATTATCAATTTTTAATAAAAAGTAACTACGCTCGTTCTAATATCACTCACGATCTTTCAGTGATGATAAAAAAAAGTAAATCACGAGGAATTATATCCCTTGATTCATTCAGAATCGATCTTGATTTTCAAATTTGATCTTAGAGTCCCGAACAAAATTGAAAAATTAAATTCCATTTTCATTGTAAAATTTTAAAAATTTAGCCCTATAAATCGTAAAAAAATATTGGACCTTGAGCGAAAGTCCCAGCAGTTCTCCTCCAGAATCAACTCTAGATTCATTAATAAAAAATAACAGAGAATTTTTAAATTCGAATACAAATTTTAAATTTCATATCAAATTCAATCTATGTTTCTTTATAATAGCATCTACGAGAACTTTTTATTACGATAGATAATCAAATTGATCGGTATTAAAATATTCTATTAAATTTTTTAATCAATCAATCGACCTATGACCTGTGTGACCTCAAGTTCAATTTATCTAATTAAATTGATTTTTAAAAATCTAAATTCGAAATATAATCAAATTAATCGAATTAACCGTTATTTAAAAAAAAAATCGAACTTTCAATTTAATTACGGATATATTAGGGAGCAAATATAAATAAAATTTTGTATTGCTCCGGCCGTCACAGGTCGCGGCGGAGTTGACCACCGAGTCCTTCCGCAGTTGACAGTTCCACACTTCCACTCGAGTCGAAATTGTCGGCGCAAGCGTGAATTAGCGCCTTGCAGGCGATCCTGCTGGTTTGGGGGCTTCTGATCCGTGGGAGGACGGGCCTCTGTGAGAGCGGTCGAGGTTTGCCTTTCTTCCATAGATCCATCGAGTTTGAAATGGATCGGGCTGCCCTTCGAGGAAAGGAGATTATTCATTCATTTACATTTTGATCGCAAAGAGTTGTTTTTGTGAAAATTTTCAGATCCGGTTCCCGTGTCACTATGATGGATACATAGCACGACCTTTAATCCGATTAATTGTCATGTCACTATGACAGTTCGTGTCACAGATTTGTGAAATATCAAATCTCGGTGTAATTTTCGTTCTTCTTTATAATGCCAGTGATAAAAGAATGATGTTTCTTAAATTTTCACTACATCCGCCTTGAGCTGTAGTTGAATACATAAGCGAGGAGTCTGTTTGAGGTATGGGAAAGCTTTTCGCATTAGTTGAGTAAAAACCCGTACATCATTATTCTTATCATGGACATGTATGATTGTTAGTTATTACTTCGGCATGATTGTTATGATTTATCTACTGTTTATCTTCTTTTTATTACTATCGATCAAATTTCGCTGCGGGAGAATTGAACAATCAATAACACTCATATTTTACCAATAAACTTGTGAGTCGTTAAGTTGGATCATCCATTCACTTTATTTATAGTGGTATTTTGTATACTGATTATCGGCATTAGATGTTGGCATCATGGCATGGCATCAGCAGCTGCAGCAACAGGATGGTTGAGGGGGAAAGTCAAGGCTGTTCCTTCTGAGGACTGCTTGGTTATGATGGGAAGCTCGAAAGCAGAGATCCCTCCAGAAAAGACCATCACTTTAATTTGTCTTCCCTGATTTTGTTTGATGCGTCGGTCATGATTGCCGCCGGAGAGGATGCAATCTGATATAATATCGTCGAGACTAGTGTTCAACACTATCTCCGTAAAACGATATTGCTCCGCTCAGGTGTTTACGGATAGCAACAATTCATTTCCAAGATACAACGACGATGTCTTGGAATAGTAGCACTTCAAATTCCAAGACCGGCGAACCTTCTCGTAGGTTTTTTAGGCTCTGGATGCAGAAGATGGGAGGTATGAATGATTGGATTGAGTTGAGTTTTTTGAGTGAGTAAATTCCATCATCTAGGGGATCATATTTATACTAGGTGAAGAGGTAGAGGAACCTCTTAGGCTACGTTTGGTATGCCGTAATCTGCCTTGTAATGTAATCCAGATTATATTACAAGGCAGATTCCTTTGTTGTTATTGTCTTAGAGCTGTAATGTAATGTAATTTGGATTACAAAAGGCATTAAAGTTTTGTAATGTCACGCCCCGAGGGAGTCCCCGCCAGACGAAAATCCGGCAGCATCTCCCCTGTACGGGTGACAATACCAATTTTATACAAGGCCTACACGGCCACTATACATCGGTCAACACGACCGGAATCATACCACATCACACGCAGATAATAATAAGGCCTCAGGCCAACAAATCTAGGTAAACAAAAGTCTACTCTAACTAGACTTACCCCTTCTGCCATCTGGGCAGGAATACTCAACCGAAATCCAATCGAAATAAAAATCCGATCAAAGGTCCCTAAGGACATACCAAAACATCCACAGGTACAAATATCCAACTCCAGTCCTAAACATATATTCTAATCCAAATACCCAAAAACCGTAAACACAAATAACAAAATACACTTCCACGACGAGGGGTTTGGCGTTGGACTCTCCGACATTTCCGTCCCAAATAGATATAAAACTACTGGGTAAGTTCAAAGAACTTAGCGGATACTAATCGATATGAATAGTAAGAAATAGCTAACAATACTAATCATGCCAAGATACCTCATATATATGGTAAGCAAGAAATAAATGCAAAAGGATCAGACACTGAGTCTCCTACTCGATATAGGAGCATGTGCCCTACTATAAGAGATAAAGTCATCACCATATAAGAATATGAACTCAGATGCATGTCAATCATATGCAACATCCAAGGCATCAATACAATAATGCAAAGAAACACAATACAAATGCAATCCGTAAAATGCATGTCGTAAATGATATGGTCACCCCGACGCCAACACCGCCACACGCGATGGTGAAGCCGAGTGGGTAGGGCTATGACAACTGTGCACTCTGCCATCACTGCTCCTGAGTGACCGAGTGGACAGGATGCTGTCGGAGTACACCTATCCTCCTGCCCCTAAACATAGTGGGGAGCTAAGCTCTCATCTCCTGTCATGACTGCAGGAGGGATCTCGCCTCGCTACCACGCGCTGCCGCTACCTACGAGCGGTCCAATGGAGTCGACAGAGCAAACCGCACACACCCTTCTGATGTACCACTAACCCATGAGTGACAAAGGTGTGCAAAGCATGTAACTAGTCATGGCTCAACAATAATGGAACCTGATGGTGCATGATACTAAAGCATATAAATCCTACTCAAAATACCTATCCGAATAATATGTACACTCAATATGTACATATCCATAATCCAAATACTAGGATCCAATTAAAACAGGAAAATATAAACATACTGATCAAATGCATGTATCTAGTAGGCACAAAAACATACTAGGCATATAAACATGAAAAGTATTGCATGCTATCCTAACTATATCAACTCGACTATATCTAAAAGATAAGTCAAAGTACCTACCGATAAAATGTCCGCAAAGAACCAAATCGTCACGACCTGAACTCCGCCTCGTGATCAAACTCGCATACAAAGATAACTATTGTTAAGCACTAAGATACGATCCATCGTCAAATCGAATCCTAAGCCGATTTCGCACATAAACCAATTAACCCAAATGCTTAATAAAATCCCGGTCACATCCCACCTAATATAACTATCGTTTCATCCAATTAAGCAAATATGATTTTACAACCCTAAAATCATGTTTATCATATCCAAACAAAATCGCATACCGTTTCTCTATTCACCAAAACAAATTTCAAACGAGTCCTCTCCTCTCATTCACAGCAACTTAAATGACCAAACCAACTCAAACTCGTAGTCAACTCCATAGATCAAGAATCCAACTGCATATACCCAAAATTAACCACCATATGCACAAAGAAAAGGAGCAGATCATGCTTACCAGCGATTGAAACCTCGCAAGAGAATCCCTCCTAAAATGCACCTGTTAGCCTAAAACCATCGCCAAACACCATCCCTTTGTCTGACGACCACACCAGGCCAAGGGAAAATCGCGGTCTGGCTTACGACGGTTGCCGCGGGCGTAGGAAATCACATGAGCACGGCAAGCATCCGGCAGAGGAGTCGACGCTGTCACGACTTGGCGTAGGGCTTTCCTGGCCGGGCCTTGACGAAGAATGGCAGGTCTGCCCGGGCGAGAAAGGGGGAAAAGGCTCAGCGAAGAAGGGATCGACGGCGGAAATTTGGGCGCCGACGGAGAAAGAGGGCTGGCGTCGGGCTGCTGGCGGTAGACGCGAAGAGAAGGCCGTCGCCGGCGAAGAAGAGGCGCCGGCGGAAGTTGGGCTCGCGCGAGAGGAGATGAGGGCGCCGGCGGAAGTGGCTCGCGCAGAGAAGGGAACTGCCGAGGGGAATAGGTATCGCGGCGGGGAAGGAAAAAGAAAGAAAAGAAAATAAATTTTTAGGTTTTCCCATTGCGTATTTTATCCCCTTTAAATAGACCCCTCTAAAGCCCGTTTTCTTTATCCCCGTAAAAATCTCATACGGAGTCCGTTTAAATCCAGAAAAATTCCTAAAATTCTCTAAAAAAATCCCGAGAAATTTCCAGGATTATTTCTCTAAATTCTGTGCCATTTAATTTACTATTTAAATTTTCAGATTTAACATTCTCCCCCACTAATAAAAATTTGGTCCCCAAATTTCTTACTCAAATACCAACAAGCAATGTCACACTGCTCAACTCAAGTACTTGGGGAAAACCACATATCAAGTAACTAAGTGGGGTACTGAGCTCTGATCTTTTCCTCAAACTCCCAAGTAGCATCCTCATCTGTGAGGGGACTCCACCCGACCTTGACAAGTTGCAAAATCTTGTTTCACAACTGTCGTTCTTGTGATCCAAAATCAGATCGAACCTCTACGTAAGTAGCATCAGTTGAATGGAACTCGACATCCGATAGAATAGAGTCCGACATATACTTCTCAAAGATGAACACTTGAAACACATCCTGGATACCAGCCAAAATGGTGGTAGCCCTAGACGGTAAGCGACTGCTCCGATGATCTCCAAAACCTCAAACCAATGTATCTAGGAGCTAGCTTAACTACGAAGGTTCAATCTCTTCACCCCTTTTGTGGGTGAGACTCGCAGGAATACATGATCACCAACAGAGAACTCCAAAGGTCTCCGTCTACGAGACCGCATAACCTTCCGCGATCATGTGCTCGCCATCCTACGTCCGATAGTACGACCAACCTCGCCTCCTATCGAGCTCTATGGGTCCTAGCAACCGGTCCTCCCAGCTGCCTCAAATCCATAACACAGACCCCAAAGAATCCTCTAGTATCTAAATGGTCCGCTGCATCGGCCCATCTATCTCGGATGGAATGCAAGATTAAACGGCCGCATGCCTAAGGCCTGCTGCAAACTCTGCCAAAATCGAGACGTGAACCAGGGATCTCTATCTGATGAAATACTCAAAGGGACACCATGAAATCTGATGATCTCCCGACGATATAACTCTCCACAATCGATCCTAAGAGTCGGCCTTCAATCGCTAAGAAGTACGATTTAGTTGGTCAACGACCACCCAAATCGTGGTCATGGCCTTGATGCGCCCTAGGCAAACCTCCACAAAATCCATAATAATACACTTCCACTTCCATTCCTAATCGGAATTTCAAGCATCTGCCTTTAAACTAATGCAACTTCAAAACCATTATCCTCATCGAGTCGAGACGGGAATTATCTTTTCACAAGAGACGCCCATCTACCGACAAAATCCACTCCACCACACACTCTACAAGGCGTGGAAGGCTATCGCGACCAAACTTCCTTGTTACAACTATTCGTGTTCCTACTCTATAGTAGCTATCCAAAGAGCTAGCCAAAACTCCATGAGCATTTCTCGCTTCCTCACCTCTTCTAAACAATATAATAATCATAAGTCCACGCTATAAATATATGACAACCCATCTCGTAGTTCCTCATTCGACGTAAACACTGGATACGCCTCGATCAACTTAACTCGTAAACGCCCATTCTTCAAACATCAGATCCGCATACAATACCCTTCCCTTCCACCCGAGAATGATCAAACCACACGTGTAAAAGTCAATCATCATTCGAGTGTGAAACTAATTTCACAAGCTTTACACCAAATAAATTCCATCACCAACATGTATAGTACCACTAGAACATCCTACCCATATCTATGGTAATAATCAAATCAATAAAAAAATCATCATCTACGTGGCCGAAAGTGCTCAACTCCAACTACCACCATCACAATGAATGATCCAATCGTGTCCGTAATACACGATTTCCCAAATCCTCGACGACTAAGTCCAATAAGTCTAATAAGATAATCAAAAGCTCAAACAATTCATACCAAGTATGAAATTGTCATCGCTACACACATGTATTCTCTTTACTCTGTCGATGATATAAAAATCATCACAACGACAATGATAATCAGGACACCATGTCCCTACAATATCATCACACCAATCACCAATCAATCCTAGAGTATATATAGGTATCCTATAGATCTAAATAGATCATATATATCCACAATGAAGGATATTCATTTCCTTCTACAACTAATGTGATTCTATCATCGATAATCGATGCATAACCTCAAAGGTTCATCTCTTTAACAAAGAGTTCCTGATCTTCTAGAAAATATTGGGATGTATAAACATCCCATACAACACCTTCTATAATAAGGTAAAACAATCTTTCATCGTCCTTAACCTGTAGGCATACATGCCTTATCCATAACCAAATCACTATTAGTAGGGATGATACTCTCGAGGGTTTACTCCTCGACCTTCAAATGGGTGACTAGCTAGCCAAATCCCTAGCTTCCTAATTCGACATCACCAAGACTCTAAAGAATCCGTGACTCAAATCATCATTAGATTCCTCAAGATCAATACGTTATCGACCTCGTCCCCGACCATGAGTAGGGACAATTTCACTAAGTCAATAGTTTTCCTAGCCACAAAAGTACCGTAACTACTAAAGACAATACTTTTCCTATAGCTCAGAGATATCCTTCAGCTTGCCTGATCCCAAAACATGAGAACTCCCAAATATCCAAAGGAAAAAAAATCCTCGAAACACAAAACCCACAAACCAAAACCGCAAACCAATAAAATTGTCACGTCCTGGGGGCATATCCGTCATCCAAATGACAGAGGAGCCCCTTAGTGACAATATTTCGAAATCCATGGACCAAATCTGGTAAAAACCTCGAAATAATTATAGTATTATAAGTATTTCAATAACTGCATGCATGCATGACTAAACATATATCAAACAAAGTAAAATAGTTTTGTGACACCAACTCAAATTGCGACCAAAAATCCAAAGTGCATAAATAAAATGCAATACCAATAAAGTAAACAAAGCGGCATCTCGACAATGCAGTGGGACAAGCACGGCAATGAACTCTCTGAGCGACCCGAAGGTAGGTCAACATGACACGTCCTCCATCAGTTAACCTAGAGGATAAATGAGGAGGGGATAAGTACAACCACTCTGTGGATGTATAGACAATAGTGCATAATCATAATGCACATAATGGAAGTCACAGGGAACAAGCTAAAGTAACCCAACCCTCAGAGTACCAATATCAGTCTACTACCATCCTGGTCAGCGGTATAACAAATATACCCGCAACATACACAACCACTGCAACAAGCAAAGGCACATCCGATACCAATGACAAAGTCTCGTGGCTCTCGCACAAAAAGGAACTAACTATGAGCTACGCGAACGAACCCATGGGCCGACAATCAATAAACTTAGCATCGCTTCACGCAAGAACCACATGCTACCACGAATGAGACTCGTGGGTAAACAAGCAGTATATAAATATCCAATTATTGACTGCACGCACTAACGTACTACCACCAATAGGTCGCGTGAGCAGTCGATTATCCTAGATTGTTAAGCCTAGGGTTATCCAATACATCTAGCATAGAACATCCATCAAAATTGATAAGGATCATCGATCTACAATTAAACTCATTGAGGCTCAAAGCGAGGGTTTCAACACCTCTAAAACGAAATGTTTACTAAAGTCAGAAAGATCATCGACTTATAAATAAATAAGTCGAGATGGTTAAGTCCAGCATTCCAACCCTTCTAACATGATCGGTTATCCAGGTCGATCAAAATCATAAGTCCACTAATAATCACGTCGAGACAATTAATCATAGGGTTTCATCTCAACTAATAGGAAACGCCTATCAAGGCCAATAAGGGCAACCCCTCTACTAACAAGCACGGCAAGAGGGTTAAGCCTAAATTATATCATCCTACCAGTTCAATCATGCATGCCCCAACCTGCTACCACGAACATATCTCGTGGGTACTTAAGACGTAAAGTAGCTATCTTGCTACAGATATCATACGAATCCGATTATCACCAACTCTGAACGAATAACGCAAAAGTATAACCTTACAGTAGATTATCTCAACCATACATGGGAGACCTATTCGACCTCAAATACACAAAAGCCCCTTTAGGGAAACTCTCATCAGAACTTTCCTCAACCACGAATGGGTGATATTGTTGGCAGCCGATAAATATGAACAACGTTATATACCCTCTAAGGATTAATCGCATCCTAATCATATGACCTCTACTAATCCGATCACCATATCAGCTGAAATAGTAAATGTATAAACATATACTAATGAGCACATCCGGGTTATTACGCCTAGGGTTCCAACACCTAGGGTTCCACTAATGTTGTTTCGTTCCTGAGATCCGCTCCTATAGAATAACTTCATCTAAGTTATTCTATTTCTACTAGTCTTAATCATGGTATCCACTGCAAAAACACAGAATTATATAAACATAAAACAAGCTGTCTTATAAACGACAGCATAGTCCTACTAATGGGAATCAATGGCTGAAATTAATTAGGGTATTACTAAAGGGTCATGCCAGAACAAAGTCAAGGCAATATATAAATAAAGCATCAGATGCTTATATATACTCTAAACTACATAAGCTATGTAATCATGTCCTCATGCAATAGGATCTAGAAAGTCAAAGAACCTCTATGTATACCTTCTGCGAATTTATCCATCTTAGTCATATCATTCAACTAGTCTAATCCCAATACCAGTCCAATCCTAATACTAGTCCAAATAGCTAATCATTCATATCACAATGATAACTAGCTACCTATAGCAGTAATAGCAATTTATAACCATATGCTAACCATAACCAGCAACCTAAAAATCTAAACAGATATCAAGTTAAAACAATACTAGATAAAACAAGATATCACCGCATAACCAAATATAACCAATATAAATATGCACTAAATCTAGAAAATTTTCTAGAATTTATTTACCTGTTAGCCGTCTGGAGATGTCTGTCACGCTTAAATCCCCATATTGACCTGCGTCGATAATACCTCGAATTTCAAACATAACAATCATCGAAACTGCACTAATCCGAAAATACCCAGTTAACTCGCCAAACTTGGCGAACTCCATAAACCCAAAGACCCTAAGGAACTCCGATTAAATAAATTGTCACGCCCGAGGAGTCCCAGACGAAAAATCCGGCAAGATCTCTCACGGGTGACAATACCAATTTTATACAAGGCCTACACGGCCACTATACATCGGTCAACACGACCGGAATCATACCACATCACACGCAGATAATAATAAGGCCTCAGGCCAACAAATCTAGGTAAACAAAAGTCTACTCTAACTAGACTTACCCCTTCTCGCCATCCGCAGCAGAATACTCAACCAAATCCAATCGAAATAAAAATCCGATCAAAGGTCCCTAAGGACATACCAAAACATCCACAGTACAAATATCCAACTCCAAATTCTAAACATATATTCTAATCCAAATACCCAAAAACCGTAAACACAAATAACAAAATACACTTCCACGACGAGGGTTTGGCGTGGACTCTCGATAGCTCATCACGAAATAGATATAAAACCACGGGGTAAGTTCAAAGAACTTAGCGGATACTAATCGATATGAATAGTAAGAAATAGCTAACAATACTAATCATGCCAGTACAGTCTCATATATATGGTAAGCAAGAAATAAATGCAAAAGGACTGTACTCACCTGAGTCTCCTACCCTGATATAGGAGCATGTGCCCTACTATAAGAGATAAAGTCATCACCATATAAGAATATGAATCTCAGTATGCATGTCAATCATATGCAACATCCAAGGCATCAATACAATAATGCAGCAAACACAATACAAATGCAATCCGTGCAAAATGCATGTCGTGCAAATGACATGGTCACCCCTGACGCCAGTCAGCCGCCTCACACGCGATGGTGAAGCCGAGTGGGTAGGGCTATGACAACTGTGCACTCTGCCATCACTGCTCCTGAGTGACCGAGTGGACAGGATGCTGTCGGAGTACACCTATCCTCCTGCCCCAAACATAGTGGGGGAGCTAAGCTCTCTCCCGGTGTCATAGACGGAGGAGGGATCCTCCGCTACCACGCTGCCTCGTCGCTACCCATGAGCGGTCCAGCGGAGCCTGACAGAGCAAACTGCACACACCCTCCTGATGTACCACTAACCCATGAGTGGCAGTGTGTGCAGGCCATGTAACTAGCTGCGGGCTCAACAATAATGGAACCCCGTCCAGCCAGCATGCAATCATGCAAGATGGTGCATGATACTAAAGCATGTAAATCCTACTCAAAAAATAATTTATCCGACACATGTACAATCAATATGTACATATCCATAATCCAAATACTATGATCCAAGTAAAACAGGAAGATATAAACATACTGATCAAATGCATGTATCTAGTAGGCACAAAACATACTAGGCATATAAACATGAAAAGTATTGCATGCTATCCTAACTAACATATCAACTTGACTATATCTAAAAGATAAGTCAAAGTACTACCGATAAAATGTCCAAAGAACCAAATCGTCACGATCATGAACTCCGCCTCGTGGATCAAACTCGTGATACAAAGATAACTATTGTTAAGCACTAAGATACGATCCATCACAATCAAATCCTAAGCCGATTTCTGACATAAACCAATTAACCCAAATGCTTAATAAAATCCCGGCCACATCCCACCTAATATAACTATCGCTTCATCCACTAAGCAAATATGATTTTACAACCCTAAAATCATGTTTATCATATCCAAACAAAATCGCATACCGCTCTATTCACCAAAACACCAAACGAGTCCTCTCCTCTCATTCACAAAGAACTTAAATGACCAAAACCAACTCAAACTCGTAGTCAACTCCATAGATCAAGAATCCAACGCATATAACCAAAATTAACCACCATATGCACAAAGAAAAGGAGCGGATCATGCTTACCGATTGAAACCTCGGGCGGTAACCCCCTCCTAAAATGCACCACTGTTGGCCGGAAAACCACGCTCGAAACACCATCCCTTTGCTCCGACGACCCACACCAAAAATCACGGCGAAGGGAAAATCGATGCTCCGTCGGCGTCGGTTAAGGAAATCGGCGAGCCCGGCACGTCGGCGCAGAGGAGTCGACGCAGCGTTCACGGCGCTGCGAGAGGGCCGCTCGGACGGCGGTCAAAGCGGCCGGGCGCGCGAAAGGGGGAAAAGGCTCGTGAAGAAGGGATCGACGGCGGAAATTTGGGCCGACGGAGAAAGAGGGCGTCGGGCTGCCGGGCGGTATGACGCGAAGAGAAGGCCGTCAGCCGTGAAGAAGAGGCGCCCGTGAGTTGGGCTCAGTGAGGAGATGAGGGCGCCGTGAGTGGCTCATGTGAGAGAAGAGGCTGAGGGAATAGGTATCGCGGCGGGAAGGAAAAGAAAGAAAAGAAAATAAATTTTTAGGTTTTCCCATTGCGTATTTTATCCCCTTTAAATAGACCCTCTAAAGCCCGTTTTCTTTATCCCGTAAAAATCTCATACGGAGTCCGTTTAAAAACAGAAAAATTCATAAAATTCTCTAAAAAATTCAGAGAAATTTCCATGATTATTTCTCTAAATTATTTTACATTTAATATACTATTTAAAATTTTCCGTATTTAACATTCTCCCCCACTAATAAAAATTTGGTCCCCAAATTTCTTACTCAAGTACCAACAAGCAATGTCACACTGCTCAACTCAAGTACTTGGGGAAAACCACATATCAAGTAACTAAGTGGGTAATCGAGCTCGATCTTTCCTCAAACTCCCAAGTAGCATCCTCATCCATGAGGGGACTCCACCCGACCTTGACAAGTTTCAAAATCTTGTTTCACAACTGTCGTTCCTTGTGATCCATAATTCGTATCGGAACCTCTACGTAAGTAGCATCAGGTTGAATGGAACCTTACACATCTGATAGAATGTGTAGAGTCTGACATATACTTCCTCAGCATGAACACTTGAAACACATCCCGGATACGGACCAAAAATGGTGGTAGCCCTAGCGATGCAGTTCTCAGAAACCTCAGAGCGATGTACCTAGGAGCTAAGCTTACTCACGAAGGTCAAATCTCTTCACCCCTTTCATGGGTGAGACTCGCGAGAATACCATGATCACCAGATAGAGAACTCAGAGGTCTCGTCTCCGATCTGCATAACTCTTACAGCGATCTGTGCCTCTTGCCATCCTCGTCGATAAATGCGGACCAACCACATCTCTCTTACAGGCTCTATGGGTCCTAGCAACTGGTCCTCCCAGTTGCCCCCGAAATCCATAACACAGGACCCCAGCAATCCTCTAGTATCTAAATGGTCCGCTCAGACTGTCCATCTATCTGCGGATGGAATCACGATACTAAAGCGAATTTGCATGCTAAGGCTGCTGCGGACTCTGCGGGCGTGAACCGAGGATCTCTATCGATGAAATACTCGAAGGACACCATGAAATCTGATGATCTCCCGACGATATAACTCTCCGTCAATCGATCCTAAGAGTCGGTCTTCTGAATCGCTAAGAAGTGCGCTGATTTGGTTAGTTGGTCAACGACCACCCAAATCGTGTCATGGCCTTGATGCGTCCTAGGCAAACCTCCACAAAATCCATAATAATACACTTCCACTTCCATTCCGGAATCGGAATTTCTTGAAGCATCTGTTCCTTAAACTAATGCAACTTCAAAAACCATTATCCTCATCGGAGTCAGAGACGGGGAATTATCTTTTCACAAGAGACGTCCATCTACCGTACAAAATCCACTCCACCACACACTCTACAAGTGCGTGGAAGGCTATCGCGACCAAACTTCCTTGTTACAACCATTCGTGTTCCAGCTACTCTATAGTAGCTATCCAGTAGCTAGCCAAAACTCCATGAGCATTTCTGCTCCTCACCTCTTCTAAACAATATAATAACTGCGAAGTCCACGTCATAAATATATGACAACCCATCTCGTAGTTCCTCATTTGACGTAAACACGGGATACGTCTCGATCAACTTAATCAGAAACGCTCCATTCTCTGAAACATTGCATCCGCATACAATACCCTTCCTTCCACCCGAGAATGATCAAACCACACGGGTGTAAAAGTCAATCATTGTCTGAGCTGTGAAACTAATTTCACAAGCTTTACACCAAATAAATTCCATCACCAGTCAGCGGTATAGTACCACTAGAACATCCTACCCATATCTATGGTAATAATCAAATCAATACAAAAAAAAATCATCATCTACGGTGGCCGAGTGCTCAACTCCAACTACCACCATCACAAATGATCCAATCGTGTCCAGAATACACGATTTCCCAAATCCCTGGACGACTAAGTCAAAATAAGTCTAATAAGATAATCAAAAGCTCAAACAATTCATACCAAGTATGAAATTGTCATCGCTACACATGTATTCTCTTTACTCTAAGTCGATGATATAAAAATCATCTGCGACAATGATAATTGTAGGACACCATGTCCCTACAATATCATCACACCAATCACCAATCAATCCTAGAGTATATATAGGTATCCTATAGCTGATCTAAATAGATCATATATATCCTGATGAAGGATATTCATTTCCTTCTACATCGCATTCTATCATCGATAATCGATGCATAACCTCAAAGGTTCATCTCTCTTTTAACAAAGAGTTCCGGATCTTCTCTAGAAAAATATTGGGACAGATAAACATCCCATACAACACCTTCTATAATAAGGTAAAACAATCTTTCATCGTCTTAACCAGTGTAGGCATACATGCCTTATCCATAACCAAATCACTATTAGTAGGGTGATACTCTCGAGGTTTACTCCTTGACCTTCAAATGGGTGACTAGCGAGCCAAATCCTAGCTTCCTAATTCGACATCGATCGGCACCTCTAAAGAATCAGTACCTCAAATCATCATTAGATTCCTCAAGATCAATACGTTATCGACCTCGTCCCGACAGGACAATTTCACTAAGTCAATAGTTTTCCTAGCCACAAAAATCAGTAACTACTAAAGACAATACTTTTCCTATAGCTCGAGATATCCTTGACTTGCACGATCCCCCAAAACATGAGAACTCCCAAATATCCAAAGGAAAAAAAATCCTCGAAACACAAAACCCACAAACCAAAACCGCAAACCAATAAAATTGTCACGTCCTGGGGGCATATCCGTCATCCAAATGACAGAGGAGCCCCTTAGTGACAATATTTCGAAATCCATGGACCAAATCTGGTAAAAACCTCGAAATAATTATAGTATTATAAGTATTTCAATAACTGCATGCATGCATGACTAAACATATATCAAACAAAGTAAAATAGTTTTGTGACACCAACTCAAATTGCGACCAAAAATCCAAAGTGCATAAATAAAATGCAATACCAATAAAGTAAACAAAGCGGCATCTCGACAATGCAGTGGGACAAGCACGGCAATGAACTCTCTGAGCGACCCGAAGGTAGGTCAACATGACACGTCCTCCATCAGTTAACCTAGAGGATAAATGAGGAGGGGATAAGTACAACCACTCTGTGGATGTATAGACAATAGTGCATAATCATAATGCGTAATGGAATCACGAGGAACAAGCTAACCCAACCTCACGAGTACCAATATCTACTACCATCACGGTGTGGTATAACAAATATACATACATACACAACCACCGCAACAAGCGGTGCACATCCGATACCCACGACAAAGTCTCGTGGCTCTCGCACAAAGGAACTAACTCATGAGCTCGCGCGTAACCCATGGGAATCAATAAACTTTAGCATCTCGTGCACATGCTACCACGAATGAGACTCGTGGGTAAACAAGCAGTATATAAATATCCAATTATTGACTGCACGCACTAACGTACTACCACCAATAGGTCGCGTGAGCAGTCGATTATCCTAGATTGTTAAGCCTAGGGTTATCCAATACATCTAGCATAGAACATCCATCAAAATTGATAAGGATCATCGATCTACAATTAAACTCATTGAGGCGGTCAGGCGAGGGTTTCAACACCTCTAAAACGAAATGTTTACCAAAGTCGGTAAAGATCATCGACTTATAAATAAATAAGTCGAGATGGTTAAGTCCAGCATTCCAACCCTTCTAACATGATCGGTTATCCAGGTCGATCAAAATCATAAGTCCACTAATAATCACGTCGAGACAATTAATCATAGGGTTTCGTCTCAACTAATAGGAAACGCCTATCAAGGCCAATAAGGGCAACCCCTCTACTAACAAGCACGGCAAGAGGGTTAAGCCTAAATTATATCATCCTACCAGTTCAATCATGCATGTACTGACCCGCTACTACCACGAACATATCTCGTGGGTACTTAAGACGTAAAGTAGCTATCTTGCTACAGACATCATACGAATCCGATTATCACCAACTCTGAACGAATAACGCAAAAGTATAACCTTACAGTAGATTATCTCAACCATACATGGGAGACCTATTCGACCTCAAATACACAAAAGCCCCTTTAGGGAAACTCTACTGTAACTTTCCTCAACCACGAATGGGTGATATTGTTGGCAGCCGATAAATATGAACAACGTTATATACCCTCTAAGGATTAATCGCATCCTAATCATATGACCTCTACTAATCCGATCACCATATCAGCTGAAATAGTAAATGTATAAACATATACTAATGAGCACATCCGGGTTATTACGCCTAGGGTTCCAACACCTAGGGTTCCACTAATGTTGTTTCGTTCCTGAGATCCGCTCCTATAGAATAACTTCATCTAAGTTATTCTATTTCTACTAGTCTTAATCATGGTATCCACTGCAAAAACACAGAATTATATAAACATAAAACAAGCTGTCTTATAAACGACAGCATAGTCCTACTAATGGGAATCAATGGCTGAAATTAATTAGGGTATTACTAAAGGGTCATGCCAGAACAAAGTCAAGGCAATATATAAATAAAGCATCAGATGCTTATATATACTCTAAACTACATAAGCTATGTAATCATGTCCTCATGCAATAGGATCTAGAAAGTCAAAGAACCTCTATGTATACCTTCTGCGAATTTATCCATCTTAGTCATATCATTCAACTAGTCTAATCCCAATACCAGTCCAATCCTAATACTAGTCCAAATAGCTAATCATTCATATCACAATGATAACTAGCTACCTATAGCAGTAATAGCAATTTATAACCATATGCTAACCATAACCAGCAACCTAAAAATCTAAACAGATATCAAGTTAAAACAATACTAGATAAAACAAGATATCACCGCATAACCAAATATAACCAATATAAATATGCACTAAATCTAGAAAATTTTCTAGAATTTATTTACCTGTTAGCCGTCTGGAGATGTCCTGTCGCCGCCAAATCCCCCATATTGACCTCGTCAATAATACCTCGAATTTCCGAAACATAACAATCGTCGGAAATCCGTACCAATCCGAAAATACCCAGTTAACCTGCCAAACTTGGCGAACTCCATAAACCCAAAGACCCTAAGGAACTCGGAAACCTACGCTCTGATACCAAATAAATTGTCACGCCAGGAGTCCCCCCGAGACGAAAATCCGCATCTCCTGTGCGGGTGACAATACCAATTTATACAAGGCCTACACGGCCACTATACATCGGTCAACACGACGGCCAGGAATCATACCACATCACACGAGATAATAATAAGGCCTCGGCCAACAAATCTAGGTAAACAAAAGTCTACTCTAACTAGACTTACACGCCATCTGGCAGAATACTCAACCAAATCAATCGAAATAAAAATCCGATCAAAGGTCCCTAAGGACATACCAAAACATCCACAGTACAAATATCCAACTCTCCTAAACATATATTCTAATCCAAATACCCAAAACCGTAAACACAAATAACAAAATACACTTCCCACGAGGGGTTTGGCGGTGGACTCTCCGACACTCCGTCTGAAATAGATATAAAACCACGGGGTAAGTTCAAAGAACTTAGCGGATACTAATCGATATGAATAGTAAGAAATAGCTAACAATACTAATCATGCGGTCTGATCTCATATATATGGTAAGCAAGAAATAAATGCAAAAGGATCAGTACTACTTTGAGTCTCTACCACGATATAGGAGCATGTGCCCTACTATAAGAGATAAAGTCATCACCATATAAGAATATGAATCCACGTATGCATGTCGATCATATGCAACATCCAAGGCATCAATACAATAATGCAGCAAACACAATACAAATGCAATCCGTGCAAAATGCATGTCGTGCAAATGACATGGTCACCCCTGACGCCAGTCAGCCGCCTCACACGCGATGGTGAAGCCGAGTGGGTAGGGCTCTGACAATCATGCACTCTGCCATCACTACTCTGAGTGGCCAGAGTGGACAAGATCTTTGTCGGAGTACACCTATCCTCCTGCAAACATAGTGGGGAGCTAAGCTCTCATCTCCGTGTCATGGAGCGGAGGAGGGATCCTGCCGCTACCACGCGCTGCGCTACCTACGCTACCCATGGCGGTCAGTGAACTGTACAGAGCAAATGCACACACCCTCCCGATGTACCACTAACCCGCATGATGACGATGTATGCGGGCCATGTAACTAGCTGCGGGCTCAACAATAAGGGAACCCCGTCCAGCCAGCATGCAATCATGCAAGATGGTGCATGATACTACAGCATGTAAATCCTACTCACAATACCTCTCCGAATAATCTGTACACTCAATATGTACATATCCATAATCCAAATACTATGATCCAAGTAAAGCAGGAAGATATAAACATCTTGATCAAATGCATGTATCTAGTAGGCACAAAACATACTAGGCATATAAACATGAAAAGTATTGCATGCTATCCTAACTAACATATCAACTTGACTATATCTAAAAGATAAGTCAAAGTACCGCTGATAAAATGTCATGAAAAAGAACCAAATCGTCACGGTAGTGAACACGCCTTTCGTGGATCAGAAACACGCATCTGACATAACTATTGTTAAGCACTAAGATACGATCCATCGTCGAATCAAATCCTAAGCCGATTTTGACATAAACCAATTAACCCAAATGCTTAATAAAATCCCGGTCACATCCCACCTAATATAACTATCGTTTCATCCATCAATTAAGCAAATATGATTTTACAACCCTAAAATCATGTTTATCATATCCAAACAAAATCGCCGCACACTGCTCTATTCACTCAAAACACCCAAACGAGTCCTCTCCTCTCATTCACAAAGAACTTAAATGACTAAACCAACTCAAACTCGTAGTCAACTCCATAGATCAAGAATCCAACTGCATATAACCAAAATTAACCACCATATGCACAAAGAAAAGGAGCGGATCATGCTTACAATGATTGAAACCTCGCCGAACCCCCTCCGAAAATGCACCTGTTGGCCGGAAAACCACTGCCAAACACCATCCCTTTGCTCGACGACCCACCCAAAAATCACGGAAGGGGAAAATCGGGCTCCGTCGGCGTCGGTTACGTGGCGAGGGAAATCGAGCTGCAGCCCGCAGAGGAGTCGACGATTTCACGGCGCTGCAGAGGCCGGGCCGGGCTCGGACGTCGCAGCCGGCTCGGGCGCGAAAGGGGAAAAGGCTCGCGAAGAAGGGATCGACGGCGAAATTTGGGCGCCGACGAGAAAGAGGGTCAAGGCGTCAAGTGTAGCTGAAGAGAAGGCCGTCACGCCGAAGAAGAGGCGCCAGTTGGGCTCGCAGAGGAGACGAGGGCGCCGTGAAGTGGCTCAGAGAAGGGAACCGCCGAGGGGAATAGGTATCCAAGGAAAAAGAAAGAAAAGAAAATAAATTTTTAGGTTTTCCCATTGCGTATTTTATCCCCTTTAAATAGACCCCTCTAAAGCCCGTTTTCTTTATCCCCGTAAAAATCTCATACGGAGTCCGTTTAAATCCAGAAAAATTCCTAAAATTCTCTAAAAAAATCCCGAGAAATTTCCAGGATTATTTCTCTAAATTCTTGGCCATTTAATTTACTATTTAAATTTTGCCGTATTTAACATGTTATCTGGATTACAAATCAAAACCTATGTAATCCAGATTACATTACAAGCTTCCAATTTGCATGCAATAAATTACATTTGCATGCATGCAAATGTGATTTATTGTATGCAAATGAGACTTAGGTGTTTGTCATGACGATCGACCGGCCGGTCGGCGAATCGACGGCGATCGACCGGCGACGGCCGACCGACGACCGGCGGCGGCCGATCAGCCGATCGGCGGGCGGCCGACCGACGATCGACGGCGATCGACGGTCGATCGGCGGCGGCCGACGATCGGGCGGCGGCGGCGACGATCGGCGCATGGCCGGCCATCGATCGGCGATGGCTTGGCGACGACCGATCGGCGACCGGCCCGATCGACCGGCCACGGCAGGATCGGCGGTGATCGGTGGCCGACGATCGGCAGCGGTCGCGGTCTCGATCGGCGATGGCGATGGCCGCCGTTTCGCGGCGATCGACGGCGATCGACGGCGGTGATCGTGGCGACGATGACGGCACGGTGCCGACGATCGATGGTGACCGAGCTCCGTCGGCCATCTAGATCGCACGCTATCGCTGCCGATCCATTCCTATCGTCCTTGTAATGGACACCAAACAAAAGAATGTAATGAATTTTGTAATCCAAGATTACATACAATTTGTATCCAAACATAGTAATGTAATCAAGATTACATTGTATTCCATTACAACTTAGATTACATTACAACTTGGATTACATTACGCCCTACCAAACGTAGCCTTAGTTCAATCAAATCTCATCAATTCAATTTAAATGGATGATCTAGATTGCATCCCTTACCAAGAGACACAATGTCTCTTCATTTGGATGCATCTAAGTCTTTCATTTTGAATTTAATGGCCAAGATTAAATCATCCAAAAAAGTACTTATACCCCTTCATTTGAATGAACCGGATTTATCCATCTTAATCCAATGATCTAGATTAAGTCATATTAATTTCTTATTTATATAATTGAGAAAATTAATTAATTTTCCAATAATCCTCCACATGAATGGAAATTAATGCATGTATGTACGCTGACACTTTACAAGAGTCCAATTGATAAGTCAATGCATCAGGAGAGGTAGCTTGTGGCTTTGAACCTTCCGTAGTGGAATGCTATCGAGCATATTAAGTTGTGCAGTGAACGTAATGTCTTGAATTGCTCAGCTGTTTGTGTATACTGAGACAATAACATCCACATAGAGACTTATCTCACCTATTTTTGGTTCTCATGGTTGGTTCCATTTCGGCCATGAACACCATCTTGGATTCATGAGTATTTCATTGAAGCGGTCTGTCTTCACACTCATATAGGTGACACTTCTATCAAGAGTATCCTACCATACTCCACCTTATAAAGGTATAAAAATCATTAAAATCATAAACTTAACCTTACTACATGTGGTAGGACAACACATATTCATCCTAGGATTGGGATAGAGATACTATATCTCGTGTGCTGTAACACAACTTCTGTAACTTCGTTGTCCCATTGAACCAAGATCTTGGGATCTCCAGTCAACAAGGTTGGGTTCTCGCTACAGTCGTTTTAGTTGTAGATTTTTAATCTCATTTCTCTCGATAAGCAGTATACTTGATCTTGATTTAGCCCCTTCGTAAGAGGAACTGCTAAATTATCTTTAGACTTGACATAGTCGATTGCAATCACTCCATTCGAGATCAACTGCCTAATGGTATTATGTCTACGATATATATGTCGTGACTTACCATTATACATACTACTTTATGTCCTTCCAATCACCGATTGACTATCACAATGTATAAGTACGGCGGGCACATGTTTTGTTCAGCTCGGAATATCTTCTAAAAAATTCCGCAGCCATTCAGCTTCTTCAACCGCTTTGTCTAGTACTATAAACTCGGATTCCATAGTTGACCGAGCAATGCACGTCTGCTTAGTGAATTTCCAAGATACCGCTCCTCCACCAATCGTGAATACATATCCACTAGTGGATTTGGAATCTTTTGTATCTAATATCCAATTAGCATCACAATATCCCTCTAAGACAGCGGGATATTTTCCGAAATGTAATCCATAGCTCATAGTATATTTCAAATATCTAAGAACTTACATCAGTGCTTTCCAATGGGTGTCGTTTGGATTATTTGTAAAACGACTCAACTTGTTGACCACACAAGCAATATCCGGACGTGTGCAGTTTGTGAGATACATCAAGCTGCCTATTATTCGAGAATATTCTAATTATGATATGGGCTCACTTTGGTTTTTTGCTAAGTGTTGACTTAGAGTCATAGGTGTTTTTACTGTAGAGAGATCGTACGCATTGAACTTCTTCAACATCGATTCTACATAGTGGGATTGTGTCAAAACTATCCCTTCATATGTCCTGAGAATTTTAATTCCCAATATAATATCTACTCGATCCATATCTTTTATATCGAAATCCTTGGTCAACATTTTCTTTGTACTCATGATTATCTCATGGTTACTGACTATTATAAGCATATCGTATACGTATAGACAAACGAGTACATAGCCTTTAGGTGTATTTTTGACATAAATGCATTTGTCACATTCATTTATTTTGAACTCGTTTACAACATTATTTTGTCAAATTTCTCGTGCCATTGTTTAGGCGCTTTTTTGAGTCTGTACAATGACTTGACGAGTCGACACACCTTTTCCTCTTTTCCTGGAACTATGAACCCCTCGGATTGTTCCATATAGATTTCTTCTTCTAACTCACCATTTAAGAATGCAGTCTTAACATCCATTTGATGTATTTCAAAGTTATACAATGCTGCGATGACTATCAGCACTCGTATGGACATAATCCTTGTCACTGGTGAGTAGATATCAAAATAATCAAGGTCTTCTTTTTGCTTGTACCCTTTGGCTACAAGTCTAGCCTTATACTTGTCAATCGATCCATCAGCTTTATACTTGCGTTTTAGTATCCACTTATAGCCTAATGGTTTAGAACCAGAAGAAAGGTCCACTAATTCCCAAGTATGGTTATTCATGATGGACTCGATTTCACTATTGACTGCTTCTTTCCACAATGGAGCATCGGGACTAGAGAGAGCTTCGCTCAAAGTTCTTGGGTCCGTTTCTGACATAAAAGTCATAAAGTCCGGCCTAAACGATTTCTCAACTCTAGCTTGTTTGCTCTGACATAGCTCTTCGTTTTGATAGTCAATAGTCCTTTTACGACAATTAAGTTCAGAGACGTCATTATTGTTAGAACTTTCGTTGCTATCACTTTGAATGTTTCCCCTTTTATTTGGGAATACATTTTCAAATAATATCGTATTTCGAGATTCTATGGTTGTTCCCACATGAATATCAGGAATGTCTGATTTGTGAACTATGAAACGATATGCACTACTGTTTTGGGCATATCCGACAAATATTGCATCGAACGTTTTAGGTCCGATTTTTATTTGCTTTAGCTTGGGTACTTCGACCTTTGCCAAGCAACCCCACACTTTCAAGTATTTGTATGATGGCTTGCGTCCTTTCCATAGTTCATATGGTGTTTTGTCATTTTTCTTGTAAGGAATTTTATTAAGAATGTGATTTTCCGATAATATAGCTTCCCCCCACAACTTCTGGGGTAAGCCTGAATTTATCAACAAGGCATTCATCATTTCCTTGAGTGTCTGATTTTTACGTTCGGCAACACCATTTGATTGAGGTGAGTAAGGTGCCGTTGTCTGATGGATAATACCAGATTTTGAACAAAATTCATCAAACGGTGCACCATATTCTCCACCTCTATCGCTACGAATTATTTTAATTCGTTTATCAAGTTGATTCTCAACTTCTGTTTTATAGGTTCTGAATGCCTCTAAGGCTTCGTCTTTACTTCTTAAAAGAAAGACATAACAGAACCTCATGCAGTCATCGATAAAAGTAATAAAATACTTTTTACCTCTTCTAGTTTGCACGAATTTTAAGTCATATAGAAAAGGTAGTCTCGTCATTTTTGCTTCCACTCACACTTCACATTTGTGTGTTTTATCAACATCGACGTTTGGTAATAAATTTAATTTGACGAGACGTTTCAGAGTATTATTATTAACATGTCCAAGTCGATCATGTCATAAATTAAAACACTCGACAACATAGCTAAAAGCTTTTATTTTATTACCATCAAATTCACGGTGTACAATCATTACAACCATCTTGAACATACTCTGTTCTAAGTGCCCTTTACCTACAAATACATCATTCTTCGTAAGTACAAAATTATTTGATTGGAACACTAGTCTGAAACCGACTTTAACAAGTGTCGATCCAACTAGGTTCTTCTTGATGTCGGGAACATGAAGCATATCAATAAGCGTTAGCTCCTTCCCTGATGTCATCTCCAGAACAACTTTTCCAAGTCCGACAATCGGCGATGTCGTGGAATTGCCCATATAGAGCTTTCTTCCACTTATCGGAGTATACTTGGAGAACAATGCCTTATCAGAACAGATATGACGTGTTGCTCCAGTATCGATCCGCCATTGCTTCGGGTTGTCCACCACTGTGTTGGCTTCAAACACGATCGCAGTGAGATCTAGCTCCATGTCGTCAGAAGTTACGACCTGGTTCGCAACTTTCTTTTAACCCTTGGTTGGTTTCTTTGGGCGTCTATAATCTTTGGACATGTGTCCTGACTTCCCGCAGTTGTAGCACGAGCCCTTGAATTTCTTGCCTTGAGCCATCTTTTTGAATTGCTTCGGCTTTTTGGTATTTGGCTCAGCCAGGTTAGACATCTCATCGATAGCCCGCTTCGTTCCTTTAGAGTCAGAGAACCTTCAATTATCCTCCTCTATTCGTAGCCATAGGATCAGGTCTTCAATCCCCATCTCCTTTTGCTTATGCTTCAGGTAATTTTTGAAATCCTTCCACGATGGGGGGAGTTTCTCAATTACCGCGGCTACTTTGAACGACTCGTTCAACTTCATAACTTCAGCATCTAGATCATGCAATATCAGTTGCATATCTTGGACTTGAGATGTCACACTTTTGGAATCCACCATTTTGAAATCCAGAAACCGGCCGACGATGAATTTCTTCAAACCGACATTTTCGGTTTTGTATTTCTTCTCTAGCGATTCCCACATAGATTTTTCCGTCTCTATCAGACTATACACATTATACAATGTGTTGTCCAATGCATTGAGAACATAATTACGGCACAGAAAATCTCCGTGCGACCACGCATCACAAGCAGCCTTACTATTGGAATCTCCTTCCATAGCGGCTGGCGGGTCTTCAAGCAAAAACCTTACGAGGTTTAGCGTCGTCAGATAAAATATCATCTTCTGCTGCCACCTTTTGAAATCAACTCCGTTGAATTTCTCCGGCTTCTCTCCGAGTGGAACGGAGGTCGGGACTCCGAGTGAAATGGTAGTCTGAACGTCGTTGGTCACGGCTATATCAGATTGCACCGATATCGTTTTACGATTGTTTGATGCGTCAGTCATGATTGCCGCCGGGGAGGATGCAATTTGATATAATATCGTCGAGGCTAGTGTTCAACACTATCTCTGTAAAATGATATTGCTCCGCTCAGGTGCTTACGGATAGCAGCAATTCGTTTCCAAGATACAACGACGATGTCTTGGAATAGTAGCACTTCAAATTCCGAGACCGGCGAACCTTCTCGTAGGCTTTTTGGGCTCTGGATGCAGAAGATGGGAGGTATGAATGATTGGATTGAGTTGAGTTTTTTGAGTGAGTAAATTCCATCATCTAGGGGATCATATTTATACTAGGTGAAGAGGTAGATGAACCTCTTGGTTCAATCAAATCTCATCCATTCAATTTAAATGGATGATCTAGATTGCATCCCTTACCAAGAGACACAATGTCTCTTCATTTGGATGCATCTAAGCCTTTCATTTTGAATTTAATGACCAAGATTAAATCATCCAAAAAGGTACTTATACCCCTCCATTTGAATGAACCGGATTTATCCATCTTAATCCAACGATCTAGATTAAGCCATATTAATTTCTCATTTATATAATTGAGAAAATTAATTAATTTTCCAATAGATTTCACCTAGACTGGTAACTGCGTGTCACTTGACTGTTGCTTTCTTTGAAATTAGTAGTGAACTGCCTAAATCTAGTTTCCTCTTTTCAGTAGTCCTGATAGAACAAGGCACTCTTTCTTTTTTCATTTGTGCTGAACATTTTTTGAACAGAAAGTTCAAACTTGCATGCATGATTTGTTTGATAATATTTAGACCATCGGCAACAAGATATTTTGCCAAAGCACACTTTTTTTTTTAATTTTCTTTTTCTCACTGATATAATGGACTATTTTTCACTTGGAAATTGATCATTATCATGTGCTCCATACCGGATGCTATATCTTATAGTTATTACTTGTTGGATTAGGCTGGTCGAGGTGGTGTTGATGCACCATTTGCATGGGAGAGCAGGGAGTTTCTGAGAAAGCTTTGCATTGGGAAGGTTGTGAATTTGACTCTAACTTGTGAACAGTTTACCTACCCTTGTGGAAGGTAACATCCTTCTCATAGCCTTGATTTTTTTTAGGAAGTCACATTCAGGGTGGATTACATAGTTCCTTCAATTGGAAGAGAATTTGGCACTGTCTTTCTTGGAGATAAGAATGTAGCATACTCAGTTGTTTCTGAAGGATGGGCAAATGTAAGGATAACTTGTGTCTCTTGTTAGCTTTGATATACTTCCTAATGGCTTCAATATTAATAAAAGCTCCAATGTTGATTGACCTAAGCTTTCTTTATCACCGGGTAAGGGAGCAGGGTCGACAAAAAGGTGAAGCAAGCCCATACCTCGTGGAGCTACAACATTTGGAAGAGCAAGCCAAACAACAGGGTGTAGGACGCTGGACCAAGGTTATTACTCTACTTATTTCTTATTGCTGAGATTTTTTGAACATTTATGTCACTCAGATAAACTAGGACGCTGGACCAAGGTTATTTCTCTACTCGTTTCTTATTGAGTTTTTTGAAACATTTATTGTATTCAGATAAATCAAGTCTTATGCATGCTTTTTTCTATTCACAGAAGATGGGAGCCTTTTTTAACATGTTCTCGTTATGGATGTTAAGGCTACTTGGCCCATCTCAATTTATGCTGAGCATAGTATTTTTTAGGTTTGCCTACTCTTGGTTAAGATTCAATAATCTTAAATTGTTGTTTTACTTACAAATGTTATATTTCTTCATAACATAAATTTCTTTGAATTACTGGTAAGAAATGACCTTCTGTATAGGAAAATCTAGGTTTAAGATACACTAGCTATTTTTCTAATGCAAAGCTAGGCAAGTTACATTAAGGTAAAATTTGTGTTTCATATTTCTCAGTTAAAATTTTCTGTCGAAATAAAACACAAGATGGCTTGAGCATCAATGACGATAACACTGACTATATGGTATATCTTTGAAATTTGCCATTATACCTTGTAGGGCTCGTAGTCCTTTCATTTTACCATGTATTTTCCTTTTTCTTAATTTTTGGTTTCAATCCAGCGTCCCTAATACCACTGTCTTCTACTCCAATTGCTCATCAGTTATCTTGCAGCTATTTTATTGTCTTAGTTTTTTATGATTATTTAAAGAGTGAGTACCATCATGCTTGGTGACTGCTAAAGTTTAAACGCCCTTGTAAACCTAGCTAATTTTGTGGTCAAATCTTGTAGGTACCTGGTGCTTCAGAATCATCTGAAAGAAATTTACCACCTTCAGCCATTGGTGATCCTAGTAATTTGGATGCAATGGGATCGCTAGTCGCAAACAAGGGAAAGCCCATGCAAGGAATTGTTGAGCAGGTTCGTGATGGTAGCACTGTTCGAGTCTACCTCCTTCCCAAATTCCAGTTTGTGCAAGTTTTTGTTGCAGGCATCCAGGTATATTTTTAACTCAATTCGAAAGTTGTCTTTTTTTTGTTTTTCAACTCTAAGAGAAAAGAAATAATGGTCTTAACACATAGGCTCCTTCCATGGGAAGGAGGACTGTTAATGATGCTGTTCCTGAGAATGAAGTCACAGCTGATGATACTAATGAAGAAAATGCCAATGAAATTCAGAAACCACTAACATCTGCTCAGAGACTTGCAGCTTTTTCTTCATCATTTGCTGAAGTTGCACCAGATCCATTTGGGAGGGAAGCCAAACTTTTTACTGAAATTCGTGTCTTGAACAGAGATGTATGTTCTATTGTAATTCAGTTTATGAAATTCTCCATTTGGTTTATGACGTCAGTCTTAATCTTCAAACTACTACAGGTGAGAATTGTTCTTGAAGGTGTAGACAAATTCAGCAATCTAATTGGCTCTGTTTATTATCCAGATGGTGACATTGCGAAAGACCTTGCTCTGGAGCTTGCAAGGCATGTATGTATGGTTATATAGTTGCATGGTAAACATTGTTCTTATTATGGAGGCTAAAACAAGGTAGCAATGTGAAGTTGGTTTTTCTGCAAGGGTGTTTATATTTTGGATAAAAACGGTTCTGATTTTTGGAAAAGCATATTCCCTATCTTCTGGTTAGGTGATCCTCAGAATGAATTCATGTATGGAGGGAATATGACCTTTACAATCATATGTTCTTGAAACACAGAATTGGTTAGGATATAAATTACATGCAAAATAGATATGAATAAGATGTATCATATGATTGGATATAACATCAAAACAAAATTTATAGACGGCAAATTTGATTAATCATATATCTTGGATTTGAAAGTTTTGAACCAATGTGGAAAAGATAAGAAGAATTAAAAAAAAAGTGTTATGCTTGGCTGAAAACCAGCAATGTGAGCGTTTCTCCTTGATTTTATATACATATAAATTTAATTCGACACATACAGTGCAATTCACCTTTACCGTATTCTGATGACTTTGATATTAGAATACCAGCACAAATGTTTGATGGACACATTTATGTAATTGTATCTGCTTCCTAGCTACCTAAATATGACACAATGATGAACAAAAGGATTTCTGTAAGAGGCTGATTGTTCTGTTTTTTTTTTTCTTCAGGGTTTTGCTAAGTATGTGGAATGAAGTGCAAACATGATGGAGGATGATGCCAAACATAAGTTGAAGGCTGCTGAACTGCAAGCACAAAAAGATCGCCTGAGAATCTGTACAAACTATGTGCCTCCAGCTTAAAATTCAAAAGCTATTCATGACCAAAATTTCAATGGAAAAGTATATTTCTTTTACCTGGCTTCCTTGAAATTGATACATTTGCGGGCCATAACTTCTGTATTTGAACTATGTGTTTTTTTTAAAATTAATTCTTAGGTTGTAGAGGTCATGAGTGGTGATTGCATAATTGTTACTGATGCTGCTGCCCCATATGGCAGCCCATTAGCTGAGCGTAGAGTCAATCTATCAAGCATCCAAGCACCTAGAATGGGGAATCCAAGAAGAGATGAGAAACCAACACCATATGCCCTTGTGGCTAGAGAATTCTTGCGCACTCGTCTTATTGACAGTCAACTATAATTCTTTGCTTGATGTACAGGATGAAAGTTATGTTACCGTTATTCTCACAGTTCATTTATTGTTAGGTGAATGTGTCACTGGAGTATTCTTCCTCACAAAGAGTGCAGCTGAGGATACATCTTCTCCATCAGCTAACTATTGGTAACGGATGCCCACTAAGGGCATTCAACATAGGGTAATGGAGGGGTCACCCATTATCCCAATGAAGATTAAATGCCCACTGTGGAGCATTTACAATGTGCTAATGAGGTGATCCTTGAGCTCACGAAGCCACTAACATTATTACATGTAGATAACTCCCCTCTAACATGAAAGTAACCTCTCCACTAACATGAATACATGTCAGTAACCTCTCGTTTCCTTTTGACTATATAAGTATATTTCTAGTGTGAAGTATAGTGTGTGGAAGAGAGAGATTGATAAGCAAGTGTAAGTGTGTGCAAGTTTGTGAGGAAAGTGAAAATGGATGAAGGGTCGTGCATAAGAAGGGATTGCAAGTGTGTGTAGGCAATAATTATGATCTGTGCACTTATCTCTTGTTGAGTAGAACAAGAGGTTCGTCTCTATCCTTGTTGAGAATAACAAGGTATCATCACCGGGCTTTGGATTGCGACGTTGTGAACCTGTGGTGAAAGTTCGAATTAACAACTCGTGACTTTCATCCCAACTGCGAGCCTTCGACAGGATCAGAGTTCACAGAAATTCCTGAACAGAGAAGTGCTGGAGAATTTGTGCATCATCTACACCAACCGAGGTATAATTTAATTTCTACAAGTAGAAGTAAATATGTGTTTTACTTCATCCTCTTCCAATATACTTGGAGTTAATGTTGCTTAGTTGGTTGTTTCTCGTGGCTTTGCCACTGTAGTCAGACATCGAGATTTTGAGGAAAGGCCAAATTATTATGATGTCTTGCTGGCTGCTGAATCACGTGCAATTAATTCAAAGAAAGGGATTCATTCTTCCAAAGATCCCCCAGTGATGCATATAACCGATTTGACTACTGCCAGTAGTGGAACCATATTTTCTTCATTTTGTATTTTTTTTGCATGCCACTAGGTGAACAAAATATGTTATCCTCACAGGCATCTTTGAGAAAATCTCGAGATTTCTTACCTTTTCTGCAAAGGACTAGGAGGCATACTGCTGTTCTCGAGTATGTACTCAGTGGTCATCGCTTTAAATTACAGATTCCCAAGTAAACATGAACTATTGCCTTCTCTTTTTCTGGTGTTCGCTGTCCTGGTCACGAGGAGCCTTTTTCAGACGATGCTATTGCTTTGATGAGGAGAAAAATATTGCAACAGGATGTTGAGGTAATACTAGTTGATTTATCATAGTTGAATAAACATTTTTCATTACTATTTATGAATTTCAACGTGATGCTGGATAGATTGAGATTGAAACTGTCAATAGTACTGGGACATTCTGAGGTTCCTTGTGGGAGTCTAGGACCAATATGGCTGCTGTCCTTCTGGAAGCTGGATTAGCAAGACTTCAAACTTCATTTGGTTCAGACAAGATACCTGATGCTCATCTTTTGACCCAGGCTGAAGAGTCAGCAAAACGCCAGAAGCTGAAGGTAATCCATCTTACTGTTCATTTCTTTTATTGAACTACTGATAATGGATGACATAAGTTTCCTTTCCCTCTGTATATTTGGGAAAACTATGTCGAAGGACAAGAAGTTTCAAATGTTACATCTGCTGAAGAAAATAAAAAAGAACTGCTCAAGGTGCTCCTTGAGAAATGACTTGATATACTTGTCAATTGATTTCTTTAATAGTTTGGTCTCTTATTATGTTCTCTATAACCTCAGGTGGTAGTCACCGAGGTTCTTGGAGGTGGGAAATTCTATGTCCAAATAGTTGGCAATTTTCTGCACTAAATTTTCTGCAACCAGAAGGTGGCTGCTATCCAGCAGCAACTTTCTGCACTAAATGTAAAGGAAGCTCCAGTCATTGGTTCATTTAATCCTTCAAAGGGTGATATAGGGCTAGCTCAGTTCTGCATGGATAATTCCTGGAATAGGGCCATGGTATTATTTAATTTCTCTTACCTCTACCTATCATGATTGTTGTGCATGGGCCTTTTTATTCATTGTTATGTGAGGTTTAATTTCAATGAAGTGTTTTTCAAATTTCTGTTTCCGTTGTTTCTAAAATTTGTTTATCACTTCACATTTAGTAATCATCAAATCTGGAGTTTATAAGTCAAAATGCACGCGGTTAAAAAAAAATCAGATAAGTTCAACACAATTGGGTAGTCCAGTATCAATCAAAAATCAAAAGAAAACATATACCATTTGGTACGAATCAATTGCTTTCTCTTGATATATGGGTATACTTAGCTATGGTTATCATTTTGGTGCTACAACATTAAACCTTTTATCCTTCAAACGTGTATTTGTTCCCTGTTTGCATGTGTGTGATCTTTATGATGCTTGATCGGAATTGAATACCCACTAGTTGCTGTAGTTCTTAGCTCTACCGAATGATAGGCACAGTTAAATGATGGTTGTTGTACTGGTGCTTCAACATAAAGCCTTTTGTTCTTAATACATGTATCTGTACCCTGTTTGCATGTATGCGATATATATGATGCTTGATCAGAATTGAGTATCTGCTGGATGATAGGTAGACTTAACTATGGTCATTACTTGTGCTTCAACATTAAGCCACATGTTATCTGTTCCCTGTTTGCTTGTATGTGATGTATATGATGCTTGATCAGAATTGATATTCCTTAATTTTCTTCTTATTTTCAAAGTAGTATGACTCATGGAAATGATAATTTTATGGAATTGAATATCTCTTAGTATTCTTATTTTTTAACTAGTAGTATCCAGAAAATTGATAATTTTGTTCCAATTATCTGGCCTAGATTGTCACGAGGACACAAAATGGCAAGTTTGAAGTTTTCTATATTGATTATGGAAACCAAGAATTTCTTCCATATTGTTGCTTACGTCCTCTTGACCCCTCAGTATCAGCAGCTCCTGGTTTAGCTCAGCTTTGTGGTCTAGCATACATAAAAAGTTCCTAGCTGCCTGCAGAGTATTTGAGTGAGTGCACCCTGAACAACTCGAAGGAGTTCAGGTCTATGATTGAAGAACGAGATACTTCTGGTGGTGAAGCGAGGGGACAAGGCAGCGGTACTATATTTATGATGACTCTCGTTGACGTTGAAGGTGAATGTAGCATCAACGCTGCCATGCTTCAGGTCTGAGCCCATCTTTATTTTTTAAGTTACATAAATCTTTTTCTTCTCTTAAGCTATTCTTTGTCCATCTTATCAACATTTAACCTCTTTTATGGGCAAAATCACAACAACAACATATAAGTAATCTGCTAGATTCTCAAGCCTATCGTAGATTTGATTCCAAGGGATCAACTAGAGGAGACTTGGGATTGGAGTTTGGTCTAGGTAAATAAAGTTGGAATCTGATTCGCCTGAACTGATAGGAGTACCGCTGAGTTTGGGTTGGTCCAGGGGGAGTCAAATTCAACTCGCCCTAAGTGGAATAGGTGGAGTATGGTCGATGATTGGGTTATGGTTGAGTTTTATAGTCATTTTTATCCAAGGTGTGGTTTTAAGGTTTTCTTTCCAAGATTTTTGTTTTTTTTGATAATTCAAGTATTCAAATCTTTGGTCCGACTAATCTGGAATGTACCAATCTTGCCCCATGCATACCGTCCACTAAAATAATAAGAGGGAAGTGTGATGGGGTCAATGGGTGATCCATGATTCGATCCAGATATCTAAGAGCTCATATTTGAAATTCCAAAGAGCAAGATTTCCATTTAAAATTTCAAAGAGCAATGTCTAAGTGAAGGGTCGAACTGTGACAGTTTGATTGTCATTTTACCGTCTTAATTATCACACCGAACCATGGGAGCTTCCTTTGCTAAACCATTGCACAGACGTCACACATCCGACAACTAATACTATTAATCAGTAATTTTAGCCATAAAACTTCATTTAGGTCTTCTTGTTGCACAATTCTATGTTATTTGCATATCTATTAAATTACCTAGTGGGGGGTCTCTACTCCTACCCACAGGTTTAATATTCTCTTATATAGACATCGAGAACGCTTGTGCATCTTTTTTTCGTCTCTGACTTCATCGATCTAGTTATGGATTTTATCCTTTTAGACCAAACAATTTTGGCATTTTGCATTTGTTGCCTCAATTCCCTGTGGGATTCTGATTCCTTCAACTAAATGAGTGCAGGAAGGGCTCTTGACAATTTAGAAGAGTTCCAAGAGAAAGCTAAACAGGAAAGACTGAACATTTGGCAGCACAGTGATGTGGAATCCGATGATGACGATGTAGCTCCTCCGAGAAAAACTGCAGGCCGCTGATGAAAAGCCGTGTCGCAACTAGATGTTTAAGTCCAGGGATATGATACAACTCCAACTTCTACTTCTACTTCTACTTCTACTTCTACTTCTACTTCTCTCCTTTGGCCATTTTGTTTTTCTAACTTACACCCAGAGGAAGGCATTGATTTTCTCTGTCAAAATAAGGAAATGGCCATTCCTCCTCAGTCTCCATTTCGAATTTTAGACGTGTCCATTACACTCCGGGTGCATTTGGTTTGTAGATAATCTTGATTATCAATTTAAAATTATCCACGTTCGCACACGAACACGCAACGTAAGAAATGCAGCGTATAATATCCCTCTGTCTTTGTATATAAATATAATTTTATCCTATATAATTCATCCATGACACCCGTGGCATTTCATCATTCACTATCTAATCTTTTAGGATTCAAGGATTGGACTATAGTGTGCATGCGATCAGACAATGAATGATGAAGGTGCTCATGGATGAGTTGTATAGGATAACATTTCTCTCTCTATATATAGAAATATTATCCTATATAATTCATCCGTAAACATCTCGATTATCTACCGTCCAATCCCCTAAGATTTAAGGATTGAGCTATAGTGTGCACCTGATCAGACGGTGGATAATAGAAGTGCTCATAGATGAGTTGTGTAGGATAATATTCTTCTATATATAGAAATGTTATCCACATGAGAATGTTATCATGAGTGACAGTATTTGCGTGCTTCATGAGCACCCAAACATGCATAGTAATGGGGAATGCACAGCGTTTCACTCCATTGAAATTTTTTCCACTCGACATCACCATTGTGCAGTTGAATCCTGACCATGATCCGATTGGAATCCGCTCATGGTCCGACTAGATTTCAGTCGAATCGCTGCTGGAATTGGTCGCGATCGTTAGTTGTAGTGGAGTTGGCGGTCGCGATCCGGTCGGACTTCGATATCAATTGGACCACGCCTGAATTGTGATTGGATTGCGACCAGAATCACCCACGATTGCAGTCGCCAATGGCCACAAGATTGGTGGTCACAATTCGGTCGAATTCTGCCTTGAAGAATTCAAAGGTTTGGCTATAGTGCAAATGGTAATCAACGTTCAAGAATTTGGCTAGATTGTGGGACAGAAATATTGCACATTTTTCATTTATTGTGCAATCGTATTTGATCAGACAATAGAGAGCTCATCGTGCACGAGCACACACTGATGTGTCGCCCAAGATAATATATATCTTAAGCGGCGATATTTGCGCATTTTATGAACACCTCGAGCACACAGAGTAATAGGGAATGCACAGTGTTTCTCCCTGTCGGAGTTTTTGCCACTCAACATCGCACCGAGTGGTCGAATTTTGATTGTGATCCGGTCGGAATCTGACTATGGTCTGATTGACATCGGAGTTCGATTAAATCGTGGTCGGAATTGGATGCGGCTGCGGCTGCGGCCACCAGCAGTCGCGACGCTAGCGATCACAAATCGATCAGAATTCGACAATGATTCGGTCGGACTCCGATGTCAGTCGGACTCCGATCGGATTACAACCAGATTGCAACCACAATCGGTCGTGATTGTGGTCGGAATCGACCGCGAGGTTGGTGGTTACAATTCAGACAGATTTCGAGCCAATCCTATCATCGTTCGGTGGCTGGACGACGACAGTGACCCAGACAAGCTCTGGGATTGGGCTATAGTGCGGATGACGATCGACGACGAAGAATTTGACTGGAGTCGTGGGATATATGCGACTCGTGCGCGACGCGAGAAATACATAGTTCCTGCATGCTCCCCGCCCCCCGTCGCTCGAAATCGTCGAAATCTGACAACGGTCCGACCGCAATACGACTAGCACCGGAGTTCGACCGGCACCGGAGTCCAGCCAGATGGCGATCGGATTCCGACGAATCGCGGTCGCTAGTGCCCGCGATGCTGGCGGCCACAATCGTGGTCGTTTTTGGTTGGAGTTTGGTCGCGATCCGATGCCAGCCGGATCACGGTCGAAAACGACCACGATTCGGTCGGAATTCGACCGCCATCCGACCGAACTTTGGTGTTGGTCAAATTTTGACTAGATCGTCGCCGAATTTTGATCGGAATCCAACCTCCTGTCGGCGATTTCGAGTGACGGGGGGCACACGAGTACTGTGCATTTCTCGAGTCATGCATGGGTCACACAAATAGCGACGCATAGGATATATTTATATATATATATAAAAAGTTGGATGACCAATGGTGCATATATGCAAATGATGAGCATGAGTCAATCCCCGCCAAAGGCGGGGATGCTTGCTCTCTACTGTGTAAAGCGTCGATACGGTCATAGGTTGACCGTGATTTATCTCCCTTTATACAGTTGTGAGGTCGGCCTTAAGAGGCGCTTGGGGTGAGCGATATCACCTTTTGCAAATGATATATATATATATATATATATATATATATATATATATATATATATATATATCCTACACAAATTCATATGTGAACACCTTCATTATCTATCGTCCGATCCCTTATATTCAAGGATTGAGTTATAATGTGCAAGCGATCGAACGATGGATAATGAAGGTGCTCACATATGAATTGGGTAGAATAACAGTAATAAAAGTGGTAAAATATCGATACAAATAATCGAGAATTCTTGAATCAATCTTTAATTATATTGTATTTATGATTTTTTTTCAAATAAAGATCAATCACTTAGGATGTTCAAGTCTGTTAAAATAGTTCATGTTCATATCCGTTCGATTTATCTCACTCTTCGATTATAGACCCTTGATCGTTAATGTAATATAGTTCCATAACTACTCCATTGATTTTTGAATATTTGCATTTCAAAAATAAAAATCCTATCAATCCCTCCAGGACTCCTGTAGTCCTAGCTCCTATACACCAAAATGAACCTAACAAAAGGATTCTCTGCCGCCACTGCCAGTCTCAGCACCAATTTGTCCCAAAGTCACATAAATTATTATGAATCTGATAACATAGTACCTGTCATTTCAAATCAAAGAATTTTAATGCAGATTTCTTGATCTGGAGGAACCAACCGATGATGCCAATCCCTGGCAACGCATTATTTCTTTATTCAATCTTGATCGGTGTGAATAAATCCAAGCAGAAGAAGCCAATTAAACAGTCTTTTGCTATCATGATGTCTCTCCTGTCTCTTAGATCTGCACGAAGCCTCCGTGATGCAACGCCCAGAGGGGAAAAGGGGAGTTCTGAACTTCTTGCATTTGTTTCTGATTCTCTCACTTTTGTGTCTGATTGCGTCCAAGCAGAAGAAGCCAATCAGGCCTTTGCAGCATTAAATTATTAAAGAGTTTTGCAGCTGGAGCAACGTAAATCTTGCATGGGACTGTGAGCCAGTGGCATTCTAACAAAAAATATTGCTCGTGAAAGAACTAAGTTGGCCATCTACCGTTGAATCTGATTCAAGTGTTTAAACGAGGATACAGATTACAGAAGGAAATGAGTGAAAGAATTTAGCAAGATTTCCATGGGTAAACTAGCCAGAAATGGCATTCAATCTGAAAGATAGTCTGAGAAACCTTCCCCTTGCAGTTTTTGGTGTGTTTAAATCGATCGATATGCAGTCTCGACCATATAAATTAAGCTATTTCATGATTGCAAAATAATATATTGCTTGCAAGCTGAAACAAATGGAAATAGAGATCAATGGTACATTATTATTGCATGATGAGAAAGACTGACACTGTTACAAGGAGAGTGTAGCATTGGAAACTCAAGATTCCATGTTATAATCCTAAGATTAAGTTGCTGGATTTGGCTACTGCTTTAAAGATGATTCCTTGATTTCTCACAACATCGTGTTGTCAAATCCTGCAGAATGCAAGAGCACTGCTTTGATATCTTCTGGCAGAATACCAGGGTCTTTGCATTGCTGGTAGAGGGGAAACAACAAGAATATTAGGCAACATGGCCACTAGAATGAAATCAATTTTTGCCTTTATATGCAATGAGAAGAAAGCTTACCTCAGCTCGGAAAACATCCAAGGCAAATCCATTGAAACAGCTTATGACGGCTTGTTGGATGTCAAGCCCTAGGCCATCAAGTGCCCTCATGGTGGAAAGCAATAGACCAGGTCGACGGGCACAGAACATATGGATGTTAACTGCTCGGCCTTCTCGTAGCCTAACCTCTACCTGCGAATGCAGAATTTAGATTATCAGCAACCGCAACGATATAAGATACATGAAGAATTTTAACCGGAAGTTTGGGATGTAAAATTGGTAATCATGCTTTTGCTAGAGGACCTTCTTTTTCGATCCTAACTTCCACATCGTGATTGTGAAAGAAGAAATGGAAACAGACATGCAACTAAGTTGATGGCTTTGAGCATAGTTTAACATATATGATTTATCCAGAAGCCACTCAGAGGAACTTCAGATGGTTGCTCAGTTGCATCATAATTGCAACTGTTAAAGAAAATTGTCGATAGAAATCAGGACCTTTATTGTAAGCTTTGACGAAAGAAAGGAAAGATTTGGACGACGACACAAACCCTTGCTGGTTGACTAGTTGGGCTTGGTAAAGAGCTCGGGCAAAGCTCCTCCTTCACGCGACACGGTAGAGCGGGCAGTGTCGGAGTCAAAGGGTGAAAGCTCACCCCACTAGTACCAGGAATTGAAGAACTTGAAGGAGTAGACTCTAGTTCATTATGAAGATCGTTGATCCTTTGCAAAAGCTCTTTTAAGTACTCAATTGCATCGCCGAGAATCGAAGCTCTATCCATCTACAAGGACAAGATGGAATTATGTACATCAAAATCAGAAAAGATCCTTGTAGCAAAACATATTAGCTGAGTATGTAAATGAGAAGAATGAGGGGGGAAAAAAAGTACTATTCTTACATCTTCTACTTGTAACAAAAGAACTATTTATCCAATCCAAAATATCAAGTCACTTAGGTGAGGGAAATCTTGGTATGTAAGTATGCTTAGCCTCACTTAGCAATATATGATTAGAAGTGAAGATTGATGCTCTCCTCACTTCCTATTCCTTTCGATATGTAATTTAACAACCATCACTTGTATAACAAAGAATTCCACAGCTCTATGAACAAGGTAATTAAAAAAAAATTATAAACATAATTATGGGAATAATTGAAATTGATCGATGATAAGATAGCTGCAGTATTTCTAAAATGGGTAGAGAATTTGCATGCTTTTTGCCAGTGCCGCTTATGGATTCAACACATTTGATTCAGGTCACTAATCTAGATCATCCCCAAAGAACAATCTGCCATATGACATATAAATTATCCTCAAAAGTGAAGTGTTTTTCTTGACAATGACGAAGTATCATAAAACATGCAATCACTGAAGAACGCAAAATTGGATAATTTGAAGGAAATAGAACTTATTAATTGAAACCTTCAAGTGAAGGATGCTCATTTCACCTTGCTTATCTTGGGAACCACAGATCTTAGCATGTAAAGCCGGTCGTTGAGCTTCTTTCTCCTTCTCCTCTCCGCCATTAAGTTCTTGGCAGGGAGGCCCTTCTTCTTCCCCTTCCGGTCTCCACCACCAGTCACTGTGCTGTGGGCAATCGAGCTGCTCCCAATGCCGACATCCTTTGCCGTCTCCTCGCCTTTGGCGTTCTCTGCTGCGCCATCATCCGTGTCATAGTTCAATCCCGACGCATCCATGCTGCCATCGTCCATCTCGTACTCCTCATTCCCATTCCTATTCTTCTCTATCTCTTCTTCCAAAGTGAATTTCCCCCGGTTGCCCTGCCCCACTCCTTCCGGGCTCCACAGCCCCCAAAAGGCACCATTTTCGCCACCCACGCCCGAGTTCTGCCGGAGAGCGGCAGCGGCGGCCCGCTTCTGAAACAGAGTCGGCGGCGCTCCCATCGAAGGGAAGATCTCCAATGGCCTCAAAACTTTGGACCTGTTGAGAAATGGAGAATTCTCAAAGCAGTCTAAACCCGTGGGACTGAAGGCAGCAGTGGGGATGGAACCGGAACAGTGCTCGGACGTCGGAAGCAGACGCCCACCGGGGAACTCGGCCTCTGAGCTCAGATCAGCACAGCCAAGTTGGTTGCTGGGTCCGACTCCAGCAAAACCCATGATTGCTTCCCCTTCACCGCCGCCGCCACCGACTCTATTCATCATGACAGAAGACGCGGAGACGTGGGGAGCCGAAAGAAACCCCGGAGCGTCGCATCCGAGATCGAGCCCGGCGTCGAAGGGGCTCGAACAAACCGCACCAAAAAGAGAGGAAAACCCGGATTTCGCAGCGAAAAAGGGCGCCGCGTTTTGATCTAGGTCATCGACGGGCGGGAGCAGCAAGGTCTCATGCGGCTTTAGTTTCGAGGGAAAGATCACGTCTTTGAGCTCCGGATGCTGCTGGAATGCATCATAGGGGTGGTGGTGACCGGCAACCACGGCCGGCACCAGGTTGGGGACGGATGCCGCGGTGGCGGCGCCCAAGTACCATTCATCGTCGAGCATGGACTTGAAGCTCGAGAGGCCGAGCTCGTCCTTGCCATCGTCCATTGCTCCGCCGCCGGCGTTTCTTCTCGTCCACGACTCGGCGTCCTCTTCGTCGCCGCCCTCATCCACCCACACGACGCCGTTCATCCTCGAGAGCAGAGCAGGGCCTGGCTCGGAGGCTCTGCTTCTTTAGTACCGGTACAGATGCCTCTCCTTCCTCTTCCACTTGTAAGAGAGGGACGGGTCTGAAACGTTACGTTTTCTTCAAGAAGAGAGACGCGTGGCGTGCCGTTTTCCTCTGTAACTTGCCATAAATTAATTACTGCGCTGTTAACTTCCAAAATCACAATGGCTGGCTAATCATGCAACACGCTACCCGATTTCTACAATTTCTCCTTTTTTCCATCAATAGAAAAAAAAATTGCGTGGTTCTGTTGCTTTATAATTTAGAAACTTCTGAGTAGTAAAAACTAAAAGCGCTTTTTTTTTATTCTCCTCTTAAAAAGGAAGGCATTTCACGTTTTTTTTTTAAATTAAAAACATTTTTAAAATAGTTGTATATTTTAAGGGCAAAAATATATCTCTGACATAAATAATGCTGTCGATATTGGAGTAAAATAATAAAATATTTTTTAAAATAATATGTAAGGAGGAAAAGCGACACATCTTTAAAATGGAAATGTATATACAAAAAATTAAATACACTGAATAGAAATATAAATATAAGCGCAATAAAAATATATATAAAGATAAATTCAAAATATAACAACATTCTTATAGATAAAACTGAAAACAAACAAATAAATAAAGATAAAAAAAAAATCCGGATACACTTTGCTTTTGAGGTTCCTAATTTTTTTCCCTCGAAAATTTTGCTCCTACTTAAATTTTTGTATTTCTCAGAAGATTGCATGGTACTTTTTGTATTTAAAAAAAACAACATATTTTTTTTCTTAAAATATCCTTCTCATTTAAAACAATTAAAAAAATAAAAAAAATCATTGTTGCAGCTGCCACGAAATAATAAAAATTATTTTTTTTTTATAATTGAAAAGTTTTTTTTTATATTGATTGAGTCCTTCTATGTATATTTTTGTAAAGATCAAATTTTGAATTCAACAGTTCTCTTTTAGGATTGACTCTATTAGGAACTATCTAATTGAGCGGCTAGACGAATGCATGGCTTAGTCGACTAGACGACTACATTGTTTGGTCGCTTGATCATGCATGATAGTTGTGATTAGGTGCCATGTGTTTAATCCGAGTGCCTACTGAGTCACATGGTGGTCGGGTCACCATCGTCTAGTTGCACAACGGTTACGTCTCGATCACCCTTGATAACAATAGTAGCACAACGGTTACGTCTCGATCACCCTTGATAACAATAGTAATATAATTCTAGGGTTGTCTCAGTTGATAAGTACAAAAGGGTATTTTTTAAATGGATATGGATCAATTTTTGAGAATTTCATCATTCTGGACTATCGATCGATCCCTTCTTTTATACTTATCATCTAAGATCATGATTTACTTTCTCCACCGATAGAGACAATCGAAGGAAACTACTAATGTGACGGTTCCATATTTTTTTTATCATGATGATAATATTATAGTCACTCTGGGTCGAGCTGTGGTTATAGGTGATCGTGGGAGTTTTTTTTTTTCTTCTAATTTTTTTAAATGAGACGGATATTTTAACAGAAAAAATCTAAAAATGTGATGAAAATTTAAATACGAGATTTAATTTGGGAAAAGTTCATAAAAAAAAATATAAAAAAAAATGTATCGTACGTACTTGGCGCATAAGAGGGCAAATAATGTTCCATGTGGCCCGTCGTATTCACGCCAAGGAAACAAAGCAGCCATGCCAAGTCCTTTTCATTAGGCTGTGCTCAACATGCATAGCTTGCTAACCTATCAATGCCAACGTACTCGAGGGAGCCTAACTCACAGTCACTCTCTTGTACTCGATCTGCTGCAAATCCGATCGATCAATTAATACAGTGAGAAACAAGTCGAGAGAAAGGCGGATCCTTTACCGGAAGATGAAATGGAATTAGTTACGATCGATCTGTTTTTTTTTTTTTTTTTTTAATATAATTCTGAATTACCGTCTTCTTCCCTGGTAAATGGGGCAACAGCTACGGCACTGGAGTGTGAAAGTGAGAGAGAGACGACGACTGTTCTTTAATGGCAGATCAGACAAACGAGGAGACAAGAGCAGAGAGAAGACCAGAGAAAGAGAGAGAAAGGAACTGCATGCCAATTGCCAAAGCGAAATGGTGCAGCGTTGGAATAAATCAGAGAGAGAGAGAGTGAAAAGGGAAGAGAAAGGTAGCCCGAGACTCTCGTGACGACCGCGTCTTCCATTCAACCTCCTTCGCTATTCCGATGCCTTCGCCCTCATGCAACGCACAGTCGCAGCCACCTCCTCCTCCCTCCGCTTAATTATTGTTCATCATGACTCGATTTGTCGCTGTCCGCCGGATTATACTGCCGCACACGTTACAGCGTTGAACTGGAATCTCTTTGCCCAAGCAGCGAGCGATCGATCGCGATCGATCGGATTGCGTATCCGAGGAGGTTTAATCTGCCGGAGAGAACAAGTTTGAAAATTAATCGCTCTGTTTCACACCGGCAAACTGCACGCATGGAGAGAGCACAAAACAGAGAATGTTCCATTGCAAAATCATTAAAAAACAAAAAAACAGAGAGAGAGAGAGAGAGAGAGAGAGAGAGAAAAGAGAAAGAAATAGATAAATTTAACATTCATTTAAGGCATCAGCATGAGTTAGTACGAGTGATAAATTCATCATGCACCAATCTGGTTAAGACCTGCAAATGGAAGCTAGCTGAAGAAGTTACAAATGGGACAGTCACAGACGACTCACAGATTGCATGAAGCAAACTGTACATCTCTTTATATATCCAAAGCAGAGAGTACATGTTTCAGTTGAGGCTGTGCATGAACCCTAAGTCTCCGTACGCACCACCAACTAGCTCGATTAATGCTGAGAACTACCTACCCTGAATGCATGAGCTAGGTTTGTCGATCAATGATGGTGTTCCTTCAGTCTTCGTGCCCTGCAAAGATGGGCAGCATAATTAGTGGAGTCATGGAGAGCCTTCGCTGAAATTTATGCTGAAACGAAGAAGAAGGGGACTTCAGACCTCGCTCTAGTGCAGGAGAAACAACCAGTTTAGGAGCTGGTGCAGATATTTGCAATTAGTAGGGACCGATTGGATAATTGCTCAAACTTAAAAGCATTTTTTGCAAAATATTTTTTCGCGGCCCAACCCAATCCGGCCCAAATATTGAATTGGTCCGCCCATAGTTCGGATCGAATTTCGATCCAACTACAAAAAGACTTTGGTGATCTGGATTCTGGATCAGGTGTGGGGCTCATTTACATGCCAATTACTGGGAGAGTACAATGCGGGGTAGAGAATGTGTTGTAGAAAAGAATCTGCCTTCTTCTCGTTTGTATTTTATCCCTCCAATTCCTCCTCCGTCGCTGCCGCCGCCGCCGCCGCCGCCGCCGCCTCCTCTTCGTCTCTCCCTCGTGCACTACGAATCGCAGGTTGATCTATCGCGTCGGTCTACCTAAGGGTTGTGCTGAAATCTCTTTCTTTCGAAACCTTGGAAATTTTGAAGGGTTTGTGCCCGTTTTGGTAGTTGTTCTTCCCTCATCCTTTGTGGAGTGTTTTTGCATCGTCGTTGAATGAATTGTGAATTAAAGTTCCAGGCTTTGATTTGAATGCACGAACTTATTGTTCTGTGTCTAGTATGTCCCGTAAGTTGAAGATCGCATGTGATGAAAAATGCGCATTGTAACTTCAAGTATCTGGTTGGATGTTCTGACGGAATATGAGAAACTAAGAAACCTGCTTCAGAGTGGGGCGACTCTTTCATGCAGAGGATTTTGAGGGTACTTAGCGCTGCCATCGGAAATGAAAGCCCTCCGGGCTGATTGATAGTTGACCTAGAGTTCTTCCGCTATTGTTGTCTCTACCAAATGAGTAAAGGGTTATATTAGATGATTCAGTGAACTATGTTTTCTATCTTGATTACTGTTTTCATTTCTAAGATTTTGGCAAAACTTTTGACACTCGTATGCCTATTTTTGATTATTACAGTTGTAAAGAAAATTAGGGATGCATACACGGTGTACAAGTCATAGTGTGTGTAAAATTTGGGGAATAAAACATTATATTATCTTTGGAGAACAATAGGTGAGAGGAGATCACCACATACTTGAGGCAAAGATGGAGAGAGGAAGACATGGACTAGAGGAGGCCTCCCTAGGCTGTTGGAATTGGTGGCGCCCTCGGCCAATGAGGAGTATTATTGAAGAAAAATCTTAACTCTAGAAAAAGAGGCTTTGATACCATGTAAAATTTGGAGAAGAAATATTGTATTGCCTTGATGAGATAATAAACTCAGTATAAATTCCTAAACCTAAAAGTACTAATACGAGACTAAATACGCTATACATAAACACCTAATAATTATAATACCATTGACAATATGAACTCAGATGATCCTGTTGCTTTTTTTATCTTCCATGTATCACATAATTTGTTATAAGCTCAAATTAACTGATATTCCATCTTTTTTTTTTCTTAATGCATCTATTCCTCTTTTTCTCGTTCAAGTTATATTTGTCCTCTTTGAGTTACACCATGTGGTGACATGCTTGCTGACTTGTAATCATCCAATTGATTCATTTGATAGTACAATTTTTCTCCTACTATGGATTTCTTGAATTCTGAGGGTTATATTACCATAGTGGAAAATTATCTGATTTAACAATCTCTGGACATGGGTGTCCTAATTCATGTGTAAGAAAATGTTGCTACCTGCAGGGGCCGTGAGGATCCAAGGATATTTGTCTCTTGTCAAGAGATGGCTGATTCTTTGGTTCAATCAGCAATTCTTCCTACTGTTGCAGTGAAAAGGAGTCAAATTCACCTTCAAGGCTCTGGAAATACTAAAAGGAGTGTCCAAATGATGGGTTATCAGCGAATGCTCTTCTTTCATTACAAGTCTTTGAAGGCTCGAGAGGGATAGATATGCTAGGCACTTCATCAAGATACAAATGTGATTTTTGCTAGGCGGTTTCAAGATATATATCTCATTCGCAGGGGAAAGCCAGTCGAGGAGTTGCTAAGGCCATGTTTAGGCAATGAAAGCAATAATGCTTTCTTGAGAAGAGGCAAAACGCCTAGGCCACAGCTTTGTTGGGACAGAACAAATATTGTTGGGCCTTCTTCGTGAAGGGACAGGTATTGCTGCAAAAGTTTTAAAATCAGCGGGAATTAGTCTTAAAGATGCCAGGGTGGAAGTGGAAAAGATTATTGGAAGGGGAAGGGGAGTTGTTGCTGTTGAGATACCTTTTACACCTTGCGCAAAACGTGTTAGAATTCTCATTAGAGGAAGCTCAACAACTTGGTAAGTTTGGGATCTTCAGTTATAGAGCTTTATTGATCGTTGAGCTTAATTCCAGAACTTGTTTTCTTTGTGTGTTAGCTACATCTATTTAAAAAATTATGCTATTTTCAACTATCTGCTAACTCGTTCATCCAGTAAATCACTTGTTCAATAGATTTGGACCTATTATATCATGTAACTTTATATGTTCTAGAAATGTGGTTTTTGAAGTGAATTGAATGCCAGTGCCACACTGCTTGTGTGACCAAAAGCAGAATGTTCTGCTATACACTTCAAATTAGCAAAAAACTAACTAGGTAGAAATGCATATTCTACTTTTTTGAATCACTCAGGATTTCAGCATCATCACGTATGACACACCTCACTTGCACTGATGAGCATATTTGCAATTCTCCAGAGATTGGTCATTAACAATTGTTGTTGAACATAAATAGTATCGTACACATTGGAAAGCTGATGCTATTCTCTTTGTTGTATGTTTTTCTGTTTGTTTATGAAATGTTGAGTATTTAGGTCATCCAACATATAATGAGAGGATAACATGAAAGCCTACTGTCTGTAAAACTATGGAAGCATTAAAATCTCTAATTTGTTACCAAGCTTTGGTTTTAGCATGGTTAATCATTCCCTTCGGGTTATAATATTTCATGGTGTATTAGTGGTTCTCATATGGGTTGATTTTTCTTATTGATCACCTAGTAGATTGCAAAGATGAGTAAATTTTATAAAATCACAGTTAGATCTGCTATGTTATATAGAGCTAAATGTTGGATTATGACTGAGTACATGAGTAGAAGATGAGAGTTGCAGAAATGAGGATGTTAAAATAAATGTGTGAATATACGAGGATGGATTAAAAAATAAATGAAAAAATCAAAGCAAAAGTTGGAGTTACACCTATTGAGAAAAATTTCTGAGAGATACATTTAAGATGATATAGATATGTACTTAGACGATTGGTAGATCCTCCAGTTAGGCGATGTAAAACTATTATAAATATGCAAATCAAACGTGAATGAGGAAGACTAAAGGAGACTTGGTTAGCAACGATAAACAAGATAAAATTTATTTAAATAAAGATGATGTTATAGTAGGGGATAAAGCCAAATGATATAGGAAGATCCATATAGTCGACCCCACATAGTGGGATAAGATTTGACTATTGTTATTGTTATCGCCCACAAGTTGCATGAGTTCGGGTTCTTTTACTTTCTCTTGTTTTGCTGACTTTTTCCTTCTTTTTGTTACCTTTTAGGTTTAAGTTGGAATTCAATGATTCATATTGTTGAACTCCAGGTCATAACTATGTTGGGTATGGGCACCTGCTTCTTGGGCTTCTTCGTGAAGGTGGAGTGGCTGCCTGCGTGCTTGAGAGTCTTGGAGCTGATCCAAGCGACATACGTACTCAGGTAAATCATTGTTTGACTTCATTTTGGATCAACGAGAAGTTAGTATTGAGGCAACTTCGAACTTCATTATGGAACAGGTTATTCGAATGTTCGGGAAAAGGATTGAATCTGCGCCTAGCGTAGATGGAAGAAGGATTGGCATTAAGAGGCCTATACTTGAGGAACATGGAACAGATTTAACAAAGTTAGCAGAGGAGGTAATCTTGGATCTCTAACTCAGAAACATGCTTGTTAATTATTATCATCAAACATGAAACTCTGTGCAACATGGTAACTCTACAGGGAAAGTTAGATCCCGTTGTTGGTAGGAAAGAACAGATAGCGAGTTACACAAATTCTGGATAGGCGTACAAAGAACGATCCCTGTCTAATTGGGGAGCCTGCTGTTGGAAAGACAGCCATTGCTGCAGGACTTGCTTGACGCATAGCCATTGGAGATGTTCCAAGAACTATGGAAGGGAAAAAGGTGTTTTAACTACTCATTACTTCAATTTTTGATTTTCATGAAGAGGTAGAAGTCATGTAATCACCCGGAAGTGCTTCTTAGACTGCTATTATTATATCGTCTGTTTTTTTCCCTTTCACTCTGCATATGAATATCGATGATGTAAAATTTATTTTCAACTTTGTAATCTAGGTGATTACCCTTAATATGGGGCTTCTACTCGCTGGTACCGGATGTCGTGGAGACTTTGAAGAAAGATTAAAAAAGTTGATGGAAGAAGTTAGACAAAGCGGTGAGAGAATACTATTCATTGATGAAGTACACACACTAATTGGAGCAGGAGCAGTGCGGGGTGCCATGGATGCTGCTAATATCCTAAAACCAGCTCTTGCAAGAGGTGAATTACGGGTATGTCTATGTGCCCCAAATCATTGACTAAACATGTACCTTGGATTGTAATTTGTTATCAACTTTGTTCCAGTGCATTGGAGCCACTACGCTTGATGAATACAGAAAACACATAGAGCAGGATCCTGCTTTGGAAAGACGTTTTCAGCCTGTCAAAGTTCCAGAACCAACAGTGGATGAGACAGTACAGATTCTTAGAGGGCTTCGCAAAAGATATGAGATTCATCACAAACTTCATTATTCAGATGAGGCTCTAGTTGCTGCTGCTGAGTTGTCGCATCAGTACAATAGGTTTGCGAATTGTATTTTAATTCCATCCTTTTTATCGCAGACACTACATTATAATACTCCTTGATTCTGTTTGATAGAAGGATTCAATTGCTTTGTGGACTACCCATAACTCTGTATTTATGATATTTTTTTCTCCCTGATTTTGTTAATTGAGTTAGTGCATATTTATCTACGATCCACAATGGTTTTGAATTTTTTTTTTCAAGTTTAAAATAGCGGGTTGAGGTTCTGTTTTGTTTTCTTCAATTTCTATATTAATTTCACATCTTTCTTAAGTACGCTGGTGCAATCTAATTGAAAGCACAATTTTTAATGCAGTCACTAAAACTTTTCTGGAATATTTGCATCATTTGGTCAACAACTGCCGTGTTTTTTCCCCCTCTCGAGGGATATGTTTTAGCAAACTGTAAAGTGTAAACTGATGTAGAGTTCGAATCTTTAAGAAGGGTTTGCACCATGCAACTCGATGCGATTATCTTCTATGTTTTAACTAAGTTCTTCCCCTGACAATCAACCATCATCTTCTATCGTCTTCATATTGTCGCTGGAGCATCATTCAACATCTGTTTTAGAAAGTTTTATTGTTCAACTGGGCTATTTTTATACTGGCTGTCGAGAAATTGTTGCTGATGACAAAAGTGAAACTTTTGATTGTTCATTATCTTGTTCTCTCTCTATTCTGTCCTATTTAATTTGCCTTCTCTTCTTTGTGAAAAGTATAAACATTATTATTTCCAAGCGATGCTTTGCATCCTGCTATCAGTGATCGTTGCAGTTATTCCTATTTGCATTTGTTTCTTACACATTCTGCTTTGTTTTTAGGGATCGCTTCCTGCCTGATAAAGCAATCGACTTGATGGATGAAGCTGGATCTCGTGTCAGGCTTCTCCATGCACGTTACGATATTATCTAGCATGGTATTCTGCCATGTTCACTTCGATTTAATATTTTGAACAGCTTCCAAAGGAAGCCAGGGAACTGGACAAAGAACTCTGGCAGATCATTATAGAAAAGAATGAGACAGTCAGCCACCAAGATTTTGAAAAGGTCTGAGGTATTAAAAGTCTATAGCTTTTGTTGATCTCCAGCACAGAGCAATCCTGTAATTCCTGAACCTACTTTTACAGGCAGGAGAACTACGTGACAGAAATGGAACTGAAGGGTCGGATATCAGCACTGATTGACAAGGGCAAAGGAATAATAACCAGAGCTGGTTCCATTGTGACAGTATCAGACATACAGAACGTAGTGACTTCATGGACTGGAATTCCTGTGGAGAAAGTCTCGAGCGACGAGGGCGATCGTCTTCTCGAGATGGAGGAAACTCTCCGTGCACGTGTAATTGGCCAGGATGAGGCTGTCAAAGCCATAAGCCGTGCCATTCGTACTAGCCTCTTACTGTTTTGGGTCTGAGGAAGCCATGATCCAGCTCGATATGAGTGAGTTCATGGATAGCCGGCCATACTGCCTCGAAGCTCATTGGCTCACCGCCTGGTTTTGTTGGCTACTCCGATGATCTTCCGCTTGCTGAAGCAGTCCGCCGCCGGCCTCACGCTGTCGTCCTATTTGACGAGATAGAGAAAGCACACCCGGACATCTGATGCTCCAGATTCTGGAAGATGGCAGGTTGACCGACAGCAAGGGCCGGACAGTGGACTTCAAAAACACTCTCTCAATTATGACCTCCAATATCGGGAGCAGCGTGATCGAGAAGGGAGGACGTAGGATTGGATTCGACTTTGACTGCGATCATCAGGACAGCAACTGCGACCGAATCAAAAGCCTCGTCACAGAAGAGTTGAAGCAATGCTTCCGTCCAGAATTTCTCAATCGGCTCGATGAAATGATAGTCTTCCGACAGTTGACTATACTGGAAGTCAAGGAGATTGCCGATATACTGCTCGAGCCTCGAGGAAGTCTTTGACAGGCTGGAAAAAAAGCCAAGGATATACAAGTGCAAGTGACAGAGAGATTCGAGGATAGGATAGCGGATGAAGGTTACGACCCAAATTACGGGGCTAGGTCACTGAGAAGAGATATCATGAGGCTCTTGGAGGATAGCTTGGCCGAGAAAATGCTGGCTGAGGAGATCAAGGAGGGCGACTCAGCTATTTTGGACGTCGACTCCGATGGCAATGTGACCGTTTTGAATGGCGGGAGCATGCAGTTTGCCTGAGCCAGTGCCGCCATCTATTCCTGTATAGAGAATTTGCTCGTCTTGGGATCACACCAGTAGCTAGCTCGACCAAATAAGGTTTAGTGTTTGATTTTTTTTTATTTTTTTTCAAGAAGCGGCTATTTACACCCATCAAATATTATACATATTTTAATTTTTATAAAACTTTAAAATATTCTTTCTCCTTTCCATTTTTTTCACGCCCGAGCAACCGTTGTCGTTTGACATTATCGTCGAGCGATTGAATTTCAGTCACGATTCGATTCGATCAGTGTCGGAGTCCGATCAAATTACGATCGAATTCTGATCAAATTGGAGTCGAAATTTATTGTTATTGCGGTCGCTAGCCCTGCCGTCGCAATTTGACCATAATCCGATCAACGTCGGAGTCCGATTAAATCACGATCGGATTTCGATTGAATTGCGTTCAAAATCTACCGTTATTGTGGCCGTCAGTGCTGCGAATACTAGCGATCACAATCGTGGTAGATTTTGGTCACAATTCAGTTAGAATTCGACTGTGACTCGATTGATATCGAAATCCAGTCGAATTGTTATTGAATTTTGATCGAATTGTAGTTGAAATCCATCGCCATTGTGGTTGCCACGCCGCAATACTGACGATCGCAATTCGATCGGAATTCGATAGTAGTCCGATCGATGTCGGAGTCTGATCGGACTGCGATCGAATTTCGATCGATTTGCGATAAGAATCCGTCACCATTGCGATTGTCAATGTTGTGGCCAAAATTCGACTATTCGATGATGATACGGAACAACATCGGATGCACCTGCAGGTGTTCAGGATCCCGGTTCTCGAGAGCGGAGTAGGGAGAGGTGAAAGAGAGAAAGAATATTTTAATATTTTTATAAAAATGGAAGTGGGGGCGTGGATAACCACTCTCTATTTTTTTATACGAAGCAATCGGGTGAGATTCGTTTGATTCTTTAGACAATCGCCAATGGCATTCTTTATGGTTTTTTTTTTTTTTTTTTGTCGAGTTGCCTCGCGTAAGCAAGCACACATTGTTCTAACCTGGCACAGTATTGAGTTAAGATTCTTTATATTCAATGAAATATAATTGTTTTATTGATTACATGAAAGAATCCAGAACTCTTCTCGCATCTAATGCGTCCATTAATTGTGATCATCTATTATGCTGTGGGGAAGAAGAAACTATATCATTGGTTGATTCGAGTGAAATTTTTGGAATTTGATTTCTCCCCAGTAATTTAATTGTGTTGATTAGGCGTCCAAAAGCCAGTAGCATTATCAAGATTTTCAAAGTCCCCGCAGAAAGACTTTTGATATGTCATAATCTGCCTTGTAATGTAATCCAGATATTGCACCATAAATTCAAATGTGAGGATGTCGTCTTCCCGTGTATTGATTATTAGTTTTAAGAATTTATCGTGATTTGTCTTCTTTGCGTTGATTCAAAAGTGAATGGACGAATTCTCAAAACTGTATTTACACTCTTCCTTCTTGCACTGTTCTTTTATCATTGAGACTCTATTAATGGAAGGTCAACCATCGATTGACTCTGTGATTGTCTTGCATGATGAAGAAAAGTTCGTGACCAGATTGTTGAGTCAAAGGAAAGGAAGATCAAATACTACTGGACAACAAATTCAGGGCAAATTAAAGAAAAAAAAACACAAAACAATAATTAATCGAATGCGGAAGCAAATAAAACTATAAATTGTATCTGAATCATCGTCCTCATTGTCGTTGAAAAAAAAAAATCTGAAGATCAAAATGCATCTCAACAATAGAGTCTGATCTTCCGTAAACGCACCACTTATATATTCTTTAACTGGATTATTAGAACGTAATATATCATTTAGTTTTATTTGTATTTTGTTAATGATTCACGGAGAGAATTTTTATAACTTGCCTCAGATAGCCAATAAATAGTCGAGGATAAAGCAAATAAATCTCTCTTCATGTAGTAAATAATTGTTAGATTTATTTCTTGGATCAATGAAATACTTAGTGAAGAAACTGGGATTGGAGGATGAATCAGAGGTAATTAATCAAAGATAAACAATTTAAATAGAATAGAGTTTAATCACTCACCTTCAAATGATCCTTACACGTACGGTCCTCCAAAGCTACGATCCAATTATGTTCGATCCCTGCACTTGGTTCCATGTCGCCTGTAAAATCGACAACTCTGTCACCTATAACGTCGAACCAGTGCTCGAGCTCATTGTCACTGGCATTCTGTATTTGGTTCGAGTTACGATTATATATATGATTACTTGATAATCACTTAATTAAAATTATACGTAGAGAGTGAAATATAATTTATATGGTTTTTGATTCAATCTTAAATAATACAATAAAAATTTATTTATTTATAAATTTTAGTGTATAATGCTAGTTTAATATTTTACTATATTATTTTTAATTGGACTCTAAAATTTTATTTACTCTGAAAGATGATGGTATTGATATTGATATCGACGGTGATAGTTGTGACGACCGTCGATAACGATAGGATGATACCGAAAGTGATGGCGGGGAGCGGCGACGTTGACAACCGACGATGACGATCAACGACGAATGACGGACGATGGATGACGATTGACGATCTACGACTGAAGATAGTCGATACTTGACGGTCGACGGCAGTGGTCGGTGACGACCAACGGCGACAGTCTACGATTGATTACCAACGTGTGACGATTGACAGTCGACGATCGACGATGGTGGCCAGCAATCGATGACGACGGCGACGACTTCGTGATTGACGATGGCGAACGACAATCGACGATGGCGACAGCGACGACGACCGACAACCAGCGACCGATGATCGACGACAACGACAAGTGACCGATGGCAACAGTCAACAATCAACGGTCGATAATTGACAATGGCGACGGACGATCGCCTAAGGTTTCAAATATATTATGACGAAATTGAGATTTGATAAAATTTGTGAGATAATTTTGAAAAAAATATTTGTTAATTTTGAAATTAAGAAAAATCTTATTCTCTCCTAGATAATATGATTCCGAATTACATATCTCATTTATTGATACGAAGGACATACTTTATTACTTGAAAATCATTGAATTCGTAAATCAAATAAGATTATTATGGATAATCTTAAATGAATAATCAAAGGTATTCATGATAATTTTGAACTACCCTTGAATACGAAAGTGAAGAAAATTTGATCATCACTTTGGCATTTGTTTTGATAGAGATGTTTTTAACTAGAAATTATACCTGAAAAAAATCAGGATTTAATTATTGGATAAATAATACCTGTATACACTCCATGTACGGTGTTTCGGTCTAGGAGAAGAGGGGAGGAAGTCTGAGCTGGATCATAAGTTTTTTTTAGAGCACGGTATTTTTCAAAGGGAGTGGACTCTAAGATAATGATCGTTGGAATCGATTGAGGAAGATTAGCAAATAAATTAAGGAGACATATCTCGACAATATCTTTTTGACGTTCAAGTCAAGAATAACCATAAAAATATTCATCTAAGGAAGAAGAATTTCCTCCCTTTACAATCTACTTGATCGCTTTTATATAGAGGATGACAACATGCAGATACTGTACATTACATGATTGACACTTACCAAGCGACAGTGAGGAGGATTTTGGAAGACAATGCTTTATTAATGTGGTGTGATGAGACCCTTTAGAGAAAAAATCAATACAATCGTGTTAGAAAATCTAGGGAGACATAGTCTCATTAATGCAGGAGCATGTGTGATAGAAAAACTCTGCAAAAGTTAATCAGCGTATCGAATTCTGCCCACGAGAGTGTAGCTAGAAGAGGCGTGACTGTCCAGACAGAATTTTGAGGAGCATGCAACTTCATTAACAAGGAGGATATGTGGAATTAGATGCAATCCTGTCGGATAAACCTTTGACTAAGTCGACTCATCTAGTACAATTGATCTGGTGATTCGTCCCAAACCAAATAACCGATTATCGGAAGATATAGGTAAAATTCATCTGAACCGAGATATAGGAGCTCTGTCGAGATATAGAATCTCTATTGTAAAGGATTTATGCTGATTCTTCCGGCATTTGATCAAGATCATCCTCCGCCACAGTTAGATTACTGACCGATGTTCAAAAGGTGCTCGAATTATCTTCCCTAGGACTGCAAAAGATTTCTGGAACAAAGAGCTGCAGCATTCTGCTTCATTCGGTGAAATTTGTTTCATGTATCTGCACTCGAGGAGCTAATCATTTAGGAAACTGAAACTGGATTCTTGATTGCACACAGGGCAATGGCATGGTGCTTGAGGTTGAATATGGGGAGGAGTGCCGTGCAAAACAACTGTCAGAGAGTCTGCACACCGGCAAGAACAGCAGCTCTGTCATTGCAGCTGTGCAGAAGAAGCAGTGGAATTTTGAAAGGCAAAAATGATGAACCTTTGGCCAGTGAGGAGATGCTCCACGGACACAGCGAAACGGTACAACACGACGATATCTCAATAGATCAATGACATTTAATTCTCTATTTGAATAAATTTAGTTTTCAATTTCGAACAAATTTAGATAAACGATTCTTAATCAGAAATTTATCTTTTTAAATCGAATATATTTTTGATGCCAAAGGTTGTCAAAGCTCCCCTTTCGTAGTTCAAAAATTTTAGAGACTATTATAACTCTAATTCAGAGTTCGAAATTTTTTAGAATTTGATATGTCTCCCGTTAAGGGGCTCAAAATTTAAAGAGTCATCCAAAATTTTTAAATAACTGAGGCGACTTTGGACATCGGATATACCTTACAAAGATAGTATGATTGTATGTTCCTATGGAGATAACGTGGTGGCTAAAATACGATGATATTTACAGAAACAACATGAGTTGATTCCGAAAGAGATTTAAAATTTTTTTCTGAATTCAGATGATCTTCATATATCTTCATCATCATGTTAAAACTCATAGAATCTTTCGTAATTTATCTTCTTTATAATGATCGTGAAATAAACTAATGGAGATTTAACTGTTGAATTACGAATACATTTAATTAAGTATTCCGTTATAAATCTATGAGATCAGATACAAAAAAGAGAGAATAGTGAGGAGCTCGGGAAAAAACAAGACTTTTCTCGTAATTTATCTATCGGAAAAATTTAAATATTCGATATTTAAAATATTTATTCTGTTATTCAGAAAGCCTTACTAATTAATATTTACTGTATCCATATTTCTAACACTTTTTAAGAGTTAAAAAATGGAAACAAAGTAAAAGAAAGAGTAATAAATGATAAATGAATGTGTACATCTAGCCGAAAGAATCTTTTTTTTTTTTAATTTATTTATTTTTAAAAATAGTCTTTTTTAAATATTGTCGACCTGTATTTTTTAAGGGGATTTAATTTGGGCAATTGGAGTTTGCTGTTTGAGAGAAGACATGGGATCCGGAGGGGGGATCAGGGACAGTTTTGAAAAGAGTTGGGAACCGGTGAGGGATATGAATGCGATGGGCAGGTGCATTTAAGCCGGCTCATACGCGGCGTGCTCTGGGATCAATTGCAGCTTCTTATTCCGCAGGGCCTCTTGAACGCCATCCAGTTCGTTTGTTCATTGGATCCCCGACTCGTCCAAGCATTTTGGTCGTTTGAAAAGGAACTATGCGAATGACCTTAACCTTCGCCTTATCTACGAGTTTACCCTTTTGAGACTCGAGCTGTTATTCAATGTTCGCTCTTCGCCGTTAAAAAGTCAGTGGCAATCTTGGGATATCCATACGGTTACGGTGCTTTTCCAATTTTGCCACTCTCACTCTCCCTCAGTCTCGCCCTCTCCGCCTTCTCTTCTTCAAGCTTAGCAAACTGCAGTTAAAGTAACTCGCGCAAGTTGCAGCCACGACAAGCCGGGGAGCCACTTGCCGCCGCCATGTAGGCGTCCGCCCATGGGTTGCCCTATCAGTAAGCGGAGCGCCGCCGCCGCCGCCTCGGCTCCCGCCGATAAATTGCATCGTCCGCCGCCCTCCGACCGCTCCCGCATCCCTCCCGCGCTCTCCCCTTCAGACGCCTCCACCTGGCCGACCTGGATCCTCTCCGTCACCGGAGATTCCCTCCTCGGATGGAATCCTCGCCGAGCGGACTCGTTCCGTAAGGTTGCCAAGGTACGGTTCCTCCTCCTCCTCCCCCCCATTTTAACGACGGAGTTTTGAGGTGTTTTGTCGAGGAAGCTCCGGTCTTGGTGTTCAGATCGGGTCGGGGACGTACAGCAACGTGTACAAGGCGTGGGACGCGGAGATGGGGCGGATGGTGGCGATGAAGAAGGTGCGCTTCGACTTGGTGGAGCCAGAGAGTGTGCGGTTCATGGCGAGGGAGATCACGGTACTCCGGAGACTCGACCACCCCAACGTCGTCCGGCTCGAGGGGATTGCCATCTCCCGCGTCTCCTCCGCCCTCTACCTCATCTTTGAGTACATGGAGCATGACCTTACTGGCCTCGCCGCGGCTCCCGGCGTGCGTTTCACGGAGCCCCAGGTCGGCCCCTTTCTCCCTATTTAGGTTCTCAGACTTTTGGAATGTGAACTCGCATCTTCTTCCTGATGATTTAATTCAGTCAATTCTTGGATTCCTTTCTTGGCTAACCTCTGTTCTCCTCTTCTACTGTTCTATTAATGATGCTGCAGGATTTCCCAGTAACTCTTCTAATGTTCATCTCATGATTAGTTAAAAACATAGGGATTTAAAGTTGATCTGGATCTAGCTTTATATTTCTGGATGTTTTCAATTTTGTCATTATATTCTCATAAATATCTTTAATTATTTCAATATACGCATGCTAATATTTTTTTTTTTGAAAATTTTTACATAAATTTTTTTGGATTCTATCATAAATTTTTTCAAAGTCTATAAATATCATGTATAAGTTCTATTTTTGTTTTTGATATTTTTCAATTAGTTGTTTGAGAAGATTTCTAGCTTCAATATTGTAGACGGGAAAGAAGAAAAAAAAAAGTTTGATTGGAATGCTGTAAATCTAAAAGGTTTATGGCAATGGTCTATGACAAAGAAGTTCGACTATTGTGCTTCGTTCGTTTTCTTGTTTCACAATTGCTGAAAGTTCAAATGTTGTTATAAATCAGACAAGTTATCTGTTGACAGAGAAAGATGCATGAAATACAAGTTTTAATTGTTATCCTACTAAAATGAGAGTGTTAGTGCCACCAGAATTGTTGTTATATATATCTGCATATTTCTTTTTGGTTTACACATTAATATGAACATACCCTCTGTCATTATGTTACATGCAGTTGATGTTCTAGGTTCTGTAATTTGCCCCAGGTCAAATGCTACATGAAACAGTTACTCTCTGGTCTCGAGCATTGTCACAGCCGAGGAGTCCTACACCGCGATATTAAGTGTTCAAATTTGCTTTTGGACAATGAAGGGATACTCAAGATAGCCGATTTTGGACTTTCTTCTACCTTTGATCCGGACCATAAGGCACGAATGACCAGTCAAGTGGTCACATTATGGTATCGAGCCCCAGAACTCCTACTTGGTGCAACAAATTATGGTGTTGGTATTGACCTTTGGAGTGCTGGCTGCATTTTAGCAGAGTTGTTAATGGAGAAACCAGTTTTTCCTGGAAGAACCGAGGTAATGCATTAGCATTCTATTCCTCTACATGTCGCCATTAGTGGCAGTGACATTCCTAACATTTGATTGATATCTTAGCAAGACCTTGTGGATAGACACACACTGCCATTGCCATGATTCAAATATTCGACACATTTCTTTTGCTTAGTTGAGTTTTTATATCTGTTCTTAACGTCGTTCAATGCTTGTGCTGACATACTTGGTGTTTTACAACTAAACTGGAGGTTTGATGTTAAGATCCTCATCTTGTGCATGTAGGTGGAGCAGCTGCACAGGATCTTTAAGTTGTGTGGATCACCTTCAGAAAAGTTCTGGAAGAAGTCCAAATTGCAGTATGCTACTATCGTAAGGCCTAAACAACACTACACGCGTTGCATAGGAGAGACTTTCAAGGAACTTTCGCCTTCTTCTCTGTTGCTAATCGACTCACTTCTTGCACTTGACCCAGCTGATAGAGGCACTGCGACTACTGCTTTGAACCACGAAGTCAGTACTTCAATGATGCATTGATGCACCATTGAAATAGTTAACCGTGGACAATTTACAAATTTTCTAACAAATACTACTAACTAGGCATTATCGATGATGAATTTTTTTGTTTGTTCAGTTCTTCAAAACTGAGCCTTATGCCTGTGATCCATCAAGCTTGCCTCAGTATCCACCAAGCAAAGAAATGGATGCAAAACTGAGAGAGAAGGCCAGAAGGTAACCTGCTGCTTAAACCAAAAGAAGCTATTGATCTACTAACCGAGTTTTCTTTTTTCTCTCCTCCATAGACAAATCACTATGTCTGGGAAAAGCAATTCCGAAGCATCAAGAAGATCTAGCATCCGCAAATGCAATAGCAGAGCAGTCCCAGCTCCAGAAGCCAATGCAGAGCTGCAAATAAACTTGGAGGTACTTTTGTCGATGCTCTGCATTCTAGTCCATCGCTAAACCATTTTTTCAGACTAGCTATCAAATTGTAGCTTGCATCTTAATTGTCAATTACTGAAAAACCTTTTTAAATTTTCAAATTTTGTTCTCTCTTCTACTTTGGAGATAAGGAAAACAGAAGCTCAAAAAATTCATCTTCTAGATCAAATCTGAATGGTGTTTAAATTTATTTGGAAAAAAATCTGACTTCTAGTCTTCAGATCACAGTGTTGGAAGAGCAGTTGTTGAAATTAATCAACCAACAACTTATCCTAGAAACTCAAGTTGTTAGGGACAGGACCAATTCATATTTATATGACGGACCACAGCACTTGCCCTTGTTGAAGTAAACTCTAAATACATAACAATGGATTGTGTTGTGGGTATTAGTTCTTCTGTATACGGTTCTGGAATAATGATCTAGATCCTTGGATATAGAAAACATTGAATAACAATTAATGGGACATGTTAAGGTCATTTTTTTTTTAGTTTGCTTTATAAGCCATCCTTAAACATATAGCTAGTCTAACATAACTTTCGGTCAATTACATTAAACATAAATATACATCTACCTATACAAGATGCACTAAGTCTATCTAATAATTCTCACTTTGATGATAATATTAATTCAAATTAGTAACATATGTATAGATAGATTTATTAGAAAACCTAAATATACTAATCAGTAAACAATAGTCGATTGTTTTCTAAAAGTAGTTGATTGATAACTCAAAAAGTCCATTGACACTAAGACATTGGTCGATTGCTCAACTCATTGTGCACGACCTTATGCAAACAATTGAGTGCAATAGTCGACTGTCAAATTCTAAGTGTTGAACCATGAATAGTAGTTAACTACTCTTGTTGACTATGATGAAGAGTCAATTGATCAATCAAATCAATTTTTTTTTGTATTTTATAGCAGTTGATTGGCACTTTCAGCAATAAAATGCCAATAATAGTTGGGTGCCCCAGTCAAATTGCAAACTTTCAGCAATCTTAATTTAGCAATCAACTAGTACTTTAGATAGTCGATTATCAATAACAGTCGAGTGCTCTAGTTGAATGCTAAATTTTATGTTTGCGAGCTTAAGCACAATAGTCGACGGACAAGAAGCCATCGAGTGCCGCAGTCGACTCATAAAATTTTTGTTCGCAATTTTAAGCGCATCAGTCGACTAACTCTTTACAACAGTCAACTGATGGCAAGTCAACATTGTGTTTCCGGATCGAACACAGTGATTTTAACCACATACAATGGAGGTTCCCAAGTTTTTGCAGCCGTTCTATGTGGAAAAATCTGAAAACCTTAAAATCAACACCTAAATCTAGATTTTCTATCTTTATTTTCAATGAACAATCATCATTTTGTATTAATAGATCGAAATCTATCACAAAACTGACAAAAAAAACAACTACCTAATGCTATATAATCAACAAAATGACCTTTGCTTTGATGCATGGAACATGAATCTACAACATGCATTCTAAAAACTAAATGAATACAAAACGATTCATGCATAAAGATCTAGTTTTATTGAGTTTGGTTTTAAGAATGCAAGTTATAGATTCATGTTCTATCATGCTTTGGTTATTTGGTACTTGTATATATCCAATGCAGTGAGTGTCTTCTGAGAACAAGATCAATACAATATCTCCATCCCATTTTACTACTGCCCTTTTTGAATCCAGTAATCTTTTAACATTTTGTGAAACTCTTTAGCCATGGACTCAGATAGGTATCTTATCCTCTCTTGCTAACTTGCAGAGAATGCGGTTGATGACTCGAATAAACATGACCAGCAAAAGCGAGAAGTTCCCACCACCTCATCGGGATGGAGCTGTTGGAGTCCCGTCGAACGGGCCAATGTCTTTCATAGCACCAGATACATCTTTTACTTCATCGATGTTCGAAGCCAAAGAGTATTCTGGTAGAGGACCGATTGCTAACGATGACACGGGCAAGACGAGTGCAAGTAAAGAGGAACCGAGAACGGAAGTGCATGGTTTGAGGAGATTGTTGGAGATCAAAAGAAATAGAAGAGTACATGGAACTAAAAGAAAAGAATTGGAAGCTCTTGGATCAGTCAAACAGTAGTTAGCCCTTTCTGTTTCATGTCCATCCACTTCAGAATGTAAGAAAGTGAAGTTGTAACATGTACAGAGAAGAATGTGAATGACTGATTTTATTCCTATTCAGTAACAGTTAAGAGTTTTAACAGTACTGCAAGTTATTGATTTATCTTACTCAACTGTTAGTTAAACATTCTTAAGGATTAATTGCATGGTAAAATTAGTAACAGAATTGGCGATCCAAGAAATGGTTTGTTTGATACTGAGTTGAGTTGAGTTGCTAACTCTTATTTAAAGATGTTGAATAGGATGATAATGACCATGCAGACAAGCTGAAGAAAAACTTTAACCAAAAGAATTGTACTTTCACACTAAAGTTATCAGACAGAACAACTATATTTTAAAATTAAACATTATTTTTGTTGATCAGTGTTAAACATTTAATAGTAATCAGTAACTAATATACAAAAGTACATAGAAATATACTCTGCAATATAATTAAGAATAGCAAATAAAGAGTACTGCAATATAATTAAAAATAGCAAATAAAGAGTACAGAGAGAGATATACATGATAAAAATTTTATTCCATTTCGATAAATTGTATATATTCACAAAGGTTTTTTACAAAATAATAATTCAGAATAACAAAAAAAAAAGTATCTAGCTACTCTCTGAAAGTACTAGCCAGTATGCTCCGAACGTCTACGTGACTCACATACTGATGCACCAAATGATAATCGTCGTGTACTTTTTTTAGCATCTATAAATCAACGAATAAATAAATGTTAGAAATGTTTATATATTTAAAATTCAAATTAATCCTAGTAAATTAGAAAGAATATTGATTTCTTACCGAAAAGACAGATGCTAGAGTGTCATCAGAGTATAAAATGGTGAATCTCCTACTGCGGCTACGTACTTACGCCAAGTGTAAGGAAAATAGGCGTATCTACACAAATTAAAATATTAATAATTTAAATGATAAATAAACAATTATTTTATTTATTTATTTATTTATACATACCTTTTAATATGAATGAGATTCCACTGATTATGTGGCCAAACTCGTGTAGTATCGTCCAAAATTAATACTCTGGACTCGGAAGTAGCCACGAGATCTAAATTTTTAATCAATAAACCATGATCATCTATACTGGCATCCTCTCTGGAGATAATTCTACCCGAGAATAAAGCTGAGGTGGGATCGAACTCCATGGCATCTGCATATATGCGAGCACCCATAGTGACGATGTACAAGTCGAACATTTGACTGGCCTGATACAAAAACAACAAAAATGATTAATTCACACACACATATATATATTTATATATATAATTAGATTAATACACGTTAGCATTGAAAATTAGAAAACCAAAGAGCAAGAAAAAAAACAAAAAAAAAACGAGGAATTGTTTCCTTGATGTTAACCGGTATATACACTTGTATAAACAAGATTAAATTCTCCATTAACCGAATTACAATAGAAAAAAGAGAGTAAAAATCTATATGAACCAAATTACAGCAAGGAAAAAAAGCAATAAAAATCTATACGAACCAAATTACAGCAGAAAAAAAGAGAGTAAAAATCTATAAGAACCAAATTATTGCAGACAAAAAAAAACTATAAAAATACATACGAACCCTCGATGAAACAAAATACAGCATAACAAAAAACTGTAAAAATTACTGCACTAAAAATAACAAAGAAAAGTGATACAAGAGTGAACGAAACCAAGATGCATCATATCATTATCATTTGCTTGTTCTAATTATTTCAATTATGTCAATCTAATTAAGTCCAACTTTAACCAAGACGAATTTAAACACATGGAGAAACCAGTTTCATAGGTTTTCTAAGTTCCATAATGCTTTTACAGCGTATTATATTGGAACTAGTTCCATAATGCTTTTACAGCGTAATATAATACGCTGTAAAAGCATTATGGAACTTAGAAAATTAATTATGAAGTTGATATCAATAAGATGATACAAGAACTAATCCTCCATCTAATATACAAATTAGTTTTAGTAAGGTATGATCAGTAGGGTAGACGGTTTGTTATATTTTTTATGCAACTTGTTTGAAAAATTTATTCAATTGGCAATTTAATTAATATTTGGCTAATAGTTTAAAGTAAGTGAGCGGAAATAAGGAGGTTATAGGAATGAAAATGTTGGGGTTGGTCATGACAGAGTTACGTCAAAAGTGTGCCAAATGTAGGTATGACACAGTCAGAGCCGATCCATGTTGTTTAAAGGTCTTGGATGAAACCCTAATTTTTAGAGGATTTTAAAATATTGGACCATAAAACTCTCTCTGTTAATAGCTTTGGTGACTCAAAGGGAACACAATAGTCATGCAACACATCAACAATCAAAAACTAATCTACATTGTAAACACAATCTATATCGTATTAATGATACCCCTTTATTGAAAATTAAATCTAACATATCAAACTAAATATTCCTTCACTTCACTTATTTTATTATCAAAATATAATACGTCTTTAATTTTAGTTATACTTTAATTTAAAACCTTCAGTCAGTTGAGTCTCTTCATATATAATTCTAACTTCAATTACTTCAGCTAAGTTTCTCTTCATAATTCCTACTGCAATTTTTTGTCTATATATACTCTCATCGACTGGTATAATTTCAAATAGCACACATCAAGGAGGATCATCTAAAATATAATTGGCAAGTTCAGTATAAAGAAGAGATAATATATAGTTTAATTTTGATGTTGATGCATGCATGCTCATTAATTACGCTATGACAAATTTAGTAACTACATTGTTATAAATATTAAGTATTCTCTCACCACAATAACCAACTATTTAGGAATTTTATCTTATTTTTTTTGAGTTGCTAAAAATCATGTAAACCTTTTTTTTCTTAATATTTAATTTCTTCATTAGTTGTTTTATTGATAAATAACATCTATAGTTAATCTTCAAATTAGTCGTCTACTTAACAATAAGTGAGAAAATGGTAAAAAAAATGAGACTTTTAGTAAGTGTTTAGGGGGTGTTTGGTAGGCGATTTTTTTTTTTGTTTTTATTTTTTGAGAAAATGCGTTTAGTTCGTGTTTTTTATCTCTATTTTCTAGAAAATAAAGAAGCATTTTTTGAAAAATTAAAAAATACAAAAAAATTATTTTCTATTTTCATTTTCGTTTTTCAAAAAGTAAAAGTATTTTTAGAAAATTGAAAAACATAAAAAAATTATTTTCTATTTTCTAAAAAAAATAAAAAATAAAAAATTCTTTACGAATCAGACACTCCTTTATTTTTTTTAAACCCGCGGGAGCATGTTAGATATTCATAGATTTAATCCTTCTATAATCAAAACGACACTGTATGTGACCTTTATCTTCTAATTTTATTTGAAAATATTATTCATTTAACCATCAAACAAATTTAATGATAATATAAAAAATTAAAACAAAAAAAACTATTAACAGAAATAAAATTTAATAAACACTGAATAAAATGAACACTGATAAATAAACAGAAATAAAACGTAATGATAATGATAAATAAACACTGAATAAATAAAGAGATTAAATACTTAAAAAATTTGATGGTTTACCTTGAGGATGAATTCTCTGGCGCCGGGTCGAAGTTTCGTCCAATATTTGAGACGATCGACGCAGAAGAGATCGCCATTTTTATTTTCTTGCGGCGTTGCCAATTTTTTTTGCAGAACTCGTTTATCAGCGGGATCGAGTCGATCAAACTGATAGAAAAAACAATATTGAAAGGACGAATTAGCATTTAATCATTGAAATAAAGTCACGAAGAAATACAGTGTTTGGACAATGTTGCTTACCCCGACCGAGTTTAGGAGAGTGAGATCTAAATCCAAAACCAAGGCCAGTTTCGACGAAGAAATCGGCAACTCTACTCGTTGCTTTTTCGCAGCAGCGTTTTCTCCGGCGGACTCATCGTCGATGCAAAGCTCGCGCTTCCGTCTGATCGCTGTGGGATCATGCGATCCGCCCAAGACTCCACGGCCGAGTCCATGAACGGCGGGAGGTTTCGCGACGTCGGAAGCGAGCAGCAGCGCCATGGTGACGAAGGAGGAACGAAAACTGGAGGGAAGGTGGAGAGGGAAATGAAATGAAATCCAGAGAGGATAGCTGAGCAGTATTTATATATTCTAGCGCGTTATTTTCAAATTTTAAATTTTTTAACGATTAGTAATCCAGATTAATCATTATTAAAGTTTATTAATCATCAGTTTTGATCGCTAAATTGGATTTAATGAAATCGTTATTTTGATTGTAAATTAATCATTACTAAATATAGTAACCAAATCTAGGTTTTTTAAAGTAATCATTACTAAATATAGTAACCAAATCTATCTTTTTAGTAATCATCGGTTAATTGTCTCATTATTTTTTGATTTACTAAATTTCAGTTATCGTTTATTATTTTGTTTGACAAAAAGGATAAGTACGGATTATCGAGATTAATTAACTTACAGTTAAACTAATTGGCGGCTAACATATTTCGGGTTTTCTTAAAGAATGGTCAATGACTCACGTAGCCTAGCTAATTTATACTAGTTTTGATTAAGTTAATTTTTTTAATTAATTTTCGATCAAACTAATTTTACCCGATTTAATGAAATTTTTTGGAAAGTACGTGGAGTGCATTTAATTAATACGTAGGAGAGATTATGTTCCTTATAGAAAAGTTTATAAAATTTATGCCCGACCTCCTAGTCCCCTACTGTGTTGCTTTGCTGCACCTAAATGCTCGCCGACCGGGCTGCATGCCTGATATTGTCGAGTTCTAAAGTAGAAGAGTCGGAGAGTGAACCGACGTCAGTCATGCCTGTCGAAAGCAGACGTAGCAGAAACACAGCGAGGAGAAGCTCGAGGACGAAAGCCATTTCTGCATCTGGTTAATTTGTTTTCCCTAGCCGTATACAGCAAGTCGCCAATGATACAGCATTTATGGGATGGTTCTGTAGCAGAAAGAAAAGGAGCATCATCTTTCAACACCTAAATCTTTGCTGAAGCTTAAACAGAAAAGGAATTGCGATGCTTCAATTCAAAGCGAGTTTGAAAACTCAATGATTGACACAGGAATTAATTAAAAGATATCTAATGCATCGAGACAGGAAGTTAACTTGAAATTTCATAGAGAACTTCGCAAATTTTCACACGACGACAATTCAAAGCAAAAATGGGAAATTCAGGTAGCATTTGATTTGTAAAAAAAAAATTCATTTTTTATTTTCATTTTCTAAGAAAAAAAAAAATAACATTTGGCTGGCAGAGAGAAAATTTTCTAGAAAACTAGAAAACAGAAAAAAGTTTCTGTTTTGCAGAAAACAGAAAACTGCATGCAAATCAAACAACACTTAAAACGTCCACGGCCAAAGGGAGAAGGGTTGGTTGGGCTTAGACGGCCTTGATCAGGGGAAAACGGAGACGAGGCGAGAGCCCTCTTCTCTATTCCCCTTTCTCCTTTATATATGCAAACCCGATGGTCTGGATGCCTATAGAGAATCACGAGAGGCATGGTCTGATAGAACTGTAACAATACGGAGGGGATCTCGGAAGATATGGTCTCATTAATGAAAGAATGTGTTCGTACGACTTAGGATCCTCGAATCTCAGGAGGCATGATCTCATTAATGAAGAAATGTGTTTGTACGACTTTGGGATCCGAGGAAGCATGACTTCGTTAATAAGGAGAGGTGAGTGTACGAACCTTGAATCTCGGGAGACATGACATCATTAATGAAGGAATGTGTTTATATGACTTTGGGATTCGAGAAAGTATAACCTCATTAATAAGGAGAGGTGAGTATACGAACTTCAAATCCCGAAAGGCATGATCTCATTAATAAAGGAATGTGTTTGTATGACTTTGGGATTAGGAAAAACATGGTCTCATCAATAAGGAGAGGGGATACGTCAACGACGATTGTGGGCCCGCAACAGAGACAATAGGATTTGGCTTTCGTGATGGGACACAACCATTTCCTCATTGGCTTGGATTAAGAACCTTTTGAGCTCTGACACCTAGGCCAAACTGAGTTACTGTTGAGGTAAAAAACTGTCGAGGTAAGATATTGACATGAATACTGATGAGATAAGATATTGGCAAGTTGAGTTACTACTGAGGTAAGATACTGACACGGATACTGCCGAGATAAACTACTGTTGAAGTGAGAAACTATGCTCTCATGATAGATCCAAGTTAATGGTGTCGCTCTTGACCCAGAGCGGACCCAAGTTATTCTAAGGCCTTGGATAATACCTTGATAATTGGAGCCTATTTATAGTTAATTTTGACATAAATTTTTTTTTGGGCCTTATATAAAGGCTCTAATAATATTAAAAAATTTTGGGCCCTGAGCGCTCACCCCAATAGCCCTGGCTCAGTGCTGACTCTACTTGACCAGATCTAACTTGAGAGCTCTAACTCATTTTAATCGTTGAGTTGATTCAACCACCTGACTAGGGATATTTTTCTTTGCATCGTTATTGATACCGATCGAGTATATAATCGTGGCAGCAGGTTCATATCTCGGCAGGTTTATGTCTCGACAGGTTTATATCTCGGTTGACGAGCGGGTCCTAATCGACGTGGCAGGCATTAAAGTTAAGATGTCCAACGAGGCATCACGTGTCAGGGGAGGGGGGGTGCCGCGCGACAAGCAAACATTCTTCCGTGCATACATCAAGGGGACACGTTTGCAGTATTAATGGAGCCCTAACTCTCATCAACCAGGTGAGCGACATTGATTATGCCCCATGCGCTTGCCACATTTTATTGAGGTAATGACCTCTATCATTCCTAAATATGGTAGATCGCCACCTTAAAGAGCCCACGCCTATCATACGTCCCATACCGCTCCGTAGGGATTGGCGAGCTTATATAAAGGTAACATGAGGAGATCCAAGAGGTTCGAAGTCTCCACTCCGCCCCTCTCCTTGCATTGCATTCCTTACACTCTTCTTGTCAATCCCTAACTTGAGCGTCGGAAGGGCGTAGCAGAGATCCCTCTCGGCGCCCTTAACGATATTTCTTTTTCATATTTTCCTCTCTTGCCCATCCAAGATACATCAATCAGCCTCATCCGAGATGAATCATCGATCTAGCCAAATCAGTAGACCATCTGATTCAACAGACGCTGAGTCATTCTCGCTATAGGGAAACCCCGTATCACGGTTGCTGCTCAAAGAAGAACATAATTGGCGCTGTCTGTGGGAAACGTCTTCGATTTAATTGAGACACATATGAGGGACCACAGAGCGAATTTTGGAAATCAAAGTTCCACCGAAGAAAACATGACGAGGGAGGATGTCATAGCCTTAGTCACAACCACCGTGGAAGAAGTACTGAAATGGCACTTCTCACAAAATCCATCTCCTATCCCGACATCCCCATCTCCAACTCCGATGCCTACTCAAGGGCCCTCTCTTCCAATTCCAGCTCCCCCGATCACAGTTCCCATAATCTCGTTGCTGGCCGAATCTTCCTCAGTGACATCTCTACAAGGGTCGTCTAAAGAAGCGAACTCTCGCAAGCCGCTTGATCGAGATCCTAAGAAGGGAAAAGCTCCGGTTGTTGTGGAAATCATTCGGGTGGGAGGGCCTTGCCCGAAAAATCTTATGTGCCAAATATTTCTGGTCAACTATGTAGAATGATGCCACCCATTGTGTCCGTATGTGCCTTAGTTGCCAGAAACACCGTTTCTCATCGGTGGAGTTATTGAAGTCCTCGGTGATATCTTGCCCCTTTGATCAATGGGGGATGTATATTGTGGGTCCATTGCCAGCGGGCCAAGTCAGAAAAAATTTGTACTTATTGCGGTGGATTACTTCTCCAAGTGGGTAGAAGCCGAGCCCTTGGCCAAGATAATAGAAGAAGCGGTACTGAAGTTCCTCTGGAAAAATATTGTCTGTTGATTTACTATCCTGTGAAAGCTAGTCTCGGACAACGACCGACAGTTCCAAGGCCGAAAGATCAAGGAGTGGTGCCAACAGCTAGAAATTCAGCAAACCTTTACTTTAGTGGCATACCCTTAGAGCAATGACCAAGCCGAAGTAACTAACCGGGAGTTGATTCGGGGACTCAAGACCAAGCTAGATCATACCTTAGGAAGTTGGGTCGAGGAGCTATCAGGTATTCTCTGGCATACCGAACAATTCCCAAAGATAGTACGAGCCTCACCCCTTTCCACCTTCTCTATGATTCAAAGGCTCTCGTCCCTGTGGAGATTGACATGTGATCACCCCGGGTTGCCACTTACACCTCAGGCAGTGCCGACAATACTTAGAAGTGGTTGATAGAATTGGACTTAGTAAACAAAACTCAAGAGAATGCTGCTCTCCGAGTGGGGGCCTTTCGGTGGAAGATAGCTCAAGCTTAAAATAAAAAGGTTGTACCTCGTTCCTTTCAACCAAGATACTTTGTATTAAAAAAAGATTCAGTCTGCGGGGGAGATTCGCAAGCTATTGCCTCGATGGGAGGGTCCCTACAAAATTTTCAAGAAACTCAGCTCTAGAGCTTATTATTTGTAGGATGACAAAGGGAAAGAATTTGCTCGGTCGTGGAATACTTTTCACCTACGACCTTACCGTGTATAGTTGGCTAGTGGCCAAGTGGGTATGTAATAGTACTCTGTCCCCGAGATAATAAAGGGTTGTCCTCCGTCCTTCATCAAAGTCGCCTATCACGGTACCATATATTCCCTCTTGTCTCAAACTGAGGTGTCCTTCAGCAAAGTCGCCTATCACGACACCGTATATTCCCACGTGTCTCCCGCTTCTTCTGGCGTCTCGATGGGAGCTTCTGGAGGGGCAATCATTTGAGCCCTTTTCTATTTCATCCATTTGTTGATAGAGGCCTTCAACATGACTTCAGCTGCAGAAACAAAACACCAAGTTAGGTGTAAATAATAAGCTGGAGACAAGCGTAAGATTTTTACTTAAGGACCCACTTAGCTCGACCTCTATTGGACTTAGGCCGAAATGATAGAGCACTCTCTCCTCTAATAGGACGTTGACATTGAAGCTCAAAATGGAGATTACCTCGGGTATCTCTCGATAGGCTGCCGACTTCTTGAAGCGGCACAAGGAGGGAGGGGGCGACAGTTCCAACTACCAGTGGCTCGGTCAAGAGAAAGGAGGGGTTGGCTTCACAAACAAATATCGAGTCTTCCAATACTTGTGAGAGGTTGGCTAGGAATCTAGTCTCTCGATAAGCGATAAAGAAAAAGACCCCTGCTCTTTCCACTTGGGGACGAACAAATAATGGAATGACTAGACACTCAAAGGTAGGCGGTAAAAAAGGAAGATGACGATGAACCCACATATAAGGCTGAAAGAGTTGGGAACCATTTGTTATAGCGGGATGTGGAAGTAGGCTGATAACTTGGCATAGAAGGGGTGGAGGGGGAAGCGTACACTACAAAAAAACTATTTTTTGACGACGAAATTTGGCAACGAATTATTTTCGTTGCAAATCTGCAACAAATATAGCGACGAATTTTAGGTTTCGTCGCAAATTTGTAACGAAATAAATTTTCATCGACAATTTGCGACGAAAAATAAATTCGTCGCAAATTTCTGCAACGAATTATGAATTCGTTGCACAAATTTGCGATGAATTTATTTTTTCGTCGCCAATTTGCGACGGAAATAATTTTCATCGCATAATTTAGCGACGAATTCAGAATTCGTCGCAGATATTTAATTTATTAAAAAAATAGAAAACAAGTTCTGCTGAATGAGTTTATTTTTAAATATTTTGCAACGAATTCGTGGATTCGTTGCAAAATAGCAACGAATCCAGGATTCGTTGCAAAATAGCAACGAATCCAGGATTCGTTGCAAAATTAATATTAAAAAATAAATTAACGTTTTAAAAAGTTTAAATTTTTTTTAAAAAAATTGCAACGAATCCTGGATTCGTTGCAAAATTGCAACGAATCCACGGATTCGTTGCAAACAATTGCAACGAATCCAGGATTCGTTGCAATTTTTTGCAACGAATTCTTGGATTCGTTGCAAAATTAATATTAATATTAAAAAATAAATTAACGTTTAAAAAGTTTAAAATTTTTTTTTAAAAAAAATTTGCAACGAATCCAGGATTCGTTGCAAAATTAAAATTACAAAATAAACTTAACGTTTTAAAAAGTTTAATTTTTTTTTTATAAAAAATTTGCAACGAATCCAAAGATTCGTTGCAAAATTTATTTAACTTTACCCCAATGCCCGCCGCCATGGCCCCGCCCTCGTCCCGGCCGCGTGCCCCCAGCGACCGCGGCGACCGGCGCCCCCGAACCCAGCATGCCGCCGCCGGCGCCAGCGCCGCTAACTGCGCACCCCTCGTCGGTCGCGTGCCCCGACGACCATGACCCCGCCGCCGGCCGCCTCGCCGCCCGGCCCGCCTCCTGCCGGTCGCGCGCCGCCTTCTGCCCGGCACCGCGAGTCTCGTCGCCCTTGTCAGGCGCCGCGGCCAGCTTGCCTCCCTGCCGGCCCGGCGCGATCGAGCCGCCGGTGTAAGCGATTCAAATGCGCCAGCGACCAGCCGTGACCGGACCATTGTCAAAGGCTAAAAACCGTAGCCGCGAGTCCACCACTTGACCGGTGGGCCTAGTTAGGTCTCTGTCCAGAAGGTCGTGATCGCTGCGAGGTAGCCGTAAACTGACCACCAATCGTCGGCTCGGAGGCGGCCTCGACCACCGATGGTATAATTTTTTAAATCATTGTTATTTTTATATTGAAATTTATATTATTGTTAATTTTACGTGTTGATCTAGAGTGGTATTAGAGTGGTATGGTATAGGTTAATTACTGATGCATTACATTCAAAATCATCTTTGGGACTCCATGATATTACCATAATCTTGCAGATTTTATGCACGGCCCAATTCATTGACACCTTAATGCCATGGTGGTTAGCATAAGATAGTGAGATGTCTTTTTATAACAAAGGATAATGTATACTAAATGCAGTAATACATGGAAACATATTATATGTTATTATATCCTGATTTTGCAAACATTCAACTCATGTAACATATATAATATAAGTTTTCAAGTATGATAAAATTCAAGGATATGACACATTACCATTTCATAAACATTCACATACACCATCAGAATCTGCAACCCATTACAACTGTTGTCTTTTTTCGGTTATGTTTAAAGATTGTTAAACATAGTGAATTCATATGTGAACTAACTGTATATTCGTATTATTGTAATTTCTAGGAGTTTATATTAATATAATTGATTGAAAATAATCATAATGCAGCGTGAAAGGAGTTGGATGTATAATAGGAATTTACCTGAACGTCGGGGTTTAACTGATGAATTTATGAGTGGGTTGCAAGAGTTTTTAAATTTCGCAGCTAGTAATGTTGAGTTTATGGATGGTAATCAGATAAGGTGTCCGTGCAGAAAGTGTCACAATGGTAGATTTTTACCGTCTAGCAAAGTTTCAGAGCATCTTTGTAGATTTGGATTCGTTGCAAATTACTATAACTGAACATGTCATGGTGAACCATTTATATCTGATGAAGTTTTGATAGACACAACACACAAGTCTCTAGGGATCAAAGTGATTATAATCAATTAAATCCATATCAGAGGATGATATATGATGTAGCGGGCCCGAATTTGATTCCCCAATCACAAGGTGCAACTTCAAGTTGTCCTCCAACAGTTGAGCAAATGTTTACTAATGCATCACCCTTGGAAGAGGTGCAAGTAACAGATATCGGTCAGAATATGAATAATGAAGCATATCTCAAATTTCAGGAGGTGTTAAGTGCTGCAGATGCACCTTTATGGGCTGGTTGTGAGACTCACACTAAACTATCGTTCACCGCAAGAATGTTGAATGTCAAGGCAGAGCATAATGTGTCTGAAGAGTGTTTTAATAATTTTGTTCAAGCTTTTGAAGAGGCATTGCCGCGTGATCATATACTGCCCAATGATTTGTACAGTATGAAAAAACTGATGAAAGAATTAGGTCTCCCAGTGGAAAGAATTGATGTGTGCAGAGATGGTTGTATGTTATATTGGGGAGATGATGCAGATGTGGATGTTTATAAATTCTGTAATCAAGATAGGTACAAGAGCACTAGTAGGCAAGCGACAGCGTAAATCATATAGTCAGTTGTTTTATTTGCCTTTAACTCCTAGGTTACAAAGGCTTTATGCATCAAAGACAACTGCTGAACACATGACTTGGCATGCAAATCATCGAACAGAAAAGGGACTACTGTGTCATCCATCAGATGCAGAGGCGTGGAAAATTTTTGATAGAACATATCCTGATTTTGCGAAGGAGACTCGAAATATTAGGTTAGGTCTCTGTGCTGACGGATTTGCTCCATTTGGTAAATCAGGAAGACACTATTCTTGTTGGCCAGTTATATTAACTCCGTATAATCTTCCGCCTGGGATGTGCATGAAAACACCGTATATGTTTTTAACATTGGTTGTGCCTGACCCAAAAAATCCGAAGAAGTTAATAGATGTTTATATGCAACCATTGATTGCAGAGATAAAACAACTATGGGATGAAGGTTTTCCTACATACGACGTTCATACTAATCAGATGTTTGTAATGAAGGCTGCTCTTCTTTGGACCATAAATGACTTTTCGACATGGTATGCTATCAGTTTGAGTATCTGCAGGATCTTAGGATGCCCAATCTGTATGGAGAGATCAAAGTCGATTAGATTGAAGCATGGTAAGAAGAGTTATTTTGATTATCGTCGACAATTTTACCACTAAATCATAATTTCAGAAGGAATAAAGATGAATTCACTAGGAATCGAATTGAAAGAACACCTCCGCCATTGAGATTGACAGGTCAAGATATTTGGTACAGAGTTCTTCACTTTCCATCTGTTATTGAAGAGCCACATGGTACAACTTATGAATATGGAAGCAACCATAAATGGACCAAACAAAGTCTATTTTGGGAGTTAGTATTGGTTTAGTAATTTGATTCATCATAATCTCGATGTTATGCATATTGAGAAGAATATTTTTGATAATCGATAAATACGTTGATGGATATCAGAAAAAACAAAAGATAATCTGAATGCAAGAAAAGATATGCGACTCATTTGTAAACGACCCACCCTTGATGTTGATGAAAATAGTAGAAAAGCGCTTTATACATTGAATAAGGAACAGAGACGTGTTGTTTGTGAATGGTCAAGTCATTGAGATTTCTGATGGGTATGTTTCTAATCTTGGGAGATGTGTCGATATGAAGGAATGCAAATTGATGGGTTTGAAAAGCCATGATTGTCATATATTCATGGAAAGACTAATTCCTATTGCCTTTAAAGAACTCTTACCGAATTTTGTCTGGGGTGCTATTACAGAGTTAAGTATTTTTCTTCATGATATATGCTCAACAGTTTTGGGATATTCACACATGGAGAAGTTAGAGAGAGACATTCCAATCATTTTGTGCAATTTAGAAAGGATTTTTCCACTTTGCATTTTTGATTCAATGGAACATCTTTTGGTTCACTTGCCATATGAGGCCAAAGTTGGAGGACCAGTTCATTATCGATGGATGTATCCTTTTGAAAGGTATAATTCGCATATTCTATACTTCGTTAATATTGCATAAAAATGTTTAATTTTTTTATATGTTCATTTCTAATACAATTTGTTATATTACAATCAGATTCTTATATCATTTGAAGAAAAAAGTGAAAAATAAGGCACATGTTGAAGCCTCTATTATGAATGCATATATTGTGGAGGAAGTAACAACTTTTACATCATATTATTTTGAGCCTCACGTTCAGACCAAAAGACGGAAATCCGGAAGGAATGATGAAGGTCCTGTCGATCCCAATTTGAATTCATTCTCAATTTTTAATTATCTTGGACCAAGTGGACCGTGTAAGCAACGATACTTAACTGATCAAGAATAACGGGCAGCCCAGACATATGTTTTACTTAATTGTCCAGAAGTATCGCCATATTTCGAGTTAGTATATATTTCCTATTTCTTCGTCAAGTGTTAATTTGTTTATGTTATAATACAATTTTTTATTATAGGATTTTCCAAAACTTATATTCTGAAATCCCGACACGTGACTTTGATCACTTCTGCGATCAGGAATTTGCACCATGGTTCAAATCATATGTAAGCAGTTTTAATTACCTCATTTTTGTTTACACATATCTTAACTTTTAAATAAATATCATTTTCATTTGAGTATAGGTTTATGCTAATCAAACTCACGTTCAGCAAGAATTGCTAATCCATCTATCATGGGGTCCAAAAGCTGGTACGACTGCCAAAGATATTTCATAAGCGGATATAATTTCCACACTCAAGAATATGGAAATGGAAAGAGTACAATGAATAGTGGAGTATGTGTTCGTCTTCCAATGATGGAGGTGCAAGCAATGAATTTTATGGTTTCTTTGGATGAAATTATAGAGATTGATTATCCCGGTCCGGAAATACGAGTTATCTTATTTATGTGTCGGTTTGACCGTCGAGGGATGAAGGTGTATCCACAAGATAATTTGGTTGAAATAAATCATAAAAGATTTTATAAGAGATATGAACCATTTATTTTGGCACAACAAGCGATTCAAGTTTTCTATGCTCCATATCCTAGTTTCGAGGCGTGACAAAATGAATGGTGGGTGTTTCAGAAACAAAAGCACGAAAAAAATTGAAGAGCTACTGCAAGACATTGCATATCAACAAGACAAAGTTACAAATATGTTTCATACCGAGGAATATATAATTCCAACGTTAATCAGTAGAGTAGTGATAAACGTGGATGCAATCAAATTGATGATAATGATGAGGAGGAGGAGGGGGACGAGGAGGAAGAGGAGGAGGAGACCGAGGATGAGGATACTGATGAGGATGAGGAAGATGATAATGAGGACTTTGAAATTTGACGTCTAGGGTAAGTTTTTTTATATATAATTTTAGTTTTAAACTATAATTTTATAAATTTTCTTAGCTCAATTATTTGTTTATATAATGTCTCATTATTAAATTTATATCTTTTGTCTCTGTATGTTGTGTATATTTTGTTCTTATAGGTTATCAGTGGTGAAATCATCGTAGCTTATCGCAGTCGCAGTCTCTCATATCTTCATTATGCATATTGTAAGTTTTTCATGTTCTTCATTAAGCATAAAAGTTTTATTTTCTTTATTCTAATTTTGTTTTTGGTTGATAGTTTCGACGTGGTGGGCGAGAGACGGCCAGTACTAGTAGTGGCGGTGATCCACCGCCGCCAAAGACTATACCTACTTGCCCTCTGATGCACTGGACCTTCACATGATCGGTCGGCGTGATACCATCTCATTAAAGACGACCTTCCCATTGATTCACATGTACCCACGGACACTCCTCTCGAGAACTTCCGATCGAGATTCGTAAGTAATATAAATATTATAATTTTTAAACTATCTTAATTATTTATTCAATTTTTTCACTTTATCGTAGGTTTGAAAATTACATGCACTGCTATTCGCGAGATCAATAAAATCGTGAATAACTATCGAGAGGAGACTCTTTGTCATACTCAAGCACGCCAGACCTACAAAAGAACTATGGTGGTGCGAGTTTGGTATAATTGATTCATTTTATATATTAAATAAGTGATTATATAATCAATTGTTTTTTTCCATCTCAATGAGATTTATTTGGGACCCTACTCAAGACTTGGAAGTTAAAAGAATTTTTAAAAAAATGTGACGATCATATCGATATGTATTGAGTCATGCCAAATGTATCGGAAAAAACCCGCTGTGTCACGTCAGAAAATTGGAGTAAAATCTCCAATTATTGGCAATCTGATGAGAGCAAAAAAAGAAGTCAACAGAATAAATTAAATCAAGCATGTAATTCTGGAGACTTATCTGCAACATATGCGGGAGGATCTATAAATATCGAGGAGCATTCACGTAGATTGATAATTTTTAAATTCTACAATTAGTTTTTAAATATATTTCAGATTATTATTTTATTTCTAACATTCTTATATTTAGTCTAAGGAATTGGGAAAGGAGCCGGAATTTATAAATACTTTCGTTCGCACTTTCCAAAAAAAAGATAAGACTTGGAGTGGAGATAGAGCTCGAGTAATTAAGGTTTGAATTAATCTTTAAACTTACTTTATAACTTTAAGTCTGTTAGTTATGTAAATGCTCTGATTAAAATTTTAATTTTGTGTAGGAGAGATATGATCAGTTATCCTCATCTCAGAGAATTTCAGGAGATGACGGTGATACTGAGGGATCTGAGTCATCTGTTAGTAATAATTTGGATTTATGCCTTGAGGCGAGTGGAGGATCAAAAGGGGAAAGGATATTATGTATGAGTTCTCTGAGCAGAATGCATAATGCTCCTCGTAGATCTATTTCTTCTACTCCACCAGCAGTAGCGGCACAGATACATAACTTAACTGAGGAGGTTAGCAATTTGAAGGGCATAATACATGAAAGAGATCAGCAAATTATAGAAATACAACAACAAAACTCACAAAGGGATTAAGAAATGATAGAAATCACGTGACAACAAGCCTTTCTTATGCGACAGTTTCAGCAATTTAGTTCTGGTCCAAGTCATATTCCTCCGAGTCATGACGATGATGGTGGCGACGATGATGATATTGTATGCATGTTTTTAATTAGTACTTTTAAAATTTTTTAGTTTATTGAGTTTGTTTATTTTTCTTTAAAACAGGAATGATCGATGAAGTTAATCCTTATGGCGGTTGAAAATGCACATCATTGTAAGTCTTTGCATATTTATTTTCGTGTTAGTATATAGTTTTTTTTTACTGTATGATACTTTTTGTTTGTTTCTTTTCTAATGCAGGTAGAAGAATGTCGGCGATTGCTTACCAGATTCTCTTTTCTTTTTTCTTTCCCATGTGTTGAGATCTTTTGTAGACATTGTTATTTGGATATCAGAACTATGTTGATGTTTGAAATGTTGTAGGATATAACTTTTTATTTGGAATGTTGTATTGTTCTTAACTGATTGTGTTGCTTTGTATTTATTTGGATATTATTGAATATTATTTTGTTGTATTGAATGTGTGTGTGTTTTGTTTGTATTGAATGTATTTATTTGGATATTAGAACTTATTGTGTTTTGTTGTGTGTATGTGAAAATTTGTATATACGATAGAATATCGAAACGGATGAAATCTGTTAATTTTTTTTTATTTAGCGACAAAAATACAAATTCGTTGCTAAATTCTGAGAAATCTGCGACTTTATGAGAATTAAATTTTACGCAAATTAGCGATTTAATTTAGCAACGAATCCAACTGCGACAAATTTTGCACCTTGAATTTTGTTTAAATTTGCAATTAAATTAAATTCGTCGCAAATTTTTGCAACGAAAAAAGAATTCATCGCAAAATATTGAACTTTGCGACGAATTTTGCGATGAATTGAGCGACGAAATTTGCGACGAATTTGTATCAGTCGCAAATTTACCAACGAATTTCTTATTTCGTCGCAAAAATTACCAACGAAAAAATTAATTCATCGTAAAATATGGTTTTTTGCGACGAATATTGCGACGAATTCAGCGACGAAATTTGCAACGAATTTGTATCAGTCGTCAATTTACCAACGAATTTCTTATTTCGTCGCGAAAATTACCAACGAAAAAATTAATTCGTCGCAAATTTTTGCGAAAAAACTTGCGACGAATTTTTGAAATCTTGGTAACTTCTGCAACAAAATTAGCGACGAAATTTTAAATTCGTCCCTAATTTTCATCGCTAAAATTTGTCGCAAAAATTAGTCACTAATTTTGTCGCTATTATTTGCAACGCTTTATTCGTAACAAAATTATTTTTGTCGCTAAATTCGTCGCTAATTTATTTTACAACGATTTTTTTTTTAAAATTCGTCGCTAATGACTGTTTTTTTTGTAGTGGTAGGTCAGCCGCTAGTTGGTCGTGAAAGAAAGTCGTGAAGTCTTCGGGTGGTTCGTGCGGGTGTTGGTCTGGTTTGGGCACTCTAAGCCTGTATGAAGGAGGGATATGGAAGGCATACCTAAGCTCACCGTGGTCTTCTTGAGTTAGGATGTTGTGGGTTCTAAGAAACCAAAGACTAGGAGCCACATCCATTGGAAGAAGGGAGGGAGAGACTTACAAAGAGGCAAGGAGGTGAACACGCCGAAGAAAATAAAGAAAGGAGACGAATTCGTCGGAGAGGATGACTAAGCTAAGGGGACGCCGCGACAAGCAAATGCCGTGCTTTAGGTTTAAAAAAAGTTGTTTATAAAGAAAAATTGAGAGAGACAGGTGGCGCTTATTAGCCATCTAATCTAGGGCCTCGAACGACACATGACACTCATACGAGAATTCGAAGGGTTCGGCGGGCCAATTAAGAGGTTCGGGAAATAATTCCAAGTTTAGACATTTATGGCCCGGGGACGCCTTAAGCCCATGCTCTCCTCTTCAGACACCTCCACCTGGCCGACCTATCTCCTCTCCGTCACCGGAGATTCCCTCCCCGGATGGAATCCCGTCGAGCGGACACGTTCCGTAAGGTTGCCAAGGTACTGTTCCGCCTCCTCATCCCTCCCATTTTAAGGATGGAGTTTTGAGGTGTTTTGTCAAGGAAAGCTCCGGTCTTGGTGTTCAAATCGGGTCGGGGACGTAGAACAACGTGTACAAGGCGTGGGATGCAGAGATGGGGTGGATGGTGGCGATGAAGACGATGCGCTTCGACTTGGTGGAGTCGGAGAGCGTGTGGTTCATGGCGAGGGAGATCACGGTGCTCCGGAGACTCGACGGCTCGACCACCCCAACATCGTTCAACTCGAGGGGATTGCTATCTCCCGTGTCTCCTCCGCCCTCTACCTCATCTTTGAATACATGGAGCATGACCTCATTGGTCTCGCCGTGACTCCCGGTGTGCGTTCCACGGAGCCTCAGGTCGGCCCCTTTCTCCCTATTTAGGTTCTTAGACTTTTGGAATGTGAACTCACATCTTCTTCTTGATGATTTAATTCAGTCAATTCTTGGATTCTGTTCTCCTCTTCTACTGTTCTATTAATGATGCTGCATGATCTCCCAATAACTTTGTAATTTCAAGATCGAAATTTATTAACCTTCGGAAAGATAAAAAATTGTGCTGCCATTTGTATGCACTTGTTGATGAATGATGCACGCTGCTGTTTTTGAAGAATTGACCAATTTTGGAGGAATTTTTTTTTTTTAAAAAAAAAGAGAAGTTCTTGCACCCTTGAAAACGAAAATATATGTTGATTTCGTATATAAGTGGACAAAACCTTTGAAGCCTAATACCTTGACTTAGAGGGATTGAAAGGCAATCTCAAAAATCCTTCTTGTTGTCTCTTTGTTTATAGTGAACTAATATTGTAGGCTATACAACAACAATCAAATTGTATCACAGTAGGTGAGATTGGCGATATGAGTTATTCCACATCAATGGACTCTAATTCATACTATATTATCATCTATATTTAAATAATTTTCATCTTATTTTATCGTATCTAACCAAGTCTTTTTCTTTTTTATTTGATTTATATATTCTATGTAAGACATCTCTTTTAATCTCTCTATCCTGTTGTAAAAATAATTCTAAATACTTAAAACTCTCGGTTACAAATAATTTATTATTTTTTATCTTAATAATTGTCTTATTATATCTAATATTACTAAATTTAAATTTCATATATTCTGTTTTTATTCTACTAACTCTAAAATCTTTAACTTCCAAGGTTCAAATTTAGCATTTACTCCTTCATGTATTTTATTTATAAAATAATATTATCTGCAAATTATATACACTATAGAATCATATTTTGGATATGTCCAATAAATTCATCTCATGATTAGTTAAAAACATAGAGACTTAAAGTTGATCTTTGATCTGACTCTATCTTTATGGGAAATACTTTGGTTAATTCTCTTGATGCTTTCACTCTCGCCATTATATCTTCTTAAATATCTTTAATTATTTGATCCAAGAAATGGTTTATTTGATATTGAGTTGAGTTGAGTTGCTAACTCTTATTTAAAGATGTTGTTGAATAGGATGATAATGACCATGCAGACATGCTGAAGAAAAACTTTAACCAAAAGAGTTGTACTTTCACACTGAAGTTATTAGACAGAACAACTACATTTTAGAATTAAACATTATTTTTGTCGATCAGTGTCAAACATTTAATACTAATCAGTAACTAATATACAAAAGAACATAGAAATATACTCTGCAATATAATTAAGAATAGCAAATAAAGAGTAGAGAGAGAGATATATATACATGATAAAAAATTTATTCCATTTTGATAAATTGAATATATTCACAAAGGTTTTTTTTTACAAAATAATAATTCAGAATAACAAATAAAAAGTATCTACTCTCTGAAAGTACTAGCCAATATGCTCCGAACGTCTACGTGACTCGCATACTGATGCACCAAATGATAATCGTCGTGAACTTTTTTTAGCATCTATAAATCAACAAATAAAAAAATGTCAGAAATATTTACATATTTAAAATTCAAATTAATCCTATTAAATTAGAAAGAATATTGATTTCTTACCGAAAAGATAGATGCTAGAGTGTCATCATCGTCCATAGCAGTATAAAATGGTGAATCTCCTGCTGCGGCTACGTACTTACGCCAAGTGTAAGGAAAATAGGCGTATCTACACAAATTAAAATATTAATAATTTAAATTATAAATAAAAAATTATTAATTTTATTTATTTATACGTACCTTTTAATATGAATGAGATTCCACTGATTATATGGCCAAACTCGTACAGTATCGTCCAAAATTAATACTCTGGACTCGGAAGTAGCCACGAGATCTAAATTTTTAATCAATAAACCATGATCATCTATACTGGCATCCTCTCTGGAGATAATTCTACCCGAGAATAAAGTGCCGGTGGGATCAATAACTTCGACCATGGCATCTGCATATATGCGAGCCCCCATAGTGACGATGTACAAGTCGAACATTTGACTGGCCTGATACAAAACAACAAAAATTTAATAATTCACACACACACATATATATATATATATATATATATAATTAGATTAATACACGTGAACATTGAAAATTAGAAAACCAAAGATCAAGAAAAAAAACAAAAATAATGAGGAATTGTATTCTCGATGTTAACCGGTATATACACAATAAAAATCTATATGTGTCTAAATTCTCCATGAACCGAATTACAATAGAAAAAAGAGAGTAAAAATCTATATGAACCAAATTACAGCAAGGAAAAAAAACAATAAAAATCTATACGAACCAAATTACAGCAGAAAAAAAAAAAGAGAGTAAAAATCTATAAGAACCAAATTATTGCAGACAAAAAAAACTATGAAAATCGATATGAACCCTCGATGAAACAAAATACAGCAGAACAAAATATTGTAAAAACTACTGCACTAAAAATAACAAAGAAAAATGATACAAGAGTGAACGAAACCAAGATGCATCATATCCTTATCATGTGCTTGTTCTAATGATTTCAATTATGTCACTTTAACCGAGACGAATTTAGACACATGGAGAAACCAGTTCCAATATAATATGATATGTTATAAAAGCATTATGGAACTTAGAAAATTAATTATTAAGTTGATATCAATAAGATGCTACATGAACTAATCCTCCATCTGATGTACAATATTAGTTTTAGTAAGGTATGATCACTAGGGGAGACGGTTTGTTATATTTTTTATGCAACTTGTTGCTTGAAAAATTTATTCAATTGGCAATTTAATTAATATTTGGCTAATAGTTTAAAGTAAGTAAGTGGAATTAAGGAGGTTATAGGAATGAAAATGTTGGGGTTGGTAATTAATGACAGAGTTACGTTGAGAGTGTGCTAAATGTCGGTATGACATAATCAGAGCCGGTCCATGTTGTTTAAAGTTCTTGGTTGAAACCGTAATTTTTGAAGGATTTTAAAATATTAGACCATAAAAATTAATCTCTCTGTTAATAACTTTGGTGACTCAAAGGGAACACAATAATCATGCAAGAATAAAAAACTAATATCTACATTGTAATTAAACACAATCTATATCATATTAATGATGCCCCTTTATTGAAAATTAAATCTAACATATCAAACTAAATATTCCTTCACTTATTTTATTATCAAAATATAATACATCTTTAATTTTAGTTATACTTTAATTTAAAACCTTCAGTTGAGTCTCTTCATATATAATTCTAACTTCAATTACTTCAGCTAATTGGTTTCTCTTCATAATTCCTACTGCAATTTTTTGTCTATATATATTCTCATCGACTGCCATACATCAAGGAGGATCATCTAAAATATAATTGGCAAGTTCAGTATAAGAAAGAGATAATATATAGTTTAATTTTGATGTTGATGCATGCATGCTCATTAATTACGCTATGACAAATTTAGTAACTACATTGTTATAAATATTAAGTATTCTCTCACCACAATAACTAACTATTTAGGAATTTTATCTTATTTTTTTTGAGTTGCTAAAAATCATGCAAACCTTTTTTTTTTATATTTAATTTCTTCAGTAGTTGTTTTATTGATAAATAACATCTATAGTGAATCTTCAATTTAGTCGTCTATTTAACAATAAGTGAGAAAATGATAAAAAAAATGAGACTTTTAATAAGTGTTTAGGGGGTATTTGGTAGACGGTTTTTTTTTTTTTTCATTTTCTGGGAAAACGAGAAAACATGTTTGATTGATGTTTTTTATCTCCGTTTTCTAGAAAATAAAGGAGCATTTTTTAGAAAATTAGAAAACACTAAAAAAATTATTTTCTATTTTTATTTTCGTTTTCTAAAAAATAAAAAAGTGTTTTCTGGAAAACTGAAAAACATAAAAAAAAATCATTTTTTATTTTCTAAAAAAAATAAAAAATAAAAAATAAAAAATTCTCCACAAATCAAATGGTTCCTTACTTTTTTTTCAAAGCCACTGTATCTTCTAATTTTATTTGAAAATATTATTCATTTATCCTTCAAACAAATTTAATGATAATATAAAAAATTAAAACAAAAAAAAACTATTAACAGAATTAAAATTTAATAAACACTTACTGAATAAAATAAACACTGATAAATAAACAGAAATAAAATGTAATGATAATGATAAAATAAACACTGAATAAATAAAGAGATTAAATACTTAAAAAATTTGATGGTTTACCTTGAGGATGAATTCTCTGGCGCCGGGTCGAAGTTTCGTCCAGTATTTGAGACGATCGACGCAGAAGAGATCGCCATTTTTATTTTCTTGCGGCGTCTCTAATTTTTTTTGCAGAACTCGTTTATCAGCGGGATCGAGTCGATCAAACTGATAGAAAAAACAATGAAAGGAGGAGTTAGCATTTAATTATTGAAATAAAGTCACGAGGAAATACAGTGTTTGGACAATGTTGCTTACCCCGACTGAGTTCAGGAGAGTGAGATCTAAATCCAAAACCAAGGCCAGTTTCGACGAAGAAATCGGCAACTCTACTCGTTGCTTTTTCGCAGCAGCGTTTTCTCCGGCGGACTCATCGTCGATGCAAAGCTCGCGCTTCCGTCTGATCGCTGTGGGATCATGCGATCCGCCCAAGACTCCACGGCTGAGTCCATGAACGGCGGGAGGTTTCGCGACGTCGGAAGCGAGCAGCAGCGCCATGGCAACGAAGGAGGAATGAAAACTGGAGGGAAGGTGGAGAGGGAAATGAAATGAAATCCAGAGAGGCTAGCTGAGCAGTATTTATATATTCTAGCGCGTTATTTTCAAATTTTAAATTTTTTAACGATTAGTAATCGAGATTAATCGTTATTAAAGTTTATTAATCATTAGTTTTGATTGATAAATTGAATATAATGAAATCGTTATTTTGATTGTAAATTAATCATTACTAAATATAGTAACCAAATCTAAACTTTTTAAAGTGATCATTACTAAATATAGTAACCAAATCTATCTTTTTAGTAATCATCGGTTAATTGTCTCATTATTTTTTGATTTACTAAATTTCAGTTATCGTTTATTATTTTGTTTAACAAAAAGGATAAGTACGGATTATCGAGATTAATTAACCTACAGTTAAACTAGCTAATTGGCGGCTAACATATGTCGGGTTTTCTTAAAGAATGGTTAATGACTCACGTAGCCTAGCTAATTTATACTTGCTAGTTTAAATTTTCTATGCAACTAATTATGCGGACAACTGATCCGATTTAATGAAAATGTTTGGAAAGTACGTGGAGTGCATTTAATTAATACGTAGGAGAGATTATGTTCCTTATAGAAAAAGTTTATAAAATTTATGCCCGACGTCCTCGTCCCCTGTGTTGTTCTGCTGCACCTGAATGCTCGCCAACCGGGCCGCATGTCTGATATCGTCGCGTTCTGAACTAGAAGAGTCGGAGAGTGAACCGACGTCAGTCATGCCTGTCGAAAGCAGAAACACAACGAGGAGGAGAAGCTCGAGGACGAAAGCGCAGCCATTTCTGCATCTGATTAATTTGTTTTCCCTAGCCGTATCTTAGTGTTGACTCGAAGAGATCAGCGAGTCTCGGTGGTGATCGGCCGGCCACAGGACGGCAAACTTTGACCAGTACTGCAAGTCGCCAATTATACAGCATTTATGGGATGATTCTGTAGCAGAAAGAAAAGGAGCATCATCTTTCAACACCTAAATCTTCTCTGAAACTTAAACAGAAAAGGAATTGCGATGCTTCAATTCAAAGCGAGTTTGAAAACTCAATTATTGACACAGGAATAAATTAAAAGAGATCTAATGCATCGAGACAGGAAGTTAACTTGAAATTTCACAGAGAACTTCGCAAATTTTCACACGACGACAATTCAAAGCAAAAATGGGAAATTTGATTTGTAAAAAATTTTCTGTTTTGCAGAAAACAGAAAACTGCATGCAAATCAAACAACACTTAAAACGTCCACAGCCAAAGGGAGAAGTGTCGGTTGGGCTTAGACGGCCTTGATCTTCTAGAGGATGCATCGATCCGATGGTCGAGTCAGCTTCCTCCTGCGGTTCGCGGGATTCCGGAGCTACTTTGTCGCCAAAGACACAGAGCAGTCTAAGAAGCAAAGCCGGCCGTCGGGAAGGCCTGCTTGGTCCCTCGCCTAAGGCCCAGAAATATTTTATCATTAATGAGGGCTCATTTTTTTAATTTTGCAATAGAAATAGGGCCTATTTTTCAATTTTTTCCTGGACCCCTAAGTTCAAATTCTAAAATCAAGACCGACTCTGTGAGAAAGACTCACAAACGAGTGAAAAAGGGCATCGAGGAATTCCTCGACAAAGCCCCTCTAATGCTCAAGTCAGGATGTATAAGAGACAACATAAACCAACAACTGTTAAGAAACTAGCAGTCAAGAAGGATTCAGGGGAAAACGGAGAAGAGGCGAGAGCCCTCTTCTCTACTCCCCTTTCTCCTTTATATATGCAAACCCGATGGTCTGGATGCCCATAGAGAATCACGAGAGGCATGGTCTGATAGAACTGTAACAATACGGAGGGGATCTCGGGAGATATGGTCTCATTAATGAAAGAATGTGTTCGTACGACTTAGGATCCTCGAATCTCAGGAGGCATGATCTCATTAATGAAGAAATGTGTTTGTACGACTTTGGGATCCGAGGAAGCATGACTTCGTTAATAAGGAGAGGTGAGTGTACTAACCTTGAATCTCGGGAGACATGACATCATTAATGAAGGAATGTGTTTATATGACTTTGGGATTCGAGAAAGTATAACCTCATTAATAAGGAGAGGTGAGTATACGAACTTCAAATCCCGAAAGGCATGATCTCATTAATAAAGGAATGTATTTGTATGACTTTGGGATTAGGAAAAACATGGTCTCATCAATAAGGAGAGGGGATACGTCAACGACGATTGCGGGCCCGCAACAGAGACAATAGGATTTGGCTTTCGTGATGGGACACAACCATTTCCTCATTGGCTTGGATTAAGAACCTTTTGAGCTCTGACACCTAGGCCAAACTGAGTTACTGCTGAGGTAAAAAACTGTCGAGGTAAGATATTGACATGAATACTGATGAGATAAGATATTGGCAAGTTGAGTTACTACTGAGGTAAGATACTGACACGGATACCGCTGAGATAAACTACTGTTGAAGTGAGAAACTATGCTCTCATGATAGATCCAAGTTAATGGTGTCGCTCTTGACCCAGAGCGGACCCAAGTTATTCTAAGGCCTTGGATAATACCTTGATAATTGGAGCCTATTTATAGTTAATTTTGACATAAAATTTTTTTTGGGCCTTATATAAAGGCTCTAATAATATTAAAAAATTTTGGGCCCTGAGCGCTCACCCCAATAGCCCTGGCTCAGTGCCGACTCTACTTGACCAGATCTAACTTGAGAGCTCTAACTCATTTTAATCATTGAGTTGATTCAACCACCTGACTAGGGATATTTTTCTTTGCATCGTTATTGATACCGATCGAGTATATAATCGTGGCAGCAGGTTCATATCTCGGCAGGTTTATATCTCGACAAGTTTATATCTCGGTTGACGAGCGGGTCCTAATCGACGTGGCAGGCGTTAAAGTTAAGATGTCCAACGAGGCATCACGTGCCAGGGGAGGGGGGTGCCGCGCGACAAGCAAACATTCTTCCATGCATACATCAAGGGGACACGTTTGCAGTATTAATGGAGCCCTGACTCTCATCAACCACGTGAGCGACATTGATTATGCCCCATGTACTTGCCACATTTTATTGAGGTAATGACCTCTATCATTCCTAAATATGGTAGATCGCCACCTTAAAGAGCTCACGCCTCTCATACGTCCCATACCGCTCCGTAGGGATTGGCGAGCTTATATAAAGGTAACATGAGGAGATCCAAGAGGTTCGAAGTCTCCACTCCACCCCTCTCCTTGCATTGCATTCCTTACACTCTTCTTGTCAATCCCTAACTTGAGCGTCGGAAGGGCGTAGCAGAGATCCCTCTCGGCGCCCTTAATGATATTTCTTTTTCATATTTTCCTCTCTTGCCCATCCAAGATACATCAATCAACCTCATCCGAGATGAATCATCGATCTAGCCAAATCAGTAGACCATCTGATTCAACAGACGTTGAGTCATTCTCGCTATAGGGAAACCCCGTATCACGGTTGCTCAGCAGCAACATAATTGGCGCTGTCTGTGGGAAACGTCTTCGATTTAATTGAGACACATATGAGGGACCACAGAGCGAATTTTGGAAATCAAAGCTCCACCGAAGAAAACATGACGAGGGAGGATGTCATAGCCTTAGTCACAACCACCGTGGAAGAAGTGCTGAAATGACACTTCTCACAAAATCCATCTCCTATCCCGACATCCCCATCTCCAACTCCGATGCCTACTCAAGTGCCCTCTCTTCCAATTCCAGCTCCCCCGATCACAATTCCCATAATCTCGTTGCTGGCCGAATCTTTCTCAGTGACATCTCTACAAGGGTCGTCTAAAGAAGCGAACTCTCGCAAGCCGCTTGATCGAGATCCTAAGAAGGGAAAAGCTCCGGTTGCTGTGGAAATCATTCGGGTGGGAGGGCCTTGCCCGAAAAATCTTATGTGCCAAATATTTCTGGTCAACTATGTAGAATGATGCCACCCATTGTGTCCGTATGTGCCTTAGTTGCCAGAAACACCAGAATTTCTCCCAACGATTGGTGGAGTTATTGAAGTCCTCGGTGATATCTTGCCCCTTTGATCAATGGGGGATGTATATTGTGGGTCCATTGCCAGCGGGGCCAAGTCAGAAAAAATTTGTACTTATTGCGGTGGATTACTTCTCCAAGTGGGTAGAAACCGAGCCCTTGGCCAAGATAATAGAAGAAGCTGATCAAGTTCCTCCGAAAAATATTGTCTGTTGATTTACTATCCTGTGAAAGCTAGTCTCGGACAACGACCGACAGTTCCAAGGCTGAAAGATCAAGGAGTGGTGCCAACAGCTAGAAATTCAGCAAACCTTTACTTTAGTGGCATACCCTTAGAGAAATGACTAAGCCGAAGTAACTAACCGGGAGTTGATTCGGGGACTCAAGACCAAGCTAGATCATACCTTAGGAAGTTGGGTCGAGGAGCTGTCAGGTATTCTCTGGCATACCGAACAATTCCCAAAGATAGTACGAGCCTCACCCCTTTCCACCTTCTCTATGATTCAAAGGCTCTCGTCCCTGTGGAGATTGACATGTGATCACCCCGGGTTGCCACTTACACCTCAGGCAGTGTCGACAATACTTAGAAGTGGTTGATAGAATTGGACTTAGTAAACAAAACTCAAGAGAATGCTGCTCTCCGAGTGGGGGTCTTTCGGTGGAAGATATCTCAAGCTTAAAATAAAAAGGTTGTACCTCGTTCCTTTCAACCAGGATACTTTGTATTAAAAAAAGATTCAGTCTGCGGGGGAGGTTCGCAAGCTATTGCCTCGATGGGAGGGTCCCTACAAAATTTTCAAGAAACTCAGCTCTAGAGCTTATTATTTGTAGGATGACAAAGGGAAAGAATTTGCTCGGTCGTGGAATACTTTTCACCTACGACCTTACCGTGTATAGTTGGCTAGTGGCCAAGTGGGTATGTAATAGTACTCTGTCCCCGAGATAATAAAGGGCTGTCCTCCGTCCTTCATCAAAGTCGCCTATCACGGTACCATATATTCCCTCGTGTCTCGAACTGAGGCGTCCTTCAGCAAAGTCGCCTATCACGACACCGTATATTCCCACGTGTCTCCCGCTTCTTCTGGCGTCTCGATGGGAGCTTCTGGAGGGGCAATCATTTGAGCCCTTTTCTATTTCATCCATTTGTTGATAGAGGCCTTCAACATGACTTCAGCTGCAGAAAACAAAACACCAAGTTAGGTGTAAATAATAAGCTGGAGACAAGCGTAAGATTTTTACTTAAGGACCCACTTAGCTCGACCTCTATTGGACTTAGGCCGAAATGATAGAGCACTCTCTCCTCTAATAGGACGTTGACATTGAAGCTCAAAACGGAGATTACCTCGGGTATCTCTCGATAGGCTGCCGACTTCTTGAAGCGGCACAAGGAGGGAGAGGGCGACAGGTCCAACTACCAGTGGCTCGGTTAGGAGAGAGGAGGGGTTGGCTTCACAAACAAATATCGAGTCTTCCAATACTTGTGAGAGGCTGGCTAGGAATCTAGTCTCTCGATGAGCGATAAAGAAAAAGACCCCTGCTCTTTCCACTTGGGGACGAACAAATAATGGAATGACTAGACACTCAAAGGTAGGTGGTAAAAAAGGAAGATGACGATGAACCCACATATAAGGCTGAAAGAGTTGGGAACCATTTGTTATAGCGGGATGTGGAAGTAGGCTGATAACTTGGCATAGAAGGGGTGGAGGGGGAAGCGTACACTACAAAAAAACTGTTTTTTGGCGACGAAATTTGGCAACGAATTATTTTCGTTGCAAATCTGCAACAAATATAGTGACGAATTTTAGGTTTCGTCGCAAATTTGTAACGAAATAAATTTTCGTCGGCAATTTGTGACGAAAAATAAATTCGTCGTAAATTTCTGCAACGAATTATGAATTCGTTGCAAAAATTTGCGACGAATTTATTTTTTCGTCGCCAATTTGCGACGGAAATAATTTTCGTCGCATAATTTAGCGACGAATTCAGAATTTGTCAAAGATATTTAATTTATTAAAAAATCAAATAGAAAACAAGTTCTGCTGAACGAGTTTATTTTTAAATATTTTGCAACGAATTCGTGGATTCGTTGCAAAATAGCAACGAATCCAGGATTCGTTGCAAAATTAATATTAAAAAATAAATTAACGTTTTAAAAAGTTTAAATTTTTTTTTTAAAAAATTGCAACGAATCCTGGATTCGTTGCAAAATTGCAACGAATCCACGGATTCGTTGCAAACAATTGCAACGAATCCAGGATTCGTTGCAATTTTTTGCAACGAATCACGGATTCGTTGCAAAATTAATATTAATATTAATAAATAAATTAACGTTTTAAAAAGTTTAATTTTTTTTTTCAAATTTGCAACGAATCCGTGGATTCATTGCAAATTTGCAACGAATCCAGGATTCGTTGCAAAATTAAAATTACAAAATAAACTTAACGTTTTAAAAAGTTTAATTTTTTTTTTATAAAAAATTTGCAACGAATCTTTGGATTCGTTGCAAATTTGCAACGAATCCAAAGATTCGTTGCAAAATTTATTTAACTTTACCCCAATGCCCTAATGCCGGTGCCCTCGTCCCGCGTGCCCCCCGATAGCCGCCGGCCGGGCCAGCGCGTAGCCGTATAAGGCCGGCGACCGCTAGCTTCCGTCGCCCCCCTCGTCCGATCGCGTGCCCCGGCGGCGAGCAGTCTTCCGGCGCCTACGCGCGCCGGCCGCCTCCACCACCGGCCAGCCGGCACCGCAGCCTCCACCCCGGCATGGCGCCGGCGCCCACCTTCTGCCAGCGCGGCGCGAGTCTGTCGCCGCTTGTCCAGACACTGGCGGCCGGCCGCCTCTGCTGGCCGAGCGCGAAACCGCGGTGTCAAGCGATTCCGGCGATTCCTGCGATCGACCAGCCGTGAACCGTGGCCGTATCGAAGGCTGCCGGCACGCCACGAGTCCACCACCGCCCGGCCGGTAGACACGATTAGGTCTCTGTTCGAGAGGTCCGCATCGCCGCCAGTAGCCGTAAGCCACCAATCGTCGGCTCGGAGACGGCCTCAGCCACCAGTGGTATAATTTTTTTTTTAAATCATTGTTATTTTTTATATTGAAATTTATATTATTGTTAATTTTCTGTGTTGATCTAGAGTGGTATTAGAGTGGTATGGTATAGGTTAATTGCGCCCGATGCATTCCATTCAAAATCATACTGGACTCCATGATATTACCATAATCTTGCAGATTTTTATGCCTGAGCCCAATTCATTGACACCTTAATGCCATGGTGGTTAGCATAAGATAGTGAGATGTCTTTTTATAACAAAGGATAATGTATACTAAATGCAGTAATACATGGAAACATATTATATGTTATTATATCCTGATTTTGCAAACATTCAACTCATGTAACATATATAATATAAGTTTTCAAGTATGATAAAATTCAAGGATATGACACATTACCATTTCATAAACATTCACATACACCATCAGAATCTGCAACCCATTACAACTGTTGTCTTTTTTCGGTTATGTTTAAAGATTGTTAAACATAGTGAATTCATATGTGAACTAACTGTATATTCGTATTATTGTAATTTCTAGGAGTTTATATTAATATAATTGATTGAAAACAGACATAATGCAGCGTGAAAGGAGTTGGATGTATAATAGGAATTTACCTGAACATCGAGGTTTAACTGATGAATTTATGAGTGAGTTGCAAGAGTTTTTAAATTTCGCAGCTAGTAATGTTGAGTTTATGGATGGTAATCAGATAAGGTGTCCGTGCAGAAAGTGTCACAATGGTAGATTTTTACCGTCTAGCAAAGTTTCAGAGCATCTTTGTAGATTTGGATTCGTTGCAAATTACTATAACTGGACATGTCATGGTGAACCATTTATATCTGATGAAGTTTATGATAGACACAACACACAAGTCTCTAGGGATCAAAGTGATTATAATCAATTAAATCCATATCAGAGGATGATATATGATGTAGCGGGCCCGAATTTGATTCCCCAATCACAAGGTGCAACTTCAAGTTATCCTCCAACAGTTGAGCAAATGTTTACTAATGCATCACCCTTGGAAGAGGTGCAAGTAACATATATCGGTCAGAATATGAATAATGAAGCATATCTCAAATTTCAGGAGGTGTTAAGTGCTGCAGATGCACCTTTATGGGTTGGTTGTGAGACTCACACTAAACTATCGTTCACCGCAAGAATGTTGAATGTCAAGGCAGAGCATAATGTGTCTGAAGAGTGTTTTAATAATTTTGTTCAAGCTTTTGAAGAGGCATTTAAGAGTGATCATATACTGCCCAATGATTTGTACAGTATGAAAAAACTGATGAAAGAATTAGGTCTCCCAGTGGAAAGAATTGATGTGTGCAGAGATGGTTGTATGTTATATTGGGGAGATGATGCAGATGTGGATGTTTATAAATTCTGTAATCAAGATAGGTACAAGAGCACTAGTAGGAGGCAGCAACGACGTAAATCATATAGTCAGTTGTTTTATTTGCCTTTAACTCCTAGGTTACAAAGGCTTTATGCATCAAAGACAACTGCTGAACACATGACTTGGCATGCAAATCATTGAACAGAAGAGGGACTAATGTGTCATCCATCAGATGCAGAGACATGGAAAATTTTTGATAGAACATATCCTGATTTTGCAAAGGAGACTCGAAATATTAGGTTAGGTCTCTGTGCTGACGGATTTGCTCCATTTGGTAAATCAGGAAGACACTATTCTTGTTGGCCAGTTATATTAACTCCGTATAATCTTTCGCCTGGGATGTGCATGAAAACACCGTATAAGTTTTTAACATTGGTTGTGCTCGCCCAAAAATCAAGAAGTTAATAGATGTTTATATGCAACCATTGATTGCAGAGCTAAAACAACTATGGGATGAAGGTTTTCCTACATACGACGTTCATACTAATCAGATGTTTGTAATGAAGGCTGCTCTTCTTTGGACCATAAATGACTTTTCCGACATGATATATGCTATCGAGTAGATCGCAGGATCTTAGGATGCCCAATATGTATGGAGAGATCAAAGTCGATTAGATTGAAGCATGGTAAGAAGCCAAGTTATTTTGATTGTCACAGACAATATTTACCACTAAATCATAATTTCAGAAGGAATAAAGATGAATTCACTAGGAATCGAATTGAAAGAACACCTCCGCCATTGAGATTGACAGGTCAAGATATTTGGTACAGAGTTCTTCACTTTCCATCTGTTATTGAAGAGCCACATGGTACAACTTATGAATATGGAAGCAACCATAAATGGACCAAACGAAGTATATTTTGGGAGTTACCGTATTGGTTTAGTAATTTGATTCATCATAATCTCGATGTTATGCATATTGAGAAGAATATTTTTGATAATCTGATAAATACAGTGATGGATATCACCGGAAAAACAAAAGATAATCTGAATGCAAGAAAAGATATGCGACTCATTTGTAAACGACCCACCCTTGATGTTGATGAAAATAGTAGAGGACCAAAACCAAAGGCAGTTTATACATTGAATAAGGAACAGAGACGTGTTGTTTGTGAATGGTTGAAGTCATTGAGATTTCCTGATGGGTATGTTTCTAATCTTGGGAGATGTGTCGATATGAAGGAATGCAAATTGATGGGTTTGAAAAGCCATGATTGTCATATATTCATGGAAAGACTAATTCCTATTGCCTTTAAAGAACTCTTACCGAATTTTGTCTGGGGTGCCATTACAGAGTTAAGTATTTTTCTTCATGATATATGCTCAACAGTTTTGGGATATTCACATATGGAGAAGTTAGAGAGAGACATTCCAATCATTTTGTGCAATTTAGAAAGGATTTTTCCGCCTGTATTTTTTGATTCAATGGAACATCTTTTGGTTCACTTGTCATATCGTGCCAAAGTCGAGGACCGCCATTATCGATGGATGTATCCTTTTGAAAGGTATAATTCGCATATTCTATACTTCCGTTAATATTGCATAAAAATGTTTAATTTTTATATATTCATTTCTAATACAATTTGTTATATTACAATGATTCTTATATCATTTGAAATAAAAAGTGAAAATTAAGGCACATGTTGAAGCCTCTATTGTGAATGCATATATTGTGGAGGAAGTAACAACTTTTGCATCATATTATTTTGAGCCTCACGTTCAGACCAAAAGATGGAAATCCGGAAGGAATGATGAAGGTCCTGTCGATCCCAATTTGAATTCATTCTCAATTTTTAATTATCTTGGTCGACCAAGTGGACCGTGTAAGCAACGATACTTAACTGATCAAGAATGGCGGCCTGCATATATGTTTTACTTAATTGTCCAGAAGTATCACCATATTTCGAGTTAGTATATATTTCCTATTTCTTCGTCAAGTGTTAATTTGTTTATGTTATAATACAATTTTTTATTATAGGATTTTCCAAAACTTATATTCTGAAATCCCGACACGTGACTTTGATCACTTCGATCGAGAATTTGCACCATGGTTCAAATCATATATGCGCTTTTAATTACCTCATTTTTGTTTACACATATCTTAACTTTTAAATAAATATCATTTTCATTTGAGTATAGGTTTATGCTAATCAAACTCACATTCAGCAAGAATTGCTAATCCATCTATCATGGGGTCCAAAAGCAATGGTACGCACTTGGCCAGCATATTTCATAAACGGATATAATTTCCACACTCAAAAATATGGAAATGGAAAGAGTACAATGAATAGTGGAGTATGTGTTCAGTCTTCCAATGATGGAGGTGCAAGCAATGCATTTTATGGTTTGCTGGATGAAATTATAGAGATTGATTATCCTGGTCCAGAAATACGAGTTATCTTATTTATGTGTCGCTGGTTTGACCCCGTCAGAGGGATGAAGGTGGATCCACAGTATAATTTGGTTGAAATAAATCATAAAAGATTTTATAAGAGATATGAACCATTTATTTTGGTACAACAAGCGATTCAAGTTTTCTATGCTCCATATCCTAGTTTGAGGCGTGACAAAAATGAATGGTGGGCTGTTTGTAAAACAAAAGCACGGAAAAAAAATTGAAGAGCGCTGGCAAGACATTGCATATCAACAAGACAAAGTTACAAATATGTTTCATACCGAGGAATATATAATTCCAACGTTACGAGTTCCCAGTGGAGTAGTGATAAACGTGGATGCAACTGAAATTGATGATAATGATGAGGAGGAGGAGGGGGAGGAGGAGGAGGGGGACGAGGAGGAAGAGGAGGAGGAGACCGAGGATGAGGATACTGATGAGGATGAGGAAGATGATAATGAGGACTTTGAAATTTGACGTCTAGGGTAAATTTTTTTATATATAATTTTAGTTTTAAACTATAATTTTACAAATTTTCTTAGCTCAATTATTTGTTTATATAATGTCTCATTGTTAAATTTATATCTTTTGTCTCTGTATGTTGTGTATATTTTGTTCTTATAGGTTATCAGTGGTGAAATCATCGTAGCTTATCGCAGTCGCAGTCTCTCATATCTTCATTATGCATATCGTAAGTTTTTCATGTTCTTCATTAAGCATAAAAGTTTTATTTTCTTTATTCTAATTTTGTTTTTGGTTGACAGAGACGACAGAGTACTAGTAGTGGCCAGACTGATCCACCGCCTACCAGCACTATACCTACTTGCCCTCTGACCGCTGGACCTTCACATGATCCAGCATTCATCTCATTCGCCGTGCACGTCTTCCCATTCTCGATTCACAGCACTGCAGACACTCCTCTATTGAGAACATCGAAAGTCGACCGTATATATTTCCGATTGGAGATTCGTAAGTAATATAAATATTATAATTTTTAAACTATCTTAATTATTTATTCAATTTTTTTTCACTTTATCGTAGGTTTGAAAATTCTGTACCTGTTATTCGCGAGATCAATAAAATCGTGAATAACTATTGGAGAGGAGACTCTTTGTCATACTCAAGCACGCCAGGACCTACAAAAGAACTATGGTGGTGCGAGTTTCAGGTATAATTGATTCATTTTATATATTAAATAAGTGATTATATAATCAATTGTTTTTTTCCATCTCAGCGGAGATTTATTTGGGACCCTACTCAAGACTTGGAAGTTAAAAGAATTTAAAAAAAAAATGTGGCGATCATATCCGGCATGTATTGAGTCATGCCAAATGTACTGGAAAAAAACCCGCCTGTGTCACGTCAGAAAATTGGAGTAAAATCTCCAATTATTGGCAATCTGATGAGAGCAAAAAAAGAAGTCAACAGAATAAATTAAATCAAGCATGTAATTTTGGAGACTTATCTGCAACATATGCGGGAGGATCTATAAATATCGAGGAGCATTCACGTAGATTGGTAATTTTTAAATTCTATAATTAGTTTTTAAATATATTTCAGATTATTATTTTATTTCTAACATTCTTATATTTAGTCTAAGGAATTGGGAAAGGAGCCGGAATTTATAGATACTTTCGTTCGCACTTTCCAAAAAAAAGATAATACTTGGAGTGGAGATAGAGCTCGAGCAATTAAGGTTTGAATTAATCTTTAAACTTACTTTATAACTTTAAGTCTGTTAGTTATGTAAATGCTCTGATTAAAATTTTAATTTTGTGTAGGAGAGATATGATCAGTTATCCTCATCTCAGAGAATTTCAGGAGATGACGGTGATACTGAGGGATCTGAGCCATCTGTTAGTAATAATTTGGATTTATGGCTTGAGGCGAGTGGAGGATCAAAAGGGGGAAGGATATTAGGTATGGGTTCTCTGAGCAGAATGCATAATGCTCCTCGTAGATCTATTTCTTCTACTCCACCAGCAGTAGCGGCACAGATACATAACTTAACTGAGGAGGTTAGCAATTTGAAGGGCATAATACATGAAAGAGATCAGCAAATTATAGAAATACAACAACAAAACTCACAAAGGGATCAAGAAATGATAGAAATGCGACGACAACAAGTCTTTCTTATGCGACAGTTTCAGCAATTTAGTTCTGGTCCAAGTCATATTCCTCCGAGTCATGACGATGATGGTGGCGACGATGATGATATTGTATGCATGTTTTTAATTAGTACTTTTAAAATTTTTTAGTTTATTGAGTTTGTTTATTTTGCTTTAAAACATGAATAATCGATGAAGTTAACCCTTATGGTGGTTGAAAATGCACATCATTGTAAGTCTTTGCATATTTATTTTTGTGTTAGTATATAGTTTTTTTTTAATGTATGATACTTTTTGTTTGTTTCTTTTCTAATGCAGGTAGAAGAATGTCGGCGATTGCTTACCAGATTCTCTTTATATATGTAAACAACTGAGTGCAGTAGTCAACTATCAAACTCTAAGTGTCGAACCATGAACAGTGCTCAACTACTCTAGTTGACTATGATGAAGAGTCAATTGATCAATCAAATCAATTTTTTTTTTATAGCAGTCGATCGACACTTTAAGCAATAAAGTGCAAGTCAAATTGCAAACTTTCAGCATGTGAACTCTGATTTAACAATTGACTAGTGCTTTTGATAGTCGACTATCAATAACAGTTGAGTGCTCCAGTTGAATGCCAAATTTTATGTTCGTGAGCTAAAACACAGTAGTCGATGGACAAGAAGCCATCGAGTGTCGTGGTCGACTCATAAAATTTTTGTTCGCAATTTTAAGTGCATCAGTCCACTGACACTTTACAATAGTCAACTGATGGCGAATCAATATTGTGTTTCCGTATCAAACACAACGATTTTAACCACATACAACAGAGGTTACCCAAGTTTTTGCTGCCGTTCTATGTGGAAAAATCTGTAAATCTTAAAATCAAGACCTAAATCTAGATTTTCTATCTATATTTCAATGAACAATCATCATTTTGTATTAATAGATCGAAATCTATCACAAAACTGACAAAAAAAAACAACTACATAATGCTATAGAATCAACAAAATGACCTTTGCTTTGATGCATGGAACATGAATCTACAACATGCATTCTTAAAACTAAATGAATACAAAACGATTCATGCAAAAAGATCTAGTTTTATTGAGTTTGGTTTTAAGAGTGCAAGTTATAGATTCATGTTCTATCATGCTTTAATTTGGTTACTACTTGTATATATCCAATCCAATGAGCGTCTTCTGAGAACAAGATCAATACAATATCTCCATCCCATTTTACTACTGCCCTTTGTGAATCCAGTAATCTTTTAACATTTTGTGAAACTCTTTAGCCATGAACTCGAATAGGTATCTTATCCTCTCTTGCTAACTTGCAGAGAATGCAGTTGATGACTTGAATAAACATGACTAGCAAAAGCGAGAAGTTCCCACCACCTCATCGGGATAGAGTTGTTGGAGTCCCATCGAACAGGCCAATGTCTTTCGCAGCACCAGATACATCTTTTACTTCATCGGTGTTCGAAGCCAAAGAGTATTCTGGTAGAGGACCGATTGCTAACGATGGCACGGGCAAGACGAGTGCAAGTAAAGAGGAACCGAGAATGGAAGTGCATGGTTTGAGGAGATTGTTGGAGATCAAAAGAAATAGAAGAGTCCATGGAACTAAAAGAAAAGAATTGGAAGCTCTTGGATCAATCAAACAGTAGTTAGCCCTTTGTGTTTCATGTTCATCCTCTTCAGAATGTAAGAAAGTGAAGTTGTAACATGTACAGAGAAGAATGTGAATGGCTGATTTTATTCCTATTTAGTAACGGTTAAGAGTTTTAACACTGCAAGTTATAGATTTATCTTACTCAATTGCTAGTTAAACATTATCAAGGATTAATTGCATGGTAAAATTAGTAACAGAATTGGTGATCCAAGAAATGGTTTATTTGATACTGAGTTGAGTTGAGTTGCTAACTCTTATTTAAAGATGTTGTTGAATAGGATGATAATGACCATGCAGACATGCTGAAGAAAAGCTTTAACCAAAAGAGTTGTACTTTCAAACTGAAGTTATCAGACAGAACAACTACATTTTAGAATTAAACATTATTTTTGTCGATCAGTGTGAAACATTTAATAGTAATTAGTAACTAATATACAAAACTACATAGAAATATACTCTGCAATATAATTAAGAATAGCAAATAAAGGGTACATAGAAATATACTCTGCAATATAATTAAGAATAGAAAATACAGAGTACAGAGAGAGAGATATACATGATAAAAATTTTATTCCATTTCGATAAATTGTATATATTCACAAAGTTTTTTTTACAGAATAATAATTCAGAATAACAAATAAAAAGTATCTACTCTCTGAAAGTACTAGCCAGTATGCTCCGAACGTCTACGTGACTCACATACTGATGCACCAAATGATAATCGTCGTGTACTTTTTTTAGCATCTATAAATCAACGAATAAATAAATGTTAGAAATGTTTATATATTTAAAATTCAAATTAATCCTAGTAAATTAGAAAGAATATTGATTTCTTACCGAAAAGACAGATGCTAGAGTGTCATCATCGTCCACAGTAGTATAAAATGGCGAATCTCCTGCTGCGGCTACGTACTTACGCCAAGTGTAAGGAAAATAGGCGTATCTACACAAATTAAAATATTAATAATTTAAATTATAAATAAATAATTATTTTATTTATTTATTTATACATACCTTTTAATATGAATGAGATTCCACTGATTATGTGGCCAAACTCGTACAGTATCATCCAAAATTAATACTACGGACTCTAAGTAGCCACGAGATCTAAATTTTAATCAATAAACCATGATCATCTATATCAAGGCCTCTCGAGATAATTCTACCCGAGAATAAAGTGCGGTGGATCCAAGAATCAGCCATGGCATCTGCATATATGCGAGCCCCCATAGTGACGATGTACAAGTCGAACATTTGACTGGCCTGATACAAAACAAAAAAAATGATTAATTCACACACATATATATTAATACACGTGAACATTGAAAATTAGAAAACCAAAGAGCAAGAAAAAAAACTCGAGGAATTGTATCCTCGATGTTAACCGGTATATAGACTTGTATAAACAAGATTAAATTCTCCATTAACCGAATTACAGCAGAAAAAAAGAGTAAAAATCTATATGAACCAAATTACAGCAGGAAAAAAAACAATAAAAATCTATACAAACCAAATTACAGCAGGAAAAGAAGAGAGTAAAAATCTATAAGAACCAAATTATTGCAGATAAAAAAAATTATTGTAGGTGATTTTTTTTTTCGTTTTTATTTTTTAGGAAAATGAGAAAATGTATTTGGTTGGTGTTTTTCATCTCTATTTTCCAGAAAAATAAAGGAGCATTTTTTAAAAAATTAGAAAATACAAAAAAATCATTTTCTATTTTCATTTTCGTTTTTCAAAAAATAAAAGAATGTTTTCTAAAAAATTGAAAAACATAAAAAAATTATTTTATATTTTCTGAAAAAAATAGAAAATAAAAAATGAAAATTTCTCCACGAATTGAATCAAACACTCCTTTATTTTTTTTTAAACCCACGGGAGCATGTTAGATATTCATAGATTTAATCCTTCTATAATAAAAACGACACTGTATGTGACCTTTATCTTCTAATTTTATTTGAAAACATTATTCATTTAACCATCAAACAAATTTAATGAAAATATAAAAAATTAAAACAAAAAAAACTATTAACAGAATTAAAATTTAATAAACACTTACAGAATAAATAAACACTGATAAATAAACCGAATAAAATAAACAGAAATAAAATGTAATGATAATGATAAATAAACACTGATAAAATAAACACTGAATAAATAAAGAGATTAATAGATACTTAAAAATTTTGATGGTTTACCTTGAGGATGAATTCTCTGGCGCCGGGTCGAAGTTTCGTCCAATATTTGAGACGATCGACGCAGAAGAGATCGCCATTTTTATTTTCTTGCGGCGTTGCCAATTTTTTTTGCAGAACTCGTTTATCAGCGGGATCGAGTCGATCAAACTGATAGAAAAAACAATATTGAAAGGAGGAATTAGCATTTAATTATTGAAATAAAGTCACGATGAAATACAGTGTTTGGACAATGTTGCTTACCCCGACTGAGTTTAGGAGAGTGAGATCTAAATCCAAAACCAAGGCCAGTTTCGACGAAGAAATCGGCAACTCTACTCGTTGCTTTTTCGCAGCAGCGTTTTCTCCGGCGGACTCATCGTCGATGCAAAGCTCGCGCTTCCGTCTGATCGCTGTGGGATCATGCGATCCGCCCAAGACTCCACGGCTGAGTCCATGAACGGCGGGAGGTTTCGCGACGTTGGAAGCGAGCAGCAGCGCCATGGTGACGAAGGAGGAACGAAAACTGGAGGGAAGGTGGAGAGGGAAATGAAATGAAATCCAGAGAGGCTAGCTGAGCAGTATTTATATATTCTAGCGCGTTATTTTCAAATTTTAAATTTTTAACGATTATTAATCGAGATTAATCATTATTAAAGTTTATTAATCATTAGTTTTGATTGCTAAATTGGATTTAATGAAATCGTTATTTTGATTGTAAATTAATCATTACTAAATATAGTAACCAAATCTAAGTTTTTTAAAGTGATCATTACTAAATACAGTAACCAAATCTATCTTTTTAGTAATCATCGGTTAATTGTCTCATTATTTTTTGATTTTCTAAATTTCAGTTATCGTTTATTATTTTGTTTGACAAAAAGGATAAGTACGGATTATCGAGATTAATTAACTTACAGTTAAACTAATTGGCGGCTAACATATTTCGGGTTTTCTTAAAGAATGGTTAATTAATGACTCACGTAGCCTAGCTTATTTATACTAGTTTTGATTAAGTTAATTTTTTTTAATTAATTTTCGATCAAACTAATTTTACCCAATTTAATGAAAATGTTTGGAAAGTACGTGGAGTGCATTTAATTAATACGTAGGAGAGATTATGTTCCTTATAGAAAAAGTTTATAAAATTTATGCCCGACGTCCTCGTCCCCTGTGTTGTTCTGCTGCACCTGAATGCTCGCCAACCGGGCCGCATGTTTGATATCGTCGCGTTCTGAAGTAGAAGAGTCGGAGAGTGAACCGACGCCAGTCATGCCTGTCGAAAGCAAACGTAGCAGAAACACAACGCACTTGAAATTTCATAAAGAACTTTGCAAATTTTCACACGATCGAGGACAATTCAAAGCAAAAATGGGAAATTCACTTTCCCAACTACAACAAATATGATTTTCCGCAGTACGTTATCATAAACGCACAATTATAGTACCCTGTTAATAATAGTTTTTACAGCGTGCCAAATTTTATACGCTGCGGATAATATTATATTTTTACAAATAACAACATGCAAAAATAATACGCTGTCAATACTCATTTTAACAGTGTGCAATGCACGCTGTTAAAAATCTTATTATAAAAAATTAACTTTTCGTAGCGCACCAATCATGTATGCTGCGGATAATATTAGGTTTATTAATATGAGACTTTTAACAGCATGCATTTTGCACGTTGTTAAAAGTCTCACTATAAAAAATTAAATTTTTCGTAGCACACCAATCAAGTGCGCTGCAGATACAATGTTTGTTAATATGAAATAATAACAGCGTAGAATTTGCACGTCGTTAAAAATATCATTATAAAAACTTAAATTTTTTACAGCGTGCCAATCAAGCATGTTGCGGATAATACTAAGCTTGTTAATATAAAATAATAATAGCGTACAATTTGCACACCATTTAAAATTTAATTATAAAAAAATAAACTTTTTGCAGCGTGCCAATTAAGTGCACTGCAGATAATATTAGCATTGTTAATATTATCCGCAATATGCATTTGGCACGCCGTTAAAAGTATCATTATAAAAAATTAAATTTTTTACAGTGCATCAATCTAATACGCCATGGATAATATTATATTTGTATAATTACAAAAATAAAATTTTTAAAATTTAACAACACATTTGCTATTAGTATTAAATAATTTATTATTTTTTAATCTGAAAATAAAATTTTTTAACAACGCATTTGCTCTTATTATTCTTATTAATTATATTACTAATTAATAATCATATTACTAATTAATTATATTACTTTTTAGGTTAAATATTTTCCTAAACGATGTATTCTCTCCGTCGTTTTCTTGCGCTCGACATTTTCTCACGCCAGATTTCTCTCACGCGAGGAGTCTCATTTAAAATCCACAAGACTCCCCTGACGGTGACAATACCAATTTTTATACAAGGCCTACACGACCACTATACATCGGTCAACACGACCGGAATCCAAACAACACACGCAGATAATAATAAGGCCTCAGGCCAACAAATCTAGGTAAACAAAAGTCTACACTAACTAGACTTACCCCTCCTGCGATCTGGGCAGGAATACCCAACCAAACCAATCAAAATAAGATCCGACCAATGGTCCACAAGAACCTCAAAAAAATCCACGAGTACATAAATCCATTTCCAAGCCTAAACATATCTTCTATACAAAATTCAAACCAAAACTCAAACAACTAAGAAACTGTCACTACGAGGGGGGGATATGGCAACTGGACTCTCCTGACAACTTCATCCTGAAATAAAAATAAAAATAAAACCACGGGATAAGTTCAAAGAACTTAGCGGATATTTATCGATATGAATAGCAAGATATAGCTAACAATACTAATCATGTCAGTACAGTCTCATATATATGGTAAGCAAGAAATAAATGCAAAAAGACTGTACTCACCTAAATCTCCTACCCTGATATAGGAGCATGTGCCCTACTATAAGAGATAAAGTCATCATCATATATGAATATGAATCCTGTATGCATGACAATCATATGCAACATCCAAGGCATCAATACAATAATGCAGCAAATACAATACAAATGAAATCCGTGCAAAAATGCATGTCGTGCATATGACATGGTCACCCCTGACGCCAGTCAGCCGCCTCACACGCGATGGTGAAGCCGAGTGGGTAGGACTATGACAACTGTGCACTCTGTCATCACTGCTCCTGAGTGACCGAGTGGACAGGATGCTGTCGGAGTACACCTATCCTCCTGCCCCAAACATAGTGGGGGAGCTAAGCTCTCATCTCCCGGTGTCATAGACCAGAGGAGGGATCCCTGCCCGCTACCACGCTGCCTCATCGCTACCCATGAGCGGACCAGCGGAGCCTGACAGAGCAACTGCACACACCCTCCTGATGTACCACTAACCCATGAGTGGCAGTGTGTGCACGCCATGTAACTGGCTGCGGGCTCAACAATAATGGAATCCCGTCCAGCCAGCATGCAATCATGCAAGATGGTGCATGACACTAAAGCATGTAATACCAACTAACATACGTATCCGAATAATATGCACAATAAAAAGGTACATATACATGATCCAAGTAAAACAGGAAAAGTATAACTATAAACTGATCAAATGCATGTGTCAAATAGGCATAATAACATGCAAGGTAGATAAACATGAAAACTATTGTAAGCTATAGCTATCTAGCATATCAACATGACTATATCAAAAAGACAAGTCAAAATACCCGCCTGAATATATATCCGCAAGAATAAGAACCAAATCGTCATGACTGGGAACCTGCCTCATGACCGAAACCTGCATATAGCGTAATTATAGTCAAGCACAAAAATATGATCCACTGTCAAATCGAATCCTTAGCCGATTTCGGATTTAAACCAATTAACCCAAATGCTTAATAAAATCCCAGTCAACTAGATTGATCTAGTTATCTCATTTAACCTAATCAATCCTCTATAAATAATTACGAAACCGATCAACCTCACACCGAAATCAATAACTCATCATATATCAATTTACAGCTAATAAAAAGAGAAGATAGATCAAGCTTACCAAGCTATAAGCTTTGGCCAATACCAATCCATCGACATCACCCATTTTCACGCGGCTTCCACGGTAATGGCCAACTCACTGCCACCTTCACAGCCGACCTAATACAAACACATAGTCGACAGCAACGCATCCGACCCATAAACATGGACAAAACACAGAAATCAAGCAAGAGCGGATGAAGAGAAAGAGGCGATCGCGACATACGGTGATCGATACTCACCGACGGCTCGTCCAGACTAGTTTGAGAACAACCCCTGTCGAGGGGTCCTTACCAGGCTGATCGAAGTTCAACCGTTCAACCGTTGGTGTCGAGCCTTTATTGGACTACTCCCGCTGCCCCTTGGGCAAGAGCCCTGCATCCTCCTTCGATCGTTTCGAAGATGAAGGGAAACAGTCTGAAAGAGGGTTGCCTCGTCTCCACCATGGCTTTGCTTCTTCCCCGATCAGAAGGACGACACCGGCTCTTAGGTGGCCGGTGCATGGCGGCTGGCAGCCGGGGCCTAGAAGTCGGCAGCAGCAGCGATGAAAGGGAAAGCAGAGGCGAGATCCGTGGCCGCACCGGGAAGCGGCGGCGAGGCGAGCAGGATCTCCGACGCGATCCTGTCGCCGCGGCAAATCGGCAAGGCTGGCTCGGGCGCGCACGACGGTGGACGGCGAACTCACGGCATCGGGCGGCGATGCTCGCGGGAGTGCAAACGAGGGCTGCGGTGGGGGAGAGAAGGCTCGGCCGGAGAAGAAAGCGTCGCCGGCGAAAGTGGCTCGCGCAGAGAAACTGCCGAGGGGAAGGAGTTGCGGCGGGGAAAAAGAAAAAGGGAAATAGATAAACTTAGGTTTTTAGGTTAATAACCCCTCAATACTGATAAACCAAACAGGCCTTTTAAAAGTCTATTTTTCTTATCCCCGTAAATATCTCGTACAAGCCCCGTTTAAATCCAGAAAAATTCCCAAAAATCCCGAAAAATTTCTAGGATTATTTTCCTTAATTCCTTGGCCATTTAATTTAATATTTTAAATTTCGGTATTTAACACCGCCCATTCTCTTCACCTTCCCCATCGCTTTCTACATGCTCGTCGAATTCTCATGCTCGTCTCATCCTGTCTCCGTCCATTCTCTTCACCCTCCGTCGTCGCTTTCTCATGTGAGAAAATGCCTAGCACGAGAAAGCGACGGAGAGAATAACAACATGCATTAAAGAATATGCTTTTAAAAGTCTACTATTCGCAGCGCCCATTAATATATGCTGTTAAAAATTTATTATTTACGATGCACATTAATGTATACTGTTAAAAGTTTACTATTAACACATTAATATATGATGTTAAAAATTTACTATTTGCAAATAACCAATTAAAAAATTAATTTTTTTAATTAACAATGATATCATTAATTAATGATATATGTATATAACAGTGTGCATTTTTACATAATTACAACAGTGTGCATTTTTACATAATTACAGCGTGCACGCGCTGTTAAAAGTCTTCTCATAAATACAACGTACGAGCGCTATTAAAAGTCTCAGGTTCCGAACGAGGCACAGTGAGAATTTTAATCCCGTCCCTTTTTACCACTCGACTCATTAACCCTTAATCTCCTTCGTGTCGCCGACTGCGTCAACCCTAGAAAACCTACCCCTTGCGTCAAGATCTCCGTCGATTTGTCGGATTCTGATCGATCGCCCCCGTAAAGCTCTCACCTTTGCCTTGTTTTTTTTTGTTGGTCTCAGATCGCAGATGCCCCCGGTCGACTCTTAATCAGCGTCGTAGCCTTGCGGCGAGGGAGGTTTTTCTTCTTTGTATGGAAACACGCAGCCATAAGAGGGTGGAGGCCACCTCGTCGGCGCCCTCTACTCAGACCTCACCCATCACTCGCCGTGCCAAACGCTCAGTCGTTGCTTCCTCCCAGGCTCCCCAGCCCTCTCTATGGGCTCGCACAGTTCCCAGAATATTATGGTTGGGAGCAATGGGAACTCATCAACCGAAGTTTTCCAGAATATTATGAAGACAGAAGGGTGGAAGGGTCTGTTTCGTGATAATTTTATTAATGTCATCTGTGTTGCTCCTAGCAAGGCCATTGATGTGAGGGATATAATGTTGATTGTAACCATATTCTCTTTTCGTTTAATGTTGATCTATTGGTTGGATACACCACTCAATTGTCTTTGCCTATACGTATTTTTTTGAAGAATTGCTTAATGATGCAATATATACCATTCTCACCAGCATCTAGACATTGATTATCATCAAAAAGTAAATATTGCAAAAACAAAAGGGTATTCCTCATGTTGTACATGGGGTTTAGGGCCTGCAATAAGATTGCAATCCCTAGTTTAAGTTTAAATTTCTAATTTGTCATCTAATTTGATTGAAATTTTTTAATAACAGAATGGTTGGATATGCATTCTTCTTTGTGCCTTGAAATTTTACAAACTTTATATGAATGTTTAGAGGGAATCCTTTACTGTTTCTGTTTAATATTTTGCTTATATGCAAACTAAATCTTTTTGGATGATTCCATAGCCATCTGTTAGGCTATGTTTTGTAGTTTGAGGAGCCTGTTGTTATACAGTACAATAACTTTTGTTATTCGTGTACTAGGAATACAATTTGCTGTGGGAAAAACTGATATTATCACATCTACTTGTTGTTGTGTAGGTGGATAACTGAATCCTGCCTCTTATGGGTTTTAACTTCTAGGTTCTTATCAACAATGAGCAACGATTACCTCCACATGGAAATAGATTCTTGTGCATCGGCTAGGATGTGTCCAACTTTTTTTCCCGTGCTGATGTATCGTGTATGAAACAGTATTAGGATGTGGACCGATTGATTTAAACAAAGTTGCATTCATCTGCAACCAGATTACCTTCACTGTTTCCATTTAAGTTTCTTATGTATTTTGCAGTCACTCCAAGCTCTCAAGAAGATATCACAAGAACACCCAACAGCTTGCTTGCATGCTGGTGCACTTATGGCAGTGCTATCTTACCTAGACTTATTTTCCACAATAGTTTAGGTAAAATTAAATCCTTTAATTCATAAGATTAATTTTTTGTTTAATTGTCGTGGGATTGTATTGTTTTTGTTCCTTAAAATTTTTGTATTTTCTCACTTCTACATTTTGTCTATTTTTTATTCAGTGATAATGCTAAATGTAAGCTGCTTCATTGGTCTATCGATGGAGTTAATACAGAAAATCAAATTGCATCCACATATCCAAAAGCAAAAGTCCATCACGTTCCTCTTGGTGGATCTTGTTGGAAAGTTTGGATTGATAGAGTTTTTGTGGAGAAGGTGGACTTAATTTGACCAAATGAAGAAATATTTTTTCTTGAATATGCAATAGGAAGCACAGTCACTTGGTTATCAAAGTTTATAGTTTTGTGTGACTGACATACATTCCATTGTTTTGATTATATACTTTTTGTAATAAAGAAATCATGTAAGTGAATTTTTATTACTGGTTTGGATTATTTTCTGACCAAGTGAATTATTATTTTCTTTAATTGTGATGTTGATGGTTATCTCTGGTATATATTATAATTGTTTTAGTTTTGGTTTTATAATTGTGTATGTGATCTTATAATTTTTGTGTGGTATTTGTGTATTGCATTATAATTGTTTGAATTTTGATTTTATAATTATTTGTATTTAATATTATAATTATATGGAGTATATATATATTGTATCTCGAGACTGCACTTAATCGCAACACGTGGTTACGCACTGTGAATGCACTTAAATACAACACGCGGTTGCGCGCTGCGAATGCACTTAACCGCAGCGTGCGACCGTGCGCTGCGAATGCACTTAACCGCAGCGTGCGATCGCGCGCTGCGAATGCACTTAATCACAGTGCATGGCCGCGCACTGCAAATGCACTTAACCGCAGCGCGGCGTCGCGATCGCGCCGCTGCGAATACGCACTTAACCGCGGTGTCGCGGCGCGCCTGCGAATACGCGCCGCGATTTGTCGATATTTTATGACTTTCAATAGTTTGTCGTTGTGCAACATGCGATGCGTGTTGCGGATAGGATAATTGCGCGATGCGGAAAGTCAACTTTGTTGTAGTGCCCCATGGTGGCCATGTTCAGCGAAGAGAATTCCTAGTATTTATAAACTTTTTGGGAAAACATATTGAACCAAGTGTGCAGGAATGGTTAAGTTAAGCTAAAGGTCAATGGCACCCGGAGAATCTCGGATGGAGAAACCGCGCTGGTCAGGTGACACCGGGAAAAATTCGGAGGGACCCGAAGAATCTAAGTGGAGACTTGAAGCAAAGCTGCAAGTCACAAAATGACCTAAGGTAAGCTCGTGTGTGTGAGTGAAAGTAAGGACGGGTCCTCCGTACAGAGACATCCTTAGGCGGCGATCCGATCAAGACTTCCCGTGGAAGGTCTAGGTTGAGATCGGACGGTACATGGCCGTTGAATTCACTCTTATTACTTTGATTTCGAGCTAACTCTTTGATGCAGCTGGATACCTTAGCTAACAATCAATTGTTGGTTGTTAGTAGTCGATTGTTGGTGGCATCCTTCGAATGATAGGGTTGATCAGTCGACTGTCATTCAAATTCCAGTTTCGATGAGAGTTAAACTTTATCTTCTCATCTTAGGGTGAGGTGACCTTTTTGGATATAACTTGATCTCAACATCTAGGGGGTTGGAAGGCTATAAAAGAAGGGGGGGTTCACCCCTTTAGGTCATCATCTAAGCTCTCAAAATGCCTCCGCAACGCTACTCTCCTACGACGACTCTATGACGACAAAGCGATGTTGAAATGCCGATGACACAAGCTCAACCTTCACCCTCTTAGTCATCAGTATCAGTTTCATATTTAGTTACTTCTAATTGCTGTATTTCATGTCTTTTATCGAGCTTTTATTGTAACGAGGAGAGGGGGTTTTCTCTCTATCTCGAGATTTCTCGAAATTTTGTAATCGTCATCTCCTACGTCCAACGAGGAAGAGAAGTTTTAGTGAATTGCCTTCCGTACGCGGTCACGGACCGCTAGGGCCTTGGATTAGCAACCGTTAAGCTGTGAACCAAGGAAAATCAAGCCTTGTTCATTTACTTTCCGCTGTGCATTTTACTCTTGCTTGTGTTTTAATCGTATCGACGAAAAGAATTCACGTGTGCTATTCACCCCCCCCCCCCCCCGCTCTTTTTACGATCCAACAGTTTGGGCTTAGACGACCTTAATCTTTTAAAGGATCGATCCGATGGCCGAGTTAGCTTCCTCTTGCGGTTCGTCAGATTTCAGAGCTACTTTGTCGCCAGAGACATGGAGCAGCCTGAGAAGCAAAGCCGGTCGTGGGGGAGGGCTGTTGGGGCCCTTGCCCAGGGCCGAAAAATATTTTACCATAAACGAGGGCTCATTTTTTAAAAATTTCAATAGAAATAGGGCCTATTTTTCAATTTTCGCCTAGGCCCTAAGTTTAAATTCTAAAATCAGGACCAACTATGTGAGAAGAACTCACAAACAAGTGAAAGAGGGCATTGAGGAATTCCTCGATAAAGCCCCTCTAATTCTCAAGTCACGATGTATAAGAGAGAGCAAAAACCAGCAAGGGTTAAGAAACTAGTAGTCAAGAAGGATTCAGGGAAAAACGGAGAAGAGGCAAGAGCTCTCTTCTCCACTCCCCTTTCTCCTTTATATATGCAAACCCGATGGTTTGGATGCCCATGGAGAATAACGAGAGGCATGGTCTGATAAAGCTGTAATAGTACGGAAGGGATCTCGAGAGATATGGTCTCATTAATGAAAGAATGTGTTCGTACGACTTAGGATCCTCGAATCTCAGGAGGCATGATCTCATTAATGAAGAAATGTGTTTGTACGACTTTGGGATCCGAGGAAGCATGACTTCGTTAATAAGGAGTGGTGAGTGTACGAACCTTGAATCTCAGAAGACATGATATCATTAATGAAGGAATGTGTTTATACAACTTTGGGATTCGAGAAAGCATAACCTCATCAATAACGAGAGGTGAGTGTACAAACTTCAAATCCCGAAAGGCATGACCTCATTAATAAAGGAATGTGTTTGTATGACTTTTGGATTACGAAAAACATGGTCTCATCAATAAGGAGAGGGGATACGTCAGCGAAGATTGCGGGCTCACAATAGAGACAATAGGATTTGGCTTTTGTGATGGTACACAACCATTTCTTCATTGGATTGGATTAAGAACCTTTTGAGCTCTGACACCTAGGCCAAACTGAGTTACTGTTGAGGTAAAAAACTATAGAGGTAAGATATTGACGTGAATACTGCTGAGATAAGATATTGGGAAGTTGAGTTACTACTGAGGTAAGATACTAACGTAGATACTGCCAAGATAAACTACTGTCGAAGTGAGAAACTATGCTCTCATGATAGATCCAAGTTAATGGTGTCGCTCTTGAGCCAGAGCGAACCCAAGTTATTCTAAGGCCCTGGATAAGATCTTGATAATTGGACCCTATTCATAGTTAATTTTGACATAAAAAATTTTTTGGGCCTTATATACAGGCTCTAATAATATTAAAATTTTTTAGGCCCTGAGCGCTCACCCCAATAGGCCTGGCTCAGGGCCGGTTCTACTTGACCGGATCTAACCTGAGAGCTCTAACTCATTTTTACCGTTGAGTTGATTCGACCACTTGACTAGGGAAATTTTTCTCTGCATCGTTATTGATACCGATGTAGTATATAATCGTGGCGGCAGGTTCATATCTCGGTAGGTTTGTGTCTCAGCAGATTTATGTCTCGACAAGTTTATATCTCGGTTGACAAGCGGGTCCTAGTCGACGTGGCAGATGTTAAAGATAATATGTCCAACAAGGCATCACGTGCTGGGGGGAGGGGGGTACCGCATGACAAGCAGACATCCTTCCTTGCATACGTCAAGGGGACACGTTTACAATATTAATGGAGCTCTGTCTCCCATCAACCACACGAGCGACATTAATTATACCCCATGTGACTGCCGCATTTATTGAGGTAATGACCTCTATCATTCCTAAATATGGTAGACCGCCACATTAAAGAGCCCACGTCTCTCATACCTCCCATACTGCTTTGTAGGGATTAGCGAGCTTATATAAAGGTAACATGAGAATATCTAAGAGGTTCGAACTCTCCACTCTGCTCCTCTCCTTGTATTGCATTCCTTACACTCTTTTTGTCGATCCCTGACATAAGCGTCGGAGGATCATGGCCGAGATCCTTCTCGACGCCCTTAACGATGTTTCTTTTTCATATTTTCCTCTCTCGCCCATCCAAGATACATCAATCAGCCTCATCCGAGATGAATCGTCGATCCAACCAAATTAGTAGACCATCCGATTCAACAGACGCTGAGTCATCCTCGCTATAGGGAAACCCCGCATCACGGTGTCTCAGTCGCAACATAATTGGGGTTGTCTGTGGGAAACATCTTCGATTTAATTGAGACACAGATGAGGGACCACAGAGCAAATTTTGCTCCACCAAAGAAAACATGACGAGCGAGGATGTCATAACCCTAGTCACAACTACCGTGGAAGAAGTGCTAAAAAGGCACTTCTCACAAAATCCAGCTCCTATCCCGACGTCCCCAGGTCCAACTCAGATGCCTACTCAAGTGCCCTCTCCTCCAACTCTAGCTCCCCCGATCGCAGTTCCCATAATCTCATTGTCGGCCGAATCTTCCTCAACGACATCTTACAAGGGTCATCCAAAGAAGCGACCTCTCGCAAGCCGCTTGATCGAGATCCTAAGAAGAGAAAAGCTCCAGTTGCTAGGGAAATCATTCGGGTGGGAGGGCCCTAGCCCGAAAAATCTTATTAGCCAAATATTTCTTGTCAACTATGTAGAATGATGTAGCCCGTTGTGTCGATATGTGCCTTAGTTGCAGAAAACACCAGAATTTCTCCCAGTGATCGGTGGAGTTATTGAAGTCCTCGGTGATATCTTGCCCCTGATAAATGGGGGATGTATATTGTGGGTCCATTGCCAGCGGGGCCAAGTCAGAAAAAATTCGTACTTATCGTGGTGGATTACTTCTCTAATTGGGCAGAAGTCGAACCCTTGGCCAAGATAATAGAAGAAGCGGTACTGAAATTCCTCTAAAAAATGTTGTCTGCCGATTTAGCATCCCGGGGAAGCTAGTCTCGGACAATGACCGACAGTTCCAAGGCCGAAAGATCAAGGAGTGATGCCAACAGCTAGAAATTCAGCAAATCTTTACTTTAGTGGCATACCCTCAGAGCAATGACTAAGCCGAAGTAACTAACCAGGAGTTAATTCGAGGACTCAAGACCAATCTAGATCATACCACAGGTAGTTGGGTCGAGGAACTATCAGGTATTCTCTGGGCATACTGAACAACCCCCAAAGACAGTACAGGTCTCACTCCTTTCCACCTTCTTTATGGTTCAGAGGCTCTCGTCTCTATGGAGATTGACATGGGATCACCTCGGATTTCCACTTACACCTCAGGCAGTGCCAACAATACTTAGAAGTGGTTGACAGAATTGGACTTAGTAAGCGAAACTCGAGAGAATGCTGCTCTCCGGGTGGGGGCCTTTCGGAGGAAGATAGCTCAAGCATACAATAAAAAGGTCGTACCTTGTTCCTTTCAACTGGGGGACTTTGTATTAAAAAAAGATTCAGTCTGCGGGGGAGGTTCGCAAGCTATTGCCTCGATGGGAGGGTCCCTACAAAAATTTCAAGAAACTCATCTCTAGAGCTTATTATTTGTAGAATGACAAAGGGAAAGAACTTGCTCGGTCGTGGAATGCTTTTCACCTACGACCTTACGTGTGTAGTTGGTTGGTAGCCAAGTGGGTATATAATAATACTCTGTCCCCGAGATAATAAAAGTTTGTCCTCCATCCTTCAGCAAAGTCGCCTATCATGGCGTCGTATATTCCCTCGTGTCTCGGACCGAGGCATCCATCAGCAAAGTCGCCTATCATGACACCGTATATTCCCACGTGTCTCCCGCTTCTTCTGGCATCTCGATGGGAGCTTCTGGAGGGGCAATCATTTGAGCCCTTTTCCATTTCATCCATTTGTTGATAGAGGCCTTCAACATGACTTCAGCTGCAGAAAACAAAAGACTAAGTTAGGTGTAAATAATAAGCAGGAAACAAGCGTAAGATTTTTACTTAAGGACCCACTTAGCTCGACCTCTATCGGACTTAGGCCGAAATGATAGAGTACTCCCTCCTCTAATAGGACGTTGACATCAAAGCTCAAAACGGAGATTACCTCGGCTATCTCTCGGTAGGCTATCGACTTCTTGAAGTGGTGCAAGGAGGGAGAGGGCGACAGTTCCAACTGCTAGTGGCTCGGCTAGGAGAAAGGAAGGGTTGGCTTCACGAACAAATATCGAGTTTTCCAATACTTGTGAGAGGTGATGAGGTTGGCTAGGAATCTAGTCTCTTGGCGAGCGGTAAAGAAAAATACCCCTGCTCTTTCCGCTTGGGGATGAACAAATAATGGAATGACTCAACACTCAAAGGTAGGTGGTAAAAAAGGAAGATGACGATGAACCCACAGATAAGGGTGAAAGAGTTGGGAGCCATTTGTTATAGCGGGATGCGGAAGTAGGCTAATAATTTGTCATAGAAGGGGTGGAGGGGGAAGCGTAGGCCAGCCGCCAGTTGGTCGTGGAAGAAAGCCATGACACCTTCGGGCGATTCGTGCAGGTGTTGGTGTGGTTTGGGCACCCTAAGCCTATAGGAAGGAAGAATATGGAAGGCAGACCTAATCTCACCACAGTCTTCTTGAGTTAGGACGCTGTGGGTTCTAAGAAACCAAAGACTAGGACCCTTAGCTACTGGAAGAAGGGAGGGAGAGACTTATAAAGAGGCAAGGAGGTGAACACGCTGAAGAAAATGAAGAAAGGAGACGAATTCGTCAGAGAGGATGACTGAGCTAAGGGGACACTGCAACAAGCAAATGATGTGCTTTAGGTTTAAAAAAAGTTGCTTATAAAGAAAGATCGAGAGAAACATGTGGCGCTTATTAGCCATTTGATCTAGGGCCTCGAACGACGTGTGTCACTCATACGAGAATTCGAAGGGTTTGACGGGCCAAGAGGTTCGGGAAATCATTCCAAGTCTAAACATTTATGGCCCGAGAATGCCTTAAGCCTGCACTCTCCTCTTCAGACGCCTCCCCCTGGCTGACCTAGCTCCTCTCCATCATCGGAGATTCCCTCCCCGGATGGAATCCTTGCCGAATGAACTCGTTCCATAAGGTTGCCAAGGTACTGTTCCTCATCCTCGTCCCTCCCATTTTAAGGATGGAGTTTTGAGGTGTTTTGTAGAGGAAAGCTCCGGTCTTGGTGTTCAGATCGGGTCGCGGACGTACAACAACATGTACAAGGCGTGGGACGTGGAGATGGGGTGGATGGTGGCAATGAAGTAGGTGCACTTCGACTTGGTGGAGCCGGAGAGTGTGCGGTCCATGGCGAGGGAGATCACGGTGCTCCGGAGACTCGACCACCCCAACGTCGTCCGGATCGAGGGGATTGCTATCTCTGGCATCTCCTCTGCCTTCTACCTCATCTTTGAGTACATGGAGCATGACCTTACTGGTCTCGCCGCGGCTCCCGGCGTGTGTTTCACGAAGCCTTGGGTCGGCCCCTTTCTCACTATTTAGGTTCTTAGACTTTTGGAGATCACTATTCAGCCAATTCTTGGATTCCTTTCTTGGTTAACCTCTGTTCTCCTCTTCTACTGTTCTATTAATGATGCTGCAGGATCTCCCAGTAACTTTGTAGTTTCAAGATTGAAATTTATTGACCTTTGGAAAGATAAAAAAATTGTGCTACCATTTGTATGCACTTGATGAATGATGCACGCTGTTGTTTTTGAAGAATTGACCAATATTGGAGGATTTTTTTTTTTAAAAAAAAGAAGTTCTTGCACCCTTGAAAATGAAAATATATGTTGATTTCGTATATAAGTGGACAAAACCTTTGAAGCCTAATACCTTGACTTAGAGGGATTGAAAGGCAAGCTCAAAAATCCTTCTTGTTGTCTCTTTGTTTATAGTGAACTAATATTGTAGGCTATAAAACAACAATCAAATTGTATCACAGTCAGTGAGATTGGCGATATGAGTTATTCTACATCAATGGACTCTAATTCATACTATATTATCATCTATATTTAAATAATTTTCATTTTATTTTATCGTATCTAACTAAGTCTTTTTCTTTTTTATTTGGTTTGTATATTTATAATAGTTTCACATCGCCTAACTGGAGTATTTATGAAATATCTCTTAGAGTTTTTTCCTCAACAAGTGCAACCCTAATTTTCACTCTAATGTGTTCATATCTTATCTTGTCTATCCCCCTATGTCCACACATCCACATTAATATCTTAATTTTTGCAACTCTTATCTTTTGTTCATGTGCTGGAGTTATAGCCCAACATTCAGCTCTATATAAAATAGCAAGTTTACTCGTCGTTTTATAGAATTTCCTTTTAAATTTTAAAGGTACTTTACGATCACAGAGAATACCAAATGTATTTCTCCATTTCAATCATCTTATATTCTATGTAAGACATCTCTTTTAATCTCTCTATCCTGTTTATAAAATAATTCTAAATACTTAAAACTCTCGGTTACAAATAATTTATTAATTTTTATCTTAATAATTGTCTTATTATATCTAATCTTACTAAATTTAAATTTCATATATTCTGTTTTTATTCTACTAACTCTAAAATCTTTCACTTCCAAGGTTCAAATTTAGCATTTACTCCTTCATGTGTTTCATTTATAAAATAATATCATCTGCAAATTATATACACTATAGAATCATATTTTGGATATGTCCAATAAGTCCATCTCATTGTTAGTGCATATAAGATCCACATATCTCCACAATGGTATGATATTGTCCACTTTGGGCCCAAGCCCTCATGGTTTTGTTTTTGGGCTTTACCCAAAAGGCCTCATACCAATGGAGATATCTTTTCATCTTATAAGCACATGATCTTTTCCATGTCTTACCAATGTGGGACTTTGATTGTATTCCCAATACTCCAACAATCCCCCCCTCAAACGAAGGACCACATTGGGCCCCCCCTCAAGCCTATCCCTCCTCGGAGGATTTTCTCTGCTTGATGTCCGATCTTCAACCCACCAGGACTTCCTGTCAGTTGTTCGGTCCTCCCGACCCAACTAGACTTCCTGCCTGATTTCTAGTTCTCTTGATCCGGACGTGGGAGTTCAACTTCCTTCGTTCGAGGTTCATGGCTTGACATGGACCATGGCTCTGATACCAATTGTTAGTGCATATAAGATCCACATATCTCCACAATGGTATGATATTGTCCACTTTGGGCAGCAAGGTCGTTAAGCGTAGATCCGACCCAATACCTCCAATGGAAGGTCTAGGTCGAGATCAAATGGTTAGAACCATCGTACTTTATATTTTAAGCTAACTTGTACTGCAGTCCAAAACCCTTTGACTACAGTCAACTGCTAGTCAAGTTCCAGCCTCGAGAAGAGCTCGAATTTCAAGGGGGTGAATTTGGACTTGACTCGTGTTTTGGTACAAAGGGTGATGTGGCATCAAGGTGGACATCCAAACCATCACCAAGCTTCCTTGTGGTGGACGCCCAAGATAAGGTGAGTTGGCACAAGATGGTTGGCTCCCATGATGTGGCACAAGTTGAATGGCTCCAACAAGTTGGCGCCCAAGGAGGTTGGAGGTGGCACAAGGTGGTTGGATGAAACACCTCATCCTCAAGTTGGCGCCCAAGGAGGTTGGAGGTGGCACACGGTGGTTGGATGAAACACCTCATCCTCAAGTTGGCGCCCAAGGAGGTTGGAGGTGGCACAAGGTGGTTGGATGAAACACCTCATCCTTGAGTTGGGATAAGAACCTCACCTTGGACACTACCTATGTCTAAATTCATAGATCAATATCCATAAATAGACATGTTCAAGCCAAGCAAATAACAAGAATTCAAGAGCTCTCAACACGCCGTCGTTAGCCGCTACTACTCACATTTGCTCTGACGAAGTCTGCACAAGCAGCTACATCTTCTACTTATAAGAGTTGTCGGTATATTTATTTAAGTTCTACTTCTTTAAATTGTCTTTGTGCTTTAATCGTAACAAGGAAAGGAGAAGTGTCCCTTTGCCTTGATTTCTTTTGTCGTTGCTCCTACTTCCAGCGAAGAGTGGTTTTAGTGAATTGCCCTCCGTCGTGATCAAGGATCACTAGGGCGTGGATTAACAATCGAAGATTGTGAACCACGTAAAAATATCTTGTCTACTTTATATTTTAGCTGCATTCTCTACTTGCTTTTTACTTATTGCAAAAGTTTTTAGCGACGCGTATTCACCCCCCTCTGGCGACACTTTCGATCCAGCAATGGATCGAAGTGTCGCCAGAAGAATGAATAGCGATACGATGTCGTTAAAAACTTTTGCAATAAGTAAAAGCAAGTAGAGAATGCACAGCAAAATATAAAGTAGACAGATATTTTTACGTGGTTCACAATCTTCGATTGCTAATCCACGCGCCCTAGTGATCCTTGATCACGTGCGGAGGGCAATTCACTAAAACCACTCCTCTTCGTTGAAGTAGGAGCAACGATTACAAAAGAAATCAAGGCAAAGGACACTCTTCCTGTTACGATTAGCACAAGACAATTTAAAGAAGTAGAACAAATAAATATACCGACAACTCTTATAAGTAGAAGATGTAGCTTTGTTGTCGGCGCACTTCGTCGAGCAAATGTGAGTAATAGCGGCGTTACGACGGCGTGTTGAGAGCTCTTGAATTCTTGTTATTTGCTTGGCTTGAACATGTCTATTTATGGATATTGATCTATGAATTTAGACATGGTAGTGTCCCAAGGTGAGGTTCTTATCCCAACTCAAGGATGAGGTGTTTCATCCACCCACCTTTTGCCAACTCGAACATCCTTGTGCGACAACTCAAGGATTAGGTGTTTCATCCAACCACCTTGTGCCACCTCCAACCTCCTTTTTAGCCAACTCAAGGATGAGGTTTTTCTTCCAACCACCTTGTGCCACCTCCAACCTCGCGGGCGACGAGGATGAGGTGTTTCATCCAACCACTGTGCCACCTCCAACCTCGCTGGCGCCAACTTGTTGAGCCATTCAACTTGTGCCATCATGAGGAGCCAACCATCTTGTGCCAACTCACCTTATCTTGGCGTCCCACCACAAGGAAGCTTGGTGATGGTTTGGATGTCCACCTTGATGCCACATCACCCTGTGCACCAAAACACGAGTCAAGTCCAAATTCACCCCCTTGAAATTCGAGCTCTTCTGTGGCGACTTGCTTGGTGTCAAGGGTTTTGACCTGCGATGCAAGTTAGCAAAATATAAAGTACGATGGTTCTAACCATTTGATCTCGACCTAGACCTTCCATTGGAGGTATTAGTCGGATCTACGCTTAACGACTGCTCGCTTTCACACGATCTTACCTTGTAGCCTCGCTTCCGGTCTTCACCCGAGTACCTCGGCTTCCTCCGAAGTCCCTCTGGCGTTGCCCGACCACCTCGGTTCCCACCGGGTGTCGCAGACCTTCCGCTCAACTTTAGCATTTCTGCACACTTAATTGAGCTCGTAAGATAACAAATATACCCTTAACTATTGAGCCTTTTGCCATAATCAAAATACCGGTTCGACTTTGGTGCCCACTGTACCAACAATCTCCCCCTTTTTGATTCATGGCAAACCGACACAAAAGTTAAGGAAAAATTAACATAACGATGGCTAGCATAATGATTAAGCATGAATGAGCTAGCATAAAGATTAAATATGAATGAGCTAGCATAATGATTAAGCATGAATGAGCTAGCATAAAGATTAAATATGAATGAGCTAGCATAAAGATTAAATATGAATGAGCTAGCATAATGATTAAATATGAATGAGCTAGCATAATGATTAAGCATGAATGAGCTAGCATAAAGATTAAATATGAATGAGCTAACATAATGATTAAGCATGAATGAGCTAAAATATGAATGAGTTAGCATAAAGATTAAATATGAATGAGCTAGCATAATGATTAAATATAAATGAGAAATATTATTGTTTCAAGTTCTCCCCTTTGAGGTAACCTCCCCCTTGACCGAAGGTGAGTTCTTGAAAAATAATTTTTACTCCCCCTTAATAGTTGCTTAAGTAATCGGAATTACTTAATATAAAAGGTAATAATTTTGTTTACTTTCTTCCCCTTTAATTTTGGTTACTTTTGTGACTTTCTCCCCCTTTTGCCTTAACTCAAAAAGTTTGTAAATATATTTTAGGGTTTGTAAGTCCAAGCAAGTTCCCAATATAAATATATATATTTTTTAAAATAATAATAAGCTTGAAAATATGTTCATCTAAAATGTACAACTCCGGTTGGACTTGATTGATATAGAATGATCAATAAGTCTTGAAGGAGTTGATTAATTTTAAATAATTATACTCCATGGTTCATGTCGATGCACTGAATCTACGTCTGGAACCAGGAGTAAGGTCCTAACATCTCACGCCCGTCTACGTGGCTAAGTACACAAACACATTAATCCTATGTGTTGTGAGATGTGTTGGCTCCTTAAATCTATAGGTATATGATTTCTAAGGTAAGACTTAGGCTAATTTCATAAAAAGAAGCAAAAGTAGAGTACATATATAGAAAAATTTAAATCCTACTCTATTACGCACATACCTAACTTTCGTCTTAATAAACTAAATTCCGGGTAGTGGTTTGGTGAAGATGTCCGCTAGGTTTGATTTGGACTCAACATACTCTAGTTGTATAGTTCCATTAGTTACATGTTCCCTAATGAAGTGGTGTTTAACTTCTATATGTTTTGTCCTAGAATGACATATTGGATTTTTAGTTAAGTTAATTGAACTAATGTTATCTATGCAGGTTTTAATGTTGTTAAAGATTAAGCTAAAGTCTTGGAGAGTGTGCTTCATCCACAGGAGCTGAGAGACACACTCACCCATCGCAACGTATTGGCCGGTGGTAGATAAGGCAAGCAATCTTGCTTCCTCTGCACCAACTTACTAGACTCGGGGGGATTTGACAACAACCACTCGTGCTCTTTCTATCGAGTTTACTACCGCATAGTCGGGTCAGAGTAGCCGATTAGATTAAACTCGGTAGATCTAGGGTACCAAATACCTCGTTTAGCGTGCCCTTTAGATATCTAAGGATCGCTTGACTAGGGTTAGGTGAGACTCCTTGCGCAGTTTGTAACCTTGCGCACATACTTACCGCGAATAAAATGTCAGGGTCGGCTCGCGGTTAAGTATAGGAGACTTCCTATTGCGCTCTCTATAGTATTTTAGGTCAGCGGGTTTTCCTTCTACATCTTCGTTTATATTAACATTAGTTGCCATAGGTGTATTGATTATTTTAGCATCTTGCATTCCAAATCGATTTATTAAGTCCTTAGTATATTTTTGTTGATGTAAATATATTCCATCTTTAGTTTGTTTAATTTGTAAACCTAAGAAAAACTTAACTCTCCCACTAAATTCATTTCAAATTCACTTTCCATAAGTGAGATGAATTCGTTTAGCGAGGATCGAGTTGGTAGTTCCAAAAATTATATCATCTACATAGATTTGGGCTATAAAGATTTCTTTTCCTACGGTTTTAACGAATAAGGTTGGGTCGACTAAACCTTGGTTGAATCCTTTGGACTTAAGATAGATCGAAAGCCTTTCGTACCAAGCTCTTGGGGCTTGTTTGAGTCCATATAGGGCTTTCTTAAGTCTAAGGACATGGTCGTTTATCTAGATTTTTGAATCAGGAGGTTGGTAGCGTAAACTTCTTCCTTAATGTATCCATTCAAAAATGCTGACTTGACATCCATTTGAAACAATTTAAAACCTCGATGTGCGGCATATGCTAACAACATTCGGATGGACTCTAGTCTCTGCGAGGCGTAGGTCTCATCGTAATCTAAACCTTCGACTTGACTAAACCCTTTTGCGACTAACCTAGCTTTATTTCTAACTACTTCACCTTTATCATCAAGTTTATTTGAAATACCCACCTTGTTCCAATAATTGATTTTTCTTTAGGTGGTGGTACTAATTCCCCGGACTTCATTTCTAGTGAATTGAGCTAGCTCTTCTTGCATAGCAATAATCCGATCGGGATCGAAGTGCTTGTTCAATAGTTTTGGGTTCGATTTTGGAAATTAACGAGATTTGACTAAGGTTTCGATATGAAGCTCTAGTTCGAACCCTAAATTTGGATCACCTATAACTTGATTGATAGGATGATTTGTTTGAGTCTTAGTGTGACTCGGGTTAGGGTCATCTATCACTTGGTCGATAGGATGACTTGGGTGAGTTCTAGTTTGACTTGGGTTAGAGTCATCTATCACTTGGTCGATAGGATGACTTGGGTTAGGACGAGATTCAAGTTCAAGATCAGAGTCGGGTTAGCTATAAGTTGATTTGCTAGTTGGTTTTGTTAAGGATTGAACGGGTTCGTGTCCTTCGTCGAAAACTATATTAATGGTTTCTTCGACTCTAAGAGTGTCGTGATTGTATACCCTATAAGCTCTACTGGTGGTTGAGTATCCTAGAAAGGTTCCAGTAGAGGTTTTGGATTTGAATTTCCCTAGGTAATCCTTAGTGTTTAAGATATGTACCTTGCATCCAAATACCCTAAAGTACTTGATGTTCGGTATTTTATCGTGATAAATCTCGTACGAGGACTTTTGGTGCCTCTTTACCATAAGGATCCTATTTTGGACATAGCAAGCCGTACTAACGGCCTCTGCCCAAAATCTATCGGGTAGGTTATACTCGTTTAACATTGTCCTAGCGGCTTCTTGTAGGGTTCTATTTTTCCGTTCGACTAACCCATTTTGTTGTGGGGTTCTAGGACATGAAAACTCATGGTGGTATCCGTTTAGGTTACAGAAATCTGTAAACCTGTGGTTTTCGAATTCACCACCATGATCGCTTCTAAGTCTTGGAAGCCGGGGGCGCTAAGATTCGGTGAAACCACCAATCTAGCTTTGTTTTTCTTTTTTTTTACAGATTTTTTATTTATTTATTTCTGTTTTCGTATAATTATTTCACTTGCTTATCTTCTCCTACATATAGAATTGCATTAGAGGCTTTAGGATCCGGATAAGGTTGTCCTTCGGGTTAGATCCCGAGTAAGGTTGTCCTCCGGAACTTCAACGACATTCGCATTTGATTGTTTATTTCTTTTTGCAAGTTACATTTTATATATCTTTTTTTACTTCCCGCACTACTAATCCAAGACGAAAGTCTTGGAATATTCTTTCCGTGTGTGTTTTGCAAGATTCTTTTCGTCGTTCTTCTTCTTGTTTTTAAATGGCCCATCTCGAAGGGTTTAGCACCGCCCGACCCCCGTTTTACAACGGTAATGACTTTCGTTATTGGAAGGGTCGGATGGAATGCTTTCTTAAAACCCAAATCGAGATGTGGATCGTAATCCAAACCGGTTTCACACTTCCTATTAATGAAGATGGTGAATCTTTGGGTTACGATCAATGGTCAAATTCCATGAAAAAACAAGTAGAAGCCGATGCCAAGGCAACTCAAATCTTGCAATGTGGGTTGTCCAAGGAAGAGCTCAACCGCGTCGGCCCCTTCATTAGTGCAAACTACTTCACCTTTATCATCAAGTTTATTTCGAAATACCCACCTTGTTCCAATAATTGATTTTTCTTTAGGTGGTGGTACTAATTCCCAGACTTCATTTCTAGTGAATTGAGCTAGCTCTTCTTGCATAGCAATAATCCAGTCGGGATCAAGAAGTGCTTGTTCAATAGTTTTGGGTTCGATTTTGGAAATTAACGAGATTTGACTAAGGTTTCGATATGAAGCTCTAGTTCGAACCCCTAAATTTGGATCACCTATAACTTGATTGATAGGATGACTTGGGTTAGGGTCATCTATCACTTGGTCGATAGGATGACTTGGGTGAGTTCTAGTTTGACTTGGGTTAGAGTCATCTATCACTTGGTCGATAGGATGACTTGGGTTAGGACGAGATTCAAGTTCAAGATCAGAGTCGGGTTCGCTATAAGTTGATTTGCTAGTTGGTTTTGTTAAGGATTGAACGGGTTCGTGTCCTTCGTCGAAAACTATATTAATGGTTTCTTCGACTCTAAGAGTGTCGTGATTGTATACCCTATAAGCTCTACTGGTGGTTGAGTATCCTAGAAAGGTTCCAGTAGAGGTTTTGGATTTGAATTTCCCTAGGTAATCCTTAGTGTTTAAGATATGTACCTTGCATCCAAATACCCTAAAGTACTTGATGTTCGGTATTTTATCGTGATAAATCTCGTACGAGGTCTTTTGGTGCCTCTTTACCATAAGGATCCTATTTTGGACATAGCAAGCCGTACTAACGGCCTCTGCCCAAAATCTATCGGGTAGGTTATACTCGTTTAACATTGTCCTAGCGGCTTCTTGTAGGGTTCTATTTTTCCGTTCGACTAACCCATTTTGTTGTGGGGTTCTAGGACATGAAAACTCATGGTGGTATCCGTTTAGGTTACAGAAATATGTAAACCTGTGGTTTTCGAATTCACCACCATGATCGCTTCTAAGTCTTTTAATCTTAAGGTTCTTTTGATTTTCGATTAACCTACAAAGATTGATTAGTTGGTCTAGGGTATCATTTTTATGTTTGATAAACCTAACCCAAGTAAATCTAGAATAGTCGTCAATTATGACTAAGCAAAATTGACTACCATTGAGTGACTTAGCTCCATGTGAATCAAATAGATCCATGTGTAGGAGCTCAAGAACACTTTTTGTTCGTTCTTGATTAGTTAATTGATGTTGTGTCCTAGATTGTTTACCTTGTTGACAAGCATTACATATTTTATTATCCAAGTTGTTTAGTTTAGGCAAACCTATAACCAAGCCACTCGACTCATCTTGTGGAGCGAGTCTTGGGTGCAGTGTCAGAGTCTTGATTGCCATAACCAAGATTCCTCTTCTTTGTGTCATAAGACACTTGGTTGAGGAGTTAGGTAAATTTATTGTGTAGATGTTGCTACTCCTAGTTCCTTTAAGTATTATTTTAGATGTTGCATTTATTTTGATTACGCATTCATTTTCTAGAAATATGACCTTATAATTGTTATCACACAATTGGCTTACACTAAGTAAATTATATTGAAAGTTTTCTACTAATAAGACATTTTGAATTGTAAAGTTAGAGTTGAGCTCAATATCACGATCCGATGATTTTGAGCTTGCCGTTATTTCGAAGGCTACGATCCTTGTCGTTTGAATCGTAACCCGAAAATTTGAGTTGATCCCGGTCATGTGTCGGGAGCAACCAGTCTAACATCCATTGATCCTACACATAAGGTAGTTGGATCGGATATTGGAATTACTAAAGGGTTGTTTGTAAGTTTTAAACCTAAATCATCTCACCAATATCTAACGATCAAAACATGTTATTCCTATGTGTTATTGTGAGATGACTTTCAATTTTACTTGATTAATTTTAATGAATTTAAATTAACCAACATTAGGTTAGATTCGGATTTAGTCTAAGCTCATCATGTAATCTTTTCAAGAGATTAGCTTCCAGGTCGTGGCGAGGCACAGAGGCCTTCTTTGATCGGAACAACGACCACTTCCTTAGACAAAGCTAATTTCAAGAAATTGATAACTCGACTTACTTGAGACTACGTCTTGGTCTAACTAGTTATTTTTGAAAAGAGGCTCCCCGAGGCTCAATCTTTTAAATGGGATTTTAGTTGGTTTATTTTTGAAAGAGGCTCCCGAGGCTCAATCTTTTGAGATTTTAGTTGGTTATGAGTCCTATCTAACCATTCTAAAAATAAAGGAAAAACTAAGCATGCAATTTCTAAGACTTAACAAAAATACATTTTGTATTGGCTCCCCTGGACCATTGAATCGAGTGGGTCTATTCACATAGTGAATTTGGTCCTTGGGAACCCAATACATGTTAGATCCTAAAGTTGAACTCAAAGTGGTCTTAGGGACCCATGCTTGGACATTTTTCTTATGTTGGTTTACTATAGACATATATGACTTATTGGTTGTATTTGAGTTAAACCAGTCAGGCCTTGTTGTACCACGGCCCTTTGTGATCCAAGTAAGAGGTCAAGTCCCTTGGATCCCAAAGTGAACCTTTCCAACGTGTTCCTAAGGTCTTGACTTGTGTTTTCAAGCGAGTTCTCAACTTCAAGCTTTTCAACTTGAGTTGAGTCCTCCTCTTGAATACGAGTAGTCGAAGAGGTTAGGAGACCTCATGTTTGAGAAGGTTAACCTCCTCACGTCGGGTCTCGACCTTGGACTCGGACTTCGCTAGTTGCTTATTTAAAAATTTAATTGCACCATACAAAGTATTAAGTAACGACCGACTTACCCTTAATGATTCTTTTGAACCGGATACGGATCCGTGGCTTGTCTTGAATGGAAGCTCATCGCCGGATTCGGACTCGGACTCTTCTTGGTTTGAGTCGTGCTATCGGCTTGGCCATTAGAGCTTGGATATCGTCTTCTTCCTCCGACAACTCCTCCCAAGTAGCGTTTAGCGCTTTCTTGGTCTTTGATGCGTTATTCTTTAGCTTTGGGCACTCGGACTTGATGTGGCCGAACATTTGCACTCATAGCATCTAAAATTAGAAGTATTTGAATTAGGTTTAGGCTTACCTTGAGTTGTTGGTCGTTTCGTCTCTTGATCATCTTAGAACTAGATTGACTAGTTCGGATTCTATTCGAGTCTACTTCCGATTCGGACTCGTCTTCTTCCTTCGGGGTGGCTTGCTTGCGGGCTTCTTCTTCTTGGAACTGCAACTAACGCAATACTCTTCTCGGCACGGACCACGTTAGTTTGCTCATCATGTAATTCAAGTTCCGAAAACAATTGTCTAACCTAATTTTAGAAAGGTCCTTGGAGACCTTGTAGGCATCGACCATGGATGCCCACAAGGTGGTCCTAGGAAAGCGAGTTAAGAGAATACCGATAAGGTCGCGATTCTCGACCTTTTGTCCGATGGCATGGAGTTGGTTGTGATGTCTTGAATCTGAGCATGTAGTTGAGTTGCGGTCTCGTTTTCCTGCATTTTCAAGTTATACAATTTATTTAAAAGTAAATCTCTTTTACATACCTTCGTGTCTCGGTGCCTTGCCTTCGTGTAGTTCCACTAGCTTGGTCCATAAGTCCTTTGCACTAATGAAGGGCCGGCCGGTTGAGCTCTTCCTTGGACAACCCACATTGCAAGATTTGAGTTGCCTTGGCATCGGCTTCTACTTGTTTTTCATGGAATTTGACCATTGATCGTAACCCAAAGATTCACCATCTTCATTAATAGGAAGTGTGAAACCGGTTTGGATTACGATCCACATCTCGATTTGGGTTTTAAGAAAGCATTCCATCCGACCCTTCCAATAACGAAAGTCATTACCGTTGTAAAACGGGGGTCGGGCGGTGCTAAACCCTTCGAGATGGGCCATTTAAAAACAAGAAGAAGAACGACGAAAAGAATCTTGCAAAACACACACGGAAAGAATATTCCAAGACTTTCGTCTTGGATTAGTAGTGCGGGAAGTAAAAAAAGATATATAAAATGCAACTTGCAAAAAGAAATAAACAATCAAATGCGAATGTCGTTGAAGTTCCGGAGGACAACCTTACTCGGGATCTAACCCGAAGGACAACCTTATCCGGATCCTAAAGCCTCTAATGCAATTCTATATGTAGGAGAAGATAAGCAAGTGAAATAATTATACGAAAACAGAAATAAATAAATAAAAAATCTGTAAAAAAAAAAGAAAAACAAAATATATTTATATTGGGAACTTGCTTGGACTTACAAACCTTAAAATATATTTACAAACTTTTTGAGTTAAGGCAAAAGGGGGAGAAAGTCACAAAAGTAAGGAAGAAAGTAAACAAAATTATTACCTTTTATATTAAGTAATTCCGTTTACTTAAGCAACTATTAAGGGGGAGTAAAAATTATTTTTCAAGAACTCACCTTCGGTCAAGGGGGAGGTTACCTCAAAGGGGAGAACTTGAAACAATAATATTTCTCACTCATGCTTAATCTTTATGCTAGCTCACTCATGCTTAATCTTTATGCTAGCTCATTCATACTTAATCATTATGCTAGCTCATTCATATTTAATCATTATGCTAGCTCATTCATACTTAATCATTATGCTAGCTCATTCATATTTAATCATTATGCTAGCTCATTCATATTTAATCATTATGCTAGCTCATTCATATTTAATCTTTATGCTAGCTCATTCATGCTTAATCATTATGCTAGCTTACTGTTATGCTTAATTTTTCCTTAACTTTTGTGTCGGTTTGCCATGAATCAAAAAGGGGGAGATTGTTGGTGCAGTGGGCACCAAAGTCGAACCAGTATTTTGATTATGGCAAAAGGCTCAATAGTTAAGGGTATATTTGTTATCTTACGAGCTCAATTAAGTGTGCAGAAATGCTAAAGTTGAGCGGAAGATCTGCGACACCCGGTGGGAACCGAGGTGGTCGGGCAACGCCAGAGGGACTTCGGAGGAAGCCGAGGTACTCGGGTGAAGACCGGAAGCGAGGCTACAAGGTAAGCTCGTGTGAAAGCGAAGCAAGGTCGTTAAGCGTAGATCCGACCCAATACCTCCAATGGAAGGTCTAGGTCGAGATCAGATGGTTAGAACCATCGTACTTTATATTTTAAGCTAACTTGTACTGCAGTCCAAAACCCTTTGACTACAGTCAACTGCTAGTCAAGTTCCAGCCTCGAGAAGAGCTCGAATTTCAAGGGGGTGAATTTGGACTTGACTCGTGTTTTGGTACAAAGGGTGATGTGGCATCAAGGTGGACATCCAAACCATCACCAAGCTTCCTTGTGGTGGACGCCCAAAATAAGGTGAGTTGGCACAAGATGGTTGGCTCCCATGATGTGGCACAAGTTGAATGGCTCCAACAAGTTGGCGCCCAAGGAGGTTGGAGGTGGCACAAGGTGGTTGGATGAAACACCTCATCCTCAAGTTGGCGCCCAAGGAGGTTGGAGGTGGCACAAGGTGGTTGGATGAAACACCTCATCCTCAAGTTGGCGCCCAAGGAGGTTGGAGGTGGCACAAGGTGGTTGGATGAAACACCTCATCCTTGAGTTGGCGCACAAGCAGGTTGGAGGTGGCACAAGGTGGTTGGATGAAACACCTCATCCTTGAGTTGGGATAAGAACCTCACCTTGGACACTACCTATGTCTAAATTCATAGATCAATATCCATAAATAGACATGTTCAAGCCAAGCAAAAACAAGAATTCAAGAGCTCTCAACACGCCGTCGTAACGCCGCTACTACTACTCACATTTGCTACGACGAAGTGCCGCCGACAACGAAAGCTACATCTTCTACTTATAAGAGTTGTCGGTATATTTATTTAAGTTCTACTTCTTTAAATTGTCTTTGTGCTTTAATCGTAACAAGGAAAGGGGGAGTGTCCCTTTGCCTTGATTTCTTTTTGTAATCGTTGCTCCTACCTCCAACGAGGAGGAGTGGTTTTAGTGAATTGCCCTCCGTACGTGATCAAGGATCACTAGGGCCGTGGATTAGCAATCGAAAGATTGTGAACCACGTAAAAATATCTTGTCTACTTTATATTTCCGCTGTGCACTCTCTACTTGCTTTTTACTTATTGCAAAAGTTTTTTAACGACATCGTATCGCTATTCACCCCCCCCCCCCCTCTAGCGACACTTTCGATCCAACACTCATGATTATTTAAAAACATAGAGACTTAAAGTTGATCTTTAATCTAGCTCTATTTTTATGGGAAATACTTTGGTTAATTCTCTTGATGTTTTCACTCTCGCCATTATATCCTCATAAATATCTTTAATTATTTGATCCAAGAAATGGTTTATTTGATAATGAGTTGAATTGAGTTGCTAACTCTTATTTAAAGATGTTGTTGAATAGGATGATAATGACCATGCAGACATGCTGAAGAAAAGCTTTAACCAAAAGAGTTGTACTTTCAAACTGAAGTTATCAGACAGAACAACTACATTTTAGAATTAAACATTATTTTTGTCGATCAGTGTGAAACATTTAATAGTAATTAGTAACTAATATACAAAAGTACATAGAAATATACTCTGCAATATAATTAAGAATAGCAAATAAAGGGTACATAGAAATATACTCTGCAATATAATTAAGAATAGAAAATACAGAGTACAGAGAGAGAGATATACATGATAAAAATTTTATTCCATTTCGATAAATTGTATATATTCACAAAGTTTTTTTTACAAAATAATAATTCAGAATAACAAATAAAAAGTATCTACTCTCTGAAAGTACTAGCCAGTATGCTCCGAACGTCTACGTGACTCACATACTGATGCACCAAATGATAATCATCGTGAACTTTTTTTAGCATCTATAAAGCAACATATAAATAAATGTTAGAAATGTTTACATATTTAAAATTCAAATTGATCCCAGTAAATTAGAAAGAATATTGATTTCTTAACGAAAAGACAGATGCTAGAGTGTCATCATCATCCATAGTAGTATAAAATGGTGAATCTCCTGCTGTGGCTACATACTTACGCCAAGTGTAAGGAAAATAGGCGTATCTACACAAATTAAATTATAAATAAAAAAAATATTTTATTTATTTATTTATACGTACCTTTTAATATGAATGAGATTCCACTGATTATGTGGCCAAACTCGTGCAGTATCATCCAAAATTAATACTCTGGACTCGGAAGTAGCCACGAGATCTAAATTTTTAATCAATAAACCATGATCATCTATACTGGCATCCTCTCTGGAGATAATTCTACCCGAGAATAAAGTGCCGGTGGGATCCAGTAACTCAGCCATGGCATCTGCATATATGCGAGCCCCCATAGTGACGATGTACAAGTCGAACATTTGACTGGCCTGATACAAAATAACAAAAATGATTAATTCACACACATATATATAATTAGATTAATACACGTGAACATTGAAAATTAGAAAATCAAAGAGCAAGAAAAAAAACCCTGAGGAATTGTATCCTCGAAGTTAACCGGTATATACACTTGTATAAACAAGATTAAATTCTCCATTAATCGAATTACAGCAGAAAAAAAAAGTAAAAATATCTATGAACCAAATTATAGCAGGAAAAAAAAATAATTAAGTCCAACTTTAACCGGTATATCATTATCATGTGCTTGTTCTAATTATTTCAATTATGTCAATCTAATTAAGTCCAACTTTGACCAAGACGAATTTAGACACATGGAGAAACCGGTTCCAATATGATAGGTTGTAAAAGCATGCATTATGGAACTTAGAAAATTAATTATGAAGTTGATATCAATAAGATGCTACAAGAACTAATCCTCCATCTATATCATATTAATGATGCCTCTTTATTGAAAATTAAATCTAACATATCAAACTAAATATTCCTTCACTTATTTTATTATCAAAATACAATACGTCTTTAATTTTAGTTATACTTTAATTTAAAACCTTCAGTTGAGTCTCTTCATAATTCAAACATCAATTACTTCAGCTACTTTATTAGTTTCACTTCATAATTCCTACTGCAATTTTTGTCTATATATACTCTCATCGACTAGCATAATTTCAAGTGGCACGCATCAAGGAGGATCATCTAAAATATAATCGGCAAATTCAGTATAAGGAAGAGATAATATATATAGCTTAATTTTGACCTTGATGCTCATTAATTATGCTATGACAAATTCTGTAACTACATTGTTATAATTACTAAATATTCTCTTTAATTTCTTGCTAAAACTCACCAAACTAACTAACTATTTAGAAATTTTATCTTAAATTTTTTGAGTTGCTAAAAATCATGTAAACCTTTTTTTCTCTTAATATGTAATTTCTTTATTTAGTTGTTTTATTAATAAATAACATCTATAATAAATGACACTGTATCTTCTAATTTTATTTGAAAACATTATTCGTTTATCCATCAAACAAATTTAATGATAATATAAAAAATTAAAAAAAACCATTAATAGAAATAAAATTTAATAAACACTTACTGAATAAATAAACACTGAATAAAATAAACACTGATAAAATAAACAATGATAAATAAACAGAAATAAAACGTAATGATAATGATAAATAAACACTGATAAAATAAACACTGAATAAATAAAGAGATTAAATACTTGAAAATTTTGATGGTTTACCTTGAGGATGAATTCTCTGGCGCCGGGTCGAAGTTTCGTCCAATATTTGAGACGATCGACGCAGAAGAGATCGCCATTTTTATTTTCTTGAGGCGTTGCTAATTTTTTTTGCAGAACTCGTTTATCAGCGGGATCGAGTCGATCAAACTGATAGAAAAACAATGAAAGGAGGAGTTAGGATTTAATTATTGAAATAAAGTCACGAGGAAATACAGTGTTTGGACGAGTTTAGGAGAGTGAGATCTAAATCCAAAACCAAGGCCAGTTTCGACGAAGAAATTGGCAACTCTACTCGTTGCTTTTTCGCAGCAGCGTTTTCTCCGGCGGACTCATCGTCGATGCAAAGCTCGCGCTTCCGTCTGATCGCTGTGGGATCATGCGATCCGCCCAAGACTCCACGGCTGAGTCCATGAACGGCGGGAGGTTTCGCGACGTCGGAAGCGAGCAGCAGCGCCATGGCAACGAAGGAGGAATGAAAACTGGAGGGAAGGTGGAGAGGGAAATGAAATGAAATCCAGAGAGGATAGCTGAGCAGTATTTATATATTCTAGCGCGTTATTTTCAAATTTTAAATTTTTTAACGATTAGTAATCGAGATTAATCATTATTAAAGTTTATTAATCATCAGTTTTGATTGCTAAATTGGATTTAATGAAATCGTTATTTTGATTGTAAATTAATCATTACTAAATATAGTAACCAAATCTAAGTTTTTTAAAGTAATCATTACTAAATACAGTAACCAAATCTATCTTTTTAGTAATCATCGCTTAAATGTTTCATTATTTTTTGATTTACTAAATTTCAGTTATCGTTTATTATTTTGTTTGACAAAAAGGATAAGTACGGATTATCGAGATTAATTAACTTACAGTTAAACTAATTGGCGGCTAACATATTTCGGGTTTTCTTAAAGAATGGTCAATGACTCACGTAGCCTAGCTAATTTATACTAGTTTTGATTAAGTTAATTTTTTAAATCAATTTTCGATCAAACTAATTTTACCCGATTTAATGAAAATGTTTGGAAAGTACGTGGAGATTATGTTCCTTATAGAAAAGTTTATAAAATTTGTTATATTACATTTTAAGGATGGAAGAGCATTAGAGGTGATATATTTTATTATTTATTCATAAAAATTAAGAGAGGAGCGCAGTGTCACAGAACCAGAGGTTTGGATTATAGTTTATCCGATCTTTATTCATTTTTTTACTCACTTATTATATAGATTTAAATAAATATTTCATTTTAAATTGATCTCAAGCTCAACCTCAAGCTCAAATTCAAAAAGCTCCTAGGATTATCTTGATAAGTATAAGAAATAATTCTTAAAATAAGCAGAGATTAATTTTTGAAGATTTCACAGTCCTGATCTATTAATCGACCACTTCTCTTGTATTTATCATTTGAAATTCTGATTTGCCTCCTTCACCAGTAGGAAGGATCGGAGGGGACTATTAATATGACCGTTCCATATTTTTTTAAGCTCAAACTTAAACTTGACGACTTTGGGCTTTGTACAATTGTGCTCAGCATCAAAGCCGACCTTCGGTATTCCAGGGCCCTAGGCGAAGTAAAAAAAAAAAAGGAGTCTTTTTATTTATAAAAAAAAAAATATTTTTCAATAAAAATTATATCCTTTTCCTATTTAATTTAAAAAAAATTATTGGGCCTTAGGCAGGAGCCCCAACTGTCCTGCCCAGGGCCGACTCTACTCAGCATGATCCGTCAAAAGGTTGAGCCATGTTTAGACTATCCCATGGGTTCGCGCTTGACGCGACCCAAGTTCAAATTACGCTTAGCACCGCAATGAGTTAGTCCGCTTCTTTTTTTTGTTTTTGTTTTTGTTTTTTTTTAAACTGATTAATACATCTAATATGATCAAAACTTTTAAAATTTCATAATAATAACTAATTAAAAGTCGACTCAAAATTTTGTTAGGAGGTTCAAAACTTGCTAGTAAGCGCTTCTCAATCTCAAGATTAAATAATCTCCACTTACATCAATATGAACATCTCTAATCTCTCATAATGACAATCAAGTCAAGAGCATGTTCCATATTCTCAATATTCACAAACATTTCCATACATAACAGAAATGGATCGACCAATGAATAATTCTCAAAGGATGTAAATATATTTAATCTTGCTTTTTAGTGTGAATCTATTCATATTAATCAGTCGCTTTCCTAGTCATGTTTCATAGATCGAATCATCCATAGTCAATAGGTTTACATGTTAAAGTAGCATACCCTGAATAAAACTTCAAGCATACACCTAAATAGTCACAAAATGCAAATGCTGAGATTAACATATAATCTCAAAAGGGCTCACATAGTAGAGAAGCAGAGATCCATTCTCCTACTACCCTTATTGTCGCCTTAGTACAAGTGGTATGAATCATATGCTACGATGTTATTCTCTTCATCAATAACGAGCGCATGTTTTCCTCAACATCGTACAGATTTTGATCCAGACATTCCAAATGTCTAATCCTGAATTCAACATATGAATTCTAATCTGGCTCATAAACAAGTACAGTAAATGGTGAGAACATTTACTTCGATAACTTTTCTTAAATGATCTTATCTTGATACACATATCAAGACGACCCTAGCTTATAGGTATGTATCACATACATATAGCTTCCAAAGTTATCATATAAGCAATAGTCTTACCCCTATTCGTACATAACAAACAGAGATGATTGTCCATGTGAGAGGACCAATCACTACCTGTCAACATGCTCACCGAGATCTTATTAGAATGTAACATTACATACACTGAATGAATTATGACTTGCATTAAAAATAATCAAATTATAAAATCCGGTTGTCATTACAAAACTGTTACATTCTACGAAGTCCCATAAACTTTACATGCTTATTAAATGACTCTCTAGTCATTGGCTTAGTAAAAGGATCTGCAAGCATAGCTTGTGTAGGGATATACTCAAGAATCATCTTCTTCTTAGCAACAATATCTCTGATAAAGTTATACTTTATAGCTATATGCTTGCTCTTCTTGTGATATTTGGGATCCTTAGAAAAAGCTATAGCAGTTTGACTTTCACAGTAGACAGTCACTGGACTTTCACTATCTTCATCAATCTTCAGATGCTTCAGGAAGCTCCTTAACCATACTGCTTCTTGTACAGCTACTGAACATGCCACATATTCAGCTTCCATAGTTGATAAGGTCGCACATGCTTGTTTCTTGCTGTTCCAGGAGATGACACCACTATTTAACAAGAACGCATAGCCTGATGTGGATTTTCTATCATCCAGATCCCCAACCTAATCTGCATCTGAATAGCCCTTCAGGCTCATATCTGATCCTTGATAACGAGGCGTAGAACATTCGCGCTTTGGATATCCAATATCCTTTTATCACGCCTTCCAGTGTCTCGGTCCTGGGTTTGACTGGAACCGACTGACTAAGCCAACAACATAGCTGATATCGGGACGAGTACACAACATAGTGTATATTAAACTACCAACAACACTAACATATGATTTTTTATTCATCTCGGCTATCTCATTAGGAGTTTTGGGACTCATACTCTTGCTCAGAACAGTACCTTTCACAATAGGTGTCTGTTCACTATTGCAATTAGATATGCTGAAGTATTGTAACATCATATTTATATAAGACTCTTGAGACAAATCCAAAAGTCTCTTAGATCGATCCCTGATGATCTTTACTCCTAAGATGTATTCAACTTCTCCGATATCTATTGTGTCAAACTGTGATGAAAGCCACTTTTTGACTTCTATCACAAAGCCTATGTCATTTTCTGCAATCAGCATATCATTAACATATAATGATAAAATGACATACTTTCCTTTGTCCTTCTTCAGGAAAACGCAATTATCCTCATTGATCATTTCGAAGTCATAAGATAAAACCACTTTGTTAAATCTTATGTTCCACTGTCTTGATGCTTGCTTTAGCCCATATATAGATTTCTTCAATCTACATACTTTATCTTCTTGGCCTTCAACAATGAAACCTTCTGGTTGGACCATATAGATTTCCTCATCAAGCTCACCGTTAAGGAAAGCGGTTTTTACATCCATCTGATGTAACTCCAAGTCATAATGTGCCACTAAAACCAAAATAACTCGGATTGACACAAACTTCACTATGAGAGAAAATGTCTCCTCAAAGTCAATACCCTCCAATTGGGTAAATCCTTTTGCAACCAAATGAGTTTTGTATCGGTTAATCAATCCATCTACTTTCCTCTTTATTTTGAGAATCCATTTATTCCCAATAGCCCTTCGGCCAGGAGGAAGATCAACTAACTCCCAAACATGATTCTTAATCATTGACTCCATTTCTTCAACCATTGCTTCTCTCCACTTTTCTCTAACTCTAGGTCCCAGAGCTTCTTTAACTTATTGAGGTTCTTCATCGTCAATAGGGAGTGTTATCATTGCCTCATTCTCAATATCAAACCTCTTCTTAGGTTTGATCTTACGAACACTTTTCCGTAAGTTGGGCTGATGAGAAGTCACCCCATGACTAGGCAAAGTACTCCCACTGGGTTGACTAGTTCCAAGTATCCCACTAGACACTTGTCTAGTTGACAACGACTCATCCTCCTCAAATAGAGAAACTGTCTTATCAACTTCACCTCTAACTGGGAACTCAGTTTCGAGAAAAGTAGCATCTCTCGAATCCAATTCGGAGATTGTTCTATCTTGTTGCTCACCTATGAGAACATAACCTTTGGAGGTATCAGAATATCTTATAAAGATACACTTCTTACCTTTAGGTCTTAGTTTTCCATACTTGTGAGAACTTTCATGAACATAGGCAACTGACCCCCATGGTCTCAGATTTCTCAAATCTGATTTTCTACGTGTCCAACGTTCATATGGGGTAGATGGAACTAACTTAAAAGACACTTTGTTAAGTATATAGGCTGCAGCTAATAATGCATCTCCCCAATAAGAGATCGACAAATTAGCCTGCACCATCATAGACCTAACCATTTTGAGAAAAGTCCTATTTCTTCTCTCAGCAACCCCATTTTGCTGTGGAGTTCCAGGGATTGTCAGTTGTCTAATAATCCCTTTATCATTACATATTGTCTTGAACATATCAGACAAATATTCTCTTCCACGGTCAGTGCGTAAAGTCTTAACCTTACGTTCCGTTTGATTCTCAACCTCGTTCATATAACAAATGAAGAAATCCAATGCTTCAGATTTGTGAGAAATCAAATACACATGACCGAAACGAGAGAAATCATTAATAAATGTAATGAAATAGGAAGCTCTATGTCTAGCCTTCACATTCATTGGACCACAAATATCCGAATGAATCAATTGCAATGGTAACTCTGCCCTAATAGCCTTACCGAATGGTTTCCTAGTTGCTTTTCCAGCAAGACAATGCTCACATATAGACAAGCTAATCTTAGCACGAGAGCCCAATAAGCCCTCTTTAGCTAACTGATTCATGCGATCTTGTCCTATATGTCCTAATCTAGTATGTCAAACTTCATCAGTTATATCTGCATCACTAGTGAGAGCAATGTTCGAAAAATAATTATCAATCACACAATTGACATTTGGTTCCACATCAAGAACCATAAACTCATTCGTTAAAAAATCATATCCGATTGACACTGAGTCAATCTTGAGTTCAACACATCGACTATAAAAGTTAATACAATATCCTAAATCAAGAAGACAAGTAACAAAAATAAGATTCCTACGAATCTCAGGAGCATACAAGACATCAAGTAGAAACAAAGTACTTCCACTCCGAAGGTTAAGTTTGCAAGTGTCGACTCCTTTAACTTCGACTCTTGCATTATTTCCTACATATATCTATTTGTTGCCAGCTGGTACCTTGTGGTACTCCACATATGTAACTTGCTCCCGAGCTACATGGTTGGTTGCTCCCAAATCTATAATCTACAAAGGATAAGAATCATCCAACAACACAGAACTAGCAACAAAATACTCAGAAGATAAACTAGAAGTTACCTTTCTTGGCTCAGTACACTCCCGAGCATAGTGACTGTTTTTGTCACAATTAAAGCAAGTCACCTTGCTTTTAGATTTCTTCCCTATCTTCTTGTTCTTGTTCTTCTTGATTGGGCATGTCCCACCTGCAGCAACAACTTCTTCTTCTTTCCCTTCCCCTTCTTGAACCATCTCTTTTTCTTGGATCCAGATGATCCAACAGAACCGACAACCAAATAGGCTTGGCCAGAAATCCTCGCGGATTCTACTCTCTCTTCCTCTAGTTCAACATGGCGCGAGACATCAGTGAAAGTCTTAATACTCTCACTGTGAATAAGGGTCTGCTTCATGGTCTCCCATTGTCACGCCCCGAGGGAGTCCCCGCTAGATAAAAATCCGACAGCATCTCCCCTGTATGGGTGACAATACGAATCTTGTATACAAGACACACACGACCCACTATACATTAGTCAACACGATCGGAACATAAACCACACATACAAATCATATATAGGCCTCCGGCCAACAACCAACGTAAATAAAAAGTCTACGACATCTAGACTTACCTCTTTTGTCATCTGAGCAGGAATACACAATCAAAACAAATCGAACAAAAGTCCGAATAAAAGTCCATAAGGACATAACAAATACCACCAAAACATCCACGAGTTTAACCAAAACACAAGTCCTACACATGTCTTCTAGTCAATAAACCAAAACCATAAGACCAAAACCAAACCATTACGACGAGGGGATTGGCAGCTGGACTCTCCTGGCAGTTTCAACCTGAAATCGATATAAAGTAACGGGGTAAGTTCAACGAACTCAGCGGGTATCAAATCGACATGCATAGTAAGATATATCTAACAATAATAATCATGTCAGTATAGTCTCCTGATCAATAATAGAAAAAATACAAGGAAGAGATGTGGAAAGACTGTACATACCTGAATCTCCTATCCGGACATAGGAGTATGAGCCATACTAGCAGAAATAAGGTCGTCAGACCAAATACATAATGTATCATGTATGCATGTCAATCATATGCAACAACCAAGGCAGCAACCAAAATGCAGCAAACACAAACAAATGTCATCCATGTAATATACATGCGATGCAAATGACATTGTCACCCCTGACGCCAGTCAACCACCTCACACGCGATGGTGAAGCCGAGTGGGTAGGACTATGACAACTGTGCACTCTTCCATCACTGCTCCTGAGTGACCGAGTGGACAGGATGCTGTCGGAGTACACCTATCCTCCTACCCCAAATAGAGTGGGGGAGCAAAGCTCTCATCTCCCGGTGTCGTAGACCAAAGGAGAGATCCCTACCCGCTATCACGCTGCCTCACCGCTATCCATGAGCGGACCCGGTGGAGCTGGCGAGCTCTGCACACCCTCCTGATGTACCACTAACTCATGAGTGACAGTGTGTGCAGATCATGTAACTGGCTGCGGGCTCAACTACAAAGGAACCCCGACCAGCCAGCATGCAATCATGCAAGATGGTGCATGACACTAAAGCATGTAACACCAACCAAAATACGTGTCCAAATAACATGCAAAAAAAAAAAAGAGTACATATCAATGACCTAGGTATACAGGAAAAGTATATCTAATAGCTAATCAAGTGCATGTCACAACTCCCAAAATAAGTACACATGGCAAGTATCAAGATAATATCGACTAAGATAGAAATACATGAATCATGTATGACACAGTAACATACAGGGGCAGATAAGGCATAAAAATTACTGTGAGCTATAGCTAACTAAGCATATCAACCTGACAATATCTAAAAGATAAGTCAAAGTACCCGCCTGCTAAAATGCTCAAAATAATGCAATCGTCACGCCCGTGGACCTACCTCGTGACCGAAACCTGCATATAACAACCATTTTGATTAAGTACAATCATACAATGACTGATCGAATCGAATCCTACATCGACTTCATAGCCCGATCAACTAGATTGATCTAGTTATCCACATAACCTAAACAATTCTTCACATCAATACCTATCAACCATTAAACCAATTAACAACCTATTATGCATTTATAAACACCCATATCTGAGCTTACCAATTTCCATCTTAATTATTAATTCTCACAGCCAACAACTAGAGTTAATTTAGGACTCACCTTAAGCCCAACAGCCTCTACAACCTAATCGTTGCCCAAAATCACGACCTATCCCAAATCCTCAACCTTAAATTCACACCACACTAACCATATTTACTGACCACATCGACACCCAAATAAAACCCACTTCACAAGAAAGGGCAAAACCCCCGATTTACAGCCCCTAATCGACCATAGCAATCTACCAATAATGGAAAGAGGAGAGAAATCTTACCAGCCGTGGGAACCTCACCGACAGTAATTTTTCCCCAGATCCACCTGTCATTTGTGGAAACCCTGACCCTAGGAACTCCACCGACAACCCTAAATCAACGGATCAAGCTGAGTGAAGGGAAAATCTCACCTTAAACCTAGATCTCGTCCAAAATAAAGAGAGGAGCAGAGCTTACCTATCTGACGACCGACAGCCCTTCACCGCACGCCATCGCTTGCTGGCCATGTGGAGAGGCGAGGCTCCTCTCCGCCAGAGGCGAAGGAGAAGTGGGCTCGGCGGAACAAAGGTGCGGAGAAGTGGCTCGCCATCGGCGTGGCGCGACTCGGTGGCCAATGAGAGGGAAACTCGCGGTGGCTCGGGTATAGGGAAGAGCGATGACGGCGATCTTGGAGTGGGCGGCGTCGGGCTGCCGACTGCGGCGAGAAGAAAGTTTCGCGAGGGAGAAATCCAGCGCGAGGAAAGAAAGAAGGCATCGTGAGAAGAAGGAGAAACCGGACGGCGTCGCATGGGAACTGATCGCGAGAGAAGAGATGTGGTTGCGAGGGGGAAAAACCGACGGTGCAGCGCGATCCGAAAAAACTACCTAGGTTTAGGTATTTTAAACTTTAGGTTAATGCCACCTATTAACTCCCTTAAATAGGTTCTACCAAAGCCTATTTATTTTATCCCCGTAATTATCTCGTACATGCCCCATTTAAATCCAAAAAAAATCTGGAAAAATTTCTAAAAATTTCTTCAAAAATCCTGAAATAATTCTCAGGATTACTTTTTCTAAATTTTGGCCATTTAATTTAGTAATTTAAATTTTCAATTTTCCGTATTTAACACCCATGAATCTGGAAGGGATCGAATAACTGTCTGAACCTGTTATTCATCAATCAACTCATGACTTGTAGTTTTAAGCTCCCGAATCATGTTCGACATCTCCCTGAGATGTCGAGCCATCTAACATTCGGGCGCTTCATATAGCTATCGAATTTGATCGTCAACTGTCGAAGCTTGCTCAGACTGACTCTACTATACTTATCCTTGAGGGCTACCCAGACAGCATGAGCCGAAGAATACGCCTCATACTCAAATGTCAGGTCGTCCACCATTGAACTTATCAAAATGTCATTAGCAGTGGAGTCATTTTTCTTCCATGCCTTATAGGCATCAAGATCTCGCATGTTTTGTGCAGTGGGACCATCTACAGGTTCTATCAAGACCTGATTTACAACCTCAAGAATTTTTTGTTCCTCTAGGACATACTGTATCCTGATGTGTCATATCTTGTAGTTATCCCCATTTAGTTTCTCACCCTTATTGAGTTCAACTATGATGTTTTTGGTTGCCATAACCGAACATAAATAAATATATTATTTAGTTATTCAGTGTATTTCTTTATGTATGTAATCTCTAAATTGACTCAATATAATTTCGATTTGGTTTACAAAATCAAGTGACAATCAAATTCTCACTCATCATTTGTATGTGTCAATCCAATCGACTTTGATCAATTATATTACATACATCCCATCTTAACATTATACTATTAAATGAACATATCATTTAAATTATACTCATTATGAACAAATCAAAGAGTAATGAAATATCATGCATCATGTAGAGTTAACACAAATGAACATATCATTAAACTAAACTTGTTGTTCATTGTTAACATATAACAAAGAAAACTCTACTTAGAATGTTACACACAACATTCTTCTAACTCATAACTGATAAAAAGAAAAACAACTCTAACATACTAGATAGGTGATTATTACTCCCACTAGCACAAGTACTAGCGCAGTAATAATCCAAACAAGCACATTCTTCTTGGGCTGAACTGGTACACCTTCTTCTGAGATGCTTTCCAAATGATGTCAAGATGCAGAATCCTCTGAAGGACACCTTTGAAGAGATCCCATAGGAAAAATCTCATCAGGATCTTCTTCCGGATCTTCCTCTGGATCTTCACAGTGCACTTCACAGTCCTTGTAGTGAAGTAACTCAACGCACAACTGGGTATAGAAAACGCGCCCCTCATAGCGCCCCCAGATCTGATGCGCTATATCACTAAGGTGTTGTGGCAGTGAATGGACTAGAGCCCAGATCCTATAGTTCTCCAAAATAGAAAACTCCTGCATCTCGAGTCTCCAAAACAGTTTGTCCAGTCTCCCAATGTGCCACACGACTCCATGTGTTGAGTCATACTCTATCCCCTGGATAGCCTCCCTCAGCCTATTACGCAACACATCGCGTCTAGTCATCGTGGTAATCATCCGTGCCATCTGAAAAAATTGAAATTAATTAAGTCAAAACAAAATCGATAAACCAGTACATATACTGGCTTAATTCAATTTATATATTGGCATAGAACGAACACATTGAATAAAGATAAATTTCCTTGATTATGTGGAGAATAGTCGACTGAAATGCTTAGACCAGTCGACTGATACATTTACCAATCAACTATCATCTAAGTCCAATCGTTTTAAATTATTTTGTCTTAACATGAAAACTTAAACACAGTTCATTTTTCTCCGAATACCCCAGGCACTCGAGTAACATGAACGGAAGTTTATTTTCACATCATCCATAGTCATCAACTCTAGTTCTTATTAACCTATCTATAAGTTGTTTTATTCAAGTTCTATTAGTTCCAAACAAATACTCGATGATCTCGTTATAAGTTAAGTTAACCAAAGTCAACTTAGTCAACTAACATTGACTGACAGTAGGTTTAGCCCTCTGGCCAGACCACTTTGTCATCAATTTAGATCGGTCATATGAATTTCAGACTGGTTTATGAAATTTTAGACTGGTTTGACATGAATTCAAATCGGTCAGACGAATTTCAGACTGGTTACTGAAATTCCATATCGGTTTGATATGAATTCAGACCGGTCTGTCTAATTTTCAGACTAGTTCTGGAAATCCAGATCGGTCTGTCCAATTTCCAGACTGGTTTTGGAAATCCAGATAGTCTGTCAAATTTCAGTTAGTTATGGAAATCGGATCGATTTTGGAAATCGAGGCCGGTCTTTGAATTTCTAGGTAGTTAAAATCTAGACTAATCTGTCAAATTTCTAGGCGGTTAAATCGGGCCGTCTGTCAAATTTCAGTCAGTTCGTAAATCGAGACCGATCTGTCGAATTTCGGTCGGTTACGTAAATCGGACCCGATCTGTCGAATTTCCAGACTAGTTTTGGAAATCTAGACCGATCTATTCAATTTCCATTAGACATGTTATCGGCGATGCATTCTCGGCCGTCGAAATCTAAGGCGATTTTCAATTCTCGAGCACTCTGAACTGCTCGGAAAACAATTTCTTAATCCTCGAGGCTGTTCCTTTGAGGGAACTGTTCCCTTCAGGGGACTGCTTTCCCGGGCAATTTTCCCAAGAAACTATTCTCGCCAAGGAACTGTTCCCACCATGGAACTGCTCGATAAGCAAAGCAATATCATAGGGACTGTTCCCCCCGGGAACTGTCCCTTCATCACAATCGGTTTGTCTCTCAGACCGGTCTTAAACTGCTCGTGCCAGAGCAGTTTCATAGGGAACAGGGAATTGTTCCCCTTTGAGATTGGTCTGGTCGTCAGACCGGTCTGAAACTGCTCGGCAATTTCCCAGGGAACTATTAAACTATTCATTACAGAGCAATTTCGCCAGGGCTTTTTTGGGAAACTGTGGCAAATTACTGTTCTTCTTCCTCGCGACTTTAGTTTCGCGATGAACAGTAATTTTGCAAAAAGAAAAACAAGAAAAATGAATAGATGCTTCACCAACTACACTCTGATACCATTGTTGGTGATTTATGCATCTTTTCGAAACTGATTTAAGTAGAAAGAACAAAACAAATTACTTGAAATGGGACTTACAACTATCGTCCGATTCTTCTCGTGTCCTAGCAATAAGGGAAGATGTTTCTGCTATCCGTCTAAGGATCAATCATAGCGGATAGATCCTCTTCTTCCACAAGCCAAGATCGCAGCCGCGCCTTGGTGTTCTCCGATCTCTGATCTCTCTCACGGCAGCCTCGAAGACTCACAGTTCACTTCTCACTCCGGCAGCACTTCGCCCACACTGCAGCGGTCTCTCTCTCTCTATTTGACCTCTTATTCAAGCCTCCCTATATAGGGGTTTGGACACTACTATAAAATACCACAGAAAAAAAAATGTTGGATAATTGGGAGAATACCCTATGGAATTTTCCAAGAATTTTTAGAAATTTTTCTAAATTTAAACGGAAGTTTTTTTTTATTTTTATATATATTTCATGGGGATAAAGAAAATAGGCTTTTGTAAAGCCTGTTTAGATGAATCTTGTTCGCGACTTTTCATTCTCGTCGGTTATTTATTTACGGCTTCTTATTTCCCGATCCCGATCTCTTCTTTTTCCCCTCCGCCTCATTTCTTCGCCGCCGTCGCCCGAGCGAGATTCGTTCGCCACTGCCAGGCGTCGTCTCCGGCCACCACGGACAGCCTCGACGGCTTCTTGGGGGGAAAATCGATCAGAGGGGGAAGGAGGTGCTTCTCTGTGATCCCGCGACCGCCGATGGCTCCTTCCGGTGAGAGGTTCGGCTGGAGGGCAGAACGTCGACCGAGCAGTCAGGTGAGGTCTTCTTCGAGCACGAGTGGGCTACCCTAGTCGATCGTCGCCGGGGTTGTGCATCTGTGAGGAGGGGGGCTGATGGTTTTGAGGATTTGTCTTGCCGGAGATCGTCGGAATTAGGTAAGGGCGCTGATTTCTCCTTGTCTAATCCCCTGCTATAATTTGCCTTTGGTTGAACGAGGATCTGTTTCAGCAGTGGTTCAATGGAGGCTTTCACGGTTGTTGTCGGAGCAAGCGTCACTGCGGTTGGGCGTTCCAACCGGAGGTGGAGCTGTTGCGGCAGACCGAGCAATTGGGGGAGGAGAGGTGCCGATGGAGTTGAAATCGCGGCGATATTTCTATTGGTTTTTGATTGACTGTGGAAATTTGGGGAAGGGTTGGCTGTCAATGAGGTTCCGATTTGCCGGTAAGCACGAGCCATTCCTTTTTGTTCTATAAATCTAGTTCAATTTGTTATGTTGTTGTGGATTAAATGTTGTTGTTCTTCTGTTGTCTATCGATGTGTGTTCTATGTTGTGCGGCCAGTGTAGGAGTTTTGGCCGAATGGGAGAATCGGTCCAGGATGGATGTAGATCGGGAGTATTGAGAGGTGAGTTTCTTTCATTTGTTGTTCTTCTTAATTGATGAGTAATTGATTCCAAGGAATAAGTTGATGTATGGAAGGATTTATGATGCTCTGTTAAAGGGGCTGTAAACGAGCTGGTGGAAGCGGAATGGATTAGGAGGTAAGGTTTTTATATGTTGATTAAGTTAACATATTTCTATAGGATGAACAAATTTAATTATGGAGTGATAATTAAATTTTTGGTGAACATATCAGATTATGAGGTTGCTTCCAATTGGGCTATTTGAATTTTAATTCGAAACCTTGGATCAAGAAGTTGAGCTAGGAGAGACTAACCTTGGATTTTGGTTCGAGATATTCGCGGACGTGAAGACGATTGGTGTCTACAAAGCAGGTGGGTAATTTCCTACCTAGTCTGGGTAGATGTATTGCATTCAGATTTAGTTATTGATATGAGCATGTTAGGTGTTCATATTACCTTGGCCCTGCTCTCTTTATCGTATGCTTGAACTTATCATTGGATATATTTATGCTCAATTGTTGATATCACATATACCCTATCATGATTTAGGAGTTATAGATGTGATGCAAATTAACCTAGATGTTTAGTAGGGTGTAAATGTTAGTACGGGGGATGACCCAATTTATAAATTGGAAAAAGGTCATCTATGGGTAAGTAATGCCCTAAATGTAGGATTTATTTCCAATACCCGTATGTTGCATATTGTTACCAACCATGAGTTGTGTAATCGTTAAGTGAAGGGTGATTAGTGTGTCGCTGCGGACCGGTGGTCCCAGCTTGGTATGATTAGTCGAGTACGACTCTCTATTGGAGAGAGAGTCAGGATCAGTCGAGTATGACTCTCTACAGGATAGAGAGTCCGTCGATCTGTTATGTACGACTCTCTACAGGATAGAGAGTGTATTGATTAGTTAAGTACGACTCTCTATTAGAGAGAGAGTCAGGATCAGTCGAGTACGACTCTCTACAGGATAGAGAGTCCGTCGATCTGTTGAGTACAACTCTCTACAGGATAGAGAGTATTGATTAGATGGGTATGACTCTTTAACAGAGTCTGTGGTAGATGGTTATGTGTGACGATACACATGTCATTTGCATGCATTACGGCGACATAGTCTCCCTTGGGGGTTGAGAGAGTCGTCGGTCATCTTGCCTCCCGAGCACTCCAGGAGTGGCGGGTGTGAGGCGAGCATTTGTTGTGCCACACTCTACCACTATAGACGGTGGTAGTTGGAGTTGCGTGCAGTTGTCCTGGGTGCATGGTACTCGACCACTCATTGGTAGTGTTAGTCGGAGTGGCCAGCGGCAGGGACCCCCATTGCGTAGCGAGCTCTTTACGCTCATATGCTACTTGATCATACTACCCAACTCGGTCACTCGAGAGTGGTGACGGCTGGAGTCGGGATAGTTGTCATGTCGTGCCACCTAGGCCACACTGGGGTCGTGGTAGCGAATAGGGGTGAGCAGGCATGACCATGCATGTTGCGTTGTCGTATCTGATGGCACTTTGCATATTACCATATATATACATATATGTATATATATATATATGGATGGTTGAGATTAATATATATATGGATCTGATCTATATATATATGATTATTGTGATGTTGCATTTGATTGTACTCTTGTTGCATTTGGTTGTACATCATATTCATGCATGTCTCTTGCATTTGTTATACGATTGTGTGGATCTTTGGTATGGGTTAGATGACCATTAGATACCTTGACTAGCTAGAGTATATTGCGAGTTGATCTACTCTACCTGTTATTTATATATATATATATATATATATATATATATATATATATATATATATATATATATATATATATATATATATATATATATATATATGTTTGATATATGTTGAGTTGGATCAGAGTAGCGTGGAGACTTGAGTATATACGCATTTATATGTTGTTTATTTGGTTAGACGGTATATGATTGTATTTATATACTATGTTGATATACTGTTGTACCTTTAGATTATGTTGTTGAAATACATGTGATATTACATATATACATGTTTTCTATTACCTACTGAGTTTTACTCACCACCCCTGCGGACCCTGGGTTTTCTGTCGCCTAGGTAACAGGTAGAAGACTTTAGATTCGTGATGGCATTGGAGCACTGCCGGCTGACATCGTCTCATCTCACCTCCGTGGCTCCCGTTTCTGTTTTAGATTTTCCGTATGTCTCGTTTTGCATTCGGAGTTTTCGTGATGTTATGTATCATGTGATGTACGCACATGTTGGTGCGGGTTTTGTCGAGGTTTTCTTTATGTTATGATGTTAGTCATACCGGTATGCATGTGTGGGATTGTATTGTTGTTGTATCGTTTCCGCTGTGTATTTGTTGTAGTAGTTTGATATGTTGTGGTTTGGTTATATTGTTATATATATTGTTGTTATTGTGGGCCTACGGGCCGTGTATTAACCCGAAATGTTGCCACGTACAAGGGAGGTGTCGTCCGTTTGATTTTCGGCTCGGTATGCTCTCGGGGCGTGACAACTACAGCGTGGAGAAATGCACGCACTCCATCGAGTGCATGCACGGTACTGTGCGATGTGTGCAGTAACCGATCCACGTCTAACATAAACAATTGAGTTCAGTAGTCAACTGTCAAACTCTAAGTGTCGAACCATGAACAGTACTTAACCACTCTAGTTGACTATGATGAAGAGTCAATTGACCAATCAAATCAATTTTTTTTGTATTTTATAGCAGTCGATTGACACTTTAAGCAATAAAGTGCATATAATAGTTGGGTGCCCCAGTCAAATTGCAAACTTTCAGCATGTGAACTCTAATTTAGCAATTGACTAGTGCTTTTGATAGTCGACTATCAATAACAATCGAGTGCTCCAGTTGAATGCCAAATTTTATGTTCGTGAGCTAAAACACAGTAGTCGACGGACAAGAAGCCATCGAGTGTCGTGGTTGACTCATAAAATTTTTGTTTGCAATTTTAAGCGCATCAGTCGACTGACTCTTTACAACAGTCAACTGATGTGAATCAATATTGTGTTTCCGTATCAAACACAACGATTTTAACCACATACAACGGAGGTTACCCAAGTTTTTGTAGCCATTCTATGTGGAAAAATCTGAAAACCTTAAAATCAACACCTAAATCTAGATTTTCTATCTATATTTCAATGAACAATCATCATTTTGTATTAATAGATCGAAATCTATCACAAAACTGACAAAAAAACAACTACGTAATGTTATAAAATCAACAAAATGACCTTTGCTTTGATGCATGGAACATGAATCTACAACATGCATTCTTAAAACTAAATGAATACAAAATGATTCATGCATAAAGATCTAGTTTTATTGAGTTTGGTTTTAAGAATACAAGTTATAGATTCATGTTCTATCATGCTTTGGTTACTAGGTACTTGTATATATCCAATGCAATGAGTGTCTTCTGAGAACAAGATCAATACAATATCTCCATCCCATTTTACTACTGCCCTTTGTGAATCCAGTAATCTTTTAACATTTTGTGAAACTCTTTAGCCATGAACTCAGATAGGTATCTTATCCTCTCTTGCTAACTTGCAGAGAATGCGGTTGATGATTCGAATAAACATGACCAGCAAAAGTGAGAAGTTCCCACCACTTGATCGAGATGGAGTTGTTGGAGTCCCATCGAATGGGCCAATGTCTTTCGCAGCACCAGATACATCTTTTACTTCATCAGTGTTCGAAGCCAAAGAGTATTCTGGTAGAGGATCGATTGCTAACGATGGCATGGGCAAGACACGTGCAAGTAAAGAGGAACTGAGAATGGAAGTGCATGGTTTGAGGAGATTGTTGGAGATCAAAAGAAATAGAATAGTACATGGAACCAAAAGAAAAGAATTGGAAACTCTTGGATCAGTCAAACAGTAGTTAGCCCTTTGTGTTTCATGTTCATCCTCTTCAGAATGTAAGAAAGTGAAGTTGTAACATGTACAGAGAAGAATGTGAATGGCTGATTTTATTCCTATTTAGTAACGGTTAAGAGTTTTAACACTGCAAGTTATAGATTTATCTTACTCAATTGCTAGTTAAACATTATCAAGGATTAATTGCATGGTAAAATTAGTAACAGAATTGGTGATCCAAGAAATGGTTTATTTGATACTGAGTTGAGTTGAGTTGCTAACTCTTATTTAAAGATGTTGTTGAATAGGATGATAATGACCATGCAGACATGCTGAAGAAAAGCTTTAACCAAAAGAGTTGTACTTTCAAACTGAAGTTATCAGACAGAACAACTACATTTTAGAATTAAACATTATTTTTGTCGATCAGTGTGAAACATTTAATAGTAATTAGTAACTAATATACAAAACTACATAGAAATATACTCTGCAATATAATTAAGAATAGCAAATAAAGGGTACATAGAAATATACTCTGCAATATAATTAAGAATAGAAAATACAGAGTACAGAGAGAGAGATATACATGATAAAAATTTTATTCCATTTCGATAAATTGTATATATTCACAAAGTTTTTTTTACAGAATAATAATTCAGAATAACAAATAAAAATTATCTACTCTGAAAGTACTAGCGATGCTCGACGCGTCTCGTGACTCACATCTTGATGCACCAAATGATAATCGTCGTGTACTTTTTTAGCATCTATAAATCAGCGAATAAATAAATGTTAGAAATGTTTATATATTTAAAATTCAAATTAATCCTAGTAAATTAGAAAGAATATTGATTTCTTACGAAAAGACAGGATGCTAGAGTGTCATCATCGTCACGAGTAGTATAAAATGGCGAATCTCTGCTGCGGCTACGTACTTACGCCAAGTGTAAGGAAAATAGGCGTATCTACACAAATTAAAATATTAATAATTTAAATTATAAATAAATAATTATTTTATTTATTTATTTATACATACCTTTTAATATGAATGAGATTCCACTGATTATGTGGCCAAACTCGTACAGTATCATCCAAAATTAATACTCTGGACTCGGAAGTAGCCACGAGATCTAAATTTTTAATCAATAAACCATGATCATCTATACTGGCGTCCTCTCTGGAGATAATTCTGCAGAGAATAAAGTGCGGTGGGATCGATGCTCGGCCATGGCATCTGCATATATCACGAGCCCCATAGTGACGATGTACAAGTCGAACATTTGGTGGCACTGATACAAAACAAAAAAAATGATTAATTCACACACATATATATTAATACACGTGAACATTGAAAATTAGAAAACCAAAGAGCAAGAAAAAAAACTCGAGGAATTGTATCCTCGATGTTAACCGGTATATAGACTTGTATAAACAAGATTAAATTCTCCATTAACCGAATTACAGCAGAAAAAAAGAGTAAAAATCTATATGAACCAAATTACAGCAGGAAAAAAAACAATAAAAATCTATACAAACCAAATTACAGCAGGAAAAGAAGAGAGTAAAAATCTATAAGAACCAAATTATTGCAGATAAAAAAAATTATTGTAGGTGATTTTTTTTTTCGTTTTTATTTTTTAGGAAAATGAGAAAATGTATTTGGTTGGTGTTTTTCATCTCTATTTTCCAGAAAAATAAAGGAGCATTTTTTAAAAAATTAGAAAATACAAAAAAATCATTTTCTATTTTCATTTTCGTTTTTCAAAAAATAAAAGAATGTTTTCTAAAAAATTGAAAAACATAAAAAAATTATTTTATATTTTCTGAAAAAAATAGAAAATAAAAAATGAAAATTTCTCCACGAATTGAATCAAACACTCCTTTATTTTTTTTTAAACCCACGGGAGCATGTTAGATATTCATAGATTTAATCCTTCTATAATAAAAACGACACTGTATGTGACCTTTATCTTCTAATTTTATTTGAAAACATTATTCATTTAACCATCAAACAAATTTAATGAAAATATAAAAAATTAAAACAAAAAAAACTATTAACAGAATTAAAATTTAATAAACACTTACAGAATAAATAAACACTGATAAATAAACCGAATAAAATAAACAGAAATAAAATGTAATGATAATGATAAATAAACACTGATAAAATAAACACTGAATAAATAAAGAGATTAATAGATACTTAAAAATTTTGATGGTTTACCTTGAGGATGAATTCTCTCGCCGGGTCGAAGTTTCGTCCAATATTTGAGACGATCGACGCAGAAGAGATCGCCATTTTTATTTTCTTGCGGCGTTGCCAATTTTTTTTGCAGAACTCGTTTATCAGCGGGATCGAGTCGATCAAACTGATAGAAAAAACAATATTGAAAGGAGGAATTAGCATTTAATTATTGAAATAAAGTCACGATGAAATACAGTGTTTGGACAATGTTGCTTACCCCGACTGAGTTTAGGAGAGTGAGATCTAAATCCAAAACCAAGGCCAGTTTCGACGAAGAAATCGGCAACTCTACTCGTTGCTTTTTCGCAGCAGCGTTTTCTCCGGCGGACTCATCGTCGATGCAAAGCTCGCGCTTCCGTCTGATCGCTGTGGGATCATGCGATCCGCCCAAGACTCCACGGCTGAGTCCATGAACGGCGGGAGGTTTCGCGACGTTGGAAGCGAGCAGCAGCGCCATGGTGACGAAGGAGGAACGAAAACTGGAGGGAAGGTGGAGAGGGAAATGAAATGAAATCCAGAGAGGCTAGCTGAGCAGTATTTATATATTCTAGCGCGTTATTTTCAAATTTTAAATTTTTAACGATTATTAATCGAGATTAATCATTATTAAAGTTTATTAATCATTAGTTTTGATTGCTAAATTGGATTTAATGAAATCGTTATTTTGATTGTAAATTAATCATTACTAAATATAGTAACCAAATCTAAGTTTTTTAAAGTGATCATTACTAAATACAGTAACCAAATCTATCTTTTTAGTAATCATCGGTTAATTGTCTCATTATTTTTTGATTTACCAAATTTCAGTTATCGTTTATTATTTTGTTAGACAAAAAGGATAAGTACGGATTATCGAGATTAATTAACTTGCAGTTAAACTAGCTAATTGGCGGCTAACATATTTCGGGTTTTCTTAAAGAATGGTCAATGACTCACGTAGCCTAGCTAATTTATACTAGTTTTGATTAAGTTAATTTCTTTTAATTAATTTTCGATCAAACTAATTTTACCCGATTTAATGAAAATGTTTGGAAAGTACGTGGAGTGCATTTAATTAATACGTAGGAGAGATTATGTTCCTTATAGAAAAAGTTTATAAAATTTATGCCCGACGTCCTCGTCCCCTGTGTTGTTCTGCTGCACCTGAATGCTCGCCAACCGGGCCGCATGTCTGATATCGTCGCGTTCTGAACTAGAAGAGTCGGAGAGTGAACCGACGTCAGTCATGCCTGTCGAAAGCAGAAACACAACGAGGAGGAGAAGCTCGAGGACGAAAGCGCAGCCATTTCTGCATCTGATTAATTTGTTTTCCCTAGCCGTATCTTAGTGTTGACTCGAAGAGATCAGCGAGTCTCGGTGGTGATCGGCCGGCCACAGGACGGCAAACTTTGACCAGTACTGCAAGTCGCCAATTATACAGCATTTATGGGATGATTCTGTAGCAGAAAGAAAAGGAGCATCATCTTTCAACACCTAAATCTTCTCTGAAACTTAAACAGAAAAGGAATTGCGATGCTTCAATTCAAAGCGAGTTTGAAAACTCAATTATTGACACAGGAATAAATTAAAAGAGATCTAATGCATCGAGACAGGAAGTTAACTTGAAATTTCACAGAGAACTTCGCAAATTTTCACACGACGACAATTCAAAGCAAAAATGGGAAATTTGATTTGTAAAAAATTTTCTGTTTTGCAGAAAACAGAAAACTGCATGCAAATCAAACAACACTTAAAACGTCCACAGCCAAAGGGAGAAGTGTCGGTTGGGCTTAGACGGCCTTGATCTTCTAGAGGATGCATCGATCCGATGGTCGAGTCAGCTTCCTCCTGCGGTTCGCGGGATTCCGGAGCTACTTTGTCGCCAGAGACACAGAGCAGCCTGAGAAGCAAAGTCGGTTGTTGGGAAGGCCTGTTGAGTCCCTCGCCCAAGGCACAAAAATATTTTACCATTAATGAGGGCTAATTTTTTAAATTTTGCAATAGAAATAGGGCCTATTTTTCAATTTTCGCCCGGACCCCTAAGTTCAAATTCTAAAATCAAGACCGACTCTGTGAGAAAGACTCACAAACGAGTGAAAAAGGGCATCGAGGAATTCCTCTACAAAGCCCCTCTAATGCTTAAGTTAGGATGTATAAGAGACAACATAAATCAACAAGGGTTAAGAAACTAGCAGTCAAGAAGGATTCAGGGGAAAACGGAGAAGAGGTGAGAGCCCTCTTCTCTACTCCCCTTTCTCCTTTATGTATGCAAACCCGATAGTTTGGATGCCCATAGAGAATCACGAGAGGCATGGTCTGATAGAACTGTAACAATACGGAGGGGATCTCGGGAGATATGGTCTCATTAATGAAAGAATGTGTTCGTACGACTTAGAATCCTCGAATCTCAGGAGGCATGATCTCATTAATGAAGAAATGTGTTTGTACGACTTTGGGATCCGAGGAAGCATGACTTCATTAATAAGGAGAGGTGAGTGTACGAACCTTGAATCTCGGGAGACATGACATCATTAATGAAGGAATGTGTTTATATGACTTTGGGATTTGAGAAAGCATAACCTCATCAATAAGGAGAGGTGAGTGTACGAACTTCAAATCCCGAAAGACATGACCTCATTAATAAAGGAATGTGTTTGTATGACTTTGGGATTAGGAAAAATATGGTCTCATCAATAAGGAGAGGGGATACGTCAACGAAGATTGCTGGCCCACAACAGAGACAATAGGATTTGGCTTTCATGATGGGACACAACCATTTCCTCATTGGCTTGGATTAAGAACCTTTTGAGCTCTGACACCTAGGCCAAACTGAGTTACTGCTGAGGTAAAAAACTGTCGAGGTAAGATATTGACATGAATACTGCTGAGATAAGATATTGGCAAGTTGAGTTACTACTGAGGTAAGATACTGACATGGATACTGCCGAGATAAACTACTGTTGAAGTGAGAAACTATGCTCTCATGAAAGATCCAAGTTAATGGTGTCACTCTTGACCTAGAGCGGACCCAAGTTATTCTAAGGCCCTAGATAATATCTTGATAATTGGACCCTATTTATAGTTAATTTTGACATAAAAATTTTTTTGGGCCCTATATAAAGGCTCTAACTCATTTTTATCGTTGAGTTGATTCGACCACCTGATTAATTAGGGATATTTTTCTTTGCATCGTTATTGATACCGATCAAGTATATAATCGTGGCAGCAGGTTCATATCGCGGCAATTTTATGTCTCGACAGGTTTATATCTCGGTTGACAAGCGGGTCCTAATTGACGTGGCAAACATTAAAGTTAAGATGTCCAACGAGGCATCGCATGCCGGGGGGGGGGGGGGGGTGCCGCGCAACAAGCAAATGTCCTTCCATGGATACATCAAGGGGACACGTTTGCAGCATTAATGGAGCCCTGACTCTCATCAACCACGCGAGCGACATTGATTATGCCCCATGTGCCTGCCACATTTTATTGAGGTAATGACCTCTATCATTCCTAAATATGGTAGATCGCCACCTTAAAGAGCCCACGCCTCTCATACGTCCCATATCGCTCCGTAGGGATTGGCGAGCTTATATAAAGGTAACGTGAGGAGATCCAAGAGGTTTGAACTCTCCACTCCGCTCCTCTCTTTGCATTGCATCCCTTACACTCTTCTTGTCAATCCCTGACTTGAGTATCGAAAGGGCGTGCCAGAGATCCCTCTCGGCGCCCTTAACGGTATTTCTTTTTCATATTTTCCTCTCTTGCCCATCCAAGATACATCAATCAGCCTCATCCGAGATGAATCATCGATCTAGACAAATCAGTAGACCATCCGATTCAACAGATGCTGAGTCATTCTCGCTATAGGGAAACCCCGTATCACGTTTTCTCAGTCGCAACATAATTGATGCTGTCTGTGGGAAACGTCTTTGATTTAATTGAGACACAGATGAGGGACCACAGAGCGAATTTTGGAAATCAAAGCTCCACCGAAGAAAACATGACGAGGGAGGATGTCATAGCCTTAGTCACAACCACTGTGGAAGAAGTGCTGAAAAGGCACTTCTCACAAAATCCATCTCCTATCCCGACATCCCCATCTCCAACTCCGATGCCTGCTCAAGTGCCCTCTCTTCCAACTCCAGCTCCCCTGATCACAGTTCCCATAATCTCGTTGCTGGCCGAATCTTCCTCAGTGATATCTCTACAAGGGTCGTCTAAAGAAGCGAACTCTCGCAAGCCGCTTGATCGAGATCCTAAGAAGGGAAAAGCTCCGGTTGTTGTGGAAATCATTCGGGTTGGAGGGCCTTGCTCGAAAAATCTTATGTGCCAAATATTTTTGGTCAACTATGCAGAATGATGCCGCCCATTGTGTCCGTATGTGCCTTAGTTGCCAGAAACACCAGAATTTCTCCCAGCGATCGGTGGAGTTATTGAAGTCCTCGGTGATATCTTACCCCTTTGATCAATGGGGGATGTATATTGTGGGTCCATTGCCAGCAGGGCCAAGTCAAAAAAATCGTACTTATCGTAGTGGATTACTTCTCCAAGTGGGTAGAAGCCGAACCCTTGGCCAAGATAATAGAAGAAGCAGTACTGAAGTTCCTCTAGAAAAATATTGTCTGCTGATTTAGTATCCTGTGAAAGCTAGTCTCGGACAACGATTGACAGTTCCAAGGCCGGAAGACCAAGGAGTGGTGCAAACAGCTAGAAATTCAGCAAACCTTTACTTTAGTGGCATACTCTTAGAGCAATGACCAAGCCGAAGTAACTAACCGAGAGTTGATTCGGGGACTCAAGACCAAGCTAGATCATACCTTAGGAAGTTGGGTCGAGGAGCTATCAGGTATTCTCTGGGCATACCGAACAATTCCCAAAGATAGTATGAGCCTCACCCCTTTCCACCTTCTCTATGATTCAGTGGCTCTCGTCCCTGTGGAGATTGACATGTGATCACCCTGGGTTGCCACTTACACCTCAGGCAGTGCCGACAATACTTAGAAGTGGTTGACAGAATTGGACTTAGTAAGTGAAACTCGAGAGAATGCTGCTCTCCGGGTGGGGGTCTTTCGGTGGAAGATAGCTCAAGCTTAAAATAAAAAGGTTGTACCTCGTTCCTTTCAACCGAGGGACTTTGTATTAAAAAAAGATTCAGTCTGCGAGGGAGGTTCGCAAGTTATTGCCTCGATGGGAGGGTCCCTACAAAATTTTCAAGAAACTCAACTCTAGAGCTTATTATTTGTAGGATGACAAAGGGAAAGAATTTGCTCGACCGTGGAATGTTTTTCACCTACGACCTTACTGTGTGTAGTTGGCTGGTGGCCAAGTGGGTATGTAATAATACTCTGTCCCCGAGATAATAAAAGGTTGTCCTCCGTCATTCATCAAAGTCGCCTATCACGGCACCGTATATTTCCTCGTGTCTCGGACCGAGGCGTCCTTCAGCAAAGTCGCCTATCACGACACCGTATATTCCCACGTGTCTCCCGCTTCTTCTGGCGTCTCGGCGGGAGCTTCTGGAGGGGCAATCATTTGAGTCCTTTTCTATTTCATCCGTTTGTTGATAGAGGCCTTCAACATGACTTCAGCTGCAGAAAACAAAAGACCAAGTTAGGTGTAAATAATAAGCGGGAAACAAGCGTAATATTTTTACTTAAGGACCCACTTAGCTCGGCCTCTATCAGACTTAGGCCAAAATGATAGAGTACTCCCTCATCTAATAGGACGTTGACATCGAAGCTCAAAACAGAGATTACCTCGGCTATCTCTTGGTAGGCTATCGACTTCTTGAAGCGGCGCAAGGAGGGAGAGGGTGACAGTTCCAACTGCTAGTGGCTCGGCCAAGAGAAAGGAAGGGTTGGCTTCACGAACAAATATCGAGTCTTCCAATACTTGTGAGAGGTGATGAGGTTGGCTAGGAATCTAGTGTCTCGACGAGCAGTAAAGAAAAAGACCCCTGCTCTTTCCGCTTGGGGACGAACAAATAATGGAATGACACAACACTCAAAGGTAGGTGGTAAAAAAGGAAGATGACAATGAACCCACAGATAAGGGCGAAAGAGTTGGGAGTCATTTGTTATAGCGGGATGCGGAAGTAGGCTGATAACTTGTCATAGAAGGGGTGGAGGGGGAAGCGTAGGCGGTACTTGAGTTGGTCGTGGAAGAAGGCCATGACACCTTCGGGCGGTTCGTGCAGGTGTTGGTATGGTTTGGGCACCCTAAGCCTGTTGGAAGGAGGAATATGGAAGGCAGACCTAAGCTCATTGCAGTCTTCTTGAGTTAGGACGTTGTGGGTTCTAAGAAACCAAAGACTAGGACCCTTAGCTATTGGAAGATGGGAGGGAGAGACTTACAAAGAGGCAAGGAGGTGAACACACTGAAGAAAATGAAGAAAGGAGACGAATTCATCAGAGAGGATGACTGAGCAAATATTGTGCTTTAGGTTTAAAAAAAGTTGCTTATAAAGAAAAATCGAGAGAAACAGGTGGCTCTTATTAGCCATTTGATCTAGGGCCACGAACGACGTGTGACACTCGTACGAGAATTCAAAGGGTTCAATGGGCCAAGAGGTTCAGGAAATCATTCCAAGTCTAGACATTTATGGCCCGGGAATGCCTTAAGCCCACACTCTCCTCTTCAGATGCCTCTCCCTGGCCAACCTAGCTCCTCTCCATCACCGGAGATTCCCTCCCCGGATGGAATCCTTGCCGAACGGACTCGTTCCGTAAGGTTGCCAAGGTATTGTTCCTCCTCCTTGTCCCTCCCATTTTAAGGATGGAGTTTTAAGGTGTTTTGTAGAGGAAAGCTCCGGCCTTGGTGTTCAGATCGGGTCGCAGATGTACAACAACATGTACAAGGCATGGGACGCGGAGACGGGGTGGATGGTGGCCATGAAGAAGGTGCACTTCGACTTGGTGGAGCCAGAGAGCGTGCGGTTCATGGCGAGGGAGATCACGGTGCTCCGGAGACTCGACCACCCCAACGTCGTCCGGATCGAGGGGATTGCTATCTCCCGCATCTCCTCCGCCTTCTACCTCATCTTTGAGTATGTGAAGCATGACCTTACTGGTCTCGCTGTGGCTCCCGGCGTGTGTTTCATGGAGCCTCAGGTCAGCTTCTAAAAAATCCTTCTTGTTGTCTCTTTGTTTACAGTGAACTAATATTGTAGGCTATACAACAACAATCAAATTGTATCACAGTAAGTGAGATTGGTGATATGAATTATTTTACATCATTGGACTCTAATTCATATTATATTATCATCTATATTTAAATAATTTTCATCTTATCTTATCGTATCTAACTAAGTCTTCTTCTTTTTTTATTTGTTTTGTATATTTATAATAGTTTCATATCATCTAACTGGAGTATTTATGAAATATCTCTTGGAGTTTTTTCCCAAACTGGTGCAACCCTAATTTTCACTCTAATGTGTTCATATCTTATCTTGTCTATCCTCGTATGTCTACACTTCCACCTTAACATCCTAATTTTTGCAACTCTTATCTTGTGTTCATGTGTTGGAGTTATAGCCCAACATTCAACTCTATATAACTTAGCAAGTTTACTCGTCGTTTTATAGAAATTTATTTTAAATTTTAAGCATATTTTACGATCACAAAGAATACCAGATGTATTTCTCCATTTCAATCATCTTATATTCTATGTAAGATATCTCTTTTAATCTCTCTATCATGTTATAAAAATAATTCTAAATAATTAAAACTCTCAGGTTACAGATAATTTATTATTTTTTATATTAATATTTATCTTATTATATCTAATATTACTAAATTTAAAGTTCATATATTCTATTTTTATTCTACTATGTCTAAAATCTTTCACTTCCAAAGTTCAAATTTAGCATTTACTCTTTCATGTGTTTCATTTATAAAACAATATCATTTGCAAATAATAAACACTATAGAATCATATTTTGGACATGTCCAGTAAGTTCATCTCATGATTAGTTAAAAACATAGAGATTTAAAGTTTGATCTTTGATCTAGCTCTATCTTTATGGGAAACACTTTGGTTAATTCTCTTGATGTTTTCACTCTCGCCATTATATCCTCATAAGTAGCTTTAATTATTTTAATTTACGTTATGCTAATAGTTTTCATTTTGGAAAACTTTTACATAATTTTCCTTAGGATTCTATTATAAGCTTTTTCAAAGACTATAAATATCAAGTATAAGTTCTATTTTTGTTTCCGATATTTTTCAATTAGTTGCCCGAGAAGATGCGTAACTTCAATATAGTAGACGGTAAAGAAGATAAAAATATATATAATTGCATATTTCTTTTTGGTTTACACATTGATATGAACATACCCTCTGCCATTATGTTACATGCACTTGATGTTCTAGGTTCTGTAATTTGCCCCAGGTCAAATGCTACATGAAACAGTTACTCTCTGGTCTCGAGCATTGTCACAACCGAGGAGTCCTACGCCGCGATATTAAGTATTCAAATTTACTTTTGGACAACGAAGGGATACTCAAGATAGCCGATTTTGGACTTTCTTTTACATTTGATCTGGACCATAAGGCACGATTGACCAGTCAAGTGGTCACATTATAGTATCGAGCCCCATAACTCCTACTTGGTGCAACAAAGTATGGTGTCGGTATTGACCTTTGGAGTGTTGGATGCATTTTAGCAGAGTTGTTAATGGAGAAACCAGTTTTTCCTGGAAGAATCGAGGTAATGTATTAGCATTCTATTCCTCTACATGCTGCTATTAGTGGCAGTGACATTCCTAACATTTGATTGATATCTTAGAAAGACCATGTGGATGTCAGACACACACTGCCACAGCCATGCTTTAAATATTCGACACATTTCTTTTGCTTACTTGAGTTTTTATATATGTAAACAATTGAGTGCAGTAGTCAACTATCAAACTCTAAGTGTCGAACCATGAACAGTGCTCAACTACTCTAGTTGACTTTGATGAAGAGTCAATTGACCAATCAAATCAATTTTTTTTTTATAGCAGTCGATTGGCACTTTAAGCAATAAAGTGCCAATAATAGTTGGATGCCCCAGTCAAATTGCAAACTTTCAGCATGTGAACTCTGATTTAACAATTGACTAGTGCTTTTGATAGTCGACTATCAATAACAGTTGAGTGCTCCAGTTGAATGCCAAATTTTATGTTCGTGAGCTAAAACACAATAGTCGATGGACAAGAAGCCATCGAGTGTCGTGGTCGACTCATAAAATTTTTGTTCGCAATTTTAAGTGCATCAGTCGACTGACACTTTACAATAGTCAACTGATGGCGAATCAATATTGTGTTTCCATATCAAACACAACGATTTTAACCACAAACAACAGAGGTTACCCAAGTTTTTGCTGCCTTTCTATGTGGAAAAATCTGAAAATCTTAAAATCAAGACCTAAATCTAGATTTTCTATCTATATTTCAATGAACAATCATCATTTTGTATTAATAGATCGAAATCTATCACAAAACTGACAAAAAAAAAAACAACTACATAATGCTATAGAATCAACAAAATGACCTTTGCTTTGATGCATGGAACATGAATCTACAACATGCATTCTTAAAACTAAATGAATACAAAACGATTCATGCATAAAGATCTAGTTTTATTGAGTTTGGTTTTAAGAATGCTAGTTATAGATTCATGTTCTATCATGCTTTGGTTATTAGGTACTTGTATATATCCATCCCATTTTACTACTGCCCTTTGTGAATCCAGTAATCTTTTAACATTTTGTGAAACTCTTTAGCCATGAACTCGGATAGGTATCTTATCCTCTCTTGCTAACTTGCAAAGAATGCGGTTGATGACTTGAATAAACATGACTAGCAAAAGCGAGAAGTTCCCACCACCTCATCGGGATAGAGTTGTTGGAGTCCCGTCGAATAGGCCAATGTGTTTCGTAGCACCAGATACATCTTTTACATCATCGGTGTTCAAAGCCAAAGAGTATTCTGGTAGAGGACCGATTGCTAATGATGGCACGGGCAAGACAAGTGCAAGTAAAGAGGAACCGAGAATGGAAGTGCATGGTTTGAGGAGATTGTTGGAGATCAAAAGAAATAGAAGAGTACATGGAACTAAAAGAAAAGAATTGGAAGCTCTTGGATCAGTCAAACAGTAGTTAGCCCTTTGTGTTTCATGTCCATCCACTTCAGAATGTAAAAAAGTGAAGTTGTAACATGTACAGAGAAGAATGTGAATGACTAATTGTATTCCTATTCAGTAACAGTTAAGAGTTTTAACACTGCAAGTTATTGATTTATCTTACTCAACTGTTAGTTAAATATTCTTAAGGATTAATTGCATGGTAAAATTAGTAACAGAATTGGTGATCCAAGAAATGGTTTGTTTGATACTGAGTTGAGTTGAGTTGCTAACTCTTATTTAAAGATGTTGTTGAATAGGATGATAATGACCATGCAGACATGCTGAAGACAAACTTTAACTAAAAGAGTTGTACTTTCTCACTGAAGTTATCAGACAGAACAACTACATTTTAGAATTAAATATTATTTTTGTCGATCAGTGTGAAACATTTAATAGTAATCCGTAACTAATATACAAAAGTACATAGAAATATACTCTGCAATATAATTAAGAATAGCAAATAAAGAGTACAGAGAGAGATATACATGATAAAATTTTTATTCCATTTCGATAAATGGTATATATTCACAAAGATTTTTTTTACAAAATAATAATTCAGAATAACAAATAAAAAGTATCTACTCTCTGAAAGTGCTAGCCAATATGCTCCGAACGTCTACGTGACTCACATACTGATGCACCAAATAATAATCATCGTGAACTTTTTTTAGCATCTATAAAGCAACAAATAAATAAATGTTAGAAATGTTTACATATTTAAAATTCAAATTAATCCTAGTAAATTAGAAAGAATATTGATTTCTTACCGAAAAGACAGATGCTAGAGTGTCATCATCGTCCACAGTAGTATAAAATGGTGAATCTCCTGCTGCGGCTACGTACTTATGCCAAGTGTAAGGAAAATAGGCATATCTACACAAATTAAAATATTAATAATTTAAATTATAAATAAACAATTATTTTATTTATTTATTTATACATACCTTTTAATATGAATGAGATTCCACTGATTATGTGGCCAAACTCGTACAGTGTCATCCAAAATTAATACTCTGGACTCGGAAGTAGTCACGAGATCTAAATTTTTAATCAATAAACCATGATCATCTATACTGGCATCCTCTCTGGAGATAATTCTATCCGAGAATAAAGTGCCGGTGGGATCCAAGAATCACCATGACATCTGTGATATATGCGAGCGCCCATAGTGACGATGTACAAGTCGAACATTTGACTAGCCTGATACAAAAACAATAAAAATGATTAAATCACACAAAAACACACACACACACACACACAAATTAGAAAACCAAAGAGCAAGAAAAAAAACAAAAAAAAAACGAGGAATAATTCTATCCTCGATGTTATATACACTTGTATAAACAAGATTAAATTCTCCATGAACCGAATAAAAAAAGAAAAAAGAGAGTAAAAATCTATATGAACCAAATTACTGCAGGCAAAAAAAAAATTTATAAAAATCTAGATGAACCCTTGATGAAACAAAATACAGCAGAACAAAATACTGTAAAAATTACTGCACTAAAAATATCAAAGAAAAATGATACAAGAGTGAACGAAACCAAGATGCATCATATCCTTACCATGTGCTTGTTCTAATTATTTCAATTATATCAATCTAATTAAGTCCAACTTCAACCAAGACGAATTTAGACACATGGAGAAATCAGTTCCAATTTGATATGTTGTAAAAGCATTATGGAACTTAGAAAATTAATTATGAAGTTGATATCAATAAGATGCTACAAGAACTAATCCTCCATCTGATGTACAATGTTCATTTTAGTAAGGTATGATCCCTAGGGGAGACGTGCGGTTTGTTATATTTTTTATGAAACTTGTTGCTTGAAGAATTTATTCAATTGGCAATTTGATCAATATTTGGCTAATAGTTTAAAGTAAGTAAGTGGAATTAAGGAGGTTATAGGAATGAAAATGTTGGAGCTGGTCATGGCAGAGTTACGTTGAAAGTGCGCCAAATGTCGGTATAACACAGTCAGAGTCGATCCTTCACTTATTTTATTATCAAAATACAATACGTCTTTAATTTTAGTTATACTTTAATTTAAAACTTTCAGTTGAGTCTCTTCATATATAATTCTAACTTCAATTACTTCAGCTAAGTTTCTTTTTATAATTCCTACTGCAATTTTTTGTCTATATATACTCTCATCGACTGGCATAATTTCAAATAGCACACATCAAGGAGGATCATCTAAAATATGATTGGCAAGTTCAGTATAAAGAAGAGATAATATATAGTTTAATTTTGATCTGGATGCATGCATGCTCATTAATTACGCTATGACAAATTTAGTCACTACTTTGTTATAAATATTAAGTATTCTCTTTAATTTCTTGCTAAAACTCACCACAATAATTAACTATTTAGAAAATTTATCTTAATTTTTTTAAATTGCTAAAAATCATGTAAACCTTTTTTTCTTAATATTTATTTTTTTTCAATAGTTGTTTTATTAATAAATAACATCTACAATAAATAACATCTATAGTGAATCTTCCAAATATAAAATTAGTCGTCTACTTAACAATAAGTGAGAAAATGATAAGAAAAGTTAGACTTTTAGTAATTGTTTAGGAGGTGTTTAGTAGGCGAATTTTTTTTTCATTTTTCATTTTTATTTTCTAGGAAAACGAGAAAACTAGTTTGGTTGGTGTTTTCCATCTCCGTTTTTCAGAAAATAAAGGAACATTTTTTGGAAAACTGAAAAACATAAAAAAAAAAAAATTATTTTCATTTTCGTTTTTCAAAAAATAAAAGAATGTTTTTTGAAAAATTAGAAAATATAAAAAAATTATTTTCTATTTTCTAAAAAAACAAAAAATAAAAAATGAAAAATTCTATGCGAACCAAACGAACCAAACACTCCCTTACTTTTTTGAAACCCACAAGAGCATGTTTGATATTCATAGATTTAATCCTTCTATAATCAAAACAACACTGTATGTGACCTTTATCTTCTAATTTTATTTGAAAACATTATTCATTTATCCATCAAACAAATTTAATGATAATATAAAAAATTAAAACAAAAAAAAACTATTAACAGAAATAAAATTTAATAAACAGTTACAGAATAAATAAACACTGATAAATAAACCGAATAAAATAAACAGAAATAAAATGTAATGATAATGATAAATAAACACTGAATAAATAAAGAGATTAAATACTTAAAAAATTTTGATGGTTTACCTTGAGGATGAATTCTCTGGCGCCGGGTCGAAGTTTCGTCCAATATTTGAGACGATCGACGCAGAAGAGATCGCCATTTTTATTTTCTTGCGGCGTTGCCAATTTTTTTTGCAGAACTCGTTTATCAGCGGGATCGAGTCGATCAAACTGATAGAAAAAACAATATTGAAAGGAGGATTTAGCATTCAATCATTGAAATAAAGTCACGATGAAATACAGTGCTGGACAATGTTGCTTACCCCGACTGAGTTTAGGAGAGTGAGATCTAAATCCAAAACCAAGGCCAGTTTCGACGAAGAAATCGGCAACTCTACTCGTTGCTTTTTCGCAGCAGCGTTTTCTCCGGCGGACTCATCGTCGATGCAAAGCTCGCGCTTCCGTCTGATCGCTGTGGGATCATGCGATCCGCCCAAGACTCCACGGCTGAGTCCATGAACGGCGGGAGGTTTCGCGACGTCGGAAGCGAGCAGCAGCGCCATGGCAACGAAGGAGGAATGAAAACTGGAGGGAAGGTGGAGAGGGAAATGAAATGAAATCCAGAGAGGATAGCTGAGCAGTATTTATATATTCTAGCGCGTTATTTTCAAATTTTAAATTTTTTAACGATTAGTAATCCAGATTAATCATTATTAAAGTTTATTAATCATCAGTTTTGATTGCTAAATTGGATTTAATGAAATCGTTATTTTGATTGTAAATTAATCATTACTAAATATAGTAACCAAATCTAAACTTTATAAAGTAATCATTACTAAATACAGTAACCAAATCTATCTTTTTAGTAATCATCGGTTAATTGTCTCATTATTTTTTGATTTACTAAATTTCAGTTATCGTTTATTATTTTGTTTGACAAAAAGGATAAGTACGGATTATCGAGATTAATTAACTTACAGTTAAACTAATTGGCGGCTAACATATTTCGGGTTTTCTTAAAGAATGGTCAATGACTCACGTAGCCTAGCTAATTTATACTAGTTTTGATTAAGTTAATTTTTTTAATTAATTTTCGATCAAACTAATTTTACCCGATTTAATGAAAATTTTTGGAAAGTAAGTGGAGTGCATTTAATTAATACGTAGGAGAGATTATGTTCCTTATAGAAAAGTTTATAAAATTGATGCCCGACCTCCTCGTCCCCTGTGTTGCTTTGCTGCACCTAAATGCTCACCGACCGGGCTGCATGTCTGATATTGTCGCATTCTGAAGTAGAAGAGTCGGAGAGTGAACCGACGTACCATGTCGATCTGCTAAAGCGAGGAAGAAAGCCATTTCTGCATCTGGTTAATTTGTTTTCCCTAGCCGTATCTTAGTGTTGACTCGAAGAGATCAGCAAGTCTTGATGGTGATCAGCCGGCCACCGGACGACAAACTTTAAGAACTCAAGTCAGGATGTATAAGAGACAACGAGAATCAACAAGGGTTAAGAAACTAGCAGTTAAGAAGGATTCATGGGAAATAGAGAAGAGGCGAGAGCCCTCTTCTCTACTCCTCTTTCTCCTTTATATATGCAAACTCGATGGTTTGGATGCCCATGGAGAATCATGAGAGGAGTGGTATGATAAAGCTGTAATAGTACGGGGGGGATCTCGGGAGATATAGTCTCATTAATGAAAGAATGTGTTTGTACAACTTAGGATCCTTGAATCTCAGGAGGCATGATCTCATTAATGAAGAAATATGTTTGTACGACTTTGGGATTCGAGGAAGCATGACTTCGTTAATAAGGAGAGGTGAGTGTACGAACCTCGAATCTCGAAAGATATGACATCATTAATGAAAGAATGTGTTTATATGACTTTGGGATCTGAGAAAGCATAACCTCATCAATAAGGAGAGGTGAGTGTACGAACTTTGAATCCCGGAAGACATGACCTCATTAATAAAGGAATGTGCTTGTATGACTTTGGGATATGGGAAAACATGGTCTCATCAATAAGGAGAGGGGATATGTCAGCGAAGATTGTAGGCCCACAATAGAGACAATAGGATTTGGTTTCTGTGATGGGACACAGCCATTTCCTCGTTGGCTTGGATTAAGAACCTTTTGAGCTTTGACACCTAGGCCGAACTGAGTTACTGCTGAGGTAAAAAACTATCGAGGTAAGATATTGACGTGAATACTGCTGAGATAAGATATTGACGAGTTGAGTTACTACTGAGGTAAGATACTGCTGTGGATACTGCTGAGATAAACTACTATTGAAGTGAGAAACTATGCTCTCATGATAGATGTAAGTTAATGGTGTCGCTCTTGACCTTGAGCCAACCCAAGCTATTCTAAGGCCCTGGACAAGATTTTGATAATTGGACCCTATTTATAGTTAATTTTGACATAAAAAATTTGTTGGGCCTTATATAAAGGTTCTAATAATATTAAAAAAATTTGGGCCCTGAGTGGTTGCCCTAATAGGCCTAGCTCAGTGTCGAATCTGCTTGACCGGATCCAACCTGAGAGTTCTAATTCATTTTGACTGTTGAGTTGATCCCGCCACCTGACTGAGGATATTTTTCTCTACATCGTTATTGATACTGACTGATACTAACCTAGTATATAATTGGGGTGACAGGTTCATATCTTGGTAGGTTTATGTCTCGGCAGCTTTATATCTCGGCTGACAGACGTGTCCCAGTCATCGTGAAAGGCATTAAAGTTAAGATGCCCAATGAGGCATCACGTGTCGAGGGCACTGCGCGACTAGCAGACATCCTTCCATGCATAAATCAAGGGGCACATTCGCAACATTAATGGAGCCTTGTCTCCCATCACCACGAGAGTGACATTGATTACGCCCCATGCGCCTACTGCATTTATTGAAGTAATGACCTCTATCATTCCTAAATATGACAGACTTCCACCTTAAAGAGTCCACACCTCTCATACCTCCCATACCGCTTCGTAGGGATTGACGAGCTATATAAAGGTAACATGAGGAGATCCAAGAGGTTCAAACTCTCCACTCCGCTCCTCTCCTTGCATTGCATTCGTTACACTCTTCTTATCGTTCCTTGACTTGAGCATTGGAGGGGCATAGTCGAGATCCCTCTCGGCGCCCTTAACGGTGTTTCTTTTTCATATTTTCCTCTCTCGCCCATCCAAGATACATCAATCAGCCTCATCCGAGATGAATCATCAATCTAGCCAAATCAGTGGACCATCTGATTCAATATACGCTGAGTCATCCTCACTGTAGGGAAACCCCGTATCACGGTGTTTCATCCGCAACAATTGGCACCGTCTATGGGAAACATCATTGATTTAACTAAGAAACAGATGAGAGACCACAAAGCGAATTCTAGAAATCAAAGCTCCACCGAAGAAAACATGACGAGGGAGGATGTCATAGCCCTAGTAACGACCACCGTGGAAGAAGTGTTGAAAAGGTACTTCTCACAAAATCCAGCTCCTGTCTAGGCATCCCCAGCTCCAACTCAGATGCCTTCTCAAGTGGCCACTCCTCCAACTCTAGCTCCCCCGATAACAGTTCCCATAATTTCGTTTCCGCTCGAATCTTCCTCAATGACATCTCTACAAGGGTCGTCCAAAGAAGCGACCTCTCGCAAGCTGCTTGATGGAGATCCTAAGAAGGAAAAAAGCTCCAGTGGGCAGCAGAGGTTCCCCCTTCTCTCCTAATATTATAGCCGATAAGTTGCCCAAACATTTCAAAGTGATGTCGATCGGAGAATATAATGGCTCCTCTGATCTAGAGGAACATCTTGATCGATTCTAAAAAGCCGAACTGTTGTACAACTATTCTGACGGGGTGAAGTGCAAAATTTTTTCTGTCACTCTGATCGGATCGACACAAAGATGGTTTGACCGACTCGTCTGAGGATCCATTCATTCCTTTTCGAACCTCTGTTCTCTCTTCTTGCAACATTTTGCCAGCAGTAAGAGGTATCATAAAATCACCCAGTATCTTTTATCTATAAAGTAGAGAAATCGAGAGTCCTTGAGGGAGTACATACATCGCTTCAATCGGGTGGCTATGGATGTCTCCAATGTTTCATTTGAGACTGTGGTCAGTGCCTTCTCTCAAAGCTTAATACGAGGGGATTTCTCTAAGTCCATGATGAAAAGATCTCCTATTGATTTTGAAGCCCTGGGGCGGTGAAGTGTACATCAACTGAAGAGGTCGAGTAGATGAACACAAAGTTGTAGGAGACTCAAGTAAGCCTCACCCACTGCGGTCGAATAAGAAGGATCCTTTCCCTGCCCTTGCTCATCCACCTCGAGCTCCCCATACTTATGCGCCTCACCCAACCAGAGATAAAGTGATCCAAACTATTCAAGAGATTGCTCAATTGCCCGTGGGGCAGGATCAATTCCATCGATTCTGTGCTTTCCATTAGGTGCACGACCATTCCACCCAAGAGTGTCATAGTTTGGCCAATGAGATCAGACAAGTAGTACAGGAGCAGTAGAGGAGTATAGAAACTCAACAAGGATTATTACAGCTCAGAGAGAGACTAGAGCCAAGACTCAGTGCTCGACATGTCCCCCTGTGACAAGCCCGGTGAACCTATCTTGAGGAATCTGATAGACGGGCTAAGATACCATGAAGAGCTCTCGATTTCTCCCTAAGGAAGAAAACTCCCCACCGGGATTCTCCACGGGACATGCCCAATGCTCCACATCGAGGTACTATTAGTATGATTGCAGGATGAGCAACTGATGGAGATTCCAATCGAGCAAGAAAGGCTCATGGGAGAAGTCTGGAGAATATGAAGGTGGGTATTGGTAGAGGACGAGCTGAAGGAACTTCAATAAGCTTCAGCGTCGAGGACCTACGAGGAATCTCCATTCCCCATGATGCTTTGGTGATTCAGGCCACTATAGCCAACTATGATGCGGCTCGAATATTTGTAGATACAGGTAGCTCAGTAAACATTCTATTAAAAGAGGCTTTTGTTCATATGCAGCTTGACCGTGCCAAACTATAGCCGATGAACATCGCCCTTTTTGATTTCTTGGGGCATAAAGTGTTGCCGCATGGTCAAATCGACTTACCGTTATCTCTTGGAGAGGAGCCCATATGTTGAACCAGAATTACCACTTTTATAGTGGTAGAGGTTGCTTCATCTTACAATGTTATTTTGGGAAGGCTGGCTTTGCACTCCTTTGAAGCTGTTGTATCAACCTACCATCAAAAGTTCAAGTTCCCGATGAATAACCAAGTCGGAGAGGCCACGGGAGATCAGAAGGCAGCTAGAAAGTGTTATGTAGACGAAGTTTAAATGGGTCCCAAGAAGAGTCGGAGGATGAAGCCTGCTGAGATTTATACCCTTCGAGAAGAGCCCTTGGGTGAAGAGGAAACCATCCCAGTCTGGCCTGATCAGCCCGATAGGATTATTTGGATTACAGCCGATTTACCACCCAAGTTGAAGTAGGAAGTCAGTTGCTGTCTCTCGGACAAGCGAGTCATTTTCGCCTGTCCTGAGGATCAGAACAAAAGAATCTCTCGAGCAGTAATAGAACATATGTTAAACATTTTTCCCAGAGCTCAATCAGTGAAGGTAAAAAGGTACTTGCATAAAAAGACCAGATCATACGAGCCGAAGTACAAAAGCTACTGCAGGCGAGGTACATTCGGGAGGTCTAATTTCCTTCGTGGATTTCTAATGTAGTGTCAGTGCCTAAACCGGGAGGCAAGTGGAGGGTGTGTGTAGATTTTCACAATCTTAAGAAAGCGTGTCCTAAAGATTGCTACCCTTTGCCTCGGATAGATCAATTGGTTGACTCGACTACAGGATGTGAACTTATTTGCATGCTAGACACCTACCAAGGATATCACCAAATCCCCCTGGCTCGAGAAGATCAGGAAAAAGTCATTTTTGTTACGGCAGAGGGCACCTTTTGTTATCAAGTCATGCAATTCAGATTAAAGAATGATGGTGCTACTTATCAAAGGTTAATGGACAAACTTTTGGTCAAAATATCGAGGTATACGTGGGCAACATTCCCATTAAGTCCATTAGAGCAGAGGATATTACTAAGGATATGGTAGAAACTTTTGGTACCCTTCGTTGATATGGAATTCGACTCAACCTAACAAGTGCCTGTTTGGTGTTCGGAGTGACAGATTTCTTGGCTATATTGTAACCGAGAGAGGAATTGAGGTTAATCCTGAGAAGACCCAGGCCTTACAAAATATGGCATCATCACGAAATACTAAGGAGGTGCAACGGTTATTGGGAAGAATCACCGCCCTTTCACGATTCATCTCTAAGTCGGTTGAGCATAGTTTTCCCTTCTTCAAGATACTCCGCAAGTCAGCTTGGTTTTCATGGGATGAAAAGTGCGAGCGGGATTTTGCTGATCTTAAGTAGTTTCTATCTTAATTACCCACTTTAGCCAAACCTGAAGTAGGAGAAAGATTATGGCTATATTTGGCTGCCTAAGAAGAAGTTGTGGGGTCCGTCTTGATTCGCTAAGAAGAAAGAAAGCAACTTCCTATATATTTCGTCAGTCATTTGTTGAAAGAAGTAGAAAGTTGATACACCACCTTGGAGAAATTGGCTCTGGCTCTCCTCATAATTACTCGGAGGCTCCGTCTCTACTTCCTTTCTCATCCAATTACTATTCTAACCAACAACGACGTGGGAAGGATATTAACTAATTCGGAGGCGTCCGACCGTCTAGTCAAGAGGACCACTGAGTTAGCCGAGTATGACATTCAATACCTACCACGAATCACCATTAAAGGGCAAGTATTGGCGAACTTTTTAGTTGAAGCTTCAGGATCGAGAAGAATAAAGTATGGAAAATATATGTCGATGGCTCAACCACTAAGAAGGGAAGCGGTGTGGGAGTATTATTGATATCTCCACAGGGGGATATGATTTAGATAGCTTTACAACTCAACTTTCGTGCTTCAAACAATGAAGCTGAGTATGAAGCCTTATTGGCCGGTCTCTGTGTTGCTCGCCATGTTGAGGCTTCTTGAGTCATCTTACATTCATATTCACAGTTGGCAATGGAGTAGGTCAAGGGATCTTTCGACATCAATAGCAGTCGACTCCAACTTTATATCAAGGCATATCAGAAGTTAGTGGTTGAATTGCAGGAGGTGGTGCTACACAAAATTCCTCGAGGGGAAAATCAGAAGGTTGACGAGCTAGCTCGCATGGACAGTTGCCGAGACTCAACTCATCGCCTAGATCAACCAGAGCCTGCTAGAATGCGCTGTGGATTGGAGAGATCCTTTGATGGATTATTTGAAGGAGGGGGTATTATCGGGTAACAAGGAAGAGGCACGACTCATAAAGAAGAGAAGGGGGGTAAATTTGTCTTAGTGGGAGATACTTTGTACAAGCGTGCCTTTGCTCGTCCCTTGCTCAAGTGTCTTGACTCGGCAGAAGCTGAATATGTCTTGAGGGAGATACATGAGGGTTGCTGTGGAAATTATTTGGGTGGGAGGGCCCTAGCCCGAAAAATCTTATTAGCCGAATATTTCTGGCCGACTATGCAGAATGATATTGCCTGTTGTGTTCGTATGTGCCTTAGTTGCTAGAAACACCAGAATTTCTCCCACAATCGAAGGAGTTATTGAAGTCCTCATTGATATCTTGCCCTTTGATCAATGGGGGATGAATATTGTGGATCCATTGCCAACGGGGCCAAGTAAAAAAAAAATCCTACTTATCGTGGTGGATTACTTCTCCAAGTGAGTAGAAGTCGAACCCTTGGCCAAGATAACAGAAGAAGCGGTACTGAAGTTCCTTTGGAAAAATGTTGTCTGTCGATTTAGCATCCTGCATAAGCTAGTCTTGGACAACAGTCGATAGTTCCAAGGCCGAAAGATCAAGGAGTGGTGCCAACAGCTAGAAATTCAATAGACCTTTACTTTAGTGGCATACCCTCAGAGCAATGGCCAAGTCGAAGTAACTAACCGGGAGTTGATTCGGGGACTCAAGACCAAGCTAGATCATACCACAGGAAGTTGGGTCGAGGAGCTACCAAGTATTTTCTGGGCATACCGAACAATCCCCAAAGACAGTACGAGCCTCACCCCTTTCCACCTTGTTTATGGTTCGGAGGCTCTCGTCCCTGTGGAGATTGGCATGGGATCACCCTGAGTTGTCACTTACACCTCAGGCATTGCAGAAAATACTAAGAAGTGGTTGACATAATTTGACTTAGTAAGCGAAACTCGAGAGAATGCTGCTCTCTGAATAGGGGCCTTTCAGAGGAAGATAGCTCAAGTTTACAATAAAAAGGTAGTACCTCATTCCTTTCAATCGGGGGACTTTGTATTAGAAAAAGATTCAGCCTGTGGGGGAGGTTCGCAAGCTCTAGAGCTTATTATTTGTAGGATGACAAAGGGAAAGAACTTGCCCGACCATGGAACACTTTTCACCTACGACCTTACCATGTGTAGTTGGCTAGTGGCCAAGTGGGTATGTAATAGTACTCTTTCCTTGAGATAATAAAAGGTTGTCCTCCATCCTTCAGCAAAGTCGACTATCACGACGCCGTATATTCCCTCATGTTTCAGACCGAGGCAACCCTCAACAAAGTCACCTATCATGGCATCGTATATTCCCTCATGTCTCGGACCGAGGCGTCCTTCAGCAAAGTTGCTTATCACGACATTATATATTCTCTCGTGTCTCGGGTTGAGGCGTCCTTCAGCAAAGTCGCCTATCATGGCGCCATATATTCCCTCGTATTTCGGACCAAGGTGTCCTTCAGCAAAGTCGCCTATCACGATGTCGTACATTCCCTCGTGTCTTGGACCAAGGCATCCTTCAGCAAAGTCACCTATCATGGCGCCATATATTTCCTCATGTTTCGGGCCGAGGCATCCTTCAGCAAAGTCACCTATCACAGCGTTGTATATTCCCTCATGTTTCGGACCGAGGTGTCCTTTAGCAAAGTCGCCTCTCACAACACTGTATATTCCCTCGTGTCTTGGACTGAAGCGTTCTTCAGCAAAGTCGCCTATCACGGTGCCATATATTCCCTCGTGTTTTGGACCGAGGCATCCTTCAGCAAAGTTGCCTATCACGATGCAGTATATTCCCTCGTGTCTGAGACCGAGACATCCTTCAGCAAAGTCGCCTATCACGACATCGTATATTTCCTCGTGTCTTGGACCGAGGCATCCTTCAGTAAAGTCACCTATCATGACACCGTACGTATATTCCTTCGTGTCTTAAACCGAGGCATCCTTTAGCAAAGTCCCCTATCACGGCGTCGTATATTTCTTCATATCTCGGACCAAGGCATCCTTCAACAAAGTCATCGTTCAGTGCAGTACATTCTCTCGTGCCTAGGACAGAGGCGTCCTTCAGCCAAGTCATCGTTCGACGCATTGTTCCTTTGTGTCTCGAACCAAGGCCTCCCTTAATAAAAGTTGTCGAGGTGTCCCGCCACACTCACCAAACTAATCGGGTACGCAAGTGAAATATTTATATTGAAGTCGACAAAAACAAACTTTATATTAAAGCGAGTAGTCATTACAAGTACCCCAAAAGTGCAAAAATTGCTAAAACTAGTCACAAGTTATCCCTTAAACTCGCCGAGCTCTGCGTTAGGGGTCTTGTCGATTAGACGTTGAAGGTCCAAAAAATCAATAGGGGCTCCTTTGGGTGGGTAGCCAGCTTCCTTGAAGTGTCGAATGTCGCCCTAATAACCGATGTCCATGAGATCGATCATGCACTCCCCTAGTATGTCGACAAACTCTTCAGAAGTCAGAAAGGCCCTCTTGTGGCTTTCCCACCGACCCTCTTTGCCAGCCTGATACGAAGCTAACTCGACCTTTGCTGTCTCAGCTTGAGTTGCTAACTTCTGTTGGCGAGTCGCTTCCGTCGTCGCTTGGGCTAGCCGATCCTGTTCCGACTCGAGCAATTTTGCCTGGAGCTTCTCTACTTCAACCGCTTGGGCCTGAAGCTCCTCCACTTCGGCAGCTTTGGCTCGCAACTCTTCGATCTCTATCACTTGAGCACATAGATTGGATATCTCAGTGTCGTACCGAAGGGCCTTTGCTCAGAACACGGTAGACTCGACCTAGGTGATCTTGAGCTCTTTCTCCTTCTCATGGAGTTGGGCAGAGACCGAAGCTACTTGAGCACGCATACCCTAAAATGCTCCTGTCATCAAGGGGAGTTGCATCATCAGCTCCAAGTGGTGAGCCCAGAATTGCCGAAGAAAGTGATTAAGGAGTAATATAAACAGGGTTAAAGTCGAGCCAAGAGACCCATACCTATGTTATATGGCTATTCCTGGCGTCGCAAAGCACCAACACAGACTTCTCCTTAGCAGATGCTCCGACCGCATCATGGATCTTTTTGAGGAACCCTTTGGGAGGAGGGCATTCCCTCATCGGTATACCGTGCCCCGAGGTCATCCTTGGGAGAGAGGGGCTAGGGCTGCTTCGGTAGGATGATGGAGGTGCCTTGGAAGGTGGAGCCGGAGCCTCAGGATAGGGCCCAATAGGAATCGGTGTAGGACTGGAGGTTGTAGGTGAAGCGGCGGGAGTGGGACTGCCAGATCGCCCGTAGTGACTCGACCTAGCTGAGTTGTTAAGCATTGGACTCGGGGACCTTCGAGAGGGGCTCCCCTCGAGTGAAGACTTGATCACCTGACCCCTCTTCCCATGTCGAAGCCGCTCCTTCGACTCTCTGGAACTGATTGTTTTAGCCACCATAGAAGGTTGAAGTGGTGGGGGTTGATCCGATCCCACTTCTTCTGGCGTCTTCGCAGGAGCTTCTAGAGGGGCAATCATTTGGGCCCTTTTCCATTTCATTCGTTTGTTGATAGAGGCCCTCAACATGACTTCAGCTGTAGAAAACAAAAGACCAAGTTAGGTGTAAATAATATGCGGGAGACAAGCGTAAGATTTTTACTTAAGGACCCATTTAGCTTGGTATCTATCGGACTTAGGATGAAATGATAGAGTACTTCCCCTAATAGGACATTGACGTTGAAGCTCAAACCGGATATTACCTCAGCTATCTCTCGGTTGGCTACCGACTTCTGTTGGGAGCCATCTGTTATAGCGGGATGCAGAATTAGGATGATAACTCGTCATAGAAGGGGTGGAGGGGGAAGCGTAGGTCAGCCGCCAGTTGGTCGTGAAAGAAAGTCGTGAAGCCTTCGGGCAGTTCGTGCGGGTGTTGGTCTAGTTTAGGCACCCTAAGCCAGTAGGAAGGATGGATATGGAATGCATACCTAAGCTCACCGTGGTCTTCTTGAGTTTGGACATTGTGGGTTCTAAGGAACCAAAGATTAGGACTCTCAACCATTGGAAGAAGGGAGGGAGAGACTTACAAAGAGGCAAGGAGGCGAACACGCTAGAGAAAAAAGAAGAAAGGAAATGAATTCGTCAAAGAGGACGACTGAGCTAAGGGGACGCTGCGACAAGCAAATGTCGTGCTTTAGGTTTAAAAAAAGTTGCTTATAAAGAAAAATTGGGAGAGATAGGTGGCGCTTATTAGCCGTCTGATCTAGGGCCTCGAACGATGTGTGGAAATTGTACGAGAATTCGAAGGGTTCGACAGGGTCAAGAGGTTCAGGAAATCATTCCAAGTCAAGACATTTATGGCTCGGGGATGCCTTAAGCCCGTGCTCTCCCCTTCAGACGCCTCCACCTGGCTGCTCCTCTCTCACCAAGATTCTCTCCTCGAATGGAACTCGCCCGTAAGGTTTCAAAGCATCGCCACTGGAGCCTCGTGGGCCCCCTTTCTCCTATTTAGGTTCTTAGATTTTTGGAATGTGAACTCGCATCTTCTTCTTGATGATTTAATTGATTAATTCTTGGATTCCTTTCTTGGCTAACCTCTGTTCTCCTCTTCTCTTGTTCTATTAATGATCTTGTTGGATCTCCTAGTTCTCTCTACTGTTCATCTAATGATTAGTTAAAAATATAGGGACGTCAAGCTGATATGGGGTGTAGCTTTATTTTTATGGGAAACACGTTGGTTAATTCTCTCGATGTTTTCAATCTTTTCATTATATCCTCATAAATATCTTTAATTATTTCAATATACACTATGCTAGTACTTTTTTGTTTGGAAATTTTTTACATAATTTTTTTTGGGATTCTATCATAAGCTTTTTCAAAGTCTATAAATATCATGTATAAGTTCTATTTTTGTTTTTGTTACTTTTCAATTAGTTTTCTGAGAAGATTTATAGCTTCAATATTATAGACGGTAAAGAAGAAAAAAAAATTATTGGAATGCTGTAAATCTAAAAGGTTTATGGCAATGGTCTATGACAAAGAAGTTTGACTATTGTGCTTCGTTCGCTTTCTTGTTTCACAATTGCTGAAAGTTCAAATGTTGTTATAAATCAGGCAAGTTATCTGTTGACAGAGAAAGATGCATGAAATACAAGTTTTAATTGTTATCCTACTAAAATGAGAGTGTTAGTGCCACCAGAATTGTTGTTATATATTTCTGCATATTTCTTTTTGGTTTACACAATAATATGAACATACCCTCTGCCATTATGTTACATGTAGTTGATGTTCTTGGTTCTGTAATTTGCCCCAGGTCAAATGCTACATGAAACAGTTACTATCTGGTCTCGAGCATTGTCACAGCCAAGGAGTCCTACACCGCAATATTAAGTGTTCAAATTTGCTTTTGGACAATGAAGGGATACTCAAGATAGCTGATTTTGGACTTTCTTCTACCTTTGATCTGGACCTTAAGGCATGAATGACCAGTCAAGTGGTCACATTAAGGTATTGAGCCCCAGAACTCCTACTTGGTGCAACAAATTATGGTCTTGGTATAGACCTTTGGAGTGTTGGCTGCATTTTAGCAGAGTTGTTAATGGAGAAACCAGTTTTTCCTGGAAGAACCGAGGTAATGTATTAACATTCTATTCCTCTACATGCCGCCATTAGTGGCAGTGACATTCCTAACATTTGATATCTTAGAAAGACCTTGTGGATAGATACACACTGCCATTTCCATGATTCAAATATTCGACACATTTCTTTTGCTTAATTACTTGAGTTATGGGCATTAGTTCTTCTGTATACGGTTCTGGAATAATGATCTAGATCCTTGGATATAGAAAACATTGAATAACAAATAATGGGACAAGTTAAGGTCATTTTTTTTTAAAGTTTGCTTTATAAGCCATCCTTGAACATATAGCCAATTACATTAAACATAAATATACACGATGCACTAAGTCTATCTAATAATTCTCACTTTGATGATAATACTAATTCAAATTAGTAACATATGTATAGATAGATTTATTAGAAAATCTAAATATACTAAACAGTAAACAGTAGTCGACTGTAAATTTATAACTCAAAAAGTCCATTGACACTAAGGTATTAATCGATTGCTCAACTCGTTGTGCACGACCTTATGCAAACAATTGAGTGCAGTAGTCAACTGTCAAACTCTAAATGTCGAACCATGAACAATACTTAACTACTCTAGTTGACTGTGATGAAGAGTCAATTGACCAATCAAATCATTTTTTTTTTGTATTTTATAGCAGTCGATTGACACTTTAAGCAATATAGTGCAAATAATAGTTGGGTGCCCCAGTCAAATTGCAAACTTTCAGCAATCTTAATTTAGCAATCGACTAGTGCTTTAGATAGTCGACTATCAATAACAGTCGAGTGATCCAGTTGAATGCTAAATTTTATGTTCGCGAGCTTAAGCACAATAGTCGATGGACAAGATGTTGGGATGTATACTGAAAGCCTAGCTCTTTTGTATGGACATCTTTATTTTGAAATAAGAATCACATGATCATTGTTTGCACGTTATATTTATATGTGTGCATATTGTCTAATATTTTACATTGTAGATAACATGGTGCACAGGTGCGCGCATGTAAGATCATGTTATCAGTCCCTTGTAGAATATAAGTAGAGGCTCACAACCAAGATGGTTTTGGACAAACCATTGGCATGGTTGTAGTGTAGCTTGGTATTGTTTTATCTTGAACATAGAGTTACACTAGTACACCTCGGTGTATTGAGCAGGACCGACATAGAGGTGATTCAATTTATTGCTGACTACATAATTGAATCGGACCTCGGATATTATGTTGTACATGCTCTTAATCCCGATATAATAACGGGCACATGTACATAGTATTTATTTCTTTGATTTACCAGAGGGTGAGATTTCTATGGATTAAATCAATATGCCCGGTAAGTTGGGAAGTGATATTATTTACATGGTGTGCCGTTGATTATAGGAGGAATCCGTGTCCTATATATTAGGTTGATGATGTCCCCTTGAGGAGCTCATAAGGTTCATCATGTAAACCCTGCAGGTTGACTTGGTCAACATGATGATAAGGTTGAGTGGTACTACTCGAGGAGTTAGATGTTAATTAATTGATGGTCAGTAAATCAATTAATTGACGGACATTCGATATCTTAAACACGGGGAGATGGATGTACAAATAATATATGGAGCCCATATTAATTTATGGGGGTTGGTGAGGTAGTTCGATGATGATCCTCTAGTGGAATGGAACATCATTGATGGATCAAGTTTGTGTGGTTCCGATCCATCGGGTGGCCAAGACCCAACTCCTCCTCATGGTCCCTATCGTAGCCTTATATAAACCTCATGAAGTCTAGATCAAATGATGGAAAACAAATCTCTAGATCCGACGGTTGGGATTAAATTCCTAGAACCGACGGTTGAGATTAAATCTCTAGATCCGACGGTTGGGATTAAATTCCTAGAACCGACGGTTGAGATTAAATCTCTAGATCCGATGGTTAGGATTATTTCCTAGAACCGACGGTGGAGATTAAACCAAGGCATAAACCTAACTCTATATAAAAGGGAGAGGAAAGGTTGGATAAGGTGGGCGGCAAGAAAATTGGGAATTAGTTCCTATATTTTTGGCTACCTCATCAATAACCAATTTTCTCCTAAGTTCTATATAAGGGAGCATGGGTTGGGCGGCAACTAAGTTTTTTGGATGGTTCATGATGGATGCTAAGGAAATTAGGGTTTTGCCTAGCATTACTTGGGCGGCAAGCAACCTCAAGGAGGAAACCCTAATTAGGGTTTTGGCTCCTTAGGTTGGGCGGCCAAGGTGGTGGAGCTAGAGGGGGCGGCAACCTATGGAGGAGCTTGTCTTCTTCCTTGGAGGGGGCTAGCTCCTAGATCTCTCCTCTCCACCATGCTTAGGCGGCAAGAAACCTATGGAGAAAACCCTAATTAGATTAGGGTTTGGCTCTTTGGATTAGGCGGCTAGGTTTGGAAGTTATGGTTGGGCGGCAACTATAGGGGAAGGGCTCATCTTCTTCCTTCTAAGGGTTGGTCGGCCACTACCTTCTCTTCCTCTACCTTGGGCGGCAAGAAATCCAAAGGAAGCTTGGTTGGGCGGCTAGGGTTTGGAAGGTAAGGTAGGTGGCAACTATAGGGGAAGTGTTCTTCTTCTTCCTAGGGTGTTGGGTTCCTATCCTTTTCCTATACCTTTGGTGGTGCCCAACCTATTCCTCTTTCCTTTGTTTTCCTCTTGGCGGCACTAGGAACGAGGGTTTGTCCCTAGTTCGGTTGCTGGGTTGTTTCCATTATGTTCTCTCTATTCTTGGGGCCGGCGGCATCAATCCTTTGTGGATTGGTGGTTGGCTCAAGCAAGAAGGGAAAGAGAGTTCTTCATTCTTTGGATTGAAGAAGATCTAAGAAGCTTCAACTTGTGGAGGATCTTCGCCCACACGAAGTCTACAAGGAGGTTAGGACATACGATAGAAGATCAAGAGGTATAAAAGTTTTATAACTTTTATTTATGATCTTTGCATGTTTCTATTCTTAATTGATATGCTAGCTTAAGTTCTTTAGGTTAGTATATGTTGATTATACTAGTTTGCATTTGCATGTATTTGTATAATCATGGACCCCGAATAAGAAACACAAAAACTGGCGATCCGTCCGTCGTCTCTTCCGCGGCTAACCGACTAGAAGAGTTGTGTTGCTTGAACAACTAGTTTGTTCAAGCGATCGCTCGAGTCGTTAGCACGACGACGAATTGGTTGTGCTTAGGAAACTCATCCCATCCGGATTAGTTTTCATTAGTGAAAATTAAAATCCGGGGACATGGGAGCCTATGAGCATTCCGAGGTATAGCACGGTTGCCAACAAAATGGTATCAGAGCTTCTGGGCAATACCAACAATTGGTATCAGAGCCACGGTTTCCGGTTTTGTGTGTTTTGGATTCGGTTACTTTCATGCACTTATCATATATTGTGTATGCCGGATAATAGTAGGATGTGCGTAGGCTAACTTTTTGGTTGCAGGCATAAGATCCAACTATTATGGCTATATATGTGTGTATGTGATTGCATGTGTGTGTGATTGTATATTATTTGAGTCCTCGGGGTTGACGAGGCTAGATTAGTATTTAATTTTTGTAATTAAATACGGCATTGTTTAGCCGCTCATTTTAGTTTACTTTCGATCTAGATTATTTGTACACTCCTTCGTGGAGTATAGGATCAATGGATGTAAATTAAAATGTTTTATCTCGGCTCGGAACTCTTTGGTGACTTGCGCACGGGAAAAGATGGAACGTACGAGGTGGCGACACGACGGAACGCATATTGGAGAACAATGCCATAATAGTTGGAAAAATTCTGTTTTTCCATATTTATTGCTGATTTGTTTTATATGCATGTTGTGTGTGCTTGAAAATTCCTCATTTGCAATTTACTAAGTGGGAGAGGGACATTTTAATTAATTCCCGCGGCTTCCATTACAATTTGACGTGTGATGCAACAAACTTGCATGTCGGCTCTGAGTGCCTTCCTCCCCATCGGATGAGTTTGTTTGCGGATCACTAGGTCAAATAATGGTTATAGGAATTATCTAGGAGCGTGTGTACTTCCACAGTGGTAAGGCACATAATCCGAAATAATTCCCTTAGTACCGTGTAATGGTGCACACTTAGATGCAAATAAAAAGTAGTTTTATTTGTAGGGCCGAAGAGAAACCAACTATTAATTTTATTTGTCAAAAGTAAGGTTGACAAGATAATAAAATTAATGGGTTAAACCTCCTCTTACAAATGTAGAATTCGTATACGTCCACACAGCGTGGCATGCGATATTCTCGGTGTTTGAGGTGTTGGTGGATTTCAAAATTTTATTGTTTAAGGAATCAATAATTTTTATTGAAATCTACAGTAATAATAAGCATGTTGTGTGTGCTTGAAAATTCCTCATTATCAATTTACTAAGTGGGAGAGGGATATTTTAATTAATTCCCGCGGCCTCCATTACAATTTGACGTGTGATGCAACAAACTTGCGTGGGCTCACGAGTGCCTTCCTCCCATCGGATGAGTTTGTTTCGGATCACTAGGTCAAATAATGGTTATAGGAAATTATTTAGGAGCGTGTGTACTTCCCCATCGGTAAGGCACATAATCCGAGATAATTCCCTTAGTATCGTGTAATGGTGCACACTTAGATGCAAATTAAAAGTATCCTCCCCATCGGAGTCACTGCTTTTATTTGTAGGGCCAAAGAGGAACCAACTATTAATTTTATTTGTCAAAAAGTGAGGTTGACAAGATAATAAAATTAATGGATAAAACCTCCTCTTACAAATGTAAAATTCGTATACGTCCACACTATCGTGGCATGCGATATTCTCGGTGTTTTGAGGTGTTGGTTGATTTCGGAATTTTATTGTTTTGAGGAATCAATAAAATTTGAAATCTAAAGTTTTGATCATTGTGATTCTTAGGATTTTCAAAATTGACTTTCAGTTCACTTCTTGTGATACTAAAGGAAATAAACTTCAGACTCAAATAATGTTGATTGGAAAAGAATCCAGATATTGTCTTATCTCGCTAGGAAGTATAGTATGCACTCTTGAAAAGTATCCTCAAGCCATGGTTGCTCAAAAGGTTTCTACTTGGCCGAAAGGCAAGAAGAAGGAGAAACAAGGTGGAGCAAATGTGGTGGGAGGATCTCAGGGAGGAGTGAAGAAGCCGAAAGGCAAGTACTTCACTTACAAGCAGGATGGACATTGGAAGGAGGACTGTCCCAATCCAAAACAGAACAAAAGTATATCTTTTGGTCTAGTCGTTGTAACATGGTTAGCGGTGTTATCTACCGGCACCTGGTGTGTAGATACGAGAGCCACTAATCATGTTTGCAATACTTTACAGGGTTCGAGAACCTGACGACTAGCTAAAGGGAATATTACCATTTACTTGGGCAATGCCATGAAGATGGCGGCTATTGCAGTGGGAGATGTTTTATTTATCTTTTGAGAAAAATAAAGGTTTTGGTTCTTAAGAATTTCCTTTATGTACCCTTATTTAGAAATAATTGATTTCGGTTTCTAAATAGTTTTTGGATGGATAATCTATTTCTTTTCATGACATGATTTGTTATAAAGGAATAGGGACATTATCTATTCAGGTACATAGATAGGAAATTTATAACTTGAACCACAAGCTCCCACGATGCAAATATAAGTTAATAACTCATCTTCTAATTCCAATAAGAGAAAAGAACCTTCGAAGATGAACCAAACATATCTTTGGCTTCTTAGGCTTGGTCACATTAACCTAAGAAAAATTCAAAGGTTGATAGCTGATGGACCTTTGGGTTCATTAGTGGTGGAGGATCTCCCAACCTACGAATCTTGCTTGGAGGGTAAGATGACCAAGAGGCCATTTTAAGGCCAAGGGGTATAGAGCCAAAGATTTGTTAGAAATGGTTCATTCTGATTTGTGAGGTCCTATGACTATCTAGGCAAGAGGTGGTCTTGAATATTTCGTCTCTTTTATAGACAATTATTCAAGATAAGGATGACACTATGATCTGATCGTGGTGGTCAGAACCTCTTGGGAGAGTATAGGAACTACTTATCAGAGGTTGGGATTCAATCCCAATAGACTACACCTGGTACACCCCAGCAGAATGGTGTAGCGGAGCGAAGGAATATGACTCTTATGGAGATGGTTAGATCGATGATGAGTTATTCTGACTTGTTTTATAGTCCTAGATATCAGAGGGTGATCGTTAACACGAATGCCAGATTTCTAGAGGAAGACTATGTGATAAGCCACAAGCCCAAGGGTAAAATTGTTCTGGAGGAGTTAAAAAGGGAAGTTACTTCTTTAGTACCACCGGTACAAGAGGACATACCACATGTCACTGCACCGCGTGTCACAGAGGATACACAGAAGTTACCTCGTCGTAGTGGGAGGGTTGTTAGACAACCTCTTAGATTCATGTTTTTGGACAAATCTTCTGATTTGGTCCCTAGCAAACATGAACCTGATCCCTAGACATACGACGAGGCAATCCAAGATATAAATACAGCATCTTTGCAAAGTGCAATGAATACTGAGATTGAATCTATGGATTCAAGTCAGGTCTGGGAGCTCTTATGCATTGCAGCTCATATGGATTATGAGGTGTGATAGATGGATGTCAAGACAGCTTTCCTTAATGGAAGTCTTGAGGAAAACATCTATTTGAAGCAACCAGAGGGATTCATTGCTAAGGGCAAAGAGCGTATTGTTTATAAGCTTAATCGGTCTGTTGATGGACTGAAGCAAGCTTTGAAGTCTTGGGACATCCGCTTTGAGGAAGAAAATCCAGTCTTATGGATTTATTCAAAGTTCGGATGGGTCTTGTGTATATCAGAGATGTGACGAAAATGTAGTGGTATTTTTGTACTATACGTAGATGACATTTTGGTGGTTGGCGACAACATCGAAGTGTTATCAGACGTAAGGGTATGGTTGTCCAAACAATATGATATGAAGGACTTGGGAGAAGTGGGTCACAACCTTGGGGATCAAGGTTGTTGTGCTTATCCCAAGCTTCATACATAGACATGGTTTTGGATCGTTTTAGCATGCAATACTCCAAGAAGGGTTTTCTACCTTTCAGGTATGGAGTTCCTTTATCAAAGGAAATGTATCCTAGATCATCTGAGGAGATAGAGGAGATGAAGGCGGTCCCTTATGCTTCGGCAGTAGGAAGCCTCATGTATGCGATGCTCAGATGAGACCGGATATACGCTGCCGTAGGCATGGTCGTGAGATATCAAAGTAATCCAGAGGGCGAGGATATTGGAGTAAAGCATATATTGTAGTGCCTGAGAAGGACTAGGGATTATATGCTAGTTTACCGGGCAGACCAATTACTCCCTGTGGGTTACACGGATTCCGATTTCCAATCAAAAAGGGATAACAGTAAGTCTACCTCAGGGTTTGTGTTTACTTTGGGAGGTGGAGCCATAGTATGGAAGAGTGTCAAGCAGAAATGCGTGGTGGACTCTACCATGGAAGTCGATCAGATGGCGACCTCTAAGGCAGCCAAAGAAGCTGGGTGGCTCAGGAATTTCCTAATGGACTTGGATGTGATTCCTGGTTTGCCCAGAACTATCACAATTTATTGTGATAATAATGGTGCAGTTGCAAACTCGAAGGAACCACGAGCCCATAAGGTTAGTAAACACATAGAGTGCAAGTACCAAATGATACGATAAATCGTTAAGGAGGTAGAAGTTTCTGTCGCCAAGATTGCATCGAGGATGACACAGACCCTTTCACTAAGGCCCTTCCGCGAGAGCTTTGATAGGCATGTGGAGGAAGGGGAATCGGATGTATGTGACAAGAAGAGGACGATAGTCTTTTAGTATAAGTGGGAGATTGTTGGGATGTATACTGAAAGCCTAGCTCTTTTGTATGGACATCTTTATTTTGAAATAAGAATCACATGATCATTGTTTGCACGTTATATTTATATGTGTGCATATTGTCTAATATTTTACATTGTAGATAACATGGTGCCTGGGTGCGGCACAGAAGATCATGTTATCAGTCCCTTGTAGAATATAAGTAGAGGCTCACAACCAAGATGGTTTTGGACAAACCATTGGCATGGTTGTAGTGTAGCTTGGTATTGTTTTATCTTGAACATAGAGTTACACTAGTACACCTCGGTGTATTGAGCAGGACCGACATAGAGGTGATTCAATTTATTGCTGACTACATAATTGAATCGGACCTCGGATATTATGTTGTACATGCTCTTAATCCCGATATAATAACGGACACATGTACTTAGTATTTATTTCTTTGATTTACCAGAGGGTGAGATTTCTATGGATTAAATCAATATGCCCGGTAAATTGGGAAGTGATATTATTAGACCATAAAAATTAATCTCTCTGTTAATAACTTTGTTGACTCAAATGGAACACAATAGTCATGCAAGAATCAAAAACTAGTATCTACATTGTAATTAAACACGCAATCTATATCATATTAATGATGCCTCTTTATTGAAAATTAAATCTAACATATCAAACTAAATATTCCTTCACTTATTTTATTATCAAAATACAATACGTCTTTAATTTTAGTTATACTTTAATTTAAAACCTTCAGTTGAGTCTCTTCATAATTCAAACATCAATTACTTCAGCTACTTTATTAGTTTCACTTCATAATTCCTACTGCAATTTTTGTCTGTATGTACTCTCATTGACTAGCATAATTTCAAGTGGCACGCATCAAGGAGGATCATCTAAAATATAATCGGCAAATTCAGTATAAGGAAGAGATAATATATATAGCTTAATTTTGACCTTGATGCTCATTAATTATGCTATGACAAATTCAGTAACTACATTGTTATAATTACTAAATATTCTCTTTAATTTCTTGCTAAAACTCACCACACTAACTAACTATTTAGAAATTTTATCTTAAATTTTTTGAGTTGCTAAAAATCATGTAAACCTTTTTTTTTCTTAATATTTAATTTCTTTATTTAGTTGTTTTATTAATAAATAACATCTATAATAAACAACACTGTATCTTCTAATTTTATTTGAAAACATTATTCATTTATCCATCAAACAAATTTAATGATAATATAAAAAATTAAAACAAAAAAAACTATTAACAGAAATAAAATTTAATAAACACTTACAGAATAAATAAACACTGAATAAAATAAACACTGATAAATAAACAGAAATAAAACGTAATGATAATGATAAATAAACACTGAATAAATAAAGAGATTAAATACTTAAAAAAATTGATGGTTTACCTTGAGGATGAATTCTCTGGCGCCGGGTCGAAGTTTTGTCCAATATTTGAGACGATCGACGCAGAAGAGATCGCCATTCTTATTTTCTTGCGGCGTTGCCAATTTTTTTTGCAGAACTCGTTTATCAGCGGGATCGAGTCGATCAAACTGATAGAAAAAACAATGAAAGGAGGAGTTAGCATTTAATCATTGAAATAAAGTCACGATGAAATACAGTGTTGGATCGGACAATGTTGCTTACCCCGACTGAGTTTAAGAGAGTGAGATCTAAATCCAAAACCAAGGCCAGTTTCGACGAAGAAATCGGCAACTCTACTCGTTGCTTTTTCGCAGCAGCGTTTTCTCCGGCGGACTCATCGTCGATGCAAAGCTCGCGCTTCCGTCTGATCGCTGTGGGATCATGCGATCCGCCCAAGACTCCACGGCTGAGTCCATGAACGGCGGGGGGTTTCGCTAGGTCGGAAACGAGAAGCAGCGTCATGGTAACGACGGAGGAACGAAAACTGGAGGGAAGATGGAGAGGGAAATGAAATGAAATCCAGAGAGGCTAGCTGAGCAGTATTTATATATTCTAGCGCGTTATTTTCAAATTTTAAATTTTTTAACGATTAGTAATCGAGATTAATCATTATTAAAGTTTATTAATCATTAGTTTTGATTGATAAATTGAATATAATGAAATCGTTATTTTGATTGTAAATTAATCATTACTAAATATAGTAACCAAATCTAAACTTTTTAAAGTGATCATTACTAAATATAGTAACCAAATCTATCTTTTTAGTAATCATCGGTTAATTGTCTCATTATTTTTTGATTTACTAAATTTCAGTTATCGTTTATTATTTTGTTTGACAAAAAGGATAAGTACGGATTATAGAGATTAATTAACCTACAGTTAAACTAGCTAATTGGCGGCTAACATATTTCGGGTTTTCTTAAAGAATGGTTAATGACTCACGTAGCCTAATTTATACTTGCTAGTTTTGATTAAGTTAATTTCTTTTAATTAATATCAGGCATTTAAATTTTCTATGCAACTAATTTTGCGGACAACTGATCCGATTTAATGAAAAATTTTGGAAAGTACGTGGAGTGCATTTAATTAATACGTAGGAGAGATTATGTTTCTTATAGAAAAGTTTATAAAATTTGTTATATTACATTTGAAGGATGGAAGAGCATTAAAGGTAATATATTTTATTATTTATTGAAAAAAATTAAGAGAGGAGCTCAGTGTCACAGAACCAGAGGTTTCAATTATAGTTTATCCAATCTTTATTCATTTATTTACTCACTTATTATATAGATTTAAATAAATATTTCATTTTAAATTGATCTCAAGCTCAACCTCAAGCTCACATTCAAAAAGCTCCTAGGATTATCTTGATAAGTATAAGAAATAATTCTTAAAATAAACAGAGATTAATTTTTGAAGATTTCACAGTCCTGATCTATTAATCGACCTCTTCTCTTGTATTTATCATTTGAAATTCTGATTTACCTCCTTCACCAGTAGGAAGGATCGGAGGGGACTATTAATATGACCGTTCCATATTTTTTTAAGCTCAAACTTAAACTTGACGACTTTGGGCTTTGTACAATTGTGCTCAGCATCAGAGCCGACCTTCGGTATTCCAGGGCCCTGGGCGAAGTAAAAAAAAAAAAGGAGTCTTTTTATTTATAAAAAAAAATATTTTTCAATAAAAATTATATCCTTTTCCTATTTAATTTAAAAAAAATTATTGGGCCTTAGGCAGGAGCCCCAACTGTCCTGCCCAGGGCCGACTCTACTCAGCATGATCCGTCAAAAGGTTGAGCCATGTTTAGACTATCCCATGGGTTCGCGCTTGACGCGACCCAAGTTCAAATTACGCTTAGCACCGCAATGAGTTAGTCCGCTTCTTTTTTTTGTTTTTGTTTTTGTTTTTTTTTAAAACTGATTAATACATCTAATATGATCAAAACTTTTAAAATTTCATAATAATAACTAATTAAAAGTCGACTCAAAATTTTGTTAGGAGGTTCAAAACTTGCTAGTAAGCGCTTCTCAATCTCAAGATTAAATAATCTCCACTTACATCAATATGAACATCTCTAATCCCTCATAATGACAATCAAGTCAAGAGCATGTTCCATATTCTCAATATTCACAAACATTTCCATACATAACAGAAATGGATCGACCAATGAATAATTCTCAAAGGATGTAAATATATTTAATCTTGCTTTTTAGTGTGAATCTATTCATATTAATCAGTCGCTTTCCTAGTCATGTTCCATAGATCGAATCATCCATAGTCAATAGGTTTACATGTTAAAGTAGCATACCCTGAATAAAACTTCAAGCATACACCTAAATAGTCACAAAAGGCAAATGCTGAGATTAACATATAATCTCAAAAGGGCTCACATAGTAGAGAAGCAGAGATCCATTCTCCTACTACCCTTATTGTCGCCTTAGTACAAGTGGTATGAATCATATGCTACGATGTTATTCTCTTCATCAATAACGAGCTCATGTTTTCCTCAACATCGTACAGATTTTGATCCAGACATTCCAAATGTCTAATCCTGAATTCAACATATGAATTCTAATCTGGCTCATAAACAAGTACAGTAAATGGTGAGAACATTTACTTCGATAACTTTTCTTAAATGATCTTATCTTGATACACATATCAAGACGACCCTAGCTTATAGGTATGTATCCCATACATATAGCTTCCAAAGTTATCATATAAGCAATAGTCTTACCCCTATTCGTACATAACAAACAGAGATGATTGTCCATGTGAGAGGACCAATCACTACCTGTCAACATGCTCACCGAGATCTTATTAGAATGTAACATTATATACACTGAATGAATTATGACTTGCATTAAAAACAATCAAATTATAAAATCCGATTGTCATTACAAAACTGTTACATTCTACGAAGTCCCATAAACTTTACATGCTTATTAAATGACTCTCTAGTCATTGGCTCAGTAAAAGGATCTGCAAGCATAGCTCGTGTAGGGATATACTCAAGAATCATCTTCTTCTTAGCAATAATATCTCTGATAAAGTTATACTTTATAGCTATATGCTTGCTCTTCCTGTGATATTTGGGATCCTTAGAAAAAGCTATAGCAGTTTGACTTTCACAGTAGACAGTCACTGGACTTTCACTATCTTCAACAATCTTCATATGCTTCAGGAACCTCTTTAACCATACTGCTTCTTGTACAGCTACTGAACATGCCACATATTCAGCTTCCATAGTTGATAAGGTCACACAGGCTTGTTTCTTGCTGTTCCAGGAGATGGCGCCACTATTTAACAAGAACGCATAGCCTGATGTGGGTTTTCTATCATCCAGATCCCCAACCCAATTTGCATCTGAATAGCCCTTCAGGCTCATATCTGATCCTTGATAACAGAGACTGTAACCTATCGTCACTTTCAGATATCTGAATATCCTTTTTACTGCCTTCCAGTGTCTCGGTCCTGGGTTTGACTGGAACCGACTGACTAAGCCAACAACATAGCTGATATCGGGACGAGTACACAACATAGTGTATATTAAACTACCAACAACACTAACATGATTTTTTATTCATCTCGGCTATCTCATTAGGAGTTTTGGGACTCATACTCTTGCTCAGAACAGTACCTTTCACAATAGGTGTCTTTTCACTATTGCAATTAGATATGCTGAAGTATTGTAACATCATATTTATATAAGACTCTTGAGACAAATCCAAAAGTCTCTTAGATCGATCCCTGATGATCTTTACTCCTAAGATGTATTCAGCTTCTCCGATATCTATTGTGTCAAACTGTGATGAAAGTCACTTTTTGACTTCTATCACAAAACCTATGTCATTTCCTGCAATCAGCATATCATTAACATATAATGATAAAATGACATACTTTCCTTTGTCCTTCTTCAATTAAACGCAATTATCCTCATTGATCATTTCGAAGCCATAAGATAAAACCACTTTGTTAAATCTTATGTTCCACTGTCTTGATGCTTGCTTTAGCCCATATATAGATTTCTTCAATCTACATACTTTATCTTCTTGGCCTTCAATAATGAAACCTTCTGGTTGAACCATATAGATTTCCTCATCAAGCTCACCGTTAAGGAAAGCGGTTTTTACATCCATCTGATGTAACTCCAAGTCATAATGTGCCACTAAAACCAAAATAACTCGGATTGACACAAACTTCACTACGGGAGAAAATGTCTCCTCAAAGTCAATACCCTCCAATTGGGTAAATCCTTTTGCAACCAAACGAGTTTTGTATCGGTTAATCAATCCATCTACTTTCCTCTTTATTTTGAGAATCCATTTATTCCCAATAGCCCTTCGGCCAGGAGGAAGATCAACTAACTCCCAAACATGATTCTTAATCATTGACTCCATTTCTTCAACCATTGCTTCTCTCCACTTTTCTCTAACTCTAGATCCCAGAGCTTCTTTAACTTATTGAGGTTCTTCATCGTCAACAGGGAGTGTTATCATTGCCTCATTCTCAATATCAAACCTCTTCTTAGGTTTGATCTTACGAACACTTTTCCGTAAGTTGGGCTGATGAGAAGTCACCCCATGACTAGGCAAAGTACTCCCACTGGGTTGACTAGTTCCAAGTATCCCACTAGACACTTGTCTAGTTGACAACGACTCATCCTCCTCAAATAGAGAAACTGTCTTATCAACTTCACCTCTAGTCAGGAACTCAGTTTCGAGAAAAGTAGCATCTCTCGAATCCAATTCGGAGATTGTTCTATCTTGTTGCTCACCTATGAGAACATAACCTTTGGAGGTATCAGAATATCTTATAAAGATACACTTCTTACCTTTAGGTCCTAGTTTTCCATACTTGTGAGAACTTTCATGAACATAGGCAACTGACCCCCAGGGTCTCAGATTTCTCAAATCTGATTTTCTACGTGTCCAACGTTCATATGGGGTAGATGGAACTAACTTAAAAGACACTTTGTTAAGTATATAGGTTGCAGCTAATAATGCATCTCCCCAATAAGAGATCGACAAATTAGCCTGCACCATCATAGACCTAACCATTTCGAGAAAAGTCCTATTTCTTCTCTCAGCAACCCCATTTTGCTGTGGAGTTCCAGGGATTGTCAGTTGTCTAATAATCCCTTTATCATTACATATTGTCTTGAACATATCAGACAAATATTCTCTTCCACGGTCAGTGCGTAAAGTCTTAACCTTACGTTCCATTTGATTCTCAACCTCGTTCATATAACAAATGAAGCAATCCAATGCTTCAGATTTGTGAGAAATCAAATACACATGACCGAAACGAGAGAAATCATTAATAAATGTAATGAAATAGGAAGCTCTATGTCTAGCCTTCACATTCATTGGACCATAAATATCCGAATGAATCAATTGCAATGGTAACTCTGCCCTAATAGCCTTACCGAATGGTTTCCTAGTTGTTTTTCTAGCAAGACAATGCTCACATATAGACAAGCTAATCTTAGCACGAGAGCCCAATAAGCCCTCTTTAGCTAACTGATTCATGTGATCTTGTCCTATATGTCCTAATCTAGCATGCCAAACTTCATCAGTTATATCTGCATCACTAGTGAGAGCAATGTTCGAAAAATAATTATCAATCACACAATTGACATTTGGTTCCACATCAAGAACCATAAACCCATTCGTTAAAAAATCATATCCGATTGACACTGAGTCAATCTTGAGTTCAACACGTCGACTATAAAAGTTAATACAATATCCTAAATCAAGAAGACAAGTAACAAAAATAAGATTCCTATGAATCTCAGGAGCATACAAGACATCAAGTAGAAACAAAGTACTTCCACTCCGAAGGTTAAGTTTGCAAGTGTCGACTCCTTTAACTTCGACTCTTACATTATTTCCTACATATATCCATTTGTTGCCAGCTGGTACCTTGTGGTACTCCACATATGTAACTTGCTCCCGAGCTACATGGTTGGTTGCTCCCGAATCTATAATCTACAAAGGAAAAGAATCAGCCAACAACACAGAACTAGCAACAAAATACTCAGAAGACAAACTAGAAGTTACCTTTCTTGGCTCAGTACACTCCCGAGCGTAGTGACCCTTTTTGTCACAATTAAAGCAAGTCACCTTGCTTTTAGATTTCTTCCCTATCTTCTTGTTCTTGTTCTTCTTGATTGGGCCTGTCCCACCTGCAGCAACAACTTCTTCTTCTTTCCCTTCCCCTTCTTGAACCATCTCTTTTTCTTGGATCCAGATGATCCAACAGAATCGACAACCAAATAGGCTTGGTCAGAAATCCTCGCGGATTCTACTCTCTCCGCCTCTAGTTCAACATGGCGCGAGACATCAGTGAAAGTCTTAATACTCTCACTGTGAATAAGGGTCTGCTTCATGGTCTCCCATTGTCACGCCCCGAGGGAGTCCCCGCTAGATAAAAATCCGACAGCATCTCCCCTGTACGGGTGACAATACGAATATTGTATACAAGACACACACGACCCACTATACATCAGTCAACACGATCGGAACATAAACCACACATACAAATCATATATAGGCCTCCGGCCAACAACCAACGTAAATAAAAAGTCTACGACATCTAGACTTACCTCTTTTGCCATCTGAGCAGGAATACACAATCAAAACAAATCGAACAAAAGTCCGAATAAAAGTCCATAAGGACATAACAAATGCCACCAAAACATCCACGAGTATAACCAAAACACAAGTCCTACACATGTCTTCTAGTCAATAAACCAAAACCATAAGACCAAAACCAAACCATTACGACGAGGGGATTGGAAGCTGTACTCTCCTGGCAGTTTCAACCTGAAATCGATATAAAGTAACGGGGTAAGTTCAACGAACTCAGCGGGTATCAAATCGACATGCATAGTAAGATATATCTAACAATAATAATCATGTCAGTATAGTCTCTTGATCAATAATAGAAAAAATACAAGGAAGAGATGCGGAAAGACTGTACATACCTGAATCTCCTATCCGGACATAGGAGTATGAGCCATACTAGCAGAAATAAGGTCGTCAGACCAAATACATAATGTATCCTGTATGCATGTCAATCATATGCAACAACCAAGGCAACAACCAAAATGCAGCAAACACAAACAAATGTCATCCATGTAATATGCATGCGATGCAAATGACATAGTCACCCCTGACGCCAGTCAACCACCTCACACGCGATGGTGAAGCCGAGTGGGTAGGACTATGACAACTGTGCACTTTGCCATCACTGCTCCTGAGTGACCGAGTGGATAAGATGCTGTCGGAGTACACCTATCCTCCTACCCCAAATAGAGTGGGGGAGCAAAGCTCTCATCTCCCGGTGTCGTAGACCAAAGGAGGGATCCCTACCCGCTACCACGCTACCTCACCGCTATCCATGAGCGGACCAGTGGAGCCTGGCAGAGCTACTGCACACACCCTCCTGATGTACCACTAACTCATGAGTGACAGTGTGTGCAGATCATGTAACTGGCTGCGGGCTCAACTACAAAGGAACCCCGACCAGCCAGCATGCAATCATGCAAGATGGTGCATGACACTAAAGCATGTAACACCAACCAAAATACGTCTCCAAATAACATGCAAAAAAAATGAGTACATATCAATGACCTAGGTATACAGGAAAAGTATATCTAATAGCTAATCAAGTGCATGTCACAACTCCCAAAATAAGTACACATGGTAAGTATCAAGATAATATCGACTAAGATAGAAATACATGAATCATGTATGGCACAGTAACATACAGGGGCAGATAAGGCATAAAAATTACTGCGAGCTATAGCTAACTAAGCATATCAACCTGACAATATCTAAAAGATAAGTCAAAGTACCCGCCTGCTAAAATGCTCGAAATAATGCAATCGTCACGCCCGTGGACCTGCCTCGTGACCGAAACCTGCATATAACAACCATTTTGATTAAGTCTGATCATACTGATGAGTGATCGAATCGAATCTACATCGACCGTGGGATCAACTAGATTGATCTAGTTATCCACATAACCTAAACAATTCTTCACATCAATACCTATCAACCATTAAACCAATTAACAACCTATTATGCATTTATAAACACCCATATCTGAGCTTACCAATTTCCATCTTAATTATTAATTCTCACAGCCAACAACTAGAGTTAATTTAGGACTCACCTTAAGCCCAACAGCCTCTACAACCTAATCGTTGCCCAAAATCCTGTACAGCCTATCCCAAATCCTCAACCTTAAATTCACAGCCACACTAACCATATTTACAGCCACATCGACACCCAAATAAAACCTCACACCCGTCTCAACCGGGCAACAGTCCACTTCACAGCAGTGCAAAACCCCCAATTTACAGCCCCTAATCGACCATAGCAATCTACCAATAATGGAAAGAGGAGAGAAATCTTACCAGCCGTGGGAACCTCACCGACAGTAATTTTTCCCCAGATCCACCCTGTTCGTCGGAAACCACAGCCCTAGGAACTCCACCGACAACCCTAAATCAACGGATCAAGCTGAGTGAAGGGAAAATCTCACCTTAAACCTAGATCTCGTCCAAAATAAGGAGAGGAGCAGAGCTTACCTATCTCCGACGACCACCGACAGTCCTTCAGCCGCACGCTCATTAAATCGTCTTGGCGTACAGAGGCCGTGGCTGCTCCTCAGCTGCGAGGCGAAGGAGAAGTGGGCTCGACAGAACAAGGTGCGGACACGAGAAGTGGCCTGGCCATCGGCGTGTCACGACTTCGGGTGAAGCGGGAGGAGAAACTCGCGGTGGCAGTGCGGGGAAGAGCGATGAGGCGATCTTGGAGAGCGGCGTCGAGCTGCCATTGGCGAGGAGAAGAAAGAAAGAAGGCATCGTGAGAAGAAGGAGAAACCGGACGGCGTCGCATGGGAACTGATCGCGAGAGAAGAGATGTGGTTGCGAGGGGGAAAAACCGATGGTGCAGCGCGATCTGAAAAAACTACCTAGGTTTTGGTATTTTAAACTTTAGGTTAATGCCACCTATTAACTCCCTTAAATAGGTTCTACCAAAGTCTATTTATTTTATCCCCGTAATTATCTCGTACATGCCCCATTTAAATCCAAAAAAAATCTGGAAAAATTTCTAAAAATTTCTTCAAAAATCCCGAAATAATTCTCAGGATTACTTTTTCTAAATTTTGTCCATTTAATTTAGTAATTTAAATTTTCAATTTTCCGTATTTAACACCCATGAATCTGGAAGGGATCGAATAACTGTCTGAACCTATTATTCATCAGTCAACTCATGACTTGTAGTTTTAAGCTCCCGAATCATGTTCGACATCTCCCTGAGATGTTGAGCCATCTGACATTCGGGCGCTTCATATAGCTATCGAATTTGATCGTCAACTGTCGAAGCTTGCTCAGACTGACTCTACTGTACTTATCCTTGAGGGCTACCCAGATAGCATGAGCCGAAGAATACGCCTCATACTCAAATGCCAGGTCGTCCACCATTGAACTTATCAAAATGTCATTAGCAGTGGAGTCATTTTTCTTCCATGCCTTATAGGCATCAAGATCTCGCCTGTTTTGTGCAGTGGGACCATCTACAGGTTCTATCAAGACCTGATTTACAGCCTCAAGAATTTCTTGTTCCTCTAGGACATACTGTATCCTGATGTGTCATATCTTGTAGTTATCCCCATTTAGTTTCTCACCCTTATTGAGTTCAACTATGATGTTTTTGGTTGCCATAACCGAACATAAATAAACATATTATTTAGTTATTCAGTGTATTTTTTTATGTATGTAATCTCTAAATTGACTCAATATAATTTCGATTTGGTTTACAAAATCAAATGACAATCAAATTCTCACTCATCATTTGTATGTGTCAATCCAATCGACTTTGATCAATTATATTACATACATCCCATCTTAACATTATACTATTAAATGAACATATCATTTAAATTATACTCATTATGAACAAATCAAAGAGTAATGAAATATCATGCATCATGTAGAGTTAACAACACAAAATGAACATATCATTAAACTAAACTTGTTGTTCATTGTTAACATATAACAAAGAAAACTCTACTTAGAATGTTACACACAACATTCTTCTAACTCATAACTGATAAAAAGAAAAACAACTCTAACATACTAGATAGGTGATTATTACTCCCACTAGCACAAGTACTAGCGCAGTAATAATCCAAACAAGCCCATTCTTCTTGGGCTGAACTGGTACACCTTCTTCTGAGATGCTTTCCAAATGATGTCAAGATGCAGAATCCTTTGAAGGACACCTTTGAAGAGATCCCATAGGAAAAATCTCTTCAGGATCTTCTTCCGGATCTTCCTCTGGATCTTCACAGTGCACTTCACAGTCCTTGTAGTGAAGTAACTCAACACACAACTGGGTATAGAAAATGCGCCCCTCATAGCGCCCCCAGATCTGATGCGCCATATCACTAAGGTGTTGTGGCAGTGAATGGACCAGAGCCCAGATCCTATAGTTCTCCAGAATAGGAAACTCCCGCATCTCAAGTCTCCAAAACAGTCTGTCCAATCTCCCAATGTGCCACACGACTCCATGTGTTGAGTCATACTCTATCCCCTGGATAGCCTCCCTCAGCCTATTACGCAACACATCGCGTCTAGTTATCGTGGTAATCATCCGTGCCATCTGAAAAAATTGAAATTAATTAAGTCAAAACAAAATCGACAAACCAGTACATATACTGGCTTAATTCAATTTATATATTGGCATAGAACGAACACATTGAATAAGGATAAATTTCCTTGATTATGTGGAGAATAGTCGACTGAAATGCTTAGACCAGTCGACTGATACATTTACCAATCAACTATCATCTAAGTCCAATCGTTTTAAATTATTTTGTCTTAACATGAAAACTTAAACATAGTTCATTTTTCTCCGAATACCCCAGGCACTCGAGTAACATGAACGGAAGTTTATTTTCACATCATCCATAGTCATCAACTCTAGTTCTTATTAACCTATCTATAAGTTGTTTTATTCAAGTTCTATTTGTTCCAAACAAATACTCGATGATCTCGTTATAAGTTAAGTTGACCAAAGTCAACTTAGTCAACTAACATTGACTGACAGTATGTTTAGCCCTCTGGCCAGACCACTTTGTCATCAATTCAGATCGGTCATATGAATTTCAGACTGGTTTATGAAATTTCAGACTGGTTTGACATGAATTCAAATCGGTCAGACGAATTTCAAACTGGTTACTGAAATTCCATATCGGTTTGATATGAATTCAGACCGGTCTGTCTAATTTTCAGACTAGTTCTGGAAATCCAGATCGGTCTGTCCAATTTCCAGACTGGTTTTGGAAATCCAGATAGTCTGTCAAATTTCCAGATTGGTTATGGAAATCCAGACCAATTTTGGAAATCCAGACCGGTCTTTCGAATTTCTAGATCGGTTTCGGAAATCTAGATCGTCTGTCAAATTTCTAGATTGGTTACGAAATCGACGGTCATTCAAATTTCGAGGAGTTACGTAAATCGATCGATCGTCGAATTTCCATCGTTCTCAGAATCGAGCATCGATCTGTCGAATTTCCAAACTAGTTTTGGAAATCTAGACCGATCTGTTCAATTTCCATTAGACATGTTATATCCAGACGGCTCTTCTCCGCATCGGCCGATGCAAATCCTAGGCGCTTTCACTCGAGCACTCTTTGAATCGCTCGGGAAAACAATTTCTTAATCGCTTCAGGAATCGTTTTTCGAGGGAATCTGCTCTTCAGATCGCTTTCCCGGGCAATTTTCCCAAGAAACTATTCTCGCCAAGGAACTGTTCCCACCATGGAACTGCTCGATGAGCAAAGCAATATCATAGGGACTGTTCCCCCCGGGAACTGTCCCTTCATCACAATCGGTTTGTCTCTCAGACCGGTCTTAAACTGCTCGTGCCAAAGCAGTTTCATAGGGAACAGGGAATTGTTCCCCTTTTAGATTGGTCTAGTCGTCAGACCGGTCTGAAACTGCTCGGCAATTTCCCAGGGAACTATTCCCACTAGCGAAATCGGTTTGATTCTCAAATCGATCTATAACTGTTCGTTACAGAGCAGTTTCGCCAGGGTTCTTTTGGGAAACTTCTGAAACTATTCATTATAGAGCAATTTCGCCAGGGCTTTTTTGGGAAACTGTGGCAAATTACTGTTCTTCTTCCTCGCAACTTTAGTTTCGCGATGAACAGTAATTTTGCAAAAAGAAAAACAAGAAAAATGAATAGATGCTTCACCAACTACACTCTGATGCCATTGTTGGTGATTTATGCATCTTTTCGAAACTGATTTAAGTAGAAAGAACAAAACAAATTACTTGAAATGGGACTTACAACTATCGTCTGATTCTTCTCGCGTCCTAGCAATAAGGGAAGATGTTTCTGCTATCCGTCTAAGGATCAATCATAGCGGATAGATCCTCTTCTTCCACAAGCCAAGATCGCAGCCGCGCCTTGGTGTTCTCCGATCTCTGATCTCTCTCACGGTAGCCTCGAAGACTCACAGTTCACTTCTCACTCCGGCAGCACTTCACCCACACTGCAGCGGTCTCTCTCTCTCTATTTGACCTCTTATTCAAGCCTCCCTATATAGGGGTTTGGACACTACTGTAAAATACCACAGAAAAAAAATAAAACAAAATAAAATAAAATATTGGATAATTGGGAGAATACACTATGGAATTTTTCAGGAATTTTTAGAAATTTTTCTAAATTTAAACGGAAGTTTTTTTTTATTTTTATATATATTTCATGGGGATAAAGAAAACAGGCTTTTGTAAAGCCTGTTTAGATGAATCTTGTTCGTGACTTTTCATTCCCGTCGGTTATTTATTTACGGCTTCTTATTTCCCGATCCCGATCTCTTCTTTTTCCCCTCCGCCTCATTTCTTCGTCGCCGTCGCCCGAGCGAGATTCGCTCGCCACTGCCAGGCGTCGTCTCCGGCCACCACGGATAGCCTCGACGGCTTCTTGGGGGGGGGGGAAATCGATCGGAGGGGGAAGGAGGTGCTTCTCCGTGATCCCGCGATCGCCGATGGCTCCTTCCGGTGAGAGGTTCGACTGGAGGCGAGCGTCTTCTTCGAGCACGAGTGGGCTACCCTAGTCGATCGTCGCCGGGGTTGTGCATCTGTGAGGAGGGGGGCTGATGGTTTTGAGGATTTGTCTTGCCGGAGATCGTCGGAATTAGGTAAGGGCGCCGATTTCTCCTTGTCTAATCCCCTGCTATAATTTGCCTTTGGTTGAACGAGGATTTGTTTCAGCAGTGGTTCAAAGGAGGCTTTCACGGTTGTTGTCGGAGCAAGCGTCACTGCGGTTGGGCGTTCCAACCGGAGGTGGAGTATTGCGGTGAACCGAGCAATTGGGGAGGAGAGGTGCGATGGAGTTGAAATCGCGATGTTTCTATTGGTTTTCGATTATGGTGGAAATTTGGGGAAGGGTTGGTCAATGAGGTTCCGATTTGTCGTAAGCACGCGAGCCATTCCTTTTGTTCTATAAATCTAGTTCAATTTGTTATGTTCTTTGTGGATTAAATGTTGTTGTTCTTCCATTGTCTATCGATGTGTGTTCTATGTTGTGCGATGTAGGAGTTTTGGCCGAATGGGAGAATCGGTCCAGGATGGATGTAGATCGGGAGTATTGAGAGGTGAGTTTCTTTCATTTGTTGTTCTTCTTAATTGATGAGTAATTGATTCCAAGGAATAAGTTGATGTATGGAAGGATTTATGATGCTCTGTTAAAGGGGCTGTAAACGAGCTGGTGGAAGCGGAATGGATTAGGAGGTAAGGTTTTTATATGTTGATTAAGTTAACATATTTCTATAGGATGAACAAATTTAATTATGGAGTGATAATTAAATTTTTGGTGAACATATCAGATTATGAGGTTGCTTCCAATTGGGCTATTTGAATTTTAATTCGAAACCTTGGATCAAGAAGTCGAGCTAGGAGAGACTAACCTTGGATTTATTCGCGGACGTGAAGACGATTGGTGTCTACAAAGCAGGTGGGTAATTTCCTACCTGGTCCGGGTAGATGTATTGCATTCAGATTTAGTTATTGATATGAGCATGTTAGGTGTTCATATTACCTTGACCCTGCTCTCTTTATCATATGCTTGAACTTATCGTTGGATATATTTATGCTCAATTGTTGATATCACATATACCCTATCATGATTTAGGAGTTATAGATGTGATGCAAATTAACCTAGATGTTTAGTAGGGTGTAAATGTTAGTACGGGGGATGACCCAATTTATAAATTGGAAAAAGGTCATCTATGGGTAAGTAATGCCCTAAATGTAGGATTTATTTCCAATACCCGTATGTTGCATACTGTTACCAACCATGAGTTGTGTAATGGTTAAGTGAAGGGTGATTAGTGTGTCGCTGCGGACCGGTGGTCCCAGCTTGGTATGATTAGTCGAGTACGACTCTCTATTGGATAGAGAGTGCGTCGATCAGTTGAGTACGACTCTCTATTGGAGAGAGAGTCAGGATCAGTCGAGTATGACTCTCTACATGATACAGAGTCTGTCGATCTGTTATGTACGACTCTCTACAGGATAGAGAGTGTATTGATTAGTTGAGTACAACTCTCTATTGGAGAGAGAGTCAGGATCAGTTGAGTACGACTCTCTACAGGATAGAGAGTCCGTCGATCTGTTGAGTACAACTCTCTACAGGATAGAGAGTATTGATTAGATGGGTATGACTCTTTGCTGAACAGAGAGTCTGTGGTAGATGGTTGTACGTGTGACAGCATACACATGTCATTTGCATGCATTCTGACGACATAGTCTCCCTTGGGGGTTGAGAGAGTCGTCAGTCATCTTGCCTCCCAGAGCACTCCCCGAGGAGTAACTGGTGTGAGGGCAGAGCATTTGTTGTGCCACACTCTACCACTATAGACGGTGGTAGTTGGAGTTGCGTGCAGTTGTCCTGGGTGCGTGGTACTCGACCACTCATTGGTAGTGTTAGTCGGAGTGGCCAGCGGCAAGGACCCCCGTTGCGTAGCGAGCTCTTTACGCTCATATGCTACTTGATCATACTACCCAACTCAGTCACTCGAGAGTGGTGACGGCTGGAGTCAGGATAGTTGTCATGTCGTGCCACCTAGGCTACACTGGGGTCGTAGTAGCGAGTAGGGGTGAGCAGGCATGACCATGCATGTTGCGTTGCCATATCTGATGGCACTTTGTATATTACCATATATATATACATATATGCATGTATATATATATATATGGATGGTTGAGATTAATATATATATGGATACAGTCTATATATATATGATTATTGTGATGTTGCATTTGATTGTACTATGCTTGTTGCATTTGGTTGTACATCATATTCATGCATGTCTCTTGCATTTGTTATACGATTGTGTCGGATACTGGTATGGGTTGGACAGACCATTAGATACCTTGACCTGTAGCTAGAGTATATTGCGAGTTGATCTACTCTACCTGTTATATATATATATATATATATATATATATATATGTTTGATATATGTTCAGGTTGGATCAGAGTAGCGTGGCACTTCGTATAGCATTTATACGTTGTTTATTTGGTTAGACGGTATATGATTGTATTTATATACTATGTTGATATACTGTTGTACCTTTAGATTATGTTGTTGAAATACATGTGATATTACATATATACATGTTTTCTATTACCTGCTGAGTTTTACTCACCACCCCCGCGAACCCTGGGTTTTCTGTCGCCCAGGTAACAGGTAGAAGACTTCGTGATGGCATTGGAGCACTGCCGGCTGACATCGTCTCATCTCACCTCCGTGGTTCCCGTTTCTGTTTTGGATTTTCCGTATGTCTCGTTTTGCATTCGGAGTTTTCGTGATGTTATGTATCATGTGATGTACGCACATGTTAGTGCGGGTTTTGTCGAGGTTTTCTTTATGTTATGGTGTTAGTCATACCGGTATGCATGTGTGGGATTGTATTGTTGTTGTATCGTTTCCGCTGTGATTTGTTGTAGTAGTTTGATATGTTGTGGTTTGGTTATATTGTTATATATATTGTTGTTATTGTGGGCCTATGAGCCTTGTATTAACCCGAAATGTTGCCACGTACAGGGGAGGTGCCGTCCGTTTGATTTTCGGCTCGGTATGCTCTCGGGGCGTGACAACTTTAGTGGTATCAGAGCCCAAGGTTCTGCGATGCCATACAATGTTGTTTTTGTGTCGAGTCTTGGATTCTCGGGAGTTGATTTATTCGGTTTTGGTTTTTGAGATGAGATGGACAGCGGCCTGAGCTCCAAGCAGCACGAGGTAAGAATTCCTGAAAAACTTATGGTTTAGTAGATATTTATCTAAATTTAATCAATAGGTGTATACAATAGAGTTATGACACCTTTGCAGACTTGTAGTAGGGGTCGTCCACCGAGGCGACCAACCGGAGTGACCTTTAGGGTTGATACTCCCGGTTATGTTGACTATGCTTTTAATGTTAATAACAGAGAATAACCTGTAGTGAGTTGGTTATTGTTCGTAGTCGTAGTATGAGTTGACCCCAGAAACGACCTATTGAGTCTGTGAGTCTTGAACCTGTGTCGATAAGGTAATTTACCTTTGAGAGCCGACTGATACCGAGTCGGAAAACAGGGGCCAAGTCGTCACATTTATTATGGAAATCAGAGACTACAGTCTTAGAGATTTCCACTAACTGTGCTAGTCGGATCATTACCTGTGGGTAATGAACAGACTTGTAGACTATTGTTGATGCAGATAGCGGAAGGCTAGGTTACGGTGTTTCATAGGGATTTTATCCCTGAGTTGTTCGTACTGAGTTGTATAACCTTGAGAGTACTTTTAAGTACTTAACTCATGTTATACCGAGAAAGTAGAGTTATTTGCATACCATTATCGGGGTCAAGCCGGTATTTGGTGATAAATGCAGAAAATAATCTTCGGGAAATAATATATCACTTGATCATGGTTTAGTGATGTTGAAAGAGAGTATTTCCCCGTGTCACTTTTAGTGACGCATTGTAAGGAATTCTTGAGCTTCAAGAAAGGGTGATCGGTCAGTAATAGTGTACTGTGCAGAGTCGTGAGACTTGCAGAGGTTACGACCACCTAATAGCTCAAGAAGATGAATGAATATTTTAAGTCACCTACGATTATTGGCTTATAGTTGGATTAAGATGCCAGGATCTTCTACCAGATCTTGCCGGAAGACATTGGATTGAGACAAGAGTTTAGAAATGACTCTGTACAAGAGTTTAAGAGTTGGAGACCGATAAGCAAATATTGCAGGTCAACTTAACAGAGTTAGAAGTCTCCGAATGTTGGATAAAAGGAGCAATATCAGGGTCACAGGCCTTGAGCTACTTTTCGATTATAGAAGATCAATCGCATATCATCAGAAGGTTCTTGTGGATATCAGCAAAATCAGAACAAAGACTCCGAAGGGATTATGGGCGTGCAGTGCGGATCACGAAGACACGTGAAGTCAGATTATCCGTTGGATCATTTCATCTGTTGCTATTGTGAGCAACCGATGCAAATGGAGGAGATATACTTTAAAGACTCAAGACTATCGATGGTATTCCTGGAGGATGATGCACCGTCTCGACAGCAGAGATCAACACCGAAGATTGGGTTATCTCATCAGCAACAACCTACTACCTCAGGCGTGGTTGGAGTTCCTTGATACTCCCCTTCAGCAGAGATCAGCACAGAAGCAACATCAGCAGAAGACATCTTAGGAGATTCAGCAGACAACAAACAGTTACCTCCAGATATGATTTGCTTAGTACAGAGGAGAGAGTATACGATGAAGGTAGTATCTATTCGGTATTCTACAGTTGCATCTCATAGGATTTAGTGCTGGAATGGAATGATCTAGGAAAAATCCTCAGATCATTCATCGTAGAAATGCAATCGCTTGGTCGCGGACTGTTGGATCTGATCTTATTCTCTTCGGAGAAAGGCCGAGACCTGCGGGGAGCCTTTGGATCGGATCGACAGATAATGGATTATTCAGGGTATTACTTTAGTTTACCCTCAAGGTTAATATGTTGAGAGATACTTGTAGTTTACAGGTATCTTTGTCTAGAATATTCTTTGTTTTGATTAGAGGGGTTCCTATACATCGACTTGTGGGTCGGTGGTATCTCTACCGTCAGGTGAGATGTGGACCAACAATTAAGAAGTTAAGAGATGCCCTTAGACTTGGGTAGACATACTTTTACTGTAGACATATCCTTATGGATGGTCAAATTATTGGAAGTACGACATGATTATGTCTCCCAGATGTGTGTATAATCCGAGAGCATTCGGATGTAATTTCAAATGAACCCCTAGGCTTGCCGCTACATAGGCAAGTGGAGTAGGCGATCGAAATGATTGCGAAAATGGTTCCGATATCGAAGATCCCATGTCGGGTGATAATTTGACTGATATAGTGTTACTAAACACTATGGGAATTGGGAGAATGTAAGTTGCGATTATAGGAGATGTTGGAAAGGATATTTATCTATCCCAGTATTCCTCTTTGAGAAGATCCGAAACTCTTTGGTAAAAGAGATGAACTTTTGAGATTAGACATCGATTATCGATGGTGGAATGCGATAATTGCTGAAGGTAAATATCCTACATTGAGGATAAATGATCTGTTTAGATCAGCTAAAGATGCCTGTGTATACTCTAGGGTTGGTTTACGACTGGAGAGTTGATATGATAGTGACATAGTGTCATATAAGTATCATTGTCGTTGTGATGATTGATATATCATCGACTGAGAAAGGGGATGCAGGTGTGTGGAGACGACAATTTCATACTTGGTATGAATTGTATGAATTTTGATTAAGTTGCTAGACTAATTAACGATTTAGTCGTCATTGGATTTGAGGATCGTGTATTCTTAACACGATTGGATCCTTTTGTAGTTGTTGGAGTTGCGTAACTTGGCCACGGTTGATTGTGGTAGTTGGAGTTGCGCACTCGACCACCGTAGATGGTGGTTTTCCTTGTATGTTTTGGTTAATTCCGTAGATGTGGATAGAATGCTTGACATCACTATACCATGGGCTTGTTTGACAAAGGTGGTGATGGAAATCATTTAGTTGAAAGCTGGTGAAACCAGTTACAGGACCTAGATGGCGGTTAACTTTTACGCAAGTATTAGTTAATCCTTCCGGAGTGGATAAAAAGGAGGTTGTACGCAGATGCATCATTTCAGGGATCGGAGCGATTGATCTCGATTGAATGAGGCGTACCTTATGCTTAAGACATTTAAGAAACTACGAGATAGGCTGTTATATACATGACGTGACTTTAGTAGTTATTATTTGGATTTGTAGTGATATGGATCAGAAGTGTTCATGGAGTTTTGACTAGCTACTGGTAGCCACTATAGAGTTGCTGGTACGCAAACAGTTGTAACAAGTGAGATTGATCGCTATAGTCTTCCATGCGCTTATAGAGTGTGTGGTAGAGTGGATTTTGAATGGTTGATGGACTTCTCTTTTGAGAAGATAATTCCCGTCTCTGATAAGGATGGTGGGTTTCCGGAGTTGCCGTGTTTAAGGAAGAGTTGCTACAGAAAGCGATACCTTGATGGTACTCAGATGTACTGAGAGTTGAAACGTTTATACTGGTGGAATGGTATAAAGAGAGTTATAGCAGATTTTGTTGCTCGATGTTTAGTACGCCAGTAGGTGAAGGTTGAACATCAAGAACTCGCTGGATTGCTCTAGACAATTCCGATTTCGGAATGGAAGTGGGATTGTGTTACGGGATTGCCTAGGACCCGTAAAGGACATGATGCGATTTGGGTGAGTGTGGATCGACTGACCAAATCAGCTCATCTCCTTTCGATTCGTGGGTCGTACTTGTTGGGTCATTCGGTAGAGTTGTATTACAGAAAGATTATCAAATTGCGTGGGGTATTTTTAAGTATCATATCGGATAGAGATTCGCGATTTACCTTGCGATTTTGACAGAGTCTGCACCAGACTATGGGCACAGAGCTTCGACTTAGTACAACATTTCATCCGCGGACTAATGGACTGTCTGAGCATGACATTCGAACGTTGGAGGATCTATTCAGATCTTGTGTCGTGGATTACGGAGGTGTAGCTTGTCGGTTGGCTTTACCTCCGACACTTGCGGATGCTCACAACGTATTTCCTGTTGTTATACTGAGGAAATACGTGTCGCATGTTGATTATGTTCTGAAAGAGGTTTTGAATTCTACCTCAGTCTAATGCGACTTACGAGAAGATTCCAGGGTGGATCCTGGGTCGCAAGGAGCGACAGTAGCGGAACAAGAACATCTGACTCATAAAGGTTGGATGACAGTATCCGACTGATGAGGAGACTATATGGGAGATGGAAGATACTATTCGAGCTCGATAGTCTCATCTGTTCACTTGAGGAAGGTATGTGGTCCTTTCGGAAACTTGCTTGAAGTAAATTTTTGCATGTTAGTACGAAATTTGTGGACCAAATTTTTATAAGTGGGGGAGAATGTAAAATACCACAGAAAAAAAAAATAAAATAAAATAAAATAAAATGTTGGATAATTGGGAGAATACCCTATGGAATTTTCCAGGAATTTTTAGAAATTTTTCTGGATTTAAACGGAAGTTTTTTTTTATTTTTATATATATTTCATGGGGATAAAGAAAACAAGCTTTTGTAAAGCCTGTTTAGATGAATCCTGTTCGCGACTTTTCATTCCCGTCGGTTATTTATTTACGGCTTCTTATTTCCCGATCCCGATCTCTTCTTTTTCCCCTCTGCCTCATTTCTTCACCGCCGTCGCCCGAGCGAGATTCACTCGCCACTGCCAGGCGTCATCTCCGGCCACCACGGACAGCCTCGACGGCTTCTTGGGGGGAAAATCGATCGGAGGGGGAAGGAGGTGCTTCTTCGTGATCCCGCGACCGCCGATGGCTCCTTCCGGTGAGGTTGGTTTGAGGGCGACGTCGGACCGAGCAGTCGGGTGAGGTCTTCTTCGAGCATGAGTGGGCTACCCTAGTCGATCGTCGCCAGGGTTGTGCATCTGTGAGGAGGGGGGGCTAACGGTTTTGAGGATTTGTCTTGCCGGAGATTGTCGGAATTAGGTAAGGGCGTCGATTTCTCCATGTCTAATCCCCTGCTATAATTTGCCTTTGGTTGAACGGGGATCTGTTTCGGCAGTGGTTCGATGGAGGCTTTCACGGTTGTTGTCGGAGCAAGCGTCACTGCGGTTGGGCATTCCAACCGAGGAGTGGAGCTATTCAGCAGCGAGCAATTGGGGGAGGAGAGGTGCCGATGGAGTTGAAATCGCGGCGATGTTTCTATTGGTTTTCGATTGACTGTGGAAATTTGGGGAAGGGTTGGCTGTCAATGAGGTTTCGATTTGCCGGTAAGCACGAGCCATTCCTTTTTGTTCTATAAATCTAGTTCAATTTGTTATGTTGCTGTGGATTAAATGTTGTTGTTCTTCTGTTGTCTATCGATGTATGTTCTATGTTGTGCGACCAGTGTAGGAGTTTTGGCCGAATGGGAGAATCGGTCCAGGATGGATGTAGATCGGGAGTATTGAGAGGTGAGTTTCTTTTATTTGTTGTTCTTCTTAATTGATGAGTAATTGATTCCAAGGAATAAGTTGAAGTATGGAAGGATTTATGATGCTCTGTTAAAGGGGCTGTAAACGAGCTGGTGGAAGCGGAATGGATTAGGAGGTAAGGTTTTTATATGTTGATTAAGTTAACATATTTCTATAGGATGAACAAATTTAATTATGGAGTGATAATTAAATTTTTGGTGAACATATCAGATTATGAGGTTGCGTGGTACTCGACCACTCATTGGTAGTTGGAGTTGCGTGCAGTTGTCCTGGGTGCGTGGTACTCGACCACTCATTGGTAGTGTTAGTCGGAGTGGCCAGCGGCAGGGACCCCTGTTGCGTAGCGAGCTCTTTACGCTCATATGCTACTTTATCATACTACCCAACTCGGTCACTCGAGAGTGGTGATGGCTGGAGTTGGGATAGTTGTCATGTCGTGCCACCTAGGCCACACTGGGGTCGTGGTAGCGAATAGGGGTGAGCAGGCATGACCATGCATGTTGCGTTGTCGTATCTGATGGCACTTTGCATATTACCATATATATATACATATATGCATGTATATATATATATATGGATGGTTGAGATTAATATATATATGGATACAGTCTATATATATATATGATTATTGTGATGTTGCATTTGATTGTACTATGCTTGTTGCATTTGGTTGTACATCATATTCATGCATGTCTCTTGCATTTGTTATACGATTGTGTCGGATACTGGTATGGGTTGGACAGACCATTAGATACCTTGACCTATAGCTAGAGTATATTGCGAGTTGATCTACTCTACTTGTTATATATATATATATATGTTTGATATATGTTTAGGTTGGATCAGAGTAGCGTGGCAAACTTCAGGTATGTCTGCATTTATATGTTGTTTATTTGGTTAGACGGTATATGATTGTATTTATATACTATGTTGATATACTGTTGTACCTTTAGATTATGTTGTTGAAATACATGTGATATTACATATATACATGTTTTCTATTACCTGCTGAGTTTTACTCACCACCCCCGCGGACCCTGGGTTTTCTGTCGCCCAGGTAACAGGTAGAAGACTTCGTGATGGCATTGGAGCACTGCCGGCTGACATCGTCTCATCTCACCTCCGTGGCTCCCGTTTCTGTTTTGGATTTTCCGTATGTCTCGTTTTGCATTCGGAGTTTTCGTGATGTTATGTATCATGTGATGTACGCACATGTTGGTGCGGGTTTTGTCGAGGTTTTCTTTATGTTATGGTGTTAGTCATACCGGTATGCATGTGTGGGATTGTATTGTTGTTGTATCGTTTCCGCTGTGTATTTGTTGTAGTAGTTTGATATGTTGTGGTTTGGTTATATTGTTATATATATTGTTGTTATTGTGGGCCTACGGGCCTTGTATTAACCCGAAATGTTGCCACGTACAGGGGAGGTGTCGTCCGTTTGATTTTCGGCTCGGTATGCTCTCGGGGCGTGACAACTACAGCGTGGAGAAATGCACGCACTCCATCGAGTGCGTGCACGGTACTGTGCGATGTGCGCAGTAACCGATCCACGTCTAACATAAACAATTGAGTTCAGTAGTCAACTGTCAAACTCTAAGTGTCGAACCATGAACAGTACTTAACTACTCTAGTTGACTATGATGAAGAGTCAATTGACCAATCAAATCAATTTTTTTTGTATTTTATAGCAGTCGATTGGCACTTTAAGCAATAAAGTGCATATAATAGTTGGGTGCCCCAGTCAAATTGCAAACTTTCAGCATGTGAACTCTAATTTAGCAATTGACTAGTGCTTTTGATAGTCGACTATCAATAACAATCGAGTGCTCCAGTTGAATGCCAAATTTTATGTTCGTGAGCTAAAACACAGTAGTCGACGGACAAGAAGCCATCGAGTGTCGTGGTTGACTCATAAAATTTTTGTTTGCAATTTTAAGCGCATCAGTCGACTGACTCTTTACAACAGTCAACTGATGCGAATCAATATTGTGTTTCCGTATCAAACACAACGATTTTAACCACATACAACGGAGGTTACCCAAGTTTTTGTAGCCATTCTATGTGGAAAAATCTGAAAACCTTAAAATCAACACCTAAATCTAGATTTTCTATCTATATTTCAATGAACAATCATCATTTTGTATTAATAGATCGAAATCTATCACAAAACTGACAAAAAAACAACTACGTAATGTTATAAAATCAACAAAATGACCTTTGCTTTGATGCATGGAACATGAATCTACAACATGCATTCATAAAACTAAATGAATACAAAATGATTCATGCATAAAGATCTAGTTTTATTGAGTTTGGTTTTAAGAATGCAAGTTATAGATTCATGTTCTATCATGCTTTGGTTACTAGGTACTTGTATATATCCAATGCAATGAGTGTCTTCTGAGAACAAGATCAATACAATATCTCCATCCCATTTTACTACTGCCCTTTGTGAATCCAGTAATCTTTTAACATTTTGTGAAACCCTTTAGCCATGAACTCAGATAGGTATCTTATCCTCTCTTGCTAACTTGCAGAGAATGCGGTTGATGATTCGAATAAACATGACCAGCAAAAGTGAGAAGTTCCCACCACTTGATCGAGATGGAGTTGTTGGAGTCCCATCGAATGGGCCAATGTCTTTCGCAGCACCAGATACATCTTTTACTTCATCAGTGTTCGAAGCCAAAGAGTATTCTGGTAGAGGATCGATTGCTAACGATGGCATGGGCAAGACGAGTGCAAGTAAAGAGGAACTGAGAATGGAAGTGCATGGTTTGAGGAGATTGTTGGAGATCAAAAGAAATAGAATAGTACATGGAACCAAAAGAAAAGAATTGGAAACTCTTGGATCAGTCAAACAGTAGTTAGCCCTTTGTGTTTCATGTACATCCACTTCAGAATGTAAGAAAGTGAAGCTGTAACATGTATAGAGAAGAATGTGAATGGCTGATTTTATTCCTATTTAGTAACAGTTAGAGTTTTAACACTACAAGTTATTGATTTATCTTACTCAATTGCTAGTTAAACATTCTTAAGGATTAATTGCATGGTAAAATTAGTAACAGAATTGGTGATCCAAGAAATGGTTTATTTTATACTGAGTTGAGTTGAGTTGAGTTGCTAACTCTTATTTAAAGATGTTGTTGAATAGGATGATAATGACCATGCAGACATATTGAAGAAAAACTTTAACCAAAAGAGTTGTACTTTCACACTGAAGTTATCAGACAGAACAACTATATTTTAGAATTAAACATTATTTTTGTCGATCAGTGTGAAACATTTAATAGTAATCAGTAACTAATATACAAAAGTACATAGAAATATACTCTGCAATATAATTAAGAATAGCAAATAAAGAGTACATAGAAATATACTCTGCAATATAATTAAAAATTGCAAATAAAGAGTATAGAGAGAGATATACATGATAAAAATTTTATTCCATTTCGATAAATTGTATACATTCACAAAGGTTTTTTACAAAATAATAATTCAGAATAACAAAAAAAAAAGTATCTAGCTACTCTCTGAAAGTACTAGCCAGTATGCTCCGAACGTCTACGTGACTCACATACTGATGCACCAAATGATAATCGTCGTGAACTTTTTTTAGCATCTATAAATCAACAAATAAACAAATGTCAGAAATGTTTACATATTTAAAATTCAAATTAATCCTATTAAATTAGAAAGAATATTGATTTCTTACCGAAAAGACAGATGCTAGAGTGTCATCATCATCCATAGCAGTATAAAATGGTGAATCTCCTGCCGCGACTACGTACTTACGCCAAGTGTAAGGAAAATAGGCGTATCTACACAAATTAAAATATTAATACTTTAAATTATAAATAAATAATTATTTTATTTATTTATTTATACATACCTTTTAATATGAATGAGATTCCACTGATTATGTGGCCAAACTCAGACAAAGATTATCATCCAAAATTAATACTCGGACTCTAAGTAGCCACGAGATCTAAATTTTTAATCAATAAACCATGATCATCTATATGGCCCTCTCCGAGATAATTCTACCCGAGAATAAAGTGCCGGTGGGATCCAGTAACTCAGCCATGGCATCTGCATATATGCGAGCTCCCATAGTGACGATGTACAAGTCGAACATTTGACTGGCCTGATAGAAAACAACAAAAATGATTAATTCACACACACATATATATATAATTAGATTAATAGACGTGAACATTGAAAATTAGAAAACCAAAGAGCAAGAAAAAAAACAAAAATACCCGAGGAATTGTATCCTCGACGTTAACCGGTATATACACATGTATAAACAACAATAAATTCTCCATTAACCGAATTACAGTAGAAAAAAGAGTAAAAATCTATATGAACCAAATTACAGCAGGAAAAAAACAATTAAAAACCTATACGAACCAAATTACAGCAGAAAAAAAAGAGAGAGTAAAAATCTATAAGAACCAAATTATTGCAGACAAAAAAAAACTATAAAAATACATATGAACCCTCGATGAAACAAAATACAGCATAACAAAAAACTGTAAAAATTACTGCACTAAAAATAACAAAGAAAAGTGATACAAGAGTGAACGAAACCAAGATGCATCATATCATTATCATGTGCTTGTTCTAATTATTTCAATTATGTCAATCTAATTAAGTCCAACTTTAACCAAGACGAATTTAAACACATGGAGCAACCAGTTCCAATATAATACGCTGTAAAAGCATTATGAAACTTAGAAAATTAATTATGAAGTTGATATCAATAAGATGCTACAAGAACTAATCCTCCATCTGATGTACAATATTAGTTTTAGTAAGGTATGATCAGTAGGGGAGACGGTTTGTTATATTTTCTATTTTCATTTTCGTTTTCCAAAAAATAAAAGAATATTTTCTGGAAAACTGAAAAATATAAAAAAATTATTTTCTATTTTCTAAAAAAATAAAAAATAAAAAATGAAAAATTCTACACGAACCAAATGCTCCCTTATTTTTTTTGAACCCCACAGGAGCATGTTTGATATTCATAGATTTAATCCTTCTATAATCAAAACGACACTGTATGTGACCTTTATCTTCTAATTTTATTTGAAAACATTATTCATATATCCATCAAACAAATTTAATGATAATATAAAAAATTAAAACAAAAAAAAAAACTATTAACAGAATTAAAATTTAATAGACACCGAATAAAATAAACACTGATAAATAAACCGAATAAAATAAACAGAAATAAAATGTAATGATAATGATAAATAAACACTGAATAAATAAAGAGATTAAATACTTAAAAAATTTTGATGGTTTACCTTGAGGATGAATTCTCTGGCGCCGGGTCGAAGTTTCGTCCAATATTTGAGACGATCGACGCAAGTCTTTGTCTATGAATTCTCTAGCTCATAGATAGTTTCCTTTGTATTACCTCGAGAGCCACAAGTCTTTGTCGTGGTATCTGGATGTGCACTGCTTGTTGCAGGTATATTTATTATACGGTTGATCAGGATAGTTGCAGACTGATATTGGTACTCTGAGGGTTGGGTTACACTAGCTTGTTCCCTGTGGCTTCCATTATTTGCATTATGATTATGCACTATTGTATATCCATCTACTGAGTGGTTGTGCTTATCCCCTCCTCACTTATCCTCTAGGTTAACTGATGGAGGACGTGTCCTGTTGACCTACCTTCGAGTCGCTCAGAGAGTTCCTTGCCGTGCTTGTCCCACTGCATCATCGAGATGCTGCTTTATTTACTTTATCGGTGTTGCATTTTATTATGCACTTTGGATTTTATCGCAATTGGATTTGGGGTCATAAAACTATTTTACTTTGATTGATGTATGTTTAGTCGTGCATGCATGCAGTTATTGAAATACTTATATTTCTATAATTATTTCGAGGTTTTTACCAGATTTGGTCCATGGATTCTGGATATTGTCACTAAGGGGCTCCCTTGTCATTTGGATGACGGATATGCCCCCAGGACGTGACAATTTATTGGTTTGCGGTTTTGGTTTGCGGGTTTTGTGTTTCGAGGATTTTATTTTCCTTGGATTTTTGGGAGTTCTCGTGTTTTGAGACCAAGCAAGCTGAAGGATATTTCTGAGCTATAGGAAAAGTATTGTCTTTAGTAGTTACGGTACTTTTGTGGCTAGGAAAACTATTGACTTAGTGAAATTGTCCCTACTCATGGTCGGGGACGAGGTCGATAACATATTGACCTTGAGGAATCTAATGATGATTTCAGAGGTACGGATTCTTTAGAGGTGTCGACTGATGTCGAATTAGGAAGCTATGAATATGGCCTGTTAGTCATCCATTTGAAGGTCAAGGAGTAAACCCTCAGAAAATATCAGTCCCTACTATTAGTGATTTGGTTATGGATAAGGCGTGTATGCCTACACTGGTCAAGACGATGGAAGATCATTTTACCTTATTATAGGAGGTGTTGGATGGGATATTTATCTGTCCCAGTATTTTCCTAGAGAAGATCAGGAACTCTTTGTTTAAAGAGAGATGAACCTTGGAGGTTATGCATTGATTATCGATGATAGAATGCGGTAGTTGTGGAAGGAAATGAATATCCTTCATTGTGGATAGAGGATCTATTTAGATCAACTATAGGGCATCGGTGTATTCTCTAGGATTGATTTATGATTGATGGGTTGATATTTTAGTGACATGGTGTCATACAATTATCATGGTCGTTGTGATGATTGTTATATCATCAACCTAGAGTAAAGAGGATGCAGTTGTATAGCGACGACAATTTCATACTTGGTATGAATTATTTGAGCTTTTGATTATCTTATTAGACTTATTGGCGACTTAGTCGTCCAGGGATTTGGGAAGTCGTGTATGCTGGATACGATTGGATCAGTTGTGACGTGGAGTCACGCTCGGTCACCGCAGATGGTGGTTTCCTCTGGTATTGATTTGATTATTACCATAGATAAGGATAGGATGCTCTAGCGGTACTACATCGCTGATTGGTTGGACCAGGAAGGTGATGGAATTTATTTGGTCTGAAGTTTGTGAAACTAGTTTCAGGGCTCAGACGATGGTGGACTTTTACGCCAGTGTTGATTAGTCATGCTGGTGTGGAAGGAAGAGTGGTGTACGTGGATGCATCATTTCGGGGATCGGAGTGATTCCGATGCTATAACATAAGACATATCCTAAGTTTACAGCAGTTAAAGGACTGCGAGATAAGTCGTCATATATATGACGTGGACTTCACAGTGATTATGTTGTTTTTCAACGGTGAAGAGTAGGAATGCTCATGGGGTTTTGGCTAGCTACTGGATAGCTACTATAGAGTAGCTGGAACACGAACGGTTGTAACAAGGAGGTTTGGTCGCGATAGCCTCCCATGCACTTACAGAGTGTGTGGTGGAGTGGATTTAGGATGGTAGATGGACTACTGTCTCCGACTTCGAGGAGGATAATGGTTTCCGGAGTTGCATTAGTTTAAGGAACAGATGATTCAGGAAATTCCGATTTCGGAATGGAAGTGGAAGCATATTATTATAGATTTTGTAGTGGGTTGCCTAGGACACATCAAGGCCATGACGCGATTTGGGTAGTCGTTGACCGACTAACCAAATCCGCGCACTTAGTGATTTGGAAGACGAACTCTTTGGATTGTTTGACAGAGTTATATTGTCGGGATATCATCAAATTGCATGATCTTCCTTTGAGCATTATATCAGATAGAGATCCCCGGGTCACGTCTCGATTCTGGCAGAGTTTGCAGCGAGCCGTAGGCACGCAGCTTCGTTTTAGTATTGCATTCCATCCGCAGATAGATGGACAGTCTGAGCGGACCATTTAAACACTAGAGGACTTGCTAAGGTCCTGTGTAATGGATTTCGGGGGCAACTGGGAGGACTAGTTGCTAGGACCCATAGAGCTCAGTATGAGACAAGGTTGGTCCGTACTATCAGACGTAGGATGGCAGAGGCGCAGGATTGTCAAAAGAGTTATGCAGATCGGAGACGGAGACCTCGGGAGTTCTCTATTGGTGATCATGTATTCCTGCGAGTTTCACCCATGAAAGGGGTGAAGAGGTTTGGACTCCGTGGTAAGCTAGCTCCTAGATATATCGGTCCGTTTGAGATTTTGGAGAGGATCGGAGCAGTTGCTTATCGTCTAGCGCTACCACCATCTTTGACGAGTATTCACGATGTGTTCCATGTGTCTATGCTGAGGAAGTATGTGCCAGATTCTACACATATTCTATCAGATGTATCAGGTTCCATTCAACCTGATGCTACATACGCAGAGGTTCCGGTACGGATTTTGGATTACAAGGGCGAGTTGGAATAAGGTTGTGCGACTTGTCAAGGTGGTGGAGTCACCACACGAGGAGGCTACTTGGGAGCTCGAGGAAAAGATCAGAGCTCAATACCCCCACTTGTTTACTTAAGGTACGTGAAGTATATTTTCAGTACTTGTGGTATTTCTTACTCATTGTGCATCTGAGTAGGAAATTTGGGGACCAAATTTTTATTAGTGGGGGAGAATGTTAAATACGGGGATATTTAAATATTAAATTTTATGGTTAAAAATTTTGAGAAATTATCCTGGAAATTTTTCGGGATTTTTAGGGAATTTTAGGAATTTTTCCGGAATTTTTCTGGATTTAAACGGGGCTTGTACGAGATATTTACGGGGATAAGAAAAACAGGCTTTTATAAGGCCTGTTTAGATTATCTATAATTGAGGGATTAATGGGTTTAGTAACGCTAGGTTTAAATAGCTAAACCTAGGTTTTTATTTTCATTTCTTCCTTATTCCCTGTACGCCGTAACGCTTTCCCCCAAATCCAATTCTTCTCTTCACCGCGATCCCACCGCCAACGCCCTCTCCTCTCGCGCTAAGGCCGATTTACTAAGCCGTCGCGATCTTCCGTCGACACCCTCTCGCCGCGCATTGCGCCGACGACCAGCGATCTCTTCTCCGTCGATGATCGGGCGGCCGCACAAGCAAATTTCGCCACGGCCGGCTTCCTCCTCTCGCAAGCGACGACCGATCATCCCTCGCTCGGTGCCCACGGATGAGCCACCGTGAATGAGCTAGGGTTGGCGGCGCTGAAACGCTTGCCTTCGCCTCTTCTCACCTCGATCATCGTCGCGTCCTCAGTCCACACCGACACCTCGCGCCTTCCGGGTCGAGTATCCGGCGAAGTTACTACCGATAGCAAGTGATCGTGAGCGCCGGATTGCTCCGTGAACAGTGGAGACAAGGAAGGTTGTCTCCGTGAGGTTCCACCCATGTAATCTCGACCGCTTCTTTTCCATGTTGTGGTTAATTTTTGTTATTTGCGGTTGGATGTTTGATATGTGGAGTTGGCGCGCCGATGTTTATGTTTGGAGATTATGCCTTTGGATGGTGGTTGTTGTGGATGTGATCTACCGTGAACATTGGTTGAGCCTACCGAGGAGTGTGTTGTTGTGTAGCCGTGATCGAGTTTGTGGTTGGTTAAGAGGGTTGCTATAAGAGTCCATTTGGGTGAACTACCGTGCATGAGTGGTGAATGGTTGATAGGGATTAATATGGAGGATTGATTAGGTTAATGGGATAACTAGATCAATCTAGTTGACCGTGATTTTTATTAAAGTCTTTGGGTTAATTGGTTATGTAAGAAATCGATTAAGTATTCGATTTGTCATGGAATACATTTTGAGCTTAACAATAGTTATGTCAGATGCAGTGTTTTTGGTCACGAGGCAGGTCCCCGGTCGTGACGATTTTATTATTGCGGACATTATATATTCAGGCGGGTACTTTGACTTATCTTTTAGATATAGTCAAGTTGATATGCTAGTTAGGATAACTTGCAATAATTTTCATGTTTATATGCCTAGTATTTTTTTGGTGCCTACATGCTACATGCATATGATAGGTTATGATTATACCTTCCTGCTTTTATTTGGATCATAGTACTTGGATTAGGGATATGTACATACTGATTGTACATATTATTCGGATAGATATTTTGAGTAGGATTTACATGCTTTAGTATCATGCACCATCTTGCATGATTGCATGGCCGGACGGGTTCCATTATTGTTGAGCCCGACGATACATGGCTCGCACACACCGCCACTCATGGGTTAGTGGTACATCGAGGGTGTGTGCATTGCTCGTCAGTTCACTGGACCGCCATGGGTAGCGACGAGCGCGTGGTAGCGGGCAGGATCCTCCTCCGCTCATGACACCGGAGATGAGAGCTTAGCTCCCACTGCTTTTGGGGCAGGAGGATAGGTGTACTCCGACAAGATCCTCCCACTCCTGGCCACCAGAGCAAAGTGATGGCAGAGTGCATGATTGTCATAGCCCTACCCACTCGGCCACCATCGCAGGAGGCGGTCGGGCGTCAGGTGACCATGTCATATGCACGACATGTATTTTTGCACGGATTGCATTTGTATTGTGTTTGCTGCATTATTGTATTGATGCCTTGGATGTTGCATATGATTGTCATGCATACAGAATTCATATTCTTATATGGTGATGACTTTATCTCTTATAGTAGGGCACATGCTCCTATATCAGGGTAGGAGACTCAGGTGAGTACAGTCCTTTTGCATTTATTTCTTGCTTACCATATATATGAGACTGTACTGGCATGATTAGTATTGTTAGCTATTTCTTACTATTCATATCGACTAGTATCCGCTAAGTTCTTTGAACTTACCCCGTGGTTTTATATTTATTTCAGGATGATGCTGTCAGGAGAGTCCAGCTGTCAATCCCCCTCGTCGAAATGAATAGGTTTTATTGGTCTATTGGTTTTGGATTTTGTATAGAGGATATGTATAGGTCCTGATGTTGTGGATATGTACTTATGGAAGTTTGGAAATAATTGTGGTGTCCTTAACGACTATTCAATTAGTTTGGTTGTATGTTCCTGCTCAGATGGCAGAAGGGGTAAGTCTAGATGTTATAGATTTCATTTATTTACTATGATGGTTGGCCTGAGGCCTTATGATCTGCGTGTGTAGATGTTTTTGTTCCAGTCGTGTTGACCGATGTATAGTGGTCGTGTAGGCCTTGTATAAAAATTGGTATTGTCACCCGTACAGGGGAGGTGCTGTCGGATTTTCGTCTGGCGGAGACTCCCTCGGGGCGTGACAAATCAAATCAAATTTTTTTTTGTATTTTATGGCAGTCGATTGGCACTTTCAACAATAATGTGTCAATAATAATTGGGTGCCACAGTCGAATTGTAAACTTTCAGCACGTGAACTCTAATTTAGCAATCGACTAGTGCTTTTGATAGTCAACTATCAATAACAGTCGAGTGCTCCAATTGAATGTCAAATTTTATGTTCGCGAGCTTAAGCACAGTAGTCAACGGACAAGAAGCCAGTCAAGCCGCAGTTGACTCACAAAGTATCTGTTCAAAATTTTAAGCGCATTAGTCGACGGACTCTTTACAAGAGTCGATTGATGGCAAATCAACATTGTGTTTATGGATCAAACACAACGATTTTAACCACATACAATGGAGGTTACCCAAGTTTTTGCAGCCGCTCTATGTGGAAAAATCTGAAAACCTTAAAATCAACACCTAAATCTAGGTTTTCTATCTATATTTTCAATGAATACTCATCATTTTGTATTAATAGATCGAAATCTATCGCAAAACTGACAAAAAAACAACTACCTAATGCTATATAATCAACAAATTGACCTTTGCTTTGATGCCAGTCGATGGAACATGAATCTACAACATGCATTCTTAAAACTAAATGAATACAAGACGATTCATGCATAAAGATCTAGTTTTATTGAGTTAGGTTTTAAGAATGGAAGTTATAGATTCATGTTCTATCATGCTTTGGTTACTAGGTACTTGTATATATCCAATGCAATGAGTGTCTTCTGAAAACAAGATCAATACAATATCTCCATGCCATTTTACTACTGCCCTTTGTGAATCCAATAATCTTTTAACATTTTGTGAAACTCTTTAGCCATGAACTCAGATAGGTCTCTTATCCTCTCTTGCTAACTTGCAGAGAATGCGGTTGATGACTCGAATAAACATGACCATCAAAAGCGAGAAGTTCCCACCACCTCATCGGACGGGCCAATGTTTTTCGCAGCACCAGATACATCTTTTACTTCATCGGTGTTCGAAGCCAAAGAGTATTCTGGTAGAGGACTGATTGTTAACGATGGCACAGGCAAGACGAGTGCAAGTAAATAGGAACTGAGAACGGAAGTGCATGGTTTGAGGAGATTGTTGGAGATCAAAAGAAATAGAAGAGTACATGGAACCAAAAGAAAACAATTGGAAGCTCTTGGATCAGTCAAATTAACAGTAGTTAGCCCTTTGTGTTTTATGTCCATCCACTTCAGAATGTAAGAAAGTGAAGCTGTAATATGTACAGAGAAGAATGTGAATGGCTGATTTTATTCCTATTCAGTAAAAGTTAAGAGTTTTGACACCGCAAGTTATTGATTTATCTTACTCCTCAACTGCTAGTTAAACAATATTCTTAAGGATTAATTGCATGGTAAAATTAGTAACAGAATTGGTGATCCAAGAAATGGTTTGTTTGATACTGAGTTGAGTTGCTAACTCTTATTTAAAGATAATGTTGAATAGGATGATAATGACCATGCAGACATGCTGAAGAAATTTTAACCAAAAGAGTTGTACTTGTACTTTCACATTGAAGTTATCAGACAGAACAACTACATTTTAGAATTAAACATTAATTTTGTCGATCAGTGTAAAATATTTAATAGTAATCAGTAACTAATATACAAAAGTACATAGAAATATACTCTGCAATATAATTAAGAATAGCAAATAAAGAGTACAGAGAGAGATATACATGATAAAAATTTTATTCCATTTTGATAAATTGTATATATTCACAAAGGTTTTTTTTACAAAATAATACTTCAGAATAACAAATAAAAAGTATCTACTCTCTGAAAGTGCTAGCCAGTATGCTCCGAACATCTACGTGACTCACATACTGATGCACCAAATGATAATCGTCGTGTACTTTTTTTAGCATCTATAAATCAACGAATAAAAAAATGTTAGAAATGTTTACATATTTAAAATTAAAATTAGTCCTAGTAAATTAGAAAGAATATTGATTTCTTACCGAAAAGACAGATGCTAGAGTGTCATCATCGTCCATAGCAGTATAAAATGGTGAATCTCCTGCTGCGGCTACGTACTTACGCCAAGTGTAAGGAAAATAGGCATATCTACACAAATTAAAATATTAATAATTTAAATTATAAATAAAAAATTATTTCATTTATTTATTTATACGTACCTTTTAATATGAATGAGATTCCACTGATTATGTGGCCAAACTAAATCAAGATTATCATCCAAAATTAATACTCTGGACTCGGAAGTAGCCACGAGATCTAAATTTTTAATCAATAAACCATGATCATCTATACTGGCATCCTCTCTGGAGATAATTCTATCCGAGAATAAAGTGCCGGTGGGATCCAATAACTCAGCCATGGCATCTGCATATATCCGAGCTCCCATAGTGACGATGTATAAATCGAACATTTGACTGGCCTGATACAAAACAAAAAAAAAAGATTAATTCACACACACATATATATATATATATATAATTAGATTAATACACGTGAACATTGAAAATTAGAAAATCAAAGAGCAAGAAAAAAAACAAAAAAACCCGAGGAATTATATCCTCGATGTTAACCGGTATATAAACTTATATAAACAAGATTAAATTCTCCATTAACCGAATTACAGTAGAAAAAAAGAGTAAAAATCTATATAAACCAAATTACAGTAGGAAAAAAAACAATTAAAAATCTATACGAACCAAATTACAGTAGAAAAAAAGAGAGAGTAAAAATCTATAAGAACCAAATTATTGCAGACAAAAAAAAACTATAAAAATACATACGAACCCTCGATGAAACAAAATACAGCATAACAAAAAACTATAAAAATTACTGCACTAAAAATAACAAAGAAAAGTGATACAAGAGTGAACGAAACCAAGATGCATCATATCATTATCATGTGCTTGTTCTAATTATTTCAATTATGTCAATCTAATTAAGTCCAACTTTAACCAAGACGAATTTAGACACATGGAGAAACCAATTCCAATTTGATATGTTGTAAAAGCATTATGGAACTTAGAAAATTAATTATGAAGTTGATATCAATAAGATGCTTCAAGAACTAATCCTCCATCTGATGTACAATATTAGTTTTTAGTAAGGCATGATCACTAGGGGAGACATGCAGTTTGTTATGTTTTTTATGCAACTTGTTGCTTGAAAAATTTATTCAATTGACAATTTAATTAATATTTGGCTAATAGTTTAAAGTAAGTAAGTGGAATTAAGGAGGTTATAGGAATGAAAATGTTGGGGATGGTCATAGCAGAGTTACATTGAAAGTGTACCAAATGTCGGTATGACATAGTCATAGCCGGTCCATGTTGTTTAAAGGTCTTGGATGAAACCCTAATTTTTGGATGATTTTTAAATATTAGACCATAAAAATCTCTCTGTTAACAACTTTGGTGACTCAAAGGGATCACACAATAGTCATGCAAGAATCAAAAACTAATATCTACATTGTAATTAAACACAATCTATATCGTATTAATGATATTTTCCTCTTTATTGAAAATTAAATTTAACATATCAAACTAAATATTCCTTCACTTATTTTATTATCAAAATACAATACGTCTTTAATTTTAGTTATACTTTAATTTAAAACCTTCAGTTGAGTCTCTTCATAATTCTAACTTCAATTACTTCAGCTAATTAATTAGTTTCTCTTCATAATTCCTACTGTAATTTTTTGTCTATATATACTCTCATCGACTAGCATAATTTCAAGTAGCACACATCAAGGAGGATCATCTAAAATATAATTGGCAAATTCAGTATAAGAAAGAGATAATATATATAGCTTAATTTTGACCTTGATGCTCATTAATTATGCTATGACAAATTCAGTAACTACATTGTTATATATAATTACTAAATATTCTCTTTAATTTCTTGCTAAAACTCACCACAATAACTAACTATTTAGGAATTTTATCTTAATTTTTTTGAGTTGCTAAAAATCATGTAAACCTTTTTTTTTATTAATATTTAATTTCTTCATTAGTTGTTTTATTAATAAATAACATCTATAATAAACAACACTGTATCTTCTAATTTTATTTGAAAACATTATTCGTTTATCCATCAAACAAATTTAATGATAAAATAAAAAATTAAATCAAAAAATACTATTAATAGAAATAAAATATAATAAACACTTACTGAATAAATAAACACTGATAAATAAACAGAAATAAAACGTAATGATAATGATAAACAAACACTGAATAAATAAACAGATTAAATACTTAAAAAATTTGATGGTTTACCTTGAGGATGAATTCTCTGGCGCCGGGTCGAAGTTTCGTCCAATATTTGAGACGATCGACGCAGAAGAGATCGCCATTTTTATTTTCTTGCGGCGTTGCCAATTTTTTTTGCAGAACTCGTTTATCAGCGGGATCGAGTCGATCAAACTGATAGAAAAAACAATATTGAAAGGAGGATTTAGCATTCAATCATTGAAATAAAGTCACGATGAAATACAGTGTTTGGACAATGTTGCTTACCCCGACTGAGTTTAGGAGAGTGAGATCTAAATCCAAAACCAAGGCCAGTTTCGACGAAGAAATCGGCAACTCTACTCGTTGCTTTTTCGCAGCAGCGTTTTCTCCGGCGGACTCATCGTCGATGCAAAGCTCGCGCTTCCGTCTGATCGCTGTGGGATCATGCGATCCGCCCAAGACTCCACGGCTGAGTCCATGAACGGCGGGGGGTTTCGCTAGGTCGGAAACGAGAAGCAGCGTCATGGTGACGACGGAGGAACGAAAACTGGAGGGAAGGTGGAGAGGGAAATGAAATGAAATCCAGAGAGGCTAGCTGAGCAGTATTTATATATTCTAGCGCGTTATTTTCAAATTTTAAATTTTTTAACGATTAGTAATCGAGATTAATCATTATTAAAGTTTATTAATCATCAGTTTTGATTGCTAAATTGAATTTAATGTAATCGTTATTTTGATTGTAAACTAATCATTACTAAATATAGTAACCAAATCTAAATTTTTTTAAAGTGATCATTACTAAATATAGTAACCAAATCTATCTTTTTAGTAATCATCGGTTAATTGTCTCATTATTTTTTGATTTACTAAATTTCAGTTATCGTTTATTATTTTGTTTGACAAAAAGGATAAGTACGGATTATCGAGATTAATTAACTTACAGTTAAACTAATTGGCGGTTAACATGTTTCGGGTTTTCTTAAAGAATGGTTAATGACTCACGTAACCTAGCTAATTTATACTAGTTTTGATTAAGTTAATTTCTTTTAATTAATTTTCGATCAAACTAATTTTACCAGATTTAATGAAAATTTTTGGAAAGTACGTGGAGTGCATTTAATTAATACGTAGGAGAGATTATGTTCCTTATAGAAAAGTTTATAAAATTTATGCCCGACCTCCTTGTCCCCTGTGTTGCTCTGCTGCACCTGAATGCTCGCCGGCCGGGCCGCATGTATGATATCGTCGCGTTCTGAAGTAGAAGAGTCGGAGAGTGAACCGACGTCAGTCATGCCTGTCGAAAGCAGACGTAGCAGAAACACAGCGAGGAGAAGCTCGAGGACGAAAGCCATTTCTGCATCTGGTTAATTTGTTTTCCCTAGCCGTATACAGCAAGTCGCCAATGATACAGCATTTATGGGATGGTTCTGTAGCAGAAAGAAAAGGAGCATCATCTTTCAACACCTAAATCTTTGCTGAAGCTTAAACAGAAAAGGAATTGCGATGCTTCAATTCAAAGCGAGTTTGAAAACTCAATGATTGACACAGTCGAGGACAATTTCATAGAGAACTTCGCAAATTTTCACACGATCGAGGACAATTCAAAGCAGAAATGGGAAATTCACCTTAATTTCCCCATGGTGGCCATGTTCAACGAAGAGAATTCCTAGTATTTATAAACTTTTTGGAAAAACATATTGAACACTGAAAAAGGTTTGATATTACTGGTTTTTGAATCATACTGTGCTGCTGTTTTTTTTTTTTTTAAAAAAAGAAAATAACTATTTGACACGAAAAATAATAATTTTACTCTGCTTAGGACGGGTAACCACTTGACCTTAATAGAACCAAGGAATTAAGTTTTAGGGAAAATAATTATCTATTCCGATCGAGATAGAGAGATGGAGTGACTCGGTAAAACATCCACGGCCAAAGGGAGAGTGGTCGGTTGGGCTAAGACGGCCTTGATCTTCTATAGGATGCATCGGTCCGATGGTCGAGTCAACTTCCTCTTGCGGTTCATGGGATTTCGGAGCTACTTTGTCGCTAGAGATGCGGAGCAGCCTGAGAAGCAAAGCCAACCCTAGGGGAGGGCTGTTGGGGACCTCGCCCATGGTCCAAAAATATTTTACCATTAATAAAGGCTCAATTTTTAAATTTTACAATAGAAATAGGGCGTATTTTTCAATTTTCGCCCGGGCCCTTAAGTTCAAATTCTAAAATTAGGATCGACTCTGTGAGAAAGACTCAAAAACGAGTGAAAGAGGGGGTCAAGGGATTCCTCAATAAAACCCCTCAATGCTCAAGTCAGGATGTATAAGAGAGAGCAAAAACCAACAAGGGTTAAGAAACTAACCGTCAAGAAGGATTTAGGGAAAAACGGAGAAGAGGCAAGAGCTCTCTTCTCTACTCCCCTTTCTCCTTTATATACGCAAACATGATGGTTTGGATGCCTATGGAGAATCACGAGAGGCATGGTCTGATAAAGTTGTAACAGTACGGAGGGGATCTTGGGAGATATGGTCTCATTAATGAAAGAATGTGTTTGTACGACTTAGGATCCTCGAATCTCAGGAGACATGATCTCATTAATGAAGAAATGTCTTTGTATGACTTTGGGATCCGAGGAAGCATGACTTCGTTAATAAGGAGAGGTGAGTGTACGAACCTTGAATCTCGGGAGACATTACATCATTAATGAAGGAATGTGTTTATACGACTTTTGGGATTCGAGAAAGCATTAACCTCATCAATAAGGAGAGGTGAGTGTACGAACTTCAAATCCCGAAAGGCATGACCTCATTAATAAAGGAATGTGTTTGTATGACTTTGGGATTAGAGAAAACATGGTTTCATCAATAAGGAGAGGGGATACGTCAGCGAAGATTGCGGGCCCGCAACAGAGACAATAGGATTTGGCTTCCGTGATGGGATACAACCATTTCCTCGTTGGCTTGGATTAAGAACCTTTTGAGCTCTGACACTTAGGCCAAATTGAGTTACTGTTGAGGTAAAAAATTGTCGAGGTAAGATATTGACGTGAATACTGCTGAGATAAGATATTGGCGAGTTGAGTTACTATCGAGGTAAGATACTGGCATGGATACTGCCGATATAAACTACTGTCGAAGTGAGGAACTATGCTCTCATGATAGAACCAAGTTAATGGTGTCGCTCTTGACCCAGAGCCGACCCAAGTTATTCTAAGGCCCTGGATAAGATCTTGATAATTGGACCCTATTCATAGTTAATTTTGACATGAAAATTTTTTTGGGCCTTATATAAAGGCTCTAATAATATTAAAAAATTTTGGGCCCTGTGTGCTCACCCCAATAGGCCTGGCTCAGGGCCGACTCTGCTTGACCGGATCTAACCTGAGAGCTCTAACTCATTTTGATTGTTGAGTTGATTCGACCACCTGACTAGGGATATTTTTCTTTGCATCGTTATTGATACCGATCTAGTATATAATCGTGGCAGCAGGTTCATATCTCGGTAGGTTTATGTCTCAGCAGGTTTATATCTCGACAGGTTTATATCTCGGTTGACAAGCGGGTCCCAGTCAACGTGGCAAGCGTAAAAGTTAAGATGTCCAACGAGGCATCACGTGCCGGGAGAGGGGGGTGCCGTGCGACAAGCAGACATCCTTTCGTGTATACATCAAGGGGACACGTTTGCAGCATTAATGGAGCTCTGTCTCCCATCAACCACGCGAGCGTATACCCCATGCACCTGCCACATTTATTGAGGTAATGACCTCTATCATTCCTAAATATGGCAGATCGCCACCTTAAAGAGCCCACGCCTCTCATACTTCCCATACCGCTCCGTAGGGATTGGCGAGCTTATATAAAGGTAATATGAGGAGATCCAAGAGGTTCGAACTCTCCGCTCCGCTCCTCTCCTTGCATTGCATTCCTTACACTCTTCTTGTCGATCCCTGACTTGAGCGTCGGAGGGGCGTTATCGAGATCTCTCTCGGCGCCTTTAATGGTATTTCTTTTTCATATTTTCCTCTCTTGCCCATCCAAGATACATCAATCAGCCTCATCTGAGACAAATCATCGATCTAGCCAAATCAGTAGACCACCCGATTCAATAGACGTCGAGTCATTCTCGTTGTAGGGAAACCCGCATCACGGTGTCTCAACCGCAACATAATTGGCACTGTCTGTGGGAAACATCTTCGATTTAATTGAGACACATATGAGGGACCACAGAGCTAATTTTGGAAATCAAAGCTCCACTGAAGAAAACATGACGAGGGAGGATGTCATAGCCCTAGTCACAACCACCGTGGAAGAAGTGTTGAAAAGGCACTTCTCACAAAATCCAACTCCTATCCTGACATCCCCATCTTCAACTCCAATGCCTGCTCAAGTGCCCTCTCCTCCAACTCCAGCTCCCTCGATCGTAGTTCCCATAATCTCGTTGATGGTCGAATCTTCCTCAATGACATCTCTACAAGGATCGTCCTAAAAGAAGCGACCTCTTGCAAGCCGCTTGATCGAGATCTTAAGAAGGGAAAAACTCCGGTTGCTATAGAAATCATTCGGGTGGGAGCGCCTTGCCCGAAAAATCCTATGTGCCAAATATTTCTGGTAGACTATGCAGAATGATGTCGCCCCATTGTGTCCGTATGTGCCTTAGTTGCCAGAAACACCAGAATTTCTCCCAGTGATCGGTGGAGTTATTGAAGTCCTCAGTGATATCTTTCCCCTTTGATCAATGGAGGATGTATATTGTGGGTACATTGCAGCGGGGCCAAGTCAAAAAAAATTCGTACTTATCGTGGTGGATTACTTCTCCAAGTGGATAGAAGCCGAACCCTTGGCCAAGATAATAGAAGTAGTACTGAAGTTCCTCTGGAAAAATATTATCTGCCGATTTAGTATCCCGCGGAAGCTAGTCTCAGACAACGACCGACAATTCCAAGGTCGAAAGATCAAGGAGTGGTGCTAACAACTAGAAATTCAGCAAACCTTTACTTTAGTGGCATACCCTCAGAGCAATGACCAAGCCGAAGTAACTAACCGGGAGTTGATTCGGGGACTCAAGACCGAGCTAGATCATACCACAGGAAGTTGGGTCGAGGAGCTATCAGGTATTCTCTGGGCATACCGAACAACTCCCAAAGACAGTACGGACCTCACCCCTTTCCACCTTCTTTATGATTCAGAGGCTCTCGTCCCTGTGAAGATTGACATGGGATCACCCCGGGATGCCACTTACACCTCAGGCAGTGTCAACAATACTTAGAAGTGGTTGACAGAATTGGACTTAGTAAGCGAAATTCGAGAGAATGTTGCTCTCCAAGTGGGGGCCTTTCGGTGGAAGATAGCTCAAGCTTAAAATAAAAAGGTCGTACCTCGTTCCTTTCAACGGGGGGACTTTGCATTAAAAAAAGATTCAGTCTGCAAGGGAGGTTCGCAAGTTATTGCCTCGATGGGAGGGTCCCTACAAAATTTTCAAGAAACTCAGCTCTAGAGCTTATTATTTGTAGGATGACAAAGGGAAAGAACTTGCTCGACCATGGAACGTTTTTCACCTACGATGTGTAGTTGGCTGGTGGCCAAGTGGGTATGTAATAATACTCTGTCCCTGAGATAATAAAGGGTTGTCCTCCATCCTTCAGCAAAGTCACCTATCACAGCGCCGTATATTCCCTCGTGTCTCGGACTGAGGTGTCGATCAGCAAAGTCGCCTATCATAACACCGTATATTCCCACGTGTCTCCCGTTTCTTCTAGCATCTCGGCTGGAGCTTCTAGAGGGGCAATCATTTGAGCTCTTTTCCATTTCATCTGCTTATTGATAGAGGCCTTCAACATGACTTCAGCTGCAGAAAACAAAAGATCAAGTTAGGTGTAAATAATATGCGGAAAACACCACTTAGCTCGGCCTCTATCGGACTAAGGACGAAATGATAGAGTATTCCCTCCTCTAATAGGACGTTGACATCGAAGCTTAAAATGGAGATTACCTTGGCTATCTCTCGGTAGGCTATCAACTTCTTGAAGCGGTGCAAGGAGGGAGAGGCCGACAATTCCAACTGTTAGTGGCTTGACCAGGAGAAAGGAAGGGTTGGCTTCACGAACAAATATCGAGTCTTCCAATACTTGTGAGAGGTGATGAGGTTGGCTAGGAATCTAGTCTCTCGGCGAGCGGTAAAGAAAATACCCTTGCTCTTTCCGCTTGGGGATGAACAAATAATGGAATGACTCAACACTCAAAGGTAGGTGGTAAAAAAGGAAGATGACGATGAACCCACAGATAAGGGTGAAAGAGTTGGGAGCCATTTGTTATAGTGGGATGCGGAAGTAGGCTGATAACTTGTCATAGAATGGGTGGAGGGGGAAGCGTAGGCCAGCCGCCAGTTGGTCGTGGAAGAAAGTCATGACACCTTCGGGCGGTTTGTGCGGGTGTTGGTATGGTTTGGGCACCCTAAGCCTGTAGGAAGGAGGAATATGGAAGGCAGACCTAAGCTCACCACAGTCTTCTTGAGTTAGGATGTTGTGGGTTCTAAGAAACCAAAGACTAAGACCCTTAGCTATTGGAATAAGGGAGGGAGAGACTTACAAAGAGGCAAGGAGGTGAACACGCTGAATAAAATGAAGAAAGGAGACGAATTCGTCGGAGAGAATGACTGAGCTAAGGGGACACTATGACAAGCAAATGTTGTGCTTTAGGTTTAAAAAAAGTTGCTTATAAAGAAAAAAATCGAGAGAAACAGGTGGCGCTTATTAGCCAATTGATCTAGGGCCTCGAACGATGCGTGGCACTCATACGAGAATTCGAAGGGTTCGATGGGCCAAGAGGTTCGGGAAATCATTCGTCTAGACATTTATGGCCCGGGAATGCCTTAAGCTCGCACTCTCCTCTTCAGACGCCTCCCCCTGGCCGACCTAGCTCCTCTCCATCACCGGAGATTCCCTCCCCGGATGGAATCCTTGCCAAATGGACTTGTTTCGTAAGGTTGCCAAGGTACTGTTCCTCCTCCTCGTCCCTACCATTTTAAGGATGGAGTTTTGAGGTGTTTTGTAGAGGAAAGCTCCGGTCTTGGTGTTCAGATCGGGTCACGGACGTACAACAACATGTACAAGGCGTGGGACGCGGAGACAAGGTGGATGATGGCGATGAAGAAGGTGTGCTTCGACTTGGTGGAGCCGGAGAGTGTGCGGTTCATGGCGAGGGAGATCATGGTGCTCCGGAGACTCGACCACCCCAACATCGTCCAGATCGAGGGGATTGCTATCTCCCGCATCTCCTCCGCCTTCTACCTCATCTTTGAGTACATGGACCATGATCTTGCTGGTCTCGCTGTGGCTCACGACGTGTGTTTCACGGAGCCTCAGGTCGGCCCCTTTCTCCCTATTTAGGTTCTTAGACTTTTGGAATGTGAACTCGAATCTTCTTCTTGATGATTTAATTCACTCAATTCTTGGATTCCTTTCTTGGATAACCTCTGTTCTCCTCTTCTACTGTTCTATTAATGATGCTGCAGGATCTCCCAATAACTTTGTAGTTTCAAGATTGAAATTTATTAACCTTCGGAAAGATAAAAAGCTGTGCTACCATTTTTATGCACTTGTTGATGAATGATGCACGCTGTTGTTTTTGAAGAATTGACCAATTTTAGAAGATTTTTTTTTAAAAAAAAAAAAAAGAGAAGTTTTAGCACCCTTGAAAACGAAAATATATGTTGATTTCGTATATAAGTGGACAAAACGTTTGAAGCCTAATACCTTGACTTAGAGGGATTGAAAGGCAAGCTAAAAAATCCTTCTTGTTGTCTCTTTGTTTACAATGAACTAATATTGTAGGCTATACAACAACAATCAAATTGTATCATGGTAAGTGAGATTGGCGATATGAATTATTTTACATCATTGGACTCTAATTCATACTATATTATCATCTATATTTAAATAATTTTCAACTTATTTTATCGTATCTAACCAAGTTTTCTTCTTTTTTATTTGGTTTGTATATTTATAATAGTTTTACATCGCCTAACTGGAGTATTTATGAAATATCTCTTGGAGTTTTTTCTCGAACAGGTGCAACCCTAATTTCCACTCTAATGTGTTCATATCTTATCTTGTCTTTCCTCGTATGTCCACACTTCCACCTTAACATCCTAATTTTTGCAACTCTTATCTTTTGTTCATGTGCTAGAGTTATAGTCCAACATTCAACTCTATATAACTTAGCAAGTTTACTCACCATTTTATAGAATTTCCTTTTAAATTTTAAGCGTACTTTATGATCACAAAGAATACCAAATGTATTTCTCCATTTCAATCATCTTATATTCTATGTAAGACATCTATTTTAATCTCTCTATCCTGTTGTAAAAATAATTCTAAATACTTAAAACTCTCGGTTACAGATAATTTATTATTTTCTATCTTAATAATTGTCTTATTATATCTAATATTACTAAATTTAAAGTTCATATATTCTGTTTTTATTTTACTATGTTTAAAATCTTTCACTTCCAAGGTTCAAATTTAGCATTTACTCCTTCATGTGTTTCATTTATAAAACAATATCATCTGCAAATAATAAACACTATAGAATCATATTTTGGATATGTCCAGTAAGTTCATCTCATGATTAGTTAAAAACATAGAGACTTAAAGTTGATTTTTGATCTAGCTCTATCTTTATGGGAAACACTTTGGTTAATTCTCTTGATGTTTTCACTCTCGCCATTATATCCTCATAAATATCTTTAATTATTTTAATTTACGTTATGCTAATAGTTTCTTTTCGGAAAACTTTTACATAATTTTCTTTGGGATTCTATTATAAGCTTTTTCAAAGACTATAAATATCAAGTAAAAGTTCTATTTTTGTTTCCGATATTTTTCAATTAGTTGCCCGAGAAGATGTGTAACTTCGATATAGTAGACGGTAAAGAAGAAAAAAAAAAGTTTGATTGGAATGCCGCAATTGTTTATGACATAGAAGTTCAACTGTAGATGCAGCTTCAACAATTGTGCTCTGTTCGCTTTCTTGTTTCACAATTATTGAAAGTTCAAATGTTGTTATAAATCAGGCAAGTTATCTGTTGACAGAGAAAGATGCATGAAATACAAGTTTTAATTGTTATCCTACTAAAATGAGAGTGTTAGTGCCACCAGAATTGTTATATATAATTGCATATTTCTTTTTGGTTTACACATTGATATGAACATACCCTCTGCCATTATGTTACATGCAGTTGATGTTCTAGGTTCTGTAATTTGCCCCAGGTCAAATGCTACATGAACAGTTAGTATTTGGTCTCGAGCATCGTCATAACCGAGGAGTGCTACGCCGCGATATTAAGTATTCAAATTTGCTTTTGGACAACGAAGGGATACTCAAGATAGCCGATTTTGGACTTTCTTTTACATTTGATCCGGACCATAAGGCACGAATGACCAGTCAAGTGGTCACATTATGGTATCGAGCCCTAGAACTCCTACTTGGCGCAACAAATTATGGTGTCGGTGGAGTGTTGGCTACATTTTAGCAGAGTTGTTAATGGAGCAAACAGTTTTTCCTGGAAGAACCGAGGTAATGTATTAGCATTCTATTCCTCTACATGTCGCCATTAGTGGCAGTGACATTCTTAACATTTGATTGATATCTTTGAATGAACTTGTGGATGTCAGACACACACTGCCATAGCCATGCTTCAAATATTCGACACATTTCTTTTGCTTACTTGAGTTTTTATATATGTAAACAATTGAGTGCAGTAGTCAACTATCAAACTCTAAGTGTCGAACCATGAACAGTGTTTAACTACTCTAGTTGACTATGATGAAGAGTCAATTGACCAATCAAATCAATTTTTTTTTTATTTTATAGCAGTCGATTGACACTTTAAGCAATAAAGTGCCAATAATAGTTGGATGCCCCAGTCAAATTGCAAACTTTCAGCATGTGAACTCTGATTTAGCAATTGACTAGTGCTTTTGATAGTCGACTATCAATAACAATTGAGTGCTCCAGTTGAATGCCAAATTTTATGTTCGTGAGCTAAAACACAGTAGTCGATGGACAAGAAGCCATCGAGTGTCGTGGTCGACTCATAAAATTTTTGTTCGCAATTTTAAGTGCATCAGTCGATTGACACTTTACAATAGTCAACTGATGGCGAATCAATATTGTGTTTCCGTATCAAACACAACGATTTTAACCATATACAACAGAGGTTACCCAAGTTTTTGCTGCCGTTCTATGTGGAAAAATCTGTAAATCTTAAAATCAAGACCTAAATCTAGATTTTCTATCTATATTTCAATGAACAATCATCATTTTGTATTAATAGATCGAAATCTATCACAAAACTGACAAAAAAACAACTACGTAATGCTATAGAATCAACAAAATGACCTTTGCTTTGATGCATGGAACATGAATCTACAACATGCATTCTTAAAATTAAATGAATACAAAACGATTCGTGCAAAAAGATCTAGTTTTATTGAGTTTGGTTTTAAGAGTGCAAGTTATAGATTCATGTTCTATCATGCTTTAATTTGGTTACTACTTGTATATATCCAATCCAATGAGCGTCTTCTGAGAACAAGATCAATACAATATCTCCATCCCATTTTACTACTGCCCTTTGTGAATCCAGTAATCTTTTAACATTTTGTGAAACTCTTTAGCCATGAACTCGAATAGGTATCTTATCCTCTCTTGCTAACTTGCAGAGAATGCAGTTGATGACTTGAATAAACATGACTAGCAAAAGCGAGAAGTTCCCACCACCTCATCGGGATAGAGTTGTTGGAGTCCCGTTGAACGGGCCAATGTCTTTCGCAGCACCAGTACATCTTTTACTTCATCGGTGTTCGAAGCCAAAGAGTATTCTGGTAGAGGACCGATTGCTAACGATGGCACGGGCAAGACGAGTGCAAGTAAAGAGGAACCGAGAATGGAAGTGCATGGTTTGAGGAGATTGTTGGAGATCAAAAGAAATAGAAGAGTCCATGGAACTAAAAGAAAAGAATTGGAAGCTCTTGGATCAATCAAACAGTAGTTAGCCCTTTGTGTTTCATGTCCATCCACTTCAGAATGTAAGAAAGTGAAGTTGTAACATGTACAGAGAAGAATGTCAATGACTGATTTTATTCCTATTCAGTAACAGTTAAGAGTTTTAACACTGCAAGTTATTGATTTATCTTACTCAACTGTTAGTTAAACATTCTTAAGGATTAATTGCATGGTAAAATTAGTAACAGAATTGGTGATCCAAGAAATGGTTTGTTTGATACTAAGTTGAGTTGAGTTGCTAACTCTTATTTAAAGATGTTGTTGAATAGGATGATAATGACCATGCAGACATGCTGAAGAAAAGCTTTAACCAAAAGAGTTGTACTTTCAAACTGAAGTTATCAGACAGAACAACTATATTTTAGAATTAAACATTATTTTTGTCGATCAGTGTGAAACATTTAATAGTAATTAGTAACTAATATACAAAAGTACATAGAAATATACTCTGCAATATAATTAAGAATAGCAAATAAAGGGTACATAGAAATATACTCTGCAATATAATTAAGAATAGAAAATACAGAGTACAGAGAGAGAGATATACATGATAAAAATTTTATTCCATTTCGATAAATTGTATATATTCACAAAGTTTTTTTTACAGAATAATAATTCAGAATAACAAATAAAAAGTATCTACTCTCTGAAAGTACTAGCCAGTATGCTCCGAACGTCTACGTGACTCACATACTGATGCACCAAATGATAATCGTCGTGTACTTTTTTTAGCATCTATAAATCAACGAATAAATAAATGTTAGAAATGTTTATATATTTAAAATTCAAATTAATCCTAGTAAATTAGAAAGAATATTGATTTCTTACCGAAAAGACAGATGCTAGAGTGTCATCATCGTCCACAGTAGTATAAAATGGCGAATCTCCTGCTGCGGCTACGTACTTACGCCAAGTGTAAGGAAAATAGGCGTATCTACACAAATTAAAATATTAATAATTTAAATTATAAATAAATAATTATTTTATTTATTTATTTATACATACCTTTTAATATGAATGAGATTCCACTGATTATGTGGCCAAACTCGTACAGTATCATCCAAAATTAATACTCTGGACTCGGAAGTAGCCACGAGATCTAAATTTTTAATCAATAAACCATGATCATCTATACTGGCGTCCTCTCTGGAGATAATTCTACCCGAGAATAAAGTGCCGGTGGGATCCAGTAACTCAGCCATGGCATCTGCATATATGCGAGCCCCCATAGTGACGATGTACAAGTCGAACATTTGACTGGCCTGATACAAAACAAAAAAAATGATTAATTCACACACATATATATTAATACACGTGAACATTGAAAATTAGAAAACCAAAGAGCAAGAAAAAAAACTCGAGGAATTGTATCCTCGATGTTAACCGGTATATAGACTTGTATAAACAAGATTAAATTCTCCATTAACCGAATTACAGCAGAAAAAAAGAGTAAAAATCTATATGAACCAAATTACAGCAGGAAAAAAAACAATAAAAATCTATACAAACCAAATTACAGCAGGAAAAGAAGAGAGTAAAAATCTATAAGAACCAAATTATTGCAGATAAAAAAAATTATTGTAGGTGATTTTTTTTTTCGTTTTTATTTTTTAGGAAAATGAGAAAATGTATTTGGTTGGTGTTTTTCATCTCTATTTTCCAGAAAAATAAAGGAGCATTTTTTAAAAAATTAGAAAATACAAAAAAATCATTTTCTATTTTCATTTTCGTTTTTCAAAAAATAAAAGAATGTTTTCTAAAAAATTGAAAAACATAAAAAAATTATTTTATATTTTCTGAAAAAAATAGAAAATAAAAAATGAAAATTTCTCCACGAATTGAATCAAACACTCCTTTATTTTTTTTTAAACCCCCGGGAGCTTTTTATATATTAATATATTTAATCCTTATATAATAAAAACGACACTGTATGTGACCTTTATCTTCTAATTTTATTTGAAAACATTATTCATTTAACCATCAAACAAATTTAATGAAAATATAAAAAATTAAAACAAAAAAAACTATTAACAGAATTAAAATTTAATAAACACTTACAGAATAAATAAACACTGATAAATAAACCGAATAAAATAAACAGAAATAAAATGTAATGATAATGATAAATAAACACTGATAAAATAAACACTGAATAAATAAAGAGATTAATAGATACTTAAAAATTTTGATGGTTTACCTTGAGGATGAATTCTCTGGCGCCGGGTCGAAGTTTCGTCCAATATTTGAGACGATCGACGCAGAAGAGATCGCCATTTTTATTTTCTTGCGGCGTTGCCAATTTTTTTTGCAGAACTCGTTTATCAGCGGGATCGAGTCGATCAAACTGATAGAAAAAACAATATTGATGTTGGAGAATCAGATTCAAAGATATGATTATGATTCAAATATGTTGGAGAATCAAATTCAAAGATCTGATTATGATTCAAATATTTTGGTATAATGACAAAGATCATGTAAATCTTGTAATTATGATCATTTTATATTCTGCTATAATTTGATTATATATTTCCTAGAATAATTTTATTTCTTAGAATAATTTAGTTTCTAGATTTAACATTGTACTCTTTATATATACAATTTCATAATTCAATAAAGTGAGGAATTCTTTCATCTATTTGTCTTGTCTTTCATGGTATCAGAGCCATCGTTCTCCCTCTTTCCCATGGCCACTGACCAAACCCAGGTTGTTGTTTCCAATCCTGCCAACCCGACATCCCCTCTCACTCTCATCAATATTTCTCATCAAAATATTGTCAAACTTATCTCCACCAACTATATTTCCTGGAAACTACAGATTGAGGCTATTCTAATTGGATACGATCTTTTCAAATTTCTTGATGGCTCTCACCCGTGTCCACCGCCCACAGTTTGTGTAAACAATGTTGACATGCCAAATCCGGATCATCTTCCTTGGATCCGACAAGACAAACTTCTTTTTGGTGCTCTCGTTGGCTCCATCTCATCTCCTCTAATTCCTCTTATTCAACAGGCGGCCACCACTCGCGAAGCTTGGATTATTCTTGCTAATACTTATGCTCGTCCGTCTCGTGGCCACATTAAGCAAATCAAGGATCAACTCAAACGGGCGGTTAAAGGTTCTCAATCGATTTCAGAATATATGCAGTTTATTAAATGTCGTTCTGATGAACTTGCTGCACTTGGAAAGCCAATGGATCATGAGGACCTCATTGAAATAATTCTTGCGGGCTTGGATGATGATTACAAAACTATTGTTGACATTATTGAAGGTCGGGACACGCCAATTTCCTTTGATGAATTACATGAAAAGTTGATTAATCGGGAGTTGTCCTTGCGCCATTCACAGTCCTTGATCTCTCCTCTTCCTGCCACGGCCAATGTTGCGACTGGCCGATCTAGATCAAGTGTTCGAAATTTTCTCCTCGACAAAATTGGCGATCATCACAACAACATCTACCTTATCCAAACACTGTCTCTTCGACAACTCTCAACAACGACCGTCACGTCCGTTTCTTGGAAAGTGTCAAGGGTGTCGTACTCAGGGACACACAATTTCTCAATGTCCATTTTTTAAAATTGTACCTGTTCCATCTGCATCACAGACTGCTGCTCACCATCAACCTTGGTCGCCACAACGACAATGGCAACCAAAAGTCAACGTGGCCACTACTTCAGCCTCCACCACTCCTTCTTGGCTTCTTGATAGTGGTGCATCTCATCATGTCACCTCAGAGCCTCAACAACTGTCGCTACATTCTCCATATGATGGTCCTGATGACATAATGATTGGTGATGGTACTGGGTTACATATCACTCATACGAGTTCTACTATCCTAAAAACTGCCTCTCATAATTTTAATTTACAGAATATTTTATGTGTTCCCACTATGAAGAGAAATCTTATCTCTATTTCTAAATTTTGCACATCCAATAAAACTTCTACTGAATTTTTTCCCACTTCTTTTTGTGTGAAGGATCTGCAGACGGGGGCACCACTCGCAGGCGATCTAGCGATGGTGTTTATGAGTGGCGACCTCATCAACCGTCCTCTTCCTCATTGCTTTTTCGGTGTTAAAGCTTCTCCTTCTGAGTGGCATCATCGTTTAGGACATCCATCTAAGCATGTTTTTCAACACTTAGCTTCTAACTTCAACTTAGATTTATCATCCAACTTATCACATTCGTTTCATTGTAAGGATTGTCTTTGCAATAAAAGTCACAAATTACCATTTTCTCAATCTTCTATTGTCTCTCTCTTGCTCCTCTGCAAATTATTTTCTACGATGTATGGACCTCCCTATTTATTCGGTTGACAAGTACAAATATTACGTTATTTTGTCGATCACTTTACCCATTACATTTGGCTCTATCCTTCAACGCAAATCGATGTCTCTTTCATTTTCCACGCTTCAAAGCTCTTGTTGAAAATTATTTTAAACAGAAAATTGTTACATTTTATTCTGACAATGGAGGGGAATACACAGCCTTATCATCATTCCTAAGTCATCATGGCATTTCACATCTCACGTCACCACCTCATACTCCGGAACATAATGGATTCTCTGAGCGTCGTCATCGTCATATTGTAGAAACCGGTCTTAGTCTTATGTCTCGTGCCTCTTTGCCTCTTACCTTCTGGTCATATGCCTTCTCCACGGCGACATATCTCCTCTCATCAATCTTCACATGGTGTCACCTTACCAAAAATTGTTTGGCTCTCCTCCTAATTACTCTAAACTTCGTGCCTTTGGGTGTCTTTGCTACCCTTGGCTTCGTCCCTACTCTTCTCACAAACTTGACCCTCGCTTGTATCTTTCTTGGTTATTCTCTCACGCAGTGCCTATCTGTGTTATGATCCCATCACCTTGAAAGTTTATATCTCTCGCCATGTTCGCTTTGTCGAGTCCATTTTTCCAATGTCTGGTCTTCAAACTAATCTTCCCCGTCCTGATGAGTCAACTAGTTCCACTTGGCTTTCGGTTGTCGTTCTACTTCCGTCCTCATCAACACCATCTATGGATCACTCAGGCACAATAACCCCGGCTGCCTCCTCTAGTACTGCAGGACATATTCAGAAGCCTCAGTCAAGCTCACTCTCAGCCCCACCTCAATCACTTACCGATGCCTCTTCTTCCCCACCAGTGCCTTCAACCCGACCATCACACATCATCACCCGCTCTCGTAACAACATCCACAAACCCATCAATAAGCTTAACTTGTCTGCTCAAATAGCCCATGAGATTGAACCAACCTCTGTGACCCAGGCTCTCAAGGATCACAAATGGCGTCAGGCCATGTCTGTTGAGTTTGATGCTCTTGTTAGCAATGGCACGTGGGTACTTGTCCCTAAGTCATCAACTCAGAATATAGTCGCAAATGGATTTTTCAGATAAACGCTTAGCCAATGGCTCTATTGATGTATAAAGCTCGGTTGGTTGCCAAGGGTTTTCATCGACTGGTATTGACTATCATGATACGCTTAGCCCCGCTGTCAAACCCACTACAGCCTCTTGTTCTCTCACTTGTCACAACCATGGTTGGTCCATCCGCCAACTTGATGTTAATAATGCATTCCTTCAAGGCACCCTGACAGAGGATGTTTATATGGCGCAACCACCAGGTTTTATTGATCCAGATCATCCTCAGCATGTTTGCAAATTGAGAAGGGCTATCTATGGTCTCAAACAAGCTCCTCGTGCTTGGTACAACGAAGCACCGATTTCTCATCACTTGAGAATTCCATTTCATATACCTCTCTCTTTATCCTCAACTATACAGGTTTAATATTATATCTTCTTGTATATGTTGACGATATTATCATCACTGGAAACGACACAAAAGTTGTTCAGCATTTCATTGATTTGCTTGCTAAGCGGTTCTCTCTTAAAGATCTTGGCCCTTTGACTTATTTTCTTGGCGTAGAAGTGCTCTCTCATTCCCAAGGTTTGTTACTTTCTCAGCGTCATTACATTGCTGACCTTCTTACTCATACCAAGATGACAGATGCTTGGCCGGTTTCCACGCCTCTACCTACCACGCCTACCCTTACACTTCGAAACGGCACACCCTTTTGATCCGTCAGTATTGTAATCATAGTAGGTCGTCTTCAGTACTTATCTCTCACTCGTCCTGACATTGCTTATGTGGTTAACAAGCTATCTCAGTTTATGCATTGTCCTACTGATGAGCATTGGAAGGTTGTCAAACGTGTTTTAAGATATTTATGTGGCACCATTGATCATGGCATTCTACTTCATCGTCAATCATCTCTTGCTCTACATGCATTCTCTGATGCGGACTGGGCTGGAAACAAAGATGACTTTACATCCACTAGCGCTTATATTATTTATCTTGGACGAAATCCTATTTCCTGGAGCTCGAAGAAACAACGCACTGTTGCTCGATCCTCCACTGAAGCAGAATATCGTTCTGTTGCCGCCACGGTTGCGGAACTACGCTGGTTGTCTTCTCTCCTTGGCGAGCTTGGCTTCTCTTCATCCCAAAAACCAGTCATCTACTGCGACAATGTGGGTGCCACCCATCTCTGCTCTAATCCAGTGTTTCACTCTCGAATGAAGCATGTGGCTCTCGACTATCACTTCATTCGTGAACAAGTTCAAAATGGTAATCTTCGAGTTACACATGTATCTTCTGTGGATCAACTAGCAGATGCGCTTACCAAACCATTACCCCGCCTACGCTTCCAACAATTGATGACCAAGATTGGTCTCCGATCACGGAGCCCCATCTTGCGGGGGCATGTTGGAGAATCAGATTCAAAGATATGATTATGATTCAAATATGTTGGAGAATCAAATTCAAAGATCTGATTATGATTCAAATATTTTGGTATAATGACAAAGATCATGTAAATCTTGTAATTATGATCATTTTATATTCTGCTATAATTTGATTATATATTTCCTAGAATAATTTTATTTCTTAGAATAATTTAGTTTCTAGATTTAACATTGTACTCTTTATATATACAATTTCATAATTCAATAAAGTGAGGAATTCTTTCATCTATTTGTCTTGTCTTTCAATTGAAAGGAGGAATTAGCATTTAATTATTGAAATAAAGTCACGATGAAATACAGTGTTTGGACAATGTTGCTTACCCCGACTGAGTTTAGGAGAGTGAGATCTAAATCCAAAACCAAGGCCAGTTTCGACGAAGAAATCGGCAACTCTACTCGTTGCTTTTTCGCAGCAGCGTTTTCTCCGGCGGACTCATCGTCGATGCAAAGCTCGCGCTTCCGTCTGATCGCTGTGGGATCATGCGATCCGCCCAAGACTCCACGGCTGAGTCCATGAACGGCGGGAGGTTTCGCGACGTCGGAAGCGAGCAGCAGCGCCATGGCAACGAAGGAGGAATGAAAACTGGAGGGAAGGTGGAGAGGGAAATGAAATGAAATCCAGAGAGTATAGCTGAGCAGTATTTATATATTCTAGCGCATTATTTTCAAATTTTAAATTTTTTAACGATTAGTAATCGAGATTAATCATTATTAAAGTTTATTAATCATCAGTTTTGATTGCTAAATTGGATTTAATGAAATCGTTATTTTGATTGTAAATTAATCATTACTAAATATAGTAACCAAATCTAAGTTTTGTAAAGTAATCATTACTAAATATAGTAAACAAATCTATCTTTTTAGTAATCATCGCTTAAATGTCTCATTATTTTTTGATTTACTAAATTTCAGTTATCGTTTATTATTTTGTTTGACAAAAAGGATAAGTACGGATTATCGAGATTAATTAACTTACAGTTAAACTAGCTAATTGGCGGCTAACATATTTCGGGTTTTCTTAAAGAATGGTCAATGACTCACGTAGCCTAGCTAATTTATACTAGTTTTGATTAAGTTAATTTTTTTAATTAATTTTCGATCAAACTAATTTTACCCGATTTAATGAAAATGTTTGGAAAGTACGGGGAGTGCATTTAATTAATACGTAGGAGAGATTATGTTCCTTATAGAAAAGTTTATAAAATTGATGCCCGACCTCCTTGTCCCCTACTGTGTTGCTTTGCTGCACCTAAATGCTCGCCGACCGGGCTGCATGCCTGATATTGTCGAGTTCTAAAGTAGAAGAGTCGGAGAGTGAACCGACGTCAGTCATTCTTGTCGAAAGCAGACGTAGCAGAAACACGGCGAGGAGAAGCTCGAGGACGAAAGCGCAGCCATTTCTGCATCTGGTTAATTTGTTTTCCCTAGCCGTATCTTAGTGTTGACTCGAAGAGATCAGCGAGTCTCGGTGGTGATCGGCCGGCCACCGGACGGCAAACTTTGACCAGTACTGCATTTATGGGATGATTCTGTAGCAGAAAGAAAAGGAGCATCATCTTTCAACACCTAAATCTTCGCTGAAACTTAAACAGAAAAGGAATTGCGATGCTTCAATTCAAAGCGAGTTTGAAAACTCAATGATTGACACAGGAATTAATTAAAAGAGATCTAATGCATCGAGACAGGAAGTTAACTTGAAATTTCATAGAGAACTTCGCAAATTTTCACACGACGACAATTCAAAGCAAAAATGGGAAATTCAGGTAGCATTTGATTTGTAAAAAAAAAAATCATTTTTTATTTTCATTTTCTAAGAAAATAAAAAAATAACATTTGGCTGGCAGAGAAAAAATTTTCTAGAAAACAGAAAAAAGTTTCTGTTTTGCAGAAAACAGAAAACTGCATGCAAATCAAACAACACTTAAAACGTCCACGGCCAAAGGGAGAAGGGTTGGTTGGGCTTAGACGGCCTTGATCTTCTAGAGGATGCATCGATCCGATGGTCGAGTCAGCTTCCTCCTGCAGTTCACGGGATTCCGGAGCTACTTTGTCACCAGAGACACAGAGCAGTCTGAGAAGCAAAGTCGGTCATCGGGAAGGCTTGCTGGGTCCCTCGTCCAAGGCCCAAAAATATTTTACTATTAATGAGGGCTCATTTTTTAAATTTTGCAATAGAAATAGGGCCTATTTTTCAATTTTCGCCCGGACCCCTAAGTTCAAATTCTAAAATCAAGACTGACTCTGTGAGAAAGACTCACAAACGAGTAAAAAAGGGCGTCGAGGAATTCCTCGACAAAGCCCCTATAATGCTCAAGTCAGGATGTATAAGAGACAACATAAACCAACAAGGGTAAAGAAACTAGTAGTCAAGAAGGATTCAGGGGAAAACGGAGAAGAGGCGAGAGCCCTCTTCTCTACTCCCCTTTCTCCTTTATATATGCAAACCCGATGGTCTGGATGCCCATAGAGAATCACGAGAGGCATGGTCTGATAGAACTGTAATAATACGGAGGGGATCTCGGGAGATATGGTCTCATTAATGAAAGAATGTATTCGTACGACTTAGGATCCTCGAATCTCAGGAGGCATGATCTCATTAATGAAGAAATGTGTTTGTACGACTTTGGGATCTGAGGAAGCATGACTTCGTTAATAAGGAGAGGTGAGTGTACGAACCTTGAATCTCGGGAGACATGACATCATTAATGAAGGAATGTGTTTATATGACTTTGGGATTCGAGAAAGTATAACCTCATTAATAAGGAGAGGTGAGTATACGAACTTCAAATCCCGAAAGGCATGATCTCATTAATAAAGGAATGTGTTTGTATGACTTTGGGATTAGGAAAAACATGGTCTCATCAATCAGGAGAGGGGATACGTCAACGATGATTGTGGGCCCGCAACAGAGACAATAGGATTTGGCTTTCGTGATGGGACACAACCATTTCCTCATTGGCTTGGATTAAGAACCTTTTGAGCTCTGACACCTAGGCCAAACTGAGTTACTGCTGAGGTAAAAAACTGTCGAGGTAAGATATTGACATGAATACTGATGAGATAAGATATTGGCAAGTTGAGTTACTACTGAGGTAAGATACTGACACGGATACTGCCGAGATAAACTACTGTTGAAGTGAGAAACTATGCTCTCATGATAGATCCAAGTTAATGGTGTCGCTCTTGACCCAGAGCGGACCCAAGTTATTCTAAGGCCTTGGATAATACCTTGATAATTGGAGCCTATTTATAGTTAATTTTGACATAAAATTTTTTTTGGGCCTTATATAAAGGCTCTAATAATATTAAAAAATTTTGGGCCCTGAGCGCTCACCCCAATAGCCCTGGCTCAGTGCCGACTCTACTTGACCAGATCTAACTTGAGAGCTCTAACTCATTTTAATCGTTGAGTTGATTCAACCACCTGACTAGGGATATTTTTCTTTGCATCGTTATTGATACCGATCGAGTATATAATCGTGGCAGCAGGTTCATATCTCGGCAGGTTTATGTCTCGACAGGTTTATATCTCGGTTGACGAGCGGGTCCTAATCGACGTGGCAGGCGTTAAAGTTAAGATGTCCAACGAGGCATCACGTGCCAGGGGAGGGGGGTGCCGCGCAACAAGCAAACATTCTTCCGTGCATACATCAAGGGGACACGTTTGCAGTATTAATGGAGCCCTGACTCTCATCAACCACGTGAGCGACATTGATTATGCCCCATGCGCTTGCCACATTTTATTGAGGTAATGACCTCTATCATTCCTAAATATGGTAGATCGCCACCTTAAAGAGCCCACACCTCTCATACGTCCCATACCGCTCCGTAGGGATTGGCGAGCTTATATAAAGGTAACATGAGGAGATCCAAGAGGTTCGAAATCTCCACTCCGCCCCTCTCCTTGCATTGCATTCCTTACACTCTTCTTGTCAATCCCTAACTTGAGCGTCGGAAGGGCATAGCAGAGATCCCTCTCGGCGCCCTTAACGATATTTCTTTTTCATATTTTCCTCTCTTGCCCATCCAAGATACATCAATCAGTCTCATCCGAGATGAATCATCGATCTAGCCAAATCAGTAGACCATCTGATTCAACAGACGCTGAGTCATTCTCGCTATAGGGAAACCCCGTATCACGGTTGCTCAGCGGCAACATAATTGGCGCTGTCTGTGGGAAACGTCTTCGATTTAATTGAGACACATATGAGGGACCACAGAGCGAATTTTGGAAATCAAAGCTCCACCGAAGAAAACATGACGAGGGAGGATGTCATAGCCTTAGTCACAAACACCGTGGAAGAAGTGCTGAAATGGCACTTCTCACAAAATCCATCTCCTATCCCGACATCCCCATCTCCAACTCCGATGCCTACTCAAGTGCCCTCTCTTCCAATTCCAGCTCCCCCGATCACAGTTCCCATAATCTCGTTGCTGGCCGAATCTTCCTCAGTGACATCTCTACAAGGGTCGTCTAAAGAAGCGAACTCTCGTAAGCCGCTTGATCGAGATCCTAAGAAGGGAAAAGCTCCGGTTGCTGTGGAAATCATTCGGGTGGGAGGGCCTTGCCCGAAAAATCTTATGTGCCAAATATTTTTGGTCAACTATGTAGAATGATGCCACCCATTGTGTCCGTATGTGCCTTAGTTGCCAGAAACACTAGAATTTCTCCCAGCGATCGGTGGAGTTATTGAAGTCCTCGGTGATATCTTGCCCCTTTGATCAATGGGGGATGTATATTGTGGGTCCATTGCCAGCGGGGCCAAGTCAGAAAAAATTTGTACTTATTGCGGTGGATTACTTCTCCAAGTGGGTAGAAGCCGAGTCATTGGCCAAGATAATAGAAGAAGCGGTACTGAAGTTCCTCTGGAAAAATATTGTCTGTTGATTTACTATCCTGTGAAAGCTAGTCTCGGACAACGATCGACAGTTCCAAGGCCGAAAGATCAAGGAGTGGTGTCAACAGTTAGAAATTCAGCAAACCTTTACTTTAGTGGCATACCCTTAGAGCAATGACCAAGCCGAAGTAACTAACCGGGAGTTGATTCGGGGACTCAAGACCAAGCTAGATCATACCTTAGGAAGTTGGGTCGAGGAGCTATCAGGTATTCTCTGGCATACCGAACAATTCCCAAAGATAGTACGAGCCTCACCCCTTTCCACCTTCTCTATGATTCAAAGGCTCTCGTCCCTGTGGAGATTGACATGTGATCACCCCGGGTTGCCACTTACACCTCAGGTAGTGCCGACAATACTTAGAAGTGGTTGATAGAATTGGACTTAGTAAACAAAACTCAAGAGAATGCTGCTCTCCGAGTGGGGGCCTTTCGGTGGAAGATAGCTCAAGCTTAAAATAAAAAGGTTGTACCTCGTTCCTTTCAACCAGGATACTTTGTATTAAAAAAAGATTCAGTCTGTGGGGGAGGTTCGCAAGCTATTGCCTCGATGGGAGGGTCCCTACAAAATTTTCAAGAAACTCAGCTCTAGAGCTTATTATTTGTAGGATGACAAAGGGAAAGAATTTGCTCGGTCGTGGAATACTTTTCACCTACGACCTTACCGTGTATAGTTGGCTAGTGGCCAAGTGGGTATGTAATAGTACTCTGTCCCCGAGATAATAAAGGGTTGTCCTCCGTCCTTCATCAAAGTCGCCTATCACGGTACCATATATTCCCTCGTGTCTCAAACTGAGGCGTCCTTCAGCAAAGTCGCCTATCACGACACCGTATATTCCCACGTGTCTCCCGCTTCTTCTGGCGTCTCGATGGGAGCTTCTGGAGGGGCAATCATTTGAGCCCTTTTCTATTTCATCCATTTGTTGATAGAGGCCTTCAACATGACTTTAGCTGCAGAAAACAAAACACCAAGTTAGGTGTAAATAATAAGCTGGAGACAAGCGTAAGATTTTTACTTAAGGACCCACTTAGCTCAACCTCTATTGGACTTAGGCCGAAATGATAGAGCACTCTCTCCTCTAATAGGACGTTGACATTGAAGCTCAAAATGGAGATTACCTCGGGTATCTCTCGATAGGCTGCCGACTTCTTGAAGCGGCACAAGGAGGGAGGGGGCGACAGTTCCAACTACCAGTGGCTTGGTCAGGAGAAAGGAGGGGTTGGCTTCACAAACAAATATCGAGTCTTCCAATACTTGTGAGAGGTTGGCTAGGAATCTAGTCTCTCGATGAGCGATAAAGAAAAAGACCCCTGCTCTTTCCACTTGGGGACGAACAAATAATGGAATGACTAGACACTCAAAGGTAGGTGGTAAAAAAGGAAGATGACGATGAACCCACATATAAGGCTGAAAGAGTTGGGAACCATTTGTTATAGTGGGATGTGGAAGTAGGCTGATAACTTGGCATAGAAGGGGTGGAGGGGGAAGCGTACACTACAAAAAAAATTGTTTTTTGGCGACGAAATTTGGCAACGAATTATTTTCATTGCAAATCTGCAACAAATATAGCGACAAATTTTAGGTTTCGTCGCAAATTTGTAACGAAATAAATTGTTTAGCAATTTAAAAAATAAATTGTCAAGAAATTTTTGCAACGAATTATGAATTGCAGACAAATTTGCATTTAATTTATTTTTCGTCGCCAATTTGCGACGGAAATAATTTTCGTCGCATAATTTAGCGACGAATTCAGAATTCGTCGCAGATATTTAATTTATTAAAAAAAAATAGAAAACAAGTTCTGCTGAACGAGTTTATTTTTAAATATTTTGTAACGAATTCGTGGATTCGTTGCAAAATAGCAACGAATCCAGGATTCGTTGCAAAATTAATATTAAAAAATAAATTCACGTTTTAAAAAGTTTAAATTTTTTTTTTAAAAAAATTGCAACGAATCCTGGATTCGTTGCAATTTTTTTCAACGAATCCTAGATTCGTTGCAATTTTTTGCAACGAATTCGTGGATTCGTTGCAAAATTAATATTAATATTAAAAAATAAATTAACGTTTTAAAAAGTTTAAATTTTTTTTTTTTGCAACGAATCCTGGATTCGTTGCAAAATATTGCAACGAATCCACGGATTCGTTGCAAAATTAAAATTACAAAATAAACTTAACGTTTTAAAAAGTTTAATTTTTTTTTTATAAAAAATTTGCAACGAATCCAAAGATTCGTTGCAAAATTTATTTAACTTTACCCCAATGCCCTAATCCTCGTCGACCACGTGCCCCCAGTGCCCGCCGCGGCGACCGGCGCCGCGCCTTGACCACCGCCGCGAGCCGAGCCGGCCCGGCCGTGTGGCCGCGGCGCCCGCTAACTTCGCCGCCCTCGTCCGGTCGCGTGCCCCAATGGCCATGAGCCCACTGCTCCGCCGCCTCGCCGCCCGAGCCCGGCCGCCGCCGCGCGAGCCAGCCTCGCGCCGCCGTCGCCTCCACTGCCGATCGCCGGCGCCCGCCTCCTGCCCGGTATGGCGCGCTTCTGCCCGGCCACCGCGAGTCGTCGCCATTGTCGGCCGGCGCCAAACCGGCGCGCCTCCTGGCGCATGAGCGGTCGCCGGTGTCAAGCGATTCCGGCCGGCCTGCCGCGACCAGCCGTGCCAGCTGACGATGTCCAGGCTGCCGCCGGCCACTCCCGCGATCGCCACCGCCGTGGGTACTGATTAGGTCTCTGTCAGAGGTCCGATCGCCGCTGTAGCCGCCAAACCACCAATCGGCTCGAGAGGCGGCCCACCTACCAAGTGGTATAATTTTTTTTTTAAAATCATTGTTATTTTTTATATAGAAAATTATATTATTGTTAATTTTCTGTGTTTATCGAGAGTGGTATTAGAGTGGTATGGTATAGTTTAATCATGATGCATTCCATTCAAAATCATACGGGACTCCATGATATTACCATAATCTTCTGATTTTTATGCCTCTGGCCCAATTCATTGACACCTTAATGCCATGGTGGTTAGCATAAGATAGTGAGATGTCTTTTTATAACAAAGGATAATGTATACTAAATGCAGTAATACATGGAAACATATTATATGTTATTATATCATGATTTTGCAAACATTCAACTCATGTAACATATATAATATAAGTTTTCAAGTATGATAAAATTCAAGGATATGACACATTACCATTTCATAAACATTCACATACACCTTCAGAATCTGCAACCCATTACAACTGTTGTCTTTTTCGGTTATGTTTAAAGATTGTTAAACATAGTGAATTCATATGTGAACTAACTGTATATTCGTATTATTGTAATTTCTAGGAGTTTATATTAATATAATTGATTGAAAACATAATGCATGTGAAAGGAGTTGGATGTATAATAGGAATTTACAACGCGGATTTAATCGATGAATTTATGAGTGGGTTGCAAGAGTTTTTAAATTTCGCAGCCTAGTAATGTTGAGTTTATGGATGGTAATCGGATAAGGTGTCCGTGCGTAAAGTGTCACAATGGTAGATTTTACCGTCTCAGCAAAGTTTGAGCATCTTTGTAGATTTGGATTCGCTGTAAAATTACTATAATCGACATGTCATGGTGAACCATTTATATCCAAGTTTACGATAGTTTATGATACACACAAGTCTCTAGGGATCAAAGTGATTATAATCAATTAAATCCATATCGAGAGGATGATATATGATGAAGGCCCGAATTTGATTCCCAATCACAAGGTGCAACTTCAAGTCAGTTCCTCCAACAGAGCAAATGTTTACTAATGCATCACCCTTGGAAGAGGTGCAAGTAACAGGGAGGTCGAATATGAATAATGAAGCATATCTCAAATTTCAGAGGTGTTGAGTGCCGCAGATGCACCTTTATGGGTGGTTGTGAGACTCACACTAAACTATCGCTCACCGCAAGAATGTTGAATGTCAAGGCAGAGCATAATGTGTCCAAGAGTGTTTTAATAATTTTGTTCAAGCTTTTGAAGAGGCATTGCCGTGATCATATCTTGCTTGAATGATTTGTACAGTATGAAAAAGCGATGAAAGAATTAGGTCTCGGTGGAAAGAATTGATGTGTGCAGAGAGATGGTTGTATGTTATATTGGGAGATGATGCAGATGTGGATGTTTGTAAATTCGTAATCAAGATAGGTACAAGAGCACTAGTAGGAGGCAAAGAACGACGTAAATCATATAGTCAATTGTTTTATTTGCCTTTAACTCCTAGGTTACAAAGGCTTTATGCATCAAAGACAATCACGAACACATGACTTGACATGCAAATCATCGAATGTAAGAGGGACTAATGTGTCATCCATCGATGCAGAGGCGCGAAAAATTTTGATAGAACATATCCTCGATTTTGCAAAGGAGACTCGAAATATTAGGTTAGGTCTCTGTGCTGATGGATTTGCTCCATTTGGTAAATCAGGAAGACACTATTCTTGTTGGCCAGTTATATTAACTCCGTATAATCTTCCGCCTGGGATGTGCATGAAAACACCGTATATGTTTTTAACATTGGTTGTGCCTGGCCCAAAAAATCCGAAGAAGTTAATAGATGTTTATATGCAACCATTGATTGCGAGCTAAAACAACTATGGGATGAAGGTTTTCCTACATACGACGCTCATACTAATCGATGTTTGTAATGAAGGCGCTCTTCTTTGGACCATAAATGACTTTCCGCTTATGGTATGCTATCGTTGAGTACCGCAGGATCTTAGGATGCCCAATATGTATGGAGAGATCAAAGTCGATTAGATTGAAGCATGGTAAGAAGCGAGTTATTTTGATTGTCGCAATTTTTACCACTAAATCATAATTTGAAGGAATAAAGATGAATTCACTAGGAATCAAATTGAAAGAACCCTCCGCCATCAGATCGACAGGTCAAGATATTTGGTAAAGAGTTCTTCACTTTCCATCTGTTATTGAAGAGCCACATGGTACAACTTATGAATATGGAAGCAACCATAAATGGACCAAACGAAGTATATTTTGGGAGTTACCGTATTGGTTTAGTAATTTGATTCATCATAATCTCGATGTTATGCATATTGAGAAGAATATTTTTGATAATCTGATAAATACAGTGATGGATATCACCGGAAAAACAAAAGATAATCTGAATGCAAGAAAAGATATGCGACTCATTTGTAAACGACCCACCCTTGATGTTGATGAAAATAGTAGAGGACCAAAACCAAAGGCAGTTTATACATTGAATAAGGAACAGAGACGTGTTGTTTGTGAATGGTTGAAGTCATTGAGATTTCCTGATGGGTATGTTTCTAATCTTGGGAGATGTGTCGATATGAAGGAATGCAAATTGATGGTTTGAAAAGCCATGATTGTCATATATTCATGGAAAGACTAATTCCTATTGCCTTTAAAGAACTCTTACCGAATTTTGTCTGGGGTGTCATTACAGAGTTAAGTATTTTTCTTCATGATATATGCTCAACAGTTTTGGGATATTCACACATGGAGAAGTTAGAGAGAGACATTCCAATCATTTTGTGCAATTTAGAAAGGATTTTTCCGCCTGCATTTTTTGATTCAATGGAACATCTTTTGGTTCACTTGCCATATGAGGCCAAAGTTGGAGGACCAGTTCATTATCGATGGATGTATCCTTTTGAAAGGTATAATTCGCATATTCTATACTTCGTTAATATTGCATAAAAATGTTTAATTTTTTTATATATTCATTTCTAATACAATTTGTTATATTACAATCAGATTCTTATATCATTAGAAAAAAAAAGTGAAAAATAAGGCACATGTCAAGCTTCTATTGTGAATGCATATATCAGGAGGAAGTAACGACTTTTGCATCATATTATTTTGAGCCTCACGCTCGCACAAAAGACGGAAATCCGGAAGGAATGATGAAGGTCCTGTTGATCCCAATTTGAATTCATTCTCAATTTTTAATTACCTTGGTCGACCAAGTGGACAGTGTAAGCAACGATACTTAACTGATCAAGAATGGCTGGCAGCCCAGACATATGTTTTACTTAATTGTCCAGAAGTATCGCCATATTTCGAGTAAGTATATATTTCCTATTTCTTCGTCAAGTGTTAATTTGTTTATGTTATAATACAATTTTTTATTATAGGATTTTCCAAAACTTATATTCTGAAATCCCGACACGTGACTTTGATCACTTCTGCGATCAGGAATTTGCACCATGGTTCAAATCATATGTAAGCAGTTTTAATTACCTCATTTTTGTTTACACATATCTTAACTTTTAAATAAATATCATTTTCATTTGAGTATAGGTTTATGCTAATCAAACTCACGCTCAAAGAAGAATTGCTAATCCATCTATCATGGGGTCCAAAAGCAATGGTACGCACTGGCGATATTTCATAAACGGATATAATTTCCACACTCAAGAATATGGAAATGGAAAGAGTACAATGAATAGTGGAGTATGTGTTCAGTCTTCCAATGATGGAGGTGCAAGCAATGAATTTTATGGTCTGCTGGATGAAATTATAGAGATTGATTATCCTGGTCCAGAAATGCGAGTTATCTTATTTATGTGTCGCTGGTTTGACCCCGTCAGAGGGATGAAGGTGCATCCACAATATAATTTGGTTGAAATAAATCATAAAAGATTTTATAAGAGATATGAACCATTTATTTTGGCACAACAAGCGATCCAAGTTTTCTATGCTCCATATCCTAGTTTGAGGCGTGACAAAATGGTGGGTCGTTTCAGAAACAAAAGCACTAAAAAATTGAAGAGCTACCGGCAAGACATTGCATATCAACAAGACAAAGTTACAAATATGTTTCATACCGAGGAATATATAATTCCAACGTTACGAGATCCCAGCGGAGTAGTGATAAACGTGGATGCAACTGAAATTGATGATAATGATGAGGAGGAGGAGGGGGAGGAGGAGGAGGGGGATGAGGAGGAAGAGGAGGAGGAGACCGAGGATGAGGATACTGATGAGGATGAGGAAGATGATAATGAGGACTTTGAAATTTGACGTCTAGGGTAAGTTTTTTTATATATAATTTTAGTTTTAAACTATAATTTTACAAATTTTCTTAGCTCAATTATTTGTTTATATAATGTCTCATTGTTAAATTTATATCTTTTGTCTCTGTATGTTGTGTATATTTTATTCTTATAGGTTATCAGTGGTGAAATCATCGTAGCTTATCGCAGTCGCAGTCTCTCATATCCTCATTATGCATATTGTAAGTTTTTCATGTTCTTCATTAAGCATAAAAGTTTTATTTTCTTTATTCTAATTTTGTTTTTGGTTTATAGTTTCGACGTGGTGGACAGAGACGACAGAGTACTAGTAGTGGCCAGACTGATCCACCGCCTGCCAGCACTATACCTACTTGCCCTCCTGATCTGCCTGGACCTTCACATGATCAGTCAGCGATCCGTCTCATCTCATCGGCAGCCTACTTTCCCATTCGATTCAATTGCACTACGCGGACCTCCTCTACCGAGAACATCGAAAGTCGATCGTATATATTTCCGATCGAGATTCGTAAGTAATATAAATATTATAATTTTTAAACTATCTTAATTATTTATTCAATTTTTTTTCACTTTATCGTAGGTTTGAAAATTCTGTACCTGTTATTCGCGAGATCAATAAAATCGTGAATAACTATTGGAGAGGAGACTCTTTGTCATACTCAAGCACGCCAGGACCTACAAAAGAACTATGGTGGTGTGAGTTTCAGGTATAATTGATTCATTTTATATATTAAATAAGTGATTATATAATCAATTGTTTTTTTTCCATCTCAGCGGAGATTTATTTGGGACCCTACTCAAGACTTGGAAGTTAAAAGAATTTTAAAAAAAAAATGTGGCGATCATATCCGACATGTATTGAGTCATGCCAAATGTACTGGAAAAACCCACTGTGTCACGCCAAAATTGGAGTAAAATCTCTAATTATTGGCAATGATGAGAGCAAAAAAGAAGTCAATGAATAAATTAAATCAAGCATGTAATTCGAGACTTATCTCGCAATATATGCGGGAGGATCTATAAATATCGAGGAGCATTCACGTAGATTGGTAATTTTTAAATTCTACAATTAGTTTTTAAATATATTTCAGATTATTATTTTATTTCTAACATTCTTATATTTAGTCTAAGGAATTGGGAAAGGAGCCGGAATTTATAGATACTTTCGTTCGCACTTTCCAAAAAAAAGATAAGACTTGGAGTGGAGATAGAGCTCGAGCAATTAAGGTTTGAATTAATCTTTAAACTTACTTTATAACTTTAAGTCTGTTAGTTATGTAAATGCTCTGATTAAAATTTTAATTTTGTGTAGGAGAGATATGATCAATTATCCTCATCTCAGAGAGAGAGATGATGATCGAGGATCCGAGCCATCCGTTAGTAATAATTTGGATTTATGGCTTGAGGCGAGTGGAGGATCAAAAAGGGGAAGGATATTAGTATGGGTTCTCCGAGGCACGTATAATGCTCCTCGTAGATCTATTTCTTCTACTCCACCAAGCGGCACGTATACATAACTTAACCGAGGAGGTTAGCAATTAAGGGCATAATACATGAAAGAGATCGAAATTATAGAAATACAACAAAAACTCACAAAGGATCAAGAAATGATAACGACAACAAGCCTTTCTTACGTGATAGCTTCAAAGAATTTAGTTACGGTCCAAGTCATATTCCTAGTCATGAGCGATGATGGTGGTGGCGATTTGATGATGATATTGTATGCATGTTTTTAATTAGTACTTTTAAAATTTTTTAGTTTATTGAGTTTGTTTATTTTGCTTTAAAACAGAAATGATCGATGAAGTTAATCCTTATGGCGGTTGAAAATGCACATCATTGTAAGTCTTTGCATATTTATTTTCGTGTTAGTATATAGTTTTTTTTAATGTATGATACTTTTTGTTTGTTTCTTTTCTAATGCAGGTAGAAGAATGTCGCGATTGCTTACTGATTCTCTTTTCTTTTTTCTTTCCCATGTGTTGAGATCTTTTGTAGACATTGTTATTTGGATATCAGAACTATGTTGATGTTTGAAATGTTGTAGGATATAACTTTTTATTTGGAATGTTGTATTGTTCTTAACTGATTGTGTTGCTTTGTATTTATTTGGATATTATTGAATATTATTTTGTTGTATTGAATGTGTGTGTGTTTTGTTTGTATTGAATGTATTTATTTGGATATTAGAACTTATTGTGTTTTGTTGTGTGTGTGTGAAAATTTGTATATACGATAGAATATCGAAACGGATGAAATCTGTTAAAAAAAATTTTATTTAGCGACAAAAATACAAATTCGTTGCTAAATTCTGAGAAATCTGCGACGACTTTTGCGACGAATTAAATTTTCGTCGCAAATTAGCGACGAATCCAACCTGCGACAAATTTTGCAACGAATTTTGCGACGAAATTTGCAACGAAAATTAAATTCGTCACAAATTTTTGCAACGAAAAAAGAATTCATCGCAAAATATTGAACTTTGCGACGAATTTTGCGACGAATTGAGCGACGAAATTTGCGACGAATTTGTATCAGTCGCAAATTTACCAACGAATTTCTTATTTCGTCGCGAAAATTACCAACGAAAAAATTAATTCATCGCAAAATATGGTTTTTTGCGACGAAATTTGCAACGAATTTGTATCAGTCGCCAATTTACCAACGAATTTCTTATTTCGACGTGAAAATTACCAACGAAAAAATTAATTTGTCGCAAATTTTTGCGACGAAAATTGCGACGAATTTTTGAAATCTTGGTAACTTCTGCAACAAAATTAGCGACGAAATTTTAAATTCGTCCCTAATTTTCGTCGCAAAAATTCGTTGCTAATTTTGTCGCTATTATTTGCGACGCTTTATTCGCAACAAAATTATTTTTGTCGCTAAATTCGTCGCTAATTTATTTTGCAACGATTTTTTTTTAAAATTCGTCGCTAATGACTGTTTTTTTTGTAGTGGTAGGTCAGCCGCCAGTTGGTCGTGAAGTCTTCGGGTGGTTCGTGCGGGTGTTAGTCTGGTTTGGGCACTCTAAGCCTGTATGAAGGAGGGATATGGAAGGCATACCTAAGCTCACCGTGGTCTTCTTGAGTTAGGATGTTGTGGGTTCTAAGAAACCAAAGACTAGGAGCCACATCCATTGGAAGAAGGGAGGGAGAGACTTACAAAGAGGCAAGGAGGCGAACACGCTGAAGAAAATAAAGAAAGGAGACGAATTCGTCGGAGAGGATGACTAAGCTAAGGGGACGCCGCGACAAGCAAATGTCGTGCTTTAGGTTTAAAAAAAGTTGTTTATAAAGAAAAATTGAGAGAGACAGGTGGCGCTTATTAGCCATCTAATCTAGGGCCTCGAACGACACATGACACTCATACGAGAATTCGAAGGGTTCGGCGGGCCAATTAAGAGGTTCGGGAAATCATTCCAAGTCTAGACATTTATGGCCCGGGGACGCCTTAAGCCCATGCTCTCCTCTTCAGACACCTCCACTTGGCCGACCTATCTCCTCTCCGTCACCGGAGATTCCCTCCCCGGATGGAATCCCGTCGAGCGGACACGTTCCGTAAGGTTGCCAAGGTACTGTTCCGCCTCCTCATCCCTCCCATTTTAAGGATGGAGTATTGAGGTGTTTTGTCAAGGAAAGCTCCGGTCTTGGTGTTCAAATCGGGTCGTGGACGTAGAACAACGTGTACAAGGCGTGGGATGCAGAGATGGGGTGGATGGTGGCGATGAAGACGATGCGCTTCGACTTGGTGGAGTCGGAGAGCGTGTGGTTCATGGCGAGGGAGATCACGGTGCTCCGGAGACTCGACGGCTCGACCACCCCAACATCGTTCAACTCGAGGGGATTGCTATCTCCCGTGTCTCCTCCGCCCTCTACCTCATCTTTGAATACATGGAGCATGACCTCATTGGTCTCGCCGTGACTCCCGGTGTGCGTTCCACGGAGCCTCAGGTCGGCCCCTTTCTCCCTATTTAGGTTCTTAGACTTTTGGAATGTGAACTCACATCTTCTTCTTGATGATTTAATTCAGTCAATTCTTGGATTCTGTTCTCCTCTTCTACTGTTCTATTAATGATGCTGCATGATCTCCCAATAACTTTGTAATTTCAAGATCGAAATTTATTAACCTTCGGAAAGATAAAAAATTGTGCTGCCATTTGTATGCACTTGTTGATGAATGATGCACGCTGCTGTTTTTGAAGAATTGACCAATTTTGGAGGAATTTTTTTTTTTTTTTTAAAAAAAAGAGAAGTTCTTGCACCCTTGAAAACGAAAATATATGTTGATTTCGTATATAAGTGGACAAAACCTTTGAAGCCTAATACCTTGACTTAGAGGGATTGAAAGGCAATCTCAAAAATCCTTCTTGTTGTCTCTTTGTTTATAGTGAACTAATATTGTAGGCTATACAACAACAATCAAATTGTATCACAGTAGGTGAGATTGGCGATATGAGTTATTCTACATCAATGGACTCTAATTCATACTATATTATCATCTATATTTAAATAATTTTCATCTTATTTTATCGTATCTAACCAAGTCTTTTTCTTTTTTATTTGATTTATATATTTTATGTAAGACATCTCTTTTAATCTCTCTATCATGTTGTAAAAATAATTCTAAATACTTAAAACTCTCGGTTACAAATAATTTATTATTTTTTATCTTAATAATTGTCTTATTATATCTAATATTACTAAATTTAAATTTCATATATTCTATTTTTATTCTACTAACTCTAAAATCTTTAACTTCCAAGGTTCAAATTTAGCATTTACTTCTTCATGTATTTCATTTATAAAATAATATCATCTGCAAATTATATACACTATAGAATCATATTTTGGATATGTCCAATAAATTCATCTCATGATTAGTTAAAAACATAGAGACTTAAAGTTGATCTTTGATCTGGCTCTATCTTTATGGGAAATACGGAAATACTTTGGTTAATTCTCTTGATGCTTTCACTCTCGCCATTATATCTTCTTAAATATCTTTAATTATTTGATCCAAGAAATGGTTTATTTGATATTGAGTTGAGTTGAGTTGCTAACTCTTATTTAAAGATGTTGTTGAATAGGATGATAATGACCATGCAGATATGCTGAAGAAAAACTTTAACCAAAAGAGTTGTACTTTCACACTGAAGTTATTAGACAGAACAACTACATTTTAGAATTAAACATTATTTTTGTCGATCAGTGTCAAACATTTAATACTAATCAGTAACTAATATACAAAAGAACATAGAAATATACTCTGCAATATAATTAAGAATAGCAAATAAAGAGTACAGAGAGAGATATATATACATGATAAAATTTTTATTCCATTTTGATAAATTGAATATATTCACAAAGGTTTTTTTTTTACAAAATAATAATTCAGAATAACAAATAAAAAATATCTACTCTCTGAAAGTGCTAGCCAGTATGCTCCGAACATCTACGTGACTCACATACTGATGCACCAAATGATAATCGTCGTGAACTTTTTTTAGCATCTATAAATCAACAAATAAAAAAATGTCAGAAATATTTACATATTTAAAATTCAAATTAATCCTATTAAATTAGAAAGAATATTGATTTCTTACCGAAAAGACAGATGCTAGAGTGTCATCATCGTCCATAGCAGTATAAAATAGTGAATCTCCTGCTGCGGCTACGTACTTACGCCAAGTGTAAGGAAAATAGGCGTATCTACACAAATTAAAATATTAATAATTTAAATTATAAATAAAAAATTATTAATTTTATTTATTTATACGTACCTTTTAATATGAATGAGATTCCACTGATTATATGGCCAAACTCGTACAGTATCGTCCAAAATTAATACTCTGGACTCGGAAGTAGCCACGAGATCTAAATTTTTAATCAATAAACCATGATCATCTATACTGGCATCCTCTCTGGAGATAATTCTACCCGAGAATAAAGTGCCGGTGGGATCCAATAACTCAGCCATGGCATCTGCATATATGCGAGCCCCCATAGTGACGATGTACAAGTCGAACATTTGACTGGCCTGATACAAAACAACAAAAATTTAATAATTCACACACACATATATATATATATATATATAATTAGATTAATACACGTGAACATTGAAAATTAGAAAACCAAAGATCAAGAAAAAAAAACAAAAATAATGAGGAATTGTATTCTCGATGTTAACCGGTATATACACAATAAAAATCTATATGTGTCGAAATTCTCCATGAACCGAATTACAATAGAAAAAAGAGAGTAAAAATCTATATGAACCAAATTACAGCGAGGAAAAAAAACCAATAAAAATCTATACGAACCAAATTACAGCAGAAAAAAAAAAAGAGAGTAAAAATCTATAAGAACCAAATTATTGCAGACAAAAAAAACTATGAAAATCGATATGAACCCTCGATGAAACAAAATACAGCAGAACAAAATATTGTAAAAACTACTGCACTAAAAATAACAAAGAAAAATGATACAAGAGTGAACGAAACCAAGATGCATCATATCCTTATCATGTGCTTGTTCTAATGATTTCAATTATGTCACTTTAACCGAGACGAATTTAGACACATGGAGAAACCAGTTCCAATATAATATGATATGTTATAAAAGCATTATGGAACTTAGAAAATTAATTATTGAGTTGATATCAATAAGATGATACATGAACTAATCCTCCATCTGATGTACAATATTAGTTTTAGTAAGGTATGATCACTAGGGGAGACGGTTTGTTATATTTTTTATGCAACTTGTTGCTTGAAAAATTTATTCAATTGGCAATTTAATTAATATTTGGCTAATAGTTTAAAGTAAGTAAGTGGAATTAAAGAGCTTATAGGAATGAAAATGTTGGGGTTGGTAATTAATGACAGAGTTACGTTGAGAGTGTGCTAAATGTCGGTATGACATAATCAGAGCCGGTCCATGTTGTTTAAAGTTCTTGGTTGAAACCGTAATTTTTGAAGGATTTTAAAATATTAGACCATAAAAATTAATCTCTCTGTTAATAACTTTGGTGACTCAAAGGGAACACAATAGTCATGCAAGAATAAAAAACTAATATCTACATTGTAATTAAACACAATCTATATCATATTAATGATGCCCCTTTATTGAAAATTAAATCTAACATATCAAACTAAATATTCCTTCACTTATTTTATTATCAAAATATAATACATCTTTAATTTTAGTTATACTTTAATTTAAAACCTTCAGTTGAGTCTCTTCATATATAATTCTAACTTCAATTACTTCAGCTAATTGGTTTCTCTTCATAATTCCTACTGCAATTTTTTGTCTATATATATTCTCATCGACTGCCATACATCAAGGAGGATCATCTAAAATATAATTGGCAAGTTCAGTATAAGAAAGAGATAATATATAGTTTAATTTTGATGTTGATGCATGCATGCTCATTAATTACGCTATGACAAATTTAGTAACTACATTGTTATAAATATTAAGTATTCTCTCACCACAATAACTAACTATTTAGGAATTTTATCTTATTTTTTTTGAGTTGCTAAAAATCATGCAAACCTTTTTTTTTTATATTTAATTTCTTCAGTAGTTGTTTTATTGATAAATAACATCTATAGTGAATCTTCAATTTAGTCGTCTATTTAACAATAAGTGAGAAAATGATAAAAAAAATGAGACTTTTAATAAGTGTTTAGGGGGTATTTGGTAGACGGTTTTTTTTTTTTTTCATTTTCATTTTCTGGGAAAACGAGAAAACATGTTTGATTGATGTTTTTTATCTCCGTTTTCTAGAAAATAAAGGAGCATTTTTTAGAAAATTAGAAAACACTAAAAAAATTATTTTCTATTTTTATTTTCGTTTTCTAAAAAATAAAAAAGTGTTTTCTGGAAAACTGAAAAACATAAAAAAAAATCGTTTTTTATTTTCTAAAAAAAATAAAAAATAAAAAATAAAAAATTCTCCACAAATCAAATGGTTCCTTACTTTTTTTTCAAAGCCACTGTATCTTCTAATTTTATTTGAAAATATTATTCATTTATCCTTCAAACAAATTTAATGATAATATAAAAAATTAAAACAAAAAAAAACTATTAACAGAATTAAAATTTAATAAACACTTACTGAATAAAATAAACACTGATAAATAAACAGAAATAAAATGTAATGATAATGATAAAATAAACACTGAATAAATAAAGAGATTAAATACTTAAAAAATTTGATGGTTTACCTTGAGGATGAATTCTCTGGCGCCGGGTCGAAGTTTCGTCCAGTATTTGAGACGATCGACGCAGAAGAGATCGCCATTTTTATTTTCTTGCGGCGTCTCTAATTTTTTTTGCAGAACTCGTTTATCAGCGGGATCGAGTCGATCAAACTGATAGAAGAAACAATGAAAGGAGGAGTTAGCATTTAATTATTGAAATAAAGTCACGATGAAATACAGTGTTGGACAATGTTGCTTACCCCGACTGAGTTTAGGAGAGTGAGATCTAAATCCAAAACCAAGGCCAGTTTCGACGAAGAAATCGGCAACTCTACTCGTTGCTTTTTCGCAGCAGCGTTTTCTCCGGCGGATTCATCGTCGATGCAAAGCTCGCGCTTCCGTCTGATCGCTGTGGGATCATGCGATCCGCCCAAGACTCCACGGCTGAGTCCATGAACGGCGGGAGGTTTCGCGACGTCGGAAGCGAGCAGCAGCGCCATGGTAACGAAGGAGGAACGAAAACTGGAGGGAAGGTGGAGAGGGAAATGAAATGAAATCCAGAGAGGCTAGTTGAGCTGTATTTATATATTCTAGCGCGTTATTTTCAAATTTTAAATTTTTTAACGATTAGTAATCGAGATTAATCATTATTAAAGTTTATTAATCATCAGTTTTGATTGCTAAATTGGATTTAATGAAATCGTTATTTTGATTGTAAATTAATCATTACTAAATATAGTAACCAAATCTAAGTTTTTTAAAGTGATCATTACTAAATACAGTAACCAAATCTATCTTTTTATTAATCATCGGTTAATTGTCTCATTATTTTTTGATTTACTAAATTTCAGTTATCGTTTATTATTTTGTTTGACAAAAAGGATAAGTACGGATTATCGAGATTAATTAACTTACAGTTAAACTAATTGGCGGCTAACATATTTCGGGTTTTCTTAAAGAATGGTCAATGACTCACGTAGCCTAGCTAATTTATACTAGTTTTGATTAAGTTAATTTTTTTTAATTAATTTTCGATCAAACTAATTTTACCCGATTTAATGAAAATGTTTGGAAAGTACGTGGAGTGCATTTAATTAATACGTAGGAGAGATTATGTTTCTTATAGAAAAAGTTTATAAAATTTATGCCCGACGTCCTCGTCCCCTGTGTTGTTCTGCTGCACCTGAATGCTCGCCAACCGGGCCGCATGTCTGATATCGTCGCGTTCTGAAGTAGAAGAGTCGGAGAGTGAACCGACGTCAGTTATTCTAAGGCGCTCTTGACCCAGAGCGGACCCAAGTTATTCTAAGGCCCTGGATAATATCTTGATAATTGGACCCTATTTATAGTTAATTTTGACATAAAATTTTTTTTGGGCCTCTCACCCCAATAGCCCTGGCTCAGGGTCGGCTCTGCTTGACCGGATCTAACTTGAGAGCTCTAACTCATTTTTATCGTTGAGTTGATTCAACCACCTGACTAGGGATATTTTTCTTTGCATCGTTATTGATACCAATCGAGTATATAATCGTGGCAGCGGGTTCATATCTCGGCAGGTTTATGTCTCGACAGGTTTATATCTCGGTTGACAAGCGGGTCCTAATCGACGTGGCAGGCGTTAAAGTTAATATGTCCAATGAGGCATCACGTGTCAGGGGAGGGAGGGTGTCGCGCGATAAGCAAACATCCTTCCGTGCATACATCAAGGGGACACGTTTGCAGCATTAATGGAGCCCTGACTCTCATCAACCACGCGAGCGACATTGATTATGCCCCATGCGTCTGCCACATTTTATTGAGGTAATGACCTCTATCATTCCTAAATATGGTAGATCACCACCTTAAAGAGCCCACGCCTCTCATATGTCCCATACCGCTCCGTAGGGATTGACGAGCTTATATAAAGGTAACATGAGGAGATCCAAGAGGTTCAAACTCTCCACTCCGCTCCTCTCCTTGCATTGCATTCTTTACACTCTTCTTGTCAATCCCTAACTTGAGCGTCGGAATGGCGTAGCAGAGATCCCTCTCGGCGACTTTAACGGTATTTCTTTTTCAATTTCCTCTCTTGCCCATCCAAGATACATCAATCAGCCTCATCCGAGATGAATCATCGATCTAGCAAAATTAGTAGACCATCCGATTCAACAGATGTTGAGTCATTCTCGCTATAGGGAAACCCCGTATCACGGTTGCTCAGTAACAACATAATTGGTGCTGTCTGTGGGAAACGTCTTCGATTTAATTGAGACACATATGAGGGACCACAGAGCAAATTTTGGAAATCAAAGCTCCACCGAAGAAAACATGATGAGGGAGGATGTCATAGCCTTAGTCACAACCACCGTGGAAGAAGTGCTGAAATGACACTTCTCACAAAATCCATCTCCTATCCCGACATCCCCATCTCCAACTCCGATGCTTGCTCAAGTGCCCTCTCTTCCAATTCCAGCTCACCCGTTCACAGTTCCCATAATCTCGTTGCTGGCCGAATCTTCCTCAGTGACGACTCTACAAGGGTCGTCTAAAGAAGCGAACTCTCGCAAGCCGCTTGATCGAGATCCTAAGAAGGGAAAAGCTCCAGTTGCTGTGGAAATCATTCGAGTGGGAGGGTCTTGCCCAAAAAATCTTATGTGCCAAATATTTCTGGTCAATTATGCAGAATGATGTCGCCCATTGTATCCGTATGTGTCTTAGTTGCTAGAAACACCAGAATTTCTCCCAACGATCGGTGGAGTTATTGAAGTCCTCGGTGATATCTTGCCCAGCAAGAGTTAAGAAACTAGCAGACAAGAAGGATTTAGGAAAAAACGGAGAAGAGTCGAGAGCCCTCTTCTCTGCTCCTCTTTTTCCTTTATATATGCAAACTTAATGGCTTGGATGTCTATGGAGAATTATGAGAGACATGATCTGATAAAGCTGTAGTAGTACGGAGGAGATCTCGGAAAAGATGGTCTCATTAATGAAAAAAAGTGTTCGTACGACTTAGGATCCTCGAATCCCGAGAAGTACGACATCATTAATGAAGGAATGTGTTTGTACGATTTTGGGATCCGAGGAACCATAATTTCATTAATAAGGAGAGATGGATATACAAATCTTGAATCTCAAAAAAGCATAACCTCATCAATAGAGGGGAGTGTTCGAACCTCGAATCCCGGAAAATATGATCTCATTAATGAAGGAATGTTTTTGGATGACTTTGGGATCCGAGAAAGCATTGTCTCATCAATAAGGAGAGGGGATATGTCAGTGAAGACTGCGGGTCCGCAACAGAGACAATAGGATGCAACCATTTTCTCATTGGCTTGGATTAAGAATCTTTTAAGCTCGGACACCCAGGCTGAATTGAGTTACTATTGAGGTAAAAAGACCAATCGAAGTAAGATATTGACGTGAATACTACTGAGATAAGATATTGGATAGTCGAGTTACTATTGAGGTAAGATACTGATGTGGATATTGTCGAGATAAATTGCCGTCGAAGTGAGAAACTATGCTCTCGTGATAGACCCAGCTAATTATCGGAGTCGTTTTTTATCGGATTCAACCTGACGGCTCCAACTCATTTTGACAGTTGAGTTGATCAGACCGACTGAGGATATTTTTCTCTGAATCGTTATCATTTGCTATCAATCATTTTAACCCATCAGCCGTCAGATTTTCTAAAACTGATGAAGCATCTGAAACAGCACTTTTCTTCAGTGTGTAAAAATGGAGGCCAAAGAGAGAAAACTGTGCTGTCTTTGAATTCGCTGCTCCATTGGGGAAGAGCAATGCCCTCCATTTTTCTTACAGAAGAAGGAAAGAAACCAGACAGAAAAGCATTCAACGCCCCAGTGAGGCCCTCGAGTAAATGCCCCATTTCTGAATGGAAGGAAATGAAAAAGAATATAAAAACTACAATTTGATAATGTCTAATAACAAAGTTAATTGATCAACAAAAGAAAATCCATTGAGACTCGTCCTCAACCAAACGCAGTATTAAGCCAGTTTATCTCAGAAGCATTCTATCGAACACCCGATACTCAAGCTCGGCGCGGTCAAACAAACTCAATCGAAGAACACAAAATTTAGCCCAAGACAGTGAGAGAAGTCAACGTGCAACCGCTACGATCAAAGCGAGAAGTCAAGCGTAAAAGCGAATGTTTTTTAAGTCTGAATTTTCTAACCTTAATTTTACATCGAGGAAAGAGATGTTTTGTTTTTGAATCAGCGTTACCCAAACAAGAGAAAGCACTCTGGAGAAGCTCCAAAATGATCATGTCGGACACAAGCCAGTGGTGTCTTGGAACTTTGTGAGTATTTTTCGAGGTAGCATGGACCAGTTGCTGGTGTCTGTTGTCCTCGTTCGGGGTACACTAAACTGGGTCTGCATGAATAGCTGTGCTCTTTTCGTAAAGATCGAAATCGTCGATATAACGATCTTTATCGATTTATTCCATAATTATTACAGAAAAATAAATCGTGAGAGATCTTTTGGTCTTCATATGATTGATCAGAACAGAAACAGATCATTAATAAAAAAATTTATTTTTTTTTTTCAAAATCAATTCATACTCATTTTACAAATATCATTCTATCCTAATCAACGCATCATCCCATCCCACGAGGGAAGATGAATAGCTGTGCTCTTGTTCCTTAGCCGCATGCAATCACGTGGAGTGCGGGCAAGTTTATTGTCTTGCATTTAGCAATTCTCGGATTCCATGTGATCTCCAGATGTTTTTCTTTTCTTTTCTTTTTTTTTAAGGGAAAAAAAGTGAACTTGGGATTCGACGAAGATAAAAAAAAACATGTATTTAAATATATGAAATGAATTGAATAGTTGATTGAAAAAAAAAATTGATAGAGCCGAGAAGAATTGTCTGACAAAAGTCGATTGAAAAGAGTTTATCGAGTATGGAGAAAAAGACTGAATACTGAGTAGAAAGGTCTATCATTTCATTGTTCACAGTAAACTAAATATCTGTTTGAGCATATTCTATTCTGATTAGTTCGATATGTACAGATCACACTGACATATGAGTTATTTGAATTCAATACAATTCGATCGATAAAAGGTACGATCCAATATAAATTAATCCATTCATCCTTCAAATTTTTAATATGAGATTAAAGCTTTCATAAATATGGAAGTCTCTCCATCCATCTCATATCTCTTTTACATTCAAACACACAATTTTGCTGCAGTTTTGCAGCTTCCCATCACTGAGCAAAAGGCAAGATCAGAAGAAGAAGAAGAAGAAGAAGAAGAAGAAGAAGAACACAGACACACAAACACAAAATTCATCGTTTTCATGATCCCTTCAAGTACTCTCAGTCACACACACCGGTGAATCTTCGTGCTGACGATCGGGAAATCCTGCGGCGTCATCCACGCATACTTGAACGTCACCGGCGTCCGCCTCGAGATGGCCCGGCCGTCCCCCACGATGCACCGCTCCGCGTCGACCGGCCGGATGGCCCGACGGTTCACCGGCTCGACGCTGCTCAGCCCGTAGCACCTCAGCACCACCTTCGACTGCAAGCACCGGCAGCCATTGCTGACCGACACCTCGTACTCCGGCTTCCCTTCCACTACGCCCCCAGTCCTGCTCTGCCTCACGGTGATATCTGCTGATCTACACGGAGCTGCTCCATGCCCTTCGTCGATGCTACAAAGAAGAAGAAAAAGAGTCGACGACAAGAAGAGCTTGTGCAGACTCGCCATTAATTATATTAATTTCTCGATCTTCTGCCCACAATTCTCCACTCTCGTCCCCTATTATATTTATAGACCGATCGATTGCCATAGCTAATTAAGAACTAACGAGCAAAGCCAATTCCTAGCTAGTGGCTGATGAATCAATGCCTTTGTGACCTTCGTTAATTTAATGCATGGCACGAATTGAATAAACAAGTGGTGGTTGTGCCATTACCATCCAACTGCCATTACCTTCGATGAGCACTTTTCGTGTGTTAGGACGTACGTGTGGAGATTCCTAGCTAGCTAGGGCTGATCATCACTGGAAGATAGATATATGTGTGCTGTAATTAATCAATATTTAAGTCTCCATCATCATTCATCTCAGAGCTTTTAATTAATAATTCTCCATCGCCAAGTAAACCTACAGACATGATATGATCGATCTTGTTTACAGTTGAGCATTGGGATACGAAATTATTATGTTGCTGGATATGGTAGTTAGAGTGGAAGAATATATCGATGGTGTTCATGATAGCAGGGGACAAGCAAGCTGCTTAATGAATGAGTGAGTTACTGGCCTTCTTGACTTGCCTTAGTGGACAAGCTGCTATCCTTAGTTTAGACTTTATACTTGTTAGAGCTAGCCATGTGGAAGCCACATTAATTAATGTGTTGCATGTTTTTTTTTTTTTTTTTGCTAAATAAAAATTTCGATGAAGATCTAGCTAGCAACGATAATTAATTAATATCAAAGCAAATAGTAGTTTGGTTTCATGTTAAAGTTCATCGCCTCAATGAATGGTGTTAATTGAAGTGTTTAATTTGATTATATTAGATGCTATACTGTTAAATTATCCAATTGAGATGTAACAATTCTATTTTTATTACATTTGATTATGCTATGTATTAAGCAATTGTATTAGGTACTTATTTTGGCTTAGTTAACTTTATATATATATATATACATAGAGAGAGAGAGGAGGATTTGATACCTTTAGCGTCTGTTATTATTATATGTCTGTGCGTAACGAATAGGAAATGGATAGTAATCACGTCAACGACTCTCAAACTCACCGGTAGGAGGTCAAATTCCGACCATAATCCGGTCAGAATTCAATGGTGGTCTAGTTGGAATCCAACCGCGATTTTGTCGGTACCGGATCGAGGTTGGATTCATGTCGAATTGTGCCCACGGCGCTGGCGACCACAATCGCGGCCGATTTCGACTGCAATTCGATCAGAGTTCGATTGCGATCCAGTCGGAGTCCGGCTGCGATCCGATCGGAGTCCGATCGCGATCCCGCTCGAGTCCGACCGTGATCCGGCCAGAGTCCGACCACGATCCAACCGGAGTCCGACCGCATTCCGAACAAAAATGATCGCAATCACAATCGTTTTCGACAATAATCCAATTAGAATTCGACCGAATCACGGTCGAATTCTGATGTCAGCCGGATCGCAATCGGATTCTGATCAGCCGTCGGCAAATCCGAGATATGGTAGGATAAAATTGCGACGGAGGAAGCACTGTGTATTTTTTATTCATTATGCAATCGTGATTGATCGGACGGTGAAAAAATCATCGCGCAGTAGACAACACTCAAGATATCAAACTCATATATATATATATATACACATATATATATATATGTATTTGTGAGAGGTGTTTATACATTGTAGTGTATATAGTTAACTAATTAAAAATTTGATATGATCCAAAATGCTTGAAAAATGTAGCTCAAAGTGGGAGTGTGTTGGTTTGTTTTTGAAGTTTAAATATTTTAAATTATTTTTAATGACTTAAAAACTTATACAAAAAAAAAATCCTAACAAAGATAAATTCTATGGAAATTAAGCTGTAGAAGAGGAGAAATTAATTTAAAGAAAATACAACATGCATATTTTATATTAAAAGGGAATAATATTGAACAATATACAATATTCAATTTCTCTTTACGTACATCGATCCATCGATCTGTTTGAATTCATCACTGGGAACCAGGTGGAGGCGGCGGCGGCGGCGGCTGCGGAGGCGAGGCGAATCCCTGGGCATCGAGGCCCTGCTCGCCGCTGTCCTCCTGCGGCTGCCACATGTGCGGCCACGCCGGGCGATGAACGTACATGTCCGCGGGCTGTCCCATCATGAGCCCTGGCGGCGGCGGAGCGTAATAGTAGGGGACGCCGGGGGCGGCGGCGCCGGCACCGCCAGGGCCGAGGGCGCCGTCGTCCTTGACGGCGGCCGCAGCAGCAAGGTCGTCGCGGGGGACGATGTCGACGAGGAAGTCGAAGATGTCGGTGCGGGCGATGGCGGCGGCGATGTCGTTCTTCTGCAGGGTGCGCCGCTTGTTCTCCTCCGCGTGCAGCCAGGACCGGATGGTGAGCTCGAGGATGAAGAGCTCGCAGGCCTTGGCGAACAGGATGGGCGCCTCCGCCGAGATCATCCGCACGTCCTCGTCCGCCTTCATGATCTTCTTGATGCGCGCCAGCGGCAGCTGCTGGTTCTTGAACTCCGCCGCCGTCTCCATCTCCTGCCGCTGGTAGTTCCAGAACACCTGCAGCTGCTGGTTCTGCTGCTGCAGCAGGTGCTGGAACGGCCCCGCCGCCACCTGGTAAGGCCCGGCCCCTGCCGGCGGCGGCTGGTTCTGCTCCATTACACCCCCCAACTCACTCACTCCTTACCAATCGTACCAAAACGGTGCATCTGCTAGCTGCTTCAAGCGCTCAAGAAGAATGGACTAACAGAAACTGTTCGAATGGAAGTGAAAGTATATACGAGGAAAAAAAAAGAAAGAGCAGAGCTTAGAATTTAAAAGAGGTGGAGAAAGGATATAGCGATAGGGGAAAAAGATAAGATGGGGACTCTCAACGAGTAAAGGGCCTTATCCACCACCCTCTGTAGCTTATTTTGTCTGCGAGTTACAGTAGAGATATTCTTCGATATTTTCCTCATTGTGCAGCCAATTGAGTAACGATTAGAGATGTTCTTGACTGTTTCTTCTCATCCTTCACCTCTGCAAACAACTGAATACATCAACATCATACCGATTTCGAATCAACCGATGTCTGAATTCACAGCCAGAATAAATAGATAGAATGCATGCATCATGCCCAAACCAAAACAAATATCTCTGACGGCGTCTCATGCATCAAGGAGTCGACGTGCATGCATGTTCCATTATTAGTTATCACTAATATGTATGTATAAATTTGGTTACTGTAATATACACACCTATGCATCTAACATCCAAGGGATGTATATCTATCTAGTTTAAGTGTATAATCAAGAAGACAAGCAGAAGGCAACAAATATTGATGGATCAAACGAGAATTGACAAATAAATGAATTGCGTGTAAAATAAACAGCAGAAAAGATTGATATGTGCATGAATGCTGATTCATATTGCTGGAGCAGTGTTGACCCACAACAAATCTACTCTTCTCATTCCCCTTCACATTGCTAAGAGTACACGACAAGCAGGAGTAACAGTTTAAAAGGACTAAAGCTCATGAAAAATAAGGAGCTTCTTCAACTAATACATGCACCAAATGTAGCTTCCTCGCCTTCGCAGACTTTACAGGCACTAGAAGAAAAGGTGCCATATAGGCCAGGAAGCACAAGTGCATAACCTAAGCGTTTGTGAAAAAAAAAAAAAAGAAATAGAAAAAGAGAAGACAACCAGCTGATGTAGAGCCAAACACAGCCTACTGATTGATGATATGATAACAATTATCGAGATGACAAACTGCAAACCCTCTGAGTTCATCCACTTGCGAAGCTCAGTACAAGAAACAACTTCTTGCTAGTTTGATCCACAACCAATGTCACAACGTCTTTTATTTTTTCCATCAGTTCTTCCAGGCTATCTACTCCAAAGCTTCTCAAGTCGATGTCCTTCTTGTATCGCTGCTTATATAGAGCTTGAAATGAACTAAGGGGAACTGGACATGAGTAACAAATGAGAAGCTCTTGTACTTCTAGTCTAATACATTGAAATTGATCCACAAACTCATCAGCACCTAAAAGAGGATCATCATTCTTCTCGTCATCTGAGAACTCATCAGAGGAATAACCTGAACGGGGAGAGGTGATAATCTCCATGTTTTCCTCCATTACTTGTTTTCCCTTCTTATCCTTCCTCGCAGTAGGTGGCCTAACAGGAAACCTCCTCACATCACTGTTGCGTAGGCACAACAGCTTCTTATGTCCCTTGCCCACCACAAATAATGAATCAGCCATTTTTTCAACGAGGTGCACCAGCTTACATACTCCATATTCTGCCTTATAGAGTGGTCGGCCAAAGAACTTTAGATACTCTGAAGGAACACGTGCAAGAGGCATACTACCACCAGACATCTCAAGCAGCTTCACTATTTGACCCTTCAGACCCTGAAGGTCCCCTGGCTGAACCCACCATGCTTGTTCGCTGGCACTGTTATCTTCTCCCGCACCTTCATTTAAGCCTGATGGCAGGCTTTGAGATCTTGATGAAATAAAAGACCCACCAACTAAGTTGCTGCTGTTGTATTCATTCAATGAATAAGAATTTTTACCAAGTCCTCCAGATGTATAGGAAGAGTTGTGGCAAAAGTCTTGGCCAATGTTTGATTCCCTACCATATTCACGCTGAGAAATTCCTCTGTAAACGATAGCCTCCTCATCATTCTGAATATTTTGGACCTCTCCTATGCCGCAACTACTAAGACATGGAGTGAGATCAGTAACACCAGGAATAATAGAGTTCACAGGAACAAAACCTTCACCTCGTGCTACACTAGGCCAGTCCCAAACAAATTGCCCAGCATTGACAAGCGCTGATGAAACACCAACTCGAGAAGGAATTACAAGGATTACAGTGTAACCACGCTGACCAAGTATGTGCAAAGCTGGAGAAAAATCTACATCCCCAGAAATTAGCATGATTGATGATGGTGGTCGGTTATCAAGTGCAAAAAGAAACATGTCAACTAAGATAGCTTTGTCAGCAGCATCTTTACGCCCATTTGGAACATCTACTAGTTTAACCCCAGTCCTTTGGCAGCCTTCTCTTAGCCTTCGAGGGAAGGAATTGAAATCCCCATAAGCAGAAAACATTGTGACAGCTCCTCTAATGACACGGTGCAGCCGTAATGCCATCCGAATGTTCCCAGCAACATCTTCAGGGCGAACATCATTTGGGACAGGACAATTCTCAATATCCCAAAGGATTGCCACAGGTCCATGCAAGGACCCTGCTTGCAGGTTAAGTGTATTAACTGGGTCTAGTTCAGAATCTATGCAAACTACACTGTTCGCGGTTGAGATATCTGGTGCCATGATTTTTGGAGAAGAGCAATGACTGGCCATTGTTTTATCTTCATACACCATTTAAGCTCCTATATATGGATGGATGTACATAGAAAATGAGACAGACAATATCTAAATGCAGGGAAAGACTGAGAAAGAATATATAAGTTGCACTGGTGTAAATAATACAAAGGCATCCAGATAGCAGTCCATTAGTCACAAAATACTTGCAACAATTTGTATGAAACAACACAGCATAGCAAAAAAAAAAAAAAAAAGCAAAAATAAGCTCCTTAGATAACTAGAATATTGGAAAAAATTAGTCAATAAACAGAGTTCTATCAAAGTGGGGATGTTGTCTGAAGTCTGCAGTAACAAAATCACAACACCCTTAAGTCATCTCTTAGAGTTGAAAAGTTCATTTTTGATGCATATCCAATCTAAAATAGATCTTTTTTACTTTGAACATAGTGTAGACCAATTGTGAAAACTCATCCAAGCTGATCCCTAATACTTCTATAATCTTCTTAACTAAAATTAAATTATGGCAGCTTCCCCTATAATACCATGGAAAGGGAATTGCCAATAGACAAATCAAACATATCAGCTGAATCACAATAATTGCAATAGAAAATCATAGTATTGCCAAATTAACCTAGTATAAATTCTGGAATCAACAAATAAATAGTGATAGGAGAACAATAAGTAAATAAGCTAATTTAGTATGTTGTTTTCAAGAAAATACCATTTACAATAAGAGTCAAAACGCAAACAGCAGAAGGTTTGTCAGCAGAGCAACTACGTGATGCAATTCCTATAGGAATCAGATTCTGAACTAAACAGGAAAATATTTCGATCAATAAAATTTACCCTATCTTAAAGCAGGGTTGCTAGTAGAAAGCCAAGCCATGGGAATGCCTTCTTTTATCTTTCAGTTTATTTCAGTTGTAGAAATTTTGCAATTGATGTGAAGTGAGTCAAATACAAAATGGATCAACAGTTATACATGGTCTCATGTGATGCGATGTTAACTGTGGTATTATCAATAGAGAATTTCAGTGGCAAAAATTCTTAAATTCGTGCAATTATATATTTGAAGAGAACTGAGCTCTGACTGTCACTGATAACAAATACTGCTATTTTTGTGTTTATAAAGAAAAAAATAACAACTATATTCTGTGAATACGCTGAGTCTTGAGATATATAACATTCTCATATCTGGTACCAACTTACATAATTAATATAATCATTCTTCCCAACCACTCTACCGTAGTCATTTTTTTTTCTTCCGGACTGTCTGCTAAGTTCGCACCATGCCATCCTCGCAATAGAATAGTTCTTTGAGCTTAAGTTCATTTAGCAAAATGTAACCTAGAGACTCAAATATTCCCCAAACATAATAGTTCTTGCGGCTGCTAATAAAAGCAAAAGCCATACAATCCTGACCTTCCAAACAAAACCTAGTTCGATTGACGAAATAACACAAGAATCCAGATCGCATTCCCAGAACAGCGTGGGCAAGCGATTTAGTAACCAAGAAAGTATCTTTACCGCCTGACAGAAGTTCATTTTCTCAGAAAAGAAGAAACCCTAATCAAACAACCGACCGACCAACGACACGCGGAGTACTCGCCAAATCAAATCTCCAACAGCAACAATCGCATCCTTGAACAATCACACATGATCCATCGCACAAGAAAACCCAATTCCATCAAAGATCACAACTTTTGGCACAAGAATCACTTTTTCCCATCGGAGGAAATGGGTTCTGAAACATCCGATCAAATCAAACGAGATTTTAAAAAGGAAACCTTTTTTTTCCCTTCAATTACACATACGAAGCTTACCGGGATCAATTTAACTACAAATCGACCGTCTGGGCTCTCGCAGCAAAAACAGAGCTGCCAGGGCGGAACGACTCCCACACTTGACCTCGAGAGAGAAGCAGGCGAAAAGAACGCAACAACCCCAGCTCTATCCTCTCTCTCTCTCTCTCTCTCTCAAATAAATAGCGGATTCCGTGTGAGTCCACTCCAAAATGGCGACTGCGTGAAGAAGTGATCGTGACCATCCATCTTCTCCAATCACAAATTGTACGGATGAGATTTCACCACCGTCCAATCACAAAATATCGAAATATTTTCGATATTCTTATTGATAAAATTACAAAATATTGCCTCAATTTTAAGCGCTTAAATGTGTATTATTTTAGCATTATTTTCCACGTGCCGAACGCCGAATATAGAATGAATTCTGATTCTCTCTATTTAATTTCTTTTAATAGCATATTCTCGATTTTAAAAGGAATTTTTGCCAAATTATTTATTCATCAAATACTCATTTTTATTTTTATCATTGCTAATTAATTTCTATAGATTATATATCGACTAGACTAAATAAATGGTCCAAACCCATCGATTCATAAACAATAAGTTTAGATAATATAAAAAGATTAACAAATTGTATATCCGATAGGTGTAGTAGATCTGTGAAGCATTTGCTCTAAATTAGTTAACTACACAGAAGATGAGAGTAACATAATTCATGTAACATTCAATCATTGCCAAGTTTAAACAACTACATAGATCATGCAATTCCAAACATGATTTCCAACCGAAAGAATAAGGAAGACGACGACATCCAGTAACGAACTCAAAACTCATCGACCTTGATAGAATCGCGAAGCATATCGTAGGCATCCTTGGATCTTAGTTTCTTCACACCAGCCATGAAGCAGATCTTGTCTGACTTGTAGCTTTCCACACCCACTTGGGTAACTTTGACCCAAACCAGGACCTTCGTTTTCATGCCTTCGATTCCCGACAACTTCCCTCTTGATAACGTACACTTGACGCGCTTAGCGTATCGTAGCACCGAAGAATCTTTGAAGCTGATCTCGCAAGCGGAAGGAAGGTGAACGATCAACTTCGATGTTGATTCGTCGAACTCGTAGCATATGATGTTCCTGGGAAAGAGGCCTTGGGGGAGGCCATATTCGCGGAGGAGATCTGGTAGAGATTTTGGTGGTTTGCCTGTCGAAAACAAGAGCAAAATGAACCAATAAATATTATGATCTAAATGCGAGTGCGATCGGAGGTTGACTAGTGATCAAAGCCAAATTAATCATCATAAACTTTACTGGAGATTCGCAAATTCGAATACGATAGCCATCATACACTCACAAACAACTTGTTAAGTTATTAACAGATGGCACAATGTCAACAAAAAACTACCCGGCGCAACACATCATTCAACAGATTTGGTGAATGCACCTTCCTAGCATGTAAAAATGCACGAGTTATAAGGATGCGATAGAACATAGACACAGCAGTGTTCATAATGACTCAATAGAACCTTCTGATCGATCAGAATATAGGTGCGATTACAAAGTCGATATGACAGACAAAGAGAACCTAGTCGATATCATTTGGTGATCATTTAGCATTCAGTGCCCCCAAAAAAGAAAAAACCATCTTAGGACATGAAACTTGGGTGAAGGTTCTCTACTTCGCATGCATGCAAATATGATAAAGACATTGGAATTTATCGTATTCTAAGGTTTATTGATTTAGCAGATATAAATGCACTACTTTAATAAACATGTTCAAAATTATGATATTGCTCTCTAAGATTTCTACGAGACAGTCTTCATCGAATTTTGGCAATGGGGGACTTCAACCAAGTTCTGTTCCATCTATGTTTGTTGTAAATTATGGCAAAAAAGATAATCACAAAGATTTGAGCAGAAAATAAAGTTTGAAATCAACATGTAGCCTTGCATGTTAGTTGCAACAATTTGGGGTCGTCTAAAGTTGTGTATCAACAGTGTAAACTCTAAGAACTGGAACCATGGCACTGTTTCATGCATAAAGTGTAATTATTGGTATCACAATCCAAGTTAGTTGAGATTGATTGTTAATTGTTCTATAAAAATTGACAGTCCACACACGTAGAGCATTTCAAGATGCATGACCATTGACATAGAAAATTTGAGTTGATTATCAAGAATCCTAAACATGTGAAATCGATGGTAGAGATCGTTGAAAAGAGGACGTGTAGAATTTTAGGCTTTCCTTTGATTGGATCAGTGAAAGGGGATCCTGAAACTATGGAATTTGCTAATCAACCAAAATACCAAAACAAAATTGGTCTTTAAAGATAGTGAGCTCCTCCATAGGATAATTAATCCCATAAATCCAATATGATTAATGTCCAAATGTCAGGACACTTGTATTCTAAACAAAGATATCCAATGAATTCATTACGTCTGCACACAAGCACAAGATATTCAACTTACCATGGAGCATGCATGTGTATCATACGATAAATGCCAATTCTAGATAGTAGTTCATTAAAATTTCTTTAAAGGAAAGGAAAAGAAGAAAAGAACTGCATTACAGTCTTGATGTCGGCAAATGCTATGAGCATAGGTAACATAGTATTTGCATAAGGTGACAATGCTTGGCATCCGATCAGATTGTCATATAGTGCATATACAGTAGCGAGGGAAATATGCAACATATGCAGTTTAATATTGAACATAAATATATAAATCCATAAAGGATAACTTAAATGAGTATTGACATTCTGTAAGAAAAATAATTCACCAGCCACTTACTAGATTACAAGTGCAAACGGTGTAAGTTCTAAGTTGGGAAAACACAAAAAGAAAAGAAAATCAAAGTGCAGGTATTCTTAATTGGTGTTCGTTTTCAAGAGGCATAATAATCATTATGATTCTTGCAGTTATCACATTCCTCATTTTATTAATTTCTTTCATGTGATAGCTCATGAAAATCTAGTGCAACAAAATCTCACACCAAAGTCAATAAGGTTCAGCTTCTCTTTAACCTATCAAGTCACATTCATCTCCATCTAGCATAATAATTTTTTCAATGGATCGATTTCTTACCGAGACATCTTTTTAGTGTCTAGTTTATTTCTGGGTGAGCAAATCAAATATTAAAGCAATGTGTTACTTGTGCATATGTAGGTATACATGATATGGTAAAGCCATGTAAGAGTATATTGCGACACAGAGACTGCTATTCCATTCAGTTTTGTAGTAATTTTAGAAGTTAGTAATTACTGAAACCTATACTGGTTTAAACAGCAAAAATATGCTTATCCACCAACCTTAATCCAACATTGGCAAGTAGTTCAAACAAGGTCACACTGATAAAGCACTCTGCTGTAAATTTTCCAATGTCATATGATAAAATTTGTTTAATCAGTAATATCTCCAAAAGAAGAAACTCTCAGATATGAAAACAGAGATAAATCCAGTGAGAGAAACATGATAGATTAACAAAAACAAAAACAAAAGTGAAGTGGAAAATAACTTTAGCAGAAAGGGTAAGCTATTGTCGAAATCAAACAATCAGTAGTTGGGGTCCTAAAGCGAAAGGACATTTCAACCAACGAAAGCTACACTCCACCTTGCATTAAATAATCACTAAAAAGGTTGACAAAGAAAGTTACGTGAGAGGTGAAGGATTGAGCATCTGTAGCATATCTAGAAATGAATCAAAATTACAAAAAAAAATAAAAAAGATCTTGGTGCCTTACAACAACAAGGGAAATTGAAAATTGATGGAAAAACAACGGTATAGAATCCCTCACCTTTCAGCTTCTCAAAGAGCCACTTAGCCTTCTCCTCCACTGTGCTTGAAAAGCGCTGATGAAGTGGTGATCAAATCATCATAAGACATTAATCGAAAAAAGATTGGATTAAAAAGGGTAAATGCAGGTATGCATGCGACTTCTCCCTTGTATGAACAAGAAAAGGGCAAAAACCAGAACGTAAAAGACACAAGATGGAAGGATTTCTAGATTTAGACAGCATCACTGTTTGTATGGAAAACGTCGGAAGTCTGATCCACGAGACGACCTAAAAAATCCTGGAGCAAGAATAACAAGTCATCAAGAAATTTTCCGATTGGGCTCGCGAACATCCTGGATCTCAAGCCGCACACTACTCTTCTTCCGCAGAAGATCGACATTTGGGTTGAAAATGCCTTCTTTTACACCGCTTCTTCCATGAGATCAAAGAAATCGGTAGGGCTTATAAAGAAAAATCGAAGGGAAAGGTTCGGCTTACAGAGATGTCATCGCCCATGGAGGAAATCTCCGCTTTGGCTTTCTTCGTGATGGAAAAGCTCGCAACTTTCATCAGCGCTTTCTCCATTTCGCCTGCTTCTTTCCTCCGAAGAGCTCGCCTCAGAGAGTGAGCGGATACAGAGCAGAGCGAGAGAATAAAGCGACGCCTGCCCGTGCCAGCTCAAGAAGATGAGAGGCACATGATGAGTGCGGCCATTGAGGGGATCAGCGAGGCCAATAAAGCACAAGAACAGCTGCGACAGCAAATGCTTGCCTGCCACATGCCATGTTTTTGTTTTCTATTTATGGGCCGCCGAAAATTAACTTCGATAGATTTTTAGTGCCTAAACTAGAAATTTATCCGTAGACATTTCAAAGATATCTCAAAAGATCGAAATTGTTCAGCGATCTATTTCGTAATTATTATAAAAAAAATAAATTATGAAAGATCTTTGATTTTGATGTGATTAATCAAGATAGAGGAGGATTATCTGAATCCAGAGAGAAATTTTAGATCTTCATTCAAAATCAATCCGTGCTCATTTCTTAAATATCGTTCTATCCCAATAAACACGCCATCCTTATGAGACCATAGAGTTTTCAAAGATCGATATACAAGTTAAAGTTGTTCGCATTGGAATCGAAGGGACCATCAATTTACACTCGAAACGACCTGAAACTTTAACTAGAGCTGTCAAGTTGGGTTGAGCTTGCTAGATTGGTCTGTTCCGTCAAATAATTTAAGCGGATTGGGTTAAAATTTTATCAATCTACCATTTTGGTGGGCCTAAACGGATCAACCTATGTGGGTTGCAGGTCTAGACGGGTTGATCCGTCGTGACACGGGTTGACTTGCGGGTTGAGAAATGTCAAAAGATGAAATATGGGAAAATAAAATTGTATAAGTTTTTTACTAATATTTTAATATTAACAGGACAAATTTTTCACCATCACAATCTTCTTCTATCACATATACATCTCAATAAAGTATAAAAGAAGTTAAGAGTAAAGAACAAAAAAATCTAATTATTTTTTATTATCTTGTCACTATTATTCTAATTAATATAGGAAATAATGACATATCAAAATCAAATAATTACCCAGACTAAAAAATCTCAATTGAATTTTTATTTAGAGGAGTAAAAATTTATATTTACATATTATCAAGATTTGGATATTTTGGAACATTAGAAAGAAATAAAAAACATCGATACTCAACTTTGTAGGTCGATAATTGAATCTCAATTATAAGATTTTAGTTACTTCAAATGATTATTTTTTTAATCATGGTACTCCATTTGTCTTACAGATCATTGTCTCAAGCCCTCAACACCTCAGTAATTTTAGATATATTTTTTAAATTTATATGGCCCGCGGGTTGGTCCGCCTAACCCGCAATCCGTCTTGGGTTGGGTTGAGTTGAAAATTTCTCAATCCATCGAGATGGCGAGTCAGCTCGTCCCTCTCCACTAAATATTAAATTTATGATGGATTAATCAATCCCATGATGAATCAATCGGTTTGACAGAACATCTCGCAATGGCTAAGCTACAACCTATGCTTGTCAATTTAGAAAGCACCGGTTTCAGTTGGCTTAGACAACTCTCATCTCGCTAGACCTGGCCAAGGTCCGGGTCAAATCCGGACTCGACCCGGAATCGGACCGTGGTCAACGGTCCGATTAACCGGGTCAACGGGTTTGACCCGGACCCGTGACCGGACCGCCTATTAGGCGGTTCGGTCCCGGTTTTTTAAAAAACCGAATCGGAAAATAAAAAAATCGGTATTTAAAAAAAAATAATGGGATTTCGTGGCCGAGCACGGGCGTGTCGCACAGTCGACATAGACGTGTCGTTGTTTTCCCGTTACACGACACGGGCGTGTCGCACAGCCGACATAGGCGTGTCGCTGTTTTCCCCTTACACGACACGGGCGTGTCGCTGTTTTCCCGTTACACGACAGAGGCGTGTTGCTCTCTGTCCGTCACAACACGGGCCCGGACCCGGATCCGGACCCGGACCCGGATCCGGACCCGGACCGGAACCGGCGGTTCCATGACCCGGACCGTAACCGGCCACGAGCGGACCGGTTAAGGGTCGGTATTTTATCAACCCGGACCCGACGGTTTCGATCCGGATCCAGACTGAATCCGGACCGTGGCCAAGTCTACATCTCGCAATGGCTGTGTTCACAGAAAAGAAATTGCTGCTCGGCTATATTTGCAATTTTTTTATAAGTAAAATTTATATTAAACCTCAACCGGCTATATCATTGGCTTAGCGATTATCTATTCGTTTCTTCTGCAAAAGATGAATATCTAATATTTTATATATATATATATATATATTTTTAATGCCGTGCGATGCGCGGTGCAAGACTTGTAAGCATCCAAGTATGTACAATAATAAAGAATATATAGTATTTTATTTCATTGGAGGAAGCCAGAGCTCTTTGTTGCTCGGCATCGTTGTCGAGCGATCAGATTCCGATCGAAATCCAATTGACATCGAGTTCTACCGATCACCGATTTCAATCGAATTACAATAAATCACCTGCTATGATCGTGAGCGATCAGAATCGGTGATTGATCGTGATTCCGGATTTCAATAGCGATTCCGGTTGGAATTCGATCGTAATCCCGACCGACATTGGAGTTCAGTCGGAATCCGATCGGATTGCAGCCAAATCCGACTGTGATCCGGCCGAAATCCAACTGCAATCCGATCGAAAATCGATCACGATCCAACTAGACTCCGATATCGACAGAATTGTAGTCGGATTCCAATCGGATCACGATCAGAATCCTATCGAGGGGCGACGATGCCGAGCTCCGATGGAAAATACTATGCATTTTTCATTACTGTACTTGCTCGGGCGACTACGAAAGTTACTATGCATCTCTGTTTTTTGTGCGAAAGTTATTTGACGACCTAGGAGGATACGTATACAAGCCTAGCAACAAAAACAACATGACACTTAGAGAAATAAAACAGCTAGAAATACAAGAAAAAGGCAAAGGCAAACTAAAAATAAACGAAACGCTAACACTAGACGAAGATGGAAACATTCTGGTTCTAGAAGAATCAACACATGAACACATGAACTTTATGAACACAGAATCAGCCACGTCTAATGTCCATACTTATCCGGAAAGTACCATGGGAACATTAGATTATGGACAAGGACATCCCCCAAGGAGAGCCGCCCCTCCTTATACCAATAACAACCCACTCTTACGAACGCTAGGAAGAAGGAGGCCAACAGAACAGACCTTCTTTGGAACAGGATCAGTACTATTGAATATCACCGAATGTGACCCGCAACTATACGATACCTACCTAGAACAATGGATGATATCAGTACAAAGAGATTATTTAGCAAAACACGAACTTGACATAGAAAGCGGAGAAGCCATGCTTAGGATAGGGGAAAATTACCTAGGAGAAACAGCCCGATCATCTTGGGAAGCATACAAAAAGAAATTCCCAGAGGAAATAGTAAAATTAGCAAGTAGAGGAAATAACATACTAAATTTTTGCTATGCAATTCACAGAATTCTTACAGCAAGAGATGCTAATACGGGTCTAGATATTAGGCAAAAAGAAGCAATGAGAGAAGTATTAGAAACTAGGATCAACATCTTAGAAAATGAAATAGAACTACTCAAACAAAGCCTGCAACAACGAGATTTTGAAGGATTTGAAGAGGAACAAACAAATATAGTAACCCAACCAACAGAAACTAATATGGTTTTTGTAAAAACACCAAGCATGTGCAACACTGGAAAATCAGTCGACTTGAGAATACAGTGCATTTTAAATATACAAGGACACGAAATAAAAATCCAAGCCTTGCTAGATACAGGAGCAACAAGCTCAACCCTAGACCTTAAGGCAATAAAAAATGTCCTCCCTAAAGAAGTGATAAAATATACATTAGAACCAATGGTTAGTACTCAATTTGATGGGCAACACTTAGCCTGTCACACTTTTGTAAAAAATGCACACATTAAGATTTACAACAATTGTGGCCAGTATAACTTGTAGAGTTTGTAGACAGCAGTTGTGTAACTATTGCCTATTCGAACAACACCACATAAGCATACCAGAAACATCTACGAGACAAAGTACGATGAAGACTACCCTATTAGAAACTAGGATATCAGTATTAGAAACTAGGATCAACATCTTAGAAAATGAAATATAACTACTCAGACAAAGCTATCCTATCACCTGATTATGTGTTTCTCCTCTCCAATCCCATAATCTCTCCCATTCTGTCAGAATATCCCTCTTCATTCCGAGCCCCAGAAAGGGAATGTAAGTGCTCTACAGAAGACAAACAAGAATGTAGTTGTAAGGACCAACAAACAATCACCTATCAAAATAACCAAGATACGGATAGTGAATTAGAGATAGATAGTGAACTAGAACTAGACTCAGATATAGAAGAACCCCAGTTGGCTAATACAACTTACCTATTAAAACAAATTAACACCTCTGAAGACTTAGATACAATAGTATCTAAATTAGAGAAAATTGAAATAATAGGAGATGACCCTACAAGATACTGGGACAAAAACAAAACACAATGCAAGTTAAGTATAATCAACCCTGACATAACTATTAAGGCACAAGAACTCAAATATACAAATTGAGAAACAGAAGAATGTAAACTCCATATAAAACAAATGCTAAAAATGAAAATCATAAGGAGATCCACCTCTAGACACAGGAGTCCAGCCTTCATAGTAAATAAAAGTTCAGAACAAAAAAAAGGACAATCTAGAATGGTATTTAATTATAAAAGATTAAACGATAATTGTTATGACAATGGATATAAAATACCTGACAAAGAAGCCCTAATCAATAAAATACAAAACTCAGAATGGTATTCAAAATTTGACATGAAATCAAGATTCTGGCAAGTAAAAATGCACCTAGAATCAATAGAATGGACAACATTCACATGTCCAGAAGGACACTTTGAATGACTGGTAATGCCTTTTGGCATAAAAGTGGCACCACAAATATTCCAGCGAAAGATGGATGAAATATTCAAAGATACGAAAGATTTTACATGTGTCTATATAGATGATGTGTTGGTTTTCTCGAAAACTAAACAAGAACACATGGCTCATCTCCATATGGTTTTTACTCTTATAGAAACCAACGGTCTAATTATATCTAAAAAGAAACTGCAGTTAGCCACCAAACACATAGAATTCTTAGGAGCCGAAATAAGAAAGGGTACAATATCACTACAACCCCACATCTCTACAAAAATACTAAATTATCCAGACAAAATAGAAAACACCAAGGATCTAAGAGCCTTTTTAGGATTACTCAACTACGCAAGACAGTATATCAAAGATATTGAGAAAATCAGTGGACCACTATACAACAAAACAAGCCCTAAGGGCCAAAGACATTTTAACCAACAAGATATTGAGTTAGTTAGGCTTATTAAAGAAAAGGTTAAAAATTTACCCACACTCTCCTTACCTTTAGATACAGATTACCTAGAACAAATCCAACTCTTTGACTGGTCTATGATAAAGAAATTATGTAATGATTTTCTACACCTAGCGTCCATATCAGGAAATTACTATAACACAGATGTAGGAGAAAGACTCTTTAGCAAATTACCAGGAGAACTAAGAAAAGAAATACATAAGTCATGGACCGAAATGCATGTACCAGAAGAATACAACAACATAGGTGTTAGAATACAACACATAATAAACAAACTGAAAGAAAAGTGTACCTACATCCAAATACAGAAACAACTCAAAAATCAACAATACGGATTCTGTAAACAAATCTACACTCCACAGCAATATGGAAACAACCCACAGAGGGAAAGGATCAACCCAAAACCTAAAAGGAAACCAAAACAAACATACTACCTAAGGAGAAGTAAAGCAAGAAAACCATATCTAAATAAAGAAAAACATGTTAGGAAATTCAACCCGAAAAAAACATACTCCAATTTAATAACATGTTATGCCTGTAACCAGCAAGGACATCTATCATCAGCATGTCCCAATAGGAAAAACCTATTTACAAGAGAAGCAACTCTAGTGGCATGTACAAACGAAGACCTAGTCAAAGTACAAGACGCCTCTCGGATACATCATCAATATACTTGGTCAGAATCAGAAAGGCACCTAGAAGAAATCCCACAGACAACGGATTATTCTTTGGTAAATTCATTCTTAGAAGCAGACCAAACTAGGTAAAATTTTAACCATGACATCGACGAAACAGAATGGGACCAATTACACAAATTTGAAAACAACTATATGTTTAGACAGACCCCAGTCCAATCAACATGTACCCACATTTGAGATCTAAGATCAGGAGCAGACCATATACCATGCTCTGTTTGTGGATACTTCCCTTCACTAGACAAAAGGGGAACTTGTAGAGTTTGTAGACAGCAGTTGTGTAACTACTACCTATTCGAACAACACCATATAAGCATACCAGAACCATCTACGAGACAAAGTACGATGAAGACTACCCTATTAGAAACTAGGATATCAGTATTAGAAACTAGGATCAACATCTTAGAAAATGAAATAGAACTACTCAGACAAAGCCTGCAGCAACGAGATTTTGAAGGATTTGACGTCAAATATACCTCTGGTTTCTCTGTTCATTAGGTTTGTCTCTCTTCTCTTTCTTATTCCGTCTAAATGTTTCTTTCCTAAGATTCTAAGCATTTCTGGGTAACTTACTTCTCTGTTCATTAGGTTTGTTTCAAGTTCAGGTTCTTCTTCTCCATCTTCTGTATTTGTTAGGTATCTTGAAAATCTAATGCTTAGTTCTCCGCGCCTGTTTTTGTACATTATGGATTGTGTCGGTTTTATTATTGGAGTTTCTTCTTCTAGTTTTAGATTCTATTCTAAGCTAGCCAATTCTTTTGAGCTATACTCTCTTGGTTTTAAGAAATTCGTCCCCCTAGAGCTGAGAGCTTCTATCATTCCATTTATCTGGATCTTAAAATGGTTATTCATATAGTTCATTGTTTTTCCTAGAAACACTATGTCTAACTGTATATTCTTGCCTTGGAAATTTCCATAACCCTTTCCTTGAGCTATTATTTTGATGTGTTTAACAAAGTCCTTTATTGTCATGTTGAAATTTGGACATATATATATGATTCCGCTGTTGTTGTTCATGTCTACCTCTATTAGTCCAATAATAGATTTCTCTTTGTCATCTGAGAATCTAGAATCATATAAGACTAATAATATTTTAGCTTCTATTTTCATCCTGGTTAGTCCTCTAATTCCGAAGACTATTAGTCCTAAATGTATGTAGTTATGTTGTTTGTGTAATAATTGTCTTCCTACTTCTTCTGTCATAAGGGTAAGCCGTTCCTCTCCTCCGTCAGGTAGGTGTAAGGCTTCTACCCTATGATGTCTATAGACAGAGTTTATAAAGGACAGAAAGTTTCGTCCATACAATCTTCTGGGATTAAGGATGTTAAGTTGTTCATTAGAGAATGTTTATATATATATATATATATATATATATATATATATATATATATATATATATATATATATATATATATATATATATATATATATATATAATTGGTATCAAAATTGGTATCAGAGCCTTCGAACCTAGGGATGAATGAACAGTAAACTAGAATATTTAGATCTAGCCACAACATCTAGAAGAAAAATACAAACAGTAGACCTATCAACACATCATTGTTATCACAGATCTAGACAAACCTCACATCAAATACACTCAGAACATTTCCAACTAAACACCATAACAGACCTTATCATTGGAGGAAGTCTATCGACTACAACAAATCTTCAAGATCTACATCACGTTTCTGATATAATAATAAACACTCTTAACAAACAGCAGGGTCAGCTCAACGAAATAAGTCAAAACATTGAATACCTTAAGATTTGCCAAGAAAGCCTAAACAGAAGGATTAGCCAAGTTAATTTTATAAACCTACCTAAGAGAAGTGACCTGATAAATCTCACTAGGGTTTTAAATCAAAACCAACCTAGAAATTTCGAAATTGAAAACAAGGACCTTTTAGCAAAGGTAGAAAAATTCCTAAAGACAATAGAGTGTCAGTTCAAGGAATTACAAGGACAAATAGGAGATCTCCTCCTTAAATGAACAGATTGAATTTCGAAAATACCTACTACGAAGAAGCTTTGGAATACGCACAAGCTTATATAAAAACCCGTGAAGACGGATATAACAAAGTAGAAGTACCAAGAAAGGCAGATCAAATCCAAATACAACAAAATAATACAATAATAGCACTGCTAACCTCATTACATCATAGAATTACAGTACTAGAAACAAAAATCCTTAATATTGAAAGAAATACAGTGGAAGTAGGAAACATAAGAAATTGGAACCAATCCATAGAAACTCTCAGTAAAGATTTAGGAAAGCTCTCTACAGGAGGGATAATCAGAAGAAGACCCTCTACATATTCATTCATAATATACCAAGAGAAAAAATGAATAGAACAGCCGCCAATATATTTTCTGGAACCTCCAGGACAATTGGAGGACGAAGATCTTTATCAAAACCTCCATCAAGCCTATCTTGGCTGGATAACCTACAAAACAACATGACAAATCAACATAGGATAGAAGAAATCATAGACATAGATCGAACAATAGAAACATTTTCTAATGAACAATTAAACATTCTCAATCCCAGAAGATTATATGGACGCAATTTGCTGTCTTTTACAAACTCTGTATATAGACACCATAGAGTGGAAGCCTTACATTTACCTGACGGAGGGGAGGAAAGGCTTACCCTTATGACAGAAGAAGCAGAGAGACAATTACTACACAAACAACACAACTACATACATTTGGGACTAATAGTCTTTGGAATTAGAGGACTAACCAGGATGAAAATAGGAGCAAAAGTATCATAGTATTGTATGATTCCAGATTTTCAGATGACAAAGAAAAATCTATTATTGGGTTAATAGAAGTAGATATGAACAACAACAGTGGAATTACCTACATATGTCCAAATTTCAACATGACAATAAAAGATTTCGTTAAACACATTAAAATAATAGCCCAAGGAAAAGGTTATGGGAACTTCCAAGGCAAGAATATACAGTTAGACATAGTATTTTTAGGAAAAACAATGAACTATATGAACAACCATTTCAAAATCCAGATAAATGAAATGATAGAAGCTCTTAGCTCAAGGGGGACAAACTTCTTAAAACCAAGAGAATATAGTTCGGAAGAATTAGCTAGTTTAGAATGGAATCTTAAGCTAGAAGAAGAAACCCCAATAACAAAACTAACACAATCTATAATGTACAAAAACAGACGTGGAGAACTAAGTATCAGGTTTTCAGGTTACCTAACAAATACAGAAGATGGCGAAGAAGAACCTGAACTTGAAACAAACCTAATGAACAGAGAAGTAAACTACTCTAAAATACTTAGGACATTAGGCAGAAAACATTTGAATGAAATAAAAAAAAGAAAGGAAACAAACCTAATGAATAGAGAAACTAGAGGTATATTTGACGATCTAGGAGGATACGTATACCAACCAAGCAATAAAAACAACATGACCATTAAAGAAATAAAACAGTTAGAACTACAAGAAAAAAATAAAGGCATACTGAAATCGAATGAAGTATTAGCACTAGATGAAGATGGAAACATCTTAGTCTTAGAGGAATCGGCACACGAATACATGAATTATATGAACACAGAATCAACAGCCACATCTAGGATCCATACATATCCAGAAAGTACGATGGGTATTTTAGATTATGGATAAGGACATCCCCCTAGGAGAGCAGCTCCTCCTTATACTAATAACAATCCACTCCTAAGAACATTAGGGAGAAGAAGGCCAACAGAACAGACCTTTTTCGGAACAGGATCAGTACTACTAAATATCACAGAATGTGATCCACAACTATACGATACCTATCTAGAACAATGGATGGTATCAGTACAAAGAGACTATTTAGCAAAACATGAACTCGACATAGAATCTGGAGAGGCTATGCTAAGAATAGGAGAAAACTACCTGGGAGAAACAGCGAGATCATCCTGGGAGACATATAAGAAAAAATTCCCAGAAGAAGTCGTAAAATTAGCAAGTAGAGGCAACAACATACTAAATTTCTGTTATGCAATCCACAGAATCCTTACAGCGAGAGACGCTAATACAGGTTTAGATATCAGACAAAAGGAAGCTATGAGAGACCTAGAACAAATCCAACTCTTTGACTGGTCTATGATAAAAAATTTTTGTAATGACTTCCTACACCTAGCATCCATATCCGGAAATTATTATAGTACAGACGTAGGGGAGAGACTGTTTAGCAAATTACTAGGAGAATTAGGGAAAGAAATACACAAATCATGGACAGAAATGCAAGTACCGAAAGAATACAACAACATAGGTGTTAGAATACAACACATAATAAACAAACTTAAGGGAAAATGTACTTACATTCAGATACAAAAACAGCTTAAGAACCAACAATACGGATTCTATAAACAAATCTACACTCCACAGCAATATGGTAACAATCCACAAAGAGAGAGAATAAATCCGAAACCAAAGAAGAAACCTAAACAAACATATTATCTAAGAAGGAGTAAGGCCAGAAAACCATATTTAAACAAAGAAAAACATGTCAGAAAATTTAACCCAAAAAAAACATACTCGAATCTAATAACATGCTATGCCTGTAACCAACAAGGGCACCTGTCATCAGCATATCCAAATAGGAAAAACCTATTTACAAGAGAAGCTGCCCTAGTAGCATGCACAAACGAAGACTTAGTAGAAGTACAGACAGACGTATCAGACACATCCTCAATATACTCAGTAGTGACAGTAGCTGACCTAGAAGAAATCCCGCAGACAACAGATTATTCCTTAGTAAATTCGTTCTTACAAGCAGATCAGACTAGACAAAATTTTAGCCAAACAAACTATGAAACAGACGAAACAGAATGGGATCAATTACAAAAATTTGAAAACAACTACATGTTTAGACAAACTCCAGTTCAATCGACGTGTACACACATCTGGGATCTACGATCTGGAGCAGACCATATACCATGCTCAGTCTGTGGTTATTTTCCCTCATTAGATAAAAGAGGAACTTGTAGAATCTGTAGACAGCAGTTGTGTAACTACTGTCTATTTTAACAACACCACATAAGTATACCTGAACCATCTACAAGACAAGGCACTTTAAAAACTACCCTACTAGAGACCAGAATATAAGTGTTAGAAATTAGGATAAATATCTTAGAAAATAAAATAGAATTACTCAGACAAAATCTACAACAACGAGACTTTGAAGGATTTGAGGAAGAACAAACAAACGTAATAGCCCAACCAAGAGAAACCAATATGGTTTTTGTAAAAACACCAAGTATGTACAATACTGGAAGGTCAGTTGACTTGAGAATACAGTGTATTCTAAACATACAGGGACATGAAATAAAGATCCAAGCCTTGTTAGATACAGGAGAAACAAGTTCAACATTAGACCTTAAGGCAATACAAAATATACTTCCTAAAGAAGTAATAAAATATACCTCAGAACCAATGGTCAAGACACACCTGATTTGTGAACAACACTTGGCCTGCCACACCTTTATAAAAAATGCCCACATTAAGATTTACAATAACTGTGGCCAATATAGCAATGTTATATCCATACCACATATCTGGGTAAGACCTTTGAATCACCCAGACCTACAGCTTATCTTAGGACTCTAATTCCTTCTAGCAAAGGACAGAGCCCTATTTCTGTCACCAGACTATGTATTCCTCCTTTCTAATCCTATAATTTCCCCCGTCCTATCAGAATACTCAGCTTCTTTCAGGGCTCCAGAAAGAAAGTGTGAATGCCCTGAAAATGACAAACAAAAATGTAATTGTAAAAACCAACCAACAAACAATTATCTAAGTAGTCAAGACACCGATAATGAACTTGAAATAGACAACGAATTGGAATTAGACTCAGACATAGACGAACCCCAGTTGGTCAATACAACATACATACTAAAACAAATTAACACTTCTGATGACCTAGACACAATAGTATCTAAATTAGAAAAAATCGAAATCATAGGAGACAACCCTACAAAATACTGGGACAAAAATAAAACACTATGTAAATTAAGTATAATCAACCCAGACATAACTATTAAAGCACAAGAACTAAAATATACAAATTGGGAGACAGAAGAATGCAAACTACATATAAAACAAATGTTAAAGATGAACATCATAAGAAGATCCACCTCGAGACATAGAAGTCCATCTTTTATAGTAAACAAAAGTTCAGAACAAAAACGGGGACAATCTAGAATGATTTTTAATTACAAGAAACTAAATGATAATTGTCATGACGATGGATATAAGATCCCAGACAAAGAAGCCTTAATCAACAAAATACAAAACTCAGAATGATACTCAAAATTTGACATGAAATCTGGATTCTGGCAAGTTAAAATGCACCCAGAATCCATAGAATGGACAACATTCACTTGCCCAGAAGGGCATTTTGAATGGCTAGTAATGCCTTTTGGCATAAAGGTAGCACCCCAGATATTCCAGCGAAAAATGGACGACATATTCAAGGATACAAAAGACTTTACATGCGTATACATAGATGATGTGCTGGTTTTTTCAAAAACCAAGTAGGAACATATGACACATCTCCACATGGTTTTTACCATTATAGAAAACAACGGACTAATTATATCCAAAAAGAAATTACAATTAGCAACCAAACACATAGAATTTCTAGGAGCAGAAATAGGAAAAGGTATCATATCACTACAACCCCACATCTCAACAAAAATAATAAATTTTCCGGACAAAATAGAAAATACCAAAGATCTTAGAGTCTTTCTAGGACTACTCAACTACGCAAGGCAGTATATCAAAGACATTGGAAAAATCAGTGGACCTCTATACAACAAGACAAGCCCTAAAGGCCAGAGACATTTCAACCAACAAGACATCGAGTTAGTTAAACTTATAAAAGAAAAGGTTAAAAATTTACCGACACTCTCTTTACCATTAGATATAGATTACTTAGTTCTCGAAACAGACGGCTGCGAAACTGGATGGGGAGGAGTATTACTTAAGAAATCCAATAAATATGAAACAAAGGCACAAGAAAGCCTATGTAGGTACGCCTCAGGGAAATTCCATGAAAAAGGACATCTGCCGTCTTTAGATTATGAAATATTAGCAGTCATTTACTGCCTTGAAGCCTTTTATTTATTCATATGCGACAAAAAAGAAATTACAATACGGACAGACTGTGAAGCAATAGTCCGATACCACGAGCAAAGTAAAACAAAGAAAAGATATTCAGATACAGTGGGAACACATAAAGGAAACTAACAATTCCCTTGCCGATACATTATCCCGATTGCTAACATAATGTTTTTACAGATGGAAAGGCAAAATCCCAAAACAATGATTACACCCACCAGAACATGGGGCCAATATAAGACAACAAAAATTGGACCACAAGAACTACGAGTACACTCCCGTATGGAGGAACAATTCAGAACAGAACACAAGCCACACATGGAGCCAATACAGACGACAATAATTGACAACATATGGAACATCCCGACCGTCCTAGGAGTGGCTTCTTACAAAATAGGAGTAATAAATGCACTCATCTATTACTTCCTACACCAAAAAGACATGCACAACACAGCAAGACAAACAGGGAAATACACCTATTACGGTATCATGACTGGTCCTCATGCAGGGTTATATACCTGGGAAGAAGCTGAGAGCCTTCTCCTAGGAGACGCACAAGGGGAAGAACTAGGAGGCTTTGATTCACTAGATGAAGCCTTGAAAACAATCAGAAAGGAAGTAGGACCAAACTACTTCTTGAGCTCAGCCATAAAAAATAAGCATCTCATGAAAACAAGTCCATGCATTTATGCACAAACAAGATGCATAAAGGCAAATCTATAAAACCAGTCACCAGCTCCAAAAAAACTGGAGCTAACCAAATAGACATGTGCAGATTCAACAGTCTACCAACAGACCTAGCGATGTATATGAGGCGAACCGCAGAGGAAGCAGAATGGAAAACTTTTGCAATCTTACAAGAAGCACTACAATGGGCACAGGTTGATCCCCAACCAGGTATTACAATACTATTTGAAGCTGAATACAATTTTAAAATAAGATGTCAGAACAAATTTAAAGACTGCATTACAGAGAAACATGGCTGCCAATGCCAATTACAATATGCCATTAGAAAAGCCAGCATAGATTTGAGTACCTACCACATACAAAAATTTAGAGGAGTAGAAATAAATCCCTTTATACTCCTTGACCATGGTATTCTTAATGAATTATGGGTCCAAGCCAACCACATCACAGAAGCTTTCCTGTACAAACTTGGAAATGTCATCCGAACACTCATAGAATTAGAAACTTTCGAAAGCTATGTTTCATGCTCAATCGAAAGTTCTCCACCAGAATGGATAAACCACAAAATAGAGCCAGCCAGGCACGTCATCAAACTACGATCCCGAGAGATCATCTACAAGTCAGAACCCATAGAAGCCATATTTCCAAGCGATCCAGACGAACATTGGGGAGCTAATGTACCTCTCCCATAACAAGCAAAACATTGGAGAGCTTCTCTACAGGGAACAAATTGGCTATGGGATGATGCCAGAGATAGCTACGACTTCGTGTTAGTAGCAGAAACATTTACAGAAAAAATATACTGGTCATCACACATGGGAACCCAATTTCTCCCGTTCAAATACAATACACAAAATCCAGAGTTAGTAGAACATTACAGACAGTGACAGCTTAAATGGATGTTAAAAAAATCCACCCAAATTACGGTCAAACAATACAGAGAACAAATGGCGGAACAACAGATAGCAGAACAACACAGAAGGATGAGAACCCCACCAGCACCAGAGACAACGGGTCCAAGCTCCACTTCATCACAAGAAAGGAACCTCGACAACATGATGGAAAGCTAATTCCATCACGAAATTGACAGACTTTACAGGACTTTACAGCTCAGGAAAGAACCTTCGTACAAAGCCACCTCAAAAGCATCTGCCAAAAGAAAACAAACCAGTTAAACTTTACAGCATTACAAGCACCAAACAACTTACTTCCCCCCGAAGTAATCGTGGCTATAAAAGGAGAAGCCACTCTACATTCAGGATATCCCTTCGAAGACTATCACCCTAGTTTGTAGTTTATGAGTGTCAAAGCAATTTAATTTCCAGAGTCCAGAGTTCAGTTCTCCTAGCGTCGTATTGTAAGTTCTATTCGTATGTTTGTTTCTTTGTCTTTTTGTTAATTTCCAGAGTCTTTGTAATATCATTTCCAGAGTTTGTGTAATATCCTTATGTCCCTGCAATTAATATTATATCATGTTTCTTTAAGTTGTTCTTCATAGTCCTTGTTCTCTTCTCATTAATGAACATCTCTATTAATTATCGTCTGATCCTCTAGAATTTAAGGATCGAACTATATATATATAGTATACATTTGAAACGAATAAAGAGATAATGAGTCTTCTTGCATCACTCTTTTATTTTTTATTGGCACTCTAGGATATCTGAATTTTCGATCTGACTAATTTCTAGAAGTGATCGATTCTGTCCTACGAACTTTTGAAACGCCTTGTCAATAGCTGAACGGGGTAAGATTGAAGCTCAAATGACCTCCATCGGGCTCCAAGGATAAATCAAAAAAGCATTCGTAATTTTTTTATGGTTCAGCTCGGACTCTACAGTCGCATCATTCTTGAACGACGGTCCAATGCTAAAATCGTATTCCATCCATTGAACAAACTCCTAACTTCAAAGTCATCTAAATAAATTTTTCTTAAATTTATCATCGAATAATATCATTAGTTTTACCGTTGCACTATCTCCTGAGAATTTCTCGTCTCACTCTTTTGACCCATTCAAAGATACTCCATTGATCGTTAATGAGAGATACAGTAATTACACATTCCACGAGCCATGAGACAAACTGCGAAAAAAAAAAAAATCCTAATAGAGATTCTTTGAGAAATCTCAATCTAAATGCCTTAAGAAAATCAACTTTTATAATGCAATTTAATGTTGAGTCTCATGGGAGGGTTATCAAGTCGAAGACAATGGCGATGACAAATTAGCTTAAACTCTTTGGATTTTCAAATTAAGGTGGGAAGCACGTTCTATCTATCATCGACATGCGAACTCGATTTGAATGTCCAAATCAAGCTGATGATATATTAATGAAGATGACAATTCCTTTTTATGGTTGAACGGTCGATATTAATTGGCGGCAAAAGCAAAGGTTGAACCATTTGAAAAAGATGTTCTCTTTGGGCGTTTGCGATGCAGAATCTTAGAAACTCATCTCATTGTCTTTTTTGATAAGGGAGCGATTCATACCCATCGAATATTATATACATTTTTTTTTATATAAAATTTTTAAAAATATTCTTTCTCCCTTTCATTTATTATTTTCTTTGCACCTGAATACCGCGATTCCGATCATTCGTTGTCGCTCGACATCTCCATTGAGCGATTGAATTCTGACTACAATTCGATCGTGGTCCGATCGACATCGAAGTTCGATCGGACTGTAATCGAATACCGATCAAAATCTATCGCCATTACAGTCGCCAGCGCGGCAGCCATTGACAGTTGCAATCGCAGCGGATTCCGACCACAACTAGTCAGAATCCGATCGAGGTTCTGTAGGACTTTGACGTCGAATGAACCGCAATCAAATTCTAATCGAATCGCATAAATGAATCGACCGCGATCGCCACCAAAGATCCACAAGGTGACGGTGAATTCGATCGTAATTGAAATCCGACCGAGATTAATCGATTACTTGACGATGATACTAAATGGCAGTGGGTGTTCGGAATTGCAATGTTTGAAAAAGAACATTTTAGAATTTTATAAAAATTAAAATGTATAATAATATTTGATGGAGTATAACCACTCTCTTTTCATAAATCAAAGAGTATTGCATTATGACCATTTTAAATAGTAAAATTTTGCAAAATTCCTAAACACACAGTGGATTCGGTTTTATAAATTTAATAATACTTTTATTTGTTTAAAGTAATAAAAATAAAATCAATTCTATGGAAGAAAATAGTATTTTTGTTGACCACGCTGGTAAGTGAGAGAAACGATGAATTTTGAAATTTTAGAAAGTCGAGGTGGTTTTTGAAAAAAAGAAAAATAAAAACCGGTCCGCGTGGATCTGCCTTGGAGTCTTCTGCTGCTTCCACTTTCCCAAAAGGACCCAACTCTCTCTCTCGCACGCACACGGTCACAATGGGGTACCTCTCTTGCCGCGCCGACTCATCGATCGCCACCTGCCGGTCCTTCTCCGCCAACTCCACCGTCGCTCATTTTCAGAGGTCCCAAATTAGGAAAGCTTCGCCGGCACAGCAGATCCCTGATCTCGATTCCGGCGGCAGCTCGACGCACACTCGGGAATTCAACTACCAAGAGCTTCAATTTGCCACTGGAAACTTCTCCGACGAAGCTCTCCTAGGGCGTGGAAGCCACGGTAGGGTTTATAAGGCAGTACTCCGAGGCGGTCGCCCCGTCGCGGTGAAGCGCCCCTCCCGCCTCCATTTCCAGCTCTCTTCTCCCTCGCCCCCTTACACCGCCGCTGCTCCCACTCGCGACGAGGTCGAGAACGAGATTGAGATCCTGTCTGGAATCCGAAGCCCCCGTATTGTCAACCTGATCGGCTTCACCCCTTCCACCCCGGACCGCAAGGAACGGCTCCTGGTGGTGGAATTCATGCCTAATGGTACGCTCTACGACCTTCTTCACTCCAATCGCCATCCGCCTGGATGGACTCGTCGCCTACGACTCGCGCTTCAGACGGCCAAGGCCCTCCACACTCTCCATTCCGTGCAGCCGCCGGTCATCCACCGCGACGTCAAGTCGGCAAATATACTGATCGATCAGAACTTCAATGCTCGGCTCGGGGATTTCGGTCTCGCCCTCCGCGATGAAGATGACCCCAAATTTCCCTTCGTCCGCTCGACCCCTCCCGCAGGCACGCTTGGCTATCTCGACCCTTCATACGTCACTCCGGAGAACTTGAGCACCAAAACGGACGTCTTCAGCTTTGGGATTTTACTTCTGGAGATAATGAGCGGCCGGAAAGCTATTGACATCGCCTACTCCCCGCCTTCGGTGGTGGAGTGGGCCGTCCCTTTGTTGAGAAAAGGGAAGGTGACGTCTCTTTTTGATCCGAGGATTGCACCGCCCAAAGATCCGGTGGCGAGGAAGCAGCTGGCTTCCCTTGCTGCCAGCTGCGTAAAGTCCTACAAGGAGATGCGGCCTTCCATGCAGGAGGTGGTGGAGCAGCTCAAAGTGTTGAGCAAGACAGTTCCTTCTAGGGCATGGAATACTCTCTCGGTTGCCAATCCGTGCTCGGTCGTCGATGTGGTCCATGTGGAGAAGACCCTTACCAAACGGAATGCGAGTAGCGTGGATAGGGCGGATACTTTGGGTTCAGCTTCATGTATTCTTGTAGATAAGGAGCCAATTGCTAAGGATGAAGATCTTCCCGTTGTTGTAAAGAAACCTCCTGTGATTGTGAAACAATCTCATTCTTCGCGAGCCAGGAATACGCTCTCACAGAAAGCAAAAGGAAGTATAAATCTTTTGGATCTCATGGCTCAACCTGATGCAGCACTGGTTAAGGCACTGACACCTGCTGTTAGCCGTAACAATAATTCAATCATCAGCAGGGCTAGAACCTTGCAAGCTGTTCATGATTTCCATGAGAGTGATGCAAGTTTTCAGTTGAGGAACCGAACTGTGACAAGGAACAAATTGAAATCATTCTTCTCATCCAATCTACCCATCAATGATATGGATAGGTTGGATGAGAAAGCTCATGATCAAACTACAGATCGCCTTTAACCTCATTGTTTGCTGTAGTCTATTTGTATTACTGTTGGATTATTATTTTTTCCTCTTCGTAACTTGCAATTAGAAATGTCACAGTTGCAGGGATTATTCTTTTGTATCTGCATTCTACTTGTCAAACTTTCATTCTTACATGCTACAATTTGTTGATAAATAGCTCTCATTTGATCCTCTTCTTAGTTACCTTGATTCAATAGCTATCATTCTGGTGACCTTCTCTAGTTATTCTCTGGCTAGTTTTTGCTATTGTTTGTATGGGTTGAAAAGTATATTTCAGTTCTGCTTTGTTACTTCTAATATTACTTCAGGTTTATTACCTTCTGATTCCTCAGTGAGTTTACATACTATGTTCTCATTTATCTTCCAATTCTGGAACTATAGGAGTCATTTTTTTGCTGAATTGTTCTATCCTTGAGAAAATAAATAACTATTTTAAAGTTTCCATGATAGAAGTATGCTCCTCTATCATGGATTTCCCTAATTATAGGGTGAGAAAGGGCTTTCCAACAAAAGCAAGAAAAGAGCAATGAAAGTGATTGGTTTAGTGCGCAGATTGAAAGAGTTACAATCAGATATGTTGCCAGGTAATTCTCATGCCTTGCTTAATCAGTATGCTGCAATTATTTTGTCAATTCAGGAGTTATAACTTTACTGCTTCATTGAAAGGTCCATGCTCAAATCTGTTTATAAATTAGAACAGAATTGTCTAATATTCTTTTATTTTTTAAAAAAATTATTGTTATTATTATCATTTATGTTATACCATATCTTTATATGTAGAGCACCCCCAAGCATGAAACCTTACCAGTCGGTATAACTAGGCATGATTTATAACTCCTTTCTTGTATGTTCTTGTAAATCTGAGAATAGTCTCCTAATCCATTGTGTCACTGTCCTTATTGAACTTTTAATTTTCTATGACTCGATGGGCAACTACCAAAAATCTGGCCAATTGTTCTTTATTGATTCTCAAGGATAGAGATCCCCTACCTGAGATAGTTTCCTCAAGCTCCTACTCAAACTGCTCCTGGCAATCGTACAACTTCAAGAATCAAGCAAGACCTAATATAAATCATTTTTTAACTCATTCTAGTAGGATAAAATTTGATTGTTGTTGTTGCGGTATGAAAAGAGAAAAAAGAAGTTTGATGATCAAAATGATTGTCTATAGTAAGGGATAATAGCTAATGTTGTTAAAATGTGTAAATTATATATCTTTATGATTTTCTTGAGTAAAAAATCTATACACTGTTTTTTGATAACTATTTGAGGTCATATAGTTAAATAAAAGAAGATAAATTATAACTGATCTTTCAACTATTATTAAATATTGATATCGTTGAAAATTTTAAAAATTCAAAATAGAATATATATACTGTTCTTAATTGTTGGCTCATTTCAATTTATTCTATTACTTAATTAATAAATATTAAATAAAATTCCATTGAGCTTTTTCCAGCTTATGGTCTAAATTTGAAGAGGTTTAGAAAAGAAAAAAAAATGAAATAGCATTGAAAGGCAAAGCCCTAACACACACATCGTGCACATTAAAAAAGATAAAAAAAATTGACTCTGCCGATGCAATTACGAAATCAAAATTAAATAGTAGAAAAATTATAAACGTTTTTTAAATTTATCCTTTATGACTAATAAAAATTAGTTAGATTTTGATTTTATTCGATTTAACTGTTGACAAAACATCATGAAAATTCATGAAATAAAATTGATCACTCTCGTAAATTAATCGGATATAAAATTCAGATATTTTGATATCAATAAAAAAAAAAAAGTGTAATTAAATATAAAAAAAATACATAACATTTACTCCAAGGAATGCAAAATATTATGAATAACGTTACAATGGGTTATTGCATAAATAGTTTACAATCTAAATAAACAGCATTGAACTGTCCTAGTAACTACTAGAGTAGAATTTGATCATCAAAAAGGCAACACAAAAAAAAAAAAAAACTACAAAAAATTGAACAAGCAAAGGCTAATGAATAGAGCCTCAAGCCTCCACAAGCCCTTGTCGCAAAACCTTCTTATTTTTACCTTCTTTTGCACTGCCCTTTTTATCTCCATCCTGGTTATTTTCGATCTTTGCAAATACTGGCTTTGCTTCTGCCATTACTTGGCCTGCCTTGAGCTCGCCCCATCGAGTATCATCCTGCATCAAAAAACAAAAAACAAACAAAATAAGCATAAACTGAAAAGTGAAGAAAGAAAAGACACCAAGAGCTTGATCATTACCCAAGTTACAGCTTCGAATTGTTCTTTGGAAAATCCAAGCTGACTATATATTCTAAAACACAGGCTTGGAGCGACCGGAGATAAAGCAGCTGCGATTATTCTCATTGCCTCCAGTATAACGACAAGGTCCTGTGTCGACGCCCGAAGGAAGAAACAGTAATGACTTTATGATCTCAATGGTAACAAAAACATAAACTAGTGAGGTTGTTAATCTTCTGGTAGATGATCAATGTTTTCGGAAGGAAATTTTTTACAGCAATAAACCTGCTTTCACTTTTCCCACATATCTCACATATTGGATTGAAAACCCCATGAATATATATATATATATATATTGGGCAATGCCTGAACAGATTTAGTCGCAACAAAATCGAGTCTTTGAGCAATGAATATGTCTGCTTTAGAGATAGATACCTTCGCAGCCATTTCAGAACTAGCACCTCCTTGCTTAAAACGAGACCACGGCGCATTTTTATCCATGTAAAGATTACCGACATTGCCGATTTCTAAGATAGATTCACAAGCTGATGACAATGAAAGGTTTTCATAGTGGTACTTTGCCTTCTCCACCTGCACAAGCAAACTCTTTGTGATTCAACTGAACAATGAATCTTAAAATCTTCCATCATAGACAGTTCAGTTGTGTTAACATTGTTTCTACACTTTTAGGCAAATGCTATTTAAAACTTGTCTTTGTCTACACTATTGACACATCTCATTCCGATCGGCGGTAGAACCCTAACAGGGAATAAAATTTCTAACCTAGGTATAATGTATAAAAATGTTTGGTGGTGGCCAATGAATTATAATAGACTTAGTGTAAGGCATGTTTCAAAATTGGTAAAATTATAGAAACGAAGAGAACTTGAATATGCATAAAGTAACTGATGTCGAAGCTGGCTTAACAGAATTTAAAACACCAAAAGAATTCAACAATTATCTATGAACCAATAATTGGAAGAAAGATATCTATTGGACTACTAAAGCTCTGTGTAGGTAATATTAGATGCATAAAAGAAAAACAATCACAAGATTCTTCTAATTTTAAGAATTAATAAATAATTTATACAAATTGTTTAATATCTAATTCTGCACATTGGAAATTATGCTAAGTTTAGGAATTATAAAATTGTTTGTAATATTAAATCAAAAGAGAAGTTCTCAAGGGGAAAATAAAGGTTATATACATGATAACAAATAATAAATGTGACACAATGTTTCTAATTAAGATTGTGATTAACACCATGAAACTTTGAGAAAAGATTCACTGAAGAAAAAGGAATGAATAAAATTTGTGAAAATAAAGATAGATTATTTATTTAATAAGATCAAAAAGGATAAAAAGTTGCACATGCTAATTATACACTTACAGATAAGCAGCTTCTCCATCATCCTTAGGCTAATTAACAATTACTTGTCTAGTAACCAACCATGGAAAGAGAAAATAATGAAGGATGGGCTAGAAAGTGCACTAATGCCCCCTCCAAACTATTAGATTCTTGAAGCAAATGATTCAAAAGAATTTGAATAGTAGGTCTTAGATAAGAAAAATGCGTTTTTCACTGTTATTCACTCTTACCAACTGGCTCACAGAATCCTTAAAGGAATTCCCTTCTACAGCAAAAATAGAATCATAAGGCAAAGTTGACTGGCAATTTTTCTTCAATAGTCCAAGAGTGCGGTTGAGAAGGTTTCCTGTAAACATTCGATATCACCGTATGTCAAAGATGATCCAAGGAATCAAAGATCAAGTGCTCAGATACTAAGAATGGAAGTAAACAAACCTAAATAGGAGAAACTAAGATCCAAAACGGACATTACCAATTGTATTAGCAAGATGTGCATTTACAATGTTGACGAAACGCTCCTCTGAATAATCTCCATCATTACCAAATTCCACTTCCCGCAGGAAGAAGTATCTAACAGCATCTGCTCCAAATTTTTGCACAAGATCCATTGGTTCCAATGTATTTCCTAATGATTTCCCCATCTTCATACCATCCTAAAATTTCAAAATAAAAAGTATTGCTACATGAAATGTAAATGTGCACATGAGATGAATACTCTATTTTTGAGAATTTGGTTCTAAGATTAAAAGTTGAACAAAATCAATCTATGAGGAAGAGCTGACAAACTATTCAAGGAGATATACTCAGGGTTATGAAATGCAATAAAGACAACATACATAAGCAACATAAAAAATTAATCGATATTCAATGTGTAAGGCCAATGATTTACAAAAGATCAGAAAATAAATGATAGTTACAGTAAATTCAGATTATCAAAACAAAATAAAGATAAATATAAAGCATATTGGTGGCTAGCTCATGCATCCTAAATGTTCTAACCTTTAAGGTAATGTGAAACTTAAAGTTGGATTTATTGGAGTATAGGGTACAACCCATGAAATATGTTTAACTTAATCCTGAAGTAGTTGAAAATTTTATTTGCAAATTAATTGATTGCTACTAATTTGATAGCTTGAAAATTGACTCACAAGTTCGTGCTTGCTGCACAGACATGTTAAAATAAACATCACAGCAAAGATCCAAAAGGCACACAAATTAAACCTTACTACGGAAGATATATATATATATATATAGCGATAACTTTATTTGATTTTGTCTTGAATTCAAGGAGAAGGTAGATTATTTTCATATACTTTCATAGATGAAGCTCATTATTACAGAATTTAAATACATCCTTGAGTGTAAGAGAGTGTATATTATACAGCTGTAGAGAATAAATAGTCTCGTGAAAATAAATTTTTGATGAATAAAGGCACAAACACAAGTTGAGAACGAAGAATATTATCCAAAACTGACACAAAATTTAGCAACAATGCTCAAACCTTATTTCTCATACATCCAAAGAGCTTCTGATTCATTCATATAACTCTAAACTTGTGATGGTTTTAATTTCAAAAACTATTAAGGACTTTCGTTGACTGGAGTTTATTTAAAACTGTCCTGAGTGTAGGCGGATGGACTACACAAGCACAAGTCCAACACATGTACTTTAAGAAGAAATATAAACAAGAATCTCATCTGGAAAAAAAAAAGAAAGAATAATTAATGTGGAAATGGTTTCCCAGTTAAGTTCCCTACAAATACCTTTGTTAAAAATCCATGACCAAATACCATGTTTGGAACACTTAATCCTGCTGATAGTAGCATAGCTGGCCAGTAGACTGCATGGAACCGCAATATATCCTTCAGATATGCAGCATAGATTAGTAAAATTTTCTTGTTTATACTGCTAAAATCCATCAAATTAAAGAAATTGATAATTCTGCTAAGCCCTAGAAAATGAACTGAAGGATATAAAAATCGCTTGTCAAATCCCAAATCAATGAATAGAATAAATTGTTTGTGTTTAATAGCTGTTTGCTTCTAAAGGTGAAAGAGATTACCACTGCAAGAAAGAAAAACAGATTGCAGATATATGCATAAAGTTACTGAATAGTGAGTTGCATCCAGCAACATTATTTGTATTAATAAGCAGCAATACTTTACGGATATAGTTAGATATCAAACTTGGTTCAAGCATCATGATAAAGACGCATCTTTGCAATTATCCATAAAAGAATACATAAGGATCTAATAATAGATTAGCTTCCATGTTGAACGATTACAGGCCAAAGAATGCTCCTTCAACAACTTTTCCAATATCCATGCATCAAGTCTCACTGCAGTAGTAAAATTGGGATCTTCGAAAATTGTACACAAGTGCTAGGTTATGAGAAAATGTTATGAATGACAAAAGCTTTTGGACATGAAATAAAGCAAACAAAAACACAAGAGGAAAAAGTATTAGTGGATCATTGCCAAAAAATACTAAAACACAAGTTGAATCTTTGATGCAAGTGAATTATCCTACAAGAGAATCTGAACCAAACAATTGCACCTTTCCTATCAAGTGCAGTGAAGCAGGCCAACCAGAATTAACAGCTTGTTGTAAGTTTGATTGCTCACTGTCCCCTAACAATGCAGAAATATACCTACATAGCAAACCCATTGTTAAAGAACTATTTCACTAGGCAATGCATGTGATATTGTCCTTTCTACAGAGATGCAATCACACAAGCCATTATAATTATCTAAAAATCCAAACAAATATAAATTACAGCAAGAGGACAAAATCACAAGAAACCAATTGAAATTGTTGCCAATTATCAAGGAGCTAGTACAAGCCATTAGCTGGTATGAATTCATAACCATGACATACAATAAACTGAAGGATAATCTTACCCCAACAAAGCATCAAACCAGACATATATAGTTTGTGTCTTGTCATTTGGCACAGGTATACCCCACTCTACAGATGAACGGGATATAGAGAAATCTTTTAGTCCATTTGTGATCCAACCTTGCACCTACAAGAGTGCTTTCTTGCGTAAATACCATTACAATCTGTAAGATATTTGTTGAAGTGAACAATATATTGAGTGTCAAAGGAGAAAGGGAATACTCTATTGCATTAATGAATTATTACATGGATATATATAGAACTATAGACATAACTCTCAAACTAAAATGCTAGTGAGGAGTAAAGGCACTATATGATTCCCTTTAACCTAATATTTCTAACAATCTAAAGAATGATTAAGCAGGAATTTCATCAATGAGCTCCATATACAATGCTTAAGGTAACCATTCCATGAAAACATCAACACCATCACAGACAACTTTTCTTTAAAAATTTGCCAAGTATAACAATTATCATTGATGGTGGCAATATTGGTTGTTAAACTCCAACACAATGACTGGACTGGCAAAAGAAATCTCTATAAAGCATAATTTGTTAATAACTTATATAAGGCATATTTACTCAACATAAATTGGGTAGAGAGCTTTTCGAAAAGGGAGTCAACAAACTTAACAAGCCCAAAATAATTTCTTGCCCTGTGGATTCTAAAATATGATAAAATGGCACCATATCTTTTGATGTCATGGCTGTGAGATGATGGTGTTTAGAACACTAGTGAGTGTGCATCATGTTAATACACTCATTCTTTTCCTGTATAAATAGTGAGAACATTGAACAGTCTTGAAGCCTAACCTCATTCAAACGGAAAGAAGGCTTCACAAAATCAGGGTTAGATGATATATAGTCTTCCAGTGCCTTCTGATATTTTGATAATGCAAAGAAGTAGTTATCTTCCTTCCTCAGAACACAAGGCTTTAGGTGCATTGGGCAATGATTGTTCTCAAGCAATTCTTTCTCATCCTGCAAATAACACCAAACATTATCAGGAAGAATGGAATAAAACGATATAAAAGAATGAAAAGAAGGGAAAGTAATGAACAGAATGCTAAGGTAGACATTTTTTGTAAAAAAATTCATTGTCAAACAGTGTTTAAACATAATGGTAGTAAAATCAGTTTTGTCCTCGACTGCAAGAAGCCTTAAGGTATACACTTTGCTATAAACATACTATAACATGTCAATAAGTATGCAATTCACCAACTAAGAGAGTAATAACACTTTTGCAGCTAAGCTGCCAAATCCAACCTTGTACTCTTCGCAGTTCACACAGTAAAGGCCTTCATAGTCAGCTCTATATATGTCACCATTGTTAAGCACTCTGGAATAAAATTCTTTGACTATTGCTTCATGCTTCTGATCAGTAGTACGTATGAATTTGTCATATGAAATATCTAGCTGCAAAAGATCAAGCAAGATGGAGGATAGCATCCTATTTATTGCCAATCTTGAAAAACTATTAAACTCATCATTGAGGGATGTAAATTGACTTTAAAAAGTATTACATATCAGGTTGATAATTACCTCTTTCCATAGAATCTTGTAAGACTGTGAAATAGTATCACAGTGTTCACTAGGGCTACTTCCACTAGCTTCTGCAGCTGCAGCAATTTTCTCTCCATGCTCATCTGTCCCTGTGATGAATACAACTCTCTTACCCAGAAGCCTCTGAGAAAAAGAAATAAGTAATAAAGCCTTCATAAATCTGAAATGAATGATAGTTCACAAGAAATAACTTCCAAGAGGTGCGATCAACTGATCATGTTGGTTGTTTGAGACATATGACAACAACAATAATCATCAAGGACTCCCCTCTCTTTTAGAAACACCACAAGATGTTTGAACCCGCACATGTTATCACCTCATGTATCAACTATGTTCATATGTTTTGTCTTTGTTCCCTGTTTTTTCCTTAGAAGGGAGGAACTAGACGAGCAAGGAAATAATTTAAGAAGATGAAAATAAAAAGAAATTAAATTATATACATTCCACCTATTCCCACCCTTTTCTTTTTCACTTGGACGAACTGAAAGGAAGTAAGTAATGCAACTTAAGTCTATTAGAGTCGTAATTTTTTTCCTTATTTCCAATCAGATTTGTGCTTAATTATAAAAATGAGAGAATTTGGATGTAATTAAATTCCTCCCTCCTCTTATATTCCTTCCCTTCCAAGCAATTAAGAGAAATTGACATCTTTATTTCTTCATACATTTCCTTTCCCTCCTACTTCTGGCACAGTAATCACATCATTAAGTGAATATCAACTGCAGATTACTAGTATTGTATTAAAAAAATAATAACCAATCTTTCAATTGAACATCCTGATGCCCTTAAGTAATGGCGTCTTCTACGGGGCACACAATATCAGACTAAGAAACGGTAAAGAACGACAATGTGAAATACATATTTAAGAAACCTGAAATCTAGCAATGGCATCAGCAGCTATGGTGGTATAGGCGCTTCCCATATGAGGCGGCGCGTTGACGTAGTAAAGAGGAGTGGTGAGCACAAAAGTTTCGTCCTTTCCGCCAGTCTTGACTTCTCCAGATACACCCTCGCTCTGTAGACGACTGTAGCAGCGAACGGAAGTCGATATGAGGGACGAGGGGCACCGGCAGACGAGGAAAGGGAATGAAGAAGCGAGTCCCTTGGCCCGAAATCCCATAGAGTAGGAAATCGGCGCAACGGCAGCGATTCCAGTTTGGGACCAGAGGAGAGCACGTCCGGCGGCGGCCATGGCGAGAGAGGGGACGAGTTCAGTGTCGACCCTCGCCGAAGGCCCGCAACTCTGATTAAGAAATTGCAGAAGGAAAAAAAAAAAACGATAAGGTAGCCCTCGGGTTACGGGTTCGGATTTAGGTTTACTGGGTATCGGTTATGGGTTCAAGTTACGTGATAAGATCCGATCCGTCTTATCCTCCGCGATTACCACTGGATGGAAAAAACTGTTCCCTATTGACGCAACACAGAGAGAGAGAGAGCAGTGAAATGCTCTGTGACGATCCGACCGCTTATTTTGTATCAAACGGTTGGATCTGCCTCCGACGCAACGCAAAGGATTAATGGAAAACCTAACGCGCGGGTGGCGTCCGCCATTGCACCGACTGCAACTTCCTTTCATTGCTCATCGCCACCGCGCCGCTGCCTACGCTGGAGCTTCCAAGACCTACCCGCAGCAGGCTGGAACCATCTGCAAGAATGGATACATTGTAATCAAGGGCAAAGCGTGCAAGGTGAGTCTTTATTCCATCCGATCTCGCTCATTCCTTCGTTGATGAAAGTATTGTTTTGTTTGCTTCGATTGTGATGGCCTCGAGGGCAACGATTTCTGTCTGCTTCACATCTTTTGCACACTTTCTGTTTTGTTTTTTAAAATAGAGAGGGTGTATGGGGCATATGACCATTGTTGATGAAAACTTCGATGCAGATGCTAGAATTGGTAAAAACTAGTTGATTTCAGAAATTAGAACAATGGCAACTTCTATATCCGTCGAATTGGCCCGTTTTAAGCTATTTCATTTGTATTAATCACTAGATACGTTAATTTTTAATGGAGTTATCATTAAAGATTTAGCTTTGTCATTGCAAACGAAAATTCAGGGTGAATAAACACAAGTTAATTCGTAAGGCTTCATGTACAAATTGAGAACATAGAGAAAAAAGGGCTAAGCAGAGTAATTTGTTTAGCTTCAATGACAATATTGTTCTTTGAGCACCATGTTAAAATAACTGAAGTAGACAAAACTAGCTTGATGTAGCCTCAAATTTCCTAGATCACGATGGATAATTATTAATTAGGACAATGCATGCTGATCAGTATCACTGATATGGTTTTCATTGCTGGGTGTTTTCACTTAATCCGCTATTTGTTAACATAGTGATTAGAAGGTAAAGTTCCTTATATCTGTTATCAGTATGATGTGTTTACCCAATGTTCTTTCCAGATTCTGGGTTAAAATTTATGCTGTCTAACAAGAGAAGATTTCTTCTCTTTGTAATTGCACATAACTCTATTTGTTGCATCACCTCTTCTTTGTTACATATAAAAGATATCTTTACAGGAAACTTATGGAATGTCTCAACAAGAAGCTGCGATTTCAATTCTCAATCAAAGATGCTGCATCAGTCAGAATATCCATCTGCATCGTTAACGACTTCATTTACTGAGGAACAAGATGAGGAGATTGCTACTCTAAAATCACATAATGTCATAATTAGTCTGCTGAAGGCTCTCATTCCAATCAATGGTCCCAGCCTAGTAATATTTTAGTCGATAAACCTGATGATGATGGCTATAATTGGCGTAAATATGGCCAGAAGATGGTAAAAGGCAGTGAATATCTTAGGAGTTACTATAAATGTCCAGTCAAGAAAAAAATAGAGCATTCTGTAGATTGTCAAATTATCGATATAGTTTATAAGGGACAGCATAATCATCAGTGCCCGGCGCCAAATAAGTGTTCCAGTGGTGGTGGGAGTTTTCCCCCTGGATCAAATCAATCACTGATAGTCTTAACAATCATGCTACACCTGAATTGAGTTTGCATGATCCTCAAGCAAACCTCAGAATATCAAAGGGAACAACTGCTGTTATGTCAGCTCCTAAACTGGACCGAACCGAGAATCCTATTACGAGATGCCTGATCAATTATCCAGTTACGGTGACAATGAAGAAGCATATGAGATTATTGGAAATGGAAGGGGCGACCAGAGTAGCAATGCTAAAAGACAGTAAGTAGCATCTACACACTAACCCCTCATTTATATATATACATATTATACTCTTCAATTTATGGATCAAAGACCAATTTCAGAGATCATTGTGGAAACAAGTGAGGTTGATCTTTTGGATGATGGTTACAGATGGCTCATGTATGGGCAAAAAGTTGAGAAAGGGAATCCCCATCCAAGGTAACACCACCTCTAACATGATTCAGCCATTTGCCTGAGAAAACTACTTGGAAATTGCTGAAACTATTACAAGCGCACTTTTCTAGGATGCAGTGTTAGGAAGCCTATTGAGCGAGCTGCAACAGATACCAAAGCTGCCATAACAACATACTAAGGTAAACTAACCATGATCTACCAGCTTCAAGGAACAGCAGCGATAGCACAGCCGGTCCTGGTACTGCCTCTAGAATTATGCAAAGTTCCACAAATCAACATCTAATGTCAACTAGTTTACTGGCCAATGATACTCCCAGAGCTATGGTGCAACGGTAAGACGTTTAACTCGACTCTCAAATATTCACAGTTCGATCTTCATCCATGATACATTAGTGGTCAGTAAAAAACTTTCGTAAAATAGGATTGATAATCTTCAGAATTAGTCGAGTCTAAGATTTAGACTTAGACTGATGCTAATAAAAAAATATGAAGAAAAATCCAATTCTAAGTTGCTCAAAGTTAGTATGTTGAATCAGGATAACTAGGACGCCATTGGTTGTTGATGTTTAGAGATACGTTGACAATCAAGTGAGGTAAGAAATTATAATTGATTGCCTGATTTGTGTTGTTAAAATCAATGTGGAAGCTATAAATCCCATTCCCTCGATTAATACAAATGAATAAATGATGTTGATTTTTGCCCCTTTTATCTGTGCCACCCTTATTAAAATTAACGAATTAATAAAACCTTAGAGTTTTAGTAACGAAAATGCTTTCGAAATCTAGAAAAAATCTCACACTGCCATGAACACCATTGCTTATTCTCCAAACTCAAACCACTCCATTACTCACTTACACTGAAGACTAGTCATTCTTTTACTTTTAGTTGCAAAACCAATTAAATACTCAACTAGTGACTACTGGACAGGATCAAGGCGTTCATGGGCACTTGGATTTGGTCTTGTCGTTCTTGACGGTCTTGTCCCTGTAACAAGGGCACTCGTCCTTGTTGCCGTAAGTCCCCGAGGGCACACACTTGCAATCCTCGCAGCACATCCCGCAGTAGTGGAGGCACCGGTCCATCATCCCCGCCTTCGCACACCTCACCTTGCACTTGGCATCGCAAAACGCTGAAACCGAAATTCAAAAGATCAAACAAAATGCAATGCTTAATTGTTTTCCCCCAAAGGAAAAAGAAGATGCCTGAGCCAGCCATGGCAGCTCGGAGGGAGGAAGAAATGAGGAGCAGCAGGAGCAGGAAAGTAGCGGACGCAGAGAGGAACTTCATGCTGAAGCCAGAAAACAGCAGCGAGAAAACGAAGCACGGTTCAGGTAATGGAGCATCGATGGGCATTTATAGGAAGGAGATGGGAAATGGCACTATGGTAGAGTAAGTGAATTGTTGGGCTGGCAATGGCACGGTGGTATGAGGTTTATGGGAGGAGGACAAAAGTAGGTGGTGCAGTGTTGAAGCGTGCAGGGAGAATCTGCATTAAGTTAACAGTAGAAAGTTGGTGACAACTCTTGCACACCAGGATTGCTTTCATTAAAGTAACTTAGCTGGTCAGTAACAATGGGAAATCACTGAACTGATGTCTGACCTCGAGTAAGGTTTAATCTGTGAAATTGCTCATCATTTTTTTTTACTGCCATGGATGATTGATTAACTTTACATTTTTTATTCCGTTTTAGTTTAGATTGTTTTCAGAGGACTGACAGTGTGACAGAAAGATGGCTTCATCTTTCTGGACTATTAGGCAATGCTGATGCTTGATGCCAGCCAGATTTTAGCTGTGTATCTTTCACTCTTCAAGTAAAAAAATTTAGCTGTGAACTTCTATTAATCCTGTAAATAGATGACTTTCCTTCTTAGGTTGGCTATTAGATGAATCTAAAATGTAATCTATGTACGTTTAGAAGTTCACTTCTTATTTTTTAATATTTGTTTATTGTTTATTATTTAATTTACTTTAGTTTCAGGACAAAAACAGATATAACAAGTCTATCCGTTGCCAAATGAACCATACACTAGAGGAATGGGCATTGATGGCTTAAGGTTAATAAAAGGGCTTCCACTCGATGCATCGCTCTGCAACATTTAGCAGGGATCAGATACAGAACATTGCCAATGAAATACCCTTTCTATCACAATCCAGAAACAATCTCAAAATGATAGATACACTTCATATGTCACTGCTTCTGATCAGAGGAGCTGTGAAAACCAAATTCTATGAAGCACGAACTGTGCACAAATCTCTTGCATGCTTCTGAACTCCTCTGCTGATCAAAGCTTCAGCAACGGTTGTGGATGGGATCGGATCCCCTTCGAACTCTTCACTCGCATGATGCGCCGGGATCGAACAACACTGATGGTCCTGCAGCTGAATTCTTCCTCGCATTGAGCTTCTCAGAGGAGATTCCAGTGTCGCAGAGGTGACGCTCCTTCCATCTGAAAACATGATCAGTATTTCTGATGCCGCACGCCTTCTCTGGTTTGCAGGCCAACAACAAGCCGAAGCAAAGCAGCAGGAGGAGCCTCATTGTTGCCAAAGAGACAAGAGACACTTCTTGGCCGGAACTAAAGCCAGATTCTATCCATTCAAGCCTCTCGCGTATCAGAAATGCGGCTTCTGGTGTAAGAGAAAAAAGAAGAAGAATAAATAAAGAAGAATGATAGATTCACCTCGATCATATGCCTGCAACTGAAACTGGTTTAAGGCTGTTTTAGAAGGTTCTGCCAGGCATGCATAAGATGGTGGCAACAAGCTCCATGGCAAGTGTTTTTCAGTCAGTTCCTCCCTTAACTACTCTCTTACTGAGCGACCACCAAAGAAAGGCTCTCTCTTTATCTTTTCTGCATCCTGAACTTTAGAAATTCCCAGTAAAAGCAAGGGTTCAAGGAAGCACTCTTATCCATGCGCCTACTTGTGCTAAACTAGTTTTCTTCCCTGCTGAATTTATAATTTTTTCCCCTTTTCTTGAAATAAGAAAAACAAATTCCTCTTGTGTAGATAAGAAGATGTGAATGTCTTGGTCCAAAGAAAGCAAGATGAAATAAGGTAAATTACAATCGACATTTGGCACAGTAAGACAGACATCTCCGCAAACGCAGAAATTGATCCACGAGGACAAGGAATCCTAACTCAAGATCAGGCATCAGGTGATTTTTTGCTTTTTTTTTTTTTAATAAACTTTGAAATAAAGCAAAAGAGCAAACAACAGCTGCTTTCCAGCCCACAACGCAGTTAAATATTTTGAACAGATGGCAGGTTCATGCAATTTGAAGATTTATAACCTATACTAATGCAGAAATTAGTGTGTGTTGTCCAAACTTATTTAACAAGATAATTAAGTAAAATTAAATCGAATTAAAATGAACTTATTTAGTTTGGTTCAAACTCAACTTAGACTTAGTTTTTATCAAACTATTAATTTAAAATTATTTGATTGTTTTATATTTTTTAAACTTATTTAGTTAGTAAGTTTGATACGATAAATTTATTTGCTTATTTTTTTTTATAGTTTTATAAGAGTTTTGTTAATGAATTTAGTGTTCATCAATATTATTCATGAATGAATTGTTTATTTATGAATAAACTAAAGATATATGTAGTTAAATTTGTTAAATAGTGTAAATTCTGAATCCAGAAATTGCAGAGCATGAATTTTTTTTTTCACTTTGAAATAAAGGAGTGGATATGCATGTTCTTGTTGTGTAATAAAGACAAAAAATAATTCACAAAGTTTTTGTTACGTGGGATTTTAAAGAAAGATTCATTATACGTAGTCTTACTTTATTTTTTACAAGAGATCATTTTCAAAAATTAAATCTGTGATCCCTTAATCACAAGACAATAATTTTATCGTTAAGCTCGTCTTCTGCAATATAGACAACAGTTAACAAAATAAAAAAAAATAGTTAAACAAGGGATGCCTGAACTAAACTGTTTTGGAGAACTAGTCCTCCCTGCTTTAAGAATGAAATATTAATAATTGCTGTCTGTTGCTTATAAATAGTGATAACGGAAATATTAATAATTGTTGTTTGCTTTACGAATGAAATATTATTCATGAATGAATTGCTGTTTGCTGAGTCTCAACAAGATCTAAAATTTTCATTTAGACTCATAAGTTTTTCATTGTTTTGATCAACGACTCAAAGGATATATTTTCTTTGTGATTTATCTCCTTCGTATCTTATGTAAAATCGATTGACGGAGACGTTGGAGGTGAATGAATCATCTTTTGTTACATTGATGCTGGAAAGATCATGGATCGGACTCCTAAAACTAGAATTAATTTAGAGGGAGTATGAGAAATTGAGAGATCGAGAATGAAGGTTTAGAGGTCAAGAGCATGTAAAGTTAGGAGCTCGGGAGCATCGGGATGCAAAAGAGTCGAGAACTCAACGATCTAAAAAGTTGAAAATTTAAAGAATCAAGCATCTAGAGACTACAACGAAGATTCCTTTCAATAGTAGTCATATCTAATCCCTTAATCATCTCTTTCAATGATAATTTCGAAACATGTAACATGTCAAATAGACATTTTCTATCGTGATTGTCCTCTGATAATCTGGATGGAAGAACCTCAGAGATAATATATAACAATAGGTCCGGGTAAAAAAATTTCTCTGAAATTATTTTTCCTATTAAATGATATTTAATATTTCATCTTCATCTTCTCTTGTCTAATTTAAAAAAAATACGGAACCGTTACATTATTAGCGATCTTTTTCGATGAAACAATTTATGGAAGTTGAGATAACAATGAGGCTAGTGGTGCAAGGCAAAAGAAAAACACAAACAATGTATATGCAATTAGAAGTTTTTACAACGATTGGCAACTTAGGCAGTGTGATTATGTTATAACAGAAACTTCATGCATAATTAGGAGATACTGCATAATTCTATATTTCAAGAGCAACACCAATCTGTCATGCATGATCAAACTTCATTTTTCTAAAATGAACGTTTATTTTATTGGAGACTTTTCAGGAATTTAATTATGCCCACATATGTTAAACTAGTGAAACTACAATACAATTTCAATAGAAAAATTCATATTGATTAAATCAAGTTGGATTACTTTCATAACAGTTCCTCACTTCTCATTAGATTGTTTGAAATGCCATTGACTTAGTATAGAGGATTAACGGTCGTCTCTTGTCAACGATCCTAATTAGTATTTGAATCCATCCATTAGTTTATGGCAGTATCAGTTAACAAGCATGTTGTCAACAAAATTTCGCCTTTATTTATATCTATATGTATGTGGACTTTGTTAATTCTTGCAAGCATTTGATAGATTTCACTTAATTGTCATAGTTTCCTTTTTTTGAACTTGCTTCTATTCCTAGAATTCTTCTTCCACGGCCTCTTCTAATGATCGTTATTCGTTTTTTTTTTCCTTTTCCTTTTTTTTTTTTTTTGGTTTATCTCTTCCCCTAGGGGTAAAAAAAAAAAAAAAAAAAAAAGGCTGGCATGCCCTCGTGATTTTAAGTTCTGGCCGGTTTCACACAAATTTCAGTTCTCTTCTATTTCATTCATTGTTATACTTGATCATTCTTCTCGATTTCCTACCTGCAGATCTAACATCGATCAGTTGATTAAAGTGACGTGGATCGATTTTGGAAAAGATCTAAAGTTTTTTTCTGAATTCAAATGACCTTCACATGTCCACCACGTCAAGACTCATAAAATCTTCAGTGATTTATCTCCCTCATAATGACCGAGGGACAGACCGATGAGAATTACTAGGTTGACGGTTCTAATTTTTTACAGATCAGTTCATTATATATATATATATATATATATAATTATTTTTTTTAAAAAAAAAAAATAAAATCGTCACATTAGCGGTCCCCTCCATTTGCTCCTATCAATGGAGGAGATAAATTAAAAATCTAATTGGCAAGTATAAAAAAAGAGATCGATCGATAGTCTAGAGTCATGATTTTTTTGAAAATTGATCTTTGTCTATTTAAAAATTATCTCTCTGTTTTTGTCGATTAAGTTAGTTCTGTTCTAAAGGCTACCATTTTCTTTTTCAAGATAGAACAGGGGAAGGTTGCATGGACATATGTCCATAGATAATCAATATACAGGTACCAAAGCTAGAAAAATTGAATAAGATATATACTATACGTTGACAAAAGAAAACTTTTAGCCAATGCACAAGCAACGAACACAATTCAATTGATTTGGAGATTACTTTCTGATACTGCTTTGCTGCAGAAATGGAGGAAAAAGGTCCTTAAATCCGACCCAAAATAGTTGAAATGTCACTGTTTCATGATGATGCCGAAGCAATGAGATAGGTCAGAAACTTCTGTGGCAGAAGATTTGTTCAGTATAGGAGATGTTGATGTTTTAGAATTATTAATTAAATTGAAAGGGATACGTCTTTGCTTAACTTGGACATGAGTGTCAATACAAAAAGGTTCAATGTTTTATTTTATCTGTGAAAGATATTCCCCTTGCCTTTCACTCAATCCAGGGCATTTTTGCTTCCTATTACGTTTACAGTGGTTTCCTAATCGTTTAGGATAAACTAAAATATTCAACTTCATGCATATTGTGAATGCCTGTCGTTGTTCAGAATGTAGCTAAATAAATCTTTTTTCCTGCTCGAATTCATGACTTAACATTACTCAGGAATGTTACGCTGCCACCGCTACATGCGTATCTTTCGTCGATTGTCGTCCGTACTGTAGCCATCACTAAAATCCTTGTGAACATCGGCATTGTCCGATCGCAGTTGGATTTCTATCGGAATCTGACTGAATCACGATTGTGATGCACCTCAATGTCGCGACCAGGAATATTGGTCGGATTCTGATCGGACTCAGGCTTCGGCTAGATCGCAGTCAGAATTCGATCTAATCACGGTTGCGATGCCTGGATGCGTCATGACTATGATTCGGTCGGATTTTGGCCGGACTTCGACTCTGATTGGATTCCAATCGATTCCTTTGTCGTCGATTGTCATCCGTACTATAGCCACTGTCTAAATTCCTATGGACGTCAACACCATCCGATCGCGATTGGATTTCGATCAAAATCCGACTGAATCACGACCGCGATGCATCCCGGTGTCGTGTTCAGGAATATTGGTCAGATTTCGATTGGACTTAGGATCCAACTAGATCTCGGGCAAAATTCGATTAAATCGCGGCTGCGATGCCAGGATGTGTCGCGACCATGATTCGGTTGGATGTTGCCAGACTCTGACTTCGATTGGGTTCCAATCAAATCGCGATCAAAATTCGATTGAATTCTGATGATGCTGAATTGCAGTCGCACACGAAGAGCACTATACATTTCTTATTTCTGCACACTAAGCCATCGCATAGTCTCATAATATTACTAGGGATTCATATTTTTATATGTTCATGGATGAATTTATGGTTGCGGATGCATGAATTTATGATTATTATTAGTACATATAAAATTCATATATCTTTATAATGATATGATATTATTTATTTTGAATCTAAATTTTTATGATTTTATTTTTAAGTTTTACCTAAAAAAAGTTTATCCCAATAGAGATATTTTTTTCAGCTTATAAATACATAATCTTTTTCTTTTTTATCAATATAGAATTTTGATTGCGTTCTCAATACTCTTAACAACTATTTTTATTGACGTAGAAATGATAAATATGATGAAAGGTATTTTACATTTTAACGTTTCTAAAAATCATAAAATTAAATTTTTAAAAAATCTAGCATGTTTCAAATGTATCATTTCAAAATTTCAAACTGATTTTAGGATATTCATATTTTCAAATCTCAAACATCATGAAAATCTTGAAATAGCTCAAGGGAAAAAGGAAAAAAAAAACATCAAACCCTCCTCAAATTAAAATCCAAACTTAAAATTTCAAATCTTCTAAAATTACTTTTATTTAAAAAAAACTCTACTATTTCAATTATTATTGTAACATTTTAATATATAACTATATTACATCAAACTTGATTTATGTTGGAGCCATCAACACACATCTCATTCTTATTTAAGAGTTTTTTTTTTTACCTCGAGTTTCTCTAGTCATATTATTACAATATCCCTCTAAACTAGAGCAACCTTCTATATAATTCCAAGGGAAGGACCTAGTAGATAGTGCAGATAGATATTATATAATAGGATAACATGTCAATTCCCTCTAAATGTGAGAATATCATTTCTTCATATACTGGTTACTAGTCTCAAAGGTCAAATATCCATCATGATTTACCTCCCTTACGATGGTTCAAAAACGGACTGATAGGGAACGCTAGATTGACAAATTCCAATCTTTTGCACGATAGAATAATCTTCCATATAATTCATGTGATATATGTTGGGGATCTTTTGTATGGCTAGAGGAAGGTGAATAGTCCTTTTTTATTTTTTACAAAAAAAATCATTAGCGGAAGCAAAATAAAAATACAATTGAAAATGAAAAATAATAAGAACAATGACAATGCTAACTCAAGGATGTAACGTGGTTCGGAGATGAATCTCCTACTTCACGACGATTTTTAAGGTGGATCACTCTTTCAAGCCTTCACTAGAATTTCTCTTTTCGATGATCATACCAAAATGGAGAAGCCTTTTTACAAGCACACTCTTCTTCTTACAAAATTTGAAATGAGATTAGGAAGAAGAGATTAAGAAAAATTAGAAAGCTTAGAGAAAGACTTGGAGAGATTAGTATGAACATTTAGAATTAGAGCACTATCCATCTCTAAGCTCTCCGAGCCTCCTTTTATAGAGTTTGATCGTTTTTGTCCGTTGAGTTTGACGTCAGTCGACTACTGTATACCAGCAGTCAATTGGTGTTATTGTTGACGGAATCCAATGGCTTTTGATGAAGTTTGATCATGATCGTCACCACTCAACGAACACTTGATCAGTCGACTTATATAAGTCTAATCGACTGCCAAATATTCTGTGTCCTGTGCACTTAATTTCAATCGATCGTTAAACCTTAGTAGTCAACTGGTAATGCACAGTTCGACAGTTAAGCCCTCAGTCGACTACTCGACCAATCAATTGGGTCATAACCCTAATCGACTGCTTGATTCAATCTGAATTCCCGAGTGTCAAGCACTCGAGACCAGTCGACTGATATACCTCAAGTTTGACTATTTCATACTTGAAAACAACTCTAAGCTTAGACTAACACCTTCAAACTTCTCCATCAGCCTTGTGTCTATAGGATTTCTCTGAGTCTGCAACTTCTTTATCCTTGCGCTTGCCTTCAAAAATTTCTTTAGATTTCGTCATGCTTTGGATTCCTCCTTTGCTAAAATTTGCTTAGATTTTATGTCGCCAAGACTATATACTTGGACTTATACTATCAAGACCTCACTCTTGAACTTCATTACTAAGAACTACTTAGACTTATACCGTTAAGTCAATATTCTTAGACTTTTCTTACCAAAGCTTTACCTTAAGATTTTTCTTACAAAATCTTTACATTTAGACTTTTTTAAACCTGTCATATGATATTCATGTTAGATCATAAACATCACCTAACTATAAATGATTATCTAAATATCTTAATACTTAGAGCATTTTTGCACCGCCACCACTATAGCCTTCAACTAATTAATTTAAAATTTAAGAAATTGGATATGGCGAATACAAGACTATTATTTGTAGCTATTTTTCTAACTAACAACAACGAAACAAAATTCGTGCATATTTAATATGTCTTTTTATTTAATTTTAACATGGAAGAAGAATACACTTACGTATTGAACTCCCAAATCAATAATCAATTGAGGGTACAAATCAAAAGGAGATGGTTCTATAGAGAATAGAATCCGCAAACCGAAGTGCAAAAGATATCATTCCACCTGATCCGGTCCGAAATCGGAGGACAGTCAAATCGACTTTTCTTTACAGAGCTTCGTCTGATTGAACTTTAACTGAGCTTAGACCTGTTTATTTCTCGATCTCGAGAGATCGAGTGTCAATAAAACTTTGGGAGATGATGGATTTTAGGTCGACCTTTGTGAGATTAATTTTCTTCTTCTGATCGATTATTAGAACGGAGAGTATTTCAAATCTGAAAGAATTTGAAATGGATGAAAAAAGAATCGAGGTGTAATCTCCAAATTAATCATAGACGTGAAAACATAACATGGAGCCATGACATTTAGGAGGGAAATCGTAGAGACAAATATTCCTATTTGCCAAACTTAGCTGAGTGCAGTTTGAAAAGATTTGATTTAACTCACATTTAATTTGATCGAGTTTGAATTTAAATTTCATCTCAATTTGATCATCGACAATTTACCAAAGGGCACACATAAAGTTTAGAATTACTCAAATAACGTCCTATGATTTTATATTTACCAAAGGACACACCTCATTCCTTTTTTATCTCTCCTGTCAAACATATATTTAATGTTCAGATATTATATGCATCCGAGCTACAACTGGAAATCTCGAACCATCCAATTTATCAAAAAGGTGATGCTAAAAATTATATTCTCATGAACATAATAGTTTTAAGATTTAAATTCCCAACACCACGTACAAGTTTAAGCTGACCGAGATAAAATATAGTGTTTAGAATTATATTTCCAGCAACACAGTAATCCTGAGATTTAAATTCCCAGCACCACATGGCAGGGGGCCTGATTTTTGATATATGGATGTGGACATCTAATAAAATCTAGATTATCAAAAATTTTAGACACGGATATACAGAGGGGCATTTCCTAAATCCGCTGGATTTGGATTGGATCGAACAAGTGGTGAATAGGGTCATCAATGGATTTTGACCGAAACTCATTGATGACTCTAGAGGAGTCCAAATTTTGAAATATTGACATGGACTGAAAGATTTTATAGCATGAATTGTTGATTTGTCGAGGAAACTTAGTTCTAATCCTCTTACATCCTAGTTTTGGCTACATGCTATGTGGCACGACCAATTTGATATTATACGTGTGCTGAGAATTTAAATCTCAACATTATTATGTTCCTAGTAATATAATTCTCAACACCATTTTTTCGGCCAGCTTAATATTATACGTGGTGCTAGCAATTTAAATCTCAGACTCACTGTGTTCCTGTGAATATAATTCTAAACACCATCTTTTTTCTAGGCGAGTTTAATATTGTACGTAGTGTTGGGAATTCAAATCTCAATATCACTGTGTTTCTGGAAATATAATTTTCAGTACTATATTTATTTTCGGCCAGCTTGATATTGTACATGGTGTTGAGAATTTAAATTCCAACACCACTATATTCCTAGTAATATAATTCCTAGCACTATCTTTTTTCGGCCAACTTGATATTGTATGTGATGTTGGAAATTTAAATCTCAGCACCACTATGTTCCTGATAATATAATTTTCATTACCACCTTATTTTGAAAATTAGACTCCTTTAGATTCATTAATGAGTTTCGGTCAAAACTCATTGATGACCCTATTCACCTTTTCTTCGATCCAATCCGAGTCCAGTGAGTTTGGGAAGTGTCTCTCTGTGTATTCGTACCCAAAATTTTTGATAATCTAGATTTTATTAGGTGTCCATGGTTATATATAAAAAATTAAGTCTTATACCATGTGATGTTGAGAATTTAAATTTCAAGACAACTATGTTATTGGAAATATAATTTCTAGCACAATCTTTTGGTAAATTGGATGGTTTGGGATTTTCAGTTGTGACTTGGATGCATACAATATCTGAGCATTAAATCTACGTTTAACGGGAGGGATAAAAAAGGAATGAGGTATATCCTTTGGTAAATATGAAACCATGAAACGTTATTTGGATAATTTTAAACTTCACATGTACCATTTGATAAATTATCGTTTGATCATTGATTTGATTATGTTGTACGACGAAGAGTATTTTCATCATATCACTACTATTGATCATCTAAATGGAAAAAAAAAATATATGCTAAATTGCTTGGCAACTCCATCGATGTCTATGGATCGATCATTCTCGTCCCCATGAAATAACGTGATTACTAAAGTACAACGAAATTTGTGGATAAGATAAAGATCGATTTTGCAGGAGGTCTAAATTTTTTTTCTAGATTTAAATGATTCCTATATATTTTGACTACCACATTAAGATTCATAGAATCCTTCATAATTTATCTTTCTCGTAATGATCGTGAAACAAATCGATTATTAATTAGATTGACAGATTTTAATCTTTTGCATATTGATCAATCATTCTCAGCGAAAAAAGTTGCAGCTTTAATTTAGCACTTCAACTTCGGTGGCTGCTGATGATTTGTGGTGGCTGAAGCCGATGACCCAGAAACAGCGGGGAGACGAGTGCCAGCGAACACTAAAGGACAGTTTCTCGTCATACCTTCACATGCTGCACCAATCTGAATTTATTGACTTCGATGCTCTTGCTGCCTAACCAGATATATGATCTCAGAATTGCTTGCCATTCGAGGATTCTCCCTTCTCACCAGCAAATCCAGATTTTCGTCTCCGCCTTCTCGCCCTATTTTGCCTCTTCGTTTGCAGTTCTGCAATCGGTAAGCGCTCTTTCCATCCACTGTGTTCGTCGTAAAGTAGCAGCAGTTGTTGCACAAATCTGTTTTTTTTTTCCCTCCTGGATCTTCTAATGAACAAGTTTGGAGTTCGAGGTTGGATGAAAGCTCGATGCGATAAAACTACTTCCTTTCACAGAAGAAAAGAAAAGCTTCGTGATACGAGACGACATGGCTGAATCTGCTGCGCTAGCAGCCTAGCACTTTGCGTTGCTATATCTTGTCTCGCCTTCGTCGCATCAAAGATTTTCGTTTCTGATCTCCTCTATCGACGATGGAGGTACAAGTGTAGTGTTGCAGCTCAGACAAAGAGATAAGAGATAGTCAATAAAGGATAATGATTCAATAAAATATGCGTGGTCGAGATGGTCAGAGTTTGTTGAACACGGACTGAGAGAGCTTTCCGTGAGCCTAGATCAATTGCTTCCGAAGCTATCTTATGCCACGACGGATGAGCTTGAAATAGACATTGGACGACGATCGTCGGAGCTGTCAGGGCGTTGATCTGAGGACTCATAAACGAGTGAGAAAAGAGAGTCGAGGAAGATCTCGGCTAAGCCCCTCCAATATCCAAGTTAGAATGTGGAGAATATGAATAACACTGTTTAAAGAAACAAAACTGAAGATTAGAGATTATCGGAGTCCCTTTTTTCCTCCTTTTTGTTACCTTTATATAGATAATGAAGCAAGAGAAGTTTTATGGTGTGGCTTCTGATGAGACGTGACTTCGCAGAAGAGATCTTGAGATATGACCTCTTTATATTGGAGATGTGATAGTACAGAGAGAATCTTGAAAGACATGACCTCATTATGGTAGATATATGACTATTTGGAGAGGATCTTAGGAGATCTGACCTCATTATGATGGAGACATGATTTAATAATGGAGACCATGGAGAGGTGTCTTTCAGACAGAGATATAAATATCTAACTAACGAACTAAGCTGATGTAATAGACAGAGCTGAGATATCATATTGAGACATCAGGTAGAGATATCAAACTGATATAATTTATCGAGGTAAGCTATGACAGAGATGACTGAAATAAACTGTGGTCGAGATAAATCGTGACCAAGATAAACTATAACCGAGGTGAGATATTATAATCTTTTGGCATGCCAAATTAATTTATGTCGCTTTTGCTCGGTTCCATTTGGGGCTCCAACTCAACTTGACTAATAGACTGAGGATATTTCTCCCCACATCACGTAGCATCATCCGAGACACTTTGTCAGGTAACTTCCTGACAACAGCTCAAGCTTAGCCACGAGCCATCCATGGCGCAATAGGTGGATTTCTGATTCGCATGCATATGGAAACAGGTGGAAAATTCGTTCTGTTTCGGTCTGCATCGACGCGCACTCTGAGCTCGAGGCTGTTCGTTCAGAAGACCATGGAGTTGTCGAACAAGGATATCATCGGTTCCGGCGGCCATGGAACTGTCTACAAACTGAGAATCAATGGCACCGCTGCCTTCGCAGTGAAGAGATTGAACAAAGGGAATTCTGCTGTCGCCCGTGGATTCGAAAGAGAGAGCACAGAAACATCGTTATGCTTCATTGATACTACGCTTCGCCTGACTTCAACTTTCTCGTGTGATACCGTTACAATCTGACTAAGGGAACAGAGGAAGAAAGAGTGGAGGACTGTGATCCGGAGAATAAGATCAGATGAATAAGACTATAGCTTGAGATATATATCCGAATCAAATGAGACTTAGCTCGAAAGGTTAAACCGAACTGAGAGGATTGCAACTCGAAGAGTCGGCCCATCGACTTGATGACTAGAATAAAGTCGGATAGTGACTCTGGAAAATGAGCCGAACTAGAGAAATGATAACTCTGAGAAAAAGATTGAGTCGGAAAAGTAATAGGAAGGATTGATTGAAAGAATGACTTATGGATAAAATGAAAGAAAGGGATGACCCCACGACATATTCTCTTAAGAGTTTATTATATATCACAATCAACCCAGACACTTTGGAGGTCTCATAGAAGATTCTTAATAGTACATACTCGCTAACGATATAACAATATGATTCTTCGAACCTATATGACCCTCCACATATACGGTGATCCGAATAATTTGTTATACAAGAATTGACCCTAGGATTCGTAGATATAAAAAGAAGAAAAGGAGGAAAGAGAGGATTCTCATTATTTTTCTATCTATACTAACTGTGTTTTAGAGAACGAGGTCGGTCCGCTTCTTTTTCTTCATCCTGAGATACATGTTCTGACGGAAGCATCGAAGGATTGACCGGCAAAGAAAAGAAGCATCCTCGACGAGACAAGAAGGAGGGAGAATTATCTGTGTGTTATTTTTTTTATTTTGTATAAGCTCTTATCTGTAAGAGGTTTCTTCACCTTCGGAGATAATTTCGAGAAGGAGAAATTGTAGTAAAAATGTCTAGCGTCAAAACTTGCTCTAGAGTTCAACAGTATGAATTTGAATTCCAAATCATATTAAATTTTTTGTTATCGTCATTCCAAATTTCTTTAAAACTTAGAATTCATGTTGCAGTTTCATGCATGCTCATTTTGATGCAGGGAGTTCGAAACCTCTTCTGGATTGGCCTAAAAGACACAGAGTAGCAGTTGGGGCAGCAAGGGGCCTATCATACCTCCACCATGACTGTATTCCTCACATAATCCACAGAGATATCAAATCGAGCAACATCACATCTTGCTGGATCAAAACATGGAAGCAAGGGTTTCTGATTTCACCAAAGCCATGTTTCGACAATTGTTGCAGGAACCTTTGGTTACCTTGCTCCGGGTGAGATGTGATGGTAGACTGAACCTGAATCTCTTCTTCAGATTCATAACAAGAGATTGGGTTAATTCACTGTCTTGTTTTCTTTCAGAATACTTCGACACAGGCCGAGCGACTAGGAAAGGAGATGGTTACAGCTTTGGTGTGGTTTTGCTCGAGCTTTTAACTGGGAAAAGGCCATCAGATGAATCATTTATCGAAGAAGGAACAAAACTAGTGACCATGCTTCTATAGGTAAAAGGAGTGTGTGCTGCTGAAATGCGGAGATGAGGTACGACTCGATTTGAGTCTGAGTGAAGAGGCGAGCTCCGATGCTAATAATATTGGGACCTTGATGACTCTGCTAAGTGGAGATTAATCAGTCGACACTGTTGATGTGAAAATTGCTTCCGAAATTGAGCGAGGATTACCCGGTTAGGGAAGTCTATCCAGGAGATGTTAGACGACGATAACCGACGGGATCAAGAGCAAGAACTTAAAAAGACAAAGAAATGTGAAGGGGATCCCAAGAGGGATCTCGGCGACGTCTCTCTGCCGCTCAAGTCAGAATCCACCGAAGTAGTAGAAAAGTGAGAGTGAAAGGAAAAAGAAGGAGAGGAGAAGAGCCGGAGAATTGGAGCCCCTTCCAACGATCCCTCCTTTACCTTTATATAGCCTGGATGTCGATGTCAACTCCTATGGATTCTTACCGAGGATGTAGGTCCATCCTGATGGCCTGACATAGCAGAGAATGATAAAAGACACCACCTTATTAAGTGCAGCTGATGCATGAAACTTAATTAATACAGTCCACATAGCTGATGGAAGACAGGATTCCATAAATGTGATAGAAGCATCCAATCAATGGGAATGTGCTGACATGGATATCTACTATAGGGTGTCCTTACCCTCCTCTCGATCTGGGGACTACGTAACCTCTAAAGATATTTGTTGGTAATTTTCGTTTCTTTTGTTTAGATTAACTTGATTAGATGTCAAAATTACCAACAAAGTGCAGCGCAGCAGAAGATACAACCCCTTTATAAGGGGGTGTGCGTCCAAAGGCTAAGGGGGCAAGCAGAGAGGAACACTGAAGGGCTGTGAGTAGGGAGAACGAAGTGCTATCGGTAGACGAGAGATAGGATCACCAAGGTGCGTCGAAACTTGGCTTGTGGAGGAGGAGGTTCTTTCCTTTGTGATCGATCCTCAGATCACAAGCAGAAACATCGTCCAAAATAATATCAGGAACCAAGAAGATTTCTGACGAATCACTGTGAGTATCTTTACAATTTCGATATTTCATTTCTTTCGTTTAGATTAACTCGATTAGACGCGAAAATTACCAACAATATCTCTGGTGTGACGAGGAGATGATTATATTCATCGATGTGTGTCCGAACAGGCGTTGAGAAATATGTCCATTGAAACGTAATATATGAAGAGAAGCCCAAAAATATGTCTGTTAAGACGTAATATATGAAGAGACGGTGAGAGATAAATTTGTCGAGACATAATATATGAAAAGACGTCGAAAGATATGTCTGTTAAGATGTAATATATGAAGAGTCGCCGAGAGATATGTCTGTCGAGACATCTAGATTGAGCATGACTTTGAATCCTAGCCCAACCTGATCTGCTTTGGTCGAACCCTGAACTCAATAAGAGGCTGCTGATATTTATCTCCACATCAAGAAGTTATCGAAGTAAACAAAGAACAATATGCGATCGATCGAGCTTTGAGCCTTTGGCAAGGTATCCGATCGAAGAAGTAAAGCGAGTATTCCATATAGCAGAGAAGTGCCTAGAACCAGATCCATCAGAAAGACCAACCATGACTGAGGTACACAAAATGCTGGAACAAGTTGGCACATCAGATACCCTGACTGTTCCTTAGGTGCAGCTCCTGAACACAATCTATCTGTCACCTTTTTCTAGATCCGGCGATCTATCTGCTAATCTTCGACGATGAACTTTTACTTGCGAGTTACTTTGTCACAAGTTTCTTCATGTTTGATTGTGAAAATTAGGATGCCTGGATGCCACTGCCATGCTATCTGTAGGCCTGAAACTGTTTTTGATGCATGTTCTTCATCCTTCGATTTGAACCTCGACGAGCTTTGCGGTTTCTGAATCGATTCCGCTCGTCGTCGATGAAATGGTCTGCTGAATAATCTCTCCACTGGCCTAAGAAACAATATAGAACAACTGATTGGGATTTAATTAAGAAGGTAGCAATCAATTGTTTGTTCTTCCTTACTTTGCAACAAGAAGAGGACTGTGGTAGGAAGTAAACTAGACTACAAGTTAAGATTCAAAAAAGGTTCGATCATGTTTAAGCTCGACCTCATAGTCGATTTCGGTAATATAGCCACACGAGTCATTCGGTTAAACTTAATCGACTGGCTCAATCGGTTGGCATTATATTGCCGATCGATGTTCGAGTTTGATAGTGTTGAAATAACAATAATGTCAAGTTATATGCATGTTTTGACAGTTATAGGTTAGAATTGGTAAACCTATTCATATATATATTTTATACCATTTTATTTTATGTGCTTGTTTTCAATTAGTTGACCAAATTAGTTTAATTATGACTTTTGGGCATTGATTATATCATGTGGATCAGTATATTTACTTTGGGAGAATTCTTTAATGGTGCTCGTAATGGATAAAATTCTCTTAATATTCTTATTAAATCCTCTCTCCGACCCATAATTAAACTTGTTCCCCAGTTCCATCTTAGAGATGGGTCGATCTTAAATATTTTATAATTTATTTTTTTATTATATGTGCATCTAAAAAAATTGTAGAATAAGAAGAGCTTGATGAAGATGATCAGCACGCTTTTGTTAATAGAATAGAATATTGCAGTTTCATTCCTTGATCTTCTTTCTAGGTGTGGAGTGGAATCCATGTCTCTCTCTGTAATCCCAACACGGTCCTTTAATTAATCCATGTAATTAATTGGTAATATTATGTTAATTAATTCACAAGAACTGATTAACCTATAAAGTTAACATTCCTTTTTTTTAATAAAAATTACTGAATTGGTATCTTCAGGTTTACACGTTTTGGAAGAAAGTAATAAATGAAATTTATTGTAAAATTTATTATTTTTTTAGTTTCGATGTTTTTTGAAAAGGAAAAATTGACAAAGAGGATAGAATTCAATTATATAAGACTGGATTATTTTATTTTAATTTTATGCAAGGAAATTCAGATAAATCTTGTAAAACTGACATTTTATTTTTGTTTAAAATATCCTTTTTTTTAATCTTTCCTACTTTCTCTTTCCATCTTTGTGAAGATAAACTTGGAAAAAAAAATCAAAATGTAAAATATTTTAAACTTATTACAAATTTTAAAATGTTTTTTCTACTTTTCTTTAATAAAAAGTATATTCGAGAGAATGCACCTTTAATTCTCTGAATCTTTTTTTAATAATAATAATAATAATATTTTTTTATAGAAACATAGATAATTCCAATACGAAAAATTAATTAATTAATTCAATTAAAATTATATTTTACAAAAAAAAAACATAAAAGACTTTTCTAAAGGTAAAATTATATTACTAGTTGTCCCCAGCTTGTTAAACAATTGTTTTTTTTTATAAAAATAATAATAATAATAATAAACAGGACTCCGATCCTCTGCAGAATCCACTCTGCGAAATAGCTTACAATCCGTGATCCATCACTTATTGGCCACGGCGATGTCCCCAGCATCGTCAGATCCAAATTGCAAGATCAAGTTTTTTTGTTCGGATGCACGGGATCCTACCGTGTGCCGGAATCGAAAGCTGATTTATTAACAATAAAGTAAATCTGGCAGTTTTTAAATAAATCTCTGCCTTTTTTTTAAAGCAATTAAAAAAAAATAATTGTATTATTTTTCAGTCACAATCTGAATTACTAAATTGAATTTTCCAGTCAAAAGATGGTTCGGTTTGGTTACGGGACGGTGTTGAATTTTAATTTCTTCATTGGGGAAAAAAATATTTTATTTATTATTTATTATTTATTATTTATTTATATTTCTAAACAAGGGGGGCTCTTTGCGCTAATAAAAACAAAAAAAGCTTCATTCTTATTGGTCAGCAATAAATAAATTGTAATCAGCACACCAAATAGTTGTGCAAATATGTAATTAAATTATAATACAGGGGGCAGTTTTTAAATAAAATAACTTGTTCGACCTTTTCGCTTTTTTTTTTATCCCTTCTCCTCGCTTCGCTTTCCCTTTTCTTTCCTTCCTCTTCGACTCTTCCTTCTCCTTCTTCTTCCTCTCGCCCCGAATTGAAGAATTCACGCAAGTTTGCTTCTTCTCCTTTCGATCTCTTCCTCGCTCTTTTTGTTGTTTGCCGTCTTGTTGGTGGTTGATCGGGGCCCCCCGTCGAAGCAAGCTTTTGATGAGCACAGCCACACCGTAGCATCAGGCAGTGTGAGAGAGGGAGGGGCCGGGAGATAGATCTATATGCCCATGGCGGCCAACAAGTTCGCGACTTACTTGCACCGGAACACCCACAAGCTGGCGGTCATACTGGTGTACGCCGTTCTGGAATGGACGCTGATCGCGCTTCTGCTCCTCAATGGGTTATTCGCCTACTTCATCGCCCGATTCGCCGCCTATTTCGGCCTCCAGCCGCCCTGCGTCTTCTGCTCGCGGGTGGATCATCTCTTCGAGAGCGCCGACGACGGCCGCCGCCGGAGACAGGGCAGCGCGTGCCGCGACCTCGTGTGCGCGGAACACGCCGCTGAGGTTTCCGGGTTGGGGTACTGCGACCTCCACCGGAGGCTGGCGGAGGTCGGGGAGATGTGCGAGGATTGCTGCCCGACGCCGTCGAGGCCTACTGGCGCGCCGGCCTTGCTGGCGTGGATGAAGAGGAGCGAGGAGGGGGAGAAGGATCTGCGCTGCTCGTGCTGTGGTGTCGTTCTAGAGAGTGGGTTCTACTCTTCCCACTTCCTCGTCAAGCAGTCTTGGGGCCTAACGGAATACGAGCAGACAGGGAACTTGGTCGATCATTTGGAAGTCGATGATCAAGAAGTACTTGAAAAAGACGCCACCTTGGTTGAGGAAAAGTTGGAAGAAGAGGAAGTGGTTGATTCACATAGAACTGAAATATTTCTGGGAGAAGAAGAGGAGCAGAAGAATGAAGAGGTGGAGAACGGAGGGTACGCTACTGCTGCTATCTTGGAGGAAGAAGAAGAATCTTCCCTTATCTCTGATGCTTGCCATTTGGTGGAGGACGCATCCATTGACGTCCTCACTTCCACTCCAAGTTACATATGTGCCGAGGAGGATCGGTTGGTCCCAATTGAGCTGATTGACTCTACCACGGAGATCCCAATTGTGTTGGTTTCTGAACTCAATGAAGTGAAGCAAACTGCAGGGCCTAATGATGCTAAGAGCAATATCGAGAAGGAATTGGATTCTGAGGTACAAAGAGCTCAACAATCTACTATGGCCCTAGATATACAAGGCATTCCAGAGGAGGAGAAAATATTAATATCATCTGCAAAAATGGATGAAAGCATTGAAGATCAAGAATGTTCTATGACTCAAGGCACGAGGAGTGAAACAGATGATATACATCTCGAGAATTCTGTGGTTCCTCAATATTCAGAGCCCATTTCTGATCAACAGGTCATTGCACCTCAGGCAACGGCAGTTAACACAATTGAAGGGCCGAGTGAGAAAGATATTCGTGGAACAAAAGGTAGCATGGTTCATTCTTAAGAAAGTGACTTTTATCAATTTTGTTAAGTTCCTTATTCACGTTTATTGACTCCAATAAATATTGCTCTCACATGTATGGACTTGGATTTTTTCTATTTAATCTGAGAAGGGATTATTTTTATTGGTGCAGATAGTAATTCTGATATATCAATAGGGAGTGAGATATGTGACAAGGAACACATTGAAGATTCCCATACCTACAAGCAAACTTTAGTCTTAGAAAGCACACAAGATCGAGACTCGGTGGAGAATAATGAAAAGGCTACCATGGACCAAGGTAAAAGTTCATGATCATTCTTTTGGTTTGATGTTCTAGATATTCACTTTTTTAAAACTATATTTCAACTGTCTGTGGCTTAATTAGATTCACATTTGTTTGTTGAAGAAACAGCATTTTCTCAGAACCATATATCTGAATTTTCTGAGAACCATGAGATTGAAGAGGATAGAGCACCTGAGACACCAAATTATGCTGATGGTATTCAAGGTATGAGTAAGAGGTTCCTGATTGGGAGAAGAGAATCCGTGACAGAGTCCCTGGATGGAAGTGTTGCCAGTGAGTTTGAAGGCTGTGATACATTGAATATGGATCAGCTTAAAGCTGCTCTACAAGGAGAACGAAAGGCCCTGAGTGCATTGTATGCTGAACTTGAGGAAGAGAGAAGTGCCGCTGCCATTGCTGCTAACCAAACTATGGCTATGATAACCAGGCTTCAAGAAGAGAAAGCTGCTATGCAGATGGAAGCAGTGCAATATCAGCGGATGATGGAGGAACAATCAGAGTACGACCAGGAAGCTTTACAGCTTCTGAATGAGCTGATGATCAAGAAGGAGAAGGAAAATCAAGAGTTAGATAAGGAACTTAAAATGTATAGAAAGAAACTGCTGCGTTACGAAGCCAAGGAGAGGAGACAGATGGGGTCCAATAAGGTGAATGGCAAGTGCGAAACACCTTCTGCATCTTCAAGTGCTGAAGACATAATTGCTGACTTCTCGATTGAATCCCATGAGAAGATTGAGTTTGCCGATAACCGTGAAGGAAACCATCAAAGTACTCCTGCAGATGATGTATCAAGTCCAGGGACAGACCAAGGCACCGAAAAGCACCTAAACGCCCTTAAGGAATCATTGGCTGATTTTGAGGAAGAGAGGCTGTCCATTCTCGAGCAACTTAAGGTGTTGGAAACAAAGCTTATTACAATGGAAGATGAAGAAGACCCTCAAGATTCAGAAACCATGGGGTGTGATACGGATGGTGTCCTACATGATTTTGAGAATGGGTTTTCAGACAATCCAGGAGACAGGAAGCTGAATGGCGAACCGAGGAGTCTGGGTAGTAAAGGAAAGAAGCTTCTTCCTCTCTTTGATGCAGCAGGTGATGAACACGCAGATGGTGCAGTCGATGCTGCTCCAGAAACACTTCCTAATATTGTAGAAGATCCACAGAAGCTTGCAATCATGGAAGATGTCGACAACCTTTATGAGAGACTAGATGCTCTTGAGGGTGATAGAGAGTTTGTCAAGCACTGTACGAATTCCTTGAAGAAAGGAGACAAAGGAATTCATCTTCTTCAAGAAATTTTAGAAAGTCTTCGTGATCTGCGGAATGTGGAACTTCGAACAAGGAACTCATCTATTGCTCTTGCTTCGTTGTCAAGTCAATGTGCATAAAATCGAAGGTAATGCCAATAATGCTTATCTCTTTTAATATCATATTGTTGGGAATAGGAAGAAACCCCTTTGCTATCAAGTTCCTCCTTTGCTAGGTGTTAAACTTCCTATATTTTCTGTCTTCAACGTTAAAATGACCACCATTTTTATTCTAGACACCAGGTATGGTTTTTGACTTTTTGTCTTCACTCTATTCATCTCAAGAGGAATTGTACAAACTGTGTCAACTGCAAGAAAACATCTGCATGCACACATACACCAAAAATATAGGACAGAACAGAGTGTGTGCCACTAGAAGGCATACACTTGTCTGATTTGTACAAACTGTGCGAACCGCAAGAAAACATCTGCATGTACACATACACCAAAACTATAGGACAGAACAGAGTGTGTGCCACTAGAAGGCATACACTTTCTGATTTGGTCAAACTGAACAACTACAGAAACTTTGAGATCTATCTCATTGCTAATTCAGTCGTGCATTTTAACAGATGGAGGCTTTATGCTGGAGTTGAATTTTTCAAATTTGCTTGTGACGGCCATAAGCAATGAGCTCGTGCATAAGTAGGTCATACTCATACTGGGCGAAAATGGGTTCCTGGTTCCTTGTTTTGGTGGTTGCTTAAAGTGTGTAGAAGCAGTCTACTAATAGCTTCCTGGGCCCAAGTTTTTTTGTGGGGTCTTCATTTTATCTTATTTTTTTGTTGTTTTTTTTTTAATTTCCTTAAATTTGTTGTTGTTGGGGGTCCATCACTTCTCCTGAGGGGCAAGAGGGGTGAGTCGAGGAGGGAAGGTGGTTGAGGAGCCACTTCTCAGTCTGGTTGTGGTAGAAGTCACTCGTGGCTTGCAAGCTGTGTATTATGTCATATATTCCAGTGCCAGTTCCAGACACAAATTATACAGTTTAGATTAAAGAGAGAGAGAGAGAGAGAGAGAGAGAGAGAGATCAGGGTGAGTGGAGGCCCTTAATTTTCTTCCACTTCGTTTCCATGTAGAAGGGAAGTGGTAGTTGTATAATGATCTCAGAGTATGGTTTGAATTTGTTTATTAAGTTTTCTTCTCTCTCTATGTATATATTGATTTGATTTTTTGAGCACACTGTGAGCGATTGAATTTTGATCACGATCCGATCGAAATCCGATCATGATTCGATCAGAGTTGGAGTCCGATCGAATCACGGTTAGATTTCAATCAGATTGTGATTGAAATCCAATCGAATCATGATTGGAATTCGGTTAGATCGTAATCGAAGTCGTGATCCGATCGTGATCGTGAGTCTATTGTCGATGGTGATGTCACGACGATGATGGGTAGGCGATTCTACGGGTTCAAAGATGTACTATAGCGTGTTCGGCAGGAGTATCGTACATTTCGCATGATCGGATGACAAATCGAGCAGTGCAATGGATCAGATGTGTGTTTGGTTATTACATTAATTGCATTGCATTACGATGCCTTTCGATCTTTAAAGGCAGACAGCAGTGGTCCTTGAGCAACTGTAAACTCGGCCTAAATGGAAATTGATTTTACTGCTACTTTACGCTGTTGGCCAGTTGCTTGATTATATCAGGACAGAGCCAGCTGGGTAATTACACCTAATCTTAAGGTGTGGCCACATAATGAAATGATTGCTTGCGAGGCCTGCACATGGAACTCACTTTCAAGGATTTATTCAATCGCTTAAGAGAGGCGTGCCAGGATAATTAATTATTTTTTTGTTTTTTTATATTCCTACTTAATAGAAGAATCAAAAAGCAGTGGAAAGGAAAAAATAAATAAATTTCTGCTTCAAGAACGTTAAAATTATTATTGCTTTATTTTCTCTAAGATAAATTTAACAATTCTTTTCTTTTCTCCTGTTGGGGGATAAAATTAACAATATATTAAATTGTTGGCTGATTTGTTTTTTTTTTATCAAAATCAATCCATTGAATCTTGAAAGCAACCATATTTCTTCCACATTTTTTTTATTTTAATTAACACCGGATATTTAGTTCTTGGAGTCTATTAATTTTGAAGGTGTTAAATTTTTACAATACATAGTTGAAAATCAAATTAAAAATATTTTTTTTAAAAAAAAAAAGTAGATCAATGTTTTTGAGATAAAAAGTGATGTGTTTACATTAGACACCCTTTATCATCGATCCATGGTTAAATAAAGAGATAAATCACAAAGGATAACAAAAGAGTAGATACTTTAAAAATTTTTACAATCTTCAAAGATTTATCTTTATTTTTTGAAATAATTCTACCCTCCATACTAATCAGAATATCTGATTCTTAAACCATAACCAAGCGCAAACATTTTCCTTCGACATGCTTACATTTTATGTTGACCAATAAAAAAAATCATTAATAATAATTTTATAATTGCATCAAATACTAAATAGTTTTAAAAAAGCATTTAAAGAACAATTTACAAGAAGTGAGCAGAGAGAAGTTGCTAAACAATAACTAGATGGACGAAATCTCAGAGAAACAAATGACTCGAACACAGCTCGATGATCACCACAAATATGCTGAAGAAAAAATAAATCATTTCCTGATAGAAAATCAATTCATAATGTAAGATGAGCAAATAATCATGGAATTTTCCAACTTCTAGTAAGCTGCTACATCATCATATTTAAGATGAGCAAATAATCATGGAATTTTCCAACTTCTAGTCAGCTGCTACAACATCATATTCTTGCACAATGAGCATTCGATAAAAATAAAGTCCCTCTGCAACAACTGGTTAAACCAAGTGTGCGACTGGATTCCAAATAAAATCGATTCTACAGATACAAGAAGAAAAAAACACACGAGAAACAAACTCCATTTCACATTCTTTTGATGTGTTCAAAAAAAGGTCAACCTCTAGAGTTATAAGTTCGACCGCCCGGATAATGACCTCGACCGCCATAACCGCGACCCCTGCCTCCAGAAAATTCAGCTCGCTCCCCGAACGAGTCGTAGTGACCTGAAACATATCCATGTGCATCACCAAATGCATTGATGGCGTTGGCCGCCGGCGAACCAAAGCCACGAGCTTCTCTAGCTCCAACATTACTCTGATAAGGATTGCTCTGGTAGCTGTTAGCATTAGCATGTTGATATTGCTGATGGCGCACCTGAGACTCTTTTTGTAGGAACTCTTCCCTGTGAGTAGCTTGACGAGCTCGTACAACCAGCAGTTTTTCTAGATATTTTGCATTGATTTCGTCTAATCTCTAAGATAATACAAAAAAAAAATTGATAGTATCATTTGGAATGATTGCATACTGAAAATTACAGAAAAGAGACAGTAGATTTGGAGATGAAAAAAATGAGAAGGAAACAGATCGTAAAATGTGGTGACCAGCAAATATATCACATTCAGCTAGTCTTTTTAAGAGGTGACAATTTGTGTCATCTCATTAATCTCGTTATAATTGGACTGTGTCATTTGAATCAATAAAAAGTGTATGAGATAACATTAAAATCATTAAATATTCTTAAAAATCTGAAATTAACTAAAATCTCTAAACCATTAAGCTATATGACATTAAAAAAAAATACTAATATTTTTAAAAATGAATTTTCTTTCTAAACGGATCATCCAAGGCTTCCGTTGGATAGGAATGTCAATATGGCAGAGGTAAGCAACCATTTTTTAGAAAAGGCAATCATATTCTGTGATTACCATTGCGATTCACACATTTCTCTGAAGGGGAGGCCCTGTCATTACCGACAAAGAAAAATGTGGATTAAGCTTTTATGGTGTGGCCATGCAATCAAAAGAAATATTAACACAGTAAAACTCATGAAATATGGCTAAGCAATAGCATATTGGAAAAACTAATTGTCATTTACATAAATAGTTCAACACATATGACTCAAAGATTAAGAGAACTAAGCATGATAGAAGCTCATATCTGCAAATAAAAATGTACTATAGTAGACAATAAGGGGCAACTAAGAGAATACATGCACGAAAAGGCATCAATATCAAAATTTAGAATGTTTTAGTAAGAGAAAAAAACGTAAGTATAGATAACAACCTAATGATTTAGAAATAACATCTTTATTATTGACCAAACAAAAGAAAATAGCATCCCTAAAATAGAAAGAAACCGAAAAGAAATAGCTTTTTCATCAACCAAAAAAGAAAAGAAATAGCATATTTAGCGTTACCTCTCTGTGCCTAGCATTTTCTCTGTCCTCTGTTTCTTGTTGCTCTTTAGTCAAGCTCATGATATCATTAAAAAATTTCTGTTCAAGTCCTTCAAATGTTTGAGGAAAATTATTATCAAATCTCAGGTCCAACTCATCTTGGCGAGCTTGTGCTCTTGGATCCTTACTGGCCAGCATCTCCATACCTAATTTTGAATCAGATACTTGTTCCTCAAACAAAGTGTGAGAAATATCAGTTCCTTGACCTGTGCAAAAATTAATATTTATTTAGTTCAATGATAGAGTTAATCAACTATTTCAATGAAAGAAAATTAACTATTTTGAGCACAAACATAAAAGGTATGCACATAATAAAAAACATGAGGCAACAAACAAATGAGAACAACTTGTTTGTAAATTGAATTGACATAGTGCATCAACTCTGGAGAGAGGAATTAGAAAATTTAGAATCCTTTTTATCTTTCATTAGTGAAGTCCTGAAAATCTCTATTTCTGGAAGAGAGAGAGAATTTGTGGTAATGCCTTCGTGACATTTCTGTCCCTACTACAAACTATAAAGAAGAAAACTTGACTTGCATTCTGTTAGTGCCTATAAGATCCACATATCTCCACAATGGTATGATATTTGTCCACTTTGGAGCTAAGCCCTCGTGGTTTTATTTTTGGACTTTACCCAAAAGGCTTCATGTCAATGGAGATATCTTTTTATCTTATAAACACATGATCTTTTCCATGTCTTACCAATGTGGGACTTTAATTGTATTCCCAATACTCCAACAATTCCCCCTCAAATGAAGGACCATATTGACCCCCCGTCAAGTCTATCCGTCCTCGAAGGACATCCTCTGCTTGATGATCGATCTTCAACCCACCAGGACTTCTCGTATGCAGTCCTCTGGCCCCGACCGCTGCGATTATCGCCCTACGGCCCGATTGAACTTCACCGCGATTGTTCGGTCCTCCAGGCCATTGGACTTCTTACTAGACGCTGGTTCTCTTTATCCGGACATGGGAGCCCAACTTTCTTCGTTCGAGGTTCATGGCTTGACATGGATCATGACTCTGATACCAATTGTTAGTGCCTATAAAATCCACATATCACCACAATGATATGATATTGTCCACTTTGGACCTAAGCCCTCATGGTTTTATTTTTGAGCTTTACCCAAAAAGCCTTATGCCAATGGAGATATTTTTTTATCATATAAGTACATGATCTTGTCCATGTCTTACCAATATGGGACTTTGATTGTATTCTCAATACTCCAACACATTCTCCCTTAGTACGTAAAGGGTAAAGGGTTGAAATAGATCTTGATAGCAACAAAATAATGTATGAATCAACCTGTGAGGATGGATCCTAAGTTTATTTTTTACAAGTTGCAGCCACATTGCACAAATAAATAGAAAGACTAATTACTTGAATTAAGTTAAATTATGATAAAAGGTGATAAATGGAGGTGTCAGTTCAAAGTAAGGTTGTGATATGGAAAGTTAAATCTTAATGTTGTCATTAATGCAAAATGTTTAAGAAACATAGCACATCAAATTCTCCATGGATACTTGAGAGAAATTTATGCAAGGGAGAGTATCTGCTATTGATAAAAATTGGCAATAAAAAGCATGGGTCGTTGTCCATAGGTATAAGTAAACATAAAAATAGTGCCTAATCTATGTGTAGCAATTTTAGTCAAAGGAAGATTGGCACATGTCTCATCAACCTAGAAAGAGAATTATGAGGAACAAGCTGTTTACACGTAGAACTCCGTACCAAATGGCATCCAGACATTGGCCTGACCTTCACTCAAAGGCGAGTAAAGGAAAGCCCAATAGTACATAGAAAGGGCGGCCAAGAAAGAGAAAGGCTGATCAACTATAATAACAATAAAGAGCATTGACCTCACCTCGAAAAAGCTAAGAAACCAACCTTGGAATCCAAATGAGTATGAACATCCATCTTAACGCAAACATCACCTTTGCCCAATTTATTCCACTTCGGGCAAACCAAATTCCAACTTTACCACCTCAATTGAACTCTAATCACCCCAATCCTCCTTTAGTTAGCCCTTGGAATCAAAATCGACACCAAGCTCGAGAATTTTAGCAATTTATCTATCTATTGTGATTTTACCCATAACAAGTATAAAAGCAATTGGCCATCTTTTAGTATTTCAACATCATCTTCATCATATATCAAAGCAGAGCTACATATAATTGCTTTTGAAAAGTAATGTTTATTTATTTTATATTTTCTAGTAACCTCATCCATCTATTATAGCATTCTCGTATTTGCTACATTAATTTTTTTCTATAATGTTGTCTATTTTCCTAATACTCTAATTCACAATGTATGGCAGGTCATACTAATCTTGAAAAAATTCCTTTTAGCCTAAGAGGCATATGAAAATTGCACAACTCTAAAATCTTTTCTCTATTTCAACCACTCACTTTTTATACTATTCATGAAATCTTTATGATATCAATTTGTTAGATAATTGGTTCAACTTTCATGTCCATTCATCTTATCCAGTCTTGTTTGTTTTCCGACTATTATAATTACATTTCCCATATCCATATTAAGTTCTACTTAATATCTTTAGTTTCTAATGTTTTTCTCAGCAATACAAACTTCGATTTTAATCAATAGACACTCTCATAAACTAACAAATTTATCATCTGTAATAAAATACACCAATGATTTAGTCCATTTGGTCGTATTTTAAATAAAATAGGGACTTAAAGCTAATTTTAGAAGTAAACATAAACTAATTTAAAATTCATTTGTTATCTAATAGATCTAACACTAGCAACAATATTATCATACATTTTTATTTTGCTAATGTAATTTGAATATATTTATTTTTCATCTAAATTTGTTATGATAACAAATAGAGAAGGACTTCCTTGTGTCGCCAAGGAATGATTCTGAGGCAGGATCATGTAAAATGATAGTAATTCGTAAATAATATAAATATAAAAGAAAATGTAAAGTGAATGTAAAAGAAATGTGAAATGAAAGAAAATGTTCGGAACAGAAATGTGGATTAAGGAGAAAAAAGAAATAGTCTCCCTTTTTGTTATCTTTACTTGAAAGGGTGATTAATTGAAAGGAAAATTATTACTTGAAAGGGTGTTTACTAAAAAGAGAAAAATAAACAAGGGAAACATTTGCAAGATAACTTTGAATTTCCACTTTGCTTAAAGGAAGAACGAGTGTTGTGTCCTAATTTTCCTTCAAATAAAATAAATAAATAAAAAGAGGAAAGCCTTTTTCTTTCAGATATGCACCATTTTAGCTTCCCTTCTAAGACAACCTTGGGCTATGATTAGGGATTCTAATCTCGTGGAAAGAGAGGGAACCACACACCCTTTTCAGTCAATTACTTTGATGGATTGTCAATGGAAAGGAGTAGATAATTCTGCATGAAAAATTTTGATCAATATTGTGACCGTCCAAATATAGGCCAAAACAAAAAAAAAAAGAATCCTCCAATGAGCAAAAAAACTAAGACAACCTTCACCACCAAACTATATATGATGCTTATTATTTTCTTGATGCTATCGAATATGAACCTTGAGGAGTCGATCCACAAGGTCCAAGAATGAGATGGATTTGGTAGAGAAGGCAATGGATCAATGAATAGGCAATTTGATCTCTTCAGGCCTCATCTATTTTCCCTCTGTTCCTTCTCATCACCAAGTAATCAACCTATTGCTTCCTCCCCTCCCTTTCCTTTCTCTTCTTTCTTTCCCCTCCATTCCTTTTCCCATCTCTTGTCCAAAGTAATCACAGACTTAGTGTCATTGATCCTTTTTACTATATGCACCACAAGTATTACACAACTTCAGTGCCAGTAATACCTAAGGCTTTAAGAAGATACAAGGCAATTTTCACGTCAAAAGTAAACGATTCACTGTGAGCTGAAGTTAAGTACTTAAAGAAGAGAAGAAAACTAGAACAAAGTTTACTGGACTATGAAGGAAAGTAAACCATGAATGAATAGTGAGAGAAATTCTATGTCAAATCAAAGAAGTGCCTACCTTCTTTATACATTTGAGATGGGAGCTGATTTAAACCTGTCTTTATCCCATCCCTATCCCACTGCCATTGTCCTTCTGCTTTAGAATACATATGTTGATGCTCTTCGCCAGGCTGGAAACTACCAGACCCACCTGGATAATTTCTAGCACCAGAGTTTTGCAGCAATCTCTGTGCTGACAACCGCTGCTGCATCTGTGCAGTTACCATAGGATTGATGCCTGAATCAGTATATTGCCCTTGTCGCCTCATTGTTTTTCACTGGAAAACCCACAAATTAGTTGCTGATACAAAGAATATAATAAAGACAAAAATGATATACAAAATTACTGTAACTGCAACATATAATACATTGGTAGAATCATGCAGTAAAGAGAGGATATATATAAACAGAACATGTGCTTGGAAAAAACAGGAAAAAAAAAAACTTTTCCTGCAAAGAAATGAAACGTAGCTGTAAATACTGCACTATATTCTGAAAGTGAGGAGTTTGTCTTGCATGCAATAGGTGCAAGTATCATCAGACTGATAATTAGCTGACTCTGTATGTACTAAATTGGAAATGTAGACACTAGACAACAATATGGCACTGAGGAGAATGGACCTATGTTCAGTAACGCTTTCAGGTTAGTAGTTATTCAGTATTCCACTTTTACTTTAGCAAAGCCATAAGGTGTTCAATCCTAGCATAATAAAATTCTTTAATTGAATTTTTTTAGTAAGTAATTCTTACTTTCTACAAAGCTGCTGAAGAAAACTATTACTGAAAAAATAGTTACGATTCAGGTTACACTTGGAAGTCTAAATAAAAATCTCAGACAAAAAGATTTAAAGAACCTTATACACATATAAGGGCATAGCAATATGGAAATTGTTCATTACAAAAATAAAGGCATCAGCTCAATATTACAGCATTCATATTAGCTAAGCCATGGCTATCAAAATCAGTTCAAATCGATATGGATCACCCAAGTTAGGCCAATATCAGCAAGAGTCGATCAATATTTTCTGAGAAGTCAGTTAGAGAAGTATAAAGTAGATGCTCCAAGAACTTACCAAGAAATAAGCAAGTCAACACCAAGAAAATAGATTACATTGATTGAAAGTTCATTGAATCATTAAAAAAATGATTTAATAGGTTAAATTTTTGTCAAAGAAAATCAATAAATTTATTTTGACAAACTCAATTATTCTAGCTAACTCTACCTCCTCATTGCCTAAGATTTATTACAGCATCATTCGCACAACCATGCTATTGCATGTGACTAATAGCATTCTGATTTACCATTAAGTAGACCAAGCACCTCATCCATCTGTTTTTCATTTACTGCTGATCGAGAGACACTATACTAGTATTGACCAAAAGCGAATACATTACCTCCCTAGATTAGTATTATCTCAAGAACTTCTTTCCCGATTAAACACAATAGTACGAAACATTAAATAATAATCTATTTTAGTAAATAATAGACTCCAATACGACTCAAACCTCAAATTCACTATAAACAACCCTCAAAACTCTATAAACTTCATGTTAGCGTGCAAGTGGCCTTTGGATCAATAATCCCATAAAAATAAACACCTTAAAAAGAATTTACCTAGCCCAAAACAAGCCTTGCCGTAGCTATGTCACCCCTTGAAGATGCTTCTGCCAAAATCAACCTCGAAGGCAACCCGTATGCCTCCCCTTCCAGAAGGTGATAGCACGGTTGAGAAAAGAGGTAGTCGGCGGTGGGTACAAGACGAACACCAATGACCGGCGGCTAGGGCTAGCGAAGAAAGCAGCGGAAGGGGGAATGCCCCTATGAGAGGAAAACGAAGAGGAAGAGAGGCCTAGGAACTAGCTACCGCGACTCGAGAATCGCCTTGCTTTTTCCAGCCATCGATAGAGTCTCCGGCGAAGAAAGCGTTAGGGAGGCGGAGGAGGAAGGGGTTCGGGTGGGATCCCTCGCACGTGCGAGACGCACGGTGAGATAGTCTAAAAATATCTCAATTCCAAACCCCCAAAATTCAACTCCTTTTATTAAAAAAAAACATAATTAAGATCAGTGTTAATCATAATCCCACCATTTAGGCTAAATCAAATTAGTTAATTCAAAATTTTAATTCTCGAATGAGACCGAAACTACCAAGCCCGAGCCCGAGCCCAATTAAAGGCCTATAACCCGACAAGCTGATCTGACATATTTCTACCTTATAAACGGGGGTTTAACATGTTTGATTCCAATAGATTATTAAACTCATTTTGTTTGATTAGTTCGACTAATTTAAACTAATTTAACCTAATTACTCAACTAAGATTGTTTGACCATTTCAATTAGACCAAGAATTAACTCATTTAATCGAGTTAATCATGGCCGATGTCTAAAGCCACCGACCTAATATGTGTTAATTCACTTACTCATGGAAGACACAATTCAACTCGCATGCTAAGAGAATTTAAGCTCATCATTTCACTCCAAATTTGAAATAATTTCAAATAAATACCAGTAACTTGGAGATTTATTGCAATTTCTATATCCAAAGCTTATTACTTGGCTATTTTTTTAAAGAATTTGGGAAGAGATAAGAGCCCTTCCAATCGTTTTATTTAATCAAGCACAAGTATACTATACAATTTTTTGATCCATATAAGCACATGTGACTAGATCCAGCGCGTTTGTTCTTCGATCATGATAAAAAAAGATAAATCGATTCAACTAGATCTCCATTGCAATGAGAATATACTGTTAATTGCACGGCAATTGAGGGTCTATTTGATTCTAGTTATCAAATGTAATTTTGGTTATGTGATTATTAGGTAATCCCATAATCAAGATTATAAGAAATAAAATATAACTTATGTTGTTTGGTTCAATCCTAAGTAATGCAATAAAAATTTATCTGTTCAAAGATTTTAGTATATAATCTAGTTTAATATTTTACTATATTATTTTTGGTTCAACTTTAATATCCAACAGATGGTGGGCGACGATCGATGGTCGACAGTCAACAGTCGATATCGGTCGACAATCGGTGACCGACGGTGATCAGCAGCGACTGGCGATCGACAACGGCAATCGGCGACGGCGATTGACGACCGACGGCGATGACGATGGTCGACAGGGATAGTGGTGATCGACGGTGGCCATGACGGCTGGCGACGACAGTGATAGCGACGGGCGATCGACTAAGATTTTGATTATATTAGGACGAAATTGAGATTTGATAAAATTTGAAGGATAATTTTGAAAAAAATTATTTGTTAATTTTGGAATAAAAAAAAAACCTTATCTTTCCTTTGGTAATGTGATTTCGGATTGCATGCCGATGGGTATACTTCATTACTTGGGAATCGTTGATTTCTTGAACTAAATAATATTATTATGGATAATCAAAATTATTCATGATAATCTTAAACCAAACGCACCATGAGAGAAATAATCAAAGAGTATTTGGTAGGCAAACCAAGAAAGAAGACTAGCTATCTATTATAAAATTAATAATAATAAAAATAGCAATAACTGATTTATTATTTAAAAAAAAAACTTAGAAACTAGAACCATATTCTGACTAAATCCGACTTACCCTTCTTCATTTCGAAGGGAATCAGCACCCGAATTCGCAATTATTGTACTCACTAAACAATGCCTCTGCCCATCAAAATGTCATCGTTAAAAATAATGTCGCATGAGAAAGAGGAACAGATAAAACAATTCGCCAAAATATTTAGATAGTATTTGATTCGTAGAAAAAATTTTATTTTTTTTTCTTCAGAAAATAAAAAATATTTTTTTTTATATTTTTTAGTTTTAAAAAAAAACACTCTTTTATTTTATAAAAAATGAAAATAGAAATAAAATATGATTTTTTTTTCAGTTTTCCAAAAAATCTTTCTTTATTTTTTAGAAAATAAAAATGAAAAATATCAACCAAATATATTTTCTTATTTTCTCAAAAAATAAAATAAAAAATAAAAAAATTTCTATCCAGCATCTGTTATAAAATTCTGAATCGTAATTAAATCAAGACTGCCATATTCATGCATGTGACCATAAGAAAGGATTAGAACATAACAAATTTGCAAGAATTTGGATATCTCTATCATAGGTTGATATCCTGCGCGACTAATCCCTGCGTGCCCGTGCACGACGCGTTCCCCATCGTCCAATCAACCACGAGCACGCTTGGAACCCGCGCTGCCGTCGCCGCCGCGTCGTCCGCCCACCGTCGCCGTGCCGGACGGGCGCATCGGCAGCGCCACTCGCCGTGATCGACGAGGAGAGTTACGGCGGTTAGCGCGCGGATTCGCCGCTAACGCCGGTAACTCCCGCGGACGGCGCGGCGATCGTCGGCGTCCGGTCCGGCAGCCGGCGATGGCCGGACAGCGTGGCGACGACGGCGGCAGTGATGCGGAGTCGTCGAGGAGCGCATGAGCACGTAGAAATCCATCGCGCAGGATATCAAAATTCTCTCTATCATAAATCAAAGACTGCCATCGCAACAGGAAAAAAAAAATCAAAAGGAAAGCTAAAGATAAGGAAAAGACCATTGCAAGTATCACCCAATGGAAACCCCTCATATATGGTAAGAGTTGCATACAAAGGTAACAACAAACTTACTGAATGCATCACAGAACATAAATCTTATAGCAAACAACAGACTTAATTAATTTTAATAATAGGAAATACAAATTGCATGTCCATGAATATGATTTTTTTTTTCCCTCTAGCACATATATTTCTGGAGCGACAATGGTCTCCCCTCTTAGGGTCTTCCACTCTAATTTTTTTCTTATAGTCCCTTATCATTTATACATAATAACTCCGAATTATTTTTTGTTCGCCTCGGACTTCCCCCAATGAGTTGGTCCGTCGGATACTTTATCTTCTGATGATAGGGAGAAGCTATCGCTTGAAAATCTGATAAAAAAGGATGATCCAAGATAACATTATAGACAGAAAGGGCATCCACTACTAGCAAGGAGATTATGTTGGTCTTTTGATTCAGTCTTATCCCCAAAATAAGGGGCAGAGATATTTGCCTTGAAAGGTGCACCAGATGCCCAACAAACCCAAATAAAGAGGTTGATATATCCTCCAACTGAGTATTCTCGAGCTACATCTGATTGAAAGTGTCCCGAAAGAGAATGTTAACAGAGCTCTCTGAGTCCACCAGGACCCGAGCCATCTCATAATTTGCTAGCAAAACCCTAACTACCAGGGCATCAGTATGGGGCAAAAGAATACCTTGGAGATCCTTGAGTCCAAAATATATCTGAGGTGTGTTTTGAGTAGCTCGGTCTTCCCCAATGGCTAAACTCTTCAACATGCGAGTGTGAGATTTCCGAGCTCTGTTGGAATCTTTATCAATAGGTCATCCTCCAATAACATTAATAACCCCTCTAGTAGGAGCATCACTTGCAGCGGCTAAGGTCCCTTCATTTGCTGATCCTTCCTAAGGGACAACTTCAATATTGGGTGGTACCTGTCTTGGTGGAGGAAGGACTTGAGGCCTTTTGTTGTAAGGTCCAGGGCGAGCAACATTAGGTCGGCGTCCTCTCCCTGCACATCCCCTGAACTACGACTGTAAGTGCGAATAACTAGCTCTAATACTCTCCAATTCACTCTATAACTTGAAGCACTGATCGCTGACATGCCCATAATCCATATGGTATTGACAAAAATAAGGAGTTTGAGGATTACGGGGAACTCCTCTATACCCTACAGAGCGCTGTAGAACACCCTGCTGGTCATATATTTCCATCTCTTACTCCTTCCAAGTCTGAGGCAAGGGTAGAACTTTAGCAGTCATAACTCAGAGGAGTGGATGGGGATGCCCTTCTATCATGAGAGGTCTAGGACGAAGCACTTCAGGAAGAAAAGGCCTAACATAATGCCTTCTGGGAGGTCCCCGCTGAGTAGGGGGAGGATTCTTTTCTGCTGGGGTGGAGGTGGACTTTTTCTCAGCTCTTCTTACCTGTAACCCGTCTTCTTCATTGATATATTTTTCTGCACAGTCGTGCAATTCTTCATAACTAGCAATTGGCCTCCGTAACAGAGAGTTGAGGAAATACCCTTTCTTTAGACCATGAGGAATAGTAAATCTTAAGAAGTTAGGTGTTGCTGAAGGTATGTCCCGGACAGTAGTGGTAAAACGATGTATATAACTTTTTAAAGATTCAGTTGGCTCTTGCTTTAGGTGAACTAAATTGGAAGCGTCATACTTATATTTTTTACAACTAGCAAATTGTTTGAGAAAAACTCCCTTTAAATCTGCAAAACATGTAATAGAGCTGGGAGGTAGAGATCTAAACTAGCTCTGGGCAGATGCTTTCAAAGTGATGCGGAAGGCTCGACATTTAAGAGGATCAGTGTAATAGTGGTGCGAAAGTGGGTTGGTGGCAGTTCTAGGACTATATCCGTCGTAAAGGGACAAGGCTCATAAGGTTCTGAGGCCTTTGTAAAATGACTTTACCCCTGGTCCTCTCGTCTCACCAGCGATACCGAGAAAGGATATTGATATGCTCCCCTGCTAGTCCTTCTCTAGGCAACACCTACGTTTCTTGAGGACCTGGTGGAGGGATGTGAGAGGGTCCTTCAAGTGGGGGCTCCCTTTGAGAGGGTTCACCAGAATGAGGATGGAGATATCCCATCTTTCGTCTTTCTCTTACCAAAGCTTCAGAGACTATCATATCTACTAGAGCTTTCAGCTGAGACGGTAGCAAGGTAATAGGGGGTTCCTCAGTGGAGGAAGCCGCGAGAGGAGGGATCTCTTGCAAATGCATCTTCACGTCTTGTTTAACAAAAAATATTTCCCACAGACGGTGTCAACTGATGTTGCACGGATTTTCTGCCTCTTTGGAACGAAGGTGTTGAAGAGACTTGGGGTCCTCTCCGACTACAACAGTAAATAAAAAAATGATGACAAGAGATTTAACGTGGTTCAAAATTCAGATTCCTACTCCACGAGTGAACTCTAGAGTGAACTCCAACGCTATACACCTTTACTATAATCCCTCCTTCTCGGAAGTACTTCCGGAGATGGAGAAACCCTTTACAGATAAGAGCTTTACAAGGTAAAGGAAAATAAAACATGGATGGTTCTTCCTCCTTCTTGCTTCGTCGAGGATCATCCCCCTTTTGCAGTGAGTCTTGGTTGAGAACTCAATCAGAGAGAGAGAGAGAGAGCTCTTTCTTCCGTCCTCCCTTCCTTTTATCTTTGCTGCTCCTGAAACCAGTTGTCGCGTAACAAATCGTCTGGATCACCGTCCACGTGGAGGGTCATGCAAGTCTGAAGAATAATGTTGTTATGATATTAACGAATGAGGGCTACTAAGAATCTTCTGTGGAGTCTAGCAGGTATCTTGGTTTGTTATGCTGTGTAACAAATTCTCATGAGAAAACACAGTAAGAACCCCCCTACCTTCACTTTACCACTGGGCCCCTCTTTCCCTCAATCAATCCTTCTTACCCCTACCCAAACTCCGCTCTATTTCCCGAGTTTTCCTTTTACTGACTCGGCTCATTTCCCCGAGTCACTATCCGATTTCACTCTAACCACTGGACTGATATACTCTTACCTCCTCTTCCATCAGACTGACATTCTCTTACCCAAAAAAAAAAAAAAAAAAAATGAAAAAATGAAAAAAAAAAAACCCCACGATGCTACTATAATTACATACGGAAATATAATTCCATCGTTAATTAGAATTTCTATCGCTAATAATTACTGACAAAATTAAATTTTCATCGCTAATTAGGTTTTCGTCGATAATTAGCGACTGATTTTAAATTCTGTCATTAATTAATGATCGATAATTTAATCGATCACTAATTAGAGACGGAAAATTTAATTGGTTGCTAATTAGCGATGAAATTAAAATTTCGTCATTAATTCGGTCGTTAAATGATGGCTTTCTTGTAGTGGTCGGATCAACTCAACGGTCAAAATGAGTTGGAGCCCTCAGATTGGATCCGATCAAGAGTAACACCAGTTAACTTGAGTCTATCATGAGAGCATAGTTTCTCACTTCAACAACAGCTTATCTCGGCAATATCCACGTCAATATCTTAACTCGGTAGTAACTTAACTCGCCAATATCTTATCTCAGCAGTATCCACCCCAGTATCTTACCTCGGTAGTTTTTTACCTCAATAGTAGCTCAGTTCAACCTAAGAGTCTGAGCTCAAAAGGTTCTTAATCCAAGCCAACGAGGAAATGATTGTGTCCCATCACGGAAGCTAGATCCTATTGTCTCTATTGCGGGCCCACAATCTTCGCTGATATATCCCCTCTCCTTACTGATGAGACCATGTTTTCTCAGATCCCAAAGTCCCAAAGTCGTACAAACACATTCCTTCATTAATGAGGTCATGCCTTCCGGGATTTGAGGTTCGTACACTCACCTCTCCTGATTGATGTGATTATGCTTTTTTGGGATTCAAGATTCGTACACTCACCTCTCCTTATTAATGAAGTCATGCTTCCTCGGATCCCAAAGTCGTACAAACACATTCCTTCATTAATGAGGTAATGCCTCTCGGGATTCGAGGATCCTAAGTCGTACGAACACATTCTTTCATTCATGAGACCATCTTTTCCGAGATCCCCTCTGTACTTCTACAACTTTATCAGACCATGCCTCTCTTAACTCTCCATGGACATCCAAGCCATCAAGTTTGCATATATAAAGGAAAAAGGGGAGCAGAGAAGAGGGCTCTCGCCTCTTCTTCATTTTTCCTTGAATCCTTCTTGATTGTTAGTTTCTTAACCCTCGTTGGTTCTTGCTGTCTCTTATACATCCTGACTTGATGAGCGTTGGAGGAGCTTCGTCGAGGAATTCCTCGGCGCTCTCTTTCACTCGTTTGTTAGTCCTTGTCAGCAGAGTCAGTCTTAATTTTAGAATTTGAACTTAGGCCCCGGATGAAAATTGAAAATTAGACCATATTTCTATTGCAAAAATTAAAAACTAAGCCCTCCTTAATGGTAAAATATTTTTGGGCCCTGGGTAAGGCCCCAGCAGCCCTCCCTTAGGGTCGGTTTTGCTTCTCAGGTTGCTCCGTGTCTCGGGCGACAAAGTAGCTCTAGAATCCTGCGAACCACAGGAGGAAGCTGACTCGACCATTGACCCGATGCATCCTCTAGAAGATCAAGGCCATCTTAGCCCAACCGATCCCTCTCCTTTTGGCCGTGTATATTTTACCGAGTCACTCCATCTCTCGGTCTTGGTCGGAATAGATAATTATTTTCCCTAAAACATAATTCCTTGATTCTCTTAAGGTCAAGTGGTTACCAGTCCTAAGCAGAGTAAAATTATAAAGTTTATAAAATTTTCTAAGGAACATAATCTCTCCTACGTATTAATTAAATGCACTCCACGTACTTTCCAAACATTTTCATTAAATCGGGTAAAATTAGTTTGATCGAAAATTAATTAAAAGAAATTAACTTAATCAAAACTAGTATAAATTAGCTAGGCTACGTGAGTCATTAATTAACCATTCTTTAAGAAAACCCGAAATATGTTAGCCGCCAATTAGTTTAACTGTAAGTTAATTAATCTCGATAATCCGTACTTATCCTTTTTGTCAAACAAAATAATAAACGATAACTGAAATTTAGAAAATCAAAAAATAATGAGACAATTAACCGATGATTACTAAGAAGATAGATTTGGTTACTGTATTTAGTAATGATCACTTTAAAAAACTTAGATTTGGTTACTATATTTAGTAATGATTAATTTACAATCAAAATAACGATTTCATTAAATCCAATTTAGCAATCAAAACTAATGATTAATAAACTTTAATAATGATTAATCTCGATTAATAATCGTTAAAAATTTAAAATTTGAAAATAACGCGCTAGAATATATAAATACTGCTCAGCTAGCCTCTCTGGATTTCATTTCATTTCCCTCTCCACCTTCCCTCCAGTTTTCGTTCCTCCTTCGTCACCATGGCGCTGCTGCTCGCTTCCAACGTCGCAAAACCTCCCGCCGTTCATGGACTCAGCCGTGGAGTCTTGGGCGGATCGCATGATCCCACAGCGATCAGACGGAAGCGCGAGCTTTGCATCGACGATGAGTCCGCCGGAGAAAACGCTGCTGCGAAAAAGCAACGAGTAGAGTTGCCGATTTCTTCGTCGAAACTGGCCTTGGTTTTGGATTTAGATCTCACTCTCCTAAACTCAGTCGGGGTAAGCAACATTGTCCGATCCAACACTGTATTTCATCGTGACTTTATTTCAATGATTGAATGCTAAATCCTCCTTTCAATATTGTTTTTTCTATCAGTTTGATCGACTCGATCCCGCTGATAAACGAGTTCTGCAAAAAAAATTGGCAACGCCGCAAGAAAATAAAAATGGCGATCTCTTCTGCGTCGATCGTCTCAAATATTGGACGAAACTTCGACCCGGCGCCAGAGAATTCATCCTCAAGGTAAACCATCAAAATTTTTAAGTATCTATTAATCTCTTTATTTATTCAGTGTTTATTTTATCAGTGTTTATTTATCATTATCATTACATTTTATTTCTGTTTATTTTATTCGGTTTATTTATCAGTGTTTATTTATTCTGTAAGTGTTTATTAAATTTTATTTCCGTTAATAGTTTTTTTTGTTTTAATTTTTTATATTATCATTAAATTTGTTTGATGGTTAAATGAATAATGTTTTCAAATAAAATTAGAAGATAAAGGTCACATACAGTGTCGTTTTTATTATAGAAGGATTAAATCTATGAATATCTAACATGCTCCCGTGGGTTTAAAAAAAAATAAAGGAGTGTTTGATTCAATTCGTGGAGAAATTTTCATTTTTCATTTTCTATTTTTTTCAGAAAATATAAAATAATTTTTTTATGTTTTTCAATTTTTTAGAAAACATTCTTTTATTTTTTGAAAAACGAAAATGAAAATAGAAAATGATTTTTTTGTATTTTCTAATTTTTTAAAAAATGCTCCTTTATTTTTCTGGAAAATAGAGATGAAAAACACCAACCAAATACATTTTCTCATTTTCCTAAAAAATAAAAACGAAAAAAAAAAATCACCTACAATAATTTTTTTTATCTGCAATAATTTGGTTCTTATAGATTTTTACTCTCTTCTTTTCCTGCTGTAATTTGGTTTGTATAGATTTTTATTGTTTTTTTTCCTGCTGTAATTTGGTTCATATAGATTTTTACTCTTTTTTTCTGCTGTAATTCGGTTAATGGAGAATTTAATCTTGTTTATACAAGTCTATATACCGGTTAACATCGAGGATACAATTCCTCGAGTTTTTTTTGTTTTTTTTCTTGCTCTTTGGTTTTCTAATTTTCAATGTTCACGTGTATTAATATATATGTGTGTGAATTAATCATTTTTTTTGTTTTGTATCAGGCCAGTCAAATGTTCGACTTGTACATCGTCACTATGGGGGCTCGCATATATGCAGATGCCATGGCTGAGTTACTGGATCCCACCGGCACTTTATTCTCGGGTAGAATTATCTCCAGAGAGGACGCCAGTATAGATGATCATGGTTTATTGATTAAAAATTTAGATCTCGTGGCTACTTCCGAGTCCAGAGTATTAATTTTGGATGATACTGTACGAGTTTGGCCACATAATCAGTGGAATCTCATTCATATTAAAAGGTACGTATAAATAAATAAATAAAATAATTGTTTATTTATAATTTAAATTATTAATAAATTAATTTGTGCAGATACGCCTATTTTCCTTACACTTGGCGTAAGTACGTAGCCACAGTAGGAGATTCACCATTTTATACTACTGTGGATGATGATGATACTCTAGCATATGTCTTTTCGGTAAGAAATCAATATTCTTTCTAATTTACTACGAATAATTTGAATTTTAAATATATAAACATTTCTGACATTTTTTTATTTGTTGATTTATAGATGCTAAAAAAAGTACATGACGATTATCATTTGGTGCATCAGTATGTGAGTCACGTAGACGTTCGGAGCATACTGGCTAGTACTTTCAGAGAGTAGATACTTTTTATTTGTTATTCTGAATTATTATTCTGTAAAAAAAACTTTGTGAATATATACAATTTATCGAAATGGAATAAAATTTTTATCATGTATATCTCTCTCTCTGTACTCTGTATTTTCTATTCTTAATTATATTGCAGAGTATATTTCTATGTACCCTTTATTTGCTATTCTTAATTATATTGCAGAGTATATTTCTATGTACTTTTGTATATTAGTTACTAATTACTATTAAATGTTTCACACTGATCGACAAAAATAATATTTAATTCTAAAATGTAGTTGTTCTGTCTGATAACTTCAGTGAGAAAGTACAACTCTTTTAGTTAAAGTTTGTCTTCAGCATGTCTGCATGGTCATTATCATCCTATTCAACATCTTTAAATAAGAGTTAGCAACTCAACTCAACTCAGTATCAAATAAACCATTTCTTGGATCACCAATTCTGTTACTAATTTTACCATGCAATTAATCCTTGATAATGTTTAACTAGCAATTGAGTAAGATAAATCTATAACTTGCAGTGTTAAAACTCTTAACCGTTACTAAATAGGAATAAAATCAGCCATTCACATTCTTCTCTGTACATGTTACAGCTTCACTTTCTTACATTCTGAAGTGGATGTACATGAAACACAAAGGGCTAACTACTGTTTGACTGATCCAAGAGTTTCCAATTCTTTTCTTTTAGTTCCATGGACTCTTCTATTTCTTTTGATCTCCAACAATCTCCTCAAACCATGCACTTCCATTCTCGGTTCCTCTTTACTTGCACTCGTCTTGCCCGTGCCATCGTTAGCAATCGGTCCTCTACCAGAATACTCTTTGGCTTCGAACACTGATGAAGTAAAAGATGTATCTGGTGCTGCGAAAGACATTGGCCTGTTCGATGGGACTCCAACAACTCTATCCCGATGAGGTGGTGGGAACTTCTCGCTTTTGCTAGTCATGTTTATTCAAGTCATCAACTGCATTCTCTGCAAGTTAGCAAGAGAGGATAAGATACCTATCTGAGTTCATGGCTAAAGAGTTTCACAAAATGTTAAAAGATTACTGGATTCACAAAGGGCAGTAGTAAAATGGGATGGAGATATTGTATTGATCTTGTTCTCAGAAGACGCTCATTGGATTGGATATATACAAGTAGTAACCAAATTAAAGCATGATAGAACATGAATCTATAACTTGCACTCTTAAAACCAAACTCAATAAAACTAGATCGTTTTGCATGAATCGTTTTGTATTCATTTAGTTTTAAGAATGCATGTTGTAGATTCATGTTCCATGCATCAAAGCAAAGGTCATTTTGTTGATTCTATAGCATTACGTAGTTGTTTTTTTGTCAGTTTTGTGATAGATTTTGATCTATTAATACAAAATGATGATTGTTCATTGAAATATAGATAGAAAATCTAGATTTAGGTCTTGATTTTAAGATTTACAGATTTTTTCCACATAGAACGGCAGCAAAAACTTGGGTAACCTCTGTTGTATATGGTTAAAATCGTTGTGTTTGATACGGAAACACAATATTGATTCGCCATCAGTTGACTGTTGTAAAGTGTCAGTCGATTGATGCGCTTAAAATTGCGAACAAAAATTTTATGAGTCGACCACGACACTCGATGGCTTCTTGTCCATCGACTACTGTGTTTTAGCTCACGAACATAAAATTTGGCATTCAACTGGAGCACTCAATTGTTATTGATAGTCGACTATCAAAAGCACTAGTCAATTGCTAAATCAGAGTTCACATGCTGAAAGTTTGCAATTTGACTGGGGCATCCAACTATTATTGGCACTTTATTGCTTAAAGTGTCAATCGACTGCTATAAAATAAAAAAAAAATTGATTTGATTGGTCAATTGACTCTTCATCATAGTCAACTAGAGTAGTTAAACACTGTTCATGGTTCGACACTTAGAGTTTGATAGTTGACTACTGCACTCAATTGTTTACATATATAAAAACTCAAGTAAGCAAAAGAAATGTGTCGAATATTTGAAGCATGGCTATGGCAGTGTGTGTCTGACATCCACAAGTTCATTCAAAGATATCAATCAAATGTTAAGAATGTCACTGCCACTAATGGCGACATGTAGAGGAATAGAATGCTAATACATTACCTCGGTTCTTCCAGGAAAAACTGTTTGCTCCATTAACAACTCTGCTAAAATGTAGCCAACACTCCACCGACACCATAATTTGTTGCGCCAAGTAGGAGTTCTAGGGCTCGATACCATAATGTGACCACTTGACTGGTCATTCGTGCCTTATGGTCCGGATCAAATGTAAAAGAAAGTCCAAAATCGGCTATCTTGAGTATCCCTTCGTTGTCCAAAAGCAAATTTGAATACTTAATATCGCGGCGTAGCACTCCTCGGTTATGACGATGCTCGAGACCAAATACTAACTGTTCATGTAGCATTTGACCTGGGGCAAATTACAGAACCTAGAACATCAACTGCATGTAACATAATGGCAGAGGGTATGTTCATATCAATGTGTAAACCAAAAAGAAATATGCAATTATATATAACAATTCTGGTGGCACTAACACTCTCATTTTAGTAGGATAACAATTAAAACTTGTATTTCATGCATCTTTCTCTGTCAACAGATAACTTGCCTGATTTATAACAACATTTGAACTTTCAATAATTGTGAAACAAGAAAGCGAACAGAGCACAATTGTTGAAGCTGCATCTACAGTTGAACTTCTATGTCATAAACAATTGCGGCATTCCAATCAAACTTTTTTTTTTCTTCTTTACCGTCTACTATATCGAAGTTACACATCTTCTCGGGCAACTAATTGAAAAATATCGGAAACAAAAATAGAACTTTTACTTGATATTTATAGTCTTTGAAAAAGCTTATAATAGAATCCCAAAGAAAATTATGTAAAAGTTTTCCGAAAAGAAACTATTAGCATAACGTAAATTAAAATAATTAAAGATATTTATGAGGATATAATGGCGAGAGTGAAAACATCAAGAGAATTAACCAAAGTGTTTCCCATAAAGATAGAGCTAGATCAAAAATCAACTTTAAGTCTCTATGTTTTTAACTAATCATGAGATGAACTTACTGGACATATCCAAAATATGATTTTATAGTGTTTATTATTTGCAGATGATATTGTTTTATAAATGAAACACATGAAGGAGTAAATGCTAAATTTGAACCTTGGAAGTGAAAGATTTTAAACATAGTAAAATAAAAACAGAATATATGAACTTTAAATTTAGTAATATTAGATATAATAAGACAATTATTAAGATAGAAAATAATAAATTATCTGTAACCGAGAGTTTTAAGTATTTAGAATTATTTTTACAACAGGATAGAGAGATTAAAACAGATGTCTTACATAGAATATAAGATGATTGAAATGGAGAAATACATTTGGTATTCTTTGTGATCATAAAGTACGCTTAAAATTTAAAAGGAAATTCTATAAAATAGTGAGTAAACTTGCTAAGTTATATAGAGTTGAATGTTGGACTATAACTCTAGCACATGAACAAAAGATAAGAGTTGCAAAAATTAGGATGTTAAGGTGGAAGTGTGGACATACGAGGAAAGACAAGATAAGATATGAACACATTAGAGTGGAAATTAGGGTTGCACCTGTTCGAGAAAAAACTCCAAGAGATATTTCATAAATACTCCAGTTAGGCGATGTAAAACTATTATAAATATACAAACCAAATAAAAAAGAAGAAAACTTGGTTAGATACGATAAAATAAGTTGAAAATTATTTAAATATAGATGATAATATAGTATGAATTAGAGTCCAATGATGTAAAATAATTCATATCGCCAATCTCACTTACCATGATACAATTTGATTGTTGTTGTATAGCCTACAATATTAGTTCATTGTAAACAAAGAGACAACAAGAAGGATTTTTTAGCTTGCCTTTCAATCCCTCTAAGTCAAGGTATTAGGCTTCAAAGGTTTTGTCCACTTATATACGAAATCAACATATATTTTCGTTTTCAAGGGTGCTAAAACTTCTCTTTTTTTTTTTTTTTTAAAAAAAATCTTCTAAAATTGGTCAATTCTTCAAAAACAACAGCGTGCATCATTCATCAACAAGTGCATAAAAATGGTAGCACAGCTTTTTATCTTTCCGAAGGTTAATAAATTTCAATCTTGAAACTACAAAGTTATTGGGAGATCCTGCAGCATCATTAATAGAACAGTAGAAGAGGAGAACAGAGGTTATCCAAGAAAGGAATCCAAGAATTGAGTGAATTAAATCATCAAGAAGAAGATTCGAGTTCACATTCCAAAAGTCTAAGAACCTAAATAGGGAGAAAGGGGCCGACCTGAGGCTCCGTGAAACACACGTCGTGAGCCACAGCGAGACCAGCAAGATCATGGTCCATGTACTCAAAGATGAGGTAGAAGGCGGAGGAGATGCGGGAGATAGCAATCCCCTCGATCTGGACGATGTTGGGGTGGTCGAGTCTCCGAAGCACCATGATCTCCCTCGCCATGAACCGCACGCTCTCCGGCTCCACCAAGTCGAAGCACACCTTCTTCATCGCCATCATCCACCTTGTCTCCGCGTCCCACGCCTTGTACATGTTGTTGTACGTCCGTGACCCGATCTGAACACCAAGACCGGAGCTTTCCTCTACAAAACACCTCAAAACTCCATCCTTAAAATGGTAGGGACGAGGAGGAGGAACAGTACCTTGGCAACCTTACGAAACAAGTCCATTCGGCAAGGATTCCATCCGGGGAGGAGCTAGGTCGGCCAGGGGGAGGCGTCTGAAGAGGAGAGTGCGGGCTTAAGGCATTCCCGGGCCATAAATGTCTAGACTTGGAATGATTTCCCGAACCTCTTGGCCCATCGAACCCTTCGAATTCTCGAATGAGTGCCGCATGTCGTTCGAGGCCCTAGATCAATTGGCTAATAAGCATCACCTGTTTCTCTCGATTTTTTTCTTTATAAGCAACTTTTTTTAAACCTAAAGCACAACATTTGCTTGTCATAGTGTCCCCTTAGCTCAGTCATTCTCTCCGACGAATTCGTCTCCTTTCTTCATTTTCTTCAGCGTGTTCACCTCCTTGCCTCTTTGTAAGTCTCTCCCTCCCTTATTCCAATAGCTAAGGGTCTTAGTCTTTGGTTTCTTAGAACCCACAACATCCTAAGTGGTGAGCTTAGGTGCCTTCCATATTCCTCCTTCCTACAGCTTAGGGTGCCCAAACCATACAAACCGCCAAGGTGTCATGACTTTTGGCCTACGCTTCCCCCTCCACCCATTCTATGACAAGTTATCAGCCTACTTCCGCATCCCACTATAACAAATGGCTCCCAACTCTTTCACCCTTATCTGTGGGTTCATCGTCATCTTCCTTTTTTACCACCTACCTTTGAGTGCTGAGTCATTCCATTATTTGTTCATCCCCAAGCGGAAAGAGTAGGGATATTTTCTTTACCGCTCGCCGAGAGACTAGATTCCTAGCCAACCTCATCACCTCTCACAAGTATTGGAAGACTCGATATTTGTTCGTGAAGCCAACCCTTCCTTTCTCCTGGTCAAGCCACTAACAGTTGGAATTGTCGCCCTCTCCCTCCTTGCACCGCTTCAAGAAGTTGATAGCCTACCGAGAGATAGCCGAGGTAATCTCCATTTTAAGCTTCGATGTCAACGTCCTATTAGAGGAGGGAATACTCTATCATTTCGTCCTAAGTCCGATAGAGGCCGAGCTAAGTGGTGTTTCCCGCTTATTATTTACACCTAACTTGATCTTTTGTTTTCTGCAGCTGAAGTCATGTTGAAGGCCTCTATCAATAAACAGATGAAATGGAAAAGAGCTCAAATGATTGCCCCTCTAGAAGCTCCAGCCGAGACGCTAGAAGAAGCGGGAGACACATGGGAATATACGGTGTTATGATAGGCGACTTTGCTTATCGACGCCTCAGTCCGAGACATGAGGGAATATACGACGCCGTGATAGGTGACTTTGCTGAAGGATGGAGGACAACCCTTTATTATCTCAGGGACAGAGTATTATTACATACCCACTTGGCCACCAGCCAACTACAGATCGTAGGTGAAAAACGTTCCACGGTCGAGCAAGTTCTTTCCCTTTGTCATCCTACAAATAATAAGCTCTAGAGCTGAGTTTCTTGAAAATTTTGTAGGGACCCTCCCATCAAGGCAATAACTTGCGAACCTCCCTTGCAGACTGAATCTTTTTTTAATACAAAGTCCCCCCGTTGAAAGGAACAAGGTACAACCTTTTTATTTTAAGCTTGAGCTATCTTCCACCGAAAGACCCCCACTCGGAGAGCAGCATTCTCTCGAATTTCGCTTACTAAGTCCAATTATGTCAACCACTTCTAAGTATTGTCGACACTGCCTGAGGTGTAAGTGGCATCCCGGGGTGATACCATGTCAATCTTCACAGGGACGAGAGCCTCTGAATCATAAAGAAGGTGGAAAGGGGTGAGGTTCGTACTGTCTTTGGGAGTTGTTCGGTATGCCCAGAGAATACCTGATAGCTCCTCGACCCAACTTCCTGTGGTATGATCTAGCTCGGTCTTGAGTCCCCGAATCAACTCCCAGTTAGTTACTTCGGCTTGGTCATTGCTCTGAGGGTATGCCACTAAAGTAAAACTTTGCTGAATTTCTAGTTGTTGGCACCACTCCTTGATCTTTCGGCCTTGGAATTGTTGGTCGTTGTCCGAGACTAGCTTCCGCGGGATACTAAATCGGCAGATAATATTTTTCCAGAGGAACTTCAGTACTACTTCTTCTATTATCTTGGCCAAGGGTTCGACTTCTATCCACTTGGAGAAGTAATCCACCACGATAAGTACAAATTTTTTTTGACTTGGCCCCGCTGTAATGTACCCACAATATACATCCTCCATTGATCAAAGGGGAAAGATATCACTGAGGACTTCAATAACTCCACTGATCACTGGGAGAAATTCTGGTGTTTTTGGCAACTAAGGCACATACGGACACAATGGGGCGACATCATTCTGCATAGTCTACTAGAAATATTTGGCACATAGGATTTTTCGGGCAAGGCGCTCCCACCCGAATGATTTCTATAGCAACCGGAGCTTTTCCCTTCTTAAGATCTCGATCAAGCGGCTTGCAAGAGGTCGCTTCTTTGGACGATCCTTGTAGAGATGTCATTGAGGATGGTTCGACCATCAACGAGATTATGGGAACTACGATCGAGGGAGCTGGAGTTGGAGGAGAGGGCACTTGAGCAGGCATTGGAGTTGGAGATGGGGATGTCAGGATAGGAGTTGGATTTTGTGAGAAGTGCCTTTTCAACACTTCTTCCACGGTGGTTGTGACTAGGGCTATGACATCCTCCCTCGTCATGTTTTCTTCAGTGGAGCTTTGATTTCCAAAATTAGCTCTGTGGTCCCTCATCTGTGTCTCAATTAAATCGAAGATGTTTCCCACAGACAGTGCCAATTATATTGCGGTTGAGACACCGTGATGTGGGTTTCCCTACAACGAGAATGACTCAACGTCTATTGAATCGGGTGGTCTACTGATTTGGCTAGATCGATGATTTGTCTCAGATGAGGCTGATTGATGTATCTTGGATGGGCAAGAGAGGAAAATATGAAAAAGAAATACCATTAAAGGCGCCGAGAGAGATCTCGATAACGCCCCTCCGACGCTCAAGTCAGGGATCGACAAGAAGAGTGTAAGGAATGCAATGCAAGGAGAGGAGCGGAGCGGAGAGTTCGAACCTCTTGGATCTCCTCATATTACCTTTATATAAGCTCGCCAATCCCTACGGAGCGGTATGGGAAGTATGAGAGGCGTGGGCTCTTTAAGGTGGCGATCTGCCATATTTAGGAATGATAGAGGTCATTACCTCAAGGGTATGCGTGGTTAATGGGAGACAGAGCTCCATTAATGCTGCAAACGTGTCCCCTTGATGTATACACGAAAGGATGTCTGCTTGTCGCACGACACCCCCCCCTCTCCCGACACGTGATGCCTCGTTGGACATCTTAACTTTTACGCCTGCCACGTTGACTGGGACCCGCTTGTCAACCGAGATATAAACCTGTCGAGATATAAACCTGTTGAGACATAAACCTACCGAGATATGAACCTGCTGCCACGATTATATACTAGATCGGTATCAATAACGATGCAAAGAAAAATATCCCTAGTCAGGTGGTCGAATCAACTCAACAATCAAAATGAGTTAGAGCTCTCAGGTTAGATTCGGTCAAGCAGAGTCGGCCCTGAGCCAGGCCTATTGGGGTGAGCGCTCAGGGCCCAAAAATTTGTAATACTATTAGAGCCTATATATAAGGCCCAAAAAAAATTTTATCTCAAAATTAACTATGAATAGGGTCCAATTATCAAGATCTTATTCAGGGCCTTAGAATAACTTGGGTCCGCTCTGGGTCAAGAGCGACATCATTAACTTGGATCTATCATGAGAGCATAGTTTCTCACTTCGACAGTAGTTTATCTCGGTAGTATTCACGTCAGTATCTTACCTAAGTAGTAACTCAACTTCCCAATATCTTATCTCAGCAGTATTCACGTCAATATCTTACCTCTATAGTTTTTTACCTCAACAGTAACTCAATTTGGCCTAGGTGTCAGAGCTCAAAAGGTTCTTAATCCTAGCCAACGAGGAAATGGTTGTGTCCCATCACGAAAGCCAAATCCTATTGTCCCTCAACAGTAGTTTATATCGGCAGTATCCATGCCAGTATCTTACCTCGATATTAACTCAACTCGTCAATATCTTATCTCAGCAGTATTCACGTCAATATCTTACCTCGACAGTTTTTTACCTCAACAGTAACTCAATTTGGCCTAAGTGTCAGAGCTCAAAAGGTTCTTAATCCAAGCCAACGAGGAAATGGTTGTATCCCATCACGGAAGTCAAATCCTATTGTCTCTGTTGCGGGCCCGCAATCTTCGCTGACGTATCCCCTCTCCTTATTGATGAAACCATGTTTTCTCTAATCCCAAAGTCATACAAACACATTCCTTTATTAATGAGGTCATGCCTTTCGGGATTTGAAGTTCGTACACTCACCTCTCCTTATTGATGAGGTTATGCTTTCTCGAATCCCAAAAGTCGTATAAACACATTCCTTCATTAATGATGTAATGTCTCCCGAGATTCAAGGTTCGTACACTCACCTCTCCTTATTAACGAAGTCATGCTTCCTCGGATCCCAAAGTCATACAAACACTTTTCTTCATTAATGAGATCATGCCTCCTGAGATTCAAGGATCCTAAGTCGTACAAACACATTCTTTCATTAATGAGACCATATCTCCCAAGATCCCCTCCGTACTGTTACAACTTTATCAGACCATGCCTCTCGTGATTCTCCATAGGCATCCAAACCATCATGTTTGCGTATATAAAGGAGAAAGGGGAGTAGAGAAGAGAGCTCTTGCCTCTTCTCCGTTTTTCCCTAAATCCTTCTTGACTGTTAGTTTCTTAACCTTTCCTGGTTTTTGCTCTCTCTTATACATCTTGACTTGAGCATTAGAGGGGTTTTATCGAGGAATCCCTTGAGACCCTCTTTCACTCGTTTTTGAGTCTTTCTCACAGAGTCGATCCTAATTTTAGAATTTGAACTTAAGGGCCCGGGCGAAAATTGAAAAATACGCCCTATTTCTATTGTAAAATTTAAAAATTGAGCCTTTATTAATGGTAAAATATTTTTGGACCCTGGGCGAGGGCCCCAACAGCCCTCCCCTAGGGTTGGCTTTGCTTCTCAGGCTGCTCCGCATCTCTAGCGACAAAGTAGCTCCGAAATCCCATGAACCGCAAGAGGAAGTTGACTCGACCATCGGACCGATGCATCCTATAGAAGATCAAGGCCGTCTTAGCCCAACCGACCACTCTCCCTTTGGCCGTGGATGTTTTACCGAGTCACTCCATCTCTCTATCTCGATCGGAATAGATAATTATTTTCCCTAAAACTTAATTCCTTGGTTCTATTAAGGTCAAGTGGTTACCCGTCCTAAGCAGAGTAAAATTATTATTTTTCGTGTCAAATAGTTATTTTTTTTTTTAAAAAAAAAAAAAAAACAGCAGCACAGTATGATTCAAAAACCAGTAATATCAAACCTTTTTCAGTGTTCAATATGTTTTTCCAAAAAGTTTATAAATACTAGGAATTCTCTTCGCTGAACATGGCCACCATGGGGAAATTAAAGTGAATTTCCCATTTCTGCTTTGAATTGTCCTCGATCGTGTGAAAATTTGCGAAGTTCTCTATGAAATTTCAAGTTAACTTCCTACTGTGTCAATCATTGAGTTTTCAAACTCGCTTTGAATTGAAGCATCGCAATTCCTTTTCTGTTTAAGCTTCAGCAAAGATTTAGGTGTTGAAAGATGATGCTCCTTTTCTTTCTGCTACAGAACCATCCCATAAATGCTGTATCATTGGCGACTTGCTGTATACGGCTAGGGAAAACAAATTAACCAGATGCAGAAATGGCTTTCGTCCTCGAGCTTCTCCTCGCTGTGTTTCTGCTACGTCTGCTTTCGACAGGCATGACTGACGTCGGTTCACTCTCCGACTCTTCTACTTCAGAACGCGACGATATCATACATGCGGCCCGGCCGGCGAGCATTCAGGTGCAGCAGAGCAACACAGGGGACAAGGAGGTCGGGCATAAATTTTATAAACTTTTCTATAAGGAACATAATCTCTCCTACGTATTAATTAAATGCACTCCACGTACTTTCCAAAAATTTTCATTAAATCTGGTAAAATTAGTTTGATCGAAAATTAATTAAAAGAAATTAACTTAATCAAAACTAGTATAAATTAGCTAGGCTACGTGAGTCATTGACCATTCTTTAAGAAAACCCGAAATATGTTAGCCGCCAATTAGTTTAACTGTAAGTTAATTAATCTCGATAATCCGTACTTATCCTTTTTGTCAAACAAAATAATAAACGATAACTGAAATTTAGTAAATCAAAAAATAATGAGACAATTAACCGATGATTACTAAAAAGATAGATTTGGTTACTATATTTAGTAATGATCACTTTAAAAAAATTTAGATTTGGTTACTATATTTAGTAATGATTAGTTTACAATCAAAATAACGATTACATTAAATTCAATTTAGCAATCAAAACTGATGATTAATAAACTTTAATAATGATTAATCTCGATTACTAATCGTTAAAAAATTTAAAATTTGAAAATAACGCGCTAGAATATATAAATACTGCTCAGCTAGCCTCTCTGGATTTCATTTCATTTCCCTCTCCACCTTCCCTCCAGTTTTCGTTCCTCCGTCGTCACCATGACGCTGCTTCTCGTTTCCGACCTAGCGAAACCCCCCGCCGTTCATGGACTCAGCCGTGGAGTCTTGGGCGGATCGCATGATCCCACAGCGATCAGACGGAAGCGCGAGCTTTGCATCGACGATGAGTCCGCCGGAGAAAACGCTGCTGCGAAAAAGCAACGAGTAGAGTTGCCGATTTCTTCGTCGAAACTGGCCTTGGTTTTGGATTTAGATCTCACTCTCCTAAACTCAGTCGGGGTAAGCAACATTGTCCAAACACTGTATTTCATCGTGACTTTATTTCAATGATTGAATGCTAAATCCTCCTTTCAATATTGTTTTTTCTATCAGTTTGATCGACTCGATCCCGCTGATAAACGAGTTCTGCAAAAAAAATTGGCAACGCCGCAAGAAAATAAAAATGGCGATCTCTTCTGCGTCGATCGTCTCAAATATTGGACGAAACTTCGACCCGGCGCCAGAGAATTCATCCTCAAGGTAAACCATCAAATTTTTTAAGTATTTAATCTGTTTATTTATTCAGTGTTTGTTTATCATTATCATTACGTTTTATTTCTGTTTATTTATCAGTGTTTATTTATTCAGTAAGTGTTTATTATATTTTATTTCTATTAATAGTATTTTTTGATTTAATTTTTTATTTTATCATTAAATTTGTTTGATGGATAAACGAATAATGTTTTCAAATAAAATTAGAAGATACAGTGTTGTTTATTATAGATGTTATTTATTAATAAAACAACTAATGAAGAAATTAAATATTAATAAAAAAAAAGGTTTACATGATTTTTAGCAACTCAAAAAAATTAAGATAAAATTCCTAAATAGTTAGTTATTGTGGTGAGTTTTAGCAAGAAATTAAAGAGAATATTTAGTAATTATATATAACAATGTAGTTACTGAATTTGTCATAGCATAATTAATGAGCATCAAGGTCAAAATTAAGCTATATATATTATCTCTTTCTTATACTGAATTTGCCAATTATATTTTAGATGATCCTCCTTGATGTGTGCTACTTGAAATTATGCTAGTCGATGAGAGTATATATAGACAAAAAATTACAGTAGGAATTATGTTGAGAAACTAATTAATTAGCTGAAGTAATTGAAGTTAGAATTATGAAGAGACTCAACTGAAGGTTTTAAATTAAAGTATAACTAAAATTAAAGACGTATTGTATTTTGATAATAAAATAAGTGAAGGAATATTTAGTTTGATATGTTAAATTTAATTTTCAATAAAGAGGAAAATATCATTAATACGATATAGATTGTGTTTAATTACAATGTAGATATTAGTTTTTGATTCTTGCATGACTATTGTGTGATCCCTTTGAGTCACCAAAGTTGTTAACAGAGAGATTTTTATGGTCTAATATTTAAAAATCATCCAAAAATTAGGGTTTCATCCAAGACCTTTAAACAACATGGACCGGCTATGACTATGTCATACCGACATTTGGTACACTTTCAATGTAACTCTGCTATCACCATCCCCAACATTTTCATTCCTATAACCTCCTTAATTCCACTTACTTACTTTAAACTATTAGCCAAATATTAATTAAATTGTCAATTGAATAAATTTTTCAAGCAACAAGTTGCATAAAAAACATAACAAACTGCATGTCTCCCCTAGTGATCATGCCTTACTAAAAACTAATATTGTACATCAGATGGAGGATTAGTTCTTGAAGCATCTTATTGATATCAACTTCATAATTAATTTTCTAAGTTCCATAATGCTTTTACAACATATCAAAGTGGAATTGGTTTCTCCATGTGTCTAAATTCGTCTTGGTTAAAGTTGGACTTAATTAGATTGACATAATTGAAATAATTAGAACAAGCACATGATAATGATATGATGCATCTTGGTTTCGTTCACTCTTGTATCACTTTTCTTTGTTATTTTTAGTGCAGTAATTTTTATAGTTTTTTGTTATGCTGTATTTTGTTTCATCGAGGGTTCGTATGTATTTTTATAGTTTTTTTTTGTCTGCAATAATTTGGTTCTTATAGATTTTTACTCTCTCTTTTTTTCTACTGTAATTTGGTTCGTATAGATTTTTAATTGTTTTTTTTCCTACTGTAATTTGGTTTATATAGATTTTTACTCTTTTTTTCTACTGTAATTCGGTTAATGGAGAATTTAATCTTGTTTATATAAGTTTATATACCGGTTAACATCGAGGATATAATTCCTCGGGTTTTTTTGTTTTTTTTCTTGCTCTTTGATTTTCTAATTTTCAATGTTCACGTGTATTAATCTAATTATATATATATATATATATATATATATATATATATATATATATATATATATATATATATATATATATATATATATATATATATATATATATGTGTGTGTGTGTGTGTGTGAATTAATCTTTTTTTTTTGTTTTGTATCAGGCCAGTCAAATGTTCGATTTATACATCGTCACTATGGGAGCTCGGATATATGCAGATGCCATGGCTGAGTTATTGGATCCCACCGGCACTTTATTCTCGGATAGAATTATCTCCAGAGAGGATGCCAGTATAGATGATCATGGTTTATTGATTAAAAATTTAGATCTCGTGGCTACTTCCGAGTCCAGAGTATTAATTTTGGATGATACTGTACGAGTTTGGCCACATAATCAGTGGAATCTCATTCATATTAAAAGGTACGTATAAATAAATAAATGAAATAATTTTTTATTTATAATTTAAATTATTAATATTTTAATTTGTGTAGATATGCCTATTTTCCTTACACTTGGCGTAAGTACGTAGCCGCAGCAGGAGATTCACCATTTTATACTGCTATGGACGATGATGACACTCTAGCATCTGTCTTTTCGGTAAGAAATCAATATTCTTTCTAATTTACTAGGACTAATTTTAATTTTAAATATGTAAACATTTCTAACATTTTTTTATTCGTTGATTTATAGATGCTAAAAAAAGTACACGACGATTATCATTTGGTGCATCAGTATGTGAGTCACGTAGATGTTCGGAGCATACTGGCTAGCACTTTCAGAGAGTAGATACTTTTTATTTGTTATTCTGAAGTATTATTTTGTAAAAAAAACCTTTGTGAATATATACAATTTATCAAAATGGAATAAAATTTTTATCATGTATATCTCTCTCTGTACTCTTTATTTGCTATTCTTAATTATATTGCAGAGTATATTTCTATGTACTTTTGTATATTAGTTACTGATTACTATTAAATATTTTACACTGATCGACAAAATTAATGTTTAATTCTAAAATGTAGTTGTTCTGTCTGATAACTTCAATGTGAAAGTACAAGTACAACTCTTTTGGTTAAAATTTCTTCAGCATGTCTGCATGGTCATTATCATCCTATTCAACATTATCTTTAAATAAGAGTTAGCAACTCAACTCAGTATCAAACAAACCATTTCTTGGATCACCAATTCTGTTACTAATTTTACCATGCAATTAATCCTTAAGAATATTGTTTAACTAGCAGTTGAGGAGTAAGATAAATCAATAACTTGCGGTGTCAAAACTCTTAACTTTTACTGAATAGGAATAAAATCAGCCATTCACATTCTTCTCTGTACATATTACAGCTTCACTTTCTTACATTCTGAAGTGGATGGACATAAAACACAAAGGGCTAACTACTGTTTGACTGATCCAAGAGCTTCCAATTGTTTTCTTTTGGTTCCATGTACTCTTCTATTTCTTTTGATCTCCAACAATCTCCTCAAACCATGCACTTCCGTTCTCAGTTCCTCTTTACTTGCACTCGTCTTGCCTGTGCCATCGTTAACAATCGGTCCTCTACCAGAATACTCTTTGGCTTCAAACACCGATGAAGTAAAAGATGTATCTGGTGCTGCGAAAAACATTGGCCCGTCCGATGAGGTGGTGGGAACTTCTCGCTTTTGATGGTCATGTTTATTCGAGTCATCAACCGCATTCTCTGCAAGTTAGCAAGAGAGGATAAGAGACCTATCTGAGTTCATGGCTAAAGAGTTTCACAAAATGTTAAAAGATTATTGGATTCACAAAGGGCAGTAGTAAAATGGCATGGAGATATTGTATTGATCTTGTTTTCAGAAGACACTCATTGCATTGGATATATACAAGTACCTAGTAACCAAAGCATGATAGAACATGAATCTATAACTTCCATTCTTAAAACCTAACTCAATAAAACTAGATCTTTATGCATGAATCGTCTTGTATTCATTTAGTTTTAAGAATGCATGTTGTAGATTCATGTTCCATCGACTGGCATCAAAGCAAAGGTCAATTTGTTGATTATATAGCATTAGGTAGTTGTTTTTTTGTCAGTTTTGCGATAGATTTCGATCTATTAATACAAAATGATGAGTATTCATTGAAAATATAGATAGAAAACCTAGATTTAGGTGTTGATTTTAAGGTTTTCAGATTTTTCCACATAGAGCGGCTGCAAAAACTTGGGTAACCTCCATTGTATGTGGTTAAAATCGTTGTGTTTGATCCAGAAACACAATGTTGATTTGCCATCAATCGACTCTTGTAAAGAGTCCGTCGACTAATGCGCTTAAAATTTTGAACAGATACTTTGTGAGTCAACTGCGGCTTGACTGGCTTCTTGTCCGTTGACTACTGTGCTTAAGCTCGCGAACATAAAATTTGACATTCAATTGGAGCACTCGACTGTTATTGATAGTTGACTATCAAAAGCATTAGTCGATTGCTAAATTAGAGTTCACGTGCTGAAAGTTTACAATTTGACTGTGGCACCCAATTATTATTGACACATTATTGTTGAAAGTGCCAATCGACTGCCATAAAATACAAAAAAAAATTTGATTTGATTGGTCAATTGACTCTTCATCCCAGTCAACTAGAGTAGTCAAGTACTGTTCATAGGTTCGACATTGAGAGTTTGACAGTCGACTACTGCACTCAATTGTTTGCATAAGGTCGTGCACAATGAGTTGAGCAATCGACTGATACCTTAGTGTCAATGGACTTTTTGAGTTATCAATCAACTGGTTTTAAAAAACAGTCGACTACTATTTACTGATTAGTATATTTAGGTTTTCTAATAAATCTATCTATACATATGTTACTAATTTAAATTAATATTATCATCAAAGTTAGAATTATTAGATAGACTTAGTGCATCTTGTATAGGTAGATGTATATTTATGCTTAATGTAATTGACCGAAAGTTACGTTAGACTAGCTATATGTTTAAGGATGACTTATAAAGCAAACTAAAAAAAAGAGGACCTTAACATGTCCCATTAATTGTTATTCAATGTTTTCTATATCTAAGGATCTAGATCATTATTCTAAAAGTGTATATAGAAGAACTAATGCCCACAACACAGTCCATTGTTATGTATTTAGAGTTTATTTCCACAAGGATGTCGTCAAGGGCGAGCGAAGACAATGAGCAATGAGCTCAGCGATGAGCGATGGCTGAGTAGATTGAGGGCGTCGAGGCTTCGGAGTGACGGAATAGAGGGCGTCGATGCTTCGGAGCGAAGGAGTTACTTGCGTCGAGGCTTCAAAGCAACGACATTGAGGCTTCCACGACGAAAACCTAGCTCGGCGAGGGAAAAATGAACGAAGCAGAAGAAAACGCAAGGGCAAAAAGAAAAAAGACGAAGCGGAAGAAAACCTAGGTCAGGTGAGTAATTAATTAAGCGACAATGACATGGAGACGACGCGGTGGCAAGCGCACACAGGCGTGGAAGAATAGGTGTGCAGCAGACCAACTTGATAGATCATAGACTAAAACTAACTACCTTAAGATATTATTATATTTATTCAAATGACACATCAATGAAGTAAATATAACAATCATAAACTTTACTTTTATTATGAAATATGAGCTTCCCTTATCAATCATCTCATAATTGATTGACACTAAGGGCTAATACTAACAGAAAGAACTCTGGAAGAGATGACTTCGGGAGAGCTTTGAAGATCCTACGACCACCTTGCGTTATGGCATCACCCATCTCCATGTCTTAGCTCCATGGTTCTCACAGATGACATCATTTATGTTGCAGTTGAGACAGAGAGATGAGAGATGAGCCAGTAAGGGATGATGATTCGGTAAGGTGTGCACAGTTGAGATGGCAAGGGTCGGTTGAACACAAGCTGAGGGGGCTTTCGCGAGTTAGCTTGGCTGGATTAATTGTTTTCGGAGCTTTGTCTTATACCGTGGCAGATAAGCTTGAAGAAGACGTTGAATGGTGGTCGTCCTAGCTGTTGGGGCACTGACTTGATGAGACTCACAAACGGGTGAGAAAGAGGGGCCGAGGGTGACCTCGGCCAAGCCTCTCTGATGCCCAAGTTAGAACGTGGAGAATATGGAGAAAGCTACCTAAAGAGGCGAAGTTGAAGATTAGAGATTACCGAAGCTTCTTATTCCTCCTCTTTGTTACCTTTATAAGGCATGACCTCATTATAATGAGATGTGATTGTTTGGAGGGGATCTTGGAGGCATGACCTCATTATGATGGAGACGCGATTTAATAGTGGAGACCGTGAAGAGCATCTTACGGACAGAGATACAAATATTCTAATTGACGAACTAAGCTGATGATAGATGAAGCTAAGACATCAGACTGAGACATCGAGATGAGACATCAAGCTGAGTTAAGATGTTAAGCTGAGACATCAAACTAAGGGATCAGGCTGAGCTGAGACATCAGGTCGAGCTAAGACCTCAAGATGAGACATCAAACTAAGGGATCAAGCTGAGCTGAGACGTCAGGGCGAGCTGTGACATCAGATTGAGACATTAGCCCGAGACATCAGGCCGAGCTGAGATATTAGGTTGAGACATCAGGCCGAGCTGAGATATCAGACTGAGACATCAGGTTGAGACATTAGGCTGAGATATCGAGCTAAGACTTCAGGTTGAGATATTGAGCTAAGGGAGCAGGCTGAGTTGAGACATCAGGTTGAGACATTGAGCTAAGGGAGCAGGCTGAGTTGAGACATCAGGCCGAGACATCAGGTGGCCGAGACATCATGAGACCGAGGTAAGCTATGGCAGAGGTAAGCCATGGCCGAGGCCGAGCTATGGCTGAGGTGAGATACTATGGTCTTCTAGCAAACCCAAATTAACTTGCGTCGCTCTTGCTCGTATCCCACTTGGGGCTTCAACTTAGTTTGACTATTGACTTAACTTGGCTACTAGACCGATGATATTTCTCCCCACATCAATAAGGATAATGCATACCTCGTTGTAAAAAAAAAAAAATGATTTAATTTGGAGATCGATTGGAATGAATCACAGTTGGTTCGAGAAAGAATTTTCAAAACAAAAAAAACTTTGTGAGTCGCAGATTAATCGAAATTCTTGGATAATTGATGTTAACTTTAAAAAAATTCAAGAAATCATAAAGTGGAATTATAAATTCGTGGAGAAGTTAATAAAATTATAACGTAAGAATGTATAATTTACTGAATCTAAAAGAGGAAAATATTCGAGAATTATAATTAATTGCAAGTTAAAAGAAAGAAAATTATCCGTAAAAGGTTGGAATCTGTCAATCTAGTGGTTTCTACCGATCTGTTCTATAAACATTGTGAGAGAGGTAAATCATGAAGGGTATTGACATGGTGTCCAAGACACATGATCAGGGGCATCTGAATCTAGGAAAGGACTTTAGACTTCTTTCAAAATTGACCCTTGTCTTATTCGCAATCTCCACCGTACTTTAATCACCACGCTATTCCCGTTGAAAAAAAAAATGAGAATTATAATTTCATTGAATGAGGGATGAAGGATGAGATTGAGAAATGCCAGCAAGTTTTGAACTTTCTAACAAAATTTTGAGTCGACTTTTAATTAGTTATTATTATGAAATTTTAAAAGTTATTTTGAGGTATTAATCAGTTAAAAAAAAAAAAGAAGCGGACTGACTCATTGTGGTGCTGAGCGCAATTTGAATTTGGGTCGCGTCAAGTGCGAACCAATGGTATAGTCTAGACCTGGCTCAACCTTTTGACGGATCATGCTGAGCACAATTGTACTAAGCACAAAGTCGTCGAATTTAAGTTTAAGTTTAAAAAAAAAATAGAACCGTCACATTAATAGTCCCGTCGAATTGTTTCTATTGATGAAGAAGATAAATCAAAATTTCAAATGATAAATACAAACGAAGAGGTGGATTAATAGATTAGCACCGTAAAATCTTCATAAATTAATCTCTTTTCATCTAAGAGTTATCTTTTTATATTTATCAATTGGGATAATCTTAGGAGCTTTTTGAGTTTGAGCGAGGTTGAGTTCGAGGTCAATTTAAAATGAAATATTTATTTAAATCTATATAATAAGTGAGTAAAAAAATGAATAAAGATCGGATAAACTATAATCGAAACCTCTGGTTCTGTGACACTGCGCTCCTCTCTTAATTTTTATGAATAAATAATAAAATATATCACCTCTAATGCTCTTCCATCCTTAAAATGTAATATAACAAATTTTATAAACTTTTCTATAAGAAACATAATCTCTCCTACGTATTAATTAAATGCACTCCACGTACTTTCCAAAAATTTTCATTAAATCTGGTAAAATTAGTTGGATCGAAAATTGATTTAAAAAATTAACTTAATCAAAACTAGTATAAATTAGCTAGGCTACGTGAGTCATTGACCATTCTTTAAGAAAACCCGAAATATGTTAGCCGCCAATTAGTTTAACTGTAAGTTAATTAATCTCGATAATCCGTACTTATCCTTTTTGTCAAACAAAATAATAAACGATAACTGAAATTTAGTAAATCAAAAAATAATGAAACATTTAAGCGATGATTACTAAAAAGATAGATTTGGTTACTGTATTTAGTAATGATTACTTTAAAAAACTTAGATTTGGTTACTATATTTAGTAATGATTAATTTACAATCAAAATAACGATTTCATTAAATTCAATTTAGCAATCAAAACTGATGATTAATAAACTTTAATAATGATTAATCTCGATTACTAATCGTTAAAAAATTTAAAATTTGAAAATAACGCGCTAGAATATATAAATACTGCTCAGCTATCCTCTCTGGATTTCATTTCATTTCCCTCTCCACCTTCCCTCCAGTTTTCGTTCCTCCTTCGTTGCCATGGCGCTGCTGCTCGCTTCCGACGTCGCGAAACCTCCCGCCGTTCATGGACTCAGCCGTGGAGTCTTGGGCGGATCGCATGATCCCACAGCGATCAGACGGAAGCGCGAGCTTTGCATCGACGATGAGTCCGCCGGAGAAAACGCTGCTGCGAAAAAGCAACGAGTAGAGTTGCCGATTTCTTCGTCGAAACTGGCCTTGGTTTTGGATTTAGATCTCACTCTCCTGAACTCAGTCGGGGTAAGCAACATTGTCCAAACACTGTATTTCATCGTGACTTTATTTCAATAATTAAATGCTAATTCCTCCTTTCAATATTGTTTTTTCTATCAGTTTGATCGACTCGACCCCGCTGATAAACGAGTTCTGCAAAAAAAATTGGCAACGCCGCAAGAAAATAAAAATGGCGATCTCTTCTGCGTCGATCGTCTCAAATATTGGACGAAACTTCGACCCGGCGCCAGAGAATTCATCCTCAAGGTAAACCATCAAAATTTTTTAAGTATTTAATCTCTTTATTTATTCAGTGTTTATTTATCATTATCATTACATTTTATTTCTGTTTATTTTATTCGGTGTTTATTAAATTTTAATTCTGTTAATAGTTTTTTTTTTTGTTTTAATTTTTTATATTATCATTAAATTTGTTTGATGGATAAATGAATAATGTTTTCAAATAAAATTAGAAGATAAAGGTCACATACAGTGTCGTTTTGATTATAGAAGGATTAAATCTATGAATATCAAACATGCTCCTGTGGGGTTCAAAAAAAAATAAGGGAGCATTTAGTTCGTGTAGAATTTTTCATTTTTCATTTTTTATTTTTTTAGAAAATAGAAAATAATTTTTTTATATTTTTCAGTTTTCCAGAAAATATTCTTTTATTTTTTGGAAAACGAAAATGAAAATAGAAAATATAACAAACCGTCTCCCCTACTGATCATACCTTACTAAAACTAATATTGTACATCAGATGGAGGATTAGTTCTTGTAGCATCTTATTGATATCAACTTCATAATTAATTTTCTAAGTTTCATAATGCTTTTACAGCGTATTATATTGGAACTGGTTGCTCCATGTGTTTAAATTCGTCTTGGTTAAAGTTGGACTTAATTAGATTGACATAATTGAAATAATTAGAACAAGCACATGATAATGATATGATGCATCTTGGTTTCGTTCACTCTTGTATCACTTTTCTTTGTTATTTTTAGTGCAGTAATTTTTACAGTTTTTTGTTATGCTGTATTTTGTTTCATCGAGGGTTCATATGTATTTTTATAGTTTTTTTTTTGTCTGCAATAATTTGGTTCTTATAGATTTTTACTCTCTCTTTTTTTCTGCTGTAATTTGGTTCGTATAGATTTTTAATTGTTTTTTTCCTGCTGTAATTTGGTTCATATAGATTTTTACTCTTTTTTCTACTGTAATTCGGTTAATGGAGAATTTATTGTTGTTTATACATGTGTATATACCGGTTAACGTCGAGGATACAATTCCTCGGGTATTTTTGTTTTTTTTCTTGCTCTTTGGTTTTCTAATTTTCAATGTTCACGTCTATTAATCTAATTATATATATATGTGTGTGTGAATTAATCATTTTTGTTGTTTTCTATCAGGCCAGTCAAATGTTCGACTTGTACATCGTCACTATGGGAGCTCGCATATATGCAGATGCCATGGCTGAGTTACTGGATCCCACCGGCACTTTATTCTCGGGTAGAATTATCTCCAGAGAGGATGCCAGTATAGATGATCATGGTTTATTGATTAAAAATTTAGATCTCGTGGCTACTTCCGAGTCCAGAGTATTAATTTTGGACGATACTGTACGAGTTTGGCCACATAATCAGTGGAATCTCATTCATATTAAAAGGTATGTATAAATAAATAAATAAAATAATTGTTTATTTATAATTTAAATTATTAATATTTTAATTTGTGTAGATACGCCTATTTTCCTTACACTTGGCGTAAGTACGTAGCCGCAGCAGGAGATTCACCATTTTATACTACTGTGGACGATGATGACACTCTAGCATCTGTCTTTTCGGTAAGAAATCAATATTCTTTCTAATTTACTAGGATTAATTTGAATTTTAAATATATAAACATTTCTAACATTTATTTATTCGTTGATTTATAGATGCTAAAAAAAGTACACGACGATTATCATTTGGTGCATCAGTATGTGAGTCACGTAGACGTTCGGAGCATACTGGCTAGTACTTTCAGAGAGTAGCTAGATACTTTTTTTTTTGTTATTCTGAATTATTATTTTGTAAAAAACCTTTGTGAATGTATACAATTTATCGAAATGGAATAAAATTTTTATCATGTATATCTCTCTCTATACTCTTTATTTGCAATTTTTAATTATATTGCAGAGTATATTTCTATGTACTCTTTATTTGCTATTCTTAATTATATTGCAGAGTATATTTCTATGTACTTTTGTATATTAGTTACTGATTACTATTAAATGTTTCACACTGATCGACAAAAATAATGTTTAATTCTAAAATGTAGTTGTTCTGTCTGATAACTTCAGTGTGAAAGTACAACTCTTTTGGTTAAAGTTTTTCTTCAATATGTCTGCATGGTCATTATCATCCTATTCAACAACATCTTTAAATAAGAGTTAGCAACTCAACTCAACTCAACTCAGTATAAAATAAACCATTTCTTGGATCACCAATTCTGTTACTAATTTTACCATGCAATTAATCCTTAAGAATGTTTAACTAGCAGTTGAGTAAGATAAATCAATAACTTGCAGTGTTAAAACTCTTAACTGTTACTGAATAGGAATAAAATCAGTCATTGACATTCTTCTCTGTACATGTTACAACTTCACTTTCTTACATTCTGAAGTATATGGACATGAAACACAAAGGGCTAACTACTGTTTGACTGATCCAAGAGCTTCCAATTCTTTTCTTTTAGTTCCATGTACTCTTCTATTTCTTTTGATCTCCAACAATCTCCTCAAACCATGCACTTCCATTCTCGGTTCCTCTTTACTTGCACTTGTCTTGCCCGTGCCATCATTAGCAATCGGTCCTCTACCAGAATACTCTTTGGCTTCGAACACCGATGAAGTAAAAGATGTATCTGGTGCTGCGAAAGACATTGGCCTGTTCGACGGGACTCCAACAACTCTATCCCGATGAGGTGGTGGGAACTTCTCGCTTTTGCTAGTCATGTTTATTCAAGTCATCAACCGCATTCTTTGCAAGTTAGCAAGAGAGGATAAGATACCTATCCGAGTTCATGGCTAAAGAGTTTCACAAAATGTTAAAAGATTACTGGATTCACAAAGGGCAGTAGTAAAATGGGATGGAGATATTGTATTGATCTTGTTCTCAGAAGACACTCATTGCATTGGATATATACAAGTACCTAGTAACCAAAGCATGATAGAACATGAATCTATAACTTGCATTCTTAAAACCAAACTCAATAAAACTAGATCTTTATGCATGAATCATTTTGTATTCATTTAGTTTTATGAATGCATGTTGTAGATTCATGTTCCATGCATCAAAGCAAAGGTCATTTTGTTGATTTTATAACATTACGTAGTTGTTTCTTTGTCAGTTTTGTGATAGATTTCGATCTATTAATACAAAATGATGATTGTTCATTGAAATATAGATAGAAAATCTAGATTTAGGTGTTGATTTTAAGGTTTTCAGATTTTTCCACATAGAATGGCTACAAAAACTTGGGTAACCTGTTAGTTATAGCCCTAGAACCAATCATGTGATGGTTGAATAGGGAACATTTTGTATCATATTCTATAAAGGCAAAGGATTGATTATTATATATTTACGTCTTGCTTGTGCCAGCTAAATTAAATATATAATAATGCCCTAGAAAAGTAGGTTCTTATCTATAGCACATCAATTGGCAGAATTGATTATGAGAGGCTGTAGAGAACACTTTCCTAAATGTTCCTAGTCAAGTATTAATATGCAAGGGCAATATTAATACATAAAGACTAGCATGTAGGTCAATTGATGACTTGATCTCACAAGTCATGGATATATGATATCAAGTTGACACATGGATATATATTAGAGAATATATACTGAACTGACCCGCCATGAGAAAGTTTCATGGATCGTCATATAAGTGTCATAAACTTTCTCATGTGACTATTGGTATGAATAGTCCTCAAACCTGAAGTCACTACGGTTCCCTACATAAGGAGTTATGTACTTTGGTATCGTCAAACGTCACCCGTAACAGGGTGGACCATAAAGGCGATTACTGGATATATAACAAATTATGCGGAGGGATGTGAGTGATGTAGATGGGATCTATTCCTCCCATATGACGGGAGTGATATCTGTGGGCCCCTTGATTGAGTAGAACTACTAAAACGCATGACCATGCTCGAATGAGTCAATATGAGATATTGAGCTCATTTGTTTGAGTTAGTTTACTCAGGGATCAAGAAACACATAGATTGATCGAGGATGACACGGTCTATGCCTCATTGGTCAATCTGATATCAAGGATAGAAGGACACGGTCATACATTATAGTAGTCACGGAAAGGTTAGTCGGATCTTGACTTATTTCGTAACTTGGGTAGCAATGATGTATTGCTAGATGCCGCTCATTGCTTGTGTATCTAAAAGAGTTTAGATCCACTGCCAACGTTATGAGAGCCTATAGGGTCACACACAAAGAGCATGATAATTAGAAGAATTAGTGCATTCTAGTTTGACTAGAATAATTTGGGAATAAGCTTAAGTACAAAATAGTTTTTGGACTTTAAGCTTAATGATAATTTTAGCTTATTGATTTAATGAGATTAATTCAATATGCTAAGCTTAATTGATTTAATAAGATTAACTCAATATGTTACCTTATTGATTTAATGAGATTAATTCAATATGATAACATAAGCTTATTGAATTAATAAGATTAATTCAACATCCATGAATGCCACATAAGCATGCCACCTAAGCATGCCACATAAGCATGCCACCTAAGCTTGATGAGGTGGAAGGAGACAAAGGGTTTTGACCTTTGGATTTCCCCCACATGTGGCCGGCCAAACAAGGAGTGCAATGCAATTGATTGCATTAAATGTGATAGGAGGTGAAAGGTTTTTCAATCCTATAAAACACCCCATGGGGTGGCCGGCCAAGCTTGGTGGATTGGTTGAAGCTTGAGGCTTGGAGAGAGCTTGGTGGTGAGAGCATTTAGTTGTGTGGTTTTTGTGAGTGTAGCAAGAAGAGTAGTCTTCTTCTTCCTTTCTCTTTTTCCCTACTTTCCTCTCCTTTGTGATAGATTTCGATCTATTAATACAAAATGATGATTGTTCATTGAAATATAGATAGAAAATCTAGATTTAGGTGTTGATTTTAAGGTTTTCAGATTTTTCCACATAGAATGGCTACAAAAACTTGGGTAACCTCCGTTGTATGTGGTTAAAATCGTTGTGTTTGATACGGAAACACAATATTGATTCGCATCAGTTGACTGTTGTAAAGAGTCAGTCGACTGATGCGCTTAAAATTGCAAACAAAAATTTTATGAGTCAACCACGACACTCGATGGCTTCTTGTCCGTCGACTACTGTGTTTTAGCTCACGAACATAAAATTTGGCATTCAACTGGAGCACTCGATTGTTATTGATAGTCGACTATCAAAAGCACTAGTCAATTGCTAAATTAGAGTTCACATGCTGAAAGTTTGCAATTTGATTGGGGCACCCAACTATTATATGCACTTTATTGCTTAAAGTGCCAATCGACTGCTATAAAATACAAAAAAAATTGATTTGATTGGTCAATTGACTCTTCGTCATAGTCAACTAGAGTAGTTAAGTACTGTTCATGGTTCGACACTTAGAGTTTCACAGTTGACTACTGAACTCAATTGTTTATGTTAGACGTGGATCGGTTACTGCGCACATCGCACAGTACCATGCACGCACTCGATGGAGTGCGTGCATTTCTCCACGCTGTAGTTGTCACGCCCCGAGAGCATACCGAGCCGAAAATCAAACGGATGACACCTCCCCTGTACGTGGCAACATTTCGGGTTAATACAAGGCCCGTAGGCCCACAATAACAACAATATATATAACAATATAGCCAAACTACAACATATCAAACTACTACAATAAATACACAGCGGAAACGATACAACAACAATACAATCCCACACATGCATACCGGTATGACTAACACCATAACATAAAGAAAACCTCGACAAAACCCGCACCAACATGTGCGTACATCACATGATACATAACATCACGAAAACTCCGAATGCAAAACGAGACATATGGAAAATCCAAAACAGAAACGGGAGCCACGGAGGTGAGATGAGACGATGTCAGCCGACAGTGCTCCAATGCCATCACGAAGTCTTCTACCTGTTACCTGGGCGACAAAAAACCCAGGGTCCGCGGGGGTGGTGAGTAAAACTCAGCAGGTAATAGAAAACATGTATATATGTAATATCACATGTATTTCAACAACATAATCTAAAGGTACAACAGTATATCAACATAGTATATAAATACAATCATATACCGTCTAACCAAATAAACAACATATAAATGCAGACATACCTGAAGTCTGCCACGCTACTCTGATCCAACCTGAACATATATCAAACATATATATATATATATAACAGGTAGAGTAGATCAACTCGCAATATACTCTAGCTACAGGTCAAGGTATCTAATGGTCTGTCCAACCCATACCAGTATCCGACACAATCGTATAACAAATGCAAGAGACATGCATGAATATGATGTACAACCAAATGCAACAAGCATAGTACAATCAAATGCAACATCACAATAATCATATATATATAGACTGTATCCATATATATATTAATCTGAACCATCCATATATATATATATACATGCATATATGTATATATATATAGTAATATGCAAAGTGCCATCAGATACGGCAACGCAACATGCATGGTCATGCCTGCTCACCCCTACTCGCTACCACGACCCTAGTGTGGCCTAGGTGGCACGACATGACAACTATCCCGACTACACCACTCTCGAGTGACCGAGTTGGGTAGTATGATCAAGTAGCATATGAGCGTAAAGAGCTCGCTACGCAACGGGGGTCCCTGCCGCTGGCCACTCCGACTAACACTACCAATGAGTGGTCGAGTACCACGCACTCAGGACAACTGCATGCAACTCCAACTACCACTGTCTATAGTGGTAGAGTGCGGCACAACAAATGCTCTGCCCTCACACCAGTTACTCCTCGGGGAGTGCTCTGGGAGGCAAGATGACTGACGACTCTCTCAACCCCCAAGGGAGACTATGTCGTCAGAATGCATGCAAATGATATGTGTATCTTTGTCACACGACAACCATCTACCACAGACTCTGCTCAAAGAAAGAGTCATACCCATCTAATCAATACTCTATCCCGTAGAGAGTTGTACTCAACAGATCGACTGACTCACCATCCGTAGAGTCGACTCGATCGATCCTGACTCTCTCTCCAATAGAGAGTCGTACTCAACTAATCAATACACTCTCTATCCTGTAGAGAGTCGTACACAACAGATCGACGAACTCTCTATCCTGTAGAGAGTCATACTCGACTGATCCTGACTCTCTCTCCAATAGAGAGTCGTACTCAACTGATTGACGCACTCTATATCCAATAGAGAGTCGTACTCGACTAATCATACTGCCGACCACCGGTCCAGCAATGACACACTAATCACCCTTCACTTAACCATTACACAACTCATGGTTGGTAAACAAATAGATGCAACATACATAAATCCTATATTTAGGGCATTACTTACCCATAGATGACCTTTTCCAATTTATAAATTCAATCATCCCCCGTACTAACATTTACACCCTACTAAACATCTAGGTTAATTTGCATCACATCTATAACTCCTAAATCATGATAGGGTATATGTGATATCAACAATTGAGCATAAATATATCCAACGATAAGTTCAAACATATGATAAAGAGAGCAGGGTCAAGGTAATATGAACACCTAACATGCTCATATCAATAACTAAATCTGAATGCAATACATCTACCCGGACCAGGTAGGAAATTACCCACCTGCTTTGTAGACACCAATCGTCTTCACGTCCGCGAATATCTCGAACCAAAATCCAAGGTTAGTCTCTCCTAGCTCGACTTCTTGATCCAAGGTTTCGAATTAAAATTCAAATAGCCCAATTGGAAGCAACCTCATAATCTGATATGTTCACCAAAAATTTAATTATCACTCCATAATTAAATTTGTTCATCCTATAGAAATATGTTAACTTAATCAACATATAAAAACCTTACCTTCTAATCCATTCCGCTTCCACCAACTCGTTTACAACCCCTTTAACAGAGCATCATAAATCCTTCCATACATCAACTTATTCCTTGGAATCAATTACTCATCAATTAAGAAGAACAACAAATGAAAGAAACTCACCTCTCAATACTCCCGATCTACATCCATCCTGGACCGATTCTCCCATTCGGCCAAAACTCCTACACTGGCCGCACAACATAGAACACACATCGATAGACAACAGAAGAACAACAACATTTAATCCACAACAACATAACAAATTGAACTAGATTTATAGAACAAAAAGGAATGGCTCATGCTTACCGACAAATCGGAACCTCATTGACAGCCAACCCTTCCCCAAATTTCCACAGTCAATCGAAAACCAATAGAAACATCGCCGCGATTTCAACTCCATCGGCACCTCTCCTCCCCCAATTGCTCGCTCGCCTCACAGAATACCCGCTCCGGTTGGAACGCCTAACCGCAGTTGGACGCTGCTCGACAACAACGCGGAAAGCCTCCATCGAACCACACAAACAGATCCTCGCTCAACCAAAGGCAAATTATAGCAGGATTAGACAAGGAGAAATCGGGCGCCTTACCTAATTCCGACGATCTCGCAAGACAATCCTCAAAACCGTCACCCCCTCCTCACGGATGCACAACCCCGACGACGATCGACTAGGGTAGCCCACTCGCTCGAAGAAGACCTCACTGATCGCTTGGCCGACGCTCGCCTCCAAAAACCTCTCACCGGAAGAGCCATCGGCGGTCGCGGATCACGAGAAGCACCTCCTTCCTCCGATCGATTTTCCCCCAAGAAGCCGAGGCCGAGGTCTCGTGGTGGCCGGAGACGACGCTGCGCTGGCGAAGCGATCTCGCCGGCGACCAGCGAAGAAATGAGGCGGAGGGGAAAAAGAAGAGATCGGGATCGGGAAATAAGAAGCCGTAAATAAATAACCGACGGGAATGAAAAGTCGCGAACAGGATTCATCTAAACAGGCTTTACAAAAGCCTGTTTTCTTTATCCCCATGAAATATATATAAAAATAAAAAAAAACTTCCGTTTAAATCTAGAAAAATTTCTAAAAATTCCTGGAAAATTCCATAGGGTATTCTCCCAATTTTATTTTGTTTTTTTTTTCTGTGGTATTTTACATTCTCCCCCACTTATAAAAATTTGGTCCCCAAATTTCGTACTAACATGCAAAAATTTACTTCAAGCAAGTTTCCGAAAGAATCACATACCTTCCTCAAGTGAACAGATGAGACTATCGAGCTCGAATAGTATCTTCCAGCTCCCATATAGTCTTCTCATCAGTCGGATACTGTCATCCAACCTTTATGAGTCGGATGTTCTTGTTCCGCTACTGTCGCTCCTTGCGACCCAGGATCCACCCTGGAATCTTCTCGTAAGTCGCATTAGACTGAGGTAGAATTTGGAACCTCTTTCAGAACATAATCAACATGCGACACGTATTTCCTCAGTATAACAACAGGAAATACGTTGTGAGCATCCGCAAGTGTCGGAGGTAAAGCCAACCGACAAGCTACACCTCCGTAATCCACGACACAAGATCTGAATAGATCCTCCAACGTTCGAATGTCATGCTCAGACAGTCCATTAGTCCGCGGATGAAATGTTGCACTAAGTCGAAGCTCTGTGCCCATAGTCTGGTGCAGACTCTGTCAAAATCGCGAGGTAAATCGCGAATCTCTATCCGATATGGTACTTTAAAATACCCCACGCAATTTGATAATCTTTCGGTAATACAACTCTACCGAATGACCCAACAAGTATGACCCACGAATCGAAAGGAGATGAACTGATTTGGTCAGTCGATCAACACTCACCCAAATCGCATCATGTCCTTTACGGGTCCTAGGCAATTCCGTAACACAATCAATCATGATATGCTCCCACTTCCATTCCGAAATCGGAATTGTCTAGAGCAATCTAGCGAGTTCTTGATGTTCAGCCTTCACCTACTGGCGTACTGAACATCGAGCAACAAAATCTGCTATAACTCTCTTTATACCATTCCACCAGTATAAACGTTTCAACTCTCGGTACATCTGAGTACCATCAAGGTATCGCTTTCTGTAGCAACTCTTCCTTAAACACGACAACTCCGAAAACCCACCATCCTTATCAGAGACGGGAATTATCTTCTCAAAAGAGAAGTCCATCAACCATTTAAAATCCACTCTACCACACACTCTATAAGCGCATGGAAGACTATAGCGATCAATCTCACTTGTTACAACTGTTTGCGTACCAGCAACTCTATAGTGGCTACCAGTAGCTAGTCAAAACTCCATGAACACTTCTGCTCCATATCACTACAAATCCAAATAATAACTACTAAAGTCACGTCATGTATATAACAGCCTATCTCGTAGTTTCTTAAATGTCTTAAGCATAAGGTACGCCTCATTCAACTGCATCGAAATCGCTCCGATCCCTGAAACGATGCATCCGCGTACAACCTCCTTTTTATCCACTCCGGAAGGATTAACTAATACTTGCGTAAAAGTTAACCGCCATCTAGGTCCTGTAACTGGTTTCACCAGCTTTCAACTAAATGATTTCCATCACCACCTTTGTCAAACAAGCCCATGGTATAGTGATGTCAAGCATTCTATCCACATCTACGGAATTAACCAAAACATACAAGGAAAACCACCATCTACGGTGGTCGAGTGCGCAACTCCAACTACCACAATCAACCGTGGCCAAGTTACACAACTCCAACAACTACAAAAGGATCCAATCGTGTTAAGAATACACGATCCTCAAATCCAATGACGACTAAATCGTTAATTAGTCTAGCAACTTAATCAAAATTCATACAATTCATACCAAGTATGAAATTGTCGTCTCCACACACCTGCATCCCCTTTTCTCTAGGCTGATGATATATCAATCATCACAACGACAATGATACTTATATGACACTATGTCACTATCATATCAACTCTCCAGTTGTAAACCAACCCTAGAGTATACACAGGTGTCTTTAGCTGATCTAAACAGATCATTTATCCTCAACGTAGGATATTTACCTTCAGCAATTATCGCATTCCACCATCGATAATCGATGTCTAATCTCAAAAGTTCATCTCTTTTACCAAAGAGTTCCGAATCTTCTCAAAGAGGAATACTGGGATAGATAAATATCCCTTCCAACATCTCCTATAATCGCAACTTACATTCTCCCAATTCCCATAGTGTTTAGTAACACTATATCAGTCAAATTATCACCCGACATGGGATCTTCGATATCGGAACCATTTTCGCAATCATTTCGATCGCCTACTCCACTTGCCTATGTAGCGGCAAGCCTAGGGGTTCATCTGAAATTACATCCGAATGCTCTCGGATTATACACACATCTGGGAGACATAATCATGTCGTACTTCCAATAATTTGACCATCCATAAGGATATGTCTACAGTAAAAGTATGTCTACCCAAGTCTAAGGGCATCTCTTAACTTCTTAATTGTTGGTCCACATCTCACCTGACGGTAGAGATACCACCGACCCACAAGTCGATGTATAGGAACCCCTCTAATCAAAACAAAGAATATTCTAGACAAAGATACCTGTAAACTACAAGTATCTCTCAACATATTAACCTTGAGGGTAAACTAAAGTAATACCCTGAATAATCCATTATATGTCGATCCGATCCAAAGGCTCCCCGCAGGTCTCGGCCTTTCTCCGAAGAGAATAAGATCGAGATCAACATCGCGACCAGCGATTGCATTTCTACGATGAATTATCTGAGGATTTTTCCTAGACCATTCCATTCCATCACTAAATCATACGAGCCGCAATCAGAGAATAGAATAGATCGACCTTCATCGTATACTCTCTCCTCTGTACTAAGCAAATCATATCCGAGGTAATCGCTTTGTTGTCTCAATCTCCTAAGATGTCTTCATGATGTTTGCGCGATCTCTCAAGGGAGTATCAAGGAACTCCAACCACGCTGAGGTAGTAGGTTGTTCGATGAGATAACCCAATCTTCTGTTGATCTCTGCCGAGAGACGTGCATCATCCTCCAGGAATACCATCGATAGTCTTCAACTGAGTCTTTAAAGTATATCTCCTCCACTGTACTGGTTGCTCACAATAGCAACAGATGAAATGATCCAACGGATAATCTGACTTCACGTGTCTTCGTGATCCGCACTGCACGCCCATAATCTCTTCGGAGTCTTTGTTCTGATTTTGCTGATATCCACAAGAACCTTCTGATGATATGTGATTGATCTTCTATAATCGAAAAGTAGCTCAAGGCCTGTGACCCTGATATTGCTCCTTTTATCCAACATTCGGAGACTTCTAACTCTGTTAAGTTGACCTGCAATATTTGCTTATCGGTCTCCAACTCTTAAACTCTTATGCAGTCATTTCTAAACTCCGCCTCAATCCAATGTCTTCCTACAGATCCGTAGAAGATCCTGGCATCTTAATCCAACTATAAGCCAATAATCGTAGGTGACTTAAAATATTCATTCATCTTCTTGAGCTATTAGGTAGTCGTAACCTCTGCAAGTCTCACGACTCTGCACAGTACACTATTACTGACCGATCACCCTTTCTTGAAGCTCAAGAATTCCTTACAATGCGTCACTAAAAGTGACACGGGGAAATACTCTCTTTCAACATCATAAGTCATGATCAAGTGACATATTATCTCCAAGATTATTTTCGCATTTATCACCAAATCGCCAATTTCGATAATGGTATGCAAATAACTCTACTTTCTCGGTATAACATGAGTTAAGTACTTAAAAGTACTCTCAAGGTTATACAACTCAGTACGAACAACTCAGGGATAAAATCCCTATGAAACACCGTAACCTAGCCTTCCACTATCTGCATCAACAATAGTCTACAAGTCTGTTCATTACCCACAGGTAATGATCCGACTAGCACAGTTAGTGGAAATCTCTAAGACTGTAGTCTCTGATTTCCATAATAAATGTGACGACTTGGCCCTGCTTTCCGACTCGATTATCGGCCTCAAAGGTAAATTACCTTATCGACGGGTTCAAGACTCACAGACTAATAGGTCGCTTCGGGTCAACTCATACTACTACGGCTACGAACAATAACCAACTCACTACAGGTTATTCCCTGTTATTAACATTAAAAGCATAGTCAACATAACCGGGAGTATCAACCCTAAAGGTCACTCCGGTTGGTCGCCTCGGTGGACGACCCCTACTACAAGTCTGCAAAGGTGTCATAACTCTATTGTATACACCTACTGATCAAGTTTAGATAAATATCTACTAAACCATAAGTTTTTCAGGAATTCTTACCTCGTCTTGTCGCTGAGCTCGTGCCACCGCCCATCTCATCTCAAAACCAAAATCGAATAAATTGACTCCCGAGAATCCAAGACTCGACACAAAATAACATTGTATGACATCGCAGAACCTTGGGCTCGATACCACTAAAGTTGTCATGCCCGAGAGCATACCGAGCCAAAATCAAACTGACGGCACCTCCCAGACGTGGCAACATTTCGAGTTAATACAACGCCAGTAGGCCCACAATAACAACAATATATATAAATAATATAACCAAACCACAACATATCAAACTACTACAACAAATACACAAATGAAACACAACAATACAATCCCACACATACATACCTCAGATGACTAACACCATAACATAAAGAAAACCTCGACAAAACGCACTAACATGTGCGTACATCACATGATACATAACATCACGAAAACTCCGAATGCAAAACGAGACATACGGAAAATCCAAAACAGAAACGGGAGCCACGGAGGTGAGATGAGACGATGTCAGCCGGCAGTGCTCCAATGCCATCACGGTCTTCTAATTGCTACAGGCGATGAAAACCCAGGGTCCGCGGGGGTGGTGAGTAAAACTCAGCAGGTAATAGAAAACATGTATATATGTAATATCACATGTATTTCAACAACATAATCTAAAGGTACAACAGTATATCAACATAGTATATAAATACAATCATATACCGTCTAACCAAATAAACAACGTATAAATGCAGACATACCGAGTTCATGCACGCTACTCTGATCCAACCTGAACATATATCAAACACACATATATATATAACAGGTAGAGTAGATCAACTCGCAATATACTCTAGCTACAGGTCAAGGTATCTAATGGTCTGTCCAACCCATACCAGTATCCGACACAATCGTATAACAAATGCAAGAGACATGCATGAATATGATGTACAACCAAATGCAACAAGCATAGTACAATCAAATGCAACATCACAATAATCATATATATATAGACTGTATCCATATATATATTAATCTCAACCATCCATATATATATATATACATGCATATATGTATATATATATGGTAATATGCAAAGTGCCATCAGATACGGCAACGCAACATGCATGGTCATGCCTGCTCACCCCTACTCGCTACTACGACTGCAGCCTAGGTGGCATGACATGACAACTATCCCAACTCCAGCCGTCACCACTCTCGAGTGACCGAGTTGGGTAGTATGATCAAGTAGCATATGAGCGTAAAGAGCTCGCTACGCAACGGGGGTCCCTGCCGCTGGCCACTCCGACTAACACTACCAATGAGTGGTCGAGTACCACGCACCCAGGACAACTGCACGCAACTCCAACTACCACCATCTATAGTGGTAGAGTGCGGCACAACAAATGCTCTGCCCTCACACCAGTTACTCCTCGGGGAGTGCTCTGGGAGGCAAGATGACTGACGACTCTCTCAACCCCAAGGGAGACTATGTCGTCAGAATGCATGCAAATGACATGTGTATGCTGTCACACGTACAACCATCTACCACAGACTCTCTGTTCAGCAAAGAGTCATACCCATCTAATCAATACTCTCTATCCTGTAGAGAGTTGTACTCAACAGATCGACGGACTCTCTATCCTGTAGAGAGTCATACTGACCGATCCCCGACTCTCTCCAATAGAGAGTCGTACTCAACTAATCAATACACTCTCTATCCTGTAGAGAGTCGTACACAACAGATCGACGGACTCTCTATTCTGTAGAGAGTCAAACTCGACTGATCCTGACTCTCTCTCCAATAGAGAGTCGTACTCAACTGATCGACGCACTCTATATCCAATAGAGAGTCGTACTCGACTAATCATACCAAGCTGGGACCACCGGTCCGCAGCGACACACTAATCACCCTTCACTTAACCATTACACAACTCATGGTTGGTAACAGTATGCAACATACGGGTATTGGAAATAAATCCTACATTTAGGGCATTACTTACCCATAGATGACCTTTTTCCAATTTATAAATTGGGTCATCCCCCGTACTAACATTTACACCCTACTAAACATCTAGGTTAATTTGCATCACATCTATAACTCCTAAATCATGATAGGGTATATGTGATATCAACAATTGAGCATAAATATATCCAACGATAAGTTCAAGCATACGATAAAGAGAGCAGGGTCAAGGTAATATGAACACCTAACATGCTCATATCAATAACTAAATCTGAATGCAATACATCTACCCGGACCAGGTAGGAAATTATCCACCTGCTTTGTAGACACCAATCGTCTTCACGTCCGCGAATATCTCGAACCAAAATCCAAGGTTAGTCTCTCCTAGCTCAACTTCTTGATCCAAGGTTTCGAATTAAAATTCAAATAGCCCAATTGGAAGCAACCTCATAATCTGATATGTTCACCAAAAATTTAATTATCACTCCATAATTAAATTTGTTCATCCTATAGAAATATGTTAACTTAATCAACATATAAAAACCTTACCTCCTAATCCATTCCGCTTCCACCAGCTCGTTTACAGCCCCTTTAACAGAGCATCATAAATCCTTCCATACATCAACTTATTCCTTGGAATCAATTACTCATCAATTAAGAAGAACAACAAATGAAAGAAGCTCACCTCTCAATACTCCCGATCTACATCCATCCTGGACCGATTCTCCCATTCGGCCAAAACTCCTACACTGGCCGCACAACATAGAACACACATCGATAGACAACAGAAGAACAACAACATTTAATCCACAGCAACATAACAAATTGAATTGGATTTATAGAACAAAAAGGAATGGCTCGTGCTTACCGGCAAATCGGAACCTCATTGACAGCCAACCCTTCCCTAAATTTCCACAGTCAATCGAAAACCAATAGAAACATCGCCGCGATTTCAACTCCATCGGCACCTCTCCTCCCCCAATTGCTCGGTCTACCGCAACAGCTCCACCTCCGGATGGAACGCCCAACCGCAGTGACGCTTGCTCCGACAACAACCGTGAAAGCCTCCATCGAACCACTACCGAAACAGATCCTCGTTCAACCAAAGGCAAATTATAGCAGGGGATTAGACAAGGAGAAATCGTCGCCCTTACCTAATTCCGACGATCTCCGGCAAGACAAATCCTCAAAACCGTCAGCCCCCCCTCCTCACAGATGCACAACCCCGGCGACGATCGACTAGGGTAGCCCACTCGTGCTCGAAGAAGACCTCACCCGACTGCTCAGTCGACGTTCTGCCCTCCAGCCGAACCTCTCACCGGAAGGAGCCATCGGCGGTCGCGGAATCACGGAGAAGCACCTCCTTCCCCCTCCGATCGATTTCCCCCCCAAGAAGCCGTCGAGGCTGTCCGTGGTGGTCGGAGATGATGCCTGGCAGTGGCGAGCGAATCTCGCTCGGGCGACGGCGGCGAAGAAATGAGGCGGAGGGGAAAAAGAAGAGATCGGGATCGGGAAATAACAAGCCGTAAATAAATAACCGACGGGAATGAAAAGTCGCGAACAAGATTCATCTAAACAGGCTTTACAAAAGCCTGTTTTCTTTATCCCCATGAAATATATATATATATAAAAAAAAACTTCCGTTTAAATCCAGAAAAATTTCTAAAAATTCCTAGAAAATTCCATAGGGTATTCTCCCAATTATCCAACATTTTATTTTATTTTGTTTTATTTTTTTTTTCTATGGTATTTTACAGTAGTGTCCACACCCCTATATAGGGAGGCTTGAATAAGAGGTCAAATAGAGAGAGAGACACATTTGCGATGTGGGCGAGAAGTCTTTGCTTAGGGGTAAGTGAGCTGTGAGTCTTGAAATTTCTGATGAGAGAGATCAGAGATCGGAGAACACCAAGGCGCAGCTGCGATCTTGGCTTGTGGAAGAAGAGGATCTATCCGCTATGATTGATCCTTAGACGGATAGCAGAAACATCTTCCCTTATTTCTAGGACGCGAGAAGAATCGGACGATAGTTGTAAGTCCCATTTTAAGTAATTTGTTTTGTTCTTTCTACTTAAATCAGTTTCGAAAAGATGCATAAATCACCAACAATGGTATCAGAGTGTAGTTGGTGAAGCATCTATTCATTTTTCTTATTTTTCTTTTTGCAAAATTACTGTTCATCGCGAAACTAAAGTCGCGAGGAAGAAGAACAGTAATTTGCCACAGTTTCCCAAAAAAGCCCTGGCGAAATTGCTCTGTAATGAATAGTTTCAGAAGTTTCCCAAAAGAACCCTGGCAAAACTGCTCTGTAACGAACAGTTATAGACCGATTTGAGAATCAAACCGATTTCGCTAGTGGGAATAGTTCCCTGGGAAATTGCTGCGATTTGAGCCGGTCGACAACGGACCAATCTCAAAGGGAACAATTCCTGTTCCTATAAACCGCTCGCACGGCGATTTAAGACCGGTTTGAGAGACAAACCGATTGTGATGAAGGGACAGTTCCCGGGGGGAACAGTCCCTATGATATTGCTTTGCTTATCGAGCAGTTCCATGGTGGGAACAGTTCCTTGGCGAGAATAGTTTCTTGGGAAAATTGCCCGAAGCGATCCCACGAAGAGCGATTCCCTCGAAGAGCGATTCCACAGGGCGATTAAGGAAATTGTTTTCCCGAGCAGTTCAAAGTGCTCGAGAATTGAAAGCGCCTAGGATTTGACGATCACGAGAATGCCGGCAGATAACATGTTTAATGGAAATTGAACAGATCGGTCTAGATTTCCAAAACTAGTCTGGAAATTCGACAGATCGGTCTGGATTTACAGAACCAGTCTGGAAATTCGACAGATCGGTCTGGATTTACAGAACCAGTCTAGAAATTTGACAGACCGGTCTGGATTTCCAGAACCAGTCTAGAAATTTGACAGACCAGTCTAGATTTCCAGAACCAGTCTAGAAATTCGAAAGACCGGTCTGGATTTCCAAAATCGATCTGGATTTCCATAACCAATCTGGAAATTTGACAGACTATCTGGATTTCCAAAACCAGTCTGGAAATTGGACAGACCATCTGGATTTCCAGAACTAGTCTGAAAATTAGACAGACCGGTCTGAATTCATATCAAACCGATATGGAATTTCAGTAACCAGTCTGAAATTCATCTGACCGATCTGAATTCATGTCAAACCAGTCTGAAATTTCATAAACCAGTCTGAAATTCATCTGACCGATCTGAATTCATGTCAAACCAGTCTGAAATTTCATAAACCAGTCTGAAATTCATATGACCGATCTGAATTGATGACAAATTGGTCTGGCCAAAGGGCTAAACCTACTGTCAGTCAATGTTAGTTGACTAAGTTGACTTTGGTCAACTTAACTTATAACAAGATCATCGAGTATTTGTTTGGAACAAATAGAACTTGAATAAAACAACTTATAGATAGGTTAATAAGAACTAGAGTTGATGACTATGGATGATGTGAAAATAAACTTCCGTTCATGTTACTCGAGTGCCTGGGGTATTCGGAGAAAAATGAACTGTGTTTAAGTTTTCATGTTAAGACAAAATAATTTAAAACGATTGGACTTAGATGATAGTTGATTGGTAAATGTATCAGTCGACTGGTCTAAGCGTTTCAGTTGACTATTCTCCACATAATCAAGGAAATTTATCCTTATTCAATGTGTTCGTTCTATGCCAATATATAAATCGAATTAAGCAGTATAGGTACTGGTTTGTCGATTTTGTTTTGACTTAATTAATTTCAATTTTTTCAGATGGCACGGATGATTACCACGATGACTAGACGCGATGTGTTGCGTGAATCAGGATAGAGTATGACTCAACACATGGAGTCGTGTGGCACATTGGGAGACTGGACAGATTGTTTTGGAGACTCGAGATGCAGGAGTTTCCTATTCTGGAGAACTATAGGATCTGGGCTCTGGTCCATTCACTGCCACAACACCTTAGTGATATAGCGCATCAGATCTGGGGGCGCTATGAGGGGCGCGTTTTCTATACCCAGTTGTGCATTGAGTTACTTCACTACAAGGACTGTGAAGTGCACTGTGAAGATCCAGAGGAAGATCCGAAAGAAGATCCTGAAGAGATTTTTCCTATGGGATCTCTTCAAAGGTGTCCTTCAGAGGATTCTGCATCTTGACATCATTTGGAAAGCATCTCAGAAGAAGGTGTACCGGTTCAGCCCAAGAAGAATGGGCTTGTTTGGATTATTACTGCGCTAGTACTTGTGCTAGTGGGAGTAATAATCACCTATCTAGTATGTTAGAGTTGTTTTTCTTTTTATCAGTTATGAGTTAGAAGAATGTTGTGTGTAACATTCTAAGTAGAGTTTTCTTTGTTATATGTTAACAATGAACAACAAGTTTAGTTTAATGATATGTTCATTTTGTGTTGTTAACTCTACATGATGCATGATATTTCATTACTCTTTGATTTGTTCATAATGAGTATAATTTAAATGATATGTTCATTTAATAGTATAATGTTAAGATGGGATGTATGTAATATAATTGATCAAAGTCGATTGGATTGACACATACAAATGATGAGTGAGAATTTGATTGTCACTTGATTTTGTAAACCAAATCGAAATTATATTGAGTCAATTTAGAGATTACATACATAAAGAAATACACTAAATAACTAAATAATATGTTTATTTATGTTCGGTTATGGCAACCAAAAACATCATAGTTAAACTCAATAAGGGTGAGAAACTAAATGGGGATAACTACAAGATATGACACATCAGGATACAGTATGTCCTAGAGGAACAAGAAATTCTTGAGGCTATAAATCAGGTCTTGATAGAACCTGTAGATGGTCCCACTGCACAAAACAGGCGAGATCTTGATGCCTATAAGGCATGGAAGAAAAATGAATCCACTGCTAATGACATTTTGATAAGTTCAATGGTGGACGACCTGGCATTTGAGTATGAGGCGTATTCTTCGGCTCATGCTGTCTGGGTAGCCCTCAAGGATAAGTACAGTAGAGTCAGTCTGAGCAAGCTTCGACAGTTGACGATCAAATTTGATAGCTATATGAAGCGCCCGAATGTCAGATGGCTCAACATCTCAGGGAGATGTCGAACATGATTCGGGAGCTTAAAACTACAAGTCATGAGTTGACTGATGAATAACAGGTTTAGACAATTATTCGATCCCTTCCAGATTCATGGGTGTTAAATACGGAAAATTGAAAATTTAAATTACTAAATTAAATGGCCAAAATTTAGAAAAAGTAATCCTGAGAATTATTTCGAGATTTTTGAAGAAATTTTTAGAAATTTTTCCAGATTTTTTTTGGATTTAAATGGGGCATGTACAAGATAATTACGGGGATAAAATAAATAGGCTTTGGTAGAACCTATTTAAGGGAGTTAATAGGTGGCATTAACCTAAAGTTTAAAATACCTAAACCTAGGTAGTTTTTTTGGATCGCGCTGCACCGTCGGTTTTTCCCCCTCGCAACCACATCTCTTCTCTCGCGATCAGTTCCCATGCGACGCCGTCCGGTTTCTCCTTCTTCTCACGATGCCTTCTTTCTTTCCCCGCGCTGGATTTCTCCCTCGCGACAGTTTCCTTCGCGAAACTTTCTTCTCGCCGCAGTCGGCAGCCCGACGCCGCCCACTCCAAGATCGCCGTCATCACTCTTCCCTGTACCCGGGCCACCGCGAGTTTCCCCTCTCCGCCGCTGCCCACCCGAGTCGCACACGCCGATGGCCAGGCCACTTCTCGTGTCCGCACCTTGTTCTGTCGAGCCCACTTCTCCTTCGCCTCTGCAAGCAGCAGCGAGGAGCAGCCTCGCCGGTCTCCACAGCCAAGACGATGGCGTGAGTGAAGGGGTCAAGGATGTCGCCCTCTCCTTATTTTGGATGAGATCTAGGTTAAAGGTGAGATTTTCCCTTCACTCAGCTTGATCCGTTGATTTAGGGTTGTCGGTGGAGTTCCTAGGGCTGTGGTTTCCGACGAACAGGGTGGATCTGGGGAAAAATTACTGCCGGTGAGGTTCCCACGGCTGGTAAGATTTCTCTCCTCTTTCCATTATTGGTAGATTGCTATGGTCGATTAGGGGCTGTAAATTGGGGGTTTTACACTGCTGTGAAGTGGACTGTTGGCCGGTTGAGAGGGCTGTGAGGTTTTATTTGGGTGTCGATGTGGCTGTAAATACGGTTAGTGTGGCTGTGAATTTAAGGTTGAGGATTTGGGATAGGTTGTACAGGATTTTGGGCAACGATTATGTTGTAGAGGTTGTTGGGCTTAAGGTGAGTCCTAAATTAACTCATAGTTGTTGGCTGTGAGAATTAATAATTAAGATGGAAATTGGTAAGCTCAGATATGGGTGTTTATAAATGCATAATAGGTTGTTAATTGGTTTAATGGTTGATAGGGATTGATGTGAAGAATTGTTTAGGTTATGTGGATAACTAGATCAATCTAGTTGATCGGGCTACGAAGTCGATGTAGGATTCGATTCGATCAGTCATTGTATGATTGTACTTAATCAAAATGGTTGTTATATGCAGATTTCGGTCACGAGGCAGGTCCACGGGCGTGACGATTGCATTATTTTGAGCATTTTAGCAGGCGGGTACTTTGACATATCTTTTAGATATTGTCAGGTTGATATGCTTAGTTAGCTATAGCTCGCAGTAATTTTTATGCCTTATCTGCCCCTGTATGTTACTGTGCCATACATGATTCATGTATTTCTATCTTAGTCGATATTATCTTGATACTTGCCATGTGTACTTATTTTGGGAGTTGTGACATGCACTTGATTAGCTATTAGATATACTTTTCCTGTATACCTAGGTCATTGATATGTACTCTTTTTTTTTTTGCATGTTATTTGGAGACGTATTTTGGTTGGTGTTACATGCTTTAGTGTCATGCACCATCTTGCATGATTGCATGCTGGCTGGTCGGGGTTCCTTTGTAGTTGAGCCCGCAGCCAGTTACATGATCTGCACACATCGCCATCGCGAGTTAGTGGTACATCGAGAGTGTGTGCGAAGAGCTCGCCAGCTCCACTGGTCCGCTCATGGATAGCGGTGAGGCAGCGTGGTAGCGGGTAGGGATCCCTCCTTTGGTCTACGACACCGGGAGACGAGAGCTTTGCTCCCCCACTCTATTTGGGGTAGGAGGATAGGTGTACTTCGACAGCATCCTGTCCACTCGGTCACTCAGGAGCAGTGATGGCAGAGTGCACAGTTGTCATAGTCCTACCCACTCGACTTCACCATCACGTGTGAGGTGGTTGACTGGCGTCAAGGGTGACCATGTCATTTGCATCGCATGCATATTGCATGGATGACATTTGTTTGTGTTTGCTGCATTTTGGTTGCTGCCTTGGTTGTTGCATATGATTGACATGCATACATGATACATTATGTATTTGGTCTGACGACCTTATTTCTGCTAGTATGGCTCATACTCCTATGTCCGGATAGGAGATTCAGGTATGTACAGTCTTTCCGCATCTCTTCCTTGTATTTTTTCTATTATTGATCAGGAGACTATACTGACATGATTATTATTGTTAGATATATCTTACTATGCATGTCGATTTGATACCCGCTGAGTTCGTTGAACTTACCCCGTTACTTTATATCGATTTTAGGTTGAAACTGCTAGGAGAGTCCAGCTGCCAATCCCCTCGTCGTAATGGTTTGGTTTTGGTCTTATGGTTTTGGTTTATTGACTAGAAGACATGTGTAGGACTTGTGTTTTGGTTATACTCGTGGATGTTTTGGTGGTATTTGTTATGTCCTTATGGACTTTTATTCGGACTTTTGTTCGATTTATTTTGATTGTGTATTCCTGCTCAGATGGCAAAAGAGGTAAGTCTAGATGTCGTAGACTTTTTATTTATGTTGGTTGTTGGCCGGAGGCCTATATATGATTTGTATGTGTGGTTTATGTTCCGATCGTGTTGACTGATGTATAGTGGGTCGTGTGTGTCTTGTATACAAGATTCGTATTGTCACCCGTACAGGGGAGATGCTGTCGGATTTTTATCTAGCGGGGACTCCCTCGGGGCATGACAATGGGAGACCATGAAGCAGACCCTTATTCACAGTGAGAGTATTAAGACTTTCATTGATGTCTCGCGCCATGTTGAACTAGAGGCGGAGAGAGTAGAATCCGCGAGGATTTCTGGCCAAGCCTATTTGGTTGTCGGTTCTGTTGGATCATCTGGATCCAAGAAAAAGAGATAGTTCAAGAAGGGGAAGGGAAAGAAGAAGAAGTTGTTGCTGCAGGTGGGACAGGCCCAATCAAGAAGAACAAGAACAAGAACAAGAAGATAGGGAAGAAATCTAAAAGCAAGGTGACTTGCTTTAATTGTGACAAAAAGGGTCACTATGCTCGGGAGTGTACTGAGCCAAGAAAGGTAACTTCTAGTTTGTCTTCTGAGTATTTTGTTGCTAGTTCTGTGTTGTTGGCTGATTCTTATCCTTTGTAGATTATAGATTCGGGAGCAACCAACCATGTAGCTCGGGAGCAAGTTACATATGTGGAGTACCACAAGGTACCAGCTGGCAATAAATGGATATATGTAGGAAATAATGCAAGAGTCGAAGTTAAAGGAGTCGACACTTGCAAACTTAACCTTCGGAGTGAAAGTACTTTGTTTCTACTTGATGTCTTGTATGCTCCTGAGATTCGTAGGAATCTTATTTTTGTTACTTGTCTTCTTGATTTAGGATATTGTATTAACTTTTATAGTCGATGTGTTGAACTCAAGATTGACTCAGTGTCAATCGGATATGATTTTTTAACGAATGGGTTTATGGTTCTTGATGTGGAACCAAATGTCAATTGTGTGATTGATAATTGTTTTTCGAACATTGCTCTCACTAGTGATGCAGATATAACTGATGAAGTTTGGCATGCTAGATTAGGACATATAGGACAAGATCGCATGAATCAGTTAGCTAAAGAGGGCTTATTGGGCTCTCGTGCTAAGATTAGCTTGTCTATATGTGAGCATTGTCTTGCTGGAAAAGCAACTAGGAAACCATTCGGTAAGGCTATTAGGGCAGAGTTACCATTGCAATTGATTCATTCGGATATTTGTGGTCCAATGAATGTGAAGGCTAGACATAGAGCTTCCTATTTCATTACATTTATTAATGATTTCTCTCGTTTCGGTCATGTGTATTTGATTTCTCACAAATCTGAAGCATTAGATTGCTTCATTTGTTATATGAACGAGGTTGAGAATCAAACGGAACGTAAGGTTAAGACTTTACGCACTGACCGTGGAAGAGAATATTTGTCTGATATGTTCAAGACAATATGTAATGATAAAGGGATTATTAGACAACTGACAATCCCTGGAACTCAATAGCAAAATGGGGTTGCTGAGAGAAGAAATAAGACTTTTCTCGAAATGGTTAGGTCTATGATGGTGCAGGCTAATTTGTCGATCTCTTATTGGGGAGATGCATTATTAGCTGCAGCCTATATACTTAACAAAGTGTCTTTTAAGTTAGTTCCATCTACCCCATATGAACGTTGGACACGTAGAAAATCAGATTTGAGAAATCTGAGACCACGGGTCGATTGCCTATGTTCATGAAAGTTCTCACAAGTATGGAAAACTAGGACCTAAAGGTAAGAAGTGTATCTTTATAAGATATTCTGATACCTCCAAAGGTTATGTTCTCATAGGTGAGCAACAAGATAGAACAATCTCCGAATTGGATTCGAGAGATGCTACTTTTCTCGAAACTGAGTTCCCAGTTAGAGGTGAAGTTGATAAGACAGTTTCTCTATTTGAGGAGGATGAGTCGTTGTCAACTAGACAAGTGTCTAGTGGGATACTTGGAACTAGTCAACCCAGTGGGAGTACTTTGCCTAGTCATGGGGTGACTTCTCATCAGCCCAACTTACGGAAAAGTGTTCGTAAGATCAAACCTAAGAAGAGGTTTGATATTGAGAATGAGGCAATGATAACACTCCCTGTTGACGATGAAGAACCTCAATCAGTTAAAGAAGCTCTGGGATCTAGAGTTAGAGAAAAGTGGAGAGAGTTAGAGAAAAGTGGAGAGAAGCAATGGTTGAAGAAATGGAGTCAATGATTAAGAATCATGTTTGGGAGTTAGTTGATCTTCCTCCTGGCCGAAGGGCTATTGGGAATAAATGGATTCTCAAAATAAAGAGGAAAGTAGATGGATTGATTAACCGATACAAAACTCGTTTGGTTGCAAAAGGATTTACCCAATTGGAGGGTATTGACTTTGAGGAGACATTTTCTCCCGTAGTGAAGTTTGTGTCAATCCGAGTTATTTTGGTTTTAGTGGCACATTATGACTTGGAGTTACATCAGATGGATGTAAAAATCGCTTTCCTTAACAGTGAGCTTGATGAGGAAATCTATATGGTTCAACCAGAAGGTTTCATTGTTGAAGGCCAAGAAGATAAAGTATGTAGATTGAAGAAATCTATATATGGGCTAAAGCAAGCATCAAGACAGTGGAACATAAGATTTAACAAAGTGGTTTTATCTTATGGCTTCGAAATGATCAATGAGGATAATTGTGTTTTCCTGAAGAAGGACAAAGGAAAGTATGTCATTTTATCATTATATGTTAATGATATGCTGATTGCAGGAAATGACATAGGTTTTGTGATAGAAGTCAAAAAGTGGCTTTCATCACAGTTTGACACAATAGATATCGGAGAAGCTGAATACATCTTAGGAGTAAAGATCATCAGGGATCGATCTAAGAGACTTTTGGATTTGTCTCAAGAGTCTTATATAAATATGATGTTACAATACTTCAGCATATCTAATTGCAATAGTGAACAGACACTTATTGTGAAAGGTACTGTTCTGAGCAAGAGTATGAGTCCCAAAACTCCTAATGAGATAGCCGAGATGAATAAAAAATCATATGTTAGTGTTGTTGGTAGTTTAATATACACTATGTTGTGTACTCGTCCCGATATCAGCTATGTTGTTGGCTTAGTCGGGTTCCAATCAAACCTGTGACCAGACACCGAAGCGATAAAAGGATATTCGGGATATCCGAAGCGGACGATGATTACTGACTCTGTTATCAAGGATCAGATATGAGTCTGAAGGGTTATTCAGATGCAGATTGGGTTGGGAATCTGGATGCTAGAAAATCCACATCAGGCTATGCGTTCTTGTTAAATAGTGGCGTCATCTCCTGGAACAGCAAGAAACAAGCCTGTGTGACCTTATCAACTATGGAAGCTGAATATGTGGCATGTTCAGTAGCTGTACAAGAAGCAGTATGGTTAAGGAGGTTCCTGAAGCATCTGAAGATTGCTGAAGATAGTGAAAGTCCAGTGACTGTCTACTGTGAAAGTCAAACTGCTATAGCTTTTTCTAAGGATCCCAAATATCACAGGAAGAGCAAGCATATAGCTATAAAGTATAACTTTATCAGAGATATTGTTGCTAAGAAGAAGATGATTCTTGAGTATATCCCTACACGAGCTATGCTTGCAGATCCTTTTACTAAGCCAATGACTAGAGAGTCATTTAATAAGCATGTAAAGTTTATGGGACTTCGTAGAATGTATCAGTTTTGTAATGACAATTGGATATTATAATTTGATTGTTTTTAATGCAAGTCATAATTCATTCAGTGTATGTAATGTTACATTCTAATAAGATCTCGGTGAGCATGTTGACAGGTAGTGATTGGTCCTCTCACATGGACAATCATCTCTGTTTGTTATGTACGAATAGGGGTAAGACTATTGCTTATAGGATAACTTTGGAAGCTATATGTATGGGATACATACCTATAAGCTAGGGTTGTCTTGATATGTGTATCAAAATAAGATCATTTAAGAAAAGTTATCGAAGTAAATGTTCTCACCATTTACTGTACTTGTTTATGAGCCAGATTAGAATTCATATGTTGAATTTAGGATTAGACATTTGGAATGTCTGGATCAAAATCTGTACGATGTTGAGGAAAACATGCGCTCGTTATTGATGAAGAGAATAACATCGTAGCATATGATTCATACCACCTGTACTAAGGTGACAATAAGGGTAGTAGGAGAATGGATCTCTGCTTCTCTACTATGTGAGCCCTTTTGAGATTATATGTTAATCTCAACATTTGCCTTTTGTGACTATTTAGGTGTATGCTTGAAGTTTTATTCAGGGTATGCTACTTTAACATGTAAACCTATTGACTATGGATGATTCGATCTATGGAACATGACTAGGAAAGCGACTGATTAATATGAATAGATTCACACTAAAAAGAAAGATTAAATATATTTACATCCTTTGAGAATTATTCATTGGTCGATCCATTTATGTTATGTATGGAAATGTTTGTGATTATTGAGAATATGGAACATGCTCTTGACTTGATGGTCATTATGAGGAATTAGAGATGTTCATATTGATGTAAGTGGAGATTATTTAATCTTGAGATTGAGAAGCGCTTACTAGCAAGTTTTGAACCTCCTAACAAAATTTTGAGTCGACTTTTAATTAGTTATTATTATGAAATTTTAAAAGTTTTGATCATATTAGATGTATTAATCAGTTTTAAAAAAAAACAAAAACAAAAACAAAAACAAAAAAAAAGAAGCGGACTAACTCATTGCGGTGCTAAGCGTAATTTGAACTTGGGTCGCGTCAAGTGCGAACCCATGGGATAGTCTAAACATGGCTCAACCTTTTGACGGATCATGCTGAGTAGAGTCGGCCCTGGGCAAGACAGTTGGGGCTCCTGCCTAAGGCCTAATAATTTTTTTTAAATTAAATAGGAAAAGGATATAATTTTTATTGAAAAATAATTTTTTTTATAAATAAAAAGACTCCTTTTTTTTTTTACTTCGCCCAGGGCCCTGGAATACCGAAGGTTGGCTCTGATGCTGAGCACAATTGTACAAAGCCCAAAGTTGTCAAGTTTAAGTTTGAGCTTAAAAAAATATGGAACGGTCATATTAATAGTCCCCTCCGATCCTTCCTACTGGTGAAGGAGGCAAATCAGAATTTCAAATGATAAATACAAGAGAAGAGGTCGATTAATAGATCAGGATTGTGAAATCTTCAAAAATTAATCTCTGCTTATTTTAAGAATTATTTCTTATACTTATCAAGATAATCCTAGGAGCTTTTTGAATTTGAGCTTGAGGTTGAGCTTGAGATCAATTTAAAATGAAATATTTATTTAAATCTATATAATAAGTGAGTAAAAAAATGAATAAAGATTGGATAAACTATAATTGAAACCTCTGGTTCTGTGACACTGAGCTCCTCTCTTAATTTTTTTGAATAAATAATAAAATATATCACCTTTAATGCTCTTCCATCCTTCAAATGTAATATAACAAATTTTATAAACTTTTCTATAAGAAACATAATCTCTCCTACGTATTAATTAAATGCACTCCACGTACTTTCCAAAATTTTTCATTAAATCGGATCAGTTGTCCGCATAATTAGTTGCATAGAAAATTTAAATGCCTGATATTAATTAAAAGAAATTAACTTAATCAAAACTAGCAAGTATAAATTAGCTAGGCTACGTGAGTCATTAACCATTCTTTAAGAAAACCCGACATATGTTAGCCGCCAATTAGCTAGTTTAAGTGTAGGTTAATTAATCTCGATAATCCGTACTTATCCTTTTTGTCAAACAAAATAATAAACGATAACTGAAATTTAGTAAATCAAAAAATAATGAGACAATTAACCGATGATTACTAAAAAGATAGATTTGGTTACTATATTTAGTAATGATCACTTTAAAAAGTTTAGATTTGGTTACTATATTTAGTAATGATTAATTTACAATCAAAATAACGATTTCATTATATTCAATTTATCAATCAAAACTAATGATTAATAAACTTTAATAACGATTAATCTCGATTACTAATCGTTAAAAAATTTAAAATTTGAAAATAACGCGCTAGAATATATAAATACTGCTCAGCTATCCTCTCTGGATTTCATTTCATTTCCCTCTCCACCTTCCCTCCAGTTTTCGTTCCTCCTTCGTCACCATGGCGCTGCTGCTCGCTTCCGACGTCGCGAAACCTCCCGCCGTTCATGGACTCAGCCGTGGAGTCTTGGGCGGATCGCATGATCCCACAGCGATCAGACGGAAGCGCGAGCTTTGCATCGACGATGAGTCCGCCGGAGAAAACGTTGCTGCGAAAAAGCAACGAGTAGAGTTGCCGATTTCTTCGTCGAAACTGGCCTTGGTTCTGGATTTAGATCTCACTCTCCTAAACTCGGTCGGGGTAAGCAACATTGTCCAAACACTGTATTTCCTCGTGACTTTATTTCAATAATTAAATGCTAACTCCTCCTTTCATTGTTTTTTCTATCAGTTTGATCGACTCGATCCCGCTGATAAACGAGTTCTGCAAAAAAAATTGGCAACGCCGCAAGAAAATAAAAATGGCGATCTGTTCTGCGTCGATCGTCTCAAATATTGGACGAAACTTCGACCCGGCGCCAGAGAATTCATCCTCAAGGTAAACCATCAATTTTTTTAAGTATTTAATCTCTTTATTTATTCAGTGTTTATTTATCATTATCATTACGTTTTATTTCTGTTTATTTATCAGTGTTTATTTTATTCAGTGTTTATTTATTCTGTAAGTGTTTATTAAATTTTATTTCTGTTAATAGTTTTTTTTTGTTTTAATTTTTTATATTATCATTAAATTTGTTTGATGGATAAATGAATAATGTTTTCAAATAAAATTAGAAGATACAGTGTTGTTTATTATAGATGTTATTTATTAATAAAACAACTAAATAAAGAAATTAAATATTAAGAAAAAAAAAGGTTTACATGATTTTTAGCAACTCAAAAAATTTAAGATAAAATTTCTAAATAGTTAGTTAGTGTGGTGAGTTTTAGCAAGAAATTAAAGAGAATATTTAGTAATTATAACAATGTAGTTACTGAATTTGTCATAGCATAATTAATGAGCATCAAGGTCAAAATTAAGCTATATATATTATCTCTTCCTTATACTGAATTTGCCCATTATATTTTAGATGATCCTCCTTGATGCGTGCCACTTGAAATTATGCTAGTCGATGAGAGTATATATAGACAAAAATTGCAGTAGGAATTATGAAGAGAAACTAATTAATTAGCTGAAGTAATTGATGTTTGAATTATGAAGAGACTCAACTGAAGGTTTTAAATTAAAGTATAACTAAAATTAAAGACGTATTGTATTTTGATAATAAAATAAGTGAAGGAATATTTAGTTTGATATGTTAGATTTAATTTTCAATAAAGAGGCATCATTAATATGATATAGATGGAGGATTAGTTCTTGTAGCATCTTATTGATATCAACTTCATAATTAATTTTCTAAGTTCCATAATGCATGCTTTTACAACCTATCATATTGGAACCGGTTTCTCCATGTGTCTAAATTCGTCTTGGTTAAAGTTGGACTTAATTAGATTGACATAATTGAAATAATTAGAACAAGCACATGATAATGATATACCGGTTAAAGTTGGACTTAATTATTTTTTTTTCCTGCTATAATTTCGTTCATAGATATTTTTACTTTTTTTTTTCTGCTGTAATTCGATTAATGGAGAATTTAATCTTGTTTATACAAGTGTATATACCGGTTAACTTCGAGGATACAATTCCTCAGGGTTTCTTTTCTTGCTCTTTGGTTTTCTAATTTTCAATGTTCACGTGTATTAATCTAATTATATATATGTGTGTGAATTAATCATTTTTGTTATTTTGTATCAGGCCAGTCAAATGTTCGACTTGTACATCGTCACTATGGGGGCTCGCATATATGCAGATGCCATGGCTGAGTTATTGGATCCCACCGGCACTTTATTCTCGGGTAGAATTATCTCCAGAGAGGATGCCAGTATAGATGATCATGGTTTATTGATTAAAAATTTAGATCTCGTGGCTACTTCCGAGTCTAGAGTATTAATTTTGGATGATACTGTACGAGTTTGGCCACATAATCAGTGGAATCTCATTCATATTAAAAGGTACGTATAAATAAATAAATAAAATATTTTTTTATTTATAATTTAAATTATTAATAATTTAATTTGTGTAGATACGCCTATTTTCCTTACACTTGGCGTAAGTACGTAGCCACAGTAGGAGAATCACCATTTTATACTACTATGGATGATGATTACACTCTAGCATCTGTCTTTTCGGTAAGAAATTAATATCCTTTCTAATTTACTAAGATTAATTTGAATTTTAAATATGTAAACATGTCTAACATTTATTTATATGTTGCTTTATAGATGCTAAAAAAAGTTCACGATGATTATCATTTGGTGCATCAGTATGTGAGTCACGTAGACGTTCGGAGCATACTGGCTAGTACTTTCAGAGAGTAGATACTTTTTATTTGTTATTCTGAATTATTATTTTGTAAAAAAACCTTTGTGAATATATACAATTTATCAAAATGGAATAAATTTTTTATCATGTATATCTCTCTCTCTGTACTCTGTATTTGCTATTCTTAATTATATTGCAGAGTATATTTCTATGTACTTTCGTATATTAGTTACTGATTAGTATTAAATGTTTGACACTGATCGACAAAAATAATGTTTAATTCTAAAATGTAGTTGTTCTGTCTAATAACTTCAGTGTGAAAGTACTACTCTTTTGGTTAAAGTTTTTCTTCAGCATATCTTCATGGTCATTATCATCCTATTCAACAACATCTTTAAATAAGAGTTAGCAACTCAACTCAACTCAATATCAAATAAACCATTTCTTGGATCACCAATTCTGTTACTAATTTTACCATGCAATTAATCCTTAAGAATGTTTAACTAACTACTGTTTGAATAGGAATAAAATCAGCCATTCACATTCTTCCTTGTACATATTACAGCTTCACTTTCTTACATTCTGAAGTGGATGGAAATGAAACACAAAGGGCTAACTACTGTTTGACTGATCCAAGAGCTTCAAGTTCTTTTCTTTTGGTTCCACGTACTCTTCTATTTCTTTTGATCTCCAACAATCTCCTCAAACCATGCACTTTCGTTCTCGGTTCCTCTTTACTTGCACTCGTCTTGCTCGTGCCATCGTTAGCAATCGGTCCTCTACCAGAATACTCTTTGGCTTCGAACACCGATGAAGTAAAAGATGTATCTGCTGCTGCGAAAGACATTGGCCCGTTCGACGGGACTCCAACAGCTCCATCCCGATGAGGTGGTGGGAACTTCTCGCTTTTGCTGGTCATGTTTATTCCAGTCATTAACCGCATTCTCTGCAAGTTAGCAAGAGAGGATAAGATACCTATCTGAGTTCATGGCTAAAGAGCTTCACAAAATGTTAAAAGATTACTGGATTCACAAAGGGCAGTAGTAAAATGGGATGGAGATATTGTATTGATCTTGTTCTCAGAAGACACTCACTGCATTGGATATATACAAGTACCTAATAACCAAAGCATGATAGATCATGAATCAATAACTTGCATTCTTAAAACCAAACTCAATAAAACTAGATCTTTATGCATGAATCGTTTTGTATTCATTTAGTTTTTAGAATGCATGTTGTAGATTCATGTTCCATGCATCAAAGCAAAGGTCATTTTGTTGATTATATAGCATTAGGTCATTGTTTTTTTGTTAGTTTTGCAATAGATTTCGATCTATTAATACAAAATGATGATTGTTCATTGAAAATAAAGATAGAAAATCTAGATTTAGGTGTTGATTTTAAGGTTTTCAGATTTTTTCACAGAACGGCTGCAAAAACTTGGGAACCTCCATTGTATGTGGTTAAAATCGTTGTGTTTGATCTGGAAACACAATGTTGATTCACCATCAGTAGACTGTTGTAAAGAGTTAGTTGACTGATGCGCTTAAAATTGCGAACAAAAATTTCATGAGTCAACTGCGGCACTCGATGGCTTCTTGTGCATCGTCTAATAAATCTATCTATACATATGTTACTAATTTGAATTAGTATTATCGTCAAAGTGAGAATTATTAGATAGACTTAGTGCATCGTGTATATTTATGTTTAATGTAATTGGCTATATGTTCAAGGATGGCTTATAAAGCAAACTTTAAAAAAAAATGACCTTAACTTGTCCCATTATTTGTTATTCAATGTTTTCTATATCCAAGGATCTAGATCATTATTCCAGAACCGTATACAGAAGAACTAATGCCCATAACTCAAGTAATTAAGCAAAAGAAATGTGTCGAATATTTGAATCATGGCAATGGCAGTGTGTATCTATCCACAAGGTCTTTCTAAGATATCAAATGTTAGGAATGTCACTGCCACTAATGGCGGCATGTAGAGGAATAGAATGTTAATACATTACCTCGATCGGTTCTTCCAGGAAAAACTGGTTTCTCCATTAACAACTCTGCTAAAATGCAGCCAACACTCCAAAGGTCTATACCAAGACCATAATTTGTTGCACCAAGTAGGAGTTCTGGGGCTCAATACCTTAATGTGACCACTTGACTGGTCATTCGTGCCTTATGGTCCAGATCAAAGGTAGAAGAAAGTCCAAAATCAGCTATCTTGAGTATCCCTTCGTTGTCCAAAAGCAAATTTGAACACTTAATATTGCGGTGTAGGACTCCTTGGCTGTGACAATGCTCGAGACTAGATAGTAACTGTTTCATGTAGCATTTGACCTGGGGCAAATTACAGAACCAAGAACATCAACTACATGTAACATAATGGCAGAGGGTATGTTCATATTATTGTGTAAACCAAAAAGAAATATGCAGATATATATAACAACAATTCTGGTGGCACTAACACTCTCATTTTAGTAGGATAACAATTAAAACTTGTATTTCATGCATCTTTCTCTGTCAACAGATAACTTGCCTGATTTATAACAACATTTGAACTTTCAGCAATTGTGAAACAAGAAAGCGAACGAAGCACAATAGTCAAACTTCTTTGTCATAGACCATTGCCATAAACCTTTTAGATTTACAGCATTCCAATAATTTTTTTTTCTTCTTTACCGTCTATAATATTGAAGCTATAAATCTTCTCAGATAACTAATTGAAAAGTAACAGAAACAAAAATAGAACTTATACATGATATTTATAGACTTTGAAAAAGCTTATGATAGAATCTCAAAAAAAATTATGTAAAAAATTTCCAAACAAAAAAGTACTAGCATAGTGTATATTGAAATAATTAAAGATATTTATGAGGATATAATGAAAAGATTGAAAACATCGAGAGAATTAACCAACGTGTTTCCCATAAAAATAAAGCTAGACCCCATATCAGCTTGATGTCCCTATATTTTTAACTAATCATGAGATGAACAGTAGAACAGTTACTAGGAGATCCAGCAGCATCATTAATAGAACAGTAGAAGAGGAGAACAGAGGTTAGCCAAGAAAGGAATCCAAGAATTAACTGAATTAAATCATCAAGAAGAAGATGCGAGTTCACATTCCAAAAATCTAAGAACCTAAATAGGGAGAAAGGGGCCGACCTGAGGCTCCGTGACAGTACCTTGGAAACCTTACGGAACGAGTTCGCTCAGTGAGGATTCCATTCGAGGAGAGAATCTTCGGTGACAGAGAGGAGCCAGGTCAGCCAGGTGGAGGCGTCTGAAGGGGAGAGCACTGGCTTAAGGCATCCCCGAGCCATAAATGTCTTGACTTGGAATGATTTTCTGAACCTCTTGACCCTGTCGAACCCTTCGAATTCTCGTACAATTGCCACACATCGTTCGAGGCCCTAGATCAGATGGCTAATAAGCGCCACCTATCTCTCCCAATTTTTCTTTATAAGCAACTTTTTTTAAACCTAAAGCACGACATTTGCTTGTCGCAGCGTCCCCTTAGCTCAGTCGTCCTCTTTGACGAATTCATTTCCTTTCTTCTTTTTCTCTAGCGTGTTCGCCTCCTTGCCTCTTTGTAAGTCTCTCCCTCCCTTCTTCCAATGGTTGAGAGTCCTAATCTTTGGTTCCTTAGAACCCACAATGTCCAAACTCAAGAAGACCACGGTGAGCTTAGGTATGCATTCCATATCCATCCTTCCTACTGGCTTAGGGTGCCTAAACTAGACCAACACCCGCACGAACTGCCCGAAGGCTTCACGACTTTCTTTCACGACCAACTGGCGGCTGGCCTACGCTTCCCCCTCCACCCCTTCTATGACGAGTTATCATCCTAATTCTGCATCCCGCTATAACAGATGGCTCCCAACAGAAGTCGGTAGCCAACCAAGAGATAGCTGAGGTAATATCCGGTTTGAGCTTCAACGTCAACGTCCTATTAGGGGGAGTACTCTATCATTTCGTCCTAAGTCCGATAGAGACCAAGCTAAATGGGTCCTTAAGTAAAAATCTTACGCTTGTCTCCCGCATATTATTTACACCTAACTTGGTCTTTTGTTTTCTGCAGCTAAAGTCATGTTGAGGGCCTCTATCAACAAACGAATGAAATGGAAAAGGGCCCAAATGATTGCCCCTCTAGAAGCTCCTGCCAAGACGCCAGAAGAAGTGGGATCGGATCAACCCCCACCACTTCAACCTTCTATGGTGGCTAAAACAATCAGTTCCAGAGAGTCGAAGGAGCGGCTTCGACATGGGAAGAGGGGTCAGGTGATCAAGTCTTCACTCGAGGGGAGCCCCTCTCGAAGGTCCCTGAGTCCAATGCTTAACAACTTGGCTAGGTCGAGTCACTACGGGCGATCTGGCAGTCCCACTCCCGCCGCTTCACCTACAACCTCCAGTCCGACACCGATTCCTATTGGGCCCTATCCTAAGGCTCCGGCTCCACCTTCCAAGGCACCTCCATCATCCTACTGGAGCAGCCCTAGCCCCTCTCTCCCAAGGATGACCTCGGGGCACGGTATACCGATGAGGGAATTCCCTCCTCCCAAAGGGTTCCTCAAAAAGATCCATGATGCGGTCGGAGCATCTGCTAAGGACAAGTCTGTGTTGGTGCTTTGCGATGCCAGGAATAGCCATATAACATAGGTATGGGTCTCTCGGCTCGACTTTAACCCTATTTATATTACTGCTTAATCACTTTCTTCGGCAATTCTGGGCTCACCACTTGGAGCTGATGACGCAACTCCCCTTGATGACAGGAGCATTTTAGGGTATGCGTGCTCAAGTAGCTTCGGTCTCTGCCCAACTCCATGAGAAGGAGAAAGAGCTCAAGATCACCTAGGTCGAGTCTACCGTGTTCTGAGCAAAGGCCCTTCGGTACGACGCTGAGATATCCAATCTATGTGCTCAAGTAATAGAGATCGAAGAGTTGCGAGCCAAAGCTGCTGAAGTGGAGGAGCTTCAGGCCCAAGCGGTTGAAGTAGAGGAGCTCCAGGCAAAATTGCTCGAGTCGGAACAGGATCGGCTAGCCCAAGCGACGACGGAAGCGACTCACCAACAGAAGTTAGCAACTCAAGCTGAGACAGCAAAGGTCGAGTTAGCTTCGTATCAGGCTGGCAAAGAGGGGCGGTGGGAAAGCCACAAGAGGGCCTTTCTGACTTCTGAAGAGTTTGCCGATATACTAGGGGAGTGCATGATCGATCTCATGGACATCGGTTATTAGGGCGTCATTCGACACTTCAAGGAAGCTGGCTACCCACCCAAAGAAGCCCCTATTGATTTTTTGGACCTTCAATGTCTAATCGACAAGACCCCTAACGCAGAGCTCGGCGAGTTTAAGGGATAACTTGTGACTAGTTTTAGCAATTTTTGCACTTTTGGGGTACTTGTAATGACTACTCGCTTTAATATAAAGTTTGTTTTTGTCGACTTCAATATAAATATTTCACTTGCGTACCCGATTAGTTTGGTGAGTGTGGCGGGACACCTCGACAACTTTTATTAAGGGAGGCCTTGGTTCGAGACACAAAGGAACAATGCGTCGAACGACGACTTGGCTGAAGGACGCCTCTGTCCTAGGCACGAGAGAATGTACTGCACTGAACGATGACTTTGTTGAAGGATGCCTTGGTCCGAGATATGAAGAAATATACGACACCGTGATAGGAGACTTTGCTAAAGGATGCCTCGGTCCAAGACACGAAGGAATATACGTACGGTGTCATGATAGGTGACTTTACTGAAGGATGCCTCGGTCCAAGACACGAGGAAATATACGATGTCGTGATAGGCGACTTTGCTGAAGGATGTCTCGGTCTGAGACACGAGGGAATATACTGCATCGTGATAGGCAACTTTGCTGAAGGATGCCTCGGTCCAAAACACGAGGGAATATATGGCACCGTGATAGGCGACTTTGCTGAAGAACGCTTCAGTCCAAGACACGAGGGAATATACAGTGTTGTGAGAGGCGACTTTGCTAAAGGACACCTCGGTCCGAAACATGAGGGAATATACAATGCTGTGATAGGTGACTTTGCTGAAGGATGCCTCGGCCCGAAACATGAGGAAATATATGGCGCCATGATAGGTGACTTTGCTGAAGGATGTCTTGGTCCAAGACACGAGGGAATGTACGACATCGTGATAGGCGACTTTGCTGAAGGACACCTTGGTCCGAAATACGAGGGAATATATGGCGCCATGATAGGCGCCTCAACCCGAGACACGAGAGAATATATAATGTCGTGATAAGCAACTTTGCTGAAGGACGCCTCGGTCTGAGACATGAGGGAATATACGATGTCATGATAGGTGACTTTGTTGAGGGTTGCCTCGGTCCGAAACATGAGGGAATATACGGCGTCGTGATAGTCGACTTTGCTGAAGGATGGAGGACAACCTTTTATTATCTCAAGGAAAGAGTACTATTACATACCCACTTGGCCACTAGCCAACTACACATGGTAAGGTCGTAGGTGAAAAGTGTTCCATGGTCGGGCAAGTTCTTTCCCTTTGTCATCCTACAAATAATAAGCTCTAGAGCTTGCGAACCTCCCCCACAGGCTGAATCTTTTTCTAATACAAAGTCCCCCGATTGAAAGGAATGAGGTACTACCTTTTTATTGTAAACTTGAGCTATCTTCCTCTGAAAGGCCCCTATTCAGAGAGAAGCATTCTCTCGAGTTTCGCTTACTGAGTCCAATTATGTCAACCACTTCTTAGTATTTTCGGCAATGCCTGAGGTGTAAGTGACAACTCAGGGTGATCCCATGCCAATCTCCACAGGGACGAGAGCCTCCGAACCATAAACAAGGTGGAAAGGGGTGAGGCTCGTACTGTCTTTGGGGGTTGTTCAGTATGCCCAGAAAATACTTGGTAGCTCCTCGACCCAACTTCCTGTGGTATGATCTAGCTTGGTCTTGAGTCCCCAAATCAACTCCCGGTTAGTTACTTCGACTTGGCCATTGCTCTGAGGGTATGCCACTAAAGTAAAGGTCTACTGAATTTTTAGCTGTTGGCACCACTCCTTGATCTTTCGACCTTGGAACTATCGACCGTTGTCCAAGACTAGCTTATGCAGGATGCTAAATCGACAGACAACATTTTTCCAAAGGAACTTCAGTACCGCTTCTTCTGTTATCTTGGCCAAGGGTTCGACTTCTACTCACTTGGAGAAGTAATCCACCACGATAAGTAGGATTTTTTTTTTACTTGGCCCCGTTGGCAATGGATCCACAATATTCATCCCCCATTGATCAAAGGGCAAGATATCAATGAGGACTTCAATAACTCCTCCGATCGTGGGAGAAATTCTGGTGTTTCTAGCAACTAAGCACATACGAACACAACAGGCAATATCATTCTGCATAGTCGGCCAGAAATATTCGACTAATAAGATTTTTCGGGCTAGGGCCCTCCCACCCAAATAATTTCCACAACAACCCTCATGTATCTCCCTCGAGACATATTCAGCTTCTGCCGAGTCAAGACACTTGAGCAAGGGACGAGCAAAGGCACGCTTGTACAAAGTATCTCCCACTAAGACATATTTACCCCCCTTCTCTTCTTTATGAGTCGTGCCTCTTCCTTGTTACCCGATAATACCCCCTCCTTCAAATAATCCATCAAAGGATCTCTCCAATCCACAGCGCATTCTAGCAGGCTCTGGTTGATCTGGGCGATGAGTTGAGTCTCGGCAACTGCCCATGCGAGCTAGCTCGTCAACCTTCTGATTTTCCCCTCGAGGAATTTTGTGTAGCACCACCTCCTGCAATTCAACCACTAACTTCTGATATGCCTTGATATAAAGTTGGAGTCGACTGCTATTGATGTCGAAAGATCCCTTGACCTACTCCACTGCCAACTGTGAATATGAATGTAAGATGACTCAAGAAGCCTCAACATGGCGAGCAACACAGAGACCGGCCAATAAGGCTTCATACTCAGCTTCATTGTTTGAAGCACGAAAGTTGAGTTGTAAAGCTATCTGAATCATATCCCCCTGTGGAGATATCAATAATACTCCCACACCGCTTCCCTTCTTAGTGGTTGAGCCATCGACATATATTTTCCATACTTTATTCTTCTCGATCCTGAAGCTTCAACTAAAAAGTTCGCCAATACTTGCCCTTTAATGGTGATTCGTGGTAGGTATTGAATGTCATACTCGGCTAACTCAGTGGTCCTCTTGACTAGATGATCGGACGCCTCCGAATTAGTTAATATCCTTCCCACGTCGTTGTTGGTTAGAATCGTAATTGGATGAGAAAGGAAGTAGAGACGGAGCCTCCCAGTAATTATGAGGAGAGCCAGAGCCAATTTCTCCAAGGTGGTGTATCAACTTTCTACTTCTTTCAACAAATGACTGACGAAATATATAGGAAGTTGCTTTCTTTCTTCTTAGCGAATCAAGACGGACCCCACAACTTCTTCTTAGGCAGCCAAATATAGCCATAATCTTTCTCCTACTTCAGGTTTGGCTAAAGTGGGTAATTAAGATAGATACTACTTAAGATCAGCAAAATCCCGCTCGCACTTTTCATCCCATGAAAACCAAGCTGACTTGCGGAGTATCTTGAAGAAGGGAAAACTCTGCTCAACCGACTTAGAGATGAATCGTGAAAGGGCGGTGATTCTTCCCAATAACCGTTGCACCTCCTTAGTATTTCGTGATGATGCCATATTTTGTAAGGTCTAGGTCTTCTCAGGATTAACCTCAATTCCTCTCTCGGTTACAATATAGCCAAGAAATTTGTCACTCCGAACACCAAATAGGCACTTGTTAGGTTGAGTCGAATTCCATATCAACGAAGGTTACCAAAAGTTTCTACCATATCCTTAGTAATATCCTCCACCCTAATGGACTTAATGGGAATGTTGCCCACGTATACCTCGATATTTTGACCAAAAGTTTGTCCATTAACCTTTGATAAGTAGCACCATCATTCTTTAATCTGAATTGCATGACTTGATAACAAAAGGTGCCCTCTGCCGTAACAAAAATGACTTTTTCTTGATCTTCTCGAGCCAGGGGGATTTGGTGATATCCTTGGTAGGTGTCTAGCATGCAAATAAGTTCACATCCTGTAGTCGAGTCAACCAATTGATCTATCCGAGGCAAAGGGTAGCAATCTTTAGGACATGCTTTCTTAAGATTGCGAAAATCTACACACACCCTCCACTTGCCTCCCGGTTTAGGCACTGACACTACATTAGAAATCCACGAAGGAAATTAGACCTCCCGAATGTGCCTCGCCTGCAGTAGCTTTTGTACTTCGGCTCGTATGATCTGGTCTTTTTCCGGTCTGAAGTACCTTTTTTTCTGCTTCACCGATTGAGCTCTGGGAAAAATGTTTAATAGATGTTCTATTACAGCTCGAGAGATTCTTTTGTTCTGATCCTCAGGACAGGCGAAAATGACTCGCTTGTCCGAGAGACAGCAACTGACTTCCTACTTCAACTTGGGTGGTAAATTGGCTGCAATCCAAATAATCCTATCGGGCTGATCAGGCCAGACTGGGATGGTTTCCTCTTCACCCAAGGGCTCTTCTCGAAGGGTATAAATCTCAGCGGGCTTCATCCTCCGACTCTTCTTGGGACCCATTTAAACTTCGTCTCCATAACACTTTCTAGCTGCCTTCTGATCTCCCGTGGCCTCTCCGACTTGGTTATTCATCGGGAACTTGAACTTTTGATGGTAGGTTGATACAACAGCTTCAAAGGAGTGCAAAGCCAGCCTTCCCAAAATAACATTGTAAGATGAAGCAACCTCTACCACTATAAAAGTGGTAATTCTGGTTCGACATATGGGCTCCTCTCCAAGAGATAACGGTAAGTCGACTCGACCATGCGGCAACACTTTATGCCCCAAGAAATCAAAAAGGGCGGTGTTCATCGGCTATAGTTTGGCACGGTCGAGCTGCATATGAACAAAAGCCTCTTTTAATAGAATGTTTACTGAGCTACCTGTATCTACAAATATTCGAGCCGCATCATAGTTGGCTATAGTGGCCTGAATCACCAAAGCATCATGGGGAATGGAGATTCCTCGTAGGTCCTCGACGCTGAAGCTTATTGAAGTTCCTTCAGCTCGTCCTCTACCAATACCCACCTTCATATTCTCCAGACTTCTCCCATGAGCCTTTCTTGCTCGATTGGAATCTCCATCAGTTGCTCATCCTGCAATCATACTAATAGTACCTCGATGTGGAGCATTGGGCATGTCCCGTGGAGAATCCCGGTGGGGAGTTTTCTTCCTTAGGGAGAAATCGAGAGCTCTTCGTGGTATCTTAGCCCGTCTATCAGATTCCTCAAGATAGGTTCACCGGGCTTGTCACAGGGGGACATGTCGAGCACTGAGTCTTGGCTCTAGTCTCTCTCTGAGCTGTGATAATCCTTGTTGAGTTTCTATACTCCTCTACTGCTCCTGTACTACTTGTCTGATCTCATCGGCCAAACTATGACACTCTTGGGTGGAATGGTCGTACACCTAATGGAAAGCACAGAATCGATGGAATTGATCCTGCCCCACGGGCAATTGAGCAATCTCTTGAATAGTTTGGATCACTTTATCTCTGGTTGGGTGAGGCGCATAAGGATGGGGAGCTCGAGGTGGATGAGCAAGGGCAGGGAAAGGATCCTTCTTATTCGGCCGCAGTGGGTGAGGCTTACTTGAGTCTCCTACAACTTTGTGTTCATCGGCAGCTCGCTCGACCTCTTCCAGATTGATGTACACTTCAGCCTGCCCCAACAGGGCTTCAAAATCAATAGGAGATCTTTTCATCAGGGACTTAGAGAAATCCCCTCGTATTAAGCTTTGAGAGAAGGCACTGACCACAGTCTCAAATGAAACATTGGAGACATCCATAGCCACCCGATTGAAGCGATGTATGTACTCCCTCAAGGACTCTCGATTTCTCTACTTTATAGATAAAAGATACTGGGTGATTTTATGATACCTCTTACTGCTGGCAAAATGTTGCAAGAAGAGAGAACAGAGGTTCGAAAAGGAATGAATGGATCCTCAGACGAGTCGATCAAACCATCTTTGCGTCGATCCGATCAGAGTGATAGAAAAAATTTTGCACTTCACCCCGTCAGAATAGTTGTGCAGCAGTTCGGCTTTTTAGAATCGATCAAGATGTTCCTCTAGATCAGAGGAGCCATTATATTCTCCGATCGACATCACTTTGAAATGTTTGGGCAACTTATCAGCTATAATATTAGGAGAGAAGGGGGAACCTCTGCTGCCCACTGGAGCTTTTTCCTTCTTAGGATCTCGATCAAGCAGCTTGCGAGAGGTCACTTCTTTGGACGACCCTTGTAGAGATGTCATTGAGGAAGATTCGAGCGGAAACGAAATTATGGGAACTGTGATCGGGGGAGCTAGAGTTGGAGGAGTGGCCACTTGAGAAGGCATCTGAGTTGGAGCTGGGGATGCCTAGACAGGAGCTGGATTTTGTGAGAAGTACCTTTTCAACACTTCTTCCACGGTGGTCGTTACTAGGGCTATGACATCCTCCCTCGTCATGTTTTCTTCGGTGGAGCTTTGATTTCTAGAATTCGCTTTGTGGTCTCTCATCTGTTTCTTAGTTAAATCAATGACGTTTCCCATAGACGGTGCCAATTGTTGCGGATGAAACACCGTGATACGGGGTTTCCCTACAGTGAGGATGACTCAGCGTATATTGAATCAGATGGTCCACTGATTTGGCTAGATTGATGATTCATCTCGGATGAGGCTGATTGATGTATCTTGGATGGGCGAGAGAGGAAAATATGAAAAGAACACAGATTAAGGCGCCGAGAGGGATCTCGACTATGCCCCTCCAATGCTCAAGTCAAGGAACGATAAGAAGAGTGTAACGAATGCAATGCAAGGAGAGGAGCGGAGTGGAGAGTTTGAACCTCTTGGATCTCCTCATGTTACCTTTATATAGCTCATCAATCCCTACGAAGCAGTATGGGAGGTATGAGAGGCGTGGACTCTTTAAGGTGGAAGTCTGTCATATTTAGGAATGATAGAGGTCATTACTTCAATAAATGCAGTAGGCGCATGGGGCGTAATCAATGTCACTCTCGTGGTGATGGGAGACAAGGCTCCATTAATGTTGCGAACGTGCCCCTTGATTTATGCATGGAAGGATGTCTGCTAGTTGTGCAGTGCCCTCGACACGTGATGCCTCATTGGGCATCTTAACTTTAATGCCTTTCACTATGACTGGGACACGTCTGTCAGCCGAGATATAAAGCTGCCGAGACATAAACCTACCGAGATATGAACCTGTCGCCCCGATTATATACTAGGTCAGTATCAGTCAGTATCAATAACGATGCAGAGAAAAATATCCTCAGTCAGGTGGCGGGATCAACTCAACAGTCAAAATGAATTAGAACTCTCAGGTTGGATCCGGTCAAGCAGATTCGACACTGAGCTAGGCCTATTGGGGCAACCACTCAGGGCCCAAAATTTTTTAATATTATTAGAACCTTTATATAAGGCCCAACAAATTTTTTATGTCAAAAGTAACTATAAATAGGGTCCAATTATCAAAATCTTGTCCAGGGCCTTAGAATAGCTTGGGTTGGCTCAAGGTCAAGAGCGACACCATTAACTTACATCTATCATGAGAGCATAGTTTCTCACTTCAATAGTAGTTTATCTCAGCAGTATCCACAGCAGTATCTTACCTCAGTAGTAACTCAACTCGTCAATATCTTATCTCAGCAGTATTCACGTCAATATCTTACCTCGATAGTTTTTTACCTCAGCAGTAACTCAGTTCGGCCTAGGTGTCAAAGCTCAAAAGGTTCTTAATCCAAGCCAACGAGGAAATGGTTGTGTCCCATCACGGAAACCAAATCCTATTGTCTCTATTGTGGGCCTACAATCTTCGCTGACATATCCCCTCTCCTTATTGATGAGACCATGTTTTCCCATATCCCAAAGTCATACAAGCACATTCCTTTATTAATGAGGTCATGTCTTTCGGGATTCGAAGTTCGTACACTCACCTCTCCTTATTGATGAGGTTATGCTTTCTCAGATCCCAAAGTCATATAAACACATTCTTTCATTAATGATGTCATATCTTTCGAGATTCGAGATTCGTACACTCACCTCTCCTTATTAACGAAGTCATGCTTCCTCGGATCCCAAAGTCGTACAAACATATTTCTTCATTAATGAGATCATGCCTCCTGAGATTCAAGGATCCTAAGTTGTACAAACACATTTTTTCATTAATGAGACTATATCTCCCGAGATCCCCTCCGTACTATTACAGCTTTATCATACCACTCCTCTCATGATTCTCCATGGGCATCCAAACCATCGAGTTTGCATATATAAAGGAGAAAGAGGAGTAGAGAAGAGGGCTCTCGCCTCTTCTCTGTTTCCCATGAATCCTTCTTAACTGCTAGTTTCTTAACCCTCGTTGATTCTCGTTGTCTCTTATACATCCTGACTTGAGTTCTTAAAGTTTGTCATCCGGTGGCCGGCCGATCACCATCAAGACTTGCTGATCTCTTCGAGTCAACACTAAGATACGGCTAGGGAAAACAAATTAACCAGATGCAGAAATGGCTTTCTTCCTCGAGCTTCTCCTCGCCGTGTTTCTGCTACGTCTGCTTTCGACAGGCATGACTGACGTCGGTTCACTCTCCGACTCTTCTACTTCAGAACGCAACAATATCAGACATGCAGCCCGGTCGGTGAGCATTTAGGTGCAGCAAAGCAACACAGGGGACGAGGAGGTCGGGCATCAATTTTACTTTTCTATAAGGAACATAATCTCTCCTACGTATTAATTAAATGCACTCCACGTACTTTCCAAAAATTTTCATTAAATCGGGTAAAATTAGTTTGATCGAAAATTAATTAAAAAAATTAACTTAATCAAAACTAGTATAAATTAGCTAGGCTACGTGAGTCATTGACCATTCTTTAAGAAAACCCGAAATATGTTAGCCGCCAATTAGTTTAACTGTAAGTTAATTAATCTCGATAATCCGTACTTATCCTTTTTGTCAAACAAAATAATAAACGATAACTGAAATTTAGTAAATCAAAAAATAATGAGACAATTAACCGATGATTACTAAAAAGATAGATTTGGTTACTGTATTTAGTAATGATTACTTTATAAAGTTTAGATTTGGTTACTATATTTAGTAATGATTAATTTACAATCAAAATAACGATTTCATTAAATCCAATTTAGCAATCAAAACTGATGATTAATAAACTTTAATAATGATTAATCTCGATTACTAATCGTTAAAAAATTTAAAATTTGAAAATAACGCGCTAGAATATATAAATACTGCTCAGCTATCCTCTCTGGATTTCATTTCATTTCCCTCTCCACCTTCCCTCCAGTTTTCATTCCTCCTTCGTTGCCATGGCGCTGCTGCTCGCTTCCGACGTCGCGAAACCTCCCGCCGTTCATGGACTCAGCCGTGGAGTCTTGGGCGGATCGCATGATCCCACAGCGATCAGACGGAAGCGCGAGCTTTGCATCGACGATGAGTCCGCCGGAGAAAACGCTGCTGCGAAAAAGCAACGAGTAGAGTTGCCGATTTCTTCGTCGAAACTGGCCTTGGTTTTGGATTTAGATCTCACTCTCCTAAACTCAGTCGGGGTAAGCAACATTGTCCAGCACTGTATTTCATCGTGACTTTATTTCAATAATAAAATGCTAATTCCTCCTTTCAATATTGTTTTTTCTATCAGTTTGATCGACTCGATCCCGCTGATAAACGAGTTCTGCAAAAAAAATTGGCAACGCCGCAAGAAAATAAAAATGGCGATCTGTTCTGCGTCGATCGTCTCAAATATTGGACGAAACTTCGACCAGGCGCCAGAGAATTCATCCTCAAGGTAAACCATCAAATTTTTTAAGTATTTAATCTCTTTATTTATTCAGTGTTTATTTATCATTATCATTATATTTTATTTCTGTTTATTTTATTAAGTTTATTTATCAGTGTTTATTTATTCTGTAACTGTTTATTAAATTTTATTTCTGTTAATAGTTTTTTTTGTTTTAATTTTTTATATTATCATTAAATTTGTTTGATGGATAAATGAATAATGTTTTCAAATAAAATTAGAAGATAAAGGTCACATACGGTGTCGTTTTGATTATAGAAGGATTAAATCTATGAATATCAAACATGCTCTTGTGGGTTTCAAAAAAGTAAGGGAGTGTTTGGTTCGTTTGGTTCGCATAGAATTTTTCATTTTTTTAGAAAATAGAAAATAATTTTTTTATATTTTCTAATTTTTCAAAAAACATTCTTTTATTTTTTGAAAAATGAAAATGAAAATAAATTTTTTTTTTTTATGTTTTTCAGTTTTCCAAAAAATGTTCCTTTATTTTCTGAAAAACGGAGATGGAAAACACCAACCAAACTAGTTTTCTCGTTTTCCTAGAAAATAAAAATGAAAAATGAAAAAAAAATTCGCCTACTAAACACCTCCTAAACAATTACTAAAAGTCTAACTTTTCTTATCATTTTCTCACTTATTGTTAAGTAGACGACTAATTTTATATTTGGAAGATTCACTATAGATGTTATTTATTGTAGATGTTATTTATTAATAAAACAACTATTGAAAAAAAATAAATATTAAGAAAAAAAGGTTTACATGATTTTTAGCAATTTAAAAAAATTAAGATAAATTTTCTAAATAGTTAATTATTGTGGTGAGTTTTAGCAAGAAATTAAAGAGAATACTTAATATTTATAACAAAGTAGTGACTAAATTTGTCATAGCGTAATTAATGAGCATGCATGCATCCAGATCAAAATTAAACTATATATTATCTCTTCTTTATACTGAACTTGCCAATCATATTTTAGATGATCCTCCTTGATGTGTGCTATTTGAAATTATGCCAGTCGATGAGAGTATATATAGACAAAAATTGCAGTAGGAATTATAAAAAGAAACTTAGCTGAAGTAATTGAAGTTAGAATTATATATGAAGAGACTCAACTGAAAGTTTTAAATTAAAGTATAACTAAAATTAAAGACGTATTGTATTTTGATAATAAAATAAGTGAAGGATCGACTCTGACTGTGTTATACCGACATTTGGCGCACTTTCAACGTAACTCTGCCATGACCAGCTCCAACATTTTCATTCCTATAACCTCCTTAATTCCACTTACTTACTTTAAACTATTAGCCAAATATTGATCAAATTGCCAATTGAATAAATTCTTCAAGCAACAAGTTTCATAAAAAATATAACAAACCGCACGTCTCCCCTAGGGATCATACCTTACTAAAATGAACATTGTACATCAGATGGAGGATTAGTTCTTGTAGCATCTTATTGATATCAACTTCATAATTAATTTTCTAAGTTCCATAATGCTTTTACAACATATCAAATTGGAACTGATTTCTCCATGTGTCTAAATTCGTCTTGGTTGAAGTTGGACTTAATTAGATTGATATAATTGAAATAATTAGAACAAGCACATGGTAAGGATATGATGCATCTTGGTTTCGTTCACTCTTGTATCATTTTTCTTTGATATTTTTAGTGCAGTAATTTTTACAGTATTTTGTTCTGCTGTATTTTGTTTCATCAAGGGTTCATCTAGATTTTTATAAATTTTTTTTTTGCCTGCAGTAATTTGGTTCATATAGATTTTTACTCTCTTTTTTCTTTTTTTATTCGGTTCATGGAGAATTTAATCTTGTTTATACAAGTGTATATAACATCGAGGATAGAATTATTCCTCGTTTTTTTTTTGTTTTTTTTCTTGCTCTTTGGTTTTCTAATTTGTGTGTGTGTGTGTGTGTGTTTTTGTGTGATTTAATCATTTTTATTGTTTTTGTATCAGGCTAGTCAAATGTTCGACTTGTACATCGTCACTATGGGCGCTCGCATATATGCAGATGTCATGGCTGAGTTACTGGATCCCACCGGCACTTTATTCTCGGATAGAATTATCTCCAGAGAGGATGCCAGTATAGATGATCATGGTTTATTGATTAAAAATTTAGATCTCGTGACTACTTCCGAGTCCAGAGTATTAATTTTGGATGACACTGTACGAGTTTGGCCACATAATCAGTGGAATCTCATTCATATTAAAAGGTATGTATAAATAAATAAATAAAATAATTGTTTATTTATAATTTAAATTATTAATATTTTAATTTGTGTAGATACGCCTATTTTCCTTACACTTGGCGTAAGTACGTAGCCGCAGCAGGAGATTCACCATTTTATACTACTGTGGACGATGATGACACTCTAGCATCTGTCTTTTCGGTAAGAAATCAATATTCTTTCTAATTTACTAGGATTAATTTGAATTTTAAATATATAAACATTTCTAACATTTATTTATTCGTTGATTTATAGATGCTAAAAAAAGTTCACGACGATTATCATTTGGTGCATCAGTATGTGAGTCATGTAGATGTTCGGAGCATATTGGCTAGTACTTTCAGAGAGTAGATACTTTTTATTTGTTATTCTGAATTATTATTTTGTAAAAAAACCTTTGTGAATATATACAATTTATCGAAATGGAATAAAATTTTTATCATGTATATCTCTCTCCGTACTCTTTATTTGCTATTTTTAATTATATTGCAGAGTATATTTCTATGTACTCTTTTTTTGCTATTCTTAATTATATTGCAGAGTATATTTCTTAATTACTGATTACTATTAAATGTTTCACACTGATCGACAAAAATAATGTTTAATTCTAAAATATAGTTGTTCTATCTGATAACTTCAGTTTGAAAGTACAACTCTTTTGGTTAAAGTTTTTCTTCAGCATGTCTGCATGGTCATTATCATCCTATTCAACAACATCTTTAAATAAGAGTTAGCAACTCAACTCAACTCAATATCAAATAAACCATTTCTTGGATCACCAATTCTGTTACTAATTTTACCATGCAATTAATCCTTGATAATGTTTAACTAGCAATTGAGTAAGATAAATCTATAACTTGCAGTGTTAAAACTCTTAACCGTTACTAAATAGGAATAAAATCAGCCATTCACATTCTTCTCTGTACATGTTACAACTTCACTTTCTTACATTCTGAAGAGGATGAACATGAAACACAAAGGGCTAACTACTGTTTGATTGATCCAAGAGCTTCCAATTCTTTTCTTTTAGTTCCATGGACTCTTCTATTTCTTTTGATCTCCAACAATCTCCTCAAACCATGCACTTCCATTCTCGGTTCCTCTTTACTTGCACTCGTCTTGCCCGTGCCATCGTTAGCAATCGGTCCTCTACCAGAATACTCTTTGGCTTCGAACACCGATGAAGTAAAAGATGTATCTGGTGCTGCGAAAGACATTGGCCTGTTCGATGGGACTCCAACAACTCTATCCCGATGAGGTGGTGGGAACTTCTCGCTTTTGCTAGTCATGTTTATTCAAGTCATCAACCGCATTCTCTGCAAGTTAGCAAGAGAGGATAAGATACCTATCCGAGTTCATGGCTAAAGAGTTTCACAAAATGTTAAAAGATTACTGGATTCACAAAGGGCAGTAGTAAAATGGGATGGAGATATTGTATTGATCTTGTTCTCAGAAGATGCTCATTGCATTGGATATATACAAGTAGTAACCAAAGCATGATAGAACATGAATCTATAACTTGCATTCTTAAAACCAAACTCAATAAAACTAGATCTTTTTGCATGAATCGTTTTGTATTCATTTAGTTTTAAGAATGCATGTTGTAGATTCATGTTCCATGCATCAAAGCAAAGGTCATTTTGTTGATTCTATAGCATTACGTAGTTGTTTTTTTGTCAGTTTTGTGATAGATTTCGATCTATTAATACAAAATGATGATTGTTCATTGAAATATAGATAGAAAATCTAGATTTAGGTCTTGATTTTAAGATTTACAGATTTTTCCACGTAGAACGGCAGCAAAAACTTGGGTAACCTCTGTTGTATATGGTTAAAATCGTTGTGTTTGATACGGAAACACAATATTGATTCGCCATCAGTTGACTATTGTAAAGTGTCAGTCGACTGATGCACTTAAAATTGCGAACAAAAATTTTATGAGTCGACCACGACACTCGATGGCTTCTTGTCCATCGACTACTGTGTTTTAGCTCACGAACATAAAATTTGGCATTCAACTGGAGCACTCAACTGTTATTGATAGTCGACTATCAAAAGCACTAGTCAATTGTTAAATCAGAGTTCACGTGCTGAAAGTTTGCAATTTGACTGGGGCATCCAACTATTATTGGCACTTTATTGCTTAAAGTGTCAATCGACTGCTATAAAATAAAAAAAAAAATTGATTTGATTGGTCAATTGACTCTTCATGGTTCGACACTTAGAGTTTGATAGTTGACTACTGCACTCAATTGTTTACATATATAAAAACTCAAGTAAGCAAAAGAAATGTGTCGAATATTTAAAGCATGGCTATGGCAGTGTGTGTCTGACATCCACATGGTCTTTCTAAGATATCAATCAAATGTTAGGAATGTCACTGCCACTAATAGCAGCATGTAGAGGAATAGAATGCTAATACATTACCTCGATTCTTCCAGGAAAAACTGGTTTCTCCATTAACAACTCTGCTAAAATGCATCCAACACTCCAAAGGTCAATACCGACACCATACTTTGTTGCACCAAGTAGGAGTTATGGGGCTCGATACTATAATGTGACCACTTGACTGGTCAATCGTGCCTTATGGTCCAGATCAAAGGTAAAAGAAAGTCCAAAATCGGCTATCTTGAGTATCCCTTCGTTGTCCAAAAGTAAATTTGAATACTTAATATCGCGGCGTAGGACTCCTCGGTTGTGACAATGCTCGAGACCAGAGAGTAACTGTTTCATGTAGCATTTGACCTGGGGCAAATTACAGAACCTAGAACATCAAGTGCATGTAACATAATGGCAGAGGGTATGTTCATATCAATGTGTAAACCAAAAAGAAATATGCAATTATATATATTTTTATCTTCTTTACCGTCTACTATATTGAAGTTACACATCTTCTCGGGCAACTAATTGAAAAATATCGGAAACAAAAATAGAACTTATACTTGATATTTATAGTCTTTGAAAAAGCTTATAATAGAATCCTAAGGAAAATTATGTAAAAGTTTTCCAAAATGAAAACTATTAGCATAACGTAAATTAAAATAATTAAAGCTATTTATGAGGATATAATGGCGAGAGTGAAAACATCAAGAGAATTAATCAAAGTGTTTCCCATAAAGATAGAGCTAGATCAAAGATCAAACTTTAAATCTCTATGTTTTTAACTAATCATGAGATGAACTTACTGGACATGTCCAAAATATGATTCTATAGTGTTTATTATTTGCAAATGATATTGTTTTATAAATGAAACACATGAAAGAGTAAATGCTAAATTTGAACTTTGGAAGTGAAAGATTTTAGACATAGTAGAATAAAAATAGAATATATGAACTTTAAATTTAGTAATATTAGATATAATAAGATAAATATTAAGATAAAAAATAATAAATTATCTGTAACCTGAGAGTTTTAAGTATTTAGAATTATTTTTATAACATGATAGAGAGATTAAAAGAGATATCTTACATAGAATATAAGATGATTGAAATGGAGAAATACATATGGTATTCTTTGTGATTGTAAAGTATGCTTAAAATTTAAAATGAATTTCTATAAAACGACGAGTAAACTTGCTAAGTTATATAGAGTTGAATGTTGGGCTATAACTCCAGCACATGAACACAAGATAAGAGTTGCAAAAATTAGGATGTTAAGGTGGAAGTGTAGACATACGAGGATAGACAAGATAAGATATGAACACATTAGAGTGAAAATTAGGGTTGCACCAGTTCGGGAAAAAACTCCAAGAGATATTTCATAAATACTCCAGTTAGGCGATGTGAAACTATTATAAATATACAAAACAAATAAAAAAAGAAGAAGACTTAGTTAGATACGATAAGATAAGATGAAAATTATTTAAATATAGATGATAATATAATATGAATTAGAGTCCAATGATGTAAAATAATTCATATCACCAATCTCACTTACTGTGATACAATTTGATTGTTGTTGTATAGCCTACAATATTAGTTCACTGTAAACAAAGAGACAACAAGAAGGATTTTTTAGAAGATGACCTGAGGCTCCATGAAACACACGCCGGGAGCCGCGGCGAGACCAGTAAGGTCATGCTTCACATACTCAAAGATGAGGTAGAAGGCGGAGGAGATGCGGGAGATAGCAATCCCCTCGATCCGGACGACGTTGGGGTGGTCGAGTCTCCGGAGCACCGTGATCTCCCTCGCCATGAACCGCACGCTCTCTGGCTCCACCAAGTTGAAGTGCACCTTCTTCATGGCCACCATCCACCCCGTCTCCGCGTCCCATGCCTTGTACATGTTGTTGTACGTCTGCGACCCGATCTGAACACCAAGACCGGAGCTTTCCTCTACAAAACACCTTAAAACTCCATCCTTAAAATGGGAGGGACAAGGAGGAGGAACAATACCTTGGCAACCTTACGGAATGAGTCCGTTCGGCAAGGATTCCATCCGGGGAGGGAATCTCCGGTGATGGAGAGGAGCTAGGTTGGCCAGGGAGAGGCATCTGAAGAGGAGAGTGTGGGCTTAAGGCATTCCCGGGCCATAAATGTCTAGACTTGGAATGATTTCCTGAACCTCTTGGCCCATTGAACCCTTTGAATTCTTGTACGAGTGTCACGCGTCGTTCGTGGCCCTAGATCAAATGGCTAATAAGCGCCACCTGTTTCTCTCAATTTTTCTTTATAAGCAACATTTTTTAAACCTAAAGCACAACATTTGCTTGTCGCAGTGTCCCCTTAGCTCAGTCATCCTCTCTGATGAATTCGTCTCCTTTATTCATTTTCTTCAGTGTGTTCACCTCCTTGCCTCTTTGTAAGTCTCTCCCTCCCATCTTCCAATAGCTAAGGGTCCTAGTCTTTGGTTTCTTAGAACCCACAACGTCCTAACTCAAGAAGACTGCAGTGAGCTTAGGTCTGCCTTCCATATTCCTCCTTCCAACAGGCTTAGGGTGCCCAAACCCTACCAACACCTGCACGAACCGCCCGAAGGTGTCATGGCCTTCTTCCACGACCAACTGGCGGCTGGCCTACGCTTCCCCCTCCACCCCTTCTATGACAAGTTATCAGCCTACTTCCGCATCCCGCTATAACAAATGACTCCCAACTCTTTCACCCTTATCTGTGGGTTCATCGTCATCTTCCTTTTTTACCACCTTCCTTTGAGTGTTGTGTCATTCCATTATTTGTTCGTCCCCAAGCGGAAAGAGCAGGGGTCTTTTTCTTTACTGCTCGTCGAGACACTAGATTCCTAGCCAACCTCATCACCTCTCACAAGTATTGGAAGACTCGATATTTGTTCGTGAAGCCAACCCTTCCTTTCTCTTGGCCGAGCCACTAGCAGTTGGAACTGTCACCCTCTCCCTCCTTGCGCCGCTTCAAGAAGTCGATAGCCTACCAAGAGATAGCCGAGGTAATCTCTGTTTTGAGCTTCGATGTCAATGTCCTATTAGATGAGGGAGTACTCTATCATTTTGGCCTAAGTCCGATAGAGGCCGAGCTAAGTGGGTCCTTAAGTAAAAATATTACGCTTGTTTCCCGCTTATTATTTACACCTAACTTGGTCTTTTGTTTTCTGCATCTGAAGTCATGTTGAAGGCCTCTATCAACAAACGGATGAAATAGAAAAGGACTCAAATGATTGCCCCTCCAGAAGCTCCCACCGAGACGCCAGAAGAAGCGGGAGACACGTGGGAATATACGGTGTCGTGATAGGCGACTTTGCTGAAGGACGCCTCGGTCCGAGACACGAGGGAATATACGGCGCCGTGATAGGCGACTTTGATGAAGGACGGAGGACAACCTTTTATTATCTCGGGGACAGAGTATTATTATATACCCACTTGGCCACCAGCCAACTACACACAGTAAGGTCGTAGGTGAAAAACATTCCATAGTCGAGCAAGTTCTTTCCCTTTGTCATCCTACAAATAATAAGCTCTAGAGTTGAGTTTCTTGAAAATTTTGTAGGGACCCTCCCATCGAGGCAATAACTTGCGAACCTCCCTTGCAGACTGAATCTTTTTTTAATACAAAGTCCCCCGGTTGAAAGGAACGAGGTACAACCTTTTTATTTTAAGCTTGAGCTATCTTCCACCGAAAGGCCCCCACCCGGAGAGCAGCATTCTCTCGAGTTTCACTTACTAAGTCCAATTCTGTCAACCACTTCTAAGTATTGTCGGCACTGCCTGAGGTGTAAGTGGCAACCCAGGGTGATCACATGTCAATCTGCACAGGGACGAGAGCCACTGAATCATAGAGAAGGTGGAAAGGGGTGAGGCTCGTACTATCTTTGGGAATTGTTCGGTATGCCCAGAGAATACCTGATAGCTCCTCGACCCAACTTCCTAAGGTATGATCTATCTTGGTCTTGAGTCCCCGAATCAACTCTCGGTTAGTTACTTCGGCTTGGTCATTGCTCTAAGAGTATGCCACTAAAGTAAAGGTTTGCTGAATTTCTAGCTGTTTGCACCACTCCTTGGTCTTCCGGCCTTGGAACTGTCGGTCGTTGTCCGAGACTAGTTTTCACAGGATACTAAATCAGCAAACAATATTTTTCTAGAGGAACTTCAGTACCGCTTCTTCTATTATCTTGGCCAAGGGTTCGGCTTCTACCCACTTGGAGAAGTAATCCACTGCGATAAGTACGATTTTTTTTTACTTGGCCCTGCTGGCAATGGACCCACAATATACATCCCCCATTGATCAAAGGGGTAAGATATCACTGAGGACTTCAATAACTCCATCGATCGCTGGGAGAAATTCTGGTGTTTCTGGCAACTAAGGCACATACGGACACAATGGGCGGCATCATTCTGCATAGTTGACCAGAAATATTTGGCACATAAGATTTTTCGAGCAAGGCCCTCCGACCCGAATGATTTCCACAGCAACCGGAGCTTTTCCCTTCTTAGGATCTCGATCAAGCGGCTTGCAAGAGTTCGCTTCTTTAGACGACCCTTGTAGAGATATCACTGAGGAAGATTCGGCCAGCAACGAGATTATGGGAACTGTGATCAGGGGAGCTGGAGTAGGAAGAGAGGGCACTTGAGCACGCATCGGAGTTGGAGATGGGGATGTCGGGATAGGAGATGGATTTTGTGAGAAGTGCCTTTTCAGCACTTCTTCCACAGTGGTTGTGACTAAGGCTATGACATCCTCCCTCGTCATGTTTTCTTCGGTGGAGCTTTGATTTCCAAAATTCACTCTGTGGTCCCTCATCTGTGTCTCAATTAAATCAAATACGTTTCCCACAGACAGCATCAATTATATTGCGACTGAGAAACCGTGATACGGGGTTTCCCTATAGCGAGAATGACTCAGCATCTGTTGAATCGGATGGTCTACTGATTTGTCTAGATCGATGATTCATCTCGGATGAGGCTGATTGATGTATCTTGGATGGGCAAGAGAGGAAAATATGAAAAAGAAATACCGTTAAGGGCACCGAGAGGGATCTCTGCCACGCCCTTCCGATACTCAAGTCAGGGATTGACAAGAAGAGTGTAAGGGATGCAATGCAAAGAGAGGAGCGGAGTGGAGAGTTCGAACCTCTTGGATCTCCTCATGTTACCTTTATATAAGCTCGCCAATCCCTACGGAGCGGTATGGGACGTATGAGAGGCGTGGGCTCTTTAAGGTGGCGATCTACCATATTTAGGAATGATAGAGGTCATTACCTCAATAAAATGTGGCAGGCGCATGGGGCATAATCAATGTCGCTCGCGTGGTTGATGAGAGTCAGGGCTCCATTAATGCTGCAAACGTGTCCCCTTGATGTACGCATGGAAGGACGTTTGCTTGTCGTGCGGCACCCCCCCCCCTCCCCTGGCATGCGATGCCTCGTTGGACATCTTAACTTTAATGTTTGCCACGTCAATTAGGACCCGCTTGTCAACCGAGATATAAACCTGTCGAGACATAAACCTGCCGAGATATGAACCTGCTGCCACGATTATATACTTGATCGGTATCAATAACGATGCAAAGAAAAATATCCCTAATTAATCAGGTGGTTGAATCAACTCAACGATAAAAATGAGTTAGAGCCTTTATATAAGGCCCAAAAAAAATTTTATGTCAAAATTAACTATAAATAGGGTCCAATTATCAAGATATTATCTAGGGCCTTAGAATAACTTGGGTCCGCTCTGGGTCAAGAGCGACACCATTAACTTGGATCTTTCATGAGAGCATAGTTTCTCACTTCAACAGTAGTTTATCTCGACAGTATCCATGTCAGTATCTTACCTCAGTAGTAACTCAACTTGCCAATATCTTATCTCAGCAGTATTCATGTCAATATCTTACCTCGACAGTTTTTTACCTCAACAGTAACTCAGTTTGGCCTAGGTGTCAGAGCTCAAAAGGTTCTTAATCCAAGCCAATGAGGAAATGGTTGTGTCCCATCATGAAAGTCAAATCCTATTGTCTCTGTTGTGGGCCAGCAATCTTCGTTGACGTATCCCCTCTCCTTATTGATGAGACCATGTTTTTCCTAATCCCAAAGTCATACAAACACATTCCTTTATTAATGAGGTCATGTCTTTCGGGATTTGAAGTTCGTACACTCACCTCTCCTTATTGATGAGGTTATGCTTTCTCGAATCCCAAAGTCGTATAAACACATTCCTTCATTAATGATGTCATGTCTCCCGAGATTCAAGGTTCGTACACTCACCTCTCCTTATTAACGAAGTCATGCTTCCTCGGATCCCAAAGTCGTACAAACACATTTCTTCATTAATGAGATCATGCCTCCTGAGATTCGAGGATCCTAAGTCGTACGAACACATTCTTTCATTAATGAGACCATATCTCCCGAGATCCCCTCCGTATTGTTACAGTTCTATCAGACCATGCCTCTCGTGATTCTCTATGGGCATCCAAACTATCGGGTTTGCATATATAAAGGAGAAAGGGGAGTAGAGAAGAGGGCTCTCACCTCTTCTCCGTTTTCCCCTGAATCCTTCTTGACGGCTAGTTTCTTAACCCTTGTTGATTTATGTTGTCTCTTATACATCCTAACTTAAGCATTAGAGGGGCTTTGTAGAGGAATTCCTCGATGCCCTTTTTCACTCGTTTGTGAGTCTTTCTCACAGAGTCGGTCTTGATTTTAGAATTTGAACTTAGGGGTCCGGGCGAAAATTAAAAAATAGGCCCTATTTCTATTACAAAATTTAAAAAATGAGCCCTCATTAATGGTAAAATATTTTTGGGCCTTGGGCGAGGGACTCAGCAGGCCTTCCCGACGGCCGACTTTGCTTCTCAGGCTGCTCTGTGTCTATGGCGACAAAGTAGCTCCGGAATCCCGCGAACTGCAGGAGGAAGCGGACTCGACCATCGATGCATCCTCTAGAAGATCAAGGCCGTCTAAGCCCAACCGACCCTTCTCCCTTTGGCTGTGGACGTTTTAAGTGTTGTTTGATTTGCATGCAGTTTTCTGTTTTCTGCAAAACAGAAAATTTTTTACAAATCAAATTTCCCATTTTTGCTTTGAATTGTCGTCGTGTGAAAATTTGCGAAGTTCTCTGTGAAATTTCAAGTTAACTTCCTGTCTCGATGCATTAGATCTCTTTTAATTTATTCCTGTGTCAATAATTGAGTTTTCAAACTCGCTTTGAATTGAAGCATCGCAATTCCTTTTCTGTTTAAGTTTCAGAGAAGATTTAGGTGTTGAAAGATGATGCTCCTTTTCTTTCTGCTACAGAATCATCCAATAAATGCTGTATAATTGGCGACTTGCAGTACTGGTCAAAGTTTGCCGTCCTGTAGCCGGCCGATCACCACCGAGACTCGCTGATCTCTTCGAGTCAACACTAAGATACGGCTAGGGAAAACAAATTAACCAGATGCAGAAATGGCTGCGCTTTCGTCCTCGAGCTTCTCCTCCTCGTTGTGTTTCTGCTACGTCTGCTTTCGACAGGCATGACTGACGTCGGTTCACTCTCCGACTCTTCTACTTCAGAACGCGACGATATCAGACATGCGGCCCGGTTGGCGAGCATTCAGGTGCAGCAGAGCAACACAGGGGACGAGGAGGTCGGGCATAAATTTTATAAACTTTTTCTATAAGGAACATAATCTCTCCTACGTATTAATTAAATGCACTCCACGTACTTTCCAAACATTTTCATTAAATTGGGTAAAATTAGTTTGATCGAAAATTAATTTAAAAAAATTAACTTAATCAAAACTAGTATAAATAAGCTAGGCTACGTGAGTCATTAATTAACCATTCTTTAAGAAAACCCGAAATATGTTAGCCGCCAATTAGTTTAACTGTAAGTTAATTAATCTCGATAATCCGTACTTATCCTTTTTGTCAAACAAAATAATAAACGATAACTGAAATTTAGTAAATCAAAAAATAATGAAACATTTAAGCGATGATTACTAAAAAGATAGATTTGGTTACTGTATTTAGTAATGATTACTTTAAAAAACTTAGATTTGGTTACTATATTTAGTAATGATTAATTTACAATCAAAATAACGATTTCATTAAATTCAATTTAGCAATCAAAACTGATGATTAATAAACTTTAATAATGATTAATCTCGATTACTAATCGTTAAAAAATTTAAAATTTGAAAATAACGCGCTAGAATATATAAATACTGCTCAGCTATCCTCTCTGGATTTCATTTCATTTCCCTCTCCACCTTCCCTCCAGTTTTCGTTCCTCCTTCGTTGCCATGGCGCTGCTGCTCGCTTCCGACGTCGCGAAACCTCCCGCCGTTCATGGACTCAGCCGTGGAGTCTTGGGCGGATCGCATGATCCCACAGCGATCAGACGGAAGCGCGAGCTTTGCATCGACGATGAGTCCGCCGGAGAAAACGCTGCTGCGAAAAAGCAACGAGTAGAGTTGCCGATTTCTTCGTCGAAACTGGCCTTGGTTTTGGATTTAGATCTCACTCTCCTGAACTCAGTCGGGGTAAGCAACATTGTCCAAACACTGTATTTCATCGTGACTTTATTTCAATAATTAAATGCTAATTCCTCCTTTCAATATTGTTTTTTCTATCAGTTTGATCGACTCGACCCCGCTGATAAACGAGTTCTGCAAAAAAAATTGGCAACGCCTCAAGAAAATAAAAATGGCGATCTCTTCTGCGTCGATCGTCTCAAATATTGGACGAAACTTCGACCCGGCGCCAGAGAATTCATCCTCAAGGTAAACCATCAAAATTTTTTAAGTATTTAATCTCTTTATTTATTCAGTGTTTATTTATCATTATCATTACATTTTATTTCTGTTTATTTTATTCGGTTTATTTATCAGTGTTTATTTTATTCGGTGTTTATTAAATTTTAATTCTGTTAATAGTTTTTTTTTTGTTTTAATTTTTTATATTATCATTAAATTTGTTTGATGGATAAATGAATAATGTTTTCAAATAAAATTAGAAGATAAAGGTCACATACAGTGTCGTTTTGATTATAGAAGGATTAAATCTATGAATATCAAACATGCTCCTGTGGGGTTCAAAAAAAATAAGGGAGCATTTGGTTCGTGTAGAATTTTTCATTTTTTATTTTTTATTTTTTATTTTTTTTATATTTTTCAGTTTTCCAGAAAATATTCTTTTATTTTTTGGAAAACGAAAATGAAAATAAAAAATATAACAAACCGTCTCCCCTACTGATCATACCTTACTAAAACTAATATTGTACATCAGATGGAGGATTAGTTCTTGTAGCATCTTATTGATATCAACTTCATAATTAATTTTCTAAGTTTCATAATGCTTTTACAGCGTATTATATTGGAACTGGTTGCTCCATGTGTTTAAATTCGTCTTGGTTAAAGTTGGACTTAATTAGATTGACATAATTGAAATAATTAGAACAAGCACATGATAATGATATGATGCATCTTGGTTTCGTTCACTCTTGTATCACTTTTCTTTGTTATTTTTAGTGCAGTAATTTTTACAGTTTTTTGTTATGCTGTATTTTGTTTCATCGAGGGTTCATATGTATTTTTATAGTTTTTTTTTGTCTGCAATAATTTGGTTCTTATAGATTTTTACTCTCTCTTTTTTTCTGCTGTAATTTGGTTCGTATAGATTTTTAATTGTTTTTTTCCTGCTGTAATTTGGTTCATATAGATTTTTACTCTTTTTTTCTACTGTAATTCGGTTAATGGAGAATTTATTGTTGTTTATACATGTGTATATACCGGTTAACATCGAGGATACAATTCCTCGGGTATTTTTGTTTTTTTTTCTTGCTCTTTGGTTTTCTAATTTTCAATGTTCACGTCTATTAATCTAATTATATATATATGTGTGCGTGTGAATTAATCATTTTTGTTGTTTTTTATCAGGCCAGTCAAATGTTCGACTTGTACATCGTCACTATGGGAGCTCGCATATATGCAGATGCCATGGCTGAGTTACTGGATCCCACCGGCACTTTATTCTCGGGTAGAATTATCTCCAGAGAGGATGCCAGTATAGATGATCATGGTTTATTGATTAAAAATTTAGATCTCGTGGCTACTTCCGAGTCCAGAGTATTAATTTTGGACGATACTATACGAGTTTGGCCACACAATCAGTGGAATCTCATTCATATTAAAAGGTATGTATAAATAAATAAATAAAATAATTGTTTATTTATAATTTAAATTATTAATATTTTAATTTGTGTAGATACGCCTATTTTCCTTACACTTGGCGTAAGTACGTAGCCGCAGAGATTCACCATTTTATACTCAGTGACGGCGATGATGACACTCTAGCATCTCTTTTTCTAAGAAATCAATATTCTTTCTAATTTACTAGGATTAATTTGAATTTTAAATATATAAACATTTCTAACATTTATTTATTCGTTGATTTATAGATGCTAAAAAAGTACACGATTATCATTTGGTGCATCAAGATGTGAGTCACGAGACGTTGGAGCATCGCTAGTACTTTCAGAGAGTAGCTAGATACTTTTTTTTTTGTTATTCTGAATTATTATTTTGTAAAAAACCTTTGTGAATGTATACAATTTATCGAAATGGAATAAAAATTTTATCATGTATATCTCTCTCTATACTCTTTATTTGCAATTTTTAATTATATTGCAGAGTATATTTCTATGTACTTTTGTATATTAGTTACTGATTACTATTAAATGTTTCACACTGATCGACAAAAATAATGTTTAATTCTAAAATATAGTTGTTCTGTCTGATAACTTCAGTGTGAAAGTACAACTCTTTTGGTTAAAGTTTTTCTTCAATATGTCTGCATGGTCATTATCATCCTATTCAACAACATCTTTAAATAAGAGTTAGCAACTCAACTCAACTCAACTCAGTATAAAATAAACCATTTCTTGGATCACCAATTCTGTTACTAATTTTACCATGCAATTAATCCTTAAGAATGTTTAACTAGCAATTGAGTAAGATAAATCAATAACTTGTAGTGTTAAAACTCATAACTGTTACTAAATAGGAATAAAATCAGCCATTCACATTCTTCTCTATACATGTTACAGCTTCACTTTCTTACATTCTGAAGTGGATGTACATGAAACACAAAGGGCTAACTACTGTTTGACTGATCCAAGAGTTTCCAATTCTTTTCTTTTGGTTCCATGTACTATTCTATTTCTTTTGATCTCCAACAATCTCCTCAAACCATGCACTTCCATTCTCAGTTCCTCTTTACTTGCACTCGTCTTGCCTGTGCCATCGTTAGCAATCGATCCTCTACCAGAATACTCTTTGGCTTCGAACACCGATGAAGTAAAAGATGTATTTGGTGCTGCGAAAGACATTGGCCCATTCGATGGGACTCCAACAACTCCATCTCGATCAAGTGGTGGGAACTTCTCACTTTTGCTGGTCATGTTTATTCGAATCATCAACCGCATTCTCTGCAAGTTAGCAAGAGAGGATAAGATACCTATCTGAGTTCATGGCTAAAGAGTTTCACAAAATGTTAAAAGATTACTGGATTCACAAAGGGCAGTAGTAAAATGGGATGGAGATATTGTATTGATCTTGTTCTCAGAAGACACTGTATGAATCTATAACTTGCATTTTGACCCAGGTGGGGCAGCGGGGCGGTGCTAAAAACCTTCCATGCGTGAGGTTAGAATAGAGGGGACAGAGAGAATCGAAGGAGAGAGAGAATTCGCCAACAAAAGAGGGTCACCTCTTTATTTTAAAAAAATAAATATTATTAATCAAAACTAAATCCTTACAAAGCCTAAACCTATGTTTAAATAGACTTAGAAAGAGAATATTTCTTAATGCTAAAAAAAAAAAATTAATAAAATTAATAATAAAATATTAATGAAATTCTAAATAGCAGAGACAGCGTGCTACGACCATGACTTGGTTCATGATTAGGCCATGGTCTTTGCTGGAGGTCCTATGTCAAGCCACGGAATGATCCACGCTCGTGGTGGTGGCCACGAGAAGGCTATGGTGGCCTTTAGGAACTCCTTTACACCTCGTCCTGATCCAAAATGGAGGATATTCATATCAAGAGGCGTGAAGGCATTGAAATCTTTATTTCAGAGCTCAATTTCTCCTTGTCATTATTTAGAGGAAAGCGGGATTGTATCTTATGATAAAAATTGATCAAGATGTTGGATGTGTCTGCATCAGTCACCCGAGGTTGAAAGAAACTCGACCTCGAGTTCGAACCAGTGTCATCCTCTTCTTTGGAATAAGGCCTTATGTTTTCTCTTGCATCCACTAGCTCTATTACCAAATGCTTTGCTTTTAAATCCAAAATGTTGCTCAAGAGAAGTAGTAGGACATAGGTGGCTTTCTCTTGTGCAATCATCTCTAAATACCTAGACTAGAAAGGAAAGGAGAGGTAGAAGGTAGAGGTGTTGAATCCTCTTGTCGAAGTGCTAGTACAATATTTTGTCCTCCAATGTAGGTTCTTGTCGTCATCAACCTATCATCTTTCATTTCGTCTTTGGGCGAATGATCAAGCATTGTCTTGTGGCCATCTTCGCAAAGTACTACATCATCGTCATACTCGTCATAGATGGGATCGCCAATAACCTTGTCAATGTCATCATCGTAGACGGGGTCTTCAATTTCCTCGTCAATGTCATCATCATTGTAGATGGAGTCTTTCGTGTTTTCATCATCATCATAGAGAGGGGCATTTGTGTCTTCTTCAATTTCATCACTATAGATAGAATCTTCAATGTCTTCTTGGAATTGAGTGTTATCAAGGTTATCCTCATCGTAGATGAGATCTTCCACATTTTTTTCAATGTCGTCATCATTATCTTCATCATAGATGGGGTCTTTCATGTCTTCTCTAAACTCGGTGCTCTCAAGGTTGTCCTTATCGTAGATGGAGTCTCCTTTGTCTTCTTTAATCAAATACTGCTCCTCTATCCTTCGCCCCATTTTGGAAAGAACTCAACCTCGAGTTCAAATTGGGGTCATACGACTTCTTGCTTCATTAATCGATCGGGATGACTCCTTGATTGTTCGGGTGTCCTGTCTCAAGGTAGAAAGATGAAATAATGAATGTGTATAACTAAGAGGAAGGAAATGACCTTTCATCTTCTCCCAATCAGTAATCTTGGCCTTGCCTTATTTCTTGCGAGAGTGCCGCAACAGTAACCACCAAGCGAAGGCTTCTCCCTTAAGCATCATGGCTACCAACTTTGCTTTAGCATGATCGAGAACTTCTTCGAAATAAAAAATCTATTCAGCTTCGTCAATCCAATCAATAATATTTTCTGTGTGTAATGCGCCGGAAAACTCGGGAAGCTTGATGTGAAAACCAAGGTCTTCATACCGTTCTTCTCGATTGTGGTGATCTTGATGATACAATTGTTCAAAATTTGTAGTGTGTCGACTAAATACCTTACGATCTTTAAGATTTAGATGCCGAGATAACTCTATGACTTATCTCTGCATATCCGAGATGGTTTCTTGGGAACATCGATCCTGGGGTGTGGCTTCCTCAATCGAAACCTGCCGATCATATCCATATCCATGACCATAATAAACATTCATGGATCACCGAGATAAGTCCGTGATTGGTCTCTATAGATCGATGAACTCGCGAGTACTTTGATCATGGGCTGCGGTTTCCTCAATCAGAACTTGCCGATCACGACCATAACCATGTCCTCGTCGACCTTCCATGGATCTAGGGCTCTGATACCAACTGACGCAAGCGGGGCAGTGGGGTGAACGCTAAAAATCTTTCATGCGTGAGGTTAGAATAGAGGGGCAGAGAGAATCGAAAGAGAGGGGGAATTCGCCTACAAAAGAAGATCACCTCTTTATTTAAACGAAGAAAGAATATTATTAATCAAAACTGAATCCTTACAAAGTCAAAACCTATGTTTAAATAGACTTAGAAAGAGAATGTTTCTTAATGCTAAAAAAAATAAACTAACTTTAATAAAAATTTCTTAACAAGTAAAAAAGTTAAAAAACACAAACAAACAAACTCAATCAAAAATTTCTTAACAAAATAGAAAAGTAAATATAAACATTTTAAAACAAAAAAAATAAATTAAATAAAAATTCAAAATAAATAAAATTAATAATAAAATCTTAATGAAATTCTAAATAGCGGTGGCAGCGTGCTACAACCATGACTTAGTCCATGGTTAGGTCGTGGTCCTTACTGGAGGTCCCATGTAGAGCCACGGAATGATCCACGCTCATGGCGGTGACCACGAGAAGGCTATGGTGGCCTCTAGGAACTCTTTTATACCTCGTCTTGATACAAAATGAAGGATATCCATATTAGAAGGCTATTGAGGCGTTGAAATCTTTATTTTAAGGCTCAATTTCTCCTTGTCATTATTTAGAAGAAAGCGGGATTGTATCTTATGATAAAAATTAATCAAGATGTTGGATGCGCCTACATCACATTCTTAAAACCAAACTCAATAAAACTATATCTTTATGCATGAATCGTTTTGTATTCATTTAGTTTTACAAATGCATGTTGTAGATTCATGTTCCATGCATCAAAGCAAAGGTCATTTTGTTGATTATATAGGATTAGGTAGTTGTTTTTTTGTCAGTTTTGTTTTGCCTATTAATACAAAATGATGATTGTTCATTGAAAATGTAGATAGAAAATCTAGATTTAGGTGTTGATTTTAAGGTTTTCAAATTTTTCCACATAGAACGACTACAAAAACTTGGGTAACCTCCGTTGTACGTGGTTAAAATCGTTGTGTTTGATCCGGAAACACAATGTTGATTCGCCATCAGTTGACTGTTGTAAAGAGTCAGTTGACTGATGCGCTTAAAATTGTGAATAAAATTTTTATGAGTCGACTGCGACACTCAATGGCTTCTTGTCCGTCGACTATTGTGCTTAAGCTCGCGAACATAAAATTTAGCATTCAACTGGAGCACTCCACTGTTATTGATAGTCGAGTATCAAAAGTACTAGTCGATTGCTAAATTAGAGTTTACGTGCTAAAAGTTTGCAATTCGACTGTGGCACCCAATTATTATTGACACTTTATTGCTGAAGTGCCAATCGACTGCTATAAAATACAAAAAAAATTTGATTGGATTGGTCAATTGACTCTTCATCTCAGTCAACTAGAGTAGTTAAGTACTGTTCATAGGTTCGACACTGAGAGTTTAACAGTCGACTACTGCACTCAATTGTTTGCATAAGGTCGTGCACAATGAGTTGAGCAATCGACTGATACCTTAGTGGCAATGGACTTTTTGAGTTATCAATCAATTGGTTTTAAAAAACAGTCGACTACTTTTTATTGATTAGTATATTTAGGTTTTCTAATAAATCTATCTATACTTATGTTACTAATTTGAATTAATATTATCATCAAAGTGAGAATTATTAGATAGTAGTGCATCTTGTATAGGTAGATGTATATTTATGCTTACTGTAATTGACCGAAAGTTATGTTAGACTAGCTATATGTTCAAGGATGGCTTATAAAGCAAACTAAAAAAAATGACCTTAACATGTCCCATTAATTGTTATTCAATGTTTTCTATATCCAAGGATCTAGATCATTATTCCAGAACCGTATACAGAAGAACTAATGCCCACAACACAGTCCATTGTTATGTATTTAGAGTTTACTTCCACAAGGGCAAGTGCAGTGGTCCGTCATATAAATATGAATTGGTCCTGTTCCTAACAACTTGAGTTTCTAGGATAAGTTGTTAGTTGATTAATTTCAACAACTGCTCTTCCAACACTGTGATCTGAAGACTAGAAGTCAGATTTTTTTCCAAATAAATTTAAACACCATTCAGATTTGATCTCGAAGATGAATTTTTTGAGCTTCTGTTTTCTGTATCTCCAAAGTAGAAGAGAGAACAAAAATTGAAAATTTAAAAAGGTTTTTCAACTGGTTATTGTAATTGACAATTAAGATGCAAGCTACAATTTGATAGCTAGTCTGCAAAAATGGTTTAACCATGGACTAGAATGCAGAGCATCGACAAAAGTACCTCCAAGTTTATTTGCAGCTCTGCATTGGCTTCTGGAGCTGGGACTGCTCTCAGTTTTGCATCCATTTCTTTGCTTGGTGAATACTGAGGCAAGCTTGATGGATCACAAGCATAAGGCTCTGTCGTGAAGAACTGAACAAACAAAAAAATTCATCATCGATAATTCCTAGTTAGTAGTATTTGTTAGAAAATTTGTAAATTGTCCATGGTTAACTATTTCAATGGTGCATCAATGCATCATTGAAGTACTGACTTCGTGGTTCAAAGCAGTAGTCGCTCTGCCTCTATCAGCTGGGTCAAGTGCAAGAAGTGAGTCGATTAGCAACAGAGAAGAAGGCGAAAGTTCCTTGAAAGTCTCTCCTATGCAACGCGTGTAGTGTTGTTTAGGCCTTACGATAGTAGCATACCGCAATTTGGACTTCTTCCAGAACTTTTCTGAAGGTGATCCACACAACTTAAAGATCCTGTGCAGCTGCTCCACCTACATGCACAAGATGAGGATCTTAACATCAAACCTCCAGTTTAGTTGTAACACACCAAGTATGTTAGCACAGCATTGAACGACGTTGAGAACAGATATAAAAACTCAAGTAAGCAAAAGAAATGTGTCGAATATTTGAATCAAGGCAATGGCAGTTTGTGTCTATCCACAAGGTCTTTCTAAGATATCAGTCAAATGTTAGAAATGTCACTGCCACTAATGGCGGCATGAAGAGGGATAGAATGCTAATACATTACCTCGGTTCTTCCAGGAAAAACTTGTTTCTCCATTAACAACTCTGCTAAAATGCAGCCATGACTCAAAGGTCAATACCCACACCATAATTTGTTGCACCAAGTAGGAGTTTTGGGGCTCGATACCATAATGTGACCACTTGACTGGTCATTCGTGCCTTATGGTCCAGATCAAAGGTAAAAGAAAGTCCAAAATCGACTATCTTGAGTATCCCTTCGTTGTCCAAAAGCAAATTTGAACACTAAATATCGCGGCGTAATATCGCGGCGTAGAACTCCTCGGCTGTGACAATGCTCGAGACCAGATAATAACTGTTTTATGTAGCATTTGACCTGGGGCAAATTACAGAACCTAGAACATCAAGTGCATGTAACATAATGGCAGAGGGTATGTTCATATCAATGTGTAAACCAAAAAGAAATATGCAGATATATATAACAATTCTGGTGGCACTAACACTCTCATTTTAGTAGGATAACAATTAAAACTTGTATTTCATGCATCTTTCTCTGTCAACAGATAACTTGCCTGATTTATAACAACATTTGAACTTTCAGCAATTGTGAAACAAGAAAGCGAACGAAGCACAATAGTTGAAGTTGCATCTACAGTTGAACTTCTATGTCATAAACCGTTGCCATAAACCGTTTACATTTACAGCATTCCAATCAAACTTTTTTTTTCTTCTTTACCGTCTACAATATTGAAGTTATACATCTTCTAAGACAACTAATTGAAAAGTATCGGAAACAAAAATATAACTTATACATGATATTTATAGACATTGAAAAAGCTTATGATAGAATCCCAAAGAAAATTATATAAAAATTTTCCTAAAAAAAAAGTATTAGCATAGCTATATTGAAATAATTAAAGATATTCATGAGAATATAATGACAAGAGTGAAACCATCAAGAGGATTAACTAAAATGTTTCCCATAAAGATAGATCTAGATCAAAGATCAATTTTAAGTCCCTATGTTTTTAACTAATCATGAGATGAACTTATTGGACATATCCAAAATATGATTCTATAGTATATATTATTTGCAAATGATATTATTTTGTAAATGAAACATATGAAAGAGTAAATGCTAAATTTGAATCTTGGAAGGAAACACTGGAAGTGAATGATTTTAGACTTTGTAGAATAAAAACAGAAATATGAAATTTAAATTTAGCAATATTAGACATAATGAGACAATTATTAAGATAGGAAATAATGAATTATCTATAACTGAGTGTTTTAATTATTTAGAATTGTTTTTACAATAGGATAGACAGATTAAAAGAGATATCTTACATTGAATATAAGTAAGATGATTAAAGTGGATAAATGCATCTGGTATTCTTTGTGATCGTAAAGTGTCTTTAAAATTTAAAAGAAAATTTTATAAAACGGCGACTAAACTTGTTATGTTATATAAAGTTGAATATTGGACTATGACTCCAGCACATGAACAAAAAATAAGAGTTGCAGAAATAAGGATGTTAAGGTGGATGTGTGGACATACGAGGATGTACAAGATAAAATATGAGCATATTAGAGTGAAAATTAGTATTGCACCTATTGAGGAAAAAACTCCAAGCGACATGTTTCAATAAATGCTCCATGATGTTGCACGGATTTTCTGCCTCTTCGGAACGAAGGTGTTGAAGAGACTTGGGGTTCTCTCCAGCCGCAACAATAAATAAGAAAATGATGACAAGAGATTTAACGTGGTTCGGAATTCAGATTTCTACTTCACGAGTGAGCTCTAGAGTGAGTTCCGATACTATACATTTTTACTATAATCTCTGCTTTTCGGAAGTACTTCCGAAGGTGGAGAAACCCATTACAGATAAAAGCTTATACAAGGTAAAGGAAAATAAACACAGATGGTTCTTCCTCCTTGCTCCGTCGAGGATCTTCTCCCTTTTGCAGTGAGTCTTGATTGAGAACTCAATCAGAGAGACAGAGCTCCTTCCGTCCTCCCTTCCTTTTATCCTTGCTGCCCCTGAAGTCAGTTGTCATGTAACAAACCGCCTGAATCACCGTCCACGTAGAAGGTCATGCAAGTCCGAAGAATAATGTTGTTATGATATTAACGAATGAGGGTTACTAAGAATCTTTTGTGGGGTCTACCAGGTGTCTTGGTTTGTTATGCTGCATAACAAACTCTCATAAGAAAACATAGTAGGGACCCCCCTTACCTTCACTTTACCATTGGGCCCCTCTTTCCTTTAATAAATCCTTCTTACCCCTACCCAAACTCCGCTCTATTTCCCGAGTTACCCTTTTACTGACTCATCTCATTTCCTCGGGTTACTATCCGGTTTCACTCTAACCACCGGACTGATATACTCTTACCTCCTCTTCCCTTCCCAAGTCGCCACCTCACTGATTCGGCCCAACTCTCCGAACTGGGTCTCACTTGACTCAGTCGTATTGTGATCTCTTCCCTCCGATTTCACCCTCCAAGTCATGATTCCTTTCTCTATCTCCTAAGTCATATTATAGCAGTATCATTAGCCCATCCCCCAAAATAGTCAGACGAAGCCTTGAGTCTAACTTTGTTATCATGAGTGCCTACTTACTGTGCCTCCTTTTTACCTCGACAATGACTTACCCTTTCTCCTGACTCTTCCTGGTTTTCACTGAGTTTATTGGGCCGAGATACCCCTCCACGTTACTTATTTTTAAAAGCATTAATTACCTTACTAGGCTAGTGGGTCCCATTTTTCCACGCGTAAAGCTTTTTTCAAAAACTTAAAAACCCCGAAGCGCTATTTCGGTGCAATAACTTCACCTTCTTCGACTCTCCTCCTTCTTCTCTCTCCCGATAACCCTCGTCGATAGATGCCTCACTTCCTGGTCTTCAACATCCAAAGGTTTCCTCCCTTCCTAGTAATCATCACATTTTATCCACAAGTAACACCTTACCATTTACACTATGGCCCCAACTCTTCAAAACCCTAGCGAAACCCCCTGGTTCGAAACTACCTTTTCCATTATAGATAACCGCCACTATTTTCGTGATGTTAGAAAGTTGTATATGGATTCTTCTATAAAATGCATCTTCGCCTCACCCTCCTACCGACCGCACCTTCCCCCCTGGTCATCATTGCTTCTTTCTAGATCAGCTAGAGAATGACCTCCGTCTTCTAGTTCCCCCAATCTATTTTGAACTTTTGGACTTCTACAAAATAGCTGTTAACCGGCTAGCCTCCAATCCCTTTCGATTGCTAGCAGGCACTGTCATAGTTTGTAGGCATTTGAGCCTTCTCCTATCCCCCTAATGTTTCACTGCTTATTCCAACTAAAATCTTCGAAGATATGTATTTTTTACTTCGCTAGTAGTTTGGACTGTCAATTCTTGACCAACAATCCTACCTCTCACAAAGGCTAGTGAGAGTCATACTTTTTTGCCCAACTTGCCACTCCTCTTCCTTATTCCGACACCTGGAAGACGGAGCTTCCTGACCTGCCCTCCTTCCGCGACTGCTGCTCTAATGCCCCTTCGCCGAAGTCCACAAGGAGCTGCAGGATCACCATTACAATTCTGATATCCAGTTGAAACCTTCTCTCCTGAGTCATCATGGATTATCCCCTTTCCCTTTAGATGGCCCTGTTGTAATAGGTAGGACATCACCCTCCCCCTTTAATAATAGAAATCCTTGTCATTACTCACTATTTGCTAATCTTTAATATTGTTGTCTGTTGTTTCATCTATGTTGTGCTATAGACGACCTGATGCAGAGGGTCATGATAAGTGCGGAAACAACCATAGCAAAAAAAGCCAAGGGGAAGCGCAAACGAAGGAAATCCCCTGTGATCCCTTCTTCCCCTCCCCTGGACACATCGCTGCCACCCTCCGAAGAACCAGTTCGGGAGAATCTTCTTACTTCCCCTTCCCGAAGACTCCTCCGACCCCGAAAAGGCCCTTCCACCCCCCCCCCCCCCCCAACTATCTCTATTGACTCCCCTTCTCACTCCCCTAGTCCTCCCCCCCTTCGCCGTCGCATGCGTCGATATCTCCCTACCCCTGACCCTCTGGAGAAGATCCCCCCGCCTCAGAAGATTCTTCTCTCAAAAATGAAGAAAATTCTCCAACCCCACCCCCCGAAATGCCACCCACTGCCTCTTCCTCTCATGGCTCCCTTCCCTCGGAGCCCTCTTCTCCCGGCGATGGACCTCCTCTTCCTATGGGGGATATTCTGCCTCTTAATCCCCCATCTGCTACCCTCAGGTCTGTGCTTAGGCTTCGTACTCCCCATGAAGTGAAACTCTTCAATCAGTCGGGAGTATAAGGCCCCTTCGAACGTTTGCGGACAAATTTAACGGAAGTATCCTCCCTTAACCCTACCATACTTAAAATATCTCAATATTTATCTCTGAAATGTCTTCCCCTTACACAGGTAGCTACTGATTATAATAAAGAGGCTCAGCATTTAGTCGATTATCAATCAACTATAGCGGTTCGCCATAGTGCCTCCGAGATCAAACTGAAACAAATAGCTCAGCAACTTGCTGAAAACAAACAGCGAGAAGTTGTTTTAGTCGCTTTTGAGGAAAATTTGAAAATTTCTTGTGAAGAGTTGAAGACTCAACTGACAGCATTTGGGCGTGCCAAAGAGGAAGCCTTCAAGACAGCCGACTCTCTTAAGGTTCAACTATTCCTCCAGACCGAAAAGATCCAATATGTTAATGCCTTAGCCCAAGAACTGTCAGAATGTCAAGTTCAACTCCAGGAAACACATACTAGAAGATCTGAGTCTTTTGCTGAACTACTAAAGGCTCGATATCTTATCAAAACTTTAGAGGCCTCCCGAAAATCAAGTCAGACACAACTGGAAGGTCTTTCCTCCAAAGTATCTACATTCCCGAGGGCTCTGACAGAAATAACTGAGCGAATGCAGGCATTCCAACTGGAGCATGCCCAGGCCATAACTTCCCTGAGCCAGCACACTGTAGTCATCGCCAAAGAAAGAGATGAACTGAAGATTGCTCTTGCTACCCAAATAGCCACTAAGGAAGCTCGGTGGAAGGTGCGGGAGCAGGAATTATTAACAAAATTTGGCGACAACGGAGTTGAGCTATTCATCCTGAGTTTTAAGGGATCCAACAAGCAGCACACCACACATGGATATCCCGCTCTAGGTGTAGATACCAGCTTTTTAAGTGTGGAAGCCGCTATAAATGATTATCCTGACAATATCTTAGACTTATGAAGCCTCCCCTCTTTAAATTGTAACAAATAGCTTTTTCAAAAAACTGATACAAACGAGAAATGTATGAATTACCGAATTTTTTATAAAGTATCTTGCATTTCTCTCCTTTCGTAGATTGTCGAATTGTTACTGTTTTAATGACTATATTTTAACTTCCGAGTGGATACCCTCCCCTTTTTACGCTTAACTAACTCTTGCTAGATACTCTCCTGGTGCCAGTCGACTGACACTCTACTGCCATAAGAGTTACTCTGATAAATTCAATAATAATATACCTTTAAGTTATCACTGGCCATCACCCAGGTAGGCGAAATCCACTTCTTCTAGAACACATTGCATCAAGTCGGATCATGTTTGGCGAGCTTTTATCCCCTTTGCCAGGGATATGATTAGTCATCTCTTTATTAACGCCTTGGTCATTCCCAACACCAACTCTTCAATTACCCATATCGTTATTTCATTTTTTTTTCTCTTTTTCAAGAAAATGAATAAATTAATGCCCCCTCTCTTCTACAAATACCTCCTGTGAAATCTTCTACCCTCATACTACCTTCTCCTTTCAACTCTTCCAATGGCTAACCCCTCTGAACTAGAAGATATAGCTCTTTCTTCAGAACTCCTCACGGAAGACTAACAACGTATAGCAGAGCTAGAGAATACAATAAGAGATTTGAGGAGTCGTTTCCAAGTATCCTCTACACGAACTTACACCCTTCGCCAGGAACTGCTCATTGCTCAGCGTAGTTGGGCAAGACTTCGCACAACCCACCAAGCTCTTAGCAATCATTACATACTGGCTGCATCTCTCCGCGCCAGTAATTCACCCCCCAACATTTCCAAAGAAGAAAATATCATCTATGAAGCACCCTAGCTTTTTCTTTTTTAGCATGACTGTAATGATTGCTAGAACTTTGAATAAATATATTATGCAAGCAATTCTATCTTATTCCAAAAGAACATAGTGCTTCGTAAGAAAATTTACCCTTAATGCAATTAAACAACATACCTCCCTTAATAAAATGTACCTTCATAATCCTTCCTCCGAGCCCCACATTCATTATGCATAGAAGCATCCTCCATTCGCCAATGTGTTTCCCGATGTCCTCCATTGCTCCAGTTCACTGTTCTTACAAAATGAAATGTATTCCGCTGCTCTTACGAAATAAAATCAACTCTTCCGATCTATCACCGTACAGAAATGAACAATTCAATTATAGCCAAGTTTATACCTAACTCTTCCTATCCGCCATCGCACGGTGATAAAAACTTCAATTACAGCCGAGTTGGAACTCGGCTCTTCCAATCCACCAACATAAGGGGATAAAGACTTCAATTACAGCCGAGTTGGAACTTGACTCTTCCGATCCACCACCATATAGGGATAAAGACTTCAATTACAGTCGAGTTGGAAATTGACTCTTCCGATCCACCACTTCGAATGAAGAAGAATCCTACAGCATAGTGAAAAAACAATTTGACAACATGCATGTATACAAAAAGCAATATAGGCAACAAAATTCCTCAATTTCTGGTAAAGGGGGGAGATAGATGAGAACACTTCCAGTAGTGGAAAGTGGTAGATCAATCCCACTGCCTTTTGTTATTTATCCGCTGGGAACACCAGGTTTTCTACAGTCAGTGGTAACTGATTTCAATTGACTTGACCAGAATTCAGATTTCGGCAACAAAATAATATGTGGATACTAAGAGTGAACATGATGGTGGTAAAGTTGCCCATGAGATGCATGGTGCCACTGAAGTAACACAGTCGACACAAACAAGCTTGAGAATATGAATCGACGATGAGAAGCTAGAAATGTGTTGAGTGTCGCGTGCAGTCGGTGAAACAGGCAAGAGGTTTGAAATAGGCAATGATAGACCTCTGCCATTCTTGTAATTGCACTGAGGATTGGTGATGCTGCAGGCGTAAGGTATTATTTGGTAGTGTCTATAAGATTCATATATCTCCACAATGGCATGATATTATCCACTTTGGACATAAGCCCTCATGGTTTTGTTTTTGGGCTTTACCCAAAAGGCTTCATGTCAATGGAGATATTTTTTTATCTTATAAGCACATGATATTTTCCATGTCTTACCAATGCGGGACTTTGATTGTATTCCCCATACTCACAATAATCCCCCCCCCTCAAACGAAAGACCACATTGAGCCCCTTCAAGCCTATCCATCCTCGAAGGACCCTCCTCTGCTTGATGTCCGATCCTCAACCCACCAGAACTTCCTGCCAACTGTCTGGTCCTCCTGACCCAGTTGGACTTTTTGTCAGTCGTTCGATCCTCTCAAACCAACTGGACTTCCTGCTTGGTGTCTGATTTTCTTGATCAAGACATGGTAGCTCCACTTCCTTCATTCGAGATTCATGGCTTGACATGGATTATGGCTCTGATATCAATTGTTAGTGTCTATAAGATTCATATATACCCACAATGACATGATATTATCCACTTTGGGCCTAAGCCCTCATAGTTTTATTTTTGGACTTTACCTAAAAGGTCTCATGTCATTGGAGATATCTTTTTATCTTATAAGCACATGATTTTTTCTATGTCTTATCAATGTGAGACTTTGATTGTATTCTCTATACTCACAACAATCCCCCCCCCCTCAAACGAAAGACGACATTGAGCCCCCTCAAATCTATCCGTCCTCGAAGGACTTCCTCTGCTTAATGTCCGATTCTCAATGTAATATATCGAAAAATAAATAAATTAAAATTTTAATTATAATGTAATATGATAATAATACAATTTAAAACGCAATAAATAAAATAAATTTATTTAATTATTAAAAGGAAATTAGTTATTTATTAGTATTTTAGTTGATAATTTTGGGATAAAATTTTGGTAGCTTGGACTAAGTCTAATCATATTATCTAATCCGTTGATTAAGTTAATTAACATAAGGTTATGTAGATTAAATGCTAGGTTAGGATTTTTAAGGAAAAGAGTCGGAATTTGGGGATTTAAATCCTGTTTTTCCGAATCCCTCCGTCGTCGCCTTCACCGCTGCACGCCTTGACCCCTTTTTATATCCTATTTGACTTCGAGCTATTGATTTTCATTAGTATGTTTATGTTGTTGTTTATTGGATATCACTGTTATGTACTTATTTGGTTATGTATTGTTGCGGTTGATACCATGATTGAAACTAGTAGAGATAGTATAACTTAGATGAGGTTATTCCTTAGGAGTGAATCTAAGGAATGGAACAACATTAATAGAATCCTAGGTGTTGGAACCCTAGGCGTAATAACTCGGACGTGCTTATTGGTAGATGTTACTGGTATATATTTATTTAGTTATTACTTTGGTTGATATTTTGGATTGAGACTAGTAGAGATAGTATGATTAAGATGAGATTAATTCTTAGAGGGTATATTAACGTTTCTTATATCTCGACTGCTAACTATATCTCTCATTCGTGGTTGAGAGAGAGTCTGCAGTAGAGTTTTCCTATTTTTGAACTACGGTTGCTTTGTATACCTAGGGTCGATCATGTCTCTCAATCATGGTTGAGATAATCTACCGTAAAGTCATACTCTTGTATTATCCGTTCGGAGTTAGTGATAATTGGATTTGTATGTCGTCTGTAGCTAGATAGCTACCTTACGTCTTAAGTACTCACAAGACCTATTCGTGATAGCATGTGGTTGCATGCATGATTGAACTGGTAGAAATAATATAATTTAGACGAGATTATTTCCTTAGAAGGAAGGTAAGGAATGAAACATTGGTTCTGAAACACGTGTTATTAGTAGATTTGTTATCCTTATCGGCCTTGATAGGCGTTTTATGTTTTATGTGTTAGAATCCTAGGCTTAACCACCCTGATGTATTTATTAGTAGGTTTATTGCCTTTATCAGCCTTGATAGGCATTTCACATTAGTTAGGTTGAAACCCTAGGATTAACCACCCCGATGTATTTATTAGTAGGTTTATTGTCTTTATCGGCCTTGATAGGCATTTCACGTTAGTTGGGTTGGAACCCTAGGATTAACCACCCCGACGTGCTTATGAGTAGATTGACGATCTTTATCGACTTTGATAGACGTTCCATGCTAGATGTGTTAGATAACCCTAGGCTTAATAACCTAGGATAATCGACTGCCCACGAGACCCATTCGTGGTAGCATGTTGTTGCGTGCAGTCGATAAATAGATAATTGTATACTCTGACTGCCCACGAGACTCATTCATGGTAGCATGTTGTTGCGTGCAGTCAATATCTAGATAGTTATATACTCTATCTGCCCACGAGACCCATTCGTGGTAGCATGTCGTTGCCCGCAGACATTGGGTCTTTATATTGCCTGTCTGCCCACGAATCCCGTTCGTGGTAGCATGTGGTTGCGCATAGACAGTGCTTTGTATATTGCTTGTCGGACCACGAGTCTCGTTCATGATGTTGCCCGCAAATAGTGCCCTTTGTATTACCTCGAGAGTCACAAGGGTTTGTCGAGGTATCTTGATGTGTATTGCTTGTAGATTGCAGTTGGTTGTATATATTGCAGGTATATTTGTTATACTGCTGATCAGGTTAGTTGCAGATTGATACTGGTACTCTGAAGTTTGGATTACTCTAGTTTGTTTCCATTATATCCATTATGATTATGCACTATTTTCTATCCACCCACTGAGTGGTTGTACTCACCCCCTCTTCTTATATCCTCCAGGTTAGCTGATAGAGGACGTGTCAAGTTGACTTACCTTCAAGTCGCTCAGAGAGTCCCTTGTCATGCTGGTCCCACTACATCGTCGAGATGCCGCTTTATTTTCCTTGTTGTTATCGCATTTTGTTTACATACTTGGATTTTGTTGTAATTGGATTTGGTGTCATAGATCTATTTTACCCTTAGTTGATTTATATTTTAGTCGTGCATGCATGTAGTTAAAATAATAATTCTATTATTATTTCGGAGTTTTCGCCATATATGATTTCAGCGATGTATTTCGGAATATTGTCACTGAGGGACTCTTTTGTCATTTGGATTACGAATATGCTCCCGGAGCATGACACTACTGGTACAGTGACAATGAGATAGAGTCAGCAAAAGTAACGAGGTGGATGGGGCAGTGGTCACAAGCTCTGCCCCAGGCTTACAGCCTTATTATACAAAAACCAAATTAGTGAACAATTGAGTATCCCGTGTTAGGCATACATCACTGACTTCAATCATCCCTTAATGAAGTTTAATATAAATACAGACAGAGGATGTGGTGGGTATAGTTATCGATCATGGGTTCAACACATCAATCGGCCTTAAATTCAAAAAATCCAGATAAATTATCTGGCCATGTGTAATTTAATTAGAAAGCCCTAAAACACTGCAAAAGCAAGGGAGAACCCAGTGACGGTTCTCCATAGTAGATATAAACTGCATTCGTGTATCCAGGACAGCCACTTGGGCTTCATACAGTATGATGCTATGCTACCTAGGTAGTTTCACTGTGGGAGCTGCCGTATAAATTGTTGAATTTATAACCTTGCTCTATGCAAATTTTTTCTTTCCAGTTCCTTGATTAGAATATTGTACATGTTTACGTATGAAGCCCAGCATTATCGTTTTGTCAAAAAGTAGATAAGGTATTCTATTTTTCCCATTTTGAAAAGAAGATCATGCACCAAAAGACTAAAGGTGCTAGAGTCAAGGAAAATGCTTTCTTAAACATTTACCCTAGAACATGGGTGACCATTCCATTTTACAGTTTGTTATACAAATACTTCCTATCATATGCGTTAATCTTTTCCAGTACTGTGGAGTAGATTATGACACTATGGTCTTTTACTCACAAGGGCAGATTAACTACAAGAAGAATGAGGTTGTGATGCACCTGATAATTTATTATCAAGTGTCAATTAAAGGAGTAGCAATCATCACTGGATTGTATGAAGGTGATATCAAATTTGATAGAGAATAATTATAAAGTGAGATGAAACAGCAAATGTCAGAGTTTAGTATAATTCAGTAGCTATAATGTCTATAATCCTTTTTATGATATGTAAAATACTAGTAAGAAAAGCTTTGGGTGGACTCTTTGGTGTTTTGATAAGGGGGCAACCCGGTGCACGGAGCTCCCACCATGTGGGATCTTGAAGAAGGATCTATTGTACACAGTCTTATCCTGCTTTATAAGAGACTATTTTTAAGACTCGAACCCATAACTTCTAAGTTACAAGAGCCTGTTTAGGTGGTTTGATGGTTCCTCTATTTTCTTTCATGTTTAAGCTAAGTTAGAATACCAAAGACTGAATGCACCAGTTTTTGGTGGATCCTTTGGTGTTCAAGTGTTTTGATGGTTCCTCTATATTCATTCATGTTTAAGCTAAGTCAGTCCTGAGAAATTGAATGCACCTATGGAGGCCTAAGAAAGATTTGAACATCATCAACTTGACTATGTTTACTTTGAGACATATGGATCTTAAGACAGAAGATGGTATTGTTAAGTGCATTCACTCTGGATGGTTCTTGTTTCAATTACTCATCTGTCCGAATTATGCTTCTGCTGTTATTTCAATCACCCATCACTCTCTATTCACAATTGATTTCTTTGTCTACCACCATTATTCTCAATCTGAATCTATGTGAACTCGCAACTATTTATGCAAGTAATTTGAGGCGGAAAGAGATGGCTCATGGGCTTAATTGAATCTCTCTTCGATTTATTTCCTCGGTGACTTGGAGTTCAGCTAGCATGCTCTTAAAACAAGCTCAATTCTTGTTTCTGAATTACTGGTTGACGAATTATGTTATCTAACTTAAATCAGAATGGTGTATTTTACATATGGTGGAATTCTGAGTGAAACTGATCGACAACATGCTGTTATGATTTTTATTTTTATTTTAGTTCAAATTCAATTTCATTCGACATGCATATGTTGGATTTATGCCACTGGTAGTGTTAACGTGTCATGCCAAATTGGTGAAAAAAGAGTAGGGAAGATCTCAAATTGATGAACAGTGTGAAGCAAGTCCTTTCGAGTTTAAGCTAGCATATACAGTAACATATACCAGAAGATAACAAGAAACATCACGGTAAAAAGACAAATCATTTGCCAAATTTTTCTAAATGGAACTTTTATAACATTTTTTTCATAATATACATATATAATTTAAAATAAATTTCCACATCTTCAGTACCAAATTCTACACTACACTAACTCCTTATAGCAGCAACCCCCTACATCGCGACTAAGTGGCTTAACATAAGACTACTCATCAAAAATAAAATCAGAATATGATCTAACAAGGCCAATTCGTGCAAAATGAAAATTCTAAGACAATAATTTGAAAAAACAAAGTAAAACAGATCAACATACCCTAGAGTGGTTTTGTCCTCTGATCTTGATAATTATCCAAACAGAAACAAATTAGATATTGCAGACTGCCAGAACATCAGCAAGGACAAAGATTGACGATCCAGTTCCAACAAATAGAACTTTCACAATGAAACCTCCAACAGAAATAAGTAATTTCAACACAGAAATGGCAGTGAGCAGAGCACAAAAGGTAAAAAAACCAAAAAAAAAAACATATGAGTCAGCATGTTACGTATCCAATATCACAGCAAGGTCAGATCAGGTGTTCAACAGAACAAGCAAGGCTCTGAAACCAAGATCAAAAGCCAAACCGTAAGAGATCTGCAAAGAAAAAGAAGTAAAACCCACATTCCATCATATCAAGATTCTAACAGAAATCGATAAAATAAGAACAAAACTCCCTGAAAAAGCAACAAATCCGAACTGGAAAAAGAAACAAGCATAAATCACAACAATGATCTCGTAAACCAGAAATGCAACTACTCAAGATGACTTCCATCGGCAACCACTTGGCCTTCATTTAATATGATGCTTATACAGTTGCTGAAAACCACGTAGTTTCATTGTCCCAGCCTGCGGCATGCATTGCTGTATCTTTAACTTTGCTCTATCCATATTCTTTCTTTCCAGTTCCTTGATTAGAATACAGTATGTGTTTTGTTTAGGTATGAACCCCGTCATGACCATTTTCTCAAAAAATAAACAAGATTGTTCTATTTTCCCATTTCGGCAAAGTCCAAGCACCAACAGATTATAAGTGCTAGAGTCAAGGCTAATATCTTTCTTAAACATGTTCCCAAGTAAATACAACAGGACTCTCACCCATTTCCATCTACAACAAAGTTTCAATAAGGGTGTGTAAGTTTTGATGTCAGGCTTGCAATCAAATTCTTGCATTGAGAAGAGCAGCTTTAGAGCATTCTCTGCCTGAGAGTAATCACAGCAAGCTGAAATTAAGGTATTGAATGTGGTCACATCTGGTGAGATGCCGTTTTCACACATTTGCTCAAATAGGTGATGTGCATCTCGCAATTTCCCTGATTTCCCCATCAAAAAAATCAAAGAATTATAGAATGAGGTATCAGGAACACAACCATCATCCTTCATCATCTCAATTACCAGCAAGGCTTCTTGGATTTCTTTGGCCTTCGCCAAAGAATGCATTATAATAGTATATGTGACGACATTGGGTTGACACCCATGTACACGCATCTCATTAAGAATTGCACTGGCCATGCTAAAGTTCTTTTCCAAGCAATAACCTTCGATCAGAGAAGTGTATGTAATCACACAAGGGGTATAACCAAATTCTCTCATTTCCTCAATTGTTCTTATAGCCTCTTCTACTTTTCGTGCTTTGCTCCATCCATGAACCAAAGTATTAAAACTACTAGCATTGGGTTGTACTTCATCCTTCAATTCCAAAAATGCTTCTCTGGCATGCTTAACACTCTTCTCTTTACACAAAGTATCCAATAGTGCATTCATAGCAATGGTATCTTTACTAACACCAAAGCTCTCCATGCTTTTATAAGTCTTTATGGCATCACCCCACCTACCGGCTCCAGCAAGCCTCCTCATCACCTTGGTCATGGTAGTTAGTGACACTAAGCCTCCAAGACAAACCATCTCATTGATCAAACTCCACATCACATCAAATTGTTTCGATTTCCCTAAAATGTCTACCATCGTATCATAAGCAACAGGAGAGTGTTTGAAACCTGCTCGAGCACCAGCCCACATAAAGAAGCCAAACGCTGGAAACCAGTCATTGCTAAATCTCTTCAATATCGTATTGATCAAATCCTCAGAAATGTCTACATTGCAACCAATAAAAGCTTGGAAGAGATCGTCTAAAGATGTGAAGTTCAACCTTAAAATTTTGCATATCTTATCAACGTCATTGTTTTCTATATTGCAAGGTTCCTTTCCGTAATCTAACCTAGAGTCTGTGGTTTCCATTTTGGAATCACAAGCTTCCAAAAATTCCAACTTATTCGGGAGCACAAAATCATCAGCGTTCACACAATTATGTTGGTCATGTGGATGCCTGAACCAATCAGGGAGCTCTGGTGAATCAGTTAAGTAACGATAGATATTGCAAGGCAATGAACTTCGTTGTCGCACAACAAATGAAGAAATCAAGAACAACCGACCACATCGAGCCATAGCAAAGACATCTGAAATCCAAACCGAGCGACGAATTGTAGACAACTTTTCCTCCTCGAACAGGAAAAAAACTAATGTTTGTCTGATATTTTACATTGACTGGACCTGACATATAAGAAATAAGCCCATTTGTATCACTTTTCGAATCATTCAAAAAGTTCACAAGTTACAAGTTTATAAATAAGAATTCACAACAATAAAATGAGAATCTGATAAAAGAAACGACTCAATGTTCAGAGCACAGATAAACTAAACCTTCACAATCTCGTCAAGCATTCCATAGCACTGTTCAGTTGGAGGACAAATGAAGAACAGATGAATAGAGATGCATTGAATATTATCTTGAATAGAAAAGTCAAAGGATGAAGGATTAAGGTCCGAAACGCTTCGGCACCGGAGCAGCAGCTTGCATGGAAAATAGGGAGAGAAGATAGAGAGAGAAAAAAATACCTCGGAGCGCAGCGGCGGACGCAGTAGACCCGGAGAGCCGAGATTTGAATAGAAGGATCGCGGGATCGCGGAGAGCGAGTAGAGATGGGTGGCAGGCGACGGTGGGTGCGACATGTGCGGCAGCGGGCGGCGGCCCACGGAGGAGAGATCGCAGGAAGTGAGAGGGGAAAAAAATGTGTGTTAGAACTTAGAAGAGAAAAGAGAAATAAAATATAATTCCTATTTTTATTTTTATTTTTTATTTATAAAAAAAACACTGTTGAATTTGATTTAAATTTGTCTTAAACTCGATTTAAATTTGCCTTAAATTTGATTTCAAATTGATTTGATTGTTTAAAATTATTTGATTTTAAGACTTTTTTAGTTGATTTTTGAGTTTGATAAAAAAAAAATAGTTATTGGCGAACATATTCATGATTTAATCAGTTATTCAAATGTATTCATTTAATTGATATTGTAGGTAATATAAATAAATTATTATCAAAATTGAATATCAAATTTACTCATAAATAATTAATTCTCTTAAGATCGTAAGGTGTCCGGACGGGGGCTGATGTGCTCAAGCTGCCAAATATCTGGTCCATCCTCCCTGAGTCACACGGGCTTTATGTTTGCCTTGTATCCGGGCACTATCCCAAGTGATTTCAAATTGATAATAAAGTCCATTTAAAATTCTGATTTATCTCTATTATCAATAAAGATAATCATAAAAAATTATTAATATGATAATTTCATTTTTTTTTTAAATCAATACAAACATATCAAGATAATACATAAAAATTATATGAGAATAACTATCATAGTAGTCCCAAAGCTACAATGCAATAGTAGAATATTCAATTCGATTTTTAAATACTCATAATTCGATATAATATATTTGTAAAATTTATCTTTAAATAGAATAATAAATCAAGAATATTGTAAATATTTCACATGAATTCTTCTTAATTTATTTGATGATCAATAGAATATATTTCATTTTTTTTTTAAACAAAAAACAATCTTAGTGAATTAGACCAATGGTAAAGGAAAATGTAACTTTTGAAGGAAATAAGGAAAAAAAAATAACAGCGAGATTTATTTTTCAACAACGTCATTTAGGAAGAGCCACACAAAAAGGTAAAAAAGATCCCCAATCACCAATATGATTCCTTCCAAGGACTTGAAACGTTTGAAAAACTAAACCTTCGAGCTGAAGTATCTCCGTTAACAATAGATCTCAAGTGATTAACTGACATGCTTTATTTCATTAGGGGGAAGGGAAAACAAGAGAAGTTTGTAAAAGTCATTACCAATACACATTTTTAATATCACTCGAATCCATACCACTTCAAATACGTATTTACTGGAATCCATTCCACTGGGCAAAAAATAAAACAATAATTATAAAATATAGAGGAAAATCAAATCTAGACCTAGAACATATTGATTGGTGTTATCGAGTAATATACGAGTCAAAGCAGGTCAACTGAAAATTTTTCAGCAAGTAAATACTAAAGGGAATAATGACATCTCATACAAAATGAAATCTGATATCAAATGATGATGAATAAAATGCGAAAGGTTAATAATTTTAGTACGTCATATGTATCTCAAAATTCAGTGCGAGAACTTTGAAGATGACTAGGGATCAAAAAGAACGCAAAAATAATACAGGTTGGTTGCTTGCTGCTTATCTTTTATTTTTTGATCTTGTGGGAGATCTTGCTTGAACAAGTAATTACCAGAAGAAAGGGTTCTACTAGATCAATCCACAGGATCGAAAGCATCGAATCCCTCCTTGAATTCTCTTGCCATTTGTTCTTCTTCTTGCTTGCTAAGCTTACAGTTTCTCCAATCAGCTCGATCTGCCATATTTAACAGGCCTGCCATCACCTGCAACACTTGACCAGCTCTTATCACCATCGATAACAAACTATAGTCTAGCGGTTTCTAGGTAAACATCATGAATTATTCAGGTAAATTATGAAGAATTGATTAAGACAACATTTTCGAGCCTACATGAAAAAGGCTATGAATTGAGCCTAGATGACCAATGTCGGCTAATATCAATAAACATGAATTCCCAATGGAGGAAGAAGTTTGTGTTCAACCTCAAATAGTTAGAACAAGTATGGTGCGTGATTGACCATAATGACAAACTAAGTAATCAAAACATTTCGAGTTCCAGATAGAAATGGCGAAGTACCCAATTAAATAATCACTATCCAAGCATATACTTAATTGCTCATTTTGGATGATAAATTGGTACCCTATAACTTATGGAATGATGCAGGTACTGAATAATAAAATACACAGGCACCTAACAAAACTCGATTATTAAGCATAATTGGATATCCAAACCCACAACTTAAACGGATTAGCTATCGCTATTATCTACTTCTACATATCATCTCTTCGAACCTTAACTTAATGTTTTAAAGTCCTATGACCCTGCATGTATTATGTTATTGTTAAACAAAGACGAGGGGGAAAACCAATACAAGGTAAATTCAAGATTAACTTCGTGTGACATTGTACAAATTACCTCACGTCCAAATTGGACAGGAAACTTCTTGTCATCAACAACATGAAACAGAGTTGAGCAATCAGGGAGTTCCACATAGAACATATATGAATTGTTGTGGAATTGGGATCTCAACTGTTTTCTACCTTGACAATGGCTAGTAGTATCTGCAAAACAAATCGAAATAGATGTTAAAAGAAACGCAATTCTGTCAGAAATGATAGAGATCAGGTCTATAAATAAAACTTGTGGCTCACGTTACGAAAGAAACACAATCGTCGAAGCGAGGACTACTGTGGTTTGATATTTCATTCCATTTTCAAGACCAAGGACTATTGCGGGACTCTATACTGAGATATTCTTATTGGGATTCAATCTATTAGACTAGCTCATATATTACTAATGGACAATTTTTCGTTACCCATGCTTCTAAATTTGTTTAACCCCATAAATCATTTCATGTGCTTAGTGCAATATTTATTCCAACTAATAGCCAAAGTCACTAATTCCATCAAACACAAGATGTAACTCCTTCAGTTCATTTGCATGGTGCAAGTTCACACAGACTGTTCTTACGTAGGAAAGAGGGATTGACATCTAGAGCATCAATACATAGAAGAAAAAACAATCTGAACCTTGGATATGCAGATATGAAAATTAAAGCTCACACATAATTGTACCTCCGAATGCATTAATCTTCTTAAAGAGTTTCCTCAAGCTATGTACTGGATAAACAGATTCCCAAGCACACAATTGATTAACAGATTCACCTCATAACTAATGACAATCAAAGGTGCATATACACATAAATCAATCTCCTGTGATGCTAATTAAGTATCAAGGTAAGAAAATAAATGTAAAATAATATATGAAAATATTATTAATAGATTATGTCACACTAACAAATCTATGGAACCAAACAAAACTACACTTGATGATACACCAAAAAACAATTAAGCATCAAACAGAATAATAGCTAAACATACCGAGATTCAGTGCTTCAAATTCAAAACCCAACTTCTTAGATGCTAACTTAAATATTCGCTTGACATTGGATGCTTGAGACAATGGTATAGGAATGACCTGATGAAGAAAAAAAATTCCAAACCTTAGGGAAAAAAATTTGAAAAGAGATCACCATTAATTCGAAAGCATAAAGATACTAAAAATTATCATTCACATGGAAATATCCCCTTTAGAATGGGATTAGCTAAGAATTTAGCTGAATTTTGCATTGTAAACATAGACAAGTAGAAAGAAATTACCACATTACTATTATATGAAAGAGGTATTGACTAATAAAAACATGATCATTGATGAGAGTGCACATGGATGGATTCTATATCATGCACCAAGATGCAGTTGCTAATGCAATCATAATTCTTAAATATGTATGCATCTATTTCAAGTTCCATATGAGAATCAATGCTTTTGTCATTCCCTGAGTCAAGTTCTTTGTTAAATATGTATGCATCGATTTCAAGTTCCATATAAGAATCAATGCTTTTGTCATTCCCTGAGTCAAGTTATAATGCTGAAAAGTAAGAGCAAGTTCAGATAGAGATAATCCTAGAAAAAAATGTGGGGAAAACAAGATATACCTTTCCTTATTTTCCTAAGAAGAAAACAACCAAGAGCATAGGAACTTTTTGAAATTAAGAAATATGCTCTATATTTCTTTAGACATTATCTAAGCAACAACATTGCTAATACAAGATAACTATAACAAATGAAGGAAAACCAAAAGAAAACATCTAAGGAAAGCAAGTGTTGATTCACAGGATTTGATGCTTCAATCTAAGATAAGATCTAACAAAACATCATGAAAGTAGGAAAACATCTAAAGATAATATTACTATTAGGTTAAGTCCTTCATTTTAGGATACATCATGAACTATTAAACTGTGAAGGTACGTAGTGCTACATGCACATAAACAGAACATAGAAAGACAAGCAAATTACTTCTAAAATGCAGCATATTTTAAGTAAGTCCTAACGGTTTCCCAATTAAGGTTTAATTGATAGATCGTATTGTTATCAACTATTACATCATTTGAGATTTAATTATACATCAGCTTAAACAATTAAGATAGTTGTGAGGCAACTAAAGTAGTTTGCAAGCGATTGCTAGCAAAGTAGAGCCATTATTTTGGTGAGTTATTAAAATGAAGGAGAAAGAGGGAGAGAGAGACTGTGTTATTTGGTTTCCCTTATGTTTCACTTAAATTCTCCCCTTTTTCTTCATTCAGACGTCAAATAGAGTCTACCACCATGGTTTCTTATGTAATCGCAAAACTGTGGCTGTATAACTATCTTAGCAATGAACTGTTAACATGGTTCATTTAGTGATTACCAAGCAGCATATTAATAATTGTTGCTATCATAATCAATAATCAATAAAGGACAGTACGGTGCACGAAGCTCCCGTCAATACGGGGTCCTGGAAAGGCTCTATTGTATACAGTTTTATTTTACTTTGCAAGAAACTGTTTCTATGACTCAAACCCATAACTTCTAGGTCAGCAACTTTACTGTTGCATCAAGACTCCCCTTCGTAATCAATGTTTAGTCATACAGAAGCTGTTCCAGAACTTGATCATGGACAAATTGCAAACCACAAACAAATATTGATTTACAATAAACCAAATAGAATACTCCCATTGTAATGCAACAGAATGAAGCAAACCACTACTGCAAAAGAACTCAAATGTATAAAACAAGATCCCTCTTACTTGAAGATTAGCATGAGGACTCTGTGGTGATACCCACTCAAAGAAGACAACAGCGTTTGCTTGTTTATTAAAATATTTATTGAGTGCTCTCTTGTACTTCTCGAGCTCTGCCTCTGTATCTGAAGGCATTGTAAGCGTATTTGGGCAATGCTCAATCGGCACAAGGAGTACATGATTAGGAACAAGAGGACCCTTAGCGAGTGCACAATAGTAACTTTCTCCAATGCTTAACACGAGATGCATTTCCACATTTGGGCTTGATAAGCAGAACCAACAAGTTCTCCCCCTCCCACCTTGACCACTGAATCATAACATAGAGAAAATTATATACCCGAGACATAATTTAGAAAAAGAAGGGTTTGGAAAATTTTCAGAGATGCATAAGATGACAAAGTAAACAAGAATTTCCTAAGCAATGTGAAATGAAACAACAAAAGAAATAAAGACAAGTGAACAACTGACCTATGGGGTTGCATATTTTGTGAGAAACTAGCCCCTTCTTCAGTGAGACTATGACCAAACTTGCAGTCGGGCCCACGTTCACACTTTCCCTTGTTGAGAAAATCAAAACAAACATTTCTCATATATTGTTCTCTAGATTCCTCGTCATGTCTAAAGTTGCATTTCATTCCTTGAGAACAAGATCCACTAGAAGTGAATTTGAAGCACAATTTTTCACCATTGCTCCCTCCTTTTCTCTGCCTCTTTTGTGGAGTGTCATAGCGCCAATATTGTGAATCAGGATAACCAGGTCTCTTCAAAGATTCACTTGCATGGCTTGCAGGTTCTACATGCATGTATGGTGACATGGTCACGTTTGGTGGTCTAGCACTTATCTCAGTAGTTGACATTATAGATGCTGGAATCGGAGTTATTCCATGAATAAATTTCTAGCCATCATAAGTGAATTAGCAAAAGTTATGCATAGTATGAAAATCATATAGATACAGGAATTTGCAGTATGAAAAACAAGCTATGAAATGATACAATATGCTGGACATAATGGATCATATTTATTTATCTGTTCAGGAAGGAGAAGAAACACTATAATGCATATATGTTACATCAACAATCTGAATAAAAGTATAGTAGACTGCCAATAGTGTGGAAGAAGTTTCCAATTAAAAGCGCTCAACAAGTTCGCAACTAGCAAGGTCAAAGAAGATAGAAAATGGACCTCCAAAGTTTTGGCATGTCCATAAAACATGTCCTCATGAACAGCATAATTAGGACAACATATATATATATATATATATATATATATATATATATATATAGATAGAGAGAGAGAGAGAGAGAGAGAGAAATGTTATCCTACACAACTCATCCATGAGCATCCGTGAACACTTCCATTATCTACCGTCCGATCGTTTGCGCACTATAGCTCAATTCTTGTACCATAGGGGATCGAACGGCGGATAATGTAGGTACTCACGTGTGCTCACGGATGAGTTGTGTAGGATAACATTCTTGTGTATATATATATATATATACCGTCCGATCGGGTGTGCGCTATAGTCCAATCCTTGTGTGTGTGTAAATGATATCCTACACAATTTATCCATGAGCACCTCCATTATTCACTATCCAATCTCCTAGAGTTCAAGAATTGACCTATAGTGCGCACCCGATCGAACGGTGGATAATGGAAATGGTCACAGAATAGTTGTGTGTGTGTGTGTATAGAAACAAATCCTGAACAAACAGTAAATAGCATACAATGCCATTAACTATACATGCTAAATAGCATTTCACATGCATTAACATTATACACGCTAAATAACATTTCTATCAGCTGGAAAATTCAAACACAATGAAGTTTAGCTTAATTTATGTATATGAAATAGCACAATTGAATGAGAATAAAATATACAAAGTACTTAACGAACTGATCTCCTAGAATATATGAGCTACTTTGGGCATAAATATACAAGGTACACTAAGGGTAAATCAAATATATCACAAGCCAAGTATTTAATTTCCCATCAAAAAGTGATTCCATAATTGAATCAAAACTAAGGTGGTGCAACACAATCTGGCATGGAACAAGGCCATGTATCCTAAGCATGTGCAGCAGATTGTTATGCAATCCTTGTGTGATTACAGGAACGAATAAATCTAAATCAAATTGTCCACACAGTAGAAATGTTCATGCCGGAGAGAAATAAACTCTGTAATTAGGAAAAATTGAATATATAAATTCACTATCCATAGGTACAAAGAACTATGCAGTAGAATACCTGTTTATTTTTGTTACCAACGGAGGCTAGCCCCAAAAAACGGGAAAAATGTGCAGACTTATCATTGGCGTAGGGTTCACGCTCATAAAATACACCTTTAGTGCCTGCGATGTGATACCTAGAGAAGAAATAGGACAAAAAGAATCATCACAAGAAACTCTTTTAATATATACCACACCCTACAAACAGAAAATCAAGTATTTCATAATCATGTTGCATAAAGCAAATAAAGTTAAAAGTAAATAGTAATTGTTCTTAAAAATTAGTGATGGCATGCAATTCATATAATAAAGGTAAATAGTTTCAGTTATAACATGGATCTGGTTATTCTTGGGATATTAAGGCAAATAAGACTTTAGCTGATCATGAAGTAGTTTTTTTTTTATTAGCACCAGATATCTGGGCCTTAGGCCAGACTAATCATGGGATGACCGACCTTGCTCCATAAAAATTGTCCATTAGTCACTAGGGTACAACAAGACGCACTCGCATGGACAGTCGCAGTAGCGCAGCGTCCTTGATTTATCACCTCATTTGAAAGAAGTTAATTTTAATTGGACGAGAGTAGGAGGGACAAAGAAAGAGAAGAAATAAAATTATCAATTCGTTAAACGAAGTACACAGAAAGGAAGTTAGTTTCATCCAATGCCACTTTTTAATTTGGACACAAATCAGGCTGAAATGGAGAGAATGAGGTTCATGGATTACGTAGACACAGATAAGTGATATTATTTCGTTTTTACAGGAAAGCAAATAATTAGATGTTAGTATATTGACGTAAAAGATGATTTACCTTGGCTTAATTTCTATGGCCAACTCTGATATGACAGGATCGGTACCTGACATGTCAACAACTTCCGAGGGAGCATTGGAAGTGTCAGCTCCGGTGGCAACACCACTTGGCCATTCATTAGTAATAGCTTATCAAGGATTCCAAGTTCTCTCACGTGGCAGCAATGAGATAGAACAATAAATTAACTTGACAGCTAAATAGCAGCAAAATTTATGGATTCTCAAGGATATGTCAAAAACAAATCAACAATTCCATCTTCTTCGGCCAGAGCCCGCAATGCACCTACGTCATCTTCACTATATCGTCCGCTCCCATCAACATCGGAAGTTTGCTTCCCAGACAAATACACAACCGACAACCCTGCAATAGCCATGAAAGCCAACCCAAGCCTGTGAAACGCAAGAGCAACGAATTGAAAAAAAAAAAAATTGAGTAGAAGACAGTTTCCACGGACCAAGGAGGGAAAATTTGCCGCTTCCCTTCAGCCAGAAAAGATTAGAGCAGACCTCCAATCCATCCGTCTTAAATCCACGAGCGGCGTGTGGCTTCGAGGCGGCGGACAGAAAGCGTACGGCACCGACGCCGTAGTCGCCGATGAAGTAAGTGGGGATGGGGACGGCGGAGCGGCCCTCGAAGTAGTCGGCCACTTCGTCGATCCCCTCGTCGGAGTCAGGGAAGAACTGGCCAACGCAGAGGAGGGCGTCGAAGGGCTCCATGGACTTCTTAAACTGCATGGAAGGGAGAAATAGGTTTAGGGCTCTACCCATAACGGGTCAAACAAAACCCTAGTTCACGAGAGAGGGACAGAAAAGTACCGACTGAACGCGCTTGAAGAGGAGGTTGAGGCGGCCGAGCACGTCGCCGCAGAGGAGGATCCGCGGCCGTCGAGGCTCCATTGTTGAGAGGAGAGCTGTGGCGGGAGACGGAGAGGAGGTAGCTCACGTCGATGTGATTCGAGGCCACTCGGTGCCGCATCGAACTGCCTGAAACCGAGTCCGGTATCGACCGAGTTAACGGACAGGTTTTTAATTCCTGAAAAATTGCTTGATCGGCCGTTCGTATATTTTATTTTATTTTTCTATAGAATGATTCTATTTGATTAAAATTTAACTAAATACTACGGCATAATTATATCTTATAATTGTTTTTTCGAATATTATGTGGTATATTGTTTACACTCGGCTAATATCTAATTAAAACTTAATTGAATTCTAAAATAATGATAATAAAGGTATTTGATACCACTAAGTATTGAAAGTTCCGAATCAAGGAGAGACGAATCGGAGAGAAGTAAGAATATTGAGTCAAGGAGAGGTGACTCGAAGGAAAGGAAGAGTGCCGAATCAAGAAGAGATTATTCGAAAAGAAGGAAGAGTCCTAAGTCAAGGAGAGACAACTCGAAGAGAAGGAAGAGTACAGAGTCAAAGAGAGGTGACTTGGAGGAAAGAAAGAGTGTCGAGTCGAGGAGAGATTACTTAAAAAGAAGGAAGAGTATTGAGTCGAGGAGAGATGACTCGGAGGAAATGAAGAGTGTTGAGTCAAAGAGAGACGACTCGAAAGGGAGAAAAAGTGTTGAGTCGAGGAGATGTGACTCGAAGGAAAGAAAGAGTGTCGAGTCAAGATGAAACTGTTCGAGAAGAAAGGAGCTAGAAGTGTCAAGTCAAGATGAAACTGTTCAGAAAGAAGGGAGAAGTGTCGAATCAAAGGAGAAGGACTTGAAAGATAAGATGAAGGGTTGAGCCGCAATAAAATGACTCAGGAGAGAGGAATAACGAGTCGGTTAGCATGAGACCACATGAAAATATTCTTTTCACTAGTTGTTAGGGTCATCCTCGAAAATTATCCCCCAACGGTTGGCCAAAAGGCATCTTAGAGCGGTCGTGGAGAGGATAATCCGAAAAAGGATATTACAAAAGGAAGGCGAGGGGATTCAATCATTCACACATTGACTTTTTCTATACTATTGCATTTGCATCTGCTTCTTCGGTTACCTAATCTCTTTCAACAGATATAACTTAGGCATTGGAGGGTCATTAAACGGGACATCGTCTAACTTGTATTTATTGGCAGAATATCGATATGGTGTTTGCTATCGGGAGGATGCAAACTGATATGAGATCGTCGAGACTAGTGTTCAACATTATCTCCATGCTCTGCTACAGGTGTTGAAGATCTGGATGCAGTGATCCACTCGACGATTAGATCGCAACTCTTCGCGATCAACACTCCAAATCACGTCACTTGCGATCCATCCTCCTTTTTTAATCCAACGGTTATCATCTGCTATCTGCACAGTCAGCATCTCAATCATCTCTCTCTGCCCCAACCGAGTGTCACATTGGCACAATACATCACCCGAGTGCCACATAGACACTGCCACGTCATCTAGAGCGAAGTACAAAGTGCACCAACAAAGTGCTCATTACGTGCGTGCATAGCGGGTGGCGGGCTTGCAAGTGCGAAAACCTACTCGCCCGTTAAAAGAGAACATTTGTGTTTTTTGTGTTAACTTTATTAACACAACAACACATATAAGGAAGTAAATCCCCTTTGGAATTTTTGATGTGGGATTATTTTCCATCTACTTCCTTTTATAATATTAATCTGCAATTAATGATATTTTGGACTGACTTTAAACAATTAATTTCTCATTCACCCATAATCGATTTTGAGCAAATTAATAGTCTAGATTTATCTACGTAAAACATAGATTTCGATTTTGAAGTCAATTCAGACTTTCATCGATTAATGACACCTCGATTTTCCTTGTAAAATCATATTGGTCATACCCAATATCCAACAGTATTAACTTAGGCAGGAAAGGATCGGAGATTTACTATTACAATCGAAGAAAATCCATCCTCAATGGTAGAAGACAAAGGAAGAAAATCGGTATTATATCAATATTTTAGGAAACAAAGATTCTTAGGTCATTTAGAAAAAAAAATATTTTCAAAGAAAAAAAAAAGAATGCAATTGTCTTTGTATTTTATATCTAAACTAATTTGGTTTAGCTAGAAAGATTAGATAACAAGAAAAAAAACTTTTTCCATAAATATCTTATTAAACCATTGGAATTGAGATGTCTTGCACTTAATTAATTAAAAATAGAGTATATAAAATCTAAATTTAGCACTCTTATAGAACATAATGTCTTCTATAAAAAAAATCAAAAAGATTGAAAATGATATCTTATATGGAATATAAATAAGTTGATTAAAATGGAAAAAAATATCGGATGTTATTTATGATCGTAAAATATTTTTAAAGTTAAAAAGAAAATTTTATAAAATGACAGTTAAATCTATTATATTATATAGAGCTGAATATTAGACTATGATTCGAATATATGAATAGAAAATGAGAGTTGCAGAGATTATTAAGACCGTGAAAAGCTAGAGGGAGAGTGAATAACTTATTTCATTGTCGACTTAAAAAATACAACAATTGAACCTTTTAACTTACAAAATAAACACTCCAAAATACAACATCAATGATTTATTTAGTTCACAGTCTCCTTGTGCTGCTAATGCAAGGCCTATGTCTATTGTATTATCATCACTATCAAACTTTCTCCTTCTCAGATCAAATTCGGAGCTGGAAAAACTTCTTATAGCAAATAATTTATAAATTACAACTTAAAAAAAAAAAGAGGAGAGAGAGCAATTTAGAATACTTTAAGCACAAATATTCTTCCCTTTTTCTCTATAAAATTGTTGAGAATGAGGCCTTTTGAACAACTCTGAAATTATGTGAATTCGAGAGCAATTGTTGTTGAGAAAAGAGACCAAACCCCTTTTATAAACATTCTTCAGTTGAGATGCTTTCTACACCTTTCTACCATCACTAGTTGACTAAACATTGAACGATAATTGATATATGATGAAAATGACTCAATTTTTAAATGTCAGTCGACTGGTCACACCTTCCAGTCGACTAATGATCATTAGTCAAATGATTGATCGAGTTGAGGGTCTTTTGAGCTATTTAAAAGGGTATACTGGTTGATTGATCACAAGCACTAGTCAACTCATAAACACTAAGTGCTCTTCAAAAATCTACATCAGTCGATTGGTCACAAAAATCAATCGACCGTTAAACTTTTGTGGACTTTTAAAAAACAACATCAGTCGACTAGCACAAGTATAAGTCGATTATCGAACCTTATGTGGACTTTGAATATAGCATCAATCAACTGGTCATAAGTACCAGTCGATTGTCAAACTTTGTATAGACTTTGAAATGCAACATCAACCAACTGCCCACAAGTATTAGTCGATTGTCGAACTTTCTCTGGACAAACTATCAAAATCCACATACCCTCTTCTTCTACTGTATACCAATCGACTGATATACTTTATCAATCGATTGTTACACTATTTTCAACCAATCTAATAGTTGAAATTTCATATCTTCTCTACCCTCAACCAAAATATATCTCATGTTAGATAAATCTCCTGTTCACTTGACTTTGATGCATGAATCATTATCTCCAAGACTTCATTTGCTCTGAATCCAATCTTTTGATCTTCTCGGGCATTCTCTTGTCAAGAATCTGATTTCTAACAATTTTGGAATTCATTGCCTCGCATCTCGTTCTTTGGATTTCTTCTTGACAAGAATTTGACCTTTAGTCTCTTTGGACTTTTCTACCTTGTATCCAATTATCAACTCCGTAAGATTTTTTTCTTGCGACCTTGATACACACATAAGATTCCACAATTCACCTTAACTTAAATAGTGTTGACCATTACAATACTATATGTAAGACATGATTGCACCAATAGAGATAAAGATATTAAGATGAATACGTGGACATACGAAGACAGATAAAATAAGAAATAAGCATATTAGAATTAAAATTGGAGTTATAAAAAAAAATCGAAAAATATGTTTAAGATAGTATGAATATATATTTAAACGACCGATAAATACTTAAATTAGACGATATAAAACTAATAAAAATATATAAATCAAACGAAAAAAAATCTAAAGAACACTGATTAACAATGATAAAATAAAATTAAAATATATTTAAATATTAATGATAATATAATTAAAAAATAGAATCTAATAATATAAAATGAATCGAGGATAAAATTTAATTATCGTTGTCACCGTCTCGTCTTAAAAGTTACTTAGTCTTATCAAAAACTAACAATTGAAATATCTTTTTTATATGCATAAACTTTTAAAATTCTTTTACATAAATACCTGATCAGAACACTCTTATCTCGGATGATATCTCATTTTTATAAATTTTCAAAACTATCCAAGAATATTCCTAAAGTAACCAGAGCATAAAAACAATTAATTAGTTTTGGTGTTTAAAGGAAAATATGCCGAGGGTGGATTTTAAAACCTTGATTATTGATTCATCTCCAAAACATCATGCCAAAAGCTTGGTTTATTAAAAATTAGGATAGATAATATATAAGTGTATTTGAGTAATACAAATTATATATATATTAAGACTAGAATTTGACCATTTTAGTTGCAAAAGTATATAGTGACTCTTGTATTAATTTATGGGCTTCAATGTAACTCAATGATGATAATAAAAAAAAAACTAATCCTTTTTTTTTAACAGTTAATTTATTGGTGCCAACAAATGCAAAATAATCAAGATATTGTCGAACTAGCTGCAAAATATGTAGCATTGAAACACACAAAAAGGATTTCATTTGTGAGAAAACACTATCTCGTGAGAATTATTACAGCATCTTCATATTTGAGGATAACAAAACACTTTAAAGCTAGTTGACATTTTTTTTTTTTTGAGGGGGTTTGTTCTGGATACAACGTTTGCAAAGGAATACAAGGGAAATTCAATAATCATAAATAATCTAGAATTGCTTACTTCCACACTCACTAAGCTAATTCTTCTCTCTACTGAAGTTGGCCTTAGCTTTCTATGCATTCTTCTATCTATTATTACCATTTGGTAGGCCATAATTTTTATACTGCCTCACTATTCACACAAGACTCCTATTAGATAGAAGTATGCCTTCGTGGATGATGAATTAATGGTTCTTTTCTTAAATGAATAGATTCAGACAGTTGCTTGAGTTGATGCAAACCCAGTGGACGGACACAATGTATATGAAAGCAGTTGTCGTATATCGTCGAGTTGTGACCATTAGGATTGTGGAACGAAAGTGCCAACGTAACCGAATCCGACGATTACGAAAGTGATTGCTTGAAGATAGAGGTAGATGTAGTAATGGTTTTTCCCATTGGCCAGGTCATAGCACCCACAGAAGAAGAGGTAGATTCCAGTACACAGCTCCATTAGATGTAATCTGTCATTGAGGATAAGAGGAGGAACATATCAATGTAATGTTATTCGAGTGAAGATTGTCCTCTAAATGTTGTTGTAAACTTCTATTCTAAGATAATTTTTTTTAGAATTTAGCTAAGTGAGCATATGAACTGAGTGCATACAGCAGGGAATAGATGAATTGAGATTACCTGTCACCAATTCTAAGCCGTGGCTTCTTAGCTGCTTTAGATTTTTTCATTATATCCCCTAGCTTCTCAGTAACCACCCATTCGTTGACTCTTCCTCCTGCTTCCAAGAGGCCACTTAAGGTTGCTTTTGTTCTATGGAGAGACATGACATTCTCAAAAAGGACCCAGAACATCAGCAAGTGAAAAGACCTGTGACAATCGATCGAGTGATGGAACTTTATGATTTAGCCAAAGAGATGACGACTTCTTCATTTGATGATTAACGCAAGAATTAAGTCAGGAAGACTTTATCAAAATAGTATAGTGAAGATGTATAGTTTCTTGAGTCGTCATACCTTGGTGTTCCAACAGAATTCAACAGTGTAATGACTGAAGGAATGTACACTAAACCCCACTTTGGTATTTGTACTTCGGGAACAAAGACAGTCATCGGGATAACGATACAGTAGAATACAAAGGTCACAATATGACCTACAATCTTCCGGATGAAGAAAAAACTGTATATAACGTAGATCTTTGTCCAGAGAGTCACTTTCTGTATTTATAGAGAGACATTACCTTTTTTGTCAAAATCTGTAGAAACTTATGTATTTTTCAGTAGAGATATTGAAAGGCAACTGACCTTATTCTTGCAGATCTCCAAGACCATTTTCCTGAACAAGTTTGCTGGGCCACAGGACCATCTGTGTTGCTGATGGCGGAAGGCCTTGAAGGTACTCGGTAGTTCACTTTTGACCTTCACATGTTCAATAAAACGCATGAAACGGATTAAGGGATCATCTAAATACTATATTTGCAGAGTTCATCTTAGCAAATTGCTTTAACCACGCGAAAGCAACAGTATCTGCATCTTTCTTCTGGCATCGTTCAGTTGGCAAGAGGTGAAAGAAGTAGGATACTTCGACACCAAAAGATCAAAGTGCATGGTGATAGAAGAGTGCTTGCTATAATGCAGCATTCATAGTGCATCAATATTAAAAGAGGTGATTTAGTTCATGCTTACTATCTCATTTAATATTTTAATAACTAATCTCAATAGTTAATGTATATACCCCGAGGTCTTTAAGGAATATATATTTCCATCCCTTGAGGCTTGCTCGAACAGAAAGATCCATGTCCTCTACAGTTGTTCGGTCCTTCCAACCTCCTGCCTCATTGATAGCTGAAATCCGCCACACCCCCGCAGTTCCTGTGGAAAAAAATCTGCTCAAGCCTTTGGAACTAACCTTTACCACTTGAGCATGATCTCTAATCGCTTTCACAATGCAATTGCCTCTCCCTTAGCTTATTTCACAGTTGTAATCACTTCGAGATGCGTTTAGAACTAACCATTGAAGCCAAAGAAGCCATAGGTGGAGGATCCCACTTGCTGTTCGACAAAGAAGTGGTAATCCAAAGACATCTCCTGCATCCTTGTCATCATATTTTCATCCGAGTTCACTGCAGTAAAACAATTACGTGCGAAGATGGTAAGCAATGCACTTTTTAAACAGTTGTATTTTTCTAATCTAATTACTGACTTCTGGATGTGGGGACATGATGCCTTGTTTCCTGTAGACTAGATTAGATTGATAAAGTTGAGAAGAAAAAAAAAGAATAAAGAGAGTAAATTTTAGTGTCGGTGGCATGAGACGATTAGTTAAGATGTGCTAGCAGTGAGTGTATGTTGCACATGGGAAAAGCACAAAGAGGAGGGAAGGTGAACCTTAAAGGTGATTTCAGGAGTACGAAAGAGAAAAGATATGTTGGACTGTTGCTTCTTTAACCTTCCTATCTAAAGCTGCAGGAATCAGATGGCAGTTGTTATCTAGCTGCTACATTTTGTAGTATCCTATTCTCACTAGGAGAAGAGCAAGTAATATAATGAAATCGGAATAAGAAACAAAAATTTGAGAGGAAGGAACAGAAGACTGAAGGATTTATTAATCACAAGCTGTTGTCGCCAGAAATACAGGCATGTGATGTGTCAGTATCTCGCAGTACTAGAATCTTTCTTACCCTTTCATAGGTTAAAATAGAATTCTAACTATGCTTGCACCACCCTTTGGAGTGGGAAGTGTGTTTTCTTTTTTCAGGTCTGGAACTGCAACTTTTCATGTGATCTTGGATCTGCGTACCTTTGAAAGCATATGCATCCATGTACTATGATAGCCTAATTGTTGGTTCTGATTAATGAGCATTTAGATTTTGACATTCAATTTTTTAAGGGGGAAAAAAAGGATTTGTAGTGTTTTAAATGCGAACGAATCTCAATCATTGTAGCTGAGTTTTAGATTATGCGACAATGATAGTGACAAAATCAAGGCATGAGATGATCAATTGATGAGACCAAACAAAAAGGTATGAATCTCACCAACAAAGTCAATTAAGTGGGGTTTATGCTCCTCTACCACCCTTTCTACCAAGAAATACTCATGTAAACAAAGAAGAAGAAGAAGGAAGAGGAGGAGAAATATGCTATCCATTCTCATGGTAAAAGTATCCTTTAGAAAACATGTAAAATTTCTAAAACCAGTGAGGGGTTCAAAATTTGTTTCTATTTGTTAGCCAATGGAGATGCACAATCCAGTGGAACCCACTGGACCACTGTGCCTAAACCTGCCACATCCATGACTCCGTGCTCCACATAATAACAATAATAATAAGTAAGATCACCGACACAGTTGCTTGATCTGACTCCGAGCTACTCTGCCTCTCGTATAATTGACAACCCCAAAGGGACCACTTCCCAACCCGGCTCCATGTCCCTGCTCAAGGTCCTATCTTATCAGCTATAAGACACAAATATGTACTTAGTTTCTTCTCCTCATACAGTAAAACACCAGTGTTTTCACTGATATGAGAAATCTGGCATGGCCAAACTTTTCTGGAACAATTTAAACTTGCGTAAGTTAATTTTTCACTCTCTTGACTTCATCTGGTAAGAGTGATTTTCTAGTGTGTTACTTTTTTTTTTTTTTAGGACGAGACAGAAGAAGGGAAGAGGGAAGGGATTGTACCGAAGGTCCAGCGGCCCTGGACGAGGGCGACCTTGGGGTTGTGGATGAGGAAGGGGATGGTGCGGAGGAGGAAGTCGGGCTCCGGCTGGAAGTCGGCGTCGAAGATGGCGACGTACTCGCACTCCTTGACGTAGTTATGCTTAAGCCCGTGCCGGAGCGCGCCCGCCTTGTAACCCACCCTGTCGTCTCTGATCGCGTACTTTATGTTCACCCCCTTGTTCGCCCACTTCCGGCACTCGATCTGCACCAGCTCCTGCCATTTCAAACAATTATGCATCATGCTGTCAGATCCTTTGCAAATCCATGCCAAAGTCGTAGAATTTTTTTTTCTCGCAGCGCAGTGAGTGTCGATCGATATTTTTATTTTTATGTCAGTTTACAAATTACAGTAAGAAAAGTAACCAGAAGAGCTAAATTGAGGATGAATTTCGACTTGAAGCAAAATCCAAATCTCTGTAAAGAAATGTTTTTTCGCCAGTAATTGTCGGTGCCAATCCAAGAAAAGGTCAAATTAGCCAGAAAGATGCGTTTTTATTCGCAAAGAGGGAAAATAATTACAGAAGAGTTTCAAAAATCAATACACATCGCCATGTTATTGAATAGATCTGGTAATTTTTAGGGAATAAAAATGGAATTTTGAAATATTAATTTGATCTCGTACCTTAATGGACTCATCCGTGGAATCGTCGAGGACTTGGATGATGATGCGATCCGAAGGCCACGTGAGTCCGCAGGCCGCTCCGATCGAGAGCTGGTAGACCTGAAAAAAGAAAACAATGAGATTCAAGAAGTGCGCGTTGCGGAAGTAACGGCGGAAATTTAGGGCGGGAATCCTAGGCGACCGACGGCGGACCTCTTTCTCGTTATACATTGGGATTTGGATGAGCACCATGGGATAGGCGGAAGTGCCGAGCTCGGCGTCGTCGCTCATCATCTCCCACTTGTACTGCGTTTCCGGCCGGCGGCCGAGGAGCCGGACCGCACTGATCACGACGGCCATGTAGACCTTCTCGACGAAGAGCATCACCGACAGGCCCAGGCAGATGTACACCGCCAGCTGCAACAGCGGCACGATCACCGGCGCCTTCACCTGCTGCCACGCCATCCACGTCTGATCCCGCGCCTGGATCACGCCCGGGAACATCGCCGCCGTGGAAACCCTATCCATCTCGACCTCAAAAAGAGGGGTTTTCGACCAATAGGTCTAAAAATCACAAAATGCAGCAAAGACAGAAGCGAGATCGGAGACAAAGAGCGGCCACGAACTCGTCGCTCAGGTGGAAAATTCTCACTCTCCGTCACCTGCTCCACGCACCATTAATGAGCAAAAAAGGGCCTCCTTTTTCCCATTACAAAACTCACCGAAACCAACAGCGCAAACGGAAGAGGAAGCAGAGCTCACCGGATGCGCGCGGCGAAGCGACAATGGAAAAGGAACACGGAAGCGGTTTCCCGATCTATCGACCCCCCGGCCTCGTTCCTCTCTCTCTCGCTCTCTCTTCCCCTTCTCCCCGAGCAGCGTGAGCTCAGTGACGGCCGAGGGAAGGAGGGAGCAAGGCCTGGAGGGAGAGAAACCCCGGCGTATGCCACAAGGGTTCTGAGCGCTGCCATTAAATAAACGCTCTGTCTAACTGCAAATGTAAATTAATTAATAGATTTTTTTTAAAGGCAAAAAACAAAAAGAAATTAATATTCCCACCAAAACTCGAGTTCGTAATTTTAACTACTTACCATCCGTCGATCTCACGTTTTTAGTTTGCTTATAGAATAAGTGGGATTCGATGTAGGAAGAGAAATCTAAATTTTTTTTTGATATCAGATGGATTTCTTTCTATTTTATCATCGGATTTTACCCCCGTGATTTATTCTCTTTTTCGTCAATATTTTAGAATGGATGACAAAAACTGTTAGTTGGACAGATTCTCAATTTTTACAGATCCCATATTTTTACCAAAATAAAATCATTTTTCTTTTTTTTTTTAAACCAAATTTTTTAACAAGTATTTCTCTCTCGTTATTATAGACCTTCTTAAAACTCTCTTCCCCAATATTTCAGAAGCTTTTTTTTAAATGCCAACTTAATTATTTTAACTAATTTTCCATAAATTTTCAAATAAAAAAATGAACGCATTTTGCGGGATTTCTGCTAAAAATAAAATTATTTTTTTTTAAAAATCATGTTATTTGAGTTAAAATAAATTATTTTGTTAGCATTAGGTTTGGCTTCGCCAATATTTAATTATTTTAAAAATACTTATAGGGCTCCAATATCAATCGAAATGAAAAATTAAAATATTAATTTTTTATAGAGTATTATTTCCGACTATTTTTTCCTATTTTGTTTTAATTTGTTAAAAAATGTAATGATACGAAAAAAAATACGATATTACAATTTTTTCTTTTCTATTTGGTTTATGCATAAATAAATCCCATTAAATAAATAATAGGATAGAAATTGATTTTTTTTTTTTTTGATAGTTGGAAGAAATCTAATCATAACTTTGACATTCCAACAAAAATACTAAGTTTATTTTAACAAATACATCTCAATTTATTTTCTTTATTTGAATAATTAAAGTCTTCTTAATAAGATGAGAAAATAAAGTTATAAAAAAATAGTTTTTTTTTTATAGTAAAGGGAAGTTAATTCATCTTCTTTTAGGGGAGCAAATAATTCTCATAACACAATTAAACTGTTTTTTTTTTAATGAACGGATATCATTTTCCTCTCATTATTCAAAACAATAATCAAAATAGTTAATTTAAATTAAAAATTAAAAATAATTAGTTGATCTCGATCCATTCCATTAAAAAAATGATTAATTTCACCCTCCAATATGTAATAAAAATTGCATAATAGATAAATGACAACTAACAGTAGGTTCAACAACAATCTGTATAAAAAATATTAAGATGGAATATATAATAATATATTCAGATGAAAAATAAATTTTCATATGAGATTAATTTTAACTAATTTTTAAAATAAAAAATCAATTATTAATTTTTATAGAAAAAAATATCTGAAAATAACTCAAATGGAAGATACTTCCCGGCGCAAATCATGGCGCGTTGCTTTCTCACTCAAATTCATTGACACTTTTGTTTTTATTTATTTATTTTTATTTTTATTTTTATTTTATTTTATTGGTGTTTTTTTCACAGTGACTCTTGGCTCGCTTCTACGCCACATTTTCTACCTTTCACTGTGCACCAATCAATCCATTCTGCTGCATCCCATAAACCCTAGTCCACGCAAGTCAATATGCAGCTAGCTAAGATCAAGTCAAATTAAATTTTATAATATTTAAATTTATTTGATAAGATAATCAAATCGAGTCAGTCGAGATAAGTCTAAAATTAATTAAACGGTTGAAAAATCTATTTAAGTTTTATTTATTTATTTTTTTAAGATTGAGTTTAGCTTGTTTGATAGATATTGAGTTTCTAATCAAATTCGATTCGAGCTTGATTCAAATTTATTTAAGTTTGATTTATTTTAAATGGTTATCAAACTTTTTAAATCAAACTTATTTGTTTGTTTAAAATTTTAATATTTTAATCTTAATTTTAAATGAATATAAATAAAGTTCATAAATAATTTTTAAATGAATCTAATCATATACATTGTTCACGAACATTAACAAACCGAACACATATATATTTAAATTTATTTATTTAATTTATCAACCTTTTCAAGTTTTTTCATTAAATTGATTTTGATGCATATTAAATAAACGTAAAATAAATTCCTATCGAGTCAAATATCAAATTTGTTCATGAATACTTTAGTTTAGTTATTGAAAAATCTATTCAAGTTTGGCTCGATTTTTTTTTTTTTTTGATATTGAGTTTAATTTGTTTAATGGGTATCGATCTTCTAATTAAGTTCGATTCAAGCTTAATTTAAATTTATTTAAGTGTAACTTATTTAAACGTTATCAAGCTCTTAAATTAAACTTAATTATTTATTTGTTTAAAATTTTAATATTTTAATCTTTATTTATAAAATGAGTATAAATAAAGTTCATAAATAATTTTTAAATAAGTCTAATCATAAACATTATTCACGAACACGGTTCATGAATATTATTCACAAATATTTTCATTAATTAACTTTAATGCATATTGAAGAGACGTAAACAAATTCTTACCGAGCCGAATATCAAATTTATTCATGAATATTTAGTTCATTTGCAATCCTAAAAGTCGAGATATCGAATGAGTCTGCTAGGTCTCTTCGCAGTGGGCCAAGTCTTACACGAGAACAAATAGTCTTTGATTGACTCTGTTTGTTCATCTCATCGATCGTGAAGTCAATATTTATAATTTTATACAAGAATATATAAAATTTCTCTTTTGATTTTAAGAGGTGCATTGAGAAAGACTTTCATCTCGCTTTGGGTGAGGGTGAACTTATGGCTGCGAGCTCGCTATCGGAGCTCTTATCTTATAGAGAGTTTGGTCTCGAGCTGGCGGTTAACTTATTTTTATTTTAGTATAATTCATTCTTTTTTCTGATGGTGTTAAAGAGAAAATTTAAATTAAAAAAATAAAATAAATAAATAAATAAATAAAAGTGTAAATTTGTGGTGGACCCAAAGAGAGGGTGTGAGGTTTTACCTCGTCGTTGTTAAATAGGACAATAATTGAATTCTTGTACCTTCATTCTTGATTTCTTATATTTATTATGAATACCATGCTATTTGCGTGCTTCCTATTAAAACTCTTTCGATTTAAAATAATAATGGAATGGAATCGCTATGAGATATACATTAAAATAATAATAATAAGATAAAAATATAAGGTAGATTTTTTTTTTTACCCTACTTTTAGTTGAGCGTCGTTTCTTCGATCGCAATCCGATCGAAAATCAAGTAGATTTTTTTTTTACCCTACTTCTTTTAGTTGAGCGTCGTTTCGTCGATCGCAATCCGATCGAAAATAATCAACTGCGATCCGGTCGGACTCCGATGTCGATTCGATTCCGAAGCAACGTAATCTCAATCGTTCGTTTAGATAGGATTACATAGTAAATGAAAAATACACTTCATAGTATACACTAGTAAACACTTTCATTATTCATCGTCTGATCTCCTTGATTCGAGAATTTGGCTATAGTTCATACTCAATCGAACGGTGAATGATGGATATACTCACGGATGCTCATGGATAAATTGTGTAAGATATATATATTAGGTGATGATTTTTACATGTTTGTGTGTGATCGAGCACAATAATGAAGAATGCACAATAACTCCGCCCGAACACCCATCTCCGACCACACTGTTGCTCAGCATCACCGCAAAGCGATTGGATTCCGACTTGATCGTGGCCGCCAACATCACAGCCATTGGCGATCGCAATTGGATCGAATTTCGATAGCGATTCGGTCGGAATTTGGCCCGAGCGTGGTCGCCAACGGCCACGATGCTAGCGATCGCTATCGGCTCGGGTTCCAAATGTGATCCGACCCAATGTCGACCGGATCACGGTCGGAGTTTGGTCGAATAACAATCGAAATCCGATCCTATCTTGATAGATTGTGGTCGAAATTCGACCGTGATTGGACAGTGCAACCATCTACTAGGGTTCAGGCAGTGGATATAGTGAGAGCAGCGACCGACAATCGTACGACGATGACACTATACATTCTCAATTACTATGTATTCCGTGGATTGAATAGTTGTGATCAAATCGTGCACATGGTGCGCAATGCATTTTTAAGAGAAGAAAAAATAATGAAAGGAGGAAGATTTTTTTTGTTACATTTGTTCGTGCTTAAAACAAATATAGAACTGTCATATTAATAGTTCCCTCAGTTGCTCATAATCAAAGAAGAAAATAAATCGAACAAATACGAGCGTGAACTATCTCAATAAACTTGAGCATTCCAAAGGATTGATCCCTATTTAAAAAAATTTCATAAATACATCGTATCTAATAATTGGCCTAAAAATTTTTTATTACCTATATAATTCTCTACTATTGTATCGTAATCCAGAGGCTAAGGGGGGCGTTTGGTAAGTGTTTTCATCTCCGTTTTTTATTTTCATTTTATGTGAAAATGAGAAAACTCATTTGGTTCGCATTTTCCATCTCCATTTTCCAGAAAATAAAGGAGCATTTTCTGAAAAATTGGAAAACGAGAAATAATCGTTTTCTGTTTTTATTTTCATTTTTCAAAAAATAAAAGAGCGTTTTCTGGAAAACTGGAAAACAAAAAAAATTCGTTTTCTATTTTCTGAAAAAAAAAAAGAGAATGAAGATAGAAAATAGAAAATTCTCTACGAACCAAACGCCCCCTAACTTATTTCATGCTCCTATTCTCGTAGTTCATTCTGGTTCTCTACGTGAGTAAAATTGTCCCTATGACTTTGTGAAAAATCGGTGGTAACCTCCAACAACATCACTGTAGAAAGCAACATCACCTGTTCTATACATGAACCGTTGTTCTATTGTGTGCACAAAATGTACAATAACTCTGAATTAGTCTTAACTCCGTGTGCCTGAGCACCACGTACCCAAGCTCTCTATCACTGTGACTGTCACAAGATGGGAGCTTGGCATCGGTGTTGATTGATCGAATTTCGACTAAATTATTGTCGGAATTGAGTACAATCACCGTCGCAATGGTAGGATGCGTCATAGCCATTGGTCTACTACCAACAACGATGTCGTGACGAGGACGGTGCAGGCGACCAAATCACGATGAGGATCTCGTAACAAAATGCATCGCAACGGCGATTCTATTGGATTCCAATCGTAATCCGATTGAACTCCGACTCCAATTGGAATTTGGTCATCATCGACGATGCTAAGCGGCAACAGAGGTGGGTGTAGGTGCTCGGGCGTGGTGTTCGGATGTCCGACACGATACATTCCCAGTTATTGTGTTGTCCCACACAAGTAATACAGGATAAGGAACACAACATAATATTCTCGTGTGTGTGTATATATCCTACGTAGCGTAACGTACGAGTAACGTAGGATATACGAAATTGATATCCTGAGTGACAGATATCTATGCGTCCGTATATGAGCGAGTACAGTAATGATGAATGCACAATAACTCCACTCGATACTATGTCTGCATTGCTTGCCATCGCCACTGGGGTCACAATCGCACCAGATTCCGACCGTAATCCGATTAGACTCTGACTCCAATCGAACAATGATTGGATCGCAGCTAGCATAACATTCTCGTGTGTGTTATATATCTTGCATAGTGTAACGTACGAGTAACGCAGGATATACGAAATTAATATCCTGCGCGATGGATATCTATGCACCCGTACACGTGCGAGCACAGTAATGATGAATGCATAGTAACTCCGCTTGACACTACGTTTGTACCGCTCGCCATCACCACTGGCGGCTACAATCGCATCAGATTTCAGGCACAATCCGATTAGACTATGACTCCAATTGGACAACAATTGGGTCACAACCAAAATTCAGTCACTCGACGACGATGGTGAGCGATGCAGATGTGGTGTCAGATAGAGTTAATGTGCATTGGTTACAATTCGATCGAAATGTGAGAGGTCAAATTCAATAAATTCATAAAATAAAATAAGAAAAATCATATATTTTTTAATAATAATTTTTTTAAAAAAATTTATACTTTGAAAATATTGAATAATAGGTTGGTTATCAATTGTATCAAATACATCTCGCTCAATATATGATATCAAATAATCATTTAGTATATCATCCCCAATCGATTACGAAATAAGATTTTGATTATTTTTATTGCTTAAAATATTCTTTCTACAATTGTAGTTAACAATGTTAACTTTAAAAGTAAATATACTAAATGATACAATCAATGTTTCTTCAATTGAACCATCGTTTTAGTAAGTTCGTTAATCCCTATAATCTTAAAGAATTGATTGCTACTTCGCATATAAAAAATAAAATTATCAACTTGGTGCTCAAGATGTATTAACTTCATCGAAGAGAAATATGATAGATAAAACTGAGCAAATTAAAGTAATTTTCTGTTATTACAGGAATAGAATTAATTTGATAGATTAAGGTAAATCATATATAACAACTCTATGTTCACTTCATTAAAGCAACTATTTAAATTTTGAACTTGCAAATCTATTGCTTCGTAAAAAGTTTCAATGCGGTAATAGTGAACATTTATCTTTTCTTCAATATTTCATCGTGATCTCTCGTGAAAGACGAATAAATCTTCCGTGTATGAGATGACTATCTCATACTTAAAATAAAATAAAAAAACTTTATTCAATAATAAGTCACAATCATCATCTCTCATAATTTGCAATTGATGTTTGTTTAATTTTACAAGAATCATGATATTTATGATGCATATCTTGACCTTTTCTTTGCAAAACTTATGATAAATCATTCCTGACTCAAAGATATTCTTCAGTAAATGCATCTGAAATATGAACTCATATTTTTTTATCAATTCTAATATATTATTTGTTTGCACCCTTTGTTTATAATATTTTTTCTCATCTTCAACAATTAAATGAGCATAAATAATTGGAGGATACAAATATATCAAACTCAATAATATATTATAATGTGAACCCCAATATGTATTACTAGATCTTTTTAATTTTTAATTTTTTGTATTGGCACCAGAGTATCGAACATTCGGTCTGACTAATCTCTGAAAGTGACGGGCCCTATCCCACAAACCTTTGGGAAGCCTCGCCAACAATTGAGTCGGGTAAAGTCGAAGCTCAAGTGATTTCGACTGGCCACTAAGGGTAAATCAGGGAAACACTCATAACTTTTTCACGATTTAGTCTGGACTCCGCAATCGTGCCATCCCTAAACAATGGTTCAACGCCGAAGCCGTGCTTCGTCTACCGGACAAACTCCTAGGTCCAGGGTTGCCCGAATGGATTTTTCTTAAATTCACCGTCAAATAATATCGCAGCAGAAGATTGAACTGTGTTCTCCTATGGGATGCCTTTTCGCTTTTACCATTGCACCATGTCCCTAGTTTTTTTTTCTTGATTTATACTCATCCAATAAAAATATCATCATTATCAATTCTTTCAAATTATTTTTTAAAAAATACGTCTCTTTTACTTATATGGTGCTTCAATAATATTATTCTATGCAATCACATTAAAAAAAATAGGAATTGCACTTGAATAAGTGGATTTGTTCTTTATCAGAATTAATTTTTTTAAAATTAATAAATTCTCCTCTCATGTTATTAAATTTATTATATCTGTACCCCACCCATATAAATGGAGTGATTAAGAAAAAAAAATTTAACATATGAAAGAAAGTTTTTTTTTGATAAAGGTAAATATATATATCATCAAAATAACACAACCATACATGATCCAAGGAGCCTACTCATGTCATATCCGACGAAGTGTCCGATCTGAGTAGACATCCAGGGCAGAAAGTACATGTGCTCTCAAGTGTACCATCACGCTCAATGTACAAACCCTCTCCTGTACTGTGCGGTCAGTCCTCTCTCTCGCATCCTGCTGTCAAAGATGGAAGTATGACTACATCTTCTGACTATCGCACGTCCTGTGTCTGAGTGCACCTCATACTGATGCAATCCCTGCCTGGCCTGGTCCTGTGATCAGGTCCATACATCCTATCTGTGTCCTCTCCGCGCCATCTGGTCTCCATCATCCTCCTCCTCTCTAGTGTCGTGACCCCACTTTTAGCAAGTGGTCAGCTATCAACGGATTTGCGGTGTCTTTACCGTGAACCGTTTGCTGCGGACTAGATAGGTCATTCAGGTGAGCCTATTCACCTCTCTAGGTTTTTTGGCAAAGCCTCAGCCATCAACGGATTTGGCGTGTCTCTACCACAGCCGTTATCTTTGGACTAGATAGGTCATCATGGTGGACCTATATCTCATCATCCCAAAACAACCCACTATACAAAATAAGACACCTCCCACAATTTTTTTTTTTTTTTTTAAACAAAACCTTAGGGTTAGGGTTTTGGGAACCCTAAACCCTAAAGTGCCTACCCCAATTTGGAGTTAGGGTTTGGAAACCCTACCTGGATTTTTATTTTATTTTATTTTTTTGGAACCCTAAAACCTAAACTGCCAAGACCCCAAAATTGGGGTTAGGGTTTGGAAACCCTATCTGAAACGTTTTTTTTTTAAACCCTAGGTTAGGGTTTGAAGTTAGGGTTTGAGAACCCTAAACCCTAAAATACCAAGACCCCAAAATTGGGGTTTGGGTTTGAAAACCTTATCTGAAACGTTTTTTTTTTTTTTTTTTTGAAACCTAGGTTAGGGTTTGGGAACCCTAAACCCTAAAATGCCTAAACCTCAAAATGAAGATAGGGTTTGGGAACCCTATTTGCAACGTTTTTTTTTTTTTACATTGCATGGGATACATCAAGTGCTCTATATACATGTACCTGTATCTTCCTAAATATCCTCTCCTCATCAAACCGAGAATCCTCAAATCTGATCTCATTTCTAGCCCTCCAGACATAATGTACAATGGCCGTCAAGGGCTAGGATGTCGTGGCTCTCATACCGCCTGAAGTCCTCTGATAATGAAGTCTCAAGATGCGAGTGCTCGCTCAGACGCAGCTCATCTCTCGATCGTGATTCCGCAGCCTATCTCTCACCTGTGCTCATACAAATACTACATGGCATCTGAAGAATACACGTGCCTGTGTCTCCTCCTCCACTCTACAAAATGCACATCTCCTGTCCTCCATGTAGCTCTGTCGATCTCTGGTAGGCAGTCTCCCATTAGCCAACAACCACAGTGTGAACTGATGGCTTGGCTGGATGTCCCTCTGCCATACAGTCTTAACCCACGCTTTCTTTGGTTTATGCTCTCTGAAATGATCATATGTCTACCGCACTCCCGCCCCTCTGCTGAACCATGCTGCTAGTGTGTGTGATGTTGTAGTGGGGCTACCTGTAATAGCCAGTATACTATCTCTGATGTGCATAATCATTTTCATCAGTGGCGAATCCGTGTGCCTCACTGTCTGCCCCCAAATACTGGACTGTCTGAGGTAATGCTGATGCACCCATCGTATCCATAGTTGTTTATATATATAAGCGTCGATGTGCGACTCGTGCGCGATGATTTCTTCGTTGTTTGATCCATCGCAATTGTATAATAAATGAAAAATGTACAGTGTTTCCTCCGTCGTGACTTTCTATAGCCCACAGCTCGGAATCGCCAGTGGCCGATTAGATTCCGACCACGATCCGACAAGACTCTTATGTCGACCGGATCGCGACCAGATTCCAATCGGATTATGGTCGCGATTGCAACCGTCAGTGCCCACGACAATTACGCTCGTAATCCGGTCGGAATTCGACCATGATCCGACCAGTAACGGAGTCCGACCAAATCACAGTCAAATTCTGATCGGATTACGGTCAGAAACAACATCGATTGCGGCCGCCAGTGGCCCCGGCACTGACGGCCACAATTCGATTGTAATCCGACACAATCCGGCTGCGATCCGATCGGCACCAGAGTTCAACCGTGATCTGGTCGGTACCGGAGTTAGTATGTGATCCGACCGGCACCATAATCCGATCGGATCACGATCGGATTCCAATCGAATTATGGTAGATTTCAACCGCGATTCGATCGGAATCTGATCGTGATGTGGTCAGACTTCGATGTCGGCCGGACCGCGGTTAGATTCTGACCGAACTGTAGCTGGAATCCAATTAAATCACAGTCAGAATCTGACTTTCCGTTGGCAATTCTGAGCTACCATCGCGACGTGGTTACTGTGCATTTCCCTTTCGCACACAAACGCACAGGAAATGAGCGCTCTCTCTCTCTTTTTATATATATATATATCCGTGAACACTCGTGACTATCTCTATTATCTGTCATATGATCCCCTAAGATTCAAGGATTAAATTATAGTGCATGAGCGATCAAACAGTGGATAGTGGAGATGCTGACGGATGAGTTGTGTAGGATAATATCTCTCTTTATATATAATATATATGTATTTTGATACGTTGAACGATCGTTCCTGCATCGTACTATTCCTTGTTGATTCTTCACTGATTCTTTCACCATCAATCACCGTGAGCACTACAACCATCATCTAAACTCTAGTAGACAGTGACGAATCTAGATTGAAATTTGAATGGATAATTTGACGGTGACAGACAGAGGCACGGGGCTAATGGTCAACGATCAATAGGAGAGAACTACCTTTACCTCATAGAGAGAGGGGGTGCTTCCGTACACCCTCACCCCCTCTCTCTCTCTACCACTGCTAGCAGACATTGGCACTGTGATAGAATTCAGTTAAATCGCAATCGCGATGTATCCCAGTGTCGCGGCCACGATTGGATCGGATTTCGACTGTGATCCAGTCATACTTCAACTTCGGTCGGATTACAATTGAGTTTCGATCGGATTTCGATAATACCGAGCTACAATTGCACACTATTCGACCCCTATATATGTCTCATTCACTGTGCATTCCCTTTGTCGTGCACAGTCGCACACGAACCGTCGTCTGCATAACAACTATATATATATATATAGTTAAGCAAAACACACCCAATAAAAAAAAACTATGAAAAGATCATTCTTTTTAGTTAAAATCATTCACTATTTTTAATCGATAAAAGGTTAATATAATAAGAATTGCATTTTTCCCCCTCAAATCTAATATAATTTTTGTATTTTTTTTAAATGCATAACAAATTAAAACTTCTTCTCCTTTTCATTTCATTTTTGTATAAAAATATTAGTGGATTGGTAATTAAATACTAAATATAAACATGTCGTTATTGCGGAGAAACAACGCATGAACAATGCCCGCTTTTGGCTGGGCATTTTGTCGGTGCTTTGTCGAGGGGATTTTTTTTATAATTCTTTTCGATCGATAAAAACTCTTCCCATTTATGATTCTTCAGCCAAGTTCGATTTAATCCTTTTTTTTATAGATTGATAATAAATGTTATTTTATTTACTGAATAAAAAAATTTAATTATTATTTTTAATAAATCAAATTTAATTTATTGTAGCCATCTTTTTATATATATATATAGGTGAAGTGAATAGTAAAATCACTGCTCACTATTAATACATGTCTGAGAGAGGCATGACGAAAAAGTCGTGAACAAGTATATATATATATATATATAGATATATATATATATATATATATATATATATATATATATATATATATATATATATATATATATCATCCGTAACATCCGCGAGTACATTTATTATTTATCTTTCGATCGAGTGTATATTATAGTTCAATTCTTGAATCTTAGAGGATCGGACGATGAATAATAAAAATGCTCATAGATGAATTATATTTATATATATATATATATATATATATATATATATATATATATATATATATATATATATATATATATATATATATATACACACAAGAAACTAATCAAGTGGGCGCCTAATTCATGTGCGCCTATATGTGAATAATTATTGTGAACAATGAAATCACTGTTCACACAGCTTTGCGCGCATATATATATATATATATATATATATATATATATACTATAATTAAATCTTTAAATCCTAGATGATCGAACGGTGAATAATAAAAATATTTATAAGTACTCATGAATAAATTATATAGAATAATATTTTCGTATATACATGTATATTATAATTTAATCAGATATTAAGATACGAGACTCATGTTCGTACTCAAATCTAAAAATAGTTATACCTGATTATTTAATTATTTAATTGGGTTAAAAAAATCTCTCCATATTCTTTTCAATTATTCAATGAAATTGTTACTCTATTCAACTCTTCCGGGTGTATAAAATGACAGAAAGTAATCAGTAAAAGAGGAGATTTTATATTGTTGAAATTTATTTGACATATTTAAATTAGTAATATACAATATTTTAACATTGTGAATTAAAAAAATGTAATAGTTATTTTTTTATTTTACCTTTTGTCGAATAATTATGGTTTTCAATAAAAAGATTGAGTTCCATATTGGAGCACATATTAATTTAATAGGGTAATTAACAAGAGATTTAATTCTAACAAGAAAGATAATTTAACAATAAAAAAATAATAGCCAATAAATTTTAGAAAAAAAGTCGTAAATTTATATTTTATATAATAACATTTCGCCCCCACAAATCGCATTCCCATTCCGGATTTCCGTCATGATTAGCGTCTAACAAAACAAAAACTTAAAAAAAATAAAATAATAATAATAATAAATTGGGCTGCTAATTAAAAACCGCATTTTACGGAGTCGAAAACATGGCGCCGTGCAGCCAATCTCGCTGCGTCAAGCGGCGCACGAGGAGGATGAGTCAGCATTGTATTTATTTATATTATTATTTTTGTAATAATTAAAAATTTTTAAACTTCCTCCAATTTATATTATTGCATTCCTCGTCGATATATTGATTTATAATATATTCAATATATAAAAAAAATTAAAAGGTAGTAAAGGGGCTGCGAGGTTCCGTGCGATGGTTAGAACGGTAAAATAATAATTTTGAATATATATATATATATATATATATATATATATATATATATATATATATATATATGATGTAGTGATAAAAGTAGAGAAATATTCATATGAAAATATAGTTCGATATTTTGCTGTGATATTATTTGACAATAAATTTAGAAAAAAATCCATTCGTGACTCTGAGCCTAGAATTTGGTAGTGGATAAAGTCACTTTGGCGTTGAGCGTTCGAGATGGTGACATTCTGAAGTCGAATTGAATCGTAAAAAAACTACAAGCACTTCTCTGATTTACTTTTGGTGGTAGTAGAGGTCATTTAGACTTCGACCTTATTCGACTCAGTTGTTGGCAAAACATTTTTAAGGTCCATGGGATATGACCAATCATTTTCAGAGATTAATCGGACTGAAAGTTCGAATATTCTGATGCTTACAAAAAATCTTAGATATTATTTTTTAGAATTTTAAGTTGAATTTTGCTCTTTTGAAATTTCAAATGTAAGTCGTTCAATAATAGAGTTTGAATCGAATCATAGGTCATTTATTGGCTCCGCCATATTTCTCTAATTTATTCCGATGATATCCATGGAATACGATCGATATATTTTCAGAAGTAATCGAACCGAAAACTTAGATCATTTTGAATTAGGGATTATCGATAATCTAAAATCATAATTTTTCATTATAGATAAATTTCTTTATACTTATCAACTAAGTTAATCCGGAGATTACAAATAATTGAATAAAGAATGAAGAAAGGAAAGGAAGTGGGCGTTAACTTGGGAGGAGGTTCAAGAAATCAGCTCCTCAATTAATGGCGAGCAGTGGGATTGATAAGCGTGGATTATGCGTGTGACAACAACGCACTTGGACGATTTCCTGCGCAACGGTACAAGGAGTTCATTTACTTTCAATTTCTATAATTTTAAAATTTGTTATAGTCGATTATTGAATTTAATATTATAATCTCTTTTGCTTGTCTTAAACATTCTTCTTCTTCTCTTCTCTTCCTCTTTTTTTTTTTTTAATTTTTATAAATTGTATTAAAAAATATTCATGAACATTTAATAAATTGCTTTAACTTTATTCGCGTTTTAACAGACTACATCGAAGCCTGCCTAACCAATCCAACGATAGTCAAGCCTCGATATAAGCGAATTGTGAAAGCGAGTCAACCATCATCATCCATTGTCAACGCTACTCACAACCAATCTTCAAGTTTCGTATACTCTGAGCTAAGTTGGCTGTACAAACTTCCACAAACAAAAAATTCATGCTGAGAATCAATCGAATGAAGGGGAAAAAAATGGAAAAAGAAAAAAGAAAAAAAGAGAACAATCATCGTTTGGAATAGACAATGAAAATTACATGACTATCCATCACACAGATCATATGGTGGAGCAATAAGGGTAATATAAAAGTGTCCTATTCCTATGGCTTTGTGTTTTATGGATCTACAAAGCCAACAATGTCTCCATCACCAAATCCCTGATTGAAAATCTGTAAATCAAGATCCCAGAGTGGCGTGTCGAATCGAGTGGCAGTATCAAACATGTCGGAATCTCGAGCAGTGGTGCCATACCGCATATCGCTTCGGCGACTGAAAGAATTTGGTCCAGCTTCAGTGATTGCTTTCCACACTTCTTCTTGGTCAATAATGGTGGCATCTGTAACTGAAAGATCTCCTTTGGGGAATGATATTAGATGATCAGAAACACTTGCGGCGGCGGCGATATCGGTATCGGGACTTAAACCGGCAAAATTGTTTCCATTAAAGGCAAGACTCTGCCTATTGGGATCAGCATTGTTTCCCACCAATGACACTATGTCTGTTTCAAGAAAAAGTGGAGCTAATGTGTTGTCTTGAATTTGATTCAGGCATTCAGTAAGACTTTTCCCACTCGCTTGAAGTCTGGTTTTTTCGATCGAATCCGACAAAATGCTATCAGGAATATCCAATGTAGGAGGAGACGACGAAGCATCTGCATCCATGGATCCAGTAGAATCATTGCTGCCGGGGCGAGCGAGCTTAAGGAACTTTCTTCTCGCCTTTGAAGACACGATACCGCTGTGTTTCTTTTGCTGTTTAAGATGGTCCAAGAGTTCTGGGCTTTGGAGTACCTTCGCTAAGAAGGAAACCATCTGCTTCTGGCTCATCTCTGCTGATTGCATTCTCTGATTCAGCGAATTCATCAGTTGAATTGTAGTCCGATTTTCATGGTGCAAACTCGTGATCTCTTGCAGCAGTGCTCGTTTGTCGTTCTTGAGCATGTCAATTTCACCGACCAATCTAGACTTCGCCATTTCCATCGATGAATCTATTTGAATGCTCAATTGGTGCGCCTGATACGACCTTTGCCTGTTTATGTTTCTTAACAAATGTTTCTTTCCTTTCATAAAGGATTCATTCGCAAACTCCCATCTATCGGCGTCAATCTTGTGGAACCCCTGAAGAAAAACACAAACAATTCAACTCAAGGAATGATATAAACAAAACAATGGATTGACAAGCAAACCAGCTTCACCCAACAAGAACTCGATACTTTGTGCAAATAAAATAGGACAAAGAACTAACTTATCGACCCAAGCGATTCAAATTCTTTTGAAAAATAGTGCAGACAACCATTCTTTCTTATAGTATCAATCAGACACGACAAAGAATCTGGTTTTGCCTCAAAACTAATAAGTTGGCTTACTCATCAAATCATGTTTTTGATCCGCTTCATGAAAACAGAAGCATAGATTTATAGATTTCTGATACTAGTGAAATGATTTTTTGGAATAATGTAGGAAGAAAAAAAAATGCTGTCAGTCAGATGTCCTACACGTCGTTCAATCTTACAAAACAGGTACTTGATTGATAAAGTGTAGAGAAGTAACTGGGAAAAAACACATGCAATAAAGAAACTATAATACAAGAAAACTTACGAAGAACATGGAAGTAGTGAACAAGTAAGTTTGCCGAAACCATCTATGGATGGTTAATATGCTGTTCGACACAAACATCAATAGCTAAATCCAAACATCACAATTAATCTCGATAAAAGATCCACCATGCACAATTCTCCACACATCAACAGACAAATCCATCATTTACTTAATATTAAATACTTCTGCCTCCGTTCGCACAAGAACAAGCCCATACACACACAAGTTCACTGGTGGGAGCACTACTTAAACATGTTTTTGGTAGTCAAATAGAGATTTCAATATTGGGAGTCTTCGTCTAATCCTCGCACTATGACACCCACACTAAACTCACTATACGACACCCTCATTGATGAGTAAACAAATATTGAAGTAGTTGTATCAGACAGTTACATCCCCACACTAGCCGAATCTTTTGTATTCCAAGTAATACCATATATCTAGTGTTAGACATTATGTGAAATAATGTTTCGTTTAACCAATTATGCACTCTATTGTAGAATTAGTCGGGAAGGCCTGAGAGGCGGTAGTTTACCCTATAGAGGATGTCAACAGTTCGAGTCCGCTAATCTCTAGCTCGTGAACTTAGCTATGCTACAGTATCACCAAATTTTTCCAATTCGGCACTTCGATCAAAACCAATGACTATTGCCATATGAAAACAACACTCTAATCATTGAGTTAAGTAGATCATTTATCACTACAAATAGGAACCCACCACTTTGAGAATTATAAATAGAATAGGATTTCCAAGCAATACTAATTTCTTTCTGTTAAGCTTAATAGTTAAGCTTAGATAAAATAAATAAATCAGAGAGGGATTATGAAATATCTATCTTGACAAGAAATTGTTCGTATATTAAGATTACTATAACAAGGGTTATATAGAGCACCTCGTTTACATTAGGGGTGTAAACGAATCGAGCTGGTTCGCAAGCTTTTCGAGCCGGTTCGAATAATATTCAATTCGAATTCGAAATTATCGAATTCGAGCCGAACTCGAATATGTACAAATATTTTTCGAATCGAACTCGAGCCGAAATAATACTGTTCGAACTGTTCGCGAACTTTTTTTTTTTAAAAAAAAAATCGAATATTAAATCGAGTATTAATTTTCGAATATCAAACCGAGCCTCATTCGAATATTAAATCGAGTCTCAATTTCGAATAGTAATCGAACCGTTCGAATTAATATTCGAAAATTTCGAATCGAATCCGAACTCGAGCTTTGATTCGAATCGAATTCGAGCCCAAAATTATTAAATTTTCGAATTTCGAATCGAATTCGAATATCTCAATTCGAACTTCGAATCGAACTCGAATACTAAATTTTTTAAAAATTCGATTCGATTCGGTTCGTTTACACCCCTAGTTTACATGTGCGCCAATGCTTTTCAAAGGAGCACATTATGCAATGAAAATAATTGATCGTATTGAAAAATTGATTTCTTACTTCATTGCATAGGTTCGAGGGAACAAGAGAATAAGTCCCCGCGGGAACGGCGCATTGGCTAGTGTGGTGCAGCTTTGCCACCAATGGAGCATGGGTCGATCTCTCGTGTTTGTAGGATGAAAATGCCTGCCCAGGACTTGCCCTCCTCCACACTAGTCAACACTTTAAAGCCAAAGGCTATCTGCGATGTACCACCCTCTCATCGCCGTGGGACAGGCGAGAGGGGGTCGGGTGGGGGAGGGTTTCCCCTTTTTTTGCCACCGAGGGAACAAGAGAATAATAGCTTGACCGACAAATATTTGGTTAAATCTGATTCACACGTTAATTAAGTTGACAAATCAAATAGAACCCACCGGTGATTTGATAGTTGATAAGGTAAATACCCATCCCATTTAATGCTAGGCATAATGAGTATAAGACTCCCTAGGGATGAGAAACATAGGGTTGAAGAGAGAACCAAAAAAGGATCTTTCGTGTATAATGCAGCATAATCTCGAATGTTCTCAATTCCGATACGCAGGCCAAATAATACAATGCAAGAAAAAGTTCCTAAATTCATAGAGATATAAAATAACATATAAGTTATCATGCTTGCATATTCATCATACGTGTGAAGCAATGTCAAACCAAAATACTCAACAAGCATAAGCATTAGCTCTCCCTGAAATGGAGGTGATCCAACCGTACCATCCAATATGGCTATCTTGTTACAACTTCACTTCAATCACTAGCCTTGCCTTTGGCATCCTCCTCCTTGTGGTTAAGGTAACGACTTCAGGAGGAGGTTCTCAAACAAAGAAAAAGATCCAATTATTTAGAAAGAATTGAACGAGAAGTCGTATGAGGTGAAAACCTCATGTATGGTTCCATAGAGTGACAGTAAGTGTAACTTATCTATTTTGTCAATTTTTCCACTATCACCCCAAAAAATCAAACTGCCTTGCATAAAGTTTCCAAAGTACAATCAGTACAATTAACCTTTGGATTTAAAATCACTGCTTGTATACTTGGTATTGGCCATAATTTACGAGGACATTCTGTAAGAGGAGGAAGGGTTAAGGATTTACTCAATGTGAGATATCACATTGTTAGAGGAACTCTAGATGTTGTCAGAGTAAAGGATCATCGACAAGGGTGTTCTAGTGCATTGTAGATTCTTATCAAAGACTTATATTTTTTTATTGTGCCATGTAAATCGCTAGAAACATGTGAAGTGTACGGCTAACCCAATAACAAAAGTTTCATAAGGGAAATGGAGTAGGCTACCATGCGACAACTTCTTTCTAAAGAGATTCAATTCGAAACTATTATATGTCCAAGGTCCCATTGTTAGGGAATGGTCCCTTGTCACTATGAAGAGCTTACTTATTAGCAATCTTCTAGAACTAATACACCTTACAGATTATGAACACCATTTTTTGTGCATGCATATTCATGAGAGAGAAAGAGATTGTCAAGATGAAAAGGGTGAGTTTACATTGTCAAAAGAAGAGAAGTTGAGGTTTCAAAGGTAAAATATATGAGTTGTAGAATCTACATGCCTTGACCATCAGACTAACAGTTGCCTGAACAATATGGAGTACATTCTGATTCATTAAAATCACGTACTTCATACCAGAACTTTAAAAATTGTGTGTATAATTTAAGAGTAACTTAAGAGATTTGTCGTCACTTTCTGAATTTTGCAGTTAGACCTAATATCACTTTTTTTGATTAACTCATACCCTCAATGTCTATTCTTTAGTACTAAATAGCATACAAACATGAACTTCAACCCTTTAGTAACGGCATCCTCTGCTGATCTTTAGATTGGCAAATCCGCATTGTTGGTCAAAACGATTTGATATTTGATTCAATTATATAGTCAAAGAAGCTTCACTCTTCTTCATTATTTACTTGATTCAAGCACTTGAAAGCCTGCACCACTAGGCATCTTCATATATTCTTAAATATTTTTCTTACAATCTTCTCCAATACTTCCATTGTTCCAACTAAATGTAGACTTAACAATTACATCATCAACACTGTCATGAGCAACATTTCCAATTTCCACACCGGAACATTAACCCAGTGTCATTTAAGAGAATTAAATCTTTGTATTCTCAACAGTTTTTTTATACTCTCATTCGTGTTGGTAATACCCTCCAACATAGAAGCTCAAATTTTCTTCCAATGAGAATCTATGAAACCTAAAAAAATGTATTTTCATATATGATTTGTAATGCTTTTTGAGAGATGGCGATTTCCAACTGATACCGTGGGTATCCAGCCTGGACTAGGCCAACAAGATGCATTGATACTAAGAGGTAGATTCCCTTTTCAACCCAGTAGATCCGGCCCTTAAGGCACGAGTCCAGCGTAGTTGCTGGTGTGTTATATTGAATCTACATCCATATACCATCTGCAACCCATAAAATTCAAACCCATAGCCTATTATGGTTTGAGGTATGCCTCTATAAATAGAAAATTAGAGATGGTGAAGGGGGGGCTTGGACTCTCTTCTTCTTCCATTTTCTTTGCTCATGTACCGGTCTCACTTAAGCATTGAAGGGGATTCGCCAGGCAACTCCCGGCAAGCCCTTTGATGCATGTTAATCTGTGTAGGTCCAATCACATTGCGGGAAAAAGCTACGTCGATAATTTTAAATGATACGGCAAATTTCTTGTCGCATCACCAATTATTCCAAAAGTTTGTTAAATATAGTTTGCTTAGTCTCGAATTTGAACCTTCAAAGTAAATTTGGTTCAGAAGGTGCATCAATCATATCCCTTTCAAGTTTATATTTGTTAATTGACTAAATTTGAGGTATTCGGTAGAGCTACTCCTCAAAGAGCTTCATCACCTCTCAGCAAAAGTAGGATAGCTAATTTTTTGAGAAGATAACTTATAATCTCTATAAAAACCTTTATTTCTCTTGTATTGTTCTATAGTAAAGCACTTTGATAACTTACAATCTCCATAAAAAAACTCTATTTCGTATTTTTCTATGATAAAACACTTTCAGATAAATTACCCAGTTCACCCTCACTGCTACTGCAGATCTAACAAATGATTTGTTTACTTCTTCACCGGACAAGTTTACAAACTACATGAGAGTCATAAGAAGAGATACTTCATAGTATCTCCTTAATCACCTCATTGATTTTTTTCCTCATTCCATCCATACGAAAGGTCAACTAATAACAGGTACTTCTACATGAAGACTAGATCAAAGGGACCATCTTTCATAGACCATGTGAAAAAAACCTGAAGGAACTGGCTTCTAAATTACTATGGAGCAGGTAGCTAGAGAAGTAATAGATCATTAATATTGAGACAACATTGAATGATTGAAAAAAGATAAGACAAATTTTGCAGAATCAGCCCCATGTGTGAAAATGAATGAGTATTGAATGGAAGAAACACACACACACACACACACACACACACACACACACAAGCATAGTAGATGACAGCACTGACTACAAATAAATAGTTGATCTAATCTTCTATTGCAAGTATTTTCAGGCTTACCTCATGAGAAGATAAGCCACACTCCAAATTTCAGCCCATTTCTGGCGCCTCTCTTAACATTTCAATCTTGTTGGCGCCGTAACAGATGTAATTTCTGATTGATTGTCTTATCAAGTGCTATATAAGGATTACAGAAAGTGGATAACACACTATTTGGTCATTGACAATTGATACAATATAATTTAATTTAAAGACTCCAATGAAGTTCCTGCTAACTGGGTGCTAAAAAAAAGAACCAAATTTCTGTTGCGGTTTCAATCAAACAACATTTCAGGCAAAAAAAAAAAAAAAAAAGACTAAAGAGAAATAATTGTTGTACAAGAGTATCTAGACAGAGAATCAGCAATGCATGCGAAACTGCTAATGAAGGATACAGTGTCATCTTATCAGCCCTCTGCACCAAGCAATCTACACCGCACCAATCATCGAGTAAAACTCAGCACCAATAAACATCAAAAAAAGAATACAAAAGGAACCACATTTCGGGAGAATTACAACAGGAGAGGAGGAGTCAAATAGAAGGAGAATAAAATGAATACATAAAAAAGAAAAATCGATACGCACATAAGTGTTGAGCTGGCGGACGAAGCTAGAGAAGTTGTTGTGCTTGAAGTGCCCGGGAAGGATGGTGCGGGCGAACTCGACGGTGTCCCACACCACGAAGCTCCGCCCGGCGGGGGCCCAGGAAAGGATGGCGTCGAGGGCGGGGTCGTCGACGAGTTCATAAGTCTTGGATAGGAAAGGAGGAATAGGGGCGGACCGCAGCGCCTCGAGAGGCTGAGGGATTTCCTCACCGCCATCACATCCGCCGCCCGATTGGAAGGAGAAAGAAGCCAAGGGCAACGGGGAGAGCGGATCTTCGCTGCGAGGTTCGTTCTTTGGGCGCGCGCGCGGTGACTGAGAGGCGGCGGAAGCCGGAGACGTGGAGCTTCCAGAATCCATAGGAGGGGGAGGTTGAATTTGGAAGGGGGAATGGCGGCGAGGGAATGGAGTTGAAGTGAGCTCACTGGTTGCCCCCTCTCCGTATATACGCACCTCGCGAGAAAAATATCATCGCCTATACCACTCAGGGCACGGCACGTCACGATGACCAATCGTTAAAAAACACGTACGCAGAATTGCAGGGGCCACGGATTTTGCAGCCGTGGGCGGCGGATATTTTATTTTGTATCTTGGCAGCCAAGGAAGCGAGCAGTCGCCAGCCCACGAGCGATGACGACGGGGGCATGGCGGTGGACGCTGTAATGGACCGTGGAGACGAATGCTACCTGACGACTTAATCGGCTCATTTCAGCCCGTTGAAAATAAATTTCCTCCGTGGCTGTTAGTGTGACGTGAGCATATATGTATTTATATATTTTAAAATTTATGAAAATAAAATTTAAATATAAAATCATGATAATAATTTTTTTTTATTGATACAGAGTAGCCGGACCGATTAATCCCGAATTGATCAACTCCATGGATATTAAGTACTGAGTATCCATTGAATAAATTAAAAAAATATTCATATCTCAATAAATAAGTTCTATAAAATAAATTTAACATTGAAAATGTACTCCAAATATCAGAATATTAGAATCTTCGATCCAATTAATTTCTGAAAGTGATCGATCTTATTCCACGACATTCAAAACACCTCGTCAACAATTAAACCGAATAAAATCGAAGTTCAAATGATCTCTATCGACCACCAAAGATAAATTAAAAAAACACACGTAATTTTTTTATGATTCAATCTAGACTCCACAATCGCATCATCTCTTAACGACGATCCAACATTGAAATCATACTCCGTCCACTGAATAAACTCTAAAACCACCCAAATAAAATTTTCTAAATTTATTATCGAATTAATTTATATTATATCTCTTCACTTTCACTTTTATCGCTGCACTTACCTTTAAGGCAGCTTTCTAAGCTCTTATCAACTGCTGCTATTTACACTTTATACTAAATGGCCAGTTTACATGCTCATTAATTGAAGCCTACTACTGCATTTCAACTGTAGCACCCATATTAAAGCTGAATTCTTATGAAAGTTGATTATCGAGCATTTAAGATATCCCCAAAAAAAAAAAACGAGTAAACTTCATAAAATTAGACCGTTCTAGTGCTTTAAAAAAAAATAAACACCGTAAATATGCCTGTGAAATATTGTACAAACACTAAATTAGTAAAAGTTAAATGGAGGGTTTTCTTTCTTTATTTATTTTTTGATACAAAAACCTTTTAAAAGGGATATGATGAAGGAATTGATCCTGGCTCTGTTTTTTATTTTTTATTTTTTTACAAGTTAAAAAAAAAAAAGGACAAAAAGCGTAGAGTAGATTTAAAAGGAAGTTTAAAGGGAGAGACAATAGGGTTCCAAGACAAGCAAATAGCAACAATCACAGGGAGAGCAAGAGGTTCCTATTATATATCATCCAACTTAGTATATGCCCGGAGTAGGTAATGCAGGTATCTGACTTTGTGAAGTAACTTCATTGCCTGGCAATCTTCAATCAGTCTTCAGCAAGAGCATAAACTACTACGGTTCTACTTGGTGCATAGACTGAGAAGAAACGAGGCCTGTTGTCGTATGTACCATCCTGCATATTCGCAATGATAAGATCATTTCAGAGATACTAGAATCTAGAAGACATCCGATAAGCAAAGTCTTACCGTAGTGAAGTATTCTGCCGTGTGATCGATTCGGTTAAATCCGCCAAATAGTTTATCATCAGAATCTAAAACTACCTGAAAAAAGTGCATACTAATACCCATGTAACATTAAATTAAAGCAAGAGCATTTGCACCAGTCTCTATATGTTTTTGGGCAAATTAGGACAGATTGAAAAGATAATTGCTAAACTCTTGAGGATTTAAACTCATATTATAATGTTAATTTATTCGAGTTGCTCCACAGTTTGAATGTCATTCGCATGTTAAATAAGGTAACAGCTGGCCCACTAAATTTACCTTGAATTTTCCAGGTTTTAAGCAACCAATGTGGTAGTCGAAATAGCTGTTGGCCCAATGAAAATTGAAAACAAATACCAAATCTCCTCGTTCAAAAACAATCATCTTATCTCCCTCGTCTTTTCGGGAGATATATTGGTGCTCTGATGTCATGAACTGCAAAAACCATCCAATTAAAACAACATTCCGATATAGAAAAGACATCGAACGCAATGAAGAAAACAGAACTTATGCAACAATTTGTTGGTTAATTAAAACGTCTTTAATGTTTTTGGACCTTTTACGCCAAAGAACAATATACCTAGACTTATTGGTCCCTTAATTTTGCCAATCACCTTCTGGAAATATATTCTGCCCTATCTCGATAAGATCTCAGTAGCCTCTGATTCCATCAATTCGTCAAATAAAAAGTCATTGTTAAAATATTTAGTTATCTTCTTTATTATACTCTTACTGTCCACAGTACTTGCAGGACTTCCTCTGTTAATGTCACATATTGAACTTTCAAACTCTTCCCTCGTTGTTTTATTTGCAACATTTTTGCATTTTAAGTAGCACAAATTTAAAAATACAATTTATTTTTTTGTCATTAAGAACGTGGAAATGAGCATTTAGAAAAGTTGTCTATTCCTTTTCTCTCCAAAAAATTCCAGAATAAGCATATAGACATGCTTAAGATTTTATGCAACTGTTATCCAAACAATAACAAAAAGCAAGAGTACGTACCTGATATTCTTCCTCAAGATGTTGCATTGCTTGATCAAATTCTTGCATTCCACGATACCTGAGATAATCTGCATCACCCTGACATTACGAAAAGTAATTTGCTCAGTATCTACATGCAAATATCCTAAGATAACTCACTGTTACATGCTTCACCACACATACGAAATCGACCTTAACATTCCATACATATAAAATCTGCATTAATAGTAGGAAATTAACAACATATACATAGATATTGTTAGAGGTATTAGATAATAGAGTTATCAACCTAGTGATTTTTGTTCCATATTAATAGAAATAATTTTGGCATCATCATGAGATATTGTATTTTTTTTTTCCCACAAATTGTTCAAGGTATTTGAGTCCCCTTTCTATGGCTATATTTTTACTCCACAGCTGTTCAGGTTTTACCCTGAGTCTATATATACTCATGTAATGACTATCTCATGAATATAGAAGCAATACAATAATTGCTTTCCACCAAATATTTCAGATATTAGGGTAGACTTCTTTAAATAAAGGAGCAGTCTGCAGCTTGAATATGATATGTATTCAGTTGGTAGGTTCTCTTGATTTGCTTGAATGTCAGATTACTATTGCTTCTTTCATAATCTACAAAATTATCAGAAAGATGAATGTGCCCTAAAAATGCATAAGTTGGTATTTCTAGCACATACTTGGATCTAATGGATAGCAGCGGAAAGACATTGTATAGATGTGAAAACATGCTGATGTTTGTGTATGATTGAAATTACATTGGAAAAACAGAATGATTCAGCAAATGAAGGAGCATCTCAAATTAGACTAAAAAACAACCAGATATGAACTATCCATTTATGAAGATAATCTCTGCTTTCATTTTTAGTTCACTTTCTTTTCTTGATCAAAATTTTACTTCACTTTCTTGTGTCTTCTTATAGTAAAATGCAATATCATCATACCATCATACAAACTTACTAGATCAAACATACGACGGCATTTGTCAAAACTAAAATTGTTCCCAGGCACTATCACTCCATTTGGAAGATGTTGCTCGCCTCTAGGAAAATCAATCCATTCTGAAAATGGAAGAATTAAAATCTAAAGGATTGCATCAACGAGTATGATTAAAGTAAAACAAAATTCCTGAATTTTCAAGCTTACAACCCTTCAAGCAAAGTGGCATGATTACCTGGATGCCCAAACTCATTTCCCATGAAATTCAGATATCCTTCACCACCTAAACCCATTGTGAGTAGTCTAATCATTTTGTGTAGAGCTATTCCACGATCAATCGTTGGCGTTGATGGTCTATCCAGTGCCATAAACTCATACATGTCCTACATCAGAAAATTAAACCTGTAAAATCAAAATTCATATAGTTCCCAACAAAGATAAATCTACATCGTAGTTAATGTTAGAGGAGAAAAACAATGAGGAACCCTCTAACACATACAGAAACCAGAGTATGGAAATCTTTGAAAAAGCAGTCACGACATCAAAATCAAGATAAGTTGTAAATCTCTGGTCTACTTTTATATTAATATGAGGTAATAATATGAATCCATGCATTACTCACCACATAATTTTTTTTATGAATGTGTTGAAATTAGTAAAAAAAAAGTTAGCCTATTGAAAAGGATGTAAGACTTGCACACTAGAACACAGGCAAGGAGAGTTGTTCAATTCCAATTTCTTGCATAAATTATTAAAAGTTTTTCGCACTTTAACCCCAATGATTAACTCTTATAAACCAAGTTTCTTAGCCCTATTTTAGTAAATTTATTGACAAACTACATTGGCATATCTACTAGACAACATGGCAGATTTGAAAGAGAAAAATAAAGGACATTTTCATGGCTTAGTCTATAACTTAATGATTTCATACTAGACATGCCAAAATAGTTGATGGGAGCATCATAAGAACCTTGTCCATTAGCCAAAATGCAAGTGTCTTATCACCAACAAGAGCTTGGTCATGGCTTTCAGCATAAGCCACACATTTCTCTAGCCACCTCCTGTTAGTGAGAGTGTGAATTATGTCCCCCATCTTCCAGTCTTCATCCTTTAACCTGATGGATGAAAATCATGTAAGAAGCACTTTAAATCTTTGCAGTGAGAAAATAAGTAGGCAAGGGAACTTAGGTAGCGTTTGGTAGAGAGAAAATTTTTCATTTTTCATTTTCTGTTTTTCTTTTCTAGAAAATAGAAAACGATTTTTTAGTATTTTCTAATTTTTCAGAAAATACTTTTTTATTTTTTAGAAAACGAAAATAAAAACAGAAAATGATTTTCTAGAGTTTTCCAATTTTCCAGAAAACGCTCCTTTATTTTTTAGAAAACGGAGATGGAAAACACCAACCAAACGCGTTTTCTCGTTTTCTCAGAAAATGAAAATAGAAAATGAAAAATTTTCTCTCTACCAAACGCTCCCTTAAATTTGCTAGATCTGTCACCAGCAAACATGTTCAGCATGTTCCAGATTAAGTCTGTGTTTCATTGGGCAGAAACATTGGTGGAAGGAAACAAGTCAGGGGAAGTGAATCATCTAAACTTTTAAGATCTTCATTTTATTTATTTGGACAACAAATTAAGCAAGCCTTGTAAATGGTCATATCAAAATTTATGAATAATATATAACAGTACAAGGAATAATGGAGGCAAAGAAAACAGATTTCATCGAATCCAAAAAAAAAATGTGTACAGAAAATAGCACAAGTTCCAGAAGTGCTTACTTCATAAATTCAATCCATTTATCCGAAATAGCCATATGAAGACGATAATTAAATCCTACACCACCGTCTTCTACAGGTATGCAAAAGGTTGGCATTCCACTGACCTATTTGAGTACATTAATGCATTTAATAAAAGAAAATAAAAATGAAAGAAAATTAGCGAATACAAGTGACAACCAATAGTCAGTAGCAGCTACTACTGAAACAATAAAAATGTCACAACTGTTCTTATATTAGATTGCATATCATTTGTAAAATCTGCAAGACAACTAAAGTAAAATCCTCTGTGGATTTCAAGAAATCTGTTCTCCAATATGTTAGCTAATAAGTTTCATAATGCTTCCTGATCAAATTCATTTATACAGAAATATAAATAGATACTGAAAATAAATGAACAGGACGCTTACATCTTCTCCAATAGTAACGGCCTCTGGAAAAAGTGCATGGATCATATCATTTACCAACATCAAATAGACCACCGCATCCACATCAGTGACATGTCCAAAGTATTCATTGTAATTTCCAGTAAATCCCACCTATAATTAAGCAGTAATTAAAAGGGAACAGCAAAAATCAAGAGATTCATGTGGCACGTCACAATAGTTCAAAAATTTATCCCAAAAATTAAGTTCAATATCATAATAATAAGAGAGCACCAAATAGAGTTTTTCCTCCTCAGATGAGTGTACAAAATATCACATTCCTATAATAAAGTTCAGTGGCATGAACATATCTGCACTACCACTACCTCTGAGACAGGGTTGCATGAAATTCTAACCATAGCAATAATATACAAACAAAAAAGCTACATTTCCAAATGGAAAACTCTGAACTATTTTTGATAGTAGAGAAAGTATCCTCTAACCGCAAGTCCATGATGAGTGTACATCATTGAGGTTACACCATCAAATCTGAACCCATCAAACTTGTATTCTTCTAGCCACCATCTTGCATTGGATAAGAGAAATCTCAAGACCTAGAAAAAGATAAGAAGATGAAATGTTTGAAAATTTAAAGCTAAAGAGGTCTGAAAATAGAAAAGGTTTCCTTACTTCCCAACTCCCATAGTTAAAGAGGCGAGAATCCCACATCCAATGATGCCCCCGTGATCCAGAATGGAAATAGTGTGAATCGGTACCATCAAACTGATTAAGCCCATCAAGTACATTGTTGCTTGCATGGCTGGAGACGAAATGTGTGATGTTTAGAAGAGAGTATATTTCATAAACTATCCAACAAAACTACAGACCTAACTATATGATTGCTGTTGTAAAATTTATTTTCTGAGAGAAAAAGAGATGAATTTGCATTCAGATTTACGTAGGTAGATGTGATCACTAGCACCAAAATCATCTCATCCTTTTGGATAGATGAATGCCATGTAGTCACTTGGATGTATTGGGCATGTAGGCACAAAATAACAAAAAGAAAAGTAAAATGACAATGAAATAGAAAGAAGCCCGGTACTTATTCTTGTCCCATGCTTGAAGAGCTAGAGGATCAGATGAAACTAAAAAGGCATTTGTTCTGTACTATATAAAAAATTACTTCAGTGCAAAAATGACACTTTTCTCCAATTATTAAATCGACTAGCATACTCCAAGGTGCTCTAGAAGTTCAAATGTAAATTTCCGCAAAGAAGTAAAGAACAAAGTAGGAACTTTATGGGTGGAAAACAAAGTAAATAAAGGCAGCAGCACATGAATGTTACCTATGATGAAGAGTGTGCATATGTATGTTGCATACAAATGTAGGGGATAAATATTAACCAACAAATATACTGAATAAACCAAAAAGAACGATGTAACTTTTCATCCTTACAAGTAAAAACAAGAATCACCTGTGAACAATATCCATGAGAACAAGAAGACCTAGCTCATGGGCTCTATCAATCAAGGACTTAAGCTCATCTGGAGTGCCAAAACGGCTGCTCGGTGCAAAAAAGTTAGTAACGTGATACCTGCAATCCAATGTGTGGTTGTTAAAAGCATAGGAAGAAAATCTGTCAGCACAAATAGCATACCCATAATTGAAAATTGGATATTTGACTTTATCCTATCCTTCCACAACATACTTTCTATGAATCAATCATTTAAAGAGTACGCAATCAAAAACTCAAGAATTCAGAAATATGCAGGATGACATCAGAAGAAACCAGAGAACTTCTGAAATATTACTCCTTTTTAATGAAGACAGGTCTGACATACACCAGATTGTTGCTATTTCAAATTTTATTTATTATAGAAAAAATGTACCAGATATGCACCAGATTGTTGCAATTTCGAATATTATTTATTATAGAAAACATTTACCAATAGCTGATGTAGCATCACAAGAGAACAAGACAAACAACCTTTGTGCGTGGAAACTCTCAAGTAGAAATTCTTATTAGTTGCAAGTTGATTTTACATTGCTTGCTTAGAGACAGGGGATTTTATGAAAAAAAAAAATTTTAAAAAAAAGCAAATCGGGAAATACAATAATCCCTATTAATTGATTGACCAATGAAGCAACTAAATAACAAAACAATACCAATTAATTGACTAGCGATAATAAAATATAAAATATAAAAAATGAAAATTTATCAAATTGATTTAAGTTATTATCCATGTTATTTCGTAAAAATACGAATCAACTTATTACATGAAAGCAACCCTATTTATATCCAAAATTAGGGCATATTCAAAGGGATAAATCAAAACTTTATCCTAAGAATAAAACAAACTCTATCCTAGAAAACAAATAATTATCCCTAACATATTTACAATATTCTAACACTCCCCCTCAAGCGGGAGCATATAAATTATATGCACCCAGCTTGTTATATATGTAGTCAATTCGGAGACCTCTCAGAGACTTAGTAAACATATCTGCTAGTTGATCATGCGAGTTAACAAAACTAGTAGATATTTCTCCAGATATGACTTTCTCTCTGACAAAGTGACAGTCGACTTCAATATGCTTTGTCCTCTCATGAAAAACTGGATTTGACGCGATATGCATGGCGGCCTGGTTATCACATATGAGTGACATTTGTGTAACATCTCCAAACCTGAGCTCCCGAAGCAATTATTTGAGTCATATAAGCTCTTGATCAAGATGGCCATAGGCTCGATACTCTGCCTCCATTGGATCGATCTCGCCAACATTTTGCTTTTACTTTTCCAAGAAACAAGGTCACCTCAAGCAAATATACAAAACCAGAGTGGATCTCCTATCGATTGGAGATCCCGCCTAACTGCATCGTGAATACCCTACGACTCGAGTATGTCCTTTGTTTTGAACAAAAGACCTTTTCTGGAGCACCTTTGATATATCGAACAATGCAATTACAACATCCCAATGTTCTTTACACGGAGAGTTGAAACTGACTTATTACACTTACGACAAATGAGATATCCGGACGAGTATGATAGGTAGCTTAGTCTCCTATTAATCGCTGTATCGCTCGAAATGTAGAGGCTCCCCGATTTGGGCAGGAGCTTGACATTAGGATCCATGGGTTGTCATTGTCTTTGAGTTTAACATTTGCTTTCTTCTAGAATATCCATCGATACTTCCTTTGGGGATATAAATGATCTCATTTTCGATGGCTACTTCTATCCCCAAGAAATATTTGAGTTCTGAGATCTTTCATTCGAAATGTTTGAAAAGATGTTGTTTAACTGTGAAATCCCAAGATGATCCTTACTGTGATACAATATCATTAACATAAACCACTAGATAGATACAACCAGATGAGTGGCGATAAAAGGCGAGATGGTCGACCTCCGAGTCGTGCATGTTGAATTACAATCTTGAATCTACCGAACCATGCTCTGGGTGTTGCTTGAGACCGTATAAAGATTTTATGCGGCGTATACAAGACCGGAAGACTCGAGGCAAAATACGGAGGTTGCTCACGTAGACTTCTTCGAGCAGTCGCGTGTAAGAACGCATTCTTTATATCTAATCGATAAAGAGGTCGATGTTGAATCGCATGATGGGCGTGAATAAGCGTGTGAAGACATCTTAGCACGGGAAAAAATATCCCCATAATCCAATCCAAAGATCCGAGTATAGCCTTTAGCAAAGCGAGCCTTAAGCCTTTCAACTGCTCTGGATCAACCTTCACCGTATATACCCACCAACAACTCGACTTTCCTGGTGGTAGAGGGACGAGGTCCCAAGTCCCACGACTCAGTAAGACACTCATTTTCGGCGTAAAGTCTGTTTCCATCCTGGATGGGCAAATGCATCTCTTGCAGTTTTCGGAAGAGAAACAGACGACAAGGAGGAAAGACAAGAATAATAGGAAGAAGAAAGACGATGATAACTCAAAGACACATAATGAGGAGAAGGATTACGAGTTGAGCAACGTATACCTTTGTGAAGTCTGATGAGAATATCGATTCGTAAGATTGTACCGGAGGAAGGCGGAGGTCCCCGGCTCCGCATGATTCCCAGTAGAGTCGGTGTTAGGCGCGGCTGACGGGATGAAGACGACGTTGATAAACCTGCAACGGAGGAGAAATTAAAGCTGGGGGTGATAAAGAGTCCTCCGGAGGATAAAAACTCAGCGCGAAGGTATGAGGAAACTCGGACGGCGACTCACGAAGGTCCAAAGAAAGGAACCGAATCGAAAGAACGTGACATCGCAGAGATGAAATCTGACGGAGAGTAGGAGAATAATACTTGTACCCTTTACGAGGCCGTGGGTACCAAGAAAACACATTTATCACGGTAGGAGAGAGTTTATCAATGTCGGGATCAAGAGCATCGAGCAAACATGTAGAACCAAAGACCTTAGGTGGTAAAGGATGAAGGACTGATTTGGATAAAGTACGTGATGAGGTACTTGACCTGTAAAGTAGAGGAAGGCATGCGATTGATAAGATAACATACGATGAGTACAACTTCACCCCAAAATGAAGAGGAACATGAGTGATGGAGAAGAGTCCGTGGTCTCGAGAAGATGGCGATTCTTGCGTTCTGCGCAACTCCATTCTGTTGGGGAGTATGAGGACAAGATGTCAGATGTAATACGCTGAGACGCTAGAAGGTGCGAAGCGGAGTAGATAGATACTCACGTCGTATCATTACTGCAAGGATCGAAGAGGGATACCAAATTGTGTTTTGACTTCATTAAAAAAAAATTGGAAAATAGAAAACAATTCTGAACGATCCTTCATCAGATATAACCAAGTGCAACGGGAAAAATCGTCTATGAAGGTAACAAAATATCGTGACTCGAATGTAGAAGAAACATGACTCGGATCCCAAATATCGGAATGAACCAAAGCAAAAGGAGACGTAGCCCGACTTATAACGCGAGGAGAAAACGAACTACGAACATGCTTGCCTAACTAACATGACTCACAAAATAAAGATTTTAAGTGAGAAAGATTAGGATGTAATTGTTTTAACTTATCAAGACTAGGATGCCCCAACTGAGTATGAATAACAAGTGGAGATGCCACCGCTGAACCAATAAAAGAGGCCTGGTGAAATCGGTATAGGCCATGAGACTCATATCCGAAGCCAATCATCCTCCCCGTACTCCGGTCCTATAATGACACAGAAGATTTAGTAAACGAGGCAGCCTTGATCGAGAGAGGAGTAAGTTGACTTATTGATAACAAATTAAAGGGGGCTCCGGGAACATAAAGAACATTATGAATGGAAAGAGATGGAGAAGGATGAACAATATCAATACCTTGAGACTGAATTTGAGAATCATTTGCCATGGTGACAAATGGTAAATAATCGAAAGTAGATAGTGAAGAAAAAAGAGATCTATTACCAGTGATATGATCGGTGGCCCCAGAGTCAAGTACCCAAGGACTCGAAGAGCGAGATATACCAGTAAAGGAATTACCAACTTGTGTAACGGCAACAAGGGAATTAGAACTCCATCGATCCTCATACCATTTCAGAAAGTCATCATAGGAAGGCGGTGGAGGCGAATCCGGTGTCAACGGCAGCAAGTCCTGATGGGGATTATAAAAACGTCGACCGCTAGATTCTTGGCGCCGCCCCGCGTCGTCCCTGCCAAAGGCACTCGAACCGGCCATCTGAGCTCTCGATATTCCCAGGATTCTGGCTTCGGAGGCGACTGACGAAGGAAGATGGCAGCAACAACGCGTTGGTATGGGCAGCGTTGAGTTCGCAGCAAAGGTCGCTGTGCTCGCGTGAGAAGGAAGCGACGGGAAGAAATCGCGCCGAGAACAGAGAAATTGCACGCGTGAGATGTCGCTGCAGCTTCAGTCAGGGTCTTGCCGAGCTTGGGAAAGAAGAGGATCACGCCGATTTTTTGATGGAGAAGACGGCGTCTGAGCTTCTGAAGCGGTAGAGAATATCTCGGCAGGAAACCGCCGTTCCTCTGTCGTTCGATCCTGGGCAGATGGCTGGCCGGCGGAAGGAATGGATGCAGCGGCTGCGGCGACTTCGGGATCAGAGAAGTCCAGATCAGAGCTGACCGGGGTGCGCGAGCGCGGAGATAGGCCCGCGCGCGACGTTCGCAAGGAAGAAGATCGACCTGAAGTGCCTCTTCTTCACGCGTCTGGCGGTAGTGGCGGCGAAGCAGCGGCGGAGGCAGGAGACGCGTCTGCGAGGAGTCTCCTTGCATTGGAGAGCGACGATGCCGACGGAGAAAGAAAGGCGCGAAAGCGACGGGAAAGGCGTCCACGCGATGAAGATGTTGCGGAGAGATCGCACTGGAGACGAGGTGGGAAGAAAGAAGTGGATCGGCGGCGAGGAAGCTGCGTCTGCGAGGTTTCTTTCGTTCAACAGGAGCAGCGCCGGCGTTCGCGGCTTGGAATGCTGCGTTCGGGAAAGGAATGCGCAGGAGCGAACGTCGCGTTCAAGAAAGGAAAGCGAGCAACGGCGGAAAAAAAATGCGAAAGTTGGGAACCGAAAACCTAGAGCTCTGATACCATGTTATTTCGTAAAAATACGAATCAACTTATTACATGAAAGCAACCCTATTTATATCCAAAATTAGAGCATATTCAAAGGGATAAATCAAAACTCTATCCTAAGAATAAATCAAACTCTATCCTAGAAAACAAATAATTATCCCTAACATATTTACAATATTCTAACAATCCAAAATTGGAATTCAGTTCAGTCCAATCAAATCCTTTTTTATCAGCATAATTCTACCACACCAAGAAGAAGTCGACTCTTGAATGGGGAGGTGAGACTTTCCTAATTGAGCTTTGTGGTGTCACGCATAGATGTGAAATGGAAGTGTCTTTGTGAATGGATTGGGCAACGGATGCTTCAATTCTTCAAACAGCTCGAGAGCAGGGTATTTAGGTTTGTACTTAGAAATTCAAGCATTATCAATCTCCAAAAGTCCTTTCCAATGAGTTGTATCTATCTTTAGATGCTTCTGTGAGGGGTTATAACTATTTAAGAATCCCACACTACATTCCATCTAAATGGGTTGTGTTGTAGATGGAAGCATGGGAACTAACATTGTCATATTATGGCATATGCAAACCATCAAAAAAAGAATGCAGACAAAGAAAGACTAGGATGCCCCCAATATAGCAGCAAGTACTCGAGATAGCAAATTGGACTAATATTCAAATTAGCGGATAACATATGCATTAGAATCAATTTTCTCACAAATTGAAAGAAACCAGAGGAACGAGCACTAAGCTTCTTGAAGGAATTTGTAGGAAAATGTTAAAAATGGATGCGCCCAAGCATATAGTTCCTACATTGTACCCCTTAAGTTTACAATGTGTATTCCTTTGACTTCTAAGCTTCATTACTCAATGTAATTTTTCCCACATCAGTATGAATCTCTCTAATGTGCTTGATAAAATTCTCATCAAATAAATAAGAAGTGATAGATAAAGGGATCAAGTCAATAGGTTAGCGAGTTCTTGACCAATAAACAGCTTTGAATGGGTTACAACTAGTATACCAATTTATTGAATTGATGTAGGCAAATTTAATAAATGGTAGGATAGAATCCAAACACCCAGTTTTTCACCAACTAAACCTCTAAGCAAGTTGTTCAAATTGTAGTGGGCGAGCTTGGTCCAAAAAATAGTTGAAAGTATAAATGTAGGCAGCCCATGAAGTCTAGCAATGTTCCTAAAGAATAACTTGACTATCATCTATGAGGCATTGTTACTTATTACAGCAAAATAAAATGTGCCATCATCAAAAATCAACCCACTAATACTATAACAGAATCATGGCTTTAGTTTAGGAATTGGCAGTGGTGTGCATAGATTTATATTTTAGTTAGTTGTCTTAGTGAGTGCATAGGGATACAATCCAAGAACATTTCATTGTAGTGAGAATTAAAGAAGAAGAAAAAATTGAACGATCCAACACATTATGTGGATCCAGGCAACATTTCTCCATCAACTTGCATAGTGAGTACACAAGTTGATTTTTAAAGTGCATCAGAATGTACTTCTCCATCATCTCTTCATTTCTACCTAGACTAGTATTGATATTTGCAAATCATGCTCTTTCAGTCTAATATCATATTGTACCAGTCAAATTATTGTTCGAGTTCAGTGACTCAATTGAGGAATAAGTTTGGGTCTAACCGACCATCAAAGGCAGACACTTCAAGCTTTATTAATCTGATTATGTTAATCTCATGTCTAGGCCTAATTTAGGTATGAGTGTCAGAAAAGCAATCTTATTCTTCCATAGTGAAATAATGATCAAGATGCATCATATGTTGCCTAAGTGAAGATCGCTAGAGGCTTCAAGCTCAACTAATCCATCATAATGTATTTCTCCATCAACTTGCACTTCATTGCTATCTAGACTACTATTGGTCTTTGCAAATCATGCTCTCTCAGTCTAATATCACGTTATACTACTCAAAGTAGTGTTCAAGTTCAGTGACTCGATTGAGGAATAAGTTTGGGTCTAGCCAACCATCAAAGGTAGACCACTTCAAGTTTCATTAATCTGATTATGTTAATCTCATGTCTAGGCCTAATTTAGGTATGAGTGTCAAACAAACAATCTTATTCTTCCATAGTGAAATAATAATCAAGATGCATCATATGTTGCCTAAGTGAAGATCGCTAGAGACTTCAAGCTTAACTAACCCAGTTATGTCAATTTCATGTTTAGGCCTAAGTTAGTACAAGTGTCAGAGAAGTGATTATTCTTCCATAGTGGAATTGTGATCAAGATGATATGGTGCCTAAGTGAAGATCATAGGCAATATAAAATGTATGATCTAGTTGCTCAGGATCCTTATACTTTGTTGATTTGTTAATTATGCTAGCAACATATTCCCTAAACTATTCTTGCTCTTCCACTGTAATTTGATGGGTCTAAGTTTGTCTTTCACTTGCTCACACTTAATATCTACCCTTTTTTTTTTCAGAATCTAGGTATCTAGGTCTTACAATCCGACTAAATCCTAAAGGTAGATGACTAGCCCCACAAAAAGCTCCCACTGACCACTAGAGTAAATCCGAAAAAGTGCAAATGATTCCAAGCGGATAGCTTAATGTCACTAGTAGTTCAAGCACCGCATACGTCTAATTTGCATTGCATGAGTCTCAAACCCCAGTTGCTTGGGAAATCATCCCACCTCTTACCATCGCACTTGATTACAGGGTAATCTCTACCTTGCTTGTACAAATCAAACTCTACAAAAACTAAAAATTAAGCAAATCAGAACACAATAATCCCAATTAATTGACTAAAGGGCAGCCCAACACATGAAGCTCCAGCTAATGCAGGTCCTGAGGAAGAATTTATTGTATGCAATTTTACTCTGTTTTGCAAGAGGTTGCTTCCGAGACTCGAACATGACTTCTAGATCACACAATAGCAACTTTATCGTTGTACCAAGTTTCCCTTTCAATCGCAATTAATTGACTACCCAAAATAAAATATAGAAATCAAATATAACAAATTGCCAAACAATTTGGATTATTTCCCAACAATTGGAATTCATAACTAAGTCAAAGCAAATCCTTCCTAATCTGCATTAATAATAGTTAGAACAGACAAACTTCTTTATTTTTAAATAACAGCTACCCCAAGCACCCTGAAGCTTCATGAATGCAGAATAAAATGCATCAAAGTCAACTAAAAGGTAGAAGAAATTAGAACAATCTTCACTGAAAAAAGGCTTTACAATAGGAACTTCATGAGGAGGCTGATTTATAGACCAACATCTAGATATGGATACATCTATGTGTGAATACAGACTTATCTAAAGCAAACACCTGCATATAGATTTGTAGACATAGATATAATGAATATCTTCATCAAACATGTCAATAAAATTTTATGTAAACATGAGTGTGGGTTTAAACTCTGCCCTGAACAAGAGTAAAACAATTAGATTTTCCTTGATTAGGATTATCAAAAATTATATCAACTACATAGCATTGGTTTTTCATACTTCTTAGAAATTTGAAATAATACATATGCATGCACAAATATGAATACCATATTTTAATGTCCTTGCTGATACACCATGTGCACCAGAAACAGCAATCAGCAAGAAAAATTGTTACGCTTTGAGCATGCTATAGTCTAGTAGATTCTAGTCCTAATTCATTTATTTCACAGTAAAGTACCAACGTAATTGCAAAATAAATCATGTCACACAAGTTATTATGGTAATGCTAAATCAAGGCACCTAGTGTTCTTGTACCATCCAACAAGCTGGAAAACTAACACAATCTTGATTAAACTTATAGGTGTGTTTCTTTTGGAGTTGACATTAAATAACTGTGATCACATTTTTACTCATAAGATAGCACAGGTAATCTTTACGCTCATAGAACAAAGGTATAGGTGACCTTAAATATTTCCATCTAGGTAATCCCAAGTCGCAAAACAAAAAATCTAGAAATGCCCAAGTCTCGTACAAGCAAAATTGATAATAACCATAAAAAAAAATCAAACAACTTAGACAAAGATCGAGATGGTAATTTGTAGCTTCCGCGGGAAGGGCCTAGTGGCTATCGCATGCAGACGTTGCACCAGAGGACAACGGGTCAATCCTTCACAAATGTGAGGGTGCCGTCCCTCCATGCGCTAGTTACTAGTCTCAAGGGTCAAAGGTCTACCGTGATTTACCTCCCTTACAATGGTCTGAGGGCGGACTGGTAGGAGCCGCTAGGTTGGCGGATTCCAACCTTTGCACCAGAGATGGTAATTTGTAAGTCCCCTCGGGATGGCCCGTTGGCTAAAGCAGCGAAGATGCTGCTATAGATGGACAGGGGTCGATTCTCGACGTAGGACCTAAAATCCTTACTCGGGCTCAGAAGCCCTCCGTTGTTCTGACCAACGAGTCAAGGGGCATAGCCCTCCGTGATTTACCTCCCTTCACCGTCACCGAGGGACCGGCGGTGAAGAGCGCTAGGAGCGAGAGTAATCACCTTTTGCTACAGAGATGGTAATTTGTAATCTTATGACAATGAATGCAATTCATAGAGCCTCTGGCATTTCTGAACCACAATACATAACATCATTAAGAAAATATGCAACAACAAGGCAACAACGTGGAAAAATATTACCCAAAGCTTGCATAATATGAGTGCTCTTGAATGGCCATTATCTGAACAGCATTGTACCCGAGCCTTTTGATTCGTGGTAAAACATCATCCCTAAAGCTAACATATGTGTTAATCTTGGGCTCCTGCACACACCCACAAATTAATGATGGCAGTACAAATTTCTTGAAATGTAAATCGAAGAAGCAACCACACTTGATAGCTCAAATTTCACACTACAAACGCAAGTTTTGCATGGCAGGTGGTTATTTTTTGCTTTTCGATTTAGAAAGATGCCCACTTTAATAATCAAAATAGAAGGGAAAAGAACCATTGCTATGCATTCAATCACTGATGCTCTCTCCAATTATCTTTCTCAGTCATGTAGTGGCACGTGGTTCCCAATCAGGCACCATAAAGGCATATCATAATCATGCCAAGTATCAGGCATCATATTGTGGTAATTTAAAATGAACAATGCTTACGTTGAGAATTTATACAATTAAGAGCAACAGTAGCATGAAGTCACAGAGAAATATGAAGTAGTCAAAATTGTGAAACCAAGCATTCACAAGACTATCCATACCGGACTACTCATTCCAACATGTGATTCATAAATACGCAAGGACTTTGGGGCTTTCGGCTGAGGATGTTCGAATACATATCTTTCCTGTACACATAAAAAATTATGGGAAAATAAGCAGATTTATGAATGAAGTTTCTAAAAAAATGCAAGCAATGCTCACAAGAACCTTTGCTCATCCTCAGAGATAGAAGCAAGGGAGAAACAACAATAATGTGAATAAGAGTAAATAAGGTGGTATATTCATCCAGTAACTTGCCAAATTGCTAAAATACCACATGTAGTGGCGAATAGCATTCCATACCTCTTCAGGTGGATCATAGTATATTCCATTATATGGAATTTCATTTGGGGCCTGTACAGAAAACTTGATCCAAGCAGGAATCGAATCCTTGATGCCAGAGGGAGTGTCCATGCGTATCTGACATGAATATTAACATTTTTTATAAAATGAGTCATTGAATTAGTTTAGTGCCACATATAAGAAAAACTATTCCCATGATCCTCAAGTTTGTTTAACATATTTCAGAATACGTACCTTAATTAAAGAATTTAAAATATTAGTGCATCAGCAAACATCTAAAAGTAATAGTGAACATCAATACTAAAACTGTCCTTAATATTCAGTACTTTCATAAAATCACGTGGTGTTATTTCAATGTTTTCTTTTAATAATGATTGTAATATGTTTATAGTTTTAATAGTGAGGTACAACGGCCATGATTCTTCAGACCATGGCATCTTTTTTTTTTTTTACTTAAAAGAAAAGTCATGGTTTAAAACTTTAAATCAAGTATCAGAGTATTGTTTAGTTCTAGAGTCTCAATCTCTAGCTAGAACAGTATAACTCCATACTGCAACATGTCATCACTAAGTATGCTTTGGTATTTTCCAAAGTGTACAGAGATCAACTTATATGAATCTTAAAAAGACAACTAAATAAGAAATTTTGAAAGGAATTATAAAACCATTTAAAAGAATATCTCATCTTCACTAATGACTATACCTTATTACTATAATGATTGTTGTGCCTCGGAGGAGAGCATTTGTCTTGTAGCATTACAGTGAGATCAACCTTATAATTTCTAGACCCAAATACATTGGTTTCGCTGCATATTCATTTAACCACTAGGAGTTGAACTTGCATTGACACAACCGGAACTAGAAGAGATACCAGTACAAGATATAGATAGTCATGAACTCACAATTTATTTTACTCTTACCCCCTCCATTTTGTCGTTGTAGGTGCTTCCCTTCCACCCTTTTAACTATTGTTTCATCTCATCCCCATGATCGGTAGATGAAATCAATGAAGAGTCATGGGAAGAAAATATTGCTATCTCAAGCACGATTTGTTTCATACAATCCCAAACGAGGCAAACCCTTTCTCAAATGATACCACTGAATTAGTGATGAAAGTAACGACATAGTGAATCTACCAACGTTGACACTAAATCAACAATATCATCTCATGCTGAAGGTCTGATCTTCAATCGAAAAGGTACATTTTCAATGTTCCATCATGATCAGTTTTAAATAAGTTTTGATTCTATAATCCTTTTTCACTTACCTTGTTCCCTTCCAAATACAAGCATATCAACTAGTGATCATGCATCACTAATACCATAAAAATAGTTGCGCGTCAGATGGGAGCATTGGTTGCTAGAAAAATGCTTTAGTGTGCTCAACTCCATAATTTTCCAATATTGAATTAACTAATGCTCCTAAGATATCTAGAATTTAACTAATTTCTCCACATGTTCATAAAAATATCTCGGTTAACCACTAGGAGTTAAATTTAGATTGAAACAATTGGCATTGTACATACGAATGCGTCTTAGTTTCTCTGATTCCAAAGTCATTCCTCTTTGTAGCTGTCGATGCTTCAATCGATGGTTCCTTCCTTCCCCACCCTCTCACATTTTAGAGTGTTCATCCCCTCCCCTTGAATGCCAAATGTAAGGATGAGTCAAGAGAAGAAATATTTCTGCTTGGACAGATTCTAGACAGTCGTCATTGGCGCAATCGGGTCCAGGTCAATGTTGACCAAGTTCGAATGGGACTCGAGTAGGGTTTTGGTATTTGACAATGGATTTAACAATACGTTTAACATACGTATTGAGGGAAATTGTCACGAGAAAGATTGTTGGAGCAATCAATCTCAGGTCAAGATTGACCAAGCTTGAATGAGACTCGAGTGGAAGTCTAAGTTTGGATATTTGGCAATGGAGAAGTCCAAGAATGGATCCTTGGCAAGGAAAAATTTAAGTATGGATACTTGGCAATGGAAAAGTCCAAGTTCGGAGACTTGGCAATGGAAAAGTCCAAGAGTGTAGTCTTGGCGGCAAAAGTCCAAGTATGGATACTTGACAAAGGAAAGTCCAAGGGTGTAGTCTTGGCCATGTAAGCCCAAGGGTGGAGTCATGGCAGCGTACCCGTTAGCATGACAAAGCCAATGGAAGCACTTGAAGGCTAGCGCGAAGGATGAATGAGTCGTGGAAGAGATAGACCCTGAGGACGTGAGACTGATGGAAGTGACTTGAAGGCTTGGGTATAGACTAAGGGTAAGTATCAAGTATGAGGGGATCATACTTGAGTTAAACCTCACTCTTAAGGTTTACCAGTCGATTGGCGGTATAACCAGTCGATTGGTCGAGTCACGAGTGCTCGACACTCTAAGGGCTTAGTTAACTCGGGCAGTCAACTGGGGTTATGACGTAGTCGACTGGTCGAGTAGTCGACTGAGGCTCAATCACGACTGCGATCGATAATCGGTGGTTTAGACTAGACCGGTCAGCCATGAAAGTCATCGCTAGAGTTGAGCAATTGACTGACCTTAAGTGGACAATGTTGGTGCAATCGGCCCAGGTCACAATTGACCAGGACTCGAGTTTAACTCGAGTGATGTTTTGATGTTCGACAAAAACATAGGACAATGTAATTGTCATGGGAAAGTCCAAGTCTTAGGTACTTGGCACGGAAAGTCCAAGTGGGACACTTGGCATTTGGGAAAGTTCAAGTCTTGAGTACTTGGCATGGAAAGTCAACATGGGTTGGCAAAGGAAAGTCCAAGCATGGTCTTGGCATGGAAAGTCCAACATGGGTTGGCAAGGGAAAGTCCAAGCTTGAGTCTTGGCATTTGAAGTCCAAGGGGTTTGATATTGGCGGCGTAAAGTCCAAGCGGAAGTCTTGGCAGCATAAGTCCAATGGTTGGCGGCGTAAAGTCCACGCAGAGTCTTGGCGGCGTAAGTCCAATGTGCCTTGGCAGTGTAGACACCGTTAGCATGACATAGCCGATGGAAGCACCTGAAGGCTAGCGCAATGGATGAACAAATCATGAATGACTTGGAGGGATCCGAGAGACGTGAGGCTGATGGAGGTGGCTAGAAGGCTTAGGTCTAGGCTAAGGGTGGTCTAGCAAGTATGGGAGCACCATACTTGGGCTAAAACCTCATGTTTGAGGTGTGTCAATCGACTGGTGCCATGCGCCAGATCGAGTAGTCAATCGACTAGGGTTCGATGCGAACAGTAGCCGACGCTGGCGGGCAAGATCGATCGGCCGCGCCGATCGATCGCGATCAATCGACCTCGGTGGTGCTCGATATTTCGAGCGCGGAGTCGATCGAGACTCGTGGTCGAGTGAAGGCTCCATCGCCGATCACGGTATCAGTCGACTGATGATGGATCCGTTGGACTTATCCAACGTGGATCTAGCCGTTGTCTCACGACAACAGTGCCATCAGTCGACTGATGGTCCCGACCAGTCGACTGATCGACTTTTTCCAGCACAGGTTGAAGCTTTATAAGGAGCTCGTGATGGAGAAAATTGCATCCGGTTCTTGAGAGCTATTGGGCGATTTGTTGCTGCAAATCAGGTCTCCAAGTGCAAACAAGCAATCAAGCATTCAAGTAAGCAAAAACAAGTGTTGTAAAGCTTTTTCTTTACTTGTCTTTCATATTTACATTGTATATTGCTTGTATTTCGTTCTTGCTGTTGTAAGATCGTTTGTACGAGGTTTCTCCACCTCCGACTTGTGTCGAGAAGGAGTTATTGTGATTAGTAGTGCATGTTTGCATTGCTAGGGCTTTTAGAGCCCGATCTGTGGAGTATGAACCGTTCGGTTCCGAACCACGTTAAATACTTGTGTATTTGTGTTTTGTCTATTTCGTATTGCTTCATTATTATTCCGCTACGCGCTAACGAAATTTGTAGACGAACGCGAAACGAATTCCATCACGTGACGCTATTCACCCCCCTCTAGCGGCCTCAAATCTCCTACAATTGGTATCAGAGCTCGGGGCTCTTCTACGGATTAACCGCCGGGAGCTAAAGAAGCTAGAGGGAAGATGGAATTCCAAGACAAGCTTGGATGGGACATCAACACTCCACCGCCATATGATCGAGAAGACTTTTCGGCGTGGAGAACAAGAATGGAGACATTCTTGATGATGGATATAGAGGATTGGTTCATCCTCGTAGAAGGCTTTGAACCTCCTCGGGATAAGAACGGAAATGTCTTGAAATTGAAGAAGTGGACACAAGAGCAACGTCTCAAGTTCAAGACCGAAGTCAAGGTAACAAAGCTTTTAGAAGATTTGATACCTAATGACATTTTGTCTAGTTTAGGTGAATTTCAATATGCCAAGGAGCTATGGAAAAAATTGATCAAGTTCCATGAAAAACCTCACTTGGCACAAGTAGAAGAAGAATCTTCATCGGCTCAAGAAGAGGAAGAAGCCGAGGAAGAATCATCATCATCTTCACAAGAGAGTGAGGACTCGGAAGTTGAGAAGGAATCAACTTCCGGATTGGTGGAAGAAGAAGAGACCTCTACCTCTAGGATTGAGGGAGAGGAGATTAGAGCATCTACATCGGAGCAATCTCAACAAGAATCATCTACATCCGGTAGAGAAGAAGAGCAAGCTCAAGAGAACCTCACCACCACCCTAGGTAACTCAAGCATGTCAATTAATAACAAAATTCATATAATATGCTTTGAGTGTAGGGAATCCGGACACTACAAGAGTAAGTGTCCAAAGAGGCCTAAGAAAGCTCCTCCGGCACCAAAAGTCAATGAAAAAGTCAAGGATGCCGGCGTCCCCACCAAGAAGAGCAAGGAACACGTGGTGTGCTTCAAATGCCGACAACCGGGACACTATAGGAGCCAATGTCCTAGAAGAAAGGAGGGAGCTTTACAAGTAGAGGGAGTCTCTAAGACTAACCCTAAGGTATATTTTCATAATGCTCATTCTTTAAATTCTAAGCAAAAGCAGGCTAGAATTAATTTAAATAAATTTGCTATTACTCATGAATCAAAGCATGCTAGAAATAATAATTATGGTTGTCTAGAAGCTAAACATATTGGTTTTAGGACTAAGGAGAAATCTAGAAATGATAACTCTAGACCTATTTCAAAGAAGAAGAAATTTGGGACTAATGTCTCTAGAAATGTCCTTCCTAAGGAAACAATTAAGAAAATTAAAAATCATTTAGGCATTAACTCTAATAAGGGTAGGCATATGCCTAAAGAGAATGGTAATGCCCAAAAACCTAATCAAAAATCAATTGGGCAATTAGAGTTAGAAAATTAAGCTTTGAGGTCAAGGCTTGAGAAATTGAAAAAGACCCTTGCAAGTATGCAAAATCAATTTAAATGGTCAAATTATCAAACTCTAGGATCTAGAGGTCAACAAAAAGGGTGTAAGAGGCAAGAATCACCTAGGAGACAAGGTTTGGGTCACAAGCCTATGTCTAAGAAAGTAATGCCTACTTATCACAATGTTCCATTTGATTATGGAACTAAACCTAAATCTAAGAAAACCAAAGTCTCTAGGGAAATTATCCCTAAGGTCAACCATAGTATGTGCCTAGTGGCTAGGGTTTCTAAGAAACCTAAGGAAACCACTAAAAAGGTTACTAGGGAGGCAATTCCTAAGGCTAACCATGGCAAGACCATAATGACCAAGGCTAACAAGCCTAGAAGGGTCATTAGAAAAGTATCTAGGGAAGTCATCCCTAAGGAATACCTAATTAATCTAATGAACTCAAATAGATTTTGGGTTCCAAGGAGCGTGATTGACTCATGCTAAATGGGTTAGAATGTGTCAACTTTGATTAGATGGGTAGTTAACTCAACCATAGCAAAGTTGACATTTTAGGTTATTTTCAAGGTTATGGATACCTTGGAAATAGGTTTGATCTTATATCCTAAAAGGTTTTAGGATGTGTCATATATGTTTGGAATCATGAAAAATCAATAAAATTGGCACAATCTAGATTTAGAGGTCATGGTGTGCCATTTTAGGATTTTGACATACTTTAGGAATTAATGTATCAAGTGCTTAAAGTTTATAAGTCACTTGAGTATCAAGAGTGATACTTAAGTGTCACACACCTTGATGTCTTACACTTACCATGCTTCATGTGTTTTACCATATGTTTGCATGGAAGGAATGTTTATGGTATATTATATCTCACAAAACAGGTCATTCATCTTGATTGTGTATTTCCACACTTAGAAAGGGTGAGATGTTAGGATTTTAAAATCATTAGATGTTAATGATTGTTAAAATGAAATAAAATACCAAAATACATTAACAAATACATGAATATAAGCATAACATTAATATATTCGACATACAAGAGTAAACATGATAAAATAAAACAAATTGAGTGAAGAAATCTCGATCATTCTAGGATACATCGATCATGATAGTCTGCGTTCATCGGTGAGGATCGTAGTCGAGTGGTCATTTGGCGGTCGAGTGATGATTACATCGGTACCGATCGATCACCAACAACATCGATCGTGATATTCTCGTAGACGATACGACGATCTGAAGACTCGTGATCGAGTCGAGCCGATCATTCGGTTTATTAAACCGCTCGTATAACTCGCTAATGATCGGTGATGTCATACATCGATCGGTAGCATCGCGATTTTATAACACCGAACTGCTAGTGTTCGGCGTCTTCACGCTCGATTTCCCTCATCTTCTTCTTCTTCTCCGATCGTCGTCTCCTTCTCTGACCAACTCTTCCGACCGCGCCGGCCACCTAAGCCCTAGGTTTGACGTTCAACCCCTCCATTCACGTTTTTAGCATCTTACAGCCCTAATCTACTCATCTCCGGCGATTTTTTTTCTTGCGATTAAGGTTTCGACGAGACCCTTTCTCCGGCGATCTTTCCGGCGTTCCCCTGAGCAGCTGCTTTGTGCCTTCCCTTCATCACCTTCAATGGCACCAAAGTATAACTTCTATACCCCTTAAACCCTAGATTTTTGTCTTTACACCTCATTGTGATCTAATAGTGTATTTTGTATCATTGCATTTCATTTCATTGCATTGCATTCATATAGACGACCACGTAGGAACGACCCGACTGAGGTCGCATCATGATTGTACCAACCCATGTCGGTTAGGTACATCGATATCGACTTCTTTAGGCATCATTGTGGCGATATCATGGAGATTCTAGCATACTATCAACTCATGAAGATAGGCCTTTGCACTCATGTCATAAATGATGATCTCCTTAAGGAGTTCTATCAAAACTTAAGGAAGGTGGACGATGGTCCTACCTACACTACTCGCGTTGCAAAACGCGACTTAGAGTTCACTCCTGCGATATTGCAGGAGTTTCTTGAGTGTAGGCCATCGGATGATACTTTCATCTTCTATCCTACTTTCGATGCCCCTCCTCCTGAGCCGTTTGATCATATTTCTTTGGATTCCATGCATGAGGACATTTTTCATCATCCTCGCCCACCAGCTCAGAACCTCTTCCCTATCACTGAGCTATCAGCCCATGACAATATACTTTACAAAGTGATTGTTGGGTGCTTTCTTCCTATCGTGACTCGGGGTCTGGCCAAGATTCGGCCTCCCCATCTTTTTCTTATGTATGTCATGCGTCATAGATTAGATATAAACATTGCATTGAACATGTTTCATTGCATTGTACATTTTATATCCCCTGTGCAAGGGAAAGTGCATATGTCTTTTGGTCATCTCATCACTGCATGACTAGAGTCTGTAGGCATTAACATTAATGAGGATCTCTCGAGCGCTCAGGTTTACGATCGATATCGCCAGAATTCTCACCGCGGCCGCGGATCGAGACGGGCGAGATGGAGCTGTACCTCGACCTCCGCCCGCCACGTAGGGGGCCACCTCCGATCGGGGAGCTGCAGACCGGCATGAGGATCCATTGATACTACGAGAGGACGGATGCCGCAGATGATCGCGAGTGTCCTTGGATCGAATGCCAGGAGTCCGGCTTTTAGACTATCGGCCGGATGATGGACTCGACTAGCGAGCTTATATCGGGCAATCCTCCACGTGGGTGAGCATCTCGATCCGGATAGAGGAGCGCTACATTCGGATTGAGGAGTCACAAAAGTCGCATCGAGCCACACCGATATGTATGATGACGCGAGCATGGACTTTGGGTCGACCACCTCCGCCTCCTCCTTAGAGAGGACTAATATATTAGGATGTTTAGCGATTTAGGATTTTTTTTTTTGAACAACACTTATTTTGGATGTAAAAACTTGAAGTTTTTAATTAAGTATTTTGTTTCTAAAATTATCGTGTCTCTCGATCAGTATGTTTCGTTAAAATGTATTTGCTTGTGTAAGCTTACTACGTACGACATAAAATTATGTTTTCTCATATACCACGCCATGCTATCAATAGGACTTTTGTAGATGTCATATTTCATTTTTTTAAGGCTTATTGATATATCACATCATGATCATCGCTTACGCTATTTTATTATTATTATCATTTATGTACGATCATTCATGCATTTAACTTGATTAAAATTGAGTTAAGGATTAACGATACGACTCGAGTCCCATTCATAAGGGAATCAAGTAGGGTTAGAAAATGCAAGGTCATATTAATCATAACTCCACATCTCACATCTAAATCGACATGATGCATGTATGTGTATACACCTTAGATAACATATGAGATGTTAGGATAATAAGTTAGGTTGAGTCGTAGATAGTGCATCTAGATGAACTTAACTTATTTGATCATCACTAAAATTATGAGGAAAGCTAATATCTGAGTTATGTATATTTGCTTGATAAATCATAGTTGAAATAGGTTTTAGCGTTTTAAAATCACTTTAGAAAACCTTGGTGAAATCTATCTTTTGATAGCCATCATCATTGTAGAAGTTGATCAAAGTAGATCAAAAACTTTAAAGCTTTATGAGTTTTGAACTTTGTACCAATCTCTATTTTAATGGTTAAAATATTTTCCAAGATTTTCACCGATTGTATGTGTGATAAGTATTATATGTATCGAATTTCGTGATTTTTTGATATCGTAGAATTACTTATGATTTTACGAAATTGATTACGATAATTGAAATTGGAAATTTGATTATCGATCATTGTATCCTTGGTGGCGGATCGGTGATGTCTTGTCTTGATCTGGTATCGTGGTCATTGTCGATCTTGATTTAGGGAAAACAAGGTTTGTTTAGCCCTTGTTCAGCTGCGGTTAAGGTCCCTAACCACTCCTAACCCTAGAATATGCTTTGGAAAGCATTATAGAGGGTGAAAATCCATTGGATATGGATTAGGATTAGGAGAGGTGTTAGGATATTGTGTCAAATTTAAGGTAGGGGGAGTTCATGTTTGAACTTTTAACCTTATTTTTGATGGTGTAGAGTTCCTATTGGCTTAGGGACTTCCCAAGGACATTGTTGGTCTGATGGTCGAGGGAAGCGAGCCTTTAGGGAGGAATTCATCATGGGATGATGAATGGTATTTTCCTCATGAGGAGGAAAATGGAATTTTGAGAGACGATTTGGAAATTGGGAGGCGTATAGGATTGCCTCTCTTGAGTGATATGAGACTTATCACTAGGAAGATGGTAGGCATCCTAGGTATCTTTGGACGAGGGAGATTGTAAGATCTCGTTGGGACGTGAGACATTGACCTCCTTGGAAGACCTTTTTGATGTTAGTCGAAAGGGAGAATATTTTGGAGAAAGATAAGATTACGATTTGGGATAATTGGTAAGGGATTTGAGTTAGTGTTACAACTCGATGGTTTTGTTTAGTTTTGTCGAAATCAAGGGAGATTGTTGGTGCGATCGGCCCGGTCATGATCGACCGAGGGGACTCGGTGATGTTTTGATGTTGAATAAGCGTATATGATGATATAATTGTCGTGGAGAGAATCGAGTCTTGGGTGCTTACGGAAAGTCCAGTGGGACACTTGGCGTTTGAAAACTTAGTACTTGGCGTGGAAAGTCGATATGGGTTAGCGAGGAAAGTCGAGCATAATCTTGGCGTGGAAAGTCAGCGTAGGTTGGCGAGGAAAGTCGAGCTTAGTCTTGGCATTTGAAGTCGAGGTTTGATATTGGCGGCGTAAAGTCGGCGGGAGTCTTGGCGGAAGTCGATGGTTGGCGTAAAGTCAGCGGAGTCTTGGCGGCGTTAAGTCGATATGCCTTGGCGGTGTAGACAGATTAGCATGACGTAGCGATGGAAGCACCTAAGGCTAGCCTTGATGGATGAGCAAGTCATGGAATGACTTGGAGGATCGAGGCGTGAGGGTGATGGAGATGGCTAGAAGGCTTGGAGTCTAGGCTAAGGATGGTCTAGCAGTATGGGGGCACCGTACTTGGGCTAAAACCTCGTGTTTGAGGTGTGTCGATCGGCCCAGTGGCATGTGGCGGTCGGTGGAGTATCAACTAGGGTTTTGGCTGCGGGAGCGAACTATGATCATTGCGAAGTAGGCGATCGGCGGTCGTGATTGCCAGCGATCGGGATCTTGTGATCGATCGGTGGTGCTCGATATTCGAGCGCGAGAATGGAGTCGAGACTTCGGTCTGAGTGAAGGCTCCATCGGTCGGCGATGGGTATCATCGGTCGGTGATGATGGATCCGTTGGACTTATCAGCGTGGATCTAGCCGTTGTCTCGCGGCAATGATGTCGTGATCGTGATGGTCGAGCCGATCGGTGATCGACTTTTCGGCCAGTTGATTCTTTATAAGAAGCTCGTGATTGAGATAATTGCATCCAGTTCTTGAGAGCTATTGGGGCGAGTTGTTCTTATGAATCGAGTCTCAGTCTGAGCAAAACAATCAGCGTTAATAATGAAAATAAGTGTTGTAAAGTTTTTTCTTTACTCGTCTTTCATATTTACATTGTATATTGCTTGTATTTCATTCTTGCTGTTGTAAGATCGTTTGTACGAGGTTTCTCCACCTCCGACTTGTGTCGAGAAGGAGTTATTGTGATTAGTAGTGCGTGTTTGCATTGCTAGGGCTTTTAGAGTCCGATCCGTGGAGTAGGAACCGTTCAGTTCCGAACCACGTTAAATACTTGTGTATTTGTGTTTTGTCTATTTCGTATTGCTTCATTATTATTCCGCTGCGCGCTAACGAAATTTATAGACGAACGCGAAACGAATTCCATCACGTGACGCTATTCACCCCCCTCTAGTGGCCTCAAATCTCCTACAGACAGGGCACAGAATGTCTCGTAGTCGACTGTTGGCTTATGGCAGTTGACTATTGGGTCAGGACAATCGACTAATCGGGCACTTTTTGACATAGATTACTCCGTTGTGAGACAACGGATAAGTGGGTAAGAGCAGTCGATTGCTAGGCAAAAATCAGCCCGACCTGGAGCTTTAAAGGCAGGACGCGAGGAGTTCTTCCACTGTCGGTTCTTGGGGGATTTAAAGGGAAGTGTTGTTGCAATTCCAGGTCTTTAAATGTCATTCCAAAGCATCCAAAAGCAAGTGATTAAAAGCAATCTTCTTGTAAAGTATTTTTTACATTTATCCACTCCGGATTGTTTCCGAGAAGGTTCAGTGGTGGTGTGCATCACTAGAGCTCACTCTAGAGCTTGGTTGTGGAGTACGAACTAGAATTCCGAACCACGTAAAATCCTTAGTGTTGTAATTATGTTGTGTTTTTATATTGTCTTATTTTGTATTCCATTGTGCTAACGTGCAATCAAACCACGAAATCGTGAAAATGTTATTAACCCCCCCCCAGGTCCCAACAAGTGGTATCAGAGCGAGGTCGCTCTTCAAAAACTAACCGCCACGAGAGCAAGCGCTAGAGGAGTAGAAGAGAAATGGAGCTCAAGGATGAATTGGGTTACAACATTCTAGCTCCGCCTTCCTTTGACCGTGAGGATTTCGGGTATTGGAAAGGTAGGATGGAGTACTTTATTATGTGTGATATAGAAGATTGGATTGTATTGATAGAAGGTTTCAAAGCACTCATGGACAAGAAGGGAAGGATTTTCAAGAAGAAGAAATGGACCGAGAAACAAGTCCAAAAATTTGAAAGAAATGACAAGGTAACAAAAAAACTTTAGTTAATTTAATTCCTAATGACTTGTTATGTAAGATAGGAAAATTTGAGGGCGCAAAGGATCTATGGAGTAAGCTAGCCAAGCTTCATGAAGAGTCTTCACCAGCCTAAAAAGATAAGGAGGAGTCCAAGGAATCAAACTCATCTCCTCAAGAGCTTGTGGATTCGGAGGTTGATAGATATTCAATATCCGAGTCGGACAAAGTTGAAGAAATGGAAGAAGTCTCCACCTCTAGGATTGAGGGGGAGGATAGGTCGACAATGCTGGAGCAAGAGGAGGAGACCTCTACATCCGGAAGAGATGAAGAACAAGTTCACGGTTCCTCTACCCCTATAGATAACTCAAGTATAGTCATTAAAAATAAAAATCACATAACATGCTTTGAGTGTAGGGAAATAGAGCATTGTAAGAGCAAATACCCAACAAGAGTTAAGAAGATGACTCAAACACCCAAGGCCAAAGTGAAGATGAGCAGACCATAGCCCAAATTTGCAAGAGCAAGGAGCACATAGTGTACTTCCGATGCCAACAAAAGGGTAATTATCGAAGCCAATGTCCGAGGAGGAGTCTCCCTAGGAAGGACATGAGAGGAGCCTCATATGTAAGAGGAGCTAAGGTAAACCCTAAAGTATATTTTAATAATGCTCTTACTTTACGTAATGATAAGAAGCATGCTAGTGATGCATCACATTTCAATGCACTTGCAATTGTTTACAATAAAAAGCATGTTAGAAATAAATTTTGTTGCCCAGGTGAAAAATCTCATGAATTTAGAACTAAGGACAAGTATAGGACCATCACCTCCAAGACTACACTATATAAGGAAACCATTAGAAAAAAAGAATAATAATCTAAGCATAAACTCTAAGAAAAATAGACATATGTCTAAGAGGAAAAATCATGTTCAAAAATATAGTGAAAGATCAAAAGTAGCTATATTAGAGAAGAAAAATTAAGTCTTGAGGTCAAGACTTGATAAATTGGAAAAGACCAAAAAAATAACAAATTTGATTAAAGGGTCTAATGGTCAAAATTTAGAGTTTAAGAAGCAAGATGCATCTATGGACAAGAAAGGTTTCGGTCACAAGTCTAAGTTCAAAGTAGATAAGTCTACCTACCATAGTGTTCCATATAACTATGATACTTGTTATATCATTGAAAACCTCAAAGGGTCTATTCATAAATTCTAAAATTTATTGGACCTTTTTGCAAAAGTGCCAAAAAGATAAATATTCATGAACAGAACCTATCCTAACATTTTTTTTTTGTCGTTTCTTCTCCTCTTCATTCCTTAACCTAATTCTCTTTCCAAAAAAAAAAATCGTCGTTTTTGTCCTCACATCGTCGTCTATGCTATTGTGCTAGCGCCATCGGCACCCATTAACGCCGAAGCAGCCACCATAGCCATCTATCAACAACACCTCTCATTGTTTTTGCCAACATTATTGTCGTCACACCATTGACGTTTCACAGCAAAGACTTTCAATTTAGGTAGAGTTTTCTTGCTTGTTCTTCCCTTTTTAACGACCTTGTGTATAATGAATTTTACCATGATGAAAATAAAAGAAAATAATTTATGATTTCCTAATCTTGAAATAGAAGTAGATTAAAAATTTCATTTAATCATCTAAATACTTTTATAGATTACGTGAATATATGATAGAGGAAAAATAATTATCAGGTGGATTGAATATATATAATTAGGCTTTGATTAGGATAATATTAGAAATAAATTATTTAAGGTTCATATTGTTCTTTAGATGAAAATTTATTTATATACTCTTTTGTATCTCTGCGGTTTAATCACGTTCTTTTATATTGGCTTGACCTTGTATATTCTTTGTTATTGTTGTACCTTGTAAAAATTTATACATGATACTTACCGTGGTCAAATTTTAAAATTTAAAAGTAAGGTATGGAAACTTAGAATAATTCCCTTAAAAAGAACTCACAACTTTATGAGAATTTGAAGGGACATATAGCGAAAATGATTTTACAAAGATGGTTGTTTATAATTAAATTCTATAACATAATTTAACTCGACGATTTTAAAATTTTATCAAATTTCTCAACTAAATTAATAAGGAAACGAATATAACTCCTATGCTATAGAACTTTGATTTTATAATCAATAAAGGAGATGAGATTATTAAATTTGAGTATCAAAGTAATGCTCTAAAAATATATAAATTTTACTTCGTGAATTAAAAATAAATAACTTATCTCACTGAGTCACTGGGTGGATTGCGGGTCGTTCACCCTATTTTCGTGTGAGGCACCTCACGAGATGAATTGCAAGTCGTTCATCCTATTTTTATGTGAGACATTTCGAGTGGATTGCAGTCATTCATCCCATATTTGTATATGTATATGTGTATACATAAGATGTACTTCGTATTGGATGGATTACAGGTAGTTCACCTTAGGTATATACGATGCATCTTTACTGGGTGAATTGCGAGTCACTCACTCTTATCTTATATTTATATAGGACGTGTTTTATATTAAGTAGATTGCAGGTCGTTCATTTTGACATGTATGATATATTCTAAAAGGATGGATTGCAGGTCGTTCACCTATTTAATAGGTATGTTTGAGTTATATATAAATTATGTAAGAGCAATATGTGTTCAAGATTGAAATGAAAAATTGAGAAAATCAATGGAATTAATTAAAGAATGAGTAAAAGTTGAATTAATGGGAACAGAATAATAATCAATGGTGTATAAAATGTGAAAATATAAATTGTTTCTTGTATTATTGACTTCTTGAATTATATATATCCATGCACGTATTTCCTTACTCCACTTTGCACATTGTATTCACTCTCAGTTCCTTTGACCTTCAGATTCAGATTTAAAGTGATTGTCAAGGTTCGATCAATATTATGATGAGTAGCTCAGAGATTGCTCAGCGATAGCTTGAAGATACCTTCTACAGAGTTCATTTTTTTTTTTTACATTATCTATTACTTATGCATTTTGATATTTTTCCATATTTTTTTTTATTGATCTCATGAGTCAGCTTGTTAGTCTCATGTTATGATAAACATATAGTTATATTATTCTACATCATTTAATAAAGTATCGCATATTTATGTTCGTATAGTTTTGTGTACCCTTCTTGGGTATTCTTTGTGGTTTTTGATGCAGTGATGAATATTGTCCGAGCAGAGAGGTTATCCCTCATATAGGGTTGGAAGCCTCCGGGTCGCAACAATACTAACTTTAGGTCTACGAGTGCCAAGGTCATAAGGGAAGTCATCCCTAAAATTGACCATGGTACGAGTCAAGTGATTAAGGCTTCCAATAAGCCTAGAAAAGTCACTAAAAATGTTATAAGGGAAGATATCCCTAGGGTCAACCTTAAAGAGACCAGGTACTAAGGGAGATTATCTCTAGTGAGTACCTTGTAGATCCAAGAAGCTTCAATAGGTATTAGGTTCCTAGGAGTGTGATCCCTTCACACTAAATGGTTTAGGGTGTGTCAATCTTGAATGAATGGGTAGTTAACCTAACCATGATAGAGTTGACACTTTAGGACATTTTCAAAGTAATGTGATACCTTAGAAATGAGATAAGAAGTATATCCTAAAAGACTTTAGAATATGCCAATGGATTTAATAGAAGATTAAAAATTGATTAAAATTAGCACAACTAGGTTAGATGTATGGTGTGCAAAAATTTAAAGATTTGGCACATTCATGGGAGTTAGGTGTCATTATGGCAAATTGAGTATAACCCTAGCAAATGACAATTAGGGTCAAAGCTTAGGTATTCTTATATCTTTGTATTTTATATTTGTCATGTTTTGTTTGTCATAATCCATGTCATGACATCATGCTTCATATGATTATTTAAAATATTATAATAGTACTTAAATTGATTAATAGCATGAGTAATACTTAGGTTTATCTATATCATACTATGACATCATGCATCATTGGCAAATACTTTTAAATTATGCAATTTATATATGTCATGATCATAATTCATGCATTAAGATTATTAAAATTGAATTTAAGGACAAATGACATTATTTGATATCCTAGATAAAGAAATCAAATGGATATGCCTAAATAATGATGCATAAACCCTTAGGAATATGAGTTAAGTCCAATGTGCTTATATGGTACATCAAAATGAACTAAAATTCTTTTAATCATATGATTAAATCATAAGGAAAGCTAATGTACAAGTCTTGTATACTTAGCTCATAGACCATGAATGAAAGTAGCTTTTGAAAAACATTTTTAAATCATTTTATAAAATCTTGGTGAAGTCTATCTTTTAATAACAATCACCATTGAGAATGTTGGTACAAGTTAAGCAAAAACATTGAAGTTTTCAATGGTTTTGATCTTTGTATAAATCTTTCAAATTAATGGGTATTTTAATAAAAAAATATTTTTCACCCATAATGTTTGACATAAGTATTGTAAGTATAAAATTTCATGATTCATAGAAAATCATTTAATTACTTATGTTTTTTCAAAATCCAAACTGAAAGTCTGATTTATGGAAAATCAGACTCGATAACTACTACACATGTAGCGATCGTCATTGTGAGTTATATTGCTGATTTTGGCTAAACAAGAGTTGTTTAGCTATTTATCAACACTCCTATATACCTTAACTGTTCCTAACCTTATGATATGCTTAGAAAAATATTGGAAGGGTGAAATGTTCATTGAAAATGAATTGGAGAGTTGATTAGGGTGAAGATCAAATTTTAAGGGAGGTTAAAATTCAAGTTTGAACTTTTACTCTTATTTTTTATTATTTAGATTTCCTATAGGATTAGGAACTCTCCAAGGGCATTGTTAATGCAATGGTCAAGGGAAAGTAAGTCTTTAGGAAGAGTTTGTTCAAGGGATGATGGATGTAGGTTAAAAAGGGAGAGAGTGAAGAATTACCTTTCATTGGAATGAAGACATTTATGATGAGTCTTTGACCAAGGGGGAGAATAAAGGATCTCATTGGAAGATGAGACATGGAAAACCTTGGTAGACTTTTTGATGTATGTCAAAGGAGGAAAAATAAGGAAATCTTCATTATGCTTTGGCATAAGAAAAGGATAGTTGGGCTTATGGGTTAACCTAACTTAAAGATATTGTCAAATATCAAAAAGGGGGAGCTTGTTGGTGCAATCGACCCCAAGTCAATGTTGACCAAACTCGAGTGAAATTTGAGTAGGATTTTAATGTTTGAAACTATGTTTAACAAAGGGTTTAACAATACATTTGACATACGTATTGAGGGAGATTGTCGTGAGGGAGATTGATGGAGCAATCAACCTCAGGTCAAGGTTGACCAAGCTCGAGTGAGACTCGAGTGGAAGTCTAAGTTTGGATATTGATAATGAAGAAGTCCAAGAATGAATCCTTGGTAAGGATACTTAGCAAGTTTAGAGACTTGACAATAGAAAAGTCCAAGTGTATAATCTTGACGGCAAAAGTCTAAGTATGGATACTTGGCAAAGGAAAGTCCCAAAGTGTAGTCTTGATCGTGTAAACCCAAGGATGGAGTCTTGGCAGCGTGCCCATTAGCATGACAAAGTCGATGGAAGCACTTGAAAGCTAGCACGAAAAGTGAAAAAGTCATGGACTCTGATGGACCCTGAGGGCGTAAGGCTGATGGAAGTGACTTAAAGGCTTAGGTCTAGGCTAAGGGTAAGTATCAAGTATGAAGGGATCATATTTGGGTTAAATCTCACTCTTGAAGTTTACCAGTCGACTGGTGGTATTGATCATGCGGCTGGTCGAGTGCTCGACACTCTGAGGGCTTAGTTGACTCGAATGATCGGAGTTATGACCCGTCGATTGATCGTATCGATCGAGACTCGGCTAACTACTATGGCTGTGAGCGATTGGTGGTTTAGGCGATCGGTAGCCAATGGCGATCAATTATTAGGGTTGCGAGCAATGACCGCCTATGGGCAAGGAAATGTAATGTCTTGTAATCGATCACTGGCTTATGGCGCAAATGATCACTGGTCCGTGGCAATGATCGACGGACACTTTCGACAGGATTAGTCCGTCAGGAGACAATGATAAGTCGGGCAGCAGTAGCTGACCGCGGTGGGTAAGAGCAGTCGACTACTATTCAGAAATCAGTCCAAGATGGAGCTTTAAAGGGAGGACACGAGGAGTTCTTCCATTGCCAGTTCTTGGGAGATTTGAAGGGAAGTGTTGTTACAATTCCAGGTCTTCAAACATCATTCCAAAGCAACCAAAAGAAAGCAATCATCTTGTAAAGTGTTCTTTGTATTTCTTTCATATTTGTATTTGGTTGTGTTATTGTAAACTCCATTGTAAGAGGTTTCTCCACCTCCGGATTGTTTTCGAGAATGAAAAGATTTAGTGGTGGTGTGCATCACTAGAACTCGACCGTAAAATAGAAACTAGGGTTCTGAACCACATAAAATCCTTGGTGTTGTGATTGTATTGTGTTTTTGTATTGTCTATTTTGTATTCCGTTGTGCTAATGTTGTAGACAAGAATACACGAACGCGATCAAACCACAAAATCGTAAAAACGCTATTCACCCCTCTCCAGTGCTATCAAAAGGTCCAAACAAGGCTTGTTAAAGTCATTACTACTAAAATTGTATCGCCATGAGAGTTTCAATGACATTCTCCCTAGTAGACACAATACTGATACTGGCCAACAGCTGAAAAGATATATTATGACTATGCCAATCAATACCAATAAGCATTTGAAACATTGGATTAAACGAGTGGTATTGAGCTATTCTTAATTTAGTATCGAGTGTTTTAATTTCGATTTTAATCATTAAGTATTCCTATTAACATTGATATGATGAATAACATAAAGCAGAATTTAAAGAATCCAAACTAATGAGAGTCAAGGGTGTGGTCATTCGTCATTGAAGGTGAATAGTGGGACATTAGCGGGGAAGTAAGCTTTATCTACATAAATTTCATCAAATAGGCTAATTTTTGCTAATGGTTATTGAACAATCTTATCCAATTATTTTTTAATGTGGTGATTCAGTCTAACTTAAGACTCCAAATCAAGGAATGATTTCAGCCAATTGAAATTAATGTGGCACTTCAATCTAATTAAGGCTCCTGGTTGAGGAACAATTTCAGCCAATTGGAATTAATTAGGCAATTCAGTCGACTTAAATGTATACCTTCGAGATTAATGTAATCAATTATCTTCCATTCTTCAAGGACAAAATCTAATGAAGTAACATAGGGTGAAATGGGTCAATACATGAGCACATGGATTTCACAACAAACGAACTTCTTTCTGACAATTCAAGAGAACAAGGGGAAGTCTTCAATGCAGCTGTAATGTTTTGGTAAAATGAGGAATCTTTCATATGAGAAACTTAAGTGATTGGTCAATAGGACAGAAAGCTCAAATAAGCATATAAACATACAGAATCATTCTGCCAGAACCCAATTTATACGATAATCTCCCTTCCTTCTGTCCTAAACAAAAATTGCAGCTGAGTTACATGTCACTGCTAGAAACTGTAATCAGTCTGCCAGATGATTGGTTTCAAGCTTAGATCATAATATAGATTCAGGTCACGTGTCTATAATTAGATTAACTGCAAACAACAGGAACAAATCAAGACAGTTCCGAGGAAGAGTATATTATACGCAACCTTATTTTACTTTGCAAAAGATTGTTTCTAGAAGGCACTAGAAACAAAAAAAAAAGGTGAAAATGTAGAATACATATTTTCCAAAAGAACATACCTTTACCCGTGAGCCATGTGGAATAGGTGGAGAGCCATCTGCATTATTAGGTAGGAAGACCTCCCAAACGCCATATTCATTCTGAGCATAATTGTTCAGTAAAATTCAGCAGAAGAAACAATTAAGAGATTCACATATATGAAGAAAATCTTCAATTGTGTACTAGTGTTGAGCAGAAATGTCCGACAAACCCAGATTATACAGATATTTGAGAGGTAATTAGTCAAATAATCAAAAGCGTGGGAAAAAATTCTTGAAGAGTTTATAGTTGGAACTTCCTACAGAATGGGACACTAACGAAACTAACCCAACTACCTACACTTTTGGTTTTACTGAGGTTTAGTTAGTTTCAGTATTTCAAGAATATATATGCAAAAGTTCGCACAGTAGGATACATTACGCTATCAATGATTTAAAAACTATGCAACAATTCAATCTATGCATCATCACTTGTGATGAAAAAAATCATAAGAAAATATGCATGGTGCCAAAACATAAGTTTTGGGGCAATCAAAGAAAAAACTATATAAATTAAAAAAACAAAGAAAAACCCAGGAAAGGTGGCCTCACCTTGGTCATGACAGTTGCATGGGGGTTCCAATTGTTGAAGTCTCCTATGAGTGTTGCCCACTGAAATCAAAACCAAGTATTTACTTCTCTAAGAGGATAAGCTACAAAGAAGTAAAGAAAATGTAGACTCCATCCATCACTCTGAATAAGTACCCCTTCAATATATCCAAGTCCTTATTCAGCAGATATGTTAAGCAACCAATATATTGGGACACACCAACCAAACAACACACCAAGATGTCATAAACGTGTTTAAAAGGAAAAGGGAAATACAAGATAACATATCACATGGTCAATTTCAAGTTGCACATTTGATAAATTCAATTTTGCTGTTCAAATCTAGGAACACAGAGTCACTAATCTACCCAGTAGGACAGTCAATTTCTATGAATCAAACTATATTATACAACAGCAATAGCATGTATATCCCAACTATTCTGCATTTAAAAACTTCTTTGTCAACTGCCACCATGTTAAGTGCTCCAAAACTGTAAAAAAAAACTGCCAAATCTAATAAAACCTAAGAATCAAATCCATTAGAATATACCCAGTTGATTGCTGCAGTATTATGCATAGGTAACTTTATTTCAGCTTTTTGTCATGGAGTACGGATTAGGAATTTCATTATTTACGATCACTTGTAAGCTGCAAGAATTATCCCTTAACCTCTTAATCTAGCTTTACGGTAATTAATGATCATAATTATTATGATCAAGCAATAGTTCTTTGGTTCCTCAAGTAAGATACTCAGCAAGCTGTATATTCAAACATTCAACTGCCTCACATTATATAAGCTTGAACAACGGTCAGAGGACAAAGAAATGGATAACCATACTGGCATTCAGTAGCTTAGATGACATGATGAAAATAGTTTTTTAAAAAATGCAATAGAACACAAAAGGTAGGATATAGATACCAAGAATAGGTTCGACTAGTTGAAGTATTAAAGAAATAGTAATTTAGAATTTAAAATGTCTGATTAACTTGAGGCAAATAGTTTCATCCATCAAGTTTGAGTTGAAAGTTCTTGACAGACCTATAATTTTAAAATCTACAAAGAAACAGGTACAAGTTTACTTTTCAAAGGAAAAAAATGGTAAGGAGGAAATACTTAGTCAGGCTCAAATAAGGTCTTGCATGTTCATATCAGCCAAACTGCCAATGGGTTCTCCAACAATTCCATAACTAAGGGCGTGTTTTAATTATGATGCCCGATTTTATTTTGTTTAGAATTGTGTTCCGTAGACTGTAGATAATCACAAATGTAACTAAACTCTAATGTAAAGCTGTATACCAAAAAAATCATTGATAATCAAATCAGAATACCAGTAACTTCAAGTTCATAGATTAACAATAATAATAACCTGCAATCCTTTATCCCACAAAGTGAAGTCGGCTATACAAATCCTCCTACGCTGTTCTTTAACACTAATCTCTATTATATCATCCTCTATATTTAAATAAATTTTCAAGTTCATAGATTAGCAAAAACACATTTCAAATTTCAAATCAGCCACAAACCAGTGGCCAAAAACACAGAATTTTAAACAGAATTAAAATGAGAACTAACAATTAAATATGGACAGTTAACATATTTAAAAAAATGTCAATACTTGATTGTCACAAGACTGCAAAAGCTTATAAGATAGTTATTGCTAAAACAAAAGACCAACCTTTGCTCCAGGAGCCCATTCCCTATAAGTGATGCCATTCTTGCTGGAAAATAAAAATAAAAACAGAAAACAAAAAACATGCATGCGTTAACTATAATAAGAAAATCTTACCTAGTTCTTATCAACACAGCAAGGATAGAACTGCATTAGGGTATAAAGAAGGCAGCACAAAGAAACCTATATATGATACAATTTTTGAGTTCTCACAAGTTCTAGTGGCATAGGTTTTACCGATTTTATATTCATCATAGTAACACAAAGTGTTAATAGTTACTAGGGTATGAACCATCATTGTAAAAACCAGCTGATGACAATACAGATACCAAAGATCAGTCATCTTATTTAGATTAATGGTTAAGTTCAAAGAAAGCAGAGATTCATAAAAATATTTCCAAGAAATCACTTAACTCACTCAAAAATGGACTAGGTTGAAGAAAAATTGTGACATCACAGATGAAAAGGATGGAATAGGTTAGAAATTTGCCAACCCAAATTGATTTTGATATCTTGATTAATCAAGTGAACTCTTTTCCGATCTTAGTCAGTTTCGACCAAAACTCATTGATGATTTTAGTCAGCTCTGATTAGACTCAATCCAAGTCTAATAGATTTCTACAGTACCCCTCTGTTCCACTATGGCCAAAAGTCTAACTTTAAGAGCATCTTAGCCTTGCACAATAGTACTGATATTCAAAGGGTGCATTGAAGGGTCAGTCTTGTTCCATAAACCCATTAAACACGTCGGGATTCAGTAATGATATATTTTAACCTCCATATAAAGCTAAAAGCAACCCACCTGACCATATTCCATTTGTTGAGAAGTATACAGTAACATGAATGATACCAGACAAGATATATGTTCTACATCTTGGCTTCACCTTCTAAGGTTATAAAGTACACTAACCTATCCCATAGGTAGTGAAACAATTGATTCATTATAGAATGAGATGAACATCTCACTGTAAACTGTAGGAAGTCAAATTAAGATTCACAAGTATAAAAGTCAAGGTGAGGAATGATGAACCATGGCTTTCATCATATGCTAAGATTCCATAATTGTACCTGCGCTGGAAGCCAAATTTTTCATAACCACAGGAAAACTTATCTAGACCACCTTCATAATGGTCAATCATCTCGCGCATTTTCTTGTAATGGCTGTATCTGCAATAAAAAAAATTAAGATATCATTGACTAAAGCTAATTTCTTGATATCAGCAATAAAATAGATAGACAAGGAGAAAATGAAGAATGACAATTGTTTAAGCACTAAACAATAATGCAAAGAACACCATAAATGACAGTTTGACTGGGAATGAATAAGAAGCAATTTAGTGTCCAGTTCCTATTTTTTCATATGGATTTCCAAAATGGAGGCCCCTACAAGAGAACCATAAAATTGAAATAAGAATCCAGCATAAATCAATGGTGACTAGCAGGTCAAAGATGTTCATAAGAATTATACTATGAACAACAATTGCATTCGCGAAAAAAGAATAATAAGATGATAAAGGATATGTACCTACCGGTAATCAAGATGTCCACTGAAACCCTTTAAAGTTGGATCAATTTCATAGATCCTTTGACCAGAACCAGGAGGAGGAATAGACTTTGGTTGTCCTTCAACCTCAACGTTTTCTTCATCTTTACTAACTTCACTAATGATTGGAGAAGCGATTATTGCTTGCTCCGCTTCAGGGTCAACCTTCTCCTCACTTACTAGGTCAGTTGTTTCTGGTAGCAACTGCAAAGGAAACATATATGTCAAGTTAACAACAGCACAAAATGTGTTAAAACAGTGATTTGAAAATTCAGAAAATAAATGATTGCTTGACAAACATTCAAGTTATGTAAGTTCTAGAAAAGTCAAAGTCGAGCAAAAAAAACATATTTAAGACACACATGCCAACTTAACAATAGCAAAAGATGTGCTAAATTGATGATTTGTCAATATAGAACCTAAATGATTGTTTGGCAAATCAGACTATCAACTTAATAATTCTGAAGAAGGATTCAGCCAACAACTTCAAGAGCAAACATCAGCTATATTGCTCAGACTCACGTAAGAGTATCCACACAAGTATATAGCAAGTGTCTGACATGGCTATTTCTAAAAACTTTAACCCGTGATAAACAAAGACATTTAATGTCCACTCAATGTGTCAACATTTGAGCATAGATGTCCAACAACAAGGGTATAGAGGCGATACATGAAACAAGAGTGTGATTCATAGGCCAATTGGAAACTGCTGAATAAGCTTGATGAAATATTTTTGTGATATGTAACTGAAGACTATGCATGAAATGATGAAACATAAGCTTTTATATTATCACATGAGGCAATATTTTGTGTGATTCATGAGTAATATTTGATGTCACATGAAACAATAATCACAATGCAACATAAAGGTGAAAAATAAAGCATAGTTATATCTACTCACCTCTAGACCGCTTGATGTAGCTTTTATGCTTGAAGATGTGTCGGTGGAAGATGATGAGTCATCACTTTCAGTACCTGGAACTAGCACTTTGCACGTTGCAGCAACAGTTGAAGATACAGGATCAATATCATGAGAAGTACCTATAATTCATTCACTTTAAGGCCTTGTTTCCTACAAAGGGAAAAAACTACTGGGGAAAGAAAAAGGTAATTGAAAAAAACTCATAGGAAACTAATGGCAAAATATTTTCCATCCAATTGCTCCTTGAGGAATGAAAGAGGAAGGCAAACTTAAATTTTATACCTTTATTTATAAAAATAAATAATAATAATTGTAAAAAATTTAAGTTCAGATTTGTATTTCATTGCTTACAAAAGTGACTTCTCTATCCAAATCAGACGAAAGTAATATAGGAAAAACTAAAAAATATCTTTTAACTTTGTATTCCTCCCTCATTTCCAACTAAGGAAATGGAGGATAAGTACATTGAATATCAATAATCAAATAAAATAGCATCTTCCCATCAAATTGATAAGAAAATTCATTGATTCAACAAAGGGAATCTTTTATGACATAGAAAGTGGGATAAAGAAAGATTGAATAACATTATAGGTAAGAAAAGAGTCAAATTATTTGTACAACTAACACGGTACTCTAGTATTGTCCTATACTTCCTTACGTTTAAAGGGCAGTCTGATGCACGAAGTTTCAACCAATGTGAGGTTCCGGAGAAAGAACTACTATATGTAGTCTTACCATGGTTTGCAAGAAGTTGTTTCCATGACTCGAACCCGTAACTTCTAAATCATACGACAATAATTTTACCGTTGCGCTAAGGCTCCACTTCTGTATATTTCCTTACATTTCTCAAACATACTTCCGTAATTATTCAAAGCATGTAAAAGAGGAATTTTTATCTTTCACTTAAGGTGGCTGCCACATAATCTATTTTGGCATTTCACATTAACTATCAAGAAATATGTCAATTGTATCATAACGGCTCCATTAGATATATGTTGGATTTTAATTCTCCATTAAGTGGGTTTCATGCTATTTGACAACGCACTAATGTGCCATTAAGGATTAAACTTGCATTAGTGATCTAATGCATGTTTTATAATGGGTTTAATATATTAGATGTGGATTATATATGTAGAACCTGATTCGTTATCATTGATGGACTAATAACAAGCTCTCAAGCCCAATATATATATCTGGAATGGTCCCTATAAGGCTAAGGTGTGTCGTGAACTGTTCTTTGGAAAGACTCTCACCTCCTCCCAATTGGACAAGACACTTTGGTGTCGTTGCCTTAGCTCCTCCAAAAGACAATCTCCGTTACATTGCAAGAACCTCCTTCATGACGATCCATGACAATGGCAATGGCTATGCACTCGAGTTGGCATTTGGTATTGTTGTCATTTCGATATGGATTTAGTCATAGTTTCGATGATAACAAAATCCTTTCATGAATCCTTTGGTTTTAATTTATGATAAAGCACTTTCAATTTATATCAAAGCTTAGGATTTAGGTTATCATCATCTTTACGACATAAGGATTGAGATTCGACTGTTTTGACACATATGCATTCAATTTTGTTTTGGGATAATGAATTGATGTATATTCATCGAATCTAGGATTGAAAACCAAGGATTTTGCGTTGTTTTCGAGTTTTTTGCATTATTCCTCAAAGAATGGCAAAAAACGACAATGAATTTATAGCAGCCACCGTCGTCCTCATGAGAAAGCCAATGTGTGCGGGCTGTAGAAGTCCAACTGCATCGGTCGCAGTCCCATCAATCAACTAATGTGCTTAAACTCGGGCACAAAAAATTTTCAATTCAACTAGAAACGCTCGACTGATGTAAATCAACCAACTACTATCAAATCTCAATCGACTGATGTGCACGAGGTTGCGCACAGAAAGTTTTCAACTCAATTAAAGCATAACCAATGTGATTAATTGATTGCTATCAAGTCCTAATCAATCGATATGCACAAGATTGTCGAGAGAAAGTTTCCTGCTCTTGACTAAAGCATTTGGCTGATGTAAATCAATCGATTGCTATTAGGAGTCAATCGACTAAATTGGATGAGGTCAGGCACAAAAACTTTTTGATTCGATTGATGGATCGACTGGCTAGATAAGTCATCTACCATTAAGGACCAATGGATTGTTGTGCTTAGGGTCGAAGATAAAGAGTTTAGTAGTTGACTAAAGTACTCAACTGTTCAATTTAGGTGTGGAACAATAAGTTTGACAATTGACTATGACACTAGCCTGTTGTGTTCGAGTTCAACACAGAAGGTGTATCAGTCGATTGTTAGGTATGACTCAGTCCACTGATATGATTATTAATCAATTGTTGTGAAAGAACAATCAACTATTAATGTTTGGTTGGGTTCTTAGTCTTTTCTTATGTATCTGTTCACACACTTGTTGCTAAGTTAAACTAATACTATTATTAAAATAAGAAATATTAGATAGATGTATATCTATCCTAGAAATAAGTGGTTCAAAGGAAAATAATTTATATGCCAGTTATATGTCTAAGGAAGCTCACAAACAAAGCACAATTCTTGAAAATCATGAGCATAATATGTCGACTTAAAGGAAGTCACATTGTATAGCCGATTAGGATTGTTGTGAGTTGTGTTCAAATTATATAGCTCATGTTTAAATAATCATGCGCATAATATGTCGATCCAAAAGAAAACATATTATGTGTCAGATGAAGGTACTTATAAGTTATATTTAAAGAATACTACTAAAAAGTTGCATTTTAGTTTAATAACTTAATGTAATATTGTACGTGATATCTCGCTCAGGGCCTATATAGTTGAACATTCTGATTATTGCATTTATGTGTTTGCACATATATATATATATGTGCATGCTTTGGTTGTAATGTGAGTTATATTCTTTTGCTTTTATCTTATAATACCCTCAATATTTGCAAACCTTAGTAACATCCAATGCTAAAGGCACTAACTTCGAACAATGGAAAGCACATATTATTATACTTTTGAGTTGTATGGATCTATACTTTGCATTTAGGCATGATTGTCTAGCACCTCTGACAGTGAAAGCACTATGGATTAGAAAATAATATTTAAAAAGTGGGAACAATCAAATCGCATGAGTTTAATGCTCGTCATTCTGAAATCCATTTGAGGCTCTATCCTTGAAGAAGAGGATGCTAAGCTCTTTCTAAAACAAATAACAAACCATTTCGCCTCAAATGAAAATATTAAGATAGCTACGATTTTGACGAAGCTTGTCTTAATGTGGTACAATGAAAGGGCAATATAAGAGAGTACATTATGGAGATGGCTAATCTAGTAACTAGATCGAGGACACTAAAGCTAGAGATGTCTGAAAACATTCTTGTGCATCTAGTCCTTATCTCTTTGCATGTACAATTCATTCCTTTTAAGATCAGTTACAATACTCAAAAGGAAAAGTGGACGTTAAATGAGCTCATAGTTCAGAGTGTATAGGAGGAAGAGAGATTGAAGTATGAGACATCTAAAAGTGCTCACCTTGCATTATCCTCCTAAGAGTAAAGGTAAACAACCTGCAATCTTTGGGGCTTCAAGGCATAATGTGCAAAAGCAACAAGACCAGGATCTAACTTATTTCTTTTAAAAGAAGAAAAGTCACCTTAAAAAGGATTGAACCCTGATACGTCAATTGACGTATCAAAAAAGTATACATCTCAGCTTTGTTAGTTCAGAAGTTACCCCACCCATTGTATATAATGTCATTTAGTGAATAAATACTGGTATCACTACTCACATAAGCATTACTATGCAAATTAGCCTATGGAGTTGACTGTCAATTGATAATGAAAGATACATTGATATCAAAACTTGTAAGAAAGCTAAAGTAGAAGCCATGGATGTTTTCAGAGTTTAAGGGTGACAAATTTAGCTTGCAGCAATGTCCACGTCTTGAACTTGAAATCAAGGAAATGGAGAAAGTCCCTTGTGCATCGACAATATGGAGTCTCATGTATGATCAAGTATGTATACGTCCGAATATTGCATGCATAGTAGGGATGTTGGGTAAATATTTGAGTAACTCTAGACCATAACATTAGAAAGTTGTAAAGAGAGTTACAAGGTATTTGCAAAGAAAGAAAGACTACATACTCACATATCGGAGATTAGATCATCTGGAGATCACTAGATATTCAAACTCAGATTTTGTTGGATGCTTAGATAGCAAGAGGTTCACCTCAGATCATGTCTACATACTTTTAGGAGGGGTATATCATAGAAAAACATCAAACCGACTTGTAGTCACTTCCACTATGAAGGAAGAATTTATAACATGCCATGAAGCATCCAACCATGGGATATTACTATGAAACCTCATCAAGTGATTGCAAATCATTGATGGTATTGATAAACCATTGAGGATCAACTGTGACAATAAAGTTGTAGAACTATATTCTAAAAACAACTGTAGTTCATTGAAGTCACTGTAGTTCATTGAAGTCACATCAATATTAATTTTTTAATGATTAAAAAAAGAGTTCAGAGTGATCAAGTGACAATAGAACATATTAGCATAGATTCCATGATAATGTATCCACTCACCAAGGGTTTGTTGTCCAAAGAGTTTCCTCAACATGTGCTGAATATAGGGAGTTCTTCTTTTGGATGAAGTACTCATTTAGTAGGAGTACGTATTTATTATAATACTCTATGTTAATGAACACATGTATATTTTAGTTCATTGTATGTACTAAAATTTTCAAATACATGTATATTTAGTTTTTAAACACTCTGATATAAAAACATCATGATTTACCATTGTGGTTTATATATGGTACTTTTAAATATGATATAGAACTTTATTTTGAGTCAAAAAGTTTAAATCATGATTTGCTAGTACGGTTTAGTATAAAGTATCAGTAAATATGATTTGAATCCTTTTAGATCATAAAAAGGACCAGTTAAGAATAGACATGTGCAAATCACATTCTATGTCATCTTCATGCTACATATCTACATTAGATCTATGTCGTTAGTGAAGTTAGTTTTATGACTACGATTGGACCTTATTAGAAGTGAGATAACTATGACTTCTTTAGTCCTGTACCAATGGAATTAATAGACCAAATTGTTTTAAAGGGGTTTGTAACCCATAAAATTTGACATTATTAAGCTCGACTAAGATATTGTGTGTTCTATATGAAAACACATATAACCAAAGTGAAACATTGTTGGATTTTAATTCTCCTTTAGGTGGGTATGCTATTTAACAACATGCTAATGTGTCATTAAGGATTAAATCTAAATCAGTAATTTAATGCATGTTTTATAATGGGTTTAATATATTGGATGTGGATTACATTTGTAGAATCCGATCCATTATCATTAACAGGTTAATAACGTCTCTCGGGTCCAATATATATATGGGATGGTTCGTGTAGGGCTAAGGTGTGTTATGAATTGTTCATTGGAACAACTCTCTTCTCCTCCCTATTGGACAAGAGACTTCGATGTCGTCACTTTAACTCTAACAAAAAACAATCTCCGCTGCATTATAAGAACCTCCTCCGCAATGATCCGTGATGATGACAATGGCTATGGACCCAAGTTAGCATTTGCGATTACTGTCATTTTGATATCAATTTAGCAATAGTTTCCATGATAACAAGATTCCTTTGGTTTTGATTTATGATGAAGCACTTTCAATATAGGCAGCTAACTGCAAAAGAAAACTGTTCTTTGAGAATTGAAGACATGCTGTTCAATAATCCCATTTCAGCTCATAAAGAACAGCATAAATGCTTATCCATTGGACAACTATTTTCACTCTCCTAAAAGAAAATGACAGCTAATACCGAATTCTAAAAGCTCTTCGAATATTAAACAGAGTGTACATCAATCATATATTCAGATATGATGAACAGCATCAAAATTTGCCAATTAGAAAGGTCATTTCAATTCCCTAAAAAGGTAATTCAGTTTAAGGATGGCATTGTTAATGTTAATAATTGAACAATCATTTTATTCAGTTGGCAACTCATCTCAAACTTCCTGTATCAGCGGTCGTCGAGAAACTGAAAATTTGTAATACAATGTCACTTAACCAATAAGAGAATATCTGAATTACATCCTGCCTGTAAGATATTGATCCTGAACTAAATATACAATCTCTCTACCAAAGATAACAATGAATTTTCACAGTTATACATCCTGACTGTTCGAGCTTGAAGACACAATCTATGCATGCTATTGTATGGAACCCGCCATTCAGAGCCAGAAAAATGATCTATTATTCCTGACTTTTACAAGACGCCAAAAGTCTCATTCTGAACGCCAGACGTAGTCTGATTACATCGTTGCTATTAAAATAAAATAACTTCGATAATCTGGCTTCAGCTCCATGGTTCTGTTGGGATTATTTATTGGTAAAAGATTTTTTTTAAAAAAAATCACTCCTAAGAAGAGAAAAGAAAATAACAGCTGCTGATGGAACGAGATCAAATGACACTCCAAAAGGTCAATAAACAGCACAGAAATAACCAAAAAAAAAAAAAACACGGACTTCTGAAGGCAGAATAATTGAATCGAAAACAAAAAGAACACAGCAGTATAACCACAATAGGCATCGACCAACAAAGCAAGCAAATGTCTCACCAGATACCCGCGTCTTTGTGGTCGGATTCCCACGGACGTAATCGAGGCGCACACTGCTGCCCCTCCGCAGGCTCCTCGATCCGGATGGCGCAGGTAACCGCAGGGTGCGGAGTGCGGCGAATCGCGTCCCGGCCAGAGCGAACGTCATCCCGAACAAAAACAAAAGAAAACGAAGCAGAAGCAGCTAGACAGTGAAAAAAAGCCAGGCGTGACGCGAGGAATGGTGATCCACGACGCAAGCGCCCGGAGGAAGGCGAAGTAGCCTGCCGTTTGCCTCTTCTCCTTCTCGAATGGATCTTTGATTCGCGTCCGGCAGATGCTGTCGCAGTCCGGCGGATCGGTCGGCGAGATAGAAGCTGAGGCTGCTGAGCGAGCGAGTTCCAGACGTAGATGGAGAGAGAGACAGAGAGAGAGAGAGAGAGAGAGAAGGGCTCTATAGAGCGCGTCGCATTGCACGGGACAACGCGACGGAGAGTGCCACGTCAGTAGGTGGGGGAAGGGAAAAGAAGGATGAGTAATGAACGGTTTCCTTTCATCTTCAGACCTGTGCACATCGCAAGCGGAGAGTGGCAAAGGCCGTTCGCTTTCTTGTCCGTTTATTTATTTTTAGGCGACATAATCCATCATTTTATACCTTCATCCTTCGAGAATAATATAGTATAAAATTAATATCTGTGGACATATTAAATGCATTAATATGTGTTTCAAACATAACCGTCAATTGCGATGGGCCATCCGATTGTCCGCTCCATCGAATAATTTAAATAAATTAAATTGAAATTTATCGATTCATCATCTAATTAATTTAAACAGATCAACCTAGGTGAATTACGGATCAAAATTAATCGATTGCTTGCAAGTTGAAAAAGTTAAAAATCCTCTCTTTTATAAAATATTTTTATAAGTCTCAATAAGATACACATATCTATATATATCTAATATGAAATGATATTATTCATTTTGAATTTAAATCCTCGTGATTTTGATTTTGAATTATATTTAAAAAAAAATATATTAATAGAGATATTTTTTTCATCTTATAAGCATATGATATTTTCCATGTTTTATCAATATGAGATGTTGATTGTATTCAAAGTCAATTCTGAAATTATGAAAATTTTAATGGGTCTTAAGCGAAACAATAAAAAGGGGTGGTGAAAATTTATATTTTTATAAAATTTGAGGGCTTTGTGAAAGGCCAAATTTTGAGCTCTAGGTGAGGACCCCAACAACCCTCCTCTAGGAGCACCTCTGATTGTATTCTTAATACTTCCAATAATCCTCCCTTAAAAGGACTATATTGGACTACTCTTGAGTCTATTCATCCTCAAATGATTTCCTCTACTTAATGTCTGATTCTCAACCCATCAGATATTCCTACTAATTATCTAATCCTCCTGATCCAATTGGACTTTCTGTCAATTATTTGATCTTTCTGACCAAACTAAACTTCCTGTCAGTTGTCTGATCCTTCTAACTCAATTAGATTTTCTGTCTGATGTTTGATCCTTTTGATATGGACATGGGAACTCTATTTTATTCGTTTGATTCATACATAGGAGCTCCGCTTCTTTCGTTCAATATACATAATTTGATATGAATCATGACTTCTGATATCAATTGTTAGTATTTATAAGATTCACATATCTCTATATTTATATGATATTATTCACTTTGAACATAAACTCTCATGGTTTTGATTTTTGATTGTATCCATAAAATTTTATATCAATGAAGATATTTTTTTATCTTATAAGTACATATTTTTTTCATACCTTATCGACGTAGAACTTTGATTGTATTTCCAATACTCCTAACAATTTTTAGCTTGTTTATATATTTTTATTATATCAAGTAAATTTAATTTAATTTATCATATTTGATTAATAAGAGAGTCAATTAATAAGAGAAAGTAATGTCTCTAGTTGAATTTTTATTTCTTTCCTATATAATTATTTTGATTATGTACCCGCGACATTTTAAGATAGTATTTTAGATAAAATGACATAGTAATTTTAGAGATTTTTTATGAAAAAATTTTAGGCTTGTAGCTCCCATCTAATTCGGAATCCACTTTAATTAGATTGGATTAGAGATTATTCAATCCATCAAAATGACAAATTGATTTATCTCTCATTGTTAATATTAATTCGGAATCCGTTTGACTATTCTAGTTTCGAAGTATAATAAATAAAGGTAAACAAAATTGATCTCGAATTATTTAATCTAAAGTTTCTTCAGTCTTATGTATATTTCTTTTACTCGTTTTGAATCTTATAGTTAAATATTTTTTTTATCAAAAGCATACAGTTTTGATTTAAATATACATAAGTAAAAAAAAAATAAAAGACCGATTTTTATTTTTATTAAGATTAAAAGATCATCAGCGATTTACCGAACAACACACTTGAAATTTAGAATTGTCCAAATAGTACTTCATACTTTCATATTTACCAAAGGGTGTACCTCATTCTTTTTTTATCTCTCCCGTCAAATGTGTATTTAATGCTCAGATATTGTATGCATCCGAAACACAATTGAAAATTCCGAAACATCTAAACGTGATACTGAAAATTTAAATCTCAGAATCACTGTGTTCCTGGGAATATAATTTCTAGTACCACTTTTTTTTTATTTGATTTCTAATTTATATCGGTCTGATTTTCTGAAATATTGTTGTGAATACCTAATAAAACATTGAATATCAAAAATTTCAATCACGGATACACAAAGGGGCACTACCCAAACTCAATGGACTTGGATTGGATCGAAGAAGAGGTGAATAGGGTCATCAATGGATTTTGACCGAAACCCATTGATGGACCTAGAGGAGTCCAAATTCCAAAATTTTGACATAAACTGAAAGATCTTAGAATATGAATTTTTGATATGTCGAGAAAACTTAGTTATAATCCTCCTACCTCCCAATTTTGACGGTGCGTCGAAAAAATAATGTTGAGAATTAAATCCTAACACCACAAAGAATCAGAATCCCAAAGACCACCATTATGGTGATTTGGGAATCGCAATCCCCCTGTGGCAATCGATTGCAAAGATCATTGTGTTCTTGGGAATATAATTTTCAACACCACCTTTTTTTTATCTAATTTCTAATTCATATCGGCCTAATTTATGAAATATTTTTGTGAATACCTAATAAAACCTTGAATATCAAAAATTTTGGCTACTGATACACAGAGGGACACTACCCTATCCAAACTCAATGGACTTGGATTAGATCGAAAAAGAAAGTGAATATGGTCATCAATAGATTTTGATCGAAACACTTTGATAGATCTAGAGGAGTCCAAATTTTGAAATTTCGATATAGACTGAAAGATCTTACAACATGAATTTTTTATATGTCGAGGAAACTTAGTTTTAATCCCCTTGCCTCCTAATTTTAACGGTGTGTCAAAAAAAAAATAGTGCTGAGAATTAAATCCCAACACCACAGTGAAATTGTAAATCCCAGCACCACCACTGTGGTGCTAAAATTTACAATTTCACTGTGGTATTGGGATTTAATTCTCAGCATCATTGAGTTTGAATAGTGTCCCTCCGTATATCCGTGACCAAAATTTCTTATATTCAAAGTTTTATTAGGTATTCACAGTAATATTTCAGAAATCAGGTCGATATAAATTAGAAATCAAATAAAAAAAAAAAGTGGTGCTGGGAATTATATTCCCAAGAACACAATGGTCCTGGGATTTGAATTCCCAGTACCACATTTGGATGGTTCAGAATTTTCAATTATGGTTCGGATGCATGTAATATCTGAGTATTAAATACATATTTAACAAGAGGGGTAAACAAGGAATGAGATGCACTGTTTGGTAAATATGAAAGTATGGGACGCTGTTTGGACAATTCTAAATTTCACGTGCACTGTTTGTTAAATCACTGAAACAACATCTTACTTAATATATATATATATATATATATATATATATATGATAAGAATATTTTATATTTTGAAAATACTACTTCAGTGCTAATGATTTTGAATAAAAGTATTATTACATGTTCAAAATTAATAAGTAATTATAGTCAAAATTATTTTAATAATTTTTGAAAAATTAATTAAATACTAATTAAAATCATTTTGATATAATTAAAATTTGTTTAACTTAGTCATAGTTTTTATTAAAGTTATAAAATTATACTGAAACATCTTTACTGCAATTGCTTTAATATTATATATTATTTAAACTTATTTTTACAGGGAGATAAAAATAAAAGTGGCTATACTAGTCGTTTATTCCTCGATTAATAAAACTTTAATTGTAAAAATTTCATTACTACTTTGGAATTAGTTATTAAATTATTTAAATTTATTTTCCAATCAATGTATAAATTAAAATAAAATGATATTTGTTCAATTTTAATTTAAAATTTTAATATTTTGATGTGATTTTTAATTTTTCTCCCTGAACAAATCAAATAGCTCTCGCTGACATATCCCTCCCTTTCTGGTAGGAGCCCAGCTAAGGGCCTACAAACCTTTTTGCTTAGTGGGCCCTAGTCCGCGAAATATCAATGGACCGTCAGGAACGACCGATCTCCTAATCAAGGTGGCATATTCCTCCTCCGCGGTGTCTCTTCTGGGTGATGGCAGTGTGACACTGTAACGTACCGAGAAAAAGACAGGACAAATAATGCAATAAAAATAAGAGAACAAAAAAACATAAAAATATTTTTAAAGATGCGTTTTTTTATTTTTATTTTTATATTTTATATTTAATTATTTATAGTTTACCATTTTTATATCATAATTATGTTTTTTTATTGATATCAAAGTATTCGAATTTTCGGTCCAATTAATTTTTGAGAATAATCGATTCTGTTTTACGGACCTTCGAGACATATCATCAATAGTTAAGTCGAATAAGATTGGAGCCCAAATAATCTCCACCGACCACTAAGAATAAATTAGGAAAGTAACTCGGACTTCACAGTCACGTCATCTTTGAACGACAATCCAACATCAAAGTCGTATTTTGTCGACTGAGTAAACTCTTGGATCCCAAGATTGTCCGAATGATTTTTTTTTTTAAAATTCATTATCGAATAATATCACAGTAGCGGATTGAACAATATTCTCTCGTAGAATGCCTCTCCGATTTTATCATTTATTATACCCCTCGAGGCTAACGTAATTATATAATTCAAACAAGGAATAAGCGAATGACGACTAAAATTAAATAAAAGAATATTGATTTATTTATTTACTTTATTCTATTTTTAAGCATATATTAACTATAATTATTTAAAATTTCAATTTGAAAAAAAAAATCATAAATATATCATAGAATCAACTCAATAATTTGATTATCTATATAGATACTCTACCTATTATTTTATCAATGCATTAAAAAAAATCGTCATATTAGTGATTTCTTTTGATTGTCTTTATCGATGGATAAGATAAATCAGAAATCTAAATGATAAATATAAAAAAGAAAATCGATCGATAGTCTTGCTCATTGTCTTTTTACTTACTAATTAAATTAACTTTGAATTAAATTCTATCTAGAGCATTTGTAATGATGTTAATGGAAGATGTTATAACATGCTTTTGGTGTTAAATATCGGAGGGGTGTTATAACACTCCCTCCTTTTGAACTTCTCTTGAATGCGTTCAAATCTAAGAACATGAGTTGAGCTAGGTGATTCACTATACGTATTTTTTTTTATATTTATTAAAAGTTAAAATAAAATAAATAAATAAAATGGCTAATTATTTTTTAAAAGTAATAATAATAATAATAATAAATTTAATATTTTAAAATATTTTTAAAAATATATTTTTTTAATACGATTTAATTTTAAAATAGTTGAATAGACGATGAGTAAATAATGAGAATTAATATTAAAAGAATATGTGAAAAATATTATAACTAGAATGAATTATATGAATATCCTTAGATGACACCTACTACTCTACTGCTAAGTGGCACCTACTAATGCACTGTAGCACGATGCTAATAGGAGTGTCGCCTCGGTGCTCTCGACACGTGTTAGAATTCTGTTATAGAGTTTTCGTCGGAATATGATTGGTATTAGAACGTACATACTTTTGGATTATAATATAAACTTTTGTGAAATTATTTTTTTATCGAATACGGAATGAATACTGCTCCACTAGACATTTGAATTAGTAATAATAATAATAATAGTTTAGATAAATTAGGCAAAGATTGAAAGCGTAAATTATCAAAAAAAACGTATGAATAATTAAAATAATAAAGAGATAAATTTGTAAATGAACTACATGGGTGATTAAAAAATAAAAATTCTAACGATATCGATCGGGCTTGGCCAAGGCACTACGTGGCACAACTCGTGTTAAGTAAAGTTTAACCATGTATGTAATCATTTTAGATTCGAGGTTGAACTATATATAACTATATCACCTATTAAATTATTCAATATAATAAAATGACTATTTTATATATATACATTTTATTCATTTTGTTGTTTAGAAATTTTCTTTCGAATATACTTCCTCTCCTAATAATCGGATTAGGTTGGCCACTTATCCCATTTAACTATTTTAGCAATAAAATTGTTTTCATGTGTAATGAAAATAGTTTGACGAGTTTAACTCTCTTTTTTTTTCACTTATCTCACATCCAATGTGAAAAAAAAAGGAAAACAATACAAAAACCTAACAAAGATACAACATGATTTTATGAAAATAAAAATATAATTAATAATAAACTCTCAAAAATTTTAATTCCCTTGTCACGTTCTAAAAGAAAAAAGATATACAAACTTATTTAAAAGTTAAGGATTAATCTTTTATTTTGTTCGAATTATTATGTATAATTTTGATTATGTAATTATTTGACAATCATATAATTAAGATTATGAAGAATAAAATATAATTTATTTTATTTGATTCAATTTTAAAAGTAATGCAATAAAAATTTATTCGTTTCAAGGTTTTAATTTATAACATATATAGTTTAACATTTAACTATATTACCCTTGAATGATATTAACTGGAATATTAACTCATGCAATAGACTTTTAAAAATTCAAAGTAATTAATCTTATTATCCTTCGTTAATCTTAGAATCAACAAAAAATCTTACGTTTCTATGGTAATCAGATTCGAGTTATATACCCTATTTACTGACGTAGTAGACATCCTCTATTATTTAAGATTTATCAATTATTTTTAATTAAATACAATGAAATAATATAATTGCATACGAATAATCAGGATTATGAATATAGGAGAGAGTGACGATGACATAAATGATCAAAAACATGAGTTTAAAAAAAATATCAAATTGAGATCGAAATACACGAGTGTGAGTTGACATATCAAATGGTCAATAAGCTAAACCCCATTAGTAGGGATGAGAAAAATATCGAAAATTTCAATATACCGTATGTACCATACCGAAATATACCGAATATATCGATATTAACGGTATACCAAAAAATTGATACGATATTATACCGTATCGAATTTTTGATATCAATATCAGTATAAAGTTTTTGGTATTTTTGTATACCAAAAATATTGAATAAATTCTCTAACCCAATAACCCAATAACAAAAACTATCGACTTCGTTTCATTTTTATTTCTTTTCATTTCGTGTCTTTGCCGACTCTAACCCATTTCTTGTCTTTGCCCTAATCTAAAGAATTCTCCTCAATTTACTTGAAGTATTCACCATCTCCATTAAGATTTATTTTTGGATTTCTACAAGAAAGTCAAAGGTTTAATTTCTCTCTTATGCAACTTTTTCTTCTCCTTTTTGGATTTAACATCTCCATCAGGTTTCTTTTTTTTCCTGTGTAGATCTACTGACCAAGTTCATTGTTTTCATATATAGTAAAATATTTGGTGTTTTTCCTGGATAGAGTCTAATATCAAACGCAATAGAATCTGAAATGTAGGAGTCCACGAGTCGAAAACAATTAAGAAAATCTTAAATATTGAAAATTCCTATAACTCCTAAACGATCTAGGAGTATATTTTGGGAGCATTGTAAAAAAAACAGAAAGGAAGTTGTGTGATGGGAGCAAATAAAAAATAGGGATTTGCAAATATTGCAAAGTTGAGATCCCAACAGTTTACATAAGTACTAGTGGATTAAAAAACCACTTAGTAAAAAGACATAAGTCAAGTCCGCTTTATGAAAATAAGTGGGAATGATAAAAGTCAAGCTGCATTGGCGAATGAGACCATAGGATAAGGAAGTGTCTTGGCTCCTCACACTTATAATCAAAAAATATGTGAATTAAAATTAATAAGGTATGTGATTGTTGATGAAGTGTATTTTAGATAAGTCGAAGGGAAGAGATTTGTAGAGTTATTGCATGAATTACAACCTAGATTCAGAATTCCTAATCGAAAGAAAGTTACAAGTATGATTTATGATCTTCTTTTAGTTGAGAAAGCTAAGATACAAAGTGTGATTTGTGACCAAAGGATAAGTATCATAACTGATACTTGGACATCCATTCAAAATATAAATTACATGGTAGTGACAACTCATTTTTTGGATAGTGATTGGAAGCTATATAAAAGAATAATTAACTTCACAAAAATCACTAGTCATGTTGGGGAAGAAATTGGCAAGATGGTTGAGGTTTGTCTTATAGTGTGAGGGATAGAAAAAATCTTTTCAATTGTAGTTAACAATGCTTCCTCTAATGACACTGCAATTGATTACTTGAAAAGAAGAATGAAAGTGAAAATTCATTGTTGTTTGAGGGGAAATACTTGCACTTGAGATGTGCATTGTTAGACGTGGGCAGGCAGTTCCACGAACTGCGATGGCAGTTCGTGGAACCGCCATCACGCACGCACGACATAAGCCGTGCGTGCTCTCCTTCCTTGATAAGGTGGTGCGTCCAAGGTGGTAAGTTGGTTGGTTCGGCTGTTAGACGAAGACGAAGGGTTGCTCGACAATCAGTGTGAAGCGATCGAAGAAGTGTCCGACGATCTTGGTTTGTGGAAACAGAGGGAACTTCCACCGTGATATTTCCTCCGACGCAAGTCCATACTCCAACCGGGTAAAATCAACGAAGAACAGGTATATATTGTTACTACATTGGTATCAGAGCATGTAATTTACCTGTTCAATTGTTTTTCTTCTTTGCCGCAACCGGAAATTCCATCGAAGAACAGAGAACAGAGTTTCTCTGTTCGATGGCGCGGTCGCGGCCGCCGGCATCCGGTCGCTTGGAAGCGACGCGGAGCCGACGCCTTCAACGCCGTCGGAGGCGCGGTCACGACGCGTGGCGCGACGCAATGAAGTGTTTGCGTATCGGAGGAAACACGGCAGATGGCGCGAGACGCGCGTTGGCGGCCCGCTTGTCGACGGGCTCGAGAGCGGCGGCCGCGGCGTTGAGGCGATGGCCTCTCGAGGCGTCGACCACCGGTGTCGCCAGGCGACGCAGCCTTGGCCGGCAGCGCGAGCGACGGCGTCGGCGGCTGGCGACCGGGCCGACGTCGGAGCCGGCGCGTCAGCGGAGGCGCCACATGCAGCGAGCGCCGGCTGGCGCTCGCGGCAGAGACGCACCGGCGCCGCATGGCGAAGCCCTCTGAGGCGCGCGGCGAGGCGGCCACGGCCAACAGTACGGCGTTGTCGCCGATGCTAAAAAAATAAAAAATAAAAAATAAAAGGGGGGACACGATGTGCTGCGATTAGGGCTCGGAATTTTTTTTTAATCTGTTTGGAACAGATTATTTTTTTTACTATTTAAATAAAAAAAAAAAAGGGATTAATCTGTTTTGTACAGATTAGTTCTAATGTTTATTAAATAGGTAAATTGGGCTTAATTGGTTAATTGGGTCGCATTAATTGGACGGCATTAAAAGGGCCAATGAATGGGCTTTGAATTTAGCTTAGCTTAATTGGGCCTAATTAAATGGGCTTTGAATCAAATTTTAATTGGACATGAGTTCAATTAATTTGATTCCAACAAAAGACTAAGTGTCCAATTAAATTTACACAAGTGTTGTGTGAAGTTGACTTTGGTTGACTAAACTCATAACTATAGTTAGATGGGTTGTTTTGGAACAATTGCAATCTGACGTAGATAACTTAAGGATAGAACTAGTTTAATGACTGTCTATGGGTCAAAATTGATTGATCAATGGGTCAATTAATTATAGCCTAAAAATTCAAGGAGTTTAGTTCTTCTTGATATATGTGTATTTGTTCTGTGCCTTGATTAATTGAAATATACCGGTATTTATACTGGTTTTGTCGGTTATGTACTGACATAACTTATTTCAATTTTACAGATGGTGCGGATGTATACCACTATGACCCGGCGCGATGTGTTGCGCAATCGGTATAGGGAGGCTATCGAAGATTTGGACTATGACCCTTACCAGGGAGTCGTTGGACACATTGGGAAATCGGGATTAGTGCAGAAGCTCGCGATGCAGAAACTTGGTAACTTTGTGGATGGAGTACAAGGGAATAAATGATATATCGAATGTTGAGAGTCAAAGTATGCAAATAGAGTGTGATGGTGGGGATGGTGGCACTAGTGATGGTGCTGGTGGTCTTTGTGATTAATTGTTTAATGATGTGAAAGTATAAAATGAAAAAGAACAACTTCAAGAGATATCCAATGAAGTTGATAAGTACCTAGCCGATGAAATTGAAAAACGATTTAATCAATCTTTCAATCTTTTAGAGTGGTGGAGAGAAAGTGAAACTAGGTATCCAATCCTTTCAATTATTGCTAAGGATATTTTTGCAATTTCATGCTTAACAGTTGCCAGTGAGTGCTTTTAGCTTGGGCAAAAGGATTGTAGATCCTTTTAGAAGTAGTTTGAGTCCTAAAATGATGGAGACATTAGTGTGCACTAGTGATTGGCTAAGAGTAGAAGAATTTAGTTTTTGGAAAGATCCAACGGATGATGATCTTGAATTATATAAGGAAATTAAAGAAATTGAAAAGAGTAAGAGTGTTTTATTTAAATAATATTTATCATTGTTAATCTAATATGAATTCAATGCTTCTTTTTACGGCGGCAGATGCCACTCAAAATCGTGCCAACACTAGTTTTATTTCCATCTCCACTTTGATCTAACTTGAAGAGTAAGACTTTTTATATTGTTGATTGAATGCCAAAATTTTTCTTTTAGAAAACAGTTTGATTCGACTTAATATAAGTCACAGAGCATTTTCTTTTTGTAATTAATACTTTAGTTGTTGTTGGTGATTGATATGTTTTTTTTTTTCAAATCTTATTATATATGTTGTTGTTCGTTTGTTAATATCTTATTATTATGGACAGGGGGTATTATATGTGGCTTATAGATTGGTTTGGGCAGTTGATGTCAAAATGATTTTTCTCAAGATAACAAATCATACTTCTCGTTCTCGATCATATTTTGGTCTCTTTTGTGTAATCTAATTTGTATAGAATTTAGTGTTTAAGGTGATATGTTTTTGAAGAAGATAATTATTATCTATGTTTTTCTTTATTGTTCTGCTATTTTTTATTTTTATTGTTTTGGATTTGTTCTCTAATTAGTAGACAATTGAATATATATATATATATATGATAATTTTGATATAGATGACATACCGAATTTTCGGTACGGTATCGATATGTATAAACTTTATACTAGGTCAAATTTTTGGTATACCGAATATTCGATATACTGAATTTTCAGTACGGTATCAATATATTATTTTTTATATCGAAAAATTTGATACGGTATATGATGTCATATAAAAAAATTGGTATACCGCACCGAATCAGCCCTACCCATTAGCATACACAAAATTCAAAGCTATATTCTATCAATTCGAAGGGTAAATATTTGGACCCATGAAAAGGATTTAGTGGCGCATGTAGATGTTGCACAATAAGATAACAAATCATTCCCCTATAAATGTGAGGGTGTCGCCCCTCAATGCACTGATTACTAGTTTCAATGGTCAAAGATCTATCATAATTTATCTGTCATATGATGATCCAAATACAGACTAGAAGGAGCTACTTTATCGACGGATTCCAACTTTTGTATAATATGGACAAATATTTGAACTTGAAAGGATATTAAAGGATTTTTTTAATAATATTAATGGAAAGAGGTATTTTTTTTAAATATTAAATCTTAAAGAGAGGAGGATGTTTTATCAAATAAAGTTTGGGCCTTGATCTCTAAAGAGTGGTCCATTAGGCCCAGAAAGACCTAGTTTCCCAATATAATCATCAATGGTTCATTTGTTTCACAACCAGCCCTAACACCGGAGGTTTGGAAGAACGGAGAGGAGATCTGCTCGACCAGAGGCGGCAATGGCATCGACAGCAAGCGGAGTCGGAGGGCGCGGCGGCGGGTTGTGGAATGGGTTGTACCGAGTCCTGATGCGGCGCAACTCCGTCTATGTCACATTCATCGTGGCTGGAGCCTTTTTTGGAGAACGGGTCAGTTTGTCTCACTCTTTTTCTTTCTTCTATATCCCATGATGCAATCGTCATCTTGTTTTTTTTCTTCTACGGATATCGATTGTTGTATTTATAGATTGATGCATCTGATCCTGAGATCTATTACGTGTTCTTGTAATAGAGAAAATAGGCCCCTGTTACGTTTTCGTCGTTTACTCATCTTGTGCGACCATTTTGATGAGGATAAACTTTCAAACTTTTTGATTAATATAACTCGCATCGAGAAAGAACAAACCTTTTAAATTTTAGGTATAGATCATGTCTTTCTCATAATTGGTTTTTATGGTGAATTTTGCTGTCGAAGTTTGAAAATTATGAGTTAACAATATTTACCTTGCAACCTTGTCGCTGATCGCAGGCTGTTGACTATGGTGTTCACAAGCTTTGGGAATACAATAATGTTGGGGTAACATACCTGAACTCAATTTCTATCTTTTACATGTCAGTCGTGTGTATATTTTGGAATTTCCCTTGTTAACGGTTCAGATTCTCTCCATTCATACATGGTGCTAACTGTGATTCAGTCATTAAATTCACCACTGCCAGAAAGCTTTGGGACAGACATGATGGATGCAATGGGCCTTTTCTTTTCTTAGCCTTCCAGAAGAGTTAAATTAATTAGTTATGAGTACAAAGGGTCTGGCATGTTTATCTAATGATTGCCATTCCTCTATCCAAGCGGACCTTCCAATTTTGCTAGAAAAGAAACCTGTATTTGTTTATTATCACAAAGTGTTATGATGTTTTGGGTAATTTAAATATATCACATACCTTATAACTTTTAGCAAATATATTGTGCACTTTTAAAACAACAAATTCATCGCATGCTATATATGGTTCATAACAAATCTATCATGCCAGTGAATTTCTGTTAGTTGATATTAACTGACAATAATGGTCGTATGTTAAATCATCTTTCGTCCATGCCATCCACTGTGTCATCCTTAAAAGTAGTGATTCTAAGTTTTTGAGGAGAAATTAATCACTTAATGATACAACAACAACAAAGTCTTATCCCACTAGGTGGGGTCGGCTATCACTTAATGATAAAGACCAAAAATTTCAAATTTGAGGAAGAAAATGTTATGATTGGCACTAGTACTCACATGGATGTTATGATATGGCAAATGACTTCTATTAAAGAATGATTTGGCATAGAGGCACATCATCAGTTAATAATGGTTTCTTAATGGGAATTCACCAGCATCATAGCTTTTGTATGATTTTATATGGCACATAATAGGTTTGCTATTTTCGGAAGCATGTGAAGATTTGTTATAACTTGTGAATTACATGACAGATATACAAATTAACCTCAATATTTTTCGGTATTGGCAATGAATGAAAAAATGGTCGATGGAATTAGAATATAAACCACATGCATGACTAGAGGATTTAATACGTTGCCCTATACCATTTTTCACAAAAAAATTTCTTAGATAAAAATGAATGATTAAAAATGTCTTCCATCTTGGACACTCCTAAGGCTATGATATCTTGGGTGCTAATATAATAAGAGTCGGCACTTGTTTATGTAATTATGCCCGATGCCCTAGCAATTCAGAGCAACAGGGGTGAAGGAATTATATATGATGATGTTGTGGTTGGAAGAGTGAATGAAGAGATGAAACATTCCATTTTCCATTGTCTACTAAACCAAGCACTTAAGAGAGACTATTGATCATCTTCAATTTAAGATGGAGACTGCTAAATAGTCCAAGGTGAAATTTGAATATCAAATATTTGAGGATCACACTATAAATTTAGTGCTAGTACCATTACCATTTATTTCTGGAATCTAGCTTGCTTTATGTTTGGCTGTTGCCTTTTAGTGCTATGGATGAAAAGAAGAATATTTTAGTTTGGTCAGAAGTACCTGAATCAGTTCTTATAATGCCTTTGTTAAGAGGAAAGCTGCTATCCTATTAGATAAAATCCTCTAATTTGTGAACATATGACCATGTGTAATCCTTGTTTTCTTGCATTGCTATATATATATATATATATATATAATTCTTTAGTTCTTTGGTCACCAAAATAGTTGCTATGGCATTTATGCGATATAAGATGTCACTGCAGCAATTTGTGTTGAAATACCTTGAGTCCCTTTTTTGCTGATAAAGGATAAACTTTCATAATGCCTGTAAAATTATGTTGAACCCTTGGTCATGGATTGAATAGTAGACAACATATTCCCACCTTCGTATGATTTGAGAGGAAAAAATTATATTGCCTTCCTTTCTGGTCACAAAGTTTTCTAAAGATAGTTTGATCTCCCCGTAAACTGATAATGCATGTAACAGAGTCATTTTCCTCTTCTATTACAAACTCAATATTTGTTATTAAATTCTTGAGGGTATTTACTCCTGCACAATTCTTCGAATGAAAAACATTCTTTGTTCTCATTAGCAACTATTTTCCTGAGCTTTCGCATTTGAGATTAGCATGGTAACGTATCTGTCATAATTTTGTCTGGTCGTGATGCAAGAAAAAGATAGTCAATTGCTATTCTGTGTGGAGCAATTTGGCTTGCAGTGTTTACTGTTTGACTACGGAGATGTCTCGCTTCTCTAAGCTCGTTCTCTTATAAAGTTTCAACTTTTTTGAAAGTAATGGAATTGAATTGGTTCCTGTCCTCCTGGAAGCACACTTCAGCTGCTTATTTGCTAAATTTCTCAGATGCTCACCTGACATTCTGAATAAGATCATGAGAGCTTATTCCACAAATTTTGGAAAAATAGATTCCATATCTTAATAATATCCAGTAGCTTTGCTTCTAATTTAAAGTTGCTGATCATATCTTTGATTTGTTAATGCAGAAGAGATACGAAGATATTCCAGTATTGGGGCAAAGGCAGTCAGAATGATATCCTTATTGAATGCTAAATTCTTTACAAGTATGCTGAAGGTTACACAACCTTATTGTAGCAGTACTTTTGTCTTTCTGCAACTGACTAATAAGCTACTCTTCGAAATGTAAAAGTTAATTTCCAGAATATCCTGGATAATTTGTGGTATTGAAACAGTTTTATCATGTTTTCCCTTCGATCATATTGTTTTTCTTATTTAACAAACTGCAGTGCCCTTCAAATGAAGTGATTAGTATTCGAATGATTGCAACATGGCCCGAGTTATGCTGGTTGTTTACATTTAAAACAACTCGGTAGAGCTTAAGCTTTTAATGCAGGCATCAATAATTCAATCTCACAGGATGCATTTGGTCCTGATAAGGAATAATACAATGTCAAATGCAATTATATCTTTCATTTAGAATATTTCATTCTTTAGTATACTTTTGATTCTTTCATCTGAGTTGACCTTGGTTCATTTCCCTTGCTAGTTTGGACCAAGCACCCAATTGACTTTGTTTAACTTGCCTCGCTCGTTTCGGTTGCTTTGTCTACACCTAGATGGATCAAACTGATTAGTTTGCCCTACATGTCTGGACGAACCAAATTTATTGATTTGCGTTCAAACAAATCAAATTGATGGATTAGGATCCACCTAGCGTGTCTGCTTGATATGTTTAACTCATCCACCAGCACGGAGGTACATGTTGCGGGAGGTGCCGGGTTCGAGTCCTCCAACGACAGCGAGATTACGCTGTGAGATCTTGTGGTCGCGTTGCTCTTATCAACATCGTGGTACCGTGCCTCTAAAAATTTCCGAAAAGGGTTTCTGCTGAAGGGCCGCTTCGGCGGTGGGGCCGGTTACGTAAAAAAGTTTACCATCACAGTTTATGCCCCCGCGGGAAGGACCTAGTGGCTAGCGCATGTAGAACGTTGCACCAATGGACAACGGGTCAATCCCTCGCAAAAGCGAGGTCCGTCCCTCCATGCGCTGGTCATTAGTCCCAAGGGCCAAAGATCCATCGTGATTTATCCCCTTACGCAGGCCTGGGGTGGGCCAGTAGGGGCCGTTAGGTTGGCGGTTCCAACCTTGCACCAATTGATATGTTTAACTCATCCACCAGCATGATCAGCTCAACTTATCCCTTTGGCGTGTTGACTTTTTTTTGTTTTGTTTTGTTTCTTCATTCGGCTTGCTTAGCCCATTCAGTTCCCTCAGTCAACTTGATCGATCAATGTGGTTCACTTATATCATCTGCCTCACTCTTGCTGGCCTAATTTTGGCATGATGGTTTTACTCAATCCACCCATATTATTTAAAGTTGACCCATCCACTTTACTCAACCAATTCATTTGCCTCATCTTTAGTTGTCTACTTTTCCATAAAAAAATGGAATTAGTCAATCTAGTCTCAACGTCTTATCTCAAGGCTATTGTGAGGAAGATAAATCACGAAGAATTTTATGGATTTTGATATGGTGATCAAGACACATATAGATCATCTGAATACAGAAAAAGACTTTAAACCTTCTCCGAAAACGATCTTTGCCTTATCCGTAAATTCCATCGTGCCTTATCCATCATGCCATCCTCATGGGAATTAGTTGTCTACTTTTGACATATCGGTTTCACCCAATTCATCCATATTATTACCTTTAGAAACTTAGTCCATTCAGTTCACTCAAATCAATTTATCCCACTTAATTTGTCTACCTAATACTTAATCATCTAATTTTGGCACGTTGGTTTCACCAATCGACCCGTATCATCTATCTTTATTCTTACACTTTAAAATGACAAATACTATCACATTATGGATAAGTGAAATGAAGCATTTCATCTTTTAAATTGTTGGATGGTTGATTCATAAAAATTGATCACTTCATCCACAAAAATCTATCAGTATATGAACTATGTTCATCTTTCTTTCCTTTCACCAACCAAACATGAGCTCGCATCGTGGCTGTAATACAAAAGTAGCATGTCCATGCCCAATAAAATAACCAAGACGAGTGCTAAGTTTCAGTCCATCCTAATGCACAATTGTGATACATTCATGTTATTATCACCACATTCAACCAAGTAATTCCTGAGGATCCATGTTTCAGAGGTTTTAAAGAATTGCAGTAGTCACTGTCCATCACCAAGTTGTTCTACAAACCAAACTCCTCTCAGCAAATATCCACGTTCCTCCTGAAGCCATCATCTCCTCCTCGCCCGGAATAATTCTCCCTCCGGTCGCCACTTTCCCCGTCGAACAATTCCGTGGTCGGTCGCAATGTTCTTCTCCCCATCTTGAACCTAGTGTTGTGGTTTCTATTGCTCCCCATACTATCCATTTTTACTCTCTGAAAAGCAGTGTTTTCGACTCCGTTAGAACTGTGTTGAATCCTAAATCCTTGGTTCCTGCTATTGCCATGGTTTCTTGAACTCATTTTCTTCCTCACAGAATTAGCTTCTCCAGTCTCCAACTTCAAGTTCTTCACGTTTCGGATAGTTTCATCCAATTCTTTCAAACCAAATCTTTGCTTTTGATCAGAAGCCGCCATTTTTTTGCTGGAATCCATGGCGGCACCTTCTCTCAGAGAAATCTTCCAATCCTTCCTTGCAATTTTATCCGGAGCGTTGAAATTCTTCAGAGGTCGTGAGTTCTTTGATGTAAAGGTTGTATTTTTAGGCGTCTCCTCATCCAGATTCTTCGCTATGACGTCGGTAGCTTCATCTTCGTCTGAGCCATGGCTTTCTCTATCGTCCAATGATCTTCTTGACCTCCTCCTACTCCTTCCGCTTCCGCCGCTGGGAACCCAATCATCCGTTTCTCCCTCCTCGCTCGGCCTTGCTGCGACGCCGTAGGGCTTCACGCTGTGCACGGCGCCGTCGGGAAAGAACCTGGCCGACGGCAGCCCGTCGACGGGCGAGCGGAACACCTGCGGCCCGTCCCGGTCGTTCCACATGTCGAAACTTCCGGGGCGCTGGAACCGGTCGGCGAGGGCCCTGAGCTGGTCATCGGCGGAGACAGAAAAGAGATTTGGGGCGCGCTCGACGACCTCCCAGGGCCGCTCGAGCTCGGAGGCGGCGGCGCGTAGCTCGCTCCGCTTGCGCATCTCGTAGAGCTGCCGCTCGCGGCAAAGGCGGGCCTTGAGGAGCTGCTTCGCTTTCTTGGCCTGCATCCGTTTCCACTGCCACTTGGTTACGCCACCAGGGTACGTCCGTGGCCCGCCGCCCATGCGGATCACGAGCTCTCTGCGGCCGCGGCGGGGCTGGAGGACAGAGAGTTGGTGGACGCCGGAGAGGAATCGGGTGGAGGAAAGGGTCAAAGTGAGGACGGGAAGCCGAGGCATCGAGACGGTTACCGGGGGAAACCCTAGAGACGGCATTTTCTGGTGTGGAATTGAAATGGATGAATTGGGGAAGAACACAACGCGATTTGAGACGAGCGGAAGTGATCGCGGAGGACGAGGGTTTTTTCCTGACCTCTCTTCTTCGATCGCAAAAATAAACAAGACGAATAATTTCAAATCGCATCCAAAAGTTTACCTTTTTTTTAAAAATGCCCTCCTCGTGACCTTTAAGATGTTTATTTGACAGGAAAGAAATAGAAATTGCGAAGAAGAAAAAAATACAGTAAAAAGTTTTCCTTTATTTTCTTTTTATTTATTTATTTAATAGATGAACAGATTGAAAGGTCGATGAATTGATTTTTTTCTCTCTTTTAATTATATATCTTTCCGTCCAAATTAGATAGAAATCTTTTCTTCCCTTTTAAAATTTTTTCAAATGATAGAAATTTATTCTTGTAAACTTGCAATGTTTATTATTTGTTGATCGTTGATCATCATCGTTAATAGTTGGCCATCAATGTTAATCCATCGTAATATGGTATGTCTGTATTCCTTAATACGAGTGTGCGTCATTCAACATCAAAATCGGATATAATAGAACTTCTAAAGACTACCATGATCTATCCGTGATTATCATCATGGGCGTGAATCATTCCATAGATTAACATAGAGCTTCCAACATGGACCACGATCTGTTTGTAATCCTCATTATAGTCGTGGTCTCTACTATGATCAAGTCGTAGATCTCTCCGCGGTCGTTGCGCACCTCTGTCTTAAATTAGGATTTCGTTAATATATTATTATTATTATTTAGTTTGAATTTTCAATTTAAATTTTTATATTTATTTTTTCTATTTCATTAAGTAATTTTTTTATTTTTTTTTGTTTGAACTTTTTCTTTTCTTTAGCTTATTTAAATATGGACCTAGACTCTTGTAATTCAAATATTAGTTTTGGATTAATAAAAATTATTTGATTTCGTTTAAATATAGAGACGGATCCTCTTTTATTTACGAATTCCTCCTCCTTTGACTTTCTTTGTCCACCTCTCTTCTAGCGTTGCCATATGTGGAAGGATATATTCATCCTGCTACATCACCCGTGTCATGTTGTCATCATTCGTTGGCCACAACCTATCACCTTTGATGTCATTGGTCATCGATCATTGTCAACATCGTCATAGCCATCGATTATTGGCCATCGCCGCTCTCAATCTCCATCTTCGATCACGAGCGAACAATTTTTTTTTTTCATTTTCTTATCTTTTCCCAATTTCTTTATTTCGTCTTCAATTTTTTTTTCCCATTTGAAATGCGTTTCCTTTTTAATAATCCATCTTTCAGTTTCAGAGTCGAGTAAAAGGGGACTTGAGATCATCTTCGTGCCCTAAAATTTGAAGGCAAATTTACTAAAACGGGCTCTTACTTTTCGGAAATGCAAATAAAACACTACTAATTTTCATAATGCTCAAAGCACTTTCTCACTTAATTATTAACTCTAAAATATCTCTAAATTTAAAAAAAAAAAACTCTCTACTTTCTGAATTCTAAAAAAGTATTCCTTCCCGACAAAGAAATAAGTGAGAAAAAAGATTAAAAAAATTATAATTCAATCCACGAAACTCCTGTCATATGGAGTACCGGAGAAAGAATTCATTGTACACAGTCTTATCTTATTTTTTTTACAAGAGAGTGTTTCCATAATTTAAATCCGTAATTTTTTAGTCACAAGGTAACAATTTTACCGTTGTGTAAATCTCCTTTCTTGACGAGCAAAAAAGATTATATTCATTAATTCTTCGAAAGAAAAAAAAACAATTCCCACCGTATATACAATATCATCACTAACCCAAATACATGCAGCAACTGCAGATTGATACATGAGAAGAGATTCTTAGAGGTGCAAGGATTACTTTCTAGGATGATGTACATGTGTATTGAAGTCGACAACTAAAACATAAAATCTACTACAACAATGTCAATGTTTCAGTCTACGATGGAACAGCAAGGATGTTTCATGGAGCTGCTCCTCAGAAGTTCTTCCGCGATTTGCGAACAGCCTGTTGGATCTGCTTCTCGTGCTCTTTGAGCATGTCTTCCATGTTTCCCCCCAGTGGCATCAGCGGGCCTGAGTAGTGAATTCTTCTTGCTCTATTATGTCCATATACCTGCAATGCTCATTTCCACGGCCATTAGAAGAGCTAAAGCCATCATCAATCGAGAGACAAGCTTTGGTCTTACTTGTGCTGGTTCCTTGGCTATGACTATGCCGTCTTTCTTCTGTTCAGCATGTCGAGCTCCGTCGACTTGACTTCGTCTGGAGCCAGCATTGCCTCTCGCGGCAAATGAACCTGAGATGTCTGAGAAATCGGCACCGCCTAGGTGCGGCCGGTACGACATCTGTGGCCTTAACTGAGAGCCGTTTGGCTCCCTCATCGAGCTGTATGTTCGGCTTGGAGCGTGACGGGCCTGTTGTTGTTTCCTCCCAGACAAAGTAGAACCAAATGCATTAGGGTGCATGCCAGAATGAGAGAAGCCATTTTGTGATGGTCCTCCAGGAGGTTCCATTGGGAACCCAGAGGCAGTATCATCTTGTTCATCGCACTTCTTGCCGATGCTTTTCGTAGTGAGAAATCCATGTGGATTCTGCACAAAAAGGAGAAGTGTAAACTTTAGCATAGCCTAAGACAGGAATGACAACGAGAACTGGCGATCAATGCGATATTCTCCAACCATCCATGACAAGCATATTCTTCAAACCAAAAGAGCATAGAACTGTTCATATCACCTGCCGTTCTTGTGCTGGCATTGCTCTGGAAACCCTATTCTGTGGCCTGACTGATTCAGATGCACGTCCCCTGGCACCTGCTCTCTGCCTGCAAAATTCATAAACAAGCCATGCTTGTAACTTTGTAACTTTTACTTGGCACAATCAGAAGAGCTCTAATTATGTAGGGCAGATGTATGAGACGGCATACCTCCTAGCCTCGTCCTGAAGTTTGGCATCATACTCTTTACTTGGAGGATATTTAGGCAAACTTGAAGGATCACAGGCTAATGGCATTGTTGTGAAGAACTGAAAAGTAAAGTTATGAGAATTTTGAATGGAGTATCAGAAGGGAAAACGCAGTATAGCGCCACTAAAGAAACAAACTGCTAAATTATGAACCTTTTTTTGCACAGAAAATGTAATCATAACATTCTAGGTTTGCACATGAAAGAAGTTCATATACCTCACTTTGAAGGGCTGAGGCAGCAGTTCCCCTTTTCTCTGGTTCTATAGCAAGAAGATAATCAAGGAGAGACAAAGCTGAAGGTGAGAAGTCTTTGAAGGTATCGGCGAGACAGCGCCTATACTGATGCTGAGGTTTGAATATGGTCGCATGAGGCAGCTTTGATTTCTCCCAGTACTCTTCTGAAGGTGAACCACAGAGCTTGAAGATCTTATGCAGTTGTTCCACCTAATGTGGTGCAGACATCAACAATTTAAATGAGAAAAGGAAAAGAAGTCCAAGTTTTCTTTCCATTTTAGTCGTCTCAATATCTCATCCTTGAAAATTTGCGAAGAAACTGAACATACCTCGGTTCGTCCAGGCATGATTGGCCTCCCGGCATATAATTCTGCAAGAATGCAACCAGAGCTCCACAAATCAACAGCAGCGCCATACTCTGTAGCACCAAGCAAAAGCTCAGGAGGCCTATACCACAAGGTTACTACGCGACTTGTTAACTGCTGATTTTGGTCAACAGTGAGTAATGTCGCAAGGCCAAAATCTGCTATTCTGAGCATGCCACTGTTGTCTATTAATAAATTTGAGCCCTTTATATCTCGATGCAAGACCCCACGACTATGACAGTGATCAAGGCCTTCAAGCAGCTGTTTCACATAACACTTTACCTGAAGTTGATATCCCACTGATCAGAGGAGAAATTTTTTTCAAGAATAGCTATAACAGCTGAAATCTACCAATATCAAACTACCTGTGGCTCAGTGAATCTGACACTGGATCTTGCTGCGAGTCCAGCTAGATCATGCTCCATATATTCAAATATGAGATATAAGTTGCATGACATCCGTGACGTGATTATTCCCTCGAGCTTTATGACATTTGGGTGATCAAGTCTACGTAGAATATGGATTTCCCTCGCCATAAAGCGAACACTTTCAGGATCCATATTAACAAATCTCACTTTCTTGAGAGCAACAATTTTACCAGTCTCCAGATCACGGGCTCTAAAGACATGACTATAAGTTCCTTCACCAATCTGATATAAGAAAAATTTAACAATGATCATCCAAGTATTTATGTTTCAATCTTTGTCTTCTAACAACATCATACTAAGCATTAACGACCTATATGCAGTATCAACAAATCCGGTTTTAGAGAATCATAATCGTTAGCGAATGACCCTGATATGAACATTAATTCTGCAGGAGCTACTATAATGACAAAATAAAATAAAATTCAACCTAAGGTGGAAATGGGATCATTCAAAAATGTTATGTCAAGGGGGGAAAAAAGTTAAACCTTATCTAATTTCTCAAATGAGTCACCTCTCCTGGGTAGCCACCCATTTATTGCTTCCCCTGCAACATCTGTAAGCCAAGAAGGCCAACCTGCTGCAACTTGCTCCCCTGCAAGGCAATTGGGCACACTACTGATTCCCAAGTCATCTTCGATATTGTAAGAAGAACCTATACCACTGGAGCCATGTTTCTGTGCTCCGACATCCACAGTGACTCGTCTCTTGTGTGCTCCAACATGGCTGGTCCTCTGAGCGACTGTGGAATCCTCCTCTTCTTCCTCCGAGGAGCCAGAGGAGTTGGCGTCTGAATGCTCATGTCGCTTGGATGAAAATCTAGAACTGCCATGGTTTCCACTGAGTGTTGCAGTAATGATGGCTGCCACAACCTCGTCTTTCTGCGAGAATGTGACAATACGGTTCAAGGACTTCGATCGATCCGGCACACCATCCTCGTCTAGCACGCCCTTGGAACAAAGGCAGCCCATAAGCAGAAACAATATCAGAGCCTTTATATTCTTTTCATACGCAACAAACAAGTCAATAACGCACAGGATGGTGTCATCCAGATCGACCTAAAATCTAGGTTTCTAACTCCTACTCAGGAAAAAGGGAAGAACATCTAATGGACCGAGCAAGCACGGCTGCCCTCAAATCTCAAAGCACGCGCCACAAAAAAAAAAAAATTCAAACTTTTACAACAGAAAATCTCTCTACAATCATCACTGCCTCGATGACATCGAGGACGAATGCTCGTCCCCGGAAGAATAAATTCAACGATCTAAGCAATCTCGAAATATGAGATTAAACGCAAAAGATAGGCGATCGAGAAAAGAACCCTAGCCCGTCAAACCGCATAGGGAACCAACCGCGGGGAGGGAGGATTGGAGGGCGCGAGACCGGCAACAATGATCAAACTTAGAAAAGGAAATCTCAAGGAGCAAAAAGGAAGAACCGGGAATGCATACGATAATTTGACGTCGAGCTTGCCCAATCGCTGGCACTCGATATTCTTCATTCCGCCATAAATAGAGAAGAGGGAAAGGCGGAGACGATGTTTGGATACAGCAAAAGAATAACATAATTAGAACAGAAATGCCAGGAACCTGAAAACAAACGGAGGAATGAAACGGATGCTGATTCTGCCAGATGTTTCATTCATGCACTGAGTTTCGGCTGCGCTATATATATATATATATATATATATATCTAAATAATATATATAAAAGATTCTATTGCACCTCAAAATTCCTTTAGTATTTGTCTCGGTATAAAAATATTTACTATAATTTATCAAAGGTTACACCTCAAATTTGAAATTGTCCAAACACAATTTCATAATTTCATATTTATCAAAGAACACATTTCATTTTTTTTTTATCCCTTCCGTCAAACGTAGATACTAAGATGGCCGAAAAAAAGATGGTACTGAGAATTTAAATCTCATACCACTGTGTTCCTGAGAATATAATTTTCAGTATTATTTTTTTTTCGGTCAGTTAATATTATACGTAGTATTAGGAATTTAAATCTCAGTATTATTATGTTTCTGGGAATATAATTTTCGGCACCATTGTGTTGTTCCTGAGAATATAATTCTCAGCATCATCTTTTTCTTGTGACAGTTTAATATTGTATATGATGCTGAGAATTTAAATCTCAGGACCACTGTGTTCCTAAGAATTTAAATCTCAGAACTACTGTGTTCCTGGGAATCTAATTCTCAGGACCATCTTTTTTTAGATGAGCTTCATATTGTACGTGGTATTGGGAATTCAAATTCCAATATCACTGTGTTCTTGGAAATATAATTTTCAATACTATATTTTTTTCGATCGGCTTTATATTCACGTTTGGTGGGATGGATAAAAAAGAAATGAAATATGCTCTTTGATAAATATGAAATTATAAAACTGTGTTTAAAAAAATCTAAATTTGAAGTGTCTCTTTGATAAATTACCGAAATATTTAAGAATTATTAGAATCAACTTTTATTTGTAGCATAATGTTATTCTTTTATCCGTGAGCATATTATATATATATATATATATATATATATATATATATATATATATATATAGAGGGGAATTTGATCTCCAGCGTGATCATCTCCTATGCTAATGCTCCATCGACCCATGCATCTATATAGTGTCGCCGTCGTCCGAATTACATCGCTTGGCCGCCATCAAGGACCAAACGCAATCGATGCGCAACTCGTCGACGGTCCGGTGGGACTCAGCTTTCGGGCAGTTAGCGCCCGAAATCCGATGCAAAACCGTCGAAAAATACCGAATCACGCAGTCGGCAGTGGCGCGCCCACTGTCGGCCGCGATCGGGTTGGATTCTGGCCGAATTACGGTCGGAATCCGACGACGGATGGACCGACAAGCGCCACTGTCGGCCGCGATCGGGTTGGATTCCGACCGAATTGCAGTCGGAATCCGGTGCCGGACGGGCCGACGTCACTTGTCGGTCCGTCCGTCGTCGAATTCCTGCCCGATCGCAGCCAAAATTGGTCGCCCGATTCTGGCGACCAATTTCGGTCGGCCGACGGTCGAATCGCGGTCGGCCGAGTATAGCGAACAGATCGGCGTCGACTGTTGATTCGTCCAGCACTGGATTTCGACCGTGATTCGGCTGAAATCCGGCCCAATCGCGGCCGACAGTGGCCGCGCCACTACTGGGCGCGTGATTTGATCATTTTCGACTAATTTGCCCGGTCTGACAGTAGCTGGACGGCACGGCGACGACGCCTGCACCGCGTGTGGGTCTCGCGTGGAGTGCACGAGTGCATAGGAGATCATCGCACAAAAGAAAGAATATATATATATATAATTCATTCATGGACATCTTCTAATTCGATTCTTAAACCCTAAAAAATGACGGTAAATAATAAAGATGTAAGCATCTTCATTATTCATTATCATGGTTCGATCGAGTACATGTTATAATTAAATCTTTAAATCTCAAGGGATCGAAAATGATGTTCTATATATATATATATATATATATAGTTATTAAATAATTTTTAGAATTCTAAAGGAATTTCATGACCTTTTCGTTCACTCTATTTTTTTTTTTTTTAAATTTAGTCGCGTGGAATGCTCAATTTGAATGGATTTTTTTTTTAATTGCATGATCAACCGGAATTCAAACCGCCAACTGTTAAATTTTGTTAAACGTCGAAATTGTTGATTACAATTAGCTCGAACACATGATTCTAACAGTTGAAATCAGTGGGTCAACCCATTGGAATTGACAATTCAACCAGTTAGAACCGACAAAATTATTAAAAAAATTTAACGAGGAAGATTATTTTGTTTTACTTATCAATTACTATTATTCAAAAATTTAACAGAATATTATTCTCTTTAATTTCAAATTTTCATTTCCTTTCAATTTTAATTCTCCGATTCTAATAAAAAGAAATTTATCTCATCCTCAAAAATATAAAAAAAATAACTATTCAGAATATTGATCTCAAAGACATTCAATTTACCAATAATGAAAAAGAAATTTATCTCATCCTCAAAAATATAAAAAAAATAACTATTCAGAATATTGATCTCAAAGACATTCAATTTACCAATAATGAAACAGAGCAATTTTTAATAGCCAACTCATAGAAAAGTGTCAAAATTTATAAGATTCAAAAATTCTACCTTCAAAATAATATATTTTTATAAAATATTTTAAGAAAAATATTTTTTCGTTCTAAAAAAAATATGAAAAAAAATAAATATTAAAATGTCTCGTATAAATTTCAATCGGGTAGAAATTATTAGTCATTGAAATAACACATTTAAATAAAACATCCGACAAAATTTAGGATAAAATATTCTCAAATGTAACTCTTTAGATTTTCATCGTCAAGAGAATTATTAGTTAAATTTATTTCTAAAGAATATATTTCTTTTAGTTTGGTTTAAATATATTTTTGAATATTTTGTCAATAATTTATTAACTCATTTGCTAGACATGTTCCACAGACTACATTTATTCACGTAATTAAAAAAATATATACAACAAGAAATTTAATTGAAAATTTTAATAACTTAAATAATAAATTATTTTTATTTCTGATATTTATAATAATGATCATTAATAAACTCATCAAAATTTGGGTGTAATTTATTATTAAATTGATAACTCATGAATAATTCAAAAATATTTATTAGTATATTTAACTTTTAACTAACCATACACTCTTCGTAATATTTCGTAGTCATTATGTTTAATTTTAAAAAATATAAATTAATTAATAAAATATTTTAAATTTTATTTAGTAATATTAGTTTTAATATTGTAAATATTGTTCAACTTAAATTTATGTAGCAGTCTATTATTACTAGTGTATTTTTTTCATATTTACTAAGTATGTCATATATATTTTAAAATTTATATGTTCAAGATATATTAAAAATGTAAATAAATTAAATTAAATCAATTAAAATTGCTATTTTTTTATTTATGAACACATTATAATATAATGAACTAATAAAATAAATTTTATAAAATTAATAAAATAAGACTTCAAAAATTTCTATACGATAAACCAACCTATTTAACATATTAATTACTATGAAATTCATTTCAATATAAATAATTATTATGCACATTTTTTTATCAAATGGTTAATAATTATAATATATATATATATATCAACTGGGCATTAGATCGGTGCACGAAAAGCTATGTGAACAGTGATTTAACTGTTCACATTAGATAGTGTGAACAGTAAAATCACTGTTCACAACAATTATACACTCATAGATGCGCATGAATTAGGCACCCATCTAATCAAGATAATATATATATATATATATATCAATGGAATATATAAAGTAGTATTTATGAAAATTTAAAAGTATTTAATAATGAAATCGACTAACTTTTCAGTGTGTATTATCTTATTTCTCATATAATTATAATAAATTTTTATAATATAGTTTTAACTTTAAATAAATATATATTAATGATGAATTTTTATCATATTAATAATTAAAAAAAAATGAATTATTTTTTTTTATAATATTTATTTAGTTGTATTTTCTTTAGATCTTACACCAATATAAAATATTTTACATGAAATATTAGTTATGTATTATAATATTTAATACCAATAAAAAAATTCTTCTTCTTACTTATTAATATAATAAAAATACTAAAAATAATTTTTATAATATTATATAAAATATAACTTAAATATGGATTGTAAATTAATTTATTTAAAATTCAAAATATTAATAATAGTAGTTTAAAATTTATAAAAGTATAATTTTTATTAAAATAACGGATAAAATTAAATGTCCATGAAAAATCTGAAGTTTGAAATAAAAATTTAAGAATTATTTTGTAAATTATTTGATTTTAGTGATATAGATAGTAAAATAAATTTCGATATTTTATAGTGGTAGTCATAAAATACTCAAAGTTTTTGTATCATCTCTATTATTATAAAAAAAAAATTAACTTGTCCAGTATCAACCATCGCATTAGAACAGATATTTAGTTCAAAAGATAATATATTGAATTAACGACGATTTAATTTGTTTCATGATTCTTTAGAAGCACAACCATTATTTTAATGATTGGGCAAGAGCAAAAAAAAAATTAAAAAAAAATGTAACTTTCAGTTGAAGAATTTGATACCGAAAGGAATACTACTATTGAAATGGAAATGAATAAGTATATTTTTTTTTATTTTTTAATTATATATATTCTTTATTTTTTTTAATAAATAATTTCTAATCATACCGAATCGTGAACTATAATCGTCCTGAATAATTATAATTAAGAGTAAATTGTCAAAGGAAGTGAATGAGTTGGACCATAAACAATAATTCGATCAAGATCAAACAATAAATATACATCTCAGTTCTAGACAACATTTTATATTTAAATTTATGTCTTCCTTTTTTTCCCACCTCTTTTTTGTTTTCCACGTGTTAGAAAGTGTGAAACCTCAAGGGATGAATAAATTATTAATTAAATCGAATTAGCTGATATAAATTGAAAATTCAGTTCTGATTAATTCAGAAATTTATTTATTTTTAATAAAAATATCAATTATTTTGTTTTGTTTGGTTCGATTTTAATTTAAAAATTTAAAAATTAATTAAATTCAATTGATTATTCGATTGAAAAATCAAATAAAAAATTAATTAATTAATTGTTCAATTTGATTATTTTATACTTTTCAATTAAAATATTAAAAAAATAATCAGTAGGTCAAGTGTTGATGAATAAATTTAATGTTCGACTCAGTAAGAAGTCATTTACATTCATTCAATATACATCAAAATCAATTAATAAATAAACTTGAATAACTTGATAAATTAAATAAATAAGCTTGAACATATATATGTTCGACTTGTTAATGTTCATAAATAGTATTCGTGAATAATATTTCGTGAATAATATTTATGATTAAACTAATTTAAAAATTATTTATAAACTTATTTATAAATCAAAATTAAAATATTAAAATTTTAAATAAGCAAACATGATTTAAAAGTTTAATAATATTTAAATAAGTCAAATTTAAAAAAGTCTGAATCATTCAAATTTGAATCGAGCTTAATTAGAAGCTCGGTACCTATGGTACCTATTAAATGAGCTAAATTCAATCTTAAAAAAAATTAAAGTCAAATTTGAATGAATTTTTCAATAATTTAATTAATTTTATGTCGACTTGATTATCTTATTAAATAAACTCAAACAATTTTTCTCAGCTCATTTACCGTTCCATGAGTACTATTGTTTCGGTTATTAACCGTGACTTTTCGCCTTTTTCGATCACGGAAAAGTTTGAAAATAGAGGAAAAGATCGATTTCCAGAAAGCAACTGATTGCTTCCTGCAGCTTCTTTTATCCGATGCCGAACTGATTCGATCGGGAGCCAAGGTGGATCGACGAGCTTCAGGAAGAGCAGTGGATCGAGGTATCGCATCTTTCTTCCAGCTGCTTTTGCTCTGCTTTTATTCGCGATTTCGATCCAGATTCCGGCGAGATGTTTTCGGCTTCCTTTTTCTCAGTTTCGAGATCTCCGTCTACGGAGGGAGTTCATTTTAGCGAAGTTTCTTTTGTTTACTCGACCCTAATTGGATAATAGAACAACCATTCCTCTCCGATCGATTTTTCTCAATGTTTGTTTCACTTTCGCCTGCTCAATCTAAAGTCGCAACCTTAATCTGCTTTTGCAAAGTTACATCGCGATGGAACATTAACATCGCCTCGACAAGTATTCCTTCTTTGTTTTTTTCCCCCATACTCTGTGCTCTTTCTTCCTTTTGCTGCTTTCGAGCGACGAAATACAAACGAACAAAGTGGAAATTAGAAAGGAACGGGGCAAGTATGACAAATCAAAGAAAGCTCACCCCACCAGCATCTTCCTGTACCAAGTGTCCAAGTGCCGTACGTGGCTGTAGCCGCTGCATACAGTTCACAGAACACGCAAGCAGCGTGCAGGAAGATGCTATGGAGTAGGGTTTCACAACTAGACGATACAAAAAATATCATATGAGTTTGTGTTTATGACTTTAGTTTCCGCTGCTGCTAATCGATTGGCCTCCTTGTTTAATATTAACCCCTCCCTCAAAGAGCATAGATATCATTTCCGTTCCGTTCCTCTTTGCGCTGATTACTAGTCTCAAGGGCCAAAGGTCCATCGTAATTTACCTCTCTTACGATGGCTCGGGGACGGATTGGTAGGGGCCGTTAGGTTGGCGGTTCCAACCTTTGTTGCACAAAAGAGATATCATTTCCGCCTGCGGGAAGGACCTAGTGGTTAGCGCATGTAGACGTTGTATCATAGGATAACGGGTCAATCCCTCGCAAATGCGAGAGTGTCGTCCCTTCATGCGCTATTTACTAGTCTCAAGGGTCAAAGGTCTACCGTGATTTACCTCCCTTACGATGGTCCGGAACGGACTGGTAGGGACCGCTAGGCTGACGGATTCCAACCTTTGTATTATAGAGATGTCATTTCTCCGTCTGGATGGTGTAGTAGCTAAAGCACGAAGATGCTTGTAGATTTGACATGAGTTAATTTCGAATGAGGTCTAAAGTCTTTTTTTGATTCAGATGACTCTCACGTGGCTTTACCATCACGTCAAAGTTCGTAGGACCCTCTGTGATTTACCTCCCTCACAATGACCATGAGACAGGTCGATGAGAGTCGTTAGATTGACGATTTCAATCTTCTATAGATTTACAGAGATGTCATTGTCCCCACCACTACAAAAAATATAATCATTAGCGACGAATTTAGCGACAAAAATATTTTCGTTGCGGATAAAGCGTCGCAAATATTAGCGACAAAAATAGCGACGAATTTTAGCGACGAATTCAAAATTTCGTCGCTAATTTCGTTGCAGACGTTACGACGAATTCAAAATTTCGTCGCGACTTTCGTCGCAAATCTGCGACGAATTTTTAATTCGTCGCAGATTTTTGCGACGAATTAATTGTTTTCGTTGCTAATTTTTGCGACAAAAAAAAATTCGTCGCAAAACTTTACGACGAAAAAATAAATTCCGCGTAGAAAATTTGCGACGAAATTACAATTTCGTTGCTAAATTTGCGACTGATACAAATTCGTCGCAAAAATCGTCGCAAAATTCGTCGCAAAAAACCATATTTTGCAACGAATTCATTTTTCGGCGCAAACTTTTGCGACGAATTAATTTTTCGTCGCAAATTTCGTTGCAGAATTTGTCGCAGATTATTTTCGTTGCTAAATTCGTCGCTAATTTGCGACGAAAACAAAATTCTATAATTTAGCATTTGTATTTTTGTCGCTAAATAAAAAAAATTTCAGCAGGTTCCATTCGTTTCGATATTTTATCGTATATACAAATTTCACACACACAAAACAAAACACAATAAGTTCTGATATCCAAAAATATTTCATATCCAAATAAATACATTCAATACAAATAAAACACATACATTCAATACAACAAAATAACATTCAATAATATCCAAAAATATTTCATATCCAAATAAATACAAACTAACACAATAAGTTAAGAACAATACAACATTCCAAACAACAAAGTTATATCCTACAACATTCCAAATATCAACATAGTTCTGATATCCAAATAACAATGTCCACTCAAAATATCTCAACACATGCGAAAGAAAAAAGAAAAGATTATCTGCTAAGCAACGACCGTCATTCTTCTACCTGCATTAGAAAAGAAACAAACAAAAAGTATCATACATTAAAAAAAACTATCTACTAACATGAAAATAAATATGCATAGACTTACTCAGATGTGCATTTTTCAACCGGCATAAGGATTGACTTCATCATTCCTGTTTAAAGCAAAATAAAAAGTACTAATCAAAAATTAAAAAAAAGAAGGATTAACAAACTCAATAAACTAAAAAAAGGTAAAAGTACTAATTATAAACATGCATACAATATCATCATCGTCGCCACCATCATCCTCATTACTAGGAGGAATATGACTTGGACCGGAACTAAATTGCTGAAACTGTCGCATAAGAAAAATTTGATGTCGTCGCATTTCTATCATTTCTTGATCCCTTTGTGAGTTTTGTTGTTGTATTTCTAGAATTTGCTGATCTCTTTCAAGTATTATGCCCTTCAAATTGCTAACCTCCTCAGTTAAGTTATGTATCTGTGTCGTTACTGCTGGTGGAGTAGAAGAAATAAATCTACGAGGAACATTACTGGTGAATGAGATAGTTAAGATAGTTGAAAAAAAATAAAAAACCAATAAAGCTTTGTTCCATGTTTAAGGGAAGTAATGCAGCTGGGGATGTTATCAACTGTTCAGTTGAATCTTGAGTCTTAAGAAATCCATCCAATAAAAAACCAACAGACCTTGGTCTGATTTCTACTACTTCTCCTCTTATATATATGTTCATATTTGATCTTTCGGCAACAAGACTCCTCAATTCTTGCATTGACATTTTCTCAAATATTTGAGGAAGTATGGTTTTAGCAACAACCATAACACTTTCCTGCAAAGTAAACATCAAATTGTAAAAAAAAATAGAAAGGGATACATTAACTCGAGTAACCTGAAAGTAGAAACATTAAAGGAACTGAAGTGCTTAACTAATAAACAATTTTTTTCATTCAATTATCAGTAGGAACATTGCAAATTTACAATTAGCCAGTACATAACAAAAGATCGTGATTGCAAAAGTATAGTTCAACTGGCGACTACATCAATCACATTCTCATTGAATATTTATACACCCTAACATTATATATCTAGAAATTACTCTGAAGAGGAAATTTTAATTCTAGCGACATACCTAATTGCCAACTGAGCTAAACTAGATAAGTAATACATAAAGAGAAACATGAGACAGTGTATAATAGTATACCTGCCAAAGAAAATCTTCAATAGCTGGATCTGATTTTAGTAGTGAGAGAATCTTTTCAGAGTCGATGAAAAAACAATGGACAACAGAGTCAGTAACCATGTCACAAATATATAGCTTCCCAATTAGCACTTCGTATAAGCCCAAAGTAGTTCCATGTGAGAATGTTGGATGCAATGCATGCTTGTTTCTCAACTTCTTGCTAGTCCATTGAGGAGATAAACATTTATTAAATACCAAGATACAGTTAGAGAAGAGCTTCACTAACACATTAGCACAAGGACTTTGAATCTAACCTTAACTACTCCAATGGATATTAGCCATATTCCAGTGCGAAAAGCTGCCGGAACTCTCGGACAGCTGACCGGTGGCTGGCGGCGTGGTCGCGGGTGGCTGCCGGAACTCTCGGACAGCGGCGGGGGTGGGATCGCGGGCGGCGGCGGGCTCGCCGGCGCTGGCGGCCTCGCGGGCGGACGGCGGGCTCGCGGCCGCTGGGGGGCACGCGGGCGGACGAGGGGCCGGCGGCGGCCGCGGCTCGCCGGCTCTCGCGGCGGCGGGCTCGGCACCAGCGACTACCGCGGCCGGACGACGCTTTGGCTGGCGCCGGCCGGGGCACGCGGCGACGAGGATCGCTCGGACGGGCATGCTGGCGGGCTCGCGGTCGGACGGCGGTTCGTGGGTGGACGGCGTGCTTGTGGACAGCTGGCTCTGATGATGTCGGGCACGGACGCTGTCGGGCAGTGGCGGAGGCTGTCGTGCGCGAGGAGTTGGAATTAGGGCATCAGGCGCAAAAAAAAAGGGAAACTTTGCAACGAATCTTTGGATTCGTTGCAAATTTGCAACGAATCCACAGATTCGTTGCAAATATTTTTTAAAAAAAAAATAAAAAATTTGAAAACGTTAACTAATTTTTTTAATATTTTTTTTATAAATTTAAAAGTTTGCAACGAATCCAAGATTCGTTGCAAATATTTAAAAAAAAAATTTTAAAAATTTGAAAACGTTAACTGATTTTTTTAATATTTTTTTTTATAAATTTAAAAGTTTGTAACGAATCCGAGATTCGTTGCAAATTTGCAATGAATCCGAGATTCGTTGCAAATTTGCAACGAATCTGTGGATTCGTTGCTATTTAGCAACAAATCCAATATTCGTTGCAAAATATTTGCAACGAATATGTGGATTCGTTGCAAATTAAAAAATTTGAAAACGTTAACTGTTTTTTTTAATATTTATTTTTTATAAATTTAAAAGTTTGCAACGAATCCAAGATTCGTTGCAAAATATTTGCAACTAATATATGGATTCGTTGCAAAATAGCAACAAATCAACAGATTCGTTGCAACAAATCCACAAATTTTAAAGTTTTTTAATTTTTTTTTTTAAATATTTGCAACGAATCCAAATATTCGTTGCAAATATTTTTTTAAAACAAAATTAAAAAACTTTAAAATCGTTAACTGAATTTTTTTAATATTTTTTTTTTATAAAATTAAGAGTTTGCAACGAATCCAAGATTCGTTGCAAATTTGCAACGAATCCACAGATTCGTTGCAAATATTTTTTAAAAAAAATTAAAAAATTTGAAAACGTTAACTGATTTTTTTAATATTTTTTTTTATAAATTTAAAAGTTTGCAGAGATTCGTTGCAAATGTTTTTTAAAAAAAAATTAAAAAATTTGGAAATGTTAACTGATTTTTTTAATATTTTTTTTATAAATTTAAAAGTTTGCAACGAATCCAAGATTCGTTGCAAAATATTTGCAACTAATATGTGGATTCGTTGCAAAATAGCAACGAATCAACAGATTCGTTGCAACAAATCCACAGATTTTAAAGTTTTTTAATTTTTTTTTTTTTAAATATTTGCAACGAATCATGGATTCGTTGCAACTTTCCAACGAAATTTGCAACGAATCCAAATATTCGTTGCAAATATTTTTTTAAAACAAAATTAAAAAACTTTAAAATCGTTAACTGAATTTTTTTAATATTTTTTTTTTATAAAATTAAGAGTTTGCAACGAATCTGTGGATTCGTTGCAAAATTAGCAACGAATCCACATATTCGTTGCAAATAATTTTTTATTTTAAAATAAATAAAATACTTTAAACTCGTAAACTAACTTACAGATCTCCGAATGAGATAAAATCAATGCCAATATATTCATCTAGTTCTCATTTTATAAACATCGGCAAAAAAATTGTAATCCGAGCATTTTTGAATATCGATCTGTCTGAGAAATCTAATTCACGTTCAAAAAATCACGTATCGCAATATTTTCGGTAAAATTGATTTTTAAAAATATATATATAATCAGGGGAACTAGACGAACACATAGGAACTTGTTTCATCTCATTCCGAACTCTTTAAGTCATTTAACCGGCTTCGAAGAATTTTTAATATTTTTTTTATAATAAAATAAAAATCTGCGACGAATTATGTATTCGTCGCTAAATTAGCGATGAAAAAAAAAGTTCGTCGCAGATTTCTGCAACAAATTTATTTTTTCGTCGCAGAATTTGCAACAAAAAAAAATTCGTCGCAAATTTATTAATTCGTTGCAGATATCTGCGACTAAATTTTTTTTTCGTCGCTAATTGGCGACAAAAAAAAAATTTCGTCCCCAATTTGCGACGAATTTTGCAACGAAATTTAAATGTTGGAAATTTTATAATTTTTATAACAAATTATTTTTCGTCGGAAATTTCGTTACAAATCTGCGACGAAATATTAAAGTCGTCGCAAAATTTATTGCAGATTTGCAACGAATAATTTTCGTTGCCAAAGTTCGTCGCCAAAAAATAGTTTTTTTGTAGTGCACGGGGAGGACGTGGTGACTAAGGCACGACGACATTTGCAAATACGACCACCACGTCAGGGTCCAAAACTCTTTTCTGGATTTAGATGACTCATACGTATCTTGGCCACCATGTCAAGGTTCACAGGCCCCTCCGTAATTTATCTCCCTCGTAATAGTCGTTGGACAGGTCGATGGGGGGCGTTAGATTGACGGTTCCAACCTTTTGTAGAAATGCTAGTGATCGTCCCCTCTAAAGGACCAAGTAACTAACATGAATGGTAAATTATTCCAATGAGTAAGGTTCAATCTTTGAAACTGTAATAATTTTCGGATTGTCTACCTTTCAACTGTGTTGGTTTTTAGTTGGGCAAAAATATTTTTCGTGATTTAACTTCCTTCATCTAGTTGTGGGATCGACGATGAGAGATGTTTAAGGTGAGTGCATCACTTTTTGCCCCAAAGAGATGCTAGTGATCCCTCTCTCGGGCTACGATGGAACGACAAGATGTCAATATAATTTTTGAGACATTTTCAATTCGATTTCTAGTTGGGATGAATTTACATAAAATTTTCTTCAAATTAGATAATAAACTTTAGAACGCTGATCTATTGGATTGTTCATTGTGAATATTTTTCAAGTTATTTTGATGGCTGATAGAAAATTTATATCGGATCGGATCTATCATCCCAGAATTAATCGAGCCAAATATCTAATATCAACTAAAAAAATACTAGTGATCTTGATGATCAATGAAAAATTTCTAAGGAATCGAGTCGATCACCCATGCTAAATAAAACTAGTGATCCAATCTAGCACTCGATCGGTGAATCCTAGTTGGTTGTGGTCCGCTAGTCCAGCTGTCCTGCTAGACTTGAGCACAACTCACTTATTCATTCGGCTTTTGCACTGCTGTTTGTGTAGTATTCTCAACCCATACCTCCTACTTAATTTATCTGTTTATCTAATTGATTTATTTAGTTCACTTAACTCATTTTGATCTCGTGATTCATTTTATGAATCAAGCTGATAAGGAATATTTATTCTTTATTTTAGTTCATAAAATATAATGAACATATAATAACTACAAATAGAAATATAATAAGGAATATTTTAGTACAGATACAAAATAACTATGGATAGAAGGAAATTTACAAGTTTGTTTATCTCTATTGACCACTTCAAAATGCTCAATTGCTCCCTCAGTTGCTCCATCTAGTTAGTCCAACTAATCATCGTCTCGTTTAATTTGATCCTAAACTAATAGACTAACCCACCTATAAACCAATCGATATTAGACTATTGCGCTTAATCAACTCAACTAGTTTAATTGAGATGATTGATGTAATCAATTGACTCACCCATCCTAAAACTTGTCTAATTAGAATAAATTGATCGACTTGTTTAACCTTCTTGACCTAGCAGGTATGCATGGATCAACCAACCTAACAAATCCTATTGTACTCAGTCGAACCAACTTACACACCTAAATATCCATCGACAAACTTGACTCGCTTTTAAGTAACTGAATGTGCCAAAATAAATTAAACTTAAATATTTTATTTATTTATCTTAGTTGGCATAGGATATTCAACCAATCAAAAAGTGTTCACAACGAACGATTCAGCAATCCAACATTTTAATATTTATTATTCTATTTGAAAGAAAATTTTTATAAATACATGATAGCTGAGAATCCAATCAAAAATGCTTAAATGTTTTACTTTGAATCATAGGATAGATAGAGAATAATTATGCGTTGGAATATAAAAAGAATTATTTATTTTTTGACTTGAGAAATTTAGGAATAATTATTCCATTAGAAAATGATTAAGAATAGAATAGATATTCCAACGAGTATACTATTCGAGATCGCTATTGTTTTCTACGAAGAAATTAGAAACTTAACAGTTTTTTTCCCTCATTCTTTTTAGGTTTTCATGCACTATAATATTTTTTTTTACCATGTAAAAAAGTCTCGTCTGATCGTTGCCGTGAAGGAATACACTATAGAAACATCGTTTCAAATTTCTCTCAATATAGAGTTCATAACTTGCACGAGAGGCAATAGTTAGTGCGGAATGGTCCCACGGAAATAGTGCAGCTATTAAAATACGACGGAGTTTATAGATAAAATGAGGATCGATTTTGGAAGAAGTTTAAATTTTTTTTTTGAATTCAGTTGATCTCTCATGTGTCTTGATCATCACGTCCTTCGTGATTTACTTCCCTCGCAATAGCCATGGAAGAAATTGATGGGGGCCGCTAGATTTACAAATTTCAACCTTTGTGGAATAGTTAGCGTGGAACATATATTAAATAAAAACACACATCGTAAATAAAATAATACTTTACCCAAATAATACACCTAAGTAATGTAAGGTTACGTTTAATAGAACATAATGTAATCCAAGTTGTAATGTAATCAAGGTTGTAATGGAATCTTGATTACATTACTATATTTGAATAAAAATTATATATAATTTTGGATTACAAAGGTAATTATATTTTTTTGTTTGGTGTCTATTACAAATACGATAGGAATCGATCGATGATGACGACGGCGATGGTCACCGGCGACGGCCGTCGATGTCGGATGGTGATCGGCCGTGAGCAACCACCAAGATGTCGGACGGCGATCGGCCAAGCGATCGGAGCGATCGGCCGGCGATCGATCGACAAGCCGGCGGCGGCCGGTTGGCGATCGCAACAACGACCGACCGGCGGTCGGCGGCAGCGGCGACGGCACCAGCGGCCGGCCGACAGCGGCGGCCAAACGATCGACGGCGGCGGCCGGCAATCAGACGGTCGACACCGATTCTTGGCGACCAACCGTCGATCGGCGTGGTGGCGACCGACCGTCGGCCCGTAGTGTCGGCCACCGTCGGTCGGCCGGCGGCGACGATGGCGGCCGATCGATGGCGGCGATGGCGGCCGTCGATGGTGACAATGGAAGACGACAATCAAATTCGATTGTTGAGCATCTAATATTTTTCAGATTACGACTTGTAATGTAATTGGATTATATAGATTTTATCATGTAATTCAGATTATAAAATTATAGTGACTTTTATAATCTAAATTATATTACATTACAACTTTAAAATAATAATAAATAAAATAATAAATCTTACAATATAATCTGAATTATATTACAAAATCATTGAGATACAAATTTTGTAATCTCAATTACATTATCAAAAATGAAAGTTTAACCTCGCATTTGTTGGACTCGTATCGTATGATCTTTTTTTTTTTTGTGCATGCCTCGCTTCTTTTCTTGTTCCTCTGCAAATTACACCATTGTTTCGCCAGCCACTGCATCATTCGCGATCAAGGGAGTTTAATGAGTACTTTTAAAGCTAAACAGTTTCTGGGTCTCGCATCCAGTTCCGATTCCATGTCTTCCGATCGAGATTTGTAGCTGGAGTCTAATTTAACTCGACCCAGCTATCTCCGATGTACATCCAATTCCAGGCCAACATGATGAATTTTCTAGCTAATTGCAACTCCAATAACAAACCTATTTGTTTGCGCTCTCTGTTTAACTTGATCTTGTTAATTGTTAGCACTGCGGGGAGGTGCCATGGAGCCCCAGGAAGGGAGCAATGACGTAGAGAGCATGGAGGGAGCGTGGAAAGCAGTAGAAAGATATGGATCAGGGTTGAATGGGAAAGAAGAGGGAGGAGGGAGTGCAATCGAGCCTCTGCTTAGGAAACGCACTGGGAACACCACCTCACAGATAGCCATCGTCGGTGCCAACGTCTGCCCCGTCGAGAGCTTGGACTACGAGTAAGATTTTTCTCAATTCAGAATCGCATGTATACTGCAATTTTTGTCATGTTTTTGGTGTGTTTGCAAGTTTCAGAATACCATTTTCTACTCGATTTTATGGTGTCTCAGTGCAGATTTATTTGATAAGATAATAGTTAAGTTTAAAATTTATTTTGTTTATTGTCATACTTCCTTTTTATTTGTTTGAAAAACATTTACATTTTGCATAGAGTGGTGGAAAACGATCTTTTCAAGGAAGACTGGCGATCGAGGAAAAATGTTCAGATAGTTCAGTACATTGTACTCAAGTGGACTCTGGCTCTTCTGATTGGCATGGCAACTGGGCTTGTCGGATTCTTTAACAACCTTGCAGTTGAGAACATTGCTGGATTTAAGTTGTTGCTGACTAGTAATTTGATGCTCGAGCACAGGTAATCCTATAAACTATGTCCCATTAATTTCGAAGATAATATCATTCGAGTCGTATAAAATTCAACTTCATTGACTCCTCTTAATAACTTAATTCATATGGAGATTGTTGTAATAGGGAAAATATTAGGATTCAATACCCCAGGTACTCTGTTTTACCTGTGTTCATTTTTCATTAATGGAAAATCATAAGTATATCCCTGTATGATTTTCGCTAATTGTCTTCTCAAGTTGCTAAAAGATATCATAAAAACCTAACTCGGAGCAATTATGCTCGATCTTAGAACCTCTCAAGTCATTAAAGATCACGAACAATCTGATCGTGGCAACACTATATTAGCCTCCACGGGGATGGCGTGGTGGCTAAGATATGACGGTACTTACAGAAGTGGTATGAATCGATTTTGAAGGAGGTCTAAAACTCTTTTCTAGATTCAAATGATCCCTACGTGTCTTGGCTATCACGTCAAAATCCATAAGGCTCTTCGTTATTTACCTCCCTCACAATGATCATGAAACAGACCGATGGAGACCGCTAGATTGACAATCCCAACCTGTGTAGAAGTGACAACACTATATTAGATTCCTAAAAAGATATTATAGTTTAGTTAATTACAACTGCTTACTTCCATAGGATAGTTTCTGATTAATAAACATCATGAGACACATCAATGGATTGTAAAGGGAAAAATGGTATGATATTATCCATTTTAACTTAGGAGATATTATTTCATTTTATAAGCACATGATCTTTTTAATGTTTCACCAATGTGAGACTTTGATTGTATTCCTAATATTCCTAATAATTTCTTTTTAAACGAAGGATCACATTGAACCCCCTTTCAAGTCTATCAGTCCTCAAAAGACTTTCTCTGCTTGATATCCGATCCTCAACCCATTAGGTCTTTCTGTCAATTGTCCGATCCTCCTGACTCAACAGGACTTCCTGCTTGGTGTCTGGTTCTCTTAAATCCGAACATGGAAGTCTCACTTCCTTCGTTCGAGATGCATGGCTTGACATGGACCGTGACTATTATTGATGCAAATAAAATTCACATTTCTTCACAATGATATAATATTGTCCACTTTGAACTTAAGTTTGCATGATTTTATTTTTGAGTTGTTATATCTACAAAGTTTCACACAAATAGAAATATTTTTTTCATCTTATAAATTCATGATCTTTTTCATATCTTATCAATATAAAATTTTGATTGCATTACAAAACTGCGTACCAAACTTTAGTTTTTGTCAAATTACAGCTCTCATTTGAATCCAAAAAATATGCTTTCATAACTGATCGCACAATGTCAGCAAGAAATGTTTCTAAGACTATGGTTCAATGCAGGTACTTGACAGCATTTTTCGTCTACGGCGGTATCAATGTAATTCTGGCAGCAGCTGCAGCTACCCTTTGTGCTTACGTTGCACCTGCTGCTGCTGGGTCAGGCATACCTGAAGTTAAAGCATATCTCAATGGAGTTGATGCATACTCCATACTTGCTCCTAGCACACTTTTCGTGAAGGTGAGTTTTTTGAAGTTCTAGTTATACCATGCAATTGTTAAAGTAATATGAATCGTAGAAAGAATTGAAAGATATTTTTCATTGATTCGCTTTGTACATAAACATGATATTTATAGATGTATTACAAGGCTAAATCAATTGAAATATTCAACTAAATATTCTAGATAAGAAAACTCTATCCTATCTAATTTGACAAAGCCTATCGACCAAGCCTATTTGATTAATTCTAATTTGACACGGTCTGTTTGATTAATTCTCTTTTATCCCCCTGCAAATTCAACGGGAGATCTTTCACGTTGAGTTTGATTGCTAACTTATTGAAACGATGTCTGGATAATGGCTTGGTAAAGATATCAGCGATTTGATCTTCTGCAGAAATATATGAAACAGATAGTTGTTTAGTTGCAACTTGTTCTCGAACAAAATGAAAATCAATTTCCACATGTTTTGTACGAGCATGAAAGATCGGATTTGCCGTAAGATATGTTGCTCCAATATTGTCACACCAAATTTTCGGTATGGTATTCGACACAAGATGTAATTCAGAAAGAAGTGATTGAAGCCAAATAATTTCAGATGTTGCATTGGCTATAGCTTTATATTCAGCCTCAGTACTCGAGCGAGAAACAGTGGGTTGCTTTTTCGAGTTCCATGAGATAAGATTTCGTCCCAGAAATATTGCATATCCACTGGTAGAGCGTCTATCTTCAGGAGAACTTGCCCAATCAGCATCACTATAGGCGTGTAAACTTCGCGATGAATGACGATATATTAGAAGACCGTGCAATATAGTGCCTTTGAGATAACGCAAAATTCTTTTCACACATTCCCAATTTTGTTCTGTTGGAGCATGCATAAACTGACAAGCACGATTTACAGCAAATGTAATATCAGGTCGTGTGATAGTAACATACTGTAAAGCTCCAACAATACTTCGATAAATCTGAGGATCAAACATAGCAGGTGAGGTTGAGGGTACAATGTTGTTATTCATAGCAATTGGTGTGGACATTGGACGTGCTCCATCCATCTTAGCTCTTTGAAGAAGTCCAGCAATGTATTTACTTTGAGAGAGAAGACAACCTTCATCATGTGGGATAAGTTCAATACCAAGAAAAAAACGAGCATTGCCCAAATCTCGAATAGGAAATTCTTGATTGAGAAGCCTTAATAAAGTTGTGATACCCTTTTGATCATTCCCAGTTATTAAGATATCATCCACATAAATAAGGAAAAATATCATAGATCCATCATTATATTTATAAAATAGAGAAGAGTCTGTTTTTGATCCAGAAAATCCTTGTACTTGTAACCAATTAGATAAGCGATGAAACCATGCACGAGGAGCTTGCCGAAGACCATATATAGATTTCTTGAGTTGACAAACATGAGTTGGAAACTGTGGATGACTGAACCCAGGCGGTTGCTCCATAAATATAGTTTCCTCAAGATTACCATGAAGAAACGCATTAGAAACATCTAGTTGTCGAATAGGCCAGTGCGAACTTACAGCTATTGATAATAATAATCGGACAGATGTGATTTTGATAACTGGACTAAAGGTGTCATTAAAGTCAATACCTGGTTGTTGACTAAATCCTTTCGCAACTAGTCGCGCTTTGTATCGTTCAAGAGAACCATCAGCTCGATGTTTAAGGCGAAATATCCATTTAGAGCCCACTACATTCATGGAGGGAGTGCGCGGAACTAGACTCCATGTTCCATTGCGAAGGAGCGCATCAAATTCTATAGTCATTGCATTATGCCAATTTGAATCCTTGTTTGCTTGAGAAAAACAAGTCGGCTTGATAGATTTTGAGGAGATTATGAGAGCACGAGGAAGAGGATGTTGCGTCGTCTTTGGTGGACATCGTGCATAGATATCGCTCAAGGGGAGTATGCGACGAGGTGCATCATCTTCTGAATCACTCTTTGTTGGGGATGGTGAAGAAGATGGACTTACATTATCTGAGAATCCAGAGCTGGGAGGTGTATTATCTTTGACTGGCGAGGATTCCGAGATTGGACACTGAATAGGTTCTTGAATGTTGTCCCTTCTAATATCATCATTGCATGTATCTCTTGTGGGAGTAGATCCTTGGGATGACTCCAATGGTATAGAAGAGTTTCCAGAGAGCTCAGGAGTAGGACCTAAGATTCCATCTCTTTTTATAGATTCAACATGTCTTGTAGGTAAAATGACCTGTGGAAACTTTGATGTTATATTGGGTGGTATTATAAAGGTACCACCATTTCCTGTGGATGGAGCTTCTGGTATGACTGCAAATGGAAAAAGAGATTCATCAAAGATAACATGCCGCGATATATATATGCGTCCTGTCGGTACATGTAGACAACGATACCCATGGTGCAAATTACTATAACCAAGGAAAACACATTGTTGGGAACGAGGATTAAGTTTGTGTTTAGAGTAGGGTCGTAGCCATGGATAACATGCGCAACCAAAGATACGTAAGAACATGAAGTTAGGAGGTTGATTAAAGAGTTTTTCAATAGGAGATTTGTGTTGAAGCAATGGAGTAGGTAGACGATTGATAAGATAAACTGCAGTATGAACAGCATCATCCCAAAATTTAAGTGGAACCGATGCATGATTGAGAAGGGCTAAGGCAGTTTCAATTATATGACGATGTTTCCTTTCCGCGGAACCATTTTGTTCGGGAGTGTGAGGACATGATACTCGATGAAGAATACCTGAGGAGTCGAGGTAGCGATGAAGCCCCTGATATTCTCCACCCCAATCGGAGTGGAGAGAGAGTATTTTACGGGCAAAGTAACGTTCAACGTGCCTTTGAAATCGACAAAAAATATCAAGAAGATCAGATTTTCTTTTCATGTGAAAGACCCAAGTAAATTTACTAAAATCATCAATAAAAATCACATAATAAAGAAAACCCTGATTTGACAGAATAGGAGCAGGTCCCCACACATCAGAATGAATTATTTCTAAAGGAAAATTAGATATATGAGAGGAAGTAGAAAAAGATAATTTATGACTCTTTGCTTTCATGCATGCTTCACAAGAATAAGAAGGAGACGTCAAAGAAGTTGGTAAGTCGAACTTATTGATGATATCTTGAACTAGACGAAGAGATGGATGACCAAGTCGTGCATGCCAAGAGGATTTACTTGTGCGTTCTCCAATGAAAGCCTTGGTGGAAGTGGGTTGAAGGTAATAAAGATCATCTTTAATTCCTCCTTTGAGTAGAGTCGTTCCGGTTGCAGGATCCTTCACAAGACAATGATGAGGGTGAAATTCAAAAAATACATTATTGTCAATAGCAAATTGACGAACTGAAAGTAAATTCTTAGTGATTGAAGGAACATGAAGAGTATTGCGCATGCGAAAGGTTCGACCGGATGAATGAAAAATTGTGTTTCCAAGGTTAGCAATTTCCAAACCTGAGCCGTTGCCTACTTGTACCATGTCAGGTCCATGATAGGAGGAAGCATCTGTGAGAATGTCATAATCCGGTGTAACATGATGAGTTGCCCCAGAATCTGGATGCCATCCTGAGGTTGAAGAATTTGCCACAGTCATATAAGGATTGCTTGCAAGAGAAAATGCTCCTGGGTGAAATGATGAAGTCGAGGATGAAGATTGATTTTGATTTGATGATGCAAAACCTCCGGGAAAATTTGAATCAAATCTCTTATAGCATTGATTTGCAAAGTGACCATTGCGAAAACAAATTTGACAACGTCCTCGGCCTCGTCCTCGACCTCGTCCTTGTCCTGTGTTTCTTTCACCTTGATTTCGTTGATTTTGTTGTTGATGGATAGTTGTATCTGATTTATAGGTTGTGTGCGTAGATAGAACAATAGAATCTGACATCCTTTGAGATTGTAATTGTAAGAGGATTTCATGAGAGGACAGCATACCATGAAGAGTATCAAGTGACACTTGCTCCATACGTGTAGTCACACTAGGAATAAAACTGTCATATTGAGGCCCTAATCCTGCAAGGACATGAATCAATAAATCTGGTTCGGAAATCGGATGTCCAATTGCTCTTAGATTATTAGCAATAGTTTTGATTGATTGAATATATTCATTGATAGATTTGTCTCCTCGTTGCACCGATTGTAGTTGCATGCGAAGTTGAAGCACTCGCGCCTGAGAGTGGGATGCAAAAGTTCGAGCAAGAGTTTCCCATATTTGTTGAGAGGTATCAAGCCCTACAATAATAGGAAGTATAGACTCGCTGAGTGACGAAATTATCCACGTCATAATTAGTTGATCCTTCTTGCTCCAAACTGAATAACGAGGATCGTCTTCTTGGAATTTAGGAGAGGTACCATCTACAATTCCAAGCAGATCATGAGCACGAAGTAATGATTGAAACTGCATCTTCCAAAGTAAATAATCATCATTATTAAGTTTAATAGGAAGATATGATATGGCATTTATTGATAAGGAGGAGAGTTGCGTCGCTTGATTTGTTTTCATGGATGATGAAGAAAATTCTGACATTTGAGATTCCGAGATAGGACAATGCTGATGCTTCCGGTGCAATGGACGTCGATTAGGATGGGCAAAAGTCTCGAGGTAGCCGACTAACTGCTCCTTGTCCACGAGAGAGGCTCCGGACAGAGAGGGCGATGGTGGCGTGGACAACTCTGTTCCACTTAATAAGAAATCCAGTAACAAATCTGTTGAAGGTTGATCGACGGTAGCAGCCTACGGACGTATTGGATCACTGCAGCATCGAGTGTCTCCTTGCTCACTTCAACTTCTAGTTGCCGTCGCTCCAAATTGAGAGAGAGATTGAGGAAAGGGATTACTGATAATAGTCTTGGTATTAAATGGTAGCTAGCTCGGCAAGAGCTGTTGATGTGACACAAGCTTTTGATGGGACCCTACTCTGCACCTTGATCAAAGTCTGTCTCGATCGAGAGCAATGGCGCAAAAACGAAGAGAAAGCTCCGATTCCTTCCAAGCCGATCAAATCTCGCGGAGCGCGATGAAAATAAAAAATAAAATTAACAAGGCTCTGATACCATGTTAAAGTAATATGAATCGTAGAAAGAATTGAAAGATATTTTTCATTGATTCGCTTTGTACATAAACATGATATTTATAGATGTATTACAAGGCTAAATCAATTGAAATATTCAACTAAATATTCTAGATAAGAAAACTCTATCCTATCTAATTTGACAAAGCCTATCGACCAAGCCTATTTGATTAATTCTAATTTGACACGGTCTGTTTGATTAATTCTCTTTTAGCAATGACTTCATCAACTAAAGAATAAAATCTAGAAATAATCTTTGCCTAGCTAAGTAAATACATACTTTCCCGGTCGAAGTCCTTCCATCCTTGTAGGTACATGTCTGGAAGAAAAAGAAAACATCTAGTTGGTAGCTGGCAAAGACTAAAGAGTAACAAAATGGTTATAAGGAGGAAATTTTACTTTACACTTGTGCTTTTCAGATATCTGGATCAATTGCTGGAGTTTCTGCTGGATTTGTACTAGGCAAGGAGGGGCCAATGGTACATACAGGCGCTTGCATTGCCAACTTATTAGGTCAGGGTGGATCTCGCAAGTATCATCTCACATGGACATGGCTCAGATACTTTAAAAATGATAGGGATCGAAGAGATCTCATCACCTGTGGATCTGCAGCAGGAGTGGCAGCCGCCTTCCGAGCACCTGTTGGAGGTGTGCTCTTTGCTCTCGAAGAAGCAGCTTCTTGGTAAGAATTTAAAGCTATAGAAATACCATTTTTTTCCTTCAGTAATATAACACTGTCTCAGACTGCTTTAGATCCGTCATATCAAGATCACTAGTTGTAACTATGAATTATGGTAGCTTATGCTCGTAGAACCAAACAAAGATCATGTTTCTTATGTCCGGCAACAACAACTGGTGCAGCTTTTTCCTCAAAGATTAGATACTGCAAAATAGTTGTGTCAGAATCAAGGCAGTATAAATGAATTAAGCGTTCGTGAATAAATTTAATGTTCTATTCGATAAAAATTCTTTTATATTTATTCAATATGTATTAAAATCAATTAATAAATAAATTTGAATAACTTGATAAATTAAATAAACAAACTTTAACAAATATGTATTTGACTTTTTAATGTTCGTGAACAGTATTCACGAACAAACTCATTTAAGAATTATTTATTATAAATAAAAATTAAAATATTAAAAATTTAAAATAAACAAATAAGCTTAGCTTAAGAGCTTGATAATGTTTAAATAAACCGAACTTAAACAAGTTTGGATCGAGCTTGATTTAAATTTGAATCGAGTTTGATTAAAAGTTTGATACCGAATAAACAAGTTAAGTTTAATTCAAGTTAAAGTCAAGTTCAATCTCTAGAAAAAGAAACCAAGTCAAGTTTGAATAGACTTTTTAATAGTTTGGTTAATTTTAAGCTTGACTTGATTCAATTTGATTATCTTATCAAATAAGTCTGGACGTCGTAAAATTTAACTTGACTTACTCATTTGACGCCCTAGAACAAGTAGAATTCTTGCCAACAACTGCTTTCCATTGAATGTGTCGAATATCCTTGAGCCTGCAGAACTCTATCGTTCGATTCGATGACATTTTGTTTTTCTCAGGTGGCGAAGTGCACTTCTGTGGAGAACATTTTTCACAACTGCTGTCGTTGCTGTAGTATTGAAAGGCTTGATAGAGTATTGCCGTAGCGGAAAATGTGGATTGTTTGGCAATGGAGGACTAATAATGTTCGATGTCAGTTCGAATGTTTCAACATACAGCAATCAAGATCTGATCGCTATTATTGTTATTGGATTGATTGGCGGAGTTCTTGGAGCCCTCTTCAACTATCTCGTCGACATGATCCTTCGAACATACAGCTTTATCAACGAGTAAATTGAATCGCTCTGAATTCATATATATCCTAAATTCAATTCTCACCATCGAACTGATTGCAGGAAAGGTGCACCATCGAAGATTCTCCTCACTATCATCATCTCTATTCTCACATCGTGCTGCTCTTATGGATTACCTTGGTTTGCCGTCTGCATTCCTTGTCCTGAGGATCTTCGAGAGGAATGCCCGACCGTCGGCCGCTCCGGCAATTTCAAGAACTTCCAGTGCCCCTCAGGTCACTACAACGACCTTGCTTCTCTCTTCCTCAACACCAATGACGATGCCATCCGCAATCTCTTCAGTGGCGGCACAGACAATGAATTCCACATATCCAGCCTTTTCGTCTTCTTTGCAGCAGTTTTCTTTCTCGGAGTCGTAACATATGGCCTTGCTATTCCTTCTGGTCTCTTCATTCCGGTCATACTTGCCGGTGCTACTTGTGGAAGGATCGTCGGCACTCTTCTCGGTCCAATATCAGCCCTCGACACAGGTCTCTTTGCCCTTCTCGGAGCAGCAGCTTTCCTCGGTGGAACTATGAGAATGACAGTTTCTGTCTGTGTTATACTACTCGAGTTGACCGATGATCTTCTACTGCTGCCTCTGGTTATGTTAGTCCTCCTCCTATCCAAGACAGTGGCCGATTGCTTTAACAAGGGGCTGTATGATCAGATGGTCAAGATGAAGGGGTTTCCATTTATGGAAGCCCATGCAGAACCCTACATGAGGAACTTGGTGACGGGGGACGTGATATCAGGAACTCTGATTTCCTTCTCTGGCGTGGAGAGAGTAGGGAATATAGTCGAAGCATTGAGATTGACTGGTCATAATGGTTTTCCAGTGATCAATGAACCCCCCTTCTCGGATGCCCCTGAACTTGTAGGGCTGGTGCTGAGGTCTCATTTGCTTGTTTTGCTGAAGGGGAAGATATTTAGCAAGGAAAGGGTGAAAACTGGGGTAGTAGAAGTGTTACAGAGATTTGGACCCTTCGATTTTGCAAAAGCTGGATCGGGCAAAGGACTGAAACTGACAGATTTGGATATCCTCGAAGAGGAATTGGACATGTTTGTCGATCTCCATCCCATCGCCAACACGTCGCCCTACACAGTGGTGGAGACGATGTCCCTATCCAAAGCTGCCGTCCTCTTCAGGGATCTTGGACTTAGGCACCTGTGTGTTGTGCCAAAAACTCCAGGGGTGAGTGAGAAACTCTTTTCAAGAATATCAAGAATTTTGAAAGTTTGACGTGTTCAGGAGTCATCCGTTGTGCATGTTCAGTTGTTTTTTTTTTTAAATATATTTTATCAGGCATTTACGAAGACTGTTTTGTTTCATGCAGAGGCCTCCTATTGTTGGAATTCTCACTCGGCATGACTTTGCGCCAGAACACATTCTTGGACTGTTCCCTCGTATCCCACACCGCCACAAATAGCAGGATTGCCACTGCAGTTTGAGCATTGGCTCTTTTATCTTTGGGGGGGGATGCGGAAGGAGATAGTTACAGCCTCGGAGGATAAAGGGTATGTCAAATATGAGTCATCTCGGTGCTTATGTTTTTAGAATTCTTTCAGTGAAACTTGGATAGATACATGTATAAAACCAATAATGACCAAAGATGATAACAGTCCATAGTCTTTGTGGTTGTTCCCTTGTCATTTTTATTTTCATATTCACGTATTTTCATAGGCTACTGCGTACTATGTATTTTCATAGGCTTTCATCTACCACAAGTTTGCATCGTACTAGTACTTATCATTGTTTAAAATTTTAAAGATATGAATGAAGTTTTTTATTCCGTCCGTTGTTCGATGTTGGTATAACATTGACACTGCAAAATCACTTACCGTCTCAATACCACGACGACCTTTGCGACTATCCTGGAGTGGTGGCAAGGAACACATGAACATTAGGATTTTAATAAAATTTTATACTAATAATTTCAATCAATTTTTAATTATAATTCAAAATTTTATAAAATTATCTTTTTAGTCTAAAAGTATTATATACATTTATTTATTTTTATATTATAAATAATACTATTTTATTTATTAAATTTTATTTTTTAAATCCTATACCATTAAAATTAATTTTGCTATTATAATTATTTTTTCAAAATTTTCCTTTTGAATTATTTAATTTTTTTTAGTATTTTTAATATTTAAATTAAAATTGTTATTTTTAATTAATATATTCTATAATTAAAAATACTTATTGGTACATCATATATATATATATATATATATATATATATATAAAAGATTAAAATTGTCAACCTAACAATCTCCATCGATCTATTCCACACTCATTGTAAGAGAGAGAAATCACAGAGAACCCTATGAACCTTGACGTAAAGATATATAAAGATCATCTGAATCAAAAAACTAAGAAAGGATCATCTACAATGCTAAACTTGTATCGATATGCTCATATACCAAAATTTTCATGTGGCTTAACATTTTAAATTATATTGTGCAAGAAAATTAGAATCTACCAACCTAATGATCCCTATCGATCCACCTCTATCAACTAATAAATCCACCTCCATCGACTAATAATCAAGGTATGAAAAGATAACACTCATTTATAGGAGATTTAAATCAAAAATTTAAATCATGATGCTTATACCACACGTTGATGAAACACACTCATGAAGGTTAAAGAATCAAGTACAAGTGCAAGCATATCTCTGAACTCTTAGTTTGACAAGCACAAGCAAGCTAAGTGTAACACGTCGATACGAGTTAAAGCAAGCATTAAATAGAAGGGAATAAAACTCAAACATACACTGAACCAGCAGCAACAAGGCACTTCATCTAGAGCATGCATGGAGGAGCATGACTTCCTTTCCAAGATGTGTGAAATCGCTTAAATTTTACTCTCTAAATTCAAGAAGCTTATGGAGCAGCATCACGACGCAAAGTCTATGACACAATGTTCCTAAAGGGTCCATGAAAAAATAAAAAGAAAAGAAAAGAAAAACTCAGCAAGGATGTGTTGGGCAGGATGTACAAAATGGGTAGAAGGCAACTGTTGAATTTGTATGTAATTCTCGCTGATTATTCCAAAGTCTTGAGAAGTCTGAACAGGCCAGCAGCCTCCCTGATGCGTGAGAACTCGATGCAGAAGGCCTGAACTTCTATGAAGAGATCACGAACTGCATATCACAACAAACAAACGTGGCAACAAAAATAAATAATCCACCCAGAATAGAAACTCAATTCACAGAATTAGAATTTAGTTATCTTGGATGTTTATCCGAGTCATCTGCTAGCCATCTTGAACTAAACTAGCGACGACGTGAGCAATATAGGTAATATGTTGATATATATATATATATATATATATATATTCCAATGGATTCATCAGTTCCATCATGAATCACCAAGCCAAGTCAGGTGTGTCAACGAGACACTTACAAAGAACAAGAGCCAAGGAATAAGGAAAGAGCAACTGAGGCTAGCACATTTGATTAATCCAAACAAATTAATAGTTGGAGATGCATGTAAGCATGATTAAAAACAGAAGCAAACTTGCCATTGATTATCTTGTTTCTGATGAGACTTTGCAGGAAGACACAAACCAACCTCACTAGTCTGTTTTGCATGTACTTATCCTGAACATGGAAAAGAACATAAAATGTTAGAATCCATTTATCAGCATTTAGAAAATAGACATCAACTTCAGGAACCAAATTGCCACATAGAAAAGGTATAACCCGTTAAAATGAAAACATAAACTGAAAATGGATAAAAAATTCCGCATGCTCCACTAACATGCATATTAAGATGCATATGAAGTGCATGTTCAGACGTGAGCAATCTATAATTAAGAGTTATATCAATTAGAGTAGGTGTATGGAGTACAAGCAGGCCAAAGAAAACATTAAATTAATATAAAAATAATTTAATTGATTTTAATATTATTATTAATTAGGGTTATATAATTCCGGGAAACACAAGCCAACTCCAAATAGTTTGAACAAATATTGGTTGGGTGATGACAATATTGACGATCGTGGCAGAGATGACTGGATCAGACAAAAATAAGCATAAAAATTAGGCATTAGTCTCATTGGATCTGTGTAATTGACCCCAAAACATGTTGATGGTGAGGATACATGCTAAGATGTCAGCTAGTTGAAATTGGCAAATATTAGAAAGCGTCATAAACATGATTGAATAAGATGAACATAAATATAAATAACTTTCACTGAAAAACCAAAACTGAGTATTAGTCTTAATGCATCTGTCCCTTTAGATTCTCGTATCAATAGTTGTCTTGGTGCTGCCCAACAAATTAAATTATAAATGAGAGATAAACCTAAAAATTAAGAAATTTTTGGCTGAAACAAATAAGTGCGATGGACAAGTGAAATGTAACAAAAAAAAAATTTCTCTATTCATGGGAACGCTAAAACTCAGAAATTCTACAACAAATGTAACCGCTGACAGCCAAAACTTTGGATTAAAAAACTGGAATTTGCAGAGGTATAGTAAGCAAAAGCAACTATGATGCATGGAACAAATTTCAACTGTTGCTGTCTCTTAGATGGACGTTTTAATGAGAGTATGTAGTCTAAAGAAGATGAGATTGACAATAAACTATCATAGTGGCAAAAAAAGCAATTAATTCAAACCGCCAAAAATTAAAGGTAAAAAAGAAACGAGGTTTCGCCTTTAAAGGGATGCAGGTGAACTTCGCTAACAATCATCAAAATTGATCATCGCTTGCACAATTGAATGTGCAGGTCATTTGACTCAACTAATCCATAAATTCATCTCAAATTTTTGTTTAATAATCAAGCTTATCATCACTTCGACAACTATGCCAAATCATTTAGAGTTACTAAGAAAAATACAAATTTGCAATAAAAAAAGTTTTATACAGGAAAAATGATCATACTATGCAGCTCAAAGACAAACAGATTTTTTTTTTCAGATGTAATTAGTAATTCAAAACCAATGCCTTCAAAAAGTGACAGCATCGAGAATGAAAGAAGAAGACCTTTATGTTTTCACATGATGATATACAGTTAGTGATGTACATGTGTACAAACTCAGTTGGTAGATTAACTGCAGTTGTCAGTCTGTTGACTACTTCCATTGAGTGTAGACTCATTTCCATATTCACAAGAACAGTGAAATACCTGCCAACCAAACTCGGATAAGAAAAACAGGCATAGCACCAAAATATTTATCACCGGCACAGATATTAAAAGATCTTACTCTGAAATTTCAGGAGAATTCATCAACTTTGAAAGAACTTCAACAGCAATAAGTGGGTTGTGCTCGACAAGATCCTAAAGAACACAGATATAATCTCATCACAAAATTTGAAATGAGAAATCACATAATAATGAAAATAATACAAACTGGTAGCTTTGAAGGAGTGAGTCCACAATGATAGACGAGTTTCGCATCCTTTGCAAGTTCTAATACAACTTGCTGCATGAAGAAACAAAAAAAAGAGGCCAGATTATTTCATTAATACAGAAAATACTGACATAGGTGAAGGGAAAACAACTAGTAATGTTCATAGAGCACAGCTGAAATATTGGCCACTATGACAAACAGATGCTACCTAGTTAGCGTGAAAAAGGACAAGACCTCTTGTTGGGCAGGTGCAAGTGGGCCTTTTAATGCTTTAGCAATCAAATCTCTCACTGCAGCCCCTCGACTGGTGTCGGCACACATGCCATAATCCCACAAAAGCTCGTGATTGCTGTCAGGATTGAGCCATATAAGCTGCACAAGAATTTGCAGATCAATAACATGAGAGAATACAATTGAACACACAAGGTCTCAGGTGAAAAATTTTACTTCTCCATCTAACACTGGGAGCATCGGTGGTGCAGGCCTTATCCATTGAGGACCTAATCCATCAACAGACAACTTTTGCATTAAACCTAATATAGCATCGTCTCTATCATCAGAACCAATTCTTGGTTTTGTTCCTGCAGCTGAAAACTTGGGCCTGAAACAGAACAATATTACCACAAGGCTCCTAGGAAACTTCTTATATATATGAAGGGGAGGGATATGTTGTATACTCATATGGAGTAGCATCAATGCCAATAGATATATCTGGATCTGGAATAATATTTTTGACAGATGCAGCTTGGAAAATGCTTTCATATGATTTGGACTGTAAACCATCAGCATATAGCTTCTGCAACTGTTCACGTTGCAACAGTACCTAACAACAATAGTGTAATTACCAGAAGATCATGCCAAAATCACAAATCAGCAAAGAAATTATCCTCAGTTGATATGTAACCGATACCACATTTTCTAATTATTAACTTACATAGGATGATGAATCAAATCCTTTGATGTAATCAACAGCTGACAGCTTCATGACCTGATCAACAACCAAATAAGCTAAGATATAAGATATAAAATGTGGAAAAACTAGATTCTAAAATACAGGTATAGTTATCTCCTAAAATCAACTAAAATAAAATACAAGTTAAACATGATGGTTGCTGAATTGACCTGTTCCCTTAATCCAACCTTTCTCAATATTGTTGACAGCCTGAGTGCCTAAGCTCCCAATCCCAAATTCAAGTTTCTCAACCAAAAAATTCATAGTGCTCATTATCATACAATGCTCAATTCCCCTAACTTCAAAGTAAAGAACATCTTAAATTGAGCCATGTTAGTCAGAATGACCATTACTTATCATTCATTTTTTGTATTTTTGTTAGTACAATGTTAACAAGTGGGCACTAGAACATGCAAATTACTTCCAAAGATATTTTGAAAATAACAAGTGTAATAGAAAGAAATAGCACATGGTACAATAAATGCAGCTGAAGAAGCACAAAATAAAAGTAACAACCTCTTTGTTATTGTTTCCACCTATAGATCCCAGTAAAAGTTGAACAAATGCCATCTCCATTTTTGCTGAGGTGTCATCGCTTGCTGCCTGTAATCACAAAAAAAAATTGATGATTTGCAAGAGATTACAAGCATAAGAAGTTTTAATTCCTTTAACGAACTATAAGTGATTGAAAAATATGTATATCTAAGTTGGTAGTTCTTTCTACCAAGGAAGCTGCAAATTTGTTGACATTATCATAAATGATCTGTTGACCTAACCAGTTATTTCATTAGTTGGTGGTACTGTAGCTATGAAGTATTTTGAATCTCAACTTATAACTAAACAATATAAGCCAAAGAACAATATGACTGTATAATATTTGAGTCTATTTATTAATTTTGCAATATGAATAAGCATGCGACCAAATGGAGAAAGATAGCAAGTTTTTGCCACGCTGACCATATGCTGAATTAAATGACAATGTGAAGGTAACTGTTAAGAAAAACGATAAGCAGTAAATTCCAGCTATTCTGGTGGGGCTAGTATGAAATTATACTGTCAGTAAATGCCATCAGAACAAATAAAAGTATCGTGTTGATGTGAAATAACTCAAAACCCAATATCAGTTCTAAATGGGACAAGGCAAGGATCACTATTTAGAAGCAATCATTTGGAAATGCCGATCACATGCCAATGTGTGCCACACGGACCAGAAGTTGATATGTTTCTATCTTATTGGGAGCATAAAAATCTCACTATCAAAACAAAAGGTAGCATCAGCTTCTAGAATAAGAGTCACACACTGAACTTGGCCTACCATTAGGGCCATCAAATTCCAAATCAGTTAGAAAATCATCTTCGAGATTCTAATTTTATCACAAAAATAAATACTTATAGATTTCGAAATTTATGCAGCATGGTGTTATAAATGCTTTGACAATTAGTTAAGAAAAACATTGCAGTCGAGTTTGCATGTTTCTGTTTCTTTTATTATTATAAGCTTAAAGCTGAAAGTACATAAAATGAAACTAAAGGCAAAAAATGTGCTCTTCAAGGCTAAAAATGAAATTGTATAACACAATTAACAAAATAATAGAAATATTTGTAATTCAATCAGTTCATGATTTCAGAATCCAAACATTTAGAGGAATCTGACATACTCACATCGACAAGTAATGAAATAAATGGATTCGATGATGGTGGATTAGAGGAATAAGTCTGATCAAGTATAATATAGGCAACCAAACGCTGACTAGGCTTCAACAAAACCTTATCCTGGATATGGTGAGAAGAAAATTAGAAGCGTGTTAAACATAAACAAATATTCATTACGACTAGAAAATTAGCATGAGAGTGGTGAAAAAAAAATTCTCAATTTGATTCACTTAAAGAATTCATGATAATCTTTCTATGAATCACTATACTCCTTGACAAGAAAGCTCAACCAGAAATAAAAATTAATACTCAGTAATGGAAGGGCGTTCAATCATGTTAGTAAAGAAGAGTGGTTACAAATACACCTTTGTGATGCTGGACAGTGGTCAAGCTTCCTTGAGCTACAGAGTATACAAAATTCAGAATGCCCAAAAAGAAAGATTAGTTCATGAGAACAATGTTCTAGCAATTATGGTTGTCAAGACTATGGTCTAACCTTAGGATTGTAAAATCTTCTGACACAAATTAGCCTAAACAATCCCAGGTACAAAGCAGGATAGGAATTGAACTTGGATCTCAAGAAACCTATAATCCAATTCAACGCCCTCTCCGTTCTTAGGAAATATAGTTAAGTGCACAGACAAGAGAATGTTTTTCATACCATATATAAAATAAACAAAGACTATATGAGTGTCACTTTTAATTCCCAAGCATGAGAATCATGTTTAATTTTATCATTGCCATCTAGCCTATAAAATTTACTATTTTGCTACTCAAAAGAGAAACATCTTCACAATTAACCTTAAGCATTAATCTACAAGTGGTAACATTGCAGCAAAATGATGAAACATTCTCATCTTCCATGATGCTCTTTGGTATCTTATAAAGGATGTATTCACAAAGCTTAGGTACTGAAGCATGTTACTCAATAGTTTAGAGAGACATGCTCTAATAGATTAATTTTTCATTTAAAGAAAGTTGCTCCTTGTGGCATATATATTAGTCTCAGCAACGTGGTAGATCCACATTTAATGAGCGAAAGAGCGCAAAAAATATTTTGATAGGGCATGCGTAAACTTGTATAACAATAATATAGTTATGGCAACATGAAATTTAACACAAGATCATCCCACTGAAAACTAAAAGCAAACGCAATGGTTAAACCTCACAAAGAAGCTAATAAATTTGACACAATCACAACTCACAATAAACAAGTGAAAAGGTCAGCTACAAATTAGATAACATTATCTCTAAGAATATAGATGAAAATAGACAAGTAACAGTAAGGAATCTTGTGGCCCAGTGATGCCAGTACAAAAAGAGAACCAATTATTACACCTCCTGTGATGAAAAGAAAATGATGCTGAATCAAAAAAGGAGCAGCTACTGAGTATCTAGGAATTTAAAATAATAAGATAGGATACATAAAATATAAGGGAGAAAAGGAAGAAAGAAAAATAATGAGACCGTTTGATTTAATCATCAAATGATCCAAGTCAAGCCTTCTGATTGAAACAGTTACGTATCCCACATTGTAACTCACATTTCCCAAGCAACAACTTAGATTTCCAGGCAAAAGTTGTCATCCAATGGTGGAGACAAATTATGCAGATTGGACTCAGGTGTACTCCCCATATACACTGAATACTTGAATTATATACTCAAATTCTTTTTAAGAAAAGAAAATCAAGCCTATGGTGTTCATATTTGACACCATAGGTTCCATCAATATTAACAACACTAACTTGAAGGAATTTTTTTTACCTCTTTTCCTAATCAATCATCATTGGTCAACATAATCATGCATTTAGAGGTTTTAAAGTTTCTCTAATAATAGACCGCCCTAATTCACAGATATTTCAAAATAAATACAAGGACTAAATGTTGGAATCATAAGACAATTTTCTGCTGACAGATATTATCCTTTAGTGTTCTGCCTAAAAGCTGTGTTATCAAATCAACAAGAGGGGGCTTTATAGATGTATGACAGAAAAAAAAAACACCACAATAAATAAAAGGCACGATCATAATCAGTACAAAATTGCCCATCAAAATACATTGGCAAAAACCATCGTCCGTCAAAAAAGAAAAGGCACCATAACTAGGAGAAGCCTTAGGTCGTGTTGGTGTTCCTGGAAACGGCATTTACAATAAGAAAATCTTATTGTTAAAGGCTTAGGCAATTTAATATCCCCTTAGCTAAATGACCAGCAATACTGGGCAAAAGTAAGAGGGCAGATTGAACCATTTTATAACCTAAAAACAAAGCCGATAGAACTATTTTATCACCTAAAAACAAAGCGAGATTCAAATCGTGCAAACTTATCCCATCAAATCATAGAGCAAACCCTCAAGGAAGCGAACCCTGATCCATTAAACTTATTCCACTAGTAGGGAAAAAGGACAAACAAATCCCCTACCTCGAGGAGGATAGCAAGGGAGGAGCAAACCCTAAACCGGGCTTCCCGTGGGAACTGCGATTGGTAAGCAGCGACGATCTCATCGAAGGGCTTCGACTCTGACTCGAGCAAGGCAAAGAGATTTTTCGACTCCTCGAACGATAACATGACGGCGATCGAAGGGAACGGCGGAGAAGCGTGCAGCGTCGCCACCAAACCAGCGCAGAGGGGCTTGGCGTCGACTCTATGCTCGATAGTGCGGCGATCTTTAGAAAATGCTAAGCAGCAGTCTTTATAGGCGGTATTTGCCTGTTTGCTGAATCAGTAACGATACTGGATAACTATGTCAGAGTAAATAGTTTTTTTTTAATTAATACAAAATATTTAACTTTTCGAACCAATTAATCATCTGTTCGATCATATAATTTTTTAATAAATATTTTCAATTTTAATTTTTAATTATGCATTAAAAAAATTATTTCAAATAGAATGATAATTTTTTAAATATTAAATTGCTGGAGATTTTTTTGAACACTTTTTTATTTATTTAAATGATCGGTAAAAAAATTTTAAATAACAATTGTTGTAAAATCAAATCAGTCATTTTTATTTTCGATGGGCCAAGGTCATTGTATTTTTTATGGTATTTCGTGTATGTATTTTTTTTGCTTTCAATTTTTTTTTTTTTTAACTTCGTCCTTGATAAATTAATTTTATCATGGTCGATCCCAAGCCCGGATAAAAGAGGAGGAGGGTTGCGTTGGATTGTCAGTCAGCATTAAACTAAGATAAATGTTCAATGAATGGATCAATCAAACTATTGTGTTAATGCTAGATTATTCCCTGGAAGAAACGCGTTATAGGGTCCGACTGTAACGTCTCGATAATAACCGCTACATTTTCAGAACTCGGGTGTAATAAAAAATATGCTAGAGTTCGTGTTATAGGATCCGACTACAACGTATCGACAAGGACCGCTACATCTTCATGAGAACTTAGGTGTAGTATTAAATAAGCAAGAGTTCTCACACCATATATTGGATAAGAATAAATATTATAGAAAAAACTAATAGTTTAAGATTTGGTACATGGAACATAGGAACTCTCACTGGTAAAACAATAAAGATAGTAAATACGATGATTAAGAGAAAAATTAATATTGTATATATACAAGATACAATTGGGTAGGTGAGAAGGCAAAGATGATAGAGAAGTCGAGTTTTAAGTTATGGTTACAAGAAAGAGTAAAATAAGAAATCGAGTGGATATTATTGTTGATAGTTTGTTAAATGATAAAGTTGTAAGAGTAATTAAAAAGGGGAATAGAATTATAACTCTCAAAATAGTAGTGGAGAAAGAAACTATGAACATAATTAGTGTATATGCACCTCAAATATGATTAAATGAAAATATCAAATTAAGGTTTTGGGAGAACTTTGATGAAGTATTATAAAATATTCCGTTAAATGATATGATTTTAATAGGGGGTGATTTAAATGAGCATGTCGGAGTAAAAAATAACGAATATGAGAGGGTGCATAGGGGTTATGGGTTTTGGACAAGAAATAAAGAAAGTAAAACTATATTCGATTTTGCTATAGCATATAATCTTATACTAGCTAATATATTTTTTAAGAAAAGAGAATAACACCTGGTCACATTCAAAAGTGGAAATAATAAATCACAAATTGACTTTCTTACAGTTAGGAAGAGATATGAAAAGATTTGTAAAGATTGTAAAGTCATCCCTGGAGAAAGTTTAACTACTCAACATATATTAGTAGTATTTGATATATGCCTCAAACATAATATTAATAGAAGGAAAACATACACGACTCCTAGAATTAAGTGGTAGAAGTTAAATGATGAAAAACTAAATATATTCAAAGAGAAGATATGAGTGTAAATATATAGTGATCATAATATGACGTGGGATAAGATGATGTCAAAATTGAAAATAGTAGCCAAGAGTCTACTCGGTGAGTCAAAGAGGCATGCACCACCAAGTAAAGAATCTTGGTGATAGAATGAAAAAGTGTAAGAGAAAATCAAGAAAAAGCGAACAACATATGAGAAATTATATATTTATAAAAATGAGAAAAATTTGAAAAAATGTACAATAGCCAAGAAAGAAGTTAATAAAACAGTGAATGAAGCTATGACCGAAACTTTTGAACGGTTATATCGAAAATTAGATAAAAAAAAAAGGGAAAGAGATATTTATAGAATAGTTAAAGTGAGAGAGAGGAAGACAAAAGATCTTAATCAAATAAAATGTATTAAAGATGAATGCAATAGGGTATTATTACATAATGAAGAAATAAAAGAGCGGTGGAAGAGATGTTTTCATCAATTTTTTAATGAAGATTTAGGAGACCAACTTAATTTAGGTAATTTAAGTAGGTTAAATGAGTATAGAAATTTAAATTTTTATCGTAGAATTCAAATTTCAGAAGTATAACAAACTTTAAATGGAATGCAAAATGGAAAAGTCGTTGGATTAGATGATATTTTGATAGAGGTATATAAGTGTCTAGAAAAATAAAGTATTGAATAACTTACAAAATTATTTAACATTATATTGAAAACAAAAAGAATGTCTAATCAATTGAGGGTAGGTATCCTAATTCCCTTGTATAAGAATAAGGGAAACATACAAACTTGTGAAAATTATAGGAGTATTAAACTAATGAATCATACCATGAAACTTTATGAAAGAGTAATAGAAAAAAGATCAATTAAGAAGACCATGGTTCTCGAAAATCAATTTGGATTCATGTTAGGAAGGTCGACAATAGAAGCTATACATCTTTTTAGACAACTAATTTAAAAGTATAGAGAGCAAAAGCAGGATCCATACATGATATTTATTGATTTAAAAAAAGCTTATGATAGAGTTCTAAGATAAATAATATGGAGAATTTTAGAAAAAAAGAGGTGTTAGTGTAACATATATCGAACTAATTAAGGATATGTATGAGGAAACAACGACCAAAGTGAATACTTCAAGTGGATTAACTGAAGCACTTCCAATAAATATAGGGTTATATCAAGGATCAACTTTAAGTCCCTATTTTTTTACACTAATCATGGACGAACTCACTGGACACATTCAAGACATTGTACCGTGGTGTATGTTGTTTGCAGATAATATTATTTTGGTAGATGAGACACGTGAAGGAGTAAATGATAAACTATAATTTTGGCGGGAAACACTATAAATGAAAGGTTTTAAGCTTAGTAGAGTAAAGACAGAATATATGGAATTTAAATTTAGCAATATTAGACGTAATGAGACAAGTGTTAAGATAGGAGATGACGAGTTGTCTGAAACTGAGTGCTTTAAATATTTGGGATCATTTTTGTAAAATGATGTAGGGATTGAGAGAGATGTCTTACATAGAATATAAGCAGGATGATTGAAATAGAGAAAAGCGTCGGGTGTTTTATGTGATCGTAAAGTGCCTCTAAAACTTAAAGGGAAGTTATACAAAACGACGATTAGATATGCTATGTTATATGAAGCTGAATGTTGGGTTATGACTCAAACACATGAGAAAAATATGAGAGTTGTAGAGATGAGGATGTTAAGGTGGATGTGCGGATATATGAGGATGGACAAAATAAGAAATGAGAGCATTAGAGAAAAAGTTGGTGTTGTATCTATTGAAAAAAAGTTCCGAGAGACATGTTTAAGGTGGTACAGACATGTACTTAAACGATCAATAAACGCTCTAGTTAGGCGATGTGAAACGATGCCAAATATACACATCAAACGAGGAAGAGGATGACCAAAAAAAGACTTAGTTAACAACAATAAAATAAGATACAATTTATTTAAATATATATGATGATATAGTAGGGGATAGAGTCCAATGTCATAGAAAGATCCATATACGCGCCCTCACCTAGTGGGATAAGACTTTGTTGTTGTTGTTTCAATTTTTTTTTTATGGTTATTAATGATTTTTTTGGTTGAAAGTTGTTTAATAAATTTGGACAAAAGAATCCATCCTAAATAAATATATGTTACCCTTCTACCAACTATAAATTTATCTATATCTTTAACAAAATTATTTATGATTTATTAATAAGTTTTGGCAAGATCTTAAAACTCTATATTTTATTTTATTTTTTCACTATTTTTTCATTTTATATATTTGTTTAAATTTTGAACCTTTTTTTATTTGGGAATTTAATTTTAATTTTTTTTTAAAAAAAAATTTATTTGATTCGAATTTGATTTTGAAAAAAAAAATTTAAACTGATTAAATTGAATTCAAATCTTTCAGTAAATTGATTTATTTATTATACAAGTCGACTAATAAATTTTAATCAATTAATTAATATAAATTAGTTAATTAATTTATATTAATCAATCGATTGATTATTCTAAATAGTAATGTAAAAAAAAATTACAATATCGTCTTAATTCTTATACAATTTTTCCTTTAACTTTTGATTCCACCACGTGCAAAAGATTAGAATCTGTCAATCTAGCGATTCCTATCAGTCCGTCCTCAGATCATCGTAAAGAAAATAAATTACGGTTTTCGATTCCACCATTATCGATTAATTGATTGATGTTTTACATGATCAGATCAATTGATTTGATTTGTAATTAATTAATCGATTTTTTTATTAGTTAGATTTATTAGATTTTTATTGAAAGTGAATTGGATTTATTAAAAAAAAATCGATTTATTTAGAGATCGCTCACCACTAGTTGGAATTATTTTTGAAAAACAATTTGAATTTGTCTCGTAATTTCACTTTGAATTCTGCGTATCACATAAAAAGCAATCTCGTCGCCAACATCGGTTCATTTACAACCCAACTCGCATAATCGACGGAACTCGAGCTCTGTTTCCCACGCGATGGAGATCGACGAGCACAGTAGGGCAGCGGCGACGATAGCCGAGCCCCAGGGGCCGAGCGAGGCGCAGCCTCCATGGATCCACAGGCTTGACGAGTCAGTAGTGAACCGTATCGCGGCGGGGGAGGTTATCCAGCGGCCTGTCTCGGCAGTGAAGGAGCTCGTCGAGAACAGCCTCGACGCTGGCTCCACCTCCATCTCAGTTACCGTCAAGGACGGCGGTCTCAAGCTCATTCAGGTTTCCGACAACGGTCACGGAATCAGGGTACGCCACTATCCTCGATTTGATGCCCTCGTTTGGTGAGCCCAACGAGTAAACCCTCGTCGGGGATGTGCAGGTTAATCGATGGATATTACTTGCTTTTGGTAGTTAGGTCTCAGATGCTATCTGCTAATTCTTTACGGCAATCCCTTGCTTCATGTCCATGCAGGTGGATTGAGAATTGTTTAATGGCGATTCGCATCATACTTGTGCACATATGTGTTCTTCCTGTCGGTTGTTTCTGTAAATGCTTAGTTATGTTTGGGCTCCAAAAATCAAATTAGTCGAACCCAGTGGAGTTTTCCCTAGATCCCTGCAGTTTGATGAACTATTATTTATGTCTAGCGAGTTTGATTTCTTTATTCAATACCATAATTAAAGATCAAGCTCAGTTCACTTACATTGCTAAATGAGCTTCATTCAAGCTCAACACGAGTCCAACTTGTTCACAATTCAAGTAGCTCAAAATTGACTTAAGATGGCTACTCAACTTAAGCTTGACCTCAATTTATAATTTGATCTAATAACAAACTCTTTTTTCACGCCATCAACTGAAAAAATATATATCCTAGTTTACTCCTGAAACAATGTCTTGTCAATGCATAGATTGATGTGCAAAAATGTTTAATATCTATTGATAAATTTGAAAATTTTCCTATAGAGCCTTGGCAAAGTATTTCTAATTGGGTCCCCCCCCCCCCAACAAGGTGACCCTGTTACTGAATATAACCTAAAAGTCTGATCACAACACCTCAATTATATCAAGGACTGGACATTCAACAAGATGCTCAATACCTTTACAGTATATTCTTCTATAAAAATAGTGTATTGGATAAAAGAAAGCTATAAAGAATTATCAGCATTTACTTGTGATTTAGGCAAAAGAGGTATATATACACTATAGAACATAGAATAGCTCTAAAAGTATACATGCTTATAGTTCTATATGTATGCTCATATAATCCCCCAATAAGGTATTACTCCTAAAAGATATGTTCAATGATCTACATTTGGTGGCCATATACATGCTTGAGATATGCCGTGTTACATGCTTATTAGCCAGGATTTTTACAAGTTCTGCACAAGTATGCTCACATGATTATATAAAACCTCCTAATAAGCCAAATGAGTAAAGCTTTATAATGCTGAAACTCTAGTAGATCAAATTTGTTAAGACTAAGCTCAGCTTGCCTTTGCTATATGAAACAACTTAGTACTTAAATACATTTTTCATGAGCTGATGTGTCTTAACTAATGTTTTCATGAACAGATAGAATGGGTTTTGACTGTTGTGGACCTGTGAAATAAAACAAATTATGCTGGAGTGAATCAAAACAAGCAGATTGCTAGAAATTGGTGGAACATATAAAGTCAACTCTTAATTTTGGTAGCATTTTCCTTGCTTTACTTTCTCAAGGTAAACAAATGGAAATGGGAAGAAGTGCAAAGATAAGATTAAAAGTGAAACCTATATCGATGGATTAGTGAAAATTTAACTATGACCATTTTTCTTAACCTCACTTCAATGGTTCAAAACACGCACTAACGAAAATTTTTAAGTTTGATAAGTTGCATACCTTCTATTTTGTATATGACCATTTTGTTATAGGACAGGTTAAAAATTTCCATCATGTTTCAAAATCCCTATATTTTGCATTGTTGCTGAGATATTTACTTTGGATATCATGAAATAGGTATCTCCGTCACTGCATAGAACTAGAAGCAATAAAATCTTGAGGTGCCAACATGTAAATGTGACAAGACAAAGAGACCCATAGCTGAAAGTTTATGATCTAAGAGAGTGTCTTGTCTGCAACAAAACAGACTTACTCTAGGCATATCTTATTCTAAAAAAAAAAAACTTAAAGGGAAGATTTTATTCTATAGAAAATAACGGAATTAATCCTAATTAATTTCCTTTTCTAGGATCTTATCATCTTGAATGTTTCTTTTGCACTCTAAGAGAAATTAGTGTAGTTGAGAAACTTGATAACTTATTATAAAAAATAGAATTACAATCCTTGGATTTATAGAACCTAAACACGACTAATCCTATATATAAAATTATGCATATTACTAGGTGAGCTTGGACTCTGTTATCTTGAATAATTATATCTCATACCTCTCATGTTGGAGCATTTGATATTTTATTGGTACTTTCTTCTAGCTGCATTGTGGATGAAGTGGTAGTTCATCTTAATGTTTTGGTATGCTCATGGAAATAGAACATTGGTTTGATTACAATATCGATAGTTGCTTGATTGCCACAACACATATCGGTTGATTTCATCAATCTAGATTGTTCTACTATGTTTTGTTTTTGCTTCTCCACGATATAAGATTGCCTCGAAGATGCAACAAAATCATGAACTGGTTCTTGATCAATAGTAGATCTAGTATAAGCGACATCAGAAAAGACAACTATATTTAGTTCTTTTTTTGTAAACTAATCCTTTTCATAAGAATCCTTTAATATTCTAAAGGATGCTTAACACAACCTTCCTATGACTCTTCTTGAATCTCTGCATGAACTAATTCACAATGCTTATTTTAAAGAGTATATTGGGTCTAGTAAATGTGAGATAGATGAGTTTTCCTACCGGCCTTTGATAATGATAGAGTTTTCAAATTCATCATCTTATATTAGATTATACAACAACAACCAAGCCATTTCCCACTAGATGAGGTCGGTTATATGAATCCTTCTGCGTCATTGGGCTATATCCCTTGCTATATCATCATCTAAACTTAAATAAATTAACTTGTTTTATTGTTGCTAACTAAGTCTTTTTTGGTCTTCCTCTTTCTCGTTTGATGTGTATATTTGTCATTATTTCATATCACCTAACTGGAGCATTTATTGATCATCTAAGTACATGTCCATACCACCTTAAACGTGTCTCTCGGAGCTTTTCTTCAATAGATATAACTCTGACTTTCTCTTTAAGGCTCTCATTTCTTATTCTGTTCATCCTCGTATGCCCGCACATCCACCTTAATATCCTCATCTCTGTAACTCTCATCTTTTGCTCATGTGCTCGAGTCGTAGCCCAACATTCAACGCCATATAACATAACAAGTCTAATCGCCGTTTTATAGAACTTCCCTTTAAGTTTTAGAGGTACTTTACGATCACATAAAACACCTGAAGTTTTCCTCCATTTTAACCATCCTATTTGTATTCTATGTAAGACATCTCTTTCAATCCCTACATCACTTTGCAAAAATGATCCTAAATATTTAAAACTCTCAGTTCCAGATAACTCGTTATCTCCTATTTTAACATTTGTCTCATCACGTCTAATATTGCTAAATTTAAATTCTTTACTCTACTAAATCTAAAATCTTTCATTTCTAGTGTTTCCCGTCAAGATTCTAATTTATTATTTATTCCTTCACGTGTCTCATCCACTAAAACAATATCATCTGCAAACAACATGCACCACAGTACTGTGTCTTGAATGTGTCCAATGAGTTCGTCCATGATTAGTGTAAAAAGATAGGAACTTAGAGTTGATCCTTGATGTAATGTTATCTTTATTAGAAATGCTTCAGTTAATTCGTCTGAAGTCTTCACTCAGATCTTACCTTAGATTATGATTTTGTATAATTGGAGTCTCTTTTCACATTCAAGATCATCATTTCTTGCAAAGATTCATCATTATTTGCTTTGAGATAAAGATGTTCTTTAGAGTCATAAGCAACTTCCACACCAAGGAACTAAACCAGCGTTTCTAACTCTTTAATGATAATTTTGGTTCCAAGGCATTTTTGTCTATTATACTCTGCATATCACTTCCAGCTAAAAGGTATCACTAACGGAAACTACTAAAACTCGAATATTAGCAATGCTTTATCAAACAAATGCTGAATGATTTGTTTTCTTGCACTAATGCACATGAGGTTGACTTGAATAACTTTTGTCCTTTCATGAACTTTGTTTGAGACCTCTTTGTATTTGAATCTGCTCCTGAGCAATATATTTGAAGGTCTCTGTCAACTTCTTCGGGAAGATCATCATACAAATATTTGCAACTCTATTTTATTATTAATTGGCAAGTGACTAGGTAGAGGGAGAGAGAGAGCAACTAGTATGGGGATGGTGGAATCCAGTTGGCTCTGATGCAAAATTGATAAAAATTAATGTCTTATTGTTAATAAATAAATTGCAATCCAAGGACAAATTAGCAAAGAAGGGATTGAAATACTATTGATAATCACCTTAGATTGCTAAGGCAACAGAGTATTAACCTGTGCTAACATTTGTGTTGTTGTTTTATTAATGTCAGTATGAAGATCTGCCTATATTATGTGAAAGGCACACCACATCAAAATTGTCTACTTATGAGGATCTTCAGACAATTAAATCAATGGGTTTTAGAGGAGAGGCTTTAGCCAGCATGACTTTTGTTGGTCATGTAACAGTAACAACTATAACTGAAGGCCAGTTGCATGGTTATAGGTGCATTATCTCATATTTATACTTTCCTGTTTATGGGGGCATTTTTATTTATTATTTTAATATTTTTTCTTTAGCCAATGCAGGGTTTCTTATAGAGACGGAGTGATGGAACATGCGCCCAAACCTTGTGCTGCTGTAAAGGGGACTCAAATAATGGTGATAAATATGTAACTGTCCAGATATTGTCAAGTTTTCAAGTCTAAATATCTCAGCTTATTATAGATCCTCGAACAAAAATTTTATTCCAGGTTGAAAACCTATTTTACAACATTGTTGCTCGAAGAAAAACATTGCAGAATTCCAGCGACGATTATGCAAAGATTGTAGATCTTGTTAGTCGGTTTGCAATTCATAACACATCAGTGTGCTTTTCCTGCAGAAAGGTCAGTGAACAAAAATTATTTAAGTGTTTTAATTTCGGAAAGCTCAGGTGTTGACGTGTCTAAAGGCATAGTATTATAGTTTTTTTTTCTTTCTTTCCTAATTTTGTACAGCATGGTGCAAATAGAGCAGATGTTCACAGTGTTACTACTTCTTCCAAGCTTGATGCTATCAAAACAATATATGGTATTTCTATTGCTCGTGAATTGATGGAGATAAGTGCTTCAGATGATAATCCTGATCAATCAATATTTAAGATGACTGGCTTTATTTCTAATGCAAATTATGCTGCAAAGAAAACTACGATGATTCTTTTCATAAATGGTATGTGCCATTGACGTGCATGGTTATGCAAGCACAAATAATATCTAATGTTTTGGGCTGAGGTCCAGTTTGTCATAATCATAACAGAACTCAGGATTTCTGCTGAGTTTAAGTGGCCAGTAATTTGGAATCTCTGTTTCGTGTTATTATGCCTATCTTTTTGGTTCTTGTTTTACTTTCAAAAGCTTTTATTAGCATCTAATACCGTTAACTTTTATTATCATCTAATACCGTTACGGCTTGCTTTTTTCCCCTTTTATGCAAAGCTTATGTCACACATTAGGATAGAGCATAGTGGAGAGAACTTACAGCTCATTGTTTTGTTTTGGTGCTATAGGTGTATCCTATATCCCTTTACAGTTGGTAAAGACATTGGCTATATTCCATGCACCTATCTGTGGACGAGGGAAGAACTTTATATGAGCATTTCTAAATCCTTTGTCTAGGTTTTTCATTCTACTGCTGGTATATTGGTACCCGTGTGATTGGAAATTTATTGTAGGATGCATGACATGTATGGGCATGCTTTAAAAGGGATTGTCTTTTCCATTTTCAGGTTATCGAAATTAAAGGCCTAGAATATAAGATGGAATTATAATTTCCTTTTGTTATACTAATAAGCAAAGTAATTAGATCCAACTCACGATTATGGGAAAAGTTGGCTGTCTTTTGTACCTTTAGGGTGAAAGTTGTGGCTCTCTCTCTCTCTCTCTCAGTTGAAATTGGGACCTTCATACGTGAAGTCTGCAATTATAACAAAAATGGATTTTGTAACCTGCAAAATACATACTGTTTTTTTTAGTGATGGATGTCATCTTCACTTTAGAAATTGTCATTTAAGCTTATCTTACAAATTCATTAGCCAGATAGATCATTTTCAAAGTTGAATCTCTTGGAAGGGGAAGAGGGGGGTGGTGGGTGGGTTTGGGAGGGGGGAGGGAGAGGGGAGGGGGGGGGGTACACCTACCTACCATTTTGCACAGGGATACAAATGATGTACCATTCCTATCAAAATCTTGGAAATCAGGTTTTGTTCCTCTCTGCATTATCTGATGGTTTTCTTGTTTAGACAGGCTGGTTGAATGCTCTGCCTTGAAGAGAGCTATAGAAGTTGTCTACTCTGCAACACTGCCCAAGGCAGCTAAACCTTTTATTTATATGTCAATTGAACTTCCATCTGAACATGTAGACGTGAATATCCATCCCACTAAAAGAGAGGTATGCCATCAGAATTTGCCAGAAAATAATAATAATAAAACATCTTTTTAATCAAGTGATTCATTGAAGTTTTCAAAATTTGGTATAACATAATTTGGTAACATGTTGCTTTCTTCTTCTATGCAGGTGAGCCTTTTGAATCAAGAAAGTCTTATTGAAACAATACAGAGTTCTATTGAGTCTAAATTGATGAACTGTAACAATACAAGGACATTTCAAACTCAGGTAATTTTTATCCTTATACATATTGCATACTTCAATTGTGGGAGCTGTAGTTGGTAGATATCTCAGTGCCCTCATGCAGAAAAGCTGATAAACTAGATTTTGGGCTTGGCAAGATTGTTTGCAAATCTTAAATGCATTCCTCAAGCTTGTTCCAAATATATAACCTAACTTATTACTGACATATTCAAGTTTAGAAGTCTGTAAGAATTTGGTTAGTAAATCTTCTAGTTGACCATCGAATTACAAATGAGGTAGTGGGAAGATTTCCCAAAAGAAAGTCTTTTCTAGTGAGAATAATTGAAACCAGAAGAAAATTTTCAAACAGTTTGAAATGTCTAAACCGAAACCATTTCAATTTGATTTGAAACCTAAACCTAAATTTTCAGTTGGTTTTGTTTGAAGTCTTAAATTGGAAAATAAATATATATTAATCAAAAACTAGTTTTCAAGCTAAATTTCTATAAAATAACAATAAAGCTTGTAATTTAAGAATTATGTAGATTAGGAAACATAACAAATAAATAAAACCATACTAACTAACTTAATAGTTTATTTATGTTTACATGCATATACATATTATAAAATCTTTAACTATTTGGTTCGACTTTCATGGTTTGTATAATCTCACACTAAAAACAAACTAAAATTGATAATTTTTATACCAAAACAAAATTGATAAACTTTATCTACATAGATGATAAGAAGGATACTTCTTAACTGAGAAATGCAATGAGATAGTAATGCTGTATTTACTTTTTAATTGAGAGAAAAGAAAGAGAGAGAAGGAAATTAGAGGAAGGGAAGAGAGGGGAAGGGAATCAATTCCTTTCGCACACTTTGTATCTTAGTTTTTGCTCATCTTTCCCCTTAGGCAAATAAGGGGAAGGGAGTGACAGGTTTGGAAAATATGCTTTTTCATTTAGAAATCATGATATTTTGTAGATTTAAATCCACAACATAAGTGATATGGTATGCACCTAGTGATTCCAAATTAGAGAAAGACAACTAAAAATTTTAAACTAAGTACTTGAAGGTTGCTTTAACCTATACAATGATTTTTTTATCTTGCACACTAGGTCAACTCCCACTCAACAACATATATTAAAACATTGTTTAAATTGCAAGAAAGTGAGTATCAAGTAGAACAAAGTACCTTTGTGAAGAAAAATGGGAAGGTTCACATTAAAGTTCAAATTTGGGATGATGGTATGTGATAGGAGGGTTAGAGAGACTCAAGGAAGTGATGGAGCATCCTTGGGTTTCAACAAGTAATATGAAATTTTAATTTCCAAATAAGTTATTTTATTTCATGATGAATTGATAGTTCTTCTTTAGCAACCATGTCCACAAGGTTTGAAGGATTAAAATCTTGTCCTAGTGCAATATATGGTTAGATTAAAAATGGAGTTGCTAAAAATATTCAATCACACTAATTCTTTAATTAAGGATATGTATGATGATGTAATGACAAGAGTAATGATTTCAGGCTGATTAATCTAAGTATTTTCTATAACAATAGGATTACATTGAGGATCAGCTTTAAGTCCATGTCTTTTTACACTAGTTATGGATGAATTCATTGGACACATCCAAGATAAGTTATTATGGTGTATGATGTTTGTAGATGACATTGTTTTGGTTAATGAGACTCATGAAGGAGTAAATGCTAACCTCAAATCTTAGTGGAAGATACTGAAATTTAAGTGGAGTAGTAATAGATGTAGTAAGACAATTGTTAAGATAAGAGATATCAAGTTATTTGACATTGAAAGTTTTAAGTATCTAGGATTGTTTTTGCAAAAGGATGGAGAGGTTAATAAAGATGTTTTATATAGAATACAAGCAGAATAGTTGAAATGAAGGAGGATGTCAGGTGTCTTTGTGATTGTAAGGTACATTTAAAGCTTAAAGGAAAACAAAATGATGGTTAAATTTGCTATATTGTATAGAGATAAATGTTGGACTATAAAATGAATACATTAGCAAAAGATAAAAATCTCAGAGATAAGGATGCTAAGGTTGATATGCGGGACATATGGGGATGGACAAAATAAGAAATAAAAATATTAGAGAGAAAGTCGAGTTGCTTTTATTAAGGGAAACTTTGAAAGACACGTTTAAGATGATATGAATATATTCTTAAGCGACTAATAGATATCCCAGTTAGGAGATATGAGACTATGACAAATACATACATTAATCGAGGAAGAGGGAGATCAAAGAAGACTTAGTTAACAATGATAAAAGTATAAAATTCATATAAACAATGATATAGTATGGGATCGAGCCCAATGACATAAGAGGATCCATATAACCAATTCCACTTGGTGGAATAAGAGCTTGAGTATTGTTGTTATAATCTTTCAATTCATAAGATTTTTGTTTCACGTTCATGATTAATGTAGACTCTAGACCAGTGAGAATATATGTTGTACAGTGGTTACTAAATTTTATTGAAACTAAGTCATCAATATGCTTGAAGTGCATGCCTTTTGAGTCAGAAAATCTCATCAGATCTGCCTTGGACTAGTCATGATCAGACAGCAGATAGTGGAAAGATTAATTAACCAGCGTGGATTAGAACTGAGACTAATTTCAATTATTTTAAATTTCTCAAATTAATGTGAAGAATTTTATGCTGTAATATGCAATACTAACCAGGTATAGATGTATGGTGTCACTTGGTTGTTCTTGGTGTCTTATGAGCTGCAATGTAGACGTCAGTTTAGGAATTCATAGTATTTGCATCAAACCTGTTATTTTCAATTTTCCTCCTGCTTAACCATTCTTTTCTTTGGTATGTGACAGGCTGTAAGTTCTGCACCAGAAAGTAATTTCTCTATTAGAAAGGACATTCAGAAGAATCCTTCCTCTTTTGGTACCAAATGATTTTCTCTAATATTGTCCTTAGCAAATGATATTTTGATTCATGTGTTAGGGATGTGCAAAATTGACAAATTTTGTACTTAGGGGGGAAATCCCAGAAAACGCCAATAAATCAAGTGGTTAGAACAGATTCTCGTGATCCTTCTGGAAGGTTACATGCTTATTGGTCGAATGGTCCTCTCTCCCAACATCAAAAGAAGTCAGATTTGGCTTCTGTTAGGTATATAAATTGTTCCTTATAACTTTCCTTATTGGCCCTGTGTTTCATGATACATTCAATGCCAATGACAAATCCAAAGACAACTAAATTACATCTAGGAACGTACAAGGGAAGAGAGAGTTGCTAAATCACAATAAGGATCAGAAGCCAAAAGTTTGTTCTAGAAATACATTTTTTTCTCTAACTATTAATTGAATTATTTTTTGACCAAATAATTGCTATAATTGAATTGAATCCTTTCCATTTTGCTAATCTTGTCAAATCTAATAATTTTGCCTTTCACAAGTGATATGCTATTATAATTGTTATTTTTTCTTTTTTTTTAAATTACAAATTATAAACTTAAATAAATATTTCTAACTTCGTTTGTCACTCGATTTTGGCGGATGTCTGTTTGTTTGAATCCATAGGTTATTAACTCCTAATATACAGGTATACAATCTTGAGTGGTCCTATAATTTCGGCCTCCCACCAGAATGGTATAGGTCTGGTGTTGTGCTATGCTGTTAGGGACTGAATGTGGTCCAATGTTTTGTAAATATTTATTTATCTTGTATGCTATTTTGCAAACTGAGTCATCTATAACCTTAAACCTAGGCCAAATGCTCAAGCATTTAGCTTAATTTTAATGTGCATGCTTAGATACATTTTAATACCCTTTCATATTATATTTTTTTTACCTCCAAAAATAAAAATATATCAATCGCACGATCAATTGAATTAAATTTTTGTTATGTTATAGTAGTGATACTTGATGCGTTTCAACGCGCTAAAGCAATAAGTGTGATGTGATAAACTTAAATGAGTTTTCCTCATTTAAGCCTCCAGTCTTTAATCCTCTAGTTAGGTTATTTTCCCTTTAATAAGACTATATCAATTATATTTATTGAATTAAAGAAGATTTTACTCATTTTCCCCTTGAATGTATTACAAAATGAATTCATATAAATTTTACTCACATAATGTTCCCCCTAATTTGTTTACTTTTAAAAATAAGGTAGCATTTAGATAACTAATTGAATTTGAAATTTTTAAAAACAAGCTATAAAAACTTGAATTCATGTCATCCACATAGGCAAGACAAGTGAGATTATCCATGTCTATCAATATTGGGCAAGTGTTTGAAAATTTGTTCTATGTTGATTGGTTCTGGCGGAACTTTTCATTCCGTTGGCTAATCGGGACATGAAACATGTTTTAAATAATGAAGTCGTACGAAGCAACATCTTGCAACAACGGTGACAACTTCATGAGATCGTTGATACGACAATGCAGCTTCCGGATTGTAACAAATGCTTCCTTGGAATTCTAACTACAATGACAACCTCGCTCGAGGTTGACAAAGCAATTGTGAGCTCCGAGACTTCTATCAATCAATGTGAGGTTTCAAAATGCAGGCAACCACTCCATGAGCGCCTGAGATGCATGCAACCATTTCTGAGACCCTCCCTGACTTAATCACTGACCAAGACAACCTCAAGGTCCTCCTCTTACTTCTTGTGCTCAGATTGGGTGTTCCTCATGTCTTTCCTCTCCGTCCCCCATCTCCTCCTATTTTGGTGTTTGGTTTCGGCACACTTTCGGCATCCATGCTCAACATGGGAGGGAGGCACGTCTTGAGCCAGTTGGGAACTAAAACTTTGACTTGGCTTGAGATTTGAAACCTTGGTACTTGGTATTGGGTTTTAGTAATTTATTGGTTGGTACTTTTTGATCATGCCTCCCAACATGACATGAAATTTCACACCATGTTTAATATTGCTTTTAGCTGTTGTTCTATTTATTGCAAGAATTGCTGTGAGACAAAGGAGGAACCCCAGGGAATCTGCAGACCTTAGCAGCATCCAAGAGCTTCTAAATGAAATTGATCAGAATATTCATTCAGGTGAGATTCAGACTTGGAATATCAATTTCTTGGTCTCTGAGATAAAAATTTAGTTTAGCTATGGGTTTGAATTGGTTTATTTGCTTTATCAACACAGGACTTTTGGATATTGTAAAAGATTGCACATATATTGGGCTTGCAGATGATGTTTTTGCAGTACTTCAGTACAATACCCATTTGTACCTTGTAAATGTGGTAAATGTAAGGTAAGAATTTATACTTCGTTTCCCTTTTTATTTATTCTAATTAAATATTTATTCATTTACTTTCTAGTATGTTTCTAATATAAAATACTTGATCTTGGAGTTTTTTTTGTTTTTATATTAATGACTCTTAGTTAAAAAAAAACATATAATCATTAGATCTACTATTTTGTGTGGAAAACAAATATTAAATTGCCTCGCACAATTTATGTTCAAATACTAGTACAATGAACTACAATAGACCCAAAGTAGTCCAATCTTTCTCCGTGATTCCGTATTGACAGGAGCTTTGTGCATTGGACGGTCTTTTTTATTAATACGATGAACAATCTCATCTTACTATATGGTGTTCATTGTTGTATGGAAAATTGCCCAAGTTAGTTGTAACCGAAATCAGGTCATATGTCCCAGCTTTTATCCATGATTTGGCACTGCCTAAGGCAATTTAAAAATTTAGTACCAAACTTTAACTTTTATATCTTAAATTTAAATTTATGATTTATTGTAGGCTTGATACTTAAATATTTTTGTTGGGAAGTTAGGCAAGTCCCTTCATCCATCAAAGACCAACGACAAATAGGTTTTGCCCATATTAGGATGAATGCATACATCGCACCACCATGGACAATACAATTTCATATCTATCCTGTATTTAGGACTTCAAAAACAGCTAGGAAAGGCTTTGTACATGAACATATTACTTTTCGAGGATAAAAATGAGTTTCACTGATATGAATTTTATTAAAAAAAATTGTAATATTTTATTGATTTTAAAAGCCCTGAATCTTCACCATGCAGCAAGTGTTTACCTGTAGCCTTGCTAGTTTTAGATATGCTTACGACATTTTTGTAGTTTTAATCATGCTATCTGCACAAGCTAATGTTATGGATGCCAACTAAACTTGGAAATAATTGGGAGGAACGGACTACAAAGGTGTACGGTCTTGTTTGGAAATGTATCTACAGCCTGTTGAGCCTCAATCGAGTGGTATCATGTAAGGGCTATAGAAGTTTAAATGTTGCGGTGATATGAACGAGGATACTGAATTATCTGAATCATTAGTCCTTGTTGTTCCCTATTCGCATATGCAATTCACATTTGCAAGATCTGTCTCGAAGGTCATATTCTTCAGATCTTAATAATGTTACATTATTGTTTGTGTATTTGCATTTATTAAATAAGTTATATGGCACTCAAGTTAATGGATCTTTCAATGATCCCTTATGGCTTAGATGCTCATGTGGACGCCGGAGTGTGTAAAATATTGAAATGATGAAGCAATGTTGTTTCAATTTTAAACTATTGGAGTAGCTGAGAAATGACTAGAAGTGGCAAATTAGACCATAACTTATAATGTGATTATCAACGGACAAGGTGCCTCACCTATTTGCTTGCTTACATGAAGACATAAGATCACTTTGTATTGAATGAGATTTATTATTGCTTAATTTGACTAGTGCTGCATCATTACAGCTCATGCTACCTAAATAGATCCCCTGCAGTTATGGTTGATCCCAGGCATAATGTCCTTGTGCTTGGATGTGCATGCTTGCATGTATGTATATTTGTGCAGTAATTGTGCCCTTTATGAAACTATTTTTCATTCATCACAACTCTTTGATGAATTTCTTTAGATTATTTATTTATCATCAATAACTTTTCCTTTGAATCAGCAAAGAACTTATGTATCAGCAAGCCATACGCCGGTTTGCCCATTTTAGTGCCATTCAACTCAGTGAGCCTGCACCAATACCTGAGTTACTAATAATGGCGTTAAAAGATGAAGATTTAGAATCTACGGATGACAATGATATGGATTTGAAAAATAAAATAGCAGAGGTAATAATCATTCTTCTACATATGTTTCCTAGTTGAGCCAATTTTTTGTATTGTTATCAATCTGTTTCTTTCTACATGCATTAACCAGTGTATGGGCCTTAGAAAGCTGGGCTGAGCTCCCCACTGCGAACACTTTTCGATTTACCTTAGCGGCTGATGGAAAACTTCCGTGTGGCCGGACCAGTCATCCCTAGGATTAGTCAAGCCGAAGGCCTGGATACTTGGTGCTAACTAAAAATAAATAAAGAATAATAATAAAAATGCATGGGTGGATTAAATTTAGCTAGTTTGTCTCAGTTAAATTACCTGGATTCGTTGGTTCTCTTGCAATCAGATAAGCTCAATGAAATCAGTTCTGATATGTCATTAAGAGTATTTTCATCCAAAGGAACTCCCAAACTCGTTCAAAATATCTCATTCATAAATTGACTTTCAACTTATATATGCTTGGGTCAGCAGTCAATTACTTGGATAGCTAAAATTTTCTTGATTACTATCCTTTGAATCTTTGAACCTTGCATGGTTGATTGTCTACGATACACTAATGGTTTGAAAATGAGATGTTTATTGGATTAGCTTAGATGTAAATCTTCATTAATGGTCACTATAATATATGCAAAATAGGTGTACATTTGCATGCATATGATGCGTACATCTGCCTGTTGCTTTGTCTTGTCAGATCATCTGATTGTCTACGATAGTCTAATGGTTTGAAAATGAGATGTTTATTGGATTAGCTTAGATGTAAATCTTCATTAATGGTCACTCTAATATATGCAAAATAGGTGTACATTTGCATGCATATGATGCATACATCTGCCTGTCGCTTTGTTTTGTCAGATGAATACTGAGTTACTCAAACAAAAGGCTGCAATGCTTGAAGAGTATTTCTGCATAAACATAGATCAAGAAGGAAACTTGATGAGGCTTCCTGTTATACTCGAGCAGCACACTCCTGACATGGACCATGTCCCAGAATTCTTGCTGAGTTTGGCCAATGATGTATGTCTATATCTTATTTATCTGTATGGAAAATATATCTGAAATTTCAGGAGGACCTATGATGTTTGCCTTGATAAAAAATTGGCTCTCTGGAGTCCAATGACCCAACTCCCATTATCTACCTCCCGATGTTATTTTTTACCAGTTACTCATGCACAATATGCTTGTAATTTTACTCTATTAATTATTTGGTATCTCAACATGTGATCCTATTTGGAAAGTAGAAGTATACCACTCTGTCATTCTTAATAATTGTCATTCTTAACAATTAACATGATACCTGATGTTGATCGACTGGTAGTTTATGTATTTTAAGGGAACATTTCCAATATATTTTCTACCTTTTGCTATCTTTCACTTTTCTACTGATCGACACATTGCTGTGTTATTTTCATAGGTTGATTGGGAGAACGAGAAAGAATGTCTCCAGACAATCTGTGCTGTTCTTGGTAATTTCTATGCCATGCATCCTCCTGTCCTCCCCAATCCTGAAGGTGATGGAATCCAATTATACAAAAAAAATCCCAGGTCAATTGATGATACTGGTGATGACTCAAAGAATGGTAATGAAAATTGTTAAACTACATATGAAGTTCAATTATAGGCTTATTTTTCATGGCTTCCGGATTGTAATTTTATTTTGGTAGCCTTGATTTAGACAGACCCACACACAAAAAAAAAGGAAAAAACTTCCATTGGATCTTATAGATCCATTGACACTTGCACCTGTAAGGTCTACAAAAGGAAAATATTTTAAATTGTCTTTACTTCTTATAACAGAGAATCCTGAAAAAGATGATCTGGATCAGGAGCTACTTGCCGAGGCAGAAAACGCCTGGGCTCAGCGGGAGTGGAACATTCAACACGTATTATTCCCATCAATGAGGCTTTTTCTCAAACCACCAAAATCTATGGCAACGGATGGAACTTTTGTCCAGGTTAGCTTCTTTTGTATACTTTTGCTGGAAAACGTGATTCTTTATCCCGCCAGTTTCAGTTCAAAATATCCATTTTTCTAAGTGTATAGATCATTCATTTAGAAACATTAACAATATAATTAAGGACATCACTGCTATTGACATTTGGCAAAGAAAGCAAAATATACTGTAACTTCAGGTTATGTAGATATGGAACTTGTCATACATGCAATCTCACAACAACGATTACCAAAAGCTTGGAGCTAACAATTGTAAAGTGAGGAAACTCGCTTATTTCTGAATCAATTAATACTTGTGAACCGGCTAGCGAATTGGCTAGTTTTTTGTAATTCCACAGGTGCAGTGTTTTCAATATCACTTTGAGCTTTCTGGCTCATCAACTGCTCAAACAAAAGAGGAACTGTATTCAATCGTCTGTTTCACAACTATCTCCTGCTTTGCTATTTGACAGGTCGCCTCGCTGGAGAAGCTCTACAAAATCTTCGAAAGGTGTTAGAAAAAGCTTCTTTTTGCAAATAGAAGGAACTTACTTTTTGGCTCGATGGCTGGATGGACCAATCTTGTAAGTGCTTTCTTGTTTCTTCTACATAACAAATCTCATGTAGTTTTATGAAAATGGACCAAACTTAGAACTCAAATGCTATCCCCTTTCAACTTTTCTACATGAACAAAATTATGTCATGGCTGAGATCGTTACTACCCTTCAACACTCGACAGTAGTTCGTCCAGTCATGTATTCTAGAGATGGTCAACAGGGAGACCTCTGGCCACATAACAAAATAAACAGAAACAGACAACGTGGAAATTGAGGTCCAAGCAAAATTATAAAACGCAAACAAAAAAGGGGAACTCGCCTATCAGACCATGGAGCTCATATCTGATATTTAAAAAGGAAAAATTGGAGATCACTTGTTCAAAAAAAAAAAAAAAATTCTCTTTCGAGATTGGATGTTGCACTTTCATCGTTGATAATTGAGATCATAGCTGAAGTAATGCATGATGTCAGCCATTTACTACCTAAAGTGCTCGAGGATGATTTGAGGCCACGAGGATGCAATCCTATTGGAATGATAAAATATTATTCATAAATTCCTCTAGAATTCTCTGATTCATTTAGATTTTGTTTATTGTATTTTATTATATTTGGATATCGAGAAGATTTTGATTTATGAATGAAATCTTGGACTTACTGGTGTAACTATCCATAAACATTCAAGGCCAGCAATTCCACGGTTTAAAAAAAAGGTTTAATTGTTTAATTCCGTGATTGTTGACATAATTCTTGGTCAATAATTAATTAATCTTTAGATTCCCTTAGATCAATTTTTAAGAAAATTAATTAATGTCAATTATTGTTTATGTAATAATAGTAAAATGATATTAACATGAAAGCAACTAATTGCCATGGTATGCATATATGAAACTATTAAATGTTCATAGTCACGGTTTATCATTTGGTTTAGCCTCTTTTTTTTAATTAGTATCAAATATTTAAATTGTCAATTTGATTAATTTTTAAGACGACTGATTTAGTTTTATAGAAGTTTTTTTTCAGTCAATAGAATAAATCGGAAAGTGTTTACAGCAGATGATTTAACACTTGAATGTTTTAAGATTTGTCAATTCTATTGAAGAGAATTTTTGAAGTGCGTAGAGATCGAATAAGAGATGCTTAATGGATTGTATGGGCTCATGTCATAGTAGATGACCAGCAAAACCAAGACTATGATTATTTAATAGTTTTATTTGTGCAGACCATCACAATTAGTTGCTTTCATGTTAATGTCTTCTACTATTAGTAGGAGCACAATAATTGACACTAATTAATTTCTTTAAAAATTGATCTAAGGGAAACTAATTAATTATTGATAAGAATTAGGTTAAAAATTAGGAATGAAATTATTAAACTATTTTTTTTTTTACTATGGAATTGCTGACCTCGAATGTTTATGGATAGTTTCGTCATTTGATCGAATCAATCGTGATCGGATTGGGTCGAAATTTGATCGAATTGCAGTCGCAACGGTTAGTGGTTGCAATCGCGGTTGATTTTGATTGTAATTCGATCAGAATCTAATCATGGATGATCGACATCGGAGTCCGATCGATATCTGGCAGGACTTTGATTCTGATTGGATCGTGCACGAATTCCAATTGGATTACAGTCGGAATCAATCGCTTAGCGACGATATCCAACGACAGGAAGCTGCGATTCTTTCGATAGGGTGAAACATTGTCTATTTCGTATTACTGTGCATGTTCAAGAGTGCACGAGTTGTACATCGTGCGGTGTGTCGCATATCAAATTACACACACACAAGAATGTTATCCTACACAACTCATCCGTGAGCACCTCCATTATTCATCGTCTGATTCCCTAGGATTCAAAGATTAGACTATAGTGCTCACCCGATCGGACGGTGGATAATAGATGTGCTCACAGATGAGTTGTGTAGGGGATCATTCCTGCATATATATAAGATCCGATTGGGCGTCTTACGTCGCGCAACTCGTGCGTGATAACGGAAATGCACAGTAACTTCCATCATGTCCGAGCATCTCTTTCTCACATCCGATTGAGAAATACACAGTAACTTCTTCGTTGGAGTCTCTCTGCCTTGGTCGCTTGGCATCGCTGCTGAGTGGTCGAATTTCGATTGCGATTCGATTGGATTCTGGTGTCGGTCGGATAACGGTTGGAATCCGATCGTGATTGCGGTCGTCAATGACCACAATTCGATTGAAATTCGATCGGAATTCGATCGCGATTGCGGCCGTCAATGACTCCGACAGGTTTAGGAATTGAGCTATTGTACTCAGCGGAAAAGAAGGTGGATGACGAAGGTACTATGTATTTTTCATTACTGTGCAATCTCGTTTGATCGGACGATGGAGAAATTGTCATGCACGAGCCGTGAATGGATTATCGACCAATATAAAAATCTCTCTCTATATAAAAATGTTATCGTATTTAACTCATCCGTGAGCATCTCCATTATTCATCGTTCGATCTCTTAGGATTCAAGGATTAGATTATAGTGATTGGACGATAAATAATAAAGATATTTATAGATACTCATAAATGAGTTGGGGAGGGGATGATTCCTATATCTCAATAAATAAAATCTGAATGAATGTTTAATAGTAAAAAAAAAAAATCATTCAAGGCCAGCATTTCAACCGTAAAAAAATATTTAATAGTTTAATTCCGTGATTTTTGACATAATTCTTGATTAATAATTAATTAATGTTTAGATTCTCTTAGATCAATTTTCAAGGCAATTAATTAGTGCCAATTATTGTGCTCCTAATAATAGTAAAATGATATTAACACGAAAGCAACTAATTGTGATGGTATGCATAAATGAAACTATTAAATGTTCATAGTCACGGTTGGTCATTTAGTTTAGCGGGTCATCTTGATGGAAGGTGAAAGTGATTTGAATGGGACTAGTCGTTTGAGCTTTCACTAATATCTTGCCATAGATTTTATTAAATACAAGGCAGCTTATGACAATTATTTATTTATTTTTTATTAGCTCTAGATATTCAGACTTTTGGTCCGATTAGTTTTGGAAATGATCGATGGATCTTCAATGGGTGTTAAATAATTCGATAATTTATCAAATAACGCACGTGAAGTTTAGAATTGTCTAAACAACGTCCCATATTTATCAAAGGGTGTATCTCATTCTTTTTTTATACATCTCGTCAAATATATATTTAATGCTCAGATATTGCATGCATCCGAATCACAATTGAAAATTCCGAATCATCCAAATGTGGTGTTGAGAATTCAAATCTCAGAACCACTGTGTTCCTGGAAATATAATTCCCAATACTATTTTTTTTATCTGATTTCTAATTTATATCGGTTTGATTTCTGAAATATTGCTATGAATAACTAATAAAACTTTGAATATCAAAAATTTTGTCCACGGATACAAAGAGGGATACTACCTAAACTCAATGGACTTGGATTGGATTGAAGAAGAGGTGAATAGGATCATCAATAAGTTTTGACCAAAATCCATTGATAGACCTAGAGGAGTCTAAATTTTGAAATCTTGACATAGACCGAAAGATTTTACATCATGAATTTTTGATATGTCGAGGAAATTTAGTTCTAATCCTCCTACCTCCCAATTTTGACGGTGTGTCGAAAAAAAATGATGCTGAGAATTAAATCTCAACACCATAATGGAATTGCAAATCCCAGCATCACAGTGGTGGTGCTGGTCCCAACACCCACTGTGGTGCTGAAAATTGCAATTCCAGCACCACAGTGGTGTTGAAATTGTAAATTTCAGTATCACAGTGATGGTGCTGGGATTTGCAATTTCACTGTGGTATTGGGATTTAATTTCCAACACCATTTTTTTTCGACACGCCGTCAAAATTGGGAGGTAGAAGGATTAGAACTAAATTTCCTCGATATATCAAAAATTCATGTTGTAAGATCTTTCAATCTATGTCAAAATTTCGGAATTTGGACTCCTCTAGGTCTATTAATGGGTTTCGGTCAAAACCCATTGATGACCCTATTGACCTCTTCTTCAATCCAATCCAAGTCCATTGAGTTTGGATAGTGCCCCTCTGTGTATTCGTGGCCAAAATTTTTGATATTTAAGATTTTATTAAGTATTCACAACAATATTCATAAATCAGACCGATATAAATTAGAAATCAGATAAAAACAGTGATGAAAATTATATTCTTAGGAACACAGTGGTCATGAGATTTGCAATTCCAGTTTCACTGTGATGCTGAGATTGCAATTCTCAGCGTCACAGTGGGTATTAATTGTGGTGCTGAGAATTACAATTTTAGCATCACAATGATAGTGCGGAGATTTATAATTTCACTGTGGTGTTGGGATTTAATTTTCAGCACCATTTTTTTTGACACACCGTCAAAATTGGGAGATAGGAGGATTAGAACTAAGATTCCTCGACATATCAAAAATTCATGTTGTAAGATATTTCAGTCTATGTCAAGATTTCAGAATTTGGACTCCTCTAGATCCATCAATGAGTTTCGGTCAAAATTCATTGATGATCCTATTCACCTCCTCTTCGATCAAATCCAAGTCCATTGAGTTTGGGTAGTGCCCCTATGTATATCCGTGGTCAAAATTTCTGATATTCAAGGTTTTATTAGGTATTCACAGTAATATTTCAAAATTAGGCCGATATAAATTAGAAATCAAATAAAAAAAAGGTGGTGTTGGAAATTATATTCCCAGAAATACATTAGTCATGAGATTTGAATTTCCAGCACTATATTTGGATGGTTCGAGATTTTCATCTGTGGTTCGGATGTATGCAATATCTGAACATTAAATACACATTTGGTGGGAGGGATAAAAAAGGAATGAGATGCGCTCTTTGGTAAATATGAAAGTATGGGGCGTTGTTTGGGCAATTCTAAACTTCACGTGCGTTGTTTGGTAAATCACCGTAAATAATTTTTAAGTGAGATATATTTCATCGACCATCAAGATAAATTAGAAAAATATTCACGGTTCAGAAGCTAAGTCTGGTAATGTGATCGCGTCGTCTCTATAAGGTAGGTCCGATGTCGAAGATGTATTCCGTTTGAAAAAGTAAATTCTCGATTCACATTCGACTCGGAATTATTTGTCTAAATTTTTTCGAAATTCAAAATCAAATTTATCCTCATGGAAGATCGAACTATGCTAATCGTATTTTTGGGAGCGCTTATGCCATTTAATATTTCTATACAAGGTGAGTTTGTACGGGGATAGTAGTTTTTTTATAATTAGTATCATAGTATCATGTATTTAATTTTTAATTTTTCGAATCGATTAATTACGAGATGATTAATTTGGTCGTATGAATTTTTTTTCCTTTCAATTGTTAGAATAAATTTGAAAATACTTTTAAACAGTACAACATTTTAAATTAGCCCAATACGCCAAGATCGAAGTCTGATCTTGAAACGAAAATAAGTATACGAATGCAATATCCCAGTAGATTCCTCGAAACAAAAATAAATATATTCTTGATTTCTTGTAATAAAATATATCTGAAATATTCTCACTTTCACATTAATGACTACAACCGGCAAATATTCGTCCGCCAATCAAAAATTTCCGATAACATACACAAAAAGGATTAAAAATTAAGAGCGAACATTCGGTGAAAATTGAATCCATCAAATCCGTTTCCCCGGACTCAATCGAGTTGATACTCGTACTCTCCGTAGAGATTGACACAGTGACTAAGATACAATAATATTTATAGAAGTGATATGAATCGATTTTGAAAAAAGTCTAAAGTTTTTTTTTATTTAAATGATATTTACGTGTCTTGATCACTACGTTAAGGCTCATAAAATTTTTCATAATTTATCTTCTTTACAATGTCCGTGGAATAGATTAGTGGGAGTCATTAGATTGACAATTCTAATATGTTTGTATAGTTGATACTCGGATGAAATATTTTCCTTCAAATAAATTTTAAAAAGTATGATCTATTTATTTAGGAAGTCATTCAATTATCATAATTTATTCTTACAATGATCTAATGAACTGATGTTGATTTTTTTTTTATAAATTAAATTCATCCAATTTTACTATTAAAATCTAATAAATTAAATCGATATAAAATTCATTAATTAATTAGTTATAAATTAATTGAATTTTTAATTATTATAGTAAAAATCAATTTGCTCATTTTCAACGCTCTCTGATGGGTTTCACAATCAAATACGAAAAAGATAAATCATCGTTGATCAGAGTAGTGCAAAGGACTTTTACGTCTGAATAAAATTTTTAGATTTGAGATTGAAATTTGATCTCTATTTATTATAATTGTTTCTGTAGTGTTCTGATTAATTTTTGATCTGAATTTTTAATTATCAAACTATTGAATTGTACATCATTGTCCTATTTAAATAAAATAATTGATTGTTCACGGTATAATAATTGAGTATTTACCATTGCTTTAATAGATTTAGTTAAATTTAAAAGTTTAAAATCCAAATCGAACTAAATAAATTGAAATAAAAAACAATTGGATTTTTAGATTAACTAAATTATTATTTTGATCAAAAATACTCAATAAATTAAAAAAATACTCATAATTTTATTATTGTCTGTATCAGATTATTCTGGTTCAATTCGTCAGAGCATGGGACTGCGTTTACCCGCTTCCGCGCTCACTCCTCCCTCGATAAAAGGGCGGAGACGAGGCGAGAAAAGATCATCGGAAGGGAAGGTCGAGGCGAGATCGAGTTTGATAATCACGGCTAGTAGCGTTGGAGCCGGACGGTGGGGGATCCCACCGCCGCTTCCGCCATCTTCCGCAACTGGAGACCACTCCCGAGCGTCGTCGCCTCGTACAACGAGGGCAGTCCCTCCCCCAACGGTGCTCGCGGCGCGCTACCCTCCGCCGGAGGAAGCCCCTCTGACCTCCTCTTCCTCGCTGGTGGTGGCCGTTCGCCTGCTTGCCCTAGTTTTGTTATTTAGCTTCTTTGTTATATCCACTCGCAGCAGTAGAAGGAAAGGATGATGACCATTAAAAGAACCACTACCGTTCTCTCCAATTACCAGGAGGACGACTCGGCCGATCCCCGCGGTTGCGGCCGGAATTGCCTCGGCAAGTGCTGCTTGCCTGGTAATCCGCAAAATCACATCTTGATTGCTGAAAAATATCTTTCCTCCTTTTTATTTTCCCCCCTCGTCGGTTTGATGTTTTTGCCTCTGCCTTTCGTGCAGTCTCCAAACTTCCACTGTACTCCTTCATGGGCGATCCCAGGAATTCTTCCGCCGGCATGGATGAACCACCGCCTGATTTCTTCCTCAACAGCCTTTTGCTGGGACAGGTACAGCTCTTCGACAAGATCCTTTCAATTTTGGTTTTTGTGGCAGTCTTTCAGTTTCTTAATGCAGTATTGAGGATTTCGTAGTGGGAGGACCGGATGAGCCGTGGCCTGTTCCGATGCGACGTGACAGCATGCGAGACGAAGGTAATCCCTGGGATGTATGGCTTCATTGCGCAGTTGAATGAAGGCCGGCACCTCAAGAAGAGGCTCACTGAGTTCCGGATCGACCGTGTCCTCCAGCCCTTTGATCCTGCGAAGTTTAACTTCACCAAGGTCGGCCAGGAGGAGGTCCTATTCTGCTTTGAGGCAGGGAAAGGTGGAAAAGCTTGCTTCTTAGAGAGTGCTACAGTTGGCGAAGAAAACTCCGCCAATGTTGTTGCTATCAATGTGAGGGCTAATTCCTACATGCATTTGTTGTATGCTTCTAGTTTGAGTCACCCTGCCATTTTTTCCCCCTCTTATCTTCCTGCATCCTGTGCCTGAGCTTGCTACTTGCGCAGGTGAGTCCCATCGAGTATGGCCATGTCCTGCTGATTCCCCGGGTGTTGGATTGTTTACCACAACAGATTGATCCTAGTAGTTTCTTGCTCGCTCTTCATATGGCTGTGGAAGCTGGAAGCCCATACTTTAGGCTTGGCTACAATAGCCTGGGTGCCTTTGCAACCATCAATCACCTGCATTTCCAGGTGGCTACTCCATACTTGTCCAGCGAAAAGATGGTTACTCTATTGTTAATAGCTACTTGTCATTTTATCGAATTCGCAAATGTTGAAAAGAAAAAAGTTTGTTGGTTTATGCAGGCTTATTTTTTGTCCGTGCCTTTTCCTGTGGAGAGAGCTCCTACTCAAAGAATTCCAGTTGCTAAAGGTCTGCGCCAGAGTGGAGTGAAGATCTCACAATTGCTGAATTATCCAGTGAGGGGGCTTGTTTACCAGGGAGGAAATAGTTTGAGAGACTTATCTGATGTGGTTTCCAAATCTTGCATGCATCTTCAAGACAACAATATCCCATTTAACGTTCTTATTTCTGATTCGGGTTGGACGATCTTCCTCTTTCCCCAGGTAAATAATTGTTTCCATTTCTATTTCTTTATGTGTTTTTTACATGATTCTTTGACGTTATTCCGAAACTATTTTGTGATAGTCAATGAGTATTGATATAGGTGGAGTATGCCTGATTGGGTAAGCTACCAACGTTTCACCCGACCGGGAGCGTTCACCCCCATTAAGGTGTTCAGGAGCTCTATCCTATGCATGCTTTGGGAACATCTCTGATCGGGAGCATCCCTCGTCGTGTGCATGCTTTGGGAACATCCCCAATCGGGAACATTCTCGTTATGCACATAGAACTTCTACCGTGCACATGCTTTGGGACATCCCCGTTATAGTATTTATAGGATCTCAACCGTGCATACACTTTGGGAACATCCCTAATTAGGAATATCCCCATTATGGCCGGTGTGGGACTTTGATCCCGCACACGCTTTGGGAATATCCCCATTTGAGAATATCTCCGCTGAAATAGACTCCTCCGAGACAAATCCAAAATCAACTTCGACAACCACACTTTGACACAAGGCTGCTAACAACTACCTTTGACAGGATAGCCAATATCCAAGGTAGGATAGCCAATGTCAAGGAGGACATGAGCGGGGTGGGTGCTCGGCGGCGCTAGAGGTAAGATCATGGCATTGCCTCATTGACATCTGGCACTATTCCACTAAGACCGTCGGTTGGGAAGGACGTGACAACCCGAAAGGGGTCTTTGGTAGTATAAAAGGAGGAGATAAGGTCACCGGGAAGGTAAGGGGGCGTTTGGTAGCTGTTTTCTTCTCCGTTTTTCATTTTCATTTTCTGCGAAAATGTTCGCGTTTTCCATCTCCATTTTCCAGAAAATAAAGGAGCGTTTTCTGAAAAATTGGAAAACGAGAAATAATCATTTTCTGTTTCCATTTTCGTTTTCCAAAAAATAAAAGAGCATTTTTTGGAAAACTGGAAAACAAAAAAAATTCGTTTTCTGTTTTCTAGAAAAAGAGAGAATGAAAACAGAAAACAGAAAATTTTCTGCCAACCAAACGCCTCCTAAGTTTTTTTGGTCCTCAAGGAGAAAAGAAGACATTTCATTTTGGATGACCCTCGACTCTTCCTTTCTCTCTAGCATCATGTTGACTTAACTATTAGAGGGGGTATGTTTGTCATCACTGGTGCCCACTGACGGGTGTTACTGTGTGGCTCTTGGAGGGATGTGATGCTATGGGAATCAAGAAGGGGAGGCAACTGGGGGGGGGGGGGCACAATAGCTAGTTAGTATGGCTCTCATCATCAGAAGACTCGTGTGAGTGTGAGGGAGTGTATCGTATCAATTGGCGTTGCCTATGGGAAATGAGAAAAGACGAAGGAAATGGTGAGTACGTGAAGGACAACGGTGGAGCCACATAGTGAAGGGTATGGGGAGCAATGATGACCCTCACTCTTGCCTATGTTGGAGACAATTGGAAGCCTTGTTTCTTGGGGATAACTTACTTGCCTCATAACGACCAAAGTGGAGGAGACATTATGACAGGGACAAATCTTACCAATTATAGAGGAGGCAGAGACACATATAGAGGAGGTCATGGCTGTAGAGCCCATTGCTCAGAGCTCTTAGGGGGTGGCTTCACCTAAGCGCTAGGAGCCTGTGAATTTGGTGTCGACACCCTTCAAATAAGCTGCCACTCACCAAATGGCATTCACTGCGGATATATTGGAGGAGTCATTTCCTATTAATTTCCACCATCTGCAAGTTAGTGAGTACAATGGTACAACCAATCTTGAAGATCACCTCTATCGTTTTGAGAATACTGCTTTGCTTCAATATCTAGAAGGGGTCAAGTGTCAAATTTGCCTTACTACCTTGGTTGGACCCGCACAGTAGTGATTTATGACTCTCCTACCTGGATCTATACGATCCTTCGATGACTTTGCAACTTAGTTCCTTCAACATTTCTCTAGCAGGTATCCACCCACTCCACTTAGCTTGTTTAACTTAAAGCAAAAATCACAAGAATCCTTGTGGGAATATTTTCAATGGTTTACCTGGACAGTCCTGGAAGTCCCTTTTGTTGCACTAGAGATTTTGACTAAGTCCTCCGCAAAGGAGATTTTTTCATTCTCTGTCTAAGAAACCCCCATGTGATTATGATGAGTTGCTCGCTCGGGCAGAGAAATATATATCGTGAAAGAGGCACAGAAGGTTCGCTCGGAGCAGTGTGGCAAACGACTTGTGGTGGTAGTGGAGAGTCGCTCGAAGCACAAACCTCCTCCTAAACCGATGTCACCCCTATATCAACAATACCTCACACCTTTGAAGGTTTCGAAGGAGTGGGCTATATAGATTTGTGAGAAGCAACGTATGTTGAGGCGACCTCCAAGAGTGGAACGTGGACCCCAAAATCCCCAGCCGACTACATATTGTGTTTTCCATCAGGAATACGGGCATGATACCCAAGATTGTTAGAGGCTTGATTTGGAAATCAAATGAGTTGTCAGAATAAATCCTCGAATACAATCAACCAACCCACACAGGGGACTATGCACAATCTCTGGGGGTGCCACTGATGGAGACTCTAGCAAGACCTGAAAAAGATTTAGTTGGGAGGAATGCATGGCGGTTGAAGGATTTGTGCTCCGAGTGGGGCCCATCTTGGGTTTTGGTCCTTAGGATTTGAAGGGGTGATAGTTCCCCACAATAATAACCTGGTCATTCGGGCCAGACCAACTTTGATGTCGTTCGGGTCTTTATTGATGCAGGAAGCTCGGTTAAAATCCTTTTCTGGACAACAACAGATCGGATGGGGATATATGTGGATGACTTTCAGTCGGTAATGACTTCTTTGTTTGGGCTTTCAGGGCATGTTGTGTAACCACTCGGGAAAATCAAGTTGCCCATTTCCTTGGGAGAGAGGAACCAAGGCGATAGACTATGCTAGATATCTTCACTATTGTGGATGCACCTTCATCTTATAACATCATCCTTGAATGACTAGCCCGGAGTGCCTACCAATCAGTAGCCTCTCCGTACCATCAGAAGATTAACTTCCTAGTGGGAACTAAGGTGGGGGTGGTATGTGGTGATTAGCAAACCTTGTGAAAATGTTATATGGAGAGGATTCACACGTACCAAAAGAGATTTGGGCCTAGGACCCTCGCAAGAAACCAAGCAATATTAGCTGCCGAAGTTCATGTGGAGCAGCAGAGGGAGCCTACCTTTAAACCACAAGAAGAAACTTGGTAGCAAAAAGGTGATTACGTTCGCCCCCAGCGCCCCTCACCATCAGTCCCTTGGTGAGGGTGGGGCCTATGCCCCTTGATATGTTGATTAAAACAACGGAGGGCTCCTGAGCCCGGGTGAGGATTTTAGATCCCATGCCGAGAATCGATGCTTGTCCATCTGTAGTAGCATTTGTGCTGCTCTAGCCAATGGGTCATCCCAAGGGGACAAACCATAAGAAGAAATGAAAGTAGTGGTAGTAGTGTTTGCGTAGCTCGAGAAGACTACTCGGGTCTCTAAGGAGTTCTTGCTCGAGCTAAAGAAAATAGTGGTTGAATGTCTAATGAGGAATGGAGATGTGTTTGTTTGGTCTACTATTACCTGATCGACATCTCACCATAAGTGATGGAGCATTGTCTGCATGTGTTACTACCGCTTAGTTAGTCAAGCAGAAGAAAAGACATTTCGATTTCGATACGAATATTCATTCGAGAAGAAGTTTAGAAGTTGTTAGTGACTGGTCACATCAGAGAAGTATACTTCTCGTCTTGGCTCTCTAATGTGGTTTTAGTACCCAAGCCCATAAGAAAATGATGAGTGTGTGTGGATTTTCGAACTTAACTAGGCTTGCCCCAAGGATTGCTACCTAGGGGTGACCACGGTTTCGAAACCGTCGATTTCGATTTTGGAACCGCCGATTCCGGTTTATCATTCAATGGAATCAGAACCGAACCTCTCATTAATGGTTCCGGTTCTGGTTTCGGAACCGCCGATTTCGGTTCCTTACGATTCGATTTTGATTTTGGAACCGTCGATTTCGGTTCATCATCCATCGGAATCGAAACTGAACCGTTAATCGACGGTTTCAGTTCTTTACGATTCAGTTTTAGTTCGAACCATTTAGAACCGAAGTTTAAATTATTTAATTTTAAGTCTCATTTCTTTAATAGGCGATTTAAGTATATTATTCTTCAATTCTTCAATTCGGTCAATTTATTTTAATTTAAATTATATTTAAATTTAAATTTTATACGTGGAGATTTTAAATTTTAAATTTTGAATGTTTTAATTTTTGTGCATGTTGATTGTTATGATGCAATTATACAAAATATGAATTTTAAATGATTTTAATTTTGATTTTTATGTATATTTATTATTATAATTGTGACACACTAATAAATATTTGAATTTTGAATGAGTTTAGTTTTTGTTCAAAAGAAAATATCAAATTATTTTAAAAAATTCAATCCCGATTTTAATTGCTACAGTGGACTCCACTGTTGGACATCAACTTATCTCTATGATGGATGCTTATTAGAGATACCACTAGATCCCCTTAGTGTTAGGGCAATCAACCCAAGTATGGTTTGGTTTTGATGTGTGTGGCAAAGGTTTAAGTTAGGATGTTTATGTTGATTTGATATATGTGTTTAAGTTATGCAAGATTTAGTAAATGGCGAGTTCGGATCGCATCCGAGGGACGCGGTATTTGTTCGAGGTTTTATCCGATTGGTGTTGAAGGTATCGTTGGACACGGACGCAAACGGGAAGAATGACCTCTTCTCTATAAAAAGAGGGCTTGGGTGGCTTTGGAAGGTTAATGCTAAACTTCCAATCATACTCCCAAGTGTTGTGAACGGTTTTCTTCCCTCTTCCTTGTTCTTATTTCTATCTTATTGTAAGAGGGAGAGGATTGTGTAAGAAGAGTAACCTCCACCTTGTTTAAGCCAAAGGAGAGACTAGTATTTTGGTTGAGGGAGTGATTCGCCATACGAATCGTCCGTAGATTAGCGGCAAGGGTCGTGAACCACGTTACATAATTGTGTTAGCGTTTCTCTTTACTTGTATTTTCTTAATTGTTTTTTGTTTAGTATTATTCCGCTCGCTAATCTCAAGTGGTAGACGATTAAGACACGATTTTTATCGACGATTAACGAGGGCTATTCAATCCCCTTCTAGCCGGGCCTCGATCCTCCAACACTTAGTTGCGGAAGACCAAGTGTCACGCCCCGAGAGTATGCCGTGTCGAAAAGCAAACGGACGACATCTCCTCTGTACGTGACAACATTTCGGATTAATACAAGGCCCGTAGGCCCACAACAACAACATAATAAGCAGATATAAATATATCAAACACAGCGGAAACATAAACAACATCTATATTGACATCCAAATCAAAACACACAGGTGTACACCACCTGACAAGTCCACAGTACTAAACCGTATATAAAAATATCGACACAAAACAAGTCCACGACATAAAGACAAAGTCCATACATAAACCAAAGTCTATGACATAGAGCAAAATCCATAACAGAAACAAAATGCTCGGAGACTTTAAAAAAGCGGAGATGGGATGGATCGCTACAGCAGCCAAGCCGTCACGAAGACTTCAATTACACCGGTGCGGTAAAAATCCAGTGGTCCGGTGAGAAAAACTCAGCAGGTAATAAGATAGAACATGTAAATATATGTATCAATATTACATATCATTCAGCTTAATCATACTGCATAAAGTATATATCAAAGATAACAAGTATAGTAATGCATGCATACACTAAGTAAATGAACAACAAACGCGATATACCGATAAATAATTACTATCTCATCTAACGGCGTATATATCCACAACATAAGGTATAAGGAATTATACTAACTCACACTACATCTTGATAATGGATCGAGGTATCACGGTGAATAGCCAACAAGTATACACGATGTCGACTACTACCATACAAAATGCAATAGCATGTATGAATATATACAAACAAATGCAACAAAGATAGTAAGACATACAAACATCATCACAATAAGCATATATATAGATCGATCTATATATGTATACTAATCACAATCATCCGTATATATATATACGATATATACGATATATACGAAAATGTATAAGTCGCCAAGAATGCAGTACTCGGCCATGTTACCACGATCAATGACTACCTCGAGTGCGATGTAACCCGTCCTAACTCAACACCAACCACTACTCGGTGGCGAGTGGGCATATGATCGAGTAATATATAAGCGTGAAGAGCAAGCTACACGATCGGGGTCCTCGGCCACGCTCCGATACTACCCACGAGTGGTCGAGTGCCACACCCGACGACTACGAATCGAACGAACTACCACCGTCATGTGGTAGAGTGCGACACCACAATGCCGCTCGCTCACACCGATCTCCTCCTATAAGATCGCGAGGAGGACGATCGCGACTCTCAACCACAAGGGAGAGACTCGCCGTGCACGCAAACGACATGAATATAATATCTCACATACAGATCCACCATAGACTTTCTATTCTACGAGAGTCATATTAACAGATCAACGCACTTCTATCACGTAGAGTCGACTTATCGATCGCTCTACATCCGCAGAGAGTTGTACCAAGCCGATTATATCGTAGACCATCGATCTCGCAGAATGGCTTAAATACCATTCACCGACCATTCATGTGGGCATGGTAGTAAACATGCAATCTAAGGGGTACTAGAATTAACCTAGGTTCAAAATATTATCTACCTACGTATTTACCTTTTTCAAAACCGGTTATCATCCGGACTTTACTATTCATGACTTAACTAAACAAATTCTAGATTACTTATATCACTATATATATAACTCCTAATCATGATAAAATCAAACATGATAGAAAGAAACGGAGTTAAATGTAAAAAGGTAAAGTATCAAGTATAAAATAAATAAGAACAGAAGTCAAGGAACATGACGATCATATAAGATGATCATGCATCTAAATCAGATGCATTAAAACTGACCGAGTAGGAATTACCCACCTGCTATAAATGCTTGTAGTAATAAAATCCTCACGGCCGCGGACCCATCTCGTATTCACGTCCTGCACATTTCAAACATTGTGGTTATGTTCAAGCATACGACAATAGATATGTAATTTACTATTCTATCGTTTCTATATTCGTGTCCCTTTATCGAATACGAATTATAAGCTCAAATAGCCAGACTTGACTATTTAATTTAACCCACCGTTTTCAATTAGCAAAAGTGCTAACCTACTCATCCAACACCATATCCACTTAACAAAATTAATCTCATGAAGATTTAATCTTTTTATACTTAATTTGATGTAATAGGATCACCAACAAATTAAGTATAAATCTAACCCATATTCACACCGATACATCTCTATTCGTGAGCTAACAAAGCTATAGTAAAGCAAACACCCAAACAAAACCTCACAACCGACTAACCTCCAATCACTTACTCCATTCCTCCGATCATCACATCACGGTATGCGATAATAGAAATTCAAATAGCAACAATCACTGATGAACATGTGATAAACTAAGCTTATCAACGGTTGGAACTTTCCCCCAATTGCTTAGTTTGCTGAGGGCCTCTGCTCGAGAGGTCGCGAAATTCCACACCTCTGCGAACCACAATCACAGCCACGGGTTCCACCAATTTAGATACCTAACTATTTAACCACTGCTCAACCCATCACCCATCGGTTCCTCCCACACAATAACAAAATTATAGCAATCAACAATTGATGACTAAATCACGCTTACTCCATTGTAATTTCCCACTTGCAGCCAATCCCCAACCCTGATAGAAACCCTTCCCAAATTCCACCGTTCTCGAAAATAGCCACTGCCCAAAATCGCAATGGTCTCAGCCAAGGAAAGAACACACGGTAAACTAAGGAGAAATTAGGCTTACCGATAGTAGGAACTTCACCGGCAAACAATACTTCCCAAATCCTCAGTCGACCAGAATCAAACCACTGCCCAAATCAAGTTTCGAGCTTAGCCACAGTAAATCCACAGAGTATCTTACTCTCGTTCAAGGTAAGGAGAACCAAGATCGATGCTTACCTTTCCCTGACCACCAACGGCAGGGGACGACTTGGTTCGCCAAAAAACCCAATGACAACGCCGCTGCCCTAGTTTCCAGCCACTCCTAGCCTTCCGGTTCCCAACCCGTCTACAGAGGTCGTCCAAGCCGACGGCCGCCGCCTGCCGTAAGGAAGAAGATCGGCGCTCGCAGAGAGGGAACAACCTAGCGTCGGAGAGGTCGCGAGCGGGAAGGCTTGAGAAAGACAGAGAGGAGAGGAGAGGGAGAGGTCGATCGCGGGTTGCTTTGGGGGAGAAGAACGTGCTCCGGCCGGTGGAAAGGAAATCGCCGAAGAAAAGGAGTCACGAGAAGCGATCCGCGAGGAAGGAAAGGAAGAGCTCGGTGGGGGGTTCGTCGCGAGGTGAAAGCATTAAAAAGGGGCAGTAAATATCGCGGCTGGGAAACACTCGCGAGGATGAAGACTGCGTGCGTTAACGGGAGAAGAAGTGGATCGGGTTTGGAGGGTTAATGGGTTGGGTTTAATCCTATAAGACCTTGATTAAATTAAACCTAGATCAATTTAATCCCCAAGCTCCCTACAATTAAACTCATACGATTTAAATCTAGGTTAGGTCTAAGTAAATCCCTAACCAGGCATCACCAACCTAATTTTTTTTTTCTGGTATTTTACACTAAGACAGTGAGTTTTATTATGACGAATGACACTTTTTGCTATGTGATTATGTCATTCAAGTTAAAGAATACTGGGACAGCGTATTAGAGGTTGATTGATAAGGTGTTATAGAGCAATTCGTGTCAGCTATATGGAGATGACATTTTGATTTCATCCAGTTTGATCGACAAAGACCTAGCAAGATTTTAGATGATTTTTCACTGTGAAGTACAACATAAAGCTAAATCCGGAGAAATGTATATTTGGAGTGCAGGGAGGATGATTCTTGGGTTATATAGCGCTCGAGCAATGCATCAAGGCAAACTTCGAGAAGATAGATGCAATACAACAAATACAACTGCCCAGGAATATTTAGGAGGTGCAGAGGTTGGTGGGGTGTGTCACAACACTATCACACTTCATGTCTCACTCGACCGATAAAAGCTTGACATTTCTTTGGATCTTGAGGAAAGCATCTCATTTCCGATGGGACGAGTGATGTGAGACGACTTTTTTAAGAGTTAAAGGAGTACTTAGCACAACGGTCACTTTTGTCTAAGTCCTACTCGAGTGCCAAGTTAAGAGTATATTTAGATGTGTCTGAGGTGGTTGTGAGCATAGTATTAATAAGGCAGGAAGTATCTCATTAGTGCCCAATGTACTGTGTAAGGCATTTATTCAAAGGGTCGGAGTTTTATTACACTAGACATGAGAAGTTGACATTGGGATTGGTGTTGATGGCAAGATGCTTACGCCCTTACTTCTTATCCTATCACATCATTGTATTGATTGATACCATTCAGGCATATCCTAGCTCATCTAGAAGCGACAGACATGCTAGTTAAATGGGCAACAAAATTAAGCAAGTATGTCATTGAATATATGCCCCTATCATCTATTAAGGCATAGACATTGACAAATTTCTTAGGGGAAACTGTATATTAGGAGGAGCTTGATCCATAGAGGTTGTTTGTGGATGGGTCTTCAATTGTCGAGGGCAGCGGTATTAGGGTAGTATTAATTTCCTCTAGAGGAGAGGATACAAAGTTAGTTGTACGGTTGCATTTCCGAGTCTCTAATAATGAAGTTGAGTATAAAACGCTGTTATTGGCTGCGGGCAACCTTGAGTGTGGGAGCCGCTTAAGTTTGTGTAGACCTAGATTCTTAATTGGTAGCACAACAGGTGCATGAAGCTTTCGAGATCAAGGAGAAGTTGCAAAAGTATTGTGAGACTATACAACAGATGAAAGAGAATTTTATCGAGATTTCGATTAAGCAGATTCCGAGGGAAGAGAACTCTAAGGTTGATAAATTGGCTTGCTTAGCCAACTTTCTAAGTGCTTAGTCAACAAGGGAAGTAATGATGCAAGTGGAATTACTACCTTGGGTGGAGACGGAACTAAAGGCATAAAGTGAAGACGGAGAATGAAGCTTTTGGCATATTTCTGGAGTGGGCAACTGCCGAGAGACTATAGGCAGGCAAAGCAGTTGCGCCAACGGTTGAGTAAATTCTTATTAGTGGATGAGGCTTTATATAAGTGCTCTTTTATAAGGTCGTTGTTGCGGTGTCTGGGAAGCTAAGAGGTCAGGTACGTGCTACAAGAGATCCATGTAGGGTTGTGTGGTAGTCATATGGTGGGTGGGGAGGGCTGATCCTGGGCAAGGAAAGCTTTATTAGTCGGATACTTATGGCCGACTTTGGAACAGGATGCCCGAAGAATGGTGCAAAGATGCGAAAGCTAAAGACACAAAAACTAGTCTACCTGACCAGTTAGGCTATTGAAGTTGGTGGTAACTGCTTATCCTTTTGATCAATTGGGCCCTTCTCGATCAAGACCTCTCAAAAGTAATTCTTGATTGTGGTCATTGATTACTTCTCTAAATGGGTGGAGATTAAGCTGGTAGCTTGGATCACACAACAAGGTATGATGAAGTTTCTTTAACAGAATATAGTCTGTCGATATGGGATCCCGTGGTGGCTTGTTTCAAACAACAACCGACAGTTTCAAGGTCGGAGGATGAGGGATTGGTGCTAGGAACTGAAAATTTAATAGGTTTTCACGTCCGTAGCCTATCCTCAAGGCAATGGACAAGTAGAAGTTATCCATTGGGACTTAGTGCATGGTTTAAAGACTAAGTTGGAGCATGTAGACGGTACTTCAGTGAAAGAGCTACCTAGTCTACTATAGTCTTTTCAAACCATTTCCTATACTGCTACAAGGGAAACCCCCTTTAGCATAGTCTATGGTGTGGAAGTTGTTTTACTTGTCGAGATTGACATGGTGACAGCTCGAGTACAAGCCTATACTTAGGATGACAATGAGGCGTTGCGAACGGAGGAGCTAGACTTGGTGGAGGAGTGACGTGCTTGGGCAACTTATTGGATGTAAAGATATAGACACCAAGTTAGTCGAGCACAACAGAAGAGTAAATCCTCATTCGTTCCAAGTGGGTGATTTGGTACTACGTAAGGTGCAACCAAGATATGTTAGGGGCAAGTTAGGGCTAAAATGAGAGAATCCTTTCCATGTGATTGACCATGCTAGTATAGGAGCTTATTATTTGAAAGATGCAAAGGGCAAGTGGACATAGAGCCATGAAATGCCTTCCATTTGAGACCTCATTATTGTGGGTGAGGGTTGTCTAAGTGAATGTATAAGGGTTCTCCCCTTCATCGGGCTTTATATAATTTAAGTGATGGTAAATAGTTGGATTAGTACTTATGTATTGAACAATTGACATGTGACAAAAAGTTTAAGTGGCTTTAGGACCTTACAAAAAGTTTAAGACCTCCTTCTTTGCTCGAGTGAGCATGGCAAAAATTTCCTCGAGGGCCACTTCTTTCTGAGAGTGGACAACTCTCAATTCTCACTTGAGTGCTTCCCTTTGCATGACTGAGAGTTCCAGTTGGCATTGATGTGCTTCTTTTTTTAATGGGAGACAACTAGTTGGCATTTTAAGCCAGTCACTTGGCCTCTCAGCTCCTTCATTCTTGATTGTTGCCTGTCAAGACGGGGATAGTGAGGTATCTGGTGGCGAAGACGGCAAGGGTCGACAACTCGAACAAGAAGGGCTGACGCGGAAGGAGAGCAGGAACAACAGAGATATCGTCTCGGCAGCGAGCCGAGCCGAATGAGATGGATTAAGCCGCCTGCAAGACAGCAAGCAATTAAGGGCGCCGAGATGGATCTCGGCAAGGCCCCTCCGACTCTCAAGACAAGGATTAGTAAGCAAAGGGGTTGCAGAGGATGGACAAGTGGAGTAGAGAATGTGCGAACCTATTTTCTCCTCCTTCGGGGAGGCTATATATAGAAGAGAAATCCTCCTACCAAATGGTACCGTTGGTATGAGTTGTATGACTTCATGATGTATTTACATCTGCTCCAAGAAGTAATAGGGGTCATTACCCTCATAAATGCTGCAGGCGCGTGGACCGTAATTAATACTCGTGTGGTTGATAGGAGACAATTCTTTAATAATGTGGTAGACATTCCTCTAAAAATCAGTATGGGCGTTTGTTTCTTGGTCGGAGAGAAATGTTGACAAGGACTGTCGGGTGGACCCCCGGAGTAGGAAATATCCACCACGTCTTCTGATTAAATGAGATAAATCGTGTGTTGAGGAGTCATACATCTGTGATGATATATCTGTGAGATGAATGAGACGGGGGACGCCCTGTTTAATGCCGATAAACGCGTGTCCGCTTAATCTTTGAAGTGAGACGAGAAGCGTCTAGAGCAATAGATGATGTGGTGTAGTCAACTGTGCGTCTAGTCATAGGTTAATTTTTCTCGGTATCATTGACCAATTGGATGCTTGAACATCATGCCTCTCCTGAAGATGCTCTAGTATTTCCTGGATGTCTACCAAGCTCTACATAGAGGACATAGGTAGTAGTTGACAAGAGAGAGAGAAAAGAAAGAGGGGAGAGTGTACATGGGCAGCTCCTTGTGTCACATCGTCCGAGAATCGTGGCCAACTTAGCATGATGGATGTACATCTATTCTTTAAGCTCGGGATTCCATTTGTTAAGGAGGGAAATAGGGGTCCAGTCCTTCACTTGGTTAGTAAGTGCCAGGGCGTGGCTCTATACTACCTGGGAGGCGCACTATAGGCGTTACTTGCAGTGGACCCATGGTAGGAGGAGGGGTGTTATCTCGGGTATATCGCTCGATGGAATTAGCAGGGGAATGTTCCAATGAGGGTGGAGGACGGTCAAGAGGGGCGGGTAGTTCCGTGGACTTGGTGGGTGATACAAGCAAAGGTGACTTCCGAGTTGTCTTTGGTGGGGGGCGGGACACCACGCTTTTATAGCTTTTGGGCCATGTAGATGGTGCAAATATTATAGGCTGATCAAGTGTAGGGGAAGGGATTCAAGTTTGGGAAGAAGAGAGCTCTATCATAGGGTTTGGCCTAACCGGAGGCACTGATTCAAGGGGAGAGGATGCCTTAATAGAAGGGTTATCAAGGCCGGTCGGGAGTGATGGGACTTCCACTCCAATAGGTGCGTTGTACACTTGAAGTGAGAAGGACCTTGCAGTGGGAGTGGTAAGATTGGCCTTGTTTTTTCTTTTTCGCAGCCAGCACGGTAATGGTTGCAAGCATAATGATGGAATATGCAAAAATAATGTGAAAGACAGTTATCTAATAAAGGGTCAATAGAGTAAAAAGGAGGGCGTTCCTAGGTTAACATTAGGATACTGTAGCGTGAGGCTTAGACCTGCTCTGGATAGGGTTGTATCTTTGATTATCCTGCCCAAAGTCAAATACCCGACCACTGAGAACGCATACAACACTTTTAATCCTCTATATTCTTTGTAGTGTGCTAAGGAAGGTTGAGGGGGCAAAGCATAGATCCACTTGGTCGGGAACCCAAAGGGATAGGAAGCTGAATGAAGAAAAAGGATTCCTTCCAACCTTTGTGGGAACTAGAACAGTCCGTCAAAAATTGAACTTCTTGTCAAGCTATGAAATAGAACACTCCTAACTCGACCATTTTTAATTGGAAGAAGCAATGAATTAGGGAAGCAGGGGGGATTTTGTAGTGGGTTAATACCATATAGAATTCGATCAGGAAACGCTAAATGACACGAGTTCGACATTAGTTGATTGGGGGCCAAGGAGAAATAGGAGGCAATTTCTAGGAAGAAGGGGTGTAAAGGAAAACTCAAATGACTCTCTATTTGTCCCATGAAAAGTAATAGACTAAGGTGGAGTCCGAAGCCGTTCGATAGTAGTGAGGGGAATATCTTATGATTCACAGGAACATGGAACTTGTCCGCCAAAAAAGTGACATTGGTAATGAGTCATTCGGGACTTTAGGGTGTCAACTCATAGTGGGGGACGAGCTCGAGCGAGTTCAGAGGAAGTTGGGGAGGAGGAAAGGGAACCTTTTGGTGGCATGACATGCAGACAAATGAATAAAACTAGGAATGAAAGAAAGAAAGTAGAGAAGAAGACTTGCGAAAATACCAGGAGAGCAAGACCATGGTGCTCCGAAGGATCGCGCGAGGAGGAGTGGGTCAACATGCAAGTTGGGGGGCTTCATTTTATAGATGAAGGTGGATAGACATGGGGAACCATGTGGTAGGTGGACGGTTGAGATTTTACCCGCCTCTTTAGGATTGCGATCCCATGGATAGTGATGCAAGATGTCAGAGAACAGTAGCTTGTGTAATGGGTGGCTAGGATGTGTCGGGAGGGGAAAGGGCACTATTGAAGGGAGTGCCTCTAGGTTATGGGGTTGTGACGTCAACCCTGGGGCGTGTACAAATGAATGACCTATCGAATACGACAATCGAGGCATGACACATGGGGTCGAGGGGTAGGCACCATGAACGAGGAGACGCGGTTGGGCTAGCAAAGGGAAATTCAACTTAATTATCAGGTCTCATCACTTCTTCCTCGACCCGACTAGGGGGACTCATGATATAGGCGGAGTATGCCCCATCGGGTAAGCTACCGGTGTATCACTCGACTGGGAGCATCCATCCCTATTAAGGTGTTCAGGAGCTCCGTCATACGCATGCTTTGGGAAATCGTCAATCGGGAATATCCTCGTTATGGTGTATATAGGACTTTTACCATGCACATGTTTTGGGAACATCCCCAATCGGGAACATCCCCATTATGGTGTCGATAGGATCTCAGGCTTGCACACACTTTGGAAACATCCTTGATCGAGAACATTCCCATTATGGCCGGTGCGGGACTTCAATCGTGCACATGCTTTGGGAACATCCCATCTGGGACCATTCACGCTGTGATAGACTCCTCCAAAACAAATCTAGAATCAATCTCGACAACCATGCCTTGACATAGGGTTACTGACAACTACCTCTGATAGGATAGCTAGTATTTGAGGTAGGATAGCCAATGCCAGGGATGACATGAGCGAGGTGTGTGGTCGACGATGTCAAAGGTATGATCCTGGCATTGCCCCATTGGCACCCAACACTATTCTGCTAAGACCACCGATTGGGAAGGATGTGGAAACCTATATGGAAGAGGTCTTCGACAATATAAAAGGAGGAGTGTTGAAGTCATCGAGAAGGTAAGTTTTTTTAGTACTCAAGGAGAAAATAAGACATTCATTTTAGAAGGCTCTTAGTTCTCCCTTTCTTTCTATCATCGTGCTGACTTGACTATTAGAGGGGTCACGTCAATCATCACCCTCACCCACTAACGGGTGTTACCATATAGCTCTCGGAGGGATGTGGTGTTGTAGGGATCAAGAAGGCAAGGGGTGTAGCGATACCCAGTTGGTCATGTTCCCATTGTCGGAAGACCCATGCGGGTGCGAGGAAGGGCACCACATTAAGTATGAATAGAATTTGGAGATCGAATTGTGAGTGAGAGTTACAAGTATAGATTTTAGATATCTTGGATTCATTATTCTATAAAGAGATTTTTTTTATGAAACTATCTATCTTAAATTAATAAGGAGCTTTTTCAACCTAGTCTGATTATGGTTTCCGTGTTTGGCACTTAGGAAGCAACAAATAACAAAGCATAATGCATTAAGATGAATATGTGGAATTATTAGAGAAGATAACCAAAAAAAAAAAAAAAATGCTAATTTAGGTGTAGTTCAGAAAGATGATAAAATAAGAGAATAGATTAGGATCATAATGATGCATTCAAAGATGAACATAAATTTTATAATAAGATTAAGTAAATCAAAGAAAATTAGAGCAAAGTTCTTTTAAGCAACTTGAATACAGTTTCCATAGAGTTTAATGTCGGGGGTAAGATTCATATAGCTTCTCACGAGCAGGTGGGGTTCATGGCTGCTTTATGCTTCGCTCTTTCAACAACAAGAGAAAACAACTTCAAGAATCGCTAATCCCATAATGGGTTTTACATATGGACAGATTCAAGAATTAGCTTCTGTTATTCAAGAACAATCCCATACTGCTTAATGTGCATGAACTTTGCTATTTTATTGGAATAAGTAGGAAGCACACATCCATCTCGTTGCAGATAAATCACCATCTTTTTCTGATTATTTGTGCTTCTCAATGTGTAGATATTGCAAGTAGACGTTGCTCTTAGCTATTCTTTCTACCTGTGATCGACATAGTTTTGCTACGTAGGGCACTAACTTTGGCTTTCGACGATCCACTCTCTTTCTAATGTCTGCAGTGCTACGCTGAGAAACAAGCCTCGGGCGAAGTGAGCCAGGAGCTCTTAGATACGCAAGTGAACCCAGCTGTGTGGGAGATCAGTGGGCATATGGTGCTGAAGCACAAAAAAGACTTTGAAGAAGCAACCGAGCAATATGCTTCGAGGCTACTAGCCGAGGTCTCTCTTTCGGAGACGAGGTTCGAGGAAGTGAAAGCCTACATCTTTGAGGCCTTAGAACTAGCAGAGTCCGAGAAGGAAAAGATGGAACCAAAGAAGATAAAGCAAACCTCGCTTCAGTCATCAGCCTTTACCACTCATCGGCTGGTAGAAGGTTGCCCAGTTTTGCAGTGACAAAGATGTTTTGTGGGTTGCCTACTGCTGCTATTTCCTTGTCCTGGTTGTTTCCAGACGAAACAGAGTGTTGCAGACATTATCCAATATTTGCTACGTTCAATCTCATGATGTTAATAGTTTACCCTACTTTTTTATTTATTATTGATATCAGAATATCTGAACTTTCCATCCAATTAATCTCTGAAAGTGATCGATCATATCTTACGGACCTTCGGGACATCTCGCTAACTGCTGAGTCGAATAAAATTGAAATCTAAATATTCTCTACTGATCATCAGGGGCGGATCTAGAGCATTTTAGGGGGGCCATGACCCCCCAAATTTTGAGTGATTATTATTTTAAAAAATTTATTTATTTATTTTTTTAATTAATGTTATTATATTTTAGTATATGACCTTTCAATATAAAATTCTGAATTCGTCTCTGTCGATCATCAAGGGTAAATCAAAAAAGCGTTTACAGTTTTTTCACGGTTCAATTCGAACTTCGCAGTTGCGTCATCTCTGAATGACGATCCAATGCCGCAGTCGTACTCTGTCTACCGAATAAATTCTTGGATCTCAAGACCGCCCGAATGATTTTTTTAAATTCATCATCGAACGATATCACAGTAGAAGATCGAACTGTGTTCTTCTGTTGAATGAGAATGTCTCATCGCTTTTACCATTGTATAGTATCTCCAGGGGCAAATAGTTCATCCTACTATTGCTAAAGCTTAAGGTTCTAAGATTTCAATTTTATGTATCCACGAATGTAAATGTAACTTTGTTGGTATTCGGATGATAAATTTGATATAAACAGAGTAAAATTTGATTCTTCTAGAGTTTATTTCCTCAAGAGCAATAGAATTTCTCATTCAGAGATCATTTGATATCGTGATTTATCATTTTTTTTTCGTTATAAGATTTCAATTATACATCATTAACGAAGGCAATTTAAATACGAAATTTACTCATTTTTAGAATGCCTCCAATTGCTACCGGTTGACAAGCCACGACAAAAGATTGCTGTATTGAATGCAAAGTTGTGCGTTGATGAGTCTGGTACAGATTTATATAAGAGAGTAAGAATTGATTTCGAGTTAGATGAGAAAATTATGTCAGGATGCTTGCCCTCTAATGTATTAGTTAACACATCGAGATTAGGACCGTAAATGAATCAAGTGTTAACGAACGAATTTAGTGTTCGACTCGATGAGAGCTCATTTATGTTCGTTTAATATGCATCAAAGTTAATTAATAAACAAGCTTTAACAGCTTGATAAATTAAATAAATAAGCTTAAACACGTATGTGTTCACCTTGTGAATATTCGTGAATGGTATTCGTAAATAATAACAAGTCGATTTATGATTATACTCTTTTAAAAATTATTTTTGAATTTATTTATACTCATTTTTAAATCAGGATTAAATTAGTAAAAATTTAAATAAATAAATAAGTTTGACTTAAGAGTTTGATAACGTCTAAATAAATCAAATTTAAACAAACTTCAATCAAGCTTGAATCAAGCTTGATTCAAGCTTGAATCAAGCTTGATTAGAAGCTTGATACCCATTAAACAAGTCAAACTCAATTCAAGTTTAAATCAAGCTCAAGCTAAAAAAAAATACCAAGCTAAGCTTGAATAAATTTTTTAATAGTTTGGTTAATTTTAGGCTTAGTTCGACTCGGCTTAATTATCTTATCAAACAAATCTGAACACTATAAAATTTGACTTGATTTGACTCGTTTACAGCCCTAATTGAGATCATAAATCACACACGATTTACTTTCTCTCCTCGTCCTAGAACAAGTGACAGGAGCCCTTTTGCACCGGGATGCAAAGTTATCAACATTTTTTTATCTATAATGATATTCATATCCTGCCTTGGTAATTACAATATCAGTATCCAAGGTTGTTCTAATGGATAAATATAAAAGAATTATTTTTAAATGGATAGAGATTAATTCTCGAGAGTTTCATCATTTTAGATTATTGACTGACTCCTCCTTTGTACTTATCATATGAGATCCTGATTTATCTCTCCATCAATAGAGATAACTGTAAGGAGCCATTAATATCATGATTCTATTTAATGATAATTACAATATCTCACAACCGTAATTTAGTATATTTAAAATTGAGCAAAAATTTAAACAGATATATTTTTACATTTATCATTAAAATAAACGATTCATTTTATTTTATTATAAATTTTTTCTCGTTTTTTTGAATAGCAATTATTATTAGACATGCTTAACGGATTGATTCAATCTGAAACTGAGTCGGAACCATCCGTTAAATTCGGAATCAGAATCGATTCGGATGAAGTGGTTTCAGAATCGAACCAGAATCGTTCTAATTCCGATTCGATTTGATTCCAATCGATTTGGAATCGATTTGAAATTAATTTGGGTTTCGATTTGGATCTGATTTCGGTTGCTAATTTAAAAGTGAAAATTCTTAGCATGTTAACATCTCTACAAAATTATTTTGTGATAGAAAAAAAAATAAGATCACTAACACGTTAGATGAATTTGAAAGTTCAAATTCAAGAAAGATGATCCAAAATCGTTTCGGAATCGATCCGAAACTGTTTCGGAATTGGTTCAGAATCGATTCGAAATTGAAATCGGTTTGGATCGATTCCAATATCGACTGATCCAGAATCGATTAGAATCGAATCGAAATTGAAATCACGGAACCGATAAATATGCTTAGCAATTATGATTTATAATCACTGGTATTTCAATGTATGTTATTATTCGATATTTAATATTAATGTTTTTCTATAATATAAAATTGAAATTTCATAATTTAAGTTATGTTTTCTGTCACGATTGGAAAAACCATAAGAATTAGGCGCACGTGACTCGTCACACGTTGGCGTGTCTCGCCAAACAACCGGGCCGCCGCGTTTCTTAAGTCGTGAAATAACTCGTGACATCACATATCAAAGAGGCGACAATATACGCGACAATTAATACTCTCTCCCTCTCATCATTTCTCGAGGATTCCTTCTCGCCGTCGCGCAATCCCTCCTCCATGATCTGATTCGGCGAGATTTCCAGGTCGTATCGATCGCCGTGCTGCTATAAATTGGTCGAAGAATCGGATGGTAGCGTACTCCGGTTTCCTTCGCTCGCCTCCTTCACATTCTCGTGAGTTGATGGGCAAACCCTAGGGGGAGGAGGAGCAGGAAGACACCTTAATCCAATGTTCTCGCGGTGGGACTTCTCGCGGTCCAGCGTGATCAAGCGCGTGTGCAAGTTCTTGCTAAAGAAGAAGCTTGGGGAGGTGATTTTGGGCGACATCGACCTCGATCAGCTCGATGTCCAGCTCGGCACCGGCACAATCCAACTCTCTGACCTCGCGCTCAACGTTGATTTCCTTAACCAGAAGGTGATCCCAACGATATTCCTTTCTCATGCGTTCTTGTTGCCTTCGTATTTCTATCTTGCTTGCTGATTAGTAATTGGGATGGATTAGGGAGGTTGTTTGTTTGTTTGTTCATTCGTTTATATTATTTTCAATTCTTCTTCCACTATCCATTTCCTTTACAAAGGAAGTAATTTGTTACTGGAACTTCACATTTCGTTGATTTGGGGGATTGTTATTATGTCGCAGAAATATCGACATTTTTTTTTTTTTGGTTTGGCTTGTCTGCTTATTGCAGGATTGGCAAATCCCAGTGCCTTTCTTATAAGAATCATAGTCTCAGGTTTCTGCATATAACCTTAAGTGAGAGTAATATTCTGCCCTTTATATTAGAAGAAAGTGAGACGTTCCAGGTTGTGGATTTTCTCTACATTGACTCGAACTGAATGATTGTTGCTGGGTGCGTCTTTTTAGAATTTTTTTCCTTAGAGATAAATCCTTTTGAGAATTGTTGCACGTTTGTTGTTGGATTCACACAAGATATTTATTGTTTGAAAAAGAAAAAGTTATCTTGGCTGATCAGCAGAGTACTTGGTCACTTCATGGGAACAGATGAACTAAGTTCAACTTTTAGGTGGGAAGATTTTATAAATGCCATAAAGATTCCTTATGAGATTTGTTCTCCACTTGAAAAACGTAATAATCCAATATTTTCTTTATGACAACATTGTGGGATAACCTTGGTGGTTCTATTATGAAGAATCTAACTCAGTGAATAGTATTTAGCTATTGCAATCTTCTTTGAGTTATTTCATCTTGATGAAGTGAAAATTTTCATTTTTGTGTGCATTTTAACATTGTTTTTGTCTTTCTTTCAGGGGGAAAAGAATTCTAATTATTCATTTAGTTCCTTCCAGATTGTACATTCTTTTAATTTTTATTGGAGATGTATGTCTCATTGTTGGTTCCTTTATTTCTAAACTATGATTTACCATTGTTCCCATTTCAGATTGCTGGTGCACCTATTGTGGTTAAAGAAGGATCAATAAAGTCTCTATCAATTAAAGTCCCTTGGAAACTGAAGAATTGTGAGATAGAAATTGATGAGATTGAGCTTGTGCTCGGACCATTTAATGGAAGCTGTGCTACTCAGGCTAATGCTGACAGTTCATTGCCACATGATTGTCAACATCTTATGAATGACAATCCTGATAGGATTGAGCGTGAGATTGCTCACGATTGCCATGGTTCTATTCCTCTAGATATTCATGAAGGAGTTAAAACAATCGCCAAAGTAGTGAAATGGTTTCTTACTAGCTTTCATGTCAGACTAAATGGGGTTATAGTCGCATTTGATCCTCAGTCACATCTGAATGAAAGAAGAGACAAATCCTGTAGACTCCTAGTTCTTCGAATTAAAGAAACCGAGTTTGGAACTCATCTTTCAGAAGATTCAATGGCTAAGTTAACAAATTTCATGAAATTCCAAAAAGCTAATGTTGAGTTTCTTGAAATGGATGATATAGATGAAGGCTTGGAGCTTGACAATGTTACAGGGAGAGGCCTTAATGGAAGGTTCTTGAATCGTGGTACCACTTCAATTCTGACTGGGGCAGATGGTGGGTTCTCAGTGACATTAAACTTGAGCATTCCATGGAAAAATGGCTGTTTGGATGTAAGTAAAGTTGATGCGGAGGTTTCAATTGACCCAATAGAGTTAAGGGTCCAACCCAGCAGTATTAATTGGGTGGTAGCTATATGGAATTCTCTCAAGAACACCAAAGCATCTGAACGTGCACACTATCATAAAGCTTCAAATTCATTTAACTCCACTTATAGAAACCATACGGCTATGACAAATACTATATATTTAGATGTTGATGCTGATATGCTCATGGGGGGTAGTGAACTAAGAAGTGTGTTTTCTGCAATCACTCCAGAAACAGTTCCTGATGCTTTGCTTATGAGGACAAACTTCATTCATGATTGGGTCCCACAACATCTTTATCAAGAAGATCCTAATAATATGGTGCCAGACCTAAGTGCAAGGTTTGTTTCTTAATTTGGATGATTATTGCATAGAATCACAAGGCAGTATGGTTCATCTCATTATACAACCCCCCCTCTCATTAGTCATCATCTTAGCAATGTGAGTTGATCTAAGATTGTTATATAGACATGCAATTAGCAATTGTTCTGTTACTGTGGTTATTGTGATCTTCCCTTTTTTCATTCATTTTGTCTTAGCTAGTCTCGTGAAATATATCAATCTCACATTTCTTATGCATTTGGTAAGTTGTCAAAATTAAATTCCTTTAACCAAGTTATTAACTATCAGATGATAATAATTAAACTTACTTGAAAAAAAATTATGGAAAGATTCTCTGGATAGATATCCATGTTGATGCTTCTACACTTCATCACTTCGATTCATTAAGCTTCTATAAGATTCATTTTTCAGATAATCTGTTTCAGAGATGTAAATCATCAATGGATATGCATACACTGAACTTTCTCATAGTTTTTCTGTTTTTATTTCTGTACAACCTTTTTGCCAATTGCCATTTATGATGTTCTTATTTGGTGGCAGAACAAATTATCAATCTATTCATTCAGTGTCTTGATAATTAGAATTATAATGGGTTCAACAAATTATCATTTTAATATATGAGTTCTTTGTTTATATATTTCAAGAAAGTGGGGTTAGATGACTATTTCCCACAATTTGATTCCATCGCTGCTTGTATGTTTAGTTTCTTTTCTTCTATCATAATTTTCATTGTGAATGATCTCTGAGTCAATTATGTTTATTTTCTGCAGCATTGATCAATTCTTTGAATGCTTCGATGAAATAAGTTCTCAAGGGTACTCAAGTACCGGAAGTATATGGAACTGGACACGTTCTGTTTTCAATGCAATATCTGTTGCATCTAATCTTGCTTCTGGGATGGGCGATGTTGCTAAAGGTAATTTCTATTATTCAATCACCTTTCATTCATTCCTAGTATTGTTATATGTTCTTGGTTTAATGTATGATTGCACTGTCATTCCTACTATTTGTGTAATTTTCATGTGGTTTTTTGCTCTCAAGAAACACATAATAAGCGAATTTTAAATTGGTCTTGTCATAACCAAGGCCTCCATTCCTATTCAAGGGACACACCTCGCACATTAATTCATTGTTGCATCATAATCACAAAATTGCAAACATCTACTCAAAGCAGAAATTATAATGAAAGTTGAAGATTTTACCAAGTAATTTGAAATAAAATAATTAAAGTTGAAATAGTAATAGATGCTGAAAATTTATTAAGTAATTTGAAATAAGCTAAGACAAATAACTGAAATTCATGTTGGCAAAAGAAAAATATACTAAATCAGCAAATTGCATAAAGGAAATAAAACAATAAAGCTATCACACAACATGACAATAAAGTGACACCGAAACTCGTCTCAAAAAGTAGTCATTTGGGTACCTCAAAACATAACCCAAAACTAAAACAAAAATCCAACCGTAAATGATTGCCTTAAGTTTGCGAAGTTGAAAGTTAAAGGGCATGGGGCATGAACACACAAGTGCAAAGTGGGGAAAGAGAGCATGTGCATGACATAATATCTTGAAGGTTAAAAAAATTTTTTTAGCATGCTAAATGAATTTCACGTACCCTTAACATCAAACACGAATTGGTCATTTTTGTTATTTGCTCTTTAATTTCAAGTTCACCTTTCTCTTTTATGCTTTTGTAGAGTATTTTTCTTTATTTATCTGAAAATAAATATATATCATATAAAATGGAGACTGACCCATGATTCACCCAATAAAGATTGATCAAAATCCACAAAAATATATCTCATATGGAAGGCAAATGACCTACAATCCATCCAGTAAAAAATTGCCAAAAGCCTACACAACTCGGAGAGTGTGACTCGCTATAGTCAAATGAGTGGAAGGACATCTGTTTTCACATAGAAATAAACCATAGCCCCACATCACACACTAATGAACCAAGGTCCCTCGAGGGCACATAGTCAAAACTCAAATGTATCTTCAATTGTTCTCATTTGGCATTCCCTTTTGAAAAAATTATAATAGTTACCAATATAATATATTTAAATTTCTATAAGGATTTAGATCGCACTAGTTTGCCCAAAGAAAATGTGGATTAACATGGATGCACCAAAGAACACAAATAACTCACTTGAAATATAATACACCCTGTTAAAGAAAGAATAAATTACGAACACCATAACGTATTAGGTGCCAACAATGACAATAAATAGGAATAACAAGCATGCTACTCCTCTACCATGCTGCGTTTAATAGTACAATAGTGACAAGTACCATATAAAATAATATGCATTCATATTGTAACACCAGGAGAAAAACACTAGTAATTCCCAAAACTAAAATAAGATGAACAAAATATTACACTAACTGACAATAAGTACGGTTACTATGTAGGATTTTAATCTCAACGCATGCTATCCCAGAATAACATTAGTAATATGCTTTGTCTGAATCAAGCAATAAAGTTATGATCACTAGTTCTCTTTGCTGTTCCTAACAAAGCTTGAGAAGTTGCTGGTGACCATCCATGGGAATTCACAAAGTGAGAAGAGAAAAAGAAAAGGGAACTCCGGCTTCTTCCTTTGTTGGTTGAAACATGACCTGAGCACCGTAGGTGCTCAGCTTGGTTCGGCTTAAATGAAGGCAAAGGAGATTCCCATGACCTAGCTTCATGGAGGAAGCTCAAGTTCTAAAGAAGGTTAGTGGAACCCTATTTCAGGGATTGTGGGAGGTGGTTGTCACTGGATGAGGTATCGCATGGGAGAGGAGACTTTGCCAATGATTGCATGGAGTAGGAGTCACAAGGTTGCTCGATTGTGATCTGGGCTGCCACGAGATGAAATCATAAAGAGGGGTTTGAGATCGTGTGGAGTCACATGATCACTCGATTGTGATCTGGGCTGCTGTGAGAAGAAATCACAAAGAGGGGTTTAAGATCGTGGCATCGGGTGTCACAATTTTGCAAGAAGGGAGGATGATGCAATAGGGGTTTCATGAGAGAAGGAGTTGGGTCGTGGGGTAAACATATGGCTAAGGAAAAAGTAAGAAAAAAAAATAGATAAAGTGCCCTTTGATTATTATTACCACTGAAGGTACACCATGCAAGATTGTAGAACAAAGCAATAAAATTGGCATATGAAATCATATCTTATTCTGGGAGGCTAGCAAGGTCTTCCTATTTTTCCTCTCCTTAGGCAGCCTTCTACAGGGCAAGCACATAATTTATTGCTCTTTATAGATGCAAATTCCTAAGAAATTCTGATAAGATTTTGAGTTTTAGGCATACACAACTATCCATCACATGCCAATGAGAGATGTCTTAAGTAGATTTGATCGATTAGATTCAATCAACCATATGGGCTAACACTCTGGGTTCGACTTATCTAGCTTGATTTTGATTGAAACTAAAAACAATTACTAATTAATGTTAGCTCATAATTGTAGAAAAAATTCTATCATTCTTCCACTTGGATAACATTATTTAATAACTCCTTTGTTTTGCAACGAATAGTTACGTATTGTACTTAAGAATTTGATCAAGTTTTAAAAATAAATATATGTGCCTATAAACAAGTTTAACTCATATATCAACATTTCAAAACATTTTGGTCTAATGAAGACATCAACATTAAACTTTGACAAAGATTTGCATCATCCAATCATAAAAGTTCTATCAAGAATTACAAAAATGAATGTTTAGCAGGAAAATAACATTCTTAATGCTGCCATGAATGATATTTTTATTGGCTGTCCAATTTATGAATTTTCCAGTTCTCTTAAATTGGATGAGAAATCTATACCCTTATTTTCTTGTAACTTGGATGAGAAAATAACTTTATGAGTCTTTATAACGATAAAAGTGGTTTTTATATAGATGCAAAGAGTTATAGAGTTTTAGGTCTACACAACCATCCATCACATAATGATGAGAGATCTCTTAACATTATTAAACCATCCTGTATGGGTTAACATTGTGGGTTCCACTTATCTAGTCAGAGTTTTTGTCATAACTAAAACTAACTATTAAGTAATGTTAGCCCATAATTACGGAAACATTTCAGCATTTAGTTCTATTGGTAGCCTAAGTTAGCTGTCCCTAGGTAGGTTTAGACTAAATACACGTTCTCCTCCCCCTAACCATGATATTGAAGCCAATTGTTTACTTTTTTCAATCTCTCTTCTCACGTTGCTATCCTCCAATCTTTCAAAATGCAGCCCAGCCTACTATAGTGTCAGGCTTATAACAAGGCCCAAATACTTGGGATCATTTGTTTGATCTATGAGTCTTCTTTTTGGTTGATTTAGCAATAAACATCTATTAATTTAGGGCACTGCACTAGAATAAATGTATTAATTAGATCTTTTCTCTCGCTGTTTAATAACACCAGTAGTATAATAATTGGCAAAACATCTATTTGCATCTGTTTTGATTCAGAACAACACGTGGAGACTAGTTTACGAGCTGCAATAGCTGGCATCAGTGCCATTGTTTTCCTGGGTGATGATCAGCATTATTTATGTGGTTCAAACAATTTATTTGAGCCATTATTGGATGAGATAAATTCTATGTCAATAAGCAGTCCATCGGCAAATATTGCTGTTTCCAGATCAAACAATGTTAATCCTGTTGATAACAAGATGCATCACATTGAAGCAAAGTGTCAAAATTTAGTTCTAGAATTCCAGGTGAAGGTTTCTCTTCCACTCCTTGTTATGCTTTACCTTTCAGTATTTGACAAATCTATTTCCTCTCATTTGTATGTGAACTAATTTGAGATATTTGATGAAGAGAACAGACTTATTCTGGAAATACAAAATTTAGTGCATCAGTGGAGCGTGTCAAAGTTGATGCATACTATGATGCTCAAAGCCATTCCACAGGCTTTCCATCAGGTGGTGACCAAAATACCTCCAATGAGCAATTGTTTCTAAACCCCCATATGAAAGAAAAAATCCAAGATTCTCTTCCTCCTTTTCCTTTTTGTATATCAGATTGTGATTCAGATTTGGCTGGGAAGCATAGTACCTTGGGTGGCGTAAGTCAGTTCAGGTTGTTTGAGTCATTTGGCAATTGCAGCTGTAAGTTGAATGTCAACCCAAAAGGCTCAAATGGCTCGATGCCTCTGACATCCTTTGTTGTCTATTTCCCACCTTTCATTTTGTGGTTTCACTATAATCTAGTTGACGTGCTTCTGTATCTCTTTAAACAAGTAAATCACTCAAAGATAAACAATCAAACCAAAGATGTTCAAGCTGATATGCTATGTGAAAGGACTATTATCTCATCTTCTGAAATTGCTAAAACTGACACCTCTTCTATTATAACAAGTGTGCCCCCAAGAACATTTCTTCAAGGAAATTTAATTCTTCCTCAGTCTAGGATAATCATTTGTTTCCCGCCAGAGTATTATGGAAATTCTCGAAGCTCTTCCCTTTTGGATAAACTCATTGTACTTGAGCATTCTACGCCTTTAGACCCTAAAGGAGCTTCAGATTCCTTTTCTTTTCCAAATGTAAATTCTGCAAGGGATCAACCATCCATGTCTTCCAGTTCAATTCACTTAAGTACACAAAACTTGGATGTTTACTTGGTTGAATCTTCAAAGGAAAATGGTTTAGATGGTGGAATTTGCACTCTTGAAAAACAGTTTTTTTCTTCCATGAAGATCATATCGGTTAGTGGGATAAAAAAGGATTCATGTTCTGGAATTACCATGCTTTGGCAACAGGGTTCAGTGACTGGTAGTTGGATGGTAGATCGTGTTTGGAGTTTGGCTGTATCACGTGATCAAAAAAGGAATAAAATTATTGGAAAGGGATCAGAGTTCTCCTCTATAACTGATGCAGATGACCTTGAGGAGATACACTGTAATATTCGCCAGGAGTTGATTCTTAATTCTTCATTTTTTTTGCATATTCAGTTGTGTTGTGTATGGATCAATCTTGACAATCAGGATTTTAAATTTTTGACTTGTTTGCTAAATAATGTCGTTGATGGATTTTCGACGGCAACAATTGGGATGGACAGTAATATAAACTCGGATATCATGAAGAAAAATATAGCAGTCACTACCACCGTGTCACAGGCATCTGTTCTTGTGATGTGTGATGTCATAGATGCTTGTATTAGATTAAATGAAACACTTGAGGTTAGTCACTTAATACAAAACGAGCTACAGGGATTATGGGATTGCTTTAGACTGAAAATTGACAAGTTTGAGTTGCTATCTGTCTCTAACATTGGTGGAAGTTCTGGCACAAATTATTTATGGATCAATCACAGAGAAGGTGATTTGTGGGGTTCTGTCTTTAATGAAGAAAAATCTCCTACTGTTGTACATGATCAAAAATATTCTGAAGTTATACCAGATATATGTCTACTAACCCTTAGGAATTCTGCAATGAGACGGGGTAATGGTGAAGGTGCTAATGCATTGACTTTTGGTCTTGCTGGTATCGCTATAACTAACATGTGGAATCCAGTGTTACAGCAAAGATACATGTCCATTATTGTTCAGTGTGGGACAATTATTGGACCTGGTGGTCGGTTAGATTGGATTAGTTCTATATTATCATATTTCAATTCATCTGATAAAGAGAGAGATGATTTGGAGAATGATGGAACAAAATATAAAGTGTTATTTTTCTTGGATTTGGTGGATGTTGCTTTGGGTTATGAACCCTACACTACAGCACGCTACCTTGTCGGCAGTAAAGATCCTGACATCAGGCATAATTGTGATTCGGAACCTGACCTAGAGAAAGACACTGCAGTCACAGCATGTCTTTTGGCTGCTTCATCCTTGAGCCTCTATAATCATACTAACCCAGATTTAACTGTTGATTACAATATTCATCTGAAGGATGTAGGCTTTCTTATTTCTGAATCACATGTATCTACATCAGATGTTGATGGTTATTCTGTAGGCTATGTTCAAAGGGCTGGATATTCAAAAATTGCTCAGATTTCCATTCTGCAGGCTATATTAAGAATTAGAGGACTCTTCTGGGAACTTGAATTTTCAGAATCACATGTCAGTCTAGAATCTTGTAGCGACACAACATCTAGCCTTTTCCGTTTGATTGCTCAGCTTCAGCAGCTTTATGCACCTGATGTTGAAGACTCTTTGATGCACTTGCAGTCTCGGTGGAATCGAATAAGAGATGTCTCAGGCAGTTCTTTGCCGTCGACTAGTCATCAAGAGGAACCTACTTGTGGGTTATTGGATGGCATCCTCGAGAATGCCTTTGAATGCAATCCAGCATCTGATTTCAGCATAGCTCCTGTTTCACACGAACAGCACAGGCTAGCGGACATACTAAAGTCTGGAACCTCTGTGGATTCTGCTGCTGCTGATTCATCTTATAGTAAAGGAGTGGGTATATTTTTAGACAAACCTGTTATGCCTCAGGTAATTGAGAGGTACTATCCACCTGACATGCTTCCAACAGCCCAGTCTCAGTCCAATCATTATCCAGTTGAACACGACAAATGCACACTGGATATTTCAACTCATAGAGACACTGAATATAGACAAGGTGGATGGTATGTTGATGATGGCTTTATGATTGTTGAAGACCATATTTCAACAATGCAAAGTCATCTGGAAGGAAATTCTCTATTAGAAGGAGAATTAGGATGTGAAAATATTTCCACTGCTGATCATTGCCCACCAAAAGGGAGAATACTTCTTAAAAATATGGAAGCAAGTTGGTGCATGTATGCCGGACTTGACTGGGCTAAATCAAAGGGAATTGATGGAAGAGATAGGAGCACATTCTTGGAGCTTAGTTTGGTAGGGTTGTATCTTCAATATGACATATATCCTGAAGGTGAAATTAATGTATCAAAGCTCTCTCTTACAGTCCAAGATTTTAATCTGTATGACAGAAGCAATGATGCACCTTGGAAGATGGTATGGACTTTGTCTTGGCTTTCTATTAACTTCAATTGAACACTAGAAATACTGATTAAAGGTACTGACTGAATTCTGAATTATATGTTACTAATGTTTAAGGTTTTAGGCAACTATCATTCAAAAAAACATCCAAGAGAATCCTATGCTAAAGCATTCAAATTGAATTTGGAAACTGTAAGGCCCAACCCAGTTACACCGTTGGAGGATTGCAGGTGATTGTCAGATGCTTTATTTATACATTTATTCTAGTTGTTAGATCGTGTAACAATTTTTCTCATTTATGTTTAATATTCTTAGTTGTAGTGCTAATAATTTCTTTAGAAAATATATAACAATATAACCTTGCATGTAACTTGTTTTATCTGCTTATTAAGGAATGATGGAGAATCATGAAAGTTCATAAAAATACCTATATAATGAATTAAAACCTAATTCTTTTCCTGCATTGCGTATCCATGCTATTTGTTGAATTCATCATAGCTCATATTTTGGTGTTTTCAGGTTACTTCTTGAGCTTCTGCCTCTTCGGTTGCATCTTGATCAAACACAACTCATTTTTCTCACCAATTTTTTTGGGAATGAGTCATTTGATGACCCCTCTCCTAGTTCACCTAATATTTTGGATGGGTCTGATATGTCAATATCAGTGAGCCGAAGAAAGCAACTAATAGTGGAGGAGGCTCTACTTCCATTTTTTCAGGCTAGTTTTTGAAACCATTTATCCTGGAGTTGGCAATTAGGCTGTAACTTAATTAGAATGTTTTGCTGACTTTTTTTTTAGTTCGCATTTCACAGGTAAAGTATAGCTTCCTTATTAATATTCGATAATGAATTATTTGAACATTAGCGATATACTTCTTATACAAAGTTCAGTAGAAGTATAAGATTCCTGACCAAATAGTTGGGCTCATGGTTGTTTGTTGTCATTGTCGCTCATTAAATGGTTAACTCCTTTATATGGGATCTGACTTCATGTTATAACGGTGTTGCCATTATTAGAGTAATCTATAAATAATTGGACGAAGGAAATATGATGTGTATCTTTTCATTCAAGAGTTTATGATGCAAGCATTATCATAAGGTTGTGTTTCTCCAACTATTCGGGGTCAGCCAAAAGTTTGAGATATGCATGAGAAAAATAAAGAAAATTTTATGTCATCTTTTCTGCTGTAGTACTTCAACAGATCTAACCTCAAAATTATTCTGTCATAATGAATTCCACATTAACATATTATTCTTAAGCCATAATGAATCAATTTTTGGATCTGGCCAACCAGTTATCTCTTGATAGAGTATGCACTAATTTGCCAGAACACATAATGATCAGAATCGAATTCTATTTACAACTTAGTTTATTTGACTTAATTCTTTTTCTCCAAATCTCCTTGAAGAAGTAAGTTTGAAAAACAATCAGGAGATGAATAACTAGTGCTTCTATGTTGGATTTAGATCAAGCTTCTAGATTAGTTATTCTGCATTTATTGGTCACTAGATGGCATATCCATTACATTTTCAGATTGCGCTGAATATTTCTTAAGTTGGATATTGGAAGCCAGATTTTAATTATTTTCTGAAGTCATTAGCTAATAATTGGTGTTACTTGAATTCACAATCCAACTAGTAGTGACAAAGGCTTTGGTTCTGTAAACAACAAAAATAGTTTCTAATTATATTATGTGGTTATATGATTTTCTGCCCCAAATTTTAGTTATAATAGCAGTTTTGTGTTAATCAGTGTTCTGCCAAAACTGCTTCAGCATTGTTTTTTCATGCTTCTATTCTTCTGAATTGTTGCAAAGTGCAATTATGTGCTATGATATTTGGCAATAGTGGAAGCTTCATCATGTCTGATCTTTTCCAATCTCTCTCATTGTAGAAATTTGTTGTTAAGCCCCTGATTGTACGTGTTGATTATATCCCTCGTCATTTTGACCCAGCTTCACTAAGAAGAGGAAACTATGCTGAACTTCTCAATTTAGTTCCGTGGAAGGTATTTTACTAACTTAGTTTGCTGTTTTTTAATTCTTCCATTATTATGACTTGAAGAGACAAGTGTAGCTGGTCCTTTGGTACTATACTTGGAGAAATGATGTTTTACTAAGGTATCTCGAGGGACCACTATCACTGCTTCCCTGAAGCTGTGTCGAATTGTTAGCATCCATTTTGACCTTCCAGTTTTACCCTTCAGGTTGCAATTAGGCAGTTCATGATGAACTGTATTTTTTTTCTACCTTTTGATGCAATTTCTACCTTGTGATGCATTAAACCATAACTTTATAAATGCCATTTGGAAGATCCAATCAGATGTAATAGCTGCAAGACAAATAAATAAAAATTGAACTCATAGGATCATTTCCTTTTTTCTTTTGTTACCCTCGTGTTGCTTTATTGAATAGACTTACATGATGGAATCAGTCTGTTCCCCTTCATCCAAAATTTTGTTGCTTGAACTTATAATAAGTTCCTTGACATCTCAGCTTGTATTGGTTCTATGATAGTGTATGATAGAACAAACTTGAATATCTACTGGAGGTAGCACGTACATATGTAATTTTGTGAAAGATGCTCAATGAATAGTTTTGGGATAACAAAAAATTTAGTGACTACTGGATGTGGAAGAGCTCACTTAAGTGGTGAAGATGTTTTGTTTGAAAGTGATTGGCATTGGGTTCTGCACAAGTGTGAGAGAGACATTACATGTTCTCCACAAGCATGAGAGTGAGAGTGAGAGTGAGAGTGAGAGTGATGTTGCATACATATTTTATGTATCATGCAATTATATTTAACATAGACCCTTCTTCGGGAAACAATCTTTTGCAAAAAGCAAAGTAAAATTATGTACAATAGACCCTTCCCCAGGGCCTAGCATGGTGGGAACTTTGTGCACCGGGCCACCCTTTATGCAATCATATTTAAAATTGAAATCAATCATATCTGTTTGGGCCGTTGCATTGAGGAACTTTTCAAGGTTTGATAAGTACTAATTCTCAAAGTCCTGATTAGTGGGGATCTTTAAATGCAAATCCGACACGTAATTTGTTTGTCAAGATATTCTGTCTGCTACAGAATAATTTGAACCCCCTTATTTTATATTTTGCTGGAGTATCATGCTTTTTACCTTGTGCCTCACTTGCAGTGGTTAGCCAAAATGTTATTTCCTTTAGTGAGCTCTTTGCTCAATGATGGAGCACAACAGATATGAACAATTTTGACAAAGAAAAAAGCTTAACAATTCTTACCCAAAGAAAAGTTGGCAATTCTCACCTAAAGAAAAGGATATTAGATATTTTATTAACTTCAAAATTAGCTAATACATGGATCTTAATCCTTTTTTGTAGATTGATCATTGATGATTTATTCTTCATAAAAAAGTCTTAGTTTATCCCAATAAAAATTCTAACTATCCTTTTTAAAACTAAATAACCTTTTTAAAATATTTGAAGGGGAGCCTTAGCGCAACGGTAAAGTTGCTGCCTTGTGATATAAAGATCATGGATTCGAGTCTTAAAAATAACCTCTTGCAAAGTAGGATAAGACACATACAATAAACTATTCCTCGGGACCTGCATAACGTGAGCTTCGTGAGCTGAATTGCTCTTTTTTTAACCCTTTTAAAATATTTCACTTATTTCTAAAAAAACTAAATACACTTTTTATAAATTCTGACAAATTATTAAACTTAATGGCTCGAACAACTATTGCTTTATTTATTTTTTTATTTTTTGCTTTTGTAGGATATGTTGTTATTATTCCTAAAAGTGAACGTGGTTGCTATTTTATATTCTATTCAATATTGCATCCTGATGGAACAATCATGTGCTAGCTTGAAGACTAACATAAATAGATTACATAAATTTAGTCAATTTTGATAAGGGAAATGTTGGATCGAACTGCACCAACAGGAAATAGTTATACTTTTTCAGTCTCCTGTTCACTCGTTTCTTTAAGATCATTTTATGATTCTGAACTTGTTAGAAAGCTCTTGCATTTCAAATCACTTGAGACCTATATCAATTGTTAGTTTTACTAAAGGTATGTGGAAGAGACAAACTCTTTCTAGTAAATTTTTGCTATGTTCTGATTCTTGTTGCCTTTGTTTCCAGGGAATTGATTTGAAACTTAAACAAGTTTGTGCTGTTGGGGTTTATGGGTGGAACAATATTTTTGAAACTGTCATTGGGGAGTGGTTGGAAGATATTGCTAACAATCAGGTTGTTTTTCATTTTATCTGCTTCTGCTGGGTTAAAATTATGAGGATAATGTATTGGACTGTTATACTAATTAGAATGTGTAGTTTAGGTTCGGGAGTTGTTGAAAGGGCTTCCACCCATGAAGTCTTTGTTTGCTGTCAGTTCTGGTACTAAAAAGTTGGTTTGCTTGCCATTAAAAAGCTATAAGAAGGATCATAAGTTGCTGAAGGGAATGCAGAGAGGTAAGCTTTCATGTTCTGCTGGTTTGATAGAGACTATTGTCATATCTTGTGTTATTTGGATATTAGACTTTAACAACAGATAATTAACCCCATTTAAGATAATTAATGTTTCTTGTATAAGATGGTTGTATATCATGTCTTACCTTGGGAAGTTAATAAATCTGTTTATAAAGTGTAAGATATGGTGATTTTTTCCAAACAATGTAAATAGGGATGATTCATAATTCTGATATATCTCTGAGCAGGAGTGTATCTTGGTTTTAAATTATGATAGGAAGTTGGGGAAAAAAGAACACTGAGCTCTTACATGAAACTCAAGTTAATCGTTATACTTTTTGAGTTGTTATATTCACTAATATTATAGTTACTGATGTATTTGATTTCTTGTGTGTCATCTACGTGATTCAAAATTTATCTCCACTAAATTGTCTGCCTCGTTTTGCAGGTGCGATGGCCTTCATAAAAAGTATCTCAATCGAAGCCATTGGCTTGGGAGTTCATTTAGCTGCTGGAGTCCAAGAAATCTTGCTCCAAACTGAATACATCCTGACAAGTAGTCCTTCGTCTGTACCTTTGTCTGAGATAAAGAGGAAAGAAACAAGTGTAAGAGCTAATCAACCAGAAAATGCACAGGAAGGTATCCAGCAGGTAAGATTATTCTCTAGTTTCCCAAATTATGTTGATGGGCATGATGAGAAGAATTTATGACTTGTGCTTCCCTTTTTTTTTTTTTTTTTTTTTTTTGCAATTCTGTGACTGACGTTAACTACTGCTGAATCCTTACAAAGTAAAAGAACAGCAAGCATATCTATCTTGATGCACCGTGTTACAAGGTTATGCTAAGTACAACATAACAAGCATGCTTGTGCTAAAAAATTCTTCAACTACTATGCATGATCTTCTGAAGTAATGTCAAATGCAGTTGATAGTGGACCCTCAAAACCAAGGTTTAAAATTTCGATCCGTATCGAAGTTTCGGTCAGCGATCAAAACGATACGGTTTCGGTACCGTATCGTCCGTTTCGATACTATTTCGATATTTTTCATCTTTTAAATATTAATATTTAATAATTTAAAATGTTTATTATTCGTTTGATTTCAAGTGTTTATTGTTAAAGTATATTTTGATTTTTTAAAATGATTTCCTTATGAAATTCTAAAATTATTTCAATTTTTTTTGAATTTTTAATTAATTTTTAAAAAAGAATTTAAGATTTAATTTTAAATAAATTATAAATTCGAATTTAGAATTTTAATTAAAATATCTTTTATTTTTATATTTTTAAATAAAAATAAAAATTTATATTTTTAAATAAAAATATAAATTTATATTTTTAAATAAAAATATAAATTTATATAATTATATAAATTAATTAATAATTTACATTTAATTATATATATATAATTTATTTAATTATAATTATATTATAATTTATATATTAATTCATTTTACAATTGCGTTCGCGATCGTGCATTTTCGCAGTGATCACGAACGCGATCGTGCGTTTCCGCAAGCAATAGCGCTCCTAGAGTGCAATTGCTTTCCCGACGCTCGATCGCGTTCCCGCAAACAATCGTGCTCCCAAAGCGCTATCGCGAACGCAATCGCTTTCCCGCAGCGTGATCGAGCGCGATCGTGCTCCGAGAACGCGATCACGCTCCAGGAATGCAAATGCGATCGCGCTTTGGGAACGTGATCGCGATCGCGTTCTCGTAGCGTGAATCCTTGCTACTTCATCGCCACTGCCTTGCTGCTGCTTATCGGTATCTCGCCCGCGTGCCGATGTCAATTCCATGTCGAAACGAAAAAAATTGGGTGTTTCGGACGGAACGGATCGAAATTTAATACCTTGCTCAAAACAACATGGGGTGTTTTCGTATAGTAGGTGTTACTTTCTAATGTTCCATGACAATGTGACCTATTTAGTTGCACATCAGGAGCATATTTTGTGTGCACAAAAATTTGTTAAATTTTAGACATAATCTTTTGAAGTAATAAGAAATGCATGATCTTTTGAAGTAATAAGAAATTCTTTGCTCCATAAGATCTAAACATGTTCTATATAGAATAATACAGAAGGTGTGACAGAAACAGTTGACAGACAAAACTCAGTTAAGTCCCCTGCTAGCTGCATACTAGGAAGTGAAAATGCTAATCCTGTATTTTCATTATCTTCATAGCACATCAGAGTGTTTTATCAATTAATGAACGCTCAACAGGTATATCAATGATAACTTTCACTCTCGTCTGCAGGCTTATGAGAGTCTAAGTGATGGCTTTGGAAAAACTACCTCTGGTTTGGTTGGGACTCCTTTAAAAGCTTATCAGCGTGGTGCTGGTGCTGGTTCAGCTCTTGCAATGGCTGTTCGAGGAGCTCCGGCTGCTGCTATAGCTCCTTTTTCAGCTTCTGCTCGTGCTGTTCACAGCACACTGCTTGGATTGAGGAATAGGTAACTTTTCCTATGGCAAACTGTTCATTTAACTAATTTTATCCATCCTACAAAGTGATTTCTGTTTTATTTGGTGCACAAAACTAATAATGGTTTTACTATGTTTTTATCTGTGGGCTAGGAATTTGAGCTGTTGGTTCAAGCATATCAGAGAAATTGAAACACCAAACCTTTTAAGCCAACAAAACCAAAATATAGATGATTGCAGTTGAACTTGTATAAATAAAATTACTAAATGATGGAAGATCAACTATTAGAGATTTAGAAGCAAATCAATTAATAAAACTTGTAGTAGCATGTCAAATCCCAAACTCACTTATATTATCTTTACTCCTTGGGGCTAATGTTCTAGCCTAGTGTTCTATTTTTATGCACCACACTGTTATACTAGGGAACTTGGCAGCGCCAATGAATTTTCTTTCTCCATGAATTGGCTAGATGATTAATTGATTTACCATTATTCTATTTCGGGAAAAGCAATTGAAGGTTCTCTTAGAAAAATGTGAACGGTCACCAAGCTCTTAAAATATGATCTCTGGCTCACTGATGTTGAAACAAGGAAGCATTCAATCTATTTTGGTGGAGTCAACTACTTTATATATGCAGCAAAGAGTGTTCTGTTAACAAATTCATTAAGTATCAAAAGTTGATCTCCTTTTAAAGTGGCTGACATTTAATTACTTCATATGTCAGCAATGATTTTTAGCTCTTTTTCCCTTTACAGAAAATATTTCTGCATACTATGTTTTTTGAGTGTCATTTTTGTTGTACACTAGCTTAAGCGTCCTCTCAATTGTTCTAGCTATTCCAACAAATTTAAAAAATGTTTTTGGGTGAAGGTTTAAGAAAAGTTTCGATCTTCTTCATCATTATCAACTTGTGTTTGCCTATTATTTGAAGTCAGCTACATTGATATTAACTTTCATCGATCTTTAAACAATATTGCTAGTTATATTTCTATTGAGCTTTATGCAAGGCTATGCCACTAGTGATATTCAGTTATGTTTTACTCGAATAATTATAGTGATCTTTGGCCTTGCCCTACCTTTTACACCTGTTATTGATTCAACTCTTCTAAATATATAATTTGTTTGTTGCCTTTGAATATGCCCATACCATATTTTCTCTTAGTTTATCATCTATAGAGCTACTTAACTGATCTTGGATATTAATATTTGAATGTTGCTTCCTTACATTCAAAAACTTCGATTCATAAGTATGGCAAGTGGTAATTTCATTCCCTTTTAGCTAAATGGGCACATGATGATGACACAGTATTCCAAAAGCTCCTCTCCTTTTTTAATCGTCTAGTCTTTATCTTGTTAATGATATCTCTTTATCAACGTCTCCTTTTGGAACCTTCTAGGAATTTCATGTCTATTCATCTTAGGCTCACTTGTTTCCTTTCCTATTACTGAAGTTATATTCTATATATTCAATTTAAGTCCTACCATAGTTTCTAACAATTTATTCAAATTTAATCTATCTACATTCTCATCGATAAGCAAACCATGATTGGAAAATAACAACGCCAATAAGGGCAACAGAATTAATCTCTGCTTCCTTTTTGCATCTTTAAATTCAAGTGCTCCAATAATATTACTTCACAGGTCAACTTTAATAAGCTATTCAATGGAAATAAACATTTCGAACCCTTCAAACTTGATTGTAAGGTTCTTCATGCTCAACTTCATTAATCTGCGTTAACTTTCCTGAAGGATGTGTCAGAAGAGAATTCAAGTTCATTAAATGATTTTAAAGTTTCTTGAAGCATGCATTAGGAGAGAATTCAAGCTGGGTAAATGATTTTCACTTTGTTGCATGTTTGACCCAAATTAATTTTTGTATTTTTTGTCCTTGAGTTATCTGTTCATTTTTCTGCTATGTTTTGTTCATTATTCCTATTTCAGATTTTTGTTTGCATTTGTGTCAAATTCAGCTTCGGTACAAAATAACTCAGGAGAATGTTCTGTCAACCAAGCTGACTGAAGTTTGATTTAATTTCCCTGTTTAAATGTGATTTAGGGTCTTGCTTATGGTGAAGGCGGCCTTTGTCAATCATGGTTTAGTTTAATTATTCTGAGTAGATGATAAATTAATTCATGTGTTTGATTAAAAAAAAAGGTGGTTGCTACAAGGATGAAATTAGTTAGGTTCTTCACATGCCAAAAATGCGACATTTTAAGCTTCTCACTTCCTATGTTCAACCTTTAAAAGCAAGGATTGCGGTCTCATGACCTGTTACAGCCCATAGCTCTGGTTCAAAAGGATGTTGGGATTGATATGAAATACCCAGTGTTGTGTGCCACCAGAGGTTGTTGTCGGCAGTTGAATTTATTTGTTGATAAAGGATTTGATTTGGTACTAAGATTTTTTATGCTGAAGCTTATTATCATTGCTAAAATATGACATATATCACTTGATAAACGTTAAACATTCTAAAATTTTTCCCAGCTAACCTGCTCTAGTTATTTTGCCCCTCAAAATTTCTAGTTAGATAAGATTGAAACATTAAACTTCTTATTAAGGACAACACAGTCACGCAGAACCTATTGTGTTAATTGTGAGATTTTACAATTGCAGTATGGATCTCGAACACAAAAGGGAATCGATTGAGAAATACCAGGGGCCTTCTCAGTCTTAAGATTGACATTTTTCTGATATTGGTGAACTTAAGTGTCCAATTACATGGCATTTCGAGACTGTTGGGCCATTTCTGCTTGTATGCTTGCTCTCGGTGGCTGGGTATAATGCTAATTGACTGTAAGCGCATCCTCAAACTGAGATTCATCATTGAGCCTTCATGGAACCATTTATTCATACTTATTGGATGATGCAGGTTGATACCTCTTCTAGCGAAAGAATATGCAAGCCAGAATAGCATGGTTACCACTGTACAGAACTAGGTAATCCGTGTGTTCGCCATTTTTTTTTTTGTCAAGATTGTAAATGTAAAATTTGCACATAGAGCTTGCTCATTGTTTATTGTTCATATTCTTTGTACTCTTGGAATAGCTAGGTCAGGTTGAGGTAATACACTAATAATAGAGATTTACCATTGCTAATGGTTGTAAATATGATTGTTGCATTTGTCGGTCGTCACATGTTCCTGTCATCCTGGTTTGTTCTTGTTTCAGATGATTCTTACCGTTGATGGTTCTTGCCTGAAGGCTGATCCTTTATTATTATTTTCTTGGCATTATCATTCTCTCGTTTTTTGAAAAAGAATTTGCAATGAACAGCGTGATTAACTATATATGTATCATGATACATGAGATAGGAAAGATTGAGATAAGCAGGACAGATTGCAAACATTCCAGGGCAAAAGCAATTTGCATTGAATCGTCCAGCCTGAATGACTGGGATGCTTTGAAGCATGAACACTGTAAGCAGAGAAATCAACTGCATTTACCTCCATTAAAGATGGTAAAGCGTGCTGTGCTGGCATAAGCAGTGCAATCTACGTAGTTCTTTTGAGGTGACTTGTTCTTTCTTTCCATTAACAAGTTGAACATTGCAGAGCTAGGGATGCATGGTGGATGTGGCTTGTAGAAATACAGTGTCACAGCAAGGTGGTCATAAGTAGCACAGCCATGCTTATGCAAAGGAATCATGTGAGAGCTTTGTTTGAGCTCCCACAAGGCATAGAAGAAAAGAGAAGGTCTGAAGCTGCTAAATATCGCCGGAAAAAAAAAAGTAAATGAAGTACATTTGGGAAGTACTATTGGCTAGTGCCAGGAAATTTTTCTGTGTTTTTCCCATTTTATTAGTGATGCACAATTGCAAGCCATTTGACAAATTGGTTAGAGTAGAATGCAAGGCGCATACCTCGGCTTCACCTGAATACCATTGTCTTGTGCTAACAAGGGAAGCGGATTTTGCTCTAGAGTGAGACACACAAGAAGCATTTACTTGAATGTCACAAGTTGATCCGTAAAATATTGGAATCTGTCAACTTAGTGGTCTCTATCAGTTTGTCCTATAATCATTGTGAGGGAGGTAAATTATTTAGGATTCTATAAGTCTTGACATGATGATCAAGACGTGAGAAAGATTTTAGATCTTCTTTGGAATCGATCTTTGTATTATTCGTAAGTTCCGTTGTGTCTTAGTCATCACATTATCTCCATGTGAAATGCCCTTCGAATGTTCAAAGATCCCAAAGTATGATGCCCTACGTTTCTAATAGATATTACATAGGAAATAACCGATGGAATGACAGATAACCCATTGGCCTAATGGCCATTTCGATCCCAACCAATCTTGCCTTGCTCATCCTCTTCCTTGAGCTCTAAAGAGGAGTCATGGGAAAGGGATTGGTGTTCTCGACATCTTCGATATTATGTAGCTTTGATCGCTGTGTATTTGGTTTTCGAGAGATAAGTTTCATGGATCAAAGTATTCGATTAAATGCGGACGGATTCTGAGTCGTAGCTGTCCAGCTGGTTCTTTGTTTCAGTGGCCTCCGTTACATGAAAATTAACAATCACCTTCGGAGAAAGAACACGAAATTTGAGCTGACTTGCTTCACTTTCTTGAAAGCACTAAAACGAGCGAGAGCGTACTACCGTAAAAAGTTAGAATTTAATGATTTTTATAGATCATGAAGAATTTTATAGATTTTAACACAGTGATGGTTATGATACATAGAGATTATCTGAATTCAAAAAAAAAAGAATTATTTTTTTTTTGAATTGATTATTATTTTTTTCTGTAAATTTTATCGTGCTTGACTATCACGCTATAGAGAGCATACTAATTTTTTTTTAACTTGATTATTATTTTTTTCTATAAATTTTATCGTGCTTGACTATCACGCTATAGAGAGCATACTACATGTAAAAGTTGAGAATTTGTTCAAATAGCAGCCCTTGTCATCCGTCCCAGGACTGCGGTGAGAAGGAGGTAAATCGCAGAGGGATAAGATCCCTTGACACGATGATAAAATAAAGAAAGGATCATATGAAACCAAAAGGGATTTTAGATATAGAGAGCATACTACCGATAGACGTAGAGCCAACTCCAGATGATGTTCCTGCAAATTTTCTTGGAAGTTGTCTCCAATACGTCGATGTTTTTGCAAGCAGGAGAATGATTTTCTTATGCGCACGGTGGAACCCACGTTGGCTGAATCGTTCCTTCGATGAAAAAAAATTATAATGTTGACTCGGAACTCTTATCAACGTCGATCTCATAATAATATAAAAAAAAATAAATTATGAAATTATCATATGATCATTCAAATGAAAGAAACTATCCGTCGAAAATTAATCTTTTGCTCCTTTAATACAAATTTTTCATCTGCGCTCGAGAAAGCTTTGAATGAATTGTTGAAGAGTTGAACAGTTTCTAAAAATAGATGATCAGAGCAACTAATATAGTAGTTATAACTGCTAAAATATAATATTTCATTTTAATCAAAGTTGTTTTACATAAAATATTATTTATCAATTTAGTCAAAATTATTTAAGCTTTATTTAAATCATTTTGACTGAATTAAAATCATCATAAAATAAATTTTATAGCAATTATTAATTAGTAGTTGCTACAACTGTTACAGTGTTGTATTAATTATCTAGATTAACTATCATAATTGTATAGCATTGTTAAAAAAAATATAATAGTGATCTATGTATACTAATTTTGATTCGAATGAAATGTTGTACTTTATCACTTTGTAACATCTGATCGTAACTGATACAAATGTTATCGAAGCGTCTCAGTGGCTAGCATGGAGATATAATGTTGCGGAATGTATCGGTTCGAGCCTTCTTCAGCAACAATTGACCAGTAGATCCTGTTGACTGAGATACTGGGTCCGACCCAGATAGACTCTTATCAATTCGTGGTACTGTGCCTCCCAAAATCCCTTCGGGGGTTTCTGATGAGGGATCGCTTCGGCGGTGGAACTAGTCACGTTAAAAAATTTATCCGTCACAGTTTTAGTCTCCACGGGATGGCGTGATGGTAAGACAGGGGTTGCTTGCAGAATAAGCAGGGATCGATTCCGGATGAGAGGTCTAAAATCCCCCGACTTCAAATGACCCTCCTGTCTTGCCACCGTGTCAAGGGACCTCGTCCCCTTGCGATTTATCTCTCTTTTACCGCAGCTCTGGGATGGATGACAAAAAACTGCTAGTTGGACAGATTTTCAATTTTGTACAGTAACTGATACAAATGTTAAAATAGTATTCTCGGAATTAAACGTACGGCGAGACGTTCATTTTATAAAAGGGTTAAAACACGCCCTTTGGATTTTTCCCAAGATTGTTCAAATAGAAGAATCCCACTTACAGAAGCCTCCAAAAAAAAGTTGAACATAAATGGCGCTAGTACTGTTCAATTTTTTATTGACAAATTCAATTCTGAATTTAAAAAAAAAATTAAACAGATAATTCTAAATCAGATAGAGAATTTATTTTTTCGAATGGAATATATTTTCGATATTGAATTTATCTGATAAAGATAATATAACTATATCACCGAACTTAATTATTGAATTACAAATACTTTTTATTTATCGATCAATGGAAAATATTTCGTCTTAATGTGCATCATATATCCTCGATCATCTCTAAAATCAATGAGGTAAAAAATCTGAATATCCAGTGTTAGTAAAAAAAAGACAAAGTGATCTACAAGTTCATGTAGCATAGCCAGGCAGAAAAGAAAAGGATTGCTATCTCATGGTGACTACAATGTTGCATCAATACTTGATTATTACATAAATACTGATGATCGATATGCATTTAGTTGTCTCCATGGAGATGACGTGATGGTTAAGATACGAAGGTGCTTACAGAAGTAATATGAGTCGATTTCGGAAGAGATCTAAAGTTTTTTTCTGGATACAGATGACTCCCATGTATTTTGATCATCACGTCAAGACTTATAGGTCCTCCGTGATTTATCTCTCTCACAATGACCGTGGGACAAATCGATGGGGATCGCTAGGTTGACGGTTCCAACCTTTGCAGATATGCATTCAGTTCAAACAAGGAGCTACTTAGTTGTCCCCGTGGAGATGGTACATTGGTAAGATCATGTGGCAAGTGTGAATCTCAGAGGAAGGTCTAAAATCTTTCTCCGGATTTAGAACGGTTCTCTACGACCTTATCAATCGCGTCAAGGTCCAAAGGACCCTCATGATTTATCTCTCTCATAATAATTTTAAAACACACTGATGATGAAGACCATTAAATTGACAATTCTAACAACGAAAGGAGCTACTTAGTGATTGAGCCATATGGAATTTCTTTGCATATGCTCTTCCAGAATTTTTCACGCCCTGAAGAATTTGGCACTGAAATTCAGCATTTCGTGCAACATGGAAAAAAAATTTCAAGCTTTTAGGATTCTGTGAGTTTTTGACTTTGTTATCTGCATTGGTCATGATTTTAAAATTGAATTTTAAAGTTCTGAATTTTTACTGTAAAATTTAAAAATCGAAACATATTTAGTATCATTTGTTTTTTAAAATCTTGAACGAGATTCTCAGTAGCTCTCTTTCAGAGTTGGCTCTACCTTGTCGATACAATGCAATTATAAAGTATTCAATAGTAAACCTGTATACAATACTAGAACATCCCGATTGTAGATAATTTTTTGAAATATTCAAATTTGAATCTCTGCGAAGATAATTCCGTAAAATATGAACCATGAATGAGAATGAAATGCACTCCACATTTATCCGATGAGTGAATCAAGAGGACATACTGTTCACCGCCAAGATTATTAATCGGACGAGACCTGAATTACTAAAAAAAGAAAAATTGTCTAGTAACTCATGTCTTTTTACTTAGTTTGAAGATCTATTTCTTTTTCTCTCTATCTCAATCAGATTACGGACCAATTCGATCGAAAAAGTGTACATACATGCGAAATCATCATCTATTCCATCGACCCCATTCTAAAAATATCGCGCGCACGCGCGCACGCGCGCACACACACACACGAGAATCAATAACCACCTAGATGTATCCTTGCTTCCTTTCTTTTCCATTAACTTTTTTCTTTCTCTCATGTTGGATTTTCCCTCCCTCGGAGCTTCAAATTGCAAGTTGTGACAACCCAACTTGTGCATGTTTTATAGTCACTTCATCACCACCAGCTCTGAAATCCCAAGGATCCGTTTGATGTACCCAAGATCACGGAATAAAATATAATTTAGTAATACAATAAAAATTTATTTATTTGAAAATTTTAATATATAATATAATTTAATATTTTATTATATTATTTTTGATTCAATTCTAAAACTCCGTTTACTTTGATAGATGGACGGTGGAAGAAAAATAATTTTGAAGGGAAAAAAATAGAAAATTAAAAAAAAGAAAGAAATTCTTTGAAAAATTAAAAAAATATATGAAGAAATAAAAAAACGGAGGAAAAAAATAAGAGAAAGAAAAATAAAATATTTAAATATGATTGTGTCCATCGAAATAGTTACCATAGTTGTCTGATGAGATGACAATGGATAATCACCGACAACTGTAACAGTTGTGTCGACAATCGATGGCAACGATGACTAACAATCGATCGACGACGATGATAGTCAATGATCAAAAGCAACGATAGTGATCGATCATCGATGATCGACGATGACAATCGTGGACGATTGATTAGGATTTTAATTATATTCGAATAACATTAAAATTTGATAAAATGTCAAGAGTATTTTAATCTGAATGGACAAAATTCGAGGAATAATTTAAAAAAAAATGAAATAAAAAAAAAATTATCCTTTTTAATGTAATATGATTCCGAATTATATGTCTCGTAACGTGATAAATATATTTTATTATCCGAGAATTTTTAATTCTTTGGACCAAATAAAATTAATATGAATAGTAACTGTGCATGCTTCTTAGCCACCGAATAACCTTTTGTTGCCCTGTTAAATAAAATAGTGAACATTTTGGGAAGAGTGTTTCACTTTGTCAAGTTCCTGTATCAAACCTACAAACCTTCTATCTTTATTTTTTCCCTCTCTTCTCCTCAATCTATTTGTTTAAGCAAAGTTTTGACTAGTCAACATATAGCAAGATTCCCTACTATAAAAGCAAAAGTGAGCCAGTTATAATCTTTTGACCTAACCCTGGAAATGCCACTGCAAAATAGACAATGAACAAGCAAGAATCAAACAAATGAGAACATCTGTGGATAACTCATGATCATATCCAATGCAGACAGATAACTCACATGATCTGATAACAAACACTATCCAATACTGTTTATAACCATACAAACACTGGCTGGAAGACTTGCAACAACTAACAACTCTAGAATTTTTACTAGGTCGGTTGCTAAATCATCGATACGCAGTTTCCGGCTACAATTCAGTCTGCCTCAGTTCGAGCTCTTGATCTTGTATCTGCAGAGGAGGTTCTTCTTTTTGAAGGATGTATTGCGCACTGAAAGGACAATCTTCCCGGGCTCGCTGACCTTGAAGGTGTCCTTCAATATAGGGTCATCCATGGCGGATAGCTTCCTCTCCTTTTGCACGATCACCGTGTACCGGTGTGCCAAACTTGGCACAAACTCAGCACTGTATGTGATATCCCAGCCGAGAACTCGAAGCTCCCAAACGAGAATGCATTTCTGTTCATGATCATATCAAATGCCAACAGCTGATTGTTTTAGAGGATCAAAAAGATTCAACCGCTTACCTCGTTGACCAGTATCTCAACATCTTGCTTCACTGAGGGCTTGATAGTGAGGTCAGTGGCAGCATCAGCAATGGTGAAATCAGGGTCATTCTCCTTGCTCAAGCCTCCATATTCGACTGGAACTTGCTCGGGCACAATGTATCTGTCAAAGATTAGTCGGTCGATGCTCAATGTAGACTATCGAAAAATGGATAATTGAACAAGAAAAAGGGGCAGATTTCAACTTGAAAAGGGTCTCAGCTGTCTTTGAGGGCCCTGCAAACACAAACTTGCTCCTGGTCCTCTTGGTGAAGAAGGGGCTCATCATCCGATGAAAAGCGAGGCACCACCATGGAACGTTGATGAATATCTAGCAATCGCAATCGATGTTTGTCACATTAGCTACAAATTTACAAGCTCACGATTCGAAAAACCTAATCGAGACATGCCTCAGTTACTGAATAAGCTTTGTTTCAGGTGTGTCATGAATGCTGCTTTAATTTGCAATGGCACACACAGATACATGAAACTTAAACCAACGAAAGCAACTCAACTCTATGGATCATGTTGTTCTCCTTTTTTTCTTTTCAAAACTAGTTCATCAAAATTGAATTCAGTGATTAAAAACAACACTACATTGAGCAAGAGACAATCTCAACTCCATGGATCATGTTCTTCGCCTGTTAATTCCTGAGTAAAGTTCATCAAAATGAAATTTTGGTAATAAAAAAACTGCATTGAGCAACAGGCAACTCAGCTCCATGGATAATGTCATTCTCCTTTTTATTTTCTGAGTAAAGTTCATCAAAAAGAAATTTTGGTAATAAAAAAATCTACACTGAGCAAGAAGCAAGTGATGAAATAAGCAATTTTGAGGATTCTCTGAAACAATGGAATGGAGGACAGGGAAGGAAGCTACCTGCTTGGCCACAAATTCAGGGTAGTTGTCTTGGAGCAGAGCAAAAGCTAGGCGGATCTCCTTCGCCGGCCTGATTGCGTTCTTGAGGTCGGCTACCTGCACCATTGTCGAGATACCGCCCGGAGCAAAGTTGAGCAGGTCGCGGATGCCCTTCTCCAGGTGTTGTATCCTCCACCTCAAGAACAGCTTCTTCTTCTCCTCGTCGGCCAACCCCAGAGCGCACATCGCCTTGCTTTGGAGCTCCCCGTAGACGCTGTAGCACACGGGGTGGCCTGCCCTGCCGGCGCCGTGCATGAAGACCACCCTATCCAGCTCAGTGATGCCGAGGTCCTCTTCGAGGAGGGCTTCGACGCCGAACTCCTCCCTCCACAGCAAGGCGGCCTTGAGCATGGCCATGGCTTCCTTGGCGTCGAAGTCCCTCGCGCGGAGGAACTTGAGGAGCACGGTGTCGCTCCTCTCGTCCGCCAGAAGGGGGATGCCCCAAATGAGTACCTCAGGGGCGGTCTTCTCGACCTCCTTCTTGGTTGGCAGAGCGACTGCGGAGACCACGGTCTCCTCTATGGCTTCCACCGTCTTGGCCCCGTCCTCGTCCTCCTTGACGGCATTATGCACTAGCTTTCCCTCATCTTCCTCTTCCAAAGCCGGATTCCGCAAATATTCCGGCGGAGTAGGAACTGGAGGTCCCTCTTGCTGGGGTTTTCCGGCCGGAAGCGGAGGGGAAAAGTCGTGGCCGGCGAGGGCGGCACGAACAAGCTGTTTGAGTTCGTCAAGGGCTTTCTTCTCCTGGTCGCCGAGGTCGGCGACGAAGGTACTCTCCTCCGGAAAGACGCCAGCGTGGGAAGTAGAGGCCGCCATCGCATTCTCCTCCAAGGCGGTGGCGCGCCTCTCCTCGGCCGCCTCCGCTGCCAGGGCCGAAAGCAAAGCCATCTTCCTCGGCAGCTTCTCCGGTTCTGGAACAGGCGACGACTGCAGCGGCTGCTTAACCAGCGCTTTCATCGGCGCCACTGCCACCTCTCCGACCACGACCATCTCGGTCGCCGCTGCACCAACTGCCTTCGCCACGTTCACTTCGGCCATTTGCGTCGGGCTTCGTACAACCATGAAAATGGCGTGGGAAGCGAGAGACTGGATATAAAACACGGGCCACTGGACTGTCGACGGTACAATTTACGGAATTAGTTTTCTATTTTTTTTTTAAATTTTCTTTGCGATAAAATTATTTTTAAAAACCTTTTTTTTATATATCGATAGACATTTTAATATATATATATATAGAATTGGCTGGCGGGATAGATAAATTGTCTTTTGCATCAATCTGTATATACATATAAAATTGATATATGCCTTTTTCGTACATGCACAATATGCGGCTATAAAAGATATCCAAATAACACACCCTATAATTGCACACTGTGCACACATGGAAGATATCCAATGATACAAAAAAAAAAAAAAATTAGAATCCGTCAATTTACAGTCCATACTAATTCGTTTTCGGAGCATCGTAAAGGAAATAAATCATGGTAGATCTTTAATCCTTGATACTAGTAACTAATACATGAAAGGACGACACTCTCGCATTTGCGAGAGATTGATTCATTGTCCTATGATACAACAACTACATATGCTAGTCACCAGGCCTTTCCTGCGGGGGCCTAGATATCCAAGATAACGCTCCGGGAGCACAACGATAAAAATAAAAAATATCCTATAAAAAAATACAATTTGATTTTCTACTGTGATATCGTTTGATGACAAATTTAAAAAAACCATTCGAGTGATCCTGAGACGTAGGAAGTTATTCGATAGATGAAATACGACTTTTATGTTGGATCGTTATTTAGGGATGACGCGACTGTAAAATCCGAACTGAACCGTAAAAAAATTATGAACGTTTTTCTGATTTACCTTTGATGTCGATGGAAGTCATTTGGATTCCAATATTATTCGGCTCAATTGTTGGTAAGACATTCCGAAGATCCGTGGTAATCAGAGATTAATCGAACCGAAGCAAGGCGATGTGCGCTCTAGGGTTGGCCGACAAGGAGAAGAAGTTGTTCTGGAGGTGGAGGATACAACACTTGGAGAAGGGCATTTGGTTGGGGGTCATTTGTGATTATCTTAGTCATGTGATTACCAAGTAATCACATAACCAAGGTTATGGGGAAAAAATATAATCTTGTTTGTTTAATACTGTTTGGTTTAATACAAGATAATGAGATAAAACCTTATTTGTATGAAAGTTTTAATGTATTACTTATATTGACATTTACAATATTACCCCCAACCAAACACATGACGATTGATGGCGGCGACGACGACGGCGGTGGCCGATCGACGATCGGTGACCGGTGACGGCAGTGGCAGCAGTCGGTCGGCGCTCGGCGATTGACGACGGTGGTCGGCCGGTGGGCGCTCGACGATCGGCGACAACGATCGACGGTGGCGGCCGACCGACGACTGACGATGGTGACAATCAACCGACAACCGACAGCGATGTCAGTCGATCGATGATCGATCGATGACGGTGGTGGCGTCGATCGGTCGATTGTCGACGGCGAAATGATCGGCGATCGACGCAGCGATGTGATATTAGCCGACCAATGACAATTGATAAGGATAATTTTGTCCTAAATATTTAAAATCAAAGGGTATTTTTGAAAAAAAAAAATCCATAATCAAGGGAATCAAGAAAAACTAAGAGGGCGTTTGATACGTAGAGAATTTTTTATTTTTTATTTTCATTCTCTCTTTTTCTAAAAAATAAAAAATGAGTTTTTTTTGTTTTTTAGTTTTCCAGAAAATGTTCTTTTATTTTTTGAAAAACGAAAATGGGAACAAAAAATAATTATTTTTTGTTTTTTAATTTTCTAGAAAACACTCTTTTATTTTCTGAAAAATAGAGATGGAAATCGCGAACCTATCACAGAAATAGTAGCCTATCACTGACTTGATAAATAACTCTACTATCAATTTATTATGCCGACCCATTAAAGAAATTACTAAGTACATCGACCCACCCATTCTAGAAAGCGAAAGTAAAAGGTCATCTTGAAGTCCACCATATGAAGTCCTTTCACCACGAGTCAGGTCCTTGCAGTGTGATATTAGATTCGAATAATATGAGATAACCAAATTATAATATATAAAACTTATTGAAAATACATAAGATTATGCGTATGCATGCGATAACACTAACTTAAAAAAATTTATATTTAATATTTTTAAGGAAAAATAGATATGTTTTTTATTTAGTTATAAAAGATGTATAATTTTTATTAATAAAATATAATTATATTGATCAAATTTACCAGATAGCTTATGGCCTATCATTATTACAGCAACTCTAGATCTTTATTTGTTTTGGTGTTTCCCCAAAAGCATTACATTATTTTTCCTTAATTGGTACTGCTAAAAGACTTAGGGTGCGTTTGGTTGAGGATTTTTGTTGATAACTTTACAGGTTATCAATAAAAATCTTGTTTGGTTTAGATTATAAACAATTACCTGGTAATTGTTCATTATCTGGTTATGAACAAAAACCTTTTTAGGGGAATCGAAAAACCTTGGAGAACCAAGATTTTTGTTGATTCCCGGGGTTAAGGAAACTTTTTTTCAATATTACCCCTAGTAATATATTAAATGTCAATTTGTCAAAACTCAATCGATTTGTCGTCCGTCGTCGGTCGCCGCCCATCGTCGGCCGCCGCCGTCGCCCGTCGTCGGTCGTCGTCGACCGCCGCCGCCGCCCGTCGCCGCCGCCATTCGCCGCCGTCGTCGGCCTCCACCGTCGCCCGTCGCCGCGCCACCACCGCCCATCGTCGGCGCGCCGTCGCTGCCGCTTGCCGCTAGCCGCTTCGCACGCTCCGCCATGCCGCCGCGCCGCGTCTGCCGCCGCCATGCTTGCCGCGCGCCGCTCGGGCCCGTCGCCGCCGCCCGTCGCCGCCGCCGGTCGCGCCCATCGACGGCCGATCGCCGCATCGTCGTCGTCGGCTGCCGATCGATCGCCGCCATCGTTATGTCGCCGCCATCGAGCAAAGACAAAGGATAATTTAGTAAAATGTTAAACTAAGTTATATATTAAAATCTCCAACCAAACAAGGTTTTTATCTAAGGTTATACTTTATTCCAAGGTTATATTTTATTCCCTGGTAATCATATAACATGTATGATTATTTGAACCAAACGCACCCTTAGGACAATGCCAGACTACCGGTTTCAAAGGCGAGGTCGCAGAGCTGCGCCTGCTCCTTGTCCTCCGCCGCCAGCAGCGACGTCACACTTAATTCTTCGAACGCCATCTCGCAGTCGCCCGGAGCATCGAGGCTGGCGCTGAGGTTAGTAATGGCGTCGTCCTTGCGGCTCTCCTTGATGGCGCTCCCCGCCTCGTCGAGGTAAGAGATCAGTAGGTCGTACAGTTGGCTGCACGTCGATAGGCACATCCTCTCGTCCTTGTCCTGCGAGCTCTGCAGAAGCGTCTGGATCTTGGAGAAGATTCGTGTCGCCTTGTCGGATGACAGCTTGGTGGCAATGACGGCGTGGCCACGCAGGTCGACGGTGGCGCTGGCGGGGTCCGACCGCAACGTCTTCACGCAGAAGTCGAAGTTGGCTCCCGATCCACCGTCAGAGATGGCCTTACAGGTGGACTCCACGGTGGCGTTCACCGCCGGCGAGAGGATTAGGAGGACGGCAGCGAGCACGAACAGATCAGTAGGCTTCATTGTCATCTTTGATTAATCACTCAATTTAATAGATTTGATTCTTTTTTGTTGTCTCGAAGGAGCGGAATGTGTAAATTTATAGGGGGTTATATGAATAGATTTTGCAAAGAAATTAATTTTATTCGAAGCATAAAATTTTTCCAAAATTTAACAACTTTTAATAATATTTCCAAAACGACATATTTTTATTCCCTTAATATTTTTATTCTAGTGTCGATGAGCAATTTAAATTGCTATTTTAAAAGGATAAGAAATCGAGTCTAACAAATGATGAAAATTAAGAGCTAAAGGAAAGTTTGTTTTTTAATTTGAAATAATTAAGTTTATATATTTTGTAAAGTACTTGCAGTAACTACGTACCATTTAATGGAAGGAAATCTTAAATCTATCAACAATTATATATAATTCATTTTGGGATATTAATAAAATTCTTTTGGAAAGTAATTTTCATTATTTCCATATCTATTCGTATTTCTATAAAATTATCGATTCCCTCCCGATATTGCTAATGAAGTTTAATTAAGTTAGTCTAATAATGTTTTTCTTTTCTATATATTTATATGGATTGTGGATATAAATCCAAAAGGGAAAAGTGAGTGATACTGCTACGATATGATTTAAGAATTGGATAAAAGATCAAAGTTGGTGAGGTGGAATTTAAGAGGATATAGCATAAGGGTTGCGACTCAGCCTAATTAGATATGACCCGAGGAAAAAGATCGAGTTGATGAGTAGATAGCTTGGGGGAAGGGTGAAGGAGCTTGACGGTCAAAAAGAAGCCGGATAAGTAATCCGGCAAAGTGAATCGTGATCACTACAAAAATACATCAAAATAGCGACGAAATTTTGCAAGGAAAATAATTCATTACAAATTTACAACAAAATTTACGACGAATTATAAATTTCGTCCCAAATTAGTAACGAAATTTCCAACAAAAATTTTTTATTGCAAAATTATTTATATTTGTAACAAATTAAATTTTGTTGCAAATATCGTCGCAGTTTTACAATGAATTTAATTTTTCATCACAAATTTGGGATGAAAAATCAATTTTATTGCAAAAATTTACAACGAAAATATCGTCGCAAAATTTATAACGAATTTTGAATTCGTTGATAAATTTTATAACAAATTATATTTTCATTACAAATTTACAACAAATCACACCCCCTTTGAAGGTTTTCCAATTCTCCCCTACATAACCTTTTTTTTACTTAGTATGACGTGTCGGACTTCCATCCTTACTTGGTAATCGATCAAAATTTAAACCAAATAAGATTTTTATTGATAATTTTGGAGGGATAACCAAGGTTATCCCTAATAACCCTCAATCAAATCAAATGCACCCTAACATTAATAAAAAAAATCTAAAATAATATTATATATATATATATATATAATTTTGTTATTCGACACTCAAAATGAACTCTTCTCACATGAGCAGTTATTGTTCATACGAGGGAGCTTAGGCTAACATTATCGCTATATATATATATATATAAATAAAATAATTAAAATATCAACAATTCTACAATACTCCATGAAATTTAGACATAGCTATTTTCATGAGTAATGAATAATCAATCATAGAAAAACTAATTAAAAATAGTTTATGAGACATTGAGGTAAAAATAAATTTACCAAAGTAAATTAGTAAGAAAGTGCTCTCATCTTATTCTTATTTGTATACATATCTTTTATTTTAATAATTAATATTTATATTTTCTATAAAAAAAAATGAAATAAAAGAGGCTTTCTTTTATTTTTGGAGAGATGTAATTATACAAAACTTAATTTAGGCGAAAAAGACTATTATACCCTTTTTTTTTCTAGAACTTTAAAATATTCCCTAAGATTATAATTTAACCACATAAATTAATTTGAAAAATGCATAATTTTTCCTAAGTTTTTATTTACACGATCTGCATTTACATGATTACCCTGTCATCGGGGTTGTGTCCGCTGCTTCGAAAGGTCGAACCCAGCACCTCCCCGCGCCCCACCGTCGGGGATGGAGACGACCGAGCACGCACGCCGCCGCCGCCGCCGCCACCTCCCGCCGCTGATCTCTGTTTGCGCCTCCCTTTTGTGGCGTTCCTCGGTAGTGACGGTAACCGCTACTGCCGACGAGTTCCCCAGGGACGGCACCGTCATCGAACTCGACGACAAGAATTTCGACCGTGCGATCTCCGCCTTTGACCACATCCTCGTCGATTTCTACGCCCCCTGGTGTGGCCACTGCAAGCGGCTTGCTCCCGAGGTATGCATCCCTGCCAAAGTTCATCTTTTTCTTGCTTCTTTTTTTCCCCTCAATTATGTTGCGTTTGACTGAGCAGTGGATTCAGTACCTGAGCGTCAGGAGATGGAAGGAATTACTTTTATTTTCTTCATTTTGCAAGTGTAATTCGAATGTAGCGGATGTTGATTCCGGCGTTTTCTGTTATGCTTGGATTCAATCACTAACCTAACGAATAGTTTCTAGAGTCACATTTTTGTAATTGGCCTAGATTTTTCCATGCACATTCCTTAATCATTTTAGATATAAGACCTTGATTAGAGTTTGCTAACAGAATCTTTAATGATAGGTTTTTCTGGATGATTATGGCTTGCATGAAAATGAAAATATCTTTTCTTTTCGCTGACTACTAGACTTTGGCGATGCAAGTACGTGATTTGGTGTCTTGTAATGACTATCTGTTCACAGTGGCCAAATCAGGAAGGAAATCGGGAGGGAAATAATTTCAAGTTAATGGTTCTTAAAGACTTAGGTTTAGTATGCCATGAAGCAAATGCATAGCTTAATTAAACTTCACATAGTTGCGATTTGTATTTAGCAAGTTACATCTTTCCATTTTAGTGCTATAATCTCTTTCAATCATCATTCTAAGTTCCACATGATCCAATTAAATACTTGACCATAAAATCCAAAATGCAGTAGCATCTCAGTAGCTTTAAAACAGCTTTGGATGAGTGTCCTTGGAAGGATTCCTTTGTCCATATGACAAATCAAAGCTTTTGATCATGCATTCCATTTTCGAAGTTAAAGATATGTGGACCCCTGGCTTGTAAGTTCAAGATTGGAATCCAATTTAAGATATTAAATTAGTATCCTAGAACTGACAGCATTTGCTGTTATGATTTCCCACTCTTACTCTCTTCTAGAAATACATGTATATAACATTGTCACTTTTGCTTCTTTTGCAATTTTGTACTTGGATGCAGCTGCTCCAGTGCTGGTTCAGCTTAATGAACCAATAGTGATTGCTAAGATAAATGCTGACAAATACAGAAAGCTTGCTTCCAAATACGAAATAGAGTATGTGTTCTTTTCACTTTGAGTTCCTTGAAGAGCGATCCTATTGCTACATGAATCCTACCTTACACAAGATAGTAAATTTGTAAAAATATCATCATGACATAGGTTGATAAAGTCAAAGATATGCATAAGGAATCTTAATTCCTAACTGAAATGTGTAATTCCTAACTGAAATGTGTCCTATTTGTCATGATCTGGAGAATTCCCATACAAGGGATGTACACCTTTCTTATAGCAATGTTTCAATTGCTGCATCATAACCAAAGGGTAGCACACAACAGGAATATACACGACACTGAAATAGTGATAAATGCTGAATTTTATTCATATATAATTGAGGGCGTATGCTGAGAAAATGTAGATGGACTTGTGCTAGCAAATGGAAATATACTAAAAAGGAAAGTGCGCAAAGTAAATTAAACAATAAAAGCAACATGAGAAAAAGGACACTAGAATCCATATCTAAAGTGGTAGCTGGACATCTGTGAGCATGACCTTATTAAGGATATGTTCAACCTCAAATGATCACTCAAACTACGAAGTTAGAGATTAAAGGAAAGTAAGGTATGAGAACACAAGTGCAAAGTGAAGGAAGAAGGAATGTGCATGACATAATATCTCATAGTGGTTGGTAAAAGAAAAGTATCCAACTTGTTAAATAGATTTTATGTTTCCATTGCATCAAATAATTACCTGGCATTTTTCAATATTTTCTCTTTAGTTTCTCTTAGGTATGGTGACCTTTTAAATTATTGTTCTTTATTTTTATCTAAATATATATCTCATATAGAAGGTTTAATGCTTTGCAATCACAACGTAAAGAATGGGTGAAGCCTGCATAATAGGCAAAGGTGGGACCTACATTCAGCTGAGCAAGAGGAAGAGGACATCTGTTCTATTATAATTATGGACTTTTGTCCCTCATAATGTGTTAATGGACCACAAATCTCTTTAGAGCACAAGGTCGAAGCCCAACAGCACAAACATATTATTATCTCTCTTATTTCGATATAAGTAGTTGCGCATTACTACAGTAGGTTCTCAAAGCGAGTTATCAAAATATCATTAGGTGTTCTTGTCTCTTTTGAGTTATGTTGATTACATGCCTTATTATTAATTAGTAACTCATATGCAGGGTTCAAAAAAACTAACCAATCAAATATAAACATGAGAAACTTTGCAATTGCAGGATAAGTAGCAAAAGTTACAGTAAACTAAACTAAACTACTAAACTACAATCCAGTGCACGAAACTCCCGTCCAAGGTTTAAAATCTCGACTCGTATCGGAATTTCGGTCTGGTACCAGAACGATACGGTTTCGGTATCGTATCGTCCGTGCCGATATTATTTCAGTATTTTTTTAAACATTAATATTAATTATTTGATTTTTTTTTAAATTTTAGTTAATTTTTAAAAAAGAATTTAAGATTTAATTTTACCTAAATTATAAATTCGAATTTAGAATTTTAATTAAAATATCTTTTATTTTTTAATTTTTATTTAATATATAAATTAATTAATAATTTATTTAATTAAATTTTACAGTTATATATATATATATATATATATATAGAAATTTAGAAATTTCACGCGATCATGATCGCGGTTTCTCACCGCGATCGCGCTGCGCAATCGGGAAGCGCTATCGGGAATGCGATCGCGCTGCGCGATCTCCTCTGCATCGTCGTCGTCGTCGCCGTCGTCGTTGCCATCGCCGCCGCCTCCTTCCGGTACGGTACGCGTTTTAGTTTCGGTGGTTCGTTGGAACGAAATTTTTCATCAATTTCATCCGAAACGGCTCGGAATTTAAAACCATGCTCCCGCCACATGGGGTACCGGAGAAGGAATCCATTGTACGCAGCTTTACCTTGTTTTTTTTGCAAGAGGTTTCCAGGATTTGAACCCATGACATTTTGGTCACAAGACAACAATCTTACCATTGTGTCAAGGCTCCCTTCTAGCAAAAGTTATAGTATGAAGAGGAAATTCTTTTTGAAGATGTTTGGCGAATCGTGGGCTTAGGCCACGGCCATGGGCTAGGGTTACACAGTGGACTAGAGTCACGTGGTGATGGGAGTGGTGGAGGAGGCAAATGGAGAGAAGGCATGGCTGGGTATTACAATCACAAAAAAGGAGGGGGTGTTGGGTTAAGGGGTAGGGAGAAAAAAAAGTGTTATAATATAACACTATTTATGTGCATATCATGCATGATGCATGATATCTGGTTTTACATTTAACCTAGGTTCACCATTATGTCAACTGCAGTGGTTTTCCCACAATGAAGGGTTTTATGCATGGAGTCCCAATGGAGTACACTGGCCCAAGGAAATCTGACTTGTGCGGTTTCTGCAGAAGTTTGTTGCTCCTGATGTTTCATTGCTTGAATCTGATAATACTGTCCATAATTTTTTTCGAACAGCGGGTATTGATTTCCCTATGTTCATCGGCTTTGGATTGGATGAATCTGTTATACTTGAACTCACCTGCAAGTACAAGTGGAAAGCCTAGTTTTCCATAGCAAAAGATTTCTCAGAGGAAATGATGGTAGCATATGATTTTGACAAAGTTCCGCCACTGGTATCTTTGCATCCCAAATACAATGAACAAAGTGTTTTCTATGGCCCTTTTGAAGGTGAGTTCAGATAAGAATCAACTAAAAGAGTGTGGTATATTTTGTCTTATTAAACTACAAAAGTTGGGATAGAATGTAATATAATAAAAGCTAAAAATATTGGCAGAGGAAATGCCTGACTAACTTGGTTGCCTTGCTTACTAAAGACATTATCTGAACAAGTTAAATTAGTTGTTTTGTGATTATGGGTCAGGTATTGTTAATTTATTAAATTTTAACTGTAGAATGAACACTAATCTGTGTTTGGCATCATTTCCAATATTGACTATAGTTTAAATGAGAGAAATTTTGTTTGCTTCTTGGATATGTATATTTTGACCTCAGACATTATACTTCATCCTTAGAAGTATTTGGTTCCAACTTGAATTTGCAGGGGAATTCTTGGTAGATTTTATACGACAGAACCAGTTGCTTCTTATTATTCCTATCAACTTTCAAACACTCAAGTTGGCGAATGATGATGAGAGGAAAATTGTTCTGACATTTGTGGAGGATGAGTTAAGTGAAAACTCGCTAAAATTGTTCAAAACTTTGCAATCTTCTGCAAATGCTAATCAAGGTTTAATATTATGTATGTTGGGTTAAAGAAATTTGGAGATTTTGTTGATTCATTTGAAGTCAGTACGAGATCAAGACTGCCCAAACTTCTGGTCTGGGAAGGAAATGAGGAATACCACATAGTAAGTACATTCTTGCATTCATCAAAGTGAATCCCAGTTTTCAATTTCTAATTCATTGTATTTTTTTGTTACTCATACTGGATCTATTATCCAAATTTGTGTTCTAATTTTTTGACTATTTAATTCTTAGTAGCTGAATCATCATTCATCTTTATCTTTTGTCCCAATTTGGATGCATTAGGTTGATCATTTACTCCCAATTACATTATCCTGCGGAAGCTGTTTCTTAAAATTTTGACGGTTGACAGATACACTTACATTCATAACAAGCTAACTTGATGTATGGATGGAGTGTTATTCATATTCTGCTGTATTCCAATAATTTGAAATTTCAAACTCATAACCAATTATTGAGCACGAAATATTAGGGAAATTAGATGCTCTAAAATAATAACAGGAATCAGCCATCTCATGCACTTTTCATTGTATGTCAAGTGGCTATACTCCGTGTTTGTTCTTGATTTGGTAAACCGAGCGTGGACATCACATTGTATATATTATCGTCATGTAATTGAAGCGTTTTTGCTATTTGTATTTCTTTCCCAGTTTTTTCTTATTTATGCAAAATAATTACAAGAACGCAATGAGCTCATAAACCTTAGAAGGAACTATCGCCCGATACCTATCGAGCCATGCCTAGTTGCACTGTCCATCCTGTTGATCCAATCGGCCTAGGTCACGATTGACCAGACTCGAGTGAGACTCGAGTAATGTTTTGATGTTTGACAATGTACTCTAGTGGGACTCGTGTTGGAGTTGGATTTGAGTATGGATGATAATATGATTATGGGATGGTATGGGACATTCGTAGTCATATGGAGATGAGCGTGAAGTCAAGGAGGTCAAGGTTTACCAGATTCTTGGTGAGGGAGAAATTCAAGTTGGTCAAGGGGGATCGGACACTTGGTGTTGGAAAGTCCAATTAGGAGTTGGTAAGGGAAATCAAAGTCGGTCAAAGGAGACCGAACACTTGGTGAAGTAAAGTCCCGGTAGGTCACGGGGTGACTGTGCTTAGCAAAGGAAGTCCCAACAGGTCTGGGAGACCGTGTCTGGCAAAGGAAGACCTAGCTGATCAGGGGATCGATCTTGGCAAGAGAACTCCTGGCAGGTCACGGTTGACTGGAGGTTAGGCAAGCGAGGAAAGTCCAAGTATGGATGTTTGGCAAAGGGAAAGTCCAAGGATGGAGCCTTGACAATAGAAGTCCCGGAGGCGAGGCCTCTCGGCAATGGGAAAGTCCGGGAGGCACGATCTCTTGGCAATGGAGAAGTCCCGGAGGTGCGACCTCTTGGCAAAAGTAGTCCCGTTAGCATGACGAAGTCGACAGAAGCACTTGAAGGCTAGCGCAAGGATGAACGAGTCGTGGAGGACTTGGATGGATTCTAGAGGCGTGAGGCCGATAGAAATGGCTAGAAGGCTTAGGTCTAGGGTAAAGGTACCCAATGACATAGCAGCCGATGGAAGCACCTGAAGGCTAATGTAAAGGGTGAATGAGTCGTGGAGGACTCGAATGAACCCTGAGGGCGTGAGGTTGATGGAGGTGGTTAGAAGGTTTAGGTCTAGACCAAGGGTTGTTGATCAAGTATGAAGGGATCATATTTGGGTCAAACCTCATGTTTGAGGTTTAACAATCGATTGGAGGTTTTACCTAGTTGACTGGTCCAGTGTGGACGACTCTCGCTGTGGGGCTCGATTTTCAGATTGGGTGCTCAACACTGTGTGGCTCGGGAAATAACCATGGTGCTCGACAGTCGACTGTTGTTGGAGAGCAATCTACTGGCCACTGTGAGCTCGGGACTCATACTAAGTGCTCGACACTTGGTGAGTTGGCAAACGAGCTAGGTGTTCGATACACGATTGATTCGTTAGAGAGCAATGATCGACTACCGTGCTCGTGCTCGAAGTCCGAGGAGATGTAGCGATTAAAAACATAGCTCTTGCAAGCATCGTGGTAGAACAATGACCGTATAGCAGACGATCGGGCAGGCAGCTCGACCAACCCTTCGATTAGGGACAACAATGATCGGGTTGTGAGCAATGACCGCTTTGTATCCCGCTGAGTGGTGATCCAGAGAAACAATGTGTCGAGTCGTTGATTCGAGCGGCAATGATCGAGGGTGATGAGCAATGACCGGCTCGGTGAGAAAGCAAACCGCAAAGGTCAATAATAGAGCTCAAGGGAGATTTCCAACGATTTTGAGAATTTCAAGGGGAAACATCACGCCGCTTTCCAGACCTTCAAGACATCCAAAGCAACCAAAAGAGATTAAGCAAAAGCGTTCTTCATTGTAAAGTGTTTTCACATTTGTATTTACTTTTACTTGTATTTGGTTGTTGTTTCTTTTGTAAGTTCTATTGTACGAGGTTACTCCACCTCCAACATGTTGTTGAGAAGGAGAAGAGTTCATAGTGAGGGTAGATCTTTAGAACGCCGCGGTGGAGTAGGAACTTGAGTTCCGAACCACGTAAAACATTATGTCTTGTGGTTGTGCTTGTTTCTTTTATATTTGTTTCTATTTGTTTTGTTTTTTCTGCGCTAACGCTTTGTAGAGATGAGCACAACCGAAACGATCGAACATCGAAGAATCAAAGTGGTATCAGAGTGAGGTCGGTCGCTCTTCAAAGACTAATAGGTAAGGGAGCCGTGTTAGAGGAAGAAGAGAGGAATCATCAAGAAGGATGGAGGTTGGGGACAAATTTGGACTCGACATAAGGTTCCCACCTCCTTATGGACTAGGAGGATTCAGTCAATGGAAGTCAAGGATAGAGATGTTCTTCCAAATGAACATCGAAGACTGGTTCGCCCTAACAGAGGGCTTTGAAGCGCCAGTGGACAAGAAGAGAAGTGCCCTGAAGAAGAAGTGGACTTAAGAGCAGATTTGGAAATTCAAGATAAATGAAAAGGTAATTTTAATTTTAGCTAAATCAATTCCTAAGGATTTGTTGTATAGTCTAGGGGAATTCAACGACGCAAAGAATCTATGGAGCTAATTGATCAAGCTCCATGAGAATCCCTCACCGACACAAGATAAGGAGGAAACCGGAGAAGAATGCTCACCGGTCCAAAATGAAGATGATGATGAGTTCGAAGAAGCAAGTTCGTCATCATCTCAAGAGCTCGAAGAGTCGAAGGCTGAGAGATGCTCAACATCTAAAGAAGAAGAAGTCATGGAAGCCTCTACCTCAACGATTAAGGGGGAGGAGAGACAATCCTCAATGCCGGAGCAAACCAAGAACAAATTCAAGAGTCTTCTATCACCTTTATAGGTAACTCTAATGCATGTATTAAAAATAAAAAATATATAACATGCTTTGAGTGTAGGGAACAAGGGCACTACAAGAGTAAATGTCCAAAAAGAGTCAAGAAGGCTTAACCGACACCAATGGCGAAGGAGAAGGGCAAGGAGATCGGAGCCCGATACACAAGAGTAAAGAGCATATAATATGCTTCAAGTGCCAACAAAGGGGGTACTATCGGAGTTAATGTCCAAAGGGGAGGAACCCAGCAAAGGACAAAAAGGAGAGCTCAAGTGTAGGGGAGCTCCTAAGACAAATCGGAAGGTATCATTTAATAATGCAATTACAATTATTAATGATAATATGAAGCATGCCAATAATAATTTACTTGCTATGTATCATAAGAAGCATACTAGTGATAAGACTTATTGCTTAGGTGCTAAACATGATAACCTAAGGACAATCCTAGAACTATTAATTCTAGAACCATTAACTTTATGACTACCACACCTAAGGATAGGAAAGTAGAAAACCTAGGCATTAACCCTAAGAAGGGTAGACATATGCCTAGGAAGAAGAACCATGTCCAAAAATATAATGGACAATCAAAAATAGGGAAGTTAGAGGAAGAAAATTAATTTTTGAGGTCAAAATTTGAAAAATTAGAAAAGACCCTTATTAGGATGGAGAACATGATTAAAGGGTCTAGTAGCCAAAGTATAGGTGTTGGTAGGCAAAAACGATATAAGGACCAAAAAAGTTTGGGTCACAAACCTAAGTCCCAGAAAATCATGCCAATCTACCATAATGTTCTATATAACTAAGGTCATCCTTAGAATTGACCATGACAAGTGTCTAGTGGCTAGGCTTCGAAGAAGTCTAGGAAAGTCACTAACAAGGTTACAATGGAAGTTATCTCTAGAGTTAACCTTGAAAAGACCAAAATGATCAAGACTTCAAAGCCTAGGAGGGTCATTAGGAAGGTATCAAGGGAAGTCATCCCTAGCGAATACCTTGTAAACCCAAGGAGCTCCAATAGGTATTGGGCTCCAATAGGTATTATCTATTTCTAGGATTAGTCTAGTGAAGTCCAAACATTTAGATTATAACAATAACAATCAAGTTTTATCCCACTAAGCGGGGTTGGCTATATGGATCTCTACTATATCATCATTTATATTTTATCTTATTTTATCGTTACTAACCAAGTCTTTTTTACTCATCTTTCTCATTTGATTTATATATTTGTAATAATTTCATATCGCCTAACTAGAGCATTTACTGGTCGTCTAAGAATATGTTCGTATCATCTTAAACGTGTCTCCTGAAGTTTTTTCTCAATAAGTGCAATCCCAACTTTCACTCTAATATTTTCATTTGTTATTTTATTTATCCTTGTATGGTCACATATCCATCTTAATATCCTTATCTTTGCAACTCTTATCATCTACTCATGTGCTCGAGTCATAGCTCAATATTCAACTTTATATAATATAGCAGGTCTAATTATCATTTTGTTAAATTTCCATTTAAGTTTTAAAGGTATTTTACAATCACAAATAATACTTGATGTTTTTCTCCATTTTAATCATTTTACTTGTATTTTATGTAAGACATCTCTCTTAATTCCTTCATCCTTTTGCAAAAATGATCCTAAATATTTAAAACTTTCAATTATATACAATTCATTATCTCCTAATTTAACAATTATCTTATTGTATCTAATATTATTAAATTTAAATTCTATATATTCTATCTTTACTCTACTAAATATAAGATCTTTCGTTTATAGCATTTTCCTTTAAAATTCAAATTTAACATTTGCTGCTTCACGTGTCTCATCTACCAACACAATATCATCTGCAAATAACATACACCATACATATCTTTGATGTATGGTGACTTGGATGTGTCTTGTAAGTTTTTCCATGATCAATATAAAAAGATAGGGGCTTAAAGTTGATCATTGATGTAACTCTATCTTTATGAGAAAAATTTCGATTAATCCTCTTGACATTTTTACTCTTTTCATTGCATCTTCATACATATCTTAAATTTTTTTAATATATGCTACATTAATACCTTTCTTTTCTAGAATTTTCCATATAAATTTTCTTGGGACTCTATCATAAGCTTTTTTAAGATCAATAAATATCATATATAAGTCTTGCATTCATTCCTAATATTTTTCAATTAGTTGTCTGAGAAGATGTATAACTTCTATTGTTGATCTTTCCAGCATAAATTTAAATTTATTTTGGATCATCATGGTCTCATTTCTTAATCTTTTTTCTATAGTTTCATGGTATAATTTATTAGTTTAATACCCCTGTAATTTATACAATTTTGTATGTCTCCTTTATTTTTATATAAAGGAACTAGAGAATTTATCCTTCACTGATCAGGTATCTTTTTTTTTCAATATCAAGTTGAATAACTTTGTAAGTCATCAATACCTTGCTTGTCTAAACATTTCCATACTTCTATCGGTATATTATCGAGTCTAACTAGTTTTTCATTTTGCATCTTATTTAAATTTTGTTCTACTTCTGAAGATTAAATTCTACGATATAAATTTAAATTTCTATACTCACCCACTTAAATTATCTAAGTTTATTTGATCATCTAAATTTTGAAAAGTTGATGACGATACCTCTCCTATCGCTCTTTTATTTTCTTATTGTCTACTAATACCTTATTGCATTCATCTTTAATACATCTTATTTGGGCAAGATCTCTAGTCTTTTTTTCTCTAGCTTTAGTATTCTATAATTTTTTTTTTCTTTTTTCGTATTCAGTTGTCGATATAAACGTTCAAAAGTTTCATTCTTAGTCTCACTTACTATTTTTTTAACCTCTTTTTTGATTATTGTATTTTTTTTTTAATTTTCTTTGTTCTTACAAGTCTATAATACCTTATGGGTGCGTTTGGTTCAAGTAATCATACATAACCTTGGTTATGTGATTACCAGGGAATAAAACATAACCTTGGAATAAAGTATAACCTTAGATAAAAACCTTGTTTGGTTGGAGGTTTTAATATAAAACTTAGTTTAACATTTTACTAAATTATCCTTTGTCTTTGCTCAATCAATTCGATGACGACGACAGAAATATTAATGATGACGGCAGCGATTTGCCATCAAGCGTCTACTGCCGATCAAGTGGCGGATCGATCGACCAACCACCAACCGGCGACAAGTAATCGGTCGCCGACGACGACGGCGCGACCGCGACCGGGGCGACGATGGTGGTCCATTCGATCGGCGACGAACGACGACGGCCGGACCGGCATAACGATGGGCGATCAACGGCGACGACGACGACGGCGATCGCCAGCGACGGCGGCGGCTGGGCGCACGATCGACGACGAGTGGCGGCGAGTGGCGGCGCGATCGGGCGACGGCGGTGGTGGCGGCGATGACGCGCGGCGGCGACGACGGTGGCGGCGGTGGTCGCGATGGGCGATGGCGACGGCGGTGGGTCGGCGACGGCATGGCGACGGCGACGGCGGCGACGACGGCGACGGCGGCGGCGACGGGCGGCGACGGCGGCAGCGCGACGGCGATGGCGATGATTTGGTGGCGGCGACGGTGGCGGGCGGCGGCATCGGCGACGGCGGTGGCGATCGGCGACGGGCGGGCGGCGACGGGTGGCGGCGGAGGGCGGCGATCGACGATAATTGAGATTTAATATATTGCTAGGGATAATATTGGAAAAAAGTTTCCTTAACCCTAGGAATAAACAAAAACCTTGGTTCTCCAAGGTTTTCCGATTCCCCCTAAAAAGGTTTTTTTTTCATAACCAGGAAAAAACAATTACCAGGTAATTATTTATAATCTAAACCAAACAAGATTTTTGTTGATATCCTAACAAGGTTATCAATAAAAACTCCAACCAAACGCACCCTATAGGTTTTTTGTTTTTTGTTTTTCTTTCACTTCCTTTTATACTTTTTTATTCCACCACTGTTATTTTTAACTTGAATGTCATTTTATCTCATATCGTTTTTGAAGACATATGCATTGAGTTAGAGATTTTGATCTGACTTATTTTTCTCATCCTTTGCTCAAATATCGCTGCAAGGGCAAATTCACAAACCATTTAACAAGTTTTTTATTAGTAACCAAGTTCCTGCATGGCAAAAGTTTCACCCTTGTGGAAGAACATGGTTAAGTAAGCCCGCTAAATACATCAAATTAGAGTACAAGTTTTTACTAGTTTGCATAAACTCTTCCAATAAAAGGGATTCTTAAGTTGATATATTTTTTACATTAGACAATAAGATCTTCTATCTTGACAGTTACGACGATGATGGTCGAATATTCAACAGTTTATCGCTCGACATCGACACGATTTGTATCTATCAGTGAGATACTGAGACAACACATGGTATGGAATCAGCATCTACCAAAATTGAACTATGCAAGTTTTTTCTCAGTAGCGATGCGTTCATTCGATCGGTATCTTGCACGAGACACTATATATTTAAGTATCGACATATCTGAAATATGCCCTTGTCGTCGAAAACAATAACAATTTACGATAGCCTTCGCGGCTAAGATTTGCTCGTGTTCTTTACAACAATCTAAGGCAGATTTCATATTTCATGTTTATTCTGATGATGGTTTTTGTTACAGGGAAGGTTGTTGGCCCAGAAACTCTGGATGATGATGATCAAGGCTCACAGATTAGTCGATTCCTTGAAGGATATAGAGAAGGAACAACGATAATAAAAGGAAGATTGGCGGCCCTTCATTCATTGGCTTCGGTAACTCGACGATAAACATTAGGACTGTCTATTTTATTTATCTCTCTTCATCTAGCTATAGGATTGACGATGAAAAACATAATGTATCACCTTTGCTCCCAAGGACTGTCTACCTCCTCGCTGTTCTAATGTTTGTTCGAAGCTTCAGTTAGAGTGAAGATACCTTGCCGACCAGACGACATCACTCAGCACCAGGGGACAAGGAAGACTGAATTGTGGTAGATTATAAACCACTAAATTGTTTGTTACCACTCTAATAACTTCTGTTAAATAGTTATTTCTATAGCTCATGTTGTCTCATTTCATACATTTTAAAGTGTACATGCTGCCTCTGAGGGCACAATACAGTGATAAAAATTTTATAGGTATTTTATAGGAGAATATAGCTCAATCCTATGATGCGACATTGTTCGACGATGAATTTAAGAAAAACTCATTCGAGTAACTCTGGATTTAGGAGTTTGTCTGACGAAGTATGATTTCGACGTTAGACTGTTGTTCAAAGATGGTGTGATTGTGGAATTCAGATTGAATCGTGAAAAAGTTGTAAATATTTTTTTGATTTACTTTTAGTGGTCGGTGGAGACCATTTAGACTTCGATTTTATCCGATTTAATTATTGGTAAGACATTTCAAAGATCCGTGGAATAAGATCGATTATTTTCAAAAACTAATCGAATTGAAAGTTAGAATATTCTTATATCAATAAATTAAATAAAATAAAATAAAGTGTACATGCTTCGAATTTATTGGATAAGCGAGCGAGAGAGAAGGTCCTCTGACTCTAGAATTAGTTGAGAAAAATTCGAACTTCTGGATCGTAAAAAATAACACACGTTTTAAATCTTGAGACTTATTTAACAAAGGGGATGATCTTTTTCTGTCCAAAAAGATTTAAAATATAATTTATGCATGTCAAGAAGTTGATTTTTAAAATATTCGTTCCTAAATGCTAGATTATAATAATAAATAAATTCACTCGTAGCACTGAAAAAAAAATATTGTGGTCGGTTATATTCGAAACAATCAATCCATTCTTCTTTTAGTCTCGTTATCCAACTTTGATAGGTTGAAAAATATAAATTCACGCTTTGGATTACGGTACAATGGTAGGACGTTTAATTCGATTCTCAGATATTCATGATTCGATTCTCAGTCATGATGAATTTATAGGAATTTCCTCTAAATGAGATGACAAATCAAGGATGCTATAGGTAAGGCTTTCCACGTGAATACTTCCTAATTTACACTAATGATTGATGGAGCATATTTCGTCTAGAGATTATTTAATGTCTCGTTAGAGATCCGTAAGATAGGATTGGTCATCCTCATAATTAGTCAAACCAAAAGCCTCGATATATGATGATAGTCGAAAATATATATAAAGAGAGAAATATTATATTACACAACTCATCCGTAAGTACTCATGAGTACTTCTGTTATTCACCGTCCGATTGGGTGAGCACCTCTGTTATTCACTGTCCGATTAGATGTACACTATAGTCCAATCCTTGAACTCTAGAATATCGAATGATGGATAATAGAGATGCTCACGGATCAGTTGTGTAACATAATATTTCTATATATAAAAAATATTGTGCTACACAATTCATCCGTGAGCACCTTCATTATTCATCGCCCGAAGATCGGACCATAGAAGAGCATTATAGCTCAATCTTTGAACCATAGAAGATCGGACGATGGATAATGGAGGTACTCATGAGTGTTCACGAATGAATTATATATATATAGAGAGAGAATTGATCTCCTGTGTGCTTCATCCGTCTATGCCCGTGCGCAACGCAATCTCGGCTGTTGATATAATGCGATTGAGAAATGCACAGTTTTCCGCCCGCGTGCGCATCTCTTCTCGACCGACCACTGCAGTCCGGAATCGTCGACGGACGATTGAATCCCGATCGAAATTCGGTCGCCGTCAGGCCGACACCGGATTTCAGTCGGATGTCGATCGAAATTCGATCGATTGCTGACCAAAATCTGGTGCGATCGCTACCACCAGTGGCCATGGCACTGGCGCCTGCAATGCGGTCGGATTTCGATCGCAATCCGGTTGGAATCCGACCGCCGTCAAAAATCGCGGCCACGATCGGATTTGGCGTCGTCGCACGAAGCCGGTGGCGACTGGCGGACGGATTCTTGATTGTCGCCGATGGATTAGAGTTGCAGTGGTCGGGCGAGAAGAAATGCGCGCACGGGCGAAGAACTGTGCATTATATATCCTTCGCGTCGATTTCTTATGCGCATGTGCACGCCTTCTCGCATGAATAGTGAATTCACTGTTTATATATATATATATATATATATATATATATATATATATATAATCGCGATCACCTGCGCGACTAAACCATCCGCGCCCGTCATGACGAACCACCTCCACGCCCGCCGCGTCGCCTTGTCCGTCAAGCCACCTCCGTGGCCGGGCCAGGGTCGTTGGAGCGCACCTCGCCGTGATCGGAGAACCGACTTCCGGGGATTGCGGCCGGCCGTGATTCGGCGCGATTCGGCCGGTGCGGCCGAATCCGGCCTTGAGACGGGCCGACATCGCTGCCGTCCGTCCGTAGCCGGATTCCGACGCGGTCGTAGAAATTGCTCGCCGGCGAAATCGATCGCCGGTCTGGCGGCGATTTGATGAGAATCGACCTACAAAAGATCAATTATATATATATATATATATATATATATATATATATAAGTAGGTGGAAAAGTCTTGGTAAGTAATTGTTCATTTCGTGCATTTGTTGTTGCACGTTTCACGCGATGCTCACTAGGATTTAAGTCAAAATAGGATGCCTTGTCGAACAATCTGCATCTTTTTTTTTTCTTTTCTTTTTTTCTATTTTTTGGTCAAAACTTGAAGGAAACATCTCAATTCTTTCCAACTTCAAGATGAAACGGAAGGCATCACATGATCTCGGTGGGTTCGGCTTGTTAAAATGCCATTTTATATACTTTACTTTTTTGAGTTTTCATTCGATTTTGAGAAAATTCCATTTTTCTTATTTTTGTTTGAATTTTTTTTATTTAATTTTTTGCTACGCGTATATTTGAGTCAGCTTGATTGAGATAAGTTAGTTAAATAGTTAAGTAGATTATGCGAAAGTCAATTGAATTAGTTGATTTTGGTCAATTTATTAAATATGTCTTTTGTTTGATTTTTTTTGTTTTTTTAAATTTCTTAGATCAATTGCCACATTTTGAGGTTGTTGCCAACGCGGACTTTTGGGGTTTCAACTCTAGATATTGAACGTTGACAAAGCTCGTGCTTGCGTTGCGGCTCACGTCCACGCTTTTTTTTTATTTTTTTTATTTTATAATTTAGATATTCAGAACTATTCCTCGACGAGAGGAGATATCGACCTCAACGAGACAACAACAACTCCGACTAATTCTAAAAGTTAGCATCCGACTTTACAAATGCACATCAGATAAATTCAAAAAGTGCACATAACTCCACCGAGACTTTTCGACGTCTAAAGTTTCACAAAAATTGAATTTCATTCGAAAAATTTACCTTTAATTTTATCATATGTATGTGTATATGTAACAAAAGATAGTTTCTACGGAAATTATGTGATGACTAAGATACGACGAAATTTATGGATAAGACAAATGTTGATTTCAGAGAAGGTCTAAAGCTCTTTCCTGGATTCAGATGACTCTCACATGTCTTGGCCATTACGTCAAGACCCATAGACCCCTCCGTGATTTATCTCTCTCACAATAACCGTGGGACAGGCCAGTAAAAGCCGCTAGATTGACGGATTTCAATATTTTACGGTATGTAACAAAAGATAATTATGTTCGCTGCCAGTGTCCCTCATCGCATGCACCTTTAATTTTACCATATATATAGTATAAAAGCGATTATGCTCGTCCCAATATCTTCATCATCGATCTCTCGGTGATGATGAAGAGAGGTAAATAATGGAGGAGGGCTATGCTTCTTGATCTATTGGCCAGAACAGCAAATGACTTCTGAGTCCGAATGAAAATTTTAAATTTTATATCGAGAATCGATCTCTATCTATCTATAACAACATCTGCGCGCAACTCTAATCAATGAATTATCCCAAAAAAATATTTTTAATTTTACAATCGCACGTATCTTTATTCTTTCATTCATTTTCTTTTATTTATCTTATGCATTTTGGATAAAGTCAAAATAACCATAAAAAAAACATCTCTTATTTTTTTTATAATGAAAAGGATATCCATTTTTTTTTTTAAAAAAAAAGCATCTCATTTTTTTCATTTTAAAAATAATAACAGTTGCGATCATAATTATTATAATATAGAGTAAATTATTTCGATCAAATCAAATTTATTACTCATAGAAGATTACTATATAAAAATACTTGTTTTAAAAAAAAACAATTTTATCATATTTATTCAAATTTAATAAAAAATCACTCTAACTTAGTCTGAATTGTTTCGATATTGATGATATTAAATATTTGAATTCTTATCTTCGTTCATTATTTATTTGAGTATTTAGATGGCAAGAATTCTTATTTTTCTGTTCGTTTATAATAATATATCATTGTGTAAAAATTAGAACTATCAGTATAACAGTCTCCTCAGAGAATAAATCACGAAAAAACTATGCTTTGGATGCGATTAGCAAGACAGTAGGTAACCTCTGAGTCTAGGACAGAATTTTAAATCGTCTTTGAAATATATCATTATCCATTATGTAAATTTTTCCACTGACTTACCAACGCACCTCGGCAGGGGCTCGTTTATTATATATCATAATCGTATATATCATGTCTGCACAGATTATTATACGTGGACATTCAATGTACGGAAAAGATTTCACAGTGTGGACTAGTCTATTTGTGTGCTTGGAGGGTTATAGAATCTTGCATTAAATTATTACGGTTTATAATGATATCGTAGTTATTTATTTTTCCATCGTCAATTTATATTCAGCTTGAGATTTTCATCTCCTAAGATGAGCGACGTTGGTGGAAGATATGATTTTTTTTCTTAGTATTTTAGTCATTCTCTTCATCTCACTTCCTTTGCTTGTGTAGCTGTAAGCTTCGTTCTTTCAGTCGAATGCTAATTTGATCGTCGGAGGGATTTTATTGGCCACACTGATACCCACTAATGGATATTAACGTGCACAATTATTTGTTTATTCTCTTTCTCTCTAGAAAAAGGAAAGGAAACCTTCAAATATTATTATAGTAATTATGATCGTAACTATTTTTTTTATTGGAACTAGGGTATTCGAATATTCGATCCGACTAATTACTGAGAGTTACCCATTCTATCCTACAGAACTTCGAAATGTCTCATCAACAACTAAGTTAGATAAGATCGGAGCCCAAATGATCTTCATCGACCATCAAAGGTAAATTAGAAAAATGCTCATAGCTTTTTTACGGTTCAGTCCGGATTTCGTAATCATATCATTCCTAAACGACTGTTCAAGGCCGAAGTCATACTTCGTCAACTAAATAAACTCCTGAGCCCTAAGGCCGTCCGAATGATTTTTTTTTTTAAATTCGCCGTCAACGATGTCACAACATAGAATCAAATTGTGTCCTCCTATGAGATGTCTCTCAGCTTTTATCACTGCACCATGCCCTTGGGCATTATGATCGTAACTATTGTATACATAGTTATGTTGCTAAAATTTATTATAATGTAGAATAATTTAACTAAAATTGACGGTCAAATATTAGGATCAATACAAGTAATATACTCTTCAAAATAAGAATATTTCTAGGATAAAAAAAGTAAAATGAGAAATCTTTTTAATATTATTTTAAGATAACGAAAATGAGGACGACCTTTTTGATTCTTTACAAAATAAATTTACTTAATTCATATGAAATTAAAATTTTGTATTTTTTAAAGATATAAATTAGGAAAAATTTGTCCAAAAGATATTCATATAAAGATAAACTCAAACCTTTCTTTATTGACAATGAACTGAAATAGAATATAATAATAATTTATTGGTAGTGGATAAGTGGATAATGAGAATAGTCTCGATAAATGCATTATATAATCTTTATAATGATTGAAATTTCAACTAATCTTACCAAAATCGATTAATCTTAATTTTGCAATTTTCGATTATGATTTTTTCAGTTATGATTTTTCATTATATAAAAATTATTAGTTTGACTTTGACGCGCAATTTGACTCGATCAATAAAGCAAAAGAGACAGGATCCAAATCCGGATCGGATTCGGTGAGGCCGACAACCCGTTAAGTTCGCCCGGAAGCCGGCCGATAATTACCCAGGAAATCGCGATTTATTAGCACTGACCAGGATGAGAAACCGGGAGTAGAAGTCAAACAGTCTACAACGCAAAGGTCATCCAGACCTCGAGCCTTTTACCGGCTATGGCCCGTTGCATTTAGAACAGCCAAATTACTTCATTCCCTCCTTTTCTCTTCCACTTTCCTTTCCTTCCCTATAAATCGCTCCCTCTTATCTTTGATGCCCTTCTTCCTCTCTCTCTCTCTCATCGATCTCAAGATCATTCGACCGTTCTTCGTCCCCTCTTGCCTAGCTCTGCATCTTCTAGGTCTGTTTCTCCTCTTTCTTCTCGCGGATTCGTTTTCCTTGGCGTGTTTTTGTGCGATTTTATCACTAATATGATTCAGATTGCTAGGTTGTATGATTTGGGCGGTGTCGATGAAGAAATTTGACTCTTTTTTTTGTCAGATTTCTTGTGGAAAATTGTGATTTTTCTATGTGGCTATGGCTATGGCTATGGAGCTTAATGCGGTGGATTGATGCAGATCGTCGCGGATGCCTCCCTCGCGAATGACGGAAGTCGTGGAGAACGGGGGGCGCGGCGCGATGGGACTGCGCAAGGTTGACTCGCGCGCCTCGATCACGGAGGCAGGCGACCTCGACCTGGCGCGGCTTCCTGATCGGCCGCGGCTCAAGATCAGGCGGAAGAAGTCGTTCGACGAGCGCTCGCTCAGCGAACACTTGGCCGGGGGGAGTCTCCGGCAGGTCGACAGCGTCGAGAGCATTTTCTCCCTTGGAGGCCTGACATCTGCTCTGGACTCGCCGTCCTCGTCAGCGTACTACTCGTTCGTGCCGCACCCGATGATAGCGGAGGCCTGGGACGCGCTCAGGAAGTCCATCGTGCTCTTCCGCGGCCAGCCGGTGGGCACCATCGCCGCTCTGGATCACGCATCGGAAGAGGTGCTCAATTATGATCAGGTAACAAACTATAGATAAGGTTTCCATATCACAATGGATACGGAAAGACTCAACCTATCCTTTTTTGATCCCTAAATTGCCGACTTCACCTCTTCCATCCCGAAAATTTGTTTTTTGATCGCTTAGTTTGGGAATCCATATCAAAATCAATCTCCTTCCCCCTCTTAATCGCAGGTTTTCGTCCGTGATTTTGTGCCGAGTGCCATGGCTTTCCTAATGAACGGGGAGCACGACATAGTGAAAAATTTCCTCTTGAAAACTCTCCACCTCCAAGGGTGGGAGAAGAGGATCGATCGATTCAAGCTCGGGGAAGGCGTGATGCCTGCGAGCTTCAAAGTTCGCCACGATCCTGTAAGGAAAAACGACAATTTGATTGCAGATTTCGGCGAGAGTGCAATCGGAAGGGTTGCTCCTGTGGACTCCGGTTTCTGGTGGATCATTCTTCTCCGGGCGTACACAAAAGCCACCGGGGACATGACTCTGGCAGAATCACCGGAGTGCCAGAGAGGGATGAGGCTCATACTCGCCTTGTGTTTGTCCGAAGGCTTTGAAACATTCCCAACCTTGCTCTGCGCAGACGGATGCTCGATGATCGATCGGAGAATGGTAGGTCAAACCTTCGATTCATGTTTCACTTTACTGCTGCGTTCTATTAACAAACCAATCTTGCAGGGAGTTTATGGTTACCCTATCGAAATCCAAGCCCTCTTCTTCATGGCATTGAGATGCGCTCTATCGATGCTCAAACAAGACTCCGAAGGGAAGGAATTCATAGAGAGAATCGTCAAACGCCTCCACGCCCTGAGCTACCACATTCGGAACTATTTCTGGCTCGATTTCCAGCAGCTCAACGTCATATACAGATATAGAACAGAGGAGTATTCGCACACAGCGGTGAACAAGTTCAATGTCATTCCCGACTCCATCCCCGATTGGATCTTCGACTTCATGCCGAACCGCGGTGGGTACTTCATTGGGAATGTGAGCCCTGCGAGAATGGACTTCAGGTGGTTTGCCCTTGGCAACTGCGTTGCCATTCTGGCTTCGCTTGCGACTCCGGAGCAGTCGGCGGCGATCATGGACCTGCTGGAAGAAAGATGGGAGGACCTCGTCGGCGAGATGCCGCTGAAGATTGCGTACCCTGCTTTGGAGGGTCACGAATGGCGGATTGTGACCGGGTGTGACCCTAAAAACACCAGATGGAGCTACCACAATGGAGGGAGTTGGCCAGGTGAGTGACCTTCCCTCTCTTCGATTTGCAGATGGAATCCAATTCGATGCATTTCTCAAAGCAGTTTGCTGATGTTCGTCGCAGTGCTCCTCTGGCTCTTCACTGCCGCATGCATCAAAACCGGCCGTCCCCAAATTGCCCGACGAGCGATCGATCTCGCAGAGAGCAGGCTGTCCAAGGACGGCTGGCCGGAGTACTACGACGGCAAGGTAGGCCGGTACGTCGGCAAACAAGCGAGGAAGTTCCAGACATGGTCCATCGCAGGCTACTTGGTAGCGAAGATGATGCTCGAAGACCCTTCGCATCTCGGCATGGTCTCTCTGGAGGAGGACAAGGCCATGCAGCCTCCTGTTAAGAGGTCTGCTTCATGGACGATCTGAAGCCAGGAGCTTGGAAGGAGAAGATCAATCCCTTTTGCACGATTCTTTCTTTTACACCGATTTGTTCTTTAGCTTTTCCTTCTCCAATAGCGAAGGCATGCTTCCAGGGAAAAAAAAAAAATTATAGATCATTTTCGACTGTCTTTATTTATTTATAGAGAAGATAAATCAGACGATAAAAAAATCGATAGATAGCTCAAGATGAAATCTATCCATTTAAAAATTATTCATTTATACTCATAAAAACATGCTTTGGCATATGTACAGTATTGTCATCCCATATAAACAGTGTCATATGAGTGTCATTTATCGGTTTCGATTTCGATTTGGTTCTGATTTGTTCCGGATTCGTCGACATTGAAATCGGTTCGAATCGATTCCGAATCAGTTCCGATTCCAAAGTTTTAACTTCAAAACTAATTCAATCCGGATCGATTCTAAAACGGTTTCGGATCGATTCCAAAATAGTTCTGTATCATTTTATTCGAATTTGAGCTTCCAAATTCATCTAACTGGTAGTGATTCTTTTTTTTTTTTATCATAAAATAATCTTGTAAACATGTTAGTATGTTAAAAATTTTCATCTTTAAATTAACAATCGAAATCAGATCCAAATTGAAATCAGAATCGGTTCCGAAATGATTTCAAAATTGATTAAATCTGAATTAAATCGAAATAGAAATGGTTCCGATTTAATTTCAAAACTAATTCATTTGAATCGATTTCGATTTCAAATCTAACTGATTGATTCCGATTTGATTCTGTGTATACCTAATGTCATTGTAGCGAGATTTAACTATCGAAGAATATATCAGAGAAAATGTCTCGTAGTTTGGTCACTTTCTCCAATTTTCTTCTATTTAAAATGATGAAATTTAAATTTTGGCGAAAATCGAAAGGACTCCATTTTATTGGAATTGTAAAAAGGACTCATTTTTATTAATGATGAAAAAGGATATCCATATTTTTTCTAATATCTAAATTATCCTCTCTTTTTTTTCCCGTTTTCTTTAATAACAGCGACAATTTATAACGGTGATAATATGATCTTGATTTGAATTGAACAGATAAGATCTCATGTGATCAATAATATTATAGCAGTCCTTAGCGTGCGATGCTAGAGAAATATTTTATGTGAATATAAAAAAATATATGTTTGGCTGTCCTAAATTAAATGGTCTCATCGAGAGTTTATCTTCGTTATAACTTCGGTATTGAATGGTCTTATCAAGACGGTAGGACTGTGGAGGTTGAAGTTCGCTATTAGATTTAGCGAGTACTTTTCGATTTTATTTTTATGGTCAATAAAATTTTTTTATGGAATTAAATCGACCACGACTAGTTGGACTAAAGACTAAAATCTAAAAATCTAGTATGAATTAAAAAAAAATTATAATAACTCCACGAGATGCAATAATAATGGAGCATTTTATAGATACGATTAGATCCTTTAAGATACAATTCGATTATACGTTAGAATAATGTGTTAGCATCCAATGTAAGAAAATTTATACTTATGGCTTTGGACCAAATGAATTGAATTAAAAATTTATTTTTATAAATAGAATACGTTTTCGATATTAAATAATTTTATAAAAAATGCAATTTTAAAGGTCGAACTTGGCCTTTATACCATGAGCTATATATATATATATATATATATATATAACATAAGTGCTCGTTATTGCGTGCTCCGTGCACGACGAATGAAAATGCACAGTAATCATGTCTGACGCTCGCTCAAACTCATTGATGGGAGGTCGGATTTCGGCCACGATTCAATCGAAATCTGACGACGGTTCGATCGGAATTTGATGATGGTCCGATCGGAATCCAACCGTGATTCGACTGACACTGTAGTCCGGTCGGAATCCAATCGAAAATGGCCGCGATTGCGACCGCTAGTGCCCGCGGTGTTGGCAGCCACAATTGCGATCGTTTCGGACCGCAATTCGACTAGATTCTGACCATGATTTGGCCGGACCACTGGCGCCTGGATTCCGATCGGATCGTGATCGGATTCTGACCGCGATCCGATCGGACTCCGATGTCGATCGGATCATAATTGAATTCTGATCGACCGTCGACGAATTTGAGCAGTTGGCGGGCGAAATCACAGTAAAAAAAATACTGTGCATTTCTCATTCACTATGCAATCACGATCGATCAGACAATGGAGAAATCGTCGCGCACAAGTCAAGAAACTAACGACACTCAAGATATCGTGAGCACCTATGAACATCTACATTATTCATCAACCAATTGAGTGAGCATTATAATTTAATCTTTGAACCCTTAGGGATTGGATGATGGATAATGAAGATACTCACGAATACTATACATGAATGGTAAAGAATAATATATATATATATATATAAGAATGATCTCCTATATAACTTATCTATGAGCATTCGTGAATATTTTAATTATTCATCATTCGATCGGATGAGCACGATAGTCAATCCTTAAATCATAAGAGATCGGACGATGAATAATAAGATACTCATGAATGCTCGCGCATGGAATGGGTTGAATAGAATAATATATAAAGGATGTTTTTTTCTCTTTGCATTTAAAAAATACTTTTTAAGTAACAACTCATTTCTTTTGATAAATATACAAATAATAAAAAATACCATTAAAAATAAATATGATTTATGTCATATAATTATTGAGGTATCAGTGAGATGACATAAATGCCCTTAACCCAACGCTTATTCCTTCGCACAGCATACGTAATAAATACAAGACACAAGGGCATATTGAGACCCTCCTTACCTTACCTTCTCCCACGACTCCATTTCTCCTCCATCGGCATTCGGCAACGCGAAAGGTTTAAGACTTTTTCCGGATTCGTAGGGTTTCCTTCTTCATTCAAGCGGAATCATGTCTTCCTTCAGCGGCGACGAGACAGCTCCATTCTTCGGTTTCCTCGGCGCCGCAGCCGCCCTCGTTTTCTCCTGTAATCCCGTGATCCCTCAATCTATGCTGTTATGTTCTGTTTATCTTTCGCTATTTCCTTATATTGATGCATTGTCCATCCATTTTTAGGCATGGGAGCGGCGTACGGGACGGCGAAGAGCGGCGTCGGCGTGGCGTCCATGGGCGTGATGCGGCCAGAACTGGTTATGAAGTCGATCGTGCCCGTGGTCATGGCAGGAGTGCTCGGAATCTATGGGTTGATTATTGCAGTGATCATTAGCACTGGGATCAACCCCAAGGCAAAGTCGTACTACCTCTTCGACGGTTACGCTCATCTCTCTTCCGGGCTCGCTTGCGGTCTTGCCGGTTTGTCTGCTGGCATGGCGATCGGGATCGTCGGCGATGCTGGTGTTCGGTATTTTTCTTCGGATCTGTTTTACTTTACGTATTCTGTTATAGTTTTCCATTTAGATCTGAATTTTAATCGCATCAGGGATTAAATTAGACGTGTTCATCTAAGCTTGATACTTCCTTAAATCAAAGTGATTATGCTGGTTTCAGCATTCTGAGGCATGATTCTGGTTGTTTCTGCAGAGCATGATAGTTCATTGTGGGCTGCTATGATAGTTCATTGTGGACTTCAATAATCTGCTATGGTAGTTCATTGTGGGCTATTGTATCTTTATGCTATGTTTGATGATGTTTCACGGGTCTTATTTTGTCGACGAACTTTTTCCTTGAGAATTGATATGGAAAAATTTTGCTTCTATGTTTGAACGTGAGATGTTTTAGGCTTTATATGATATCATATCGCTTCTATTATTTGACATTCTAGCTTTATCAATTTAATATCTAACACATCTGGAATTTTGATTATTAATTGATGCATCTTTAATTGTGCATTTAGCTTTTCTTCACGACTAGATCTTGTAGAACTCACCGTGTGGAGTTGGAATATGGCACACGGAAACATTAAATACTTTGGAATTTCTCGGTGTTTTTAAGTTTGTTCTCATCGTATACCAGTTCATTTTGTCTTTTATGCCTAATGGTAAGTATATAGATGTAGGGGTTACTATGGTTCGGTTTGAACCATGAACTGAATCGGAACCGGAACATATGACCCAAAAATCAAACTGAAACCACTTTTTCGGTTCCGATTCCGATTCCGGAATCGGAACTAGAGACATATGGTTCGGTTCCGGTTTTAAAATTTTTGAAACCGGAACCGAAACCAGAATTGGAACTGAGTATTTTTTTTATTAAAATCGGAATTGAATTTTTAAAAATAATTTGATATTCATTCTTTTTAATTTATTGATGTGAATTTATTAATTAAATATGTTTCAATGATAATTTTTTATGATAAATATTTTATTTAAAGAATTATATAAAATAAATAAATAAATTTCCACATATAAAACTTAAATTTAAATATAATTTAAATTAAAATAAATCGACTGAATTAATGAATTGAAAAATAATATACTTATATCATCTATTAAAAAAATGAGAGATTTAAAATTTGATTCTAAAAGGTTTGAACCGAAACCGAATCGTAAAAAATTGAAATCATCAGTTAACGGTTCGGTTCCGATTTTGGTGGATGATTAATCGGAATTGACGGTTCCAAAATCAAAACCGAACCATAAGAAACTAGAACCGGCGGTTTCGAAACCAGAACCGAAACCGTTGATGAGCGGTTTAATTCCGGTTCCATTGGATGATAAATCGGAACCGGCAATTCCAAAATCGAAATTGGCGGTTTTGGAATCGTGGTCACCCCTATATAGATGTTTGTGTAGGTTTAGCTTAAGATGCACTAACTTTCTCCTGAATGTAATTTGATCTAGGGAGTTGTATATTGGATTTTTTTTTCCCTCTTCATTTCCCTCTCCATTATTTGATTCATCCTTCCCTACACATTTATCTTACATCTTATGGTAGCAACTGGTCATCCTCTTAAATTTATTTTGTTTCCTTTTGTATAACATCATTAATGGGGGTTAAGACCATTCTTTCTCTGCTGTTGACCAAAACTCCTTTTTTCTTTTGGGTTTGATTACTTTGGAACTCTCTATCCTATGGGTCCTCGGGACTTTCTTTTCAAGTGAACCTCATCATATCTTGGTGCTGTTTTTAGTAATACATAATGATGCAGCACTGATCTGTGGAGGACTGAACTTGAAGAAGGTTGCAACATGTGTTACAGTGAAGAGCGTACAATGACACTTTGGAAGGAGGACACCAACCCTCTCACAGTCGCTCAAGCATGTCGCACGTACATATAGTTGAGCTACAAATACAAGGGGACTCTCCTTTGAACTTCCCTCTTGGGATGAAGTCATTCTCTTTCGAGAGGTGTGCAGCCTTATTGACTTGAACCAAACAGGAGCTACAGTCGGCAACACATGTTATATATCACTTTCACCCTCAGAGACAGGATATACTGCTGCTGCTGCCTTTTCTCTTTGTAGCGTATACCCATTCACCCTTGGCTGGGAATGAACTCGGATTCACTGTTTTAACTCTAGAACTGGAGGGGCATCCACGTATGCAAAAGAACTTATGCTCCAATAAGGTTAGGAGCCAGGAGCAGCTTAAGAATAAGGCATATTATAAACAACATCTCTTTCCATAGGCACATAAACTAAGTCAGTTTCCTCTGCCCCTGCCCGCTACCGAACTCACTAAGGCACCTGCTTATAAGAGTAATTGGTGGTGAAACAGCAATTGACATGAGGGATTCGTGTTGGTAGTTTGGAGGTGAAATTTCTTCCTTCTCTGATCATGGACTGTTGCAATGGGAGAAAGAGCTATCGACTATGAAAGGGGATTGGAGGTCGGAGGGGGTGGAAGATGGAGGCGGCATTGGGGAAAGGAAAAGCATGACGTAAGGGCGTGATAACGATTGATGTAGCACCAAGTTGTGGAGGAATAAACTTTAAAGTGCTGGGCTTCCACAACGATAACCTTATTGAGAAGAAAATATGCAGCACAGTATGTAGCATAATATTATGCTTCAATGGAGTAATCCGTAACATAGTACTTATTCTTCGAAGTGAATATTAATGTGTTTATGGTAATGAAAATTTATCCAAATTCCAAGAAAAAAATGTCCAGATAGTTGGTTTCTCTAATGAATTAGATGAATAACTCTCAACTAATGCTACAAAATTGCGGAAAAGAGTTTCTTGTGTTAAATTCAACGTTGTTGAAATAAAACCCACTATGCATCAAGATATGGGCATTTCTATGAAATGAGGTATATAGATCATAATAATTCTAAACATCACTAATTGCTTAACTAGCTGTTGAAGATATTGTAGAAATAACATATTGACGCAGGCAGAGTAGCAGGATAGGTGCATCCTTCCATACACGGCAACACTAAAAGAGAGGCGGATGGAGAGAATTGAAAGAGAAGAGAGAATTGCAAACAAAAGAGGATCCACCTCTAAGCTTAAACGAAATCAAATAATTTTTATTAATCCAAAATTAATCTATCTATTACAAGAGCCTAAGTTCATATTTAAATAGGCTAGAGAAAGGAAAAGTTTCTTAACAAATAAGAAAGTTTAAAAAAAAAATAAATAAATTTAAACAAAAATTGTTTAACAAAATACTAAATTGAAAATTCAAACAAATAAGATAATAATAATAATTAATGAAACCCTAATTTACGACTACAACGTCCTACAATCGTAGCCTAGTTTACGATCAGGCCATGGTGGGAACCACGATCGTGGATTGACCCACTGTCAGGCTGTGGTGGGGAACATGAACAAGTCATGGTCCTTGCTAGAGGTCCCGTGTTGAGCCACGGAATGATCTACGCCGGTGGTGGTGACCACGGGTAGCCGTAGTAGCGTCTATAAGCTCCATTATGTCTTGTTTTGGTTCAGGATGACGTACACTTATGTTAAGGGGCATATATATGCTATGTTGTGATGGATGCGTCTGCATCACATATTGAATATATGTTTAAATAAATTCTTCATTGGTAACACCTGTGTTTTTCCCATCAAATTGGAGTTGACACATGTTATTCCATATGAATATGCTTCAGCAATATAAATATCTCATAGAGATGGGACAAGGATCGAAGCCCAGAAATGGCTGATCCATCAGAAAATCAAAACTATGTTAAGGGAAGTGAGATCCTAACTGGAGTCATGTCTTGGAAACTTATTCCATGTTTTCTGAATTTTGGAGGTGGAGGATCCAACTCCACCTTCTACTCATGGTGCCAAATGTTGACAATATTTTTTCCAACGTTTTGGGCTTAAAGAATCTTTACTTTTCGTCACCACTTATCAAACATGCATGCTAACATTTTGTTACTGTCACAAAGAAACTAGCAATGAAGTTGATGTTTCATTCTGTAATTTGCAGCTATAACAGTTTGATCATAACTCTGTGTGGCAATTTCAGGGCCAATGCACAGCAGCCAAAGTTATTCGTCGGCATGATTCTTATTCTTATTTTCGCCGAAGCACTGGCGCTCTACGGCCTCATCGTCGGTATCATTCTTTCCTCTCGTGCTGGTCAATCCAGAGCAGACTAGTAGTCACCCAAGCTGCTGCTACCCTTGGCATCTGCTTATGACTTGTGCTCCTTGCACTTTTGAGGCTGCTTTTTTTTTTTTCTTCTTCTTGATTTTGTGCCAGTCCTGACTGGCCATGTTTGTGCTGAGAAAACTTTTCACAAACTATATATTCCGACAGATCTTGTTTTGGTTAATATGTGCAGCAAATCTCTGTTGTAGACATGACTTACTTCCGAATTTGCTACATAATCTTGTGATGGATTAGTAAATGGTTTCTAATTCTTAATGAGTTATGAGATTCATTCGAAGATGCTGTGCTTTCTGTTGGATTCATTTGTTTGATTGAGAATTATTAATGGCAGTTGTTTCATCCTTCCCAGAGAAATAATATTGAGAAAGCACACGGTGGGGACGCCGGCGGCAAGGTGTTCGGCTCGCCGGTGAGTTGAATAGTTATTAAATTGAAAGATGATCCAAATTAACAGATCAGTATAGATTTTTTAGGAGTTTATGATAGATTTTAGGAATCTGTACAAAAATCATGCAATATAATTTATTAATCAACCGGATAACAAAATTAATATTATCATAGAGATTACTCGATGAATTGCCAATAAATCTACATCTTTTCTTATCTCCAGTTCGGATCCGGCGCCGGCGATCTCTCTCACAGCCACCGCTTGCTGGCCGCAGCTGTGGTCGAGGGATTGCCCTCGAAAAGCTCGTCGATCAGGTTCTCGAGGTCTTCCGGCGCGAACTTGACGTACTTCTCCGTTTGCCTTCCGGGGTAGAAGTGCTGAGCGAAGCGGCCGAGGAAGGAGCGGTAGGCCGGCACCGCCACCGCCGACACCGACACCCGGAGCTCAGACTGCAGCTGCGCGTCGCTCACCACCCATGCGCTCTGCGTCTTGTGGATCTCGTCGATCATGGCGTTGAAGCTCTTGAACCGCTCCTTCAGTGCCGGCTTCGCCACCCCGCTCCGGCCGTGCGTCGTCAGCCCCTCGTCCCGCAGGCAGGCCAACACCCGCGACCACGTCTCCCGCTGGTAATTTTTGTGGTACTGCCGCAGGTCCGTCGACCGCCGCCGGTACCATGTCTCCCCTAACAGCTGGTGGATCTCCGGTGACTCTTTCACTTTCTTCGCCACGTACCGCCCGTTGTTCATCAAGAAGATGTTGCAGAGCGCAGGATCTTTGTAGAGCTTCGACTTGGCCTCCAGGTTTGACTCCAGCAGGTTCACGACCTCCGCCAGCTGCGCCGCGAATGGGTTGTGGTTCTCGGCGTCGCTGCCGCCGCTCTCTTCGTCGTCAGAGTGCTTGTGCTCTATAAATACTTGCTCCAGCGTGCCACGGTACTCGTCGGCGTTCTTGAGGTAGTCCATCACGTGGCGGGTGAGTGGGTGCACGGCACCGCCCGGCAGTGGCGTCTTGCTGTTATCTGATTTGATGCTGCTCTCTAGATCGCAGAACATGGCCACGGCAGCCTCCCCCAGCCGGCATTTCGCCACGGCGATCTCCGCCTTGGGGTTGGAGATGAACTCTGAGCAGGGATCGGAATCCTCGCCTTGGTCTCCTTCTGGCGGGTCGGGGAGCAGAGCATCAATGCCCGGCGACGCATCGCGGAGCGCCTCGTAGATGTCGAGCACCTTGAAGAGCTTTTCGGCGGAGCGTTTGGTCATGGAGACGGCCTCCGCGAAGCGGAGCAGCTGGAGGACGGCGCTGCGCATGAAGGCGCGGAACAGGCGGTCGGAGATGTGGTGGTGACCGGCGAAGACGGCCTCGCAGACGGCGTGCTCGGCGGGGAACGCGAGCGCGGTGGCGTGTTTGAAGGCTTTGGTCCACGACGTCACCTCGCCCTCGAGCGCCTCCCACGCCATCTTCGTCACATCCTCGATGCTCACCTTCTCGAAGCCCAGCGCCGCCTCGAAGGCGTTGCGCCGCACCACCGCGAACACTTGGCAGCATTCGATGGAGTACCCCACGCCGATCATGATGCACGCCACCGCCTGCAGCTTCGCCACCTTCTCCGCCGGATACGGCGGAGGCAACTCCCCGGTATCAGAATCCACCTTATTGGCGCACGGATCATGGAGCAGGGCGTAGAGCTCTCCTTCGAGGAAGCACATCGCCTGATGGAGCACGCCGCCGGCGCGGTTCATGGCTTGCTGGTACCCTGGTTCCGACGAGAACCTCGCCACCGCCGTCGTCAACTTAAATATCCTCTCGACCGCAACAAAAAGAGCCGACGTCCCTTCCTCCTCCACCTTCGCCTCGCCGGCCTCGCACTGCGCTATCTCCTTCTCCACCAGCTGCACAAACTTCTCGACGGCGGATCCAGGGATGCTGGGAGGCTCGCCGCCGTCCTCGACGGAGAGAAGGAGGGCGATGAAGTTATCGACGTCGGCGGAGATGGCGATGGGGCAGGCATCGGGCTCCTCCGCATTGGCTTCCTCTGTTTGGTTGTCTTCTTCCTCTCCCTCTTCTTGAATTATCTCCTCGCTGCTCCTCTCCTTCTCGTCGCATTCTTGGAGCTTGATGGCGCCCAAGGAGAGGTTGCGGTCGATCTCTCGCTGCTTCTGGCCGCGGACGGAGACGAAGCTGCTGGACTTCTTAGGGAGATGAGGGTGGTTGCTCGCCATCGCAGAGAAGGTACGAGTGATTTTTTGATTACACAGGGAAAAAGCTTACGATAGGAGAAAGAGGACAAGAAAGAACAATTCCGACCTCAAAAAAAATTCAGACCAAAAAAAAAAACAAGAAGAAAGAAAGGAAGAGAGAACAAAACAGGGGCGTTAAAGAGGAAAACTAGGAGAGTATGTAGATTTAGTCATGGTGTTGCTAGCTATATTTAGACAAAGAGATTGATCGAGTCTTCCCTTGTTTTAATCACCAGATTAATAGTTTAATTCAACCGGTGAATCATCCGATCCAACAAATTTCCTCAAAACTTGGCTGTGACTGTTGAGTTTCATCCAATTCTAGTTCAATCCAAGCCTTTGGATGGTTTAGATTAGATTAAATAGATCATGATGGTCGATGAGGCACTAGTTCACCGAGGGGGAAAAAAAAAAAGAACATGTAGAAGAACAAAGTTCAAAATTTATATTTGGACCTTCTACTGACACAATATATGAGAATAGAAATGTAAGTTTACAAATACAAAGCCAATTTTGTTGCCTTGTCTATGCTACTTTACAGTGAAATCAAGATGCAAATCATGAAAGACACGAGGGTGACAACAAATGCAGATAATTCAATGCAGAGGCTAGACACATTGCACAACCATGCACTCAAAGCTAAGAAGAACAATTCCATCGGATCTGCCCAACAGAAAGTTCGCAAATACTTTGCAATAATGTGAAAGAATGGAATCACACACATATTTTCTCCTGGACCGTTTCATCTCCTTGTGTGGGAGTGGGTTCCAGCATCTCCATTTTAGCAGTGTCGATGGAGGCTTTCGCATCCAAGTCCAATGGTTCCGCATTGGATGCATATGAATCACAAGTTGCTGCTGATGCAGAAGGAACAGAGTTTACAGCAGATCCAGTAGTCTCAGATTTAGTAGATTGGTTTTCTATTTCAAGTTGCTCTGCTGCGTTCATTTCAGGTTTAGATAGCTCAGTCGAAGGTTCTGTTTTCTTGCTTTCGGCTTCACATACTTCAGTAGGTTGTTCTTCTGTTGTTCGTGATTCTTCTTGTTTCATTTCAGCTTTAGATCCCTCAGTAACTGTTTTTTCTATATCAATGGGCTCTTCATTTGTACTTAGTTCTGCTGGATTTGTTTCAGCATTAGCAACCTCTGTATTCTCTTCTTCAGATCCATGTGGTTCTGCTTCCTTAGTTTGCGGTTTAGATACCTCAGTATGTTGTTCTTCTGTGTTATGTGGTCCAGTTTCACTCATTCCAGCACTAGATACCTCAATGGATCGTTCTTCTGTTTTATGTTGCATTGCTTCCTTCACGTCAACTTTAGATACTTCATGAGGCTGTGCTTCCTTTTCATCTGATTCCACTTCAGTTTCTTGTTTAGATACCTCAGTAGGTTGTTCCTCCATGTTATGTGGTTCAGCTTTGCTCATTCCAGCAGTAGATACCCCAATGGATTGTTCTTCCATTTCACGTGGTATTGCTTCCTTCATGTCAACTTTTGATACTTCATCAGGCTGTTCTTCCTTTTCATGTAGTTCCGCCTCAGTTTCTGGTTTAGATGCCTCAGTAGGTTGTTCTTCTGTTCCAGCACTAGATACCTCACTGGACTGTTCTTCTGTTTCATGTGTTATTGCTTCCTTCGTGTCAACTTTAGATGCTTCGTTAGATTGTTCTTCCTTTTCATGAGTTTCTGCCTCAGTTTCTGGTTTAGATACCTCAGTAGGTTGTTCTTCCATGTTATGTGGTTCAGCTTTGCTCATTCCAGCAGTAGATACCCCAATGGATTGTTCTTCCATTTCACGTGGTATTGCTTCCTTCATGTCAACTTTTGATACTTCATCAGGCTGTTCTTCCTTTTCATGTAGTTCCGCCTCAGTTTCTGGTTTAGATGCCTCAGTAGGTTGTTCTTCTGTTCCAGCACTAGATACCTCACTGGACTGTTCTTCTGTTTCATGTGTTATTGCTTCCTCCATGTCAACTGTAGATACTTCGTTAGATTGTTCTTCCTTTTCATGGGTTTCTGCCTCAGTTTCTGGTTTAGATACCTCAGTAGGTTGTTCTTCCATGTTATGTGGTTCAGCTTTGCTCATTCCAGCAGTAGATACCCCAATGGATTGTTCTTCCATTTCACATGGTATTGCTTCCTTCATGTCAACTTTAGATACTTCATCAGGCTGTTCTTCCTGTTCATGTAGTTCTGCCTCAGTTTCTGGTTTAGATGCCTCAGTAGGTTGTTCTTCTGTTCCAGCACTAGATATCTCACTGGACTGCTCTTCTGTTTCATGTGTTATTGCTTCCTTCATGTCAAATTTAGATACTTCGTTAGATTGTTCTTCCTTTTCATGAGTTTCTGGTTTAGATACCTCAGTAGGTTCTCTTCTGTTATGTGATTCAGCTTCATCCTTTCCAGCTTTAAATACCTCAGTAGATTGTTCTTCTGTTTCATGTGGTATTGCTTCCTTGACGCCGATTTTAGATACTTCACCAAGTTGTTCTTCCTTTTCATCTTCTGCCTCCGGGATTACAGATTTAGATAATTCAGAAGATTGCTTGTCTGTTTCATGCAGTTCTGCTTCCTTCTGTTCAAATATAGATGTGTTGATAGGTTGCTCTTCAGCTTCGGGTGGGTTTTCTTCCTTTACTTCAGCTTTAGATAAATGAACTGGCTGTTCTCCTGCTTCATGCGGCTCAACTTCCTTCATTTCAAGCCGTTCTGGTTCGTGCAACTCGACTTCCTTCTTCTCGGGTGTAGATACCTCAATATGGTGTTCTTCATATTCGTGTGGATCGTCTGTTTCTTTCTTTTCCGCTTCGGTCATTTCCAGATTATATACCTTGATAGGTACTTGTGTCTCTTGTATTACTGTTTTGTCGATTGCCCTCGACTCGATCACTTCTTCCTTTGCTACCATAGGTAAAGCAGTCTCCAATGCAACATTTGTATCAGTCTTAGTCTCAGTGGGTCTGACCGTCTCTTCATTCTATAGAGAGAAAACAAATACAATTAGTATAGATTTCAATGAGGTTACAAGAACTTTGTTGGATGATTATATTGAACATTTCATCCTGCAAAAGCGTCACTAGTTAACAATTATGATTGGAATGACAAACTCTGACCTATAATGGAATCTAGAACTACACTGATGCATAAAATTTCTAACAAGAAAACTGAAGCTTAGATCAGAACTATATCTAGATGGAATGCCTTTACAATTAGATGGAGTAATCAAGTTTAGCAAGATAATTAAAATTATCTGTAAGCCACACTTGTAAAAGAAAAAAAGAATAATAAAAAAAAAATTAAGGAAAGAGATTAAGATTTTCGAAAATCAATTTGGATACATACTTAGAAGATTAATAATAGAAGTTATATATTTTCTAAGACAACTAATTTAAAAATATCGAGAGTAAAAATAAGATCTATATATTATATTCATTACTTGGAAAAAATTTATAATAGAGTTTGAAAAATATGTATAGCGAATTCTAAAAAAAAGAGGTATTAACATAACATATATTGAACTAATTAAAGACATATGAGTAAGTAATGATTGATTTTAGACAAATTAACTGAAATATTTCTAATAAATATAAAATTATATCAATGATCAACTTTAAGTCCTTATCTTTTTACATTAATTATGGATGAATTCGCTAAACACATTCAAGACATAGTACCGTAGTGTATATTATTTGCAGGTGATATTATTTTGATAGATGAGAGACGTAGAAGAGTAACTACTAAATTAGAATCTTGATGGAAAATACTAAAAATGAAAGATTTTAGACTTAGAAAAGTAAAGACGGAATATATAAAATTTAAGTTTAGTAATATTAGACATAATGAAACAAGTGCTAAGATAGAAAATAACGAGTTATCTGAAATTAAAAGCTTTAAGTATTTAAGATTATTTTTGCAAGATGATGAAAAGATTGAGAGAGATGTCTTATCTAGAATACAAATAAGATGGTTGAAATGAAGGAGAGAATCGGACGTTTTATGTGATCGTAAAGCATTTCTAAAACTTAAAAAGTTCTACAAAATAATGTTTAGACCTATTATGTTATATAACGCTGAATGTTTGGCTACAACTCGAACACATAAATAGAAAATGAGAGTTACAGAGATGAGGATGTTAAGGTGGATGTGTGGACATATGAGGATGTACAGAATAAGAAATGAAAACATTAAAAAGAAAGTCAGAATTGCATATATTAAGGAAAAAAAATTAAGATTCACGTTTAAAATAGTACGGACATATACTTAGATGACCAATAAATGCTCCGATTAGGTGATGTGAAATGATAATAAATACACACATCAAATGAGGAAGAAGAAGTTCAAAAAAGACTTGATTAACAATAATAAAATAAGATAAAATTTATTTAAGTATAGATGATGATATAGTAGGGGATAAAGTATAATAATATAGAAAGATTCATATAGTCAATCCTACTTAACGGGATAAAATTTGATTGGTATTGTACACGTGTAATCGCACTATTCTGTAAAAAAGTTGAAACCGTCAATTTAACGGCCCCCATCGATTTGTCCCACGGTCATTGCGAGGGAGATAAATTACGGAGAGCCCTATGAATCTTGACGTGATGGCCAAGATACGTGGATAATCGCACTATTCTCATAAAGGAAGTAAATGTTCTTTTGATATAAAAAGAGTGCTTTATTTTATGACGGTTGTAATTGTTAAAGTCCATTAGCTAACTACTTACCCCAAAAACATGAGTTATTAACAAAAAAAGATAATTTATTTTTATATTCTAACTACTCTTTCATGTGTGGTTGAGATAGTGGTACTTGACCTACTGACCTCGACCTCCTAACATGTGAGACCTACCTCACCTCTTTCTTTGATACCATGTCAGAGTTGATTAGCTAAATACTTATCCCAAGGGCTCGAACTATTAGGGAAAAGATTAATTTACATTTATATTGTTAGCAGTAAGATATCTCAAACTCCATTATGGATACATTGACCTTTCCCTTTGACCAAAAAGAGAATATAAGACCTGTAGAAGTTCGTCGGTCAATATGCAGCCTTTAGATTTGAAGTTCTAGGTGAAGGATAGCAATAACAAGTTAGCATTAGCATCAATATACTTTACAGTCAGTGAGTTAATGTTAAAGTAATACAATCTTTCATCTCTTGGGTTTCTAGGTGACAACAAGCTATGAGACACAAAGAAACATCAAGTAATCAAAAGTGGGAATCATGACCTATTTTGTTAAGTATGTGTGCATGTGCCAAGTATGATAGAAAAAGTCAGAATTAGAACAAAGACAGGGGTCAGCACAACATATTCAGAAAGCACGCACTAAAATTATAGCTAGCAGCCTTTTGGACAAATAATGAAAGGGTAACATCTTTACAACTAAAAACAAATAAGAAACGCCTACAATCAATTGAATGGTCTCAGTTAAAGTTTAGAAGACAACCTGGAGTAATAAACACAACTAAAACAAATAGCATAATTGATACTTTTGATGCATAGTAATGAGACGGTAAGAGATTGTACCATTATAAAAGGTATACCAATATTTGGTGATCGCAGGAATAAAGCTTATTGTCTCATGTAAAAATGGGAGAGGAATACTGAAAGTAACTATATGAATCCAAGAAGAAAGAACAATAAGCCATGAGCCACAGAATTCAGGAAAGGGAATCCCACATTTTAATTACTGTCTTGGATTAGGGAATCAATCTAACCAAAATTGATTTTCCTGATGAGGACAAAGGTAAAAAATAATAATAACTAGAGGCCTTGCAGAGTATTTTTAAACCCTTTAAACTTGCAAAAAAGACTGAAAAGGAGAAAGCACTGGTAATGTACACATTTTACAATTGGAAGTTCACAAAAATACTATATTATTGATGCGGAACATTGGTAATGTATACATTATACAATTGAAATTTTTGTGATTCTATGAATGTTTATAATGACATGTAATATGGTGAACATTTTGTATTTTTACCTATATTTAATAGTATAAATAAAGGCAACTATGCAAATTCTATAAATTCTGTGCAAATAACCTGAGCCAATTATCAAGAGTCACCTTATTATTTTCAGTACTGAATCAGTTGCAATCAATGACAGCTTTCCATACACTAGATGTTGTCGTATTGCTGAGTTTATATGCTCATATGAAATACCGTTTTCCAGGATGTCGCAGGAAAAGAAGGGAGGGAAAACTGCATGTTTTCGACCAATCTGTGACGAAACTTCCAAATATGAACATCCTGAACTTAAGGATCTTACCGCAGATGCTTGTTGTTGTCTGCAAGTAGTGACAAGATAGTATCTATTGAGTGGGCTTTCTTACACCACAGACATAAATGCTATGTCCCTGAACACCTAGATCCAGAAACCCACCAGAGGATTCAGGAGCATTGCTTTCAATTTTCAACATGATTTAAAAAAAATATATCCAACACAAAATGCAAATTGTTCCTTTTTTATGTTTAAATTTACAAGAGGAGGGGTATGAAATAGTACACTATCAAGAACAATGTTGATCATTTGTAGAAAGGTTGATGTGCCATGAAAACTTTGGAAGTCCCGCTCGGCTCTCAGACATCCCGGTATGGTGAATTTGTAAAATTTTCCTCCAAATAGAATGATAAATTAAGAAAGCTGAGATTGTCGGTGCGAGTACTTCTTGATTTACCTCCCTTCTTCAGACGTAGAGTAGTTGTAGAAGGGTCGCTAATGTGGTGGTTCCAAGATTCTTTGTGAGTTTCATTGTTTCTTTGGTTATAAGAGAAGTAAAAAAACCAGACAATTGAGTGATATAGTAAGATCGCATAGTCACGTCAGATCGGAGGTCAAAGTAAACACAACTCGATTTCAATCGAGACTAAGTCTGATCTGACTTCATCAGAAGCTCATCTAAAACAATCCGAGCTCATTCGAATCATGCCCCCCACAGCCTATCAGGTGCGTTCGTCGACGAAGGATCTGGGTCCTCCCCCCTTACGTCGGTCCCTCCACGTCGCCACATCTCCGAGACCTCCGCAATCTCAAGACACATTCCCACGACGTCCCCTCCACGTCTCTACGTCTTCGTATCCATACGATCTCTCTCTAAATATAAATATTCAGATGGTAGGAAAAAAAATGATTCGCTCTCTAGCTAAGACTTTACTTTCTCTTATTCTCCCTCTCTTTCTGACTTGAGTGTCAGAGGATCATCAAGGCAATCCTCGACCCCCTTCTAATCCACTTCGAGTCTTCGTAGATTAGTCGATCTCAAATAACCACTTCGGATGAGACCTCAAACTACTATTGGCAATGAGCTTGGCCCTCCTAGATATTTATACAAGCATATTTTCGACGATCTCCGCCTACCAAACACTCTAGGAAGGATCGACCTCTTTAAGGTCAAAGTGGACTATTCCATCCTTTAATTTCGGACGGGATCATTGACACAAATATATATATATATATATATATATATATATAAAAGAAGCATGTTCCTCGATCTAGATCATATATCTTAAATTTTTTTACCGATTTATCTTGTTCCAAGATAAATTTTGACACGAGGCATGTCCCAACAGCTATGGTACAATAATTAGCAAATTTCCATTTTTTTTTTCTCGACGAAGAAATACACACTCAGCAGGTCAAGATAATTTCAGATCATACTGTTGTTTCCAAATGCAGAGAGCGAACTAATAATTCGCAAGCATGTGATCTTGCCTAACGAAGTAAATGCAATCACTGACATCTAAATGATATGCATTTTGTCTTTTGTTTTCGCCAAGCCATGGGAGCTATTTACCGACCAGCGGCGGTAGGTTGAAAACACCGCGGCCTAAATGCCAAAAGCAAAAGGTTCGATGTTTATACGCAAATCAACCACTTTTTTCCCCAATTAATGCGCAGAAATGGCGATCAAACTCCAAAGAAATAATAATAATGATAGGGGAAAAAAATGAATCCAGCTTTTTCCCCACCTTTTCGGCCAAAAAGCGGAGGTTCCGACAGAGTAATTGTACCGCACCTTGAACAAGTCTCCGAGCGATTTCCGGCGAATCTCGTCGGGCCCCGATCCCGGGTCGGCTCCTTGTTCCCCGACGCCGTCCTCCGCGGGCGGATCAGGCGCAGGCACCGGCGGCGGTGGCGCGTCCGCTTGCGTCCTGGGCTTCGTCGCGCAAGCTCCCATGATCCTCGCCCTCGCCCTCGCCCTCGCCCTCCGATCGTTCTCCCGGCCGCTTCTGCGCCGCTTCACTGAGCGAGATTCTGAGAAACGAGGGATCGAAGCGTAAATTTAAGCGAGTGTTGGAGTGGCGCGAGCTGCGAGTCAATCCCGCTGTTTCCAGCGTTTGGCTTCCAGCGCATGCTATTATTTTATTCATAATGATACGCCGTGATTATCGTTACCTGGATTTCAGTTACCCACAACTGGCGCACGCTGTCACTGGCCGGTTAGAAGGTGGGACAACTGGAAGGGACACAAGGATTTACCCGGGTTTACCAAAAAGGACTCCCTTGCCAAAAGTCTAACGTCTTTTCCTTTTTTGTTTCTTTTTTTCCCTTTTTTTTGGGTAAAAGATGATTACATCAGAAACTTTACCATTAACGCTCCACTAAAATGCAATAAATATTTGTTTTTTTTTAAAAAAAAATAAATTAAGTTAGACGATATTATTTTATGTTATTTAAATTTTATACTTTTTGAAAGAAAAAAAAATTCTCCATTTTGCTCTAAATTGAGTCCAACAACTTAGTCGAATTGAACACGATCTAAGAGTCAGATGAAATCAATTTAACTTGTTTGCTCATTGCACTGAAATTTGAAGTAAAAATTTATTTATTTATTTTATTTTGATAATTCAGATGTCCAAATCTTAATCCGAGGAATGTATCGATCTTGTTATAAGATCCTCAAATCTCAAGTCTCATGGGAGAATATAATTCGGAGATATTTCATAAGAGAATATAATTTAATTTTCTATTGCGATATCATTCGATAATGAATTTTAAAAAAAAATCTATTCAAATAGATTTAGGATCAGGAGTTTATCCAGTGGACAAAGTACGACTTCAATGTTGAATCTTCGTTCATAGATGACATGACTGTGGAGTCCGAGTTGAACCATGAAAAAACTATGAATACTTTTCTGATTTACTTTTGGTGGTCGGTGGAGGTCACTTGAATTTCAATTTTATCCGACTCAATTATTGACGAGGTGTTTCGAAGATTCATGAGATAAGATTGATCATTTTCAGAGATTAATTAGACTGAAAATTCGAATACTGAATACTCGAGTGTCATTAAAAAAAATAAATAAATAAAATAGGATAAAATCAATAGATTATTTATGATTCAGTGACATTTGAAACTTAGAGCAAGGATTTAATTTAAATTTTCAAAGAACAATGTGGAAAGAGAAATCGGATTCGTGATAATATAATTATCATTTTACCATTTTACCCATCACACCAAACCTTATATATCAAACGAATGACTTTTTTTTCATTTTTTATACTGAAAAAATATTCTTTTTTTTTTCTGGCATTGTTACAGGAGTTTTAACAAAACTTGTTATAATGTAATTTTAACAAAACTCGATCCAATTCAAATCAATACAAATTTTAATAGTCCTTATTCAAAAGTGCTATTATGTATGGCAATTTAAGCCAAAATTGTTATGAGTGATTTTAGTCAAAATTAGTTTATATTGTATCGGTTTCGAATAAAGTTACTATAAATTATACCGATTTTGAATAAATCTGTTACACATTATAGTGTACTTAGCTTTATTTCATAGTACAATTTTTTTTTATAACTAAATCATGATAATAATTTTATCAATTGATCATTAAAAAAAAACATTGCCTTAAGGCTCTGAAGTCATTCAAGAAATTATAATATATTTTTAAATAATAAAATGTAATCATTTTTTATTCAAATGTATACATTTATAATTTTAATAAATTAGAATAAGGTCAAGAGACCGTCAGAAAGATTATTGGATAAATAGCTCAGAATTTTAAATTGTTGTTGAATTTAGCCTTTGAGAGGCCCAATTAGTCCTTCTCGGCCCAACTAAGAGATGAACCCTAGATTGAAGAAGAGGAGCTAAAAAAAAACAGAACATTTTTTTTCCCCTCGTCGCCAGGCGAGGCCGATTCGTCAAGCGTCCTCCAACCTCCGGCGATCTCACGAATACTCTAAACAGCGGTCGAAGCGGAGGGAGTGCTCAATTCCTGCATAGATGAGTGCATATATCTACAGGAACTTGCTCAGATCACGGGATTGGAGTCCTCTACTGCCGCCGATCCGTTGCGTATTGTTCCATTCCTCCCCGACATCCCTCTACAGGCGAAGCTCCGATAGATCAGATAGCGAGGTCGGTGGTTGAATTTCCTTTCCCTGCTTGTTTGCTTGGGCTTTTGGCGCTCGTTTTTAGAAATCTGAGAGAGAAGAGAAAAGGCCCTCAATTTGTGGTGTACCTTGTGTTTGTTTAAATTGTTTCATTGCCAAAAAATATGTATTTTTAAGGCTCTTTGTATGCTGTCTCTAACCTTCAAACATGCTGATATTCCCACTGTTATCTCCCCCTTTTAGCATCCGTAAATGAATGGAGATTAAGGGGGAAAAAACAGAACTGAATAGTATGAGTTGCATGCTAAAGCTGTGGCTGTATAATTTGCCTGCTGAAACATTTGACTGCTGTGGAATTGAGAATTTGCAAAGATGCATCTCGTTTAATTGTGGCAAACTCATTATTTTTTTCCCTGTGGCAGATGAATATTGAATCTTATCTATCTAAAAAAGACAATTATTCGCTTGATCTAGCAAATCACAATAATTGTGTTACACTTGACTTATCTCACATGCATACATTTATTTATCATTGTAACAATCCGTCCATTAACAGAATCAAATCAAGTTTTCAGTCCGTCTAAAGCGATCGGATGCGAGGGCAGCTGTTAGAAATATCTGTCTCAATGGAACTTCCTCCGAGCGATATTTTCAGGTACAACAGGCCAATTTTGAATGTTCAATTGTCACTTTGTTTATACATCCTTGGCATCCATCTGTGACACCACCTCTACTGCGGTTGCAAAAATGGTTTGCTGAAAGCAATCTTCAGAACAATGGTTGCATATAATGTATCATTAGTAATTACATTATTCTCTCCAAAGCGGATAGGTTCATAACCTGGTTTATGTGAAATATAATGCATATTTGTTCTTCATAGGTAATTGCCAATGTTCTCTATTGATGCATTCTTTTAGAGCAGCTAGGTCCATATAACTTTGGCCTTATTTGAGTCATTGAGTGAAATATTTGTAGGGTGAAGAAATTGCTTGGTTTGGTAGCAGAAAAAGCAGTAGAAATTTCAAGTTACAGGACAATATGGGTGAATCAAACAAAAATCAGCGGCCAAAGAGTAAAGGTAAATCAAAATATCAAAAAGTATCAGACTGTTGGAAGAGTAAACATGGCAAAAACAGGCGTAAGTTACTTTTCTGCAGCAAGTTATTACCTGAATTTAATCTTGGTTTCACCATTTCTTTACACAGTTTGATTTTTACAAGGTTTTTCAGAATCAAAATACTATTTAAAAATGGTGATTGTAATATCCTAAAGCTCAATTTAAAAAAGTTATACAAACTGTCTTAGTTTTCAGAGAAATTTAAGTAACTGAAATAAGTTGCAGAACACTTTCTTTTGCTTTTAAAGCATGATAAGTAGTTGCTAGATCCCTACCAAAGGGAGAAATCTAAGTAATTGAAAGGAGGTGAAGAACAGCTGAATCTGCAGCAACTTTGCCTGGAACAGTTATTGGTGTTGCTGCAGTTTGGAAGATTTATTATGTCAATATATTGTCTACTTTCCTTGCATTCATTCAGTTATGTTCAAAGTTTCATGGCACAAACAAACAATCTTCATGCTGTTTAGATAGGCAACACGGGCAGAACTTTGATGATGATGATGATGGTCACGAGCAGCTTAGCACCAAGTTCAGCAGATTTGGTGGACAAAGATCTTTTACATGGTCTTTTAATTCAGACGAAAAACTTCATTTTGACAATTTTTGTGCTGGATTTGAGTGGAGAGACTGTTCGCAGAAGGCTAAATCTAGGACTCGGATATGGAATGAAAGTGATCTCGAAGAAGAAGAAGAAGAATCAATTGACGTGAGCTTGCAATCCCATAGAAAAGTTCTGGGATTGCCACTTACAGGTCCCTTGACACTAGATGCTATCAAATCTGCGTAAGTTACTTTTCTAGACAAAATTAATTTAAGTTTCTTTGTTTCCGTTTGCAATTTCCGATATTCTACAAATTCATATCTGACTTGCTCTTGCCAGCTTCCATGCTCATGCTTTAAAGTGGCACCCTGACAAACATCGAGGCCCTTCTCAGGTCAGCTTCTCATCATCCAGCACAAGTGTATTTGGGTTTTATTTGAAGTGCATTTGAAATTTTCTTTGCAGAAGTCTTTTTTTTTTTTTTTTTAATTAGGCATCTCTAGATTTAAGATTGTTGTCTTGTGACTAGAGATCACGAGTTCGAATCCTGAAAACAGTCTCTTGCAGAGCAAGATAAGATTGCATAAAATGGATCTTTCTCCAGGATTTCACCTGGCAGAAGCTTCGTGCACTGGACTATCCTTTAGGCATCTCTAGATTTCAAGTCATTTAGTCCAACTGTGTCCTCTGTAGTTTACAAAATGAATTCAAGTTATCACAACATCAAACCAATAACCTTAATGCTTTCTCTTAAACCTCTAGCGCGATATTAAGAACTCATTTTTTTTTTTTGGAGAAGTACCATTAATTCAATTTATTTATATATCTACCTTTATTGATCAGTGATTATTGGACTAAATGATAACATATGTGAAATGGAAGGGGAATAACAAGACGAAATAAACTTCAAAGGCTAAATTGATTTAGAAAACCTTAATTTTTTAGTTACTGAGAGGCAATTAACTCTCAGTTAGTGCAGGATCATTATACCTATAAATTTACTACACAAGCTTCTAGCTGGGCACTCTTGTGTTTGTGTTAATTGTGAACCTTTTACCCTTTTTTGTTTCACATCCAGGATATTATTAGAACACCTTGAAGGAGAATAATCTTTTGTTACTGCAGGCTAAAGCAGAGGAAAAGTTCAAGGTTTGTGTCGACGCATACAACTCGCTTCGCAACTCCCATTGAAGTTTCTTGCAAGAGATCTGCCCGACGCTCATCGATCGCTAAAGTAGAAGCTTACACACTTCCATTTTAGCTGTATGTCTTCGTTTTTCACAGGAGTTGTTCGATGGTGCAGTGGTATCACAAGTAGTAGGACACTAGAGCTTCCTGGCTGTTGTTTAGTATCTCAGCCACAGGAAGTGATTTTGATGTGATGTAATTATCTTTAAAATGGTTGATGTTGCCAAGTAACACTTGACATCCAACTACAAACATATACATTCTTCAATTCAAGTTATATTCCTCCATGATTATGGGTAAAATCTCATTTTGCACTCCAGTGGCACTCCATGATTAATTGGAACTTTTCTTTACAACTATAAGCACATTCCAGTATCATGATCAAATAATCTTCAATAGTAGGAAATAGTACATATAAGGAGCTCATTAGCATTCAGCAAGATTATCAGTTTATACAACCTCAACCATTGGAATTCATTTGTCTTTCAGAGAAAGACCCTAATAAATAATATTTCACGTGTGAGGAAATTTGTTGAGATTATGTGGTCACTCTGAGTTAAACATATGAGAAGCCACTTGTATTTGCACCTAAACTAGAAATCACACCAGAACTTTAATAGGAGAGAATAGCAATTCAGTATTATACTACCAATCAAATGGAAGAATTGATAAGATAATGGGAGAGAAAACAAGTTATAAGATACTACATTTGTAAGGTACAAGGACATCAGGAAGAAGTAGAAGTTTGATTTTTAGGAAAGAGTTATTTCGGTATTGTAACAAGCCTATGAGTACATTTACTAGCAACAATACCCACAAAACTTGGCCACAAGTAAATGACTTGAATCGCCTATGAAAAATCCCAAAGTGTCAAATGAAAATCACTAGGTTCTTTTCAAAGTTAGATCCATTTCTATCACCTTTTGCCTTAATTCAAGAGACATATGTTCATTCTCAAGTTTCATTCGTTCATTTTCCATCCTCATCCTGTTTAGTTCTTTGTCTTTCTTCTTCATAAACCTTTGCCACTTGCAACGCTGCTTCTCGAGTTCCAGCATCTCAGCTTGAATATGCAACCGCTTCTCTTCGAGCTGAAGTGAATAAGAATTATCCCATTGTTGTTGTACTAGTTTGGATTTCGATCCATCCGGCAACATCTGGTTCATATCGACTGTTAACCCTTGAGAATGGAGACCTCTGCCACAACTGTGTGTGCTTGATGGGGCTCCAAAAACTGATGCTTCATGATCCACTCCAAGCCTCATCCTCTTCGGAAAGCACGATAAGTCACCATGCACAGCATTATGCTCTTCAGCATCACCTTCCTCATCACTATCAGCATTTCGATCGCCTTCATCGACATCTTCATGTGAGCCCCTCCTCGTGTCATGCTCATCTCTACTTTGTAGAGCCAACTGGAGTGACTGTTGGAGTGCTGGGTCAGCAGGTAAATTCAACCGGTTACAATTATGATATGAGCACATCTCCTCGTAGAAAAGATGTTTTGAGCTCAAAATCTTCCTTACATCTTCCTTCATCTTTTCAGAGAGTTTATTCATATGGTTCAGTAATGCTGGATTCTCAACAACCTTGCAAGATGTGCCCCTGCCAAGAATATCAGTGAGCCTCTTGTACCTTTTATTTAGATCATTGAACTTATCTTCGCATTGTTGAGGCGAAACATAACAACCTCTCTCAGCCATCACTTTCGATATAGCCTTCCACTTCCCCTTTTTCTGTAATATAGAATACTTCCTCCTCCCCCCACACTCTGAAGTAGACTCTTCTCCAATGTATGAAACAGCAGTTATTAAAAGCTTAACCATCTTATCTGTCCACTTCATGCGGTGCCATGGGGATCCCTTCTTCCCTTTCCCAGCCTCTTGATGACCATCACCTGCATCTTCATTGAAGCTCAGTTCATCGTCATCGCTCATGGAGGCCTTGTTATGCTGCCCTTTGCTGTAATCCATGAAAGGAGCTCCTACTCGATGATCAGACCCTTGCAAGTGATTGCCTGACATTGGAAAATCATCATGCATCGACTGGTGGATCACTGACCCTTGATGGCTGTGCATGTTTCCTTGCAAACCTAGCATACTGTAAGAAACTCCCGGAATCATGCTTCCAGCAGGCAAATTCCCCTTCATTTTTGTGACTTCAGAACAAAATCTCCTATCCAATCTAACATCAGACAGTAACTTTTCCTCGCAAAAAAAAACTAAGATTCTTCACGATTTTCAGTCGACATTTCCTGAAGTTTCTGCTTCAAATCAACCTAACTCGGAAAAACAACACCAAAAGCATGCTTCAAAATCGCAACCTCGGATTCCCAGAAATGGGGACCAAACCCTAGGGCGAGAAACCATATGCACACCGAATCACGTCAGCAAAAAAACAGATCTTTACGCAAAACACAGCACGAGTTCAGCCTTGAACATTACCCAATGCAGTTTCCGAGCTCAGAAACCGACTCCGATGAGGCATTCCCAGACTTGACTCCAGATCACGTCACCGAGAGCGAGACGCCGAGAAAGCGGTGGGAAACGGAGGAGAGTCAAACTCATCTGGATTCCGCGATGCGAAAAATCGAAGCCTCCGTCACGCCGCCGCCAAAGCCAAGATCGCGATTGCTATCCCAAGCACTAGAGGACCATGAAATATCAAAAGAGGGCTCAGGGCTTTCTTTCTCCCCCCTTTTTTTTTCCACCGGAGGAGGAAAAGAGGCGGCTAATTATTGAAGGGGAAAGGCGGATGCAGTGTATCTGGGAAAAGATGACGTCACAAAGCAAAATAAAAATATGAAGGATTTGACGTTACGCAGACTTTACCCACTGAGCTACTTGTCCAACGGTGCGCGTGCTTTTGTTGCGTAAGGTAACGGAGTGCAAGTGGTTTGTTTGTTGGCACAGCCGTAATCACGTGAGTCTGGAAAATGTGTTTTCTTACATTTTAACCCGTTTTAAAATTCCACTTCGATTATTTTAAAATAATAAAGAGCTCCTATTTTTGTCATCGAAAAACCACTTCATTAAAAATAAAATAAAAAACTAAAAATCATCTTATTTTTGGTACCTATCTTATATCTTTGTTGTCACTTCTATATAGATGAAGGAAGATAAATCATGATCGATCTTTGATTTTATCGATATCTAATACAATAGAAAATAGACATTCCACGAATATAAAAATTGATCGTTACTCGTTTAATACAAATATATACTATGCTAAGCATTTGACTTTATCAGTGGGGCTAAAAAAAAATCACCCTATTCTATTTCATATCTTAAAAATACCTCTGGTTTCAATATTTTTATTTTTATAATAATTTTAAACATAAATACCTAATATGCAAGACTTTGATAAAGCTATTATAATTAATTTTAGTTAAAATATTTAATATTATAGTAATTTTGATCGAATCAGAATAATTTTTACTACATTTTATTAAAAAAAAAAGAACTTGAACATCCTAAAAAATTGATTCTCATTTAAAAAAATTATAAATACATCATAATCTTAACTAGAAATCAATCTAAATTTTTTTAATTATTTATATGGACATTTTTATCATTATCATTGTATCGTAATCCAAACTTGTTATATTTTATTTAAAAAACAAGTGATTGTGGAGCACATAAGAGATTATACTAAATGGTTGGTGGAGAATTGAGAATGAATGGCGTGATAGTTCAGGAATTCTCCACAATGTTTCAAATTATAAATAAATGAATATATTTATTTCAACTTGGCTGTTTTTAGGAATCTAGTAGTTGTCATGCGATTTATGTGACAACATAAAATGATATTTCATTTATGTGATATCATAAAATAATATTTCATCCAATAAAAAAAAGGCATCAATGAGGTATGGTTGATGTCTGATACCAAGGCCAACAGGGGAAAAATAAGAGTATTTTATAATTAATAATATTTATTTAGGGCTTGCTTTAATTTTTAAAATTATTAGTAATATGTGTTAAGTGATATTGAGTGTCAAAATAAAAATACTACAATAATCATAGTAAAAAATTATCTAACCGATTATATGAATCATGTTATTAAACTTTCTTTTATATTTAAATAAATATTATTTTATTTATTAATTAAATATTCTTTCATTTTTTTTATATATTTAAAATAGTTTTACATCACCTGAAACATGCATCGATCGTTTAAGTACATAATCATACCATTTTAAACATGTCATTTAGAATTTTTTCTTAACCTATACAAAATCTATCTCAACTTTCGCTTGAACATTTTTATTTCTTATTATAATATATATTCATATATCCCTTTTAACATTCTCATCTTTATAACTCTAATCTTTTATTTACGTGTTTGAATCATAACTAATATTCAATTCTTTATAAATATAGCAGATCTAAATATCATTTTGCAAAACTTCTTTTTAAAATTTAAAAATCTTTTATGATCACAAAGAATATTCAATATTTTTTTCCCCATTTTAACCATCTTTATCTGTATTGTATTGGTAAGACATCTCTCTCAAATAAATTTTTTTTTGGTAAAAAAACATATATTAAAAGTACTAAAAACCTCTAATATTATATTCCCCTAAGATAAACCTAAAGCACCGAAGGAAAGGAAGAAAGGGAAAAAGAAAACATCTTCATATTTTTTCATGATTTTTTTCCTTTTATTTCTCAAATAAGTCACCACACAAAAAGAAACGAACGACCTGAACTCAGTCCTGTCCAAGAATCTACATGTTTGGCAACAAGAACAAGTACTAAATAGATGGAAACAAGAACAAGTCGAATTTAAGAATTTCAGAAAAATTGAAGTGACTGCAAGAGGTCTTGCCACTGGCATTCAGAACGAACACGAACACATACAGCTTTCAACGAGCCGGAACACTGGTCATGGCATGGCAGGAGAAGAAGCCAACCCTGCTTGTCGATAAATGGGGTTGAGAGACTACCTGCCGAAGGCGATCAAATGACTCTTTCAGGCACAGTGGTTGGCTGGAAAATAGTGTGAGGCATGTTGATAGCACCAGCATTTGGCAGTCCCATGTTGCTTCCAGCTGAGGGCTCTAGTTGTCGCATGAGCTTAAGGAAAATCTCCATCCGAGTCACATCTCTGTTCGACTGCACATAATGGTTCAGCCTAGCCAGTTTCAGCAATTGGATTTCCACAAGATTCATAGCAGTCTTATTGATGTATGTGAGGGCAGTCTTGGTAGTACCTCGACAGCAAACCGTGCCCAGACTTGGTTTTTGTGGACTTCCATCGCCCCTTTCAATATGGTCAAACCCAATCCTCTGATGAAGTCAGCGATCTCCAGAAAGGAACCTCGTTCCTCGCATAGCATCTGTGTGAAAATGCAACTCGAGGCTTTTGCTTTATTGATGAAGAACAAACGTCGAAGGATTTGTATAGGTGTAGGGTATTATGATTTACCTTTACGAGCAATTGACGAGGAGGGTTCAGATCCTCCACCACAATGGGACAGGTGACAGGTCGGGTTCCCACCTCAAATGCCCATGTCGCACCGCCCTTAAGGTTGTCTTTCAAGAACAAACCACCCTGATCAGTGCTGATCTGCATGAGAATGAAATTACTGATGAAACTTTGCACCTGATCCAAGAATCTGATAAAATGGAAATCACAGAAAGCTTGGTATGCAACCGAGGGCGCAAATGATTACTACAACAACTGCACAGATGGGCTTGGCTTAGGCACATGTGTTCTTATCCGGCACTTGTGGCATACATAGGCTCTGTCATAGGTAGGATTCAAATCCGCTAACTTAAGCCACAAGTGTAAAAATATATAAAATAAGATTAACTATAACAACAGATAGAATTCAAATGTACTTTGTCAGTCAGTGATCATTTGGAAGGTAACAATAGAAAGTTCCTTTATTCCAGAATGTATCAGATAGAGTTTAGATAGGCTTTCATTAGAATAGAAACTCAAACAACCACAGTGAAAAACCTTAGCAGTATCAATTTGTTTTTTATTTCTGTAAGATCCAAATATAGATATTATTAGATAACTAATGAAAAAATATAGAGAAAAGAAAAAAAAAATTGCATATGATTTTTAGTAATATAGGGAAAATTATGATAGTCCCTAAACAATTATTGTGGTGGAAAAACAAAGGAATATCTAGTAAATATATTAATGTTATAAAAAATATGTATAATGTTGCTAGTAGTAATAGCGCTATTGAGATGGTAACATGCCTCTACGGGTAAAGCTAGATTGCTAGCACAGTGCAGAATTGCAAAGGTGAGCAAGGGTCAATCTCCGTTGTTAGGTGGAAATATCAACCGGAGTGTCTGCTCTCCACTGCGACTAGGCACCAGTGTGCACCAGTATGATCGAAGGCTGACCGTGATTAACTCTCTCCTGAGCTGTGAGGTAGGCAAGGAGGGACCTTAGGGTGAGGGATTTCACCCTTTTGTGAAGGCTATTGAGATGGTAACAAATGATTTTATTATATTTTACATCAGTTGTCAACTCCAAGTCTATCCTTATCCGTTAGTATTAGATGAATTTACCATTCATATTGAAGATAAATCTTCTTGGTGTACATTACTTGTAGCTGATATTGTACTAATTGATAATTACAGTTAGATTAAATTCAAAACTTGAATTGGGTTGAAAACTTCAAAAACTAGTGGTTTTAAAATAAACGAAAACAAAATAGAATTATCTAAAATGTAATTTCATTAAAAAAGAAAAAAATGATGGAATAGTGAAGATGGAATAACATAAAATCTCTGCCAGTAAGAATTTAGATATCTTAAATCTATTGTTCAATAATAAAGGGCTATTAGTGAAGATGTCATTAAAATGGTAAAAAAATGGATTGTCAAAATAGAGATGAGCTTCTATAGTTTCAAATGGTTGTTGTGTCCCTATTAGGCTAAAAGAAACACTTCATAAGAATGATAAGAATGCTGAACTGTTTGAAAGAAACACTTGACAAAAGATAATGCATGATAGATTGTAAGGCTGATGTAAATGTGTAGAGTTAGTAGCAAGGAAAACAATAATAATAATAATAATAAATATTAAGATTTGGGAGCGACTATTATTACTTCAATAGTTGATAAAACAAGAGAAAAACATATTCAAACAAAAACATGTTGGATAGTTAGAAGAGCGAAATATATTGGAGTATAAAATACAAGGGGTTGAAAGAATTTAAAGGAAATATTGGTTAATAAAATAAAAAAATGAACTACTCTATTCGAATATTACTAGCAATGTGGTCTTGTTAAAGTTCAATAGAGGGATTAGATTAGTAAAACTAAACCTAATTTGTTGGGATGGGCACCTTGATGATGATAATGACTGACAATAATGTGTTGGCTTGAAGTTTTGGCAAAAGAACTATATCGCTATTGGAACATCTAAACAAGTAAACACATGGCATATAATAAGTGTGCAGTGAAGTCACACCTTGGGTTCTCTAGCAACTTTCAGTTTTTCAGCATGCTTTGTCACACTTTGCAAGAAAAGCATGTGTTTGATAGTCTTTTCCAATAATGCATCAATGCTACACTGCTCCACCACCAATGGCAAAAGACAAAAAAAAAATTAGCCATGCTCTTACACAGTAACAAGCATAACTTGCAAACTAAGGTTCAGAATTTCTTATTATAACTAAATACCTTTGCACCATTTGGGATTATTTCTCGAAGCTCCTTGATATGGTCTTGGATCATTTGCCGATCTTTTGGCCTAGGTCTAGGGTTCTCCCCAGGTCTAGACCTCTTTCGGTTCAACTTATGCAGTGCTGAAACCTTTTTGCTAGTCGAATCTGATGCACAATCATTCTTAGCACTGCAACAGCTGTTAACCCATGGGCTGATTTGAGACTTGTGAAGCCCAGATTCATGATTGTTCTCTCCATCTTTCTCACTGCTGCACAAAGATCTGCTATAACTTATGCATGACGGCTCTGTATTTACCACTAATGGTGCAAAACCAATAAACTCATCTTTCATGAGCTTTGCCAAATGTACTTCACCATGATTGGGAGTTCTAGTATAATTTGCACAATAAGGATCTATGAGTGTACTCTTACAGGAAGCATTACTTTCTGATCTCTGTTTGACATTTGGATTGATCTTTGAAATTACTGCATCCAATAATTGATTACTGTTATCTATGGAAAGCAACCCAGCATAAGAGATTTGTTCATTCAATGAATCAAAGATGGGAGGAACATCTGTTTCTACTGGGAGACTAGGTAAATCAATAAAGTTACAAGCATTTGTAAAATTCTTATGCACTACATCTGCCAAACTGTCATTTATCCAATATGCCTTCCGATTAACATCTGACATATGAAACATATCATCATTTGAAGTAAACAAAGATAATGAAGTTTGACTCGATATGGGCAGAAGCTTGTATTCTTTCAAATTTTGTGCACACCGTATGCTATTGGCAGCACAAGCATCATTTTCCTCATAATCGACATTTTCACATATTTGATCACTTTGAACAGGTTTCAGGTTTCGCATTCTACATTCTTGAAGAACACGAGGGAGCATATCAAAGTAAGAAACTTGAACACTGGATTCACCAGAACAAATATGTGAAGCGTGAACTGAATCATCATTTTCTTTTACCTCAACATTTGATTGAGTATATGCAACTTCATTGCATGAGAAAGGATGCTCCATGGTAACCTCTGATGTGCATGCACTTTGAAGTCTGATCGCATGGCTTCTTTGGTCTAAATTTGGAGATGTCCCACTTAAAGATAGCTTAGTAGATGAACTTAAACATTTAGTAACTTGATGTGAATTTGAACTTGAATTAATGCTGCCAATTTCATAAAGATTGTTGGCAGATTCTAAAGGTCTGACACCTGAGGTAAACATGAGTTCTTCCAAAACTTTTGTTGTATTAGACAGTAAAACTGAGTTGGAAATAGAATGCTCATTTTGACATCTGGGGTTTGCATCATCTAGTAGTACCTGTTGGGTACGTTGTATGTCTGGCTTATGAAATATGCCATCTGCACTTTGCAGGATAAGCTTGCTCATAGGATATGCCATCTTTACAGCCTGTTTCGTTGGCACTAGTTGCGAAGCACAAGGTTGTACATATTCAGAGAAGGATCTTGGGGCTAGGGGCTTGAGGGACTCAGGGTTGCACCAGTCAGAAGTGACATTTAGGCTGTCATCCACATTAAGACATGCATTTGTAGATGGAGAACCAGAACTTGACCTGCATGATGTATATGTTTGACATTCTTCTGTCAAATATTTCTGGGTACTCACAGATAGAAGATCTTTTGAATTATAAGTTATTTTTGTAAACAAACTTCTTATATAATGAATGAATCCCATGCTTTCAGTAACCTGTAATATGGATACACACATCAGAATCTTGAACTTGTAACCCCATAGTCCATATTTTAACGAATTTTGTCAATATTTGCAAATTGAAGCAATAGGGGGAAAAGCACAAGATAAGTCAAGTTAGTAATATGAACCATTTCAAATTAGTATAGTGGGAATAAGCATACCATCTGAGTAGAACCAAGTTGTATAACACCATATGGAAGCACAGGAACAATTATAATGGTCTGCAACACAATCAATACATCATAAATTCAGTTAAGAATAACATAATTAATACAAAATAAAATTATATTTTAGAAGGATAAGTGAGTGAGAACAATAAGAAACAGCAAGATGAACAGCCTAACCTGTATGCCTGCTGCAAATTGGCAGTTCAACTCAGCAAGACCCTTAAAAAATAAATAAAATCATTTAGGACACAAAGATGACATTACAATCAAAAGCACTCCGTCCTAAAGAACATAATTTGACATTTAGGCACTTAATCAAAGTTGGATGAACCAATTGATTGAGGTAATACAGATCCAACATCAATACTTATTCATGAGAGGAACATTAAACATCTAAGACATATATTGGTTTGCATGGTGAATACTGCAGTTATGAAGGCTTTAGAGAATAATGCAATTTAGTTTGTGTATACTGAGCAAAGGAATCATGTCAAATAGTGTTAAGAGTAATTTGATTCAGATTAAGGACCAGATAGAAGTCATGACAGATTGCTTATGCTATCTTAGTCAGTCATATTCAAGAACTTAAAAATAGCCTAATATATAAACAATAAGATTAACATTCCAACCAAATAACCAGATATATTCTTGTTGCCTGTAATACAAGAACACAATATACAAGAATTGGTTCAAGTGGAGTAGCAAAGACACAAAGTTTTTATGCTAATAATGTTGGCAAGACAACCAATGTCGAATAAGAATGTTTCCAAACAGAGAACGTGCATAACAAAGGTAATTTAAAGCTATATGTTAAATTTGACCATATAATAATACATCAGGATATATACCTTACATATTGAATCAAATCTATGTTTATTGATCCATACATATTTTCCAGATGAAGCCGCTTGTCCAACTAACCTGAAAAATACAAGTTCTCAAGTAACCTTAACAAGGAAGAAGAAGCAATCGGCCTGATAGGAGGAAATTTATAAAGAAATGTGAACATCAAGAAAGACCAGATGCAAATAAACACACCCATCTCCAACAAAATGGACTTGGGACGCCATAATCTTGTCGACCAGAACTTTTACAGGATCATCTGCTTCGCAGGCTAGCTCAGAGAAGTAACTCTTGATACCCAAAGCTTCTTGCTTGGGAAGAGAAATTGAGATTTTGAAGCTTGAAAAGCAAGGATTCTGATTATAGTATCCATCTTCCCAGATCAAATGCCTGTGAAATTGCACAGGAGTCACCGTAAAAAAAAGAAAATTCAGAAGCACTCAATTCAAATACTTAAAGAAGGATCAAAAGAGAATAAACTTTCCACTCGTTCTGAAATCACAGCCAAAATAACAAGCTCTTAAGCATCACGTAAAAGATCAAATTACCAAAGCAAAATCCAAGCGAGACCAAATATCAAGATAACAAGTTTCCAGTTTCTCCTGCCTAATACATTATTTCGTTGCTTATGCCAATGAAAAGGGAAGACAAAAAAACCAACGAACATGTTCGCTTACATTCGATTCTGGAAGACGACCGCCTTCCAGGAAACAGCGTAGGACCACCCGTAGTCAAGGCACAGTTGCCTCAACGCCCCTCTCAGTGGCAACCCCATGAGGATGAAACAAACGAACGCACTCCGGATCGAACAAAAACGAAGATCCCGACTTCACCGCAGCGGGAAGCCAAATCCGAAAGAGATGCAAGCGCTACTTATGAAAACAAAGACGTCAATGCTACGTCGCTTCCGTGATCTGAGCTTGCCTAGCTTCCGCGGCAAAAGCCCCGGCCGGCCTGCATGCTCCGCACCCGACCGCTCCTCTTCCTGACGTTCCGTACCGCCTTCTCTTCCTCCTCCTTCACCGCTGGTCGCCTGCCACCCATCGACGAGCGTAAGCACGAGGGAAGCTTCGCGAGCGCCTCCTTGAAGCGCGAAATGAGCACGTTGCGGTGGAAGCGGCCGGTTTTCGGGAGAGTCACTCTTTTAAATCGTCGGCTTCCATCGTTCCTCGCCTACGAGGGTAAAAATGAAAACCGTTATAAATTTAAACATTCCTCAAACCTTTGTACTCGTCATTGACCCGTCTTCCTATTCGTGGATACCGCGGGTAATTTGTGGTTAGGAGTCAGAATCGAAAATGCTTATCTTTGTCCCATCAACTTAATCAGAGCCGTCAAACATAATTACCCATTGACTGTCGTCATAATAACTAAAATGCCACCCAACGGGAATACGTGCGCTCAGGATGGGTTCGGCCGCTAATCAACGGTGAGAATTAGAGTTGCATAGTGATCCTCATGCGGACGGTCGGAGTCACATCCGGCGGGGGAAGGACAGAGACCCTGCTTTTAGACCCCGACGTTCCGTTAAATAACGAGGGGAGCCACTGAGGGAAGAGGGTTAGAAGGTAGGTCATCTTTTACCTTTGTACGGTAGTTAATCATGGAGTCCTAAAATGGTAGGGAAGGAAGGGGTTGATTTTTCAAAGCAATGTTAGCGGCGAATGGTCAGGTAATTGCCGCTGATCGTTTTCTTTTTGCTTTAAAATACTCGAAAAAACAAAAGATTCAGCTCAAGATTTTGGGAGTGGTGTTTTGTTTGCTCACAGCTACTTTCCTTTCATTCCTTTGAGGTAGGGTTTTGATTCTGCTGTTTTTTCCCCTGATCTTTCTTTTCCCAGTTTGTTGCTCATGCTAATTCAAAAAATCCAGTTTTTCGAGTTGATTAGTCTCTTCTACATTGGAAACTTTCTTCCTTTGACGAAAACTTGCTTTGATGAAACTCGCATGGTATGTTTCAATGGCAATTCTCTATGCCATAATCACTTTAGACTTTTGTTTCTCGTCCACTTTGTATGGATCGTCCTTTTCATTGAGCAACCACAACATGGTAGAGAATAAATGCCAAAAACATGATTTTTGAACTAAATCTGACTCTGGAGAGGTATAAACATAGCTTTAGACCTTGTGGTGATTTAGAAGTTCAAGATTTGATTCCCAGCCATGTCAAATAATAATATTGGCAATCAGAGCCTTAACTCACTATCAATCTATTATACTTAACACATTAATCATCATGGTGGTGGGGATGTGAAGGATGACTCAAGTGCTGGGCGGAGTGCTACAGCAAGAGGACAAAGGGAAAAATGTGAAAAACATAAAAAAAAAAAAAAAGCCAGCAAAAGACAAATCTGTATGAGAATCTTGACCTTGGCTTATAGAGTTTATGCATCCTCCCTACAAAAGCAAATGTTTTGATTTGACACTAGTCCTTTTTTGTTTGTTACTCAATCTAATGCCCACTGGGCATTAGAGAGGTGATGCTAGTCACCATAAGACAAGTAGTTGGATTAAGGTCACACCAGTTCATAATTGTGGATCTCACTTTCTTTTTAGTTGAATCAGAGAAGTCTCAGCCAAATGTGTCTGTGCTTAATGATGGCAATTATGATGTACGTTTGTTTGTTTGGACATGATCTAAATGCATTTTAGAAAATTCAGAAATAAAAAACATTAGAATTATATCATGTGGGAAATACTGATGAAAAGTCAGATTTGCATCTTGTCTTTCCCATCTGTTTTTTTTTAATTTTTTAATGGTCAGATTAACACTTGTTTGCTTCTGCAACCTCATCCTTGCTGATTTGGATTAGCACAAAGAAACAAGGTAGAAACCAATCAGTTCCTGTTTCTTTCTGCAAGAAGCTTGCAATCTTCCTTTTGCTATTATCCTTTCTTTTTATTTTGCTTCCAGACACTAAACCCTTGTGGCTTTGTCCCAAACCCTTGGACAAACCAGACAACCAGTACAAACTCCCTACAGGGAAATGTGAGACATGGAGTAAGCCAGACTGATGGGTGATTTGGATCTTCAAAATTTGGATTCACATGGGGAAACTTTAATGGATGAGAATATTTTTGATGATTTTAGAAAAAGTATTCCTTGTGCAAACAGATTTGCAGTAGGACACCCATGGAAGCCACATTTACTTTGGTTGGAAAAAAAAAATGTGGGTTTCTGTGTTGTGCTTAACTCTTTCTGCGTTGTGCTAAAGTTAAGGATCTTGTGAAAACCTACAAGTACTCGATCTAGAGAAAGCTATATCAGTCAGGGACCATTACTTCTTCACTGATAAGTGACAACTGGAAGAAAGTGGAAGATGTTAGTGGACCTAGATAAGGATGAGTTGATGACACTTGTGGCTAACCTCATTTAGAATGTGTTTATTCTTGTGGTCCTAAAGAGAACCCCGGTTTAGGCCTAGTTAACGTGAAATAATACTGATTAACACAGAGCAAGCCTTACAATCGACGAGTCATTAAGAAAACACTTGTAGTTATATAATCACATTTCTATAGACAAAATAGAAAACGAGTCATTAAAAGAGTAACCCTTTATATAGGGAAGAAAGTGACTCTTTTGCTATTGGAAGTATCTATCCCTCGATGCATTCAGACCGTCTGATAGTAGTTGCAGTGTATATGGTCCAAGTCGCCTTGCGAAACACATAACTGGTCCATAGTAGAGACTGATGCTTTGGTACAGATATGACTTATGAACACTTATGAATCTACTCTATCGGTGTCATTGTGGGGTGCAAGCTATTCTTATTCAGAGCCTACATTAACATTGATTGATTTCGGCGGTCACTCATCTCCATCAGTGAAGTTGCCATCACTTTCTGAACACTAAAAAGACATCCATAGTTTAATGCCGTCCTTGCAAAAGCAAATCATACATTTGATTTTCTTAGTATCACATTCAAGATCTGCCCTAAGGATCTGAAGCATGATCTAGAAAATTTTGTTGAGTTGTTAGTTAGTTCATCCAAAGGTATCAGAAAACATTAAAAACGCTTTCCAAGTTGGATGAGGCCGATGCAATTCAATTCCTAACGGAGTTCAAGTTGCCATTTCCAAGCTCAACTACGCAACTAAGAGGCCATTAAGTTGTGACATGGAGGTATAGTGGTCAATCCACTTCCAAGGCGCACTAAGGAAACTAGATGGAAACATCATCTACGTAATAATTTGAGTGTGACTTCTACACTTACAAAGTGAGATAGTGGATGGACTCTGGATATCTATTATACCTACCAAAACGGGTCCAAGTTTTATTCATGTATTTAAACTCTCTTATTTTTTTTGTCCAATTATATATATATATATATATATATTGGTATACTAAATGGTAATAGAAGAGGATATTCAGCAGGGAGATTTCATGCTAATAACTACTGTTCTGTCAGAGGCGAATCCCCAATTTTATAATGGGGACCGTATAAAAAATATAATAATATTAATTAAAAAAATAAATAATTAGTTTTTTTATAATACTATCTTTGTTATCTCGATCATAGTTGTGGGCGAAGATGTACAAAAAATTATTCTAATTGTTGCGATTCATATTGTATGTGTATGTTTCTAGGTTGTCCCTACGGGGATAGTGCAGTATGGTATTGTCACAACGAAATAGGGGTCGAATTTCGACGGAGGTCTAAAACCTTCACTCGGATTCAATCCAGTTCCTCGTTGTGCCAGCCAATTGGTCAAGGGCAAAACTCATCCGTGATTTACTTTTTCTCACTGTAACTATGGGATCGATGGTGAGGGATCCTGAGGACGAGGCATATCGCCTTTTGCCACAGTGTATGTTGCTAGGTTAGTCCTCTCAGGACGGTATGTTGGTTAGAATATCGTAGACATTGTTACAGATTGGATTGAATTTTGATGTGAGATTTAAAATTCTCACTCGAGCTTAAAAGTTCTCTATCATTTATGGTCAATGGGTCAAGAGGTATAGCTCCCATCTGATTTATTTTTTTTCATCGACGGTGAAAGATATTGAAGACGAAGGGAATCATCTTTTTCTAGGTCTATAAACTGTAGAAAGCGAGTTAGAATTGTCCATGTACATTTAAACGGTCATCCCTATTTGTGACAATTGTAAGCAGAGAACATTCTCGATTGTTGAGCTTTGGTTCAGTGTTTTTTTCTTATTATTTTCCTTGTTGAAAATGAACGATGAGCCAAAGAAGATAATAGACGAGTCATTCTTCCACATAATATTACTAGGTGCCATGAATATATAAATTTTTTTTTGAGAAGATTAAAAGGATGTTATTATTATTATTATCATGAAAAATTACTTTTATCCAATTGAGTATACCTTTAAAATTATAATGTTAAAAAATAATTTAACTTTATTTTTAGTGTTCAAATTTTATAACCATACTGTTAAAAAAGAATTTCATTTATTATAGATAATTATTTATCAGAAAATAATCTCACATCTAATCGGATATTAACACGTGTTTAATTCCCGACCGGCTGATGTAGTGTAGACCGGGTTTCCTCGACACCGGTTGAGTCAGGTGATGCGACACGTCACGGAGGAGCCAAGCAAACCGTTTTGCTCTGGCACGGGCCACGATGCGCACCCACCAATGCTACCAATTTCCGCCAACAACGATCCGGGTATGAAATTGGGTCGTACAAAAAACTCTGCCATCGTCGTTCCTCGCTCTTCCGCTCCGTTGCTCTCCTTCCGATGGTGCTCCGCCTGCTCCCCCTGTCCGCTTCGAGTTAGGGTTATAGATCTTGTTCTCCAATCCTCGACTCCGACCAATGCTAGCTACTTGTTCACGGAGAACGAGCAGTACCGAGGCTCTTCGAAGACCTCAAATCGCGCAGCATAGATGGAGCGAGCGGCGGCATCGCTGATCTCATCATCCCTCACCTTCTCAAATTGTCTGTGCTGTTATTCCCTGCTCATTTTTTTTTTCTCTTCTCTTGACGTTCACTTCGATTTGTTGCTCTTTTCTAGTGGGTTCACAGACGAATCTTGTGCAACCGCGGGAACTTTGAGACTTATGTTCCGAATGCACACTTCGAGTAGTAATTGAATGCAGTCAGGAGCCTCTTTCGTTCTTGTTTCGCGTGTTTTTTCGCTGATAAAGTTGGGGTTTCTTATGTTGTTTTGCAGGGTGAAGCAGATGAAATCTGCGTTTTATTCTGTGGCTAAGGTTTTTTCTTCTGCAGTCTTATATGCTTTAATTTGGCTAACATTTCTTTATCCTTTTACATTTGGTTAAAGTTTTGTGAATTCATAGTCATGTAACTTGAAATTTTTATCAGAGGAAATACGATTCATAAATCTTTTAAGTAACAAGGCGACAAGGGTGGTGCATATTTTAGGAAAATATCTATGCTTATTTAATAGCTTTGTCTTGTTGCTAAGGTTCAAATAGAAATTACCGGTACCATGATAATTTAAGGCTTTCTGATTATATAACTAAATTTTGATATAGGATTATAGTCGGTTAATTAAATTGTTATCTTGTGAACTTGCCTCACAGATTCTTGTTGAAGATGTATTTAATATGTGACTTGGAGGAAAAACAAACTCAAAATTTGAATTTTAGTCTCTTTAGTTTTAGTTATTAAGACTAAGGGTACGAGGAATATCAGCAGCAAAAGGATAACAGTTTCAGGATTAGTCATGCTAAGAAAAAGCTTCTAGATATTTACATTATTTTCTTTCAACGCAAGGAATTGATGCCATTAAAGTATAGGGTCTTAGCTTTAAGTAGTAAAAGATAACGTGCATATTCAAATGGAAGCATGGTAATTGAAATTTCAGTACACTAGCATTAACTGGCATTTGATATCAGAACTATCCATGTATTCTAAGACAGTTTAAGTTGAAACTGTCATGATTGGAAGTGTCACTCTCTTTGGAACTACATAGATGTTATTGTTATTATAATACTATTAGCAAAGTGAGATCTACATAAGTTCGTGGTTGTTTACTTGTTTCATGCTTGAAAGATCAACCATAAATGCTATTTTACTAAAATAGCTAATGGAAAAAAATGAAAAAGAAGGTAGGTTGACATGTAATTTTTATTTAGAAAAAAAAACTATGATAGAGTGGTTGGCTTTAGAAAAGAAAATGGGATCTAATAATAGCATTGATATCATAAAAAGATAATATATCCTAATGTTATTACTTGTGTTAGAGCCACTGATAGTGCGACAAACAATTCTCTATTATTGTATGTTTGTGTTAAGGGTGAGCTCTAAGTTCATTTCCTTTATCCTTTTATGTTGGTATTAGATAAACTAACTAATCATATTTAAGTAAATCTTGCAGGATATGTTTAAATATTATCATTCTAAGTGATAAGAGTGTCAGTAGATTGATTTTGAAACTTGAATATGGAGACAAATTTATAAACTAAAATGTTTATAATAAGTAAACTAAGACAAAATATGAAATGTGATTTCAGTAATATGAAAAGGTTCTAAAGAATAGTAGAAATATATGGATATAAATGTGCTATAAGAGTTTTAAATTTCTTGTATTTGTTCTTCAACAAAAAGTGGAAGATATCATTGATAGACTAGGGAATCATTCTAGTCTTGTGTCCATTAGGCTAGAACTAAATTTTTTTCATCATTCTGTGTGGATCGATGAAGGGGAGCCTTAATTCAATGGTAAAGTTGTTGTCGTGTGATCTTGTGATCACAAATTCAAGTTGTAGAAACAACAATTTGCAATGCAGGGTAAGATTGCATACAATAAATTCAATGTGATTTGACTCCTCCTGAGACTTCGCATTGATGGAAGTGGATTGCTAAGTAAAAACATGTACAAAAAGTTAGTAATGTTGGGATTAAGATGGATGTGTATGGTTCCTAAGAAGGCTAAAATATAAAGTGCTAGTATGCAACAGCAATTAAGTGCAATTCCATTGGTTGACAAAGTGACAAAAGATAGACTGAAATGGTATGAATGCATCCAAGGGCAATCAATAAATTCTGTAGTTAGAATTGTTAAATCTATTAGAGTGGAAGATAAGGGGTAACATGATGAAAGAAAATATTAGTCAATGTAGTAAAAATTGATTTTTTGATTTGAGTATGACTAGTGATATAGCATGACACATAACTTGATGAGGTTGATGCCATCTATTTGTTTACATTGATCTATGTTGTACCTGTTTAATTTGTTACTTCTTGGTGAGGTTACCTCTGGTCTTCAGTATTTTTCAATGGCTGATTATGATAGAGCCTATGTTTTAGTTGTTCAGCAACAAGAAGATTGTTGAATGTACAGTACAAGAAAATTCACCTGAACTAGGAAAAGTTGAGGTTTGTGGTTTAGTTCACCACGTAAACTCTGCCTTACTCTTTCATAGAATAACAATACCTTTTGACTATCTTCTGTGTAGTACAACTGAAGTAATATTGAAGAAACCACGAGGTCATATGTTGGAAAACATTGGCACCACCTCTATCCCATACTTTTTGAATACCAGCTTATTAATGCACCTTCTTGTTTACACGCATCACTCTCTCTCTCTCTCAAAAGGCATGGCCTTTGTTGTGTATTTTCAGATTTTCATCGATAGCAAACAACATTACAACATATTTTGGAAGGATATTGATCTAGTATCGCTAATTAGGTTGAAGGTTGAAGGGAAAATTGTTTGTCACGAAGACTGGTTAGTTCAAGCTCTCAATATTTGAAATTTGCTTGGCATCTACTAAAAATAGTATTGACAGGAATTGAAACTAATTCATCTTGATACAACGCATCGCTCATATGGTGATGGGTTTCAGCAAGGATCCAAACGATTGAAATTTTATTGCTGATGATCAGGTTTTCTTGTAGTCATTCATTAGTTTGCATTCAATATATTATACAATTGGTGTGATTGTCGGACAGATTGTAATTTATACTAGTGGTATTTTAAATGGAGATTACTTGCACATAGTGCAAGGCACAATAACAAACGCAGAAATGTCTTATTTTCCATGTAGAAGAGTCGTATTCGATTGATGTTTGGTACCTACTGAAAGTATCTTATTGTTCCTAATCATTATCATTTACGTTCTTGTTTTCCTCTTGCAGCAGAATACACGATGTAAGCAGATTACATCGTTTTGCCTCTCAAAATCCCTGTGCCGTAGAGCCTCCAGATCATTATAGTGATTTCCAAGCTGCCTGGTATTTGGTCTGCTTGCCAAGAGCATTGGAAGGTTTGGGGATTATTGTGAATTTGCACAACCTTTATCTTATCTTATCTTCTTTGTAATCGGTGGTGGTTCATTGCATTTAATTTCAGGTGTTGCTCGGTGTGCAAAGCATATTTCTCATGCACTTCTCGGACATGTACCAGCCCTAATCGAAGTTGGTTCTATTGGGAGGGCACTTGAGGAGCCAGTGATATCTGTACTTCGAGCATTGGCTTTCGGTGAGATCTTCAGGCAAAATTATTATCGTATGATTAAATATGATTTAAAGATCACCGATCTGAATTACAGAAACAATCTTTTATAAAATAGAGTAAGACTGTCCCGAATAAATTTTTTCTCAGAATTATACATTAGTAAGAATTATTCTTAATCTAAATTAGTCTGCCAAAGAATCTCATGATAGATCAATGGTTTTGGCATCGATCTCATAAATTATGAGTATCAAATTGCACCATTTTATTGATTTAAAAAGACTATTCATTCGTCTCCTTGTCAATTAGTTTCGTAATCAATACGAAAAAGATAAATTATAAAGAATATATTGTTCAATTCAGAACTAGCGCAATAAAAAAGTAAGTACTCGAAAGACTTACCGCTCTTAAAAATTTATTTTTATTCCTTGATACAATTTTATTATCTTAACTAGAGATCCTCCCGTGGATCCTGAGTCTCTTTATTAAGACGAATAACTATTTTTTCATTACCACTGGATAGGAAATCAAAAGGGTCCATAACTATTTTAATATTTTTTATAAAAAGGGCGCTGCCTTTTTGTTTTCTGGCTTCCCATAGTGCATAACTATCTTTGAATTATTTTTTCACAATTTTATTAAATCAATTTGAGTTAATTATAATAATTCCCATTAAACTTATATATATATATATATATATATTATATCTTTGGAGTTTAAGAGAGTCAAAATAATAAATTGTTCGTCTAAGTTAGAGCTTAAGAGAATTAAAATAATAAATTAAGGTAAAAAAAGATATTATAATAATAATAAATTATAATATCTTCTTACTTAATTCGCATTAATCTTTATTATTAAAAGTGAACCTAAAGAAGATATACACAAGATTTTTACTCGACATTTTGTATTGTTATAAACTACATCTGATGGAAATCAATTTTAATCATTTTTATTATTAGTTATTATAATTTATTTAAAAGAGTCTTTAATTTGTAATATGTGTTTGATGTTTTGTTGTTAATACGGTGGACAAAAGCGGCGGAAAATGAAGCACAAATATTATATCTATATATGTATAATATTGCTTTATATGGAAAAAAAAACAAAAACAAAACCAAGGCTTTGGGTGTGTCCTTCCCTCCACATCCGAACGCTCAGATTTCCCTCCCACCCTCGCTCGCTCGCCTCGCTCGCTCGTCCTCCTCGCCCTATTTAACCCTCGACCAAACCCTCCTCCTCTCCCTTCGCGATCCACCGCATAAACCCCCTCCCTTCCACCGACAGGATTTGTCTGCTGGTTTTGATTGCTTGATTTGGGGCCGATGTCAAGCGGCCGGGTAGCCGGGACGCACGCCGCGGCGGCGCCGCAAGGGCAGATCTCGCAACCGTATCGTCCCTTTACGTCGTCGCGACCCCCGTTTCTTTCCCCGGATGAGTACCACCGGTTCCCGGCCCCCGACGGTCGGCGTAGCTCCGGCGAGGAGATGAACGATGCGCTGCTTATCATGACTCCTGTGAGTTTCGCTCCGTTGGATTGTGATTCGTACGGACCGACGAGTTCTAGACTCGATCGATTCTATTTTTCTGCTGATCGTTCTGTTCTGTTTCTTCAATTTTAGAGGTGTCTATTTTGAAAAGTAAATGATCAGGGAAATCTGCCATGTTTGTTGTTTTAGAAGAGTTGATGGTTGAGACTACTGGATGCTCAGATTGTGGTCTTTTTCATGATGTGTCTTTGTTATTATAAATCATTATTTTGCTGGTGTTCTTGTAGGATAAACGAAGGTTGTAGACAATGGTGGATTCACGACCATGAGTGCAAACATATAGATATAAATAGTCATAATTGTATGGATGTTTTTGCAGCATGACTACATCGTATCATTGTGATCATTGCAACACCCAGCTTAGAACAAAACCCCTCAGATCTTGATATGATATTCAGTACATTGTATCTTGTGTTTGTCTTTATATCAGTAGTATATTAAGGAGTAAGTGTTCCTCCACCAAGAGTGATCTGACGAATCTTTAGCTTGATTAAGGGAGTTGTAGAAACGGTTTGAGAATGTTAAGCTGGTTTGAACTAGTCTCCGTTGGAAGGTCACTCAAAAAGGCATTGAGTCCCCATGATTGATCTCACAAGCACAACTGGAGGAATTAAGAAGCTTAATGACTAAAACTGTAGCTATTAGAAGACCTGTTTTTAGTCCTTTGCAAGGGCAATATTTGCAGGGGTTATTGACAAATAAGCACCACATTTTGGGCAACAAATGTTGTTGCACTAAGGGAATAATATCTACACTAAAGAGTGGATGCCACTATTGAGGAGTTGATCGAGCAGACTTGAGATGTTGAGATACCCAAGTATATTTGGTAATACCAATAACTCCTGTAACTTATCAATTTTACGATTATTATGTGATGCTTCACATGGAACAATTGTAGAGTCCCCTATACTTGCTCATCTTTATCCAAGCTCAATAATGCTTGCTTAGCTTGATCCATTTCCCATCTCTGCGAAGCTTCGATCAGTGCCATCCCTGATTCTTCATCAAGCATACTCAACAATGCTCTCAAATCATTTGTAATGACTCTCAACCTTTCCAGCTTCGGCATCTGAATGGCAGGAGGTGAGACTATGAAACTTGGCTGGATCAACTAGACTATCATTGGTTCTTTTCTAGCAAAGTTCTCTCAGACTAAGCCCTCAAATTGGTCATAGCTTTGGTCCCATACCTAGACCCATGACCAAGTGGGATGGTTGTAATCCGAATATTTTATGAGTGCAAATCCACCTCAAGTGGTGCCACTAGGGTTTGGACACTCCCTTCACATAAAAGCTTCAGTGCCTCCTTGAATTTTCCATGACCCATTAAAGAAACCACCCTTTTTACCTCTCCAACTCCAGCATCTGAAAGGCAGGAGACAAGGCTATGAAACTTGGCTTCCAAATAGGCTGTCATGGTTTATCTGCTAGTGTTTCTAACTCCTCTCTTTTCCCTTATTGCAGTATCAAATTAACCATACCATTTTGACTAGAATATTTTTTTTTTGTGAAAAGGGACAATGCTACTTATGGTTTTCCTTTAATTTTTGACCATGTTTCTATAAATTTAATGAACTCATCTCATCTTTAGGAAAGTTGAATGGATTGACATTAATTCAGCTTTTGGTATCATATACCTACAGAGAAAGAAATGACCCAAACTGCAGCAAGTAATTTCTCATGTTGTGAAGACAATGGAGAAACTCTTATGTTACTGATGTAGGGCAGATGTAAGGGTGTAGTAAGTCATTCTTGTAGATACTTATCATATATATTTGTGTTGAGAAGAGGAACATTAAACATGGTCGTCTACTTTGTTCGCATGCCAGCACATTTATTAAATCTTGTTTCATGTATGACAACCATTTAACGTTTGTGAAACTTCCTCTTGTTTTTTCTGTTGAATCTGATATTTAAGATATCTGTTTTAAAGATTATTTGGAATTTCAATTTGCTGATACTAACTTTATGGAATTGATATATTTCAGTTAAAACGAAAGCGCGAAAAAGAAGACAATGAAACTTCAGAGACAAGCGACAGTGTTACTAATTCAGGCTATTCTGAACAAGTAAATAATCCTCTTCTCACACCAGTATCTGGCAAGGGAACAAAGACAAAAGGAAGATCCAATGCTTCAAAATGCAATAAGTCTAGTCCTCAAACTCCTATGTCAAATGGTGGTGAGTATATTCTCCTTCAATTGCTGATAATGGCAATAAGTTGCATGTCCATTTGTATACATGGATGGTTTTCTTATCAGGTGTATATAAATGCACTAATCATGAAGCCTTCTAATGAATGGTTTTTTCATCAGACAAAATCTGAAGCTTTGATCAAATACTTTCTTAATTAAAGGATTTACTGTGGTGTTTTCATCTTGCAGGCTCACCTTCAAACAATGCACTCACTCCTGTTAGTACTTGTCGTTATGACAGTTCGCTAGGTGATTAAGTTGAATCATATCAAACAACTGATATTTAGCCTCCTATACTGCACTCATCTTCACTTGTGTCTTTTGTGCTCATGTTATTTTCCATCTCAGGACTCCTGACCAAAAAGTTTATAAATTTGCTTACGCATGCACAGGATGGCATCCTTGATTTGAACAATGCTGCACAGACCCTTGAGGCAGTACAAATATCTACTAATTTAAGTAATTTAACTTTATCTATCCTAAAGTAATTGTTCTACTGTAGGTGCAAAAGCGGCGTATTTATGATATTACAAATGTCCTTGAAGGAATTGGATTTATAGAAAAGAAACTCAAGAACAAAATTCATTGGAAGTAATCCTTTTGTCTTTTGGAATATAACTCTCGTTTGATATATATACTCTCTGATGGTGCAGAATTATTGTTTTACTCCATGGCAGGGGACAAGATGACACAAGACTAGGAGAAACTAATAATGACATTTCCATGCTACAGGTCTGGTGCACACATGCAGTTCATGTGATAAATCTGAACCCTTTGTGAAATTATTTGATACAGAAGAGCACTCATCGGAATAGTTTCATTTTCTTCAGGAAGAAGTCAGAAAACTTTCCTTACACGAGCAAAGCTTAGATGATTCTATCAGGTTTGGTTGTACAATAACTGCTTGAGTATTTGTGTTCAGTATTCTACCAATTATGCTGACAAACAAAAATCCTCAGCCAAATGCAGGAAAGATTGAGAGAATTTACTAACAATGAAAACAATCAAAAGTAAGTGTGTTTTTCCTCCATATGTAATCTATGTATTAGCAATATGTTAAAAAATCTTGTGCCTTCAGGAGGCTCTATGTAACTGAAGATGACATCAAAACTCAAAAGTGCTTTCAGGTACTCATCTGTTGGCTTGTTATTTTGAAATTGTCAATTATCTAAATCACCAGTATATATGTCCTTTAGTTGCTCATTGCATTTGTAGAATGAGACACTAATAGCAATAAAAGCACCTCATGGTACAACCCTGGAAGTTCCAAACCCAGATGAGGCAAGCAGAGACTTTCATAAAAGGTTTCTTGGTTATTGTACTTTAGGCATTGAATAACTGCAAGACCAATTTCACGGCATACAGGCTGGTGAATATCCACAGAGGAGGTACAGGATTGTTCTAAGAAGCACAATGGGCCAAATAGATGTTTACCTTGTAAGGTAATCATGACCTTTCAGTTATCATTCTGTTGTTGAATAGCTTCCTGCTTAAGTACTTCATGAATTGTGTCTTGCTTATTATTTACTAGTCAATTTGAGAAGTTTGAGACAGTCAATGGTGTTGAGAAACATCTGAGTCCCCCTTTAGGGAACTCTATAGAAGATTCCAGAGTAATTGGAAACACCATGGTGGCTGTTGCCACTGAAGAGAATAGGGAAGAACAGTTGCAGCTGAACAACCATGATAGTCAGAGGACGTGTCCTGACACAAGTTCCCCACAGGATTTCATTGGCAGTATGATTAGGATAGATCCTTCTGATGTTGATGTAAGTTCCTATCCTTGGCACATGTCAATTTTATTAGAACATAATAATTGATGTCTGTTACTCTTGTTGCTTTAGTTTACCATCTATAATGTTGGCTTTAAAGGAGATTCTACTAAATCCATTTCCTCGTTGCCCTTTACTCCCACTTCCTAGATTGAAGGAAACTCAAGGGTTTAATAATCGAACCTTTACATGCCCTTCTTGCACATGGTGCATGTCGGTATGCATGGGTACGGGTTGGCTCGGCCAACTTCATGCAAGTGCACCAGCAGGGGAGCATGCATGATGTATCTTCAGGCAAATAATCAAGTCAATTTCTTACATGTGTGATACTAAATTTTGCAAAATAATTTTTATATAGAAAAGGTATAATTTTTTGTTGGGTTTTTTAAAATCAATTGTTATTTGATAATTTTTTCATTGAATTGGTTATATTCGTATGTAACTGATTCTTTCATGTTTATAAGAAGGTTTTAGGTTTTCATTTTTGGTTCATTGCTAAATTCTACTGATGCTTCAAAAATCTAGTTTTTTTGTTTCTTTGAGGCTGTTGCAATTGGAATGTTCATCTTCATCTTGTGTCTTGGAGTGCATCTAAGCGAAGAGTTGGTTGTTAGATCTTGTGGGGGGTTTGGAGAATCTTGTGTCCCAATGGGAAATATTCCGTCTAAAGAGAGTTAGCTTGCAAATATTTAAACCAGATAAATATTTTTTAAACTTCTCTTTGTTTTTTTGCTACGCTTATAGTTTTTGGTTTTATTGCACTAGTTCTTCCTTATTTGGTTTTTGGGTTTTTCAATTAAAACGATCCTTTTTTGGCATTTTCTTACATTATTCCTAGAAATTTTAGAGAGAATATTTGTGTTTTAACCATGCCACCCACCCAATTTATTTCTACAAAAGAAGTTAATGCCAAAACTTGAAAAGTTTGTATGCCATAACTATCCCTTGCTAAAAAAAATGTTCTGTGATCTTGATACAATGTGATAACCAAACTACATTTAGTTAGATTCTCTGCTCCAAATATAACCTGAAACAAAAATGACGATTATTAGATGAAAGTTTATTTGACAGTTAATGTCTCAGAAAGGGGCGATCTTAGACTTTATCAGGTTGAAGAATACTATTATAGATTCGCTAAAAAAAGTCTTAAAGAAACTAAGGTTGAGGCCTAATTTGATTTCACTGACAATGACAATCCAACATAATTAATTGGAGATCCCAAGGTGCAGATTCAATATGATACTAGCGAGTTAAGATTGAAACTGCAAGTACTAATATTATATTGTTATCTCAAATATAGAGAAACACTTGAAATGTAAGAAAGGCTGAGCAGAAGCTGCTAATGAGTTGGAGGTCATTATGACACATTAGTAGTGTAGCCTTAGAGAACTTAGCTTAATAACTATAAACATGGAGGTGCAATATGGGGACTTAGTTCTCTTGAACACAAAATTAAATGTAGTTGTATGGCTATGATGCCTTAAAGGGGAGTTTTGATGTAATGATAAAGTTGTTACTGTGTGATCGCAAAGATAACCTCTTGCAATGCAAAGTAAGGTTACATACAATAGGTTTAATACGGTTCGATCCTTTCTTAAGACTCCGCATTAGTGAGAGCTTTCTGCATCGAGTTGCTCTTTTACAGCCAAAATGCATTAACCAAGGGAGACATAATGATCACATGTGATTTGTTATTGCCAATTGAGTTCCACATATAAAAAAAGGTTGTATGTTGAAGATATAGTTTACTTTTAACCAATATGAAAACGAATGGTAGCTTAGCACAGCTTTACAAAGACAAATTTTGTTTTGCAGATGGATGCTGATTACTGGCTTTTATCAGATTCGGGATTTAGCCTTACAGATTTGTGGGAATCACCAAGTATCCTCCTTTACTTATTTCATAATTCTTTTCTCGTTCTCATTTAAATTTTTTTAAATCCTAAATTTCAGCTGTGGAACAATCGAGCCAAGTCAGTGCAATTACAACAGACGGCTTGGTTACAAATAATGCAAGCACAGCTCATCCGCCATCAGTTGCCAATGCTATTGCTACTTCCCTGGATCAAAATTGTGCTCCAAAGTGAAGTCTGAACAGGCAAAAGTAATCTTCAAATGGAAGAATTCACTTTTCTGTGGGGAAGTTTAGTCCCATGAAGATTCTCAAAATCACCACCAAAGAAAAGTTTCTGACGTTTAAAGGTGAGGTTTGCCAGAAGGAAGTGCTGCAGCCAATACCTAGGCTTAAATTATGCAACTGAAGTTTATGCATGAGATTGGTCGCTTGTCTTCTGTTGCTTGGAAAATGAGACTGCAAAATGAATCATCTCAACCAGGGTTTGCTCCAATGCATTGAAATGTCTATTACGAGCTATCAGCAGGGCTCCCAGCTTATCTTTCTACTCGCTTGTTGTATAGTCATTTGCAAAGACCGATGTCTGCTAGTTATCTTTTTTGTTTTATCTTCTATGGTCGGAATAAAAGTCTGAAGACTTTTCCAATACCTAAAGAATTCATCATGGCCCTTTTTTTTTTTTTTTTTTTGGCCTTTGCATAATTGTAGCAAACTCGTCGATCTAGTTGCCAGAGGAGTGGAATGCCATCGCCTTACCATGATTTAAACAAAAAAGATTTGAATGTATTTATATGTCAAGTTTGGTTTGTTTTTTAGTCAAATTGTTTCGGATTCAGCTGATACAAAATTTTGGTTAGGCTTTAATTTGACTAATTTTTACTAAATTAAACTAAAAATGCAATGAAATTGTCTTGTATGATTATTTAATTTAACAATATTTCGCTCTATAAAATTTTTTACTTAACGATTTTTTTTTTATACAAAACTTGACCTTTGATATGAATTCATTTCAATTTATCTAATCTGAATATGGGTATACTACTCATTTGTCTTTTTTTTTAATTAGCAGCGATTAAATATTTAAAGGAATAACTAAGAAAATTAAAATTCAACGCAACAAAAGGTGATTACGTTCACTTTCAACGTCCCTTATCAATAATTTTTCAATGACAGTGAAGAAAGATAAATTATGAGGAGGTATGTTATTTGATCCGTTGATCAAAAATAACGGACTTTTGAGCTCAGGTGAAGGTTTCGATCATTATTCACTTATAAAAAATATCTACACTGCTCTAGTCAACGGTCCATCGGACTAAAAATTAGAATTCAATTAGTGAATATTTTTGGAGTCATCCAGAAATAACAAAGCAACGCTAACACTCTTGCCCATTAAACAAATGAAAAAAAAAGCCCACGGCCCACGATCAAATAATTAATAAAAATAAATAATAAAAGGGGCTTCTTTACCTTATTTGCCGTCGTGGACGGGATGGTGCGTCTGGTTTGCTCTGCCCCAGTCAGATTCGCCCTCCTCGCTTCTCGCCTTCTCCGCCTCTTTCCTGCGCCTTCAAGACCGTCGCGGTAAATCCTCCAACTCCTTTCCTGTTCAACTCAATTGTATGCCATTATCCCCATATCTGCTACAGGAAAACACATGATTAACAACTAGACATTCTTCTTTCCTCAAGTTTGATGTTCCAAACATTCTTCAATTCTCATAGAGAATCCTAGTCTTCACAGTATTTAATTGGTAAGCCAGATTCATCATTTGATGTTCTAATCGTTGCTGATAAGTAATAATATTTTATATTTTGAAGTGTTGCAGATATCTGAGAGGCTATATTGCATCCAGGCATTCTGCTTCAATGGGAAAGCAAGCTAATTTGCTAATGCGCACTGTCTCTGGGTATGGCCACATTGATGATATTTTTGTGGATTTATTTTGTAACTTGGATTGGTGATATTCTTTGTTAGAGGTAGACGCCAAGAGAAGTTTAGTTGTTTTGCAGCTATCCAACTGAGTTGCTTGAGATACATTCTGAAGAGTCCTCGTTGCACATTATTGTTATCCCTGGAAATCCAGGTATGAATAGATATGCTCTTAACTTGTTTTTACTTCCTTTCGTGGTTATGATCTTTACTTGAATGACTACATACGGGTGCATTATAGGGATTGCATCATATTATAAAGACTTTGTTGAAGCAGTCTATCAACTACTGGAAGGGCAGGTGTCAATGACAGGCAAGGACCACAAACTTTCCACTGTCAGTGTTTACTGAACCCAAACTTATACTGATGAGGTTTCTAATACATTTCATCAATATTCTTGATCAGCAATTGGGCATGTTGCTCATTCCGCAAAGGTATTATTATTGGCTTACAAATCTTATTATTCTTTTATCAATTTCTTATGATGTACACCTGGACCTTGCTAAGACAAATTGTCGTTAAATCTTCCTTTAGTATCATTTTTGTGCTTTGATACATAAGCAAATACAAAGAAAGGTGTGCTTATCATGTAAATTTTTGTCATCAAAACAATTTGTAAATCTACAAGAGATGAAAAAAATAATTCTCATTGTTCTTGGATTTTTGCAGGGGAAGTTTTTCATTTTACAGACCCCTGGCTGTATAACTATAGAATCACTAACCTGCCTCACTATTAAGTGATTAACTGATTATCTATTTACATGTATGTTTAGATGCAACATATATTTGGCTATGTTCTTTGTTTTAACCAATATACTGTCCTTGCAAAAGATGTCTGAAATATGATACCCTTAAATAGCTTAGGTATAGAGCAACATGGGTGGATATTGACAGGAAAGAACTAAATCTCATGTTCAACCAAGGACTTGAGAATTCTTAGTTTTATATGAAATGACCAGTTAACATGTCAATTTGGCCGCATGATAGAAGTTGTAGGATATGATATGACTATAGTTATAGGATTGACTTCTCATGTCTCTTCTTTCTCTATACACCTTCATGCTTCAGGCATTTATACATTAAGGTGTATAAAGAGAGAAAATAATTACAGTTCCATATCTAGAATTTTGGATACATACTTGACTTGCTCTATCACGATGCACAATTTGATTCTTGATGATCTTTCCTCCAGGACTGGGAGAATGGAAGGATGTTTTCATTGGAAGAACAAATTGCTCATAAGGTTTTTACGAAATATAACTTATACACTTTCATTATAAAAGGGTTCCTTGTTACGTAAAAAAGCAATAATCTCCAAAGGGACAAAGGAAAAGAGTAAGTCAATTATGCTCTGTTCTTCCATCCTTGGGTTGTAAATTTGTAATGCTTTATGATATTCTACATCTTGGATTTCAACAATTGCTTAACTCTGAGGTTGTGATGCTTCTTCCATAAATGTCTGAATAATGCACATTTGATCAAGTAATACGATTTCTTGTAATTTATCTATAGTTTCCTGCCCTCTTCTTGCAGTCATGTATTGCTCTTACATTTTTCCTTTTCTTAACCAGCAATGACATTTTCAATTTTCTTCAAGGTAGATGCCATTTTCAGAATCTAATAAAATTGCAATAACCATTTCAGGTTGACTTTATTGAACAAGAGTTCCAGAATAATGACGTTCCAATAATCTTGGTAGTATATAATGCTGATCAACCTTCTTCAGTTACCATACTCTTTATGATTTAGCCTACTAGCAATCATGGTGTATGACATCTTTTTCTTTTGTTTACAAAACCTTCTATCCCTGTTTGATTAATGAGAATTATACTTTCCAGCAATAACTCTTTCAAATTTGTTGTGTACATACTTGACATTCTGCTGCTTAATAGTGCTTAATTTATGACATTGTGCTTAAACTTTGAATTTAGCTCATTCAAGATTCCTTTGTGTGCAAATTGTCTTTTCACATACTGAGAAGTAATTAAATTGTCTCATATTTCTATATTTTTACTGCTTGCTTCTCTTGGAATGGTGACATCAACATGTGTTCACTTAATTCTAGAACAGAAGATAATGTATACAATATTTTTGTTGTTTTGGGGGAAAATAATACCTGAAATGGAATTTCATAAATTAAGATAACTCCAGAAGGGGACATCCTTAGAATATAAAGGACAACAGGTTTCTCATGTATTGTTCCAATACAAAATCTTAGCTGTTATATATTTTCACAGATTGTAAGCTAAACAGTTCCAAAAGTGACACTGAAAAAGTTTGCCTTTTTTTTTCCTCTTAGCTTAACCTATATGGCTTATTTCTTCTTTTTGCAAAGGTTGGACATTCTATTGGATCATATATATGCTTGGAAGTCTTCAAAAGGCTTCCACAACAGGTAACAAGATGTTCCAATGTATCTATATTTTGTGATAGAGCTTTCAATTTACCTTATAGTGCTTTTGTTGGAATTTGAAGGTAAAATATGTGATAGGTCTTTATCCATTTCTGACATTGAACAAGAATTCTTTCGCACAATCAATTATTGGATTAATTGCAAGGTAGATTTCTTTTATTAATATTGTTATTTTTTTTGCTCTGCCACTTTTACTATATATTAATTAGAAATAGCCTCATTGTGAATAGATTGAAATGAACCAACAAGTTACAAATCAAAATTTCTATTTCTCTCTATTGTCCTATTGATATCACATTTTATTTTATTTTTTCTTCTTTCAAAATGATAGTGTTTCATACGGATGCTACCACTAGCATTGTTTGATTAGCACTAGATTCCTTATATCAAGACATTGTTGTTTAACTTGTTTTTTGGTAGCTGGGTCACGTGACCCACATGGTGGATGATTTGCTAGAATAGGCTCTCAATATGGGTTCTTATATGGCTCTAATCAAATTGACTCGATAAAGAAAGCCTGATTAGTTTATTCTACAAGAAATTGTCACTGAAACAATAAATTCGGTTGTTTGTCTACCAACAAAAACCTATGCATGTTTTATGTATCTTCTTTTAACATTTCACTATATAGGTGGATTTAAGATGTTCCAGAGTGATGGATACGTTCAATGACATTATTGATGAGTGTATTTCAATGTTGCTTATTAGGATTATGTTTTTTTTCTGTATGTTTCAGTTCCTCTGTTATAAGCACTGCCATCAGTTATTTTGCATCACTGTTGAGGTCATTACCAATCTCAGTACAAGATAATATGGTGAGGCAGTTCCTAGGGAAGACATGGTCTGCTACCGCTGTTGCAGTTACATGCAGTCACCTTTTGCAGGTTTGGTTATCATCCTTCTCATCAGATGCATGATTTTACTTGCAAAAGAAGTGTTTAATTTCAGGGTCTAAGAAAAGGTTCATGAATATGAATTAGTTTCTCCTCTTTTCTTTTTCCCCAATACTTTCTTTGTACTGGTTTCTTTAATAATGTTCGCTTGTTTTGATAACATATTTAACACAAAGACTCAAAGTTGATTCTTTGAATTTAGACATCTATAAGTAGTTGTTACAATCAAAACCGTACTAACTTTCGCAAGAAAATTTGCAGTACCATACAATGCGAAATATGCTTTTCCTGGCAATGACAGAGTTTGAGAAGGTACTGTTATCTTATTTGTGAGTTTGAGATTAAGTTTGATGCATCGGTTGTTCTGATGAAGGCTTTGATTACTCTTTGCAAACCTGTTTTGTGTTTGACCGTGTCATTTGTCTTTGCTTAGTTCTTTTTTGCATGTATCTCCTTTTACAGCCCTTTGTTACTGTGACAAGATACAGATACTTTAAGCAAACCTTTAATGGATGGTTGACTATCTTATATACTAGTCCAAATTTTACCGGAGTTCAATATTTTGATCTGTTGCACTATAGTTATCTCAGGTTTTTGACATATACATAGACCTCAAGGTTAGAGTTTATAGAATCATTAAAACTCCATAGGCGACATCAATTCCAGTCCATTTGACAAACTTAAATCAAGACAAGACAATGGAAGAAAGATTGCTTAATTTTCCTTTCATTTGATCCCTGATTTTTTTTTTTCCTTGTCGCATTGTAAATCTCCTCTGGATAGAAAATTGCACCTTCACAAATCGAGTGGCTTGCTATTGAGCCATGGAATAGCCTCTTGGGTTGCAGGACTAAGGTTATATCAATTAGTTTCATCCCGATTTACATGATAGGGAAGCTTGTGTGCTAGGCACTTCTACCATCCCTTCTTGCTAAAAGAGTAAAGATTTTTCAACGAGGCAAGAATCCGTGTTAAACCTGTCTATCATGACATTTTCTTCATCAAAATTCATAGGTTATGTTTCATCAACATCTTACAATCTGTTTCCATCATTGTTTGCTTCAATTCTCAGTTGTCAGAAGAACCAGATTGGATGTTTATGAAAAAGAAGTATAATCAAATATCACTTCTTTTTGGCATGGATGACCATTGGGGTCCACTATCACATTTTGAAGAGGTAAAGCATTCAATGTTTCCTGATTATACAGATGTTACTTGCATTGCTGATGATTCTCGTTTTTTTTTCAAATTTTGTTAACAAAAAGAAAAACAATAGCTGGCTTGAAACTCCCATCAGATTGAATCGAAGAACAACTTTTTACAAGTGTATTCATTTACTAACTTGAATTGTGTGTGATTATTTCTGGCATCGATCACCATTATCAACCGTCTAATAAGACCGATAAAATTCCTTTTTTTTCCTGAGAATCACTGCTAGTTTTTCCTAAGTGTATCGGTCAATGCGTAAAGAAGAAAGAAAAATTCATTTGCAAAAGTAGGATGCATGACCTCTTGAGGTCCTATAAACATTGAATGGCTCCATAATTATCTATTACACTGAAGAACAGTACTGCTTTGTGTGGTTCACTCTTGCTCCCAGTCCACCTCATGAAAATAGTGTTGCTCCTTCACCCCCAGTTTGTGTGACTCTCTTAGTCCTCGAATCATTGATAAACCCAGACCTTCATATTACACTGTCCATTGCACGAATTTTCTCCCTCTTCTAGATGGAACTATCGAGGAGCACGGGGTTTTCTCCGACCGCAACAATGAATGTCTCCTTTGCTTCCTTCCTGAGAAAGTTAACACTTCGTTAGACCACCGCCAGCCTACCCAACAGGGATCTTCCGATACTTAAGTTAGAGCTTGTGTGAAGAAAAAAATATGCCAGAGTGACAGTAAGAAAACAGTGAATATAAGCAGAATGAAAAATGAGATCCAATCCCTTTCCTTCTCCATCGTTTTCGCCTTTTATCCTCTCTCCCCATGTTAGGGCAAGCTATTCTGTAACAAACTCCCCATCTCTCCCTCCACGTGGAAGGTCATGTGGGCGAAGGCGATCATGTTGTTATTCCGTTAGAGAATGCTTGATATCGGAAATCTTTTATGGGGTCTGAAGCATCTTCAATTTGTTATACAGAATGATGACGTGTATATCGAGGCTATAACGAACATTCTCTACATATTTTATGGGGTTCCCTTAACAGAATTAATATTCCTCCCAACTTCCTTTTAATTCCCCGAACTACTACCCTTCTGCCTCAACTTGGCTCCTTTTACTCAATGTTGTCATCTTCTCAACTCGGCTTATCTTCCCGAGTCGTTATTTTTTCCACTCGGCTTATCTTTCCGAGTGGCTATCTCCTTGACTTGGCTTACCTTGCCGAGTTGCTATCTCTTTAACTTGTCCTATCTTTCCGAGTGGCTATCTCTTTGACTTGGCCTATCCCTCCAAGTTACTATCCTGGGGCTCGATTTGACACTTCCTTGTACTTATTCTTATTATTCTTATTTAACATAACAGTATCTTGTTCCTCATTTTTCTGTTAGGCTCTCTGATAAACTTACACTCGCTTTGTGTTCCTAGAAATTTGAAGTAAAATTCTTTTCAGGTCTCAAGGCAGGTGCCAGGTCTTGCATTGGCCATTGAAAGAGAGGGCCACATGCATGCTTTCTGCTGCACCCAGGCTGGTTCCTCCTGGGTTGGTCACCATGTGGCATCCCTTATCAGGAACCAAATTGCAAAATAAACAAACATAGAAGGAGAAGAAAAAAATAGATCAGAAAAATGCAGGTAAATTGGCTATTCATTTTGTAAGCTCCATCACTTGCTGCTTTCAATAGTTGTTGCCAAATCGATATTGAAGATTGTTGTTCTGCACCTTGCATCTGCAAGCGTTCATGGTCAGGACCTCTCATTTGCAACTGATCGAAAATGCTTCCTGTGTTTCGGAACTGATATCTGACTGTTTCAGTAGTAAATTTGGTTATCATATCAAATAAATAATAGTTTATTGGTTATTTCAAATGCTAGATAAAGGCTAATTTGGTATATAAACTGTGAAGTTTCGGAGAATGATCTATTGTACACTGTCTTAGCTTATTTTGTAAGAAATTATTTTCGTAATTCAAATACATAATTTAGATCAACAATAACTTTACCATATTCAGGTTCTTCTTTATTTCAGGTATGCTGGATAGCCTATCCAAAATTCCTTCCTAGCATATCCATTGTCACTAGAATATTAAATTTTCCTCATTAATTCTTTAAATTTTCATTTCATTTAGTCCCCAAATTCTAACCCAAAGCTTTGAGTTTTTTTTATATTTTTGAATTTCCCTAAAATATTTTACCTTTTCATTTCAAATCCCAAATATCTTGGACCCTTTCAAAATTATAATTTTCCTCTATTTTGTGTTTTTAATTTTATTTCAGAAATTAGTCACTAAGATTATATATATATATATATCACCCTTATATTTTTAATACTTAATTGTTTGATGATAATGATTATTTAATGATCAAAATAATTATTTTATCTAATTTAATATAATATGCTATGTTATCAATTTCTTGGTCATTTGATTATTATCTAATTTGTTTGATTTTTTTTAGATATATTTACATAATAATAAATTGGTTCCAGTATAACAAATATCACTTCTAGTAAAATATATCAATTTTATATTTTTTTTAATAAAAATGGGTATAATTTTTTTTTTACCAAATAAGATTTCAAAACTTTTCTCTTTTTTTTTTGTCCTCGATTTATGTCAAATAAATTTTGACTTCAAATCTTGAAATCTTCACAAATCTTTTAATTTTGAGGACTCTGAGTGCATATTATTATCTAAAATAATAATGTGAATATATTTTCAGAGAGTCAATAGGTTTTTATAGCTATAGAAATTTAATTAGCCAGTACAGACTCTTCAACCAAATAAAAACATTTACATATTACTAATAACATTTTTTTCTTTTTCTTATTATTTTATATTGTTACGAAATTCCAATGTTTATAATTTGAAATAAAATATGAAAAAAAGTTATTTTGAAAAAATAAATTAATAAAAGGACGCGGTTATAAGAATGGTAAGAAAAAAAAATCAAAATATATTTTCTATCTTGAAAATGTCTTTATTCTATTGTCATGAAATAATTGTTACAATATACATAAACAAATCGATTTAAATCGGTGAAAAAATTTATATGAAAATTATTTTATATTAAAAAATAAATTGTTTTAACGTATTCAAAATAATTATAATAATATTATTACAACTTTGTCGCAGTAGTTAATTAAATGACTATTCCATTGTTGCAGTAATCAATTAAATGACTGATTTAATAATATTACAGTAATTTTAAATATATTCGAAGTTATTTTAATTAATTTTAACGATAAATAGTTTTTAGATAATAAATTTTCAATAAGATAATATTCTTTTGATTTTTTTTTTAAGTTTTAAAAAAAATTATTCTCATAATTGGAATACTATTTTATTTCCTCGTCTGTTGTCTCATTAATGTCTCGTAGCTCTAGAGATCAGTGAAAAAGGTCGTGTTGGATTCTGCGAATCCAACGAGATTTACTTGTCTGGGCATTATGATGCATTCATTATTTACGCAGATACAGGAAACAAATGTCATCGTGGATCTTCTTGTTTGGCAGTAAATCCACCAGCAGAACACAAAACGACACACTAATTGCCACTCAGTCTGGGTGTTGGCCTGCAATCAATTTCGTTTTTTTTTAATTGATATCAAAATATTTGAATCTTCAATCTATTAATTTACGAGAATAATCGATTCTACTGTACGGATCTCTAAAATATTTCATCAATAATTAAGTCGGATAAAATCGGAGTCTAAATGATCTCCACCGAATACCAAAGATAAATAATAGAAGCGTTTGCAACTTTTTTACGGTTAAATTCGGATTTTGCAATCGCATAATCTCTGAATGATGGTCCAACGTCAAAGTCGTACTTCGTTCATCGAATAAACTCTTGAATCTCAGGACCGCTCGAATGGATTTTTCCTAAATTCGTTGTCGAATAATATCATAGTAGAAGATCTAACTACGTTTTTATGTGAAATATCTCTCCGTTTTTATCGCTTCACCGTGCCTCTGGGCCTTCTTCTCTCTCGATTTAATAGTTTTGTTCATCGAAGTATAAAAAAAAATCTTATCCTCCCCTAAGTAATATAATTTTCAATTACAAGTTCCATTTATTGAAGTGACGAGTATACTTCATTACTTGGAAAATCACTGATTTCTTAAATCAAATAAGGCCCTTATGAATAATTTTAGATAGATAATCAAAAACCAAACGTACTCTTAGACTACATTTGATACGGGGTAATCAGACTTTTAATGTAATTAGCATTACATTACAAGATAATTTACTTTGTTTGGTAACATTTCAAAGATGTAATGTAATGTAATTGCATTACAAAATAAGAGTCAAGATCCGTAATCTCGATTAAGAAGAAAAAGCTATGTAATCCGATTACATTACGGACTCAATATTTATCATGACAAATATATCATTCTATTATTTTTCTCACTGCTTCTCGGCGCTCATCGACGATGACCACTGGCGACGGTTGATGGTCGGTGATGGTCGTCGGTCGACGGCCGACACCAATGATCGATGATCGCCAACGGCCGGCCGATCGACGGCCGTCGGCGACCAACGACCAAGACGATCGACGATCGCCGACGACCGATCGGCCACGATAACGATCGATCCGGCGACGGCCGATGACGACGGCGATCGCGGCGATCAACGACGCCGCGACCGTCCGACGACGGTGATCGGCCAACGGGCCGATCGATGACAATCGAGATTAACGAATCGACCGATGGCGTGAATCGATTTACTAAGAATTATATTATCTCAAGAAGAAATTATAAGAATATTTTTGTCATTTTATAATAATATGAATTACATTCGCTATATATGAATATGGATGTCGAATAGCAAGATATAATCGGCTTTTGTGTCAGATTACCGTGTCGTAATAGATTAACGTCGATAATATAATACACATTATATTACATTGCATTACATTACATTACAAACTTGATTACATTATAAGATTAATTACATTACCCCGTATCAAACGTAGTCTTAGGATTTAGGATTTAAAGTTTGAAGTTTAGGGTTAGGGTTTATAATTTAGGATAAACTCGTTCGAACCCCTCATAATTTGTATTGTTTGGGATTTAGGGTTAGGATTTATAATTTAGGATAAAAAAATTCATGATTTTTTTTTATAGAAATCCAGCTTTTATAATTTTTAAAAACTGGATTGCTATAAAAACAATAATGAATTTGCCACTTATATTATCTGAAAAGAAATTAATTTTTTTTTTTTGATATATTTAGAATCCAAGTCGGCATTAATTGGGTAGGCATACAACAAACATCAAATTAATAAAATTTTCAGCCCATAATTCACCACGTGAAAAAGGGAGGATTTAATGCAAACCTGTGACTCCCCAACCACTCTAACTAATTTTTTTTTTCCTTTTTTTTTGGGATAAATTCCTGAGATGCCCGGGCATTTGATTCGGAGAGAATTTTTTATTTTTTATTTTTATTTTATTTTTTTTCAGAAAATAGAAAATAAGTTTCTTTTATTTTCTAATTTTCCAAAAAATACTCTCTTATTTTTTCGAAAACGAAAATGGAAACGGAGAACGATTATTTCTCGTTTTCTCGTTTTCCAAAAAACGCTCATTTATTTTCTAAAAAATGGAGATGGAAAATGAAAATGAAAAAGGAAAAGAAAATACCTACTAAATGCCCCTAAATTTCTATATTTAGAACGTTTCCTTTTTAAAATATTTTTTTTTAAAAAAAATCAACTAATCACTCGGATAAGACGACTAGGCCAAGCAACCAGGTTGCCTTCCCAGTTGAGCAGCCAAGTCGTCTCGTTCAATCGTCGTGAGCAGAGTCGGTTCTGAAAGAGGACTGTTGGGGCTCTCGTTCAAGGTCTAAAAAAAAAATTTCATAAAAAGAGTTCAATTTTCAATAGAAAATAGAATCTAATTTCTAAATTTCGCCCACGGTCCTAAGTTAAAATTTTAAAATCCAGGTCGGCTCTCGTCGTGAGATGATCTGATTGCACGATAACTTTGATCACTCGGTCGGAACGATCATAAGGCTTGGTCATATAGTCGAGTCGAGTGAAGACTTGAACCGCTTGATTAAGTCACTCATAGAGTCTAATTATTCTAATTATTCAGTTAGGATGATTCTATCATTCGATCAATTTTTTTTTTTAATGAAAAAGATATTTTTTTTTAAAAACTATCTTTTTAAATAATTAAAACATCGTCGTTAAATTTAATATTTAATTTGATAAAAAGATTATATAAAATTAAAAAAATGATAATGTTCACTCGATAATTCAGATGACTAAATGGCCTTCTAAAAGGAAAAATACTTTTTTTTTAAATAAAAAAATTAATCTGGTTAAAAATATATCTTTATTTAATACATTAATTTTATTAACATGCAACCCGAGCACTGACTCGGCACACATGATTCAATAGTCGATGTACAGATGAGCAAGAAGCTTCTCATTTTGAAACCGCAGACAAAGAATCTACTGTAGATATTGTTCCGTTTGTCCTTATCCCAACTTAAACAATTACACAGAATCTATAGCCTCAGTAAAATAATTCGATTAGTTTGAACGAATATATATATATATATATATATATATATATATATATATATATATATATATATATATATATATATATATACACGGTTTGATCTCGAACCGTCGCGACATCGTGACCGTCGCTGTCGTCGCTGCATGTCATCATTACCGCCGGACTGCGATCGGCGCGATGGCTGACAGGTCCGGCGTGGCTCGAGCGTGGCGTGTCGGCCGTAATTCGGTCGAATCGCGATTCGCGGATGGATTCGCGACCATTATCACGGCGATCGGGCGAGAATCCGTCGGGAAGGGTCGCTCCAGCGGTCCTTCCCGGTCGGTCCGACGTCGCTGAGCCGCCGGACAAATTGCCGTAAGGTACACATCTATCGCGCCGTCGGCGGCGGTGGCCGGCGTGTCGCATGACGATTGAGCGTCTGGCAGATCAAATCCGTATATGGAAATTCTTTTCTTGTGCGATGAAAATCTCCGTGCTCGTCCGCTCCACGCCGACTCTGCACCCGTCCGCTCCCCGCCGTCGCGCCATCCGGTCATCGTCGATCGTCGGACCTAGCGCGATCGACACGCAACTCGCTGACGGTCCGGCGGGGCTTCGATTTCGACCGATTAACGCCCGAAATCCGACGCAAATCGATCGGAAATGACCGAATTGCGCGGCCGACAATGGCGTGGCCACTGCTGCCCGCGATTGGGCCAGATCCTGGCCGAATTGCGGCCGGAATCCGACAACAGACGGACCGACGCCGACGCTGGCCCGTCTGACGTTGGATTTCGGGCGCAATTCGGTCGGAATCCGGCCCGATCACGGTCGAAATCGATCGCCGATCTGGCGCCAATTTCGCCTTGTTGGTCGACGGCCAACATCTGGCCAGGCCAGTATCTGGACGGATCGACATCGACTGTCGGTCCGTCCGGCGTCAGATTTCGACCGCAATTCGATTGGAATCCGGCTCGATCGCGGTCGGCATGGCATGGTCATACGGCAACCGCCGCATCGATCGCCTGACGATCGTTCGGCCGGTTTCGTCGGTTAAAGCGCGGTGAATCGATCGGCCGACCAAGCGAGTCGCCGTCGACGTCCGATCGATCGGTGGCGATGATCGGCGGCGGCAGCAGCGGCAACGCGCGACTCGTGCATGGCACGGACGAATCGATCGCGCAGGAGAAGATTTCTCATATATATATATATATATATATATATATATATATATATATCTATATATATATATATATATATATATATAATTGATCTAGTATCGGATTCCCACCACGATCCGGCTGGAATCCGACGGTCATCCGATCGGATTTCGATCGCGATCCGACCTGACTTCGGTGCCAGTCGAATCGCTGTCGAAATCCGGGCGATCGACGGTGAATCGACGTCCACAGTCGATGAAATCATGCGCGGAAGAAACACTGTGCATTCCCTATTACTGTGCAATCACGATTTTGATCGGACGGTGGAGACACTGTCGCGTACGAGTCGCGCAACAGATCATCATCATGCACGGACGCGCAATAACGAGCATATATATTGTATTGATATACTTAGCGTCAATCGGTACACATCGCATGAGCGATACGATTTCAGTCGTTCATTCAGACGGGATTGCACAATAAATAAAAAATATACAGTATTTATCGGCCGATATTTTTCTCCGAGTTCGCACTATAATCGATCTCTGAATCCGTCAAGATGGCCACCGATATCATCGTTGTCGATCAGTCGATCGGACTGCGATCGGATTCGACTGAATTGCGGCTAGAACCCGATCGAATTGTGGCCACCAGCATTGCGACTGCGCCCGAAATCCAATCGCCATCCGACTGGGACCAGAGTCCAACCGAATCGTAGTCGGATTTCGATCGGATTGCGATCGAAAACCGACCAAATTGGGATCGCCAATACCGCGGTTGTTGGCGGCCGCAATCACAATAAATTTCGATCGCAATCCGATCGTAAATTCGATCAAGATCGGAGTTCAATTAGACCGCAGTCAGAATCCAACTGTGGTTCGATCGAAATCCGACCATCGACGGTGATGTCGAGTGGATGTCGAATGATTACCAAACTCTGATGGAAAATACACCGTGTTTTCCATTTATTGTGCTTGCTCGTGCGTGAAAAGTGGATGCTCAGAGTGAAACGGAGCATGACAAAAATTACTATACATTTCTCGTTAATGTGCACGAATCGCACAACGCACGTCGCTCAACATAGCATCAACATATATATATAGAGAGAGAGTGTGTGTGTGTGTGTGTTTTGATATCCTGAGCGCCCGTATTTGCGCGTCTCGTGCGTGATGGAGGAAAATGCACAGTAACCTGCGCTCGATGCCGCTCAATCTCGTCGACGGAAGGGCAGATTCTGACCATGATCCGATCAGAATCCGATGGTGGTCCGATCGGCACCGGAGTCCGACGCCACTGGCAACTGCAATCGCGGTTGTTTTCGGTCGCTATCTGGTCGAATTCCGACTGCGATCCGATCAGATTCCGGTGTCAACCGAATCGCGACTGGATTCCAGTCGGAATCCGACCGGTCATCAATGAATTCGACGCCCACAACTGGTGAAATCGCATACGGAGAAAACACTGTGTATTTTTCATTACTGTATAATCGTGATCGATCGGACGATAGAAAAGTTATCGCGCACGAGTCGCGCAAAATATGAAACTTCAAGCCAACGACGTCTGAAATCTGAGTGCGATCGAAATAAATGAAATAAAATACAATAAAATCTAGCAATATGTACAGATGCAGTGATTAGCTCAGAGATTTGGAGGCGTTGATAGTTCGCGGGACTCGCTGGTTTCCTCCTCCTCTGTTAGTTGTTCGATCTCGAAAGAGTTGGAAGCGGCGGAGGAAGAAGAAGAAGAAGAGAATGGAGAAGAAGCAGAAGCAGAGGAAGAGGAAGAAGCCATGGCCGCAAGCAAATCCAGGAAGGCACCGACTACGAAGCCATGCGTCTTCCTGCCGTTGGCGCTCAGGTACCAGGCCAGCAGCTCCTCCAGCCGCTCCCAGTCGCCGGCGCCGAGCCCCTGCGCCGCCATCACTTCCTCCATCGACCGCCGGAAGTCGCTGTACGGGTTCCGCGACTCCACCGCTACCGCCACACTGTCCTCGAACGGCGGCTCCTTTTCTTCTCCCACCGCTGCCGCCACACTGTCCTCGAACGGCGTCTCCTTTTCTTCTCCCACCGCTGCCGCCGTCGGCGTCGCCTCCTCCACGATCGAGCTCGTGTCGCCGCCCGGGTCGAAGAAGAACCGGTCCGTGCGCTGCAGCCGCACCACCACGTGTTCTTCCTCCTCCTCCTCCTCCTCCTTCTCCGACGCCGCGGAGGAGGAGGAGGAGGTGAAGCAGGAGTCGTCGTCGTAGCGGAACGAGGCGGTCTTGGGGTGTTTGCAAGAATGCCATGGCCAGGAAGAAGAGGGAGGACGCCACTCCGGCGAGGAGTCCCTGCGCTTGAAGAAGAGGGAGCCCAAGACATGCTTCGTCTTCCCCATCTCTCTCTGTCTCTCTGTGGACTGTGGTCTGTGGGTGTGTGCCTGAGTCTGAGGTGGGAGCTCTCGTCCGGCCATTTATGGAGGTTGGTGAGGAGGCCGCTGCTTTTAAAACCCAATTTTGCCAAACAAGCACATGCTTTGATCCTCACAAGAGAGTTAGTTTATTTAGAGCTAAATGACGAATAACACCTACTCGAGTTCGACCACGATACTCGTTTAAATTAAATTGATACGGAATCGACTGAAGTTCGACTGCATGATCGATCTAATCTCCGATGTAAAAAGATGATAATTTTTGCCCTACCATCCTTCGCAGTGATTATTGTATAAGAAGATAAATCGTAGATAATCTTTAGTTATAGCACGAATTAATTAGTACGATGGAGAGTGAGATACTCCGGCCAGTTGATATTTTCATTTAGTAACAAAGATCGACCTTTACTCATGGCCGATCTACTCTTGATTCGGTTGGCAGAGTTGGCCCTAAAGGAGGGTTGTTAGGGCCCTCGTCTAGGATCTAAAATTTTTTTAATATGTAATATTTAAATTTTACAGTAAAAATAAAACCTAACAATTTCGTCTAGAATCTTAAAATTAAATTTAAAAATTAGGACTTTATCTACTAGGCTCAAATAGTGACATTTCGCTTAAACAAATACGATGATTATATAAAAAATCATAGAAGAGAAAAAATCAAAAAAGATTTGATTATCAATAATAAAATAAGATAATTTTTTTTTAAATATAAATGATGATATAGTAGAGAATAAATTCAAAATATAGAACCGTCACATTAACGATCCCCTCTAACTGTCCTTATCAGTGGAGGAGATAAATTAGGATTCTAAGTGATAAATAAAAAAAAGAGATAGATCAATAATTCAAGACAATAAAATCCTCAAGAATCGACAAAAAGTGGTATCTTCCACCCCCAGAGTCCTTCACAGTCGATCTCACGATAGAAGATAAATCACAAATAAACTTTATCTTTGGTCAGTTGGTTAGCACTTAGCAGAGCGAGGGATAGAAATTTAGAGGGCGTTTGATTCGTAGAGAATTTTTTATTTTCTGTTTTTATTCTCTTTTTTTTCTAGAAAATAAAAAACGATTTTTTTTTATTTTCCAGTTTTCCAGAAAACGCTCTTTTATTTTTTGGAAAACGAAAATGGAAACAGAAAACGATTATTTCTCATTTTCCAGAAAACGCTTCTTTATTTTCTGAAAAATAGAGATGAAAAATACGAACCAAACGTATTTTCTCGTTTTCGCATAAAATGAAAAATGAAAAACAGAGATGAAAACATTACTTAGATCTCCATAGAAATTCTATTCTATTTTACTATGACAATATCACACTGTATTAGTCAATTGATCATCCATGCGGAGACGACGGTTATACACTCGAAATAATTGTCCATCTCATCCTAGATTTATTTTAAAAAAATGTTTAATGACACAAGGGGAAAGAATCAATCGAGATTCTAATATTAATTTTTTTTTTTGCTTTATTTTTCACTTCTTCTTCTCAACGAAGTGATTTGAACTCGGGAAGGATTCTATCGAGGTTCAACTATTCATCCAGTGTCCAATGGAAATTTCCTTCTTTTCTTCTTACTCATCAAGCTGTCGACCTAAACTACGAATAGACCCGAACGATAGTCGACCTGAGCATCAGCCGATCCGATAAGAAGGCACTCGACAAAGATCCATCCGTTTACATAGAAATTTGCTCAGTCGATTCGTCCATTGAAATCCAACTGGAAGTCCGAAGAATCTAGCTCATCTCTCGATCTTAGATCGGATCGTAGACGAACAAACTAAAAACAAGAATCGAGTGCTTTAAGATTTATGTTCATGATGTCTTCGGCAGAGCCCCGCGGAAAAGGATTAGTGATTAACATATACAGAAAATTATATATATGGACAACGGATCAATTTCTCACAAAAGCGAGAGTTCCGTCCCTTCATACGTTGGTTATTAATCTCAAGGGTCAAAGGTCCATCATGATTTATCTTCCTCACGATAGATTAAAAATGGACTGATAAGAATCGCTAGATTGAAGGAAAAAAGGCAGTTCACCTGTTCACCCGAACCCGCCCTGCCCGAACAGACTTGACGAATCATTTCAAGTGGCTCTCTGGCCATTGCTGCTGATCGATGGGCAGCAAAGGAAAACGACACTGATTTTGTTAAGGAAATCATCAAAAGTGTGGGTTGTGCTGTGTCTGTGTGTTCGGATGAAAGGGCAAGTGCTGCTGCCTTTTCAGTCATTCCCCCCTGCATTTATTGCTTCACTGTTTTGGCTGGTCTTCCAATTTACTCACTGCTCTCTCCCTCTTCTCTGTTCAAACTAGAAGAGAGGGATCGAGCCGTCGTAGGCTTCGCGTATGCGATGTATCAATAACGATATTTATACGATGGATAAGAATCGATTTTAAAAACAGTCTAAAATTTAAATTTTGACTCAGATGATTATCTATTATTTATTTACCAATCGTGTCTAGAATATATTTCTCCTGTGATTTATTCCCTCTAAATCCTAGAGGACCGGGGCTAAAGGTCGTTAGGTTGACGGTTCCAACCTTTTACACAACAAGACAGGAACTGAATCCTGCAAGTGTGACGCATTAGTAAGTCAATAGATAAATTTACATAATGGACAAAGATCGATTTCAGAAGTGGTCTAAAATTTTGTCTCGATCGGACTCAGATGATCACCCATTATTTTACTAATCGCATCCACGAATATAAATCCTCTCATGATTTACTTCCTCTCGAATTCTGGAGGTCGGGATGAAAGGGCGCTATATTGACGATTTCAATCTTTTGCACAATAGAAGATAGGGACCGACAATTACATGATCATCTCAATTGATAAGTATAAAGGAGTAACTCATAAATGAACAAAAGTCAATTCTCGGAGGGGCTATCGACCGATCTCCTCCTTTGCACTTGTCACTTGGGATCTTGATTTATCTCCTCTATCGATAGGGATAACCGGAGGGGGCTTCTAATATGACGATTCTATTTTTTTTTCCGAACACATGGACCGACAATAATATGGTGGAGGGGATCATTAATGTGACGGTTCTATTTTTTTGCTAAGACAGGAATCGACGATGAAAAATACTAAGGACGAATGTAATTGTCTTTTATTGCTACATAAGATATTTGACTCTTGCCCCCACAAAAAGAATTTAACGGCTAGTACATACAGACATTGTACTATAGGACAACGAATCAATCCCTTGTAAATATGAGAGTATCGTCCCTTTATGTGTTGGCTATTAGTTTCAAGGATCAAAAATCTGTTATGATTTGCCTCTCTTATGATGATCCAAAGACAAATTAATAGGGGGTTGTTAGATTGACAAATTCCAATCTTTTGCACCATCAAAGACATTTAGCTCATTTTCGGTTAGGGATAATTGAGAAGATCGTTAATACGACGATTCTATATTTTTTTCGAAATCATTTGATCCTTCCATGAGATAAGATCATAGGGATTTGTATATCACATCTTTTTCTTAAAAAAAAAAATGATATATTCATCTCAAATATTTTTCATCGTTCGTCTCATAATTAAATGAAAAAAAATAAATCATAAAAATATCTTTGTCCAATTAAAAACTAACACGACTATGGATACATACATCCTTCTCCTCATATGATGTGTCAGTGCCAAGAGATAACATAATTCACACAGATTTGAATTCTAATAGAGAAGGGAATTTAGTCATTTCAGCACCTTTTGAGCTTACATATTAATTAGCATGATTGTGCATGCTTCTGTCTCCACGAAAAGGATCTAGTGACTAACGCACGTAGACGTTATATCAGATGATAATAAGTCAATCTCTCGTAAATATAAGGATGTCGTCCCTCTATGTGCTAGTTATTAGTCTCAAGAGTCAAAGATCTATCGTAATTTATCTTCTTTGCGATGGTCCAAAGGCAAATTAATAGGAGCCGCTAAATCGATGGATTTCAATCTTTTACACCAGATGATTGTGCATGCTCCTGTGTTGCTGGTAAATGATAAATCCATGTAGTTTTGCTTATTTTGTCTGTTTCTTATCTCGCAGCCATCTAGTTGGTGATTTATAGGAAGTGGTTTGTGCTCAAAGGGGGACAAAGATGATAAAGCTTCATATTTTATTCTCTGAAATTTTATTGTCATGGGAATCACTCGTGTGGAGATAGGGTAAGATTTTAAATTTTTTTTTTAATTAAGATGATTCTTATTTATAGGATCCTTCGTGATTTATATATTTTATAATAGTCATGAAACAGATCGATGAAGATCGATAAATTGACGATTTCAACTTTTTGAGATAGGATAAAGCTTGAATGTCACTTGTGATATTCTCCTTGTCCGGACTTTTTTCCCCTGTTTTAAATCGACTAAGTAATTAATTTGCATGTACAAGAATATTAAAAGTAGACGGTGTCCTTCAAGACTCAAATCAATATTCTCTAATAGTAAGTGAAGAAAATTAAAAAATAAAATAAAATAGTCTCTGTATATCCTAATAAAGAAAAAATTATTTCCACATAGATGGTATAGTGGCTAAGGCACAAGAGAGCTTACAGATAAGGTAAGGATCGATTTCAAAAGAGATTTAAAATTATTTTTTGGATTCAGATGACTTCCACATATCTTGGCTACCACGTTAAGACTCATAAAGTCCTCCGTGATTTACCTCCCTCACAATCACCATGAGATAGATCGATGGGGGACGCTAGGTTGACGAATTCCAATCTTTTATGGAATAAAGATAAATTTATTTTTTTCTTTTTTATCTTCGAGAGTTTTATATAGTATCTCAAATATCGACTTATCGATTAAGTCTGTCTATCTTTAATATTATTTGAAGGATTATTAGGGATAAACATTGCAATATGCTTTGATATATTCTTTTCTTTACTATATATTAAAGAGATTAGAATATTCTAATGGACTGTATGCGTGCATTCGAAAAGATCAATAGTGCTCGAGAAGATCAATTAACACTATTTGGAAAGAGCTTTCCGATAATCATAAATCTCAGTCTGAGAATCTTGAATACCAACAGTTATCGAACCACTCTGCTACGATCGATTTCCCTCCTTGGACTTCTCCCTTGTAATTCATTCAACCATTCATTGTTTTTTACTCGCACCAAATATCTAGGTCTTCGATCCAGTAATTTTGGGAATGATCGGCCCTGCCCTATGAATCTCTAATGGAACGTTAAATAATTCTTAAGCGAGATATATTCCATCGACTATCAAAATAAATTAGAAAATGCTCACATAGACAACCTTAATAACTACAGTGTCTTTGATTTGTCATCTTATTTGAAGAAAAATCATATAAATATGTCATGATTAAAAATCAAACTGTTAATACTTAAGAGTCAAGCTGAACAATTCATTTTTAGTAGCAGCATGGGTGAGATCGCACACAATTCATCACATATCTTGATTATTCATTAAATCGAGTAAAAGGATCAGTTAACCCCTAGGGCTAACTTAGTTGGTAAGTGCATATGGATAATTTTTAAATGGGCAAGCATAAATTCTCAGAGATTTTACCGTTTTGGACTATCGATGGATCTCCTCCTCTGCACTTGTCAATTGAGTTCATGATTTATCTCCTCCATCAATAGGAGCAGTCGAAAGTCAAAGGGAGTCGTTAATATGATAGTTTTATTTTTATTTTTTTTTTAGTAAAAGGACCAGTTGCTTAGAGGTCACGTCCTCTCTTTGGAATATTTCTCCAACTCGAATTTAATTTGAAGTTCTAAGTCTTGGATGTGGATTTATATGTGATTATCATAATCGTCCAATTGTGTCGTATTGATTCAAATCCAATTAAATGATCTATTTATTGGTTTACAAGTTTTGATTATTTGATGTGGGATTTAATGTGTAGAACCCATTAGATCATAGATTCGTTATTGACGATAGATCAATAACATATCCGATCTGTTCTTTATATATTGAGCATGATCCCCATAGGAACTGAAATCCTGATAGATCTCTGGTATCATATCGGCTAGGATTTACGACGTCGTCACTCCAGAACTCTACGGAAGATCCGCTCCCTTCCTTTTTTATAGGAACAACGATTTGAATCTTAAAAAAGAGAAGTGATGGTTACTTCACTGCAATCAAATTCTTTGTATGTTATTGTTCGTTTTATTTAATTTATGTTTATTTGTTGTCGTAAAATTTGATAAAATTAAATCTACTCTGAAACTCATATTGTATATATTCAATTTTTTTAACACATATTTAAATTTATGATTTCCATGCTAAGGATATGCTTACCGATGTATATATTGTGATTGTTTAGAGCTCGTGTCGTTAAGTTTGAGTAAATATGTGAAACGGCATACGAAAAGTATAAAGAATGTAATGGAAGTTTGTGTTTAGCTTGTAAAGCTAAGGGAGTAATATTCTCCAACTTCGTAGATGTCCAAAGAAGTTTTCAGGATTAATTTAGTTGGTAAATGTAAAAAAAATGATCTGTAATAGATAAAAAGTAATTCTCAAAGAAGTTATGACTTTGAATTATCGATGATTTTTTTTTTTTTTTGTATTTGTCAATTGAAATCTTGATTTATCTCTTCCGAGGAATTGCATCTAAGAATTTTAATTAGCTCTTTACGTTAGAATCTACTGTTTTGGACCACATTTTTGTTTAAGTCCACACTGAGAACATACATCTAAACCACATGGTGGGGATCGAATCTTCATGTCTCACGGTAAAATAACATGAACGCACAAATTTAAAATAGAGAGGCATTCGAGGAGGACCAGTGTAGTAATATCTAAAACATCTTGAGTAAAAAAACCATAAAGGTAAAAACATAATGGAGTGGTTTGGAAAAGATTATGGAATGGAAAAAAATCCCTTCACACCTTTAAAAAAGGTTGGAATCGTCAATTTAGTGGTCCCTATCGATTTGTCCTACGGTTATTATGAGTGAGATAAATTACGGAGGATCGTATGAATCTTGACGTGATGACCAAGACATATGAAGATCATTTGAATTCAGAAAAAAACTTTAGACTTTCTTCGAAATCGATCTATGTCACTTTTGCAAGTACCGTCGTGTCTTAGTCACTATGTCATCCTCGTGGGAGTTAGATATTGAATTCGATGAAAAATTTATATTTAATAGTCTCAATTTAAATACGGAAATTATAAGTTTATCTTCAGCATTTGAAGATTTTATAGGAAAAATATGACTGTAGAGATAAATCATCGACATGTTACTATTCTATTTCTGAATATACCAATGGATAGATCAAAAGGAGAGCCGCTTATTTCTAGAATTAGTTAAGTAAAATCTCAATACTTAAATGATATGGGAAAAAAATAACATCACAATAAATACCAAAAAATATATAATTTTTAAAAATTAATTATATAAATAAATTTACATTAATTTCTTTCAAACAAATAAAATTATTATATATATAGCCAAGTCACATAATTTCTTCCCTTTAAAAAAATTGTATACCTTTTTTTTTTTGTAAATTTACATTTTATTATTTGCCACCAATCCCTAATTTAAAACTCGCTCCCATTTATCCTCAGATTTTTACCATATCATTCTTTAGTATATAATTAGAATTATATAATTAATTCCTTGACACAAAACCCAAACTCACACTCATTCATAACTTGAGAAACTATTTATGAAATAAGCATGCTATTTAGTTACAAAATTTTAAATATTTAAAATAATATTAAAACAGTACGTATTCTATCCAATATATTTCTCAATCAGAATCGCATAATTAATTTAAATCTGTTTTGGTTTTTGACCAAAAACCAGTCAGCACTGAAATACTATCACAAGCAATAACCAGTAAGCAATAGAGTAGGAGATATGTTCACAGAAGCCATCTAGGACCCCAAGTACTTGCAACAAAAGGTAGAACTGCTTGAGCTAAACAGAAGCCCCCTGAAACAATCCACAGGCTACTAAAACACAAGTCTATGGCAAACTGGGAAATGAAACATAGTTCTTCAGTACAGGTCCATTATGAGCTATGATATGCCGCCTAATGGCGAGCCAACCAGTCCAGCCACTGCAGTCTCCTTTGATCCGGCATCTTGACAAACATGTTTCTCCATGCTGGATCTCGGAACCGATCGCACGCAGCTAAGTAGGCTTCGGTAGAAACATCTGGTATGTTATTAAGAATGTCCATGCACGACGCAATTGAATAAGCATCCGCCTCCTTTTGAGCATTCTCCTGAGAATGTTTTTTAGCATCCTGCAGCTCTCGCTTTGCTGCGGCCTGCAAAGAGATTGTTTCTGCAAGTAGCTGCAAGGAGGATGACAAATGGGCGACCTTTTTATCTTTCTTCCTGCTACTGGATCCTGATGCAAATTCAGAGGCATCGCGCTTTCTAGCAATCATGTCCCTGCTCAAACCAGAATTCCAGGATTCCCTTTGACTATCATTTCCATGTGATGTATCATCGCTAGAGCCGTGCTCCTGGGAGGACTCATCATGCTCGTCGGAATCAGAAGCCATCTCTTTAAGTATTGAAAAGAAAAGGTCAATTAGTTTAGCAGAGTACATATCAATCCCCAATGGAGATGAATTTAACCATCAAGATGTCTGGCAAATAATGTCAAATCAAGAATTTTCTTTTGGTTTTTGTTTTTGATGTTCCTTTGCGGTCTCTCTATACTTATCCACTAAAAAAAGGAAAAAATAACTTCATGGAGAGAGATGAGTATTCATTTCCCCCTAGTATCTTTAGAATGCATGGACTATGTCCATCTCAGCAGCATTTTGGTTATGATAATGCAAATACCAGAAACAAATGACACATGGACAATATCCCGGCTTCTCAATAGCAAATACAAGTGAAACTCCTAATTAGTTTAACTAAAAGGAATAGTGCCCACTAGATAGACAAACACAATGATAATGGAACTAAAGATTTTTATAAGATGCTCCTCGAACAGATTATCCATTTCTCAGTTGTAAGCTTCATTTAAACACTATATTTTGGGAAGAGCGTGACTACAAAAAACATCACTGAGTAATCAAACTGGGAATTCTCTGATCTGTATGCCAACCCCTGAGATGTATTAACTGTTTATTCATCGTATCAAACATGTAGATGAAAATGAACACTTATTGAATCTAACTTAATGCTGGCAATGCAGAACTTCATAACCAAATTTTTCATATAATTTATATTGAAAGTATAGCTGACCACAACATAATGCTTTCATAGTCAAAATCCATTAATGACGTGCATAGGATAACAAACTAGCAACAGTAAAATTGGAAACTTAAAGAACCACTTATTTCCAGGGTAGAATTGGGAAATCAAGGTAGGGGACAGGGTCAACTTAGGCTCTGAACAATACATTCCAAAAACCAAGACTAAGCATATCGTGGTAACATTTTCCAAGCCAGTAGCTTCCTTTCAGATAACTTGGTAACATGTTCCAATGTTTTTTTTCTCTTCTCAAACATCTATCTTGCAAGAACACATTCAAAAGAACATGGCAAAAAGGAATTCATATACAACAAAACAATCACAAAAATAATTGAGGTTCAAGAAGAAACACAAGTTGATTTTAATTCAAAAGAGGATATAATATTTCTGATTATTTTCTTTTTCCCTAATATAAAATAATGCTTAATAATCGAAAGGAATTTTATTTGATGAGTTACTTTATGAGTTTTTAAAGCTGTGATTTAGCATAATTCATGAAAAATAATTTTCTTGGTTTGATCCGTGTAAATACAAATGGTTCGATAAGGATTTTTAGTTAATTGCAATGGGATTTGAGTTTGGCTCAAGTTTGAAGTCAATTTAGGGAGATTGGTTAAATGACAACCCATTCCCTTTCCTTCTCCCTCTCATGCAACTCCTTAACCAAACTCCCTTTGGGGTTTCTCCTCACTCAAAGCATCCTTCCCTCTTCTCCTCCTTTGGGGTCAGCACAAGAGGCTCAGACTCATTTAAACGGCTAGGTTTTGCAGTGTTTGAGAAATTTTCCTTTAAATCCAAGGGCTGGATGCCTCTGAATCCACATCAAACAGTTGTTTCCTTGTGCTCTTCACCTCCATGTTGTTCCAACTGCTTAGGGGATCCTTAACAATATTGTTTCCTTTATCTACCTCTTCTTCCTCTCCTTGTGGCCCCTTCATATAGTTTTGCTTCTTTCATTTCCTGTGGTTTATTTCTCCTCTTTCTTTTATTTGCAACACATTGTAGAAGCCCACTCGAGCAATTTTTGGGATCTCTCTCTATTTTGTCCTCTACTGATGTGGTGGCTGGTGTGAGATCAAAGAATTGAAGTTTGCATGCTCTTTTAAAAATAGGTTTCGACAACATGCAAATGTTATGTTTTTTTGCTTTCACCATTTTCATGACTTAATCACTTTATTTTGTGATGACTAAAATCTAGTTAATGTAACAAGCTGGCCATTTATGATACCTACGCTTCAGCTTGAGAGGAGTGCTAGGTTGTTAGCTTATTAGTGTAGTGAATTTAGCCCCACTAATGTTTTTAATTTAGGATCATGTCTTGAATCTTATATATGTTTGTGTGTGTCTCTTGAATGAATACAGTATTAAATTTCCCAATGCACAAGTCATGGAATAGATTCGAACAACTTTAGTATCTAGCATTCCAATTAAAGATCAAGTGACCACAGTTACCGGGAAATTGTCCTGATTCCTGAATCAAGAGAAAATTAATCTCTCGATATTTAGGATATTTTTTTGCTTTAAATTATGAACGAGAAAAACATAAATTAAACAGTAAAAATAGAAACATATACAATTTATGATTTCCAACAAAAACTATTCACATCTGTATTAAGAATCCCTAACTTAGATGAAAGTGAAAATTTCTTGTTACATACCTGGATCTACAGGATTCTGGTTACCATACAGATTGTTGGATGTAGATGGAATCATTTGTCCAGGTCCTCCAAGATGTTGAGACTTGCTCTCCATTGACAGCATTTTTAGAGAAATTTTTCTCAAATAATCAGCCTGGAATATTGTAGTACTAGAGGAATACATCAGGGAATAAACAAAAAATAGGCAAGAAAAAGAAATCAAACAAAACTGATTCTCCCTTTGAGCCTGGAAATACTGACCCGTTTCGTCCGAAACGGGCGGTATTTCTCGTTCCGCTGCGCCACCAAAACCGGCATGCCTGCGAGACCCGCGAGACGACAGCAATGACGACGGCGGAGGCGCCGCGCGAGCAGCCCATGGCAGCCAGCGGCCCTGCACGGGGCCGCAGCGGCCGACTGCGATATTTCTCGTTCCGCTGCGCCACCGGCCCGACACGCCGCGAGACGGCGACGAGGACGGCGAGGCCGCGCGAGCAGCCAGCAGCGGCGAGGCCGCGGCGACGGCGCGGCTGTCGCACGAAGGGCCGTCAGACGCGGCAGTGGCCGCTTGCGCGAGGCCGCGCGGCCGGCTGCGACCTCATGTGGCTGCACCGCTCTCGTGCGAGCCACTGGCGACCACGGGCTGCTCGCGCAGGGCCTCTGCCGCCGTCATTGTTGTCATCTCGCGGGAGTGCTAGTTTCGATGGTGCGACCGTAGTGACGAGACGAAAGGAAAAAAATTAACTTCCCAAACTATAGTTTAACTATAGGTTAATAAAATTAATTAAAATTATTTTAAAATTTATTTTATTAATTTATATATTATAAATAATAATTTATTTTTTAATCCTATTGAAATTAATATTATTAATTTTTTAATATTTAAATTAATATTTTCATTTTTTAATTTATATATTTTATATTAAAAAATTATTGAAATTTATTGATACGCCCCGATACGATACCAAAACCGTATCGTTCCGGTCGCGAACCGAAACATCAATTCGAGTCGAAATTTGAAACCTTGGTTCATTGATCAGGAGTCTATGTCATCACCCAAAAAATCTCTAGGTAATGGATCTGCAGAAAATTAACATGAGTGCAGTTTGATCATCCAACCTACAACTTGTGAGAACCATGGAGTTCTTTATGAAGGATAAATTTCTACCAAGGAGCATATTCAGTAATTTGAGTGCACAGAAGGAGAAACTATTCTACTTTTGTTACCATAATGGCGGACCCTACAGGAAGCTACGCTGTTATGTTTGATATATTGACACAGAAGAATTTTCATAAAACTATAAAAGTGTGTGTTTTTATCAGTCATGAAATAACATCCAAACAACAGTTTAAAATGCACATATAAGCAAATAAAAGCATTGTTTCCTAGTACAACCAGACCAAGATAGATAAAGTATATGAACAAGATAAGAGAATCAACCTGATTGGCAGCTACAGCATATATCTTCTCCTCAAACCGCATAGCAATTTTTTGAAGTTCATTTAGGCTCGCAGGCAAATGCCTCTTCAAAGTATCCATTCTAAAATATAAATTATTCAAGTATTACGCTACAAAAATTATGAGCACAAAGATTCAAGATCAAATAGAAAAGTAGATAATTGAAAAATGACTGATGATGATCATCTGAGCAGTACATAAGAGCAAAGATATAATCCAAAACTGCACAGACAATGAACAAAACATGTTTATAAATTGAAAGTTAAAAATAAAATGATTGGAGAAGGAACAAAATTAAAAAAAAAAGAAAAAAATACTGCAGAGTAGGTTTAATTTATTGAAAGACAAGAGCAGTTTGATTTTTAGTTAATAAAATACAATTTTAGTAAAAATTAAGGAAGACAGTTGAATCGCTTGAGAAAAAACACATAAAAAAATATAAATGTATTAGTTTGAGCAGGAATAAGGGTAAAAAGAGGCATATAATATATGTAAATATGAGAACAAGAAGCATGAAGGATGCATCTATGAGGTCAAAACAACAGGATGAAAGTGTATTCTTCATATTAATATTACAATGTCAACATCTGAGCTCAAGTAGAATGGATAAAGTTACAAGAATAGTCAAATGAGGTTAATATAGTGTCTATCTTTTTTTTTTGATTGAATTATTTTAGAATATGATAGCACAATTTCAGAAATCATCAATCCCAACTCCCAGGTTTGATGCATATATATACTGATCAAATTCAGCAATACAATTTATAGAGAATCTACACCAGAGGTATAGTAGAACAATCTGTTGCACATGACTCGTAATGAGAACTCATTATAGTGTTTATAGGATCTCAGGCAGGTAGGTGCAACTGATCCTTAGACTTGAAATTAATATTCTTCTCATAAAAGAATCTATATACTTTAACATGTTTACTCCATTGAAAGGTGCATATACACTTATGGTTGTGTATGTTGCTAGTCTTCTGTTGATGGAGTAATCAACAGAAGAATTATCACTTATGGTAAATGAAGAATATATCACACAACAAATTCAATGGTGATTACTTGGATCAAATTTATTTATGTCTGAAATAGGTTGAGAAGTTCTTGGGGCATATTGTGACATGAGTTGATGAAAGGACAGCATAGCACAGAAACTGTGCTACAAAGTGTACCTGGGTCAATGAAGAAGATCTTCATGCGAGATCATAGTGTTTGGGAGCCTATAAAATCACACAAAAGGCCCAAGATCTTAACATATGACACATGCAACCTTGAGGGAGGCCTAAGGATAATTAAGCATTAATTGTTTCAATTAGCTAATTAGAAAAATAAGATCTTAACTATGTTTATTAATGGAGATTTAATTGGGACAAATTAAATATTAATCTGTCCAAACTATATTAGAGAATACCATCATGAACATTAAAGATTAACTTGTGCAATTGGACAGATAGATCAAATGAAAAATTAATTAAAAGGTTAATTGAAATTTCAATTTGAATTTAATTAGAGAAATGGATGGGTATGATCTTAATTTTCTATGAGTTTTAAGATCCAATGGATGAGATGGATACCAAATGTTGGATTCAATCTTAATTGATTAGGTTTAAAAGGTGTCTTCTAGATGATTATTCTAAGGAATGCTCTCCGTATATATTCTAGAGAAGAAATATTCCACTGAATGATACAAGATGCAATGGGTTGTGGATGGGACCTTATGGACTTACGTCTCTAGTTCATGATCTTATGCTAAAGAAAAGCAAAAAATTGATTTTTTCCTTACTCCGTTGCTCCCAGACATCTAATATTTTTCCTTCTTATGTGATCTAATAAGTAATAAGATACCAGACATATGAGCAGCTTTTCAAAACCATCATCCTATTGAAATTCCATTTTGCCCTCCTTTAACTTTGTCTTTTGAATATTCAGAGTAAATCCGTTGTCAAAGAAAGCATCACTGCAAAAGAAAGGTCTGTTTATGTAGAGAATAAACGGATCATGTCATCAATCTAAAACTCTCCTAGAATAACAACTCAAGTCATCACTCTCCCTTTAGAAAGAAACCCTTGAGACTAGAGTTCATAGGGAAGCAGGAGACTAGTATTGTTTTTTTAGAACCCGGCGTTATTCTTTCCGAACAAAATGACAAATTGATTCTTACAAGTAGAAGAACAAAAAGAAAAATACAGATTGGGAAAAAAAATAGTCGATACAGAAACGTCGATAATAGTGGTCGACAAAAGTTCTGAAATTGACGGAAAACCCTATGCACACACTCTAATCCGACCCTGAATAAAATTTCCACGTCAAATATCAAATAATTCACCAATCAAATCAAAGCAATTATCCATGCCGATGATCCAATCACCACAAGGGGGGACGAAGTTTAGGGGGAAGGGGTGGAATTAGGGCATCCCACTCACATCTTATTGACGATTCTCATCCGCGCATCGGGATTGAGCTGGGTCCTCCAATCACCGGAGCTACCATTTGGCACGGCCGATGCCTTCCCCAGATCCGGCCTGCAACTGTTGCCCTCCATCCAACCGAATCGAACAGTGAACCACTTTGCACTGACTTTGTGAACGCAAAAGGCGCGATTCCTTGAAATAATCTCACACAGTGTAGATCATAGGAGAATCGAATGTGAGATAGAGAAAGAACTGGAAAGAAAGTAGATCAGCGAGAGAAAGAGAGAGCTGCAACGATGAAGAAGAACGAAAGGGAAAAAGGGGCGAAATCACGAAGACTCAAGCGGCTGTTAGCGAGAGTAAACCAAATGGGCCGAAGCTTTTGGAAGCCCACTAAGCACGACATGGGCCGCATCGGGTACAAACCACAAAACGGTTCGTGGAGCAAGCGGTCCGAGCCCGACCCAGCAGTGTAGTCAAAACCTAGCCCGCTACGGACAGATTTGCTCTCTCTGACCTCTGCGCAACTCCCCCCTCTCGTCTCCTCGGGCAGGAGATCACCGACGGCGACCGCCTCCTCTTCGCGATATTCGCCTATCGCCTAGCCATCTGGATTCTAAGGTACTCTTCTTCTCTCCCTTCCTCGCTGTTGAATCTTTCTCCTTTGTGTTGCTTATTCCGATCCCATCTCTCCCCTTCGGAGCTAGATGGAAAGCCAATTTCTCTTTTGATTTCCTGACATGGGAAAGTTAAACTCTTGGCCTGTGACATAGCAATCTACTAGAAATGACTGAATTATTTCAATAGGAAAGGTGAAAAGGTTGAGACAGATTCGAGAGTTAAGATGAGATAGAGGAGAGGATGAATTGGTAGGGAAGATTAGGTTACCAGTGTTAGATTTGATGGTTGTGTTTATTTAAACAGAAATGGAAACCGCTATATCTTTAACACCTTATGTCAAACCTAGTTTCAAATTGTTGGTTGAATCGCAGTTGTCCTGATTTCTTTAACAGCACTATATCAGGTGGCTGTTATACTGGTGGCTGGAACTTCTTTGGCTGTAGATTTGGTTGGCGCTGGAGAAGCTTCTGCAGAGGTTTATTTTCTGTCTAAGCAAGGATAAGATTTTCTTTGTGCAGTAGCAGCAATAGCAGCTTAGTTCCAATTTACCTAGCTTGATCTATGATGATGATTGTATGTAAGCAAATTGTTCTGTGACTGACCTCGTCACTATATATTAATGCTACTAGGTAAGTCCTGCCTATTTCTCGTTTTCCAAAAAATAAAACATAAAATGGCTACCAAGTACCGTTGTCTAACTATTATTGATATGGAGTGGAATGCTTAGTTTACTTATGTTCCATTACATATCTGATAGCACATTCATATGAAAGTCTAGAATACTAGGAAACAAATGTGTCAAAGTGTGTACGCTCTCACGCTAATTAAATAAAAGGGTTAAAAAATTGACATGACTAAAATGTTTGCATAACTTTTCTTTCCTTATAGATCAGAATTCCAAGTAATTGTTTTGAGCTGAATATGAAGCACATTCTAAAGATCTTGGCTTTACTGGTTGTTGTTGCTGCCACTTGGATCACCTTACTTGAAACATCACTAGTTCCTTATCACTACACTTGGCTGGTCAGGTTTTTGTTATATGTTCCTCCTCTTTAAAATGGTCTAGTTTTTAACTAAGTATTAACAATTTTTTTGTTCTCCTTTCCAGCTTCCAGTTTATCTAGTTGTCTCGTTAGGCTGTTATGGCCTTCTTATGGTAGGAATTGGTTTGATGCTGTTTCCAACATGTCCCCAGGAAGCTGTGCTTTTGCAGAAGGTTGTTTAAGACCATATCTTTTGCTTCATATTAATTTCCACCCAATCTTTTGTTTCCAACAAGTACTTTTGCAGAAGGTTTCTTTTCTGATATTTTACCAACTTCCTCCACAAACTGTTCTAGAAGAACTGAATGGTCATTGTTTAAAGTGTTTGAGGACGAAATTTCTATGCACTGATCTGCAAGAGGCCTCTTGGTCTTTTGCATTGTCTAAATTTAGGTGAATGCAATTATAGGTTCAATTCTTGCTCGGTTTCTTTTTTCTGATCTTTTACCATTAGATGCTAAACCTGCACAGTTGATCTAGAAAACCTCAGAGGCAAATGCTAAAATGTTTGAGAATGAAATTGTTACACTGTGATATGCACTAGGCTTTTTGGTCTGTGGCATTGATTTCTCTTCATCCACTAGCTCGACTAATAATTGAAAAGTCAATGTCTTTATAGAATCTTACTTAGTGCTTGTAATTCAGTAGAAAATAAGTTCCTTTGTTTCTTTTCAAACACAATTCTCAGGTGCTTGTATTTTATGGTTGATATTGGGACTTTTGTTTGCATGACTTGTAGCACTGTATTTAGATGCCAGAAGCTCAATGTTTATTCTTTCAATCCAGGATATTGTAGAAGCCAAGGAGTTCTTGGGACGAAGAGGGGTGGATGTGGGTTCTGATTAAAGTGGGGTTCATCATTCTCAGTTCATGATGATTCCTCATTCATCTTGGTACAGTCTCCAGCTCCATAGATTTTCCCTTTATTTGTCATTCTATGTAGCTATTCACGCAGGATGAAGTCTACATTTTTTTCGGATAATGTTAACTCATTTTGTGTCGATTCTCATTTTCTCTATCGTGTGAGGGGGAAAAAAAATCCTTTTTTCTACGAATTTTATGATTTGAATGAGATATTGAATTATGATGGCAGAAAATAGCTGCTCAAGTAAATGAACTTTTGGAAGTGAATTAAGTACTTAACCATATATTTTCCTTGCATTAAGCTCATTGAATTCAAAATTAGAAGGGGAACCTTGGCGCAATAGTGTCGTCTTATGACCTAGAGGTCATGGGTTCGAATTCTAAAAATAACCTCTTGCAAAATACGGTAAGATTACATACAATGAATCCTTCCCCAGAATCTCGTATGGCAGGAACTTCAATAAATTTGAAGGGGAGTCTTGGTGAAACGGTGAAGTTGTTGTCTTATGATTTAAAAGTCACGGATTCAAATCCCGAAAATAATCTCTTGCAAAACAAGATAAAGCTCCTTACAATGAATGGGAGTTTCATGTACCGAACTACCCTTCCTCATTGAATCCAAAACTCTTGAGAATGGTAGAAATTTTCCTACCAAAGAATTGTAGATTATTTATGATTCAGAATTTGCGGCATTTTATCTTTATTGAGACTGCCTCTTTGTCTTCCATATATTTTGAAACAGCATTTAGCATGTGTTGTTTCCAGAGGAAGTCTGACTAATGCGATGAGGAAAAATTCCAACGTCCATTAATTTTCCTCCACTTTATAATTTTTTGGATCATTATTCAACTACAATCTGGAAAGGTTGTTATGAGTCATGACACTTGGAAAGTCAGATGAATAGTTGTTGTTCATTCCTGTTTTAAGAGTTCATCTTGTTAAATTATTTAGTAGGGATTTACTAGAACAATTTACTATCTGTCTCAGATTGTTAAATTGTTTTGTTTTTCCCGTTCATCTTCAGTCGAATATCTAGTAATTAATGCATCAAGTAGATTTATCTAAAAATTCTGAGAAACATATATGAACAATGGCCTAGTTATTGTCAAGTAGTTGTTGATTAATTAAGAACTGGAAGGTTTGACGAATTTAAGTTGAAAGTTTCTACGTTGTTTAATTCCACAAGAAAAGGCAGTATGAAGCAATAGAAACATATATGAACAGGAGTACAAAATTTGAAACTTTTGGCACTGTTAGCTTCATTCCGGAAATTTTGTCATTTCATTTTTAAAAAAAAAAATCTATAAATGTATTATAGTTGAAGATCGAATCGAAGATATCTAGAAGACTATATGGACACTTTATCATTGTACCGTACTCTCGGAGGCTAACTCCAAAGAACTCTTAGACAATATACAAATAAACAAGATTTGATAATGAATCGATAAGGGCGAATGGAGAAATTCAATTGTCCATTCAAATGATGCGGCAACGGAAAGGAGGAAGAGGAAGGTAGTGGGTTCGATGGAGGAGGAGGAAGTGTCGGTTGGACTCGAAGGAGGTGAAATGATTGAGTTGATTAGGCATTCGGGTGGGTCTAATGTTTTACGAGTGTCTCCTATGGTCTTTGGTTCTCTTTTGCAAGGATAATGTCGATCAATTAACGCGCCATTTGACCGATGGATGATTCCGATATCGAATGGCACTAGGAAGAATTCTATGCTTTCTTCTTCTTCTTCTTTTATGGTTTGATTTTTCCAAAAGGATGGCCACCAACATGGCTTATTGCTAGTAGTTGTTGACTAAGCAAGGATTCTCGATGGTCTGATCCATTTGAACAATTAATTAATTTCAGAAGAAAATTAGAACACTACACGAAGGGGAAAAGATATATGAACAGAATTTGATGGAATAAAGTTTGTTTTTTTTTCTCGAGGGAATTTAATTCCTTTGTTTTTGTTTTTTGTTTATGGAGTAGTCAACTCGTTGCAATTGCCATATTTCACATATAGAACGCTTTCCTATTTGGGTTTTGGCTTCTCATGCTACAACTACATTTTTCTCGATATGTGTGTGAAAGGAAATCGTTACAAGGTATTCAACTTTTAGCGTCGTTATCGTAATAAGGCATGCTATAGAAAGTATTAGAGCTGTAAAACGGACCGATTGATTCATAGTGGGAGGGGTCGATTCATCATAAATTTAATATTTAATGGGAAAGGACGGGTTGACCTACTATCTTGACGGATTGAGAAATTTCTAACCCAAGACGGATTACTAGTTATGCAGGCAATCCGCAGACTAGGAAAATTAAAAAAAAATCAAAAATATTGAGGCGTTGAGAGCTTGAGGTTATAACCAACAAGACAGATAGAATACAATAATAAGAAAACATGCATTTGAAACAACTAAAATCTTGTAATTGAGATTCAATTATTGATTGCAATGTTAAGTATCGATGTTTTTTTATTCTTCCAATACTCTAAAATATTCAAATCTTGATAATATACAAATTCAAATTTTAACTCTTCCAAATAGAGAGATTTTTCAGCACTTGTAATTAGTTGACTCTAATATGTTATCATTTTTCTATATTAATTGAAATAATAATAAGAAAATAATTATAAATTAATTAGAGTATACTAGAAAATTATTAAGTACTTAAATCAAATATGTTTTTATTATTTTCTCCAACTTTTTTTACATTTTGTCAAGATGTATCTATGATAAAAGAAGATTATGATTATGAAAAACTTATCTTGTTAGTATTCGAATATTAGTAAAAAAACGTAAATAATTTTTCTTTCATAAGTTTTATTTTGTTTTGACATTTCTCAATCCGCGGGTCAATCCGTCTAAACCCGCGTGAGTTGATTCGTTTAGGTTCATCAAAATAGTGATTTGATAAAATTTCAACCCAATCCACTTAAATTATTTGTCGGAGCGGATCAATCTAATGCACCTCACTCAAGTTGACGGCTCTACCTTGTATTGATACAAATTTAAAAAAATAAACACACGTTTTTGATGATCATTAAGATGCTCATTTCTAATAGAGTTAGTTGCTATGCATATTTGTGTCGATCGCAATTAAGAAAATGTTAGAGAGCTATCTTGAGGTGATCATCCTTTGACCTTCCACATCGAAGGCGACCCATATCTAACCTTCCTCTTGATACGATAATTCGATAGCCACTTAAACTCGACGAACGATACAAAAGGAAGCATAGATGAGCAAGGTCGTAAACGAATCAAATATTCATGAATAAATTTGATATTCGATTCGATAAAAATTCATTTACGTTCGTTCAATATGTATCAAAGTTAATTAATAAACAAATTTGAAAAACTTAATAAATTAAATAAGCAAACTTGAACACATATATATTCATCTTATTAATATTCGTGAACAGTGTTCATGAAGAAACTCATTTAAATTTTTTTATAAATTTATTTATACTCATTTAATTAAAAGATTAAAATAAACAAACAAGTTTAACTTAGGAATTTGATAATATTTAAATAAATCGAACTTAAATAAGTTTTAATCGAGCTTGATTAGAAGTTTGATACCCAATAAATAAGTCAAGCTCAATTCAAGTGTAAGTCAAGCTTTATCTCTAAAAAAAAATAAGCTCGAATATATTTTTCAGTAGCTTGATTAATTTTAGATTTGACTTAGCTTGGCTTGACTCGACTTGATTATTTTATCAAATAAATCTGAACATTATAAAATTTGACTTGGCTCAACTCGTTTGAAACCCTCGAACATTGTAGCTAGGCTATATTAATTCGAGCACGAACATTGATGCTATTAAATTACAAAATATTTTGACAAATTTAAATTACATTGACGTTGTAGGATGCATTTAAAAAAAAAATTATCCTCGAGTACGGTACAACAATAAAAATGGAAAGACATTCCATAAGAGAACATAGTTTGATCTTCTGTTACAATATAATTCGGTGGTAAATTTAGAAAAAAATTATTCGGACAGTTCTGGGGCTCAGGAGTTTATCCGATTGACAGAATATGATTTCGACGTTGAACCGTCGTTCATGAATGGTATAACTGTAGAATCCTGATTTATTTTTAGTGATCGGTGGAGACCACTTGATTTTCGATATTATCCGACTTAATTATTGACGAGACGTTCTGAAGATCCGTGGAACAAAATCGATTACTTTTAGAGATTTATCATATCAAAGATTCGGATACTCCGATGCTGATAAAAAAAAATAGTCTATTAAATAATGGTATAAAACATAGGAAAATTAACATTGACATCTTCGCAAGTACATTCAACTACTAGAAAAGTTGACATTTTGTTTTTCGGAAGAAAAAAAATTCAACGCGATGATCATCAGTCCTTATTGGATCTATCCGTCCGCTGGATTCCATTATTTGACTCTTTTTTTCCCATCCAAATTCAAGAAATCCTGCGCGCTCGTATCCAGAGCCCTTAAAAGTCAAACATTTGAATAGTCAACGCGCCGACAAAGCACAGTATTCGCCTCCTCTCTGCTCTATAAATTGCATTCATTTCCATCGTCTCTTCTTCCACCTCTCACCGGAATAGAATCAATGGCTCTCCACCGATCTAACCCCATGGCACTTCTGCTGGCCCTCCTTCTCGCCGGAATCGCAGCTGCGGCCGCCCAGAACTGCGGCTGCTCCGCCGACCTCTGCTGCAGCCGCTACGGCTACTGCGGCACCGGCGACGACTATTGCGGCGACGGGTGCCGGGAGGGCCCCTGCTACACCTCCCCGACCAACGACGTCTCGGTGGCCGACGTGGTAACGCAGAGCTTCTTTGACGGGATCATCGGCCAGGCCGACAGCGGCTGCGTCGGCAGGGGATTCTACACGCGCGACGCTTTCCTAACCGCCGCCGGCTACTACCCCAACTTCGGCCGCACCGGCTCCGCCGACGACTCCCGCCGCGAGATCGCCGCCTTCTTCGCCCACGTCACGCACGAGACCGGACGTGAGTTTGAATCGCTTTCTTCGCTGTTCGAAAGTCCAAAAATCCAAAAGAGTCGATCGATCGAGCTTTAATTTTATTTTCGTTCTGAAATCCCGATCGACTTCTTTATTCCTAAATTCTTTGCAGATTTCTGCTACATCGAGGAGATCAACGGCGCATCGGGGGACTACTGCGACGAGACCAACACCGAGTGGCCGTGCGTCGCCGGGAGGAACTACTACGGCCGAGGCCCCATCCAACTGTCCTGGAACTTCAACTACGGCCCCGCCGGCAGGGACATCGGCTTCGACGGCCTGGGCGCGCCGGAGACTGTGGCCAACGACGTCGTCATCTCCTTCAGGACCGCCCTGTGGTACTGGATGAACAACTGCCACTCCCTCATCATCTCCGGCCAAGGATTCGGCGCCACCATCCGCGCTATCAATGGCGCGCTCGAGTGCGACGGCAACAACCCGGCGACGGTCAACGCTCGGGTCGGCTACTACAGGGACTACTGCAGTCAGCTAGGCGTTGACCCCGGCAGCAATCTCACTTGTTGAGTGAGTTCGTCGTAATAAAATGGGATCGTAATAATGTATTTCTCTTTCAAAATGAAATAAGTGTTTCTTCCACAATATCTCAAATACAGAAAATTGAGTAGAAAAAATAAATAAATAGGAAAAAATACAAAAGTTAAGTATCTCAAAAAAAAAAATCAGAAGTTTCAAAACTCGTCGTTGGATGTAGAGTTGGAAAACGAATCAAGTATTCATGAATAAATTTGGTGTTCAATTCAATAAAAGCTCATTTACGTTCGTTAAATATGCATCAAAGTCAATTAATAAGTAAACTTAAAAGCTTGATAAATTAAATAAATAAGTTTGAACATATATGTGTTCGGTTTGTTAATGTTCGTGAACAGTGTTCATGAATAAATTCATCTAAAAATTATTTATGAATTTATTTATACTAATTTATAAATAAGGATTAAAATATTAAAAATTTAAATAAACAAATAAGTTTAACTTAAGAGTTTGATAACATTTAAATAAATCAAACTTAAATAAGTTTGATTCAAGTTTAAATTGAACTTGATTAGAAGTTTAATACTCATTAAACAAGTCGAGTTCAATTTAAGGTCAAGTGAAATTCAATCTATAAAAAAAAAATAAACCAAATTTGAATATGTTTTTAAATAACCTGATTAATTTTTTATTTGATTTGATTTGATTCGATTTGACTTGATTTGATTATTTTATCAAATAAATTTGAACACTATAAATCTTAACTTAACTTGACTTGTTTACCACTCTAATTGGATGACATGTAAGTCACGAGTCTCGATCGAACAATTTGTTCTCCATCTCAGTCTCCATTCACTTTGAAGCTCATTGTCACTTTTATTGACATAACTCCTTGCACCATCCAAACTAAAAGGATAATTAGATGCATAAAATTTTTGCCGTACAGAATTTGAAAAAAAAAAAATCTATTATACACAATTGTATACAATTATTTTCATAATTTAAATATGTGATCTTTAAATCATGATAATAATGATGTGATAAAATCAGATCAACAATTAAGTTGAGGTGAAATCCAAGTTTGAATTTAGCCAAATAAAATATGATCAACTCAAGTCCATCCAAAGTGCACCTGAATTCAGTTCAATAATTAGATCGATCTGATCTCTTAAATTCAGATTTCCTAAGATCAGTTCGACAATTAAATTGATCTAATCTCCTAAGCTCAATAATCATTCAAGCTCAATTCGACATATTGATCTCTCAAAATCATATGATCATCCGAGTTCAGTTCGACAGTTAGATCGATATATCTCCACGATATCCTCTATGAAATCACATTTCCACAATTTTTTCTAAGAAATTATGACACAACGATCTTCTTCATAATACCATGACTCAACAATATTTTCTTCATAATACCATGTCTCAACAATCTTTTTCAAAGAGTGACGACTCCATAATCTTCTTCAAAAAGTTGCGTTTTCAGGTGGCATCTGAAAAAAAAAACATATTTTTCTTCCTATACAAAACTAAGAGGGGGGAGAGGAAAGATAATATTTCTTAATTTTTTACTCTCTTTTTATTTTGCATATTTTCTCTATTTTTCTCTCATTTCTAATTTAAATCTGAATCGAAATACTCCTCAATCTCCTCCTCACCTATTTTCGAAGCCATTCACATCCCAAGCATTTTCCATTCTGACGATCGATCTAAATCTAAGGAAGGTTGATCCTGCAAAAGAACAATTAGATCTAACACAATAAAAAAGACATGATCTATAAACCAATCAAAAAACTTCACTTTGTGAAATCTCCCTATCTCTTGATCTCATACCAAATAAAATAATTTTATCATTCCTTCCCTGCGCCATCCAAGCCAAACAAACTAATTCACCGTGGCGCACTTCTTGCCAACTTCCCTCAACAAAAGATCAAAGTAGTTATTAAGATATCACAAGGCAACTTCACCAAGATAAACTTACGCAAACCCTAAAGAGGCACCTCCTTTTTTTTTTTTTTTTTGCCGCTTTTGCAAATGTGCTGTATGACTGCAGACGACACATTTGCAAAATGCATAAACCAAATTTTATACTGATGAACTATCAGAGCAGCAAGTAATTTGATGCATCGTCCATTATATCAAAACCAGGAGGCCATAGCAACTTACAGATAATCGAAATGAACGAGTTCACAATTTATAAGTGACATAGTTGCGCGAAGATGCCAATTTCAGCCAACTAAAATAAACATTTGGAATACTGAGAAAAAGAAATTGAAGAGAACTTGCTGAATTAGAGCCTCCTTCCTCTCCTTCCACCCTTTCTGCGAGTGCTGTCTGTGGGTATGGGAGTTACATCCTCTGTAGTACCAGGAAAAAAAAAAATTAAAAACAAATAACTTTTCCAAGCATGAATTTTAATGAATGTCTACCATGTACCTCTATTTATAAAAAGAAATGCAAAGTGAATAAATAGATTTTACTAAATTAAATTTGAAGATGCCAACATGAAGTGAATCAGGTGATAAATGTATCTAAGGAGTGATTTTGACCAAACAAGAACACTAGCAGTCATGCACAAGACAAGGGGGCAAAAGTTTAAATAATAATAATAGGAAAAGAACTTGCCAATACGGCCAATTTTCATGCCAGCTCGCGCAAGTGCCCTCAAAGCAGATTGAGCACCAGGACCAGGTGTTTTTGTTTTATTCCCGCCAGTGGCTCTCAGCTTAATATGCAAAGCAGTGACACCGAGTTCCTACCGAGGAATGCGAAAATAGTTACAAGAATCAGTTTAAACAACGAGTGGATATCGAGAAAATAACAAGTCAAAGGACAGACTTTGCATCTCTGTGCAACATCTTGTGCTGCAAGCATTGCTGCGTATGGAGATGATTCATCCCTGTCAGCCTTGACTTTCATCCCCCCTAAAACAGCATAAACTTTTTATGTCCGAACTCATTAAATAAAATAATAGAAGAACAGGCACAAGTAGAAAGTAAGCCAAAAAAAGTTAGAAAAGAGACCACATAAAGGTCACAATTACATCTCTTGTAGATAAATTGAAGCTTCCGAGAATGCATGAGATGGCAATTTCTTCATTCAAACATGCACCATGATTATTCAATACTCAAAAATATGTTGCATTGTTAATCCTTAAAATTAAGTGCTTCTACTCTAATCTACAACAACAACAACCAAGTTTTATCCCACTAGATAAGATCGGCTATATGAATCCTTCTATGTCATTGAACTCTATCTTCTACTATATCATCATCTATATTTAAATAAATTTATCTTATGTTATTATTGTTAATCAAGTCTTTTTTGATTTTCCTCGTTTGATATATATATTTGTCATCGTTTCACATCGCTTAACTGGAGCAGAGGAATTTGAGGACTTCCCCAAATTTAGATAATTTGAAAAATCATGATCCAATTACCTTCATGAAAGAAGACAGGCATAAAACTTAATTCCATAACTCATCCTTGTTATTCAATTCCATAACTCATCCTTGTTATTCCATGATTCAGTGATTCTTCTAGAAGAGAGTGGTTATCAAAAGTATACTAAAATTTTAGCTAAGGGAGTAGGATTAGCTTTTAAATACTCCTCAATCTCCATAGAAAACTCAAAAAAGATGTGCATAAATATTCTTGGACAGTAGATTTCATAAAATGAATCACTTAAGAAAATGGACATCAAATTCAAAGCACCATCAGATTAATAATTTTGAAGATAAATCAACAAAACTTTTTCAGATAAGTTTAGGTTTTAGTTTAAATAGCATAAAAATAAATAAATATGAATGTGCCCCTCATCCATAAACTAGGCACACTTCACAAGAGAGTTGGCAAGAGGTATCCACTGAGCAAATACAGATGAACAACATAAAAGATGCAGCACATCTATAAAGCACATATTTATGGATAATCAAATGCCACATCAGAAGGGCCAAAGATTCAATGAAACAAGGAAAGATCTCAAAGAAAAACTCTCTGAAACCAAAAATTTCATATTGCACGGCTATGACTCGAAACGCTTCCACATGGTACACGGAAGGCGATCTTAAGGGCCGTGCTTAAAAAACTGGAGAATGAGAGCAAAATCAAGTCTAATAGCATTAAGCACAAATAGAGTAACAACAATATAATGTGTAAACCGGCAACTTGTTCCAACCAAAATCAAGTCTAATAACATTAAGTACAACCACTAAAAATCACATTTTATTACCATCAAACATGTTCATGCTGGTTAGACAGCTTGCTAGTATCAACTGAATCTAAGAATTTGCAATCATATGCAATGTGAGAAAATGAAATATAGATAAAGTTAATACCTGTAATACGAACAAGTGTTTCCCTCCCAGACAAATCTGTAACATGCTGCAAGTCCAAAACAGGTGAGAAAAATTAAAGGTTTAATACCCTTTCTAAACCAACAGATCAGAAAGTGGAATTATTTGACTCACGATGAAAGTATCATTAAAAGAAGCAAAGATGTGGGCAACACCGAACACTTGCTCCCCCTCCCGTACAGTCGGCCCAAGCGTCACATTCTCCTCCTTGGGCTCCCTAGTCTTCTTTCTTCCCGACTACAAAACCAACAAGCAATAAGGAAAAAATAGAAGAAGAAAAAAAACTGAATACCCCCTAAATCTGAAGTTACAAAGGAGAAGAACATAGCAAATAAGTTCATGCAGTCGCAAATCAGCAACCTCGTAAATCCGCACCTAGCAGATTTCAACTAAAAGGGAAATCATTCGAGGTCACAACACCATATTCTACGCAACCGACGAATCACTCACCATAGTGGTAACAAGACGAGGAAGCAAGAGCAACGGCGACGGCGAGAAGCGGATCGAGCTTCGGCTGGGTGGACGAACAAAACCTAATCGACACGCCCTATTTATAGTGCTTCTGCAAGATTACGCCCCCTGGCTCGCAGATGTCTTTATACCGACCCCAACAGATATGTTACTTGTTGGGCCATCAATTATATAACTGGGCTTTTCTTCGGCCCACTCCCAAGAAAAGGTTAAAAAAATGACGTGAAAAAATTAATTGACAGCTGTGGGATTTGAACCCACGCCCTTTCGGACCAGAGCCTAAATCTGGCGCCTTAGACCACTCGGCCAAACTGTCATTTGTGTAAATCGTAAGTCTAATAATAATAAATCTCATCATGTTTATTGTTCTGTACTTTCCATATCGATAATGTGAAATTTTTTATTAATAATTTACCGCATCGTTAGTTAGCCCTGTTTTAGTTTCTAAAATGTTTCTTCTTCACATTCACGTACACTCATTGTGTACCAATATTGGTCCATATAAAAAATATAAAATTGTTATATTAACGACTTTCTCAATTGTTCTTATTGATGAAGAAAATAAATTAAAATTTCATATAATAAGTATAAAGAAGAGAGTCGATCGATAATTTAAGATATGAAATTTATGTTCTGAAATCTAATAGTAGTTGGAAGATGTCAACTTTAGTTGAGCAACAAGAGAAAAAAAAAATACTGTCCAAAATAAATGGAAAAAAGAAAATCCAAGACATTTAAAAAAATATCAATAAGTTTTATTTTTAAAAGAGATTATATATATTAAATAATTTACTATAATATATATAATAGAATACTAACTCTTTATTTAGATACTTCTTCCAAAATACAAAAAGAGAGGTGTCTTAATGAAAAATTGAAAAGAATGAGGTGTTTTGTGTGAACCAGTAAAGTCCTACCCTAGAACATGATCGGGGGTGCTTCTCTCTGTCTCTCGTTCGCCTGACCCCTGTGCTTCTCCGCCTCTCCTCGCGTCGTTGGCGATTGGCGATTGGACCTCGATTCCGGCTGTTCGGCGGTGTCTGATCGGCTCCTTTTCGGCGGTTTCGCCAGGCAATTGAAACGGTAGTTGATTGGCTGGTCCGTCTCTCACAGATCACGATCTTGCACCGGGCACGACAGTAGCAGTTCGTCCTTTGTCGGCATCGAAGCGGATGGCGGTGTCTCCGATCTCACTCTCGGAGGGACGGCGTTCGCCCATCATCACCCTTTCCTTTCAGCATCTCCCTCCTCCAGCTGTTGTTCATCTCACCTTTTCGACCTCTTCTCTCACTCATTCAGGCCACTAGCTCCCCACTTCTGGTGTGGCCTCTCGCTTCTCGGCAATCACTTCTCACCAGAAGCACTGGAATCTGGAATTAGGTATGGAAGACTTTTCTCACCAAATATTGTTAGATTCATTCTTTCAGAATTGTTCTTTTATCATCGTCTTGACTCCTTCAATGACCTAATGAAGCATTAGAGAGAGAGAAAATGATTTGATAACTAATTCGAGACAATTATAGTGTTTTCGCCAAGATTAAATTAATGGCAACAATTTAGAAACTATCACTATGATTATTTCTTCTCAGAATGCAACCTCATTTTTCCACGTTTCTAGCACTCCGTAGTGACTACGATGAATTTATTAATGAAAACCATATAGTAGTTAAACTTGAGGGAGAAGAATAGCATATTAACCTAGAAGTTGTACTTGCCAAATTTGTGTTAGTTCCAATCATACCTTCAACAATGTTCATAGGTTTCACCTGCCAAACCTTTGAGACGAACCTGCATAAAATCATTTTGCAGTAAATTGCTTCATTTTTGTTATTCACAAAAAGTCCATATTTTTTTCCCTATAATTGAAGAAGAATAAGTTTTTATTGGACTGACGGATAAGATGATGAGATGCATTAACTTAAATTTGCATCCATGTGATGTGCTGCTTGGATCTTAGGCAATGAAGTAATGAATCCTGAAGCATTGTCAAAAAAATTGACAAAGCTGTTATGAGCTTTATTTTGGTATAAGAAATGGTTTTTTCCCCAAACAAGCAAAGTCTAGAAACTTTTAATGTCTAGCTCTTTGTTGGAAGGCTTGAGAAATCTCCTTTCTTTTGGTTGTAAACTATGTCATTCTCTTGCCTTTTGAATGGTAAAAGGGTTGTATACATGTTTTGTTGTCGTCCGTTTTTCCATAGAAAAAATATAATAATAAAAGAAAATGTTGATTCGCTTTTGTAGTTAAGACTATTCTATAAATCTTCAATGTAAATACACTCAACATATATTTTTTAAATTCATTATTTAGTGGGCTAACTAAGTAGGTGAAAATCTTAGTTTCAATTTATTTGTGAACGCCTCCTAACCATACTAAGCTGAGGCAAAATCTAAACATCCACTTGCAATTGCACATCGAAGATATCATGATACAATTTCTTAATGTTCCAATTCCACCCCTCCCTTTTTTTGGATTGTGCTATTATGAGTGAACCTTTATTTCTTCTCCACATATCTCTCCTCTCTCCCCCCTGCATACCACTGCCACGGAAGGCAGATAACCTCCAGATTGTCTTCCTCCCACCTGCAGCGCTGTCCACCAGCAATATTGGCTATTTGGTCATGCCCCATACAGATCCTTTATCTCCAGCCCCGGCACCATGAGACCCTCTTCCTCTAATCTGTGTGTGTGAGTTGCACAAATCACACAACCAATGCCGATCTCTCTACTCCTAGTCGATTGAGCAGTACAACAACCTTTAAGCAAGGGAACCTTCATCAGTGAAAACACACTGAACTTTGTTTATCAATGCATGTGTAGATGATCCTACATTGTAGAATGTAACAAAATCCTCCTCCTCCTTTCCCTTTTCCTATAAAGGGAGGCCTTGGTGAGCCTCCTGTAGGTTGCAGAAGACTCGGTTGCTTAATCAACCCCTTGTTCTAGCGATGAGGATGCTCCCTCCATTAGTGGAATCGTGACAAATGCTAGCACCAACCAAATCTCACCAAGGCAGGTTTCTTCTTCTCCCTTGAATTCATGGATCCATGTATGCTTGCAACTTTAGGATTCCTCTTCAACCCTTCAGTCATGGTATAGACATGTTGGTAATAATAGAATTTGACTTGTGGTTTTCTTGTTTTGGATTGTGGCATGCTGGCTGAGTAATAAGGGTCACGTTTCCTTGGATTAATCTATTGAACTAGTAATTTCATGTGTTAATTTAAGTTGTTCATTGAATGCCAAATTGGTGGTTGCTGAACATATGGGTTGTGAAAGTTTTTGAAGGAGTTTATGTTGGTCTCTGAGAGATTGTAGGGTTTGATTTCCTGCAAGTTTAAGGAGGTTTAAAAGGAAATGTTGTAGTACTTTCAGAAGCGACTAGCAAGGGATTGGTAGATTAATTCTCTTGTCTATCTAACGTTAATTGTGATCTTGAATTAACCATTGATTGGAAATTTCTTTTGAGACATTTTGTGTCAAATTGGGAACCAATTTGTAGAAGAGGTGAATGGATGGTGCCTGGTTCTTGCTACTTTTATCTCCTTATGGGGTCTTCAAAGTGTGATAAAATCCTCAAGATAAATGATTTTTCCCTAAATTCTTATTACTTGTATCTGATAGACTTTATTCAATTGATTGGGCATTCTAGATGCCCTCAATTTCCTTTGCATTGATATATGACAATTGTTTTCCATTTTTCTTGCTAGACTCACAATAAAATCCATTTCTTTGACCTCATTATAATGCATTTGCACTTGAATCTTCACCTTTTTCCAGGAAGAAATTATAGAAACAAGATTTCAGAATTTATTATGGGTACTACTCGTAGCATTTGATTCATTTTCAAATTTTTCCGGTGAATTTGCAGACTGGAAGCACAAAGACACAAATTGATGCTTCTTTATACAATGTTCTTCTAGGTGAGTCAAGCCACACAGTAGGCAGATTGAAGGTGGTACTGATCAAACCATGGAGCATTCTAAGTGGAAGAAGGTGGCATATGGAGGGATGCAGCCGGGATATGATGACAACTATACTGATGAATCATTCCTGGAAGAGATGGTTATGAATGCTAATGTGGTAAAGAGGGACATGCCAAAAGTGATGCTTGATTCTGTTTCCATAACTCAATATATTTGCATCATAGCTCTTGTGGTCTCTGTATGGGCTCATACATTGAGTTTGCACATTGACGAAATCTCTCTCCTTAAACTGGATATAGGTCTTCTTGCACTAGGATTTTCAGTCCTCTTGCTCACTGCAAGACAGCTTTCCATCCAACTTCTCTCACATTATCTTCTTAATATTTCATTCTTCATCAGTGGATTATATGTTTTAGCACCAATCTATTACACTCTTACTAGATCTATCAGTTCAGATTCAATAGTGGCATTGACTGTATCACTTCTGATAATTCATCTTTTCCTTCATGATTATTCTGGTTCCACGATAAGACCTCCTGGTGCTCTAAAGAATCCAAATTTGGCTAGTAATATCTCCTTGAATGCATCAATAGTGGCATCGGTTCTTGTGGCTTCTCGTCTTCCATCCATACTTCATGTTTTTGCCATAATGCTTTTTTCTTTGCAAATCTTTCTTTTTGCACCACTTATCACATTTTGCATTAAGAAGTACTCCAATAAAGTACATCTGTGTTTTTCCTTTGCATTAATGAGCATGGCCTTGAGTGTGGTGTACCAGTTGCATAGCATGTTGTTCACACTTTTGTTAGGCCTTCTATTTTTCATCTCTTTAGTTTGTCCTTACTGGCTTATAAGGATACAAGAATACAAATTTGAGATAAATGGTCCGTGGGACGAGGCTAAGCTCTGCTTTGACATCACTGAGTAATCATTGAGTTTTAGCATTGCTCAAGGATTCTCTTATCTTTGGACTATCATGTTTCTCTTGTTTCAGAGGACTGGAATAATTGAATGCTACTACTGCAAGCTTGGTGAGCATTGTTTCATAAAGGAAAGCAAATCCAAACAAGATACTGATGTATGCATTTAATGCCTAATCATATTTATGGAACTAAAATGTCGTCGTGCCTGTCCAATGTTTCACAGAGTTCTTTATGCATGTCAAATGTTTGGCAGAGTTTAAATACTAGTATCAAGTTGATCTATATATGCTCTAAATGCATGCACTTTTTTCCTTATTATATTCTCTTTATTTTTGTTTAAATTTACCTCACTTTTGTCCTAGTAAGCTTAGTCTTGTGCATCTTCCAGTTGATTACACCTGGTTTGCATAGATGGAGAATTTGGTGATGGTTTCAGTTTATGCAGTCATGGGTCATTGCAGGGATGTCTCGGGAGGGTAATGAAAAGTTGAGGTAGTTAGAGCTTAAAGAGCATATAACTTCTGTCATTTGGTTCGGGAAGAAGCGACGATGGTCACAGTAGCTTGAAACTTGCGACTGAAAGCCGAAGGTGAAGCAAAGAAAAAACTCGAAATACCATAGGAAGAAGAGGTATGTGTGTGGTTATTGATCACTGTGGTAATCAAGGCAAAGGTGATTTCTTGAACCATCAATTTCGCAGATCAGGTGAATCAGATTATAGTGAAATTTCCTTCTGATATATATCGGTTGCATTTCATATGATCTATAACAGATATTTTAAGTGTCTGAATTGCTGAGCATACAAACAATTTGTTTTTAAATTTGCTCAAATGAAAAATCTGAAGAAAAAAAGGGAAGGTTCTCCTCTAGTAAATGGTGAAAAGGCAACAACTTGGAAGAATTTCCAATGAGGCCTTCATCATTGAAAAAACACGTAACTTTGAATATGAGCGTTTTTATTCTTTGATAATGGTTCATCTGTCAATGCTGCAACTGTGTAAGAATCACTTGTTAATTTTGTTTCACCATTTTTTTTTAAAGAATATATCAATCTTCCAGTGATTATGTCTGTCTGCAGTAATATCAAACATGTTTATTAATCTTTCTGCAAGCATAGACCTTATCATTTTGGGAAGAGCTTACCAGTTTCTGTATAGTTAAAGTCCAGTACCAATTTAATCCGAGGCTTAAGATGCAAGTAGTAAATCAGATATTAAGCTCTCTTTTTAGTATCAAATGGAAATGTTTTCAATTTCTATCATACAGACATGTCTTCTTGTTGGCTGTTTACATTTCTAAACCTTGTAGAAATTGAGTACATGGCAACCATCAAAATCAAAGAATTAAAAGGAAAGTTTCAATAATTCAAATACAAAGCACAAATTTCTACAAACCCTGATATGTTACAGAAAGAATGGTGCAGTGAAATCTAATGGCAGTAGTAGCATTCACAGTTTCACACATATAGACTGTGTGTATACAATTTCATTTTTTTTTTTTTGTGTGTGAACAACTTAACTATCCAATACTAATATTTTTTGAGATGTAGGCACTGCTCGATGTCAATCGATATCGACCAGTGTGTTGCCTGATGCTGTTTGTCATGAGCTTCTAGCCGATATGCCTCCTAACTGATATACTACAGCTACAGCACAGCCCAGTACAGCACCCACTACAACCTGATGAACATATAAAGAAGAAAGATTAGGAAAAGAAGCAGCTAAGTGAACATATTTTCCATATAGAAGCATAGAATACATATGCGAAATAATATTCTTTGGTAATAAAAACATGGAACCGTCACATTAGCAACCCCTACTACTACGTAGAGGGGAATTCATCAAGATTTCAATTGGCAAATGCAAAGGAAGGGAGTCCTCGATAGCCAAAGGTGATGAATTCTTCGAGAATTGACCTCTGTCTAATATGGACAGATCTCTCTGCATTTGTTAACTAGGTTAGCCTTGGAGGCTCAGTATTCTTTGGCAATAAGGTGAAGTTTACGGAGGTTAAGCAATCAGGAAAGTTCTCAGAACATGAAATTGCTTACAGATATATTCCACAACATAGATGTCTATATGTGTAGGCAATAAACTAGGCGTTTGCATATCCAATCAAACCTGAAGAGGAGTATGGCCAAGAAGTTCGCGCAGTGGTCTGGAGTCATAGAGTGGATGTCCTTCTGGAAGTTCATATAGAAGCTGATTTAGCACCTGAAATGGGCAAGAAAGAATAATTCTATGCATGTTTCCGGGATCAAGTCTTGTACCTGAACCATTTTTAGCATGACAATCAAGAAATCAAAATTCAAAGCTAAAGGGAACGGAGGAGGTAAATTCTAGTAGCAAAATTATCAAGGTATCATGTAAAAGATCTGCATATTTACTAAGCCTTCAAAAGGAATCTCGACAATTTTATAAGAATGACACTTTTTGGTTTAGCACAATACCTCACTGTCAAAAGTAACTGCAGAGAATCACATGGATAGCCCCTTCTTTTTCTATGCATTTCCAGTCTTTTAAAAAGGCAAATTTGCATATGACAGAAACCTTCTTGCTCTCCCAAGAAACATTAATGGTGTTTAAACAAGTTGTTCAGAAAGCATTCAGCTCGCACAAACAATATATATATATATATACAAGTTCCTATTTCAGTGAAGATGTGTTTTAAATCTATAAGGCCTTTACCAACTAGGTAAGTTAGCACATTCAGAGAACACACAGGATTCACTCTGGTTTTCTCTAGGATCGTTTAGCTCGCATGGAACAATGTTTTCAATTTGGTGGATCCCTTGTAGAGTCAGTTGAATTCTTAATTTTGGAGATTTCTTGTAGGTCACATTAGAGCGTTGAATGTTGATAGCAACAAATTGTTGAATGTTAAAATAATAATAATAATAATAAAAACAATTTAAGTCATGATGCAACTAGTTACAAGATACCTCTGCCTGCTTTCCAGCATGCAATCGAACGCCAGAAGCATCACATATTACCTGAAAAATAAGAAACATCAGTTAACCTACTAGAAGCTGAACACCATTAAACAGTGATCCCTGAAGAAAGCTGGTTAGTCGATTCTCGTACAGATAAATATAACCGGAAAAAGGTCCCCAGTTTGTATTTAGGGAATGGAAACTTCAGATATGTCTAAGAAGAGGAGATTGCCATCGAAACAGCAACTTAAATGCACAGTGCTGGATAAAAGGTTTTCAAGAAACTTACCACAGCTGCTAATATTGTGGCTGTAGCAAAAGCAGAACTGCCCCAGCCATCATGGATTCCAATGGCTACTGCCAGTGCAACCACTGTTGCTGAATGAGATGAAGGCATACCACCAGATCCAATAAGCCGCTTAGGATCCCATCGCCTTTCGTTATACCTGTGAAGAATCGATTAATAATTCAAACTGTCGAAACAAATGCTTCATTATCTCAACATGCAACCCAAGAAAAAAAACCATCTTGCTAATGAAATATACATAAAAGGCATGGATAAGTAAAAAAATTCTATAATGACAAACAAATAGCATGACAGCATCCAACTTACTGCCCATCTACATAAACCAAAATTCACTCCTTTTTCTTCTCGAGAAGCATATAAACTGTTATACCATATTTTCTTTAAAGTAATATTAGGTAAAATTGAGGTCAAGCCTTCTCCGTTTTCCTTTTCTTATTTTCCGCTATTTTCTGAAAAATAACTTTTCCATATTTTTCGATTTTTCAAAAAATATTCTCTTATTTTTTAGAAAACGAAAATGAAAAATATAAACCAAATAAGTTTTCTTATTTTCCCATAAATAAAAATAAAAAATATTTCATTTTCTACGTACCAAATGCACCCTTAGGTAGCGTTTGATTTGCGATTTTTATTTTATTTTTTGTTTTCATTTTCTAAGAAAATGAGAAAATACACAAAACACCATTTGATTCGCATTTTTTATTTCCATTTTTTAAAAAAGAAAGCTTTAATTTGGTTCGAAAACAGAAAAGATCGAAAATTCATTCTCTATTTTTTGAAAAATGAGAAATTATACGAAAATGAAAAATGGTAAAAGGCAAACCAAATGCAGCCTTAAATTCTCTCTCTCAATCTTGCAAGTCTTATTCCACTAGATGGAGTGAATCCTTCTACGTTATTAGACTTTATCTCCTACTATATCATCGTCTATACTTAAATAAATTTTATCTTGTTTTATTATTGTTAATCAAGTCTTTTTTTATATTCTTCTTCCTCGTTTGATGTGTATCTTTATCGTCGTTTCACATCGCCTAATTAGAACATTTATTAATCGTTTAAGTACATATCTGTATCACCTTAAACATGTCTCTCGAAATTTTTTTTCAATAAATACAACTCTGACTTTATCTCTAATACTCTCATTTTATTATTTAGTTCATCCTCATATGTCCATACATTCATTTTAACATCCTTATCTCTGCAACTCTCATCTTTTACTCATGTGTTCGAATCGTACTTTTGATACTAAATAAAATATCATAAGCGTGAAAAAAAAAATATATATATATATAATATCCTTCTATAAAATCATATCAAAGTTTGCTAAGAAATTTGCAACGATGATATCTAATTAATTTTAGTAAATAGATTTGAGTCAAACTCTTGGAGTCCTTTCAAAAACCTTCTTTTTTTTTCTTTTTTTTTTCTTACTTGGCGGGAATGGGGGAGGCAAGGAGTGAGTGGGAGACTGTTTCTGCCATTTACTTGGGTGGAAAATCTTAAGAATGCAAAATAACAAATGGTAAACAGCCCTTCTTCTGTAGTTTTATTTCCTCCCAATGTGCGTGGAAATGAAAGAAAGGAAACGGCTCTTAGAGTCTTTATGATTAAATTAAACTATCTATCTCTCTTTGGAAAAACAAAAGTACACCAAACTAATTTCATATAAATCTCCTTTCTCACCATAGCCACCGCAAACATCTATCGTATCTACGATCACATCCTTTGCATATCTTCACCCATGGCATCTAATCCCCATTATATTATATTGGAATTAAGGCTATAAATGAATTAAGTATTCATGAATAAATTTGGTGTTCAATTCGATAAAAGTTTATTTACGTTCGTTTAATATGCATCAAAATCAATTAATGAACAAGCTTCAACAATTTGATATTCGAGCTTGTTAATATTCATGAACAATGTTCGCGAACAATATTCGTGAACAATGTTTATAATTAGATTCATTTAAAAATTATTTCTGAACTTATTTATATGTATTTATAAATAAAGATTAAAATATTAAAATTTTAAACAAAAAAACTTAACTTAAAAACTTGATAATGTTTAAATAAGTCAAACTTAAATAAATTTGAATCAAGCTTGATTCAAACTTGAATCGAATTTGATTAGAAGCTTGATACCCATTAAACAAACCAAACTTGAATAGATTTTTCAATAGCTTGGTTAATTTTAAACTTGACTTAGTTTGACTTAATTATCTTATCAAACAAGCCTAAACACTATAAAACTTGGCTTGACTCGTTTATCGTCGAATTCCTATTCCTCTAGCCTTCCTCTCAAGTAAACGAATAAAAAGAACATTCAGAAACTAAACCTCTTAATTCTATCCTAACTCTGTAATCTCCATCCTATTTTTTCATCCTCAAGTAAACAAGGAAAAGCAAGGACACTGATGCGAGTCTTTGCACTACCATTCAGGCATTTACTAAGTGCAGACTCGAGCAATCAAGCCAACCAATTGAAAATACAAGTGGAGATTCATCTATTTGAGATGACGATCTAATTTCATTTCTCTAGATTCTCAAGAACCACTGTGTTCTCGATTCGGCATTTCTACATAGACAGTAGACAAAGAAACGACAATATTCATCGCAAAAATCCAAAAACAAAATCACGAGCCCACAGTACTTGTTCCCAAAAGCCCCAACCGATCAAAATCAAAGTCGGATCAAGATCCAAAGTTTCTCGAATGAAACGCGCACGATTTCCAATTGAAGTAACGCGGAGCTCCAAAAGGAAAAAAAAAAAAAGGTTTAGAAGTAGATGCATCCCGATCCCAGAGGAATATGCGGAGAAGGAATCTTACCAGGTAGTGAAGATCTTGGCTGCTTGAGCGATGGCAAAGGCGAGGACGGCGGAGACCAGCGGGTAGGCATGGAAGAGGAAGAAGGGAGCGCTCGATCGCCACCCCGGCGAAGCTACTTCCTCCATCTTTCTCATTGCCAATTCGGAGATCGACGAGGCCACGCTTGCCTCAGTAACTGATCATCACAGGAATCGAGAGAGAGGAAGAAGAAGATGGAGAAGGCGAGGCGAAGCGAAGCCAATCGAACATGGCGTGTTGGGGATTCCATCCGAAGCTGGAATATGCTGCAAACGGAATTGGTTGCTTTCAAGTCTCATTCCATTTCAGTTCCCCCACCGTACCCACTTTTCGACCGCCGTAGCTTTGCTTCATGATGCAGGTATATTCCGGGTAGTATTGGAAAAGTACTCGAAGAAATTGGATTTTGTTTTATAGTTACTTGGAATTTCGGAGTTGCCGTTACTTTTCGGGCAAAGCGACGAATTTTGAATTTTGAATTTTGTTTGACAAGATATTTTCTTATTTATTTATTTTTTTTCGATATTTTTGATTAAAAGGGTAAAATACAGTCAGATGAGATTTTTACTCGATCTTTTTTTTTAACAATAAAAAAAATCACTTTAAATAGTATAATTGGTATATAAAATAAGTTGGTCAAAAATATTCAAATTAATTTGAATTATTTAATTTTAATCGAAATCACTTGCTAATTACTATAGTATCAAAATATAGAATAGCGATTATACTATTTTAGTAATTATATAATAGCTTGCATAATAATTTTAAAGTGAATTTAACTAGACTAAAATGATTTTTATTAAATTTAATATAATAATGTCATATGATTAATGAAAGAAAGCTGGATTCGAATTTTGAAAATAATTTTTTATTTAAAAAAATGATAAACTATGTATAATAAATCTTTTCTTTGAAATATCAAATGACAGAAGCTCTGTCCGTCAACTTAAGTTGACTAATAATTTTCAACGAGTTAAGAGTATTGAAAAAGATATTAGACTAATTCATTAAAAAAAAGCTTGTAAATTAATTTTGAAACTCTTTTATATTCAAAAATAATTTTAAAATAATTTTTATATTTAAATTTTCGAATTATCTAATTTTGAAGATGATCGATCCGGTCCTATGGATATATGACGGTTCGTTAAATAATTTCTAAATGAAATATACTCTATCAATTATAGGATAAATCAAAGAAGTATTCACGGTTTAATGGCTAATTCTTTCGACGGAATTATATTATTCTTATGAAATAAATCTGATATCAAAGATATATTCTATTCAAGAAAGCAAACTCTCAATTCGCATTTGGTTCAGAATCCTCTAACTATTTTTTTTTAAATTTAAAATCAAATTTATTCCGATAAAAAATCAAACCACACGAACTGCACTATCCACGAGGCAATATTTTTTTCTCTAAATTTTTTGGCAAATGGGATTTGAACATCGTAGAATCTAAATAATAATGGAGGCAAAAGATCTACAATAGCTCTTTTTTGCAGGCACCGCGATATCTTGAACCTTCGATTTAATTACTCTCTGAGAATGATCGATCATATCTTATAAATTTTTGGGACGTCTCACGAACAATTGAATTGGATAAGGTCGAAATCAAGTGACCTCCATCGACCACAAAGGAATCAGAGAAGCTCTCATAATTTTTTCACGGTTCAATTCGAATTTCATAGTCGCATCATCCCTAAACGACGATCCAAGGACGAAATCATATTTCATCCACCGAATCATGGATCCCAGAATCATTCGAATGAATTTTTTTTCTAAATTCATCATTGAACGATATCGTTATAGAGAATCGAATTGTATTTTTCTATAGAATATCTTTTCACTTTTATCACCTATCTTCGCGAGCTGCAATATGATGCAAAAGGTTAGAATCCGTCAACCTAATGATCTCTATCAGTCCGTCTTCGAACCATTGTAAATGAGATAAATCACGATAGATTTTTGACCCTTGAGATTAGTAATTAGTGCATGGAAGAATGACAAATTCGTATTTACGAAGAATTAATCCGTTGTCCTATAATATAACTATATAAGTTACAATAGCTTTTACAGTTACAGTCTCAGCATCTACATTCACCAAATGATTAACCAATCATTCACGGGCCAAACTTCCTTCCTTCTTTCCTTTTCTTTCAGTAAATCTTTATTGCAGGTAAACTTCTTGTCTGCTAAGGAGTAAGGATGATGGTCCTTCAGCTGTAGCCCTGATCGATTACTTCTACCTTTACAGCTCCAACACACGTAAGAACAAGCTTCTCCATGTTCTGTAGGATTGAAACAAAATCCATTGATGTGATGGAAATATCTTTAGTCACGTGATAAAGTCAGATCAATAGTCTAACTAAAATAGAATTTTAAATCCATCCGTTTATCTCGGTCATCTCGATCACATTTTATCTCGATTTTATTTCAGCTCGGCAATAGCTCAACTCGATAATAGCTCAGTTTGATCTTAACTCACCTCGATAGACGGCAGTAGCTCATCTCGACAATAACTTAGCTCGGACAGATGTCTCAATTTTATCTATCACACTAATTTAGATCAGCATCATTAAATTAGGTTCTCATTATAATGAAATTTTGCTTCTCAAAATCTTCTCTGTATAATCATATCTTTATTATAATAATGAAGCCAAGTTTTCTTGAATTTCTTATATAGTTATCGTTTTTTGTAATAAGACAAGATCCTCTCTGAATTATTACATCTCTATTAGATCATATCTGATGATGTGATATCCATATCAGTACATTTGTTTATATACGCTTTCGAATCTTATTTAATTTTTTATTATTTTCCTTCGTATTTTCTCCGTATTCTAATTTGGATATCAAAGGAGTTTGATCGAGTTCCTCTTCAGCCCTCTTTTTTTATCTATCTGTTAGTCTTGTTAGGTCACGGCTCCAATCCAATAACTGATCTAAATGAAAGAGCAATCGTCTCGCCCCGTAATCAATCGGTCTCTCACCTCGCCTGTGAATACTCTGCAACGGAATCCCATTCAACAATTTCAGACCGCGCAACACATACCAATGGCTGAATTCCGATACACTTGCGAAGCTAACAAGTGTTTGATCTATGTCTTCTTTTTCTTGAATCTCTAGTTTAGCAAAAGAATAACATCGATCACATGCAGCATCTCTAACTTTTTTTTAACAAAATCATATCTTTCTTTTTTTGTTTTTCCAACCCAAAGACGAGATTTTTATTTGCAGGAGGTCGTCAATCTGTTCGCCGCCGTTGCACTGTTTCTGCTGCTGTGGGCGCAGTGGCAGTGCTCTGCTCTGCTCTGGCAGCGCCCACTGCTGCTTGCTCGTACCCATCTCACCCCTCCATTGATGGCGAGGGACGGATGCCTGCCTTCTCGGGCGGAACCCATGTGCCCTCTTTATTGCACAGGTTGCGTTTGTCCTTTACGGAAGCGTTTGCAAGTTTCCTGAATGCTAGAGATTCCGAGGGAGGGCTGGTTTGCGATTAGTCGTTTTCCTGAGTGGTTGGTCCTTTCCCCTGATGTTCTCGTCTCGGACTAGCCCTCGCGCACGAGGAGTGGGATCAGGCGATAGATTCCCCTTTCCCTTCCGTTTCTCCGCCGTTTTCTTGGCGGGCTGAGCTCGAGTTCTTCTGGAACCGGAGTTCGCGGCCTTGCGGCATGCCGGTGTGGAAATCGAGGCGTTCTGCTGCATTTTTCGTTTTCTGCGCCGATTTTGGTCGGAAAATCGCGTTGTTCCGGTGAAATTAAAGCTCATCATTGCAATCGAACGAAGGGTCCTGCCGTCCCAGCCGCCGCGCTTTCTTGGTTCCTATGCCACTCTAATTAGGTCAGACATAGCAGAGATTTTAGATCCGTGAAATCGCCATTACTTTCTTGGGAAAACGTCTTGTTTTCTTCTCGAATTTGAAGGAACGCAGCCTCATTCGACAAGGAAGGACCTCGCTTTCTCATGTACGAGCTCAAGATGGCACCTTTTTGCGTGTCCTTGACAACCTTCTCGTTTTCCTTGCTCTTCTTGTTCCCGCTATCGGAGCAAATTCAAACAGCACACACGCAGTTATTGCTACAGATGAGGAAGCAACTGCAGTACCCAAAGCTGCTTGATTCTTGGAACACCACTGACAATCTCTGTGACTCACCTTCTTCGCCAAACCTAAGCGTCACTTGTAATGGAAGCTCAGTCATAGAGCTCAAGATTGTGGGCGACAAGCTCGCGAAGCCTGGCAAGTATGACGGCCGCTCAGTTCCAGGGAAGACGCTTTCCGCAGCCTTCGTCGTCGATTCCTTTGTCACGACTCTGGCCAGGCTGACTACACTGAAAGTACTCATCTTGGTTTCTTTGGGGATCTGGGGGCCTCTTCCAGACAAGATTCACAGGCTGTATTCGCTACAAGTGCTCGATCTGAGCTCTAATTTCTTGTATGGTTCCATTCCTCCTAAGATATCTGCCATGACAAAGCTTCAGACAATCTCCTTCGATGGAAACTATTTCAATGACACAGTTCCAGATTGGTTTGCATCATTAACAAACCTCACTGTTGTGAGCTTGCAGAGAAATAGCCTCACCGGGCCGATCCCCGATTCGATAGGAAGAATTAGCACCCTGACCGGACTTGCTTTGTCCGGCAATAGCATTTCTGGTAAAATCCCTGATCTTAGTAGGCTAAACAATCTCGAGATGTTGGACTTGAGAGATAACAAGTTAAATTCTGAGCTGCCAGACATGCCGATTGGTCTGGTTACAATCTTGCTTGGCAAAAACTCACTGGCAGGTGAGATTCCATCGCAATTTGGGCAATTGGATCGGCTTCAGCACCTTGATTTATCGTTTAACTTACTCGAGGGCGCTCCGCCTGCTGCTTTGTTTTCTTTGCCAAACATAAGCTATTTGAACCTTGCATCTAACTTGCTCAGTGGATCCCTGCCGGACAGTTTAACTTGCAGTAGTCTTCTTGGATTTGTCGACGTGTCTACTAACAGACTCAGCGGTGAATTACCTTCTTGTTTGATCTCAAATTCTAATAAGATGGTTTTAAACTTCAGTTGGAATTGCTTGTCTGTTGATACTCAGCATCAGCATGATTCTGGATTCTGCCATTTGAGTTCCATGAATGAGATGGATTCTAGAAAGAAGAACAAGCTGCCATTGGTTGCTATTATCGGCGGAATTCTCTTTGTAATGGTATTGGCTTTGTTGGCTCTTTTTGTGTCTTGCAGAAGAAACTGCCATCGAGCAGTAGTAGAACAAGTACTATCGCCAAAGCCAACGCCGGATAATTCAGCTGCAGGAATATCATCTGAGCTTCTTGCCAATGCAAGTAAGTAACATTCTACTGGTTTTCTTCAGTTTATTTCTTTTCAAATGCACACCCAACATTCAGTTTTCGCATCGATACATAGTCATAACAGACGTTAGGGAGTCTAATGCTTAACGAAGAATACGATGAGTGATCGTCCTGGATTTGAATTTGAGCTGTTCACCCAAGCACATTTCCAGATATTATGCCGTAGTGTACTTGTGTTTGATACATCCTTCCTCAGTTCATACTCGTTTATTGTACAGAATGTAGCTTGTATTTCTGTCTTTTTTGGGGAAAAATGAAGAGATAATTACTATTCTTTTTCAGGGTTTATTTCTCAAACAATGAAGCTTGGAACACAAGTATTGCCGATGCATCGGGCATTTTCCTTGGAGGAATTGAAAGAAGCCACAAACAATTTTGAGCAATCAGCATTCATTGGTGAGGGATCAATTGGCAAGGTGCTTGTATAGCAAACTTTAAAATCTTGCATTTATCTATGACTATACATTTCAATATTCAATCGAAAACTGAAGAGTAACTTAGTAAGAATGTAAGATGTAGGCATACATGTTCTATATTGAACTTTTCTGCTTTATTTAATTATAGAGATAGGAAATAGAAGGGGAATGCAAGTCATCCTATTTGGAGGAACAGAAAAGTGCATTCAAGAACTAGAAATAAACTTGAAACTTGCGTATATTACGACGAAGTCCTGACTTATTGTTGCCTCGTGTATGAAATTGAGCACTGTGATAGTTTTCTTACTCTGGGAAGAGCTCCAGAAACACTTTTATAGTGCTTTCTCCTTTGTCAATTTGAATCTTAACTAAGCTTGGCTCCAAGCATTATTCTTGTTCTTTAATTTTTTTTTCCTTTTGATCTTCTTTTGCTTGCATTTGATTATCAAATTTTAGAACGATTTTGTTTGTTGTTGACCAGTAACTTATTGATACTGGAGTTGTTTAGGTAGATGTTACAAACAAAATAAGAATATGTTTCTATCAAAGGTATTTCGATGATTGACTAATTTGTAGTTCTAAGGATAGATTTAGAAACTCGAATTGTAGGTACGAAGATAAGTACTAAATTTATCATGGTTTCTACTATATTCTTCGATGTATCTACTCGAATTGTAGGTACGAAGATAAGTACTAAATTTATCATGGTTTCTACTATATTCTTCGATGTATCTACTCGAATCGTAGGTCCGAAGATAAGTAACATTTTTTGTACAAGTAATGCTACCATTCTGTGTCTTTGTTTCAGTTGTACAAAGGGAGATTGGAAAATGGAATCCTTGTGGCTATACGATGCTTGGCGTTGTTCAAGAAGTACTCGATTAGAAATCTGAAGCTACGGTTGGATTTGCTATCGAAACTTCGCCATCCCCACTTGGTCTGCCTCTTGGGCCACTGCATTGATACCGAACAAGATGATTCTAGCGTCAACAGAGTCTTCCTCATCTATGAATATGTTGCTAATGGAGATCTCTGCACACATTTGTCTGGTAAAAAGCTCCTTGAACATCAATGGATCGATTCCCTGTGATTATCAACCAACTTACTTACCGTTTGTCTTTCCGCAGAACACAACCTCGAGAAGGTGCTTAAGTGGTCAGATAGACTAGCAGTTTTGATAGGCATCGCAAAGGCAGTCCACTTCTTACACACAGCAATAATTCCTGGCTTCTTCAACAATCGACTGAAAGCGAACAATATCTTACTCGATGAGCATTTGATAGCTAAAGTGAGTGACTATGGGTTGTCGATTATAACCGAAGAAATCTACAAGCACGAGGTTGGTTTCTAAGTTAATCTAATCGACAATTATGCATCGATTGCAAGTATACGATCCCGGTGCTATTCGCATTTTTTATGAATTGGTGCTCATGAGATTGTGCCTTCCACCTGCAGGCAAAGGCAGAATGCCAAAAACCTACTTACCGAAGATCGCCATATCCGTGAGTATTGGACTTGTGCATCCACACTCTACAGCTACTTACAGTTTCAGATATTGTGTTTGAATATCCTCGAACAAAATACGTTTTGTTCGTAGATGGTGGATATGTTCGTTAAGAGAGAATGTTCGATTCTAAATTTTACATTATGCTTGGCAGGGAATTGGCACACTTGGAAGATGATGTTTATTCATTCGGCTTCATTTTACTTGAAGCACTCATGGGTCCGGCACTTTCAAAGAAAGGATCTGAACATTGCCTAAAGGAACTGGTAAGCTTAACTCTTTGTGAATGTGATTTTGTGACGAATATTTATAATTCAGATAGAGCCAACAAAAACACACGACTTGTGAAAATATGTTCAACTAAGGAGTTGCTCGACAAGGGATTCTTTTGCAGAGAAAAAACTGTGAAAGTAGCTGATTCTTGCAAAGAAAACATAATGCTAGATTCAGCAGTTGTGCGAAATGAAACTAGAACCAAAGCATAAACTCTAACCTTTTGCCGTTCCGGCCACAAGATATCGAGATTGTTTACTACTTGTTTGCCGTTTGTATTCTTGAAATCTCGAATGATACTTGGCTCGCCGGAAAGAATTCCTCACAAAGTTTGTGTTATCAGGCAATGTTGTTCGCGAACCAGACAGAGCAAAGCGGTGTTCTTGATCCAGTTGTAGGTTCTTCCTCGCAAGAGTCTCTATCGATCATAATATCTATCACAACTAAGTGCCTGTCCCAGGAGTCTTCTCGCCCCTCGATCGAGGATGTGCTGTGGAACTTGCAGTACGCCGCACAAGTCCAGGCCACGGCCGACGGGGACCAGAAGTCAGATATCATATCACAAGCATGATACTGGATCGGAGAATGCGCAAGGCCGGAAAGATGAGAGCTTACAATCCCCTTCAAAGCTTCATGAGTCACAGAGATCAAATGAACAAATTAACTCCAGAGCCTGGCCACCGTGCTCATCTGAACTGGGATAGTAACAAAGAGATGCCGAAGGGGGTGTCATTCCTTGTTCCTGCATTCCAATTCTTGTGATTTTGTTTACACTTCTGAATGCTATCTGTGACAAATGATCGTTCGTCTTCGACTTAGATTAGAGCAGAAATGGAAGTAGTTTTTAGCTGTTTTTGATTTATATCGAGTTTCCTTTTCTTGTTGTTTATAAAAGAAATCTTAATATTTCTAACACCTGCATCAAGCAACCATGGAAAATTGGAAGAAAAATAATACAAACAAATTCTGAACGGACACAACACACAGCGCAACTACATGGATGAAGGATCGCAGACGACGCAGGCCAAGAGGAGAATGGCAGAGCAGGTGGCCTCTTCTTCCTCGTCGAAGCAGCTCCTCTTGAACTTGCACGCCTTGTGCAGCTGCCTCATCGCCTCCTCCTTCTTAGTGACTGAAGCTGCAGGCTCCTTCCCCTTCACTGCCTCACTGCTCCACTCGTTTTGTTGCTTGCTTCTTCTCCTCGTGGATTCCTGCCTTCTCAACTTGGACACCATTTTTTGGCCTCCTCGAGAGACAGAGCGCAGGAAGCAGAGCGAGGTGTGATGGTCGGTCGCGTTGTGCATGGGGAAGGAAGGAGCTCACAGTCGAGGGGCTTTTGTAGAGGACGCATGGGAGTTGGGAAATTATTGGTACCGTGGATTAATCGATAGTTTAATCTGGCTATTATTACTGCGTGTTGATTATTTGTTTTGCATACAAGGATATACACAAAAAAAATTAAAAAAAATTAAAAAAAAAAGTTATTAAGAGAAAATTTAAAAAGAGACATCTAAAATGATATAAACATGAGAAATTTATTAAAAAAATAATTAATAATTATAAAATAAAATAATATTTATTTAAATATATGATAAAGAGTAAATCTAACAACAATGTATAATTGATCTCATTTAATAAATAAAGATTCGAATGTTGTTATGTACCTTTGTTCCATAGTAAAAAAAATAATTATATTTGTCCTCGATATTTCTCGCCCTTAATTCATCGACAATGGTAAAAGAAGATAAATCATGAGAGGTTATACCTCTTGATCCGATGACCATAAAAAATGGGGGACTTTTGAGTCCGGATAAAAATAGTTAAATTTTATATCGAAATTTAACCTCTACTCATCTATAACAATATCGATGTTGTTCTAATCATCCGACCATTTCGAAAAAAGATATTATGGACTTTTACGAAAACAAAGGACTAAGGGAGGGCCCACCATTTAAATTGTAATCATCTAATGTAAACATGAATATAACCTCGTGCAAATAATCTTTGAATCATGTGAAATGGAATGGTGAATATTTGATTGAACAGTCAATTCAGATTATGCAGCATATAGGGAAGGAAAAGGATCTCCATTAAAATGATTAATATGAACGATAAAATTATTCTAAAGAATAAAAGTTGAAATTGTAAAAAAATTTGATATATTTATTTTTCCGCTGAACTAATTTTCAATTGAAAAAAATATTTTTCGTAAGCTCATGTGATTTACATCCACATTTAAAAAGAGAACTTTTAAGAAAATGGTGGTAACGTCCCTGACGACTGAGTTTTAAAAAAAAAAAAAAATAGAAAAAATAGAGTATAAATAATAAAGAAATTGTTGGGCACTCCATGAGAACCAGCTTTCATGTGCCCTTCCATGTGAGCCTGTTTTCTTCTTGTGACCCTACCCCCATGTCTTGGATTCTAAGGCCAATTTTTGTTCATTAATAATCATTGTACTTATGATAATAGTGCGGAAGGTGGGCAATTAATCTTGATAATTAGAGTCAACAACTAACTCAGTCTGTATATTGAGATACCATCTCAATCATACTTCTTAGCTACAGTAATCAATGGACTGACTAGTCATCCCAGCATTTGTTTTCTCTATGGGTCATGGAATCCAATGCCAAAGGCTTACCAAGAGAATTCATTGATTGAGTTTGCAAGGAGTGGATGTGCAATGTAGTTAGAGATGTAACCCCATTCCTCAACACTGAGAAATCACTCGAGTCCGGCCAAAGGAGGGGTCTCTTTCCCGGCAATCGCCTTCAATACCAAGGCCCCTTCGTACTGAAAACAAAGACATTAGAGAGAAAGGATGGGTTCGGAAAGGTTTGTTGCGGCATCATATTCCAGTCCCGCCCATATGTCATATGTCGTGGATTTGAAATAAGTCGTAACGTTTCTTCCCTTTTTTTTTTTTTTTACCCCATTAATCTTGATAATGATCAATCCGATTCTATATATTTCTGATGGAACATTAAATAATTTTTAGATAAGATATACTCCACCAATCATCAAAATAAATCGAGTAAATATTCACGACGTAACAACTAAGTTCGACGATACATTTATGTTGTCCTTGTAAGGTAGGTTCGACGCCGAAAATATATTCCGTCCAAAAAGTCAAACTCCTAATCCGTACTCAGCTCAAACCTGTATGTCAAGTTTTCTGAAATTCAAAATCAAATTTATCTCAATAAGGTGTCTGAGCTTTCAATCGGACTAATCCCTGAGATGCAACTCGACCTCACGATCCAACGAAGATGTTTCTTCAACAGTTGAGCCAAAAGAAATCGAAACCCTTACGAATCTCTACCAACCACCTGAATACATCAGAGAATCGCTCACAACTTGACAGTTCAATTTAAACTTCGCAATCACGTCATTTCTGAAAGACTGTCTAATGCAAAAGTCTTGCTTCATCCGCTAGGCAAACTCCTAGACAACGGACCGCCTCCCGAATTCATCATCGAATGTTGTTTCAACAGAAAATTAAACTATATTCTCTTATGAAATATCTTTTTATTTTTGCTATTGCAACGTGTCCTGGGGCACCTTTCCTTCTATAAACAATGCAACTATACCTGAATAATTACCAATGGCATAAACATGAAATTGAAGGGCATCCTATGATTTATGAGGAAGCTACTTTATTGTACATAGGTGATCAAGTTGGGTCATCTCTATTTTGGCCGCTAGTTTTCTGCTCTAAAGGCTTCACTGAACTGGCCACGGTCCTGCAGATGCTTTTGGGGGTTTATTTAACACTAATAAACTATACAACGATATAGCATCTAACCTCATAGATTTGATTCTGCCACCGTCTCAATTATAAGTTGGTGGCAGTAGCTGCATCAATAAGAATTAGGCTCTTAGAAATGAGTCAAAGAAACAGAGTGGCATTCCGACCATGAACCAGCATGACGGCCGCCGTTGATGACGATGATGATAAAATTAAAAAAAAAAAAAACAGCATTATAGGATTGTATGTACTTCTCTGTCATCCATTGGAGAAATATTATGGATGCTTCTGTCATTGCTACTTGGTGGACTTGCTTTGAGTTCCTGTAATTTCTCTTCCCCCTCCATCAGGAAGAATCGCAAAGATATCTGGCTGGAGTTCATTGGAATTAGTAAACATGAACTGACAAGAGAGCATGAGAAGGTATCTGGGCAAAAAAAGGGAATTTTAGGGGTAAATACAATTCAGGAGCGGGTGCAACTGTCGTTAGTTTACACATACCTGACCTGACCTGACTAGACTATAGAGTAGATCTTACATAGCCTTTGCCGAAGAAAGTTTTCAGAAATAGCTTACATTTAAGCATGGAACTCAACTAAGATTCACTAACAACTGTTTCAGTTTAAAATAAATCTGTCTTGGATGTTTGAAAGTCGCCGAGAATCTCATTAGAACTACTACCAGATCACAGGCCAAAGAAACCGAGCTCACTGGCTCTCTCCTTCTCAAATGTCTCAAAGTATTGATATATGATAGTAACAGCAAGAAGGATTCCAGTCCCAGAACCAATTGCACCCATGAAATCGGCTAGAACTGTCAATGCACCGATGCACACGCCGCCAAATGCTGCAGCGGTAGGGATGTAGCGGTTCAGTTCCTTCTGTAAATTGGACTCCCGATGACCCGGCATAACCATTTGTTGTTCCTGTGTAACGCCCAAATTTTAATAACAATTAACAAAAGTCAGAATCTTGGAAAAGCTTACTCGTCTAATCCATGCGATAATGAGCTGGAAGCATCCGGGTTTTGAATTGCCAATGCATGTATATGTCGGGGAGCAACAGTCAATGTAATGAGGTAATGTTACGAGGGTACCTTAAGTTGCTTGGCTACATCCCTTGCAGATGATCCAGAAACTTCTATCCAAGTTTTGGAGAAAAGTGCACAAGCTGAGAGCATAAAGACTATATAGAAAAGTGCATGAAATGGATTTGCTGCCATATCCGCCAAACTGCATAGTTTAGTTCCAAATTGAATATAAGAAGCATTACAAGAATATAGATGGTTAAGATGGAGAGAGATGATCACCTTGATGGAGCGGTGATGTAGTAAGCTAAACCACCAACAGGAATGGATTGACCAGAATATTCTGATTCTTTCCACTTACCCAGCAGATTGACAAGGAAATTTCCACTGTACCTCCTGTATAACAACTGCAGTGGACATAGAAGAGTTCAGATACATGGGGCATAGGGCCAACATTAGTCTTAGAGCTGCATGGTGTACCTGGGAGATGAAGTAAAGGTTTGAGACAAGAGCAGACTGCAAGATGATGGGCATATTAGAGGTATAGAACAACTTGATAGGGTAAGAGCCTTGCTGCCCGCGAGCATTCTTCGACCTCACAGGCAACACGACCCGAAAACCTTGGAAGTAAATGACAATTAGAAAAACCAACACTGTAGCAAGTAAGTTGGTCACATTTGGAAGATTCTGACGATAAAAAGCCTCGCGAAGGGCACGAACTTTGTCAGTTCGAGTAATCAGCAGATGGAATAGGGCAATAACAGCACCTTCAAATTCAGCACCACGCCCACTGTTGATTGTTGTCGGGCTAAATGCTTTCCAAATTATATTTTCACTGAAAAATGGAAGAATTGAGTTAGGATTGACCGTTATATAAAGGTAAGCATGGAAAAGTTGAGAGATTCACCAGATATTGGTAGCTATGAACAAAGAAATACCAGATCCAAGACCATATCCTTTCTGCAGAAGTTCATCCAAACAGATGACAATGATGCCAGCAAAGAAAAGTTGAAGGATAATGAGAATAGCATTCCCAGTCCCAAGTTGGCTGACACTGCCATACATTCCAGATAGAACATATGCAACTGCCTCTCCAATGGCAATTAGAATACCCAGTAACTTTTGCGCACCATTTCTGGAAAAAGGAACAACAACTATATAAGAATATTGAACACATCACAATGAAATCTAACATACAATTTTTCTGAAGTTATCAATTCCTCTTCAAGGGAAAAGATGGGAACAATTTGCATATTCAGGGTTTCTTTGAAAAAGGAATTTGAATATTCTACAGCAAACCCATGCATACTAAAGATATTTCAGTGTTATGTTATATTCCCCCCTATAAACAGTGTGAATCTGATCACAGTGAAACGAAGTAACAAGAGGAAAGCAAATTGCTGGAAATGGGGCGATATTTTCTTCCCAATAATGACTTAAGATCATGAGCTCTCTCTTCAATGTAAGAGGATGATGTGATCTGAAATCCACTAATGACTATCAATATTTGTCAAGACGTTTTTTCAGAAAGACAAATCTACATTATTTAAAATGACACCATCACAATGGCTTGTATGTGGTGGCTGAAAAAGACATTAATATAAAATCGAAAAGTATCAAAAACTTCAAAAATCTTAAGCTATGATATCAACAGATCTTAGGACAAGGAATTACATCAACCTAACTTATTGATATATGGTTCAGGTCATAGAGTTATTTTACTATTTGGCCAACTCCTTTGTAGCTTGTCTTTCATTGACCCAAGTATTGCTCAATTTCTATGGAATCATTATAATTAAATAATTATCTCTTTGCTAGTTTTGTCTTTTGAAAATGCGATAATAGATTTTCCCTAGCACAATAAGATTATTCTTTATTCTTATGTTCACTAGGTATAACAAGATGAAAAACACTGGTATAAGAAAACTAGATTAGAGATAGATGTGTGGTCAACCCATTTGTTGAATGAATGCCTATACATGGATAAATATGGGAATAAAAAAAATTAATATGCACTAGAAGTTCACAAAAGTTATTAACCATTCAATAATTGAATCATGTTGATTCATGGTACACAATAATTGGATTGTACATAAATAAGGCAACTAATTGGATGACAAGAACACAACCTTCATTGGGTCATTAAGTTTTAAAGTTGAAATGGATACTTGCAACAAAAAATGAAACCAAATTGTAGATACAGATGTCATACTATAGATAGGCTCTTATAATATCAAGAATGTAATTGTACTTTATAGCTACATCCTCACGTGCTCCTTTTGCCCTTCCCCACTATGCCAATTTGTGCACTAATCCTATACAGCCTCAATAAGAAAGACTAGCATAATCCAACATCAAATTAATTTATTCAATTGATTAGTTCAAGATCCTTACAAGCCTATTTACACACTAATACACACTAAAACAGTTAAAGCTAAACAAAGGTGAGGAACTCCAATATGTAAGAGTGGCAATGTAATGATGGAATAATTTGACCTGGCAGTTAAAGATGAGCATTATTTCCTTAAAAAAATAAATAGACATTTAGCTAAATATCCAATAAAGTCAATAGTATGATTATCCCCATTAAAATACAAATAGCTTGGATGCTTCTTCCAATAAAGATGGTAACCCAATAATAAATAATACATAGAATTAGGTAACTGAGGTTGTTTGACATTTATATGGTAACACTAGAATCAGGTAGCTTCCACATGTATCTAATACCTAAATAGCAAAATATCATAACTGGTTTACACAAATCTCAATGAGGAAAATTCCCAAATAATAAATAAGCAACACTCACAAAAGAGCACGATCCTCTCGAACACTGTTATCAACTTCAATAATCTTAGAACCAACCAGCAGTTGCATCACCAACCCAGAAGTCACTATTGGAGTAATTCCAAGCTCCATAACAGTTCCACGATTTGAGGCAAGAATAACACGCATCCAGTAAAAAGGATCCGCTCCAGTGGTTGAATGGATGCCATAAAGTGGAAGTTGACTGCAAACAAGAAAGATAAAGAGAGAGATAACAGTGTAGATGACCTTTTCTCTAAATGGAATTTTTCGATCAGCACTTTGAACTTCAGGAAGGAAAGCCAAAAATGGCCTAACAAGATGGAGCACCCTGAATCCTCCTGCCATATCCCAGAATCCTGGCACAGGAAACAACTTTATAACAGAATGAACAAAAGCCCATAATAAACCTGACACAGCAAACAACTTCATAACAGTATGAAAAAAGTCTGTCATATGTATGCAAAGTCATTGCTACTGCCTTGTCCACATAGAGAGATTAATAAAATTGTACACAAGAAAATGTTTTGAAAACTCAACCAAAGATCCATTGGGCAAAGCTAGCAGGTCAATAGTTCCATCCACTTGAAGTCAAAAAAGTTGATATGGGAGGAATTATAAAAAAAATGGAACCGCCACATTAGCGGCTCCCTCCGGCTGCCCCTACCGGTGAAGGAAGTAAATCAGGATCCCAATTTGTAAGTGCAAAGGAAGGGGGTGATCTGGGAGTAATTATAAATTATGCTTCCATGTGTCAAATATTCTTACATAAGTTAAGTAAAATATATATATATATATATCCTACACAACTAATCCGTGAGCACCTTCATCCACCGTCCAATCCCTTAGGGTTCAAGGATTGAACTATAATGCTCATTCGATCGGACGGTGTATCTATATATATGTATATATATATATATATACACTTAGAGTAAATTTAAGAAAACATTCGAACTTTAATGCTAGGAATTAAAATCGTGACCTCCAACCACACCTATAGTTGCTTAATTCCTCAAGGCAAAGAACCTTATGCTACACTATATTACCAGTTCCAGTTGTTATCCCTGTTTATATGGATATTTTATACGGTATGTTTTTTTTTGGCGGTGAACTGGACAGGATTTTCATCGAGTTCCCAGTTTAGCCAGTTGAATGGCAGTTCCAGTCCAGGTTTGAAATCACTGATAAAAAAATTTATACCGAATGAAAGGCACTTGACCATGGGTAACTTAGGCAAGATATATTGATTGTCAATGTCTTACTTAAATGTCACCTAGAAATTCCGCTTGAGAACATAAAAGAAAATTTTATTTAAAAAATTATGATAAGAAGTTCCTACAGACTAGCATTCTGCCAAAATTAACTCTGATCTCATTGTATTATCAAAATTTTATACTAATAATTGTACCACACATGCACATAATATGAATTTTTCCTGCAGACTTTGATACTGTATATTCACTGCCTAAAGTCGCTTGTGATCTCATTCTTTTCTCAGAATCTTATACCAAAAATTTTACCACATATACATAGAAATTTTATTAGAGAAAAAAAATTATACTTGAAGTTTTTCCGACAGACTCCAGTACTTGATATTCAATGCCAAAAGGACGCTTGTGATCTCATTCCCTTCCCCAGCTTATCAATGATTAGGTAGAGGATGTGCTTCGTCTTAAGGTTCAAAAAATACATCCCGCCGGCAACATTGTTTAGATGTAATTTCGTACAACACCCTTGGGACGTACTGGATGGATCTTCAACGATGTTTTTCCTTTTTTTCCTCATATCACCACATTCTTACGGTGCAATTTGGTAGACAAAATCATATTTTGATTAAAATCCCAACAATAATAGCAACAGTATGTGTGGGGCAACAAAATTGCGAAGTGAATTAATGACAAAGAAAATCTTGATTTCAGGAACAAACTTGATCTAAGAAATTGGCGAGCCAGGAAAATCAAATAGCATATAAACAAAAATCATAGATCGACATCAAAAAATTAAAGATCGACGGGAATGACACGATCCTAAGCCAGCAGATTTATCAGCAACATAACCATACAATTCTAGAAGGATTTTGCACGATCCAGATCTGGAAAATGGCGACCAGAGAGATGAATCAATACCTCCAAACAGCCACCGGATTCTGCGCCTCCCTCGATCGTCGTTCTTCTTCTATTCCTCCTCTCTTTTTTTTTCAAAGATTTGAGGAGCAGACGAACTCGGGAGAAACTCCAGATTTATTAGGGCAGCAGGGGACGACTCCTCGTTGCACAAAGAGGGAAGGCGATCGACCTACACGTCGAAAAGGACCGGATCCGGTAAAGTGCCGAATCCGACCCGCAAATTGATTTATCGGACAGGATTTCAATTTCCAGAAATGCAAATTTATACCCAAACTGCAATTTAAATAAACTCACAAAGTTTTAAAAAATATGCCAACTCTTTAACCTGATCGACATAATAGAAATAAAAATAATCATGCAATCAAAACTCACAGCACATTTGTTTTTAGCAATTATCCGATGTAGGTATTTATCCGTTCTTCGATTTCGATTTCGATTTAAAAAACATTGTGAAAAATAAATATTTCATCGCAAAATCTAAAATATCGGAAAGAAGAAAATCATTGATATTTGGCGATGAAATATAGTAAATTCATCGCTAAATATCAGTCAAGTGATGTAATAAAGCAGTCAACTATTTTTTTTTTTTTCAAGCCATAGAATCAGGAAAGACTCGACTAGCAACTCGACTGACGAGTTAACGACGAAAATAACTCATTTCGTCGTTAAATATCAGTCGACTAACATAAGAAATCACTCGACTGTCTATTTTTTGATCAGCCACAGAATCAAAAGACCCTCGATTGACGACTTAATTGGAGACTTCTTTGCGATGAAAATTATAAAAATCATTGCTAATTTCCTACAGTAGACGACCGCATCAACTGACGACTCGATTGATATGTCAAACTCTAGCGACGATATTAGAGATTTCGTCGCTAAACCTCAAAATTTTGATATCGTATATCGATAATTAGCAACGAAATTAGAAAAAATCGTCGCTAACTATCAAAATATATATTTCCATAATCCATTTTTTTTTGTATTCGAAATCATGTAATATAATATCAATCATGCAATTTAACTTAACAATATACAACTCAAACAATTTAACAACAACTAACATAACATCCAATTTCACAAATACAAACATCAAATTTAACAAATTCATAGTATCCAAATTCACACACATTTAACTTCACAATTTTACTAGGTCAAAATAGAAAGTTCATTAACTTTAAGATGGAGGAGGAGGTAGAGCTGAAGATGACTCATGTATCAATAGAGCTGTCAAGTTGGGTTATGTCCGTTGGATTGGCCCGCCCCGCCAAATAATTTAGACGGGTTGGGTTGAAATTTTATCAACCCGCCATTTTGACTGGCCTAAACGGATCGACCCGTGCGGGTTGCGAGTCTAGACGGGTCGACCCACCCTGGGCACGGGTTAGTCCACGGGTTGAGAAATACCAAAAGATAGAACATGTGAAAATAAAATTATATAAGTTTTTTTTACCAATATTCTAATATTAATTAATAAGAGAAGTTTTACACCATCACAATCTTCTTTTATCACATATACACCTCAATAAAGTGTAAGAGAAATTAAGAGGAAAGAACAAAATAATATTTGATGTACTCTAATACTTTTATTTTTCTTGTATACTTTAATTGTTTTATATTATTTTATCGTTACTATTCCAATGGATATAAGAAATGATAACATATCAAAGTCAAATAATTATAAGAGCTAAAAAATCTCAATTTGATCTCTATTTAGAGGAGTACAAATTTAAATTTATATTTTATCAAGATTTGGATATTTTGAATCATTCGAAGAATAAAAAATATCGGTACTCAACTTTGTCGGTCGATAATTAAATCTCAATTATAAGATTTTAATTACTTCAAATGTTTATTTTTTTAATCATGATACTCCATTTGTCTTACCGATCATCGTCACAAACTCTCAACACCTTAGTAATTTTAGATATAGTTTTTTAATTTTTTTTGCCCGCAGGTTGACCCGCCTAACCAGCAACCCGCCTTGGATTGGGTTGTATTAGAGATTTTTCAACTCGCCAAGATGGTGGGTTGGCCCGCCCCTCTCCGCTAAATGTTGGGTTAATGATGAGTTGGCTCGCCCCGCCATGGGTCGACTCATTTGACAGCTCTATGTATCAATGATTGTAAAACTCCATGTGCAAGGCGATTCAAAATTGCTTCCGACATATTTTGTCTTGATCTCATTGAGGTCAACTCATCTTGGGTGCTAGCTAATTGAACTTGAGTGTTTGCTAGCTCCTCTTTCGTCCCCTCTAATTGTTGCTAGGTGGGCTTAAGTTTTTCACACAGTTCTACGTTAATTATTTTGGAGGAGGAGCTGGCATCTGAAGAAGTTGATCTAACTGGTTTTGAGTCACTTCCAAGTCCTCTAATATATCCAAAATAAACACCAAGGACTTGATCACAAACCTGATCTGTAATATGACCTGCATCGATGTCATCTTCGATTTCTTGTGATTGGATGTGCTCATCTCGTAGTCTCACCATATCACCCTAAGAATAACAAACATATTATTAATATATTTACAAAGAATTATGCAAATTTAAAAATAACTTTACTAAATTATATTGATTATATCTTACGTATGCAGCCTCGGCTCTCTTCCCACTCCACCCTTTTGACGAGCTACAGTGAGTTGTATTAAAGACAATAATCCGATATTTTCTTTGAGATTGATCGGTCTGAAAAATATTATAATGTATTAATATCAAAAATACCAAACAATATACCGTAACTATAAAGTTTGTACTTACACCGTCATAATTGTATTGAATGAATGATTTTGAGGCACCTTGATAGGTAAATGGTAGTTGTGCACGATTTTTTACATTTATTGTCGATTGTGTCTACAATATCAAAATTTGTTAAAATAAAACGTAAAAAATGAGTTGTAGAATGTTACTTGAAATTTCTCTGATTCAAACATATCACACATATAGTTTCAATCTTCCTGTGTCTCACAAAACTCGATCGGCATATAATGTCGATGCTTGGTAGGGGAAAGATGCAGTAGACTCTTATAATAAGTGTGCATCTTATTTCGATTATCTCTGTATTTTACACTCATTAATTATCTGTCGATCTCCTTTCTTACCGACGTTGCCTCCTCGGCAAAACTGATATCGAAAGTAGTCCAAAAAATATCAATATTGAAATTTATTAACGAATGATGGTTGATTATAGAAATATCAAATTACTCGTATTTACTGATAATATGTCATATATCATATGTTTATTGTCCGTGGGAATGTGCTTCCAGCTCTTAGTTTGTAGGAGAATGAACTTCTTAATTGACAACCCTAACTCTGTCATAAAAGCAGCTGCATTTGTCCCGATAGGGTGCTCATTACTCTTACGAAAGGTAATGGGTAATCTACCTCGTTCCTCGATTTGCTGTCGGAACCGATCAGAGTGTGTGCCTCGTGTCTCTCTATGTGTCAGATGAACTATAAATTAAAGAGTGTTAACAATTAACAAGTTAAATAAATAACAAACAAAATAAATATATTTAAAACCACATAACTAACCAATTAGAGTAGGAGCACTGTCATCGTCAGGTATAGAAATAACTGAGGGGCGCTCAATTCTCTTAGGCGGCATAGTTGTGACATAAGCATTATATACAGATCAACATATAATGAAAGATTATATTAAATACATGAATTATAAATGAATAACAATATAAATACCATGTAAATACATCTAATCACTATCATCATCTGAAAAAGATAAATAATCATCTGCCTCACTTCAATTTCACTATCTTCACCCTCATCAATATGATTACTTTGAGTGCTCATATTCAGATCCACTTGTGTATTTGTCATATTTATTTGTTGATGCTCAATATCTAATCGATATAGTTAAGTTATCTCCAAGTTTTTACTGACTACTGAAGTTGAATCATTGGATGAAATCTCTTGGTTTGACTATATATTCAAGATATTACAAATCTCAAAATTTTCAAATACTTCATCAACTTCAGTTACTTCATATATTTCTCGATGGTGAATCCTTTGCACTATCTTTCAATGACATCTACGTTTGATATCATTCAAATAATACATTTGATTTGTTTGGTTTGCCAAAATGAATAAGTCATCATCGTACCATATTTTAGAAGTGTCAATACACAAGAGATCATACTCTTCCACCAATGATTTTTTTTTATTACATTGGAACTATTCACACCAAAATAATTGAACTTTATATCTAAAAAAGTAAAATATTTGAACCACATCCTTCAACACACCAAAAAAATCTAAATTGTCCTCATCATCAGAGGATGGTGCGCTGACCCCATTATTCTGAGTAGTTCTGCTTGAATCATGGGACCTTGTATGATATCGAATCTCATTTACAATGCATGCATCCTACATTTAAACTTCAGCATCAAATTCCATTGCTAAATAGTACAACTCATCTGTAATCCCTGTATTTGTAAAAATTTTTAGCGCTATAATTTTATCCCTAAACCACAGTGGAAAATCTCGCTCGTGATATTGCATAACTTGAATAGCAAGGACCTTTTGGGACATAAGTTACAGATGTTCACTGTATAAAAACTTAATCAATTTAAACTCCGTGAATGAAATAAAATTAAAGTAATAACTTAATGTAAACACTTACTTTCGGTATCAATCGACTTCTTTACAATTGTTCAGAATGTACTAATGTGTTTTCTTAAACAACGACAATGATAATTTCAGACTTTGTTGGTTGCCAAAGACTCTTGTTTCTTGTGAGAAAATACTTAATTTGCATATTGTTGGTTGAACATCTTTATTCCATTCCGACCTAGAAAAACTTGTCTCAATTTGACTCATATATAACGAACTGAAAGTCAATGCCTCATTTACAATATACTCCTCTGCAATAGATCCTTTCAGGTCGTGCTTTATTACAAACATATTTTTTTAGTCTTCCCAAATATCGCTCAAAGGGATACATCAATCGTGATGAAATTGACCTAACAAACATGGCTTCACGAGGTAAATGAACTGTCAAATGAACTATAATGTCAAAAAAAGCCGGAGGAAATATCCGTTCCATCTTACACACTATCAGAACCATTTGCTCCTCCATTCTACATATGTTCGCTATGTGTAAAGCTCTTGCAGTGATCTTTTTGAAGAAATCATATAACTCAATCAGTGGACTACATATGTTTTTTGGAAAAAATTTACGTATAACAACTGGAAGTATTCTTTGCAACAATACATGACAATCATATAATTTTAGTCCATATATCTTTCCTTCATTTGCATTCACATGTCTAAATATATTAGCAGCATAACCATCTAGAAACTTCACAGATTTCAAAAAATTGACAAAATTCATGTCTTTCTTCCAATGTCAACATGCAACTTGCTTACGATTTCTTGAATTTGTCTCCTATCGATTGTAAATGCAACTCACTCATTATCCTCATATCCTGCAAGTCTAATCTTGCTTTGAGAGTGTTCTTTGACTTTACGTCTATATTTAATAATGTGTCAATTAAAGCATCACAGACATTCTTTTCAATATGCATCACATCTAAATTGTGTCATCCAAAGATTTAAACTTCTTTACTCAATTTGTATCATCCAAAGATCAATGCCAGTTTTTATTGAATAAAGGATGTTTACTGAATGTCACTTAGGGTAACGCGTCTAACTGCGCTAAAATCTCATATCCATTCATTACTCGTGGTGGTATTTCTTTTTTAATCTTTCCATTGAAATTTTTATTTCTACGCTATTGGTGTTGCACATTTAAGAATCAACGGGGGATATGTGCAACATATTTTACTCCTTAATCCTTGAGATTTTGTTTCATTCAGACACATTGGACATGCCTTGTAACTCTTTGTGCTCCATCCAGAAATTATTTCATATGTTGGAAAGTCGTGAATGATCCACATCACAACAGCATGTAATTGAAATACTTGTTCAGTTGATGCATCATATGTTTCCGCCCCGTCATCCCATAACTCCTTCAGTTCATTTATTAGAGGTCGTAAGTATACATATATTTCTTTGTCAGGTGATTTATGCCCAGGAATTAAAAGAGACAAAATCATATATGGTGGTTTCATCATTTTCCAGGGTGACAAATTATAATTCACAAGTATAACCGGTCATATACTATAAGCATTTGACATATTTCCAAATGGATTAAACCCGTCAGTAGCTAACCCTAAGCAAATATTTCGTGAATCACCTGTAAATATTTCATGTGCATTGGTAAATTCTTTCTATGATTCACTATCAGCTGAGTGTCTTAATACACCATCTGTTTAAACTCGTTTTTCTTTATGTCATCTCATCTCTTTAGTCGTATGCTTCGAAATAAATAGTTGCTTAAATCTCAATTTCAGAGAAAAATATCGAAGAATTTTTTGAGGATTTTTTTTTCTTATTCATTCCTTCGTATTTATATTTGGGCTCCTTGTACACTGAACATGTATCATTATTCTCGTGCTCATCCCAAGATAACATACCATCATTCTTCGTACTTATAGTAATATTTATATTACTATAATAAAAATCTATTTTATTATTATTATTCGTTTCAGACTCTATTCAACACCTGAACACAAGAACGATTCTTGGCTCCTCGTGTCGTTCTTTACGTCGTTCAGATTTTTTATGACAATCTCACTCTGTACTAAAAGATGATTATATTCGTCCTTATAGTATTTCTCACCGTCAATTTCTCAGTGATGATGAAAAAAAATAAATCACGAAAAACTATATCTCTTAACTCATCGACCAAAAATGATAGGTGATTTTTGAATTTGGATGAATATTTTAGACCTCACGTCTTTGTGTTCCATGTGCCATATCATTTTTTTTTTAATCTCTTCAAATCTACAATCCATTTTAATGCGACGGCTAAAGTACGCCTAACCAATATCGATACAATATTTGACTTTTGTTGAGCCATGAGTTATCCAGCTCTATGTACGCTGCTATGCATATTCAAACACACATATCAAATGCAACAAATATATCTTAAATTTTTTTTACCCAAACGTCAAAATTTTAAAAATACATTTATAATTATGTTATACAAACTTTAAATTAATTTATTTGTTGTTATCAATTTTATTCATGAAGGAATTTTAATTTATAATTAATATTTATCAAAATCTAAAAAATTCGGTTAAAAAAATGTACAAATTAATTACTTTTGATTTTATAAATTATTATCAATAATTTATGGCGGACAGCGGACTTATGCTAATTGATAATTGAGGTTAATAAAAAAAGTACTATTGTACGTAAGAAAATCAGGGATCGATTATGGAGGAGGTCTAAATTTTTTTTCTGAATTTAGATGATCTCACGTGTCTTATCCACCATGTCAAAGCCTATAGGACCATCCATGTTTTATCTTTCTTACAATGTCCGTGGGATAGATTGACAAAAGTCGTTAAATTGACGGATTCCAACCTTTTACGGAAGATTAACTTATTCTTCGATTAACATTATAGTCAATCATCATAAATTCTTCGACAATTTACCAAACACAACTCTTAAAGTTCGGAATTGCCCAAAAAGCGTAACATGGAATTGCCCAAAAAGCGTAACATGGTTTCAGATTTTAAATCGCCCCTCTCGATTTAATGATGAGAGAGAATTTTCATGCATCCGAGCCACTACTGGAAATTCCGAACTATCTAAACATGGTCTAATGAATCAAACCACCTTTTTTATCGATTTCTAATTTATATCGATCGATTTACGAAATATATCGAATACCTAATAAAACCTTGAATATCAGAAATTTTATAATAATACAGAACTACTCAATTTCGATTTGGACTGGATCGAAAGAGGTGAATAAGACCATCAAATGGTTTATCAAACCCATTGATGGATTTAGAGTCAAATTTGAAATCTTGACATAGATTTGAAAGATCTTACAACATGAATTTTTGATATATGGGAAACTTAGTTTTAATCCTCCTATCTAATTTTAACTTGGTCGAAAAAATGATCGAAAGTTGAGCCGTGGAAGATAGTGGTAGTGGTCTTGGTCGCAATTCCGACCAGAATCGGAATTTCAAATTCATGCGTAGTCTTGAATTGAATTTCCAAAGACACGTGTCGGGATCCTGCAACACCACCGCGTGCCGGGAATTCCAATCCCAAAGACCATAATCTTTCGAAATTCCATTCCAAACACGCTCTTCGGAATTGTGAATCCATCACTCTGTGTATAATCGACGCCGCTGCGGCGGTGATCGATCAGCCGGCTGCGCGATAGTTCTCGGTCTCGAATCAAGCTCCGGCGAAAGCGGACAAAGAGCAAGAGACGATGGTGTCACGATCGAGGAGGAAGGATCCGATGGATCAACCGTCAAAGTCATTGAGATTCAAAATGCCATCTCCATTGGTGAGTGCTTCGTTTCTGAATTCCTTTCTATTTATGGAATGTCAAAACCTAGGAGGGGATTCTAGTCAACAAAATTGCAGAACTTTTATAGTGTATAAGAAAGTTCGTTTTTTTTTTTTGCATTATGAGTAGGAAAAAATGCAAGAATAGTTCAGTAAAATTCCAAGGCTGTTAAAATTCTAATGATCTAGCTCTTGTTTATCTAATCATAAGAATCTAAAATTATTCTTGAGACTTCGTGGTGTTGAGGTAATTGAATATGTTTTCTTTTAAAGATGGTTGCAAATATACTGAAACTACTATATCGAATGAATTCCAATCCAAAGACCACCGCTGTGTGGAAATTTCAATTCCAAAGACCACGGTGGTGTTACAATCTCAAAGACACCACCGTGGTGCCGAATTGTAATTCCAACACCACAGTGGTGATGGATGATGATGAACTACTTTTAGGACGGTAATTCCAAAGACCACCGCTGTGTCGAATTGGAATTTCGATCCAGCTGCATCGATTGGAATTCACACTATTGGTGTCGGAATTGGAATTCACAACACCGTAGTAGTGCCGAGATTGAATTCCCAAAGACACGCGTGGTGGTCGATTGAAATTCCCAAAGACCACAATGGTGGTGCTAGGATCAGTAACACCATCGTGGTGCCGAATTGAAATTTCCAAAGACCATCAGTGTTGATTGAATTCCCAAAGACCACGCGAGGTGTTGCAGGATCCCGACACTATCATGGTGTCGGGAATTCCAATTCCAAAGACCATGTAATCTTTGGAATTGCGAATTACTGATATAATAGTTTCAGTATATTTGCAACCATCTTTAAAAGAAAACATATCCAATTACCTCAACACCACGAAGTCTCAAAAATAATTTTAGATTCTTATGATTAGATAAACAAGAACTAGATCATTAGAATTTTAACCGCCTTGGAATTTTACTAAACTATTCTTGCATTTTTTGCTACTCATAATGCAAAAAAAAAAACGAACTTTCTCGTATACTATAAAAGTTCTACAATTTTGTTGACTAGAATCCCCTCTTAGGTTTTGACATTCCATAAATAGAAAGGAATTCAGAAACGAAGCACTCACCAATGAAGATGGCATTTTGAATCTCAGCGCACTTTCGGACGGTTTTAGATCCATCGGATCCTTCCTCCTCGTCATCGTGGACACCATCGTCCGTCTTGCTCTTTGTCTGCTTCGCCGGCTGCTCGGAGAGCTTGATTTTGGAGACCAGGAACCATCACGCGGCGCGAAGCCGATCGATCCGCCCGCGATGGTGCCGAGATTGTAACACCTGCTGTGTCTTAAATTCACAATTCGGCACCAGCGTAATGTTGAATTACAATTCCCGACATCACAGCTGGTCTTTGGAATTGAAATTTCGACACCAGCGTAGTCTTTGGGATTGGAATTCCCAACACCAGCGGTGGTGTTGCGAGGATCCCGACATTCATCGCTGTGCTGGAAATTCCAATCCAAGACCACGCTGCCGAAATTCCAATTTCAAGACTACGCGGTGTTGGAATTGCGAATTCCAGCACCACTACCACTATCTTCCACCAGTTTATCAACTTTCAGTATCATTTTTTTTCGACACAAGTTAAAATTGGGAGATAGGAGGATTAAAACTAAGTTTCCTCGACGTATCAAAAATTCATGTTGTAAGATCTTTCAGTCTATATCAAGATTTCGAAATTTGGACTCCTCTAAGTCGATCAATGAGTTTCGGTCAAAACCCATTGATGGTCTTATTCACCTCTTTTTCGATCCAATCCAAGTCCATTGAGTTTGAGTAGTGTCCCTCTGTGTATTCGTGGCCAAAATTTCTGATATTCAAGGTTTTATTAGGTATTCACAGTAATATTTCAGAAATCAGACCGATATAAATTAGAAATCAGATAAAAAAAGGTGGTACTGGGATTTGAATTCCCAGCACCACGTTTAGATGGTTTGGAATTTCTAGTAGTGGCTCGGATGCATGAAAATTCTCTCTCATCATTAAATTGCAGGTCTGTTTAGCGGGAGGGGTAAAAGGGGAATTAGGTGCGCGATTTGATAAATCTGAAACCATGTTACGCTTTTTGGTCAATTCCGAACTTAAGAGCTGTGTTTAGTAAATTACCGTAAATTCTTTCGAGATCATCATCATCCCTCTTATCGAAATCTTGATCAGATTTTAATTGACTCACGATCAAATCCCGATTAGATAGCAATCGAAATTCTATCATTCAACGACAATACTGAGTGATTCGGACATGAGTGTCGGATGAAATTATTATGTATTTTTCAGTGTTCTAAAAATCGGCGATTTTACCCGATTAGGCGGCGCGTAGGCGGTGGACGCTCGTCCACCGCCCTGATATTTCCAGAGGCGACGCCGCTGGCGCCGCGCGATTATCGGCGTCGTCGCCGCTTTGTCGGTGCCCGAGCGATTAATCGATGCCGATTAATCGGGCGGCGACCGGCAGCGTAGTCGTGAATTCGCGATTCACGAATCGCGATTTCTGAATCACTAAATCACTAAATCCTAATCGTGCCAAATTTTGGAATCCCTACCTCTTCGCTTCTTCGTCTCCGCTGCGCCCAGGGCCAAGCTTCGACTTCACGTGTGTCGCCTCTCCGACCATCGAGTCTCTGCCTGTCTGCTGCCGACCGCGTCGCCGACGGAAGCCAAGCACCGATCCGGATCCCCAGCCTCGTCGACACCCTTTCCGCTTTCATCGCTCACCTTTCTCCCCTCTCTGAGCTCTCCCTCGTCCCCGGATAGGTCGCCGGCTGCTCTGTTGTCGGCCCTTCCCTTCGTCGCACGCCACAGTCCAGACTAAGGTAAGGGATTAATTATACAAGAGTTATATGTTTTGAACTTTTGATTGTTTTCATTTTCAGGAGTCTGACACGCGGTGAAAGCAGCGTGTCGCCGCGATGTGCACGCTGTGTTGAGCTACAACACAGCGTGTCGCATATTTCTCACCCTAGTGTCGGTGGCCGAACAGGCGTGTTGGTTAGGCGTGTTTGGCCGGACTCTGACACGGACGTGTCACTGATAACACGCCCATGTTGTTTTGATACGCCGAAAATGAGATTGATCCATATGACTGCTCTGATTAAGATTTCTTTCTATGGTATCTTAGCTAATACACATATTGTGTTTTCCTTTTGTTTATTCCATTTCTTAATATTCCTCATCCAGCAATTACATACAATTCAATTTTGATGGAAAAAGCTTGATTTCAATGTGAATTTTGTTCTGTTTATTGTTCTTGTAGTGTAGCACTGCGTGCTTTCTCTTCTTGGCATCGTAAATTGGTTTTTCTTTCCCTTACTAACAATAAATAGATCCGCCTTGCATTTTGATTCAGCTTATACAAGAGTTTCATTTTTATCCTTTGTAGTGCAGTAAAATCAAGAATGTCAGGTACTATATCTTCTGAAGCATCTAATTCAATGTCCGAGATTGATTTTCGTTTGAAGCGTAATTCCAATGATATTGGATGGGAATTTGCGGAATTGGTGGATCCTAAAAGTGTTGGTGCAATCGGCCCAGGTCACGATTGACCAGGACTCGAGTTTGACTCGAGTGATGTTTTGATGTTTGACAAAGTGTTTGACATTGATGTTTGACATTGATGTCGGTTAATATGTTTTGGAGAGATTGTTTATACAATCGACCCAGGTTATAATTGACCAGACTCGAGTTTGACTCGAGGGAGACTTTGGTGGTTGACTAGGGTTGACCATGTGTTTATGGGAAAGTCCAAGTCATGGGTACTTGGCATGGAAAGTCCAAGTGGGACACTTGGCATTTGGGAAAGTCCAAGTCTTGAGTACTTGGCATGTGAAGTCCAAGCATGGGTCTTGGCAAATGAAAAGTCCAAACTTGAGTCTTGGTATTTGGGAAGTCCAAGGGGATTGATATTGGCGGCGTAAAGTCCAAGCGGAGTCTTGGCGGCGTAAGTCCAATGTGCCTTGGCGGTGTAGACACCGTTAGCATGACATAGCCGATGGAAGCACCTGGAAGCTAGCGCGATGGATGAACAAGTCATGGATGACTTGGAGGGATCTGAGAGGCGTGAGGCTGATAGAGGTGGCTAGAAGGCTTAGGTCTAGGCTAAGGGTGGTCTAGCAAGTATGGGGGCACCATACTTGGGTTAAAACCTCATTCTTGAGGTTGGCAGTCGACTGGCATTATGGTCGGTTCGACTCACAGAGTCGACTTCGAGTTCATTTGGCCGGTTGAGAGCTTTAGCTCTGGCGTCATCGCTCTCATGGGAGCGATCGATCAGTGTCGGCAATGATCGGCGAGATAGATCGGCGGTCACGCCGAGTGCAGCGAAGCGCTCGTGCGGCCGGGCGATCGACTACGGCGTTAGCCGACCGCCAATGTTGGCCGATCGGGTGAGAGTCCCGCTGAATTTGTCCAACGTGGATTGAGCCGTTGTCTCACATCTACGATGTTGGCGATCGTGGTGATTTATGGCGATCGCCGAAATCGGCGACGCGAGATAAAAGGAAGGTCGTGGAGATTGCGGCATCGATTCTTGGGAGCTTTCTTGAGGCGATTTGAAGGCGATTTGCAGGTGCATTTCAGGGCCCTTCAACCTCATCCAAGCAACCAACAAGCAAAGCGCTCAAACCCTAGTTTTGTAAAGTGTTCTTTACATTTCCTTTGTATTTGCTTGTATTTCTTTAGATTATTGTTGTAATCTTGTGTACGAGGTTTCTCCACCTCCGACTTGTTGTCGAGAAGGAGTTTATTGATTAGTGATTGCATTGGCATCGCTAGAGCTTGTTAGAGCTCAATCCGTGGAGTAGGAACCGTGTGGTTCCGAACCACGTTATATGATCGTGTTGTGATTGTGTGTCTTGTTATATTTATTTGTTATTACTATTCCGCTGTGCTAACAAGATTGTAGACGATCGAACGCGAAAGAATTCCATCATCGTACGTCATCTACGCTATTCACCCCCCCTCTAGCGGCGTCAAATTTCCAACAAGTGGTATCAGAGCCTGGTGGCTCTTCAACGGATTAACAACCGGGAGCAAGACGCTAGAGGGTAAAGATGGAATTCCAAGACAAGCTTGGATGGGACATCAACACACCGGTCCCGTACTCATTATATGGACAAGAAGGCTTCGATTCTTGGAAGAGAAGAATTGAAGATTTTTTGATGATGAAGGACTTTGAGGAATGGTCTCTATTAATGGAAGGATTTGAGTATCCTAGAGAACCAAAAGGTGGCTTCCTCAAGAAGAAGAGATGGAGTGAAGATCAACTCCAAAGATTCGAGAAAAACAAGAAGGTAATCAAATTCATTTTTGATTTAATTCCAAATGAATTCTTGTGTAGCCTAGGTGAATGCATGGATGCTAAGGAGCTATGGAGCGATTTGGCAAAGCTCCATGAAAGCCCATCAATGGTCCAAGAAGAAGAAGAAGAAGAGGAGTGCTCACCCTCTCAAGCTCAAGAAAGTTCACCATCAATTCAAGAAGATAAGGAGGGTGAAGAAGAGAGATCATCCTCACAAGGAAGTGAGGATTCGGAGGTTGATAGGGAATCAACATCCGGATTGGAAGATGTGAAGGAAGTGGAAGAAGCATCCACTTCAAGGATTGAGGGGGAGGAGAGAACTTCCATACCGGAACATCAAGAAGAAGCTTCGACATCCGGTCAAGATGAAGAAGCCCAAAGTCCAATTCCGGTCTCCATTAACCTAGGTAACTCAAACATATGTGTTAATAATAAAATGCATATAATATGTTTTGAGTGTAGGGAAACCGGGCACTATAAGAGCAAGTGCCCAAAGAAGATTAGGAAAGCTCCACCGACTCCAAAAGTCAAGGATGCCGGTTCCCCAAATATCAAGAGCAAGGAGCATATCATATGCTTCAAGTGCAACTCAAGGGGACATTATAGGAATCAATGTCCTAGGGGAAGCAAAAAGACCAAAGAGGGAGCTACACATGTAGGGGGAGCCTCTAGGGCAAACCCTAAGGTATATTTCAATAATGCACCTTCTTTAGTTAATAGGCATGCTAGGAATTTAAATTCTCTTGCAATTTATGAAAAGCATGCTAATAGAAATAAATATTTTTGCTTAGGAGCTAAAAGTGTCCATTTTAGTAATAAGGAGAAATTTGGGACTAATGTCCCTAGAAAAACCATACCTAGTGAATCTATTAAGAAAATACAAGAACATCTAGGTTTCAATCCCAAGTGGACTAGGCATATGCCTAGAAAGTCTCATGCCCATGATTTAAATCAAAATTCAAAAATTGGGCAATTAGAGTTAGAGAATCAAGTCTTGAGGTCAAGGCTTGAAAAACTTGAGAAGACCCTTAAAATTATACAAAATCAATTTAAAGGGTCAAAAGATCAAAAGTCAAGGTCCAAAAGTCAAAGTCAACACCAAGGACCTAAGAGTCAAAAGTCAACCAAGGGCAAACAAGGTTTGGGTCACAAACCTAAGCCTAAGGTGGCTTACTATAGTGTTCCATTAGATTATGGAACACTAACTAGGTCTAGAAAGACCAAGGTCAATAGGGAAGTCATCTCTAGAGTTGACCAAAGGGTGTGTCTAGTGGCTAGGGTCTCTAGGAAACCTAGGGTGGCCACTAAGAAGGTTGCAAGGAGTTACCTAGAGTCAACCTAGGTGAGACCCAAATGACCAAGGCTAATAAGCCTAGGAGGGTCATTAGGAAGGTATCTAGGGAGGTTATCCCTAGGGAATACCTAATTAACCCTAGGAGCTCAAATAGGTTTTGGGTTCCTAAGAGCGTGATTGATTCACGCTAGATGGCTTTAGAGTGTGCCAACCTTGATTGGATGGGTAGTTAACTCAACCATGGTAAAGGTGGCACTTTAGGATATTTTCAAGGTTATGGTCACCTTGGAAATACATTTGAGCTATAATCCTAAAAGTTTTTAGGATGTGCCAATATTACTTGAGAAGTTTGATAAAATGATCAAAATTGGCACAATTTAGGTTTAGAGGTTAGTGTGCCATTTGGGTTTTGGCACACTTGGGAGAAAACTAGAAATATGGCAAAATATAATTAATTATATGAAATGACAATTAATATTAAAATTTAGGTATTACTATACCTATATATTTTATATGTCATGCTTTGTTTGCCATATAACATGCCATGACATCATGCTTATTTTTTAATCATTCTATATGTCATGTTCATGTTTAGGATTTAGGTAAATGTCATGTGGTTTTAGATCTTATTTTATGTCATGACATCATGATTATGAGCATATGCTTATTTATATCATCGTTAATGCCATAATCATTCATGCATTTAAGAAAATTTGATTAAAATTGATTTAAGGACTATGGCATGACTTGGAGTCCCATTTATAAGGGAATCAAGTAGAGTTGCCTTAGAAAAATGCATGAAACCCTAGTTTAGGGAGAACAAAACCCACATCTCACATCCAATTGACATGTATGTGTATTTATACACCCTAGATACATGTGAGATGCTAGGATATGAGTTGAGTTCAAGGTGCATAGTTTTTGCATCTAGTTGAACCAAAACTCATCTAATTTTATTGGTGGATCATTGGGAAGGCTTATGTACAAGTCATGTACTTAGAGCCCAAGGAATATGATCCAAAATAAGGTTTTGAAATCATTTTAAAATCAATTTAGAAAACCTCGTGAAGTCTATCTTTTGATAGCAATCACTATTGATGAAGTTGATACAAAATAGGCCAAAACATCAAAATTTCAATGGTTTTGAGTTTTGTATCAAACTCACTATTTTATGGGTAAAATATTTTTCAAACATTTTTCACCATTTGTTTTAGTCATAAGTATTATACGATCAAATTTAGTGATTTTATCGATAATTTGAAATTCCGAAATTTGCTACCGATCACTTGCCACTGGCAATGATCGATCGTGATAATGTGATCGATTACGTAAGTCGATCGCCAGTCTCGATTTCGGGTTAACAAGGTTTGTTTAGCCCATTTTCTATGGTAAAGGTTCCTAACCACTCCTAACCCTAGGATATGCTTTGGGAAGCATTATGAAGGGTGAAAATCCATTGGATATGGATTAGGAGTTGTGTTAGGTCAAAGTATCAAATTTAGGGTGAGTAAAAGTTCTATGTTGAACTTAGAACCTTAATTTTGATGGTTTAGAGTTCGCTTAGGGGCTTTCCAAGGACATTGTTGGTGCAATGGTCAAGGGGGAGCAAGCCTTTAGGGGGAGGTATCCATCTTGGAATGATGGATGTTTTTTTTGGGAGAATGTTATCAATTGAAAATTGATGGGTGTTTGATACCCAATTTGGAAATTGGGAGAGTGAGATAGGAGTGCCTCTCTTGAGTGATATGGGACTTATCACTAGGAAGATGGTAGGCATCCTAGGTATTTTTGATCAAGGGGGAGATTGTAAGATCTCATTGGGACATGAGACAATGACCTCCTTGGAGAGAAAACCTTTTTGATGTTAGTCAAAAAGGGGGAGAATGTTTGGGGGAGAACATTTGATTTACTTTTTCACTTGAATGTTTAGGGAAGAACATTTGGTGAGTGTTTACCAATTTGGGATAATTGGTAAGGGATTTGATTTAGTGTTCTAACTCATGATTTGATTGGTTTTTGTCAAACATCAAAAAGGGGGAGATTGTTGGTGCAATCGGCCCAGGTCACGATTGACCAGGACTCGAGTGATGTTTTGATGTTTGACAAAGTGTTTGACATTGATGTTTGACATTGATGTCGGTTAATATGTTTTGGAGAGATTGTTTATACAATCGACCCAGGTTATAATTGACCAGACTCGAGTTTGACTCGAGGGAGACTTTGGTGGTTGACTAGAGTTGACCATGTGTTTATGGGAAAGTCCAAGTCATGGGTACTTGGCATGGAAAGTCCAAGTGGGACACTTGGCATTTGGGAAAGTCCAAGTCTTGAGTACTTGGCATGTGAAGTCCAAGCATGGGTCTTGGCAAATGAAAAGTCCAAGCTTGAGTCTTGGTATTTGGGAAGTCCAAGGGGATTGATATTGGCGGCGTAAAGTCCAAGCGGAGTCTTGGCGGCGTAAGTCCAATGTGCCTTGGCGGTGTAGACACCGTTAGCATGACATAGCCGATGGAAGCACCTGGAAGCTAGCGCGATGGATGAACAAGTCATGGATGACTTGGAGGGATCTGAGAGGCGTGAGGCTGATGGAGGTGGCTGTAAGGCTTAGTTCAGGCTAAGGTGGGTCTAGCAAGTACGGGGCACCATACTTGGGTTAAAACCTCATTCTTGAGGTTGGCAATGACCGACATTATGGCCGGTTCGACTACCGAGTCGACTCGAGTTCGATCACGGCCGAGAGCTTTAGAGCTCGCAATGATCGCTCATGGGAGTAGCCGATCGGTGTCGACGGCAATGATCGCCAAGGATGGCAATGATCACGGCCGAGTCTGCGAGCACGTAACGCTCCGTAGCCGATCGGGCCGACCACGGCGCTGGCGATCGCGGAATTTGTCCAACGTGGATCGAGCCGTTGTCTCACGGCCTACTGGGCAAATGACCGGTGATTTATGGCGGTCGACCGCCAAAGGAAATCCACCGACGCGAGATAAAAGGAAGTCGCTCGTGGAGATTGCGGCATCGTTCTGGGAGCTTTCGAGGCGATTTGAAGGCGATTCGAGTGCATTTCAGGGCCTTTCAACCTCATCCAAGCAACCAACAAGCAAAGCGCTCAAACCCTAGTTTTGTAAAGTGTTCTTTACATTTCCTTTGTATTTGCTTGTATTTCTTTAGATTATTGTTGTAATCTTGTGTACGAGGTTTCTCCACCTCCGACTTGTTGTCGAGAAGGAGTTTATTGATTAGTGATTGCATTGGCATCGCTAGAGCTCGTTAGAGCTCAATCCGTGGAGTAGGAACCGTGTGGTTCCGAACCACGTTATATGATCGTGTTGTGATTGTGTGTCTTGTTATATTTATTTGTTATTACTATTCCGCTGTGCTAACAAGATTGTAGAAGATCGAACGCGAAAGAATTCCATCATCGTACGTCATCTACGCTATTCACCCCCCCCTCTAGCGGCGTCAAATTTCCAACAAAAAGTTTGGATAAGTTGAAATGTAAGTTGTGTGGAAAAATTACTAGTGGTGGAATTTATAGGCTCAAACAACATGTTGCCAATATCAAAGGAAATGTTGCCCCGTGTAAGAAGTCTTCGGATGAGGATAAAGTGAAGTGTAAGAATGCTATTGAAGATGCAAGAACAAAAAAGAAACAAAAGAATATGAATGAAATGGAGGTGAGAGAAGAAGTTGTTCTTGAAGAATATGAGGTGGACGAACGGAGTCGAGGGACAAAAAAGAATTCGCGTACTCTTGGGCCTATGGATCAATTTGTATCTGTCATTGATCCTGATTCTTCATTGAGTGAAAGTAAGAAGACAAAACAACAACAAAATATTATTGATGCACTTTGGAAGCAAAGGACACATAGTGTGCACCAATATTTAGCTCGATGGGTGTATGAGTCTGGTATTCCTTTTCATGCCATTGACAATGATAGCTTCAAGAGGTTTGCAGAAGCGGTTGGTCAATTTGGCCCAGGTTATCATCCTCCAACTCAATACCTGTTAAGGGAGCCCTTATTGAAAGAAGAGGTAGATAGAACTAAAAGTCTATTAAAGAAGCAAGAAGAAGAATGAGCTTTGAATGGTTGTTCGACTGATGCATGGACTGATCGAAAAAGAAGAAGTATCATGAATTTGTGTATCAATTGTAAAGAAGGCACAACTTTCCTTTCTTCTAGGGAAGCATCGAATGAAGCACACACCGGAAATTATATATTTGAATATGTGGACAAGTGTATTGAAGAAGTTGGATCCCAAAATGTAGTTCAAGTGGTAACGGACAATGCTTCGAATAATATGGCGGCAAAAGATCTGTTGAAGGAGAAGAGACCACATATATTTTGGACTTCATGTGCAACTCACACGGTGAATCTTATGCTTCAAGGAATTGGGAATCAACCTAAGTTCAAAGGGGTGATTGAAAAGGCAAAGAGCTTGACAATCTTTATTTATGCACATCACAAGACATTATCAATTATGAGAAAGTTTACCAAAAAAAGAGACATAGTGAGGCCGGGAGTAACACGATTTACAATCGCCTTTTTAACTTTGCAAAGCTTGATAGAGAAGAAAAGTGAACTAAGAACTATGGTTGCTAGTGAAGAATGGAATACATGCAAACATTCAAAGAGTGCAAAGGGGAAGGCGGCATATAATATCGCTTTGAGTACCTCTTTTTGGAATGGGGTAAGTTTTTGCTTGAAGGTGTTTGCCCCTTTAATTAAGGTGCTTCGTCTTGTTGATGGGGATAATAAACCATCTATGGGTTTTGTGTATGGAGAATTACTTAGAGCGAGAGAGGATATTAAAGTGACATTCAACAATCAAGAGCTTCACTATCGTCCGCTTATTGATATTATTGATGAAAAAAGTCGTAATCGACGATAGTCCACTACATTTGGCGTCCTACCTCTTGAACCCTTATTACTCCTTCAATGACCGGAGCATAGGAAGTGAAGAAGTGGTTATGAATGGATTTTTCACTTGTGTTGAAACATTCTTTCCTAATGATATTGATAGTCAAAGTGACATAGTAAATGTGGAGTTATCAAGTATATCAATAAAGTGGGGTTTGGAAGAACATTGGCTATAGTGGGGTGCAAAAAATGATGAGAAATATGATCCGTAAGAACTAAGAACTAAGAATTGCTTACTTTATTTTGTTATTTTTAATCTTTATTGGTTGTTTCTTGATTTTGCTTGTTGGGTTTATTTTTATTTAGTTGGATGGTGGCATCTTTTTGGAAATGGTGTACCTAAATTGCAAAAGATGGCTAAAAGAATTCTTTCTTTAACTACGAGTTCTTAGGTTGTGAAAGAAATTGGAGTACTTTTGAGGAGTAAGTATTTAATTACTTATACTAAATGTCTAAATATGTATTCAATAATCAATATTAATATTTTTCTAATTTTCTTTAATGTAGATCCATACAAAGAAAAGAAATAAATTAGATACCTGGAAGGTTGAACAATTTAGTTTATGTTCAATTCAAGATGCCAAGATCATAAACAAAAAGAAGACTAGAAGAAAAAGAGTTGAGCTACTTGCTAGTGAAACAACTATGGCACAAGGATGGATTGTTGATGGTGGAGATGAAGATGTTGAGACAAATATCAAGATGTAAGAGAACTTCAGAAGAAGAATTTGTATCGGATGAAGAAGAAGAAGATGCCATGGATTTTGAGTTTGAATCCGTCTGGAGGAAGTGTTGAGAAATATGGAGATGAACTAGAAGAAGTTGAAGAATTATGGTAAAATCTAGATCGCTCTGTAAGGTAAATCAAGAAATGATATTTTGTTTATCGGTTAAGATGATATTCACTTTATTGTTGATGTATCCTTGGTCTTGCTTTTTGGATAAAGGATCTTTTCAACTAAACATTCACAATATGTAGGAATGTGTTTTTCTTCATTTTATTAGTGTTGGGTACGTTGCTTAATGCATAATGCTTATTGTCAAGTATTCTTAATAGTTTTTTTAATCCGTTAAATTTGTTATTGTGTCGTGCTTTATTGTGATTTGTGTGTTGTGCTCTTGTTGTTTGCAATGCTTATTGTTGCAATGTTGCTTGATGTGTAAATTGGGTAAATTATTGTTTATTGTCAAGTATTCTTGTTGTTTACAATTGCCAATTCTTATTATTGCAATGAATTTTTAATATTGTTTGCAATTATATTTTTAATTCTTATATTTTACAATTCTTATTGTTTACAATCTTAAACATTTTTAATATTCTTGTTACTTGTTGAGTTGCTATTAGTTATTATTTGTTACATGCATGTGGACTTGTGGAGGCTACAAAGTGAGTTTTGACTTTTGAGTGCCCCCTAATATATTATTATTTTTATATATTATTATATTTAAAATATTAAAAAAATCGACCGCCTAGAAACCGCCTAGGCGGCCGCCTAGCCGCCTAGGCGCTAGGCGGCGAGTGACCGCCCGCCTACCGCCTAGCGCTTTTTAGAACACTGGTATTTTTGATTGCTGTACTCATACACACGGATATATAAACATGTAAATATTCATCGTCCAATGTAACAAATTCGTCTAGACAAAATTCCTAAATAATTAAATAAAATATTATAAATTTAAATTCAGTGAGCAAGAATTATTAAACACATTCGGATTCGTTTTGAATTTAGTAATTTTAAATAAGATTTATTTATTTTATTTTTTATTTTTTTAGAATTTGGCCTGTGTTCGTGTTTGTATTTGATTTCTTTAGGGTGTGGCTGGTTTTGTGTGATTGCCTTCCTCCCCAAAAATGGCGGTCTCCAAATTGTCTTCGCTCTTCCTCTCCTGCTCGGCCGCCAAGCTCAACCCGCCGCTCTTCGCCAGGAGCTCCTTCTCTCCCCTCCGGCGTCCCTTCTCCACAACTGCCACTCCTTATCCGCTATACTACGAGCTTATCCGCTACCGTCCTGCCCGCGCCTCTCCCTCCCGCGGTCGGCTCCCAAATGCGCATGACGGCTCCGACAAGCTCCCCCTCGCATCGTCAAACGCAGATGAAGTGCCCTCCGACACCGCAGGCTCCTCCTCCGAGGCTGCCATGGACCGCTCCAAGCAGCGGTACTACCGCAAGCGGCAACGCCGCATGTATGGAGGCTACGACGACGAGGACGGACGACGCGGCGCCGGAGACGAATTCGTAGAGCTCCAGCCGGAGGTAATAGACTTCCCTCGCCTTCACCCGCGCGAGGAGGAACTTTTCTTCTACGACGCCTTTGCGTATCCCTGGGAGAAGGATAAGCACTATCGCATGTTGTACCAGCTTGAAAAGAAGTACTTCCCTCAGTATTCCTTGGATAAGGCTTTTGTCGACCCCAGCGAGCCTGTACCGGCGGCATCGGCGGAGGAAGGTGCGGTGAAAAAGAAAGGACGGAAGCCGACGAAAGGGGAGGATGGTAGGGAGGAGAAGGATGAGAGGGCTTTGATATTTTTTGAAGAAAGCGAGGAGAAAAAGGAGAGTCCTTCCATCAAGAGTGTGACGGAGAGGAAGGTCGAGGAGTTCTTCAAGTGTTTGAGGAAAGTCCCAAAGGCCAGTAACAGGCAGGGAGCTGTAGCTGCCCCGATAACGGTGGAACAGGCCGAGCCGTATCTGGTGAGCAGGAAGACTGAGCTTCCTCCAAGATGGGATGGCCCATCCGGGACTGTAGTGCTTGTGGACAAACCTAAAGGTCTGGTCGCTACTTTTTAGTTCTTTCTACTAATGTCGTTACTTCAAAAGTTCAATGGCCTTATATATAATGATGTTCTTACTCACCATTAGAATGTATGAACTGGAAATGATGTAATGAACATGTTCAAGTCATGACTAGCATATGCAACCTTATTCTAATTGTATTGCATCAGGCCCACTACTGAAAAATGTCAAAAACCTCATCAGGCATGGATCAGGCCATCCCAAACAGTTGGGTCTTGTGATTGTTGCTTTTTGTATCCTGATGGAATAGCAGCTAAAATGTAGCCATCGAAAAAGTGATCATATCAATGCCGTGGATACACTAAATGAATGAAAGAGTCAAATACCCAACAGGTGTCAGAAAATCTAGAGTATTGTGCTAAACTTAGAAAATATTTTCTTATGGGTAGTTTCAGGATTACACAAATTTTAGGTTGATAGCTGATTACTCTTCTCTTAGCTTTTTCAGTGCAACTGTGTGCAGGTCGTGTGCTGTTAGCTTTTATTTATTTACTGCTTATCAATTATACATTTTAAATTTCTGGAGGTATCACATTCTGAACTTTGCTGCAAGCCTAGCAAAGCGAAATGAGATACCATCCCTATCAGGCTATCAAACTAGAAAATCACCCATGAGCTGGATATAGACACATAATTAATACTCAAACCAGTATCTTCAGATATTCTAAACTAAAATTAATTTTTTTGGCTGCCGGAACTCTGCATGTTCTTCCTGCTGCTACTTGCATATATGCCTTTATCTCAAGTTTCATTGCTTTGTGTGCCCATGTCATTCATCGTTTTAATTGTTTAGTTATTGGCTTATTGCACAATATATTGATTCATTTACGCTTTTACTTTCTTAGGCAACTAGCCATTAATGTCATCTGAACCCAGATTCTCTTTGAATTGATTACACTTTTTTGCATTATTTATCAAGGCTACATCATTCCCAGTACCAATTCAAATGGCAAAATAAAGGCTACAACCTGATGGTTAATATGTCTTGGTGGTACCATATAGTTGCATATATGCTCATCCATCGTGGTTGATTCAATTGATGACTCTTCTGAATCCAAAAAGCTTTTGCTTGTCTTGATCCAATTTCTAGTTTGCTGAAATTTAAACTATAATTTTGGCAGGATGGACTTCATTTACTGTTTGTGGGAAGTTGCGACGCTTAGTCAAAGTTCAGAAGGTACTTAATTGCTCTTTCACAAGCATGTCTTTTATTGGTAGCTTGAGTGGATGCCTATGTTGAAATTTTATGTTCGTAGGTTGGGCATGCTGGTACTCTTGACCCTATGGCCACAGGGTTATTAATTGTTTGTATTGGTAAAGCCACCAAAATTGTTGACAGGTACCCTTCATTGTTATCAGTTCATTCATCACTTAAGATTCTTTTGACAAACCAACACGTGTGCTCTTGTGTACCTATCTATTCTTATTTGGTTTGATACTAAGTTGCTTATTCAATTTCTCTTCCAAAAACACAATCATTGTAGGGCAAATGTGTAAAAGAAATATATTTCAATTTCCAAGTCCCAAGTCTTGGAATTCTAATGCCAATTTCACTTTCTGTCCTGTCATAAATAAGCATTCAAGATCAGATCTCATGTCAAAAATCAGTGATTTAATGATGGTTGATGTCGACCTAGAGAAAAATAGAGATTTAACTCTAGGTTTCTCTTGTCACATCATTTGGGTAAGGTTCAATGGCATGACTTTTGAGTTCCTCATAAATTTATTGGATCCTGCAGGTACCAAGGTATGGTTAAAGGATATAGTGGTGTTTTCCGTCTAGGAGAAGCTACGTCAACCTGGGATGCAGATTCACCGGTATATCCTTTTTATTATACTATAGTTACTTCATCTTGTCATGCGAAAATGAATCATCCGTGGAGATTTGGTTCATACCGAATTAATTTCTTTTCCAGAATTCAAAGCACTTGTTAGCAAAGCCCCAAAATATTATGTAATAAAATAAGTAAAATTGATTTCAGGATTTTTGCTGGACTTCTTTGTGAATTTTCCTTTTGCTTCACTTAGGATTTGTCATTTGTTTTCCCATCAAATAGGGTCACCTTCCCTATCCTTTTTGTTATCGTTCTAGCTGTCTGTGATTATTCTATCTCTGTGTCTTATCTGATGGATCTTTTATTCCATGCAGTGTTTCTAATGTTTAGCTGCAACACTAATGTTCTTTTTTTTTTTGTTGCCAAACTCGAGGCCTCATTTTGGTTTGGAACAATGTCTTTGTGGTATGATTAATTTTTGCTAGTTTTGAGCGAGGCCAAATAACTAGTTGCTATCTTAAGTCAACATTAGACATATATGTAACTATACTATTATCTTTGGGGAAAGGGAACCTTGGCGCAATGGTAAAGTTGCTGCTAGGTGATCTTATGGTTACGGATTCGAGCTGCGAAAATAGCCTCTTGCAATGTAGGACAAGGTTGTGTACAATAGACCCAATGTAGTCCTATCCTCTCTTGAGATCTCGCATTGGCAGGAGCTTTATGCTCCGGACTGCCTTTTCATACCATCATCTTTAGGCCTTAATCTAAGGTTCATTTTGATAAGCTTTTATGGCATTCATAGATTCCTGAAGGGAAAACTTCCATAACATTATCATAGTTTGAGATGCGTTGTTTTAGAAGTTGCTATCAGGATGCTTTTATTTCAACCTTTAAATATCAAGATTAGTGGACGGTCTTATCTGCCAAGAGTCTGTCATTGTGTCCTCGTATTGGTTTTCACATTTTTACGCATTAGCAATCCAGATATGAGGAATTAACTTGCTTTATTCCTTTTTACTATACATTTGTGTAAGCTCTAACATAATTGCCACAGTTATCTTTCTTTCCATTTTGATTAAATTTATTTTAATTCTCTAACAAGGTTATTCAAAGAGAACCATGGGAACACATCAAGGATGAGGATATCAAAAAGGCTGCTAAATCTTTCTTAGGGGAGACATGGCAAGTTCCTCCTATGTTTTCAGCCATTAAGGTTAGAGATCTTTGTTATTTTGGAAAATTTATTTGATTGATTCACACATTCAATTGACAATTTAGTTAGGAAACTTACAGCTGGCAGAGGTCATTTCCTTGGAGGTTCATCTTTCATGTATGAGTTGCGCTCCACAGGAGCTGGAAATGATTGATGGCAGAAAAAAATGTGATGAACAGCTGGATTGGATTTAGAATTTTAGATAATTATTTTTCTTATGATCCTTAAGAGCTTTATAACTCTTAATTCTTTAATTTTACATATCTAAGAAAAATGAAATATGGACGTGTGAACACAAATATGTGAATTAGGAAGGATTATTATTACTCTCTTCCCTTTACTCTCTGTGGCACATGTTATGTTGCACAGAAAATAGTCTGGAAAATCCAATCTTTTCCTAAATGTGTCTGTCTTGACATTTCAACAGAATGTATTATTTTGCCATAGGCCCAACCTTGGAATAGATGACTTGCATGAAATTGGAAATATAGCATAGAAGGGTTTATGTGACATAGGCAAGAAGTTTTTGGCTGATTTTGACCAAAAAAATGGTTTGTTTCAAGGTGAAAAGATATATGTTGCTAACTTGAACTACAATTGCTTATGGTTAATTTTGCCTTTATCTGGTAGACTAAAATGCATATTATTGTGAATACAAACTGAACCTTTATGTTAGGATTTCTACGTTTTCTTCTTAGCTTTACCATTAACATGTGACAAGCCCATGGGGTTGGATTAAATGTAAACTCGTAGACATATTTAGCTGAGAAATTATTCAACTAAATATTAATTTGGTTTGATTTGGAACTCTTTCTTTTTCTCCTGACAAGTATTGTAATTAATTAGGTTGGTGGTGAAAAAATGTACGAGAAAGCAAGGAAAGGAGAAACAATTGAGTTATCACCAAGACGAATATCACTATATCAGTTTGATATTGAGCGCAGCTTGGGTGACAGGTGCATCCAATGATTGTGTATTTTAAACAGTGTCTGGGAACTGATTCGATTTGCTTGACCTAGTTTAGTGCATCTTTTAAGAAAATCCACTGAAGAATGATTTTTGTTGAACGATTTCATTTGTGTAATTGCTGTATTAGGGTTTTTGGGTTTAGGGTATTGGGTACACAAAAATTTGCCATTATGATACTACATGACAAGTAATTGCTTTTAGGCTTTATCATAGGCGACTTATTTGTTTATAAATTTAAAATAATAGGTTATATTGAGGCTGACCTTTTTAGATGATCTAGGTTTAATCTGGCAGAACAGGTCATATGTTACATCCAAGAAAATAATTAAATATTTTGAAGAGATAAAGTTTTCTTGTTCTGCCACAATGATCGGTCAAAAACTATTTGCACTAAGTGCTGTGGTTTAAAATAGGGTTAAGATAGTTAAACTAATAAAATTTAAAATTTCCTAATCTAAAACTTTTACTTTCTAATTTGAATCCATCTTAACTCTTATTTTAAACTACATCCTTTAAGGACCATGCTCATTTCTTACTATCATCTATGTTTTCGAATTGGGTGACCACTTTTCCTGAAAGATAAAGTTATGAAATACGGCTAGCGGGCAACAAATTGCAATGAGGACGGACCATTATAGGAAATTTTTTGATAGCATACTGTAGAATACTTCAGTAGTAACTAACTGTTAGAGAGTATAGTGTGGAAGCATCCTTTCCAATTTTCCTTTTATCTGTGTTAGATAAGCTGTTTCAGTTGTCAGGGCCATTATGATTATCCTACACTCAATTCTTCCCTGCAGGCAGAATCTGGTATTCAGAGTAACTTGTTCTAAGGGAACATATATCCGATCTCTTTGTGCTGATCTTGGAAAAGCTCTTGGCAGGTATTCATTTTGTCCAGATAAATAACACTAGAACTTTACTCACAGTTCACGTGGCTCGTGCTGACAATAAATTATGATGCACCTTGTACTTTCAATTTTGGTTTGCTGCATTTTATTTGATACTGACCTTACGCATTTTTTTTTTATGTTAATGGTAGTCTGGGGCATTGTAAGTATATGAATTTATATAATGTGCGTTAAGTTGCCAGGGCTTTTCCATAAACTTAGTTTATCTTCTTCAAGGGCCATTAATTATGTAGCCTTGCATCTATTGATATTTTCTTATGGAAGTTTGACGCCATTAAGTTCTGTTTAAATCCTTTCCATTTCCCCTTATCTAACTTAAGCTATTTCAATTATTGATGTGTTAGTATTCATCTTTCTTTTCTCTACAACTTTGCACTTCAAATTTCAATGCTTATCCACGTTCTCTAGGTTATGCCTATCACAGTTTCATGATTCCTTCAAAGATGTAATTTTTATTGCTGGATAAATCAAATCTCTCTTCTCATTAATTGCTGACCTGAATGTTAAACATCCATGTCCGCTTCAAATGCTTTGCTTCTGAGTAGTTGCTTTGCTTGTTTTATTGTTAGAGTTAATCGTTAGTATCGGAGGTCTTGAAGGATTCTCAGTTTACAGTATTATGTTATTTGACAAATGTTGCATTTCTTCAAGTCCACTTCTCTCTCACACAATATTGAAGTCCTGGGTGCAAGTATGATCTCTTTCTTTGATCGAATAGTTCTCCCGTAGACCTACAAGGATCTGGTGTCAGATGCATTTCAATGCAAAATCTCCCTTTAATGCAGCATACATCATTTTCCCTTGAAAATGTCATAGATGAGAAAGCTCCATCTTATCTAATTGTTCTGTAGCTTCTTGTGTTCTATCAGAGAAACTATTGATAGTTAATCGAACTTTTAATTATGCTTTGGTAGACCCTGTTTTTCTGGCTATTACATTTCAAACAAGATTACTTAATCGGACATTGTAGGCTTTCCTGTAAATTCAGAACAAAAATAGTTCATGTCTATTGTCCACATGAACCAGTTACTTAATTGGACATTTTAGGCTTTCTACCTTCCTTTCTTGTAAACGAAGAACAAAAAAGTTTGTCTATTATCCACATGGACCAGCAATCTGAACCCATGATGTATAAAAATTAGCAAGATATAGATTGGTTCATCTGATGGTTTGCTATTTTTTGTGTTCAATTTATTATGCTAATTTCTTATTCTGTTTATAGCTGTGCTCATTTGGCTGCTCTACGAAGGGATTCAATTGGTAAGACATCTGACCTTTCGTCTTGAATTTCAAAAGTCATTCTTGTATTCTATTCAGGCAGAAGAAGCTTACACATTTAGAAGCTTAAATTTCTTGTTCCTGGCTATCATTTTTGCAAGAAATACATGAAAAGTGAACTTGTTTGTATAGGTTTTGGTATTTAAAATCAGAGAAAATACTAGCAATTCTTTTCCTCTTTTCGTGTAGCTTGTATTGTCTTATCATGACAAAACGGTTTCATTTTGCATCTTTGACATACTTTCTTATCGATTGCCACTGCCTTTATGATTTATGGGATGTATTTAGTAGAGAAAGAACAAACTGTCAATTAAAGAAATGCAAACTTCATATGGTTCAATCAGTGTATTACTTGAACCAGTATCGTTTGCTATGTTCTAAATCTTGTCACAAAATAAAAATCTAAAATCTGGAACAATTCTCTAATCTTTATAGAAACTATTTTCTGATTGTTTCATGGTTCCAATTGCTATTGCCATTCACATCTGGAGATGAACTTTTTTTTACTGTATTAGACTATATCACAGGTACTATCTTGCTCTTTTCTTATTCTTCTGTTCTATTAAAAAATGGATCCACTTGATTTCTAAACAGAGTGCTTATCAATTTGCTTTCAACAATTTTTCTGATAGCTAGAAATTGTTTTGCTTATTCCTAAACGTTGCGATTGTCAAATTATGCCTCGAGTTCTTATCAAACAATCAGAACGTAGATTTCCAATTATGATGACCTGGAATACAAGATGAAACTTCTCCTATGTTGAGTTTGATGTTTATGACTCCCATTGTGCTATTTCCAGGAGAATATTCAGTTGACGATGCATGGAGCTTCGAAGAACTGGAAGAGCATATCACCAAGGGATACTTTTGAGATCCCAAGGAATCGTCAGATGTCCACACCGTTTCAAGGTCATTCTTCTTATAGCACTAGAGTTTTCCGAGTAAGAGGAATGTTACCCTGTGTAACTTCCCCTGCACGCTCTGTGCGCAACAACCCCATCTGCTCGTGTCTGTCGTTCCTATTGCGCCGCATCTTGTCGTCGATGTCTCATCGACAACTTTCCGAGATCGGATGCATGTTAAAGTTTAATCCTTGAACTCTAGCAGATTGCTTGTGTTGTCTTCTCGCTGCGTCTTCACTCTCGCGAATGGAATTCAGCTGTGACATTGCGGTGGGATCCATCGCAATTGGTTAAAATCTAGCTGCGATCAGGTCGGAATCTTATTACGATTCGATCGAAACTCGAGTCCGAAATTAGATGCAATTATGGTTGCTAGTGGTCATGACGTTAGCGGCCATAATTCGATCGAATTTAGATCAGAATTTGACTGTCGTTCAGTCTGATTCAGATTGGATTTTGATTGAAATTCAATCGAATTGTGATCTTGGTAGTCTCAATTGCATCTAATTTCAGTTGAATTTTGATCCAATCTCAATTCTTAGTCGCGCACTGCACAATCTGTTCCGAGTAAATTTGCATCGACAATAATAACTAGCATTATTCCATGAGTTTACTTGCTAATATTTTCCTTCATTTTTTAGGTTTCTCATGCACCATCAATCTTGTTCAAGTACACGTTCATATGCTACATGCCTTCTTTTCTCGGAAAATAAGAACACGGTGGAAGATGGTTTTGCTAACGATCAATTACATTTCCAATGCAAGAAACGTCATCCAAAGTGTTCGTCAATGTCTTTTTCTTTTGTTGATGCCCTAGGTATGATTTCATTATGAAAGGGAATTAAAACGAGGATCCCTCATGCTCGAAGGACCTGTTCTTGCAGGAAATTAGTTTCGTGTTGTATTCTACTCTTATGAATGCCGATCTGCAAGATGACATTTGGGCATATCTCATGGAACTCTAAAAAGAAAATATGATCGTCTCAAGAACAATGCTTTTTTGTCTTCTTCTTGTTTTCTAGTTCATTGAGAAAGAGAGAAATACAAGGACTGCTGCTGCAGCTTCTGTTGGTTCGTGGCAGTTCCACGAACTGCATAGAGGTAGTTTGTGGAACCGTCTCGAGCACGCGCTCCTTCCCTTAAAAGGGAAGGAGTGTACGTCCAAGTTCGGTTCGGAGGCTGTCGCAGACGAAGAGGTTTAGAAGCAATCGGAAAGATTTGGTTTGTGGAAGCGCGAGGTAATTTCCGGATTTTCACCGTGATCTTTCCTCCGACACAAGAAAAACTCCAAACAGATATAAATTTATCTACAATGGTATCAGAGCTTATAGAGTTTACCTGTTCAATTTGTTTCTTCTTCGCCACAACCGGAAATTCCATCGAAGAACAGAGTTTCTTTGTTCGATGGCGCGATCGTGGTCGCCGCATTGATCGCTTAGGCGGCGCGGGCCGCGCCCTTCCGACGAGCGCCGTCGGGCGACACAGCGGCGAGCGGAGGCAGCGGCGTTAGCCTCGTCGGCGGCCAAGCGACGCAGCGGGCCAAGCCGGAGCGAAAGTCGATCGATGCCTCGCGACGCCCGAGCAGCGATGTCGCGGTAGTGCTCGCGTTAGCGTCGCGGCACCGGGCGGCGGTGGCGAGGCGGTCCTCTGGCGCGCGACCACCACCGGTGTTAGGCGGCAGACCCTGGCGCGAGCGGCGGCTATTCTTGTCAGCCGAGCGTCAGTCTATGCGATTACTTGAAGGGAAAAAGTTTGTTTTTATTAAATAAAAATAAAAATCTGTTTCGTACAGATTATTTAAGGGCCCAAATTAAATTTTTTTTTTATTAATCTGTTTTTGTACAGAATAATTTTTTTTTTGTTGTTTGGCTTTAATTGGACCGAATTAATTGGGCCGCATTAAATGGGCCGAATAATTGGGCTTTAGATTTAATTGGGCCGAATTAATTGGGCCAATTAAATTGGGCTTTGAATTTAGCAGCAATTGGCCTAATTAAATGGGTCTTGAATTTAAATTTTAATCGATACGAGTTCAATTAATTCGATTCCAACAAAAGGCTAAGTGTCCAATTAAATTTATAAAGTCGACTTTGGTCGACTAAACTCATAACTATGGTTAGATGGATTGTTTTAACAATTCGAATCGACGAGATAACTTAAGGATGAACTAGTTTACGATCGTTTATGGGTCAAAATCGATCGATCAACGGGTCAATTAATTATAGCCTAAAATTCAAGGAGTTTAGTTCTTCTCGATATATACGTGTATTTGTTCGCAGGCCTCGATTAAATTGAATATACCGATTTGTACCGGTTTTGTTTGCTATGTATCGACATGATTTATTTCAATTTTACAGATGGCGCGATGTATACCACTACGATCTTACGATGTGTCGCAACTCCAGATAGGAGGCTATCAAGATTCGACTACGACTTTACCACGGAGTCGCTGACACATCGGGAAGTCGACAAATCGTCGAAGCTCGAGATGCAGGAGTTTTAGACAGACAACTACAGATTTGGGCGCTGATTCGCTCATTGCCCGATAATCTTGCCGACGCAAGACGACAATTCGGGGGTTATACGAAGGACGATTTCATATACCCGGCCAGCACAGAGTCGATTAACTACGCCGACCTCGTGAAGAGGATCCCAAGAAGACCCAAAGTGGAGGATTTTGGTTCTCGATAGTGAGTCTTTAAAGGACTCAGACGTGGCAAGAGATGTGTTGCCCGTGGAGTGTCCCAAACAGAGAGTATCGAGTCGAGTCCAGAAGGGGACATGTCATGATTATCACGCTAGGGCTTGTCCTAATGGGAGCAGAATCGCTATCTAGTCTATTAGGAGTTATTTTTTAGTTTATGAGTAGAAGAATGTAACTGCTACATTCTTAGTAGACTTTTGTTATTTGTTAACATCAGACAAACATGTTTATTTTAATGATGTGTTCATTTAATGATTAGTTCATACGATGTCATAACTCTACATGATGCATGATTATCGATATACCTTGATTAGTTCAAATGAGTATATAATGATATGTTCATTTAATGTGTAATATCATGTTGTAATAATGATTAATATCATTAAGTGATGTATGTAATAAAATATATCAATCTAAGTCCGAGACATACAAACGATGAGTGATAACACAATTGTCACTTGATTTTATAAACTGCATCAGATTTATCTTGAGTTTATTTTTGAGATTACATACATAAAAGCATACATCGAGTAACTAAATAATGTGTTTATTTATGTTAGGTTACGACTAAAAATATCATATTGAATCAAAAAGGTGAAAATTGAATGGGGATAACTATAAAATACGACACCTCAAGATTCAAGATGTTCTCGAGGAACAAGAGGTTCTAGAGGTCGTTAATCAGTTATGATGGAACTGCTGAGAGTAATCAAAGACAAGATGACGTGACCTTGATACCTATAAGGTATGAAAAAGGAAAGATTCCACTGCTAAGGGCATATTGATAAGTTCAATGGTGGATGACCTAGTGTTAGAGTATGAGCCATATCCTTCACCATGCACGCAATGGGTAGCCCTTAGAGAGAGATACAGTGGAATAAGTCTAAGCTTCGACAGCTGACGATCAGGTTCGACAGCTACAAGAAGCGCTCGAATGGAACGATGGTTCAACATCTCAGGGAGATGTCGAATATGATTCGAGTTGAAACCGCTTGGCCACATGAGTCGATGAGAACAACAGGTTCAAGCGGTTATTCGTTCTCTTCCCGATCCTTGGGAGACCATGAAGCAGACCTTAACTCACAGTGAGAGTATTAAGACTTTCGCTAATGTCTCACGGCATGTGGAGCTGGAGGCTGAGAGAGTAGAATCCGCGAGGATTTCTAGCCAAGCTTATTTGGCTGCCGGTTCTGCTGGATCATCTGGATCCAAGAAGAAATGGTACAAGAAGGGAAAGGGAAAGAATAAAAACGTTGCTACTGCTGCTGGGAATGAACAAATCAAGAAGAAGAAGACAGGGAAGAAACCAAAAAGCAAGTTATCTTGCTTTAATTGTGGCAAGAAGGGCCACTTTGCTCGGGAGTGTACTGAGCCAAAGAAGGTAACTTAACTGGCCTTCGAGCATTTTGTTGCTAGTAATCGTGTTGATGGTCGATTCTTATCCTCAGGATTATAGATTCGGAGCAACCAACCATGTAGCTCGAGAGCGGTTACATATGTGAGTACCACGGCACCGGCAACAAATGGATCTATGTAGAAACAATGCAAGAGTCGGGTCAAGGAGTCGACACTTGTAACAAACTTAACCTTCGTGGTGGAAGTACTTTGCTTTCGCATGATGTTCAGATGCCCGAGATTCAAAGGAATCTTGTATATGTTATTTGTCTTCTTGATTTGGGTTACTCTGTAAATTTTTTCAAAGTTGTAGAACTTAAGATCGACTCGTGTCAATCTGATATGGTTATTTATCTAATGGTTTTATGGTGCTAGATGTGGTGCCCGATGTGAATTGTGTGATTCATAGTTGTTTTTCAAACATTGCTCTTACTAGTAATGCGATATATCCGATGAGGTTCGCATGCTAGATTGGGACATATAGGACAAGATCGCATGAATCGATTAGCTAGAGAGGGTTTATCGGGCTCTGCTAAGATTAGCTTGTCAGATGTGAGCATTGTCTTGCCGGAAAAGCAACTAGGAAACCATTCGGAAAGACTATTAGAGCAGACTTGCCATATCGCAAATTGATTCATTCGGATATTTGTGGTCGATGAGTGTGAAGGCTAGGCATGGAGCTTCCTACTTCATTACATTTATCGATGATTTCACTAGGTATGGTCATGTGTATTTGATTTCAAAAATCAAGCGTTGGATTATTTCATTCGCTATTCGAACGGCGAGAATCAAATCTAACGGGCGTAAGTTAAGACCTTACACGACCTAATCGTGGGGTGAATATCCGTCGATTTGTTTAAGACATGTACATGATAAGGGATTATTAGACAACTAACGATCCCAGAACTCCACAAAGAAAATGGGGGTCTTGAAAGAAGAAATAGGACTCTTCTTGAAATGGTTAGTCTATGATGGCGCAGCTAATTTGCCTCCTATCGGGGAGATGCATTACTAGCATGCATATATACTTAACAAAGTGCCTTCAAAGTCAGTTCCATCAACCCCATATGAACGTTGGACGGGCAGAAAATCATATTTGAGCAATCTGAGACCCTGGGGGTCAGCTGCCTACGTTCATAATAATTCTCACAAATATGGAAAACTAGGACCTAGAGGTAAGAAGTGTATCTTTATAAGATATTCTGATACCTCAAAAGGTTACGTTTTTATAGGTGAGCAACAAGATGGAACAATCTCTGAGATTGAGTCTAGAGATGCCACTTTCCTAGAAACTGAGTTCCCAACAAAGGGTGAAGTTGATAAGACAGTTCCTCTTTTTGAGGAGGATGAGTCGTTATCAACAAGTCAGATGTCCAGTGGGATACCTGAACCTAGTCAACCGAGTGGGAGTAATGTGCCTGATCACGGGGTGACTTCTCAACAGCCCAACTTACGGAAAAGTGTTCGTAAGATCATACCTAAAAGGAGGTTTGATATTGAGAATGAGGCAATGATGACACTCCTAGTTGACGAAGATGAACCTCAATCAGTTGAGGAAGCGTTGGGATGTAGAGTTAGAGATAAGTGGAAAAGTGCAATGGAAGAAGAGATGGAGTCAATGATTCGGAATCAAGTTTGGGAGTTAGTCGATCTTCCTCCTGGCCGAAGGGCTATTGGGAATAAGTGGATTCTCAAAATAAAGAGGAAGTCTGATGGATCGATTAACCGATACAAGGCTCGTTTGGTTGCAAAAGGATTTACCCAAAGAGAGGGTATTGACTTTGAAGAGACATTTTCTCCCGTAGTGAAGTTTGTGTCAATCCGAGTTATTTTGGCCTTTGTGGCACATTATGACTTGGAATTACATCAAATGGATGTCAAAACCGCTTTCCTTAACGGTGAGCTTGACGAGGAAATCTATATGGTTCAAATGTAAGGTTTCGTTGCTTTAGGCCAAGAGGATAAAGTATGTAGATTGAAGAAATCTATATATGGGCTGAAGCAAGCGTCAAGACAGTGGAACATAAGATTTAACAAAGTGGTTTTATCTTATGGTTTCGATATGATTAATGAGGATCATTGCGTTTTCCTAAAGAAGGAAAAAGGAAAGTATGTCATTTTATCATTATATGTTGATGATATGCTGATAGCAGGAAATGACATAGGTTTTATTGAAGAAGTCAAAAAGTGGTTGTCTTCTCAATTTGACACAATAGATATGAGAGAAGTTGAATACATCTTAGGGGTTAAGATCATCCGGGATCGATCAAAGAGACTTTTGAGTTTGTCACAAGAGTCTTATATTACTAAGATGTTACAACATTTCAACATGTCTAACTGCAACTGTGAACAGACACCTATTGCGAAAGATACTGTTTTGAGCAAAAGTATGAGTCCCAAGACTCCAAAATAAATGACATGAATAAAAACCATATGCCATGCCATATAGGTAGTTTAATGGTTGTGTACTGTCTCCGATATCATCAGGGCTTAGTAGGTTCTAAACCCAAGATCGAGACAACTGGAAGCGGTGAAAAGGATTTTCGGATATCCGAAGGCGGACAATGATTATTGTCTATTTATCAGGATCGGGATGAGCCTTATGGGCTATTCAGATGCAGATGATTGGTGGGACACGGATGATAGAAAATCTACATCGCCATGCGTTTCTTGTTGAATGGTGGCGCCATCTCATGGAATGACAAAAGAAAGCGCGTGGCCTTATCTACAATGGAATGAATACGTGGCATGTTCAGAATTGCATAAAGAAGTCTGGTTGAGGAGGTTCCTAAAGCATTCAAGATCACGAGAGAAAGAGTCCAAATGATCTATTTATTGCGATCAAGCGATAGCTTTTTCCAAGGATCCCAAATATCACAGCAAGGGCAAACATATAGCTATAAAGTACAACTTTATAAGGGATATTGTTGCTAAAAAGAAGGTGATTCTTGAGTATATCCCTACACGAGCTATGCTTGCAGATCCTTTTATTAAGCCAATGACTAGAGAGTCATTTAATGAGCATGTAAAGTCCATGAGACTTCGTAGAATGTAATAGTCTTGTAATGATAATTGAATATAATGATTTGATTGTTTTGAAATGCTTGCCATAATCTATTCAGTGTATGTTATGTTACATTCTAGTGATAAGATCTCGATAAACATGTTGGCAGGTAGTGATTGGTCCTCTCACATGGACAATCATCTCTATTTGTTGTGTATGAATAGAGGTAAGACCGATGCTTATAGGTCAGCCTATGTGGTTGTTAGCTTTGGAAGCTGTGAAATTTGTTACATTCCTATAAGTTAGGATCGTCTTGATATTTGTATCAAGATAAGATAATTTTGTGATAAATGATCGAAGTAAATGAACCCACCATTTACTATACCTGTTTTTGAGCCAGATTAGAATTCATATGTTGAATTTTAGATTCATGTGTTGAACTCTAGATTAGACATTGGGAATGTCTAGATCGAAATCTGTACGGTGTTAATTTGAGGAAAACATGCGCTCTTTATTGGTAAAGAGGACGACATCGTAGCATGTGAATGATATCACATGTGCTAAGACGACAATAAGGGTAGTAGGAGAATGAATCCCTGTTTCTCTGCTATGTGAGCCCTTTGAGATTATATGTTAATCTCAGTATTTGCCCTTTGTGACTATTTAGGTGTCTACTTGAAGTTTTAATCAAGGTTTCCTACTTTAGCATGTCTACCTATGACTATGGATGATTGATCTACGAATAGCGACTAAGAAAGCGATTGATTAAAATGAATAGATTCACATTAAAAGAAAGATTAAATAGATTTACATCTAATGAGGATTATTCACTAGTCGACTCTTTTCTCACGTATGTAAATGTTTGTGAATATTTGAAATATGAGATACGCTTGACATGATGGTTAATCTAAGGATTAGAGATGTTCATATTGATGTAAATGAGATTATTTAATCTGGGTAAAAAGCAAGACATAAATGTTTCAGGTAAAAGGTTATGTACCACCAGAAATATGATTTTGTATCATCTGAAAAATGACTGTGTGTCACCTGAGAAATGGCTGTGTGTCATAAGATAAATGGTTTTATCTGCACCTGGAGATGACTCGTACATCGGAGAATGATTATGTATCATACGAAGAGTGGCTAAGTTAGGCGAATAACTTCTCTTAGCATGTATCACTCTACGAGCATGTAGGTGTAACAACTTTCTTAGCAAGCATTCAACGCTAACGCTGTCGCTCGAATCATTTTCTAATTTGATGTTTTTCATTTAGTCATGACTAAACGCTTCTGTAGAATGATCACATGTGATTATTTTACATGTGACTAAACGCTTCTTCTAAAATGGTCTCTGTGATCATTTTGTCTATGTGACATACCTTGGACGAGTGGGAGATGTTGGTTCGTGGCAGTTCCCAACCAGCGATTAGTATTCGCTGAACGCGCCCTCCTCCCTTAAAAGGGAAGGAGCGTACGTCCAAGTTCGGTTCGGAGGCTGTCGTAGACGAAGAGGTTTAGAAGCAATCGGAAAGATTTGGTTTGTGGAAGCGCGAGGTAATTTCCGGATTTTCACCGTGATCTTTCCTCTGACACAAGAAAAACTCCAGACAGGTATAAATTTATCTACAGCTTCCTCTTATGCTTCTTCCGTGGGCTCTCGTTCTTCTACTTGCGGCGACGGCCGGCCATGAGATGCTTCTTCTGGCTCGCTCGCCGCATCTCTCTCTTGCGCTTTCTCTTCGACTTCGATATCCCTGCTCTCCTGGCCCGCTCCTTGCGCAGGAGGACGCTCTACCTCCGGCGACTCCGCGTCCACGGGAATCTCCACGCCGTCTTCATCCACTACAGTCTCACCATCCGCATCGCTGTTTCCGGGGCCTACCTCCTCCGGGCGTCCGAGGAGGGAGCTCGCGAGCTTGTCGGCGCAGGCGAAGCTGGCGAGGTAGAGCGCGGAGGGGAGCGCGAGGGCGACGCCCACCGTGAATAGGATAAGCAGAGCAGGGAGGACTACCAGCGCGGCGACGACGATGGCTATCTTCCTGGCCAGGGACTTCCCCAACGCAGCCCGCCGCGGTGGTCTCCGGCGAGGGTCGGAACTCGAGACGGCGGTTCCATTCGCGGAAGGCAGTGAGTGAGAGATGGGCCGGCGGCGCAAAGATGATTTATAAAAAAGGAGTGCACGCCGCCAACTCGTGCTATCTTCTCGGGACTCGGTGCTTGGCCAGAAGCGGGCGGTGGTACGAGCAAGGAGACGATGGGGGAGCTGGCAGAGCCAAATTCATTAGCCGCATGGCTTTTCAGAAAAAGATAAAGAGGACTGTCTTTTCTCTTTCTTGCTCAGAGGCACGAGCAGGCCTCGATATCACACCCGCTCAGGCCCACGGGCTTTTAAAGTAAATGAACTAAAAAATTTGATTGAATGGCGTTATAATTCAATCTTTAAATTTTAACGGATCAGACGATGAATAATAAAGGTATTCACGGATGTTATATAAAAAGAATGATACGTTGCATTCTTTACATTATATTACCATGCATGCGATCTCAATTATTCATCATAGAGATGCATAATAAATGTAAAATATACAGTGTTTTTTTTTATAATTTGTAATCAAGTTTTTTTTGTCATTGATCGTCAGCAATATTATAGCTCAGTCTTTGAATTCGTCGGAATCGTTGTTGTTGCTCGATCGATCGAATTGCGATTGAATTTCAGTCAGATTGGATTAGAATCTGGTCGAATTGCTATCGCCACCACTGCATCTATTAATGGTCACAATCGTGGTCGTCAGTCGTACTAATCAGTATCGGAGTTTGGCTAGATCGCAGTCGAATTTCAGTTGAAATTGATCACAATTGCAACCGCTAGTGTCGCAATCATTAGCGATTGCAAATCATGATGGATTCTGATCGCGATTCGGTTGAAATTCGATCGCGATTCGATCAGACTTCAATGTCGATCGGATTGCAATTGAATTTCAACCAGATTGTGATTGGAATTCGGGTGTTCGGTGGTGATGTTGAGCGGCAGGAAGTTGAGATTCCTCTGATATGGCGAAACACGATGCATTTTTCATTACTGTGTGTGCTCGACATATATATATATATACACTATTCATCAATTGCGCTTTGGGTCACTGCGCGCCTGTGCGCACGCAGTGAAAGTGAACAATGATTTCACTGTTCACTTCAACTGCACACGCACAGACGTGCATTGACTCGGCGCGTAGTTGATCGTGTCTCTCTCTCTCTATATATATAGTGAGTACCCGTGAGCACTTACAATATCTACCATCCGATTGGATACGCATTATAGCTCAATGCTCACGGATGAATTATGTAACATAATATTTCTCTCTCTATATATATAGAAATATTATACTACACAACTCACTCATGTACACCTATGATCACTTGGATAATAGAGATATTTATGGATAAATTATATAAGATAATATTTTTCTCTATATATATATATATTAAGGTTCGAGAATTAATTCAAGAGACACAGGGATAATCAAAGAAATCATCATTCATGTTTTTATTTTCTATTTTATTTTATTTTTGTCTCTCTTTACTCGGAAAGACATACTACAATTTTTATGTTGGTTAGTAGTTTATTAGAGAAGCTCATCTCCCGGACAATCCTTGCATGTCCCTTTTAATGCCTACTCGACCTTTAAATTAACAATAAAAAAAAAAAATTTATTGTTGCACCTACACTCGTGCATTAAGTAATCATCAATTGTACCTCAAATCTCTAATACTGTGATATACAGTGTAAAATTTATATAAGAAATTTATTTTCAAATTAATGGACTATTTAATATCTATATTATTTATTAATGTATCAAAGTCAATGATCATTCATAATTTATTTTTTGTATATTGATAGAAAATTATTAGATTGACGATTTCAATCTTTTTACACAAACACATCGCCGATTCACAATTAGAATCTTATTAATGAAACTATTTTCCAAAACAAAGGCAAACATGCCCTATGTAAAATCATAGTAACCTTTCTTGGATTTCTTACCAAATGATGAACGTAAGATATTCTTGTCATAAAGCCCCAATAGGCAATTATGAGCTGGTCCATTGCCCTCTCTGCATGTCCTCTCATTTAACCACAGTTTTTTGATATGCTGTCAGAAAACACTCACTTTGATAATTCTTCAGTAAAAACAAATTATTAAAAAAAAAAAAAAAAGATAATGTCGTTCTGTAACTTTCTGAATTAATTTCTGATATATAATTCCCACAGCATTTTTTGTGGCAAAAAAGTCGATGCAGTTTTTTTTTTTTTAACTTTCCTGCGCAGCAGATTTAATTACCTTCAGCCTTTTTTTTTTCTTTTTCCTTTTTTTTTTAATCTTTGGAAAAGTTAAAACCTTTATATTTGTAGATTTTACGGCGGCCCAATTAACACCAAATCACGAGTCAAACTCGAGGCCTTGCGCTGCTCCCGACTCCGGCAAAATTACCCGTGAGTTTACCGCAGAGATAGAGAGTCGAAAGGAAACTCATCCGGGGGCCCAAATGTGGGTACCCGTTGGGTACCGTTTGACAGAGTATCCTTCAGTGGGCGTCATGATGCGGGCGCGCGACGTTACCTGCTTGCGCACGGCCAGGATGCCATTCAATGCAGCCGCAATTCGCCGGCCCTAAAGCTGCGGATCTGCCGTTACTTTCTGGCGGACCGAGAGGATCCTGCGGAGGATCGCACCTAGGGGATTGGATTTGAATGTGTCCTTGTAGCGGATCCTGCGCCGCCGGTTCAAACCGCCATGGAACAGCTTGGAGCCTCGGAGGCGAGCTTAAATACTACCTTCTAACCCTAGAGTAAAAAAGCTTACTCGTCCGAATCGGGCTGCTGCTCCTCCCTCTCCGGGCGAGATCCTCTCGCCATCGATCACTCTCTCGCTTGTCTCGCTGCCTGACCGACCTCCAGAATCCAAAGCCCTAGCGCCGCCTTCGATCGGACCTCTTGTGGCCGAGAAATCCGTGGTCGTTCGAGCTCCCTCCGTGTCGCGATGGATCTCGCCAGCCTCACTGTTGTGCTCCGCGCCGCGCTTAGCCCCATCCCGGAGGAGCGCAAGGCTGCCGAGCAGAGTCTTAATCAGGTGAAGTGCTTTCTTCTTCTGCTGTTCGATCGGTTTTCGCTCGGCTCGGCGTCGTCGATTGTGATTCTTTCCTGCGGTTGATTGTACTCGCTGCCGTGAATCGTAGACTCTACGATATTATCTCTGTATACTTGTATTCGAGGTTTTTCAAAATTTGATCTAATATGGTTATTGGATTCTGCTAATGCTATCTGATTTGGCTCGTGTGAGATAAATCCATTTCAGCAATCAAGAAGTTGCCACTCGCCGAGAATCATGGTCACATGTGGTGGGGGAATCCTCACCTCAGAAGGACTTTTCTTATTGCAGAATCTATATTCATTAGTTCTCCTTATGCCTTGTATGCTGTATTCTAGTTTAACAGTTGGTTCATGCTAAAATGTCAATGTACACAAAGTAGGATTAACCTAAAAAACGAAGATATTTTTTATAAATAAAATAATAGGATTTTGATTTTTTTTTTTGCTTTTGTCTATCAAAAGTGTGTTGATATTATTATTTTTCACGCTGATGCAAGGTCAAAATATCTTGAAAGCCAAATTTCTTGATACAGTTTGTTTTATGAGGGTGGAGTGATATGGATGTAAATCAGATTTGGGAAGTGGTTTATTATCTTTAACATTCCTGGCATGAACGTTAACTCACATATGGAACTAATCCTCTCTTCACCTTTATGTTTGTTTATCCACATAGGGTTAGAATTGACTAGTAAATGCTACATGCTTATTTGCCACATCGGTGAGGCCTCATTTGTAGTAACAAAGAACAAATAATTGCAGAGAATTATTATATAGTTATACGATTACAAATATTTTTAATATAGAGCCAATCCACTGTAGGTCATGCTATTAGAGAGATTTACTTGTAGTGGAACTAATTTAATTCGATTGGTTTGCTTGGATGAGTCTTGTATACTATGGAAACCGAGTTACTACAATTACATATAAAAAAAATGTAATTTTTACATCAATAAGAATCAAGCGAATTTTAATCTCAAATAATTTCCTATTGTTATCTTCTCTTTTTCTTCATCCCCTCGTCTGAAAACATTATCTATTTTCATCCATGGCCTTATCAGCCAGTGGTCTGATTATTGGCATCCACAATAGCAAAGTCTATATTCTACTACATAAAGTATAACTTTAGTTTCTACCATGATGCTCCACAATATGCATTGATCATAGATTAAAAATACTGTGCCTTGCCAATTGACACTCTCACTGAGACGCAATAGAGTAGTAAAATGCAACACAATATATGGTGTCCTTTTCTCCAATGTCTTCTCCATATACTCCAGCCTCATCTGCCTTCTGTCGTAGGTCATAGGTTGTCACATTTGATATGTGCCTATCCAAATTGTGTGCCCATCTTCTAACTGATACCAACACCAAATGGTTCAAAACTCACCTGGTCGCTGAGACATCAAATCTAAGTGTCGACAATATTATACATTTCAATGCTTCCTAAATATATTTAGGTTTTGTTACCCTCAACAATTAAGTTATCATGTCCTGTCTAATTTTTTGATGGGTGTGCTGTGTACGAAGTGATATAAAATGAAAAGTATTAATATTCTTAAACTATTAAATGTAGTTGGCAGATGATAAGATCAGAGAAACTATGTTATAGTAACAGACATATTTGGATGCAAACTTAAGAGAATGTACAACTAATCAGATGGAATAATTTACTTTATGATTTGGGGTACGGAGGGATGGCTAGAAGAGCTATGTTTATCTGCACATCCCAGGCTTTACTAACTTTTATACAATCTTGCATTGAACTTAGTGTTGGAAATGATTTTTGTGGCTGACTCTAGATATGTCATGTGTCTTGCTACTCTTTTTGATGTTTGGCTGGTTTATGTTGTGGATTGTTCAACTCTTCTTGGATATATTCTCTATAGGCATAGCACTTTTCTTGATGCAGTAATTCACTATTGGCATCTAAATTACATCACATTTTAAAGTTATCTGAACAGTGAATGGCATTTGGTGACTAATTTTAAATTTTATTTTATGGTAGCTACTAGATGCACCAAAAGAACACAATTGGATATGCTATACGAAATTACAATTTCTTGATATTCTTCTTAATAAACACTAAATCATTTTTGAGTTTTTTATCTACTTGTTAGTCTCTTTTAGTAAAAGCTAGCAATTCTATATTTAACTTCCAAGGTATATCAATATATTGTATTTGCTTCTCCAAAGTATATTGTATCTTGACATGGTCGCAGTTATTTTCTTCACAACCATTTTCATTATACTGGATTTGAATCATATATTTATCTGCCAAAATGTATGACTAACTATGTTTTAATAGTGACTTCTTGCATCTTTTTGACTATGAGAGTCATTTTCTTATGCAGTTCCAGCATACACCACAACATCTAGTAAGGATGTTGCAGATTATAGTAGATGGTAGCTGTGATATTGGTGTACGACAAGTTGCCAGCATTCATTTTAAAAACTTTGTGGCAAAGTACTGGTCACCTCATGAGTCTGGTTGGAGTAACATGACCTATGTCTTTTGACTTGGTTCTTTGCTTTAAAACTATAAAATGACAGCTGTATGTTTGCTTTAGGTGAACCTCATGAAGTATTGGAGAGTGACAAGAACATGGTTCGTGAGAATATCCTTGGTTTTATTGCCCAGGTTCCGCCACTACTTAGGTACATTAATTAATTATGTAATATAGATTTCCACCTTTTATGACTTCATATTTTGACTTGGCCCCATTGTTGATTCATTAACACAATATGTGTTGGTGCAAATTAAAATTTAGTCCAATGATCTTTGATCGAATTAGATTTTGATTGCAGACAACTTTCACATATGTCTGCATGTGAGTTACCTTGAGGTTAGGTTTTAGCTGAGTTTTGTCGGACTAGGTGATGGTTTCTTATTTGCACCTTTGATCTCCTGAATTCTGTTCTATTGGGAACTTCATCAATCATTTGCTACATTTATTTTTGTGATAAACTTTTCATTTCATACTAAATAAGAGCAAACATGGTCGTTTTATCATATGCTCATATAGTTTAATTAATCAGATATTATCTTCTTAGTTGAGTTTTGTTATGCCCCAGAGGTATATTTATTCGTCAAATCAGATGGTACCCCCTTGTGATAATATATGGTACCATATGATACACGACTAAATAGTTGATGACAAACACAAGCCATATATAATGATAAAATAAAATTGTCTGTACTAGTACGACTTCGATACAACTTGTAAACATAATAAAAAAATAGAGTGACAAAATAGAAACCAATACTACAAGTTCAGTTTTATAGCAACACATATTTGAAACTAAAGTGCAAAACAATAAAAAAATAAAAACGAAAGCTCTCGATGTGAGGTGGGACCGGCAGGCAAGACCTTTGAGCATCCAACTATATTCTCTATTTGCTACCTAGAGGAGGAAGAAACAAACGGGGTAGTTACTCAACGGGTATAAGAAAGATAGTGCATGAACTAAGTATAAGGAGATCAAAAGGTGATACAGTCTCAAAGGTAATACCTACTAACCAGAGTAAGAGTATAAGAATAACAAAATGTATATACTAACCTGATCCAATTAGTGTAATACAATGAACAGTAGTAAGTAACAATCATCGACTATATTGCACATAATAACATGTACAAATACATAACAACGTATAACCAGCATGTAACAAACATATCACAAATATATACATGATTACTGTCTGCACGCGAATCCAGCTACCACTAACTCCGAGTGGACAGACAGGACAAGTAGTCATGTAGCTACGGACTGCATATGAATCCAACTACCACTAACTCCGAGTGGGCAGTCCAAACATGTATACGATCACTGTCTGCATGCAAATCCGGCTACCACTAATTTCGAGTGGGCAAACAGAACAAGTAATTATCTAGCTACGAACTGCACATGAATTCAATTACCACTAACTCTGAGTGGGCAGTCCAAGTGTACAACTCTACTAAAGGTTCACTCTACCACGAATGGGTGCTATCACTCTATCACACATGGGAGTCTTGGCCGATAGGTTGTATACAATGCAATGACAAGCATGTAGTAAACAATCACATCCACAAGTGTAAACCATCTCTATACATCAGTAAAATGATTATATCCAAAAATATGAGTTGTCAGCGATATATAAAACAAATAGATATATACGATACTAAATAAGATGGATAGCAATGAGATTGCATAGATATCAAGATCACATCTATATGATCAAACAACTAAGTATCAAGCTCAAGTATAATAAAGAGTAGAGTCAAGATAATTGAATTAACTGTATAATCAAAACTCATGCACTTAGTTCAAAGAGTTATGGAGGTCAAAGAAGAACTACCCACATGATTTGTAGAATGTGTTGTTTGTCTTCGTGTCTGAGAGTCTGTCTTAAATCAGAGTCCTATAAATATAGAATGCGAACATAACTAAGTTCTATCGTAAATCTAATAATAGAGTTAAATCAATATATTAATCTATTGATTAACTCATTACTCAATGGATTTATTAATTAATCATATTAACTAATTCTCTACTAATCGATTTGTTAATCAATATATACGTTAATCGATATTAACCAATTAATTGAACTGGTTAGTTACCTAAGTAACCTAACCATCCAATTTAAACTTAACTAATTATTCTTCTTAATGATTCAGGTTACTTAACACATCCACTAATTAATTCACTAATTAATTAAGGTGTCAATTAATCAAGTCATAGAACAATCAATCTAATTAATCCAGATCTCATTCACAGCTTTACCTCCCCTTCTCCATTGCAATGGGGTCACGGTGAGGGTAGCTAATGGCAACACGGGAAACAAAGCGGCTGGAGAGATGGATGGCAACTCAAGGGAGGCAACGACCAGCGAGGCAAGCAATCAACAAGGCTATGGGTGCAGCGAGGAGAGGAGCGGCAGAGATGCTGCTCACGGTCAGGAAAACAAAGAGGCAGGTGGTCGGAGAGATGGATGGTGGCGCAAGGGGGCAGGCAGCCAGCGATGGTATCGCGCCGATTAATGGAGGAGGTTTGGTCTCCGACGTGTAATGGCAGCGCCATGGAGATGTGATGGCAACGGTGACTGGCTGAAGGGCGACAATGGCGAGATAGAGTGGCACAAGGCAGAGGGTGGTGATGGCGGAGAGGGGTAGGCGACAATGAGGGCAGCGAGCGGCACAAGGAGAGGGAGGCCGACAACAGAGAGGAGAAGAGGGCATGAGAGAATGAGGGATGTGGAAATAAAAAAAAACCTAGGTGCCTTATATAAACCTTAGATTAATTAAATCTATCAACTCCCAGCTTAACTGAGAATCCCTTAAAATGTCATAAAAATTCGGTTTAATTCCTGATTGTTTTTAAAAAAATTCTTGAGAAATTCTATAAGGAAATTTCCTAATTAATAATTATTATTTTATATTTGTTTAATTGTCGTATTTAACTAGTTTAATAGAAGATGTTGATTTATGCTGAACCATAGTGTATAGATGTCATGTTAGTCTATAATGCAATACCTTAACTCATTTGTTTTCTCTTCTTAGAAGCATGTCTTCATCCATTTCTTATAGTTTTGTCTTTCAAAGTATTGAAACTTAATAAATCCTAAACCACTTCGGGGCATTTAATTTTAACTGCATTGTCTCTACACCCAAGAGTACTCAAATCTTTAGTAAGTGAAGCTTTCAAAACATGCCTCTTTTGTTTTAGGCATCAAATGCCCGGTACTGAAAACTTATAATGTCACTTGTACTATATTGTTTGTTCCTCTAAAATTTTCTTGAAATTAACAGAGCTCAACTTGGTGAATGCATCAAAACAATTATCCTAGCTGATTATCCAGAAAAGTGGCCAACTCTTCTCCACTGGGTAAAATGCAATTTGATGTCACAAGATCAACAAATACTTGGAGCATTATATGTCCTACGATTTCTTGCTAGAAAATATGAGTGAGTATGCTTAATCATATTTTCCTTCTTTTGGTGATTTCATAGATATTTAAAACGTATTTCTTTGCCTTTAAGAAAAATGCTGCTTTTATTTCATCTATGCTTATGCTGAGGTTGTATTCTGAATCATTTGAGAAGTCAAAATTTGTGTAGTTATGCACTGCTGCCTACATTGAATTTTATCTATCTATCTATCTATCTATCTATGTGTATGTATATAAACAAATTTTAACAATCGTATTCTCTATGACTCATTGCTGCAACCTGGGTCTTTTTAAAACACGATTGAACACTCCGAGATTATTGACACCTAGCCAGTTATAATAAACTATCAATCAGTCAACTATAACACACTTCAAATAACCACCACCCTTTTTGCTGTCAACCATTTTAAAAATATTATTTGAATACATAAAACAACTAACTAGATTCAAGCCTTTGTGACAATTTAAATATATTAGTTGGTTATAAAAACCGTATCCAATTGTATATAAATCTAGAAAACTATTATTACTATATAAAAGCACATTTTGATGTCCAGCTCTGTTGTTGCCACCTATCCATTTGTTGTAAAGAGCTACTTATTATTTATAGCACACTTCAAATAAGCATCTCTTTAATTGTCACCATCTAAGCTTTTTAAATACCTTACTGAAAAAATTAGATCTTGACACTGAAGTTTTCTTACTAGTAATTTACCTGTCATTCAATTATGCAAATATTATCTAGTTACATACTCAAATGTTTTTAATAAGTGTACCAAAATAAAGACTAGAATTTATTTTATATAAATTCTTTTTAAATAAATATCCAATTGATTTTATTATTAACCAGCTAATAAACTTCAATAATCATGCCTAATTTGAATATGGTGAATGAAATTAATTCATAAGGTATATATTATCTATGTATGGAAATGATTTTTGAAAGATCCATTTCCCTAAAAATAAATACATTCATGATTATAAATATTAACCATATATTATTTCATTTTTTTTCCTTATCATGTTGCGTGACATTTCATTCATCTTTACAATTTCTTTTGATTACTTGAATATCTATTATGTCCCATAATTAAACATAAAATATTGCCTTTCTAGATCTTTTGGTATTTATTTAAAATTCGGCCAATGTATTGTCCATAAATAATCATTTAATGTCATGCTATTTTTTATATTTCTTATAAATTATCATATATGCCAATAACTTAAATCTAGTTTTTAATAAAATATTTAATATTCAAAATGAATAATTTTCCACCACTTATGATTATAAATTTTTAACATTCTAAAATTGCTTTTGTTTTATCTGAAACAAATTGTTATATTTCAAAATTTTTGTTGGTTATCAGCTTTTTTTTATGGCAATTTGCTGGTGCATATGCTTCTTCCATCACTTGCCTATTAACTTTTATCATTTTGTGCTTCCTTTTTAGGTTCAAATCAGATGAAGAGAGGACACCACTTTATCTTATAATAGAAGAGACATTTCCCCTCATACTTAATGTATTTGATAAACTTGTTCGTGTTGTTAACCCTACAATTGAGGTGGCTGATCTAATTAAGCTCATATGCAAGATATTCTGGTCGTCCATTTATGTAAGAACAAATATTTGTTTTTATTTTCTATCGAATGCTTTTTAATTTTATTTTCTCCATTGGGATGTTTTGTTTCTCAGCTAGAAATCCCAAGGCCACTGTTTGATCCCAATGTGTTTGGATCGTGGATGGTTCTATTCTTAAATATTTTGGAAAGGCCTGTTCCTTTGGATGGCCAACCTAGCGATCCAGAAGTCAGAAAATCTTGGGGATGGTGGAAAGTCAAAAAGTGGACAATTCACATCTTAAATCGCTTATACACTCGGTTGGTGATTTCAGGTTTGGGAATAAGGCTTCTTGCCATTACTTGTTCTCAATTAACTTGTGATTAAGACTTACAGGTTTGGGGATGTGAAGCTTCAGAAGCCAGAAAGCAAAACATTTGCTCAAATGTTTCAAAAGAACTATGCTGGAAGAATTTTAGGATGTTATCTACAGATGCTTAATGCTGTTCGGATAGGAGAATATTTACCAGATAGAGTTACCAATCTTTTACTACAATATCTCGGCAGCAGGTTATTATTCCTTGAAATAGTTTGCCATATACTTTTATCCGTATATCCAAATTTGTGCCTGTTACAGTGAGATAATTGTCATTATTTTACTGCAATTCATTTTTTGAGCTGCAATAGCATCTTGCAACATTTTTATTCTTAATATTCATTTTCAGATGTATTGTTGGGCTTCTATGCTCCTTTTTCATTATCTTTTATTTCATTTTTTCTCATAGTCATTGAATCTTTAGTCGCAGAGTACTTGTGTTTTGCAAGCCTCTAAAAAATTCAAGGAAGAATCTTCTGAACCTTCTTAGCACAATGAAATCTCAAACAGAAGTTTTGGCCAATGCATACTCTTTAGATGTTTTCTTGTGCTATATCCATTTTAGTGTCCTTCCTTTGTTCCTCGTTTATTCTGAGGCTTTTGCTAGTTGGATGCTTAATGATTTATTTGGTTTGCCATTGGATGCTTTATCTTTTATTTGGTTGGCCATTAACTTGTACAAATTGGGGGCGAAGAAAAAGTAGGATATAGCCTTATCCTATTCTTCTTTCAAATTCAATAAGCATTTCCTTGATAGGAATGTGAAACCGAAGTTTGACTTATATCCCCACCAAAGAATGTTAATAAGTTCAATAAAAACAGTGAATGTGAAGTAAAGAGGATGTAGATATACTATTAGGGAAAAAAAAATATAGAAAATTCTATATTTTTTTGCGAGATGAAAAAAATTAGTCAAAGGCTGACAAATATTATCTCTAGAATTTGTTACTTATATTTCTTTTATTATATCCTGTCATATTCATTTAGAACAATCTGATTTGTTTCAGCAATATGCTACAGCTCCAGCTCCCAATAGTTAAGGTTATGTCTTTCATGCATTTCCACTTCTATTAAGCTGTAAATTATTGGTCTCTTGCTGACAAATGTGATTTATAAAATTTGTTACCCATATTTCTTTGATTATGTCCTGTTTTATTCATTTAGAACGCTCTAATTTGTTTTGTTAATATAACATCACTCTCTCTCTGAATATTTAAGTTATGACTTGAATGCCATTTCCACTTTTGTTAAGCTGTTAATTATTGTTCTCTTGCTGCTTCCACTAATGTTATTTTAGCAATTATTCTTTTATTTTCTGCATTTAAATCGTTTTTTAAATCTTCTCTTGGTCGTCTTCTGATAGAAGTTCACTAATCCATGATGCCAATTAGCATTGATTTCCTTTTTCCCATGGTTTTATGTAGTATTCCGAAGAATAGCATGTACCAGTTACTGCAACCCCAGCTAGACATTGTTCTCTTTGAGATAGTTTTTCCACTCATGTGTTTCAATGACAATGATCAGAATCTATGGATTGAAGATCCACATGAATATGTCAGGAAGGGATATGGTGAGTTTTTAGACTGTCCTGCTACTAAATCTAGGCACCGAAACTACCTTTCTCTAAATTTTCATACCATGAGATGAATTGCAAAAATACTATTTTCTTTTGTACAGATATAATAGAAGATTTATACAGTCCGCGAACTGCAGCCATGGATCTTGTGAGTGAATTAATGCGAAAGCGTGGGAAGGCAAACTTTGAAAAATTCATTCAATTCATTGTGAATGTTTTCATGAGGTACATTTTTTTATGGATCTTTTACTATAATGAAAATTTTATGACAAGGAAATATTTCATTTAAGCATGTTTATGGGGACCAGATATGATGAAGCACCTGTGGAATTTAAGCCATATCGTCAGAAAGATGGTGCTCTTTTAGCAATTGGAGCTTTGTGTGATAAACTGAAGAAAGCAGAGCCTTACAAGTCACAACTTGAGCGTATGTTAATTCAACATGTTCTCCCAGAATTCACGAGTCCTGTTGGTCATCTACGGGCAAAGGTTGCTTTTCTAAAACTTTGTTAACTTTTAAATCATTTGGCTTTGGCTTTTTGATACTCCAATGGAACGGTAGAGTTTATTTCATTTCTTCATTGTATAGTTGTGTTCACAATTCATTGTCCCCAGCATTCATTTTATGCTAGAAACATTGTGGGCTTCTTTATGTTACAACTTAGTCTACTTCATTGCTAGTTTTCTTCTGTTTCGATAATACTTGTTCTATATTTATGATGTGCTGGTTCATGTGACAGAATAGTATGCTTCTGCTGCCTTTGGTCAATCTAATATCTCCCATATTATTTCCTGGATATATTGATGTTTTGTCTGAGTAAATTAAATACAACTTATTATAGTTTTCACAATGCTACTTCTTGATAATCTTTGATTATTTTAGTTTATATTTTAATAGTCAACGCTGCCAAGCTTCCTTCTGTTATTGTGATTAAAGTCTTTCATTTAGCTAATTGGTTAGTTTGATGTCTTTTTATTTTTTGGTCTATCAGGCAGCATGGGTTGCAGGGCAATATGCCAATATCAACTTCTCAGATCCGAACAATTTCCGCAGAGTGTTTCATTGTGTCATTGCTGGCTTTAAAGATCCAGAGCTTCCTGTGCGTGTTGATTCAGTCTTTGCATTGCGTGCTTTTGTTGAGGCATGCGTAGGTTAGTTTGTTGATTTTTTACCATCAAGGTCCTATTTACTTGGAGAGAAATCTAGGAAGAGTTTAAGTTCAGAAGAAGTTTAAACGAGATATATTGAAATTTTGTTTACTTGGGGAGAAGGTTGATGGGAGATAAAAAAAGTGGAGGGATCAACTTTTATTCCTTATTTTTCTAATTCATTTTTTGAAAAATGCAGAAAGAGCGAACCCATCCATCCCACTGTCTCTTCCTATTCCTGCATATCTATTACATTGGTTGTTCATCTTCTTCCTGCTAAACATTCTGTGAGATCGAGAATGTCGTATGAAGTGACCTCCCTGAGCTGTGGAGGTCATAAGGGGTCCTCTTGCAAAGGGCAAGCTGTTGTTGCTGGAATGCTTGTTCATGACTGCAAGCTCCCTTGAGTGGAATTGATAGGTCACCTGTGTGCCAACAGCAGTTATTGTTGTTCTGTGAGCTCTTTTTTAATGTGTTGATCTCTTGTGTGTGGCATATGCCAATGTTTGGTGGCCGTGAGCTGGAGTGTGAAGTCTGGAAGACCACTAGAGACTTGAGGATGGTGAAGGATGTGGCAAGGAGCCAGACCGCTAGAGACTGTGATGTCTGGAAGATCGGGAATATAAAGAAGAGAGGGAGTAAGCTAGTAGAAGTTGGGGAAGGATATGTTTGAAAAATTATATATCGAACTTGTCTTATCTTTCCATCTTCCCAAAGTGAACAAGATTAGGTGTCTTCTTCTCCATTTATCTGTTTCTCCTCCCCCCCCTCCCATTTTCTTTCTTCCTGGTTTCCAGTCTTCCCTAGTAAACAGGGCCTAAGTGTTTGTGTTAATGTCAACTAATTATCTGATTGTGTTGTTTCTCCTACAGATCTTAATGAGATACGCCCAATTCTCCCCCAGTTACTTGATGGTATGTGCCTGCAATTTTATTCCAACATTATTTTATCGGATACACTATATGGTATATGATTTGCAGTTATAAAAGAAAGTGGGGGAAATTATTTTGGATCATTCACCCTATATATATATATTTATATTATTTTGGATCTTTTAAGCTAAGCAGTTCCCTCTCTACTCTCTCTCTCTATTGTTGATCAATGCAATATTACACTTTAATCTTTGTAGTTTTTACATCAATTAGGTCCCTTAAAGCAATTTTGCCTCTGCAGAATTCTTTAAACTTATGAACGAAGTGGAGAATGAGGATCTTGTTTTAACTCTTGAGACCATCGTTGACAGATTTGGGGAAGAGATGGCACCTTATGCTATTGGGTTATGTCGGAATCTGGTAATGTGATTGCATATCAACAACAATTTATTTCGTACAGTTTCTTTATGAAATCCTTCTTGATAGTTTCATTGCAGGCTTCTGCATTCTGGAGGTGTCTGGACTCGTCTGAATCAGATGATGATGCTGATGACTCAGGTGCATTAGCAGCTGTTGGATGCTTACGTGCCATAAGCACAATTCTTGAATCTGTTAACAGGCTTCCCCATCTCTTTGTCCAAATTGAGCCTACTTTATTGCCTATACTGCAGAAGATGTTGACTACAGATGGACAAGGTAACTATTTTGCTTTATTGTACATGCTAGTGAGTGTAATTTAAACATGGGAGCATGGTTGACAGAGTAAATGTTTGTCGAGTGTGTGTGAGTGAGAAACATATATAGGGAGAGAGAGAGCCATAGAATGATAGATTTGAAAAATATCATTCATGTGGATTACAAACATAACACACTCCATGGCAAAACTATATAAATTGCAACTTATTTATCATTTGAGTTTTTATCATCAAATGACAGTACCACTTGTTATGCTACTCTCAAATAAATATTAATTGTTATTATTGTGTACTCTTCAAAAATGTATTCCCTATTGCTTTAGTTTAACTCCAAACTATTGTTGACCCATATATGATAATAAAATGGTGATGTACAGCTTATCACTGTAATTGTAGCTTTAATTCAAGACAGAATCCTATTTAATCTATAAGTTTATCCAAGGATATGGATGCTGGCTGCTTAGGTCTGAATTGAATGACACAGAAAAGTGCTGGTGAACTCCCCTCTTTCAGAGTCACCATTTTGATTTTGAATAATTTAGCTTATGTGTAAAACGGTGGCTGCCAAGGCCCATAGTTAATTCTTTCTTCACTTGATGAAGGGCTATGTTCCATTTTCTATATATTGTCATATAATCTTTGGCTCTGACATTTGGATTGGTTGGAGTTAACAACATGGTTCATATATTTGAGATTGTCTTGAACTGAATAATTATTTTTGTAAAAGCATGGTATTTTTATAGTTATAAATTTTGAAGCCAGGTTTTGAGTGCAGGAATAATTGCACGCTTCCACGTTGCATACTCCAAGTCGTATGCCAACGAGGATGTTGAATATTCTTAAACTAGGGGTGTTTTTGTAAATTTTTTTTTACAGCCCTAAAATAGTATAGTGGAAGGGAGAGAAACCCCAAAATCCAAATCAGAAAAGCTTTCTTTAGCTCTCTTTAGTTATGAGATTTAAATGAGATAATACTTCTACTTTGTTTCCTGCAGATGTTTTCGAAGAAGTTCTGGAAATAGTCTCCTATCTGACATTTTACTCACCAACAATTTCATTGGAGATGTGGAGCCTTTGGCCTTTAATTGTGGATGCACTTGGAGATTGGGCTATTGATTTCTTTGATAGTAAGTCTTTGCTTCCGTATCAAGTCACTTATGAGTCATGTTCTTTCACACTTGTCTTTAGCACCAAGATTAACCTAGCATGTCACTCCTGATGTTATCTTTTGTAATCTTTATCAGTTATTCTTCATTCATTACTAAAATTTCATTGGTCTTCCAGATATCCATTATGAATGTGTCCTGTAATATCTACATCCATGTCTTTTCTCTTAAATATAAATTTTGATTCATGTCTTTGAGTTTAGTACGTTCTTGATGTTTTTAGATGGATAGATCTTAACACGCTTTCAACATCTGCTTACTTTCAGTATCCACCTATTCAGTGGATATCAGGGTTCTATTGTCTGATCACTATTCTATTTGTCTTTGGTCACTTGGATATTATCTTGATATTATGTTTGGCTTCTTCATGCTTTTAGTCAAGGAACATATGCCAATTTTTGTCTACATTGTTTCATAATATGTCAATTATGATTTTAGTTTTGTTCCTTTTGTGTTTGTTAAATTTTTAGAAAATATATTCTATTCCTTACTTGATATGATTGCATATATTTTCATTGCAAATAGTTTCATTCCTATTTGCACATCATGATGTTTCCTTGGTATTGGTTTTTACTGGTTCTATTTTCTTGAAGATATTCTTGTTCCGTTGGACAATTTCATATCCAGGGGTACATCACATTTTCTTACATGCAAAGACCCTGACTACCGGCAAAGCTTGTGGAAAACTCTTTCATCTGTAAGTTAATAACTTAAAGAAAAGGCATATATCATTTTAATATTCTACATTATTTTCAGCTGACTCAACTATGTGAAATGGTTGCAAAGTGGGGACTGATTTTTTTCATATGCTAATGGCAAGAAACACATGGTGATTCAATGCAGATAATGTCGGACCAAAACATTGATGATGCTGATATTGAGCCTGCTCCTAAGCTAATTGAAGTTGTATTTCAAAATTGTAAAGGACAAGTAGATCACTGGGTTGAGCCTTATTTAAGGATCACCATTGAACGATTGCGTCGATCAGATAGGTCTTATTTAAAGTGCCTTTTGATGCTAGTGGTAAGAAATTCAATATCAGTGCATCTTCTTATTCGCAGTGTTGTTGCTGGTTTATTGTTTATTCATATAGGTTAATTCATAGTAAAGCTCCACATTCTAAAGAGAGATACATATGTTATTTAGATTTTTCTATGCACGTTTCCAATTTAATTTTCTATTCATGTTTCCAATTTATGAAACTTCTTGAGTTTCTAGGAGAGTTTGTTTTCTAGTGACCATGAGAATGCTAATCTACATTCTGGTACCTGTTGGAGCACAACAAGCTATGGGTAGTTAGTCTCTAGCTAAAGTTTATTTTGCAAACTTTTTAAAAGTGTATACATCGATATGATCTGAAATTATTTCAGCGCACATGTGGATACATATGTAGCGAGAATGAAAATTTATTTACCATTTATTGTACCTCTAACCATGGTTTTAAGTATGAACCCATGCCAATCGGCATGGGTAGAATTTATTGTTTTGCTCGTCGACCAGCACCGGTATTGGTACCCCGACCTCGCAATATAGCCCCCTTCGGGTCGTGGGTTGTGATGGTCTTTTTTTTCATATTCTTTTTTCAATTTTTACTTGGACAGAAATTTTTATTTTTCAAGCAAGTAATTCATTTACCTATTATTTTTCACTTTTTTTTCTTCTAATTTTATTTCCTCTTTCATCTATTAATTTTTCCCCTCCTTTATTCATTAATCATCCCAACCCTCTATTTGTCCACAAAGGAAGATAGAGAGAAAAAAAACCCCTCCTTAATCTCATTAAAGATGGTTAATTTTTTTTCTCTTCACAAAGCAGAGAGAAAAAAATCTCTTTAAGGATGATTATCTTTTTCCCTTCTTTATACGTTCACAAGGTAGACATAGGAAAAAAGCTTCAAGGAGAAGATTGATTTGATTTGATGTTCAAGTAATGGTGCACATGGGGAGAGGAGGATTGATCCCATTTAAGGCCCACAGAATGAAGCATGTGGAGAGAAGCAGGCTAATCTGTCTTGAGGTCTTTGTGGTATGCACGCAGAGTGAGGAGAGATTTTGCTTGAGATGTGCGGAATGATGCACTTAGAGAGAAACTAGGGCAAGCTGGCTTGGAATCCTTGGAATGACACATGGAGAGATGATAGGCAAACCCACTTGAGGTATATAGGATGATGGATATGGAGAGAGCTCGTAGCATAGGAACTCGTGTGAAAGGAAGTCACACTGAAATGGGCTGAAATGAGTTGAAAATTGGCTGCTGAAATTGGGTATAATTAATCTGCTGGACCAACTAGCAGACTGCTGAAAACTAGGCCTTAATCCCAGCCGGCTGCTGAATAGACCAAATTTGGATATTGGTTGTGCTCTTTGAGTATCTGTTGTGCAAGAGGAAGCCTCTGCGCTGCCAATGCAGAGGCAATAAGATTGTCCGTTGGAGATGCATAGTCGCCAAAGAAAAAAATGATATTTAGGGCTCATTCATAGGACATTGTCGCCTTGAACTTGTACAAAGATCAAAGCGAGTGTCGGTGTCATTTAGGACTCACACGAAGGATAAAGCTGAAATATGTCTCGTGGATGGGACTCTTGTGAACACATGGATGATCAGAGTTGTGATTGGAGATAGGTTATGTTGGGGATCGATTGGCCGACTAGAGGGGGGTGAATAGCCCTCTTACGATGGATGTCGGGATTCTCTCGTCTACAAAGCGTTAGCGCAAGCGGAATATGCAAATACAAATAAAGACAAGCAAAATATAAACAAGCAATACAAACACCGAGATGTAACGTGGTTCACGGCTACGCCGCTAATCCACGGTCCGATTCGTCCAAGGTGAATCACTCCTCCAAATCTATCCACTAGATCTCTCCTTTGCACAAAGCTAGGTGGAGGTAACCTCTTTTACACAAAGATCACTCTTCTACAATAGAATAGAGATTAGAACAAGTAGAAGAGTAGGGAATCGTGTATGACACTTTGGGAGAAGTTTAGAGCTCAAGCATTAGCCTCCCAAAGCCCCATCCCCTTCCTTTTTATATAGGAAGAGGGTTTCTTCCCGTTGACACAGGATCAGTCGACTGATGCCCTCGATCAGTCGACTGATCCCGTAGCCGTTGCCCAATAACGGCCGCTTTCCACGTTGGATTCCATCCAACGGTATTGGCATCAGTCGACTGATCCTACCATCAGTCGACTGATGCTCGATCAGTCGAGTGCTCAATGGAGTCGACTCCATTCTCGCGTGCGCAGCCATCGATCATTGCCATTCCGCGATCGCAATGATCATAACATCCGATCACACCCATGGCAGTCGACTGCCAAGCACTAAACTAGTCTTATACCAGTCGATCGAACCATCGACTTAGAGCAGTCGACTGCCATGACATGGCAGTCGACTGGTGTCGGGAAAACCCATCCGACACTTGGCCAAATGGCCAAGTTTCACCTAAGAGCTACCCTTCCCGGGTTACAATCGCTCACTCTCATTCCTCGGAGTCCCTCGCCTTCGAAGTTCTCTTCGTTCGCGGCCACGTCCCTCGGCAGCATCAGGCGCACGGCTCTGCAATGCTCCTTCGCGTCTCTTGCCTCGAAGTCTACTTCCTCCGGCTTCACTCCAAGCTCCTCGTCCGGCGGTCCCTCGGATGCTCCAAGCGCACGGCTTCCGCAAAGCTATCCTTCACCGACTCAAGGCACGAGTTATGAGATGTGAAACTCGCCACGGCTCCATGTGCGAATTACTAAGTCCTGCATGACTTCAACGCACATATCAAATCAACATAACAAACTAACTTAAACCCTTTGCCACACACATCAAAACCTAATCATGGCAAGAGATTGCCCTAACAGGTTATAGAAGGGATGAGACTCTAATAGCATGTCGAGAGAAAAATTAGCTTTTCTCTAAAATCCTAGGCAATCCACTTTATTTTTATACATTATTGATGAATAAAGGAATTACGAATAAGCCCTTAAGCATTATATACTTTGGGCAAGTGAATGTGAAGCTTTCTATTTAACGTTACACCAACTTCCATACAAATGTATTATCTTTAATAAACAAAGATAATTCCCATACACTTGTGCCTCTTTTTCTATTTGAGGAATGTTTTCCTTTTTATTAATTTTGTTGATTATGGGTTATATGTTTCACCTCTCGTCTATTCCTAGTATTAACTTGGTTATAGCTTGTAAACTAGTTTGCTTTACACCAACTAATTAAACAATAAAGCAATACATGATTTTGCATATATGACCCTACCGTGTGAAATACAATGCCAGTACAGCTAAATAAAATACAAAAAACTTTAAAATAGAATGTTGCTTTCAATGTTAATAGTGTTAGGTTTTTAAAAGCGCCATGGTAGTTTGTTTAGATACACGTTTGTCCAATTCCTTGTGTCGTGCTAGTTGACATAGATACAATGTACTGATTTGGTAACTTAATGAAATATAATATTATTTGGTAAGAGCAATCTCTCTTGTGCAACCCGTGTTTTATCATTCCATGCTGACACTTAGGCATGTTTCAACATGCTAGGATGCACCACAAGATGAATTCATGTAAATTTATTATAAGTAAACAATTTCAAGAATATTTTACGAGGAAAATTTATATGAACTCATATAGACATGCATTGAAGTAAAATGTGATAGAAATAATTTCTAATTCAACTATTTAATTAATAGTTATTAAAATTTAAAAATATAGGTGAAAAACTTTTTAAATGAGTAAAAATTTATTTGAATTAATCTATACATGCTTACACATATTAACTATGCTATATAATATAAGAAAATTTTATTTTAATTATCTAATTCCTATAATCTTATTTTATAAGTAAATAAACTAATTAAAAAGTGTATTAAAGAATAAAACTCATCTAAATACATCTTGTTATGCTTTGATGTGTGCCAAAGCATGCCGAGTACTAAAACATGTTACCGAAATTGTATCATTTGACTGGGGATTAAAACTTCATCATATAATTGTCTTTTGTGCTTGCAACAATTGCTGAATGCCTTTGTTGCAGTGGTGAGTGATTGAAGCAGTACTCATTGGAGTTTTTTTTTAAAAAACAGAATTAAAAGAGAAAAGGCTGTAGAGGACTTTGTTATTACTGAAGAGACTTTGTTCTGCAAAGCTCAATGGTCAGGCTAAATTTATATAGCCAATTCAACGATCCTACATGTGTGGCTTGTTTTTGTTGCATGCTCCAGATGGCTATGCAAACTGGATGATTATGTTTGGAATATTGATTTTTCATTGTCTACTTTTTTAGTTACTCAATTCGCTGCTCTTGGAGTTAACCAAACTCTTGTTTGACGGACAACAACATAGAATTTTCCAGGGTTACATTCCTCGCCCTCGGAAAAGCAATCATCTATTTTAACAGATAATAAAAGAATAATTATTTCGTTGGCATTTTTTGCTAGCCTTCCATAGGGAGATGCCTGTATTGTTTTCTTGTAAATATCCTCTGATACTTCCTGAGGATCATATTGTCTGACATTCATGGTGTTTTATTTAGGAACACTTGAATTATTTTATTTTTAATTTCCTCATCTTGTACTTCCTGAAAATGATATTGTCTGTGACTTTCTTAATGTTCACTATAGTTATATATTTGTTCAAAAAATTGTTCCATATTATCATTGAAATTCATATTGCAATAGTATAATGAGCTTATGGCTTATTGTCTTGGATTTCATTCGTCAAAATTGCTCAAAGTTTTGATACCGAGGTCAAATCTGCATTATGTTGCAATGAGATTTGTTGTTTTTGCAGATTGCAGATGCTTTTTATTACAATCCCGTATTGACACTCGGGCTACTACATAAGCTTGGGGTTGCTGCAGAGGTTTTCAATGTCTGGTTCCAGATGCTACAGGAAGTGAAGAAGAGCGGTTTGCGTGCCAATTTTAGAAGGTTGGAATCATTTTATTATGGTAACAATCATTCTGGTTACTAATTAGCCATTTGTAATTGCAGGGAACATGATAAAAAAGTTTGCTGTTTAGGATTGACTTCAGTTCTGGGCCTTCCAGCTGATCAGTTGCCAGGAGAAGCATTTGAACGAGTCTTCAAAGCAACACTCGATCTTCTTGTTTCTTACAAAGATCAAGTTGCTGGTAAGGCACATTAGCTACCAGGACATACTTTTATGGTTTCAGTTTTTTGTTTGTTCAACAATGGTTGGTTTTCTTATTGTTTCTTGGTTGTAGAAGTTTTCTAATAGCATGCATTTTTTCTTATCCTGATGTATTCATTAGCATATATTCCTGCTATAACATAGCTCTTATGTGTTCATTATCATTTCTGTTTATCTTTCCATCATATGTATTTATTAGTAGGATAGTCTGCATAAATAAAACTTATTGATGCCACATGTTATCTTCTTTGATTTTTGACCCGATTTGGCCTAACCTGCAGTTTCCTGGGTCTGGGTTCGATCTAAATGTGTTTGGCACATTAACGGGTTCACCTGTTTATAACTTGCAAATAAATGGGTCAACCAGTTTATAAATATATAGATATTTAATTATTTATATTAGTTAATTTATATACATTATAAATATATAATTTAATATATATGTTACGATAGTATAATATAATATATTATAACATAAGATCATGTAGATTATATTTTATATTTTTACAATTAAAGATGATTGCTATATGGTTTGTATTTTAAATTTGTTTATCTTAATGGGCTGTGTCGTATGATCCATTTATTAAATGGGTTATATTCATCGTATTCACAGCCATCTATCCCGTTTAATGGAATGGGTAACTGACGTGTCAACTTGTTCATAAATATGTCTGTGTGGCTGAAGATTTTGACCTGTTTATTTAACGGGTGGTGATCAGGTTTGTATTAAATGGGTCAGAGCTCAATGAGTTATCACCCGTTTATAACTTGCCATCCTGAATCGCCACTGTTTTTTCCCACTTTAAAGCTTTTATCTGCTATGAGATGATATAAACAGGGAGGTTGTTTGAGATGATTATTTGGGTAACTTTCCTTAATATGGTTGAGCAGAAGCTAACAAGCAGGATGATGCCGATGATGATGACGATGATGATGATGATATGGATGGATTTGATGATGATGACGAGGACGAGGATGAGTCTGACAAAGAGATGGGAGATGATGCTGAGGATGGGGATGAAGCCGATAGTCAAAAGCTCCAAAAACTAGCAGCAGAGGTTTCTTGATCTTATCTATTTCTGGTTCTGTCTCCATTTTCGTTTTTCCTCCAATTGGTTGGCATTTTCGTTTGAATATTTGACTGCATGCATGTATTAGTGATGACAATTTAGAGTTAACCCAATGGTCATATGCGCAACCTGTTCTGTTTGACATTGCCCTGCCTCACTGAGATGCAAAATAAAAAATAAAAAAAAATAACTCACATGAGAGGCAGGATCCTCTTGGATTTTATGCCTCAGTATTTTTCTTTTTCCATGATTGGTTAAATAAAGAATCTATTCCAGATGCGATATATATTGATCTGCCTGAACTCGACCTCATCAATTGCTAATTTTGATCTCATCTGTCCTTTATTGTTTTCATTGCTACATTCATAAACATGGGATTTAAATATTTATGCATTATACTGTTTCTTCTTTTAGCTTTCTGAGGTTTCCTCTATGTTTCTTTTTCTTTTTCCCTTATTGCTTCTCTTTTAAATTGGTTTCTGCAAAATCAGGCTAGAGGGTTCCAGCCAAACAATGACGATGACTCTGATGATGATTACAGTGATGATGAGGAGTTGCAATCACCAATTGATGAAGTGGACCCTTTCATTTTCTTCATAGATACTATCCAAGGTAAGCATTATCTCTCATATGGCTCTTGTTGGATGTATGCTTTTCGACGTGTTAATAAAATTATTTGACATTATTGATCTTAATGTCTACAGCTGTGCAATCATCCAATCCTGCTAGATTTCAGAGCCTAACCAGGTCATTGGACTTCCACTATCAGGCTCTGGCTAGTGGTATCGCTCAACACGCTGAACAGAGAAAGGTGGAGATTGAAAAAGAGAAGCTAGAAAAGACATCAAATTAGTGATATTGGCAGTCTGCCACATTGGTAATTTTCCAGTTGCTATGGTCGTGATCATTCCTTTAGTGGACGAAGACTGAATTTGGTTATGTTGTCCTTGGTTCTTTTTGGTGCGAAGTGCCCAAAGCGGTCAAAACCACCATCAGCTGTGCGACACGGATAATTGTCATGGTACTTTGGCTCCAAATTTTTTATGTTCTCCTGTGATAGGAGAAGCAAGATGACAGCTCAACATGGTAGGACGTGTGCTGTTATCTTTGATAAGTTTTGTTGAAGTTTTTATTGTAGAATTGGCAACTTCATGATACGTGAAGTTGTCCCCTATTTTCCATTCTTGGTTACATGATACAGTGAGAAACGAGTCATCTGTCTTTCATGGAGCGGCTATTGTTTGAGGAATTGTTTCCCAAGCATAGCATCAGCCGGGCATAGAGTGTATAGTGTATGATTATTATTGAGGGAATTCTACTTGTCTTTGGAAAGGTGTCAGTCATTGTGTTATACTTTGGACTCAGATTTATTTATTGGTCATTGATCACCAATCAAGGGGTGGTTTTATGTAAGCTACTGTTTTTTTCTTTCTTTCTTGTTCCATTTTGTTTCTGGTTCTGTCGATCATATTTGCAAGCAAATTTGATTTGATCGGGGTGCTCTTTTGCCTGTGATATTGATGTTCAAATACATTTTTCTAATGTTTAGAGTTTCAACAAGAATTACTACTTGATCTTCAATTTGAAGTGCTCAACATTGTGGTTGTATGGATCTTCCATCCAAAACTTAATTTCATTGTTTGAAGGTGAGCTTGTCATTCCTGTATCATGTTCATCCATTTATTTATCAATGGATAATCCTAGTTTATTTCATTATGAAAAGATAAACTCCTTTAGTCTGCAGAGTTTGATTGTATTTTCAATTGAAATGTCATTTGCTAGTATTTTTCTTTGCAGAGTGTACGGTCGGGTGGGTCGTTCGGTTCGAACACCTTTTTGCACCAACATGAAATCCCTGGCAAACAGGGAACAGTGTGGTTTGAGATTGGAATAGATCATCCCTTATATGAAAAGCTGCTATAGAGAATTTGCAACCGAGCTAATCATATGCCTGATCGTTCAGCAGGTTTGAATTGTCGTCTCTCATTTTGTTCGTATTGAGAATTTAGCAATTTTGAGGAACACTAAAAGAGCATTTGATCATTTTTTATTTTCTATTTTTTTCGGAAAACAGAAAATATTTTTTAATCTTTCAAAAAAAAAATACTTTTTTATTTTTTAAAAAATGAAAATAGAAATAAAAAAATGATTTTTTTATATTTTTTATTTTTTTAAAAAATACTTCTTTAATTTTTGAAAAACGAAGATAGAAAACGTCAATCAAATATTTTTTTTCTATGTTTTTTTTTAAAAAAAAAAAATTTCCGACCAACGCCCTCCTAAAGATTTCACATTGTTAATTTGAGTTACCATTCAAACTGGTCGGTTTTTATCAAGTAGCTCCTTTAGTTGTTTGCACGATCAAACGCTGCGCATCTGTCTTGCTTGATTACTTGCAATCAGCTTGCTTTTGATTTTCAGTGCATTCCTCCCTTGGGGCTCCGGTTCAGGTAGAATATTAGCGGTGTAAAATTAGATATAAAAAATCGATCTCTCATTTTCTATTTTGATATATTTATGGATTTTTTTTTCAAATAGAATGACAATCAGACATCAAGAATCGATCTCTCGATTTATCTAGATGATCGATGGAAAAATTTGATGGGACTAGATCGTCCGCCTCTAAGATTATAAATAAATAAATAAATAAAATAAAATAAATAGAAGATTTAATTCCGATTGAAATTAATTTTTTGTATGTTTATCGATCCTTAGTCATACTTATTCAAAGATTTTATTAAGTTTACAAAAAAAAAAAAAAAAACTCACGACTCCATATACATAATTCTTTTTTTTTAATTTTAAAAAATAAATTTCTAATAGGACTTTAAATACAAATCGGAGAATGTATATTCTTTCTCTAATCGTGGGGAAAGTAGTCTATTTGAAAAATTGAATACTTGTGCCAATTGTCAATAAAAAACATATATAATTGAGTTAGCGCGCTAATAATCTAATGGGTAGGGACAATAATAACATAGAATTTTATACCTAGTTTGTCAGGTCTAAATAGTGGATTATAAATTTTATAGTTTGGAAAATTAATTTATTAATATATAAAAAATTAGAATCGTTAATCTTGTGGCTCTCATCGATCTGTCTCACGATCATTATAAGAGAAGTAAATCACAAATAACTCTATATACCTTGATATGATAATCAAGATATGTAAAAGTCATATAAATCTAAAAAAGTATTTTAAATCTCTTTCATAATCGATACGTGTCTCTTCTGTAAGCACTGTCGTATCTTAACCACCACGTTATTCTGTAGGACAAAAATTTTTAAATATTAGCAAGTTGGGTTCTTTAATATTCGTGACTAAATTTTATGAACGATAAATTTATTTATTAATATGTAATAAATTTACAATTTTTTAATAAAAAAATAATATAGAATTTATATATTAGATAAAATATCCAATTTAATTTGATAAAAAAGTTTGAACTCGAATTTAGCGTGATAACATTTTTAATTATAAAATTAAATAAGCTCTACCTATACTGGCAAAAATTAGGTTTAAATATTGCTCTATGGGTGCAGTAATAGAGTGGGACGATGTGAATTTAATAAATTAATATGGTTCGATTTTTTATTTAGATAAATTTGATTTTGAATTAAAAAAAAATTGAGACAGATGATCCTGAACCAAATACAAGTCAAAAGATCACTTTCTCAAATAGAGTACATATTCAACGTCAAACATGTCTTACAGGGACGGTACGACTACGTCGTTGAATTTAGCTATTAAATTACGAGTACTTTTCTAATGTACTATGATAATTGACGAAGTATACCTCACTTAGAAATTATTTAACATCCTATTAGAGATCTATGGACTGAACCAAAGATCTTCAAGATTAATCGAGCCGAAAGCAACTAGAAAAAAAAAAATTAAATACAACTAAATTGCCCTCTTTATCTGGTTCCCTTCCCCGAAGTAAACGGGTCTAAAAGGTATGGATACCCACTATCCCCCTAAGCTCTAGCCACCTCAGACTTTAACGTATCAAGTGTCATGATAGTTAGGGCGGTAAACGAATCAAGCGTTCATGAATAAATTTGATATTCAATTCGATAAAAGCTCGTTTACATTCGTTCAATATGTATCAAAGTCAATTAATAAACAAGCTTGAATAACTTGATAAATTAAATAAATAAACTTGAATACACATATATTCGATTTGTTAATGTTTGTGAATAGTATTCATGAATAATGTTCGTGAACAATATTCATAAACAAACTCATTTAAAAATTATTTATGAGCTTATTTATACACATTTATAAATAAGAATTAAAATATTAAAAGTTTAAAACAAACAAATAAATTTAACTTAAGAGTTTGATAACGTTTAAATAAATCGAACTTACCCAATAAACAAGTCAAACTTAATTCAAGTTCAAAATAAACTGAATCTCTAAAAAAAATCAAATCAAACTTGAATATATTTTTCAATAATTTGATTAATTTTAAATTTGACGTAACTTAATTATCTTATCAAATAACTCTATAAAACTTTGACTTACTCGTTTACAACCCTTGATCCATAGATTGATATTTTATCCAAATATGAAGCATCCTAAAATGTTTGGTCAATATTGATCCTTTTCTATACTCACCATTTTTATTTTTCGGAATGCATATTACATTTATTCTTTCAACTTGTAACCTGAACGAATGACTCCAATTAAATTGCATTTGGTATGGGATAATCTGTCTTTGTAACGTAATCAAATTAAATTATACAATAGATTATTTTATTTGTTATAATTTTAAAACTGTAATGTAATATAATTCGAATTATAAAAAATAATGAAATATTTTAAAATCGATTTGATCAGAGAAATCCCAAAGACACTACTACTTCCCTAGCCATTACATCACTTCTCGAGCCTAATTATTCCGAAGCATCGACCCAACATTCCTCCTCGTCGAACTCGAAGTGCATGCATCGATATTCTTAGGTAAAGAAACAACGATTCATAAGCAAGGTAAACAATGATCTTGCATACGATTCCTAATACCTGTAGTGAGCAGGCTTGTATGGCCCCTCAACTGGAACACTGATATACTGGGCTTGTGCAGGAGTAAGTTTGGTGAGCTTAGCTCCCAACTTGCCGAGATGAAGAGCTGCCACTTTCTCGTCGAGATGCTTAGGTAACACGTAAACTTTCTTCGCGTATTTTCCAGTCGACTTCTCCTTCCATAACTCCAGCTGTGCTATCACCTGCCATTGTTTGGGATTGTATTTCATAGCTGGAAAGGAACTAACCCAAAGTGTGATCAGATTGGATCTTTCCATATCGGTACCTGATTGGTGAAGGAGCAAGACATCACAAAGCTGGGGTGGCCTGTGGCACAGCCGAGGTTCATGAGACGGCCCTCGGCGAGAACTATGATTCCGGTGTTGGTCTCGGGGAACACCCAACGATCGGTCTGCGGCTTAATGGTGATGCGCTTGACGCCCGGGTAGGTCTCCAGCCCGTGCATGTCTATCTCATTGTCAAAGTGGCCAATGTTACAGACGATGGCATTGTTCTTCATCTTCTTCATGTGGTGGACCATGATGATGTCCTTGTTTCCAGTGGTGGTCACAAAGATATCAGCTTCAGAAAGAACATCTTCTAGTGTGAGGACTGGGATGCCCTCCATCAGGGCCTGAAGAGCACAGATGGGATCGATCTCGGTGACGATCACACGAGCTCCGGCTTGTTTGAGGGCAGCAGCGCAGCCCTTCCCCACATCACCGTAGCCACAGACCACGGCGACCTTGCCGGCAATCATAACATCAGTAGCCCTCATCAGGCCATCAGGGAGAGAGTGGCGGCATCCATATAGATTGTCAAACTGTTATCAAAGCACAAGCTAGTCAAACAACACAAGTCAAGGAAGAATCTATGATCAGATTTCCGTAAGCATGAGATGATAATGAGAAGAAGATAAAAGAATGAAAGAGTACAGGCTAAGATCTCAGGTTTGCCGATCTAGAAAGTCACATCTGGTGTCTAAATTTACATTAGATCATGGAAAATTGAGCAAGAAGCTGAGTTTGTACAACCTCGCTGAACATATTTAAATTTATCTAACTGCTTAACGTTACAAAAACTCACTACGGATCAATTCCTATAGATTGTCAAACTGTTATCAAACCACAAGCAAGTCAAAAAACACAAGTCAAGGAAGAATCCATGATCAATTTTCTGTAGTCTTCACGGAGATGACATGGTGGCTAAGATACGACGTTGCTTATGGATATGGCATGGATCGATTCCGATCTAAAGTCCTTTCTTGAATTCAAATAACCCACACGTGTTTTGACCACTACGTCAAAGCCTATAGAACTCCTTGTGATTTACTTCCTTTACAATGACCGTGGGACAGATCGGAGCCATTAAGTTACGGTTCCAACATATGATCAGATTTCCTTAAGCATGAGATGATAATGAGAAGAAGATAAAAGAAAGAAAGAGTACAGGCTAAGATCTCAGGTTTGCCGGTCTAGAAAGTCACATCAGGTGTCTTAATTTACATTATATCATGGAAAATTGAGCAAGAAGCTGAGTTTGTACAACCTCGCTGAACATATTTAAATTTATGTAGCTGCCTAACGTTACAAAAACTCATTATGGATCAATTCCTATTGCAGTAAAAATTGATGGTCAAACTTTAAATCTGGATCTAGATCCAGATACACATTTTGAATAAAACGTAGGGACAACCAATGTCGGTGACTCGGGTTTCAAGGAGAATGTGAAATCACCAATGGAGGAATTATCTTATTGCATTAGATTATCCAAAGCAAACAAAAGGCAACTGCTATAATAGGCCAAATAACAGTTAAGGTCGGAACATCAGATCACAATAAGAAACTAGGGCAAAATATTGCGAGATCTGGATCCGAAGCTCGAAGAATTAAAGTTGGAGTAGAACAATTGATTATTTAGGGCAAGAAAAAAGCACCTTGCTCTTGGTGACGGAATCGTTGACGTTGATAGCAGGAAACAGGAGAGTGCCACTATCCTGCATTTGGTAGAGCCGCTTGACGCCGGTTGTGGTCTCCTCGGACACGCCCACGAGCCGCTCCTTCATCCGGTGGAACCTTTTAGGGTCGGACTTGAGCCCGTCGCGGATAATCCCGAGCACGATCTGGAACTCTGCGTTATCCGTGGATGCCGGATCCGGAACCTTGCCCGACTTCTCGTACTCCTCCTCGGCCTTGACGCCCTCGTGGATGAGGAGCGTCGCGTCGCCGCCGTCGTCGACGATGAGATCAGGCCCGCCGTCGGCGCCCCAATCGAGGCATCGCTCGGTGCACCACCAGTACTCGGCGAGGGTCTCTCCCTTCCAGGCAAAGACCGCGGCGGAATCGCGGGCGATGGCGGCGGCGGCGTGGTCCTGCGTGGAGAAGATGTTGCAGGAGCACCAGCGCACCTCGGCGCCGAGGGCGGTGAGCGTCTCGATGAGGACAGCGGTCTGAATGGTCATGTGGAGCGATCCGGTGATGCGGGCGCCGGCGAAGGGCTTGGCGGCGCCGTACTCGGCGCGGCAGGCCATGAGGCCGGGCATCTCCACCTCGGCGAGCTCGATCTCGAGGCGGCCGAAGTCGGCCTGGGACAGATCCTTCACCTTGTACTCGCGCCCCGACGACGTCTTCTCCGCGATCAAAGCCATTCTCACTTCTCGCTTCGGATCGAGCAAGCAAAAGAGGGCGAAGCTCGGCGGATCACGGACGATATTATATAGACGAGCCAGGGGGGGATGGACGGCGAGGATGATTCGGGGTTGGGCGTGGCGAAACACGGCACCGTCCGGTCTATTCCCGGCCCGACTCAAATTTAAAAGTGCGGTTTTAATTTTCTCTCTATTATTTTTTTTTCTGGTCCTAATTGAAATATTGACCCAAGAATTACTCAACTACACTTGCTCGCCTATTGGAGTTTTGAGATCCATTGACTTCGGAGAGAGATTTGACCATTTTCACTTGCAAATTAATGACATTTTATAACAAGTGGTAATAACTGAATCGATTTAATCAATTTTTTTTAACAGAATAGATAATTTTTTCTTATAAAAATTGAACTAATAAAATATAAAATCACTCGATTTGAAAATTAAAGATTCTTAAATAATTGAATTAAATAAGTTGATTCATCAATTTTATATTCAATTTTTTTAATAAATAATTAAATTGAATATATTAATTTTTTTATTTAATTTTTCAATTGAATACTTCATTATTATTTAAGTTTCGGAGATATCAATCTATTATCCTAATTAAGTTTAATTAATTTTTTAATTTTAAAATCAAAATTAATTGATATTTTTATATTAAAAAAAATAAAATTTTAAAAATATTTTTATTTTTTTATTGATATTAAGATATTCAAATTTTGGATCCAATTAATTTTTAAGAATGATCGATTATGTCTTACGGATCTTCGAAATATTTCTCAAAAGTAAATGTTTTTTTATTGATCATAAAAGTAAATAAATAAAAAGTACTTATAATTTTTTACTTCAATGTAAATAAATTATAAATATATTTTTTAAATATCTATATGATTCGGTGCAAATTAAATACGTAGCATGATGTCACGTTGATGATCGAGTGACATGAAAGCAATGGAGTAGGTGGAAGTGAGCGACTCATCGAAATCTTCCTACTCCACCAACTTCATTACTCGTTTCTTTTATGGTGAAGAGGAATTTCGATGCAATGTTTTTTTTTTTAATTTTTTAATAAAAGGTCCATAGTTAGGTGAGAGGAGGATTTAAATGCAGTTTTTAGGTGAATGGCGATATCCAACGCGATAGAGAATTAATATTTTTTTCGAGTAAATAAATTATAGGAGAATTAAAATTTAAAAATACCTTTCCTTATTAACTCACAAAGCGCTTAGTTTGTAATAAAATAGTTTAATTTAAATTTATTTTAAAAAAAAAAAATCCAATAATTATAGATATTAAATGAGTAATGTCCTCGAACCACAAAACAGGCGGTGACCGGTGAGATTGGGATGAGCGCAAACCCTCTCATTTCCCTATAAATTCACTCGCCTCCATCGGCGGTCTCCACGATCTCCGCATCCTCTTCTTCCCTCGAGGGTTTCTCCGGCACCGGCATGGCCGCCACCATGGAGTCCGTCAGCGAGTGGGGCCTTTCGCCTTTGTCCATCGTCGACCACGAGATCCATGACCTGATCGAGCTCGAGAAGCGGCGGCAGTCTCATGGCATCGAGCTAATCGCCTCCGAGAATTTCACCTCCTTCGCTGTCATTGAAGCCCTCGGCAGCGCCCTCACCAACAAGTACTCCGAGGGCATGCCTGGCAACCGCTACTACGGCGGCAACGAGCACATCGACGCCATTGAGAACCTCTGCCGCTCCCGCGCCCTCGCCGCCTACCGACTCGATCCTTCCAAGTGGGGCGTCAACGTCCAGCCCTACTCCGGTAGCCCCGCGAACTTCGCTGCCTACACCGCCTTGCTCAACCCTCATGATCGCATCATGGGGCTCGACCTCCCATCCGGCGGCCACCTCACCCACGGATACTACACATCCGGAGGTAAGAAGATCTCCGCCACCTCCATCTATTTTGAGAGTCTCCCCTACAAGGTCAGCCCCGTGACCGGCTACATCGACTACGATAAGCTCGAGGAGAAGGCCCTCGACTTCCGCCCCAAGCTCATCATCTGCGGTGGAAGCGCATACCCTAGGGATTGGGATTATGCGAAGTTCAGATCCATCGCCGACAAGTGCGGGGCTTTGTTATTGTGCGATATGGCTCACATCAGTGGCCTTGTTGCCGCTCAGGTAATAATGGATGACATCTAATATCTTCATTCTTCTCTTTTGGTCTATTTTATTGTCTGTATAGCTCATTTCGTTTAAAAATCAGCTTCGATAATTGACGGATCTGGTAGATCTGAATATATGGATTTTGGATTTTTTTTTTTTTTTGGATATTCATCCAGATCTGATCTGAATAGCCGATGCATTACTAATATTCTAATGATGTAGAATAGATTTGAAAAATTAGATCCTAGTTAAGGTCTTGTTTCCATGCGTGTGTTGTCGGCATATATTTGCTACTTTCTGGCAAAGATCCTAGTAGTACTGGAGGATAGAGATCTTTCTTCGTGTGTATTTGTCAGGTCTTAAATGGTTCTAGAATGTGGATGCAAATAAACGTGGATCTTTCAAGTTTGTGAGAGTCGCTGCCTTTTCTCCTCCAATTCTTGCTTTTAGGAAATTATAACTCGACTAGTTAAGCTTTCAAATTGACAGTGCACAGAATTGTATTGATTATTTGCACCAATCCTTTGCGCTAGATCTATGACAAAGTGATTGATTTTTTGCCTTTTCTACAGTAACTTACCCCGCAAACTGTGGTCTATGTAGGAAGCTGCAAATCCCTTTGAGTTCTGTGATGTGGTAACCACCACAACTCATAAGAGTCTCAGAGGTCCTAGGTCTGGCATGATCTTTTACAGGAAAGGTCCTAAACCTCCAAAAAAGGGACAGCCAGAAGATGCAGTTTATGATTTTGAAGATAAAATCAATTTTTCTGTGTTTCCGGCTCTGCAAGGTGGTCCTCACAATCACCAGATTGCTGCATTGGCTGTGGCATTGAAGCAGGCCATGTCACCAGGTTTCAAGGCATATGCCAAGCAGGTCAGGGCAAATGCTGTTGCACTGGGGAACTATCTGATCAGCAAGGGCTACAAGCTCGTGACAGATGGAACTGAGAATCACCTTGTGCTCTGGGATCTTCGACCCCTGGGCTTAACTGGTACTAAACATTTGATCATATTATGAAAATTTCTGTTTGTCGTCTATTCGAGGTTGAAATAAGAATCTTCAAACTCCGTTTTCCCAGGAAACAAGGTTGAGAAACTTTGTGATCTCTGCAATATTACTGTTAACAAGAATGCTGTTTTTGGAGACAGCAGTGCATTGGCCCCTGGTGGTGTCCGGATCGGTAAGAACTTTGTTTCTCTAGCTTGATTACTTGATCACATCTTTTGAAATGCTTGTGTATATAATCCTTAGGTTTATTTTTCATAGAACATCTGTCGAAACTGTGTTCGGTGAGATTGAGACCGCGGCCTGTATGACCGACATGAACAAGCTGCAGCTCAGCCCTACTACACAGGGCCGAGCAACACTTCTTTTTAAAGATGTTTCATACACCCGAGATCTTCTCTTGAACTCTAACGTTGTATACTTCCTATGCCATGCATCTATATTGCTTTTCCCCACAATTTACACTTGTGCTACTTTTACTATTCGATCATTGAGCAAGTCTTATCCCACTAGATGAGGTCGGATTCGATCCCTTACTATGTCATCATCTGCACTTAAATAAATTTTATTTTATTGTATTGTTATTAATTAAATTTTTTTTAATCTTTCTTTTCCTCGTTTAATGTATATATTTGTTATAGTTTCACATCTCCGATCACCTAAGTACATATGCGAATCATCTTAAATGTGCCTTTTGGAGTATTTCTTCAATATATGCAACTACAATTTTCTCTCTGATGCTCTTATTTCTTATTCTGTTCATCCTCGTATGGTTACATATCCATCTTAACATCCTTATCTTTATAACTCTCATCTTCTGTTCATATGTCCGAGTCGTAGCTCAACATTCAGTGTCATATAACATAATAGATGTAACTATTGTTTTATAAAATTTTCTTTTAAATTTTAAAGGACTTTCCGATCACAAAAAACATTCGATGTTTTTTTCCATTTCAACTATCTTATTTGTGTTCTATAGAAGACATCCCTCTAAATTCTTTCATCGTTTTGTAAAAATGATCCTAAATACTTAAAACTTTCAGTTCAGGACAATTCGTCATTTTTTATTTTAATATTTGTCTCATTACGTCATTACGACTAATGTTGTTAAATTTAAGTTTCATATATTCTGTGTTTATTTTACTCAGTCTAAAACTTTTTATTTTTAGTATTTTTAGTCCAGTTTTTAGTTTAGCATTTATGCTCTCCTGGATCATAAACTTATTCCTGCTATCCTTATAATCATACTATATGATAATATTCTGCGGTCGATTGCTCAGGCGCTCCTGCAATGACATCAAGGGGCTTGGTAGAAAAGGATTTCGAGCAGATCGCGGAGTTCCTTCACCAAGCCGTCACTCTTTGCCTTGCCATCCAAAAAGAACATGGCAAGTTGCTCAAGGACTTCAACAAAGGCTTGGCGAACAACAAGAAAATCGAGGAGCTGAAGGCTGCCGTCGAAAAGTTTTCGGCATCGTTCGACATGCCTGGCTTTCAAATGTCTGCTATGAAGTACAAGAACTAGGATATCTTAGTCCGCGCTCATCTCTCAGCTCATGCTTTACTGTTCCATTGTCCTGAAAAATTTGTGCTTGATTCGGCTTCAACGCCAATTGAATTTTTCTTCTTCTCTTTCTTGCTGTTAAACCTGATGCTCTTTCTTCTTCTTCTTATATTCCTGCTCGGCTGCGAGTTCATGCAATTTTAAAAAGCAATAATAATCCTAGCATGCTTCTTAAAATCCATATGAATCCTGCTATGTCAATGGCAGGAGGAGTGCAGTTACCAACAATTCACTACTATTTTAAAACAAGCATTCCTCCCATCCACCGAGATTGAAATAGAGTTCTTTTGAATATATTCTAAATCTGAGGCTATTTATTGAAGGTGCCACAAAAAAGGGTTACAACTTACAAGCAGCAATAATAGATGAACCGATGGACCACGAATTTATTAGTATCTTACCGTCAACGCTTCGTTATCTTCGAGTCCATGCCATTTCTTGCGATTCCACAAGAGATAATCTCCTAGCAACAACATTCTTTGTAAAACTAGACCATCAAATCGATTTGAGATCGCTAAATTAGTGAGTGCGCTAAGATGACATAGAAATTGAAGGAGATGTTTTATATAGAATATAAGTTGAATGATTGAAATGGAGGATTTGAATAAATTAATCGATCCGATCCGAGTATATAGGATTATTTTTGTAAGTCGATGGAGAAATTGAGAGAAATGTCTTATATAGAATATAAGTTGGATGATTGAAATAGAAGAGAATATCGGATGTTTTAAATGATAGTAAAATACATCTATAATTTAAAAAGAAGTTCTACAGAAAGACAATTAAATTTGCTATGTTATATGACACTGAATATTGGACTACGACTAGAACACACGAGCAAAAGATGAGAGTTATAGAGATGAGTATGTTACGATGGATGTGTGAACTTAAAAGGATGAACAGAAATGAGAATATTAAAGAGAAAGTTAGAGTTGTATTTATTGATTTTTTTTTCAAATGATATGTTTGAAATAGTACGGATATATATTTATACGATAAATAAATATTTCAGTTAAACAATATGAAACTATGACAAATATGCACATTAAATGAGCTAAAAGAAGATTAAAAAAAAAACTTAGTTAGCAATAATAAAATAAAATAAAATTTATTTAAATATAAATGATGATATAGTAGAGCATAGAACAGAGTCAACTTTGGAGAATGACTGTTGCGGCCCTTGTCCAAACCCAAAATTTAGTCTTTTATATAAAGTCCCCAAATTTTATAAAAGTTCATTTTTATTGTTTTGTCTGTGATCCATTAAAATTTTTACCATTCCAGATCCGACTTTGGCATATAGTTTGATGATATAGAATGATTCATATAGTCGACTCCACCTAATGAGATAAGATTTAATTGTCGTTGTAATATCCGATTCGGGCCACATTAAGGCTACGTTTAGTACGGGGTAATGTAATCAACCTTGTAATGTAATCAAGTTTGTAATGTAATGTAATGTAATGTAATGTAATGTGTATATATTACTGTGTTTGGTTAGTGATTGGTGTGGGAATCTTTGATTACAAAAGTGATTACATTCGTTTGTTTGGTATCCATATTTGTTATAAGGAATGTAATTCATATTATTATAAAATGACAAAAATAGCCTTATAAGGTTGTCGCCGATCGCGAAGCACCGGTGAAGGTGGTGTTGATCGTCACGTCAGCCGGCGTACGCCACAGTCGCCGGTCAGCCGATCGCCGATCGGCCGTCGGCCGATCGGCCGTCGATCGTAGCAATTAGAAAAAATAAAAGAATGACATATTTGTAAAGATAAATATTGAGTCCGTAATGTAATAGGATTATATCGTTTTTCCTTCGTAATCGAGATTACGGATCTTGGCTCTTATTTTATAATGCGATTACATTACATTACATCTTTGAAATGTTAACAAACAAAGTAAATCATCTTGTAATGTAATCCGATTACATTATAAGCCTGATTACCCTCTACCAAACGTAGCCCAAGTCTTAAATCGGTGCCTCACGGTTCGGGCCACATTAAGGAGCAGGATAAGGTTAGGATGTGCAGGCGGACAGAAAAGAACTGGTCGGGCGGGGGCCGGACGTTATCCTCGCGCCCGCCCAATGCCTACCGATTAATTTTATTTTTATTTTTTAAAAAAATACATTAAAACTATTTATTTTATTTATTTTTCTCTCGCTATAAATCCAACCACCGCTACCTCGTCGGTGGCTGCCGCCTACTACTGTTACCGCTTCCCTCCGTCACCCAAACCTAAGCTCCTCCGAAATGCCCAAATTACCCCTATCGGATCCTGCCTTTCCTCGCTACTTTCTCGGATTTACGCGCAATGCTTGAGGGTGATTTGGTCATTTGGGCAGAGAGGAAAAGGTATACGTTCCGCCATCGCTTCAATGCTTCACGCCCCCACAGGCTTGAAGAAGGCGACGTCGAGAGGAGGATCGGAAGAGTAGAAGGAGAGAGGGAGAGAGAAGTTTTTCGAATCGAAGAAGATAAAGGTGTGGAATTGTGATCCCCCCCTCTCTCTTCGTCTTCGTCTTCGTCTTCGTCTCCTCTGGGCCTTCTTGAAGCAGCAGCCGCACGGTTGTGACTTACGACCTTGTCAGCCGCCGGTATCGCAGCGGGTCGGGAACTCCTTCAGGTTCTTTCTAGAATTATTATTATTTTTTTCATTATTTCGTTGTTTTCGATGTCTCCGGATGATTGATTTTGTGCTTCCGCGTGGTATTTCGCGGAGATAGTTGGACGCGATTTCGGACCTTTGGGGTTGTTTTCTGTCTCCTGAATTCGTGGGTGGCCGGTGTGTGGGTGGATCAAGGGTTGGGGTATCGTATCTTCGAAAGTTCTTGCCGGTTTGGTGATTCGGGTGGTGGGTTGGTGAGCTCCTGTTGTTGCCTTTAACTGTGCGTCTAGAATTAAAGGCGAATACATACTATTTGGGATTCTACGGGGTGATAAAGATAGGAATTTGATGGGGTTTTCGAGGCTTGCTTGTTGATTTCGTGGTGCTGATGGAGATTGGGCCATTGGGGGCTCCCGAATCGAAAAGGTTCAGTTCGATTGTTCGTTTAGCGTGGTTGCCGAAGAGGCATTCGAGTCTCGTTTTTCTTAATTTTATAGAATCATCTCTTAACCAAGTTGGCGTGGCTTAGTTTGTTTCAGATTGCTTCATCTTTTGACTGGATCAAGTTTTGCAGGAACTATATACCTTTCTGGCATCGTTGATCATTGTGAATTATTAATAATCTTCTTCTTCTGTGTCATGCAGCTGCAAGCCATGGTTAGCATTAGGCGAAGAAGATATTTAGGCCTCTGTTCTGGTAGTTCTCTTTAGTCTTTGCTCCGACTCTCTTAGATTTTTTTACTTCATAACTATTTTTTTCTCTTTTATTTGGGAATATGACTTGGGAGATATCCTAGTTCTTAGTGATGGTGGAAGACAATTTTCTGATTCAATTTACTTTTAATTTAGAAGTTTGTTTTCCAATACTTGTGTGAGACATATATTTATATATATCATATTCAGATAAATGTATCTAAAGCATTCAAAGTATCATAAGAATGGGAATTTCTTAGGACAATCAAGTGATTCTAAATGGATATAGATAGTTTTGGTCTGTGTTTGAGCTTGTAATTATATAGCTTAGTGGTCTAATGTTTATTTGCAGGAAAAGGTTCCTCGCCTGTGGTAGTTCCTAAACACATTGAGATTCCGACTGCTGATGAAAATTCCAGTCAACATGTTAAGACAGTTACTGTACATCCGGTGTCTTCAGTGGAGACAAGTCTTCAAAAGCTGGTATAAATTTATTGAGTCACCTATTTTGTTAACTTTGTGTTGCCTGAATGTACGAGTTGTTATTTTAGGCATCTACTAAAGAAACAGACTCTACTTGTGATCTGTGATTTCAGTTGAGCAATCAGAAGCATTCTGATTTTCGTTGGAACCTGTTGATTTTTCATTCAAATCTACATGTTTCGTTCCATCAATCTACAAGTTTGATTGATATTCTGTTTCTTAATAACGGAAGCAAGTGGTTGATTTCTGATACAGATGGCCATTAAGCATACCTGAATACATTGTTTGTTAGCTTGCTGAATTTTGCAGTAGTTTTGGAAGACAACTTCGTCACATATGCTAACTAGACATTCACGCAATAAACTTTGGAAGATAAGTGCACATTGGTGTCAATCATGCTGTCCAATGAAAGCATTTCAAAGATTTACAAAGAAGAAAATTATATCAAGAATGTTAGGTTTTATTTCTAAATTAATGTAGCATTGTATTTTTCATCACCTATAGTTTTTTGTAAACTCTTAAAACAAAGAGTTTTAAAATTTAGTTTATAATGGTAATGGTGGTTATGCTTAGCCTTTATGAACAGTAGTTCTGCTGTTAGGACCAAATTCTGCTGCTTCTACCCTGTATTAAGTCATATAAAATGCACTTGCAGAGACCAATTTGTCATTAGTTCTTCAAGTAGTTGGCTATATTGCATGTTGATATTTCTTCTATTTGGCATCGCACATCTTTTAGCCAAACAAATTTCCCGATTTTAATTATTTTTTAAGCATAAACCTTCAGCACAAAATTTTGTACTTTTTAGGACATTGGATTCAGAAGCCAGTAACTCTGCTAGTGAATGACTTTTTCGTTTGTTACCTATTATAACATTATTAGCTTTAAATAATTTTGTGAATTAAAAAAATGTGGTGTTCCTCAGGTAAGCAAATCTGAAATATATACTGGATCCGTGGATGAATCTTCCATGATTATGTCAAAAGAAGAGCAAAATCCATATTACCCAGGTTTGTAGTTTCCAAGTGCATCTTTACACCAAATGTTTCTTAACCTTTTAATCATGAGAATCTATGAACAAGGATAATGCTTTGGCATGACTGATCATGACTATAGGTGAAACTGCGTTAAAGTTTAGTTGCTAAAAAAAGAACTGACTTGGATTGAGAAACGTTTGATCAGTCAAGAAGCGTAAAAAATAGTTCTCTAGTAAACATAATCTGGCGTGTGCAATATGTCAATGCAAAGCAAATAATTATGTACAAAGAAACTAAACAACTAAAAGGAATCATTTGTTTTGTCATTGAGATTGTGTGAGTTTGCTTTGTCTTCTGGGACGATAAAAAAAAAAAGACTTGAAAATTATTCAAGTGTTGCCTTTTCTGTGCCAGGAACTTTATTAAATTATGCAGAAGGAATCAGCCTGACTGTAATTGTTGCCAGTGACTATTTGATTTATTTATTTTTTATTTTTTATGTTAAGATAGATAAGTCTATTAGAGTGAAACCAAAAATATTGATTTAATTTATTTGAACACTGCTAGTGGTATTGTCCTGTATAGAGAAAAGTAGGGGGATGAAAGTCATGTAGCCAAATACAAATGAATGTGATAAGCATAGCTTGGCAATGATGGTCGATTTAAACTCCCTTACTTTTGCTTCATTTTGCAGGTAAAGAGATAAAACATAGAAAACGACATAGGAGGAAACACTACGAAAATCAGGAACCATGCATAATGAGGGGGGTTTATTTCAAAAATATGAAATGGCAGGCCGCGATAAAGGTCGATAAGAAACAAATACACTTGGGGACTGTTGGATCTCAAGAAGAAGCTGCCCGACTATACGACAGGTACTGTGCTATCGGATGCGCACCTGCCTAGCTAGTATTGCAGTTTTCGCTTGCGCCATAAAATTTCTAGCTATCCTTTAAACGTTAACTAACTAGTGCTATCACTGCCCGTCGACACATTATCCACATTGTGCCAACGTTTTGTTAATGCATTCATCTCCCCCCACAGAGCAGCTTTTATGTGTGGGAGAGAACCCAATTTTGAGCTCTCGACCGAGGAGAAACAAGAACTGAGGCGATACAATTGGGAAGAGTTCTTGACGATGACGCGAAGTGCGATCAATAACAAGAGTAATGATGCTCCCATTTTATCTCAATACCATGTCATGCCCATTCTCATTGCTTTTTTTTTTCTTTTTCCAACAGAGAACCAGAGGAGGCTTAGTCCAGGAAAGCGAAAGAAGTCGTCGGAGACTCAGATTTCAAGTAGCAACTGGGAACAGGAAGGAGGCAGTCACGATTCATCGATGATGTCGGACGATAACGAAGATATCGATGGCAATGTATCATCTGTCTTGTGACCCTCCTAGTGAGGCATGGAGTCTAGAGTACAGCTCTCTCATACATTTCTTCATTGAGGCTAATTTAGACATGTGCATAGTTCCATCACCCCTTAGATTTCTCTCTGATTAATTTGCTCCATGTAAAGGCCCATAATAAGTAGGGCGAGTTAGATTTGGATAAAGAGTGGCTCTTCTTGCTCATGCATTCCTCATTCACTCATTTTTAGCTTTTTCAAGTTGCAGCAGAAATTTTGCTGCTCCAACGTTGCTTTTCTGGGATGTTAAGACTGCTGTAATACTCTCTGTTTCATTTTTTTAAAGACTTAGAAAATACTTTTGCAGAAGGTTTTCAAACCGTCAATCTAGCGATTTTCATTGATCTATTCCACAATTATTGTGAGCGATAAATTATGAGAGATTTTTAATTTTGATGCGATTGGTCAGAATATAAGAGTTTTAGATTCTCTTCTGGAATTGATCAATATTCATTTCACAAATATCATTCGTACCCAACCAATGCGATATCTCCGTAGGGATAAGACTTGGAAGATACTTGTTCTAGTTAGAAGTGGTCAAATGGATCGAAATGAAATGCATATCTCATGGAGGGGATTCTCTGTAAAATTTATGGAGAATTTTTTTCTTGACTCAGTTAAATTGAAATTGAATAAATTATTTTTTAAAACAAATAACTGAATGAATTGAATTTTTCAATGAAAATTGAACGATTTAAATCAATAAAAAAAGTAATATCATTTTATGTTTCATATCAATCGAATATTAAATATTCTATCAAATTTAATTGATCATTTTATTGAATTTCTTAATTAAACAATTGAATTGATTAATCAATTATTTAAATATATTAATGATTTCCAATTCGATATAACTGAATTAACTAACTGAATTAATTCCATATTTTAAAAAAATGAATTTCTAAATTATCCATTAATTAATTTGATTTAACTGATATTTTACTCGGCTTTATTTCTAAATTGAGCACCGATGCTAATTTAAACGAAATAGATCGTCGTTTGATTGGAGATCAAAAGTTGATTAGGTCATTATTTAAAAAAAAAAAAAAGGTTTGTCCAAGCTCAAATTATTATATAAAAATAATAGTCTTTTATGAAAAATGAACAAAATCAAATTACAATATAAATCCAATTGAGACAAAAAAAAAATATTGATTTAACTCGGTCAGAAATTTTTATAATATCATCTTGATATATATGCATATAACAACTGTATTTTTCATCACCTAAAACAAGCTTTTTTATCTTGAAATCAAAACATTCCTATCTTCCCATCGACTTCCTCAGTGCAATTTTCCAAACTATGGTTAATGGTTCATGAATACTAGGCGTCGACTTCCTCCGTGGAAATTTCATATGGATTAAGGAAAATACATTTAAGATCCATCTACTTGGAAAGAGAGAGAGGAGGGAGAGAAGAAAGAATACAAAACTTGCATATGCATACCTGTTGTCATTCTATACCTCCATTGTGTGATTTTCTTTTCTTTTCTTTTCTTTTCCCTTTTTTTTTCTTTACACCCTAACGCGAGAAATGATCAGTCCAATAGCGCCTAAAAGATTTGGAATCTTCAATTTTCATTTGCTTCTAAGGCCAGCAAAGGGATTAGAGTACCTCTACAGATAATAAAGGTCCCGTCTATGGTGTGACTTGATGGTCCATGAATGCAAGAACATCTCAAAATTTAAAGGATAAAACTATCAGGAAGCTTCTTACTGTGTATCTGATGAAGGATCTAAAAAAACAGAACGAATGAAGCTTACCAGAAACACAACTGAGCTGACAAATGCCCCTGCTATCAGTGACAAGTAGGTAGCAACCAACCACAGATCTAATTCCTGCAATGCAAAATGAAGATGGGAAGACTTCCTAACCAAGTCAAAAAGGGTTTTGTTACTTCTGTCATACTCCACATTAATCAACTACTACTCCATTTAAAGGCAACACCAATGCTCGACTTCAAGTAAAGCTGCAGCAAAAGAGCTCACCTTTCAACCACTGCACAGTAAGTTCCCATGCCTTGCATCGCATCGACCTTTAGAGTTTGATTGCTGGAAATTTTTTCCTACAAGGGGAAGACGAATATATCATACGAAGGATCAAGGATGAAGAACTCACTTGGGTTTCCTCCTTTGCCGAGACACAACATATCTTCAGCCCTGCAGAGACTGATCAGGAGCTTTGCTCAGATGTTTGCTCTGGAGAGGGAGGACGAGGTGGAGATGGAGATTGGGTTCCCGACGGATGTGCAGCATGTAAGTCACATTGGCATGGAGGTTAAAGGGATTGGCACATTGAACAATTGGGTTGGAGATCCTGAGTTGCTGTCCCTCTCAGTCCCAGCTCTGACTGTTGAGGAGATCGAGAGTGTGCTGGCCCAAACATCTGATGTGATCATTGCTGATGGATCCCTTAATCAGGACTTCCAGGTCCCTGGTCTTAAGGCATCTGTATAACATTCATGTTAATTGCATCCAAGAAATGTTTGTCTATTTGAGATATTCATGTTCGTGTTCATGAAATGCAACAATGGGGAAGTTTCCAACTCATGAATCAAGGTGTGCAGGACATTTCAGTGCTTTGGGTTTTTTTTTTTCCCGTTTATGTTTTTGTCAAAAGACTAATCTTTTGGAGAAACTATGCCTTGTCCAAAAGTCTTTTTTTTACCATTGATATTCTCTTCTTTTTTTTTAACCTTTTAACAACATCAATAAGGTAGAGCACTTAGCAATAAAATTCAAATTATAGTATTTGTTTGACAACAAAAACATGAAAAGTAGAGGATTCTATATGATTGCATAAAATTTTATGGTGCCTATGTTGATTGTGTCTTTTGCAAAGGAGAGTAAAATTGAGTACAATAGATTTTTCCTCGGGACTCCGTATGACAGGAGCTTCGTGTATCGGACTGCCCTTTTCTATATTGATTGTGCCTTATAATGACAGTCTAGCACTCAGCACTCCTCCATAGACTACAACACGAGTTAAGAAAAATTCTTCAATGTGCATTGTTTTTTCTAAAATCCTAATTCCATTGATTATTAATGGCAATAGTTTTATTTTTATAAGTAAATAGAGTAAGTAGAAGAAGATTATAGGAGTAAACCCTATATGAATTCATCTTCACCTAAATTGTAATAAAAATGAATAAAATTATTTTTCTCGTTAAAATCTAAAATAAAAAGGATTAGATAAAGAAAATCAAATTGGATTTATATTTTATCCTATAATTTTCTATTATATTTTACTATAAATAAAATCACAAAACTAAATCTTACATTTATTATTAAAATTAATTTTGTTTAAATACAATTGTTATATGACAAGTGTGTATTTTATCATCATCATGCTCGAAGTCTTAATTTTTTATCCAATTTGAATCCATATTAGGATTCTTTAGCACATGTCAAAAAGTATCTAATTTCTATTATAAGTAAAGAAACTAATTCAATGAGCATTAAAGCAACAAAAATCTCTATATAAGTAAATAAACAAATTGAAAGAGCATTTAAGAAACAAAACTCATCTGAACTGAACTGATATTCACATATTTTGATACATGCCAAAGCATGTTGAGTGTAACCGAAACTATATTATTCCTATAGAGACCAGAACTCCAACATATAAAATGATGCTTCAAGACTTTAAACCCAGGTATGTGAAATGATACATTCTTTAATCCCAAGTATGTAGTTATCCTCTCTTGATCCAATTAAATGAATTTTATCCTACTAAAATTTTTACATTTAAATTTTTGTAAAAAAATCACAGTGCTAATTAAGTTGAATCAGACCAATATCAACAACCTTCGATTTCAAAGTTGTTTCCTTTGTTGGTCAACACATGGCAAAATAGTAAATTCCATTTGTGCTGACCGACACAACCCAACATTTTAAACACACTTTCAATAACATTTTGGATCAATTGTTAGACCAAACAACTTAACGATTCAATACTTTTATTTGGACAGAGCGAAAATTTTGATGGAAGTGATCAAATTCATATGAAAATATTCATAGTGAACAAAGGCAATGAGATTTCTAACCTTATTTAGCCCACGTCAAGCTTGTAGTTAAGCCCCAAAAGGCATAATAGAAATTGGCAGACGTCTTTGACCTGCCATATTTAGATTGCAAACCCAGAAAAACATCATGAAATAACATGGATTTGAGCTTCAGTAATAGGTCGTACATTTTAGAAATATCAGGCTTGTCCATCTTTTCTGGTTGCTTCCTGCAAAGCAGCACGTCCATCTTTTCTGGTTTGTCGCTAGCTGCTTGAAGTTGCTCATATGGAGGACTCATGACTGCTTAGTCTAATGCTTCAATCAAGGTAAGTATTAATTTCTGAATTTACTGTCCACAGACCAAGTACCAATTTTCTTTGCCACTCGATCGCCTTCATTATTCATGCTTTATCATGTAAATCACTATTGAAGAAAACTAGTACAATAAAAGAAAGAATTCTATCTCAAAAGGTTGATTCCTTTAACAGCCGAGTCATTCTTTTTCTTACGAATGGAAGAGCAGAAAGCATGCATCTGGACGTTTGAGGTGGTCTCATCTCATGTGAGAAGGATAAAGCGCATAAAACCATAGTTATCAAGATTGACCTATAGCAATATGGATCGCCTAAGTTGAATCGAGTTAATCAATATTGATAAATTAGCTAGAAATGAGTTACATTCTGGAAGGAAATATGTGGAGATAAACAAAATTAAGCCAAGCTGAAAGTGAAAGCAGCCAAAATTGACTGAACTTCCACCAAAATAGATTGATTTGGCTTGGAGATCTAGTCAACTTTCACCAACCCCAACTGTCCTAGAGGGAGAGAGACAAACCTAACTTAAATATTTCAACCTAGCAACCACTAAAGATTGTCACAAGACCAGTTGTTCGTGAATAGCCACCGATTAGACAAAGCACCTAACCAAGCTCTCTTGCTTAGTGAAAATGAGAAAATTTACTATCAGTCTGATAGAAATCCAATAACCATAATTTGGATGTGATTTAGATAACAACTGACCCCCCAAAATATGAAATATTAAATAATAATTTAATTTTATCAAATAATATTTAGCCATATAACTATCATTGATATATGATTTTATTATTTATTACAATGCATTTTAATTTAATCTTCGATATTAATAGATATGATTATTATTTACTAACAATCTAACATTCTAAAATATGAATTTATCAAATAATAACAATATGATATTATTAACGTTACAGTGATAATAATATGTCATTACTAATATTGTGATACTATATTATGTATTGCTATCTAACTTTATTAAAAAGGATAGCCAGATGCACGAAACTCCTGCCGTGCGAGATTTCGAAGAGGGATCTATTATATGCAGTCTTATCCTGCTTTGCAAAAGGCTATTTCCAGGACTCGAACCCATGACCTCTAAATCACAAGACAACAACTTTACCGTTGCACCTAGGCTCTAACTTTATTAGTTCTATTATTTATAGTATATGGTCTTAAATATATGATATTTGATTAAATATAAGGTACATCCATATACATTTGAAAATCATTGAAGAAACATTTTTGTTTATTAATTTTTATCTTTTTCTTAACAATTCCAATTTCATCCACATTGCCAATCCGATGTAAATGATATTTAGATGTTTGACCATTAGATACGATACAATTTTGACAATCTATATATAAAATCAAAATAAGTAAAGGACAAATGTTCAAGAAAAAAAAATTGTTGCTTAAGGAAGCATGACACAGGTACACTTCTAGTTTGTTACTATTGGAAAAATGAAATTAAATTTAGCACTGGTTCAAACCAGAAACAAAGCCATCTTTTATCTGGTCATGAATAAACTCATAGTTTTAACAAACCAGATTGGTTTTCTATTTATCTCCACATTTTACAACTTGAAAATTTTATCGCATAGGTAATAAGAAAGATTGGTGCCACAATACACTCAAAAATTATACGTCTATATAAAACAAATAGAAACATATATCTGTTGTATTTCCTGCTGTAGAATTGAATCATTAACATGGTAGAAACGAAAGCTTAGTATATAACACAAGAAAGAGCTCTTATCAGTCTAGAATGTCTAATATAAAAGGTAAATTAAAAAACCTACTAGATTTAGAAAGAGTAACACAAACTAGATGGTCCACAATAAGTTTCTTAAGCTTAACAAACTGTCAAATATAAGTAATCTCCTCCAGCTCCTTGAGCCTTTACCTTCTTCCTCAAGTCCCCAACAATGAATTACCATGATTTTCTTTCCAAAACACAGCAAATCAACTGAGGATTCATACTTTTATTATCTCTAGGCCTTGCATCAGTGACAGTCCTGCAAACTAACCTCTCTCTCGTTTCCAAGCCTGCAACAGACTCTTTTTTTTTTTTAATTCGTCTCTCTCCCACCTCATACATCTCATTTCCATGATTAGGTGGTCTAGGATGTATGAACCAATAATAATATTCATCTATTAGTACATAGTAGTCACAACTTGGACTCTAGTGGCTAGGTTATTGACTTGACTAATCACTAAACCCACACCCACTAATTGCTAGTTCAGCTAAAAACAATAACATTCTATACTGTTGATATTCGTCAAGAAATTGTTAGCCCTTGATAGAATTCCACTCAAACAAACAATAGTTCAACCAATCTACTTACAGAGCAAAGTCTTATTTGTTGGTTGCACAATCAAAGAAAGTTCAGAGAGACATAACGATTCTTCTTCCATTTTGTGTGTGTGTGTGTGTGTGTGTGTGTGTGTGTGTGTGTGACAAGAGTAAAAGCGGAATTGAATTTATTGAAGTGTAATGAAGTGACTATTCATTTGGGAGGGAATGCCCTATTGGTCTATAGACATTATACATCATCACAATTGTCTACGCAAGACTATGAGTGTGGACATCCTAACTATAATACACCTCACTCCCATCATAATTCAGAGGTACAAGCCTGCTCCACTACCATGTTCAAGTGATTAGAGAAGCAAATAGTTACATACTTCACTCCCATCATAATAGTTACCATGTTCACCCAGTAGTCCGAGTGTACAGTATCCTATAGAAATGATTAGAGAAGTGAATAGTTGCACGCATCATAAACTTGTCCCCCAACAAAATAACTAATAGTTCAAGTGATTGTGGAACTACTTCTCTAAACTCTCCTTCAGCGTTGAGCCCAGTATCAATTTGTCCAAGAAAAAAAACATGACAGTCATAATCTAGGGTAAGCTTTCCACATAATTGTTGCACGTTTTTATCTTTATAAAAGTGTACAATCATCACCTACTAAAAAATGTCTTCATTAAAAACTTCTCGAATGTTTTCTATTATGTAATCTAACATAAGCACACGAGTATCTATTTAATGATGTAATTCTATAAGTCACAACCTTTAAAAGTCAACCTCACCGCATTGTTAATTGGCTTGGAAATAAATATGGCTTCTTGTGTATGATCAGCACAGTTTTTAAATAACTAGTGCAAGGCCGACTTTTTGCTTGGCGAAGAAGATTTTATGCCTGCCCATTCTCAATTTTAAATTTTTAGTCAGATTCATTATTTATTTCATATCCCATGCCTGATATATTGCCCCTTTTAGCCATATTAGCAAGAGGAGTTTGTGTAATTGTGCCAAATTGGGCAACTTTCACTGACACAGATAAGAAACGCAAATCATAATTGATTTTTTATTTCCATCCATTTCAAAGGATATAAAATGTTACAGTCCAGTAGGGGAAAAAAATCAAAAGAGGCAAAGATATAAGATTGAGAGATGTGAATGCACCAGCACAAATTGCTTTTAAGCAGATTTGCAAAAGCCACTTATAACAGCAAGAGAGGTGCACCTCAAGTGAACACACCAGCAATTTAATAATTACTTCGTCTATGGCTTAATTCAGAGCATAACCCAATATTTTCTCAAGAGACGCTAATGCAATTGTATGTAATTATTAAAAGAAAGATATGTCCTTAAGTACATCCTTAATTACTGCTATCAATGCACCATAATCATGAAGTCCACAATAAACTTTTGATAAATTCATGACATGTATTAAGTCTGACAAATTAAATTTCAAGATATGGAATTGCTTTGCCAAACTTTTGAGTTTATTTAGTTCCAGACTTCCAGTAGATACAAATCACAAACTATTAAGTATGTCAATTATGGTCGGGTCACTCTTAACTTCATCCAACAAAGTCAAAACATTCTTTGCTGCAGGGAATGCAAACAGCAGCCACATTAAAAAATGATTTAAGAAAGATGAATATTACTAATGACTGTTGGTGCAATCGACCTCCGATCAAAATTAACCAAGCTCGAGTTGAGTTGGAGTTGTGTTTTGATAGTTGAGCAATATGTGGTGATCACCAAGCGATACTTTCTAAGGAGAGATTGTTGGTCAAGGATAATCAAGCTCAATATAGAAAAGAAAATTATTAGAGACAGAAATTATTGGTGTAATTAACCTCGAATCAGATTGACCAAGATAGATAAGGGTTTCGATATTGATGGTTATGGTTAAACAAGAAGTCCAAGTGAGTCACGGTTCACCAACATTTGGCAATCAAAATCCAACAAGGAGTTGGTAAGTGATGAAGTATAAGTGGACCGCAGTTAACCGAACACTTGACACGAGAGAAGTAAAGTTCAAATGGGCCATGGAGGATCTCTGACTTAGTAGGAGATAAAAAAAGAAATCTAAATGGATCATGTAGGATCGAACATTTGCCAAGTGATGGAAGTCCTAACATGTCATGGAGGACCATATGTTAAACATGCAAATAGAAGTCCTACTAGGTCAGGAAGAACCGAATGTTAAGTGTGAGATGGAAGTCCAACCAGGTCAAAAAGGATAAGTGTTGGCAATAGTGAAGTCCCAACATGTCTAGGTTGATCTGATGCTTGACATGAGATGTAAAATCCATATAAATCAAGGAGGACCGAATGTTTGACAAAGATGAAGTCCCGATAGGTCAATGATGACCGCATGCTTAGCACGAGAAGTGAAATCCGAACAGATCGAAGACTATTTGGCAAAGATAAAGTCTTAGCAAGTCAAAGTTGACTGGATGCTAAATGAGTGAAGCTTATCAGGGGATTAGAGCTAGGTGAGTGAGTCTCATCAGGTCAAGAGTGATCGGATGAGAAATCCTGATTTGTTAAGGTCAACTAGATAGTATGCAAAGTGAGGATTCAGTCTTGGTAAGACTGAATGAGAGGTATCAGTCAACTAATAAGGAATATCAATCGACTAATGAGCCCGAAATCCCAAAATTTGGATTCAAGGGGATTTACAATGTGATCAATCAACTGATGTCAATAGCGATTGATTGATCCATCAGTCGAGTGGTGAACTCAACTGATATTATTATTCAAGCAAACAAAAATATTTGAAGCTCGATTGATCAACATCAGTTGACTAATGAAGAGAGCAGTCTACCGATAGTATTGTAGTGATATACAAAAGGTTTAGCAATTGATCAAGGAACTCAGCAGTTTAGGCATCAGTCGACTGTTGGTCAAAACTGAGTTGGAAAAGTCATTCTGCATGTGCAATGTTTGGATCTACAATAGATTAATTGACTGATGCATTCTATAAATCGACTATTAAGTGGAAATCAACCCTGATCTACAACTTATAAAAGAGGACTTCGGGGATGTTTAAGGTAGTCAATTTTTGAAGACTTTAAAGAAAAATTATTGTTGCATTCCAAAGCAACCAAACAATAAGCAAGCAAAAATTAAGCTTATAAATTGTTATTTACATTGCATTTCATATTTCATTTGTATTATTATATTTGTGCTTATATTTGGTTGTAAAAAAAATAGGTTGCATGAGATTTCTTCACCTCCGAAAAAAAAATAGTGGTGTTATCGCTAAGACTAGATTGTCGAGTAGAAATTGAAGTTCCGAACTACATAAAATCTCAGTTTATTGTGTGCTTGTGTTTTATTTTATATTATTCTTTCCGTGGCATACTAATCATTTATAAAAAAGAGCACATGGAATCGAATGATCAATGATAATCATTTTTCACCCTATCTAATGACGCAATAGTCCTAACAATGACGGTCATGAGAATTCCATAGATGGATATGATCCACAAAATTGATCACAAATATTTCAAACTACCATGGCTAATAAATGCTGAATTTTATATTCTTTTAGAATCTTAGACTATACCACTCTATTTAATAGTCCACTCTTGTGACAAAGTAATTACAAATGCTATCACTCCAACTGAAATCCTAGTTGTTTCTCAGTGTTATCTCATCCATAATTTTGACTCATAACAACTAACTTCCAAATTTCAGTTTATCCATGAAATTGTCATTCTTACAAACTACCTGGTTTCAGAATAAACGAGCTCATTGTAATAATCTACAGAATTTGAGTATTTGATTTTGACACTCCAAACTCGGTCGAATAAATTGAAAGTTTCTTTTGATACCTTTGCCTAGTAATTCCAAATATGTAACGGAACAATCGACATTAAGCAGTTGGATGTTCTTTGAAATGTAAGCCAGAAAGTTCCTATCAATATCATAATTTGAACATCAATCCACAACTGATTTGCCTAGAGTTCAACATTGTTTTGGGACATCTCCATTCAGAATTATGGATTCAGTTGCATCTTAAAATTTGCTTATATGTCCTTCTGGGTATTTTACTTTGTAATTATTGATTACAAACTCTTTTTAAGTATATTTGTTTAGAATCTACATTTGACTATACTCATTTAGCCACCTGAACAAATACTGAACTGTATTTGGATCCAAAGTTAACATTATGTACTAAAATATGGAATTTCTCAAGGTCATCAAAGAACCACTACAAAACTTTTAGAAACTAGATCTTCAACGGGGCATTCTTACTTTGAAACACTTTAAGCAGTTTCCAAAACAAACTGTTTTGTAATACACAAGATCATCAGAAATACCATGTACTTGAGATAGTGAAAAAAAGGGTCCAACCCAACCATCATTCAGGTTTTCCATCAGAGATAATCGAGTTCAGAAATAAAACCGAAGGCATAAACTAAAAACTGCAGAATCAGCAAAGATATCAAGGTAAACATGACAATAGGTCAGTATATCAACATGTCCACCTTAGGAATTCAGTATTAGACATGTAGAATTAGCTTACTAGACATACTTAAAAAGGAAATTTCAATGCATATGTGACAAAAGTGAAATGATAAAAGCATAAAATTATAGACTATATAAGCTGAGCAAAATACAAATCCAGAAGTCCGTACCATCTGACAAGTTCACTAGAAGCATAATTTTTTTGTCAACTACTTAAAGAGCTGATCAGGCACTTCAATCCTTGCACTGTATAAGAAGAACCAAATGCATACAACTGCCTTCCAACATAATTCGGTAGGAAAATATTAGATAATTTATGCTTGAATCAAGAATGCAAGATCAAGCAAATTAAACATGATTCCTTGAAATTCAAAAGTTGGGACCTTACTGTTGCTAATATAAACTATTTGACTCCATAAATTGCCACATGTCTAGAGTAAATAACATCATAACAATAGTACTGATAGTTTATCCACCTTGGATGCTCCGGAGCAAAGATTAAGCTTGTATACAAAATCATTATATTTGTATGTTTTCTTCCTATAAGAGAAATATAAAAGGCAAGACAGTTGTTGATCAAAAAATTGATTTTGAAATTCTGTGAAGAATCACTAGCGCATTGCACCAACAAATCGAACTTCAGGAAGCTAAGTTATCTAAGTACAAATTCATTAGTTCTCCAGGAAACAATTCTAGAGAGAAAATTACTTAACTATCACAACATTTGACAAGCATCGTGCTAAACAAAATAATTGAAAGCTTAAAACAGTCAAATTGGAAACAAATATTACATCGGCTATCACTAACCATTTGCGTAGCATTTCTAAAGAACAAACCAACAAAGCAGCGAGCTCTTGGCTTGGTCTAGGTTATAATCAAGCTCTGGGTTTACGCAAACCAAACCCAATTAATGATACCGCTAGAATGAGTCTTGTAGACGCGGGAAATCATGATCGAGTATGGAAGGGATGAGGCCTATGGAACCTAGGCGAAACTCGAGTGCTTGAGTGCTCGGGAAGTCGGGGCCAAGCGGAGCTCAGGAGCTCGGACACTTGGGTGCTCAGATAATCGAGAGTTTAGGTACTCGGGAGCCCAAGGAGTCAAGAGCTCAAGGTGTTGGGGGTCGCGAAATAACAGTATGGGCGGATGTGGTCAAGTACCGACATCGTATGGGCGGATGTGGTGGCAGGTCTTATTAAGGCATGGCCATGGTACGTGCAAAAGTGTCTATGTACTGGAGGGTATGGGCCGATGTGGTAACATGTCATGGGGAGGTATGGGCAAGGCACGTCCGGAAAGGCGCTCATTAATTGAGCTAAGAAGCCAACTCTATAAAAGAGGGAGATATAGGTAATGAACATTTTGTCAAATAGATCCTTTTTCTTTACGCACCATATTTTTCCTTCTATCTGACTTAGTTATATTTGACAGGATTTTGGTATAGCTAGGCAAACGGACTCTCCTCGGAGGATTCGACACGAGTGGATCATCCTCTAACCACATCATTTGGCACCGTCTATGGGAACTTCCGAGGGAAGACGTTGAGGATGCAATTGCCTCCCCTTCAAAGGAGACCCTCATAACCTTAATCCATGACTAGCTAGCTGTGATTATGCAAAAGGAGGTGGTCCAAGGCAGCGAGAAGATCAACCGTTCATCACCCCCACCGCAAGAGCGAGGAGGGACCTTGCCCCATGTAAAGGAGCAGGATTTTCCTCCTCTCATTGGCAAGGAAAGAAGGGAGGAGCAGGAAGAATACCGAGCAACAAAGTGTCGAATGACAATCCGAACTGTTCATCTATTCATTTGCGAGGAGCAAGAAGAAAATCGGTTATTGACGTACAAGGTGTGACGGAAGCAGACTCTTTTCTGGAAAAGATTGTGCTAGAGGAGTTTCTCTCCAATTTCCACTCTTGCCATCTGGGAGAGTACGATGTCATGTCTAATCCAAAGGAACATCTAACAATGCAACCCTGCTACATCAATACTCGGACGCCATCAAATGTAGGGTGTTCGTCACCACTTTAGTTGGCTCGGCACAGAAGTGGCTTCAGCTATTAAGGTCGGACTCCTTAGCCTCTTTTGGAGACTTGTGCAAGACATTCTTGCAGCATTTTGCTAGGTGCAAGAAGTATCAGCAGACAACCTTCAATCTGTTTAACCTGAAACAAGAGTTGGCGAAGCCCTTGAGAAGGTATATTTAATGGTTCACTCAGACTACTCTAGAAGTCCCGACTGCCACTTCAGAAGTTCTTATGTCGGTGATTTCCCAAGGGTTATAGGATGGAACTTTTTTTATTTTTTGGTGAAGAAATCCCCAGACGGCTATGATGAGCTACTTGACTGAGCTAAGAAATACATCAATGTGGAGGAAGCCCAAAAAACTCATCATGCCCATAAAGGACCGACTTCAAGTTGAAACTCGGTCAAGAAAGGCAACGCATCCTGGGCGACACTACAAAGACCAGATAACAATGATCGAGTACCCTCCCCAACCTAAAACTACCCAAGATGAGAGGACATCGATGAGGTGATGTATCGCTATAGTTTATTATGAATGTTTGTGAAATATCATTTTTAATAAAAAAAGTGTGTTCACTTGACCCAGCCAAGACAGTTCATAATCCCTCGGTCTGATCAAAGTGTTATTACTCCCAAGTAGGGAAGCGGAGAGGAGATAATCCACTTAGCCCGACCAAGGCAGATCGTAAGCCCTTGATCTAGCCCGAATGCTTTTTATGAAATGAGTTTCCCCCGAGATGATGAAGCAGGAAGGAGAGTTGATCTACTCCGCTTAGTCGAGACAGTTTCTAAGCTCTCGATCCAGCCGAGTATATTTTAAAGTGTTGTTATAAGAAAAGGCGTTCTCGCTCCGCCCAACCGAGACAGTTTATAAGCTTTCAGTCCGACCGAGTGCATTTTGAAGTCTTGTTATAAGAAGAGATGTTCTCGCTCCGCCAAGCCGAGACAGATCGTAAACCTCGATTCAACCGAGTGCATTTTAAACTGTTGTTATAAGAAGAGGTGTTCTTGCTCCATCCAGCCGAGACAATTTGTAAATTCTCGGTATGACCGAGTGCATTTTGAAGCGTTGTTATAAGAAGAGGTGTTCTCGCTTCACCAAGCCGAGATAGATCGTAAGTCCTTGATTCTACCGAGTGCAATTTAAAGTGTTATTATAAGAAGAGGTGTTTTCGCTCCACCCAACCGAAGCAGTTAATAAGCCCTCAATCCAACCGAGTGCATTTTAAAATATTGTTATAAAGAGAGGTGTTCTCGCTCCATCTAGCCGAGACAGATCGTAAGCTCTCAATCCGATCGAGTGCATTTTGAAGTGTTATTATAAGAAGGTGTGTTCTCGCTACGTCTAGCCAAGGCAATTCGTAAACCCTCGGTTCGACTTGAATGTTTCCACTTGCCCAGCCGAGGCAATTCATAAGCCTTCAGTCTGACCTAAGTGTTTCCATCTCGCTCAGCCGAGGCAGTTCGTGAGTTCTCTGTCCGACCTGAGTGGTTTCCACTCCACCCAGCCGAGACAATTCGTAAGCCCTCGATCCAATTTGAGTGCATTTTGAAGCGTTGTTATAAGAAAAGATATTCTCGCTTCACTGAGCCGAGATAGATCGTAAGTTCTTGATTCGACCGAGTGCAATTTAAAGTGTTATTATAAGAAGAGGTGTTTTCACTTCACCCAACTGAGGCAGTTAATAAGCCCTCAGTCCAACCAAGTGCATTTTAAAATATTGTTATAAAAAGAGGTGTTCTCGTTCCATCCAACCGAGACAGATAGTAAGCCCTCAATCCGACCGAGTGCATTTTGAAGTGTTGTTAAAAGAAGGGTGTTCTCGTTGCGTCTAGCCAAGGCAATTCGTAAACCCTCGGTTCGACCTGAATGTTTCCACTCTGCCTAGCTGAGGTAGTTCGTAAGCCTTCGATTTGACCTAAGTGTTTCCATTTCGCTCAGCCGAGGCAATTCGCGAGTTCTCAGTATGGCCTGAGTGATTTTCACTCCACTCAACCGAGACAATTCGTAAGCCCTCAATCCAACTTGAGTATTTCCACTCTACTCAGACAAGACAATTCGTAAGCTCTCAGTCCAACCTGAGTGTCGGGCTTAAGAAGTAAAAATGACGGATACACTAGCGTCAAATTTATTTGAATCATCTAACTGTTTCGGAGGGTGACTAATGATACTGTCAAAATGGATCCTATAAATGCGCGAAATCATGATCGTGTATGGACCCGTGGGACCCCGAGAGCTCGAGTGCTTGGGAGCTCGAGAAGCCGGAGCCAACAAAGCTCGAGTACTCGGAAGTCGAATACTCAGGATCTTAGGCACTTAGTAACCCCTAATGATACAGATAGGAGATTGATACTCGGGAGCTCGGATAGTCAGGAGTTTGAATACCCAAGAACTGGGTATTCGGGAGCTTGGACACTCGGAAGTCCGAAGAGTCAAGAGCTCAAGGTGTCGAGGATCGAAAAATAACAATATAGATGGATGTGATCAGGTACCAACATGGTATGGACAGACATGATGACAGATCATGTACGATATGAGTTGACATAGCAATATGCTATGGGAAGATATGGGCAAAACGTCTCTAATTGTGGTGAGAAGTCGACTCTATAAAAGAGAGAGAGATACAGGTAATGAACACTTTGTAAAGCATATCTTTTTTCTTTATACATCGGAGAGGCATGTCGGAATCCCTCTGACATGGATTATTTGATAGGATTTTAGTGTGATCGGCCGAACGTACTCTCCACGGAGGATTCGGCACGAGAGTGCCAACCTCCAGCCGCATCACCAATGATAAAGAATATTGACACGCGACCCAAAAGAAACTCTAAGGAGAAGGCAAGTATCAAAGGTCTAAGCAACAAAGAGACGAACCTGGAGCCAGGCCAAGAAGATGGCCGATCACGCCAGAAGGCAATCCGGCCAGTTGACAACGAGAAAGAGCACGCTGGTACACACAGCCATGGCCGCGGCCATGATCGTGGACTGGCGTGCTCTCTCTCGTTGTCAAACAAGCATATCTGCCAACAGCAGAAAGCGCACGATCCATCATTGCAGGCCGCAGAAATCATCGTATCAATACTAAGATCAAACACCTAAAAAGGGCATCGATCAACAACAACAACAATAACAACAACAAAAACTAAATTAGCATAGCCCTCCAAATCCGCTTCCAAGCCTGGAACCACGAGGCATCGATCGGTGTTGATGAAACCGAGCGCGCATCTGGGATCAAACCCTAAAGCGAGGGAGGAAGAAGCTGAAACGAGAGCGAAGAATAGGGACCGAGTCAGGGAAGAAGAGACGACGACGGCGAGGAGAAATGGAGAATCACTTCACCGTCCTCCTATTAATAGCAGGGACGGGATGTGCTACAGAGACGGTAAATATAAACATTTTCAAATAATCAATTCCTGAAAAATAAAATCTTTTTTTTTTCAAAAAATAAAAAGGACATGAAATTAAATAGCGAGAAAGGGACAAGAAATCAACGAGCAAAGCTTTTCGACGCTGTCTCGCTCTCTCGGTTGCCACCCGGACTCGACTGGGAGTACCACGACCTCTCCGTCAGTTGGGGCCCGCCTGCCGACGCCTAGGTGCGGAGGTGGGCGATGTGATTGCCGGGGCCGTTTGGCTTTCGGGAGATTAACGGGATGTGGATGCGGTGCGGGACACCGTGGGGCGGTTCACCGTGACCCGGCGAGTTAGAAGTCGAAACGTGGCTGGTAGGAGGTGGGGCCGGTGGTGTTGAGCTGGACACTAGATGCTTTATCCGTGATTACGTGAGCGTCACGTGGCTCAGCCGGACGCGACGTCGTCCTCCATGGAATTATGACGGCTCCCGTCTTTGTGCATGCATTTAGATTTTTGTATTGACACGGTAATATTTAAATTTTGGATCCAATTAATTTTTAAAAATAATCATTTTTATCATATAAAACTCCAGAATATTTCATTAATAATTGAACTAAATAAAATAGAAATTCAAATAATTTTTATTGATTATCAAAGATAAATTAAAAAAATATTCATAATTTTTTTAAAATTTAGTCCGAACTCTACAATCGTATTATTCTCAAACGATGATCCAATATTAAAATCGTACTTTATCCATCGAATAAACTTCTTGACTCAAAACTATCCGAATAATTTTTTTTAAATTCACTATCGAATAATATCACAAAGATAATCGAATTATATTTTTCTATTAAATATTTTTTTTTATTTTTACTAGTGCAATTTACCCCTAGCCGACGTTTTGATTTCATTTCATATGTATTTGTAATTTTATTTATGAACTATTTGTTAATAAAATTAAATTTCTTTCTGACATATGAATTAATTCGCAATTAAATTTTTTATATTATACTATATTATATTATATTGAATGTTAAAGTATAATTCAAATAGATGAGAGAAAAATAAAATTTATATAAATAAAAATATTAAGATAAATATATTAAATAAAAAAAATAAAAATATTATAGTGAAAGTTAAAATTGTACAATTGAAAAATATATTTAATATGATATAAATATTTACTTAAACAATCATTAAATATTCTAATTCTAAAATATGAACTATTACAAATAGACAAATCAAATTTAAAAAAATTAAATATAAAATAATTGATTAATAATTTTAAAATAAAATTATATATATATATATATATATATATTGGTTTGATCTGTTGTGCGACTTATTGTTGTACGTCCGTGTACGACTGAAGAATTACACAATGCACTCAACCCTCCACGTCGTCGCCGCCCCACCTCCTGTCACGGACACGCGTTAAGCGACTGGTGGCCCGACCGATCGAACCATTAGATTGTTGCCGAAAGCCGACGCAAATCGACCGCGATTCGATCGAATCGCGATCGGCAGTGGCGCGGCCACTGCCGGCCGAGATTCTGCTGAATCACAATCGAATCTCGATCGCACCCGATCGAGAAAGGACCGTCGAGCATCGACAGTCCTTTCCCGATCGGTTTGCGGTCGTGATTCGGCCACGATTCGACCGAATCGCGGTCGATTTGCGCCGGCTTCCAGCCGCAATCCAGCCGGAAGCCGAGCCCCGCCGGATCGCCGACGAGGTGCGCTTCCAACGTACCTGGTCCGGCGACCGGAGGAGGTCGGACGACACGCCGACAACAGGCGTGGGTCGGGGTGGAAGCGCACTATGCGTTTCTCAATCGCGGCGCGCGATGGACGACCAAGATCTTATATATATATATATATATATATATATATATATATATATATATATATATATATATATATATATATAGTTGATTGACTTATTTATGGTTGTATATAAATGAATTCAAACACCAACAACTGTCAGTTCAAAAAGAATTTAATCACTATGCTTATAAAATTAAATTAAATATTTTTTTAATAAACAAATTACTCTTGGCCATTTAGTTCACCTTAAAAACTAAAATGATTAGTTTCAATATTTATACATGTACTTAAGAAAGTTGAAAACTTTTCCTTTTGAAACCAAAAATAAAAAAGTATGTCCGTATATTTAATTCCACAATTTGAAACATTCTATTTTATGAAATATTCAAAAGGTCTATTATAATATTTTTAAAAAGGGCATCCATTCTGCAAATGCTCCTCTCCCTTTAGCCAATTTAATTCCTAATGTTAAATTGGTCTTCTTTATTTGTACCAAATTGAAATAAGACAATAATTCAAAACATTGCCCTTGGGGAAAGTAAGATAATTCCTCCAACAATTAGAGTTCAAAAGTAATTATTAGTGATATTGAACTATTTACTATGATTCATTTGTGTTTTTTCAGATTTAGTTTGATGATCGATGAAATTTTTTCATAAAATTGAACTGTCATAGATACTTGAATTATCATAAAAAAGAAAGTCAAAATATTAATTTTTCAGTCAAACAATTGACTTGCTCTACAAAATTTGAATTAATATCAAATTGACGTAATGACACTTCTACCCACTCCAATTAACCCCACTCTATCATTATTTTTTTTCTTTCTTATTTTGAATCACTTAATTAGAGCCTTAAATATTATAAATTTTATCCAAATATCATCGTTAATAAAGTAATTTTTAGTTAAATTTTTTTGATGCTTTTAAGTGTTCATTACGAATGAATATTATTGTACTTTTAGTATTTCCTTAAGTTTATTATTATTATTATTATTATTTATTTATTTTGAGCTCTTAGTTTCATCGATCACTTTTGGACTAGAATATTTGATGGTTATAAAACATCAAAGTAATGTCAAATAAATATTGGTAGTGTTTTTATAAGTTTATTTATATTATTAACTCTATATTTAGAACCCTAAATCTCGAATAATGGTCAAGAGAACATTAGAAATGTAATGATATTTATTTGGTATCAATTCAAGTTTATTAGAATCATAAAATATATATATATATATATATATATATATATTTTTTTTTCTTATTTAAAAATATGAGAAAAAAAAAGACATGGATAAATTAAAAGGAAAATACTATGAGTGCAATATGATTAACGTAAATTTAATTATCACATTAGAATAATAAAAAAATATTTTTTTCCTATTTAAATAAGTGGATAATTGATGTATTATACATATGAGATATAATCATAATTTAATTTAATCAATATATTATTAATGAATAGGTAATATATGAACTAAAACTGTAATGAAGCTATAAGTATACCTTAATTTATTGAAATTATACTTAAAATTTAAAAGCGTTAAAGTTTTTTTTTTCTGTTATCCTAAAGTTTCCATCTATTTACATCAATGAATTAATAAATTATGTGCATATTCGAGAAATTGTTGATAATTTTGAACTTCACTGTCAATTAGTTGACATTTTTAATAATCATAATGAGTTTATGATTATACAAATGGATTATTGCGTCAAGATAAAATTTTTATTACATCGGAAAACTGACTAAGAGTATTTAATATGAATATTAATTATTACATTTTACCATAATGAATTTATAATTTTAAAAAATAATAATGATAAAATTTAATATAATCATTAATCCTTTTCGATACCTCAAAGTGTATGTTTGTTTTGATACGAAATAAGAACAAATCAATCAATATCGATGTAGAATTCACGTGTTTTTTTGTTTGGCATTATTTATTTATTTTTAATACCATGTTTTTCTAATTTTTCACCTTTTCATTCGTTAATAAAACACATTTTATTTGTTTATTCCATTTTTTCTTTATCATGGAAGGTCATTATTGTATCTTCGAGAGTGAATTTATTTATAAAAAAACGTTTTTTTGGAATATGATAAAAATAAGGACAAAGATGTGTCCTTCAAATTGATTAAAAATATGATTATTTTTGCTCATGGTCATGATTTGATTAAATTATAAGAAAAATGTTTTAATTATATTGGTCTTATTTTATTTTTCGAAATCCAATCTGATCACAATCATAATCGATCGTGATATCATGACCGCGATGTTGTGACACATGCCTACTATCGATGGCGATGACCCCAATGCATTTAGGGATGAATTAGAACGTACTCGACGAAAGTACGATGCATTTCTCATTATATGTATAAGTCACACATGGACATACATAAATGAGTCACGGCCAAATAAATAGTTGGTAATCTTAATCTTTTGGGCGATAATATGGATTGCCGACCAAAAAAATTTAGTGACTTGGACAGTAATCCATGGTCGGTAAATATTATTTTCCAGCCAAAATGATGGCTGGTATGATTTTTTAAAATTATTGGCCAAATAAATGGTCGGTAAACTTTTCGAAAAAATAATGACCAATTATATATTTGACCGATAATTTTTTTAAATAAATGATTGGTATATTTTTTTTAAATACCAGCCAATTATAAATTGGTCAAAATATTTTTTTTAATTACAAGTCAAAATATATTTGGCTCGTATTTTAAAAAAACATTGGACAACTAAAATATGTTTAGTTGCTATTTATTTTTACAATTTATCAACCATTTCTAAAAAAAAAAAATAATCAATAAATTTCAAACTACTAATTTGACAACTAATAAAAAAGTAAATTTTAAACCTATTAATCAATTATTCAAAATGGAAAAAGAGACCTCATGTCATAAAAAATAAATGTCAAATAGTTAATAAAGTAGTGTTAAAGGATCTAAATAGAGTATCGAGAAATATTTGGACCGTCTTCTCTTTCTTGTGTGGGAGTCAACTCAAGTTGATGTAATAATTCACTAGGTTAGTATTGCATGAGAAGTTACTGCAACATTTCTTGTGTTTTGACTTCTTATTTGGGCTTGCATCTCTTGCGTCATTTTCATTTCCTGTTTCAATTGAAATATCTCTGTCTCTTGTGCAACGATTGTCTCTTGCATAATATTCATCTTTACTTGTACATTAGTTGATGTAGCAGAGGAAGTAGATATCGAAGTCTTATGTACCTTTGATGGTGGTTTGGGTCCCAATCCTAATCCACGATATAACCAGATATACGGCCAAGTGCATCTTGGTAGCATTCAAATTCTAGATTCTTAAAATCATTGGAGGTGGGCAAAAAAGTATCATCCTTTGTTGCTCTTGCCAAAAGCGAAATTTTTGTATCATTATAGAGTGATCATTACCTCCTATTAAATAAACATGTATCAATATCAACAATTTATTGTGCCAAAAATAATATACAAAAATGAAAAAAAAAATACTTAAATTATGACTTACATATTGCTTTTGTGCAAGTTCACTAGTCCACTCATCTTTTTCTATACAATAATATAGATGTCATGTCTTAATTGGATTATATTCCTTGCAATTAAAAAAAAAGAATAAACATCATGTCATTAGTAAAAATAATAGGAAGAACTATTCGTATATATAATCAAACATGCAACTATAAATTTTATTTTAATTTGACATATATCCTCTATGTGTTGAATCACAGGTCTAGAGCCGCCATGATGATTAAATAAAAGCTTTGTCCAATTTATTTTAATTTTTTTAGAAAGTATCTTTAAAAAAATACAACCAATAATTAATAACAATCATATGATAACATTAACCTATAAATTGAGAAAATTATAATAAAAATAAAACAACCTTAGCTTCTTTTCTTTTTTCTGATCTAAAGTTCAACTAATTGGAATTTTTTTATACTTCTGATGTCATTCACTTACTGAGTAGAATATGATTTCCTCATCAATTTCAAAAGATAAACCTCTATATCATCATAATCTTGAAACTCAAAAATAGACTGATTAAAAAAAATAACAATTAATTCTATAAGTTATTAAAAACACAAGTTGATGCAAATAATATAATTTCAAAACATTATCTGAATGCGTTGAATTAGTTGGATTTTATCCGACTTTGAGACTTTTTTAAAGCTTTTATATGTAAATGGTAAGAAACTGCGCACTAATGCTCCAAACTCAGTAGTAAACATATTAGTTGTCGGACATGTCAACCTGTCATGGATTGATTTCAATGTCACAATAATTTTTCTTCCCCTCTTTGTTTCATTTGACATATGATAAACATATGAAAGCCCGCTAGATGGTCGAGATGGTCAACGTGGACAACTACTTGCAAAGAAAGAAAAATAAAAAATTTTCTTGTTGGACAAGTTAAATTAATGTACAAATAATATACATTTTCTTCAAATTTAATTCAAATGTAAAAATACCTTACCGTGAAGATGTTGATATCATAGTTAGTGAATCAAGATGATCGATAGATGAAGGGACAACTAATGTGGTAACGACACTAGGTGATGTTTGTGAATTTTCAACATCAATAGGAATAGGAGTCTGCTCAGTTAACATAATTAAACTAGTTTGTATGGAAAGTAGTTTAGATGGCATCTGCATTAAGAAAAGAATTTAGTAGGTCAATAATTTAAAAATAAAAAAATGATAAATATATATAAAGATGTTCGACGATCTAAAAGAAATGCATATTCAAATAATAAAAAAATCTAAAATAAAGACTAATTTTTTGAAAATCTAATAATATTATGAAAATAAATACCTGTCATTCTTTAGTCGTTATTATAATCAAATATTATTTTAATGTCAGAATAATTTTTTGCAAGATGATTTAAGTTGACTCCAAATGGATCATCATCATCAATATTATATGAATGTATAATCTCGTTCTCATTGACTTGTAATTATGTTATTGAAATCTCTATATAATTCAATTCAATTCTATCAGCTTGTTGATTAGTTGAGTCTATAATAACATCATGCACATTGAGGATACTATTTTCTATTTGTAATTGAAGCTCAATATCATCATTATCAAATACTTTTGGATAAACCCAAATATGTCTATGTTGAAATGTTTGGATAATTTTTCAATTGTCTCCAAATTTATAATCATCAATATAGAATACTTGTTTTGCTTGGTTTACAAGAATAAAAGGATTCTCTCTATACCATGTCTTTGAGGTATTAATGCACGTGAGACCAAAATTCATCTTTAAAGACTCCTTTTTTTTGGTACATTCATATCACTTGCAGTTGAATAAATATACATTATATCTAAATATATAACTCAACTCGATAACTTCCAACAACACTCCAAAAAATTCCATGTTTTCTCCATTATGAGATGATGACACTGCAACCTCATAATTTTGTATCATTCTACCTCTATCTCGTTCCTCAGAATGATATCAAATACCTTCAACTATAACTGCAACTGTAGTGCATATGCGAAAATCAGACATACATGACAATGAATATAATTCATTTATCAACTCAGATCTTTCTTCCTTCCTCAAATCATCCATTTTGGTTCCAAACCATGAAAAAAAAAATTCTTGACAAAATTGACCTCACACCATATCATCGAGATTTATAATTAACTCCAAATGCTCCCTACATTGCATAAAAAATATGCGAGTTATTATAGTATAATTTAAAAAAATATAGTTAAATATAATTTAATTATAGAATAAATTGAAAACTAACTTGATGTATGGTTGAACTACACTACAGTTGTTCAATATATACAAATGAGCTTTCTCCCTTATTGTTTGGTCAAACTTAACATATTTTTTTACAACCAATGAGATTTACATTTTGAGTAAAAACATCTAGCTTGCAACTTGGTCGCTCACCATCAATATTTCTTTCAGGTCTATTGAATCGAGTCTCTCCATCAAGCTTGAAAAGTAACATAAATGTTAATGTCTCATCTATCACATAACCCTCGCAATTGATCCTTCAGGTTTTGCTTTATTTCTGACATATTTTTTCAAAGTACTCAAATAATTCTCAAAAGGATACATCCATTGAGAAGAAACTGACCTAGCTAACATTGCCTCTTCGAGTAAGTGAATTGATAAGTGAATCATGATTAAAAAAAAATAGGTGGGAAAATTAATTCAAACTTACATAATATTACAACAATATCTCTTTGTAGCCTTTTCAGTTTGTCAATAATCAATGTTTTCCTTGTTATCTCATGGAAAAAACTGCAAAGCTCTATAATAGCCTCATACATCTTTCTGCAAGTATTTTTGAATACCAATAGGAAGCAAATTTTGAAAAACAATATAACAATCATGAGTTTTAAGTCCTTGTAGCCTCCCTTCATTTTCAATCACTCGGCGAGAAATATTTGCTGCATAACCATCTGGAATTCTCACAGATTTTAGTCACTTGCAAAAATCCTTACGATCATCATGTTTCAAATTGTATTTGGCTATTGGCTTAAAAGTTTTGTTCCCCAATATTTGTAAATGCAATTCAAGTCTTAAATCCTTTTTTTTTCCAAATCCATACATGACTCTGGTGTATCTTTACTCTTTCCAATTGTATCTAATAATGCCCCAACTATAGCATCACACACATTTTTTTCAATATGTATAACATCTAAATTATGTCTAAATTTCAAATGAGGCCAATAATTAAGTTCATAGAAAATGGACTTCCTCACCCAATTATGTCCATCACCCCCTCTATTACCATGCTTTCTTTTTCCACCTATTGTTTGCAATTTAATTAAAATATTATCAGATGTAAATGCTTGTGGAGGAGGTCTATTTTCAATCCTATCATTAAATTGCTTACTTTTACGCCATGCATGATTTAATGGTAAGCTTCTACGGTGACCCATATAACATAACTTGTACATGACTCTGCATCTGTATCCACATTACAAATAGGGCATGCTTTGTATCCTTTGGTACTCCAACCAGAAATCATTCCATATGCAAGAAAATCATGAATGATCTATAAAACAATAGCATGAAGATTAAAACATTCTCCAATTGATAAATCTAGTGTCATAATTCCATCATGTCATAACTCTTTTAACTCTTCAATTAATGGTTGAAAGACATCAATATTTTTCCCATGTGATCTTGGACCAGGAATAAGGAGTGTTATCAATGTATAAGCTTGCTTCTTCATGTGCCAAGGAACCATATTATATGGGACAAGTATCACATGTCACATGCTGTATGAATTGGACATCATCCCAAATGGATTAAACCCATCACTAGCTAAACCAAATCGAATATTTTTTGGTTCAAAAGCAAATGTTGGATACATTTTATCAAATCCTTTCCATGCAATTGCATCAGTAGGATGTCTCAAAATACCCTAAGTTTCTACTCGTTTTTCTTTATACCAGCGCATTCCAATAACTTTATATTTATGCAAATGAAGTCTTTGCAAGCGTGACTTCAAAGGGAAGTGTCTAACAATAATTGTGGGTAATTTTGAATTTTCTCTATGATTCAGAATGTAGTATGACTTCTCACATATCAGACATTTTTCAAGATTTGCACACTCTTTTCTAAATAATTTACAATCATTTTCACATGTATGTATTGCTTCATATCCCATTCCAACATTTTGAAATATCTTCTTTGTAGCATAGTAAGACTCTGGGACATAATTGGGTTGAGGAAGACAATTTTGGAGAAACTTTAATAGCATATCAAAGGAATGATTAGACCAACAATTGAGTACTTTAATTTAAGTTTACCAAGAAGTTAAATATCTTCGCTTTATTTGCTCCCCGATACAAATCTTGATTGACTTCTTCAAATAGGGATTTAAAGAACTTGGATGTTGCATTATTGTTACCATTATCCACATCAATTCGTCTGCTCTCTTGTATAACATGTTCTAAGTCAAGTAAATTGTTCAATATGTCAACAAATTCTAGATCCTCACATTCCACTTCATTCATGTCATTATCTTTTTGAGCATCAATTATTACATCTGCATTCTCAGATAAATTTATAAATTCTTCACCATGATTATTCCATATCAAATAAGTTTGATCGAATCCATACAGATGAATACGAGTCTTAACCATTTCAAGATCTCCAAACTTTAAATTTCGACATAAAATACAAAGATATCTAATAGTTGATGATCCATTTTTCATGTGATAAACTGCAAAATTTAAAAATTATTTAGCTCCATTCTTATATCTCTGACTAATTATATTTCGCTCCATTATCTAACTTTTATCCATTCTTCAAAATCTAATTATGTGATGGAAATAATTTAGATCGATCAAATCAATTATTACATCAATAAAAAAATAAGCAAATATCGTTGGATAAAGATTGGAAGCTTCCAATGTCAACATCAACTAGATAATATCAATTGTTTGGTTGCTTACTTTTTTTTAATGCAAGAATAATTGATATATCACTCAACATTCTATTGATGTTTTTGCTATCTTTTTCACCCAATGCTGCCTGTATTTACCCAATACTATTGCATATTAATACTTTAGATCGCAATTAATTTCACAACTACATTTTGATAGCATAAGCAAGATCTTTATATTGGAAACAAATTGTTTTATCTTATTGTTCCTTTCTTAGATTACTTCAGATATTTATTATGTTTTTGAACATAATAAATTTCAACACTCTCTTCGAAAAACATAATAATATCGATGTCATACCTCAATTGTATCATGTTCCTTACAATTTTAATAAAAAATAAATATCATGCCATGAAAATATCGGAATCATAATTGGTGAATCTACATGGTCAATTGATGGAGGAACAACTAATGTAGTAGTCGCGTTAGATTTTTTGTGTGAAAATCCAAATCAATTGAAATAGGAATTTGCTCAATTGACATAGTTAAATTAGCTTATAAATGAAATGATTTGGTTGACATCTGCATTAAAAAAAAAAGGACTTAGTAGATTAATAACTTTTATAAAAAATAATAGGTAGATATAAAAATGTTGAACAATACTTAATGTTTGGGAGGAACATTCCAATGTTTTAATTAGGAAACTAATATTTTTAAATATAAAGAAAATGAATACTAATAAGATAAACAAAAAAAAAAGAAAAAAAAAAAGAAAAGAAAAGAATATACCTTTGTAATACTAGATTTCTCACCGGTACTTGCTATTTGCTTTGGTGAAGCGAGGAAGAAGAAGAGTTCAACTTTCTAATGTCTTTCAAATGGAACATGAATGAAACTTGCAATGATCTATTGATCTTCTTTTTTCCTCACTTGGTGAAGATCATAAGACAAACTCTAATCATTTAATAGAATGCATTAAACACTAAAACAATCCAACACTAATCTAGGTAGAAAGAAGAGAAATAATAAAACTGACACACAAAAAACTTTCAATCACCTTCGATGCAAAATATCGTTGCACAAACCAATGTTGAATAGAGAATGAATGAAACTTCTCCTTATCAATTTGGTGTTGAACGGAATGAAGCATGAACGAAGTATGAATGTAGTTGAATCGAGGAAGATGAAGGGTTTTTAGGCATGAGGTTAGAGTTTCATGGGGGTTAGCGTATGTGTGAGGAATAAAGAGAAAATAAAAATAAGGAAATAGATGTCAATGTAAATAAGAAAGGAAGAAATAAATTAAAATAAGAAAATTAATGTTAACGTAATTAAGAATAAGAAAAGAAGAAAACGGGTTTAATAATATAATTAGTAGTTAAAAATTGATTTAAAATTAATTTTTATTTAAGATAATAGTTATCTATTAATTTTATTGATAATCTTATTAAAGTTTGTCATAAACATTTAAAAAAATAAAAATTTAAATATTCAAAATTTTATAAAAATATATTCTAGATGATATTTTTTTTTTAAATTTTTACTGAGTAAAGTCAATATAAATATTAAAAATTCTAGTTAAAAATTTAAATTTACCCATCAAATTTAACTTAATTAGTAAAAAATTTAAAATTATTGACCAAGTCGGTAACTAATTAAACATTATCAATCAAAGTTTACTTTGGCCGGTAAAAAATTAAAAATTACTGATCAAATTTAACTTTGGTTGGTAAGAAATATTAACATTATCGATCAAATTTAATTTTAGTTGATAAAAAATAAAATTACTAATCAAATCTAACTTTGGCGGGTAACGAATTAAATATTATCAACTAAATTTATTTTTGGTCAGTAAAAAATTAAAACTTAGCAGCTAAATCTAATTTGGTAGGTAAAATATTAAACATTACAAGTCAAATTTAACTTTGGTATATAAATAAAATAAAATTACTGGCCAAAAAAAAGTTTAGTCGGTAATTATAATTTTTTACAGGCTAAATTTCATTTTGGTCGATAATTTTAAATATTTACTAGTCAAATTAAATTTGGACGGAAAAAATTCGTCAGTAATCATATATTTTTCTGCAGTGGCATGGTATATATATATATATATGATTAAATTCTGCTGGGCACCAAATTCATGAGCGCCTGTGCGTGGAAAGCATTAGTGAACAGTATTTTCACGGCAGCTTTCCGCGTATGGGCGCCTATAAATCAGGCGCCCAGCTGATCAGAATCATATATATATATATATATGTGAGAAGTTTCTTAGGCTACGTTTGGTATCTTATGTCTGCGCTTGTAATGTAATCAGGATTATATTCTGGCGATTCTGTTTGTTATTGTCTTGCATGTAATGTAATGTAATCCCGGATTACAAAAGGCACTAAAGTTTTATGTAATCTGGATTCTGGCCAAAATCTATGTAATCAGGATTACATTCTGAAACTTCGATTTCGTCACGATAAATTACATTTGCATGCATGCAAATGTGATTTATTGCGTGCATGCGAATATGATTTATTGCATCTACAAATGGGACTTAAGTGTGTTTAGCGATCGGCGGCCGATCGATCGATCGATCGACAATCGGCTGACGGTAGGCCGACGGCCGTGACGATCGGCCGATGGCGGCGACCGCCAAGACCGGCCGGCCGACAATGAGCGTCGGCCGACGGCCGGCGTGATGGTCGGCCGGCGGCACGACGGTCGGCCGTGATCAGCGGCCGACCGGCCGGCAGCCGATCGGCGACACGCCGGCGATGGCCGTAGTGATCGGTCGGCAGCCGTGATGTCGGCCGTCGGTGATCAGCGATGACCGATAGCTTGATCGTCGGCGGCCAGCGGCGACCGTAGGTGATCGGCGACGGCCAAGCGATGGCCGATCGTCGGCGATCGATGGTGGCACGACCCGATCGTCGGTCGGTCATCGGCCGACCAGTCGATCGCTAGTTGACCGCCGTCATCATCGTCGTTGACTACGTCATCATCGTCGATCCATTCCTATCGTCCTTGTAATGGACACCAAACAAAAGAATGTAATGACCTTTGTAATCCAAGATTACATACAATTTGTATCCAAACATAATAATGTAATCAAGATTACATTGCATTCCATTACAACTTAGATTATATTACAACTTGGATTACATTACGCCCTACCAAACGTAGCCTTAGTGTCTGTCCATGTATAAGACTAAATGTCATGCATGCCACGTGGGCATCTAGCCTCACGTGCATGTCGACGTGCATGGGTAAATGATCGGAGAAAAGAATATATATATATATATATATATATATAATAAAATTTATTTCTATAAGAAAAAATCTTTTGGAAAATATATACGCTCATAAATTTTAAAACTATAATGTGCTTTTTAAATATTTGAAAAATTAGATGTGAGTTATGATAACATGTTATTTTAAATATTATGATTTAAAAAATAGAAATTAGTAACATAATAAATAAATTGTTATATTTCAAACAATTGCGCAAAAGATAATGATAAACAAAAATAGAAATAAAAAAAATTGCGGAACCAAATTATTTCATTTATTTACAGCTCCATAAATAGCAAAATCCAGTGAGCCGTGGTGAACTTCCTCCTGGACAGCTCGTTTTAAACCCTAATCCCACTGACGGACCTGGTAAACCTCGTTTCCTTGGGCCGTTTGCTTTGTCGCCGGAGTGGTCAAGGGAAATGGAAAAGAAGAAGAGAGGAGAAGCTGCCCCCGAGATCTTCGACACCCTCGGGGACTTCACGAGCAAAGAGAATTGGGATAAATTCTTCACCGTCAGGGGCTCCGGCGACTCCTTCGAATGGTATGCCGAGTGGCCGGAGCTCCGCGACCCGCTTCTCGCCCAACTCAAGACCGCCGCCGACCCGCTTCAGATCCTTGTGCCGGGTTGCGGAAGCTCTCGAGTCTCGGAGTATCTCTACGATGCTGGGTTCCGCTGCACTACCAACATCGATTTCTCCAAGGTCGTCGTCTCCGACATGCTCCGCCGATACGTGCGCTCCCGCCCTGAAATGCGGTGGCGCGTCATGGACATGACTGAACTCCAGGTACTTATGCACCTCTCTGCCGTTTTCTTTTCACTTGGGTTTGTGTCTGAAATACGGTGCCGGGTTCCCTTGCTCTCTAGAGACTTAAATTCATTCGACAATAACAAAAAGTTTCATTTTTTATATAGATTATTCTCTCTCTCTCTCTCTGTCTCTCTCTCTTTTTTGCCCTTCGGTCAGTTAACATCTCCTTTGTGTAAGGTGATCAGATTTCAATTTCCTTTTTTCCCCTTCGAAAACTCTTTCACCAGAAACTATCAATTATATACCTTTAAAATACTTTTGTTTAACTCGGTAGAATCCAGTTTGCAGAAGAGACATTTGATGTACTTCTTGATAAAGGAGGATTGGATGCACTAATGGAACCAGAGCACGGAGCAAAGCTCGGCACTAAGTATCTGAAGGAGGTAACCAATCTATACATGTTTTCATATGTTTCTCCTGTGCTATTAAGTTGAATGTGTCATAAATTGCCCAAAACATATGATTCTTTAGGTTAACAGAGTGCTTAAGTCAGGAGGAAAATTTCTGTGCCTGACCCTAGCAGAATCTCACGTTTTAGGTAAGTTAAACTGAAACTTTTCAAACACTTATAGGTTAGATCGATGTCATTATCTTGGTCGAATTTGATACTTTATTAAGCCAATTATGTATCTTATGATCTTGTTTTCCGTTAGGCAGTCCATATTGGAGTCTAACTATTTATACCTTTCTATTGCCTTTTTTTCTCATTGCTATGAAGACTAACCTGGATAAATTGAATATTCTTATGCAGCTTTGCTATTTACTGAATTGAGATTTGGATGGGATACAAGTATTGCTCTTATCCCACAAAAAATTGGCAGCAAATCACCCTTTCAGACCTTCTTGTTAGTTGCTGTAAAGGGCAAGATGGGCGTGCTAAATCAGCTTAGCTTATTGTTTGACCATCATTCCATTAATCATAAAGGAGAGCAGGTATTAGACGCAACTGAGTTCCTTCGTGACACAATTTGTGAAAAATGTGATATGTGGAATTCTTATTTCTTGTTTCAGGTACATGCTTTACTTAATGCAGTGGAAAATGAGAATAAACTTCGCAGCCAGTATTCCTCTGGTGATGATATTGTTTATTCTTTGGAAGACTTGCAATTAGGTGCTAGAGGCAATTTGACGGAACTTCTCCCAGGACGAAGGTGTCAAACTATCCTAGGAAATCACGGTTCGCTTTACCATTATAAAGCTATACTCTTGGATGCTAAGCAACATTCAGAACCATTCTTATACCACTGTGGTGTTTTTATTGTGCCTAAGGTAAGTTTGAGCTATCATTTTTTTTTTCAGAACCTATTGCAATACTATATCCATAATTGATGACAAAAAAGAATTGGAGCATAATTTACTTCTGTATTTTGTCAAATTTGATAATACAAAACCAATAAAGTTCATCTATTGAGATGGCAAAAATATTTTGTTTTTGAATGTGTTTGAGGGAAATATTTCTACAATCTGCACACCCTTTCTAATCTTGAAGAGTACTGGATCTTAAAAGTAGAAGATGAAAATAGAATGATGCTCTGTCCCAAGCTAATGTTCTGGTTGTCTCAAGGCTAGGGACCTACTAAATCATTATTGGAGATAGGAAACAATGTTAGAATTATCATGTTTGCATGTCTGTCATTTTAGTCTCCAACAATTATTCAAATAATTGCCTATCCAATTTGAACAATGGACTGAATATGCAGATATACATTTCATGTTTGTTTGAGTCCATTATAGAGATAAATAACTAAATGTTCATTTACAGCGATTCAAAGAATTACATATCCAATTTGACCAAAGCATGGATATGCAGATATATTTCATGGTTGTTTGAGTCTATCTTGGTCATTACTTACTGTAGAGTCAACATGATTATGTCTACCATGACCTTCAGAAGCTTGGTTAGGGAGCATTCTTTTCTACTCAAAATGTGAATCTTGGTCTTTATCTACAATTGATGTTAATTTTTTTCATTGGAATGCATTTTCTGCAATTGGTTTTGCTCTCTACGTCAGATATATGACTATTTGAATCATTCTAGGCTCGAGCAAATGAATGGTTGTTTTCTTCAGAAGAAGGACAATGGCTTATCGTTGAAAGTTCAAAGGCAGCTCGGCTGATTATGGTACTCCCATCAACTAGCGTGGTTTGCTTTCTTTTGATAGGTTGAAAGTCTTTGTTTGTTACTGATGCTTGTTTTTCCTTCCTGTAGGTTTTCATGGACTCGAGGCATACTGGTGCGAGCATGGATGAGATCCAGGTAATGCTTTCTGAAAAAGATGTAATTCGTAGGTGGTCTTTCTTGTATCAGTAGGATTCTTATTATGTCTTTTTGGTTTATGAAATTTTATTTTCAACAGAAGGATTTATCTCCACTCGTTAAAAGTTTGGCACCTGAAAGATCGGAAGATGGAACTCTAATTCCGTATGTTTACTCATTGCTTCTTGGTCTGATGGACATCGAGCATGTTTTATTGCCCTTTTCCTCATTGTCTTCTTCAGAAATCCCTGATTGTATTATTCTCTTCTATATAGGAATTTTTAATCCTCACTGAGCTTAAATGAGAATATCATCTGTGTTGTAATTGTACCATTCCTCTATTCACAAGGATTGGTAATTGTTCAGGTCACTAGTAACTGATTGTTATGACTGTGTTTTTCTTGTCAATGTTTTCTGCTGGGGCATTGTTTCTTTGCCATGACTATAATCAGATAGCTTTACCATGGTCAGCACTCAGCACAAGTGCACAACTCATTGGAGGGAAGCCACTATATATATGATAACCCTTTGACTTGCATAAGCATATGGTGTAATGTACTGCCGATGCATCTCATAATCATTATGAGCAGGTGGAAAATTGAGTACCCTAAATTATCTAGTAGTTTACGATTAGTTATGCATCCCTTATAACAAATACTAATCTGCTGTGTTGTTCCTCAGCACTTATCACCTTGATCTCTCCTATGACTGAATATCTGAATGCTTTTTCCCTTTGTTTGGTTGCATTGTTTTTGGACACAATATCCAATTTTTATAGTTTTTGCATGCTTGCCAAAATTCATGATATATCTGTTAGGTAAAATGCTTGCTAGCTTTGTTGATCAAATAAGGAACTTGATTCTGGCTGGTCGCAGTTGACATTCACTTGCTTTGTTTCCCTCTTCCTCATTTTGTGCTTCCTTTGGTTGGTCTCAGTTCGACATTTGACATTATATTGCTTTTGTGAATTAAATTTACTCAAACCTCCATTGCTACAAGAAAAAAAATGAACTTCCTATGGCTTTCTTATTCAGGGTAGTCATGATTTAATTTCTTCCCCTTTCTTGTTTTCCATATGTCAAATTTTCAGTCTTTTAATGAGCTTGGAAATTCCTTCACATGCAAAAATTGTCTGGATCGATTCAGGTTCATGATGGCAGGCGATGGCATCAAGCAGAGGGATGTCATCCATGAGGTGGGAGACCAATCTTTTCTTTGTATAATGCAATAACGTTTTACTTCCTGTTTATTTTGCAATTTTGACGTCCTTTTCTTACCTTTTGTTCTATTATTACTCTTCAACAAATGAACTCTTTGAGGTCATGCAATCAAGGCTGTCAAGATCGTGATCTCTCCAAGGGACAATGAGGGTTTCATGAGACTAGATCGTAGGATAGAGTATCAGATCATAAAAACTAATCAATTTAATACAAATATTTTTTTGATTAATGATATTTGAAATTAACATATGCATTAAGTTTCAATATCTAATATTGTCAGGAATATTTAGAATTATAGGTCGTCATATTATTACAGAGCATAATTAGAATTACTTATATGTAATGCATTAATAATTCAATATAATTATTAAGGTGGCATTCTTATATAGAATAGTAACTTCTATGAAATGGATCATAATGGGAAAGTTAAATAGGATTCTTCTACTTGAAAAAAGAATGAACACTCCTATAACAGAATTTTCCTGTTTTAAAATGTCTGTGAATATAAAGTATTCCATTGTCATAGTTATCAGGGTTCAGGATTGAGATTCTTCATAGGAGTGGTGATAGAACATGGGAGTGGATAGTATGTTTTTGAGATCTCAGCCTGATTTAGATCCTATGGGATCTAGATCAGTTAGGCTAATTTATGTCGCAGATTGTAAGATTCCCAAATTCAAATCACAACTTTGACAACATCCATGACATAATTATGTCTTGGTAAACTTTTTGTTTCAAATGTTTCTTTGTTTTTTTTTATCCTTTTGTGAAAAGGATGAATCATGCTAATGGGTGGACTAGAACTAGTTGTTAAATATGAATTTTTTTGGTGTAGCAAGTAATTAACATTGTATCAAAGTTTCATGTATTTTAAGCATGCTTTGTCCAAGAATGGGAATATACACGAGAATATGCAACAGCATAGTTCTGCATTTTTAGTTAAGTATGCTCACGGTGCATTTCTTACTAGTGCATTGTGCCCCGTTATCATATTTATGACCCATATAACTTGCGATGTTTTATATTGCTATTGTTGTTCTCTACATTCCTTTTCTTTAATGATTACCTTTTCCTATCTTCATACCTCTTTGTTCTTCTGGTCCTGAAATATTTTTTCCTTCCATGTGATTACAATTTGGTACCTTCTTTCTTTTGGTTTTTCTGTCTAAAACCATTTCTCCCGTTTATATAAAAATATAATCTCATAGGTCACATCAACAGTAACTGGCCATATGATTGTTGAAGATGTGATCTATGACGCTTCTGAGGAAGATCCACCAAATCTTAAAGTGTTTCGCCGCCTTACATTTGGAAGAAGCTCAGGTTTGGTGCAATCAGAAGCATTGCTATCTGAAAATATACATCAAAGCAATCCGTCTGCTGCAAATAGAAAAGGAAAGGTTGTATCTTCAAGAAGTAGAAAAAAGGGTGGTCAGAAAAGAAGTGAATCCTATAAATTGATCCATGGTAATTTTTTTGTTTATGTTTTCCTACTTTGTAGGTTTAGTAAAACCTTAATGTTGAAAGTGTCATCCATGTGAACAGCCTGATACACATCCTTTTCTCCAAATCTTCCTCTGCTGCAGCCTTAATCTTGAGAAGAATTTATCCTTTTTGCTAAAATCTGTAAATTTACAGATTATATTTTCTTCATTTTTTATTTAAATTTGGTCTTTAAAATCAAAACTTAGGATCTAAGAGCATGGAGGTTGATCATAGCTGCCTTGCTAGTCTTTATCACAGTGGCATTGTTTCTGGCTTTGCTCTCATAGCTGCTGCTTTGGAGCATACTGTATCATCCGGGAAAAAGGTGTGTGCCCATGTGAAAGGCTAACTTTAGTTTATATTCATTTGATAAAATTTATGTTTCTTTCTAAGCATGAAAATTTTTATATACAGATTAGAACCTACATAATTGGGCTTGGAGCTGGGCTTCTTCCCATGTTTCTTCGTGCTTGCATGCCTTTTCTGCAAATTGAGGTAGGAACTTCATGAGCAACAAGTTATCAAAAGACTTCAGGACAGGTTATTGATTTCCATTTGATGAAGGTGGTGGAGTTGGATCCTATAGTCTTGGATTTGGCGAGGGAATATTTCAGCTTTGTTGAGGATGACCAATTAAAGGTTGAAGTATTATGTATTTACACCGTGATGTTGCTTTCCAAAACCAAATGATTTCCTGAATATTCTGTTGTTTACTTGGTTTAACTCTGCAACTAAGCACAACTAAGCTCTTTAATCTGCAAACCAATGTTGGACTTGATGCAGATAATTTCTTTCTGGCATGATAAGTAGTGACATCTTAGTTTAATCTTCGATCCAGACAACAATTTTGAGCTAATGTAGTGGTTTATAATTAGATAATTGAGCTACTATAACCGCAAGCATTTTGGATTTGTGGTAGGGCCCATCAAGTTAACGTGTGATTCTCTCATCTATCTTGGGTAATGACAAATAGTATTGGATGCACCTAATCTTAGGCACAATGATGGATTTGTAAAGGTTTGCAGAGTCGCCATTTAACATCACATATTATTGAGGAGGAGGATTCTGCACACTATAAGTCTTGACGGGGATGTCAAACTTTAAGGGGGGAGATTGTGACAACCTAGTTTAACCTCAAATGACAAGTTCTGGGCTAGTGAAGGGGGTTTAAAAGTTTTGAATGATTAAGCTACACTTTACTTGGGGATAAATAATTTGGGTTAGCTCTTGATCTAACCGTTCACTCATGTCATAGCATATGTTTACTTTCCCTTTTTTTCACTGAATTGTGGAAGTTGCTTATTTTAGTAATTTCTTGTCCGATTAGGTGCACATTGCTGATGGAATCCATTTCATTCGCGATGTGGGTGCTGCCAAATCATTCCCAGTGAATGGTACGTCTACGCACTCTCTTGCAGATGCAAATAAAACCAGTGGCGCTAAAATTCTTATCATCGATGCAGATTCATCTGATTTGAGGTAATGACCATTCATTTCCTCTTCAGATTGACATATGATTTGCTGACTTTGCATTACGCTGCATCATCCAGCTCCGGGTTGTCCTGTCCTCCTACAGACTTTGTCGAAGATTCCTTTCTTTTGTTGGTAAGGGATTTCCTATCTGAAGGAGGCATCTTCATCATAAATTTGGTGTCACGATCAGCAGCAATTAAGGAGAAGGTCATTTTAAGGCTAAAAGCGGTAAGACCCAACTGCACATTTATGTTTCTTCACCATCCAAGCAATAATGGTGTTTGTAGTTTGACATAGACCTCCTGTCAAATTGCTACCTTAGGTCTTCAACCAACTGTTCTCCCTTGAACTAGAAGAAGATGTCAATGAGATTCTCTTTGCTTTCCCTGCCGAGATGTGTGTCGATGCCGATAACTTGCCTGAGGCTGTTGTTAAATTGAACAACTTGATGAAAATTCCCTTGCCAAATGGGCAGATAGGATCCTGTAGGTTCAGATGTCTACTGTAGGGAAGAAGCAAAACCATACTATGTTTCCCTTCCCATTTCAGTGTATGGTATATTATATAATCTTATACAACCGAAGAAAAAAAGGCGAATACTGCCTCATGCGATCAGCCATCCTGATCTGGTACGCATCCAAGGGACACGGGAAGTTTGCGACATGAGTGCAACAGCATTACAGCAGGTATTTTTTTTTTTTTTATGATGATACTTTGAGTTTTCGAAAGCAAAACCTTACAGTTGTATTTGTTAACTGTAAGGTTGTATCAAGATTAAGCAAAGCTTTATAGCAAGACTAGCTGTGCTCATTCTCTTAGAAAATCAAATCTTTCAAAAAAACAACTGCAATTTGTCTTCTGGTAAGTTTGTGCAATCTCTGTCAGAGTTAAATCCGTTTATTATCAATCCTGTATTTCCTTAAAACATCTATTTATATGTTCTCTGAATTGTAAGAAATCTAATTGGCTTTTATGAACTGGTGCCATGATCGTCATGAATTGTTATAAATTGTTGATTGTTTCAATCACTTTAGTCAAAAAGATTGTCTCGATTAGGCAAAATCATTCCTCAGTTTCCTTTTTTTTTTCCCAAATTCTTTATCAGATTAAATGGATGATGATGTCTCTGTATTGGCTTTTCACAGCATTTACATTGTTAATTAATAATAGTAGTAATCAGTATTAGTTGGTACTCATACCTTTGAAAATTATGATATATGCATCCTGGCAGAAAGAATATGTTTACATCTTAATTTAGGCCTGAATCGTTGAAAAAAAGCTGAAGAACCATATGAAGTCAAATGTATGTAGTTGGCAGTTGACTTTCTTATTTATTATTATTACAACGATGTCGTATGGCATCATGGTTGACCTGAATGGGTCTTAAAATTGTACACCGTTAATTTAAATTTCAGAAAATGGTTTCAATTTTTTTTATATGCCCCTCGGAGGACAATGCAGTGGCACAGTCTAATCCTCCGCTGGCATATATTCGACGGTGAATTTTAAAAAATTTATGTTGGCAGTCATGGTCGTAAGAGTTTGTCTTCGCAAATAAAGTAATATTTCTTGAACGGTTTTACAGGAATGATGTGATTGTGAAAGTTAGATTGGACTATTGAACTGCAAGCATTGTCAGAATTACTCTGGTGGTTGATGAAGGTTTCGCTTAGAGGAATTATAAATTCTTCGAAAGAGATTTGTGAGGTCGGATTGATCATCTTTTACGATTAGTCGAGTCGAAGATTCAGATATTTAGTGCAACTCAAGAAAAAAAAAAAATATATATATATATATATATATATATATATATATATATATATATATATATATATATATATACACTTGAATGACAGTTGAGGTTGGCTACTTCTTTATGTATTTAAACGTAGAAGTATAGTTTTGCATAAGTTTGTGAAGAAATTTTTTCATAAATTGTGAGCTATTTTTATTTGCAAGTGTCAATAAGTTATGCTTATTACTATCTAAGTTTATATATTTTGTATTTTTATATGTATAGCGAATAAAAATGAGTTTTTATTGAGGTTGAATATTAATTAATCAATAAATATTATATTAAATTATAAGCTAAAAAGAGTAAAGAACACTAAAACAATTTATATATTTTAAGCATTTTATTAAAAAGTCAGATATTTATTGTCGACTCAAATTTGATCCTCTCTTAAAAATGATAAGTTGTAAAAAATTTCCATTACAAACACAAACCTAACGAGCATTACCAAAATCTGATTTTACTTGGAAATCATGAACTAATCCAGAAACAAAATATAGCAATTGACAAATAAACAATTGAATCAAAGGGATTCGATGGTCACCACTAACATTCATGTAGACCAAACCAAACTTTTTTAAATCGACAAAAGAATTGGAACAGAAGATGAGAAGTACAACTATTTCTAAAGATTTTTTTTACTTTTTTAGATCTTTTCTATCACTTTCTTCCTCAACAAATCCATTGACAGTTCTTTGATTACTGTAGATGCTCATTTAAATCTTTTAAATACTCATAATTTGATTTACAATTATGTTGTCCCCACGGATATGGTGCGATAGTAAGACAAGGTGTTGCTTGCAGAATGGACTGGGTTCGATGCCGGATGAGGGATCTAAAATTCCTCTTGATTTCAGATGGATTCCTCATTGCTTTGCTACCATGTCAAGGGATTTTGTCCCCCCTGAAATTTACCTCCCTTTCGCCAGTGCCCTGAGACGGGTGGCAGGGGACTGTTAGTTGGACAGATTCTCAATTTTTTACAGATTTACAATTATGTTGTATAGTAAGATATTTTCTTGATAAAATATAAAATCTAAAATATTGAACCGTTGAGTCATCGTTGTAAATATTTTTGGATTTATTTCGATGGCAGATGAAAATTTTTTATAAGATCGAGTCAATCATCTTTAGAATCGAAGAAGGACATCAAATAAAAAAATGAGCGGGTTATCCACACTTCATCAAATATTATACATATTTTAATTTTTATAAAAATCTTTAAATGTCCTTTTTTCCTTTCGCTTCCCGCTTTCTTCGCGCCTGATTATCGCGATCTTGAGTACCCATGCTCAAGCACCCGTTGTCGGTCGACATCGTCGTAAAGCGGTTAGATTTCAATCGCGATCTGATCAGAATTCGATTGTGGTCCAACATGTGTCAGAGTTCGGCCAGACTATGGTCGGATTTCGACTGCTAGTGTTGCAACCACTAGCAACCGCAATAGTGGCCGATTCCGACCACGATTTGATCGGAATTCGATCGCGATTCGATCGACATCGAAGTCCAACCGGACTGCGATTGGATTCCAGCCAAATTACGGGCGGAATCCTCCGTCATTGCGGTCACCAGCATTGCAGCCGCAATCGCCACGAATTTCGATCACAATCCGGTTGGAATTCGATTGTGGTTCAATCGACGTCGAAGTTCGGTCGAAATGAAATCAGATTCCGATTTAATTGCGGTCGCCAGTGTTGCGACCGTTGCCAGCCGCAATCACGACCGCGATTCAGTCAGAATTCGATCACGGTCTGACCGATTAGAGCTGTAAATGAGTCAAACTTTATAGTGTTCAAACTTATTTGATAAAATAACCTAGCCGAGTCTAAAATTAACTAAACTATTGAAAAACCCGTTCAAATTTGACTTTTTTTTTAAGATCGAGTTTGGCTTGCTTAATGGATATCGAGCTTCTAATCGAACTCGAATCAAGTTTGATTTAAATTTATTTAAGTTTGATTTATTTAAACGCTATCGAGTTCGTAAGTTAAGTTTATTTGTTTGTTCAATATTTTAATATTTTAATCTTAGTATAAATAAGTCCATAAATAATTTTCAAAAGAGACTAATCATAAATATTGTTTACGAATACTATTCATGAACATTAATAAGCCGAACATATATGTATTCAAACTGATTCATTAATTGACTTTGATGCATATTGAACGAATGTAAACGAGCTATTACCGAGTCGAACACTAAACTTGTTCATGAACGTTTGATTTATTTACAGCCCTACGATCGGCGTCGAAGTCTGGCCAAACTACGGCGGTCGGAATCTAGTCGGATTCCGACGACGATCGAATTCCAACCAAATCACAATCAAAATCCGACCGCTCGACGGCGATGCCGAGCGACAACGGGTGCGGAGAAAGCACGGAAGGAAGAAAGAGCATTTTAGAGTTTTTATAAAAATTGAAATTTATATACTATTTGATAGGACGTGGATAGTCGCTCCATTAAAAAAGAAACAAAAAATCCATTCAGAGCTACTCAGTTTTATCATTGTGATAATTATTTTTATACTATAGATCACTTCGTCAAATCCATTGCCGATCGTCAACAATCTTGTTCTTTTATTAGCTCTCTCCCCTTTCTTCCTCCTCGAATTCCAATCTTCACTTCTTTCTCTGCCTTTCATCCTCTCCTTAGTCCTTAGCCATCTCCATTTCTTCGAGCTCTCTTTCTCTCTTCCAGAACACCCAAGCCATTAGCCATATTCCAATGGCGGTGAGTTTTCGCTCTCCAAACTTTTTTTTTTTTTAAGGAAAAAAAAAAATATTTTTATGACACACACAAAAGCAAAAACTCAATTTTCATAGAGATGGATTTTCGACTCAAAGATTCTGGTGGTGATCGCTTCCAAAATCTGTATGTTTTTTGTTCTTCAGAAAGTAGCTAGAAACAGCTCTGTTTTTTTTTTATCATTCAGTGAACTTTGTATTCTTACAGAAACTCAAGAAGAGTGAAGCCTCAGAAACTCACTCTGGCGATCCTGAGAACACAAGAGGCAATGTCGGTGCTCGTCTCCGACGAACCCAAACGCCTCCGGTGCGCACCGGCGAAGTTCACTTTCGTAAATTCCCGAGGAACGGCGATGGCCAGCGACCTACTCGACAGGTCGAGCATAACTCAAGAGCTGCAAAAGGAACTCCAGGGAGAATTCATGGCGCAACAGTAAGATTTTAGCTTCGATTCTGTTATATACGAGAGAGTAAATTCTTTTTGGCTAAACGACTGGAGATTAGCAGACTGAGTTCGATGTCATAGTGCCGCCTTTCGACGGATGGGACGAGAAAAATCCAACGCCGGGCGAGAATTATGCAGAGATCTTCGGAAAAGTAGTTCATGCTCGAAGAAATTTAGACGGTTCATACAGGTTATCACAGACTGAAACAAGGGTACGCACTCCATTTCTATTAAACGATCATTTAAATATTTATCGGAATGATATCCTTCTTGACTGAGTGATCGAGTTGCTAAGAGGTTGAGCTCTCCGTTAGAAATTTGAATGAAAAAAAAGATGATGGATAGATGGAGAAGGCTCTCGTACGAAGGAGTTATTCCTTTCACAAAAGATTGGAACCGTCAATCTACTGGCTTCCATCAATTTATCTAGGGAGATAAATCGTAATTGGTTAGGACAGAGAAGGATCATCTGATGCTAAGGAGAGATTTTAGACCTTCCTTCATAATCGATCCGTGTTCATTTTACAAGTGTCATCCTGCCTCAACAAACATGTCATCCCCGAGGGAGACACGAAGGAGTTATTCCTATATTAGAAGTTGAGGGACAATTTGATTGATTTATATTGAGTCACAACATTTATGGTTGTGAACATGAATGGGTGAGAGGCTCTCTCTCAAACGTCGTGTAGATCTTGGGCCCATATTGCACTAAATTCAAATGACTCGTGAGTGAGCATGATTTGTGTACGTCTAATATTGGTTTAGGCAAAACATTGTCATGCAAATTAACTTGTGTTTTGACCATCCTAATCTTTTTTTTGTGTCTATTTAAGAGCGTAACATACGTTTTAAAACATCAATTTGAAACGGTCGATAATTAATGGCTTGGTGGCCAACTCGAGTGAAACGATCGATCTGCTACTGAAGTTTCAAATCGAGCATTTATTCTGCTATTAATCAGAAATATATTGCACAACCTATATAATGAGCTGCAACTTGGGAAAATGGGGGACATAAAGATAAAAGAGATCATTCAGTTTTGTGCGTCGCGAACAATCCATACTTTATTATATAGATGATTCTATCGTTATATCATGAGATACGTATATTCATCAACCCTCGAAAGCACAATTGAAGGGGACGAATTTATTTAAGGAAGTTTTTGCATTTAATTTCTAAATTCAAACTTCTCCCTGTAACTCCAAGAACAGAAAGTTCTAACACTATCAAACTGATAGAGTTGTTAGGTGGCTAAGTTGTCTAATGGTGATATATTAATATAGGTTGATCTGTTTGAATAAATTTTATCTTAATCAATCTAGCATTTAACATGCATAGGTCACGTTTACACGTGAGTCATCTCAATTCAAATATTCGAAATGTATAGATTACGTTCATACACGAATCACTCGAGTTCAATGTAATTCGAACTCTAAATTTGACGCCCATGTGGGTACGCGCGTGAGAGAGAATATCTCTTTCATAATGTTCGTGATTCAATATAAATCGATTCCAATGCCACGAAACTCTCAATGTGAAATTAAAATCCATACATATGGGAGTGTCCTTCCATCAATCCAACTTCTTCTTCTATTGCTATAATCTTATTTGTACGAGTGTTTTGATCGAAGCTTTATGCATTTTCGAAAATAGACATGAATCATGGATAGTCATGGATTTAAGTAATGGTATGTTAATGGCTTGATTGAAAGAAAGCCTTATTTCCGTGCGACGTAAAGGTCATTAATTTAAATCATGAAAATAATCTCTTGTAAAATAAAATAAGACGGTATAATAGACATTTTTTCGAAATACCGTATCGGCGAGAACTTTGTGCATCGACTATCCATTTTTATGTCCATGGCTTGATCCTTACAAACTGTAAATTTTGCTTTTTGTTGCAGGGCTGTGGCTGCTTCAGCTGGATCTGTTGAACATGAGACTATATGAAATTGTGAGATGGAGATCTGTTCCCTAAATGTCACTTGTGAAACTATTTGAATGATCTTTTATTATGAATGCTTTAGACCATGGCCGCCTTCTTTTCGAACCCGAAAACTACTGATATCGTAACGCTTACAGGAAAAACAAATACCCGAAGGCAGAAGAATCATATTCAAAATAGTCGACTATGAAATTTACTAGTTTAAAGTCTATAAAAGTTTACAATGACAATGTTCTTGAAGCCTACTTGCAATAACACATGCACACATTCATTGGATCTCCCTTCCCTCCGCCCTAAACCCTAAACCCTAAATTATGATTTGGAAATTGGAAGAACAGCAACATGGTCGAGAAAGATTGTGAGAGCTTGGAATAGCAAGAAATGGAGCCCAATGAAAGGGCCCTTGCAACCTCCAGAAGCTGAGAAATCAAGAAATCTGAAGTGGGAGTCTCAAAGAAGTTTCTGATCATTGAATCTTGAGGTTTAAGGCCAGAATTTGCAGAACCAGAACTAGAGAACTAGTCGAGCTGATGTCGCCTCAATTGTGTAAACGAAGGCGAACCAACCGAATGGACATCTTAGTTGGGCTAGGTTAACTGTTCAAACTCAATCTGATCCACTCAATGGGACTGAATTGACCTGGCAAAAACTAAATGAACTCAAACAAACTTCTATGCTGTGTCGATTACTAGAACCATCAAGATCGGCGAGAGCCTCTTCTGGAGTTCTTCAATTCTTAGGAGGGTCATCAAAATGACTTGGTCGAGAATTGAACGGACAGAGGTAACTCAAACGAGTATTCTCCGGCCACAAACAGATTCACAGACAGTAAGTTGAGACAGCGGTTTCTTCGCGAGTTAACTTAATTACAGAACAAGATGAAACGAGACGCAGGGCTGCAACTTGCAAAAGCTAAAAACTAACAATGTTCGAGAGAAGAAGCTGGGAGATTCCATTGTCATTATACCCAGGAACGGGAAGGCGGAGACGGCGGCTTCCGGCCATGGAAGACACAAGGTTGTGTTTGAAAACAAGCTTCTATATGCTTTCACACCCTGCTATTCGGCGGCAATGGTACAAACCCATCAAAAAAGTCTCCAAAATAACGAGGTGGCTCGTGGACCAGTTTGGAGATGATGTCGCGAAGCGTAATTACTCCCTGGAGATTCTCCTGCTCGTCGACCACGTAGATCCGGTGTATCTTCTCTGTGTCCAGCCTCAAAATGACATCTTGGAGTGTATCATTTCTATTACATTTGATCACACCGCGTAGCATGGGTGAGGCTTCTTCGTGTTCGACCAAGTGATTCCTTACTGCAGTGAGAAAATTTTTAGCTGTGATTGACCTGCAATACCATGCAAATTAAATGTCATTGAAACAGATAGCAAAGAACAATGGAGTATACGAGAATGATATGATGGGCGATGGGAATTTGCGTGCTCGTGCTCGATTGAGAATGCACAGTGTTCTTCCTCACGCAAACAACCATTATTGCCGTTGGCATTTGATCGGATTCCGATCGGATCGCAGTCGGACTCTGATGTTAGCCAGATCGTGACTGGATTCTCAATCGGACGGCGCAGGTGCCCGATTGAGTTCAAGGGTTGGCTATAGTACGGATGACAATCAACGGTGAAAGATTTGGTTGGAGATCACAGGAGAGAAGATACTGTACATTCCTCATCACTATGCAACTTTGCACGATCGAACAGCTGAGATTCGAATCGCATATTGATCAGTCGCGCAAGGAGTATAGTATCTTTTTAACACAGCGTGCAGCTAGAAAGATAACCTAATATAGTAAGGCAGGCATCGATACACATTGTCATTGTTTCATACATTTCTGAAGATAGATTAAGATGGATATAATTTGCAACCTATAAAATGCTTCAATGTGTATCTGTCTGTTAGAAGAATTGGTATCTGCGGAGAACTAAGGTTGTTTACCCAAGCATCTAACTTTGGGGATTCAAATCCATGAAAGATTTCTATGGAAAAATGTAATTTCAACAAATAAATAAAACAAGCAACAGTCAAAGGGTGAAGATTTGAGATAAAAATACCATTGGTTAAATCTTGAAGTTCTGGACACAAGAACTTAAAATTGAAACATGCAATTTGCTTTGCATACCTGTAATCTTTGTAAATCTCGGGGGCAGTTAAAAGATACTGCACATCTCTGATGCTTATATTTCCTATTGCCTTGTTTCCACTTTGATCGACAACTGGAAGCCCTCCAATTCCTTTCTCTCTCATTAGTTGGAAAGCCTTTAAAACTGGTTGGTGCTCACTAACCTGAAAAAATAAATTCAAGACAGTAAGCAGAGCTAAGGAATATTAGCCCATGATATGTGACTTTACGCCCCACTTTACTTCATGATCATTTAGTTGAAGGGTAGAAAAATGTGTATAATGTGTATAATCAGACATTGGCGCATGTACTATCTTAATGATAGACAAGAAGATGATAGACTCTGAGAAGAATTGAACAAAGATAGAGACTTTTGTTGTACAACAGATTGAAACCGCCAACCTAGCAGCTCCCTCACCCCGCTCCCTCAGAATTCAAGAGGGAATAAATCACGGGAGGGCTATGCCCGAAACGCGATTGGTAAGACAGTGGGTGACCATCTGAGACCGGAGTAGGATTTTAGATCGCCTTTGGAAACAAAGATAGAGACTTTGATGCTAGAAAAGGTATCTAAGTATTTACAAGATAAGTGGTCATTTAATCATGAAATCATATTAGCTAATCCATTAATTGTCTTTTTCAATTACGTACTCCATCAGTCCATATGTTAGGCTCGGTAAGTCTGGTGCACTTGCACACACATGACAGAATGCTAAAAGAGAATAAACATAAAAAAGGATGGCCATTTTCCTAAGAACTTCATGCTTCTCAGAGAAGTGGTAACACAATCAAATGTAAACATTGAGGTACAATAGGCGGAGCTTGTGTGATTGTATGCACGCCAAATTCGTGAGTATGAAAGAATGAAAAATAAGATGCAAAGGAGAACTGAAAGAAGTTGAGAGAACAAGATGTGTAGCTGTCACTTGTCAGTATTGATATTCTATTTATAAACAGATTTCATGACTATATTAGACACTAACAGTTGGCACATAATCATCTAATATTATAAAACATGATTAAAATTATTCATATCGATTGCCAACTCCTCCTCTAAATTCCTTTGAGAAAGGATTTGAAGAAAGATTGTAATTTTCTGGATGAAAGAATTTACATGCTTCAGTTAAACAGACTTTTCATGTCCAACCAACGTTGGGTAATAAAGACTTGGTCACAATTTGAAGAAATATCGAGGCAATTGCCTTAATTATGGATAATACAAATTTGGTCTAAAAAATTATTGTAATTTGATGAAAATAACAGGCAATTACCTTAATCAGCCCCTTAGGCTTCATAGCAGGAAGACCCAACTCATATAATCTCTTAGAACCCCAGTTCTCAAACCAGTGAAGATCCACACATTCTGCCAACATGTGAACCACGGCCGATTGTGTAATAATATTTTCAATCTTCCCTGCACCAAGATCAACTACAGGAAGGCTCTTCATTCTGTACTTTGATAGTAATAACAACATGGTAAGGAAAGAGTCAGAGTTTTGAATAGCAAGAAAGGGTGCCCATCTAAAGGATCCTGCAATCTCCTGAACCTATGGAGGAATCAAAGCGATATCTCAGTCCTCAAGATCACACATAAGTGTCTGACAATGTATTTGTAAAGATTCCAAAGCACAATACCGTGGTATTCTTGTAGAAATCTGAAGAAGTGAGAGTTTCAAAGAAGCCACCGCCTGTTGAATCAACAGCTTCAGGGACAAAATTTGCAGGCCCAGTAGCAGCAGAAATACCAGCTGCATCTTCAGAAGCAGCATCAGTGCCACCAAGCTTGGTAACTGTTGCCAGTTCACTTACCTCAAATCCTGCCACAGCTGATCCAGCCTTCATCCTGAGTACTGAAACTTCAGACTGCAAGGAAAATCAGGGAATAAATAGTTTAAAACCCAAAAAAGTGCCAAGTTTTGCTGACATAGTTAGGTTAAGTAAATTAGACAATAACATCTTGAAATGCACATCTTATGCCTCCTAAATCCCAAATCTCAGAAAGTCCAAAAGAACCACAAACGTTTGCAGTGAAACTCATAACTCAACCACACAGCAAACATTGGTTGCTCTGGGAGGACTGCTTCACGACAGCCCGCATAAAGAGTGGATGAAGACTAAATTATTTGTGTATTATTATGATAGTTTGTCAGAATGTTTCTTCGACTTGAATGCCTTATTTCTAGTCACTAAACCTAGTGAATTTGAAGCTACGAAGAGAAGGTTTCATTACATTTGGTTTTCATGGAGTTATAGTGTGAATGAAAGGCTAAGGAAGATAGTATTATGGTATACCTGATAAACAAGCTAAGAGATTCTACAATCACTTGAGATGGAAGGCAAAATTCATGTTGGTAGATACTGCAGTAGTTCAAGTTGGCATAGCAGATTATTACTGCCAAAACAGCAGGATGCTCATCCACCCATACACAAGGAATGTGATAAGGCTTATAAAGCATAATAGGTCAGTAACATGAGCTGGTTTCCTTCACTATTAACCTTAAAAGGTCATGTTAACCAAGTAACAACATTGGAGAAAACACATTGTTTGTTTGACTATGAAATTGAAATAGGATTGACAAGGAAGAGATAAAGTATATGTTAAAACTTTATCAAGCATGCCAATTTTGGAGCTAAGGACACCCAGAATCAAGCCCCAGAAACAAGATCATACTGGGTGTTTCTGTTTTAGAAAAATGATGAAAAAAGGATTATGGTAAAAAGTGCATTCTGTGGAAGACATCAACAGAAAATATTGTGTGGTCAGCTTCCAGCATATCATTATATGATAAGAGTTACGGAGAACATTTGGCAAAGAGGTTTGCTAATTGCATTGAAAAGATTGCTTGTGAACAAGTATCAGTTATCACTTTGGAGGAAGGAAAATACCTTCAGAGGTTAAGGAAGTGTTGCTTATTGTTTTGGTCCTTAAGTAAATATGTGGGTGACACTAATGATTCTTGATCAGATATCTGGTGAGGCTACTGGAGAATGAGGGAGTCTATAGAATATACTTCAGATTTGGGGGAAAAAAAGGAAACATGTAAAGAACTATGTTTTGAAATTAAAAGATACATTGAGGCATTTAAATCTAAAATAATATGTTGGTGCAATCATGCTCCAAGTGGTCAAGTTTGACCATATGGTTTTGATGTTTCTAGTAAGGGTTTAAAATTAGGTTCATATAATATTACTTATGTTGTGTAAAGTGTGCCAGTGCAGATTAGTTGACACTTATATTGCAGGAGCAATAGGTAATCTACAAATGGGTTGAGGTGGATTGCACTTTTAGCAAAAAATAAAAGTCCAATAGGCATTGGTAGATAGGTAAAGTCCGAGTGGGTTAAGGTCGGTAAAACATTTGATAGAAAAGAAAACTCTAACAAGCATTGGCAAATAGGCGAAGACCCAGTGAGTAAAGATCGATCAAAATATTTGATTTTTAAAAAAAGTACAACAAGAGTAGGCAATAAGTGAAATCAAAGTGGGTCAAGGACAACTTGACATTTAACAAAGAAGTCCTGCCAGTGCTAGTAGATATGGAATAGGAGTTGCCAGAGGAGGATGACTCAGAGACAAAGGCTTCTTGGCAAATGAGAAGTCCCAATAGGTTAAGGTAATCCAGATATGCAACACATAAGAAGTGTCAAAGGTAAACTCTTGTCATGTGACTTTTGAGAAAATATGAGTGACTGGACTTGAGTAGTTCTCTTACTTAGCTAATGACTTGACTGAAAAATAAGTGTTTAGAGTCAAAATCAATGAGTCGATTAACTCATGGTTACAATCAGTTGATTGTTATGGTTAGTTGACTAAATACAGAGACCTTGCAAAAACAAAGGCTCTATTTTAGGTTGAGTCGACTAGATGACAGTTCAATTGATTGATGCCCGTTCAATCGACTAATTGTGACCATACAGTTGATTAGAGATAGAATCCTTATAAACAAAAAAGTTTTATTCCATGTTGAGTCAAGTGATCAATCGACTTATGGCTAGTTGTTGACTAATGCTCTATTCCAAGCAAAAAAGGTTTCTATTTGTAACGGAGCTGACTTGCAATCAACTAAAGTCAAGTCAACAATTGGGCAATTGATTGAGTTAATTATATATTCGAAAATTATACTGTTGTAGAGGATCTTATCTAAAGGAGTCGACTAATAAATATTGACTTGATTGATTGAACAATCAACTATATTAAGACAACTCGAGACTAGAGCCCACGAGCTTATCTAAACAAGTCAACTAACAATGTCAAAGTGGACTAACATGGATTACAGTCAATTGGAAAGGCTTGGAGTTGACTGAAGGCAACAACTAAAGAAGATCGGTTCTGCAAAAATCAAGCTCTAGTCAACTAACAGTGTAAAAAGTGTAAATCAGTAGATTACATTAATGTACTGCAATTGTTGAAATTTATTAATGGACATTTAGAGGGCTATAAAACGGGAGGCAAGAGGAACCTGAAAGAAATTTTTGACAATAATTCCCACATCAATCTTTTAGCTTCCAAGCGCTTTATTTTATTTATTTTTACTATTGTTTTTGCTTTTTCAAGTTTAAGATCTTTACCTTCAAGCTCCATATTTTTGCAAACTCTTTTACTACACTTCATCTTCATATTATAAAAAGGCTATTTCACCTCTAAAAGATTTCCGAAAAGGAGAAAGGCAGTGTTTTCATGAGTTGACTTACCTTACGAGTCCATAGACTATGAAATAAGAAGTAGAAATTCCAAATCACGTAACTGTTTGAGTATTTTACTTTATTGTTTCATGTACTTATTGCATTTTATTTTTGTTGTACTTGTATCTAATATTTTGAATTTGTTATTATTGTGCTATTGAACCCACCCCCTGCCTCCCCCAAGTGTCATACACAATCTCAAATAATTCTCAAATTCTCTCCCATGAGAGAGGAAAAGTTCCTTATGATGGTCATTCAATCATGAAACTTACCATTCTAAAACTAAAGCTTAAGGTGGAATACATATTCTTTCTTTTCTTCCACTAGAAAAAGGCGTCTTGATGATAAATGTATGGTTTGAAATCACGTGTTGTATTGGGCAGCATAGTCAAAACATACCATTTCAATAAATTACCAAAATCTAATATCGCTCAACATGGGTAGCCTATGTCTCCAATACAAATTGTACAGATGACTATCATACCTTGCCAACACCTCGATATGCATCAAGAGGAATCAAACAATATTTTCGTTTTTAGCTAATTTTTCTAAAATTCTAATTGTGATTTTATTTTTCGCTGATTGTTTAATTATTATATTATTATTTTTAGAAGTAACCAAACTAAGTAAAAAGGTAATAATGGAATAAATCCCAAGTGTCAACATGATGTCTGTTCCAATCATAGACTAAAACTCTAGCACAAAATGCCTTTTTGAACCTGGAGAAATGATTTAAAAATTTTAGCATAAGATAGAAAAGTTTGCAATTTATGCCTTGAAGACAAACTACAAGTTTCACAATGCAATATTTAAAAGGTACGAAAATGATGCTTTAAATGGCAGATAAAAGATTCTCTTTAATTATACGAATGCAATTCTCATTATATACAACATAATTTCAGTGGTAAATCAATCAAATATGAGAAATTACTACAAACATGTGTGATTGAACAATATAAAAAACAGAAACGAGCAAATACGTAATGTGTTAGCATCAAACCTGATGTAGAAGCCATACAGCAATTCCTGGAAACTCAACAATACCGATGTACCTATCCATCCAACTAGCATCTTCAGGTGCATCGACATTCCTTACCAGTGCACTTAAGATCTTGTGTTTGGATAATATCTCAACCGCAGCAGATAGGGTGGCATCTGAAGAAATCTCAATAACTAAAAGGAAAACAAATGATGAACACTTGATGAGAACTTTATCACATAAATGATTTCTTAAATTATAGCACCCACAACAGTAATTCTTCTGAAAGTAAGCATGTTCATCATCACATGACTATCAGATTTAGTCAGGTAATGGCAACTCTGGGTAAAAACAATCAACCTCAATTGATCTAAGGAACCATTGCAAAGTGATGAACTGATTAGAGGCAATCCATTTAAAAAAGAAAGGAAAAATCCATTTGATCCAATGATTTATTTATAAACTAAAACTATTTTACTATAACATGATCGTTAAAGGTACTTTCTCAGTTAATGATTATTACCATCCATAGCTGAATATAATTGAACATGTTCATTCAGTACAATAGTTAATAAACAAATTATAAAACATTATTTCAATATTTTTTTTAATGAGTATAATTAGGTTTTTTTTAATTGTAAAATTCCTAGCATAAAGAAAGCATTGCACTTTTCAAGTTTAAAAAAAAAAATACAGAAGGATCAACTCTATAATGTGATCAATGGTTGATACAACCAAGACCATGCAGTTCATAACCAACAAATTTTACCGGATTGAATGTTCATCATTCTAATAAACCAGACTTGGGGTGCTGCAGATGCTAACGCACAATGACAAGTTCACCAGCTAAGAGGTTCTAGGCATGCTAGGCAGTATGCCGCCACAAAACAGAATGTATAGATTAGCCTTTTTTAATATCCAAAAAAAAAAAAAAAAACTCAACATATGACAAATATCTACTGCGGAGTAGAATTTTTAAACCTCGAGTAAACTTGAATCGACCGATGATTTATGAATTCCTAACTTATCAGATGCGAGATCGCAGATATACGCTGGATTAAAGCGAAAGTACAGTCGCCAACGAAAACAACGCAAAAACGTAGGTACAATGATCTAAAGTGAGGCTAAACTAATTGTAACCAAAGGACCTAGGGTTAGGAGCGAAGAGAAGTGAAGAAAAAAGAAAGGCGGTGGCGAAAAGGAGAACCTTCGGACGGCGGCGCGGGAGGGAAGGAAGAGACGGGGAGGTCTTGGAAGCAGGAGTTGAGCTTCTCGGAGGGACTGAGTTGAGGCTCTTGCACGTCCCACAGATCCTCCAGCCGGTGACCGATCTCCGCCTCCGGGCTCCGCGGCGACTTCGCCACCGGGCTCTCCATTTCCACTCTCTCTCTCTCTCTCTCTCTCTAGGAAGTCAGAAAGTGTACGCCGCAGAGTGGGTAGAAGAGTCATTACGAAAATAATAAAATAATCCAATTTAAAATTATAATTATAATTATAATTAAATCGACGCCGAATACGAATAAAATGCAAAATTTCACTTTGCTCCCGTTTGCTGTATTTTTTGACTTTTAACCCAGAAGAAGGTATTATTTTTAATTTGGCCCTTAATTCACTCTCCTAAAATCCCTTTAAAATTTTAAAATCATAAAATACTCCCACAAAAATTTTCAATTTTTTTTTTTTCTTTAACTATCGACAAGATTGTTTTTCTTGATAAAGACTTCCCGTTAATTTATTTGATAATGGCTAGGGGACAAAATAATTTGTATTTTAAAATCATAAAATAACTATCGACAACTTTATTTTTCTTGATAAAGACTTTCCGTTAGTTCATTTGATAATGACCAGGGACAAAATAATTAATATTTAAAAAATGTAAGGCGCTTTCGATGATTTTAAAACTTTAGGGCTACCATTTAATTAAATTACGGAGTAAAATGTGATATATCAAAATCTTGAGATGAAACTAAAAAATGGGAAAATCCTAAAATACAGATTGAAATTTTCTGAAATAATTCAAGTAAGAAACTTTTCATTCGTACATACTTATCCATATATGGAAATTAAAAAATTCAAATTATGAGGAAAAAAAAAGAAGTAAATCGTGTTAGAATTTCAATTTTAAATTATTATACAAGTAATTTTAGTTTCACTCGTGCAACAAAGATTGGAATATGTCAATCTAGTGATCTCTATCAATTCGTCCTTGAACCATCGTAAGGAAGATAAATCACGGTAAATCTTTGTCCCTTAAGACTAGTAACTAGCGCATGGAGGAACGATATTCTTATATTTATAAGGAATTGATCTGTTATTCTCTGATGCAATATTTACATGTACTGACCATTAAATCCTTCCCGCAAGACAAGTAATTTACGCTCCAATAGTTTCGGCAAGGTGTTATTAATTACATTATTCACAGATTAATACCAAAATTTTATTTTTCTTTAATCAACACAATTTGCCATAAAAATATCCCTAAAATTAATTATTTCCCATTTTATTTTTCATTTAATACAAATTACTCTCTACCATATTCTAAAAATTAAATTAAATTACTCGGGAAAAAAATAAAAACTAATGTATAGTGAGGATGCCTTAGTATATTTGTTATTTTAGTTTAACGACTAACAATTTACCACAATTATTCTTTTTTTTATTCAGGCTTTGGATCAATCATGATAAGATTAATTCATCGGAGTTTTAGGATGCTTGATTTTGAAATAATTATATACTTTTAATCTCTCAATTGCATTTTAATTGAAATTTAACTGAGGGTTAAGATAAAGATAATTGTGTGTAAATTTTAACATGAGTATAAATAATAATAATGATATAATACAAGATTAAATTTTGATTAATATTTAATGTGTATATATATATATATATATATATATATATATATTCCAACAAAACTTAAATTGATTTTAGAGTCATTTGTAAATCAAAATTAATTTCAAAAACACAACACAAACTTAAAAAAAACATAAAAACTAATTTTATAATTTAGAAAACTAAATTATAATGTTGTTTTTAAATATAAAATATTTTTAATTATAATAAACAAACTCTTTTAAGGTTTTTTAAATTTCTTTTCCACGAGCAACGTATGATTTTGAATGGAGCGTAGCTTACTCTAATTCATTTATATAATAATAAGGGAGATATAAATTTATGCACACTCTAGTATAGAGAGATTAAACAATATATCATATTATGAAATTTTAGAAAAGAGTAATAAATAAAAGATTAAAAAAAGGAGATAATCAATTTACAAAGTCGTCTCCCGAGGAGGGTTACTGGAGCCCTCGCCCATGACCCCAAAAAAAATTTCCATAAGGAGGGCCCAATTTTTAAATTTCACCCAGAGCCCTAAGTTCAAATTCTAAAATCAGGATTAGCTCTGTCAATTTGGAGTAATGCCAAAAAGGCCGACAATAAAAATTATATATATTTTCAGATAATTAATTAAAAAGTATCAGGAGCATTATCTTACATATAGTATTCATTGACTTAGAAAAATCTTATAATAATGTCTTAACAGAAATTATATGAATACTTCTAAAAAAGAGATGTATTAGCGTAATATATATTGAACTAATTAAAGATATGTATGAAAAAGTAACGACCAAAATAAAAACTTCAGATGGATTAATTGAAACATTTCCAATAAAGATAGAGTTATATCAATGATCAACTTTAAATTTCTATCTTTTTATATTAATCATGGACAAACTCACTGGACATATTCAAAACACAGTACCGTACCATGATACATATTGTTTGCAAACGATATTGTGTTGATAGATGAGACACGTGAAAAAGTAAATGCTAATCTATAATCTTGATGAAAAATACTTAATAGGATATTACGAGTAGAGTAAAGACAGAATATATAAAATTTAAGTTTAGCAATATTAGACGTAATGAGACAAGTGTTAAAATAGGATATTACGAGTTGTCCAGAACTAAGAGCTTTAAATATTTATAATCATTTTTGCAAGGTGATAGAGGGATTGAGAGAGATGTCTTATATATAATACTAGTATGATGATTGAAATGGAGGAAAGTATTGAGTGTTTTATGAGACCGTAAATTATCCTTAAAACTCAAAGGAAAGTTCTACAAAATAGTGGTTAGACCTGCTATATTATATGACACTGAATGTTATGCTACAATTTAAGTACATGAGCAAAAGATGAGAGTTTGCTAAGGTGAATGTGTTGACATATGAGGATGGACAGAATAAGAAATGAAAGTATTAGAAAGAAAGTCAGAGTTGCATCTATTGAAGGAAAGCTCCGAGAGACACATTTAAAGTGATACAGACATATACTTAGATAATCAATAATGTTCTAGTTAGGCGATGTAAAATGATAACAAATATATACATCAAATGAGGAAGAGGAAGATAAAAAAAAAGACTTAAACAACTAATAAAAATTTCAGTTAGCAATAGTAAAATGAGATAAAATTTATTTAAGTACAGACGATGATATAGTAGAAGATAGAACTCAATGATATAGAATGATCCATATAATCGATTATAAATAAAATTTGATTATTATTATATATGACTGTGATAATTGATCGCAGACGAATTAGAATAGGAAGAAAGTCATCCACTCTAATTCTCTAAGGTAAAGTCTGCACACTCAAATTATAAAAAAAATATTTAAATTTGAGTTTGAAATATATAAATGATAATTGAATTCAATTCGAAATTAAAAAATATAAATAATTTTGATTGAAACTTTATTCAAAATAAAATTCGAATCGAATCCGATTCGAGTTATTCAAATTTTAATTTAAATTCAACTCTAGCGAGCAGGTAGGATTCTCCTCGATCCCATTCCTTCTCTAATTCACGGGCAGTTTCTGTAGCACCAAAGCTCTCACATCCCTTCTCCTCCAAAGCAACCGCACGCAGCAGCAGCACCTCGCAGGCTCGCCGCCTCATCACCTTCGCCGCCTTGTCCCATCGCCTTCTCTATAGCTCCAATTACAAGGGAGCAGCAGTGCATCATCATCCCATCAGATTCTGTAGCCAATCTGACGCCTTTCGAACCCTAACGCGCGCCAAGCCTTCGTAATTCAGTTTAGTTTCTCAGACTTTAATCGAGTAACTCGTCTTTGTCTGTTTCGGAGACCGTGCCCAGGCCCTAAAGATGGCGTTTTGGATTTGCAGACATTGCGGCACTTCACATGGCTCTTGTTGTCCGGTAGTTAAACTAGTTGGTGGTGGTCATCTTCTTGGCAGAGTCAGAAAGCATGAAGGATCTAAAGCCTCTTTTTGACTGCTATCCTGTGCAGGGTATGTGCAGCAGGGCGAGCACTGAGACAAAAGGCTCTTGATCCCCACCAATCGAGCACTCGAGAACAAATCGAAATGATTCCTAATCCACTGCTGAACGTTTTTCATCAGAGACGTGCATGATTTTAATCTGATCGCCATTCGATCCTTCATTCGTCCTTTACGAAGCTGAAGCTCCATCGACTCGAGTGTTGACGCTGCGGGAGAGGCACGTGCTGCGTACGGGGTCGACGTATTTGTGGGTATAGAAAGGAAGTTCTGGAAGCAGACTGTCTGCGAGACGACGAATCCGATCTCCGACGGGGACACAGAGGTCAGAGGGCAGCCTTCGTTCCCGCCTGCTCCTCTTTTTGGGTGTTTAGCTCTTCCCGATCCTCCATCTGCGCGCTAGATCACTCCGGGAAAGCTAGCAAGAGGGAGACATGGGCGTCGAGAGGAGCCACGGTGGTTGCATGGCCATCGGATCGCTGCCGCCGCACTCCATCTTCAGGTGCACTCACAGCGCTTCCGCCGCTAATGTCGGTACGCCATCCTTGTCCTTACTCTTCTTTTTCTTCGGAAAAAGCCTTTTAAATTTAAAGCTTCTTTGGAGTTTTTCTTTTGATCATCGGCTTTCTCGATGCTCGATTTCGTTGCAAGCCCTGTACATTGTATAGTATGGACAATGGGAGATCGAAGCTCCTTGCGGCCGCAAAATGCTACTTTTTCCATTGCGCGTTTTCTAGGGTTTGTCCGCAGCGATCTGTTTGCTGCTGTACTGCGCAAATCGTAATTTTGAACTGGAAAAAAAAATATATTGTGCGTTCTTGAGCAAGGTAAAATTCTTGAGGGACGAGTTTCACATACTCTAGCAGTTTGGAGGAGACTCCGAATAGCTTGGAAAGGATTAGTCCTACAAAAGAATTGTTACTCGTAATGCTCTGTTCACCTCCATCTTTTTGCTTCCTGGCACCTGAAGGTTGACACTGTTGCGACTTGGGATGGCACGTGAAGGCCAGTTGTCTGTTCTGCCTCGAAACTTACGCTATGTCACTTTGCACTTTGCAGTATAATTTCTGGAGCGACTCTGTCCTTGCAACTGTATCATCCACGTTGAAATTGAAGACTGAAAGTATACCCTAAAAAAGTGTCTCCTTCCCCAGTATTGACTGACCTGCGAGATGACTACTGATTAGTGAATGCCACGAGCAGCACGTTACATACAGATGTGGGTCTCACACGATACTATCCCGTGAGCCTTGATGTCCCTGCTAAATTTTGTAGGAATGTAGCATCGCAGCACTAGCAACCACTGAGTGCTTGTACTTGCACCAAAACCTTGTCTTGCTTCCTGCAACTCTTCATGTCCTTGCAAGTCTCCGGCCTCATGACCCAGCCCAAAAAATTATTCATCAGTACCTTTTTTTTGGTTTAGTAAATGTTTTTTTAAGGTAAAAATTACAAGGCAACCTTTTTTTTTTATTTAATTGTTCCGTTTTCCAAACTCATATGAATCTTGCCTAAAGAGTTCTTTTATGCTGCCTAGCTAGTTTTAGTTTCATCTCCCTACAAACACTGTTTAATCTCAGTACAAACTGAGGTTTTGTGTCGTTGTGAGACTTCTCCTTTTGCTTCTCCTATTCTTCTCTATGTATCTGTGTTTTTATTTCTTTTTTCTCTAATTTTATGTATTTTGTGCTGAGGTCTCTATCATTCAAGTGATAGTTTTGGCAAAAACAAACAACTCAACGCAAAATACATAACATCAGAGTGTTTTCATTTCTCTATGTTTCTTTGTCTTCATTTCTTTCTCTAATTTTATTTACCGTGTTGAGTGTGTGTCATTCATGAAACAATTTTCCAAAACTAATACATAGATCCAAACTACACAAATTCTAAAGATGAACCGTCTGTTTTACTGGTCGACTCCACTTAATAGCATAACAGCTTGGATGTTGTTGTAACTCTTTGTTTTACTCTTAAGAATTTGTTTAGTCATTCTATATCTTCATTTAAAGGGGAGTCTTGGCATAACGGTAAAGTTGTTGCCATATAACCTAGAGGTCACAGGTTCTAATCCTGCAAACAGTCTCTTACAAAGTAGAGTAAGACGGCGTACAATAGACACTTTTTCGAGACTCCGTATTGGCAGGAACGTCGTGCATTGGACTTTCCTTTATTCTATGTCTTCATTTGCAATTTTAAATCTATGTACATATTTTTCAAAAGTATCACATGAACGGTAATATCGAAAATTAAATACAAAAAAAGAAAGAAATATTTATAGAATAACTAAAGTCAGAGAGGGGAAGATAAAAGATCTTATTCAAATAATATATATTAAAGATGAATGCAATAGGGTACTAGTAAATGATGAAGAAATAAAAGAGCAGTAGAAGAGGTATTTTCATTAACTTTTTAATAAAAATTTAAGTGACCAACGTAACTTACGTAATTTAAGTAGGTCAAATGAGTATAAAAATTTAAATTTTTATCATAGAATTCAAATTTCAGAAGTAGAGTAAGCTTTAAATGAGATGCAAAATAGAAAAGTTATTAGACCTGATGATATTTTGATAGAGGTATGAAAGTGCCTAGGGAAATGCTATTGAATGACTTACATAATTATTTAATATAATATTGAAAACAAAAAAAAAAGTTTGATCAATGGAGGATAAATATTTAAATTCTTTTATATAAGAATAAGGGGAATGTACAAACTTGTGTAAACTATAAGGGTATTAAACTAATGAGTAATATCATGAAATTTTGAGAAATAATAATAGAAAAAAATTAAGAAATGAGATCACGGGTTCAATTTGGATTAATGTCTAAAAGGTCAACAATAGAAGTTATACATCTTCTCATACAACTAATTGAAAAATATCGGGAGCAGAAACAATATCTACATATGATATTCATTAACTTAGAAAAAATTTATGATAGAGTCTCAAAATAAATTATGTGGAGAATTCTAGAAAAGAGAGGCGTTAACATAGCATATATTGAACTAACTAAGGATATGTATAAAAAAGTAATGACTAGAGTGAAGACTTCAGACAAATTAACTGAAACATTTTCAATAAAGATAGAATTACATCAAAGATCAGCTTTAAGTGTCATCTTTTTACACTAATCATGGACGAATTCACTGGACACATTCAAGATACAATATCGCAGTGCGTGTTGTTTGCAGATGATATTATTTTAGTAGATGAGACATGTGAAAGAGTAAATACTAAACTAGAATCTTGACAGAAAATACTAGAAATGAAAGGTTTTAAGCTTAATAGAGTAAAAATAAAATATATGGAATTTAAGTTTAGCAATATTAGACGTAATGAGACAAATGTTAAGATCGAAGATGACGAGTTATTTGGAGTTGAGAGTTTTAAGTATTTAGGATCATTTTTGTAAGACGATGGAGGGATTGAAATAGATGTCTTACATAGAATACAAGCAGGATGGTTGAAATAGAGGAGAGCGTCAGGTGACTTATGTTATCATAAAATACCTCTAAAACTCTACAAAACGGCGATTAGACCTGCTATGTTATATGACGCTGAATGTTGAGCTACGACTCGAGCACATCAGTAGAAGATGAGAGTTGCAAAGATTAAGATGTTAAGGTGGATGTGTGTATTGGTGTAAATAAGATTCACATATATCTCTACAATAGTATGATATTATCTACTTTGGACCCAAGCCCTCCTAGTTTAGTGTTTGGCTTCTACCTAAAATGTCTCATACCAATAGAGATATCTTTTCATCTTATACGCCCATGATTTTTTCCATGTCTTTTCAATATGGAATTTTGATTGTTCTCCTAACAATCCCAATAATCCCCCTCAAATGAAGGACCACATTGAGCTCCCCTCAAGCTCATTCGTCCTCGAAGGACTTCCTCTGCTTGATATCCAATTCTCAATCCACTAGGTCTTCTTATCAATTGTTCGGTCATCTTGACTTAACTGGACTTCTTGTCAATTGTCCGCTTCTCTTGATCCAACTAGATTTTTTGTCTGGTGTTTAGTTCTCTTGATCTGGACATGAGAGCTTCCACTTTCTTTGTTCGAGGTTCATGCCTCGACATGGACTATTGGCTCTGATTCTAATTATTGGTGCAAATAAGATTCACGTATCTCCATAATGGTATGATATTGTCCATTTTGGGTCTAAGTCTTTATGGTTTTGTTTTTGGGTCATATCAAAAAGGTCTCATACCAATAGAGATATTTTTTCATTTTATAATCCTATGATCTTTTCTATGTCTTTTCAATATGAGATTTTGATTGTTCTCTCAACAATCCTAATGGTGTGGACATATGCAGATAAAAAGAATAAGAAATGTGAGCATTAAAGAGAAAGTCGGAGTTGAATCTATTGAGAAAAACTTCGAGAGTCACGTTTAAGGTACGGATATGTACTTAGACGATCAATAAATGTTCTAGTTTGGCGATGTGAGACTATGACAAATAACATATCAAATGAGGAAGAGAAAGACTAAAAAAAATTTGGTTGGCAACAATAAAATAAGATAAAATTTATTTAAGTATAGACGATGATATAATAGGGGATAGAGTCCAATAATGTTCAATGACGTAGAAGGATCCCTATAGCCGACCTCGCCTACTGGGATAAAGCTTGGTTGTTGTTGTTATTACATGAACCCAAATTATCCAAATTCTATAATGAGCCGTCTGTTCATTAGAATTTGGTTAGCCATTCTCTGCCTTCGTAGGTCTATGTAGTAGCAAATTTGCCAAAATTGCTACATTGACCCAAACTTTCTAAATTTCACCGATAAAACCTCTATTGTGCTTCTTGGAACCAAATGAGTTGTCTTATAACCTAATTTTATAATATTCAGCGAGTTTAGGTCCATGTAGCAATTTCAGTAAAATTGTTGCGTGAGCTAAAACTATCCAAATTCCATAGACAAACCCTCTATTGTACTCTTTAGAATTTATTTAGTCATTCTGCACCTTTATTTATAATTTTGGGCAAATTTAGATCCATACCAAACGAACCTTCTAATGTTCTACTTAGAATCAATTCAATCATTTTATGCTTGCATTTTCATTTTTAGGTAAGTCTAGGTTCATGTAACAATTTTCCAAGGTGCTACATGAACCTAAGTTACTTAAATTTCATAAATGAACCCTATGTCATACACCTTTGAAACTAGGGTTGATTTCTGAGTTGCAATTTGTGTCTTAATGTAGACTCCAATCCTTGAGTTGGGGAGACTGTAGTATTCTATTTTAGTCATGCATCAATAAATCAGCTTTATAAGCTCATATAGGTAAGCTACTACAATTAATTTGGGCTTAAACATTTGAGCTAGTACAAATTAATGGGTCAATCCTCTCTTTTAAGTAGGTTGTCACATAGAAAAAGCAAACATGGATTGTCCAGAATATCAATTTCATGCCCACCCTATGTCAATAACTCGTATTGTTTTGTACTTAGAATCTGTAAAATGCGCTACAGTCAAGGATCATATAGTCTCAAATTTCACAACATTCTCCGATATTTAATGTGTGAGAAGCATTTAAGTTATTCACTTCTGTTGATGAACAGTTGATTCCTCTTGTTTGAATAGTTGGCAGCTTCATAAAGTTCTGTTCTGTAATCTGTAGTACATATTCTCTTCTGCAGTAATCTAATCTGATATCCAACAATGTAGGAATTTCATTTTATTGCGGACCAAAGTGATAATCTCTTATCTTATATATGCTTACAATCTCCAAAATGAAAATTCTACATTTGGTTTGTATTCGTTTGAGCTAATAAAGTGGCATGGCAATTTGATACAACTACCAATTTTCCTTTTGACTTTTTTAGTAAGATGCACATCTTTTTAATGTTATTGATATTGCGGTTTGAGGTTTGGCATATTTAAAGTCATGCTTTCTTATTTCCTTATCCTAACTTAATTTTTCCTTGTCACACTATATCTTTGATGTTTGTAGTATTGCTTGCACAGATGATCAGACAAGTGGTTCACCAAGATGGATCGGGAAAGGACTATCTTGTGTTTGTATGAAACGCAAAGGAACTTACGAGCGCATCTGCATGAATCTCACTCCCTTACAAGTAAAAACCAAATCACAATGTGATACTGAAACTTGCTATATGAAGTTTGATTCGGCTTTACATCTTATTTCTGTATCTTTGTTCGTGTTTGCAGTTGCCTTTCCATTAGAGCTTGAAATTGACATTCCTTTTTCTTCACCTTAAGTTATTCTTCTTCACAAATGGAATTGTTTGATAGGGGGAGTTTAATATCTGCGCATATGTTTGATTTTAGGAAGAAAGACTTCAAAGATTGAAGCATCGCGTGAATGTTTATTTTGATGGTTCAAGACGCGAACATCAGGTAACATTCACTTCTACATGTCATTAGGGAGTAATCAATGTTAAACATGAACAGTTGAGTTAAAGATAACATCAATTTTTTTCTTGTATCCGCTTGTGAATGTCAATGTAATTTTTCTGCATTTGTCACTTTTTTTTAATGATTATAAGAAATCTGGACAATTAGAATAAACATTCTTTGTCCCCACGAGAGGATCAAGTGATTAACACGGACGGTAGAATTGTTTCAAGGAACAAAGGTCAATCTCCGAAAGTTGTAAAGTTTTTTAAAGTGCCTATCTTCCCGCTGTATTAGTTTTTGGTTGCACAAAAATGTCCCTCGTGATTTATCTCTCTTCGTCTAATTATGAGACCGACGATGAGGAGCGTCTAGAGTGAGCGCATCACCTTTTGCTTTAAGAATAAGTGTTCTTTACTAAGTAGAGTTACAGGAGAAATATGAAGATTGATTTTGAAAGAAAGCTAATAATTGGAAGAATCGAGTGAAACGGCAAATGGTGCCTCTCCTCTGTTTTGGAAATATTGAAACTTAACATGTCCTGGCAGGAAGCTCTCAGGGCTCTCTGGTATGCAACATACCCCAATAAAGAGCTCAGTGGTCTCGTATCTGACCAGTGGAAGGAAATGGGCTGGCAGGGTAAGGACCCGTCGACTGACTTTAGGTAAATTTACCATTATAATTATTTTATGTTCCATTCTCTACCGAGCAAGTCTCCTAATCCACAGTTTTTCATGGAAAGTAGGGGTGCTGGGTTTATTTCATTGGAGAATCTGCTATTCTTTGCTAAAACATTCTCTGTAAGATCAGATATTTATCTTCGTTGCTTTTTTCTTAAATTATTGTACTCCAAGAGAAAGTTAACTCGACTTTCTTTGTCTTTAGAATTCCTTCCAAAGATTGCTAAACAAGCAGTTTGGAAAACGTTCGACATGGGAGTATCCTTTTGCAGTGGCTGGTGTCAATATCACTTTCATGATTATACAAATGCTAGATCTTCAATCCAGTAAGTGTTTCTTCCTAGCAATCAATAGTGATTTAGTTAAAAGAACAAACAAGAGTAGAACAAGGCAAAAAATAAAGGGAATCTCCACTTTTCTGGGAGTTGTATTAGTCGAAACAAATAACAAACCAGACCAGAACTATGGCTGCTTGAATATGCTACACATAAACCAGTGACTTGGTGGCACTGCATAGTATGCTCGGTAGCATTGCATTTGCAAATCTTTGAGGAAGAACTGAACCTTACTTGGTTCTTCTTGAACCATATCTAGAATGATAGAAAGATTTCATTCTCACCGAAGCTGTTTCTCTGTATATTTTTTTTTATCATAGACCTGTTCCTTGCAAAGTTGTGGATTAGTTCGGAATGTCTTACTTTTCACACATTAGCATCGCCTATGTTGACATTTGAAGAAGTAGAACACTTATTTACTTCTATTTACGGAAATTAAATTATACTTGATTGGTGATGCACAAGACTGCACTGCACTGTAATTTCTGCGAACTCTGATCCTCGCCGAAGTCTCGCATTCGGGATGCAAGTCACGAGTTGTTAATTCGAACTTTCACCACAAGTTCACAATGTCGCAATCAAAAGTCTGGTGATTGTGACAACTCTCTTGTTCTACTCAACAAGAGATAAGTGTATAAATCACAAGTATAGCCTACACGTACACTTGCAATCTCTCCTTATGCACAAGTATCACAGAAACACACACACTTGCTTCTTTTCAAAGCTTCCTACACGAAACCTTTCTCTCCTTCTATTCTTCTACCACCATCCTCTTCTCATCAAGAATGTTGAATATATATAGAAGAAGAGGAGAACTTGAATAGTCATGCCATTGAGAGGTTACTAACATTCATGTTAGTAAAATCACGAGTTACTATCCATTATAGATAATGGAATAATGGATAATGTCATTATCTCATTTGAATGCATCCATTACTAACCGCCTAGATTTTAGTTTGTGAGATAGTCGATTCTAGTTCTGACAAGTTTAAGATTGTATGTCTACACAGCAAAGACGAGGACATTCGCCAGAGCCGTCTTCGTCCAAATGCTGTCTGGTGAGCCTTTTGCACAAACTCTGCGTATTTATTTACCTTCCATGTCGCATTACAAATGTTTTCGCTGTGGCAGAGGATGAATGGGCTTTCGACTTGCTCTACTGTGTAGCTTTCATGTTGATGGACAAGCAGTGGCTAGAACGAAATGCATCCTACATGGAATTCAATGTTCGTATAGCATGTCGACTGCAATTTCATTTCTTGTTTGTGTTTTTGCTTGATTCCTACATTGTGATCTACAAAATATGCGTTTGTGTTGGTAGGAGGTGCTGAAGTCGACTCGAGCTGAGCTCGAGAGGGAGCTTTTGATGGATGATGTACTCAGGATAGAAGACATGCCTTCTTATAGCCTCCTTGGATGACTCTGTTGAATTGTAAATTATGCCTTGTCTTCTTGCTCAGTTCATGGTTTCTTCGCTGTGGGTGTGAATATCCTTTCGGTCAGGGTCACTCTATCGCATCGAGAACGAGAACGAATCGACTCGCTTAAGGGTCTGATGAAAAATAAGAAAGACCAGGAAAAGTATACATAAATGACACAACATTTCTTACCGTGTAATTGGTTTTTAACCGAATCTATTAAATCAAAATTGACTAAATTAATATATTTTTTAATTAATAATTTAATTAAAATTTAAAAAAAATTAATTGTTCGATCTCAGTCTATAAAGACGATGAAAGGTGGAGGAGGAAGATTGGGTGAGTGAGGGTGCAGAGAGGGATTGGACTGGGATGTGTAATCGGTCAAAATCGAACGTACCAAATCGATTAAGATCGAAATTGAATAAATCGAAATTTTTTTAACTAAATTGAATTGACTGAAATTTTTTACCGAACTGAATCGATTTGGCAAAAAAAATCGACTTTTTCGATTAAAAATTGAAAAAAAAAATTGATTTTTTATGTTCACCAATCGATAGCTAAATCGATCATTGTTGTTATATGTGATCATTGAATTCGATGAAGCGGATGACTGAAAATATTTCTTAGTCGACTAATGATTCAAATCAGTCGACTGATGATCCAATCAATTGATTGATATTCCAATCAGTCGACTGTCTCAGTTAAAATCGGTCGGTTTGGTTAAACAGATTTTTTTCGGTTCAAACCCGAAATCGAATCGAATAAATCGATATTTTTTTAATAAAAAAATTGAATTTCCGATTGGACCGTATAAAACTTTCAAGTTCGATCGATTTGATCGATTTTTTTAGTTTAACTGATCGATTATACACTCTAGATGGGACGAAGCGTGTTTGAGAGAGTCCGGATAAAATCGTGAATTTGCGATTTAAAAATTATGGTTCGGAAAAATCAATCAATCGTCTATAAAATTAATCGGTCGATTTATTTTAGTTCAATTAAATTAATTGTTTTTGTTTTTAAATCCAAACTAAATTGGAAAAAAATAAAAAAAAAAATTGATATATTTTTTTAAAAAATGAACTTCTGAATTTTTAATTTCGATCAATTTTTTTCAATTTAACTGAATTTTTGTAAACTTTAAAGATGCATTTGATTTAAATTATCATCAATAAAAATTTATTTATTTAGAGATTTTAAAATATAACTTAATTTAATATTTTATCATATTATTTTAATTCAATTATAAAATTCTATTTATTTTGAAATATATTTATTTATGATTGTATTAATCGAGATAATCATCATCGTCATCCGGTGAAATGACAACGTATAACCATCAATAATTATAACAACTACGTTGAAAATTGATGACTACGATGGCAATCCGACAATCATTGATCTCTACAAAAGTTATCAGTGTAAGTCTGTAAATAAGTCTTAACTTGAAAAATATTTTAAATATCAACAGATAAATATAAGTTATCTATATTAATATAATCACTTTTAGATGATAAATATTAGACTATTTAAAATTATTTTAGGAAATTAATCAATATGTTATTTTATATCGATTTTATGCGACAATTAAGGGCATAAATGGGCTTTCCAATCGGGTTGGAAGCCCGAAATCGAACGACGATCGGGATTAGGGATTTCGAATGCGCTGGTTTGGCGGTGGAACAAACGGTATATCGAAATCGTCGCCTTTCTCTTCCCTACAAGCGGCCGCGGCCAGGCGGCAGCTTCTCCCTTGGGTTGCCGAAGCATCTCGTTGATCCTTGTCTGCTCTGATCCACCTCCCGCCGTCGTCTCGAAGAATCCTCTTTAACCGTTCGACTACGCGATGCTTTCCCTCAGGTGTTATCTTCTGCCTTCGCTCTATACCGTTTCTTGATTTTATTTTTTGTGGAGAAATTTCTGCTAAAGATTCGTTTTTTATGGTCGACTGGATTCAGGGGCTTTTGGAGCCGGCATAGAAGGAAGATTCTGGTTTCTCTCGGTATTGTCGGTGGTGGATATCTCCTCTACAAACTCTATGAGAGTCGCACCAGGAGATTTTCTGATTTCGAGCAGCAGCTCGAAGGCGCTCGACAAGTCGATGAACTTATTAAGAATCAGTAAGTAAATTAACACCATTTTCTCCTCCGTTATTATGGATTTCTACTATTTCTGTTTGGTTGATTGATTAACGTTGTTATCGTCTGTGGACAGGTTGCAAGTGCATTTTGAGAGCATCCAGAGGATTTCTGACACGACCACACTACCATATGCGATGCACTGCATGAGGTGTAGGGTGTCTGAGAATTTGGACCTCTCGCCCCTGATGGAGAAGCTTATTCATGGGAAGGGACAGTCAAGCTCACTTCCTCTCAAGGAGAAGCTCGAGCTATGGGAGAGGCTTAAAATTCTAAGTATGCCGCAGTTTCTTTTTGCAAAAATGTGTCTGATCAATCATGACGTTGTTGACAATCCTGCTTATGTTACCTGTTGGAGCTGAGTCGTACTTTTTTTTTGTTTCCTTCCAGGTTTCACAAGGACAGCAACTTCTCTGTGGTCAATGACTTTGCTTTGCTTATATGTCAGAGTTCAAGTTAACATATTAGGGAGGCAACTGTATCTAGAGATTGCTCGTGATTTTGAGGATTCTCAGCCTCTGGTAAGTATAATCTCAGTGGCTCGATGCATAATTTGCAGAAGCCTGAATGATGCATTACTAAATCCTACTTATTCAGATGTGTGGAACATTATAGCTTGTGCATTTGTACTATTAATTATTATGACATTGTCTTCTTTGGTTATTTTGATTATTAGATTATTTATCAAAGTAACCTAGCTCAGATTCTCTCACATAATTTGCATATGATATCGTGTCAATTAATGGGAGTGTATATTGATTAAATTCTAAATGTGTATCGTGAAGGAAAAAAAATTATAAACTAAAGGTTTTAAGTTAGTTAAAAGTTGAATATATGAAATATATTTTTTATTGATAAGGGAAAAAATCAAGTAAATATTTTAGATGAATGGACATGAAATCTTTGTATTCAGTAGAAAAGGAATGAATATTGATGAAGAGATCGTTGATAAGATAAAGAATGGATGGATGAAACTAAAACACTTGGAGGAACTTTTAGAGGTTTGTGTGATTGTCATTGATCCATTAGGCTATAAGAAAAAGTAATGATGTCATGGAATGATTTTGCCATACTTTATATTGGACTCTTAGAAAGCGGCACATATAAAAAAATGTTGCATAGGAGATTGTTAAGATGAGCATGCGGAGTTACTAAGATAGGACAATAAATATTAATATCTACAAAGCTGCCTAATGAATTTACTTCTTTTTATAACACTGTAAAATTCAAAATAATATATACATAGTCATGAGTAGGTAAAATCTTGCATTATTGCCTTTTATTGGGTTGCTGTTTTTCATCTATTTATGATTCTTTTGTTCACTGCTTTACATAAGACAACAACAATAACAAGTCATGAGTCCTAGCTATTTACCACTAGATCTTCTCTTTCCATATCATTGGTAATGTCAAACCCTAATTGAGCCCTCTTCCCATGACTAGGAGTGCTCACTCCAATAGAGCAACAATTCCATCAGCATTGTCCTTGTGTTGGTCAAAGGTTGTGCCACCCATATGCCAGATAATGATTGTAACACATCCATAACTAGCACTCGCACGATGCATGACCATCACACACAAATACAATAATGAACAATTTATTGTAAAGGAAATATATTAAACATTTCAACTATGCAAAAAAGTCTTAAGACAATAAGGTAAAACACAACAATTACCATAATTATAAAAAAAGAAAAAAGGACTTTGGTTGATAAGAAACAAGGTGTGTATAAAAATGGAATTGTCAGTAAAATAATAAACAACAAAATAAACAAGAAAGGTAAATTTAAAGCACAATCCTATTTTCAGTCTAACTCAAAGATGCAAGAGCTACAAAATGTGTATGCCGATGCAAACACCTCATACTCTATACAATTGCATAAGATTCCTGTTTCAATCCAATGAAATTGCTTCGGTACAAGGCCGGTACTGTGGAATATCACTGAAGCTGGTAGGCTATTCACAAACCTGCATTATCTGCTACACCTATTAGTTAGGCATCACCTAACCTTCAGGGCCCATGGTCTTACATGATGACATACATATCACTTGTTGGCAAATACAAAACCATCATTGGTTCCAAATATATTATAAAGACACGTGATTATAGTTATGTGTCAACAATATCTAACTGCCACAAGCCCCAAATATGTCATTGCCCACCCTTTATGCACTAATTCTCACCATGATTTAGGTATCTTACTAGCAAGTGTACACTTTCCAATATTATCAGTAATACTCTATCCCAAATTATTCTAAGCATTCATCTTAATTAATTAACAAACTGGCATACACAGTAGGAGAATCTCTGTCATGTATGTTCAAGATGATATAACTCTAGCATGTACCATCAAATGATTCCAAGTATGTATCTTCAATTAACTCCAAGCATGTAAGTAATACATGATATATTAGACATGCTATAAACAACTGATCTAATATAATGAGGCAGATTGTCAAGTAAGGAAAACAAAAGCTGATGGGGTTTCCTAGTTAGAATTTAACCAATTGCCTGCAGATCCCCTAAACTCAAGGTTAAACCTAAAGTTGCTAATTGGGTTTTTGGTGTGCAAGGGTATGACCATGAGGTCTTTGCCTACAACCATTTTGCCTTGCCGAAAACTACCCTCCTTAAATTTTAGTATAAAATTCCTCCTCCCCCAAATGGGTACAAGATACTTATTATCCTCACCACAACACACTTGTTCAATGCATCATACACATAACATCTCTGTTTCTCTAGCTAGCAATCATATCAGCATAATTAAGTGATAAATATCTTCCATGACTATCCTCTCTTCTAATAGGATGTTCTTGTGACTCACACTTTGTTTGATTCCCTAACTCAAGGAAAAAACCTCTATACTAAGGAGAGGATCTGATCTCAAACTGAAGAAATGGTATCACCAAGACCTTTATTGCTGCTTGCTGTTGATGCCGCTGAGCTACTTCCCATTAGCAATTGGATGGGACAAGGCAAACAAAGGAGACAAAAGCATGACAAGGGAATGAATATCTCTAATTAGTTAGAAATGACAAACAAGTCACCGTTGTAACGAGGGGTTTTTGTTTTGTTGGTTGTGTGTGTGTGAGGAGAAGCGCAGTAGGGCATGGCTCCTCAAGTGAAAGGAAACAAGGGGGTTTGCAGCTAGCTTTGCTGGAAGATATTGTACCTATTTAGGGAGTGCAGGGCCCCAAGGAGTTCTCCAACATTGGTTGGGAATATGCCATTGGTCTACTCACAGGTAGAGGAGAATGGAGTTGCTCACTCAGTGCAAGAGGGCTCACGGTGCTCACAGAAGATGAGGAAGATGTAGAGAAAAGGGTTGAAGGGTCGCTTGTTGCCCAGACCCATAGAGGCAAAGAGTTGCTTATTGCTCAGCTCTTACTAAGAAGAATTGGGAATCTGGTTGCCAGAGTCTGATTCTTGCAGAGAGCTCCTTGTGTGGAGATGAGGTATGAAAAAGAAAAAGAAAACAAAGTTGACTACTGTACTGTCAGCTTACAAATAGAGAGCTGAAATTGCATTTCTCTGTCATATCGAATTATACATATTTCTTTAGAAAATGTTAAATGTTGTGCACTGAATCATTTCATTGGGGGTGAAGATACTGTAAAACAACACATACATTATTTGAATGCTTTCTTTCACTCTTCTTTATGACAGGATGAGGTTGGTTCATTTAAAAGTCACGGGCAACAGGACTTTCTTGCTACTGCAGATTATTTAGCAAACTATGGGATCAATTCACTAATTATGAACATGCAGAATGCAGCTAAGGAAGTTCTTAAAGAGTAAGGAGTTATCACTGCTTGACCTCAACTAATTTGTGTACGAAATGGCAGTTAAAATTTTATGTTTGTCTCTGCTCAATTAATTATCATCAATGTATCTATGACGAGATGCAAACCAATAGTCTAATGCAACACCATTGTGCACTTAAATAGATGTATTCCCGTGTGGTATATGACTTCAAGCCGGAGAAGCACTATAAGATAATATACCTGATTTGCATATTTGCTAAGAATATTAAGCATGCTGAGGAACAAACAGTACAAAGTTTTTTAGCTAATAATGATTTGTTTTTGTCATGATGCATTTATGGTCAGCAAGCAGCTTAAGGAGCCTATTAGCATGGCACAATTGCGTGAAATAATGATCCAAATTCTGGATATGTTCATAAACATTGGATCGCCAAATTATTGGATAAGTTATCTGGTGCCTGAAAATGTTGGCTACTACCAGCAACAGATGGCCATGTCTGCCAATGGATTTGAAGATTCTTCTCTTTTTATGGATGCCACCAAACTGGACCTGCTTTTGTCTGAGACCCGTTCTGTGCTGTCCAGGTATGCAAATAGCTGTAATATACACATACATGTTGCATATATATTTCAAAGAGATATGAAGGACCTATAGTGTGCTTTGCGAAGCATGCTGGATACTAGAAATATGAACTTGATCTTTCTATAATTTTGGAAGACCTCTAGTTGCTCAAGTAATCAACGCAATCAAGTTTACTAATAGTTTATATTATATAATAGTTTGAACTGTCTTTCTTCTAATTTTCTGGTTGGTGTTCTGGCTATTAACTGAGTTCGTTTTTTTTTCTATTTGCCAAGTTGTGACATGTGCTAATATTGTTATTCATAGTTTTAGCACGGGCACTTGAGACTTCTCAAGATTCCTTTTTCTAGACCAATATTCTCAAATTTGCTTTTATACACGATAAGCCTAGATTTAATCTGCCATGATGTTGGGTCTTGTTTTTTTTTTAGCCCTAGACTTGTACAGTTGTAAGAATAACATGAGTACATTGACCCTCACAGACACTTTCATTGAAGTTGATGACTTTTGCATTGATTTTCTTATTGGTTTTTATTATGTGTGGGTTGAGGTTGAAGGAGAGCTTTGACACAACAGTAAAATTGTTGTTGGCTAACTTTATAGTCGCAGATTCGAATGACGAAAATAACTTTTTGAAATGCAGAGTAATGCTGCATATAATAGATCAAGTGTGGTCCAACCCTTGCTTGGGAACCTATATTGACGGGAACTTCATATACTGGACTGCCATTTTCTGTGTGGGTTGAGGTTGTTTTGTTGTGACCTTTTTATCATGTTCTGAGAAGGAAAACAAGGTCTTAATAATTGAGGGATAAGAACTGCACATATTTAACTCTTCTTAAATTCTCAAAATCATGAGGATTACACTTGTCTACCTTTATTTTTTATATTGAATTAACCTGTAGGTATAATATTACTAAATTGTATTCTAAACTGGTGAATCATTTATTAACCAACCCCAGGTGATCAGGACTAACACGGATGGTGATATGGTTGATGCATCCCTTTAATGTTTTAGTATGCTTTCCAAGTCTGACTGTATTGTACTTGGATCTATGCCCAGCACAAAGAAGGTTGTGAAAATTGATTGTTGCTTTTTTCCTGATAATCAATCCTATCTTGTGGCAAATAAATCAAGTATAGCTGATTTGTTCTGACAATTATTCCCGTTTTGTTATATTATCTGTAATCACTTAAATATTCCACTTGAAAACAATTTTTCTTTCAGCCAGTTTTTTCATAAGAATTCTTGTACTACTTTGTCTAAATTGATAGAACCAGTTTTTTCTCCTGTTGTTTCATGTTTTAGAAAGCCAAGCGAAAGTAATGAAATTATGGTTATTTAGTTAATGCATTCTTTCTTCTGATTGTGTCTTTGCATTACTCTCTGCAGCCCAGAATTTGGGAAAATCTTGGACATATCTCTGAAAAAAGTGGTCGAGGTTTTGGTCAATGAAATTAGCGTTCAAGTTCCTGGGACAAGTTCTTTGGGAGTTCCCTTAGCCATACTATTGCCACAAATCACACGATTAAGCTCGCCTCTACTTGATGAACCCAAAGGCAACAAATTTGTGCGAGTCATTCAAAGCTTGCCAGAGGTTGAACTGTTCTACACTCTTCTATATACAAACACGCCATTACTCTCATAGCCCTGCCGGCATTGTGACCAAGTTCCTAGATTTTGATTTAAATGGTCTTACTAGTCTGTAAAAGCTGCACTCCTGCATACACAATTGTGACAATCACAGTATGTGAAAGAAAGTCTTCAGATGCCTATCAGATTGTAAGTACATCCATTCGTAGTTATTCTTTATCAAAGGTTTCTCTTCGATGTATTTTCTTTATCGCTAGGAAGAATGTCTCCCACTAAGTTTGATAAACACATGCATGCATTCCATGCTGTTTTTTTTTTTTCTCTCCCAAGTATACAATAGTTATTCTGAATCCTATTTATCCTTAAATTGATAACATTGTGACGATTGTTTACTCAATTGGAATAAAAATGATGAGATTATAGGAGCTGCTTATTTTCAATAGAAGTGTTTGCAATATCAACTCGTTTCAATAAAGCTGCTGCTTATTTTGGTGAACCTGTAGGATTGTTAAGAACATGCTCTTGATATTTAAGCTTCCTCCTGTATCATTTCAAATTATGTACTTTTCTATCCATATCCCATAGGGATGGCGTGGTGATTAAGACACTATGATGTTTGTAGAAGTGGAATAAATCGATTTCGGAGGAGGTCTAAAGTTCTTTCTGGATTCAAATGACTCATACGTATTTTAGCCACCACGTCAAGATTTATAAAACTCTCCATAATTTATCTCCCTCACAATAGCTATGAGATAGACCGATGGAGACTATTAGATTGACGATTTAAACCTTTGCAGGAGAATTGATTTATCATTGAAAGGGAGATTAAAGCAGATTATGCTTCAGTTCTAACCTGATTCCCCATACCATCTAAATCAAATAATTTTTAGTTTATTCTCTTTAGTGGTTAAGATATGGTGGTGCTTATAGAAGTGACATAGATCGATTTTGAAGAAGGTCTAAAGTCTCTTTTTTTTTTTTACTCAGATGACTCTTATGTGTTTTGACCACCATATCAAAACTCATAGGGTTCTGTTATTTATCTATTTCATAATAACCATGAGATAAATCGATGAGGACTGCTAGATTAATTTATCATTGAAAGGGAGATTAAAGCAGATGGTGCTTAGTTCTAACTTGATCCCCCATACCATCTAAATCAAATAATTCTTAGTTTAGCCTCCTTGCTGGGTTCGGGTTAAAGGTTTACAACACAGTTCACTCTCCTCTGAGCCTCAGAGATATTGCTAATTTTGGCTTCATCAATAATATCAAAGATAAAAAAAAAAGTTGTTTTATGTACAAACTTACAAGATATCAAACATGTGGGCAATGGCCTCAAAGTTTGTGCGGATGCTGAATCGTCTCCTGACCGGTTGTTTAGTTACATCAAACAAAAGAACACTGCTGCAATTTAATATTTTGACATATTTGAAATGCCAAATCTCTTGGACTCAGTAAATACAAGACTGACGACTTGTCATTTTCAATGATTTCTTGCAGGTCGTATCGTTGGATTACACCATACATTCTCAATCACTTGACATTCTTCCTGTTTTACAGTTGTCAAAAGCTCCGGGCAAAGCTGCCCTGATAGCAAATTCCTAAAACAATAGTGATGTCACAAACAAATATATATGTAAAAGGATTGAACTGTTAATATTAGTATGTTTCATAATTATTATAAAAAAAATAAATCATAAAGAGTTTTATAACTTTTAATGTGATGATAAAGATACGATAAAATTATCTGAATCTAAAAAAAAATTTTAATTTTTTTTTGAAATCGATCTGTCACTTTTACAAATACTATTATATCTTAATTATCATGTCATCTCTGTGGAAATTTACTGTCATAAAGAAATAGTCATGTCTCTGGAGGCCTAATGAATTCATGCATGACTAATGACACCATATTTGGGTTTCAAAATATGTCAAACATGTTCTTCGATTCGTAAATCACAATCACGGGGGTTTTTGTTCTAGTATAGTAGTCTTTTTTTTTACAAAAAAAATCAAGAATTCAACGGAGTATTTCATATTTATTCAGAATTGATTTTAAAATTTTATATGATAACGATTTATACAGTTATCCATTGGAACTGACTTTCATAAACTCGATTATGCCTTCGTTTGGTAAGGATGATCTGTTTTAGATATATAACTTTTCCTAGCGTTGTATTTTGCTTTTCAAATTAAATATATTTTACTTTGTTCGACTTTACGTATATTTCCTAGCGACTGATAAGATTGGATATTGACTTGGTGAGTTGACAAAGTTAAAGTCAAATAGCTAATCTAATCAAATTTGATATATATATTTTTTTCTCTTTATATATAAGAAAAATATATTTGTCCCTTTGAGACAGATAATTGATCAGAGCAATGCATATATTATTACATATGAACAGGGATTGATTTTCGATGTGAAATTTAAATTTTTTTATTCAGATTCAGAAGTTTATTATTTTGACTAACGAATCAAATAATATAATTCTCCATGATTTATCTCTTTCACCATCATCGAGAGATAGACGGTTAGGAGTGGAGTGTTAGAAACGAACGTAATCGTCTTTTGCTATATATAAAAAGAATTTATTCAGTTCTCACAAAATGATAATGATATAGTTGATAATGAGATTTTAGAATCAATTATCTCGTTGAATTTTAGACCTTTTCACACAAAGCAATTATTATATCAAAATAAAATTCTTTGTGATTTATTACTTTTGATTAAACTATTTTGTTATGCGTATAAAGAGTAGAATCATCATATTAGCAACTTTTCAATTGTTTCGATCGAAAAGGAAAATAAATTAGACAGGTATTAGTATAGATTGTCTTAGCAAATTCGACATTCTAAGAGATCAATTTTAATTTTATAAAAATTTATAAATATATCATAATTAAGAATCAATTAAAAAATTTATGAAAATATATATACGAAAGTTTTACCACAGGATCGTAGCCCGGGCGACTTATAAAGAATACATAAAGCATGACAAAATCTAAGACATGATTGGACGAATAATTGTGAAGGTAGGCGTGGGGCCCTGCTGAGTCAGCAAGATGGACGAATCTGACACAAAGGTACAATTTCCACGTGATGGCCACCTGTAATGATTAATAATTCTGCCATTTCTATGGCTTAACATTCCTTTTCTTTTATCCTCATTATATCACAATTCTTATTTCTTCTTTTTTTTTTTTTTCTTTTCTTTTAAAATATTATATTATTTTTTTATTTATTTATTTATTTATTATTGTCGTTTGCAATAGTCTCTCTTCGGCTAAATTCTCTCCTTTGTCTCCCCCCCCCCCCTCCCCTTCCACTTTACTCTTGTATTTTTTTGAAATCTATAGACTTCTTAAATTTAGCCGCGAGCTAACGATGACTTGGTCGCGACCTCGCGGTTGCTTGGTTATGAGCTCACGAAGAGGCCACGGGCTCGTTAGATCTAGTAAACTCGACTTTCGCATACCCTTTAATAATCCATAAATAAACAATTATTTTCGTGTACAGTATTTATATCAAACATTGAAATTATGTGTAGAATATCAACACTTTTACACTGAAAACTGAAAGTTTTTTTAGATTGCCATAATGTAAAAAAATAAAAAAATAAAAAACACTTGCATTGTGTTACTTTTAGAACTGAGAGTAACTTAGAAAAAGATTCTGATTGGGACACAATTTGATTTTAAAAAATATAACTTTATTAGATAATTAAAATAGAGAAAATGACATAACATAATTGGCATGGACCTCATAAGAACTGTTGTAGTGCAGCACATTGATTGATCTCTTTAATGTGGTCGACTTGTTTATTTACCAGCACTGTTATTTTTTTCTCTCTCTCTCTTTTTTTTTTTAAATATTATGCGTAATCCTCTAAAGATATTACACACATTTTTTTTAAAAAAAAACTTTATTAAATTAAACGAAAACAAAAAACTATAAATCAATAAAAAAAAAGGAGAAACACACAAAATAATGAACTCTGAAATTCTTCTACTAGAGATGAGAATAAATGGGGAGTCCTTGCTCCTTTTTGTGTTCTTTCTCTACAAAAGCAAGCAAAAGAATAGAAAACTTGCGGGTTGATTTATGCAAAATTAATGTAAATTTCAACACTATTGCGTGAAATCGGAGCGATTGCGACGGTCAACTATTGCGGCATTGGCATCTACAATTCTATCGAATTTCGATCACGTTTCAATCGACCCTTTATTGCTCGGCATCGCTATCAAACGGTCGGATTTCAATCGAAATCCGACTACAGTCCCATCAATATCAGAGTTCGATCGAATAACGATTGAATTTTGATCGAAATCTATCACGATTACGATCGCCAACGGACATGGCATTGATAGTCGTCATTCGACCGGATTCCGACCGTGGTCTTGTCGGAGTCAGAGTTCGATCGCTAACGTTGCAGTCGTTGGCGACTGCAATCGTGGTCGATTCCGATCGTGATTCGATCGGAATCCAATCGAACTCCAATGTCGATCGCGATCGGATTCCGACAAAATTACGATCAGAATTGACTACAATTGCGACCGCCAACGACTATGGTGTTGGCTGTCACAATTCTATCGAATTCTGATCACGATTCGATCGACTGAATGACGAAGACAATCTCGACGAATTCAAAAATTAGACTGTAATGTGGATGGATGACGATCGACGGAAAAAAAATTTGACGAAAGATCGTAACAAAAAATTATACGATCACTTTTAAAATAAAATAATCATATGATAATTTTAACTGAAATGAAAACTGCTATATAATTATTCTTAAATTTTAAATATTTAAAAGCTCAATTAGGCAGCTAATTGAGATTTTAATTTTGAACGAGAGAGTGAAAAATGGCAACGCATTAAAAAGAAAAAAAAAATTTAATAAGAAAAACAAAAGTAGATGATAATGGAATATTCCTTCGAGAAAGAAGAGAGAACAAAGTTTTTATTCCCCGAGATGGTTGGAAGATGATAATACCGCGCAGTAATAATTAATTCTTTTTTAACCAAAAGAAGAAAGCTTAATTTTCATTCTCATTCCTTTTCCATTACATCACAGCGCAAGCATTTGGGTTCTCGTCGCTAAACATCTGAGGGGGATCCGCGTATCCCGCGTATCCCCCGGCGGGATACCTCGGATAGTACTGGTAAAACTCGTTTCTCATCAGCTGTTCCACCGCCTTGGGGGACGGCGCCGCCCCTTCCTCGCCCGCTCCGCCGCCGCCTCCTCCCTTCTTATCCTTTTCGGTTCCGCCTTCCGCTTCGCCCCCACCGCCACCGTCCTTCTCCTCTTTCTTCTCGGCATTGCCTCCGCCGGCATCGTCCGCCACCTTCTCCTTGCCCGCGTCCCCACCACCGTCTCCGGCCTTTTCTTCCGCTGCCGCCGTCTTCTCAGCCTGCTCTTGCTTCGCCACCGACGCGTGCTTGCCGGTCCTCTTGTAGACGTACTGCGCCAGCTTCGCCGGGTCGAAGACGCCCTTCACGGTTACTTGGGACGCAGCCAGATTCGGCTCCGCCGTTTCCACCCCTGCTCAAAGTTTGAATCTTTAGTCGACCGTCGACGTCGACGAAAAAGGAGGAATCTTTGGCGGCCGGATCGTAGAGTTGAAGAACAGGAGAGGAGACAGAGAAGCAGGCGAACCTTTCATCCTTAATATGCTCTTCTTGATCGCTTGTGCGCAGGCGTCGCAGTGCATGTGGACTTCGAGCACCACTTCGACCGCTTGAGGCTGACGGAGGAGGAGGAGGAGGAGGAGGAAAGGATTAGAAACGAGATGAGATTCAGAGCATTGTTTAAGAGAAAAGATCAGATGGCGAAAGATTTAAAGAAGCAGCAGTGGACCTCTTCCTTCTTCTCCACTTCCTTCGGTTTTTCTTCTTCCTTTTTCTCTTCCTCTTTCTTCTCCGGCTTCGCCGGCGGCAGCGGCGTCAGCAGCTCCACCTTCCTGCCGGTCTTCTTCTGAACTCTCTGCACCGCCTTCATGGGGTCCTCCGCCACCTTCTTCCCCTTCACCACCACCTTGTGGGTTCTGCAGTCCGTCTTCACATCCTCCACCCCTGCAAAAAAATGGCACGAACCGGAACTCCCTTGTCCATTCAAATCTCCCATAAAAAGCCAAAAGGCGAGATCTTGTCGGCTGGGAAACCGGCCACGACCCTCATTACCGTCGAATCCTTTCAAGATGCGCTTCACCTTCCTCGCGCACCCCTCGCAGTGCATGAACACGCGCATCTCGATCTCCTCCGGAGGCGGAGGCGGAGGCGGAGGCGGAGGCGGCGCCGCCGCTTTCTTTTCTTCCCCGCCTGTTTCCTTCGTCTCCCCCTCCCCACCGCCGCCGTCGTCCTTCTTCCCCTGGTCCGCTTTGGCCTCTTGCTCCTTCTTCCCCTCCTCCGCCTTCGCCTTCGCCTTCTCCGCTGCCGCCTTTTTCTCCTCCTGCCATGGAAGCAACCGTCGTTAAGTCCAAAGCCGTCGCCTAAAGCTCCAAAATCACACCACCACTTCCAGCAAAATAAACATCGTAACAACAACAACAAAAAAAAAGAAAAAAGGAACCAACTTTCTACCTCTCCCATCGCTTCCGCCTTGCCCAGCCGCCGCTCGGATCTCAACGCCGACGAACGATGGAAAGCGACACCAAAGCGTCACTTACTTTCCCACAGCACGAACCTCAATCCCCTCCCTGCTCCCTCAGTAACTGGCGAGCGACTCAGTGCGTCTTAAGCGAGAAGTGGGCAGCCAACGCCAAGCAGCGAGCGTGGCAAATAGAGAGAGAGAGAGAGAGAGAGAGAGAGGGAGCCACGTGCCGAGGGTACGTGCGATACGGGTCGACAGCCCACATCGGTAGGGACGCTCGCACCGAAAACTTTACGAGGTGGTGGCGGTACAAAGGAATTCACGCATGAAAATGATCCCTTCGTGACCATGAAGCTGATCTACATTTCTTCTCTCCCTTTTTCTCGTCAGTTTCAGAGTTTTTTTTTTGTTTTTGTTTTTCAAACCAAAAATAAAAAATAAAAACAAGCATTTTACTCTAACTCCGCCAATTAATTAAACATGCTTAGGCTGTAATTATGAGATTAAAACAATGCCTCGCGTCGAACTGCTGTGCGATAGAACTGAAAGAGACTTTAACTGCTACTATATATACAGCGCATATATATATATATAAATAAGCTTGTAATTAACCTCAAATATATATCATTTGTCTTAATCCTGCGTTGTTTTCACGGTGTCCTCGTTCAATCTCAAAGCTGCATTCACTCCCGGCCCATGGAGACTCGGAGTGGAAGACGAGAGGAGTCGCTGACTTTTCCTTCCTGGTTTAGACGCCCTGAGTGTTGCCCTGCAAACCATCTCCTATTTCAGTCGCCTGTGGCGTAATGCCAATGCTTGTACTGACTCTCTGCGCCTGCTGTTTATTATGTCTGTTCTTCTCTCACTCACACACGACGAGTAAAATGTCGTCTTCTTTTTTTTTCTCCCCCTCTTTTTTTAAGTTTAAGTTGGCATTAGGTTTTTAAATTTTTAATTCGATTCATTCCGAGAATGATTAATTATTTCGATTCTATAAAAAAAAAAATTATTAATCATTTAAGTAAATCAAAAAATATTTGAATAAATCAATATATGTCCAATATAATGTCCGTGATTTGAAGAAAATATTTACGAATTCATAGAAGCTAGAGGGCGGTTGTGCCTTGTCATTCCGTAGCCTCGGGTCTGAGTAAAATGACTTTCGACTTGTGCATATTTAGAGTAAAATGACAATTAATCACCCTCTATTTAAAAAAAAAAAATTATGAAAATAAATTTATTTGGAGTGAGATATGCCCAATATGGTTTATCGGAATCGAATTAGAATGGACATTTTGGCACCGGAACACTTTTTGCCGTTCTAATTTTTTGATAAAGAACGTCGTCGGTTGACATTGTCGATGTCGCAGTCGAAGTGAGCGAAGTTGAGGTTGTGGATGGCGACGTCGACGTCGAGGTTGAGGTGGAATGAGGAGGATGATGACGATAAAATAATAATAGAATGTCATCGTCAGAACATATTAGATAAATTAGTGACGATGAAATTTACATTTTGCAATCAAAAGATTTAAGTGAACATAGTTAATTTACCTAGCTCAAACAAAAATAATTTTTTTTTTTTTTAAAAAAGTACAGAGAGTTCATAGATTTTGAAATTAAATTTTTAAAAAAATATATATTAAAAAGGTATTTTATTATATTTTCCATTTAAAAATCATTATTTTAAGAACCAGTCAAAACTAATATAATTTAAGCAACTTGGACTATGATAATATAATATAGAGCGGTATTAATTAGGGTTGATTTAAGTCATTTTTATTTCATCGTCCCCAAGGAATTTGAAGATCGAAGACATGAACAGCTATTGAAATATTATCTTTTGCAAGTCTAAATTGATTAAAAATTCATAAATATTAGATTATTTTAATAAATTTATCTGCAAAATTTATATATTAAATGGTTAAATATGTTTATCCAACTGTACTAGCTCCTCCATGGAAGGTAAGATGTATTAGTGCAATCGATCCAAATCATGATTGAACAGACTCGAGTGAGACTCGGATAGCATTTTGATATTTGATAATGGATTTAACCATTGTTTGACACTGAGTTAATCATTTGGTTGATATGAGTTTAACCATATGAAGAGATAGTTTTATGGGAAGATTGTCGAAGCAATTAATCTCATGTCAAAGTTGACCTCGCTCGAGTAGGACTCAAGAGAAGTCCAAGCATGTGTCTGTTGGAGGATCGGTGGCCGGCTAGAGGAGGGTGAATAGCCCTTAATCGCGTATACGGTGGAATTTACTCGTTCTTGCGTGTCGCTTGTCTACGATTATCGTTAGCACAGCGGAAATGATAAAAATACAAAACGAATATAAAGACGAATACACAATCACAAAAAATACGCAAGCATATACGTGGTTCGGAACCTTAGGGTTCCTACTCCACGGGGTGAGTTCAACGAGCTCTAAAAATACACACGTCACTACTCAAACTCCTTCTCGATAATACGTCGGAGGTGGAAAAATCTCGTACAAGCAATTACACTAGGTAATACAAGCAAATATAAATACAAGAAGAAATACAAGTAAAGAACACTTTACAAACTTCGCTTTGAACACTTGCTTATTGTTTGCTTTGGATTGCTCTTGAAGGACTAGAATGCAGCAGCAATTCCCCTTCAAAATCTTCCCAAAAGTCTTAGCAAAATCCTCCATCTCGAGCTCCATTTTTAACCTGCATCGAGCTAATTTCGCGCCTAGCAGTCGACTGCCAAAAGACCCCAGTCGACTGCTCCTGTAGCCGTTGTCTCACAACGACTCGATCCACGTTGGACAAGTTCCAACGGATCGTTCATCAGTCGACTGATGACCTCGTAGCCGACTGCCTAGTCGGCTACGGAGCATTCTGTGCCCACGACATTTCCTATCAATCGACTGATATCCCTTGACAGTCGACTGCTAGGCCACAGAATGCAGTCTAACACTAGTCGATTGCCATCAACTTGGATCAATCGAACCGACACCTATGTCAGTCGACTACTGTCGGGTGAAACCTCAAACATCAAGTTATTTGAGCATCCGACCGTCGAGTAAACCCTCAAACACTATGTTTGAGCATCTGACACTCAGTCTTAGCCACTTGGTTAAGTCCACCTCTTCCTCGCATGGAGTTCCCCATCGAAGCTCTCTTCCCTCGGCCTACGTCCCTCGGATGCACCAAGCGCACGTCTTTGCAATGTCATCCTTCGCGTCTCTTGCCCTCGAAGTATGCTTCGCTTGGGCCTCACTCCATTCGCTCCCTGTCCGGCGGTTCCTCGGATGCACCAAGCGTACGACTTCGTAATGTCATCCTTCACCGACTCAAGGACCCAGAGCCTTGTGAACTTGTCAAGTCCTCAAGACTTCTCACACCAAGTCTCATGCTTGGATTTTCCATGTCAAGCCTCATGCTTGGACTTTCACCGCCAAGACTACACACTTGGACTTATGTGGCCAACCCATGTTGGACTTCCCAACACCAAGCCCTATGCTTGGATTTTCCCAACACCAAGCCTCATGCTTGGACTTTTCACCACCAAAGCTACACACTTGGATTTACGTGACCAACCCATGTTGGACTTCCCATGACAATATCATGTCATACGTTTTGTCTAACATCAAAATATATTTCGAGTCAAACTCGAGTCCTGGGCCGATTGCTCCCATGATGGATACCTCCCCCTAAAGGCTTGCTCCCCCTTGACCATTACACCAACAATGTACTTGGAGAGTCCTCAAGTCAATAGAAACATTTAAACAATTAAAATTAAGGCAAAGTTCAACAATGAACTTCCATCCACCTTAAAATTGATACTCACCTAAACATTTCTCCTAATCCATATCCAATGGATTTCCACCCTTTCTAATGCGCTCCATAGCAGTGAGACCAAAACATAGCTGAACACGGGCCTAACAACCAAGGTTTGCTCGAAATCAGTATTATCAGTCGACTCTCTCAGCTACCAGTCGACTCCTTCCCACATTAGTCGACTGCCATCCATGGCAGTCGACTGATAACTGCAAAATGCAGTTTTCAGTTTTCAGAACCTAAGTTCCGAAATTCATAAGTAAATATGCATACATTGAAAAATCATGAAATTTTGTACGTACATTACTTATCACAAACATTATGGGTGGAAAATATTAGAAAATTATTTTACCCACAAAATAGTGAGATTGACACAAAATTCAAAAATTGAGAAAAACTTTAATATTGAGTCTTCTTTGTATCACCTCATTCAATGGTGATTGCTATCAAAAGATAGACTTTACCAAAGTTTTTCAAAATGTTTTTGAAATATTTTTAAATTCTTTAAAATTTTTTTCCTAAACATCTCACTTGTATCTAAATGTGTAAAACACATACAAGTCAAGTATTAGTGAGATGTGAGGTTTTTGTTATTTAGGGTTTCATGCATATCTCTAGGCAATACTATTTGATTCCCTTATACATGAGACTTCAAATCATGCTTTAGTCCTTAAATCCATTTTATTTATGCATGAATGAACCTAAAAATGATCATGACATTTTATATAATAAAAATAAATATGATGTCATGTCATGGCAAGGCAAACAAAGCATGCCAATTATAAAATACTAAGTGTTACGCCCAAATTGTCATTTCTAAAATCATATCCATTTTGCCTTAATGTCAATTATCCCCTAGTGTGTCAAAAACCCAAAATGACACACCATAACTTCTAAGACCTAATTGTGTCAATTTAATCATTTTTCATCTTCTCAAATCACATTGGCACATCCTAAGGTGTCAACTCTACCATGGCTAGGTTAACTACCCACTCACTTAGGGTTAACACACCCTAACCCATCTAGCGTGAATCGATCACGCTCCTAGGAATCCAAAACTTATTGGAGCTCCTTGGGTTAACAAGGTATTCACTAGAGATAACTTCCCTAGATACCTTCCTACCACTTTTTGGTTTTGACATCTTAGTCATTTGGGTCTTTCCTAAGTCAAACCTAGGGGTAACTCCCCCTTTGACCTTCTTAGTAGCTACCTTATATTTCTTTGAATTTTTAGCCACTAAGAACATATCATGGCTAATCTTGGGATAACTTTACTATTAGCCTTTATCTTTCTAGACCTAGAATTAGTTCCATAATTAAATGGAACCCTATGGTAGGACATAGGTTTGTGACTCAAACCTTTCTTATCCTTAGACATTTCTTGTTTCCTAGGCCTTAAATTTTGAACATTTGACCCTTTAATTGAATTTGTAATTCTTGCTAGGGTCTTCTCAAGTTTCTCAAGCCTTGACCTCAAGGCTTGGTTTTCCATCTCTAACCTTCCCAATTTTGATTTTTCATTTATCTTTTGAGAATTATTTTTCTTCTTAGGCATGTGTCTACCCTTCTTAGGGTTTATGCCTAAATTCTCTTCTATTCTCCTAATGGACTCCTTAGGTAGGATAGGTCTAGTGTTATTGGTCCTAGGTTTATCCTTAGGTAAACTAACATGCTTGACATCTAAACAAAAATATTTATTCCTACTAGCATGTTTTTCATTGATAATGGCAAGTGAACTAAAATAATTTCTAGCATGCTTATTAACCTTAGGAATTGAAGGTGCATTAATTAAATTTACCTTAGGATTAGCTTTGGAAGCTCTCCCTACATGAGATGCTCCTTCTTGTCATTTCTTCCTCCTCCTAGGGCATTGACTTCGGTAGTGTCCTCTTTGGTTGCATTTAAAGCACATAATATACTCTTTGCTCTTTCTAGTGAGGATTCCGGCATCCTTTGACTTTTGGTTGACTTTTGATGCTGGTACCTTTTTCTTAGCCAATCTTGGGCATTTGCTCTTGTAATGCTCGGTTTCTCTACACTCAAAGTATATTATATATTTTTTATTTATAATCACAATACTTGAGTTACCTAGGGAATTTTCACTTCTCCCGGATGTTAAAGCTTCTTCTTGATCTTGTTTCGGGATGGAAAGTCTCTCCTCCCCCTCAATGCTAGAGGTGGAGGTTTCCACCAAGTCATCCACATCTTCAAATGCTGATGGCGATTCTTCAACATTCTTGAATTCGGATGTTGATTGACGTTCTTCCTCGGCCTCCTTCTCCAATTGAGCCGGTTCGGGATGTTCATGAAATTTGACTAATTTGTCCCATAAATCTTTGGCATCCCGGTATTCACCTAGCTTGCACAAGATGTGGTTAGGTATTAAATGTAATAGCATTTTCGTTACCTTAACCATTGTCTTGAATTCTTGACATTGCTCTTGTGTCCATTTTGATTTTTCCATCGGTTTTTCCTCTTCGTCCCTAGGCACTTCAAAACCTCTTTCCATGATTAGCATAATATCGAAATCGGTTTCAAGGTATACCTCCATCCTTTTCTTCCACCAAGAAAAGTCTCCATCGAATTTCGATGGATGGATATTGAGGTCGGGCATCTTGTCGTGCTTGTGTTGGCGGTTAGTCCTTGACAACCTCCTCGCTTTGATATCACTTGTTGGAAGATCGGTGGCCGGCTAGAGGGGGGTGAATAGCCCTTAATCGCGTATACGGTTGAATTTGCTCGTTCTTACGTGTCGCTTGTCTACGATTATCATTAGCACAACGGAAATGATAGAAATACAAAACGAATACACAATCACACAAAATACGCAAGCATATACGTGGTTCAAAACCTTAGGGTTCCTATTCCACGGGATGAGCTCAACGAGCTCTAAAGATACACACGACACTACTCAAACTCCTTCTCGACAACACGTCGGAGGTGGAGAAACCTCGTACAAGCAATTACACTAGGTAATACAAGTAAATACAAATACAAGAAGAAATACAAGTAAAGAACACTTTACAAACTTCGCTTTGAATATTTGCTTGTTGTTTGCTTTGGATTGCTCTTGAAAGACTGGAATGCAGCAGCAATTCCCCTTCAAAATCTTTCCAAAAGTCTTGACAAAATCCTCCATCTCGAGCTCCATTTATAACCTACATCGAGCTGATTTCGCGCCTAGCAGTCGACTGCCAAAAGGCCCAATCGACTGCTCCTGTAATCGTTGTCTCATAACGACTCGATCCACACTGGATAAGTTCCAACGAATCGTTCATCAGTCGACTGGTTATGACCATCAGTCGACTGATGACCTCATAGATCGGCCGCCCGATCGGCTCACGGGCGATCGTACTGCGACATTTCCCATCGATCGACGTCCCGACAATGATCGTCATCCCTTGGTAGTCGATTGCCAGGCCACAGAATTCAGTCTAACACTAGTCGATTGCCATCGACTTGGATCAGTCGAACCGACACCTATGTCGGTCGACTGCTGTCGGGTGAAACCTCAAACATCAAGTTGTTTGAGCATCCGACCATCGGGTAAACCCTCAAACATCATGTTTAAGCATCGGACACTCAGTCTTAGCCACTTGGCCAAATCCACCTCATCCTCTATGGAATCCCATTACGGAACTCATAGAGGTGGGCATTTTTCTGGATATATTCAGTGAACTGCACCCTGAAACCAAAGATGAACGCTCAACGACACAAATTTAAGAGAGAAAAAGCAGAATATAGAGGGCGTAAAAATCACACTGGTCACCTGCCTCTTCGGAGGCTCCCAGAAGCTTGTGGGAATCGAGGATCATGACCTTATCCTCGTTGGACTTGTGCACGAGGATGCTGTTGACTGCGGATGTGTTCGCCACTACCAGCGCGAATCCGTCGCCCATGAGCCCAAACACACACTCCATCCCTTTCTTGGATCTACTCGGACGGCCGGAGAAGAAGGACACGCCGACGGAGGAAAGGCTGATGCATGATGATCGGTGGGGGGAGAGAATTTATTGAGGCGACGAAGGGCGAGGAGAGAGACAAAGCCACTGTGACTTGGGCAAGAAGAAAGATCCGGTTCGGACCGGCTCAATCAGGTCCGGCACATACATTGGGTTTCATTAAGGGGCCTACCGCCTACGACTAGCTTCATGCGTCTGCAGACATGCTATCGATCGATAAGATGTGATCCGATCGATGTTGTCAATCGCCGACCGCTTCTCCATGACGGTGATCAGCCAGACTCTGTTCAGTCGAACACTGGTCGAACCCATATGACATAGAGCAGTCAACTGGCACCTATGACAGTCGACTGATGTCGGCTAAAACCTCAAACATCAAGCTGTTTGAGCCTCCGACACTCAGTCTTAGCCACTTGGCCAAGTCCACCTCATTCCTCATAGAGTTCCTCACCGAAGCTCTCTTCCCTCGGCCTACGTCCCTCGGATGCACCAAGTGCACAGCTTCGCAATGTCATCCTTCGCGTCTCTTGCCCTCGAAGTATGTTTCGCTTGGGCCTCACTTCATTCATTCCCCGTCCGGCGGTCCCTCGGATGCACCAAGTGCACGGCTTTGTAATGTCATCCTTCACCGACTTAAGGACCCCGAGCCTAGTGAACTTGCCAAGTCCTCAAGACTTCCCACACCAAGTCTCATGCTTGGATTTTCTATGTCAAGCCCCATGCTTGGACTTTCACCGCCAAGGCTACACACTTGGACTTACGTGACCAACCCATGTTGGACTTTCCAACACTAAGCCTTATGCTTGGATTTTCCCAACATCAAGCTCCATGCTTGGACTTTTCACCACCAAGGCTACACACTTAGATTTACGTGGCCAACCCATGTTGGACTTCCCATGACAATCCCATGTCATACGTTTTGTCTAACATCAAAATACAGTTCGAGTCAAACTCGAGTCTTGAGCCGATTGCACCAACAGTGTCTTGGTATGGAAGTCCAAGTCTTGGGTACTTGATATGAAAAGTCCAAACGTGAGTTTTGGCAATGAAAAGTCCAAGTCATTGATACTTGGCAATGAAAGTCCAAAAGTATAGTCTTGACGGTATAAGTCCAAACGTGTAGTCTTTGTGGCCTAAAATCCAAGTGAACTTTGGCAGTAAAACTCAAAGTATGAATGTTTGACAATTGGGAAGTCCAAGGGTGTGATATTGACAGCGTAAAATCTAAGCATGTAGTCTTGTCAGCATAAGTCCAATGTTTGATAGTGTAAAGTCCAAGCATGAAGTTTTGACAGTATAAGTCCAAATGTACCTTGGCAAGGAATCCGGTTAGCATGACATAGCCGATGGAGACACTTGAAGGCTAGTGCAAGGATAAAGAGTCACGGACTCGATGGATCCGAGAGGCGTGAGACTGATGGAAGTGGGCTAAAGGTTTAGATCTAGGCTAAGGGTGTTTATTAAGTATGAGAGGATTATACTTTAAATTAAATCTCATTTTTGATGTTTATCAGTCGACTGAGGTATTAGACAGTCGACTGCTCGAGTGTTTAATACTCCGGAGGCAAGTTGACTCAAGTCAGTCGATTGAGATTATGATCAATCGAATGGTTGTGTAGTTGACTAAGGCTCGATTGCTCGAGCTGTACTCTGACAGTTGACTGTCAGTTGTGGATAGTCGATTGGTGTTTGCGGACACAGGCACAGAAGCTCTAGTAGTCGACGACTACTGAGCAACAATCGACTGCTAGTGTATATATTGGCTAGAATACCAACGTGGATTAAGTCCATTGTGAGACAACAACATTATAGACAGTCGACTGCTAGGTAAAAATCTAGATCGTGTGGATGCATAAAAGGAGTTCGATAAGTAGGATTTTAGAAGTGATTCTAGGGGCGATTTGAGGTGAAGTGCTGATATATTTCAAGGTCCTTCAAACTCTTTCAAAAGCAACCAACAAGGAAATATTCAAAAGCCATAACTTGTAAAGTGTGTTCACTTATTTTTCATTTGCTTTTGTAATTGTTGTATTTACTTATTGTATTTTGTTTTTATTATTATAAGAGACTTGTAAGAGATTTCTCCACCTCCGGTATATCATCGAGAAAGAGAAGTTTAATAGTGGTGGTGTGCATCACTAGAGCTTGCCCATAAAGTAGGAATTTTAGGTTCCGACCCACGTTATATATATCGTTGTGTTTGTATGTTTGTCTTGTATTTTCGTTTGTGTATTTTATTTATATATTCTATTGCACACTAACTTATTATAGACGAACGCGCAATCGAGCGATCGAATTAAGCGCAAAATAAAGAATCGTTATTCACCTCCCTCTAATAGACATATCAATCCCTACAAGATAGATCTTGTATGTAAACAATTATATTTGTTACATAGACCTAGGAAAGCATGAAAAGTTAATGTTTTTTTTTATTATTCACATATATTCAAGTCTTAACCTCGATTAATTTTGAAAATGATCAACTCTGTTACACATAAATTTTTTATTGATCGTCAGAATACAATAAAAACTAAAAAGAGTTCATATAGACAGCCTCAATAGTTGCAATACCATTAATTTGTCATTCTATTTAAAAAAAATTATGTGATATGGTAAGATCACGTGACCAAGTCAAATCAACGGTTACGGCGAGCCAGATATTAAGGTAATCCCAACTCGGGTACAATCGAGACTACATCCGACCCAACCTCAACATGAACTCATCTAACTCGAACTTAGCTGAAACAAACTCACCTCAGACAACCAGAGTTCAGCCGAATTATGCTCTAAGAAGTTCGACAGGTACATTGACTGGCCGACAAATGGCAAAGGTCTTCTTCACATTCTTACGATGTCCTCTCCACATCCCCGTAATCCTCTCCATCCTTATAGGACACGTTCTCACGATGCCCTCTCTATATCTCCGTAATCCTCCTCCATTTTTACAGGACATGTATGTTTTTTCTGTGTCTCTATAATCTTCGAGATCCCTCTATAAAAACACGTGCCCACGTATTCCCTTCCATATCTCCATGTCTTTGAAGCCACACGATTCCTTGCGAATCTCTACCAACTGCTTGCACTCTTCTATGAGATGTTTTTTGGTTTTTGTAAATGCTTTATCTTTATATATGGTTGAAAAAGTGAACTACGCATTTTTCTCATTGATTGATAAGTAAATAACCATAAAAGACGCTAAATTAATTCCTTGTTTGTGATTGTGCAATCCTAAACTCTGAAAAGAGGCTTCGAGATTCGTGCTTAATTATCTATCTGGTTGGATCAGCACAGAAATATATATGACAATAATGTTACATAATTTGAAGCATTTCTCCTCTTTTTTATGGGAGAGTAAGCTTCTAATCCTCGACTCCTTATTCAGACAGAAAAAAAGGAACTACTGCATTATGAAACCATGTTACCATCGACTCTGATTTATCACTGCTCACTTTTATTCATGATCTCGGACATGATTCCTCAGTCACCTTCTACAGCTCCAGCACCACATCTGTTAGTTCACAAAAAAACAAAAGAATTACTGATCCTTTCTTAGAGAAGTCAAGAACCTACACAGTCATTTTTCTGACTTCCAATCGAGCAAGGGATTCAAATATGGAGTTGACTATTTAAGGTTTATACAGACGCTACTCACAGTTTGCATCAGTCTTGATCCAATGCCCCCGGTCAACGTTCATGGCACTGCTGCTCGAGTTTTCTGTGATCTCTAATATTCTGCGTTCATCTTTCAGTTTCATGGCACTGCCTCCGATCAGTGGCAAATAGTGTTTCTTCTCGATCTTAGCAATCTTGCAAGATCTTCTGGTACTGGCGCTGTTCTGTGGGTGAACCTTTCGGTGGAACATTTGCAGTACCTGAAGCCATGCATGGATTCCTTTAGATGGAATGCAACACTGTAGCGCACACACCGACAGACGAATGAATGTTAAATTGCACGACCTTTTGAATCTTCGTCTCCGGCGTCGATCCGTCTGCCCCGTCCGATCCCTTCCAGCCGCGGCGCTTCGGCGTCCTCTTATTCAGAAGCCGCATCTCGGTCGTCGCCTTCTCCTCCCAGTCCACAGCGCTTCCACCACCCCCCGCCGCCGCCGCCGCCGCTGCCTTTGCTGCCTTTGCTCGGCTGGTGGCCTCCTCTGCGATGTGGCTCATCATGAACAGCTCCGCTAACGATGGCCGCCGCTTCTCCTTACAGCAGCTCCCGGCTGCCACTGCCGCATCCGCCACCTCGGACGACGAACCGAACAGGAACGCCTGCAGCGGGCACGCCGACGCCGACGACGATGACGACCCGGCGTGGCTGGATCGGGCGGCGGAGGATCTCCACCCGCCATTCCTCTCCGCCTCCGCCGCCAGTACCTTCTCCAGCTCCGTCTTCGCTGCCATCAGGTCCGTCTCCGTCGTCGCCTCCGCCTCCTGCTCCGCGATCGTCTCCAGCGCCGCCCGGGCGACCACGAGATCCTCGCCGGCCACCGACTCCTTCTGCGATTTCTCGATCGCCGCTTCGTCCTCCTCCTCGATCGGCCATGACCCGACTCCTAAGCTTCCGATGGCGAGAAACCCCTCGAAGATCTCCTCCACGGCCGGATCCCCCCCGCCGCCTCCTCCCTCAGACAACTCCTCCGCATCGACGCGGAGGCCGCGCGGGCGAGCATGAAACGGCTCGTATTGTCGGCACCGGCGCCGGTGAAGATCCTCATCGGGCGACGTCCACCCGCAGATGCAGAGACCCGCGCCTGCCACTGCCAGTCGTTCCCCCCGAAGAGCGCACTTTAGAATATGACTGAAGTATTCAACTAACGTACGCCTCCCTCAAGGTTTTCGAAAAGCGCACTTTAGCAGATGAAAGAAGTACACAACTAATGTACGCCTCCCACATTAATGGAACTCCCGATAGTTCTCATTAATGGAACTATTGAAAAAGGTGCAGAATAAGAAAAACAGTGGTGGGAGGTAAACTTACCGCCGTCCCCAAAGTCCTTAAATCCGTCGCCGCCGTTGTTCGGCCGCAGCTTGCGGTGCATCCAACCGAGCAGCTGCCGTTGTGAAATTAGAAGCAACAAACAAATTTAAAAAAAAAAAAAAAACGAGTCATTTAGTATCCGAAAGAATGATTAAATCACCATAAAAAATAAAATAGTTAAACTCTTCGATCATATATCCGGATTAACATTTTATTGGGAAAAAAAAACTCCCAAATTAATTATTATATTTGATTTAAAAGTTTAAAGTTAATTGAATAAATATTTATATATAATAATTAAAAAAATAAATAAATTGACCCGAACTAAAGTCCCGGTAGGATCTTATGCATTAGTAAACTTCTCGGTTATGTCGTACGTACACGGATGAATGATGTCGACGAAGTGAATGAAAAATGCCACTTAAAAGAACAGTAGTCGACTGGGAAGATGCTTGGAGGGCTACTCACCTTCATATCTACTCGCTAGTAATTGCTAGGGAAGAAAGAAAGGATGAAGAATGAGAGACGAGAGAAAAATATGTGTGTGTATATATAAGAGGAGGGGAAAACGTGGAGGAAATTTGTGAGAAATAGGAAAGGTAGGGGCCTCTTCTCTCCTTCTAGCAAATATTAGAGGATTAATATTAATTAATTAAAAGGAGGAGTATGATAAGTTAGATGTTATAAGGAGAGAATTAATTAATGTGTGAAGAATACAATTTGGGTGCGTTTGGTTTGGGGTTATTATTGATAATTTTGGTCATCCATCCAAGACTACTATCAATACAAATTTTGTTTGGTTCAGATTTTGAACGATTATCAAGTCATGATGGATGTCCGACACGCCATGTCATATCAGCAAAAGAGTTATGCATTGGGGAATTGAAAAACCTCCAAGAAGCTTGGTTTTTGTTGATTTCTTTGGTTATAGATTTTTTTTTTTCAAAAATATCCTCTGATTTTTATGATTTAGGACAAAAATATTCTAATCAATTTATCAAATAACAATCCAACTATACATAAATTAATAATATAATTAAAACCCTAATCGATCGGTTGTGGTCTCCATTGTAGCCACCGTCGGCTGCCATCGACCGTCGGTCGTCGCCCTCACCGTCGATCACTGGCTCGGCCGCCATCGTCATCGGTCACCGTCGATGGCCATCGTCGTCGACATCGATCGTCGATCGACCAGCGCCGTTGTCGATCATCGACTGTTGGTGCCAATGCCGATCGCCAACTGCCGCCGATGTCAACCGTTGTCGTCGTCGTCAAGTGTCACCACTGTCATCGATTATCGATTGTGATCACCTCGCTACTATCTCATTCAACGATAAGACGATCATCTCGATCGGCAAAATCATAAACAAATATGTTTTGGAGTAAACGAAATCTTATAATTGAATGGATAATATAGTAAAATGTTAAATTATGTGATACTTTAAAACCTCCAAACAAATAAATTTTGATTGTATTACTTCATATTGAACCAAACAAATTTTGGTTATGTTTCATTCCCCATAACCTTGTTAATGTGATTATCTAGTAATCACATTACCAAGGTTATGTATTATAACTTGAACCAAACAAATAGGTTGTATATTTATACTACATGTTCATAATCATTCAATATAAATCAATCAATTTGTTTTTTTTTTAAGTTTCAATATGAAATTAAATTTTTTTTATAGAAGTTTTCTCCATCTATCTTATATGAGCAAATTGCCTCTCGTTGTGCAAGTCAATATCCAAGCCAAGAGGAATCGGGTTAGACTTGGCCAAGAGTGGCACCAGTCTTGGATCGAACAGAAGAGCCCAGTAGGATTGTCTCGGCATGAGTCTTCATTTGTATTTTGACAAGAGTCTTCGTTTATATTTCGACAGATATATTTATCCCTGTAGATGAGCTTATCTCGAGTCATAATGAGATAATCGAGACAGAGCCATAACGTGGTGAGCCGACATGTCAGTACATCATCATTGATTAGAGGCGACTCCTTCACTGACGAGCCCACGTCGTTCGCTATTGAAGCCACGTCCACTGCATTAATAGAGTCGTATCTCCTATCAACCACGTGGGGTGCATTAATTAAGCTCCATGTGTCTGTCGTATTTAATGAGGTAATATTTTCTATCATTCTCTGTTACCAGGTCGCCATAATGAAGAACTCATATCCTAATATGAACTTGTTAAAATTCGCACCGGTCCCCTAGCTTATATAAAGGTAACTGGAGGGAGTTCGAGATGATCTTCTTCTCCTACGACCTCCTTTGTTTTTTTCTCTTAGTATTTCCCTTTTTCTTTCTTGCTTTGGTCACCTCTAACTTGAGCGTCGGAGAGGCGCCGTCGAAATCTCTCTCGACGTCCTCTTTCACTCTTACTTGTTCTCCCTCAAATCTCCCAGCTGCTTCGCTAGACACCCGCAAACGTTGTCAGAGCTCGCCCCACCACTCGGATCACCGCTCGGATTCCTCATCGGAGGCGTGTCTATAATTTCTCTATCAAGCAAGCTCGTTGAATACAATGGACCCACCCAATTGCCCGAGTCACCAGCTTCGCCAAATCACCCTCAGTCGAGTCAGTAGAACCTCCTCCGAGTCATCCTCATCCCAGTCAAGTATTTCGTCTCGGTGTTTCAGTCTCAACATAACTGTTGACTATACATTTTTTTTATATTCAAACTTCCAATAATTAATATTGTTTTTATGATTTTTAATGTCAATGGTATATTAATTTTTTTCATCTTAGTCATCGAGTTGTATAAGACAGGGGTGGATCTAGAGGGTTTTGGGGTTCATGTTCCTCCCCCTCTCAATTTTAAGCGAGTACTATCAAATTTTTATTTATTTATTTATTTATTAAATAAACGTTATTAGATTTTAGTACGACGGTCTCCCCCGTATAAAATCCTGGATCCGCCTCTATGACATGGTCCCTATGGGGATAACGCATTGGCCAGATAGTGTGACAGTTGTAGAATGGATATGGGTCAATTCGAGAGGAAGGTCTAAAATCCCTCTCTCGACTTAGATGATTCTTCATTATCTTTGATCAATATGTCAAAGTCCAAAAGGATCCTCTATATTTTACAGAGAGTTATATAAGATGAGAAAATATATATGATTACATGGTGTCTTGCCGCCGAGGATATGCTTTATTTATTTATTTATTTTTTATTCATTTCGCGTACGTGTAGCTCCTTCATTCCACATATATAAAAATTAATTGATTTTCAGCCCTTGTTTCTCGAGTGCTTAATTTACAAACTTCAAGAGCACCATTTAGGGGGTGAAAATAATCCGTCAAGCAAGCTAGAACCTTACCTTAATTAAGCCATTACATGTGAAAACAAATCAAAGCGTATTGACAATTAATTAACTGCATGCATAAACGACGACTAGAATGGGGTGGTCTGTGAGATAGCTCACGAGCAGAAGCAACAAGATTTCCCGTAAGATGTCGTAATCCACTACAGTGGACGAGCAGAAACTCAGCTACAATGGAGTTCTTGATTCTTAGTAGCATGCGTCCATTCGAAGTCGGGCGGCAGTGGAAGTTAAAGTGCAAAGGGACAGCTCTCACTCTCCATATTTCCCCATCACTCACGTCTTTCTTTTCTTTTCTTTTTTTTTCTTTTCTTTTCTTTTTTTCACTGCACTGAAATTAGCTGCATTAGGTACGGAGTCACGTAATCAAATTTATAATATAATATTATATTATGTACGATAATCTTTGATTATAAAGATTATTATATATATTCTTTTATTTATTATTTAGATTGTAATTTATATTATTATAATAAAATAATAAAAATATCTTTATAATTTCATCCGAATATAATCAAAATTTTAATTGATTCTCCGTGACATATCGTCACCGCCATCATCAATCTCCGATTGTCGGCCTTCGATCATCGCCGATCGCCATAGGTTGGGTCGATGGCGACGTCGATCGATCATCAGCCGCACAATCACCGATGGCTATCAGTCACTGACCGATGGTCCCCAACTCTCGGTGATCTTTGGCCATTGGCTATTGATGATCGTCGATGGTCCTCGATCGTTGGAGATCGTCGATCGCTAGTGGTCCATGGCCATCGGCGATCGTCGGTCGTCGACAATCCTTGGCCATTGACGATCGTTGATCGCCAACCGTCGACGGTCATCGATCGCTTATTTGATCGAAAGAACGAAAGCTAAAATTAAAAGTATATTTGATATTTAAATTTTTGACCTCGTAATGCAATCGGATTATATCGTTTTTACCTTAGAATCCAGATTATAACATTTCATTATCTTTTATAATTAGGATTACATTATATCATTTTAAAATTACAACAAATAAAATAATTTATCATCATGATTACCTCGTATCAAAAGCAGTCAAAGTATTCAAATTTTCGACTCGATTAATTTTGAAAATGATCAGTCATGTCATACGGATTTCTAACGGAGTGCTAGGTAATTTTTAGGTGAGATATGCTCCACCGATCTTCATGACAAATTAAGAAGTACTCGTATGGATAGTCTCAACAACTACAACGTCTTTGATTTATTATTTCATTTAGACAAAAATCTTATAAATATTTTATGATTGAAGATTGAACAATAAATATCTGAAAGTCAAATTAGACATATAATTGCACTCTAGTCCTCCTGGAGTCATCACTCACCTCTCTTGTTCATGTTCCATGGGGTTAGAAATAGTGTTATCGAATTGTCCCCATGGTTTTTCCTCATTTTCTTCGACAATTTGCGCCACTGGAATCTTTCGAATTTGTTGGCATTGAATTACTCATAGTTTATCAACAATACACTGATTAATGGATATATATTTTTTTATAATTTAGATGTTTAGTTTTCATCGATCTTGAAGATAGACGATGTTTTTTTCGAATTAATTCCAAGTATAATCTACATATATTTATAGTACAATATTTAGAATATTTATTTCCAATAACATTTAAATTCTGATTATCTGAGTTTAATGGGCCGAGCCCAAGCGATCCATTTCTGTGTAGGGATGGAGATGTCGGCATTATTGGCAGCATTTGGTTGGGTAATCAATATTGTAATGTAATAAACATGATGAATTATTTTATTTATTATAATTTTAAAAATGTAATAAGATGCAATCAAAATTATAAAAGATAATAAAATATCGATATAATATGATTATATTATTAGATTAAAAATTTAAATGTCAAATATACTTCTAATTTTAATTCTCGTTCTTTGGATCAAATCAATGATTGACGATTGGTAATCGACGATTGCTAACGATTGGCGACCGTCGACGATTGTCAACCATCGCCGATCGATCGACATCCGTCGATGGTCGATCGACGACCACAGATGATCGACCGACTACTGCAGATGACCAATGGATTTCGTGATGACCAACCGACTATCGCGGATGGTTGACCGATTGCTGTAGAATGTCAACGATCATCAACCGACAATGATTGATCATTGCTGATGATCGAGGACCATTGAGCGATGACCGTCGCTATTAATGATCGACAATCGACGACGATCGACAATCAACGACTGAGAGTCAGTAGCCACTTGCATATGACGATCGCTAGGGGTAGACAATCGGAAATCAACGATGACGATGACAGTTACAAAGAATCAATTAAGATTTTGATTATATTCCGACGAAATTATAAAGATATTTTTATTATTTTATAATAATATAAATTATATTGTTAGTAAAAAAATATTTTATATATATATATATATATATATATATATATATATATATAAAATAATCTTTATAATTAAAAATTATATTAGCTGATAAATACAGTACTATAATATAACTTACAATAAATTTTATTATATTATAAATTTGATTATATCATCCGTACCGTACCAAACGCATTTGGCTTAGGGGAGGGAGTAATCAGTAATGGGAGGAAGAGGTGGGAAAGGGCGGGACGGCGGAAGCGATGATGGTGGTGGCGCAACAACCGATGGAGCAGGAGGGAATGGAAAAGAAAGCGTCGGTGGAGGCGAGGGTGGGGGAAACAATGGCGGGATGAGGGTGAACAGAGGAAATGGGAAGAGTGGAAGGAGCTGCGGCGGCGCGAAGAAAGGGGGAATCGGGGGTGAACGGGGGGAAGGGTAAAACCGACGAGGACGGCATGGGGAACAGCGTATGTACCGACGCGAATGAGAAAGGAAAGGTCGGCGGAGGAGGCGGAACGACCATGGGAACCCACAGAGGGGACAAAAGAACAAAGAGGCGTTCGCGGAGCTCCTCACCCGTTCCTCGCCACCATCGTCGTCATCTCCGCACGAGTTTGCATTTCTCTTCGGCGGGCGGTCTGTAATTCAGGGCATTGAGATTGTCAATACACCGCATTCCCCTCGCCGGATCTGACCGCAACATGCTCGCTCGCGGAGGCTGCTCAAATCAGGGCCAGTGCAATCCATCGACGAGCTCTCGAGCAGGCTCACTCGGCAGGAGGCCTTCAAATCCTAGCCTTCTGTGCGCTCAAATCCACCGACCGCCTGGATTTCGAGCATGTTCACGCCAAATTCTCTCTTTGGCGAAGAACAGCGACGAGAGAACGATGAAGTTTTTTGGATAACGAGCTTTTTTGCTTCCTCCTCAAAACCATCTTTGCTCGACAGATCCATTGTGGTCTAGACCGGTTACGATATCTGGCTTCCATCGAGCCGGTCGGGTTCACTCCTCATTAACAGATACGTCCCTAAAATTTATTTTTTTTAGATTTTCTATTTAAGAAAGTTATGGGATATATTTGCAATTTCGCCTATTTTATTTTAGCGGCTTCTTTGTCACGCCGTTTGAAGGGGCTTCAAAGAAATGGCTACTCGGCAAATTACCAGGTCAAATTGAATAATTTTCTCGATAAGGAAATAATAATAATTGTAATATAAAAATAAAATAAAAGAGTAGAAAATTCCTACTTTTGCACTTGCGCCGCCGAGGGTATTCTCCCTCCTCCGTCTTCGTCGGCTGCTGCCCGATTGGCGATGGCTTCTCATCTCGCGCGTCGTCTCATCCCTCGCCCTGTCGCGGTGAGTTCTGTATTTCCTCCCTGAAGATCGAGATCTGTTTTTTTTTGTCGGATGGTTTCCTGTTTTCTTTGTAAGCTGCTTGTTGGTTCGATTTGATGGTAGACCGCGATCCTTGCCGAGAGGATGATTGCGTTTTTTCTTATTTTCTTCGCTTGTCGAGAGCTTGTAGTTGTGGCTTTGCGAGGTCGTAAAGTGGAGCGTCAATGTCTTGTCGATTCTGCGTCTGTTTGGGAGGAGTTGGATCGGCTGAATGAGATGTGGATCTAGAAGGAGACGTTGGTAGAAGAGGATCTAAAGGCATTAGTCAATGACGGTTGAGATCCTTTTTAGGGTTTTGTTCTCTACCCAATATCGTGTCGGCGCAAAATGGACAACTTTGCCATCATTAGGAAAATTTCTCCTTTATTACTCTTCCCTCCAAAATTGAATGTCAAACTGCCTTTTTGTTTTCACAATTGATTGTCACTCCATCTACAGTCTGCTCTATATTGAATTCATATTATTGGGAGCATAAGAATATGCAACTATGAAATGGCAAGCTAAAATTCGAATAAACCTCAATTTCAAAGCTTTAGCTTCATCAAGCATTTTCAAATTCCTAACTTTTACTGCAGCAAAGACATGTTTCTTCGTGGTATAAATTTCAGACTAATGTCTGGATTTGGGAGTTTGGAGCTTTGATAGTCTTCTTTGGTTATTATTTATTGTTGTTCTAAGGCCACATACACTGGAAGTATGATATGGCCCGTTCACTCTGTTTCGATTTTCATATCATTCATTAATTAGGGGCACCATGAGTCATAAAATATTCTCCTCTCCTTTTTTTTTCAGGCATTATTTTACTTGAGAAGTTATGGACATGCCCGCCACATTAGCCATTGCATTCTCCGTGGTGATTTATTTACCTTTTACTAGTTTACTTCTCCATGTAGCACAACGTGAGTATTGATGTCAATTTTGCTTTCAGGTGGTTCTGTCCGTACAAAACCTATGAGGTTAGTGTTTTACTTTATTTTTGAAATAATTGTTGCTTCTTTTTCTTTTGGATGATACACCACCCTGCACAAACATGAATTTATTTAATAGAATCTATGTTATCTGGTGCTGCTTATTGTATGTATAATTCTCCTTGAATTTGCAGAGAGGCTATGGAGTTCTTCCCAAGGCCATCACCTTACAAGTTCTGGAGTAGATCATTTGCTTCTGATGGTGAGTTTCATATACCTGCTTTGAGGACATTCTTATGATTTTTGTTTCCTGACCTGCATTTTTTCTTCCCTTTATTGAAGGTGATCTGGTTGATGCTGTTGTTCCATATATGGGGGAATCTATAACTGATGGAACTTTAGCAACTTTCCTGAAGAGTATGCTATCTTTATGTTCTTTCCCATTTCCATGTTCACCAAGATATGTGCATAGACATGTTTTCTTGAATCGTGTGCTGATCAAAGTTTCCCTTTTATTTTCTGTTCTTTTGCACTGAATGTGAATTAAATCATCATTAGTTGGTTTCTATCTTTTCGTGAATGTAGTGAAATTTTGAAAGGCAAATGTCACATATCATGAGTTATCAAACTCGCTCAAGGGAATCAAACTTCTTTTGATTTCCTTGTCGGAGAAAACTTGCAAGTCCTTTCAACCTCATGACTGACTATTTATGAAATCACTTAAATGAAGTATCAAATTATGTCCTACAAAATGAAAAGTTGAAGTTCTAATTAGATACCAGACCTTGATCTAGACAAGAATGTTTGAAGACTGATATTAAAGAAGTAAAAACTAATAGCGATTCAACCATTCCTAGTTGCTATGGAAACTTAAAACACTGACTTATACCTTCCTAACACAATAGGCCTCACCATTAGAGTAACATGTAGGCTCTCCCTTTAACAGGGAATAAAAAACAGCAAGGTTGGGAAAATAAATAAAGAAATAGGCTCTCATAGCTCGTTTGATACCAAGTTGAAAGAAAAAGAGTACTTGATTTTGAAGAATGCAATTATACCCATGAATATAAAATCATAACCAAAACAATATTACTCGATTTGGGACTATCTATTTGAGCAAAACCAACAATAATGGCCATATTTGGAATCAACTGTGCAGGTCTTTTTATGTCATTGAGCTTTGTGTGATGTCTTATCCTTGGTGATTCCAAGGGGATTTAGGTCATCATCAGTTGTGTAATTTTTATTTGACCATCTTTACACTATTACTCTTAATTCAGTAGTACCTTAACATATTTATTTTGATCAGTTTTTCTCGTTTTACAAATGTGAAATCAAAGTTTTGAGTCTTATATATTGGTATTGGGAACAGAACCTGGTGATAGAGTTGAAATCGATGAACCTATTGCACAGATTGAAACTGACAAGGTATTAGTGCTCTCTATTGTTACATAAAACATTTTTTGGTTAGTTTAAGGTTACATCCGAGATCCTTTAATTAACTGTTGTCATATTAATATATGTTTCAGGTGACTATTGATGTAGCTAGTCCTGAAGCTGGAGTTATCCAAGAGGTTTGAGATTCTACTTGTGCTACCCTTTTTTGTAATACCTTGTAGATTTTGAGTTTTTTTATTGCCATGTACTACTGATAGTTCATTGCCAAAGAAGGGGATACAGTGACTCCTGGAGCCAAAGTAGCCATTATATCCAAGTCTGCCCCTAGTGACACTCATGTTTCTCCATCAGATGACAAGCTTAGCGAGGGCACTGGAGCTGCTGTTCCTGCTGAGAAAAAGATTGACACACAAGTGCCGAAGTCTGAAGTTCCTAAAGCAGAAAAGCTGAAAACACCTCCTCCTCCACCCCCTCCACCCCCTAAAACCTCGTCCTCAGAACCTCAACTTCCTCCCAAGGAAAAGGAAAGACGTGTAGGTCTCATTTGATTAAAATTTATGATTGTGTAAAACAGTTGTAGTGTCCTGCATGATATTTGCTAAGTATAATGACAGGTTCCTATGCCAAGACTAAGGAAAAGAGTTGCTACACGTTTGAAGGATTCACAAAATACATTTGCAATGTTGACCACATTCAATGAAGTAGACATGTAAGTATTCATTTTCTTCTTGAATTCTATTCTTGATGCAATTTTCGTTTTTCTATTTTCTTATTATAGAATATATATCATCATAAAATGGTATAATTTTAAAAGAGTAAATTTGTCTTCATGCTACATGACATCAGCTTGCTTGCCAAAAACAAAAGGAGGTAGTTGTTTAAGTATTTTTTTCTTTATTATATGTGTAAGATGAAGGAAAATCAATTAGTTAATGGGATGGAAAGACAACTCAATCTCCATGCCTTTTGATAAGTGATGTCATTTGTGATAAGTTCTAGGTGACATGGGCAATCACCCACATTAATTTGCCTAATCCTCCGTGTTAACATCAAGATTAATCGTTATGTTACAAGAGCATTTTACATTTCTAGGTAGTACTAGAGGACCTGATTCTCCTGCTATTATGTTCAGGGTGAGTTGTGTTGAAGTCTGGGCTACACCTTATGGCCTGGTTGTATGGTAACTTAATACTTGAGGGCCTGATTCTTGTACTGAGTCCAGGGCGAGTTGTGTTGAAGTATGGGCTACACCTAGTGGCCTCGTTGGATGATATCTCAGTAGGATGAATGGCCATTATCAGAGGATTTTAGTTTATAAGCAACAGTGTGCCTCAACTAGCGTATTTCTTGAGGCATGCACTAATATAAGCTATGATCCATTGTTAACTGAGGGAAGAGATGATCTCACTTCATTTGGTGAATCTTTGCTAGATGAAAATATGGTGAAATTTTATTTTTCTGATTTGCAATATGCTCTATCCATGATCCATGTCATGGAGACTCAGTGGATGACAAAAGAAGAGCAAATCTTGCTGTGCCTTGAACCATTGGCTCGTATTGAATCTCATATATCTTGAACCACATGACAATCATTGCATAAATGTCTCAAACGAGTCAAATTAGCATTGTGGCAAAAGAAAATCTCTGATAAGTTGAGTACCTTGTTTTTGGCCATAGGAGACAGGTTGGACAAAAAAAAAGTGCAGTAGTTGCAGTATTTAATCATAGGGAAAAAGTTAGAAGAAAAATTGCAGTGTTGTACTCTGATTATCACATATTCCATTCATATAGCAGAAATAAAGAAGCTGCTTAGAATATTTAACAAAGCTGTGCCAGCAGATTGTTGTCTTGATTGCCAAATATTGTAACTTAATGGTGTTCTCAATTCCATCATAAAGTAAAAAAAAAAGAAGTATTTTTCTATAAATTTTTTAATTTCCAGTCAAACTGAATTTTGAGCAGATGTGGGAAAGTAGGCCAAACATCAAAGAAGATGTACGATAATAGGAAGGAAGCAGTAATTAGAGCAAAGAGAAGGAAAGAAGTGATCATGGTAGGAAATTGTTTCCTTGATAGGAATGATGCGCTAGTAGTGGTTGACAACGTCAAGGAGTGATGATGGACATTAATACTACCATTGGATCATGGAATGAAATTGTTCCGGAGTAGAATAATTATTTCTTGGAAATGGCAATGATAAGGAACAGAAAAAGAGTATGTATTCTTGGTTTGGTCCATTGAATGAAATTAGATGAATCAGTTTTAATTTCTATGGGTGGATTATAGGGATGTTACAAGTAATAAAATCTCCACAATGATAAGTTCTCTCTCCAAGTAAGACAGTGGTTTGTGTGGCCTGCCAGATGCTAGCTACATTCACCTGGATATCTAGGGACCCTATTCAATAGTAAGGAATAAGCTAATAAGATTCAAGAATAAGAATTTCATGGGAATTGATATTCCAAGTTCATTTTTGAATGAATTAGCAATTCTTCTGGACCAAGCTCACCATAAGATCAATGATTCGACAACTCCAAGATAGGCTGAACTCCATCCAGTACTTATCTATATATAAAGAGTTGGTCAGAATCGAATTAATGCCTTAGTGATGTAATGCCAATTGGAGAGAAATGGAGGTTGAAGAAGGGGGTTGGAGGATGTCAGTTAGGGACCACTTTTGGAAACGACAGAACTTTGCCACATATGTTAATATTTTTTCCTTCATTTTGTTATAACATGATGTCGAATCAGCTTTCTGTTTTATCTGAAATATGAAACAAAGACAGATTTTTCTTTTCTCGTTTCGTCCTGTTTAATTCATCGGACAACTATACACTGTAGGACTAATCTGATGAAGCTCCGCTCTGATTACAAAGATGCCTTTGTCGAAAAACATGGCGTGAAGCTGGGACTCATGTCTGGTTTTCTTAAGGTAATTGACCCGACGACGGTTAGTACCCTTTTATTTGCCTGTCTATCTAATGTTAGTTGTTCATGTTGTTAGGCTGCCGTGTCTGGACTCCAAAATCAACCAATCATCAACGCAGTCATCGATGGCGATGACATCATATACAGAGACTACATTGATGTCAGTATAGCAGTCGGTACACCTAAGGTCTGTTCAACATCTAATCGCCTTAGATGATCTAATCAAATAGTTTTTAAACACTTTTATTTCATGCACATTGTGGGTGTCCTGAAATGCTGTTTCAAATGTTTCAAGCATTCAATCCCTCATCCATTCTTAATTTGCACAGGGTCTTGTGGTTCCGGTTATCCGCAATGCCGATAGAATGAACTTTGCGGATATAGAAAAGGAGATTAACACCCTTGCTAAGAAGGCCAACAATGGGACAATTTCGATAGACGAGATGGCTGGAGGCACATTCACCATTTCGAACGGCGGTGTCTATGGAAGTCTTCTAAGTACACCAATCATCAACCCCCCACAAGTAAGGAAACTAATTGCTTTAAAATCTTAAGATTGAACTGTGGCTCTGATATGATAAACTAACTGTTGCATGTTTCTTCAGTCTGCTATCCTAGGAATGCACTCCATAGTGCCCCGTCCGATGGTGGTTGATGGTAACATTGTCCCAAGGCCGATGATGTATATCGCGCTGACCTACGATCACCGATTGATCGATGGAAGAGAAGCGGTCTTCTTCCTGCGACGCATTAAAGACGTGGTTGAGGATCCACGAAGGCTTCTTCTCGACTTGTAGTCACATTGAGAGGCTGACGATGCATCAATGGCCACCTTTTGTCACAAATAAAAGATGCTGTCTCGAAACAAATTTTCCTGCCGTAGTTTTACTGTTGCACAAGGTTTTATTTATGCGTTGCATCATGACCTGTGTTTTTGAGCAGATCGTCTATTAGTTCACTGTGGAATTTGAACTTCCATGGCCGCATTGAACGGTTTTTTTCTTTCTGAACTGAGATACAGAAAAAGTTTGGAGACGTTCTATTTATTTGAGTACAACGTTGTGCCGATCTAATTTTATGGAGTACAGTATGATCCTCCTCGTTTTTGGATTCTATTTTAGATTATATTATTAGACGAATGATCTCCTAGGTAAGAATTTGTCAATCTAACGGTCTACAGCTATTATGAGAAAGATAAATTACGGAGAATTTTATGATTCTTAATATGGTGATCAAGACAAGATATGTGGAGATTATTTGAATCTAAGAAAGGATTTTAGACATTTTTTGGAATCGATCTTTGTTTTATCCGCAAGCTCTATCGTGTTGTAATCATCATGCTATTCCCGTGGAGATGAATGATTTTCTATCCAATTCATTCGTTAGTACATATTTTTTTATTATTTATCAAATTTTGAATCTTATAAGATCAGACGATACATAATGGAATTGTTTACGGATATTAACAGATAAATTGTATAGGATAATATTTTTATATATTATTATTTATATTTAAATGAATTTATTTTTATTTTATTTTATCGTTTCTAATTAAGTTTCATTTGATTTGTATATTTGAAAAGGAGTTCCCTCCAATAAAATTTGAATTTTGAAAAAAAAAAATCTTTTGTAAAATAGAATAAAATTGTGTATAATAGATTCTTTTTTAAACTATACGGGTGGGAGTTTTGTATATTGAATTATTTTTTATTTTATTTATATATTTATAATAATTTTATATTATCTAATTGAATTGTTTATAGTCTAATCTAAAATGAAAATGATTAGAAATCGAAAAGTATAATGAGAAGGGAGAAAAAACAAAAAGAATGTTCGAGGTGTATTTTGATTGAAAAAACAAAAATAGACTCTTTTAGAAGCTGATTGATTGCAAACTAACTTAGTTTGTCGGTTGACCAAGATGGACAAACCGATCCAGCTTATTTAGGCTAACTTTGTTGCTGTAAGCGATATCCATTAACTCGATCAGCTTGGCTTTGAATGAACTGATATTATGGGCTTTTGTTTAAATCTAAAAGGATTAGACAACTCCAGTTTTATTGTTTCAAATCATTTAAATCGGATGCTATGAAAGTTGAAATTGATTTATCCAGTTGTCATTTCATTTTATTCTGATTTTTTCATTGTTCTAAATCCATTCTTTTTCATCGCAGAGGAGTACGGTGCAACCATAAAATACAAAAAAAAATTTCACGTAATGATCCAGTTCGATTTTCTATTGGAATATATTTGAGGAGGGTGAATATAAAAAATCTATATTTAATGACTTTGAACGAAATAAATTGGATTAAAAATTTATCTTCACATATATAATACGGTTTTGATATTGAACAATTTTATAGAAATGGTGTGACTGTAAAAATTGAATTTAATCGTCAAATTGCGAATACTATTCGAAGAATTGTCAAAAGAACCGATCTATAACGGGGCGAATCAATCCATCATAAATTCAATATTTAACAGGAGGAATGAATCAATCTGCCATCCCGACATATTGAAAAATTTCGAATCCAATCCAATGCAAAATGGATTGCGGATTAGACAAATTAGCCTGCGAGGCAAAAAAAAAAAACTCTAAAATTACAATCACTCTAAAAAATACAAAATACTATCTCAAAATATCATTTACACATAGTCAAAGTAATTCTATTTGAAGAAAAAAGAGATATTATTTTCTCTTATTAATTGAATATAATAAATTAAATTAAATTCACTTAATATAAGTACATAGACAAATTAAAAATATTTTACTAGAGATTTTCAATTTTTTTAATTCACGGACCAACTCAAATTCACATTTGAATTGATAAAATTTCAATTCAATCCATTTAAATTATTTAACGGAACAAATCAATTCGACAAATCCAATCTAAATTGACAGATCTATTATTCGAATTTATCTTGATTCGATGAAAAACTTTGTAAAACTGAATCAGTCGCTTCATAATTAATTGAACTGAAAGGTCGGAAATTTGATACGAATAAAAAAAAAAAATGAAGAACTATTCTTCCAACTTAAGCTCGTGTTTCCGGCTTAATTTATCTGGAAGAAAAGACAGGAGCCTAATATGGAACATAGATTACCCACCATCTTTGTCATCCATGATCCATCCAATTCCAAGGGTTGCAGAGCAGAGAGTTTGGGCACCAAGAAGCATTTTAAAAAAATGTATAAAGAACACACGTATTGCAACTTGCATAAATATGCCAATTGTAGCTCCTGTCGGAGCGTTTTTTCTTTAAGAAGAAGAAGAAGAAGAAATAAATACGCTGAGGCCATCCTCTACCCAGTCGCAACCTGGAGGTATTAATGCACATTACAGAATAAACCAAAGACAAGGATGTTATCTTCCTCGAGCTTTGAACACCAACTCCTGCAGTTTCCATAATCTCAATTGGAAATGTTTCAGGGTTTGGATATCATCAGTGTAAATCATCCCGTCGGATAATTTGGGAACTTTTTCCGGACATAGGAAGGTGGGAAGTTGTAATTGCCATGCTATCATCCTTTTTGTCTCAGCCTAAAGAAGTCTGAGATGTGCTGTGTCATTCAGCCTCTTTATCTGCCATCCCGTTCTTAGAGAATGATGTAGAACTGTCGCAGATGAATCATCAATTGTGAGTTTCTGAGACATCATAGGACTGCATTCCAGAAGGCCAGTGAGGAGACATTTAATTGGAATTGCGTGAGTGAAGAATCCGATGGAAGAAACCATGTTTTTACTGACATCAGAAAGGAGGTTTGATTGAGCGACTTCCCTGGGGGCGAACTCTTCATCCGTCTCGTTGTCTCCAGTAGTCACATATTGAAGCCTGCTCTTACCAGATTTCTTCTTCTGCAGAGATGACCGGTTCAGCCTGTATAGCAGATCCCAGTGAGACCCATCTCGATCTTGAATTGAATTAGTCGAACTATTCTGTGATAGTTCCTTTGACTCAATTCGATGGATCGATATATCGGCCGGTCCCAGCCTCTCAGATAATCTCACGACTGTCCTGTTAAGAAATTCAGTCATCCGAAATGCCACCTGCCGAAGTGATTCTCCGGAAGGAGCACAAAAATCAGGTTGTGTCCTTTCGATCAAATTAAGCATTTCGGCGGTGTAAGCTTCTGTCTGCAGGCAACCTTCCCATTGCCCCTGACTGATCTCAAGCAAAGCATCAGATGATTGGATCTGCTCCTCGGAAAATCCAAGCTCCTACATGCATGACAAATAACAAGTAATTCAACGACTGAAACAATAAAGCAGAAACTGATGTAGATCCCAGCACATTCCAAAGTTTAGTTACGACGAATAAAAAGTTAGATCAAACTTTATGAATAATGAAAGGCTTATTCTCTAATAATCAAACTCACTTTATTTGTTTAAATTATATAACTCATTAATGTTCTTGCTGCAATATAATAGATTGTCACATAATTTCAAGATAGTAAGGAGGCGAAAGCTATATTTATTATCAATCTCATCTAAGTAAAATGAAAATTATCTAATAATTTGTTGTAGACAAGGTGGAGGAATGGCGTGACCTGGAAAAAAAACCCAAGAATACTAAAAATAGATTATCTTAAAAGATTTTAGCAATGTGGCAAGAGAACACGCCAACATCTTTTTGATAATGTAGGTTCTAACTCGTGTATCAGATTGGTAAACAAGCAAGAAGGCAACAACCAAAGTTAGGCTTAAACATGGGTCGACATTTCTTTATTGACATGTTATTGTTAGTGCTTATAAGATTCATATATCTCCACATTGATATAATATTGTCCACTTTAAACCTAAACCCTCATAGTTTTTGTTTTTGGATTTTACTCAAAAGGTCTCATACCAATGGAGATATCTTTTCATCTTATAAGCACGTAATCTTTTCCATGTCTTATGAATATGAGACTTTAATTGTATGCTCAATATTCTCAACAGCTATATCCAAATATCTTTCTACCTCACAACCCCTGTTCATGTGTATGGATGGGGCATGGGAACAGTTGACCAACTAAAGCCTGAAGATAAAGGATAAAATACATTAAGTCAATAGATGATTATGGTAATATTGTGAAAATTAGAACATTCGAGTAACCAGGTATAAAACATTGTAAACACTACATAAATACTATAATTTTCTAGTTTTGCCATAAATCTAATCCTCAATATGCACACAAGTTCAAATTTTCGCTGCTAATGCTAAGTACCTAACGCAAATAGGCAAATGCATATGTTGTCGAGTCAGTTGGAATTTTAAGCAGCTAATTAGAATAAGGTAATTTTCTTACTTGAACCACCTATAACCAATAAGGGACTGCATATCACATATGCAAACTGACACCCTCTCCAGAACATCTAGGTGGCAGCATATGCAGTCCCCTGGGCTGTTTTTCAAACATTAGAAGCTTAGAAATTAATCAAAAATATCACAGGTAAACATTGCTCCAAAAAAACAATGAGGTAGAAGTACAAATAAGGTCTATATATACATATTCATAAATAAAACCATTATGAAGGTGGAGCAAGGTTGAAAAACTATCTAGTAACAAGCAGTACATTCGATTTTTAAGAGTCCACTAAAAAGTTAGCAGATAGATCACTCAATTCCAGATCGTAAACTAGGAACCTCCTGAGCAAGGAAACACACTACGTTGAGTCCAATTGAATTTTAAACTGATTTTTATTGCTTGGTAAATTGTGAATTATTTGGCAATTTAGAGTCAATGCCTTTTATTTTAGTAATTAATCAGGGGGATAATTGTGTTTTGAATTTGTCTCCCAATTTGGCAATTTATTTTCTAGATTTCATTTGGGGTTGGGTTTATAAAAGAAATTCAGATTCCATGTGTATCATCTAACATGAGCATGGAAAAGATACAATGCGCTATATTGAGTTCTACAGTCTCTTCCTCGTCAAAAGGTTTCACCTTTTTGTCACTACCATAAGTTGGAAATTTTGCTACTTCTAGAGTTGTGTTCAAGTTCTAAGACAAAGGCCCTACGTGAGCAATTGAATGCTATGCGCCCTTGCCATGACAGTCTTAGCATTGAATATTGGATTGGTGTTTTTTGGCAAGTGAATGTATGACATTTCAATTTCTGAGCTAGTACATGAAAATCATCAATTCGGTTCAAGATGAAACTTAAAAGTTTCCAACCATCTCAAAGATGATGCCATATGCATAATTTCTAATGAGTTGAAACTGGCTACCTTGATCCAAGACTGAGCCTCACATAGGTGAGAAGTCTTTGATACCCTGTGTCACCTATTAATAAAATTTAGTTCACATTTTTTTTTCTTAATTCAATCAAAAATCATATAGTCAAAATTCGACAGTAATGACGGATTGTTTTCATCTAAACTAATTCTCTTGGTTAGGATATGACGGAAGTGACTCCATTTTCATTCAGTTATTTCTGAATAAATGGATACAATAGAAGAGTAGAGCAGTTCGAAGATCTGAACCTGATTGAGAATTAATATAAAGAAACTATGCAACTGATAAATTGCGTCTTTCCCAATCAAACTCGGTGTAGAAGAACAGAAATTTATGATTTGAGCAGAAATTTTTAAGTTATTAAGAAAGGAGAAAGTTACCCTGCAAACAAGAGCAGCAGTAGCCCTCGCCCGATCCAAGGGCGAGCTGTAGACTTCGTCGAACCTAACTCCCTGCGACTTGAGGAAGATGGACAACGCCCTAGTCTGCCGTTCCCCATTCGAGGTCAGCCCAGCTGCATCCGCCCACCGACCGCCGACCAGATCCGGCCGGAGACTGGCAGCGCACTCACCGTGGGCAATCAGAATCACCTCCGTGATCCGATCCGCCGCTACAGAGGCGACGCCGCGAGGCAAGAGGGCCAGGGGAGGAGGCGGAGGGAGGAGGAGGACGTTGCATGGGTCCCAAACCTTGATCGAAGGCCCGAGCAACCGAGGCGTTCCGGCCGCGGAAGGCTGGGGGGAGAGAGGAGAAGCGGAAGCACGGCAAGGGAGGATTTCCGGCTCCTGCTCGAGGATCTTCTCCTTGGAAGGGATGATGGGGTTCCTGGACATGACACCGACCTCCTCTTCGTCATCCTCGTCGTCGGACGCCACGACAACAGGCTGCGAGGACTGGGCAGAGCCCATAGCGAGAGAGGGAGGCGCCGGCCGGCAGGGGAGGCGTAAATGCTACCGCATTGAGCGAGATCTGCGGCGGCGGCGGGGGGATGGTCATCTTCACGATCTATTCTCCAGCTGTAAGAAAGAGAAATGATGACGTCACTCGTACAAAGCCGAGAAAATTTCATCTTCACCCGAGACTTTACTTTCTTTTCAAAAGCCCCATCAAATCTTTGTAAATTATCAAAAGTCCTCCAGAATTCAAAATTTTTTGAAGTATTTTAACTCCCATCGTTATTATTATTATTATTTGATAATTTAAATATTCAAATCTTCAACTTCACTTATTTTAAGAATATATCGATTATATCCTATAGATATCGTCCACTAGAATATATCAAGAGAGTATGATAGAATCAATGAGTATCTTATGATTCGATCAAATTCCACTGTTGGAAGCCCTTCGAATTTTAAACAGTAAAAACTCAATTTAAAATTTTAAAGAGCAGTGTCTAGAACAATAAAATAAAATCATAACAATTTGACATCGCCTATCTTATGATCCAATCTTGAAGACTCTCATTGTTAGCCGCTAGAGTTGATATCGTTGGTAAGTTTACAAAAGTATATCTATAGTGGATAGAAATCAATCTCTGAGTTTCACCGTCTCGACTCTCAATGGTCCCTATCTGTGCACTTATCAATCACACTCATGATTTATCTCCTCCATCGATAGGACAATCAGAGGGGACTGTTAGTATGACCATTCCATTTTTTTTCTTTGAAGACTCTCGTTGTTAGCTTCCAAGGCTAGCTCAATTGGTAAAAAACACATAAGAGTAATTCTTAAGTGAACAAAAGTCAATTTCTAAAGATTTCATCACTCTGTAGATCACAATCGGAATCTGATCAAACGACAATGCCAATGACGATCAAAGAAGTGTATTCCGTATTACTGTATTTGCTCGGACGTGCACGAGTTGTGCAATATAAAGAATACAACGTAATATTCTCGTGTGTATACATATATAGAAATATTTTTCTACACAACTCATTCGTGAATATCTTCATTATCCACTATCCAATCGGGTGTGTATTATAATTCAATTTTTAAATTTTAGAAAATTGGACTATAAATAACAAAGTGGTCGCGAATATATATATATAATAACTCTGTTATTCCAACGTTGTGAATTATGACAAAGTCTCAAGTTCCATAAAGACATTGGTAATGCAACAACAACACAAAAGATTTGCATGATTTGGAAGCTTTCTTCATACAGCTTTGAACTTCTTCTCCACTTGAGCCGCTCCAGTAATCTTCTTCCAAGTCCTCGTCGCGATAAGCAGCGGTATGACAACCCACCAGGCGTTCGCTCCCACGTAGTATTCCCAATAATAGACCGGGCTCATCGCGAAATTGTCTCCCTCCAGAAAAGCAGTGATGAAGTAGACAAGGCAGCCATAGAGTTGTCCAAGACAAACTGCAAACTGAAGAATGTAACTGTAGGGTTTTCTTGTAGCAATTGCGTACCTGGAAAGTACCACAATGAGCTGAAGTTACAAACTGAACATACCGATAAGGATGACAAAGCCTTCTTGACTCAAGCTTAAGCTTTGGTCAGTTATTCTGTCTATTAGTCTCGATTGAAAATATTATTCTGTTATCGCACACAACATTTACCAATGTGACCGTGAAAATTAAGTAAAAAAGGATTATTGAAGAATTCTGAACTCTGCTTTGTTGTCATAGAGCATATGGCTCTTAGCTTCCAAGAGACATTGCTAATAGAAAGCATCGCATACAAATAAATAATTGGTGGGAAAAAGATGTACTAATGCATGGAAGATACGACGAATATAAGCCTACATTGGAGCTTTAAAAGGAGCAGAATGGAAAATAGTAAATAATTTAAGGATGCCTCTAACAGTGTGGCTATCTAATGCGCACAGATAGCATGAAAGAACAAGAGTACAGGTGGAGAGAATGATTTACACTTCGAACCTAAGAGAGAACTTTGGGAAGAAGAATAACTAACTTTGATTTGGGTAGTATAGGACTTTATTATCTCGCATGCCAGCTCCCTCTCCCTTTCTTAGAGGTAAATACCTTAAAGATTTCAACTAGAATCATCTTCATCAGTTGACTCAAGTTACAGAGAAACCTTAGATTTAAATAGATTTGATTTATGCTTATAGACTAGTTAGCTTGACTCAAGGTTCCTTGTCACAACCCAATTGGCATCCAATGCTAATCTGTAGGGTGGAATTCATCCTGTTGCAGCAATTCCATTGACATCTACTGTGGCATCAAGGATGGTAGAAACACAAGCAGTTAAAAGTAAATAAGACCAAAGGAGCCGCCTCCATAAGATTCCTAATCGAGATCTGCGTGCATTTTCCTCCTTGGTAACCTTACTTGATGGAGGAGGATCTGCACAACGGCGATGAGGATCTATGGAAAGATTGTCTGTAGAAAACTAAGTGTTCATAATTTTTCGCCACTATGCTCCTTGATTAGTTGCACAACACAAATTGAAATAAGGAAGGCGGTATCGTATCCCCTATGTGGTGTCTTGACACTAGTACAAAAGCAAGGAAAAGGATTCATGGTCATGCTCACTTATGGATCGGAAGTTAACGTTTGAGTTTTGGGGGAGAGGTATGGGTTAGTCGAAGACACAGGTTCACCCTCTATGATATCATGCCAAATAACTTGAGCACTTAACTATTGTGCAAAAGTTTCTAAAAGCCAAATAGTTTGGCCCATTTCAACTTCTAAATATTGTCATTTACTCGATAGTGGAGTTAATTACAAATATGAAGAATAATAAAACATCAAATAAATCATTTCGGTATGGACTTGAAACACAAGATAATAGTTCTAGCATTTTTTTTTTCTTTTGCACGTTCACCTCTTACAATCTACTTTCAGTTTATTGTTGCAAAACACAACTTAGACCTCTCTGGTATATCTAAAAACAACATAGACCATCCATGGTATATCTAAACTAATATTTACAACTAGAGAAAAGCAGTTCGATGTCTTACAGTGCAAGAAGACTGGATGGACCCACTAAAACGGCAGTGATTCCTTCGACAGTGACAATTCCTGTATCTCTTCCCACGTATCTCGAGTCTCCTTTGCTATATTCCTTCCCTGATATTTCAGATTATCATAAAAGATACAAACTTCAAGTTAAATTATGCTCAAACAGCTCCAGATATGCATGTTAAACAGAAAAATCACTGGTCGAACACTTACAGACTTCAGCTAAATAATGTGGAGTTTTTTCCTTGTAGAAGTCAGGAGAGAAAACAAAGTAACCCTCAATAATTATATGTGTCAAGCCCGTGAATGCCCACCAGCACATAAGCAACCTATCAGTCTTTGTCAACTTTGATCGCCCTGTCATGGAAGAACATGTAGCTAAAAGGCAAACTAACAAAGTAATAGTACTAATTCCAATATCGATCCAACTTTGCATCTTGTTATCTATGCTGCTGTTCTTAATTTTTTGGTGGGACAGGAAAAGAGAGCATCTTGTTCTAATCACAATGGCTTTCCAAGTGGGTCAAAATAAGCCTTAACCATTACATCGACCGAGAATACAACATCGTTCTTAACTTTATCAAGCAGACTCCTCTGGCAGATGGGACACCTTTATATAAGGATCACGAAGAATTCAGGGAGTAAAGACAACATAAAGTTACGAACACAAGTAGATCTTCTCTCGGAAGCATTGTTACAAGCAGAAGATGGTACGAACAGATTCAGAGAGTGTTTTCTCGCAAAACAAAAACATCTAACCAACTAAAGCGAGATGAGACATCTCCCACACTCCTTCACGCGTCTAATAGTAAAAATTAGAGAAAGTGAGAAAAGTGAACATGAAGAGTAAACTAGTGAAAGCGTAGAGACTCAGATTCAACTTTTGTAACTGGTTAATCTCCCCAGAAGCTGCAAACTCCCCCAAAAGGAAGACAAAATACAATATTTAGACAGTAAATGCGCCGGAATATCAAATCTTTTAATGAGTTACTCCATCAAGTTAGTCGCAGGTAATCGAGCAGAACAAGGAATAACACAAACGAAACTCCAAGTACCGGAGAAGAGCCAGACGAGAGAGACGAGGAGCACGGAAGTGCCAAGGTAGGTAACGACGATATCCATCTGAGAGAGGAAGCATGGGACGTAGCCCGGCAGTTCCATATCCTTGGGCACGTAAGGGTGCGCCCATTCTCCTCGTTCTTCGCCCTTCATCGCTTCCTCCTCTCTCTCTTAATCTGCTTCTTCTCGTTCGCTTCCTCTTTACCGACACCGATTTCGATCTCACCGGCGAACTCCCTCGCCGCCGATCACGGTTTCCCTGTTTAAATGGATTAGGTTGACGTTAATACGCCTCCCTGGATAATTAATATTTCCATAAGAGATGTTTTCCATTTATAGAAACTCGGTGAAAACGACCCTTATTTAGAAATTTTTTTCGGTAAGCCAATAAAAGCATACTTATTTTATTTTATTTTTTATTTGTATCTTTGAAGATGATCAATCAATTCAATTCTATGATCACCGACATCTCTTCAACAGTTAAATCGGAAATGATCAGAGTTCGTATGCATTTTTATTAATCATTTAAGTACATTAAGAAAACATTCACAATTTAACGATCCAATTTGAACTGTACAATCATATTATTCCTGAAAAATTATTAATACTGAAATTTTACTCTATCCAATAAATAAACTTCTATATAAAAGATCATTTTTATCGTTGAATATTATCTCAATAAAAAATTAAATTATATTTTTTTATAAAATATTTTTTCAGTTTTATCACTGCATCGCACCTTCTAGCATTTTTATTTTCGTTATTATTGAAAAGCAACTCATTTAAAAAAAATGACGGCTTACCAATTTAAAATACTTTTTATTTTCAGCAGGTATTATAATAATAATAATTAAATAATTATGATTATTATAATCCATAGCAAAATTCCTCCAGCTTATTAATATCACAATAGAATATTTTTTATATCAAAATATTTTTAAACAACTCTATCAAAATTACTTAAATTTAGTTAAAATTATTTCGACTTATTAAAATTGCTTTAATACTAACTGTTATAGCTTGTAATCGAGTCATGATTATGATTATTATAATAGTGTTATATTTGTTATGGAACAATTTTATTACACGATAATTGTTGTAATTTGCTGTTTGTAACAATTATATTTGATAAATTTAAAATGGTTTTGATTAAATTTAAATAATTTTAATGAAATTGATAATGAATATTTTGAAATATGGACATTTTATGCGTAATAATTTTTATTCAAATTGGACTAAAAAGGAAAAAAAGTTAAGTCAACTTATTATAATAAATTTGTATTAATTACGACCTGTTACAATTACATTAAAATAAAAGTATTTTAAAAAAATATGATAAAAAAATCTTTTTAGCAATTTGTTTTTTAAATTGAAGCACCCTTTGATAATAATAAAAATTAATGACATTTTTTTAATTTTTTTCTCAAATCAAATTAATATCCGATTTTTGTTATTGTCTAAAAGCGCTTTATATTAAAAATATACATATATTAAAACAACATTTCATATTTTATTAAAAAATACTCTTATTTTTTATATTTGATATTTGATAAACTAAATTACTCCAATTTAATTAAATTTATCATATTTTGTTGTACTAAAAATACTATTTTTTATTTGGTTAAAATCGTTCGGTAGTAATTTAATTAATGTATAAGAATTTAATAAAATACATACGTCACTGTATCATCTTAAATCGGTAGATTTAAATATTTTAAAAGAAAGTGCATTTTAATATCTAATTTTTATTTTATTATCAAACTCTTAAATATTTGCACAATAATATAAAATCCTCTCCATATTAACTTCATTTTATCTGACAACCCTTGATTTTTCTCCTTTATTAACAGAGATAACTAAGGGTGGCCCCAGGGGCACGGCGTGGTGGTTCCGAACGAAGGGCTCCTCTAAATTGGCCTGGGGTCGATTCCGCCTACCAACAGTGTGCGCTGGGCAGGTGGAGGTGCTCGATGCCCCATGTCCCACATGGTCGGTCCATCAGGTGCCCACGAGCTCGTACGTCACAGGCCATTCGTCACTCTGATTTACTCTCATCAACCGATGGGGATTCTAGTTGAAGGCCTTGGTGTGGGGTCGGTTGGCCTTGTGGATTAGTGGGCGCAAGCCCGATACCGCATGTTAATAAAAAAAAAAAAAAACTAAGGGTGAATAAAAATTCAGTTAAATTGAATAAGCCGACCGAATCGAATTGTTCGATTCGATTCCATTTATTCAAAAATTTATTTTTTTTAATTTCAATTTAATTTATTTATTCGATTCGATTTCAATTTCCAAACGAAAATAATTGATTAAATTGAACTAGAATCTATCAGTTGATTGATTTATCATATCAAACGACTGATGAATTTCAATCGATTGATTATCTCGATCGTCACAGTCGATTGACCATATCAATCGATTAATATTTTCATATCAATCGATTAATGATAAAAAAATCGATTTATTCAATTTTCAATCTAAATAATCGATTTTTTATCCGTTCGATTTGTTCGATTTTATTGAAAAATTTAATCGGTTTGATTTATTTGATTTTGATTTAGTCGATTCAGTCAATTTAATTATTAATAAAAATTTTAGAGACAATCAGAAAAATCATTAAAGCGACGCATTTCTATATTTTATTTTATCTTACAAGTCCATTTTAAAATACTGCTTCAGCTTTATTATTATTTTTATTATATATATATATATATAGAGTTTTCATCGCCTGTGCGATCGATCACTGTGCGCCTGTCCGCGACGCGCTCCCAGCCATTCGATCAACGCCGTGATTGTGAAATGCACAGTGACTCCATGCCCGACGCCTCATCGCTGCCGCTTCGCCGTCCGACCCCCCTCCGGGCATCGGACCGGGTGCATTGGAAGCGCACCTCGCCGGCAGTCCGCCCGAGCTCGGCTTCCGATTGGATTGCGGCCGGAAGCCGGTACAAATCGGCCACGATTTGGCAGGATCGTGGGCGAATCACGACCGCAAATCGGTCGAGAAAGGACTGTCGGCGCTGGGCGGTCCTTTCCCCACCAGGTGCCGGCGTGATTCTGCCGAATCGCGGTCGATTTGCGTCGGCTTTCGACCACAATCCGACCGGAAGTCGAGCCCGTCCGGACCGCCGGCGAGGTGCCCTTCCAACGCGCCCGAAGGTGGCCAGACGGTGCAGCGGCAGCGCCGACAACGGCGAGGGGTCGGATGCGAGTGCACTGTGCAATTCCTCAGTTGCGGACCGGCGCGCAGCAATCAAACCTATATATATATATATATATATATATATATAATAATAATAATAATAATAATTTTATCATAAAAAAAAAAGAAACTACATCTAGATTTCGGCTTATATTGGGCCAAATGGGCTTGGCCCATAAACTAAAAGCTCAAAGTACCCTTGTACAAGTCTCAGCTGCTCTTCGTGACGAGAAGGACTGAATTACCCCTTATCGTTTCTTTCAAAACACACTCAGATTGCGTAAATTAGGCGCTTAGGTGTCCCTGTTATCGTCAGTTCGGGAAACGATTCGTGTTGGAAGATTGGCGGCTAGGGTTTCTGCTGCATCTCCTCGTCGATTAACAACTCATTCTTCGCCGGCGGCTGCGCCTGACCGCTGCCTATATGAGATTTAGTGTATAATTTGATTAATTTAACAGGGTCTTATTATGCATCAAAATTCTGGTGGGATCGTAACGTAAACCTACCCACTGATCCTCGTCTTTTGTCTCGCACAGTGATCTCTTTCTGCTACACTACTTCCTCTCTACCTATTTCTCCACGCTGGAAGTCAAGGGGTTGAGAGAGTGCTTCGGGTGACAGTGAGTCGAATCTATCGTTTTTTTTGTGGTGCACGGAGACAGCCCCGTCTATCTTCTCTCGCCTCTCAACGACGTAGCGAGTACAATGGGAAAGGCGATTGCTTGCGCCGACAAGGATGTATTTGCTTTTTTCCCTCTTCTTTCTATGTTTACCGGTTGTCATTTTTTTTATCTTAATATGCGATTTTTTTTAATCTCCTATATTGTTCTTCTATACGCGCAGCCGACAAGCTATTAATATTGTTGTTATTATTTCGTTTCGAGTTCCATTCTTTTTTATCGCATTTTGTATTTCGTTGAAAAATTAATCCAAATGTTTTCTGAATTAGCTATATATGTATATAACTGTAGAAGGCATGCACCTTTGTTCTTCTTTGGCATGCTACTAATTTTCAATTATTTTCCTAACGTGTATCAACATTTATTTGCTAGTGTACTACTATTTTCCTAAATGGATGGCATTTACCTCTTTAGTGGATCATAGTATGTGTGAGAGGGTCTCTTGCATTTGGATATGCAATTCTGCATGCCAAGCTCACGCAATTTTTTCCTCTAACATCTGCTTAATCTAACTCACTGTCGTAGGTTCTTGCTGAGATTGTGAGACTAACTCAAAAGCAAGGACTAAAAGGTGCTAAAGGAGGATGGAAGGATTTCCTATATTGTCATGATAGGAAATTTGGTTCTTGTATAAGTGACCCAACTAGGAGGACAAGAGAGCTCTTGGTTGATTTTTTGCAGACATTTACAAAAGAAGAACAGAAAGTAATTACTGAAAAAGGTTCTTGCATGATATGTTGTATTTGGCACTGAAAATTGTGTTTGTGGAATTAGGTGTTCAATAAAATGATAAGAAGGAACAATGATCATAATGCAATGAAGCAGTTCATCAAGGATTGTTTACATCTTGAGTCACCTAAACAGGTATGAAATCCAGACTTTCCTCAAGTTTATTTTCTGATTTTGCTTGTGTTTAGATTTCTGTAGAAGTACTGTATTCTATTGAACTAGAAGTGTTATCCATAAATAATATTGAACAAAAGAAGAAAACCTTTTGCATATGCCTTCTACATTATTATAATGCTACCAGTTTGTTATGCCAATGTTGGTATCTACCATTAAAATTGTTATATCGAACATTTTTGTTTCTGATGTAAGTTTGCCCCTTTGACTATAAATTGCCTTTTGATATTCTTTTACTATGAAATAGTTGGACCTTAATTGACCAATTCTGTTGGCTGTCCACAAATATAGGTTTTTCAGTTGGATATGTAGTTTTGTTTGCATGTATATCTTTATGTTTTGTGTTAATGATTCATACATTATGATTCTGCTGTATCTACCTTGATTGGACTTATTAAGGTTTAGCTTCAGTGGATATAAGAATTGGTTAGGATGTTCAAAATTCTATTTCTTTAGTGTTATCATTGTTTGAGGCTTCGATAACTCTGGAGACTTAAACATACTGTTAATCAAAATGTCTACTCCATAACATGTTTATATCACCTATTTTGTGATAACCTTCTTCATTTTTGCAGTGCTAGTTTTTTTTTCTCTTTGTTTATTGAAAAAGTTCGTTTCCCTACTTCAGATGGTAATGCTCTAAGCATTTTGAAATGCAGAGGTTGGTCCGTTTGACAATGGAACATCCAAAATACACAAAACAGTTCTGTTTTCCATTCTACGATGAGGTGTGTTCATATTCTACTGCAAATTGTTGAATGCATTTTTTAAAATCAGTTGAAATTCTTTTGCCTCTATTGAAAAGGTGAAGCTTAGAATGTTCATGATGTAGAAGTATTTATTTTAGAATGAAATCTTTTAATGATAATTTTTCTTGTTTCAGATAAAAAAATGTTTCAGTGAATTTTTTTTCCTAGGACATAACCAAGATATTGTTTAGTTGATAATCTGCACCTGGTAACAGTTGGCTGTATGCCTCTTTTGGAGATTCAACGAGAAAATATCTCTAAACAAATATCACAAACATCATCTTTAGCTTGAGCAATACTATTGGAATTATCTTCTCTTCATCTTTATGAATTCAGGATTCTCTTCATAGGAATTTTTTGCATTTGATTGTGTTTAGCTCAACTTGACACTCGAGGTCCAATGTGCCTTGGCAGAAGTTCTCCATATCTTATTATTCTTAGTCATTCAGAATACTTTATATGAGATGGACAATGTTTTTTTTACTTATATCGACTATTTGTGAGTAAAAGTGTAACTATGCACAATTACACTGTAATAAATTGAAAATATGAATGTTTATCTTGCTTTTGAGTTATTTGAGGGTACATGCTAGTATATCACATTAGTCTCTGCTAGTGTTAAACCCTCTCTTTATCTGTTGTGGAGACCAGAATATAATGTATGAACTATAAGTGTAATTGGGATTCACCATACTAGTTTTCTTAGAATCTTATGTGACGTAATTGATTGGATGTTTAGTGTTTCAATGATTTTGATTCTAAGAACAGATTGATTCTTCTACTGTCATGTTGAAATTGACGTGATCAAAGCACTGAATCAAAATCAAGATTGAAATTTAGTTTCTGTATTTCTAATCTTATTTTGCTATATTTACATTTTTTTCATTATACAAATAAAATGCTTATTCCTTTTTTACATCATGTTTTAAATTTATTATTTATCTTGGTTGTATTGTCATTGAATAATATGATATCTAGGTTATTATTTGTTGATAATATGCTTACAATTTCTTTTAGATGCTGTTTTCTTTTTATCCCCTCTAGCTTAATTTAATTTTTATTTTTATTTTAGATGTCGCTTTCAATTTCTTTTAGATGTTATAATTTTGCAGTGGTCATGTTTAAGTTTAACGCTATCTGGATGTACTATTGATAACAACTGCTGATGTTGGGTTTCATTGGTCTTCACAATCAGAAAAAAAAAATTCTAAAATGCTCATTAATGCATTCTTTGAATAGCAAACAATTTTTAACCTTTATTCCGTTTCTCATATGTATTCTTTGCTTGATGTATGCAATGTGTTTTTCTCAAGTATTCTCAGCTATGGATGTATGCGCCTGAACTTTTTTTTTTTTTTTTGCTTTTTATGAATGTTTGTGCCATAATTTTGGCTAATTAGGTAATTTATTTTGCAGGGGTGGGTAACTACTCGCATTGGCGAAATCTTTGAAGCAATGAAATCAGAAACTATGCTCGCTGTAGATTGTGAGATGGTCCTTTGCCAAGATGGTACTGAAGCAGTGGTGAAAGTATGTATAGTGGATCAAGATTTGCAGGTAGAGCAATCCATAATCTAGAGGATTAAATGATTCACAATGCTATTTTCTATAGAACTAAAATGGGGTTATGACACTTGTCTTTGCAACTTAAGCCACCCAACGCATAGACAACCTTTCAACACCCATGCTAAAGAGAGATGTTGAGGAATGATATTTGTAGAACAGAGTACTTGAATTTCTTAGTTTGCATAGTGGAATGAATTTATGACCAATCTGTCTGATTATTCTAATGAAAATCTTGCAGCTTTGTCAGGGTGTTGATTTGGAATCATCCATCAATTTCTGTCATCTGTATATGCTTTGATTTGACTGTACTTGGTTGTAGTTTTTTTTATGTTTTTTCACATAGTCTTTAGGAATATAATGCTGATAATTTTTAATTACTGTAAACACACATTATGAGATTTGTAACTGAAAACATGCTCGTACTAAGAATGCAGTACTAAAGAACTTGCCATTTTCTAACATTGATATGGAATACATAATATAGTTTTCTTTGCTTGCCTTTAGAAATTCTATTAAACTTGCTGCAGTAGAGTTAGGGAATGCTCAAAATTGTGAAATTTCAGTTTTCTAGCTTGCGAACATTTTAGACAATTTTGATCTCCATGTTGTACCTGTTTTTTCTTCTTCTTGACTTGGATATCAAATTATTTGAGCTGAATTCATTTTTTAATACGTACACTTACTAGCTGATTATAATTAACATAAATGGCCCCACACAAAGAAACAAATGTCAGTAGATGTCTGGATTATCAGGTCGTGTTTTTATACCATTAAGTGATGCTTGCATTCAATTGTTTACCTTCAGGTCAAACTTGATCAGCTTGTAAATCCCATGAAGGCTGTTGCTGATTACAGAACCAACATTACTGGGATAACTTCAGAGGACTTGGAAGGAGTAACTTGTTCCTTAGCCGATATACAGGTTATTCGTTCTCCACTTACAGAGGACTTGTAGTGTTGCATTCTTTTTCTGTAATTAATGATCCTTTATACAGAAATCTGTTGAGAAACTTCTATCACATGGAACTATCCTAGTGGGCCATAGCTTGTATAATGATTTACGAGGTATGCCTTGCTATCTTACTAGCTTGCAGCATATCTTCTAATTTTTGTATGCTAATAGCCTTAAACCTAAACAAAATTTACCCAAAATGCAGTACATGAGATGGATGACCTCCTGTGTGGTTTATGTTTTGCAGCCTTGAAAGTTGATCACCTTAGAGTCATTGACACCTTGTGCATCTTCAAGTTTGCAGGCTTACCTACCTATACACCTTCCTTGAACACATTATGCAAGGTGTGTAAAGAAAATAGTTTCATGTAATTGTACTTATATCTTTCTCCTGAGTATTTGGCATGCTAATTCTAACGCTGTTTATTGTTTGTTCCAAATGAATCTTCTTATGAAATGATCCATCTCATTGTTTTTATTCTAGACCATTTAGATACCATGATTTCCTTCATTTCTCCCCCACTGTTTTGGACTTCCACTTAAACAATAAGGTTCTTTTTTCCCATGAAGGCCTTGCAAATTGTTGTTTGTTCTTTTGGAATTTAATATACCCATTTCCTGTTCTCATTTTCTAATAGCTGTCTTCGTTTTCATTTAGAATCTGTCATCATCATCCTTTTCATCATCATCCTTTTCTGGTTTTATGCCTGAAAGATGATAATCTATGCTATTTATATAATGAGTCAACTATGAAATGCAGACAAAAAAAAAAGGATTTGTGTATAACTTTTTTATTCGCATAGAGACAATTTATGATTCAGTTGAATGTGTAGATTGTGATGGGAGTTGAGGTGTAGGCGCATGCACAGTAAGTTGGGGAAGGAGACACTATTGTATCCCTGGCCAATCGGTGGACACAACCAACACTCAGGAAAAGGAGGAGGACCGAGCACTTGGGCATGGATAGGGATAAATTGAAGGGTGGCTTGCGTTTCGCTGAGGGGGTAATGTGCTGAACTGAAACATCATGCTTAAACTCTAAAATTAATTGACGCAACACTAGGCTGTGGACCAACTTGAAGTGTCAACTTCCACAATGATAAATTTATCAAGAAAAAAATACCATTAATTCCAAGAATAATTACAAACCAGAGGGTTGGGGTATTTTTAAAATCTCCAGTCGAACTACTTTGGAAAACAAAATTAAATAAATAAGTACAAATTGCCCACTTACCTAAAATGACTCAACAACTTAGGAAATAGATTGTTTTGAAAATACAAAATCCAACCAAACTAGAACAATTATCCAGATGTCTAATACTCTGATCAAATTTAAAAATATTCTTCCAAATTAGAAGATATCAAACTTTTTGACAATTACCAAAGGAAAATTGATTCCTAATTTGCATTAGCAATTAGGCCTCATTTTGAGAATGTTACAGTAGTAGCATGTCAAGCAATCTAAGGAACCTCTCTTTTAATCTTTAAATACCATAGAGAAATTTGTAAAAAGCAATCCATTTGCTGGATGATATTGGAGTGTTTTCAAGCATTAGGAAATTGCCATTGCGCCAGAAGTATTGTGTGATTGCATGACCATGTTACTGCTCTTTGCAATTCTTCCATTCTCCACTCCCACAAGTTTGGCGTGTATGCTGCTTGTGGCAAGAGAGGACTGATATTTGCCGTGAGGTTCTATTTATCCTGATCCACATTTTTATTGGGCATGTAAACGCTATGTATTTTCCTTATTTTCGCCACAGTAACCACATGAAACCAGAATTTTCACCCCTCATATTTATAGTTTGGTTTTCCCGGGTAGTTTTTGGCCAAAGAACTAGTTGAAGATTCTTAATTGAATTTATCTCTAAAGCCTCAATTTATTTTGACATTGATTTTTATAGGAACTACCGAGTTCATATTGGTGGGCAGCATGTCTCACCAATCCGATTAAAAAAATTAAATACCTGTGATTGAGTTCAAATGGCCATCATTTCTACTATGTTACAGGATCAACTGTGGGGAACTGAACTAATAGTCATACAGAAAGGTATTCGTTTTGTTTTAATGAATTGTCAATTTAGATTTCATTTAATTTAGATAGAGATTTATAGGTTCTTTTTTCCTTAGTTATACAAGTTGCAGGAACTTCAGTTTCAATATAAGAATCAGTTGATTTTCCTATTTGTTGAACTTACCTAAAGCTAAAATTATGTAAAAATCATTTATCATGAACTAATAGGACCTGTATTATATACTAGAGAAATATATTTGCATGTTTTTTTATCTATTATTATTGTTGTTGTTATTTGTACCCAGATTGTAAATCTGATATGGTTGACTTAAAATGGCTTCAATAAGCAAATATTTTGTTATGCAATGACATTTTTTCCTTTCTTAAGTTGCATTAACAAAATCTTACTGTCTTTTTAACACACCTGAAGTTGTTATGCCACGAGTTGGGGATTGCGGTGTGCATTTTAAATGCTTTCTTTAGTTTTTATAAAGGGAATTCTCTGTCTGCTATATGAATGTCAGCAACTCAGGATTTTATTAAGTTGTTCATGTTCGTGGGTCTGCAGGTAGTGTTGGGTTTTCCAGTTCGTAATGATGGGGAACCACATAATTGTCTTAATGATGCTCAAGCTGCTATGAAACTTGTTCTTGCTAAGCTCGAACATGGATATGAGGATCCCATTGATATCACAGACGTGGAAGTAAGTTGGGACTAATTCATAGCTGATTTTAACTAAACATTTATGTTGGGACTAACTCATTGCTAGCTTTTAATTGAAATGACCATGGATGTTTTTTTTTGTTATCTTCTCGATATCTATATTCCTAAATTGAGCTGTTTTTTTGTTGTTATTCTCCAGATACCTCATTATGACTTGAAAAAACTACTGCTACACAGAATACCACTTGAAGTACCTTCTCAAGAGTTGCAAAGGCTTTTTTCTGGAGAAAATGATGTCACAGTTGAGGTCTGCATATACTAATATTTAATAATCACATAAAATGTTAAAACCCTACTAATTTAACTTATGGATGTTATTGCCCCTGCACAGTCTTTTACGAGGCGAGGTGAAAGTTACTCAACATATGTTGTCTTTAAAAATTCTATAGAGGCAGATGAGGCATTCGACAAAATTAATGGCTATTTAACTCAGGTTTGTTTCCAAAGGTTATTTTTCTTCTTCATACTACTAAATTTATATGTAGAAAAATTTAGTTCAAATCATAATAATATTTAGGAATTATATGGTATTTAATTTTTGATATCTTTTTTAATAATCAGTCTCTTCTATTTTTAGTATTCTTAAAAAGATAGTTTTTCTTTGAAGAGTTTTTTTTTTAAACTTTTGTATTTGTCCATGTGAAAGTGAAGGAGAGAGAAATTAATAGGAAAAATAATAATATTCTAAAGAATTTTTTTCCCATGTGTTTTAGGAAGAAAGAGAAAGAATTAAGAGGAAAATAATTCACAGTATAAAAAAAAATAAAAAAAATAAAAATTGGGAAAAAAAATAGTGGCCACGGGCCCTCCCGCAACAAAAGATATTGCTTTATTGTTTCGATCATAGACGCCTTCACTGGTAAATGAGAGCTATGAGACCGACATTACTGAATTAGATGTGGGCATGCGGATGTGGCAAGGTATGAAGTAAGAACCTTGGAATTAGAGACTAGCGGTATAAAAATGGAAATGGACATTGCATGCTATGAGAGGAGAGTAGTAGATAAATGAAAATAAATATAATTGCAATAAGACTTGCTAGACTAGTCCAGGGAAAAAAGGTGTATACGTACACTGAAATTGTAAGAAGCATATGCTTGACTTTTGTGTCACAGTTCGATGGGAGGGCTGAAGCCCCTCTAGGAAATCAGCTTAGTGACACAAGTACTGTTCTATCACTGTCTCAGTGGAAAAGCACCTTTGAAGCCATTATTAGACTCAATAGATATCACTTCTTAAAGAACCGCCGTTGTTATGCATGTCACATCCTGCCTCCTTTGTGGCATAACTGGAAGCTTGTTTAAATATCTGAAAAGCCTCCTCAGCCAGTCCCTTCACTCTATTGGGAGACCTTATTGTTCTAGGACAGGAACAACCCTTGCTTCCCAAGGACTTTTCACCTCTAATAAATTTGTGGGAAGGGGGTTGACACTAATTCAGGTCCCTTAGCTGTGGGTTAGTTGTGGTGCCTAACTTCCTCAGTCAGTCCCTACTCTGCATTGACATCAATGTGAGGGCTCAGTTGTGCAGTATCCAAAAAAAGACCAAGGTGTCCAATGTTGCATAGTGAAAATAAAAATCAAGAATAACTAGACATCTAATGAACCCTCGCATTATGGGTTAGGTGAACTTAATTCAAGCTTTATTGCTATAGCCATTCCTTGAGCAGCTTTTCCCCAATGCTATTCTGGGGGAACAAGTTTTACGTTTGGCAACTAAGACTCCCTTAAATGCCTTAAAGTTAATGGGGAGAACTTAAAAACCACCTGACATCAATTGGGCATAGATACCGCCATCCTCTATGTTCCTTGTGAACTAAAGGAAACCTAGAGCAGCATGGAGAGGTAGCAATCCTTGTCTCACAGGAGCTGGCGAATAATACTGAAAGACACCTCAGCATGTTAGGGGTTAGATAGCTTGGGAAGATACTGTTTTGTTTGAAGTTTTTTTTTTTTTCATTTTGTAGTTTACTTGGGATAAATATACTTGTTTGTTGGATAGTAACAATCAAATTGTGCTTGTTCACACTATCCTTGGCTTAATCCACCATGAATAGTGTGATAACTAAATTAATTAAAAGAATGATTTGGATGTGCATACCCATCTATGTAGAAGAATGATAGTGGGTCTCTCTTATGTTCATTTCCATTGCATAATTAATTAGATGCACTTCTTTGAAGTTGCCAAGTTGTATTCCATTGCCACTCCTTGGTCGGCAAAAACTATGTTGCTGAATGTCTTCATGAACTTTACTCCAAAATTACTAATATTTCAATGTCTCCAAATATATGCATAGGTAGAAACTATGTCAAGTCTCAAGATAAATGTTTAAATTGTTGATGCATGCGATGTTGTTGTTTACCTTTGCTATCGTATGTTCATTCATTACAGCTGTTTCAATAGTTGGACATATTGGATTACCTTTTCTTTCCTTTTATGTTGGCTTGTGTTGCACTATAATTAGGGCTGAGCATTCAGTTAAAACCGAACTAATAGAACCAAACTAATTGAAATCGAACTTTTTTTTCGGACAAACCAAACCGACCAAAGTTTGCCACTAAAATTAAACAAATTAAGCCGATATAAACATTGGCTAATCCAACAACCGATTGAATTAACTGAACTTCTGCATATTAGTCAACTGATATGTATCCAATCAATTGCTTCAGTTGGTCTCTGAACTTATTGTGCTTGATTAATGGATGTCAATCAACTGCTTTTTCACTGATAGTTGACTATTATGTTTCCAATTGACTGCCAGTATTTCAATATAATCGGACAAATCCAAATAACTGAAATTTTATTTTTTTAGAAAAACGAATTTCCAAATTAACCTAATCGAATTTCTAAATTAAATTGGTTCAGTTATTTCAGTTTAATCTAGATTGTACTCACCCCTAACTATGATGGAAAATATGAATGGTGTTGTTCTTTTTCCCTTATTTTTAAAAATATATTTTAGGCCATGTGAGTGTGAAGATAGAGTTTTACAATGATCTTTACTCTCTCTTTTTATAATCAGGATTCTGGTGGTCGCCCCCAGAAATGTGTCTTCTTGAAGCTTAGTAGTGGGAAAAAAATCCAGTTTTACGTCCGCAAGATGGCTAACGGTCTAGATGCATCAAAGAGGACACGCGATGAGAATGCTGAGCCCATGCAGCAACAATCAGGAGATGACACTAGCACAAAAAAGCTAAAAACTTGTTCATATTCCTGTGACTATATCAAGGAGATCGAGAAATTGAGAGCAGATTTGCGTCAAAGGGAAGAGGAAATATTTAATTTGCAAAAGGCTCTCGCCAAAGCTACCAGAGAGCAACATTTGTTATAGGAATCAGTCACCATAAGAAAGACCTTGTAAAATTAATATTAATATCGTTATTATCTTTCATTATTGAGCATTTCAACCCCATTTCATCAAATGTTCCACCAAAGACAAATTCTCATGGGTAAGTAACTGCTTCTAACCTATTTAACTACTACATTACCCTAATGCTCTATCAAATCATGAAGTTTGTATAGTTTGCTTTATGGTTAGCAGGGACTACTGTAGCTAAGAGGAGGTTGTGTTTAAACTTGGATGAGAGAGAGAGTTTAAAGGCTACTGCTGACTCTTGCTGCAGTGGAGGCAATGTAAGCTGACAAGTCTTTTGTTGTGTTCTTTTCTCTCTTCTAGGAATTTTGTTACTTTTCATCGTCTCGCTGAACTAAAGTAGTTCCATACGTTTTCCATTACTTGATGAATTACTCCATGGTGAATTTGATCAGGGCCCATGCTTAAGATGCTATTCTCATTTTTGTTCACATTACCAAGTAGAAGTATTTTGAATCTGTGTTTTTTGTTTTTTTAATCTTGCATCAAGTAAAAGAATATTATCTTGACTTTTTATGTAATTCATTTTTTCTCTAATCCGTCCAAGAGAATCAGAAATATTATCACTGCAACTACCCGAAAACATAACGATGTAGATCATTCATTGAGTCTACTAAATAGAATTTATCTGGTAATTAATAAAGTAGTTGTTGGATGATTCATTGAGTTTCAAGATGAATCAGAACATAGTAATGTAGATTAATCACTTGAGTTTTTTTTGTTTTTTTTTTTTTCAACTTCATTTGGTGAATCATCAAGTTACTGTCATTTCTCTTCATGAAGCCTCTGCTGCATCTACTGTTGGCACTAGTTTAAAAAACAATGATAATGACAAACAAAAACATAGTTTTCAACTATTCTGCCACATGGATGCAGTTTGATCCCTTGCCTGCCACTGAGCCACCAGCTCTAAGCAAATGCTACCAAATAATTCAAGGGCCATCAAGGCACAATGGCATTGTGCCCAGCCAAGTGTTGTTTATTTTCATCACAACTGTAGTACCACTATCAAACATTTTGCAAGACATCTAAGTTTAGAAGACCTGAGGAGATAATCATGGGCAAAAAAAAAAAAAACTTTTCAAGGTCCCTTGTCCACTGTGTGTGTTCATGAAATGTGATGGTAAGGGAAGAGGTGCTAAAGAGGGTCGTGCAGTTTCATTGGCAAATATGGTACAAATTTATACTTTTGACAAATTCAGTCCCTACTTCCGGCATAGGGTTTGACCTTACATTGTAAGATTGAATCAGCTTGATTGGTTGATACAAGGATTGGACTCTTCCTCGTAGGCATGTTTAACGGATTGATTCGATCCGAAATCGAGTGGGAATCAATCTGTTAAATTCGGAACTGGAATCGATTTAAATGAACCAGTTTTGGAACCGGAACCGTTCTGATTCCGGTTCGGTTCGGTTCCAATCGATTTCGGAATCAGTTCGAAACCGTTTCGGAATCGATTCGAAACCGATTCTGGTTCTGATTTAGATCTGGTTTCAGTTGCTAATTTAAAGGTGAAAATTCTTAGCATGTTAACATGTCTACAAGATTATTTTGCGATAGAAAAAAAGAATAGGAACACAACATGTTAGATGAATTTGGAAGCTCAAGTTTGAGGAAGGTGATCCGGAGTCATTTTGGAATCAGTCCGGAACCGTTTCGAAACCAGCTTGGAACCGGTCCGGATTGAATTGGTTTCAAAGTTAAAACTTTGGAACTGGAACCGGTTCGGACTAATTCCAATGTCAACGAATCCGGAACCAATCAGAATCGAATTGGAATCGGAATTGAGGAACTGATAAGCATGCCTACTTCCTCATGTCAAAATTATCCCACCTAGTTAATTACGGCTGATAGCGATAACCTTTAAAGATACATTGACCATGTTACAATATAGGGGCACTTCTATTCTTGGGACCCTATGAACCTCTAAGATATTAGCACACTCTAGGCTAGAGAAAGAGAAGACTAACACCATTTGTGTCCATTTGAAACAATGTTGTGCACACGTCTCACTGGACTCGCTTATGTGCACCTTGGTCTTTAGTCATATGATCCTAAGTGTTTGCTTGTTCCTCATGCATCTTTGCATTCCTACGCTCTTCTTTTCCATCTGTTTGGGTCTGCCCTGTGGGATCCCACGCTCTGCCTGTCGTAGATTTGCATCTTGCGCGTACGTGCCCATATGCTTCTTTTACGCTTGGCGCGCTCGCAAAGAGGTTGTGTGCCCTAGTGAGCTCGCCTTTTCCAAAACCTGAAGCACATTTTCCACTCCCATTTCTGGCTGGCAGAACATTTGGCAATTGGCATTAGCCTTGTAGGCCAACTCCTTCAAAAGAGGGCAGTGACCTTTAAAGCTGATCAAGAAGCACCAAACTGAGAAGGTGTGCAATGTGCCAATATCACACAAAAGAAATCATCATTCATCAAAAACCAAGCATTATTTGGTTGTCCTGCGAGTGTGATTGGACAAGGAAGGCCAGGGCATCCACTCAATGCCTTTCCATCACATTTTAAGTCTGGGCACCAGCGTATTTGCTATACTTTTGATCCTTGTAGGTTTTTGTTGTCGGTTAAGTCCATAAAACATGTATGCCCAGACCCTAGTGAGATTGGGTGCTTCGTCGATCGGATGGGCAGCCGATTGATCAATCGGGTGCTTGTACGATAAGTGGTTCCTCAAGCTCAAACAGTGGACGAGTGGACCTCAGATCTACAGATCAGGAGTCGAAAACTTTGTATGCTAGGAAAAAGAGAAGAGATCCGATCTGAGATCAATAGGCGGATTGAATTTTCTAGAACTATGAATAGGCGTCAACAAGTGGATTAATTAAGTAGGCTTTCGAGTGCTTTCTTAGCGAATCGATTGTTATTCAGGTCATAGAAGTCCAATCCGGCAAGAGAGTTTCCAACCTTGACGAAACTCCTTCGATGTTCAAATCTGCCTTTCCGGAGAGAGAAAGAGGAAGAGCAGTGTAAGAGAAAGATGCAGTAGTAGTAGTTTTTCAGTAGTCGAATCTCTTCTGCCCCCTCACTAGGTATCCCTTTATACAAATCTAGGAGTGAGTGGTCGGAAGTCTCGTCGCACGCCCCTCGTCTTTCCTATGTGTTACTTTTCGTCTGCGTCTGTGAATATTTGCATCCGTTGTGGCCGTGGGCTGAGCTCAAATTGAGCTCTTGGGTCCAATTCAGGTCGATCCTAAAGTCGTCATTCGACGAGTCTCCATATCGATCCGATCTAGCCCTTGACACGCGAACCATGTAGACCCGAGTTACCTACCTCTACCATACCGAGCACAACGATTTCAATTCTGGAAACAAATCCCTCGTCGTCAAGAATGATCCATTGATCTTCCTATTGAAGATTGAGTGCTTCTGATCAAAGTGTGTTTATCTCGAAGGTAGAGCTGGCCCTGAGAGGGCTGCTGGGGCTAAATTTTTTTAAATATTTTATAGGAATTATATTTTGAATTTTACAGTCAAAATGTAATACAGTTTTTCACTTTGTCCGGGATTCTAAGATTAATTTTGAAAATCATGACTGATTAAAAGCAAAGCCTAGAGAACATCAGCAAAAGAGTTTCCCACCCAAGTTCCTGAAAAGGAGACTTGCAGCACCCAGACTTAAGATAAAGAGCATGAAGAGGAAGGACAGGGAAATTTGAAGATAAAAGAGGCCAAGGACAAACGTAGAGAAGGACGATCCGAGGGACACAAAGTTAACTTGGGACAGTGCTGAGAAAAGGCCAAAGGAGGCTCACTGCTACGCCAACAGGGTGAACACTCGAAGGGGGTACATTGAGTCCTGCGTGGCTAGCTGAGGCAGAAAATGACCAAGGGGCATAGCGCCAACTTCGACACTGTTGAGGAGGAAGGGTCAAAAGGGATCGAGAAGGTTCACGACAGACGGGCCGACACGAGGTGGACTCGTGGCGAGAGGAGTGTCGATGAGGTTCGATTCGATCGACCCCCTCTATATGGGCACCTATAACTATCCTCTCTGTATAGTGTCTTTTTTTATTATTATTATTATTATTTCGGTATCGATTCACTATTACAAAATCCTGATTGAAAATAACAATTCATGGAACAAGAAGGCGAACATAATAATAATAAGGCATCTGTTCGATTTTTAAGTTATTCAAAGAAAAATTTTTATCGGATAGAATTGATATTTTCAGAATTAATTGAGTCGAGATTTAAATATTCGATGCTAATTTAAAAAATAAAATAAAATATATATAAAGAAAAGGCAGGAGAAAAAGAAAAAAGAAAAAAGAAAAAGCATCGCTGGAATAAGGTAGGTGAAAAAAAAGGGGTGTAAAATAAAATAGCACGTAGCTCACGTGAAACGGGCTGAAGGCGCAGATAAAATAGTAGGAGCTGTTGTTGGGGCGAGGGGGCATGGAGAATCCCGATGCTGCGAGCCACAGCGCACAGCCAGGCAGCGCGGAGAAAGAGACCGGCCCGACGCACCCAATCACGCAGCGCCTTCGCCTTCGCTTGCTGCTCCCTCGATCGCTCGCCGCCTCTCTGATTTCCGCCGTTCCAGCCTTCGCTTCGCGGCTGCTGCTTCGAAATTGAGGCTTTTGGGGCTGGAATCGGACGGATCTATGGCGAGGATGGAGGAGGCCGGGGATAGGGAGGAAAACAAGGAGGAGGAGAGCAGCTGGTGGTCCCCTGAAGCTGTCGAGGGAGGCAGGGGTGGGGAAGGGCCCAGCGGAGGGAGTCGTGGAGGAGGAGGAGGAGGAGGTGGCGGCGGAGGTGGGGATGGTGATGGAGGGCGACCTGATACGCTGCCACAGCCGCCGCCGCCCTACTCGGACCAGGTGCTGGAGAACGTTCTGGAGAACGTGCTCCAGTTCCTGGTCTGCCGGAGGGACCGGAACGCGGCGTCGCTGGTATGCCGGTCCTGGTACCGCGCCGAGGCGCAGACCCGGCGCGAGCTCTTCGTTGGGAACTGCTACGCTGTGTCGCCGGCGCGTGCGCTCCGGCGGTTCCGCGGCGCCCGGGCGCTCGTGCTCAAGGGGCGCCCCCGCTTCGCCGACTTCAACCTGTTTCCGCTTGGGTGGGGCGCCCGCTTCTCCCCCTGGCTCTCCGCTATGGCCTCTGCCCGCCCCTGGCTTGAGCGCGTCTGCCTCAAGCGGATGACCGTCTCCGACGCTGAACTCGCCCTCTTCGCTCGCTCCTTCCCCTCCTTCCGCGATCTCACGCTCATCTGCTGCGATGGGTTCGGCACCCCTGGTCTCGCCGTCATCGCTGAGCTCTGCAGGTTATCCTCTCCGACCCATTCCCTCCTCGAGCTGATCCAAAATCTCAAGACCTAATTTCGCTCATCCACCCCTAAAAATCCTTGATTTGGATTAGAATTCCTTCGATTGATGGTCCCGATTTGCTTGCAGGAATCTGAGGGTCTTGGATCTGATCGAGAACGATGTGGAGGACGAGGACGAGGAAATCGTCGACTGGATCTCGAGGTTCCCGGAGACAACCACCTCCTTGGAGTCGCTCTCGTTTGAGTGCGTGAATTGCCCGGTGAACTTCTCCGCCCTGGAGGCCCTGGTCGCTCGGTCGCCCTCCCTCCGGCGCCTGCGGGTGAACCAGAACGTCTCCCTCGGCCAGCTCCGCCGCCTCATGGTCCGGGCGCCGCACCTCACCCACCTCGGCAACGGTTCCTTCCGGCCCGGCATCGCTGAAGATATCAACGCCGCTGATCTCGAGCAAGCCTTTCTCGCTTCCAAGTCGCTCATTTGTCTTTCGGGGTTCCGCGAGGTGGCGCCGGAGTACCTCCTAGCCGTCCTTCCCGTCTGCGCCAACCTCGTGTCGCTTAACTTAAGCTACGCCGTGATCACCGCTGAGCAGCTCAAGCCTGTGATACTCGAATGCCACAACCTCCGCACCTTCTGGGTGATCCCCCTATTCTTCCGCCCAATGTGTTCTATTGCTCAATCCAAATCTAGCTTTCTGAAGTTGGAACTCTGCTCATTCTTCAGGTTCTTGATACCGTCGGCGACGAGGGACTGCATACGGTGGCCAAGGCATGCAAGAACCTCCACGAACTCAGAGTGTTTCCCTTCGAGGCCACCGAGGAATCGGAAGGCTCCGTCTCTGATGCTGGCCTCGTGGCCATCTCAAACGGATGCCGGAAGCTTCGATCGATCCTGTTCTTCTGCCAGCGAATGACGAATGCTGCCGTCGTAACCATGTCCAAGAACTGCCCGGACCTGGTCGTGTTCCGCCTCTGCATCATGGGCCGCCACCGCCCCGACCACGTCACGGGGGAGTCTATGGACGAAGGCTTCGGGGCCATTGTCATGAACTGCAAGAAGCTCACTAGGCTCGCCGTCTCCGGCCTGCTCACCGACAAAGTGTTCGAGTACATCGCAACCTACGGCAAGCTGGTTAGAACTCTCTCAGTGGCGTTCGCCGGAAACACTGATCTGAGCCTGAAGTACGTGCTCGAAGGCTGTCACAGACTGCAGAAGCTGGAGATCAGGGACAGCCCTTTTGGCGATGCAGGCCTGCTCTCAGGCATCCACCATTACTACAACATGAGGTTCTTATGGATGTCCTCGTGCAAGCTATCTTTAAGCGGTTGCAAGGAGGTAGCTCAGAGGATGCCTAACTTGGCGGTGGAAGTGATCGGAGATTCCCCCAAGGACCTTGACAGCGATGCCGTGGAGAAGATGTATCTGTACCGGTCCCTCGAAGGTCCGAGGGATGATGCTCCTCCGTTCGTCAGCATCTTGTAGCTTTCTCACCAAGGGAGAAGAATGGCGCAGCAGAGTGAATTCGGTGAGCAATCCCTACAACTCACTGGATTGCACTCTTTCACCATGCATGAAGACGACGGTGCATTTCTTGATTCTCTACTGATTCTTGGCCATGGCCCTGATCTCTGCAACCACGCAGCAGCCATCGCAAATTCAAGAAGATGATTTCTTCACTGAGTTTTCGGATGGATAGAAAAAATGCATCGCAAGTCTCCAGGTAGTTCGTGTTCCTTGTATTCTGGATATTGAAACTTTGCTATTGTCATCTCTGGATTTCAATTACTTCCATGATCTTTTACTTCTCTTGCTTCGCTTCTTCTTCTTCTTCTTCTTTTTTTTTTTTTTTTGAAGAATTTCCAGACTTAAAAGAAGAGTTAAAAACATTTTTTCTGGTAGAATTCCAGTTTCATCTCCGTCGTTTGGTATTTGACCACCAAAAATGCTCTATTTTCTTTGCTAATCAGTTGACTTGTTGCCCTGTTGAATGCTTGAAACAGTGTTTTGCCCCAGGTCAATTCCCCTCTTTCAGTCTCATTCAACGCACCCAGCTCGCTTTTGGCATTTGATTTAATTATGCTTCTTCTTCTTCTTAAAGTGAAACTCTAGATCTTTAGCTGCCTACTCCGGAAACAGTTCCCTGGACAGTGACAACATGCACAATATCTTTGCAGAAATGGCCTCTTCGAATAGTCTGGGAAGATTTTTTAACTGTTTGACGTTTGGATGGTGGAGAATTTGTGCACTAGATGATGTTACTGTTTGACGTTTCCACTTGACGCACTACGTAATGAGCATATCTTTGGTATCTACTGCTCAAAAGTCTGACCCTGTGGTCTAAAATTCCAACTGATTTTTTTTTTTTATAATGCCGACTGATTAGATCGATCTGATTAGCCGGATCAATAGATAAAACATCTGTAGCCAGACCAATGCCCCCAACCAATTCGTTGACCCAATTGCTTCGACTCGTACAATTAGTCTTGCCATCCAATATGAACCATTTGACTCCCTCTAAAGCATGGTTCGTCGGAACGAACGTCCGGAATGTCTTGTGTCGTAATGAATTTTCAGCACAGAATGATCCATGAAAGGGAGAACGAAGGAGTAGATAGAAGCATGCAATGGCAAAAGCGGAGAGACATTTTACAGGAGAATGTAGTTCGATTCTCTGCTGCGACATTGTTCTACGGTAAATTTAAGAAAAATTCATTCGGACGGCTCGAGGATCTAGGAGTTTGTCCGATGGACAGAGTATAATTTCGGTATTGAATCGTCATTCAGGGATGATACGACTGTGGAGTCTAGACTGAATCATAAAAAGGATGCGAGCGTTTTTCTGATTTACTCTTGGTGGTCGGTGGAGGTCTCTTGGGCTCCGATCTTACGCGGCTCAGCGGTTGACGAGGCGTTGCGAAGATTCATGAGACAAAGTCGGTCATTCTCAGAGATTAATTGGACCGAAAGTTTAGATACTCTGGTGCCAGTTAAAAAAAGAGATAGAAGCAATTGTACAATCGTGACGGAAGAGTGATCATGTTGTGGCAGTAACGGAAGAGTCCACAATGATCAGGAACGAAAGAGTTTGTGACATGATTGTCGTGATCATTCTTATGAACCATGGTTTAAAGTATCCCGACATAGATTGTGTTTGCACAAGTCGACTGACTCAATTGTCATGAACGAGCCCGTCCATCCCATTCGTTTCTCTAATTATTTATAGGAAATATTAATTGTTCGATCCAAATGAAATATAGCATTCGAAATAGGGAGAACTGATCTCCTGCGCACCGAGTCTATGCGTGTCTGTGCGCTCCACTGTGCATCACACGCGATGTCGACATCACCGTCGTGCCGACTGACCAACGTCGGTCGCCAAATCGGGCGTGATCGACGCACAATTCGTCGGCGATCCGGCGAGACTCGACTTTCGATCAGTTAGCATCCGAAATCCGATGCAAAACGCTCGAAAATGACAAAATCATGCAGCCGACAATGTATAGGCCATTGTCAGTCGCGATTGGGTCGGATTCCGACCGAATTGCGGTCGGAATCTAGCGACGGACGAGCCGACATCACCTGTCGGTTCGTCCGTCGCCGGATTCCGATCGCAATTCGATCGGAATCCAACGGTGTGGAGGCCGAAATCAGCCACCCGATTCTGACGGCCGATTTCAGCCTACTAAATCATATTCTACCTTCTATGGTTATGAGAGGGAGGATGACTACGAGATTCCTCCTTAATTCTTCTAAATTTTTGATGCAAAGGCTTTCTGCCCTTGTATCGACTATGTACAATAGGAATAGAATCAAAATACAACTTTTACGGATCTCAATAGCCTAAATTACAAATATATATTCAAAAGTAGAGAATAAACATTTAAACTAGCATATCCAACATAGACAAACTATTTCATAATCTTAGAATCGAAGTATCTATCCATGAATAAAGGAGAATAAATATAAGACATCTTAATGTAAATCATTACAATGCAAATAGAGTTTAGAATAATAGCATTACTCTTTGTTCAATCTGTTGTTGTGTCTTGGTCATTCTCTGAAGCATTGGAGCGTTGATTTGGGTCTTCGATTCGCTTTCTCTCTCCTCATTGCAAGCCTCCAATGCTTCTTAGGACACTTTCTTGTCGTTCCAGTCGTCGAGTCTCTCCCTAGGATTTGGACATGCCTTGGGCAGCCCCCTTTATGATCTCTTGTCTCTTGGATGAGTTTCCAATATATAGAGGTGACTTCGTCTTTCCATAAATGCTTGAAAAATTCTATTTCCTTGAATTTGTGGCATCGCCACATGGTCGTGTGAAATTCACATAGGCGAGCCGTGTGCAAGGCTGAAAATGACTGAAATCTAGGCTTATTTTGGTGGCCGATTCTGGCACTGAGACTATGCGTGCCACTGTCGGCCGCATGATTTAATCATTTCCGATCGTTTTGCACCGGATTCAGTGTGCTAATCGGCTAGAAGTCGAGCTCCGTCGGACCGCCGATGAGTTGTGTGTCGATCGCGCTTGGTCCGACGGTGGCTAAATGGCGCGGCGGCGAGGCCGACATCGCGTGTGAGTCAGACGGTAGATCGCATGGAGTGCACGAGCACGCATAGATTCAGTGCTTAGGAGATCAGTTCTATCGAAATAGGATTCGGCAATCAAGGCCAAAATGTTATCAAAAGTATCGACGAGCAAATAATCAGCACGACGCACCAAGTTGAATTGAAGAGGAACGAACCTTTATCGATGCAATTGGCATCTTGCCGAATTTAGCACAACGCGCCAAGTTGAATCGAAGCACAAACGGTTGGGATTACAATTTTCAGTTTTTTGGATTTTAAATTTATTAGATTAATAATTTAATCCAATATATATTTGAAAATTTTAAATAGATTCAAATCAAGATTAAGGGTTTTAATACCCACGAACAATTTGAAAAGATTTTATTATATAAGATTTAATGGTTGAGAAATTTTCGAATATGTCAAATTCTGAAAGTTAATGTTATCTTAAATAGTAGTTAATGTTACGGTATAAATTGTGTTTGTGAGATGGATGGAGATAATTATATTCTACTAAGAGGAGATAAATCACGGGAGCAAAGTCTCGACACTTGGTGGTAAGACAGGGAGGAGTCCATCTGAAGTCAAGGGGATTTTAGAACCCTCATCCGGAATTGAACCATGTTCATTCTGCAAGCAATCTCCTACCTTACCATCGCGTCATCCCCGTGGGGACAAGATAATTATATTCGTATATATATCAAAGAGACACGAACTAATTAATGGTGTTTGATTTGATTTATTTTCATGAGGATAACTTGTTAATTGGAATAAAATAATATTTACGAAATAAGTACGGATCGATTTCGAAGAAAATTTTTTAAAAAAATTATATTTAGTTGATTTTTTTTGTCGTGATTAATCATGTCAAGATTAAAAGTATTGATTTCAACCTTTTGCTCGATTTAACATTCCAAATTTGTCTCCGCCGCGGGGATGACGTGATAATAAAGGTAAGATGTTGCTTACAGAATGAGCTGATTCAATATCGAATGAGAAATCTAAAATCTCTTTTAGTTTTAAATGGACCTCTCTCTATTCTGTCACCGTATCAAAAATTTTTATCTCCCTTATAATTTACCTCATTCTAGTAAGTATTCTAAGATAGATGACATAGACTGATAATTAAACAGATTTTCAACTTTACAGACTTTTCAAATTCGCAAAAATTCCGTACATTCAGAGATAAATTTTAAATAAATGATCCATTGTTTGGATCCTCGATTGCCTTTTTTTCACTCTTCCCCTTCTCTTTCCTGCGAGGTAAACAGAGCGTCGATTTAATGCTTTCCCAATAACATCTTTCTAATTTAGGGTTCCAGATCCCCAATTTCTCAGCGCGTTCCTGGGATCCTGCTCCGGCCTCGCCTCCTCCGATCGAGCAGCGGCAGCGGGTTCTTTAAGGATCGATCTAGCGCGTCGGTGCTGGCCCCGGTCGCTCCCATGGCACCGCTGAGGATCGTGATCGGCCTCGACGAGGAGAGCGCAGTGGAGGGATCGCCCCGCGTCCGAGAAACCGATCAGGGATGTGGGAGGCGGCCGCGGCTGCAGCCGTTTTCTTGATCTTCTCTGTTCGCCTGCTCTGCATCTTCATCAATTTGCCGGAGGCTAATGAGTGTGATGAGATCCTCGGAATTCCTAGGAATCCCTCTTATCTCCGCATCCTCAAGTGAGTTCCTCTTCCTCTCTTCTCGTTTTAAATGTATTTTCTTCCTAGTATATCTATCGGTCCTGCTAATGCAGTGCTGTTAAGTTTCTTTGCGTGTATATGCATTCGTTTTAACATATATTGAGATGCAGTCTTACTTATGTAAACACATCGACGGATCTTTTGCTTTTGTTGTGAGTTATAATACATATTGCATATGATCGTTGCATAGACACTGACTAGAAGTGATGACTGCTACTAAAAAAAAAATATGAAACCGTCACATTAGCGGCCCTCCACCGTTGTCCCTATGTGTGAGGGGAGTAAATCAGGTCTCAGTTGGCTAGTACAGAAATGCGGAGTCATCAGTAGTCTGGTTGTCACCTCCAGGAATCGACCTTTTGTCCTTTCAAACTTTAACACGACTGTATTAGCCATCTGAGTTTGCCCTAGGATTTAGGGGAGTTGCTACTGGAGTTGATGAAAATGTGTATGATCATAATGATGACTATTGACGAGATAGGGATTGAGGTAGTGGCAACTAACAAGTTGGACATAGTACCACAATAGTATAAATGCAGTCGATCGTATGGTAAACATTCTACGGAGATTCTACACAAGTCCTTCCAGCTCAATTTAAAAGTAGTTCGCCTTGTACTCCTAAAAGGAGTTCATAAAACCATACCTTTTCCTTTCTGAAATTTCACCCAAAATCCAACTCTTGTAAGTTATTTTTTTTCTGAATTTTCTGAAAAATTAAATCAACTGCATCCCTCTATCCTAATTTCTTTTTCTTATCTTGTTCTTTCTCTTTTTTTTTTTTTCAAAAGATGTTACCTAATACTTAAATTTTGAATCAAGAAGAATGAAAGCTAAGATAAATTCAAGGTCTTTCCTTTTTCTTCCCTTGTTTATTCTAATATACTTCTTTTCCTTGAGGAAACTTTTCCTAACTTCCAAAGTTTGGAAAAGTTGAATTTTGAGTACTTTTGAAAAATCAAAACTGTTCATCTTTATGGTCCTTTTCTCCATTTCACTTTCTTCCCGAACAATAATTGAACATCCAAAATCCTATAAAAAGTTAATTTTGAGCTATTCCTGAGAAGCTTTTTCTATCTCCTTGTCTTCTCCAGTTGTTACCTTCCACATACAAGTTATAGAAGCTAACCCAAATACACCATCTAGCCATCTTTTGCACAAAATATGTTAATTCCTTGTGCTAAATTCTGTTATACTTAAGTTGTGAGACCTAAATGGAAGTTGAGGTTTTAGGTCAGATTTTTATTATTTCTAATTGGCTTGTCTCCTATATTGTACATAGCAGTTTCCTTTTGTCCGCTCCCTTATATCCTTGGTAATTTATACTCTTAATCCACCATAGTGTATGATCTGGTTATCATGGTCAAATTGTGTAATGTGTTTATAGGAAAATGAGATGGATAGGAGAACTCCTGTGTAGTGATAGAAAGGCTTGTCACATATGAAGTGTTGGTTGAGTTCATTAATGTTGCATAGCAATGTAATATTTTACTGTTCATCTGTATAATTGGAGGGACCTTTAATTCTTAAGATTCAAATTTAGTTTCTTCCAAGTGGTATCCACTTCTTGCATCTTACAAGTCCTATCGCAAACTAAAAAATTAGTTCATCAATTGAGTAATTAGCCGAAAGTAATTTTTCTAGGCAGGTTCATAGAGATTTTTTTTTTCTTTTCAATTGTGCAGTGTATCTTTTCTCAGTGGATATATATTATTCCGGTGTCGTAGATGTTTTATTGTGAAAGACATTAATTTTATAGAGGCTTCATTGGATGATCATACTCCATGCTAGAGAACAAATACAAGTGATGTTTCACTGGTGTTTTTGGGGATGACCTGGCACTTATATGATTGCCAAAGTCATTGGAATCATTGTTCTGCCCTGCTTTTATTCAAAAGCATATTCCTCAAAAAATCATCTGTAACATTGCCTTGTTTAGTTTGTTTCCTTTTCAATTCGTACAGAAATATCGAGAACAAACCCTATAGGCTTCCCTTGGTGGACCTGTCAGCATTGATCCCTTTCAATCATTAAGCTATCTGATTAAGGTCATATTGTTGGCTCTTTTGCCATCTTTCTAGCAAATGCCTTGTTCCTACCACAATTTCGAAGGTTCTTCTTTAAGTTTGCATAATTTTATATATATTTTCTATAATATCCCCTCAATTCTAACGTTACTAAAGATAAGCGATTGGCTTTGAAAACCTGTCGAAGATGATGCCTACTCCATGTCAAAATGCTAATTCTCTGATCCTTTGCATTTGTTTTTCACTGCAATACATTGATTTTCTTCTCTTTTATTTCTATTTTACAGAGATAACTTTGGCCACATATGCCAGGGATTTACAAATCAAATTTATATCAGGATATAAATTTTCCGGGTACCATATTTTTGTCACACTAGTTGGGGCTATTTTTCCGATCATAGAGGGTGTTATTCTGGTTGTTTTCTCTGCAACATCAGGCGCTTCATTGTGGTATTTTCTTTCCAAGTTTGATCGACATGGCTTTGGTTTGGGTTTTTCCAAGCAGAGGTATTGTATAGTTTATGAACTGTAATTGCTTCCATATTGTTTTTGCTTGCATCCTATGTGTCTAAAAGGCCTGCTTGACATATGTTTATTAATTGATGAAAGAACAATCAACTTAGAATTTATCCTATGTGATTCGAATTTTGAAAATAGTCTTTTAAAAAAAAACAATATAATGCTACTTACGATAGTTTTTTTTTTAGAATTTCGTATGGCAGAAATTTCGTTTATCGGACTGTTATCTTTTGAATGCAGATTAGCAAAACGATGGGAAAAGCTGCTGAACTACAGCTAGCGCACAAAGATAGGAGGGAGAATGGAGCTAGCACATCTGCGAGCATCGGGAGGAAAGGCGGTGCCTATGGCTAGCAGCGGGGCATGCCCTACCAGAGAGAAAAGAGCGTCGGGAGCAAGAATGTAGTCGAGTAAGGTGAATGTCACAAAAGCATAATTATTCCCCAAAAAACCATTTAACTCGATAGTCATATTATGTTGTCGCTCAGCCATCACACACTCAAAAATCTGTGATAACTTAAACACCACTAATTGTCATGGATGACAATTTCTGTGACAAGACCTGGATTATTGTAACCCCCCTTGTGGTTTCTGCAACAAAGCTTTTGTGGTAGATGATTATAAGCTGATGACCTTCGCAGATATTGTGAAGTTTTGTAGTGATTTGAAGAAAGGTGTTTTCCATATATCAAATGTGAAATATATAATATTTTTCTCCTGTGATTGCGATTAAATTTTTCATCACTATCCACACTATAGCTCAACCTCTAAATCATTTGGGGTCGTTGTTGCCGTCCAATCAATCAAATTGTAGTCGGATTCTAATCGGATTGGATTGGAATCTGATCGAATTAGACTGCCAACGTTGAGGTCGATTCCAATTGTGGTCAAAATCAACCGCGATTATGATCGCCAACGACCTCGACGTTGGCGATCGTGGTTCAACCAAAATCTGATAGGTTTGCAGCCGGCAATGCCACGACCGTTGGCGGCCATAATTATGATCTATTTCGACCATGATTCGGTCGGAATCCTACTGCAATATGATTCGACTCCGATGTTGGTCAGATTGCGATCGGAATCCAATCGCTCGATGGTGATGTCGAGCAATAGGAAGGTCCGACGAGATGAAACAATATGCATTCCCAGATAAGCTATTACAAGACCGCTGGCCGCACAATATAACAATTCGTGTGTGTGTGTGTGTATATATATATATATATATATATACATATATATATATATATATATATATATATATTTTTTGCACAACTTCTTCCTATGCGCCCATACATGACTCGTGATCACGGTCGAATCCCCTCGCATCCACCATCTGATCTACCGAGCACAAATGAGAAATGCACATCAACCTCTTGAGCACCGCTCCACTCGCCTCTCATGCCAAGACATTATCAGATCACGATCGACATGTGGCAATGATCGGATTGCGATCGAAATTTAGTCGAATCGTGATTGAATTTCGATCGGATCGTAGTCGCGACATCGCGACCACGACACTGTGACATTGCGGCTACAATGTTGTGACATCCGTTGGAGAGGGACCCAACGAGACAACACAGGTGATCGGATGGCACAGGCGACCCTTGGGGTTTATGGATTGGGCTTTAGCACACATGCAATCAGGCATCGTGCGACGAGGGATGCCACAAGAGAGACAACATGACAAGCAACGAATCAAACGATGGATCGCGAGTTGGATCGGATATATAGTATTGATATCATGCGCGATTGGCCAATGTGCGCGAATGAAGAATGCGTAGTAACTGGGAATGCAACGTGTTCTTGCCATTGCGCTCGTCATCGTTAATCGGATTCATCATCGTCGTCACCATCACTAGTCAAATCTGCACTAAAGTTTAATCCCTAAATCCAATCGAATCACCTACACCCTCCCTCTCACCGCGATTGCGATAGCGATCAGTCACGATATGACACAATCGAATTACGATCGGATTGTGATCGAATTCCAACCAAATCAAGATTATAACATCCTAACTGGATCGGAGCTGCAACATCACAATCATGATGCAGTCGCCTATGCACCCGTGCCACAATCCAATTGCGTCTCGATCGAGATCCGATCGCAGCTGCGATGCTAAACGATGAGCGAGGCACCGTGCATTCTTTGTTACTATGCATTCGCACACGAACAGATAGCATACCATCGCCCATGATATTTTAAGTATCGTTTATCTTTTCTTCCACTGAGATGAAATTTTGGTTCCGAGGGGCGAGGGGAAAGTTGATAGGATGTCAAAGTGTGTTTGCGTCGTCACTGTCAAGTAAAAAAAGGATGGTGGAGGTGAGGAAAGATTTTGTGAGATTGTGGAAGACAAGGAACAATGGAAGCGGTGGACATCAGTAGTGATCTCGAGAGATTGTCGAATTGTGGAATATGGGAGAAGAGATGTTAGATGCTAGCAGACGAAGTGGTTGGTTGACAAGGCATGAAAAGGGATATCGCTGACGGAGGTAAATGACAGTAGATGGATCGGTCGATACCGTAAGATAATAGAATGATAAGAAACCAGTCAAAAAACTAAGAGGAAGGGAGCACAGATCATCATGACTTTTAACTCCTCCAAAACTAATTAGATCATTAATTAATCAGTTAAACAGCTGATATTTTATAATAATATATAACATAAAAATAATAATTAATCAATCAGTTAAACAGCTGTTGCACTGCGTGGTCACTTGATGATACTCCCAAGGACTCTACGGTGTCAGTGTGGCACGAAGAAGCGAGGTGGCCAGTGGTGGTCCGGAGGAATAGGAGATTGGTCCAGAGCAAGAAGATATGACTGGTTTGGTTCCTCTTCCTCCTCGTCACCATTAGCCAACGTCCCTCTCTTCTTTCAATTTAAGATTGGAATGCATGATCTAAGAGACAGATATATGCACACTAACCCTACGGTCAACCTCCACACTCAGCATTAATCAAAATAAAAACCCCGAATAAAGAAGCAAGCAGCTGCAGTTAGTGCTGCCAACCGCTATGGTTCTCTAAGAAGAACAAACGAGACCAACCCCACCGGATCGCCGGCCATTGTCGGCGGTTGTGCAACACCATAAAGGAAAGAAAATCGAAGGCAAGACAGTGACTTACTTTTTTTTTTTTTCCAATTTATTTTCTCTGAGAACGGCATCAGCAATCCATTTAATACTCCGGGATGCAGTCTTTAATTGGCTGGGTTTCTTCCCCTGAAAGAACAAGAGGCCGAGGTCAATTGGTACAGATCCATCAAGAGACAAAATCCCCAACTGAATGGAAAACTTTCTGACCTGTACTATCTGAAGTCAATTTCCGCAATGATTATTCGTTCATGCGTTCATCCCTTTCATGATATGTGGAAAGTAAAGAAAAAGAAAAAGAAAAAAGAAATGAAAGGTTATTAAATAAACACATGCAGTGCTTCATCATCATGATGTTGTTCATAAAGAGATGAGAGCCACTTTGCAAATATAGAACCACACTTACAATGGGTTGGTGAGAAGGTCCTCCAACAAGGTGCCTTATCTTAATTATTCAGTTTGTCTTCCACTTAGGACCTTTCCTCATTACATGCACCAAGTCATTGTTTGTTCTAGTCTTGCTTTTCCACTCAAAAGCTACCCATTCTAGTCTTCTAGATGCCAACCTTGTATGCTCTTCCCCTTCTTAAAGACCTCTGTCAAGAAAACACTGTGTGAGTTGGTCAAATATGAGTCGCAAAATTTATGAAGGCAGAGATGGGGATACGTTATCTTCCCTCAAGTAGTCACCCTTACCTTGCATGACATTGACTTTGAGGGCGCTGGTGCATCACCTTCCAGAAAAGATCGAGCATCACATTCAACAATCGAGTGCAAGAGCTGAGGTTGACTCGAAACTATTGAAAAGTCAAAAGAAGGCCATGTTGCAAGCTTCCATTCTCGGATACAAACAGCCAACAACACATTTATTGAGATAGCACCATTTGCTCCAACACTGAGACCAGCAGGTCTATCCAGTACTATATGAAGAGAATAAGAACTTCGTGGCTTCTTTTCCTTCTTTATTTGTCTCTTCATCAATGTTGCTATCGATGGATTTGGTCCTCTACTGAAACTAATTATGGATGATTTTTTAGGTCTGTGTTTTATGAGAAGTTTTTAATGTAATGCTTTCATGCAAAATAATAAGACAACGACTATTTGGCTTTATTAAATATCAATAGAAATGATAAACTCTCTGATAAAGTATCCGCAGCTAAATGATCAGTAGAAACAAAAAGAGATGGCATGAAATAAATTGATTGTATCAATTTACGGATACATTATAGGAAATGTAGGTTAGTTTAATGCACCTTGAAACGATATATGTGGTTTTTTGTCAGAAAAGATATCAGATTTGATCTTTCCTAGTACCCTATTATTTGAAGACAATTGAATCTAAACTTTAACATCTACCAATAATAATAATAAATAAATAAAAACTCTGTAAACGTCCTAAACAGCCCAGGAGATTGATTCTAAGGCATAAGCAAAAGGGAGTTTTTTTTTTGTTTTTTTTTCAAAATGTCAAAAGGAGCACCATATCACATTCATAGGCCAACTATAGCTCTTTTTATCTGATCTATTGAAAAACTAATAGTTTAATTAAAACTGTTGTCGGTTTGAGGCAAATTCTTTTTTTAAAAAAAAAAGAAGAGAAAATGTACATGAATGAATAACAAATGAAGTGAAAAATGTTTTTCTTCAAATTAGCAAAAATAAAATTAAATATTTTAATAGATTCACTGAAAATTTCAAAATTATCCTTGCTTATCTTGGGGTGAATATTCTCTCATACCAAGTTTAAAGTTATGAGAAAGCTAATATATATCATGGAAGATGACAAAAGTGCACGACAATCTTGCTTTTATATTCGTTTAGTATTTTTGTGTCGAATTTACAATTATTTTGAGGAATCTTGGCAGCTCATAAGCCATAAAGTTGAATGGGGATGCTTAAGGTGATGACAGTCATTTATATATTTTAAGGGTAGGTGACATCTAAATAGATACAGTAGTACAACAGGGATAGAGTTGGGGACACCACGTCACCACAACTTTATATGCTTAGCTGGCCTAGTAGACAATCCTAATAAAAGAGAAAAGGAAACTTTTTTATGATTATACTATGTAGTGATCAAATTTTATTTTGTCTCAATTTGAGCACTCAAAATTTTAAGGGTAAGATGCTAATATTTCTGATAAAATTGCAAAATACATGGAAACATTTCTTCATATATAGATTTTGCTAGATTAAATTGATCTAAAAATCCTTAACAATCTCAAAGAGTTGGAACTTATAAGCTGTTGTTGTACGAGTAATAAATTATTTTAAGATAAATACTAAGATTAAACTGACGAAAACTGAAAGTGAGGATGATCCCTGTGAATATTGTACCTATATATTAGATATGTTTGGGACAAATGGTGTAGTTAACTATAAGGGACAGATAAATTAAGACAAGATGAACTTTAAGGCAATGGAGGGAAACCTAACTTACAGGGTCAGAACGATTAACACACAATAAAACCATTATAATATCTAGCTGTCTCGCAACAGTACTTATGGTAGTTGGTTTAAATAAAAATAATGATAATAAACAAAAAGTTTGCTGCATCCTAGACCACCCTGTGCTACATTAGAAAAAGGAAAATGGAATCAATAAGATGGAGTACGAAGTAAAGCCTGAACACTAGACACAGTTTGACCTTATATTAGGGAAGGGAAAGAGATAAAGGCACGGCCTACGATGGGCTTGTGAATCTTCTACTCAAACTTGTATATTCTCTGGAGCTTTGTTCTGGAGCAAAGATCGAGGTAGCTTTCTTTTAAGTCAATTTTCTGGGAAATGTTATATTATCTTCTTCAAGTGGCTATTTGGTTTAATCTTTTGAATTGAACTATTTATTTTCTTTAATAAGCAAAGCAAATTGACTGTTCTATCCTATCATTATTTAGTTGAAAGCAACAGTATTTGTCCAAACGCTTTCCACTAGTCATCATACTGTGTAAATTTGCTGATAAGAAAGAAAAAAAAAATGGGGGATTGAAAAGAACCTGCACCTCAAAGCAAAACATGCATCTGCAGTCAAAGAATTCCAAAGGCTGGTCTGATCGCACCTTGAAAGAAATTAAAAGGGAAAGGATGAATCAGGAAAGATCAACGATACTCAAAAAGAAAGTCAAAAGAGATTACCAAGAATAAGATTGCGATGTGAACACAAGGGAGGATAAAACAACACACCATGCCTCCCTTTTCACTTCTTTTGATGTCATCCTCCTGCACTTTCTCGAGCACTCACTTCAGCCCTCAGCGCCAGTTATTGTAGCTTCTCTGCGTCCTCTGCAAAAGCTATACCTCCAACCATTTGAGTACTGGAAAAGCAAAGAGCATGAACGAACAAGGAACTGGAGACATTTTAATATCTATTTTTTCAAGATCAATCAACTGTACATTTTTTTATTCAAAGCCCTAGCAACAGTTTGCTTAAAAATCTCTCTTTTCCAGGAGTAAAAGAGAAAAGAAAATAAAAGGAAAAAAAAAATGGAATTCAACTCTCCCTCATTCCAATAGACATGTACATATCTTCTCCAGAGCTGAGCTAGAAAACTCAGCTTCATCCAGACATCCCCCGCCTCTAGCAACTGCCTTAAAATAGTTTCTATGATCAGGTAGTGCTTTCCTCTTGTAGTAGACTGCAGCTTGTGCTCTTATTCAAGCTGCAGATACATGTAACATTTTGGCAATTGCTGAAATTTGGTGGTGCATGGTGGGCCAATGGCCGTTCCTCCTATTGGTAGTTCAAAAGCTTTGTAAATAATGCAGTGTGTCAATCATCTTCTATGAAGATTCTGCTTATGAAGTCTTGGAACCGTTTGGAGTAGAGCTTCGGGCCAACTGCCGAGATGGAGTTGGGGTCTGTTTGCAGTGATTTGTAGACATGCTCCAACTTCTTGGTAATGTCATAGTCTTGGAGGATATCAATAATCCCAAAGTAGAGAAATACATCGTGGAGCTTGCCGCTTCGAAGGAGTGGGGGCAAACCACCACCAGCTACCAGAAATAGCTCAGATTCACTTCTTGTAACGTGCTCGGCAATTGCTGGCATGTTCGACCCCAAATGGACGAGTGGTTTTCTGATAATAACAGAGACATTCAGACATCATAAATACTAATTAAAATTTATCCCACATAAAAGTCACAGCAACAATTAATTTCAAAAAGAAATAATTATTTTAGAGATGATAGTTAGATGAGTCCTTTCTTTTTGCTACACACTTGCCATGGAAATAACAGCAGATTATTAGGTGATTCTAGTCGGCAGATGAATAAAATAGTAGCTTAAGTGGGTCAGTACCAAATTACTTGTGCAAAGCAATGTATAGAAGCACAAAAGATAGTAAATAAAACAAGCTTCTTAGACAAAAAATGCCAAAATCTTTAATATAAAATTAGCAAAGGTTAAAATAAACCATATCTTTCATGTTACAGATAATGACACTTATATTGCTCCACAAGCTTCTCCAGAAAAAGCTAGGACACTTTCACAAAGGTGTTTTATCAAACGTCAACTACAGCAAAAAGGATCCAAATTTCAAAGATAGCTTATGATGCATAAAAGAATCTCAACCACAAAAATGCCAACATTCATGAATCTGTTTTCATTCCGCCAGGAGATAATGTTTCCAAAGAATTACTGTTAATTTTTCATAATCAGAAAGTAAACATCAAAGTCAGCTCTAGTAGAACATACCCTGTGTTAAGAATCTGATCCATATCTTGACAGGTTGACACTTTCACCGAGTCAGGCCAGGTGTCACTGCACTGAAATGATGCCTTCTTGCCAGATATTTCTAACAAAACATCATTGTTATGATGAGATCATTGCTAACCCGCCCTATGAAATCTTCGTAATTGAATTCTGGCTTCCTAAAAATTAACTTACTAGAGTAACCAAGGTACGGTGAGATATCATCACAGAAATGAACTCCCACCAGGAGACTGTAATCCATAATCCCCTCAGCTTCTAAGAATTGGCAGTCTTGCTTGATTTGTCTAAGGTATTTAATTCTATCAGACCAAAAAGGAGAGTGCACTTGACAAAACCAATAAGCTTCCAAGAATTAGAATGTGCACTTACTTAAGGAGCTCCATATACCAAGATGTATGGATGCGAAAAACAAAGTTCAGATCAAGATCCTTGAGTGTTGTCGTCTCATCGATTTGTTCTTCAGCCTTACCAGTTGTACGCCCATATGATGATCCTTTCAAATCAAATCTTCTATGTATGCGGTATTCGGAGCAGAATAAATTACCCATGACAATGAATCTAACCTGGTTCCACCCAGTATACATGCATCAACGAATCAGATAGCAAGCAATACATATAGCAATCTGTTCAAAAATAACAAGAAAATTACACAATCTTATGCTTAACCTCTTACATACCTTCTGACCACCACTAGGTTTAACACAGTGCACACTGTAGAATCTTGCAACTAATGAGTTTGAATTCTGGCATACATGACGGTAATAACTAGGCAGCATCTTAATCAGTACCTGAACATGTAATGCAGAGCAACTCAACCAATTAGAATCAAGGTAATCCATCAAATTAAAAAAAAAAAAAACTACAGCCTAAAGTTATCGAAATAATCAAGTAATTGATGCACATTTTGAAACTTTGTAGAAGAAGTAATTCCCAGCAACATGACCAATAGAAAAGAATTTTAACTACTACTATCTCAATATCATAATTCATAAGCATGAGCACTAGATAATCAATTATTTCCACAATTAAGTTCCAAGTGGATGGGTAATAAGTAACTAACCTTCACTTCAGATTTCTTCACTGTCTTAATCATAAAGCGATCATCCTGTGTTAGAAAAAAGAAACTCCCACTCTTCCCAGGAGAAGAGATCTCCCTCAGAGCATCGTTGCCACAAATAGCCGACATGTAGTCTGCAGGATCCACAGAAAATAACTTCCTCAAGTGCCTATCAATTCAAATCACAAATCCATATTTTCATTAGCTCAAGGTGCCCATCCATTGGGCTAGAAATAGTGGAAATTGAAAGATGATTGATTGGTTTATTCAGAATTATAAACCTGAAAACCACAGGGCAGTAATCCTTCCAGCGGAACTCAACTGCCTGGTGTGGCGGAGTATTATTTGATCCCTCCGGTGGAAATCTTGTCCGGAACATCTTCATTGGATCAAAATCTGACAACTTGAGTTCCCTCAACTGTGCTGAATCTGGCTTTCCGACTGAATAACTGATCAAAAAGTCAATCAACCAAGTAACTCAGTGAAAAAATTTACAGGGCGATGCCAAGATGTGCATAACGCACAAATCTTACACCAACTACCTTATTCCCAATTGGAGGCTTAGCATCAAACCATAGTCCTTGTGCCCCTTCGATATTGTGTGCCCAGGCTTCTTTACCTCTGGAAATGAAAAACAGCAGGGAGTTGGTCGCCGCTGCACGGTAGCAATGAGGGCGCCACCAGTCTGGTCCAACAATGATCCATCCCGGTAAAGCATTGATGCCTCAAGAGTGTCAATGATATCGCAAGTGATATCCCCAGCCTCGCCATTGGACTCCCAGATGCAAATCCTTGGGAAGCCCTTTTCTGCCCCGGAACTTCTCCTGGTAGTTCCTTCATCATCAACCGATGATTTATTCCTTGCTACGGGAGCCGATGGTGTGACCGACACATCGTCCAATTGAGACAAGGAGTTCGTCCTCCACACAGTTTCCTTCCGAACAGTGTTGGGGGCAGGATAGAACGTCCCATTGAGGGCCGTGCGCTCGCTGCTGTTCCAGCTACCAAAATAGCAGCTGCCGTCAGGCCAAGTGAAGACGCCGCTGCCCTCGGGGACGCCGTTCTCCCACTGGCCGTCATATCGCTTGCCGTTGGCCCAGATAAGAGCACCACGGCCGTTAATGGCGCCGCCCCGCCACTCACCGACGTACTTATTGCCGTTCCGCCACACGTACCGACCATGGCCCTCCTGGACGTTTTGCCGCCACAAGCCCTCGTAGTAGTCGCCGTTGGCGTAGGACTTGCTGCCGAAACCGTGCTTGCGGTCGGCGACCCACTGCCCACGGTAAGAATCTCCGTCCGCCCCGATGAAGGTGCCGAAGCCCTCCATCCGCCCGGAACGGAAATCACCCTCGTAGGTGGCGCCGGACGGCCACGAGAACTTCCCCTTCCCAGAGGCCTTCCCCCTCCGCCACTCCCCTTCATACCTGCACCCATCCGACCACATGTACTTCCCCCGCCCATTCGGGGCGTTCTCGGAGAACTCCCCAGCATAAAAGTCCCCATTCGCCAGCGCCTTCTCCAACGCCGTCTCCCCGTCACCATGGCCAATGGTTGGGGCCACTCTCCTGCCACCTACACCAGCACACCTACTCCCAACCCGAGCCGACATCCTCTCTTCCTCCTCACCCACCGCGTCCCAGCCTTCCTCCACAGCGAAACGCCGCATTCTACGCCACAACCACGACCAAAAGACCTAATCCCCCGGCGTATGCGACGAGCATTTCTTCCCCGGAAAACTCCGATCCGGTGCCTTGGTTCCCCCACTTCGCATCAAATCCCCAAGAAAATGCACCCGCCAAAAGCGAGCAATTCCAGTACAAATCACAATCCACAACAAAAAAAAAAAACTCAACGATTCCTAGGAAAAAGAAGGATCGACGAAGTAGCCAAGAAGAGATCAGACGAGATGCGCCAGCTGCCGCTACGGCTTTCCTGTACCTTCGGCAACATGTCTACCTCCACCTGCAACGAAGAGAGAGCAAAGCGAAGCAGCGTTGTAAAACGTAGGGCCAATATAACGCCGAAATAGTCCCCTTTATATCTATCTTAACGATATCATGTCGCCGGGGTCCGAGTTACCACCAAAGCTTCATCGCCTGTTCTGTACAAAACACAATCGCGACTAATTCTCAATTTTCATTGGATAAAAATTTGACTTCATCTTCGACGGCACACTTTTCAGCGAAACGTGTTTTCTAACAAAACAGCAGATCCTGCACTTCCGGCTCGGGGACTCCGGCTTAGTTTTCCTGTTATAATCAAATATGTCGCGCCGTTTTTGGCGTCGATATAACACAGTTTGAACCGGTACCGGACGGCATTCGTTGGAAGTCTTAATGATTTGATTAGTTGAACTTGATCGTAATAATAAAAAAGTTTAAGCATTATTGGAGCTTTTTATAAATTATTTTAATGTATTTATTCTCTATCAATTCCTTTCTTCTTTGCCCATTTATAATTTGAATTTCTTTATTTGCTTTTTTTTTCTTCTTCACTTTATTTAGTCGTGCATATTAATAAAAAATAAAACTATGAAAACAATACAATCAATATCTTCTCACACTATTTAGAACAATTTAGAAAGATGATTCATTTGTTCTCGACGCTCAATCAATTTTATTATCAATATAAAGACTCCTTATACTTTGTCAATAGATATTTATCTTACCAATTTAGAATCATAATTTGTTTAGGAGTTTTTTTTTCATAATTTTTTAATTATTTTTATAAGAGGAAGAAAATATTTTTTTAAAAAATAAATAATTTTTTTTATAAAATGGGAAAGATATGCGCGCGGGTTAGATATTTTCAAAGTTAGTATTTAATATACTAAAATATCTTAGATGTTTATATATTTTATATATGACTATTATATTGATATTTATCATGTCAACTATATTATATTATTAAAAAAAATAAGACTGAGTATTGAATGTAATACCAACAGATGTCAAAATCACACGTATAGTCCATAATCCATGTTAATTTGTGGGATTTTTTCCATTTAAATTCACATGTATAAAATACATTTTAAAAAATTAAAAAAATATACTTTTTATTTATTTTTTTATTTTAGTATTAAAAGCACACCTCCTGTATTAAAAAGACATTTCATTTCATCTTTTATTTTAAAAATATTCTTGTATCATATTATATAAATTTTGATTAAAATTATCGTAATATAAAATAAATTTACTCTGGCCTCCAAATTAGTACATGTGAAATACTATTAGGGTGTATTTAGTTCAAATTATAATATATAATTTTGGTAATGTGGTAATCACATTATCAAAGTAATGGAAAATGAAATATTATCAAATATTATTTGATTTAATCTGAAATAATACAACCAAAACTTATTTATTTGAAAGTTTTAAAGTATCACATAATTTAACATTTTACTATATTATTCATTCGATGGTTTAACGATAGCTACCGATCGACTGTCGGTCGTCGATCGGATGTCGTCGTTTGCAATGGCGACGATGACGGACAACCGACGATCAGCGGTCGACGATCGACGGTGGCGACGACCGACCAACGACGATCGACGACGATGGTTGACAGCAATGGTCGGCTAGTGACCGACGGCCACGATCAACTAGTGATCGGCGATGGTCAACCGATAACCGACTATATTGTTATTTGATAAATTGATAAGGATAATTTTTTTCTAAATGGTAAAAATCAAAGAGTATTTTTGGAAAAAAAAATCATAAATAAGGGAATCAAGAAAAATCAAGTTTTTTTTTAGGTTTTTCAATTTCCTCATGCATAATTCTTTTGCTGACATGGTATGATGTGTTGGACATTCATTATGATACCCGAATTTTAAAATTTTATCTCAGGCCCTGGACGAAATTTAAAAATTAGATCCCATTTTCTATTGAAAATTTTGAAAATTGAGCTCTTTCTATGAAATTTTTTTTTTTTGGGCCCTGGGCAAGAGCTCCATTTACGAAATCTTGATTATTATGATTTAGTAATCGTTCAAATCCTAAATCAAACAAGATTTCTATTGATAATCTTAGATGAATAATCAAGATTACAAAGAATAATCTCGAACCAAATGCATTCTTATATTAAAATATTGTTTAGTTTGATTAAGATTACTTTCAATAGAATAATTTGATCGAAAATATTTATAATATTTTTAGATAAAATTGTTACCACAATAATGACAAAAAATATATTTGCAGATAGGATGGGATACCCTTTAATATTTTTTCAATATAAAGCATCCACGTCCATTCGACGATGACCCAAAAAAAAAGGCAAAAATGAAAATGACACCCTTTTTATTGAAATTGTATTCCCTTTTTATTAATAATTAATTAAAACAATGCCCCCCCTATCTCATTCATCCTGGTTTGGCCTTAATATCATTAAATAAACTGAATTTGAATCGAATTTCAACCTCACAATATTTTATCGATTAATGACTTTTTTTTTTTTTAATAATCTAAGTATCCAAAATGATTCTCCATCTGAGGAGAGAATATCAATTTCAATGACAATTCCAACTAATCTTAAAGATGAGCGCTCGATCTCACAAATGCATATCGGTCAAATTCAAAAAGTGTATTTGGCTCCACCAAAACATTTTATCCAAAATATCCTCTTACTAATCGGACAAAAATTAAAATTAAAAATTGATCTATGATTCTTGAAAAATCCACTATTAATTTTACCATCGTATTATATACAATTTTTACTCTTTTGAAAATTATAATAAAAGGGCACTCTTTTAACTTTAGATAACAAATAAAAATACTCGCTTGATTGCCATTCGAGAGTCATCATGAGTCTCCAAACTCATGATAGTTGCGATTAGCCCTTGCTTAATTAACTGGTGCTTAAGCGCTTAGCTTAAATTACAGTAATAATCTTACAATTTTATAACTTTCAAAAACTATAATTACACTTTCATGGAAGAGCTGGTGTATTACTATGCTAACCCATTTGCCAGGATAAGAAGTTTTGTAATTTACCAAACAACATTTTTGAAGTTTGAAATTGCCTAAAAAACATCTCATACTTTCATATTTATCAAATAACGTACTTAATTTCCTTTTTACCCTTCATAAATAGTGCACTTAATTTCCGAACGTGATGCTGGGAATTCAAATCTCAGCACCACTGTGGTGCTGGAATTTGAATTCCCAGTACCATAGTGATGGTGCAATCCTAGCACCACCACTGTGATGCTGAGATTTGAATTCTCAATATCACGTTCGAAAATTAAGTGCGTTATTTCTGAAAGATATAAAGGAAATTAAGTACGCTATTTGGTAAATATGAAAGTATGAGATACTTTTTGGACAATTATAAACTTCAGAAGCGTTGTTTGATAAATCATCGTAAAAAGTTTATACGCCAGGACGTGACATGATACATTGGTAACAATATTAGAAACGAGAGTATTTAAAGATTTAATTTTTATATTGCGTGTATATCTATCAAGCGGTGTTAAAATCAATCGTGATGTAATTTTTAAATTTATTTTAATAATCAGTAAAAAAAATTTATAAGTTTAAATCGACCGATTTTAAGATGGATCAGATCACAAGATCCGAATATTTTAATTAAAAATAAAATAAAGAATACATAATAAGTTAATTATTTGCTTTTCTTATTTACTATATATGTATTTTTAAATTATATAATATATAAATATCATATATGTTTATTATTTTAATAAAAATAAAAAAAATAAGATTACAATTGAGATTTAGACAAATTAATTATTTAAAAAATATTTATAAATTATTCGTAAAATTTATCCATAAATATGGATAAGTCAACCTTATTGATCCAACTTTAATTTTTATAGTATGTTTTATATTATTAAATAAATATAAATATCTTATTAGGGTAAAAGGTGATGTGTTCATCCATGTATTTTTCATCGGCGATCTCAGAATTAGATGAAACAAGATAAATCACGACAGATATTTTTGTCCAATCAACAATTAATACGATCGAAAGATAGATATTCCGAAAAACTTTACAAGTATGATCTCACTTCATTGTTATTTAACAACTTTCATAAATTTCTTCCAAATCCTAGTCGAGTAGAGTAAATTAAGTTGAGTATAAAATGAATAAACCATTAAAATGATTCTTTAAATTTGAACTGATTCCTATTTTAGGAGTGTTTCAATTTGGTTCATTTAGTTATTATAAAGTTCTAATATAAGTTTGCTTGTTTAAAATTTTAATATTTTAAAACTTGTTTAGTTATTTTTGAATTTGATATTACAAATATTATTTACCAATCGTTCAAAAATTATTTACGAATAATATTCAAAATTATTTATTTAGTTTAAAAAATTATTCAAATTTATTTATTTAATTGATATTGCACATGAACATAAATTAATTTTTACTAAATTGAAAATTAAATTTACTCGTAAACACTTGCTTCAATTGTAACTTTATCCAAAATGTTAAATTTATTCTCTGATTAAAAAAAAAATAATGAAAAAGATATTTTGAAAAAGAATCATTCTTTAAGATATATAAAAGTACGATGTACTAAATTGATCTAGTTAGATATTGAATCCCTTTAAAAATGATTATGCTTAAATATTTTTTCATGCCGATAACAAAGAAGGTCCTAACAAAATGTGATAAACCAAGTGATACTCGGATGATTATGATTGATTAAGTTTATGAAATGGAACAAATATTTTCATTCTTATTTCTACTTGTGACTTATAAAATTATTAAAAAAATATGAAAAATAATCTTATATTAAAAGACTAAGATATTTAACAGCACGATCTTAATTACTAACTATTATTCAACTTAGTTAAATTGTTAACTCATCTATTTTATCTTATCTTTCCATCCTATTTAATCATTTCAATTTAACTAACTAATCTACTTAATCATTCCACTCAATACGTTAATTTGGCTTATTTTTAGATGATTTAATCTATTTAAAATGCATTTATTGAAGAAGAGAATTAATATATAGCTTATAAAGATTGTGAGATAATACTAATCTTATCAAATTCATAAATATTTTTTGAAAAATAAAACAACAATTCTTAAAAACCTTCATAATTTTTTTTAGCAATTATATTCAATAAAATTTTAATGATAAATAGATGGGGATGTAGCTCAAATGGTAGAGCGCTCGCTTTGCATGCGAGAGGTACGGGGTTCGATACCCCGCATCTCCATTTTAGAATAATTTATAATGTGGTATATATTTTTAAGTATGACTATTTAGAAAGTTAAATGGATCATTAAATGATATTTAATTTTAAAAAACCATTAAAAGAGCATTCCAAACCTCAAAATTATCTTTGTTTTCCAACAAATTGTCAAACAACTAAGATTTCCGTAATATTCAAAATGTTGTATTTTATGAGCACTGATAATTTTTAATAATAGGCTACTATATACCTATGCTCTCATTTAGGAATTGTGACAAAACATCTTGAAATTATACCAATTTAAACAATTTATAATTTTTTGTATAGGTTATCAAATCTATATTTGAGAGCATGACTACATTCAAGATTGTATAAGAAATACAATAAACTTGATTTGAAATTTTTTGAAGGAACTAATATTACTCATTAAAATTCATTAGTGTCATAGGAATGTTAGAATCGCTTTAAACCAAAATCATTACTTGAATATAACTATATTCTCAAAGCAAAATTCATAATTCAGATTGAGAGTTATGAGTTTTTAAAATCTTTACAATAAACAATTTAACATAAATTTATTACAAAATTTAGCTGTCATACTTATTCATTAATACCACCAAAAGATTTCCAAAATTCTCTTAGTTTACACCATGTTAAAATTTTAAAATTATAAAAATTATAGGACTATCAACAAGTTTATTAAAACTCATTGATGACTTTACGAACATTAAAATCGCTTCAAACTAAGACTAAGATACTCTCGAGACCCTCAAATCTAGATTTCACTGTTTAAATTGGGAGATGTAGGTTTTTAAAATATAATTGCACTCAATAGACTCTTAGGAGTGGACTAGTCATGGTTTGAAGGTGTGGACGATTAAATATAATAGGTTTGATCCTTTTAATGAGCTTGTGCTAAATTGTCTCAAGATTATCAATATTTTAAAAATCCACAGCTCTTTATATAAGCTATGAAATCTATGATCGGAAGACATATAGTTACACTTAGAATTGTTGGAAAATTTGTTGATCCAATAAATCATTTTCTCAATTTGAATGGATGAGAAATTAATATGGCTTAATCTGGATCATCGAATTAAGATGGATAAATCCGGTTTATTCAAATGAAGGGCTATAAGTACCCTTTGGATGACTCAATCTTGGTTATCAAATTCAAAATGAAAAACTTAGATGCATCTAAATGAAGAGACATTATGTCTCTTGAGAAGGGATGCAATCTAGATCATCCAATTAAATTGAATGGATGAGATTTGATTGAACCAAGAGATTCCTCTACCCCTTCACAAGTATAAATAAGATCCCTTGCTTCATTTGTTTCGTTCAATTCATTCTAATTCAATGAAAAGCAAGTATTGCATTACATACTTGCATTCTGAAGAGTTCAAAAAGCTTCTTTAGTTCGGAGATCTTGCGATTTGCAGTGTTGCTATCGCAAGATAAAGTCGTAGTATCTTAGAAGACGATTGTCATATTTCTTGAGCACAGTGTGCCGGGCAAATTCATCTTAAGGAGATAGAGTCTAACTCTAGTCTCGACTTCGCCTAAGCGATGGTGTATCGTTATTTTGTCGGCATTCAGATTGCACTTCATTCACAAAAACACCAACAAGAATGATGTAAGAAGTGCAATAAATTTGATTTGATTTTTTTTTAAGATGCTAAGACTTTTAGTAAGTTTTGGTCAAAACTCATTGATAGTCTTAGGATCATTAAAATTGCATTAAAAAAAAAGATCATTACACTTTCAGGAGTCTTTTGAGTGTAACCATGCTTTCAAATCTAGATTCCACATCCTAAATTAAGAAATGTGAATTTTTTGAGAGCGGTGATAAATTGTCTCAAAGTTATGAATATTTAAAAAAAATTATAACTTTCGATCTAAAAAGTTGTGAAATTCAAATTTGAATGTGTAATTACATTTACAAGGCACCCAAGAATATAATAGTCTTGTTTCTAAGCGATTCTAAAGTTCCTAATGTTATTGGTGAATTTTGGTCGAAATTTATTGATAACATTTGACATCTAAAAAAATTCAAATCGAATTTATTACACTTCTTGCATCACCCGCCCGAAGTGTAACAATACTCTTAGAGAGTTTTTAAAATTTAACACATGTTTGAGATATTTTATTATAAAATATAATGAGTATAAAAAATTTATTAATCGGTTATTAGTTTTCAATGGTCGACTGATGATCATAAAATATTCTAAATTTAGAAATTAATTAATAAGCTCGACTATTATATTATATAGTAATAGATGCTCTAGAAGATATAATTAAAAACGATTAAGTATTTGATAAATATAAAAGTTAGATATATTTTTGGATAATATAAAAACTACGTAGTTTGATAATTTGATGTTGTTTTAGTATTGTGTTATATCAACTTTAGTCAAATATGCTCTAACATATTAAAAATTACTATAAGTAATTACAATCAAAACTACTTAAATATTTGATAAAATTATTTTAATCTGGCGAAAACTAATTTAATTGAATTAAAATTAATGAAATACTATTGAAGTAGTGTATTGATGGAGAGTATTATAATTGGAACAATTTTATAATGAAGTAATTTTGATTAAAACTCTCATAATATAAAATAGTTAGTCAAATTCTTTAGAGTAATTTTTGACAAAACTTCTATATATTAGTGTAATTTTAACTAAATTATTACTACAAAAATTCATTTTAAAGATCAAATTAAAGATAAAAAATCAATTACTAAATACATTAATAACCATTTCAGAGTTCAAAAATTTTAAATTTTAAATTTTAGATTTCTAAATTAGAGATCGAATGTTAATTGAATCTCTAAATTAGAGACAGAATTATCATTCAATATTTAAATTTAAAAAGTTATTTATAAATAAATATAAGATTATAATATAAATACTAATCAAATTTAATTTTATTAATATTCAAATTATACAACTATAATATAAATATATACATTTTGTGAAGTTCGTCTCTGGGAGGTTTCTTATAGTCGCCTTATAACGCTTCGCCCTGCACAACGATTCGACTGTGATGTCCCTTGGAGCTAAATTTGTGGTGTGTCCAGTAAGCTCCATGGTCGTGGGGAATTCCATGGCAAGACTATAGACACTACTGTATCCCCATCAGTCTCAAAAAGTCACCACTCTATCAAAATAACTATCATGCCAAGCATCATATGAAAATAAAATTCAATAGAAAATATAAATGAATAATGAGACATTGAAATGTGATAATATGAACAATATTAATCATAAAATATTGACAAATGTGACAATATGAATATTAATCATAAAAAATATTGATAAATATGACCGCGCGAGCTATATTAATAAAATAAATGTCAACCACGAAACTAGCATATGTCCATTACCAAAGGAACTACGAGGTCTTATCAAAATAGTATTCTATATCAAAAGAAAATATAATACACTTTTTAGATCTACTAGATTATTAGTTAGAGACAATCTAGTAAATTGATACAAAATGAACGTAACTGATTAATTTTTATCTATGAATCTTAAACGAGATACCATCATACTATAATTAAATTTAATAAATCCATAAAAAAGTTGAATGAAGAGACCATATAAAGAGGGAAGACAGTAGTCCCTTAAAAGCATAGACATTGAATATTTTTCAGATAAAAATTAATTAAACTTGAATTCTTAGATAAAAGGTGATGCATTTATCCCATAGCTAGATGAAGAAAGATAAATTACGAAAGATATTTTTATCTAATCAAAAATTAATTCGACGAGAAAATAAACACTACGAAAAACTTGAATCCTAAAATTATAAGAAATTTGTTTATCAAAGGAACTAGTTGATCGCTCAGTTATAAGAAATAAGGCAATGCAGGGTAGAGTGATGAACCTGCACTGCATTTTCTTCAGTCTTAACAACTGCAGACCAGTTGGGATTTGACAAATGAGTTTGAGAGATGGGACTGTACGCTGAGAACCTGGTGCCTGCAAGTAAATGGAAGCCTTTATAGACCTGATATACCTATAGAACAACTGTGGCAACAGCAATGAAAAATGAAGGCATTGAATCGGTCGGAAATAAGCTCCTAGACTGCAAAAAAAACAAAAACAATAACGATAACAATAACCAGGCAAGTCCAAACCTTGCGGAATCGGAAAGAGGTTGGCTGAACTAATTGACTCTGGTCGAGATTTTCTTTTTCTTCTTCTATGGACTATGGTGTCCATCGAGACGTTTCCTGTAGCTTCTCTTTACCTCATCAAACTCCACCAGCAAGCGAAACCGGTAAGCAACCTAAATTAGTCCTTAATCTAGTTGATAAATATAAAAAGATAATTTTTAAATGGACATACATCAATTTTCGAAAAGATCATGATTTTAGGCTATCGATCGATCCCTTTCTTTATACTTGTCACATAAATTCCTAATTTATCTCCTCCACCGATAAAAACAATCGGAGGTAAGCATGCTTAACGGACCGATTTCGGAGGTAGGCATTCTTAACGGACCGATTCGATCCAGAACTGAGTCAGAACCAATCCGTTAAATTCGGAATTGGAACCGATTCAGATGAATCGGTTTTGAAATCGAACCGGAACCGTTCTAGTTCCGATTTGATTCGGTTTCTAATCAATTTCGGAACTGATTCTGGTTCCGATTTCAATCTGATTTCAATTGCTAATTTAAAGATGAAAACTCTTAGAATAATAACATGTCTATAAGATTATTTTGTGACAGGAAAAAAGAATAGGATCACCGATGCGATAGATAAATTTGGAAGCTCAAGTTCGAGGAAGATGGTTCAGAACCGTTTCGAAATCGATTTGGAACCGATCCAGATTGAATTGATTTCAAAGTTAAAACTTTAGAACCGGAACTGATTCGGAATCAATTCCAACGTCGACGGATTTAGAATCGATTATAATCGAACCAAAACCTGAACTGAGGAACCAATAAACAAGGATCCAGTTCCATATTTTTTTATAAGCACGGTAAATCAAGCCTCGAGGACTGGCACAGACGGCAAACGTAGGGTCCTCTGTTTAAATTGGGCTGAGGTCGATTTCATCGCCTTCAGAGAGGTCCTGCCATGTACTTATCATATGTGCTTTTGTATTTATCTTCCTCTTAAAATAGCAAGACAGTTATAAAGGCCGTTAATGTATCATTTTTTTCTTTCTATTTATCATACTTGTTTAAGAGCTGGCTCAGGAGAGAGCTATCGGGCTCTCGTCTGGAGTCCAAAATTTTTAAATATTAAATATTCAAATTTTAAGACTCAATATGTTTTAGGATTCAATTTTCAAATAGTTATCTCTGAACTTAAATAACAATTTTTGCCTTTTTATTACCATATCACCCCTATAAATGTTCAAATTTCCCATCTTGTGGACTCCTCAACAAGAAAGTAACAAACTGGTAGTCTTTGCTGATCACATGCACGAAAGGAAAGAGTATTCCAAAGGTCGAAGTTTGTGCTTTGGGATCCTTGTGATACAACATAGTAAACATCAGAAACATAGCATAGGTAAATAAATATATATTTGGATTGCTTTAACAACAATAAATCTGCAGAAAAACACTTTAGTTGGCCTTTGTGCATGAATAAGAACTTGGAAACCAAAATTCCTTCTTGAATGTTCCTATTAACCAATCATTCATAGCATTACAAAAATCCGATAACAAAGGAACTAGTTTGTCAATCAATAGTCAAAGTCCAGAGATCAAATTCACAAACATATATCCATACGCAAATTGTTTCGGCAAGTGTTCGTCGAGAAGCAAAGGACGGCAATGTATCGAACTGCAGCAACCCTAAACACGACGGCGCAAATCGAACCGGATTCCAAATGGCGATCAGCGGAAAGAAAAAAGTTTACCACGACGAAAGCGCGATCCAGAGCACCGCAGATACCAAAATCCAATCAAAAAAGGGGAAATCGCATACCTGTCGACGACTTCAAAATCGAGGCGTGGGCTTCGTCGCGAGATCGTCGATGGAATTGGGGGCGCGGCCGCAGCTACGGGCGAGCGAGCTAGGCCGCGAGTCCGACAGCGGCCACGCGCGAGCGAGATCGCGGCCGCTGCCTCGCGCGACGGAGGTCGACAGAGGAGAGGGAGGACTGAGGGCACGGCGGAGCAGGGGGAAAGATCGAGAAATAGGAGAGGGGAGGAAGAGACAATCTGTATCTAAATTTCAAAATCGATTAATCTCTATCTAAATTTTAGAATCGTTTAATCTGTAAAAATTTATAAAGAGCAATTTAGAGATTAAAAATTCGATTCGAAAATTAATTTCTAATTAAAAATTTATTTTCAATCAATTTCTAAATAGATCTTTAATTTAGATTTTTTTTTACGATGTAAAAACATTTTTTAAGATACAAGGTGCCTATTTAATATTTTTCTTTAAGAATTAGATGTCCTTTTAATGATAATAAAGATAAGGATTTGAGGAGTTTTTTCTCACGCTCAGCGTGGATAAAAATAAATCTATAATTTATCAAACAGCAGGTACAATTTAGAATTGTCCGAAGAGCATTTTATATTTTTATATTTATCAAATAGTGTATTTAATTTTTTTTATTACTTCCGCCAAATAGATCTGCAGTATAGTGAAATTCTCGAACATAGTACTGAGAATGTAAATCTCATCATCACAGTTGTATTGCAATCACCGTCGCAGTAGTGGTATTAAAAATTGAGTCTCAATTTATGGTCTTTGAAATTCAAATCTCATTGTGATTGTAATTTCAACACCACAGTGATGCAGATCTTTTTGGCAAGAGAGGTAAAAAGAGAATTAAGTGCACTATTTAATAAATATGAAAGTATAAGACGCTGTTTGAGCATTTCTAAATTTCATATGCACTGTCTGATAAATCGTCGAAAATAAATTTGATTAACCCATTAAGTTGTTATTGAAATTAACAGTGAGCATCAAATCCATTAAATTATACCGAATAAATGACATTTTTTAAAAATAAATTGAACGGATTAAACTTGTAACGAAAATCGAATAAATTGGATTGATAATAAATAAATAAATTAAATTAAAAATCGAATGATTGAATTTTTATCATCGAAATATCAATCAATTGATTGATAATGATAAAAAGAGATCGATTGAAATTCATAAATTGACTGATATCGATTATTTTTATTTCAAAATCAAAATCGAATTGAATAAATAAAAAAATTAATTTTTTTTTAAAAAATAAATTTTTGAATAAATTGAACCAAGCTTTTCGATTCATTTTAGTTGATTTATTTAATTTAACTGATTTTTTACTCGAAGTTGGATCTAAAAACATTTCCTTTTTTCGAAATAATATAGGTTATTCATGCATTGCACGGTTAATGATATCAACCCAAGTGATGTTTAGTTATTTTAAATTCGATTTAATTATTTTATTAAATAATTTTTAATACTATAAAATTTAATTTGACTCGATTCGTTAACGTATTTGCCTCGATGTTGTTTTGGCTACCCAACCCTCTTATTTCAGTAAATTGCAAGGAGGACCCTGGAACTCCGACAAAACGCCGTATCCCTCTCCATCCTTGCAGACTTCGTTTTCCGCCCCCTTTGAGAACCTCGATAGCTTCCTGGTGCGGCGCCGACGAGAGAGAAATCTCGAGATCGCGGTGCTCTGCCATCTCCCGTCCCCTCATTTACGAACCCTCCAACCTTCTCTCCGTGGTACCGTGCGTAGGGCGTGAGCGAGTGGGCTTCCTGCGCGGCGTCGAGGACGAAGGAGCGAGTGTGGTAAAGGTCGGCGACGAAGTGGAGAATTGGTGAAGGAAGCGGCACAGGCTTGTCTTTTCCTTGCGACCTGAGATCTACAATCTTCTCTTTTTCGCCGGTCAATTTCTACACAATTTATTCTAGGGTTTCTCATCGCGAGTCAAGTTTATATATATATATATAAAACATATATCAATGCTATGTCTGTCCTATCCCATAACATGATCACCATAGACAGCATCGATGGCACTTTGCAATTGCATGTAAGTGGATAAGAACACTTTAGTAACAGTTGGATTCTGCCGCTTCTAGATTTTTTTCTTAAAAAAAAAAAGATAACAGCTTTTATATGAAGGTATAACAAGCATCAAATGATTACGTAGGAAACATGACTTGGCGGTTGTAGATTAACCAAACTCCTTATTTAAGCTCATTTGTCAAACCACTCTATGATATTGATAAATTGCTCATGATTCATGACAAATAAGAAGACAGTTAAAATCAGAACATAGATGTTCAGTTTGCAAGCAATATTGTCCTTTTTATATGCAGAAAATCTTACTGAAATGCACAGTTTCTTCCTCATTTCATATTGCAGAACCTACTTGTCTAGCATATTCATCAAATAACTTACTCCAATAAGTCAAGTTTTTGGATAGGCACGCTCTCCAAATCGAATAATCTTCTCGTTTTCCACATGCAGCAATCCTCATATGCCTTCTCCCTTCTTTGTCCATTTTGCCCTCTCTCAGCCACAAACATTAAGGGAGTGTTTGGTATAACGCATTTTTCCTTTTGCGCATTTTCCATTTTCTGGAAAACAACTTTTCTGTGTTTTCTAGTTTTTCAGAAAATGCTCTCTCATTTTATGGAAAACAAAGGTGGAAAATGCCATTTTTCGCATTTTCTCATAAAATGAAAATGGAAAATGAAATTTTTTCCACAAACCAAACGCTACCTAATATTTTCCAGTCTGCTCTCTCCAATTCATCATAATTGCTTCTAAAATTGCTTATCAGTTGATCAAAATCCTCTCTATTACATTGTTTCATAATTTCCATCCTTAAAGTGATAACATTATTTACCTTTTCTCCCTTTTTAAAAGTCTTTTACTTTATGATCCTGATTTCCATATGTGCTTAGGTGTAGCCTTCCTTTTTGTGTTGCATGAGATGTCTTAAGTGAAGGGGAGCCTTGGCGCAACGGTAAAGTTGTTGCTTTGTGACCTAGAGGTCATGAGTTCAAATTCTGGAAACAGTCTCTTGCAAAACAAGCTAAGGTTGTGTACAATGGATCCTTTCCTGGGACCCCATATGGCGGGAGCTTCATGCATCGGGCTGCCCTTTATGAGATGTCTTAAGTAAACAGTGCCCTCAGTGACCCATTCTCTGTCTTCCTTGCAGCCAGGAAGGATCCTCTACCCAACTGCAGGAGCTTCATTGAGGTTCCTATTAAAGAAGGTAGGCAATAATCTTCCAGTTCATTTGTAGTTTTTATTCTAGCTTTAGTGGATAGGGCCTAACTTACCCTAGTTTTTATTAGTTATTGTTGACAGAATGTCAATAATTGCTTTAACTAAAAAAATATAGTTTTCTCTACCAGTGATTTTTTTTATTTGTTGTAGGAATCAATTATTGACAAGTAATGCTACAGTATGCAACTTAGAGTGAGGGCAAACCTAGGAACAGCGTTTGCTCCATAGACTCCTGGTTATCATGATTTGAGTAAGAAAGGCAGCCTCATTGACCTGAAGATTTCAAAGAAATCTCATTATCAAGGGCTCATTTCATTTGCTTTGCCTCTAATGTGAATAATTTATCTTGTCCTTCATATGGACATAAAGGTGCCTTCCATCCTTTCTTTTCTTTCTTATGAGATTGATGCAAACACTGAACTTCTTTGGTTAAGGCTGCATATTGCTGACCATCCCCGAACCTGACATTGGCAAGAACCTCATGCACAAGGGCTTCACTTTTTTTGCCATATGAAGCTTAGGATGCTGGCCAATATTGTACATTATAGTTACTAGAGAGTTCTTAGTGGTATTATACGAATGTGCACCCTGCATGTTATCAATTTAAGAGTTGGAGCAAATTATTGCCTTCGTAAGCTATAGTTGACCAGGAAATATAGTTTATACATATATACTATTTTCCCTCTTTCCTTCTCTCAAGTAACATTTTTTTTAGGATACAATCATATTTATTTTGCTCTTGGCTTAATTTTATGCCTTTGTTTCATGGTATTGGAATTCTTCTTGGATCCATGTTCGGATATGTCACACAGCAACTATTCATCCATATTTTGTTGCCTTATGCTATGCCATTGTGTCTTCAAGGTTTAAGGGGGTTGAAGAAGCATTATCTTTTTGAACTCCCTCTTAATATTGTACCTGTATGTGTTCAAAAGTCAAATAAAGAACTGCATTTTTTTTTTGTGTGTGTGTTTTTGTATTGATACTTTCATGACTGAGCTGAGTTTAATACAAATTTATTGTTTTTTCTCTGCTCAGAAATCAAGACTGGGAATGAATCCTCAACAAGGTAGGGTATCTGCTAATGGATATAGCCGCCGAAGAGTTGATACAGTGACAGGATCTAGGATGGAGAATAAGATGCAACCAAGGAAGTCAACCTCTCTTAACTTTGGTAATACAAATTAAGATTAGATGTCATACTTGTTTGATACTTCGTCCCACAAAGCATATGATGATTTGCAAATTGTGTAATAGCAGGAAGAATTACAGGCCCAGCACGTGATCGGCTGATATATGTTTTGTCATTTTTGATTGGTCACCATGTCGAAGTCCATGTGAAAAATGGATCTATAATTTCAGGAATCTTTCATGCAGCAAATGCTGATAGAGACTTTGGTACCTTCTATACTTGATTTGTGTTGAACTGTGATATGCTTATGCATCTTCCTATCCTCTCTATTCTTGATTTACATGCTCAGCATCTAGCTGATTAAGTTGTCTTTTGTGATCTTGAATGTTATCCATTTGCTTCTTTAAGACGTGTGGGTTTGGATGCAGAAATTGTTCTGAAAATGGCTCAGGTGGTTAAGGATGGGTCCATGAGAGAGCAGAAGTCTTCCCGTGATAATATCACAACCCCTCGGCTAATGATTGTGCCTGCGCGAGAACTTGTTCAACTTTTTGCAAAGGTTTATTGAATCTAAACTAAAGTAGCTTCCATTCAATGTGTGTTATTTAGCTTTTGCATGTATTGATTTTTAATACATTTGGTCTCTTATGAATCATGGCGAGCAAGAACATATTTTGCCATGTAATTTCTGTCATGTCAGAATCAATTTCATCCATGCTACTGCATGTTTCAAGAATATTTATTATGCTGCTGTTAAGAGTTAAACCGAATTGTGCAAGGATGCCATGCAGAATCTATTGGTTCTTTATCTAGTTGTTTGTTATCATGCATTGTGTAGATTACACCAGGAAAGTTGACCTCGAGTGAATGTTCCTTCTGTTGCTCTTCTTTATCAGATTTACATGCTTTGGCATGCTCTTCAATACTGATTACTTGGGATTTGTCCTTCATCTTTTTGTTATTATATTCTTAAAAAAATCCTCGATTTTGATAGTTTGTGTCTCTGCATGTATTAGATTCATTCTGTTTCTTTTCTCCAAAATACCAGGATGTGTCACTCGATGAATTCACCAAGGGAAATTCAAATGAGAAGGGAAAAGATCTCTTGATTGATTCTGTTATTTCTCATTCTCATCATCTAGAGACAGAAAAAGAGCTGACTCCTTGGATCCCTGATGGAGATGATCCTGAATGTCCTGAGCTGGAAAATATATTTAATGGAACACTGGATAGGTAGCTGATATAACACCTACATTGTTATTGCTTATAGGGTTGCTAATAGAGCAAACTTGATTGCCATATGCAACATTTCTTTTGACTCATGTTTCCTTTATTTTTCTGGAGTCATTTTATCTTCTTTATTTTTTCAGTCATTTCTTCTTCTGTGCTTATATTATGAAATTCTATAATGTATTGTAATTAGAACCAAGGTTTTAAATGCCGAGCCGTTTCGGATGAAATTGGCGAAAAATTTCGTTCCGATGAGGAACCGAAACCGGAATGCGTACCGATACCGGAGCGCTTACCTGGAAGGAGGCGGCGACGCGGTGACGAGCAGCCGACGACGATGCAGAGGCGATCGCGCTGCGCGATCGCGGTGAGAAACCACGATCGCGATAAGAAATTTCTAAATTATAATTAAAACTATATATATATATATATATAAAATATTAATTAAACTGTAAAATTTAATTAAATAAATTATTAATTAATTTATATAATTATATAAATTTATATTTTATTATTTTTATTTTAAAAAATAAAAAATAAAAAATAAAAGATATTTTAATTAAAATTCTAAATTCGAATTTATAATTTAGGTAAAATTAAATCTTAAATTCTTTTTTAAAAATTAACTAAAATTAAAAAAAAATCAAATAATTAATATTAATGTTTTTAAAAAAAGAAAAAAAATACCGAAATAGTATCGGCACGGACGATACGGTACCGAAACCGTATCGTTCCGGTCGCAGACCGAAATCCCGATACGAGTCGAGATTTTAAACCTTGATTAGAACTCCTTTAGTTATTTAATAGGTATTACATTATTTCAATATCATCGAATACTTTTTTTTTCTTTCAATTTTAGGTATATTTTTGATAGTATGATCTTTCTGAAATTTGTTATTTGTCCAAATTGTTCAGCTCCTTTTTTCATGTGTGTTTTTGAGTTTTTTTTTTATGTCACTAAGGTTTTAGGATGACTTCTCTTGTTTAGGAACTGGGATCAGTTTGAAGCAAATGCTGCTTTGTTTGGAGTAAAGAGCACATTTAATGAGGAAATTTATACTACTAAGCTTGAAAGAGGTCCTCAAATGAAAGAGCTTGAAAAAGTAGCTTCAAGAATAGCTAGAGAAATAGAAGGACAGGAAGCCCATGATTTTCATCAAGCTGAGGTGCTCTGTCTTCTTATATTATATGTGCTGATACTTTCTTAAGGGCCGCAAATAATCACAACTTCTAATGCGTTATATAACAGGAAAGAGGCTTTAACTTCAATGACGATCTTGGCCTCGATGAGGAGAGTAGATATTCAGCTGTACGTAGGGAAAGCAATGATACTGGATTCAGAGAAACTGAGAACACCTACAATTCTGAAATATTTTCAGGATCTGTAGGTGTTGTGAGTTCTACATCATACCCTGAACCTTCAAGCACCGAAGTCTGTAATGAAGTGCAGGCATTGCAGAATGAAACTTTGGCATCATCTACTAGTTCATCACTGGTAACTACTAACATTTCAGTTCAGGAATATCTTAGAATAATATGACAAACATCAAGAGCAGTAAAATGATATCACTATATGCTAACTTTATATCTTAATCCAGAAAATAATACCAGAGCTACAACTTTTGATGGTATAATCTTGAAGATAAAAAGCTGTTTGCCTAAACATTCTTTTCCACATTCATAAATTGTGCAGGATGAGGAAAAATACTTGCACACCGACAAGGATTTAGGTATCTATCCTGTTAGTGATTATGATCACCAAGCATCTGACTGTATTACCCAGAGTTCCCCACCCTTGGATGGTGAGAGCAGGTTTGTGCTATTTGAGCTGATTAATCTGTATTTGTCCCCTTAAAAGTGAAATTGTTCGGACATTTGGTCATATGATTGTCAATGAATCTTTATCTAAGTGTCTTGATTTCATGTCTGTGGAATGCCTAGGTTGGACTCAAATCAGGTGAAAGACCAAAGTGGCAAGATCGAGAATACGGTGAGATACTTTAAATATGTTATGCAACTACTGTTCTGTGTCTACTTGCTTCTGACATGATCTTTTCTACAGGTTCAGGATTCTTGGGCATCTGAAGGTCAGTATTGACTTCATGATAACTGACCACACTTGCCTTATCTTGAATGTTTTGCTTCATTGTTGTCCATTTTTCAGGAGGGTTGGAAGGATTATCTGCAAATGGAACTTTGTGTGATCCTTCATCTTCTAGTCAAGGAGATATAACTAATGAACCTTCAGATTCTCAAGTGCTTGTCAATGTGTCTCCTGCTATCAAACCAGTCGGTTCTAGGGTAAGACCAGGTAGTTCTTCAAACCATGTGTCTGCTGACAGTGCAACAAATCAGCCCGGTATATCCCCAAGCTCCTCGAGTGGATCACTTTCGTCTGAAAAATCAACTCTTAACCCCAATGCTAAGGTGAATTCATGGCAGATTCCAGATACTTTTCCTCTTTTTAAGTCATTGTGGTTCTTGACTTTTGATTAAACAGGTAGTTGTTTTTTCATGTGCCAGTTCGTATTTATCCTAGTTCCTTCTGCTGTTATAATCAGGAATTTAAATTCAATCCAAATGCTAAGAGTTTTACTCCATCGACTTCTGCAAGGCCACAAGCAGAAGTATCTGATGGGCCTTTCTATTATCCTAATAATGTTGCTTCTCTTCAACCTATGCATGGTCTACCTGTAGGAATGGGGGTAAGATCTCAAACTTGTGTTCCTGCTTTTTTTTGGGCTTCTATTAACACATTGATACGTGGACTCTAAAGTTACCTCTGTTTTACTTCCTTCCCTTTCATAATTTTTGAGTTCCATTATCCATAATGATGCTGCAATTCGTTTGGTGGTTAGGCTACTACTTGTTTTGTGTTAAGTTGGCTTTATGTTTCCATTTTGTACTGATTTCAGTGTGCTATTAGTCTGCATATCCACTGTTCTAGGATATTGGCAATCAGTCGAAAGTTGAAACCAATTTCGAGGCCTCTTTCTGCCAAGGAGATTGCTGGAATTCATATCATTCTTCAATGAACTGCAGATTTGTTCTTTAAACTAGTCTGTCTTGCCTAGTTTTCCAAGTAATTAACTTGGTGCTCAAACATTAGAGATATGCAACTTGTCCCTGAATATGGATTGAGAATCATAATGATGTGCTAGAATTTGCTTGTTGAGTTGTTTGATCAGCAGTGACGTCTTCCAACAGTACACCATTTATTTCTCTGGTATCCTGTTGCATTAGTTTCTCCTCTTAAGTGGGAATTGTGAACTTGCTTAAATCTATAATAAAGAATCAATACTTTATCAAATTTCCTTGTTAAATTCGCCAATTTATTTCAATCCAACTTTATTTGGTAATTCACTGGAAAAAGTGCATTGAGATGTGCAGAGAGTTGCTTATCCTTTGCTGCTACTGAACTTTTGGGAAATTAATTGATTAACAAATGATGTGAACGTGATTTACCTGTTTTGTTTTCCATTTTAGTTGCACTCAGTCTTGATTATAAGCTTTACTTACTATCATTATAATAATGTCTTGAGAATAGGTTGCTCCATTTGGCCATCAGCCTGTTTTTTACAATCCTCATGCTCCCCCAATGCAATCCTCCCAAGCATATATTCACCCTAACGGGTCAATGGTATGCTATTTTGCTATATTTACTTTAATGGACTACTCCAAGCATGATTTTGTGTGCTATCGTACTCAAAAGTTTTTCATGTCATTTCTTTTCCAGTATGGGCAGCAAATGATTGTTGGACAGCCTCCACAATTTTATTATGTGCAAGGCTATCCTCCTGTAAGTTAATCTTTCTTGAGTTTCGATCAATGTTGTATCATCCATCATTTTTCTTTAAGCATGTTAGTCTTTGGAGCCAGTCTATTATGAAAATGGCCTCTTGAAACTATCATTCATTTGTCTTGTACATTTTGTTGCATTAATTTGTGCCTCAAATGTTCCCCTAACCTATAGTATTAAGTTTAGAGAAAAGGATGTGTTAACAAGGAACATATTTAAGCTACTCATATGTGAAGTTTCGGGTTATTCCCAAGAAAATTTGTTGCGGTTCGCATCCGAAGTTCCAAAATTTCCTTGTCTTTCTGAATGGTTACTGATGCACTGTTAAAACTGCTGCTTGCCAAATCAATACTGTGCAAGTTTGTAATGTTTTATTCTACTGTACAATTCGCTCTAAATTCTTTGTGAAGTTTTATTTTGCTGTATAATTCACTCTAACTCTTTGACTTATATGTCTTCTGTATGATTTGTCTTTATTGCCGAGAGTTGCACATAGAGGTTCCTACGTTTCACACGATAATATATGTACTATGAAAAATGTCAAGTACTGTATGAATTATATGAAAAGTACCATATTTTTTATTTTCCTATAATTGATGGTAGTTTTAAGTTTTTTGCTTGAATACTGAATTCATGGATGCTAATGCAAGTGTGCATGTGTATTCACTTGCACTCCAAGAGGAAGTTAGGAAGCACATTCGTTGCACACCTCTATGTAAATATTGCTAGATTCTTTGACTGTTGTCAAGTAGCAATTCTTTTTATAACACACCACTCACTGGAATGTTTATTCAGTTTCTGTTAAGTTTTGACCCTTCTTAGCCAATTTGTTGGATTCCGGCTGATTCTGAATCCTGAACAATTTTGTTTTATTCTTGATTATTTCCTTGTTAGTCTTCCCTCGATCAAAATTAACTCTCTTTTTTTGGTCCTTTCAATTACTGATTACAATCGCATCATCATAAAGGCTGAAATTACCTTGTTTTCACTGTCTTGATTGTTTGATTCCTAACTAGTTGTTTTGGAAGGAATTGTTTTGCGAAACATGCTTCGTCATGTCAATGCATCATGCGGTTGGCTTGATTCTATTGTTAAACATGGTTTATTGACCTTTTCCAACATGGGGAAGTCTGATACTTTTGATGATTGCTTTAATTTTTATTATCTTTGTTACCCTATACTTATTTTTTTGCTCTCCATCTTGCCTTGCAGGAGATGCAACATAAAGGGAGGAAATATTGAAGTGTTCTAATTCAGCGGCGATGACCCGACTTTCAGTGGATTTCACCTGTTATCTGCATTTCCTGAAGGGTCGGTTCATAACTCATGTAACGAACAGACATTGTGGCATGTGTCGGCGAAGGCACGCCTTCTGGAGTTGATTGATTTGTTACTGACCTGCATTGTATGGTGGCACTATAACCATTTTAAATCGCAACAGGTCACAGATGTTCGCTTGCATGAGTTGGAAATAGAGTTTGTATGTAAAGACAACTCAAGTAGCAGAACGATCTTCTCTTCTGAGATGTAGCAGCTGTTCTGCTTGCTTGGTTATATCGGTGTTTGTGCTGATCAAAATAAACCTAACAAAAAAAGTCTCAGCTATTTATTCGATCGAACTCATTAGTGATGAATTGCATAGTTGGATTGCAGCCTGCTAAATTACGGGTATCTGTATTTTTTTTACATCTAAATATGTTAAATTGCCAAAGAGCAGAGAGGTGGTTGTGGTAATATTTTGGGATGCTTTTACTGCAACTATGGGCTGACTGGATGGCGGTAATGCTTTGGGGTTGCCTTGTGAACTAGGTATCAGACTGATGGGACTGCAGTTTAGAAGTTGCAGATCCTGGACACGTGCTCTTGTGGCTTCTGGCCCACAGAGGAATGAGTCTCAATTTGAATGTTTATTTGTTTTTTTTTTTTCGGTAGTTAAATTTGGCGACACGATCGGATCATCCTTATAAGACAAGTCCGACATTGAAAATGTATTCCGATTGAGAGGGTAAATTTTCAATCCCCATTCGGTTTAGGGTTGTTTGTTTAAGCTTTTTTCAAAATTCAAAGTAAAATTTGTTATAGCAGAAGATCGAATCGCATTAGCCTATGAAATATTGTCTCACTTTATCATTGCATCTTGCATTTGGGAGTTTGAATGTTTGTCTTCCAAGTTGTAAGTAGAGGTGCGTAAAAGTTCGATTAAATTTATTGAACCGAGTGAAATTGAAAGTTAAATTCGGTTTATTTGAATTTTTACCGTTAAAAAATTAAGAGCATGTTCTATATATAGACTATAACATCTCAAATTAATAATGAATTTTTACAGTAAAAAAATTAAATATATAAAAACAAACATTATATATATTATATAACGATAATGATAAAAATTTTGAAATATAAAATATATCTTTCCTGACGGAAGTAACGGATGAATTGATAGTAGAAGACTTTGCAAACACGCCAATCAACTAAAGGTCGAACAACTGTACGATAAACTCAAGAGAAATAAAATATTAACTTTGTACACTTTATATCAAACATTAAAATTTTTAAAGGATTTGAACAATTTATTAATTTGACAAACCACATGAATTAGCCACCCGCGTAGCTTGGTCGCCCAAGGTCAACATGCACTACAAGGGGTCACGATCGTGCAAGCAACGATCGCGACCATGCAAGCAAAGGACATGATGTGCCGACATTAAAGGGGGCCTTGATCATTTAGGCAGAGTTAGAAGGGTGACGACTCTCCTACATGCCGAGGGCGTGTCGCGCGAGGCCAAGGGCGATGCAACAACTGCGTGCGGGCTAGGGGAAGATGCCCCAGTTGCGCATGGAGCCTAGGGTGATGCCTTAGGGTTGGGACGGCACACCCCTCACAAGGGGTCGTAGCTGCCCCTCGACAAGGGGCGCCAGCTGCCCCTTGCAAGGGGCGCCAGCTGCCCCTTGCAAGGGGCGACAGCAACCCCTCGGCAGGAACACAACAGGGGCATCGCTCCTACTGCGTGTGTGACGCCACTGCTGCGCACGCGATGCCACGCGGTAGGTGCGCTGCCCCTGCCACGCGCGTGATGCTACGCGATAGGAGCGTCACCCCTACCGCGTGTACGATGCAGATTCGGCGATCCACCGTTGGATCTACACAGATTCGATGATCGATCGCCGGAATGAGAGAGAGAGAGAGATGGGAGATTGGTACTGGAGCGTGAGAAGAAGAGGAAAGGGCATCTTAACTAGGTAAAGTTCTGCGCGACGATACATATTTCGTTGCAATGTTTGCGACATATAATAAATTCGTCGTGAAATCTACGATAAATAAGAAATTCGTCGTAAAATTTACGATGAATATCAAATTCGTAGCAAAATTTTATAGAAATAGGCCGTATTTTTTTTCAAATTAATTAAAATGACTAATGAAAATATTTTATCGTAAAATTTGCAATGAATTCCATTTTCGTCGCAAAGTTTTTGACGAATTCTAATTTCGTCACAAAATTTACAATAAATTTGATTTTTCATCGTAAATTTTGCGACAAAAATAATAATCGTTGCAAAATTTGTGACGATTTTAGTGACAAAATTAGTGTCGTTGCAAATTATACGACAAATAAATAATTTATTGCTAATTTTATGATAAAATTTATTTTATTATAAATTTCGTTGCAAATTTATAATTATTTAATATTTCATCTTAAAATTCGTTTCAAATTAACAATAAATATTTTTCATCATAAAAATTCGTCACTAAGTTATTATTATTATTTTTGTAATGCTGTATTGATAAAATCTCCTTTGAATTAGGCGGATCAGTCCTCTTCCTCCATCTCACTAATCATTTAAAATGTAGGCTTTACCATAGAGCTCGATATTCACCTGTAAAAGTTGAGAATCTGTTTAACTAGCAGTTTCTTATCACCCGTCTCAGCCTTGTGAGAGAGAGGGTAAATCACAGAGGAGGGAGAAGAGAATGAAGTCTTTGATCTGATGTGAGCAGAGGAAGAGTCATTTGAAATCGGAGGAAATTTGAACTTATCATCGACGTGACGCATCAGATTCTGTAAATAACGTCGCATTTTATCGTATCATTAATATATATATATATATATATATATATATATATATATATATATATATATATATATGCTAACTAGATCGCAACAAAGATGCCACATGTCGTGATTTCACGAGAAGGGAGGAGGACTCGACTATGAGTTTTCAAGCGAGAGGAGGAAAAAGAAAAGGATTTTAAAAAAATATAACATAATCTTTTGAATATTGATATTTTATTCTTTGCAATGAGAAAAATTCTTTATAAACGCAGGAATCTTTCAAGTCATCGTTGAGTGGAAAAATACATGCCAAAACGACTGCCTAAGTAATTATCAACATAAGATTTCCTATCCCTCATCAATTCAGTCTTATCAACTATTTAATCTTCAATTCAGTCTTATCGACTATTTAATCTCCACAAAAAAAAAAACTATATTCTTTTACTCATTAACCAAATGCATGCCACGAATTTCTAGTTTTATTTTCCCTTTAAAAAAAATAAATAAAACAAAAACAATTAAAAAAATGATTAACACGTGTGAGGCTCTTTTAGTAAAATACATCTAAACTGTTAGTCATTAATTATGCACGAGCTACAAATTCACTGAACATGGATCATGCAGTTTGAGTGCTATACAATTTATAATTAATCACGATCGACAAGCATTCAATTGCTGTAGTTAACAGCACATGATGAAGAACTTCTAACTCGCAAGAAGTCTATGAAAGGAACTCCACCATGCTTCTTCCTCCACTGCTCAGCTTCTTCATCTTCTTCTTCGTTATCTTCTTCTTCTTCTTCTTCCTCCTCCTCCTCTTGATCCACGCTGGAACTGCACTTGGTGGTGGTGGTGGTTGCCTCCCCAGACTCTGCAGCGCTGCTCCTCACTTGCAGGAAATCATAGAACTCCACTGATCAAGCACAGGCACAGCACGTACGTCATGTACAGAAAATAATCTCCACAAACGCGGTCATCAATGCAAATGGCCAATTAGGCTGACTGATCGATCACCTGCAGTAGTGCCATGCACCCTCGGCAGGGTTCTTCTGGCCGCATGGTTCTTCCGGCGGGCCGCGAGGACATGCCAGTGGTTCTTGATCGCGTTGTCGGTGCGGCCGGGGAACATCCTGGCGATGGCCGACCACCTGTTGCCGTGGAGGCGGTGCGCCGCCAGCAGCCTCTCCTCTTCCTTCTCCGAGAAGGGGCTGCGGTCGATCCTCGGGTCCAGCTGGTTGAACCACCTCAACCTGCAACTCTTGCCTGCATAAGAATCAAAAAACGAAAATCGGACCACACCGATCGATCTATCCTTCCACAAAAATTAATCATCATCAGAAAGCACCCTAATTAAACTACCTGTTCTTCCCGGAATGTTCTCTGCGATGGCGTTCCAGTTGTGAGGCCCGAACCTAGCCACCATGTCCATGAGCTTCTCGTCCTCCTCCGGCCTCCAGTGTCCTCTCCCCATGCTCATGCCCTTAACCGTTCAACAGACGGAGAAGAATTAAAGAATTGAAACTGTTTCTGGTGCAACTATATGTTTGACATATATATGTCCCGAGAAGACGATCGATCGTAGACAGTTACAGCGTTGCACCACACAATCTGATTGCTGCGTGCGACCTAACTAATGTTTTGTATTTTAATTAAGGAAGAGAGAGAGAGAGAGGGCTTGTGGGGTTTGCTTGGTGAGTAGCGTTCCGTTCTCCTTTCAACATCTCACTTCTCCATTTTTCTAACCTACAATCTCTACTTGCAAACCAAACAATTAATGAAGTTTATGCATACTTGTTTAACACAAGGATATCTACCCTCCATGGCCTCGTCCTACATTAATGGTGTTGATTAGGTCAACCATCAATACATACACTATATAAACTTATGGACATAAGTGAGCAGGCGACTTGGAGATGGATGGTCAGACATGAACAAGAGAGCTACTTTTAGCTTAATTCCTAGTGTTTTCTTCTTCTCTTTTGAAGGGGAAAAAAAGGGGAAGAATAATGGAAATGAAAAAGATGGAGGTAGACTTGCATTTTAATTTGTTGGTGTGGCATGATCGATCTTATTATTTCTTGAGCAAACGTTTGGTTTTGTTGGCCTAACTTTCTCCAATAAGGTAGAGAGGAATAATAATATACTTCTAAACTAAGCAATATTTAGGTTAGGTTTAATTTCTTCACAGGCATGAGAGGTACTTGAGACTTGTATCCGTCTCTATATCTTAAGCTGACCTCTGATCTCTCTAACCCCAACTCCGTTGCATGCGTTTGAAGATTACATTATATATATGTGATTCGATCGAGATATGACCTGTCAAATGAGATCATAAATAAAATTTATTTCAAGCCATGCTGAGGATGCATGGTGGAGGATGTTTTGGGATAATTAACGTACGGTTTAATATTCCCTTCCGGTACCTCGAATATGTTTAACCTATTGTGGTTCGGTTTCAGCTCCGTTACTTGCATATATATTATAATTGGGCAAGCCATTGGTCAAAATGTGTCTGTTTAAACTAATTTAAATGTAGAAATACAAAAAAAAATAGAATGAAATACATATTGAAAAAACAAACTTACAGAGATCGTGTCCTGTGCTGTAGGGATGTAGAGATGATGAAGTTGATTGTCGACTGAGGATCGATCACGCTGGAAAAATCCTCCTCTACGAACCAAGATCCAGCCGTGCCTTGGTGTTCTCTACTCTGTCTGTTCTCTCAGACAGCCTGGCGACGTCTCTGCACTCTTTCCTCACTCCGACAACACTTTGCACACACAACGCTTCGCTCGTTTCTCCTCTCTCTCAGCAACCCTAAGCTTTGGATGCACACCCCTTTATAAAGGGAGTGTAACCGTTGCAGCGTGCGTACTTGGACACTGCACACACTCCTTTGAGTGTGTGCGCTTGCGCGTGTGCAGTTACTGCGCAATGCGCGCAGTAACCACTCCACGTCTAACATCTCCCACTCGTCCAAAGCATGCCACATAGACAAATGATCACATAGACCAATAAGAGGTATTTAGTCACATAGACTAAATAGAACCGGAGTCAATAGTCCCAAAAGACTAATAGAAGTTTCCAGTCATATAGACCAGAATAGAGTCGGGGATCATAGTCCCAAAAGACTAATAGAACAGAGATTAATAGTCACAAACGCCATTAGAACAATCAATTCATATATAAGAAAATAGTTCGTGCGACGACAAACACACTGAGTAATCCAATGCTAAGAAAGTTGTTACACCTTACTGTAGGGATGTATACTGAAAAGTCTATCTTTTGTATGAACATCTTTATTTTGAAATAAAAATCACATGATCATTGTTTGCATATTTATATGGTTATGCAATATTGTCTAATACCTTACATTGTAGATAACATGGTGTGTGGTGTCACACGGGAGATCATGTTATCGACTCCTTGTAAAGTATAAGTAAAGACTCACAACCGAGATGACTTTGGACAAACCATCGGAATGGTTGTAGTGTGATTTGGTATTGGTTTGTCTTGACCATAGAATCACACTAGTGCACTTTGTGTGTATTGAGCAGGACCGACTTAGAGGTGATTCGATTTATTGCTGACTACATAATCGAATCGGACCTCAGATATTATTTAATACATGCTCTTAATCCCGATATAATAACGGGCACATATACTTAGTATTCATCTCTTTGATTTACCAATGGGCAAGATTTATAGATTAAATCGATAGGCTCGGTAAGTTGGGAGATGATATTATTTATATGGTGTACCGTTGATTATAGGAGGAAACTGTGTCCTATATATATTAGGATGATGATGTCCCCTTGAGGAGCTCATAAGGTTCATCATGTAAACCCTGCAGATGGACTTGGTCCGACATGATGAAAAGGTTGAGTGGTACTACTCAAGGAGTTAGATGTTGATTAATTAATGGTCAATAAATTAATTAATCGACGGACATTCGATATCTTAAACACGGGGAGAAAATGTACAAATAATATATGGAACCCATATTATTATATGGGGGGTGGTGAGGTAGATCAATGATGATCCTTTAGTGGATTGGATCATTATTAGTGGATCGGACTTTACGTGGGCTTGATCCATGGGTGGCCAAGATCCAACTCCTCCTCATGGTCCCTAATGTAGCCTATTAACACCTCATGAAACTTAGATCCAATGGATAGAAACAAAATTCTAAGATCCATAGGTAGAGATTAAATCTCTAAGATCCGACGGTTGAGATTAAATCTCTAGATCCAACGATTGAGATTAAATCCCTAGAACCAATGGAGGGGATTAATTCATGACTTATCCCTAACTCTATAAAAGGAGGACAAGGGAGTTGGCGTGAAGATCATCCAAGAGAGCTAGGGTTTTTGGGCGGCAAGAGAAGGAATCCTAGTTGATATAGGATTAGGGTTAGGGTTTGGAGGCTAGAGCGACACGAAATAAGGAAAGCTTTGCTTTCTTCTTTCTTCTTCCTTGGCCGGCGTCCAACAATTTTCCAGCCCCTTTCCAGCACTTGGTCGGCACCCAAAAGGATATATTCCCTTCTCCTTAGGTGGTGGAAACAAGATATAGGGCTTCCCTTGGTGTCTTGGTTGTTTTCCATCATCTTCTCCTCCTCCTAGTTGGCCAGCGGCAAGGAATTCTTTTGTTCCTTGTTGGTTGGTTTTAGGGAGGAGAAAGATCTTGTTTCTATTCTTCCTCTTGCTTTGGAAGAGCAAGGAAGGAAGATTTACGATCTAGGAGCTTCGACTTACGGTAGATCGTCGCCCACACGACGTCCGAAAGGAGGAATGTCATACATTAGAAGATCGAGAGGTATATCGATTCTCTAATTTTTATATGTTACATGTTTGTATTTGTTTTTCAATTATGAGCATATTATAAATCTGTATATGGCTAAATAATACTTGGATCCCGAGTATAAACACGAAAACCGGCGATCCGGACATCGTCTATTCCGCGACTACTCGTAGAATAGAGGATGGTCGCTTGAACAACGAGTTTGTTCAAGTGACCTCTCTAAACGAATAGCACGACGATGACTTGGTTGTTTGGGCAATCCTTTTTGTCTAGGATTATTTTTTTTTTAATCCGGGGACATCGAGGGATCTCCATGAACAAACGATCAAGGTGAAGTGGGAAGCGAAGTTTTCCCTCACAGACCCGATAAGAAAAACCCTTCACTTACATACCTGCTCATAGAGCGATCCATGCTAAGAAAAATTATTACGCCTAACTTATCTGCTCTTCAAATGATATATAATCATTCTTTGAATGACTCATAGTCATTCACCTGATGGCCCATTTCCATCCTCCAGGTGACACACAGTCGTTTTTCCAGGTGGTACCAAATCATTCTCCTAATGGTACTTAACCATTTTCCTGGATATAATATCTTGTTATTTACCCAGATTAAATACTCTCTATTTACATCAATATGAACATCTCTAATCCCTCATAATGACCATCAAGTTAAGAGCATGTTCCATATTCATAATCATTTCCATATATAACAGAAATGGATCGACTAGTGAATAATACTCAAAAGATGTAAATATATTTAATCTTCCTTTTTAGTGTAAATCTATTCATTTTAATCAGTGGCTCCCTAGTCATGTTCCATAGACCGAATCATCCATAGTCAATAGGTTTACATGCTAAAGTAGCAGATCCTGATTAAAACTTCAAGCAGACACCTAAATAGTTACATAGGGCAAATGCTGAAATTAACATATAATCTCAAAGGGCTCACATAATAGAGAAGCATAAATTCATTCTCCTACTACCCTTATTGTCGCCTTAGCACATGTGGTATGAATCACATGCTACGATGTTATTCTCTTTACCAACAAAGAGTGCATGTTTTCCTCAACATCGTACATATTTTGATCCAAACATTCCAAATGTCTAATCCTGAATTCAACATATGAATTCTAATCTGACTCATAAACAAGTATAGTAAATGGTGGGAACATTTACTTCGATCACTTTTTTTTAAATGATCTTATCTTGATACACATATCAAGATGACTCCCTAGCTTATAGGTATGTATCTTTATACATATAGCTTCCAAAGCTATCATATAAGTAATGGTTACCCTTATTCATACATAACAAACAGAGATGATTGTCCATGTGAGAGGACCAATCACTACCTGTCAACATGCTCACCGAGATCTTATTAGAATGTAACATCACATACACTAAATAAATTGTGACTTACATTTAAAACAATCAAATTACAATATCCGATTATTTTTACAAAGATCGTTACATTCTATGAAGTCCCATAGACTTTACGTGCTCATTAAATGACTCTCTAGTCATCGGCTTAGTAAAAGGATCTGCAAGTATAACTCGTGTAGGGATATACTCAAGAATCACCTTCTTCTTAGCAACAATATCCCTGATAAAGTTATACTTTATAGCTATATGCTTGCTCTTGCTGTGATATTTGGGATCCTTGGAAAAAACTATAGCAGCTTGACTGTCACAATAGACAGTCATTGAACTCCCACTGCCTTCAAAGAATCTTCGGCTTCAGAACCTTCCTTAACTGCATCGCTTGTACAAATAACATGTCATATATTCAGCTTCCATGGTTGATAAGGTCACACAGACATGTTTCTTGCTGTTCCATGAGATGACGCCACCATTCAACAAGAACGCATAGCCTGATGTGGATTTTCTATCATCCAGGTCCCCAACCCAATCTGCATCTGAATAGTCCTTCAGGCTCATATCTGATCCTTGATAACAAAGACTATAATCTATCATCGCTTTCAGATATCTGAATATCCTTTTTACTGCCTTCTAGTGTCTCGGTCCTGAGTTTGACTGAAACCGACTGACTAAGCCAACAACATAGCTGATATCGGGATGAGTACACAATATAGTGTACATTAAACTGCCAACAATACTGACATATGATTTTTTATTCATTTCGGCTATTTCTTCAGGAGTTTTGGGACTCATACTCTTGCTCAGAACAGTACCTTTCACAATAGGTATCTGTTCACTATTGCAATCAGACATGTTGAAATATTATAACATCTTATTTATATAAGACTCTTGAAACAAATCCAAAAGTCTTTTAGATCGATCTCTGATGATCTTTACTCCTAAGATGTATTCAACTTCTCCCATATCTATTGTGTCAAACTGTGATGAAACCCACATTTTGACTTCTATCACAAAATCTATGTTATTTCCTTCTATCAACATATCATCAACATATAATGATAAAATGACATAATTTCTTTTGTCCTTCTTCAGGAAAACGCAATGATCCTCATTGATCATTTCGAAATCATAAGACAAAACTACTTCGTTAAATCTTATGTTTCACTGTCTTGATGCTTGCTTTAGCCCATATATAGATTTCTTCAATCTATATACTTTATCTTCTTGGCCTTTAGCAATGAAACCCTCTAGTTGAACCATGTAGATTTCCTCATCAAGCTCACCGTTAAAGAAAGCGGTTTTTACATCCATTTGATGTAATTTCAAGTCATAATGCGTCACTAAAACTAAAATAACTCGGATTGACACAAACTTCACTACAGGAGAAAATATCTCTTCAAAGTCTATACCCTCCAATTGGGTAAATCCTTTCACAACCAAACAAGCTTTGTATCGGTTAATCGATCCATCTGATTTCCTCTTTATTTTGAGAATCCATTTATTCCCAATAGCCCTTCGGTCAGGAGAAAAATCGACTAACTCTCAAACATGATTCTTAATCATTGATTCCATTTCTTCAACCATTGCATCTCTCTACTTTTCTCCAACTCTAGAGCTCAGAGCTTCCTTAATTGATTGAGGTTCTTCATCATCAACAGGGAGTGTCATCATTGTCTCATTCTCAATATCAAACTTCTTCTTAGGTTTAATCTTACGAACACTTTTTCGTAAGTTGGACTCATGAGAAGTCACCCCGTGACTAGGCAAATTACTCCCACTGGATTGACTAGGTTCAAGTATCCTACTAGACACCTGTCTTGTTGACAACGACTCATCCTCCTCAAACAGAGGAACTATTTTATCAACTTCACCTCTAGCTGGGAACTCTGTTTTGAGAAAAGTAGCATCTCTCGAATCCAATTCGAAGATTGTTTCATCTTGTTGCTCACCTATAAAAATATAATCTTTGGATGTATCAGAATATCTTATAAAGATATATTTCTTACCTCTAGGTCCCAGTTTTCCATACTTGTGAGAACTATCATGAACATAGGCAGCTGACCTCAAGGGTCTCAGATTGCTTAAATCTGTTTTTTTGTTTGTCCAACGTTCATATGAGATAGATGGAACTGACTTTGAAGACACTTTATTAAGAATATAGGTCGCAGCTAATAATGCATCTCCTCAATAGGAGATCGACAAATTGGCCTGCACCATCATAGACCTAACCATTTCAAGAAGAGACCTATTTCTTCTCTTAGCAATCCCATTTTGCTGTGGAGTTCCAGGAATTATCAGTTGTCTAATAATCCCCTTATCATTATATATTATCTTGAACATATCAGACAAATATTCTCTTCCATGGTCAATGTATAAAGTCTTAACTTTACATTCTGTTTGATTCTCAACTTCATTCATATAACGAATGAAGCAATCTAATGTTTCAGATTTATGAGAAATCAAATACACATGAACGAAACGAGAGAAATCATCAATAAATACAATGAAATAGGAAGCTCCATGTCTAGCCTTCACATTCATTGGACCATAAATATCTGAATGAATCAATTGTAATGGTGATTCAACCCTAATAGTCTTACCAAATGGTTTCCTAATTTCTCTTCCAGTAAAACAATGCTCACATATAGACAGACTAATCTTAGCACGAGAGCCCAATAAGCCCTCCTTAGCTAACCGATTCATGCAATCTTGTCCTATATGCCCTAATCTAGCATGTCAAACATCATCAGTTATATCTGCATCACTAGTAAGAGCAATGTTCAAAAAATAACTATCAATCGCACAATTGACATTTGGTTCCACATCAAGAACCATAAAATCATTCGTTAAAAAAACATATCCGATTGACACAGAGTCAATCTTAAGTTTCACACATCGACTATAAAAGTTAATACAATATCCCAAATAAAGAAGACAAGTAACAGAAATAAGATTCCTTTAAATCTCAGGAGCATACAAGACATCATGTAGAAACAAAGTACTTCCACCCTAAAGGTTAAGTTTGCAAGTGTCGACTCCTTTAATTTTGACTCTTGCATTGTTTTCTACATATATCCATTTGTTGCCAGCTGATACCCTGCGGTACTCCATATATGTAATCCGCTCCCGAGTTATATGGTTGGTTGCTCCCGAATTTATAATCCACAAAGGATAAGAATCAGCCAATAACATAGAACTAACAACAAAATGCTCAGAAGACATACTTGAAGTTACCTTTCTTGGCTTAGTACACTCCTGAGTATAGTGACCCTTTTTGTCACAATTAAAGCAAGTCACCTTGCTTTTAAGTTTCTTCCCTATCTTCTTGTTCTTCTTCTTCTTGATTGGGTATGCCCCACTTGCAGCAGCAACTTCTTTCTTCTTTTCCTTCCCCTTCTTAAACCATTTCTTTTTCTTGGATCCAGATGATCCAACAGAACTGGGAGCCAAATAGGATTGGCCAGAAATCCTTACAGATTCTACTCTCTCCGCCTCCAGTTCAACATGGCGCGAGACGTCAGTGAAAGTCTTAATACTCTCACTGTGAGTAAGGGTCTGCTTCATGGTCTCCCAAGAATCTGGAAGGGAACGAATGACTACCTAAACCTGTTGTTAATCTGTCAGCTCATGATTAGTAGTTTTAAGCTCCCAAATCATATTCGACATCTCCCTGAGATGTTGAGCCATCGTGACATTCGGGCGCTTTTTATAGTTGTTGAACTTGATCGTCAGCTGCCAAAGCTTGCTTAGACTAACTCCACTGTACTTCTCCTTAAGAGCTACCCAGACAGCATGAGCCAAAGAATATGACTCATACTCAAATGTTAGGTCATCCACCATTAAACTAATCAAAATGTCCTTAGTAGTGGAGTCCTTTTTCTTCCATGCCTTATAGGCATCAAGATCTCGCATGTTTTGTGCAGTGGGACCATCTACAGGTTCTACTAAGACCTGATTTACAATCTCTAGAATTTCTTGTTCCTCTAGGACATACTGTATCCCGAGGTGCTAGATTTTGTAGTTATCCCTATTCAGTTTCTTACCCTTATTGAGTTCAGCTATGATATTTTTGGTTGTCATAACCTAACATAAATAAACACATTATTTAGTTATTCAGTATATGCATTTATGTATGTAATCTCTAAATTGACTCAATGTAAATTTGATTTGGTGTACAAAATCAAGTGACTTTCAAATTCTCACTCATCATTTGTATGTTCCAATCTAATCGACTTTGATCAATTATATTACATACATCTCATCTAATGAACTTAATCATTATCCAAAACATGATATTACACATTAAATGAACTTATCATTTAAAATTGTACTCATTATGAAGAAATCAAAGAGTAAATAAATATCATGCATCATGTAGAGTAAATAGTATAAAATGAAACATATCATTTAACTAGACATACTGTACATTGTTAACATATAACAAAGAAAACTCTACTAATAATGTTACACATAACATTCTTTTGACTGATAACTGATAAACAGAAAAACAACTCTAACAGACTAAATAGGTGATTATTACTCCCACTAGTACAAGTACTAGCACAGTAATAATCCAAACAAGCCCACTCTTCTTGGGCTGAACTATAATGCCTTCAGCTGAGATGCTCTCTAGATGATGCTATGATGCAGAATCCTTTGAATGACACCTCTGGATCTTCTTCTGGATCCTCTTCACAGTGCACTTCACAATCCTCATAGTGAAGTAACTCAGTGCACAACTGGGTATAGGTAACTCACCCCTCATAGCACCCCCATATCTGATGTGCGACATCACTAAGGTGTTGAGGCAGCGAACATACCAGAGCTCAGATCCTGTAGTTATCCAGAATTGGAAACTCCTGCATCTCAAGTCTCCAAAACAGTCTATCCAGTCTCCCTATGTGCTACCCGACTCCATGTGTTGAGTCATACTCTATCCCCTGGATAGTCTCCCTCAGCTGGTTACATAACATATCACATCTAATCATCGTGGTAATCATTCGTGTCATCTGGAAATATTGAAATTAATTAAGTCAGTACAAAACTGACAAACCAGTACATATACTAGTTTAATTCAATTTATATATGCACAGAATCTACACAATAAATTAAGAATAAATTTTCTTGATTCTTTGGAGAACAATCGACTGAAACGCTTAGACCAGTCGACTGATACTTTTACCATTCAACTATAATCTAAGTTCAATCATTTTATACTATTATGACTGGACAAGGCCATGAATTCGCGAGAACCTGAACACCATCCAATTTACTCTGAGCACTCCAAGTACTCGAGTAATATCTGTGGCATTCTGTCTTCTCATCGTTCCTAGCCACCAATTTAGTTCATTTAACCTATCTATAAGTTATTTATGTCGATTCCTAATTATTCCAAACAATTACTTGACAATCAAGTTATGAGTTAAGTTGACCAAAATCAACTTGGTCAACTGACATTGACCAACAGTAGATTTAGCCCTCTGGACAAACTAGTTTGTCATCAAATTAGACCGGTTAGACAAATTTCAGACTGGTTTCTAAAATTCCAGACCAGTTTTACATCAATCCAGACTGGTTTAATGAATTTCAGACTGGTTTCTAAAATTCCAAACCGGTTTGATGAATTTTCAGACTGGTTTTCGAAATCCAGACCAGTCTGTCAAATTTTCAGACTGGTTTTTGAAATCCAAACTAGTCTGTCGAATTTCCAAATTGGTTTTCGAAATCCAGACCGGTCTGATGATATCCAGACTGGTTTTTCGAAACCAGACCGGTCTAATCTCCAGAGCACTTTCTTGGAACTTCTAAACCGGTCTGTAATTCAGACCGATCTGAAATTTCAATCGATCTGTAATTCAGATTGGCCTGAAATTTCAATCGGTCTGTTCAGTAGACCAGTCTTATATCCCGGGCAATTTTCAATCCAGACCAGTCTGTCCTCCAGATTGGTCTAAAATCCTAGCACTCTCTCTCGGGAACTACTCGGGAATATTTTCCGAAATTGTCCCCCAGGGAACTGTTCGAAAAATAAATCGGTCTGTTAACCAGATCGATCTGAAATTGCTCGGGAAGCAGTTTCCATAATCGCTTCGAGGCTGTTCCCATCGGTATTCTCGGACAATTTTTCGAGGCTATTCTCGCCATGGAACTGCTCGAGAATCGATTGTCCCGAGGAATCTATTCCCATCGAGGACTTCTCTCGAGCAATTTTCCCGAGGAACTATTCGACATCTCAACCGATTTGATAACTGATCGACTCGCCAGAAACATCGCAATTTCCCAGGGAACTGTTCCCGCCAAGAAACTGTTCCCACATCGCAACCGGTTTGATAACCAGACCGGTTTGAAAATTGCTCGGCAAACAGAGCAGTTTCCCAGGGAACTATTCCCATTTCACAATCGGTTTGATGATCAGATCGGTCTGAAACTGCTCATGAAGCAGAGCAGTTTTCCCAGGGTACTTTTTGGAAACTGTTCGGCAAAATCACTATTCTTCGTTCTCGCGATTTATTTTCGCGATGAGCAGTGATTTTTTAGGAAAAATTCGAACAGATACAAACCAACAGTGCTCTGATGCCATTGTTGGTCTAAATGCATCTTTTTAAACTAATTTAAATGTAGAAACAAAAAAAAAACAGAATGAATTACAGATTGAAAAAACAAACTTACAGAGATCGCGTCCTAGCATTGTAGGGATATAGGGATGATGAAGTTGGTTGTCGTCTGAGGGTCGATCACGCCGGAAAGATCCTCCTCCTCCACGAACCAAGATCCAACCGCGCCTTGGTGTTCTCTACTCTCTCTGTTCTCTCCGACAGTCTGACGACGTCTCTGCACTCTTTCCTCACTCCGACAACACTTTGCACACACAACGCTTCGCTCGTTTCTCCTCTCTCTCAACAACCCTAAGCTTTGGACGCACACCCCCTTATAAAGGGAGTGTAACCGCTGTAGCGCTGCAGCGTGCGTACTTGGACGTTGCACGCACTCCTTTGAGTGCGTGCGGTTGCGCGTGTGTGATTACTGCGCAATACGCACAGTAATCGCTCCACGTCTAACATTTTCTATTACATGTCTTCTGAAATTTGAATTATACGATAAAAATTTAAATTTTTATATTTATTTGACCTACTTAAATTACCTAAGTTAAGTTGATTTTTTAAATATTCATTAAAAATTTGATGAAAATATCTCTTCCACTGCTTTTTTATTTCTCTGTCATTTACTAGTACTTTATTGCATTCATCTTTAATACATCTTATTTAGTTAAGATCTTTTATTTTCCTCTCTCTCACATTAGTTATTATATAAATATTTTTTCCCTTCTTTTGTATCCGATTTTTGATATAACCATTCAAAAGTTTTATTTTTAGCTTCATTCACTACTTTCTTAGTCTCTTTCTTACCTATTGTTTATTTTTTTTAAGTTTAATTTTGCTCGTTCTTACAAATATATAATTCCTTATCAATCATTCATTTTTTTCTGTACTTTCTCATTCCACCACTAAGATTCTTTACTTGGTAGTGAATACCTCTTTGACTCACTAAGTACACTCTTGACTACTATTTTCAATTTTCATATCATCTTTTTCCATGTTGTATTAGGGTCACCGTATATTTTTATCGAATACTTGTACTCCTATTTTCTCCTTAAATATGTTTTGTTTCTCATCCTTTAACTTCCACCCTTTAATTTTAAGAGTCGTGTATATTTTTCTTCTATTGATAATGTGCTTGAGACGTTTATTCAATACTGCTAACCTATGTTGGGTAGTTAAGCTTTCTCTAGGGATGACTTTGCAATCTTTACAAATTTTTCTATCTCTCTTCTTAACTATAAGAAAATCAATTTGTGATTGATAATTAAAGTACGACGGTGCTTGCAGAAATGACATGGATCTATTCAGGAGAATGTCTAAAGCCCTTAATTTTCTGGATTCAAATGACTTTATATATTATCTTGGTCACTACATCAAGACTCATAGAACTCTTCATGATTTATCTTCTTCACAATGACCATGTGACAAATCGATGAAGACCGCTAGATCGACGGTTAGAACCTTTTACAAAAGGGAAATGAAATATTTAACCAACATTTTATGACACTGGTGATCTTCTCTATGTACAAAAATATTGAGTTCCTAAAAAGTTGAATTACATATTGAGCAACAACTAATTTATGAGAAACTATTTAATTATATGTGGAAGCAAAACCAACATTTGAGGTATTTGTGTGCTATTCTCTTTAACTTCACTGCTCCAAAAGCTGCAAGATGCAACTGATTTTAAGCTTGATAAATACTCAATTAAATCTCTGCATTTATGCTGATTAATAATATCTCTGCCAAAGCTAAGGATTCAAGTGCACTTGGGAGAAAGTGAAGATGATGCTTGGCATTTGTCCTAACAATTAATGGTAGCACAAAGGGAATGTGATGAAAATCAATTTAAGGGAAAATAGTACATATTGTATACAAATGGATCAAAAGATTCAAATAATTCGACATAAGAACTTATCATAGTGTTTACAACAAATTGCAAAATATAATTGATAATTAAATGTGAAATAAAATGGTAAATTACACTTGAATCAAGAGACTGTAATGTCGTCTTCATTGTCATCACTGTCATCATTGGGCAGACGGACCTGAAGATCAAAATACATGAGTAGAAAAAAGGCTTGATTTTTCATAGGTGAGAAGGCGATGATATCGAAACTTCGATCCGAGGGAGAAAATAATATAGCCATGAAAAATCACTTTCTCTTACGAAAATCACACCCATATAATTATATTGGATATAAATCTGTTAATAATCCGTCAATATTAACGGTAAAGGTTATCCCTTGCCGTTTGAATCACATGATATGATTGAATGTGTTATTAAATTAACATGTAAATCCATTGAAAAATAAAATCCAATCGGAGTTGGCCAGTGATGCAACGAAGGAAGTTTTTAGGATTGTGCAAAGTGGTGAATCCCTTGTAAAGATAAAAAGAACTGTGGAAATAATTGAAAGCACTTTTTTTTATTGTTTGTTCATGAACAAATTCTAATCAATTCAAAGATACAGATTCTAATTGATTTGAGCAAGTCTAATTGATTGATTTTCTTTTATCCCTCGATAAGCTTAAGGAGAGGTTTCTCACATTGAGTTTGATTGGTTGTCAACTTATTAAAATATTATTTGGGTAATGATTTAGTAAAAATATCAACAATATAATTTAATTTTTTATAAAAAAAATATAAGAGACAAATAATTATTTAATTGTGACATGTTCTCGAATAAAATGAAAATCAATTTCCATATATTTTGTATGAATATGAAAGATTAAATTTGTTGTAAGATATATTACTCCAATATTATTATACCATATTTTTGGTGTTGCCTTTGACATAAGATATAATTCAAAAAGTAAAGATTAAAGTTAAATAATTTCATATGTTACATTGACTATATTTTATATTCAGCCTGAGTGCTTGAATATGAAATTGTAGGATATTTTTTTGAATTCCATGAGATAAGATTTTATCCAAAAAATATTGCATGCTAGTAGAGCGTCTAGTTTTAGGAGAACTTGATCAATCCACATCACTATAGGCATATAAATCTCGAGATAAATGACGATATAGAAGAAGGTCATATAGAATACTACCTTTTAAGATAGTCAAGATGTTGCATTCACTATAGTTTTACATTCAGCCTCAGTGCTTGAACATGAAATGGTAGGATACTTTTTTGAATCCCATGAGATAGAGTTTCGTCTAAGAAATATTACATATCCACTGATAGAGTATCTATCTTTAGGAGAACTTGTCAAATTTGCATCACTATAAACATGTAAATCTCGAGATTAATGACGATATAAAAGAAGGTCATGTAAAATACTACCTTTAATATAGCGAAGAATTATTTTTATAAATTTTCAATTTTGTTTAGTGGGATCATGCATGAATTGATAAACATGATTTACAACAAATGAAATATCAGGTCGTATGATAGTAACATATTATAGGGCTCCAACAATGCATCGATAAATCTGAGTAACAAACATAACAAGACAGGATGAAGTTATAGAGAAGTTATTTACAACAATTGGTCTGAAAATTGGACGTGTTCTATCTATTTTAGCACTTTGAAGAAGTCCAGCAATGTATTTGTTCTAAGAGAGGAGACATCCTTCATTATATAGAATAAGTTCAATACCAAGAAAAAAAAATGAGTATTTCCCAAATCTCAAATAGGAAATTTTTGATTGAGAAGACTGAATAAAATCGTGATACCCTTTTGATCATTGTCGGTGATTAAAATGTCATCCATATGAATAAGAAAAAATATCATAGATCCATCATTATATTTGTAAAATAGAAAAGAACCAATTTTTTATCCAGAACCTCCTTGTGCTTGTAACCAATTAGATAAGTGATAAAACCATATACGAGGAACTTGCCAAAAACCATATATGGAATTCTTGAGTTGATAAACATAAGTTGAAAATTATGGATGGATGAATCCAGATAGTTGCTCCATAAATATAGTTTTCTCAAGACAACCATGAAAAAATACATTAGAAATGTCTAGTTGTCGTATAGATCAATTTGAACTCAAAGCTTTTGATAATAATAATATGGCAGATGTGATTTTGATGATTGAATTAAAGGTGTCATTGAAGTCAATACCTGATTGTTGACAAAATCCTTTCGCTACAATTCGTCTTTTGTTTCATTCAAGAGAACCATCAGCTTGATGTTTAAGATGGAACATCCATTTAGAGCTCATAACATTCATGGAGGGAGTGTGAGGACTAGACTTTATGTTCCATTGCAAAGAAAGACATCAAATTCTACAGTCATTACATTACACCAATTCGAATCCTTATTTGCTTGTGAAAAGTAAGTTGGTTCAACAAATTTTGAGAAGACCACTAGAGCCTAAGGAAGAGGATAATGAGTTATCATTGGTGGGCATCGTGCATAGATGTCGCATAAGGGAAGCAAGCGACGGGGCACATCATCATCTGAATCACTCGTTGATGGTGATGAAGTAGACTGACATGTTGATTTTGATGACATACTTGTATTATTTGAGGATCCAGAGATAGAAAGCATATTATCTTTGGTTGGTGAAGATTCTGAGATTGGACACGGAATAAGTTCTAGAATATTGTCCCTTCTAATATTGTCAGTGCATGCTATTCTTGTTGGAGTAGACACTTGGGGTGATTTCAATGGTATAGGAAAGTTTTCAGAGAGTTCTGGAGGAGGACCTAGAATATCATCCCTTCTTATAGCTTCAACATGTCTCGTCGGGGAAACAATCTATGAGAATTTTGATATTATATTGGGCGGTATTATAAATGTACTACTATTTCCTGAGAATGAAGCTATTGTTGTGGCTGCAAATGAAATATAGATTCATCAAAGATAACATGTCATGATATATATATATGGTGAAAATTACTATAACCGAGGAAAATACATTGTTGCGAATGAGAATTTAGTTTGTGTTTAGAGTAAAGTCATAGCCATGGATAACATGCACAACTAAAGATACATAAGAACATGAAATTGCAGGTCAATTATAGAGTTTTTTTATAGAACATTTATGTTGAAGTAATGAAGTGGGTAGAAGATTGATAAGATAAATTACTGTGTGGACAACATCATCTCAAAATTTAAGCGGAACTGATGCATGTTGAGAAGGACTAAGGTAATTTTGATTATATGACGATGTTTTCTCTATGTGAAACCATTTTATTCAAGAGTGTGAGGATATGAGACTCGATGAAGAAATGTCTGAGGAGTCAAGATAACGATGAAGTGCTTGATATTCTCCTCCCCAATCAGAGTGGAGAGAGAGTTTTTTCAGTCAAAGTAATGTTTATCTATGGAATCGACAAAACAAATCAAGATCATATTTTCATTTCATATGAAAGACCCAAATAAACTTACTAAGGTCATCAATAAAAATCATATAATAAAGAAAATCTTAATTTGACAAAATAGGAACATGAACCTAAATATAAGAGTGGATTATTTCTAAAAGAAAACTAAACATAAGAGAATAAGAAGCAAAAGATAATTTGTAACTTTTTGCTTTCATGCATATACACTTCACAAGAATGAGAATATGATACCAAAGAAGTTGGCAAGTCAAATCTATTGATGATTTCTTGAACGAAACGTAGAGATGAATGATCAAATCATGCATGCCAAGATGATTTATTTATGCGTTCTCCAATGAAAGCCTTGGTTGATGTAAGTTGAAGGTAATAACGATCATCTCTAATTTCTCATTTGAGTAAAGTGGTTCCGATGGTAGGATCATTCACAAGACAAGGATGAAGATGAAATTCGAAGAATACATTATTGTCAATAGCAAATTAATGAACTGAAAGTAAATTTTTAGTGATTGAAGGAACATGAAGTATATTACGCATGTAAAAGATTCGACTATATGAATAAAAAATTGTGTTTTCAATGTGAGCGGTTTTCAAACTTGAGTCGTTGCCTATTTGTATCATATCAGGACCATGATAAGAGGAAGCTTCTGTGAGAATATCATAATCCAGAGTAACACGATGAATTGCTCCCGAGTCTAGATGTTATCTTGAGGTTAAAGAATTTGTCACAGTTATATAAGGGTTGCTTGCAAGAGAGAAAGCTCATGGATAAGAAGATGAAGGGTCAATTCCCCGCTTATGCGGGAATGCCGACTCTCCATGCCATTTTTCAACGAGCTTTGGGTCAAAAGCTCTCCGTAATTTACCTCTCTTATGATAACTCATAAGTGGATTGATAGGAATAGGTTGACATATTCCAACCTTAATTTTGTCCAAAGTGAAGAGCATTGACACAATAAATATGTGCATCGCGGTGAAAACATATGAGTGTGCATTTCTTGATATTGATTGCAAGGTGTGATTCCTCTAGCAATAAAATTGAGGATCCCAGAGTGTATAGCTAGACCTGTTGATAGGAGACGATGATGTTAATATAATTGATTATTATTATTGAGAAGCGTAGATTAATTTTGTTACTATTATTTTAGTTGTCTATTTATATTCCTCTTTGCTTTGTAAATCCTAAGATTTGATATATAATTTGTTAGGCTCCTTTTACGGCTATCTCTTTATCTCATTCTCGGTGTGTTATTTTTTGCATTCTTTGCTTTCTTCACATGGTATGAAAGCAAATCCATCTAAGTTACATAACAAGGAAGAAAAGAATTTTTTTTTATTTTCGAAATTCTTTGAGGCATCTGTAGAAGAATTGATTTTTCTTGAGTTTCAACCGTTGGATCATCTTGAAATTTTTAGAGAACGTTCCTCATATACAGGGTTACAATTTGAACGGTGGAGATCGGATTTTGAGTCCGTTAAGTCCACCTGATAAAGGAAAAACGTGATTTTTAATTCAAGTATATATATATATATATATATTGTTATAATGGCAGGTGGAAAAGATGATTCACTTTAATCTATTAGTGTGCAATTGGATGAGCAAAATTATTCCTATTGGAATTATATGATGAGGAATTTTTCGAAAGACAAACTAATGTGGGGATATATTTCGGGAACCTTTGTTAAACCTGTAGATAGTGAAGATGAAAAATATACAAATCAATTAGATGTGTGGGAAGCTTGCAATTCAAAAATTATTACTTGGATCAACAACTCTGTGTTGCAATCGATAGGCATCTAACTTGAGCAAGAAATCGCCAAAGAAGTTTGGGATCACTTAGAGAGATTGTATACTCAATCTAATTTTGCAAAACAGTATCAATTGGAGATGGACATTCGTGCTCTACAACAAAATAGTATGAGTATTCAAAAATTTTACTCTACAATGTCTAATCTATGGGATCATTTAGCACTTACAGAATCTGCACAATTGTGGGAGTTTGCTCCATATGTTGCTAGTAGGGAAGAACAACACTTAGTTTAGTTTCTAATGGCACTTCGAGATGATTTTGAGGGTCTCTGTGGAACCATTCTGCATCGCAATCCACTTTCTTCTGTTGATTCTGTAGTCAATGAGTTGCTAGCTGAGGAAATTCATCTGAAGTCTCGAAGTGAAAAAGTGAGCACAGAAAAAGGAATTCTTCCTCCTCCCAATCATTCTGTTATTGTTGCCCAGCCCAGGCCTTCTTTCAATAATCAAAATAGATCTCAAACAAAGATCGGTTATGATGAGTGCAATTTTTGCAAGCAAAAGGGTCATTGGAAGGTGCAATATCTCATATTGCTAAATAGAACATTACCACCACAATAATTTTCTCTTTGGAAATATGGTAGTCAATCACAACAACGATTTCTTAAATCTAGAGCATCCAATATAGCAGCAGCAGTTCCTCCTACATACTCTGGAATTACCCAATGCCACAATTGCTACTCTTATCGAACAGTTTCAGAAGTTTCTTGCATCCCAGTCACATGTCATGTCTGCCTCTTCTTACATAGGTTTGTCCTCTAGTGGTACCTCAGGTATATCTTCCCCTATATGAATTCTTGATTCTGAAGCTTTTCATCATATGTCATCTAATGTCAATTCTTTTGTATCTATAAATTCATCTCCTTCTGTGTCAGTCATGACCGTTGATGGTACTTCCATGTTATTAGTTGATGTTGGTTCTATTTGTACGACAAATTTGTCTCTATCTGATGTATATCATGTTCTTAATCTTACCTTGAATCTTATTTCAATTGATCAATTATGTGATTCTGATTTCTCAGTTTCCTTTACTGCATCTTCATGTTAAGTGCAGGATCCACAGTCCCAGAAGAAGATTGGGATAGGTCGTAGACAAGGGGGACTATATGTATTGGAAGAGCTGGAAATTCCAGATATTGTAGCTTCTAGTATTGATTTGTCATCCTTTCGGTTAAACTCTACTTCTTCTGATTTTTATTAGTGATATTCTCGTTTTGGATATATTTCTTCTTCTCACTTGAAATACTTAGCTTCCAAGAGAAACTTAGGAAATTTGCAAACTCATGATATTTCAAATTGTTGTGGTTGCAAATTGCCAAAATTTTCTAATTTGCCTTTCTATAAAGGTATCTCTATTTCTCCTGTACCTTTTGAGTTGGTTCATTTTGATCTATGGGGTTCATCTCCTGTTCTTACAAAGGGTGGATCCCATTACTATGTTTCTTTTATTGATGATTGTACTTGTTATACTTGGGTCTATCTTATGAAACATCATTCTAATTTTCTTGGTATCTATCATATGTTTCATGTCATGGTCAAAACTCAACATAATGCTTTAGATGTGATTTGGGTGATGAATATACATCCAATCATTTTTCTAAACTACTCGTCTTAGATGGTACATTTCATCAAAGTTCTTGTATTGAACTCCAGAACAAAATGACATTGCTGAAATAAAACATAGACATATTGTTAAATTGCACGTTCTCTCCTATTGTCTGCATATGCTCCTAGCGTATTCTGGGGGGAAGCTATTTTTACTGCAGTCCATTCTATCAATAGAATTCCATCTTCTATTATATCCAGTTTGTCTCCTTTTGAAAAATTATATGGTCATGTTTCTGATTATTCAGTCTTAAGAGTGTTTGGATCCACATGTTTTGTCCTTCGTCCTCATATTGAGTGCAATAAGCTTAGTTCTCAGTCCACTATTTGTGTTTTTCTTGGCTACAACGAGGGTCAAAAGGGATACAGATGTTATGATCCAGTTGGTCAAAAACTTTATGTCTCACATCATGTTATTTTTCATGAACACATCCCATTCTATTCCATTCCCTCTGACACTCATAATCTTTAAAAATCTGATCTCACTTGTATTGATTCCTTTTGCACTGACTCCGATGATATGTCATCTTATGTTTCCCCGTAATTAGACCACCCTAGCATATCTTCTAATGATGCTACTTACAAGATTGACACTCATACAGATTCTAGTCATCAACTTATAGATGATCCCCCTACCCCTACTACTCCTTATGATGCTCCTGTGATAGCGGATCCTCCTCCTCGTTACCCTCAACAATCTCGTAAGTCCACTCAACTATTTGATTTTGTATATTCAACTTATTCTGGTTCTTTCTCTTCTTTTGACTTCTATTCATAAATTGTCTTATCCCTCTTCTTATAGAGAAACTGCTTTTGATCCTTTTTAGCAGTAGACTATGACGGAAGAACTTTCTTCTTTGTATCAAACAAGTATTTGGGATCTTGTTCCTCTTCCTTTGGAAAAACATACGATTGATTCTCGATGGGTGTATAAGATCAAAACTAAATCTGATAGACCAGTTGAGCAGTATAAAGCTCGTTTGGTTGCTAAAAGATTTTCTCAACAATATGGTATGGATTACGAGGAAACTTTTGCTCCAGTTTCCAAGCTTATTACTATCCGCACTCTCATTGCAGTTGCATCAGTCCGTCAGTGGTCCATTTTTCATATGGATGTTAAAAATGCTTTTTTAAATGAAGATCTTCAAGAATAATTCTACATGGTACCTTCATTAGGTGTCACTTACAGACCTGGTGAAGTTTGCAGACTAAAGAAGACTCTTTACGGCCTTAAACAAGCTCCTCGAGCTTGCTTTGATAAATTCTCCACTGTGATTGCATCTCTTAGTTTTATTCCTAGCCAGCATGACTCTGCTTTTTTTGTTCGTTGTACTTCGTTGAGTTGCACGTTACTCTCTCTTTATGTTGATGACATGATTATTACAGAGGGCGATATAAGTGGAATAGCAGAGTTGAAACTGCATTTGACACGTGAGTTTGAGATAAAAGATTTGGGTCCCCTATGTTATTTTTTGGGAATTGAAGTAGCTTATTCTCCTCGTGGATATCTTCTCTCACAATCCAAATATATTGGTGACATTCTAGAATAAGCTTGTTTTCAAACACTCGCACTGTTGATATTCCGCTTGAGGTTAATACTTGGTTCTCTTCTATTGATAGTGTTCCCCTTGCTAGATCCTTCTTTATATCGCACTCTAGTTGCCAATATAGTATATCTCACCATCACTAGACCTGACATTACTTATGTTGTCCACATTGTCAATCAATTTGTTGCTTCACCTACTTCAACACATTGGGGAGTTATGCTTCGCATCCTTCGATATCTTCGAGGCACCCAGTTTCATAGTCTTTTTTATCCTTTCATTTCTATCTTAGAGTTGCGTGCCTATTCAGATGCAGATTGTGGTGGTGATTCTATAGATCGTAAGTCTACTATCAGATTTTGTGTTTTCTTGGGAGACTCCTTTATCTCTTGGAAGAATAAAAAGTAAAATGTCGTCTCTCGTTCTTCTATTGAAGTAGAATATCGTGCTATGATCTCTACTACTGTTAAAATTGTTTGGTTACGTTGGTTACTTGCTGATATGAGTATTTTTCTCTTGAACCCTACTCTTGGACATTGTGACAACTCTAGTGCAATTCAAATAACTCACAATTCTGTCTTTCACGAACGCACCAAGCATATTGAGATTTATTATCATTTTACTCACCATCATTATCAGAATGGTACCATTATCTTACCATTTGTCTCATCTTCCATGTAAATTGTTGACTTGCTCACCAAGGTGCATTCCACCATACGTTTTCAATTTTTGGTTAATAAACTCTCGGTACTTTCTACTAGCGCATCGCGAGTTTGAGGGAATATTAATATAGCTGATTATTATTATTAATAAGAGTATATTAATCTTTTTACTATTACTTTGGTTGTTTATTTATATTTCTTTTTTCTTTGTAAATCCTAAGATTTGCTATATAATTTATTAGCCTTCTTTTGTGGCTCTCTTTCTTTCCTTCTATTTATATTATCTTTTACATTATATTTACATTCTTTGCTTTCTTCACAGGGACACCAAGAGGAGGTGCTTGGAGATGAGGCAAGGTAGAGGAGGAAGAAGAGAGAGAAAAAAAAGATTGAGCACAATTTTATCCATTAAAATCTATTTATCACTTTTTTAAAAAAAAGATAATAATAATTAAAAATTAAGTATTTTATTTCGTAAAGTGATTTGTTTGAGTTGAAATGAGCAAAATTATTTTTGAGTTAAAATAAATTATTATAGATCATCAACTATTTTATTACCTATAAATTACGAATTTAAGATTTGAAGATAATCATTTATAAAATAAGATAAGATTGCGTATAATAAATTCTTCCTTGAAATTTCGTAGAGTAAAAACTTCATATACTGGATTGTTCTTTTATCAATTCAAAATTATCATTCTAAGCCGAAGGGGATGAAAATAAAATTTTATTCTTTAAATAATCTGCTTTAACAAATGTAAATAAAGGGGATACATTATATTTTATAATCAATAAGTTAAACTTTTTTTTGTCTGAATAGGTGAATGAATTCCGAAGGATAAATACTTTATCTTTTTCTCATTCTCGAGAAGGAAATAAAAGAAAAAATTCTTGCTCGTACTTTATTCTTTTTTATTAACCTCTTTAAAAGATGGACCCAGGTTAAACCGTCTCGTTAAACTTGTGAAAGGAATGAAATAAACTTTCGAATTTTACATATAAAATTACTTGGTTTATATAAAGAAATTTAAAATTATTTCTAAACAGTTTTTAGTCAGTGAAACAAAGACAGAAATATAAATGGGAAATACATTTAATAAATTATCAGTCAGTGGTTATTCATTTCGACACTACTTTGTAAGGGACATCTCTTCTTCAGGTATGATCTCTTAAACTTTCAATAACAAATTGTAAAATGAAAAAGAAAATAAAAAAAGGAGCTCAGAGGTAGATCAATTTGTATAAACGAAATTTCTTCCTTGCAAATTAGGAAGATAAAGTTAAAACAAAGAGATTCATGGTCCATAACAGACGTCGTCCAACAAAATGACTTTCAAAACTTATGGAAAGCGACCAAGAGGCAAAGAGCCAAACAAAAATAATTAAACAAAGGAAATACAACGATTAAGAATCATCTCACCTGATGTTTCTGAGTTCAACTTGATTCCTAGGTCTGGTAAATTAGAAGCACTTCCTGTGCACTATCGATGGCCCAGACTCGTCGTATTCTGCCTTGGCTATCCACATCTGCAATTAAGATCGAACGATACATCAGCAACTCAATAAAAGTACAGGTGATAGTCAATCTCCAACATGCAATTATTCTCGGATACTCATAAAGGTAGTTGACTATTTAAGACTAGAAAGTGTTTAACCTGTTGGAAGGTGCTAAGCGACGCCAAAATGGAGCCTCCAATCCAAACACTGTACTTTCTCTCAGGGGGAGCGACCACTTTGATCTTCATGCTGCTTGGAGCTAAGGCAATGATCTCCTTGCTCATCCTGTCGGCGATGCCATTAAACATGGTGGTTCCTCCACTCAGAACAATGTTTCCGTAGAGATCCTTCCTAATATCCACGTCGCACTTCATGATGGAGTTGTAGGTGGTTTCATGAATGCCTGCAGCTTCCATCCCAATAAGCGATGGCTGGAAAAGGACCTCTGGGCAGCGGAACCTCTCGGCACCAATGGTGATCACTTGCCCATCAGGGAGCTCGTAGGTCTTCTCCACGGATGAGCCAATCTTGGAAGTCTCCAGCTCTTTCTCGTAGTCAAGAGCAATGTATGATAGTTTTTCCTTCATGTCTCTGACAATTTCACGCTCAGCAGTGGTAGTGAAAGAGTAACCGCGCTCTGTCAAAATCTTCATGAGGTAGTCGGTGAGGTCACGGCCTGCTAAATCCAGACGAAGTATGGCATGTGGGAGAGCATATCCTTCATAGATTGGCACCGTGTGGCTAACACCATCACCAGAATCCAGCACAATACCTGCACAAAAGTTTTGTCCAACAAAAAAAATGCAAATTTCATATCGCACGAATGGAAACTGAAAAAGAAATACAATATTACAATTTTAAAGTAATTTTCTACCAGTTGTGCGCCCACTGGCATACAGCGAGAGGACAGCTTGGATAGCAACGTACATAGCAGGAGCATTGAAGGTTTCGAACATGATTTGGGTCATCTTCTCACGATTGGCCTTCGGGTTGAGAGGAGCCTCCGTAAGGAGAATTGGGTGTTCTTCAGGGGCTACTCGAAGCTCATTGTAGAATGTGTGATGCCATATCTTTTCCATGTCGTCCCAATTGTTCACAATACCATGCTCAATAGGATATTTCAAGGTCAAAATACCTCGCTTCGACTGAGCCTCATCCCCAACATAGGCATCTTTCTGTCCCATTCCAACCATCACACCTGTGTGGCGTGGGCGACCTACAATGCTAGGGAAAACAGCCCTCGGAGCATCGTCACCAGCAAATCCAGCCTAAAATGAGAAATTTGTTTAATTTTTTTCATTTCATAAGTAATTGTGTTGGTTAGAGTGACTTGAAGTTGGGAATCACTGAAGCTTAAGCTGCATATAGAAAAGGAAATTTACCTTAACCATCCCAGTGCCATTGTCACAGACGAGAGGTTGAATATCCTCGCCCTCAGCCATTGTCTTTATAAAAGAGTTCCTGTAAATATGAACCATATTAAAAAATATCCATCATTTTAACATTAATGACTACCAAAAACACGATAAGAGGATGCTAGATGTACATATTGTAGTATTGCTTTTTACTCCATTTGTTCATTTTTCCCTAATAAATGGTGTCATAAGTTAAATATCTATTCGAGATGCAATAACAAATAATTGTCAAAAAGAAAACAAATACTTGCAAATCTATTTCATCCTGATCAGTTTAATCAGACATCTGTGGAACCTGCTTCAAGCATAACAACACTAAGACATTGTGGTCATACTAGTCTTATTCAAAATGCATGATAGTTTGGAAATCCAAGCCCAAAATACCAAACACCGCCAATATCAGAGTATGTAGAAGCTGACTACCAGCTCCAGAAAAATATGCAACACAATTTCAAATTTATTGGATTCCCTCAGGACATGATGAAGCAAGGGTTGTTCCGCGCCCATAGTACTACATCGATAAGGGTCTGAGGGGATGTGTTGAAGAAAAAAGCTTCATGCATGAATGTGGTGGTTTCTAGTGCTAATACATTAAGAGAATGTCCCTTTCATTCATATGTCATGCGATACTATATGAGAAAAATGTTCCAACGAATTTGTGTGGGATTCAAAACTCATGTTTGACCTGTAACATATTTAACTTGGCAACGACTGCAAAAGTATATTCTAATCTTTTGTGAAATAAAAATACTTGCAATATACAATGAACTATTTTTTCTATTTTCTCACTATGTGATTCAAACATTATTTTTATTCTTTAAAATTCTCTTTAAGAATACTTATCCAAAATAGCTTATTGAGGATATAAAGTTTTCCCAAATCCTATCAATGAATAACTTCCATCCAAATAATGAATCAAGTGTAGTTCATTATTATTTCAGTGGTCCCCAAGATAAGTCATATAATGAAAGCCACCAGAGACCTCTCTACTGGTTTGGATCATCTTGAAGGACCAAATTCACTTACTGCATGTTCCATTTGCAAAAATCCGTATTCCATTCCTATCGAATTCAGAGGGAATAGTTATTTGGATGCACAATGAATTTGGAATAACAATTCTCACAGAATTGATATTTCCCCTATCAATCTTCCATTACTATTACCTGTATCGAATCCATGAATATTTATTTTGATAATGTTGGAATCTTTATCCCGTGAATCGAACTAAGAAATAATAATTCATAGGATACTCCTACTGTGTTAATTTCATTCTCTAGCAATAACAATCTCCTAATTATTTCCATTCCGTGAATCAAATGTAATGTTAAAGAAATTCTTGTATAATGTACACCTAAATTTCAAATGATTTTTTGTCTGCATTTAAATGGAGACATGGACGAAATTATTTTCTATTCTACCATCCTATATTCATCCAGAAATGAGTTTCACCTTCCTGTTTCACGACACGACCATCCAGATTCCAGATGAGATATGGATGAATCCAAAATGACAGAAACAAACAATCTTTTGAAACACAGATGAAATCCTCAACAAGTAAGTCTTTTCATGCCGTATACACGCAAACAACACATACCACCTACCTAGACTTGCAGTTTGCCACTCACAGGTAATTACCCCCAAATACCCATTTAATTATGTCTTCCCTTTCCCTCCGAAAGAAGCAAGATACACACAACAGGTACACCGGCTTCACAGATCCTATTCTTCACGGAATTGAGAGCGGAATTTATGACGCGAGCATATCCACGATGGAAATGATGCGGTGTGACAATAAAAATTGAAACAGTCTCCGATGAAATTTAAAGTTAATTGACAAAGGCTGGACGTATGCATTTAGAAACCAGAGAGAAAGAACTAGAAAACCCCCCTCTCTGTCAACATAAATGCGAGGAATTGACGACACGGAACTCGAACAACAACTTCATCCCCGCAAAAAAGACACAACGACGAATCGGAGAAAACGATAGAAAACATGTCAATAATCTGCATAGCAATCATAAGAGATTCGAAGAATACCCAAAACGGAGGAGTGTCGCGTCGGAAGGACGATCGCCGAGTGCAAACCCTCTTTGCCTCTCGCCCTTCTCACCGGATTTCCTTCTTCCAGGGTGACATAAATGGCGAACGGCCCGCAGGAAGCGGAGTATGCGCGCGTTCGCTTCGTGTGCCTCTGCCGCCGCGTGGCAGGCTGCACCTGACTTTTATGCGACGATGAGCTAAATTTGAATTCGCTCGAAACCAGGAGGAACTTTGTCCCCACGTATCAAAAGTTACCAAAATTGGATTTTAAGATATTACTTACTACGCATTATTTACTCTTTTTAAAGTTTTATCGAGTAAAACTGATAATAATATTTATTTATTTATTTTTCACATCGAATTAATCCGGAAGAAATAATATGCAAGTATATATATTAAACAAAAGATAAGCCGAAGGATGAATTATTAATCCATATGTGAACGAATTCAAAATCGAGTGAAATCTCTCCTTTCCGGATGACTACTGGGTTTCGGATCCACAGGACGAATTTTTTATTTTTTTTATTTTTATTTTTTTTTAGAGATGGACGATTATTGACAAAGGTTAAACATCGACAATTTATCAAATACAGCTCCTAAAATTCATAATTGGTCAAAAAGTACAGCATGGTTTCAGATTTGTCAAATCACGCACCTAATTCCCCTTTTACCCCTCCCGCCAAACAGATCTACAATTTAATGATGAAAGAGAATTTTCATGCATCCGAGCCACTACTGGAAATTCCGAACCATCTAAACGTGGTGCTGGGAATTCAAATATCAGCACCACCTTTTTTTTATCTGATTTCTAATTTATATCGGTCTGATTTCTGAAATATTACTATGAATACCTAATAAAACCTCGAATATCAGAAATTTTGGTCACGGATACACAGAGGGACACTACTCAAACTCAATGGACTTGGATTAGATCGAAAAAGAGGTGAATAAGACCATTAATGAGTTTTGACCGAAACTCATTGATGGACTTAGAGGAGGCCAAATTTCGAAATCTTGACATAGACTGAAAGATCTTACAACATGAATTTTTGATATGTCGAGGAAACTTAGTTTTAATCCTCCTATCTCCCAATTTTTACTTGTGTCGAAAAAAAAATGGTACTGGAAGTTGAGAAACTGGTGGAAGATAGTGGTAGTGATGCTGGAATTCACAATTCCAACACCACTGTGGTGCTGAAATTGCGAATTCCAGCACCTCTGTGGTGATGAACATATTTTTCAGCACCGTAGTTCAATTATAATACGTCATTAATTAATTATAATTAATTACAATTGACAATCTTAAAACTGAAATTAGCTAACTCACATGCTAAACACTCTGTTCTTGTAGTTTTGTGCGAGTTCGAAATTACTTCAACTATCGTCATCACGTATGCATAGTAAGTCCACAACGTTAACCCTTTCTTTGATTTCTTATTGGTTTAATGTGATCTTAATCTTTTCTTTTTTGAAAAAAATAATAATAGGTATTTAAGAAGCTCGGGTCGAGTCTACATGATCTTCTTTGGAAGAATAGCGATCGATCCTTGTCACTTGATCTAGTCCGCGATATCAGTAGACAACTGCTGAAGTCTATTGCAGGTTTATGAAATATTAGTCACTTCCTATCGTTATTAGGGGAATATGCTTCAAAACTATAAACTAAGACGATGATTCTTCTTGTTATTCTCATTGTAGTCATGCACGATGATCTACGACTTATCCATACGGATCTAAAGCCTGAAAAATATTCTCTTGGTGTCCTCGGACTTCCTCTCAGTTTCTGATCACAAGGTTAGTTTTTATCTCTAATTTGTATTAAGAATACAGTTCAACTTCTTTTCTTCGGATCGAATTGTTTCTTGATAATTAAAATTTGATGAAAAGTTAATGATGAAAAATATATTCATCACCTATGGTGGTCGAATTACAATTCCAAAGCACCACCGCGTGGTCGGATTGAATTCCCAGCACACGTGGTGGTAATCGAGATTGTAACACCACCGTGATGCCGAATTGCAATTCCGGACCACTATAATCGAATTGGATTTTTCAAGCACCAGCGTCGAATTGGAATTCCCAACACCACGCGGTGGTGTTGCGAGGATCCCAACACCACCGCTGTGTCGGAATTCCAATCTCATCACCACGTGTGTCTTTGGAAATTTCAATTCCGACTGACACAGGCCGAATCTTTAATTCCAGTACCATTACCACTATCTTCCACCAGTTTCTTAACTTCCAGTACCATTTTTTTCCGACACAAGTTAAAATTGGGAGATAGGAGGATTAAAATTAAGTTTCCTCGATATATCAAAAATTCATGTTGTAAGATCTTTCAGTATATGTCAAGATTTCGAAATTTGGACTCCTCTAAGTCCATCAATGAGTTTCAGTCAAAACCCATTGATGGTCTTATTCACCTCTTTTTCGATCCGATCCAAGTCCATTGAGTTTGAGTAGTGTCCCTCTGTATATTCGTGGCCAAAATTTCTAATATTCGAGGTTTTATTAGGTATTCACAATAATATTTCAGAAATCAGACCGATATAAATTAGAAATCAGATTAAAAAAAAGGTGGTGCTGGGATTTGAATTCCCAACACCACGTTTAGATTGTTCGGAATTTCCAGTAGTGGCTCAGATGCATGAAAATTCTCTCTCATCATTAAATTGCAGGTCTGTTTGGCGAGAGAGGTAAAAGGGGAATTAGGTGCGCGATTTGGTAAATCTGAAACCATGCTGCACTTTTTGGACAATTCCGAACTTTAGGAGTTGTGCTTGGTAAATTTTCGGTTAAACATCTTGCATTGTCTTGACTGACATATAATAACAGTTTCTTTGATCAGGGACAATTGAATTATGCGAGGATTTATAGAAGTCTACATATTCATGTTTACGGGATATTAGAAATTAATACGGTCGTTTTTTATCCCTTTTGTGAATCTCTGAAAGAGATTGGATTTTTACGGTCACAATAGTATCTTGTCAAATATAACATAAATTAGACTGTCGCTGATGCTCCGACTATGCGACCCTCTGATGGTTAAATTAGATAGAGAGATGAAGATGAAAACTAAAAGTAAGTAAAAATATTCAATAGTAAAAAAAACATTAGAGTTTTTTTTTTAACTCCAGTATCTTTATTTAGTAACTCAAATCTTCTCTTCCTCCATGATTATTCTCTAATTAGGCTCTTTGAGGGGTCGTTAGGGGATAATATTTACAAGAAATCTCAACTTGGCTTGCTACGTGTCTAAGAGTAATTGTGGGACGAAATCATTAAGATACCAAATATGATAATTGTCAGGAGGAATATTCTCCATAGTCTCTGGACTTCCGTCTCTTCCTGCTCTCACCTCTCGAGTTCTCTGTGGCCTCGCTCCCAACTCGCTATGCTTCCAACTACTCTGTCTCCTAACTTCCGGAGTCACTTCGCTCCTTCGCTTCTTACTTTTCCACCTACCGACTTTTCAAGTCGCTCTGCTTCTAATTTCTTCATCTCCCAACTTTCTGAGTTGCTCCACTTCTAACTTCTCTATTTCTTAACTTTTTGAGTCATTTCACTCTCGACTCGCTCCACTTTGATTTTCCATGAATCTCATAAATTAGACTCTACCCATATAAGAAATATATTCGAATATGAATTGCTCTTAGTATATTCTTGGACTTCTGATATATAAGCGAATCTAACCATCACTCTCACATCCACCCCTTGCTCATGAGCCTGATGATACCTATTCTTCAAAATTTTACCTGGTTGGAGTTGAATTGGAACTTCTACTCGCGTCGGAGGAAAGATCACGATGAAAGTTTCCTCAAGTTTCACAAACCAAATCCAAGGATGCAGTCTCTCCTCTCTGTCTGCTCCTTCTCTTCACCGATCAACCTTCTCCCCTTGGATGCACCTCCTTCTTAAAGGAAGGAGATCACGCACGGCTTACGTCGTGCGTGCGTGATGGCGGTTCCATGAACTGTCATCGCAGTTCGTGGAACTGCCCACGTCTTACATCTCCCACTCGTCCAAGGTATGTTATATAGACACAATGATCACATAAATCATTTAGAAGAGGTATTCAGTCACACAGACTAAATTGAAGCAACATAGATTAATAGTCACATAGACTAATAAAACATCTAATTCATACATTAGAAAATGGTTCGTGCGACAGCAAGCACATTGAGCATTCAAATGCTAAGAAAGTCGTTACACCTTACATAGCTGCTCATAGAGTGATGTATGCTAAGAGAAGTTGTTATGCCTAACTTAGCCACTCTCCGAATGATACATAATCATTCTCCCGATGACACAGAGTCATCTCCAAGTGGTACAAAATCATTTATCTTATGACACACAGTCATTCTCCAGGTGACACACAGTCGTTTTCCAGATGATACAAAATCATATTTCTGGTGGTACATAACCGTTTACCTGGAAACATCCATGTCTTGCTATTTATCCAGATTAAATAATCTTATTTACATCAATATGAACATCTCTAATCCCTCTTAATGATCATCATGTCAAGAGCATGTCTTATATTCCAAATATTCACAAATATTTCTATACACAACAGAAAAGAGTCGACTAGTGAATAATACTCATTAGATGTAAACCTATTTAATCTTCCTTTTCAGTGTGAATCTATTCATTTTAATCAATCGCTTTCCTAGCCATGTTCCATAGACCGAATCATACATAGTCATAGGTAGACATGCTAAAGTAGCAAACCTTGATTAAAACTTCAAGTAGACACCTAAATAGTCACAAATGACAAATTTTGAGATCAACATATAATCTCAAAGGGCTCACATAGTAGAGAAGCAGGGATCCATTCTCTTACTACCCTTATTGTCGTCTTAGCACATGTGGTACGAATCACATGCTACGATATCTTTCCTCTTTACCAATAAAGAGTGCATGTTATTATCAAAGTAACATCGTTCAGATTTCGATCTAGACATTCCCAATGCCTAATCCAGAATTCAACATATGAATCCAGAATTCAACATATGAACTCTAATCTGGCTCAAAACAGGTATAGTAAATGGTAGGTTCATTTACTTCGATCGTTTACCACAAAATGATCTTATCTTGATACAAATATCAAGATGACCCTAACAATTTTACAGCTTCCAAAGCCAACAACCGCATAAGCTGACCTACAAGCATCGGTCTTACCTCTATTCATACACAATAAATAGAGATGATTGTCCATGCGAGAGGACCAATCGTTACCTGTCAACATGCTCACCGAAATCTTATCAGAATGTAACATCACATACACTGAAAAAATTATGGCTGACATTAAAGAACAATAAAATTACAATATCCGATTGTCATTACAAAACGGTTACATTCTACGAAGTTCCATAGACTTTACATGCTCATTAAATGACTCTTTAGTCATTGACTTAGTAAAAGGATCTGCAAGCATAGCTCGAGTAGAGATATACTCAAGAATAACCTTCTTTTTAGCAACAATATCCCTTATAAAGTCGTACTTTATAGCTATATGCTTGCCCTTGCTGTGATATTTGGGATCCTTGGAAAAAGCTATTACGCTTATTATGTCAATAGCGGCCATGGACTCCCATGTCTCTGATCTTGAATGCTTTAGGAACCTCCTCAACCGATGCTTGCACGGTATTGAACATGCCACATATTCAGCTTCCATTGTAGATAAGGCCACACAGGTCTGTTTCTTACTATTCCAGGAGATGGCGCCACCATTCAACAAGAACGCATAGCCTGATGTTGATTTTCTATCATCCAGGTCCCCAGCCCAATCTGCATCTGAATAACCCCTAAGGCTCATATCTGATCCTTGATAACAGAGACAATAATCTATGGTCGCCTTCAGATATCTGAAAATCCTTTTCACTGCCTTCCAGTGTCTCGATCCTGGGTTTGACTGGAATCGACTGACTGAGCCCACTGCATAGTTGATATCGGGACGAGTACACAACATAGTATACATTAAACTACCTATGGCACTGGCATGTGGTTTTTTATTCATCTCGGCTATTTCATTTGGAGTCTTGGGATTCATACTTTTGCTCAGAACAGTACCTTTCACAATAGGTGTCACATTCCATTGCAATCGACATCTTTGAAATGTTATAACATCTTAGTTATGTAAGACTCTTGTGACAAACTCAAAAGTCTCTTAGATCTATCCCGGATGATCTTAACCCCTAAGATGTATTCAGCTTCTCCCATATCTATTGTGTCAAATTGAGAAGACAACCACTTTTTGACTTCTACAATAAAACCTATGTCATTTCCTGCTATTAGCATATCATCAACATATAATGATAAAATGACATACTTTTCTTTTTCCTTCTTTAGGAAAACACAATGATCCTCATTGATCATTTCGAAACAATAAGATAAAACCACTTTGTTAAATCTTATGTTCCATTGTCTTGACGCTTGCTTCAGCCCATATATAGTTTTCTTCAATCTACATACTGTATCCTCTTGGCCTAAAACAACGAAACCTTCTGGCTGAACCATATAGATTTCCTCGTCAAGCTCACCATTAAGGAAAGCGGTTTTGACATCCATCTGATGTAATTCCAAGTCATAATGCGCCACAAAGGCCAAAATAACTCGGATTGACACAAACTTCACTACGAGAGAAAATGTCTCTTCAAAGTCAATACTCTCTCTTTGGGTAAATCCTTTTGCAACCAAACGAGCCTTGTATCGGTTAATCGATCCATCAGACTTCCTCTTTATTTTGAGAATCCACTTATTCCCAATAGCCCTTCTGCCAGGAGAAAGATCGACTAACTCCCAAACTTGATTCCGAATCATTGACTCCATCTCTTCTTCCATTGCACTTTTCCACTTATCTCTAACTCTACATCCCAACGCTTCCTCAACTGATTGAGGTTCATCTTCGTCAACTGGGAGTGTCATCATTGTCTCATTCTCAATATCAAACCTCCTTTTAGGTATGGTCTTACGAACACTTTTTCATAAGTTGGGCTATTGAGAAGTCACTCCGTGATCAGGCACATTACTCCCACTCAGTTGACTAGGTTCAGGTATCCCACTAGACACCTGTCTTGTTGATAACGACTCATCCTCCTCAAAAAGAGAAACTGTCTTATCAACTTCACCCTTAGTTGAGAACTCAGTTTCTAGAAAAGTGGCATCTCTAGACTCAATCTCAGAGATTGTTCCATCTTGTTACTCACCTATAAAAACATAACCTTTTGAGGTCTCAGAATATCTTATAAAGATACATTTCTTACCTCTAGGTCCGAGTTTTCCATATTTGTGAAAACTAACATGAATATAGGCAGCTGACCCCCAGGGTCTTAGATTGCTCAAATCTGGTTTTCTGCCCGTCCAACGTTCATATGGGGTTGATGGAACTGACTTTGAAGGCACTTTGTTAAGTATATAGGCCGCAGCTAGTAATGCATCTCCCCAATAGGAGACCGGCAAATTAGCCTGCGCCATCATAGACCTAACCATTTCAAGAAGAGTCTTATTTCTTCTTTCAGCAACCCCATTTTGCTGTGGAGTTCCTGGGATCGTTAGTTGTATAATAATCCCCTTATCATTATATGTTGTCTTGAATAAATCAGACAGATATTCACCCCCACGGTCAGTGTGTAAGTCCTTAACCTTACGTTCCATTTGATTCTCAACTTCGTTCAAATAACGAATGAAACAATCCAACGCTTCAGATTTTTGAGAAATCAAATACACATGACCATACCTAGTGAAATCATTAATAAATGTAATGAAATAGGAAGCTCTATGCCTAGCCTTCACACTCATCGGACCACAAATATCCGAATGAATCAATTGCAATGGCAAGTCTGCTCTAATAGCCTTTCCAAATGGTTTCCTAGTTGTTTTTCCAGCAAGACAATGCTCACATATAGACAAGTTAATCTTAGCACGAGAGCCCAATAAACCCTCTCTAGCTAATCGATTCATGCGATCTTGTCCTATATGTCCCAATCTAGCATGTCAAACCTCATCAGATATATCCGCATTACTAGTAAGAGCAATGTTTGAAAAACAACTATGAATCGCACAATTCACATCAGGCACCACATCTAGTGCCATAAAATCATTAGATAAAAAATCATATCCGATTGACACAGAGTCAATCTTAAGTTCTATACAACGATTGAAAAAATTTACAGAGTACCCCAAATAAGAAGACAAACAACAGATACAAGATTCCTTCGAATCTCTGGAGCATACAAGACATCATGTAGAAACAAAGTACTTCCACCACGAAGGTTAAGTTTGCAAGTGTCGACTCCCTTGACTTCAACTCTTACATTGTTTCCTACATAGATCCATTTGTTGCCAGCAGGTACCCGGCGGTACTCCACATATGTAACCTGCTCTCGAGCTACATGGTTGGTTGCTCCCGAATCTATAATCCGCAAAGGATAATAATCAGCCATCAACACAGTACTAGCCATAAAATGCTCAGAAGACAGACTAGAAATTACCTTCTTAGGCTCAGTACACTCCCGAGCAAAGTGACTCTTCTTGCCACAATTAAAGCAAGATAACTTGCTTTTAGGTTTCTTCCCTGTCTTCTTCTTCTTGATTTGATCCTTCCCAGCAGCAGTAGCAACCACCTTATTCTTTCCCTTTCCCTTCTTGTACCATTTTTTCTTGGATCCAGATGATCCAGCAGAGCCGGCAGCCAAATAGGCTTTGCCAGAAATCCTCGCGGATTCTACTCTCTCCGCCTCCAGCTCAACATGGCGTGAGACGTCGGCGAAAGTCTTAATACTCTCACTGTGAGTTAAGGTCTGCTTCATGGTCTCCCAAGAATCGGGAAGAGAACGAATAACCGTCTGAACCTGTTGTTCATCGGTCAACTCATGACCGGCTTTGACATCTCCCTGAGATGTTGAACCATCGTTGCATTCGAACGCTTCTTGTAGCTGTCGAACCTGATCGTCAGCTGCCGAAGCTTACTCAGACTTATTCCACTGTATCTCTCTCTAAGTGCTACCCAGGTGCATGGGCTCATACTCTAACACTAGGTCATCCACCATTGAACTTATCAATATGCCCTTAGCAGTGGAATCCTTCCTTTTCCATACCTTATAGGCATCAAGGTCACGTCTGTACTGTGCTATGTTACTCTCAACAGGTTCCATCATAACCTGATTAACATCCTCTAGAACTTCCTGTTCCTCAAGAACATACTGAATCTTGAGGTGTCATATCTTATAGTTATCCCCATTCAGTTTTTCACCTTTGTTCAGTTCAGCTATGATATTTTTCGTAGCCATAATCTATCATAAATAAATACATCATTCATATACTCAGTGTATGTTATCTATGTATGTAATCTTAAATTAAACTCAAAATAAATCTGATATGGTTTACAAAATCAAGAGATAACTACGTTATCACTCATCATTTGTATGTGTCAATCTGACTTATATTGATCTATTTTATTACATACATCCTACTTAATGAAATTAATCAGCATGATTTTTAACAATGAATGAATACATCAGTTAATCATATACTCATAATGAACTAATCAAGGAGTATATAAAAAAAATCCATCATGTAGAGTTAACAGCATAAAATGAACATATCATTAACTAAAACAAGTTGGACAATGTTAACAAATAACTAACTCTACCAAGAATGTAACAGATTACATTCTTATAACTCATAACATTAATAACTCTAATAGGCTAGATAAATGATTACCACTACTACCAGGACATACACTAGTGTAATAGTAATCATGATATGTCTCTTCCGTCTGGACTCAACTACAGTACTCTCAGCTGGGACACTCACAGGCAACCCATGCTGCCCTGACACATAGTCCTTAGAAGACCTCACATGTAATGGATCACATTCCTTTACAGGGTCTTCCTCTGGATCCTCTTCACAGTCAGCATAGTTAATCAGCTCTGTGCACAACTGGACATATGAGACGCATCCCTTCATGTAACCCCCAACATTGTCGTGCCACGTCAACAAGATTATCGGGCAATGAACGAATCAACGCCCAAATTCTGTAGTTGTCTAATACTGGAAACTCCTGCATCTCGAGCTTCCAAAATAGTCTGTCCAGCTTCCCTATGTGTCCAATGACTTCATGGTAAGGATCATAGTCTAACTCTTCAATAGCCTCTCTATACCGGTTGCACATCACATCGCGCCGTGTCATAGTAGTATACGTTTGCGCCATCTGTAAAATTGAAATACATTATGTCAGTACTTAACCGACAAAACCAGTACAAATACTGGTTTATTTCAATTTATCAAGGCACATAACAAATATACAATAATCAAGAAAAAACTAAAATTTCTTGATTTTTAAGGGCTACTTACAATTGACCCATAGACATTTACTATTAGTCCTACCTTTAAGTTATCCATGTCAGATTTCAATTGTTCCAAAACAACCAATCTGACCACTGTTATGAGTTTAGTTGACCAATGTCAACTTTGCTCAACACTTGTGTGAGCTAATTGGACACTTAGCTTTTGTTGGAATCAAGTTAATTGAACCTGTGCCCAATTAGAAATCTTGATTCTAAGTCCATTTATTCGGCCCAATTAAATTAAGCCAAATTAGACTTTCCGAACAGATTAAAAAAAAATCTGAACAAAACAAATTTACCACAAAAAAAATGTTTTGGAACAGATTTACCACAAATTAAACTTAGGCAAATTGACTTTGCCGTATGGTATCAATGATTAAAAAAAAAAAATTTAATCAAGCGCAAAGTCACAGTCGGCTTTTCCCTAAGTCCGAAGGATCACCATCGAGCTCGCCGCCTGCGAAGTCGCCGCCTAGGCGTCGGCGACCGCGCCTGCTCCAAACGACCGGCTAGGCGTTGGCGAGGCGCCGCCTCCAAGCGACCGCCTGGCCGCCGGCGACAGCGCCGCCTTTGACGGCGCCCATCGACCGAATTGGCCGTCACCAACTCGTGCCCTATTGCTGCTTCGCTTCCTAGATCGTTTCCTCGCTTGCCACCAAATCAAGGAGGAAAACGAAACCAGACCTACAGTGAAGCAGCAACTTCATCTCATCTCCGCCTAGATCGAGATCTGGACGGGCGCTTCACTCCCTCTGCCCCCCGGTACGCCCTTCCCCAAGTTTGCTGCTTGTGCTGAGCAATCGATGAGATCCATTCGATGTTGTTAGTTTTGGGCAGTTCCAGGAGGTGATTTGTCGGTCGTGCGAGGAGACTTCCAGAACAGAGTATCTGTTATGTTCTGGTTGGACTCCGGCGAGGAAAAATTGAACAGGTAAAAAAAATTTCCAGAATTTAATCGCTCTGATACCAATGATGATACCTGTTCTTCAAAATTTTACGTGGTTGGAGTTGAATTGGAACTTCTACTCGCGTCGGAGGAAAGATCACGATGGAAGTTTCCTCAAGTTTCACAAACCAAATCCAAGGATGCAGTCTCTCCTCTCTGTCTGCTCCTTCTCTTCACCGATCAACCTTCTCCCCTTGGACGCACCTCCTTCTTAAAGGAAGGAGATCACGCACGGCTGTGTGATGGCGGTTCCATGAACTACCATCGCAGTTCGTGGAACTGCCCATGTCTTACAGAGCCTATCGACCGTCTAGCCATGAGCTCATAAGCTTGTCCCTGTCAGTGCGACGTGTTGATAAGTCAATGGAAAAATTTACAGAATGAACAATGATCGATTTTGAAGACGATCTAAAATTTTATCTTGGACTCAGATGGATATTCATTGTCTTACCAATCGCGTCTAGGATATACTCCTCTTATGATTTATTCTCTCTCGAATCCTAAAAGTACTGAGACGAAGAGACCGTTAAATTAATGATTTCAACCTTCTGGACAACGAACTCACAAGCTTGCTCAGGAGGCCAACAACCACCACTGGCCACCACGAGCTTATGGCCTGCTTAGTGAATGGGTTGGTTCTTGCGATCCCTCCGGCCACCTAACTCGAGCTCTTCGTCTTCTTCTTCTTCTTCTTCTTCTTCCAGCTAGCTAAGACCCTGAGATTCTATCAAGACTGAGAATATGCAGACTTTTCTCTTCTTCCTGAAAATGTAATGTCGGAGGCTCAAATTCTTCCTGATTTCTACAGTCGTCGATAATCATGTGCTCCTCCAGCATTTCCACTTGCAGAGAAATAGTTAATTCTGTATGCAAGCATGTGAAACATCATTGCAAGAAGCCCAACCGAGCCATGCACCTGATTCAATCAACAAAAAGCCAGAGAGACAGAGAGGCAGAGCTCGCTCCCACTGACTAAATTATTAGGCTGGCCTATCAAGTAAACACAGCAATGGACGGGTGGGTCCGTTCGACCACTTCCCTCACCCAACACAATCCCATGAATTGTTTCTCCTCGTTGCTCATCCATTTCATAGGCCAAACTTCACATCGAAATAGAACAGAATGCTTATTACATGAGCAATCCAACTACAGGAGATCAGAAGACGAGGAAAAAGGAGAGAAAATGACAGGGAGAAATTAAAATGGCGCGAAGATATGTATGAATGGAGTTGTGTGTTCTCTGAACAAACAGAAGAAGAACAAATTGTGCTTCGAATTGAATGAGGAGCAAGCAGCATGCACAGACACGAGAAATGGAAGAACGTAACCGTGATCGCGGTTTCCAATTCAGTCGGCGTCAGCTGTGTCAGTCTGTTTGGTGGAGTGGTCATCCTCTTCCAAGCTTCGCGGAGTGTCGTGCTGGTCTCGGTAGGACGATCCTAGGCTCGACTTTCGGATCTCGTCGATGCGGACGACGACGTCGGACATCGGAGGCCGCTTGTCGGGGTACTGCGACGTGCAGTCTATGGCGAGCTGCAGGAGCTGAACCATGTCGTCCTCCACGTTCTGGTACCTCAAAAGCTCCACGTCGAACACTTCGGCCGTCCATTCCTCTCTGACGACCGATTGCACCCATCGGGGGAGGTCGATGGGCTCCTCGTTGAGAGCGGCCTGCGTCGGGGCTTTGCCGGTGAGCAGTTCGAGCAGCAGGACGCCGAAGCTGTAGACGTCGGCCTTCTGGGAGACCTTTCGGGGATCGGTGACCTCCGGCGCTCGGTAGCCGGCGACGCGGCTGGCGGTGGGGTTGGAGCCCACGATGAAGGCGAGGCCGTGGTCGGAGACACGGGCGCTGTACGACTTGGTGAGGAGGATGTTGGAGGACTTGATGTTGCCGTGCGAGGAAGAGGGGCCGGTGGAGTGAATGTACTCGATGCCGGAAGCTGCGGCGAGCGCAATGCCGGTTCTTGTTTCCCAGCTGAGAGGCGTTCGACCAGATCCTCTGTTACCTGAACATGAATCGAGCAAAAGTTTGATGTTTTGACAAACGATTTGTGTTCTTGATAGGAAACTGGCGATTGAAGAGATGTCGGAACAAATTGATGAAGAATTCGAATGAAGGATGGTGTGGATTTTGGGGGAGTACCGTGCAAGAGAGCAGAGAGGCTTCCCATGGCCATGTACTCGTAGACCAGCAGTTTCTCGTCCTTGCTGAAGTAGTAGGCCATGAGGGGCACCAGGTTGGGGTGGTCCATGGCTGCGATGGCCTCGATCCTCTCCATGAATTCCTGCTCCGGCAAGCTCACATCTTTGAGCCGCTTCACCGTCACCGTCGAGCCGGTCTCCAGCACCGCCTTGTACGCGGTCCCGAACGTGCCCTTCCCCAGCACCTCCGCCGACGCACGCAGAAGGTCTTCTAGGTCGAACCGCCTCGCCGCGTCGCCGCCCAAGAACACCAGCTTCTTCGCACCGGACGACTCCGAGGATGAGCCCTTCGCTGCCGCTGCCGCCGCGCTGCCGCCGCCTCCTTCCTCTAATCCCCGGTTCCTCTGCTCTCCTGCCTCCGTCTCCGCCCCTTTCCTCCCCGTCGCGGATGTGGCGTCCAAAGACCGCGCCTTTCGCCGTCGGCAGAGGAGGATCAGCACTGCGAGGGCGATGAGGAGGAATGCGGACGCTCCGATGGCGATCCCAGCGATCGCCCCGCCGGAGAGCTTATTATTGTTGCTGTTGTTATTTATCTCTGTTCCGCCACCGGAACGCCCTGGACCGGGAGCCGGTGCCGACGTCGACGGGGAGGGCGCGATCTCGCCAGGGCACGGCCCCAGGGGTCCTCCGCAGAGCGCCGTGCCAATGAACGCGGATGCCGGCTGCGAGCGGAGCCTGACCGGGATCGACCCGTTGAGGTGGTTGTAGGACACGTTGAACTGGACGATACTATCGAGATCGAGCGCCGAGATCTCGCCCGTGAGGTTGTTTTTCTCGAGGTAGAGCGTTCTCAGGCGTGTCAGATTGTTAAGCCCCAGCGGGATCCCTCCGGAGAACTGGTTGTCAGCGAGGTCGAGGCGAATGAGATTGCTCAAAGAAGCAACAAAATCCGGAATGCCGCCGGAGAGGCGGTTCCCCTGGAGGTAGAGGTTCCTCAGCTCCGCGAGGCCAGCGAGCTCAGCGGGGAGGGGGCCAGAAAGAGCGTTGAACCGGAGGCTGATGGCCCGGAGTGCAGTGAGGTTGCCGAGCGCCGCCGGGATCGGTCCGATGAGGCCTGCCCCGGGGAGCCGGAGGGAGACGACGCGGCCCCGGAAACACCCGACGCCCTGCCAGGGACAGGGCGCGCCGGGGACGCTGGCGTTCCACGTCCGCAGCCCCGACCTACCGACGGCGGCGCGGAATGCCAGGAGCGCGGCCTCGTCGGAGGCCAGGTCGGCGTCTCCCCCAGAGAGGAAACAGAACAAGAGCAGGAAAACGAGCGGCGGCGAGGCCATGCGGGAAGAGCGGTGACCGTACTAGCGGTGACCAGATACCACCGCCGCAACGCTAGCAAAGCCAAAAAAAACACCACGACAAAACCTTTCCCTCCCCCTCTCCCTCTCCTTCTCCCTCTCCTCTGCTCCTTTCCTTGGCAAAAAGAAGAAAGACAAGAAAGAGAGAACAGAACAGAGCAGAGCAGCTGAACGCCAAACTGCGATGCTATCGTTTAGTTATCATTGACGATTAGGTACGCGATCACAGATAAACTAAGAGAGAGGGAAGGAGATCACCAAGAGGTTAAGGAAACTCTTCGTGATGAGATTAGCAGCAGTAGGTGAGGATCCTCCAATGGAAACGAGATGAAGTGAGGGGCTGTTCCACGCAAAGGGCATGAATGTTGTGTTCTATATAGAATTGTATATGTATATATTTATACACGCACATATTAACATACATATACAGTTTGTGTTTGTGTTGGCTTTATCGAAAAAACAGAGTGGTTCACAAGTTTGGATTTACGTTCTAGTAAACAGCGTGTGGGAGTAGAAATGTAGGTATGAGGAAGGTGAAGACTAGGTGGAAAGGAAAAGAAAAACAAGTATGTTGGTTCGGAAATAATAATAATAATAATAATTGAAAATTGTTTGATAGAAAGATTGTAATGAGAATTTTGTGGTTAGAATTTTTTTTTTTAATTTTCATTTTGATTTTAACAAGGAGAGACTGTCCAAAGGAATTTCATTCTGATATTATTATAAAAGAGTGAAATCCTTCGTCATTGAAGTCCTCCCTCTCTTATCTATTCCACGTCAAAGAAAAAGAGTTAATCATTATCGATCTACGATTGATCCAATAGAAGGTAGACATCTCGATTAATATTTTCATCCAACAATAGAGATTAACCCTTATTCACTATGTTAGTCATGTGATTCAGTCGACTTCATTTTTTATATTATCGAAACCACTAAGACTCGTTTTTAAATCGGTTTGTGAATTAGATTGCATTTCTATATATTCAAAATGTTTAATACTTTAAAATTACGAATCAATATTATGACTCGCATTGAAACCTAAAAATATTGCGAGAACGAGCTCTTTTATAAATCAATTTGTAAATAAATTTTAAATGCTATAAGCTTTCACTTGGATAGGAGTTATTAATTAACATGAGTTTAAACTTTAAAATATAAAATTTTGGCCCGGGCCACAGCGCAGCTAGCAGAGTGCCCAGCAATTAACTCAAAGAATAAGGTACGTGAAGTTTAAAATTGTTGAAATAATATCTTATAATTTTATATTTATCAAATAATATATTTAATTCTTTTTTTACTTTTTTCGTCAAATAAATTTACATCATAATGAAAATCTCGAACATTGTATTGAGAATTTAAATCTCAGCACTACAGTGGTGTTATAATTCCAACACTATCACAGTGATAGTGCAATCTCAGTACTACCACTGTAGTGTTAGGAATTCAAATTTCAGCATCGTAGTGACGTTAGAATTGCACTACCATTGTGATGCTGAGATTTGAATTCCAACATCACAGTGATATTAGAATTTGCAATTTCAGTACCACGGTGGTGGTGCAATTCATAGTGTTGAGATTATACCATCACTATGGTGCTGGGATTTGAATTTTCAGCATCATAAATGGTGCAGGTCTGTTTGACAGGAGGAATAAAAAAAAAATTAAGTACGTTATTTGATAAATATAAAAGTATGGAGCGCTGTTTGGACAATTTTAAATTTCACGTGCGCTATTTGATAAATCGTCAAAGAATCATTCGTTCAATCCCTCGCATAAATTTGTGAGAGTTTTCTCCCTCAAATAAGGGTTGATCTTTGAAAACTGAGTTGCTAGATCGTCTGTTGCTCGTGTTTTCTGATTTGTATTGACGATGGATGAAATTTTTTTATAAGATCAAACTGTCCATCTCTAAAATCAATTGGATCTAAGGCCGAGATACATAATGCCAACTAAACAAATGAAATTTCAAATTTATTTGTGATATCGGGATACTTCAAAAAGGGAAAACAAAAACAAAAACGAAATTTTTATTACTCAACCAAATTTTTTTTAAGTAAGAAAACAAAGACTTTCAATTTCGAAAAGGCTAAACCAATTTTTTTTATTTCAAAACGTTTTTATTACTAGCATGCAAAAATAATTTGCTTCTCGCACAATTAGAGCTGTCAAACGAGTCGACCCATTGCGGGGCGGGTCAACACATCGTAAACTCAATATTTAACGGAGAGGGGCGGGCTGACCCGCCATCTCAGCGGATTGAGAAATTTCCAACCCAAGACGGGTTGCGGGTTAGGCGAGCCAACCCGTGGGCCACACAAATTTAAAAAATATATTTAAAATTACTAAGGTGTTGAGGGCTTGAGGTAATGATTTGTAAGCCAAATAGAGTATCATGATTAAAAAAATAAATATTTGAAGTAACTAAAATCTTATAATTGAGATTCAATTATCGACTTACAAAATTGAGTACCGATGTTTTTGATTCCTTTTCAATGTTCTAAAATATTTAAATCTTGATAACATGTAAATGTAAATTTTTGCTCTTTCAAATAGAGATTCAATTGAGATTTTTTAGCTTGGGTAATTATTTGATTTTGATATGTTATTATTTCCTATATTGATTAGAATAGTAGTGACAAGATAATAAAAAATAATTAGAGTATAAAAAATATTCTTTTGTTATTTACTCTTAACTTCTTTTATACTTTTTATGGCGATAATGCGCGATAGAAGAAGATCAGAATGGTAAAAAATTTGTCTTTGATATTTTCAACCCGCGGCCAACCTGTCCCACTACGGGGCCAACCCGTCTCGAGCCAACTAACCGTACTGCCAACCGCTCACTACGGCCAACCTGTCTAAACCCGCGAATTGGGGTCGCTCCATTTAGAAATGGCGGGTTGATAAAGTTCAACCTAACTTCGCTCCATTTAAATGGCGGGTTGATAAAGTTCAACTTTAAATTGGTGACCCATTAGGCGATATAGCAGGATCAAGATGTGTTTTGCACGAATCTTAAAAAAAATAATGTGAGTTTATATATTAAATGGGTGAGTAAAAATTCGATTAAATCGAAAAAATCAACTTAATCGGAAATTTTGGTTTAATTTATTTGAAAATTTAATTTTTTTCGATTGACCGATTAAATTTTCTTGTAGTCCATTAATTAATTGATTTATTATATCACTTGAATTATTAATATGTCAGATGATTTATTTATATTAATCAGTTGCACTACAATATAAAAATCATGATTTCGTCTTAAATCTCATTCAATTTTTTTCTTAATTTTCGATATCATCATCGTTAATAGACTAGTCGATTAGACATAATAAAAAATTGGATTGGTTCAGCCTTCAATTTAATCAATTAATTTTGTATGTATTCAATTTTTTGATTCATTCGGTTAGAATAAAAAAAATTGATTTCCATTTAATTTGTTCGGTTATTAACTGATGGATCACTCAGTTTAAATGCTATTAAACTGTACCTTTAAGATTCGTGCAGCTTCAGGATTCAGTTACTGCAGATTTTAACCGTCATTTCCCTCGTCAGCTGTTCCGTGTCTCGGTCGAGACAGGCAAAAAAAAAAAAAAGGTGGGGCCTCAATGATAGCTCCCGGGGCCCCGCTTCGGAGTCGGTTCGAAACCGTGAAATGGCGAGACGATGCCCGCGTCAGCCGATCGTATAAGCGAGGTCCGTCGGATGCCGATCGAACGGCCAGGAGTCCAAGGGGCGGGACCTGACAGCCCGCTGGGACAGCTGTCTCGATTAACAGGATTTGAAGCCTTCGTAATGCATGGCAGAATGTGATGATTAAAAAATTTTGAATTTATTTTTAATTACGATGTATTTATAGATTTTTTTAAAAATAGAAATCGGTATGTTCAGGTCTATTAAAACAGTTCATATTTATATATGTTCGATTTATCTTTTTTTTATTAAGGACAATTAAGAATGATTGTTAATATAATGATTCCACATATTTTTAAAAAAAAATGAGGAAAATAAAATGATCGGACAAAAAAAAATCATAGGATGATTTTTATTTGTTTTTTAAAAAAAAAAACATTAACCGTATATTTGAGGGTCCACCTGCATGCTACCGTGTTTACGGTGTTTTTAAATTTTTTATTATTATTTGAAAAAGATATTTTATTGTGAAATAAAGAATAAAATATTTATTAAATGATGTGAATATAAAAAATAAAAATATTAAGAAAAACATCACCTTCCACAAAAAAAAAATATATATATATATATACGAAACTGACACATTAAAAATTCTCCATCGTTGCCTTATTATATGGAGGAAGGTAAATCAGATCTCAGGTAGCTAACGCAGAAATACAAAATCATCAGTAGCCTGATCGTCACCTCCAAAAATCGATTATTTATCATTTCAAATTTTAATACGGCTGTATTAGCCATCTAAATTTGCCCAGAAAACTAAAACAAATAAAAAACAAAAAAAAAAAAACATCACCTCCCAGTTTGTATGCCCCAAAACCTCTGAATTTAACAGATTTAATTAATGCCTGCCCGTCTGGTTTTCGAGGAGCAGGAAGGCAATGGAAAATCGAAACGATTCTTCGATTTTAATTTCGATTTGATTCCGTTCGATTTCAGATTCGTCTATATTGAAATCGATCGGAACCGATTTCCATTTCAAAATTTTAATTTTGAAACAATTTCGAATCGATTTTGAATTGGTTTCGAAATGATTCTGAATTGATTCCAAAATGATTTCGCATCCTTTTCTTCAAATTTGAACTTTTAAATTTATCTATCACATCGATGATTCTATTTTTTTTTTATCGCAAAATAATTTTATAGATATTTTAACATGCTAAAAATTTCTATCTTTAAATTATAAATTAGCAACTAGAATCCAAATCGAAATCCGAATCAATTCCGAACCGGTTTCAAATCATTTCCGAACCGATTCCGAAATTGATTGGAACCGAACTAAATCGGAATCGGAGCAGTTCCGATTCGATTCCAGAATTAATTCATATGAATCGATTCCGATTTCGAATTTAAAGAATTAATTTTGATTCAATTTCGAATTGAACCAATCCGTTAAATATACTTACAATACATTAATCTCTCTCATAATAATAATAATAATTATTATTATTATTTGAAATTTTATCTGTCCGTATTAATGCAAAAAAACAGAGGAATGCAGGCCTAAATGGCCATTATTTTAGCCAGCAAGAGGACGCACAATTGAAGCCGACAAGTCGTTTGCAGTGATGGATGGACGCATTGCTGCATGATTGCAATGCTTCACGAGCGAGCAGCAGGAGCCCAATCCGCTTCAATACGCAACAGGTGAGGGAGTTGCATTTGCAGCCAGGAGTAGGTCACTGAATTTCAATTTGCAGGCACGTTTCGGAAGAAAGAAAGAAGGAATCGATCGATGGATCGAGTTTAATTTGCAGGGAAGAACATTTCGTAAGTCGTAATGAAGCTTGTTCAGCTCCTAGCTTCACTCGCTAGCTTGGGCATGCAGTTGCTCCGGCCACGACGTGCTCTGCTTCAGTACTGGAGCATGCAGCAGCAAATTGCAGGAGAAAAGGGAAGATGAGGAACGTAAGAGAAGTAATAATGCTCCTCCGATCCGTAATTTTCTCGAGATCTCAATTAACAATTCGATCGGAATCTGACCGAATTATATTGCGGCCGTGATTGCGGCCGACCGCAATCGATGAAAACTCTCTTTTTTTACTATTCTGTTACTTTCGTAGCACCTCCGGAAACGCTACTTTCCTTTGTGATTTTCCTTTCTTGCACTCTCAGTGAACACGAGGTAGTTTGATTCAGTAAAAAATAAACGAAACCAAACTGAAAAAGAAAAAAAGAAAAAAAATACGACGACGACGACAACGATGACGAAGAAGAAGAAGTAAAATTAAAAGAAGAGAATCTACTACATAGTACTGATGAAATGAAGAATGATCAACAAAATATCATCCCAGGGCCGCCTCATGCAAGAAAATGACAAATTGAAGGATTTACCCTAACCAGAAAAAGATCTTCAAACCTAATCTGAAGAGGTTGAAACTAAGGCACAACAAAACCTGACATTTAAATGATCACCTTCGTTGGATTGTGCAAATGTGTCTTAACCTTCTATTAAATGATATACTTTTCAAATAAAATTTGGATGACTCTTTTAAAAAAAAAAAATAAATACAGCAACAATAATTAAATTTTATTCTGCTAGATGAGATCAATTATTCTTGCTATATTATCATTTATACTTAAATAAATTTTATCTTATTATTATTATTATTAATTAAGTCTTTTTTGTTCTTTTTTTTTCTCGTTTAATATGAGTATTTTTCATAGTTTCATATCGCCTAACTAAAATATTTATTGGTCATTTAAGTATATATTCGTATTATTTTAAACGTGTCTTTCGAAATTTTTCCTTAATAGATGCAATTCTGTCTTTCTCTTTAATGTTCTCATTTTTTATTTTGTACGTCCTCGTATATCCATACATTCATTTTAATATTCTTATCTCTGTAACTCTCATTTTCTACTCATGTGTTCGAGTCGTAGTCCAATATTCTATATCATATAACATAACAAGTCTAATTATTGTTTTATAGAATTTTTTTTTAAGTTTTAAAAGTACTTTATTATTATATAAAATATCTGATTTTCTTCTCTATTTCAATTATCATATTTATATTCTAAGTAAAAAAAATTTTTATCGTCTTATCGAAATAATCATAAATATTTAAAATTCCGAGTTCTTCGTCATCTTATATTGGACTCATTTAAAAAGAAATAAAATAATTTTTTAAAAGTTACAATAAATTATAAAAATTAAAAGACTTATATTTAATAAAAAAAATTAAGTGCATTACTTGCTCAAAATTTCTTTTGTGGTGCCAGTAAGAATCCAGTAATCGGAAATATCAGTACAAAAACCACGTGAGAGGAAGCTATGAATCAATCTGTGCTCAGTTATGTCATGAGAAATCCATGCAGGCACAGATGCTTGCAGACTAATGGATGCGAGGCTCTTTGTACAGTAGTTTCCTCCGCAAAAAAGAAGAAATTGTCACCAAAAGAAAGGACAATAAAACAAAAAAGCTATCAGAAAACCACTTTTGTGATTATAATCGTTCGGTTGTAAAAATGAAAAGATATTTTATAAAAAAATATAATTTGTTTGTCTATTGGAACATCATTCATTCGATAGTGAATTTAAAAAAAATTCATTCGGATAACATCGGTGCTCAGGAGTTTATCTAGTAGATGAAATATGATTTTGATATTGAATCATCGTTTAAGAATGATGTCATTATAAAATTTAAATTGAATTATAAAAAATTATAAATATTTCATTGATTTACTTTTGGTTCATTCGATACTCTGATATTATTTTAAGCAGTTCATACAGCAATTGAATTTCAGGTGCACTTTATTGAGTTTTATTTTCAGTGATGAGTTAATAATTGATACCTGTCAAAAATTCCAAAGGGAAAAAATAAAAAAAAATCTACATGGAGGTATTTCATTGGCATCCTTAAAAAAAAATCAAATGTAGAAGTTTTCAATATATATATTTTTATTTCCATTTGATTTGATTGTTGTTGGATTAATATTAAAATTGATTGGCTAGTCACTTATCCCAAGCTCAATAGGCCAATTTTTTAATGTTTCTTGTCCATGTGAGACTAATAGGCTAATAAGTACTTTCCTCAGAGGCTCCAGGTTTTAGGAAAGAGTACAATTTTATGTTTATAAATTAGAGCATCAGACTTGTCCTTTTGGTAAAGAACACATTTGTTTATGTATTAAACTTCTTTGTCATGAAACTTGAAGTAACAAATCATCATCATTAGTTCTGGAGCTGGCATCATTATATATTCCTTATGTATTATTTTGATAAAAAGAAGGATTGTTAATTAAGTAATATGATTCAGAAATGAGAACTTTGGTAACTAGGGCACACAGACCTTTTATCAAGGTGACTATATCTCTCTGTTAATAAAATAGATATTGAAGTAGACATATCACCTACAAATGGACAAATCAATCGAACAACTTCACCTTTCTGGGTTCATCTGAATAAATTCAACCTGTGTCAGCTAAATTAAGTTATTACCACCAGATTCTCAATGCAAACTGGCTCTTAAATCTTCGGCAAAATGTTAGAACATGTCAATCTAATGATCCGTATTGATTTATTCCATAGTTATTATGAGAAAAATAAATCACAGAGAATCTTATAGATCTTGATGTGATGACCAAGATACGTAGAGATCATTTGAATCTAAAAAAGAATTTTAGATCTCCTTCGGAATCGACTCTTACTTTATCCATAAATTTCACCATGTCTTAATCACCACGTTATTTCCGTAGAGACAACATGACTCTTATATCTTGCCAGGAAGGAAGGGAGTGTATTGTATCTGTAAAATAAAAATAATTTGAAAGGAGAAGAGGATGTTTTTTTTTCTTAATAGACTCATTTCTATTCAAAGGCCAGAGGAGAAGAAGATGTTTAAAAATATAAATTGTGGCTAAAAATTTGGTAGAAGGATTGGTCTGATGGAACTTATTGCAATTTGCCAGATTTCGAGTTTTCTTCTATTATTTCTATCACATCGCATTCATATAGTTGTGGCTCTGTGCACTTTTAGGTGTCATTTGGTTAGTGGGTTTGAAATGAAAGAATGAGAATCATATAGAGTATTTGGTTAATGGTTTTAGGAAGAAGGATTTGGGAATCAATTCTAAATAATTGAGAATCAATAAAACCCATCTCACATGGGGGGTTTAAGTTTCATTCCTGTTCACCGTCGTCCGTCGCTCGTTCGACGATCATTGATCGTCGGCCGCCGGCCGCTGCGCCGCCATTCGCCGACGCCGACCACCGTCGTCGATCGCCGTCATCACCGCTGATCGCCCGGCCGTCGCCGTCGGCCGGTCGCCGATCGTCGCCATCGCTCCAACCACCACGCTGGCGCAGATCACGGCCACCGTCGATCGCTTTCATTCCCAACTTATAAACCAAATAACATTATTGGAATGACAAAACCCATTCTTATTCACGTCTACTATCAAACTCATTCTCATTTATATTCTCACCTTCCAATCAAACGTCACCCTAATGCTTTATAGATGATATTTTATTTAAGACGAGTAAATATTTTTTGATACTATGTCATCGTTATATGATCTTTTTTCTTAAAAATTGCTGAAGAGTATCATGTGACAATAGTAAGAACATACATCATACAAAACAGCCATGAATGGGTCGTGACCATTATTATATTACTATATTTTAACAAAAAGTAATATATTGATACGAATGAAATAGAACCTTAAGAATGTCTGAGCATCAGAAGTTTTCTGGCTTGCCAATGACAAAAGTGCAAAAAAAAAAAAAAAATGGCATTCAAACAAAAAACTTGGTCTCGACCCAATTACAACAATTTCAAAGCAAAAGATGGGTAATATACATAGGTCATGAAGGAATGGAAAAGCACTAGAGATTACAGTAGATTTTTGTGTTTTTATTTTTGTCAAATCACTACAAAAAAGGGCTACGATGAATCAATAAATGTTACAAAAAGGTTCTTTGTGTTTCTACATGTCTTGAATCATAAGTGAAGCATGGGCTGTGTCTCCTGCTACAACCATTCAAACAGCAGAACAAACGTCTATGTTTTTGCCTGATCTGAAGCTTTTGAGAAAAAAGCATGATAAGTTCACTTTCACCTGGAGCTATCCTACTGATTGGTTTTCCTACATAACTTTGCGATAACCCCTTGCTCTTCCTCTTTGTCCTCCCCAACTCCTTCCTGCTCTTCCATTTCTCGTACCGCCTCCCATTGACAAACCTTGTAATGCTCTGTCAACGAGCTGGTTCTGTGCAATTCCTCCGCCTCGTGCCTTTTTGTTGGTTCCGGTGCTTGCACTCGACCCATTGATCGAAGACATGTTTCTCTTACTCCTGGGCATCAAGTGTCAAAGGTAGTTTTTAGAAAAGTATGGGAAGATGGAAAAAAAAAAAACAGTAGCATTGTGAAGGTTAAAGTTGAAATGCTTTTTCCACACCCTGCTGCTGTTGAAGCTGACGATTGTTTCACTGGTTTCTTCCACGATAAGTTTATTTTTTCATCTCCAATAAATGAAGGCGCTTTTGCATGTAATGGCTGAAATAAAGAAATAGAAGAAAGTTTAGATTAACATGATAACCACCTTATTATGATGAACCTCCTTGCACAGACCTGGGTCATTGCCAGTATATTGTTGCAGATGCGTAATGCAGATGTAGTCTGTTGCTGCTCATTTTTCTGCACAGTAAAGTGTGAATTCAGGTGAGAACCTAAGGGGGGCATTTGGTTCGGAGACAAATTTTCATTTTTCCTTTTTCAGAAAATAGAAAACGATTTTTTTACGTTTTCCAGAAAACGCTCCTTTATTTTCTAGAGAACGAAGGTGAAACATAATCAAATGTCATTTCCCACATTTTCTCGTTTTTTCATAAAATGAAAACGGAAAATGAAAAAATTTCTAAGAACCAAATGCGACAAAGTCTCGCTGAAAATTTATTCTTAAGTAAGCAATGATGCGGAAAAACTCACTATCTTTGCCTTTGCTTCTTGTGTCTTTGCTGAAGACATTGTTTTATCGTGATTATTCATTGCTTGGTTTAATTTCTTCATAGAATTCTTCACAAATTCCTCTGTGGATCTTAATCTGCTTCATGAAGGTTCAGTAAGGTATCAAATACATAGCCCTAAAATAGCAACACGAGCTTAGAGACGATCAATTCACGTCACAAACACGATTGTCAAAGTTCCATATTGCAAGGAGCATTGTGGACCAGCAGATAAGCTTTGATGTAATGTATGATATGCAGTACTACTTCACAATGCTTGGAACCCATCCGTCAATGGAGGATTTTCATTCAGTCGCCATTTTCCCATTTTCCTACAGCTCATGGAATTATAAAAACCCACTAAGGAGGTGAGTTTTATAAATCTAGCCTGTATGAATTGTTTGGATAAGAGAAAAGTACCAATATGCCCTCGATGAAAAATAATGTTAAGTTGAAGATTACCTAAAAATATATATTTTATTCCAAGTTAATTCCATCATGTGACCAACCACACCATTAAGTCAGTATGGCAAAGAGAAGGTTTATGCTAAAAGGAGACCATAATAAAAAACTTTGCTCTTATATTTTTGAAGTTCTGAAATATTTGAAATGCATAAAAAAATAACTCTCCTCAAATGGATGCTCGCCAACCATTGAACGCTCAAACAGGTGATGGGTTGTGAATGCAAGAGAGGCCACACAGTGAACTAGCATCATAGACTAAGAAACTACAGATATGCTATGTTTATCCATCCAATTGGTGAATGTTCTCTTCATGGAAACAGAGTGTTTGTAATTAATCAAGGGACTGATCGCCTAAACTAGAGTACAGAATACCAAGGTCAATCCAGTCCAATTTGATGCATAGAAACAAAAATTAAGAATACCCCCATAAAACTGAGTAAAAACAAGGAATCAGTAGAACCAGACTTTGTTTATGTAAAACATTTGACATTGGAACAATTCATCATTATTAAAAACTGTTACAAATTTACCCATATTTTATTTGGGATGGCAACACAACAATAATGGAAGGGAACAAAGGAGAATTAAATATTTGGCAGATGTTGAGATGGGGTAGTAACATGGTGAATTGGGAAGGAATCTGGGTGAATAAGGAAAGAACAGGATGTGAATCGAGTAGGAGATTAGGAAACAATCTCCTTTTAACAGCCCTCAAACTGAAAAGTGTCAGAAATAATTGAGTGTGCATCAAACACTGATCATTGATGATCATACATCGTAAGAAAATTGAATTAGCAAGTGAGGTCTGTGTTTTCACAGAACTCTACAATGGCAATGCAAAAAAAAAAAAAACAAATTACTATTGCCAAATAAAAAGACTTCTACCCTATGGACGATCGACGTGCTCTGACAAGATTACAGAATAAATAACAGAGTCATCTGATAATTGATTGACAGTGTGCAATGTTTCAGTCAGAGAGGAACAGTGACATTTGGCTGTGATTTTAGATTCGGAGGTGAGAGTACTGATTCTGATATAACCTTGCGTCTGACTGAATATAGGGATAAAATCCATGATGACAATGATGATGGTGAAGCATACTTGCCTAATTATGAAGGAATATCAAGTATATAAATATATAGATAGCTTTCTCTCCTAGCAGCTCAAGCTTTTGGATAAGTGATCGGTCAACCAACTTTGACACTTCAAATATAATTTTAAACCAAAAGTAGATGCAAAGAACTTGCTGGTGTAGTGATTGAGTTTGCATCCACTGATGCAGTTAGTTGTAGCATTGAGACCTCATGCCGACCTTAAACATAATTGACTGTTCAAATAGGCAGTTGGCTTGAATTATAAAATCTTCGAATTCTATAGTAACTTGTGTAGTATATTTTATATTTTGATATATTTTATTAATATAAATTTTGTATATCTTGAAAATATTTATCAATAGCATTAATTTCCTTACTAAATTTATTAAAAAAATTATATATTTGTACAAGTATAACTCATGCATTATATTGTTTTCCAGGTCAACTGATTCAACCAATTGAACATTCTAATTGCCAGTGTTACCAGTTTGATCTCTAGTCTAGTTTTGAAAATATTGGTTGAAAGGGAAAAGAAAGGATAAGCTTGTTTCACCTCTCAGTAAATTCTCTGTAATTCTCTGAAAAATCCTCTCCGAGCCTGTCTGAAGGCTGACCAGTAACAATCTTGTACCCACAAAGGCTGTTGGTAGAGTTTGGGGTCTGCAAAACCATGATATCAGACACCACAAAAATATGTTTTGACACAAAGTATGAAGGCAAACTGAAACAAAAATCTAGTTGATAACCTTATGTGCTAGATGGTGAAATGAGTATAATAAGCACTCAAGATAATTATATTTCGGCTCTTCAGTCTTTCTTAGAGGCATGTACTTCTGCCACAAAAAAAAAAAGTGCAATCAATATCAAAATATCCATAAAAATAGATTTTCTAGGTAAATAGGAAAGAAAATAAACTAGTAGCAGATGAACAACACAGTCAAACAAAAATATCCAGATAAAACACACAAAGATATTACTTCGGAGAAACATAGCAAATATATCTTTGAGAAAAAAAGGAACAAAGAAAGGGAGTCTGTAGCAATAGATACGGCGTGAAAGAATCCAAGAATGCATAAATCCCATATCATTCTGCTGACAAAACAGCATAAACATTAAAAAAAAAAAAGTTCTAGTTAAGACTGCATGCTGGGAGAAAGGAATACAGTGCTATATGCTTTTAAGGAACTGATGGTGCAAGACATAATACCTTTAATAGCATTACAACGGATGGAAGCAGTTGACGTGAATCCTGCGCACTTGCATGAGATGAAGTTCCAGCAAGATTCTTGAGCAAATCTAATTTCCTCTCTTCAGGAAGCTGAGAAGATTATATCAGCATACCCTCAGACACAGAACACGACATGCTACAGATACTGAATATTACAGTACTGGAGGTCAATGCAAGGATGTATCAAATTTTCATTATACTTAGAACCATAGAAACAGTTACAACAGGGACAATTACATAGGGCAATCTATATACAGTGAGTCCAAAAGACTAAAACAAAAAACAAAAAAATGCATATAGAACCAAAAAAAAAAAACTGCAGTAGTTTCGATCAACCAAACATATCATAAAGCAATTGCACCATTTTGTTACAAAAGGGACAACATGAAATCATCTAAACGGGTACAAAGGAGTAAGTATGCTACCAGATAAATTGCAATAATATGATTAGACAAAAAAGTCCAGACAGTTTGGATTAAGATCATTATACAACATCCTTGGCGAACATTTTATGAATAAGTTGAATGAAAAAGGCGAGGTATGGAACACATTAACCTTAAGAAGATTGTAAAGGAACAGGAAATTTAAATCAACACAGGCATACAAAGTTACCTTATCGAATACAGGTAATATGTGTTTGTTAACATAATTGAGGAACTTGCTGCTTGAAGCACCTCTCTGATACAATAGAAGTCGTAATGTAACACTTCGTCATCAATTTCATAAGCTTGTGCACAATCTTGTAACTTACCACAAAAAAGGGAAGAGCCATACACATGCAGGAAATCAATCTATCGATATGATCAACGTCTTCAACCTGAAGCAACAGAGATTCCAGTAAGATTTCTTAACTAATTATCAAGGCAATCAATGTTGTTGGTTCTAGAAGTAAAATTAAGTAATTATGAGAAAGAATTATAATTCTATGAAGAAAACAAGGACAGAAGAATGATCCAATGTTCTTTTTGACATGCTCGAAATTCAAACTTTGTAGATTGAAAAGTAAAAAATGGCCATCATATTGTTTCACCCATCCATGCAATATATTCTGAATGATTTGTTACTGTATAGTAGAAAATTGTAACCAATATGAAGCTACTCTTTGCGGATGAAAATCATAGATGGAACAAGTATAAGGGATTTACGTTCAGAAGCACAATTGCACAAAAGAAATATCTAGTTATCTAGTGCCCATAGAAACCTATGTCAAACAACAAGATATCCAACTTTGCTGTTTTCTGACAGTGTTTGAATCAGTTGGCACGGCAAACAGATCAGCTAAAATGGCTTAAAGATCACAAAGGATGAAATGAGAATGCTGTCTTAGAATGCAGCATTGGTTAATCAGCCTCCTCAGAAGTAATTTATCTGGAAGCCAGACATATGATAATGAGACAACGCGGCTGCCTATGAGGAATTGATCCTAATGTACCCATGAGTGAAGAATTAAGCTTATATTACGTTGCAGTCTTGAATGATGGCATATGTATCCAATAATATTACCACACTATCACAAGGATATGGTACAGCAACCTTTATACACATAGGAAACAAAAATATCAAGGGAATTTCCCAAAGCATGCACTTGGTTTTCCAGATTTACTAAAACACCCATGTTTATTTTTTTTTAGCAAAATGCACGCCTGTCTTGTTTTTCTCATTATACACTTCCATTACAAATTTCCCTCTAACCAGTTAATTCTGAATCAGGCTGTTTTGACAAAAGTGGATTATTTAGACATCATTAGGATATGAGTATCCCCATAATGTAAATTTTAGATGGAAATCAACTTGCACATAAGATTTATAGTGAAAATTCTGTCAAAAATTGATTTTAAATGCAGCTTGTTGACCATTTTACCCTAAGCAAGTTGATTGAAGAATCAGCTTGTTTGGACCAAAGAGAGTTGTTTAGGCACCATTATGATGCAAGAATCCTCAAAATGTAATTGTTAGGTGGAAATGAAATCACAAATAAGATCTCAAATAGTCATAGATGATTTCATGGTGACCATTGTATGCAAATTTTCCCCATGCCCCAAGCAACCTGATTATGAAATCAACTTCTTTGAGCAAAGTGTTTTGTCTAAGCACTATTAGAGTGTACTAAAGTACATATTTCAGATGAAAATGAATCCTTACATAAAACACCAAGTGAAAATGTTGTCACAAAGTGATTTCAATCGCAACATGTAATTGCTCAGTTAGAGGATTTCTGAGATGTAGAGTTTAATGGGAAAGAAAAAAAGGGAAGTATTTTAGAGGAAAAAAGAAAAATAAGGTTGTGTTTCAATAAATCAAAGAAATCAATGGGTGTCTTTTGGTAAATTACCCAATAATCAATTAAAAAATCAAAAAAGTAGAGTAATTAACAATACAGTAGTGGATTGTTATAGGGGAAACCGAATGTGTTGCTATTTGAACCTATTATTTCAGGAGTATAGAAATAGATAGGCTCTCCTGTTGCACCCTAGTTGATTCGCACATAGTAAGCTGTGATGCAGTGTTTGCAAAGTGCTGGTTTTGTGATGGAGGAGCCAGCATTGAACACATCACATACCACTAACTGGGGAGGATTAAAGTGTACTGTTGAAATTTGAATCTTGACAAGGATGTTAAGTCTTAAATGGCTGAGATTGTGATGCTAATTTAGTTTCATATTATGAATCGTGGAATAATGGAAGAGTTTTTATAAGCTTAAATGAATGAGCTACTAATTTGAACTTAGGTTGGAGTTGGAGTCAAAATTGAATTGTATTCTCACTATTTTTTAAGCTTTTCCATATTTGTATACATAATTTTAAAATGCTCTTTAAAACAAATCCGGGTCCCATTGAGTAAAAAACTAGCAGGTTAACTCAAACTAGATTGTATTGTTTTGTTCTTTAAAATGTTACCATAGTTTTATAATATAGCAAGGGAGTTGAATATCTTCATAACAGTTCTTTGAACAAAACTCAGATCATGTAGGGTCTTCTGATTTTCTTTAATATCAAAACATGAAAGTGGAATCTTCAAAGTAGAAAACCTAGCCCCATGAAAGAATTAGGGTAAAAATGGTCTGGGTTCTTGCCCACCCCCACCACAACTCCTTCAAAAAGAGAAGATGAATAAACACAAAGGTGGCACTTTTCCATATCCAATACTTAGTGAAACTATTAGAAAAAATGTTTAAGATCGAATGAAGAGTTTGTCCATATCTTTCATCCTCTACTTGGCCTTCAAAATTATGCCAAGGAACTGTCATATAAATAGTAGCAGGACATGTATCATAGAAAAAGAAATGAAGGAAAATTCATACAATAAAAGTGCATATAGAACAAGAAACGAAATAAGATATAAAGTAAAATGCATTGATCTATATAACAACGTTGATTTGCATGCACACATCATAAGAGAAACAAAGTTTAATAAAACAATAGACTGCATTCTACCACATGAAAAGGGGGGAAAAAAAAAACTTGTTACTGTACATATCTTTGCATTAGAAAAAAATGTACATTAACATGTATAATTTACTTTCACATTTGATGCCAACTACTTACATTGAATTGAGCATCTAGGTCAGCCTGTCCTTCAATAATCTCAATCAGTTCTTGCATATTTTCTTGAGGCACAGCATCACCAAAAATTCTAAAGCTCCTCAGAAAATCCATGAATAACTTAAATTCAGCACCAGTTACGTCTTGTAAGCTCTGGAAAACAAATAAGAAAATCATATCATGGCAAACTTGCTAATTAAGATCTAAACATGAAGCAAAAAGACACAAAAAGAACAGGAGATTTACCTTTTTTACCAAATCAGTAACATATCTTTCCATTTCCACTTGTGGCCTTATTAGTTCAGCTTTGAGAGGAAACACCTAAGATTGCACCTCTTCAATAAAGAAGAAGAACGTACATTTACAACGAGTTACAAAGATAACTTCAAGTTTACCTTGTCCTTGAGAAAACAAATAACCTTCTCACGATTCTCTATTCCTAGCTCAATATGCTTAAACAAAGTTGTTAAAGAAGCTGAAAAACCAGAAACATCAATCAGATAATTATAAAACTTGATGGACCAAAGCAGAATAATTTCCTTCTAAAAAAGCTCTTAACAAATCCATATGGACGACAAAAGTGGATAATCAGTAAAGTCGTCTGTTGTAAAAATAGCCATGCAATACCCATCCAAAGGCTGCTTTTACAGCTGAAAGTCCAGTAATACAAAATACAAATACATGTTTATGGAGGAAATGGAAACAAAAGGTCTGAAAAACTCATTTTTGAAGCTTTATTGTGTATGAAGTCTTAGAATGCTAAGATGGCATGTATGAAGTTGATAAAAGATAAAACACTTATAACATAGGTGCAAGTAGTGTAGTTCGAATTGACTGAAAAACTTCAGATAAATAAGTTGAAAGGTATGACCATTTTAAGGAGTTAATAGATTCTATGATTAGACCAGTTAAATCCATCATAGTTGAATATGGACAGGAAAGAGAAAGATCATAAGACTCTCAGTTAATGTAATTCTGCCAAATTTAAAGACCTAGATATTGACAGTGTACAATCTTACATAAAATTCTACATGATTAAGATAATTGGCTCTGAACAGTTGGAAAACATGATTTATTTTTGCTGGGTTTGGAGTCTTGGACAGTCCAAATTATGGTTGATATCTAAATTTATGCTCCACCTTGTTCAGTCCTAGTTCACAGATCTCTCATATTTGGGAGAGTTTTTTTATATCATAAAGTTGTGATGTTAATTTGCATAATTCTTTGGTTCAAATAGTGCACATATAAGCTAATAAATACTTTCCTTTGCAAAAGAGTTATAAGTTAATACGATAAAATACTTGAAAACTTGAAATCTTGTAACCTTGTAGTCACATTATGACACTTGTTGGAAATCCAACATAATTAATCCTAGGAGCATTTTTCCATGAATACTTCTCCAGAAAAAGGTTCCCAAACGATCTTGAACTGGGACAATGACACAAGGCAAAATGATTACAAGAATTCTCAGATGCCTTTGTCAATGTGTGGCATACTTATTCATGCCGAATCTACTACAGAGGAATATAGAAAATACTAGTCAATCAGTCATTAATCTGTTGATCATAGGGCATCAGTCACATAGCCAAATCAATATCTGATCAAATGTATAATCTTATCTTTGGTTAAATGATCATTCATTTGAAAGGTTGGTTGATTGTCTAGAGGACAAATTAATATTGTTTGTCTGAAGATTAAATTGATGCTAATTTCACGATTAAGAGGTTTTGGTAGTTGATTGGGCAAATTTGGTGAATATTGTACTACTATGTAATAGATATTTATTTAAAAGCCAGTCAATTTCACAAAAGAATTAAAAAAGTACTGAGAGTGCTTCACTATTTCTACTTAGATCAGAAACTAAAAACAACTTATTTATTCAATTCAAGTGCACTTCTTTAATCTCAAGCTCATCTATTTCTTTCGTCATCGAGCTACAAGAAAATCAGCACATTCTAGGAAATTAGTTTAACACTTGGTAATCAATTACCAGCTTCATCAAACTAGCATGACAAATGTACAATTCATGCATTCGTTATTATCTGGATAAGTCATAGAAAGTAACGAAGATTGTGTGCAGTAATTGTGATTGGTTTGAGCATTTTGACTTTACCTTTTACATCCTGCCTCAGAAGGGTCATCAGGGCTTTTTGCACTGCATCACGCTCTACATTTTCCTCTGAAGTAATAAAGTGAAAAAACATTAATGGAAAAAAACATAATATTGAGTACTGAATACCATGAACTGGTACTCAAATACTAATATGTACCATATATTAAGAGTTGTCCAAGAACATCAACAATTTTAGGTACATGTTCAGGGGTATCCTTGCACAGAAGAGGAAGACCTCGAATAGCTTGTATTCTAATCTGTTGGCATATACAAGGTAGTAAGCATATCAAAAGAAGATACTTAAGATGTAACTATACACAAGTACGCACAGATAGAAGTATGCTTTGCAATTGACCATTAAGGATAAGAGTTGATAAAAATGAGTTTCACATCTCTATATGGCAAACATGAAATAGCATAAGACTATGTATCTGTGTCATTGTATCATACAAGAAAAATTCAAGAACTTAGATTTCACTTATTTATTTATTTCTTTTGTAAGTTGTAAGGGGATAATGATATTAACTTATTAAAATGAGATGCAAAATATTCAGATGATTTTCAAAAACCTAGACATGAAAATCAAATAGTGGAAAAATATCAGCAAAGAGCTTCGTGTATGGCGATCCATGATAACACCAAAGATGAAAAAATTGATATCTAAATATATAACAAGTTTCTTTTAAATATGGTATGGAAAAAGATAGGTCAATCATGGATTATCACATTCGAGACAAACTTCTTTTGTGTACTGTTTGATAATCACCGTACACAGAGAAGAATGAGCCATACACGGAGAACCCCACAGAATTTTTTTTTATTATTTTACTAATAAATGGACATTTACAACCGCTTTTGTCTCAGTGCGTCAAAGTGGAGGTTATGCACATGATACAAGGGTAAATCACAGAATAACCACAAACGAGATGTCGATGTATTTTTCAGACAATAATGAAGCACAAGACCACAAAGAAACTACCTCTATTTAAATCGCTAATTTAAACGAAAATCATTCCATCTGATCTGCCAATACTCAAAAATAAAGCTAAAGAAAAAAAAACGAAACTAACCCCGAATTCATCCTCCCCGAGCAAATCAAACTGCGCAGTCATGGCATCGGTAGCGAGGCTGGGGAAGAACTTAAAAAACCGCGGGATGAGCTGCGCTGCCAGCTGTTTCGCCTTCACGCTCTGCCCCTTCACCGCTGCTATGATACCTTGATAGTCATCCTCATGCTGCGAAAACGTCCAACAAACGGGTATTGAGATAAGAAAGCAAACCCTAGCGAAGAGAGAAAAGGAAGCCGTAAAAGGGAGGCACCAGCGTTTTCTCTTTGGCCTCGTTGAGACGCTCCCCGAACTCGTAGAGCCTCTCGACTTCAGCGGCATCGGAAGCGGAATCGGAGGTCATAACTGGCGGCGAAAAGACGAGTCTCACTCTCCTCGACTAGGGGGAAAGGTTAAACGGCGGAGCTCAGGAGGCAGCGGAGGGGAGTAGAGGAGGAGGAGGAGGACGGTGGGGTTTAGAGCGAGCTTAGGGCGACGGTTGTGATTCGCACGCCATCGTTTACGTAGCGGTGGGCTGTAAACGAGCCAAAAGTGAAGTTTTATGGTTCAGATTTGATAAGATAATTAAATCGAATCAGATTAAATTTAAAATTAATTAAACTATTTTAAAAATTATTTAAATTTGATTGGATTTTTTTAAGATTAAATTTGACTTTAATTTAATTGGATTTGATTTATTGAATAGATATCAAATTTTTAATCAAATTTAATTCAAATTTGAATTGATCCAATCTTATTTAAATTTGATTTATTTGAACAATATTTAAATTTTTAATATTTTAATTCTTATTTTATAAATGTATATAAATAAATTTGTTCATGAATACTATTCAAGAACATTATCCATGAATACTGTTCATAAATAATATTCATGAACATTAACAAATCGAACATAGTGTGTTCAAATTTATTTATTTTAATTTATTAAGTTGTTCAAATTTATTTACTAATTGACTTTTATATATATTGAATGAACGTAAATGAACTTATATCGAGTCGAACATCAAACTTGTTTATGAATATTTGATTTATTTACAATCCTAAATAACGGAGAGCTCCATCCTAGATTTTTGTTTATTCAAGCTAAAAAAAAATGAAGAATTTAATTTTAGTATTTTTTCGGAACTAATAAATTTTCTGGAAAAATAAAAAATATATATTAAAGTTTTTTATAAAAAAATTAAAAAAATGTCATATCGGATTTATATATTAATTCTATCTTTTTTAATAATTTTAATTAAAAAATATATGAGAAATTTTCTCCAAACTAAATTAGTTTTTATATTAAAATAAATAAGTTCTAACGACAATCTAAATTAAGAAAAAAAACTATTTACAAATATGAAAAAGTAAGAAAGAAAAATAAAATAAAAAAGGGACCATGTTTTATAAATTTAGAAATTGAACACAAAGAATATAACAGTCATTTAGCGAAAAAATTTTTGGTCCAATTATGAGCTATTAGCATTCAGACAAACTACTGTATATTTCCTTAACAAAAAAAATTATAAATTTTATTTGTTGTACTTGATTTGTAATTGAGGGGCCTGACACAGTGTAAAAAAAATATCTTTAATAATTTATCTTTTTTATAATGATCAAACAATAAATTTTTGAATCGATCTGAATTTTTAAATAAAAATTAAATTGACAATCAATAAAAAAAATCAATTAATTTAATTAAAAATTAAAAAAAAAATTTCAAAAATGATCTATTACCATGTCAATCGATTTATATATAAAATCACAATTTCATATATAATACTATAGTACAATCAATTAGACTATAATTCATCAATCGATTAATAACATATAACTAATAATTTTTAATTCAAAATTGATTTTTTTAAATTCGAAACTCAAAATCAAATAGAAATAATTAATATTTTAAAAAATAAATTTTCAAATAAACCGAAATAAACTTTTAATTTCGATCTATTCGATTTAACCTATCTTTTGAACAACCCACTCTAGATACAGTACAAATCATAACAGATCATATCAGGTCAAGGCTGGGTTGAAGCCTTCCCTGTCACAACAACATGCTCTTCTTTTTTAAAAAAAAAAAAATTATGAATAATAATAAGAGCACACTGAACACTTTGACACAGCAAACTATTGTGTAGATCAATTTCTTATTGACTATGCATAACCTATATGATGTAACAGTGAGAAAGTCATGTGCAAATTTAAAGTAATTACATTCAATTCAGGTAAAGAGGGAAAATGGGCACTCATTACAGCAACTTGGTTTGCAGTGTTCATTGCATACGATGAACAAATTGATGTCTATTTGTGTGACTCTTGAGTTAATTTTCTTCAAAAATCTCAACCTGATATAGCCTTTAAGCCTCTGTTCTTCATCCCATGCCTGCTCTCGTCGCTGATCTCTAAATGCCTCAGACTGTTTGATACCTCTTTTTGCTGCTGCTCTATTGAGATCCAGTTTGTACCAAGTCCTATTGAACACTGAGTTGAGAGAGGTAAGTGCAAACATGGGATGTCAATGTTTTAGTGCACAAAGAATCACGTGTACAATATATACCACCTATTGACAACATGAAAAAATTGAGACTGCTAGATTTTAAGTTGAAGCCTTGAGATTGTAGCCATGTCATAATCATCCATTGTGATCTCCACATTATGTATTTTTATAAAGATAAACATTATATATATATATATATATGGTCCACTATATAGGAAATGTGTGAGAATAAGAATTTAAATATTTTAAGGAGTAAATTATAATATAATTGATTAATAAGCATATAGAGGTGCAAATTAGAGTGTAGAAATATTAAGGGTCAATTTTGTGATTTTTTTATTGGAGAGAAAGTTAAATCCAGAGAGGATTAAAATGGGAATCACAAACAATAGAGGATTAATATGTAGTAAAACATAAGCTATATATCAAAAAGAGTAAAATGTGAATAAAAATAAAGAACTAATATATAATACTTCTAATCTTAAAAATTTTGGCGTTCGACTATCTGTATGAAGACGAAAATTCTTTTAAGATTGTCAAAATAGAAGACAAATCTTTGGTGCTTGCCTGGAAGTAGCTGTTGTCATTAGATCTACTCAATCAAGTTGCATCATAGGTGATGTTTCTCCAGCTACCACCATTCCTTGCTGCTGCTCTAATTCCTTCCCTTCATTTCCACTTTCTTCTTGCCTGACTTGTTGACCGCGATAGCGAAGCATGACAATGAACATAAATGCTGTGTTTGTACCAATTTACAGTCAGTAAAAGGAAATGCCTTTAAGGGCAGATGACATATCAATCTCTTACGCAATCAAGATGTATACTAGTATCCAATAAACACGTACGTATTTCCATAGAAAAAGAACAAAACAGAAGCAACTATTTGCAGTACCTGCAAAGAAGCGTGTCTTTGCACTAAATAAGTTCCATAATATTGTGGCTGCTGATGCCGCGATAAACTTCTTCCTACGGCAAGAATTCCACGCTTCCAGGACCCAGTGTGCTGCATTCTCAGCTGTATAATAAGTAAACAGTGATACTTGTGACAAGAAGAAACTTGAGCCAATAGCTATTACTGGGAAAATAGTTGGCATTAAGATAATGTAAAATTAATATGGTTTTTACTGGAATATCAATACCTGTTTGGTGTATTTGCTGCGTATAGAGACGGTATAATTTTGGTAATGTGAAGGTTGCAAAAAAGCCTGTATTTTTTTATAACAGTTATAATCCAGTGCAAGTGCTAGTAATTCTCAGGAAAGAGAGACATTAGTATATCATCACCCTTTACCAGTTGCCAGAAGCCTCCAAAAGGTTATTAGGTGGCCATAGTTTGCACCAAGGAGAAGAACTGGCACTATCTGTTAGGCAGTGAAATGGTCAAGTTGAGAAAATTTGCTGGAACAAGACCGAGCTTTAACCAAAGAATATGATATTTGGTGATCTGTGGTTGAATAACATGGTCCATTGCCATTTGCGGGCATATGTTGATGCATATACAGTCTTGTCAAAAGATTAACATAATTTGTTTATGTGAAAAGAGAATCAAGTAAATTCTTAACAATCATATGTACTTGTATATATATATATGGAGTGCATTATAGCAAAATGAAATAAGATCCTAATTTTACAGAATTTATTAGTAGTCAAAAATAAAATATGTGTTGCTTTTGTGAAGAGACTGAAATTCCATGTGCAAAAGTAGTATCTGTTTGAGAAGCATAATTATCATTGATTCCTCATAATAATCACAATACAATTGAGGGTAAAACAAAAAATACAAATATTGGTTGAACCATCAGTAGAGGCAAGTGACTTGCTTGGAAATTGAAGCATTATTGTTCGATGATGAGCTACAACAGCCTGCAGCTGAGTTCTACCAATAAGAATGACTAGATCAGACTAGGGGTAACCACAGTTTCAGAACCGCCAATTCCGGTTCATCATCCAATGAAATCGGAACCGAACCGCTCACCAACGGTTTCAGTTCCAGTTCCTTAGGGTTCGGTTTCGGTTATGGAACCGCCGATTCTGATTCATCATCCACCGGATCTGGAACCGAACCGTTTATCGACGGTTTCGATTCCTTATAGTTCAGTTTTAGTTCGAATCGTTTAGAACCGAAATTTAAATTATTTAATTTTAATTTCCTCACCTCTTTAATAGATGACTTAACTATATTATTTTTCAATTCATTAATTTAGTCGATTTATTTTAATTTAAATTGTTTTGTATTTAAATTATATTTAAACTCAAGTTTTGTTCATGGAGATTTAACTTACGTCGATTTGTTTATTTTATGTAACTCTTTAAATCAAATATTTATAGTAAAAAAAATATCATCGAAATATAATTTTCAAAAATTCGATTCTGGTTTCAACAAAAAAAATACTTGTTTCCGGTTTCAATTACAGTTCCAAAAATTTAGGAATTGAAACTTGTCTCTAGTTCTAGTTCCTGAACCAAAATCGAAAAAGCAATTCCGGTTCAATTCACAGTTCAAACCGAACCGTGGTCACCCTTAGCTCAGACTAATGCATTGACCTTAACCATCTTCACATGTATACTTTACTTTTGTGTCAATGGCTACGTAGGGATTCCTCCTCATTGTTCTCTCGATTGATAGAGCATGCAATGCAAGATTATTATATTAATTTCGAATTTCATGATAAATTGTCATAACTCAAATCTCCTGTTTTTCTGATCCTCCCACTACAATGAGTTGCATCATCAGATTTAACATTGACTAAACATAATGCTGCAACATTACTTGCACAGAGAACTTAGCTCGAAAAAGTGGAATATGCCATCGTGAACACCACTTTGCATTCCTTGAAAAACAGCACATTTAGTGAGTCTGTATAAGATTTGAACTAGTCATTAGGTACCAGCTCAACTCTAAAGACCAATTGAATTTAGAGTCAATAGATAGTGTCTTAATTTGTTTACTGTAAATAATGAGGTAGACACTATTTATAAATGAGTAGAAAGAGGCATTTGCTATCCGCTAGCATCGTGAGAACATGTAGCATTTTGTTTGCAACCTTCATTATTTTGTGTAGCAATTTCCCCTCTCCATCACAATATTTCTACAGAAGGAACGCTTTTCCAATGGCAAATTACGCAGGTAGTGGTAGATGAAGTAGATAATTTTTTACATAGTCAAAATATTTCTCAAAATCTTAATCCAAATGAATGAAGCACCTTCTCTTTTTCTCCTATATCTGGGCAAATGAATTCACTGAAAACAAGTGAAAGAATAATCTTCTTACAAATCAAACACCATTCGAAGTATCTTAGCTTTATAAGTTTCCATGGGTCTGGCATTTCTACAAGAACCTTTTTATAGGAATGACCTATTTAGATTTGTCAGTAACAGAATGAAAAATGGAGTTTTCTTGATAATGACAAAACCTGGTCAATTCCAATCTTGTTTTTAGAAAATCCAACTTGGTGTCCTGGCTTTTGGAAAAGCCCACTTTGACGTAAACCAGATTGTGTGTGTCTCCCACCAAATAATCAACATGGCATTCTACAAACTTGTGCATAACAAAAAATCAAATATCTTTATCATGACATTTGATTGGTTGCTCGTACATTTTTTTCTTCTAAATGGCATCGATTACTTCTCAGTATCTATCTTATGATTCATTCATTTCAAATAGCTTGGTTGAAATAAGTAACTCATTAGTGCCAACAGATTTTGTAATTAAGTTTACATTAGGACTTATAAAGGATGACTTCCTTTTTATTATCAGCCATCAACTATTTTTTTTCTACAGACAAAATTTCATTTCGCCAAAAGATCTCTTCTACTGTCACTTCTATTGATTTTTCATATTTTCTTAAAATATAAAAAATAATCAATTATTTCTTTGTATTTATTCTATTTTCCAAAGAAATAAAATCACATAGTAAACTAACATGATTTTCTCCAGCTAATTAAACTTAAAGCAATATGTGGCTGGCTATAAATACGAGGACACATGCAAATGATGAAATATTAGATATGCATATGTAGAATCAATCAGTCGCCACATATGTTGCTTATGAAAATAATAAACAAGACAAGGAAGACAGAAATTGAAACTTGCCTTAAGAGTCCATGATGGATCGCCAGAAAATATGTCTTGGGCCTTGGTTAGGGATGTGTTAACAGCCGGCAAAACAACTCGAGCAACACAAAGGATGTCATCTTCTGTCAATTGGAAGTATGCTCTCGAGGTACATTTCTGCCTGTGAATCATTAGAATCATACTTCCAATTTCTCAAATATACATTGAACAACAGGAATATGAACAAACTGTGATATTAATATGCTTGGCTCGGCAACATAGAAGTTAAGTGCATGTTTATGTGGATCCTCAATTAACGTGACTTGGAGAAGACATTGCAATACTCACCTCTGAGATATTGTATTTTTGACAAAGGCGACACTCGCGACCAAGAGACCAATGTGAGACAAGGCTGAAAGGGTGCTGCAAAGATTCACTGGTGAAAAGAAAGCACATATAATCCTAGAAGTAGAATATGACTTGCTGAAGAGTCTCATTATCACTATGATTAAACTAACCTAAACCTTGAGTCCTTTGAGCAACAAGATGATAGGAAGAAAGCCGAACCAGATCCAAACCAAAGGGTGGATTTTGCAACATTTTTCCACATTATCAACTCGACAAATCGCTCAAACGAAGCATTTTCACCAACAAATGGATCGTCGTGGGAGATATATGCATCTTAAGAAGCCAAAAGAAAACTGAGTTATCCACTGAACATGTCAAGCCCTAAAAAAACACCGGAAAAAAGAACAGGGAAGGGAAGCACAGTGTCGCACCCGAACGGCTGGAATTGGGAACGAGAGGAACAGATATCGAGGTTTCCGCGGAAGCAACCTTTTCTTTACCCCTCTTCCTCTTCTTTGCTCTCCCAACATCGTCGTCCTCATCAATGCCGCGAGTAACATCTGTCGTCCCCTCCCCGACGATTTCCTCCTCCGATTTACGGATTTTCCCTCGAGAGCTCCTCGAGGCGGTTGAAGAAGCTCCTCTTTTCCCTCTTCTTGCCCGCTGAGCGGACGCCATAAGTGATCGTGCTTCGGCAACCTCTGCAGCAGCGACTGGCTTCCGCCTCGGCCTCCTGCGCGGCGGAGGCGACGGTAGAGGGAGCGATTGTTGGGATAGTGAAACAGGGTTTTCAGGGAGCGAAGAGCGAGGCGTCGGCGGTGATGCGAGCGGAGACGAAGGCGGAGGCAAGGATTCCATCAGCCTGGCGGCCGGGAGAGAGGCGGCAAATTACTATCGGGGCGTGTTTGGTATCTGTTTTTTTTTTTCCCTTTTTTCATTTCCATTTTACGTGAAAACGAGAAAATACATATGGTTGATATTTTTCATCTTTATTTTCAGAAAATAAAGAACGCTTTTTGAAAAATTAGAAAAAGAGAAATAAACATTTTCGATTTTCATTTTCGTTTTTCAAAAAATAAAAAAAAAATTGAAAAATTGAAAAATAAAAAAAAAAAAATTTCTATTTTCTAGAAAAAGAGATAATAAAAATAAAAAATAAAAAATTATCTACGAATCAAACATCCCGTATATTTTTCCACTTCGAGAACAATTAAGAGAACATTTGGTTTCTAGTTCATTTTTAGTTTTCTAGAAAACATGGAAAATCATGTTTGGTTGGTATTTTTTTTTTTATTTTTCAAAAAATAAATGAATATATTTTAGAAAATTAGAAAACGTAAAAAAAATTATTTTTTATTTTTTGGAAAAATAAAAAAAAATGAAAAATAAAATCCGAACCAAACGCCCTTGAAATTTTTTCTTTCCCAAAGGAGTTTTACTCACTGTGTTTTTTTGTTTACTACAGATGAAAAATGGGAGGCCAACTATTTTAGGCAACATGTAATTTCATAATTTTCTTAACTGTTTCCCTAACAAAATGTTATTACGAGGATGGTATTTGTGCGTTTCGTGAGCATCCGATGGTGTTAAAATCCATCAACCTAGCGATTTTTGTCAGTCTGTTTTCAGACTATCATAAGGGAGATAAATCACGGTAGACCTTTAACCCTTTAGACTAGTAACTAACGTATTGAGGGATGACATCCTCGCATTTGCGAGGAATTGATCAATTATTCTATGGTGCAACGTTTGTATGCGCTAGCCACTAGGCCCTTCCCGCGGGTGCATTTCGTGAGCATCCAAGCAGATAGGAATGCACGTTATTTTACTCCATCATAATTTCTAGCTCGGTATCATTGTTGAACAATCATATTCTAGATGTGATTTGATAGGAATTCGATCGACATCAAAGTTCAATTATATCACGATCGATTCCGATTATGATTTAATTGGAATCCGATTGAAATCTAATTCGACTTCAATGTCCATCAGATCGCGATTAAATTCTAATCGGATTGCAATAGGAATCGACGACGATGTCATTGTCGTTCGCAATTTGATTGGAATCTGAATACAGTTAAAATGATCAAACAACAACAGTAACTCAAATGAATTTAGGAGTTAGGTTATAGTGTGGATGATGATTGACGACGAAAAATTTGACTAGATTCGCAGGAGAGAAATACTATATATTTTTCTCATTTATTATGTAATCACGTTTAATTAAATGTTGAAGACTTCGTCGTGCCGACACATATCGATACATCGCCCAAGATAATATTTCTCTTATTTTGGATATTTATTTATAGAGTTGTGTTACCTATGTGTCTTATTCTATGCATCCGTGTTTGATGGTCTGATCTATCATCCAATTTGCTTACTTTTTATCTCCTTCTCGCGATGTCCCTTGCCGCATGACTTCTCAATCGTCGCACAATGTCTTCAAATCCACACTAAAGCATAATCCTTAAACTTCCGTTGTGATTGGACATGATTGCGACAATGATTAACCATGAACATTATTGAATCTTGTTGTGACTTAGCGGCAATTCGACTGTGATGCAACTGTGATATCGTGACCATGATTTGAGCGAATCATCGTGATCGATCGCGATCACGGCAGTGGCGATGATTGCAATGCAACGTCGATCGCAGCTCGATCGTGACAATCCCATGATGTAGTGACAATCCGATAAAAAATCGACCGCGATCTAGCTATGTCTCCAGTCGAGATTCAATTGTGGTTGTGATTCGCACGATGTCGAGTAGATGATGATGTGGGCATTATATTTCTTAATTACTGTGCAGTCCTCCTCTATAAAAAGTTGGAATCGTCAATTTAGTGACCTTCATCGATCTGTCCAACGTTCATTGTGAGGGAGATAAATCATTAATGTACAGTCTCCGAACACTAAGGAAACCGTCATCCGTTATATCAAAACCGTTTATTTATAATCTTTATAAAAGGATAATAACAAATAAAAAAACATCTTTATTTTTATGCTACATAAAAGATGACCCGTTTGAAAATAAAATATTAAAAGATACGTTATATTTTTGAAAATATCCATCTTGGAAAGTTATAATTACTTTTTATTAAATAATTATAATTATAATTATTTTATTTTAGTTAAAATTAATCAAATATGATTAAAACACTTTTAGTCAAGACTAATAGAATAATTGACTAAAATTATTTACAGTACCGTTTAGTTGCTAAAACAGAAAAATGATATTTCTGGGATATGGGACCATCCTTTTTAATATATATATATATATGACAACAAAAGAATAAGAGTAAGGTTTTTGATTTTTTTTATAATTATAAAAATATTTAGGAAACAATATTTTTATTTGCGTAATTAAAGATGTTTTTTTTTGTTCAAAGCAACACCAACCTTGTGTTAGTTTAATTAAAGTATTTGCAAGGTTTTTTTTTTCCTACTCATTAAATTAAAATTAAAATAAAAAGAATAAAAATTAAATGTTTTTTTTAATTTTTTATTGATAATTAGATAAAGAGAATAAGAGAAGGAAAGAAAAAGAAAGTAAAAAAACCCAAAGAAATAGAATTTAAATAAAATAGAAAAGTGAAAAGATATGATAAAGGTTGTTTGTATAATATACCGGATTGCTATTTTAATATTTTTTAAAATATAATATTTTTTTATCGCTGAATAAAAAAAGAATATTTTGATATTACGTTAAATATTCAAATATTATTTTTAAAACTTTTAATTATTTTTTCACTTTATCTTATATTTTTATTATTCGGATATTCGAATCTTCAATAACTCCGCCCATGATAAGTTAACCTTGTTGTGGCCGGTCCCAAGCCCGGTTAAAGGAGGAGGGTTGCGTTAGGTTGCCAGCCAGCGTTAAACTAAGGCAAATGTTCAATGAATGGATCAATCAAACTATTATGCTAATGCTAGGTTGTTCCCCGGAAGGAACGCATTACAGGGTCCGACTGTAATGTCTCGGCAAGGACCGCTACATTTTCAGAACTCGAGTGTAGTGAAAAATATGCTAGAGTTCACGTTGCAGGGTCCGACTGCAACGTATCGGCAAGGACCGCTACATCTCCATGAGAACTTGGGTGTAGTGTTAAATAAGCAAGAGTTCTCACACCATAGGTTGGGTAAGAACAAATATTATAGAAAAACTAGTAGTCTAAGATTTGGTACATGGAACATAGGAACCCTCACTGGTAAAACAATGGAGATAGTAGATACGATGATTAGAAGAAAAATTAATATTGTATGTGTACAAGAGACAAAATGGGTTGGTGAGAAGGCAAAGATGATAGAGAACTCGGGTTTTAAGTTATGGTATACAGGGAAGAGTAAAAACAAGAAATGGAGTGGGTATTATTGTTGATAGTTCGTTAAAGGATGTAGTTATAGGAGTAATTAGAAAGGGGATAGAATTATAGCTCTCAAAATAGTAGTGGAGAAAGAAACTATAAAGCGTAATTAGTGTATATGCACCTCAAATAGGATTAGATGAAAATACCAAATTAAGGTTTTGGGAGGACTTGGATGAAGCATTACAAAATATTCCGTCAAATGAGATGATTTTAATAGGAGGTGATTTAAATGGGCATGTCGGAGTGAAAAATGATGAATATGAGAGGTGCGTGGGGTTATGGGTTTGGAGAACAAGAAATGAAGAAGGTAAAACTATATTGGATTTTGCAATAGCATATGATCTTATACTAGCTAATACATTTTTAAGAAAAGAGAAGAACACTTAGTCACGTTGAAAGTGGAAATAATAAATCACAAATTGACTTTCTTATGGTTAGGAAGAGAGATAGAAAGATTTGTAAAGATTGTAAGGTTATTCTGGAGAAAGTTTAACTACTCAACATAGGTTAGTAGTATTGGATATACGAATATAGTATTAATAGAAGGAAAATATACACGACCCTAGAATTAAGTGGTGGAAGTTAAAGGATGAGAAACTAAATATATTCAAAGAGAAGGTAGGAGTACAAGTATTAGATGACATATACTGACCCTAATACGATGTGGGATAAAATGGTATCAAAATTGAAAATAGTAGCTAAGAGTGTACTCGGTGAGTCGAAGGACATGCACCACCAAGTAAAGAATCTTGGTGGTGGAATGAAAAAGTGCAAGAGAAAGTCAAGGAAAAGCGAATAGCATATAAGAAATTAAATATTTGTAAAATGAGGAAAATTTGAAAAAATATACAATAGCTAAGAAAGAAGCTAAGAAAGCGTTGAATGAAGCTAAGATCAAACTTTTGAGCGGTTATATCGAAAATTAGATACAAAAGAAGGGAAAGAGACATTTATAGAATAGCTAAAGTGAGAGAGAGGAAGACAAAAGATCTTAATCAAATAAGATGTATTAAATATGAATGCAATAGGGTACTAGTACATGATGAAGAAATAAAAGAGCAGTGGAAGCGATATTATCATTAACTTTTTAATGAAGGTTTAGGAGACCAACTTAATTTAGGTAATTTAAGTAGGTCAAATAAGTATAGAAATTTAAATTTTTATCGTAGAATTCAAATTTGTAGTAGAACAAGCTTTAAATGGAATGCAAATGGAAAAGCCGTTGGACGGATGATATTAGATAGAGTTATGGAAGTGTCTAGGGAAACAAGGTATTGAATGGCTTACAAAATTATTTAACATGATATTGAAAACAAAAGGATGCGATCAATGGAGGGTAAGATCCTAATTCCTTATATAAGAATAAAGGGAGACATACAAACTCAGGAAAACTATAGTGATTAAACTAATGAGTCATACCATGAAACTTTGGGAAAAATAATAGAAAAAGATTAAGGAAGGAGACCATGGTTCTCGAAAATCAATTTGGATTCATGCGGGAAGGTCGACATGATAGAAATATCATCTTCTCGAATAACTAATTGAAAAGTATAGAGGAAGCAGGATCTACATATGGTATTCATTGATTTAGAAAAACATGATAGAGTTCAAGAGAAATAATATGGAGAATTTTAGAAAAAGAGGTGTTAGTGTAACATATATTGAACTAATTAAGGATATGTATAAGGAAGTACGACGGAGTGAAGACTTGGTGGATTAATCAAACATTTCGATAAAGATAGGGTTACATCAAGGATCGACTTTAAGTCCCTATCTTTTACACTAATCATGAACTCACTGGACACATTCAAGACACATTCTAGTAGTGCATGTTGTTTCAGATGATATTGTTTTAGTAGATGAGACACGTGAAGGAGTAAATGTTAAACTAGAATCTTGGCGGGAAACACTGAGTGAAAGGTTTTAAGCTTAGTAGGAAAGACAAAATATATGGAATTTAAATTTAGCAATATTAGGCGTAATGAGACAAGTGTTAAGATAGGAGATGATGAGTTATGCGGAATTGAGAGCTTTAAATATTTAGGATCATTTTGCAAGATGATGGAGGGATTGAGAGAGATGTCTTACATGTAGAATCTGGCGGGATGGTTGAAATGGAGAAAGCATCGGGTATTTTATGTGATCGTAAAGTGCCTCTAAAACTTAAAGGGAAGTTCTACAACGGCGATTAGACCTGCTATGTTATATGGAGTGAATGTTGGAGCTCGACTCGAGCATATGAAGCAAAGATGAGAGTTGCGAGAGATGAGGATGTTAAGGTGGATGTGCGGACATACGAGGATGGGCGAATAAGAAATGAGAGCATTAGAGAAAAAGTTGGTGTTAGATCTATTGAAGGAAAGCTCAGACACGCGTTTAAGGTGGTACTGCGGACATGTACTTAGACGGCGATAAATGCTCCAGGTTAAGCGATGTGAACGATACCAAATATATACATCAAACGAGGAAGAGGAAGACCAAAAAAGACTTGGTTAGCAACAATAAAACAAGATAAAATTTATTTAAATATAGATGATGATATAGTATGGGATAGAGTCCAATGGCGTAGAAGGATCCATATAGCCGACCCCACCTAGTGGGATAAGGCTTTGTTGTTATTGTTGTTGTTGTATATTCGAATCTTCAATCCAATTAATTTTTAAGAGTGATTGACTCTACTCCACGGATCTTTAGAATGTCTTACTAATGACTGAATCAGATAAGGTCGAAACTCAAATGATCTTCATCGACCATCTAAGATAAATCAAAAAATATCCATAATTTTTTACAGTTCATTTCGGACTCCATAGTTATATCATTTCTGAACTACGGATCAAGATTAAAGTCATATTTCATCTCTCGAATAAATTTCTGGACTCTAAAATCATTCAAATATTTTTTTTAAATTTATTATCGAATAATATTATAGTAAAAAATCAAATTATATTTCCCTATGAAATATCTCTCACTCTTTTACCGCTCCATCGTGCCCGAGGAGCTTCACGTGCTTCCTCGACCATGAACATATTTAAACTCTTACTCCCTTTTATTTGAAAAAGGTACGAATAAGATGGATATTATATATATATATATATATATTTCTTTATTTATTATAAATTAATGAACAAATATATTTAGGTATTTATTTATTATAAAATAATAGATAGACGGATTATTTATTAATAAATTCGTTCACGAGCATACTTTTTATTAAAATAAATATTTTTTCTTTTGACCATTGACTTCTCCGCCGCGCGCTTCCTCGAATAAAATATTTTTATATGATGTATGATAAGAAAGCCTTCAAAAATTTTATGACTTTTCCTTTGCATATAGATATTTTTTTGATAGTTAATGTATTTAAGTATTATGATCCAATTAATTAAAAAATTGATTTGACTTCGTATAAAATTTTATCGCGCATCAAAATAAATTTAAATTAATAATTCAATATTACAAATAATTCAAACAACATTGATACATCAAATAAAAAAATTTAATGTATATCATCTCGAACGTCTTTCAATATGGACTCTATAATAATATAAAAAGAAATAAATTATAAGGCCAATTAAAAAATTGATCACTACATGATTATTCAAATAGAAGAAATTATCTCCGTAGATATATGTCCACCAAAAATAATTATTATTATTTTGATATAAATCTATCACTTGATTATTAATACGGCAGCATGCTCATATAGACTTTTTTTTTTCTTAATTTTTCTCATAATTAATTAATAGGTTATAATTCTTTCGGAAAGACTCGTTGGCTAACACAAATACTGTTATAAAATAGATAGAAATTAAATATCAATATAAATTTAAAATTCTTATTCAGATTCAAAAGTCTTTGTTATTTTTGATCAACAGATCAAACGGTATAATCTTTATCATTTATTTATTTTTATCATCGTTGAAAAATCAATAATGAAAATTTTGTAACAATTTATTGCTACGAAGAAAAAAATTTAATCCACGTTGTACGAGAGTCGAGAGAAGGAGCCGTGACTCGGAATACAGAGCGACATTTTCTCACGTTGAGACGGGGACTTCTGAATGTTAAAAAGATAAATACTAGGGAGCATTTCGACAATAAAATGTAAAACGAGTCAAAAGAAAAAAAATTACTAAGGGGAATTTCAAATATTAGAAAAATCTAGCGGGTAAAACGTAAATTACTCGATTCGGAGGAGAAGGTGGAATCACAGCCGTCAGATGCTCATTACGGCGTCGATCGTTTTTCCTCTTCGCTCTGCATGAAATGGGGGTATTCCGTATTCCATCTGCCCCGGTTTCCTTTTTATTTTTAAAAACTATTTCATTTTTTACTTCTTCTCTTTTACGCCGTCTGTCTGATGTTTGGATCGCTCTCTCTCACACAGACGGCGGCGAAATGCGGTGGCCTTCGGCGGAAACCTCTCGCTTCCTCCGGGAAAAATCGGTTTGATCCCGTCCGGCCACTCGGGATGGCCGATCGAAGCGGCCACCGGTTCGCCTCGGCCTTCCTCCCGCCGCTCCTTCTCGCGTTGATCCATCTGTCCCTCTTGCACCCCGTCTCCGATCTCTCAACTGGCCTCCGTGGCTCGAGCGAAACCACCGTCGCACCTGCCCGGAACCACGTTGTCAGGTTTCTGGAGTACCGTATGGCGGGGGACCACCGGGCCTACCTCGAGGAGAAACTTGGATCCCGTAGCGGATGGAGGTGGGTTGAGCGAAGGAACCCGGCGGCCTCGTTTCCGACTGACTTTGGAGTTTTGGAGATTGAGGACTCGGATCGGGCTTCTATGGTCCTGGAGCTTAGGATGCTGGGGCGAGTTAAGGATGTGTTTGTCGATACTAGTTATTCGAGGAGCTTGTTTGTGCAAGAGAGTCGCAGAGGAGGCAGGGACCTTTATGAGTCGAAGAAGAGACCTGGGAAGATTTTTACATCGATGTCTTTCGAAGAAGAAACGGAGGTTAATAGTCCGTTTAAAAATGCTTCCATTAGCTGGAGAAGAACGCTGATGATGCAGGTAACCGCCTCATTCATCATCGTATTATTGTCTCGTAGGCATTGAAAATCATTGGACCAAATATCACATGATAACTGACCCACAGTGGCCTCAGGACATCGCATGAAATTCTCTGAATTTATGTTACCAAGCACTGAGAAATTCAATCCTTGTGAAGCGTTTGTGTTGATCGACCAGATTTCTTTTGGGTCGTATGTTAGTCAAATACATGTGATTTGTTGGATAGCTATGAAGTTTAGCCTTGCAAAATAAGCTTACTTTTTTTTGGACAACAACATTATGCATCTGTCGGAGGAATCACGTTAGTTATTTTAACAGTACTCACTGAAAGCCGCTAATGTGGTTAGCAGAGATGTAATTAAATTTACAAGAGGATAGACATGTAGTCAGAAAGAGCAATTTGTGCTGTCACATAGGTGTACTTTATGGTACAATTATATTTGTTCATATAAATGTTCGAGGTTGACTAGTTTCTGTTCTGGATGAAGGAACTTTATGTATAACTTAGGATGAATTACATAAGCAAGGAAAATTTGTCTCCATGCTAAAGATCGATCATTGTAAATCTAAGACACTTAGACTTGCTTTATGTTCTAGTTACTTCAAATTCTATTATTCTATTTATATTTTTTGCATGGAGGTGTTATAACAAATTAGTCTCACAGCTTTTGTGGAGTTCAGGACGACTTGTATAATTGTGTGCAAACTAAATGTTGCCATGTAGTAACTTAAATCGGCTACCAAATCAAGTTAGCTTGAAGCCTATGTGTACTCTCAACTAAATGCACATATATGTGCTTCATCCTTATTTCATTGAGAACTATTACTGCATGGCACTGGCGAAAATTGCCATTATTTTGTTTTTATCTGAAATTAGTTTGAAGAAATGAAATCATTTTGACCATTTTTTTCTTGAAAAGTGAAAAAAACAATCAAAAGTTTTTTTTTGTTGTGAATCACAATGGACTCGCATGTATTATCATTTAAATTCATGATTTGATTAATTGGTTAAGGTTTTCAATTTCTCTTTCTTATTGGTTTGCTAGAAGAAACACTAACATGACATACTCTTTTTAGGATAGATTGAAGTACTTAAGTTTTCCAAATGGAACCTTAGTTACTCTGCTGCCACATAATAGGTAGGCTTCTGGATTCGTGTAGTTCTAATTGTATGATTGATGTATTTCGACCTCTCAAAGTCCTGTGATTTTCCCAATGTGCATTTTTGCCTTTGCACTTCAAAAAGTGCATGGATTTGATATATTTCTAATAGTGCTTAATAGTCTGTATTGCTCCTAATATTATAAATTATGCTAGACTTATGTGTACTAGTTATACTGTTGCAGAGATCTCAAGTTACTTCTCTCTTTGGAGCTGATAGACTTTGGACTAAAGGTTTCACTGGGAAGAAGGTAAAAATGGCGATTTTTGATACTGGTATCCGAGCTGATCACCCACATTTCCGGAACATTAAGGTATACTTTTTCTTGTAGTAATGTCAAGTCATTACATCAAACATGACTCACTCCGTAATATTTTTGTTTCATTAAGTAATGAATGGGCACAAAACAATGTGAACAGAAGACTTTCATCCTAATAATACTGCCAGAAGCACTTAATACTTTTCATATGAAAATCTATTTTCTTAACTGGTTCGATGCTGTGTTCCATGTGTCCAATTTTAATTAAATTTTGATTTGTTTCTAGCATTTCTGCTAAAATTCTACAAATATTTGTGTAACTTGTGATCTAATTTCCTTGTTGTATCCCCTTGTCCCGACTTCTATGTCTACCAAAATCCATATTTGTACCCCTATAGACTATAACTATTCCTTCTTCACTATCATCCATTGCTTCAGTTCCGTTCATCTTGTGAACTTCCCCTAGTTAATTTGAAAGGACATGAATTTGCTGTGGAATTTTATTCTCTGGATGCCTGTCTTTGCTGTTCCATTTAGGTTGATATATTTGCCTAGGTCACTGGAACTTAAGATACAGTGATCTCTTTTTTCCATGGTTCACTTTGCTTGAATAGTAAGTTATTTGCCATGGTTTAAAAGACCTATCAATTGATGTACGACCAATTCTTAACTATTCAGGCAAGTATTGATGTTTGGGATATGAACAGTTTGATATACCATATACTTTTATGCGTTTATCAATTTCAAGTTTACCAGGCAATCTATATACTGTAAATGATACTATACATGGGTAAGGTCAAACTCTGTTGGATCTGTATTGATAACCATACATAATTATGACAAAAAAGTTGTAAACCATGGCTTCACAAGATTCTTGATTGGCTATTTATTTATTTATCTTTTCACATTCCTTTTTAAGTCTCTACCTAAGTTTTCAAGCAACTTGCCTTGTAAGTCATAAAAGTTGAGGAAAGCAATGAAGTCGTTTCTGAGTAGCATTGTGACTGATATGGAGCATCTTTTGCTAAATGAGATATCTTCTTTTCAAGACCTTTTCATTTTTCTTCTTCTAAAATTTCTAGCGTCTGATAAGTTCTTGTAATTTCTAGGAGCGAACAAATTGGACAAATGAGGATACCCTAAATGACAATCTTGGACATGGAACCTTTGTAGCTGGAGTTATTGCCGGTGAAGATGCAGAGTGCTTGGGTTTTGCACCAGACACTGAAATTTATGCCTTTCGTGTATTTACAGATGCACAGGTGATGCATACTATCTGGATGAATTACATGTCTAGATGCCTTTAGCGATTTGTTCTAATTTTTGTGCAGTGGGCCTTTGTTTCTTTTCAAAGATACTTTCTTTTTCCCCCAACACCCCCCTTGTTTTTGTTTCTGATGGTCGCTACATCCTTGGCTATCCATTTGCCTAAAATTGTGAAAATATTCAGATCTTTAGATTTCAATTTTTTTTTTTTACTTTATACAATATGCAGTTACACAAGGTTTATCAGCCTATGTTAGTGCATGCTAAACATTTGATTGAGCATCAGTGTTTTTGATTTTCCTTTAGGGTGGTGTGTGTCCAGCAGTTCACCTCTGAAATACAAAGGATTTAAACCATATTCATGGTTGAAGTTTAACATAATATTCATTGGTGCAACTTTAACATAATATTCATGCTTGATGATAATTTGATGTATGCCACATTGATGATTAAATATTTCTGATTTCATGATCCTATTTTGTTTGATGCATATGTATGTAAATGTTTTATGTTTATAATAATGATGAAGCTAGTAAAAATCTAAGGCTTTCTTTTGGCATGGATAGAATGGTGAATATATTGCTTCTATTAGTCTCACTTGTTTGACCACTTTTCTTTGCTCACATATAAGAAAATGTACTCTAGCATTTTTTTTTGTCGACTTAGTCTGTTTTTTGAGCAAGAACATTATTACAAGTTGGCAAGATCATGATAATTTTTTGTTCAGCCTCAATGCAGGTTTCTTATACATCTTGGTTTCTTGATGCATTTAACTATGCTATAGCAACCAACATGGATGTGCTAAATCTGAGTATTGGCGGCCCTGACTTTCTGGATCTCCCATTCGTGGAAAAAGTACATTCTATCTGTTATTTGATGGCTATGTTATCTTTAGTATTTCATTATGCATTTTATAGCAATTGATAATTTCTTCCTTTCCATATAATTGTGAGTTTCATAGTTTCTTTGTTATTGTGCCCCAAAAAATATTCACGCAATTGGTTTATTAATTTTTTGACAACTCAAAGATTCTAGAGTTTATGCAATAAAATTGTAAATGATAACAAATAAATAATATCGCATAGTCAAGAAAACATATCATCTGACATTACTGTCTAACAGACTTCTGAGGTTTTTTTAGTGACTTGTTATAATTTTTTTTTCTTAGTCCTGATTTTGTGTGGAATTTTCCCTCATACCATGTTGATTTAATTTGAAGTATAGACAAATCATGTTTGGTCATGGTAATGCATTGAATTTGATGGATTTTGGCAGAAGTTATAATCCATAACATAAGTGACTCTCAATCCCATGCTGAAGATGAGATTAAGAAACTTTCCATGATTAAACAATTAAATCCTGAAATTTTAGAAACTAATAAAGGTGCTATGAATAATTATGTTTCAAGTAATTGCAGTCAATTAATATACTTTCTACTTCTTTGGGAATTGCAAAATATGATTTTTGAAGGATCCTAGATTCATGATTCACAGGAATTATTTTCTTAAGTTTTGGAGAATGGATACCAAATGAAATAATCTCCTGGAGTCGGAGAAGGCTAGAGAAATAAGTAATATAAGTTCCAAAATTTGATATATTAGAAAAGTAAAACATAAAAATGGTTAGTATTATGGTGGATAAGGGTTACAAGGGAAAAACATTAGTGTAGCAGTTGTTGATAAGCAATTAGACTGAAACTATTCTTTACAATTTTTTATTGCAACAACTCAAGGGAATAGGAAAAAATGGTCCCATTAGGTGGTGTTCTTCTTTAAATGCATCAAGATGCAGTAGTTGATTAAGCATCAAGTGTGAAGTCGATGGATTTAACAATTTTGATCAGCCACTGATGGAGAGAACTTGAGGAGATACAGTATACCTGTGAATGGATAAATAAAGTGGGGTGCCACTCCCTTTTAAGAAAAATCATTGCTTGAACATTTTTTCATGTTTGAAATTAAAAGAAATGGAGATGAAATTATAGTCTTGAGGTTAAGGAAAGAAGAATAAATATTACGAGTTCTTATGCCTATAACATGGATAAATCAAAAGGTTTTTTACCTATGACTGAAAAATTTATTCGTGGAGAAGATTCATTAGACATACAATTAAGCAAGAATGAATAAGTACTATATGAAGTTTTTGCTTAAGGGAAAAACACAGAGTGCAATTAAAAATTTTGCTATATCTTATGATTACATTATCTCAATATTATCTTTCAGAAGAAGATGAGCATTTGTTTGCTTTTAGTAATGACACTAATAACAGGCATGCTTAGATCTTTAAATAAACTGCAAATTTCTTTGAAAATATCATAAACTCATTTCTAAGAAACTTTCTTTCTAATCAATACTTATTAATTGTGTTGAATATTGGTCTTACAAATTGTAAGAATGAAAATATGTTTATAGTTCTAGAACAAATTTTTGATGAAATTTTATAGATCACAATGATTGCAAGACTGTTTAGAGATAGAATGAGAAAAATATTTATTACAATAATAAAATGGAAAAAATATAGAAATTTAGATAATATTAGCTAAATCAAAGATTGAAGATTAAAAGGTTATTATTGACTATAAAAAATTTAAGGAAAATCAGAAATTTTATTTTTTGAAATTATTTGATGTGTTATCTATTGAAGTTTTGATCTTTATAGTTCTATTTTTTTAATAACACGACTAATGAAGTATTATATAGAATAGGAGGATTTGCATGTAAGTTTTGGCACTTAGAAAAGGTATATGAAAAAAACCTACACAATTATTATGTTTTCTTTTAGAGAAGTATATCAAGGATCAGCACTAAGTTACAAGTTTCTTATCTTTCTTTGCTTGATGTTTTTTTTCCAGACACATTCAAGATAAATCACTTTGATTTAGTTACAGATCTTAGTGTGCTTAGTAATGAGAATGTAAGTATAACAAGCTTGAAGATTGGATCTTAAGGAGAAATTTTGGAAGCTAAAAGTTTTTGGTCAAGTAGAACCGAGATTTAAAGTCTTGATGCAATTTTGGAGTTATCATTCCATTTTGGTCGGGTGTCAATTGCTCAAGCGAGGAGGAAGACGAGTACAAGATGGAGGAGGAGGTTGATAAAGTGGAGGAAGAGGCAGAAGAAGAGGTGTACCTTGAAGAAATTTCGTTGCTAGGAAAGCCTAGCTTTGCACCCTGCTTCATCGCTTGTGGAGGAGTGTCAGGAATGTGGCTTCACTAGTGAACTGCGATCTTGTGCCTTCTTGCATGTTGGTTGTTGGGTGGACTTCTCTCTTGGGCAATACAAAACAACACTCAACACATCGAAGAAAAAGATGGAAATCACTCGATGAGGGCCCTAATGTCGATGAGGTTCATCAGTAGCACATGGGCATCATAGTTGAGAAGAAGAGATATGGAATAGGAAGAAGAAAGATCTTAAGGGATAAGAAGAATTGGACATCTGTTGGATGTGGAAGGAAGGAGGCTGAAAAATATCCAAAGAACAAAGCAAGAAGGAGAAGATATAGAAAGCAACAGGTCTGAAAAGAATGGAGAGATTGAAATGAAGAAGAGCTCTAGCAGGGAAAAAAAACATTAAGGAGAGTAACTAGCAGTATATGACCAGGAGGAAGCTGGAAGAAGGGGGAAGATTTGAATTCCTCTGCATTTGGATTAAGATGTGAATCCTCTGCACTGTCACTCCATTTGTCGCGAGAGAAAGGGAAGATTTGAAAATCTGGTGTAGTTAGAAGGAAAAGAGTACTAGGGAGTGCATTAGGGCGGGGATAGGACTTAAGACTGGTAGTCCATTGCCCGCCTTGAATAGATGTGTCACTCGACATGCGCTTGGATATGAAGACGCAATTCTGAGCCATGCTGGTAGTGTGCAAACCTAAGGAGACGTGGGGAGATTTGTCCAGGAGGAAGAAGTGAGTTCGGAAACAAACTGGTCTCTATGCCACTGCATCATTGCACTACCTGTGACTGTGCAGGATTCTCAGGTGGAGGAAACTGCTAATACTTGGTTGGGTGGTATGCTATGCTTGCAAGAAGGGTAAGCAGATGAACTCATGGCTCCAGATGGACATGGGGAGACGGTGGCAGCATCACAAGGTTGGTAGGTTGGTGATCACAAAGAGGCTCTCTAGTCTAGATGATGTGCACACAGGGAGGCAGAAGGATTTTTGTGTGGACAACATGGAGGCAGAGCTGGTCGAGATGTTTGCAAAGCCGGAGATGTTTTGATTGTGGAGTTGGGCGAAAAGACAAGTGGAAGTGAAGCTGATGTGAGCGGCACAAACAACAAGATGCAAGCTGACTTGGATGAGGGAAAACCAAACTGCTGATTTTAATGGGCGGCCTTCATACCATTTTTAGGGAAGGAAAATTAAATTGCTTATTATTCAAACACATCTAACATTTATATATATGACCAAATATAAACCCTAAACCTAAACACTTAATGTGGGACTTAACCAACTACGTTAAAACTAACTCTAACTCTCTTAACAAATATCTAGGATATCATATTCAAGGAGATGTTAAAGACATTAGGATAAAAAAATGGGTATTTGAAATGGAAAGCTTTTGAACTTCTGTGTGATTGCATGTCTCCCTTAGAAGGAAAAGACTAATAAGACTGTACATGATTAGTATACTTTATAGGTTGCTGGAAAAAAAATAAATCAATATGCATAAAAATTAATAATGTTCAAAATGCTAAGATGCGTCATGTGTGAGTTTAACATAAAAGGGAAAAAAATTGATCATCCGGGAGGAATCAAGTGTAGCTCTAATAGATAATAAAAGAGAGGAAAAATCTGTCATTGTATGGACATATGTAAAGGTGATCTGTGGATTCTATATTTAAATAAGTTGAATTGATTAGTATGCTCAGGGTGAGGTTAGGCTAGATCAAAATAATGTCATATTTTAATTAAAAGTGATTGAGATTCTAGATATTACAAGAAATGTAACACTGCTTATAATTCAACCGACGAATAAAAATTAAAAAGTTGATAATAAGTAATTGGAAGTTCAGAACTAAAATGGTTTGATGATGTTGTTATAACATGGATAGCATGAATTTCTTGTTGTATCTGTTTGTCATTATAGAAGGGGAGCTTAGGCACAATGGTAAAATTATTGTCGTGTGACTTAGAGGTTATGGATTCGAGTTACGGAAACAACTTCTTACAAAGTAAAATAAGACTGCGTATAATAGATATTTCCCTAGATCTGCATTAGTAGGAGCTTCATGCACCAGACTGTCCTTTATCTGAATGTCATTATCCTTGTAGCATAGAAAGGTCATGCTTTGTGGTCACTTTGCAAAGTGTCTGTTAGGAAGAAGTAAACTATTTCAAATAGGCTATGAATACTAAATATCAATCTCTAGCATTGTCTATCATAAAGTGTAAGAGCTTTTACCCGTTTTCATTTTTTGCAAGTATTATTGATTTTTGTTTAATTGAAATTGTTATCCAGGTTTGGGAGCTCACGGCAAATAATATAATTATGGTGTCAGCTATTGGGAATGATGGACCTTTGTATGGAACACTTAATAATCCTGCCGATCAAAGTGATGTGATTGGAGTAGGTGGCATTGATTATAATGATCATATTGCATCTTTCTCTTCCCGTGGAATGAGCACGTGGGAGATTCCTCATGGGTAGGGTTTGATTCTTTTCTTTGGATTTTTTTATCTTAGAAATGACATTCTTCTGCATTTTTCACTGACTTGTATGGTAAACAAATCTATTTTTGTTATCCTTTATCCTTGTATGTGCCTTCATTATTTTTCAACAAATTTTAAATGCATAGTACCTTTATTTGTATCAATCACTGACAGAAGGAAAATATGGCATGAAATTTTGAACCAACGTCAAATTAAGAGCAGTCATGTTTCTGCCTTCTCATCTCTCTCAAATTGTTGTCTTTTCTTAACTGTTGTTGAGTAAACTTAATATTCTGAAAACACATTGAATGCCTTTATCCTCACAAAACTATGTTACTTTAGTCTACTTATTTCCACTGGCCACATGATTTTAGTCTTTTACCAAGCTGTCGAATGCCTGGCAGTTATGGTCGTGTAAAACCTGACGTGGTTGCCTATGGTCGTGATATAATGGGATCTAAGATCAGCACGGGTTGCAAGAGCCTCTCAGGTACTAGTGTAGCCAGTCCGGTTGTTGCTGGTATTGTCTGCTTGCTTGTGAGCATCATACCGGAGAGCATGCGGAAGACTATTTTAAATCCTGCAAGCATGAAGCAAGCTCTAGTTGAGGGTGCAACCAAACTTTCTGGTCCTAACATGTATGAACAAGGTGCTGGCAGAATCAACCTGTAAGTTTTTTTTCTTGCAGTAGCATCTATCATTTTATTTAAATTGGTTGCTGGCTAATGCTGGTCATTTTCTTTTATCAGATGGGAATCATATCAAATCTTGGAAAACTACCAACCAAGAGCCAGCATTTTCCCCAGTGTCCTTGACTATACGGATTGTCCTTACTCATGGCCTTTTTGTCGACAACCTCTTTATGCTGGTGCTATGCCTGTCATCTTTAATGCAACCATACTCAATGGTATGGGTGTCATTGGTTACATTGAGTCACCACCCATATGGAACCCTTCTGATGACATGGGAAACCTGCTAAGCATCCATTTCACCTATTCAGATGTTATCTGGCCTTGGACAGGTTATCTTGCACTGCACATGCAGATTAAGGAGGAAGGTTTTCAGTACTCAGGACTTATCGAAGGTAATGTGACACTTACTGTATACAGTCCATCATCTCATGGAGACGAAGGGCACCAAAGTAGTACATGTGTGCTTCATCTGAAACTGAAAGTGGTTGAAACACCCCCTAGGTCACGAAGAATTTTGTGGGACCAATATCACAACATAAAGTATCCACCTGGGTACATACCGAGAGACTCTTTGGATGTCCGGAATGATATACTCGATTGGCATGGTGATCACTTGCACACAAATTTTCATATTATGTATAACATGCTAAGGGATGCAGGATACTATGTGGAAACACTTGGATCACCTTTTACATGTTTTGATGCTAGTCAGTATGGAACACTGCTTATGGTGGACCTGGAAGATGAATATTACAAGGATGAAATAGAGAAATTAAGGGATGATGTTGTCAATGAAGGGCTAGGTATTGCTGTCTTTGCCGAATGGTATAATGTAGACTCGATGGTTAAAATGAGATTTTTTGATGACAATACAAGGAGTTGGTGGACACCTGTTACTGGTGGTGCAAATATTCCGGCACTGAATGAACTTTTAGCTCCATTTGATATTGCTTTTGGGGACAAAATCTTGAATGGTGACTTTTCCATTAATGGAGAACAGAGCCATTATGCCTCAGGCACTGATATTGTGATGTTCCCGAAAGGTGGTTATTTGCATAGTTTTGAATTTCAAGACAATTCGGAGGCTAGTGCAACACAGAACATACTCTCCTCTGCGATGAATAAGGTCAGAAACTTAGCTCCTCTTGTTATTTTTATTTGTCAATGATATGCATCCAAAATGCCAACCTATGCATAGGGTTGAAACTTTCTTTGATGGCAATGCACATATCAGTACCTCTTGTATAGATTTTTAGCTAAGTAATTTGTTGTTAAATTAGGCTAGCTATTGAAAAGCTAGCAAAATGTTTTTCGACTTCTGATCTTTCTCTTGTTCTATGATTTATGCGCCATTATTCTTTTTATAATGCAGCTGTCCCCAATTCTTGGCCTCGTAGAAGTTGGGAAAGGGAGGATTGCTGTTTATGGAGATTCAAATTGCCTTGATGGGAGTCACATGGTAACGAACTGCTATTGGCTTTTAAGGAAGTTTTTGGATTTCACTAGCAGGAACATTAAGGATCCAGTGCTCTTCTCAGACTCGTCTAAAACTAACAAGCCACTTCATGTAGACAAGAGCCAGTTGCCAATACGCAGAACAGATGTTAACTTTTCTTCTTATTCGTCAGTAGTAGGTAAAGATTTGATCTGCCATCGCGATACTAGGTTTGAGTTTTGGGGGCCAAGAGGATATGGTATTCATCAACGCATTGGTCGAAATAGGAAATTGCCTGGATACCAAGCCATTGATGTGGCTAAAGACGATGCAAATACTACAATGGGTTCAAATCTGAAGCTGGATGAGTTAGCAATACAAGACAGCTCGAGAAATCATTCTGAAGTAAATGAAAGGAACAAATCCAGAACTAGCATTGATTTCCTAGGTCTTCTCAACCGTGATGAGGTATGACCATCATTTGTTCTCGAGTTATATAAAAATATCAAGATAAGATTCATGAATTTTATGCTCGGAATAAAGTTCCTAAATAATTGCCGTGCTTCCATAATTTTTTTTTGTTCTTTTTTAAGTTTCATAATGTTCAGATTAATTCCTTACTAGTAGCCTGAACACCATTACCATCATGTCTATATTAACTGGTTAGGCATACGGAACTGGCCCAATTACTAAAATTTCCTACTAAAAAACCCTGTTAGAATTCCCGAGCAACTTTATTATGCAAACACTTATTTGTGGTGAATTATACTCTGCTGCTAAGTGAAAGATGACGTCTTATTTCAGGTTGATGTTCCCATGTTGATGGCTGGTCAATGGATGATTCCTCTTTTAGTTGCTTTAACTTGTAAGTAAGCTTATGATGTTATTATCTATAGGTTGAAGTGGTGGTTTGGTTGTCTTGTGTTTCCTGATCGAAAGCCATCGATGAACTACCAGGTTTTCTATTGTATCTGAGTTGGCGAATGCGGCAGAAACGACGAAGAAGAAGGAAAAGCTCAGTATCTGGACGGCTGTCAAACATGGTGTAGCAGCTGATCCATGAATAGGACAATCTTTTACTAGGTGAGCATCTATCAGATGCGCTATTTACAAATTAATGGAGTAGAAGATTTCAGCTAGCTGACTGCCAATTTCCTCATCTTGGCCAATTTGCTGGAATTTTTTTTGGGTAAGTTGTACATCCCTCCAAGTTGAGCACTCTGGTGTTTATGACCCTGAAGAGAATGTCCACCACTATTCCATAGATCAGATCTATAGAGAGGTTGCTGGTTACATTGTATCATCAAAATTTTCTATTATATATAATACGTTGCATTCCGAAGATATTCTATGTGTAGTTTCTTTCTGGAGTATTTGGGCTAAAATTTTAGACAAAAATTAAAGTCAATAGATCTTTTCCCTATATTATTCATACCTAATACATCCTCATCTGTAATAAATAAAAAAATTAATTTAGTTTGGTAAAAGAAATGAGTATTTTTATTTTTAAAAAATAAACATATTCAAAGTCAATTTTTTTTAAATTTTGAAAATTTCATTAATTTCATTATTTTTTAAATTTTATCAAAGTCGTTTTTTCTGTGTTAAAGAATTTTTTAATATAAACATATTCTAGACCTATTTCTGAATCGCATTATCTACCTTCCCCATTTCCTTCCGCTGCATCGATTCGAGCTGGAAAAAAAATATAGAATTGCTATATTAGCAATCTTGTCTTTTATTATATAGAGAGTAAATCAAGTTTATATCAGGTAGAGGAATACTTGATAGTCTAAAATTATTTCTCTAAAAATTGATCCATATTTATTATCGATGAATTTTTCAGTATTTATCAATTGAATTGGCTGTAAATTTGATTGCAAAGCAGTTGATTAGCGGAGATATTTTATAAAAAAATACAGTTCATCCGATTTTAAAAAATACAAATATCATTTAACGGTCAATTTAAAAAAAAATTATTCGGTTGAATTTTAGAATCAGAAGTTTGTTCGAGGATTGAAATACGATTTCGATATTGAATTGTTATTTAAAAATCATAAAAAAAAATATAAATATTTTTTTGATTTAATTTTAGTGGCCAACGAAGATCACTTGAATTTTGATCAATTATTAATGAGACATGTGATCCGTGAGATAGATTAGTCATTTGGATTGAAAGTTCGAATATAAAAAAAATAAAAAATAAAAGTGGCTTGCTTGGCATTAATAGCAACACCTGACGGGCCTTTTTGCTTCTGCTGCCTCTAATGGCTAGCGCCGGCGGCGCGGTGGTTCGATGGATTCTTCAGCTCCACCGGGACGTGCCGAGGGCGGCGAGGTTCTACTCGGAGGGCCTCGATTTCAGCGTCGATGTCTGCACCCTCCGATGGGCCGAGCTCCACTCAGGCCCCTTCAAGCTAGCGCTCATGCACTCACCTAGGTTTTCCCTTCCCTTCCCTTCCTTTCTCTTTTCGTGCCTCTTCATTTTCATGTCTCTCTCAATTAATCCTGGCGGATGATCTTTGATGTCCACTGAATGCGCCCACAATGTGTTTGTTGATTGTTCCCAACCAACTATAAAGCGAATTTGACATTGTTTGAAGTGAAGTGATGCTATGGGGAAGCTGCTATTTAGAATAAAGAGATTAGATATGGCAGGAGAAATAAGCTAAAGTTTACAGTAACTATTCCATTTGGATTATTCATCTCATTGAAATAGTAGCGTCTTTCTAATTGTCGGTGACAATCCAGAAAACGTTAACTAGAACATGCATCAAGAAATACTAAAAACACATCTTAGAGCAGATTCTATGTTAAGCAATGTGACATACAATTAGATTAGTCTCTGTTGATTAAAGTATTAATGATCTTGTTTGATGGAAATAGTGCATAATCAGAAGGAAGTCAACTATAAGAGCATGTTTCTCGGCTCTTGATCTGTTACAAAAGTTAGATGCATGCTAAATTGATCGATTTGTTTTATAATAGTGCAGATCAAGATAACATTATGATAAACATGTACATTCAAGTGTTTTTCGACTAAAGAGTTGTGAACAGTCTGGTAGTGTTCTTACAACTCTAATAAGTTGCAATCTGTACAAAAAATTTCTTCTCTTGCGTGATCTTATTCGAGTTTATGTGTTTCCTATATTTTTTTTTTCGCTTCTCGTAGTGTATAGGAGGGCGATTTACTCGGAATTTTTGGCTTCCTTGAAGAGCTGATATGATTCACAAGCTTTGTCAACATGTTTGGAAATTGTTGCATCTCATCTCCTAAGAACCATGTCAAATATAAACTTTCATTTTCAAGAGAGATTTGTGCAACCTACAGTGATTATCCAAATTCACCATCCACCACCACCAACATTTAAGAAAATGGAAGGCGATCGAATATTGGGATCGAATATTGGTATCGTTGCAGATATACGATCACTTTTGATGTGTCAATCGCATTGGTTAGGCTCGTTGGGTATCGGCTAGAATCTAAGTATAGCTCATCTTACATGTGATATCCTTTTTTTGTCATAAGATAGTCATATCTTTGATCCAGTTTTTGTTAACAGCAATGCAGCCATGAATAAGGGATACTCTTCTATGCTATCCTTCACAGTAGCAGACCTAAACAACACAGTCACCAAACTAATGGCACTAGGCGCGGAGCTTGATGGTCCCATAAAGCATGAAATCCATGGAAAGGTAAGCGATCAAGATCGAACAGTGTCGTATCAGATGACTCACATTCAATTCGATATTTGATAGTTTATACCTGTTCAGGTAGCTGCCTTGCGCGACCTCGACGGGCATATGTTGAGTCTCCATGAATCTGCTTGAAGATATAAAGTTCTCTTCGATACTCAAGCACGAGAGTTTTTAGCAGCATGCATAATGGCCATGGCTAAATCATTTGTTTCAGCACACAGGAAATGCAAGATGGAAATTTGCTTCCCTTTTTGAATATGTGGGTATGGAAGATCGAATTTATCGTTTAGCAAAATAAACAAAATTTTAGATAAATAATGTATTTAAATGTTTCCGGAAAGCTTGTAGAAAAGGAACAAGCTGCTTCCAGGTGAGAAAAAATTCGATTAAACTGAATAAATTGATCGAACTGTTCTGTTTATTCAGAAATTCAAGTTTTTTTTTAAAGAAAATATCGGCTTATTATATTTATTCGGTTCGGTTTCGATTTTGAAATAGAAAAAACGGATTAAATTGATTAAATCGAATTAGAATCTATCAGTTGAATTTTAATCGATTGATTAATATAAATTAGTTGATTGGTATGTCAATTGATATCTCCTTTGTCATCATAAGTGGGATGGTGTTTTACATCCGATTTGGTATGTCGATTGATATTTCTTCCATTGTTATTAGTTGATTAGACGTAATTAGTTGATAGATTGGTTTGGTTTTTAATCTAATTAATTGATTTTTTATTGGTTCGATTTTCATTGAAAAATTCGATCGATTCAATTTATTAAAAAAATAATAATTTATTCGATTTCAATTTAATCGGTTCGATTATTAATAATTGATACATCCTCTTCCTTAGCAACGAGCACCTCCATCATCTTGCTCAAGGAGCATTCTTTGCAATGATTAACCCCTCATCATATTATATCAAGTTACAATATGAGTCTCTACTAGAGGAGACCAGACCAATAATAGAAGATTTTCGAGATATTTATCTTCTCGTCGTATTAATTTTTGATTGGATAAATTTTTTTTCATGATTTACCTTTTTTTTATTATGATTGTATATTAGTTTTTAATTGGATAAAATATTCTTTATGAGATGGTTAGCCCAATAAATTTCTATCTTTTACCCCCCAAGTTACAATATGAGCTTCGCCTTATTATGATCCTCTCACGATGCAAGAAAACAATGATTCTTTGTAAATTTGCTTTTAATAATATTTTTTTAAAATAAAAAAATTCACCTTTATTAACATTGTCTAAAAAGTGTTTTTTATTCTCTTCAATTTATCTCCATAAAATTTTTTTACTAGTGGCTTAGCTGACGACTGCAGACGATGCGACGTTATTTTTTCTCTCTCTCTCTCTTAAATTTTTCATTTTGATTTTTCTATTTTAAAGTATTTTAATATTTTCCTCTTTTTTTTTTTTTCAGTTTTGGCTCATGGCATGGGTGTGGCAGATAGAGGATGACATCACATCAGGGATGGTGCCGTGCCCATGTTTCATTTCCGTTTTCGACGTGGCAATGAACTAGGCCACTGAATCTGATCTGTGTCCGATCCAAGCTGACATGATAAGATACGATTACTTTTCTATTCATTATTATAAAATAAATTTGGCATCGAAAATAAACTCTCGATTCATACTTAAAATTGCCTGACTAATTTTTTTTTTTCGAATTCAAAATCGAATTTACCTAATGGAAAATCAAACCACACTCATCAGTGAAATGCTGTCCCCTCTACCGCTGCACCATGCGCTGAGGGCATTGTTAAACCAGTTCTTTCTTTCTGCTTAATTCGTAGTCACTGAGCAGATGGATCAATAAAAAGTTGAGCAGAAAAAGCAAAAATTCTATTCCAAATTGTAAACTGTTGTTATATTTCAATCTCATACGATATGGAATATCAGAAGCAGAAGGCAAAATTAAAGGCTCGATCGTGTAGATTCCACCCATCTTTGCCAGCTCTAAATGTACGTAATTTTTGCTCCAGATATATCGATGAAGCAATAGATTCACAAGTCGAAGGTAAAATTCGAATCGAATCCGCCGGAATCGAGCATGAACCCTACGTCCACGGCGTACGGATCGTACTGGTTCGCCGGAGCCGCAGCGGCTACCACCTCCGCGAGTTCAGACGCCGTCCCCGCGTGCGACGTCGCCGGGGCCTCGCTCGTCCGCCAGGGATCAGGCGACGGCGAGAAGCACTTCGACTCGGGCGTCGTCGTCGTCGTCGTCGCCGTCGGCGACAAGAAAGGAAGAGAGAATTCGTCTCTCGTCATCGGCGTGGAGGCGAAGGTGAAGGAGCTCGGCTTCCCCTCCTCCATGCTCGAGCCCGCGTCCGTTTCCACCTTGGGGCTCCGGAAGCTCAACATGAGCAGTGACTGATCTTGATCCGGCAGCCGCGACGACGACGATTCCACGCCGGACCGCGCCTTCAGGCGCTCCACGCAGGTGTGCTCTCCTCGGTACGTGATCTCGATGACGGAGGGGTCGTCGTTCGATTGCTGCACTTGCTTCATTGCCTGACACCCGGTAGTGCTCTTGTGGGTGCATCTGAAGTATGCTCTGCAATAATATATATAATTAATTGCAGAGAATCACTCAGATAATTAAAGAAGCAATTCGAGCATATATATATCGTAAAAATCACAATCCGATCAAATTAACAATGCGCAATTTCGAATTCCTTCACCAATTAGTTCTCTCTCGATCGATCGTTCGAATCGAAACGGTTGCTAATTACCTCGGATGATTGGCCCCGAGGATTTTCTTTTGCCCGTACTTGCGCCAACTATATTCATCGCTGTGCCCTCCCCAACCAGACACATGAACTCGGCTCGTCCATTTCTTCATCATCTTCCTGTTCAACATCGATAGGAATCAGCAAAACGAGCATTCAGGTGGCCGGAATTCAGCCGCTAATCCCAGTTACCTATTCTTGCACATCTCCCTGAGGTCTTGCTCCCTGAGAGCCTGCTCGGAGGCGGCGCCGGTCGGGCGGCCGGAACACGCCGCTTTCACCATGCAAATCGCCTGCCTAACGCAGGATTGTGCTCGGAGGAGTAACTGCTTCTCCTGCTCCGCCGCCGGCCACCGCGAGGCCAAGCGGGCGTCCAGCCGCGCCAAGTCCTCTTCGCCTTGCGTCAGCACCTCCACCAGGGCGTTGAGGTCCCAATTTCCGCCGCTGGAGGAGGCCTCCATTGGAAAGGTTTCAGTGACGAATACAGTGCAGTGGCTGAGAATTTTAATAATGGGAAGAATTGAAGTTTTGGTCCGATCCGCAGCAGAGAAGGAACTTTGACTTGTAGTTATTATTTTTCCTCTCTCTCTCTCTTTTTTTTTTTTCTAAAAAAAAAATTATAAATTTATTCTTCCTTTCTTCCAATGGCTACGTTGACTGACCGGTCTATGGTCAAATAGTGCTCGAGAGGAATTGACGGAGAAAGCTCCGTGCTGACCAAAAGTAAGTTTCCTGGTTGCCAAAGCATGCGACGAATATGAGGATTCAGGAGAAGTGTATATGAATGGATTGAATGGATAGGAGAGAGAAAGAGCTGGAGGATGAGGAAGGCGAAGTGACGTTTATGAGTGTCGCCATTTGGATGACGTCAGCGTGTCGCCGGCCGACACAGAATTCAGAGAGGGATTTGGTCGGTTGACTGGTTAAGGAATCCATCACCAAATCTAGGGCGATCCTCTTCTTCTCGAGAGGCGCCGCTGACATGGCATCTTCTTGACTGGTCGCCAACTGCAGATGAGTTCGAAATTAATCATGCAAAATGAGGTTTGGACCTCTGCATTATTAAAAATTAAATGATAATAAAAAATTTTAAAAATAAAATAATCGTCCTTAATTATTATTTTTTTAATCGAAGGATTTTTTTTTAAAGAAATAAAAGTACACTCGGCACTAATGGAGAATACCGGTCCACGTTGCTCAGGAGACTTTATCGATAATATATGTCACCGTGATTTATGGAATACACGTTTCAAATTTGAAAATTTTCAAATATAATTCCATAATTTCATATTTATCAAATGATACATTTTTTTTTTATCCATATCATCAAACGTGGATACTAAGTTGACCGAAAAAAATATGGTCCTGAAAATTTAAATCCTAGATTTACTGTGTTTCTGAGAATATAATTTCCAACACCATTTTTTTTCGACCAGTTGATATTGTACGTGATGCTGGGAATTTAAATCTCAGTACCACTGTGTTCTTGAGAATATAATTTCCAACATCACTGTGTTCCTGAGAATATAATTCTCAGCACCATCTTTTTCCTAAGACAGCTTGATATTGTATGTGGTGTTAGAAATTTAAATCTCAAGACCATTGTATTCCTGAGAATTTAAATCTCATGACCACTGTATTCCTGGGAATATAATTTCCAGCAACATCTTTTTTTAAACGAGCTTGATATTATACGTGGTGCTGAGAATTCAAATCCCAAGACCATTGTATTCCTGGGAATATAATTCCCAGTATCATATTTTTTTTCGATCAGCTTGATATTCACGTTTGGTGGGAGGAGTAAGAAAGGAATAAGATGTGTCCTTTGATAAATATGAAATTATGAGACTGTGTTTGAGCAATTCTAAATTTAAAGTGCGTCCTTTGGTAAATTACCTTATATGTCAACATGTGGAGTCCCATTGATTTTGATTTGTGATGCACGCGAACGCAACCTAAAATCTCGCGACGGAGATCGTCGAGGACTCAAAGCGCGCGCTCGCGCTCAACGCCCGCAAGTGCACGGATGTCGTCAAGTAATAAAAGATTATCAATCCCACATGGACTGAGATTCGAGTACCGATTTGTTCAGTGGGTGAAATTGTTCGGAAGTAAAATCTAAAGGTTTCGATTGCAAGGGTTTGTCGATGGACTAAACTCTAGTACGGTGTCATACGAAGGAAGAAAGGAGTGTGCCAAGATCTTTAAAAGGGATTCTAGGACTTCAGTTTCGCTTGTGTGTCGCAAAACATGCTATCAACTAGGTGTTGTCTAAATGTCTAACTATGGTTTTGTGGAAGGGACATCATATACTCTCCCGATGAGCCACCGCATCTATCGGAAGCTATCTCTGCCTTACAAGGATGGGATAGGGGGTACGAGAATGCCAAATTAATCGCTGCGATGAATCATTTCCAGTTCCATCGTATCCTATATCCATGGTTACAGGAGATCAGGTTTACCCCTAGGTTCCTTGTATAAATTTCCTAAATCTTAGATACGAGGATTGCCACCCCTCGTATCGCCTAAGCACGATAGGTAGAAAATCAAATACACATAGATATTGGTATAAATAATTTCCAATTGCAAATTCAAACTCAAAAATAGAATTCAATTTGAAGCAACATGTCATGCGTACACAAGCTACTTTCTAATCTTAGAATCGAAGAAACTACTCTATATATAGAAGAGGAGAATCACAAGGCATGTTCATGTTCGAATATATCAGAAATAAAATGCAAGAACAAGATGTTACAATGCCGATGTGGCCTTCTCTCTGGCGTTGAAGTGCAAAACTTGGATCTCTGGCGGCGTTCTTCCTCCCCGTTGCGAGTTTCCGAAGCTTTTTAGGGCTTCGGTGTACCGTCCCAGCCCTCGTGCCTATCCCCTAGGGTTTGGGCGGAGCTCTCCTTATATAGACATCACATCGGATCACTGTAAAATCCAAAAAAAAACACTAATTGCGTCAATTTGCTGGGCCGCCACACGGTCGTGTGTTTCCACACGGCCAGCCCGTGTGTGACCCTGGGGTGGCTGATCTCGCCCATTGGACACGATCGTGTGTAGTCACACGCCCTGGTTGTGTCTCATTCTGCGTCTAACTGTAAAATGTCATTCTTTTGCTTCGAAAGTGCGCTTTTTTCCCCCTAAACACTATCATGCACGCAAAAGTACAAAGAGCAGTCATCCGAACCAGAAAATAGGAAATGTATGCAAAACAAAGTGACATATGCATGAAACTAACATGAAATGTAATGAGATGTGAGCGAAAACTACTCTTAAAACTCTATATATTTTGCTCATATCACTTCCCCCATACTTAAATATTTGCTTGTTCTCAAGCAAACCTTAGTGCCATGAAATTTTAGAAGGATATTGTTCCATACTTAGCATGTTAACTAAATTTATCAAGTGATATTTGCAATCAAAACAAAATAAATATATTTTAGAAATTCACTAAATTAGCTCCTCGTGCTCGCGCTAAGCGAATCATTCTTAGAAGATACTCGTTCCATGGTGAGTTAAGTCGTCATCCTATAACTTTCCTAAGGTCTTCGACTTTTAGGTATTTACCTGTCCAAAGCGAGGGTCATTCCCTACATCTAGAACAAAGTCTCAAAGGCGTGCTCGGTATTGAGAGAAATTGATAGGTGTTTCCCCAGTAACCTAACTCGATCTCAAAAGGGCACCTAACCATTTCCACCCACGACCACTATTTTTTATCCCTCATAATCTCTCTCTCTCTCTCTCTCTTTTTCCTTTCTTTCTTTTCTTTTTCTTTCTCTTTTTTATTTTTCGGCCCACTGAGATTTTGATTTTTCCGAACGGGCTTATACAATCCGAGCATCTCCAGTAACTAAGATGCTAGTCTTAGGGTCACCTGTGGATTATGAAGTACTAGACTACTGAGATGAATCATAACTAGGTATGAACTAGACTCTCCTTTTCAGAATGTTCGACATGTGTATGTGTAAAAATAGAAGCTAACCAGTGTAAGTCTAGAATATTTATTCAAAGGCAATAAAATAAAATACCACAAGGTAAATGAAGTTACACTACTCATGGAGACAACTCATGAAGAAAACTCTAAAAAAAAAACTACTGAGACAGCTTTACATATAGCAAAAACTAAGTGTTGAAAGAAACTCAACCACCTATGCACGAACAAATGAATGCCAATAATGATGCAAATATCAGGAAAGAAACTACTGCTAGAAACAAAATAAAATTTGGGATCCCCCCAGACTTAAATGAAAGTATACCTCTAGTATGGTGGATGAGGTGGAAAGTCTGGAAGCCTCGACATCTCGGGATCCTGGGAGAACTTGTTGCTGAGCCGCTGGTGCCACATGTACATGTGGTCGATCTGAGAGCCGGTGGATGCATCGACTGCTCAGCGCTCCTCCTCCTTAGCCCACTGTGTCTGCTGGGCATGCATGTGTTGTCGCATCTCCTGACGGTAGGCGGCCTCATCCTGGCGACAGGCAGCCTCCTCCTGGAAGTAAATGCGGGCTTCGTCGTAGAACTCCTCAGCCCGCTGGAAGTGCTCCTGGAAGCCCTGGAATTTCGCCTGCGTGTAGGCGCTCTGCTCCTCCCATCGCTCTGCGTCTGCTGCTCGACGTATATGTCATCGAGGCGCAAACGAAACTCCGAGAAATCATAGGTCGACGTACCTGCATCCTGTTCAAAAGTAGAAAAAGGTGGTGGTGCAGGTGCAGGCTCATGTCGATGTGGACTAGGTGGGCTTTTATGCATGTGTGGACTGGAGGGAGAGTGATGTAAAGGGGGAGAGATGGGCGTCGATGTGGGTGGTCCCTCGTGTGGCGGGGACTCAACTATCAGGTCCAAGCGCCAGTTGGCGCGTGTGGTGATGGTGGTACGATCAGGGTCGGGGAGCCTAAGGGTCGTCAGGTTTTTTCTTACAAAGCATAAGGAGTGTCCCTCTCTTACAATCATCTTCATCGCCATACACACTCCTAGGTCGATCCTAGGGCTCCTCTCTATACTCTCTAATGCAGTGTAATCGTACCCCATCCTATGACAAATGTGGGTAAGTAGACCTCCCACATTAATCTCTCCTCTCACTGCTTTGCCCATCTTCACTAAGTGTCTGATGAAGTAGGATCCTATATCGATGCTACTCCTTTTTTATAGTATGTCCCAGAGGCAAAGCAGCTCGCTAGCTCTTACTACACCATCACTCTCCCCACGACCAAATATAGTACTGGCCATGATGCGATGGAGGTATCGAAAAATGGGATTTTGGAGGCGCGACGCTTTGGCCCTAGAAGGGTCGTAAGCGTGCTCCCCTGTCAACTTGGTCCAAAATATCCGAGAGTTAAACCCAATAGGGGTTCTTTTCTCTCCCTCACTCGGCAAGTCAAAGCATGAATTCCATTGGTGAAGGGTTCATTCATGCTCAATGTTAAATATTCTGAAAGTTATTCTACCCTCTTCGCTCTCTCTACTCGTTAAAATTTTCGCCTCTAAGGAACTCAAAAATTCTAGAACTATCCTATGGTAGGTTGGGTGTCTTATTCCTATTATCTCTTCCCACCCTATTTTTGCAAATAGGGCTTGAATGTCACCCAACAACCCTAAGGACTCTAGCAAATCTTCATCTAGGTACTTAGTAGCAGTGAGTTTACGAGTAGAAAGCATATTGTATCTATCTCTATGTTCATTGTTGTGAAAAAAGAAGGGTTGGAAGAGCGTTACCCTCCTCCGGAGCTTGAGGGGTGTCGGTTCTCCTTGCTCGTCGCTCCGAAGCATCGGATCGAGACGCTACTTGCTTGGTTCTCCTCATCCTTGCTTCTTTTGGCTTCTTTGAAGGTTGGAAAAGCTTCTAGGTGGTGGGGAAGAAGAATCCACACGGTTAGGGCAAGAAAAATCGAAACACACGACACAAATGGGGCGAAAACACATGACTCGCCCTACTTAACCTGGCGCGACACGGGCGTGTGAAAACACGGTTGTGCCGCGCCAGGTTGAAGTGCAGAACTTGGATCTCCGGCGGTATTCTTCCTTCCCGTTGCGAGTTTCCGAAGCTTTTTAGGGCTTCGGTGTGCCCTCCCAGTCGTCGTGCCTCCCCCTAGGGTTTGGGCGAAGCTCTCCTTATATAGACATCACATCGGATCGCTGCAAAATCCAGAAAAATACCCTAATCGCGTCAATCTGCTGGGCCTCCACACGGCTATGTGTTTCCACACGACCAGGCCGTGTGCGACCCTGGGGTGGCTGATCTTGTCCATTGGACACGACCGTATGTAGCCACGCACCCTGGCCATGTCCCATTCTGCGTCAAGCTGCAAAATATCCTTCTTTTGCTCTGAAAGTGTGCCTTTTCCCCCCTAAATGCTATTCTGCACGCAAAAGTACAAAGAGCAGTCCTCCGAACCAGAAAATAGGAAATATATGCAAAACAAAGTGACATATGCATGAAACTAATATGAAATGTAATGAGATGGGAGCGAAAACTACTCCTAAAATCTATATGTTTTGCTCACATCAATTCGCAACGTTTAATCTAATATGGTAGATAAATCGACAATTTATCAATGGGCGCACCTCAAGTTTGGAATTGTCGAAACACAATCTCATGGTTTCATATTTACCAAAGAGTGCATCTCATTTCCTTTTTACCTCTCCCGCCAAATATGAATTTAATGCTCAAATATTGCATGAATCCGAGCCACAACTGGAAATCCTGAACCATCCAAACGTGGTGCTGGGAATTCAAATCCCAGGACCACTATGTTTCTTGGAATATAATTTCCAGCACCACTTTTTTCAGCTTGATTTCTGAAATATGACTGTGGATACCTAATAAAATCTTGAATATCAGAAATTTGGATATGGATACACAGAGAGACACTTTCCAAACTCAATAGACTTGGATTGGATCGAAGAAGAGGTGAATAGGGTCATCAATGAGTTTTGATCGAAACCCATTAATGAATCTAAAAAAGTCTAAATTCTAAAATCTTGACATTGACTGAAAGATTTTACAGCATGAATTGTTGATGTGTCGACGAAATTTGATTCTGATCCTCCTACCTCCTAATTTTGGTCGCATGCCACTTATAAATTAAAGCGGGGCGAGAAAAAAGATAGTTCTGGAAATTATATTCCCCAGGAACACAGTAGTCCTGGGGTTTAAATCCCAGAAACACAGTGGTCCTGAGATTTAAATTTTCAGCAACAATCCAATTTCAAACTGGCTGAGAAAAAAGATAATGCTGGGAATTATATTACAAGGAACATAGTGATGCTAGGAATTATATTACCAGGAACATAGTGGTGTTGAGATTTAAATTTTCAGCACCACATACAATATCAAGTTGACCGAGAAAAAAGATGGTGTTGGGAATTATATTCCCAGAAATATAATAGTCCTGAGATTTAAATTCTCAGCACCACGTATAATTTCAAGTTGGCCGAGACAAAAGGTGATGTTGGAATTATATTACCAGGAACATAATGATGCTGAGATTTAAATTCCCAGCACCACCATGGTATTGGTGATGGTCTTGCAAGATCAGCATCACCGTCAGCACCATGTGTTGATTTTAATGCGGTGCTAATTTTAGGTCGGAGTTGAAATTCAAAATCTTTGACATGATAGTGTTGGTGCTGTTCTTACAAAAAAATTCAAAAAAATATTTATATCTGCAGGACCACGGTGGTGTTGGTCTTGCAAATTCAGCACCACGGTTGATTTTAATGCAGTGTTAATTTTAAGTCAGAGTTGAAATTCAAAATCCTTGATATGGTGGTGTTGGTGCTGGTCTTGTAAGAAAATTCAAAAAATATTTATATCTGCATGAGTGAGAGAGTTCGAGGAACTCATTGGTGTGCACTAATCTGTATATTTTTTAGCACCGTTGGCGATGATGCTCACAACGGAGGGACGACGATGCTCGACCGGGAAGGTCGCCAACAGCATGCTGCAGAAGGTGGTGTCAGCATTGCGTGAGGAGATTCGATGTTGAGAAGAGGGGCAAATGGGTGAGGAGAAGAAAGGGAAGACGGCGATGAGAAGAAAAGGGATAGAGATGATTTTTGTACTGAAGAAACGAAATAGACGAAGAGGAGAGAGGGAGAGAAAGTTAAGATCAATACCACTTTTTATGGCTCGGATGCATGTAATATCTGAGCATTAAGTCCATGTTTAATGGGAGGGGTAAAAAAGAAATGAGATGTGTCCTTTGGTAAATATGAAATCATGAGACTGTATTTGAGTAATTTCAAATTCAAAGTGCGTCCTTTGATAAATTGCCGAAGATAAATATGCTACAAAATAATGTATCCCTTGAATTAGCACTTGCGGATAATAAAAAGACGACGATAATGTTTTGCTTAATCGATTAATGACAATTGTATATATATATAATAATTAAAGGAGGTTGAAAGTGAAAATGAATGAGATACAATGGTTAGAATGGATATATCTGAAGGGATGCAATGATTGATCTCGAATTTGTATAAAATTAATATTTGAAAGAATGGAAAAGTAACTTATCTTTATCATTTCAACTGTAATCTTGTTTTTGTGTTATATTTATGTTGACTCAAAATTTGATTTAAACGTAAAGAGACTTTGTTAAAGAACATCTTTGGGAACTCTCTTACCTCTTGCTCTATCTATAAAAGTCAAAATTCATTAATTTGGTCACAGATCGGACTCGAAGAAAAAAATTATCTTTCAAACATGGATCAGACCATCGACTTGCATTATCGTCGATCCGATAACGACTCTAATTGCCAATTTGCATCATCGTCGATCCGACAACGACTCTGAATGCCAATCTATATCATCGCCAATCCGATAACGACTTTATCGTCTACTCGAGGAACGACCCAACAGATAAAGTCAAATCTACTAAAAGAATTGGACTCAGTGATCCAAACCTATCTGATCAAAGCTCATCTAAAATTTCATTCAAGGGAAGAAGATAATACTCTTTTTTTTCTCTCTCAAAAATATCTTAATTTTAGTATTCACACGGTGTCAAAGTAAATTATTTTTGAAAATATTATATATAAACACTTTTATACATAAAAGAATTCGATCGACTTTATCAAAATTATTTAATTTAATTAAAAATAGTGATTTAAACCGTGATCAAGTACAAACGATTTTAATTAAGTTAAAATATTTATGAATTAGTTTATTTTAACATATCATAACTAACTCTGGATGTGGCTAGCATCTCTTTCGATTGTCTCTATCGATAGAGAAGATTAATCAGAAATTTAGATGACAAGTATATATAAAGGAAGGAGTCAATTGATAGTTCAGAGTCATGATTTTTTCGAAAAATTAACATCTACATATTTAAAAATTATTCTTTTATACTTATCGACTAGATTAGTTCATAAGACTGATCATAACTAACACTAGAGCGTTATAAGTAGGGGTGTAAATGAACCGAATCGAATCGAATTTTTTAAAAAAATTAGTATTCGAGTTCGATTTGAAGTTCGAATTGACATATTCCAATTCGATTCGAAGTTCGAAAATTTAATAATTTTGGGCTCAAATTCGATTCGAATCAAAGCTTGATTTAATAAATATTCGAAATTTTATACTCGATTTAATATTCGAAAAATTTTAATAAATAAAAAATTAAAGTTCGCGAACATTATTATTTCGGCTCGAGTTCGATTCGAAAAATATTTGCACATATTCGAGTTCGGCTCGAATTCGATAATTTCGAATTCGAATCGAATATTATTCGAACCGACTTGAAAAACTCGTGAACCAGCTCGATTCGTTTACACTAAGAGAGTTGCTCTCCTAATTAAATTAATAATTAAAGACTACCTTCTAGAGTTCTAGAATTTTTTCCTTTTCCCATTTGGAAGACTATACAGTTGCATACTTTTCTTTTATTTTTTATTTTTTATTTTTGTTTTGAAAGGTAGTCGTCTTCCACCCCCATCCCACGCTTGCGCAACACGCGTGTTAGTTGGAATCGTCATTCATTTATGAGCAAATGGCGTATCACGATGCGTCCACGCTATTGGTCGGTCTTCTTCTTCTTCTTCTTCTTCTTCTACTTCTTTCTTTTTCTTTTTCTTTTTCTTTTTTCTTCAGCGTTCTAAATCGCCATGAAAATCCAAACTGGATCGAATTAATACGTGCTAAATAAATAAATAAATAAATAAATGACCAACTACGAGGGTGACATCTGCTTCGGCGTCCATTCACATCATGTAAATCCGGTGGAAATTGTGTTCTGCAGAATGGCCGCAAGTCTTCGTTCTAACTTTGGACTTTGGACTTTGGACTTTGAACGCTTGAAAATTTGGAAGCCACACACTTCGGTTTCTCTCTTACCCAACACACAGACGACGCCATGACCCATTCAAAGTAATCAGGACTGAACTGTAATGGGGAATTAACCTGATTCTAGAAAAAGTTTCAGACTAAGAGTTGACTTGTAACGAGAAAGAGATCATTTTTCTTTCTTGTTCACAAGAGCTTTAGTTTCAGGGTCTGCACACAAATGGTAAAGGTCTTCAGTTTGAACCCAGGAAGCCACAGCTAAATAGGAGATTAAACATGATGTGCGCAAATTCAATGTGCTCAAATTTTTTTTAGGTTGTCTTTGTTTTAGGAGACATCAGAACTAGTTAGTACAAATTAAAGAAAAACAAGTGTGAGTACTTCGCTTTTTCCTGAAGTCTTCTTCGATCCAATTTTACAAGTTAATTTGTACAAATTAAACATATATAGGATGGAGAGGATTCTCCATGCTATCTTTGTTCTTACCTTTTTTGTCGCTTATTTTCAATCACGAATCCTATTTTTTGGTCTTTGATCACACAAGGATTGTCAGAAGGTTAGGTGAATCGATTGTTTTAATCGCGATTAAGAATGATAAAATAAAATTTATTTAGTGAAATACAAACATAGTAGTTTTGCATTAACCAACACAGTGTGCAATGTTCAGATACAATTGTCTTCCTGGTTGGTTAGTCTTGGACATCTTATCTCGTGCAGTCAGAAATGAAAGAAGTAGAATAGATAGGGGAAGAACAAGTATGTTGGGCTTTCTTTTTTCCTCTTTTTTTTTTTTTTTTTGTTTTATGTCCAAAGGAGAAAATAAAGTTTGAAAATTATTAGCAGATTTGTGAAAGGCTCAAAGCAGGGGCTGTTTTTGAGAGAGAGAGAGAGAGAGAGAGAGAAAGAGAGATTCTGTATTGAACTCTGACAGATACTGAGGATTAACAGAAGCTCATTTGTGAACATTGGTTCGAGAGAAAAAAGAACAGAAGATAATTATCATAAACAACTTTGCCGAGATACCAGCTACCATTAATCACCATTCTAAATTTATTAAGAAGTCAGAAATAGAATCGTTAGCATCATCTCATGCATCTTGGAGCCATCTTGCAGAAACTGAAACTTGAACAAGGATTGTTTGGCTTCGCAGATGATATGTCGTCAGCTACTGCAAATTTGAGTGAAGTTAATGTTGATATTGAGTCTTAAAAGATCAATATGGTTTACGGTTTTACAAAGGAAAATCGAGGTGACATCAATCGATAAAAGTCTAAATTGACTTCAAAATTGAAATTTACGTCTCGAGTAGATGAATCTAGACTATTAATTTGTTCAAAATCGATTACGGATGAATGAAAAATTAATTGTTAAAGTCAGCCCAAAATATTATTAAAGGAAGTAGGAGGAGAAATAGTCTCACCTTGGAAATTTTAAAGAATATTTACTTTCTTATATGTATTACTGTGTTAACTGAGTTAACACAAATAGCACAGATACTCTCATCTCAATAGATGAGCAAGTGCTCGCACCGGTGAGCTCATCACTTGCCACGGGCACTTTGTTGGTCCACTTTGCACTTTCATCACGAGGAGCTTAAATTTATGCTCCAGGCGATGTGGCAATATCTACGTGGCACTCGGGTGACATGTCATGCATACATGACACTCGGTTAGGCAGAGAGAGATGATTGGCTGCTGATTGGGCGATCGGATAGACACCGTTGAATCGAAGAGGATGATAGATTGCAAGTGACGCGATCTGGAGCGTTGATCGCGAAGAATCACAATTGGACCATTGGTGATGAAGGTTGATCTGGAGCGTCAGATTGACCTCCAAAGGGTACTTCACCTCTTTATAAATAGGATCCCTAGATGATGGAACATACTCACTCAATCCTTGCATTCATTCCATCCGCTCAAAAATTTTTGAATTTTTTTCAGAATGTCATCTGCAATCGAGAGAATATGCAGGGGAAGCCATCGTTTTACTAGCACGGTAAAATTGTTCAAAGTAAGTCAATCTTCAAAAACTCTATCTTTTCGCCGTGTTAATTTTTTATTGGACAAAAATATCTCTCATAATTTATCTTTTTTCATTTAATCAGAGAATCGACGATGAAAAATATATGAGATAAACACATCACTTTTACCTCGAGCGGAAGCATCGTTTTACCTGAATCTTTGAAAGAAATATTTAAAATCTCCGGCAAGTGTTCATTCAGAGTAATGACAGATTGAAAGAGTAAGCAAAGATGGTTGGTTTCTTGCCATCTTAAACTTCGTTTCAAATAGATGCAGGTCAAAAGCTTGGATGTGAAGAGGCTTCAAGGGTGTTCAACGAAGAGAATTTGGAAATATATGAGATTGAAAAAAACATGGAATCGTTATATTAATGGTCTCTTCCGATTGTTTTTATCGATGGAGAAGATAAATTAGGATCTCTGATGACAAATATAAAGGAGAGGATCGATAATCTAGAATAATGAAATCTTCGGAAATTGACTTCTATCCGTTTAAGAATTATCCTTTTATACTTATCAATTTGGACAGTCTTAGAAGGTGAAAATATATGAGATTGTAAGGCTGGAAATATATGAGATTGAAGGTATTCAAGATGGTGGCCATTTGTTTCTGCTGAAGCCATGAGGAACATCCAAACCTGTTTGACACTAATTTTTTTTTTTTTCCCATTTGAGTTGTTCTACTGAATCTTAAGGGGCGTGTATAAGTGGAAAAGAAAGTTAAACCTATTCAAGATGGTTGCCCTTGTCGGCCTAATATAAGTTAGTTCATATGCATAAATTTATCTTTGTGAATTGACACAATTGATAACTATACGAGTATTTATCATATGAGATCTTAAGATAAATCTTTAATAAGTGTGAAATGCCTCACTTAGTTTCTAACTTCTCTCGTATAAATGGATCACTATGTCAGGATGAATCTCTTGTGATTTATCACCATTTATTAAGTAGGGAGGCGGACTATGAGGAGCGATTGACTTGCCACATATGTATAAACATGGATAATATATTTGATGTGAATCTCAAACTTTAGTTACATGGAAAATCTTTCTTTTTTAACTATATGCAAGTGTTTATATGGGACTTGTAATTTTATATAACCTCTTAATTTCATTTTTTTAGGCCTAAAGGATGATATGATTATTATACATGACAAAATGTATGATGCTCAAATCAAACGTCTTTCATGATAGACTTTTCGATTTAATGAAGGGTAATAAATCATAAGAGATTTTGTCCTGACACAATGATTTCTTTGTATGGGAGAGATTAGAAATCTAACGAGATATTTTGTATCCACTAAAAATTAATCCTAAGATTTTATATACTAAGTACTTATGCAATTTCTAACTATGTCAATCGTGTTGGGGATCGATTGGCCGGCTAGAGGGGGGTGAATAGCCCTCGTTCGATGATCGTCGTATTTTGTTTGTCTACAAAACGTTAGCGCAAGCGGAATATACAAATACAAACAAAGACAAACAAAATAATAAGCAAGCAATACAAACACCGAGATGTAACGTGGTTCACGGCTGCGCCGCTAATCCACGGTCCGATTCGTCCACGGTGAATCACTCCGCAATCTATCCACTAGATCTCTCCTTTACACAAAGCTAGGTGGAGGTAACCTCTTTACAATCTCTCTTCTTACAATAGAATGGAGATAAAACTAGTAAGAAGAGTGGAAGAACACTTAGAGCACTTTGGGAGCAATTTAGAGCATAAGCCTTAGCCCCCCAAAGCCTCATCCCCTTCCTTTTTATAGAGGAAGAGGATGGCACCCATCCCGCTTTTCACGCTGGATACCATCCAAAAGATCGGGCATCACCGATCGATGGCACCATCCCATCGATCGATGTCAACCACGAGTCCTCAACGAGGTCGACTCCATTCCGCGGCCCGTGCAGTGCGATGATCGCCGATCATCAAGCCATCGATCGCCCATCTTGGCAATGACCGATCAACTTGATTCACCATATTAGACCGGTCGATCGACCCATCGACTCGAGCGATCCGACCGCCATGTCATGGCAATGACCGGTGTCGAAAACTCATCCGACACTTGGCCAAATGGCCAAGTTTCACCTAAGAGCTACCCCTTCCCGGGTTACAATCGCTCACTCTCTATCTCCTGAGTCCTCTGAAGTTCTCTTCGTTCGCGCCACGCCCCTCGGCAGATCGAGCGCACGACTTAATGCTCCTTCGCGTCTCTTGCCTCGAAGTCTACTTCCTCCGGCTTCACTCCAAGCTCCTCGTCCGGCGGTCCCTCGGATGCTCCAAGCGCACGGCTTCCGCAAAGCTATCCTTCACCGACTCAAGGCACGAGTCATGAGATGTGAAACTCGCCATGACTCCATATGCGAATTACTAAGTCCTGCACGACTTCAACGCACATATCAAATCAACATATCAAACTAACTTAAACCCTTTGCCACACCATCAAAACCATATTACGGCAAGAGATTGCCCTAACAAATCGGATGCGATAATATGATCATTATAGGCAATAGAAATACTTGGGTTGATCTTTTTGATCAAGTGCAATATATTGTCAATTTTGACTTAAAATTTTATAGGGTAAAAATTAGAAGATCATTCTTTTTTATTAGAAATGTCAAAAATATTATTATTATTTATTAATTTTTAAAATACTATTCACTATTTTTTGATTACTAAACGGATCAATTTGTGCAGGTTGTGGATCTAGGTGGATTGACCTGTGGCGAGTTCAAGTTGATTCGTGGGTTGAGAAATGTCAAAATAAGATGGAACTTCCAATGACAAAATTGTATAAGTTTTTTAACTAATATTTTAATACTAACAAGGTAAGTTCTTCGTAACTATAATTTTTTTCTATCACAAATACACCTCAACAAAGTGTAGGAGAAGTTAGCCCCTAGGGGTACGGTACAAACGATAAAGCGAGACGACATCTCACAAGCTAGCGCTGTTTGATCCTCTCCTGGGATAAATTCGGCTTTGAATTTCAAAAAAACTTGGACAGACGACTCTGAACTAGGTGCGAGTCAGGAGTTTGCCTTTTCAACAAGGTATATCTTCAGTGTAAGAACTGCCTTATAGAGACGACGCGATCGCGTCGCCAAGGTTAGTTGCTGAGCCATGAGCACTTCCATGATTTATCCTTATAGTCAATGGACCATATCTCTCATAGGAATTACTTAGTAGCCCATCAGATATCCGTGGAGCTGAATTAGCTATCCCTATGATTAGTTAGACTGAAAGTCTAGATACCTAGTGCTAGTTAAAAAAAAGAAGAAGAGATGTTAGAGGAAAGAACAAAAGAATCTTTGATTCAAGTACTCTAATACTTTTTTTCTTGTATATTCTAATTGATTTATATTATCTTGTCACTACTATTTCAATTAATATAGGAAATGCTGATATATCATAGTCAAACAATTAAAGTGTAGGAAAATCTCAATTGGATTTCTATTTGGAAGAGTCAAAACTTGAATTTGCATATTATCAAGATTTGAATATTTTGGAGCACTGAAAGAATACAAAATATCGATATCTAACCTTATTGGTCGACAATTGAGTCTCAATTAAAAGATTTTAGTTACCTCAAATGTTTATTTTTTTTATCATGGTACTCCCTCTGCCTTGCCGATCATCACCTCAAGCTCTCGACGCCTCATTAATTTTAGAGTTTTTTTATAGTCTGCGGGCTAACTCATCCAATTTGCAACTCACTTTGGATTGAATTAGGCTGAAGATTTTTTAATCTGCTAGGATGGCTATGATATGTGTAAGCATGAGATCCTATCCCATGGGCAAAATTAGATGACCAATACAGTGTAAATATGCAAAGGATAAGCAGTCAATCCCTGCCAAAGGCAGAGTGCTTGTCCTTCATTATGTCAGGTGTCATACGATCATAGGTTGATCATAATTTATCTCCTTTCATATATATAGCCGTGAAGCCAACTTTGAAGAACATTTGCAGTGAGCGATATCACCATTTGCACATAGGGTGAGATCCTATTCAAATAAAATTAACATTAGTTAAGTAGTAAGATATTCTTTTAATGAATAAAAAAGAGAGATTCTTTTAATAATTCAAATAGAGAGAAGTTCTATTTTTATTTACTATTTTGAGAAAAAAAATTTATATGTTGTATGAGGGAGGAGCGACCACGGTAGGATTCAAATCGTAAATTGAATCAGAATCGGTGGCTCAAAAATCGAACCGAAATAACTTTTTTCGATTTTGATTTCAAAATCGAAATCGAAATCGGAACTGGAGACATATGATTTGGTTTCGATTCCTAAATTTTTAGAACCAAAATCAGAATTGAGTATTTTTTTTGATGAAATCGGAATTGAATTTTTAAAAATAATTTGATTTTTTACTTTTGAACAAAAATTAAACTCATTCAAAATTTAAATTTTTATTAGTATGTCACAATTATAACAATAAATATACATAAAAATCAAAATCAAAATTATTTAAAATTCATATTTTGTATCATTACATCATAACAATCAACATACATAAAAATTAAAATATTCAAAATTTAAAATTTTCATTATTGCATCACAATTATAATAAAAAATATACAAAAAAAATTAAAGTCATTTAAAATTAAAATCAAAGTCATGTACACTAATTGACATGCACAATGATCAATGTTATTTAAAATTTAAAATTTTCATTAACATGTCATAATCATAATAAAAAAAATATAAAAATCAAAGTCATTCAAAATTTAAATTAAAATCATGCACAATAATCAATATAGATCAAAATTATTTATAATTCAAAATTTTCATTGATATATCATAATTACAATAAAAAATATGCACAAAAATCAAAGTTATACACAACAATCAACATGCATAATGATCCAAGTTATTCAAATTTAAAATTTTCATTTATATGTCATAGTCACAACAATAAACTAAACATGCAAAAAAAAATCAAAGTCATTTAAAATTTTCATTGTAGTGTCATATCAATCAATATGCATTATGATAAAAGTTATTTAAAATTTTCATTATTATATCACAATCAAAACAATGAATAGTATGCTGTGCCATAAATTTCAAATTTCAAATTATTTATAATTACTTGTATATCCTTCGTGAAATGATCTCTATAAATATCACTTCAAGTTTATTTCCCTTCACAAATCAATTCTGACTTCTTACTTTTTATTGACAACACTATCTCAATTTCTCAATTCTTAATTTCTCTCATATTCAATTGTTTATTTTTCTTTAAATTTTAAATTTTATTCTATTTTATTTATCGATTATATCGAGTGATAGAGTTAAGAGTAAGGTTGAAGAATCTTCCCAAAATGAGTAATTTTATCTTGAGAATTTTCCAACATAAAAATCTCATCAACACGTCAATCTTGAAGCTGAAAATGATGTTTAAGAAGAGATGTGTGCAGAAAAAGGAAAAAATACTCAGATCCAATATTTTTAAGGTACATTTAAAAAAAATTATTTACCAAATGATTCAATACAAATTATTTACAATTACTATGAACAACAATTCAAATTCAAAGAAGGTGGAGGATATGGGACATTTAGAAATCATTTAAATAATAAACATTCAATTGAAGCTAGTATTGATAGAACACAAACTCAAATACCCGAGTTTGCATCTTCTAATCCTTCTTCTTTTTTTATTTATTCTGATAAAAAAAATAGAGAAGAATTAGCTAAAATGATTGTTATTGAACATTTATTTTTTATTTTTGGTGAAAAGATAAGATTTATTAATTATTGTCAAAATACTTTAAATACTTCTGCAAAATGTGTCCTTAGAACTACTATTACATGTACAATTTATAAACTTTATAAAAGAAAGGAAAATAATTTATAAAAGCTTTTCAAAATTTTTAATGGTTAAGTTTATATATGTAGTGATATTTGACAAAGACATTCATATATGACTATTACTTGTCATTGGATTGATAATAATTGGAATATCCAAAAATGTATCATTGCATTTAGAGTTTTTGATAAAAGACATACGACTGAAAATATTTATAAGGTTATTAGTTAAATTTTATAAGAATTTAGTAAATAAGATTTTTTCTATTAGTTTTGATAATGCTTCTGCTAATACTGCTTCTATTAGAGATTTAAAAAATATTTATAAATCTAATTTTGGTGATAAATTTTTTCATATAAGATGTTCATGTCATGTATTAAATTTATGTGTTCAAGATGGATTAAAATATCTTAAAATTTATCTTATCCCTATTTAAAAAATAATTTATTATTTATGGAATCATTCACAAATAATGAAAGATTGGACTAGATTTTGTAAAGAAAATGGGAAAAGATCTAAAAAATTTTCTAAAGATATTCTAATACGTTGGGATCATTTTCTTATAAACAATTATTATGTACTTTTTTTACAAATAATATTAATTCTATTATTTAATATCCACAACAATGGATTATTTGTGAAATTTTTTTAAATTTTTTAAAATTATTTAATGATGCTATATATACATTATCCGATTATTTTCCTAAATCTTAATTATTTTTATTAGAAAATATTAATATTATAAATGCTATGCAAGAGTATAAAAATTATGAAGATTTAAAAAATACAATTTATGTAATGAAAATAAAATGGTGCAATTACTTTTGTGAAATTCTTGATATTTATCTTGTTGTTATTGTTTTTTATCCTAGATATAAATTAGATGGTTTATTTGATTATATAATATTTTATATTGAAAATTTAGGAATAAATGATTATGATATTGTAAAAAAATAAATTATATTAGAAAATTAATTGTTGATATATATGTTGAATTTAGTATGACATTTGATAATTATACTTAACAATCTTTTCAATCTATAAATATTGAAGAATTTTTTAACAGAACCATTATTATTTCAAAGGCAAAAGAAACCAAAAGATTCAAATTCTGCATCTGAATTGATTTGTATCTAATAATTTCTGTTGAGTTTAATATCTATCTATCTTTGATTTTTTTTTTTTCAATTTTTGAATGGTGGAAAGAACATACAAATATTTTTTCTATATTATTACAAATTACTAAATAAAATTTTGCAACTCCTGTCTCAACTATAGCGGTTGAATAAACATTTAATGCGGAAAGAAATATTTTGGATGATACAAGATCAAGTATGACTCTAAGATCACTTGAAGCACAAACATGTGTGAATGATTGATGTAAAATAGATCTTAGACAATAAGAGATAATGAAGAAGAATAATGAAGACTTATATGATCTTACAACCGAAGACACATTAATATTTCAGATTAAATTAATGTAAGAGGGTTATATTTAAATAGTATGTGAAATACGAGAGCTTTGATTCCTTTAGACTTCAAAAGAATACGTAGGTAATTTAATTTATATAAATTAAATTTAAGTGTATTTTATTATTAAATCGAAGGATTGGAGATGTAACATATTGTAATTATAAAAATAATATATATATATATATATTTTTAATTTATTGAAGTGAATTTTTTAATTAAATATATTTCGATGATAATTTTGTATCATAACTATTTGATTTAAAGAGTTATATAAAATAAATAAATTGACATAAATTAAATTTTCACGTGTAAAACTTAAATTTAAATATAATTTAAATCAAAATAAATATGTCAAATTAATGAATTAAAAAATAATATATTTAAATCGAAATGAAAAACTTAAAATTAAATAATTTAAATTTCGATTATAAATGTTTTGGATCGAAATCGAATTGTAAGGAACCAAAACTGTCGATTAACGATTCAATTTCGATTCCGGTGGACGATGAATCGGAATCGATAATTTTGAAATCAAAATTGATACGAAACCGATAGCTTTGAAATTGAAATTGAAATTATTGATGAATAATTTAATTTCGATTTTATTGAATGATAAATCAAAATGGTTAGTTTTAAAATCGAAATTGATAATTTTAAAAAAGTGGTTGAGGTTATATTTGGAGGGTTATCTAGCTTGTCCAATGCAATACCCCGTATATGGGTGACATTGTCTACGTGGCCAAGTCCAACCACGCAAAGTGCTGTCACGCTTGTGCGACACAACTCTGTTTCATTTTCGTTGCGCAGAGAGAGAGAGAGAGAGAGAGGAGAGAGGAGAGAGAGAAAGATTGTCAGACGTGGGGGAAAAAAAATCTCGCTTTTTGCTCAAATTTTGAATGGTTTCGTTGCTTTCTCGACTCGATTGATTCGGTCGTGTAATCGGAGCTTCATCGGTGCTCTGCTCGGAGATCGCTGTGCTCGTGCGAGATAAATAAATGGCTGCGGTGGCGGAGAAGGCGATAGGGTCAGACGACCAGCTCCTCTGTTGCCATCCGCCGGCGGCAGCCGACGCGGGTGATGAGTACCATAGCGACGTGCGGAGGCTGGTGGATCTCTTCTCCAAGTTAAACCCGGCTGCCAAAGAGTTCTTCCCTGCCGCCGGTTTCTCCGACGCCGCCGTTGCGAGGAAATCTGAGAGCCGGCTTTTCGCCGGTGGGTTTTATAGCAATAGTTGTAGCGGTTCGAGCAGCGATGGGTTGTCGTATAACCACCCGAATCGTGCGGTAATTCTTTTTTCTTCTATTTTGATTTTGATGCATAGTTAAGCGAGGGTTTCTGGGGTTTTCTTTATTCCAAAATTTAGGGGTTTGCAAATGCATCATTATTAAAAGCTAAGAAATGGAGGAAAATGAGTTAATTTGGATGGGCTATCATCGTCCCGTTCAGATCTTCACATTTTTGGAGGATTTCATTCAATTTGTTTTTATTTCTTTGCCGAATTGATTTTGATAAATGCATATGTTTGAATTGCTTACTCGTTTTATGGTTGTCAGAAGAAATCTGGTAATAGTCAGGTGCAGCAGAGGATTAACAACAGAGTTAAGAGAACTGAGAGAGATGAAAGTGTTAAACGAACTGTATATGTATCTGACATCGATCAGCATGTGAGTAGATTAAAGAAAAATATCTAGATTTTTTATTTGATCAGCAACAAAATTTGACGTATTCATCTAATTCTCACTGTATTAATATTTCATCAGACAAAAAGCTGGATTTTTGTTCATGTATGATTGCAAACAGTCTGTTATCTGTGCTAATGTGAGCTGTTGACTGACAAATATCAGGTGACTGAAGAAAGACTTGCCGAGATATTTTCTACTTGCGGACAAGTAATTTCTCAAACTGTCACTTGCCTATCAAATTTGTTGAACAATATATGGATTTCGATGAGATTGACAAAATGGTTTTATTATATTTTTGACCTCTAGGAATTTCAGCATCCCTTGTGTTCCAATTCTTATTAATTTCATAATTTGTTAGTTTAACTCACAAGTACCTGGACATGGAGAAATACCTAATGCTAAGATTGTCACCATTATTTCCGCAATACTGTCTAAGGAGCATTACCTTGTTGATTAGTGATGTAGTTGGTTCTGCTGCTGAGCACACAGTAGTGTGGATTCAACTTTTGTAGCATGAGTTTGAGGAACAATGAAAAATGATTTACTTATACTTCAAGATTAGTTTGACTCATTTTATCTTAAATAATCTGGCATCTCGAGGATATGTACAGAAGCTACTAGATACTTTGTCAGATGGAAATCTGCACAAATCTATGTACCAAATAAGCATTACATGTCTCTAGTATAAGTTTTATTGAGTCTAAAAGCAACAGTTGGCTCTGTACACAGCATGATAAGCAAGAAAGAATGCTTTGCTTGCTTCCTTTTTAGGAAATATGAGCATGATACATTTTCTGCATCAAATCAAATAAATATCACTTATACTGTAGAATTTGAACTATTAATTGTCATGAACCTTTCTATACTCTTACCTCTTGCCTTTTTTATATTTTGGCGTGACTAGAAGTGTGGTTCCTTTAACCCTATATGGCCAATCTAGAGAGATCCCACCCAAGCGGCTAGCAAATATCTGTGGATTAGGGCCCATAACATATTGTCATTAGACCCAATCCTCTTGGTCATTGACTCTGGGTATGGGAACGAGGACTAAGCCCAACTAAAGGGAGAGCTGGGTTTTGGGAGGGGAGATGACATGGATCTTTCTAGAAGCAGATACATGACGATCTAGTTGATTCAGCCAAGTCCCATAGTCTTCTCTCTTGCCTTTCAGATGCTGGGATGGAAAGCTGAAGGGTGGCTCCTTTAGCCTACAATTCAGGAGGTCTTGTGAACTTTATGTGAAGGGAATGACCCCGACCAGGTTGCTAGTCATTTTGATTGGATTGGGGCACACAGCATACTGATTGATTATTGATCTCACTAAATAAACTCCATTTTTAGTTTAATTGCAAGCCAAATTGCCGAACCAAGATTTAGTTGAGTAGTCATATAGTCTTTCATAGAGTTCAACATAATTAGATTCATGTAGTTGATCCCAAATTGTTGAGATTCATGCTGTGTGCTTTTGCTGTTGTTTGAAGATTCAGATATGGAAAATCTTGTCACTTTTGTTGTTTAGGTGGTCACGAGTTTCTAACTAGATATTTTCATTCCCCTCACATTCAACACACTCCTTGGTCAGCATACTCATCCTTCTTTAGCAGAAGCAACTTTATTCAATTTGTTTTCATTTTCTCTATCCACGTTCCTTTACGTACCAAAAGTACTTCTGATTTAGCCTTAGTATTCTTGATGGTTATCCCATCAATCAATAAGACCGGAAGACTAACTTTGCTAACTCATCCTTCTTTTTTTTTTTGTATTTGTATTTCATTTCCAATTAGTATCTAAACATTATCCTTTTTAATAATGATAGCTTCACATATATGGATAGGTTACAACGTTAAATGAGGCCATCTGTTTATCGGTTTGTTTGCCAACCCAATCATTGCATGATAGTCTTAGACCATCCAGTAGACCTAATAATATTCCTAAGTTCCAAATCTGGTCCATAGATCAATGTTCTTAACATGTGCATTTGAATTTGAAGAACCACCTCATTACTCTCAATGGTGATGCTGATGATCAAGAAGCGCACCTACCTGTCAAAACTTGATGGTTAAGGGGCAAAATAGGAAGTCAGGCTTCAGTCAGTGGGCTGTCAATTTTTTGGATGTATTTTTTCTCTTATGTGTACATATTTCTTGGTTTCGCCCTTGTGTTCCTTATATGGGTGTGAGAGTATTTTAAGCTTCTTCTGCCTTTGTCAAATATCTGTAAAATTTGCATACTGAAGGTAGTTGATTGCCGAATTTGTGGTGATCCTCACTCAGTGCTACGGTTTGCGTTTATTGAATTCTCAGATGAGGGTAAGTGCAACTGTAATTGGCATCCATTTTTATTAGATGTACGCGGACCATAATTGATATAATTAACAGAAGGTGCAAGGACAGCTCTAAATCTTGGTGGGACTGTTCTTGGTTACTACCCAGTCAAAGTGTTTCCTTCAAAGACTGCAATTTTGCCTGTAAATCCCAATTTTCTTCCAAGGGTGAGTTTTCCCTCCAATTGTTCCCTCTGAGCATAGTGACCTGTCCTTTATAAGTATTGTTCTAGATCTCTGACAAAACTTTTAGAGATTTCTTTTATGACGTTCATTCTGCAAGTACTATCTTTTTTTTTTCAATATTATTATATTACCAACAAATTATACAGACTGAGGATGAAAGAGAAATGGTCATAAGAACAATTTATTGCACAAACATCGATAGAAAGGTACATTTTCTTGCATCTTTTCTAATACACAGATTTCATGGTTGTCAATTATGACTGCTGCATTATGCTGCAAGAAGATATTCAGATTGTCTAACGGTTTCAATTTACTGGTTTAATGGATCTAGTTTCGGCATTGTTACCCTTCATGATTTGAACTATATTTGTGGCAGATGATGCAGACAGATGTCAAAGCTTTTTTTGAGCAACTCTGTGGTCAGGTCCAGTTAACTATTCTTGAGATCGGAGTTTCCTTTCTAATTGTCCAATTAGTTCATTATCAGTGAGCATAATTTGGTTTGAACAGGTTTCTCGTTTGAGAATTCTTGGCGACAATAAGCACTCAACACGCATTGCATTTGTGGAATTTGTGCAGGTAATATCAATAGATATTTTTATAAATTTTTTAGTAACCAGTTTTAGTGTTATGGTACTCTAGTTTCTCGCTGTTTATATTTTGATGTTATTCCTTGCTCTTAGCTTGATAGGAACTTTATCCCATCATTTAACACTTTCTGAAACTCTCACGGTTGCTATTATACCAAAACCGTTCTTGAAATCTTAGACATCAAAATTCAAATGAATGAAGGACCGATACCCAAACCTTTATATTAGTTATCTTCACGAGAATGAGCTAATCGATCTCTTGCTGTATCTATATTATCAAAGTTTCTATTCGATGTGTGAAAAGTAGAATATGGGCGAAGATCTTTTAATGGAAGGTGCCCTTATCTACTGATTGAGATTTAACTGCCTTCCCTGGTGATTTTCCACTGTCGACAAAATGAAAGACAAGGCACAGTAAATTTTTCTGAATTTAAAGTGATTTTCTTGTTTTCTTCTGTTTTCATATTGGTCCTGCAAGTTCTGGAAGCCATAAAATCTGTCATATTAAAAAGATCTGGTGATTTCTAAAAGAGAGAGGATTCAGTTTGGGAGATAATCCTTCACTGATTAACAAATTTGAGTTTTCATAATAATTCCGTGGATTCTTTGTAAGATCATGTGATAGTAAATCTCTAAGTTGGTAACAAATAGTCTTTTTATTACATTTTGCTCTTGTTTAACACCTTGAGGAGTCGAGTATTGCACTGTTCTATATTTCATTGAACTAAGGCTGCGTTTGGTGATGGATAATCAACCTTGTAACGTAATCAAGATCACATTACAAGATGAATTAATTTGTTTGGCAATATTTTAAAGACGTAATGTAATGTAATCAGATTATAAAAGAAGAGATAAGATTCGTAATCTGGATTACAAAGAAAAAACTATATAATCCGATTACATTACGGACTCAATTTTTATTATGACAAATATATCATTCTTTTATTTTTCTCATTACTTCGCGGCGGCCGTCGACGGCGACTACCGGCAACGGTCGCCGACGACCACCATCAGCTGGTCGTCGGTCGCCGTCCGACAGGCGAGCGCCCGCACGATTGGTGATCGGTCGATGGTTGATCGGCGGTCAGCCGACGACCGACGGTCGACAGTCAGCGGTTGGGGACCGGTCAACGATCGACCATTGGTTGGTCGTCGGCCGATCGGTTGCTGACGACCGACCGGTCGATAGTCAACCACCTGTCGGCGGTCAGTGATCGGTAGTAGGCGATCGGCGATTGGGGACCGTCGACGATCGGCCGATCGCGATCATCGGATCACCATTCGCGCCAACAACGAGCAATTGAGTACCGACGATAGCGATGACGGTCATAGGGAATCAACTAAGATTTTGATTACATTCAGACGAAATTATAAAGATAGTTTTATCATTTTATAATAATATGAATTACATTCCTTATCACAAATAATATACATCAAATAAAAGAATGAAATCACTTTTATAATCAAAGATTATATACCGATCGCTAACCAAATACAGTAATGTATATTACATTACAAATTTGATTGCATTATCCCATACCAAACTCAACTTAAATTCATGCATCGGTATCGTTTAGCTCCCAAGCTACACTCCTACAAGGAAATCCCAATAAAATTTCAGATTTATTCTGCAATATGTGCACTTCCTTTTTGCTGTTCCTCCATGCCCGCAATGTCTGGGCATAAAAACATTCTTGTCATAGTCTGGTTATCGTATCAATTAAGCTGCTCTGTGCCTTGTCCCAGCCAGAATACTACTGATTTCTCTGCAAACACAATGACAGGCAGAAAGTGCAATTTTAGCTCTCAACTGCAGTGGCATGGTTTTGGGATCTCTACCCATCAGGTATGCTCGTAATCTATCAGCTAGTTTATCGTTCTAGACGGCGACTGTTAATTCGTATATTTCAGGGTGAGCCCTTCGAAAACTCCTGTGCGACCACGCGTGTATTTCAACTGTGCTCACAGCAACTGAACGCAGAATTCCCGAGTCCTCGGCTGGGTTGCGATGCCATCTCGACTCCGGAAGAAATTTAGCCTGAATGAGACTTCGGTTTAGGACCACCCTTGTGCTACTTGTATGTATTCGTTTCGGTTGAATTAGCGAAATAAACGTGGTAGGAAGTAAGCAGTGCTGTTGGCCAACTTGAAGTTTTCTGACTAGTAACTTTTAACTGAACTAATAGAGACCAAACCAAATGTGCTCGACATAGTCCCTTTGGTCGATCGTTTAGGTTGGATTGGATTTCTGATCTATCTATGTAACAAAAGGTGATTATGCTCCGCTCTTTCCCACAAGAATAGATGTTTGGTCAGGCATGTCTCGAATATGTATGATCCAATTTGCACACAAGGGATGACACATGACCCTTTCCTGTCCTATTAGAGTTTATATTTTTCATATCTATTAAAATTATGGTTTTAGATTTTATTAATATGAACCGGGGCCGTTTCAAGTCTTAAACAGGCATTGACGGAATTTTTTTTTAAAAGCCATTAACGTTGTTAAAAAAATAAAATTTCTCCGTTCTTTTTCATTCGGATTTGGAATCGATTTTGGTGGGTTTATTTTTTTTTTAAACATATTATTTAAATATTAAAGAACCATCTATAAGGATCAAATTTTATTATAAAAAATTAGTTGGTATTTAAAAAAATTAGTATTTTACTTTACATTGTATGTATAAAAAAAATTCTCTAATTCAGTTTGGAAGAAACAAAAAAAGATTATCGATCAGGAGAAGAAGAGAATCCTTGATAAGGAAGGAGTGAAATTTATGGAATTGCTAATAAGAAAAGGAATCGATGGAATTTTTATGATTTTTGAGAGATATTGAAAAAAACTAATAATAATTATATTTTATAAAAATAAGATTAAAATGTCAACAAGAGGCTTTTTTTTATCCGATTAAAACACAATTTAAATAATGAACTAGAGTTATCTGTTTTTTTGTTTTTTTTTTTAAATATATGTATATTAAAATTAATGAGTATTAATTTTCCTTGGGGTCTTATAGGCCTTTAATGATTTATGCTTAAATTCCACATTAATATGAGCTTTACAATAATACTAGTAGTAAGTATACATCAAAATTTTCCAAGACGTCTTGTATTAATTTTTTATTGACAAAAATATTGATCGTAATTTATTTTTTTATTTAATTATGGATAAAAAATATTTAAAACGAACACATCGTTTTTTATCTTAAAATAATAAATATACACTATTAAAGAAGAATGTCTGCAAAAAATCACCATCGAAGAAGAAGCAGTAGGACATCCGTTACGTAACAGTCGACTCCTAGGGCGTCCGGCCGCCACGAACCAGAACCGGCACCGGCCCAATGCGAAGCGCTTCCCGAATAATTTTTTGATTTCCCGGTTCGACAGTGTTCCTCCAATTTCCCAGCGAAGTTACCCATAACAAACTAGCGAGAAAAAAGAAAAAAAAAAGATTTAGAGAATCCGAATCTCACCCTATTCGTACCATTCATATAATTTGATGACGAGAGCTTTACGTTGGACCCACTTGCAGGTGCTCCAGCAAATCGAGTACGGGAAATATTGTTTGTTTCCGTTTTTGCTTGTTTTCTGTAGCAAATGCCGAAGCAACGGGAACATTTTCTGTGGAGCAACGAGGAAGAATTACATTTGTTTTCTCCTCTTTCTCTCTCTAGCTTTAGCTCTGGCTGCTGAATCGACTCTTTGTAGACGGAGATCCTCCTTGTTCCGTCGATCTCTACTTCCGATCGACGTTCCGCCACCTCCCCCGCGCGATTCCCGACCTTTTTCTCCTCGAACTGATTGTTTGTCGGTTGAGATTTGCGACGCCGTGATGGAGCTGAGTTTTGTACCATCGGATGGGGTCGTGGGTTGTTACTTTGAGATAGCCAATAGGTGTCGGTAGGTGAAGGATGCCCGAGCTGCGTAGCGGGCCGCGAAGAGGCCGAGCGCAGCTGAATCCGGTGGCTAAAGCTGCCCGTGGGGTGGTTCCGGCAACGAGGAGGAGAGGGGCGGCAGCGAAGAGGAAGGAGACGGACGATGCGAATGACCTGAATAGTCCTGTCCAGCAGGAGGAAATTGGTTTGGTCGAAGGCGAAGGAGAAGGTTGGGGAGATCCACAAGGAAATAAGGTGGAAGGAGTTGCGGACAAGAGAATGGATGAGTTCGATAGCGGTGGGAGGAATGCTGACAAGGTTCCTGGCGCTGAGGGGGAGGGGAACACGGCACCCCTGCCAGAGAAGGTTAGACTTCATCTTCGATTTCTTGGTGACTTTAAGTTACAAAGATATGTTTCAATAGGCTCCGTGGGGTTGTGAAAAAGAGATAAATCATATTGGATATTTTTGTCCGACCAAAAATCAACTCCTACAAATTTTGCAGCTCTCGAAAATTGACCCTTAGATAATTTTACTTCACTAGTCCTGATACTGTTTTAATAGTCCCCACGAAGATGACGTAGTGACTAAGACACGATGGAGTTTACGGATAAGATAAGGATCGATTTCGGAAGAGGTCTAAAGCCCTTTCCTAGATTCAGATGATCCCATGTATCTTAACTATCATATTAAGGTCTATAGAATTCTCCGTGATTTACCTCTCTCACAATGGCCCTGGAACAAGCCGATGGAGCCGACTAAGTTGACGATTTCAGTCTTTTTGCGGATATTGTTTTAATAGGCTCCTGTTCATTACAAAGGTGTTTTTTTTTGGCCATTCTCAATTAGTACTTGAAACCCTAGTTTTTGTCTCTTTGTTTATGTGTTTAAATTTTTTGTGAACTGCCTCAAGCGACTGAACAATTGATTATTTGATATTGTTTTTCTATGCATCTTTAGTCATGTGTAGAAGATTAAGTTAAATGCTTAATAACAGAACTAGGCATTTCACTTTCTACATTCTACTGTATTATTTGATGCGTTCTTGGAATCCAATTTTTACTTAGATATTATCAGCTAAATTCTCTTGCATTGTTTACTTTAATGCCATTTCCCATGACAACCTACCTTCCCATGCTTTAGTTGATTTCGTGTAATCTAAGCATGATTTACGTTCTTGCTCTAAGGCTAAGAATTTTGGAGCAGCAAATGTCTGAGAATAGTTAGGTGGCATACCATTTAGCAATTTTTTTTTTAAATTTATTTATCTGATTCTTCCTCGATCGGGTATTCTTCAATCTATTAATCTCCCATCCTACTAAACATAAACTTTAGGAAAAAGTTAGAAGATAGTAGTCTCCTATTGAGATCTAGAAACATCACTAGTTAGATATTTTGGGGCCCGATCATGATGTCTTATGAGATTATGGTGCCCTCCTATACATACAGATTGTTATGCCAAGGTCAAGCAGTGTAATGACATTGAGAATTGATTCTAAATAAATGGGATAGCCACGACCTAATGGTGACGATAGCTTATGTGCATCGACACCTCAAGATGTATATTTGTATACGCTACGTGTTTGATGTGATATAGTGATACAGTTGCAACATAATCAGGTATTCATGTGATCTAGTATGGTCATACAACCTATTATTAATTTTGTTCTTCTTTTAAATGGCGAGCATAGGGGTATAGATATGTTTGGTGGAAATGTTGCTTATTAGGCCGTATGACCACTCCCATACTCATCCCACCTCGTCCATCACTTTCTAACTGTCAATCTACTGGTAGCGGTGTGAACAAGTTGCACCTCAATGCACTGAAGTTGATAGTTATAACTACTTATACTGCTATGCAAACTACCTTCTTGTCTCATTACACACTTGCCTAATGAATTGTGACCAACAAGAATGAGTGAACAAAATTTATCTTAACACAAAATTACAAGCAAGGAAATAGGGAAGATGCCTATATGACATCAAGCTGAGAAAATTTTTCATCAACATGAAAGTAATTTTTCCTATTGTCTTCTTCTTTTATGTTAAAAATTTTGACTAGTAATTGTCAGAAATATGGCTAAAAGTTCAACCTATGTTAATTAAAGGGAAAATAGCATATTTAATAACAATTTTTTGGTAAGCAGTTGGTTGAGTGTCTGCTGCTTGGAAATGCCTTTTAAAACCTTGTTTAATTAATTTCAGCTATTATTAGATGTGATAACCATGAAAAGAGATGAAATATGCAGATATTTTTTATGGTGTTTTCTGAAGTTTTACAGCATATAAAAGGGTAAAACCCTAAAAGAACTCCTAATGTTTTAGGAGGCTCCAGTATGGTCCTTCATTTTAAAGTCATTATTAAGTCTGCATGAAAAGGATTGTTTGGATTTTACCTTTAGAACCACGTTTGTTCACATCATGATCCATCTACATTCTTGTTTTATATAAACATGGTTTGAGAGGTAAAATCACAATTGTACATCTTATTAGGGCTTAACACTCCCATTTGAATAAAGGGACCTTTCTGAAAATTAGAGCTTTTTAAAGGAATCTTTCCTATATAAAATGAAAATTTGGATGTAAATTACTCTTTAATATTAAACTTGGGTAAATCAACAAAAGGAAATTCCATATCTATTTATAAAGATGGATCATAGTCATGAGGTAGTGAAAGAAGGCAATATTCGAACATTAAAATTGGATGTTGCAGTGAAGTGCAATTTGAATGTCAGCAAAACCCATGAGTACATACATTGTCATTTGAGAAACCATGAACAAGTATCCCTATTAGAATAATCAATCAAGACTCTGCAAACACTTAGTCATCAAAGACATCATTCAAAGAAACTTAGATTACTCACAGAAGTAGGGGAAAATGATAAATCAGTAGATGGTAGATTTCTCACCCGTTTGGTACTCCACTAGAAGCATCTCTCTGTTGGGTTATTACCAGTCCAAACTCCTGCAACAGATACCACTGAGGAAAGAAGCTAATGCTCAAAATCTTATTAAGAATCAACCTTTTGCCTTCTGGTTTCTTAGACAACATAGCTGACCTAGGTTTCTTTTACTGAGCAGTTTTATGCAAAGTAAAATAGAAGTGGTCAAGATCAACACAGTTATAGTAGACCTTCTGTGATGGATCTAGCCAATTTTGTACCCTGTGGCCTTCTTCTGTCAATGCAATTAATGTGTGATTAAAGTTTAAATCTTGAGGTTCTGGTCCTCTATTGACTGTCTCTTTCTCTCAAAAAATGCATTCTTAAATTTTGTATCGAATGCATTCACAAAATTGTATAAATGTTAACTTAACCAAAATGTTATTTGATAGTATAACTCTTCTATGTTAGTTTGTTGCTAATTCAAGAAATTAACAATGTATACTGGTATTTTATCACAACTAAAATCATTATGCTGAATAGTTTTCATGTTCTTGAGATTTTGTCTTGATTCGCTTTTTGGTTGCTTCTTTTCTTCTTGCTTTTCATCGATTAACTTTAACTCTCTCTGTAGTTTGGCTTGAATATAGTATCATTTTATAAGTACACTCTCAGGATGGAGGAAATGGAATCCCCAGTGCCTGCTTAAATTTTTCATTGAGCACATGCACAAAACTATATCAATTTTAACTCAACCAAAATGCTATTTGTCAGTACAAGTCTTCAATACTAGTTTGTTGCTAATTCAAGAAACCAACAACATATACTGGTATTATATCATAACTAAAATTTTTCTGCTGAAATAGTCTGAGCAGGATTGTTTTAATGATAGATTGTCTTGATTCTCTTTTTGGTTGCTTATTTTCTTCTTGCTTTTCCTTGATTAACTTCAACTTTCTGTGGAGCTTGGCACAATGGCTATCTAGAATGCTATTTTAGTGAGGCATCTAATTTTTATTTTTATTTTTGTTGCAGGTCCAGATTGGCAACTCACCAGTGTATATGCTTGATAGGAAACTTGGGAAGGGTGGATTTGGACAAGTATATGTTGGTCGTCGAATTTCTGCTGTCAATGTGGATGACAGAATCATTGGTTCCAATGCTTTGGAGGTGTTTAATGTGTTATTGTTATTAGTTTTTTTTTAATGTGATTGTTGTGTATTCTTGTAGGAGATTTCATTGCAAATGCACTTAAATTTTGTCGATTCTGCTTTCCCAGGTGGCACTGAAATTTGAGCATCGAACAAGCAAAGGGTGTAACTATCGGCCTCCTTATGAATGGCAAGTCTACAAGTGAGTCAATTTCCAATATGTGCTTCGTATGTGAGTCAAATTTATATACTTCTTTATAATGGAGATCATGCTTGCAGCACACTAGGTGGAATTCATGGTATTCCACGAGTTCATTACAAAGGTCGTCAAGGCGACTTCTATATTATGGTAATGGAGTACTAGTTAACTATTATGTGTTGTATGTGAAAGAACGGTATAGGCTTATTGCCTTTATTTTTACTGAAAAATTTGTTTCTAAAAATTTTGAAATGCATAGGTCATGGATATGTTGGGTCCAAGTTTGTGGGACACGTGGAATAACAATTCCCATACGTGAGTTACATAAATATGTTATGGTTTCGCATTGCAATTCATGATTCCCGACACTTCTATTGTTAATTTTTTTGTATGTGCAGGATGTCAACTGAAATGGTAGCATGTATTGCTATTGAGGCAATTTCTATCCTTGAGAAAGTTCACTCTAAAGGGTGAGTGTTTTCTTGGTTCCAAGAGTTTGATAGATCACAAAATTGTCTTTTGTGTTTTTGATTAAATTTTCCCAATATTTTCTTTATATGCTTCTAACTTGTGTTTCTTATCCCGATCTTAAACAGATATGTTCATGGGGATGTAAAGCCGGAAAACTTCTTACTTGGTCCTCCTGGAACTCTTGAAGAAAAGAAACTTTTTCTAGTTGATCTTGGATTAGGTAGTTGCTGATATTTGTGTGTGTAATAACACAACAAATTTGATAAATTTACTGATTTATTTTTTTATTTTTCTGTCACTGTCAGTGACAAAATGGAGGGATAGTGTTACAGGTCAGCATGTTGAGTATGATCAGAGGCCTGATGTTTTCAGGTAATGCTATGAGAGGCATTATGTGTATTCCTTTTTCATTCATTTCTTATAATGCACAACTTATTTTCTATTGTTGAACTTTTAGAATGACTAATAATGCTAAACTTTGTCCATATTGATATCGTAGGGGAACTGTACGTTATGCCAGTGTTCATGCTCACCTAGGAAGAATTGGGAGTAGAAGAGATGACTTGGAATCACTTGCTTATACCCTTATATTTCTTCTTAGAGGTCGTTTACCATGGCAAGGGTACCAGGTTTGGTGTTGTTTGACTGGTATTTTGTGTTGATTTTACTTCTTGTGCTTACATTCACCCTCTTTGTAGGGCGAGAACAAAAGCTTCCTTGTCTGTAAGAAAAAAATGGCTACTTCCTCAGAGTTACTGTGTTGCTTTTGTCCACAACCTTTCAAACAGTTCATTGAGTATGTTGTCAATTTGAAGTTTGATGAAGAACCGAACTATGCTAAGTGCATCTCAGTGTTTGATGGACTAGTAGGTCCAAATCCAGATATTAGACCTATCAACACAGATGGTGCTCAGAAGGTATATAGATAACCTTCCAAAATCCAATTTTCCTCTATATTTTCAAGTACTTAATCTTTCTTGATTCTTAAATGAAGCTTATTGTTGGTCAAAAGAGAGGCCGACTCACCATTGATGAAGAGGATGAAGAGCAACCGAAGAAGAAAACACGTGTCGGTATGCCTGCTACACAGTGGATCAGTGTCTACAATGCCAGGAGGCCTATGAAACAAAGGTGAGGCTCCAATTTGATGCTTGTTCTACAAATGAAATACTCACCAACAAGAATAAGCTCGTTCGGCCTTTCACCATGTTAATGTTGCAGATATCACTACAACGTTGCTGATGCAAGGATTGCACAACACATTCACAAAGGAAATGAGGATGGGTTGTTCATTAGTTCGGTTGCTTGTTGTTCAAATTTATGGGCATTAATTATGGATGCGGGCACTGGTTACACGGCCCAAGTTTACCAATTTTCCCCGTTATTTCTGCACAAAGTGAGTAATATCCCAAGTCCTCACATAATCACAAGAAGTTCCTCGTAAATTTTCTTCAATTTCTCATCTCTTGCAATTAATGTGAAGGAGTGGATAATGGAGCAGTGGGAGAGAAGCTACTATATCACTGCTTTAGCTGGGGCAAACAATGGCAGCTCATTTGTAGTAATGTCAAAAGGTAGCTAACATTTTTTTTCCTTGTATTTCACATCCGTTTGAAAACTCGCATTAACGTTTCCTGTGTCTATCTAATACCATCACAAGGCACACAATATGCACAACAATCGTACAAGGTCAGCGAGGCATTTCCCTTCAAATGGATAAACAAGAAATGGAAGGAGGGTTTCTTTGTAACTGCAATGGCCACTGCAGGAAGTAGATGGGCACTTGTCATGTCACGAAATGCTGGTTTTTCAGATCAGGTCATTTCTGATCACACTCGATTCATCATTGATTGCGATTTGCTTTATGCTCTGATATATGCAGATGTGCTCTTCTTATTGACCAGGTTGTGGAGCTTGATTTCTTATACCCCAGTGAAGGTATACATCGAAGGTGGGATAATGGTTATCGCATCACTGCAACTGCTGCAACATGGGACCAGGCTGCTCTAGTTTTAAGTATTCCTATAAGAAAACCTAGTGATGAAACACAAGAGACATTAAGGACATCTGCTTTCCCTAGCCAACATGTCAAGGTAAGCTTACTTATACTTATTGTTACTGTTATTTCTTCAATTGGTCGGCAGCATCACTCAGGGTCAGTTTTTATGCTGCATTTGCTCAGGATAAGTGGGCTAAGAACCTCTACATTGCATCTATCTGTTATGGAAGGACAGTTTCCTGAATCCTTCTCCGGCTGGAAGGAAATTCTGATCTCAATCAAAGCTATTTCAGTTAAAGATTTGTTTTAGTGGCAAATACTTGTATCGGATGCTGACCAAGGATCTTTAATATGTAATCTTGAGTCTCTCGACAGGTATATCTAAGGCAACAAATGAAGCGCTGTCAATTCCTACAGTTGCTCTTGCTTGAGCTGTAGTCCGTGCCTTGGAGACCTTGTGGTCCTTGTGGTCCTTTTTAATCATTTTTGTTTGTACAAAAATTTCACTTATAGAAAAAGGCATACACAATATTTATTGGCTCAGGTTTTGCTGGAGACAGATTCATAATATATGGGTTTTGTATCTGCTAGCTGCTTTGGACTTTGTTTCATCTTGTTAAACTACCTCGTGGTTTATTGTGCTTTTAATTGTAGAGCCAGTGAAAGGTAGACAAGAAACTTGCAATTCCTTGTACATAAAAACTTTGTGTTTAGTGGAAGTATCATGCAAACTTATTGTTTGTCTTATGATCTCGACGCAATTTTTGTTTGATTGTGATGACAAAAATGGATTTTTGGTTGAGGTTTAGTATTCCTGTCTTATTTTTTTTTTTTCTACAGTATCTGACAATGAAAGCAGTGTTCCGGATTAGAAAAAAATATATGCAATTTACATGATTTTCCAGGTCGATTTCATAAGTTTCCCTAGGTTTTGGCCGTATTGTTTATTGACTAATGTTTTTGTGTGTGTATATATTTTGAAACAAAAGGTATCCTCACACTAGGGTTTCCATCAATCGGTCCCATAATAAATACGAAAAAAATAAATTATGATAACCTTGAGACTATATATATATTATCCTATACAATTCATTCTTAATATCTGTGAGCACTTCTATTATCTACTGTATGATTGTTTGCGCACTATAGTCTAATCTTTGAACCATAGGGGATCGGATAATAGATAATAAAGATGTTCATGGATCCTTACGAATGAATTATGTAGGATACTATATATATATATATATATAATAGAGACGTTCACGGATGAATTGTATAACAATGCTCATGGACGCGCAAGAAGTGATTCTCAGTGTATCAGGATTATATATTTATATATATATATATATATATTACAATTCATCTTTAGCATCCGTGAGCACCTTTATTATCCATTGTAAGATTGTTTGCCCACTATAGTCCAATCTTTGAACCATAGGGGATCGAACGATGGATAATAAAGGTGTTCACGGATCCTTACGAATATATATATATATCCACGGTAAGATTGCTTGCGCACTATAATCTAATCTTTGAACCATATAGGATCGGATGATCGATAATAAAGGTGTTCACGGATCCTTACGGATGAGTTGTGTAGGATATATATATATATATATATATATATATATATATATATATATATATATATATATATATATATATATTTATATATATATATATATATTACAATTCATCTTTAGTATCCGTGAGCACCTTTATTATCCATTGTAAGATTGTTTGCCCACTACAGTCCAATCTTTGAACCATAGGGGATCGGACGATGGATAATAAAGGTGTTCACGGATCCTTACGAATATATATATATATATATATATATATATATATATATATATATATATATATATATCCACGGTAAGATTGCTTGCGCACTATAATCTAATCTTTGAACCATATAGGATCGGATGATCGATAATAAAGGTGTTCACGGATCCTTACGGATGAGTTGTGTAGGATATCATTTCTCTCTATATATAGATAATAGAGGTGCTCACGGATAAATTGTATATCGGCGCTCATGGACGCGCAAGAAGTGGTGCTCAGTGTATCAGGATTATACATTATATATATTGAGTCTGCATGTACACAGTGAAATGAGAGGAGCGCACATGTCTCGATGCACAGGAGTCCGTTTTTACGCACCCATCCGCGACACACAGTGAAGGGGAAATGTATAGTATTTTTTCTCGTGCGACCCTGCTATTACCGCCTACTCTGCTCGCTGTTTCGTCAGATTCCAACCAGAATCTATTCGGATTGTGGCTTGATTTTAGTTGAATTGCGACTGCAAACACCGCAGCTCTTAGCGGCCATAATCCGATCGGAATCCAACCACAATCTGATCGGAATCCGTCTACCATCAAGCCAACACCAGAATCAGGTCGGAATCAACTGTGATTGTGGTAGCCATCGACTGCGACGCTAGCGGCCATAATTCGATCGAATTTCGATCACAATCTGACCGGGGTCCTGTCAACGACGGAGACGATGGTGGCGACTCCGATGGGTTCAAGGGTTGGCCTATTGTGCTTACCGGAGAAGAAAATCGCGGGCAAAAGCACCATTTCTCATTCACTGTGCAATCGCAATGGATCAACGGTGGAGAACGCATCGCACACTGATGCGTCGCGTAGAATATCATCTCTCTCTATATATACATGATTTTGATGTCTTGAGCGACGCATCGTGCGCGAGGCGTGCGCGATAATGAAAAATGCAAAGTAATTCTGTTGCGCTCCGTCTCACCCAAGCATCAACTTTTCCCAGACCTGAGCACCCCACCTTCATTTCCCACATGATGCCGAGCTCCTTTGTCGCTTGATATCGCTGTCGAGCGATCGGATTCCGACTACGATCCGATCGAATTTCGACTGCGATCCGGTCAGAATATAGTTGCGGTCCGATCGACATCAGAGTCCGACCAGACCGCGGTCGGATTTTGACCGGATTATTGGCGGCCGCAATTCGATTGGATTGCTAGCGGTCGTAATTTGGTCAGATTCCGATCACAATTTAGTCGGAATCCGACCGCGGTCCAACCGAACTCAGGTGTCAATAAGACCATGATCGGATCCCGATCGAAATTCGATCGAATTGTGGCAGCCAATGTCACAGCCACTGGTGGCCACAATTGTGGCCAAATTCGATCGAAATCCGACCGGACTCCAATCCTAGTCGGAATGGCCGTGGCACTGGTGGTCGAAATTCAACCACGATTCGTTCAGACTCCGGTGTCGGTTGCAATCCAGTTGGACCTCGATGTTGGTCGTAATCTGACAGAACTCCAGTGTCAGCTAGACCACGGTTGGATTTTGCCTACGATCATTTTGGTCTGTTGGTCAGCTGACAGCGACGACCTCGACGAATTCAAGGATTGGATTATAGTATTCATCAGAGAAGAAAAAGGTATCGAAGAAGAAAAGATATAGGAAACTACTGTACATTTTTTATTATACAATCTCATTTGATTGGACGATAAAAAACTGTTGTGCATGCGATTGTAGCCCAGAATATATATAAAAGGAATCTAATTCTTGATGTGTATAAAATATATAGGATTTTAGGAGTAGTTTTAGCACACATCTCATTCTATTTTGTAGTTGTTTCATGCATATTCTTCCTTGTGTTGCATGCATTTCATATTTTCTAGTTCGAAGATCTGCTCTTGTTGTTTTTATGTGTAGGACGATATTTTGGAGGTAAAACGACACACTTTTGGAGCCAAAGGAAGGCGAGCATGCTTTGGCCGTATTTCTCCCAAAACATGGGCATGCTCCGGAGCAAAAGAAGGCATTCACCGGATAGTTCAGAGGCAGACATGGCCTGGCCGTGTGAATCTCACACGACCGTGTCCAACCCCCGAAGCCAAAATCAAACAGAAATTCCAACGCCCCACACGGTCGACCGTGTGGTGCTAGGCTAACTTGGCACAACTAGACTTTCGTGGGGATTTATGGAAAGCCGACTTCACATTTATAAATAGGAAGGCACACCCAAATCCTAGGGAGGAGGCTCGATGGCTAGGACGTGAAGAAGGTAACAAGCATCAGAGGCTCACAACGGGAAGAAAGGAAGCGACTCAAGGACCAAAATCTGCGCTCCAACGCCAAGTAGAATGACCAAGAGTACTGCATTTTATTCTTACATACTTTTGCATTGTAATGATTCACTTTATGATGTCTTGTGCCCGTTCTCTATCGTCTATGGAGTAGATACATAGAATCTAGGATTAGGGAGTAGATTGTGTACGTTGGACATGCTAGTTTGAATATATATTCTTTGGTATTGAATCTACATTTGCAATTTATGTTGTTTAGATCGATGAGAATTATGATTCCGTTCTATTTCTACTGCATATATGCCGATACAGAGGTAGAAAACCTTTAAATCAAAATCTAGGAGAACCGAGGAGGACCCTTGCGGACATCCTCCCTCTGATAACCGTAGAAAGTAGAATATGATAAGTAGGAAATGAAACACGTTCCGTCTCCTCATAGGGATTACTAGGACATCATCGTACCTTGATAACCTATCTTAGCAGAAGGCCCAAAGTAGGTGACATTAACTCTATAAGGGTTGAGGGACCTTAGTGACAAAGGGCTCCCAATGGTATCAACCCCCTAAGCTTTGACGATCCGAAAGAGAAACTTGGTTAGGAATAGGTAGCTCCCGGTGGAAGCAAAAGTTCATCGGGTTAGTTAGGAATTGGTAGCTCTCGCAAGATCATAATTAGAGATCCTTAAAGCATTAAATTGATAGCATGTTCAACAACGCACAAGTGAAACCTAAATCCTAGAATCCTTTTAGGAATTTGAGACCACCTTTGCTTTCTCAGAGTGACACCGTAACTGAGCTAGGACTATTGTTGATCTCACACACCTTACTCTTAGCAGATTCACTCCAAACAATGTCATCCACTAGACAAATGATATTCGAATCTCAGTCTCTGTGAGATCGATATTTAAATTATAACTTGACGACAACCGTGCACTTGCGGGCGTTGAGCGAGAGCGTGCGCTTCGAATCCTTAGTGATCCTCGTTACAGATTTGAGGTTGTGCTCGTATGTATCAAATTTTTGGCACCGTTGCCGGGGACTGTTGATTCGATATCGAATCGAAAGTGGATAGTTTGGATCAAACCTAGGCTAGATTTGTTTTTTTTTGTTTTATTTCATTTCAGTTTATTCAGTTTTGGATTTTTGCTATTCATATTCAGTTAGATTAATTCTAGTAGTCATTCTATATCTTGCTTTAGTTCAGTTTTTAGGTTTTCTTCATTTGTCTCTGTACTTTAAGTTATTCGATTTCCTTTTAATAAGCAGTATATATACTCCCGATTGCACAGCTTGGTTCATCGTATGCATAGACGCTTAAGATCGAAAAATCTGCTTCTGATTGACCTAGAAATAGAAAGAACCTACCACCAAGGAGGGCTGAACAAAGAAATATAAAGGAGCACGACACCCCTTTGACAAACATAGGTAGTCGTCCTCTGAGGGATTATGCAGCTCCCAACGCTAGGGGGTATAGGTCTAGTATAGTTGGACTATCAATCTTAGCTAATATTTTTGAACTAAAACCAACACTTATACACATGGTCTAGTAGAGCCAATTCGGAGGAGCCGCTACTGAAGACCCTAATCGACACCTAAAGATGTTCTTAGAGATATGCTTGACTTTGAAATTCAATGGAGTATCCGCTGATGCAATCCATCTAAGCTTATTCCCATTTTCACTGTGGGATAAGGCGAAGACGTGACTTCACTCCCTTCCTTCAGGAAGCATCATCACATGGGAGTAGCGTGAGCAACAATTCATGAATAAATTCTTCCCACTAAGTAAGACTGCTCATATGCGCCACTTGATCGCTAGCTTCCGCCAGAAAGAAGGAGAGTCCATGTTTGAAGCCTGGGTTCGTTACAAGGGGCTACTATATCAGTGCCCCTATCAAGGTCTTGAGAGCTGGCTGCTGATCCATATATTCTATAATGGGATCACGTACGCCACTAAGATTTACCTAGATTCTACTGCAGGAGGAGCGTTGATGAACAATACCATCGAGGAAGCAGAAGATTTGATTGAGGAAGTGGCTCAGAACCACCACCAATGGGCTTCTGAGCGTGGTCACCCAACACCTGCAGCCGATAGATATGTTGTTAACTCCATCGATCATCTAGCAATGAGAATGGACACAATGAGCATACGGTTTGACTCCCTAATCCCTGCTTCAGTATGTGCGGCCAATTCCTTTGGAGAGGGAGTAGCAACATATCAGGAGGAATACTATGGAGGGCAGAGCAACTCTGAGGAGCAAGTTAAACATGTCAATGCGGTGGGCGAATACAATCAGAGGCCCAACAACTCATATTTGAGCACATACAATCCCAAATGAAGGAACCACCCGAACTTTTCCTATAAGAATAATTCTGAAAATTCCAACAATCGGGAGGATATGGGCAGCAGGACAGTGGGCAACAACAACCGTCTAAATCTAGACTTGAGTTAATGATTGAAGGTTTCATTACGACCCAAATGAATGCTAATGCAGAATTTCAGTGGCAGCATCAAAGAGCCGAAGAGACACTAAGGGAGTTGAAGATCTTTGTTGATGGGCTCATAAGCCACACTAAGATGCTGAAAACACAGGTAGCCCAAATAGCTAAAGACCGTATCACAACCCATAAACAACTCTCACCTACCATCCGAGCAAAACCCAATTAAGGGAGAGGGAGCGTACAGTGGAATAGTAGGTCAGAAAAACAAAATCACTAGGGGTGCGCAACTATGATTTCAACTTTGCCAAACTAAGCATAAATTGAAGATAAGATTCCACCTAAGCTTGAGGACCCTGGTGATTTTGTCTTACCCTGCATGATCTATGAGGAGAGCGTCAACGAAGCATTATGTGACGTAGGATCGTCCGTTAGCGTTATGCCCTATGAGATCTATAGGGAGATGGGACTGAGTGGGTTACAACCGGCTGACCTAGCTATTCGTATGATAGACGACTCGGTCAAGAAACCAGTCGGCATGCTAGTGGACATACCTGTCATGGTAGAAAGCTTTATGATACCCACAGACTTCATTATATTGGACATAGGACCAAACCCTCAGAACCCAATCATCTTAGGGAGACCTTTCCTGACAACTGCGAAAGCATGCATAAATGTGAAGGAGCACAAAGTCTCTTTGGAAGTGGATGACGAGATTATCATATTTAACTTATCAGGGTGTAATGCTCCATTCTCAGATGGGTATACTTCCTGCTGGATAGCAAAAACCCCACTGGAAGATAGAGATTGTGAAACGGATGAATGAAGGTTCACAGAACCACCTGAGTTAAGCTGAAGCAAAGGAGTGTGGTCAAGCTAAAGACCTTAAACAAGCACTTCTTGGGAGGCAACCCAAGTTTTACTTTATATGTTTTTTTTTATCTTTTTGCATTCATGTGTATAATTTAAATTTTAATTTATGGTCACTAACGTCTTTGCAAATAGTTTAAGGTTAGGAAGAACTTGTTAGGAAGAAAAGAGATACCCTTTTTGAAACCTCAGTAAGAAGCATAGGCGATCGTGTGGATTCTACACAGTCGTGCCCTATGATCAAAAGCGCACACAGCGGGGCATGTGGAAAAATCTCGGACCGTGTTGCACTCTGGGAGAAGACCAGAGGCGCACACGGCTGACCGTGTGAATTTCACACGACCGTGTCAATTCCCAAACTTTTTTCCAAGCGTCGGGACAACATCCCACACGGTCGACCGTGTGAATTTCACACGACTGTGTCGCGTCCCCTTAAAAGGGCATAAGTCGTGTGATTTTGCCCTAAACCCACCGTGCAACTCAAATTTCTTGCCCTAGCTCATGAGAAATCCTCTTCTCCATCCCCTACGGAGCCTCTCCAACCTCCAAGAAGCCTTCGAGAAGACACGATGAGGAGGACAAAGCATGTGACCATGCGACCTGCTTCTTTGGAGCCAAGATCAAGAAGAAGAAGCGCTCCATAAGCTCCAGAGGAAGGTAATGCTCCTCCAAGCACTATATTTTGAAATGATGAACATAGAAATAGATTTAATATGCTTTCCAATGGCAAAATCACTGCTACTAGGTATTTAAATGTAGATCTTTTGGTAACCCTAGGGTTGCTAGAGGATGTTCAATGGGTATTTGCGAAAATGGGTTGGAGAGAGATTATGGGGATAAGATGTCCAACCTACCCCAGAGTAGTTTTAGAGTTTTTAAGCTTAGTAGACACGGAGATCTTGACCGGGGTAGATAGCCAAGATGGAAAGATTACCTTTAGGCTATTTAACATTGAATATGAGTGGACTTTGCACCAATGAAACTCATGTTTTGGACTGCCTAGTGGGGGAGAGCAAAGGACTCTTGTTGAGTTTAATGCACACACCTTTTGATCTGAATTGATGGGGGAGAATGTGTATGACCCTTCTAGGGCTAAAGCCTCACGCCTCCAAAACCCTATTTTTCGGTATATTCACCGAGTTTTGACGAGCATTATTTTTGGGAGAGGAGAGAGCGATGGAGTGGTAAGGGTGAGTAAGCTCCTTAGTCTATGGGACATGCTACAAGAGAGAAACATTATTGATGTAGGGTCTCATTTCATTAGGCACTTGGTGAAGATGGGCAAGGCGGCCAAGGGAGAGATTATTTTAGAGGGACTAATCACCCACATTTGCAATAGGATAGAGTACGATTGCATCGCCTTGGATAGAGTAGAAGGGAGCCCTAGCATCGACCTAGGGGTGTGCATGACTATGAAAATGATAGTGAGAGAAGGACATTATTTTTGTTTTGTAAGGAAGAACTTGACACCCCTTAGGCTCTCCGATATTGATCGTACCACCATCACCAACCGTGTCAACTGGTGGTTGGATCTCATAGTGGAGTCCCCACCTCATGCAGGGCCTTCCACTCATGCACCCCTCTCACCTCCTGCCCATCACTCACCTATAGATTCACCTAGATATAGGAGCCCCCCTAATCCACGCCGTGAGCCTACACCTGCACCTCCTTCTTTTTCCACTTTGAGCAGGATGCAGGTATGTCGGCTTATGACTTCTCCGAGTTTCGATCGCGCCTCGATGATATTTACGCCGAGTAGCAGACATAGGGGCAGCGATGGGAGGAGCACAACACCTACATGTAGGCGGAGTTTCAGGGCCTCTGAGAGCATTTCCAGCGGGTCGAGGAGTTCTACGGCAAGACCCGAGCTTATTTCTAGGAGGAGGCTGCCTACCATAAGGAGGTTTGGCAGCACATGCACGACGCCCGATCGCAGTGGGCCAGGGAGGAGGAGCATAGAGTCGCCACTGCATCCACCAGTTCCCAGGTTGATCACATGTAAATGTGGCACCAGCGGCTGAGTACCCGATTCTCCTAGGAGCCCGACATGCCTAGATTGCCAGACTTTCCACTTCGGCCACCATTCTAGAGGTATAGTTTCGTTTAAGTTTGGGGGGACCCCAAATTTTGATAAGTTTTTCTACCCGTGTTAGTTTCTTTCCTGACATTTAGGTTTAGTTTGTTTGCTTTTATGTGTCCATGCATACAATATCTAGTTTCCTTTCAGCGCATAGTTGTTTGTCAATTTAAACTGCCTCAGTAATATTTTTGAAATTTTTCATGATTTGCTTCCATACCATAGATAACTTAACTTCATTTATCTTGTAGTATTTTATTTTTGATTGTTTTGATGGATGTTCTAGATTTGCACTTGTTAGCTTTTATCTCTCACTTACACTTGACGAATATTCTGAAAGGAAAAAACTGTTACATACCTAGTTATGATTCATCCCAGTAGTCTAGTACTTTGGAATCCATAGGTGAGTCTAGATTTAACATTTTAGCTAGTGGAGATGCTCAGATCGTGTAAATCCATTTGGAAAAATCATAAGACTAATGAGCTAGAGAGAAACAAAGTTCCTTGAAAAATAGAAATAAAAAAATAATAATAATAAAAAAGAGAGAGAGAGTTAAAAATATTTGTCGTGGGTGGAAATGGTTAGGTGTCCCTTTGAGACCGAATTAGGATATTGGGGAAACACCTACCAATTTCTTCCGATATCGAGCATGCCTTTGAGACTTCATGCTAAATCTAGAGAACGACCCTCTCTTAGAGCAAGTAAGTGCCTAAAAGACGGAGACCTTAGAAAAGCTATAGGATGACGACTTAACCCACTGTGGAACGAGTATCTCTTAGGAAAATTCTCTCAGCACATATACGAAAAGCTAACGTAGTGAACTTTTAGAACATATTTATTTACATTGATTGAAAATATCACTTGATAATTCTAATTAGCAAGCTAAGTATGGAATAATGTTTTTAAATTTCAAGGCATTGAGGTTTGCTTGAGGACAAGCAACGATCCAAGTCTGGGGGAATTGATGTGTGCAAAACATATAAGATTTTAAGAGTAGTTTTAGCATACATCTCATTCTATTTTGTAGTTGTTTCATGCATATTCTTCCTTGTGTTGCATGCATTTTATATTTTTTAATTCAAAGATATGCTCTTATTGTTTTTATGTGTAGGACTACATTTTGAAGGTAAAACGACACACTTTTGGAGTCAAAGGAAGATGAACATGCTCTGGTCATGTTTCTCCCAAAACACGGGCATGCTCCGAAGCCAAAGATGGCATTCACAGAATAATTTAGAGGCAAACACGACCTAGTCGCATCCAACCCTCGAAGCCAAAATCAGACAGAAATTCCAGTGCTCCACATGACTGGCTGTATGGATTCCACATGGTGGTGTGACGCTAGACTAACTTGACGTAACTAGGGTTTTGTGGGGATTTATAGAAAGTCGGCTTCACATCTATAAATAGGAAGGCACGTACTGTTAGTGCCTATAAGATTTATATATCTCCACAATGGTATGATATTGTCCACTTTAGGCCTAAGCCCTCGTGGTTTTATTTTTGGGCTTTACCCAAAAGACCTCATGCCAATGGAGGTATCTTTTTATCTTATAAGCACATGATCTTTTTGTTGGGTTTCCGGCACCGCGGCGTGTGTGTGTTCGATCATGTTTCGTAAACATGAGCACAGCGAAAGCAATTAAAAATAATAAATACTCCTATTTATTACAACACACACAACACACGCATGCTATTACAACAAGTGTAGACATAACCGTAAATTAAAATTGCAATAAAAGGAAATTAAACTACGTTATACCTTTCGTATGACGTGTAGCGGGAACGGCATCAACCGGAACGATCCTCGTAAGAATCGTCTCTATCCGTATCCACGCCGAGCTCCTCGGGATGACTTCGCCAAGCCACGAGCTTCGTCTTCGTACGGGTTACTAGCCTCGTGTTGAAGACGACGTGATCGAGAGATGATCACGATCCGAATCCAAATTCGGACCTAAAACAAGTCCTCAAGACTTGCTTCTCCGGAGAGGTATTCGTCAACCGATTGACGAATCCTTCGTCCTCCACCTCAGAGGATTACCGGAGATCAAATCCCCGGTATGTTAGCCGCTGTCGGAGTACTAACCGTCGTCCAAACGACGCTCCGACGAGAGGAGAAGAAGCTGTCCAGAAAACTGGACAGCTTGGTGGAGGAGATAGGCGCCGGCCAAAACAAGGAGACAAAAGCTCACCTTGATGCCGAACCTTGGGATCAGGAGGGTCGCCGAGGTTCACCGGCTGGAGCTTGACGCCGGCAAGGGTCTTGACGGCAAAGACAATCACCGGGCAAGGAGCTTGGGCGGCCACAATGTGTTGGGCGGCAACTAGATGTTGGGCGGCAACTTGATCATTAGGTTTAGGGTTAGGGTTTAATCCCTATTTTATAGAGAACTAATTCTCTTAATGGTTAATGGATCATATCCATAAAGCCCGTTAACCCGCTCCATTAAGATAAGTTAAAATAAACCAAACCATGATGGTTTATTTTAAGTTAAAACGAACCGAACCAACCTTTGGTTCATTCGTTTAATATAAACCAAACCATTTGGTTTATTCTCATCCATTGGATTAGAACCAAACCATTTTGGTCCATCCATTATGTCTTCATAAGACACTGCCCATCCACGCTTCCATTGCGACTGAAACAATTTCATGCTCGCTTTATGTTTGGTCCAACCAAACATAGTTTCTCTCGGTCTGAGAATCTCCTTCTCAAGCTCGTTTTAAATCCTTTGGATTACACTCGTTGTGCGTGTGACCAAATAGGTTCTCGGTTTATGTTGGCCGTCTATAATTAACCATTAATTATAGAACGATCATGAGTGGCACCTAGTAGTACATCATGATCCCCAATTAACCTAAAAGATCAAGGGTTGATCGAACTATTTCAAACCCTTGAGTCTCGAATGAATCGTGCCCCATTCCTTCACTCATCTTATACCCACTTGGTTCAGGACATGGTCTATTGTGTCGATCCCCACTAGGTCGACTACGTCACACCTAGCCCAAGTATCATTTCCTCGTCCTACGGATTCTAGTTACTCCACATGTATCGAAGAGTACTTTACTCTAAACATGTAATGCTTTGGCCAAAGACTTTAGTAACAATCCGACGAGAGGCCATGGGTATATATCTCCTCGCAAGGAGTGGTGAATCCTTTATAGGCTATTCAAACACCTTCGATCACTTCGACTTATACCCAATCATCCCGGGTCCACATCTCCTTAGAGATGTTTGCTTAAGATGTCAAAGCATAAGTCTCCATGATCAAGATGACTTGAATACCGCAAGTCAAAGGAACATCGCACTTAAGCCACAGTAAGAACTTCATTGACATATCTATATATGCAGAGAACCATATGAAGTCTTACGGCTGGTCACTCCAATGAACTAGTTACCATAACTAGCATCCACGATTAACTCCGGACATCACTATGTCTCTAGCCAGTGAGAATCAGCTGCTTGGATACACCAAGGAGTATACCTCATGCTAGTCTCAACAGAATTGATGGTGTCCAGATTCATCAATTCATCGACTAGGGATAATTCCGATACATCACAATTACACATGTAGAGATACTCACTAGTTGTGATCCAATCACACATTCTCTCATGCTGTGAATCGTATCGTGGACATTCAGTAAATGAGTTTAAGATCCAATCAAATACATAAAACATGTATACTCAAATAGTGAATCTTCATTTATCATATAAATGGTTCATACATAAGGCGATTGCCTTAGGACATCTCTCATATATTACTAACACTTTTCATGTCTTACCAATGTGGGACTTTGATTGTACTCCCCCCCATATTCCCAACAATCCCCCCCTCAAACGAAGAACCATATTGAGCCCCCTCAAGTCTATCCTTCCTCGAAGGATATCCTCTGCTTAATGTCCGATCCTCAATACACTAGGACTTCCTGCCAACTGTCTAGTTCTCCTGACCCAGCTGGACTTCCTGCCAGTTGTCCAGCCTTTCTGGCCCAACTGGACTTTCTACCAGTTGTTCGGTCCTCCCGACCCAACTGGACTTCCTGCCTGGTGTCTGATTCTCTTGATTCGGACATGGGAGCTCCACTTCCTTCGTTCGAGATTCATGGCATGACATAGACTATGACTCTGATACCAATTGTTAGTGCCTATAAGATCCACATATCTCCACAATAGTATGATATTGTCCACTTTGGACTTAAGCCCTTATGGTTTTATTTTTGGGCTTAATCCAAAAGGCCTCATGCCAATGGAGATATCTTTTTATCTTATAAGCACATGATCTTTTTCATGTCTTACTAATGTGAGACTTTGATTGTACTCCTCATACTCCCAACACGTACAAACCCTAGGGAGGAGGCCCGACGGCTAGGACGTGAAGAAGGTGCCCTAATAAGTACCCGAGGCTCACAACGGGGAGAAAGGAAGCGACTCAAGGATCAAAATTTGCGCTCCAATGCCAAGTAGAATGACCAAGAGTACTGTGTTTTATTCTTACATACTTTTGCATTGTAATGATTCATTTTATGATGTCTTATGTTCGTTCTCTATCGTCTATGAAGTAGATACATAGATTCTAGGATTAGGGAGTAGATTGTGTACGTTGGACATGCTAGTTTGAATATATATTCTTTGGTATTGAATCTACATTTGCAATTTATGTTGTTTAGATCGATGAGAATTATGATTCCGTTCTATTTCTACTGCACATATGCCGGTACAGAGGTAGAAAACCTTTGAATCAAAATCTAGGAGAACCAAGGAGGACTCTTGCGGACATCCTCCCTCCGATAACCATAGAAAGTAGAATATGATAAAGTAGGAAATGAAACACGATCCGTCTCCTCATAGGGATTACTAGGACATCATCGTACCTTGATAACCTATATTAGTAGAGGGCCCAAAGTAGGTGATATTAACTCTAGAAGGGTTGAGGGACCTTAGTGACAGAGGGTTCCCAACGGTATCAACCCCCCTGAGCTCTGACGATCCGAAAGGGAAACTTGGTTAGGAATAAGTAGCTCCCGGTAGAAGCAAAAGTTCATCGGACAATTATATGATGATCCCCCGCAAGATCATAATTAGATATCCTTAAAGCATTAAATTGATAGCATGTTCAATAATGCACAAGCGAAACCCAAGTCTTAGAATCCTTTTAGGAATTTGAGACCACCTTCGCTTTCTCCGAGTGACACCGTAATTGAGCTAGGACTACCGTCGACCTCACACACCTTACTCTTAGCAGATTCACTCTGAACAATGTCATCCACTGGACAAACGATATTCGAATCTCAGTCTCTGTAGAATCAATATTTAAATTATAACTTGACCACAACCGTGCACTTGCGGGGCATTGAGCGCGAACACATGCTTCGAATCCTTAGCGATCCTCGTCAGAGATTTGAGATCGTGCTCGCGTGCATCAATTCTCAGTTCTAATTTTGGAAGCTCACCCAACTTTTTATGAATAGAGATAAACGCACTACGAAGTAACATAACATCGAAATGCTTGTACAATTTCAGTTAGGAGTTAATTTAAATCTTTAAATTATTCGTGATGCAACAATTTCTTTTCTTGCAATCTATTTACGAGTACGATGCATTCTAATGAAAAATGATCACAATGAGATCCCTGTTGGTCTCATGTTAAAGAGCTACAATATGAGTGCGGATAGAATAATCATATATCATCGCTTAAACGAAGTCGAGACTAGAATTGAACTCTATTTTTTTAAGACGAATTTGTCCCGCATACGGTGCTCACGGAATATGACAATTGTCTCCCAAGATACCACCACTTTATCTTGCGATAATAACACTACAAATCGCAAGACCTCCGAACCGAAGAAGCTTTTCGAAGTCTCTAGAATGCAAGTATGTAATACAATGTTTGCTTTTCCTTGAATTGCAATAAATTGAATAAAACAAATGAAGTGAGAGATCTTATTTATACTTATGAAGGGGTAGAGGAACCTTTTGGTTCAATCAAATCTCATCCATTTAATTTAATTGGACGATCTAGATTTCATCTCTTCTCAAGAGACACAATGTCTCTTAATTTGGATGCATTTAAGTCTTTCATTTTGAATTTGATGACCAAGATTGAGACATCCAAAGAGTACTTATGCCCCTTCATTTGAATTAATCGGATTTATCCATCTTAATCCGACGATCCAGATTAAACCATATTAATTTCTCATTCATCCAAATTGAGAAAATGATTTATTGGATCAACCAATTTTCGAACAATCTCCCACATGAATGAAAATTAATGCATGCATATATGTTGCCACCAAAGGAGAGTTCAATCGAAATATTATTGCATCAGGAGAGGTAGGTTGTGACTTTGAACCTTCCGTAGTAAAATACCATAAGATATTACTAAGCTACTTGGTGAACGTGATGTCTTGAACTGCTCAGCCATTTGTGTAAACCAAGACAATGATACATACACAATAATCTTTCTCACATCTTTTAAGATTCTCACGGTTATGTCCATTTTGACCATGAACAACATTTTGGATTCATAAATGTTTCATTAAAGTGACCAATCTTCACACTTATATAGGTGGCCTCTTAGAAAGAGTATTCTACCATACTCTACTTTTACAAGTAGAGGGGTCATTAAAAGTTTATAACTTAACCTCACTATATGTGATAGGAAGCATTTGTCCATCCTAGGAATGAAAGGGAAACTAGTCTAAGTGCTCATATGAACTTTCATAATTTCGCTGTCCCATTAAACCAAGATTTTGGTATCTCCAATCAACAAGGTTGGGTTACCACTATGAATGTTCTTATTTGTAGATTTTTAATCTCATTCTTCTTGATGTGCAGTATATTTGATCTCTATTTAAATATTTTGTTAACGGATCCGTCAAGTTATCTTTTGATTTGAGTTACGAAGTCACTCGACCTATTCTGTGACTTTATCTAAAGCTATAAACTCCGATTCCATAGTTGATCGAGCTATACATATTTGTTTCGTAGATTTCCATGACACTGCTCCTCCACCAATGGTAAATATAATCCACTAGTGGATTTAGAGTCTTTTGTATCAAATATCCAATTTGCATCATAGTATCCTTCTAGTACAATTGGATATCTAGCATAATATAATTCATATTCTAAGGTGTATCTTAAATATTTAAGAACCCCTATTAATGTCTTCCGGTGGCTATCATTTGGATTACTTGTAAATCTACTTCATTTGTTGACCGCATAGACAATATCAGGACATGTGCAGTTAGCGATATACATCAAATTGCCAATTATCCTTGAATATTCCAATTGTGATACGGGTTCCCCATGGTTCTTAGCCAAACATAAGATTAAGTTCATCGGTGTTTTTACAGGAGAAATATCATATGCATTAAATTTCCTTAGCACTATCTCAATATAATGAGACTGTGAAAGGATAATTCCTTCAAATGTCTTAGTGATCTTAATTCCAAGTATAATATCTACTATAGTCATATCTTTTATATCAAAGGTTTTGATCAACATCTTTTTAGTAGTCATGATTATATCATGATTACTCCCCATAAAAAGCATATCGTCTACGTATAGACAGATTGACAAATTAGTCAGGTATGCCTTTGATATATATGCACTTATCACACATTAATTTTAAATCCATTTGCTATTATAATTATGTCAAATTTCTCGTACCACTGTTTTGATGCTTGTTTTAGTCCATAAAGTGACTTTACAAGTCTGCACACTTTATTTTTTTGTCCTAGAACTACAAACCCTTCAGGTTGCTCCATATATATTCCTTCTTCTAATTCAACATTTAGAAAAATTATTTTCACATCCATTTGATGTATCTCAAAGTTTTGTATTGCAGCAATAGCAATGAGTATTCAATGGATGTGATCATTGTTACCAGTGAATATGCATCGAAGAAGTCAAGACATGCCTTTTAGATCCTTTGGCCACTAGCCTTGCCTTATACTTGTCAATAGATCCATCAACCTTATATTTCCTCTTTATGATCCATTTACATCCTAAAGGCTTGATTCCAAGTGGAATATCCACCAATTCTTAAGAATGATTTTGCACGATGAAATTTATTTAACTATTGAAGGCTTCTTTCCAAAAAGGAGTCTCAAGAATTGATAAGGTTTGACTTATTGTCCTTGGTTCATTTTCCAACATATACGTCATAAAATCAAGACCAAATAATTTTGCTGTTTTAGTCCTCTTACTATATCTTAGTTCTTCATTATTTCCAAGATTATCCAAATTTATAGCTTCGTAAGTTCTTTTATTTGAATTTTTTTCTTTCCTCTTTTTGCAAGAAAAGATACCTTCAAAAAATACTGCATTCCTTGATTCTATAGTTGTTCCAACATGTATATCAGGAATTACTGATTTGTGCACTAAAAATCGATATGCACTACTATTATTGGCATATCCAATAAAGATGCAATTGATTATTTTTGGTCATATCTTACTTTTCTTTGGTTTAGGCACTTCCACCTTAACCGAACACCTCCACACTTTCAGATATTTATAGGAAAGCTTATGACCCTTCCATAACTCATAAGGAGTTTTTTTTTAGTGAGAAATTTTATTAAGAATATGATTTGCCAATAAAATAACTTCCCCCCATAAATTTTGGGGTAAGTCCGAACTTATCAACATAACATTCATCATTTCTTTAAACGGAAAGGTAACTTTGTCCATGGCTCAGTAATCTCATTTGACTGAGGAGAGTAAGGAACTGTTGTTTGATGAATAATGTCATATTCTGTGCATAATTCATTAAACAGACCATCATATTCTCTTCCTCGATCACTTCAAATTACTTTAATTTGTTGACTGATTTGATTCTCAACTTCATTCTTATAATGTTTAAATGCTACTAAGGCTGCATCTTTGCCTTTCAATAGATACACATAACAGTGTCTAGTACAATCGTCAATAAAAGTGACAAAATATTTTTTCCATCCACTAGTTTGCATAAATTTTAAATAACATATATTATTGTGAATTAAGTTTAGAGGAGTCGTCTTTCTTTCACTAAATGGAAAGGTAACTTTGTCATTTTAGCTCCAACACATATTTCACATTTATGTGTTGGATTAACATTAAATACGGGCAATAGATTTAAATTCATAAGTCGTCGTAAAGTTTAACATACCATAAATTAGAACACTCAACCAAATAAACAGAATTTATAATTTTATTGTCATTGAAGTCACGGTGTACAACCATTACATTCATTTTGAACAGACCATTCTCCATGTATCCTCTGTCTATGAATTGACTATATTTTGTTAATACAAATTTATTAGACTTAAACACTAACTTGAAGCCAACTTTGACAAGAGCCGACCCTGACACTAAAATCTTTTGAATGTCGGGAATATGAAGTACATCAATTAGTGTCACTTCTTTATCTGACGTCATCTTCCGTACCACTTTGCCAAGACCAACAATGTTGGAAGTTGCAGAATTACCCATGATTAACTTTCTTCCATTGATAGGAGTATAAGTTGAAAACTGAGCCTTGTCAAAGCATATGTGTCGTGTAGCACCGGTATCGACCCACCATTGCCTTGGATTATCTACCAAGTTAGCTTCAAATACAATAACAGTCAAGTCTAATTCTGACATATCTATTGGCACTGACTTATTTTCAGTCACGTACACTTAATTGACATTCTTTGAGCGTCGACAATTTTTGGCCTTGTGATTTGGTTTGCCACAGTTGTGACATGTTCCTTGGAACTTCTTGACCTTCCCTTGGCTTTGTCCTTTGCCAGGATACTTTCTTTTCTTGCCAGTATTTGATTCCAACTGATTTGCTTTAGCATACATAGACATTTTTATTAATTCTGAGTGCTTGCAATTATCTTCTTCAATTTGTAATCTTACAATCATATCCTCAGTCTTATCTCCTTTCACTTGTGCTTTAGATAATTTTTAAATTCCCTTCACGAAGGTGGGAGTTTCTCGATTATCGCGACAACTTGAAAGGACACATTCATTGTCATGTCCTTGACATGCAAATTATGTAGGATCAACTGCAATTCTTAGACTCGAGTCATCACAGTCTTGGAATCAATCATTTTGAAGTCTAAGAATTTGCCAACGATGAATTTCTTCAATCCAACATCTTCTATTTTATACTTCTGTTTAAAAGATTCTCATAATTCTTTTGTAGTTTCTTAGGACTATACAAATTATATAACGTGTTGTCCAAGCCATTTAGGACATAATTTCTATATAAGAAATCACTTTGTCCCCAAGCATCATATGTCACCCTCTTTTCTCTATTAATTTCTCCTGGAGAAATGGTGGGGGCATCTTCACGAAAGAACCTCGCGAGATTCAACGTGGTTAAGTAAAACAACATATTTTGCTGTCATCTTTTGAAATCAATACCAGTAAACTTCCCCAATTTCTCGTCATGTGCTAGTGGAATAGGCCATGTATTGGTCTCCTGTGAAAGAGATGCAATCTGAGTGTGGGTTAGTATATTACCGCTTAGGCGAAGTCGAGACTAGAGTTGGACTCTATCTCTTTAAGACGAATTTGCCCCCCACACAGTGTTCATGGTGATTACAGAATATGACAATCATCTCTCAAGATATCACGACTTTATCTTGTGATAGCAGCATTGCAAATCGCTTGACCTCCGAACTAAAGAAGCTTTTCGAACTCTCCAGAATGCAAATATGTAGTGTAATGCTTGTTTTTCCTTGAATTGGAATGAATTGAATGAAACAAATGAAACGAGAGATCTTATTTATACATGTGAAGGGGTAGAGAAACCTCTTGATTTAATCAAATCTCATCTCAAGAGATATAATGTCTTTTCATTTGGATGCATCTAAGCTTTTCATTTTGAATTTGATGACCAAAATTAAGTCATTCAAAAGGTGCTTATGCCTTTTTATTTGAATGAATCAGATTTATCGATTTTAATTTGACGATCCAAATTAAGTCATACTAATTTCTTATTCATCCAAATTAAAAAATTAATTTATTGAATAAACTAATTTTCCAAAAATCCTTTCGTCAAGGAGGCGAAAGTGGGATGACGAAGTCACAACGGTAGTTGGAGACAAGAGATGCAGTATACGTAGTTGACGAGGAAGACAATGAAGCACGAGGAAGGCAATAGGAGGCGTCAAAGAGTGATCCAAGGGACTCAGTGAGGATCTCCGACAACACTAACCAACTAAGCTTCCATGTCAACTCTAAGGCTGCGTTTGGTAGAACGTAATGTAATCCAAGTTGAAATGTAATTCAAATTGTAATGAAATGCAATGTAATCTTGATTACATTACTATGTTTGGATACACATTGTATGTAATCTTGAATTACAAAGGTCATTACATTCTTTTGTTTGGTATCCATTACAAAGACGATAGGTATAGATCGATGACGATGACATAGACAACGACGACGATGACGATTAACCGGCGATGGATCGATCGCCGATCGACGATCGACGACCGATCGACAACCGGCCGTGGCCGTCGATCGGCCATCATCATCGGCTGTCATCGCGATTGCCGACGGCCGATCAGTCGGCCGCCGACGGCCGCAATGGCCGCCGGCCGCCGCCGTCGCCGATCGCCGTCGGCCGCCGATCGGCCACGGCCGTCGTCGATCGTCGCTACCATGGTCGTCACGGCCGCTAGTCGGTTGTCGTCGGCTGTCGCCGGCCGATCCGCCGGCCGCCGGCCGGCTTATCGTCGGTCGCCGGTCGGTCGCCGACGGATCGTCGCCAATCGACGGTCGACCGACGACCGACGACCGACGACTGACCCCGATCGCCAAACGCAGCCTAAATATCATTTGTATGCAATAAATCACATTTGTATGTATGCAATAAATTACATTTGCATGCATGCAAATGGGAAGCTTGTAATGTAATCTGGATTACATGAGTTTTGCTTTGTAATCCAGATTACAAAACTTTAGTGTCTTTTGTAATCCAGATTACATTACATTACAATTCTAAGACAGTAACAAACAAAGGAATCTAGATTACATTAAAAGGCAGATTACGGCATACCAAACGCGGCCTAAAATATTTGTGGAATGTTGTTGATGATTTGTAAGGTATAGATTTCGGTCCGGCTAATCAAAGTCTCGCCTTATGTCGTAGATATACATACCTAAAAGATAAATTGAAATCCATTTAGTTCAAATAAGAGGAAAAATCTCGTCCATACCAGGGAATTTGATTTCCTATGACAAAAAAAAAGACAAAAAAAAAGAGAGGATACCATCCAAATTAAATCGTATCTACCATCCGATCTTATAAAAAAAATAGATAAGTTTTATTTAAGGCTCAATCATAGATTAATTTTGAAAGAATCCTCTAGGAGATAAACCTGACACATATTAATCTCTACAAATCTAATAATACCACGGAAGAAAACTTTATTAGCAATCTCAAATAAAGAATAGTTTGATGCACGAAATTGATCTATTATATATAATTTTATTTTACTTTTGCAAAAATATTATTTGCGAGATTCAAACGTGTAACTTCTAGATAATACAATAGCAATAAATATTATTAAATAAAATATTTTTATTGAAAACTTTAAAATAAAATTAATAAGATTAAATAAATAATACTAATGAACCGGATAGTTAATCGCCAATTCAATCATCAATTTGAATTGTATTGAATCGGTGGTTCAAATCATGATGAATTCATCAATTTATTTGAAGGCAAACTCCTAACTCACCTGTCTTACAGATTGATCCGTTGAACTGGATCAACGGATGATAATCAAATCCAGAGGTTCCTGGTCCGAGATCCATTGCACCCAGCCTTAGGGCCTGCAATATAACATCGACGTTATTTTTATTTAGGGTTTACAGAAGTTGGCCTTGCTGCTCCACGTCGCCGGGGCTTCTCGCTGCAGAGGAAGGAGAAAATGGCAGATTCGAAGGCCGTCACCATTCGCACTCGCAAATTTATGACCAATCGCCTCCTTTCCAGGAAGCAATTCGTTGGTTTCTTAATCCCCGCACCTCTCAGTTCCTCTATTATTGGAGGACCAATTTTGTGATATATCTCGGTTGGTTTCAGGTCATCGATGTTCTTCACCCAGGGAGAGCTAATGTGTCTAAGGTACAGTCTTTGCTTTGATCTTCGCCTCCATTTTGTAGTGGATCTGTTCTTGTTGATGGAGTCGAGCGCGTCTGCCCTCCCCTCTGGTTTGTGTGGTTTAGGCGGAATTGAAAGAAAAGCTGGCGAGCCTCTATGAAGTGAAGGACCCGAACACAATCTTCGTGTTCAAATTCCGGACGCACTTTGGAGGGGGCAAATCTACCGGCTTTGGTCTGATCTATGACACTGTTGAGAATGCAAAGAAGTATGAGCCCAAGTATCGGCTAATTAGGGTATTCTTCTATCTCTCCATCCCGTAATCCCCAGAAGGTTGCCATTGTTGTTTGTTATCTTGATCCTGATACTTATAATTAGTTGGAAGTCTAGTCCTTGTATGGATAATTGGAGATTGATAATTCTCTGTGAGTGCATGACATAAACGAAGGTCAGTTGTTTCAGAAGTTTATGGATATGCCTCAGAAAATTCTCTTCATTTTCGCAATCTGCATCTCGCAATGACTAAAGAAAACCTAGGTTTACTATATTTTTTGATAATTGGTAAGAGAGGAATGTTATTGCAAAGTTAAACATAGTTGTTGCAGAAGTCTGAGGAAGACGCTTATCTAACCTTAAAACATGTCTCAGCATTCTCAACTTTCCACAGTCTACAATTAGAATTAATGAGGAAGAGTGTGAAGGCTGTCAATATCTTTTGTTTGTACTTTTAATTCAATGTTATTGTTTCGTTTCATTAATATTATGGCTTCTTCCACACCATGGAAATTGTGTTCATACAGAATGGCCTTGCAACTAAGGTAGATAAATCCAGGAAGCAGATGAAGGAAAGGAAAAACAGGGCAAAGAAGATCCGCGGTGTTAAGAAGGTGATTCCCCAATCTGATATTTACAATGTTTTAAATCTAGATCTCTACTACTGAATAAATACTCATAGTTCTCTTTGTTAAACCACACCAACTAAAATGTGCTTGAATATTTTCTACTAAAATTCACTAGAGATGCTTACTGTTTTTTATCTTTTGATTTTCAGACAAAGGCAGGGGATGCTGCTAAGGCTGGGAAGAAGAAATGAGCTATCAGCATCTTTCCTCGTCAACTGTTTGTGTTTGTTACTGTTGGATAGTTGCTAAAGGTGTAATCTCGTCGAGTTAATTTTTCTTAATCTACATCTTGAGTAGTTGTTCACTACGGAGACCTTTTCAGCTCAAGTTTAGCTGTTTATCTCTTATGATCTTATTATTTTGTGAACTTTCTAGTTTATGCAAAAAGATTGGAACCGTCAATCTAACGATTCTCATCGGTCTATTCCATAACATTGTAAGAGAGATAAATCACGAAGAGTCTCATAGGTCTTGACATTGTAGCCTAGACACATGGAGTTATTTGAATCCAAGAAAAAATTTCAGATCTCCGAAATCGATCTATGTCACTTCTGTAAATACTACCGTACTTTAACTACCATGCTATCTATATAGAGACAACTTTATGATTGTATGGTAGCTATTATTCCTGTCATTATTTGCTTGCAACTTTTTTTTTTGTAAAGGTCATCATTATGCTCAAATGTTTAGAGTACAATAAGCCTTCATTATGCATTACTGAGACAAAATAATGGCAATGGGATATTGTAGTTACAAAGAGAGCTGGTCATTAAAACATTTCCAAAAGTGAATTTATGTAGGGTAAAAGGTCATTAAAACAAACAAACGACTCATGCAATTGTTCTCATTTTTCCTATCAAATGTCAACTCCATCGACTGATTTTTGGCTTTCTACATCACGAAGTATATATATGAGATAAAAGTACTGATGCAGCTAATGTGATAACAATAGTTGAAAGATTGAGAGCCCAGTAGCTTTGGTAAGTCTGAAAGCGGATTCTTAAGTAAGCATCGATTTAGATCACGACTGGCCATCGATGCACTCTCCTTTCAGACTTGCCACTAGGTGCGATTTACTCCTCCACCGGTAGAAGCGATGGAGGGCGGCCGCTAATGGCCATTTAATAGTTGAAAGATTGAGTAACATACACTAATATCTCCACATAAAAGTATGATTCTATTCCTTGCATGTTAAAGAATTTCGTATAAACAACCAAAATTATTAATCAGCAAGCTCCGACTAATCGCGTCAAACGTAAGGACGAAGATGTAGCATGATCGATAAGACACTTCACAATCACAAAAACCGAAATGGAAATGAGTACTGTATTGGACGATCATACTTCAGGAATGCAAAAAAAAAAGTTGCAGTACGGAACAAAAAGTCCCTGCGAAACCGTAAGCTCACTTAGCACCACCAAGAACCGATCTAAGAAGGGGATCAAAAGGCGCGTACCTTCCCGGATCTCCTCCGCTGCCGTTCGTTGTCCGATCACCGCGTCGACGTTCGCCTTCGTCTTCCGACCGGGCTCCCCTTCCCGCGAGATTCCCCCGCTACTAGCCAGCGCGTCATCGGCGATCGGGCCAGATCGATGTGTCAGATCCAACCGGCTATCTTCCCCGATGATGACCCACGGCGGAGGCGAGAAGATGCAGAGAATTTTGATCGACGCGTGCAAATCTTTTGCTGCCTCGTCGCTGCTGTTGCCCTGCTGCTTGCTTCCTTTCGCCCTAACGAGACCGAGCTCTGGAAGCTTTTCAAGCTCTTTACCTGGCAATCAATCATTCGTTTTCATAGAAGAAAAAGGCGAAGTCCCTCCTTTTATAGGAAACTGAAACCCTGCCCACGTTATGGTGACAAGTTTCTCTTTGCCCCCAAATAGTTCTTTAATTTACGGTTTGAACTGAAATATTATACTATACAATTATATGAGTTTTAGTTATTAGTTAGTGTTAAAAGATTTAAATAAGAAAAATATTGGATTATGTCCTTTTTATTTTTGTTCAAATTTAAAATAAATCCAATAATCTCCTACATATATCCAATCCATTTGATTCATTTAAAAAAAAAAGATTTGATAATTTTAATTTGATTCCTGTTGCATATTATATTAATTTAATTTTACATTTTTTTTAAGTTACCACTTGTGTTAAAGTTAGAAACTAAAAAAAAAAAAAAAAAATCCTTAAATGCATCCGTAAATTGATGCTCTAAATTTTGATGGGCGAAAACTTTTTTAAAAACCCCAAAAAAATGGATTGCGTTCTACAATGAATGTACGTATGTTTTCGTGGCTTATACATCGAACTCTGGGAGCTGGTGCAGCGTTCAAACTGAACCGGCAAGGTGCTCTCGAATTTAGGTTGACAGTTTGATCTCTAGAGCTCAGGTCAGTAATTCGATCCCCAAAACTTAAATCAATCGTCCGATATTCGAAGCTCAGATCAACAGTTCGATCTCTAAAGCTTAGATTGGCAGTTTGATCTCCAAACCTCAAGTTGACAAGTCAGTCTCCAAGTTCGATGATCCCCCGAACTTAGACAATCTCTTGAGCTCAGACGACTCCACGAGCTTGATTTCGACAATCAAATTGGAGCGTCTTCATAATTTCATGAAGTCATATCTTTATGATTTTCTCCAAAAAAAAAAAAAAAAAAAATTACATCTCCATAATCTTCTTGCGATTCGCTCTAAGGAACCATGTCTCAATGATCTTCTCGTATACACCGCGTCACATTTCTCTTAAAAAAAAACACATTCTCCTCTCCGTATATAAAACTAGAAGAAAGAGAACGCAAGATGAAATAATCTTCAAAATATACATCAACTTCCTTTTTCACCCGCAAGATACTTTTGATCCATATAACCAAATAGAGAGATAATTGAACTGACAAGCTGAGCGCATCGAAAAAGATTAATCTATATTCAATCGGGAAGTTCTATAAAATGAAAATTAGATCTACTATATTATATAGCGCTGAATATTAAACTACGACTTGAACACATGAACAAAAGATGAGAATTACAGATATAAAAATATTAAAATAAATATACGGATATATCAATAAATATTCTAATTAAACGATGTAAAACAATGCCAAATATACATATCAAACGAAGAAGATAAAAAAAAATTTAATTAACGATAATAAAATAAAATAAAATTTATTTAAATATAAATAATAATCTAATAGGAGATAGAATCTAATAGTATAGAAAGATTCATATAATCGATCTTATTAGGATAAAATTTTATTGTTATTATTCTCTCCATCCCTGATCTCAGACCGGATCAAACTTCTTTGGGTTTGCAGAAAGGAAAGCCCATTTGCAGTTACAGGTATTATCTATAGAACGCCTGTGGATGGAGTTCTTTGTCAGCAATCAGTTTCAGCCAAAGCAAGCTAATAATAGCAACAGAATGATATACAGTTCATTTTTAGACGGTTTGGAGTACTAGATCTCAAGGTAAACCTTGTCTGCCCTGTTGTGCCACCAGTTTCGCGATCAAATGGGAACAAGATCATGCCTTTCTGGTGTAAGCAAGAAGAATTCAAATATTCACTTTCTGGTGTTACATTCCTGAGCTACTCGATTAACGTACAACACAACACAGTTCCTTCCACAGCTTCATAGCTTTAATCAGGACCCGGAATACTTGAAAATTTTGTCGTAAGTTGTCTCTCTACACTGCAACTACACTGATTTACATAGATTCTTTGTTGTTTTCTCAACAGTAGAACATTACCCTCTTGACCTTGTCTTTCAAGGCAGGTAGGGGTTTCACAGAGGATCCATTTGTCTGGTGCATACTTCGCGGTGGACTTTCAGTTACCTCTGGATCCATGTAAAACCGAGCTCGAAAAGCAGCGAGGTGCGCATAATAGGCAGGCGGCACTGTTGGATCATTAATAGGGGAGTATCAGAGAGAAGTGCTATGCTTTATTGGTCAATCTAAGAGAATGAAATTGCTAAAGAATTCTTCAGTATTGGCAAAAACAGGTTTTCCGAGCTGTTTATCATCTGATAAAAGATTATAATATCTCTGTGATACATAAAAGATCCTTACCAATCGATACAGACCGAGTGCACCGGGCATACCTACAATGACAAGTTATTTTTCAGGTAAGAATATCGATCAGACATTATAAGAGACGAGTTTCCATTAGAACTATACGTGTAGCAGAGATTGTTTGTAAGAGTCTGCATTTCATCGGCTGAGAAATTGTTCTCGTCCCATAGAACATGGTAATGGGCTGGTCGACTAGTACCCTGCCAAATACCGCATTAAACTTGTTGATTATTCCTCCATGAACATTTGCAAACCATGTGACTTGAAAACTATGAATGTTGAATGCAGATAGACTACAAGTTCTTGCTTGAAAGCCATGAATGCTGGGTGCAGATAGACACCAAGTTCTTGCAATAGGGAATATGCAAAACCAAGCAGGCAAACAGAGAATCCACATCTTTTCGATTCCTATAATTTATATGCGATTCTAGCTTCTCGTAATTTATATGCATTCGCAAACCATGCGACTTGAAAGCCATGAATGCTGGGTACAGATAGACAACAAGTTCTTGCAATAGGGAATATGCAAAACCAAGCAGGCAAACATAAAATCCACATCTTTTCGATTCCTATAATTTATATGCGATTCTAGCCTCTCATTCTAGCTTCTCGTAACCTCCCGATTGTAATACAGGTTTGAAAACAACCAGAGCTTAGCCTTCCTAGCATTTGATTTTACTACTAAAAATCCTATCTTGCACTGGTTTTATGCAGAATAACTAAGAAGCATGCTAGAATAACTAAGAAGCTTTCGAGGTGCCTGACCTGTATTCCAGCATGACTGCATAGGTAGAAGTCAAACTCGGCAGGATGACAGATCTTGGAATCAACCACAGTGCCTGCCGAAAAAACATCAGCATTAGGTCAAGTCTAATTGTGCAGCGAAGAGTTTGAATGTTCTTGTTTAATCTGAAAAGTATGTCAAAATAATCTCTCTTTTCGCAATCATGACTCAGAAAATTTGCAAAGTTTGCCGTATACTTGTATTACCTGGTAGGATGTTTCCACTCTTGTCTGTGCTGCTTCTATCCTTGTGGATGTTTGAAAATAGCCTCGTATGATGGCGTTTCTGAACCACCACGAACGTTACCGGAGGCTGGTAATTTGGTTCCAAGGATGCGCATGCCTGAAAATAATAAATAATTAGCAGTAATTTCAAAGAAATTTGCATAAATAAGTACTCTGAATTGTGCTAACCTTGCGAATAGCATCTAGTTCATACAGCAACACTTGATAGAACTGTCCTTCACTAACACCATCCCTGCAGTTTTGGTCGAGGACAAGATTTAGAAGTCTAAAGTGTATTTGGTTAAATACAGATTTTGACAAGAAGATACCTGTAAAAAATAATCCTTAATGGTTTTTGTCCTGTTGCCTTGCGAAAAGATATGAGAAGTTCTCTGCAAAAATGGAGCAAAATAGATGCAACTATTCATATATTTGCACTGAAGCAGAGTGTTTGGATTAACCTAAATGCACTGAAAAAAGCAATTTAAAACTGTTTGGCTTTTGTTTTGATTATTAAGTTATTTGAAATTACTGATTCTGAGAAGCTTTAGACAAAACTGATTGGTTAAATGAACTTGCTAGTTTAGACATAAGATTTCACAACTAGAACACAGATCATAACCTCCAAACGCAGTAATTGCCATTGACCATGAAGTGAACAATTTCTAGTTTATAATTTAGGCCAATGTTGATAATGTGATCGAATCCATGCAAACCTAATCATGCCGCCTGTAACGATACCATGCTGGGGGTCATGCCATGTTTTGTAAAGATCCTGAATCAGTTCCTGTCGATGAGCCTGAGCACATACTAATCCAGCATATTTTGTGACTTCAGGCCAGTCTTGAGAGGCAACAACCTGAAATAAGAAAGGAGAAACAGAAATTTGATGAGTGCATTCTACAATGTGCATACACAAAGTGATAAAGGATTTTAATGTATTACAGCAGCGATAGAAGGGCTAGAATCTTCTGTCTCAGGGTGAGTTACATCTGCTCCAAATATAATCGTCGGAATATCGCTCACTAATGGAATTCTCCAACTTATAGCATCTAGGAGAACAGTATTTCTTCCTCCCATCTACAGAAAGAACATAGATAACATTAGCATAAGGTTGAGTATGCAAAAAACTTGTAAACTTGTTTAAAGCACCTCAAAATTACCTTGACATTAATTTTGAGTGAGACATTCGCAAGATATTGCTTGCTTATCTTGAACACATGCTTTGTTAGGCAGCATTGTGAGATCAACCCCAAGTCAGTTTCACATATTCGTTTAAGATCACCTGCAGACAAAACTTCATGTAAAACATGGCTCCAAAGCTCAAACAAAAGACGGAGATATGGAAGGATGCAAAATTTGAGTGCTTACCATATAAAGATCCATTATTATCAGGAAGGATAGCTACAAGAAGCTCAAGCTCTTTGCCTTTCAGTTTGTTTGTTGCTGCATTATATACATGTCTTAGGGCCTTCTCCACTTGTTCAGGTCTAGAAGAGTGAATTGGGAAAACTGGTTCTCGGTTGAATTCCTGATGAAAAATGCAGTTACATTATACTAAAGATGATTGAAAAAGAAAATAAATAAGAAAGCGAAGTGAAAAAAATTGTACCATTCCAGAGACTTGGCACATTTGTGCTAGCTCCTGACAGAAACTATGAGCTGTGTTCTCTTGAACACTTCGAGAAAAGTTAATGCAAGCCCAATGATTTACTGTACATCCATTGATCACTTTCTGCATCGAAACAGCAAAATTCAACCATCAAGATACATGCTCCAGAAGGCATGTATATTTGATAATCTGAGGTGAGCATCCTCCCCTATTATATTCTAACAGGCCAAGTTTCATTCGAATCGTAGTATACCATAATTCAAACCATAAGTAAATGTAGGTGAGCCTATTAATACTCTTAAGGTTTGATAATGCAGTAAGATTAAATAAATGGACCTTATTCATCATGTTCCACTGACCAACTTGAGGTAGACACTCCTTTTCTTTGCCAGTTTCATGGTATTTTAGCTACATAATGAAATGGAGTTACTCGTCACAAAAAAAAGGTGGAGCAAGTTGTAACTTTTAGATCAAAAAAATTGAATAAGCTACATTTACCCATGGAGCAGGAAGTACTCGGGCCTCCACTGAGGTTAGCTTGTCACTTATGTTTATTCCAAATTCCTTTGCATAGGGATCATTCCAATAAGCATTTTGGCGAACTGTCTGAGAAAAGAAAATTACAGCACATTGAGATGAACACTGTTCATGGAGACAAACATCGATAAAAAAATATATATATAGCCCAAAATAGCCTAAATAAGAAAGAACATAATTCAAGATTTAGAAGCATATTGTACGACTTGGCTAACAAATGAGATTACACTAAGGGAAGCTTGGCCACAAACAACAAATGACTAGCTGGCACTAAGAATTAAATTGTTGTTGGTTGAACAAGACAGAACAAACAAGAACTGCATTTCAACCATTCTACAAACAGTTACTACAATCACAACTTAATCTGTAGGACTAGATGTATTCACAGATGAAGTGTTAGTGCATAATAATACACTAACCTTTTCTATAAATTTGACAAGCATAAAAATGCTTGACGTTAACTTTTATGTTGTTTCAGACATCAATAGCCGCATATTGCAAGAAGTACACCCAGAATAAACTCAGATGCATATCTTGATCCCTGTTGAAGTGTGAATGATCTCTACGCCGTTGTATGTACCAAAGTGAGCCACCAGTGAAGAGCCTAATAGTATGCTGTTATGATAATCCAGAAGGCAATCGCAGGTAATATCCTATGATCGGTGTTGAAGTGAATGCTATATAGCTTTATTATCTATAAATTCAATTTCAACAAAAATCAAGTTAGAAACCACGTTTATCAATAAGAAACAGATTCAGAAACTTTAGTGTCCATTTAATTAGCCATGTCTATCAAACATTTCTTGTACTTTGAACTTGTTCTTCTTTGTTTTTACTGTAAGCGCTCAATCAATTCTTTAACAGCCTCAATATTTTAATATGATCCATACAAACTACCAACTTACTTCCTGGGTATCATGCACATCTTTGCATCAAATGCATCGAACTACCACTAGAAGTACAACAATGGCACACAGTTGATGGTTAAAACAACATACCTGTAAAATATCCATTTCTTGTTCTCTGGGTCTCTGGCATGTAACTTTTAGCAAGGAAGTAATTTGCTTTTCATTCAACCTCTTTGTGTATCTCTGACCCTCCACTATTTTGCAAGCCTGCATGCCACATAATCAGAGACGAAATGACCCATTAAATTGATCATCATTATTCACGAAGCTTACCTCCATTGGTAGATAATTTGCTTTCTTCTGATTTCCTACTTGAAGGCAAGGAAGATGAGCAAACTGAATTGTAAACTCATACATCTCTTTGAAATATTCAACCACAGATTTCATATTCATCTGATCATCAACTGGAAAACTGTTTAAATACCAGTCAAGATTTTTGAAGAAAAATTACAATTTCAGTCGTGTAATCCATTTCTGTATCGAAATTACTAGGAGGCTAGAATAGCATATACATTGAAAGCGTCTGATTTACTACTTTTTGTCCTATTTGAACCACATTGCACAACTCGCAAGCTAGCATTTTGCATAAATTTTGGTGCCATCCGTTGTGTGATGTAGAAAATAATCATTTTTTTACTTTGTGATTAATGACCAGAAACAGTTGTGTTGCCATTTTACCAGTATTACATGGAAAATAATACTTACATAAGTTCCATTGTAGGCTGTGATGTCAAGCCAGAAACTCGATATTTCCGTCGCACACTTCCTCTGTGTGTGACCTCTACTTTAACCCCTCTCAGAGCTTTCTTGATCTGTGATGCATTGGCAATTATGAATAGTGATCTAGAAAAAGCAACTCGATAATTTTATTGGAAATCAGAAAGCATAAATAAATGGCACTTGGGATACAAAACGGGAAAAAAAAAATTTACATTAGTATAACATTCCTAATTATCCTGCACTTGAGACTTTAGATTTACACTAGATTTTGTAATTCTATGTACTCACAATTGTGATGCCATTTTTCATATTATGGGATAACATTATTTACTATAATTTTTTATGTTTTATTCACATAATGTTAAAAAAGTTGAATCCAAATTTAACCCATAAGAATCTGTGATTAAATTTTGCTAAACAACATTTCACCATGAGGTGATGGGTACTTATGTAGACCAAAAAGTAGACCCGACCACAAGCAGGTCCAGCCCTAACTCAGCCCAAGCCCATAACGGGGTCAACGGACTGGTCACCTGTTGGCCCAGATTAACTAGCCAAAACAGTTGAATCGACAATTCAAACCACTGATTCAGTGGTTTTAATTTTTTTTTCAAAAAGACCGTTGGAACTGTCGGTTTCAATGAGATTTTTTAACGACTGAGATCATTTGACATTTTTTTTATCAATGGTTACAATTTAGTGTCCATTATGTTCCAAATTCTATATATAGAATGCTCATTTCATCATTTTCATAATATCTTCTCTACTCTTCTATCTTAATTTCACAATTTCAATCGCTTTCGGCTTTTCTTCGATTTTAATCAACTTCGATTCTTCGATTTCAATGGAAGGGCAAGGCGGTCTTCATTCTGAATATTAATCCTGAGTCCAAGAAGGTTCAATTCACTGATGACAAATCAAAGCAATTTCTGACAATCGACATACAAAGAAGTACCGAAATTTCCAAGGTATGAGATCTTTTAGCTTTAAAATTATTAATTTTTACTTAACATTTTGAGAAAGTCATTCTTCCAAGGTATGAGATCTTTTACCTTTAATATTATCAATTTCTGACAATCGACATACAAAGAAGTACTGAAACTTCCAAGGTATAGGATCTTTTACCTTTAAAATTACCAATTTTTAGGTGGCATTTGGTTTGAGTGTGGAAATAGGAATGAGTTTCATAGCAACTGGAATGGGAATGGATTTAGTCATTCCAATAATGTTGTTTTGTTTATAAGCTAGGAATGGGGGCGAATGCAGCGTCGACATCGCCGCCGATAGGCGACATCAATGGGCAGCAGGCGACGGGCCGCGGGAGGCGGGCGACGACAGCATTGACGGGCGACAAACAACATACGGTGGGCGGCTGACGACACCGACGGGCGATGGACGACTGCTGACGGCACCGACAGGTGGCAAGCGACGACCGGCGACGGGCAACAACGTGCAACGGTGGGCCAATGGGAATGAAATCCAAAATCCACCCTTGAAATGGATTTTGTTCATTTCCATAAAATTAGAAATGATTCCCATAACCTCATTCCCAAATCCATTAATCAAACACTCTATATTATTCTCATTCTCATTCCCTCATTCCAAACCCATGAACCAAATACCACCTTACTAAACATTTTGAGAAAGTCATTCTTCCCTTAAAAAAAAAACGAGCAAAATGCAAAGATTGCAATGTCTCGCATAAATATCAATCGAATGGTGATTATGGGTCATTACAGTAACACATCGAAACAAAGTACCCTAGAAAATTTAGGTTCGACCATTCTCAAATGCAACTTTCAAAATTTTTTAGTCCATCGAAAATACGAATGCAAATTTATTTAAATATTCTGATATTAAATTAAAAGAATCGTTAACTATATTTGTTTATATAGAGCATCTTTTATTTAATTTTGGATCTAAATGCACTTTTAAAATTTTTTGTCAAGAATCTCTTAATCAATTTGCTAAACGTGTTTCATGAACTATACTTAATTGACCAATTAAAAAATTAATAAGACTAAAACAATTTTAATTGAAGAATTTGGAAAGTTAATAATAAAGTATTTTTATGTTCGAATATTTAGAACGATCATTGGCAAACTTATTTCTATATGAGTGTGATTTGTCATTCGATCAATAGCTCTTAGACAATTCAAAAACATCTATTAGCATATCAAATTTTTAACGAATCATATGCTGCTCATAATATTTCTTAATTATTATGTTTAATTTTAGAACAATATGGATTACCTAATAAAATATTTTCAATTTCATTTAATAATACTAGTTCTAATACTGCAAGTATAGATGAATTTAAATTAATTTGTTAGCTTACTATTAACGGTATATTTTTCCATATTCGCTGCGCATGTCATGTTTTAAATTTGCATTCATGATGGATTAAAAATTTTAAAAAATCAAATAAAGCAATTAAAATTGTTATTTCTTATTTATGATCACATCTAATATAATGAAACAATGGAATAAATTATGCAAAATTAATGAAATGACACTTAAAAAATTTATATGTGATGTACCAACACGTTAGAATTCAAATGTATCAATTACTTCAAGTTTCATTTCAAGACAGAAAATTATTATATTCATTTGTTGCTTAAGTAATTAATAATCTTAATATATATTTATCTTCATAGCAATAAATATATACAGTAGTATTTACGACATTTTAAAAATATTTAATGATGCAACCAAATAAATTTTCGATGTTTATTATCCTATCTCTCATTTAATTATAATGAAATTTTATAACACAACTTAATTTTAAATGAATATATTAATAATAAATTTTTATTTCTTGTGTATTAACAATGAAAGCAAAATGAAAAAAATATTTTATTATATTCTTGATATTTTTTTAGTTGTATTTGATTTAGACCTAGATTAAAGTTAGATGTTTTATATGAAATATTAATTATGTATTATGATGTTTTAATTCCAATACAAGATTATTTTTCTTTGATTCTACTATTATAGTACAAAATACTAAAAATAATTTATATAAAATTTATAAAGAATATAATTTAAAATATGGATTAGAAAGTAATGTACCGAAATTTCAAAATACTAATAATAATAGTATAAAACTTACAAAAGTACAAATTTAAAAGAATGGGACAAAACATCCGTGAGAAATTTGAAAATTATTTAACGACTTCTTTTAATTTTAGTGTATAGATAGCGAAATAAATTTTGATATTTTACGATAATGGTTGGAGAAGACTCAGAATTTTCTTATCCTCTCTATCATAGCAAAAGAAATCTTAACTTGTCCGATGTCAACCGTCACCGTATAACAAACGTTAAATTCCAAAGGAAACATATTGAATGAACGATATTCTACTTTGTTCCCTAATTCTTAGAAACAGGGACACTGCTTGATGATTGGATAAGAACTGAAAAAAGAATACAAAGAATGCAACTTTCTAAGGACAAAGCAAAGGAATTCAATACCAAAGGAAGTACTACAACTACGAGAATAAAAAATAAAAGTGAATTACATCAATTCCTAAGATAATAAGGGTAAAAAAAATAATGGAACTGCATGACCTTTGATTCTCCTATACTCTAAGGGGATATATAAGCAACTTAAATAAGTGAAAATCTTTTTTTAATATATTTAAATTTTTAAATAATAATAATTTCGAACCGTAAACCGAACTGTGAACTGACGATTTTGAACCATGAACCGAACCATAAATCGACTAGTCTGAACCATGAACCATAACCATCTTAGACGGTTAAATTAAGGATTAACCTTTCACAAACCGTCGATTCCAAATCGTGGTCGAGTCTACCCAAAAGGCCAAAATGCAACCCTATTTTAACCATTTATGGGATGGTTAATCTATGGCCTATAGGTTTCGAATAGATGGAAAATGTTCCTCTTCACTTTTAACTCACATGGTTTTCTTACAGATACAGATGGCCATTATAAGGAGATAGAAAGGATGATAACCTAATCCCTTCGAAGAGATGGCTGGCAATAAAGATATGCTTTAATATATTGATTTCTCATTCCTGATCCCTTCGGAGAGATGGCAGGCAATAAAGGTATACTTCAACAAACAGATTTCTCATTCTTCTATTTATATATGTAATGCGATCTGAAAAACTAAAATATCCTACAGTATGTTCATGTAAAGAGAAAACATTAACATGGACTAAAACTGCTCTCTTGCAGAAGCACACCTTTATCCGATCAGCGTCTGACAATGGCTTAGACAATACATCTTTGCCTAGGATCTGAGCTACAAACTCAATCACAGGAAGAGGATCGATGAATGCTGTCGAAGACATATCTGAACAACCATAATTAATGAAAGTTAGGGCTTCATATCACAGTGACCATAGGAACAACAAATACACACCAATATTTAGTGAAAGTCCCATCTGTGTTGGTCTAATGCTCTGGTAGAAGCCGCACCATGACTGTAAACCGTCGCCGAGGCGTTGTGGCCTTCTGATATCTGGGGAGTAAAAGCATCTTCCAACGGATATGTATCTAATAGCCAGAATTTGCACAAAGTGTTCAAACAGCAGCTAGGATTTACTAATGGGTGAAAAAAATAGCACCTTTGATTCGATAATTCCCTTAGAACAATATCAAGAACTTGAAGGGCTTCTCTAGGAGCATCAGTCTGCCGTCCAGCAATGAATTGTCTCAAATGGTGAAGATCAGTTCGAGCAACGAACTTGATGCTAACTCTATACTCCCTGACTCTTCGCCACAAAAGCAGTAATTTAGAGCCTCATCCACAGTTTGAGCATGTGAATTAGCGTTAACAATAAGAAACCAAATCAAGAACAAGAAAAGAGAGCAAACAGAAATTAAACCTAGATAATCCCGCTCCTTCGTCATCCTCCACGAGATTTACAGCGAACTCCTTGGAGTGGAAAGGCAAACTCCCAGCTGTGTAAAGACTTTTCCTTCCATCATAAGCAGGAAGTCTCATGCCCAACTCAGTCTCCCTATACAACCGCACCATTTCTGCAATGATAGCCCTATTTGTGCTCCGCGAACTCACTTCCGGCGTGATTATCACCTGCAATTTAGAATTCCTCATCGGAGAACCATAGAAAAGCGACCCCATGTAAGCCAACAAGTAGTTTGTAAATGGAAAAGGCACACCTACGTCGTACTGAGTCAAGTCCTTGTCGGGCAACTCGGTGAGGAAATGGTTGGCCTTGACAATGCACCGGCTGCCCTCCTGCCCAAACCCCGGACGTCGGCAAAATGTGATACCTTTGCTCGAAACAGGAGGAGAAATGCTCTCAATTGCAGCTTCCTGATCGAGCTTCACTTGCCGGGGGGTCGTCGGCTTCCCTCTCCCTCGTCGACGACCGGTGCTCTTGGCCTCCTTTGGCGGGACGACGTCAGCCTTGTGCTGCTTCACGCTGCTCTGAACGGGCTTCTTGGACAGGATGTGCTTCTCGGCCTTGAGTTGGCTGGGCACCTGACGAGTGGGCATGGTGGCGACTGCGGCGAACAGCAACGGCGAAGGGAGGAAGCAAGGCCTTTCTCTCTCTACAGCATCTAGCATTGCGCTCCGGAGCGAACCGGCGTCAATCTATTCACCAATCCTCTCTGCGAGCAGACACACAGAACAAGAGCGAAAAGTAAGCATTGTGACGGAAGGTTTAAAGAGGATGTACGACGAAGCCGTCGCAGCGACAACAGTAACAGCAGCAACAGAGACGTGAGACATGGCATAAATAGGAGCATTGAGAAACGTTGAGGCGCTCAATCTGAGCCAGAGTACAGATTGAGGAGAAGCAAGAAGCCATCAGAAAAGCGAAGCAGTAGAAAATAGAAACGTGGATAGTAACGGTCGCCATGATACAAACAGACGACCATGCTGACCCACGCCATTTGACCACCTTCTGCTCCATTAAGAAACGCAGCTATCAGGCTGAGCAAAAGGCCAATTCCTGAAACGCAAGAGACGGTGATTATCGAGAAGGTAGGGGCGACGATATTATATGACAAAAGAAGAATCCACTAGGAGCAGCAGAATGGGCACACATTGGAAATGACAGTTGCAAGCGCAGTGGGATCCCGGCATGAGAAGACCAGGAAGGGAACAGTGGCTGGTTTTACTGTAAAAAAGAAATGGATGGGGATGGAGGAGTAGCTATGATAATCCTGCAATGGTGTCGTTTTCCGGCGGGCTCGGATTTGGGCTACAAAATGGAATGTACAGGGAAGGACAAGCGTCGCGCTTCCCCAGAAGCCCAAGGGACAGTTCGTAGCATTCAGCAGCCGCCCAGCCCGTAATGCTGCAGCAGGGATAGAGAGAGAGAGAGAGGAAAGGACCAAGAGTGGCTTTTACTGTAGACTCCGTAAGCTCGAGCATTAAGGTGCGCCCTGCTCGTGACTGGAACACGAGGCTAATGGCCTGCACAGATCCACGGATGGACAGTGTAGCTGGAATCATTACTGCAGGCTCGAATTTAATATGGGTCGGAGGAGCGACCACTGCTTCCCTGATCTTGCTCGATTACTTGGCCTCTTTTGGGCTTATAGGCTCAACAGAGAGGGAGACGAAGGGCGCACTAAAGTCGGCTGTGAGTGGCTTCTGGTTGCGGCGGTCGGTCTCTGTGGCCCGTTGCGCGGCCATCGAAGGTCTTGTCAAGCAATTTCCTCGGCGTCAACGTTAGAGTGATGCCGCCCAAAAGTGCAAATGGCATGAGCCCAAATCCAACCAAAAGAAAACGTAAAATAAAGAGAGGAAGAAGTTAAATTAATCGCGGTGACTGAGAACGCCAGCGATGATAATGATGAGGGGAGATGAAGACGACGACGACGACGCGAGGCACACGAGAGGTCCAGCGCACACGCAACATCGAGTGCTGGCTGTCAGAGGAGGTAGGAGCTCAGTGTCACGCTTGCAGCGAGGAGTGGGGAAAAGGACAGTGGCGGAGCAGCGAGACTGATCATGGACGAGATTTCTTCTTCCTCGTTCTGGGGATACAAAAAAAAGTGCGTGCGATTTTTATGCTTTCCTCCCTGCCATTAAAAAAAGAAGAAGAAGAACGATGATGATGCCTATCCACTCTCTCACGATTTTATTCTCTTCAAACACCCCCGAAAAGAACATAGAGGAGGAGAGAGAGAGGAGCTCTGTCGGCTACAATTCTGCTCATGCTTCTGCCATCATTGATCACCAAACTTGGGAGATGCCATCCTGTAAAGACGTGCCGCCCGAATAACGAAGACACTACCACAGAGCGTGTACCAACTGTCTACACTGGCCATGAACCAGCGACCAGACCACCATTAACGTGCCTGCTCTGTTCCTAAGTTTACCAGAGAAGATGTAGAACACTACTAGAAAACAGAAAACATACGATATCGTGTGAAAATTAAACCCAAAATTGCAACTTTAAAAAAACCGAGAGTAACTGAGAGGAAAAGCGAACCTCTGCTTCTACCTCCGCAACCAGATGGTGCTGCCGCTGTTCCCGTCTCTACTCGTGCACTGTCGAAGAGACGCGAGGTATCAAGGGAAGGAAAAGAGGCTTCTTTTGAGGAGAAAGGGCGTGCGACTGCGTCGTCTCCTCTGCGCTCGCATTTTATAATCTCTTCGACTTGCTGGGTGTGATTATAAAAAAGCAGAGCCCATCACATCCGTCGGCCAACGCCAAATCTTTATTTCGCGTCCTCCTTTCTCAACACATGGACGTGGGCTTTAATTGGCGATATGGTCTAGAGGAGGATGATGGAATGAATGGAGGAGACAAAGAAAGTGAGAAGGAGAGAGAGGAAAGGAAGCGGCGATTCCGAGGCAGCAAGAGCAGAGAATGTCCGTGGAAAAGAGGGAGGAAGACCATGCGCGAAGGGAGATAGGAGACAAAATGGAGCTAGGAAGAAAGAAGATAGCGATGGTAGCGAGCAGAGCGCAGGAGTTGGGCTCTCAAAAGCAGGGCAAAGCCATGGCTTCTTTCTTTGGAGGTTGATGACGATGCGGGCTTTTTATATAGAACTTGAGCTTTATTATTATTGTAACGTTCTACTAAAATTTGATTATATTTTTTTTATTAATAAATTATATATAATAAATAAGCTTAATCTTTATGAAAAAAAAAGTTTATGTATAATTTATAAATAAATTTATTTATAATTTAGGTTTTTATTTAAATAAAAAAACTCTTTGAATGCTCGGCGGCCTGAATATTGAGTAACCCTTTCAATATTTTGAATGCTCGATAATTCTAAAGCTATACACTTTAATCCAAGTGATTTTCGTATAATGAAATATATTCGTCGTGTCAATAAATTGAGATATAATAAGATATATAATTAAGAATATATTATTTCATGAGAGTAAGATTCTTTTATTCTAAAAATTATGTATAATAATTTAATAATTATATAATAAATATTATGCATGATAATTTAAACTAAACATACTCTAGAGATCAGAAGTTATACAAAATCAAAAACAGGTTATATATATATATACACCCCACTCTATTATGTACAGTGTTTTCATTGTATAGTGCACACAGTGAAAATATTATTCACAGTAAGACATCCACGCACAATCGTGCATCATATATATAAAAAATTTATTTGCTGAGCGTCAAAAATTTATGTGTTTGTGTGCGAATTTCTTATGTGAACAATGTTTTCACTATTCACAACACTGTTGTGAACAGTGAAAACACTATTCACAAAGGTAATTCATGTACAATCGTGCATGAATTCGACGCTCAGCTGAAAAGGATTGTGTATATATATATATATATATATATATATATATATACTCTTGATCAACAACGTATCGGGTCACTGTACGTCTGTGCACGCGCAATGAAAGTGAATAGTAATTTTATTGTTCGTACAGTTGAAGTGAATAGTGAAATAACTGTTCACTTCAACGCACATACACACATTGATCCAACGTACAAATTGATTGCCCCTATATATATATATATATATAAAAAAGGTAAAATAACCAATGGTAAGATAAGGAGGCTCTGATCTCATTTGAAGCTCGAGAAGTTTGATAAACTCAAAAGTTGAAGATCCGAAAGCACGAAAGCCATGGATGATTATCTCAACATGAAAGAATGACATCCACCTTAGATTACATTTAGTGATTATAGTTTTTGATTTATTTATTTTTTTTCCTTTTTGGACTTGTAACATGATGTTGTAATGATCTAAAGGCTCGATGGTAGTTGGTTGGGCAAAGAGTCTCATTGGCTTTCAATGCTAACTTTTGACATTTAATAGACTTGGAGACTCTTCCAATGAAGTGGTTGAAAGATATTTATTAGAGGGTTTTGTATTAAGTGCTCAAAAGAATCTTAAGGCTTTGAAATAATAGATTTGAATGCTATCTAGCTCTTCTTGGCCTACTCTTTTCACTTTCATTAATTTTAGAAAGAGGTAATGATTTGTCTAAGTGAAATTTTATTCAAGGTCAAGTTTGCTATAACTTATAGAAACCCCATTGAGTCGAGATTTCAACTCGGAAGGTTTTTATCCTCATTGTAGAAGCTTATCCCGCTAATTCTCGTAAAAGATAGTTATTATGAATTAGCAGATAGAAGTGATGCACCAAACACATTAAAGACTACGGTATGTGCGCAAGATCTTCAAAACATATTATATCCCTTGGTTAACTTCATGTTTTAGCATTGTTGCTATGTTTGTATTACCTTACGAGGAATCAATTCATATACGAGTTTGATATGTTGGGTTATGGGTGATGTACAGTGCGCAACTCGTGCACGATTGAGAATACATAGTAATTCTCCATCGCACGACAGTAGCTTGGCACTGTGCCTTCCGATCAGATTTCGATCGGACCACGGTCGGATTCTGATCGGATTACGATCGAAATTCGATCTGATTGAGACCGCGATCAACCATTATCGAGTCTGAATTTCAACTCGATCGTGCATGGCTACAATTATGTTGCAATTGTGGGCCTAGTGCCGACGGCGTGCATGACACCAATAATCCAACAGATTCAGGGATGAATTATAGCGCATTCTGTGAAATTACAATGCATTCTTCTTTACTATGCAATCACGAGGATCGAACAACTGAGCAAGCATCATATATATATATATATATATATATATATATATATATATATATATATATATATATATATATATATATATATATATATATATATATATATATAACGTCTTGTGGCGATACTACCTCGAGTGCACCCCTGAATAGAAAGGTGATTTTGGCATGCATTGTTGGATCGTCACCGTCGTCTTCGAAACAATGACGCACGACAAAAGTACCTTTGTATTCACAGATGCACATGAAAGGTGCACACGTTAACATTTATATATAAAGAGAGATGTTATCTTATACAACTCATCCGTGAGCACTTTTATTATCCACTATCCGATCGCTTCCGCACTATAGTCCAATCCTTGAACCCTAAGGGATAAGATAACGGATAATGAAGATGCTCACGGATGCTCGCAGATGAATTGTGTTGGATCGAAAGTGTCGCTAGAGGGGGGGGGTGAATAGCGATACGGTGTCGTTAAAAACTTTTGCAATAAGTAAAAAGCAAGTAGAGAATGCACAGCGGAAATATAAAGTAGACAAGATATTTTTACGTGGTTCACAATCTTTCGATTGCTAATCCACGGCCCTAGTGATCCTTGATCACGTACGGAGGGCAATTCACTAAAACCACTCCTCTTCGTTGGAAGTAGGAGCAACGATTACAAAAAGAAATCAAGGCAAAGGGACACTCCCCCTTTCCTTGTTACGATTAAAGCACAAAGACAATTTAAAGAAGTAGAACTTAAATAAATATACCGACAACTCTTATAAGTAGAAGATGTAGCTTTCGTTGTCGGCGGCACTTCGTCGTAGCAAATGTGAGTAGTAGTAGCGGCGTTACGACGGCGTGTTGAGAGCTCTTGAATTCTTGTTTTTGCTTGGAGTGAACATGTCTATTTATGGATATTGATCTATGAATTTAGACATAGGTAGTGTCCAAGGTGAGGTTCTTATCCCAACTCAAGGATGAGGTGTTTCATCCAACCACCTTGTGCCACCTCCAACCTTCTTGTGCGCCAACTCAAGGATGAGGTGTTTCATCCAACCACCTTGTGCCACCTCCAACCTTCTTGGGCGCCAACTTGAGGATGAGGTGTTTCATCCAACCACCTTGTGCCACCTCCAACCTTCTTGTGCGCCAACTCAAGGATGAGGTGTTTCATCCAACCACCTTGTGCCACCTCCAACCTCCTTGGGCGCCAACTTGTTGGAGCCATTCAACTTGTGCCACATCATGGGAGCCAACCATCTTGTGCCAACTCACCTTATTTTGGGCCCACCACAAGGAAGCTTGGTGATGGTTTGGATGTCCACCTTGATGCCACATCACCCTTTGTACCAAAACACGAGTCAAGTCCAAATTCACCCCTTGAAATTCGAGCTCTTCTCGAGGTCGGAACTTGACTAGCAATATCGTAGTCAAAGGGTTTTGACGCAGCATGCTACAAGTTAAAATATAAAGTACGATGGTTCTAACCATTTGATCTCGACCTAGACCTTCCATTGGAGGTATTGGGTGGGATCTACGCTAACGACCTTGCTCGCTTTCACACGAGCTTACCTTGTAGCCTCGCTTGCCTTCACCCGAGTACCTCGGCTTCCTCCGTCCCTCTGGCGTCGACCACCTCGGTTCCCACCGGTGTCGCAGACCTTCCCAACTTTAGCATTTCTCGCACACTTAATCGAGCTCGTAAGATAACAAATATACCCTTAACTATTGAGCCTTTTGCCATAATCAAAATACGGTTCGACTTTGGTGCCCATGCACCAACAATCTCCCCCTTTTTGATTCATGGCAAACCGACACAAAAGTTAAGGAAAAATTAAGCATAACAGTAAGCTAGCATAATGATTAAGCATGAATGAGCTAGCATAAAGATTAAATATGAATGAGCTAGCATAATGATTAAGCATGAATGAGCTAGCATAAAGATTAAGCATGAATGAGCTAGCATAAAGATTAAGCATGAATGAGCTAGCATAAAGATTAAATATGAATGAGCTAGCATAATGATTAAGCATGAATGAGCTAGCATAAAGATTAAATATGAATGAGCTAGCATAAAGATTAAATATGAATGAGCTAGCATAATGATTAAATATGAATGAGCTAGCATAATGATTAAGTATGAATGAGCTAGCATAAAGATTAAGCATGAGTGAGCTAGCATAAAGATTAAGCATGAGTGAGAAATATTATTGTTTCAAGTTCTCCCCTTTAAGGTAACCTCCCCCTTGACCGAAGGTGAGTTCTTGAAAAATAATTTTTACTCCCCCTTAATAGTTGCTTAAGTAAACGGAATAGTTGCTTAAGTAAACGGAATTACTTAATATAAAAGGTAATAATTTTGTTTACTTTCTTCCTTACTTTTGTGACTTTCTCCCCCTTTTGCCTTAACTCAAAAAGTTTGTAAATATATTTTAAGGTTTGTAAGTCCAAGCAAGTTCCCAATATAAATATATATATATATATATTTTTTTTTAAATAATAATAAGCTTGAAAATATGTTCATCTAAAATGTACAACTCCGGTTGGACTTGATTGATATAGAATGATCAATAAGTTTTGAAGGAGTTGATTAATTTTAAATAATTATACTCCATGGTTCATGTCGATGCACTGAATCTACGTCTGGAACCAGGAGTAAGGTCCTAACATCTCACGCCCGTCTACGTGGCTAAGTACACAAACACATTAGTCCTATGTGTTGTGAGATGTGTTGGCTCCTTAAATCTATAGGTATATGATTTCTAAGGTAAGACTTAGGCTAATTTCATAAAAAGAAGCAAAAGTAGAGTACATATATAGAAAAATTTAAATCCTACTCTATTACGCACATACCTAACTTTCGTCTTAATAAACTAAATTCGCCGGGTAGTGGTTTGGTGAAGATGTCCGCTAGGTTTGATTTGGACTCAACATACTCTAGTTGTATAGTTCCATTAGTTACATGTTCCCTAATGAAGTGGTGTTTAACTTCTATATGTTTTGTCCTAGAATGACATATTGGATTTTTAGTTAAGTTAATTGAACTAATGTTATCTATGTAGGTTTTAATGTTGTTAAAGATTAAGCTAAAGTCTTGAGAGTGTGCTTCATCCACAGAGTGAGAGACACACTCACCCATCGCAACGTATTCGGCTTCGGTGGTAGATAAGGCAACGCAATGCTGCTTCCTACTGCACCAACTCACTAGACTCGAGCCGAGGATTTGACAACAACCACTCGTGCTCTTTCTATCGAGTTTACTACCGGCATAGTCGGAGTCGGAGTAGCCGATTAGATTAAACTCTAGATCTAGGGTACCAAATACCTACGCTTAGCGTGCCCTTTAGATATCTAAGGATACGCTGACTAGGGTTAGGTAACTCTACGCACATACTTACCGCGAATAAAATGTCGGTCGGCTCGCGGTTAAGTATAGGAGACTTCCTATTGCGCTCCTATAGTATTTTAGGTCAACGGGTTTTCCTTCTACATCTTCGTTTATATTAACATTAGTTGCCATAGGTGTATTGATTATTTTAGCATCTTGCATTCCAAATCGATTTATTAAGTCCTTAGTATATTTTTGTTGATGTAAATATATTCCATCTTTAGTTTGTTTAATTTGTAAACCTAAGAAGAAACTTAACTCTCCCACTAAATTCATTTCAAATTCACTTTCCATAAGTGAGATGAATTCGTTTAGTAGGATCGAGTTGGTAGTTCCAAAAATTATATCATCTACATAGATTTGGGCTATAAAGATTTCTTTTCCTACGGTTTTAACTTAATAAGGTTGGGTCGACTAAACCTTGGTTGAATCCTTTGGACTTAAGATAGATCGAAGCCTTCGCATCAAGCTCTTGGGGCTTGTTTGAGTCCATATAGGGCTTTCTTAAGTCTAAGGACATGGTCAGTTTATCTAGATTTTCAATCCGGAGGTTGACTGACGTAAACTTCTTCCTTAATGTATCCATTCAAAAATGCTGACTTGACATCCATTTGAAACAATTTAAAACCTCGATGTGCAGATATGCTAACAACATTCGGATGGACTCTAGATGCAGCTACGGGGCGTAGGTCTCATCGTAATCTAAACCTTCGACTTGACTAAACCCTTTTGCGACTAACCTAGCTTTATTTCTAACTACTTCACCTTTATCATCAAGTTTATTTCGAAATACCCACCTTGTTCCAATAATTGATTTTTCTTTAGGTGGTGGTACTAATTCCCAGACTTCATTTCTAGTGAATTGAGCTAGCTCTTCTTGCATAGCAATAATCCAGTCGGGATCAAGAAGTGCTTGTTCAATAGTTTTGGGTTCGATTTTGGAAATTAACGAGATTTGACTAAGGTTTCGATATGAAGCTCTAGTTCGAACCCCTAAATTTGGATCACCTATAACTTGATTGATAGGATGATTTGTTTGAGTCTTAGTGTGACTCGGGTTAGGGTCATCTATCACTTGGTCGATAGGATGACTTGGGTGAGTTCTAGTTTGACTTGGGTTAGAGTCATCTATCACTTGGTCGATAGGATGACTTGGGTTAGGACGAGATTCAAGTTCAAGATCAGAGTCGGGTTCGCTATAAGTTGATTTGCTAGTTGGTTTTGTTAAGGATTGAACGGGTTCGTGTCCTTCGTCGAAAACTATATTAATGGTTTCTTCGACTCTAAGAGTGTCGTGATTGTATACCCTATAAGCTCTCTTGGTGGTTGAGTATCCTAGAAAGGTTCGAGAGGTTTTGGATTTGAATTTCCCTAGGTAATCCTTAGTGTTTAAGATATGTACCTTGCATCCAAATACCCTAAAGTACTTGATGTTCGGTATTTTATCGTGATAAATCTCGTACGAGGTCTTTTGGTGCCTCTTTACCATAAGGATCCTACACATAAGGTAGTTGGATCGGATATTGGAATTACTAAAGGGTTGTTTGTAAGTTTTTAAACCTAAATCATCTCACCAATATCTACATGATCAAAACATGTTATTCCTATGTGTTATTGTGAGATGACTTTCAATTTTACTTGATTAATTTTAATGAATTTAAATTAACCAACATTAGGTTAGATTCGGATTTAGTCTAAGCTCATCAAGTAATCTTTTCAAGAGATTAGCTTCCAGGTCGTGGCGAGGCACAGAGGCCTTCTTTGATCGGAACAACGACCACTTCCTTAGACAAAGCTAATTTCAAGAAATTGATAACTCGACTTACTTGAGACTACGTCTTGGTCTAACTAGTTATTTTTGAAAAGAGGCTCCCCGAGGCTCAATCTTTTCGCAGGATTTTAGTTGGTTATGAGTCCTATCTAACCATTCTAAAAATAAAGGAAAAACTAAGCATGCAATTTCTAAGACTTAACAAAAATACATTTTGTATTGGCTCGACCATTGAATCGAGTGGGTCTATTCACATAGTGAATTTGGTCCTTGGGAACCCAATACATGTTAGATCCTAAAGTTGAAATCAAAGTGGTCTTAGGGACCCATGCTTGGACATTTTTCTTATGTTGGTTTACTATAGACATATATGACTTATTGGTTGTATTTGAGTTAAACCCGAGTCCGGCCTTGTTGTACACGGCCCTTTGTGATCCAAGTAAGAGGTCAAGTCCCTTGGATCCCAAAGTGAACCTTTCCAACGTGTTCCTAAGGTCTTCGACTTGTGTTTTCAAAAGCGAGTTCTCAACTTCAAGCTTTTCAACTTGAGTTGAGTCCTCCTCTTGAATACGAGTAGTCGAAGAGGTTAGGGAGACCTCATGTTTGAGAAGGTTAACCTCCTCAATTAGGGTCTCGACCTTGGACTCGGACTTAGCTAGTTTCTTATTTAAAAATTTAATTGCACCATACAAAGTATTAAGTAACGACCGACTTACCCTTAATGATTCTTTTGAACCGGATACGGATCCGTGGCTTGTCTTGAATGGAAGCTCATCATCGGATTCGACTCGGACTCTTCTTGCTTTCGAGTCTTGCTCGTCGGCTAGGCCCTTATAGCATGGATATCGTCTTCTACCTCCGACAACTCCTCCCAAGTAGCGTTAAGCGCTTACTTGGTCTTTGATGCGTTATTCTTTAGCTTTGGGCACTCGGAGCACTCATAGCATCTAAAATTAGAAGTATTTGAATTAGGTTTAGGCTTACCTTGAGTTGTTGGTCGTTTTCGTCTCTTGATCATCTTCCGAACTAGATTGACTAGTTCGGATTCTATTTCGGAGTCTACTTCCGATTCGGACTCGTCTTCTTCCTTCGGGGGTGGCTTGCTTGCGGGCTTCTTCTTCTTGGAACCTTCAACTAACGCAATCCTCTTCTCGGCCTTGACCACGTTAGTTTGCTCATGTAATTCAAGTTCCGAAAACAATTCATCTAACCTAATTTTAGAAAGGTCCTTGGAGACCTTGTAGGCATCGACCATGGATGCCCACAAGGTGGTCCTAGGAAACGAGTTAAGAGAATACCTGATAAGGTCGCGATTCTCGACCTTTTGTCCGATGGCATGGAGTTGGTTGACGATGTCTTGGATACGAGCATGTAGTTGAGTTGCGGTCTCGTTTTCCTGCATTTTCAAGTTATACAATTTATTTAAAAGTAAATCTCTTTACATACCTTCGTGTCGGTGCCTTCGTGTAGTTCCACTAGCTTGGTCCATAAGTCCTTTGCACTAATGAAGGGGCCGACGCGGTTGAGCTCTTCCTTGGACAACCCACATTGCAAGATTTGAGTTGCCTTGGCATCGGCTTCTACTTGTTTTTTCATGGAATTTGACCATTGATCGTAACCCAAAGATTCACCATCTTCATTAATAGGAAGTGTGAAACCGGTTTGGATTACGATCCACATCTCGATTTGGGTTTTAAGAAAGCATTCCATCCGACCCTTCCAATAACGAAAGTCATTACCGTTGTAAACGGGTCAAGGGCGGTGCTAAACCCTTCGAGATGGGCCATTTAAAAACAAGAAGAAGAACGAAAAAGAATCTTGCAAAACACACACGAAAGAATATTCCAAGACTTTCGTCTTGGATTAGTAATCTTGAAGTAAAAAGATCTATAAAATGTAACTTGCCACAAGACATAGACACTCCAATGCGAATGTCGTTGAAGTTCCGGAGGACAACCTTACTCGTGATCTAACCCGAAGGACAACCTTATCCTGATCCTAAAGCCTCTAATGCAATTCTATATGTAGGAGAAGATAAGCAAGTGAAATAATTATACGAAAACAGAAATAAATAAATAAAAATATGTAAAAAGAAAACAAAGCTAGATTGGTGGTTTCACGAATCTTAGCGCCCGACTCGATACCAATTGTTGGATCGAAAGTGTCGCTAGAGGGGGGGGGGGGTGAATAGCGATACGGTGTCGTTAAAAACTTTTGCAATAAGTAAAAAGCAAGTAGAGAATGCACAGCGGAAATATAAAGTAGACAAGATATTTTTACGTGGTTCACAATCTTTCGATTGCTAATCCACGGCCCTAGTGATCCTTGATCACGTACGGAGGGCAATTCACTAAAACCACTCCTCTTCGCTTGGAAGTAGGAGCAACGACATTACAAAGAAATCAAGGCAAAGGGACACTCCCCCTTTCCTTGTTACGATTAAAGCACAAAGACAATTTAAAAAAGTAGAACTTAAATAAATATACCGACAACTCTTATAAGTAGAAGATGTAGCTTTCGTCGGCGGCACTTCGTCGTAGCAAATGTGAGTAGTAGTAGCGGCGTTACGACGGCGTGTTGAGAGCTCTTGAATTCTTGTTTTTGCTTGGAGTGAACATGTCTATTTATGGATATTGATCTATGAATTTAGACATAGGTAGTGTCCAAGGTGAGGTTCTTATCCCAACTCAAGGATGAGGTGTTTCATCCAACCACCTTGTGCCACCTCCAACCTTCTTGTGCGCCAACTCAAGGATGAGGTGTTTCATCCAACCACCTTGTGCCACCTCCAACCTCCTTGGGCGCCAACTTGAGGATGAGGTGTTTCATCCAACCACCTTGTGCCACCTCCAACCTTCTTGTGCGCCAACTCAAGGATGAGGTGTTTCATCCAACCACCTTGTGCCACCTCCAACCTCCTTGGGCGCCAACTTGTTGGAGCCATTCAACTTGTGCCACATCATGGGAGCCAACCATCTTGTGCCAACTCACCTTATTTTGGGCGTCCACCACAAGGAAGCTTGGTGATGGTTTGGATGTCCACCTTGATGCCACATCACCCTTTGTACCAAAACACGAGTCAAGTCCAAATTCACCCCCTTGAAATTCGAGCTCTTCTCGAGGCTGGAACTTGACTAGCAGTTGACTGTAGTCAAAGGGTTTTGGACTGCAGTACAAGTTAGCTTAAAATATAAAGTACGATGGTTCTAACCATTTGATCTCGACCTAGACCTTCCATTGGAGGTATTGGGTCGGATCTACGCTTAACGACCTTGCTTCGCTTTCACACGAGCTTACCTTGTAGCCTCGCTTCCGGTCTTCACCCGAGTACCTCGGCTTCCTCCGAAGTCCCTCTGGCGTTGCCCGACCACCTCGGTTCCCACCGGGTGTCGCAGACCTTCCGCTCAACTTTAGCATTTCTGCACACTTAATTGAGCTCGTAAGATAACAAATATACCCTTAACTATTGAGCCTTTTGCCATAATCAAAATACCGGTTCGACTTTGGTGCCCACTGCACCAACAAATTGTGTAGGATATATATAAAGAACTGATCTCCTACACGACACATTTGTGTGTGCTGGTGCATAACTATATCTCCACTGTTCGATCCGTGATTTGCACAATACTTTCACCAAGTGCACTATAGTCCATCCTTGAATTCGTCGGGGTCGTCAACACCGTCCTCGCCGCCTGTATCAAGCCAGCGACCACGATTCAATTGGAATCCGGACGAATGATGATGAGCGATGGTGACGCGAGGATAATTATTGTCCATTCCCAATTGCGCACGAACATGCAAATACCTATAGAGTAGGATATCAATTATATATATAGAGGGAGAAAGAGAGAGAGAAATTTATGTTGTGTGACGTGTAGTGCACGACTCATGTTCGACGCCATCTCGGTCGTCCACCACATGGAGACGCACAGTAAATGAGAAATGCACAGTATTTTTCTCCCGTGATCTATCAAATTCTTCATTATCAGTCGTTATCCACACTATAGCCCACCCCTAAACTCATTAGGGTTGCCGTCACCGTCCGTTCGATCGAACTGCGACAAGATTTCGATCAAAATTCAACCAAATTGCAGCCGCCAACGTCGAAGTTGTTGGCGGTCATAATCACGATCGATTTTAATTGAATCGTGGTCTAAATCGATCGCAGCGTTGGCGACCGTAATTCTGCCAGATTCCCAATGTGATCTCGATCAAAATTGTTGGTGCAATCAGCCCAGATCACGATTGACTAGACTCGAGTTTGATTCGATGTTTGTGTTTTGATGTTTGACAATGAGTTGACTATATGGTTGATATGAGGTTAATCATACGATGAGTTGGCCATTGTTTGACAATGAGTTGAATATATGGTTGATATGAGGTTGACCATATGATGGAGAAGTCCAAGAAGGACACTTGGCATGGAAAGACCAAGTATGGGTCTTGGCAATGGTAAAGTCCAAGTCTTGAGTACTTGGCATGGAAAGTCCAAGCATGAGTCTTGGCAATGGTAAAGTCCAAGTCTTGAGTACTTGGCATGGAAAGTCCAAGCATGAGTCTTGGCAATGGTAAAGTCCAAGTCTTGAGTACTTTGCATGAAAAGTCCAAGCATGGGTCTTGACAAGGGAGAGTCTAAGTTTGAGTCTTGACAATTGGAAAGTCCAACATGGGTTGACATGGAAAGTCCAAGGGTATAGTCTTGGTCACGTAAGTCTAAGTGTGTAGTCTTGGCAGTGAAAGTCCAAGTCATGGATACTTGACATTTGAAAAGTCCATATTGGCGGCGTAAAGTCTAAGGGTGGAGTCTTGGTAGTATAAGTCCAATGGTTTGTAATGTAAAGTCCAAGCGTGTGTCTTGGCAGCGTAAGCCCAAATGTGTCTTGGCGGTGTAGACCAGCTTAGCATGACAATAGCCGATGGAATCACCTGAAGGCTAACGTATAGATGAACAAGTCAAAGATGACTTAGAGGGATTCGATAGATGTGAGACTGATGGAGGTGGCTAGAAGGCTTAAGTCTAGGCTAAGGATGGTCTAGCAAGTATGAGGGCATCATACTTGGGGTTAAATCTCATGGATGAGGTTTAGCAATCGACTGAGGATATGGACCAATTGACTGGTCAAGTGTTTGACACTTGACAGTCGACTAAGATTATGATCAGTCGACTAACTGAGTCGATTGACGTTCAACTACGACAAGAGGTCTTGGCAGTCGACTAGCCATGAGCAGTCGACTGCTACTGGTCTTGGTCGCGAAAGCAGAATGCTCGGTAGCCGACTGAGCAGTCGGCTACGGGCTTGAGCAGTCGACTGCTGGGGATGACAGTCGACTGTCAGTGTATCCATTGGCTTGAATGCTAACGTGAATCAAGTCCGTTGTGAGACAATGACACTGTTGGCAGTCGACTGCCAGGCAGAAATTCAGGTCGTGCGGAGGCTTAAAATGAGCTCGACGGAGAGGATTTCGGAAGTGATTTTCTTGGGCGATTTGAAGGGGATAATTGATGCTTTCCAATTCTTCAAGGCTAGTCCAAGGCGATCAACAAGCAAGCATTCAAAATAATCATTCGTAAAGTTTTCTTTACGTTATTTGTTGTATTCACTTTGTATTTGCTTGTTGTATTTTATTTATTGTTGTAAACACTTGTAAAAGGTTTCTCCACCTCCAGTGTGTGATCGAGAATGAGCGTTATCGATTAATAGTGGTGTGTACATCATTAGAGCTCATTGAGCTCGCCCTGTAGAGTAAGAATCCTAAGGTTTCGAACAATGTATATCTTGTGTATTGTGTGCTTGTGTATTTCATGTATGCTTTATTATTGTTTCCGTTACGCATATTAATGAATATTGTAGATAAGCACGCAAGTGCGATTGAATTTCATCAAGTAACGACAACACGTCATGTTGGTGCAGGGGCACCAGATAATCGAACCTGTGTTTTGATTATGGCAAAGACACAAAGTTAAGTTTACATCGTTATCTCACGAGCTAAATCGAGTGTGCAGAAAAGTACTAAAGTTGGAGATGAAGGCTAGCGACACCCGGAGGAAGCCGCGGTGGTCGGGCGACACTCGAGTGACTTCGAAGAGAGCCGAAGGAATCGAGTGGAAGGCCGGAAGCAAGAGCTACAAGGTAAGTATCGAGGAAAGCTCGTGTGAGTGAGAGATTGTAAGGTCGTGTCCTCTTTACGGGGACGACCGTAGGCGGCGGTCCGACTAAGACTTCCTGTGGAAGGTTTAGGTCGAGATCGAACGGTTAGAAACTGTCGTATTTACCATTTTTCGTGTTAACCTCTTACTGCAGGGAAGTAGCCAGGCTGACAGTCGACTGATGGACATGAGGCAGTCGACTGATGCTCATCAGTCGACTGATGGGAGGTATCAATCGACTGATGGCGACGAATCAACCTTTGCGCTAGGTCAAAACAGATAACGTTTGACGCGGCCACTTCGCGATAAAATTTGTACAACTTCGTGATCTGTTCCGAAAAAAGAGGAGACAAATTCAGAGGCCAAAATCTATAAAAGGAGAGGAGGATTCCAACTCCAAACATCATTAAGATTATTCTCAAGCGCTCCTACAATGCCAAAGCTCCAACATCGTCATAACGCCGACGCGACGACAAGTTCAAATCTCCTTCGTCGGCAACAGTAGCAAGTAATTGTTTTTATTGTATTCTTTGTTTTTATTCGTAACGAGGTGAGATAGACTTGTTGTCTCATCCTCGTAATTTCGGTTTTGTGTTCGTTGTCTCCTACCTCCAACGAGGAGGAGACGTTATAGTGATTTGCCCTCCTTACGCGGTCTTGGACCGATAGGGTCTTGGAGTAGCAACCGCTGGGTTGTGAACCAAGTAAAATAAACGTGTTTTTTTATTTTCCACTGTGCTTACTCGTTTAATTGTCTACTCAAACGAAACGAAGAAAAAATTTACGCTAGCTATTCACGCCCCCCCTCTAGCGACGCTTCTCGATCCAACACGTCATTCACCCACCCCCTCTAGCACTCACCAAAGTTCCTACATGTGGTATCAGAGCAAGAAGTTCTTCTACGGATTAACAACCGGGAGCAAAAGTGCTAGAGGAGATGGAGCTACCTAAGGATGGATTAGGGTACGCCATCAACGTTCCTCCACCATACGACCAAGAAGACTTTCCGACATGGAGGGCGAGAATGGAGACATTCTTGATGATGAACATAGAGAATTAGTTCATCATCATGGAAGGTTTCAAACCTCCCAGGGACAAGAAGGGAGGTGTCCTCAAATTGAAGAAGTGGACCCAAGAGCAATGCCAAAAATTCAATATTGAGGTTAAGGTAACAACATTTTTGGAAGATTTAATCCCTAATGATATTTTGTGCAAGCTAGGTGAATATCAAGATGCTAAGGAACTATGAAGCAAGTTAGCCAAGTTCCATGAAAAGCTCGCACCGGTCCAAGATAAGGAAAAAGAGGAGTGTTCTTCCTCTCGAGCTCAAGAAGAAGAGAGCACATCATCTTCATCACAAGAGCTTGAGGAATCAGAGATTGAACGACCATCAACATCCGAGGAAGAGGAAGTTGAAGAAGTCTCCACCTCTAGGTTTGAGGGGGAGGATATTAGATCACTAGGGTCAGAGCAAAATCAAGAAGTAGCTTCAACCTCCGGAAGAGATGAAGAACCAATTCCGACTTCCACCACTCTAGGTAACTCAAGCACTTTAATTAATAATAAAATTCATATTATGTGCTTTAAGTGTAGGGAACAAGGACACTACAAGAGTAAATATCATATAAGAGTTAAGAAGGCTCCGCCGACACCAAAAGTCAATAAAAATTCAAAGGATGTCGGAGTCCCCACTAGTAAGAGCAAGGAGCACGTGGTGTGCTTCAAATGCCAACAACGGGGACATTACCGAAGTCAATTCCCTAAGGGGAGAAAGTAAACCAAGGGCCAAGGAGGAGCATCACATGTAGGGGAAACTTTAAAAGCAAACCCTAAGATAAAATTTAGTAATGCACCTTCCCTATTTTATAATGAAAAGCATGCTTTTAATACTCTTGCAATTGTGCATAATCATAAGGAGCATACTATAAATAATAGATTTTATTATTTAGGTGCTAAGAGTTATAATTTTAGGTCTAAGGATCATACTAGACCTATCTTATCTAAGGACAAATCTAGAAACAATAACTCTAGACCCATTCTACCTAGGGAAACTATTAAAAAGGTAGAATACCATTTAGGCATTAACCCTAAGAAGGGTAGACATATGCCTAGAAGAAATGGTAATGCCCATAGAATAGATGAAAAATAAAAAATTAGACAATTAGAATTAGAAAATCAAGTTTTGATGTCAAAACTTGAGAAATTAGAAAATATCTTTAGAAAGATGCAAAATCAAATGCAAGGGTCAAATAGTCAAAATTTAGGGTCTAGAAGTCAAAGCCTAGGGTATAGGAAACAAGGTCCACCTAAGAGCAAGAAAGGTTTGGGTCACAAATATAAGCCCAAGGAGACCTACGACAATGTTCCATTTGATTATAGAATACAACTTAGGTCTAGAAAAACCAAGGTTACTAAGGAAGTTATCCCTAAGAGTAACCATGATGTGTGCCTAGTGGCTAAGGTTTCAAGGAAACTTAGAGAAGCCACTAAGAAGATTACAAGGGTGTTGGGTTTCCGACACCGCGGCGAGTGTGTGTTCGAACATGTTTTGTAAACATGTGCACAGCGGAAGAAATAAAAATAATAAATCTAATTTATTACAACACACACACCACACACATGCATAGTACAACATGTGTAGACATAACCGTAGTTTCAAATTTTACAATAAAAGGAAATTTATACTACGTATATCTGACGTATCACGTGTAATGGGAAAGGCATCAACCGGAGCGATCCTCGCTAGAATCGCCTCTATCCGTATCCACGCCGAGTATCTTCGGGATGACTTTACAAAGTCACGAGCCTCGTCTTCGTACAAGTTACTAGCCTCGTGTTGAAGACGATGTGATCGAGAGAAAATCATGATTCGAATCAAAATTCAGATCCAAAACGAGTCTTCAAAAACTCGCTTCTCCGGAGAGGTATTCGTCAACCGTTTGACGAATCCCTTCGTCCTCCACCTATGAGGATTACCGGAGATCAAATCCCCGGCAAGTAAGCCGCTGTCGGAGCTCCAAACGTTGTCCAAACGACGCTCCGACACGAAGAAGACAAGCTGTTCAGAAAACTGGACAGCTTGGTGGAGGAGTTTGCGTCGGCCAAAGAGTAGAGGGCTAGCTATTCCTTGGTCACCGGAGCCAAGGAGGATTACAGAAGGGTCGCCGGAGGATCACCGGCTGGAGCTTGGACGCCGACAACAAGCTTGGACGGCAGCACAAAGCTGGGCGGCGGCTAGGGTTGGGCGCCGACCACTAGAGGAGAGGAGGGGTGGGCGGCAACTAGGGATTGTTTGGATTAGGGCTTAACAAAACCCTTAAGCCCTATTTTATAGAGAACAAATTCTCCTAATGGTTATCGGATTATAACCAAAAGCCCGTTAACCCGCTCCATTAATTTAAGTTAAAATAAACCAAACCATGTTGGTCTATTTTAAGTTAAAACGAACCGAACCAACTTTGGTTCATTTGTTTAAAACAAACCAAACCCCTTTGGTTTATTCTCTACCATTGGATTAGAACCAAACCAATTTGGTTCATCCATCATGTCTTCATAAGACACGACTCATCCATGCTTCCATTACGACTGAAACGATTTCATGCTCGCTCCTTGTTTGGTCCAACCAAACCTAGTTTCTCTCGGTCTGAGAATCTTATTCGCAAGCTTGTTTTAAATCCTTCGGATTACGCTCGTTATGCGTGTGACCAAATAGGTTCTCGATTTATGTTGGTCGTCTATAATTAACCATTAATTATAGAACGATCATGAGTGACACCTAATAGTACATCATGATCCCCAATTAATCGAAAAGATCAACGGTTGATCCAGAACTATTTCTGAAACCCTTCAGCAGCTAGAATGATTCGTGCCCCATTCCTTTCACTCATCTTATACCCACTTGGTTCAGGACATGGTCTATAGTGTCAGTCCCCACTAGGTTGACTACGTCACACCTAGCCCAAGTATCATTTCCTCATCCTACGGATTCTAGTTACTGCACATGTATCGAAGAGTACCTTACTCTAAACATGTAATGCTTTGGCCAAAGATTTTAGTAACAATCCGACGAGAGGCCATGGGTATACATCTCCTCGTAAGGAGTGGTGAATCCTTTATAGGCTATTCAAACACATTCGATCACTTTGACTTATACCCAATCATCTCGGGTCCACATCTCCTCAGAGATGCTTACTTAAGATGTCAAAGCATAAGTCTTCATGATCAAGATAACTTGAATACCGCAAGTCAAAGGAACATCGCACTTAAGCTGTAGTAAAAACTTCATTGACATATATATATATGCAGAGAACCATATGAAGTCTTACGGCTGGTCACTCCAATGAACTAGTTACCATAACTAGCATCCACAATTAACTCTGGACATCACAATGTCTCCAGCCAATGAGAATCAGTTGCTTGGATACACTAAGGAGTATACCTCATGCTAGTCTCGACAGAATTGATGGTGTCCAAATCCATCAATTCATCGACTATGCATAATTCCGATACACCACAATTACACATGTAGAGATACTCACTAGTTGTGATACAATCACAAATTCTCTCATGCTGTGAATCGTATCGTGGACATTCAGTAAATGAGTTTAAGATCTAATCAAATACATGAGAACATGTATACTCAAATAGTGAATCTTCATTTATCATATAAATTGTTCTAACATAAGGCGATTGCCTTAGGACATCTCTCACATATTACTAACAAACTCCCACTTGGCCTAATGTCAATCGCTACGGTATCCAATACCATAGGCTCTAACATGACCCTCAAACTTACTTTGAGGTAATGTCTTAGTCAAAGGATCTGTTAAGTTCCTTTCAGTGGGGATTTTCTCGATTTGTATTTCCTTCCAACTAATGATCTCTCTGATCAGATGATAACGGCGAAGCACATGTTTGGATCGTTGATGAGACATTGGCTCTTTCGCCTGTGCAATTGCTCCATTGTACGTTGTCGTAGTAAACCGGTATTGCTTCAACAATGACTGGAACCACACCAAGTTCATAAATGAACTTTTTGATCCAAACCGCTTCCTTTGCTGCTTCCGAAGCTGCAATGTATTCTGCCTCAGTGGTAGAATCTGCTACAGTGTCTTGTTTGGAACTTTTCCAACTCACTGCGCCCCCATTCAAGGTGAACACGTATCCAGACTGAGACCTAGAATCATTCTTGTCTGTCTGGAAGCTGGCATCCATATACCCGCGTATCACCATGTCTCATTCTCCATATATTAGGAACACATCCTTAGTTCTTCTCAAGTACTTAAGGATTGTCTTAACAGCCGCCCAATGATCCATTCCTAGATCAGACTGGTATATACTCATGACACTCAGAGCATACGATACATCGGGCCTCATACATAACATAGCATACATGATAGATCCTATTGCGGATGCATAGGAAATCTTACTCATACAAATCCTCTCGTCTTCTGTGCGCGGACACATAGACTTCGAAAGGTGTATCCCATGCCTGATGGGTAGGAAACCTTTCTTGGATTTCGACATGCTAAACCTCTTTAGCACTCGGTCTATATATGTAGACTGCGAAAGACTAAGCAACCGTTTCGATCTATCTCTATAGATCTTAATCCTAAGGATGTAGGTTGCTTCTCCCAGGTCTTTCATGGAGAATGTCTTGGACAACCAAATCTTAACTGACTGTAAGACTGAAATATCATTTCCTATAAGTAATATGTCATCGACATACAATACTAGGAACACGACTGCACTCCCACTAACCTTCTTGTACACACAAGATTCGTCTGGATTTTGTGAGAAATCAAAATTTTTGATTGTCTCATCAAAACGGATATTCCAGCTCCTGGATGCTTGCTTCAATCCATATATGGACCGCCGCAATTTGCATACCTTGGTTTTATCAACCGATGTGAAACCCTCAGGCTGTATCATATACACGTCCTCGAGCAGGTTTCCATTAAGGAAAGCTGTTTTCACATCCATCTGTCATATCTCATTATCATAATGAGCCGCTATGGCCAGGAGCATCCGAATGGATTTAAGCATAGCAACAAGCGAATAGGTTTCGTCATAATCAACACCTTATTTTTGACGATATCCTTTCGCCACCAATCTAGCCTTATAGGTAATCACATTACCATTCATGTCGGTTTTCTTCTTGAAAATCCACTTGCACCCTATAGGCTTTTATGCCTTCAGGTGGGTCAACCAAGTTCCAAACTTGGTTTTCATACATGGAATTCATTTCCGACTTCATGACTTCAAGCCACTTATCCCTTTCTAACTTGTCAGAACTTCTTCATAACTGGTAGACTCCTCACCATCAATGAGTAACACATCGTTCGATTCACTTACGAGAAATCCATATCTCTCAGGAATATTGCATGTTCTACCAGATCTACGAAGATGTGGTGTTTCAATAGGTCCAGCCGATTGCTCATCACTATGAGTTATCGGCTATTGTGCTTCACCAGGTATCTCATCAATGTCTATTTGAGTCTCTCGAGCCTCCTCAAGCTCGACGACACTCCCACTAATTTCTTGCAAGAGAAACTCTTTCTCTAGAAACACAACATGCCTTGAAACAAATACCTTTTGTTCCACATGATGATAGAATTGATAACCCCTTGTTTCCTTAGGGTATCTAATAAATAGACATTTATCAGACTTAGCATCCAATTTGTATGATACAGTCCGCTTCACATAAGCAGAACAACCCCATATCTTCAAGTAAGATACATGAGGTTTCTTACTATTCCATATATCATATGGAGTAGTAGAGACTACCTTGGTTGGCATTCTGTTTAACAAGTAAACAGCTGTCTGAAGTGCATAGCCCTAAAAGGACTTGAGAAGATTCACATGATTTATCATTGACCTGTCCATGTCCAACAAGGTCCGGTTACACCTCTCAGATACACCATTATGCTGTGGTGTATATGGCGGAGTCCATTGAGACAATATACCATTGTCTCTTAGATAATCAAAAAACTCTTGACTTAAGTATTCACCACATCGATCCGATCGAAGTATTTTAATACTCTTGTCATGTTGTTTCTCTACTTCATTTCTGAATTCTTTGAACCTTTCAAAGGTTTCAGACTTGTGTTTCATCAAGAACACATACCCAAACCGTGAGTGATCATCGGTGAAAGTAATGAAGTAGCTATAACCTCCTAAAGCTTGAGTTGACATAGGTCCACATACATCAGTATGTATTAGATCTAGCAACTCTCCCACTCGTTCACCTTTTCCTGTAAAAGGTAACTTAGTTATCTTGCCTTTTAAGCATGATTCGTATGTATCGTATAAATCCAATTCAAACGATTCCAGAATTCCACATCGGTGTAATTCGGACATGCATTTCTTGCTTGCATGGCCAAGACGGCAATGCCACATGTAGGAGTCTAATTGATTATCCTTTCGAGCACGCTTGTTGCTCGCTTCGATATTGAAAATGTCACTGGATACGTCCAACGTATAAATATCATTGCTTAAAGTTCCAATCTCATAAAGAACTCCATTCAAAGTTATGTAACAACAATTGTTACTAAAAGTCAAATGGTACTCATTTCTATTTAAACAAGAAATAGAAATGATGTTCTTTATCAACGAAAGAACATAAAAACAATTGTCCAGTTCTAAGACAAGTCCTACAGGGAGTTTCAATAAATACGTTCCGATGGCGAGTGCAGCAACCTTTGCTCCATTCTCAACACGTAAATTTGACTCTCCCTTGACGAGTCTTCTTCTATTCCTTAGTCCATGTATGTCATTACATATATGTGAGTCACACCCAGTATCCAATACCCAAGTGTTTGAGGAAATAGAATGACAATCAATAACGAAGATATCTGAAGAAGATGGGACATCCGATGACTTATTCTTCTTCACGAACTCAAGATAAATCTTGCAATTTCTTCGCCAATGGCCCTCCTTGCCATAATGATGGCAAGTGCCCTTTTGAGCTGGTTCTGTCTTTTTAGCCTTTTCCTTCCCCTTCTGCTATTCCTTTGACTTCCTCTTTGAACTTTTCTTCGAGGAATCAACTTACAGCATCGTCCCCTGCTCATGCTTCACAGAAGACTCCACAGTCTCCAGCATGTTGAGCAGTACCACAGATGAACCTTCTTGCATCTCAGAGGTGAAGAGGAGCTTGGAGACTTCGAACCTTTCGAATCTCACTTGCTCATCAACCAACTCATAAAGATGAAAGACTATGGTATAAGTATTCATATGCTCATGCTGCTTTCGCAGCTCAGGTACTATCGTGGCTAGCATGATGCAACTCGTCATTTCAGAATCAGTCACATGTTTCTGATAGGTCAACAATTGGTCCAGAGTTGCATTGTCACTAGGACGGGCGGGAAGAGGCGCTTCGAGGACATTTTCAAGCTTTTCAACCTTGAGAACAATTCTCAAGTTTCTAAACCAGTCCAAGAAGTTCGGCCCAGTCAATTTATTCGAATCCAAAATGGAATGTAAATTCAAAGACATCATGATCAATCGATTAACCTAGAAATACAAAACGAGCATATATAAGAAAATGATTTTAAAATGCATCAACATACATTTATAAATCTCATTCATTTTTCAAATTTCAAAAACCCCAAAATCACTTCAGGAGATCATAGGTCCATCTCCGAATGGGCTGATATCCATCATAGATATGAACAACCTTAGAGAGAGTCCAACAAGTCATTCATAGCTACGATGGTAGGTATCAAATATACTGATTGCATATCACATATATGCAACTATCACAATGTGTTATCAACTAATTGAATGTTCACACATACATCGGGTTGTTAACTCATTAATAAGTATGCATCATATGCATAGCACCCAACTTCACCTCCCTTTACATCGACTTTGGAGAGAGTCCAACAAGCCGATGCTCCAGGTTAAAGCCAACCCATTAATCATGACATAGTTTTAATATGATTAGAGCGCATTCAACCAATTAACCCGGCTTGGAGAGAGTCCAACAACCAAAGCTAACGATTGACCTCTGACTCTTACCATATTAGTATTAAACTATTCCATGGTTTGAACATGTTCGGGTTCGAGCCGGGCTTGGAGAGAGTCCAACAACCCAAACAAGAAACAGAACTCTGGTTCTAACCATATTAATGGAAGATGTAGGCTTTAATATTGAGTAAGGGTTTTTATGTCTCATCCTCTTTGCATGCAAATAACTATTATCTACATGGCATGACATACATGACATACATCTACATGTCATGACACGCATGACATAATGATACGCATCTAATGCAATTACATGACATACAATTATGACATGTACAAAATTTTCTTATATGTCAAAACTATTTATGGAAATAAAATATGTTTGAGATTTCATTCTCCAAATCAAATCATGATTAAATTAGAAAATAAATTTCTAAATCTAATCACATATTTTATTTGTGGAAAGTGTTGATTAAGGAAAGTCAATTTAGGAAACAAATTTCCTAAATCATCAAAACTACTTATGGAAATAAAATATTTTAAGATTTGATTTTCCAAATCAAATCATGATTAAATTAGAAAATAAATTTCCAAATCTAATCAAATATTTTATTTATGAAAAATATTAATTTCCATAAATACTTCTAACTTTCCAAAAGTAGAAGATTTCCATAAATACTTCTAGACTTTCCAAAATTAAAAATTTCCATAAATACTTCTAACTTTCCAAAAGTAGAAAATTTCCATAAATACCATTATGACTATCGCAAAATAATTTTACGATTATGTTGAAACACAACCTGGGCTCTGATACCACTGTTGGGTTTTCGGCACCGCGGCGAGTGTGTGTTCGAACATGTTTCGTAAACATGTGCACAGCGGAAGAAATAAAAATAATAAATTTAATTTATTACAACACACACACCACACACATGCGTAGTACAACATGTGTAGACATAACTGTAGTTTCAAATTTTGCAATAAAAGGAAATTTAGTATACCTAACGTATCACGTGTAGCAGGAAAGACATCAACCGGAGCGATCCTCGCTAGAATCGTCTCTATCCGTATCCACGCTGAGTATCTTCGGGATGACTTCACAAAGTCACGAGCCTCGTCTTCGTATGAGTTACTAGCCTCGTGTTGAAGACGATGTGATCGAGAGAAGATCACGATTCGAATCAAAATTCGGATCCAAAATGAGTCCTCAAAAACTCTCTTCTCCGGAGAGGTATTCGTCAACCGTTTGACGAATCTTTCGTCCTCCACCTATGAGGATTATCGAAGATCAAATCCCCGGCAAGTAAGCCGCTGTCGGAGCTCCAAATATTGTCCAAACGACGCTCGACATGAAGAAGACAAGCTGTCCAGAAAACTGGACAGCTTGGTGGAGGAGTTTGCGCCGGACAAAGAGTAGAGGGCCAGCTATTCCTTGGTCACCGGAGCCAAGGAGGATTACCGGAGGGTCGCCAGAGGATCACCGGCTGAAGCTTGGACGCCGGCAACAAGCTTGGACGGCGGTACAAAGCTAGGCGGCAGTTAGGGTTGGGCGCCGACCACTAGAGGAGAGGAGGGGTGGGCGGCAACTAGGGATTGCTTGGATTAGGGCTTAACAAAACCCTTAAGCCCTATTTTATAGAGAACAAATTCTCCTAATAGTTATCGGATCATAACCAAAAGCTCGTTAACCCGCTCCATTAATTTAAGTTAAAATAAACCAAACCATGTTGGTCTATTTTAAGTTAAAATGAACCGAACCAACTTTGATTCATTCGTTTAAAATAAACCAAACCCCTTTGGTTTATTCTCCACCATTGGATTAGAACCAAACCAATTTAGTTCATCCATCATGTCTTCATAAGACACGGCCCATTCACGCTTCCATTGCGACTGAAACGATTTCATGCTCGCTCCTTGTTTGGTCCAACCAAACCTAGTTTCTCTCGGTCTGAGAATCTCATTCTCAAGCTTGTTTTAAATCCTTCGGATTACGCTCGTTGTGCGTGTGACCAAATAGGTTCTCGATTTATGTTGGTCGTCTGTAATTAACCATTAATTATAGAACGATCATGAGTGGCACCTAATAGTACATCATGATTCCCAATTAACCGAAAAGATCAATGGTTGATCCAGAACTATTTCTGAAACCCTTCAGCAGCTAGAATGATTCGTGCCTCATTCCTTTCACTCATCTTATACCCACTTGGTTCAGGACATGGTCTATAGTGTTAGTCCCCACTAGGTTGACTACGTCACACCTAGTCCAAGTATCATTTCCTCGTCTTACGGATTCTAGTTACTGCACATGTATCGAAAAGTACCTTACTCTAAACATGTAATGCTTTGGCCAAAGACTTTAGTAACAATCCGACAAGAGGCCATGGGTATACATCTCCTCGCAAGGAGTGGTGAATCCTTTATAGGCTATTCAAACATCTTCGATCACTTTGACTTATACCCAATCATCCCGGGTGCACATCTCCTCAGAGATGCTTACTTAAGATGTCAAAGCATAAGTCTTCATGATCAAGATGACTTGAATACTCCAAGTCAAAGGAACATCGCACTTAAGCTGCAGTAAGAACTTCATTGACATATATATATATATATATATATATATATATATATATGCAGAGAATCATATGAAGTCTTATGGCTGGTCACTCCAATGAACTAGTTACCATAACTAGCATCCACGATTAACTCCGGACATCACAATGTCTCCAGCCAATGAGAATCAACTGCTTGGATACACCAAGGAGTATACCTCGTACTAGTCTCGACAGAATTGATGGTGTCCAAATCCATCAATTCATCGACTAGGCATAATTTGTTAGTGCTTATAAGATTCATATATCTCCACAATGGCATGATATTGTCCACTTTGGGCCCAAGCCCTCATGGTTTTGTTTTTGGGCTTTACCCAAAAGGCCTCATACCAATGGAGATATCTTTTTTCTTATAAGCACATGATCTTTTCCATGTCTTACCAATGTGGGACTTTGATTGTATTCCTCATACTCCCAACAATCCCCCCCTCAAACGAAGGACCACATTGGGCCCCCCCTCAAGCCTATCCCTCCTCGAAGGATTTTCTCTGCTTGATGTCCGATCTTCAACCCACCAGGACTTCCTGCCAGTTGTTCGGTCCCCCCGACCCAACTAGACTTCCTTCCTGATGTCTGGTTCTCTTGATCCGGACGTGGGAGCTCAACTTCCTTCGTTCGAGGTTCATGGCTTGACATGGACCATGGCTCTGATACCAATTGTCCACTTTGGGCCCAAGCCCTCATGGTTTTGTTTTTGGGCTTTACCCAAAAGGCCTCATACCAATGGAGATATCTTTTTTCTTATAAGCACATGATCTTTTCCATGTCTTACCAATGTGGGACTTTGATTGTATTCCTCATACTCCCAACATAATTCCGATACGCCACAATTACACATGTAGAGATACTCACTAGTTATGATCCAATCACAAATTCTCTCATGTTGTGAATCATATCGTGGACATTCAGTAAATGAGTTTAAGATTTAATCAAATACATGAGAACATGTATGCTCAAATAGTGAATATTCATTTATCATATAAATGGTTCTAACATAAGGCGATTGTCTTAGGACATCTCTCACATATTACTAACAAAGGGGAGTTACCTTTAGAGTTAACCTAGGCAAGACCACAATGACCAAGACTTCTAAGCCTAGAAAGATCATTAAGAGGGTATCTAGGGAAATTATCCCTAAGGAATACCTAATAAACCCAAGGAGCTCAATAGGTATTGGGTTCCTAAGAGCGTGATCGACTCACTCTAAATGGGTTAGGATGTGTCAACATTGAATGGATGGGTAGTTAACTCAACCATAGTAAAGTTGACACTTTAGAACATTTTCAAAATTATGTGATACCTTAGAAATAAAGTTTAATTTTATTATCCTAAAGGAGTTTAGGATGTTCCAATATAATTTATAGAAGTTGAAAAATCAATCAAATTGGCACAATTAGGTTTAGAGGTCATAGTGTGTCATTTTGAGTTTTTGACACACTTATAATAAGTGGTAATATAGCAAAAAGAACTTAATCATAACAAATAGAAATTAATATTAAAACTTTGGTATTATTATATATTTATATTTTATTTTGCCATGACTTATTTGTCATATGTCATGTCATGACATCATTCTTATTTTTATCATATAATATGTCATGATAATGCCTAGGATTAATTTTTAAGTCATGAATACTTAGATTGTCTTCATATGTCATGACATCATGATTATTGTCACATGTTTATTTATGTTATATTATATGTCATAATCATCATTTATGCATTAATTAAAATTGATTTAAGGGCTATGACATGATTTGAAGTCTCATGTATAAGAGAATCAAATAAAGTTGCCTAGAAAATGCACGAGACCTTAGATTATGAAGAACAAAACTCACATCTCACATCAAATTGACATGTGTGTTTATTGATACACCCTAGACACATGTGAGATGCTAGGAAATGAGTTGAGTTCAAAGTGCATAGTTTTTGCATCTAGATGAACTCAAACTCATCTTATACCATGGATGAATCACGAGGAAAACTTATGTACAAGTCATGTGCATTAAGCTCATAGACCATGGTTCAATATAAGGTTTTAAAAAAAATCAAAATTATTTTGAAAAACCTTGGTGTAGTCTATCTTTTAATAGAAGTCATCATTGAAGAAGTTGATACAAAATACATCAAAAGCATTGAAGTTATCAATGGTATTGAATTTTGTATCAATCTCACTAGTTTATGAATATTTTATTTTTCAAATATTTTTCACCCATAATGATTGACTTAAGTAGTATACGTATGAATTTTCGTGATTTTTTGATTTATGTATAATTACTTATGTTTTTTCGAAATTCATTTTCTGAACCTGATTTCTGCACTTGCAGAAATCAATCAACTGCCATGAATGACAGTCGACTAGCGTCAAGGGCAATCGACTGTCGACTGATAGAGTTGACTGTCAATGCTGATTTCAGGTAAACAAAGTTTGTTTAGCCTGATTTCAGCTATGTTAGGCCACCCTAACTGCTCCTAATCCTAGAATATACTTTGGAAAGCATTATAAAGGGTGAAAATCCATTGGATATGGATTAGGAGAGTTGTTAGGGAGTGTATCAAATTTTAAGGTTAGTGAAAGTTCAAGTTTAAACTTTCGACTTTAATTTTGATGGTTTAGTATTTCTATAGGCTTAGGGATTCTCCAAGGACATTGTTGGTGCAATGGTCAAGGGGGAGCATGCCTTTAGGGGGAGTTATCCAACATGGGATGATGGATGTGTTCTTCCTCATAAGAGGGGAGAATTTGAAGAATTTGGAGAAGTGAGGATTGTCTCTCTTTAGTAATATGAAACTTATTACTATAAAGAGTGAAGACATCCTAGATGTTTTTGAACCAAGAGGGGATTGTAAGATCTCATTGAGATATGAGACATTTGACACCATTGAGGAGAGCCTTTTTAATGTATGTCAAAAATAAGGAGAATTGATGTGTGAGAATTGATGGGAGAATGTGAGAATTCCCAATTTGGACAATTGGGAGGATTGGATTGAATTAGTATTCTAACTTAAAGGTGTTTGGTTTTTGTCAAGCATTAGAAAGGAGGAAATTGTTGGTGCAATCGGCTCATGTCACAATTGACCAGACTCGAGTTTGACTCGAGTAGTGCTTTGATATTTGTGTTTTGATGTTTGACGATGAGTTGACCATTGTTTGATAATGGGTTGACTATATAGTTGACATGGGATTGAACATATGATGGAGAAGTCCAAGTAGGACACTTGGCATGGAAAGTCCAAGCATGAGTTTGGCAATGGTAAAGTCCAAGTCTTGAGTACTTGGTATAGAAAATCTAAGCATGAGTCTTGACAATGGTAAAGTCTAAGTCTTGAGTACTTGACATGGAAAGTCCAAGCATGGCAAGGGAAAGTCCAATATGGGTTGGCATGGAAAATCCAAAGGTGTAGTCTTGGCCACATAAGTCCAAGTGTGTAGTCTTGACGGTGAAAGTTTAAGTCATGGGATAGTTAGCATTTGGAAAGTCTAAGGGTTGATATTGACGGCGTAAAGTCCAAGGGTGGAGTCTTGGCAGCATAAGTTCAATGGTTGGCAACGTAAAGTCCAAGCGTGTGTCTTGGTAGTGTAAGCTCAAATGTGTCTTGGCAGTGTAGACCAGCTTAGCATGACAATAGCCGATGAAAGCATCTGAAGGCTAGCATATGGATGACTTGGAGAGATCCGATAGACGTGAGGTTGATGAAGGTGGCTAGAAGGCTTAAGTCTAGGTTAAGGGTGGTCTAACAAGTATGAGGGCATCATGTTTGAGGTTAAACCTCATGGATGAGGTTTTACAATGGATTGGGGGTATGGACCAATTGACTGGTCAAGTGTTTGATACTTGGTAGCCGAGTTGACACTGAGCAGTCGACTAGGATTATAATCAATAGACTACCGTGAGTCGACTGGCATTCGACTGCGACAAGAGACATTGGCAGTCGATTGCCAGCATTGGACAGTCGACTGGCTATGAGTATTCGACTGCCATGGAGGGTAGTCGACTGCTGTTGGTCTTGGTCGCGAAGGCAGAATGCTTGGTAGTCGACTGAGCAATCGACTACGGGCTTGAGTAGTCGACTGTTAGGGATGACAGTCGATTGCCAGTGTATCTGTTGGCTTAAATGCCAACGTGGATCAAGTCCGTTGTGAGACAACGACACTGTTGGCAGTCGACTAAGGCCTTTTGGCAATCAACTGCCAGGCAGAAATGCAGGTCTCGCGGAGGCTTAAAAGGAGCTCGACGAAGAGGTTTTTGGCAGTGATTTTCTTGGGCAATTTGAAAGAGATGGTTGGTGTTTTTCAGTCCTTCAAAGCTAGTCCAAGGCGATCAACAAGCAAGCATTCAAAACAATCATTTGTAAAGTTTTCTTTATATTATTTATTGTATTCACTTTGTATTTGCTTGTTGTATTTTGTTTATTATTGTAAACACTTGTAATAGGTTTCTCCACCTCCGGTGTGTCATAGAGAAGGAGCGTTATTGATTAGTGGTGGTGTGTACATCACTAGAGCTCGTTGAGCTCGCCCCATGGAGTGGGAACCCTAAGGTTCCGAACCACGTATATCTTGTGTATTGTGTGCTTGTGTATTTCATCTATGCTTTATTATTATTTCCGCTGTGCATATTAACGAATATTGTAGATAAGCACGCAAGCGCGATCAAATTCCATCAAGCAATGAAAATGCGTCATTCACCGCCCTCTAGCGCTCACCGAAGTTCTTATAGAAATCCGACAACGGTCCGGCCAGAGTCGTAGTCCAACTAGACCGTGGTCGGATTCCAATCGGATCGTGGTTGGAATACAGGCACCAGTGTCCGACGCGGCGGATATATGTGTGTCAATGCGTGAGCGAGTATAGTAATAAGAAATGCATAGTAATTCCGCTCGACACCTAGGCCCTTGCCACTCGACATTGGTGTCGGGTGGTGGAATTTTGGTTGCGATACGGCAGAGTTGGAGTCCAATCGGATTGCGACTAAATTTTGGTAGCAATTCGATCAAAATCCGACGACAGTTCGGCCAGACTCCGACTCTAATAGGGGCATGCTCGAATTCCTACCAAATCACGGTCGTTAGCGCCGCGGCTGTGATCGAGCCGAATTTCAAGCGCAATCCAACCTGAATCCGATCGCGATCCGATCAAAGGGATGACGATTGCAATCTCGATGGATTCAAGGGCTGGATTATAGTATCCATCACTCTGACGATACGCAAGCAGAAGCACTGCGTATTATATATATATGGAATGCACTGTAACTCCACCCAACATCTACGCCCGCGTCACTTGACATCGTTATTGAGCGATCGAATTTCGACTGCGATTCGATCGGAGTCAGAGTCCAAGCGCCCACAATTTGGCATGATTTCGATAAGATCGCGATCAAAATCTAGCCTAACTCCGGCCACAATAACGACTGCGTGATGAAGAACGTTATGCATTCCCAATCGCACACGAATGCGCAAATACCCAATAGTAAATTTAAAATTTAATATATATATATTTTTCCTGCTTTATTTTTTTAAAATTGAACTTAACTCATTTATGAAAATAGTTTTTTATATAAAAATCACAATCTGACATTTAAATTACAAAGATAATGCACATTTATGACTACTTATATATAGGAAAAATTATTTCGTTTCTACCAAATATTTTAACTTTTACTTTGAAAAAATTATCGCATAATTAATTTTTCTACAATAATTCCCTAGTCCTAGGGATTACATTATTCTATCATAAAAAATTATCCACTCGCTGAAACAATTGAAATAATGATCATATAGTTAATTAATATAGAATTTTGGAACGCTAATAGCATTTTGAAACAGTGCCAAATCATATTTTTGTCAATGTTAGTTTAAAATGACTCCGTATATATATAGGACATGTTATACTAAATATATAACAAATAAACAAGATTATCCTACACACCTTTATTTTCTGTCGTCAGATCTCTTAGAGCTCAAGGATTGAAATATAATGCTCATTCGATTGAACAGTGAATAATAAAAATATTCATGGATGAATTGTATAGAACGTCTAATTGGATGAGAATTATACTCCAATCCTTGAGCTCTGGGAGATATATATATATATACTCCAATCCTTGAGCTCTGGGAGATCGAACAATTATATATATATATATATATATTCCTGAGCGTCGCGATTTGCATGATGCGTGCGCGATGGCAAGGAATGCACAGTAATCGCGCACCCAACGCCGCTCGCAACTGTCGACGGGAGGCTGAATTTTGACAACGATCTGGCCGAAATCCGACGACGACCCGGTCAGAATCCGACCACGATTCGACCAATACCAGAGTCCGATTGGATGACGATTGGATTTCAACTAAATCGCGGCCGAAAATGACCGCGATTGCACCCGCTAATGGTCGCGGCGTTGGCGGCCGCAATCGCAATCGGAATCTGGCCAGCGTGGTCGGAATCTGGCTGACGCGGTCGGAATCCGACCTATCGACGGTGAAATTGCACGGAAAAGAAACACTGTGCATTTCTTATTCATTGTGCAATCGCAATCGATCGGATAACTGAGAAGTTATTACGCACAAGCCGTGCACAAGCCGTGCATTCGGATAACTGAATTGGAATCCATTAATCAACTAATTTATCATATCAGTCAAATAATGAACTTCGATCAATTGATTAATGCAAATCAGTAGACTAATTATCTCGAGTCTCACAATCTCCACTATCATCAATCGACTAATATTTTACATCTATCGACTGAACATAATCAGTCGACTGATATGAAAATATCAATCGACTTACGATAAAAAATTTGATTTATTCGATTTTCAACTTAATTAATTGATTTTTTATCGGTTCAGTTAAATCGATTTTGTTGAAAAGGTCTGTCAGTTCGATTTATTCAAAAAAAAATCAGTCTATTTCATTTTGATCAATATAATAATTATAAACATTATCGCTATAGATCAATTATTATCCTAATAAAATCATTATACCAATGCAAAAATTGAAACACATATGATGCAACATGACTACTGGCCCGACACATCAAAGACGATAATGAACTTTCATGCACGATCACAGTGGTTCGTGACATCGATAATTACACTAGCTTAGAGGAGGGACATGGTTAATCGATATGTCATGCAGGAGTAGCACCAACAGCACTGTTGCATACATGCTCCCTTTCCCTTTCATGGTCCGGGAGAGGGACACATTTGAGTGTATTTGGATGGCCTTACGACAATTTGCCTTTCTTTCGATCACTATCAGTTGATATAGGAACAATCACGAGAGCAACTACCTAACGAAACCTAACCTCCTTGGGCATTCATGAGCACACAGTGGATCGCAACCTCTCAAAGGGGTGCATCATAAGTTCATCGATCGATTGATTGATAATATCCTAAATTAAATGAATATTTAGGAAGGTACTTTGTCGGTGGCGACTGTTATTGAGAGTATAAATTGAATTTTTTTCTTCTTCTTTTTTATAGCATAAGCTTTTGGAATAAGTAGTTAGTTAATTGATTTTAACATGGTATTAGTGTTGGAAAAAATATGAATGAAAAAGAGGTGGAATGAATGAAGAGCCTCTCCATTGTGTATGAGATTTTAGTTTCATATTAGAAGTTTCGAGGTTTAATGTATAGTTGGTTTATATTATTTCACAAGTATGAATGTTGTGAAGAAATATATGAGAAGAGACTCTTTTTCACGTGTATATATGCAGAGGAATGCAAATCTAGGGGGTCGGATTGCACTGAACCAAGTTGATTTATGTACGAACATGATCTACACACGTCAAATGCACTCTCTTTCTCTTTGTCTATCGAGTACTACTTTCCAACTTGCGGAATCCTTGTAATTGCCTTCGAGTACCTCACAGTTCACCGTGACTACCAATGTTTGGTGGGAATTATGGTTCGTCGTTGTATCATGGGAATGGATGTCTTGTGAAGACCTTGAAATACCACAGAGGTGGGATGAATCTGTTTTAATGAATTTTCGTTGAATGTATACCTCGACTCTTCGTTTTTCGAGAAATTTGCTCAGGCACACTCCTTCCTGACTGTCCATTCGGTCACTTGGTAGCTCAGTTCGGCCTAACCTTCAAGGTTGACAGCTTGAGATTATCATCTTAAGCCTCTCAACAGATAAATTTAATTTGAGTTGTATTTTCAAATTAGGATATCCTTCCTTACCTCTAGACTATAGAGGTTCTAACAATCTTAAAACAAATTCGATTTTGCGGAGATGACCATGAAATAAGTTGAGGTGCAATAGGTTTAACGTGTGATGACACCCTCCGCCCCCGATTGAAAATGTTACAATCAATCATGAAAAAAAGATTGAGAAATTCACTAGGATGAACTTCAAGCGGTGATAGCAGAAGATGCTCTTCTATCTGACCACACTGAATTTGACTTGGTTCTTGACCGAGGAACCTCCCAAGCTGATTGAAGATGCAAGTGATGTCCAAACCATCAGTACAATGGAGGCGTGGCCTCATTCTAAGCTCTTATGCTGAAACTACATTCTCAACTGCCTTGCTGACTCACTATACACTGTGTATAGCATGAAGAAAATAGCTAAAGAGTTGTAGGAGTCCTTAGATAAGAAGTGCAAGACAGAGGATGTGGGAGCAAAGAAGTTTATCATAGGTTGATTCTTTGACTATAAGATGGTTGACTCTAAAATGGTAATCAACCATGTTTAAGAGCTTCAAGTGATTTTGCATGGAATTCACTTAGAAGGATTATTTTAAGTGAAACCTTCCAAGTGGCAGCTATCATAGAGAAGTTGTCTCCCAATTGAAAGGACTTCAAGAATTACCTAAATCATAAGTAGAAGGAGAAAGACTAGTGTGAAAGCCAACGTGGTTGAGCATGGTCAAAGCTCAAAATAGAAGAATCTCAAATCTTCTAATATGGGACCTAAAGGAGGCATCAACAAAAAGAGATTCTTTGGAAAGCGCTTCAACTATGACCGAGTCGGTCACAAATTTTCGGAGTGTAGAAAGCTAAAGAAAAAAAACAAGAGGCTAACTTGAATGAAGGGTTAGGTGGATGATTTGTGTATTATGATCTTTGAGCTAAATTTGGAGGGTTCAAACCCTCGATAATGGGGGATTAATACTCGGGCCACCATACATGTGTACTGCAATAAGGAGCTACTTCATAACTTTGAAGAAATCCAAGGGGAGAAGTTGTACATGGGGAATTCAGTAACCTCAGACATCATGAGCCAAGGAAAAGCGGTGCTAAAAATGACCTCAGACAAGATGCTCACTCTAAACAATGTGTTATATGCTCCAGAGGTTTAGAAGAATTTGGTGTTCGAATCACTATTAAGCAAGCACGACTTTTGCATTATTATTAAGTCGGACAGAGTTGTTATGTTTAAGAATGGAATGTTTGTATGGAGGGGTTATGTATTTGACAAACTATTTAAACTCAGTGTAATTGTCATTAGGCTCAAAGTTAATAAGAATGAACGCTCTTCCACTTATATGCTTGAGTCTTAGTATTTGTGGTATGTTAGACTATGACATATTAACTATAATGTTTTGCGTAGACTGATTAACATGCGAAGCATACCTACATTTCGCCTTGACCCGAAACACAAGTGTGAGACTTGTGTTGAAGTGAAAATGATAAAGTCATCCTTTTAACATGTTAAAAGAAGCAATGAACCACTTGACCTAATCCACATCGACATGTGCGACCTAAAGGGGACACCAACACGTAGTGAGAATAAGTACTTCATCATTTTTATTGATGATAACATAAGATATTATTTTGTGTATCTTCTTAAAAGGATGAAGCAATAAAGAAATTTAGACTCTATAAGAATGAGGTTAAAAACCAACTTAATAGAAAGATTAAGGTAGTTCGAAGTGATCGAGGTGATGAATATGTATCACTGTTCGCAGAGTTGTGTGCTGAACATGAGATCAAATATGAACCAACACCTTCATACTCTCCTCAACAAAATAGTATTGATGAGTGAAAGAATCGTACTCTGAAAGAGATGACGAATGCTCTACTATTAAGCTCTGATCTACCAAAACACTGGTGAGGGAAAGCAGTATTAACAACTAATTACCTTTTAAATAAGGTGTCCCGAAAGAAAATAGATAAAAGCTCTTATGAGTTATGGTATAGAAGACAACTATCTTACAAATACTTGCGAGTATAGAGGTGTCTGGGCAAAGTTTTGGTGTCTGCTCCGAAGAGGATCAAGATAGCACTAAAAAATATTGATTGTATATTTATTGGATATGCATATAATAGCAGTTCCTATAGGTTCCTTGTATATGAATCTCAAATTTCGAAAACACATAAGAACTTGATTATTGAATCGAGAAATGTCTCATTCTTCGAGCATGTGTTTCCGTATAAGACTGAGAAGATGCTAGCTCCTCAAAATGGGCATATGAAATATAAGAGGAAGAAGAAAATGATGAACCAATTGAGGGTAAGCTCAGACGGGTGAAAAAATTCTATGGAATGGATTTTATCACTTTCATGTTAGAAATTGATCTCCAAAGTTCTCGGAAGTCATAAGCTCGTCTGAGAAACCTCAATGAAAAGAGGCAATTCCATATGAGATTGACTCTATCTTGCAAATTCACATTTGGAAACTTGTGGATCTTCTATAAGGAAGTAGACCATTAGGATGCAAGTGGATTTTCAAAAAGAAAATAAAATCAAATGGTATGATTGATAAGTACAAGGTCAAATTGGTGATTAAAGATTATCGACAGTGAGAAACCTTGACTACTTTGATACATATTCTTTAGTATCTAGAATAAATTTCATTAGAGTATTGTTGGTCATTGTCACTCTATGAAATTTAGAAATACATTAGATGAATGTAAAAAATAACCTTTCTAAATAAGGATTAGAAGAGGAAATCTACATGAAATAAACTGAGAGATTTCTTTTATAGATTTGCGAAGTCATTATATGACTTAAAACAAGCACTGAAGCTATGACATGAGAAATTTGATAACATCATGATAGAAAGTGGATTTAAAATCATTGAAAGTGATAAATGTGTCTACGGTAAAGACGCAGAAGATGATTTCTGATGATTATGTCTTTACGTAATTGACATATTTATCATTGGGAGCAATACTAAGATGATTAAATCCACTAAAGATATGTTGAACTCAAGGTTTGACATGAAGAACATGGGTTTTGCTGATGTGATGCTAGAAATTAAAATTATTAGAACATTAGAAGAACTTGCTCTAAGTTAGTCCCATTATATAGATAAAATTCTTGAGAAATTCACTAAAGATGATACTACATTGGCATAGAATCCAATAGATACAAGTCAACATCTATCGAAAGATTGAGAAGGAAGTATCTCTCAGATTAAGTATGTAAGGTGATTGGTAGTTTGATATACTTAATGAGTTGTACATGATCAGATTTAGCTTATGCAGTGAGCAAACTGAGTAAATACACAAGTAATCAAGGCGTTGAACATGAAAAATGGATAAAACAAGTACTGAGGTACTTGAGGTATACTCGTGTATATGGATTGTACTATACGAGATATCCTACTGTGATCGAAGGATACAACGATGCGAGTTGGATATGTAACATAAAAGACTCGAAGTCTATAAGTGAATATGTATTCACTTTGAGAGGTGCAACCATTTCATAGAAATCTTCTAAGCAAACTGTAATAACCAGATTTACAATGGAATATAAGTTTGTAGTTTTTGATAAATGTGGTGAAGAGGTTGAATGAATATGACAATTCTTAGAAGATATTCCTAGATAGCTAAAACCTATACCGACAGTCTGCATATAATGTGATAGTCAATTGGCAATTGGTCGAGCACAGAGTCATCTGTATAATAGTAAGTCTAGATATATACGTCGTAAACATACCATTGTACAACTACTCTCAACGAGAGTTATCACTGTTGACTATATGAAGTCAAAAGACAACCTAGTGGATCACTAACCAAAGGGTTAAACCGAAAGTTAGTTGCAAGCTCATTGTGGAAGATGTGTTTGATGTTGATAAGGAATGTTGTTTTACTATCCGAAATGGTTGATGTTTCATTGCAACAAATAAAAGCGAATTAATAGCTTTTATTACTAGCCATGAGGGCTCCTATATAAGTGTAAGCATTGTTGCATAATTAAGGGGTTGGAAATGCACATCCGTTGTGTAGCTTTTGTAGCCAAAACTAAATGCAAAAATGTTGTGTCTCTTCAGCAACCAAAGCACATCCATTTTTTTGCAACTGAAGCACTAAGTGAAGAATGGAAACGAAGAGTTGATTCTTCCCTATAAAAGTTCGTCCAAGATAGAAGACAAAGGTAGTAGAAAAATTAGAGAGAAGAAGAGAATATCCAAGGGAATTGTTGGGATTTGGTTTTGTGAACCTGTGAAGGACTTTTCCTTTGTAATCATCCTTCCGACGATGAGTACAAATCGACAAGTCTTTTCATAAGCTTGGATCTCAAATTCTTCACGTGGAAACTATAAGTGCTTATAGTATAATAGATTCATGCTTTAGATTGGTAATCTATACTAATAATGGTATCAGAGCATCATAAGATTGCATTCTAGTTATGCATGAATTGTTGTTCATGGATTCTTCGCGAGGAAGAAGATGAACAATAGAAGAAATCTTAAAAATGAGATTTCTATCGAGTGATTATCCAAGTAAGAAAAGTGTCGCCCGAGCATTTTTTGTACTCGGGATAGAGGAGCGTGAAGTGCTCGGCTTTTCTTTGACATTTTTTGAGTGGGAAATCATCTAGGGCACTCAAATTTTCCACATGGTGCTCGGATTTTCTATATGGTACTCGATCATAGCACATGGTGCTCAGATTTTCCATATGGTGCTCGGCCAAAGCACATGGTGCCTGGATTTTCCATATGGTGCTTGGATTTGCCATATAGTGCTTGGCCAGAGCACATGTGGTGCTCGGCTGACTGTGTAGTGCTTGGTGTTGGGAATCAGACGTCACGCTAGAGGGGGTGAATAGCTTTTTCACTTCGTTCGATCACGATCACGTGCTCGTCTACAAAACTTGTTAATGTGCAGTGAAATATACAAGAATAAATAACAAGCACATACAATACACGATTTTACGTAGTTTGGAACCTACGATTCCTACTCCACGGTTAGACTTTAGTGTCTACTCTACTAAACCACTTCTTCTTCTCGGAATACAATACGGAGGTGAAGAAATCCCTTACAATAAGAATTACAACAATAATACAACCAAAAATGAAATGCAAAAATAAATGAAGAACAACAAATGAAAATACTCTACAAATGAGAGCTTTTGATTGCTTTGCTTTTTGGTTGCTTTGAATGGCTTTAAAGACCTGGAATTGCATCAACACTTTCCTTCAAATCCCTCAAGAATCGACTGTGGAAAACCTCCCCATCGAGCTCCTTTTAAGTCCTCCATCAGGCTGATTTTCCACCTAGCAGTCGATTGCCAAAAGACTTCATTCGACTGTCCACAGTATTGTTGTCTCACAACGAACTTAATCCACATTGGATCACTCTAATGGATACCCTAGCAATCTACTTTCCTTACCAGCAATCGACTGCCAACCCATTAGTTGATTGACCAGTCAACTATGAGATATTTTATGCTCATGTCCATAAATTTTAGTCGATTTCCATCCATAGCAGTCGACTGTCAGTGTCACACAATAGCAGTCGAGCCTCCAATCCAGTCGACTACTGACTAGTCGATTGGTTATAATTCTAATCGACTGCTCTAAGTCAATTAGGCTTTTGAGTGTCAAATACTCGGTCAGTCGACTAGTCCAATACCTTAATTGACTAGTAAACCTTAACATGAGGTTTAATCCAAATATGATCCCCTCATACTTGATTGACCTACCTTAGCCTAGACCTGAGCTTTCTAGTCACCTTCATCAGTCTCATGCCTCTTGGATCCCTTGAATCTGTGACTCTTCATCCTTTGTGTTAGTCTTCAGATGCTTCCATCGGCTATGTCATGTTAATTGGGTTCTTTATCAATGTTCATTTGGATTTATGCCGCCAATATCCATGCTTGGACTTTACGCTGATAAACTTATACCCTGAGACTTCCACATTGCCAAGATCCATTTGGACTTACGCCGCCAAGATTCATGCTTGAATTTTACTCCGCCAAAACTACCCTTGGACTTTCCCTTTGCCAAGTACTCATGACTTAGACTTCCAATTGCCAAGACCATGCTTGGACTTTCCTTGCCAACTCCACGTTGGACTTTTCAATTGTCAAAGTTCATTTGGACTTTACGCTGCCAAGACTACACACTTGGACTTATGCTGGCAAGACTATACCTTTGAACTTTATTATAGCCAAGTACCCATGGCTTGAACTTTCCATGGGTTGATTACTCCAATAATCTCCTCCAAATAATCTCCCCCATATTACTTTGGATATCTCAATCATCTATGGTCAAATCATATAGTTAAACAATAGTCAAACTCATTGTCAATCCATTGTCAAACATCAAAATACTACTCGAGTCTCACTCGAGTTTGGTCAACATTGACCCGGGGCTTATTGCACCAACACTTGGTTGAGGGTACTTAGTAATTAACCAAAGTGTTAAACCATAGCTACGTCGACATTGACCGACTAGCAAAGTTGACGATGGTTGACTTGACTCATAGCTAAAGGGCCAACTAGTTGTTAGAAAAACTTGAACTTGGAATAAACAACTCATACTAGGGTGCTAGCCAAATTGGCTTCTTGGCTAAGGTTGATTCAGGATTAACTGAGGATGCCCAAATAAACTCGGAATATGACTTCCGAAGTTTAAAGTTGTTAGTAGAGTTGATTGGTCTGTTGGACCCATCAACTGAAAACGCCTTAAATCAAGAAGATTGGTTTTCTTGATTATTTGTGTAAGGTTTATGTCCTTATAAATTGAATGATGTTAGTTTTGTACTAGTTAGTCGATGTTGTACTGACTTGATTAATTTCAATTTCAAATGACACGGACGATCACAATGATGACCCATCATGATATGTTATGAAACAAGCTGAGGGAAGTTATCTAAGAGATAGTTTATAATCCTGATGGTGGGGTCATCGGACTCGATTGTCTTTTCTGAAGACTTGAGCGATAGGAGTTTTCGATACTCAATAACTATCAGATTTGGGCATTGGTGCATTCTCTACCGAATAACCTCAAAATAGTTTCACATCACGTATGAGGGTGCTATTAAGGGTGCATCACATATTTTGAGTTGTGCTGGGAACTACTTCAACACAAGGAGGGTCCCGAGGAGATTAGAGAGAATTATGAATCCAGTCAGCCTGAGACTATCCTAGTGGAATCAAGGAAGATAAGACTTGAGATTATTACTACTATGCTAGTATTTGTTCGAGTGAGAGTAGTAATAACCTATCTTGTCCAATAAAATTAATTGTTTAGGTTATGAATTAAAAGTGTTATATGTTAACAGTTTATGAAAGTATGTTATATGTTAACAAACTTTTTGAATAAGAAATGATTAGTTTATGTAATAGTGATTAGTTTATTATATGGGAGGTATGTTATATAATTCATCAATGATAGTCAGATTGGAAAATACGAATGATGAGTGGAAACTTTATTGCTACTTGATTTTGTAAACCAATTCAGACTCACATTGAGTCAATAAAAAATTACATATATTGAATTTACATTGAATAACTAAATAATTTATTTATTTATGGTAGATTATTACAAATAAAAACATCATAGCAAAACTCAACAAGGGTAAAAAATTGAATGAGAAAAACTATAAAATCTGACACCTCAAGATACAATATGTTCTTGAGGAACAGGAAGTTCTTGAGGTTGTTCATCAGGTCATTGTGAAACCTGTTGATGGTACAATTACACAACACAGACTAGATCTTGATACCTATAAGGTATGAAAGAAAAAGAACTCCACTGGTAAGAAAATATTGATTAGTTCAATGGTGGATGACCTAGTTTTTTAGTATGAGTCATATCCATTGGTTCATGCAGTTTGGATAGCCCTTAGAGAGAGATACAGTGGAGTTAGTCTGAGCAAGCTTCGACAGCTGACAATTAAATTTGATAGCTATAAAAAGCATCCGAATGTTTCTATGATTCAGCATCTAAGAGGGATGTCAAAAATAATTCAGGAGCTTAAAACTGCAGGTCATGAGTTTACCGATGAACAACAGATTTAAACAGTTATACGTTCCCTTCCTGATTCTTGGAAAACTAAGAAGTAGAATCTGACTTACAATGAGAGTATCAAGACTTTCACTGATGTCTCATGCCATATGGAATTGGAGGTGGAGAAAGTCGAATCCGCAAGGATTTTTGGATAAACTTATGTCACTGTCAGTTCTATTGAGTTATCTGGATTCAAGAAAAAGAAATGGTATAAGAAAGGAAAATAAAAGGGAAAAGAAGCTAGTGTTGCGGCGGGACTAGGCCCAAACAAGAAGAAGGAAAAGAAGACTGGAAAGAAATTGAAAAGTAAGTTGTCTTGCTATAACTGTGGCAAGAAGGGTCACTTCGGTAGGGAATGTACTGAGCCAAAAAAGATAAATCCGAGTCTGTATTCTTTTCCTGAGTATTATGTTGCTAGTTCTGTGTTGTTAGCTGATTCTTATCCTTTGTGGATCATAGATTCAAGAGCAACCAACCATGTAGCTCGGGAGTGAGCTACATTCATAGAATACCGTTGGGTACCAACTAGTAACCAATGAATATATGTAGGAAAGAATGCAAGGGTTGAAGTCAAAGGAGTTAGCACTAGCAAACTCAACCTTCGTGGTGGACGAACCCTATTTTTACATGATGTCCTGTATGCTCTTGAGATTCGACAGAATTTAGTTTTCGTTAATTGTCTCCTTGGTTTGGGTTATTGTATGAATTTTTTATAGTCACTGTGTAGAACTTAAGATTGACTCTGTGTTAATAGATATGGTTTTTCAACTAATGGTTTTATGGTTCTTGATATAGAACCAGACATCAATAGAAATGATGGTTTTTTTTCAAATATTACTCTAACTAGTAATGTAGATATATCTGATGATGTTTGATATGCTAGATTAGAACATATAGGACAAGAACGAATGAATCGGTTAGCAAGAGAGGACCAACTAGGCACTCGTGCTAAGATTGACTTATCTATATATGAGCATTGTTTTGCTGGAAAGGAACTAGAAAACCATTTAGTAAGGCTATTAGGGCTGATTTTTCATTGCAATTGGTTCATTTGGATATTTGTGGTCCGATGAATGTAAAGACTAGACATGGAGCTTCCTATTTCATTACATTCATTGATGATTTCACTCGTTTAGGTCATGTGTATTTGATCTCTTATAAATCTGAAGCATTGGATTGCTTCATTCGTTATATGAATGAAGTTGAGAATCAATTGGATCGTAAGGTTAAGACCTTACACACTGACCATGGAGGTAAATATTTATCTGATTTATTCAAGACAATATGTAAAGATAAAAGGATCATTAGACAACTAACAATCCCAGAAACTCCTCAACAAAATGGGATTGCTGAAAGAAGAAACAGGACTCTTATTGAAATGGTTATGTCTATGATGGCTCTGGCTAATTTATCGATCTCCTATTAGGGAGATGCATTATTAGCAGCTGTCTATATACTTAACCGAGTGTCTTCAAAGTCAATTCCATTTATCTCATATGAACGTTGGACAGACAGAAACCCATATTTGAGTATTCTAAGACCCTAGGGGTCAGCTGCCTACATTCATGATAGTTCTCACAAGTATGAAAAATTATCACATAGAGGTAAGAAATGTATCTTTATAAGATATTCTGAGACCTCCAAAGGTTATATTTTCATTAGTGAGAAACAAGATGGAACCATCTCCGAAACAGAATCGAGAGATGTTACTTTTCTCAAAACAAAGTTTCCAGCTAGAGGTGATGTTGATAAAAGAATTCCTCTATTTGAGGAGGATGAGATATTATCAATAAAAGAGGTATCATAAGGGATGCCTAAACCTAGTCAACCAAGTAGAAGTAATTTATCAGGTCATGAGTTGACTTCTCAATAGCTCAACTTATGAAGAAGCATTTGTAAGATCAAATTTAAGAAGATGTTTGATATTAAAAATGAGGCAATGATAACACTCCTAGTTGACGATGATGAACCTCGATTTGTTAAGGAAGCATTGGGATGTTGTGTTAAAGAAAAGTAGAAAGCAACAATGGAAAAAGAGATGGAGTCGATGATGAAGAATCATATTTGGGATTTAGTCGATCTTCCTCCTGGCCAAAGGGCTATTGGGAATAAATGGATTTTCAAAATTAAGAGGAAAGTTGATGGATCAATTAATCGATACAAACCTCGCTTGGTTGCAAAAAGATATATCTAATTGGAGAATATTGAGTATGAAGAGGCATTTTCTCCTGTAGTGAAGTTTATGTCAATCCAAGTTATTTTGACTTTTGTAGCACATTATGATTTGGAGTTACATCAAATAGATGTAAAAATTGCTTTTCTGAATGGTGAGCTTGACGAGTAAATCTATATAGTACAACCAAAAGATTTCGTTGTTGAAGGCCAAGAGAGTAAAGTATGTAGACTTAAAAAGTCTATATATGAACTAAAATAAGCGTTAAAACAATGGAACATAAGATTTAACGAAGTCGTTTTATCTTATGGTTCAAAATGATCAATGAGGATCATTGTATTTTCCTGAAAAGGGAAAAAGAAAAGTTTATCATTTTATCATTATATATTGATAATATGCTAATAGTAGGAAATGACATAGGATTTGTGATAGAAGTCAAAGAGTAACTTTCATCATAGTTTGACATAATAGATATAAGAGAAGTTGAGTACATCTTAGGAGTCAAGATCGTGAGAGATCGATCGAAAAGACTTTTGGATTTGTCCCAAGAGACTTATATTAATAAGATGTTACAACATTTTAACATGTCTGATTGCAACAATGAATAAACATCTATAACAAAAGGTATTATTCTGAACAAAAGTATGTGTCCCAAGACTCCTATAAAAATAGTCGATATGAAGAAAAAAATATATGTCAGTGTTGTTGGTAGTTTGATGTACACTATGTTATGTACTCAACCTGATATCAGCTATGTTGTTGACTTAATCAGTCGGTTCTAGTCAAACCCAGGACTGAGACACTGAAAGGCGGTGAAAAGAATATTCAGATATCTGAAAGTGACAACAGATTATCGTCTTTATTTTTAAGGATCAGATATAACTCTGAAGGGATATTTAGATGCAAATTGGGTTGGTGACCTAGATGGTAGAAAATTCACTTTAGGCTATGCCTTCTTATTGAATAGTGGTTCCATATCTTAGAATAGCAAGAAACAGGCTTGTGTCGACTTGTCGACAATGGAAGCTGAATATGTGGCATGTTCGACGATTATTCAAGAAGCAGTATGGTTGAAGAGATTCGTAAAGCATTTGAAGATTGATGAAGACAGTAGGAGTCCAATTACTGTCTACTGTGACAGTCAAGATGCAATTATTTTTTCAAAAAATTCTAAATATCACAGCAAGGACTAGCACATAGTTATAAAGTATAACTTTATAAGGGATATTATTGCTAAGAAAAAAAATTGTTCTTGAGTATATCCCTATCCGTGCTAGCTTGCATATCCTTTTATTAAGACAATGATTAAGGAGTCATTTTATGGACATGTGAAGTCTTTGGGACTTCGAAGAATATAACAAAGTTGTAATAACAATCAGATTTTATGAGATAATTTGATGAGAAATATTATAATCTATTTAGTGTAAAAGTTCATATTACATTCAAATAAGATCTTGGTAAACATATTGGCAGGTTAAGATTGATTCTCTCACATGGACAATCATCTCTATTTATTAAATATGAATAGAGGTAAGACTAATACTTATGAGATAGCTTATGTAGCTATATGTAAATAAAGACATACCTATAATTTGGGGTTTCCTTGATAATTGTATCAAGATGAGATCATTTGTAGATTTATGATCCGAGTAAATGAACTCACCATTTACTAAACCTGTTTGGAGTCAGATTAAAAATTCATAGGTTGAATTTAGGATTATACATTGAGAATGTCTAGATCGAAATTTGTACGATATTGATTTGAGAAAAACATGCACTCTTTTTAGTAAAAAGAATAACATTGTAATATGTGATTCATACCATATGTGTTATGTCGACAATAAGAGTAATAGGAGAATGAATCTCTGCTTCTCTACTATGTGAGCCCTTGAGAGTATATGTTAACCTTGGAATTTGCCTTAAGCGACTATTTAGCTATCTACTTGAAGTTTTAATCAGGATTTACTACTTTAGCATGTAAACTTATTGACTATGAATGATTCGATCTATGGAATATGACTAGGAAAACGACTGATTAAAATGAATGAATTCTAGCTAAAAAAGGAAGATTAAAAGAATTTACATCTTTAAATATTATTCATTGGTCGACCTATTTCTATTTAGTATAAAATTATAATTGTAAATATTAAAATATGAAGCATGCTTTTGACATAATGGCCATTACGAGGGATTAGAGATGTTCATATTGATGTAAATGATTCAATCTGGGTAAATTACAAAGTTGGTTGTCTCCTGAAGAACGGTTATGTGCCACCTGGAGATGGTTGTGTGCTAATTTGAAGTGTAGCTATTTGTCATTTAGTGAATGGCTAAGTAAGGTATAATAACTTTCTTAGCATTGATCGCTTAATAAGCAGTTATGTAAGGTATAATAACTTTTTTAATATGGAATGCTCGATATGCTTGCTGTCGCACGAATCATTTTCCCTAAGTATGAATTGGATATTGTTCAATTAGTCTTTATGACTATATGGTCTTTGTGACTACTGATCTTTGTTTTTATTAGTCTTTGTGAGCATTTGTCTTTGTAACTTAACTTGGATGAGTAGGACATATAAGCATTATTACATAATTAAGGGGTTGGAAATGCACATCTGTTGTGCAACTTTCACAGCCAAAACTAAATGCAAAAACGTTGTGTCTCTTCAACAACCAAACCACATCCAATTTTTTGCAACCAAAGCACTAAGTGCAAAATGGAAATGAAGAGTTGATTCTTTCCTATAAAAGTCTTTGCAAGGTAGAAGACAAAGGCAGCAGAAAAATTTGAGAGAAGAAGAGAATATCCAAGGGAATTGTTGGGATTTGGTTTTGTGAACTTGTGAAGGACTTTTCCTTTGTAATCGTCCTTCTGATGACGAGCACAGATCAACATGTCTTCTTCAGATCTCAAATTCTTAGCGTGAAAACAATAAGTGTTTGCAATATAATAGATTCATGTTTTAGATTGGTAATCTATACTAACAATAAGGAGCTAATGTCTTGAGCAAAAAAGAGGATTCCATCCACTTGCATTCCCTCTCTCTTTCGCTTTGTCTGTCAAGTACTTCTTTCCACTCTGCAGAATCCCTATGATTATCTTCGGGTACTTCTCAATTCATCGCAACTACTAGTGCTTGGTGGGAATTGTGGTTCACTATTGTATCCTGAGAAACAGACGTCCCATGAAGACCTCGAAGCACTATGATGAATCTATTTTAAGGAATCTGCATTGAACATAGATCTCAACTCCTCATTTTTCGAGAAATTTACTTAGACACACTGCTTCTCAACTGTTCACTCGATGACTCATCCACTCAGCGACTTGGCCACTCGATGATTCGGGCACTTACTTACTCAACAACTCGGCACTCAATCTCGATGACTCAGCTCGGTCTAACTTTTAAGGCTGATAACTTGAGATTATCAGCTCAAGTCTTTCAATAGATAAGTCTAATTTGAATTGTATTTTTGAATTAAAACATCATTCCCTGCCTTTGGACTACAGAGGTTTTAACAATTAGAACTTAAGGTATAAGTTTTAAATTATAACTATGGATTCAAATATTGTGTCGGAACAAAAATAAAATAAAATCTTGATATGCATACGAAGAAGAAAGAACGCGTACAAAGCCACCTCTAAAGAATGTGATTGTAAGTATAAAAATTCTGTAAAAGTTGAGAATCTGTCTAACTAGTAGCCTTCTGTCACCCATCCCAGGGCACTGGCGAGAGGGAGGTAAATCACGGGGAAGACAAAGTCTCTTGACACAGTCACAAGGCAGGGAGTGGTCCATCTGAAGCCGGGGGGGGGGGATTTTAGACCCCTCATCCGGAATCGAACTCTGCCCATTCTGTAAGTATCCCCCTGCCTTACCATCGCACCGTCCCAGTGGGGACAAGTATAAGAATTCAAGTTATATTGAGGGATGACATTCCAAGAGCTATTTTTAAGAAATTTCCATATAGATCTTTCAAAATGATTTTATCTACCTTTAATTGATTAACAATTCATATTTATTCAATCAAAACCTAGATTATCATCATTAGGTAATTGGCAACCATCAACCAAAAGAAAAAATTTGATTTTTATCCACAAAATTTGAATGTATAGTTAACCAAAACAAATTGTTTGGATGATCAAACTAGCTACTTGGTTGACCATATGAGCCTATTTACTAACCAAAAATTGAATTAATTATTGGAAATTCAAAAAGATCAAGAAATATTTGAATATAATTTATTCATATTGACCTAAATGGCAACATTTGAGACTTGAACCTTTTTAAAATCACTTAACAAGTTGGCATCAACTTCAAGTAGGTCCAACTTGAACACACGAAAGTCCTTGATGCTTAGAACATGAGACTTAGCACAAAGGTCAACTACAAGTACTACTAATATTAGCTCTATTAGGTAATTTCTCCTAACTATATGTTTAATAAAACTCATTCAAGTACAATCTATCCATATTACAACATATATAAACTAGTGAAATCCAATCTTTAAGCTCGATCGCATATTCTCAAGTTCAAAGCTTTCAATAGCTTCGTGCTCAATTCGCCACATTCATCGTTCTAACTTCCCCCACTTTAAATATCAAGTCCACCTAATTAGTTTGTTTAGCAAAAATATTTCATTTTCATCTATTTTATCGAACATCAAAACTCCTAATAATTTATGCGATGATTTACCAAACATCGTACGTAAAGTTTAGAATTGCTCAAACAACGCTCAATACTTTAATATTTACCAAATAAGACACTTAATTTCCTTTTTATCCCTCTCGCCAAACAAATCTGCACCACTGTGGTGCTGAGAATTCAAATCTCAGTACCACGATGGTGGTGCAATCCCAGTACCACCACTGTGGTGCTGAAAATTCAAATTTCAGCACCACTGTGGTGCTGGGATTGTAAATTTTAGCATCACTATGGTGATGAGATTTGAATTCTCAATACCACAGTGGTGGTGCAATCCCAACACCACCACTATGGTGCTGGAAATTACAATTCCAGCACCACTGTGATACTGTGATTTGAATTTCCAATACTACTGTGGTGGGTGCTGGGATTGCACCATCACAGTGGTGCTGGAAGTTGCAATTCCAGCACCACTGTGGTACTGGAATTTGAATTTTCAACACCACTGTGGTGTTGGGATTGCAAATTTCAACACCACTGTAGTGCTGGGATTGTAAATTCGGCACAGTGGTGTGTCTTTGGGATTACAACAAGCTGTGGTCTTTGGGATTTGAATTTTGATCCACGTTGGAATTTTCACTATGGTGCAGTCATTTTGTGGGAGGGTAAGGAAATTAAGTGTGTTATTTGGTAAATATGAAAGTATGGAATGTTGTTTAAGTAATTCTAAATTTTACGTATATTGTTTGATAAATTATCGTAATTTATGAGATGTAGTAAGCTAACTATTTGACGGAGAGTTCCTAACATTTCTAATGAAAATGTTGGATTTTTTTTTTAAACTCTAACTTAAATAGATTGATATATATATATATATATATAAAAGATTATTAATCCCTTAAAATTTTGATATTTGAGAAGAGAAGTTTGGAGTGAACAATTTGTGTTCAACTTTTGAGTCAAATGCGAAGATTAATTTTACCTAAGAGTTTTGCTTAGAGCCAAAGTCATACTTTGCGATATTGATCGTTTGCTAATTACTATGTACCAAGTATCAATCTCACAAATCTTCTCTTATTTTTCTTCCTTTATCCTTAATTAGAAAAGTCAAACAATAATGTGATCCCATGCATATGTCTATATTCATCCGATTTGAAATCAATAATGGATTGAACTTGGACCATCTAGACTTCTAAATGAACTTTAATAGGTGGCCTTAAACTTTTCAATAGGTCTGTTGACTCCGCACTCATAGATAGGTCGATTGGATAGATCTTCTCTAATGGATCCATCTTAAGTTATCACGTGATCTCGTTTCAGGTCGTCCCCACGGGGATGGTGCGATGGTAAGACAGGGGATTACTTGTAGAATGGGTAGAGTTCGATTTTGGATGAGGGGTCTAAAATCCTCTTGGCTTCAGATGGATCCCTCTCTGCCTTGCCTCCGTATCAAGAGACTTTGTTCCCCCGTGATTTACCTCTCTCTCGTCAGTGCCCTGGGACGGGTGGCAGGGGCTGCTAGTTGGGCAGATTCCCAACTTTTACAGAGTGATCTCGTTTCAGGTCAGCAATTGCTCTGACCAATTGATGTTATCGAGTCAACTACGGTGATTTACCAAACTGCGCAGTTGAAATTTGGAATTGTCCAAAAAGCGCCTCATACTTTCATATTTACCAAATAGCGCACTTAATTCTCATTTTATCCCTTCCGTCAAATAGACTTGTACCACTATGGTGCTGAAATTACAAATATCAGCACCACTGTAGTATTGAGATTTAAATTTTACGACCACGCTGTGGTGCAATTTAATTCCCGCGATGGTAGTGCAATTCCAAAGACCACAGTGGTGTTGAAATTTAAAGCTTCGACCACCGGTGGTGCTAGGATTTGAATTCCCAAAGACCACAGCGCGGTGGTGAATTCAACACCACCACATGGCCTTTGGAAGTTGCAATTCAGCAAAGACAGTGGTGTCGGAAGTTGATTCCAAAGACCAGTGGTCGAAATTTGAATTCTCGGCCACATGGTCTTTGAGATTACAAATCCCAACACCACGCGGTGGTCTTTGGGATTGTATATAATGATTTGAATTCTCTCAGACGTTCGAAAATTTTACTATGCTGCAAGTTTATTTGACGGGAGGGATAAAATAGAAATTAAGTGCATTATTTGATAAATATAAAAATATTGAGTGTTGTTTTTTTTTTTTTGACAATTTCAAATTTCAACTAGGTTGTTTGGTAAATTGTCAAGTCAACTATTGTCCAAGTCTGTCAATCTTATCTAGTTGATGATTTGATGCAAATAATGGAAATCCTCGTAGAGCTTCGGATGTACGATTCCTTCGACTGCAAATAATGGAGAGAGTTAAGAGGGAAATAAGGGTGAACTTTGGCTAAGTCCTTAGACATTCAAGTTAGATTTAATTAGAGAGGATGAAAAAATTGATTGAAGATAGAAATGTAGTAATATATCAGTCTCCGTCTATACCCTATGGGGCTTCTTTTATATAAATATGAAAGCGAACGATCGAAAATCACGTCGCCTAGCTTGTTTCTTCCATGGGTTTGTTCTTGTTCACTTCTGTCACTACATCTATTTGTGTGTGTACTCGTCGAGTCTCAAATTCGACGTGTCTTATGTGTTGACTGAGTCTTAACTGCTCTTAAACCTCATATTTATAGATGCGGCCACAAGCATTTATGAAATCATGTTTCTTAATCAGACGATCATACAATATGAGCGGTTGAAAATTAATCCTAAAGCTTTAGAATCGATTACCAACGGATTCTATAGGTCTCTAACACAAGCGGCTCTTAATTTGTTTTGAACTACCGATTTATTTTATCGCTTCGGTTGTCTCAACCGCTCCTAAAGCTTTAGAATCGATTATCAACCGATTATATAGGTCTTCAACACAAGCGACTTTTTGTTTTGAACTATCAATATATTTTATCGTTTTGATTGTCTTTAACTTCGTCATTATTTACAACGGTTAAGAATCACTTCTAAAAATTTAGAAGCGATTAATAAATGTTTCTAAAGATTTTTTAAAAGATTTTTTTTTAGTGCATGTAGACCGTGACACATGCATCCTCATCGTAAATATTAGAAAAACAAGATAAAAGTAAAGAGAGTACTGGTGAAAGCTGAAGCGAAGCCATGCTGCAAGCCCACTCACTCTCAGTCACAGGCCTCGCCCTTATCCACCAGCGAGCCACTGCCAACTGGAGCTGGCATATCGCCAATTGAGCCGAAGGCAGCATTTTTGGCTCCCTATCAATTATGATCACTTCTAACAAACAAAAATAATAAAGTTTGTGTTGAGATCTTCTATCATACATCAAAAATATTATTCTATATAATTTATCCATGAATATTTATGAACACCTCTGATATGGGCAAGATATCTCTCGCCGCGTGACAAGGTCAAGTCAATATCCAAGCCAACTGAAACTCCCAGATTAGACCCGATCAAGGGTAACACAATTAATCTAAGTCAAACAGAGGATTACAGTATAATCACCTCAACAAACATGTTTATCTCGATAAGAGTCTCTTCATTCATGTCTCGTTGGACATTCTTATCTCGATCGGTCTCTTCATTCATGTCTCAACAAATATATTTATCTCGGTCGAAGTCTCTTTATTCATGCCTCGAAAGGCATACTTATCTCGGCCAAGATCTTTCTTTCATATCTCGACGGATGTGTCTATCTCGACAAACGTACTTATCTTTGTAGTCATTTTGAGATTATTGAAAAGTCCGACCTTTACATGGCGAGCAGACATATCAACACATCTTCATTGATTAGAGATGGTTTCCTCACTAATGAGCACATGTCATTTTCCCTGTTGAAGTCACGTCCATCACATTAATGGAGTCTCGTCTCCTATCAACCATGCGGATTACATTAATTAAGCTCAACGCGCCTGTCATATTTAATTGTAATGTCTCCCATCATCCTCTGTTATGTCAGATCGTCATAATAAAGAGTTCATATCCTCCGTACAGATCTACTGGAGTTCACATCGATCTCCTAGCTTATATAAAGATAACAGGAGGAAATTGGGAGCTCTCCTCCTCTTAGTTTTTTTTGACATTTTCCTCTATTTTCCTCCCTGCTCCAGCCAACCCTGATTTGAACGTCAAAGAGGCATTATCGAGATCCCTCCTAGTGCCCTCCTTCACTCTTATTGCTCTCCCTCAAGTTTTTACTGATAAATTATCCATATCTAATTCATGATATGACAAACAAATTTAACGTGATAGATATAATTAGGCGTTAAATAAAATACCTGGAGCGGAAGATGTCGATGAGATCATTTTCTTTCTTTAAGGAAAAACTTAAGTAGAGAAGAAAAACAGAGAAGAAACTTCTCCTATCACCCAGAAGATAAAAAAATGTGCGTGTATGTCTCAATGGGGCGACAACCACATATAAAGGGTTAGGAGTAGAGGCCTCTGCAGAGATTAGGAAATAATGGGCCAAGCCTTCCCATTATAGCTAAGCCCAATAGCATCCTATTAATTATGCTAGTCCACATAAAATATCTAACATTCTCCCACTTGGACAGCATAATACATTAGATTAATCAACAATATGTGACCACAACAAGATGCCAAAATAAGTCAACACAAAACACAAAAAAGTCAAAAAATGAACTATGAGCATCTCAACAATACAGAAAATCACACTTGAAGGAATAATGATATCATGCATTGTAAGACACTTATATCCTATGACATAACAACAAAGTGGAATATGGATAAATGGGATAACCCAACAAAATGACATGTCAAAATTTGAACAAAGTATTATTTCCCAGCAAAATGATCCAAACATCTGCCCAAGATGTCATATATTAATAACAAAGATTGAGACGGGTCCAAAATGTCTCCACAATATGCCATCACAACATATATACAACAATAGTTATAATAATAGTTCAATGTCTCAAATATTATAAATATGAGGTCATAACAAAACATAAGCATAAACTCCCACTAACCCAAAATATCAAAAGACCTTACTACACCCATACGGGTTACATGGTCAACAAAAGCTTTAACAGTTATGTCTTTGGTTAGGCGATCAGCAATATTAAGCTCTGTATGGATATGCTCGACGCGAGTTTTAAACTCTTGAACCTTCTCTCTCACAAACATAAACTTTGTCTCAAAGTGTTTTGTTCGCTTTGAGCTCTTATTATTGAAAGAAAAACTCACCACAGTAGAGTTATCACAATATATAGTGAGAGGCCTAGAGATACTCTCCACAAAATCAAATTCAACAATAAAGTTTTTTAACCATATCGCTTGACATGTGGCCTCATAATAAGCTATGTACTCTGCTTCCATGGTTGATGTAGCTGTAAGAGTCTGTTTGACACTCTTCCAAGAGATAGCTCCTCCAGCTAACATGAATATATATCCTGATGTGGACTTATGATCATCTGGGCAACCGCCATAATCAGAATCAGAATAACCTGTTATCTCAAGATGATTTGATCTCCTATATGTGATCATATAATTTTTGGTACCTTTCAAATACCTCAAAACATGTTTAATGATGCACAATGTGCCACACCAGTATCTCCCAAGTACACCCACAACAAAAGCAATATCAGGACGTGTACAAACTTGAGCATACATAAGGCTGCCAACAGCGGAAGAATATGGAATTTTCTTCATATTTGCCATTTCACTTTCAGTTTGAGGACACTGATTATTAGATAACTTCTCACCCTTTTGAATAGGTGCAACACAATGCTTACAAGATTGCATATTGAACCGATTCAGAATTCTATCAATATATCCTTGTTGAGATAAACCAAGAATACCGCGAGATCTGTCACGATAAATCTCAATGCCCAAAACAAAAAATGCATTACCAAGGTCCTTCATATCAAAATGATTTGTAAGCATTTGTTTAGTGTCATTCATAAAACCAACATCATTACTAGCCAAAAGGATGTCATCAACATAAAGAATAAGGATAATAAATTTTCTCCCACTCTTTTTTAGATAAATACACTGATCAACTGCATTTTCCTCAAAGCCAAGAGAACTAACAATATAGTGAAACTTCAAGTACCACTGTCTAGAAGCTTGTTTTAAGCCATAAATGGATCTTTTCAATTTGCAAACCATCTGCTCCTTACCACTTTGTACAAAACCTTCAGGTTGATCCATATAGACATCCTCAAATAAATCACCATTTAAGAATGTTGTCTTAACATCCATCTGATGAAGCTCTAAATCAAAATGAGCAACTAAGGCCATCACAACACGAAAAGAGTCTTTGGTAGAGACAGGAGAGAATGTCTCTTTATAGTCTATGCCTTCTCTCTGGTTGTATCCTTTAGCAACAAGTCTGGCTTTGTACCTCTCTATCTCACCTTTAGCATCACGTTTAGTCTTAAAGACCCATTTATAACCTACAGATTTGCAACCTTCAGGCAATACCACCAAATCCCAAATATCATTCTTTCGCATAGAAGCTACTTCATCTTCCATAGCAATCAACCACTGTGAACTATGAGAATCAGAAACGGCTTCATAAAAAGTAATAGGGTCAGAATCTCCTACACTAGTAAACTCATGTTCTTGCAAATAAACAACATAATCCTTGAATCTAATAGATGCAGTAGATGTGGGAACACGCTTAGATCGCCTTAATTGAGGCACAACAACATCAGGATTCTGAACATCATGGTCAACATGCAGATCAACATTTGCATCAACAATAGGATTAGTAGTTTCATCATGAGTGAGATCGACTGGCATAGACTCAGGTAAAAGAGCAATGGGTACAGGAATAGTGACACGCTCTTCTCCAAAACTAACAACACGAGGCTCCTGAGTTACAACATATTCTGAATCATTTTCAAAATAGATAGCACGATCAGATTCAACAACTCTAGTGGTATGATTAGGACAATAAAATCTAGAACCCCTAGAACCAACACAATATCCTATAAAGAAACCACTAATCGTCTTAGAATCAAGCTTTTTTATTTCTAGATTGTAGAGCATAACTTCTGCCTTACAACCCCAGACACGAAAATGTTTCAAAGTAGGTTTTCTCCCTGTCATAAGTTCATATGGAGTCCTTGGAACTGACTTGCTTGGTACATGATTTAAAATATAAGTTGTTGTCTTCAAGGCTTCTCCCCACAAAAAATCAGGAAGAGTTGAATGACTAAGCATACATCTAACCATCTCTATGAGTGTACGATTTCGCCTTTCAGCAACACCGTTTTGCTGCGGAGTTCCAGGCATAGTATACTGTGCCTCAATCCCACAATCCTGTAAAAACTTTGCAAAAGGACCAGGATTCCTACCAGTTTCATTATACCTTCCATAAAATTCACCACCTCTATCAGATCTAACACTCTTCACTTGTGTGTCAAATTTCAACTCAATGCAGCTTTAAAATTCTTGAAGGCATCTAAAGAGTCTGATTTCTCACGCAACAAATCAATCCAGCCAAATCTTGAAAAATCATCAATAAAAGTAATGAAATATCTATATCCTCCTAGAGCAATGGGAGTAATTGGCCCACAGATATCTGTATAAATCAATTGCAGTATCCTTTCATTCCTAGCAACTCTATTCTTTCTAACTCTAGCAGTAAGCTTACCTTTTACACAATCAACACAAGTATCGAAATCCGAGAAGTCCACACTATGAAGAATATTCTCCTTGATCAATCTCTCCATCCTTTCTCGGAATATATGTCCCAACCTCTTATGCCACAACATAGAAGAGTTCTCAATAGCTCTTCCTGCCAACATTATTAACATGGGAATGTCGTTGTTCAATAGAAAGAGGATCAAAAGTCAACATATACATGTCATTCAACTTGACACCATAACCAACAATAACAGATTCAAAATATATGATAACTTTATTTGAACCAAAATGGAAAGTGTAACCATAATCATCCAAAACAGAAATTGAAATCAAATTTCTTCTCATAGAAGGTACGCAAACAGTATCATGCAAAACCAACTCATGTCCTCCACTTAGTTTCAAAACAACTACTCCTATGTGCTCTACTTTGACACTCATGTCATTTCCAACTGCAACAGACACCTCCCCTTCATTTGGCCTTCTCTTGGTTTTGAACTCCTGCATAGAATTTGCAATATGTATAGTTGTGCCAGAGTCTAACCACCAAGTATGAGAAGGTACATCTACAAGATTAGATTCAAAACACACTAAAACAAGACGAATACCTTGCTTTTGCTTTTGCTTCTGCTTCATCTCTAACCATTTTTTAAACTTAAAACAATCGGATTGTTTGTGCCCGAACACATCACAAAACTTGCAAGTGCCATTAAATCTCTTTTTAACTCTAGATAGTTCACTATCTTCATGAACTACAGAAGATCCTAATTTATCACTGCACCTTTTCTTGAATTGAGGCTTGTTACTCTTTCCCTTAGAATATTTCTTATTTTTCTCATTATTCTTATGAGAAACCAACTGAACAACTTGAACCTTACCCTTCCTCATATTTTGTTCCTCTTGATTAAGAATGGCTACAAGCTCATCAATAGTCCATTCCTTCTTTTGTGCATTATAAGAAGTTTTTAGAATATCAAATTCAGAAGGAAGCGAGTCCAATATTTGCCAGACCAAAAAATCACTTCCCAACTCCACTTTCATGGATTTCAACTTATTGTACCAATTGGTGAGCTTCATAGCATGTTCACGAACACCCGACACACCATCATATTTGGTCTTTGTCAGTAAGGAAAGATATGAAGTCTTTTCTGTCTTATCAAATTTCTTGAATTTCTTGCCCACATACTCAAGAAACTCTTTAGCACTATTCGTCTCAGGAACATTATCTTTGATGGTCTTATCCATAGTGAATTTCATGGTCATCAGACATACTTTATTAGAATGAGCCCATTTTTCATGTTTTGTTATAATCGCAGCGGAAGATTCAAGTGTGGGAACCTCAGGCTCATTCTCAGTAAGGGCAGCGTCAACATTAAAAATGGCAAGGAACAACTTAATAGAGTCAGCCCAATCCTCATAATTGGTTCCATTCAGCTTTGGTAAAAAGTTCATACTCATAGGCAAAGCTGGAATTTATACATTAATAGGAGATTATTGTCGAGCATATCCAACAAAAGAAATAGAACTTATGACCACAATAAAGTTATCTCATGCAAATTAACTCCCACATCACATAAAATAATTATATTCTTAAAGCTAATATCGAGAGGATACTGAAAACTTTAAAATATAATTACCAATCATTAGGAACTATATCAATAAAGACAAACCGATAGGGTAAGTGCATTATTAAAATAATTCCTAATGTCACATTAATAACAATTTTTCAACAATGGTATTTTATCATAATCCGTCTCGCGAAGGCAAGCTCACAACTATGAAAAAAAATATTAAAAACAATACAAAATGGTTTAAATTTAATAGAGTTCGAGTTCAATGCAAATTACGAAGTCCTGTTTGCATCACTAAAGCCCAAATATCAAAATAATTGAAGGCCCAAAATCAGTTTTTTTTTAATATCATACGACTTCTAATATATATATATATATATATATATATATATATATATATATATATATATATATATATAGCATACGACAGTTTCAAAAACACGGTTTTTTTTTTAAATAAACTTTCATTCTCCACGTCCACGTGTTTCGGTGCAAACTTTCCTTCTCCATGTGTTTCAGTTTCTTCCCCAACCCATTATCCCCATCTGTGCTTCCTAAATGCAACCATAATGCTGCTCGCCAACCGCCCAAACAACCGCCGCAAAAATCAGCCGCTTGCCTCGTCGGAGCCATCCGCCCGCCTCACCGGAGCACTGCCGTGCATACTTGCATGGTGTAGGTATGCCAACGGCGTCAACACGCGATGGCAGATCCAAACAACATCAGTTTTTAAATCCATCACCGGTGACGCCCACAGTCAACTTCGCTCCTCCGTGAGCGTCACCAACACCCCCATGCCCGCGGCGATTGATTCAAAACACAGAGATTGAGGGATTTGAAACGAGGAATTAAAACGAGGAATTATTATTATTATTTTTTAATGCAAAAACAAAAGATCACATACGACCAAGAATCAAAATCGAGGCAGAGACGGTAAACTTAACTTTTGACGATAAATTCATTGTCATATTAGAATTAAACCTGGCTCTGGCTCTGATACCAATTGATAAATTATCCATATCTAATTCATGATATGACAAACAAATTTAACGTGATAGATATAATTAGGCATTAAATAAAATACCTGGAGCGGAAGATGTCGATGAGATCATTTTCTTTCTTCAAGGAAAAACTTAAATAGAGAGGAAAAACAGAGAAAAAACTTCTCCTATCACCCAGAAGATAAAAAAATGTGCGTGTATGTACTCAATGGAGCGACAACCACATATAAAGGGTTAGGAGTAGAGGCCTCTGCAGAGATTAGGAAATAATGGGCCAAGCCTTCCCATTATAGCTAAGCCCAATAGCATCCTATTAATTATGCTAGTCCACATAAAATATCTAACATTTACTCCCAGCTGCTCCGATAGCATCGTCCACCAACGCTTCCAGAGCTTGCCTCTTCGCCCAGATCACCGTTGGGATTCTTCATCTCCGAAAGCGTATTCATCTCTCCCTTAGATAAGCTTGTTGCACATAAGAGGTGACCTCCTCAACCCGTTGATTCGCCGAATCATCTTCAGTCAAGTCAATAGAAGCTCCATCCGAGTCATCCTCGTTCGAGCCAAGTACCTTGTCTCGGCGTTTCAGCCTCAACAACCTATATTATTTATCATTTAATCTCCTAATATCTAAAAATTAAATTATAGTACTCATCTAATCGAATAATAAATAATAAAAATATTCACAAATATTTACGAATAAATTATATAGAAGATTATTCCTCAACATGCACAACCACTTAAACCTTCATCTTCTTAGCCGTGCTAATTCTGAAATAGATAATCTTTATTATTATCTCATTAAAATCGAAGTCGTCCTATTTGAAATATAATATAATCTGATCTTTTGAATCCCCTATCATTGTACCACACCCTCCTAATTTTTTATCTCGCCTCCAATGGAGCTGTGCGTGCTAGAATCCTTGATGCTCTCAAACAAAAGATTATTTTCAGAATTTGAATCGATAATTTTATCATTGTGTCAAGGCTCTCTTCTAGACACCATAATTAAAAATAAAAAATAAAAAAATTAAAGTTGCAGAGACAAGGAATTTGGTCTGCAAAATAACTGAATTATCTATTCAAATGCTCATCATAAATATTTGATTCGCTGAAAACAAAAGTTACCGACCAAGATAAACTTTTCTGCTACAGTGGAAATTTCATAGCAAAGTGCTTTAGTCTTTGAGAAAGCCATACTTTGGAATGCACATGAACTTCTCGATCATGGCGAGGAATCAGAACAGTGGAAATGGCGAGGACACTGGCCGGTTTCAGCTATCTTTCAGCCTTTGTTTATGAGCAGCCATTGAACATGAGAAAGCATGCTGATGCCTCACTTGCAGAGGCAACGATCGAGTAGCAAGTGGATTTTGGTCCTGAAGAATCAATTAATTAATTTCTGCAATATTATTTTATTCTGTAATAATGAATCTTTGTTAAGGCGAAACAAATTGATGCTGGTCGAAAAATGCCTGGCCCAAATGCAAAGTTCAAACTTCAAAGTCCAAAGTCAACTCAGCCAATTAGCTGCTTGGGCCTTTCTTCCGAATCTATCACTATTGAATGAAAAGTAGAAAGCAAAACAAGAGGCAGGTGAAATTTGAAAAGTAAGAAAAATAAATGTTTTTTTTTTGTTTGTTAGAACCATCGTAATCAGCGTCAGCAATTGTTGAAATTATTTTGTTTCCTTCCTCCGATTGTATTTGTTTTCTTCTAGAAAATAAAGATTGGAATTGTCAATCTAGTAACCTCCGGCCCCTCGTTTTAAGAAGAAATCGTGAAGGGGTAAATCACGGGGCAGACCTATGGTCTTTGACGGACTGATACCAGTAGAGGGGAGGTTCTGCTACGACTGAGAGGAGGATTAATCCCGCCATCCCAGGGATCGAATCCCGACCTCATCTGTAAGCACCCTCTGCCTTAATCAACTCGCCATCCCCGTGGAGACGGTTGCATTTGTTTTCTTGCTTCTATGCGTTGTTCATGTTAAAATAACATGAGTCGGGAAAGAATTAAAAAGATATCTTTCTTATTGATTTGTTTGGTACATCTATAGGGTATTTATAGATATATTACAAGATCAAATCAATTGAAGTATTCAAATAAATATTCTAGATAAGAAACTTTATCCTATCTAAATTGACAAAGCCTATTTTACAAAGTCTATTTGATTAATTCTCTTTTATCCCCCTGCAAATTCAACGGGAGATCTTTCACGTTGAGTTTGATTGTCAACTTATTGAAACGATGTCTGGATAATGGCTTGGTAAAGATATCAGCGATTTGATCTTCTGCAGAAATATACGAAACAGATAATTGTTTAGTTGCAACTTGCTATCGAACAAAATGAAAATCTATTTCCACGTGCTTTGTACGAGCATGAAAGATCGGATTTGCCGTAAGATATGTTGCTCCAATATTGTCACACCAAATTTTCGGTGTGGTATTTGACACAAGATGAATTCAGAAGAAGTGATCAAGCCAAATAATCTCGTATGTTGCATTGACTATAGCTTTATATTCAAATTTCAAGATTGAGCGAGAAACCGGGTTGCTTTTTCGAATTCCATGAGATAAGATTTCGCCCAAGAAATATTGCATATCCACCGTAGAGCGCCTATCTTCGTGAGAACTTGCCCAATCAAAGATCACTATAGCGTAAATCTCGCGATGAATGACGATATATAAGAAGACCGCAAGATAGTGCCTTTCGAGATAACGCAGAATTCTTTTCACACATTTCCAATTTTGTTCTCTTGAGTGTGCATATAAACCGACAAGCACGATTTACAAAGAAACGAATATCAAGTCGTGGATAGTAACATATTGTAAAGCACCAACAATACTTCGATAAACTGAGGATCGATATAGCAGAGAGGATGAGGGTACAAAGGTTGGTATATATAGCAATCGTGTGGATATCTTGCTCCATCCATCTTAGCTCTTTCAAGAAGTCCAAAGAATATATTTACTTTGAGAGAAGAAGCCTTCATCATGTGGTAGAAGTTCAATGCCAAGAAAAACGTGCATTGCTTCAAATCTCGAATAGAAATTCTTGATCGAGAAGACTTAATAAAGTTGTGATACCCTTTTGATCATTCCAGCTATTAAGATGTCATCCACATAAATAAGAAAAATATCATGGATCCATCCTTATATTTATAAAATAAAGAAGAGTCGCTTTTGATCCGAAAATCCTTGTCCTTGTAACCAATTAGATAAGCGATGAAACCATGCACGAGGAGCTGCCAAGACCATATATAGATTTCTTGAGTCGACACACATGAGTTGGAAATTGTGGATGACTAAACACAAAGTGCTCCATAAATATAGTTTCCTCAAGATGACCATGAAGAAACGCATTAGAAACATCTAGTTGTCGAATAGGCCAGTGCGAACTCACAGCTATTGATAATAATAATCGAACAGATGTGATTTTGATAACTGGACTAAAGGTGTCATTAAAGTCAATACCTGGTTGTTGACTAAATCCTTTCGCAACCAGTCGCGCTTTGTATCGCTTCAAGAGAACCATCGCTCGATGTTTAAGGCGAAATATCCATTTAGAACCCACTACATTCATGGAGGGAGTGCGCGGAACTAGACTCCATGTACCATTGCGAAGTAGCGCATCAAATTCTGTAGCCATTGCATTACGCCAATTTGAATCCTTGTTTGCTTGAGAAAAACAAGTTGGCTCGACAGATTTTGAGGAGATCACGAGAGCACGAGGAAGAGGATATTGGGTTGTCTTGGTGGACATCGTGCATAAATATCGCCAAGGAGAGTATGCGAGGTGCATCATCTTCGAATCACTCTTTGTCGGGATGATAAAGTAGATGGACTTACATTATCCGAGGATCCGAGAGTTAGAAGGTGTATTATCTTTGATCGGCGAGGATTGAGATTGGACATTGAATAGGTTCTTGACTATTGTCTCTTCTAATATCATCATTGCACGATCTCTCGTGAGAGTAGATCCTTGGGATGAATCCAATGGTATAGAAGAGTTTCCAGAGAGCTCAGGAGCGTGACCTAAGATTCCATCTCTTTGTAGATTCAACATGTCTTGTTGGAAAATGACTGTGGAACCTTTGATGTTATATTGGGTGGTATTATAAAGGTACCACCATTTCGACGATGGAGCTTCGATATGACGTAAATGGAAAAATAGATTCATCAAAGATAACATGCCGAGATATATATATGCCCGCTTTATACATGTAGACAACGATACCTATGGTGCAAATTACTGTAACCAAGGAAAACACATTGTTGGGAACGAGGATTAAGTTTGTGTTTAGAGTAGGGTCGTAACCATGGATAACATGCGCAACCAAAGATATGTAAGAACCTAAAGTTAGGAGGTTGGTTAAAGAGTTTTTCCATAAGAGATTTGTGGTGAAGCAATGGCGTAGGTAGACGATTGATAAGATAAACTGCTGTATGAACAACATCATCCCAAAATTTAAGTGGAACCGATGCATGATTGAGGAGGGCTAAAGCAGTTTCAATTATATGACGATGTTTCCTCTCTGCCGAACCATTTTGTTCGGGAGTGTGAGGACATGATACTCGATGAAGAATACCTGAGGAGTCGAGGTAGCGATGAAGCGCCTGATATTCTCCACCCCAATCGGAGTGGAGAGAGAGTATTTTATGGGCAAAATAACGTTCAACATGCCTTTGAAATCGACAAAAAATATCAAGAAGATCAGATTTTCTTTTCATGTGAAAGACCCAAGTAAATTTACTGAAATCGTCAATAAAAATCACATAATAAAGAAAACCCTGATTTGACAGAATAGGAGCAGGTCCCCACACATCAGAGTGAATTAATTCTAAAGGAAACTTAGATACATGAGAGGAAGTAGAAAAAGGTAATTTATGACTCTTCGCTTTCATGCATGCTTCACAAGAATAAGAAGGAGACGTCAAAGAAGTTGGTAAGTTGAACTTATTGATGATATCTTGAACTAGACGAAGAGATGGATGACCAAGTCGTGCATGCCACGAGGTTTTACTTGTTCGCTTCTCCAACGAAGGCCTTGGTGGATGTGGGTTGAAGGTAATAAAGACCATCTTTAATTTCTCCTTTGAGTAGAGTCGTTCCGGTTGCAGGATCCTTCACAACACAATGATGTGGGTGAAATTAAAAAAACACATTATTTTCAAAAGCAAATTGACGAACAGAAAGTAAATTTTAGTGATTGAAGGAACGAAGAGTATCATGCGCATGTGAAAGGTTCTGACCGACGAATGAAAAATTGTGTTTCCAAGGTTAGCAATTTCCAAACTCGAGCTGCCTACTTGTACCATGTCAGGTCCATGATAGGGGGAGGCTTCTGTGAGAATATCATAATCCGGTGTAACATGATGAGTTGCCCCAGAATCTGGATGCCATCCTGAGGCTGAAGAATTTGTTACAGTCATATGAGGATTGCTTGCAAGAGAATATGCTCCCGGATGAGATGAAGTTGAGGATGAAGGTTGATTTGATGATGCAAATCCTCCAGGAAAGTTTGAATCAAATCGCTTATAACATTGATGTGCAAAGTGACCATCGACATCGCCTCGGCCTCGGCCTCGCCTCGGCCTCGCCCCTCGCCCTCGCCCTCGCCCTGTATTTCTTTCACTTTGATTTCGTTGATTGTGTTGTTGATGGATAGTTGTATCTGATGTGTTGGTTGTATGCGCAGAGAGAACAATAGAATCTGACATCCTCTGAGATTGTAATTGTAAGAGTATTTCATGAGAAGTCAGCATGCCATGAAGAGCATCAAGTGACACTTGCTCCATACGTGTAGTTACACTGGGAATAAAATTGTCATATTGAGGCCCTAAACCGGCAAGAACATGAATTAACAAATCTGGTTCTGAAACTGGATGCCCAATTGCTCTTAGATTATTTGCAATGGTTTTGATCGACTGAATATATTCATGGATCGATTTATCTCCTCGTTGCACCGATTGTAGTTGCATGCGAAGTTGAAGTACTCGCGCTTGAGAATGTGATGCAAAAGTACGAGCAAGAGTTTTCCATATTTGTTGAGAGGTGTCAAGTCCTACAATAATAGGAAGTATAGGCTCGCTAAGCGATGAAATTATCCACATCATAATTAATTGATCCTTCTTGCTCCAAGCTGTATAATTAGGATCGTCTTCTTGAAGTTTAGAAGAAGTGTCATCTACAATTCCAAATAGATCATGAGCACGAAGTAACAATTGAAACTGCATCTTCCAAAGTAAATAATTATCAGCTGTAAGTTTAATAGGAAGATAAAATATGGCATTTATGGGTAAGGAGGAGAGTTGCGCTGCTTGACTTATTTCCACTGATGAAGAAGATTCCGACATCTGATTTTAACTGCAGATAAAAAATTTCTGTTAATAAAGAAGTCTCAGCGGAGCCTCAAGGGAAGTCAACCGGTGCGGCAATCGGGCACGGTCGCAGGGAGAGAGGGAGAGGCGGCGTTGATTTCTCCACTAGTTGGCTTCGGCTAGAATTGAGATCGGCTGGATGGACTCGAAGGGTTAATGAAGAAGTTGCAGTGGCAGCACTCGGCAACTTGTTCTGCCTTCGTCTGGATTCCGGAGTTTGCAAATGACGAAGCAGGGAAGCCTTCGTCTGAGATTGAGATTGCTATTTGATTGCCAAAAATTTCCTTATTCGCTCTTCACCGTCGACAGAATTTGATTCCGTCGTCTTCAGCACCTCAATCGGAGAGGATGACTCAAGGAAACTAGAGGGAGGTCGACTGGCAGCCGGTGCAAGCCGAAAGACGATGATCTGACTCTTGATCAGCGTCGGGAAAGAGATGTGAAAGCCCTCCAAGAGAAGGAAGCGAAGAAGGCTGCACAAGCAGCAGCAAGAAAAACAAAAAAACAAAAAAAAAAAAAAACCTTTGGAGAAGCCAACTTCTGTTAATGAAGAAGTTGCTGAGGAGTTTGGAGAAGCCTGGCGAACAGGATGGGTTGGGAGCGTTGCGGCGGCACAAAAAGGAGATTTAGGGAAGAGATGAGGAGCAGAAGAAAATAAAGAAACGCTTAGGCTCTGATACCATGTTAAAATAACATGAGTCGGGAAAGAATTAAAAAGATATCTTTCTTATTGATTTGTTTGGTACATCTATAGGGTATTTATAGATATATTACAAGATCAAATCAATTGAAGTATTCAAATAAATATTCTAGATAAGAAACTTTATCCTATCTAAATTGACAAAGCCTATTTTACAAAGTCTATTTGATTAATTCTCTTTTAGTTCACTATCCGTATTATCCGTATTATGTCGTCTTTAATATTTTTCGTCATCGATTCAATAATAATAAAAAATATATATATGAAAGAGATTTTGTCCATTGACCCATTATAAAAAATGACAGAGTTTCTAAATCTTAAGATTTGATTCCTATTTATTTGTAATAGTATTTATGCAATGAACAGGTAGTCTCGAAAGCACTATGCGTTATTCACTGTTATCACTAGCAATATGTGATTGATTCGTTTATGATATTTTAACAAATTTCATTATATCTATTGACCCCAAGTTCAATAATGATTAAATACTAGATTGATTTTTTTTTTCATGAGTCACACCTATATAGTAGCTGTTTGAGTTCCATTTTGATTTTTAGCATATAAATCTTGTTGTGGTCATTTTTTATACCTTTCTTACCTGTTGAATTTTTGTTTCTCAACCTTCCACAGTGAAAATAAAGCTTTGGTTCAAACTCATATTTGATCATTTGGGATGTGTTTGGTTGGTGTAAATAAGATTAATATATCTCCATAATAATATGATATTATCTGTTTTGAATCTAAGCCCTCATAATATTATCTTTTGGACTTTTTGCTTTGTATTTGATTATTTTCATTTGGACATGAGAGCCCTCACTTCTTTCGTTGGGTTTATTTTTGGATTATATCCAAAAAGTCTCACATTAATGGTGATACATTTTTATTTTATAAATCCATAATTTTTTCATGTATTTTCAATGTGGGACTTTAATTATTCTCCCAATAATCCCAATATTTTATTCATAACTTTGGTTATTTGCATGTAATTATATTATTCCACCCTATTTGCTTCAAAGTAATTGACAATTCTTAAGTAAAAGGGACATATAATTCAAAATCTAATTACCTTGGAAGCGGAAGGTTTTTGTTGATTTCTGAGTTAAAAAAGGATAATGCAGTCGATTATTTCGAATTTTCAAAATTCCTTTGCGTGATTGAATACCCAATTAATATCATCCAAAAAATAATATAATAAAATATTAAAATAGATTATGAATTAAAACCTCCAAACAAATAAATTTTTATCGAATTATTTAAGATCAAATCAAATAATATAAATTATATTTTATTCTCTATAATTTTGATTATGTGATTATTCGATAATTACATAACCAAAATTTATACATGATTCACCAATTCTTCCAATACATCCATTTCCATAAGAACTCTTGCAAAAAAAATTCTAGCTAGTTTTTGTGCCAATGTTAGAGTTCTTATGCAGTGGATTACTATCTATTTTAATTTGATGCAATATATATATATATATATATATATATATATATATAACTTGTCACGAATCACATCACTTTTTTATAGCTTCATTATATTGTCTGGAAATTAGACAACAAAATGACTCACCAAAGACCACCCGGCCCAAACAATATTTACTAGCTAGCTACCTCATCTAATTCATTCATTCATTCATTCCTTCTGGCTCTCCTTGAACAGTTATATGTTTTGAATAGATCAAAGAAGATAGATGTTCTTCAAGGCTTCCAGAGAATTAGGGCAACGATAAATTGAGATCGAGTCTTCAAGGTGTTACTACTTATTATTCGTAAGATGTTAATTATATATGCTTTTTTTATCTCTCTCAACTTTGTCCGACTAAACTATTTCTAATAGGATTAATGACTAATAATTACTACATTGACAAAGATTACTATATATAGTACTAACGATGAAAATTAAAAATGAGATTTTTGGAGTTACTGAAACCGATCGAGTCAGATGATGGCGTACGTACCTCGCTAAGTATATGAGAATATATATATATATATATATATATATATATATATATATATATATATATATATATGGGAATAATCTCTTATATAATTTATCTATCCATCGTTCAATTTGATTAGCACTATATTTCAATTTTTGAATCATAAGAAATCGGACGATGAATAATAAGGTGTTCGTGAAAATATATATATATATATATATATATATATATATATATATATATATTCGTTTCCTATGTGCCCATGAATGAAAATGGAAATGCATAGTAATTCATCTCGCACAATCTTCTTCTTCCGCACAACACACTCAGCATCGTTGGTGAACGGCCGAATTCCGACATTGATCTGGCCTAAATTCGGCCACGATCTAATCGGAATCTAATCGTGATCTGATCGAAATTGGAATACAGTCGAATCGCGGCCGCCAGCATTGCAATCGCTGGTGGTCTTGATCGGTCCATGATCCGACTAAAATTCGATCATGATCCAATCCGATTATGACCGTCAGCATCGCGGCCGTAATCGGATTAGATTTCAGTTGTGTGATCCGACATAATTTGACCGTGATCGGATGATGCATGCATCTGCTAGGTTCAAGCGGTGGCTATAGCACGGATGATGGCTGACGATCGCACAGCGATGGTACTATACATTTTTAGTTACTGAACATTAGAGCTGTCAAGTTGGGTTAGGCCCGCCGGGTTGGTCCGCCCCGCCAAACAATTTAAGCGGGTTGGGTTGAACTTTTATCAACCCGCCATTTTGGCGAGCCTAAACGGAGCGACGACCATGGGTTGTGTAGGTCTAGACAGGTTGGCCAGCAAAGACAAATTTTTCACCATTACAATCTTCTTCTATCACACATACACCTCAACAAAGTATAAAAGAAGTTAAGAGTAAAGAACAAAAGAATATTTTTTATACTCTAATTGATTTTTATTATCTTGTCACTACTATTCTAATCAATATAGAAAATAATAACATATCAAAATCAAATAATTACCCAAGTTAAAAAATCTCAATTGAATCTCTATTTGAAAGAGTAAAAATTTACATTTACATATTATCAAGATTTAAATATTTTAGAACATTGGAAAGGAATCAAAAATATCGGTACTTAATTTTGTAAGTCGATAATTGAATCACAATTATAAGATTTTAGTTACTTCAAATATTTATTTTTTTAATCATGGTACTCTATTTGTCTTACAAATCATTACCTCAAGCCCTCAACACCTTAGTAATTTTAAATATATTTTTAAAATTTGTGTGACCCACGGGTTGGCCCGCCTAACCCGCAACCCGCCTTGGGTTGGGTTGGAAATTTCTCAACCCGTCGAGATGGCGGGTCGGCCCGCCCCTCTCCGCTAAATATTGAGTTTACGACGGGTTGGCCCGCCCCGCCATGGGTCGGCCCGTTTGACAGCTCTACTGAACATTTGGTAAATTGAATAGTAGATATGTAGTCGCATAGGATATGTCGAGAAATATATATATATATAGAGAGAGATATTATCACTGCTCCGATGATATCCGCGCACGCGCTACTCGCGACCACCGCCGATGGCGTCGTCGTGCCGCCAAGGCGTCCGGTGTCGGAGGTCACGGACTGGCGCGATCGGCGCCAGTGGCCGTGGCGGTCCGACCGGCTCGGGCCGCCGGATTCCGGCCGAATCGCGGCCGGAATCCGCGACCGCGATCATGCGATCGGGCGGCCGTGGACGCGGATTCGGCCGCGATTCGCCGACCGCATCGGAAGGATCTCTGGCGCGGCAATCCTTCCGGTCGGATCCGGCCGAATCGCGGCCGGACCGGCGACCAGGTCGCCAGCTGGCGCGCATCGCGCCGGGCGGCTTCCTCGCCGGATTCGGCCGATTCGGCCGGAATCCAAAGACATGAAGGATCTCTGGCGGCGATCCTTCCGCGATCCGGAACCGACGACCCGCGGCCGCTAAGGTTACGCGCCATCGGCGGTGCGAATCGCCGGATTCCGGCCGCGATTCGGCCGGAATCCGGCGGCCGCGATCGCGCCAGTCCGGCATCGAGATTTGCAATTTGAATCGCAATTTCTCTCTTTTATTCATTTGTATCTAGTGAGAGTACAAATCTTTCGGTTTGCTGTTAATGGTCGAATTCATTTTTTTTATGACGTAAAATTATTGATTTCCTTTAGTTTCTTTCTGGAGATGCATGAACTTGATGTACGCATTAAATTTGATAGGTGGATGAATTAAGCAGCCTACAGATCCCACGATCGATCGATTTAAGAGTTTTCCACGTTAAAATTAATATATGCCGTTATTTTCACTATTCCTGTGATTTATTATTATTGCCCAGTTATTTTGATGGGTTTGCTTAGCCTATTTGATGAAAAGGAATTTATTTATTTTGTCGTGTGATTTCTGAATGATTCAGAGATTTATTATTTTTTTATTAGCATGAAATATATCCTTGATTCTATATTGCGGATATTCAATTTGCTCTCCATCGAATATTCATGGTTCTATTTTCAACTTAAAAATTTTTCTCTAAATGAAATGATAAATCAGATAAATTGATTTCATTTTTTTTTAATCTATATTGTCACTTAAAGTTAAACTCATAGAAAATTTATGTAACTTAATCAACAATAACAATGACTAAATATCTACTCTGCTGAAGACGACGACTAACTATATAAATTCTTTTACATAATTTAATATTATATTCTCGACTATATTTAAATAAAATTTATTTTATTTTATAATCACTAATTAAGTTCTCTCAATTTCTACCTTAATTAGTATTAGTAATTACTGAAACTAATTCTATATCTTCTCAAGCTTATCGCATCGTACAATTCCTTCCACAAAATTGAAGTTACTGTCCATGTATGGATATGCAGCTGTTGCCAAATGCCAAGACTCATTACTCTACTTGCCAATCTGATGATTCCGTAAAAGATTAAAACCGTCAATTTAACATCTATATCGATCTGTCCTGTAGTAGAGATAAATCACAAAGTATCCTTTAGACATTGACGCGTTGACCAAAAACAATGGAATATCATTTGAGCTCAGAGATATATTTTAAAATTGATACATGTCAATTTTATAAATAAAATTGCTGATCAGATTCAGATATATAGATAGGAGTCTAGTACTGTTCTTCTTTTCTGTTTTCCAGCTAATTAAGAAATTAAACTCAGTTAAGTTTTGTAAGTAAAATTGAAAACAGAAGCTTTATTTTACATTATATATATGATAAATATGACCATCCTTTTCGAGTTGTTGAAACAGAATCACAAGACGGCCATATGAAAAGAGTGTTTTAGACAGAAGACGTGACAGAGGACAGAAATATATATTATATCAAGAAGAAGATAAATGAGAGAGTTGTGAGGAATCTGTGGCCTTTTGTTTAAAAGGCAGTGGAGTGGCCTACTCTGAGGTCGAAGTGTAACTTCCTCGAGCAGCTACTCTCGATTGATCGCAGAGATTCCTTCTTCTAGAAAGAAAAAAAAAAATCATTTGAAGATCGCAAAGGAATACCATCTTTGTTGAATATAAGCTATAAACTCAAGAACGCGAGACCATATACTTCGCACGTCTACAATGTATAAGGGGCAGGGTTTCATCGGAACGATTATGGTAATTATCGTGGACTCCTTCGTTTATGTTTCGGAATGTCTCTTGTTTCGTTTCGGAGCGACTATAACGTCGTCTCTTTCTTTCGTCAATTCATCTTCTCTCTCAGTCAATGTCTACATCGTGGAACATTCTGAGCCGAAAATCTAAAATGAGATAAGATATTTCAATTCCAAAATATTCATTCCGAGCGTTTTACGTCCGTTCCGACACAAACCGTGATAAAGGGTGCGGTGTGACAAAATGAAGAAAAATACAGACTCATCTTCTAAAGCATTTTGATAAGCAAAGCGAGATTCTATCCTGATTAACTCACTCATCTAATCCCATGGGCATCACTTGTGGGCCTCAGTTCCACAGTAAGAAGAAAGGAGGAGGAAAAAAGGAGGAGATGCAGGGAATAATTAAAGCTAACTGCAAGAGGCCAATCGGAATATTCCCTGCTCGCATTAGACAAAAGGTATATTCAACAGGCGGGATGCCGGAGAATATCGAGGCCATGTGTCGTCGTCTCAAAAGCTCGGCGAGCGGGAGAGGAGGGAAATGGAGGCAGCTGAGGGGAAGGAGGGAGGGAGGGAATCCGGAAAAGGCGCGCATTGGAGTCTTGTACCTGAAGATTGGTGCAGAAAGCGACCAAGCGTCATGATTGCACATCGAATTCGATGCAATATTGCAGTTCTTTCTCTTTCTCTTTCCTCCGTCGACGTAGAGGAATCCGCTTGACGTCCTCAGCACTTCCTCCAAAAGCTACCAAACTAGCCGCATGGAAGATTCGCACTTCATTCCTGTGAATTTTTATCTGAATTTCGCTCCTTCAGAGAGTTTAATCAGAACGATCGATCAATATGAGACTCCTGCTGTATTTGCGATGCTTTCGAGAATCTCCCTGTATCATTACTGATTTACTTTGAGCATTAAATTTTATACTGCTGTGTCAAAATTTAGACGAGCCCTCTGATAAATTGCCTAAATTACGAGAACTCGAGCTGTGCACTGGCCACCATGGAGATATTCCTCGCTCATGGTGGCCCTTCGACGATAATATTCTCTTGAGCACACAATAGATATCCAGTCCTCTGCCAAGAATTCCCTCTGTGTGAAAGGTTAGAGACAGTGTATACCTTCTGAACACAAATTAAAGAAAAAGGGGCCTCTCCCACTGAGAATCTTTGCATATCTCGCTTGAATTATCTATGTGCAGTATATGCTGCTCCATCTTTATCTTATCGCCTGTTTAGTATAGTTTAATCATTTCAGAATCATGGCTCTATAAAAATTTCACTTTGACATCTGTGGCTATCTTTTTAGCGCTGTTCATCTGCCAGAATGTCCTCTGCGATTCATGCATCTGTTCGCCTTGCAACTCTGAAACTTTCTATGAAACGCCGAGTCACGCAGTGTGTGTGTGTGTGTGTGTGGATGAGAACTTAACAGTTTAATTTGCTGCTAGAATTTGCCTCAATATTGGGGTCTGAAATCTGAATTTGGAAGTTCCACAAAGGACAAGGAACAAATTAAATAGGAGAGTGGAGGAGGAAGAAGAAGAATCTTTTAAATGTCTGCAGTTGATTTGGAGCAGTGCAAGGAGTGGAAACAGGGGAAGGAGTAAGCACATGAGTCGACCTTGATTGATTACCTTCTCATGCAATCTCACAGACTTTTGCCTTTGTTCTTTGCAAGAAGTTACCATGCTTTCTTTATCTGATTCCTTTTTCTTTTGCTCCTCTCAAATCTCACTTTATTCTCCCACCTCAAACTCAACCTACAAAGAGGGTAATCCCCCTTGATTCCTCTTGTGAGCACACAGCATCATCCCCCCAACACCTCCTCCGTCTTAGGAAGACCTTTCAGCTAGCCTCCCATTCATTGTAGCAGTATCAGCCGCCGCCATGGCTTCAGTACCCGCCGAGCTCAGCCTCGATTGTAAACCTAACACTTACTCCGTGATCCAGAAACAGATCCCAGAACGACAACAGCAGCAGCCAGCGAACGGCCAAAAGATTCAAGAATTCCTGGTGCGCCTTGAGGAAGAACGCAACAAGATTGAAGCTTTTAAACGCGAGCTACCTCTGTGCATGCAGCTTCTAAACAATGGTACCGATTTAATAGCTAGCCGAGGTTCATATGGTGCAACTGGTAGTGGTATAAAAATCCCAGCTTGTGATTGGTTTTGCTTTGTGCAATAGCAATCGAGTGTTACAAGCAGCAGCTGGAGACGACGACGTGCCAGGCGAAGCAGGGGGCGGCGCGGCCGGTGCTGGAAGAGTTCATACCTCTTAAGAACATGAACGTGGATGGCGGCGAAGAGGGCGCTGTCAATGTGCTCTCTGAGAAGCCGAGATGGATGCTGTCGTCCCATCTGTGGATCCAACCCGGCAACGACGCCGCGGAGAAGCAACTTCCGCTGGTGCCAGCGAAGAAACCGGAGGCGGAGCAAGCAATCGATGTGAGCCCCAGGCTGGCGCTGGACGCCAAGCAGAGGAACGGCGGTGCCTTTCTTCCATTCTCCAAAGAGAAGAACAGAGGCGGGGTCAGAGCGGCGGCCGCGCCGCCTCCGTGCGCTCTGCCGGAGCTCGCGCTTGGGTCCTCAGAAAAGGCCGTCGAGGAAACGAAGTGCGTCGAGGCGGAAAGCGGCGGTTTCAATGGTAGAAGAGAAAATGGAGGCGGGGTAGAACACTGCAAGGAAGGTGGCAGCCACCCGAAGGAAAGCCAGGCGGCGCCGTCGCCGCCAGCGCATCGGAAAGCAAGGAGATGCTGGTCGCCTGACTTGCATCGGCGCTTTGTCAATGCCCTTCAGATATTGGGAGGCTCTCAAGGTCAATTATCCATAACCTCGATTGAAAACAAAGATAAATACAAAAATCAATGGAGTTCAAACAAAGATTTGATTTTTTTTTTTAACCTGAACAATTGAAACAGTGGCGACTCCAAAGCAGATAAGAGAGCTGATGAAGGTCGATGGGTTGACCAATGATGAGGTGAAAAGCCACTTGCAGGTTCTGCCAATTCCAGTGAACGTTCCCTTTCCGGCCGTAGTGCTCGCAAAGCGAACTAACAATTTGCTCTCTCTTCCATCAGAAATACAGGCTTCACACGAGAAGGCCGGCACCGGTGCCACAGGCGGCGGCCGCGGCACCGCAGCTGGTGGTGCTGGGAGGCATATGGGTACCCCCGGAGTACGCCACGTCGGCAGCCGCTCCGGCCATCTACGGTGCCCATACGGGCGCTGCTCACTACTGCGCCGCCACGTCCGTCCCACAAGAGTTCTACTCGACGGTGGCGCCGGCGCCGCAGCATCACCACCAGCTGCACCCGCAGCTGAAGCTCCCGCGCCAGCCGACGTCGCCGGAGTCTGAGGCGAGGAGCAGCGGAGAACGGTCGGAGAGCATGGTGGAGGAGGAGGAGGAGGAAGGCGAGAGTGAGGAAGAGGACGAGGAGATCGAGGCTGCGGTCAAAGCCGAGGGCAAATTCTAAAGGAAGTACGTAACTGCCGCAGCAACAACATGCAGCAGCCGCAGTAACGTAGCAGTAATAATTAGACAGAGAGGAACAAAAGCCTTACGTGGCTTTAGGAGAAGAACGCGACACGGACTCGTTGACTTGTCGATGTCATGAGATTGTGTGAAACTTTTGTAGAGTTGACCTTGCTATCGTCTGGATACTACTGGCAGAGTGGAGGTGGATGCTTTCCTAAACTTGATTGCTAGTATACTTTTTCAGATGTAGTCACAGTAGATGTGTCAAGAGAAGGAAGCATTGGATGTAACTTTGTAGGTATTTGATCTGTTCCAAGTAGAGTGTGTGCAGCTAACTGTGTTTAATAAGTACGTTCGATTGGGGTTGGAGTTGCTTAATATTGGGATATAAAATAAAATATAAAATCGCATGTATGCATTGAAATCCCAATGCTAGTAGAGTTGAGTAAAGAGAAACAATGTCTCCGCGCGCGGGGATAATGTAGTGATTAAGACATGATTAAATTTATGGATAAGATAAAAGTCGATTTCGAAATAAGTCTAAAATTTTTTCATGGATTCATATGACCTCCATATGTCTTGATCACCACGTCAAGGTCCATAAAATCTTCCGTAATTTATCTCCCTCATAATGACCATAGAACATATCGATAAAAATAAAGAGAAATAAAGTATCTATTTCATTTGTCCCGTCTTATTGTGTTATGAGGTGGCTCATTAGAGAAGTGATTAATTACTTTATACAATTTAGGCGATGGTTGACACAATCCTAAAATAAATAAGTTGGTTTGTGTTCAATAGGTACCGTACGCAAGGAAACACGTGTTTTTGAGTGAAGAACCCTTGAGAATTAGATTCTCAAACCCATTTTGGTACAATGATTAAGCTCGTGACGATCAAGACATGCATACCGAGTTAAACACAATTCATGGGCTAAGTTGAGCAGCGACGACAACATTCAATTGACTTCGCTCATCTGTAAGTGATAGAGCAACAAACATGAGAAATTCTCGAGCTTTAAATATTCCATGAAATTGTAAGAATCCACTTGATTGTATATCCAAGCAATAGTTGTTTGGTTTAAGAATGAGTTGCTCGGCTCCACCGAAAAGATAAATCACCGATAATCTTTTTTTATGATCCAATTAAAAGCTAACAAGACGGAAGGATAAATGTCTCTGCAAAACTTTATACAGGTAATTCGTTCGATCTCAATAGATTTCATAGTCAACACAAAGAAGATAAATTACGAAAAATATATTACCCAATCCAATACTAGCACGGCAAGAGGACAAACACTCTGAAAGATTTACAACCTCCGAAAATTGACCCTTACTCATTAGTATGATTCTACTGCCATACTAGCTATAAAGCCCTCCCGTGGAGACTGCAAAACTTTATATTGGTGCAAAAAATGATTTGATCGCTCTTAACGCCCTCGTCAATCGGTCTCACAGTCAACACGAAAGAGGTAAATCACGGAGAACATATTATTCAATCCATGACTAGCGGAGTAGGAGGGCAAACACCCCGATGCAAAACTTTATATATTGTGCAAAATATTGAAACCGCCAACCAGCAACCCCCTTACCCTGAGGATTATACCTGTGGACACGATTAGTAAGACAATGGGTGACCATCTGAACCAGAGGTAGGGTTTTAGATGACCTTCTAAATAGACCCTTGTCAATTATGTAAGTTTACCCATTGACTTACCAACGCATCGCACCCGTGGGAGCAACAAAATGAGCCCTGTTATAATAAGTAAAACTTTATACATTTCACAAAAAATTGAAACCATCAATCTAACGACTCTCACCGGTCTGTCCCACAGTCATTGTGAGAGAGATAAATCGCGGAAGGCCTTTAACATTGACGCAAATGACCATGACAGAGGAGGGTCATTTGATGTCAGAGAGAGATTTTAAACCTCCTCCGAAATCGATCCGTATTCATTTCGCAAGTATTGTCCTATCTCAACCAATGCGTCATCCCTATGGGGACAACAAAACTTTATACATCTGTAAACCAACAAAACTTTATACAGTGTCCTCCAATCATCCTGTTCTTTTCCAAAGATAATCCGATATCTAGTTATTTACCACAAGGCCCTAATAACATGTTGAATACATGGACCCTTCGAATGGTAGAGCTCTTAGATTAAACTCAAATCAACCATACAACATGCAGACATTCAAAATTTGAGACCAACAGAAAAATTGAACCCACTTAGAAGTTGAGAAGGACACCAATCTACAACAAACATTTTTTATACCAGATGGAATTATGTTTACCACGAGTCAACTTGAACACAAGTTAGTTGCATCATGTAAAATTATATCGTATGTTCTTGACACGAAGCATTGGTGTTTCTATTTCAAGTTTCCCACATGCATTTTCTTGGGATTTTAGATGCAAGTCAGGTGCATTTGTCACAACTATTAAAACACATCTTCTAAACTTAGCGAGGAGATATTACTGAATAAGAAGTTTAGTAATAACTATTAGGGAGTATAAATCATGCCATTGGCACATCCAAACTTTCGAAAGAAAAACAAAAAAGAAATTACCAGTTCTCTGTTGTCACACATGCCCTAAAAAATTTATTAAAAACATACTGAAAATAAGCAAGATTTAGAACAAACCGAATAACTCTGCATCATATAGCTCAGCAGCAAGTAATGGTTTTTTTATTCAATCAGACTTTAGTGAAAAACCATACAAACATTCAAGTGTTATTCACCCAGGATGAAGAGACCAACGAAATAACTACGCTCAAGAAATTTCTCTAAGAAGCAAATAATAAATCTATATAAATGATATGATTGAATACAATAGCTGGAAGAGGCTGTCTGCTATTCCCAAATAAGGATTGCTGGGAAACCAATCATCTAAAAACCTCAACTATATCTCTAAGATGGGTCCAGTGTACAAACAACTTAGATTTATGCTATCTCATGAATGCGTTTATTATGATTTGCAATTCTGGAAGCTGAAGGATCGCGAGGAAGAAATCTCAAAGTGGGAAGGATAACAGTGCGCCACAACATTTCCTTCTAGAGCCTGACCATAAATAAATGCGGAGGGGGTAAAGTCAAACATTAAACATAATTTTTTTAAAAAAAAAATAGTCATCATGTTATATCCAATTACTTAATACAGACACTGATTCATTTAACAAATGGGAGTCCAATAGTGTCAACTAACCATGAGAAGGGAAATATGAGATTAATACAATATATTTCTATTTTGGCATATCCAGATTACACGATCAAAAGTCAAAGAGAAAAGAAAAAAAAAAAAAAAGGTAAACAAACTTCATGAGCTACTGAAGATACCTTTCCTGAGAAGTTGCTATAGTTGCGGAGTTAGCACTGCAAAATCAATACAAAGAGAACAGACTCAATAGAATGACAGTAAAAAAGAAATACAAAGCAAAGAAATGAGCTATGTAATTCAAAACAGATTCATACAATTCACAAAAGGACAATGAACTTTCGAACTCATAAGAATTCAGATAACTAGGAATTAAAAAAAAAGGTTGGAGTAATATTCTTTTTCTCAAACACAAACCAAGAGCAGACATGGTAACGGGTTCAAGCATGCTAGAAATGGCATCCATTAAATTCAGCTTCCAACTAAAGAAAAAAAAAAGATTTCATAAATACAGATAATGTTGAGAATCAGTTTCGACATTATTGAAAACCAATTGTATATTGCTCCAATGAAGACAAGCTTAAATACGAAATATTTTGTTGAGGTTCCATCCAAAATTTCAGTTAGTTCCTGGATTTTACTAATATCACGAGAATTAGAACCATGCGAGAGAAAATGAGGTAATTGAGAATGAGAAACAATTAATCACCAGACACAAAATTTCGATTTTACAGAGGCTGAACCAAGTGCGTTTAGGCTGAGGAAGTTCCTTCATTATTCATACCCCACTGTTCCTCACCCTCATTCCCATTGACAAGCACTGCGCCATCAGTAGAATCATCTACATCAACTTCAACAGGTTCCTCTGAACTCTCCTGTACCCCATCCTCCTGTATCACCTGCATATTGCCTTCCAGTATATAATACAACACCAATAGAAGTATGACAAATAACCAACCAGAAGAAGCAATTTATATTTCTTCTATCCTAAGAAATGAAATCTCAACTTTTCTTGTGACTTTATGAAATAAATATAGGTACCGGAAATCTGTTGCCATCATCAAATAATTGATGAGTAAGTTAGTGATGCCAGGCTTAACCATTTCTAAACTGTTCGTAGGAAGCGCAACGTTCTAGATTTATTGTCCTAATATCATTGTGCGCTCTGGTCACGCGGGGTTGAACAACCTGTCCTGCCAAAATTCTTATTTGTATCTACTTGGTCATGTAGGAGTGAACAGCCTCAAGCCAAATATTTTATTTGTTTAATGATCCTTCACTTCTTTTTTCTCCTAGTATATTGGGTATTACTCTCTTACAGAGTTTTTTCCTCCTCCATCCCATACAAAATTGTTGTCATTTTGCTGCCATCAAAATACTGCTTGTCCCAATTTTCCATTTTACCAAGCTCACAAAAAAATAATAAAATTGACCAGTTTCAAAATGATGAGGTTCACTATGTACAAGAACAGTATCCACTATTCCACTTGCTGCTAAGCCACTAGAAACAACTTAGATTTGATCAAAATCTAGCCCTGTTATTTGGTATTCCGAGATACATCACTGTATGAAGTTTGCATAAGAAATGAGCCAAGTTATCATAGTCAACGAAAATTTGGCTCCTACCTCATGGCCATAATCACCGTTTTCAAGAGGTGTGCTCTCTTCATCAACCTGCATTCTTCTAAAAGCTTCCACAAGATTGATATTGGACTTTTCCACATAGCTCAAGTATTCCCCGGATGGAGGATATGTACCCCTGTTATTGGAAATGAGATTCAGGGTAACTTGGTTGAAACAAGTACTAATACAAACATTTGAATCCAAGAGAGACAACCAAAACACTCAAACTAATCAAAGAAAAACATGAGAATTGAGAACTAACAACAGTTAAAATTGCTGGATAGTATTATCTGATGTCCATTTCCAATCATTCAAAAGAAAGTTATTGAGAAACTGACACCTTGCATAACCATCAAACTCCCTACTCCAACTTTAGTATTAACAAATTTCAAACTGAAAATTACAATGAACACATTGGTATATTGAAGAGATGAATTCTATTCATATATAATAAATACATTGGCCTATTGAAGAGCTAAATTCTAGCAGCCAATTCAGAAACCTTGATTGAATTGGCATGTGGAAGGGAAGAAAATATAACACATAAAATACTTCTACTTACCAGACACAAAGAAACAAGAATTGCTATCATGAACATGGGATTTGTTTCCAGCAAAATTCCTAATAAATGCAGTTGTAAACGCCCTTATAGCTATTTACAAAGACAATTTGAGGAAGCACATAAGAATGGCTAATTGATTACACAGCCCAATGATAAGCCTTAGTATGCAAGTTTATCTCAGTCCAAAACCCTAAATTCCAAAATAACTTTGATAAAATGGCATTTTATATATCATGCAGTTAAATAGTTCGAGGTTGAGATTTTGGATAAAAGGGGATGAGAACTAAAAACTAACCTTAATGTAACTGTGTGAACATTAAAAAAGGTTCTCTTGTTTTTTCTTCTCTTTATATAATGGGTGCCATTTTTCAAGTTTTCCATACAGAGGACTCCTTTTTTTCATTTTCCAGCACAAAAGTCATTGCAATATTGAAAATATGTTAACAGTTGCCTTGCCTCTCCAACACATTAATGTTTTTCAAACAGTTTAACAACTTTTTTAATACTTCAACAAATAATGTGTAACAGTTCCCAGCTAGATTTACAGAGCAATTAGATGTATGTTTCTTATAAAAGTAGACATGGCACTCAGATCATTTTGAAAAAAAAATGGAGCCCAAGGCTTATGCAGTGAGGATCACATTTCAGTTGTTTATGACCCAAATAAAGATTATTCAGACTAATCAATCACTAATTTGTTAAGGTCCGAGTCAATATTGATTTGGTTAAACAGTCTTATCCTTATGGTAAAGGATAGCTCATTCTGTGAACTGTCTAGGTCAACATGTATTATAAACATTTGATGACATAATAGGAATTTGTTAGACTGCACATGTATCAATCCTGCTCTTATTGACTATCACCTCAGAGCTGTGAACGGTGTTTCTTTTATAATACATATATATAATACAACAGAAAAATTGGCCAATTATCATATCCATCCATTTAACAGCTTATGCTGGATTGGAAACTAGAAATGCTCTTTAGCTTGTTCCACAATCAATTTTAGCAATGTTCTAAGTTACACAGACTAGTTAAAGGGTAATTCAATGCACGAAACTCCTACCAAGGTAGGATCCCAGAGAAGAGTCGGACCATATTGAGTCTATTGTATACAGTTTTATACTGCATTGTAAGAGGTTATTTCCACGACTCAATCTCATGACCATAAGGTCACATAGCAACAACTTTACCGTTATATCAAGGTTCCCCTTAAATTAAACAAACTAGTTATGGGCCAAAAAACAAGCATACTCATTTGAATTGAAAAAATGATATTAGATAAAAAGCAAATCAAGCAAAGAAAAATAATTAAGCAGCATCCCATAGTAAGCCTAATTACAAATCTAAACATTATCCTAATATCTAGGTATGAAAGGGGCCTTTTATGTCCCTTATCAACAATCCACAACCAAATTATGACAATTCATGATGAGAATACAACAGAATATAGTTATTCACTGTAATGAAATAAATTTATAGAAGACCTTATGTTAATGAGTGCAAGACATAAAATCTAAGATACAATATAATCAAAACCTGCTAGGAGCAAGATTTGACTCAACAGCCAAAGCAATCTGCCAGTCCTCAAATAAGTTAGGGTACTCTTCAGGATCAGCCAAAGAATCAGCAGCTTTTGAGTTGACCTTCACACAATCAAATAGTCAGGAAATAGAGTTGCAAACCTCACAAGGCAATTTCAAGGAAACTTAAGCATCTCATATATAAATACATCCAACTTTTCCTGCCGTATATTTTAATCAAAAGCATGTTGTTTAGAAAAAGGATCAGTGAATAAAAAAGAAACATGCCTTACTAAGATCCTTTTTCCAAATTGATACAATTTCTGATACTTTACTAGGAAGATACGACCTTGCCATCAGAGCAGCTTCTGGAATGCGATTACTGCAAAACATGAATGCTTAATGAAAGAAGATAAATTTTCACATGGCAGCAATAATACGAGATTGAACTAGCAGATTGGGCCACAACCATTGCAACATGAAATTACCTCTCTACCAATAACTGAAGGCAATCTTCCAGTTTACCTAGCATGAATAGACAAAGAAATGCAACGTTATTCTTTCCTTGTTCTTTTGCAAGAGATGCAAGTTTTGTTATCCCTTCAGCATCGCCAATGGCCGAGTAAAGCAGCAGCAATCCACTCAAATCCATAGCGTGCAATAGACATTCCTCAGCCATCCCTAACTGCATGACAAGAAATGAAATATGAGTCAGTAACTGTACTATATCAGTAGTCAAAAAGTATTAGGACAAAATGACAGAATGTTTCTAGTTCAACAAGCTAGTTTTCAGGGATGATACACTAAATTTAGAATAACACAGATGACAAAATCCACCAGATATCAAAATTAAGCAATTAAGTGCAGTACGATAGAATATAGCACTGCCATTGCTGGGACCAGTAAAATACCACAATGGTCCAATTAATGCAGAGAATATGTTACAGTATAAACTATGACAGAATCCCACCAACCAGTTTTACATCATAATCGTAAAAAACTCTCTAATCAATCCACTTGAGACCACCAAATAAAGATCTTTTTCAGTGACCCAGTTATATAGGGGTGGTCCCAAAAACCTCTAACTGCAAACCACCAAAGTCCTTCCAAAGATAATTGGTACACAGGATCAAATTCTACCCATTTTTCTAGCAGCCACTTGAGAATGCAAAATGAGGATCTTTTACAGTGAACCAGCTCATCCATAGGATCCCAAAGGCCTCTAACCACAGACAACCAAAGTCCTTCCAAAAGATATCTGAAAAACATAAACAAATTATACCCATTCTCTAGCATTTTATTTAACATGCTTGCAAACCATACTTTTGAGTCTTCAAAGAAGCCTCTCCTCCATGCTCTCATTTCAGTTTATAGCTATGAAATGGGAAGGGATAATGAAGATGAGAAGGCTAGAGGACTAGATGGGTATTTCTCAGTACTCTTTCCATCACCCATATCTTGTGTACTTATCCATTTAACACCACAACAATATTTCAGGCTATCCCATGGCATTCAATGCTAATTGCAGGCTGAAACTCAAGGCTAGCAGAACTTTAGTCCATTTTTACCAGAATATTTACTATTAATAAGTCAACCTACTAGAATAACAAAGCATTTCCCTTCATTTCAATTCTTTCATTGCTGGACTACAAGGGAATTTTGTCAAGTTATATATTCATGCTTTTGTATGCACCACCCTAATATTATAATGCAATTATAATTGACAAATTTATAGAAACATGTATCAAAATCATCATGACGCCATTATAACAATGAAATATATTTGAAACAAACTAAACCACTATGTTTCAAAAAAAGAGCGGCTCAATGCACAAAGCTCCTGCCAATGCGGGATCCCAGAAAAGTGTTGGACCATATTGGGTCTATTGAACGCAGCCTTATCCAAGAGGTTGTTTCCTGATTCAAATCCGTGACCTCAAAGGTCACACAACAATAATTTTATCATAACACTAAAGCTCCCCTTCAAACCACTACATTTCAAAACTAATTAAAATTTTTAAGGTTTCATATTACCTTTCCAATAGACATAGCCAACTCTCCCAACTGCTTCCACTTGGATTCACTTTGTACATCGATAGCAATCTCCTGAAGAGGAAACAAGAATCATATAATAGAAGATACTAGCCACACAAGTACAATGCTAAGAACAAGAATAAGAATGTTATAACATTAAAGAATCCAAAAATGTACCTTTGCAATTTCCAATTGACCAAGCTGAAGAGCTAAATCAAATCTGTAATTAGGATCAGTTGCTACCTCAAGAGCATCCTCTACCATTCCCCGGGATTCCAAGAAATGAGCCACACTAACACAATGAAAGTTCCAATTAGTATTCAATGTCAAATTAAAATAATAAGGATATATTATGTTCAAATCAAAATTACTCAAGACATTTGAGTTAATGTGAATATAACTTCATTCAAGAGTCTTGTAATTACAATTATAAGAAGATGGTATCAGAAAACACATGCAATTTGAATTTGGAGTATAATTAATATGCCATCAGGGTTTATAAAATTTGATAATGGTTAACGTAATGTAAAGGATCAATATACTCGATTTACTAAACAGCTCTACTAGAAAACAAGACCAAGCAAAACTGGAATCCCAGGAGAAATTATGTACCTATTGTGATGTTCCATTGGGATTGATGGCAAAATTCCTTTGGCACGTTCTAGATCCCCACGTGTAACAAGAGTTTTATACTCAATCAAACTGAGGAGTAAGGTATAGCCCATAACACTGAAATGAACAGAGGTTTTTAGGCAAAGACAAGCCAGCAATGAAAAATGAAACATAAAAAATGAGAATATCCTCAAATACTAATGCCAATTTACTTGAACTCCTTGTCAATAAGATACACCCGACTTTGACTAGCAAGATATCCCAGCAAGTACATAGGGCGGTCCAAATGAAACATGGTGGTGACCTAAGCATGACAAACCAAGAATCTCACACTAGTGTAAAATATAAATGGAAATAAAGAAGGTAGAAAAAAAAATTCAAGGCTACCTCTCCACCAACACAATAATTTAGTCGCCAAGAAGAATTATTATAGATGAAACAGTCGCCAACCCATATACCAGTTCGAACACGTTCATTTATTTCATGCAGAAGCTCAAATGCCTCTTCTACCCCATCATCATCTGCTGGCTTACCATTTTCTAGGTACGAGGAAACAACATCTCTCTGAAAGAAACACAAGGCAAATAAACATATAATTTCCAATATCTAGTATGTTATATGGGAAAAACAAAAAGCACATCAAAAGAAAAAAAACTAATATCTCTACAATACATGAAATATGTCTACTGAAGGGGAAAAATTGGTATGACAACTTACATTGTACTTCAGTATGTAGAATGACGTATCACTTGATATGACCAGAAGATCTCCACTATCAGCCCAATACAGGTTCTGCAGCAATCAACAAAGCTAAGAGGAACCACCTTAAAGTATGGCAACGTATTACAAGGGAAGCAATGAACTTACCTTAACACCAACATCAATCCGACGTATTAATCTACATTCAGCCCAATCATAAAAGCAAATGAAGTCATTGGAGCACATTGCTAATAGTATTCCTCCATAAATATGCTCAGCAGAAAAGGCTGGCCGTATACTTTTTCTCTCCTGAAAGAATCCATCACAGTAAATAATCAGGGGAAATGTTTCAAAAGTTAATATAATTTGCTTCCACTATCAAGTAAGCATATGTATGCATATCTTATTAAGAACACCATGACTATAAATCTAAATTAATTCTGTCTTCAAAAAATAAGAAAGTGCATTTTAAACACAGCTTGATGATGACGTTGCAAAATTGAGAAAATGAAAGAGAATTGAATAAAGAAAACTCTTGACTATCTCTAAATGACTTTTTCATTCTAATTTCTGTGCAAGTAAATTTATCGAACTAGAAACACATGAGAAAAAGGTCAAACCTGGAAGGTTTTACTAAATATCTTAATTCTTGATGTACTTTCCCTGATTGCATACTCTCCATCAGAAGACCAGACAAACTCCAATGCAGATCCAAATGATCTATTTCTCCATGCCAATGCAGTATATATAATGTATTCTCCATCTCCACAGACAACAACAAATCTTCCATTTGGGTTATGCTTCAAGCTCTGAAAGAACAAACAGAGCAAACCAATGTACAATACATATTAATCTAAAGAGAGAACTTCAGAAAATAACAAGCGATAGGCATGTTGAAAGCATTAGATCAAGTTGTTTTGGCAACTTCAAAAGTGTACATTTCACTAGAGATCAACAATACTAAAAGAATATTTGACTATAATGGAAACCAAAGTCCCTTTTTAGCTTCTTGTTAAATTACATAATGTAAGAGGGTAAAATGTTACGGAAGTAATCTTTTACTTTTAAACATATAAAATTAACATGGAGATCGATGGATAACTAGAAAGTAATAGCAAAGAAGGCAGATTGATCTGGAACAGGAAATTCAAAGACATGAAGTTCCATGCATGTTACCATTTATCTCTTGTTTCCTTTGTTAAACAAGAGACAAGAAATGGATATTTGATGAGAAAAAAATTTAAGCATCAGTCCTTTGCACATCAGATGCCCAAAATTGGATGGAAAATTATTTAACACTTGTTGATTATAAAAAAAGTGATCCATCCTTTTTCTCTTACATCAGTTTAAGGAGACTACCCAAATAATATCCTTTTCATCCCTCCCCTCCACCTTTGTGCCCTTTTATATTTTCATCCTTTGAATTTACCATCTCTCCGAGGGAAACAAGGACTTACTGTTAAAAAAATTAAATTGCACAGCTAATGATGGTGTTTCCAGTAAGCAAAGAACAGAAGCATAGTCAGGTCATAAATAAGAAAAGAAAGCACATTGGAGGATCTTTCCCACAGCGATGGTCCTACACCATGAAGAAATCCCCACATCCACACATGCTCTCACAAACATGCATCAGCCATATCCAAATTTAATATTTGTTAACACAAAAAAGTAGCACAATCCAGCATAGAGGAAGCAATTATTGTACCCAGTATAGCATCATAAATGAGGTAGAATTCATGAAAATGTTGATGAATCTTCAAACAACAAAATCCTAATTCCTAACAATAGTTTTATAAGTTATAGGTTGTATGCCAGTAGTTTTAAGTAGCAAAGTAGTCAGCACTTGAATATTTCACCAATATTGTTCAACAGTTAAAAACAATCAAGTATTGCAAGTCTGATGAGCATAACCTAGACTGAATACTTGGGATGCAACTGTTATTACAAACTATAAGTGTGGATTTCAGTGAAATAACATAATCCTGAATTCCCAATATCATTAAAATTTTCTTTTGTGGTTAAGGAGAACAAGCAAATATTGCAGGTTCTTCAACTATTTGCTAAAACTACCCACCCCCACCCCCACCCCCACCCCTGCTTTTCTTTTTTATTCTTGCATAATGTAAGAGCAAACTAAAAATCCAAAGCCCTTGGCTTTGGGTTTTCCAAACCTCTCATATGTGGGGGTTCTTTGGTGAATATTTCCACCAGTTAAACTGGAGAAGATCACTAAAGGAAAAACTGTTGCTTTCAGCTAAAACTTACTTGTGGATACAGATCACAGCTTCCCAATTCCTTCACAGCTAAAGGCAATCTTTCACCATCTGTGACCTGTGGAATAATAAACACCATGTCCTCAGGAGCTTCATGTTCTTCTCAAGAGAGCACTAGAGCTATCAAACCTCAAAATCTGCTCCAATTGTCTTGATATTAACTGTTTGAATCTCAGTGTGCTTTGCCCAAATGATTTTTCCACTGCCCTCCATGCTGGCAACCGGAACTTCACGACCAATCTTCACCATAATGGTTCCTTCATCATATCCTATTACAACTCTAGAATACATCCATGAAAATTGGTCAGAGATACATAAAAGAGCTTACAACAGAATTCCTGAAGTAAATTTATCATACCTCACAAGCATTTATATAGATTTAAGGAACTTCCAAAAAAATGATACACTCAAATTTGTCAACAGATCTTGTCAAAGCCATCTCCAGATCCAATGCATAATAGAACATGAAAAAAATAACAAAGGTGTAAGCCTAATACATACCTCCTTGATCCTTTCATATATCCAATTGCCCAAACTCGTTCCAGACCATAGTTTAGTGTATTCTCAAGTCTGTAAAAAACAGAAATAAAAAATCTAGTAAAAGGAGAAGAAACAGTCTCACAAAAAAAAAAGTGAATGTAGACTACCACAAAACTGCTATGTTTCAAGGTTCATTACATCTAAAAGTCTGTAGTTAAACTAGAACACTGCTTCGAAAATCACTGCTTGTAGTTAACCATGTTATGGGTAAAAGATTTAGCGAACAATTATAGTTTTAATTGGTTAAAGACGATACACTCAAGTTTGTCAGTGCGAAGAAAATTACAGAATAGATTAATTAGTATAGCTCTTGGCTATAGTTAGAGGTCTTGGGTTACCAGAATAGAAAATAAACAAAATATTATAAACTAATCAATAGTGATTGTTGAAGGCAGGAAGCTCCACATCCATTGGTCCCATATGGCAAGCAAAATGATTCAGTAGATGAATTTGGTTCTCTTCCTAACAACTTGAACTTTTGGATAAGTGGTTAGCAACATGATATCAGAGTAAGAGGTAAATCTAAAGTTGAATTAAGAGGAAGATCTAAAGTTTGAATCTACCCTGTTTCGTATATATATATAAGCTTGTCCATCTAAGTCATGATAGGCGTGAGAAGACATGTAGAACCTAAGAGGCTCCACGTCCATTGATCCCACATGGAGAGGTGCAGTGGTCCATTAGATAAAATTGGTCTGAGCTTTAGAATATTTATCCAATCAACTTTAAGTGTCATCATTCTTAAATCTTGTTGCAACCCAATATCAACAAAGGGTAGGAAACATGTGTCATGCCTAAGCAAACCTAGGTGGAAACCTCATATTAATAGGACTGTCATTGAACTCCAGAATTTAGATTCAAAAGTTGTCTCAAGATTTTGAGATGAAACATCCCCGAGAAAGGCCAACCATTAAGGCATTAACTAAAGCAGATGTGTATTCCTCATTATGATGGGAGAATTCATCCGTTTTCACTGTCTCTTATCCAATTAAGAAAAAGTTTTTGACCAACCAGCCTCCTATCAGACATTTAAATTGCTATAAAAGGCATTTTCACTTCAAGCCTTCAAGGATACTCAAGATCAATCTTATTAGTGAAATTGCAAGTGACCAAAGGTCATCTTTGTAAACTAATTATCAAGAAGCAAAAAAAATAAGTCAAAAGGGGATATAATCTTTCATAGATAATTGGGTAAGTGGATACATAATCAATGCAAGAGTTTGAATTTGTAGATGTACCTGTATGTAGTTGCATGCCAAATTCTAACAGTTCCATCCTCTGAACCTGTTATTATTATTGGAAGCTCAGGATGGAAACATACAGCAGAGACGTTATGGGTATGGCCTTCGAGTGTTTGTATACAACTCTTAGTTTGGTAATCCCAAACCTGATACAATAAAACTCATTAACAGAAATTTTAGGGTAGAACATGGAAGCCACAGCTAAACTAAGATGAATGAGGTAGACCTTGGCAGTCTGATCATCAGAACCAGTAATCAAATATGGCCTATCGCCTCCAGTAAAATAATCAACACAGTTCACACCTTTGGAATGAGCATCTAATGTAAAATTTGGGTCAGGAGAACCAAGATTCCAGATCTGGTCCATCAGTTCAAACAGTCATAAGTCATTCCAAAAACCATAACAAAATCAGTTCCAATTTCAAAGATATTAGGACCACACCTTTACTGTACGGTCCAACGAGGCACTTGCAAAAGTATTGGTGTCCTTTGGATTAAATGTCACTTGCATCACATAATGAGAGTGTCCTTCAAAAATTTGGGTACACATCCAACCCTTCTCCCAGTCCCAAAGCTTTATCAACATGTCATCTGATGATGATAACACGTATGGCAGGGTTGGATGTACAGCCACACACCTAATGTAGTCTGTATGAGCCTCAAATACTTTAACTTTGTCCATTGTGTTGTAATTGTAGACACGGATAAACATATCATCTGCACCAGCCACCACCCACTGTTTGCGTGCTACAAATTTTGCAGATCTCACTGAAAATTCAACACTTGATGTTTAGCTGTACAAGGTTTGAGGTTTACAGATAAGTCTAAGAATGCAAACCAAATATGATATGCAGTCTTTGGTATACCTGGTAATTCAGTTACTTCAAAAGATTTTACCATTGTCTGCACCAAAACAAGTAATTGTTTAAACACTATCAGCCAAATCAAACGTGAGAATATGGATGGAGTAAAATGCATGTCTCATTCGAAATTGCTGAATCTCACAAAAAAAAAGTGTCCTTAAATCAAATTCATATCCAAATTGTAATTAAAATGTGCCTAAAGACAAAGCACTTCAAATCTGTCAAACCCTAAAATCATATGGATCAATTGGAAAATGAGATGTATGAAAGAATTTGAACAAGATAATTGCAATTGCAGCCTGAGCATGTTGGGGCGAATGTATGATTAGCTGGCATAGTGTCTACTTGGTCGATCATGAAAAACAACCACATACCAGAATGGAGTATGGAAAGTATGTTTTTAGAGAACCAATCAGGTCAAAGTTACTTCATGCAAAAAAAGGTAGATTTCAAATAAAAATAGGAAAAAGAAGCAGCTTGCCTGTGACTGATAGTTCCAGATACCAACTGTTCCAGAATAAAGGCTCGCAAGAATCCTGCAGCACGGAGATGATTACAAGGTTACGGATCATTAAGTACTAGCATCTAACAACATCAATCATGGTCGTTAGAGATGTGGGTACAGAAAAGACATTCATTTTTACCATGGCTCGGTTGGATGAAGATCCACAGATTTGACCCTTTCTGACCGTTGAGCAAGTTTCCTCTGATCCAGATACAATTGTAAGCAAAATCCAAGAGCAAACCAATTAAATGCAGCATGCATTTCAACCGTAGATCAGGGTTCAACCAAAACACGAGATCTACACGATATCTACCAAAAACATCACTAGGGCCAGCGTCACGTACCTTGATATCTAGTCTGAGAGGCTGGAATCCGTCCCCAAGGCGCCAAAACAACAAAAAGAAAGATAAACAAACAATCGTCAGCGATCAATCGAAACTTCAGATCTCGCGGATTCACAATTCCTAAACACGAGAGCCATGGCATCTAAACAAACACTAAAAATCCAACTAGACCATGTGAACGCAAGGCGAAATAACGCAGATCCGACCGAGAACGCCAAAAGCAGACGAACGTACCATCTTCCCGAGGTCAGTGAGAGCACGCGATGCGCCAAGGCGGAGACGTCCGCGGACCGGTGCGGCCGGATGGCAGGAACCGAGGAATTAAGAGGGCAGAGATCGGGGGTAGAAAGCTGAGAACCGGCGAGACAAGGAAGCGAATGGATCGGAGGAAGGGTCCAGAGGGAGAGACGAGTTTCGGCTTTAACGGGGGATCTCGAGTAGACGAAACGAAACGGGACAAGGGAAGATATTTACAAAAAGGCCCTGGGCCGGTTCTGCCGCTGCCGCTGGGTTTGATTACGGTTCGAAATCACTCGGTTTATCTTGTTTTTTTTTTCTCGGATTGCCCCCTGAATGTTCGACTCTTCCGAATAATTTTGACAAGGATCGAGAATCTCTAACGTAACCTCAATTAATTTTTAATCCATCGTCAAAATAAATCAAAACCTTCTCTCCCTGACATGATACACAATAAAATTATCGATCTGCTTTATTCCAAGTGATAAGCATAGAGATGTATATTGTAAATTTCGGATTCAAGTTTTTTTCAGCGATAAATTAATTATTGACTGAGATACTGAATCGGTCAGGTATGCTCTTATCAACCTCGTACTACTATGTCTCCAAAAATCCCTTCGGGGTTTTTTATGAGGAGTCGTTTCGACGGTGGAGTCAATCATATTAAAAAGTTTACCCATCACAGTTGTAGTTTCCACGGGGGACGGCGCGATGGTAAAACAGGGTGTTGCTTGCAGAATGAGCATGGTTCGATGTCAGATGAGAGGTCTAAAATTCTCTCTGGTTTCAGATGGACCCCTCCCTACCTTGTCACTGTGTCGAGGGACTTTGTCCCCCTCCCCCCTCGCGATTTACCTCTCTCTCGCCAGTGTCCTGGGACGGATTGCAGGGGATTGCTAGTTGGACAGATTCTTAATTTTTATAGATACACAATAAAAACAAAGAGACATCTCATTAAAAAAAAAATATAATTTGATCCTCTATTACAATGTCATTTGATGACAAATTTAAAAAAAAAAATCATTTGGACGGTTCTGGAATCCAAGAGTTTATCGAGACGAACGAATGATATTGGATCATTCGTTCGTAAATAACGATCGCAAGTCCGAGCTGAATCGTAAAAAAGCTACGAGCCTTCTCTGATTTATCCTTGATGAGCGGTGGATGTCATTTGGAATCCGATCTTATTCGATTCAGCTATTGACGAGATATTCCAAAGATCTATAGGATAAGGTTGATCACTCTAAAAAATTAGTCGGATCGAAGATTGAATATTTTAGTATCAATAAAAAATCAAAATAAATCAAAAAGTATTTATAATTTAATTATTAAGCTCTATTTTTTTTCAAATTCAAAATTAAATTTATGTCTTAAAAAATCAAATCGTACTGAATATGTTACATACTGTACACTTTATCATTTTATCGTGTGCTCAAATTTATTCCTACACAATTAAATTAGTCGGTGATTCATTAATAAAAAATTGAAATAGTAAATCTAACAATTTTTTTCATCCTCTATTTTTAAAGTTCGAAAGAGAATAAATCACATAAGAATTATGCTCTAGACGTAATTGATAAAATAATAAATAATCATTTAAATTTAAAATAAAATTTTAAATCGTCTTCAAGATTAATCTTTTATCTATTATATAAAATTTTTCAATGACTTATTAATACGATCGCATCCGCGGACGCAACTAGTCAACTAGTCAGTGAATCGTGGTATCTCTGGTCGTCGTCGCTAAGGAAATTTTGGAAGGTTTTGCCTTGCCTTCTAGCTTCACAGAGGCTTTGGGAAGCAACGTATGGACTGTCATGGACATGCTCCGTGTGACCCACGTGTCGGATGTGCAGCCGGAGAGGTAGATCTCAGATCTCATCTCATGCATAGAAAGTATAATTACATGGTCCAGTTTTATGTGTTAAAATTGGAGGAGTAGACTTTGACCTTAATTGCTTAAACATTATTTTATTGAATTCAACTTTTTTTGTTTATTTATTTTTAACTTGGAGATATTTATATTATAAAAATTTGTAAATTTTACATATTTGAAAAATAAATAAATTTATAATTAAATTTTGCTTAAGAAATAAATAAATTTATTCATAATTTATTGTACATTTTATTCATGAATTATAATGAACCAAGATTATTAATATTTAAGTTTGTTTTTTTATATATATATCCTTTTATTATTAAACAATTTACATGAATGAGTTTTATAAAAAATTAAAATTTTAAATGATCTATAAAACTAAGGTTAAAAAAAAATTCAATGATCAATAAGTTCGACACTTATAACTTTTTTTGTGATCTATTCAAATTTTACAATCCTATTAATTCTGAAAGCAATAGATTTTTTTTTTTGGTGTTTATAATTATAGTATCAAGAACAGTATGATGTTTTTTTTATTGATTCTAATATACATCGTATGGTAAGTAATAATGTGTTAAACTTATTAATTGTTGATTTTTTTTAAGACCTCGTAGAGTGTTTTATATCATTAAGAATTTTAGGAGGTTCAGAATTTTTGTTTTCATTTTTTCTTTTTCAGAAAATAAAAAATAATTTTTTTATATTTTTTAATTTTTTAGAAAATGCTTCTATATTTTGTGGAAAACAAAAATGGAAAATGTCAACTAAATATCATTTTCTGTATTTTTTTTTATTTTCTAAAAAAAATAAAAAATTTAATTCTTGAAGAATTTTTAAAAAGATAGTGCTTCAAGTTTGAAATTGATTTATTAATGACCCAAAAACACTTTGGAATCACAAAAGTTAAATACGATGACACTTTAGAATAAATCATATGTTTAAGTCTATTTTTTTTTTCCTAAAATTCATTGATATTTTTAATGGCCTTTTGCCAAAAACAAAAATTATTGACCAACTTAAAATATTTTAAATCCGAAAATAAGAACATGAATAATTTATAAAAATAAATTTACAGGATCAGGAGTAATTTAACATGAATTTAATATTTTTAATATCATTAATAATGTTTTTAATGGAAAATAGTTAATTAAATTAAATTTGTTTTTTTTTCCATCTGATTCTGCTATGAAAAAAATATTTTTTTTATTGTGAATTGAGATGACTCAATATCGTAATATATATTATTTACAGATGATATTATTTTAATAGATGAACCGTAAAAAAGAGTAATTGTTAAAATAGAATTTTGACGAGAAATATTAGAAGTGAAAGATTTAGATTTAATAGAGTAAAAACAGAATATATGAAATTTAAATTTAATAATATTAGATGTAATGAGACAAGTATTAAGATATGATATGACAACTTATTTAGAACTGAGAGCTTTAAATATTTAGAATTATTTTTATAAGATAATGGAGGGATTGAGAGAGATATCTTACCTAGAATATAAGTAGGATAGTTGAAATGGAAGAGAGCATTAGGTGCTTTATATGATTGCAAAGTACCTCTAAAATTTAAAGAGAAATTATACAAAACGACGATTAAATCTACTATGTTATATAACGTTAAATATTGGATTACAACTCAAGTATATAAGAAAAAAATGAGAATTACAGAGATGAAGATGTCAAGATAGATGTATAAACATATGAGGATAAACATAATAAGAAATGAGAATATTAGAAAAAATGTCGAAGTTGTATGTATTGAGGAAAAACTATGAAAATGTATTTAAGGTGATATTGATATATACTTAGACGATAAATAAATATTTCAATTAGGCGATATGAAACGATGACAAATACACACAACAAACGAGGAAAATAAATATTACAAAATATTTATTTAGGAACAATCAAATAAAATAAAATTTATTTAAATATAAATGATAATATGATATGGGATAAAGTCAATGACGTAGAAGATTCTATATATCTTACTTTATTTAGTGGAATAAAATTTAATTGTTATTATTATTACGAATTGAGATTATAATTGATAGGAAGGCATTCATCAAAGCGGTGATTTTTTTTTTTATAGTTTAGATATTTAAATTCTTACAAACTTAACTAATTTAAATGTGAATGATTTTTTTTTCCATTCGCCTATTAAATAAATTTGAAAGTATTCGTAATTTCACAATTGGTTGTGTCCCATGAGATTCGAAATGTGATAGTATTTATCAGATAGTTTTTCAATTGCACCGTGCCGCGATGAATCTATTAGTAAATTATAAAATATAGTGCTCGACTTAATTATTTATAAAAACGAATTTGATATCCTAAACATACGTTTTTACGTATCTATCCACGACGTATAATGAATGAGAAATATATAATATTTTTTTCTCGTGTAAAAAAGATGTGGTTGTTTACTTCGCCCGTTGTTCCGTCAGATTCTAATTAAATTATGGTCGAAAATCGATCGTGATCCAATCGAATCCAATTGAATTGTGATTGAAATCTACTGTGATTGATGGACGCAATCCGATCTGAGTCTGATCGATCGGACGACATCAATGCTCTCGATGAATTTGAACCATGCATTCACTGGAAAAGAAAGTTGCGAGCGAAAGTATTATAATATTTTTTATTCAATATGGATTCGCGAGATAGATCAACGACGAAGAATATATCACACACGAGTTGCACATAGATAAATCACGTATGATATCAATTTTTATAAAAATAAATGTGTGTTTCGATGGTAAAATATCAGGTTTAATCTCCTTCTATCAGTAGTATGCCACCTCTGTTTTAGTCGCTGTTTGAGGATGCTTTTCCAGCATCCCAAAGCCCCCCATTTATTTTGTAGCTTTGCCTTCTCCCAACACCATCGAACCTCTCCCCCCTCTCCCGAGGCGAGGCCCGGCGACCCATTTGAGCCCTAACAATGAATTAGGGTAAGTTTGGGGTTTGGGGTTTTGGAAATGGAGGAGATAGCTCGGCCATCATTGGCGTGGGAGGCTTATTTGGGGATTGGGATTTTAGGGATAAGCGACTTCCCTTGGACTGAGTCGAGATCAAGTCACGTAGTGCTATATTTTGCGAGGAGCATTTGCATTTTGCTTAAAAAATTATTAAACATGATTTGTTCCTGTAATAAGTAAACTGTCCGCTTTCCTTGGGCCTCTCCCCGCCATGGAGGACGGGACGAGAGGAGCCGCTTGGGTTTCACATGCATGCTGCAGCTAAACAGTGAGCAATTCGGTTTTACCTCAGCTTTTTAAACTGTATATTACATCGATTTTCCTCAGGTATAACCAGGAGATTTCAACGTCGTCGCCATGGGAGCAGTGGTAAAGCAGCAAGCTCCATTGATATCTTGGAAAGCTCATCTCGTTTGATATCTTCTCGCTTTCGTCAAAAGCATTCTGCTGTGTTGGTCGACCGTGTATTGTCGAGGAGAAGGAGGAAGAAGAAGAGGTGATTGGTGAAAGGGACTGGCGATGAGGAGGATCAGAGTCGTCGTTTCCACTGTTTCACTGTTCTTTTTTGCTTTTCTCACGGCCGGTCTCTCGCCGGACGGCAAAGCTCTGCTGGCTCTGTTGCCCGGCGGCGGTTCCCACGGCTGGCGGCCGCTGCCGTCGTGGAACCCTGCTGATCCCACTCCCTGCGCTTGGCGCGGTGTTTCCTGCTCTACCGATGGCAGAGTCATCTCCCTCTCCCTCCCTAACACCTTCCTCAACCTCACCTCCCTCCCGCCGGAGCTCGCCGCTTTATCATCCCTCCAACTGCTCAACCTCTCATCCGCCAACATCTCCGGCGTTATCCCGCCGGCGCTCGGCGCTCTCTCCTCGCTCCGCGTCCTCGACCTCTCCTCCAACTCGCTGTCGGGCACCATCCCGCCGCAGCTCGGCTCGATCGCCGGCCTCCAGTTCTTCCTCCTCAGCTCCAACCGCCTTTCTGGTGGCATCCCCCCGGCTTTGGCCAACCTCACTTCCCTTCAGGTCCTCTGCCTCCAGGACAACTACCTCAACGGCTCCATCCCCTCCCAACTCGGCTCCTTGCGCGACCTCCAGCAGCTCCGCGTCGGCGGCAACCCCGACCTCTCGGGCCCACTCCCCCCGCAGCTCGGCCTGCTCACCAACCTCACCACCTTCGGCGCCGCCGCCACCGGCCTCTCCAGCACCATCCCCCCGGAGTTCGGCAACCTCGTCAATCTCGAAACTTTTGCTCTCTACGACACCGACGTCTCCGGTCCTCTACCTCCGGAGCTGGGCTCCTGCTCCGAGTTGAGGAACCTTTATTTGCACATGAACAAAATCACCGGCGTCATCCCCCCGGAGCTGGGCAAGCTGCAGAAGCTCACCAGCTTGCTCTTGTGGGGGAACTCCCTCACAGGGACGATCCCCGTCGCCCTCTCCAACTGTTCTGCATTGGTACTGCTCGACTTGTCCTCGAACAAGCTCTCCGGCAAGGTTCCCGGCGAGATAGGGAGGCTGGACTTTCTGGAGCAACTGCATCTTTCCGATAACATGCTCACAGGTTCCATCCCGGAGGAGTTGAGCAACTGCAGTAGTCTGACAACATTGCAACTCGACAAGAATGTCCTGTCTGGTTCCATACCATGGCAAATTGGAAACTTGAAGTCCTTGCAGAGCCTCTTCCTCTGGGGCAACTCGTTGTCGGGGGCCATTCCGTGGTCCTTCAGCAACTGCACAGAGCTGTATGCCCTAGACTTGTCCCAGAACAACCTCACAGGATCCATCCCTGAGGAAATCTTTACGCTGAACAAACTCAGCAAGCTTCTCCTGTTGGGAAATTCGTTGGCAGGACCACTGCCTTCGAGCGTTTCAAATTGCCGATCTTTAGTCAGGCTGAGGCTCGGAGAGAACCAGCTCTCTGGCAAGATCCCTAATGAGATTGGGAAGCTGCAAAATCTAGTGTTCTTGGACCTTTACAGTAACCGTTTCTCAGGGGAGTTGCCTTCAGAGATCGCGAATATCGCCGTCTTGGAGCTGCTCGATGCCCACGACAACCATTTAACTGGAGAAATCCCTCCTCGACTAGGTGAGCTGATAAACCTAGAACAGCTCGACCTGAGCCAGAACGGCTTCACTGGAGAAATCCCTTCGCGCTTTAGTAACTTCAGTTACTTGAATAAGCTCATCCTGAATGACAATTTCCTCACTGGCTCATTGCCCAAATCTATCAGGAACTTGCAGAAGCTGACCTTGCTGGATGTAAGTGGTAATCACCTATCAGGTCCTGTTCCTCCTGCGATTGGTTCCTTGACGAGCCTAACCATTTGTCTGAACTTGAGCTCCAACTGGTTTACCGGAGCAATCCCACCGGAGATGTCTGGTCTGACGCAGTTGCAATCCTTGGACCTCTCAGACAATACGTTCAGCGGAGGAATTCAAGTCTTGGGGCTGCTCACTAGTCTCACCTATCTGAACATCTCTTTCAACAATTTCTCCGGACCAATTCCTGCAACTCCGTTCTTTCGAACTCTATCTCCCAACTCCTACCTTCATAACCCAAACCTCTGTCAGTCTTTTGATGGATATGTTTGCTCTGATCGAGCACGGAGAACTGCCGTTAGGACAGTTAAAATTGTGGCTCTTACATGTGTCCTTTTGGGTTCTATCGCTCTCTTGTTTACAGTTTTATGGATCTTCGTAAACAGAAACAGAAGATTCACCGTCGAAAACACTCTGATGAAAGCGTCTTCTGAATTCGATGACTTCTCGTATCCATGGACCTTCATCCCATTTCAGAGACTGAACTTTACGGTCGATGACATTCTTGGGTGCCTGAAGGACGAAAATGTCATCGGAAAAGGTTGCTCTGGTGTGGTCTACAAAGCCGAAATGCCCAGTGGGGAACTCATTGCTGTGAAGAAGCTTTGGAAGACGAAGAAGGAAGATGATCTGGTCGATCCGTTTGAGTCTGAGATTCAAATACTTGGGCATATCAGACATCGAAACATCGTGAAATTGTTAGGTTACTGCTCCAACAAGTGTGTCAAGCTCCTCCTTTACAACTACATCTCCAATGGCAATCTGCAGCAGCTTTTGCAAGAGAATAGAAGTCTGGATTGGGAGATAAGGTACAAGACTGCACTTGGATCAGCACAAGGTTTAGCCTATCTCCACCATGACTGCACTCCTGCGATTCTTCACAGGGATGTGAAATCTAACAATATACTCTTAGATTCCAAATTCGAAGCGTATTTGGCCGACTTTGGCCTGGCGAAGCTGAAGGGTTCGCCAAGTTACAACCATGCTGTGTCAAGGATTGCAGGTTCTTATGGCTATATGGCACCAGGTACAGTTGATTCTCAGAATGAAAATCCAACTTCTTGTATTCTGCTTCTCAACATTTGTTCATATAATCTGTTCAGTCATGCTTATGATGATCTAGTTATCAATTAACTGCAATCTTATTTCGAGATTCAACAAAGAATTTGCATCTTTAGCTGTCAAGTTTTGCTTATCATGCTGTGCTTATATCTAGTTCATGCTTGTTGTTTGAATTAGACTTAAATGCAACTATACACAACTGTTACAGAATACGGATACACAACAAATATTACAGAGAAGAGCGACGTATACAGCTACGGCGTGGTCCTCCTAGAGATCCTAAGTGGGCGAAGTGCCGTTGAGTCGGCAGGCAATGACAGTCTTCACATCGTCGAGTGGGTGAACAAGAAAATGGGTAGTTTTGAGCCTGCAATCAACATCTTGGAGCCAAAGCTGCAAGGCCTGCCTGATCAAATGGTGCAAGAGATGCTTCAGACACTCGGCATCGCCATGTTCTGCGTGAACTCATCGCCGTCGGAGCGCCCCACCATGAAGGAGGTGGTGGCATTGCTGAAGGAAGTGAAGAGCCCAGCCGAAGAAGGGGGGAACACTTCTCAACAGCCTCTTCTGAAACCTGAATAATGGCAGATGAACAATATACATTTCCTTTCTCTACACCTCCTTTTCGCTTATTTGAGTTGAAGATTGATGATTCTTCTTTCTTCCCAGAAGAAATGGAAGGACTTCTAGAGTTATTCTGATGTTTGCTTTGGCATTATTGTACAGTTGCTTTCTGAACATTGAAGCTTAAACTAGTCTACCTTCCATGTTTGCATCAATGATTTCTCTGTTAGCAAGCTTATTTCTCAACCCAGTCATTACTACACTTCCAACAAGTCAAGTAATCGACTGTGCTATAATTAACTCGACAAACCAATGGAAAGTTGGAAATCATAACACGCGCTTTAACTGAAAGAAAACATGGTCACGATACTGGTTGGATGTCAGGTAGGGAGTTCCTTAAAACCAGTGGAGTGCTGAAATATTTAGCAGAAAACATGAACCGCAGAACCTGACTTGGAGTTTGAAATTCAGACAGGCCATGGTCATATTATACTGACTAAAAGTCAGCAAGAAAATGACAAAGACCTTCAATGCAAGGGCAACGACGACACACATCACATGGTTGATTATATGTTTCTAACAGGTGTTTTTGTTCCTGCACCACATCATTTGGTCTCTGCGAAAGTCTTCATGCAGTAACATGAGCCGGTGCCGTGGCTTTTCCAGACGCTGCTCGTGGGTTTCCTCGAGCACGTTGCACGAGACATTGCGAAGGCACAGGCGTGTCTCCAGGCGAGGAGACAGCAGCTACTTGTTGCATGCCAAGTCACAGCCGAAGACGCTGCTTAGGCATGTGAATGAGGGGGAATTGAGGACATGGATGAAAATTACAAGAGGTGCTGAGATCGTAGAGAGCTAATTAGGCACGTTCATCGATTTTTAGATTTCGATTTTGATTCGATTCTGATTGATTTTGGATTCATCAACATTGGAATCGATTCCGATTTCAAAGTTTTAACTTTGGAACCAATTCAATCCGGAGAGATTCCGAATCGATTTCGAAACGGTTCCGGATTGATTCCGAAATAGTTCCGGATCACTTTCTTTGAACTTAAGCTTCCAAATTCATTTAACGTGTTATTGATTCTATTCTTTTTTCTATTGCAAAATAATCATGTAGACATGTCAATATGCTAAGAATTTACATATTTAAATTAGCATCCGGAACCAGATTCAAATCAGAATCGGAATTGATTCCGAATCGATTCCGAAATCAATTGGAACCGAATCAAATCGGAATCGGAACAGTTCCGATTCGATTCCAAAACCAATTCATTTGAATTGGTTCCGATTCCAAATTTAACGGATTGGTTCGGATTTAATTTTAATTCCGGATCAAACCAATCCATTAAGCATGCCTAGAACTAATAAGATACTTGGGGTATCAACTTGAGATCGGTGAGGTTCGATCGGTTCGATTATTGTGTTGTGCCCGACCTAACACGAGACGAAAGACCGCACCAAGTGCGAGTCTCTCGGCTTGTGGGCTGTGCTTGGCCCAGCAGAAAGTCTAGCCCACTATAATTATCCAAATGTAGACCTTTGAGGTGTTAAGTTGTCTGTGGCCCAATATTTGCAAAATAATTATTAATAATTTATTCATCAAACTCAAATATGTAAAATAATATAGATTTCAAAATGCATTTCATATTATAAATATAACGAAGACATTTATTACATGTGGTATCAAAGCAAGAATTAAGAAATCTATATATTTTCATACATAAATTTATTTAATTAATAGATGCATTAATGATACTTAATATCTTTAATTATGTATATGCACATATATTTTTATATATAGCAGTTAATGAAATTAATTAATGGTTATAATATATGTGCATATTTAAATTAATTAATATTGTTTGTGATTATGATACATGAGTATGATTTTATGATAATTAAAATATTCTGTGATCACCAAAGTGACCAAATTAGAATAATTAAATATCGTGCATAAAATAATTATTTATTTATCTTATTTATTGTACTTGTAAAAATGTCTATTAAAGATGATAAATAAATAATATTCATTTATCATAAAATTTATGATTTTTTTCAAAGGAAAATTAATTTTTAATGATTAATACGCAAATAAAAATTTTTTTTGAGTCAAATATATTTTGTTTATCCAAAGATATGATTAATATTTTAATTTCTTAATAATGTTATAAGATATTTAATTTTGATAATATATTGTAATATCAGTCCAAAGATATGTTACAATATATTTTAATATTTTATCTGGATCTATATGTTTTATTTGCAACAATTTCTCTTCATTCGCAAGCTTCTTCTGTTATCGTATTTAATAGTCTAAACTTGTTTGAATGAGGCGACTAGCAAGCAAGTCAATTTCCATTTAGATGTGTTGTATATTGACTTAAGATCATCTTCAATTGGTACCCCTTTACACCAAAATAGTGTAAAGGGAACACTATTTGTTCTTCAATGAAGACACTAAAAATTGCACCAAAATGGTGCAAGTGAACAGTCCAGTACTATCTTAGTGTTGCATTGTTCACTTACACCAAAATGGTACAAGTATGATTTATTTTAAATAATTATATTATAATATTAAATTTATATTTAAAATATTCTTAAATATTATAAATTAATATTATTTAATTTAATTGAATTTATAAAATATTTTATCTTAATATTAATATTTTTTAATTTAATATTATAAAATATTTTATCTTAATTGTTTATGATTGTGTATTGTCTTTAAATAATAGTATGTCGACTAAATTATTTCTACCAAAATTAAGAAGGAATGTATTAATATTTATTTTCTTTTAATTAAAAATATAATATTATAAAAATTAGTTATTATGTACTATAAAAATATTAATTTTAATAATAATTATGATCACAATAAAAATATTTAATAAATTAATATATATGTTGAATAATAAATTATAAAATAGAAAAAAAGAACATTCTAAAGAATATTTCTTTTAGTGTAGGAAATGGTGTGTATTGGTTGGAGTTGAAAAAAAAAAATTGGTGTTGAAATAACACTAAATTAGTGTTGCAATGACACCAAAATAGATTTTGTGGTTGGAGCTGGTCTAACACTTCATCATGAAAAAGTCCACTGCTATTATTGATTCAAGCAGTGAAGTCTAAATATAAAGCATGGGAAAATCTAATAGATTAAGCTTTATGTTTATACGAATGATTATAACAAACAACATTAAAATTATCATTCCACAAATAGAAAATAAAAAGGAATATTTAAAGTTTGTGGAAGAACTTTTTCATTATGTCTATAAATTACTCATTGGTTTACTAATGGTATAGCTCATGACCATGAAGTTTGATGGGCCACAGAGTATGCAAGAGCATACCATTGAGATGACTAATATTGAGGCAAGATTAACAATCTTAGGAATGGCGATGGATGACTCCTTTTTTGTTCAATTTATTCTGAATTCACTACCTCCTGAATATGATGTTTATCAAATTAATTATAACACTAGTAAAGAAAAGTGAAATGTTAATGAATTGATAAGTAAACTTATTTTGGAGGAAAATAGACTTGATAATTCGAAAAGTCATTCTATCAATTTCATTATTCAGGGAGTTGATAAAATACTGAAATCAAAAGCTAAAAAAATTAAGAAAAAAAAGCCTATTAAAGATTCTCAAATTGATAAAAAAAGAATACAATAATGATAAGTGTCATTTCTATAAGAAAGAATGACATCATTAGAAATATTGCCCTAAATGCAAGGCTTGGTTCAAAAAGAAAGGTATACTAAAAATTTATGTTTGTTTTGAATCAAACTTAATTGATATTCCTTGTAATATTTGGTGGTTTGATTCTGGTGCCACTACTCTGTATCTAATATGATGTAGGGAATGTCCCCGCGGGACAACCCTTATGACTAGCAGGAGGTAGCTTGCTCCAATAAGGCAGGGGGTCAAATTCCATTGGACGAAGCCTGCGGGTTCTTTACCTCTCCCTCATGCTAGTCTCAAGGATACTATGATTTATCTTCTTCGTGTTGGATGTGAGATCAATTTGCGAGGTCTCTTGGGGTGAGATTATCACCTTTTGTTCCAATATGATATAGAGATTCCTTACAATCCAAATCATAAATTGAATTGAAAATTTTCTGTATATGGGAAATTATACGAAGATTCCAATTGAAGGAATAGGGACTTATCGTTTGGTCTTAGATACTAATTATCATTTAGACCTATTACATACTCTTTATATACCTTCAATTTCTAGAAATCTTGTTTCACTTTCAAAATGTTTTGTATATGGGAAATTGTATGAAGGTTCCAATCATATGTTTGTGGTTTTGATTGTAATTTTAGAAAAGGTTGTTTTAATTTATATAAAGATTCAAGACTCATTAGTTTTAGGGTTTATATAAATTAAAATTTGATAATAAATTTGTTGAATCCTTACTCATTGAACATCGAAATATTAGAATTAAGTGTAATATACTTAATGAAAGTTTAACTTTCTTATGACATGAGCATTTGGGTCACATATCCAAAGAAAGATTGGTAAAAAATAAAATTTTACATAATATAGATTTTACTGAGCTTGACTTATGTGTGAATTGTATTAAAGGAAAACAAATCAGACATAATAAGAAAGAAGCCATAAGATGCACTCGACTTCTTGAAATAATACGCATTGATATATGTGGACATTTTTGATACTTTATCTTTTGGAAAAGAAAAATATTTTATTATCTTTATTGATGATTTTCACCTTATGGATATATCTATTCGCTTAAGAAAAATCTCAAGTAGTAAATGCTTTTGAAATATATACCAATGAGGTTGAAAGACAATTAGATAAGAAAGTGAAAATTGTAAGATTTGAGATAGTGAATACTATGAAAAGTATGTTGAAATAGGACAATGTTCAGATCCTTTTGCAAAACTTCTTGAAAAATATGGCATATATGCATAATATACTATGTTATACACACCTCATCAAAATTATGTAGTAGAAAAGCACAACCGTACATTAATGGATATGATCAGGAGTATGATGATTAATTCATCATTACCCATGTATGCATTAAAAATAGCAATGTATTAGCTTAATAGGGTTCCTAGTAAGGCAGTTCCAAAAACTTCTTTTGAGTTGTGGACAAATAGGAAATCCAATTTAAGACACCTGCATGTTTGAGGTTGTCCAACATAAGCAAGAGTTTATAATCCACATGAAAGAAAATTAAATTCTCGAATAGTTAGTGGTTATTTTATTGGTTACCTAAAGAAATCTAAAGGCTATATATTTTATTATCCTAACTATAATCCTAGAATAATAAAAACTAGTACTATAAAATTCCTTGAGAACGGTGAAGTTAGTAAGAGTAATGAACAACAAAATATAGACATAAAAAAAATTAAGATAAATATTCTGTTATTTATAAACATTCCTTCTTCTAGTATTATTCTCAAAATTGTTCCAGTTGTTAAAAAATGTCATAACAACACTAAACAACATAATGAAATATACTTTGAAGAAGCTAACTCATAGAGACAATGCAAATGAGTTACAAGAACTAACATTGAGATTATCTCAAAGAATAAGAAAATTTATTACTTCAAATGATTATGAAACTTATTTGCAAGAATCAGATGTTAAAATTTATGAAGATCCAATTTCATTCTCACAAAATCATAGAAAGTACAAAGTCAGACAAATAGATCAATGTAATGAAAGAAGAGTTGGATGCAATCAATACATAAAAATGATGTTTAAGATATTGTTTAATTGCTAAAAGTTTCCGAACGAGTTGGATGCAAATGATTTTTAAGACCAAGTGTGACTCAAATGACAATATTGAATGATATAAAGTTAGACTTGTTGCTAAAGAATATACTCAATAAGATAATATTGAATATTGATTATAAAGAGACATTTTCACTTATCTCAAAGAAAAACTCATTACGTATTATTATGACATTGGTGGTTCATTATGATTTAGAGTTACACCGTATGGATATAAAAATAGTCTTTCTCAATGAAAATCTTGAAGAAGAAGCATACGTATATATAACAACCTGAAGGTTTTTCAATTCAAGAAAAAAGGTCATCTTGTGTGTAAACTTAAGAAATCAATATATAAACTTAAACAAACTTCCAGACTATAGTATATTAAGTTTAATGATATAATTACATCTTTTGATTTCAAAGAAAATATTGTTGATTGTTGCATATACTAAAAGATCAGTGGGAGCAAAATTATATTTTTAGTTCTATATGTTGATGATATTTTGCTTACAACTAATGATTTAGACATGTTGCGTAAGACTAAAAACTTTTTCTCAAAGAATTTTGAAATGAAATATATGAGCAAGGCATCATGTGTGATTGAAATTGAAATATTTCATGATAGATCACAAGGATTATTAGGACCATCTCAAAAGGCTTCTATTGTAGGAAGTCTAATGTATGTACAAATTTGTACATGATTGGATATTAGTTTTGCAGTTGGAATACTGAGTAGGTATCAAAATAATTCTGGAAATGATTATTGAAAAGTTGCTAAGAAAATTTTAAGATATCTTCAAGACACCAAGAATTATATGCTCATGTATAGAAAAACTAATCATTTGGGAGTGATTGGTTACTAGATTTAGATTTTGTCAAATTCATTAATAGTAAAAGTCCACATTTAATTATTTGTTTCTTCTTAGAGAAAGAGAAATATCATAGAAAAGTGTCGAATAATCTGTCATTGTCTTATCCACAATGGAAGTAGAGTTTATGACATATTATGAAGCCACAATTCATGCATTATGACTGAGAAACTTTATTTCAAGATTTACAATTATTGATATTATTGTCAAGTCATTGAAAATTTATTATGATAATTCTGTGGCAATATTTTTCTCAAAAATGATAAATACTCAAGAGGTGTCAATCATATAGAATTAAAGTATTTTATCATTAAAGAGGAAATTTAGAAACAAAGAGTATCTATTGATTATATTAGAATAGATCTATAATTACAAATCTGTTAACTAAAGGTTTACAGCCAAAGATATTAAGGTACATGTACATAGAATGAGTCTTAGTTGTCCTTTTGAATAATGTGTTAAAGTTGATACTCTGAGCTTACTTATATGTTTCACATATACAATTTCTAGTTATGATATGTGCAATATTATGTTATAATATAAATTGTCTAGAAACATTATTATGGAATATTATGAAAGTATATGTATCATTTATAGACCTAATATAGTAGGACACTAATGTTTGTGGTATGTAGAAGAAAATATAATATATGATTAATGTACAACCGCTGTAACTCACATTTAGGATTCCACCTTATTGAGGTAATTTTGTTATTTTAAGAGAATGAGTTGTTATGTTTTAAGTTTTAATATCATCAAATCATTAAGGTCAAGTGGAAGAATGTTAGATAATAATGACCTTAAAAAATAAAAATAAAATAAAAGAACTTCATGAAATTTCAAATATAACTTAATTATCTATATAATAATAATAATAATTATTATTATTATTATAACTGATGTGTGATGGACATTCAAATTAAAGAGAAAACACATATACACGATCTTCTCTTTGCCTGTAAATAAAAAGTATAATAATAATTTATCATGAAAGAATTGTGCTTTTGAAAGAAAGAAAAGAAGACTAAAATTAATATATATATAATAATTATTAATGACTTTTTCATATATAAAATAATATAGATTTCAAAATCTATTTCATATTATAAATATAATGAAGATATTTATTACAATATATATTTATGGATTGTCTGGTAACTTAAATCAAGAAGACGGATAAAAGAATAAAAAAAAGTGTGAAAAAAAAGAGAAAATTGTATAAGAGAGGTTTAAAAGAAATTTATGATAAAAGAATAATGATTTTTTAATGCAAAAAAAAATGACTTGTTTCTTTAGACTTTTATAAAATATATTATTTTATATTATGCATTTCTTTTTTATATCCATTTTTTTATTTACTTGTTGAATCTTTTACTTTCAAATTTATTATTGAGATATGTCTAATATTAATATTAGAAGATTTTTTTTTTTGAGAAATATACATATAATCAATTTAGTTAAATTTTATATATATTTCGCTCGGAGTGCAACGAATTACACTAACTTCACGATGACTCTATAAGGGTGCGTTTGGTTCAAGTAATCATATATAACCTTAGTTATGTGATTACCAGAGAATAAAACATAACCTTGGAATAAAGTATAACCTTAGATAAAAACCTTGTTTGGTTAAAGTTTTAATATATAACTTAGTGTAACATTTTACTAAGCGGCGACGACGGCGGCGAAGCAGCGCGGCGGCAATTGCTGGCAACACGGCGACGCGTGGCGGCAACGACGGCCAGCGGCGGCGGCAGCAGCCCAGCGACGCCGAGGGCGAAGCGGCAGCGATGGCCGGCGATAAGCGGCGCGCGCGTCAGCGATTCTGGCGTGACGGCAAGCGGCAAGCGGCAGCGGCCGGCGACGGCAAGCGGCGGCGATGGCGGCGGCAGGTACGGCGGCCGTGGCGACGGCGGCGACGGCGGCAGCGGCCCGGCCACGGCGGCACGGCGGCGATAAGCGCCGGTGGCGGTACGAAGCGGCGGCGGCGATGGCGACGGCGGCGACGACGGCCAAAGAAGGGCGGCGACCGACGACGGATGACAAATCGATTGAGTTTTGACAAATTGTCATTTAATATATTGCTTGGGGTAATATTGGAAAAAGGTTTCCTTAATCTTGGGAATCAACAAAAATTTTAGTTCTCTAAGGTTTTCCGATTCCCCTAAAAAAGTTTTTGTTCATAACTTGGTAATGATCAATTACCAGGTAATTGTTTATAACTTAAATCAAATAAAATTTTTATTGATAATCTAATAAGGTTATCAATAAAAATCCCCAATCAAACGTACCCTAAATCTAGTGAAACTAACTTCCCAACAAATGGGGCGTGATAGTTGTTGGACCTTGGATTTTCACTATGATTGGTTTTTTTTCCGATGTCTAAATAATTTGCTTGTTGTATTGTATTTTGTAAATCTCTTGCTTTACCATAATGGAGAAGATATTGGGGTAAAATATTCATACGTCGTGCCAGATGGTCTGCATCGACAAAAGAGAGATTTTTTTTCCTAATTCAGATATTTTATATTGATATAAATACTTCAAATCTATTTTTTTTTTTAACCAAAAAAGGAGAAGGCGGATCTAGTGGCTTACCGGACACAAGATTCGGTGGTGATCGGACGGTACAGAGAACTCCGCGTTTGCCTTCTCATGGCCATTGGATTCGCCACTCGGGTTATGGCTCGTCCTTGGTCCACGATCATGCTCTTGTTACCGTCCGATGTATCGTGGTAGGACGGCGGATCGACGACCTGGGACGCCCGTTGAGATGCATGATGAGCTCTGCCTTCCCGGCTTTTCTCCAGAAAGGCGTAGGAAAGGGCGACTGTGGAGTCCAAGCAAAGTACCCGTCGTCTCCTTCCTCCTCTTCTTCTAAATAATTCTTCTGTTGGAGGCGAAGGGCGTGGCGTGGCGTGGCGGAGAATGCTGCAGGAGCAGGGGAACAGCTCTCTTCCTTCGAGCAGCGAGAGGTCTTCGAGCTCCGCCCCTCAGATGGTAGTCAAAGAGGGCAAGTCTTTGATTATTTCTAGCCCTTGTTTGATTCTGGTGATTGTACTCGAAACGTTCAGTGATTTTACATAAAAGTTATATTTCCATTGTCAAAATTCGTTTTTTTTTTCAAGTGCAATTTGATGAATGTGTTGTTGCGTTCTTCTCTGGTTCTTCAAAATTACATTTTTTTTTCTCTCTATGGGAAAAGGGATTTCATCTTCCCCCCTGTATTGTAATTTATCGATATCGATTTTTTTTTTTTTTTTTTCTGGATCTGATGTAGGAATGGAGAGCGACGAGGAGATCAGGAGGGTGCCGGACTTCGGATTCGAGTTGGTCGGGCCGTCGACCTCCGGAAGGGAGGCTGGTCCGGAACGAGCCCAGTCGACTGCTCAGTCTGGCCAGCGGCGAAGAGGGAGGAGCCCTGCCGACAAGGAGCACAAGCGGCTGAAGAGGTGAGGAGTGACTTGGCTTTGGATACCTCGTGAACGATCTGTTCAGATAATGACCTGTTTGCCTGCTTTGGGCCATTTTTTCTTTCAAACAAAGGTTGCTTAGGAACAGAGTCTCAGCTCAGCAAGCAAGGGAGAGGAAGAAGGCCTACCTGAATGATTTGGAAGCCAAAGTGAAGGATTTAGAGGCCAGGAATTCAGAATTGGAAGAGAGGATGTCTACATTGCAAAATGAAAACAACATGCTGAGACAAGTATGACTTTCTTTCTCTTGTTTCTCAGGAAGTCTTGTCTTTTTTTTTTTTTTTTGTCAAGGAAGGCAAGTATGCCTGCTTGAGTAAGTAGATGTTTCTGTTGGTATTATTGCATTGCTGTTGCATGAATTTATAATGTTGAAAATAAAATTAGACTGTAAATAAAACTTTACAGTAAGTCGTAGAATCTTCGTTGGTACCGGCTAAAATTGACTTATGATTGAAAAACATTATATTTATAATTATGTTTCACTTATTGAGTCCAGCTGGCATTCTAAGACATTATATCTCAGCATGACCGTGTGATGAAGGTATTATATCTTGGCATGACATTCTGAATCTGTTATATCTTGGCATAATAGCATGGTATTCCGGAAGAACTATATCTCGGTAGGTCTCGCAGGAAGCCTTACGACATTGTACATCTCAGCCAGTTTGTATCTCGGCAAGCCAAGTGACGTGATGGTCGTTAAAGTCAAGATATCCAACGAGGCATCCTCTGACAAAGGCCCTACACGACAAGAAAACATACGTCCATGCCTACCTCAAGGGAGCATGTCCGTCGCATTAATGGAATCTTGTCTCCCATCAACCACGTGAAGAGCATTAATTACACTCCATACGCCTGCGCCATTTATGAAGGTAACGCCCCTATTACTCCTAAAAATGATAGGTCGTCATCTCAAAAAGCCATGTCGTCCGTACTGCTTCGTAGGGAGGAATCCACCTATATAAAGGTAACTGAAGGAAGAGGCAAGGGGGGTTCGGAAGATCTTTTAACTTCTGCTCTTTGCATTCGTTGCCTCTTTTCTCCCTACTAAATCCCTAACTTGAGCGTCGGAGAGGTTTAGTCGAGATCTTTCTCGGCGCCCTTAACTGTTTTTTCTTCACAGTGCTCTTCTCGGCCGACCATGACACGCCATTAGGCATCATTCGAGACAACTTCACATCCAGCCGAATCAACGAACCCTCCCCTGCACCAGATCATCAGCCATATTAGCCAACAAGCCACGTCATCAGCCGAAAGCCGCTTTCGCCATCGGACACCTCCGCATCTCAGTCTCAGCCGCAACATTCACACGTCCCGGATCTATAAGAATGACGATCTCTCGATCGTTTGCTCACTATCTGGAAGACAATTATGTATGAACAGTCTCCTCTGATCCATGAACCAAGATCTAACTGCGCCTTGGTATTCTCAAGATCACTCCGTTCTTTCCGGCAGAACTTCCGCAGCAATCCACGGATCACGTGCGGATTTCGGCAGCCTTTCGGTGTTGCTAACAGCCTCACACACTCTAGCCTTCACCTCTTGCCTACACCTTGCACTCGCACACAACCACCTTCAAAGCTTGGACGCACCACCTATTTATAGGTGTTTGGCAGCACACTATGTGCAGCACTTGTGCACGTTGGCACACTTGGCAACGTGTGCAAGACGTGCATCACATTGCCACTTATGGGAACGTGTGCAACTGCCTACAGTTTCAAAGTCTTGTGTCTTTTGAAGAGGACGCTCAACTTTTTCAAGAGGAAGAGTCCTGTTTCCCCTTGAGTATCAGCATTTGTAGCATTTCTCAAAAAAGTTATAAGATGGATCAAATCTAGTGTCCAAGAACATGATCAAGTTATTGTCTGTTCTAGGGTTTTTAGCATGGAATATATGGTCGGAGCAAGAAACCTACTATTTAATAGTTTCAATTGTGGGTGTTGTAACAGAATCTTGTGGGTTCCTTTTCCATACTCCTTCGGTTTTCTCAACTCAATCTATGATGGCCTTGTGGTCCGACACTGATCGACAATGGAGTGTGAGTGTTGGTTGATGGTATGTCTTGCTATGAATTTCAAAATGCTTGAGCTTTTGACTTAAATCAAGCATTTTGTGGGAAATCCTATGCAACTAATATGGCTACTACATTGGTAGAATTTTATAGTTATTTGTCTATGAGAGAGACTTTTTTCTTGGTATACCTTGCGGATCTGATGATTTGGATGCAAGATATGAGGGAAAAACTTGCAAAAATTATGTATGGAGCTTCATAATTTATGTACAATTTTTTTGTCACTTCCGCCTTTTCTATTGTATCTTCCATCCAAGTAATCGGACAGCCTAAGTCATTGGACAGTGTATGTAGAAATAACATTTTTGTATTTTACAGATTACCTTGATGAAAAACAAATTAGTTTTTATTGATCACATTAGATTGGACCTAAATCATGCAGTATGTGATTTTTATAACATATTTTTTCCTATGGCATGTAGAATAACCAATTTCTACTTGGCGTTCAACTTCTTTTAGCAACATAAGCCATTGAGAGTTGAAGCATCTGTATCCAAGGTTTAATGTTCCATTTTGTCCTGCGGTTTGGCAATGCTATTTTGTTCGAGTTGATACATGTTATGTGCCATCGGCGCTGAGGAGGAAGAGAGAAAAGAGGAAGAACGCAATGACAACCAACCTTGAGAAAACCCTACTTGATGTTCAGTGGTCACAGAGGGTTGTCCTTCACTTACAGAAGAAGCATCAAGTGCTTGTTCCTCTCACCTTCAAGTGTCATGTAGTCTTCTTGGTTTCCTTTGGAGCCTTGTGTTCTGAAGTAGGGATTGTCTCGACACATTCCATTTATAAGAAGCATCACCCCACTCCTTGACTCGTTTGTGTAAGTGCTTATAAGATCCCGTATATATCTCCATTATGGTATGATATTGTCCATTTTGGGTCTAAGCCCTCATGGTTTTGTTTTTGGGCTTCACCCAAAATGCCTCATACCAATTGAGATATCTTTTGATCTTATAAGCACATGATCTTTTCCATGTCTTGCCAATGTGGGACTTTGATTGTATTTTCTATACTCCAACAATCCCCCTCTCAAACGAAGGACCATAATGAGCCCCCCTCAAGCCTATATGTCCTCGAAGGACTTCCTCCGCTTGACATCCGATCCTTAACCCACCAGGACTTAATGTGGTTCTCTTGATCCAGACATGGGAGCTCCCTTTTTTTTCATTCGAGATTCATAGCTTGACATGGAACCTAGCTCTGATACCAATTGTAAGTGCTCATAAGATCCCGTATATATCTCCATTATGGTATGATATTGTCCACTTTGGATCTAAGCCCTCATGGTTTTGTTTTTGGGCTTCACCCAAAAGGCCTCATACCAATTGAGATATCTTTTGATCTTATAAGTACATGATCTTTTCCATGTTTTGCCAAGTTTGTTCTAGGCAAAAGAAGCCTCATATTACGAACCAAGGAAGTAGAGATGATCGACACTTGGTGGGAGAAATTATAGTTCTTACCCATGTTGATTGACACTTAACAATATTTTACTCTAGATTGATTATTTTGGAGGGACCATGAAGATAAGTGCATGCACATGTGGGTCGTGGCAGTTCCCCTAACTTCCTATCATACGCGCCTTACGGTTTTAGGCTAATTATTGACAATTTCATCATTTTTTGATGTTGAATTCAATTAGAACTTGACAACTACAAGCATTTTCACTTGTGGAGCATTCTGAAGTGGAGGCTATGTGAGACCACATTGGTGCAAAAGATGATTCGTTCGCCCTCAGCGCCCCCGCCAATCGGTTCCACAACCAACACGAAGGAGGTAAATCATGGAAAGCATATTGTCCAATCCAAAGCTAGTGCGACAAGAGGGCAGACATCTCAAAAGGCTTGCAACCCTCAGGGATTGACCCTTGCTCATTAATGTAACTCTGCTGTCGCGCTAGCCAGTGCGACAAAACTCTCCTGTGGGGACCTATGTGAGATCACATTGTTTGTAGAAAAAGTGGTTTTCCCCTTACCTTAGCTTTTGATGTACATGGCGTATGGAAGGTGAAGCTTTCTAATTTTCTTGACAATGTTCAAAGAGGAGTTATGTGAACATTGATTTGTTTAGTTTTTATTGTACATTTCCTTTATATTAAACAAACTTAGGGTCTCTTTATGGGGATGGAGTTATGATGAATAACATCAACCTTTTTTTTTCTTCTCCATCTTGGTATCAGTAGAGATCGTTCCATATTCTAGCGATATCGAGTTTTAATCTACAAGTGAATTTGAGCTGGTAGATCTACACAAATGGTGCTAGTTCATACACACTTTCTTTCTTTGCATTACTGCAATGGTGTATAAAACCTCAATTTGGCCTTCTTTCTTTGACTGTTCCAACCATGAACTTTGCTAGAGTGATTTCGCTCGCTTTAGTCGGATTTTTCGAGTCTGTATCAGGTGCGTCTGATGAATGAGTAGCTTGTAAACTGAATTTTTCTGGTTAACCTTCAGTATAATGAAAACTCTCTGAAACTTTCTATCTCTGTTGCAGATATTGAAAAATACAACTGTTGGTAGGAGAGGCTCTGGAAGCAGTGTCTCTGGAGAAGGCATGTAGAATGCAGTCAGACCTCAAGGTGACCTTCTTGAGGGCATTAATGATGGGAGAAAGTTGCCCAGATTGTGTTGTCATTCCTTGTATTTCTTTTTATTGATTAAGTCTGTCCTTGTAATGATCCTTCAGCCTTGAAGTAGTGGAGCATCATTGTGTTTTTGTTAGGGAAAAAAAAAAAAAAACAAACAAACATAATGTTTGTGTCGTTTGATATCAGATAAGAAAAAGATTAAAACATGTCTCTGATTCAGATTTTGTGGATTAAGTTATTTGGAAAAAAACTGGCTTGAACCAGTCTGATCTGCTTATGGAACACTGAATGGGTCGATAGGGTCACTGAATTTCTATATGAATTCAATCCTTTTCATATTCCCCCAAAGTTGCAAAGGTTTGTAAAAACATGTAGCAGGAGCTTCGAGGCCATAAAGAATAGACATTCAAGTCATATATTTTGTAAGAAAATATTAACGACAGACACTAAGGCATGTATCAGTGAATAAAAGTGTCATATTTGTACAAAAGATTGGAATCGTCAATCTAGCGGTTCCTATCAGTCTGTCTCCGGGTCATCATAAAGGAGGTAAATTACGGTGGATCTTTGGCCCTTGAGACTAGTAACCAGCGCATAGAAGGACGGAACTCGTTTTTGCGATGGATTGATTCGTTATTCATTTGTACAACTTTCTGTATGCGCTAGCCACTAATTTCTTCCCGCGGGGGCGTGAATAAAAGTGTCATAGATATATATAAGTTATGTGGCTGACATATGCGAATACAATTTCGGCGCATTTATTGAAATTTTCTTTCAAATGGAATGACAACAGATAGATACTGAATCATTGGATTGTTTAGAGTGAATATTTTTCGACTTACTCATATGTTCAATGGAAAATTTTCATAGGATCACACCGTTCACTTTCAAAATTAATCAATCTAAAGATCTGAATATCCGATGCTAACTAAAAAACAATTACACAACTAATGCAAATACTTCTAGTGAAATTTCACTAATTTAGCCTTTCTTATTTGGCTTCTTTTGAGCATTTGTGGTAGTCAGACTTTTTCTAGGTTATTTATGCAGTCTTTGTAGCTTCAAATTAGACCCCAAGTCGCTTCAAATTAGACCCCAAGTCATTGCTAAACCCTCTTCAGCGGTTGACGTGTCAAGTTGCTTGCAGGGTCATGGTCATCTAAATTTTAAGTGATTATTATTAAAATTTTATTTAATTTTATTTTTTTAATTAACACTATTATATTTTAGTATGACGATTTTCTCAATATAAAATCCTAAATTCATCTCTGATTGCTTGCTAATTATGTCTTTAGATTACGATAAGTGATAAAGTATTTAGGGATCATATAATCCCTGGAATACTAGTGATTTGATTTTCAATCATGACGTATGATCAAATTGATTGATCCGATTCGAGATCAAAAAATGAGGACTCGGTAAGATATTCACTATCGAACTCTTTTGACCAACTGAGTACAGATTAGATTTGTCATCGATATGCTGAATTAGTCAGATCGACCTTCCTCTATAGAGCTTCGACAAATTGAACTGTGACTAGACTTAAACCAATAGATTACTGGGTCTCGAGAGATTGGGTACCAATAAGACTTCGAAAGGTCAAGTGTCAAAAGCATGATCTTCTTCAGATTGATTGTCGGAATGAAGAGTATTTTAGATTTGAAAGGACTTGAAATGGATGAAAAGAAGATCGAGACGTACCTCGATGAAGCTCCTCCAATATTCAAGTCAGAATGTAAAGAAAAGTAGAGAAAAATACATAAAATAGAGAAGATAAAATCTTACAGATTACTTAATCCATGCATCCCCTCTTAGTTTTATATAGGAAGAAAAGAACATGTCTTTTTAAAAGAAGACGTGAAGACACAGTATGGAGACATAACTTTTGGGAGAGAAATCATAGAGAAGTAGAGACATGATATGGAGACATGACTTCCAAGAGAAAAATCGTAGAGACATAGAGACATTACATGAAGATGTGACTTTCGGAAAAAAAAATTCATAGAAACATGTCGATCTAACTATCAAACTGAACTCAGGCACAATTTAAATGGACTTGAGCGAGCTCACGTTTAATTTGATCGGATCCGAATTTGAGCTAGTTTCATCTCAATTTGACTGTTGACTTGACCCTAACACACGGTGAAAGAGTATTTCTGTCCTATCATCGATCATTCTTAAAATTAACTCATTTAAATATTTGATACTAATAATAATTAAAAAAAAATACTTATCAATTTTACTGAATAGAAAATCTTCCTGGCTTGGCAAAAATGGTCGTTGATATTGATTTTTTTTAAGGTTAAAATGTTTGGTCAGTAGAAAATTTTTTATTTTCTGATTTTATTTTATGAGAAAATGAAAAAACTGAATTTGGTTGGTATTTTTCATTTTCATTTTTCAAAAAATAAAATAATATTTTTTTATGAAAAATTAGAAAATATAAAAAAATTATTTTTTATTTTTATTTTTGTTTTTTAAAAAATAAAGAAGTGTTTTCTGAAAAATTGAAAAAAAAAATTTTATTTTCTGAAAAACGAAAAATGAAAATGAAAGATAAAAAATTTTCTACGTTTTTTTTTTTGAAATCTCAACGGGGCGTCAGATCCTCCGTGTCTAGAACTCTCTTCTTCCTTCATCTCCTTTTTTTTTTTTTATTTATTTCTCGTCTGATTCGTCGCGCTTTCTATCCATTTACTGCTCTTGTCTCAGCAATACGCGCGTGTATCTTCTTCGATGAGGTGTCCAATTCGGGCACCTCCGAGAAGTCCCAGGACTCTTCCGCAATCCATTCATTTATATGCCGACCTCTCGCGCAGTCTCACAGCGGGGAGCGGTTCTGCTGCTTAATTGGACAATGGCGTTGGCTCGTGCTTGCCTCGATAGTGCTCTCCGCCGCCGCTTCTTTCCGAGCACCGTCGCCGCCGCGGCGAGCTTAAGACAAGGCCTGCCTGCGGCTCCTCCTCCGCTTCCTTACTCCTCTTCCGCAAGCGAAAACAGAGACGACGACAAAAACAGCGCCCAGGTGGAGGTGACTCAAACATCTGCGCCGGCACCTGCTCGGAGCCGCGGCCGGCGTGGGCTCTCTTGGAGGAATCCGTGGGACCACTTCCCCCTCCATCTGAACGATGGTGATTTATACGCAAACGATTAATCCTGTTTAGTTTACGAATCAGTACGTAGATTTTGACATGAATTCGATGGATACGCAGGGCTGGGCAACGCGTTGATGCAGGTGTCAGAGAACCTGAACTGGCTGCTCAAAAGCTGGTCGCCGTCGCGGCTCCTCGGCCGGCTGAAGGAGGACGACAAGTGCTACAAACTCCGGTTCATGTTGCCGGGGCTGCGGAAGGAGGACGTGCGCGTCACCGTGGAGGACGGGATGCTGGTGATCACCGGAGAGGTGGAGGACGAGGAAGAGGGCGACGGTGTAGTGGTGGGGGGCGGGGAGTCGACGACCGAGGAGGAGGAGGAGGAGGGGAGGTGGTACGCCCGCAGGTACGGGTACTACAACACGACGCTTCTGCTGCCGGAGGACGCGAAGGTGGACGAGATCACGGCGGAGCTGAGGGACGGCGTGCTGCGGGTCTACATACCGAGGGTGGAGGAAAAGAAGAGCAACGCCAGGGTAATCGACATCAAGTAGAAAACGAGGATTCGTTTGTGTGTGTGCTCTGATCTTCTCTGCTACTGCAATGAGATCATGGACTTCGGTGTGTGCCAAAGGAAAAATAAAATAAAATTCTGCACTGAATCAATCGCCATAACATTTAAAAGATAGTTCAGTCACCTGACACAAAATTCTAGCTATTCTGGAGAAGCGCGAAGAGAGATCACAAGTCCCTGGACCCTGGAACGCTGACCCAGCGCAGCTCGAGCTCCACTTCACCACGTTCGACATTCCTAAGCCTGAGGATGAGGTCTTGGAACACCGTGCCATCTGACCAGTACACATGGCTCACCTCGGCTAAGCAGTTTGCCCTGCACGGCACCACCGTAGTGATTATGGTGCCATTTGGGAGACCGTACAACTTCATCTTCACGGCCTCCACCAGCATCTGTATGTCAAATTCGGCTTGGCCCATGGGATCGTCTAGGCTAAATGTGTCCTTGTCGAACACTTCCTGCAATTAAGAAAACGCAGTGATGGAAGAAAAGGGCTAACCTAAGAACTTTCAGACAATTTGGATTTTAAAGAATTAGTATATTCACAGTTTGAGAAGTATACTTCCTTTGTCAATTGGAAGCATGAATATGTTTGAGCAATTCTGGTTCTAAGATGTAGCTACCCAAACATTATCTTTTCTTCTCCCACACAACGCTTTTCTTAATGGTTATATAAATCCTTCCACATGCAACAATGCTAGCAGAGAAGTTGGTAGAAAGAATCAAAAGGGATGGAGGAATTCGTAAACAAATGAGGATCCATCTCTATATTTAAACGAAATCAAAATAAATTTTATTAATCAAAATCAAATTGAATTGCTTACCAGAGCTATAGCTCGTGTTTAAATATATTAGGAAGAAAGAAAAAATCGTAACTAACAAAAATAATAAGAACATTCAAAAGAAATCAAGAAAAGAATGAAAAAAAACCCTAATTAATCAACCCCAGCGATGCCAAACCATGGACGTGTCGAGCGACACGGTCAGGGTGTGCTAAGTTTTGGAAATGGACTGATAGTTTGACACGGGCATGCCAAGTTCTAGAATTGAAGCTAATGGTCTGATATGGGCATGTCGAATAATACGACCAAGGTGTGTTGACTGACACGGGTGTGCCATGTGATACGGTCAGAGCGTGTCAAGTTTTGGAATTGGAGCTGATAGTCTGACACGGACATGTCGGACAATACGATCAGGGTGTGTTGGATGACATAGGCATGTCGAACAACACGATTGGAGTGTGCCAAAATCTGAAAGCTTCAATCTTGTCTTCATCTGACTCTGAATGAAATATGAGGGTCTTGATATGCTTATTGGTTGGTGGCTTCAATGGTCCTTCGTCATGGCTTAAGAGAAGATAGAATCCCATCATAAGATACAAATGGTTCGAAGGGATGCCCCTGAATCATTATATGAGATATTCTAGTATCGACCAGCTATTGTGGCTGATTCCATGGTGTCACACCGTGCCAACCAATTCAATACATAGAAAAACCCCCTGCCCTAGGCAATGCACCCTTAACATATATGCGAAGAGACCCCCAGGGGTGGCTCAGGGTAACCTGATGCCACTACTGTATAAACCAAGCCTAAATCCCTACCCCTTGAGGGGCCCCTTGCAGGAGCTTTTCTATATATTGAACCAACAGTGTCGCCTACGACCTCAAGCTCTTATTGTCATTGATGCCATTAGTCCTTCCCAGAATGAACCCAACCACACTTGCCCACTGTACAAAATTGTCGACCATGTGGGACGACAATACCATACATAGTATTCTATCATACAGAGACTATAGGAAGGTCTATCAAAACTCGCAAGTAAACTGAATGACGGTCATTTTGTATCCTCATTTGTCCTGTCATTTAACAGCCAAGATGAACACTAATGGTCGATATTAGCCAACACAAGTTCACTACAACTACATTTTTAAGATCGCCCATTGGATTCACGGTGCCTGCCTAGTCAGTAAAAAACAATATGTACTGACTAAAAGTTTACACAGATGAGATGCCCTTAATTTACTCTCAAACCAGTTCTAAGCCAGTTGGTTTTCAGAATAACTCCAGCCCTTGACCATGACCTTTTACACAAGCATTTCTTTGATTGCCAATGATACTGAATTATAATTTTATCAATTATAGGTATGATTTAGATACATATTCATAGTTTTCAAGGTAAAATTTCCAACCTTTGCAATGTCATCTTCACGAGAATAAAGAAGTATCAAGTCTAAAATTGTGCCCAAATTGTTCAGTTACTGGCATCTAAACGAGCTTAATATACTGTGTTTCGAATTAGCATACCAGTCTCACTGGAAGGTTAGGGTCTTCGACAACAAGTGTCAACTCTTCATTCCAAACAGGATTAGTATTTCGTTTTATTACTCGAGTCTTCAATTTCTGAAGAAAAAAAAATTGTAGGAAAGGTTAAGAGAAGGAGCAAGAATCAACAAGAAGAGAGAAATATGTACAAGTTAATGGACAAATCTAAACTAGACGACACACCGTTTTAGGCTAGCCAGATCATTCAAAAGCACAAGCAGAAACAAATTCACATACTGGATGACTACAAGCATCAAGCATCAGGATAGCGTACCAAGAAAATTTGAAAGGATCTTCATAAAAAATTTAAAAAAAAAAAGAAGAAGAAGGAATTTAAAAGTATCGAACATACTCACCAAATTATGAGACAAACTACATCTGACAGCACTAGAACAGGTGAAGCAACTGCGTGTACATCAACAAGGGCATAACTATTAGCAAGCAAACAACTAACACTTCGAGAGAGAAGATGATCTGTTGAATCATTCTCAGGTTCAACACTTCGCCGTTTTTTCCTCGATCAACACATTTATTGACGAAATCGCGGAAAGAAAAGGAGATCGTAACAAGTAACAAGCTTAGAGAAGAGAAGGGTGCGGGGTGGCAAGCTAAGAACCTGTTTGCCCATCTTGATGATGACGTAGGGATCGCTGCTCCGGAGGTCCCGGACGGCGAGATCAAACCCTCGCAGCACCTTCACCTTGAGGAGACCGAGCATTTCCTTCACCATCGGCTGCCGGACTGAGGTAGACATGGCCGATCCACAGGCGAAGGATGAAGCGCAGCGTAGGAATCGGGTAAGAGCAGAAGGCAGAAAAGAGGCAAAGCGAGCAGGGAGCGAACTGCTACTGATAAAGTAGCCGTCCTTTGCAATGACCACTTGTGACTTACCGGCGGCGTAGCTAAAACCTCGTGCATAGAGACAAATGGATGTCGCGGGAGGTGCGGTCCCGCTCGACGAGGATAAATATTTAGGATAACAAGATTCTACTAAGAAGTTACATATAATATTCTTTTTATTCATAATTAATAAATAAAAAGATAATTCTAATTTAAATTAGATAGGTGGATCATATCCTTAATTTCAATTCGATCCCTAATACAACACTAAAGAAGTTACAGTGTATCGTAAATATTTTTCTTCAATAAAATAATAAATTTTAGAATATTAAATTATTACATTTTTTTATTACACATATTTTTTAATTTACTTTGATGACCAATAAAAATTGTTATGGGATCGAACTATCAAATTGAATGTCTAATTATAAAAAAAATTAATAAATTTTAATCAAAATTCATGGATGGATTTAGAAAATTTTTATTGAATCTAATCTAAATTCCATAGCTTTTTGAAATGAACCTGTGTGTAATGTAATAAATTTTTATCCTCGAGATTTTTCTAGTCTTACATAATTTGATTTCAAAATTCAATCTATATGGCAATTGACACATACTCATTGTTAGTATCGATCTTGAGAGCCGATCTTATGATATGAGATATTTGTATTATATTTTAATAAATACCATCTGTTATATATATATATATATAATATGATGTCTTAGAAGGGTAGATTATGTTATATAGGAAATTAATTACTTGAATTAATTGTGAAATTATAGATATAAAATACTACTCTCAATTATTTTTAGTTAAGTATATATGTTAATTAACTGATGACTTAATCTTATAAGTCAGATATGAGATATCAAATTAACACATAAGTATATATTAGAGAATATATACTAAATTGATTTTCTATGAGAATATTTCATAGATTGATATATGAGTGTCATAAATATTTTCATAGTGACTATTAGTATAAACAAATTCTTTGACCTAAAGTTACTATAGTTCTCTACATAAGGAGTTGTATACTTTAGTATCGACAATTATCACCTATAATAAGGTTGATTATAAAGTAATTCACTTGGTATGCAATAAGTTATGCGGAAGAATGCGAATGATGCAGATGAAATTTGTCCCTTTCATATAACGGAAGTGATGTCTATGGATCCTTTGATCAAATAGGACTACTAAAATGTATGATCATATTCAAATAAATCAATATGAGATATTAAACTTATTTGATTAAGTCCGATCAAGAAAATCATAGATTGATGAGAGGACTTGCAAATCAATCTTGATGTCAATGACAAAAAAGACTAAATTGTATAATAAAATAGTTATAAACGGGTTATGTCGAATTTATGATATTCTTGTCACTTAAGTAGCAATGATATATTACTAGATGATATTGTTTACGTCTTTAAAATGAGATTTTAGAGTAACTGTCAACACTATGAGAACATAGTGGATCATACACAAAGAGTGCATCAATTTTGAGTTTGTTTTATTTTAGTATGACTAAAATAAAATAGGCATGAGTCTTAAATTTGAAATTATATTTAGACCTTAAATTTGTTAAATTAATGGGTTAATGTAATTGAATCCTAAGTTTATTAGATTACTAAATTAATATAATTAGATCCTAAACTTATTAGATCAATGGGTTAATTCAATATGCCTTGTCAAACCAAAAAAAGCCTTATGTCCACATTTTAATTATATAAAAATATTATATTAGATATGATTTGAAGGTTAAGTAAGTTAATAAACATGATTTTATATGATAAGATCATATAAGATTATATTAATTCTAAAAGTTAAGATTTGTTATCTCTTCTTAAATAGTAGCTAGCAGCCTAGCACTATGGCATGGGTAAGCATGACTCTAATTGTACTCGTGAGACAGACATTGACTGTGCTCTTGTAGATATTATAAAGCCGCAAATGTTTGATCGTACAAAGGTTGATTTAATCCATCGTATCAATAAAGAGTTTGCACATATAGAAGTAATATTTTAAACAAACTAATGATATGGATTTGTATAGATTTCTAATGCTTCTTTTCCTACTGTATTTTATGTTTAGTTATGTATATAAGAATCAAACACTCACTCCACTCTAGAGAATCAAATTTAGTTACCATATAAATCTTTTATATATTTTCATCTTCTATTCAACGTTAAGAATTCATAATTTCAATTCCATCAACTTTTAAACTTCTGCAAAAGGTTGAAATCTATCAACCTAACGATCCTCACCGACATGTCCCATGACCATTGTGAGGGAGGTAAATCACGAAAGGTCTTATGAGCCTTGATATGATGATCAAAATATGTGGGAGTCATTTGAATCTAGAAAAAAATTTTAGACCTTCTTTGAAATCGATTTTTATTTTATCCGTAAAATTCATCGTGTCTTAACAACTACGTCATTCTCACAATGACACTTTTGAACTTTAGCATTGATCTTAAACAGAAAATAAGAACATTCTTTATTAATTATTATATGTCTTTAGCTTATAACACTCTAATAATTATCGTCTTTATTATAATTATGTAATATAGTGAGCTTATTTTGTTAATAAATAAAAAAATAAATAATTTTTTGTTTGACAATTTCAATAAAAAAGGACATTTTTTATTGTTAACTTATTTTTTTTATTAAAATCCAAAAATATAAAGTCTAAAAATAAAATTACCACAAAAATGGAGGAAGCGACAGGCGGTTTATGCCACGTCAGTGCACCAACCCATCTGGAACGTTCCGGATCCAACCCTACGTTTACCCTAATGGACAAGCTCAAATTCTAGATCTCGCCGAAGCAAAGATAGAAGAGAGAGCAAGCGTTGATTGGAAGCCAAAGGAGAGGAAGCGAGGAACGAATCGTCGGCGATGGCGGTGAACCCGCAGCTGTTCCCCAACGGGATGCCCGTGCCGTTCGTCGGGGAGATGTTCGTGCTCGCCAGGGATGGCGTCGAGTTCGAGATCGACAAGATCCCCGGGTCCGTTCCTTTTCCTCAAACTCTGATTCCGCTCTTAGGCTAATCTTTCTCTTTGCTTTTTTTTTTTAATATCTTTTTTTTATGTTGATTATTTTACCAACGAGGGATCTCTTTTGAGACTGATTTTGGGTTTGGATGATCCCTTGTACTTGTGAGTTGTGATGCGAATTTTGAGCGATTAGATAATATAACGGCGTTAATAGTTGAAATTTTATTGTTCAGATTATCACAATCTTATTACGGTCACCATATTGAGCTTTCGTGCATCTTCAGGAGGAGGATGAATTCATATGACATGTGGATTGTTGGAAAAATAGAGCGCCCGTTAAACTAATGATCTTTGCTACCATTGACTTTACTCTAGATTGGAACACTGCGAATCAAGATATGCCCAGTTTATGATACATGAGATGGTTTCAATTTTTTATATCTGATCCAAACAAAATGCAGATTGAAAATCAGGATATTTTTCAACAACCAAAACTAGGTTAACGGACGCTTATTTGCAAATAAGAACATTCTCATCAGAAAAACGAATGTGAGGTTACATGTCATCAACAAACCATATAAGGCATTTGGAATTTTCTTGGTGGAATACTGTTCTTTCAACCAAAGTTATTTGCTTTTCTGGTCATGTGTGCTTTCAATCAGAAGTTTTCATTTTTCTTGTTCGTTACCCTTTTTTATTTCATCTGTGGATGTTTTTTCAGAGCGATGAGATGAAAATGAAACAATTCAAGTTTCTTTAGAGAAATGTTAAGTGGTGAAATGTAGAAAGTCTCTAATAGAAGTGTCATCTAAATCTGTCATCCTATCAAAATAGTTCTGTTAAGGGTTATCTTATGTTCACTTAAAACAACGGTTGTTCATGTCTATTTGTTCTATACTAAGCAAAAGATGTAAAGTTGAAATGTATAATACAAGAAACGTGTTGTATTCATCAATCTATTTTAAAGTAACTGTGAGTTATTACTACTAGTTAATGAATATTGGTAATCGGCTGTCTTTGCACCAATCCATGTGTTTAGATATATGATGTTGGTTGACACTGACCAACGTAATCTGCCTTCAATTCATTATAAAACTATAACATGTAGCACTGCCTATTTTGTGTTATTCAATTACACGATGATGCAGTGTCATGAAATGGTTTTTTGACATTCTATACTAATTTTCAGAGAAGGCCATGTGAAATCAAGGGGGAATATTTACTTGTCAAACGTAAGAATGGTGTTTGTTGCAAAGAAACCTGTTGGAAACTTTGTCGCTTTTGACATGCCTCTGGTATGATATTCATAAATTAATGTTATACTATTTGTTACATTTGGCCATGAGCACTGCATTTTTTGAATTCATATTTACTTGGCAGATGTGGACGGCACTACAAATTTGATGGCCTTTAGTATGATTTTTTTTATTCCTTTTATTATGCAATTGTCTGTAGAACTTTGAATGAACGTATCTCCCAGCATTACTTTGTTCCATAATCTTTATTAATTTACTTATTTAATTCATAAATTGTAAACAAAAATGTATCTGTGAAGTTAATTCTGGGAGTGTTTGATATGTTTTTGATGATGGAGAATGAACATAATTTCATGTTGCATTGGTAGAAAGTAGTTTGCAAGTACCTTGTGCTTCAACTGAATTTTTTTTTCCTTCCCTTTTTCTATTACTTATTCAAACATCTAACATGTACCTGATACGGACAAGATCCCAATTAATATATCTATAGAGTCAAACTGCTACTTTTGCATTCTAACTTCAAATCCCTCGCTAGTTGCCTTCATACGTTGCGGCGCGAATAGAATCTTCGCATATTAACTGCTTTTATCCCATTAGCATCTCTAAATACATTTTTGATTATTACACCCATGTATCTTTTGCAGCTCTTTGTCCATGGAGAAAAGTTCAACCAGCCAATATTTTACTGTAATAACATATCAGGATCTGTGGAACCTGTAAGTACAGGACAGGAGAAAACATTGATTTTTAAACTTTTTTTTTTTTTTTGCTTTTATTTGATGGCCGTATCATTTCACTTCGATGTGCCTAATACAGGTGGTTCCAGAGAGCCAGCACACTGCGCTCTACTCCACACACAAATTCAAAATCTTGTTCAAGGAAGGGGGATGTGGAACGTTCGTCCCTCTTTTCTTAAATCTCATTGGATCTGTGAGGCAATACAATCAGCATGCAGCTGCTTATCGTGCTCAAGAAGCTGCGGCTCGCGTCGATCCACTGCAAGCTGCGCAGACTCCAGTTGATGACATGATGAGACGCGCGTGAGTAGATAGCTACGCATCGACGACGTCAAACATTTGCAATTAAAATGCCGGCATTTGCTACTATTAAGTTTTATCTGATTTAACATCTCTCTGTGCAGGTATGTTGATCCGAATGATCCGACTAAGATCTTCTTACAGCAGCCTACTCCTGAATCTCAACTGAGGAGGAGAACATATCATCCTAACTCCACCGAGAGCGCTTATTGAGTAAGATGCCGAGCGCTTCATTGCCATTGCCATATAATATAACAAGATGTTTTTGTGGTTCTTGCAAGTGTGATTCTCTGGACATAGATATTTTGAACCCGATGCGTTAAGAAACGTCTATCCAGTCCATCTCTGTATAAGTTTGATGTCCATATACGGTCGTTAATTCGTGGAACATATACCAGTTGTTTGTATAAGTGGCGGCAATTTAATAAAAAGTGCATGTAAAGTAATCAAATTCTTAAAAGGTATATTTAATTCCTATATTATTTTTCTATCAAAATTAATTTTTCTTTCTCATTCTTCCTTCTTTGTACGTAATTCTTCTCTTCTTTTTTTATTAAATTAAATTATTTTTTTCTCGTTTAGTATTGATGGGAAAACAATCTGATGTTGGTTTCTAAAAAATTAGCACTAATATTATAGTGGTGGTGATTTTTAGAGACTAATATTAAGTTGATGTTGGTATAAATTAAATCAGTATTATTATGGTGGTTGTTTCGAAAAATTGTTGATGTATATCAATTGTCTATTTTTGGAGATGATAATTTTTAATTCAGATATAAGGAGGCCTAAATTTTTTTAATTGAAATTCATTTAGAAATGTATATTTGTTATAAGATGAAATCTTAAATAATTCAATTTCAATTCTAAAAAGTACTTGGTGAAATCTTAAATAATTTAGTTCCAATTTAAAAAATAATATTTAAATTTTTTTCGGATCTATTAAATGGTTTCAATTAAAATTTATTGATGAATTTAAAGAAATATGATCAGAATTCGAATGTCATAGATTTCTAAAGTATTTTATAGTTTATGTGTTCAAAAATATTAGCTTAAAGTTATTATCAACCGTGATCAGAATGTTTCGATCAGAGTTTTCTAGTATCATCAATGGATTTTGATTAAAATCTATCGGGAATTTACCAAACACAGCAGCCGAAGTTCGGATTTGCTCAAAACGCGCACTATAGTTTCATAATGACTAAATCGCGCGCGTAATTCCCAAAATACCCCTCCCGCCAAACAGCTTTGGAATTTAATGCAGAGAGAGGTTTGCATCCATCCGAGGCATATCTGGAAATCCCGAGCCATCCAAACGTCTCTTCCAGCCACGTGGGAGCGCCAGCCCCATGCTGTTGATGAGCACCACACGCAATTTTCCTCCGCAAACCAACTGAGCAACACCATTTTTGATGAAACCCTAGTAGTTATCAACGACATCACTGCTCCCACGAATTTATCGATTAATCCGAAGTTGTGACTCACTCACGGTCGTTTCACATAATATTATCATGTATGTATGTGTTTTTATTCTCTATGAGGTTAATAAATGCATTGTAGGTGGTTGTATAAAAGTTGCCACACACACCCATAAATACGATGTAGGCATATCATACTAAAGTAGACCAATGCACCCATAATTGCGATGCGAGAGATTCATAACCGAAGTTTTGTCCCCACCTAAACAAATGCCACCTAACTTAAGGTGATGCTTCCAATTAAATCCCACGACATCAAGTTCCCTGATTGATATTTCCGGCACTAGGAGATTCAATCTATCTGAGAGAGTAGGTGGTGCTGGCAATGAAATTCCCAGCATCACCGTATCCCTAAAATTTAAAATCCCAGCACCATGGGAGAGTAGGTGGTGCTGATAATGAAATTCACCAGTCCGGATAAAAAGTGATCTTTGGGAATTTAAATCCCAGTAATATCGTGGCGCTGGGCTGCAAATTCTCAGCACCATTAAGGTTCAACAAATTCGGGATAAAATATGGTGCTGGGAATTTAAATCTCGTCACCACCGTGGTGCTGAGTTTAATACTCCCAGCACCATGGGGAATGAACTTGTCGAGATAAATTGTGGTGCTGGTAATTTATATTCCAACACCACGATGGTAATGAGATTCAAACTCCCAGCAACACCTTGGTGCTGGGAATCTAATTTACTAGACCAGGGAGATATAAGTGGTCGACATTAAGGGTGGTGCTGAGATTAGAAACTTCAACACTATGGTCCTGCGAATAAGACTCCAAAGACCATTGGCATCGATGTCGAGATAAATGATGGTCCGAGAATTTATATCCCAAAGACCACGGTAATGAGATTAAAACCTCAAGACACCATGGTCTGAGAATGTAATTTCCAAAGCACCATGTACATATAAGTTGGAAATGTTGGTGGTCGGGAACTAAAACCCAAAGAATACGGTGGTTCTGCGTTTAAATATTCCAAAGACGGGGAGATGGAACTAGTCAGATAAATGGTGGTCTTTGGGAATTTATATCCCAAAGACCACCGTGGTAATGGGATTAAAACCCCACAACACAAGGATGAATGTAATTTCAAAGACCATGTACATATAAATTCGGAATTGTTGGTGCCGAACTAAAACCCAAAGAACACGTTGATTCTGCGTTTAAATATCCCAAAGACCAGGAGAGATGGAACTAGTCAGATAAATAGTGGTCTGGGAATTTATATCCCAAAGACCACCGTGGTAATGGGATTAAAACCCCAAAGAACACCATGATGTCGAGAATGAAATTTCAAAGAGTACATAAAATTTGCCGGAATTGTTGGTGGTGCTGGGAACTAAAACCCCAGCAACACAGTGGTTCTGCGTTTAAAAATCCCAGCACCAGGGAGATGGAACTGGTCGAGATAAATGGTGGTGCTGGAAATTTATATACCAGCACCACCCGGGGCCGGGGGTATAAAATTCAAAGACCAGGTAGAGGAACCCGTTTGAGAAAAAGAGTGGTCACAATTTATATTGGAGATAAATAAAGTCGTCTGGCGTAATTGAGTCAGCGTGACATATACTATCATTCTCCACCTTTCCTTATGCTTCCAAACAGTAGTTATGAAAATTAATGCTCTGTGCCAACATTCAGACGAGTGTGCCAATTGGCATGCTGCGTGCCAATTGGCACGCACCCATAACTGCCTGTAGGAGTGTGGGAACTAAGTATCCCTCTGCGCATAAACCCGGTAAATGTCTTCCTCTTCCATTCCATATAAACCGTTCATAATTTCAACATTGAAAGGTCCATCAATGGGTTTCGTTAAAAACCCATTAATGGCCTATCTATCAACATCAAATGTTATAATTAGTTAAGTGCATAATTGGGAAACCTAACCATAAACTCTCATCCTCCACTTGTCTTCAGACTTCTAAAGCCTAGTTAAAAAAATTCAGCCTACTTTCATAGCACACTACATATAACAGTGTTGATTTTAAAAACATTTGCAGGGACGACCCCCTTCCTGATGAAGTGTTAACATTTTTGGAAACAATTGAATCAAATTTGAAGGATAGAGTTAGATGATCAAGATTCCATAAATCTGCGCTCAAGTAATATTCCATCTTCATCTTCATCTCATCGATGTGGGCAATAGAATTACCAGTGATCAACACCTTGATATAAATAGAGACGCTTCTTCCATACTCGAAGAAGAGTTTGTCACTGCTACCACAGTAGATCATGAATATTTTGAACAAACTTGGAGTGAAGAGGAGGTAAGTGATATACATGGGATAGAAGAGTTAGAATATACAAATTCTTCGGAAGAATTCTTCGCTGATGATATCCAACATGAAGAAGGTGAGTTAAATCTAGATCGATCTGATGACTTAGAGGAAGTGTTCCCAATTCCGATGATCCTTATGTTTTAAATCCACAAATAAGACTATTGGCGGATGTCGGTTCATCGAGATCCAAATGAATTTTTCATCGGATAAGTTTTTTTCCTCTCGACAAGAGTTTAAAGATGCACTAGTAAGGCATGCGATGCTAAAAACTTGAGATACAAGCCGATTGACACGGACTCAATAGAATTAAAGTTATTTGCTTTAATCACCTTGTTCATGGAGTCTAGTTGCAAGTGGAGGCGTGGAGTTCATCATGTCACAAAATATGTAGCGGCATGAATGTGGCGGTGTTAGAAACAAGCAGATCACCATGCTTGCACATCCACATTTGTAGCAAACCCAGTTGTAGGAGGTTAGCTACCTCGATGATTACAAACCAAGTTCAATTCGAAGAGAATGCAAGCTAGGTTTGGTGTTCACATTTCATACAAGAAAGCATACACTGAGAAGCATTAAAAAGAGTGGTAGGTGATTTTGATCAGGCCTATATTGATCTTCCAATGTACTTGCGTGAGTTAAGAGTTAGAGATCCTGATACATATGTTGCAGTACTAAGAAATGGTGAAAATCAATTCCAGCGATGTTTTTGGGCATTTGGTGCTTGTCGAAGAGTATTCAGGTTGTATTTGCGAAAACTAATTGGAATTGATGCTACACATATGACTGGCAAGTATCCTGGTGTTTTGCTAATGGCTACTACCGTTGACGGTAATGCAAAAATTATGCCAGTTGCATTTGGAATTGCCGAAGTTAAATGTGGATCTGCTTGGGAGTGGTTTTTGGATCATGTAAAGACATTCCTTGATTTCCTGCTAGAGTCATTGAGCATTGTATCAGATAGACATCGGGGGATTATATCAGCAGTTAACAAAGTGTATCCATCTGCCCATCATGGTTTTTGTTGCTATCACTTGTCTTGTAACATGGTGACAGATACCCGGGATAGATCCTCATTAGATTTATTTTGGGAAGCAGCAAGAGCAAATACAAGAGTTGACTTTGATCGATTAATGCAGAACATGCATGACAAACACAAGGAAGCATATACGTGGCTACAAAAGATCGATCCAAAAAGATGGGCCAATGCACACTTTCCTAGCAGGAGGTACACAATGTTAACCACTAATTGTTCTGAGAGTTTAAATGCATTATTCAAGGAAGCACGTGAACTCCTCATCACCAGTTTAATTGACAACACTAGAAGAAAGCTTGCTCAATGGTTCTATAACCGTAGGGAAGAATCTTCAAAAATGTCAGGTTTTCTAACACCTTATGCCATTAAAGAGATTGATGAAAGGAGAGAAAGAACTCGATTATATTCGGTATTCCCATATTCACAAACGAAAATGGAAGTACAGACAATAGCATCTTCGTATATTGTTGATTTGGATAGGCGAAGTTGCATCTACGGTGAGTTTCAAATTTCATGAATTCCTTGCTCGCATGCTATTGCAGTCATCATATATCGGAACATGGATCCATACCGTTACTGCGAGCATTATTTTCTAAGGGAAACCTGGGAGGCCACTTACATGGATCGTATTTACCCATGTCAAAGTAAGAAATTTTGGCCTAATGGTGACAAAATTTTCCTCGTAGCCTTGTATGCGGCGAAAGAAGAAAAAGACACGCATAGAGTCCAAACATACTGGGAGGGTGAAAAATAAATCGTGATGCAAAGCGGCTTGGGCATAATAGGAGGTCTTGTAGAATGCCACCGGCTACTAATTCCTAAGTATGTTTATTGTGGTTGTGTAAATATTTTTAAAGGAAACAATGTTAATGTCAATGTCAATGTCAATGTTAATGTTAATGTTAAGCTATTTTGCAGAATTGTAATGGAAAATTTTGTTACGTTAGTTTGCAAAATTGTAATCTCAATATCTCTGTGTATCGTGTCCAAAATTTCCGATATTCAAGGCAGGATTAGGTTTACACAGCCAATTTTCAGAAATCAGGCCCCGTGCCAAGTGGCACGCGGCCGAAACATGGAGGTAGGAGGATCAGAAGGAAGTTTCCTCGATGCAACAACATATGAAGTCGTTAGTCTTCGATCGATGCAAAGATTTTGGAATTTGGACTCCTAGGTCCATCAGATGGGTTTTGGCCAAAATCCATTGATGGCCTACACAGACCACTATGTTCTGGAATTTAAATTGCCACCACCTTATTTACGCTGTTTGAAAGTGCGTAGTCTGGGAATTGAAATCCAGGACCTGTGTGTTCCCAGTTCTAAATTGAGCGTGGTCACGAATTGAAATCTCAGACCAGTGTTCCCCACTTCTAAAATTATGCGTGGTCCGGAATTGAAATCCCAAAGACCACCTTATTTTCGGCTGTTTGAAAGTACGTTGCAGGTGAAATCCCAGGACCACCGTGTGTTCTCGACCAGTTCTAAATTATGCGTAGTCCGAATTGAAATCAGACCACCGTGTGTTCCCGACCACTTAAATTATGCGTGGTCCCGGGAATTGAAATCAGCACCACCTTATTTCCGTCTGTTTGAAAGTTTATGTGGTAATCGAATGAAATCCAGACCGTGTTCCCGGCCAGTTCTAAATTGTACGCGGTCCTGGGAATTGAAATCCCAGGACCACTGTGTGTTCCCCGGTCACTTCTAAATTGTACGTGGTACTGGAAAATGAAATCCCAGCACCACCTTATTCCTTAGCCATTTCGAAATTGTACGTGGTGCTGGGAAATAATTCCCAAGACCACTTTGTTTCTGGGATTATAATTACCAGCACCAAAGTATTCTAAATCCGTCCGACCGGCAGATTAATATAAAACTCCCCGGTGGAAGTTCAAACATCTCAACACCACATTTCATTTCTCTATCGCTCCTTGCGTTCTGTCTCTGTGGAATTTCGCTAGTTCCGTGCTTCAAACTTTTGGTTCGATTCAAACTCTCGGTGCGGTCAAAACCCCGTGTCAGTTAAACCTCCCCGGTGTGAGTTAAAACATCTCAACACCAGCTCAACACCATCTCAACGTGAGTTTCGACCTAAGTAAGTTTTGTAGATTTCTTAAATTCTGTGTCGCTATCGTTTCTTCCGATCTATCTAGGGTTTTGCCTTTTCCGTTCACGATCTCGTTTAAACTCGGGCGATAGGGTTTAGGGTTTTAGGTTTACCATTTAAGCGAGAGGTAAGCGTTTGTTTGTATCATCACACATGTTTCAATCCATTTCATCTATCGGTTTAAAATCATTTGTATTATAATGCATTTGGTTGTTAACCTAGGAAAATTTTTTGATTAACGATGGCTTAATGGTGAATCATCAAGCGATATACTGCAGAACCCGTGCGTTGATGCGAGGAAGAACCAAGAGAATGAACTGGAAAAGCAACGTTTCCCGTTTAAAAAATTCATTGCAAGTGTCGTAGAGTGTGGAAGAAGAAGCGCTTATTCGAGCTCCCTTTGCGTGGGTTTTGGACATTCCGGATATTACCCATATCGGACCCCTCGTTGAATATGTTTGATAATTGGGAATTTGCGAGAAATGTTTTATATTCCAAGACAAGAAATTGCATTTCACAAAGCGGATGTCTCCTCATCCTTAGTCTACGGATGATGGACTCAAGTTCCTATGAATAATGAAGCTCGTCTGCAGACGGCTATATATTCAATATTTCGTGGAAGGTGATTGCTCTAACAAGCATCTGGAGGATTTATTGAAGACTTCGGATCTCGGATAATTTAGGATCGCAAAACTTTATTGTCAGTTGTTTATTTTATATTTTTTCTCTTGTGTGTTTTTTACTACCACCAGCAGTAAGCCTAGAATAGCTATGCGATCACTTATAGATTGTGTAGAGGATTTTGATAACTTAGGCAGGTACAATTGGTGCGAAGCACTTTATATGTACATGGCTCCTCAAATGGAGTCAATTGGTATGAGAGTCACATTGCGACCAAAAGCAGACGTCGTAGGTGGATCCACGAGACCAATGTTTAAGGGTTTCGCACACTTATTGGCTGTGAGTGAATATATTTTATGTCTTCCGCAAATAGTATAGATAAATCTGTCTATTAACAACTAATCTTGTCATTCCAGGTATGGATGTGCGAGCATTTGTGTATCCTACCTCCACACGTCCCTCATGCTTTGCCAAGAATGCTGAGATGGAGGTGGAGTTCTACAAATGTAAGGGTCGTTAAGAAGATGGTAGATGGTCTCGTACCTGACAAAATAATTGTCGATCTAATTCCAGCACAGTCAGAGCTGCATCTGGTACATACCGCTTCCCCACCTAGATTTTCTGCATCAACTCCTCAACCCGAAACTCAGGTCGACGCAAGAGGAATGACCTGTCCAGTATGCCAGGAGAATGCAGAAATTGTATCTACTCTAAGCACCAAGCTAGTTGAAGCAAGGTGTGATTTTGAAAGCACCTCCCTACTTAAGGAAGCGACCATCAAACAACAAGAAAAGACAATACAAGAGCTTCTTCAAGAGTTAGAGGAGGTCAGGAACGGGAATGACAACGAGATAAGTGAAAGGGATGATATAATTGCTGAAAAAGAAGCATTAATCGCTGAAAATGACAGTTTAATACTGGAGCTTTAACTCAATTTACAATCCCGGGATGTAGAGGGGTTACAATCACAGCCTATACAAGCTGTACAAACCCAACAACCTTCTTCTGCATACACTAGGCGGAAGGTTTGTGTGAGGAAGAAGGCTCTTGACGGTCTATCACCCCCTAGCCTTAGAAGCCTCCCTCCTGCATGGTTTTCAAACATCCCTAAAAGAAGGATAGTCGAAACTCAAATTGTCCCCAGCAAGGCTATTGAGTATCCCTTAGTAGACCCTAATATCTCTCCTGCAGAGCCAAACATTGAGCAAGAGTCAGGCCAGGATAAAAAAGGAAAATCAATTGCCGAGGAGGGTGAACCCGAAATATCAGATACCGGCACACAAGTCTCCACAGAAAAACAACCAACACTCGACGAAGTCAAGCAGAGGATATTGGAGGTGAGCATAAGTTATCCTGTCCAGTCCTATTTTTCAGACAAAATATTTCTGAAACTCAACAGTTTTATTTTGTATACAGCAAGCTTATAAAGAATTCGTCGGTAAGATGGATCCAAACGTCGGGGAGTCTTTATTGAAACTAAAAAAAATAGAGTAAGACAATCTTATATTCTTTGTATATACATTTCATCTTATGTTTTGAGAGTTGCTAATAACCCTTTCCTTATGTAGTGTGACAGTATCAGGACCAGTGTGGAAGACCGATGCTATTAACTTATACATGGACTCTTTCCTTACAATATTTGATTGGAATGTTTTGACACATGAGGATTGCATAAGCGCATATTTTGATCTTAAGCGGTGCAAGGTGGTGATGATAAGCCGTACTATAACTCAATTTTACGAATTTGGATTCGGTAAGTTTTTGGCCCTTTTGCAAGGAATTGTAAACTTTACGGCTTCGGTGTTTTGACAGATTTTTTTATACACAGGATATGTTTAATATTATGTACGCCCAAACATTCGAGCAAACTTTTAAAACCCTAGGCAATCCAATCAGATACATATTTTGTCCAATAATCAGCGATCACGCCACCTACTAGTGGCGACTTGGAAATTTCGAGTTCATCCACTGACTCCTTGTCCGTCAGGAAGGCTTACACTACTCAATTTGAAGAAACAGTAAGCATTAGATTAGATTTCAGCTAAATAAACCGTTTGTGTATGGAGGATTCATAGCATTTATTTCGGTCCCAGGTTGAATTCTTTAAAAAGATGCACTCTTCGTATTATGATAGCGGCATCTCTTGAAAAAATTTGTAATGCAAACTTTTCTGTGCGTCGAGTCCAGGGTCCCAGACAAAGCTCTTCGTAAGACATCTAATAATCTTTGTAAATACCATATTTTATAAGCTAGTATTGGACTAATAATTTTTAATTTTTTACAGCTATGATTGCGCATTTTTTATAATACGATACATTGAGAGCCTACTATTTGGGTACCCTAAAAGATTCAGACAGCAGGATATGAGGAGCTTCAGATTCGTGGTGGGGAATAGAATAATGCGCAGCTCACAATTTTGTTTGCAATTATGACTGTGCTGTATAGTGGGATATGTTGTAAGACTATACAGAGTTTTAGATATGTAACTACACCAAGGTGTCTGCCTGTAAAAGTCATTAGTCAGCTGCAAAGGTGTTTGTAATCTGTGTAGTATCTATACAATTATGGAATATATATACTTTGTTAAATATTTCAACCACTTCGACTTTATGATTTTGTGATGTGATTTCTACGTGGTGCTGGGAATTAAATTTCCAGGACCACAGAGTTCTAGATTAAGATTTCGACCACCTTATTTCTCGGCCAGTTCGCAAATGGACGTGGTCCTGAGAATTATATTTCCAGGACCACTGTGTTCCTGGGAGTTACATTCCCAACACCACCGTATTCCTCGGCCAATTGAAGCTATGCGTGGTCTTTGGGAATTCACTTTCAAAGACCAGCGTGTTCACGGGATTAAGATTCCCGACCACCTTTTCTCGGCGATTCGCGAATGGACGTGGTGCTGGGAATTAAATTTCCAGGACCACTGTGTTCCTGAGATTTAATTCCCAGCACCACATTTTATCTCGTCCAGTTCGATACTGTACGTGGTGCTGGGAATTCACTTACCAGCACCACGGTGTTCCTGGGGTTTAGATGCCTAGCACCACCTTATTTCTCGGCCAGGTCGAAAGCGAGCGTGGTCACAGGAATTAAATTTCGGGACCAGGCTGTGTTCTGGATTTAATTCAAAGACCATTTTGAATCGGGCCCGTGCGAGTGCACGAGGCCAAAAGCGGGAGGATCACAACGGCGAAGTTTGCGCAACAACATGTGAAGCCGTTAGGTCTTTGATCGATGTAAGAATTGAAATTTGGACTCTGTAGGTCCATCAATGGGTTTCGGTCAAAACCCATTGATGGCCCTAATCACCTTAACTTCGGTCCAAACCAACTCCAGTGGATTTGGGACTTGCCCCTCTGTGTATCGTGTCCAAAATTTCTGATTTTTAAGGCATGATTAATTCCCAACACCACATTTTATCTCGTCCAGTTCGATACTGTACGTGGTGCTGGGAATTCACTTACCAGCACCACGGTGTTCCTGGGATTGAGATTCCCAACATCACCTTATTTCTCGGTCAGGTCGCAAATGGACGTGGTCCTGGGAATTAAATTTCGGGACTGTGTTCTGGATTTAATTCCCGTAACCCATTTTGAATCGGGCCGTGCCAGCACGCGTGGCGCAGGAGGTAGGAGGATCAGAAAGAAGTTTCCTCGACGCAACACCATGTGAAGCCGTTAGGTCTTTCAGTCGATGTAAAGATTTCAGAATTTGGACTCATGTAGGTCCATCAATGGGTTTTGGCCAAAATCCATTGATGGCCCTACACAGGACCACTGTGTTCCTGGAATTTAAATTGCCAGCACCACCTTATTTCCGGCTTGTTTGAAAGTATCGTGTGCTGGAATTGAAATCAGAGACCAGTGTTCGGCGATTCTAAATTATGCGTAGTCTCGAATTGAAATCTCAGACCATGTGTTCGCGATTCTAAATTATGCGTAGTCCCGAGAATTAAAATCCGGACCACCTTATTCTCACCATTTCAAAATTATGCGTGGTCTGGGAAATAAATTCAGACCACCGAGTTCTGGATTATAATTACAAGACCACCGTATTCCTCGGCGATTCGAAATTGTTCGGTCACAGGAATTAGAATCCCAGACCATTGTGTTCTGTGATCTTAATTCCCGACCACCTTATTTCTTGGCGATTGAAGCATGCGTGGTCTTTGGGACTTTTCACACCCTTGTGTTCTGGGAGTTAAATTCCCAAAGACCACCGTATTCTGGACGATTCGAAATATGCGTGGTCACGGGAATTAAAATCCAGATCATTGAGTTCCCGGGATTTTAATTCCCACACCACCTTATTTCGCCTTGATTCGAATTGCATATGGTCGGGACTTTAATTCCCACCACCGTGTTCTGGAGTTAAATTCCCGGCCTGCTGTATTTCTCGGTGAGTTCGATTATGCGTGGTCTTTGTGAATTAAAATCAGAACCACCGTATTCTTTGAAAATTTAATCTCGGCCGTTGTGTTCTGGGATTTCATTATCAAAAGTATTGAACAATATATTATATAACATTTATTAAAGCTCAAACACAAACAATAAACATATTTCTGATCATTTGTTGATCTATGGGAAGCGATATTTACAAATTAGCAAATTTCATTAATTACAACAATGCATTGTCATTAGCCACAACACTTCTAAAATTACATCAGAAGAACTCATCCCTTAAAATTGAGAGAGACATCTAATGACAGATTTGGTCATGTCTGCTTGTTTGAAGTCAATCTTCTCACCATAAAGCAGACATCTCATGTATTGCATCACAAAGAAGGCACAATCATTGCTGTAAACATGCAAAGAAAAATTTTATATTTCAATTCAAAAGTATAATTTTCACGTTCAGTATTTTTCTTTAGTACCTTGCCACTTGTTGGGACAATCAGGTTATATGAAACCCGGTATCGTCGATGGGGTAATAGCCTTATAAACATGGATGAATTGCAAGCTCCTTAGGTGAATATCCTTTAAATTGGGATACCTATAATTACACGATGACTAAGTTAACATAACTATTCATTAACAGATAACAAAGTTAAATTGATGGAATATCTATATTTAAAATATTTAACTACTCACCACTGCTTCAAAATCAGCTTTTGATCTTCCACCATATGAAATGGAGTTGTAATGATTGAAACTCATTGCTTTTGTGTCGATACACAACAGGTGAAAGTGAGTTTGGTCAGTATTTAGAGGTATAAAAATATATCTAACCTCTCCATCATTCATGTCTGTGTTTATGATTTGTCTTGTGGCAGTCTTCCACGATAATCTTAATGCTGACTGAAATTGTGTGTAGAGGAAAAAATATTTAAACAGTTAGTATAACATCAAATGTCGTGAAAATACAAGATAATTTAACTCCCTTACAATGAACAGGGATGAGCAATACGTGAGACTTGTTATATGACCTACATGAAGAGGAGGCCCCCTAAAAGAATTGAGCAAAATGTATTGATAACCTCCCATGCGAAAGCAGATCCATTAACTCCAGAGTATAAAGAATTCAGAGTTAATGAAAAAGGACCTTCCTCCCAAACATAACCTATTATCGGCCTACAAAAAAATTTAATCATAAATAATTATTTGCACTTTATAATATTGTCATATAATTTTTGAATGTAATGGTGGATGTAACTACCATACTTTATTTTTTCTAAACTTTTTAGCAAGTAGGTCACATCAGCATCTTGTTTCTGATTCTTTGCTGTCTTACACTTTTTCTTGACATACTATAATACAAAAATAATATTAGTTATTTAAATAAAATAACACAAACTAATTTTGAGAAGTATTCGACTAACCGCAATGGCTTCCATTCTCATTTGGTTGAGTTTATCAATTATTGCTATCAAGATCTTTTCATCTTCTTCCAAAATACAGAGATAGTATCCTCGCACAATTCATCCATACCAATTTTTGTTTGCCTTTCTTGTCAAACACTTCTACTTCTTTTACTGACTTTATCAGTTACCCTTCTAATAACTCAACATCGTAAATTTCTGTCTTTTTCTTTTGCTTTGAGGTACCAATTTTGCCAGAGTGGACTATCAGCGGGAGTATCCTGTAATCATAGCGGGTTCTATCTCGCCGTCTTATTCTCACGCAATTGGTTCGATTGAGGTTGAGGGTCAACTTCAGCTTATTTAGTTCAGCTCCATACCTTCTCTTCCTATAATTTTCATTAGTTCTTTTACCCTTTCAGTTAGTGCCATGTTTTTCATTCTTAACTCTTTGAGTTGTCTCTGATAAACTAAACACTCATGGCATTCACTAGTAGGGTATTTTTCTTGTATAGTTTGTGATGATGATGTCTCTATTGGGAGTATTTTTAATATAATAGTCAACCTTATCAAGCAATATATTTTCACTACGGTACATACTAGATCAACAATGACCTATCAAAAAAATGAACAATTATTTAGATAACGAAAATGAAAATTGCTAAGTTGTGGTCTTCTATTTATTGCATTCAGGAGACTTGCTCCAATAAATTCTCGACCTTGCTAATATGTGAAGGAGTTGCCCTCCACTTATTTATTCGTGGGCCTTCAGTATTGTATGGTCTCTGGATTGGGACATGTTCCAAAAACCAAGTCTGCTCATATCGAAAGTGTTACATACTTACGTAAATATAAAAGAAAAAATTATTTAGTAAGAAAGAACTTTACCAAAAGGGACAAACCCCTTTAGATAAGGAATTCCTTTCACAAGAATCTGTATTATTAGATGAACATATATCTCCAATAGTAGGCAATTGTGGAGCCATAAATTGATGGATGACTTACTAATTGAAACTACCTATGTTGTCAAAATCATCTACAATATCTACAAGAGACCTATGGGGACCTTATATGTAGTAATCTGAACAACACACACAAGCAAATATATACAATACATACAACTTACAAAATACCAAAACATCTTCATCTACTTCTACTCTAGTAGAAAGGTTTTAAGCAAAAAACTCTAACCTCGATCTAGTTGGTTCTTTTTGGAGAATGAGAATTGAAAAGAGCACTGATGCATTAGTTGAATTCATAGGAACATAAGCCCCTCTATCTGCAATACCGAGCAAAGGGACACATCTCTTACGGTGAAAGCAAGCACAGCTTGAAAACTTAAAGCTTTGACTTGAATCCCAACTTTGAAATATATTGACCAATATTCCACTGATTTGTGGAATGTCTTGTATATTCAAAAACAAAGAAATGAGGTTTGTTTATTTAATTATCTCTCTGTGCCTTTCATGTAAACAAAACGGACGTTGCTTCCCTTTAGCACTTGGACCTCCAAAAATTCAATAAAGTGGCCTAAAATCTTTGGTCCATTCGTTTCTTCGACACTCATTATTTCCCTAACAATTACAAAATACATAATTTATTCCTTCATTTTGTAATTAAAAAATAAATTTGAGATTCGCCAATTCTTTGCAATAATCCTGTAAAAAAATCGACAAAGACCACTCTTTTTCTCGGCTGAGTTCCTCTCCATGGTAGTCTTTGAAATTTATATCCCAGCCCACGGTGGTCTTTGGGATATAAATTCAAAGACCACCATTTATCTCGACCAGTTCCATCTTCCAGTCTTTGAGATATTTAAACGCAGAACCACTGTGTTGCTGGGGTTTTAGTTCCCATCACCACCAACAATTCCGATAACTTTTATGTACATGGTGCTGGAAATAACATTCCCAGCACCATGGTGTTGCTGGGAGTTTTAATCTCATTACCACTGGTCTTTGGGATATAAATTCCCAAAGACCACCATTTTTCTTGACTAGTTCATCTCCCCGGCCGGGATTTTTAAACGCAGTAACCACCGTGTTCTTTGGGGTTTTAATTCTCGACCACCAACAAATCCGACAACTTATATGTACATGGTGCTGGAAATTACATTCCCAAAGACCACCATGGTGTTTCGGAGTTTTAATCCCATTACCACGGTGGTCTTTGGGATATAAATTCCCAAAGACCACCTTTTTTTCTTGACTAGTTCATCTCCTGTCGAGATTTTTAAACGCAGAACCACCTGTGTTCTTTGGGTTTTAATTCCCAAAGACCACCAACAACTCCGTGAACTTATATGTACATGGTCTTTGAAAATTACATTCCCAAAGACCATGGTGTTCTTGGAGTTTTAATCCCATTACCACGCGGTGGTCTTTGGGATATAAATTCTCAAGACCACCATTTTTCTTGACTAGTTCATCTCCTGTGTGGAGTTTTAATCTCATTACCACGGTCTTTGGGAATTTACGCTCTATTTATCTAATTCATATCTGATTGAAGAGATCGTCCATTTGTATTTGAATGTTTGAAACCATTCCAAAACCATAACGGAGAAATCATTTTAAACATATGGCATACTTCATATTGGACTAAAGCAAGGAATGCGACACATACCTTGGTCGGTGAAGGAGAGGTTGAACCGGATGCTTGACTCATTCTGCAACACGAAATGGTAGAAAAAAACCCAATGAGATGTACGCCTTTCAACGGAAACCCTAAAACCGAGTAAGAAATGGGTAAAACTCTAGTTAAATGAGAGGACGACACCATATTACCTCGAAGCGTCTCGACGAAATTCCAAGAACTCGGAAACTAACGTAATGAAGCAGGAGGAAAAATAGAGTCTAAGCTTTTCCAAGTTTTTGTGCGCTCGAAGATTTCCCGGAAGCTGAAGACACGAAGACGGTAATGTGGTGACTTGTTTGGACGGGACGTTTCGATGGCTCGGGATTTGGAAATGTGGCTCGGATGCATGCGAGATCTTTGCATTAAAAACGCTGTTTGGCGGGAGGGGTATTTTGGGAATTACGCGTGCGATTTGGTCATTCTGAAATTATAGTGCGCGATTTGGGCAAATCCGAACTTCGGCTGCTGTGTTTGGTAAATTGCCGAAAATCTATTGATGACCTAATGGATTTAGATTTTTAAAAAGTTGACATATAAGCTGCGTTTGGTAGGACGTAATATAATCCAAATTGTAATGGAATGCAATATAATTTTGATTACATTACTATGTTTGAATACAAATTTTATGTAATCTTGGATTACAAAGGTCATTATATTTTTTTGTTTGGTGTCCATTACAAAGACGATAGGAATGGATCGACGACGATGATGTAGTCAACGACGATGATGACGGCGGCCAACCGGTGATCGACTGGTCGGTCGTCGGTCGTCGGTCGTCGATCGACCGCCGTCGATCGCCAAACGCAGCGATCATGATAATAGTTTAAAAAAATTAATATTATAGTTTAATATATCAATACTGTTGTAGTACTGATTTTTAGATATTAGCACCATGATAATGTTGTTTTTTAAAAATAATTATCAATTGGTATTGATCAATGCCTCGAAATATTGATTGATATTCCAACATCAGTACTAAGGGTGCTTACTTGGTGATGATGTTCCAACATTAATACCCGTAAAGGTTAGAATCATCAATCTATCAGCCTTCATCGGTATATATCATGATCATTGTAAAAGAAGTAAATCGCGGAAGACTCTATGGACCTTGATGTGATGATCAAAACACGTGATTGAACATCAATATCACTTGGTGATGAAGCGGTGTTGATGTCTAGAACATCAATACCAAGTAAACATCAACACTTGGTGATGAAGTGGTGCTGACGTTGGATAAATCAATGTCAAATATCGTTGATTTTGAAAAATCAATATTATAATGTTGATTTTTGATATCATTTAGTGTTGATTTTTTTTATAATTGATAGTGATCAAAATTTTTTTAAAGTTTATGATTTTAAAATAATTAACATATATATAATCTATTAAAGGAATATTGAAAATAAACATGAATACCATAAATATCTTCAATGTATTATTCTCTTACATTATATGTCAATTTTTCAAAAATCTAAATTCAATAGGTCCATCAATAGATTTTGGTCAAAATTCATTGATGGTATTAGAAAACTCCGATTGGATCTTTCTGATCACTTTTGGTAATAACTTCCAACTAGTATTTTTGGACACATATAAATTATAGGACAACACTTTAGAAACATATAACACTTAGAATAGATTCGATCAGAACTCTCTAAATTCATAAATGGATTTTGATCGAAACCTTTTAATAGATCCGAAAAGATTTCAAATACTATTTTTAGACTTGAAATTGTGCTATTGTGGATTTAATCTTGTAACAAATATACATTTTTAAATGAACTTTTATTCAAAAATTTTTTTGTCTTATTATGATATCCGAGTTAAAAGTTATCACCTCCGAAAGTATATAATTGACACACATCAACACCACGTCAATATTATCATGGTGTTAATTTTTCAAAATCAGCATTACGATAATGTTGATTTAATTTATGTTGACACCAAAATAATGATGATTTCTAACAACCAACACCACAGTATAATGTTGGTGCTAATAAAAATTAGTACCATATTGTGATGCTAATCTCCACCAGATTTTTGTCAGCACCAACACTAAATATGATGTTGGTATTTAGAGAGACATCACACTTAATTTAAGAAGAAAGGCAAGAGTTGCATACAAGAGAGAAGAAAGAAAAGAAAAGTCAATTTTAGCCGAGGAATAATACATGAATTAAGTGCGTTTTTTGAAAATTTTAAAAATACGATGCATCTTTTAAAAATTTGATTATTTTACATACGCCTTTTGATAAATTAACATAAAAGTGAAATTTAGTGCCTTTGTATTGTTTAAAAAAAATTATCAAGTAGAAATAAATATTGAGAATACTATGGAAGCATGATATTAATTTGAAAATTTTGTGCCCCCACATGAAGAGTTTAGTGGTTAGTACATACAAACATTGTATTATAGGACAATAGATCAATCTCTCGTAAATACGACGATGTTGTCCTTCTATACGTTAGTTATTAGTCTCAAGGATCAAAGATCCATCATGATTTATCTCTTTTATGATGATGAAGAGGATGGGCTGATATGGATTATTAGATTAATATATTCCAATTTTTTATACCATAATTTGGAAATTTTGATTTTCTGAATTTAAAAAAAAAAGAATTATCCTTAAATTTCAAATAATTAACCCTAAAATTTATAGAAATTTTGAAAGAAAACACCTTACATATGAATTTGATTATCAGATAACCTTAAATATCAATAACTAAAAATAAAAAATGGTCATGGGTAACTTTAACTCTTTGTTTATTTTGGAGGATTGTTTGTTTACAGTGAAATTTTTTTTTCATGTTTATTTTTTTTCCTTCTATTTAACTAATGGTCATATAAATTTAAGAATACATCCGCTAATAATTTTTTAAATTACTTTTTTATCTATTTAAATCAGATTATTTATATAGAACCGCAGGTTAGTGATCCTTCTTAATTATTCCTAATGAAAAAGAATATAAATCAAGCGGGTACTAATATAAATTATCTCAATAAATTTGAATGTCTTAAAAAACCGATCCTCAATTAATATCCTATCATTATACTATAGTATGAAGACTTTAGCCCTGTACGGTCACGATCTCACGGAGATACAGGGTAAACGATTGGATGTCGTAAATGATTGCGATCTCATGTTGTGGCTTCATGTGGCCACGAGGTGTCTATGGGGATGACATGATAGTTAAAATACGATGATATTTATAAATATGATATGGATCGATTTCGAAAAAAATTTAAAGTTTTTTTTTAGATTCAGATGATCCTCACCTATCTTCGTCACCATATCAAGGCTCATAAAATCTTCATAATTTATCTTCTTTATAATAATTATAGAATAAATCGATGGAGGTCATTAAATTAATTTTTTTCCTTTAATTTTCTTCCTTCGTCTTTCTCTTTGGATTTTCTTTTTATTTTCTTAGTTTTTACTCCAAAGATTTTGTTTTCTTTTTTTCTTTCCTTTCCTTTACCTTTCTATAGATTTTTTTTTCCCATTTGTATCGGAATAAACAAGAACAAAATCATAATAACTAAAAGTAAAAAAAAAACAAATAAATTCTTTTAAGATTATGTTTGGTAGAGGGTAATAAACCTCATAATCTAATTAAGATTATATTACAAAATAAATTAATTTATTTAATATAATTTTAAAATTATAATATAATATAATTACATTACAAAAGAGAATAATGATTCGTAATCTAAATTACAAAACCAAAACTATATAATTTGATTACATTATAAGATCCAAAATTTAAATGCTAAATATACACATATCTTAGTTCTCGTTTTTTTTATCAAAACAATGACCAACGACTGATGATCGATGATCGACAGTCGATGACTAATGGCCAACGACCGACAATGGATGATTAATGGTCGATAATCGATAACCGGTGATCGACGGGTGACGACTGACAGTCGGTGATCGGTGATTAACAGTCGACGACCGACCATCACTGACCAAAAATCGGGGATCGACAGTCGACAATCGACAGTCGTCGATCACTCACCGTCGACTGAAGGTCGACGATAATCGGCGATTAATTATCGATGACGCGATCGACACTAGGCGGCCAGACGATCAATCAAGAAGACCAACGATCGATGGTTTTTAATTATATTTGAATAAAATTGATATTTAATAAAATTATTTAAATTTAGTTATAAGAATATTTTTATAATTTTATAATAATATGAATTACATTTTAAAGAATAATGAACACTAAACACTTTTATAATAAAAGATTATATGCATAAATATACTAAACACAATAATGTAATATTAATTATATTACATTATATTATAAATTTTACTACATCACAAGCTTAATTATGTTACTCCTTGCATAAGGTAGCTTAAAAAAAAGTTCCCACAGGAATGTCGCATTAGTAAGACCGTGTGACAGTTTACGGATGAGACACAGATCAAGTCTCAGAGGGAGATCTAAAACTCTCTCTTGGGCTCAGAACGACCCTCCACAATCTTGTCAATCACATCAAAGTTCAAAGGATCCTTCGTGATTTACCTCTCTCATAATAGTCCTAGGATAGACCAGTGAAGGCTACTAAGTTGACGGTTCTAATCTTTTCATTGAGATTGTCTAAAAAACATATGTATCTAGCACTTAAACTACGATTTTTCATTTAGTACATTTTAAAAAATAATTAAGAAAGTTCAACGTTCCTTTCTAGTCATTCCAATTCTAATTATTTTATGATTTAATATTTCTAATTAAATTGAGTTATTTGTTATATTTAATTTAGTTTTTGATATGTAATTCGAATAACTAAATGACATTGAAGTAAAATGTTAAATTGTTGAGACTATTCATGTGAATATTTTTTACTGTATTTTAATAATTATTAAAAAAAAATCCATGAAACAAAATCGATAATATTAAACTGTTAGATTCGACTTTATACATACAGAGAGGTGAAAAACTATACCTCAAGACGTTTATTCTAATGAATTTGAATTTTGAAGACACGGCAGATCCCACGATGCCTTTTTTGATGTTTTAAAAATATTATAGCGTTTTGATTTTTTTACCCTAATTCTAAAATGACCGCACAAACACGATCAAGGTTATCCACTCGTGGTTATATCCTCCATTGATGTAGCTAACGGATCCGACGAGAACAGTCACGATCAAACACTAAGTGCTACAGGCTCATGCACTCGACACATCCAGTAAAGCATGCTCCTATTGACAAGTCTCACTCCTACGGATATAACCGAATTGGTACTCTGATAATAGAATTATTACAGTCGTATTGATAAGCCTCAAACACAAAACACAACTCAGCTCAGTTTTCCTTCCAAGAATATGCAAAATGATCGTCCATAATTCTACAGTCAAGATATAAAAAAAAAAAAAAAAAAAATCAAAAAGATGGTCTCAAATTTCTGAATACCAAATTTAAAAAATAAAAAATTTATTTTGAATCCTTTATAAATACCTGCTGCGGTAGGTAATTTCCAGACACAAGAACATACTTTATTTTCATTTTAAGACAACCGGCCTAACACGGCTGAATAGAACCGGGCTGGGTCTTCGCGTAAAGGATCACCATGAGTAAAATGCCACCATGAGTGATTTCAAGCGACAGGTTCATTCGGACCAAATCTGTAGCTAGTCCGTAGACAATCCATTCGGGATCATCTTCTTCCTTGGGATCGTCCATAATAGCAAGCATGTAGATATCACAAATAACAACATTGAAATAGAAACGAGAATCCATTGAGGAGTTTATGATGTAAAAGAAGACACAACAAGCAAAAGAATTTGTTCTATTATCATGATAAATTAACTGGACTAAGTTTACTGGCCGTCCCCTGATTCCTTCTTTGTCGCTTCCTTGATTTCAACGGCCCCATCCTCCTGCCAGTAAAAAACCAGTCAGACGATTACCTTGATAGAATGTCAGTATCATTGCTACCCTGATAAAAGAAAGGAGACTGACGGTGATATCAGAGGTCCACAGTGTTAAGTTGTCTCGAAGAAGCTGCATTATCAAGGTGCTGTCCTTGTATGATTCTTCTCCCAAAGTATCAAGTTCAGAGATAGCCTCATCAAAAGCCTGCAATCCATATTTTCACTAACTAATAAATTATAAGATAAATCAAAAATAGGTTATTAGTGAGAAAATAAAAATGTAGTATAGAATATCCCAAAAAACCAAGTGGAGGTGCTATTAATCATACTAGCTTTATGTAAAAAGTTTTTGAAAACGGTACTGCACAACAGAATACAATCCTTTAAAGACAATTGCCTAACGGAATACAATTCTTTAAAGATAAGCACAGAAAACTATAATGTCCTTAAACCTTCTACCATCACAAGCTTATGGACCCTTTTCTCACCATTGTTCAGTCAATGATGTATTAATGCAGCGTATGCTGGGGCCAAATTACGGTAAGACATGTTAGCTACTGTACTTTTGAGAATCTATGCAAGCACTCCTGTAATTCCAGGGGCCTTCCCCCTACTCTTCCTCCGGATCCGATGATACCATCACCCACCAATGGCATCACTACCGCTCCTCATGTGATCTCTCTCATCCCAGTCCCTGAAATCAAAGGCCACAGCACCCAAGGCCCTGAAATCATCCCGTTTGGCACCAGCGACTCACGGCCACCATCCACTAATAACCCATCCATTCCTCTCCTAATCGACTTCAAACAGCCCCCTACTCCTACAGTCTTGTGACCATATTCTCTCCTCTCTTCAGCTTCCGGTTCTGAAGGTGTAATAGTTATATACACATGAATTCTAGCAAGTTTAATTTGCTTAATGGCTCTGGTATTTCAGGTTTTTTTTTTTTTTTGGTGTTGAGAAAGGATTTTTTAGCTAATACAAGGTATGTCAGAATAATTAGTAGTCCAATCATGTTTCACTAGAGAGAAAGGTCAAAGACAATTTATGGGATGATCATGTAAAGGCACATAGTATTGCTTTTATGACGATGTAAAATAGCAAAAATAAATGAATGAATGAATAATAAATAAATAAAAACTATTGTCTCATCTCCAACATATCCAATTCATCCTTACGGTGCCAAATGGGGAAGTTGCAACCGACCAGGCAACAATGCTTAGGACGGCATACTAAGCTCAACACAACCCACACCATGATCATGTCTAAGCATAGCATGGACCCATGTTTGATATAGCATATAAATGGGCCTGACACGGGCTTGACCCAAAAGCAGTTTCCTCCTAAAACATCTTTCACATGGTCTTAGATTATCAAAATATCCCTCAAATGGCCAAAAAATATTAAATCTCAGCAGTATTATTATCATTTGGCTGAGACACCAAAATGATCTTGAGAATTCAATAAATTTATATAATTCCTAAAATTTTCCTATAAATACCATCCAACCCATAATTCTCATTCTCATCTTAAACTCTCAATTCCTACTCTTATTCTAAAAACTAATTTTCTCTTTCCCATCTCAAACTCTCAATTCCCATACTCTTATCCTAATATCTGATTCTCTTTATCTCTTTTATATTTGGGGCATAAAACAAGCACATGAGTAAAAAATGATGATCGCAGAGATAAAAATATTAAGATAGATATACAAATCTATGAATATGAATAGGATAAGAAATAAAAATATTAAAAAGGAAAATCGGAATTAAAGTAGCCTAGTGCACAAAGCCTCCGCCAATGTAAGGTCCAAGAAAGGATTTATTGCACGCAACCTTATCTTGTATTGCAACTTGCAAGAGACTATTTCCACGACTCCAATTCGTGACTTCTAGATCACACAACAACAATAAAAGAAAACTTCAAGAAACATATTTAAAATGACATGGACATATTCTTAGATGGCCAATAAATGTCCTATTTAGGCAATATAAGACCATAACAAATACAAATATTAATAAAGAAAGAGGGAAACCAAAGAAGACTTAGTAACGATAAAATAAAATAAAATTCATTTAAATAAAGAGGAGAATATAGTAGAAGATCAAACCCAGTGACATAATAAGATCCATATAGTTGACCCTACTGAGTAGAATAAAGGCCCAGTTATTATACTATTAATTAAATACATCTTATAATACTATCACCATTATTTAGCTCCGACTCTCATCAGAATCTTCTACTCTTCTTTATAGAGCAAATTTTCACTTTAAATTTCATTATCATAGTTTGATACTTAATTACATCATTGATTCTAATTTAGTTTCATGATTATATTTTGCAAATGGCCAGCACGGACCTTTCAGGGATGGTTCATCATTAGAAAATTGACAAGTTAACCTACGATCAAATAAATCAAATCCAACTGTCAGTGAATACTGAGCAGGCATATCACAAACTAATCATATTAAATTATATATGAACAAGTTCAGAGGACACCAATCAACTTCAAGACCAAGGGTTAGGGTAGTGTAGATGACCCTCAAAACACATGGTACTAGAGCTTCCTATGATAACAGAGGTAAGTGAGTCCTACTTAGGAATCTTTTGATCGTTGAATGCCAAGTAATGAAGAAAGAGTTCAATCTAAGAAATAAGCATGCACACAAACTAAAGAAAAAAACTTGTATATATTTTAATGAATTGTCAACTTACCATGTTAAATCTCATTATTGTTGTTACCAAAAGTAACATTGTCTTTCACTCTTGGTAGTATCATTCACTCACTGAATATATACTGAAGTTTGATTCCCATTCTCAATAATTTACTCTATAAATTTTGTATTTACATCTTCATACAAGAGAACCTTTAAAAATACAATGCAATTGAGAATTACTTTTCAAAAAAAAAAAATTAAATGAAAACTCATTCTTTTACAACATTTTTTTTTAACCATTGCATTAATATTTGATATTAGCAATCTTGTCATAATTCTCCTTATATTTGTTTCACAACATAGGATAGATGATAACATTTTTACTATTAGTTTAAAAATTTAAAATATTCCCGAATTACATATACAGCATATGAGCAAATTCATAATGTAGCATATGTATATGGCATAACTGATAAAAATTTTCCCATTATATTTGATAATGCATCAAAAAATGATGCTACTATAATGAGTTTGAAAGCTAAACCTAGTCCCATATATACACACACACACATATTCTGTCTAGTAACATTGGTGATATCTACACATTTAACTTGTATACTTGCAGTCATAGAAACAAAACAAAAAAACATTGAAGTAATCATATATGTGATTTACTTTGCACATCTTTACTTTAGATCCTTAAGTCAAAACTTTGGATTTTATGATGTTATTTTCGAATCATAAAAGATAGCCCGGTGCACGAAGTTCTCACCAATGCGGAATCCCGATGAAGGGTCTATTATACCATGAGAAATATGATAACACACAAGTGTGTGTGTGAGATCTACAATACCATGAATTTCTTGAGGCGGTCGTAGCCTCTCGTCCATATATAGACCATTGATATGTAATCATTTGAGTCACATGAAAGGGACCAGAGATTGAATTAAATTATGAAGTAAATGTGTTAAATATTTTAGTTTTTCTACTTAAATAGGAAATCATACAACATTCTAGACAAAGACGACTCTGCCCTTGCTGCCATGATACATAATGTACTAACAGTTCTATGTGTCTACAATAGCGTTGGTCTTATTTCATCACATGTACTTGAGTGTGGAATGAAAAGAGTTGACCAAACAAAAAGATGATGGATACATTTACCACAAGGATTGGTGGGATGCAAACGATTGCCAATAAGATAAAGAACACTTATCATTGGAATTTGATTATCAAGATAACGGCCTAGACATTGCAAGACCATCTTGATTATCACGAGACATCACATGCCAAGGTAAGTACATTGAAAATTGAACGTATGGATCCTGATCATTCCAAAAGCGTACACAATCAGCCTATAGCACGTCAAAAAGTCGAGTGTGGCCTAAACAATCTAAAACTGTTCCAATATTTCCCTATAGCATAAGCCAACCAGACCCATGCTCATGTTGGGCCAGTGTCAGGATCAGAAAGGTCATCATGGTCGATTTTTTTTCCCATCTAAATGTACATTTTTAAGTCAGGAAGCAAACTTCCTTTTCATATACGAGTGGATTTGGAATCCCTCCTGTGGTTTAACAATGGAATAGCTTTCCTCTGTTGCAGATAATAATGATGATAGTAATAATTATTTTAGATCTCTAACAGATGCAACAACAATCAAATCTTATCCGACTAGATGAAGTCAACTATATGAATCTTTTTATGTCATTGGACTCTATCTCATATTATATCATCATCTATATTTAAATAAATTTTATCTTATTTTATCATTGCTAACCAAGTTTTTTTTAGTTTTTCTTATTTGATTTGTATATTTATAATAATTTCACATCGTCAAATTAGAACATTTATCGGTCGTCTAAGTACATATCCATACCATCTTCAACGTGTCTCCCAGAGTTTTTCCTCAACAGGTGCAACCATAAATTTCGCTCTAATATTCTTATTTCTTATCTTATCTATCCTCGTATATTCACACATTCACCTTAACATCCTCATTTCTGTAACTCTCATCTTCTGTTCATATGCTCGACTCATAGTCCAACATTCAGATTCATATAGCATAGCAGGTCTAACTATCATTTTGTAAAATTTCTCTTTAAATTTTAAAAGTACTTTACGATCACAAAGAGCATCTGATGTTCTCCTTCATTTCAATCATTCTGTTTGTATTTTATATAAGATACCTCTCTCAATTTCTCAAATGATCCTAAATATTTAAAATTTTCGATTACGAACAACTCATTATCTCTTATTCTAATAATTGTCTCATTTGTATCTAACATTGCTAAATTTAAATTTCATTTAGTCTGCCTTTACTCTACTAAGTCTAAAACCTTTCACTTCTAATATTTCCCTCTAAGATGTTTAACATTTACTTTTTCACATATCTCTTCTATCAATAATATCATCTGCAAATAGCATACACCATGATATCATATTTTAAATGTGTCCAATAAGTTTATGCATGATTAGTGTAAAAAGATAAGAACTTAAAGTTGTTCCTTGATGTAACCATATCTTTATAGAAAACACATCGATTAATCCTCCTAGCGTTTTCACTCTTATCATTACATCCTAATATATATCCTTAATTATTTGTTACACTAACATATTTCTTTTCTAGAATTCTCCAAAAAATTTACTTTGAGACTCTATCATAATTTTTTGAAGTTCTATAAATACCATATATAAATCTTGTTTTTGTTCCCGATACTTATCAATTAGTTATTTGAGAAGATGTATAACTTCTAGTGTTCACCATTTCGGCATAAATCCAAATTAATTTTCGATCGCCATGGACTCCTTCGTTAGTCTTTTTTTCTATTACTTTTTTCCACAATTTCATAGTATGATTCATTAGTTTAATATCTCTATAATTTGCACAATTTTATGTCTCTTTTATTTTTATATAAATGAACTTGAGTACTAATCCTCCACTGATCAAGCATTTTTTTAATTTCCAATATCAAGTTGAAGAACTTTATAAGTTATTCAATACCTTGCTTACCTAGACACTTCCATATCTCTATCGGAATATTATTTAATTCAACTATTTTTCTATTTTGCATCTCATTTAAATCTTGTTCTATTTCTGACAATTAAATTCTATAGTAAAAATTTAAATTTATATACTCTTTTTACCTACTTAAATTGCCTAAGTTAAATTGATCACCTAAATATTTATTAAGAAGTTGATGAAAATACATCTTCCATCACTCTTTTATTTCCTTGCATTCATTTTTAATGCATTTTATTTGGGTAAGATCTCTAGTCTTTCTCTTTCTAGCTTTAACTATTCTATAAATATCTCTTTCCTTTTCTTTTATATTCAGTTGTCGATAGAAATGTTCAAAAGTTTCATTCTTAGCTTCACTTACTATTTTCTTGGTCTCTTTTTTGGCTATTGTATTTCTTTTAATTTTCTTTGTTCTTAAAAGTGTATAATATTTTATAGGTTGTTTGGTTTCCCTTCACTATCTCCTATACTTTCTCATTCTACTACCAAGATTTTTTATTTGGTGGTATACATCCCTTCGACTCAAGTACACCTTTGCCGGTCATTTTTAACTTTAATATCATCTTGGCCCATGTCATATTTGAATCATTATATATCTCTCCTAATACTTGTTCTCCTACTTTCTTTTTAAATATATTTTGTTTCTCGTCTTTTAACTTTCACCATTTAATTTTAGAAGTCATACATATTTTTCTTCTATTAATGTTATGTTAAAGTTGCATATCCAACACTATCAAGTTATGTTGGGTAGTAAAATTTTCTCCAGAAATGACCTTATAATTTTTACATATCTTTCTTCCTCACCATAAGAAAGTTAATTTGTGATTTATGATTCTCACTTTTAAATGTGACTAGATGTTCTTCTCTTTTCTTGAAAAAAATATTGATTAGTATAAGTTCATATGTAATCGCAAAATCCAATATAGTTTGTTCTTCTTCATTGCTTGTTCCAAACTCATAATCTTCGTGCACTCTATTATATTCCTCTTTTTTTTTAACTCCTACATGCTCATTTAGATCTCATCCTATTAAAATTATTTCATTTGCTGAAATTCTTTGTAATACCTCATCTAAGTCTTCCTAAAACCTAGTTTTAGTACCTTCATTTAATCCTCTTAATCACTAGCTTAAGAGTTATAATCCTATCCCCTTTTTTACTTACTCTTACTACTTCATACTTTAATAAGCTATCTACAATAATACCTACTTTATTTCTTGTTTTACTCTTTCCTATATACTATAACTTAAAACTTGAAATCTCTATCATTTTTGCCTTCTTTGCTACCCAATTTGTCTTTTGTAAATACAAAATTTTTATTCTTCTTCTAATCATAGTTTTTACTACATTCATAATTTTACCAGTGAGTGTTCCTATGTTTCACATTTCAAATCTAAAACAATAAATTTTTCTATAATATTTATTGTTATCCAACCTATGATGTAAAAATTCTTGCATATTTAACACTATACTCAAGTTCTCACAAAAAAATAATGGTCTTTGCCGAGATGTTACAGTCGAACCTTGCGACGCATTCCTTTGGGAGAAGGACCTAGCATTAGCACAATAACTTGATAGATTCATTCATTGAAATTTGCCTGAATTCAATGTTGGTTGAAAACCTAACGCAACTGGCAACTTTTTTCATCCGAGCTTGGGATCAGCAACGGCGGGTCCAACAAATGCATGCAATGTAAATCCATTCGATGTTATAATAGTCAAAAGCATTGAAAATTATTATTAGGTATACAATTTGGCTCAATAGATATTAATACCCATGCACTTTTTTTAGTGGAAAAATATGTACAGTTGGATAACTATAAGCCCAATGATAACTTCTCGAGACTTGCTTTTCTTTAATTTTTCTCATTTGTGATTGTGGGCTGAAGAAGCTGACATAATGGTAATGCTGACTAAAGAGTTTAGAAACTAGACATAGTAGTCCCCTTTGAGAAGCTTCCAAGATGACCAGAGACTTAAGCAAGGCAAGACTGGTTTGAATTGACATATCTAGACCTTAATTTTGACAAGTTGTTGTAGTAACAGTAACAATTAGTGTTTGTGGTACTCATGCACAAGTATGCACCAATTTACTTTTATTTCCCAGTGTACTGCTGTTAATCAAAAATCAATGCAAGATCGTCTTTCTTTTTATGGTATTAACATGTGAAGATTTTGATTCTGCTACTGATTACATGACTCATTCTTGGTTGTTTGTTCGACCAGATATAAAATACAAAGGGATAATGTAACAGAAGAACTGGATCTCAAGTTGCATAAATGTCCACATGCCCATTTTTCATGTTGATCTAGCCAGGACAAAAAAATAGTACATAACTAGAATGAACTAGGAGTGAAGAACTGCATGGCCTTTAGAAATAACAAGGTGTTACACCAAACCCTAAAAATTTGATGATCAGATATTATATAGATAACTTTAAAATCCATAATACTTTCTTCCCTTGGTATGTGAGACAAGAGAGGATAACAGATTTCACAAAAAAACAAAAAAAAGTAAGCTCTCTCATTCCCTTCCCCTCCTCTCCCTCACTCCCATCCTCTTCGTGTGCACCAATGTTTTCCTTGCAGTTTTAAACAGCTCACCAACACTTTAAAAAAATAAGATAAATTCATAACTGGTCAAATAAAAAACAATGCAGTTGAATTCGAACCAGTTCAGAATTCATCTTCATCTGAACTGATCATCACTTGAGCTCCAAACTCTTAAACATCATGACTATTTTCCCTAAGGCTTTTAGGTTCTCAACTTGATATCCACAATATTATAGCGAAGAAATAAAGTATGTGTATAACTCAAGTATTCATAGTCACAACAATGCTATGCTTTTATGTATTCATATACAAGAAAAGAGAATAACAAAAATCCATGTATTGCAACTACTAAAGGCTAGCAAAGTAGAGCCCATCCTGCCATTCAACCATACGCATAGGCTATATCATTATTATGACCTGCATTGTTTTGATCATCGAATATTAGTTTCATCTTTCACGCCTACAATTTAATTAATCAACTCGTACCATACATGTTCATATCCAGATTATGCCTTTTTTTTCATTTAAGGAGCTATATTTGCTCACCAACAATAAAAAATTTTCTTTACTGCTCTTAGTAACAAAATAGATTCACACATGTTCAAACAAGCATTACATGTGTGTCAGGAATGTCAGAAAACTAAAGAATGTAATTTTGCTCTCAGATCTACATGAGGAAAAAAAAGATTGAGAGATAAACCTGCTTTGCAAGGCTGCAAGCACGGTCTGGTGAGTTCACGATCTCATAGTAAAAGACAGAGAAGTTTAGTGCCAGCCCAAGCCTTATAGGATGAGTAGCAGCCAAATCAGCTAAAGCAATATCCTGTTATGCATTATAGCTGCTGTCAGATACTTGTAACAGAATTTACAAAAAAAATGTTGGAAAGCAGGTAAAGAAGAAATATGATTTAAACATAATGCTACAATGGACGACTGACACATTATGTAGACTCTATGCAAAGATAAGATTTTTCACAAACTAGCGGGTTACTAAAGCTAGTTCAATGCAAACTCTAGAAAATGTACAAAAAAACAAAAATAGTAGAGAAAAATCTTCCTTTGCACACATATAAAGACACGAAGAGACTATTTATGTGGTCCCAGAATCAATTACTTGGTTTCCAACAAGAAAATAAAAGCTAGTTATTTTGTTTCATTAATCCATCCTACCTGACTTTTTATATATTTATTTACCGAATAATTGGATCAAAACATCAGGGAAAGATACAATGAACGAATAAGCAGCAGGAGCTCAATTTGTAATATTGCATACCTGTGCAGATTCGTATGCCAAAAGAGTGTTTTCAGCAGCTTCTTTCCTCTCTGCTCCAGTCTTGAACTCAGCCAGGTACCTATGCCCATAAACCATATAAGATAACAAGAAAAAGAGAGAGATAATAGCAAATTTTTAGTACAAAAATATGCAATAAGACAAATGCGCTTATCTAACCTGTGGTAGTCACCCTTCATCTTAAGATAAAAGACCTTGGATTCTGCACTGGTGGCAGAGGGGACGAGGTGGGAATCAAGTAGCTTCAAAATACCATCGCAGATCTTGCTGAGTTCTGCTTCGACCTCGGCTCGATAATTTTTTATCAAAGAAACATGGTCTTCGTTGCCGCGGCTCTCCTCCTTCTGCTCGATGGAGGAGATAATTCGCCAGGACGCCCGACGAGCTCCAATAACATTCTTATAGGCTACTGAGAGGAGGTTGCGCTCCTCGACGGTGAGCTCCTCCCCGTTGATCGTCTTCACCACCTTTTCCATGAACTCTACCATCTCCTCATACCGCTCCGCCTGTTCAGCCAGCTTGGCCAAGTAAACATTCTCCTCACGGGGCGATTCCACCGGCGTCATTTTGCTAGATCTCGACTACAAATTTCCTCCCTGGCAAGCCATCAACACAGATCATCATCAACAATAGTTTCATGAAAACCCAACGCAGGGATCAATCAATCACGAAGGCAATTTAAACGTCGGGAAAAGGAAGCCACGGACAGAGATCCTATGCCTAAATTAGCACGCAAATGTTTTCCTCAGAAGAATGTAACTTTTTGATGAAGATCTACTGAAATCCACAGACGAAATCGAAGCCGAAAGCGAGATCAGGCCTTCGCCGATTAGGGTTCGTCGTCCTCACCTTCGTCTTTTCTCTTTGGAAGAGGCCAGGCGATCGATCGGATCGGAATCCGTGGTCTGTTTTAGGTTATTTTAGGAGTGGGAAGAGAGGACTACGAGTGAAGAGACGACGGCACCTTGTTTAGCTGTGCATCCGTCACCCAAATGAATACCTTTCAGGTAGAGGTATGTCCCACACCATTGTAGCAATGGAAGTGCGGGTCGTCGAAACGTATGAGTACCGAAAGAAAGGATAAGACAGCGGACAGCGCAAACCTAACTGCCAAAATTCCGCCCGCCCGCGTCGTGCGACCGCAGAAAGGGGCAGGGCAAGGCAAAGCCGAAATCCCCTGTCTTTCCTCAATCAGGAAACAGGGTCATCTCGCTAAACCGACCAGCCGAGAGCTGACAGCGAAGCCTTTAGACCACTCGGCATCAGCCTCGCGTCCGTTCCAAGTGGCAATTTATCCAACCGTCCGCCAGCCCAAACGCTATATTTAGCCTTCCATCGGATTCGCTATTACGCTAGATTCCGTTTTCCCTTTTAGAACTGTCGAATCGTCCGTTGAACATTCCAATAGTCCACGTGTCAGTATTTATGCAGCATGGTAACTTTTAAATTGCTGGGGACTAAATCAGGCGATCCGGTTGATTATTTATGGGCAAATTGCAATCGGTCCACCCGTCTAACGGACGGTGGGATCTCTCGTCTTGCACGGCATCCACGGCTTTATATAGCTGGTCTTCGCTTCGATCTCCGTCGGTCGCTTTGGCCGGAGGCGAACAATGCTCCTTCGCAGCGCTTCTACGCCTTTGCTCAGCCCGCCATGGTCTCCCGCCCCGGGGCATGACTTAGCCGGCGGGGCCGGGTCGGCGGAGCTACAAGTGCGGCACCAGCTGTCGCGGGCACGCTCGATGGCCCACTTCGCGTCCTGCTTCTCCGCCTCACCGCCGCCCATCTCCCGGTGCCGCTCCGTGGAGGAGCGCGAAGTGTCCGAGGCAGTTTCCAAGGGGCGGTCCTCTGTTTGCGCCTCCCCTGCCTCGCCGCTCGGCCGGGTCCTGACGAGCTCGGGATTGGACCGCAACCGCGTCACTGTTGCCTCGCCCAAGACTGGAGGACGTCCCGCCTTGTTTGAAGTGGGCGACGGAGGATCCGGTGGTGAAAGCGGAAGACGCGGGAGGGTGATAGGAGGAGGAGGAGGAGGAGGAAATGACTGCGGTAGCGATGCCATGGATGCGCATTACACGCAGATGATTAAAACGGAACCGGGAAACTCTCTTCTTTTGGGGAACTACGCCAGGTACTTGAAAGAGGTGAGCGCCATTTCCATAAAATAGAGGGTCTAAAGGTTAATTTCACTTACGTATGCTTATCGATTTTTCAATTTCGATTCGATTTTGATCGGTTTTAGATTCGTCGACGTTGAAATCGATCCGAACCGATTCAAAATCGATTTCGATTCTAGAGTTTTAACTTTGGAATCAATTCAATCATATCTGAACCGATTTCGAACCAATTTTAAAATGATTCCGGACCGATTCCGAAATGGTTTCGAACCACTTTTCTCGAATTTGTGCTTCCAAATTCATATAACATGTTAGTGATTCTATTCTTTTTTTTTTATCACAAAATAATTTTGTAAATATATTAACATGTTAAGAATTTTCATCTTTAAATTAGTAATCGAAACCGTATCTAAATTTGAATCGGAAACGATTCCGAATCGATTTCGAAATGATTCCAAAATCGATTAGAATCGATCTGGAATCAGAACGGTTCCATTTCGATTTCATAATCAGTTCATTTGAATCGATTCTGATTTTGAATTTAACAGATTAGTTTCGATTCGATTCCGGATCAAATCAATCCTTTAAACATGCTTAATTTCACCCCTACATTATAATTTTTACAATCTTTTAAATAAATAAATAAATTTTTATAGATCCGAGGTGACATTGGTAAAGCAAAAGAACAGTGCGAGCGAGCAATGCTAATGAACCCAAGCGACCACGAGGTACTAACCATGTACGCGAACTTGGTATGGGAGGGCAACAATGATGCTCCCCGAGCCGAAAGCTACTTCGATCGAGCCATGAAGGCTGCTCCCGATGATTGGTAATTAACAACAAATTGCATCGCAATCAATAATATAATTAACAAGGTTGTCATTGACTAATCATGATTAACTTATTGCAGTTACACAATGGCTTCTTATGCCAAGTTTTTGTGGGACGCCGAAGAGGAAGAGGAAGAGGAAGAGGAAGACGAAGGAGTTAGGGAAGGCCGGGGCAACGACCAGGCTTGGATTTTCCAAGCACCTCGTGAACGCATTGCTGTCGCTTAAGAAACCACTTCGTCGTCCTAATTTCGATTGAAATTTCAATTGAGTATTACTAATGTTTGAAGAAATATGATACCGTGGATATAATTTTTTATTACTGTGTTGCTAATTTATAATTATGTGTTTTTGCGAAGAAATATTAAAGAATATGGAGATATTGGACCACTATTTTAATTAATGCGAATGACAATGGATAATTATCTCCGATAATAAAATTATTTTAAAGAGTAAGAGTTATAAAATTTTTAATTACGGGGCATGAACAATTTTATATATACAATTTCTGATTTAAAATTAAAACTATTACAACTATGATTTAAACAAATTATGGTAAACAATTATTAATTCAATTTGATACGTGTTTATTATTTAATTCAAAATTGGGGGGAAAAAATTAATTTCATTTTATTTCTCTAACTAGTTTCGATTGATATATTTAGTTTGGGATTGATACTATTTGGAATAAAATAAATTCAAATGGTCTGCACAAGAATTTAATAATTAAATATCGATATAATTTTCTTTAAAAAAGGAAAAAAGAAAACTCATTCATGAAACGACAATATATTTATAAAACGTAAAATTATTAAATATTCTTGCAAAATTTAATCTAATCTACTTGTCTACTTAATGTCATGAATCAATAAATTAAATATCATACTATACTAATGGTTCTTCGATATATCCACTTAACTTTTAATTCAATAAACCTTATAATATTAACATAATATATAAATATATATGATATTGACAATTAAGTAGTTAAAACATAAACTTGCTGATCTTAACTAATTAATAATTAATCACCATCATCCTTGTCCAAAGCTTTGGCAGCCGCCTCAGTCAGCATCTTCTGCACCTTCTCCTCAGTGGCTATATCCAACGCCTTCTCCTCTTGCTCCTTCATGTACATCTGAAAGAACTCCTTGTTCTCTTTCTCCAACTCCTTCCACACTGTTCATTTATTGCAATCAAAATAATTAATGATACACAACAACAACAATAACAAGTCAAATAATTAGTTACTATGATGCACTGTATAAAATGTTAAATGGTAATTTATAATTGAATAGTATGGAGTATTAATTGTGTTTATGTTTCCTAGATGTCAAAATTTTGCTTATAGTATTCAATATCTTTATTTTTTTTTTCAGATAGTCAAAGTTTATTTTCTAAGCTAATTAAAAGTTAGTTGTAGTTTATATTTTTTATGCAATTAATATAGTTTGGAAGCATTCTACTATAAATCAATGTATTGCATATCTATGAAAAATATAAGGAAAGATCAAGAGTTAAAGAAGCATATTTGAATCTTCGCCAAATTTTCTTTCTTTTTTCTTCTATCTTCAACAAATTTGATATCAGAGCTTATTTCTATTTTCAAAAAAGATGGTTCTATCAAATCCAAACTCTATTTGGACTTAAGGGGGAAATTAGAGACCGCTCTACTCAAGGGAGAAATTAGAGACGAGTTTTATTACCTTCAACTCACATCCACTAAAGTTCTCATTGGAGAATGCACAAATAAATCCTCCTGGCATACACGACTTGGTCATCCATCCCTTCATCTCGTTCAAGAAATCATCAATAAGTTTAACGTACCAACCTTCTTAGGGTCCCATTCTCATTCTTATGAAGCATGCATGAAAACAAAGTGTCATACATTACCTTTTGTCACTTCCTCTCATGTGTCTCATTTTCTTTTACAAATAATTCATTCTGATGCGTGGGGCCCTTCTCTTATTTTGTCAAATCAAGGTTTTTTTTATTATGTGATTTTTATTGATGACTTTAATAAATTTACTTGGGTCTTTCACATGAAATGAAAATCTGATCTTCTTGATATTTTTTATCGATTTCAAAGGCATGTCGAACGTTACTTTGCCCGTAAAATACTCTCTCTCAACTCTGATTGAGGTGGAGAATATCAAGTGATTCATCGTTATCTCGACTCCTCAAGCATTCTCCATTGAGTCTCATGTCCTCACACTCCTAAATAAAATGGTTTCGCAGAAAGGAAACATCGTCATATAATCGAAACGGTCTTAGCTCCTCAATCATGCATCAGTTCCACTTAAATTTTGGGATGATGTTGTCCATATTGTTGTTTATCTTATCAATCGTCTATCCACCCTATTGCTTCAACATAAATATCCTATGAAAAACTCTTTAATCAACCTCTCAACTTCATGTTCTTACGTATATTTGGTTGCGCATGTTATCAATGGTTACGATCATACTTTAAACACAAACTTAATTCTCGTTCTCAACAATGTATTTTCCTTGGTTATAGTAATTTGTACTATATATATATATATGTTATTTTTTATGAATCTCTATTTCCATTTGCAGCCACAACAATATCTCTATCCTCGCATGTCATTTTTTCGACGAGACATATTGCAACTACAAGAAGGGATGACATCTTAGATCCTTCTCCAGAACTCTCTAAAAACTCTTTTATACCATAGATTCACTCCAAGCGTCTACTTCCACAAGGGGTAACATGCAGTGATAATATTAGAAGGGACAACATTCAAGAACCTATTCTGTGTCTAATCTCAAAATCCTCATTAGTCAAAGATAATATACTTTCTTGTTCGGGATCCTCAGATAAAGCAAGGTCGTTGTCAAAATCAACTTGTCAATCTACTTCCTCATCACCTTCAACGAGTGATTCAAATGATGGTGTGCCTCATCGCATTCTCCCCTTGAGCGGCATATATGCATGTTGTCCACCAATGACAACCCATCATCCTCTTCCTCGAGTTCTAGTGGTCTCCTCAAAATTTGTTGAACAAACTTATTTTTCACAGGTAAACAAGGATTCAAATTGGCGTAATGTAATGACTACATAATTTGATGCACTTCTTCACAATGAAACTTGGAGCCTAGTTTTGCGCACTCCCTCCATGAATGCAATGAGCTCTAAATTGATATTTCACCTTAAAATCGAGCTGATGGTTCTCTTAAACGATACAAAAGTACAATTAGTAGCGAAAGAATTTAGTCAACAATCAGGTATTGACTTTAATGACACCTTTAGCCCAGTTATCAAAATCACATCTGTCAGATTATTATTATCAATATTTATAAGTTCGAACTTGCCTATTCGACAACTTGACGTTTCTAATATATTTCTTCATGGTCATAATGAGGAAACCGTATTTATGGAGCAACTATCTGGATTCATTCATCCATAATTTTCAACTCATGTTTGTAAACTCAAAACATCTATATATGGTCTTCGGCAAACTCCTCGAGCATGGTTTCATCGTTTATCTAACTAATTACAAGCTCAAGGATTTTTCTAGATAAAAAACTGATTCTTTCCTATTTTTTAAATGTAATGATGGATCTATAATATTTTTTATTATTTATGTGGATCACATCTTAATAACCGAAAATGATCAAAAGGGCATCACAAATTTATTAAATCTTCTCAATTAAGAATTTCCTATCTAAGATTTGGGTAATGCTCGATTTTTTCTTGGTATTGAACTTATCCCGCATGATGAAGGTTGTCTTCTCTCTCAAAACAAATCCATTGTTGGACTTCTTCAAAGAGCTAAAATGGATGCAACACATTCGATTTCCACACAAATTACTATAAATAATCACTCTATACCATCATCCTCACATGCTATGTATGATCATCAGATTTATCGAAGCATTTTTGGAGCCCTACAGTATGTTACTATCACACGACCTGATATTACATTTGCGGTAAGTCATGTATGTCAATTTATGCATGCTCCTACTGAACAAAATTGGAAATATGTACAAAGAATTCTTCGCTATCTTAAAGGTACTATTCTACATGACCTTCTTTTATATCATTATTCATCTCGAGATTTATACACCTATAGTGATGCAGATTGAATGAGTTCTCTTGAAGATAGACTCTCTACCAGTGAATATGTAATATTTCTTGGATGAAAGCTTATGTCATGGAATTCGAAAAAATAACTTATAGTTTCATGCTTAAGTACCGAGACTGAGTATAAAGCTATAGCCAATACAACATATAAAATTATTTGGCTTCAATTATTTCTTTTTGAATTACATCTTGTGTCAAATACCACACCAAAAATTTGGTGTGACAATATTGGAGCGACATATCTTATAGCAAATCCGATCTTTCATGCTCGTACAAACACATGTGGAAATTGATTTTCATTTTGTTCGGAAGTGAGTTGCAACAAAACAATTATTTATCTTATACATTTCTGTAGAAGATTAAATCGTTGATATCTTTACTAAACCATTATCTAGATATCGTTTCAATAAGTTAGCAATCAAACTCAACATGAAAGGTCTCCCGTTGAATTTGTAGGGGGATAAAAGAGAATTAATTAAATAGACTTGGTCAATTAGATAGAATAAATTATTCTTATCTAGAATATTTTAATTGAATACTTCAATTGATTTGGTCTTGTAACATATCTATAGAATGCCATGTTTATGTACAAACAAATCAATAAAAAGGATCTTTCAATTATTTTCATCGTTCATGTTATGTTTAAAAAAATTGTCAATCAAATTAAGAGTTGTGGAGATGTTATTCCTGAAAAGAAGGTTGTTGAGAAAATCTTGAGAGGGTTTCCTTAAAAATTTGAGCATATAGTTGTTATTAAGGAAACAAAAGATCTCACAAGGTTTACACAAAATGAACTTATGGGATCTTTAGAAGCATATAAGAGAAGAGTAAGCAAATACAATAATCAACCTATGGAGAATGCTTTCCAAGCAAAGGAGGATAACTCCAAGACTTCAAAAGCATAACAAAAAGGTAGAGGGAACTCATTTCGTGAACAAATTAACAATAAAAATCATGGAAGGAATTTTCAAAGCAGAGGAAGAGGTAGAAGTGACTCTCATAACAACAAAAATATGTTAATTCGAATTCTCACTATTTCATTTGTAGAAAGTTGGTCACGAGTTCAAGAATTGTTATTTTAATGTACTAGATGCAAAATTCCTAATCATTCCGATAAAGATTGATGGTGGAAAGAAAGAAAATCAAAAAGGGAAAAAGATAGTTAATTTTTCAACAAAAGATGATGACAATAAATTGTTCTTTTCTACTATGAATGATGAAAAATCTAATAAAATATAGTATTTAGATAGTGGTTACAACAATTATTTAACTAAAAATAAGTAAGCATTCAAAGAGCTAGATAAATATTATTCTTCTCGTGTTGAACTTGGTGATGGAGAGCAAGTAAGGATTGAAGAAAGGGAGTTGTTGTAGTTCATACAAGTGGAGGTAACAAAAAATGTATTCATGATGTGCATGATTCTCCTAATATTTTTCAGAATCTTTTGAGTATTGAACAAATAATAAGAAAAGGTTACAAGCTATTCTTTGATAATAATAGATGTGAAATTTTTGACAAAAAATTTGGTGAATAAATTATTGTCACGATGATGACTTCTAAAAATCTTTTTCCCTTCAATAGGAAGACATTTCGAAATACTGCCTTTAGAATTAGAAGTGTTGATGAATTTTATCTTTGCATTTGAGATATGAGCATTTGAATCTTAAAGGTCTGCAATTATTAAAATAAAAGAATATTGTCATTGGACTTTTATAAATTGAGAAGTAATATGAAGTTTGTGAAAGGTTGTGTCTATGGAAAAATGTGCTTCCATTTCCAAAAATAATTTGGAGAGCTCAATCCCCTCTTGAGCTAGTGCATGTGGATATTTGTGATTCAACTAGAACTCCTTCTCTTAGCAACAAGCAGTATTGTCTTCTCTTTGTCGATGATTTCATTAGAATGATGTGGGTTTATATTATTAAGAAAAAAAAGATGAAGCTTTCACTAAATTTTTACACTTTAAAACACTTGTTGAAAAATAAAGTGGTTGTGTTTTAAAGATCCTAAGGATAGATCATGGAGGAGAGTTCATTTACAAGCCTTTTCTTAATTATTGCAAAGAATAGGACATTCAAAAACAACTTACAATCATATACACCACAATAAAATGTTGTCGCCGAAAGAAAAAATAGAACAATTATAGAAGTGGTCAGAAGCATGTTAAAAAGCAATGGACTTCCTAATAAATTTTGAGCCGAAGCTATGAATATTATTGTGCATATTCTCAATTGTTCTCTTACAAAAGTAGTTCGAAGTAAAACTTCTTTTGAAGCATGACATGGTAGGAAACCAATAGTAAATCAATTTAAAGTTTTTGGATGTGGTTCTTATGCTTTTGTTCAGGATACAGAAAAGTTTGATGAAAAAGAAGAAAAATGTATTTCCATTGGTTATGCTAATCAATTAGTGCTTTCAAGAGATATGTTTTTAATGAAACATCAATATGGAAATGGGAAGCTGAAAAAGTTGGAGTGCCTATGGAAGATGTATATTTTGAACCAAATTAAAGCAATCAGTTAAAGACGTTGATTTGTTAAAAAGTGATATGAAGGTGATTTAGATTAAGAAACTCCTCCAAGAAGGTATCATTCCTTGGCAGATATTTATGAATCCTGTAATGCTATATTTTTTTACTTGTGAACTACAATATTTTCAGGAGCATTGAGAAAAACCATGAATGAAAAAGTAAAGAGCATTGAGAAAAATCATACTTAGTAGTTAATAGACCTTCCAAAAGGAAAAGAAACAATCACTTTAAAATGGATCTATAAGATCGTGTATAATGAAGATGACAATATACAAAACCATAAGGCAAGGTTGATGGCAAAAAGATATACTCAATAATTCAGTATGGGTTTTAATAAAACTTTTGCTTTTGTAGTCCATATAGAGACTATTAGAATTTTCTTGTCTCAGCAACTTAACTAGAATTGCAAGTTTTTTAACTTTATGTTAAATCGGCTTTTCTAAATGGAGAGTTAGATGAAAAGATTTATGTCAAACAACCTCAAGGATATGAAGTAAAAGAGAAGGAATAAAAGGTTTATAAGTTGCATAAAGCACTTTATGAGCTAAAAAAGCTCCGAGAGCAAGGAATCACAAAATTGATGCTTATTTCTTATAAAATGATTTTATGAAAAGTCCATCCGAACCATCTCTCTATATGAAGAAAAATGAAAATGATTTTTTGATAGTTTATCTCTACATTGATAATCTAATTTATGCATGAACTAATGTAAGAATGGTGCAATATAATCATTCAAAGAAGCAATGATGAAAGAATATGAGATGATGGATCTTGGATTGAAGAAATATTTTCTTAGAATTTAAGTGAAACAATCAAAAGGAGAGATTTTCATTACTCAAGAAAAATATGCAGTTGATTTGCTCAAAAAAATTTGAATGGAAAATTACAAATCGACAACAACTCCTATGGAGTTCAATGAAAATTACAGCAAAATGATGGAGCAGAAAAGTATGATACACACATTTATTGACCTAATATTGTATACCGACAACAACTGCAATCAAGTTTCATTTTATGACAGTAAAAAGCTTCGTTATCTTCAAGGGACTAAGACATTGGGAATCAAATATACGAAAGAAGAAGACAAGGAGTTAGTTTTTGTGATAGTGATTGGCCTGGAAGTCACTTTAACATATTTGTTTTATTTGGGATCTAAAATTATTTCATGGAATTAAAAAAAAACAGAGTTCAATTGCATTGTCATTCACAGAGGTTGAATATATTGTGACAAATAAAGCTATTCGTGAAGCAATTTGATTAAGAAGAATTTTGATTGATTTACAATAAAAAAGATACAAATCCTACTCTTATTTATTGTGATAATCAATCTACAATTTCAATGTCCAAGAATCTCGTATGACATGGAAGATCAAAACGTATAGAGTTACGACATAATTATATTCGTGATGAGTTTCAAAAAAGAAAGAAAATTTATCTGAACTTCATCAAGATCACGGATCAGCCAGCTGATATTCTTACTAAAATTGTATCTATTGAAAAGCTTGAACGATTTAAATACATCAAGAAGATTACAAATTAAAAGGGAGTGTTAAATGATAATTTATAATTGATTAGCATGGAGTATTAATTGTGTTTATGTTTTTTAGATGTCAAAGTTTTTATTTTTTTTATTTACAAACAATCAAAGTTTATTTTCTAAATTAATTAAAGATTAATTACAGTTTATATTTTCTAAACACTCAATGTAATTACGAAGCATTCCCTAATAAAAATATGAGGAAAGATCAAAAGTTAAAGAAGCATATTTGAATCTTCCTTTTTCTTTTCTTCTATCTCCAACAGTAAAGACCTTCCCAAGCCATGCTATATGCAGTCTACTGCATGCATGCAATAAATACAGAATGAGAATGATGCTATATTATATGTATGTATATGATATATATATATACCAGTGGAAGTGATGACAGGTTTGATATTGGCGTGCTCGGAAAGGGCCTCGATGCATTGCTCCTTGTTCATGTGGAATACCAGGCATTGCTCGATCAAATGTTGCACCTACGATCGAGAAACAGATAGATATTCGAAGTTATTATTAATTTAAGATCTGCAGAAACACGATCGATCATGATCTTACCATTCTAATGTAGGAAGCCGATGAAGGTTCACCCATGCTCAGCTTCGAACAAAGAAATGTTTTCCCCAGTAAAAATGCAGCGATCGCTGCAACTCTACAAGCAGCTGAGAAAGTGAAAATGGAGTCGGATCATTTTTAAAGAAGATGCGAGAGGGAGGGGACGACGCATGTGGACCCGCGGTCACCCGAGCGACGCCACGCCATTGGCAGGGATCGGATAAGGAGATCTGGCGCGACGGTCCCGCGTTAGATTCGCTTCGCGGCTACCGCCTCCAAGACGAATGGGATAGCGCCACGGAAGCAACGAGGGCACAGCAGTTTGTCGTGCTGGATTTGGATCGATGCAACTCGCGCCGACGGCGGAGATTGCGCCCCCGACGTCGCTGGCCGCGTGGGCCCGCTGCCGACAGAGGTACGTAGCGGTCGGTCGCCGGACCGGAGGAACGGCGGGAGGAGCTGCCGTCTCCGGTCAAATCATCTGTCCTCGTTCCGTACGCGTCGTCATTAATTCTGCTATCGAGTGATATTTGCAGGTGCGGATGAAAGAAAGGTACGGGGGGAATATTCTGATCGCACGCCAACTACCTGTGACCGCGGGGCCGACAATGGAGGAGTCGCCGTCAGATTGCTGCCAAAGCATTTCGGAGGGATTGCTGTTGATGCCCGATCGTGATGGGAGCGCGCGGGGACGACGAGCCGTGATCGCTGTCTGTGGACTGTGGTCGTCAGATTAATTGCTATTTTCCTGATTGCTGCGTATCCACCGCTTGATTGGATGGTGGGATCAGCGATGACGTCATCGGCCGAATTGTGGGTGCAGATGAGTGCACATGGAACACTGATCGACTGCGTATGCTTCGCGCTGCATGTCCTACGATGTGGAGAATCCAACGATCTAACAAGCAAAAATAAATTGGGTTGGTGTTTAATATTTTTTATCATCGATTTCTCGACAAGAACTAGTCTTAGAAGAGAGCTGCTGGGGCTCTCATGCAGAGCCCAAAAAAAATTTTCACAAGGAGGATTTCATTTTCAAATTTTTTAATAAAAAATGGAATTCAATTTCTAAATTTCATTCGAGGTTCTAAGTTCAAATTCTAAAATTAGAATCGGCTCTGCTCTCGATGATATATAACAAGAAAAATAAATCAAGAAAAACTATGTCTCTTGATTTATTGATTAAAAACGACGAAGAACTTCTGAATCCAAAATGAGAATTTTAAATTCCACGTTGAAATTCGATCCTTATATATTTATAACAGCATCTATGTTGCTCTCTAGCCAATCGACCATAGAGTCGTCAATTTGAACATTAGAGTCGTCAATTTGGATTGGATCCATCGGATTGATTCGTCTCGTCAAATATTTTAAACCAATTAGATTAAAATTTTACCAACTCAAATCCGCTGCGAATTTAAAAGGATCAATTCGCACATATTACGGGTCAAGACCGATCATGCCGTGATAGATTTGGATTGGCTTGCGCGTTTAAAAAATTAAAAGTTCTTCTCTTTCTCATAAAACATGAATTTCTAATTTTTCCATGCATTTGTTATATTAAATGAATTTAATTTATTTTATCATACTCAATTAATATAAAAAAATAATCTTTACGGAGAAAATCAAATAATGTGCAGAGTTGTATCGATGAATAAGAATCAATCTCTATTAAATACGAAATGTCGATTTTCCACTATGTCTAAATACTAATAAGACAAATATTTGTCACGATTAATCTTTTTCGAATTAATTGTAAAATTAATCGACAATGACATTGAGACAAATGAATCGTCTTTTATCCGGAGAATTCGTCACGTGATTTGAATTCGAAATTAAATCATCTTCCTAAAAATCCACATCGTTCTCAACAGATATCGAGGGGGTTCACCTGGGCAAAGGACAAATAAAAAAGAACGATGCTTACAAACAGAAGGATCAGAATCAATCGTTCGAAAGAGGTTCGATGAGATATTTTAGGCCAACATTCTGGTGCAGGAAGAAGGCCCTGCATGACCTTATCTCTTCTCATGGTCTCTTACGTTTTAGATCACAAATTGCTCTGAGCGACCACAACACTACGATCGAGGAGGATTGATAAGGACCGTTGAATTGATAGATTTCAATTTTTTAACTAAAGAGAAAGACACAAGCCTAATCAAAATAAGTACTACAACTTTACTCCATCATCTTAATAGAAATATTTATAAAAAAAACATGAATAATTTTGATTTTCTGAATTCAAATAACTTTTATTTATCTTATTTGCCACGATTTACTTATCTTATCTGTCACGACTCATAGAATCTTCTATGATTTATTATTCAGAGTATTTAGTTTTGAACAAAATTGACCCTTTTAATTTATATCTTTTATAATAATTATAAGATATGGGACCGTAAAAATGATAAATATTATTTCACCGGACTATTCTCTGGGTTAATCATCGGTTCAAAATTTTTCCCCAGATTAATAGTAAAAAAATAATTAAAGATTTTATATAATGTGCTACAGTATTTTTTTTTACTCCGAATTGACATCCAGATAATTTACCATGTGGCTTCGCCCTTGAACACACCAAAAAAAAAAATAAAAAAGGGCTGTGGTAATAATAAGGAAAGATAAGATTTAATCTCCTTTTGGATAGGATAGAGAGACATTTTTTTTATATCCTAATTTGTAGGGTAGAGAAGGAGAAGATAATTATTTAATTTGTTTAAAATTTAAAATTTCTAATTTAGCATTGTCTTTCCTCTTATTCTCTATGTTCGTAGTATTGAAATTATTATATTTATTGTATGAATTTGATCATTACTATAAATACTAAAAAAAAACTATAAAAAAAAGACTTATAATACTTTCTTCAGATTTTTTTTAAATTTTCGGATCTGTAGAGATGATGATCTCTCAATCGTTTGTCCATCGTCTGGAAGACAATTATCAATGAAAAGTCTCTTATGATCCACGAACCAAAATTCGGTCGCGCTTTGGTGTTTTCAAAATCTCTCCGTTCTCTCCGACAAAACTTTCACAGTGATTTCGACAGGGATGCACACTTATTTATAGGTGTTTGGCAGCACCTTAGCACTGCCTTAGGTGCATCACTTGCACATGTTGCCACATTTAGCAACTTGTGCAAGACATGCATCACGTTGTCACTTATGGCAACGTGTGCAGTTGCAATTGTTTACATCTTCCACTCATTCAAGTTACGCCACATAGACAAATGGTCATATAGACCAATAAGAGGATTTAGTCATCTAGATTAAATAAATCCGGAGTCCATAATCACATAGACCAATATAACAACCAATTCATATTTAGAAAAATGATTTGTGCGACAGTAAACACACTGAGCAATCCAATGCTAAGAAAGTCATTACATCTTACATAGTTGCTTATTAAGTGATCAATGCTAAGAAAAATTATTACACTTAACTTAGTCGCTCTCTTAATGGTACATAATCATTCTTTGAATGACACATAGGCATTCTCTAAGTGGTACACAGCGGTTCTCGTAGATACATCTATGTCTTACTATTTATCCGGATTAAATAATCTTCATTTACATCAATATGAACATCTCTAATCTCTTATAATGACTATCATGTCAAGAGCATATTCCGTATTCTCAATCATTTCTATACACAACAAAAATAGGTCGACCAGTGAATAATTCTCAAAAAATATAAATCTATTTAATCTTCCTTTTTAGTTTGAATCCATTTATTTTAATCAGTCGCTTTCCTAGTCATGTTCCATAGACCAAATCACCCATATCAATAGGTTTACATGATAAAGTAGCAGACCCTAATTAAAACTTCAATTAAACAGCTAAATAGTCACTCGGGGTAAATGCTGAGGTTAATATAAAATTTCAAAAGACTCACATAGTAGAGAAGTAGGGATTCATTCTCTTATTATCCTTATTGTTGTTTTAGCACATGTTTTATGAATCACATGTTATGATGTTATTCTCTTTACTAATAAAGAGCGCATATTTTCATCAAATTAACATCGTACAAATTTTGATCTAGACATTCCAAATGTCTAATTCTGAATTCAACATATAAATTTAAATCTGGCTCCAAATAGATATAGTAAATGATGAGAGTATTTACTTCGATCATTTTTCTCAAATGATCTTATCTGGATACAAATATTAAGAAGACCTCAGCTTATAGGTATGTATCTCTATATATATAACTTCCATAGTTATTATATAAGCAATGGTCTTACTTCTATTCGTACTTAACAAATAGAGATGATTGTCTATGCGAGATGACCAATCACTACTTGTCAACATGCTCACCGAGATCTTATCAAAATGTAACATTACATATGTTAGTGTCAGCCCTTAGTGTCAATCATGAGATGATTGATTAGGGATCATGTGTATCATATTTCATTAATAAAAGACAAAGATTGTTTATTATATTTATTTTATGCATGTGTCAGCTAAAATATATATAATAATGTCCTTGAATAATAGGTTCTAATATACAGTATATCAATTGGTAGAATTGATTATGAGAAGTTGTAGAGAATATTATTCTTAATATTCCTAGTCAAGTATTAATAGACAAGGGTAATATTAATACATTAAGACTAGCATGTAGGTTAATGGATGACTTGATCTCACAAGTCATGGATATGTGATATCACATTGACACATGAGTATATATATTGAAGAATATATATACTGAATTGACCCGCTATGAGAAAGTGTCATGGATAATTATATGAGTGTCATATTCTTTCTCATGTGACTATTGGTATGAATAGTCCTTAGACCTGAAGTCACTAAGGTTCCCTATATAAGGAGTTATGTACTTTAGTATCGTCTAATGTCACACCGTAACAGGGTGCACTATAACGACAATCACTGGGTATGTAACAAATTATGCAGAGGGATGTGAGTGATGTAGATGAGATCTATCCCTCCTATATGACAGAAGTGATATCTTTGGCCTCTTGATAAAGTAGGACCATGAAATGCATGATCATGCTCAAATGAGTCAATATGAGATATTGAGCTTATTTGTTTGAGTGAGTCTACTTAGGGATCAAGAAACATAAAGATCGATAAGGGAATGACACGGTCTATGCCTCATTGATCGATCTAAGATATCAGAGATAGAAGGACGCCATCATACATGATAATAGTCACAGAAAGGTTGTCGGATCTCGACGATCTTATAACTTGGGTAGCAATGATGTATTGCTAGATGCCGCTCATTGCTTATGTATCTAAAATGGTTTTAGATGCATTGCCAACATTACAAGAGCCTATAGGGTTACACACAAATGACATTCTATTTTGGAGATGATTTCTTTTAGTTGGACTAAAAGGACAATTGAGCATATGACCAAGACTTGAGTTAGACTCAAACTGGTTAAACTTGAGTTACACTCAAGTTGAATCATGGAAGATGATTCATCATCACCATGCATGATCAATGTGATTAATCATGCATAGGAATACCAAGGGCCTTGGTATTCATGATAAGAATTCATAAAAGAGAATACCAAGGGTCTTGGTATTAAGAGTCTTCTTAATGGGGATTTAATAGAATTGATGGCTTGAGCATAAAAGGGGTTTTGTGCTCAACGTGGAAAGGCTAAGTGATTGGTGACTTCCAACGTGCAAGCCAACAAAAGAAGAGAAGTGTTCTCTCATCCCCCTCCTTCTTCTTCCAAAGGGTTCTTGGCGTTTTGCTAGGGGTTACTAGCACAACGTGACTCCAAAACGGGTGGGTGTCAGTGTGGATACCATAGCGATACAGTTATTCTTATCGTATTGAGATCCGACAGCGTTTGGAAAAGCGGGATTGCAAAGAGCACACACCAAAGGTATACTTTTCCTTCTAGATAAGATCTAGAAAAGTAGGGTATGAAATGACGTATATAGTTTTGCATGGATCTCTAGTGGGATCCGGTTCATAGTTATTGTTTCCACTACGGTTGTGCGAAGTATTCGCCCACGATGTTGTGAACATCAGATTCGGAATTTTCCCAACAACATACATTGAATAAACTATTACTAACATTCAAACAATCAAATTATAATATCCGATTGTTATTACAAAATTGTTACATTCTACGAAGTTCCATAGACTTTACATACTCAATAAATGACTCTCTAGTCATTGACTTAGTAAAAGGATCTGCTAGCATAACACATGTAGGGATATACTCAAGAATCACATTCTTTTTAGCAATAATATCCCTTATAAAGTTATACTTTATAGCTATATGCTTGCTCTTGCTGTGATATTTGAGATCTTTGGAAAAATCTATAGCAAACGATCACTGGACTCCCACTATCCTCAACAATCTTTAGATGTTTCAGGAACCTCCTTAACCAGACTACTTCTTGCACATCTGTTAAGCATGCCACATATTCAGCTTCCATAGTTGACAAGATCACACGTGCCTGTTTCTTGCTATTCCAGGATATGACACCACCATTCAGTAAGAACGCATAGCTTGATGTGGATTTTCTATCATCTAGGTCCCCAACCTAATCTACATCTGAATAGTCCTTCATGCTCATATTTGATCCTTGATAACAAAGACTATAACTTGTTGTCGCTTTCAGATATCTGAATATCCTTTTCACTACCTTCCAGCATCTTAGTCCTAGGTTTGACTGGAACTGATTGACTAAGTCAACAACATAGCTGATATTCATCTCAGCTATTTATTCATATGATTTTTTATTTATCTCAGCTATTTCTTCAGGAGTCTTGGAACGCATACTCTTACTCAGAATAGTATCTTTCACAATAGGTATCTGTTCACTGTTGCAATCAGAAATGCTGAAATATTGTAACATTTTATTTATATAAGTCTCTTGAGATAAATCCAAAAGTCTTTTAGATCGATCCCTGATGATCTTAACTCCTAAGATGTATTCAACTTCTTCCATATCTATTATGTCAAACTGTGATGAAAGTCACTCTTTGACTTCTATCACAAAACCTATATCATTTCTTGCTATCAACGTATCATTAACATATAATGATAAAATGACATACTTTCTTTTTTCCCTTTTCAGGAAAATGCAATGTTCCTCATTGATCATTTCGAAATCATAAGATAAAATGACTTCGTTAAATCTTATGTTCCATTGTCTTGACGCTTGTTTTAGTCCATATATAGATTTCTTCAATCTACATACTTTTCTTCTTAGCCTTCAAAAATAAAAACTTCTGGCTGAACCATATAGATTTGCTCATCAAGCTCGCCGTTAAGGAAAGCGATTTTTACATCCTTCTGATGCAACTCCAAGTCATAATGTGATACAAAAGTCAGAATGACTCGAATTGACACAAACTTAACTACAGGAGAAAATGTCTCTTCAAAGTCTATACTCTCCAATTGGGTAAATCCTTTTGCAACTAAATGAGCTTTGTATCGATTAATCGATCCACCTGATTTCCTCTTTATTTTGAGAATTCATTTATTCCCAATAGCCCTTTGACCAGGAGAAAGATCGACTAACTCCTAAACATGATTCTAAATCATTGACTCCATCTCTGCAACCATTGCATTTTCCACTTTTTTCTAACTCTACATCCCAAAGCTTCCTCATCAGACTAAAGTTCATCATCGTCAACTGAGAGTGTCATCATTGCCTCATTCTCAATATCGAACCTCTTCTTAGGCTTGTTCTTACGAACACTTTCCATAAGTTGGGCTCTTAAGAAATCACCCCATGACCAAGCATATTACTCCCACTCAGTTGACTAGGTTCAGACATCCCACTTGACACCTGTCTTATTGATAATGACTATTCCTCTTCAAATGGAGGAATTGTCTTATCAACCTCACCTCTAGCTGGAAACTCAGTTTCGAGAAAAATAACACCTCTCGAATCCAATTCGGAGATGGTTCCATCAAACCTTTGAAGGTATCATAATATCTAATAAAGATACATTTCTTACCTCTAGGTCATAATTTTCTATACTTGTGAGAACTATCATGAACATAAACAGCTGACCTTAGGGTCTCAGATTGCTCAAATCTGATTTTCTATCTGTCCAACGTTCATATGGGGTAGATAGAACTGACTTTGAAGTCACTTTATTAAGTATATATGTCGCAACTAATAATGCATCTCCCCAATAAGAGATCGACAAATTAGTCTGCACCAACATAGACCTAACCATTTCTAGAAGAGTCATATTTATTTTCAACAACCCCATTTTGCCATGGAGTTTCAGGGATTGTCAATTGTCTAATAATCTCTTTATTATTTCATATTGTCTTGAACAAACCAAACAAATATTCTCCTCCATAGTCAGTGCATAAAGTCTTAATCTTACGTTCCGTTTGATTCTCAACTTCGTTCATATAATGAATAAAGCAATTCAATGCTTCAGATTTATGAGAAATCAAATACACATGATCGAAATGAGAGAAATCATCAATAAATGTAATGAAATAGGAAGCTCCATGTCTAGCCCTCACATCCATTAAACCATAAATATTTGAATGAATTAATTGCAATGGCGACTCAGCCCTAATAGCCTTACCGAATGGTTTCCTAGTTGCTTTTCCAACAAGACAATACTCACATATAGACAAGTTAATCTTAGCACGAGAGCCCAAGAAGCCCTCTTTAGCTAATCGATTCATGTGATCTTGTCGTATATGACCTAATCTAGTATGTCAAACATCATCAGTTATATTTGTATTACTAGTAAGAGTAATGTTTGAAAAATAACTATCAATCGCACAATTGACATTTGGTTCCAGATCAAGAACCATAGAACCATTCATAAAAAAAATAATATTCGATTGACAAGGAGTCAATCTTAAGTTCTATACACCGACTGTAAAAATTAATACAGTATCGTAAATCAAGAAGACGAGTAACAGAAATAAGATTTCTTTGAATCTCAGAAGCATACATGACATCATGTAAAAATAAAGTACTACCATCACGAAGGTTAAGTTTGCAAGTGTCGACTCCTTTGACTTCAACTCTTGCATTATTTCCTATATAGATCAATTTGTTGTCAGTTGGTACCCTGCGGTACTCCATATATATAACCCGCTCTTGAGCTACATGGTTGGTTGCTCCTGAATCTATAATCCACAAAGGATAAGAATCAACCAACAACATAGAACTAGCAACAAAATACTCAGAAGACGGACTTGAAGTTACCTTTTTCGGCTCAATACATTCCCGAGCATAGTGACCCTTCTTGCCATAGTTAAAACAAGATACCTTGCTTTTAAGTTTCTTCCCTGTCTTCTTACCCTTCTTCTTGATTGGGCCTTCCCCAACAACAGCAGCAGTAGCTTTCTTCTTCTTTCCCTTTCCCTTCTTGAACCATTTTTTTTTCTTAGATCCAGATGATCCAGCAGAACCAACATCCAAATAAGCTTAGCTAGAAATCCTTATGGATTTTACTCTCTCCGCCTCTAGTTTAACATGGCGTGAGATGTCAGGAAAGTCTTAATACTCTCACTGTGAGTTAAGGTTTACTTCATGGTTTCTTAAGAATTTGGAAGGGAATGAATAACTTCTTGAACTTGTTGTTCATTGGTCAGCTCATGACCAACAATTTTAAGCTCCCAAATCATATTCAACATCTCCCTGAGGTGTTAAACCATAGTGACATTCGGATGCTTCTTGTAGCTGTCGAACCTGATCGTCAGCTGACGAAGCTTGCTCAGACTTATTCCACTGTATCTATCTCTAATGGCTACCCAGACTGCATGAGCCGAAAGATATGACTCATACACAAAAACTAGGTCATCAACCATTGAATTTATCAATATACCCTTAGCAATGAAATCCTTCCTTTTCCATACCTTATAAGCATCAAGGTTTCAACAGTGTTGTGCATTAGGACCCTAAATAGGTTCTACCATAACCTAATGTACAATCTCAAGAATTTCTTGTTCCTCAAGTACATATTGTATCTTGAGGTGCCAGATCTTGTAGTTTTCTCTGTTAAGTTTCTCATCCTTATTGAGTTCAACTATAATATTTTTCGTTGTTATAATCTATCATAAATAAACAGATTATTTAGATATTCAGTGTATGTATTTATGTATGTAATCTCTAAATTAACTCAATGTAAATTTGATTTATTTTACAAAATCAAGTGATAACTACGTTCTCACTCATCATTTGTATATATCAATCTAATTTACATTGGCTTATTCTATTACGTAAATCATATCTAATGAACTTAATCATTATACAATCATGATACTTACCATTAAATGAATATATCATTTAAAATTATACTCATAATGAATTAATCAAAGAGCATATTGTAATAAATAAATATCATACATCATGTAGAGTAAACAATATAAAATGAACAAATCATTAATATAAACATGTTGTACATCGTTAACAGATAATAAAACTCTATTAAAAATGTTACACATAACATTCTTCCTACTCATAACCTGAACAACAACTCTAATATGCTAGATAAGCAATTATTACTCCTATTAGAACAAACCCTAGCGCAGTAGTAATCCAACCATGTCTTATCTTTCTAGGCTGAACTAGGACATCTTCAGTTGGGATGCTCTTAAGATGATGTCAGGACACCAAATCCTGTAAAGAACCGACACGAAGAGATCTCATAGAAAAACCTCTTCAGAGTCTTCTTCTAGATCCTCTTCACAATTTGCATAGTGAAGAACTCTATGCACAACTAGGTATAGGAAATGCATCCCTTATACCGCCCCTATATCTAATGCGCTACATCACTCAAGTTTTCAGGCAATGAACGAACCAAAGTCCAAATCTTGTAGTTGTCCAGAATAGGAAAATCCTCCATCTTTAGGCGCCAAAATAGTCTGTCCAATCTCCCCATGTGTCCACCGACTCTGTAAGCTGGGTCGTACTCTATCCTTTAGATAGCTTCCCTTAGTTGATTTTGCATCATATCGCGACGAGTCATGGTAGTAATTATTCGTGTCATTTGAAAAATTAAAATTAATTAAGTAAGTACAAAACCGACAAACTAGCACATATACTGGTTTAATTCAATTTATACATGTATAGAACCAACACTATAAATAAAAAAATAAATTTCCTTGATTTGCTGGAGAACAGTCGATTGATCCACTTAGACCAGTCGACTGACATCTAAGTCTAATCGACTAGAACCATAAAGACTAAACTTGGCAGTGAATTCGTGAGAACTCGAACACCATCTGATTTGCTCCGAGCACCCCGGGCACATAAGCACCTATGCATGATATTCTGTCTTCTCATTGTCCCTAGCCACCAACCCTAGTTGACTAAGTCTATTATTAAGTTGTTTATGCCGAGTCCTAGTTGTTTCAAATAACTACTCGACAATCAAGTTATGAGTTAAGTTGATCATAGTCAACTATGGCAGATCAACCAATGACGACCACCATTTGATGTGGCAGAGCACCTTATGTATTAGCCGACCACCATTAGATCCGGGCGAGCACCAAGTGTGCAAGCCAACCACTGTTAGGTTCGGCCGAGCACCAAGTATACAAGTCGACCATCGTTAGTGCTAGCTTAGCACCCTGTGCTTTGGCTGAGCACCCCGAGTGTCGAGCACGACCGCCTCTTTCGCTCGACCACCACATGTCCAGCTCGAGCACTGTGCATTTAACTGTCGACTCGAGTGCCGAACACTTTTGCCCAGCAATCGAGTACTCCCGAGCACACAACCAAGGAGATTCATCTCTTGACTTACAATGCCAAGCACTGTCTGCTCGGGTGCTTTACGCCTGTCGCAGTGCTGGGCCACAATGCTCTAGCACCGTATGCCTAAGCACCGTGCACTAGGGCATTGTACTTTGTCGTGGTGTCGTGAAGCCAATGTTTAACCATCGCACGCCCGAGCACCACGTGCTCGGGTGTTGTGCACCTAACGCGCTTCCGAGCACTCAATGCTCGAGCATCGCGCGCCCGATTTCTTCTCGCCGAGTGACCCAAGCGGTGACTAGTTTCCCACTCGGGAATTGTCGCTACATCATTGAGAAGTCGTTGAGCACTTCACACTCCTTGTCCCGAGCATAAAAAATACTCGTGCAACCACATTTCCTAGTCAAGTTCAATTCGATAATTTTCACCGTTCATTGTTTTCACGATGAACTGTGAAATTTATAGTCTAAATTAACACGAACAGATGCAAACCAACATTTGCTCTAATATCAATGTTAGAATTATTGCATCTATTGCATGAATTTGATCATTACTGTAAATGCTAAAAAACTATTAAAAAAAATAGACTTACAATGCTTTCTTCAGAATTTCTCAAGATTTTCGGATATGTAGGTATGACGATCTCTCGATCGTTTGCTCACCATCTTGAAGACAATTAAGAATGAAAAGTCTCCTTGATCTATGAACCAAGATCCGGTCGCACCTTGGTATTCTCAAGATCTCTCCGTTCTCTCCGGCAAAACTCTCATAATTATCCCCAAATCACACAGATTCCGATAGCCTGACGGTGATCCTTACACCCTCCTTCCCAACTTGGACGCACACTTATTTATAAGTGTTTGGCAGCACCTTAGCGCGGTCTTAGATACAACACTTGCACACATTGCCACATCACATTGCCACCTACGGCAACGTGTGCAGTTGCAATTGTCTACATGTCGAGTTTGCTCATTTCTTTTTATTGCGGTCTTCGACAAAAACATCTTTGTCGAAATCTTTGCTCATGTTCTAAAAAATAATTATTTTCAATAGTAATATAAAAAAATTAATTTTTTATTTAAAAGTATCTAATTTGTATTTATAAAAAATTAAAAAAATATTTTTATAAATTTAATATTTATTTTTCTTTCTTTCCTCTCAATTACCAAGATAACACCTTTTATGGTAATGAACTTTTTCTCCCTCCTAGATTGAGAAATAAAAATACTTTACTCCTCTCCCTCTCTTCCTCTTCAATTAATAAACCTTCCTTCTATCTCATCCAAACATAAGTTAGAATGCATCTAGGTGAGGTTATTTAGAAGGTTAACCAGGCAATCTATTTATCCATTTTACTACTGATTCCTCCCCATCTTAAATTTAATTTGTTTGCTGAGAACAATTCAGAAGAGAATTCCGCAGGGAGCATTTGGTTCCTAATTTTTTTTTCTATTTATTATTTTTATTTTTTCTTTTTTAGAAAATAAAAGATGATTTTTTTTATATTTTTTAATTTTTTTTAAAAATACTCTTTTATTTTCTAAAAAATAAAAATGAAAATATAAAATGATTTTTTTTTGTATTTTTTAATTTTCTAAAAAAACACTCTTTTATTTTCTAAAAAACGAAAATAGAAAATATCAACCAAATGAAAATAGAAAATAGAAAATTTTCTACGAACCAAACACCCCCTTAGATGTTCGTTGTTATTTGTCAATGGTTTTAGCAACAAACAGCAAATGCGTATTTATGAATTGTCAATTTAACGATCTCCATCGATCTATTCGATGATCATTATAAGAGAAATAAATTATGAGATTCTTTGAATCTTGATACATTGATAAAAGATAATAGAAGATCATTTGAATTCAGACAAAATTTTTAAATCTTTCTTATTTATTCTATAACTTATCATTTTATCCCAGTTAACACGTCATCCGTCCGACAACATATAAATACCTATCGCTGAATAGTTGGTTGGTTGGAACAATGATTGAACAAAGAGAATCAAATTGTACAACCCCACTGTGAATCTACGGTGCATCATAATTCAATCGACTTGTGCATCATAATTCGACTAAAAGCTACTCCATAAAAAGAATCTAAACACTTGTAAATCCTCATATGCAAAGGAATCTCGAGAAGGAAAAAAAATTTCAACGAGTAACATCATCTACTATAATATCCAAAGACAAGTTCAGACATTTCTTAAGATCGTAATTTGCACCGGTGAGCAGAGTAAAAATGGAAAATCACAATACCAAAAAAAAAAAAAACGGAAGAAATAAATACAAACTTGGTTCTTCCCTTCCACCAATAATTACAGACTCCTGATTCATGGAAGTTTTCTACGAACGGCAACGCTACCGGGTTTGTTGCCGGCCGGAGCCGGTCGTCAGGTAGCCGGCGATCTGATACCCGGTGATTAGAGCCGTCAGCGCCAGGAAACCGAAGGCAGCGAAGCCCATCGCCACCGCCACGTCCGCCTTCACGCAGAACCCGCCCTCGCACGCTCCCTGGCCTCTCACCCGTCGCGCATCTGCCGCCCCCGCCGCACCCGCCGCCATAGCCATGTACGCGAAGGCCTGCTCCATATGCAATGCTTATCTAGTGATTGTTTATAGGCTGAAGTAGTGATTTTGTTGAGATTACGAGGCTAACCTGGTCGTGAGCGAAGTCGAAGAGGAGCTGCATGGGCTCCGGGAAGAGTGTGGCGCCGCCCGTCAGGATCTGGTAGACGGAGGCGCACGTCTCAAAGAGCGAGTAAGCGGCCACGATGGCGTTCGCCGCGAGCACGAACCTGCGCCACCGTGCTCCCCAACATCAACCCAGCAGAAACAGAGCCGTGGTGGGGAACAGAGAGGAGGGAAAGGAAATTAGTACCGGAAGGAGTGGAAGCGGAGCCAGGAAGGGGAGGAGATGGTGGCGGTGACGACGACGGCGGCCAGGGCGAACCCGAAGGTGACGACGCGGATCAGCAGAATGAGGAAGTGCAGGCGGCGGCTGCGCCGGCTGCGGTGATGGATTTCTGGGAACGGCGGCGTGGAGGGATGGGCGTCGCCGCCGCCGCCTCCTCCTCCGTCACCGCCGTTGTGGAGTGGGGAAGCCATGCTGCGTCGCGGCCGTCGACGGGTAAATACAATCGAATGATTGATTGGAGGAGGAAATGGCGGAATGAATTAATGGTTGGATTGGGCGACGTACGTGGAGCTGTGCAGGTTGGGAAAGTGGTGGAATCACGAGAATGAAGGGGAAAAGCACCGTGAGCGGCGCAATATGATTAATGCGCACAGCCCCTCACTCACTGTTGCTCCGCTTCCTCTTGTCCCTTTCACGTTGTGGTGGAGCCGCTAGCTCAGTTTCTCCGCTGCCGTTTGCATTGAATTTTGCCGTCAACGCTCAACAAACAGCCAGCTCCCGCGACGCAAATTCTAAACCCTAAACCCTAAATTTGAAACTCTAGACCCTAAATTCTTCTATGGCTGTGACAAAATGTGAGAGAGAACGCGGTGTTGAGAAAGTGAAACAGTGCGATATTAGTTCCTGAATCGTCTCCGAATACCTAACTTTGAACGAGCACCATTCCATTTTCTTAAGTTGCTTCTTGGTCGCCAGTCGTTGGGCTATTTGCTCTTTGGATTTGACTGAATTTGGCTGAGGAGGAAGGATGAGGAATTGGACCGGATCTACTTTGGAATGAATTGAATGACAAAAAAAAAAAAAAAATTGATCTGAAACTTCCTAAATTTAGGTAAGCAAGACATCTGCGTCGATGAGGAAGGGTGATTCGACTCGAGATCAATGGATGAAATGACTTAATATAGTATCCACGATCGAATACTTTCGACCGATTAGAGACGAGTTAAGTCGGTTTTGAATGAGCCGATCTTATTAGATCGACTTTCTTCTATAAAACTTCAATAGGGTTGAATTACAATTGAGCCTCAAGAGATCAGTCGTCATTGGGACCTCGGGAGATATCGCATCAATGGGACTTCGAAAGATCGGACATCAACGAGATCTCAAGAGATCGAACGTCAATGGGATCCCGAGAGATCGAGCGTCAATAGGATCTTGAGAGATCAAGCATCAATTGGACCTCAGGAGATCAAACATATCAAAAAAGAAGAGATTGTTAAGGCAATCAATACAAGTATGATCTTGGTTTTGATATGTGTGACAAATAGTTTAAATTAGGATGTTTATGTGGTTTAATGTGTGTGTTTAAGTTGTGCATAACTTAGTAAATCACATATGATTTACTTGATGAAGCATTGGTAAGTTCATCGTCTCATGGCTCGGGTCTTTGAGTCAGTAAAGGATGACACGGAGAGAAGTCGTGAGCTTGGTGCATCCGAGGGACTGTCGAACAAGGAGCAAATGGAATGAAGCCAAAGGATGCAGACTTCAGGAAAAGACGCGAAGGATGACACGGGAGAAGCCACGAGCTTAGTGCATCTGAGGGACATAGGTCGAACGAAGAGAGCTTCGGTGAGGGACTTCATGGGAGATGAGAGTTGAACAATTGTAACCTGGATCGGGGTAACTCAATGTAGGTGGACTTAGCCAAATGGCTAAAATCAAGTATCGAATGCTCAAACATGGTGTTTGAGGTTTTACCCGACGGTCAGATGCTCAAACAACTTATTGTTTGAGGTTTTATCTAACAACAGTCGACTGATATAGATATCAGTCGGCTGGTCTGAGTCGACTGCTAGTTGACCGGTGTCAACTAGTGTTTTGTGGCCCAATAGTCGATTGCTCAACCATCAGTCGATTGTTATAAAATGGACGAGGGCACAGAAATATTTTGAGTCGACTGATTGCTTGGAGCAATCGACTGATGACTCAATCAGTCGACTACTAGTATAATCAGTCGACTGCTCAGTGTGTCGTTGGACTATGACGACCGCGAATTAGGCATGGTCAGAAGTCGTTGGAATGACAACAGTCGATTGATGGCATGCAACAGTCGACTGCTCCATGTCCAACGGAAAGAAACCCCTCTTCTATATAAAAAGAGGAGTTGGGGGCCTTGGGGCAGCTAATGCTTTAACTCCTAAGTATACTCTAAGTGCTCTCAACATTTTTACTTCCTCTTACTTGTTTCTATCTTCATCATATTGTAAGAGGGAGAGATTGTGTAAGAAGATTTCTTCTCCACCTTGGTTGAGCTAAGGAGAAGGTTTAGTGGATTGATTGAGGGAGTGATCCGCCTAACGGATTATCCATGGATTAGTGGCAAGAACTGTGAATCACGTTACACGGATGATCCATTTTCATCGGAGGAAGAAGAAATCGTCTCCCATTTTATGCTCATGGAAATAGATGACATAACCTCCACCTTATCCGAACAAGAAGAAGGAAGAACAAGTGAGGAAGAGAACTCAAGTGTAGGGAGAGCATCATCATTGGAATCGGAAAAAGAAGATTGGGTAAATGAGGTAAAAAATCTCCCTTCTCAAAATGTAATTAGCATGATTTCTAGTTTAACTAAGGATTTGTTTAGGATCAAAAAGAAGAATAAATGCATGAAAAATGAAATTAGAAATATAGAAAAAAACTTAAAAATGCATGTTCACATGTTAATGATGCTTCTTCTAGTATAAATGAGGCATGCTTAGAAGAAAATAGGATTTTAAGGGAAAAGATAGATTATCTTAGCAAAGCCCTTGAAAAATTCACCATATGCTCAAATACTTTGAATATGATTATAAGGAGTCAAAGGACAAGTTTCAGCAAAAAGGGCTTAGGATATAGGGGATCTAAGAATGAAAAACCCTATCATTGTCTAATTACTAGGGGGCAATCAAAAACCACAATGGTAGCTAGAAAATGGATCCCTAAGGAATACTTGGTGAATCCTATTGGAAAGAACTTATATTGGGTTCCCAAGTCAATCTTTAAATGTTAGAAAATCCTAAGATAGTCAACCATTCTTGAACTTACTTCATATCATGTTAATTGGTTGTCTTATGTTCATGATTGGGGATTTTGGATATTACTTAACCTTGGATAGTATTGCATGAAATTTTTAGTTAAGTATAAATATCTTAGTTACATCTCACAATTCACTATAAGAAAAACTTGATTGAAAACATAGTCATGGGTGAGATGTTAGGTTGATACAAATGATTCACTAATGTTTATGATATTTTGATGAGTCATTAGATATATCATTACATAGTAATCATAGATCAACTATGGGGAAAACAAATGTTTAATTCATGGACATCTTGTCCAAAAATCATAGTTGGATATTTTTAACGATTTAAAAATATTTCATGTTTTGAAAATTGTAAGTTTATGTTTTGAAATGTTTTAAGGCAAAACTAGTGTTCAAGGTTGATACAAAATTTTAAGCTTTTAAAACTTTTGAGTTTTTGCCTAAATTTTGAAAATCTGATGCATTTTCATGAAAAAAAACAGTGTTCTATGTTAAAGGAACTCATAAGAAATGTGTTCCCCAATTCTCATAATTTTTTGAATTTTCATAAATTTTTAATGCATTTTTGAAGTTGCTTCAAAAATCAGAAATGCTGGATTTCAGGTACCAGTCGACTGGTAACTATCCCAGTCAACTGATGACACTGTGCACGAGCACAACAACTTGCTTTTGGGTGTTTTTAGTCAGTTTTTGGTGTTTTTTCCCTTAATACGAGATACCACATTGTATAACATATGTATGATGTTTTTGATGGTGTCAAAAGGAGAATATTGTAAGGTTTAAGTTAATCATATCTAGCATGTGTTAAGGGGAGTTTGCATGTGTTAAGGGGAAGTTTGATTTCCATGTTTGATTTACATGCTTATTTTCTTTAAGTTGTTTTTACCTAATTTAAACGTATTGGCACACATAAAAAGGAGAAGATTGTTAGGGCAATCAATCCAAATATGATTTTGGTTTTGATGTGTGTGGCAAAGGGTTTAACTTAAGATATTTATGTGGTTTAATGTGTGTATTTAAGTTGTGCAGGACTTAGTAAATCACACATTGTTTACTTGATGAAACATTGGTAAGTTCACTGTCTCATGACTCGGGTCCTTGAGTCGGTGAAAGATGACACGGGGAGAAGCCGTGAGCTTGGTGCATCCGAGGGACCGCCGGATAAGGAGAAAATGGAGTGAAGCCAAAGGAAGCAGACTTCAGGGCAAGATGCGAAGGATGGCACGGGAGAAGCCGCGAACTTAGTGCATCCGAGGGACATAGGTCGAACGAAGAGAGCTTTGGTGAGGGACTCCATAGGAGATGAGAGTCGAGCGATTATAACCTGGGTTGGGGTAGCTCAATGTAGGTGGACTTGGCTAAATGGCTAAGATCAAGTGTCGGATGTTCAAACATGGTATTTGAAGTTTTACCCGAGGTCAGATGCTCAAACAACTTATTGTTTGAGGTTTTACCCGACAACAGTCGACTGGTCTGAGTCGACTGTTAGTTGACCGGTGTCAACTAGTGTTTTGTGGCTCAATAGTCGACTGCTAGGATTTGATAGTCGACTGCTCCACCATTAGTCGACTGCCAAGGGCTGATAGTCAACTGTTATAAAATGGACGAGGGCACAAAAATATTTTGAGTCGACTGAATGCTTGGAGCAATCGACTGATGGCTAGATCATTCGACTGCTCAGTGTGTCATTGGATTATGACGACCGCGAATCAGGCGTGGTCAGAAGTTGTTGGAACTATAACAGTCGACTGATGGCATACAACAGTCGACTGCTGCATGTCCAACGGGAAGAAACCCCTCTTCTCTATAAAAAGAGGGGTTGGGAGCCTTGGGGCAGCTAATGCTTTAACTCTTAAGTATACTCCAAGTGCTCTCAACGTTTTTACTTCCTCTTACTTATTTATATGTTCATCATATTGTAAGAGGGAGAGATTGTGTAAGAAGGTTTCTTCTCCACCTTGGTTGAGCTAAGGAGAAGGTTTAGTGGATTGATTGAGGGAGTGATTTGCCTAACGGATTGTCCATGGATTAGTGGCAAGGGTCGTGAATCACGTTACATCTCTTTGTTAGTATTGCTCTTATTCTTTACTTTTGTCTAGCTTTAATTGTCTTTGCTTTAGCATTATTGTCTTTCCGCTATGCTAACGATATTGTAGACAATTAAAGAACGAGTGAAGTCCATCAAACTTCAAAGGCTATTCATCCCCCCCTTCTAACCGGGCCACGATCCTCCAATAGTTATAAGTGTATGTTTGACATTTTCTATGATATAGCTCCTCCAACAAGCAAGTAGACAAAACCTGAGGACCTCTTGCTATCCAAGCATCCAGCAAAATTAGAATTTGAATATCCAAACACCTCCAATTGACTGAATCTTTGATATATGAGCATGAGTTCTTTAGTTCTTTGTAGATATTGTATTACCCTCTTTATGACTTTCTAATGCCCTGGTTCAGGGTTACTTAGATACCTACTTAACATTCCAACAATGTACGCTAAATCTGGATGCGTACAAACCTAAACATACATAAGACTTCCTACTGTCGATGCATAAGGAAGTTTCTTCATCTCATTTATTTCAAGTTCACATTGTGGACATTGTTGCAAACTAAATTTATCATCTCTAGACACAGGTGTGTCTCTAGGTGTACAATTTTGTATGTCATACCATATGAGCACCTTTTTAATATAGGCCAACATTTTGTGATAATCCAAGTATACCCTTGGATTTATCACGATATGTCTGTATGTCTAATACAAAAAATGCTTCACCAAAGTCTTTTATTTCAAATTTACCTGATAGAAATAACTTAGTCTCATGCAGTAATTGTTTACAATTGCTTGCTAACAAAATATCATCCACATATAGGATAAGTATCACAAACTTGCTCCCATTGAACTTGACATAAATGCATTGATCAACTGGATTTTTCTTAAAACCAAATGAAGTAACCACTTAATCAAATTTCTTGTACCACTGACGGGATGCCTGATTTAAGCTATAAATGAATTTTTTTTCAACTTACATATCAAGTACTTTGAATCATCAGATTCAAAGTTCTCTAGCCGCACCATGTATATAGATTTCTCAATATCTCCATTAAGGAATGCAGTCTTGATGTCTATTTAATGTAGCTCTAAATCATAATGAACTACAAGTGTCATGATTACCCATAGAGAGTCTTTCGTGGATACAGGTGAGAAAATCTCCTTGTAATCAATATCCTCCTTCTGAGTAAATCTCTTGGCTACAAGGCGTGTCTTATACTTTTCGATATTGCCTAGTGAATCCCCATTTGGTTTTAAATATCCATTTACAACCAACATGTTTCACACCTTCAGGCAATTCGACTAATTCTCATACGTCATTGTCTGCCATAGACTTCATGTAACACCCCCCTAGTCTTTCCACTCTCTTGCAGGGGAGATGTCACTACTTTACTGTCTCTATCTTTAATTCATGCAATATACAAATGCAATATGCTAACAACTAAAATAATCATAAGGACCTTTACATCACTTAAACAATAACCATTTCAAGATCTTCACCTAACATGCAAGTATTAAAACTAACCCAATATGACTCTAGCATTCTTTGGTCTTAACCATAAATAATCCAGTTGAACTTCAACAATATCAAAAGAAAACAAGAAACTAAAAATCTGATTTAGACATCTGCACTTAGGATCTTTTACTTCCACTGTTCCGTCGCCACACACACCCAACACTTCATCCGCCATGCCACCTTACTGAAGCTTTTCTTTACCTTTATCTGCAGTATAAGGAAATGCAAACTATAAGCAATAACGCTTAGTAAGTACTTTCTATGCTCACAAAAAACATGCACTGTATGAAATCATGCAACTAGTTCTCTTACCCTTGATACATTGCTACACATGCAAGCACAACTGAAAATCATAATTCTGAATACATGTCTCTTGTATAAACCATGCTCTTAAGTATTTTAAAACTTGTAAACAGTGTATCTGAACTGGAATGATTAACTTTGAAAACTTTTACTTATACTTATACTGATACTTCAAAATAATAATCATCCTGGATATGGGCCCGGCATAGTACCAATGCGCGCATTCCTAATAGGTCGGGGTGGCCAACCACCGAACCTACTAGGGTAATCAAATCGAGGGCCTCGGCAGTAAGAATGATGCCCTGACATGCCTCCACAAAAAAGTAAAATACTTCCTTTATACTTATATTCTTATACATCAAGGAAATGCTCTTAATTCCCTAAATCACGAATGGGGAGCACCATAAAGATCATTATGCTCAATTTCAAAATCAAATGGGAGCATATCAAGATCAGTTGCTCTTAATCCCCAATTCGAACGGGGAGCATCTTTAAATTTTCTTTATAAAGGAAATATTTTTACATCTTACTCTATATCATGCATATAATTGTAAGCTACAACTCATCTACAACATACATGATCATAAATCATATTCTTATCATGGATCTAAACATGATGCTGAATTACCCATAACATAACGGTAAAATCACGTAACTGAAAACACCATGCATAACTGGAAATAACATGCACATAAAAATATATCAATGATATACGATAACTACTTATACTGCAGGTGAGCAATACTTACCTCCTACGCTTTTCACCAATTTATACTGTTAGATTTCATAAATAGAAGACCTCCTATGTGTTCCTTTGCTTTAGCGTGATACTCTATCAAGTCTTTGTGGAGATCCCTCTTGAAAATCTCCTCTTGAATTATCCAAAGGAAAGACAACTTTTTTCCTTGCTCCAACGGCTAGAACACAAGAGAGAGATCGAGAGAGAGAGAGAGGGATGAGAGTTGGGCGGTTGGAAAAAAAAACGGAAGGGAGAGAAGAGAGAGAGGCGGCGTTGGAGAGAAGAGGGAGAGAGATATTCTATAATAAAATAATCTATATATATATATATAAATTAGAGTTTTCTTCATTTAATTACCTCTTTAAATAATTAATCAAATTAACCAATCTTTCCTTTTTTTCGCCTATAGATATATTTTGTTATATCCTATCCATTGGTAATCTTATGACTTAGTAGTGGGAAGTCTATTCTCCCAAACCAACGGTTCATGGTTCAAGCCTCGACTAACGAACCAATTATTTCTATTTATTATTATTATTATTATTATTCTATTCCTATTTTTATTATTCTTATTCTTATTCTTATTTCTATTTTCCTCTAATAAAAATAGGAATTAAAATTTGGGATGTTACACTTCATCTCATCTTTCATGACTTCAATCCACTTTTCTAGATTAGAACAATATTTGACTTCTTGGAAAGATGAAGGATCATCTTCCAACCCTATGTCAAACTCATGCTCTTGGAGATAAACAAAATTACGTGAAATCGTGGATCTCCTTTTCCTAGTATATCGCCTTGGACGCACTTGTACTTGATGCATTTGAGGTGCTTGAGGAACCTACTCAACCATAGTGTTGGAGATCGAAACGACCGGCTAGAGGGGGGTGAATAGCCCTTTGTCATTGGATGTCGGTATTTGCTCGTCTACAAAAAGATTAGCGCAACGAAAACAATAAAGACAAGCAAATACAAATACAAGAAAACAAACACTAACACAATAGTATAACGTGGTTCACGGCTACGCCGCTAATCCACGGTCCCCGATTCGTCCTCGGTGAATCACTCCGCCAAAACCAATCCACTAATGGTCTCTCCTTTGCACCAAGCTAGGTGGAGGTAACCTTTACAATCAAGATCACTCTTCTTACAATAAGAATGAAGTAAAAGCAAGTAAGAAGAGTTTAAAGCTTGTGGGGCACTTGGATGGTCGTTTGGAGTAAGAGCATTAGCCATCCAAAAGCCCACACCCTCTCTTTTTATAGAGAGGAAGCTTTTCTTTCCGTTGGCCGCCACCAGTCGACTGCTGCCCTTGGCAGTCGATTGCCGCCACTCCAACAGCCTCCGAACACGTCGGATCTCGACCGTTGTAGTCCAACGAAACACTTGACAGTCGACTGATGGACCTCATCAGTCGACTGTTGCCTCCGTAGTCGATCGCCACGACACGAGCGGTTCTGCGCTAAACCCTTTCGACTAGTCGATCACGCTTCAAGAATGATCGATGGTCTGGCAATGATCGCCATATACGGTATCGATCGGGCCTCAAACAACCTGCCAATACTAGTCGAACCACGCTCGATTCAGTAGCGAATGATCGCCATTCCATGGCAATGACCGTGTCGAAACTCATCCGACACTTGCCAAACGACCAAGTTTCACCTAAGAGCTACCCTTCCCGGGTTACATTCGGCCACTCATCCCTGAGTTCCTCGCCTTCGTTCTTCGCGACCACGCCCCCAAAGATCAGCGCACGACGACAATGCTCCTTCAAGGCTCTCTTGCCTCGAAGTCTACTTCCTCCGGCTTCACTCCAAGCTCCTCGTCCGGCGGTCCCTCGGATGCTCCAAGCGCACGGCTTCCGCAAAGCTATCCTTCACCGACTCAAGGACCGAGTCATGAGATGTGAAACTCGCCACGACTCCATGTGCGAATTACTAAGCCCTGCAAGACTCCAACGCACATATTAAACCAACATATCAACCTAACTTAAACCCTTTGCCACACACATAAAAACCTTATTATGGCAAGAGATTGCCCTAACAATCTCCCCCTTTTTGATGTGTGGCAATCCGTTTAAGTTAGGTAAAAACATTTGATAAAAATTTTTAAGGTAAGAAAGCATGTAAACATAAACATGATATAACAACATGCAACTCCCCCTTAATCCATGAAACTCCCCATACAAATTTCTCCCCCTATCATAATCAACTTAAACATAATTATTTCTCCCTCTTTGACACCATCAAAAAGATTAACACTAAGTTATAAACTCATGACATCAAGTCTAATAGAAGGAAAATACCAAAAATTAGTCTAAAACCTAAATTCAGCCTTAACTAGTCTGATTTTACCAATGATCGCATCATTTATCGGATAATGATCGTGGCACAATGAATTCAAATTACGATTTTTTAAGAATTCGAAATGCATTAAAAATTCCAAAAAATTTAAAAAATCATGAGATTTGGGGAACACATTTCTTTTAAGTATATCTATCAATGAAAAATAGTTTTTCATGAAAAGTCATTATATTTTATGAGATTTGCCAAAAATCTAAAAGCTTTAAAAACCACTAGTTTTTGAACATGTTAGTATCCATTTTAACACCTAGTCTTGCTTTGGATTGTTTCAAAACATGAATACATGGATTTTAAAGTAAGAAATTGTTTTGAAAATATATGAAATATCCAACCATGATCTTTGGGCAATATGTCTATGAATTAAACATAAGTCTTCCCCATGATTGGTCTATTATTGCTATTTTGATACTTTAAATGACCATCTAAATGTCATTTGCATTAGTGGACATTTGTATCATCCTAACATCTCACTCATGATAAGTTTTCAATCAAAGTAGCCTATAGTGAGTGTGAGATGCATCCTAAAGGGTATTTGTATATACTTAACCATTATATTCATGCAATTCTATCAAGGTTAAGTATCAACCTCACAATTCTCATGATCATAAGGGCATATATGAACTAATTTCACATTATGATCATGAAACACATGTATTCATTGAATTGTTATCATGCATTAGGTATTATATCATGATAATAAACAAGTATCACCTAAAGCATGATTTAAGTCCTATTTCTCATGATTATGTGCCAACTATCATAAATCATGATTGCAAATATACATAGCAATTTCATTAAATATCATGATTTAAGCATTATTATCTATTTTTGGGCACATTATCATCACCCAACACTATTTCAAAAATATTGTCCCGCTATCCTAAGTCAACCAAAAATAAGATATAGGTGAATTCCATTTGGTTGACTATCCTAGGGTTTTCCTAACCCTTAAGGATGGATTTTGGAACCCAAAATAGATTCTTTCCTATGGGGTTCACAAGATACTCCTTGGGGATCCATTTCCTAGCTATTATCTTCTTTTTATCTTGTCCCCTAGCAATTAGGCATTTATAGACCTTTTCATTTTTCTTTTCTTTATAACCTAGGTCTTTCTTATTAAAACTTGCCCTTTGGCTCCCAATTATCATATTCAATGTGTTGGAGCCAATTGTGAATTTTTCTAGGGCTTTTGTCAAATAGTCTACCTTTTCCCTTAAAACCCTATTTTCATCCATACATGCATCACTAACATTAAATGGGATATATTCATGTGAGCATGCATCATTTAAGCTAGAAGAAATATTTTCATTTTCATTTAAGCATGTTTTTTCTAGTTTATTTTCTAGATCCTTAATTTGATCTAGCATGCTCTTATTCTTCGTCTTAGCTTTAAATAAATCCTTAGTTAAGCTAGAGACCATGGAAACTATTTTCTTGGGAGTTAGATTTGTTATCATAGTCTCTTTGTCCTCTTCTTCTTCTTCGGATGAGGATGTAGAGGAGGCTCTCCCTTCACTTGAGCTCTCTCCACTTGAGCTTGATTCTTCATTTTCGGTGGAGGAGTAATCCAAGTCATCAAAGGCCATCAATGCAAGGTTGGAGTAGACATGTTCTTCTTCTTCAGATGAGGAAGATGAAGAAACATCATCCCATGTCTTTGCTTTGAATGCCTTAGTCTTCTCCTTTTCTTTTGTCTTCTTCTCCTCTTTCTTCTTGCTCCCCTTTTTCTTCTTCTTTTCTTCTTTCTTTTTCTTCTCTTCCTTGCTCTTGTTTAGGAGGGGACAATTATCCCTTATGTGTCCCTCTCCTTGGCAATTGTAGCAAATGATTTTTCCCCTTGGTCTTCTATTCCTATCATTTGATTTGTTAAATCTAAAACCTTTTAATGCACGTCTTACCCTCCTTACCATATAAGCTTCTTCCGTGCTATCCATGGAGGAGGAGGAGGATGTTTCATCATCGAAGGAGGAAAGGATCTCTATCTTCTTCTTCCCCTTGTTTGCCAATAGTGTCATTCCCCTTGAAGGTTGGATTCTAGGCTCTTCTTGTATTCCTTCAAGCCTTGTTTCGTGAAGCTCCATTGTTGAGAAGAACTCCTCCAAGGTGCTCACTTCTAAATTCTTCGAAATATAGAAGGAGTCCACCATGGAGCTCCACTTTGAGGATCGCGAAAAGACATCTATAGCCTTCATAACCATATCCCGGTTTGATAGCTTCTCACCTACACTTGACAAACCGATTATAATTTCCTTGAAACGAGAATGTAAGGAAATTACCTTTTCTCCCTTTTCTAGTTTAATATTGTTGAGTTGGGAGCGGAGGAAGTCTCTCCTTGCTAGCTTCGCCTCGGATGTGCCTTCATGAAGCTCAATTAGCTTCTCCCACATCTCCTTAGCACTTAGGCATTCTCCAATTCTATTTATTTCTTGTTGAGGAAACACATTGTAGAGATGGTGCTTTGCTTTTGAATTTACAAGGTGCTCCTCTCTTTGCCTCTTGGTCCACCTTGACTTCTCTATTAGCTTTCCCTCTTCATCCCTAGGCAAAACGAAACCGGATTCCATTGTAATCATAATATCAAAATCCGTTTCGAAAAATACCTCCATTCGCTTCTTCCACCAAGCGAATTCTCCTTCAAACTTCGGTGGATGGATGTTGGAGCCGACCATTTTGAAAGTTGTTTGTTGTGGCGGTTAGTCCTCGACAAGCTTTCCTTGGCTCTGATACCACTTGTTGGAGATCGAAACGACCGGCTAGAGGGGGGTGAATAACCCTTTATCGTTGGATGTCGGTATTTGCTCGTCTACAAAAAGATTAGTGCAACGGAAACAATAAAGATAAGCAAATACAAATACAAGAAAACAAACGCTAACACAATAGTATAACGTGGTTCACGACTACGCCGCTAATCCACGGTCCCCGATTCGTCCTCGGTGAATCACTCCGCCAAAACTAATCCACTAATGGTCTCTCCTTTGCACCAAGCTAGGTGGAGGTAACCTTTACAATCAAGATCACTCTTCTTACAATAAGAATGAAGTAAAAGCAAGTAAGAAGAGTTTAAAGCTTGTGGGGCACTTGGATGGTCGTTTGGAGTAAGAGCATTAGTCATCCAAAAGCCCACACCCTCTCTTTTTATAGAGAGGAAGCTTTTCTTCCCGTTGGCCACCACTACCGATCAAGCTGCGCCCTTGGCGGTCATTGTCGCCACTCAACGGCCTCCGAACACGCGTCGGATCCCGTTGTAGTCAGCGGAACACTTGGCAGCGATCGATGGACCTCGTCGATCAGGCGCCTCCCGTAGTCGACTCGATCGACTACGAGCAGTTCTGTGGCTAAACCCTTTCGACTACCGATCATTGCGCCTTGAGCCGATCGTGATCTTAGCGATCGACTGCCCACATATGGCAGTCGACTGCTGGCCTCAAAACATCCAGTCGAATACCAGTCGAACCACGTTCGACTCAGAGCAGTCGACTGTCATTCCATGGTAGTCGACTGGTGTCGGGAAAACTCATCTGATACTTGACCAAATGGCCAAGTTTCACCTAAGAGATACCCCTTCCCGGGTTACATTCGCTCACTCTCATCCCTCGGAGTCCCTCGCCTTCGAAGTTCTCTTCGTTCGTGGCCATGTCCCTCGGCAGCATCAGACGCACGACTCTGCAATGCTCCTTCGCGTCTCTTGCCTCGAAGTCTACTTCCTCCGGTTTCACTCCAAGCTCCTCGTCCGGCGGTCCCTCGGATGCTCCAAGCGCACGACTTCCGCAAAGCTATCCTTCACCGACTCAAGGACCGAGTCATGAGATGTGAAACTCACCACGGCTCCATGTGCGAATTACTAAGCCCTGCAAGACTCCAACGTACATATTAAACCAACATATCAACCTAACTTAAACCCTTTGTCACACACATCAAAATCTTATTATGGCAAGAGATTGCCCTAACACATAGAAGTGTGCACCTCAATCTGAGTAGATGGTTCCTTTACTTACATAGAGGAGGATATAGGAACATCATGAAGTACTACTCCCACCGGATATGCAATATCAATAACGTATGTGAATTTTCTCTTATCTCTCCCATCTCAACGTCTTAGCTCGGATTTCTCACATACAGTGTCAATTTGATCCGATCCAATATTAGTGGATGTAATGATTCAGTAGAGTACCCACGATCGAATACTTTCGACTGGTTGGATACAAGTCAAGTCAATCTTCAATGAGCATATCTTATTATATTGACTTCTTCTACAAAAATTCGATAGTTTGGACTGCAATTAGGCCTCAAGAGATCAGTCGCCACTGGAGCCTCGAAAGATTGGGTGTCAACGGAACTTTGAGAGATCAAACATTGACTGGACCTCAGAAGATCAGACATCCATAGGTCGACCTCCTTTAGATCGAACGCTAAATACTTCAGACTTGGAAAGACTTATATAAAACAGATGAGAAAAAGGGTCGAGACGTACCTCGGCATGACCCTCCTTTGTTCAAGTCAAAAATCAGAGAAAGTACAAAGAAAATATAGTAGAGTTTTAGAAGATTGCTTGATCTCAGATACAACTAGATGGAAATCTAATGAACACACTTTTATGGTATGAAGGAAAGATCAAAAGATAACTTTTTAAATGGTTTCATTATGACTGATGAGTTTCTTCATTTGATCGCCGACTTAATTAATTGTCAAGCCGAATCAAGGTTCCTAATTCAATTGGAATGAACTCAAGTGTGACTCAAATGAATTTGACTCAACCTAAATTCACTTTGATTAGATTTTGAATTCTTTTTATTTTGACTTCTATTTCAACTTAACTATCTACTTGATTTTGCCACTTGATTTTACTTATTTTTACCTCATCACTTCCCTTTTCATCTAACCAGCAGTTTCCATCGATCTTTTGTTTGTCAAATTTTAAAGCGTCGGATCGGACAAAAACAAATCACAAATAAAAAGAATATTCAAATATTAGAGTTATTTGGTCTGTCGATGCAGATGAGATATGAATCGAATCTCGAAGGAAAATCTAAAATCCTCCTCCGAATTTATCATAAAAATTAGTTTGTCATAAATAATCAGTGGTCGGTTGCTAATATGGTTTCACCATTATATCCTATGTCATTCAAATCTCCGAGTATAGTTGAAAATTCACTACAAAAAATATAGTCATTAGCGACGAATTTAGCGACGAATTTTAAAAAAAAAATCGTCGCAAAATAAATTAGCGACGAATTTAGCGACAAAAATATTTTCGTTGCGAATAAAGCGTCGCAAATATTAGCGACAAAAATAGCGACGAATTCTTGCGACGAATTTTAGCGACGAAAATTGGCGACGAATTTAAATTTTCGTCGCTAATTTCGTTGCAGATGTTAAGACGAATTCAAAATTTCGTGACTTTGTCAAAAAATTTGCGACAATTTTTATTTTCGTCAAATCTACGACGAAATAAATATTCCATGAATTCTTGCGACGAATTAATTATTTTCGTTGGTAATTTTGCGACGAAAAAAAAATTCGTCGCAAAACTTTATGAGAAAAAATAAATTCCTCGCAGAAAATTTGCGACGAAATTACGATTTCGTTGCTAAATTTGCGACTAATCCAAATTCGTCGCAGAAATTGTCGCTAAATTCGTCGCTAAATTCGTCGCAAAAACCATATTTTGCGACGAAACATTAATTCGTCGCAAAATTTTGCGACGAATTATTTTTTCGTCGCAAAATTTGTCGCAAAATTCGTTGCAGAATTTGTCGCAGGTTTAGTTTCGTTGCTAAATTCGTCGCTAATTTGCAACGAAAAAATTCGTTATTTGCAAAATTCCCAGAATTTAGCAACGAATTTGTATTTTTGTAGCTAAATTTGTCGCTAAATAAAAAATTTTTTAGCAGGTTTCATCCATTTCGATATTTTATCGTATATACAAATTTCACACAACCTGTTTAATATAAACAAAACACACACATTCAATATAACAAAATAACATTCAATAATATCCAAAAATATTCCATATCCAAATAAATACAAACTAACACAATAAGTTAAGAACAATACAACATTCTAAACAACAAAGTTATAGCCTACAACATTCCAAACATCTACATAGTTCTGATATCCAAATAACAATGTCCACTCAAAATATCTCAACACATGCGAAAGAAAAAATAAAAGATCATCCGCTAAGCAACGACCATCATTCTTCTACCTGCATTAGAAAAGAAACAAACAAAAAGTATCATACATTAAAAAAAACTATCTACTAACACGAAAATAAATATGCAAAGACTTACTCAGATGTGCTTTTTCCACCGGCATAAGGATTGACTTCATCATTCCTGTTTAAAGCAAAATAAAAAGTATTAATCAAAAATTAAAAAAATAAAGGATTAACAAACTCAATAAACTAAAATTTTTTAAAAGTACTAATTACAAACATGCATACAATATCATCATCGTCGCCACCATCATCCTCATTACTAGGAGGAATATGACTTGAACCGAAATCAAATTGCTAAAACTGTCGCATAAGAAAAGCTTGTTATCGTCGCATTTCTATCATTTCTTGATCCCTTTGTGAGTTTGGCCAGCAGCTTGTTGTCTTGCTCCATGTGTTCTCATTACATAAGAGCGTAGAAATAGATGTGCACCTTTGTCAAACCTAGATATAAAATAAAGTCACTAAATTAAATCAAAAATATTTTCAAATAAATGCAAATATGCAGTTAACAAGGAAGCTGATTCTTCAAAGAACAGTCATCTAGACAAGTATTGTCGGTCAATTGATTCATCTGCATATTTCAAACCTATTTTAACCTGTAATAATCAAAGTCATTGTATAAAATAAAAGCAAATAACATAGCATAGTAACAAGTCACAACAATGCATCTAAAATAGGTCACAAAACATTTTAATTGAATGCATGGCTATAAAACAAAGTAGCCAAGAGAAACTTTCAAAATGATCAAGTGACGGTACTATTTCACATATATCAAACCCACAATACAGGATCATAAAGAAGCATGTTAACCAAAATTCCACTATTCAAGATTCGTAAGAACCCACCTCCGTCTAATGATTGAGGCACCAACATAGGCATGTAAGGAATGACCATGTGTTTTACTCAGAAAATAGAAATTTATTTAGAAGCGGTGATTTTGTCAAAGAAAAGATTAAATATCACAAGAATGTGAAGTGCTCAAAATGGATAAGTAAACACTCCTGTCTTGTCTAATCTTTGAAGAATCAATGGATCACACTTAATAACACCATAACGACGAGTGAGCATCACAGTAGAAAAGGAGCGATGTTACTTTATGAAAATAGAAGGATTTCAAAGAGCTTAAATGAAGGAATATTAAGAATTTTACTTGATTTTCTACTCGGTAAGTGTGCATGTCTGAAGGCTATTGTTGTACTATAGTTAGAAGAAAATGAAGGAATATTAAGAATTTTACACTGTAAGCTATTGCTGTACTATAGTTAGAAGAAAATTATTGTTTGTATTACTGTGTAGTAGTTATTGGCAAGCAGTAGTTTATAGAGCTTAGGAAGGCAACAGTAACAGGTAATTATGAGTTTTTCTGCAACAAAAAAAAATAGATACTAAAGTGATGAGCACAGAAATTTAACCTGATCAAAGAAACTCTTCTTCATTATGGCAAGGTGGTCTGAAACTAGAGTATTCCATGTGTGACCGGGGACAAATGCAAAATGGAGCAAAGGATGAAATGCAAAGGAGCAGTCTTGATGAGTTATGAAAACCATGATAAGTTGCTATTTATAGAGCGAGAAAAGGATTTTCATATATGTGATATAAGCCACCAGGACAATGATTTAACAAAAATATCATTAGATCCAAGAAGAAAAATACGTTTCTAATTCCAGTCTACTTTTTCCTTAGATACTCTCTCAATCCTATCAAAGTATAAAACAGTTCAAAATCTGATGCCAGCAGATAGTGAGGCATTGTCATGGCACATCCACTTAAATAAAGAAATATGCTTCGTTTTAACACACTTGTGTTAAATTTGGGTTTTAATCAAATTGGCAGGTAATCCCAAAAACCAAATACTTATATCAGTCTAAAACAGAAGCAAAAATTGGAGCTAAAGTTACAAAATCCAATAGATAAAAGTCACTGTCTTGCCTTTTTTTTATGGTCTGAACCAGATGAAAAAGAAAAGATGAGAATGTAATAGACATTCGATATGCTATCTTTATTCCACGTCCAATACGAGTAGGATTTTGTAATGTTTCCCAGAGCCTGATTTTCAGTTCTGGTTTCTTTAGAGTGTTTGGTCTCATCCACCTCTTTGCTAAAGGAGCAAAAGCTGTGAGATGCAATGCATAATTGGTCCAATACATCATTGTCCAATGTTGATATCAGAATCTAAACTTGACCCCATGGTTTGGTGTCACTTTGGCGTGGTCATGGCTTGGAACTCTCAGACAATGCGGTGGGATCGCCGACGGCTCAGGCAGCGGCGGCCAGGCTCGCCGGCGCCAGGTAGTGGGCCAGCGGGCTCATGGCCGCGGGGCACGCGGCGAGACGAGGCCGGCGGCCGCCTGTGTCGCGCTCGGCGACCAGCGACCTCGGCCGTCTGGTACTGGCACGCGGGGAGCCTGGTGGGCTCAGGCTCATGGCGGCGGCCTCGCGGTGTTGGTCGCGGCCGCGCGGCCATTGGCGCGGACGGCGTGCTCGCGGAACTCTTGGACGGCTCGCGGACGCTGTCGGGCGCGAGGAGATTAAATTAGGGCATCGGGGCCACAAAAAAAAAAAAAAAAAAAGGAAAGTTTGCAACAAATTTTTGGATTCGTTGCAATTTTGCAACGAATCCAAAAATTCGTTGCAAATTTTTTAAAAAAAAATTTAAAAATTTAAAAATCGTTAACTGATTTTTTTAATAATTTTTTTTTAATTTAAATTTTGCAACGAATCGCGGATTCGTTGCAAATTTTTAAAAAATAAAAAATAAAAGATTTTTAAAACATTAACTGATTTTTTAAATATTTTTTTTTAATTAAAATTTGCAACGAATCCGGGATTCGTTGCAAATTTGCAACGAATCCCGGATTCGTTGTAAAATTTTTTAAAATAAAAAATAAAAATATTAACTGATTTTTTAAATAATTTTTTTTTAATATAAAATTGGCAACGAATCGCGGGTTCGTTGCAAATAATTTGCAACGAATCCGCAATTCGTTGCAAATAAATTATGAAAATTTCAGGATCATTATAAATTATAAAACAGATAAATTATGAAACATTATAAAACAGACTCATTTCAGGATCATTATAAAACAGATAAATTATGAAAATCCTTTGGACCTTAATGCGATTGACAAGACTGTAGAGATTGTTAGATTGACGATTTTAACTTTACATGGACTTACGAAAGTATAATTGAGATTTATCATAAACATAATTTTTTTTAGAATTGATTTGTCAATTTTCAACTATACTCGGAGATTTGAATGACATAGAATATAATGGTGAGACCATATTAGCAACCGACCACTAATTATTTATGACAAACTAATTTTTATCCACTATTTTTTTTTTTCGTAAAGATGAAGAAACAGCATAGGTGAAGAGTTGCTCACTGATTAATTATTCTACTATCATTAATTTTGTCACTTTGTGATTATTATTTTACTGTTATATCTGTACGTACCTGAAAATTGAAATATATTACAAGTTTGAGATATAAATTTAATTCAATATAAATTAATCACAGTTAAACTTTCATTATAAAACTATTAATTTCTCGTTCAATTTCGTCTACTTTTATTTACCTTTTCCAACATAATTAAAGATCTTGTTGTTTTTCCATTTTTATTTACCTTTTCCAACGTAAAGATATTATGTTTTGGGCGTTTAATTTGAATTCTCTTCCAATGTGAGCCACAATTAACATAAGAATCTCCAATTATGCGTTCAACTTTAGATTTGTCATGGGATGGTGTGTTGGCTGAGACCGTGTAATATTTACAAAATTGACATGAATCGATTTCGGAGGAAAATCTAAAACTCTTCCCCGAATTCAGATGCCCCCTCCTGTCTTTGACTAACACGTCAATGTCCAAAGGGCCCTTACGATTTATCTCTCTCTCAATAGCCGTGGAACAAGTCGATCAGAGCCGCTAGGTTGATGGTTTCTCTAATTTGTTCAGTACTGCCACTATTGTTAGAGCAAAAACTTCTAAGAAATATTGTTGGTTGTAGCAAAAAAAAAAAAAGAGATCATAACTATTATCTTGAATATTCTTTCAAATGAATTTCAAAACACTCGAAAGAAATAAATTATAATGACCAAATGATTTTCGCGAACATCCCAAGCCCACCTACGAAAGGTGACTCAGCAATTCTCTGAGTCGTCTCAACGAGAAGATAAACTAAAGGCAGATGGGGAGGCTTTTGCGCCAGACTTGTGACGATCTAAGAAAAAAGGTGGGCGAGCTACAAGCCAATCGGGACAAAGCTAGGCAATGCGCAGACTCGAGAATCGCCGAGCTACAAGGCCAAGAGGAAATGCATCGTTAGAACAACTCCTTGGTCACAGAGCTAGCTCAATATCGGGCTAATCTTCATAAAACTAAGATGGCAGAGTCAGAGGCTGAAAGAAGGGTTGAATCCATACTAGCGGATCATCAAGGTCAAGAGGAAATGTTGTGCAAGAATGACTCCTTAATCATCGAACTAGCAGTATGCCAAGCTTGCCTATTAGGGGTCGAGGCGGCCAAATAAAGAAAAAAAACTCAATTAGAGACGACACGCCTATAAACACAGATGTCCTATGAGATGGAGCAAATGCTACAAGGTGAAAAGGAGAGAGATCAAGTCCTCAGGATTCAAAAATTTTAAAGTCTATTATAGTTCTTGATCATGATTTAAAAATTTTTAACATTCAATATGGTTCTTAGGGGTCTAAAATTTTTAAAGTCATCCAAGATTTTTAAATAATCTGAATCTACTCTGATTGAGAGAAAAGGGGAAAGGAAATCTTAAGGAAAATACAATGAAGGTAGAAATATTTTTTATAACATAATTAATCCTTTCAATCTTTCCTACGGCATCAATCTATTCAATTTTTATTTTTTCCTTATTTTTTTATTTTTTTGCAATTTACCATTTAAAAGGGAACTAAAAATTTTTTAGGATCCTTTATATTCTTCGATTATAAACATTTCGAGATGTATTCTTAATGATCTTCCAAATGTTCTTAATAATAATCCATTTATCCTTTTCTTGGCTTTGACCAGAAGAGTATTTTAAAAAAATAAATAAATGTGTTTCGGCAAGGTATTAATAATTATCAAAGTTCAAGTGTGCTATTTGATTAAATGCCTCTTCGACGCTGGCGTTAGATGCCATGTTGCTTTAAATTTGGGTAATTATCATTAATTAGAATATTTAATAAACATGAGACATCAAAGTGATTATGTTATGATAAACCTTAACCAAACACGACTCAATTGGAACCCGAAAATTTAACGGTCCGATGATACCTTGCGAATGATCAGACGTCCCACGATCGCCCACAAATTCCGCAAGATAAGAAAGTATGCCGTTTGAGGTTCAAACTTTACAGGAGCCCAACGGTAACGACACTGGCCGTTAACGACTCCCGCACCAAATCGTCACCCTCCTATTTCTGACGCCGATATCTAACGGCTCCGTGACTTGGGGGGTGGCTAGTTTACGTATTCGCCCTTCTTTTATTAGATTTTTTTGCTGACTCTTCGTCTTCTCTCTGTCGTCCTGCCCTTTTGCTTCAACGGGCGAAGTTATCTTTCGAAATGCTTCGCGGCTCGGAGAAGGCTCCCGCGAGGTTCCTCCCTTCCGTCCTCGTAATCAAGCGCCTCCTGTACCTCCTCCTCCTCCGATGATCTTCTCCGGGAACTGACTCAATTCCTCGATCCCTTCGCCTTTCTGTTATTTATTGATTTAGGGAGATTCGTGTGGATTTCCATTCGAAGCGCCGTGGTTCGATCCCTTCCCTGGAGCCTCAAGGCTCTTCTCGGTCTTGTTATTTTTTGAATTTTTACGAACCCCTTTTCTCTGAGTTGGTTGATGATGGATTTGGATTGAGGAATCTACTTGCTGCTTCCGGTTGGGGCTTCGGTTGCCGGGGCCACCGTCGAGGTGTTGAGTGATTTTGTTAGGGTTTGGTTTGGGGGGAGGGGGCCTGTTGGGGTTCGATTGTCTCGATGAAAGTGGAACAGAATTGTGTGGAGAACAGGCAATTGGCAGGCGCCTCGAGCTCGTCTCTCTCTGATGGAAGTTGCGGCTTGTCGAGGGTTTCACCAACTATTTCTAGCCCACTGAAGACTTCTGCGTCACGGAGGTGCTGCTCTTTTGTTTATTTTGAATTTGGGTGCTTACCATAAATCTATTCGATACGTGCTTCTCTATATTCTTTGCGTTGGAAACTTCATGCTGATCATTTATGCTTATTATTGCTGGATGAGCTAATGAAAATGGAAAGTCTCCTTTTTTTATATATAAAAAATGAAAAGAAAACTAAAGAGGACTGTAGGGTCCGCTTTTTACTGGAAGCTTTGTCCTGTGCATATAGGAATCTAGCCGAGACTATATGTCAATTGATCATCATTTTAATTGTTTTTCACATCTGTTAAAAAGAATAAAATTCAAATATTCATTTTAATAGGGCCTTCAGAGTTGAAGATAAAATTGCAGTTTCAAGTCTATGTAATATGAAAGTTTGATCGATGGGAATTGCTTCAGATATTGATCCTTAGCTTAGTCATGCTACTTGAACATAATACCATCCAGACTACCTCGTGCTAAGTTTTCTCTACATTGTCATACTACTTATATCAATTCAATAATTATGCATGATAACTCAGTGATATATAATTGACTGCATGCTGAGACTTGAGACTCATATGAGCTTGATAGAGGTTATAGTATTCCTAATAGAAGAGCATTCTAGATAGGTGCTCTTCTGTTGGGTGCATCGTCTATTATAGTCCTGTTGCACGCCATCTGTTAATGAAAGGCTGATTGTAGGAAAATTACCAATATTTTTGTATTACAATCCGGGATATAATTGGATTTACTACAGTTTTGTATCAGGAATAGCTGTAGAAAATGAAGATTCAGATAGCCACTTATCCAGTAGCCAAGGATGTTGTGCTCATATCACTCTAATTGCACTTGATTGTATTGAAATCATTTGTTTACTGATTTCTTTATCTTATATTCTTGAATTCCTTCGTCCAGGAGGACTAGTGGCCCTATAAGGCGAGCAAAGGGTGGCTGGACATTACAGGAGGCAAGTGTCTCCTCATTTTCCTGAGTTTACTCGAGTGTCAAAAACTATCAATATATTTTTTAATTAGACTAATTCAAGACCCTTGGTTATAACAATGCTCCAACTTCGAGGCACTAAACTCCTAATATGTCATAGGCAGAGGGCTTCCTTAAATGTGAGAGATGCACATTTTTTGTAAAAAAAAACATATGGGTGTGCCAGATTGGCCACACAGTTTTTATTGATTGATACGACAATGCACCAAGGCAGTGCTAATGAGTTTGTAAAACTTCCCACAAAGTGGAACCAAGACACAAAAGCTGAAAGAAATCTCAAACTGATAGGAGTTTTAGACCCTAATGAGAGATGCACAGCATTGTGGTGCTTGATTTTGCATCTTCTCCATCATATTGTAGGAGTAGATATTTTAATTTGAAGCTTAGTGTCTTTTTGTTACCATTAATTTCAGAGACATTTGAAACAATGCTTTCTCATAACTTCTTCTTTCTAGTTTCGGTAACAACTATTTTGTTGTGAATAGGATGAGACATTGAGGCAAGCTGTTGAAGCTTACAAAGGAAGATGTTGGAAGAAAATAGGTATGCTGATCACTTGCTAATTCAAACATTAATATAGTCATCACATGTAAACTTCCCTCGCATTATTGAGCCCATGACTGCATATAATGATTTAACCTTTTCTGACTTGATACTTTTACCCTGTTCATGAGTGAAGGTTTAGTAATTCTTAAAGCTTCTTGCATGAAATTATCTTTTTTTGCAAGGTAACTGTATCAGAAAGAAACTCAAGGTCAGGAAGCATATTTGTTGGTTGTAGGTAAGGAGGCAAAACTTTTGATGGGAATTATAATTGTATTGGTTAAGATTTGTTCCTTGCAGGCTGGGATTCAGGAACAATTAGGTCTTAATTGGCAGCTCATCTGGACTAAGATTGGTTTCAACCTGTCATGTGGTATCTTGCAGATGTTTTGGTGTTTTAGCTGGAAGATTTCTTTGGTGTTCGAGCCAATACAGTGCTTCAGTAGACTTAATTTAGAAATAGAAAGTCCATATAGGTGTGTCAACTGTCATGCTATGAGTTGATAAATACATACTAAACATGTCCTTAAATAAGCCAGGTTTGTCTAGACAGTGGAGCTCAGAAGTTTTGTCTTGTGCCATTATGAGCTTGCCATTTGTTTTCAGAATGAAGCCTCACAATGGTTAGAATTTGGTGTCATTTTCCTTCTTAATTAATAGTGATAGCTGATGGCACTTGTCACGGCACTATCTTTTAATGGAGAGACCATGAACGTCCACGTAGAAATCACTTGTCAATATGCTTCTATGTCCTCCATGCATGACTGCAATGGTCGACAACATGTTGATGACTCAAGCTGATGACTTCCAATTGTTATGAAGTAACTTCATTAAGTCTCATTAAATGATATATATGTTTGTGATTTAATCAAATTGTAGAGCCATCTATTTTAAGATGATTCCAAGTCCATAAGTACTAAGGCACTAATTTCAACTCAAAATTCATAATTTGATCAAATTTCTGCTATGGGACACGTGGGGCATCATTACAACTTGTCTTCCTAACATACTTATGAGAGTAGGAACTCAGGTTTTTAATAGAACGAAGTGCCCATTCTTCATTAAGGTAGCTCTTGTGACAAGTGGTCTTAGATTAGACTTTCAAATCACAATAGAGGGTTTTGCCAGCAATAGTAAGGTTGTAGATGAATCCTTTTTAGCAAGTTTTTAAAGGTTGCTTCCTAAGAACAATGATGTCTCCATGGGATCAGATTATGGTTTTGAATCTTACAATTTTAGGGTCTATAATAGTCATATTAAGAATTATAAGTGGCATTTATGATTAATAAAAAATTTGACTACCACTTTTGTTGATAAGTCCAAATATTGAAATTTTTTGGTTTATCACTTCGAAATTGCAGACACTAATAAAGTTCATGATGCTACAATAAAGAGTCAATTCATACAATTTTGATGGAATTTTCTTAAAGTAGTCATTAGAATAATTTGCAATTTAAGATTCACAAAACACACAATTATAGGCATCACTATAGATTTAGACAGTCTTATTAATTTGGAATGTACTGCTTGTGCCCAAAATGATACCAACAAAGAAATCATTGGGTATTACAATATGTATTACTCAAAAAAATCAACACAATATGGTTGATCTATTAAAATTGAGAATATATGATCACTTTTGTCACAAGCATACTATTCATGGAGAAGTCAACAAATAGAGCAACTATCGGGCAACACACAGGAGAGTGTAGTTGGTTGTATCTTATTCTGTTATCATCAAATCGACATTCATTTTATTGTATGAAAACAACAGCACTTGAAATTAGATGTGCTTTTGTACATCAAAAAACATTGCTGACATTGAAATTGGAAAATGGTGTAGAACTAAGTCACATGGATGAAAATGTGTCTCGGCGAGATTCAATGAGGACCCACTTGTTGTAGTGAATAATTGGCAAAGAGGAGATGGCAATGAAAATGGAATTTGAGAGCACACACAGTGATGCAAACTCAAGAGAGCATATGCTCATCGTGAAGGAGACTTTGATGTATTTTTGAATATTCATTGGCTGGTGATGGGAGAATGGCAAAAAACTGGATAGTAGGATTTATGAGTTAGTAGTGGAGATTTTGATCCATAATGAAGTTTACTAGAGATTAACAATGGTTCCTGTAAATTTATGTACAATGTTTGAGCAATTGTAAACTCATGATGATAGAAGATTGAATGCTTAGGTTTTGATTTCTACCTTTTAGGCTCTCTGAAGCAGCCCGACATGAAATCTTTCACTTTTTAAATTTAGTTTGATCTTAAATTCTTGCATCCAAGGGCCTCTATCTTTATCCAATTTGCTTTATTTGAACACTGATCTCATATACGGTTTATATGTTACATTTTGATATAATGCTTGTTAATTCCATAATAGGGTGGCCATGTTAAGCATCTCAAATAGGTTGACTGAATGGGTTGACCAAACTTACTAGGCTACACACGAGACTAACATGTTGGACAACTTGGTTCAGAAAGGGTGATCTGGGTCAACTGAGTAGGGTGACTCAAGTAGGACATACTATGAGCTAGCAACCATTCCCCTTGACTCAAGCACGTAGACTGACTAAGTTGAAGGAGAATGAACCATAATAGTTTCATTCCATTTCATCAATGCAACCAAATATAAGAATTTAATGCAACCAAACATAGTAACATTGTAAGTTATTTTGCTTTAAATTCCTTTCTATAGATGTGACCAACCATAGGAAAGGAGTGGATAATTCCACTTGTGATTTCATTTTATTTATATTCTCATTCTCATTCTCATTCTGTTTCTATCTTCTCTACTAAATATAGCCTTAGCGTTCTTAAATTTAAGAAATTAATGAAAAGTTTAAAGAGAGAAAATATCATCATCGTCATAAATAATATATGCAATATCGGAATGATAAATGTACTATTGCACAAGGAGTATGGATATTAGATGAGTACTGGATGAGTATAGGTTTTTGGTCGAGTAAGTGCTGATGGAATGTAGTGGCCTTAATATTATGTTGTTTGAAAGAACAAGCATTGACAATGAAGACTGTCATATTTTAGATGTATTGGCTGCACACACACAACAATTGATCCAAGTGAAATTGTGGTTGGAGAGAGGAATGTGGATCCGATATCTAATGGAAAAGATAATGGAGGAGTAACAACAACAACCAAATTTTATCCCACTAGGTGGAGTCGGTTATATGGAACCTCCTATGTTATTGGACTTTATCTCCTATTATTTCATCATCAATATTTAAATAATTTTTATTTTATTTTATCATTGCTAACCAAGTTTTTTTTAGATCTTCCTCCTTCTCGTTTGATTTATATATTTGTAATAGTTTCATATCATCTAACTGGAGCATTTAGTGGTCGTCTAAGTACATGTTCGTACAATCTTAAATGTGTCTCCCAGAATTTTTTCTTTGAGAGAAGATAATGGAGTAAGTTGGCAAATAATGATATCAGGCCATTCATGACCATGTAATGTCTTGTCACATGATAGTTATGGGTAAGTATCTACTTGGCATCTCTTGTGCACCTAAGAGTACGTGTTGATGTAGGTGACCAGTGGAATTGAATTATCATTCAAGCTCTCTAGACTGATAGTGAGATTGAGAGTGGTAGCAAGGTAGTGGGTGTCAGCAAAGGTATGGACAAGGGACCATATTGATGGGTTATTTTCCAGTAGGAATCCTCCCCGGTGAAGCCATTGATAAAAATGTCGTGCTATTAATATATGATAAGAGCACCAAATAGAATTTGAGTTTTGCAAATAAGTTACTGATTCTTATTTCTTGAAGACAATGTGGAAATGACAAATAAGCTTCCTTTTGTGTAATTGTGCAAATTAATTCGAATGTTTCAAATTTCGAAATCGTAATGTAGGATTTTTTACTGTCTATGAAGTTTTTGGAATTTATAAGATTTAAATAAACTACTTAAATTTAATTATAGTTTAGCAGAAAAGTTATTTTAGAGGATTTTTTTTTACCAAGTTTGTCAGGAATAAGTTATTAATTTCCACATAGGTTATTGTTGGCGTCTTAAAAAAAATCTAATTTCTCTTGTTCATCATTCTTCAATTTAATAAAATTTTGCATGAGTCTGTTATCTATGTTAGATTGTTCATCTAGGCATTGCATCAATAACAACGTGTGCTTCTTACATTCCATGATATCATACAAGGGGAGATTACAATGTTGTTGGTAGATATTTTAGAGGCAAGAGTGGCAGTAGGAATCGAGTGACATACCTCAAACATTCAAGCAAAGTGGAGAATAAAATGATTGTCGTCATGATATTATATTGATTGTGATTTGTGATGACATCCTTGTAGGCACATTTAACAACATTCATGAGTTTGATAACGCCCTGTGGGCTAGCCATTTTAGTATCTGTAATGCCCTTGGCAGTGGTGGGTGTGCTGCAACAACATGGGTGGTTGTTTTGGAGCCATGTACTGGATTCAGAACATTGGTGGTGCATAATTAATGTTGGGTAGCCCTAAAGGTGTTGGACATTAGGCAGCTTGCTATAGGTGAAATTGATATATTCAGTATCTTTCTGATGTGGGGCATTGTTTAGCAAGCTTGGGTACTAATTAGTTCGGGTTAGCAGATAAATAATGACGGCCATATCCACTACACATGAATTTAGAACATACAATAGCTCAAAAAAAACAAAGATTAAGTATCATGGATCCATGTAGTGTGATTGGTGTCATGTTGAAGCTGGCCCTCAATACATTCAAGAACCCATACAAGACCAAAGAGTTGGCGGGCAACAACAAACGTTAAGGGAAAAAACAATAGCAAGTTTTTATGGGTGGAGGCTCAGGGCAGTAGTGGAGTTTTGTGTGGGGGGTAAGATGCAAGATTCTAAATATATTTCTTGTTTTTGTGAATATTGCATGCATAGCATTAATGTTTTTTGGAATGGGATATTTTGCATTGGATTTCTGGTTCATGGTTCATGATTATTAGACTGTTTGATGGTGATGGCCAAGTGCAATAATTTTTTTGATGAGCCACATATGGTGGGATCCAAAGATGAAAGCTAGAAGCCTATGGTTGGTTGGTTAAAAGGATTTGGAAAATTAATATGTAATTTTGGCCCTTCTATTAAGTTGACAATGTTCTTTCCAAGACATGTATATAAGTAATTACAATAGATATCATAATTTACCTCTCATTGTGAAAGGCATTGACCACAAAGGTCAAACATGCACGTTTTGGCATCCATTATAATAAAGCTATAGCATTTCAGGCATTTACACGCAATTTTGTAATTTATATCTGTCATATGAGTTCATGTTTCATGCCTTTCCAGCTGAATTTTTTCCTGATAGAACTGAGGTCCAATGTCTTCATCGGTGGCAAAAGGTTCTCAATCCTGAACTCATTAAAGGTCCATGGACCACTGAGGTTTGATTATACCTTTGTTTCTGAATCTGGTAATACTTTAGAATTTAATGTTTGAGATACTATTTTTTCCTTTCCTGTGGTTCCAGGAAGATGAGAAGATTACCAGTCTTGTAGCGAAGTATGGACCCACAAAGTGGTCTGTGATTGCAAAGTCTCTTTCAGGTCGTATTGGCAAACAATGCCGAGAGAGGTAAATGAATATCAACTTCAGAAAGTGTATCCCTAAGAATTTGTTCTAGTAATAGCATGTTCACTGTCTTCGATTCCCCACCTGCCAAAACTGTCTCCCTCACAAAATTCTTGTCATTTTCATCAAGTCAAACCGATCATGTATAGATAGGGCATATTTCTCGACTGTTGTATTTGTTGGAGGCCTAGGGCTGACAGTCCTCTCTCTGACCTATTATTTGTTTCTGACTAAGAGATTTATCAGCCCAATTTGTTTTGCAGCAAATAATATTCTACCATTTATCACAACTTGAAACCATGTGGTCTATATCACTAACCTAAAGTCTATGACACGCACCTGGAATGGTTTAAGTATATTTTCAGAAACCAACTTTACAAGGCTGTAGTAAGATTTTCCATCATCTACACATGGCATCAAAGGCCTAACTGATTATAATCTGATTAAATTTGAACATAAAATTTGTTTGAGGCTTTGGCTGTCTTTTCCACTAGATTATCATTACAAGGGCTCTAGAATGAATCCTAAACTATTTTTCATGTTCGTAAGTGGTTAAAACATAATTATGAATTCATTTTATGACTTCACTTCCACTTGTCCCCAACCGTGTATTCTTTATGAAGTAAACAGAAAAACTACAATTTTGACAATTTTTTGCTGAGTTTTTTAGTCAGTAGTATACATGTACTAAATGAAGTTTTAGTTTGACTATTTCTTTTCTGAAAAAAAAACTATATGATTTAGGTGGCATAATCATCTAAATCCTATGCTAAAGAAAGATGCTTGGACTGAAGAAGAGGAGCTTGTTCTCATGAATGCCCATCATGCGTACGGGAATAAATGGGCAGAAATTGCCAAGGTCTTACCTGGAAGGTATTTGACTCTCATCTAAATTTCTTATGGTTATATAACAATGTTAGTTTCATTTAATTGCATTGCCATCAATATTTAGGCTTTTATATTTTAACTCCCCATAATATGCAATGTTAATAGAATCCCTAAATAGTCCAACTTTACAGTTCGTGTTTTTTTTTTTCAATGAAATACCATTTAAGGAGGGTCAATGTTTGCTTAAGTACTGTTCTGCGTCATGATAATAAGATAATAAGGTGCAGTCATAACTAATCAGATCATTATTCAACGTAATTGTAATTTTCAACTTTTTGAGATCTGCCATGCAGATCTTCTCTCTACTGAATTATATGCAAGACTATATCATTATTACTATTAAAATCAATATTTACTACATTCACTAGGGGCTTCTTTGATATTCTTCTATCCCCTAAACTGTCAATTCTGATTGATTCAATTCATCTAATATCTATTAGTCACCTTTTAAGATGTATACCATTGTAAAGTATTTCTCTCATTTTATCATTCGTGGAGCTATACCTAATTGCTCCTAGATAGTAACTGCAGGAACAGCCCCAACCATTGTGTTGTATCTATTCAAGTTCTTGATTGAATCTTCCATGTCAGTCTACTATTGGGCATTGTAAGTTGTGCGGTATTTGGAGTTTTATGGAGTTATATGTTTAGGTATGTTGGAGTTGTGGAATCTGATTAATGTGCTCTGCAATCAGATGAATTACATAGGGTTTTGAGGGTTGAGATCCCTGATGAGCTTACCTAGGGTGCTAGGGGAGCAACGCTGTCGACTTGAGGCTATTTCTATAATATCAGAGCAAATTGGTGGCTTTCTTGATTCATCAACCTGACCAAGTTTATTATCAACTTGGTGTAATCGTTAGCCTGTTAAACTTGCCAAATTCATTGTTTTTGTTGATGCTTTCTTAAATAGAAATGCAGACAATTGATTGCCCTTTATACCAATTTGAAGACCCTACCAGACCTAGTGATTCTCACCCTGGAATTTAGGAGTTGCAAACCGGCCTTAAAGTGACTAGTAAATACTGATATGTTTTATATGGTTCTGTGCTCCATAAAAGAAGGGGTAAACTATCAAATGCATTTGTATTATGGGTTGTCACAAATAGTGGAGGCAAGCTGATCGATAGTGATGGATATGTTTGAGGGCAACATAACAAAATTCTATATATGACCTAGTCACAGGCAATCTTTCTGAATAATGTAAGATCAGATTATTTTGCTTGATGTTGTTTTTCTTTTGTACCATTCCCTTTATGTTCTTTGCAATTTTTGCCTATGCAGTAAGTGTTTTTTGTGTTGCTAATAATCAGTCACGAAATATTTAATCCATAGAAATTGGTATTGAGAGGTTGACAATGCTAATGCAGTAGTGTGATTCTCTTACAAATTTATTTCCAATTTGTTACAATTAGTGCAAGTATACACAGCCATGGTGTTGGTGGGATCATATTCATGCAACAAGTCGCATTTCCCATATCTATGTAGTACATGCCCCATGCACAATGTGATATCTGTCAGCCGTATGGATGCCAACAAGCTGAAGTCCTTTATAATCTATACCATTTGGTTTTGGCATGTCCATATGCTAGCTTGTATGCTGTGTAAAGTACCTCTTTCTCAGAAGAAAGTGTGACCATCTGTTATTTGCACTTAAAAGTGAGGGTAGTCTTTGCAGACTCGGCCTCATGTGTCATCTGTCAATAGTGCACGTCCTATGAAATAGATAAGAACAGCTGGCTACAAAAGGCAGAGCAGGCTCAAATGTTCACATTGATGAACCAAGCAGAGTAGTCTGAAAGTCACTGAAGGCATAGTGACGTGCCAGTATATAAAGATTCAGACCCTCATGTGATTATCATTTTTCTAGTGAGACACTTTTACATCAATGATCTTAGGTCAATAAACTCGATAATGCTATGAGATTTGTTGAAATGTGGATCTTACCAAAGGGCTTTGAACTTCAGTGTAATTTTGATCTTGTCAATGTATTGATCAGGTTCAGGTCGGGTATGTTGGGTTGTGTCAACCATGTCTTTGAAATTTGCTTAAATCCAATTCTATAATGGCAGCTGAATGAGTTTATTTGTATTTATCCTTCTATTATATCATAGATGTAAAATTGTTGGCTGGTATTGCAAAATATTATCTAATAATTATTTATCATCAGTGTTCCGTTCTCTAGATAGTCATTTTGATATGGTATTTTGTAGAAGAAACTGGCAATCATCTTTTGTGACTGATGTTACAGTATGTAACATGTTCAAGAGGCTCGTATTAATGTATCCCCCTCACTTGTTAGAATTTCAGGGCATGATTTTTTTATTATTTTCTCTGTGGCCAGGACTGATAACTCAATAAAGAATCACTGGCATAGTTCATTAAAGAAAAAGTTAGAATTCTTTTTGGCTACTGGCAAGCTTCCACCTGGTCCCGGGGATGGTTCAAAGGACATGAGGAGCCTTGATAGTGGACAATCACTTCACCATCCGAGTGAGGGTTCAGATATAAATGCCAGAGCCTTTTCTGAATCAGCTAGTTCTATAGATATTGATCTGCCTGCTAGACAAGGTGGGTTGGAGGACCAAAAATGCAGGTCAGACTCGTCAATATTTGAAACTAAGATGGAAGTTATGAACAACTTTATTGAGAGAAAAATTTGTGATCCTTCTGTTGACTTCAGTGCTCGTACAGAATCATCAACGGTTGAGCCTGAGAAGGAAGCTATAAACAACTCAATTTTGAGAAGAATTCACGATCCTGTTGCAGAGTTCAGCACTCACACTCTCACACCCGATGCCTGCACTAGATCTGATTTAGGGACAGAGTTGGCAGAATGTAGTAAGACTTCTGAGAAGGATCAAAATGTCAAGTCTAACTCAGAAGTTTTAGTCAATATAAATGTAAAAGGAATTCATGATCCTTCTGTACGTTGCACTAAAGATATAACAGCCTCTGACGCTTGCACTAGATCTGATCGAGAAAATGAGGTCAAAGATTGTAGAAACACCGATGAGGAACTAAATTGTGCATCTGAACCGAGCCACCAGGAAACTCCTTTGCTAGGTTCTCTCTATTGTACACCACGTCAGGTTGAAGATGTTTGTCTTTCTGAAAATTATACAGTCAAAACCACATCTATGAATGTGCGGCAATCATGCAGCTCATGTGTTATGACATCACCTGAAGTTTACTTTACTCCTTCCTCGGTAATGGGAAAAAGTCCGGTTCAAGATGTTCACTCCATCTTAAAAGATGCAGCTAGAAGTTTCCCAAACACTCCATCTATACTCCGTAGAGCGAAAAAGAAGACAGAAGCATCTCTTGATTCTGATCATACTAGTACTTCAGGAGTAAAGAGGGTGAAACTTCTGGGCAGTCATGCTTCTACTGGAGAAAGGGAAAATATACATAATTTGGAGACAACTGGCAATTCAAAGTCCAGATCAAGTCCTTATGACGAAGGAGACTTATCATACAATAGGAGGAACTTTGATGTTTCTCCCCCATACAGGTTCAGGTCGAAAAAAACTACAACTATTAAATCTGTGGAGAAGCAGCTTGATTTTTCAGGAAATGATTCAGATGGTAAAACCAGTCCCTTTACATCGGATGTGAACATCACTGATACTGCTCCCGAAACAAACACCATACTTGCAAGCAAGCAGGATATGAAACTGCCTTTGTGATGCGCAAAGAATCTATAGTGTGAAATTGGTCATGACCTGCTGCTCCACAACTTGTAAGTATCTTGGGAACTTTGGCCCGCGTCAATTGCTCCCATGTTTTTTAGCCACTATGTGTAGCTCCATGGAGATTAAATGCATGATAATTTTCTATTACCATTTATACATTGACTTCATGTCACACCAAATCCTAAGCAATTCACTGGATTTTTCAGAAGTCAGCTTGATTCACAAATTGATTGCGACTACTATATACTCTTCCATAAGAAATACTCTATTTCTCAAGCAGCTTTATGTTACCAAGATTATTTGTTCCATTCTGCCTTTTTATTCTAGTATGATTTGGTTATTTGCTGAAGATGAACTGTTACTGACTCAGTATCATTTTTTTTTTTTGGGTTCTGATGGACCTGGATTACTTAAAAAGCTTAAATCAAAATGTTTTTCCTATCATTTTTAATATTTGCATTTTCTTCTTCTACTTGTCTAAATTTATTTCTCAACACCCTTTGGATTCTCTTATTGATCTATTAGTAATTGCTCCATGGTGTTAAATGTCAGTGTTAATTAGGCTAGACCATCTCTAACCCAACAAAATGATGCCTGTTTGTCTTTGCTTCTGCCCGTATAGGAAACAGTACTGATTACTGGCATGGCCCTTTGACAGCAACAAAAACAACATGATCAATGAAAACACCGATGACTCCCGATGTAAACTTATTATTAAATAGGACCATTCCCTCAAACATTCATGCCCAGAACATGTCCTTTGACAACACCGATGCCTTCCAATTCAATCTTTAAGAAAGTTGTGGGACCAGTGCATCATGCATTCATGTCCATTTCAGGTGGAAGGCATCATCATCCTTTTAGCACCATGTGTGAAGATGAAGCGACTTTATAGTCCTTCCATCATCAAAATGTTACTGCATGAACAAACACATCAATTCAGCACTGCCATTGACTTTTGATGAAAGTGATTCTTATGCACCCTTCAGATGAAAAAGCTAATCGAGCTTAAAATACAAAAAAAAAAAAACACAGTCAAACATCAAATAAGTAACAACATGAGGTTTATATCAGATATACTGATCAGCCACTGCGGGCTACAAGACTTAATTTTGCTCTGCAGCCACTTCAGCCATCACTTCTAACCATATCTAATACTGTATATCTTCCTCTGTAATTCCAATTGCTTAGCAAAATAGGGACACAACACAAGGAGCAACGCCTCGCGACGCACACCGCCACCACCGATTGCAGCCAAAAAGAAAAGGACAAAAAAAAAAAAAACAGTGGGCGTCAAACTCTCGGCGAGCAGAAGAAAAGGACCGCCGAGGTCAGACGCGGAAGTTCTTGCCGGCGAAGGTCTGACCGAACTGCCAGTTGGAGGGAACGATGTTCCAGGAGGTAGATGTGCGACGGTCACTGCCGGTGACGCGGAAGGAGAGGGACTGACCGACGAGGACGGCGTTAGACTGCCAGTTCTGGCCCCAGTTACGGGACATGGGCATCCACCCGGTGCGGGAGCCCTTCACACTGGCGCGAACGATGTCGCCGGCGCCGGCCACGTTGGTTATGAGCACCAGGTTGAAGTACGTGTGGCCGTTGATGGTGAACCGAATCCCTCCGGACTTCCTGCACGGAACCCTGCGCGCAAACAGTGGTCCTCAGTCAATCGCTATCCATGATGCATGCAAATAGTGTCATACGAGACGAGTACGGAGAACTAAAAAAATGACATGGACAGCGCCAGAACTTGGTTCCGCTCTGCCTTTGGTCAAAGATGGGGACTTTCGGATGCACTTTCGTTTTCAGGAGAAATAGATCGGTTTTATAGATGACGAAGGAAGAACGAAAGACGAACGATCAAGGGAGATATACCTTCTATACGAAACCGGAACGATCCCAGCGCGGTACTCGGCGATTTTGAGAAACATGGGCATGGCGAGATCAAAATGCGGGCGGGGCGGGTTGCACCACCCGCCGTTATCCGAGGGGAGCGCGTAATTCGGCGGGCAGAAGTTGGTCGCCGTGATGAAGATGGAGGGGCTGCCGGCGTGACACCAGCGCGGGTCGTCGGCGCACTTGATCTCGAAGCACGCTCCACAGCTCTGCCCCTGGCTAAACAGCGCCGTGCTGAGCGCAGCATTCTCCACCCCATAACCCTGGCTGTAGAGATTCCCGTACCCGCACGCTCCTCCTACGCCACCGCCATACAGATCGAGTCGATTTCAATTTCTCCCACCAAGACCATCGGTAAAGCAGAATAATATAGCAATGTGGCTTACCCATAGTGCCGGAGGCGTCGCTGCCGCCGTAGAAGGTGGCGTGGGCGCCCTGCCACTGGCCGCCAGTGTAGGCGCCAGGAATGCGAGCGGAGGCTGGCACAAGAAAGGCGATGAAAGCGAGGAAGTACAGCAACTCCATTACCGACTCACTCGCTCGCTCGATTCCGCTCTAGGGTTTGCGGGTGATGGGGAAGAATGGGGTGAGAAGCGGAGCCATTTATCGGCTCGAGGGTGGTGGGAAGCGTGAGTCCGAGATAAGGCCAAATAATGGCAGACGGAGTAATTAACCCCACTTTTGCCGAAGAAGTAATTAAAGCAAATGGGCCCGCCGCGAGGACGCAGAACCGGGCGGAGATAGGAGGGAAGTGAATTTTTTCCCGTCCGATTATCATCCAACGGTGTCGGTGCATCTTGCGGGCGGTCTTGGTCCCCCCCGCCTCTTAAACGATATCCTACTCTTCCGTCCATTTGCTCGGTGGGGCCCGCGGTCCGTTCCGGGTTCACCGGCCGAGATTTCGCACCGCCAAAGCGGGGTCCGTTCTCGAGCTCTCGCAAGGCGCCCTCGGCTAACGGAAACACCAACCCACCCGTCCTTCTACTGGACGCGCCGGTGGCGCCCACGGAAGAGTAAGTGTTGGGGCCAAAGTAAAAAATCGCGCGGAAAAGCAAGCGGGAGCAGCGGCGTGATTGAACCTACCCGCCGAGATCAGAGAAGTCGGGCGGGCAGGGCAGCACATGGCTCGGTTTCGCACGCAGAACCAGTTATCCCTTGCTCGTGATTCGTGCAGAAAATCGGACGGGCCAGATCACCTCTTGGGTTGATAGACTCAAATGGAAGTCCATGCCAGTTAATTCGAAATTTTAATTTAAAAAAAATATATCGATCGGTTCTATTTTAAATTTAAAGTTCAAGGAATCAATTTAATTGAATAAGTCAACTTGAAGATTATAAGTCAATTATTATATTTTAATAATCGACTCATGATTTCAATCAATTAATATATTCTAGAAGTTGATTGATCAATTTGACTATTTTGATAAAAAAATATATCAGTCGACTGATCAACTCAATTGATACCGATAGAATAAGTCCTCGACTAAATACTTGTACATATGAAGAATCGGAATTGTGGAGGAAAGAAATGAGACCAATGGGATTCAGAAGGAGCTCCAGGTAGTCAATGGCTCGAGTATTTGGAAGCTCGGACACTCGAGAGCTCGAGGAGTTGAGGGGTCAAGGTGTCGAGGGTAGAGAAATAACGATATGGGGGATGTGGTCAAGTACCGACATGGTACATGCGAACATGGTAGCAAATCTTATTGAGGCGTGAGAAAGAAGCGATCTAAGAAACATATATTTATGACGGTAAGGGGAAAAGTCTCTAAGTGAACATGTACTGGGGAAATACATGCAGACATGGTGACATGTCATGGGAAGGCATGAATAAGGTGCCACCAGAGAAGCACTAATTAATTGTGGTAAGAAATTGAATCTATAAAGGGAGAGAAGCATGTAACGACAAGGGGATAATGTAATATTTGTAAAATAAATCATTTCATCTTATTTCACTTTTTCGTGTCTCACTTATACATTAGAGGGGCATCGTGGGAGCACCGACGCCCTCTGACCTGTGTTATATTTGACAGAATCTTACTACGGTTAGGTGAATAGGCTATTGCCAGAGAACTCGACAAGAGAGGGTCAATCTCCATCTGCATCATTTGGCATCGTATGTAGAAACTTTGAGTAAAGACGTTGAAGATGCAATCGCAAGAATTTCCTTCACTCGTGGTTAGTTGATTGCAATAGTACAAAAAGCAATGGATAATGCATTGGCCTAAGGAAGTGGAAAGCTTAGTTGTCCATCACCCCGTCCGCAAGAGCAAGGAGGGGCCCAACCATATATAGGGGAGCAAAACTTTCCTTCTCCTAACAACAATGAAGGAAAGATGTGTCAAGGGGAAGTTATAAAATTAGGCCCTAAATGGGAAGGACCATATAATGTCACTCGACGAGTAGCTAGAGTGGCATACTACCTGCAAGATGTAGAGGGTAAATCTTTACTGAGACTATAGAATGTTGTACACTTAAGACATTTTTTTAGTGGTGGACAGTGAATGGGCCCCTCGGGAGGAGAGGAAGTAGATGTCGATGATATTGTTTTAAGGAGGTAAGGTAGTACTTGGCCTAATCGAAATAGTTCATAAATCCTCGGTCTAATCAAAGTGTTATATACTCCCAAGTGGTGAAGCGGAGAATAGCGAAGTGCTTTCACTTGACCTAGCCAAGACAATTTGTAAGCCCTCGATATAATCAAAGTGATATATACTCCCAAGTGATGAAGCGGAGAGGAGTGAAGTGCTGCCACTTGGCTTAGCCGAGGCAGTTTGTAAGCTCTTGGTCTAGTCAAAACACTATATACTTGCTAGTGGTGAAGTACAGAGGAGCAAAGTGACTTCACTTGGCCTAGCTAAGGCAATTTGTAAGCCCTCGATTCAATCAGAGTGTTATATACCTTTGAGTGGTAAATCGGAGATGAGTGAAGTACCTTCACTTGACCCAATTGAAGCAGTTTGCAAGCCCACAGTCCAATTAGAGTGTTATATACTCTTAAGTGGTGAAGAGAGAAGAAGCGAAGTGCCCTCACTTGACCCAATCAAATCAGTTTGTAAGCCTTTGATTAGATCAGAGTGATATATATATCTCCGAGTAGTGAAGCAGGGAGGAGCGAAGTGCCTTCACTTGGCTCAATCGAGACAGTTCGTAAGTCTTTAATTTGGTCAAAGTGTTATATACCCCCGAGTGATTAAGCAAGGAGGAGCGAAGTGCATTCACTTTGCTCTATTAAGGCAGTTCGTAAGCCCTCGGTCTGGTCAGTATTATATACCCTCGAGTAGTGAAGCGGGAAGGAGCAAAGTACATTCACTTGGCCTAGGCGAGATAGCTCATAGGCCCTCGGTCTAGTTAGAATGTTATATACCCTCAAGTGGTGCAGCGAGGAGGAGCAAAATGCATTCACTTGGCCCAGCCAAAGCAGTTAGTAAGCCTTCGGTCCAGTCAAAGTGTTATATACCCCCAAGTGATGGTGGAGAAGAGCGAATTATCTTCACTTGGTCCAACCTAAACAGTTTGTAAGCTCTCGATCCGATCAGAGTGTTATATACTCCCGAGTGGTGAAGTAAGGAGGAGCGAAGTGTCTTCACTTGACCCAACCGAGGTAGTTCATAAACTCTCGGTTTGATGAAAGTGTTATATATCCCCGAGTGGTGAAACAAGAAAGAGCAAAGTGCCCCTTCATTTGGCTCAGTCGAGATAGTTTATAAGCTCACGATCCAATCAAAGTGGTATATACCCTCGATTGGTCAAGCGGGGAAGAGAAAAGTACCTTCACTTGACCTAGTCGAGACAACTCATAAGCCTTCAGTCTGGTCAGAATACTATACACCCTTGAGTAGTGAAGCAGGGATGAGTGAAGTGTCATCACTTGGCCCAGTTAAGGAAGTCCATAAGCTCCTAGTCCAATCAGAGTGTTATATACCCCTGAGTGGTGAAGCGGAGAGAAGCAAAATGCATTCACTTAGCCCAATCGAGGTAGTTTGTAAGTCGTTGGTCATATCAGAGTGTTATACCCCTGAGTGGTGAAGCAGAGAGGAGCGAAGTGACTTTACTTGACCCAACTGAGACAGTTCGTAAGCCCTCGGTCATATTAGAGTGTTATATGCTCCGAGTGGTGAAGTAGAGAGGAGCAAAGTGCCTTCACTTGGTTCAGCCGAAGCAGTTTGTAACCCCTTGGTCCGATCAAAGTGTTATATACACCTGAATGGAAAAGCGAAGAGGGGCGATTGAAATGAAAGAATCTGTGTGGAAGACACTGTTTGAACCGAAGGACCGGTTCGGCAGAGTAGGTCTGGGGGAATCGGTTTGGTAAAGTAGGTCTGGGGGAAATGACTCGGTAAGGCAAGTATGAGGGAAGCGGTTCGGTAAAGTAGGTCTGAGGGAAATGACTCGGTAAAGCAAGTATGAGGAAAGTGGTTTGGTAAAGTAGGTCCAGGAAAAATGGCTCGGTAAGGTAGGTCAGGGAAATTGGCTCGGCAGAATGAATTTGGAGATTAGCTCTGTACGGAGAGTACAGGAATTGACTCGGGCTATTATAGAAAGTCTGAGGTAGGGAGTCTAAGGGCTATAGTAAGTCTGGTTGATAGGTATAGGCTAACCTTACAAAGAGTGAGAGGGTGAAAAGGAAAGGTTAGAATATTTCTCGAAATGTGCGTAAGAGTTTGTTACATAACAAACTAGGATCCCACATAATATTCAGAGGAGTCTCCACTCCTCATCTCTGTAACAGAATAATTCTCCAGGTAAGAAAGGTGGTCACGTGTATGGTGATGGAAGGTGTTTGTTACGTGATAGTTAGCCAGGGAAGAGGAGGAGGATAAAAAGGCAGAGGAGGGGCAAGAGAGAGGGGAATCCGCAACTTCTAAAAGCAAGAGACAAAGGTACACCAAAGAGGGAGAGCAACCACATTGCCGGAGAAGAAGAAGAGGAAAGGAAGGACGATACGAGGAGAGTAGTGAGCTCCATTTTCTTTCAATCTTTATACCCTGAGCTAATTGTAAGAGGTTTTTCCCTCCACCTCTGGAAGCTTTTTCCACGAAATAAGAAGTTCATAGTGAAAGTGTTTTGGCACCATAGCTCATGAGAGAGCTCACCCCGTGAAGTAGGAATTCTCATTCCGAACAGGTAAAACTCTGTGCTTGTGTTCTCTGTTTTGGTTGTTAGTGTTTTTTATTCGTGTTCTATTACTATTACGGCTGGAGAGAACCCCAAGCTTTATGCACATATCTTTGCGTCGAAAGGAGGTGAGAAAATCCGTTTACGACCGCATCAATTGGCACCGTCTGTGGGAAATTATTGAGCAAGACGTTGAGATGCAGCCATAAGAGATACAATATCTAGCAGCCTCCTCTGCCGAGGAGAATCCCATTACATTGCTACCATCAAAGTTGAGGGTCACGGTGGATACAGTCATGGCTGAAGCCTTAGCTAAAGAGAGGAGGAGGACATGATATCTCCATCCTCATTCCGACGAACCCTCTCCTCGAGGGCAGCAGTAGGAGATGTTTCCTCTGCTTCGTACAACTACAAACGTCGAGGTATTACCCGGGGATGGGCTAGGGGGAAGGATACATCATACTACCATACCGGTGATACAAATTGGGCGAGAAGAGCAGGGCGAGAGCTAGTCAACTAGGGCTTCGGAGACTTACGAGCCTATCCCTTTCACCATTGACATTTTTTCTGAACTGCCACCTTCATATTTAAGAAATCCTCAGGTGGATAAATACGATGGCACAACTGATCCTGAAGAGCATTTGTCACAATTTGCAGGAGCTGCCTCGCTTCACTGCTACTCTGACGCTCTCAAGTGTCGGGTCTTCCATACCACCTTAATTGGCTCGATACAGAAATGGTTTAACACCCTCCCTCTAGGGTCCATTACCTGTTTTGCTGATTTTTAGGGGGTGTTCCACCAAGAGTTTGCCAACTGTAAGACGTACAAGCATGACGCTTCAATCCTACTGCACATTAGGCAGGAACCCTCAAAATCACTTAGAGGGTATCTTCACCGGTTCACTTCTACCGTCAGAAATATCCCTTCAGCAAAGTCAGACGCGTTGAGGGTAGCCATCCCTTATGGGCAAAGAGAGAGACCTTTTCTTAGCTCCCTGTTGGGAAAACCGGCGGCTAGCTATGAAAAATTGCTAAGTCGCGTAGAGAAGTAAATTAATGAGGAAGAAGGATTAAAGGTCTAACGGGTCGAACAGACATCTGCAATGGCCCCCCACGGAAAGAAGTCACCCTGCAGCCCCCCGAGCTCTTCCTCGAAGAGAATATGTGCGACCCTTCATACCAGAAGCTCTCGGGCCTCGATTATTGATGCTAGGAGCTCGCCCCACCCCTCCTTTACAGATCATGGCTGTCAACGCCCTCCCTCCCTCAAGAACTTGGGAAAAGTGGGAGATGGAATTTTATGATCAATAGGATCTTCTGCAATGACTGATGGGGTATAGGGGAGTACCTCGTAACCCTCCAATCCCCTTTTTCTGTCAGTATCACATAAAGTATGGCCACGCCAGTGGCCGGTGTTTCAAGTTACAAGAAGAGCTAGAGCACATCCGAGCTGCTTACCCACATCTGTGACCTCAGATGGGAGGACCAACAATGGGAGGTCAGCGACCTAACATGGCCCGTCCGGGGCCCTACAACTGGAGACCTCAAGTTACCTTCCCTCCAGACTAACAAATTCCTGTGCATGAGGGAACTTCGCAAGGAGGGCCATCAGGTAAAGGCCCATCATCTGATCTGAATGATGTCCCCACACGGAGAGTTATTCACGTTATTGCAGGAGGGTCTATTGACGAGGACTCCAATAGGGCTCAGAAATCCTATGCTCACCTTATGGAAAGCTTAGCTATTGTAACAGAGTAGGCTATCCAGACTATGCCACCAGCATCCTTCAGGCCAGAAGATATGCGAGACATTCTGCTACATCATACGGATGCTCTGGTAATCCATATCTCTCTTGCTAATTATGAGATAGCCCGAGTCCTAGTCGACTCGGGAAGCTTGGTTAACATCCTCTTCCAGGAGGCTTTCAGACAAATGCAGTTGGGGAATGCACAATTAGAGGACGTGACTACTCCTCTGTTTGGATTTGCAGGATATATGGTGCATCTCATAGGGCAAATCTCATTGCCCCTCACTCTGGGCATAAAATTCAGTTAAAAAACCAATATTGTTCCTTTTCTCATAGTGGATGCTTCGTCCACCTATAATGCAATTTTGGGTCATCCTTTTTTATCTATTTTCCAGGCGGTGGCTTCCCCCTATCATCAGAAGGTGAAGTTTTCGATCGGGCAACTGATCGGGGAAGCCAGAGGTGAACAAAAGGTTACTAGAAGTCGCTATGTTTAGATGGTTAGGAATGACCAGAAGAAAGTCAGAGCTGACGACCCCAAGGGAAAAGTCGTCATGATTTCTGACGTATGCGTGCTGGAAGAGTCCCCTCCCAAAGCGAAAAAAAATAGAAGAAGAGGAATCTGTGGAACTAGCTCTTGGAAAAGTCACTCGAGTGGCTCAGCAGCTTGAGATCAAAGAGTAGTTGGTGGCCTGCTTGAAAAAGAACGAAGATATCTTTGCCAAGGATATGCACAACCTGACAGGAGTAGATCCTCTCATTGCTGAACATCATCTCAACATCACCAGAGGAATCCGACCTATCCAGCAGAAGCGGCGACACTTTGGGCCTAAGAAAGATAAAGTTATATCTGAAGAAGTAGATAAGTTGTTGCAAGCGGGTCATGTTAAAGAAATTCAATTCCCTGAGTGGGTGTCTAATGTAATTCTAGTCCCCAAGCCTTCTGGGCAGTGGAGGATGTGTATTGACTTTCGTGATTTAAATAAAGCATGCCCTAAAGACTGCTACCCCTTGTCTCGCATTGATCAGTTGGTTAATTCTACCGTGGGATATGAAGTGATATCCATTATGGATGCTTACCAATGATATCATCAGATACTGCTGGCAAAAGAGGACCAGAAGTATGTTAGTTTTGTAACTGCAAGAGGACTGTATGCCTACGTGGTGATGTCTTTTGGCTTAAAAAAAGCTGAGGTCACTTATCAACGATTGATGGACAAAATTTTTACGGAGTAAAAGGGCAAAAATGTGGAAGTTTACGTTGACGACATCCTTGTCAAGTTAAAAACCACTCGGGATCTAGTTACATATCTAGACGAGACTTTTGTTACTCTGAGGCGGTACAACATGAAGTTGAACTCCAAAAAGTGTTTATTTGGCGTAAATAGTGGAAAATTTCTAGGGTATATTGTAACTGAGAAGGGACTGCAAGTCAATCCGGAGAAAGTGCAAGCATTGTGCAATATAAAGTCACCTACTAATCTGCGAGAGACTCAAAAGTTGGTAGGAAGGATAATTTCTCTGTCTCGATTTATAGCTAGATCGATGGACAAGGGACTACCTTTCTTTCGGATTCTACACAAAGTCATTAAGTTTCAATGGGATGATCAGTGTGAGCAGGCCTTCCAAGGATTGAAGAAGTATTTAGTTGAACTACCTTTGCTAGCCAAACCAGTCGCAGGAGAGCCCTTGTGGATGTATTTAATTGTTTCAGAAGAAGCCATCAGTTCAGTATTGTTGAAGCAAGAAGGTTCTCAGCAGCATCTCATTTACTACACCAGTCATATCTTGAAAGGAGTTGAATCACAGTATACTGAGCTGGAGAAGTTGACATATATTCTAGTTCTGACAGCCCGCAAGTTGAGGTCATATTTCCTGGCCCACCCAATTAATGTTTTGACTCACAGTGAGCTGAGTAAGGTGGTCACTAAGCTTAATTTTTCAGGTAGGCTTGCTAAGTGGGATGTAGAGCTAAGTGAGTATGACATTCATTATCATCCCCGAACAGTTGTCAAGGCTCAGACTTTAGCTGATTTCGTGTCAGAGGTACCTGTTGGTTCAGAAAATAGTTCGGCTGAGAAAGAAGAAGGGTTGGAGGTATGGAATGTCTTTATGGATGGATCTTCTGGATCTACGGGCAGTAGAGTGGGAGTACTGTTAGTGTCCCCTCAAAAAGAAGAAACTTGCATAGTCGTTCGCCTAGGATATTGGGCATCCAACAATGAAGCAAAATACGAAGTCATCCTAGCTGGGTTACAAGTCGCCAGAACCATGGGGGCAACTTCTGTCACGATCCATTCGGATTTCCAGTTGGCGGTGTCATGACTTTAGGGTGCTTTTATGGTTCGGGAGGAAAAATTACAAAAATATTTGATGGCTTTTGAAAAAGAAAATGCTCATTTTTAGCAAGTCCTTCTGCAGCAGATTCCAAGAGAAAATAATCGAAAGACAGATGAATTGGCTCGGATAGCTAGCGCTCTGGAAGGGGTGAAACAACCTGAAGCGGTCTGTGTGAAAGTCCCCAGTTCCTTGGTGGTATATAATGTGGAGGAGGCAATATCAGGAGTTGATCAGATTCCTAATTGGAGAACTGACATCATAGCGTATTTACAATAAGGGAAGATTTTAGAAGAAAGAGGAGCGACATCTGTTTTGATAACCAGAGCGAAGCGGTTCACAATCGTAGATGGGGTCCTATATAAGATGGCTTTTGGGCATCCCCTATTGAAATGTTTGGGAAAGAAAGATGTTGATGGGTACTCCGGAAAATACACGAGGGTTGTTGCAGTAATCATTTGGGAGGAAGAGCCTTGGCGAGGAAAGTATTGTTGGTTGGGTACTTTTGGCCCACTCTTCAACAAGATGCAGTGCATATAATGCAGATTTGTTCAGCTTGCCAAAAGCACAGCAATCGGTCCGAACGATCGACCGAGCTGATGAAGGCTATTGTTACTTCCTGTCCCTTTGATCGGTGGAGAATGAATGTAGTGAGTCCTATGCTTATGACACCTTTACAGAAGAAATTTTTATTAGTGACAGTGGATTACTTCTCCAACTGGGTGGAAGCAAAACCCCTCGCTAAAATCACTGAAAATGCAGTAATCCAATTTCTGTGGAAGAACATCATCTACCGATATAGAATCCCAAGGAGATTAGTCAGTGACAATGGGTGACAATTTTAGGGAAAGAAAATAAGGGAATGATGTAAAAGTCTCAATATCCAACAGACTTTCACTTCCATAGCTCACCCTCAGGCCGAAGTGACTAATAGAATCATCATTCAGGGATTAAAGACTAAATTGGGTGCTCAAAGGGGAAATTGGGTGAATGAATTGCCCAGGATCCTATGAGTCTACTGAACTACTCCTAAAACAACGACGGGGGAAATTCCCTTCAGTGTGGTGTACGGAACGAAAGTTGTTATCCCAGTGGAGGCCCTTTTGAGTAGTGCTCGAGTTGAAGCTTATGAGTCTGAGCAGATCCAAATCATCCGAGGAACCGAGCTGGATTTGCTAGAAGAGAAACGAGAACAGGCACGAAGGCGAGCAGAGTTTTATAAGAGAAGAGTACAACAAACCTTTAATAAAAAGGTGATGCCCTGAAGATTTCGAGAAGGGGATTTAGTTTTACGCAAAGTCAATCATGTGGGAGACCCGAAAAAGTTTGCTCCAAATTGGAAAAAACCCTATGTGGTCACACGTCGTGTGGCGGGATCGACTTATTATTTAAAAGACAATCAGGACAGGGAATTCCCTCGGCCCCAGAACACTGTACATTTGAAATACTTTCATACAATGTAAGAAGAGATAGTTGAAGAAAAGAGTTCGGTATGTTCCTTATGAGATACACATGACATTCAACATGTTATCTAGCATATGATGAACACAAACATAGGTGGAAAATCATTGGCATCAAAAATAACTCCCCTCTTACAGAATAGAGAAAATTAAAAATAAGGAAGGAGTGACATGTGGTGATCAACATCCCTTAACAACAGCTATCCCAAAGCAATGCAATGAATTATAATTTGAAATGGTCCAAAGGATAACGCCTGAAGCCGACCTCCCAATTAAGAAAGAGCGTGGACTGGTTAGCAAGAGGCAACCCTTGATCGACATATTGCCGAACCGCTTCATTAAATCCATCCTGGAAAGTGGCCCGCATCTGAGCTATCAGGCGCTCTCGTTGGCTCGGGTCATTGGAGCATTGATCTTGATGGAACCTGCGGTAGTTTTCTTGATGTTCTCGAATGGATTGACGCATTTCACAATATCGGTGAGATATTTAAAGGATGGCGTCGACCAAGGTGGATATATCGTCCGCTCGAGAAGTTTGATTTAGTTGTAAAACCCTTGTCATCTCCAATATGTCTTGACGTATGAAGGCAAAAATCCCTTCTACAGCCTCCGTGTGGGATCTAGTGTGGACAATTTCATTACCCAATTGCTGAAGGGATGCTTCCTGCCTGTGTATGCGGGCGTGAGCGTGCACCTTAGATGTTATTAAGTAGGAGTTTTCTTGTACCTCCTTGCATAATCGTGTGCGAAGGTTAGTTATTTTGTCCGCGTCTCTTGGGTGTTGGGCTTGAAGGCCTGCTATGGTTTCAACATCCTTCTGTCTCTCACGGAGGATTTCAGCTAGTTGTTCTTGATAACCAGCCAATTCTTGGGACGTGAAAGCTATTCTGTCAGCAACTCCCTACTAAGTACTCTGAAGAGCAGATAAGAGTTCGGTATGCGTCTGATGTTGAGCCTGTAATATCGCTATGGTCCCAGCATCCTCCTGCCATTGGCAGTGAGCCTCAGTTAATTGATTCTGGCAGTGCTCCAGTTCTTGCAGTAAAAGATGCTCCTGATCCTTGGCAGCGGTTTGATCCTCCAGCTATTATTGGGCCTGCTGCAAAAACTGAGCTCGGTATTATGCGAAAGAATGTTCCAGCTCTTGGTAATTCACTAATGCCTATGGGTCACCAATAAAGAAGAAATTGTTATGGAGAAGAAACAAGCAGAGTCAGTTTAACGAGCCCATCAATTCCAAAACATGGCGCAAACTTTCCATCCTCAGAACTAGCTCTTCCAGGTTGAGGATTTGAGTAGCCCGGCTAGAGGAAGAAGAGGGAATAGAGGCTACTAAAGGAGATGGTTCACTCATGATGGGTTGGAAAAAGATTGGGGCAGTAGATTGTGTTGTTGGTCCATAGAGAGGAAGGGTGATGTTCAAAGGAGCGGAATGAGGTATAGAGACAGCAGAATGTGTCGAGGGGGCTACAAACAGAGCCTTTGCGAACAGGCTTGAGGATAGAGGAATAAGAGGGAATAGAGGCTACTAAAGAAGAGGGTTCACTCATGATGGGTTGGAAAAAGATTGGGGCAGTAGATTGTGTTGTTAGTCCATAGAGAGGAAGGGTGATGTTCAAAGGAGTGGAATGAGGTATAGAGACAGCAGAATGTGTCGAGGGGGCTACAAACAGAGCCTTTGCCAACAGGCTTGAGGAAACTGGAGAAGGAAAAGGGGAAATGGATGGTGGTTGCAAAATATCAGAAATCACCTGCTGTCTAACAGGGGAAGAGGAATCTGCAGGGGATAATCGGCCCGGTAAGGCGACTGGTAATGAGGGTGTAGGGAGAGGTGATGAAAGGGACGAAAAGTCGGTGGCCGAGAGGAACACTGGGATGAAGGGGTTCTTCACTAGTAGGAGGAAGAATACCAGAGTCATGGTTTGTACTCAGTTGAGGAGAAATGCTTCCCGAGCTTTGGATGGAGGGGGAAGGCAACGGGGAGGTGAGCAGAGGGTGTAGAGGCGAAGATGAAGGAGTTGCAATTGAAGTAGGTCCTAATGCTGATGGAAGTTTCAAAGAAAGAGAAAGATCAGAAATGGGGATATCCTCCACCTGCAAACCTAGGTGTGCAGTGCCCCTCAATTCAACTTGATGTTGTAAAAAAGGAGGGGGCGACTTACGGACTCCCAGGATAGAAGGCGAAGAGGCAGGCGAGCTAGGGTTTGCATGTGACATTAAAGAAGGAGGAGAAAGGCATAACGATGGAAGGGTTATGCTAAGCGCATTTGGCGCCATGGAGAAGGAAGTTTCGGAGGAATGAGGAGAAGGGGGCACTGGAGCAAGGACGGTGGGGGGCAGATGAAGATGAAATAGGGGATGAAAGTGGAGCCGCCATAGTCTGTTGGCCTTTGCTTCTCCTAGACCCTTGGCGGTATTCTGCTAGCAGTTGTTGAAAGAGAGAATGCATCTTGGCTCTCGAGGGAGAAAGGAAACACAGAAGTTGTCTAATTGAGCACAGGGAGGTTGGCGCTGGCGGAGAGGAAGAAGAAAGTTGAAAGCCGAAAGAAGACAGAAATGAAAAGGATGGAAGACGAAAAGTCTTATTTGGGCGCAAGATGTGCTTACGATGTTAATTGGGCTTCAAAGCAGAGATGTGGGCCCTTATGAGGTGTGGAATTGTAATTTATTCTTTTTACGTCCCATTATTTGCCAGAATAGTTATCTCCATATGGCGGAAGAATGAAGGCATATGGCTTCGGAGAAGAGATATGGTCCCATGAAGATTTATATCCTATTTTTCTTAAGGTCTGACCTCAGCCAACGTTGTTATCCCCGTTTAGCGGAAGAATGAAGGCATCTGGCTTTAGAGCAGAGATATGGCCCCATGAAAATATACATCCTATTTTTCTTAAGGTTTGACCTCAGCCAAAGCTGTTATCCCCATTTAATGGATGAACGAAGGAATAAGGGCAGAGTGAAAAAATTCTTCCGACCTGAGGGGGTAAATCCCTAGATCAGGTCATCATACTTTTTTATGGCTCGGTGTTAGCTGAAGTTGTTATCCTCGTGCGGTAGTGGAACAAAAGAGTAGAGTTTAAGGTAAGAACACCTGTGAAGATTGTCAGAGTGAAAAAATTCTTCCAACCTGAGGGGGCAAAGCCCTAGGTCAGGTCATCACACTTTTTTATGACTCGGTGTTAGTCGAAGCTGTTATCCCCGTGCAGTGGTGGAACGGAGGAGTAGTGTTTAAGGTAAGAACACTTGTGAAGAATGACAAAGTGAAAAAATTCTCCCGACCTGATGGGGCAAAACCCTAGATCAGGTCGTCACACTTTTTTATGGCTCGATGTTAGCCGAAGTCGTTATCCCCGTGCGATGGTGGAACGAAGGAGTTGTGTCTAAATGCACATCATCATGCAATGACGGAGTAAAAAAAAATTTCCAATCCGACTAAGTGAAGCCCTAGGTCAGGTCGTCACTATTTTCTTTGCTAGCCTTCCAAGTAAGCAGATATCCCCGTATGGTGGAGGATCGGAGGAGTTGGATTTAAGGTAGATGCACTTTTAAAGAAATACAACGGTGGAGTAAAAAATTCTTCCGACTTGACCAGGTGAATCCCTAGGTCAGGTCGTCACTATTCTTATTATTTGCCTGCAAGACAAACAAATATCCTCGTATGGTGGTGGATCGAAGGAGTTGGGTCCAAGATAGATGCAAGGAAGAAGATATAGCGGTGGATTGGAAGAGTTGAATCCGTGTGCAGCTGTATATATCATTTTTATCCCCGTGCGATGGTGGATCGGAAGAGCTAAGTTTTATCTCATCTATATATATTATTTTTATCTCCGTGCGGTGGTGGATCGGAAGAGCTGAGTTTTCCCTCAGCTATATATATTACTTTTATCCCCGTGTGGTGGTGGATCGGAAGAGCTGAATTTTTCCTCAGTTATCTATATTATTTTTATCCCCGTGCAGTGGTGGATCGAAAGAGCTGAGTTTTACCTCATCTATATATATTATTTTTTATCCCCGTGCGATGGTGGATCGGAAGAGTTGAGTTTTACCTCAACTATATATATTATTTTTATCCCCGTGTGGTGGTGGATCAAAAAAGCTGAGTTTTTCCCCAACTATCTATATTATTTTTATCCCCGTGTGATGATGGATCGGAAGAGCTGAGTTTTACCTCAGGTATATATATTATTTTTATCCCTATACGATGGTGGATTGAAAGAGCTGAGTTTTTCCTCAGCTATCTATATTATTTTTATTCCCGTGCGATTGTGGATCGAAAGAACTGAGTTTTACCTCAACTATATATATTATTTTTATTCCCATACAGTGGTGGATCGAAAGAGCTGAGTTTTATCTCAGCTATATATATATATATATATATTATCCCTGTGTGATGGGGGATTGGGAGAGTTGTACTCTCTACTTGATTTCTATACAGTGAAGAGACATGGAGGCATTAAGAAGAAGAAAGAAGGCTAGAAGGATGGATGGGTTGAAAAGAATATTGGCAAAAATCCAGTAAGTTTTATTTGTCAGTAGAGTTGACACATTTTAATTTATTATTCTCATAATGTGCATTTAACAAAGAAGAGACACATGGAATCTGTAGCGAGGGAAACTTCATTGATAAAGAAGGGTTACATAACACAACCCTCCTGAAAAAGAAGATAGCAGATGAGGCCCCCCTTCAAGGGGGATTAAGGTTCTTTCTGAGGAGGTACTGAAGGAGCTTCTTTGTGTGCCTAGGGCTGGCGGTGCAGTTGCTGAAGGTAGGACTATTGTATGAATATATGCCTGGACAGATTCTTCTAGGATACCACCAGTTCTTAACGCAGAAAATAATTGTGAGTAGAAGTTATCCGCAGGTGCCATTTTAGGTCTTGAACATGTTCCTCTAATTCCTCAATATGGCGTTGCTCTTCAGTCTGTCTCTCTGGAGGAGAGAGCTACTATCTTGCTCAGATAAGTGTTCCATGGTGCAAGAGGGGGGAAGGAGAAATACGCATTAACAGGACAACCGTTAGAGTTTTTATAGATAAAAGAGGGGATATTAATTGACCTTCCTGGGAAGTAGAGGCAATAAATGCAGATAAAGGAGGGAAGGCATAAGGCCAGTAGTTGGGGTTGTTGGACGCAATAATTCTGGAAAGATTGTTCGAGTTTTATGAAAGCGGTAAGTGTGAAGCCAATTTAGCTGATGTGGGGAATGGTCCTTTTCTGAAACTATTTCTCAGTTGGATTACGCGAAGATAATTTCATCAAGTAAGTTTGTTGTCATCGAAAGTTTTTTAATTAAAATAATTTGAAGTATGCAACAAAGTGACAAGGACAAGTGCAAACATCCATTCGTTTTTACTAGTATGTCAAATGGCGATTACAGTAATTAAGCCATGGATCATACAGGTTTATTATTATTGTTATTACTGGGGGGAGCTGGCGGAGGACTCCTTTGAAGGGAGAGGTGCCAGAACGACTCTGTATAAGTCACCTCGGGCCCGAGGTGAAGCGGGCAGAGCTCCGGTGGAGGGGAGCGGAGGAACCTCAGTCGGAGGGACTAGAAGAAAAGCTAGGGCAGGAGGAAGAGGAGGAAGTTTAGCGGAAGCCTGAGGATTTCCCACTGTATATTCCCAAGTCATGGAGGAGGGTTCCAGACCCAGTTGCAGAAGGAAGGGAAGGGATCCCGAAAGGACCTCCTCACGGTGGGGGTCAAGGCGTTGGCCGGCGCAGGAGGAGGAGGAGGTTGGTGTGCTGAGGTGGCAGTGGATTGAGTAGTAGATTCTTTGGGAGGTCCTGCGTCAAGATCATGCAGCTCAAAGGAATTAGAATCAGAGGTTGTGTTGATGGGGTGTCCAGCGGAAGCCATTAAGGTAGGATGAGGAATGGCTAGAACTCGCAATAGCAATTTATAGTCGAAGGGGGAAGGTTTGTATTCGTCCTTAGGAAGGGAGAGAAGATGAAAGGGCGAGGGAAGTAATGGCGTCAGCATGGGGAATAATCGAGATATCAGTCCCAGAGCGGACAATTACCTCCTTATTTGAGAAGACGAAGTGGCGAGGCTTGGAAGGGTATAACATTTTTACCAAGCGAAAGTTGGCTCTGGTCCAAGGAGAGTGAAGACTGGGATAGTCCAAACGGATTCCCGAGCGAAAGATTTTAGCAATCGACTAGCACTTTGAAGGATGGAGAATTCGCAGTAATGAATGAGGGAATAGCCCAGAGATAACTTTGAAGATTCCTTATTAACAATAATTCATACCCAGAGAGCAACACATGGCATGGTAATTTCCAAAAAGTTTTTGTCAATAAAAAAATGATCAGTACAATGGGGAAAATATGACAATTACAATTCAAAGAGCTCAGGGGGACATTTGGCTAGAGTCACTTCAGGGTCAAGATAGCTTGTGTTAATACCTGGTGGAGGGTAGCCTTCAGCAGCATTCAAAGAGGAAGATCCTTCAAAGGCTAGCAAGAATAGTTGCATGCCCTTCTGAGCATATCTCATTTTTAGGTTAGCCTCCTGCTCTTTCAACCGGAACTGACATTCAATTAATTGGATGGCTAGGGTATCTCTATCTTTTGTTGTCGTCATAGCTTGTTGACCCAGCGAAGTCAGAGCTTCAGAGTGCTCCTTCTGGAGTTCTTGTTATTGGGTGGTTATTGAAGATAGCAGCCCTGGAAGCACGGACACCTTCAAAGATAGGTCTTCCTGGTGGTGCTGGCAAGACTCCAAAGTGGTTCTCTAGGTTTGGCGTTCCTATTGGAGTTGGATTATAGTTATAGAAGACTCAACAACCTGGAATTTCGCCTCTACAAGCAACTTTTTATGTTCTTCTAGTTCTTGCGTGAGGAGAGTGATCTGCTGAAGCTGGCTGGATTGTAGGAACAGTTGCTGCTGAAAATCCTTGTTCTTTTTCTGGAGTTCCTCTTTCTCACTCTGGGTCACTATGATAATTCACTATGCCTGGTGTGATTTCGTTGCAAGCTTTAACTGCCTGGAACGAGAAACAGAGTATTAGGGGAATACATGCTAGCCTATACGTCATAAGTGTGAAAGAGGAGAGAGCTTACCTCCGCCAAAGATCTGCATAGGCGCTCATAAGGGCTATGCATTTGTGATTAATTGAACAGTCGCACTTCCTCGGTACTACGGATCCTAAGGGAGGATCTTAAAGAAGTGGAGGGGGAGTCTAGAGGGGGAAGATTCTCTCCAACCAAAAAAGGCTCTGTCGTGGACATGGGGGTACAGAAGGGTCCATGACTAGAATAGGAGTGGGAGAAGGGGGTAAATATGTATGGGTATCTACAGGGAGAGAGTCGACCGGAGAGTTAACTCTTGGATCAGGCTGGAAAGGGGATGAGATAGCGGAAGGAGAAGGAGAAAATTCTTCTCATGGGGAAGAGGTAGGGGCGACCAATGCGGTTTCTTCCTCACGAGGTTCATAAATAACTAGGCATCAGTGCCTATTTAATTTTAGAGGAGATGGCAGAGGAGGAGAATGCAAAGAAGAAGACACTAGAATAGAAGAGGAGTTGGGGGTGCCTTCCTTGCGGGGACGAAGTTTTTTGCGAGGAGAAGAAAGAATTGTTGGGGACTTGCCCTTACTTCATTTTTTGGAAGTTTTCTTCTTTGCTACCACAATCTCCTCCCCTTTTTATGATGGCATCTTGCATCAAGTTTTCTACAAAATCAACAATTAGAAATTATAATGTAAGTAAAGGTTATTTTGTATCAGAGTATGAGCAACGTCCGACCTATGGTGTCTGGATCGATCAGGGGGAAAGGGGACAACTCATGGCGACTAAAGAGGGGAGGCTTCATCAGATGGTCCGAGCTATAATGGTACTCTCTTAACACTCGGTAGACCTCCGAAAAGAGACACTAAGTCCTACTCTTATGGAAGGAAGGTAGGTCAGGGAGGTCCAGTTTTCAAGTATCAGAATAGGAAAGGGGCGTCGGAAGTTAAACGAAAAAATAGAGAGCTTCCCATCCCTTATGGGAAGAGGGCATGTTTATCAAAAATTAACAATCTGGATGACTAGAAAGGTAAAAGAGGCCCTCCTTAGAAGATTTCAACTGGAAGAAGTAATGAAATAGCTGCGGGGACAAAAGAAGACCTAAATGTAGGAATACTATGATGACCCCCGATAATATGCGAAATGAATTAGGGGTAAATTGATTGACGGACAACTTGTAAAAGTCCAAAATCTCTAGGTAGGCAGGGGGCATGGGCAAATATAAACCATTTAACAGCTGTTCAGAGAAGAAGAAGTGTAAGGTTGGCGGGGGAAGATGGGGTCGATAAGAGGTGGTGTTGAAATGGCAAAGTATAGAAGGGTCTATGTGTTGGTGCCTACGGTCGAAGAAATAATGCTGGTTGTTTAGTTGAGTGACAGTATGTTCGTACCAAGGGCGTGAGGTCGGGTTCTTCGGGGTCATAGGTGCAGAAGGAAGAGGAGCACTTATTTGAGGGTTGATGATGAAACACTTGCGAAAAAGGAAACTAGGGCATCTGACCACCGTCGAAGAGAATCGTCGGAAGAGGGAGAAAGAAAGGCTAAGTCGCTAGAACCTAAGTTGTTCGTAAATAGGGGAAGAAGGGAATTTATACAGGGCTTTTATGACTCTTCGACTACTTAATAGAAAAAGAAAAGCGGGGCCCATGGGCCCGATAAGCCGCTTCAAGCACATAGAGTAAGGTAACGAGAAAAGATAAATTCGAATTAATAGGGGAAGGATAGATAAAAAATGTTACACTCAGAAAGTCAAACTCAACATTTCATTTGACTATTTCCAGGGGTGACTAATGATACTGCTGCTACCTTTTCCCGCAATTGAAATGAAAGAATCCGTGTGGAAGACGTTGTCTGAACTGAAGGACCAGTTTGGCAGAGTAGGTCTGGGGGAACCAGTTCGGTAAAGTAGGTCTGGAGGAAATGACTCGGTAAGGCAAGTATGAGGGAAGTGGTTCGGTAAAGTAGGTCCGGGGGAAATAGCTCGGTAAAGCAAGTATGAGGGAAGTGATTTGGTAAAGTAGGTCCGGGTAAAATGGCTCGGTAAGGTAGGTCAGGGAAATTGGCTCGGCAGAACGAATTTAGAGATTGACTCTGTGCGGAGAGTACAGGAATTGGCTCGGGTTATTATAGGAAATCTGAGGTAGGAAATGTAAGGGTTATACTAAGCCTGGTTGATAGGTCTAGGCTAACCTTACAAAGAGTGAGATGGTGGAAAATAAAGGTTATAATATTTTTCGAAATGTGCGTGAGAATTTGTTACATAATAAACTAGGACCCCACATAATATTCGAAGGAGTCTCCACTCTCCATTTCTGTAACAGAATGATTCTCTAGGTAAGCAAGGTGGTCACATGTACGGTGATTTAAGATGTTTATTATGTGATAGTTGGCCAGAGAAGAGGAGGATAAAAAGGCAGAGGAGGGGGCAAGAGAGAGGGAGATCCGTAACTTCCAAAAGGAAGAGACGAAGGTACACCAAAGAGGGAGAGCAACCACATCGCCGGAGAAGAAGAAGAGAAAAGAAAGGAGGAGACGAGGAGAGTAATGAGCTCCATTTTCTTTCAATCTTTGTACCCTGAGCTAATTGTAAGAGATTTTTTCCTCCACCTTTGGAAGCTTTTCCACGAAGGAGGAAGTTCATAGTGAAAGTGTTTTGGCATCGTAGCTCGTGAGAGAGCTCACCTTGTGGAGTAGGAATCCTCATTCCGAACCACGTAAAACTCAGTGTATGTGTTCTCTGTTTTGGTTGTTAGCATTTTCTATTCGTGTTCTATTACTGTTGTGGTCGAAGAGAACCCTAAGCTTTCTGCACGCATCTTTGCGTCGAAAGGAGGTGAGAAAATCCGTCTACGACCGCATCACACAGTAAATGAGGAATGCACAGTAACCTTCCTGTCGCTTCATCGTTGGTCGGTTAGATCGTGGTCTGAATTCGACCAGATTACGGTCGAAAACGACCGCGATCCGACTGGCACTGGAGCCCAGTTGGAAACGCTCGTGATTCGGTCGACACTAAAGCCTGATCGGATCACGGTCGGAATCCGGTCAAATTACGATAGAAAAATGTCACAATTGTGGCTACCAGCACCGCGATCACTGGCGACCACAATTGCAGCCGTTTTCGACTGCTATTTGATCGAAATCTGGTTGGAATCTGGCCAGACTCTGGTGTCGATCGAATCGCAATCGAATTTCGACTAGACTACCGCGGGATTCCGATTGGGTCGCTGTCGAAATCCAACGAGAAGCTGACAGTTGCAAACGACATCACATATATATATATATATATATATATATATATATATATATATATATATATATATATATATATATATATAACAGGGGAGTCGAGTAGAAAGTCTGCTCAGGGAGACAATAAAAGTGAGAGGTGCTTGGATGCCCTACCACAGGAGTATAACATACGGGTATATTCCGAAGTCTAGCATATATACCCGAACTCTAGCATGGGAGTTGAGGCATTTAGCTAGGGAGAGAGAGAATTGGAGAATTAAAAGAGTTCAGGGTGCATGGTCATTACTGATATAAAAAACGATTAATTCATTTTCAATATATCCATCAATCAATTTTATAATAATAAAAAATAATAAATCATGAAAAATATATTATTCAATTCATAATTAATACGATAGAAAGATAAAAATTTTGAAAAATTTACAATCCTTAAAAATTATTTTTTTTTCATTAATATAATTTTATTACCGTGCTAATCATAAGGTCCTTTGTGAAGACGATGCATAACCATAACCATTACTAAGAAGCTAAAAGGAGCAATGGCCGTGGTGGGATAAGAGTGGCCATTATTTGATGGAAAAGATAAACGAAGATGCATAATTCAGGGTAAGGTATGATTTTTTTTTCATCTTAATTACTACTTTCATATCTGAGGATTTTACAGCAACACTAACAAAAAAAAAAAGGAAAATGAAGGTAATTAATTTTAATTTCTGTCTTTAAAGTATATGGAGCTGTTTCGCAGTCTCCACCAAGTCCGGTACATTCGGCCGAGTTTGAAATTAAAAGCAATTTGTCACGTCGCACGTCGACATTTTTTTTTAATCCTTCAATTTGCAGTTCAGACGCGCGGTATCTAGCCGGCCCTTTCCTCACATTTGACTTTTGAGTCCTTTAAAAATTGGCCGCTCCTCCGCCTTAGACCTGGTCACGGTCCGGATTCGATTCGGGTCCAGGTCGAAATCGCCGGATCCGGGTTGACAAAATATCGACCCTTAACCGGCCCGCCCAGCCGCTCGTGGCGATTCACGGTCCGTCATGGAACCGCCGGTTCGGCCCGGTCGAATCGTCCGGTCGACACGCCTGTGCTCGGTCCAAAGCCCGTACCCGTGTCGTGACGACACGCCTCGGCTGTGCCCCGTGCGACACGCCCGTGTCGTGTAACGGAAAGCGACAGGCGTGTCGGTTTACGCCCGCTCTAAATTATTTTTTTTAAATGCCGATTTTTGTTTCCGGTTCGGTTTAAAAAGCGGAACCGACCGTCTAATGCGCGGTCCACGTCGGTCCAGGTCAAACCCGTTGACCCGGTTAACCGGACCGTTGACCACAGTCCGGTTCCGGGTCAGGTCTGGGTTTGACCCGGACCTTGGCCAGGTCTACTCCGCCTCCATGCGCCTCCATCCGTCCGTCCGTACATGTGTCTCTGCTTCAAAAGCCGTGCAGTTACGTACTGATTTTATCGGATCGACATTATTAACGTGGGCTTCGCTTGGCAATCGGCATGTGGAGGTTACACCTAACAACATGCCGTCTTTTATGACTCTGCTCCTTCCCTCTGGCCTCTGCTATGCTTGGCATATGCCGACGACATTATTCCTTAAGAACCCTGTGATCTACCAAATTAAACAACCATGTTCCATACTGATGGATCGACATCCTTAGAATGTACTCATACAGTGATTGAGATACGACAGTATTTATAAAAAAAGAATTGATCAATTTTAAAAAAGATATAATTTTTTTTTAAATTTAGATGACCTTTATATATTTTGATCATCACGTCAAGATTTATAAAATCTTTCGTAATTTACCTCCTTCATAATAATCATGGAATAAATTGATTGACGATTTCAATTTTTTATAGATGGATATCTTGGAATATTTTTACGGAGATGGTATGTTAATTGGAGCAAGACGATATTTATGAAATGAATACGAATCGATTTCGAAGAAAAATTTAAAATCTCTTTTTTTGTGTGTCCGGTAATCCTCCTCTATCCTAATCAATCATATCAAGATCAAAAATTCACTATAATTTATTTTCTTCGCAACAACTATAAACCATACAGAAAAATTAATATAATGAATCCACTAAGCATGGAAGGAATCGAGAGTTGGGAAGGGTTTGGTGGGGGGAAGTGATATCGATCGATCAAGAAAGTTTGATAGTTGCGTGCGTGGCTGCCGGTGCCTGCCTTGGGAGTTCGGGCTGAGGCTTGCGTTGCAGGCTGTAGGTAGAGACAAGCATTTGCGTCCGGGCGGTTAGCCAGTGGCCAGAAAGTCCAAGATGGGGGCAGGCAGAGGCATGCTGCAGGGTACGTACGTATAGTAGCAGCTGGTTCTTCATGGAGTAATATAATTAATTAACGTTGAGGCAGATGATCATGTGCTCTAGGGTTAGGGTAAAGTTTATACATATGTATGATGGCATGCAGCAATGGTGGTTGGGGTCGTAACACTTTGGGAGTATTAGCTAGGGGGGAGAACTAAGGTGTAGCCATGCATGATCTTGTGCCACGTACTTTCCTTTTTCTTTTTCTTTTGTTTTTGTCTTTAGTGCTGCTGCTGGCCGATCCTCAAGTGCTCGTACAGTTAATCTGTTTACTGTGGGGGGAGTGGCAGTCAATGATGAGTTAATTATTAGGAGCTAGTTGAAAATTAAAACTTAAGATCGAAGCTTTATCTTCTTCCGTTGGAGGGAAGAAAGGAGGGGCTGTATAGTAGCTATAAAATTCAAAAGTTGAACTGCAAAATGTCAAACTAACTAAATCGTTGAATGCATAGCTGACTAAGTTGACCGAACTAATCGATATATTGAGTGTCAAGTTTGATAGAATCGTTGAGTGTCAAACTAGTCGAGTTGTCGAGTGTCAAATTGACTGACTTATTAAATGTCGAGTTCACTACAAGAAAAAAGGTCATAGACAACGCTTTTTATCCGTTGTCTATGTGGCTGAAAAAGCGTTGTTAAAAGCACTGTTGTTAAAAGTCTGATCAATGACAACGGATAAAAAGCGTTGTCTTTTCTAACAAAGACAACGTTTTTGCAACGAATAAAAAGCGTTGTCTTTTTTAGCAAAAACAACACTTTTGCAACGGATTAAAAGTGTTGTCTTTTTAGTATAGACAACGCTTTTTTGCAATGGATAAAAAGCATTGTCGTTTGAAATGAAAAATCACTTTTTATCAACAAATAAAAACCGTTGTCTTTTGTATTTTCAAAATCGTTGTTTATTATATTACATGATGAACTACTTAATTAAATCCTTATAAATAACACCAATTAAAATATCATTAAAGTACAACTAATCAATCTTCTTAGAATTGATACATAAATGTATCATAATCGACAAATAATGAAAAACAAAAAGTGTGAAGTCATAATCCACAAACTTTGGATCAAAGTTAAATTTACAAAAGCAAAAAACCTACATACTAGACATGCATATTAGTTCCAATCTATCTTGCTTCTTGGATTGAATCTTTCTGGATTGCATCTTCTTGAATGTATGAGTATCCTTGGCAAAACAAAAACTCCACTTTCAGTTTCTTTTCACATTCATCTGCGAGGAAAAAAATTATTACATTATAAAGAATATATGTGATTATTTTCAACACAAAGAATATATTTCCTCCCTAGTGAATATAAAGATGTATGTCATTGCAAACATAAAGAAGACAAAATGATCATAAAATGTTATACTACAAAAAAAAATAGATTTCAGGTTTACTACAACGGATGAGTTGCTGAAATAATTAAATCACATCACTTACCATATGTAGTCAGCTACACAATTGTCTGTAATTGACTCCAAATGATACAAAAGAATGATATACTCACATTTCCACAACTGCCCACCTGGTATGTAAATCGTGCTGATGATCTTCACGTCTGTAAATCTACCTCGAATCAAATACCTGTATCCATATAATACAAAATATAGCTATATCATACCACTTTTGTGTGGTTTCCCTTCTTTACATAAAACTATGCTCAAGTAGTATGACAATTACATCAAAGAAACCAAATAACACTAAAGCAACTAGCATATCCATCTGACCTGGAAGCATGCTCAATGGATAGACAGTCACCACAATTAATACTGCAAGTATGCAAGTAGGTCATTCTAAAAACATATAAGTAGCATATTTTTAATGGATATCCTAAGTTTTTGTGTAAAGTTGGCCAAATAAAGCTCCCTGCATGCCATGCAAACTGAGGTTAAGACAAGTAACACAACGAAGATCTAGAAACATGAAAAATTCATATGCAAACAAGACCATGGACAGCAAAAAAAAAAAGGTGATCCATTAGGCCAGTATATGCAACCTGAACTGGACAATATGCTACAAAATTTATAACCAAGTAGGAATATATGAATCATTAGTCATGAGGATACATTGCTCAGAGGAGTCAACTAACTACTTTGCTAAATAGTAGCTAACTTGATTCAGGGTGCACAACCTACTGCTATAACCAGGAAAGACAACTTTTTTTCACTTTTAGGAAAAAGTACCAAGTTATTTCAATTGGCACTAAGGAGAAATGTCTGTGATATAAGTTGATGTCCTTGTACAATCACCAACCTTGTCAGCATTGGAAGAATCAAATGTTGCTTTTCCCTTGAGACGAACCTCATAATCTTTCATGAGTAACAATGCGGCAGGTGTGCGTAAAAACTGTGAACTCTCCAACTCCCATGTTGGATCTTCATAACCAAGGCCTTTCCATTTCACATACCACTCATGGTAGCATTTTGTAAAGTTATTAAAAAGTTTTTCAAAAAATTGATCTGCTAATTCTTGGCGCATCAGCAATCATTTCTGCAATAGCCAGTGAGGCACAGTCCACTCTTGCTTCCATCTAATGATATGAAAAGAAATAAAGTAATCAACAAAGCGTAACAATATATGCACTAGGCTATGAAAAGCATGAAACATGAATAGACCAACCATGTTTTTTTGATAATTCCTGTTGAATTTAGACAGAAGTGAAGGAGCTTCTTGAAACATCTGGGTTTCTGAAATCCATTGATTGTGAGCATGTGCAAGACCTTTATACTTGACAAGGTATTGTTTGCTATTCTGCTCTCCTAGAACAATGGCATGGGTGAGGAAGTAAACAGTGTCAACTTACGAGAAGCCAAGGAGGCTATCAAGATAAGTATAATAATTGTTGATTTTTCTCACCTTCTTTAAAATTCCAAACAGCGTCCATCCCTACAGATACGGAGTAAACCCCAAACTCTATTTTCTTTTTCATAAAAGAAACACAAATACCAGGAGGGGCATTTGGTAAGGGTGGATCCAAACATAAAAGATGATAACGTGTGTTGCATCCTTTTGCATAACATAACCTAAGATTATAAAGACATTTACCCAAAGCTTTGTTATAAAAAAAAACAAAGTAGATATCAAGGCAAAACTTGTCATCTGATTATTTATTAGAATATATTTTCACCGAAACAGAAACAGAAATTCATGGTAATCATTGCTAAACAAAAAAAAATGCTATGGGTTATCAGAAATCTGAGATTTACGATGCATCAATTAGCACAGACCCTATATCGATGGGGAAGTCGGAGACTTACAATTCTATTTTTGGTTGTCTGCAAACAACACAAACATCAGGATTACAATCTGTTTGAATTTCAGCCAACAGATCCTTAACGGTTGAATTTCAACCAACAGATCTAGTAGGTGTTGGCTGTTCATTATTCACTACCGACGAGGCGCGGTAAGGAGAGGGGCAGTAGAGCGGCGTTCGGCCGCGGGAAGGAGAGGGACGGCGACGACGCTGCTCGCGGCGGAGGAACCGTCGACCGAGGAAGGAGAGGGCGGCGGCTGTTACTCTCGATGGAGGCAGGTGACGGAAGGGAAGCGGGAGGTTCGCGACGGTGAAGGGAGGAGAGGAGTGGCGGTGAGAAGAAAGAAAGGGTTCGGGGAGAAATGAGGGGGAGATAAATTTAGGCTTAGTAGCTTAGGCTAATTAAATTTTTAGGTCGCAGATAATGCAAATAGGTTTTATCTTAGTCTATTCGTTTTATCTTATAAAACGTTGTCTTTTATTAATAAAAATAGATCAAAGACAACACCATTTAAAAACCGTTGTCTTTAACCCAAATTAAAAACACTAATAGACAACGATTTTGTAAAAACCGTTGTCTATGCTAATTTTTTTAAAAATAGACAACGCTTTACATTAAAAGCGTTGTTAAACTATAAACAACAACGCTTTTTATAAAAAGCGTTGTCTTTTAAGTGTTGTGTATTATCTTTTTTGTTGTAGTGGTTATTGAGTGTCGTGTTGGTGCAGGGGCACCAGATGATCGAACCTGTGTTTTAATTATGGCAAAGACGCAAAGTTAAGATTACATCGTTATCTCACGAGCTGAATCGAGTGTGCAGAAAAGTGTCAACGCTGGAGCTGAAGGCTAGCGACACCCGGAAGAAGCCGCGGTAGTCGGGTGACACTCGAGTGACTTCGGAGGGAGCCGAAGGAATCGAGTGGAAGGCTGGAAGCGAAAACGACACAGTAAGTATCGAGGTAAAGCTCATGTGTGTAAGAGTAAGAGAGGTCATATCCTCCTTACGAGGATGATCTTAAGCGTAGATCCGACCAAAGACATCCTATAGATGGTCTAGGTCGAGATCAAACGGTCGGTAGCCGTCTAAATAATATTTTTGTTAAGCTAACTTTGTCTTACAGCTAGCATCAGTTGACTGCCAACTTGGAGGACTCGACTGTCATCCATCAGTCGACTGTCTGTGGTCAGCATTCGACTGATGCTGCCATCAGTCGACTGATGATGGCCATCAGTCGACTGATGGTCAATGATCAGCCTCGAGGAGTCAAGCTTTATCACCATTTTTCAAGGAGTCTTGTGCCCAATTCCTATTGGTTGAAGTTCCTCTCAAAAAGGGGCTCAAAGGCTATAAAAGGAGGACCTCTCTTAAGGTTTTTCATCATCTCTAAGTGCTCAAAAGCCTCTGCAACGCTACGACTCTACAACGACGAAGTGCTGCCAACAGCCCTAGCTTAATTTATATTTCCTAGTTGTTGGTATAATCTTATTTTGTCATCTCTTTAATACTGCAATTCTTTTTTATCGAGGTTTTCTATCGTTGCATTTTACATTAATAGAAGAGAGGGTTTGTCTCTCTATCTTTTGCTTTCGAAAGTTTTTGTAATCGTCTAACTCCTACCTCCAACGAGGAGGAGTGTTTTAGTGAATTGCCCTCCGTACACAGTCTAGGACCGTTAGGGCCTTGGAGTAGTAGCCGAAGGCTACGAACCAAGTAAAAAATTATTTGTCTCCTTTTATTTATCATTTATCTTTCCGCTGCAATTAATTGTCTACTCGGATTTTAACGAACGAAACGAAAGAAAAGTTTTTATCGCTATTCACCCCCCCTCTAGCGATCCGCTTCGATCCAACATGTCGAACTGACAAGTACGTTGAAATGATAAGAGTACCCAACTAGTAGAGTACTGTCAAGTTGATTGATGAGTATCTAAGTCATCGGAGTGGGTAAGTTGTCCAAGTGGTCGAGTTGAAAAAATATCAAGATGTGTGTTTGACAATTCTTTAAAATATATTCGTTTCCTTTGGTAGTGCTTCGAGATTAACGTGTGTATATTTCCTAAGATATAATAGCAGGATTGCATACACAACTAAACACAAGTTGTTCACAACAAATTTCTATAAAAGAAGGATAAAGGAGAGGGAGAATGAAGGATAAAGGTGGACAAAGTTCTCTTGTTGCTATCTAATGCATCTCTGATTTTATTTTCTATTGTCGTAAAAAGAGTTTTCTTATATAGACTCTAAGACACAAGTATCAATTAATAGTTGAGTAAAGACTATTTATTACTTTTGCTCGCTAATTAGCTCAAAAATGTCAACCATTAACTGGTAATGACCAGTCGTCATTAATCATTCGATTATATTGTTTTAGATTGATCGTTAATGCATATATTGCACACTTGAGAAGAAAATAAAATAAATTTGAACAACAAAATATAGATTGATCAATTCGGATAAATTTTATCTCGACTAGTTTGACATGACATCTGATATGCACAAGTCACATTCACATACGAGTCATCTGAGTTTACTACAATTTGAATTTTGAATTTATACTCCCATACGGATGCATGCACAAGTAAGAGAGTCTTTTATCCATACATGTTTGTAATTTTATATATTGTGATTCAATATAATTAAATCGATCTCAATACCATGAACTCTTCGTGTAAAACTAAAATCTCATACATATGAGGGTTCGTTTCTATTTTTTTTTTCCATCCAAATTTCTAACAATATTTTCACGATACTCAACTAATAGACGATCATGCATGCTTACCCATTATTTATTCGACAATTTACCAAAGGGTGCACCTCAAGTTTGGAATTGTTCAAACACAGTCTCATAGTTTCATATTTACCGAAACACGCACTTCATTCACTTTTTACCCCTCTCGTCAAATAAACATGTAATTAATACTAAGATTTTACATGCATACGAGCCACAACCGGAAATTTCAAGTCATCCAAACGTCACTTGATATTGTATGTGGTGTTTTAAATCTCAACACCACTATGTTTCTGGTAATATAATTCCTAGCATTATCTTTTTTTCGACCAGCTTGATATTATACGTGGTACTGAGAATTTAAATCTCAGCACCACTATGTTTCTAGTAATATAATTATCAGCACCATTTTTTTCGACCAGCTTAATATTGTACATAGTGCTGAGAATTTAAATCCCAACATCGCTATATTCTGGATAATATGATTTTTGGCACCACCTTTTGTTTCGGCCAGCTTGAAATTGTACGTGGTCAGGGGCGGATCCAGGATTTTAGATTTGGAGGGGCCGTAATGCAATTTAAATTTTTCGCTCTTTAATCTTGTATCATTGAGAAGGAATTCTCTTCGACCGCATCAGTAAATATTCTAAAAAAATTAACACGAATTAAATCACAATTGGCCTATTTGGTGGTGACCCTCCGATGCTTAAGTCAAAATCATCATGGATGAAAGAAAATATATTAAATATAGTAAAAGTAATGCAGAGTAAAAAAAAAAAGAATTTATCTCATGCGTAGCTAGAAACATTTAAGAGACTGTGAAAGAATATTAGATAACACCATAAGAGGAAGAAACCATCAGATAGCTAGAAAAGAAATGTCATAAAAAATCATAGGAGATCCTCCATGATAATTAAACATTTTAATCCAAATCATGCTGTTCGTTAGAAAATACCACATTAACTTTTCTATTAAAACTAACTATCAAAGCCACTAGGATCCACCCTTGTTTGTCCGTATTCTACCTCAAATAAACATCTATGCACAAGTAGTCTTCTGTATCGAAATAATAATCTAACTACTTCATTAAATTAACACTTTGTGGATTAATAACACCTTAATTATACTTATACTAAACTAATCAATTAATTAATTGATAATTTTCGAGCCTAAATGAGCTTTAATTATAATAATCAGATAAAATCAAATTAGTCAATTAATCTAACTCAGATTAATTAATTTAATCTCAATTAATCAATTAAACTCAAATTTAATTAATCTAACCTTAGATAATTAAGTAAACAGATTAATTAATCTAAATCAATTAACCAATTAAATTCAAATTTAATTAATCTAACTCAAATAAATTAATTAACCGAATGCTAATTAATTAATTAAACAGATAAATTAATCAAACCCAATTAATCAATTAAATCAAAATTTAATTAATTATCTTAAAGTTAATTAATTAATTAAAACGATTAACCCATCTAAAACCAATTAATTAATTAAAATAGATTAATTAATCTAAATTCATCCATTAAACTCTAGATTTAATTAATCTAAATCTAATTAATTATTTAAATCCAACTAAATTAATTAATTCAAATGATCCGATTAATCAAAATTCAAAATTAATTAAATAAAATCTTAATTAACCTAACATCGATGGATTTCGTATGTGGTCGGGCGAAGAGCAATGGCGATTAACGACGCAGTGGCATGTGATTGCAAACGTGGTGTGACACCGATGGGATAACTTCCGCAATCACGACGTGATTGTGCGCGTGAAGCGGAGGCTAACGGTGGTCGTGGAAGATGCGACTGCAACAACGAGTTGGCAGGGACAACGACGGACCAATGCACAGCGACGGACTCGCGAGTCGCAACGTGTGAGCAGTGAACGAAGAGAAATTGTGGATGACGGCTACGACACACTAGAAACAATTGAAAAGATGAAATTTAGGATTTCGAAGAAGATGAAAACGAGAAATCATAGGGAGGAGAGAGAAAATAAATATATAGTAATTATATTTTATAGTATTTTTATAGAGAGAATAAATATAGAATTTCGGAAAAGAAAATATTTTATATAATAATTATATTCCTAAAAATAAATATATTACTATATAAAAAATTTATAAAAAAAATATTTTTTTAATTAAAATGCATGGACTGGGGGGGCCGTGGTACTAGAAATTTAAATTATAAAATTACTGTGTTCCTGGGAATATAATTTCCAGCACCATCTTTTTTCTCGGTCAGCTTGATATTATATATGGTGTTGGGATTTTAAATTCCATGACCATTGTGTTCCTGTGAATATAATTTCCAACATCATCTTTTTTCTTGACCAGTTTAAAATTGGACGTGTTGTTGGAAAATTTAAATCTTATGATCACTGTGTTCCTGAAATTTAAATCCCAGAACTACTGTGTTATTGGGAATATAATTCTCAGCACCATCTTTTTTCTCGTCCATCTTGAATTTATACGTGACATGCGATCAAACTGAGAGATAGGAGGATTAGAACTAAGTTTCCTCGATAAATAAACAATTCATGTTGTAAGATCTTTCAGTCTATGTCAAGATTTCGAAATTTGGACTCATCTAGGTCCATCAATGGGTTTCAGTCAAAAACCATTGATGACCTATTCATCTCTTTTTCGATCCAATCCAAATCCATCAGGTTTGGGAAGTGCCCTTCTATGTATCGATGCCCAAAATTTTCGATATTCAAGATTTTATTAGGTATCCACTGTAGGAGATCTCGTGACCGCTAGAAGGGGGGTGAATAGCTTGTTTCATTCGATGGAGGAATTCATTGCGTGCTTGCTACAAATGATTAGTGCGCAGCGGAATAATAATAAAAAGCAATAACAAAAGACAAGCACACAATTACACAACGATATAACGTGGTTTGGAACCGAATGGTTCTTACTCTAGGGATTAAGCTCTAAAAGCCCTAGCAATGCAAACACGCACTACTAATCACATAAACTCTTTCTCGACAACAAGTCGAAGATGGAGAAATCTCGTACAATGAATTACAATAAGTAATACAAAGTAAACAAGCAAATACAAGATGAAAATACAAAACAATGTAAAGAAACATTTACAACTATTGCTTTGGAATGCTTGCTTATTTATTGCCTTGGACTAGCCTTGAAGACCCTGATTTACAATAGCAAATCGCTCCAAATCGCTCAAGAAAATCACTGTCAAAACCTTTCCTTCGTGCTTCTTTTAAACCTGCAACTTGGGCTAATTTTTGCCTATCAGTCGACTGCTCGGGACCATCAGTCGACTGATGTCACTGTTATCGTGAGACAACGACTAGATCCACGCTAAAAAAATCCAACGGATACACCATCAGTCGACTGATCATGCTCATCAGTCAACTGATGTATATGTAGTCGAATCGCTGGTCAAGCCTGCCTCGCGTCTGTGGCATTTACTTAACCTTAGTCGAGTCCAGTCGAGGCAGCGCCTTTCAGTTTTGGCTGCTAACTAAAGGCAGTCGAGGCACCGCCTCGATTGGCGCCTTATAGTTTTTGCCGCTAACTGAAGGCAGTCGAGGCGCCTATCGAGGCGCCATTGCGTCTGTGGCCGCCGCTCAGCCATAGTCACTCACACCGATCGACTGATAATGATATCAGTCAACTGATAACCTCATCCATGAGGTTTTAACCCCAAGTATAGTGTCTCCATACTTGTTAGATCACCTTTAGCCTAGACCTAAACCTTCTAATCACCTCCGTCAGCCTCACGCCTATCGGATCCCTCCAAGTCATCCATGACTTGTTCATCCATACGCTAGCCTTCAGGTGCTTCCATCGGCTATTGTTATGCTAACAGTGTTTACACCGCCAAGACACATTGGACTTATGCTGCCAAAACTCCGCTTGGACTTTACACCGCCAACCATTGGACTTATGCTGCCAAGACTCCCGCTTGAACTTTACGTCGCCAATATCAAACCCCTTGGATTTTCTAAATGTCAAGACTCAAGCTTGGATTTTCCCTTGCCAATCCATGTTAGACTTTTCATACTAAGACTCAAGACTTGGACTTTTCCTTGTCAAGACCTATGCTTGCACTTTCCTTGCCAACCCATGTTGGACTTTACATGTCAAGTACTCAAGACTTTGACTTTTCAAATGCTAAGTGTCCCACTTGGACTTTCCATGCCAACTATCCATGACTTGGACTTTACCATGACAATCACATTGTCATACGTTTTGTCGAACATCAAAACATCGCTCGAGTCAGACTCGAGTCCGATCAATCGTGACCTGGGGCGATTGCACCAACATCCACAACCATATATATTTTAGAAATTAGATCATGTGCCTGGGAGGTAGGAGGATCAGAACTAAGTTTTCTCGATACATCAACAATTCATGTTGTAAGATCTTTCAGTCTATGTCAAGATTTCAGAAATTGGACTTCTCTAGGTCCATCAATAGGTTTCGGTCAAAACCCATTGATAACCCTACTCACCTCTTCTTCTATCCAATCCAATGCAACTAGGTTTGGGAAGTGCCACTTTATGTATTCATATCCAAAATTTCTGATAATCTAGATTTTATTAGGTGTCCACAATCATATATGAAAAATTAGACCTCGTGTCATGTGGTGTTGAAAATTTAAATTCTAGTACTACTGTGTTGTTGGGAATATAATTCTCAGGACCACCTTTTGGATGGTTCGAAATTTTCAGTTGTGGTTCGAATGCATGCAATATCTGAGTATTAAATCCACATTTGATGGGAGAGATAAAAAGAAAATAAAGTGCGCTCTTTGATAAATATAAAATTATGAGACTGTGTTTAAACAATTTCAAACTTGAAGTATCCTTTGATAAATCACCGTTCTTTATTACTCAAACTATATATCATCATATAAGGGTGTTGTTTATTACTTGTCCCCTCAAACTAAATTTAATTGTATTTACGTAACATTCTCACTTAATCCTTTGTCATTTACATTTTTTTCTCTATATTTAAATAAATAAATTAAATTAAATATGATTTTTAATTTATTTTATATATTTCATTTAACGCGTGTCAAGATAAATTTATCCAAGTTTTATTTTTATTTTGCTTTCTCTACATTTCGATAATACTCCTCAACAAAACATTTCAAGGCATGCAATATACAGAAGTCCCTAATCTTAAGGATGACACCCATTACTTCAATAAAACATGTTAAAAATTTAAAAAAAATATTCAAATTAATATATGAAATCTTAATCATTTTTATACATTAATAACACAATTTAATTTTTAAATAAATTTATTTAACAAAATTAAATTGATATTTTTAAAATAATAATACTAATAATAATAAATAGTTTTACATTATTATATTTTTATGCTTCCAAATATTTCAAGAAAACAGATTGTGGTTTTAAACAAATAAATATATATAATTTATGGTATTTTGATCCAATTAAATCTTAAAATAATCAATTCGTTCTATAAAAATTCTTTATCAATCATCAAATTAAATTCGAAAAATACAGATAAATTGTTATTTAAGATTTAATGGTACTGAGGTGAATAAACTTACATAACTAGCGGATAGTATTTCTTTATCTTTAGGTAGTTAGTTCTAAGTTATGATAGAGTAATAAGACGTTCATATGAATAATTAAGAATTTCTAAATCGATTCTACAATGTATTTATAATTTTTTCTTCAAATAAAATCGATTATTTAAAAACGCTCAAATCTACTGGACATTGCACGTTTATACCTTTTGATAGTTTTGGAGCAACAAATGTTAGAATTAAAGGCACCTATCTGTCAAAAGGCAACTGCATGCAAGTTGAGGGGTGTAAACGAACCAAATCAAATCGATTTTTTAAAAAAAATTAGTATTCAAGTTCGATTTGAAATTCGAATTGACATATTCGAATTCGATTCGAAATTCGAAAATTTAATAATTTTGAGCGCGAATTCGATTCGAAATTTTTAAATATTAATTCGAACGATTCAATTACTATTCGAAATTGAGGCTCGATTTAATATTCGAAAAATGATGCTCGATTTAGTATTCGAAATTAAAAAAAAAAATTAAAGTTCGTGAACAATTCGAACAGTATTATTTCGGTTCGAGTTCAATTCGAAAAATATTTGTACATATTCGAGTTCGGTTCGAATTCGATAATTTTAAATTCGAACCGGCTCGAAAAGCTCGTGAACCTGCTCGATTCATTTACACTCCTAATGCAAGCTGAATTTGAAGACAAACCACGCCAAGGTTGGTGTTGGTGCTGGAGCAGATTCAAAGGGTTTTTAAAGGGATCATAGTTCCTCTCTAAATTTTAAGAGATCATTATCAAAATTTTATTTATATTTTTAATATAAAATTCTGTCTAATATTTTTTTAATTCGTCTCTGAATATTAGTGCTACTTATCCATCAGTTGCCCCATAGCAGTCCGTGCGAATTGAAGAGCTTCAGATTTCAATTCAATTGCATTCATCTTTCTCCTACGTACATTCAAAAGGAACAAAAACTAGTGTACAATTCAAACACGACGTGATTATATATCGTGCGACTTCATGTTATGTAAATTCAGAAGCAATATATGCGCGCTCTTAATTCAATTTTCGATCATGATATATTTATATATTTTTTTTTCAAATTAGATGATAAATTAAGAACGCTGTAACTGTTGAATTTATCCATACGAATATTTTTTATTGTACTTTTAGTAGATGAAAAACTTTCATATATGACAGAATCGATCATTTCATAATTAATATTGGTAAAAAATAAATTGTCAATTAATTTGATTTGTTTAATTCAATTTTATTTTTGGAATTCAAAATTCGATTGAATTGAATCGGCTATATTATAAGCAATTAATTGATCCCACTGAAAATTAAGTCAATTATTCAATTTAATTATTCGATTGAAAAATTAAATTAAAAAAAAAATATCAATCAATTATCCAACTAATAAAATTGCTATTTGAAAATAATAATCAACCGACGGATAAGAATTTTTTGATTAATTCAATTTTATGTAAAAGTTGAGAATTTGTCTAACTAGCAGTCCCTTATCATCCGTCCCAGAGCACTCACGAGAGAGAGGTAAATCACGAGGGGAATAAAATTCTTTGACATAATGACAAGACAAGGAAAGGTCCATTTGAAATCAGGAGGGATTTTAGATCCCTCATCCGAAATCGAATCTTGTCTATTCTACAAGCAACACTCTATTTTACCATCGTGCCGTCCCCGTGGGGACGATTAATTCAATTTTCAATTGAATTGATGGATGCTTTATTATAAGAGATTTGTTCGATTTTGATAGAAAAAAATTCAATCCGGTTGCTTTATGTATTAGTCTTTGTTTTGGTTCCCAAACTGCTTCGATAATTTTTGTTTTCCCCTCCTCCCTTCGGTCTTCCGAATCGAGCTTAATATTGCATGCTTGTGTGTATTAAACTCATCGAAGTTTATTTATAAATTCAATTTTTATTTATAAAAATATCAAAATTTTCGATTAATTAATTCCAATTTCAAATTAAAAAATAATAATTTAACTGATAAAATCGAATTAAAAATTACAGTACGAATGGATTGATTTTGAAAAAATTATTATTTTTATTTTTTTTATCAGTTCTTATTAAAAATTCGATTGATTCATTAACTTAAAAAAATTCAATTTAATTGGTTATCCGTAGAAAATCTTTGTTTACTGTGAGTGACTATCAAAAAAAAAAAAAATCAAATGATTGAAGATTTGAGCCCCAAATAAAAATGCATATTAATCAATTTTTAATCGAGCATAAGCCAGAATTTACCTGGTGAAGGAATTAAATCTGAACGCCTAAATTATTCCAAAAACAAAAACAAAAAACAAAAAACAAAAAAATCCAAAATGAAAACTATGGCAATATATATATAATAAGATTGCCGTCGCCAAATACAAAATACAGGAACAGAAGTCGCATAACTCCTCACCTGATCTCCTCCTTTCTCTACAGACTACAGAGGCTGCGGCAGCAGAATGCCCTCTCTTCTCTCCTGGAAGAAGACGCAAGCAGCCGTGCAATCGTCGACTTTTGCCGAAGGAAACTTCGATTTCCACCTTCTTCGCGCCACTTCCACCAGCCTTCTGGCAGACTCCTCCTGGCTGCTGCTCGACCAAACGACGGACACGACCTCTTCGTTCGTCAGCACGTCCCATACCTTCGACATCATCAAAACAGAATTATCCATCCATTCGTGAGAAGAAGAAGAAAAAGAGCGGAGACAAATCGATGCCGGAGAGGCATTCCATTCTCACCCCGTCAGTCGCAAGGACTACGAAGAGGTCCCTGTGCGTGAGGTGGTAACGCGAGACTTCCGGGACGGAGATGACGCCGTAATTCTTGAGGTGGAAGTCCCCGAAAGCTCGGGCCATGGCGAGCCCCGGGAAGTTCTCGTCCGGCAGCCACACGCGCTGAATGTGGGGCTCAGACTTGAGCGCGAACACACGGCCGTTGCTCTTCCTTATTCTCTCGGCTTCCTCTGCGTACGTACCAGATCACAGAGAGTCAGTCAACTCAGCTAATTATTAAGCTTTCGCTTCATCGATCGACCCAATTTGGCAAGTTCAGATCTTACGCGGTACGCTCGGCTTCAGATCGGTAGTCAGCTGGATTGCCTCGAGGCGGCGGCCGTCTTCTGATACGGCCGCCATTACTGCCCTCGAATCTCCAAGGTTAGCGATGACTAGATCTTTCCCCTGCGGTGAGTTAATTACAGTATTTTGGTCGCACAATAGGAGACTGTGAAATCATGGGAATTGAAGGAGGATTTTTTTTTGCTATGCCTGCTTAATGATGGAAACTGCTGTAGTTCCGCTGTACGTGCAATCCAACTCCAGTTTGAGCACGAGCTCTTGGTCCATGGCCCTGAAAGCATGGACGCAAGCCTCATTCCACTCGTCGAGCATCTCCGAGCTGCCTTCGCCGTCGTCTGTCGAGGCCGAGCTTGTGTTACTACTGCTGCCTTCCTTGGCTTGCTGGAGGGAATTGCGCTCGCCGAGTGTCAGGGAAGGTAGGTAGTCTCTGACGAACTTGCTGATAGTATGGCCATTTCTCCCATGGCCGTCAAATACTCCACAGAACAGTCCATCTTCGTCTCCATAACCCTTCAGGCCATATCATACATAGATCGATCAGTACAGAGTGCTATTTACTCTTCTTTCAAAGGATTTTACAGATTGTGATACTAATTGAGAACATGTTTTTATCACTCTTCTCGACGAGAAACAGCAAAAAGAGAGAACAAAAGTAAGAACATTGAGACGAGAGCATCCGACCACAATTTAACAGAAATTTGATCATTTTTTCAGCAAAAGTCTGTACCTTGCAGAGGATAACAGCATCCTGGTTTAAGCCTTTCTTCCCTTGGCGAGAATACAGGGAAGCAATTCTTCTCCCCTTGGTGCGAGGGCTCAATTCATCATCTTGCCCCACATACACTGCGCTCTCATCGCCTTCTAATAATTGCTTCCCTGGAGATGCTTCCTCCCCCGAGCAAGCAGAAGAGAAGCAGGTCCCCATCTCTCTTTCTCTGCAGAGGAGGAGCTAGAGTTTGGCTTAACCACGCCCTCAAATAAACAAAACTTGTTTTTATTGGGATCGAGGTTCAAAATAGTTCAAGGGAAAGTTGGGTGGATTGGATGACATGGGGCCTGTCTTTTCAGAAAGCCATCATTGTCAGAAACGCAAGTGGATTCAGTGGCTGATGACGCTGCAATTCCTTCTCTTCCTCCTCCTCTTTCATTGCAAAAATGCTTTAGGGCATGCCAAAGTTGACTTGGTGATTGATGATAGATAGAGTAGTAAACCATTTTCCGTCCGGAAGGGAAATTCAAAAGGATGTCTATGTCTGCACGCTTATAGTGCAGCTTTGATTTTTTTATTAAAATAAATATATTTTTATTTTATTTTATTTTTAAATAAATAAACAATTCTGAATTTAATACGAATCAAAAATTTACTTATAAATTTTCAATGTCAAATCTATCTTAAAAAGATGATGTGATTATGTTATCGAATTTGAGCTTATTTTATTTAGAAATTATTTAATATTGAAATTGATGATTTCAAAATTAATTTAGATGCCGGATGCTAATAAAAAAAAACACTTTGTAATTTGTTATTCACGGTAGAAGCTAGCTGCTGGCCAACGAAAGTGCTTCATATAAGAAAATACTGCACCCTCGATGGCCACTGAACAAAGGGCATGGTTGACTTCGCTTTGTCCAAGGGTTACAAAATCAAAGCGGTTGACTTTTTGGAATATTATATGTTGATTCTTGTGGGTGTGTGTTTTAGCTTTCAAGTATGATATGTCAATCACGTCAAGTTGAAAAGGTCAAAGTAATCACATCTCAAATTCGATCGAAGTCAAATTTGACTTGACTTCCTCAGAAGCTCACGATCCGAGGCACCTTAGCTCGTCCAAAGCAAAACGAACTCATCCGAACAAGCTTGAGCTCACAATATGAGCTCATCCGAGTCGGCAAGAGTTTGTCCGAGTCTTATTCTAAGAAGTTCGATAGGTACATCAACCGACAAAGGGCAGGAGTCATCCTCCCCACGTGTTAACGAGGTTCCCTCCACGTCTTCGTAATCTCCACCATCACTACATGACACGTTCCCACGACGTCCCCTCTATATCTCCTTAATCTCCGGGATCCCTCCATAAAAACATGTGCCCACGTGGTCTCCTCTATGTCTCCAACTCCACACGATCCCTATCCAAATATAAATATCCATATGGTAAGAAGAAAGAGGATTTGCTCTTTAGCTAAGATTCTATTTTCTTTCATTCTCCTTTTCTTCCTTCACTCTCCGACTTGAGCATCGGAGAAATTTCGCCAAGGCAACCTTCAATCTCCTTCTAACTCATTTCGAATTCTCACAGATTAGTCGACCTCAGACAATCGCTCTAGAAGAGATCGACGCTATAGATCGACCTAACCTTTGCTCAGTGGGTCGACCTTTGGGTATATGTTTCAGAGGAGATCGGCTCACTAGAGGCTGACCTGACTCCTATTTCGTCAATCATGAGACATCGGACTACCACGAGCAACGAGATCGACTTCTTCAAAATTTAGCAAAATAGTAGACTATTTCATCCCTTGATTTCGGACTAGATCAAAGTAGATGAGTTTTTCTTTAATTATTTGTTTGCCAAATAAATATAAAGAATAATTTATACACATTTAAAAATTAAATTTTGAGCTTTTTACTTAGCAATGATAAAATAATAATAATAAAAAGATAGGAGAATTTATCCTATTTAATGGATTAAAATTTGATTATTATTGTTTCATCTTGAACTTTTATTTTCTTAAATATTGAAAAAAGGTGATAAAATTTTGCTATTAGGAAGAAAGCCCAAGGTTTTGTTTATAGAAAAATGATGTGAACTTTTTCCATAGAAAAAACATAAGGAAAAACACTATATTAATAGTCATATATCCTCTCTGTGTTCTTGGTAGAGTACTTTTGTCTATGAGCTAAATTCAAGATTAGTTTCATTAGTTTTTTTATTTTTTTGGTTCAATCAATTAAATATCGAACTTTAAATGTATGTTTATTTCTCAAGCTATGCAAGCATATTAAAAAGGAAATCAATCGAGATTTTAGATCAAATTTTTGACCAAATAAATATTATTCAAATTCAAATTTAATATGCTTCAATGCGTTTTTTGTTCATATCTTTATGATGCATGTAAAATTCAATGATTGCGCCTTTATTAACTTAATGCATATGTCGTTTTAAAGAAATTAAAAGCAAATATATATAGAGAGAGAAATTTTTTACTGTACAATGAAATTATCCGTGCCCGTCCGCTCAACGCCGCCGCGTCGTCCGGTCACCACCGGCCGTCGAACCGAGCGTGATCGACGCACGACTCGCCGACGGTCCGGCGGGGATCGGATTCAAGCCGGTTAGCCATCGGAATCCGGCACAAAATCGTCGAAAATACCACATCACGCGGCCGTGATGGAGTGCGCCATCACGGCCGTGATCAGCGGTCCGGCGACCGTGCGGCCGAATCCGGCCGATCGGACGGACCGGACCGATAGTCGACGTCGGTTCGTCCGGTATAATCGACCGGCCGCCATTCGGCCGCCGGCCGGCTGAAATCGGCCGCCAAAATCGGGCGCCCGATTTCGACCGCGATCGGGTCAGATTCTAGTCGAATTGCGGCAGGAATCTGGCGGAGGAAGGACCGGCAGCCGACGCCGGGTCGTCCGCCGTCGGATCCGTCGAATCGGAGCCCGATCGCGATCAAAATCGGCCGCTCGGTCAGCGGCCGATTTCGGCGGATTCGGCCGACGGTCGAATAATGACTGTCGATTATACCGAACGGATCGGCGTCATTCGATCCGTCCGGCCGTCGTATGATCGACGGCCAGAATCCAGCCTGTCGCGGCCGGCGATGGCGCGCCCCGCCGGCCGCGTGATGTGGTATTTTTCGACCGATTAGCGCCAGATTCCGAGCGCTAACCGGCCGATAAACTCCCCCCGTCGGACCGCCGGCGAGTGGCGCGTCGATCGTGCGTCCGTGGCCGCTTGCAGCCTCTCTATATATATAACTTAAGTAATTTAAGTAGATCAAAAGAGTATACAAATTTATATTTTTATCGTAGAATTCAACCTTCAAAAGTAAAATAGACTTTAAATGAGATTCAAAATAGAAAAATAGTTAAAGCAAATGATATCCCGATAAAGATAAGAAAGTGCCTAGATAAGTAATGTATTGAATGCTTTACAAAGTTATTCAATTTGATTTTGAAAAGAAAAAATATATATAATCAGTGGAGGATAAGTTTTTTAGTTCTTTTATATAAAAATAAAGAACACATACAAAATTTATAAATTATAGGGGTATTAAACTAACAAGTCATAACATTAAACTATCAGAAAAGTAATAGAAAAGAGACTAAGAAATAAGATTATGGTAATCGAAAATTAATTTAGATTCATATCGAGAAGATTGATGATAGAAGTTATACATCTTCTTAGACAACTAATTGAAAAAGTATCGAGAATGAAAGTAAAACTTATATATGATATTTATTGATTTTGAAAAAAGTTTATGATAGAATCCAAGAGAAATTAAGTAAATAATTTTAGAAAAGAAAGATGTTAGTGTGACATATATTGAAATAATTAAAAATATATATGAGGATGTAATGACAAAAGTGTCAACGCTAGGAGGATTAACCGAGATATTTCCCTTAAAATTAGGGTTATATCAAGGATTAACATTAAATCTCTATCTTTTTACACTAATCATGGATGAATTTACTAGACATATCCAAAACATGGTACTATGGTGCCTATTATTTGCAAATGATATTATTTTAAAAGATGAAATACGTGAAAAAGTAAATGCTAAACTTGAATCTTGAATGAAAAAATTAGAAGCGAAAGGTCTTATACTTAGTAGAGTAAAAACACAATATATAAATTTGAATTTAGTAATATTAGGTACAATGAGATAATTATCAAGTTATGAGATAATGAGTTGTCTGTGATTGAAAATTTTAAATATTTAGGATCATTTTTGCAAATGGATTGAGGGTTTAAAAAAGATGTCTTATATAGAATACAAATATGATGGTTGAAATAGAGAAGAACATCGAGTATTCTTTGTGATAGTAAAATATATATCTTTAAAACTTAAAGAAATTTTTTATAAAATGTCAATTATATTATATGGAGATGAATGTTGGACTATGACTCGAGCACATACAGAAGATGAGGATATTAAGATGAATATGAGACATACAAGGATGGATAGAATAAAAAAAGAAGAAAATATTATAATAAAAGTTGGGATTGCACCTATCAAAGAAAAACTTCGAGAGATACATTTAAAATGATACGAATATGTATACTTAGACGATCGATAGATGTTTCAGTTATATGATGCGAAACTATTATAAATACGTAAATCAAACGAGGAAAAAAAAGATTTGATTGATAATAATAAAATAAGATAAAATTTATCTAAATATAGATGATGATATAGTAGAGTATATAACTCAATGATGTAGGAAGATTTATATAGCCGACTCCATGTATATAGTGAAATAAGATTTGATTGTTGTTAATTATTGTTATTCTATTTGCATTCAAACAAAAGTATGAAATAATAGATTATTTTCTTTTCCATTGCATTTCTAATTTCATTTTGGATCTATAATCTATTACATTTCATTTAATATATTCCCCCTTACATATATTTTGTGTTATAACAAGAGAACTTAACTAAAAGAATGACAAACAGATAAAACCTACAAATCAGTGAGTTTTCTCACACTAGGGAAGCAAGTGAATTGATAGTGGATCCAATTATTGCTCATGGGTGTATTTGATCCGTGTTGATCCTGATTTTAAAATTGGTCCTAAGGGCCTGGATAAAATTTAAAAATTAAATTTTATTTTTCTTACGGAATTTAGAAATTGAGCCTCATAATATTAAAAAAAAATTGAGCCTTGAACATGGGTCTCAATAGTCCTCCTCAGTGCTAGACTCTATATATATATATATATATATATAACACAAGAATGTCAACTCCTTGCATCGATCGACACAAATAAATCAATTGTTTGTAGTGCAAGTGGTCATGTTTGTATTTGATTCGTGTTAAGATATATATATGTATTGCAAACAATAAAAATAAAAAATTAACAACAATACTAACATGCAATTATAAATAATCCATAGCATATAATTAACACATTCCATGTTTCATTCTCATATGATCAATCCACTAATACTTCTTTACAAAAGGCAATGATCGAGGTGTGCTATTAGCTAGAATTTAAAAGCTTAACATTTTATAATTAAGGATTTCACTCAATAAATAATTCTTAACTCTTCTTAAATATGAAAATGAAAATATAAAAATAGTTTAATTAGTATGAGATATTGAGTTGGCATTTTTAACTTTGGTCAAAACCCCGTGAAGACTATCAAGCAATTGAGCAATTTTACTATAACAAATGGTATGCCTACCTAATGAGTGTTATGTGCCCAAAAGTTCTCCAATTAAGTGCTTGTCAACAAAAGCTATAACAACTATTGTTTAGTTAATTATCTCCACTTGATCTGAGTGTCGAATATAGCCATTGACACGGTAAGAAATTAGTAAAATAGCGATGATTTTTTAACGATGAATTAATAATTCGTCGGTAAACATGCAAATAGCAACGAAATAATAGATCATCGTAAATAATCTTATTAAAAATATGAATCGTTAAAAACATATAAAGTTAGCGACGAAATTTTTTAGAATCGTCGTAAAAAATAAAACTTTAGCGACGAATTAAAATAACTCGTCGCTAAGAGTATGATATTTTACAACGTTTATATATATATTCATCGTTACCTTTTAAAAAAATATATTAATAATATTAGCGACGAAAATATACATTCGTCGCTAATATAATAATTATTAACGACGAAAATAAATGTTTCGTCATGAAAATGCATAAAAAATCCTCGATGAGCCATGTCCTCCCCAATTGATTTCTGCCCTTTCTCCTCTTCTTCTCTTCGGCTTCGGCAACGGCTTCGATGTTCTCTCGACCATCATCTCTCCGGCTTCGGTTCGCGCTCCGACTCGATGATTTGACCGCCTCCAGCCACCTTCTCTGGCTCCGGCTCCCCTTCAACAAATCCGTGCCCTCAATCCGCCTTCAATTTATTTGGCTATGCCTCCTCCGACTTCGACTCTAGCCTCGACCATCTCTCCACCTCTAGCTACTCTATCTTGCTATGGCTCAGCCTATTTTGTTTGGTCTTCCGACTTGACTTCTCTGGATTTCCTAGGGATCTTCGTACATTGGTTATTTTGAATATTTTCTACGTCAATACGATATAAATTCTTTAATTTTCAACAATATTTATAATAATTTATAGTTAATTTGTTACTTAGATGATAAATTTGGAGATATTTTAATATTTAGATGATGATTTTAGGATTATTTTGATAATTATAGGATAATTTTAGGGTTTGTTGGTTCTTAGATTATAATTTGTGAGCTATATTAATCTTTAGATGATATATTTGTGTGATAATTATAATTGATGGTCTAATTTTGATTCTTAAATGATAAATTTATGGTTAAATTGATGCTTAGATGTTAATTTTAGGGAATTTTTTATGCTTAGATGATAAGCTTATGGTTATTTTGATGTTTAAATCATATTTTTTATTTTTTTATTTTTTATGTGATCAATAAATTTAAGTTGCTAAATTAATTGTATTGAAAATTACCAACAAAGTTATTTATAAGACTTATTTATTAAATAAGTTGATATTTTTTATATGTTTAATTAGGTTTTAAAAATATGGATAAAAGTTGGATAATAATTCAGAATAGAATTAGTCCTGAATATATAAATGGGTTAAATCAATTTTTAAATGTGATAGAGAATTACATGATCAGTCTGAATTTATTCAAAATTCATTATCTATATCATCGGTATGATAATTTATTTAAATATAAATTGGATTATGTGCGAGAACATCTTTATAGGTGAAGATTTGATAAATTATATAAAGTCTGAAACTTTCATGGAGAAGTCGCTACATCATCCATTAATATAAATATTGTCAATGAAGATGAACATGATTGTGATGTTAAATAAGATGATTTTGAAGTCATATTTACTTATTTACGAAATGTAGAAATTATCGACACCAATGAGCCTCAATTAGATGATATCAATGAAAACACGTATGCAAATGATATTAGATGAAGTTATACTTCAATGTTTGAAAAAGTAAAAAAAAAATTATATCACAATTGTACTAATATTTCTGTATTCAATTTTATAGTGAAGCTAATACGTGTGAAGATGTTAAATAACTGGAGCAATAAATCTTTTGATGAGTTACTTCAATTATTGTAAAAGACAATTTCAAACTCTCATTATGAATAAAAAAAAGTATTGAAAGGCTTGACCATATCAATTGTCTGCCACGTCAACTATATCCAATAAACTAGTGAGTAATTGTTCACATAACAAAGGCATACTATAATCTCAGAACTCACATTCAATTAAATTCCATGTCAACTATAATAATACCTAATCGATTGGAATTTCATTCTAGTAAACTAAAAATTAATCGAACAACAAAATACAACATGAGATATCAATTCCATATTAAAAGTTTTTACAACCAAACCTTGATAACCTACTCACTCCTTACGCAATCATGCACCTCATTATTATAACTTACATGCCCAAAGATTAAAAAAAAAAACCAAACATTATAATACATCACTTAATATATATCTCATAGATCCGTTCATATATTAACACGATTAATATATGAATTTTATATTATTGCTCCATTATGTGCGTGCATCATAACAAGCAAATTATTATATATCCTAACATATCTCACTCTCCAATTTCTAGTGTGTTTTAATTACACAATCAAAGTAAATATAGCATTCGAGTCAAACTTATATATCCTAACGTTCCCATCTTAGTGTGGCTACCTACCCATTCAATAATTAGAAAAAAAATCATGATATGTATCGAACTAATGTGTCAACGCATGCTTAAGATGTGCCAAGCCTATATTATGAGTGTGTCTAACATACAAATTATCATCATTTTGTGTGTGTGTGTCTATATATATATATATAATTCATCCGTGAGTATCTCGATTATTCATCGTCTGATTGGATGAGCACTATAATTCAATCCTTGAACCCTAGAAGATAGGACGATGGATAATAGAAATGTTCACGAATGAGTTCACATAAAACTCTAATTGTTTATAGCATTTAGGATGAGGGAATTACCTTAGTGGATGTGCCAATTCAAAAGAAATGAACTGAAATAATAAATTTTGCTACCCAAAATGGATTAAATAGGTACTCATCACTATGAATTCATTTCTTGGATATATTCTTATAACTCTTCAACTCTAGATCATTAATGAAGCATAGGCCTTCTTCTTAATTTGCTTTGGATTTATACCTTAAATCGACCCTATTATAATTCACCTTTTGACTTTTTATAATTGGCTTTCTTCGACTTATCCACTTGTAATTTTAATTTTATTGTTTCAATCTCAAGTTTTTAAAGCCAAGATGGGTTAGGATTATTTAATTTTTCTTCACAGAGAAGTGGAGACAAAACTAATTTGGCTATATTATTATTATTATTATTTTAATTAATCAACCTTAATCTTATTCAATGAATTTGTTAAACTAGCAATTAATGGGATATAAAATTCATTAATTTACAAGGGAAGAAACAACTTCATTATCAGTTTTGTATGATGCTCCCCCTTTGCTAGTGCAAGATCCCCCTTCCTCGCATGTTGCCATCACTTGATCATCATAAGACATTGGTGGCAATAAGTTCTTTGATTTAATTTTTCTTTGATATCGTCAAAATACGATGTCTCATCCCATGTAACGCTTAGTGATATTTTTTTTTTTAACTTGGAACAATCACTCTTGAACGACAAATGTGTTATCCATTCGTCAAAATACATGAGTTTCTTCTTCACCAACGGATGATGATGATATCCTTTCACTATAAGAAAATCACAAATTAAAGACCGAAACATACTTTCAACCTAAAAATTTGATTTTCAAAAAGTTTAGAAAATTTCAATGTTTGATCAACTAAGACAAAAACTTAGGTTCAATCAACAACACTTGAAACTCAAATTCTTTTATAAGTCACTAAACAACTCGACATTAATTTCAATCGATCCCAAACTTATCAATCTAGGAACTTCTAACTTAAACATAGGAGAACTTTCAACCAAGTTATAATAAATAAAACATCTCGTGTAATCTTCGAGGTTCTTCCGACGAGGAGGCCATCCCTTTTAGGTCCAAATTTCTTAATAACTATTTACACTCCATTAACTATGACCAATACCCCAATTAATTACTTTAGTTCATTAAACCTAATCTTAAATATTCTCATTTAATCAAATATCATAACATCTAAGTGACTAACATAGTAATTAAACTAAACATTCTCCTCTTTCACATTTTGTTGGAAGAGGAATCCCACATGATCTCTTCCTTCTAGCTAGCTAGCTCAAGGTCAGTTGTACGATCGAGCGAGTCATGATTGTTGATAGTCTCGGCGGAGTCATTTGGCTCGAGACATAGCACCAAAAATTAGGGCAAAACTAGTTCACAAGAAGATCTTCACGAACTAGGAGATGAGGAAAACATCTCACTACTTTTAGAAACTCTTTTTTTTTTAATAAACAAAATGATCATGGTTCAAGCAAACTTAATTATAAGTTAAGCTTCTATGGACTTTGACCCAATTCGACTTAGTTGATGAAGTCAAGCTAGCCAAATTTAACATAATTTAAAACACTTCTATAATATATTATTTATAAAAAAAACTCATAAAAAAAATATCCATGCATGGAATATTCTTCACTATACTTATTTTCAGAAATAACAGTAGATCACTGAGCAACACATATATAATAAAGTTTCCTCCGTTTGGAGTACAAATATTATTAACTCATCAAGAAATTAAACTAAGAAGAATAATAGTAAGATATATATTTAACCCCTCAAATTTGGCAGTAATTAATATATCTCTCCTCCGATGTATATATAGTTTTAATTTGCACCAATAACCTATCAAAGTTAAGGATAACCCTGTGGCAAAAATGCCCTTAGGCCTAGGAAGTCCCTTGTCATCCCTTCATTCCCACCACCTCCTCCTCCTCCATTGCTTCCTTGTGTTCTTACTATGCCGTCCATATTGTGGCTATTCCCTTCCCTTTTGGATCCCACGATTCCACCGAATGCACCCTCAAATGGCCTATCAAACCGGCCTGGATTTGTCGATGAAGGGAGAGGGTTGTTGTTCATCATCATATCTTCAAGGAGGTGATCAGGAGGTGCTGCTAATTGTCCATAGCTTCCTCCTCCTCTAGCACCACCAGTACCACTGGCTTCCATTAAGCCGAGGGCAAAACCATTGGCAGCTGCTGAAGCAGAAGAGTAATGGCTGGAGTGAGGTGCCATTTGAGGTCTGCCAGTGCTCAGAGTTGCACCCATCTGAGCGGCCTTCTGCAGCAGCGCAGTGGCTGACATGTGTGGAGGAGTGATATTAGCACTCGACACTGGTCTGTTGACTCTGAAATTAAGAGGAGGAGGAGGAGGAGGAGGAGGAAGGCTGCCGTGATTAGGGTACTCATGGTGGTCCGGTTCTAGCAGCCTTGAGGAATAAACAGATGAAACTTGGCCAAGGTCGAGATGGCTGAGGGAACTGGACGAAGTGCTGCCTTGGCAGCTCATCCACGGTGGAACAGTGCCGAACTGCTTCATCTGCTGCACTTGTTGCTGGTTATTGTGGAAGTGGAGAGAGAAGGGCTCGAGAGATGCCGCCGCTGCTGCTGCTGCTGCCGGATGGGAGATTAACTGAAGTGGGTGGTGAGCAGCCATGGAGTTTGCTGAAATGCCCCTCGAGCTCTCTTCGGCTGCCAGTGCATCGCAAAAGGCTCTGTGAGTGGTGAAACTGTCCCTCCTGCAACAACCATGCACCAGGGACTTCAATCAATGCGACGCAAGCATGCAAATCTTTAATTTTCAAGAGAATGATCTTCTTTTGTTCCAAAAAGAGCCTCTCAGGCTATATATATATATAGATAGATATAGATATAGATATAGATATAGATATATCAGTGAGCTGATATATATTGTGCACCTCGAGAATAAGGTGCCACAGTCGCATCTGTATTCCCTGGTGCCGCAGATCTTGGAGTGAGCCTTCCAATCGGAGTGAACGGCGTATTTCTTAGAGCATTTGTCGCACTTCCACTTCTTATCGCCGTGCTTCCGGCTGAAGTGCTTCTTGATGCCGGTGAGGTCGCCGAGAGCCCGGGAAGGGTCGTGATGGACGCACGTCGGTTCGGGGCAGACGTACACCTTCTTCCTCACCTCCTTGGGACGCTGCTTGAGCTTCCAGGGGAGGTTGTGTCCCCTCCTGTGGAGCTGCAGGTTTTGATCCCTCTGAAAACCTTTGCTGCAGATCTCGCACACAAACCTGTTGGTGGCCATCAGCGTCTTGGGGGACAGTGCCACGACCTCGGCGTCTGGATCTGATCGATGAATTAATTAATGTCCAGAATTTGCATCCATCAAAAGAAGAAAAATGAAGACAAACATGTAAAGAAAATATGGGAAATGGTATTGAAAAACCTGGATTTCCTGGGAGGCTCCTCTTTTTCTTGGTTGAGTTTGGAATCGTGGAGGCCAAGGAGGACTGTTGGTTGGATGAGACACTGGCTTCCCCAGAAGGAGAGGTTAGATTCGACATGTTCTCCTCCAAAGCTTGGTGTTTTGGATGAATTGTTATCCCTTTCATGTTCTCCTTCAAATTTAGTATCAAAGGCTTGAAAAGAGATCCAGCTGATCGATCAGCAGCTCGAGCAGTGAAACAAGAGATCCGTGTCTTTCCCTGAAAAAGAAGATCCATGGGTTAATTAGTTTGACAGAAACTAGAAATAAATAAATAAATATAAACAATCTCGAACTGTATATACCTTCTTAAATGAACTCTACATAAAATCTCCGGCCGACTAGTTCCTCATAAGCACTTTCTTCTTCCACCAGATCGATCTTGCAAGATAAGAAGAAGATACACTACAATAACAGGGAATTGAATTCCCTTTTTTTTTTCGTTGTTGCTGTTGTCTTTAAGAAAGATGTAGAACTGCAAACACATGCGCAACTCCATGAAGATGCAAACTTTGAAGTAGAAATCAAGGAACAAAAAGATACATAATTCAGATCCATATTTACCATGAACTATGAAAGAACTCAGAGAGAGAGAGAGAGAGAGAGAGAGAGAGAGGAAGTGTATGGACGAGATGAGATTAATGAGAGGGGGGAGAAGGAAGGTAAGGTGGAATGAACCGTACAGCCTTGAATAATTCACCAAATAATACAGCCAACTCTGACGGTAACACTTTCTGTCCTTTTGCTTTGTTCCTGGTTTTATACCGACGCTGACCAAGAAATTCCTTTACTCCTCCCTGTCTTCTGCTATGTAATCAATCAAACACTCTTAATTTATAGAGCTTAATCATCTCACCACCTCCATTAATAGATCCCAACTAGGATCATAAGCCAAACTAGGCATGCATGCAGTTTAGTTGTTCATCGTGTAGATCGAATAATACAAAGAGGCCGGGCCATATCTTGAGCTCGACTAGCTAACTACTTCCATTTAATTGCACGCACAGTAGCTGAGCACAAACTGCACCTCTGAACGTGTGCAGGCAAACCTTGCCATGTTTTTCAGGGTTCACTACTTAATTTTACCTTGTCCCACGACAGAGATCAGTGGTGATGGCCTTATGAAACCTAATGCAATCGAGCCCTAGCCCTAAGGCGACCATGTAGAACGTAAGGCTCATTGCATGATGATGCATGATTTGCAGAGATTATTTTCAGGTTGAAAAATAAAATCCGAGTTCCTGGCGTCCAATCGCCATGATGAGGCATGCATACATACAAACAGAAAAGGAACAGAAATCTCGTGAGGTGTTTCAGAGCTCTATTTGGGTAATATTCCTAGCAGCAATCCAAGGAAGGCATAGATGACCGTGAGCCCTCCCTTGTCCACTTCTCCATAGAATAGTGCCAACACTCACTAATGCCTGTTCCAAATTGCACCGGGAATTTATTTAATCAATCAGGCAGCCACCTTTAATTTCTTTGGATTCTGCTTGCTAGCTAGCTGCATGCCAAGTGTGTGATCCTGAAGCGTGCAGTAGAATATGGAGAGGTAAAAGAAAAATACTAGCTAGCTAGCTAAGTTCAGGAGGTTTATTATTTAAGGGCACTGGAAGCTTTCTTCCTGGACTTTGCTGCGAAAGGAACATAATGGTACAAATTACATACTGTACGTCTTTTAGCCTTTTTGAAGTGAAACGATGAAAAAAATGTTATATACAGTTCTCTTGACTGGAACGTGAATGTTTTGTCGTAAACGATATGTCAATCAGCTAAATGGTTAGGGCCTGAGCTTTGTCTCATTTTGTAACGCGAGAGGGATATATGCAGTATATATATATCCCACAACTTAATTTATGAAAATAATAATAATAATAATAAATACAATGAAAGCTTAATTGGCAAAAGTCCTTTGTGAAAGGTACATACACACCGTTCGCACATACATCATTTAATAATAAATAAAAAGAAAGACTCCTTTTATAATTTTGGTTTTGTTTCCATCCTTCAAAGACCAAATTAAGTAATCTTCTAGATAAAGTTTGTTGTTTATAACAAAATGGAATCCTTTAGCCCTCCTCCTCTTCTTCTTCCTCTTCTTCTTCTTCTTTTTTTAAGAGACTTCCAATCTCTTGAAATTTTCACATACGACCCAAGAGAAAAATATCCTCTAGTCCTCCATGTCGTTGGGATCCGATGAAATTGTTGGTGCAGTAGGCACCTAAGTCGAACCTGAGTTTTGATTATAGCAAACGATACAAAGTTAAGTTCATATCGTTATCTCACGAGCTGAATCGAGTGTGCAGAAAAGTGTTATAGCTGGAGCTGAAGGCTAGCGACACCCGGAGAAAGCCGCGGTGGTCGGACGACACTCGAGTGACTTCGGAGGGAGCCGAAGAAATCGAGTGGAAGGCCGGAAGCGAAAGCGACACAGTAAGTATCGAGGTAAACTCGTGTGTGTGCGAGTGTAAGTGAGGTCGTATCCTCCTTACGGGGATAGACTTAAGCGTAGATCCGACTCAAGACATCCCATCGGGGGTCTAAGTCGAGATCGGACGGTTGGAGGCCGTCGAAATAATATTTTTGTTTAGCTAACTTGTCATTTCAGCTAACATCAGTCGACTACTAGCTTGGAGGACTCGATTGTTGTTAATCAATCGATTGTCTGCGGCCTGCATTCGATTGATTCTGCCATCAGTCGACTGATTATGGCTATCAGTCGACTGATGGTCAAGGATCAGCCTCGAGGATAAGCCTAATTTCTATTGGTTGAAGGTCCTCTCGAAAAGGGGCTCAAAGACTATAAAAGGAGGGTCTATCCTAGGGTTTCATTACCAATTCTAAGCTTCCAAAAAGCCTCCGCAAGCTACAACTTTCCGACAAATGAAGTGCTACCTCCGACGCCTTACGCTTATTTGTTTATTCTTTTCCGTCAGTATAAAGCTTCATTTCAGTTTGTGTTGTTCTTATTAATTGTCTCGGAGTTTTTATCGTAACGAGGAGAGGGGAAGTGTCCCTCTACCTCAAGCTTTGTGACTTTTTGTATTCGTTCAACTCCTATCTCCAACGAAGAGGAGTTCGTTTAGTGTTTTGCCCTCCGTGCATTGTCAAGGATCACTAGGGCCTTGGAGTAGTAGCCGAAGGCTACGAACCAAGTAAAAAAAATACTATTGTCTCTTGTGTTTACTTTTATCTTCCGCTGTGTCTACTATTGTTTTAACGAACGAAACGAAGAAAAGTTTTCTATCGCTATTCACCCCCCTCTAGCGATCCGCTCGACCCAACAGAAATTTATATATTTCCATAATACTTATAAGTACATAATTTTTTTTAAAAAAAATATAGAACCGCCACCTCAATTGCCTCTAATCGAAGCTTTTAATCGAATGGAGAAGTAAATCAAATGGGTGCGAGAGTAGATTACTTCAACAAACTTGAGCGTTCCAAGGGACAAAAAGTCAATAAATTCGCCATAGCTAAGGATCGACTTAGGGGTTCCTGATTATCTGCGTTGATGCCCTACTATTATACCATAGTCCGGGGATGTATATGATTTTTTCTATATCTTATCAATATGATATTTTGATTGTACTCCTAATAATCCCAATAATCCTTTTCGACCACATCGAATTCCTCTCAAGTTCATCGAAGGACTCTTTGTTTGATGTTCGATCTTTAATCAATTAAGTCTTTCCTATTAATTGTTCGGTCCTCATGATTCAATTAGACTTTTTATTTGGTGTCTCGTCAGATATTCTTATAAGTTGTCTGGTCTTTTTGATCCAACTAAACTTTTTACATATTGTTTGATTCTCTTGATCATGATATAAAAGTCTTTGCTTCCTTCGTTTGAGACTTATGACTCGATTTGAATCATTAGTTCTGATATCACTTGTTGGGTTCGATAAAAAATTTATATCTCTATAATGATATGATATTTTATACTTTGAATTCAGATTCTTATAGATTTATTTTAGAACTTTATCCAAAAGATCTCGTATCAACGAAGATATTTTTTTATTTTATAAGATTTTTTCTATATCTTACTAATGTAAAACTTTAATGGTACTTTAAATACTTCCAACACATCTTACATGCATGTTTGGATGCATATGGTTAGCTTCTGCGAGTAAGGCCTAGTAGTTAGTACATGCAGACATTACATAATAGGACAATGGATCAATCTTCCGTAAATATAAGGATGTCGTCTCTCCATGCGTTGATTACTAATCTCAAAAGTCAAAAATCCACCATAATTTATCTCTCTTATAATCATCCGAAAACATATTCCAACATTGCACAATTGGATGCATAGTGCGCTGAAAAAAATAAAGAAAAAGAAAATAATGTGTCAATTCTTGTCCTTCCTATTTCTTTTTATATCTTTAAATGAAAATATTTTTCTTTCGTCTTTGGACAAACGTGAGATGCTTTTCTGGCTTCTCGCCCATTAAAAAAATGTTTTTGAAATTGAACAAATTTCTATCGTAGATGTATCTATATTTAAATTATAGAGCATTCTTTTTTTTTTTATCCTGAATGGGCCCTTTTCAATTCTTTTAGGTCCGTTCATATTTTAATTACCATAGCAAAATATTTAATTGAATTTTATTTGCACATATAGGACAAATAATTTCGGTACCACTTTTTTTTTTTCCTTTTCAATTTGTTTTGTATCTTTTCAATTATTTGGTATGGTAGATAATTCTTTTTTTATTTTTTATTTTAAATAAAATTAAGTCACCAACTACAACTAAATTAAACCATATATTACAATTAAACGAAGACATATGTCATAATAACATGACTACATATTTCATTGCTTCCACTAGCTGAGTAGAATTGGTACTCACATGATTATTGCTATCAATGATTATGCCTCTCATTAAAAAAAAAAATTCAATAATGATTCTTTAAATTTGATTGTTCTTGTAGCACCTAGCCCTTGTGCAACCCTAAGTAAAAGATACATTCATGTAAATTTTATCTTAAAAAAAAATCATTGAGTTTCTTATCCATGTAATTAGTTTGGTAAACATGCTAAAAGTAAATTAAATTTGGATACAAATTGAGTTAAGAGATGAGTCGAACTCGAATTAACTATATTAATTTGCAAGTTTATATATATATATATATATATATATATATATATATATATATATATATATATATATATATATATATATATATACGGGCATTAATTAGTAGAGAATGGATCGATATAAAGAAAATGGTAACATCTTTTATACTCGTCAAAATGTTTATTAAGTTCACTTTATATGTTTTTATTTTACAATTTTATAATGTAGTGAATAATTTAAAATATGTACTAAGAGATTAATTAATTACCCTTAAAATGAAATAGCATGGGTCATTAGAAGAAAATTAATTGTGAGAGGAAGAGATGAAGGGGCATATTAATTAACGAGGAGAGGAAGATAGACGAGGTTATTGCCGGCAAAAGAGGAATTCCACGAATCTTTAACAAATTAAGGAGAAGAAATCGAGTTAAATCACCAAATATGCATGCATTATTGATTAGATGTGTGTGTATATGTTGGGGTTGAGATACCGAGAGACGGAGTTTCACAGTAGCAAATATGATCTAGGTGGACTTCTCTGACTCGGATGAAGGTTGATTTGGATGAAGACTGTTGATTCGAATAAAGATTGATTCGGGTGGACTATTGATTCAGATGGAGACTGATTCGGACGAAGACTATTGATTCGGATCGAGAATGATTCAGATAGAATGAAGAGGCTTCGATAAGACCAAGGCACCCGATTTATGTTGGTCTTTAGGCTCGTCGATTGAAAACGCCTGTTAGAAAAGATTACCGTAGTGGCGGGGAAAAAATCTAATAAGTAAGCATGAGTTAGGAGAGCACCAAGAGAGATCTTGACAATACCCCTCCGACGCTAAAATTAGGATCATCAAGAGAAAAATAGGAAGATACAAAAAGAGGAGTAGGAAACGCACCTCGTATACTTCCTCCTGCTACAATTGAGAAACCGCACAAACTCCCATGGATTTGTACGGGGATGTATGCTCTTCAATATGACGATCTGACATGTCAAGGAATGATAGAAGATACTATCTCATTAAATGTGAAAGGTGCATGAGCTTAATTAATATAATTAATCTGTATGGTTAATGAAAGATAAGACTCTATATAGTATAATACGACGGATGTATCCTCTCAATGGAGGCGTGCAGGAATGTCTACTTGCCACTTGACATTCCTGCCTCACCGGTCCTGACATAAATGACTTGCATATGTCGGTTATGACAAATATATTGTTTGAAGTGTGTATCCGTCGACATATAAGTGAAGATATTTCTGTCGAGATATGCCTTGTATCTATCAGACATGAGTGAAAATACTTCTATCGAGATACATATTTGTCGAGACATGAGTGAAGATGACTCCATTCCATAGACTCCATTTCATAGACTCCATGACAAGAGGTATTATGTCCATATCAGGATAAAAGGAGGAAGAAGATACGATAATAGAGTATATCTCATCGACGACGACTCTATAAATGTATTCTTTATATGTAGATAAAAAAAGAAAAAGAAGTTAATTAAAAGAGTATATATCTCATCAACTATATAAATCAATAAATGTATGCTTTATTTTGGATATCTCTGTTAAAATATGCTCGATCGTCATGCAATGAAAGATAGATAGTCCCAGACGTTTCACCGTAAAATTATCAATTTGGCAGTAGATACATCTTTTTAGGTTTTAATGGTACGATCAAAATTTCTCATTGAAAAAAAATATATAAAAAAATTAATTATAGATTTATAAAATAAAAAAAATCTCAATTGATATGAGATCTTTTTGATAAAATTTAAAAATAAATCCATAAAAATTTAGATTTAAAATATATAATATCATACTATTGTTGAGAAATTTTATCAAGATAACAATCGGTATCAGAGTTACGATCCAAATTGAGTTGATCATATAGGTAAAATGGTAACCTCGAATGAAGGAAATAGAAACTTCCATATCCGGATCAAGAGAATAAGATATTAAACAGAAAGTCTAATTAGATTATAAATGTCGAACAACTAGTAGAAAAAATTTGATGGATTAGACACCAATCAAAGAATCTAATTATGTCAAGAGGATCAGACAATTAACAGGAAGATCTAATGGGTCAAATACTAAACAAGAAGTCCAATAGAATAAGAAAGATGGATGACTAACAAGAAGACCTGATAGTCTAAAGATCAGACATTAAACATAGAAAGTCTTTCGAGAAAAGATGAACTTAAAAGGGAGATCCAATATGGTTCTTTATTTGAGGGGATTATTAAAAGGACCATTAAAGTTTCACGTTGAAAAGGGATGAAAAGGATCATGACTTATAAGTTCAAAAAATATCTCCATTGATATAAATTTTTTTCGATAAAATTTAAAAATAAATCCGTGAGGATTTAAATTCAAAATAATCAATATTATATAATTATGAAGATATATTAATTTCATTGGACCTATCATTAATCACCATTCACACTTGAATTCCATAGATAATTTTATTGTTAATAATATTTAAATTTTCAACATGGATATAAATTTGTTTGTAAGAATATGTTTTTTATTTTTATTAGGGTCAATATATAAATATAACATAATTTTTATTTTTCTGAAATTTGGATTTCACATTAAAATATAGTAATCAATCGTTACTCCATTAAATTTTTGTTAAAATATTAATTGGCATTGACGAATCACTTTGCAAATCCAACAAGATCGAAGTCGTACACTAGGTTTATTATCTTGCATTGATGTAGTTCTATCCAAATTTATCAATTTGTAAATTTTGTCAAATCTAATAGATTTTATATAATTTTTTTAAATTTAAAAGATTATGTTGAAGGAAATTGTGTAATATCTTAAGGCCAAGGGTGATCTATACTATGCATTAAAAAAAAACAAATAAAAGACAGTAAAGAATTAATAAAAAGAGAATCTTAGCAATTAATCTCATTTCTTTATTCATTAATAAAGTGAGTCGTGATTGAAGCTTAACGTCAATTAGTCTCAATTTTTTTTTATTTTTTAGTATGGTTAGTTAACTAGTCTCATTTGTTTATTCTTTAACATTGTTAGTTAACTTGTCCAATTTATTTATTCTTTAATATTGTTAGTTAACTAGTCTCATGTGTTTATTGTTTAATATTATCGGCCATGATTGGAGCTTGTCTAGCACATTACTAGTGGCGGGGGCAATCAAAACTGTATAGATGAAGGACGAACGCTAAATTTTAAAAACAAAGAATATGCTATATATTCCTTGTTAAATGCATATTTAGTTATTATTTCCAAGTTTCATAATAATAAAAAAAGAGTGAGTTTATATTTTATTATTGTCAGGGTTTGGATTTTAGAGGTATTTCTTTATTGGAGCTACCAGAGAGAGATTGATCTTCAATTGGTAGCATTTCAACGTACAGACTGAAAGTGGAAGTATGATTAAACTGACAGAGAGGAAACAAAACCAACATCAAAACTGAGGACGAACCAAATTTGAGTGGCAGAGGAAACAAAATTGGTCAGAAAATATTCCAGGACAAAAATTCGCATCAGGAAAGAAAAAAAATGACAGATGCCCCAACTGCAACCACACTCTTGAAGGCTTCATCCGATTCTGGAGTGAGCTTCACACAAATTTGAAGGTTCTGACTACTAAGTTCTCAATGCACACTGTAAAAGAATCTACTACTGTTTGCAATCATCCAGCCGGTCACTTTGATCACCACCAACATTCTGTATTTTTTTCAAAACCCATCGTATGACTAACCAACAAAATATTAGAGCAGATTATCAAAAAAAAAAAAACAAAAAACAAAAAAACACAAAAACAAAATATTAGAGCAGCAATGTATAAAAGTTATGATGCCTTTTTCAGGGACTAGGCTATCCCTCCGTCTCCTTATCCTCATCTTCCTCTTCCCCGTCCTCTTCCTTGTCCTGTAGTTCTTCTGACTGCTCATCAACAGCCTCCCCCGTGAACCATGAAACAGCATGAGGAATCAACTTGTCTCTGATTGTCGTGCTGCAAATTGGCAAACGCACCAACTCATTATGATTTAAGTTAGGCAAATGAACAAGAGATCTTTGAAGGATGACTCCATATGAGATGAAGTACCTAAAGCGACAAGCAAATGAAACCAAAACATGCCTTACCCAAAATCATAATCAGCTTCCATCAGATTCTGCAACTGCTCGGCCTGCCGAAAAATGACAATGCAATTAGTTGTGATTTTATTTGTCTACTTTTTAAGGTTGGCAGACATATCTTACAGTGTCTTCATCCATCTCTGCAACATCATCAGGTACTTCCGGTGGTTTAAAAAAGTTAAAGAAGCTGTCGCATTCTGCAGTTTTGGTTATAGGCTTGGTATTCTTTGAGCCCTTCCTTGGCTTCTTCATAAGAGTCTTTTGAGTTAAGCACTTCCCTGGAAACCATTCGATCTCAGTCCTAAGAAAAATGCAAAAGTTTGTTAAAATCTGTGACTTAATCATCATATGATAACTGTTGCCTCAATAAACAGAAACTAACAACATACCCAATTACTTTCTCCAAGATTGGATCGACTTCATTGAGCATGTGATATGTTTTCGACAGCATGGTATTCTTGAAAAAAGGGTTAGTTTCAAAGAAAAATTCAAGTTTAAAACCATAGGGTTCAACATTTCTGAACCACTTTATATCTTTTAAATATTTAAGAGCTTCCTCATCACGTTCTTGAATCTGGATGAAGTTAAATATAAAGATCAAACAGAGAAGGAATTAGAAAAGAGGTGCCTTTGTACAGTAGATTACCTCCTCTAGTAGCAGTTCATTTTGTTTCATAGCAATCAGCCAAAATCCTGGCACGCCCTTTTCTGTGGCAGGGAGAAATATAATAAGCACACAAACTAATGCACAAAATAAAGCACAATACTCAAATATCAGTCTACCAAAATACCTTTGCTAGAGTTGGCTGCAGATTCATCTGTAATACCTTCGACTTCAACAATACCATTTACAATCTCATACCTCTGTAGTTCAATGTGAAAGGATGCAACAAATAGTCAAGATTACCAAAAACATTTATCAAATTCAAAGGTCCATGGATAACAACTTATTCTCTCTAGTCCGTTGAAGATAAATATGAAATTATACCACCTGAGGAATACTAGTGTACCTTGGTGTACAGTGGCTCATAAAGCTTCTGGTATTTATCCTCAAGTGCGGACCTTTCCTCAAAAAACTTTGCCTCCAGTGCATCATGATGCCTCTAGAAAATGGAAAAAAGAAAGATACTAATCCATCAGGATATATGAACACACATAGCATAAATTTTGGAAAACTCTATTAAGTTGGAAATGGAAAATTCAAGTTTGCAAAAGAATTAGTAAATTGAGTATGGCTATAAGACTACCAGTTTAAGCACAAGTTGGACATGAGTCGAAGAATCTTATTAGAAGTTAAGACCATATCATGATAGCATTTGCACACCAATAAACAGAGGACGCTAGCAAAGCACATGCAAAATCACTTTTCCAAATATGTCTATACTGCTGCCTTCGTATGTCAGCAGGTCTAGCAGCTTGGGAATAGAATCTATTCTTCAGCTCTTGATACAAAAAATTGCAAAGCACTTCTTGACATAAGGCCAAGATTCACACATCATACGGCAAGTTTGTTAGCCAAAACATAAACCCTGGTATGTTAAGGTGATAATGAAAAAACACAAGTCATGGACAAACAAATGATGGGAAGAGACTGATGAACAAATTTTTCCATATAAAGATAACGACGACATAGAAGAAGAAGAACATTATGATTGAATTCACGTTTAAATGAAACAAAACAAGATCATGGAAACAAAGAATCACTAGCAGTTATGTTCTTGTTGCCAATCAATATTCCAAGTATACATAAAGCGAAAAAAAAAATAAGAACATGAGCAAATTATCTCAGATGGAAAGCACTAATAAAGGAAAGCGCCTAACTGCGGGAGGAAAAGGACAAAATCAACATTAAACTCAACAAAGAAGGAACCAACCTGGATCTCCCGCAACACTTCAACGCGCTGCTTAACTATTGGGCATAGCGTTTCACGGTTCTCTTCGAGGATCTGAAGCTTGTCCTGGGGGTCCAACAACAGCATCAAAAACACGTCAAGCCCAATAATAAAATCACCTTTCTCCCCCGAATCACCTACATATCAGGAAAAAGATCTCACCTCTAAAGCATCAACAAGACCAGCACTATCGTCCGCATTCAAATCTGATCAACAGAATCGAGTAAACAAAAACATCAAGAGAGCAACAAGAATATCAGAAAAAAGAAGGGTTAGCGGACGCAGAATACCGGCGTGAAGGCCGGACGCATTCGGGCTGTCCGGCATGGTTTTCTCTTACACGAACGGTGAGCGACAAACCCTAGAGCGAGAGGGACAGAGGGCAAGGAACTCTTCCAGCCTGAATGAAGAGGCGATGCGGGGAAGAGGCGAGATGCTTTTATCGACTGCGACCGACGGAGCGGGGAAGATACCAGACGCTTAATCGGACTGTAATTTAGAAGCCATTAATTTATTGTATTATAATTAAACTAATTAATATAATCATTTTACTAATCCAGCAACGGTCTCCGCTTTTATACTCGGACAACCACTGATACCCGATCTCCCTTGGGGCCCACGAATCGTAACTGTTTGAGAGGGGAGGGCGGGTATGAGGAAACGGATTGAAAAATATGTTACATTAAGGATGAATGGATGAACTAGTTAATCCAAGAAGTTTTTTTCTGACGTTGCCAAATCTTTACCTGGATGTTCATTGGCCTTAATTTCTGGTTCCACTGGGCATGTTCTGACAAGCGAAGTCGGTTTGGCGCGGGTGGCTTTGCTAAGGTGGCCTCGAGCGAGCGGCGCGTCGTTAATTTAATCATACTTTGTGCGTCATCAATTTAATTTGTTGATAATCGGCGACCTGCCTCCCACTACAGACTTTTTTTTTAAAAAATATATTTTCAAAATATTATTTATTTTAGTTGTAAAATAAATGTGAATAGTCTTTTATATTAGCATCAGTCCGTTGTTGGTTGGTGAATTAAAAATTTCGATCTTTTTTTTCTTTAAAAAAAAGAAGTAAAATTATGAGTCATATTAAATATTCAATAAAAGTTTTTAATAAAATATGTTGTTCCTTTCTAAAGTTGAAAGAAATCTAAACGATTTTGTTTAATTTTAATCTTTTTTTATGAGTCGGATTCTTTCGACCATAGAAATATGTAATTTATAGAGGAATGGTTCCTCTATACAATTCATCGTCCAATCGAGCTAATACTATAACTCAATTCTTAAATTTTAAAAGATCAGATGATGGATAATGAATATGTTTACGAATGAATTGTATAGAATAATATTTCTAATAATTTAAATATTAAATAATTTAATCGAGAAAACAAGTGTTTTATACTTCTTTTTTTTTTCTAAATATCCTTAAATCAACTATATTTGTATTTTTTATTTATAGTGAATTAAGTTAGAAAGGGATAATTTATAGTTGACGAAGTAAAGATCCCAAATTATAAAGGGAGTGAAATTATTTTATTAGAGTTAGGATGGACTTAGAGGTGTCCCTATGGGATTATATGGTAGCTAAGATACGATGATACTTATAGAAGTGATATGGGTTGATTCCGGAGGAGGTTTAAAGTTCTTTTCTAGATTCAGATGACCTCCACATGTCTTGGCCACCATATCAAGACACAGAATCTGTGTGATTTACCTCTATCATAATAACTGTGAGACAGATCGGTGGGAGTTACTAAATTGATGGTGTCAACTTATTGAAACGATGTTTGATAATGGCTTGGTAAAGATATCAGCAAGTTGTAACTAATTAACAATTATCTGTTTCGTATATTCTTGTAGAAAATCAAATCGTTGATATCTTTACCAAGTCATTATCAAGACATCATTTCAATAAGTTGACATTCAAATTCAACGTGAAAGATCTCCCGTTAAATTTGCAGGGGATAAAAGAGAATTAATCAAACAGACTGTGTCAAATTAGAATTAATCAAATAGACTTAGTCAATAGGATTTGTCAAATTAAATAGGATAAAATTTTGTTATCTAGATTATTTATTTGAATAATTCAATTGATTTGGTCTTGTAACATATCTATAAATAGCCATTTGGGATCTGATTTATCCCCCTCCATATGTAGGGACAGCGATGGGAGATCGGTAATCTGACAGTTCTATATATTTTTTTTATGCGCCATCAATTATCTTCATTGTATTTGATTTTACTGATCCATCAAATGGCTCAATTATTTCCATTATACTTGATTTTAATTTTGCTAACATGCAATTCATATCATTTAACATTTTTTTCGTCCAGGAAGAAATGGTCTCGCTTAATTCAATACCTAAGCGTTTCAATCTTTTACGGGATGGATTTAGAGGTGATAAATAAAGAATATAAAAAATTTTAAAAATAAAAAATAGAAGTTTAGAGGAAGACAACGGTGCAATGAATCTTCACCGTAAAAGAAGAAGAGATCTTGATATGATTTAATGGTAAAATATTAAAAGAAATAAGATCAATGCTAAATGTGCATAAGTTATGTTTCTAATTTATTCTATAGGTAAACGAATTAAATATTAAAAATTAAATATCTAAATTATCAAAATAAAAAAATAAATATAGAATTAATTAAAGTCGACGAATTGAAAGCGAAGTCAGATACGTTGCGATCTAGATACTGTCTGAAAATATTAATCCATATTCAATCTATTTAATTTTTCATGTCAATGAATTCAATCGAAATAAGAACTATTTAATTTCGGATAAACACAATACGATCCGTTAAATACGAAAGTGCATATAAAACGGATTGTAAAATACGATCTGAAATAATAGATACTAAATCATCCATAATTATATCAAAATATAATAACTTAAACAAAGTATAAAATAGATGATTATACACTATCCAAACCAATAGATGCTAAAAAATCCAAATAACTTAAGTAAATGAATTTATAAAAAATTAATAATCCAACCAATCTACGATATCTAATTAGGATTATAAGTGTATGACCATAAAACATACACCCTAAAATTATTATAAAAATACAAAATAAATTTCAAATATTATCATCAGCATGAGTAGAGATTACGTAAATATTATCAATCTCCTTTCTTTTCTATGCATAGATTTTTTTAAATTAAAAAAAAATAAACAGGTCTAACAGATCCAAAAGATAAAACACTAATCCGACATAAAATTTTTACGTGTCTAACAAATAGATATAAATTCAAAAATGCACAATCCATATACAAAAAAAAGTATCGTATTCGTATCATAGAAAATAATACATACATGTCTATTAGACCTGGCAAATCGGATAATGGATCAGATTCGTGTCTTGACACGATCTAGAAACGATCCGAAAACGTTAATCCATATCCAATCCGTTTAATTTTTCGTGTCAATGGATTCAATCCGAACGCGAACCGCTTAATTTCGGGTAGACACGATACGATCCATTAGACACGAAAAAAAGACGTATAAAACGGATTGCAAGATACGATTCGAACCAATAGACACAAAACAACCCATAATTACACGAAAATGCAATAACTTAAATAAAGTATAAAATAGATTACTAGACATGATCCACACTAATAGATGCAAAAAAGATCCATAAGTACACGATAATGTAATAAATTAAACCAATGAGCTTATAAAAAATTAACAATCCCCACAATCCACGCTACCCAATTATGATTATAAGTACATGACCATAAAATATACATCCTAGAATTATCATAAAAATATAAAATGAATTTCAAAGATTGCAACTTATAGAGATTATGCAAATGTCATTCATCTTCTTTCTTTTTCATGTCTAGATTTTTTTAAGTAAAAGAAAAATAAACGGATCTAACAGATCCAGAAAACAAGACACTAACCCGATACGAAATTTTTACGCATCTAACGGATAGATATGAAATAGACACGAATCCGAAAATGCACGATCCATATGCGAAAAAAATGGATCGTATTCGCGTCGTGTCCAGATTTGCCAGGTCTATGTCTATAGTTGACAAATGACAAAGGTATAATAAAAATTAAGTTTTAAAATTAATTTTAATTTTTGAAATTTATTCTTTTTTCACAAAAAAATGGAACTGTCAATCTAGTGACCCTATCGATCTGTCCTATAACCATTGTAAGAAAGGTAAATCGCGGGAGCTTTTGGTTTTGGTGCGATTGGTTAGGACAGCAGAAAGTCATGCTCGAGAGGAATTTTAGTATTCTTCCGAAATCAATCCGTGCTCATTTCGCAAATGTCATTCTGTCCTAACCAACGCGTCATTTTCATGGGAACGAAATTTATTCCTTTTTTATGAGCTTTGAACATGGAATTCAACACGTGATTAATATGGGATATTAGAGAAAGGTATCACGGGACTACGGTAATTTTATAGACATCTAAAATTAGATTCTCAATGCATATTTATAAGAATTTTTTTCAAACGAATTAATAAATTTTAAAATATTAAAATATTAGATTGTTCGTCGCGAGTGCTTATGATTTATCCTAACGATCAAGGATAGAGCCATGTGTATTTTTACTCGGATTCTAGTTTGAGAATTTTTTTTTTTACGGTCTATTTTGACCAGACAAAAGGCCGTTGGCTCCCTTCATTAGCCTGAGTCCTTTCATTGAAAAAAAAAATTAATTTGGATATTAGCCCGGATCGAATGAAATATTTGACTCCGTCATCGCTAACGATCGATGAGAAATTTCTTCGATTGTTTCAGAATTAATCAAATAAAAAATTTAAATACTCAGTACAAATTATAAATAAATAAATAAATAAAATAGAGAAAGATTTAAGTTACAAGGATATATTTGGACATTAGAATCAAATGCGAGGGTGAAGGAGGATAAAAAAATGATTTCAGAAGTTTAAGGTGTATTTTAAAAAGTAATTAAATCCCAGCGGGCAAAATAAAAAAAAAATCTGTATATTTTTCTGTAATTTATTAATTAAATTTTTATCAGGCGAAGGGATTATCTTGTATTTATTAATTATAACGATTTGTGATACATATCGGGTTAATCGTAACGCGCGGGATCTTCCTCGAGTCATTGTTTCGGGAAGCAGGTGAAACCTCGTCAGTGGCGGCGGCGGTAGGGCGCGCCGGCGGCGTGAACCATGGCGCCTCCTCCTCCCACGAAGAAAGGAAATGTCGCCAGAAACCACCGTATGAGCAGCAGAAACGGGGCCGAGCGGTCGGCGTACTTCGCCAGGAGGGAGGCGGCGGGGGTACTGCGGCGGGTGCTCCAGGACGACGCCGTCCGCCGCGCCACTGCTTCCATCAAATCCCTCGTTTACTCTCCCTCTGTCCGCAATAAGAAAGCTACCTTCGCCCTTGTCTGCCAAACCCTCAAGTGTAGGCCTCTCTGTTCTTTTCTACCCTTTTTTCCTTCCGCACATTTGGAGATGTTTTTTATTTTTAATTTTTTGAATCGTCTTCTAGGTTTTCAGTGGCACGTGATACAAATGTGTAGCTAGTTACCTGTGAATAGGCTTACTGCTGAACTGTAGCCTGTAGGGATCAAATTAATCGTCCTTCTCTGATTAACTGGCGTGGGAAGGATAGATTCACTTAGGCAAACTATTCTCTTCAAAATCTGAAAAGATTGTTCTATACGAACACAAATCCATAGACTGATAGATTATTTTTTGTTTTACTATATTTTAATTGCTACTAGTAGAAAAGACGAATTTGTTTCATGTAAAAATTTTGCCTTCTGAAGCCTCATGTATCTTATCATCGCTTGTTGTTTAGTATGTTGTAGTTTTTCTAATTAATCTTCTTCATTTCATTATTTACTGGATAGTCAAAAGCCTTCTACGCGTCTATTCTGCTTTAAATGTTTTTTTTTTAAATTTTGTTTTATTCTTTATTTTCACTGCTCTAGTTGGCGTTGAAAGAGTTGTCTTCAAGCTTTTCCATCAACTTACCTGCAGGAAGAGTAATATTATATGTATCTACTTTCTGCTGATTAGTGATTATCATTCTTTCTCCAACTAAGTTTACACAAAGTACTAAAAAAATCATCTAAGGAAGTGTTCGACTAAAGTTCATTTTATTTTCTAATCTTATAATTTATCTTATCATTTTACTATACCATTTGTTGCATGGAATTATGCAAATGTAGAATATGTCCAACAGTATCTATATAGCACTCCATATATAAATGTCAATCTTAACTTTCTGTGGCATGCGTGATATATTGTTGTCCATGTATAATTATGGTGTACAAAATTGAGCACAAATCCGAATAACATTACTCAACCATTTTAGGATTCATTTTGTTTGCAGTACCATGAGATTTTGCTTAATTTTTTTTTTTGGCCTATCCTATCATATGTTTACTAATCGATACAGTTATTATTGTCTCCTGTCTTTATTACCTCTTAGATTACATCATCGAATTTACATACCCTTCAACTTTAATAGTTTCCTGTTGTTGCATTACATATCTGGAAGTGTTGATTTAGAGCTCTTTTTGGAATTGATTTTTTTAATCAAGATACAAGTTGTACTAATATTAGACCCATTCCAAAATTATGAACAATATTGATGCATTTTTAAGTAGTCTATTTTTGCAAAAAGAAAAAAGTATTGCCAGTATATAATCTATAAGAAAATCCTTCTACACTTGAGTCAAATCATTATAATCTGAAACCTGTGTGTTCTAGTTTAAAACCTTTTGATGTCATTTGCAGGTAGCATAACGAAATTCTGAAATCCCGTTGTTGCTTTGTTGACAGGTCTACCAATTATTAAAGATGTTTTAGTCGCAACTCAAATTCTAAATAGCAAGTGGAAGGTGATGGAAATGTACACATGACATTCTCTAACATATTCATTTATTCTACCTATCTTTCACTATATTTTAAGTCAAAGTTACATAAATTGCCTTATCAACCTTGTGGTTTTGAGTTTATTTTTTCCTTTCTTCTAATACAGAAGCAGCCAGAACTGGTATATGTGACTCTCTATGATATTCTGTTTGGCCAGGTCAGTGCTTTATATACCAGGTTCTTTTAATACTTACTGTACATCACTATCATCATCATTATTTGGAATTTTTGTTGTTGTTTCTATAATGAAGAAAGTATGTTAGATAATTTTGAGCCTTTTTGCTTTGCATATTATGATGAACTGCTGACAGGTTAGATGCCTTACGTTTTGTATTTTGTCATTTCCTTAATGCAAATTAGTGATGAAATCATTTTATTTGATATATTTTAACCAGTTTTCATGCTTTCCCATATTTCATACTTTTATTCTGATTGCTGTAACTTGATAACAGATCACCCTTAAAAATTAATATTGACATACATACTATGATTTTTGTGTCTTTATATTTCATTCTTTTTATCTATTTGCTACCAGGAAATGGCGATGACTGGTGCAGTCGAGAAATTTCTTACCCTTCACAAAAATAAGCTAGAATATGCTTTGGCAAAGATTTGTGCAAGACGGAAAGTCAAGAAGATTGAAGATTTACTCCAAAATAATTGTGTTCCTGGTATTATTTTATTTTTGCTTCTTGTTTGCGAGGTGATTTTAAGTATTTTTTATTGTACAGCCATGATAAACTGATGGTCAAAAAGAACACTTAAGGTGAGTGGTGGAGTATAACTCTGAAAACTTGTTTACTTTGGCAAATAAATTAGTGAATGAATGGAAAGAAAGGTGAATTCGTAATTTTTCTATCCTTCCTGCTATCTATTTGGCTGGATGGATTGGAGAGGAAGGAAACTGGGCAGATCAAGCCCTTCATTTTCCCATGTCGCATCCTCTGAAATTGGTTGGACGAACAGATGGACCCATCCCTTTTTTTTTTCTTTTGCCTAAATGCCTTCTGGCTCTTGATCTCCATCCTTCATTCTCATTCCATTCTTTGCCATCTGTTGCCTCTCACCCATTGCACGCAGGAATAGTGACATGGGCTTTGCTACCTCTTGCTGGCCGCACACATCTTGGGTTATTAACACTCTGGATAAGAGCAAGAGCAAGAGCAAGAGCAAGAAAGGCCTTCCTTCTCTACTGTAGTCACTCATGGCAGTCCTCTGCAAGTCTTGTTAGTAGTTGGGTTATGAGGGGAGGTGCTTGCCTTGGTAGAACATGAACTTGCGCATGCTATCAGGTTGAAGGATGACAAAAGCAACAGTCATGTGCATGTAAATGTTGAATAGGATGTTGATGTCATCAAGAGTGTTGGAATACAACACCAGCATGCAGGTGCATTCATCATTTTTGATCTTGCTTACAAAGGCAACTCACTTATCTAGTCGAGCCACAATGATGGTGCTATAGATTGAGGTGCCATTGGGGACCTTGATGAAACCAAACACTTCAGCCACTGACAGCTGAGACAGTGGTCATGTAGTCAATGAGCCTCTCTCAGAATTCACAATGGGGTCTTCCTGTTCAAGATCGCTGCAGTCTGAGTTGTGGAGAAGAGACCCAAAGCAAAGGGATGATTAGTGGCAGGCTAATTTAATGATCAGTTTAGCATTAATTGAATACATATTTTTTTGGTCACCTATGACTTTGTAATTTTTTATGTGAAACTTAGTCTTTGAATTATGTATTAAAAATAATGATAATTAGGGGTGAACAATTGGTTAATAACTGAACCGATTAAACCGAAGCCGAATAAACCAAGCCCATCAAACTTTCCAATGAAAACCGAACAAACCAAACTGATAAAAAATCGGTTAATTAGGTTGAAAATCGAACTGACCGAACTTTTGTTTATCAATTGATTGATATTTCATATCAATCGATTGATTATGTTCGGTTGACTGATGATGATGGAGGAGGTATCAATCGACATAATTGATTTATATTAATCAGTCGACTGATTTGATAAATTAGTCGACTGATGGACTCCAGTTCAGTTTAATCGGTTTAATCGATTATTTTCATTTCAAAACCGAACTGAATAAACTGATAATTTTTTTTAAACTGAATTTCTGAATAAACCAAACCAAACTTTTTGATTCGGTTGGTTTGTTCGGTTTAACTGAATTTTTGCTCACTCCTAATGATAATTAAGGAATGAATCAATTTGGTACTTCTCTTTTCCATGGGCATGACAATATTTCATTCCGCAATCTTTTTGTTTTATTCAAACTTTTGCTTTCTTTACTACTGATGGTGTAGATGTGGATGCCTACAGAAAGGTCTTGCATCTATATCGTTATTTATTATTAACTTTATATATGCATTTTGTATAGGTTTGCAAACAGTATTCTAGTCTTGCAATGTAGTGAAGTGTTTCTGAAGCTAAAGTTTCCTTTAGATGCGCAAGCCATTTTTCATGCCAAACACCTCAGACTATACTAGTTGATATTTTCAAAGCCAGAAATTCTTAACTGGATTCTGAGCTCATAAAGATAGCATAAATGGCTAAGTGGTCAAAAGGCTGCAAATCTTAATTTCTTTCATCTCTTTTAAGTGGACTCTAATACCTATTTGTTAGTGTTTATATATTTCCATATCTCTTTTTCTTTTCCTTTTTTTTTTGTTGGGCATATGTATTACACGGTCCTAATTTCTTTCATCTTTTTCAAGTTGACTCTAGTTCCTATTGTTTAATGTTTCTTAATTTTCGTGCCTCATTTTCTTTTCTTGTTCTATTGGACATGTGTCTTATTGCAGTTGCTTCTAAACCAAGGTATATACGTATAAACACACTCAAAGTGGATGCAGAAGTTGTGATGCAAGAGTTAGGAAAAACAAATATAATGGTACTTCATTGCTAAACATAATAAACTTATCGAATTAGAGTTGAACTTATCTTTCTTGTGATATAATTTTGGTTTATTCATCTTCATGTACCCTATCATGGTCATTAATTGTGTTTTATCAATATTTGATTTTCGCTCATAATTATTTGACACTACCCAAACATTTGATTGCCTTCATATAAACTGTTTCAGTGTGTTCCTACCTCAAATTTGATTCTAGATGTAATATACCGTGTACTTGACAAGATTTTGGTGTTGTCCACTTTGACCACCATGCCTCACAATTTTAATCCATAGTGGAATTTCACTCCAAGGTGAGGAGCTTTCTGAAAGGTTAATTTGCTTGATACTTAACACATTTAACTAAGGATTTCTTACAGAGAACCCAAACAATTTCACCAAAAGATGCTTTCTTTATTAATAATATACATTTAATCTATTCAGTCATTTCACACTTCTCATGTGTTGGTGTGTGTTTTGGTTCGTTCCTGCCCATGTGGCCTAGAAGCCTGCTAGAATCAGGCCTTGTCTGAGCTCTTTGCCCTAGCTATCGCTCCCTGTCCTTGTCAGACCAAATCGTGCAGGCTCACTAGCTTCCGTTGGTTCATCCTCGAATCACACACACCTACTAGTTGGGTCATGGTCTTATGCTAATATGTAACCCATGTATTTGGCAATATTGAGGTGTTGCTATTATCCATTTTGATTGACATCTCATATCTTTAGCCTCGAGGTTTTGACCAAGGCAAGGAGCTTCACAAAAGGTTACTCATCCTTGAATTGCTCCAAACCAAACACGTTTAATTATAGAGTTATTGAAGAGAACCCTACCAATTCCACCAAAAGATACCTCATTATTGACAGTGCATATTTAATCAATTTAAGACATTTTATACTCATAGACCAATAACACTTTTGGTGCTTTAGCGTGAATTTCAGTTCATTCCTGTATTTTGCATCCTGGAAGTCTGTCAATTGTGGCACCGTAGCTGAGCTTTCTGCCCCAGTAATCACTCTCCGCTTTGTCAAATCGGGTCAACGTAACAGCTACAGAGCCTCTAAAGAAGCAATTTACTAATCGAAAGTAGCTTCATGAACTTTGTCAATGGCCCTGCCAAACTTGCTTCAGAAATATTCTCTTCGTAATTAATCAATTCTATTCTTAAGGTTGGAAGGACTAATCAATCGACTTAATGAATTCTCACATTTATCCTCTATTAATTGTATGACTAAATCCATATTTATTAATAATTAATTTGATGATTGATTTTGGCTGGTTATAAGGATGAATCGTATGGCTTAATCTTGAGAAGAATTTTTGTGAATGTTCGGATTAGTAGGCTTACTATTTGAACTTTGTGGAGCATAAATTAGAACCAAATTACTGATGAAAGACTTATCACAAGTTAACTAGAACTTGTATTTTGTCAATGTTGTCACTGTTAGGTAAAATATTTAGTTACACTAGTTAGGTATAACATTGAGTCACTAGACTTTTTGGTTACATTCCATGACCATGGATAATTGTTCCAAACATGGGGCACATAGAAATTAACCATTTGGGGTGCATATGTATAGTGATATTTTATGCATTACTAGTTTTAGAACTTTAATGTTTGTTGGTTATCACTGATTGTCACAATGGAAGGAGTTTCACTTGCATGACGAAAGCATGTAATTTTAATCTCTGTCAGGTTGCCTTTTCCCTGTGATATTAGATTAAACAAAAATAATAACTTTGAAAGGAATAATTCAGTTCTTATCTTTGTTGAAGTCACACAAACTTCGCTCCACTTTTACTTGGTCCATACAACTAGGGCGGCTCTCATCATAGCATGAAAGTGCTAGCAGTTGTCTGAGATAAAGGGAGTTGTCATGGCAGTGACACGAAGATGGCATTACTAAGGGTTCTGCGCCAACTGCAAAGAGAGATGCTAGGGCTTTAGAATAAAAATATAGGGCACTTTCACTAATAGTCATTTATCAGCAAAGTCAAACTTTGCGTCCTTATAATCACACCTAATTCATAATCATCAAGAATTGAAGACTGAAATATCCATTGCTTAAATAATTACTTGATTGTAATTTTCTATTACCTAAAGGATCAGTTCACTGACATAAACTACAGCTGCTACTCTCTCTGATTTTAAGTGTTTATTTGATACTGGATTATGCCCTTTACCATATTTGGTGAATGCTGATATGACTTGCAAATTCTTGTGAATGTTCTATTGAAAAGGAAACCCTTTAGAAGGTAGTGAAGTTGTCTTTTCTACTGATTTTTAATTGTTCGCACTCATCTTCACCTTTTTTGTTTAGCTTTCCTTTTATTTTTTATATAATCATGCTCTTAGGTGCTTTTAACAAAAACAAGCTCTCATAGTATTGATATATTGTCTTAGATTTCAAGGGATGACATTATCCCAGATGTTCTATCACTCACATCTGGTGTTGATTTGCACGATCATCCTTTAGTTCGGGATGGAAGCATCTTTTTACAGGTTGGTGCCTAAATCACAATTTTCGTTGCCAATTTACCTTATTTATTTCTTTTGGTAGTATATGCACAAAATCCTACTTTATATCTGAAATAATGATTTACTTGGATATGGAACCACGATTTAACATGATTCAGAAGCAAACTAATATTATGAAAGGAATCAGTGAGCATCACAGTTATCAACTAATATATATACACACATGTATACAGATATATATTGTTAATGATGCAACTATCTACTACTAATAATATATAAGGCATGGAGAGTACAACATCAATGTGAGACTTGAATCCCTTTTTATGGCATCAGCTACAATACATGAATTGCTATACAGAGTACGAGTAAAAGAACCAAATGTACAGCTACAATGACAATGCTATTTTGGTAATATATGGGAACTTAAAATATAGTTCTAGAATATCTTTTTGCCATCCATGGATGGACATTAAGAGTGTTTTTCTCAGCAGTTTGACTGGTCTGGGCCAGCATGTGTGTGTTGCGCTTGTGTATGTGATGTGGAACACACAGTATGAGGTGATACACAACAGTCATTATCAATTATTTAAAGACTTGGTTAGCAATAATAATATTTGATCATTTAAATATAGATGAGGATATAGTACATGATCGAGATCAATGGTATAGGAGGATCCATATAGCTGATTCCACTTAATGGGGATAAAGTTTTGATTGTTATTGTTGTACCGTTTGTCTAATTTGCAGTTAGTATAGCTACAACAACCAACATGAAATTCATTTGTTTCTGTTGCCATAATGTGTCTATCAAATTTGATTGGAGTTTTCTGGAATCTATCGAACCAAGTGAAGCAATGAAATTGTTGTTTGGGCTAATCCTATGTTAAAACCAGCTAGTGGACTTCAATGTTGTTTTAACTAATTGCTTCATTCTTTTTATATCTTCGATATCTCTTTCTCCATCTTTTCAGCGCTCTGCATGGGTAGTTAATTAGATTTATTCTTTTAGTTCTCTCACATTCTCTCAGGGCAAAGCAAGCTCGATGGTGGCAGTTGCTTTAAATCCTATACCTGGCTGGAAGGTATGATCATTTGACTAATCTAATGCAAGTGTTTAATTTTGATTCTTAACCTGCATGACTCTTGATTGAATACCATATCAATTTCCAATTTTCTCTCTCCATTTGTTTGGAAAAATGATATAAGGATGTGATCACTGATGTGAAAAGAAATGCTACATATTACATATTTATAGTAGTCATAATTCATAAATTGTCTTGTTCACCTTGTATAATCAAATAGATTGTTCATCGATGTGTGATTGTTAGTAAACTTTGCAATCTATCATCATCGCTGATTAGCATGACCTGATTTTTTTCCACCATCATGCCTAATGGTATATTTGATATCCAAAAAGTAATACTGGTATGATTAGCAAATGCTTACTTCATAAGTTCTGGTCTTTTTTTTTTTTTTTATTTTGTAGTAAAATAGTAGATTGATATCTGTTGATCTGTTCTTCAAGCCACTGCCAGACGAGTTCATATGAGATTGCTTCAAGTGGAATGTGTCTATTGAATCATTTTAGATTACAAAAAATGACAAATAAGATATTACTCCAGTGACAATATTTATATTGCCGTTTTCTATTGTTAAATGACACACTTATAAGAGTCCATTATGTTCTGCTTGTGAAGGTTCTTGATGCCTGTGCGGCTCCTGGAAACAAAACCGCCCATCTTGCAGCACTTATGAAAGGGCAGGGTAAAATCATAGCGTGTGAGTTGAATGAGGGCAGGCTTAAAATTTTAGAGGAGACAATTAGACGATCTGGAGCTCCTAGTATCCTTCGTTCATTTGTTTATCCATTTTTTATTTGAAATGCAATTTTACTTTTCCTTTATGTACTTATTTTCCAAGCATGTAATGTTATATTATTATGTCTACCAATATGTTACTAAAATATTAATTTAAGAAATCATTATTAATCTGATAAGTACTATTTGTTTCTATCATGATGTTTTCGTTAATTCCCTGTTATCATAACATCATTATTTTACTGTTTAAATATTAATACATTATTAGTTAATAATTTAATATATATGATCAGTTTTGTTGGACATTCTGTGTATTTCAGAATTGTTATCTAAAAATGAAAATGATCTTGGGAAGGCATGATTGCAATAAAATGCTTTTAGAATCTATTTACTAAACGCCTTATTACTCCTAAAGTACTCTGAATGTCCTTGTGAAAGTACTTTGGGAAATCATTTCTAAATCCAATTTACAAATTTGTTTGACAAGAACTATTTAAATCGGTTAAAAAAACACAAATTTTTCATATCCACCATGTACTTTGGGAAATCATATCCACCATTTAATTTCTGCTTCCCTATAATAGTTTTGAGAATGTAGTAACTAACCACCCTTTTGCTCTTGCATAGTGCTTCGAAGGTTAAGACTCAAGGACTTTAGGAAAACATTCATAAATTCACTGTTGTCTGTCGATATATCTTGCATTTGTATTTCTAACTTATTAGAGACCATTGCTTTTCAAAAGAATCATCTGTAGCTCATGATATTTCAGCTTGAAGCTATTCCCGTTTAGTAGTTTTTTTTAAAATACGAATAAGAATTGTGATTTGCAGTAGTTGAGCATCTCAAGATGTGGGAAACGTAGAAACCCTTTATACTGTGATGCCAACTGAAAGATGGATTGGAACTAGAGGGAAGCCAAGTACATCTCCTACTCATATTAAAAAAAGACGGAAAATCAAATTCAAATTCCCAAGCATTCTGGATATAATGAGGAAGAGTGATTTATCTATTGGTTAAACTAAAAAGCATAGGCGGTGTGTGGACTTGGTAGAAATTGTGGGCAGCAGCAATGACTTGCCACGTAACTCAAACTCTTCATCTAATCCCTCAGTATTGTGCTAGATACTCGATACTCCAGCACTCACTCTCAATGTTGATACCTACACGATACCAACTTGGCAACATCCCAGTTGTCCTTATTAAAAGATTTTTGGAACTAATCTATTACGGAGAAATGTTCTCCGTAAGGAACTCTAAATAGTCTCCCCTACCTTTATACATGTAATATGACAAAAATGAACATTACAAATAAGTCATTTTCCCTTTACATATTTGCACATAAATTCATGGCCCATAATACTCCGCCGTAGGCATTGTAGAAATCTATCTAATTACCAATATATGCAACTCTAGGTCCTCTTAACAATTTGGTCAAGAAGTGCAAGTGATCGTTAAAACTAACAAAAGAGATGATCCATTAGATTGAACTAACTAATAAAATGACAATCAATTTTTATGTACTTTATCCTCTCATTGAACACATTGAACACAAGATTCAAGGCTATATGCATTGCAACTTGATTGTCACAGTAAAAAACTTCATTGTTTCTACAGGGCATATTCTATCTTGGTCATCACATGCTTAACCTAATTAAACTTGCTTGCTGATAAGTGATGACCCTATATTTCTCCTTGGCACTAATTCTAGCCACCATCATTTGCTTCTTATTCCTCTACTTCCTAAGAGAATGTAATTACTAGATATAGATTGTCTATTGTAGGAAAACCTGTCCCAATTTGTAGTAGAGTACCCAATGACCCAAAGACGATCTTGATTATGAAATAACGATATATTTCCCAGGAGTGCCTTCCAGATAGCTGTCTCCTAATGATGATGGCATAGGCTCTTGGGGTTGAGTATTGGGGTGATAAAACGCATAGGATATAATGCAAGTAAATGAATGAGAACTGAAATACTTATGAGTACCTTTTGAAAGACAATGAGAATGTACAAATTAAAGAGGAATCCGGGACAACAATTTGCAGTTGGAAAGTGGTAGAATCCTAGGGAGCTACTTGAGTGTCTCCAAGGCACATTCGTTGACTAAATACCTGCAAGGGATGCCGTGCCCTAGATGATGGGTCAACAACAACAAAAGGAGCAAGTGGTGAGTCGAGAAGATGGTTGAAGGTCCATTGGTGGAGGCATCACATCTATAGAGAGGAGTGATTGGGTAGTAAGAGGAAAAATTTCCTGAAGTGACTCATAAAAAATGTAGATGAAAAGAAAGGAGTAGGTCACATCCAAAGGGATAAAAATCTGCATAACAAAAGAAAATTAGATCTTAAAGATAACTTATCATGACAATACTAGATGAACAAGGAAAGTGCATTTAAAGACTCATGATAACCTATCACGGCAATACTAGGTGAACAAAAAGTTATTCAACATCTTGTAGAAAGAGAATAGCAAAGGGAATTTGCTTTCGAAGAGCGAAGGATGATATGTGGTATGAGATAATATGCAGTGAGAATCATATCACCCAAAAAACAAAGGGGACATGCATGTGTACGAGTGAAGACATAGAGCAACAAACATGGGATATATGTGGTGCAGTGGATTGTGTCCTTAGTGGGGCTAAAGAAGTAGCGAAGTGGATGGGTTCTCACTGCAGATGAATGACACGGATTGGGCGATATAAAAAGAGAAGAGCACATGGATGAGGAGAATAGAAACAAATGACAAGATCCAGATTCTGGCTCCTTCTCCAATACCATGTTACAGGGAAATGTTCCTCATAAGAACCTCTAGGTAGCCTCTATCTTTATATATGTAATAAAGACAAAAAATATGACAAATAGATCCTTACCCTTTACATATCTGCACTTAGGCTCTTGGACCATACAGGCATGTCAGATACTAGTACCTGAGTTCAAGTAATATAGCTTACAACATAAAGTCAGATACTTAATTTTTGTTGAATAAATCTATGCATTAACAAATCTTTAGACGAGTATTTTTCATGCCAAAGACATTTACATGTTTCCATGTTGACAAATTGCAATCCTGGCAAATTATGTTTTATATATTTAGTATTGTGAAGGAATCATGCCAGTTGTCTTTGTTCACAAGAAGAGTTGTAACATCTTGCAAGCATTGTGGATTATGATTTTGCTTATCAGAAAATGGTACAGCAATATGTGCTCTCATCTTGCATTATTCAATTGTTCTAACTCTGTGTGGCAAATTCAATTTGCTATGTGCGAACCTGTTTATTACTGATAATTTGAAGAATGTAGATTGTAAAGCAATCGGACATGATTTTGCCATTCTTTTTCATTATGAGTCACCGTGTTCCTCTGTGTACTGGCTGTTCAGACTAGCAAACGCTTCAATCATGTCATTTGAACATTTCAGTTCTTATAGTGATGTTCCCCCGACGCCAATATTAATTATATAACAAAAAAGGTGATGGGCTAACAAATAATGGTTCCTTAATGACATTAATATTTGGTTGAATACATAAACAACAGGGTTTGTAACTTGACCATGTGCATAAGATGCAGAAAAACAAGGTGATGACTGTCTATTTAAGAAACAAAGAAAGAATATTACAAGTCAAATGCAGAATGCCATGAATCTCTATCTATCCAAGCATAGGTTACACAATATAGAACAAGCAAAGGAGATTATCTTCTGACCAATAGGAAAGTAATATTACGAATGAAGTTAGAATGTTAATCAATTTATGAAAGACTGACACTTCAAAATTCATTACAAGAAATTACAAGATTTCAATTGAAGTTGCTGAAACATCAGTGATTTCTTAGGAAGTGCTACATATTCTGGACCAAAGGCGGCGCCAAGTTAGATTTATGCAGCTGACGAGCTATGTTTGTCAAATTCAGATAGAAACTCTAAGGGGTATGGATCTAGGTATCAGACATCACATTTTCAAAAGGATATCTTGATGTGATCAATGGGGATGGTAGTTTTGAAGTGTTGGGTGTTTGATAGACACCAGTATCGGAGATTTTCATGAAAAAACCAAGTATTGGAGTCGACCAAAATGCTTGCTGAAAAAAAAAAAAAAAAAAAAAAAAACTGCTGTCTGCAACTGATTGCTGATATTCAGTTAGATTCCTTGTAATTTAAAGTTTAAAAACTTTAACAATAGTTTTGGACGTGGGAAGTTACCTCATAAATCAAAATCAGTCAAATAGCACAAATAATGATATTGGCAATGCTATTGATAAAGAGATTTTGACTAGACAATCAGTAAATTTTAAAGGTGTAAAGGAGATTGTTACAGTTTTAGGGATGATAGAAAAAAACAGCCTGCTGTAGTTGGCTCTTGTATATTTCTCATCTATTTAGGCCGAAACATTTTAAAAGAAACAGAGAGAATTTATTTTCTCCATGTTTCTTTCTCTTTCTCCATTTCTCCCCAAAGAAGTGGAAAGAAAGCGGGTCCTAGCTCAACTTTCTCTCAACTACCTTTCTTCCCCCTTCCATCCATTGTAGGAAACATGGTGTAAATTTGAAGTCATTCTCAGAGCTTTACCATAAAGTTGGGGTTATCTTTAACCTTATAGTGCAGTTGCTTGATTTTGTCAACATTTCAATCTTTATTACCACGGTACTCTCATAAGTTCATTAAATTAAGTGCACTTATAATCTTCTGAATAAACTAGGAAGTCAATTTCCCAAACCCCAAGTAGGGCTTAGTTCTCTTACATTTTGCAGTTATTTGATCATTAGCACGTTATTCATGTTTTTGCAGATTTTTCAAATTAATTATTATTATTTTTATTGTCAAGCTATAAGATATCTAACAGTTTTTCCTCAACTTGATAAAAAGATGTGGATGTTGTGCATGGTGATTTTTTGGACATAAATACAAGGGATCCTCTCTTCAAAGAGGTATTTCTTAAACCTGTTCTAGTGAACTTACATCAGGTGATTTGCAGTTTGGAATATGCCAGGATTATTTTATTTGGGGAAGCAAATTACAAATTTGTGATTGATGTGTTTAAATATTATGTTAATGATGTACCAATGGAATGCTTCATTTATAGGAGTCTTTTTTGATGGTTTGTTAGGTCCGTGCCATTTTGTTAGACCCATCATGTTCTGGATCTGGAATTTCAGCAGAAAGATTAGATCATCTTCTTCCATCCTATGGAAAAGGTTGATTCTAGTATTATCACCAGGAGTTTAAGTGCATTTGTTTTGTTAAAATTCATGTTTGTTCCTACAAGGGGAATTTTTGATAAATCATTCACGAAATTATAGAATGTATGACTTTTTGAATCTGTATTCATCTGCTTACGTCCGCCTGCCAGGTTTGGGAGTATAATTGTTTCTTGTTTGTTTAATGAAGTTTAATGTTGTCACAAGGTCTTGTGGTTCTTACTATCTCAACTCAGAACAGCTTATAGTTTGTTTCTTATTTATTTAACAAAGTTTGGTATTGTCATATAAGTCTTTGTAGTTCTTTTGTTCTTACTGTGCAAACTTGAAAAAACTTGTTTTAAAATATAAATTAGGATTCAAACAAATAGTAACAAAATTTTAGTTTTTTGAGTGTGGAAGCTGTTAATATGATGTTTGCATGATTCTCCTTCTTATGGGTTTAATGTATAAAACATGTGCCCTTAAGGCAATACATGCAGTCCACTATTGAAAAAATTCTCTTAACTTAAAACCCCACCTTGAGGCTTTATCATTCATTATCTTATGTTGGGTGTTTCTCTATTAAAATTTCATTATCGTAGTAGGACAAAGGATAGTCTAATGTGGCCAGTGCATTGTTTATGATATCAGAATTAGATCCATAGCATACTTGCAAGGAGAGTCAACTATGACAATGCTAATTGACTTGTATATCATTAGAAAAATGGTAATCAAGGAATCAAGTAGTTGCTACTGCTCAAGCAAGGAAAGCTGCAAATGGGGGTGAGCATAGCAGAGGTACTCAGTGATGCAGCATGCAGAGTGGAAATGGAAATAAGGTGAAAACTAAGGAGGCGTTTGGTAGAGAGAAAATTTTTCATTTTCTGAGAAAACGAGAAAACGTGTTTGGTTGGCGTTTTCCATTTCTATTTTCTAGAAAATAAAGGAGTGTTTTCTAGAAAACTGAAAAACTCCAAAAAATCGTTTTCTGTTTCCATTTTCGTTTTCCAAAAAATAAAAAAATATTTTCTGGAAAATTGGAAAACACTAAAAAATTATTTTCCGTTTTTTGAAAAAAGAAAACAGAAAATAGAAAATGAAAAATTCTCCCGCGAACCAAACGCTACCTAAGAGTTTTAGCGGATTGTTCATGTGTCCCCTAAGTTATGAAAGCCAGCAATTTTGGAGAGAGAATTTTTGTTCTGCCATTTTAATTCCATTCAAATAGCTGGACGTCAAGGTGGTTTACATGTATAAATCCCATGCTTTTATCTTGAATTTTATGTGGCAGCAAGGAATGGGGACCAAGATTATCTTTTGTCATCAGCATAACAAATTTACCATTCGTCATGGTCTTAAATGATTTATTTATACCGTTTCATCTTTTCGTCTTAATTTAGAGTGATTGATGTATTATGTTTCTGGGTTATTTCTTTGTTGAATAGGTGAGGATGCGGATGCTTGCAAGAGTGACAGAGTAAAGAAGCTTGCTGCTTTTCAAACAAAAGCTCTTTTGCATGCACTCTCATGTAAGTTGCTCCAGTAAAACTTTCAAGCTGACTTATTTTCTTTATTGGATTATAGCTTCCTAGTCCATATTTTATTTCTAGAATACTATATTAATTTTCAGGTGCTTGTTTGTATTTTGTTATACTTTATTAAGATATTGTAATTATAGATGATGACTGATGCTATTCATAGTTGCATTCAAACTCACACTTGTCAACACGAAGGTTTAAAACTCGAGGTGTGTTGGAGATTTTGCAACTGGAATGAAACTTTTTTTTTTAACTGTGCCATAGTATTGACACATGGTGTTGCTTGCAAATTAGAGAAGTAGGATGGGGAAGAAGAAGAAAGAAGGCGATTATATACGCAGAGGCAAATCTTAAAGTATCATTCCATGTTGGACTTTCAGTCCTCGGATGGAATGGTATGATTTTGGCACTGCATTGTGTGACACGTAGCATAATTTGACATGCATTGAACAATGCTTAAATGAATTTAGATAATATTTTTCACCGAACATTATTTTTTATAAAAATAAATTATAGCAACTAACTAGTTAATTGAATTAAAATATGCCATATTATGTCGTTCAATCAACATTTGTTTTAGGGTTTGAATTTGAATGAGTTCTACTTATTTAGTCCTTTATCACTTAGAATTTTTACTTTAAATAAATTATTAGTAATGAATTAGAAATAAGTTAATTGATTTTTTACTTTAATGTAAGTCATCATGAACTCATATATATTTTGCACTTGTGATTGTCATCCACACTAACAACTTATTTGCTTGTAAAAATAAAACTTTAGAAATTAAATAATGAGAATTTTAGAAAAAATAGGTATTAAAAAATTAACAAACATTACTTGAATTCAAGTTGATGTGTGTCGTAACATGTCAATGTCAAGGTGCGTCGAGGGTTGACACAACACAATAGCCATTGGCACGAGCAACATGGAATTGATTACAGTATTAGGAATGATATATATTGACCATGTCTAGTTTGGTACGAGATTAAGCTTTGGCCCACACAATAAAATATTATAGTAAATATGTTAACCTGATTTGACTAGCTAACACAGGTTTGGATCTAGTTGTCCACAATCTTATTTTAAATTTAACCTTTTATGTTTTTGCATATGAATGGGTGTGCTGGCATTCGAGTTTGGTGTCACATAGAGGGTCGTGTCTGATGTATGGAGGGAAAATGAAGTCTGATAATTCGAGGTTCCATCCAGTTGTAGAATGCTAATTCACAAATGATGAGAGGATTTGACTACTAATCTTACAGTCTCTTCATCTTGCCTAATTACGCTTTAATTCTATCACTCGTGCATGTTAGGGCAATCTCTTGCCGTGATATGGTTTTGATGGTGTGGCAAAGGGTTTAAGTTAGTTTGATATGTTGATGTGATATGTGCGTTGAAGTCGTGCAGGACTTAGTAATTCGCACATGGAGCCGTGGCGAGTTTCACATCTCATGACTCGTGCCTTGAGTCGGTGAAGGATAGCTTTGCGGAAGCCGTGCGCTTGGAGCATCCGAGGGACCGCCGGACGAGAAGCTTGGAGTGAAGCCGGAGGAAGTAGACTTCGAGGCAAGAGGCGAAGGAGCATTGCGAGCCGTCTGATCTTTGGGGGCGTGGCCGAAGCGAAGAGAACTTCGGCGAGGACTCAGAAATGAGAGTGGCGATTATAACCCGGAAGGGTAGCTCTTAGGTGAAACTTGGCCCATTTGGCGAGTGTCGGATAGGTTTTCGACACGGTCGATTGCCATGTCATAGCGATCGGCTTCGAATCAGTGAGTTCGGTGGTATCATCGAGTGGATTGTGGCGTGATCGATTATCATCGATGGGCGATCATTGCCAGAATCGATCGGCTGCTGGCGTGATCAGTCGATGGGGTTTCGACCGCGAACCGTTCGTAGCCGGGGGAAGTCGACTACGGGCGTGATCGATGATGATGAGGTCCATCGATCATTGCCAAGAGTTCCGTTGGACTCTGACGGTCGGGATCCGGCGTGTTCGGAGGCCGTTGTATGCGGCGATGCAAGGCGGCGATCGGTGATGGCAGCAACGGAAGAAGTTAGCCCTCTATAAAAGAGAGGGTGTGAGCCTTTGAGAGGCTAATGCTCATACTCAAACGATCTTCCTAGTGCCCGAGCTCTAAACTCTTCTTACTTGTCTTTATTTCAATCTATTGTAAGAAGAGTGATCTTGGTTGTAAAGGTTACCTCCACCTAGCTTTGTCTGAAGGAGAGACCGATAGTGATTGGTTTTGGCGGAGTGATTCACCGTGATGAATCGGACCGTGGATTAGCGGCGTAGCGTGAACCGCGTTATACCATCGTGTTAGCGTTTGTTTTATTGTTTGTCTTTTGCTTTGTATTTGTATATTACGCTAATCTTTTGTAGACGAAGCAATTTCTGACGTCCCAACGACGAGGGCTATTCACCTCTAGCCGCCATATCGATCCCCTAAGTGGTATCGAGCGAGGTTGCTTTGTCAGGACTAACGCCCGAACAAGCCCTACATCAAAATGGCCCTCGACATCCATCCTCCGGTTTGAAGGAGAATTCGCTGTGGAAGAAGCGAATGGAGGTATTTTTCAAAGCATTTTGATATAATGATTCTGATGGAATCCGGTTTCGTTTTGCCTAGGGATGAAGAAGGGAAGCCAATAGAGAAATCTAGGTGGACCAAGAGGCAAAGAGAGGAGCACCTTGCAAACTCCAAAGCCAAGCACCATCTCTACAATGTGCTCCCTCAACAAGAGATCAACCGAATAGGAGAATGCCTAAGTGCCAAGGAGATGTGGGAGAAGCTAATTGAGCTTCATGAAGGCACATCCGAGGCAAAGCTAGCAAGGAGAGATCTCCTCCGCTCCCAACTATCCAACATCAAATTAGAAAAGGGAGAAAAGGTAATTTCTTTGCATTCTAGATTCAAAGAAATTTTAAATGGACTAACAAGTGTAGGTGAGAAGCTATCAAACCGGGATATGGTAATGAAGGCCATAGATGCCTTTCCCCGGTCCTCAAAGTGGAGCTCCATGGTGGACTCATTCTATATCTCAAAGAATTTAGAAGTGAGCACCTTGGAGGAGTTCTTCTCAACAATGGAACTCCACGAAACTAGGCTTGAGGGAATACAAGAGGAGCCTAGAGTTCAACCCTCAAGAGGAGTAGCCTTGATGGCAAATAAGGGGAAGAAGAAGATGGAAATTCCCTCTTCCTCCGATGACGAAGCGTCTTCCTCCTCCTCCATGGATAGCACCGAAGAAGCCTATATGGTAAGGAGGGTAAGACGTGCATTTAAGAATTTTAGATTTGATAAATCTAATGATAGGATGAGAAGACCAAGGGGGAAGGTCATATGCTATAATTGCCAAGGAGAGGGACACATAAGGGACAATTGCCCCCTCCTAAATAAGAGCAAGGAAGAGAGGAAGAAGAAAGGAGAAAAGAAGAAGAAGAAGGGGAGCAAGAGAAAGGAAGAAGAAAAGAAGGCAAAAGAAAAGGGGAAGGCTAAGGCTCTCAAGGCAAGGACTTGGGATGATCCATCCTCATCCTCCTCCTCATCATCGGATGAGGAGAATGCCTTTGTCACCAATTTGGCCTTGATGGCCTTTGATGACTTGGATTGCTCTTCATCCGAAAATGAAGAATCAAGCTCAAATGGGGAGAGCTCAAATGAAGGGGGAGCTTCTACATCCTCATCATCCGAAGAAGAAGAGGACATGGAAACTATGGTAACCAATCTCTCACCTAGTAAAATAGTTTCTATGATTTCTAGTTTAACTAAGGATTTATTTAGGGCAAAGAAGAAAAATAAATGCATGCTTGAACAAATTAAGGAATTAGAACAAAAATTAGAAAAGGCATGCTTAAATGATAATATTTCTTCTAGCTTAGATGATGCATGCTCACATGATTATGTGCCATTAGATGTTAGTGATGCATGTATGAATGAAAATAGGGCTTTAAGGGAAAAGGTAGATTATTTAACAAAAGCCCTAGAAAAATTCACTATTGGCTCCAACACATTAAATATGATCTTAGGGAGTCAAAGAGCTAGTTTCAACAAGAAGGGCCTAGGCTACAAGGAAAAGAAAAATGAAAAGACCTATAAATGCCTAATAGCTAGGGGACAAGATAAAAAGAAAGCAATAGCTAGAAAATGGATCCCCAAGGAGTATTTAGTGAACCCAATAGGAAAGAATCTATTTTGGGTTCCAAAATCCATCCTTAAGGGTTAGAATAACCCTAGGGTAGTCAACCATATGAACTTGACCTATATCATAATTTGGTTGACTTAGGATGACGGGACAACATTTTTTAGATAGTGTTGGGTGATGATAACGTGCCCATAAATAGGTAATAATGCTTAAATCATGATGATTGATGTAATTCCTATGTATGTTTTAAATCATGATTTATAATTTTGATATTTGACATGTTATCATGAGAAATAGGTTTAAATCATGCTTTAGGTGATAATTTGTTTATTATCATCGTATAATACCTAATGCATGACTATAATTTGATGAAAACATGTGTTTCATGATCATAATGTAGAATTAATTGATATATGTCATTATGATCATGTAGGATGTTAGGTTGATACTTAACCATGATAGAATTGCATGAATATATTGGTTAAGTATATACAAATACCCCCTAGGATGCATCTCACACTCACTATAGGCTACCTTGATTGCAAACTTAGCATGGGTGAGATGTTAGGCTACAAATGTCCACTAATGCCTATGGCATTTAGATGGTCATTTAAAGTATCAACATAGCAATAATAGACCAATCATGGGGAAGGCTTATGTTTAATAAATAGACATATTGCCCAAAGATCATGGTTGGATATTTCATATGTTTTCAAAACAATTTCTTACCCTAAAATACATGTATTCATGTTTTGAAACAATTGGATGCAAAACTAGGTAGCTAACTTGATACTAGAATGATCAAAAACCTAGTGGTCTTTAGAGTTTTTGGATTTTTGGCAAAAACAAGAAAATATAATGAGTTTTCATGAAAAACTATTTTTCCTTGATAGATATACTTAATAGAAATATGTTCCCCAAATTTCATGATTTTTCAAATTTTCTGGAATTTATAATGCATTTATGAAATTCGTCCAGAAAATCAGAAATTTGGATTCCTTTGTGCGATCATTGCCATCTTGATAGCGATCATTGGTGGCTAATCGTAACATTGAAGGCGAATTGGTTTAATAAACCTACAATGAAGTTGTAGAAATATACTTGATGCCATCAACAAGTGGTACCCAATTTTAAATCAACTTGTCATATTTTTCCCTCCATTATACTCGATGCCATGAGCTTATAACTTAGTGTTAATCTTTTTGATGGTGTCAAAGGGGGAGAAATAACTATGTTTAAGTTAATTATTTTAGGGGGAGAAATATATTTTAGGGGGAGAAATATATGATAGGGGGAGAAAATTTTGCATAGAGAGTTTCATGGATTAAGGGGGAATTGCATGTTGTTATATCATGTTTATCTTTACATGCTTTCTTACCTTAGAATTTATATCAAATGTTTTTACCTAACTTAAGCGGATTGCACACATCAGGGGAGATTGTTAGGCGATCTCTTGCCGTGATATGGTTTTGATGGTGTGGCAAAGGGTTTAAGTTAGTTTGATATGTTGATGTGATATGCGTTGCGTTGAAGTCGTGCGGGACTTAGTAATTCGCATACATGGAGCCGTGGCGAGTTCACATCTCATGACTCGTGCCTTGGTCGGTGAAGGATAGCTTTGCGGAGCCGTGCGCTTGGAGCATCAGGGGCCGTGCCGGACGAACTTGGAGTGGCCGGAGGAAGTAGACCCGAGGCAAGAGGCGAAGAGCATTGCGAGGCCGTCGCTGATCTTCTTAGGGGCGTGGCGAGCGAAGAACTTGAGCGAGGACTCGAGAAATGGAAATGAGTGGCGATTGTAACCGGGAAGGGTAGCTCTTAGGTGAAACTTGGCCGTTTGGCGAGTGTCGGATGGGTTTTCGAGCACGGTCATTGCCATGTCATGGCGGTCATTGCTCTAATCAGTGAGTTCGGTGTATCGGCCATGGTGGATTGTGGCGTGATTGCCCATCGTGGGCGGTCATTGCCAAGACCATCGATCGGCTGGCGGCGTGATCGGTAGTCAATAGGGGTTCGACCCGCAGGCGTTCGTGGCCGTAGGCGGTCGACTACGGAAGCGGCCGATCGGCCCGATGAGGTCCATCGGTCGTGCCAAGAGTTCCGTTGGACTGGCGGTCGGGATCCGGCGTGTTCGGAGGCCGTTGTAGTAATGACGATCGGCGCCGAGCGGCGGTCGGTGATGGCGGCAAACGGGAAGAAGTTAGCCCTCTCTATAAAAAGAGAGGGTGTGAGCCTTTGAGAGGCTAATGCTCATACTCCAAACGATCTTCCTAGTGCCCCACAAGCTCTAAACTCTTCTTACTTGTCTTTATTTCAATCCTATTGTAAGAAGAGTGATCTTGGTTGTAAAGGTTACCTCCACCTAGCTTTGTGCAAAGGAGAGACCGATAGTGATTGGTTTTGGCGGAGTGATTCACCGTGGACGAATCGGACCGTGGATTAGCGGCGTAGCCGTGAACCACGTTATACCATCGTGTTAGCGTTTGTTTTATTGTTTGTCTTTTGCTTTGTATTTGTATATTCCGCTTGCGCTAATCTTTTGTAGACGAGCAATTTACGACGTCCAACGTACGAGGGCTATTCACCCCCCTCTAGCCGGCCATATCGATCCCCTACAGTGCACACTAAGAATCATATGCATTAGTCTATTAGACAAAGAATTCTTTATATATAGATCATCCAATAGATTGATGATGGAACAGTGGAGGGCACCAGTCGTACACTATCAATGCCACAGAACTGGCTTTACTAGTGAGAAAAGACTTTCCTCCTAACAAATTTTGTGTCTATTTGTACATTTATTGTGTGCTTTCCTTTGCTTTAATTAAAATTTCAGGCCATAAACTACAATCCGGTGCACGAAGCTCCCGCCACGTGGGATACCGGAGAAGGAATCCATTGTATGCAGCCTTACCTTGCTTTTTTTGCAAGAGGCTGTTTCCAGGATTTGAACCTGTGACCTCTTGGTCACAAGGCAACAACTTTACCGTTGTGCCAAGACTTTAATTAAAATTTCAGGCCATAGGATGAGAAAAAAAACTTTAGGATACCTTTTATTTGAAAAAGTTAAAAAAAAAAAGGTAGATTTGTAAACTTATCAGCATTGCTGATGTTCTTCTTTCTCAAACTTTTATACTGGTCAAGGCCACTGGTAGTTTCTTGTTCCAGTACCATATTCTTTCTTTCACGTTGGTTGATAGACGACTTTTTTTTTTTTTTTTAACAGTTCCTGCAGTGGAAAGAGTAGTGTACAGCACATGCTCAGTTTACCAAACCGAGAATGAAGATGTGATTAAATCAGTCCTCCCTTTTGCAAAGTCGCTCGACTTTCAATTGGTGTCTCCTTTCCCACAGTGGCCTCACCGCGGCCTACCCGTCTTTGATGGCGGTGAGTACAACGTTTCTCATCTACTTGCGAAACTAGTTCATATCATGTTTTTCTCACAATACTAACCCTTCTTTTTCCTATTCTCAGCTGAGCACTTGTTAAGGACCGATCCAAAAGAAGATACAGAAGGATTCTTTATCGCATTATTTGTCAAGAAATCTGGGAAAACAAACAGAGGGGACAAGCCATCTTCAGCCAAGAAGCTTACGAGACAGAATAGATACACGCCCTATCCCTTTTGTAAACTGTCAACATTTTGGTTCCATAAGCGATTGTCGAAGCAAGGATCTAAGAAAATAAACCACTGAAAATGGTAGTTGGACCATCCTTAAATTTTGAAGGCTTACTAAGATACATTCTTAGCGATCATATTAACTTATTGCCCAGCTATAATGGAGCCTTTTTTTGTTCATCCAACTGAATTCCTTGTAAGATAGAACTTCTTGCAGTGGCACAGAGTTCATTTTCTCGAGCCTCATCCAAGTTTCATTTGTTTGGCATGGCTTGTGTATCTGTGGTAATTGCAGTTGTAGGGTGCATTTTCTTTTTAATAACAAAAGTCTTTTTTTTAAAAGATAATTCAGGTGTTCGATGGCCTTCTCTCGTCTGTCTATCGAATAAATCTTGAGTATAATTTATATAATACTTTTTCTCCTGATTGTTTTTATCACAAATGACTTTTTGCTACTGCATGATAGTGTGAGATTATTTTAGCATCTTATAGATTTAAATTTGATGTTTTGGACTGCAAAATAAACTTCATCACAAGCTCCAGTGGCAGAATTTTTGTTACAGTAGAATAACACACATTAGTTTAATTTAAATCATGCTTCTAGAGAGATTCAAATATTTAATGTGTGAGAGAAAAATATGCCTAAAAAAATAATTTTTAAATTTGCATTAGTTCACTTTAAGATTTCATTTTTATTTTTATTTATTAGCATCAGGATGGCCCAGTCTGACTAATTCCGAGATGATCAATTCGATCTCACGGGTCTACGGAGATGTTTCTTCAACAGTTGAGTTGGAAGAGATTGAAGTTACATTAAGGAAGCAATCGTAGTTTGATGGTCCAATTCGGACTATTTAGTTGCGTCATTTTTTAAAAATTATTAAATGTTGAAATTTTATTCTATCCGCCGAAAAAACTTATGTACAAAAAATCGTTCTTATAAATTTTTTCGAAATTTATTTAGAAGATTAAATTGTATTTTCTTCTATGATGCCTTTCGACTTTTAACTCATCTAGATTTCTATTGCTTTTCCACACACTTTTTTGACAAATTCTACAAAATTACGATGGAATTAACCAAAAACATAAAAAAAAAATTTCTTTACAGCAAATAAAATATTTCAGCTTTAACAAATATGTGGTGTGTTAAAAAAATTCATGACAAATCGATCGTGGAAAATTAGTTCGCCGTCAGAGAACCATTAGTTGATGACGTGTCAGTTTTCCTAATGAACCACCTGTACAGACCATCTGCCAAGTGGACAAGAACATTCACAAGTAGTGCTCTGTTTGTTCCAGGTATCTCGATCGTTTCGCCTTCTCCATCTTGTGCGGCTCGTTTTCGTGTTCTTTTTCTTCTTCTCAAATAAATCTCGTGATTTTCGCCTCTTCTTGCATGTTTGTCGAGGTCGGGAACTGGTTCTACTTCGATATCCAAAGGGGGCAAAATGTCTCTCGCGATTGTTTAGTCCCGCATCGTTAGTTTCTGAAAGAATTTGCCATTCTTATAGATACGTCGAGAACCTGGAGTTGTCTCTTCGGAGACATCCGATAAAATTGGAACGATACAGAGAAGATTAGCATGGCCTGCGCAAGGATGACACGCATAAATCGAGAAATGGTCCAAATTTTTTTTTCCACCTTTCTGTTCATTGGTGTTTTTGCCATTTCCTCTTTGCAAAATCTTGCTTTTCTTCTTCACGCTTCTGCATTATGATTTTTGCTGTAAATGTTTTTTTTCCCTGCACAGTCGTTACTGATCTTTCGTTGATCCATGTTTGGCTTTTTTTTTTTCTTCGAAAGGCGTAAACCCTAAGCCCTAGCTTTAGTATTCAAGATGTGCGATTTGATTGTCGATCGATCAAAACCTACATCGACTGCTCATTCTATTTCAATTTTGTGCACTTTTGATGCTCAAGGTTGTTTAATACTGGGTGGGTTCTTCTATTAAGCTGCAATTAGCAAGTTGATGTTTTATTATTTTCCCCATTTTTTTTTAAGGCTGTTAATTATCATGGTTAGTAATCTTGAATCTGATTTTGAGGGTTGACATTATGTGATATACCTATAATAACCTCCGTGAAGTTTTTCTATGTTGATTTTATGATCTACAGCTGTAACATAACTCTGTTTCATAGATTGGATGTTAATAATGTTGACTTAGAACAAACAAGCTGGGACTTAAAGTATCTGTTAGCAGCTTTAATGAATCCCAATGAAGCTCTCTTGTTTAGTCAATGTGGATGTTCCCTAAAAAATAATTTTTAAATTTGCATTAGTTCACTTTAAGATTTCATTTTATTTTTATTTATTAGCATCAGGGATTGGGCTCCAGATCACTCATTTGACTAATTCGAGATGATCAATGATCTCAAACTACGGAGATGTTTTCAATAATAGTTTGAAGAGCAAGTTACACATGAAGCTCAGTTTAGTCAATGTGACTATGTTCTTTTTCATTATTTTATTTTGTTCTATCGACTTGTTTGACTCAATGTTTATATTTTCAAATTTATTTAGAAGATTAAATTGTATTTTCTTTATGATGCCTGACTCTCATCTAGATTTCTATTGCTTTTCCACATTTTGACAAATTCTACAACATGATGGAATTAACCAAAAACATATTTTACAGAACTATTTTAGCTTTACAAACTATGTGGTGTAGTTTTTGCTAGTTAGCCGTCAGAGAACCATTAGTTGATCTCAGTTTTGAACTGTATTGGAATGCTGACAAGAACATCAAGATCAGTTTGTGGATCTGATGTTTTTGTTTCCATCTTGAGCTTGTTGTGTTCTTTTCTTCAAATAAATCTGTGTTTTCGTTCTTCTGTTTGTCGAGGTCGACCTTTACTTTGATATCAACAAAATGTTTCGCGAGTTCCCAATTGAAAGAATTTGATTCTTTGATACGTCGAGAACTAATGATTCTCTGGAGTTGATAGATTGAACGATTACAAGAACTGATTACAATTGCTCGCTTAGGAACGATTGGCTGCCTCGTGCTACATAAATGCTAATAATGCTGCTAATTTCTCGTGTGAATTTTAGCAAACAGCGTCTGGACTGTCGGTGATCAATTGAAAATTCGCATGTAGGAATGTTGAAGCACAGAGGGCACTGATTGGGAACAAAAGCAAACATGTAGAACTCTTCGGTTGTGGGTCTAGTGATAGAATAGTACCCTGCCACGAAACAGACCCGGGTTTGATTCCGGCTTGCGCAAGTTTTTATATGCGTGTAGTTTGATTTGCTGAAGAGTTGATCGAATGCAAGGAGGTTCACTAAACTCCTGACAAGTTATTAGCATTTTGTTTTCCAATAGGGGGTTGGCATCATGTTCTGTACCTATAAATAACCTTTGTGGAATTCTCCCTGATTTGATTTATGACCTATGGCGAAGGTAATGTTAATTTTGTTCCCACTTGCAATTCTAGAAACTTAGAACAAACTAGGGCTTAAGAATCTGATAGCAGCTTCAATAAACCCCCCAATAGCACATGCATAAGAAGGAACAAAAAGGCATCACGACCAGTTTTGTTTGTTTTATTGGAACTTGTCTTGTTTAGTTAATGACCATGCTTTCTGTTGCATCATTGACTAGTTGTTTATGAGCAATGTATTTGAAGGACAACTGGAAGCGGTTTGGATTAAACAGATCATTACACCCATGTTGGTACTTGGTATCTGATCAAGCATGTAGCCAGTTTAGGTCACAATTGTTTGTTATGGCTCTGTCGCCAATGTGTTTAGCTGCTTGTCTTCCTCTTGTAGGCCTAATTTATTAAGACAGTTCGCAAAAAGTCTGTCCCAGTTTTCATGGTCTGACTGTACAGTCAAAAAGGCTTAAAGGAGTAGAATAGAAATATGGATGTTACAGATTTTTATGAAAAATTTTCGTACGTTTACATCTAAGCACCAGTGGTCTAGTGGTAGAATAGTACCCTGCCACGGTACAGACCCGGGTTCGATTCCCGGCTGGTGCATTTTTTTTTTACGTATTTTAACGTTCTCCAGCGATTGAAAATGGTCAAAGATTATTTTTTTTACTTGTTAAGAAAAGAAAAGTCTCGTAAATTTCTCTGCAGACTGCAGGTGTATTAAGAAATAAATTATACTTTTTTTACCTAAAAGGTAAGTTTGCTATCATAGCCTTTTCTATTTATCAAAAGACACATCTCAAATTTAGAATTATCCAAATATAATTTTATAATTTTATATTTACTAAAGGACACATCTCATTTCTTTTTTATCTCTTCCGTCAAACGTGGATATCAAACTGGCCGAAAAAAAATGATACTGAAAATTATATTTTCAAGAACACAGTGGTTCTGAGATTTGAATTTTCAATACCACGTACAATATCAAGCTCGCCTAGAAAAAAGGTGACGCTGAAAATTATATTTTCAGGAATACAGTGATCATGAGATTTAAATTTTCACGAATACAGTAATCATGAGATTTAAATTCTTATCACTACATATAATATTAAGTTGTCATAGAAAGAGAGCCGATCCATTTTATTTTGAGCCCTTGACAAAACCTATTAAGTTGGCCCTGATCCATGGTGAAATTTGACATAAATATTTTTTTGAGCCCTAAAATTTTTTTTAACCGTATTAACAATTTTGGGCCCTGGGCGGTCGCCTCAAAACGCTTGGCCCAGGGTCGGTTCTGTCTAGAAAAAAAATGATGTTAAAAATTATATTCTCAGAAACATATTGATACTGAGAATTATATTTCTAGGAATACAGTCATGCTGAGAATTTAATTCCCATGTATAATATCAACTGACCGAAAAAAAAGATAATATTGAAAATTAAATTCTCATGAATACAGTGAGCCTGAGATTTAAATTCTCAGCATCACCTTTTTTTCAACCAATTTAATATCCATATTTGATGGGAGAGATAAAAAAGAAATAAGGTGCATCCTTCGATAAATATAAAATTATGGAAGACAATTTAAATTATCATAAATTCTACACTGTAATAATACAAGAGTTTAACTCACTAATTGTTCTTGAGCAATATTTACCGACAAATTGACAGTGTTTACTAGGCGTGAAATGTTATTAATAACATTAACTCATCCAATAAAATAACAATTTATATATATACATTTATGTGCTTTCGTCAGTCGATTTCACAGTCAATATAAAAGAAATAAATCACAAAGATTACATCTCTTAAGTTGTTAGTTAGAACAGCGAAAGACTTTTGAATCTGAATGAAAATTTTAGATTCTATATTGAAATTTGATTGATTTCTGTCCATTATAGTAACTTCTGGCTAATTGCCCCTCCTATAGAGACAACAATTTATATACATACATCAGGTGCAAAAGGTTGAAATTTGTCAATCTAGCGGCCCCTACCAATCCGTTCTCGGACTATCGTAAGGAAAGTAAATCACGGTAGGCTTTTGGTCCTTGAGATTAGTAACTAGTGCATAGAGGGACGACACCCTCGCATTTGTGAGGAATTGACTCAGTCCGTTGTCCTCTGGTGCAACATCTGCATGCACTGACCATTAAATTCTTTTTGTGGAAGCTAATTTACATACATATATATACCATGTGTGTCATTCTCTTTCAAATAACACGTCGACATTAATAGTTGAAGAATGAAATGATGATAAGAATTTAAACATTGCAAAAGTATTTGTTTACTTTGAAACACGGTGCGTTTGATCTGGGATAATTATGAATAATCAAGTTTGATCTGGTATAATTATGAACAATCAAGATTACACTTTATATTTATAACCTTATTTCATTCAACATTTAAATTATTTCCTAAATAATATATCATAACTGCCACAGAGAATATACAATCTAAAATTCCATTACATGAGAAAGGAAAGATTTTTCTTAAATTTTAAAATTAATATTTTTTTTTTTTCAAAAATATCCTTCAACTTCATCGTGATCATCACTCCCCTCCTCTACGCCTTCCTCTGCCCGTCGGCCTCGCCCGCTTCACCTCGCTTTGGCCATCCTCGATCCCGTCGCAGCCTCTGAATCTTCCACCCTACTGATTCAAACACTACTGGCGAGGGTGGTGATTGGCAATCCCAAGATCACACAGAGAATCCTCCACTCGCTGTCCACATTATCGTTCCACTCTTCCTTCTCCGCCGTCGAGAAGAAGCTGGCGGAGCTCTTCACCATTTGCCTTGCTGAGTTCATGCCTTCATGGATGGCGACCAAATGAGGGTGCTGCCATAGTGCGACCACAGCTTCCAAACCGTGTGCGTCAACATGTAACATGTGGCTAGGTCCCACTAGTCCTACTCCTCTTGTCATTAAATCTTGGTCTACAGAATGAGTCGGATTAACTGATCGTGTTAAAATTTGAAAGAATAAAGGATCGGTCACGAAGGTGGCGGCCATTCAGATGACTTTCTTATTTACTGCTATTTGAGAGATTTATCACATCGCCGTAGGAACAACGATGAAGAGCCGCTACATTTTTGATCTACATCGTCACCCCTCCGATCAGGACTGTGACAACAATGAGCCTTTACAGCCCCATACAATCACATCATCCTAAATCACTATGTATGCATGTTAATATTAAACTAAATTATATATTAAAATTTTAAAGCAAATAAATTTTTATTAAAAAATATTATATTAAATTATTATTATTTATAATGTGATTATTAAAAAATTACACAATCAAAATTATCCATAAATACTATACCCCAAGAGCATTTCAAAAACATGTGCTAGTCGTATCTGTAAAAGATTGAAATTATCAATTTAACGGTCATATCTATAAAAAATTGAAATCATCAATTTAACGGCTTCCACTGATTTGTTTTATGATCATTGCAAAAGATAAATCACGAATAATTCTATGAGCCTTAACATGATAACAAAACAAGTAGAAATTATTTGAATTCACAAAAAAATTTTAAATCTCCTCCGATATCGACCTACACCATATCTGCAAACACCGCCCACCGAAACATCCCCGTGGTAACCAACTAGTCATTGTTACAGACAAAAGAACGAGCATCAGAGATTACAATACTTTTAATTTTATCATTACAATATACTGAATATTCCACTTTAGCGTGCAATTACATTTACTGGTAGCAAATGAGTGAATTTAAAGGACAAGCAAACCCTAACCAAAACAAAAACGCCAAGTCAAGTTTCACAGTTGCAAAGCGAGGGAATGAGATTTAACACATTTTAGTCTGCCTCCAAGTTAAACAAGCATTATTCGTCACACACAGTAGCATAACTTCTGGATAATGGTAGGAACAATCCACACCATGAATCAATCTGCTGTCCAACTCTGCTCTACGATCTCGCGGACTTTTCTGTTGTATTCGCGCTTGTTCTCACTGAACATTCGCGCAGCTTCAGAATTCGCAGGTGAGTTGGGATTTGGATCGCAAAGCAGAGACTGCAGCAGCAAATCAGTTATAGTATCCATTCAAGAACTTCAACAGACCTACTATGATAGTTATTAATATGAATGCCTGATCTTGTTGGTTTAAATCCCTATGATATTACAAAATATTTGCAGGTGAGTTGGGATTTGGATCGCAAAGCAGTGACTGCAGCACCAAATCAGTTATAGTATTCATTCAAGAACTTCAACAGACCTACTATGATAGTTATTAATATGAATGCCTGATCTTGATGGTTTAAATCCCCATGATATTACAAAATATTCTACCAAAGTGAAAGTTAATATAAATTATAAAGTGTGAAATAGCAGGTTAATCAATTATATAAGCTCTGCATCTTGATGTATTAGCTGGGAACTATATTAAGTCATCCAAGTATGCTTGGGAACTATTTCAACTTCAACGATGGGATTCGCTAAAATTTTAGTGGTGTGGTTTCCTCATGAAAACTGCTGATATATTAGCTGAACTAGAGTTATTCCAGTAGTAATTTCCCATTTATATTCTATATTTTAATAGAATAAGTTCCTGTAACTAGTGTGCGGAAGTCTTGAAGTAAAAAATAAATAAATCATGTCCATGCAGGTTATATTACTAAAAGAAATTGAGCTATTAATTATGCTTCTTATTTTAGTGGATAAAAGCACTAAAAATACTTTAGAGAGCATATGCAAAGCGTCCTAAAAATGCTGACACGACCAGACTTAGACCGGAAAAAATCCAGCATAATTTTCATCCAAAAATGCATTCTTTGACAATCAGCCATACTAAAAGAGAGCACACGAGAAACATCTAATATACTCTGTCAACAAAAAAGTAATAGATCAGAAAATACTAAACAAACATTTTATTAAAAGAAATGAACAATCTCAAGTAACTCAACTTGATTACTTTTTTGAGTGATGAAGGTCAAAACTGTCTTTTTCATACCTAAGATTAGTCCAAGTAAAAATTATGAGATCATATATGCAGATGGCAGGATCTGGGTCTGTGTTACGGGCACAAATACCTCCGTAGATGGCATTTGCATACTTGGATGGAACTGACCAGATTTTGTTTATTTTAAATTTCTACACCAGATATTATTTTGGTATATTTTTTTAAACTTATATTGACCATGGGGAGCTGCTCAATATACACTGGCTTAGTCATGCACCACAACATTTTTGCATGTTATACAGATCATGATAAATGAAGCAGTGATGACACTTGGGTAACTCTTAATGGAACAAGAGATGATATGGTGATAGTTGGCTCCACAAAATCAACAAGGCAAGAGGTCTTCAATTCGGTTAACTCATATCAGGAAGTAACCCCAAATAATTTAAATATTAGACTAAATCATTTCGATAATGGATGATAACCATGGTTTAGTCACTTATCATGCAACTTCCCTAGTGATCTATGAGGGTATATCTTGCCCTGGGGCTACGGTGCAACGACAGAGCATCCAACTTGGCTCCTAGACATCTATGATTTGATTCTCAACTACGGCGAATTTGTAAGATTTTTCTTCAAATATAGTGACAAATCAACAAAGCCGATACTGTTGAGACTGTTCGCGTGAACACTTTCCGATTTACCTCCCTCTTTCATGAGCGGGACAGTTGTAGGGGAGCCGCTAATGTGGCGGTTCCATATTTTTTTTATGAGGGTATATCACAACTATAATGCATTCTCCAGAAGATTAGGAATTGCTAGTTTGGTTATAATAAGGTCAAAAAGACTGATAGGCTGGTCATAATTTGGTTCAATACATATCTTGGCCACACCTGATGTGTTATTCTATGACTGATCATATCCGCTAACCATTTGGCTCGATCAAGTCAAACAACTGATGATCATCACAATCATGGGTCACAAATTTTTCACATAGAAATCCCAATCGTCAATTTCTTTTCATCATTTTTTGGTGTCATTGGTACGACACTATCTTTCATAATGGCATTTATAGGTGTGTCGTTGAGACAAACTACATAAAGGATCCAACAAAAGTTTTTTGTCTAATTAGTCCTACAGCTTGCACAGATGACATTGGAACAACTTCCCCGTGATTCAACAAGAGTTTCAGAACCTGACATTTTTCCTTGGCCTTTTTCCCTACACGTTTTCTCAACCTGTTCTATGGGATAAGTATTGTGACCAAGTTAGATTTGAATGACGCTTTGGTTGCCTAACTATTGTGCTGTGTAAATCTCTTAAACTAATCATCAGTCATACACCTTGTGGATATACATAATGGGTTCCAGTTCTGGTTAATCGCTCCTGGATTCACATCACTTTTTACTATACAAGTTGTCTATGAAAGTGACTACAGAAAGAAATCATAATAGAAGTTGGCATAAATCCGAAATCAAGGAATTAATATACCTGGATAGAAGTAAGAATAGCAGCTACGTCATATATTGGGCTCCACTGGTTCTGCAATATATCCAAGCATATGCTTCCGTCCGCATAAACTGCCATTTAAGAAGCTTTTGAATAACAAATACAATGATAAACCCGAGCATACATCAAACATTATGTCCTATAACATCTGAGATAATAGCTCATCAGTTATTTTACAAAGATGGGTAAAAGAGGAATCAAATGACAGTCTTAATGTGATAAACCATATATAGCAACAGATGATGGCTAAGGTACCTAACTTCTTTACAAAAATGTTTACTTAATTAAGCCAAACATTTATGTAAAAAAGAATATAAATAGAACAATAGCGTCCAAATATACATGATGTCATGACATTTGATATTATACATTTTTAGCATTTTTGAACAAAGAAGAAAAGATAAATCAATTGCTAGTGATATTGCCTCGCATGGAGTGCATAGATAGATAAGATTCATGTAGCTGGCAACAAATAGTTGAAACAAATAAAACTTGATGATGATGAAAAGATAGATCAAATGACTTAATAGTACAGTAGCATACTAAATATGGTGACAAATGGGCACTAGTATACCATGCCTCCACGAGTTACCATTACCAAAGATATGTATTCAATTAATTATATTGATGACTTAGCAAGGTAAATGAAAGGGAAAGAAAAAAGAAACCACCCAGGTCCAAATCACAACTTCTAGAATGACTATCATAGTCAAGGAACTATGAAATGCCTATTTAGCCCGGTAACCCAACTCTTGGATATGTCATGGTTGAACTCACACAAACACACATCCAATTGGCGAATATGAAACCTGTCATTACATGTAGAACCAACCTCAATTCTTCTCAAACAGCAAGATGGTAGTCAAGATCTTGGGCTTTGAAAATTTCAATGCAAAATAAGGGTATAGAACAATTAGGTGCCAAAGCTAAATTTAGACACTCCTACATGAATAGGATATGCAAATAGTAAGTGGCATTAACATCCTGAACTATGATGATCTTTGTCTAAAGGCTAATAACATTTATTGCTTATCCCGTGACAAACTAGTCAAGACTTGATAGCCCGTTTGGTGATCAGACAACATAGTACAAAAGGAACAACATATTCTTAATGGATAAAATCACTGCTTGGAAAATTGCACCACCCTATACAGATATCAAGGAAGCAATATAAGATCATGCAGTACTAGTATCTAAATTGCACCATTCTATACAGATATCAAGGAAGCAATACACTATAAGAAGTACATCTGCACTGCAAAAAATTCATGTCTTGCCCTTTGTGAGGTGTATGATGCTGTAGTGAAGAATATATTTCACAGGTAAAGCCACCAAAAAGATTTTCAGGAAAATGCGAATAAGCAACTTCACTTACTGTTGGGATGAAACATCCTAGAGACGAAGCGTACAGTTGGCGGCTTGTTTGGATAATCCTCAGTAAATTGAAGTGTCAGTTTAAACGTGCCTGACCATAGCAGATATTTCAACTTCAGAAAATACATAAATGACGGCATAAGTGAAATTGGTGACATTATGATAACATGGCAAACAAAGACAAGAAAGCAAAAAATGAATTAAGGTTCCTCATTATTACCACAAGTCCCTGCCAGAACTACATGTTAGGTCCTAGAACTTTTCAGATTTTCAGTTGAATGGTGATATTAATTGAGGTAACTATTTGGAAAACCATATTTGAATAATTATTGAGTTATTGTAGAAGCTAATTATTAACTTAACTATTGAGAATAAAGGAATTAATTATTTGTTTTAACTCACGTTGTTAGTTATCATTTACATGAGTAATGATGGAATTTATATAAGATTTGGTCTTGGTAGTTCAGATTGTAATATAGAGCTCCAAAATCACCTAAACTATCCGCATTCCAAGTAGAATCTAAATTTGACTAGGATCTTAAAAACTTCCAAGCTTTATTCCTTCCTATGTGGAATCTCAGTCCCAACAACCTTAACCAAATGGAATATATCTAATTCAATTAGAAATTTTCAAGATTGACATTTATTATAATAAATATTTCTTCCCCTTATATCATTTGAGAAAGTTCTTAATTGGATATGATTCCTTTTAAATTCAAAGTATAAGAAAGAATCCCTTTTTAATGATTATCATTAACATCCATCTTATGTTTACCATTCAACTTATAGAAATGATCAATTATTATGCACTTTAAAAATTGCATTTTATTTTTCATACATTTACTATATGAATAATTTTATTTATGTTGTATAATATTGGAATGAAACCCACCATGGCTGGTCCCAAACCCGAATGAGAAAGGATGAAGGTTGCATTAGATTGCCAACAAACATTGAATTTTGGCAAATTTCAATAAATTGATCCATCAAATTATTGTGTTAATGTTAGGATATTCTCAAGAAAGAAAAGTCTGACTGTAACGTTTCAACAAGGATTGTTACATCTCTATGAGAACTTAAAGAGTAATGTTAAATATACAAGATTTCTTATTAAGTTGAATAAAAATAAATATTATAACAAAATTGATTGTTTAAGATTTGGAACATGGAATATAAGAAAGATGACCGGTAAATCAATGGAAGTAGTAGATACTATGATTAAAAGAAGAATTAATATTTTGTGTTTACAAGAGATAAATGGACAAGAGAGAAGGCAAAGATGTTAGAAAGTTCAGGTTTTAAGTTATAGTACAAGGAAAAAATAGAACTCGAAATAGAGTAGCTATTATTACAGATAATTTATTAAAGCATGAAGTAATAGGAGTAATTAGAAACGGAGATACAATTATAGCTCTCAAAGATAGTGATAGTGAAAGAAAATACTAATATAATTAACATATATGCACCTCAAATAGAATTATATGTAGACACTAAAATTACATTTTGGAAAGACTTAGATGAGGTACTATAAAGAATTCCACCAAATGAAATGATTTTACTAGAAGAATATCTAAATAGGCACATAGAAATAAAAAAATTAGGAATATAATAGGGTACATAAGGATTATGAGTTTGAAACAAATAGTAAAGGAAAAATTATATTGGATTTTGTGATGAACTTATACTAACTAATATATTTTTAAGAAAAGAGAACACTTAGTCATGTAAATCACATTAAAAAATGAGAATAATAAATCGCAAATTGACTTTTTACGATGAGAAATAATGATAGAAAGATATGTAACGATTGTAAATTTATTCTTCGAGAAACCTTAACTACCCAACATAAGTTGACAGTATTGGATATAAACCTCAAGAATAGTATTAATAGAAGAAAAACATATATGACTCTTAGAATTAAATGGTGGAAATTAAAAAGATGAGAAACAAAACATTTTAAAGAGATAGGAGTACAAGTATTAAAAGAGATATATAACTCGAATACGACATGGGATAAGATAACATTAAAGTTAAAGATGGTAATCAAAGGTGTACTTAGTGAGTCAAAGAGATGTGTACTATTAATTAAAGAATCTTGTGGGTGGAATTAGCAAGTACAAGAAAAAGTGAAAAGAAAAAAAAAAGAACAACCTTTAAGGTATTATACACTTATAAGAATGAGAAAAACTTAAAAAATATACAATAGCCAAAAAAGATACTAATAAAATAGTAAATGAAGTTAAGAATAAAACTTTTGAACACTTATATTGACAACTATGTACAAAAGAAGGGAAAAGAAATATTTATAGAATAGTTAAAGCTAGAGAGAAAAAACTAAAGATCTCATCCAAATAAGATGCATTAAAGATGAATGTAATAGAGTACTATTAGAAAATGAGAAAATAAAAGAGCAATGGGAGAGGTATTTTCATCTGCTTTTTAATGAAGGTTTAGATGATCAATTTAATTTAAGTAATTTAGGTACTTTAAGTAGGTCAAAAGAATAGAAATTTAAATTTTTATCGTAGAATTCAACCTTCAGTAGTAGAATAAGCTTTAAATGAGATGTAAAATGAAAAAATAGTTGAACTGGATGATATTCCCAAAGAGGTATGGAAGTGTCTAGTCATACCATGAAACTATAGAAAAAAAAGACAAAGGAGTCCACAGTGACAAAAAATCAATTTGAATTTACGTCGAGAAGGTCGCCAATAGAAACTAGCTCAATGATTTTTGACAGTTGTTGAAGGTAATACTAGAATCTAGTAATTAAGGTTGCCAATATCAAATAAAGAATTTAACACTAGAATTTATGTGGTTGTTGAAGGTAATACTAGGTCAATGTTGTCCAATGTGGGTAATCAATAGCAATAGCCAACATTGACTCGATATCCAAGTTGATGGTCAATTGCGAAGGAATAGCTATTTGCATGTGTATTGTTATATACAGTGTGAGAAGAGGAGGGAATTTGTCTATGTGGATAAAGTTGATGTTGAGTATATATACATGAGCAAGAAGAAAAAAAAAGGTGGATCCAACAATTATCGAAGAGAGAGAATATAGGAGGAAATTATTACTTCAGAATGCTTGGTCAAACATGAAGGATCAAGGTAGTCAATTGGAAACTTAGCTTGAGGTTGATTTGTGAGTCATGTCTATCTTGGTCTAGACGATAAGGAACTATTAGTCTACAATAAGTCTGCATGGTAGTTGTTTGTCATGAAACTTAAATTTGATGAGAATCTTGAATACTTTTTTCACTATGTTTAGCATGGTTCTCAGTCATTAAATTCTTGTAATGTTCTTTGGTCATATATAATTGTACAATGCTTAATTAATGAAACTAATGATGTTTGTTGTAATATTAGAGTTATGCATAATCTTTATTTGTTAGCATGGTTTAAAATACCATACCTTACCGGTCAACATTGATGAAATTTCTCATTCTTTCTGCCAACTAACACGGACACCCACACCATGAGCGTGCTCACAGGAGGCAAGACCCTACGGCCAAACAAGGCCTCGTACCCTTTTTTCTCCAATTTTTTCTTTATTTTATTTTATTTTATTTTTATACTGTGACCTTTTATCTCCATAATTTTTTCTCTTTCTCTTTATTAATTTATTTAATTATTCCTTCCCTTGAAAAAAAACAATTTTAAAAATATTAATTTTTTCTCCGTTAATTTCTCTCTCTTTTGCCTTTCAATGGACAAATACAAAAAGGCAAAAACAAAACTCTCCAAAGGAAAATTATCTTTTTAAGAATACTAAGAATAAAAGAGACATATTACTAGAAAAGATAACAAATTTAAATATAATATAATTCCACGACTATAATTTAAATTCAATTATGATACATAAAAATTTAGTTTAATATTAGACTGATCATAATAAATTAAATTCAATTTAATTTAAATATACTCGATACTAATCATCATATCTAGACTTTAGTTAACATTAAATTGACTTTTACTCAATTCTAAATTTTAAAATATTTGTTTAACCTAGTAATAAGCATTTATAACAATCAAATATTAATAATAATATTTTTTAATAATATATTTTATATTTTAATAAATACTGAAACTCCATCGGCACGGTACGATATCGAAATTGTATCATTCCGGTCATAGACAAAACTCCGACACAACTTGAAATTTTAAACTATGGTTGTTAGCACATTCTAATGTGTCAAAATGTCAGTTGTTAGGAACATAGGTTTATAAAAACATCGATGATTCATGTGGTGCATTAGTGCATTACGTTGAACTGTCAAAGGTGATAAGTAGAATGACCTAGGCCAGCAATATAGTACCTGTTATTTCGTAAAGAAGGAATTACTTTATTAAAGATGTCCTATTTATATACAAAGTTACGGCTATTCAACGGACTCAATCAAATCATATCCTAAGAATAAATCAAACTCTTATCCTAAGAAATAATTATCCCTAACCATATATATAATATTCTAACACTCCCCCTCAAGCTGAAGAATATAAATTATATGCACCCAACTTATTATATATGTAGTCAATTTGGGGACCTCTCAGTAACTTAGTAAATATATCTGCTAGTTGATCAAGTGAGTTAACAAAACTAGTAGATATTTCTCCAGATATAACTTTCTCTTTGACAAAGTGACAGTCGACTTCAATATACTTTGTCCTCTCATGAAAAACTAGATTCGAGACGATATGCATAACGGCCTGGTTATCACATATAAGTGACATTTGTGTAACATCTTCAAACCTTAGTTCCTGAAGCAACTGTTTGAGCCATATAAGCTCTTGACTGGCTATTACCATAGCTCGATATTCTGCCTCTGCACTGGATCTTGCCACAACATTTTGCTTTTTGTTTTTCCAAGAAACAAGATTACCTCCGACAAATATACAAAAACTAGAAGTAGATCTCCTATCGCTAGGAGATCCTGCCCAGTCTGCATCAGAATATTCTATGACTCGAGTGTTAGGGCAATCAACCCGTGATGTGGTTTTGATGTGTGTAGCAAAGAGTTTAAGTTAGGATGTTTGGATTTGATATGTGCGTTGGAATCTTGCAAGACTTAGTAATTCGCACATAGAGCATTGGCAGGTTCACCATCTCATGGCTCGATTCTTGAGTCGGCGAAGGAGCATTACAGAGCCGTGCACTTGATGCATCCGAGGGACCGCCGGACGAAATGACTTGAAGCGAAGCCAAGGAAGCAGACTTCGAAGGCAAGAGACGCGAAAGAGCATTGCAGAGCCGTGCGCCTGATGTTGCCGAGGGACGTGGCCGCGAACGAAGAGAGCTTCGACGAAGGACTTCAAGTAAGATGAGAGAATGAGTGAAATGTAAGTAGCTCATTAGGTGAACTTGGCCAATTGGCTAAGTGTCGGATGGGATTTTCCGACATCAGTCGACTGTCATGTTATGGTAGTCGACTACTCTAATTCGACTGTGACTCAACTAGTGTTCGAGTCCGTCTACGTGCCAACAATGATCGGCTGAGACCATCACCGATCATGAAGGCATCACCGACCGGGTCGCAAGGGTTTCGGCACGTAACGGAGTGTTCGCCCGACACTCGATCGACTCCATCACGACCGATGGTAAGATCACCGATCGATGTGTGAACCGTTGGGTAAAATCCAACGTGGAAGAAGCCGTTATTGGACAACGGCTACGGGATCAGTCGACTGATTGGGGAATCAGTCGACTAGTCCTGTGTCAACGGAAAGAAACCCTCTTCCTCTATAAAGAGGAGGGGTGAGGGCCTTTGGGAGGCTAATGTTCATGCTCTAAACTCCTCCAAAGTGCCCTACCCGTTTTCCATCCTCTTACTTGAGTTTATTTACATTATATTTGTAAGAAGAGTGATTCTTGTGTAAAAGGTTACCTCCACCTAGCTTGGTGCAAAGGAGAGATCTAGTGGATAGATTGAGGCGTGATTCACCTTGGACGAATCGGACCATGGATTAGCGGCGAGGCCGTGAACCACGTTACATTGTGGTGTTAGCGTTTGTGTTTCTATTCTTCCTTTGCTTTGTCTTTAATTGTTTGTATTAGTATATTCCGCTTGCGCTAATAGTGTTTGTAGACGAACGACTTCCACCATCTACGATAAAGGTTATTCACCCCCCTCTAGCCGGTCATTGATCGACCCTACATCGAGTATGTCCTTTGTCTTCATACAAAAGACCCTTTCCTGGAGCGCTTCTGATATATCGAATAATGTGAATCACAGTATCCCAATGTTCTTTACATGGAGAGTTGAGAAACTGACTTACTACACTTACTGCAAATGAGATATCTAGACGAGTAACAGTAAGGTAACTTAGTCTCCCTACTAATCGCTTGTATTGTTCAGGATCTGGTAGAGGCTCCCCCTGATTTGGCAGGAGTTTGACATTAGAATCCATAGGGTTGTCAACTGTCTTTGAGTTTAACATTTTTGTTTCTTCTAGAATATCCATTGCATACTTCCTTTGGGATATAATGATCCTATTTCTGGACTGTGCTACTTCTATCCCCAAAAAATATTTAAGTCTGCCAAGATCCTTTGTCTGAAAATGTTTAAAAAGATGTTTCACCTGTGAGATCTCGAGATGATCACTACCTGTGATAACAATATCATCAACATAAACCACTAGGTAGATGCAACCAGCAAATGAGTGGTGATAAAAGACAAAATGGTCAGCCTCGCTCCGAGTCATACCGAACTGTTGAATTACAATACTGAATCTACCGAACCATACTCTGGGTGACTGCTTGAGACCATATAAAGATTTTCGTAAGCGACACACAAGACCAAACGACTCCCCCTGAGCAACAAAACACGGAGGTTGCTCTATGTAGACTCCTTCGAGTAGGTCACCATGTAAGAATGCATTCTTGATGTCCAACTGATATAGAGGCCAGTGTTGAATCGCAGCAATGGACATGAATAAGCATATAGAGGATATCTTGGCAACAGGAGAAAACGTGTCCCCATAATCCAATCCGAAGATCTGAGTATAGCCTTTAGCAATGAGACGAGCCTTAAGTCGATCAACCATCCCGTCTGGACCAATCTTTACCGTATATAGCCATCGACAACCAACAACCGACTTTCTTGGTGGTAGAGGAATGAGGTCCAAAGTCCCACAGCTCCGTAAGACACTCATTTCGTCCAGCATAGCCTGTTTCCATCCTGGATGAGCAAATGCATCTCCTGCAGTATTCAGAAGAGAAACAGACGACAAAGAGGAAAGACAAGAATAATAAGGAGGCAGACGATGGTAACTCAAAGAAACATAATGAGGAGAAGGATTATGAATGGAACGTATGCCTTTTCGAAGTGCAATGGGAATATCAGAGTCAGAAGACTGGACCAGAGGAAGGAGCAGAGGATCTGGCTCCGGAGATGATCCCATGGCAGAGTCAGTATTGGGCGGCAGCAAAGTAAGACGAGGACGGCGCTAATAAACCTGCAAAGGAGGAGGGCTTGAGACTGGGGGTGATAAAGAATCCTCCGGAGGATCAAAGACTGGTACAAACATAGAAGGATGAACCTCGGATGACGACTCTAAAGACCCAAAGAAAGGAACTGAATCAAAGAACGTGACATCAACAGAGATGAAATACCGATGGAGTGTAGTGGAATAATACTTATACCCTTTCAGAGACCGTGGGTACCAAAGGAAAACACATTTATGCGATTGAGAAGAGAGTTTATCAATGCCAGGATCAAGAGCATGAGCAAAACATATATAACCAAAAACCCTAGGTGGTAAAGGATGAAGGGACTGCGTCGGATAAAGTACATGATATGGTATTTGACCCTGTAAAGTGGAGGAAGGCATGCGATTAATGAGATAACATGCAGTAAGTACGACATCACCCCAAAAATGAAGAGGAACGTGAGAGTGAAGGAGAAGAGTCCGGGTGGTCTCGAGAAGATGATGTTAGGACCTTTGGAATGGCTAGAGGGGGGGTGAATAGCGTAGATGAAATTCGATCGCGTTTGTGTCTACAATTTCGTTAGTGCGCAGCGGAAATAGAAATAATAAAAGCGATAACGAAATAGACAACAAGCTAACACAATGATATAATGTGGTTCGGAACCGCACGGTTCCTACTCCACGGATCGAGCTCTAAAGAGCCCTAGTGATGCACACGCACTCACTAATGATAAACACTCCTCGACACAAGTCGGAGGCGGAGAAACCCCTTACAATAGATCTTACAACAGTAAGAACGAAATACAAGCAATATACAATGTAAATATGAAATACAAGTAAAGAAAAGACTTTACAACATTGCTTGATTGGTTAACGCTGTTGCATTCAGACTTGAGACCGATTGCACCAACAAATCGCCTAATAGCCTCAAGAACCGGCTGCTTTTTTTTCCTCCACCACGAGCCCATATATAGCTTCAACTCGCGGCCGGAAAAAGTCTATCACGATCGATCGAGACCATCACCGATCGATGCCATCGCTGTTGCCGCGGAGACAACGGTTAGTTCCACGCTGGATAAGTCCAACTACCATCATCGACCGATCAGGATCATCGCCGATCGACGGAGTCCTCACTCGACCCCGAGTCTCGACTCCATTCTCGCGTCGAATTCGAGCACCAATGATCGATCACACGATCACGATCGCTGAGCCATCACCGATCGCAACCTATGGCAATGATCGCAGGCTATAACCCGCAAATAAACCCTAGTTGATTTCGGTCCGCCGACCGCCACATGGCATCCGACCGCACACCTCAAACATGAGGTTTTAACTCAAATATGGTTCCCCATACTTGCTAGACCACCCTTAGCCTAGACCTAAGCCTTCTAGCCACCTCCATCGCCCTCACGCCTCGATCCTCCAAGTCATCCATGACTTGTTCATCCATCGCGCTTAGCCTTCGTGTGCTTCCGCTATGGCCATGTCATACTAATCTGTCTACACCGCCAAGGCACATCGACTTACGCCGCCAAGACTTCGCTGACTTTACGCCGCCAACCATTGACTTCAGCGCCAAGACTACCGCTGACTTTACGCCAATATTAAACCCTCGACTTCAAATGCTAACCCATGTTAGACTTTCCACGCCAAGACCATGCTTGACTTTCCTTGCCAACTCATGTTGACTTCCATTCGCCAAGACCCATACGCTGACTTTCTCTCGCCAACACATGTTGACTTTTCATGACAATTATATTGTCACATGTTTTTGTCAACATCAAAACACATCAAAACTTCACTCGAGTCCCGTCGATCATGACCGGGCCGATTGCAGACCAACAATCTCCCTTTGATGTTCGACAAAACTAAATCAAATAATTCGAGTTAGAATACTAACTCAAAACCTTTACCAATTATCCCAAATTGGTAAATACTTCCAAATGTTTTTCCCAAACATTCTCCCCTTGACTAACATCAAAAGGTCTTCTCCAAGGAGGTCAAAGTCTCATGTCCCAACGAGATCTTACAATCTCCCCTCGATCCAACAATACTTAGGATGCCTACCATCTTCCTAATGATAAGTCCCATATCACTCAAGAGAGGCAATTATACTCTCTCCCAATTTCCAAATCGGGTCTCTCAAAACCCATCAATTTTCCAATCATGATATATTCTCCCAATAACTTCTCCTATTCGAGGAGAAAACACATTCATCATCCCAAGATGGATACCTCCCTAAAGGCTTGCTCCCTCGACCATTGCACCTAACAATGTCCTTGGGAAGTCCCTAAGCCAATAGAACTCTAAACTATCAAAATTAAGGTTAGAAATTCAACATTGAACTTTCCAACACCTTAGAATTGATACAAACCCTAAACAACTCTCCTAATCCATATCCAATGGATTTTCACCCTTTATAATGCTTTCCCAAAGCATATCCTAGGTTAGGGGAGTGGTTAGGGACCTTTACTACGGTCAATACGGACTAACCAAACTTAGTTTTCCGAATCAGCCTGGCAATGACCACACCAATGATCATTATTTCATCACCGATCGCCACTGTAGTAGCTGATCGATAATCCAAATTTCCAATTTCGCTATCGTAATCGAAGTTTGAAATTCATAACTAATTATACGATATCGAAAAATCATGAAATCGATACGATAATACTTATGACTAATACAATGGGTGAAAAATGTTTGAAAATTATTTTACTCCATAAAATAGTGAAATTGGCACAAAGTTCAAAACCATTGAAATTTTCAATGTTTCGTCCTACTTTCAGATCAACTTCATCAATGGTGATTGCTATCAAAAGATATCACCAAGGTTTTCTAAAATGATTTTAAAATGTTTTCAAAACCTTATCTCGATCATATTCCTCGAGCTCTATGTATGTGACTTGTACACGAGCTCTCCTAATGATCCATACGAATTGGATGAGTTTTAGTTCATCTAGATACAAAAACTATGCACTCAACTTAACTCATATCCTAACATCTCACATGCATCTATGGTGTATAAATACACATACATGTCAATTAGATGTGAGATGTGGGTTTTATTCTCTAAACTAGGGTTTCATGCATTTTTCTAAGGCAACCCTACTGATTCCCTTTATAAATGGGACTCCAAGTCACGCCATAGTCCTTAAATCAATTTTAATTAAATGCATGAATGACATGGCATTCGAGATGATATAAATAAGCATACGCTCATAATCACGATGTCATGGCATAATACGAAATCTAAGAACACATGACATCTAAAATAACCATAAACAATGTCATGAAAAGGTATATGATAGCAATACAATTATATAAATATTAATTCATACACACAAGATTTTTCATAAACAAATATTTCATATAACTTAAAATTTGTCTTTTACATTCAAAATGGAGATTGGCTATGCCAATCTCACTACAAAACGACAACCACAAAAAATCTAATATCCTCTAATCGTCCGCAGGAGGTGGCGCGAGGAGGTCCGACTCAGAGTCCAGCGCATCATCTCTAGCATATCGAGATGTCGCCTACGCGCCTCGACTCTCCATCCTATCGAGACGCTACCGGCGACGCTCGCTCGCCAAGATCTCTCGACCTTAGAGTCCACCGATCACGATAGTCTCGAATCGACTCACCGGCCACGACGAATCGATGGACTACACGATGTGTTCACGCAGATCCGTCATCTCACGCTGGTCTCGTGATCTCGTGGTCCTCTCGCGCTTCTGCGGGCGGAGGAGGCTGCTCAGACGCCTGGTGGTGGTCGTGGCGCCAACTCCATCTCGTCGGGCCATCCGTAGCTTTCGCTTAATGAGAAGTTACGAATCGATATACAACAGACACTCCGAGTAGCCGCCGCAGAGCTCATGGATGTCGACGCCACGAGTCGAGGCCACGCCGTGATGATATGACCAACGGTATATGCACTTTCCTCAGACAGGGAAGTGAAGTGCACAATGCAAAGGAAAATGTTCAATGCAAAGTTTATGCCTAATCATGATTACATATATGAAGAAAGAGATGGGGAGGCCGAATCTCGCCGCACTCAGTGACAATGGTAGAACACCCAACAATGACCTGTAGAGGACATTGTCGTGATAACTCGGTGATAGGAAATAGATTCGCCTGGACGAGGATAACCAAAAATACGCCATGTACGGACTCCATGTAGATATGGGCAAAAGGCTCTGTGAAAGGAAAGTCCATGGTAGGGTAAAAGATAAAGGTGTCATCCAAGGCCTACACTGAGAAACTCCCGCAGATCGCAGAGTGAACTCTAACTCACGCTTTGCAACGCGAGTGGTGTATGTAGGGTCGCCATCCACCTTTTAAGGTTTCGATGTAATTCCTTAATAAGGTCATCATTAATCGACGCGCACAAGACGATTTTCATCGTATCAGAGTACGCAATTAATTCCATAACGCCACTACAATGCCTATCGAAAAGTTCCTATCGATGTACCTAACCAACATAGGTCGGTACAATCGAGATTCACTCTGTGGATCATTCCTACGTGCCTCCTATTATGAATGCAATGTGATGATATGACACGCAATGTCAACAATACACGATTAGATAAACCTTAATTGTAATGGAAATGAAAATTAGGGCTCGAAAAAAATCGCTACTAGCGCCATTCAATGTGTGCGCGAGGGAAGACTCAAATGTTGCCGAGATCGCAAAAGTCGCCGAAAGCTTCAGACGGAACCCTAAGCGAACAAGAGAGATAAACCCTAAATCGCGCGAACTAGGGCTCCAAGATAGGTCAAAGATGGAAGAGGAGAGGCTTGTTTATCAAACCTAGGACTTTGGAAGGTTGGTACTACGAAGAGTCGGTCTGAGAGGGAGACGGCGATCGGAGACCGAAGGAAGAAGAAAGAGCAAGACGCCAACCCTAGGCTTTAAACCGCGATTCGGGCCGATCACGCGTGAGCATCACCGATCGATGGCGGTTTATTAATCCGGTTTACCGAGCCGATGACGATCGATCGATCCGGCCAAGAATCGATCGTCGAACCTTCAGAACGTGCAAGAGTAAGCATCGGGCCGATCGATGTTGCCCATCACCGATCGATGTATATCACTCGATCGCTCGCCGAGCACTGATCACGGCCTTCTACGGTGAACAGCATCATCCCGATCACGGACCTCATCACGATCGATGTTCGATCACGAGCCACGGAGCTAGCACTGATCGATGGTCGATCGTATCGCTGAGCATAGAGTTATCCGATCGATAATCGACACTGATCGATGTTCGATTTCCAGCTTCAAAATCAAAATCTCGATTTCGCTATCTTAATTATTCCATTTTATCACGTTAGATCTTGTATATCAATGTATTGATATTATACTTTTATTCATGTATTTGTTAATGTATTTTAATGTTTTATTTCATTTTTGCAAACATTAACCTTCAATGATTTCCAAAACCTAACATCTCACCCTTTCTAAGTGTCAGAAACGCACAATCAAGGTAAAAGACTTGTTTTGTGAAATGTAATCTATCCTAGACATTCCTTCCATGCAAACATATGGTAAAACATACGGCATGGTGAGTACAAGACATCAAGTTGTGGCACTGAGTATCACTCTAGGTGTTACTTTTACATCTTAACCACACATTTCGATACATGACCTTCCAAAGTGTGCCAATAATCAAAGGTACACACTCATGACCTCTAAATCTAGATCGTGTCAATTTTATCGATTTTCATGTTTTCAAGATATATATCGACACGACCTAAACTTCTTTAAAATTAAGGCTCAAGGATATTTCCAAGGTAACCATAATCTCAAAGTAACCTAAAGTGCCACCTTTATCATGGTTGAGTTAACTACCCATCCAATCAAGGTCGACACACCCTAAACCCATCTTAGCGTGAATCAATCACGCCTTAGAACCCAAAATCGATTCGAGCTCCTAGGGTTAATTAGATATTCCTTAGGGATAACCTCTCCAGATACCTTCCTAATGACCTCCCAGCTTATTAGCCTCGTCATTTTGGGTCTCGCTTAGGTTAACCTTAGGATCGCCTCCCTAACAACCTTCTTAGTTCATCCTAGGTTTCTTCAAAACCACGGCCAATAGGCACAAACCTCGTCAACTCTAGGAATGACTTCCCATCGATTCGGGTCTTCCTAGACTAGTTAGTGTCCCATATGAATGGAACACTATGGTAAGTCACCTGGACTTAGGCTCATGACCCAAATCATTCTTGCCCTCGTTGACTTTTGACTCTTAGATCCTAGAGTTTGACACTTGACCCTTGAAATTGATTTCAGATCTTGTTTAGGTCTTTTCCACTCAAGCCTTGACCTCAAGGCTTGGTTCTCTAATTCTAATTGCCCAATTTTAGAATTTTTATTTAAATCTTGGGTATTGGACTTTCTTGGTAATACCTAGTCCATTTTGGATTAAAACCTAGATGTTCTTGGATTTTCTTAATAGATTTCTTAGGTATTGTTTTTCTAGGACATTAGTCCCAAATTTCTCCTTATTCTTAAGGTGAACATTCTTAGCTCCTAAACACATATGTTTGTTATTTCTAGCATGCTCTTTATGATACATACCACAATTGCTAAAATTAGTTCTAGCATACTTTAAATTAGTTGAGCATTATTTAAATATACCTTAGGGCTCACTTTAGTGGCTCCCCTACTCATGATGCTCCCTTCGCCCTTCTTCTTCTTCTTCTTCGGGCATCGACTCAGAATGACCCTAGTAGTCAGATTCAAGCAAATGACATGCTCCTTGCTCTTTGTCTCGAGAACCGCGTCCGCTGACTTTTGTTGACTTTGTGCGCTGAGGAGCTTTCTTAATTCTCTCGGGCATTGCTTCAGAATGCCCATACTCCCTACACTCAAAGCACATAATATGATTTTTATTCAAAGTAAAGTGTTTGAGTTACCTAGGGTGGTAGGTGCCGGAGTTGAATTTCGAGCTTCTCATCTCGATCGGATGTTGAGAGCTCTTCGAGGTCGCCCGGCAGAGGATGGTCTCTCCTCCTCAATCCTAAGTAGATGCTTCTTCCACCTCCTCTACTTCTTCTTTCTCCGATTCGGAAGTCGACTCCATCTCAACTTCCGATTCTCACTTTCACTAAGACGAACTCTCCTCACGGTATCTTGCCAATTTTCCATAGCTCCTTCGCATACATGTAATCCCCCTAACTTGCACAAAACATCATTAGGGATTAAATCTTCCAAAAGTTTCGTTACCTTAACTTCGGTCTTGAGCCAAGGCGTTGCTCTTGGGTCCACTTTTTCAATTTTAGGACATTCCCCTTCTTATCCCTAGGGGGTTCAAGACCTTCAATGAGGATGAACCAATCCTCTATGTTCATCATCAAGAATGTTTTCATTCTTGCTCTCCATGCCGGAAAATCTTCTGGATCATATGGAGGTGGAGTGTTGATTTCCCATCCAAGCTTGTCTTGGAATTCCATCTTCACCCTCTAGCCTTTTGCCTTAGCTCCCGGTTGTTAATCCGTAGAAGAGCCCCGGGCTCTGATACCACTTGTTAGGACCTTTGGAATGGCTAGAGGGGGGGTGAATAGCGTAAATGAAATTCGATCGCGTTTGTGTCTACAATTTCGTTAGTGCGCAGCGGAAATAGAAATAATAAAAGCGATAACGAAATAGACAACAAGCTAACACAATGATATAACGTGGTTTGGAACCGCACGGTTCCTACTCCACGGATCGAGCTCTAAAGAGCCCTAGTGATGCACACACACTCACTAATGATAAACACTCCTTCTCGACACAAGTCGGAGGCGGAGAAACCCCTTACAATAGATCTTACAAACAAGAAGAACGAAATACAAGCAATATACAATGTAAATATGAAATACAAGTAAAGAAAAGACTTTACAACACTTGTTTTGATTGCTTGAATGTTTGGTTGCTTGCTTGCACTTGGAGACCTGATTTGCACCAACAAATCGCCCCAATAGCCCTCAAGAACCGGTTGCTTTTTCCTCCACCACGAGCTCCATATAAAAAGTCTATCATCGATCGATCGGGACCATCACCGATCGATGTCATCGTTGTCGTGAGACAACGGCTAGTTCCACGCTGATAAGTCCAACGGACCATCACGACCGACAGTGATCATCGCCGACCGACGGAGTCCTCACTCGACCAAATGAGTCTCGACTCCATTCTCGTGGCCGAATTCTCGAGCACCACCGACCGATCACACGATCGATCGATCGCTAAAGCCATCACCGATCGCTAATCCATGGCAATGATCGCTAAAGCATAACCCGCAAATAAACCCTAGTTGACTCGGTCCGGCCGATCGCCACATGGCACCCCGACCGCACACCTCAAACATGAGGTTTTAACTCAAATATGGTTCCCCCATACTTGCTAGATCACCCTTAGCCTAGACCTAAGCCTTCTAGCCACCTCCATCAGCCTCACGCCTCTCGGATCCCTCCAAGTCATCCATAACTTGTTCATCCATCGCGCTAGCCTTTAGGTGCTTCCGTCGGCTATGTCATACTAACGGTGTCTACACTGCCAAGGCACATTGGACTTACGCCGCCAAGACTCCGCTTGGACTTTACGCCGCCAACCATTGGACTTGTGCTGCCAAGACTACCGCTTGGACTTTACGCCGCCAATATTAAACCCCTTGAACTTCAAATGCTAACCCATGTTAGACTTTCCATGCCAAGACCATGCTTGGACTTTCCTTGCTAACTCATGTTGGACTTTCCATTCGCAAGACCCACGCCGATTTCTCGCCAACACACGCCGACTTTCCACGATAATTATATCGTACATGTTTTGCCATTTAAACATCAAAACACATCAAAACTTCACTCGAGCCAAACTCGAGTCTTGGTCAATCGTGACCTGGGCCGATTGCACCAACAGATGACGATTCTTGCATTCTGCAACTCCATTCTGTTGGGGGGTATGAGGATAAGACGTCCGATGTAATACGCCATGAGATGCCAAAAAGATTCAAAACGGAGTAGATAGATACTCACGTGCATTATCACTCTGCAAGGATCGAAGAGGGATACCAAATTATGTTTTTACTTCATTAAAAAAAGATTGGAAAATAGAAAACAATTCTGAACGATCCTTCATCAGATATAACCAAGTACAACGGAAAAATCGCTCATAAAAGTAATAAAATATCTCGAATTCTAATGTAGAGGCAATACTTAACTGACTACTCTGAATTTAACCAAAGCAAAGGGGGACGTGTCGACTTATAACGCGAGGAGAAAACGAACTATTTAATACGTTGCGCTTAATCGACACGACTACAAAACAAAGATTCTAAGTGAGACAGATTAGGAGAATCGCTTTAACTTATCAAGACCGTGATGTCCCCAACCGAGCATGAATAACAAGTGGAGATGTTACGCCGCACTAACAAGAGAGTTTTGTCAAGTCGATATAAAGCATGAGACTCACATCCGCCAATCATCCTCCGCATCTCGGCCCTATAATGAAATGTAAGATTTAGTAAATGAGATGACACAATCAAGAGACCGAGTAAGTCAATTTATTAATAATAAATTAAAGAGAGCTCGAACATAAAGAACATTATGAATGGGAAGAGACGGGAAGGATTTAACAATACCACCACCTCGAGATCGAAGCTCAGAACCATTTGCCACGCTGACACTGGGTAAATAACCTAAGTAGATAGTGAAGAAAATGTAGATCTATTACCCGTGATATGACGGTGGCCCTGTAATCAATCAAGGACCCAAGAGTGAGATATACCAAAGAAAGGAATTACCAACTGTGTAATCTCAGTAGGGAATTGTAATCCCGCCGATCCTCATACCATTTCGTAAAGTCATCATAGAAGGTGGTGGAGCGGATCCGGTACAATCGGAATCGAAGTCAAGAAGCTGTAACTCCGATCCGAGCAAAGACGAGGAGGTCGATCGTGGAGACTCCAACATTTATCAATCGTGTGTCCTAGTCAGTGACAATGATCACACCAAGGACGTCCTTTGCCATTCTTACGGGGTGGAGGTTTGTTGTTGTTTCGAGAGACCAATGCTGAAGAGTCAACCGGAATGGAGGATGGTAATGTCAAGACTTTTGCAGGGACACAGAGGAGAGTCGCCCAGGTAGAGTCCATGGTGGCCTCTATGGGGCTGCCGAGGATTTGATCACGAATATGAGAGTAATCTGCGGACAGACCATATAAGGCCAGAAACATAAAAAATTTCTTCCGATTTTCAAGTTCTGCAACAGGAGTGGCCACAGGTGGGAGCAGATCATTGAACTCGCACAGAAGGCTAGAGATTGATCCCAGATAAGTTGACATAGAATCTTTGATCTGATGGGTACTAAGGATATTCATGAGGTTTTCACAAACTTGATAGAGTCGCCGAGAAGTATTTGTAAATAGTTGTTGAGCCTGTGTCCAAACATCCTTGCAGGTTATTTGAGTGCAGAAGATATCCCTAAGAGATGGATGAATGGTAGCCCGGATGATGCAACACAACTGAGCATCAACCTTTTTCCACAAAGGACGATATGCAACTTGAATATCCTCCTCAGTTTGGGTGAGATGTGTCTCATAGCTCTATTCAACAAGCCAGAGTTTAATGTGAGAGGCCCAAGAGGAGTAGTTCTTACCATCCAACAACTCAGATGACAGCGGTGTCGTGACATGGTTGGTAAAAATTGGGAGATCCGGTTTCAAAGTGTCGGAGGTAGCCATGGCATTAAGGTGGATGAGGCGTTACGGAGGATGAGCGATGACTTCTCCTCCGTTACGATGGAGGTTTCTTCTACGGCATTGCGGCAAAGAGTTCTCGGGGTTCTCGGCCTGGCTTCAGCGGGAAGCGAGGCGGTTGAAGTCTGAAGGAAAGAAGAAGGCCTTCTCCCTTGCTATCTTTGACGGCATAGCCTCTGCTAGTACTGGCCTTCTCGAACTCCGTCAGAGTTCGTCAGACCGAACGGAGGAAAGAAGAAGGCAAAGCCCTCGGACGATGCTTTCTTTGGGCCTGAACCCAAGCGGAGGAGCCAAAGAGGTGGTATTGAGGGTGCTCGTGAGACCGTGACACCGTCGGACCCTCTGGGCAAAGCGATCAAAGGCTGGAGGTTACCTGGCGGCGGCGAGCGTTGGGAAGAAAGCGACAGCGATCAGGCTGCGGCAGCGTTGGGAAGAAAGGCGGCACCACGGTCACGAAGCGAGGCGGCAGCGGCTGCTGCAGCGTGACAAGGCGAGATTGCGAGAGGTGCGATGAGGCGTGAGCGCGGGGCGGCGGCGCGCTTGCGGCTGCGTCGTGCGAGGAGAGGTTACCCGTTGAGGAAGAAAGGCCGGCAGGAAGAGTCGCGCCCGGGAGAAGAACGCGCAGTGTCTCGGGGACGCGAAGAGGGTTGCGGCGATGAAGAAGAACACGAGCAGCAGATACGCGGAACGTCGCGAAAGAGGAAAACCTAATCTACTAATCTATGGCTCCGATACCATGTTATTTCATAAAGAAGGAATTACCTTATTACATAGAAAATGCCCTATTTATATACAAAGTTAGGGCCTATTCAACGGACTCAATCAAACCCTATCCTAAGAATAAATCAAACTCTTAAATACCCTCCCTAGTGGTACCAGCTTCAATCTTAGACAACTATTATCTGAACTAAAAGAGCATTCCCATAGTATCCTTAAAATTTATTCAGTAACAGATAGTGCATAGCATCCTCATCAAACACACGAATAATTTGTGTACCACCTAGATATAATCACTATTATCATTATCAAGCCATGTTTGTCCCAATTATTTGGGTTCAGCAACACCATTAGCCTTGAAGTTTAGACATACTATAATCTCATTATTTAACCTCTTGCTGTGACATATATACAAAATCTGCACATTTTTAAAGTAGGAAGTTCCTTCCCTGTATACCAAGATCAACAGAGAACCATTGCCGCTTACAGGATTTTTCTTCATCCCTGTACAGCAGACTGGTATTACATCTACATATTAGTTTTACTATTAAAGAAATTGAAGCAGAAGTTGACTGATCCTTACATGGATTTTGTTGTGTTGATGTGGAAGCTTATTCTGTTGTGGTTTTATCATTGTCTGTGCATCCTCTGTGTTTCAGTGTCTTGATTAAAGCAATATTAATACTGAACATCTTTAACATCGTAAGCAGTGAGGCAGGTTCAGAACATTAGGGTGTGTACGGGTGCACATGTGTGAGTTTTGAGCAAAGCTATGTTGAAGCCCAATATCTTTGACCTACAAAGCAATGGGGCAGGTTTGGAACATTAAAGTGTGTGTGTGTCCTGGGTAAAGCTATGTCAAAGTCCATTAACTTCAATAAGTGGTAAGGCAGGTTCAGGAACATTAGTGTATTGCACCTATGTTTGTGCACGCGCACATCTCAAGTAAAGCTATCTTGAAATCCAAAAGCTTTGCATCAGTCCATGATCTTCATCATACTGAATAGTGAGGCAGGTTTGGAACCTTAGACCCTGGCATCATCTACTAAGATATTTAATGACTCAGGCATAAGGCTTGAAATATACAAGGGAAAATAAATCAAATGAAAGTGAGATTTGATATCGAAGCCTTATTCCTGAGAATCATTAACTTAACATTTTTATAGATGAGAATAAATATTGTTTGTTTACCATGCAAATCCAGTATGGATTATATTTAGAAATCATCGGTAAGTAAAATATTGGCATTTTTCAATATATGCCTTGACACAAGACATAATTGTTGTTTCTTTAAATTATACTTCAATTTGAATAAAACAATTTCAGTCGTTAACCAGCTTACTTGAAAACAAGGTCAAATAATGCATAAACAAGATACAAAATCAGCATGGTCCCATTGTTTACTATGAGTTACCTCCATCCCAAGGTGTATCATCTGGGCTGCAGTTGACAAGTTGACAGTACCAAATTATCAGTAATCCACCACATTAAACTAACAATGTAACAAGTAGTTCCTTCCAAGCATACCCAAATATAACAGCATTCCAAAGCATGATGTTGTTGTCATGGGGAGCACCGCTGATACCAGCTGGAGGATCCTGCTGCAGTCTTTTGAAGTCCCTCATCAGCCTCTTCCTTGCAGGAGTCGACATCCTTGCTGCCTAGATGATAGAAATGGTGATGTTCCAATCAAAGCGCAGACAGAAAGCACAAAAATCCTACTTCTTTCTCGCTCTAAATTTTTAAAAAGATAAATGGATGGAGTGAAAAAAAAAAAAAAAACACATATCTTCACTCTAAATCTCAAAGTACAAAAAGTAAAAAAAAAAAAATCAAGCACAACCACTTGTCCAATATTTTCCTTTTCATATCCACTGGTACATTAACAGTGTCTTTTTCGGCGTTTAGGAAAAGAAGATGAGGCGGAGTACAGTAACTGGATTTTTTTTTTTTTTTTTTTGGCCTTCACGTTACCTGCTGGGTAGAAGAAAAAAAAACAAATTTTGGCAAACAAATTCATCGATCTAAATCAAAGAATAAACGAAAGCTAAAAACTTTGAGACGGACGGCTAGCCCCACTCCGGGAAAAATTTGGTTTTCCAGAAAACCTAACCAGTAAAATACACCAATCGAAGTTCCCCGCCCAACATCAACTGCACAGTTTAATGGTTTGCTCCGAGAAATTGGAACGCCCCAAACGAAATCGAACACAAATCATAGAACATAAAATTAAAACAAACGCTCTACCTGCGACGCGTCGAGCGCAAGCGGCTATATATTCTCCCTAGCCGTTTCAGCAGACAAATCAACTCCTCCTCCTCCTCTTCCGACGGCAGTGAAGATGGTCCTACGAGAGCGAAACCTGGCAGTGTTTTGGGCAGGATCGAGAGAGAGGGACGAGAGGGGAAGGAAAAAGAGAAGGCACAGAGAAAGGAAAGGAATCTAGAGAGAGGATTTGAGACGCAACACGAGACGAGGGATATTTACTTTAGTTATAACCCCCTTTAATGAGAATTTTCATTTTGGCCTCCGAGTTTAAATCATTTTCTAAATAACCCTCATCCTTTCAATTTTGTCAAATGCTATAAAATTACTACGGGTGTGTTTAATTGATGGCATCCAATATCAGTATTATGATTCTCTGATGTAGAAGGTTGAAATCCGTCAATCTTGTGATTCTTATCAGTCCGCTCCTAATAAATCACGATAGATCTTTGACCATTGAGACTAGTAACTAATAAATGGAGGGACGACACCCTCGCATTTGCGAGGGATTGACCCGTATTCTCTGATGCAACGTCTGCATGCGCTAGCCACTAGGCTCTTCCTGTGGGATTCTCAATAGGGCGGCAAATGAATTTGGCGTTGATTTGATAAGAGTTTCATTCAATATATATATATATACACATAAACATAAATTGTAAATTATGATCTCGAATAATATTCGTAAATTATATTCATGATCAAACTAATTTATAAACTTGTTTACGAGCTAATTTATATTCCCTTGAATTGTTTATACTAGAGTTGTCAAACAAACCATTCCATAGTGGGGGTTAATCTGTCATAAATCCAATATTTAAGGAAGAGAGTGAGCCGACCGACCATCCGACGGATTAAAAAAACTTCAATCCAATCCAATCTAAGACGGATTGCGAATTAAATAAGTCAAATCACATATCATAAAAAAAAATCTAAAATTACTGAGATGTTGAGGGTTTGAGGCTATGATCGACAAAGTAGATGGGATACCATGATAAAAAATAAATATTTGAAGCAACTAAAATCTTATAATTGAGATTCAATTATCGACTAACAAAGTTGGATATCGATGCTTTTGATTCTTCCAATACTCTAAAATATTCAAATATTGATAATATACAACTTCAAATTTTAGCTCATCCAAATAGAGATGCAATTTAGATTTTCCAATTCTTATAATTGTTTGACTTTGATATATTATTATTTCCTACATTAATTAAAATAGTAATGATAAAATAATATAAAACAATTAGAGTATACAAGAAAAATATATTAGAGTATTTTCATCAAAGATTTTTTTGTTCTTCCCTCTAACTTCTCTTACACTTTCCTAAGGTATATGTATAATAGAAGAAGATTGTGATGGTGAAGAACTTATCTTATTAATTTTAAAATATTGATCAAAAAATTTATACAATTTTACTTTAATATGTTCAATCTTCTTTTAGTCTTTCCTAATTTACGGGTCAACTCGAGCCTACCACGGGCTGACCCGTCTAGACTCGCAACCCATATGGGTTGATTCATTTAGATCCGACAAAATGACGGGTTAATAAAGTTTCAACTCGACCCACTTAAAATATTTAGCTGGATGGACCAATCCGACGGACCCAACTCAACTTGACATTCTAATTTATACTAATCAATTAAATAAATATTAAAATATTAAACTTTAAACAAACAAATAAGATTACCTTAAAAATTTGATAACATTTAAATAATATAAACTTAAAATAGTTTGAATCAAATTTGATTCGAACTTAAACTGAACTTGATTTAGAAATTTGGTATCAAATAAATAAGTTAAACTCGAATCAAACTCAATTAAAAAAAAAAAACCAAACTCGATCAGTTATTTCAAAAACTTAGTTACTTTTAAACTTGACTTGATCATCTTTGTGCAAAAAGTTGGAATCGTCAATCTAGGGGACCTCTTTACTCCGACCTCACAAGCATAAGAGAGAGTAAATCACGGGGGTAATCATTAACCTTGGTGCGATGACAAATATGGTGGAGGATGTGATTCAACGCGGGCATTAAATAATCCGTTGATACGAAGAATTAAACTTTACTCCTTATACAAATTCTGTATGGGGGATTGACCCTGCGTGGACATTAACTTGATTTGGTTCATTTACTGTCCTAATTCTTAATTCCCAATAAATGATAAATAGTTATTGTTTATTTACTAAATTGATTGCTACACTTAATTAAGTCGATCGAACCTAACAAATCAATAAGAGTGGTTGCACTAGTCAAGTCGATTAGGCTAAGACGATGGATCTATCAAGCCAAGCAAATTGGATGGTATGAAGAAACATTCGGGCGTGATGAGGCAAAATAGGTCGATCATGTTGGTCGAACAAGACGAGTTGATCATATCAATCGAGCAAAATAGATTTATGATATTAGTCAAATAAGTTGAGTTGATAGAATGAGTTAATTAGTAGAGCATCGATCAAATCGAGCATATCAACATGTCTAACCCATTATCTTGCCAAATTAGTCACACCCATTGAGATGGGCAAGCCAATATAGCAAAACTTGAATTGAAATTATGGGTTAGACCGATAAAAAGATGATTGAGTTTATGGCTCCAACTACATTGGTCAAAAGTAGAGTGAGACGTCTATGGGACTATGGTACGATGTCCAATTTGATTTTTAAATATTTACGATTTGATTAATTTTTTTTCAAATGAAATGATAAAATAAGGATGCTACAATTGCTTACTAGAAAAAAAAAATACGATGAATTTTGAATATAAATTCATTGCCAAAAAAAAAATTGTGATGAAATTTGCAACGAAAATATTTTAGTTGCAAATAAGTTGTCGTAAAATTTTACAACGACGAATATAAATTCGTCGCAACAATTGTTGTCAATTAGTGACTAATTTTTCAACGAAAATTAGATTCGTTACAAATATTTGAGACGAAAATTAATTTTTGTCGCAAAATATGTGACGAAGAAATTTTTCATGGCATATTTTTGCAATGAAAATTATTTTTCGTCCAAAATCTCAATTGCTGAGAAATATGTTTTTTTGCGATGAAACATATTTTGTTGCCAAATTTATGACGAAAAAAATTTCCGTTGTAAAATCCAATAAACTAGGTGCACTTACAATGGGGTCCACGGTTGTGGATCACTCCACGACTAGGCCTTAAACCCCGCTGTGAGTGCACCTATTTTATCGGATTCTGCGATGAAAATTTTTTACGTCATAGATTTGGGGATGAAATATTTTTTCGTCGTCAAATCTCCATGGTCGTGGAGCAGTCCATAGCTAGGCCAAACACCCCGCTATGAGCGTGCCTATTTTACTAAATTTTGTGATGAAATTTTTTTAATTGTAAATTTAGAGATGAAATATTTTTTATTGCCAAATCTCCACGAGGACCACGACCATGGAGCAATTCATGGTCAACCCGTAAACTTTGCTATGAGTAGGGTTGTAAAATGAACCCAGTGTTCATGAACAAGTTTGATGTTCGACTCGGTAAAAACTCATTTATATTCGTTTAATATGCATCAAAGTTAATTAATGAATTAGTTTGAACAACTTGATAAACTAAATAAAAAAGCTTGAACACATATGTGTTCAGTTTTTTAATGTTCGTGAACAATGTTCATGAACAGTATTTCTAATTAGACTCATTTAAAAATTATTTATAAGCTTATTTATACTCATTTACAAATCAGGATTAAAATATTAAAATTTTAAATAAATAAAAAAGCTTGACTTAAGAGCTTGATAACGTTTAAATAACTCAAATTTAAACAAGTTTGAATCAAGCTTGATTAGAAGCTTAATACCGATTAAACAAGCCAAGCTTAATTCAAGCTCAAACCAAGCTCAATCTTAAAAAAAAAAAAAAATCAAGCCAAGCTTGAACAAATTTTTCAATAGCTTGATTAATTTTAAATTTGGCTTGGCTCGGCTTGGTCGTCTTATCAAACAAACCTGAACACTATAAAACTTGACTTGACTCGTTTACAACCCTAGCTGTGAGCGCACCTATTTTATCAAATTTTACGACAAATTTTTTTTTCGTCATAAATTTAGCGACGGAATATTTTTTTCATCGTAGATTTGACGATGAAAAAATGTTTCGTCACCAGATCCTATAAACACAGTGTGCTCCACGATTTGGTTGTGGAACCAAGCACAGTCGTAAAATCCTCCACGACCATAAGGGGCTCCATGACCGGACCATGGAGCCCGATGTGAAGGTGCTATTTTATAGGATTTGGCGACGAGCGTCATCCTATAAAATTACACATCTGACTTTATAAATATCTAACAATCCAAATTAATTTCAATAATAAATCATCATAGTTATAATGAGCAATAATAAAACCATTATCAAAGTCTAATGTATATACATTTACCTGACAGAATTAAGAAACTTAATACAAAGAATATTAAATTTAACAGTAAAATAATATTTAAATACAACAATTCAAATATAATCATCACCATCATCATCGAAAAATTCATCATCATCATCACTAGGAGGAGATATAGAAGGAAGAATTTGACCTGGAGTGGAGGATAATTGAAGATGCTTCATGATTAACATATGTTGTCGTAACCATCACCATCATCATTGAAAAATTCATCATCATCATCACCAAGAGGAGATATAGAAGGGAGAATTTGACCTGGAGCGGAGGATAACTGAAGATGTTGTATGATTAACATATGTTGTCTGCGAAATTCGTCAATATGTTCGTTGAATTTCAGATCCCTTTGTCTTAGAAATGTGTGGACCTCTTGAAGCTCATTATCCTTTTTCATTAATAGCTAACCTTTTCATTCAATCGATTTATTTCTACTCTTACTATCGGTGAGCTAGAAGAAAATGTATCAGTGACTCTACAAGTTCTACTAAAGAACTCATTCCAAATATTCTTCTACCTTATGGTCCGCTAGTTGTTTCAATCTATAAACTCATATTACCAATCGATGACTCAGATTCGGCATGATCATCATTAGCACCTAGACTTCTCTGTGACGTAATTGAGAGGTGTCCTAAGGCAATCGCCTTAGAAGTTATTAATAAAATTTACTATTTGAGTATACATTATTTATATATTTGATTGGATCTTAAACTCATGTACTGAAGTCCACAATACGATGTATGACATGAAAGAAATTGTGATTGGATCACAATTAGTGGGTATCTTATCATGTGGAATCATGCAAGTATTGAAACTATTCTTAGTCGATGAATTGATGAGATTGGACATCATCGATTTTGTGAGACTAGCACATGTTATATTCTTTGGTTTATCCAAGCATTCGGTACTCACTGAATGAAAGCATAGGGATGCTGCGAGTGAACATGTAGATGCTAGTTATGGTAACTAGTTCATTGGAGTGACCTGCTATGAGACTTCATATGATTTTATATGTCGTTAAAGATCTCATTGCAGCTCGAGTGCAAGCTTCCTTAGACTTGAGGTATTCAAGTCATCTTGGCCACGACACCTTATACTTTGACTTCTTCGCAGTCGTCTCTATAGGAGGTGTAACTGTTAAATACGAAAAAAATTTAAAATACTAAATTAAATGTCCAAAGAATTTAAGAAAATAATCCTGAAAATTTTTCGAGATTTTTAGGGAATTTTAGGAATTTTTTTGAATTTTTTCTGGATTTAAACGGAGCCTGTAAGAGATAATTACGGGGATTAAATAAATAGGATTTTGGTGGAATCTATTTAAGGGGTTTAATAGATGGTGTTAACCTAAATAGAAAACCTAGATTTCTCCTTTTTTTTCCCCACCGCGCCGCTTTCTCTTCCTCGCGACAGTTTCCGCAGCCACGCGATTCCTTTTCCTAGTCGCCAAATCCCCCTTATTGTCGAGTGAACCTTTCTTCTCTCCCGCACCATTCCCTCACACGCGACAATTCCTTCTTCCGCGCCTCCGTCGCCCGTCGATTCTCTCTCTCTCGATTTCTCACTTGCTGCCACCACGAGTGATCGGTTGCTGCCCCGTTGTCGTCGCCCTCTCTTCTTCTCTGAGACCCACGGCTGCCAAGCACCTCTCTCCCCTTTCGCTTGTTCTTCGTCCTCCCTTCGGCAAGCGGCGACCGACTACCCTTGGACGACTCCCACGGACAAGTCGACGGCGAGTGCACGCAACTGGGAGTTGCATCGGCGGCATCTACACCTGGTTCAGATCAGGGGTTGAGATCTCGGCCAGAGCAGGCGATGGTTGGCAGTGGCTAGGAGTGTAGTATTGAGCAGAGTCGTCGGATTGAAGGGGGTTTTACGGTCGGTGGTCACCGGAGCAAGACGAGGCAGTGTCTTTTTCTTGCTTTGAACGAGATCTAAGTTCAAAATGGAAATTTTGCCTTGGTTGAGTTGATTTGTGATTTAGGGCAGCGACGTTTTTCTGGCGAACAAGACAGATTTGGGGGAAAATTTTACTGTCGGTGGAGTTTTGCTAGCGCTGGTAAGCATGATCCATCTTCTTCCCTTGTTGTTAATTTTTGGTTTGGGCGTGAGGTGTTGTGTGAGTGAGCTATGAATGGGCGTACGACTGAGAGCAAGGAGCGTCGGTTGTGCACGGCTGTGAGTCGGAGTTGTGGGCTGATTTTGGGGTTTTGGCCGGCTATGAATGGGTTGGATAATTTGTGAAATTAGGAGTTTATTTGGGAAGGAATTATGTTTTGATACGGTAGTGAGTGATCATTTAGGTGGATAGTTTAATCCATTAGGTTTTGGATATGATATTAGGGTCGACAACATAATCTGAGTATATTATGTTGTATGCAGGTTTCGGTCACGAGGCAAGTCCACGGGCATGACGATTTCATTTTTTGCGAGCATTTTATCAGGCAGGTATTTTGACTTATCTTTTAGATATAGTCATGTTGATATGCTAGTTAGTATAGCTTGCAATAATTTTTATGTTTAACTGTCTTGTATGTTATTGTGCCTACTTGATTCATGCATTTGTTCAGCTTTTAGTTATGCCTTCCCTGTTTTACTTAGGTCATTGATATGTACCCATTTGTTTTGTGCATATTATTCGGATACGTATTTTGGTTGGTGTTACATGCTTTAATGTCATGCACCATCTTGCATGATTGCATGCTGGTTGGACAGGGTTTCTTTATAGTTGAGCCCGCAGCTAGTTACATGGTCTGCACATGCTGTCACTCATGGGTTAGTGGTACATCAGGAGGGTGTGTACAGTAACTCTGTCAGGCTCCGTTGGTCCACTCATGGGTAGCGATGAGGCAGCGTGGTAGCGGGCAGGGTTCCCTCCTCTGGTCTACGATACCGGGAGATAAGAGCTTAGCTCCCCCACTCTGTTTGGGACAGGAGGATAGGTGTAAATGACATGGTCACCCCTGACGTCAGTCAGCTGCCTCACACGCAATGGTGAAGCCAATTTGCATCGCATGCATTTTGCATGGATGACATTTGTATTGTGTTTGCTGCATTTTGATTGCTGCCTTGGATGTTGCATATGATTGTCATGCATACAGGATACACATTTGTATTTGGATCGGACGACTTTATTTATGCTTGTATGACACATGCTCCTATGTTAGGATAGGAGATTCAGGTAAGTACAGTTTTTTTGTATTTCTTTCTTGCATATTCTATATATGAGACTGTACTGGTATGATTGTTATTGTTAGTTATATCTTACTATGCATATCGACTATTATCCGCTAAGTTCATTGAACTTACCCCATTGTTTTATATCTATTTCAGGATGAAGCTGTCAGGAGAGTCCAACTGTCAAACCCTCTCGTCATGATAATTTTTCTTGTTATTTGATTTATGGTTTTTGGTATTGACTAGAAGATATGTTTAGGACTGGTGTTTGATTTATGTACTGGTAGATGTTTTGGGAATATTTGGTATGTCCTTATGGACCTTTATTCGGATTTTTATTCGATTGGATTTGGTAGTGTATTCCTGCCTATATGGCAGAAGGGGTAAGTCTAGATGAGATAGACTTTGGTTATTTCCTTTGATTGTTGGCCTGAGGTCTATTTATGATCTGCGTGTGTAGTTTGGTTCCGGTCGTGTTGACCGATATATAGTGGCCGTGTAGGCCTTGTATGCAAGATTGGTATTGTCACCCGTACAGGGGAGATGCTGTCGGATTTTCGTCTGGCGAGGACTTCCCCGGGGCATGATAGTAATTCTGGGATGATTGGGTATAAGCCAAAGTGATCGAAGGTGTTTGAATAGCCCATAGAGGATTCACCACTCATGATAAAGGAGATATATACCCTAGGCCTCTTGCCACTATTGTCACTAAGTCTTTGGCCAGAGCAAACATGTTAAGAAGATGGTCTTTTGAGAACATATAGGAGTAACTTGAATCGACAGGAAAAGAAAATTAACTTGGGCTAGGTGTGACGTAGTCAAATCTAGTGGAGACGAGCAGATAAACCATGTCCTGAACGAAGTGGGTATAAGATGAGTAAAAAGAACAAGACACAAAAATAAACTGTAGCTGCCGAAGGGTTCAAAAACGTTCTAGAATCGATTTAGACTTTTCGATTAATTGGAGGTCATGATGTACTACTAGGTGTCACTCATGATCTATTCATAATTAAGAGATTAATTATAAATGACCAACATAACTGGGAACCTATTGAGTTACACGCACTACGGGTGATCTTGAGATGTAAAACAAGTCTGAGAATGAGATTCTCAATGGGAGATGATGTATCTAGTTGGACCATGCCAAGAGGGTGTGAAATGGAGGTTATGGAACCTCCTATGGTCTTGTCGGACTTAACACAACTATATCACATCTAAACAAAGTCAAACAGACCATTCAGAGCCTCACACGGTCGTGCCTGACTCTGGCCAAAAATGATCAAAGCCTGAGCCCAGAAGGACACACGGTTGGGCGTGTGTCCTGGCACGGCTGGTCGTGTGTAAGACACACGGTCGTGTCGCGACTCCACCGTTTTTGGATATTTCTCTTATGGAAATTTCTTGAGTTATTCTTACTTCAATTATGGGATAATTATGGTAAGATAGATTTCGTTAAAGCCTCCTAAGATGTCATAATCAAGAGATCTATAAATAGATCCCTTGATAATCTTTGGATTAGGGAGATATAGAAGTTTTTCTTTCTTGGTAGTCATCTTCCTCTCTCTTCTTCTCTTGTCTCCGCTGGTTAGCTAGCACCAATCAGAGACAAAGGCTTACTGCTCTAGGAGTTGTCTTAGGTGATCCCGACATGGATACTGATAGAGGCAAGGCTCGTTGGTCATGTTTATGGTTTCGACAGATTCAAAAGAATCTCGAAGGTACAACTTCTCCCTCTCCGTTTTGTGTGTTTACATGTGATTATGTCAAAGCAAGCATTCCTGACTCCCAGGGGATGTCTGAGATGAAATAAAAATTATTTTATTCGCTTTATTCCACTGCGTATGATCTCGGAATCTCCAACACTATGTGTTATTCATCATTTTTCTCATGTATTGACATAACATAAATTAAACCATATGAAAATTAATTAAAAGTTTTGAAATTACAAAGCTTCATTGCTCTAGTTTTCTCTCCGCTCCACATCTTGTCTTTTTTTTTGAAATGTGCACGTGAAAGTGTCTATGAATAAAGGCTCGGTCCCTATTTCCTTGGTCTAAAAATATTATTAAAAATAATAAAATAAAACAGATTGGATTTAAAATATAGGGGTTTAAAAAATATCAATCTATGTTTATGTTAATTGGTATTGATTGAGCCTCCTGTATACGTTGCAAATAAAATGCCAGAATTATAAGTTTGATTTTTTTTATTATGTTCACTCTTTCGTTTGCTTTCCTCAAATTCCTAAGATTTAACAATCATATCCCAATTCTCCTCGGAAATGCAGTTTGGTTTTTCCCCTAGCCTTCGCATGACATAATACGTTTATGGTGTAATTGTCACATTTTTTAAATCCTCTTTATTTCCAATTCTTCACTCTCATCCCAAGTGAATATCCACTGTAATAGGAAAAAAAGAAATTGGTTATCTTCACTGTTATTTTATATATCAAATGATTGGAATAGTTTTGCTTGAACTCATTCCACCACATAATTTTTGTTTGTTTCGGAGTTCTCGTATAAGTTATTGAAACCCACTCCAATGGTTATTTATTATTCTATTAATCTCGTGAATAATATGTACATAATTTATAAATCTAACATAAAATAGAACAAACAGTGTTAAATAATTAAGATAATTGAAAAAATAATGTCTCATAAAAAAACATGTAAAATTTAAATATTGAGTAATTACGAATCTCTGCAAGGGGCTACCAACTCTTGGATGTAGGATCGTTGGCATCGCTAGAGAGGGGGGGGGGTGAATAGCGATTCGTTGATTTCTTCACTTAGATTCATCATGCTTGTCTACAATCGTTAGTACGCAACGGAAATACAAATACTCATACAAATATAAGCACACAACACAACACAAACACGACATACGAATTTTACATGGTTTGAAACATTAGTTCTTACTCCACGGTCAAGCCCTAGCGAGCTCTAGTGATGCACACCACCACTAAACTTTCTCATTCTCGAAAATACTCCGGAGGTGGAGAAACCTCTTACAATAGAGCTTACAATAATAATAACTAAATACAAGATGTAGAAATGAAGAAACAAAATCACTTTACATGAATGCCTTTGCTTGATTGTTTGTTTTGGTTGTGTTGGAGAATGCCCTAGAAGGTCCAACCTTAGTTTTTACTCCACGGTCGAGCCCTAGTGAACTCTAGTGATGCATATCACCACTAAACCTTCTCCTTCTCGGAAATACTCTGGAGTTGGAGAAACCTCTTACAATAGAGCTTATAATAATAACAACTAAATACAAGATGTAGAAATGAAGAAACAAAAATACTTTACACGAATGCCTTTGCTTGATTTTTTTTATTTTGGTTGTGTTGGAGAATGCCTTAGAAGGTTGGAATGCAATAACACTTTGCCTTCTAACTCCCTAAGAATCGGCGCCAACAAACATCCATAAGCCTCTTTCTTATAAGCCTTGTCGAATCCTCTAAGTTTCCTATCGCCACTCACAATTTTGAACATTGCAACACAACGGTTGCTTCGCCAGTCAAGGCGCCACTTCAACTGATAACCCAGTTGAGGTGCTGGTCGAGTCTGTCTTGCTTCTAATTGGTTGTTTTCATGACTGTCCCATATCCAGTCGAGGTGTCAGTCGAGTGATCCAGTCAAGGCGTCATCTCGACTAGTGCTCCAACATGTCTCGCTTTTAAGTGGTTACTGTCATGCCTACTCCTAGATCCAGTCGAGGTGCTGGTCAAGTGCCTCTAGTCGAGGTGCCACCTCGACTAGATTCTAGTCGAGGTGTTGGTCGAGTGCTTCCAGAGCACTACGCACCCGAGCTCCACTAGTCCACCTACTTCCAATCGAGGTGTCACCTCGACTACTATCCCAGTCGAGGTCACTTTGTTTCTGTTTGCTTGCAAACGAAGCTCAATTGACTAGAACGAACTGGCAGTCGATTGGTATACCTCAACACTGAGGTTTAACACCCCAAGTATGATCCTTTCATACTTGATACTCACGCTAGACTTACATCTAAGCCTTCTAGCCACCTCCATTAGCCTCACACCTCTAGGATACGTCTGAATTCTCCATGACTCATTCATCCTTGCGTTAGCTTTTAAGTTCTTCCATCGGCTATGTCATGCTACCAAGTCTGCCTTTTCCAATAGGACATGCCTTCGGAACTTCACTACTAAGAGGTCATACCTCTGGGGCTTCACTGCTAAGAGACCATGCCTCTGGGACTTCACTCGCCAAGCACGGTCTCCCAGACTTGTTGGAACTCCCCTCGTAAACTCCCCGTTGGTCTTTCCAGCACCAAGTGTCCGGGTTCCTTAACCGACTTGGATTTCTCTAATAATCTCCCTCATATGACCTTGAATGTCCCATACCATCCACTAGTCATATAGTCAAACCATATTATAAACCATTGTCGAACATCAAAACTCTACTCGAGTCTGGTCAGTTGTGACTTGGGACGATTGCACCAACATTGAATATCTTCCCTCACAATAAGTGAGTGTTGCACTGAAGGCACTAGGGAAAATCCATTAGTAAGTCTTTGTTGAGAATGAGAATATCCTACAATTGGAGGAGGGGTGATGGTATATTGCCTGCAAGGGAATTAAATTGCAAAGGTGTTGAAGTGGATTGCGATGGTGAAAAGTGTGATTTTCCATTAATATTTCATCTATAACTGCCACAATAAAATTATCAATCATAATTATTAGAATAATAAAGTAGAAAATAATTGCATTTTCATTGGATGTATAACGAAGACATGAAAAAATTTACCATATTTAAATTAAAGTACTAAATGGACAAAATAATATACCAATATGTCAAAAAATTCCTCCAATAATTAATCTATAGAAAAAACAATACATTAATAGATAAAATATATAAAATTAAGAACGAGACATAAATAGATAACTATTTGAGCTATTAGAGTTATATTTTTATAATTTACAACTAAATGTACTCACATAACCAATATCATAATATATGAAGACCAATACTAAAATTTTAGTATGATACTGAATAAAACTTATCTATAATAAAAAATCAAAGTCCTCATTATCATTTTCATCCTCATCATCTGTCTCTTCAATATCATTATCATCATTCTCATCATCTGTCTCAAAATTAAATTCCTCATCTTCAATAATTTCATTTACAACAACGTGTATCACTACTCTGGTGGGATCTCGTTACATTGGTTTATTATATTCTTCGGTCTGAGATGTGTTCACAACTTCCTCTTGCGATATGATGTGTCTTCCTAATGTTCCTTATTTTTTTCATTTTTTTTACAAACAATCCATCAATCAATTTTATCACGTTTCAAACTAGGATATGAAGCATAAAATACTTGAATCACTTATTATACCAACACAAAGGGTTCATATCTCTTATATAATTTCTTATAATTTATTTTAACTAAATTAAACTGTGGATGCACCTTCATACCTTTGTTAGGGTCAAATCAGTGACACATAAATAAAATAACTCGTAATTCTAGTTCAGGGTATTATACCTCTAAAATTTCATCCAATAAATCATACAAATCATTTCTTGCGCCTTCGTCATTAGATGACTGAATACAAACCTCACTATTTATTTTAATTTTTCCTATTCTATATTCTTGAGTATGAAAATTATATCTGTTTATGAAATATACCAACCAAATTTGTACCATTGATTTTGGACCCATGATAGATGGATTAGCAATTCTTGCTCAATGTGAGCTTGATTATTATGAATCTAAAATCAAATAAATGTGCTAAAGTCAATATTTAAGCAATTGATTATATACTACTTACATATTTTTTGAACTATGGTACAAATTCTTCATCGTATAAGTAATCAAACTCATGTGCTGGAAGTTCAGAATATAAATTTTGAAAAATCCTACTATAAAAAAATTGTAACAAAAAAAATTTATGACATAAGAAATACATTATATAGCAAATATATACTAACTCAAAATATAACATTACTTTTGGACAGTTTAGTAAAATATATGTATGAGATGTCTGTCATTCTTGACCAGTTAAGTATCTATATGTACATGGTCTACACGGTTGACCGAGGTAGTTAAAAATTGAGAATGACTTCACATTTGAATCAATATGACCCTCATCATTCTTCTCGCTCTCCGTCTTTTGCACTGAACATGAGATTCAAAATAATTTTGAAACAAAAATTATAACTTCCTCCACAATAGATACATTAACAATAGAAGTCTTAACACGTACCTTATTTTTCACTTTTTTCTTCAAATGATATAGGAATCTAATTGTATTAGAAATTAATATATAATAAAATTATTCATTTTATAATGTACTGATAACAAAATATAGAAGATGAAAAATTCACCTTTCAAATGGATACATTCATCGAAATTAAACATGACCTCCAACTTTAATCTCATATGACAAGTGAACCAAAAGATATTCCATAGAATAAAAAAATAATGGTGAAAATATTATTTCTAAATTACATAAAATAATTGGAATGTCTTTTTCTAATGTCTCCATATATGAATGTCTCAACACTATCGAGCAAATATCATCAAGAAAAATATTTAATTCTCTAATGACACCTCATATAAAATTTGGTAAGATTTTCTTAAAAACAATAGGAATTAACCTTTACATGAATATATGACAGTTATGTTTTCAAACCAATCAATTTACATTCCTTTATATTGACGCGTCTTTCAAGATTAGAGACATAACCATCAAGAAATCTCAATGATTTCAACCATTCACAAATAATCTCTCTAATATTTATTCAATATATAAACTGCTTTTGACTTTGGTCCCTTACTACTTTTATTGACATCAAGAGTAAGTTGTTTACAAAAGAGACATATATTTTTTCTTGCATTCAGATTATTTTTCATTTTTCAGTAGTATCCATCACGGTATTTATCAGATTATAAAAAATATTCTTCTCAATATGCATTATGTTAAGATTATGATGAATCAAATGACTCTACTAATATAGTGAATCTCAAAATATACTTTGTTTAGTCCATTTATACGCACTTCCATACTCATATGTTGTAGCATTTGATTCTTCAATAACAGATGAAAAGTTAAGCACTCTATCATATGTATTCACCAATTAATTTTAATAGTAGAGGTGTTCTTTCAATTTTATTCTTAGTGAATTCTTTTTTATTCTTTATGAATTCATGGTTTGATAGTAAAAATTGTCTCTGACAATCAAAATAATTGACTTTCTTTCCATGTTTAAATCTGAATGACTTTGATTTCTTCATACATATTAGACATCCCAAGATCCCAATGGTACTCCATCCTGATAACATACCATAGGCCAAAAAAATAATTTACGATCCAAAGAAGAGCAACTTTCATTACGACATCTGATTAGTATGAACATCATATATAGAAACACTCTCATTTCATAATTATTTCAGCTCCGCAATCAGTTGTTGCATGTAAATATCTATTAACTTCTTCGGATTTTGCAGGTCAAGAATAATCAATGTTAAAATAGTGTTTTCATACACGTACCAAATGGAAAATTATACGAAATTAAGATAATTGACCAATAAGAATAAGTTCTTTCTGATTTGCTAAATGGAGCAAATCCATCAGCACGGAGACCTAACATAATGCTTTGAGTCTCCTTCACAAACTCAGGATATGTTCTATCAAAAATTTTCCACACCTCTGCATCTGATGGATGACACATTAACCCTTCATATATTTTATGATTTACATACCAAGTCATGTATTCAACAGTGACCTTTGATGCATAAAACCTTTATAATCTATGAGTTAAAGATAAATAAAATATATATCTGTACGATTTACATCGCTTATTACAACCAAATCTCCTGGTACTCTTGTACCTACATTGATTACAGAATTTACAAATATTTGTATCTGCATTATCTCCCAAATATAACATATAATCATCTCTACAAACATCAATTCTTTCAATCGTAAGATCTAATTCTTTTACAAGTTTTTTCATATTGTAGAAATCATTGGGCATTAGTGATCACACAACAATACTTCTTCAATAACCGAAACAAAATCATTAAAACAATCTTTCGACATATTATACTCAGCTTTAATATTCAACAACTTCGCGATTTGGTATGACTGTCACAACCAGACCATACGGATTCATCTGCAGCTCTTAACACTTCCTGGAATTAAAGATATGATTCATTATTTGCATTTTCATCAATATCTATTACTTCTGCTTCCCCCAATGGTGATGCATAACTAATATATATTTGTTCAAATGTTTGAGAAAAATTAGAACTTGCAGCACTAAGTTCGGGAATCAAATTTTTACCCGCTGCATCAATTATCATCCTCTGATATGGATTTAATTGATCATAATATCTATAATTCCAACTTATTGATATTTGTATATTTCGTTCATCCTCTTTATCAGATATGAACGGTTCACCATGACATGTTCAATTATAATAATTTAGGGTAGAACCAAATCTACAAAGATATTCTCAAACTTTATCACGCTTTAAAAATTTACTATTATGACACTTTTTATAAGGACACCTTAATTTATTTCATCCATAAACTCAACATTACTATAAGCAAAATTCAAAAATTATTCCAGTCCAATAATAAATTTATCCGTTAAACTCCGATGTTTAGGTAAGTTCTTTTTATACATCCAACTCTTTTCTTTCTTTATTTTTTTTTTGTTTCCGAATTTATATCAAAGATTATTTATATTCTCATTATTTTGCATCGATACTAATTATTGAACAACCAATTTATACTTAAAATAAATTCTTCTAATACACATTTATTTTTGATATGATATTGAGTTATAAATTATAACATATCAAACTAATAATGAAGTTTGTAGTAAAAGAAATACATAAAAAGAATATTATATTTTAGAATGATAATCGTAAAAATTTCGAATAGAGAGTACCTTAACTAATGGAAGCAACTGATGAGCTGACAGCAGAAGGTTTTACGTACGTGCCGATCACTTGAAGGACCAACAACCATGCGATAAATTTAAAAGAGATAACATATTAAAATTGTACACTTTATATTAAATATTTTAAAGGATTTAAATGACACGTTAGTCTGACAAACCACACACCTAGCCATCCGCACAGCTCGGTTGGGCAGGGCCATCACGCGTGGCCTAAAAGGCCACCAGCTAGCGCAATCGACCGATAGGCAAGAAGATCACTCGACTTAGCAACAATGCATATCGGCTGCCTGGAGGCAAGAAATGTGGCATGCCAATCCAACTAGGTTTGTGCAATCGGTTATAACCGAATCGATTAAACCAAAACCGAATAAACCATTTTTTAAATTCATCAAATCGATCGAAAAATTCAAGAAAATTGAATCGGTTAAGGTACAAAAATCAATTAATTTGTTTAAAAATAAAAAAATAATTTTTCGCTATCAGTCGATTGATAAACATATCAGTCGAGAGTTCAGGCATATGAGGAAGCTAGGGTTCACATCGGATTATAAAAGAAATGAATATCAGTTGACTGATATAATAAATCAGTCAACTGTATTAACTGTAGCAAGATACAGAATGTTTCTGAATCAACTGCACAACTCGACTGTCAGACTATCAGTCGACTGTTGTGATATATTAGTCGACTATCTAACAATCTGTGACTTGCTTAGGGAGTCAAGAGTTCGAGGTGCTCGGGAATTCGCGATTTTAAAGTTGAGGTTCGAGGAGATTAGTCGATTGTTTATAAAATCAATCAACTGCTAAGAGCATATCAGTTGAATGATATACTCCAGTTTGGTTAATTGATTAAATCGATTTTTTTGTTGTTTCAAAACTGAAACCGAACCGAAAAAATCGATATTTAAAAAAATGAATTCTCAAATAAGCCAAATCGAACTTTTCGGTTCAGTTGGTTTGTTCGGTTTAACCGAACTTTTGCTCACATTTAAATCCAACAATCTATGTGAGTTGGTAGCTCGACTCAGTTGCTTGCGTTGCACTAGAATCAGTGCATCACTTGCATGACCTTGTGGGTGTGACACGTGGGGGCCGACAGCCGTGTTGCACGAGGGGGGGGGGGGGGGGCGACGACCTTGTTGTGTCGGTGTGCCACTGCGCGAGGGGCGATAGACCTGCTCATTGGTGTGCCATCGCACGAGGTCCGACGGACCTACTGTGAGGTCGTCGAGGGTCCCGATGCACGCCAGGAGCACCCTGCCGCACCAATCCGGTGATCCATCGCCCGATTTGAGTAGATATGATGGTGGATCGTTAGATTTTGAGAGAGGGAGAGAGAGAGAAAGGGGGGAACACATATCTTTCTTCCGCCAAGCCTGCAACCAATCAAGCGCTAGCGAACACCATGAGAAGGAAACAGGAGTGGTTATATGCAAGTTTTGCAACGAAATATATTTCATTGCAGAATTCATGACAACTTTGTGACGAAAGTTAAAATTCATTATAAAATTTGTGACGAATTCAAATTTTGTGATGAATATGAGATTCGTTGCAGATTTTGCAATGAATTTTAACTTTCTTCACAAAATTTACGATGAATTTTATATTCGTCATAGATTTTGTGATGAAAGTTAAAATTTGTTGCAAAATTTGCATTTAGTAATCTACCTCTTTCAACGAATATGACTACTTTTTAAAAAATCATTGAAAAATAGTGACGAAAATATTTCATCGTGGAAAATTCGTCACAACTTTTGCGATGAAAAAGGAATTCGTTGTAAAGTTACAACGAAATAAATATTTGTCGCAAGATTTGCAATGAAAATGAAATTCGTCTTAAAATTTTGCGACGAATTTATGCTTCATTGCAACATTTTGCATCGAATTCTATTTTTGTCGTAAATTTACGGTGAATATTTTTTTCGTCACAAAATTTGCGACGAATATTTTTTTGACATAAAATTTGTGACAATATTGGTTTTTCGTTGTAAATTTTGCGACGAAAGTGAAAGTCATCATAATTTTTGCTATTTTACAATAAAATCACTTTTGTTGTAAATTTCGTTGCTAATTTATGATGATTTTTTGTTTCCTCACAAATTTTGTTAAAAATTTGCAACAAAATATTTTTGTCTTTGAAATTTGTAGCTAAATCAATATTTTTTTTTGTTGTAGTTAAAATTATTCATGCGAATATTTTCTATTGTATTCCGATGATCGATAAAAAATTTCTATGGAACAAGATCGATTATTTTCGAGATTAATCGGATTTAAAACTTAAATATCTAGCACTAATTTAAAAAAAAAGTATGAGACGTTGGAAGCGTCCATAGCACGAAATTTCTATGAAATACATAGCTTGCAAATCAAATCAAGGACATTAATTTTATATATTAAAATTTATTATTAAATATTAATGTATATAATTTAATAAAATTTACTAAAAATATCACTTTAATTTTTTTTCTTATTTATATATTTTATTTTAATTTCTTATATTTTTAATTAAATCAGATGTGCAAAAAAAAAATCATTAAAGTTCAAATTCCTATACCTAATTTATAGTTCAGATTTATTTTATGAAAAAAATAATCTATCTTCAAAATTGTACAAAACTTATACATTTGTATTATAAAAAAACGCTTTATTCGTAATTTTTTGTCCAGAATATGTTTTACCTTAAAGTTGTTTTGTTCAAAATAGCTTTACCTTTTTTTCTTTAATTTTTTATTCTTTGAATAAACTAATTAGAAGATAAAAATTGAAAGAAAAAGAAGAAAAAAAAAAGAAAGAGAAGACAAGAATTTTTTTAATAGCTAATTAAAAGAGAGAAAAAAAAGATAAAAGTTAAAGAAAAAGAAAAATTTAATAAAAAATTTAAAAAATTGCTTCATCCAAACTAACTCCATCTTATTTTTTTTATTTCGGTTTTTTATTTTTTATATGCTAATTAGAAGTAGAAAATAAATAAATAAATAAAAGAAAATTGGAAAAGAGAAGTGAAAAAAATATAATAGAAATTTTGAATAAAATTATTTTTTATTTTAAAAAGGAATAAATGATTAAAAAAAGAAAATTATGGGCAGGTAATATTTTGTTAAGATGGACACCGTTCTCATGATATCAATTAAAAAAAAAAAAATTTGTCCTCTAGCCTGGATGAACTAACTAGCAATGTTTATATTAGTCTCAAAATTATTCTATGCTCTTAATTCGTTGATAAAATTGACGAAGAATTTTTGAATTTAGATAAGAATTTTAAATTTTATATCGAAATTCAATTCTTATTCATCTGTAATAATATCTTTATCACTCTAATCAATCTCAGGGGATAGCCAGTGATAAGTCTGAAGCAACTCTTGTCTTGTTCAATTTTGGAGGTTATGACTCTCTGGTAGACTTTCAGACTTGCCATCCTGGGTCACGATTTACCTCCACCTGTGAGCGTGAGGGGACCACTAATATGACGATTCCATATTTTTTTTATCACTCTAATCAACAAATCGTTCCGAGAGAAAAAAAAATAACAAAGACGTTTGATGAATTTTCAGAGTATCATAATTTAAATTTCAACTTAGAGAATGTTGTGGGATGAAAATTATGAATGTTGCCTGCTGTCGTAAAGTATTTTGGAATTTATCTATTGGATCAATCAAAAAATTCTCTAAAATTTAATACATTGATTATTAAAATAAAAACAATTAATTTTGTAAATTGCCCTGCTTTCTTTCCTTTCTTTTCCTAATAAACACAAATTTCAAAGTTTAATTTCATTTCGTTTTGGCTCTTTCTAACCTAAACACATTTATTTCCTTAATTTCATCGCCTTACAAAACAATCATTCTTCTAGATACATTTGATTCAATTCTATTTTATTTTATTATCATCAGAGTATCCTAATCTTCAATTCAATTAATCTTTGAATATGATCGATTTTGTTCCACTGACTAAAACACTTCGTCAACAGCTGAATTAAATAAGATCGAAGCCTAAGAGATCTCCATCGACCATTAATTAAAGATAATTAGAAAAACGTTCACAACTTCTTTCCAGTTTAATCCGAACTCCGCAATCGTATCATTCTTGAATGACAATCCAACGATGAAGCCATATTTCATCCACCGAGTAAACTTCTAAATTCTATCTAAATTCGTCATCGAATAATATCGCACCATATCTCCGAGAACTTCAGTCCCATTTTAACTCCTTATATTAATTATATCTAATAATGTACGTTCACTAAATTCATAGATTATTTACCAAAATATATTTTTTTTATAAAAAAAAATAATTATCCTAAATGTAAGTTACAAATTTTTTTACTTTATTTTTAATATATTAAAATATGTTCTCGATTGTTGTCAAATGAATTCATCTATTCTTTAGGAATAATACATATCAATTTGAATTTTATCGACTAAAATAATTCGTACTTAAAAAAAAAACTAAACCAACAATTAGCTTTTACTAAACCAATCTGGGGTAATTAATAGAGCATCCAATCTATTAATGGCGACGCACAGCGTATATTAATCTTCCTGCTCCAGAATTGCGGGAGAAAAAGGAAACAGATAAAAGAAAACCAATAAAATCCCAGCAAATTAGGAACAAAAACTAAGAATAGAAATTGTTTCATCTCTCTCTCGCTTTTTTTTTTTTTTATTTCAGAAGAAAATTTGAAATATTATCAAATCTAATCCGAACGTCGTCACGAATTGCTCCTTTTTGAATAAATACTGACTGTATTTTTTTTTTTGTCCTTTTTAGATGGTCTCTTCCTTTGATTATTGTGGATAGAATCCATTTTTTCAGAGAAGAAAAATCCAAACAATGACAGCTTTTACGATCTTATTTTTCATAGTTTAATCCACAAGTTCCGTGGAGAAAATATGGCAGGTATGTGAATGTGAAGCCCTTATGGCTCCTAGATAATTTGTGGTCTGCTTTATATAACAAAAGTTCGAGGAAGACCATCTCTCTGGCGTGGTACGAGAAACATCAGCAGCCATGGCGAGTGAGGACTGCAGTGGCAGCGCAGAGAACGGGTTCAGGTTGCCGGAGGTCAAGTTCACTAAGCTCTTCATCAATGGAAGCTTTGTGGACGCCGTTTCAGGTGGGCAAAACTTGTTGCAGCAGAGATTTCCCTGGTCATAGAAATCAATGGCGTTCTTTTGTCTTCTTATATATTTTTTTTTTAAGAAAAGTTTGAATTTGTCGTTGCTTTCGAGTAAGAAGGCACCGGATTTTTGACAAATTTTGATTGCAAACATGCTGAATGTTTGTCACACTTTTGATGGACGAATCACATTTATCTTTTGTTTTTTCTTGTTTTTTTGTTGAACAAACAAACAAGAGATGTGCAGTTCATCCTTGGACTTACCGTGGAGGAAGAACACCTAGTTCTTGCTAGCAACTGTTTGAGGAAATTCCTTTGTTTCAATTATTTTACTAAAAGTTTTAAAGAAACTTTAACAAAAGAAACACAACAAATAAATCTCAATCTCTCATGAGCAAATCATGTGTCTGTTCTTTTACTTTTTTTTTTTTAATCTTTTATACAGTGAAATGGTTCACAGAGTGGTAGCCTTGTTCTTTGTTTCAGGGAAGACTTTTGAAACGATAGATCCTCGCACAGGAGATGTGATTGCCGAGATTGCTTCCGGCGACAAGGAGGATGTAGACTTGGCAGTTGCAGCAGCCAGAGATGCCTTCGACGAAGGAAAGTGGCCTCGCTTGCCGGGCTATGTATGTCGTCTCTCCCTTGTTGCTTGCATCCATTGTTGGAATCGTGTGATGCCAAATCATGGAAAATACTGGCTCAGCAAACTCATTTTCAATGGAATTCAGATGTTTTTGGAATTGTCTTGACCATTTGAAAACCAATCAACCTTTTTTCTCTTTTCATTCTGTGACCAGCAAAGGGGGAGGATCATAATGAAATTCGCAGACCTGATTGAGCAACATGCAGAAGAATTGGCTGCACTGGAGTGCTTTGATGCAGGAAAACCTCTTTTGCTCAACAAGTTTGCTGAACTTCCAATGGTTATAAGCATGTTCCGATACTATGCCGGCGCAGCCGACAAGATCCATGGCGAGACACTAAAATTAGCACAAGAACTTCAAGGGTACACATTGAAGGAGCCTATTGGAGTAGTCGGCCTTATAATTCCATGGAACTACCCAATGGTCTTGTTTGCTTTAAAGGTTGCCCCTGCCCTCGCAGCAGGTTGCACCATGATAGTTAAGCCAGCTGAACAGACTCCACTCACAGCTCTCTACTGTGCTCACTTGGCCAAACAGGTTTGGTGCTCAGATACCATTTGCACACGGATTCGGCATTTCGGTATCGATATCTGAATGTCTATGCAAGAAGATAATAACATTGCATTCTGATATGGCAGGCAGGCATTCCTGATGGAGTTCTCAATGTTGTGACTGGGTTTGGAAGTACAGTTGGTGCTGCAATCACTTCTCATATGGATGTGGACAAAGTGATTTCTGATCAATGAAAAATTCTTTAAAATTTACATCTGTTCATACTGATTCAGTTCTCTTTGATCACAGGTTAGCTTTACTGGATCTACAGAAACAGGACGTGTTGTGATGGAAGCTGCAGCTAGAAGCAATTTGAAATCTGTGTCTCTAGAATTGGGCGGCAAGTCGCCACTCCTGATCTTTGATGATGCAGATATAGACATGGCCGTCGAACTTGCTCGTCAAGCAACATTTTTCAACCAGGCAAGGATGGTTCCCCAACACAGTCCTTAGTCCCTAGTGTAAATTTTCTTACGATTCATCAATTCTATAATTACAAAGAAGATCTTGAATATTATGATCTTCACATCTATATCAAAATCAAAATCTATAATGAGAAATAAAAAAAAAACATATCCGAATCCATAACTCAGTGAAGTAGGTTCTTAATTTATAAGAACTTTTTCTCTCCTCTCTAACTTTTTTCTTTAATTGTATCATTTGATGATTAAGAATACTAATCTTTCTTCCACCTTCACAATTCTCTTCTCACTCTCCTTTACCACCTACTTAGCCATCACTTTAAATCTTTCATTTATCTTTTATAAAAAGAGAGAGTAGCGGATTTTATTTGATTAATAAATAAAACCCTTGACTTTAATTCTTATTAAGCCATAGCAACCATCACATTAGGCCCTATTATATTAAAGTCAATCCTATAAATTACATGGGCCACAATAGATTATTATTAAATAATCTAACACCTAGTCCTTACTGCCACTGACATCAATGTTGATTGCAAAATATACAGGGTGAAATTTGTGTGGCTGGATCTCGTGTCTTTGTTCAAGAAGGCATCTATGATGAATTTGTGAAAAAGATAACATTGAGTTCTAAAGAGTGGGTCGTAGGAGACCCTTTCGATCCCCGCGTTAATCAAGGACCTCAGGTAGCCATTCTTGAAGTGTTTTGTCTCCCACTTTACTTTCACAAGTATGTTGTTAGTTGTTGTTCATGAATGCCTTCCCCCTATCAAGGTCGACAAGAGGCAATTCGATAAAATTCTCAGCTACATTGATCATGGAAAGAGAGAAGGAGCAACCTTATTGACAGGAGGAAAGCCTTGTGGTGAGAAAGGATACTACATTGAACCTACAATCTTCACAGATGTTAAGGTAAACATATACTGTTTTTGACACATTATCAGATTCTTTGAGGTTGTTAATTCTCTCATGCCGGTTCTTTTCCTTTTCGCAGGACGATATGCTGATAGCGAAAGATGAAATATTTGGACCTGTTATGTCCCTCATGAAGTTTAGGTACTTCATACTAATTCTTCCTGACTCCTCATGATTGATTCATATACATCTTGTTCAATTATCTCTTTTGTTAGTACTGTCGAGGAGGCAATTCAGAGAGCCAATTGTACAAAGTATGGGCTTGCGGCCGGGATCGTGACGAAAGATTTAAACATCGCAAACCGGGTTTCAAGATCGATTCGGGCAGGCATCATCTGGGTCAACTGTTACTTCGCATTCGATAACGATTGCCCTTTTGGTGGATACAAGATGAGTGGGTTTGGAAGGGACAGTGGACTGCATGCATTGGAGAAGTATCTCAAGGTCAAGTCTGTAGTTACTCCAATCTATGGTTCCCCATGGCTGTAGTAGTTCTAAGAGGCCTTGAGACTATTGAATAAATAGTGAACTATTTTTCGATCTTGTTTGGCTTATATATGGCCTGCAAGATTTGAAACATCAGGTGATATTTTCGTCGGTGTGATAAGAAACAAAAACCAGGCAAAAAAGCTATTTGGCACTTGTGATCTTTTTTTTTTTCAGAGATCTTATTTGGAATAAGTTTTCCATCTTGAATCATTTTGTTTAATTCTATTGTTTGGATGGATTATGACACATTGAGATTGAGAGGCAAAGAGAGCAAGAGTCATCATTTTTTTAAAAAAAAATTACATAAGATACTCTTAGGCAGACTTAATTACAAAGAAGCTTCTTTCCTAAAGTGGCTTGACATGCTATAAGATTTAACTTATTTAGACTTTTTATATGATATCAGAGTTGATTCTTTCACCTTTAGTCTGTATTTACCCCATAGAGAAGAGAGAAGAGGGGAAAAAGTTGTTGACTTGTTTACTATGGGGAAAAGGAAAGAAGAGGGAAAGAGAATGAGCAAAAAGAACACGCAGAGACAACAAGAAAATGGATTGCTCTTGCTCTCCCTCTCACAAACTAGGTAAACAGCAGGTAATTATATCTCTTTATTTGTAGTTAATTCTAGGCAAAATTATGATTAGTGGGTTGATACGGTAGAAATCCACTGTTGAATTTGGATGGTGATACCTAGTGATACCCAGGTAAGACTAAAAGACGAGATTTAAACAAACAGGATGAACCCACTGCGAATGTCGAACTTCTCTTATATATACCGGACGCCCTGCGTCTCGGCTCGGACTTCTCTTATATATACCGGACGCCCTGCGTCTCGTCTCGGACTTCTCTTATATATACCGGACGCCCTGCGTCTCGGCCCGGACTTCTCTTATATACCGGACGCCATGCGTCTCGGATCGGATTCCTCTCATATCAGACGCTCCGCGTCTCGGCTTGGATTTCCTTTATATCAGGCTCTCCGCATCTGAAGTAGAAGAGTTGTAGGAAGAAGGATCCATTTTATTTAAAGCTAAGGAGGAAGGCCATGTCAGCAAGTTGAAGGAGCATATTCACCTTTGAAAGGATAAATCACTGACAAGGTTCAGAGGAATGTCTGAGGCATTAATAGAGAATGGTTTCCCATCAACCGTGCGTCGTGTATTAATTACTGCTCTCGTCCAAAGGACAGATTTCCCTGTCAAGATCTCAAGGGATTAGCCGCAACATTAATTGAGACTTGTCTCCTATCAACCGCACGACGTGTAGTAATTGCAGCCCACGCGCGGGAGGCAGTCCAAGTAACAATGATTATACTGTATGGTCCATTAGGCCCCGTCACTTCTGTGGATAGAGCTCCTCGAGAACAGAACATCCCTTCTATATATAAGACCCTCTTGGGAAAGGGGGAGGTAGGTTTTTCCAAACATTGATACTAGTTGCTTTGAGTTCCTCTTTCCTCTACCAGCTAAGTTCTGTCTTGAGCGTCGGAGGGGCCGTGCCGAGATCTCTCTCGACACCCTTAACCGATTGCTACTGCGCAGGCTCTCCATTCGGCTTGGCCCACATCATTCTGCTCTGCTACATGGCAGTGTTGATCTTCCATAATCAGCTCAACGATTACGGGTTGCGCACCTCTCTGCCAAAGCGCGATTGCGGTTTACGGCTTACGCTGCTGGATACCTCGCCATCACGGCCTCGCCGCATCATAATTGGCGCGCCGTCAGGAAGTTAAAAAACAAAACGCCTGAGGCAAAGATGACAGACCAAGGAGCGAATTCTGGTAATCACAACCTCGCGGGCGAAAGCTTAACGAGGGAAAGCATCATGGCGCTTGTCAAGACAACCATGGAAGACGTCCTACGTGACCTCATCCCTCGGGGAAATCCCCCACCGACAACCCCTTCTAGCCCAGTCCAGGGCCCTACTCCGGCACGTGCGCCTTACTCCAAAGAACTCCACGGTGACTCCCACCGTTTGGCCATCATCCGAAGGTCATCCTCTACCGCCGTCCTCACGATCCTCCGGGAGACGCCTTATATGCACCATCCGAGAAGGATCCCAAAAGGGAAGGCTCGCTATCGCGATCAATCCCCCTCGCTCAAAGATGATAGCGGATGTAATGCCCAAGTCCTTCAGGCCAGTCTGTATAGGGGAATATAATGGCTCGGGTGATCCAGAAGAATATTTGGGAAGGTTTAGAAAGGCGACATTAATCCATAATTACTCGGATGGAGCGAAATGTAAGGTTTTCTCTCTTAATCTAATCGGCCCCGCACAAAGGTGGTTTGACCGACTGCCAGCGGGGTCCATTCATTCTTTCCAAGAACTGTCCTTACTATTCCTACAAAGATTTGCTAGTAGTAAACGGTATCGGCGGACAGCTCAGTACCTCATGATCATAAAACAGGAACGGGGGGAATCTTTAAGGGGCTATTTGCACCGTTTCAACCGAATAGCCGTGGACGTGCCAGATGTCTCACCAAATACAGTAGTAGACGCCTTCTCTCATGGCCTCGTGCGGGGGGATTTCTCCAAATCCCTAATGAAGAGGCCTCCTCCTCACTTTGAAGCCTTGCTGGCCAGAGCGGAAGCATACATCAACTTAGAAGAAGCCGAGAAGGCAGCTGACGGACAACATCGATTGGAGCGGCCAAAACCCCAGAAAAGCATCCAGAAAGTCCCCCCGCCTTTTCAATCATCCGGGGCTCCTGTTTACCCTCCACGGCTTAGGAAGGATAGGATCATTCATACCGTTCGAGAACTGCCGGCCACACCGCAGGAACGAGGTCCTTTCTGCGCCTTTCATCAAGTATACGGTCACTCAACCTGGGAGTGTCGCGTTCTAGCTAATGAGATCAGACAAGTAATAAAGGAACAGCAGGGCGAGACCTCTCGCGACGGGCGAGAGTTTGCCCGACGAAATCTAGCTAGAAGGGCCCCTCAGCCCATTCCCGAACAGCAGAGGCCGGCCCAGGTTCCCCGAAGGTCGCAGGACACTCCAGGGGAGAACCTCCCCTCCCCCCACTCACCTCAAGCACTCAACCCTCCGCATCGGGGGACGATCAACATGATCGCCGGAGGAGCCACTGATGGGGACTCGAATCAGGCCAGGAAGGCTCACGGCCGACGACTAGAAAACATGCAAGTAAGCATCAACCCGACCCTCGTGGATAAACCATCAATCAGGTTTGGCCCTGAAGATTTGCAGGGAATAGTTACTCCTCATGACGACGCCTTGGTGATAAAAGCTACAGTGGCCAATTACGACGTAGCTCGGATCTTCATTGACACAGGTAGTTCAGCTAACATATTGTGTAAAGATACCTTTGACCGTATGCAGCTGGAAACCACATAGCTCCAACCAATAAATACCGCGCTGTATGGCTTCTCGGGGCACGAAGTCACTCCGCTCGGTCGGATCAACCTCCCTCTTTCCTTAGGAGAAGAGTCATCTCGTCGGACGCGGACAGTTACTTTTACCGTGGTGAACGCAGTTTCAGCTTACAACGTCATTTTGGGAAGGCCCGCCCTGCATGCCTTTGAAGCTGCTGTCTCCACTTATCATCAGAAAATCAAATTTCCCGTAGGCAACCAGATAGGGGAAGTAGCCGGAGATCAAACGGCTGCTCGAAAGTGCTATGTGGAGGAGGTTCGTACAGGACTCAGGAAAAGTCAAAAGACAGAGAACGCCCACGTGTACACTTTGAGAGAAGGCTCGCCAATAGAAGATGAGAAAGAAGAAATACAAGTATGGCCAAATCGGCCCGAGCGGGTCCTTCGGATAGCTGCAGACCTTCCGGATGATCTGAAGTGGAAGATGAAGGACTGCCTGATCAGCAACATAGACGTCTTCTCTTGGCCGGATGAACAATATCAGGGCATCCCTCGAACAGTCATGGAGCATAAGCTAAGTATCTTCCCAGGGTCTCGGCCCATTCGGCAAAAAAGAAGGCATTTTGGACCAGAAAAAGACCAAATCATCCGAGCCAAGGTGCAGAAACTCCTGCAAGCTGGATACATCCGAGAAGTACAATTCCCGGAGTGGTTGGCTAATGTAGTACTGGTACCGAAGCCAGGAGGAAAGTGGAGGGTCTGTATAGATTTTAGGGATCTTAATAAAGCATGTCCTAAAGATTGCTACCCCCTGCCTCGAATAGACCAGGTGGTAGACTCCACTGCTGGATGTGAATTAATTTGCATGCTAGATGCCCACCAGGGATACCATCAGATTCCGCTCGCCTTAGAAGATCAAGAAAAGGTTAGTTTCATCACTGCTGACGGGACCTTCTGTTATAAGGTCATGCCGTTTGGTTTAAAGAATGCCGGAGCCACCTATCAAAGGATGATGAATAAAGTATTCCGGCCACAAATAGGCCGAAACCTAGAGGTGTATGTTGATGACGTCCTTATCAAAACTGTCAAAGCCGAAGACATAATCTCAGACATAAAGGAAACATTTGGCACCTTACGACATTATGGGATTCGGTTTAATCCAAGCAAGTGCATATTCGGAGTCCGCGGAGGCAAATTCCTCGGGTACATTGTTACCGAGCGAGGCATTGAAGTCAACCCCGAAAAAGTCCAAGTCTTACAGAACATAACTTCCCTCGCGATGTCAAGGAAGTACTGATTGTTGGGCGAATAATGACCCTCTCAAGATTCATCCCTAAGTCGGCAGAGCGAACCCTCCCTTTCTTCAAAATACTTCGCAAGTCGACTCGGTTCTCATGGGATGATAAATGCGAGCAGGCCCTTGCAGAATTAAAGCAATATATAGCCGGCTTGCCCATATTGGCCAAACCGGTCCCCGGAGAAGAGCTTCAGTTATACCTGGCTTCCTCAGAGGAAGCTGTAGCCTCCGTATTGCTTCGCCAAGAAGAAGGTAAATCACTGCCCATTTACTTTGTCAGTCATTTATTAAAAGGCACTGAAAGCAGGTACACAACTCTGGAAAAGTTAGCTTTGGCCCTGCTAATAACGGCTCGGAAGCTCTGGCCTTATTTTCTATCTCATCCGGTCACAATCCTAACAACAGTGGCATCGGAAGGATAATAAACAATCCGGAAGCATCCACCCGTCTGGTCAAGTGGATCACTGAATTAGCTGAATATGATATCCAGTATCAACCTCGTCCAACTCTTAAAGCGCAAGTATTGGCGGATTTCTTGGCGGAGACATCCGGGGTGGAGAAGAATGAAGAATGGAAAATATATGTGGATGACTCGGCAACCAAACAAGGCAGTGGGGTGGGACTACTACTAATATCCCCCCAAGGGGATGTTATCCGGATAGCGGTGCAGCTCAACTTCCGGGCTTCTAACAATGAAGCCGAATATGAGGCCTTGTTAGCAGGGATGCAAGCCGCCCGTCATCTGGGGGCTGCTCGGATCTCCTTGCATTCCGATTCCCAGTTAGCCGTTGAACAGCTCAGGGGGTCGTTCGACATCAATAACCCAAGATTGAAACGGTACAAACAAGCTTATCAAAGATTAGCCGCGGAGTTTCAAGAGGTAGTTCTACACAAAATACCCAGAGCAGACAACCAGAAAGCCGATGAATTGGCCCGTATGGCTAGTACCCTCGCTGCATGGAGCCTGGAAGACTCCGTAGCCGAGGTGCAGCTCATCTCCAGCATAAACCAAGAACCACTGGTATCTCACAGCTCAGCAGATTGGAGGAAGCCCTTGATTGATTACCTCCAGAGCCGGGTACTACCTGAGAACCTGGCAGAGGCCCGAGTAGTTAAAAGAAGAAGCACTCAGTTCGTCTTAATAGGGGACACGTTGTACAAACGATCTTTTGCTCGACCCTTACTCAAATGCCTCGGCCGGGAGGAAGCAGAGTATGTTATGCGGGAAATACATGAAGGCTGCTGTGGAAATCACGCGGGGGGGATCTCCCTCGCAAGAAAAATCTTATTGGCCGGCTATTTTTGGCCCACTCTGCAGAAAGATGCCTCACATTGTGTACAAGTATGCCTTAGCTGTCAGAAGCATCAAAATTTCTCTCAGAAGCCTGCCGAACTATTGAAGGCCTCTGTTGTCTCTTGTCCGTTCGACCAATGGGGGATGGACATAGTAGGGCCGCTACCTACAGGGCCAAATCAGAAGAAATTCTTGTTAGTAGCTGTGGACTATTTCTCAAAATGGGTAGAAGCAGAGCCGCTGGCTAAGATAACGGAAGAAGCCGTATTAAAATTTCTTTGGAAAAATATAGTATGTCGATTCATCCCGGGAAGTCGTCTCCACAATCCAAGCGCAGGCCGAAAGTTGAAAGATTGGTGTCAGCAGTTGGAGATCCGGCAAGTCTACACCTCGGTAGTTTATCCGCAGAGCAACGGACAAGCCGAAGTCACCAACCGAGAGCTGATTCGAGGATTGAAGACCAAACTCGATCACACACTGAAGGAAGTCGGGTGGATGAGCTACAGTATCTTGTGGGCCTCTGAACTACTCCCAATGACAAGATCTTGGCCTCACTCCGTTCCATCTAGTCTATGGGAGACACTGCTCCTAGAAATTGGCCGAGATCTCCCGAGTATCTCACACACGAGGAAGCCAACCCAGAAAAGAGATTAGTCGAGCTGGACTTGGTGTCTGAGGCCAGAGAACAGGCAGCCAGCCGGATGCAAGCCTTCCGGAGGAAAATGGCCCAAGCTTACAACAAAAAAATAGTACCTCGCTCTTTTCAGCCGGGAGATTTTGTATAGAAAAAAGTCCAACCAGCCGGGGAGGTTCGTAAATTATCATCCCGATGGGAAGGCCCGTACAAGGTCATCAAGAAACTCAGCTCAGGCGCTTATTACCTCCAGGATAGGGAAGGAAAGGAACTCGGCCGGCTTTGGAATGCTTTCCATTTGCGGCCTTATTATGCTTGACAGACTCCTGTGTAACAAGGTGCCTCATAATGAAAGTTCCATGAGATCTCTTTTCCAGGAAAATTACAGCCATCTTCCTTGGGTATCGCTTTTCAGCTGGTCCCAAGTGTTCTCAATACGGCCATCTTCCTTGGGTATCGCTCCTCAGTTGGTCCCAAGTATTCTCAATACGACCATCTTCCTTGGGTATCGCTTCTCAGCTGGTCCAAAGTATTCTCAATATGGCCATCTTCCTTGGGTATCGCTTCTCAGCTGGTCCCAAGTGTTCTCAATACGACCATCTTCCTTGGGTATCGCTCCTCAGCTGGTCCCAAGTATTCTCAATACGACCATCTTCCTTGGGTATCGCTTCTCAGCTGGTCCATCTTCCTTGGGTATCGCTTCTCAGCTGGTCCCAAGTATTCTCAATACGACAATCTTCCTTGGGTATCGCTTTTCAGCTGATCCCAAGTATTCTCAATACGGCCATCTTCCTTGGGTATCGCTTCTCAGCTGGTCCCAAGTATCTTAAATGCGGCCATCTTCCGTGGGTATCGCTCCTCAGCTGATACCAAGTATTTTCAATACGGCCATCTTCCTTGGGTATCGCTTCTCGGCTGGTCCCAAGTGTTTAATACGGCTATTCTCTATGGGTGTCACGGATGTTTCCTTGGAGCTGCCTATCAATGGTAACCGAGGTTTCGAGTATTCGGCTATGTCCCACATATCGTTAAAGACAGTACACTTGGCTCCCAAGTCCTCCGGTTAGTAACTCATTTCGGTTAGTTTCTTATTATACGAAGTACACTCGATGCTATATTACAAGAACAATTAGAGATTACTAGATTTTATATCAAAAAGATGGACATTTCTGCTTAAAAAAGGCTGCTAGGGCTACAAAATTCCTTAGTTACAAAAGACTGCAAAAAGTAACCGACTAGACTAGACCTACACTACTGAGGAGGACCCCCTAAAGCCGAATCCGGTGTCTCGTCGACAAGACGTTGCAAGTCCAAGAAGTCGGCGGAGACCCCCTCGGGTGGGTACCCGGCCTCCTTGAAGTGCCGGATTGCCCCCTCGTAGCCTATCTCTAGGAGGTCTAGAGTACGACCTCCTAGGATGTCCGCAAATTCTTCCGAAGCAAGGAAGGTTTTCTTCCGCTTCTCCCACCGGCCTTCCTCGCCCGACCGGTAAGAAACGAGCTCCTCTCTGGCCTTCTCGGCTCGATCCGACAGCTCGTCCTGCCGTTTGGCCTCTTGTTTTGCCTGGGCAGCTCGAGCCTGTTCGGCTTGCAAGACTCGAGCCTCTGCCTCTTGGGCTCTGGCCTTGTACTCCGCCGCCTCTGCGGCCCTCGCCTCTAGCTGGGCCCCCTGGAGTCTCATCTCCTGTGCCTTTAGCCGGAGATCATCTTCAAAACGAGCAGCCCGGGCTTGAAAGATAGCCGCCTCGGACTGAGCTAAGCCAAGCTCCGTTTCTTTGTCTCGGAGTTGGGTCTTCAGGCCGACCATCTGAGCCCGCATTTGATGGAAGGCTGCTGTCATGGGGGGTATCCAAGCCATCAACTCCAGATGATACCCCCAGAACTGCGAAAAAGATGAGTCGAATTAGCAGGACTCACCGACGAGAAAATCAGAAGAATAACAGGGAGTAAATTACCTTGGTGAGATAAATATTCATCTAAATCGATCGCCGCGATGGATTTCCTTTAACAGAGTCACCTGACCTCCGGATCTCGGAGAAAGCTCCGGATGGTTATCTACTGCCGGTGCGGTCTGCCGGACACTTCCGGCGAGGCTAGGACCACGGAGAGGAGGTTCCTCTGATGCAGGAGTGTCATTCGGTGCTCTGTGGGGGCTCTGAAGTCGACCCGTGCCACCTTTGGGTCCTTCTCACTCGGACCCGGATGGCGAGGCTTGGAGATGGAGAAGGGCCAGGGAGGCGATCATTTGGGAGGAGCTCCCTCGTGAGAAGAGAGCACTAGTCGGCTCCTCTTGCGGCGCCTTTCTTTGTCCTTCGAATCCAGGCTAATTACCTCGGCCACCATGAAGGTCGAGGTGGAGAAGACCGGACTCTTCCCCTTCGGGTGCTTCGGAAGGAGCATCCTCAGGGGGAATGACCTGCGCTCTTCGTCACTTTAACTTTTTACTGATAGAAGCCCGAATCATGACTTCAGCTGTTAAGAAGGAAAGAAACGAGTTAGGAAAATTAATGATAATAATAAGAGAAAAGAAGGAAGCCAGAGAAATTCTTTACCTAAGGAGCCACTCATTTCTTATATCAAAATGATGTAAAAGTCCTTCCTCCGAAGAGCGTTCACATCGAACCTCGGTAGAGTAGGCGAGGTCATCTCTTGATAAGTTTTGGACTTTCGGAATGGCCGAATGGAAGGAGAGGGCAACTCGAGTTGCCATCCGGTGGAGCCATAGGAAAGGGGATTCGGGACGGACGTAAATGAATTTGGACTTCCAATACTTGTGAGAGGTAATCAAGTTCTATAAGAATTTCACTTCTTGTCGAGCCGAGAAGAAGAAGACGCCGGCTTCTTTCTTCTTAGGGAAAAAACAGGAATGGAAGGCTTCGACAGAAAGAGGGAGGTGATAAAATAGGAAGATAATAATAAAGTCGTTGATAATACTAAAGGCGTTAGGAGCGAGTTGATTAATAGGTATCCCAAAGTATATGGATAATTCGGTGAAGAAAGGATGAAGAGGGAAGAAGGTCGGTGTGATTGATCGAAAGAAGGTGGTAAATTCGGGAGGAGGTTCGTGAGGCGTTGGTCGGTTGAGGGCTCGGCGGTAGGAGTGGGGATGTGAAAAGCAACCGTGCCTCGGAGCAGAATCTCGAGTCAGCAGGTGCGAGTTCTCAAAACCAGGTCGGTTTTGGAGCCATGAAAGCGAAAAACCGAAGAGGAGGAATAAAGAACTTACTAGTAGGCGTAGGGGAAGGAGAAAGGAATGGTCGAGGCGGGAGAGGAAAGCGTGGCAAGAAAATGACGAAGAAGTGGGGATGGGGATTTATTTATAGCGGCAACATGACGGCCTCTTTTTCCGAGGTTTCTTCCGGAAAGCCACGTGGTGCAACCAGGAAAACCCTAGGAAGAACAGAATGATCGTCATCGGATCATCGCATTAATGGACATTGATGAATGTGTCCAAAAGCAAGATCCTCTCTGTTTCCCGAGGAGCCTTTACCACACCTCATTAAAAGAGCAATAGGAGGGAAAATCATGGTTCGGTGCGAACCAGTCTAGTCGATCGGTACGCACTGCCCTTGACTAGACTCAAGGGAGGGGGGACTCATGATACCTAGTGATACCCAGGTAAGACTAAAAGACGAGATTTAAACAAACAGGATGAACCCACTGCGAATGTCAGACTTCTCTTATATATACCGGACGCCCTGCGTCTCGGCCCGGACTTCTCTTATATATACCGGACGCCCTGAGTCTCGGCCCGGACTTCTCTTATATATACCGGACGCCCTGCGTCTCAGCCCGGACTTATCTTATATACCGGACGCCATGCGTCTCGGATCAGATTCCTCTCATATCAGACGCCCCGCATCTCGGCTCGGATTTCCTTTATATTAGGCTCCCCGCATCTGAAGTAGAAGAGTTGTAGGAAGAAGGATCCATTTTATTGAAAGCTAAGGAGGAAGGTCATGTCAGCAAGTTGAAGGAGCATATTCACCTTTGAAAGGATAAATCACTGACAAGGTTCAGAGGAATGTCTGAGGCATTAATAGAGAATGATCTCCCATCAACCGTGCGTCGTGTATTAATTACTGCTCTCGTCCAAAGGACAGATTTTCCTGCCAAGATCTCAAGGGATTAGCCGCAACATTAATTGAGACTTGTCTCCTATCAACCACACGACGTGTAGTAATTGCAGCCCACGCGCGGGAGGCAGTCCAAGTAACAATGATTATACTGTATGGTCCATTAGGCCCCGTCACTTCTATGGACAGAGCTCCTCGAGAACAGAGCCTCCCTTCTATATATAAGACCCTCTTGGGAAAGGGGGAGGTAGGTTTTTCCAAACATTGATACTAGTTGCTTTGAGTTCCTCTTTCCTCTACCAGCTAAGTTCTGTCTTGAGCGTCGGAGGAGCCGTGCCGAGATCTCTCTCGGCACCCTTAACCGATTGCTACTGCGCAAGCTCTCCATTCGGCTCGGCTCACATCATTCTGCTCTGCTACCTGGCGGTGTTGATCTTCCATAATCAGCTCAACGATTACGGGTTGCGCACCTCTCTGCCAAAGCGTCTACAGTTATCGGTTTACGCTGCCTGGATACCTCGCCATCACGGTCTCGTCGAGCATCAGATGGCAATGGTAGAAATCCACTGTTGAATTTGGATGGCAATGGCGCGAAGGTTGGGTGATGTAGAAGCCAGTGAGGTAGAGGGAATCCAACTTAAGCCAGAGTTGTCCAACATGTTTATACCAGAGAGCATCAGATGCTCAGAGCAAAACTCCTTTGATGTTTGAGTCATAGAATACTGGAAGTAAAGAGAATGCAAAGATACTAAGGCTACGTTTGGTACGGGGTAATCAGGTTTGTAATGTAATCAGGATTACATTACAAGATGATTTACTTTGTTTGGTAACATTTCAAAGATATAATGTAATGTAATCGCATTACAAAATAAGAGCTCAGATCCGTAATCTCGATTACGAAGGAAAAACTATGTAAACCGATTACATTACGGACTCAATATTTATCATGACAAATATATCATTCTTTTAATTGCGACGACCGATGACCGACGGCGGGCCGACGACTGACGATCGGCGATCGGCGATCGGCTGACCCGATCGGCGACCGACGACCGACGATCGACGGCCAGCGGCCGACGGCCGACGACCGACGGCCGGCGACCGGCGGCCGACCGGTGGCAGCCGACGACCGGGCGACGATCGGCCGGTGCCCACCAACGATCGGCGACAACCTTATAAGGGTATTTTTGTCATTTTATAATAATATGAATTACATTCTTTATAACAAATATGTACATTAAATAAACGAATATAATCACATTTGTAATCAAAGATTATACACCAATCGCTAACCAAATACAGTAATGTAATACACATTACATTACAAATTTGATTACATTACCCCGTACCAAACCTAGTCTAAAGAGCGTGAGATTGTGAACATATTTTCTAGTAGATATACTTGGATATGTCTGGGTGTAGAGAAGTGGGAGATCATGCTCAAGTATGATCCATAATTACATGGCTTGGGAACGACATACCAAATTTGGACACTTGGATTATAATAATAATTAAATTTTATCCCACTAAATGAACATTAGATTATAAAAAACAAAAATAAAAGGCCGGATAGGAAGCCAAACCTAAGAATGCCCCTAATAGAGAGCTTGGGAAACATGGAGAAAAGAATTCAATCGGAAAGAGCTCAAGGAGCTTTGAGTACTTAGAGGGAGAGAGCTCGAAGAGCTTCGGAGCCCGGGAGCTCTAATGACAAAGAGATGCGATCAAAGTTGATAATTGTGCCCATTTAGTCCATGAGTCATAAACAAGGTCATGTGACCTTACATAATCCACTTAAATAAATGGGTCATATTGGGTCAACCCATTTAAAATGATATTAAGGTTGTTCCTGTTCAATGAGTCACAACCCCATTTGATCATCCACTGACCCACTTTCCACCCCTAGTCTTGATGAACCCGCCATTGATACACTCGCCATCATAGAAAGTGTCCAAATTAGAGATTCAGAACATCCTGTGCGTTCTTAGGAATAGCTATTTTCACTCAAATATCCCTGGAACCAACATTTCTATGTCATTATAAAAATTCAAGCCTTTGCCTTTCTATTTGTACCACTCATTCCCTAGAATTCTGTTCCAAGGCTCTTTGGCGAACAAATATTAGAGTAGCACAAATTGCAACGTGTTGTGCGTCCAGCGCTTGCAACTCGCAAAGGCAAAATTTTGGATCTCAAGCAAAATCTACAATTATCAAGTGTAAACCTATCACGTAAGAAGACAGAGAATACGAGCATGAAAGATAGGTAGATCACCAAGGGTAGAAACTCATTTGTAGAATTATAGTTCATTCTACTTTTACATGTCATTTACAGGCACAATATGATTGAGAACTAACAAATGGAAAAAAAAAAAAAAAGGTGTCCAAACAATGATATAATCTGAAATATAGAATCTACTGAAAAACAGGCACACATGACCAAGAGACAATGACCAATAAAGGGGGGGAACAAAAATTCCAAACGTGCATAGCCATTTTCAAATAATAAACAGCGATTTACACTAGACAGAATTGATGTGCATATCTCCTGACAAATCTTCCTTCAGATGAGAAACAAATGGCCATTGTTCCCGAAATTATTCACACAATGAGCTAGAATTTAGTCTTACCAGGGTTGCCAAAAGACTGCAGTTCTTTGAGCGGGTCATAATTGCATCGCTAAGTGAAAGTCCTAAATGAAATTCTGACTCGAGTAGGGAACAAATGGGTAAAATACCAGAATAAATACAAGTAATAGATACAAAATTCATATTCATCCAAAGGGGTTGCTTCTGACAGGGGCAAAGTAATTATGTGTGCTTGGTTGGTTGTAACTGAAAGGTTGATTTTGATCTGAAGTACCGAATGTAGTTCCATTGCTGCCAGATAAAACACGTTGATTTCTGCAATGAGAAACATCACATGGTGTTAGTGCATGATAAAACACGTTGATTTCTGCAACGAGAAACATCACATGGTGTTAGTGCATGTAAAAAATTTCCTTTTAAAAAAAACAGTGTCTGCAATGAGAAAACTATTAGACTCGGGAAATCAACGTCGATCTCTTTGACCTCATGCTTTAGTAAATATTTGAGCAAGTAAATTATGAGGCAAGCACATTCATGCATAGAATTTCCATACCAAACATGTAATAAAGGTTCAAAAACCAAAGATAATATTACTTTTGAGAAGCTCCTTCTAGTTGGTTTTAGGAAACGGAATGAAATTTCATTGATGGAATTATGCAAATTTGAGTTTGATGAGCGTCGCAGTTAGAGTGAGAATATAGTGAAGGCTTTTGCTTGATATAACTGATTCCTAAACCGTTGTGAGATCCATCATTAAATATTACTTTCGACCATGAGAAAAGCTTTGCATGAATATGAGTGCTTGGGAGTTGGGAAGGAAACTTTTTAAAGATTTTACTATTTAGGAAACAACGAAATCAGAATAGATAAGCAGAATTTCTCATATTATATTATCCCAACTATTTTAAGGTCAACTACATCACTCTTGGCATTCCATGTTCTCTACGCAATCAATGCAGGGCTATATGATTTTACTATTGAAATGAACTAGATTACTTTTTATTGCATTAATTAATATTATTTTCCTTTCTCTACCCCTCGCACCTCCACCCTTCCACGCTAATCAATTCAATCTTCTAATTATAGAATACATTAGTTTTCTATGAGTATGTTTATACTATCTCAATCTATTTTCTTTTATTATATCATCTAATGAAGTCACTAAATTGCTCACCAAGTTCACAAAATAACATGATTAGGGTAGATTATACACCTCCTTCAGTGTGGGGGTATTCCAAGTGCCACCGTTCCATTTGAAAATCTCTATTTTAGTATATAATTTATAGAACATGATTTAATTAATAATATCAAGCAATGAGAAGCATAAGTGAAATATTTTTTTAAGAAAAACTTAATAAATGAGACGAAATTTTAGTTTACTTTGGACTCTTTTAAACCCACATTAAAAAAATGCTCAATAAAAGGACTGAAGACAATGGTGGAGATTTTGGAAATGAAAAGTGAATTATGCAGTATCCCTCAGGGGTATTTTTGCCAATATAAATATTAGAATAGATGCACAATCGCAATAAGCAAACTCAATAGCCAAGAGAATGACCTTAGTAAGTACTTTGAATGAGAACAGATGACTGCTAAAAGTTAATCCATCAGAAATTTGACGACAAAACAATGCAAGTGATTTCAATATTAACATATCTGTCAATCTCAACAATACCATAATCTCCTAATAACATATGAAAATCAGCAACAATTTTCAGAAAACTTACCCCAGAGACAACGTGGCATTTGTTATTTGTGGAGTCATGTTGTTTGGAATCTGAGATATTGCAAATGGACCTGAGGGTTAATTTTTTTATTAGTCTAACATAAAAATTTACACGAATCAATTGACCAGAAATCCCAAGTGTATGATGTAATTTTACTTGGCAACATATTAGATGCATATGGTGATTGTTGAGATGCCATCCAATGTGGGGAAGGGGCTTGAAAACTAGAACTTTGAGGTATGGAACCTGGAGGAGTCATGTTAGGTAATGCTCCTTGGAGAGGCGTCACCTATATTAGGAGAAAGGGAAACCAGCAGAAAAACATTAGGTTAGCCATATATGTGAATACTTTGCTCATACACATCACAGAATATTATCCAGTCTGCATATCCAAGAATGAGACAATTGCTTCAAAATGAGAAACCTCTATTCAAATCAATACATAACATGAATATCAAAAAGTATATCCAAATTCCAAAGGTTAAGATTCTTCTTACACTCCAATTCTGGAAATTAATTATACAAAGAATGGTTAGAAACATCTGATAAGTCGAAACAAAGGATGAAGTGGAAATTATATTTTCTAATATCTAAGCAATATTTAATAATATAACACGTCACAAAAAAAAATACAAATGAAAATAGCACAAATAACACAAGCACAACAAATCAATTTTTTACGTGGTTCGGAATCCTCGGGTTCTTGCTCCACAACATAGTTCTAGTGCTACTACCACTAAGTATTCTCCCACTCAAATATGTTCTAAAAGCGGAGAAACCTCTTACAATCTCCATTTTTTTACAAACAATATAAACCAAAATATAAAGATAAGAATGAAAAACGAATACAATGTAAATAAACTATTTACACAAGTGATCCTTTTTTAGTCGTTGTTTGGCTGCTTTGGATTGCTTGTTGTAGGTCTAAAATGCAACAATACTTTCCTGTCAAAGTTTTTAAGAATGACCTCTGAAATCTTCTATGAAACCCAATCTTATAGGTTTCATGTCATGCTAGAAAATGCCCAACAATCGACTGTTAGTACCATCAGTCGATTGCTTTGTTGAATTCGAAGATTGCATTTGTAGAACGACTCTTTCTAACTCAACATTGACCACAACAGTCAACTGTTGTTCATATTAATCGACTATTATCCCATTGTCGAGTCCTGTAATCGAGTTCCAAACTTTTTGATCGCTCTAAAAATGTCATTAGTTAATTCCTTCGCTCGACCGATGTAGCAATAGACTCCTAACACCCAATAGTTGACCGTTGATACCTTAAACACCACAAATCCCAAACTTGAGGTTTCAAGCTCATTAGTTAATTATTATTTCATAACAGTCGATTGAAACCTCTATTTCAGCTTTATTAAGACCAAATTCTCACTTTACCTAGTATCCAATTGACCTCGACCTACCAAAACATCTCCCACCTACCATCCGGTCACCCTTAACCTGCCAGAATTCCACCCGCCTAGCATTTGATCAACATTGACCTAGCAAGACTTCACTATAGCCAAACACTCAGTTCTCGTTGATTTGGTCGTCTCATGTCTAATATTCGATCAACCTTGACCTATTAGAACTTCGTTAACATGCCTAACATTTAATCTTCTATTATCTGATAGGACTTTTCATCTCATAACTATCATCCGATCCTCCATGACTTATTAAATCTTCCATTCATGTGTCTAATATCTGATCTTCCATAACTTATTAGGGTTTTCATTCACATATCTAACATCCGATCCTCTGTGATTTATAAAGACTTACATTACATGCCAAGTGTCCGATCTTCCATGAGCCACTTGGACTTCACCCATCTTATGTCAAGCGTCCAGTCCTTCATGACCCATTTGATTTTCACCTCTCATTCCAAGTGTTCAGTCCTCCAAGATCCACTTCGATTTCACCTATCTCATACCAAGTATCTAATTTTTCATGACCTACTTGGACTTCACCATTGCAAACTCCTTGTTGGACTTTCAATCGCCCGGTCAACCGTGACCCACTTAGATTTCTCACTCAACTATCAAGATTGATTGCACCAACAATTTTCCTCTTCAATAATCTCCCTTTTCACATGTTATCTCACTTAAAGATCAAACTAGGCTTGATCATCATTGACCAATAATTTTTTCCTTGAGAATATTGCTCGGTCATCAATACATATTGCTCAAATATCAAAATTCAACTCAAGCTTGATCAACCCTAACTGGAAATTGATTGCACCAATAACACAGTGTTTATGTACCCAAATTTATCTTAAACTAATTTGCAAGAACTGTTATAAAATTGTTAAAGAAAGAGACTGTATGAATATATAGAGTAGCCTAATTGAATTTAGCACATATCTCGCATCAAGTATGTCCATAAAGTTTTTGGGCATCAATATCTTTAAATTATGGAGACTATCTCACATTCAAAAAATGGCAAGCGGAAAAAAACATAAAAGAGTTAGAATGAATATGAATATATTGACAAGAACTATGAATTCTTCTTGGATGAGTGTTAATTGGTGAGGAGGCATCAAAAATTCCAACAACAACTGTGCCTTAAATATTTGGTGTTAGCTACATACATCATGTATAATTATGAAAAACTATATGCTAGTAATATTTAGGTCGTCTAAATAACCTTAATTACCTTAAGCACTGTTGTTTTACTCCTTGCTGCAACTTTGATAGATTCGACATGTGTAGCTATAGAAAATATGCCATTTTGTAACATGCACATATCTCAATCTGCTTTTTCCATATTGCATTAACTGTTGGAGCTATACCTAATTTGCTCTGTATAATAATTTTTTATTTGATCTTTTTAACAATCCCACACATCCATTTTAGCATTTCTTTTCCAATAACTTGTTTATATTTGGTGATTTGTAGCTGCATAAAAATTGACCATAAATTGTATGGTTGCTTTACAACATAAACTATTGCATTTAGCCTAAAATACAATGGTAAGCACACAAGACCTCAAAAACTCCTCTATTTTAATCACCTACTTTTTATCCTACAAATCTTATCTCCATCAATATTTGTTGTTAAATAATAACTTGCAAGGATTTCAAATCCATCCATCTTACCTATTCCTCACCAATTAACTCAAAACACTTGCATCTCCTTTCCTACAAATGAAACACTACAGAAAGTAACTCAGTGAATAGAAAGGTGGGAAGTGATTCTAGTGTTCAAATCTTTCAATTTCTTTGGAGGGAACCCAAGGGAGTCAAAAAAAAAAGGGAGAAAAATGTTCCTCTTTCTTTTTCTTATTTTGTTCCTTGCCAAATTGAGCATCATAAATTTCAAAACCAATAAAAAACTTTTTCTATTTATTTATTCAATATTTTTTACTACATAAAGAAATTTAAAATAAAAATATGAAAATAATAATAATTTTTTGCTCCTGTGAATCCCTCCAAGGATATGATGGAAAAGGGAAAAAAAATTATATTTTCCTTTTCCCTCAAACAAACATATGCAAGAATCACTCTTTTAATTCTCTTCTTCCCTATTCTCTTTTCTTTTTCTTTTCCCATTTTTCTATCTTACATACTATTTGTTCCCAACAGGAAAACAGTTTTACTTAATAAAGTTTTTTCCTCGATTCAAATTTTGAATTTATTCCATTTACTCTCTCATCAGTTAGCATATATGCAAATCAGATCAAACTTTGAAATGGCATTGATTTAGACTTAATTGACCATCTGACTTAAATGCCAATTTTACTTTTCACAGCAAGCATTTCAAAATATTCAAACAGTTAATAAAATGGATAAAACATGATCTTTCAAATATTTTGCTGACTAAAGAAAGCAAACTCTAAAGGAACCGAGCAAGGAGAGTTTCTTTCGCATGCACCATGTATCAACTCTGGAGGGCTCGGGACAATGCAATCTTCGAGGCTGTGACGGTCTCAAAGTCTAGTATTATCCATCAAATTAAGACTCAGGTATGTAAGAAAATATTTGTTCTTTACCCTGAAGTACAATTTCAGTTTGAGCAGTGGATAGTGGGAACTCATGTTGAGTGAAAATTGTCTTGTTAGGGTGCCACACACAGCATTGTTTTGAGGAATGTAACTGAGGCTGACTTATATCCATCAATTATGTATATTCCGTGATTTTATATATATTTACATTTATAAAAAAAAAACATGAGGAAAATTTGTTCAGTGATAGAGTATTTTCCAAGAACATAGAATTAGAAAAAAAAAATTATGAGAAAAGAGAAAACAATAACAAGAAATAAAATTTGATAGTATGTACAAAGATAAACATCATGCTAAATGATTTTATGAAGCTTTATGGTAAAAAAAAATTACGTAAATAAAATTTGTTCAATGAAATCATCTCTTTCATGGTTTGGAATTACAAGTGGCATACTGAATTTTTTAACATTGTTGAGAACTTTAAAAAGTAAAAGAGAGAGAGAGAGAGAGAACTATCATACCATTGGGGCTGGACCGCTAGTAATATCAAATGGATTCACAGATTTTGGAGATTGAGTGAATGCAGGCACCACCTGGAGGTGAAAAAAAAAATGTCACTCAAAAATGAAGAACTATAAACAATTGAACCACTACCCAGACATATTTACAATGGCAGTTCGTACCACACTGGTAGGGTACTGCATGTTATACCCCATACCAGGATAGGACCCTCTTTGCCAAATCGGAGCTGATACAGGTGCAGTTGGATAAAGTGAGGCAAAAAGATCCTGAAAAAACTAATAATTTTAAGTTACGATGGCGCATTGCCTGAAGTTGGTAATAAGGTTGTGTGCTACCTCTGGCAGTTCTTTTCTTCCACTAGGCACAATTCCCGCAGATGATGGTTGTGAAGAAGCTCCAGTGACTGTATCTTGTGGTGCTTTAGTGGCAATTCTAGGAAGATGTCCGCCAGGGTTTGCAACCACAGCAGTTAAAGATCCTTGCCCATGCAATGCAGATGACGACATCAATTTCTGGCAAACAGTAGACACAATTTGCAAATTGAGCTAAATGAAAGCAAAAGGAAACCTAGATGAACAAAAGAGGAAAATGCCTCTACCAGGTTGTTTGAAGATTCGATTCTAGGTGCATCTGTAGGTATGTTATTTATGGATGGAAATAATGCTTGCTGTCTCGTTACTGTGGACAAGCTCCCACCAGCACCAACTTTTGTGGACAAATCAATCCCAGAAGGCAAACTTAAATTGTTCCCTGAAGGAACTGACCCTGAAACTGATAATTGGGCAAGACCAGATACTAATTGGTTTGCATTAGGAGCCACTTGAGGCACACTCTGATGTCCAGAATTAAAAGCTGCCCAGTCACCCCCATTGCTAGCAACAGAGGTATTTTGTTGAGGCACAGACTGTTCTAGGGTTGCAGCAATAGTAGGTTCAGGATCCACACTAAAATCTATAAGACTCTCTATATATGCCCCCTTCTGCACTGAATTTGCATCAGCAGAACCTATGCTGCTTGAAGATAAAGAATTCTGCAATATTAGACAGATGAAGTGTGAGCGATACAAGAAGTTTTCTGAGAACAAATAGCCAGATGATCTATTTAGGATAGAACAAATAACTATGAGCAATGCAAGAAATAAAACCTCCATTGATAGTTAATCAACAAATTTATGACTGACCATCATAATGAAAAATACATACATTCAAAATAGTAAAATATTTAATGCTCTGCTCATTTATCTAATTCATACATTAGTATATGAGAATATGATTAAAAAAATCTCAAGTCATCTTAAAACTTGGCTACGGATGGGCATAAGCCTTATAGACAAGTGTTTTTCTATTAGTTACACTTCCACAAAAAACGGAAAATATCAAGTCATTTTATAGTAAACTCACATGACAGAAAATCTGTCTAGAGGACCTGTAGGGCACATTTACAAGATGGCAGAAAAAAAAAGTCAGGTTAACATCCGTAATTGACACTATGTTCGCTAATACAAGTCAAAAATAATGAAATTTCTGAAAGATCCTCAATGGCAATCAAACACATCATGCTAAACCTACCTTTGTCTGAGCAGAATCATCAGGTATGCTGGTTCCATTTGATTTAGGAGTACCGCCAACCTGAAGTCGTGGTACATCATCCCCCAAGATATCACTCACAGGGCGTACTATTGGAGGACTCAGCTTACCAACGTCTTTCTGAAGATCTAGTGATCTCACATCTGGCTTTGGCATGTCCGGGAACCTACGCTCTTCAATCATTCTGTTTTGGCTTCCATTTCTAAACTTGTCATCTTTAACTCTATCATCTACCACCTCAAAATAAGCCGGACTTCTCTTAATATCGCCCTGATTATATCCAGGACTTCTTCCTCCAAAGTTAGACCCAGGACTTCTTCCTCCAAAGTTAGACCCGGGACTCCTTCCTTCGTAATTGGATCTGTAACTCCTATCGTCATTTTTACCACCATAACTAGGACTATAACGACTTTCATAAGGTGGGCTTCTAGAACCACCTCTATATGATTCTTCTCTTTTGTTTTCATTATTGTCCCTGTCACCCTGCAAGCTCACAAATAAGAGAAATTATAGTCAACCCAATTTGACAAGAATAACTTTAATTTTAAACAGAAGTAGGACTTTTCAAATCAAAAGTATGCCCATGAGTTGCTACCTTCAACCTTTGAGACATGTCTCCAAGCCTCTCCCCAGCATATCTTCGGTCAACATAAACATGCTTAACAAACTCCCTGAGCCTATCAATATTACTGCAACTCAAGGGATTAGCAATGAGTTCAAGTCAAAAAGACATGATAGGTTACTAAAAAAATGAAAGGACAGAAGGAGCAGTAACCTGCTATCAGGAAATAAGTGGCGCTGTGGGTCCCAGTCCTTAAAGTAAATTTCTCTTGCACGCTGTATGAAACAAAGTATATGTTTACATGACAGGAAAGAGTGGCCGAATCATATGTTAGAAAAAGAAAATACTTTCTACAAAGCAGTACCTCATTCCCCCCTTCTTGGAGGGCAGTAACTTCCTGGGAAGTAAATTTAGCCATAGATATGGATTTAACACGATGGGTGAACTCCCTACTGCGGGGAAAAAAGATGCAACATAATATATCAGATAAGGAATGAATAAACAAAAAAGACTTACAAAGACATGCTGCAAAAAACAAAAAAATAAAAATGAACACTTACTGTATTCCGCTACAGTTTGTACAAATAAATGTCCAGAAATTTGTGCACACATATTGGGGACCCTGCAAGATATCTACATTAGCTTAACAAATGACAAGTAACAAACAACTTAACAGTACAAGAACTAAATGCTAATTAAGAAATAATATTCTGAAACTTCTTCCTTCCTCTCTATTAAGTTATACAACCATGCTAGGGTATTTGTACTGAAATATAGTCAAACATATATATTAGAGTGATTTGTGATTGCCACAACCAATAGTCTATATCCCAATTAGACACAAACTACTCGACTACTCATGGGCTTAGGCACAATGTGAAGTTGCATAGATTAACAAAAATTTATGCGGTAGACACTGTTTGTTTTACCTGAAAAGCACTTAAATAATAGTCAAACAAAAAAGAACATTATAGAAAAATACATTGTTATTTTTATCCATGGATTCTCCTAATTTGTTGGTTATCTTTAGATATGAAGATGAAGAATGTATATCTGCTAAGGATTTCTTGTCAATTCCTAGCACACCTCTTTGGTATAATGAAAGGGAAAGAAGAGAATTGAATGAGAACTTAGGAATAGGAATTTCACTTCTAGTTTGGTAACCTCCCATCCAGAATATAATGAGGAAGGATACATTTTAATTAACATAACCGCTAAAACTTAATTTTTGAAACATCTTTTGCACATCCATTCACTTCTATTTTTTTCCCTATTTTAATTCGTCGTCATACTGGTTCCTCCGATGGGAATATAAACTAATGGGCTATTGTCATTCCTAATCATTCATTGCTTCATGTAATTTCAAGATCCCAAACAAACGAAAATCAAGGATTTTTTCACAGTTAACTCCAGTACACTAAATCTATCCAAAGAAGGCCAGGCTACTTTACGACAAGAACTTATGATTCAGGATTGACCTTCATCATTCTGAACAACGTAAAGAACAAAAAGGTAATATATAAACAGAGAAGGAATCTACATATATAGCTTATTTTAGTTACGCTATAACAGGACCAGCAGTTAACCTAGACTTCACATTAAGGTATGATACCCAGAAAACTCCAACAGATTCTAAAAGTAAAAAGTAAATGCTGGGTTTTTAATCCGTGGGTTTTATGTTATTTAACAACACACTAATGCGTCATTAAGCATTAAACCAAATGAAATGATCGAATGCATGTTTTATAATGGGTTTAATATATTGGATGTGGATTACATATGTAGATTCTGATTCATTATCATTGATGGACTGATAACGGCCTCTCGGGTCTAATATATATATATATATATATAGGATGATCCCTGAACTGTTCATTGAAACAACTCTCTTCTCCTCCCCATTGGATGAGAGACTTTGGTGTCATCGCCTTATCTCCTGCAAAAGACAATCTCCATTGCAATGCAGGAACATCATCCGCGACGATCCATGACGATAGCAATAGTTATGGACTAATTAGTTTTTGGTATTATTGATGTTTCGATATCGATTTAGCCGTAGTTTCAATGATAACAAGAACCTATTAATGAATCCTTTGGTTTTGATTTGTGATGTAACTCTTATAATTGGTATCAGAGCTTAAGATTTATGTTATAGTTGTCTTTACGACATAAGGATTGAGTTTCAACGATTTTGGTACATATACATTCGATTTCGTTTTGGGATAACGAATGGAGAAAACCTAGGATTTTGTGTTGTTTTAAAGTTTTTCGCATTATTCTACGAAGAACGACAAATAATGACGGTGGATTTAGGTCATCTATGGTCATTCTCGTGAAAAACCAACATGTGCGGATTGCAAAAGCCGAATTGCATCAATTGCAGCCGATTGATGGAAGCTATCAGTTAACTGTTAAGCATAAACTCAAACATTAAAAATTTTCAATTTGATTGGAGCACTCCATTAATGTAAATCAATTGACTACTATCAATCCCAATCGACTGATATGCATGAGATTGCACACAAAAAATTTTTAGCTCAAGTGAAGCATTTGACTAATATGATTAGTTTATTGCTATCATGTTGCAGTGGACTGATGTACATAGGATTGTTCACAGAATGTTTTCAACTCTACTAGAGTATTTGACTAATGTGATCAGTCATTTGCTGTCAGGTCCCAGTCAACTGATATGCATCGTCCACTAAAAATTTTCAACTCAACTAGGGCATTTGACTGATGTAAATCAGTCGACTGCTATTAAGAGTCAATCGACTGAGTTGGATGAGACCAAACACAAACTTTTTGATTCGATTGGCCAGATCAATCGACTGTTATTAAGGACCAGTTGACTATTATGTTGAGGGTAGAACATAGAGAGTTTAGCAATCGAATAGGATACTTGACTATTCGCTTTGGGTAGAGAATAGTAAGTTTGTCAGTCGATTGTGGCACACTGTTATGTTCGGATTAAACATAGGTGTATCAGTTGATTGTTAGGTATGACCTAGTTGACTTATTCGGTTAGTTATCAACTGTAAGGACAATCGGTTATTGCTGTTTGGCAGGGTTTTTTAGGATAATTGACATTAATTATAAAGAGACTTTCTTGTCAGTCTCAACAAAAGACTCCCTTAGGATAGTCATGACAATTGTATCTTATTATAATTTGGAGTTATATCAAATGAACATAGAGATTGCATTTCATAATGGAGACATTGAAGAGGTTACATACATGGTGCAACTGGAGAACTTTGAATTTGAAGATTCAAAGTACCTAATACGTAGATTAAAGAAATATATTTATGATTTAAAATAGGCATCCCATCAATGGTATTGAAAATTTGATTAGGCGGCTATTTCATTCGACTTTTAGGATAACCTCGTTGATCAATCTTGTATGTCAAGTTCTGTGGGAGTAAGTTTAGTATACTTGTTCTATATATGGATGATATTTTACTGGCAAGCGATGATAAAAATATGTTGCATGAAATCAAGTTATTTCTATCAGATAATTTTGAAATGAAAGATCTTGGTTGAACATCCTTTATTTTTGGTATACAAATTTGTCGTGATCGTTTAAGGGATATTTTTGGACTTTCAAAAAAGACCTATATTGAAAAAGTATTCATTAGATATGACATGTAGAATTGCACACCTGACAACACGCTTGTGTCTAGATGTGACAAATTTAGCCCGCAAAAATATCCACCTCTTAAACTTGAAATCAAGGAAATGAAGAAACTCCCTTATGCATTGGCAATACGGAGTCTCATGTATGCTCAAGTATGTATGTGTTCAGATATTATGCATATAGCTGAGATGTTGGACAAATATTTGAATAACCCTGGAGAAGAGCATTGAAAATTTGTAATCAGGGTTATAAGATACTTGTAAAGAACAAAAGACTACATGCTCACATATCAGAGATTAAATCATCCAGAAGTCATTGGATATTCAAGCTTTGATTTCACTGGATGCTTAGATAGCAAAAGGTTCATCTCAAATTATGTTTTCATGCTTGCTGAAGGTGTTATATCATGGAAAAGCATCAAACAAATACTTGTAGTCACTTCCACTATGGAGACAGAATTTATAGCCTGCTATGAAGCATTCAATCACAAGATATAACCGTGGAACCTCACTACGGAATTGCAGATCATTGATGGTATTAATAGGCCATTGAAAGTCAACTGTAATAATAAAATTACAGAACTATATTCCAAAAACAATCACACAGTTCATCAAAATCTAAATACATCGACATCAAGCTTTAAGCAGTTAAAGAAATAGTTTAGAGTAATCAACTGACGATAAAGCGTATTAACACAGATTCCATATTGATGGATCCACTCAACAAGGACTTACCGTTCAAGGTGTTTTATTAGCATGTATTGAATATGGATTCTTCCTTTAAATAAAGTACCTCTTTAGTGGAGTCTGTTTTTGGTGAAATGATCTATGTAAATAAACACATGTATATTTTAGTTCATTGTATGTACTAAAATTTTTAAATACATGTGTTTTAGTTTTTTGAAACTTTAATATAAAGATATCATGATTTACTATTGCAGTTTGCATATAATGCTTGTAAATATGGAGCAAGACTCTATTTTGAGTTATAAAGTTTGAATCATGATTTACTACTGTGGCTTAGCATAAAGTATCAGTAAACATGATTTGAACCTTTTTGGGTCATAAAGAGGAGCGATTAAGAATAGACATGTGTAGATCACATTTCATGTTATCCTCATATTACACATCCATATCAAATATATATCGTTAATGAATTTATTATTTTGATTATTATTGGGTCTTGTTACGAATGAGGTGATTATGACTTCTTTAGTCCTGTATTAATAGAATTAATGGATCAGATTGTTTTAAAGGAGTATGCCGTTGTTGAACTCAACTAAGGTATTGTGTGTTTTATACGGAATCGCATATAACTCAAGTGAGAGATTGTTGGATTTTAATCCTCCATTAGGTGGGCTTCATGTTATTTATATATTGGATCTAATGCACCATTAAACATTATATCCAATAAAGTGATCTAATGCATGTTTTGCAATGGATTTAATATATTGGATGTGGATTACATGCATATAAGCCAATTAGTTATCATTGATGGGTTGATAACGGTTTTTTGACCCCGATATATATATATATATATATATGAGATGATCCTTGCAGAGCTAAGGCATACCGTGAACTGTTCATTGGAATGACTCTCTTCTCCTTCCAATCGGATGAGAGACTTCGGTGTCATCCCCTTAGCTCCTGTAGTAGACAATCTCCGCTGCAATGTAGGAACATCCTCCACGACAATCCGTGACGATGGCAATGACTATGGACTTAGGTTAGCATTTGGTATTGTTGTCATTTCGATATCGATTTAGCCGTAGTTTCAATGATAACAAGATCTTGTTCATGAATCCTTTGTTTTGATTTATGATAAAGCACATTTTTCAGTAAATGCCTATGATATGGTAGAAAGATGTAAGTATTGGCCACCTTATCTTGACCCCAAGAAACAGTTGAAAGAAAGAAAAATGAGCAGCATATAAGCTTCTACTGTTCCACTAAGATGCTTGAATGACCACCATGAATTGATATATGTGTAAAAGATTGACTGGGATACCCAATCTTGCTTTACTACAAGTTAGCACCAAGAGGTTTTCAAAAACCAGGACCAATAATCAGGAATGTTCTGAAATAAGTTGACGTCAAGGCTCAGTTTTAAGATGCCAGAAAATTGACAAACAGTATAAAAGCATAAAAGTCTGAAATATTAGCGTTAGCAGGCAGAAATCAATGTTTTTATAGAGGTGTTACTTCAAGAATAGGTTTGATTGTCCTTGCGGTTTAATTTTGCCAAATTTCATAGTTTAACCTAACTAATGAAGATATTATTTGATGAAATGAGATTGCATTGATGACTGATTGAATTATTGTGGGTCCACTCAAGGACAAAAGTAATAAATACTAAATATTTGTCAAAGAAAGCATCAAGATGTAGTAGTCCCTACAATTTGTGATTGGCTACATGGACCTCGTCTATCCATTCAACCCTATGTAAGACTATATTACTAATAATATTTAGGTCTATCAAAGCAATTTTAGTTGGTGAATTAAACTTTCCTTTGGTCTCCTTCTACCATCATCCTTTCAACTTGAATCTATTCAATTTGTCAAACTAAAGTACAAATTGGTCATCTTTCATCAAATCCATATTATCTTTATTTCTGTTCGAATGCAACTGTCCTCCTTAGAATCACAGAAATATTACATAGAACCTCAAATCACCAAAAAAAAAAAAAAAAAGTAAGCTCACCAAATTATTGCAATTGATGCACCTTCGATTGGCAGGAAGTTTCAGAAGCCCTCGAATTATCTTCTCATTCTTCTCATCCTCCTTCACCCGATTCGCCATCCCAATTCCCCTCTACCTCCTCGGATGTCCGAGATTCCGCTCGTGATCCGCTTCTAGATCAGAAAGAAGCACAAAAATGCTCAAATTAGCTCGAACGCGTGCATCGATCAGGAGAAAACGGGACCAAAACAAGAAGAACGTCCTCATCTCGCAGCCATCCAAGATCTAAAGGCTAAGATCTACGGAACAATGTCATCGAGAGGCAGGGGGAGGAGATCTACCTGATTTCAACCGTCAAACGAAAGGACTCGCGAGCGAGGAACGGAGACAGCGATCGGCCACTATATGAGATCGAAACCCAAATAGTTTGCGCCTTCTTTCTGCGGAAAGAAAGATTTTTGTTTCCTCTCGGAAACAAAATTTCAATTTCACCCCTAAAGTTTTGTCATCTTCAGCTTCTCAGTGGCAGATAAAAACAACCGCCGAGTTTGCCGGTGGGCGACGGGTTGCTGCCAGTTCGCGACGGGCCCTGCGGCGCTCCAGCTCAGCTCTGACCTGTCCGGACAACACACTCGAAAAACATTAGTCGACCCGGCGGACGACCAACTGACGTGGCAAACAACTACTGGCAGTCAAGTGAGACAGTACGACATGAGAGCGGTATTGCGAATCCAAGTAGGTGGAGATGAATAACGTGAGGTCTTCATTTTTTTTTTATTGTTTTTTATCATTTAAATATTTAAATTTTCGTCCTGATTATTTTTGAAAATAATTAATTTTCCAAAATAAAATTTCAAGTTCTTCGAGATCGTCAAGGCAATCATGTAGAATCAGGATTCAAGTTCTTTAGGAATTCAAATTTAAAATTTTCAAAGAAGTTATTTCAGACAAGATTGAACTCAGATTATAATGACACCCTACCATTCTATCTGGCACATTGAGATTGGTGGAAGGAGATTTCGATGGAATTTTTTTTTTTGAAAAACAAAGACGACAAATGTAGTAGTCAAATGATCGATCAGCGATTTTTCCTAACACTAAACATGGCGAACGAGCCATTGAGATTTGAGATTATAGTACAGCGATAAAATATTTAATTTGATTTTTAGATATTCACGCTTTAATCTTTAATTATAATAAATTTATATAATTTTCTTTGAAGATACAAAATAAAGAAGGTACTGAGGTTGTCCCCTTTTCTCCTCAACGTGGAACAATCATAAACTAATATAATAGTTTTAATTTTTTTAAAGCACGATGAACTATCGTGATTTTTTTAAAGTATTAAATAGTATTTTAAAATTTGATTTTGAAAAAAAAAAAAAGTGTTTCTGAACTGGATATAATTAATGCGAGAACTGGTGATTAATTGGCTAGGACTAAAATAATAAAAAATGAGATTATAAATCAATAAGTTAATCAAGCTTTGCTCTTATTTGTTACTCAAATTATTTAAATAGAGCCTGAAATTAATTGAATTGTTGAATTTTTTTTTTGTTGTTGTTGTTGTTTTGAAGCTACTTGAGTTTGATTCGATTGTTTAAAATCTTTATCTCCACGGGATACGTGGGATACGTGGTGGCTAAAGTACGATGAAATTTATATTATTATGGATTAAATCTGAAAGGGATCTAATTTTTTTTTATTCATGATCCTTATGTGTCTTAACTATTACGTCAAAATTTATAAGATCCTCCGTAATTTATCTCTTTCACAATGATTATGGAACAAATCAATGGATCCATTAGATTGACGATTTTATTTTTTATTTTTTAGATTTTTTAAAAATCTTTATATTTTTCATATTATAAATTTATTTTATTTTATTTATTTATTTATTTTTAAAAGTTTTTTTTATTTATAAGTAATAATTGTTTTCTTTTGTCTATTCTCATTTCACAGTTTACGTGTGGCTCAACTTTGCACCTTTGGCATCTTCATTAAGTGTTAATCTTATCTGCGACGTGATTTGTTCAATCTTATCCGCTCCCTATTAATGCCTGCCTTCCCCTCTCCTTCAAAACGTTGTCCTCTGTTTCCGGTCTATAAACAAGTAACCTCCTCTGTTTTCGCAAACCTCGTGAGGAGGAAGAAGAAGAAGAAGAAGAAGAAGGCGATGGAGCGACAGATGTTGATACCAGGGCTGCCGGACGATGTGGCCCGAGAATGCCTAATTCGCATCCCCTTTGGTAGCTTTCCGGCTGCCCACTCGGTTTGCAGCTTTTGGAAGCGGGAGATCGGCTCCCCCTACTTCCATCGCCGGCGTAAAGCAGCCGGAAAGACCCAGCTTGTCATCGTTCTCGCGCAGGCCGAATCAATCTCTGTTTCTCCTGCTTCCAACACTAAGCCGGAGGACTCCGCCTCCGGAGGTTATCCCATTCCCTCCTACCGTCTCGCCCTTTTCGAGCCTGCGACCGGCTCTTGGAGCCGCCTCCCCCCTTACCGTTCCCTCCCCCGCGGCCTCCCCCTCTTCTGCCGCCTCGCTGCCGTCGGTCTCCAGGCGGTCCTCCTCGGAGGGTTGGACCCTGATACGTGGGCCCCCTCTGACGGCGTCCACGTTTACGACTTCGCCTCCGGGACCTGGCGTCGAGGCGCCGCCATGCCCGGCCTTCGCCGGTCCTTCTTCGCATGTGGAAACGGAGCAGGGAGGGCCACTGTGATCGTCGCCGGCGGCCACGACGAGGAGAAGAATGCGCTGCGGTCGGCGATGGCGTACGACGTCGGCGCCGACACGTGGGCCGCGCTGCCGGACATGTCGAGGGAGCGGGACGAGTGCTGCGGGGCGTGGTTGCGCGGCCGGTTCCACGTCGTCGGCGGGTACCCGACGGCCGAGCAGGGGAGGTTCTCGCCGACGGCGGAGGCACTCGATGAGTCGGCGGTGCGGTGGGGGGTGGCGAAGCTGGAACTGGCGGAGGACGGGGCGCGGATGAGGACCTGCGTGGCTGGCCACGAAGGTCGCCGGATATACATGTGTCGGGGCGAGGGCGGGGGGCAGGTGGCGGCCTCGGTGGTGGGGGCGGCGGGGTGGCAATCGATGGGAGACGTGCCCGCCGACGCGCGGGTGGCGACGCAGCTGGTCACGTGGGGCGGCGGGCTGATGGTGATGGGGCTAGAGAACCACGGGGGGCCACTGGCGGCGTACGTGATGGAGGAAGGGCGCACGGCCTGGCGGAAGGTGGAGGTGCCGGAGGAGTACTCCGGCCATGTTCAAGGACGGTGCTCCCTTGAGATCTAATATACAATTAAACCATCTTTAATTTTGTTTCATGTCTAGTTTTTATTCTAATATTAATCTTGTTTGTAAGCAAGAAAAAAAAATTAAACACTTTGATAATTAAATCAAAATTAATAGGCATTTTTAACATTAATTGAATTTAGAAAGATTTTTAAGAAGATTGTTTTAAAGAAAATAAACAAATCTTAATTGTGTATGGATATTTGTATAGCAATTAAAATGACAAGCCAGCTGGCTAATTCTTATTTTAAAAAGACAATTGAGGGATAATTTTACAGTTTCGTGCGAAATTAAAAGAAGAAATAACTTAACGACAAATTTATTTGATAATTAAACTAGCAATCTAATTAAGTTATAATAAAAGACAATTGCATAATCCATATTTGGACCTTATCAGTATTGATTAGTTGGTCTTTATTTATTTATTTATTTTTATTCACATCGATTATCTAGGTATTCAGCCCAATTAATTTTAGAAATGATTAATTCGGTCCTATAAAGATTTTTCCTCGACCATTAGAATTGATACTGTCATAATAAGAATAAATATAAAGAAGTATCTGACCGAGTCTAAAAACAGTAACTCGGAAAAATGAGCCGAGTCAAGAAGATAATAACTCGGAAGGATCGATGAGCCGAGTTGAGAAAATAGTAACTTAGAAAGATGAGTCGAGTCAAGAAGATAACAACTAGGAAGGATGAGTTAAGTCAAGAAGACAACAACTCGGAGGGATGAGCCGAGTTGAGAAGATCGTATTTTGGGTGAAAGGAGCCAAGCTGAGTCAAATGAGCGATAGCTCGGGGAGTTAGAGGAAGGTACGGGGAATATTAATTTTGTTAAAGGGGGACATTATGAAATGTGTAGGAGAATATTTATTACACACGTCATCATTCCGTATAACAGATTGAAGATGTCTCAAAGGTTCCACAAAAGATTCTTTATAGCAGGCGTTCTCTAACAGAATAACAGTATAATAAACTCCGCCAATGTGACCATCCACGTGGAGGAAGAGGTGAGTGGTTTGTTTCGGGATAGCTAACCCTAACGGAAGAGAGGAGGTATAAGGGGAGAAGGAGACGGAAAGAGAAAAAGGATCGCATTTTCTCATTTTGTTCTATATTCACTGTTTTTCTTACAGCAACTCCTTGCTTTTTTTTTATAGTAAGTTCTGACTTAAGCATCGAAGGTGTTAGTGAAAGCCCTAGAGTCAATCATGTAATGATTGTTGTATGAACTTTATTGTATCATATTCCTATTTATAAAGGCATGGTTATTATATTTACTTGTATTGGTGCCAAATAACTAAATATAATAATGTCCTTGAGTAGTAGGTTCTTATCTATATCAATCGATTGGTTGAATCGATAATGAGATAATATAGAGAACACTACTCTTAATCATTCCTAGTCGAGTATTAACATTCAGGGTCAACTTTAATGCGTAGAAACTAGCATGTAGATTAACATGATGACTTGATCTCACAAGTCATGGATATGAGATATCAAGTTGACACATGGGTATGCATTGGAGAATGAATACTGAATGACCCGCCATGAGAAAGTATCATGGATCGTTATATGAGTGTCATATACTTTCTCATGTGGCTATTAGTATGACTATTAGTCCTTAGACCTGAAGTCACCATGGTTCCCTACATAAGGCATTGCATACTTTGACTTCATCAAACGTCACCCGTAAATGGGTGGACTATAAAGGCGATTACTGGGTATGTAACAAATTATGTGAAGGGATGTGAGTGATGTAGATGAGATCTATCCCTCCTATATGACGGGAGTGACATCGATATTCTTGATAGAGTGAGACCACGAAGTGCATGGTCATGCCCAAATGAGTCAATATGAGATATTGAGCTCATTTGATTAGAGTGAGTCTACTTGGAGTTCAAGATTTAGATTGTACCGAGGATGACACGGTCTATGCCTCAATTGATCAATCTAGATGTCAAGGACAGAGGGACATTGTCACATATTGTGAGAGTCACAATTAGTAGTCACAAAGGTGATGTTGAAGCTCAACATTCTTGTAACTTGGGTAGCAATGATGTGTTGCTAGATACCGCTCATTGCTTATGTTTTTAAATCGGTTTAGGGACATTGCCAACGTTACAAGAACCTATAGGGTCATACACATAAGGGCAATTAGATGGAGATTAGGTTCATATGATGAATCATGAGGATTAGGTTCATGGGATGAACCAAATTGGATTAAGAGTAATCCAAATTAGACTAATTGAGTTAGACTCAAGTTGATTCAAGTGTTGAATGAGTCTAATTTAGATTTGATTCATCAAATCAATTTAAATTAAATGAATAGAGATTCATTAAATTAAATTGACTTGAATCAAATGGTTGGATTTGATCAACCATGGGAGATAAGAGGTCAAGTTTGACTTGACTTGAGAGGAAAGATGAAAGGTCAAGTTTGACTTGACCAAATGTCATGTCATGATGATGACTTGGCATGGCCAACCAATGATGATATTCCACATCATCATGGACACATCATAGGGTGCCACCTCATGAGGGAGACCAAGAGTCATTGGCTCTTGGAGTTACATGCATGCATGTAACCCCCTTATAGTGGGTTATGGATGATGTGAAGTTAAGTTGTGTAACTTCATCTTCTTCCTCTTCTCTTCCCTCAAGCTCTCTCTTCCTCATCTAGCCATGAACATCCAAGGGGTGCTAGCATACTCTAAGGTGTTTTTCTCCACCATTTGTCCGTGTGGATACTTGTAGAGGAGTGTACACTTGACACTCTCGAGTTCCAGCGAACCTTTTGGACGAGCGAGATTTGCGAAGGGCGTCGCATCGAGGGTAACGTCCTTATCATGTAGATCTAGGGTTTTATACAAACACATACATGTTTTAGTTTTAATACATCTTCGCACGGATCTGTGGCCGGACTTCCGGGGTTTCCGCAACGCAAAAAGCGATTTTTGCGGCTCTGAAAGTCCAACAGAAGGATCTTCATCGGATAGGCCGATGACGATTTAACAAAGTGTTATTTTTTTTAGGAAATGAACAAAGAAGATTTTCATTGCTGTGGTCGAAGAGAACTTCGTTCCTCCTCGACAATTCCATCTCGAAGAGGAAGAAAAATAGTACCGCATTAAGGATAAATTCGAGAAGTACTACGTGGTGATAGATCTCAGGTCATACATCATGATGATCAAGTTATGGAGTTGGTGCATATGGGAGATGGAAGTCCAAGAAGTTAAGAGGCCCAAAAGGTCAAGGATTTAAGGAATCAAGGGTCCAGGAGGTTGGGAGTTTAAGAGGTCGAAAACTCAGAAATCAAAATACCAAGGAGTCACAATCTCAAGTAGTCGAAAATTTAAAAGTTGGGATCCCAAGGAGTCATAAATTCGGAAGTCGAGAATCCAAAAAGACGGGAGTTCAAAAAATAGGAGTGCATAAGAGGTGGGGTCAGAGAATGTATGGAATGGTCAGTCCATGCATTTTATAAAAAAAAATATATTTACTTTTATAAAATTATATTTTTCATCTCGAAATCCTATACTTATTTTCTCTCTATAAAAATACTATATAATTAATTACTATATAAAATATAATTACTATATATTTATTTTCTCTCTCCTCCCCGATTTCTCGTTTTCATTCTCTTCGAAATCTTAAATCTCATCTTTTCAATTGTTTCTAGCGTGGCACAGTCGCCATCCACGATTTACATTCGCCGTTGCTCTGCGTCGCGACTCGTGAGCCGTCGCTATCGTCGATGCATCGTTATCCCTGACTCGGGGTTACGATCGCATTTCGACCACTATCGGCCTCACTTCACACACACCTGATCACGCGCGATAAGTTGTCCCATCGATGTCGCACTACGTTTGCAATCACACACCACTGCATCGCTAGTTGTCATCGCCCTTCGCTCGATCGCGTACGAAATCTATCGAGCTTAGGTTAATTAAGATTTTATTTAATTAATTTTGAATTTTGATTAATCGGATCATTTGAATTAATTAATTTGAGTAATTAACTGCTTTAATCGATTAAATCTGGTTTTTAGATGGGTTAATCTGTTTTAATTGATTAATTAACTTTAAGATAATTAATTAAAATTTGATTTAATTGATTAATTGTGTTAGATTAATTTATCTGTTTAATTAATTAATTAGCGTTCGATTAATTAAATTTGAGTTTAATTAATTTAGATTAATTAATCTATTTAATTAATTTATTTGGGATAGATTAATTAAATTTGAGTTTAATTGGTCAATTGGTTTAGATTAATTAATCTATTTACTTAATTATCTAAGGTTAGATTAATTAAATTTGAGTTTAATTGATTAATTGAGATTATATTAATTAATCTGAGTTAGGTTAATTAACTAATCTGATTAGTATAATTAAAGTTCATTTAGGCTTGAAAATTTTCAATTAATTAATTGATTAGTTTGGTATAAGTGTAATTAAGGTGTCATTAATCTGTTAATGAGATTAATTGATTTAAATAAATTTAATTAAGTTAATAGAGTTGGATTCGATTAAACAACTAATTGAATTAATTGGGTTAACATAATTAATCTAATTACTTGAGTGTGTTAAGGGTTTAACAAAATAATTAATCTAGTTTAATGTTGTTCTTATTATCCACTTATTTAAATTAATTTGAGTTTTTCATTATCACAGATTTCGTATACTTTAAATGGAAAAATATGTTACGATTGATACATTTTTTCAAAGGAAGAGGGCAAATGAATTAGACTCAACTACTCCTATAACCCTATCGACAAGATCAAATAACAATGATTTTTCATATGAAAATTCTCCTAAAAGATTCAAAAATACATAAATTGAAGAGATTGATCTCAATTCTTTAGAGATCTAGGATTGCATCGACAAATTTGGGAATATCACCTTAACCAACAAGAGAAGATTCGTCGAGCTTATTTGAATCTGAAGGCATATCAACCTATTATTCGAGAATATTCATTAAATAAAAATGTTAAGCACCCTTGAAAATTTCAGTTTGCTTGATATGGACAATTTCCTCGGTTGGAATATTCACCGACTAAAGATAAAATATATTGTTTTCCATGTTTTATTTTTAACAAGCCATCAAGATGCTCAAATCACACTACATTTACTGTTGTTGAAAGTTCAAAATGGAAAAGCTTGTGTTTCCTAGGTCATTTAGGGAAAGATAATGTATCTTCACTCCATCGTAATGTTGAAAAAGCATGTGAGGATTTGATGAACCAACCATAACATATATCAAGAAGATTCGACAATTTTAATATTGAACAAGTCACAACTAATCATCTTCAGTTAAAGGCTCACATACATTTGGTGTTGTTGCTTGCACTTCAAGGAATTCCTTTTAGAGGTCATGATGAGAAATCTAGTTCATCTAATCATGGTAATTTTCTTGAATTTTTGGATGTGCTAACCATGTACAATGATGAACTTTCAAAGACAATTGCTAAAGCTCCAAAAAATGTCAAGTATACAAGTTATGATATTCAGAAACAAATACTTCATGTGCTTTCAATGAGAGTGAAAAATATAATTCGTGAAGAAATTAGAGTTGTCAAATATTGCATAATTGTTGATGAAGCTCAAGATGAATAAAAAAGAGAACAAATGTCTATAGTATTGAGGTTTGTGGATACTAATGGATTCATTCAAGAATATCTTTTTGGGCTTGTTCATGTATTTGATACCGTAACTTTGACTTTAAAGGATGCTATATATTCTACTTTGGCTTACTACAATTTGGATGTTCAAAATATTAGAGGTCAAGGCTATGATGATGTTAGTAATATGAGGGGTGAATTTAATGGATTGCAAGCTTTGATTATAAAAGATTGTAGAAGTGCTTATTATGTTTATTGCTTTGTTCATCGGTTACAATTAGTTTTAGTTGCATCATCAAAAAAAAATGTGACACTTATTCATTAATTTTTTGACAAATTAACTTTTATAGTTAATATTGTTGATTCTTCATGTAAGCATAATGATGAATTGAAGAATGCTCATGCAGATGACATTGAAAATTTGATTGCTATTAATGAACTCGAGATAGAGTGTGGGCTTAATCAGATAGGTACTTTACAATGAGTTGCCAATATGCACTGGAGTTCTCATTTGAGATCATTGTCAGGCCTAATTAAGATGTTTAGTGCATCATGTATGGTATTGCTTAAGGTTATAGACGATGAGCTTCCTTCTCAACGAGTAGATATCATGCAACATCTGTTTATGATGAAATGACTTCTTTTGAGTTTGTGTTCATCTTGCATGAAAGAGATTATGAGGATCACAGATATCCTTTGTCAGGCTTTACAAAGAAAGTCTCAAGATATTATAAATGCAATAGATCTTGTATTATCTACCAAGAATTTACTTCAACATATGAGGGATAACAAGTGGGATGATTTGCTTATAAAAGTGAAGTCTTTTTGTAAACTTCAAAATATTGACATTCCTAATTTCAGTACTCTGTATATTAATAGATGAGGTCGAGCCCATCCTCATCAAGACAACATCACCATTGAGCATCATTATCAAGTAGATCCTTTTTATGCTTTGATAAATTCATAATTGCAAGAAATTAATAGGCGCTTTAGTGATGATGCTATGAAATTGCTCATTCTTAGTAATGCCTTAAATCCTCAAAATACGGTGGAGTTTTTCAGAGTTATGGATATATGTAAATTAGTTGAAAAGTTTTATGCCCAAGATTTTACAAAAGATGAAAAAGAGCAATTGGAGGTGCAATTGAAGCATTACGAGTACAATGTAGTCAAAGGGTCTGACTACAAAAATCTTTCAACTATTTTAGAGTTATGACAATGGTTGGTGAAGACTAACAAGTCTGTTACATACAACCTCATTTTTAAAGTAATCATTCTTGTGCTCACTCTTCTAATTTTCACTGCTACTACAGAACGATCATTTTCTATGATGAATATTGTGAAAACAAGGCTTCGGAGTAAAATGGAGGATACTTTTCTCTCAGATACATTAATGATATATATTGAGAGAGAAATTGCTAAAAATATAAGGAAGCATTTGGTTCGTGGAGAATTTTTCATTTTCTATTTTCTGTTTTCCTTTTTCAGAAAATAGAAAATGATTTTTTTGTGTTTTTCAATTTTTCAGAAAACACTCTTTATTTTTTAGAAAATGAAAATGGAAACATAAAATGATTTTTTTTGTGTTTTCCAGAAAATGTTCCTTTATTTTCTGGAAAACTGAGATGGAAAATGTCAACCAAATGCGTTTTCTCATTTTCTCAAAAAATGAAAACGAAAAATGAAAAAATTTCTGCCTACAAAATGCCCCCTAAGCATATCAACTATTATTGAAGACTTTGAAAATTTAAAAGAACGTCGAATTCCTTTTAGTTAAAGAATTGTATTTGATACTTAATTGAATAAATCTTTTAAGGAACTTTTAATTTTCCCTTTTTTTATAATATACTAATATTAATTTTGTGTATTCTATTTATTATTTAAATTATTATATTTTTGTTATTGAAAGTTCTTTATATACCATGTATAATAATTATTTTTGTCACTTGGTATGCAGCTCGATATGGGAGAAATATTGGCCTATGGAATGAAGGACCCAACTCAGTAGCTCATAAACTGGTAAATGTCACACTGGAAAGCTTGGGGCTAGGAAAGTTCTAAGCAGGAGAAGCTTACTGAAGATAATCACCACAAGCATCTACACCAAGAGCTTAAAGTCAAATCTTGCACCACCTCCGGGAGATGTGTTCTTCAGATCTCATCAAGCAATGCCTCCTCAAATGTTTATTCCAGCTATTAATTCATAGAGTGCCAATTTAGTGAAGCAGGTAGATTATTATTTCAGTGTAGAAGATTTGTGCATAGATGTTTATCTAAGGCAGAATACGGACAAGTAAGGATGGGTCCCAGTGTCTTTGATTGTTGGTTTTAATAGAGAGGTTAATATGGTATTCCCTCACGAGCAACATGATTTGGACTAAAATGTTTACTTATCATGGAGGATATCCTGTGGTTTTTCCTGACATTTCTTTTCTAACTATCTGACGATTTCTTCTTCTTCTGGTATTATCTAAATATTCTTTTGCAGTCTCTTATATGTTTCTAACTACGCATGAGATAAGTTCTCTTCTTTTTACTCTGCATTACTTTTACTGTGTTTAATATATTTTCTTTCATCCATGATGATTCTGATTTAAGCATCGGAGGGCCACCGTTGGGTAGGCCAACGGTGGTTTAATACGTGATGGTAGTTCAACCGATTGGTATATGAAATTAGTAGACTAATGTGTCTAATATTGGTTGAATACGGATTGTTTAGCTATATATCAACTATCCTAGGTTATCCTAACGTCTCTTAATCCTAGGATATACTTTGAAAAATATTGAAAGGGTGAAATAATCATTGAAAATGATTAAGAGAGTTATTTAAGGTGGAGTATCAAATTTTAAGGGAGGTTAAAGTTCAAGTTTGAACTTTTACTCTTATTTTCGATAGTTTAAGTTTCCTATGGGCTTAGAAACTCTCCAAGGACATTGTTGGTGCAATGATTAAGGGGGAATAAGCCTTTAAGGGGAGTATGTCTATCTTGAGATGATGGATACAATTTTGACCAAAAAGGAAGAAGTGAGGGTTTGGTAAATCTTCATTATGGATTGCCTCTCATTTAGTGATATGAGACTCATCACTAGAAAGAGCGAAGACATCCAAGATATTTTTAGACTAAGGGGGAGAATGCAGGATCTCTTTGAGAGATAAGGCACCGAAAACCTTGGTAGGTCTTTTTGATGTATGTCAAAGAGGGAGAAGTGAGATTTAAGTTAGGTAAACCTTCACTATACTTTGGTATTGGAAGAGTTTAGTAGGGTTATTATCATCATAACTTAAAGGTATTATCAAACATTGAAAATAGGGAGATTGTTGGTGCAATAAGCTCCGGGTCAATGTTGACCAAACTCGAGTGTGACTCGAGTAGTGTTTTGATGCTTGACAATGGATTAACAATGGTTTGATATATGACTGACTAGTGGATGATTGGGATATTCAAAGTCATATGGGAGAGATTATTTGGGGGAGATTATTGGAGAAATCAACCTCAGAAGTCCAAGTTTGGATACTTGGCAAGGAAAGTCCAAATATGGATATTTGATAAGGGAAGTCCAAAGGTATAGTCTTGATAGCATAAATCCAAGTGTGTAGTCTTGACGGCATAAAGTCCAAGTGAACTTTGACAATTGGAAAGTCCAAGCATAGTCTTGGCATGAAAAGTCTAAGCATGGTCTTGGCATGAAAAGTTCAAGCATGGTCTTAGCAATTGGAAAGTCCAAGTCATGAGTACTTGGCAATTGAAAGTCAAAGTCATGGGTACTTGCAAAGTGAAAGTCCAAAAGTATAGGTTTGGCAGCGTAAAGTCCAAGCATGGGTCTTGGCGACGTAAGTCCAAATGGATATTGACAAGGAAGTCCAAGGGAGAGGTTTTGGCGGCGTAAAGTCCAAATATGAGTCTTGGCGATGCAAGTCCAAATGAACCTTGGCAAATCACTCGGTTAGCATGACATAGCCGATGGAAGCACCTGAAGGCTAACGCGAATGATAAAGAGTCGCAGACTCGAGGGATCTGAGAGGCGTGAGGCTGATGGAGGTGGCTAGAAGGCTTAGGTATATGCTAAGGATGGTCAATCAAGTATGAAGGGACCATACTTGGTTAAATCTCATGTTTAAGATTTACAGTCGACTGACTGAGTGCTTGACACTCGGGAGCCTAGTTGACTCAGAACAGTCGACTGAGATTATGATCAGTCGATTGGTTGGGTAGTCAACTGAACTTTGACTGCTCAACTTGTGTTTGAGCAATCGACTGTCAGTTGTGGATAGTCGACTGCTCCACGATAATCGACTACCAATGATGGGCAGTCGACTGGTCCACGATAGTCGACTGCCAATGATGGGCAATCGACTAGTGGTGGTGGACACAGACACATAATGTTCCATCGTTGACTGGTCAATCAACTATTAGGTTGGCAATTAACTGCTGATAAGGGCAGTTAACTGCTAAGGTATCCATTGGGCGAGTCCAACGTGAATTAAGTCTGTTATGAGACAAGGAAACTGTGGATAGTCGACTGGTGCATTTTGACAATCGACTGCTAGTTGAAAATCCAGCCTGAGGTGAAGCTTTAAAAGGAGCTCAATGGGAGAAGGAGAAGCTGCCATTTCTTAAGCATTTGGGAGGGGATTTTACTATTGTATTCCAGATCTTCCAAGACATTCAAAGCAACCAACCAAACAAACAATCAAAAGCATACTCTTGTAAAGTGTTCTTTGCATTTCCTTTGTATTTACTTTTGTATTTGTTGTATTTGGTTGTATTACTGTTGTAATTCATATTATAAGATGTTTCTTCACCTCCAGATTGTATTCCGAGAAGAAGAGAAGATTTAGTGGAGTAGATACTAAAGTCCAATTATGGAGTAGGAACTCTAGTTCCGAACCACGTAAAATAGTGGTGTAGTACTTTTGTTGTTTTCGTTTATGCTATTTTGTATATTCCGCTGCGCTAACGAATTGTAGACAAATACGAATGCGATCGAAGCAAAGAAATCGCAAAATCACTATTCATCCCTTTTAGCATGGTCATCGATTCCTCTACAACAAATCTCAGTCACTAAGTTTGTTAAGGTGTTATGGTTTTTTGCTTTGTAGGATCATGTCACTAAGCTCATCCTAAGTGGTAGATTCGAGCCAAAGTTTAATACATTCTTAGTATTATAGGATACCCAAATTGAGGGACAGTTAAAGTTGAGGAGGAGCTTTAGTTTTTCAATTGCTTTTATATTTTGTTATTCAGGTATATTGTCCCTAATTTAAATTGGTTATCAAACATTTAAAGAGATTACTAAAAAATTAGTTCCTACATTATGGTTAGATATAACTTTAGTGTTTTAATGGCTTGACAAGAGTCATAATGCGGTTTTCGACGTTAAAGTGGTTAAGTTTGAATGATGGATTTTATAGAGAAACACTAAAGTTGTGTCTGATATATTGTAATCTATTTTATAATATAATTTAGATTATATTATAAGATTGATTATTTTATTTATTATTATTTTAAAATTATAATATAATATAATCTGGATTACAAATTAAAAGCCGTTAAAATTTTATAATCTTATTATGAAATAAAACCCATGTAATTCGATTACATTCCAAATTTGATCGTCGTCGTCGTCCATTGCCATCACCGATCGATCGGTCGTCGATCGATCACCGTCGTTGGCCAGTCGACCATCGTCGTCGTGCCACCGTTGGTCGATCGGTCGTCGCTGTCGCTACCATCGCTGTCGTCGTCACCCGGCTGCCGCCATCGTCGTCGCTCGACCGTCGTCGTCATCGTCGCTCGGTCGTCGCCGTCGCTCGCTCACTGCTGTCACTGCTTGGCCATCGTTGTCGTCGTCGGTCGACCGATCCGCTGTCGTCGTCGCCACCGTTGACCGGTCCCTATTGTCCTTATAATGAATATCAAATAAAAGAATATAATTATCTTCGTAATCCAAAATTATATATAATTTTTATTTAAATATAGTAATGTAATCAAGATTATATTACTTTATATTACAAACTTAATTATATTATTATATTACAACCTACTAAACGTAACCTAAAATTATACCTTATGGATTTACTCATTTACATCGAATTTAGAGATGAACCAAAAGGCCCATGCTTAATTATTTGATTTTAGTTTTATTCTAGAGGAAATGATAGTAATAATGCAATTTAGCTTATATGTAGAATTGTTATCCTAAGACTTCCAATTTTGTATTGGCATCAAATATTCAATTATTCAAATTGATTAATCATACGAAATTTTTTTATTGACCATTAAGATATATTCAATGGTGTTTGTAGCGGATGATTTAATAGTCCAACATATTAGATTTTTCATTTTATTGAAAGAAAATGCATTACATGCAATACACTGTAGCTATGAATCGAATCATTAATGTTTGAAAGATTGTATGAGTATTCTATCGCTACACCATAATCCAGTGCAATAAGAAACTTCACCTTAATACCAAAACAATCTAACATTCGGATAGTCTTAATTAAAAGCTTAACTTTTGGAATGGTGAAGAGTTAGGTCGACCAAGCTTTTATATTAGGTTGAATCGAGATTTGATTGGTTAGCAAAAATGTTTGAGTTGACCCAAGATGGTTTTGGGATGGCCTAAACTTGTTTTTGAAACTTGTGATCTTTTTTCGACACGTGTTTATCTCTAATTATTCTCTACCTTGCTTAAGTGCAAAAAAAAATCGGCAATTTACCAAACACAGCTGATAAAATTTCGAAATGTCCAAAACACGCACTATACTTTCAGAATTACCAAATCGCGCGCATAATTCCCAAAATACCCCTCCCGCCAAACAACGTTTTTAATGCAAAGACCCCGCATGCATCCGAGCCACATTTCCAAATCCCGAGCCATCGAAACGTCCGAGAAATCTTCGAGCGCACAAAAATTTGGAAAAGCTTAGACTCCATTTTTCTTCCTGCTTCATTACGTTAGCTTCCGAGTTCTTGGAATTTCGTCGAGACGCTTCGAGGTAATATGATGTCGTCCTCTCGTTGTGCTTCGTTCAGTTACGTATTGCTTACTTATGTTGGGGGTTTAGTTGAAGGCATACATCTCATTGGGTTTTTCTACCATTTAGTGTTCGAGAATGAGTCGAGCATCAGGTTCAACCTCTCCTTCAGCCCGAGGTATGTCACATTCCTTGCTTTAGTCCAATATGAAGTATGCCATATGTTTAAAATGATTTCTCCGTTATGGTTTTGGAATGGTTTCAAACATTCAAATACAAATAGACGATCTCTTCAATCTGTATATAAATTAGATAAATAGAGCCGTAAATTCCCAGCACCGTCGTAATGGGATTAAAACTCCCAGCAACACCATGGTGCTGGGAATGTAATTTCCAGCACCATGTACATATAAGTTGCCGGATTTGTTGGTGGTCTTTGGGAATTAAAACTCCACACGGTGGTTCTGCGTTTAAAAATCCAGCACGGGAGATGAACTAGTCAAGAAAATGGTGGTCTTTGGAATTTATATCCCAACACCAGTGTAATGGGATTAAAACTCCCAACAACACCATGGTGCTGGGAATGTAATTTCCAGCACCATGTACATAAAAGTTGCCGGAATTGTTGGTGGTGCTGGGAACTAAAACCCCAGCAACACAGTGAGTCTGCGTTTAAATATCCCACAGGAGATGGGCGATCGAGATAAATGGTGGTCTTTGGGAATTTATATCCCTCAGGGCACAGGATATAAATTTCGGCACCATGGAGAGGAACGACCCGAGAAAAAGAGTGGTGTTGTCGATTTTTTTCTGAGGATTATTGAAGAATTCAGAATCTCAAATTTGTTTTTACAATTACAAAATGAAGGAATAAATTATGTATTTTCAAATTGTTAGGGAAATAATGAGTGTCTGAAGAAACCGATGGACCAGCTTTTAGGCCACTTTATTGAATTTTTTGGAGGTCCAAGTGCTAAAGGGAAGCAACGTCCGTCAGTTTGTTTACATGAAAGGCACATAGAGATAATTAAACAAATCCCATTTGCTGTTTTTTTGAATATACAAGACATTCCACAAATCCGTGGAATATTGGTCTATATATTTCAAAGTTGGGATTGATAGTCAAAGCTTTAAGTTTTCAATTGTGCGATTGCTTTCACGGAAGAGATGTGTCCCTTTTGCTCGTATTGCGGATAGAGGGCTTATGTTCCTATGAATTCAACTAATGCATCAGTGCTCTTTTCAATTCTCAATTCTCAAAAAGAACCAACTAGATCGAGGTTAGAGTTTTTGCTTAAAACCTTTCTACTAGAGTAGAAGTAGATGAAGATGTTTTGGTATTTTGTAAGTTGTATGTATTATATATTTGCTTGTGTGTTGTTGTACTACTACATATAAGGTCCCATAGGTCTTGTAGATATTGTAGATGATTTTGACAACATAGGTAGTTTGATTGGGTGAAGCCATCCATCAATTTATGGCTCCACAATTGCCTACTATTGGAGATATATGTTCATCTAATAATCTGATTCTTGTGAAGAGTAGAATTCCTTATCTAAAGGGGTTTACCTTTTGGTGTAAGTTCTTTCTTACTAAATAATTTTTTCTTTTATATTTACGTAAGTATGTAACACTTTCGATATGGCGAGCTTGGTTTTGGAACATGTCCCAATCCAGAGACCATACACAATCAAGGCCCACGAATAAATAAGTGGAGGCAACTCCTTCACATATTAGCAAGGTCGAGAATTTATTGGAGCAAGTCTCCTGAGCAATTAAATAGAAGACCACAACTTAGCAGTTTTTCATTTTCGTTATCTAAATAAATGTTGATTTTTTGATAGGTCATTGTTGATCTAGTATATACCCGTAGTGAAAATATATTGCTTGATAAGGTTGACTATTATATTGAAAATACTCCTTATCCAATAGAGACATCATCATCACAAACTATACAAGAAAAATACCCTACTAGTGAATGCCATGAGTGTTTAGTTTATCAGAGACAACTCAAAGAGTTAAGAATGGAAAACATGACACTAACTGAAAGGGTAAAAGAACTAATGGAAATTATAGGAAGAGAAGGTATGGAGGTTGAACCAAATAAGCCTGAAGTTGACCCTCAACCTCAACCGGAACCAATTGCCAGCAGAATAAGACGGCGAGATAGAACCTGCTATGATTACAGGGATACTCCCGTTGATAGTCCACTGTGGGCAAAATTGGTACCTCAAAGCAAAAGAAAAAGACGAAATTTTCGATGTTGAGTTATTAGAAGGGCAACGATAAAGTCGTAAAGAAGCGTAGTATTTGACAAGAAAGGCAAACGAAAATTGGTATGGATGAATTGCAAGCGAGGGGTACTATCTCAGTATTTTGGAAGAAGATGAAAAGATCTTTCTGAGGATGAAGCAATAATTGATAAACTCAACCAAATGAGAATGGAAGCCATTGTGGTTAGTCAGAATACTTCCCAAAATTAGTTTGTGTTATTTTATTTAAATAACTAATAATATTTTTGTATCATAGTATGTCAAGAAAAATTGTAAGACGGCAAAGAACAAGAAACAAGATGCTGATGTGACCTACTTGCTAAAAAGTTTAGAAAAAATAAAGTATGGTAGTTATATCCACCATTACATTCAAAAATTCTATTACAATAATATAAAGTGCAAATATTTATTTACGATTAAATTTTTTTGTAGGCCGATACTTGAGTTATGTTTGGGAGGAAGGTCATTTTTCATTAACTCTGAATTCTTTATACTCTGGAGTTAATGGATCTGTTTTCACAGTTGGGGAGGTTATCGATACATTTTGCTCAATTCTTTTTAGGGGGGCCTCCTCTTCATGTAGGTCATATAACAAGTCTGTGTATTGCTCATCCGTGTTCATTGTAAGGGAGTTAAATTATCTTGTATTTTCACGACATTTGATGTTATACTAACTGTTTAAATATTTTCCTCTACATAATTTTTCGAAGATTAAGATTGTCGTGGAAGACTGCCACAACACAAATCATAAATACGGACATGAATGATGGAGAGGTTAGATATATTTTTATACCTCTAAATACTGACCAAACTCACTTTCACCTGTGGTGTATCGACACAAAAGCAATGAGTTTCAATCATTACAACTCCATTTCATATGGTGGAAGATCAAAAGCTGATTTTGAAGCAGTTGTGAGTAGTTAAATATTTTAAATATAGATATTCCATCAATTTAACTTTGTTATCTGTTAATGAATAGTTATGTTAACTTAGTCATGGTGTAATTATAGGTATCCCAATTTAAAGGATATTCACCTAAGGAGCTTGCAACAATTCATCCATGTTTACAAGCCTATTACCCCATCGGCAATTTGGGTTTTACAGGTACTAAAAGAAAAATATTGAACGTGAAAATTATACTTTTGAATTGAAATATAAAATTTTTCTTTGCATGTTTACAGCAATGATTGTGCCTTCTTTGTGATGCAATACATGAGATGTCTGCTTTATGGTGAGAAGATGGACTTCAAACAAGCAGACTTGACCAAATTCAGAATAGATGTCTCTGTCTCAATTTTAAGAGATGAGTTCTTCCTGATGTAATTTTAGAAGTGTTCAGGTGGCAGTATGACAATGCATTGTTGTAATTAATGAAATTTGCTAATTTGTAAATGTTACTGCTTCCTATAGATCAACAGTGACTGTAAATATGTTTATTGTTTGTGTTTGAGCTTTAATAAATGTTATATAATATATTGTTCAATACTTTGCTGGTGCTGACAATGAAATCCCAGGAACACAATGGCCCTGTGATTAAATTTTCCAACAACACAGTGGTTCTGGAATTTTAATTCACAGCACCACGTACAATTTCGAACTCACCGAGAAATACGGTGGTGCTGGGAATTTAACTCCCAGGAACACAGTGGTGGTGGGAATTAAAGTCCCAGCACCATGTACAATTCGAACTGGGTGAGAAATAAGGTGGTGCTGGGAATTAAAATCCCAGGAACTCAATGGTCTCGATTTTAATTCGTGACCACGCATAATTTCGAATCGGGTCGAGAATACGGTGGTCTTTGGGAATTTAACTCCAGAACACAAGGGTGCCGGGAAAAAGTCCCAAAGACCACGCATGCTAACTAGCCAAGAAATAAGGTGGTGTTGGGAATTAAAATCCCAGGAACATAATGGTCCTGGGATTCTAATTCTCAGGACCACGTACAATTTCGAACTGGCCGATGAATACGATGGTGCTGGTAATTATAATCCCAGAAACTCAGTGGTCCTGGGAATTTATTTCCCAAGACCACGTACAATTTCGAAATGGCTGAGGAATAAGGTGGTCCTGGGATTTCAATTCCCAGGACCATGTACAATTTAAAACTTGCTTGGAACACACGCGGTCCTGGGATTTCAACCTCGGACCACATACAATTTAGAATCGGTCGGGAACACACACGGTGGTCCGGATTTCACCCATTCACGTACACTTTCAAACAGGCCGGAAATAAGGTGGTGCTGGCAATTTAAATTCCAGGAACACAGTGGTCCTGATTTCTGAAAATTGGGTGTAAACCTAATCCTGTCTTGAAAATCAGAAATTTTGGACACGATACACAGAGGGGCAAGTCCCAAAGCCACTGGAGTTGGTTTGGACCGAAGTTGAGGTGACTAGGGTCATCAATGGGTTTTGACCGAAACCCATTGATGGACCTACAGGAGTCCAAATTCCGAATTCTTTACATCGACTGAAAGACCTAACGGCTTCACATGTTGTTGCGTCAAGCAAACTTCGTTGTGATCCTCCTGCCTCCCAGTTTCGGCCTCGTGCCACTTGGCACGGGGTCTGTTTTCTGAAAATGCGGTGCTGGGAATTAAATCCCAGGAACACAGTGGTCCTGGAAATTTAATTCCCAAGACCACATCCATTTGCGTCCTGGCCGAGAAATAAGGTGGTGCTGGGAATCTCAATCCCAGGAACACCGTGGTGCTGGTAAGTGAATTCCCAGCACCACGTACAGTATCAAATGTTGGATTTCCGGCACCGTGGCGTGTGTGTGTTCGATCATGTTTCGTAAACATGAGCACAGCGGAAGCAATTAAAAATAATAAATCTATATTTATTACAACACACACAACACACGCATGCATATTACAACAAGTGTAGACATAACCGTAAATTAAAATTAGCAATAAAAGGAAATTAAACTACGTTATACCTTTCGTATGACGTGTAGCGGGAACGGCATCAACCGGAACGATCCTCGTAAGAATTGTCTCTATCCGTATCCACGCCGAGCTCCTCGGGATGACTTCGCCAAGCCACGAGCTTCGTCTTCGTACGGGTTACTAGCCTCGTGTTGAAGACGACGTGATCGAGAGATGATCACTATCCGAATCCAAATTCGGACCTAAAAACAAGTCCTCAAGACTCGCTTCTCCGGAGAGGTATTCGTCAACCGATTGACGAATCCTTCGTCCTTCACCTCAGAGGATTACCGGAGATCAAATCCCCGGTATGTTAGCCGCTGTCGGATCACTAACCGTCGTCCAAACGACGCTCCGACGAGAGGAGAAGAAGCTGTCCAGAAAACTGGACAGCTTGGTGGAGGAGTAGGCGCCGGCCAAAATAAGGAGAGAAAAGGCTCACCTTGATGCCGAACCTATAGAAGATCACCGGAGGGTCGCCGGAGGTTCACCGGCTGGAGCTTGGACGCCGGCAAGGGTCTTGGACGGCAGCACAAAGCTGGGCGGCGGCAGCTTGTAGTTGGGCGCCGAAAATTCCTCCAAGGGGTGGGCGGCAACTTCAAGCTAGGGTTTTTTTATGATTAGGGTTTAACAATCCCTTAAGCCCTCTTTTATAGAGAACTAATTCTCTTAATGGTTAATGGATCATATCCATAAAGCCCGTTAACCCGCTCCATTAGGATAAGTTAAAATAAACCAAACCATGATGGTTTATTTTAAGTTAAAACGAACCGAACCAACCTTTGGTTCATTCGTTTAATATAAACCAAACCCTTTGGTTTATTCTCATCCATTGGATTAGAACCAAACCATTTTGGTCAATCCATTATGTCTTCATAAGACACTGCCCATCCACGCTTCCATTGCGACTGAAACAATTTCATGCTCATTTTATGTTTGGTCCAACCAAACATAGTTTCTCTCAGTCTGAGAATCCCATTCTCAAGCTCGTTTTAAATCCTTTGGATTACACTCGTTGTGCGTGTGACCAAATAGGTTCTCGGTTTATGTTGGCCGTCTATAATTAACCATTAATTATAGAACGATCATGAGTGGCACCTAGTAGTACATCATGATCCCCAATTAACCGAAAAGATCAACGATTGATCCAGAACTATTTCTGAAACCCTTCAGTAGCTCGAATGAATCGTGCCCCATTCCCTTCACTCATCTTATACCCACTTGGTTCAGGACATGGTCTATTGTGTCAATCCCCACTAGGCTGACTACGTCACACCTAGCCCAAGTATCATTTCCTCGTCCTACGGATTCTAGTTACTCCACATGTATCGAAGAGTACCTTACTCTAAACATGTAATGCTTTGGCCAAAGACTTTAGTTACAATCCGACGAGAGGCCATGGGTATACATCTCCTCGCAAGGAGTGGTGAATCCTTTATAGGCTATTCAAACACCTTCGATCACTTCGACTTATACCCAATCATCCCGGGTCCACATCTCCTTAGAGATGTTTGCTTAAGATGTCAAAGCATAAGTCTCCATGATCAAGATGACTTGAATACCGCAAGTTAAAGGAACATCGCACTTAAGCCACAGTAAGAACTTCATTGACATATCTATATATGCAGAGAACCATATGAAGTCTTACGGCTGGTCACTCCAATGAACTAGTTACCATAACTAGCATCCACGATTAACTCCGGACATCACTATGTCTCCAGCCAGTGAGAATCAGCTGCTTGGATACACCAAGGAGTATACCTCGTGCTAGTCTCAACAGAATTGATGGTGTCCAGATCCATCAATTCATCGACTAGGGATAATTCCGATACATCACAATTACACATGTAGAGATACTCACTAGTTGTGATCCAATCACAAATTCTCTCATGCTGTGAATCGTATCGTGGACATTCAGTAAATGAGTTTAAGATCCAATCAAATACATAAAACATGTATACTCAAATAGTGAATCTTCATTTATCATATAAATGGTTCATACATAAGGCGATTGCCTTAGGACATCTCTCGTATATTACTAACAGACTCCCACTTGGCCTAATGCCAATCGCTACGGTATCCAATACCATAAGCACCAACATGACCCTCAAACTTACTTTGAGGTAATGCTTTAGTCAAAGGATCCGCTAAGTTCCTTTCAGTGGGAATTTTCTCGATTTGTATTTCGTTCCTACTGATGATCTCTCTGATAAGATGATAGCGGCGAAACACATGTTTGGATCGTTGATGAGACCTTGGCTCTTTTGCCTGTGCAATTGCTCCATTATTGTCGCAGTAGACCGGTATTGCTTCAACAATGGCCGGAATCACACCAAGTTCATGAACGAACTTCTTGATCCAAACCGCTTCCTTTGCTGCTCGGCGCAATATATTACCTCGGTGGTAGAATCCGCTCTGATCTCTTGTTTGGAACTTTTCCAACTCAACTGCGCCCCATTCAAGGTGAACACGTATCCGTGAGACACGGAATCATCCTTATCGCGGAAGGCGCATCTGTATACCCGCGTATCACCATGTCCCCTTCTCCATATATTAGGAACACATCCTTAGTTCTTCTCAAGTACTTAAGGATCGTCTTAACAGCCGCCCAATGATCCATTCCTGGATCAGACTGGTATCTGCTCGTGACACTCAGAGCATACGATACATCGGGCCTCGTACATAACATAGCATACATGATAGATCCTATTGCGGATGCATAGGGAATCTTACTCATGCAAATCCTCTCGTCTTCTGTGCGCGGACACATAGACTTCGAAAGGTGTACCCCATGCCTGATGGGCAGATAACCTTTCTTGGATTCCGACATGCTAAACCTCTTTAGCACTCGGTCTATATATGTAGACTGCGAAAGACCAAGCAACCGTTTCGATCTATCTCTATAGATCTTAATCCCAAGAATGTAGGTTGCTTCTCCCAGGTCTTTCATGGAGAATGTCTTGGATAACCAAACCTTAACTGACTGTAAGATTGACACATCGTTTCCTATAAGTAATATGTCATCGACATACAATACTAGGAACACGACTGCACTCCCACTAACCTTCTTGTACACACAAGGTTCGTCTGGATTTTGTGAGAAATCAAACTTTTTGATCGTCTCATCAAAACGGATATTCCAGCTCCTGGATGCTTGCTTCAATCCATAAATGGATCGTCGCAATTTGCATACCTTGGTTTTATCAACCGATGTGAAACCCTCAGGCTGTATCATATACACGTCCTCGAGCAGGTTTCCATTAAGGAAAGCTGTTTTCACATACATCTGCCATATCTCATAATCATAATGAGCCGCTATGGCCAGGAGCATCCGAATGGATTTAAGCATAGCTACAGGCGAATAGGTTTCGTCATAATCAACACATTGTTTTTGACGATATCCTTTCGCCACCAATCTAGCCTTATAGGTAATCACATTACCATCCATGTCGGTTTTCTTCTTGAAAACCCATTTGCACCCTATAGGCTTTATGCCTTCAGGTGGGTCGACCAAGTTCCAAACTTGGTTTTCGTACATGGAATCCATTTCCGACTTCATGGCACCAAGCCACTTATCCCTTTCTGAACTTGTCAGCACTTCTTCATAACTGGTAGGCTCCTCATCATCAATGAGTAACACGTCGTTCGATTCACTTACGAGAAATCCATATCTCTCAGGAATATTGCGTGTTCTACCAGATCTACGAAGATGTGGTGTTACAATAGGTCCAGCCAATTGCTCATCACTATGAGTTGTCGGCTGTTGTGCTTCACCAGGTATCTCATCAATGTCTATTTGAGTCTCTCAAGCCTCCTCAAGCTCGACGACACTCCCACTGTTTTCTTGCAAGAGAAACTCTTTCTCTAGAAACACAGCATGCCTTGAAACAAACACCTTTTGTTCCACAGGATGATAGAATTGGTAACCCCTTGTTTCCTTAGGGTATCCAATAGACATTTATCAGACTTAGCATCCAGTTTGTCTGATACAGTCCGCTTCACATAAGCAGGACAACCCCATATCTTCAAGTAAGATACATGAGGTTTCTTACCATTCCATATCTCATATGGAGTGGTTGAGACTACCTTGGTAGACATTCTGTTTAACAAGTAAACAGCTGTCTGAAGTGCATAACCCCAAAAGGACTTGGGAAGAGTTGCATGATTCATCATTGACCTGACCATGTCCAACAAGGTTCGGTTACGCCTCTCAGATACACCATTATGCTGTGGTGTATAGGGCGGAGTCCATTGAGACAATATGTCATTGTCTCTTAGATAATCAAGAAACTCTTGACTTAAGTATTCACCTCCTCGATCCGATCGAAGTATTTTAATACTCTTGTCATGTTGTTTCTCTACTTCATTTCTGAATTCCTTGAACCTTTCAAAGGCTTCAGACTTGTGTTTCATCAAGAACACATACCCAAACCGTGAGTGATCATCGGTGAAGGTAATGAAGTAGCTATAGCCTCCTAATGCTTGAGTTGACATAGGTCCACATACATCAGTATGTACTAGACCTAGTAACTCTCCCACTCGTTCACCTTTTCCAGTAAAAGGTAACTTAGTCATCTTGCCTTTTAAGCATGATTCGCATGTATCGTATGAATCCAATTCAAACGATTCCAGAATTCCACATCGGTGTAATTCGGACATGCGTTTCTTGCTTATACGGCCAAGACGACAATGCCACATATAGGAGTCTATGTGATTATCCTTTCGAGCACGCTTGTTGCCGCCGATATTGAAAATGTCACCGATACGTTCAACGATAAATGTCATTACTCAAAGTTCCCCATAAAGTACGCCATTCAAAGTTATATAACAACAATTGTTACTAAACGTTAAATGGAAACCATTTCTATTTAAGCAGAAATAGAAACAATGTTCTTTATTAGAGAAGGAACATAATAGCAATTATCCGTTCAAGACTAGTCCACTAGGAGCTTCAAAAATAAGTTCCGATGGCGATGATAACCTTTGCTCCATTGCCAACTCGCAAATTTGACTCTCTCGACAAGTCTTCTTCTATTCCTTAGCCCCAGTATGTCATTACATATATGTGAGCCACACCCAGTATCCAATACCCAAGTGTCTAAGGAAATAGAATGACAATCAATAACGAAGATACCTGAAGAGGATGGGGCATCGGATGCCTTCGTCTTCGTCATGGACTCAAGATAAATCTTGCAGCTTTCTTCGCGATGGCCTTCCTTGCCATGATGGCAAGTGCCCTTTACTGGTTCCGCCTTCTTTGCCTTTTTCTTCCCTTTCTTCGCTTCTTTTGCCTTCCTCTTAGAACCTTTCTTTGAGGAATCAACTATGAGAACCGCCTTCTCCTCATGCTTCTGAAGGCTCCACAGTCTTCATATTGAGGAGCTGAATGGTGGATTCCAATTTGTTCATCCGATAGTTCATCACAAATTGTGAGAAACTCTTGGGCAAACAATGCAGAATTAAGTCAATACTTAACTCATGATCCATCACAAAACCGAGGGTAGCTAGTCAGCTCGATGTACCCTCATCTTTAGCACAAAGTACTCTGATAACCTTCTTGCATCTTCGTGGTGAAGAGGAGCCTAGAGACCTCGAACCTTCGGATCTCGCTCATCGAACAACTCATGAAGATGGAAGACCATAGTGTTAGCATCCATCCATGCTCATGCCGCTCGCAGCCTGTACCATCGCGCTAGCATGATGCAACTCGCCACCACGCACCGCACATGTTTCGATAGACCAATATTTGTCCGGAGTCGCGATCGCCCTTAGATCGGAAGAGGCTCTTCAAGGACATATGCAAGCTTTTCTCGCCGAGAACAATTCTCAGGTTTCTAAGCCAGTCCAGGAAGTTAGGCCCAGTCAGTTTGTTCGAATCCAAAATAGTGCGCAAATTCAAAGACGTCATGATCAATTTATTGACCTAGAAATACAAAACGAGCATATATGAGAAAGATGATTTTAAAATGCATCAATATACATTTATAAATCCCATTCATTTTTCGAATTTCAAAAAACCCAAAATCACTTCGGGAGATCGTAGGTCCATCTCCGAATAGTCAGATATACATCATAGTTATGAACAACCTTGGAGAGAGTCCAACAAGTCATTCATAACTACGACGGTAGGTATCAACTATACCGATTGCATATCACGTATATGCAACTATCACAATGTGCTATCAACTAATTGAATGTTCACACATACATCGGGTTGTTAACACATTAACAAGTATGCATCATATGCATAGCACCCAACTTCACCTCCCTTTACATCGACCTTGGAGAGAGTCCAACAAGCCGATGCTCCAGGTTAAAGCCAACCCATTAATCGGGACATAGTTTTAATATGGTTAGAGCGCATTCAACCAATTAGCCCAGCTTGGAGAGAGTCCAACAACCAAAGCTAACGATTGACCTCTGACTCTTACCATATTAGTATTAAACTATTCCATGGTTTGAACATATTCAGGTTCGAGCCGGGCTTGGAGAGAGTCCAACAACCCAAACAAGAAACAGAACTTTGGTTATAACCATATTAATGGAAGGTGTAGGCTTTAATATTGATTAAGGGTTTTTATGTCTCATCCTCTTTGCATGCAAATAACTATTATCTACATGGCATGGCATACATGGCATACATCTACATGTCACGACACGCATGGCATAATGTTATGCATCTAATGCAATTACATGGCATACAATTATGTCATGTTTATAATTTCCTTATATGTCATAACTATTTATGGAAATAAAATATGTTTAAGATTTGATTCTCCAAATCAAATCATAATTAAATTAGGAAACAAATTTCCAAATCTAATCACATATTTTATTCATGGAATTATTTGATTAAGGAAAATCTATTTAGGAAACCAATTTCCTAAATCATTAAAACTACTTATGGAAATAAAATATTTTAAGATTTGATTTCCCAAATCAAATCATGATTAAATTAGGAAATAAATTTCCAGAATCTAATCAAATATTTTATTTATGGAAAATATCAATTTCCATAAATACTTCCAACTTTCCAAAAGTGGAAGATTTCCATAAATACTTCTAGACTTTCCAAAATTGAAAAATTTCTATAAATACTTCTAAATTTCCAAAATTTAGAAAATTTCCAGAAATACATTATGACTATCGCAAAACCATTTTTACGATTATGTCGAAACACAACCCGGCTCGATACCATCGCTGATTTCCCGCGATGCGGCGTGTGTGTGTTCGATCATGTTTCGTAAACATGAGCACAGCGGAAGCAATTAAAAATAATAAATCTATATTTATTACAACACACACAACACACGCATGCATATTACAACAAGTGTAGACATAACCGTAAATTAAAATTAGCAATAAAAGGAAATTAAACTACGTTATACCTTTCGTATGACGTGTAGCGGGAACGACATCAACCGGAACGATCCTCGTAAGAATCGTCTCTATCCGTATCCACGCCGAGCTCCTCGGGATGACTTCGCCAAGCCACGAGCTTCGTCTTCGTACGGGTTACTAGCCTGTGTTGAAGACGACGTGATCGAGAGATGATCACGATCCGAATCCAAATTCGGATCCTAAAACGAGTTCTCAAAACTCGCTTCTCCGGAGAGGTATTCGTCAACCGTTTGACGAATCCTTCGTCCTCCACCTCAGAGGATTACCGGAGATCAAATCCCCTGTAAGTTAGCCGCTGTCGGAGCACTAACCGTCGTCCAAACGACGCTCCAACGAGAGGAGGAGAAGCTGTCCAGAAAACTGGACAGCTTGGTGGAGGAGTAGGCGCCGGCCAAAACAAGGAGAGAAAAGGCTCACCTTGATGCCGAACCTATAGGAGATCACCGGAGGGTCGCCGGAGGTTCACTGGCTGGAGCTTGGACGCCGGCAAGGGTCTTGGACGGCGGCACAAAGCTGGGCGGCGGCAGCTTGTAGTTGGGCGCCAAAAATTCCTCCAAGGGGTGGGCGGCAACTTCAAGCTAGGGTTTTTTATGATTAGGGTTTAACAATCCCTTAAGCCCTCTTTTATAGAGAACTAATTCTCTTAATGGTTAATGGATCATATCCATAAAGCCCGTTAACCCGGTCCATTAGGATAAGTTAAAATAAACCAAACCATGATGGTTTATTTTAAGTTAAAACGAACCGAACCAACCTTTGGTTCATTCGTTTAATATAAACCAAACCCTTTGGTTTATCCTCATCCATTGGATTAGAACCAAACCATTTTGGTCCATCCATTATGTCTTCATAAGACACTGCCCATCCACGCTTCCATTGCGACTGAAACAATTTCATGCTCGTTTTATGTTTGGTCCAACCAAACATAGTTTCTCTCGGTCTGAGAATCCCATTCTCAAGCTCGTTTTAAATCCTTTGGATTACACTCGTTGTGCGTGTGACCAAATAGGTTCTCGGTTTATGTTGGCCGTCTATAATTAACCATTAATTATAGAACGATCATGAGTGGCACCTAGTAGTACATCATAATCCCCAATTAACCGAAAAGATCAACGGTTGATCCAGAACTATTTATGAAACCCTTCAGTAGCTCGAATGAATCGTGCCCCATTCCCTTCACTCATCTTATACCCACTTGGTTCAGGACATGGTCTATTGTGTCAGTCCCCACTAGGCTGACTACGTCACACCTAGCCCAAGTATCATTTCCTCGCCCTACGGATTCTAGTTACTGCACATGTATCGAAGAGTACCTTACTCTAAACATGTAATGCTTTGGCCAAAGACTTTAGTAACAATCCGACGAGAGGCCATGGGTATACATCTCCTCGCAAGGAGTGGTGAATCCTTTATAGGCTATTCAAACACCTTCGATCACTCGACTTATACCCAATCATCCCGGTCCACATCTCCTTAGAGATGTTTGCTTAAGATGTCAAAGCATAAGTCTCCATGATCAAGATGACTTGAATACCGCAAGTCAAAGGAACATCGCACTTAAGCCACAGTAAGAACTTCATTGACATATCTATATATGCAGAGAACCATATGAAGTCTTACTACCTGGTCACTCCAATGAACTAGTTACCATAACTAGCATCCACGATTAACTCGACATCACTATGTCTCCACCAAAGTGAGAATCACCGCTTGATACACCAAGGAGTATACCTGTGCTAGTCTCAATGTAATTGATGGTGTCGGATCCATCAATTCATCGACTAGGATAATTCCGATACATCACAATTACACATGTAGAGATACTCACTAGTTGTGATCCAATCACAAATTCTCTCATGCCGTGAATCGTATCGTGGACATTCAGTAAATGAGTTTAAGATCCAATCAAATACATAAAACATGTATACTCAAATAGTGAATCTTCATTTATCATATAAATGGTTCATACATAAGGCGATTGCCTTAGGACATCTCTCATATATTACTAACATCAAACTGGACGAGATAAAATGTGGTGCTGAGAATTAAATCCCAGGAACACAGTGGTCCTGGAAATTTAATTCTCAAAGACCACGCCCATTCGCGAACCGAGAAAAAGGTGGTGCCGGGATCTTAATCCCAGAACACGGCAGCCGAAAGTGAATTCTCAAAGCACCACGATAGTTTCAATTGGCCGAGGAATACGGTGGTCCGGAAATTTAACTCAGAACACAGGGTCCCGAAATATAATTCTCAGGACCACGTCCATTCGCGAACTGGTCGAGAAATAAGGTGGTGCTGGGAATCTTAATCCCAGGAACACGGTGGTCCTGGAAATTTAATTCCCAGCACCACGTAGAAATCCCATCACAAAATCATAAAGTCGAAGTGGTTGAAATATTTAACAAAGTATATATATTCCATAATCAGACAGATACTACAGTTGCAAACACCTTTGCAAATGACTAATGACTTTACAGGCACCTTGGTGTAGTTACATATCTAAAACTCTGTATAGTCTTACAACATATCCCACTATACAGCACAGTCATAATTGCAAACAAAATTGTGAGCTGCGCATTATTCTATTCCCCACCACGAATCTGAAGCTCCTCATATCCTGCTGTCTGAATCTTTTAGGGTACCCAAATAGTAGGCTCTCAATGTATCATATTATAAAAAATGCGCAATCATAGCTGTAAAAAATTAAAAATTATTAGTCCAATGCTAGCTTATAAAATATGGTATTTACAAAGATTATTAGATGTCTTACGAAGAGCTTTGTCTGGGACCCTGGACTCGACGCACGGAAAAGTTTGCATTATAAATTTTTTCAGCCAGGCCAGGATGCCAGTTATCATAATACGAAGAGTGCATCTTTTTAAAGAATTCAACCTGGGACCGAAATAAATGCTATGAATCCTCCATACACAAACGGTTTATTTAGTAAATCTAATCTAATGCTTATTGTTTCTTCAAATCAGAGTGTAAGCCTTCCGACGGACAAAGGAGTTGAGTGGATGAACTCCATTTTCCAAGTCGGCCACTAGTAGGTGGCGGTTTCGTCACGGATTATTGGACAAAATATGTATCTGATTGGATTGCCTGGGGTTTTAAAAGTTTGCTCGAATGCTTGGGCGTACATAATATTAAACATATCCTGTGTATAAAAATCACAAAAACACCGGCAGAAAGTCTACAATTCCTTGCAAAAGGGCCAAAACTTACCGAATCCAAATTTACGTAAAATTGAGTTATAGTATGCCTTATCACCACCTTGCACCGCTTACTAAGATTGAAAATACGCGCTTTATGCAATCCCCATGTGTCAAAACATTCCAATCAAATATTGTAAGGAAAGAGTCCATGTATAAGTTAATAGCACGGCCTTCCACATCGGTCCCGAGCATCATTACACTACACAAGGAAGGGGTTATTAGCAACTCTCAAAACATAAGATGAAAGGTATATACAAAGAATATAAAACTGTTTTACTCTATTTTTTAGTTTCAATAAAGACTCCCCGACGTTAGGATCCATCTTACCGGAGAAATCTTTATAAGCTTGCTGTATACAAAATAAAACTGCTCGGGCCGTAAATATTTTGTCTCAAAATAGGATCGACAGATAACTTATGCTCACCTCCAATATCCTCTCACTGCTGAAAGTGTTGGTTGTTTGTCCATGGAGACTTGTGTGTCAGATTCGATATTTCGGGTTCACCCTCCTCGCAATTGATTTCCTTTATCCCGGCTCGACTTCGCCAATGTTTGGCTCGCAGAGAGATATTAGGGTCTACCGAGGATACTCAATAGCCTCTGGGATAATTTGAGTTTCAACTCTCCTTCTTTAGGGATGTTTGAAAACCATGCGAGAGGGAGGCTTCTAAGGCTAGGGGTGATAGATCACAAGAGTCTTCTTCTCACACAAACCTTCCGCCTAGTGTATGTGTAAGAAGGTTTTGTTGGGCTCAGACACTTGTATAGACTGTGATTGTAACCCCTCTACATCCCGGGATTGTAAATTGAGTTGAAGCTCCAGATTAAACTGCTATTTTCAGATTAATGCTTCTTTTTCAAAGAATTATATCATTCCTTTCACTTATCTCGTTGTCCTTCCTGCTCTCGACCTCCTCTAACTCTTGAAGAAGCTCTCGTATTGATTGTCTTTTCGTTGTTCGATGGTCGCTTCTTAAGTAGGGAGGTGCTTTCAAAATCACACCTTGCTTCAACTAGCTTGATGCTTAGAGTAGATACAATTTCTGCATTCTCCTCGACATATCGATGTGCCATTCCTCTTCCGACTGAGTTTCGGGTTGAGGAGTCGATCGAAAATCTAGGTGGGAAAGCGGGATGCATGTGTGTAGCTCGATCAGGCAATTAGATCGACAATGATTTTGTCAGGTACGAGACCATCTATCATCTTCTTAACGACCCTTACATTTGTGGAACTCCACCTCCATCTCAACATTCTTGGCAAAGCATGAGGGACGTGTGGAGGTAGGATACACAAATGCTCACACATCCATACCTGGAATGACAAGATTAGTTGTTAATAGACAGATTTATCTATACTATTTGCGGAAGACATAAAATATATTCACTCACAGCCAATAAGTGTGTGAAACCCTTAAGCATTGGTCTCGTGGATCCACCTACGACGTCTGCTTTTGGTCGCAATGTGACTCCCATACCAATTGACTCCATTTGAGGATCCATGTACGTATAAAGTGCTTCGCACCAATTGTACCTGTCTAAGTTATCAAAATCCTCTACACAATCTATAAGTGATCGCATAGCTATTCTAGGCTTACTGCTGGTGGTAGTAAAAAACACACAAGAGAAAAAATATAAAATAAACAACTGACAATAAAGTTTTGCAGATCCTAAATTATCTGGAGATCTGGAAGTCTTCAATAAATCCTCCAGATGCTTGTTAGAGCAATCAGCTTCCACGAAATATTGAAAATATAGCTGTCCACACGGAGCTTCATTATTCATAGGAACTTCGAGTCCATCATCTGGTAGACCAAGGATGAGGGAGACATCCGTCTTTGTGAAATGCAATTTCTTATCTTGGAATATAAAATATTTCTCTGTGCAGTCCCAATTATCAAACATATTCTGAACGAGGGGTCTGACATGGGTAATATCTGGAATGTCCAAAACCCACGCAAAGGGGGAGCTCCGAATAAGCGTTTCTTCTTCCACACTCGGCGGTACACTTGCAATAAATTTTAAATCAACGTTGCTTTTCCAGTTCATTCTCTTGGTTCTTCCTCGCATCAACTCTCGGGTTCTTGCAGAAGTATCGATTGATGATTCACCAGTTAAAGCCATAGTTAACTGAAAAAAATTCCTTAGGTTAACAACCAAATGCATCAGAATACAAATGATTTTAAACTAATAGATGAAATGGATTGAAACATGTGCGATGATACAAACAAACGTTACCTCTGCTTAAATGGTAAACCCTAAAACCCTAAACCCTATCAGGCCCGAGTTTAAATGAGATCGTGAACGGAAAAAGGAAAAAACCCTAGATAGATCGGAAGAAACGATAGCGATACAGAATTTAAGAAATCTACAAAACTTACTTAGGTAAAAATCGCTGAGATGATGTTGAGCCGGTGTCGAGATGTTTTAACTCGACCGGGAGGTTAAACCGACACAGAGGGTTTTGATCGCACCGAGAGTTCGAATCGAACCGAGAGTTTGAACTACGCCGGGAACTAAGCGAATTCCACAGAGATGTAACGCAAGGAGCGATAGAGAAATGAAATGTGGTGTTGAGATGTTCAACTTCCATCGGGAGTTTTATATTAATCTGCCCAAAAGTGCTTGACGGATTTAGAATACGCAGCCGTAATTATAATCCTTAAACAAAGTGGTCTCCGAGAATTTATTTCAAAGACTACTAACAATTTTGAAATGGCTATTTAATAAGGTGGTCTCGATTTCACCTGTGACCACGCATAATTTAGAATCGGGTTTGGGAATACACAGGTCTCCCGAGATTTCAATTCCTATGACCACGCATAATTTAGAATCGCCGAGAACATACAAAGGGTCCCGGGATTTCACCTCAGCACACGCACACTTTCAAACAAATTCTAAATAAGGTGGTGCCGCAATTTTAATCCTGTGAATACAAGAGTCTCATAGGGCCATCAACGGGTTTTGGTCAAACCTATCAATGGACCTACAGAGTCCAAATTCAAATCTTTACATCGATCAAAGACCTAACGACTTCACATGTTGTTGCATCGAGGAAACTTCCTTCCGATCCTCCTACCTCCAAGTTTTGGCCGCACCACTTGGCACGGGCCCGATTTCAAAATTGGTTGTGTAAACCCGATCCCGCTTTGAAAAATGTAAATGTCGACACTATACACAGAGGGTCAAGTCACCAAAGCCACCGGAGTTGGTTTGACCGGTTGAGGTGACTAGGGCCATCAATGGGTTTTGACCAAGCCCATCGATCACCTACAGGAGTTCAAATTCAATTCTTTACATCGACCGAAAGACCTAACGGCTTCACATGTTGTCGGCCGAGGATACTTCCTTCCGATCCTACTACCTCCTCCGCGCTACTGCACGTGGATCGATTCAAAATTGATCGGTAAACCTAATCCTGCCTTGAAAATCAAAAATTTTGGACACGATACACAGAGATATTGAGATTACAATTTTGCAAAATAGCGTAACAAATTTTTCCATTACAATTCTGCAAAATAGCTTAACATTAACATTAACATTAACATTAACATTGTTTCCTTTAAAAATATTTACACATCCACAATAAACATACTTAGGAATTAGTAGCCAGTGGCATTCTACAAGACCTCCTATTATGCCCAAGTGGTATCCTGATTTATTTTCACCTCCCAAAGATGTTTGGACTTATAGTGCCTTTTTCTTCGCCTTTCGCTGCACAAGGCTACGAGGAGGTAGAACTCCAAAAATTTTGTCACCATTAGGCCAAAATTTCTTACTTCGACATGGGTAAATACGATCCATGTAAGTGGCCTCCCAGGTTTCCCTTAGAAAATAATGCTCGCAATAACGGTATGGATCTATGTTCTGATATATGATGACTGCAATAGCATGCGAGCAAGGAATTCACGAATTAAACTCACCGCAGATGCAACTTCGCTTATCCAAATCATCAACAATATACGAAGTTTATTGTCAGACTTCCATTTCCGTTTGTGAATATGGGAATACCAAATATAATCAAGTTCTTTCTCCTTTCATCAATCTCTTTAATGACATAAGGTGTTAGAAAACCCGACCTTTTGAAGATTCTTCCCTACTGCTATAGAACCATTGAGCTTTCTTCTAGTGTTGTCAATTAAACTAGTGATGGGGAGTTCCGTGTTTCCTTGAATAATGCATTTAAACTCTAACAATTAGTGGTTAACATTGTGTACCTCCTGCCGGGAAAGTGTGCATTGGCCCGTCTTTTTGGATCGATCTTTTGTAGCCATGCATATGCTTCCTTGTGTTTGTCATGCATGTTGCATTAATCGATCAAAGTCAACTCTTGTATTGGCTCTTGCTGCTGCCCAAATTAAACCTAATGAGGATCTATCCCGGGTATCTGTTACCATGTTACAAGACAAGTGATAGCAACAAAAAGCATGATGGGCAGATGGATACACTTTGTTAACTGCTGATATAATCCCCCGATGTCTATCCGGTACATTGATCATCGACTCTGGCAGGACATCAAGGAATGTCTTTACATGATCCAAAAACCACTCCCAAGCGGATCCACATTCAACCCGGCAATTCCAAATGCAAGCGGCATAATTTTTGCATTACAGTCAGCGTGATGTATTAGCAAAACACCGGGATACTTGCGGTCATATGTAGCATCAATTCCAATTAGTTTTATAAATACAACACGAATACTCTTGACAAGCACCAAATGCCCAAAAACATCATTTGGAATTGATTTTCACCATTTCTTAAGTCTGACATATGTATCGGGATCTCTAACTCTTAACTCACGCAAGTACATTGGAAGATCAATATAGGCCCGATCAAAATCACCTACCACTCTTTTAATGCTTTACATGCATTGTGTATACTTTCTTGTATGAAATGTGAACACCAAACCTAGCTTGCATTTCTCTTCGAATTGAACTTGGTTTGTAATCATCAGAAGTAGCTAACCGTCCTACAATCTGGTTTGCTACAAATGTGGATGTGCAAGCATGATGATCTGCTGTTTCCCTAACACTGTCACATTCATGCTGCTTTACATATTTTGTGACAGTGAACTCCACGTCTCCACTTGCAACTAGACTCCATGAACAAGGCTGACTAAAGCAAATAACTTTAATTCTATTAAGTCTGGTGTCAACTGGCTTGTATCTGAAGTTTTTTAGCATCGCATGCCTTACTAGTGCATCTTTAAACTCTTGTCGAGAGGAAAAAACTTGTCTAGTGAAAAATTCATTTGGATCTAATGAACTGACATCTGCCAATAGTCTTATTTGTGGATTTAAAACATAGGGATCATCAGCAATTGGGAACACTTCCTCTAAGTCACTGTACTGATCTGGGTTTAACTCACCTTCTTCATGTTGGATATCATCAGCTAAGAATTCTTAGAAGAATTTGTATATTCTAACTCTTATCCCATGTATATCACTTACCTCCTCTTCACTCCAAGTTTGTTCAAAATATTCATGATCTAGAGTAGTGCGACAAACTCTTCTTCGAGTATGGAAGAAGCGCTCTATTTATGTCAAGGTGTTGATCACCGTAATTCTATCGCCACATCAAGAACCGAGATGAAGATGGAATATTACTTGGGCATGATTTATGGAATCTTGATCATCTAACTCTCTATCCTTCAAATTTGATTCAATTGTTTCAAAAATATTAACACTTCATCAGAAGGGTCAGTCCTGCAAATGTTTTTAAAATCAACACTGTTATATGTAGTGTGCTATGCAAGTAGGCTGAATTTTTTTAACTAGGCTTTCAAAGTCTGAAGACAAGTGGAGGATGAGAGTTTATGGTTAGGTTTCCCAATTATGCACTTAACTAATTAGAACATTTGATGTTGATAGGGCCATCAATGGGTTTTTACCGAAACCCATTGATGGACCTTTCAATGTTGAAATTATGAACGGTTTATATGGAATGGAAGAGGAAGATATTTACAGGGTTTATGCGCAGAGGGATACTTAATTCCCACACTCCTACAGGCAGTTATGGGTGTGTGCCAATTGACACGCAGCATGTCAATTGGCACACTCGTCTGAATGTTGGCACAGAGCATTAATTTTCATAACTACTGTTTGGGAGCATAAGGAAAGGTGGAGAATGATAGTATAGGTCACGCTTGGACTCGACCCGCCTAGACGACTTTATTTATCTCCAATATAAATTGACAGCACCACTCTTTTTCTCAGCCAGGTTCCCTCTCCATGGTGCTGGAAATTTATATCCCAGGCCCACGGTGGTGCTGGGATATAAATTCCCAGCACCACCATTTATCTCGACCAGTTCCATCTCCCTGGTGATGAGATTTTTAAACGCAGAACCACTGTGTTGCTGGGATTTTAGTTCCCAGCACCACCAACAATTCCGGTAAATTTTATGTACATGATGCTGGAAATTTCATTCCCAGCATCATAGTGTTGCTGGAGGTTTTAATCCCATTACCACGGTGGTGCTGGGATATAAATTCCCAGCACCACCATTTATCTGGACTAGTTCCATCTCCTTGGTGCTGGGATTTCTAAACGCAGAACCACTGTGTTGCTGAGGTTTTAGTTCCCAGCACCACCAACAATTCCGGCAACTTATATGTACATGGTGCTGAAAATTACATTCCCAGCACCATGATGTTGCTGGGGGTTTTAATCCCATTACCACGGTGGTGCTGGGATATAAATTCCCAGCACCACCATTTATCTCGACTACCCAACGCCAACGGTGTCGAGTCTTATTCGCAGGACCATAGTGTTGCTGAGGTTTCAAATCCCAGCACCACCCTTAATGTCGACCACTTATATCTCCCTGGTCTAGTGAATTAGATTCTCAACACCAAGGTGTTGCTGGGAGTTTGAATCTCATTACCATCGTGGTGCTGGAATATATATTACCAGCACCACCATTTATCTCGACAAGTTCATTCCCCATGGTGCTGGGAGTATTAAACTCAACACCATGGTGGTGACGAGATTTAAATTCCCAGCACCAGATTTTATCCCGAATTTGTTGAACCTTAATGGTGCTGAGAATTTGAAGCCAGTACAATGATATTCTTGGGATTTAAATTCCCAGCATCACTTTTTATCCAGACCAGCGAGTTGGGAATTTCATTGTCAGCACCACCTACTCTCCCATGGTGCTGGGATTTTAAATTTAGGGATACGGTGGTCGGGAATTTCATCACAAAGACCACCTACTTCTCAGACGATTGAATCTCCTAGTCGGGAATATCAATCGGGAACTTAAGTAATCGTGGGGTTTAATTGGAAGCATCACCTTTAAGTTAGGTGGAATTTGTTTAGCGGCGATAAAACTTGGTTATGAATCTCCCAGATCGCAATTATGGGTGCATGGTCTACTTTGGTATGATATGCCTACATCGTATTTATGGGTGTGTGACAAACTTGACTATACAACCACCTACAATGCATTTATTAACCTCATGATCAAGAATAAAAACATATACATACATGATAATACTATGTGAAGAGGCTGGTGAGTGAGCTGCGCCAACTTCTGGATTAAGTGCTGATATATTCGTGGGAGCAGTGATGTCGTTGATAACTATTAGGGTTTCATAAAAAATGGTATTCCTCAGTTGGTTTACGGAGGAAACCTGCGTGTGGTGCTCATCAACAGCATGAGCCTGCCACTCCCACGCGGCTGGAAGTGACGTTTGGATGACTCGGGATTTACAGTTGTGGCTCGAATGGATGCAAATCTCTCTCTGCATTAAATTGCAATCTGTTTGGCGGGAGGGGTATTTTGGGAATTATGCGCGCGATTTGGTAATTCTGAAAGTATAGTGCGCGTTTTGGGCATTTCGAAACTTTATCAGTTGTGTTTGGTAAATTGCCGAAAAAAAATAAAAAAAAATCAAGGAGCTTAGGAAGCAAAGTGGAGGTTTCATTTTTTTACATTTACAATTTCACTTGACCAAGATCATCAAATAAGATAAGGTAAAAATTGTTTTGGCGATTTATCAAACAACATATGTGAAATTTAGAATTGTTCAAATAATATTTTATACTTTCATATTTATCAAATAACGTATTTAATTTTCTTTTTACCCCTCTCACTAAACAGACATACACCACTGTGGTGTTGAAATTATAAATTTCAGCACCACAGTGGTAGTGTTGGGATTGCAACACCACTGTGGTGGTGAAATTTGAATTTCCAATACCATGTTCGGATTTTTCACTGTGGTACAGGTCTGTTTGGCGGGAGAGGTAAAAAGAAAATTAAGTGCACTATTTAATAAATATGAAAATATGAAACACTGTTTAGACAATTCTAAACTTCACGTACGCTGTTTGATAAATTACTTAAGTTATTTTCTCACATTATATTTGTTAATGATTTCTCTAGAGAGGATTTAAAGCAATTTGATTGTCTTGACTCTTGAATCATTTTCTAGAAGGTCTCTAACAACGACAAAAGCTTGCTCAATATTTGCTTGATTTTACTCGTAACCTCATGCACAAGAGTTGTTTAGTGGATTTTGAAGCGATACACTAGAAAATTACTATTTAATTGTAAAACCTTTATTAAGTGTGATCTCAAAAAATACTAGAAAATTCTCGATTAAAAAGTTAATAGTAATGTCCAATATATTTACACGGTTGAAAAAAAAAATAATACCCGTCGCATTAATTTCCTTTAAAAAAATAATACATGAAAACGAATATTCTACACATGATTTAAAATTATAAAATAAATGATGTTTTTATTCTCTTAAATTTGACCAACCAAGGATTCAGGAGTTAAAGCGACAACTCACGAGTAGTTATATATCTTTTATTAGTTTACGTACCCCATTATTTAGTTTCCACAAATACCCTCGAGATGACTTTTTTATTTATTTATTTTTATTTATAATTTCTATTTTATAATCTAAATATCCACAATTGTCGCATACCGAAGAAATCGATCGATATAATGGGGTCAATCTAAGTCCATCACATTTGGTTTGTCTATGAATGGAATTCTCAACGAGCAATGCTCATGAAAGAAATCGAACAGTGATAATAGGAAAGTACCCTTCCACCTTTAGCCATCATATACCGAAATATAATGCCTACATTTGACTCAATTGAATATCTTATTTAGTTTAACAATATATCTTTATTTAATTCAGTTAAATGTCTCCGTATTAATTTCACCACATTTATATCTACTTCCACCGTTCATTTAAACCATAAGCTCCAATTTTCAAGGAAACTAGTTAGTAGCTGTAACTTCCACCTAATTTACGATAAACTATTGGCTACATGCCTTTGCGAGTTGCCCACACGCTGAAATTATTAATGCGCTTACATGTAAGAATAAAAGCAAGGGATTAAAAAACAATTATACTATAAATTTATTAATATTTTTTATACTTAAAATTATTAAACTATTATAGCTAATGGTTTTACATTAGTTGAAAAAAATATATTTAGAAGTGTTTTAATTGATGTTTTATATCGTAGTAATTTGGATTAAAGTTAATATAGAAAATAAAAATGATGAGCATCGTCGGGCTCGGGAGCGAGGACGGTGAAGGGCCGAGATCGGCCCGAGAGGGTACCGCGGACGAAGGAGCTGAGGCCGCACAGAAGATTTTATGAGGCCGATGTCGGTGAGAGAGTCTAGTGCAAGGCTATGCGGGCGGGCGACTGGCCGCGGAGGTTTTTAAATACGGGGTTCATGGGAATTTCGAAAAAGGAGAAAAAAAGAGGGGGCCTCTTTTTCTCCTCGTCTCTTCCAGTGGAGGTAGAAGGGGAAGCTCCTGGAGGCTGGAAGAAGAAGGCGAAAGGGATCCAGGACGGTCCTTGGTGGTGATCGGTTAGAAGAGCGGAAGACGCTTAGCTCCTCGTTGCTTCACGAAGCCTCGTGTTCGACTGGAGGTTTGCACGGATCTGTTCTCCGCCGTCTCTTCCGGTTATTTTTCCTTCCATCATTTAGATTTCTGGTATGTTTTTGTTCCTCGAGGAATGGATCCGGAGAGTTTGGCTTTCGGCGTGGGTATCGTCGATTGTGTTTTATTTTTTGCTTGATTTTGAATTATTTTTTTTATGGGAACTCTTGAATTAGCCCTTTTATTTGCAAATGTGAACGATGGAGTCGTTATTAGCCAGGTTATTTTTTCTCTTATGGAGTAGGAGAGTGATGTAGAAGGCAGATCCATTGCGCCTTTTGATTTCCGAGGAAGAAGACCTTCGGTCTAATCACATCAGTACGAGTCCAAAATAGCAGTTAACCATATTTCAATTAATAAGGATTTATCATATAATTCATATTCAGCACTAGTTGTTACCATAAGATTATATACTATAAAACCCTATAAATAATTTGTATACATAGTTCTTCTTTCGGCCACTACAATAATACAACCAATTCCGCCTTTTGCACCTATAATACAACCAATTCATTTTTCATCTTTCTTTCCTTGTCTCTATATGCTCAGGGTTTTCCTTCTTTTTTTTTTCTGTGTTTGAGTTATTGAGATCTACGAATCATGGTGCATCCCTTCTGAATGCTTTATAGTCGAGTTTGTTGTTATGTAGTTGGCACGAAGATCAAATATTTAATTTAGAGGTTGTCAGTTGATTTATCTAGTGGATACTACTTGCATTTTCCATTTATATGTTCGCCTTTGTTTGTAGGTGAATCTATTTTGGTTAGATTAAATTGATTGACGTCCCTTTTTTATTGTTTTTTGTTCTATGATAATAAGATTTAAAATTCCAAGGACTTCGTTCATTAGATCTGTGTTTTTGGTTTCTCAGGTTTGTCCTTTAATTCTGGTTTAGCAGGGGTGCTCCAAGTTTAAGTTTTCCACCATGGTTGCCTCTGTTGCGGCTTCAGCCTTCTTTCCAGCCTCTTCTTCGGCCTCTGTTTCAGCAAAATCAAGGGCCATCAATGATAGACCTGACAACTTGGACATCCGAGGTATTGTAGCCAAGCCTGCCTTGTCATCAGGAGCCATGCAGGTTAAGGCACATGCCCAAGCTCCTCTGAAGGTCAATGGGACAAAGGTCAACCTGAAAGCTGAATCCTTAACAGTTGAGGAGGAAGCTCCCTCAGCCCCAAGGACATTCTACAACCAATTGCCAGACTGGAGCTTTCTTTTTGCTGCCATAACTACTATCTTCCTGGCGGCAGAGAAGCAGTTTACTCTAATTGATTGGAAGCCTAGGAAGCCTGACATGCTTGCTGATGCATTTGGGTTTGGGAAAATCATGCAGGATGGAATGGTTTTCAGGCAGAATTTCTCCATTAGGTCATATGAAATAGGGGCAGATCGAACTGCTTCTATAGAGACATTGATGAACCATCTACAGGTATGGTAGTAGATTATTGCTCGATTCACATGTTTTTTTTTTCCTTTAGTTTGACTAAATCTTTCATTTGGTTATATGCTGTGTAGGAAACTGCCCTTAACCATGTGAGGAATGCTGGGCTCATGGGCACTGGCTTTGGTTCAACTCCTGAAATGAGCAAGAGAAATTTGATTTGGGTTGTCACCAAGATGCAAGTCCTTGTTGAACAATATCCTTCCTGGTATATTCTGTTTCTAGATCATAATTTTTGTTTTTTCTTGTTAGTAAAAGAAAATTTGTTTTTTTCGTTTATTCTCACAAACAGTATTGCTTGAATATTAAGTGAGCGGTATTCATGAGTAAATTCTTTGTGATTCATTATTTGTTTTCTAATTGCGAGTTTGGTCTACTACAATCTTTCTCCAATATTTGAAGGTACAAATTTCCTAATTATTTTGTCAGTCCTCGTCTCCCGTGTCAATTGTTTATATTATAATTTCATTGGTGGATATAACCTCTTGCAATGCAAGTAAGACTACGTACAATATATTCAATGTGGTCCGCCAATTGTCTAGAATCCCGTATTGACATGAGCTTTGTGCACTTACTATCCTTTATCTTGTCAGTCCTTGTCTCACGTGTCAGTTGGTCATAGTGTAATTTCATTGTGGTCTTACTTGCTATGACTTTTGAAGTTGATGAACAGTTTGAGAGCTTGGTGTATCTTTTTGTCTATATTTAGAATTGTTGTGTATTTGAAACTCACTAATTATTGTCATTGGAAAGATTTGCCTTTTACAAGCAAGCTATTCAAGTTTAACTGTAGTGTCACATATCTCGTCAGCTTCTTTCATTTGCTGTGTATGTGGAACCTGATCCTTCTTTATCTTTTTGATAGAGTGCTTTTTTATTGTTTATTTTATTTTCTGCATTATAAGTAATAAGGCCTGTATATAGCTCAATAGAGGATATGATTCTTGCAGCTGCACTCTCACAATAATTGGGACAAACACGGTTTTGATACAGCTGTCTTTTTTTTGTTTTCTTTTTATTTTAGATAGATGCTTTAGCTATGCTTTGTTGCTTCCCTCAAGTAGATTATTTTGTACATTTTCATGTCTTGTCCATTACTTATGCCTATTTTTTCTTGATTGCTTGATTGGTCCTATTGATTTGTGATGTATCACTGCCAATTACCTATGCCTTAAATGTAGGGTTGAGCAATTGGTTAATAACATAACTGACTGAACCAATTAAACTGATTTTTTTTTTGGATAAATCAAACCAATCAAACTTTCCCATAAAAATCGAACAAATTGAACCGATAAAACATCGGTTAGTTCAATCGAAAATTGAATTAATCGAAATTTCCTTATCAATCCATTAATGTTTCACGGGTAGAGTTGAACAATTGACTGATCAACTTTTTATTTAGTTTTTCAGTTGAACAGTCGAGTTAAACAGTTGATTGATCAACTTTTTGTTTAGTTTCTCAATCGAACAATCTACTAATTAACTTTTGGGGACATCAATTGACTACTCACAACATAGCAATCAACTAATTTCTTCTGTTCGGTTTAATCAATTTCTAAATTTCAAAATCGAAACTTAACCCAACAAATCGAAATAATTGATTTTTTTTTAAATTGAATTTTTGAATTAGCCGAACCAAACTTTTGATTTCAATAAGTTAATTCGGTTTAAGCGACATTTTGCTCACCCCTACTTAAATGTTTTTCAATTGCTTGATTAACAAATTAACAAACTGCCTTGTTATGTATGTCTTCCATAACATCCTTTGTTTAAAAAAAAAATCTATTTTTCAGGGAAGATGTTGTTCAAGTAGATACATGGGTGGCTTCGTCTGGGAAAAATGGGATGCGTCGAGATTGGCATATTCGTGACTATCAAACAGGTCACACTGTTCTGAGAGCAACTAGGTTGGTTCCTGTATATACCCTATCTTTGTTTTCATAGTTCAGAGATTTAAAAATTTGCAAGTAAGACTACTAAGTTCTTTGAAAATTTGATGTGACTTGTCTAATTCTTGTTTTCTCATTGTCATGAAGCATATGGGTGATGATGAACAAACAGACTAGGAGATTGTCAAAAATTCCAGAGGAGGTTAGAGCAGAAATAGGATGCTATTTTATGGACCGTGATCCTATTATAGATGACGATGGCAGAAAACTTTTGAAGCTTGAGGATGACACTGCAGAATACATTCAAACAGGGCTAACTGTAAGTATGCGATCTTCATTTTTAGTTCTTACTGCACGTGCATAATTTTTCATCCCTTTTGTACTCATCTTCCTCTGTTACCAAACGCAGCCTCGATGGAGTGATTTGGACGTCAACCAACATGTTAACAACGTCAAATATATTGGATGGATTCTCGAGGTAATTTATCTTATTTTGCAGTTGATATTTATTTGATGCATAATTAACATTTGGAAACTACAAGTCTACCCTTACGCCCTAATCTTTCTGTGCGCTATTGATTATTCCCCATTTTCATGCTCAGACTTAATAAGATAGTGTACGATCAGTCAATGTCCTATTGTGACCTACTTTACTGGTAAGAGATAATATAATTTGCATAATGAAAGAAAATTTCATTCTTAGAATGTCATTGCTACAGAAACTTGTTTCCACTTCATAAAGGTTTAGGTTTCCCTAAGAACTAATTACTGGAATGATTCCCTGTTGCAGTAGCATTGCTTTTTAATAACACGAGGCTAGATTGCACCAATCATGGCTTCAATAAAACTACTGGTTGGACGTCTAGCTTAACATAATATTATATATTGATTCCATATACTCTTGAATGAAGGGGAGTCTTGACGTAACGGTAAAATTGATGTCTTATAATTTAGAGGTTACGGATTCGAGTTATGAAAATAACCTCTTATAAAACAAGGTAAGATTACATACAATAGATTCTTCTTCGGAATCCTGTATGACAAGAGCTTCGTGCACTGAATTATCTTTTTCCATATACTCTTGCATCCATTTTATTGGATTAAGGTATCCTATCTATTTATATGATGGTGGTGGCACACGGTGTTGGGCCCATAAATAGCGCTGTGGCACCATCTATTGCATTTTATCATTCTACTCAATTTAAGCACATTCTGGAGCCGCATTTATGTATTGTTAACAGCAAATCTATTTGGATCATGCTCCATCTTATCTGAATATTATCCACTTGCTTCAAAATAATGTTTCCCGGGCCAGCCAATTAATCATTTACATTTGTTGTGCATGCATGTTATGTTGGATTCAGGATTTTAATTAAGTATCGTGCTCTCTTACGGGTGCTTTGTTTATGTTTGGTCAGGAGAAAAAAATATAAAGGGTTTATAAACAAACTATTACTTGTGGTGCATAGATATATATGTATGCATGAATGTGTGTGGGGATGGGCTAGGGCACGGGTTTGGTTGGGGTGGATGCCGCGGATCCATCTTTTGGATGCACCTCTACAAGTTGCAAGTGGCTATTTAAAGACAAGCTTAAATCTCTGATGGGTCAATAAATAAATTCAAAACTAGGCCAGTTGCCAAGTGATTCAAACAAAAGAGAAAAAAAAACTTTTGATACTTATTCCCTAATTATTATTATGATTAGTATCCAAAACTTAGGCCAGACTAATCCTGGAGTGGCTGGTCTGGCCCCACGGAATTTTCCCACCTGTTATCTGGGTAAATCGAGAAGTGCGAGTAACGGATAGTCCATCAGTCCGCCGTCCTTTAGCGTGCATCCCATTTGGAGGATAAATCCCACAAATTCACTAATTATTAAGATATATTCTATTCGAGTGTTGATAACATCGACGTGCATTTATAATCTTCAGATTATCAAACGGACATCATGGTTGGTTTTCTAAATGGTTGGTTTTCTAAATGGTGATCTTATTAAACCTTTATATGAATTAAAGCAAACTCTAAGCAATGACGCGAGTAGTTTATCATTCTCATTTGATTTTGAAATGAATGATCAGATAAATGTCTATAAAAAATTGAAGGAAATATCTAGAGTTTATATCCTGGTAATACTTTTCTAGTTAGTACCAAAATATATTATGATTGAGAGTTAGACACTCCCAAATGGAAGTTGTATATGAAAAATCTAGGCATTGTTGATGGTGATTTTAGAATTGAAATTGCCTCTTTTAATTGATGGAATAATAATTCTTTCAGATATCACTACATTGAAAAGAATTATGAGAATTTTACTATAGCCATGCAAAATTAGTTGTAATGTGGTCCTGGTTCCTTGATTTTTAGTCCAGTGTCAAAAGTGGAGGAGCATAAAGGGGTTTATAAAGAACCCTTTGCATGACCCTTTTGTATATGGTGCATGGATATTGGTTGGCTGACCCCATGGGAAAGGTCGGATGGCTAGCGCAACCATGGACTTGTTACAATGAGTACGGATTGATTCCTGGGGATTGCAAAGCCTTTTGGAGACGCTTGCCCTCCCGCGACGCAAGCTTTCGCTTGGATGAAGCCCCCCGTGATTTACCTCAATTACGATGATTGTGAGGCCAACTGGTAGGGCCATTTGGGGTGAGCATATCACCTTTTTGCTACAATATATATTGGTTGGCTGCCCTCACAAGAAAGGTCAGGTGGCTAGTACGACAACAAACTTGTTACAATGAGCATGGGTCGATCTTTGGGGGATGCAAAGTCTTTCAAGGACGCTTGCCTTCTCGCCACTCTAGTGCTAGGTTGGGCAAAGTTCTCCGTGATTTATCTATTTTGCGATGATTGTGGGATCGATTGATAGGGGCACTTGGGAGTATCACTTTTTTGCTACAATAGATATTGGTAGGCCGCGTGTGCTTGATGCCACATAGGTGCATATTATTAGTTGGTTCTCCACGCGTGATATTTTTTTTTTATTGCAATATAAATTTTTAATAAAATTTCATTTTAAAAAGCTATATATATACGTCGATCTCTTGGGCGCCTTATCCTATGCGCTCTGTATGCAACTGTAAATTAACCGTCTGATCACACAAAATGCACGGTGCCATTGCCGCTCGACTCATCCTTGCGCATGATGGCGTGCCTCCGCCTCGTCGGCCACCGTCTGTACTATAGCTACCACTTGAACCCCAGCGTGTCGTTCGATCACAGTTGGATAGTTGGAATTCGGCTGCTCGTCGGCAATGTTGAGCTGCTGCGCACGGAAGTTATTGTGCATTCTCATTTTCGGCGCATAGGAAACATCTTGGACCTCATGGTCTCTTCAGGCTCTGTTCGACAAAGCTCGACGCCACTAGGCAAGATCCTATGGAACACATGCACAGCGGATTTTTTTTTTTTTTGTGTGTGCTCCTGTAGATCTCAATGCTAAGACCATCTTGTTTTGACTATAGATCGTTATATGAAAGCAAGGGTTAGAAGAAAAGGATTATGCCTTTGTGATTTATTCTTAGATTTATAGAAACTTTTAGCAAAACCAACGGACTTTGCCTCTATCGGTATCCATGCTGGATCTTCGCGAGACAACCTTTCGTAGGCTTACAAGTCTTCCTCTCCGAACAACGTTAATCGTGCGTGGAGAAAAATATTGAGAATATGAAGTAGCGACACAAGGCTTTTGGAGTTCCAAGACGTCCAAAAGGCTTTATTAGGGTTTCCTCTCAAAGCTATTTATAGTTTCGTGATTAGGACACGAAACGATTTGCCAAAAATGGAGACGACGAAGTGGCAGGATACGACACAACCTAGCTGTGCCAGGTGGCATGGCCATGTCGCGTGGCCTGGGGCCTGACATGCTCTGACCATGCCTGGTGACACCGTCATGTTGGGTGGCTAACATGATCGATGACACGATCGTGCTACTTAGCATGCCCTGGGCATGTTGAGCTCGCCTCTTCGCACGCCTGCTCGCGGCAACATGACTGTCGTGGCCGTGACGTCATGGCACGATCATGCCAATCTTTGACACACCCGTGTTAACTTACAAAACTTGCACTTTGTGTCATTTATCATCCGATCCAACCATATTTATCCCCTATCTTTTTGAGAATCATATTCCCACTTATTTTACATCTCTTAAGACATCGTTATACGTGTGACCCAATAGATTCTCGATTATGTTGACCATTCATAACTAACCATTAGTTACGAAATATCATGAGTGACCTAGCAGTATATCATAACCCCCAATTGATTTGAAAGTCTTTATCGACTTTAGAACAATTTTGAATCCTTCAGTAGCTTCAGTTATTTTGTGTTTTGTTCCTTTCACTCATCCTATATCCACTTAGTTCAGGACATGATCTATAATGCTCGTCCTCACTAGGCTGACTATGTCACATCTAGCCCAATTTAGTTTCTTGTATTGTGGATTCAAGTTACTTAATACATGTTCACAAGAAGACCATCTTCTTAACATGCTTGCTTTGACCAAAGACTTCTGAGTAACAATCATGACAAGAGGTCTAGGGTATACATCTCCTTTAACAAGAGTGGTGAATCCTCTGTGGACTATTCAAACACTTTCGATCACTTTGGTTTATACCCAATCATCCTCAAATTATACCTCCTATGGAGATGGTTGTAAAGAAGTCAAAGTATATAAGACGTTATGATCAAGATGACTTGAATATCTTAAGTCTAAGGAATCTTGCACTCGAGCTGCAATAGGATCTTCATCGACATGAATAATCATATGAAATCTCATAGAAGATAATTCCAGTGAACTATTTACTCTAACTAGTATCTACATGTTCACTCTCAACATCTCTATGCTTTCATTTAGTTAGTACTGAATACTTGGATAAATCAAAGAGCATAACATATACTAGTCTCATAGAATTGATGATGTCTAATCTCATCAATTCATCGACCAGGGATAGTTTCAATATTTACATAATTACACATGATGAGATACCTATTAATTATTATCTATTCATAATTCCTCTCATGTTATGTATTGCATTGTAGATTTCAATAAATGAGTTTAAAATCTAATCAGATGCATATAAAATGTACATTCACATAGTAAATTTTATTAATAACTAAAGCGGTTGACTTAGGACATATCTCTACTACATCAAAACGGGTGTGTAGGAGATCAATATCGTACGCATATATATATATATATATATATATATATATATATATATATATATATATATATATATATATATATATATATATATAGACACATACACCCATGAGCACCTTCATGATCCATCATCCGATCAGGTGTGCACTATAGTCCAATCCTTGAACCCTAGGAGATTGAATGGTGGATAATAGAAGTGCTCATGGATGAGTTGTGTGTGTACGTATGTATACACATACAACTCATCCATGAGCACCTCCATTATCTACCGTTCGATTCCCTGGTGTTCAAGGATTGAACTATAGTACACATCCGATCGAACGATGAATAATGGAGGTATTCACGGATGAGTTGCGTAGGATATATATAGTACACAATTTATCCGTGAACACCTCCATTATCCACCGTCCGATCTCTTAGAATTCAAGGATTGAGCATAGTGCTCACCCAATCGGATGATGGATAATGGAGGTATTTATGGATGAGTTGTATAGGGGATAATTCCTCTCTCTCTCTCTATATATATATTATGCTAAACAACTCACCCGTGAATACTTCTATTATCTATTGTTCGATCTTCTAGGGTTCAAAGGTTGAGCTATAGTGCGCACCTGATCAGATTGTGGATAATGGAGGTGCTTATGGATGAGTTGTGTAGCATAACACACACACTCTCTCTCTCTCTCTCTATATATATATATATATATATTTCTGTAGAACTTATCCGTGAGCACTTCCATTATCCACTGTTCATTCTCCTAGGATTCAAGGATTGAATTATAGTGCGCAAGCGATTGGACGATTAGAGGTGCTCATGGATGAGTTGTATAGGATAACATCTCTCTCTATATGTATATATGTTCTCGTAACTCATCTATGAGCATCTCCTTTATCCATCGTTCGATCCCCTAAGATTCAAAGATTGAGCTATAGTGTGCATTCGATTGGATGGTGGATACTGGAGATGCTCACGAATGAAGTGTTTTATTCTCGGGTAACTAGTATAACGAAGGTTTATAAAAAGGTCTTTTTAGTTTTGGCAGAATTATCTTCCCATGCATCCAGTTTTTTCTTGAAAAAGAACCCTAGCCCTTTCTTTCAGACTCTCGCAACTAGGACTCCGTTTGTCTTATATATTGGAATTCACCTGCATAGAATGGATCCATTTTCAGATCTTAATAGGTTTTATGCATTACCGGGACTTGTAATTCTCCTTTTTTACTATGGATGCCGTTCTCTGTTTTCAACGCATTAGTTAATTCTTATTTAGATATAGTTTTTTTCTTTTTCCAATTTTGATTATTACTTGCATTGCTTATAACAACACCTTGAAGGATGCTGTGTCTCGATTTTTATCATGCAGAGTGCACCAAACTCGCTTCTGGAGAGCCATGAGCTTGCAGGCTTGACGATGGAATATCGGAGGGAATGCGGGAGGGACAGCGTGCTGCAGTCGCTCGCTGCTGTCTCCAGCAACAGCGCCGATGGCCCGTTGGAGACTGGCATGGAATGCCAGCATCTTCTACGGCTGGAGGCTGGGGCAGAGGTTCTGAGGGCACGCACGGAGTGGAGGCCCAAGCGTCTCCAAAACACAGTGCCACTTCCATGATTCTGAACAAGGGATGACGGTAAGCCACTGCTCTACATCCTCCTTTCGACATTGCCTTGTTGCCCATTGCACTAGTAATGCAGATTGATAAAATCACAATATCCGTGTAGAAAGAGAAGGCGACCTTATTACTCAACTTATATTATTGCTTTTGTGTTTTTTTTGTTCGTTCGTTTGTTATTTTTTTTCCCTTTTATTTGTCTGCAAAATCTGTTCGAACTTGATGGTCGATGGTTGATGCGAACAAGCTTCGTTTCCAAGATCATTTGAAGCCAATCATCTCTACGTTGAACAAAGGGATTTGTTTTTGAAACTGAAATTAAATAATTAAGTTAGCATACTTTTTTTTTTACATATATTTATTATTATTATCTAAAATTAAATAATCTATTATGACTACGAATGTCAAAGTGGATTAAAATAAGAAATCCACATTGACATTAAGGTGGTGCAAAGTCCTTCATCTTAACCTTCTAGTAATATAAGCCCCCAATGTCATTGAAAATAGCTAGGATAGTGAAGATGAATTTCATTTGATTTAAGTTTCCATTCTTAGCTCTTTTTCCTTGTATACTGCAGTAACTTCATTTAATTGACCTGTGTTCCTTTTTGTGTTAATCTTGTTCTTAGGTGGTGAAGACCTTTGGCTAAATATCCGGATAAATCTCTTAGTGTTATTTTTTTCTTCTTTAGCAAGACTATCACAACATCGTGTTGTATAAAGAGAAGTATTTGTTTCTCCTCATTCTCAACAAGAAATTTCCCCTGTGTTTCTCGAAAAGCTCTCTCTTCTGAAATAGTTTGGTTTGTAAATGAGTATGTATCCTTTTCATGTATTTGTTTCTGTAAATTGTGTTTGTTCTGACAGTGACTTGCGTCGTTTGACAGAGAGTGGATAAAAGGGAAGCAGTGAGCGAGAAGGGAGAAGAGATGAGGAAAGGATAGGTTTGGTTTGCCTAGGGAGGGGTAGAAAAAAAAATAAGTAAGAGAATAAATAAGAGATTATTCTTTTCTCGTCGATTTGGAGCATTTATTCTTCGTCTATATCAGTTGCCATCATGCTCGCCTATCGATCGTGTTGCGGTGAGCTTGGCAACTTTGCGCTGATCGTGTTGTGAGCATTCATCCTTCGCTAGCATGTCCTGTCCCACTGGTCTACCTCTTTACCTTTTGTTGTGAGAAAGGGTCTTGGAGCCGCCGTACTCCCCTTCGCAAGTAACTCGCGGATCAAAACTTTTTATTACTATAATTACCAGGCATTTACATGGAAATTGATTTGTCCAAGGGCCGGGTCTAAAATGGATTCTGTCTGAAATTTAAATCGGATTAACGGATCCATTATTCATTGACTTGATTCAACGAGCTCATTCTCACTAAAAAAAATATATTAAAATAGCATTGAATTTTAACAACTAAAATAATTTATTATAAATTTGTAATGAATTTGATAATGAATTATTAAATCGTTGCAAATTAATAATAATTTTTTTAAAAAAATTATAGTAAAATAAAATTAATAATAAAATATATATTCGATGTTAAATTTGTAATAAATTACATTTCGTTGCAAATATCGTTGTTAATTTTGCAACGAATTTAACTTTCGTCGTCAAATTTACAATGAAAATTAAATTCGTCGTAAATTTTTGCGACAAAATAAGAATTTGCCATAAACATTTGTAATGAATTCTGGATTCATTGCAAGTTCTATGACAAAAATAAAATTTGTCGCAAAATGTTGCGACAAAATCCATTTTTGTCACAGATTTTGCAACGAATCTAGAATTCGTTGCAAAATTTTCGATAAATTTCGCGATGAAAAAATTTCGTTGAAATTTTTTAATTATTTGGAGGAAAAAATTATAGTGGAGTATGAAATGCAAAGTTTACGATGAATTTTTTATTTGTCGCAAAATGTATGACGAATTTAAAATTCATTGCTAAATTTGCAACATATTTGAAATTTATTGTCAATTCTACTACGAATTTTATCTTTCGTTGTCAATTTGAGACGATATTTGCAACGAATTTTTTTCCACAAAATTCCTATATAATTCTTCCCCCTTTCCCTTCTCACGACCACCTGTAGCCGTCCGCGCCGCGCTGAGGTACACCATCCACCGTCGGATCCAATAGTGAATCGTCGGATCGGTATCCACATCGCCTTTAGCGAGCCGACGTCAGTCGGGATGCCCCGCTACGGGGGTGTTACAACACCCCCCATGGGCCGACACTTCGTAGGCGCCACGACGCCTCATCGAGATGTTAGCGACACCCCTTGCGGTGACTCACAACAGATGGCACCGCACGTGAGGCGACGCCCAACATGTGGCTAGCTCTCGCGGGGGTGAGACCCACGCTTTGGACCACACGGGTTGACAACCCCAGGCCGCGAGGCCATCACCCTCCTCCCCTTGCAACCTCCTCCTCCACCTCCCCCCACATGGGGGGCACCCCAGCTTGCGAGCATCACCCTTTCAAGGGTTTTGCCATTGTGTTGTCCCCCTTTAATGGTTTACAATAGTATATATAATGTTTTTTTTTACTGTAAAAATTCATTTTTAGTTCGATATGTTATAGTTTATAACTCATTATCATACCAAAAATAGATATGTATTAATTAGAAAATTTTGTTTTGGATATAAATTAGTTATTCAATTATTTATCGATGCAAAATAATCAGAATAGAATTAATCTTTGATATAAATTTGGAAACAGAAAAAATAGAGAAAGAAAGAAGTTGACTGTATAAAAAGAACTTACTTGGATGTCAGGGTTTAACGGATAAGTTTATTATTGGTCAAAATAATTTTTAAAATTTTACCATAGTAATGTTGAGTTTATGGATGAGAATAAGTTAAGATGTCATTGCAAAAAATATCATAATGATAAATTTTTATCATGTGATAAAGTTCGAGAACATCTTTGTAGATTTAGTTTTATCCCAAATTATTATAATTAGACATGTTATGGTGAACCGTTCATATCCGATGAAGTGGATGGACAAAACATACAAATGTCAGTTAGTGGGGATCAGAGATATTATGATCAATTAAATCCATATTAGAGGATGATAGTTGATGCAGCGGGTCAGAATTTCTTTTCTGAACTGAGCGCCACAAGTTCTAATTTTCCTCAAACACTTATACAAATGTATAATAGTTATGCATCACCGTTGGAGGAGGCAGAAGTAACAAGAGTTGATAAAAATTCAGACGATGATTCATATATCCAATTTCAGGAAGTATTGAGAGCTGCAGATAAACCCGTCTGGTCTGGTTATGATAGTCACACTAAATTATCTCTAACTACAAGGTTGTTAAATTGTCTGAAGATTATTTTAATTATTTTGTTCAAGTTATTGAAAAAGTATTGTCGTGTGATCACATAATATCCAACGATTTTTACAGTATGGAAAAACTTATAAAAGAATTAGGTATTTCGGTAGAAAGAATTGATGTCTGTAGAGATAGTTGTATACTATATTAGGGAGATAATGCAGATACAGATATTTATAAATATTGTAATCAATGTAAGTACAAGAGTACCAGGAGGTTGGGTGGTAATAAACAATAATAAACAATGTAAATCATATAAACAAATATTTTATTTGCCTTTAATTCCTAGATTACAAAGACTTTATGCATCAAATGTGATGTTGAACATATGACTTGACATGCAAATTATGAAACAGAGGAAGGGTTAATATGTCATCTATCAGATGCAGAGATGTGGAAAATTTTGATAGAACATATCCTGAGTTTGTGAAAGATACTCAAAACATTATGTTAGATCTATGTGCTGATGGAGTTACTCCGTTTGACAAATCAGGAAGAACTTACTCTTGTTGGTCAGTTATCTTAATTCCGTATTGTAAAATACCACAGATAAATGACTAAAGTGGGTAATATTATTATTGAAAAAAAACTTATGGGTTAATTAAATCTAACTTAGGCTTATTGTTATAGGTTTAATTGGGGCTAGGTTTAAGCCTTATAGGGTAAACCTGACCCGATTTTACTCAAATTAAACCGGTTTTCTCCTTCTCTAACGTTCATGTCGTCCGACGGTTTCTCCGCGCGAGCATTTCTTCACTTGCGAACTCTTTCTCTTCCCCCTCATGACGCTGCCGCTCCTCCTATCCTTCTTTTCTTCTCCGAAGCGACCAGCTGCCTGTTGGTGCAATCGGCCCAGGTCACGATTCACCGGACTCGAGTTTGACTCGAGAGATGTTTTGATGTTTGACATTTGACATTGATGGTTGACATTGATGTCTGATAATGTTTTGGGGAGATTGTTGGTGCAATCGACCCGAGTCATGATTGACCGGACTCGAGTTTGACTCGAGGGGGATTTTGATGGTTGACTGAGATTGACCATGTCATGGAAAGTCCAAGTCTTGAGTACTTGGCATGTAAAGTTCAAGAATGAGTCTTGGCATGGAAAGTCCAACATGGGTGGGCAAGGAAAAGTCCAAGCTTGAGACTTGGCATTTGGAAAGTCCAAGGGTGTAGTTTTAGCCACGTAAGTCCAAGGGTGTAGTCTTGGTGGTGAAAGTCCAAGTCATGAGTACTTGACATTTGAAAAGTCCAAGGGGTTTGATATTGGCGGCGTAAAGTCCAAGCGGGAGTCTTGGCAGTATAAGTCCAATGGTTGGCGGCGTAAAATCCAAGCGGAGTCTTGGTAGCGTAAGTCCAATGTGCCTTGGCAGTGTAGACACCATTAGCATGACATAGTCGATAGAAGCACCTGAAGGCTAGCGTATGGATGAACAAGTCATGGATGACTTGGAGGGATCTGATAGGCGCGAGGCTAATGAAGGTGGCTAGAAGGCTTAGGTCTAGGCTACGGGTGGTCTAGCAAGTATGGGGGCACCATACTTGGGTTAAAACCTCATGTTTGAGGTTGTCAGTCGACTGGCAATATGGTCGGTTTGACTGTCATGAGTCGACTAGAGTTCGACTGTCGGTTAAGGGTCGAAAATGCCTTGGCAGTCGACTGATCATTGGATCAGTCGACTTCCATGGATGGTAGTCGACTACTAGACGGGGTTTTTCGGCCGCGACCACAGAACGCTTTGTAGCCGATTGGGCAGTCGGCTACGGACGTTAGCAGTCAACTGATGATGTCATCAGTCAACTGTCAAGAGATCCGTTGGAATTTTTTCAGCGTGGATCGAGCCGTTGTCTCACGACAACAGTGTTGGCAGTCGACTGGGGTCTTATGGCAGTCGACTACCAGGTGGAAATCTAGGTTGCGTGGAAGGATAAAAGGAGCTCGACGGGAGGGATTTTTACAGCGATTTCTTGGACGTTCTTGAGGCGATTTGTTGTTGCAAATCAGGATCTTCAACCACGGTTCAAGCGATCAACAAGCAAGCATTCAAAAGAGCATTTATAAAGTTTTTCTTTGCATAGATTGTTGTATTCCTTTTGTATTTGCTTATTTTACTTTGTATTACTTAGTGTAATCTTTGTACGAGGTTTCTCCGCCTCTGACGTGTTGTCGAGAACGAGTTTATTGTTTAGTGGTGTTTGTGGCATCGCTAGAGCTCGATCCGTGGAGTAGGAACCGTTCAGTTCCGAACCACGTTATATCTCGCATTGTGGTTGTGTATCTTGTTGTTTATATTTGTTATTATCATTCCGCTATGCTAACAAGATTGTAGACGATCAAACATGAACAAATTCTATCTACGCATCCAATGCGCTATTCACCCCCTCTAGCGGCCACCGAATCCTCTACACTGACGAGCGCCCTCCCCTTTCCTCTCGTCCTTCTTCCTCGGAGCAGCGAGTTCTGCCGGAGCAGACAGTGACTGGAAACTTACGTCGACGATGTCTACACTAGTTCTGATCGGGAGAGGCGAGTTCTGCCGGCACAAGGTGAGGCTTGGTCCTTCTTCCTTGATCTCGTGTGAGATCCCTCTTAGATCGTGGTTTTTCCGATTGTAGCCCAGATCTTCGTGTTTGGGACTAGGGCAGCGACGTTCCTGTTGGTTTCCAACGGACGATGGAATTTGGGGAAGGGTTGGCTGCTGGTGAGGTTCCGATTTGCTGGTAAGCACGAGCCGTTTCTTTTTGTTCTATCAATCCAGTTCAATTCGTTGTATTGTTGTGGATTAATGTTATTGTTGTTCTTCTGTTGTCTATCGATGTGTGTTCTGTGTTGTGCGGTCGATGTTGGAGTTTTGGCCGAATGGGATGGTGTGGGGAAGAACTGATGGGTGTTGGTTTTTAACGAAGTGTTTTAAATAGTTAGATCCCTAAATTGGTGTGGCTGTGAATGATGTGGTTCTTGGCCACGAAGGGGTGAATCGACCGCGAGTTAGAGATTTGTCAACGGTGGATGGTTATTTGCATATTGAGGTGTTGGTGTGTGATTTGTCTATATGCTGATTGGATATGGATTCGTTTGTTCTATTAATTGTCGTATTGGTGGGTTGTTAAGCACCATTTCAAGACTGGTAATTAGTGCTTGATTGTTGGTGGCTGTGTGAGAAGTTGTAAGGCTGGAGTTGAGTTGTAAATGGGTTGTTGTGTCGTTGTAACGGCTGTGAAGTAGTAGTTTTGTTTGGGCTACGAATAGAGATGTAAATTAAGTGTAAAAAGGTTAAATCTTCATGAGATTGACTTTGTTAAGTTGGATATGGAATTGGATGAGTAGGTTAACACTTTTGCAAATTGAAAACGGTGGGTTTAAATTAAAGGGTTAAGTCTGGCTATTTGGATTTCTAATTCGTATTCGATAAAGGGACGCGAATATAGAAATGATAGAATAGTAAATTTAGATATATTGTCATATGCTTGAACATAACCACAATATTTGAAATGTGTAGGACGTGGCTACGAGATGGGTCCGCGGCCGTGAGGACTTTATTATTACGAGCATTACGACAGGTGTGTAATTTCCTACCCTGGTCAGGTAGTTATAGTTGCATTCAGATTTAGACATAGATATGATCATATTATATGTTCATATTATCTTGACCCTGCTCTTATTTATCCTTATGCTTGATACTTGTTGTTGGCTATATATGCTTAAATATTGATATCACATTTTCCTTTATCATGATTGAGGAGTTACATATGTGATGTAAGTAGATCTATAATTGTTTAGTAGGGTGTAGATGTTGGAGTACGGATGATAACTTGATTTGTAAATTGGGTAAAAGGTCATCCGTGGGTAGATAATGCCCTAGATGTAGGATTTATTCCAATACCCGTATGTTGCATACTTATTACCAACCATGTATTGTGTAATGGTTAGATGAATCGTGATTAGTGTGTCGCTATGGACCGATGGTCCTAGCTTGTTATGATCAATTGAGTACGACTCTCTACAAGATAGAGAGTGCGTTGATCAGTTGAGTACGACTCTATAGGATAGAGAGTGTATCGATCAGTTGAGTACAACTCTCTGCAGGATAGAGAGTGCGTGATCGGATTGGTATGACTCTCTGTAGAATAGAGAGTCTATGGTGGATGTTTGTATGCGTGACTGTGCATTCATATCATTTGCATACATACTGACGACATAATCTCCCTTGTGGTTGAGAGGGTCGTCAGTCATCCTGCCTCCCAGTTTACTCATGGAGGAGTAACTGGTGTGAGGGAAGAACATTTGTTGTGCCGCACTCTACCACTATTGATGGTGGTAGTTGGAGTTGCGTGCAGTTGTCCTGGGTGCGTGACACTCGACCACTCATAAGAGTAGCCAGCAGCAGGGACCCCCATTGTGTAGCGAGATCTTTACACTCATATGCTACTCGATCATACTGCCCACTCGACCACTCTAGAGCAGTGGTTGGTGTTGAGTTGGGACAGTTGTCATGTCGTGTCACCTAGGCCACACTGGGGTCGTGGTAGCGAGTAGGGGTGCGTAGACATGACCATGCATGCTGCATTGCGGTATCTTATAGCGCTTTGCATTTTACCATATATATATATATATATATATATATATATGCTTATTGTGATGTTGCATTTGATTGTACTATGCTTGCTGCATTTGGTTGTACATCATCTTCATACATGTTACTCGCATTTGTTATATGGTTGTGTCAGATACCTGTATACTTGTTGGTCGGACTATTAGATACCTTTGACCAGTATTTATGATGTTGTATGGTTTAGACCATATTTCCTGTGATATATGCATATATATTGTGGATATGTGCTCAAGTTGGATAGGTGTAGCGGAGCGGACTTTCAGGTATGTCTGCATTTTACATTGTTCATTTGGTTAGAAGGTATATGCATGTATATGATTATCATGCTGGTGTTTACCTGATGTACCAGTAGATTTTACTGTTGAATGACATGTGATATTTGATATATATATATGTTCTCCCTTATTACCTGCTGAGTTTTACTCACCACCACGGACCCTGGGTTTTTCTGTCGCCCAAGTAACAGGTAGTCGACTTCGTGATGGACTTGGAGCAACGCTGACTATCATCGTCTCATCTCATCTCCGAGGGTCCCAGCATGGATTTGTGTTTTCTTTTGATTTCGAATGTTCCTTATTTCGATCCGGATTTATGTGTTGGACTTGTTATGTAATGTACACACTTGTGGATTCGGGCTTTGCCGATGTTTCCTTTATGTCGTGGTGTCAGTCATACCGATATGCACTGTGTGTAGTTTGTGATGTAGTTGTATTATGTTTCCGCTGTGTTTTGATGTAGTTATGTTTGTTATGTTGTTATTTTTCTTCAGTTGTATATGTTATTATTTATTGTGGGCCCAAGGGCCTTGTATTAACACGATATGTTGCCACGTACAGGGGAGATGCCGTCCATTTGATTTTCGGCATGACATACTCTCGGGGCATGACACGTATAATCTTCCACCTAGTATGTGTATAAAAATACCGTATATATTTTTAACATTAATTATTCATGGCCCACAAAATCCGAAGAAGTTAATAGATGTTTACATGCAACCGCTGATTGTGGAGCTGAAACAACTATGAGATGAGAGTGTTTCTACATATGATGTTCATACTAATCAGATGTTTATAATGAAACCTACACTTCTTTAAACCGTAATGATTTTTCGACTTATGGTATGTTATCGGGATGGAGTACTTGTTGGTGCAATCGAGCAGGTTACGATTGACCAAACTCGAGTTGGACTCGAGTAGTGTTTTGATGTTTGATAATATTTTGGGGAGATTGTTGGTGCAATCGACCCGAGTCATGATTGACCGGACTCGAGTTTGACTCGAGTGGTATTTTGATGTCTGACGATGGTTTGACCATTATTTGACTATATGGTTGACATGAGATTGATCATATGATGAAGAAGTTCAAGTCTTGTGTACTTGGTATGGAAAGACGAAGCATGAGTCTTGGTAAGGGAAAGTCCAAGGTTGAGTCTTGGCAAATGGAAAGTCCAACATGGGTTGGCAAGAGAAGTCCAAGGGGTGATATTGGCAGCGTAAAGTCCAAGCGGGAGTCTTGGAAGCATAAGTCCAATGGTTGATGGCATAAAATCCAAGCGGTAGTCTTAGTAGCGTAAGCCCAATGTGCCTTGGCGGTATAAACCAACTTAGCATGACAATAGCCGATGGAAGCACGTGAAGGCTAGTGTATGGATGAAAAAGTCATGAATGACTTGGAGGGATCTGATAGACATGAGACTGACAGAGGTGGCTAGAAGGCTTAGATCTAGGCTAAGGGTGATCTAGCAAGTATAAGAGTATCATACTTGGGGTTAAACCTCATGTTTGAGGTTATCAGTCGACTGGGGCTTTGGACCAGTCGATTGGTCAAGTGTTTTGACACTTGCGGTGAGTTGACTTCGTGATATTGGTAGGATTATGGCGGTCGAACTACTCGAGTCGTGATGTTCGACTGCAGAAATAGCACGCGATCGATTGCGGCGATAGGCCGATCGTGATGGCTTGAGTAATCATTGTCATGGATGGCGATTGGCTGGCTGGTGTTCTGATAGCGAGAATGCTCGGTGGCCACTAGTCGATCGGCTACGACCACAGCGATCAACTATTGGGTATTGGCAGTTGACTGTCAGTGTATCCGTTGGAACTTATCCAACGTGGATCGAGCCGTTGTCTCACAACAGTACTGTTGGCAGTCGATTGGGGCATTATGACAGTCGACTGTCAGGCGCAAAATCAACCCAACGAAGGTTATAAAATCAGTTCGGATGGGAGGATTTGGCAGCGATTTTCTTGGGCGATTTGGAGGGAAATTGTTGCTACATTCCAGACCTTCAAGGCTAGTTCAAGGCGATCAACAAGCAAGCATTCAAAAAAGCATTTGTAAAATTTTTTCTTTACATAGATTGTTTTATTCATTTTTGTATTTGCTTGTTTTACGTTGTATTACTTTTGTAATCATTTGTACGAGGTTTCTCCGCCTCCGACGTGTTGTCGAGAAGGAGTTTTATTAGTGGTGTTGTCATCACTAGAGCTCATTGAGCTCAACCCGTGGAGTAGGAACCCTAAGGTTCCGAACCATGTTATATCGCTTGTGTTGTGCATGTATTTGCATTTGCATTTGTTTCTATATTTGTATTTCTATATTCCGCTGTGCTAACCGAATTGTAGAGATGAACGATCGAAATCCATCACGCAATGTCGAAATGCTATTCACCCCCCTCTAGCGACGGTCAAATTCCCAACAGTACCGCTGAGATTTTAGGATGCCTAATATGTTTGGAGAGATCAAAGTCATTCAGATTGAAACATGAAAAGAATGCGAGTTATTTTGACTGCATAGATAATTTTTACTACTAAATCATAAATTCAGAAGGAATAAAGAAGAATTCACTAAGAATAGAATTGAAAGAACACCTCTACCATTGAGAATAACTGATGAATGTATATGAAATAGAATGCTTTATTTTCTATCTGTTATTGAAGAACTAAATATTACACCATATGACTATGAAAGTACGCATAAATGGATTAAATGAGATATATTTTGGGATTTATCGTATTGGTAGAGTAATTTGATTCATCATAATTTCGATGTAATGCATATTGAAAAGAATATTTTTGATAATATGATAAATACAATGATGGATATTACTGAAAAAAATAAAAGACAATCTGAATGCAAGAAAAAATGTGTCTCATTTGTAAACGACCCACTCTTGATGTCGATGAAAATAGTAGGGGACCAAAGCCAAAAGCAGTTTATATATTGAATAAGGATTAGAGATAGATTGTTTGTGAATGGTTGAAATCATTGAGATTTCTTGATGGTTGTCTCTAATATTGGAAAATGCGCCGATTTGAAAGAATGCAAATTGATTGGTTTGAAAAGTCATGACTATTATATATTTATGAAAAGTCTAATTCCTATGCTTTTAAGAAAATTTTACTAAATTTTGTATGGGGTGTCATTACAGAGTTAAGCATTTTCCTTCATGATATTTGCTCTATAGTGTTGAGTCATTCACACATGGAGACATTAGAGAGAGACATTTCATTCATTTTGTGTAATTTAGAAAGAATATTTCTACCATCATTTTTTAATTCCATAGAATATCTTTTGGTTCACTTGCCATATGAAGCAAAGTTGGAGGTCCTGTTCAATTTTAATGGATGCATCCATATGAAAGGTAAACTTTTTATTTTCTTCGATCATTGTTAGTGCATTATAAATTGACTAATTTTAGTATATGTTATTTTTTAATACATTTTGTTTTATTACTATTAGATTGTTTTATCACTTAAAGAAAAAATTGAAAAATAAGACACATGTTGAGGCTTCTATTGTTAATGCATATATTGTGGAGGAAGTTACAACTTTTGCATTATATTATTTTGAATCTCACGTTGAATGCAAAAGGTGGAGAGCGGAAAGAAATGATAAGGGTCATGTTGATCCAAATTTGAAATCATTCTTAATTTTTAACTACCTTGGTCGACCGAGTAGATCTTGTACACGTAGATACTTAACTGATCAAGAATGACGAACAACTCACATATATATTTTACTGAATAATCCAGAAATAACATCATATTTTAAGTTAGTATATATTATGTATTTCTTATATCGTAAATTATTCGTGTTATAATTATTTTTATGGAAGCTGAGCTTTTGGAACATGAGTTTGATTGTTTCTACAATGAGGAATTTGCATCATGGTTCAAAAAATATACAAGTAGTCTATAATAATCAATTGGTTAAATCTTGACTTTAATGTTGGGACCATTTTGGTGCGCTAAAGGGAGGGAGTGAATAGCAATTCTTCGATTCTTCGATCATGCTCATCTACAAGTGTTAGTGCGCAGCAGAATATATAAAATATCACAAATGAAATCCAAGACAACAAGCTGAAGGTAGGAAACTTCGCTTCCCACTTCAACTTAGTTGCTTGTTCATGGTGATCCCTTCGTCGTCCCCGGATTAAAAAATTAATCCATGACAATTAGGGATTACCCAAGCTACCGTTCCATCGTCGTGCTATTCGATTAGAGTGGTCACTTGAACAAACTTGTTGTTCAAGCAACCAACCTCTATTCTTCGAATAGCCGCGGAATAGATGATGTACGGATCGCCGATTTTTGCGTTTGTATTCGGGGTCCAAGTAAATTAGCCACATAACAAAAACATACAACATGCATAGAAAGAAAAAGAAAGCAAAACAAGATTTATACCTCTCGATCTTCTATTGTATGTCCTTCCTCCTTTTGGACGTCATGTGGGCGATGATCTTTCAAAAGTCGAAGCCTCCTAGAACACGCTCTTCCCTTCCTTGCTCGCTCCGAACAAAGGGAAGAATGAAACAAAACTCTTCCCTATCTAGGACCGGCCACCAAGTCAAGAGACTTGATGTTGCCATCGGCCAAGGAATAGAAGAGGAAGTGGGCGCCGACCAAGAGCTCCAAGGAACAACCCTAACCCTTGTTTCCACCGGCCAAGGAGAAGAGTAGGAGGAGGTATGGGCACCGGCCAAAGCAAGGAGGAAGAAGATGGGAGTCGGCTACCAATTAGGAAGAGAAGGAAACAAACCCTAATCCTTCCATGTTGTTGCCGCCCAAGCCTCCTCCAAAACCCTAGCCACCCAATCGAAAACCTTAGCCTCCCTTGTGTTGTTGCCGCCCACCCCCTTAAGCCTTATTTATAGAGTTAGGCTTAAGCCTCCTTTAATCTCCACCGTCGGATCTAGGGATTTAATCTCAACCGTTGGATCTAGAGATTTAATCTCAACCGTCGAACCTAGAGATTTAATCTCCACCGTCGAATCTAAAGATTTAATCTTCACCATCGGATCTAGAGATTTAATATCTACCGTCGGATCTAGAGATCTAATCTCCATCGTCGGATCTAGAGTTTCATTTTTCATCATCAGATCTAGGCTCCATGAGGTTTTAATAGGCTACAATAGGGACCATAAGGAGGAGTTGGATCTTGGCCACCCAATGGATCAAGCCCACATAAAGTCCGATCCATTAATGATAATCCATTCCACTAGAGGATTATCATTGATCTACCTCACCAACCCCCATAAGTTAATATGGGCTCCATATATTATTTGTACATTTATCTCCCCGTATTTGAGATCTCGAATGTCCGTCAATTAATTAATTTACTGACAATTAATTAATCAACATCTAACTCCATGAGTAGTACCACTCAACCTTATCATCATGCCGAACCAAGTCCACCTGTAGGATTTACATGATGAATCTTATGAGCTCCTCAAGGGGACATCATCATCCTAATATATATGACACGGTTTTCTCCTATAATCAACGACACACCATATAAATAATATCATTTCCCAACTTACCGAGCCTATCGATTTACTCTATAAATCTCGCCCATTGGTAAATCAAAGAAATGAATACTAAGTATATGTGTCCGTTATTATATCGGGATTAAGAGCATGTACAACATAATATCTGAGGTCCGATTCGATTATGTAGTCAGCAATGAATCGAATCACCTCTAAGTCGGTCCTGCTCAATACACACAAAGTGTACTAGTGTGATTCTATGGTCAAGACAAACCAATACCAAATCACACTACAACCATACCAATGGTTTGTCCAAAGTCATCTCGGTTGTGAGCCTTTACTTATACTCTACAAGGAGCTGATAACATGATCTACCGTGTGACACTACACATTATGTTATCTACAATGTAATGTATGAGATAATATGCATAACCATAAATATGTAAACAATGATCATGTGATTCTTATTTCAAAAATAAAGATGTTCATACAAAAGATAGACTTTTCAGTATACATCCCAACAATCTCCAACTTATACTAAAAGACTATGTTGTCCTCATACTGTCATACATCTGATTCTCATTCCCTCCACATGCCTATCAAAGCTCTCGCTAGAAGGCCCTTAGTGAAAGGATCTACCAGGTCATCCTCTGATGCAATCTAGGCGACAACAACTTCTACCCACTTTACGATCTCTCGTATCAGGTGGTACTTGCGCTCTATGTGTTTACTTGCCTTATGGGCTCATGGTTCCTTCGAGTTTGCAACTGCACCATTGTTATCACAATAAATTGTGATAGTTCTGGACAAATCAGGAATCACATCCAAGTCTATCAAGAAGTTCCTGAGTCATACAGCTTCTTTGGCCACCTCAGAGGTTGTCACATACTCAGCTTCCATGGTGGAGTCCGCCACGCATTTCTACTTGACACTCCATACAATGGCTCCACCTCCCAAAGTAAACACAAAACCTGAGGTAGACTTACTGTTATCCTAGGAAGCAGTGACTTCCCCTCTTAATTTCTCCAGAACAATCTTACTCATGAGTTTGTGGTTCATCACATAGTCTTCCTCTAGAAATCTGGCGTTCATGCTAACGATCACCCTCTGATCTCTAGGACTATAAAACAAATCACCTTTCGTTCCTCTAGGATAGCCAACGAACATGCGCACTTCTGTACGAGGTTTCAACTTACCAGCATCTGCCTTCAGCACATGTGTTGGACTCTCCCATATCCGAATATGTCTCAGACTAGGCTTTCGCCCAGTCCATAATTCTGTGGGAGTAGAAGACACTGATTTAGATGGTACCAAGTTCAAAATATACACTGTCGTATCTACAGCATATCCCCAGAACGAATCTGGCAACTCAGAATAACTCATCATTGATCTAACCATCTCCATAAGAGTCATATTCCTTCGCTCTGCTACACCATTCTGTTGGGGTGTGCCAGGTGCAAACAATTGGGATTGAATCACAGCCTCTGATAAGTAATTCCTAAACTCTCCCAAGAGGTACTCTCCACCACGATCAGATCGTAGTGTCTTGATACTTTTACCCTGACGTTTTTCCACATCGGCCTTGAATTCTTTGAACTTGTCAAAACATTTAGACTTGCGGCGCATCAAGTAAATGTATCCATATCTTGAATAATCGTCTATGAAAGAGACGAAATACTTAAAACCACCTCTTGCCTAGATAGACATAGGACCACAAAATCAGAATGAACCAATTCCAATACATCTTTGACTCGATACCCCTTGGCCTTAAAAGGCCTCTTAGTCATTTTACTCTCTAAGCAAGATTCGCAAGTTGGAAAATCTTCCACCACTAATGAACCCAAAGGTCCATCAGCTATCAACCTTTGAATTCTGCTTAGGTTAATATGACCTAGCCTTAGATGCCAAAGATATGTTTGGTTCATCTTCGAAGGTTCTTTTCTCTTATTAGAATTAGAAGATGAGTTATTTACTTCTATTTGCATCGTGGGAGCTTTTGGTTCAAGGGTATATAAATTTCCTATCAATGTACCAGAACAGATAATCTCCCTATTCCTTTTTATAACAACTCTGTCATTAAAAGAAATAGAATACCCATCCATAAACAATTTAGAAATCGAAATCAAATTCTTTCTAAATAAAGGTACATAAAGACAATTTTTAAGAACCAAAATTTTATTCCTATCAAAAGATAAATAAACATCTCCCACTGCAACAGCTGCCACCTTCGTGGCATCGCCCAAGTAAACGATAATTTCCCCCTCAGCCAGTCGTCTGGTTTCCTAGAACTCCTGCAAAGTATTGCAGACATGATCAGTGGATCCCGTATCTACACACCAGGTGCCGGTAGATAACACCGCTAAACATATTTCAACGACTAGACCAAAAGATATACCTTTGTTCTGCTTTCGATTGGGGCAGTCCTTCTTCCAGTGTCCAGTCTGCTTACAAGTGAAGCACTTGCCTTTCGACTTCTTCACTCCTCCCTGAGTTCCTCCCGCCACCTTTGCCCCATCTTGTTTCTTATTCTTCTTGCCTTTCGGCTTAGAAGTAGAAACCTTTTGGGCAACCATGACCTGTGTCTGAGCACTCTAACGAAAAAGGTCCTCTGCCGCCTGGAGTTCTATCAGAAGCTCTGCCAACGAATACAACCTCTTGTTCATATTGTAGTTCAGGCGGAACTGCTCAAAACTCCTCGGTAGAGACTGGAGGATGATATCGACCTGGGTTTCCCCATCGATCTCAACTCCGAGGACTTCCAGCTCATTCAAATGAGCCATCATCTTGAGAACATGATCCCTAACGGGTGTTCCCTCGATCATGGTGGTCGTCATCAAGTTCCTCATGACTTTCTGCCTAACAACCCGATTCTGGTGTCCGAAAAGCTCTTTGAGATTGAGCATCATGTCAAAAGCAGTGGGCATGGCTTGATGTCGTTGCAGTACATTTGACATAGATACCAAAATGTAACATCGCGCCATCTCATCAGCCTTAATCCACTTCTTATAACTCTCCTTTTCCTTTTCCCCAGAATCATCCGCAGGCTTAGGAGGACACTTTTCGAAGAGTACATATTTGTACTCCTCAGCAGTCAAGACAATGTCAAGATTCTTCTTCCAATCAACATAATTTGGTTCAGTAAATTTATTTTCTATCAGTATCACAGCAAGTGGGTTGAAAGACATTTTGAAAAACCTAAGAATCACATAGATCAAAACATTAGATTTCAAAAAATTATTGATTCCTCAAACAATAAAATTTTAAAATCAACCAACACCTCAAAACACCGAGAATATCGTATGTCACGATAGTGTGGACGTATACGAATTCTACATTTGTAAGAGGAGGTTTTACCCATTAATTTTACTATCTTGTCAACCTAACTTTTTGACAAATAAAATTAATAGTTGGTTCCTCTTTGGCCCTACAAATAAAAGCAGTGACTCCGATGGGGAGGATACTCCTATTTGCATCTAAGTGTTCACCATTACTTGGTACAAGGTAATTATCTCGGGTTATGTGCCTTCCGATGGGGAAGTACACACACTCCTTAATAATTTTCTATAACCATATTCGACCTTGTGATCTGCAAACAAATTCATCCGATGGGGAGGAAGGCACTCAGAGCCGACGCGCAAGTTTGTTTGCATCACATGTCAAATCGTAATGGAGGTCGTGGGAATTTATAAAAATATCCCTCTCCCACTTAGTAATTTAGAATTGAGGAATTTTCCTAGCCTATGACATGCATATCAAACAAAAAGCAATAAATATGAAAAAAAATATTTTCCAACTATTATGGCTTTTGTCTCCAATATGCCTCCCGTCGTATCGTCATCTCGTCCACTCCTCCCTATGCCATGTACGAGCCATCCGGAGATCCGAGCCGAGAATAACTATTTTAATTTACATCCATCGATCCTATACTCCACGAAGGAGTGTACATGAAATCTAGATCGAAAGTAAACTAAAATAAAAGGAGTGGCTAAACAATGTCATACTTAATTACAAAAATTAAATACTAGCCTCGTCAACCCCGAGGATTCAAATAATATACAATTACACACATACAATCACATACACACATATGACCATAATAGTTGGATCCTATGCCTGCAAACAAAGAGTTAGCATACGCACATCCTACTATCATCCGACACATATAATATATGAAAAGTGCATAAAAGTAACCGAATCCTAAACACACAAAATCGGAAACCGTGGCTCTGATACCACTTGAAGGTAGGAAACTTCGCTTCCCACTTCAACTCGGTTGCTTGTTCATGGCGATCCCTTCGTCATCCCCGGATTAAAAAATTAATCCATGACAATTAGGGATTACCCAAGCTACCGTTCAATCATCGTGCTATTCGATTAGAGTGGTCACTTGAACAAACTTGTTATTCAAGCAACCAACCTCTATTCTTCGAATAACCGCGGAATAGACGATGTACGGATCGTCGATTTTTGCATTTGTATTCGGGGTCCAAGTAAATTAGCCACATAACAAAAACATACAACATGCATAGAAAGAAAAAGAAAGCAAAACAAGATTTATACCTCACGATCTTCTATTGTATGTCCTCCCTCCTTTTGGACGTCGTGTGAGTGACGATTTTCCAAAAATCGAAGCCTCCTAGAACACGCTCTTCCCTTCCTTGCTCGCTCCGAACAAAGGGAAGAATGAAACAAAACTCTTCCCTATTTAGGACCGGTCACCAAGTCAAGAGACTTGATGTTGCCGCCGGCCAAGGAATAGAAGAGGAAGTGGGCGCCGGCCAAGAGCTCCAAGGAACAACCCTAACCCTTGTTTTCACCGGCCAAGGAGAAGAGTAGGAGGAGGTATGGGTGCCGACCAAAGCAAGGAGGAAGAAGATGGGCGCCGACTACCAATTAGGAAGAGAAGGAAACAAACCCTAATCCTTCCATGTTGTTGTCGCCCAAGCCTCCTCCAAAACCCTAGCCGCCCAATCCAAATCCCTAGCCTCCCTTGTGTTGTTGCCGCCCACCCCCTTAAGCCTTATTTATAGAGTTAGGCTTAAGCCTCCTTCAATCCCCACCGTCAGATCTAGGGATTTAATCTCAACCGTTGGATCTATAGATTTAATCTCAACCGTCGGACCTAGAGATTTAATCTCCACCGTCGGATCTAAAGATTTAATCTCCACCGTCGGATCTAGAGATTTAATCTCTACCGTCAAATCTAGAGATCTAATCTCCATCGTCGGATCTAGAGTTTCATTTTTCATCATCGGATCTAGGCTCCATGAGGTTTTAATAGGCTACAATAGGGACCATGAGGAGGAGTTGGATCTTGGCCACCCAATGGATCAAGTCCACATAAAGTCCGATCCATTAATGATAATCCATTCAACTAGAGGATTATCATTGATCTACCTCACCAACCCCCATAAGTTAATATGGGCTCCATATATTATTTGTACATTTATCTCTTCGCGTTTAAGATCTCGAATGTCCGTCAATTAATTAATTTACTGACAATTAATTAATCAACATCTAACTCCATGAGTAGTACCACTCAACCTTATCATCATGCCGGACCAAGTCCACCTGCAGGGTTTACATGATGAACCTTATGAGCTCCTCAAGGGGACATCATCATCCTAATATATATGACACGATTTCCTCCTATAATCAATAGCACACCATATAAATAATATCATTTCCCAACTTACCGAGCCTATCGATTTACTCTATAAATCTTGCTCATTGGTAAATCAAAGAAATGAATACTAAGTATATGTGCCCATTATTATATCGGGATTAAGAGCATGTACAACATAATATCTGAGGTCCGATTCGATTATGTAGTCAGCAATGAATCGAATCACCTCTAAGTCGGTCATGCTCAATACACACAAAGTGTACTAGTGTGATTCTATGGTCAAGACAAACCAATACCAAATCACACTACAACCATACCAATGATTTGTCCAAAGTCATCTCGGTTGTGAGCCTTTACTTATACTCTACAAGGAGCTGATAACATGATCTACCGTGTGACACTACACACCATGTTATCTACAATGTAATGTATGAGATAATATGCATAACCATAAATATGCAAACAATGATCATGTGATTCTTATTTCAAAAATAAAGATGTTCATACAAAAAATAGACTTTTCAGTATACATCCCAACACAAGCACAACCACTACACAAGTATTTTTATATAGTTCGGAACCCTAGTTCCTATTCCACGACGATACTCTAGTGATCTACCCTTACTATACACTTCTCTTCTCGGTATGACACTGGAGGTAGAGAAACCTCTTACAATGAGATTATAAAGGAGAATATAACCAAAAATAAAATACAAAAGCAAATGAAGAAAGACAAGTGAAAACACTTTTATAAGATGAGCTTTTGATCGCTTATTGATTTTGTTGCTTTGAACGACTTAGAAGGTATGGATGCAACAACAACTCTCCTTCAAAGTCCTCAAGAACCGCTAGTAGAAGAGCTCCTCACGTCCTCCATTTAAAGCTCCACATGGGTTGATTTTTCGCCTGACAATCAATTGTCTTTATCCAGCAGTTGACTGTCCAGTTATCCGTTGTCTCATAACGGATTAATCCATGTCGGATTATGCCAGATCAGTCGACTGTCTTTACCTAGTAGTCGACTGACATAAGCTAGCAATCGACTACGAAATATTCTGTGCTCTATCCACTTAAGGCTAGTCGACTGCCTATCAATGACAATCGACTTTCAGAGTCGCAGGTTAGCAGTGAGCTTCAGTCGATTACTCGATCAGTCGATTAGGTCATAATCCCAATGACTGTCCGAGTCAACTAAGTCTTTCGAGTGTCGTGCACTCGATCAGTCGACTGGTCAATACCACCAATCAATTAGTAAACCTCAAACTGAGATTTAACCCAAATATAATCTCCTCATACTTGATACTCACCCTAAGCCTAGACATAGACCTAAGCCTTCTAACCACCTCTATCAGCCTCATGCCCTCAGAGTCCATCCGAGTCCTCCACGGCTCTTTCACCCTTCGCATTAGCCTTCAGGTGCTTCCATCGGCTTTGTCATGCCATCGAGTACCCTTAGCCTAGACCTAAGCCTTCAAGTCACTTCCATCAACCTCTAGCCCTTGATTCGAGTCCACGACTCCTCACCCTTGGCCCTAGCCTTTAAGTGCTTTCATTGGCTTTGTCATGCTAACGAATCTCCTTTTTCAAGAGGTCGCGCCTCTGAGACTTCTCCATTGCCAAACCTCAATGTTTGGACTTTCGTCGTTAATATTACACCCTTGGATTTACACGACCAAAACTACACCCTTAGACTTTTCCTTTGCCAAGTATCTATACTTGGATTTCTCCATTGCAAAGAATCCATTCTTGGATTTTTCTTTACCAAGTCTCCAAACTTAGACTTCCTCTCAAGTCCCACTCGAGCTTGGTCAATCTTGACCTAAGGCCGATTACTTCAACAATCTCCTCATCACAATCTCCCCCGTATGACTTTGAATATCCTAATTAGCTACTAGTCATATGGTCAAATCCATATTGTCAAACAATTGTTAAACCATTGTCAAACATCAAAATCCTACTCGAGTCCCACTCGAGTCTGGTCAATCATGATCTTGGTCAATTGTACTAACATTTAACACATATTTATTTGATTTTAAATTCATGATAATCAAGCTCACATTGAGCAAGAATTGCTAATTCATTTGTCATGGGATTCAAAATCAATGGTGAAAATTTGGCTGATATATTTCATAAATGGATATAATTTTCATCCTCAAGAATATAGAATAGACAAAACTATAATGAATAGTAAGACTTGTGTTCAGTCAAGGAAATTTTTTTATGGTTTATTGGATGAAATTTTAGAGGTAGAATACCCTGACTCAGATTTGCGAGTTGATTTATTTATATCATTGGTTTAACCCTATCAAAGGCATGAAGGTGCATCCATAGTTTAATTTAGTTGAAATAAATCATAAAAAATTATGGAAGAGGTATGAACCATTTGCATTGACACAACAAGTGATTCAAGTATTTTATGTTTTATATCCTAATTTGAAACGTGACAAAATTAATTGGTGGACTATTTGTAAAACAAAAGCACATGAAAAAATTAAGGAACGTTGGGAAGACATAACATATTAATAAGATGAAGTTATCAATACATTTCAGATCAAAAAAATATAATATTTCAACGTTACAAGATCCCAGCGGCGTAGTGATAGATGTTGATGCAAGTGAAATAAATGAAGATTAAGAATTTAATTTTGAGATAGAAGATGAGGATGAGGATGAGGATGATAATGACAATGAGGATGAGGAGGATGAGATTGAACAGACAGATGATGAGGATGAAAATAATAATGAAGACTTTGATTTATGATTATGGGTAATTTTTATTCAGTGTCAAATATGTTTCTATTGATTGTTTCATTCTAAATTTCATATATTTGATATATTAATAAACTATTTTTTTTCTATAGGGTATTAGAGAACATTTTTGACGTATTAGGAGAATATTTCGGCATCCAGTACTTCAAATTAAATATGGTAAATTTGTAATGCTTCTCTAAGTATATCATAAGGTTAGAAGTAGTTAAACTTCTTAGGATTGTTGTTAGATGGCTAAATCATATCTATTTAGCCAAAATCAATCCTAACAGTCAACTAAGAGGAAACTCAATCAACTGCTATAAGACCAAACGACTAATATATGAAGTAGTCAACTGATATCAGCTGAAATTGACACTTGGATTTTTAGACGACATTTAGAAATGCATAACTAAATCTATAGGTATAAAAAATTCATAAAAATTTGCAAACACATTTATCAACCCATTCCCTATCAAGGGAAAATGATTTGAAAAAATAAATATTTTCTAGATTTTTAGATTGACACAATTTTGGAAACCAACAAAAATTCTAATGATTTTCAAAAATTTGTATCACTCTTGCTTGACTAATAAGAATTGTTTTTCCAAACATAATAAATACATTTTGAAAAATATTTTATTTGACATTTTCAACCACATTCTAAGAGATATATCCATATTAGTTATACACAAGTCTTCCTAATGGTTGATCCAATTAAGATTTTTTATCTCTAGATGTTATTTTAGCTCAGCATAATGAACCAAATGCATCTTCCAACATCTCACATGATGTCAAAATGGCTAAATATAAAATCGAGGCTTCTTAAGTCTTTTATCAGTTGATTGGATTCTTCCGCCACTCGACTGATACTTAATCAATATATCTGTAATGCGATATATCAGTCGATTGGTGATATTGTAACAGACCATAGAATGTTTTTGAGTCAACTGAACCACCAGAGCCGGTCCTGATTTTCAAATTTAATCTTAGGACCCTGGGCAAAATTGAAAAAATATGCCCTATTTTCACTACAAAATTTAAAAAATTAAGACCTAAAAACCTTAAAAAATTTTGGGCCATGGGCGAGGGCCCCAGCAGCCCTCCCCCAGGGCCGACTCTGTGAACCATGATCAGTCGACTGATGTCCATAGCAATCGACTAACAGTCCAAATTTGGCAATGAAAATTATACATATTTGGAGACGAAAAAAACTTTCGTCGCCAAATTCAATAAAACAACCACAGTATAAATTTACCATATTTTGCGACGAAATTGATTTTCGTCACGGATTTGACGATGAAAACTATTTTCATCAAAATATTTGCGACAAAAATTTATTTTAATCACAAATATTTGTAATGAAAAATATTTTCATCATAAATATTTGTGACAAATTTTTATTTGTTCTCAATTTTATCGCTAATTTACAATTAATATTACAACGAAATATTTATTCGTTGTAAAAATTATGATGAATTTTTATTTTTCGTCATAAAATTTTGCGATGATTTATTTACATTGAAAATATTTTTTTTATAAATTTTTTTACAATCAATTTATATTCAAAATTCGTTACTAATTAGATTTTTTTTTTGGTAGTGTCTGTAATCGACTTGTCTTCGTTGATCTTTCGGAGACGAACCGGTTAAAGGTAGATTCTTTAATCAAATCGATTCAAATCGCTATACTTTTTAAAAATTTATTTTAATTTTTTTTATGATGACCTTTTCATTTAATAACATTTATATTATTTTAAAATTTTTAACGAAGTGGTTCAATATATATTATATTCATTTATTTGTTTAAATTTTTAAATGTGAAAATATTCTATCGTTAAATTTTAAACAGAGATGATTCAAAGATTAATCTAATATACATTTTGATTTATTTTATCTTTTGACTCTTTGAAAATATACAAAAGTAAATAAATAAATATATATGATTTTTATTTTTTTTTATATCATACGTGGATAGATACACAACTTAACTTAATTTTTATAATTTTTACATTTTTACATTCAATTTGTTTCAATTTATAAATTTTAAATAAATAATAATTTTGAACTATCACAAATTATAAATAATCGCTTTAAAAAAAAATAAAAATTAATATTTTTGAAGCAAAGAATTTTTGCCTTCCAAAATAAACAAGTTGGAGCCTGGTACTTGAAGCTTCCAAATAGAAGCGTTTTCGATCCTTTCCTTTGGACCCTATTCACAAGTAAACGGCGGATGAAAACTTTTCACCATTTCTTTCCACGGAAAGAGTTTTTTCCCTCCAAAATAAACATGCTAGAGAGTAATATTTTGGAAAAGAAGACTTCCTAATTGACATAGCCGAGCAATTTATTTTTTTATTTGCACCGTGATATCTAAACTCACAATTTGACAATTCAATCTAAACTCTACAGTCGCATCATCCCTGAAAGAATATCCAATGTCAAAATTATTTCATCCGTCGGACAAACTCCTTACACAAAAAATTACCTCTATAAATTTTTTCAAAATTTATTATCGAACATTGTCTAATCGAACCGTATTCTTCTATGAAATGACTTTTCGCTTTTACCGTCGCACCGTGTCTCGAAGGACAAATTTAAGGCCTTGTCAAGTTCAATGTGTCAATAATGATCCAACAAAGCATATCGTATGGAGGCCTCCGAAGGCTCAAAGAGTGACAAAGTGAAACAACAATAACACCAAGTTGATTCCAAACATTGGTACTACTTGCTCCTCACTGTTTTGAGCAGTCCCATAACAATGCACAGACACATAATATCCATTATTCAGACCAAACAATAGAAATTGCATTCGATGGAAAATCAACATCGTGGAGATATTGACCACCCAATTTATCAAAAAAAAAAAAAATCAGATTACAACTCCGATTCGTTGAACCCGAAGGCCAATGCTTGCCTCACATTAAAAGATAGTCATTTCAAAAACCAGTAAATTTTTTCTAATGAACAGCGTGTGCAGGTCACTTGCTTTCTATGTCGTACAAATCAGTCCTGGAAGAAGCATCTATCAAGGAAAAGCAAGATACCCACAAAGAAATGTATATGCATACTAACAACAAGAAGCATGCATATTGGTAAAAGCAAAACTGCAATTAATGTAACAAAAAAATAAATAGACAAACAATCGTGTCTACTGGTTATAAACAAGAGCTTAGCTTAAGGGTAGGTGTAAACAGATTTTTACAACTTTAATTGCCAAGGGGAATAATGATAAGCTAAGAAGAAATAGCTTTTTTTTTTTTTTGTTAAAAAACTCATTATACAGGAGGGCAAGATTCTTTTGTTCTAGATGAAAATAAAAATAGATAATAAAAAAATCTTAGAGAACCTAGGTAAGTTGTTCAATTTTATTAAGCAAAAGGAGTAACAAAAATTTGTTTAACAAGATTAGAAATTCGGAAGCAGTAACTGAACAAGGTATAATACACTAGAGTTGTAATGCATCTTTAATCCTGTATAGTGATTGAACGAGTTTTTTTCATGCTAGAGTTAGTGAGCAATTAAATGAGTTTTCTGCCTACATAATGGCAGCAACATACCTAACAGAGCCTTTAATGACAATATGTCCTCATGCAAGTGCAAAAAAGTCATCTTCATGTGGGAACAATGAAAGGAGGGACTCCCAAAAGCATGAAGGTAGTGATGCCCCCAGGGGATGCAACCATGGAAAGGAGGTCACAAGAGTCTATAGGCATGTGTTTAACGTATCACAACAAGAAATTGGGAAAAAAACTATTGATGAGAAGAACATAATTCTTGGATTTCTCGCCTTCCTTTTTCTCTCTCCTGCAACATTTCTCCTAATTTTCTATCCATAAAAAAAAAAAAAAAAAAAAAAGAGACTACTTGATAAAAAAATTCATAGAAGTATGATCGTCTCTGTAGCATTTGGAATTTTAATTAAATAACCCTATCCCTTAGGTTCTCAACAAGAGTGCTCAAATATCTCCTTGAATCAGTTTCTTCCTTCCATTTATTTTCTCTCCAACCTGAAAACATGTCTATGCCACATCTTCTATCAAGTAGAGCTCACTTCCCATCCAATCCGTCCATATCAAAAGTATGACTTTAGCTACCTCCAAATAAAGATTTTACTCTCATTTATAGTAAGTTGTTCTAGATTTTCATTTCATTACGGATTCACAATGGGACTATTTAGAGCTAACCTTGCACTAGAAAAATCTATGCGAGAAATTAAGACCAAACATCAAAACACTGAGTATATCCTTCTATCTAGTTTGTACTAACCAGTATACGATATTTGACCATGAAGCTCACGAGTCATAATCAAAGTTCAATGTTAACTGTAATGCCTTTGAAGTTACCATTTATTTCTCCTTTTTCTTCACGATGAAATGACCAAAAATTTATAATAAGTCGAAAAAATGAGTCTCAAATACATAAAAAAAGACAGTGAAGGTCTAATATGTATCCTAGAAATCCCTCCAGAACTAATTCTCACTGAGATTGATCTGAGTTCGGAACTGTGGGAAAGATATTAACATGTCATGTAACCATTAATATCAGATAAACAAACAAGGTAAAAACAATAACTTTCAATTGCCAAAAAGGAGGATCGTATATAAAGAACAAACAAACAACACCTAAATCAGAAATAAAGGTCACTCATGGTGCCGACCAAAAGGATACACCAAATATGCCCCATGAGCGAATGCAACAGCCAAGGCGCCGAAGAACACCCTCTCCCGCAACACAGGATTGTGCCTCAGACCAATTCGAACTGTATGATGGCGTGGCCCCCAAATTCAGAAGGATAAACAATCAGCCCAAACAAAGAGCAAAGAAAAGAAGAGCGTACTGAGAGGAAGAACAGGAGCGTATATGAGAGGAACTAGGAACTTGAACTGAGGCCCTCTCTTTTTCCTCCTGACGGCGCCATCGCTTCATCAAGACAAAAGGGAACAAATCGATCAGGCCCATAACAGAACTGCGAACTCTAGAATCAATACAAAGGCAAATGAGTTCAATGATTACGCGGTGGAGAGATCGTTGGAGGACGAAGCCATCGGCGGGGCAATCGGAGAGATCGAAGCTTAGATCTGCTGACGGCGAGAGGAAAAGGAAGCCGTGGGCTGCTTTTTCTCTGTCGATCGATCGGTGGAGGAAACCAAAAATCGCCGTGGTTTTGAGTCACGTTTCCGCTTTTAAGGTTTAGGGACTGGGTCATAAATGGGCCGATCGGGCTGGTCAGCCCGGCCCAGGAGACCCATTTTACCACCACTAGTATTGTACTTTTTCTAATTTTGCAGGAACGGCCCAGATACAGATGGAGTTTGTCGGTTGGTGGCCTTATGGAACTACTAATTGGGCTTTCAGGCCGACTCTTCTTAATGGTCCTCTGGCTCGTTTGGTTCAGATTCAGAAAAAAAGCATCCACACCACAATGCCTTCTACTTTTACCCTCTTTTTTTTTTTTTTTTTTTTTTAATACATATAGTAAAAAAGAGTATTTCTCTTTTAAAAATATATATATAAAAAATACCCCACTTATAATTATTTGTCTAAAATACTGCTTAACGGTACAAAATAACATTATCTCGAAGTTGTTTTGCATAATAAAGGAAAACTATTTTTAGAGATAATTTGTATAAAATAATATTATTTTATAGCTATTTTATATAAAATACCACTATCTTAAAACTATTTTATATTAAAAAAACATTTTATACAAAGTAGTTGTAAAGAGAGACTAAAATAATTTTAAAATACCTCACAATAGTTTTGATTAGATTAAAATAAATTTGAGAATGGATTAAAGGTCGAAGGCAGAGAGATATTTATGCGGAAGTAGGCTAGAAAGTAGGTAGAAAATCATAGGTAAAGAATTATTTTAATATTTTTAGAAAAAGTTAAATGCTTTTTTTTTTAATAAAATTTTCCGCTAAATGTTTTCAAAGTGAAGTGTTGTTTTTCTTTTTTTTAAGGAAAATTAATTAGTCGTCCTGTATTATAAACAACCATGTCATTAAAAGAGCAGAGTAGTCATGGGATGATCTGTTAGCTGAGCAAGATATTGTTATAGATGAATAAGAATATAATTCGTTAGAACGGATGTGAAATTATTGGAATGTTTATTTCAGAAATATCTTTTGTTGTTCTAAATTCTTAGCTCAAAACGTTCTAGCGAAAACAAAGACAGATGAAGACGACGATGACTGTGGAAGAAAAAAAAGAGATGGCGTCACGACCATTCTGAAATGGAAACGAAGACATTCTGAAATGGAAATGGAGGCATCCGTAACGATTGTCGCAATTATTCCGACAAACTCTGAACAGATAAAGTTAATTTTCAATCTGGAATATAAATTTTTAATCCGGACTCAAAAGCTCTATTATTCTAATTAATAGATCAAAAATATTACATCCCATAATTATTTTTTTTTCCATCATCCGTAAAAAAATTGAAATTGTCAATTTAGCGATCTAACCCAGAGTTAGCCCTGGACCAGAGCAAATGAGGTGCCCACTCAGAATCCAAAAATTATTCATAAATAGAGAGGCTCAAATTTTATTAAATTTGTTTTTTTTTCATCTGTAAGAGGACTCAATTTGTATGAGTTTGCCCATGCCTCTAAACACTCTGAGTCGATTCTGCTCTAATCGATTTGTTCTACAGTTATTATGAGGAAGATAAATTATGAAGAATGTTATGAGTATTGATACAGTAGCTAAGACACATGAAATTATCTGAATTTAAAAAAAAAATTTAGACTTCTTTCGAAAATCAATATATTATCCATAAATATTGTCATATTTTAGTCATCATTCCATCCTACGTGGACACGCGCCCGATCAAAGAAAAGACCGGAGCGAACGTAACATCATTTATTGCTAATTAAAAGAACAGAGTGCAACAATGTCGCCGGACTATAAATTACAAAGCACAATATGGGCGACGTGAAATCTTGTTAATATCTATCTACGTAGATTTTGTGTGCTTTTTTTTAGTCGTGCCTTTGGTCGTTTGCTACGATGGCCACCACCACGCTCTCGTTGTTGGCGAATAAAGATCGTGCCAATGATTGCAACGACGGGGGTGGCGAATTGAATGAACTGACAAGACGAAGCTATAGCCCATGGTGATGGTGGTGGTCCTGCTGCAACAGTGGACTATCGACGTCGCCGCTTCCTCCGCCACTCTGCGGTCGGTGTCCTTTCCACTACTCGCTGCCGCCCGCCACAGCGCTGCTACGAACAAACTCCAACGCACATGCCTACACCCCGCCTCCGTAGCCTTTGCCTGACTGCTGGCCCCCCCTGCCCACGGCCCACCCCGCCTACTTCGCTTTATCCACCGCCACTTGCTTATTGGAGCTCAACGCGCCGTGCCACTGGCCGTGGGTGGGGTTGCTATGGCGTGCCGATAATCTGTTTGTCTTAATTCCTCATCGACGTGCACCTGGACGAGCAACTTTTCTCACAGCTCGTTAGCAAGTCATCGGAACAGGGCCTCAACCAACCCGCCCAATGCTTGCGCAGACAAGAGCATTTGATAAAAGAGACAGCATAGCTACGAGTATGGGGATGGGAGGCAAAGACGACGGTGGGGATTTTGGAGGTTGCGGTTGTCGGCAGGTGGTCGGATGCGACCTTCACATGCAATCGCTAGCTGCTTCTCTTCATATCCTTTGGATGTTAAAGATTCAAGACAACGACATCTATTTGGCACATCTCCGTAAGCCAGTTAAAGTATTTTTTTGATGTCTTAATATCTATCAATGTGACAATGTTCAATTATTTGATTCAGAATTCACATCTTAGAGTTGGATCGTGATGCTCGTGGTATTGCCTTACTACAGTATATATTATCATGAACTCCGAGTGAAAATTAACATATTTACTTCTTGCCCTTGTGTATGGAATCGAAGAAACTTTTTGCCTTCTTGTAAGTTATATATTCTGATACACTGTATCATTGTCACTTGTAGACTCCATCTGCCTTTTTTTTTTTTTTTTTTTGGAATTCTATGATGATAACGATGATGATCATGGTCCAAGAGTATGTGAACATATATAATTTAGTGTCCTTGTGTCTTCTCTTGGATCAAACTTCATAACGCATGGTCTCCTCTCCTCTTAGTGTTAGGTTTTAGGACCAACCATCTTTTGGACTAATCCAACTGCTTACTTAATTTTCTTGTTGTGCTTTGAGATCTCTATTATGTAGGCAGTTGCAACTTGCAAGGTTGGAAAATTCATTGGAGTAAATAGTTTGTCTAGGGTGATTCTTTCTGGTTAAGAAAGATATGGCACTTGGTTACTTGCTCTGTCATATAGTCCTTGCAATCTGTATTGAATCGGCTAACAGATATCGGCAGCATTGTTTCTAAAGCCTGATGCATTCCCCTTTAATCTGCTGATCCCAATTTAACCAGCCGATCCATTGTTAAAATCACCGAATGGTAGATCATCACACATAGCATGGGATAGTTTTTGAGTAAGCTGTTCAATTTGAAAGATTAGCAATGAATACATAGTATTGTTCAAGCATAGTGTAGGTCCAGTTTGGATCAGTTACTTGAACAAAACTGCTCTTCTATGTTCAAAATAACCTCGACACGGTTAACTTGACTGATCTCCTTGCAGCTATGTTCTAGATTCTTTTTAAACTTGACTCTGTAATTCAAGCTTTTAAGGATAAAGATGGAAATTGGAAGAACACATTTCCAAACTTCTCTTTCTGAGCTCTCATCCATATGAGTGTTATTGTTGCTAGATAATGATATTGGTGTTTTAGCTTAACCCATTAGGTTGGAACAATCTTCTGGATTGCCACTTTTTTTTTTTTCCTTTCTTTTCCTTCATATATTTTCATAGATTATAATTTGCATTCTGGATAACATTATTCTCTTTCAAAAAGAAAAAAACAAAGTAGTAATCATTGAAAAGAAAAAAACATTTTGGCCAATCATATATCCTGATTGAATGTTCATGATTCTGTGGGATCATGAAAGATCATGTGAGGAAAATTAATGCCCACATTACTCCATTCTATCACTTATAGCCTTCTCTCTTGGATCAACTCTATGGTTTTGTATAAATAGCTGAAATTTTCAACTCTCTTGGATCATGAACTGACTTTAGATATAGACAAGGTCGGATCTGATGTAAGGTCAAAGAGGCGATCGCCTTAGACCCATTTTATATAGAGATCCAAATCATTTTCTAAAAGGGTCTAAATGGGCATCCCCATCACCTCTAGTATGCCCAATATATGTCTTTGGTGCTGAAAAGGAAATAAATTGGAGAATAAGTTGGATCCAATTAAATTTTAGACTTATTGTTGGATAACTATTATTTGGTAAAAAAAAAATCTACTTCTTTAAACACAATGGCTAGAATGCTAAGTTGTCTCCAGTTAAGCATAATAACACGACCAAGTTCAAACCTAAGTCACCATCCAAACTAGCTCAATCTTTGAAACAACCCTTTCACCTTCTCACGCAATTTCAATATGAAGGAGAAAATATTTTAAAGTGACGTAGCATTAATTCCTCTAGACCTCACATCAGACCATAGTGAGTTTGTGTGGTTTTATCCCTAAGGTCAATAAGATTTTAGATGAGTTTTAAGATAAAAATCTTGAAGAATTTCCACCTACATGCACTGCCCATCGCACCATAAATCTTATTTCAAGGAGACAAGTGATTAAGCTTCTGTATTATTATTGGTTCGAATTAAATTTTAATATTTAAGCAATATGTGTTAATAACCAAGTGATATTCTCAAAGTGGAGATTATTAGTCTAGGATGACCAAGCTCGATTTGGTCTTTGAGCAAAATAACTGTTGAAAGGAAAGATTGTTAATGCAATTGATCTTGGGTCAAGGGTTGACCCAGATTGGTTTAGTATTTTGATAGTTGAGCGAGAAGTCCAATTGGGTTAAGGTTGATTGGACACTTGACGATTGAAAATTCAATGGAGAGTTGGCAAAGACGAAGTTTAAGTGGGTCATGGAGGACTAGATATTTGACGTGTGTGGTGAAATCCAAGTGGATCATAGAGGATCAAATACTTGACACGAGATGACGAAACCCAAGTGGATCATAGAAGATTGGACACCTAGCATAAGAGTTGAAGTCCAAGTAGATTATGGAGGATCTAACTGGCACATGGATAAAAGTTCTAACAGATCATGGAGGATCTGACGATAGGCATAAGACGAGAAGTCAAAATAAGTTAAGATTGATTGGATATTTGGAAACCGTAAAGTTTCTACAGGTGAAGGTTGATCAGATGCTTGACACGAGAATAAAAGTCTAAATAAGTCACGAAGGATCAAATGTTTGGTAATTGTGAGGTCTTGATAGGTCAAGATTGATCGGATGTTTGACACAAGGAGAAAAGTCCAAACAAGTCAAGGAGAACCAAATGTTTGGCAATGGTGAAGTCCTTGCAGGTCAAGGGTGATCGAATGTTAGATGGATGAAGTCTTGATAGGTCGAGGATGACCGAATGCTGAACGGGAGGAGTCCTGAAAGGTTGAGATCGACCGGATACTAGGTAAAGTGAGGACTCAACCTTGAAAAGTCTAAAATAGAGCAATCAGTCGACTACTATGGAATAACAATCTACTGATAAATCGTAGTCCCTGAGTTCAAGGATTTGAGGGGATTTACAGGGTTTAGGATGTGAGCAATTGATTGCGGATGTGAGCAATCAACTGATGACACTGTTAAGTGAACAAAATGTTGGGAACTCAATTGTTCAATTGATGGAGAGGAGCAGTCGATTGTTGTCATTGTTCAAGCAAACAGAAAGTTTGAAATTTAACCATTGGACTCGACTGTTTCGGTAGCAGTCGATTAATGATAGTGAGCAATTGACTATTATGGTCAAAATTAAGTTGGATTTAAATCTATAGTGGAGCAATCAATTGATGATACTAGCAGTCAACTGTTGGGTGATTTTCGATCATAACTTGAAGCCTATAAAAGAGGATTTCATGAAAATTTTGAGGTAGTCATTGGATGCTAGTTCTTGGAGAGTGTTGCTATATTTATAGGTCTCATGAGACAATCTAAAAATGACAAACAATGATCAAAGCCAAATTTATTTGTGTAAACATGTTTATTTTGATTTCTTTCTATTTCATTTGTAGATTTGTAATTGGCTTGTATTATCTGTAAGAATAGATGACGCAAGAGATTTTTATGCCTTCGGAAGTTATTCAAGAAGGAGAAAAACATAGTGGTGCACTCGACTATGACACTATAGAGTGAACAAAATATTTGGAACTTGATGGAGAGGAACAGTTGATTGTTGTCATTATTCGAGCAAACAAAAAGTTTAGAATTTGACTACTCGATTCGACTGATGGTAATTGAAGGGAGTTGCTTCGGAGGCTCATTGGCTCCCATGTCCCCGGATTAAAATTTTCACTAATGAAAGAACTAATCCGGATGGGATGAGTTTCCTTAGCACTACCAATTCGTCGTCGTGCTAACAACTTGAGTGGTCGCTTGAACAAACTAGTTGTTCAAGCAACACAACTCTTCTAGTTGGTTAGCCGCGGAAGAGACGACGGACGGATCGCCGGTTTTTGTGTTTGTCTTCGGGGTCCATGATTATACAAAATATATACAAATGCACACTTGTATAATCAACACATAAAAGAACATGTTAAGATCAGAAAATAAAGTTGTAAAACTTTTATACCTCACGATCTTCTACCGTATGTCCTATCCTCCTCGTGGACGACGTGTGGGTGAAGATCCTCCACGAGTAGAAGCCTTCTAGATCGCATTCTTCCCTTCCTTGTTCGCTGCGAACAAAGAGAAGAACCAAACAAAACTTCTCCTTTCTAGAACCGGCCACCAAGCAAAGGAGCTCGATGTAACCGCCGGCCAAGGAATGAATGGATAAGCGCCGGCCACTTGTGACAATGTTGCCGCCGGCCACCTAGAGGTTGGAGAAGCGCCGGCCACCAAGAAGATGGAGAACCGCAGGCCACCAAGGAGCAAAGGAGGAGGAAGAGGGCCGGCCAAAGCTAGGAGAAGGAAGGAGTGAGCGCCGGCCACTAAGGAGAAAAGGAAGAAACCCTAATCACCTTCCTTGTTGCCGCCCAAACCACACCAAAACCCTAGCCGCCTAAAACACTTGAGAGGCAAAACTCTAATCCAAATGAGCCATCATTGCCGCCCAACCTAAGCCCTCTATTTATAGAATTGGGCTTAAGCCTCCTTTAATCTCCACCGTCGGATCTAGGGATTTAATCTCCACCGTCGGATCTAGGGTTTTATCCCAACCGTCGGATCTAGGGTTTCATCCCAACCGTCGGATCTAGGATTTCATCCCAATCATCGGATCTAGGGTTTCATCCCAACCGTCGGATCTAGGGTTTCATCCCAACCGTCGGATCTAGGGATTTAATCCCAACCATCGGATCTAGGGATTTAATCCCAACCGTTAGTTCTAGGGTTTCATCCCAACCATCGGATCTAGGGATTTAATCTCAACCGTCGAATCTAGGGATTTAATCTCAACCGTTGGTTCTAGAGTTTTGTTTTACATCCTTGGATCTAGACTTCATGAGGATTATATTAGGCTATGATAGGGACCATAAGGAGGAGTTGGATCTTGGCCACCCGATGGATCGGAACCACACAAACTTGATCCATCAATAATGTTCCATTCCACTAGAGGATCATCATTGAACTGCCTCACCAACCCCCATAAATTAATATGGGCTCCATATACTATTTGTACATCCATCTCCCCGTGTTTAAGATATCGAATGTCCGTTAATTAATTGATTTACTGACCATCAATCAATTAACATCTAACTCCTCGAGTAGTACCACTCAACCTTATCATCATGTTGACTAAGTCAACCAGCTGGGTTATATAATGAACCTTATGAGCTCCTCAAGGGGACATCATCAACCTAATATATAGGACACGGTTTCCTCCTATAATCAACGGCACACCATGTAAATAATATTATTTTCCAACTTACCGGGCATATTGATTTAATCCATCTAAATCTCACCCTATGGTAAATCAAAGAAATAAATACTAGTATTATTATATCGGGATTAAGAGCATGTACAACATAATATCCGAGGTCCGATTCAATTATGTAGTCAGCAATAAATTGAATCACCTCTATGCCGGTCCTGCTCAATACACCTAAGTGTACTAGTGTAACTCTATGTTCAAGACAAAACAATACCAAGCTATACTGACCATGTACGATGGTTTGTCAGAAAACCATCTTGGTTGTGAGCCTCTACTTATATTCTACAAGAATCGATAACATGATCTTACGCGCCACACCAAGCACCATGTTATCTCCAATCTAAAATAGTAGACAATATGCACACATATAATAAATATACAAAGTCGCAAACAATGATCGTGTGATTCTTATTTCAAAATAAAAATGTTAAATACAAAAAGGGCTTTAGGATACATTCCAATGATCTCTCACTTATACTAAAAGACTACGCGTCACATCACACCGCCATACATCCGATCCTCATGTCCTCCACATGCCTATCAAACGCTATGGAAGGGCCTTAGTGAATGGATCCACGGGTTATCCTCGATGCAATCTTGCGGCAAAGACTTCTCCTCGCTACGATCTCTCGTATAAGGTGGTACTTGCGCTCTACATGTGTTTACTCGCCTTATGGGCTCGTGGTTCCTTCGAGTTCTGCAATCACTGTTATCACAATAAATTGTGATAATTGCAGGCAAACTAGGAATCACATCCAAGTCCGTGAAGTTCTGAGCCATACAACTTCTTGGCTACCTCGAGGTCGCCACATACTCTTCCATGGTAGAGTCCGTCACGCATTTACGCGACACTCCTCCATACTATGGCTCCACCTCCAAAAGTAAACACAAACCTGAGGTAGACTTACTCTTGTCCCTATCTCGATTGGAAATCAGAATCCGTGTAACCAGAGACTAATTGATTTGCGGTAAACCGATATAATCCCTAGTCCTCGGTACTTGATATATGCTTTACTGCGATCCCAATGTCCTGTCAGGGATTACTCACGATATCCGCTAACCATGCCACTGAAGCGGATATCCGGTCTCTCACGTAAGATAACATACATAAGGCTTCCTACTGCTGAAGCATAAGGAACCGCCTTCATGTCCTCTATCTCCTTTGATGTTTTGGGACACATCTCTTTAGATAAATGAACTCCATGCCTAAAAGGTAGAAAACCTTTCTTGGAGTTCTGCATGCTAAAACGAGCTAGGACCGTGTCTATGTATGAAGCTTGAGATAAGCACAACATCCTTTTCTTGCGATCCCTTATAACTTTGATCCCAAGGATGTGTCCCACTTCTCCCAAGTCCTTCATGTCAAACTGTTTGAACAACCATACCCTTACGTCTGATAACACTTTGATATTGTTGCCAACTAACAAAATGTCATCTACGTATAGTACAAGAAACACTACTACGTTTCCGTCACATCTCCTGTATACACAAGGCTCATCCGGACTTTGAATAAATTCATATGACTGAATTACCTCATCAAAGCGGATGTTCCAAGATCTAGAAGCTTGCTTCAATCCATAAATGGACCGATTAAGCTTACATACAAGATGCTCTTTGCCTTTAGCAATGAATCCCTCTGGTTGCCGCATATAGATGTTCTCCTCAAGACTTCCGTTAAGGAAAGCTGTCTTGACATCCATTTGCCAAATCTCATAATCCATATGAGCAACTATAGATAAGAGAATCCGGATAGACTTAAGCATAGCTACCGGCGAAAAAGTCTCCTCATAATCGATGCCCTCTTTCTGAGTATACCCTTTCGCAACAAGCCTAGCTTTGAAGGTCTCAACCTTCCCGTCTACCCCTCTCTTTCTCTTGTAGATCCACTTGCATCCAATGACTTTTACACCATCGGGTGGCTCTACTAGCTCCCAGACTTGATTAGAATCCATAGATTCTATCTCTGAATTCATCGCTCTTTGCCAAGATACCGCATCTCTATCTTGGAGTGCCTCGTCATATGTCCAGGGATTAGGTTCATGTTCACCAGGGACTAAGTCCGAAGACTCTCCTAAAAACATGAATCTCTCGGGTTGTCTAACAACCCTCCCACTACGACGAGGTGCCTCCTGTGTATGCTCTGTGACACGCGGTGCAGTGACTTGTGGTATCTCCTCTTGTATCGGTGGTACTGAAGTCGGAACTTCCCCTGTCAACTCCTCAAGAACAATCCTACTCTTGGGCTTGTGGTTCATTACATAATCCTCCTCTAGAAATCTGGCGTTCGTGCTAACGATCACCCTCTGATCTTTAGGATTATAAAACAAACCACCTTTCGTTCCCTTAGGGTAGCCAACAAACATGCACACTTCTGTACGAGGTTCCAACTTATCAGCATCAGCCTTCAGCACATGTGCTGGACTCCCCCATATCCGAATATGTCTCAGACTAGGCTTTCGCCCAGTCCACAATTCTACAGGGGTAAAAGGTACTAATTTAGATGGAACCAAGTTCAGAGTATACATTGTCGTATCCAACGCATACCCCCAGAACAAATCAGGTAACTCAGAATAACTCATCATCGATCTGACCATCTTCATAAGAGTCATATTCCTTCGCTCTGCTACACCATTCTGCTGGGGTGTGCTGTGTGCGCATAATCGATCAATCCCACCTCGATAAGTAATTCCTAAATCCTCCCAAGAGGTACTCGCCACCACGATCAGATCAGAATGTCTTGATACTTTTACCTTGACGCTTCCACATCACCTTGAATTCTTCAACTTCAAAGCATTCAGACTTAAGGCGCATCAAGTAAATGTATCCATATCTTGAATAATCGCCTATAAAAGAGACGAAATATTCAAAACCACCTCTTGCCCGGATAGACATAGGACCGCAGAATGAACCAATTCTAACACATCTTTGGCTCTATACCCTTGGCCTTGAAAGGCCTCTTGGTCATTTTACCTTCCAAGCAAGATTCGCAGGTTGGGAGATCCTCCACTACTAATGAACCCAAAGGTCCATCAGCTATCAACCTTTGAATTCTGCTTAGGTTAATATGACCAAGCCTTAGATGCCAAAGATATGTTTGATTCATTTGCGAAGGTTCTTTTCTCTTATTAGACTTAGAAGATGAGTTATTGATTTCTATATGCATCGTGGGAGTTTTTGGTTCAAGAGTATATAAATTGGTAACCAATGTAAACGTATAATCTCCTATTCCTTTTATAACCACTTTGTCATTAAAAGAAACAGAATATCCATCCATAAACAATTTAGAAATCAAATTAAATTCTTTCTAAAAGTAGGTACATAAAGACAATTTCTCAAAACCAAAACTTTATTCCTATCAAAAGATAAATAAACGCCTCCCATCGCAATAGCCGCCACCTTCAAGCATTGCCATGAAGACGGTAATCTCCTCCTCTAGTCGCCGGGTTTCTGGAACCCCGCAAAGTATTGCAGACATGATCGTGACTGTGATCTACACACCGTGCATTGGTAGATAACACCGCTAAACATGTTTCAACAACTAAACAAGAAGATATACCTTTGTTCTTTCGGCGAGGACAGTCCGCCTTCCAATGTCCAGTCTGCTTGCAAGTGAAGCACTTGCCTTTCGACTTCTTCACTCCCGCCTGAGGTCCCACTGCCACTTTCTTCGCTCCACCTTGCTTCTTCTTCTTCTTACCTTTCGGTTTAGAGGAAGAAACCTTCTGAGCGACCATGGCTTGAGCGCTGATTTAAAAAGCCTTCTCACGCCTCGAGTTCACAAGCTCCGCCAACGAATACAACCTCTTGTTCATGTTGTAGTTGAGGCGAATCGCCAAAACTCCTAGGCAGTAGATCGAGAATGATATCGACCGGGTTTACCCATCGATCTCAAACCCGAGGACTTCCATCTCATTAAGATGAGCCATCATCTTGAGAACATGATCCCTAACAGTGTTCCTCGATCATGGTGGTCGCCATCAAGTTTCTGTCTAGCCGCCCTACTCTGATGTCTGAAAAGTTCCTTGAGATTGAACATCATGTCATAAGCTATGGCCATGGCCTGATGCTGATGTTGCAGCACATTTGACATAGATGCCAAAATGTAACACCGCACCATCTCATTTGCCTTGATCCATTTCTTATAACGTTCTTTCTCCTTTTCATCAGAGTCATCGGTGGGCTTAGGAGGACAGACCTCGAAGAGTACAAATTTGTACTCCTCCGCAGTTAAGACAATATCCAGATTTCTTTTCCAATCAATATAGTTTGGTCCAGTAAGTTTATTTTCTTTTAATATCACAGCAAGTGGGTTGAAAGCCATTTGAAAATCCTAAAAATCACAATGATCAAAATATTAGATTTCAAATATTATTGATTCCTTAAAACAATAAAATTTCGAAATCAACCAACACCTCAAATCACCGAGAATGTCGCATGCCACGCTGTGTGGACGTATACGAATTCTACATTTGTAAGAGGAGGTTTTACCCATTAATTTTATTATCTTGTCAACCTTACTTTTTGACAAATAAAATTAATAGTTGGTTCCTCTTTGGCCTTACAAATAAAAGCAGTGACTCCGATGGGGAGGATACTTTTATTTGCATCTAAGTGTGCATCATTACACGATACTAAGAAAATTATTTCGGATTATGTGCCTTACCGCTGTGGAAGTACACATGCTCCTAGATAATTTCCTATAACCATTATTTGACCTAGTGATCCGCAAACAAACCCGTCCGCAGGGAGGAAGGCACTCAGAGCCGACACACAAGTTTGTTGCATCACACGTCAAATTGTAATGGAGGCCGCGGGAATTAATTAAAATATCTCTCTCCCACTTAGTAAATTGAAAATGAGAAATTTTAAAGCATACACAACATGCATATAAAACAAATAAGCAATAAATATGGAAAAAACAGAATTTTTTCCAACTATTATGACATTGTTCTCCAATATCGTCCGTCGTCGCCGCCTCGTCGCTCCATCTTTCACGTAGTCACCAAAGAGATCCGAGTCGAGATATATCATTTTAATTTACATCCATCGATCCTATACTCCACGAAAGAGTGTACAAATAATCTAGATCGAAAGTAAACTAAAATGAGCGGCTAAACAATGTCGTATTTAATTACAAAAATTAAATACTAATCTAGCCTCGTCAACCCCGAGGATTCGAATAATATACATACAATCACACACAAAACAATCACATACAACCAAATAGCCATAATAGTCGGATCTTATGCCTGCAACCAAAAAGTTAGCCTACGCACATCCTACTATTATCCGACATACTCAATATATGATATGTGCATGAAAGTAACCGAATCCAAAACATACAAAATCGGAAACCGTGGCTCTGATACCACTTGAAGGGAGTTGCTTCGGAGGCTCATTGGCTCCCATGTCCCCGGATTAAAATTTTCACTAATGAAAGAACTAATCCGGATGGGATGAGTTTCCTTAGCACAACCAATTCATCGTCGTGCTAACAACTTGAGTGATCGCTTGAACAAACTAGTTGTTCAAGCAACACAACTCTTCTAGTTGGTTAGCCACGGAAGAGACGACGGATGGATCGCCGGTTTTTGTGTTTATCTTCGGGGTCCATGATTATACAAAATATATACAAATGCACACTTGTATAATCAACACATAAAAGAACATGTTAAGATCAGAAAATAAAGTTGTAAAACTTTTATACCTCACGATCTTCTACCGTATGTCCTATCCTCCTCGTGGACGACGTGTGGGCGAAGATCCTCCACGAGTAGAAGCCTTCTAGATCGCATTCTTCCCTTCCTTGTTCGCTGCGAACAAAGAGAAGAACCAAACAAAACTTCTCCTTTCTAGAACCGGCCACCAAGCAAAGGAGCTCGATGTAACCGCCGGCCAAGGAATGAATGGATGAAGGCCACACTTGTGACAAATGTTGCGGCCACCTAGAGGTTGGAGAAGCGCCGGCCACCAAGAAGATGGAGAACCGCAGGCCACCAAGGAGCAAAGGAGGAGGAAGAGGGCCGGCCAAAGCTAGGAGAAGGAAGGAGTGAGCGCCGGCCACCAAGGAGAAAAGGAAGAAACCCTAATCACCTTCCTTGTTGCCGCCCAAACCACACCAAAACCCTAGCCGCCTAAAACACTTGAGAGGCAAAACTCTAATCCAAATGAACCATCATTGCCGCCCAACCTAAGCCCTCTATTTATAGAATTGGGCTTAAGCCTCCTTTAATCTCCACCGTCGGATCTAGGGATTTAATCTCCACCGTCGGATCTAGGGTTTTATCCCAACCGTCGGATCTAGGGTTTCATCCCAACCGTCGGATCTAGGATTTCATCCCAATCGTCGGATCTAGGGTTTCATCCCAACCGTCGGATCTAGGGTTTCATCTCAACCGTCGGATCTAGGGATTTAATCCCAACCATCGGATCTAGGGATTTAATCCCAACCGTTGGTTCTAGGGTTTCATCCCAACCATCGGATCTAGGGATTTAATCTCAACCGTTGGATCTAGGGATTTAATCTCAACCGTTGGTTCTAGAGTTTTGTTTTACATCCTTGGATCTAGACTTCATGAGGATTATATTAGGCTATGATAGGGACCATAAGGAGGAGTTGGATCTTGGCCACCCGATGGATCGGAACCACACAAACTTGATCCATCAATGATGTTCCATTCCACTAGAGGATCATCATTGAACTACCTCACCAAACCCCATAAATTAATATGGGCTCCATATACTATTTGTACATCCATCTTCCCGTGTTTAAGATATCGAATGTCCGTTAATTAATTGATTTACTAACCATCAATCAATTAACATCTAACTCCTCGAGTAGTACCACTCAACCTTATTATCATGTTGACTAAGTCAACCAGCTGGGTTTATATGATGAACCTTATGAGCTCCTCAAGGGGACATCATCAACCTAATATATAGGACACGGTTTCCTCCTATAATCAACGGCACACCATGTAAATAATATTATTTTCCAACTTACCGGGCATATTGATTTAATCCATCTAAATCTCACCCTATGGTAAATCAAAGAAATAAATACTAAGTACATGTGCCCGTTATTATATCGGGATTAAGAGCATGTACAATATAATATCCGAGGTCCGATTCAATTATGTAGTCAGCAATAAATTGAATCACCTCTATGTCGGTCCTGCTCAATACACCTAAGTGTACTAGTGTAACTCTATGTTCAAGACAAAACAATACCAAGCTACACTACAACCATGTCAATGGTTTGTTCAAAACCATCTTGGTTGTGAGCCTCTACTTATATTCTACAAGATACTGATAACATGATCTTCTGTACCACACCAAGCACCATGTTATCTACAATGTAAAATATTAGACAATATGCACACATATAATAAATATACAAAGTGCAAACAATGATTATGTGATTTTTATTTCAAAATAAAAATGTTCATACAAAAAGAGCTAGGCTTTCAGTATACATTCCAACAGTAATAAGCATACAGTTGTAGTGGTCAAAGTTGAGTTGAAAAAAGTTGCTTTGCAAGTATAATGTTCAAATTTACAGCGGAGTAATTGACTGATGGTGCTAGTAGTCTATTGTTTAGCGATTTTCAACCACAACTTGAAGTTTATAAAAAAAAAAAGATTTCATGAAATATTTCAAGTAGTTGTTGAACGCCAGTTCTTGAGAGTTTTGGAAGCGAGTGTTGTTGTATTTTCAAACCTTAAGAGGCAATCCAAAAGTGACAAATAATGCTTAAAGCTAAGTTCATTTGTGTAAACATGTTTATTTCGATTTTGTTTCTATTTCATTTGTACATTTCTATTTGTCTTGTATTGTTTGTAAGAATAGATGCCGTAAGAAGTTTTTTCACCTCTAAAAGTTATCCGAGAAGGAGAAAGATATAATGACGTTATCTCTAGGACTAGATCGTGGAGTAGAAATCAAGGATTTCAAATCACATAAAATTAGTTTATATTTGTGTTTATTACTATTTTGTGTTTGTTTATGTTATTTTCCACTATGAATTAATTTATTGTAAATGAGCACACAATGTACAAGCAAAAAATAAAAAATCATTATTCACCCCTACTGAATCCCAACAATTATCATATTAAATGAGCTCATAGAGCATGCTAAATTGAATAGGCAAGTTGAGAAAGTCTTTCAAATAGATTTTATAGGCACTTCATTGAGGACCTGAACACTATCACTGCCCCTATGATGAAATTTTTGTGACCTATACGCCCGCTAGAGGGGGGGGGGGGTGAATAGTGTTTCATCGCTTCACGGAATTTGATCGTTCTTGCGTGCTTGATTGTCTACGATGTTTGTTAGCGCAGCGGAAATAATAGAAATACAAAACAAACACAAATACAATCACAACACAAGATGTAATGTGATTCGGAACTGTATGGTTCATACTCTACGGATTGAGCTCAAATGAGCTCTAGCAATGCCAACACACACCACTACTCAAATACTCCTTCTCGACAACACGTCGGAGGTGGAGAAACCTCGTACAAGTAATTACAACAGTAATAAAACGAAATACAAGCAAAATACAACTGAAATGTAAAGAACACTTTACAAACTAGGTTTTGAGCGCTTTGCTTGTTGGTTGCTTGGATGAGCTTGAAGGACCCTAAAATGCACTTGCACTTCGCCTTCAAATCGCCTCAAGAAAGCTTCCAAAGAACCATTAGCTGAATCTCCCACGAACAGTTCCTTTTAACCTGCATTGGGTTGGATTTCCGCCTAACAGTCGACTGCCATAAGACCCCAGTCGACTGCCAACACTGTTGTTGTGAGACAACGGCTCGATCCACGCTGGAAAAGTTTCAACGAAACTCTCATCAGTCGACTGCCAACATTGTTAGTCGATTGCCAGCGCCCGTAGCCGACTGCCCAGTCGGCTACGGAGCATTCTGTACTCGCGACTAAACCGTCAGTCGACTGATCCAATGATCAGTCGACTGCCATGCCTTTTCGGCCCTCAAACGGCAGTCGAGCACTAGTCGACTCACAACAGTCGAACCGACCATAATCTCAGTCGACTGCTGAGTGTCAACTCGGCTGTCAAGTGTCAAACACTTGACCATCCGACCGGTATAAAGCCTCGGTCAACTTATAACCTCAAACATGAGATTTAACCTCAAGTATGGTGCCCCCATACTTGCTAGACCACCCTTAGCCTAAGCCTAAGCCTTCTAGCCACCTCCGTTAGCCTCGCACTGCCAACTATTAGACTTATGCTGCCAAGACTTCACCCTTGGACTTTACGCCACCAATATTCCCCTTGGACTTCTCAATTGTCAAGACTCAAGCTTGGACTTTCCCTTGCCAACCCATGTTGGACTTTTCATGTCAAGACCCATGCTTAGACTTTCCCTTGCCAAGATCCATGCTTGGACTTTACATGTCAAGTAGATAAGACTTGGACTTCTCCTATGACAATGGTCAAACCATTGTCAAACATCAAATATGACCTGGGTTGATTGCACCAACAATCTCCCTAACACATTGTCAGACCATCAATGTCAAACATCAAAATACTACTCAAGTCAAACTCGAGTCTGGTCAATCGTGACCTGGGCTGATTGCACCAACAATCTCCCCCTTTTTGATGTTTGACAAAAACCAAATACTTTTGAGTTAGGCCTAAATCCTAATTCAACTCTCCTTACCAATTATCCCAAATTGGTAGTTTCACTTTCTTCCCCTTTTTAACATACATCAAAAAGGTTCTCCCCAAGGAGGTCAATGTCTCATATCCCAATGAGATCTTACAATCTCCTCCTTAGTCAAAAAACATCTAGGATGTCTTCACTCTTTCTAGTGATAAGTCTCATATCACTCAAGAGAAACACTCATACAAACTCTCCCAATTTCCAAATTGGGCATCTCATATTCCCATTCCTTTCCCTCATGAGAAAGAACACATCCATCATTCCATGATGGATATCTCCCCCTAAAGGCTTGCTCCCCCTTGACCATTGCACCAACAATGTCCTTGGAGAGTCCCTAAACTTATAGGAATACTAAACCATCAAAAATAAGGTTAAAAGTTCAACATTGAACGTTCCCACACCTTAAAATTGATACATCACCTTAACAACTCTTCTAATCCATATACAATGGATTTTCACCTTTTCTAATGCTTTCCAAAGCATATCCTAGGGTTAGGAGTGGTTAGGGAGCCTTACTATAGCTGAAATCAGACTAAACAAACCTTGTTAGCCCGAAATCAGACCTGACAGTCGACTCCTGACAGTTATCAGTCGAACTGCCCTTCATTAGTCGACTGATACCGTAAGAAGTTTATTTCGATTTTGTTTCTATTTCATTTGTACATTTCTATTTGTCTTGTATTGTTTGTAAGAACAGATACCGTAAGAAGTTTTTTCACCTCCAAAAGTTATCCAAAAAGGAGAAAGATATAATGATGTTATCGCTAGAGTTAGATCGTAGAGTAGAAATCGAGGATTTCAAATAACATAAAATCAATTTGTATTTGTGTTTATTACTATTTTGTGTTTGTTTATGTTATTTTTCACTATGAATTAATTTATTGTAAACGAACACACAATCTACAAGCAAAAAATAAAAAATTATTATTCACCCCTTCTAGTGATGATGGTAAGTCCCAACAATTATCATATTAAATGAACTCATGGAGCACGCTAAATTGAATAGGCAAGTTGAGAAAGTCTTTCAATGAGATTTCATAGGCACTTCATTGAGGACCTGGGCACTATCACTGCCCCTACGATGAAATGTCTCAAGGTAAGTTTCAATGTTTTAAAATTTTCCCTCGGTAACCTTTGGGAGATTAAGAAAAGGTGACTAAGGCTTATGTTTTTTGAACACTTTACCTTTATAGAAGGTGGCAACATATATCAATCTATAGAAAGTGACTAAGGCCTATGTTTTTTGAAATTTCTTGTGATGCGTCTTGGGTAGCTATAGAAGGCGACAACATATATCAAACATTAATTAATATTATAGCTGCAACTTCCTTATTAATATAATATAGCTATGAATATATTGTAATTAGTAGTATAGTTGTAACTTCCTTATTTAGACAACTGTAATTACTAGAAATTAGCCTTGTAAATCTCTAACATATTCTGTATAATGAGAAGAACTTTCAATGTGAGGATATTCAATCCAATTTATATAGTTTCAGAGCTTTAATTCAAAATTTTAGAGTGTTTCATGTGAAGTTTAGATATTCTGCATGAAGTTTAGATCTTGGCTTTCGAAATATTTTTAGTGTTATTTTAGTTTAATCTTTTGGACTCTTGGGATTGCTAATTTTCAGCACTTCTTGTTACATTTGGTGAGTTACAATTTCTGAGTAATGGATATCATGTCAACTAACAACTTGGATATTTTTGATGTGTGTTTCACAGGCAAGAATTATTCTACTTTGGAATTTCAGTTTCGTTTATTTATCATGGGAAAAGAACTATAGAGTCATATTGATAGTAGTGATTTAGCATCTATTGAGCTTTCTAAATTGGCTCAATGGGAAATCAAAGATGTTAGAGTCATGATTTGGATTTTTGGATCGGTTGATTAGTTGCTTGTTCCCAATATGAGATTGTATAAGACAGCTAAAGGCACGTGAGAGTATTTAAAACAAGGTTTGCAATCAAGATGGCACAACTAAATGGTTTCAATTAGAGTCATAATTGCTAGTTACTCTAAGGTGATCTCTCCATTCAAAATTACTTTTTTTTTTAGTTTTCAAAACTTATGGAATGAATATGTTGATTTTATTTATGCTAAAATATCAACTAACTCTCTTTCTGTGTTTTAAGAGGTACATGAACAAAGCAAGAGATCCGTTTTTTATGAAACTACATCCCGAATATGAGGCAACCCACTCTAATTTGATGAATCGTGCTTCTCCTCCTTTGGATGTGTGTTTTGTAGAATTGCTTCGTGAAGAGCAACGTCTTGCAATACAAATAATTTTTCTACAAAACAAAATACATAATAATGCAATTGTGTATGCAACTCAAGGGAAAGACAAGGGTAAAGACATGTGACAAGTTCAATGATATAACTGTAAGGAATATAGACATTGTTGTTAGTTGTTCAAAAAAAGATATTGCAACTATTCTAAGAAGTCTGGGCACATTATCAAAGAATGTCTTTCTCATCCTTAGAATCGTCAAACTAATTAGGCTATTGTTACTCCTGAAATGGTTCAACACATTATTACTATAACCTTTTTAGCCTTAGGCACATTATCAAACTCTGGGCACATCATTAAAGAATGTCTTTCTTATCCTTAGAATCATCAAACTAATTAGGTTGTTGTTACTCCTGAATTGGTTCGACATAAGATTACTACAACCTTTTTAGCCTTAGGACTTCAAGGTAAGCGTACTACACCATCCTTATCTTGGCTCATGGATATGGTATATCCAATCATATGACTGATTCCCTTGAGACTCTTAACAATTTAAAAAATATCATGGAAATATTTAGATTTTTAATGGTAGTAAGTTACCTATTCATGCTATTGGGGATATTAATTCTTCAATCAAAGATGTTTTGGTATCTCCCGAGCTTTCTACTAGTATCATTTTCGCATCCGCAAAAGGTTGGAATTCATCAACCTAGCAACCCCTATCAGTCTGTCCCATGACCATTGTGAGAGAGGTAAATCACGGAGGACTTTATGAGCCTTAACGTGATAGCCAAGACATATGGAGGTCATTTAAATCCAGGAAAGGACTTTAGACCTCCTTTGGAATCGACCCTTACCTTATCCGCAAGCTCCACCATGTCTTAGCCACCACACCATCCCTGTAGGGACATCTACTAGTCTCATTTCGATAGGACAATTGATTAATAATGATTGTAATGTTCAATTTTCTTGTAATGACTATGTTGTTCAAGATCAAGTTTCAAAGAAGATACTAACTAGGGGGCCTAAAGTTGAACGTTTGTTTCCTTTACACATTTCATTCCCAATTTTGTTTCTTCAGCTTGTGTCACTTTAAACCAAACAAGTAAAGTATGACACAACGTTTAGGCCATGCTATCTTAGTAAATTTTAGTTTATTGGACAAAAAAGATCAATTTTCTTCTCACCTTTCTTTTGACTGCTCTACATGTAAATTAGGTAAAGTCTCTTTCTTTTCCTTCTCATGGTAGTCATGCAAAAAGCTATCCTAATATGATTCACAGTGATATGTAAAGTATTACTCCTGTTATATCTCATACCAATTATAAATACTTTGTCACATTCATCGATGATTACACTAAATATACCTAAATTTATTTTCTTCGATCTAAATATGAGATTATTTCTATTTTTAAAATATTTGTAGCCTATACTAAGATCTAATTTTCTTTAAAAATCAAAGTGTTAAGGTATGATTATGATGAAAAATATATATCTCATGAATTTCATGGTTTTCTCCAACAAAAAAGTATTATTTCCAAATGCTCTTGTTATTATACACCTCAGTAAAATGGTGTTGCTGAATGTAAGAATAGACATTTGCTAGATATTGTTCGAACTTTATTGCTTAACTCTTTTGTTCCATCTAAATTCTGGGTTGAAGTCTTATGTGTTGGAGATTTTAGGAAATTAAATGCGGCGAAAGAGAAATAAAATAAATTTTATTTCATCCCAAACATACCCAGAGGCCAAGATCACATGCATGGACATAGGCAATATGAAAATCTTTTCTTAAAAGAAAAGAGTTTAGAACATATATCTTCAAGATTGTTTTCGAATTTGTATAATTCACAAGCAAAACAGGTCTTACCTCTATTAGTATCCACGTCGGGATCACTTGAGACAACTCCACGAGCAGCAAAACTTCATCTATAGTTAGAGCTGTTAAATGGGTTGACCCATGGTGGGATGGGCCAACCTGTCGTAAATCCAATATTTAGTTGGGAGGAATGGGCCGACCCATCATCCTGGCGGATTGAGAAATCTCCAACCCAATCCAACCCAAGGTAGGTTGCGGATTAGGCGGGTCAACCCGCGGGCCATAAAAAATAAAAAAAATTCTAAAATTTCTGAGGTGTTGAGGGCTTGAGGTAACGATCAGCAAGGCAAATAGGATACCACGATAAGAAAGCAAACATTTGAAACAATTAAAATCTTGTAATTGAGATTCAATTATAGATCAACAAAGTTGAGTATCAATTTTTGATTCTTCCAATGCTTCAAAATATTCAAATCTTAATAATATACAAATTCAAATTTTGGCTCCTCCTAATAGAGATCTAATTGAGATTTTTCAACCCTTGTAATTGTTTGACTTTGATATATTATCATTTCCTACATTAATTAGAATAGCAGTGATAGTATAATATAAAAAAATTAGAGTATATAAAAAAAAAAGTATTAGAGTGCTTACATGAAAGATTCTTTTGTTCTTTACTCTAACTTCTCCTACCCTTTATTGAAGTGTATATGTGATAGAAGAAGATTGTGATTATGAAGAACTTGTCTTGTTAGTATTAGAATATTAGTCAAAAGGCTTATACAATTTTGTTTTTACATGTTCTAAATTTTTATTGATATTTCTCAACCCGCAGGCCAACCCAAGCCCACCATGGGCCGACCTGTCTAGACTTGCAACCTACTCGGGTTGATCTGTTTAGACCCATCAAAATGACGAGTTGATAAAATTTCAATCCAATCCACTTAAATTATTTGGTGGGGCAGGCCCAACTCAACTTGACAACTCTATCTCCGATTGGTGCTAGCCAATCGGTGGAGACGAGAGAGGGAGAGAGGAAGAAGACGATCACCAATAATAATCCTCCTCCAAAAATTATCAAGAGATCTATTTATAGTTCTCTTGATTAGGACATCTTAGGAAGTTTAAATGGAACCTATCTTACCATAATTATCTCATAATTAAGGTAAGAAAATCTTAAAAAAAAATCCAAACTTGAATGTATCGAAATCGGCGGCCCGCGACACGACCATATCTAGGACACATGGCCCGACTGTGTTTCCTAGGCACGACCGTGCCTGGACATATGGTCAGGTCGTGTGTCCCTCTGGGCACAACCTCAACCCTGACCGACTTCAGCCAGGGCTAGGCATGACCTGTGCCTAGTTAGGCACGCTCGTGTGAGATTTTGATTAGTCCGTTTTGATTCGTCTAAGTGCGATATGGTCGTGCTAAGCTCTGGAATGACTGCGGGAGGTTCTATAGCCCCTGTTTCACACCCTTATGCCCTGGTCCAACCAGGTATAATCTCTCTCTTTGAGAATCTCATTCTCAGATTTATTTTACGTCTTTAGATCACCCATATTGCGTGTGACCCACTAGGTTCCCGGTTATGTTGGTCATTCATAATTAATCCATTAATCACGAATAGATCATGAGTGACACCTAACAGTACATCATGACCCCCAATTGATCGCAAAGTCCAAGTTGACTTCAAAATATTTCTAAACCTTTCAACAACTTCATATATTTGTGCTTTGTTCCTTTCACTCATCCTATACGTACTCACTTGGTTCAGGACATGATCTATGTACTCGTCTCCACTAGGTTGACTATGTCACACCTAGCCCAAGTTAGATTATTATCATGTGGATTCAAGTTACTCCTACATATTTCCAAGAAGATCGTCTTCTTAATATGCTTACTCTGGCCAGAGACTTCTGAGTAACAATCCTAACAAGAGACTTAGGGTATACATTTTCTTTATAAGGAGAGGTGAATTTTCTGTGGTCTATTCAAACACCTTTGATCACTTTGATTTATATCCAATCATCCCAGAGTTACACCTCCTATAGAGATGGCAGTGAAGAAGTCAAAGTATAAGACGTCATGACTAAGGTGACTCGAATACCTCAAGTCTAAGGAAGCTCGCACTCGAGCTACAATGAAACTTCATCGATATAAAGAACCATATGAAGTTTCATAGCAAGTCACTCCAATGAACTAGTTACCCTAACTAGTATCCATATGTTCACTCTCAGCATCCGAATGCTTCCATTCAGTGAGTACTGAATACTTGGATAAATCAAAGAACATAACATATGCTAGTCTCACAGAATTGATGATGTCCAATTTCATTAATTCATCGACTAGGGATTATTTCAATACTTACATAATTACACATAATGAGATATCTACTAATTGTGATCCGATCACAATTTATCTTATATTATGTTTCGTATTGTAGACTTCAGTAGATGAGTTTAAGATCTAATCGTATACATAGGAAATATACACTCAAATAGTAAATTTTATTAATAACTTCTAAAACGATTATCTTAGGCCACCTCTCAATTACATCATTATGTACAACCATTTATTTAATTAATCACTTGTCTTTACATGTCTTAAACTTTGAATTTCCATATTTTCATCTTTTTTTTATAAGCATCTTAACTATCTAGGCACACATGCTTTTGGTTGTGTTTGCTTTATTCATTTGTCACCTCATGAACACTAAACTTTTTGCTCAATCTATTAAATGGGCTTTTATTGGCTATAGTATTTCGCATAAGGATTTTTTTTACTATGATCCATGTTCTACCTGGTTTCATATTTCTCATCATATTGTTTTTTTTGGAAATTAATATTTCTTTTTTACTCATGTTGTTTCCTATTCCTTCATGTTATTTAGAGGTTGCTAAATATGATTGTTGGCAAATGTCAATGGAAGAAGAACTTCAAGCTCTTGTGGAAAATCACACTTGGGATATTGTTCCTTATCTTACAAATGCTAAAGCCATTAGTTGTAAATGGGTTTACTCCATCAAGTTCCGTTCTAATCATACTTTAGATCGCTATAAGTCACGATTGATTGCGCTAGGTGACAAACAAGAGTGTGACATCAATTATGATGAGACTTTTGCTCCAATTACCACGATGACAATAGTTCGAATGGTCATTTCAATTGTTGCTTCACAGGGTTGGCTACTTTGTTAGATGGATGTTAAAAAAACATTTCTTCATGGTGATCTCAAAGAAGAGATATACATGGTGCTACTGTCGAGCTTGTTTTCCTCTTCTTCTTTGGATGTTTGTAAGTTGAAGCGATTTATATATGGGTTAAAATAAATTCCTCGGATATGGTTTGATAAATTCAGATATACTTTGCTCCCATTTTTATTTAAGCAGAGCCAATATAATTCATCTTTGTTTCTTTGTAAGACATTTATTAGTATTATTATTCTTCTTATTTATGTTGATAATATTATTATCACAGAGACTGATTCTATCTTAATTGCTTGTTTGCAACAACATCTTCAAGCCTCATTTTGTAAAAAGGATTTTGGTTCTCTTACTTATTTCTTGGGTTTATATTGATTTTTTTTTTTTTGCATTAACTTAAGTACACACAAGATTTGCTTAATTTAGCTAGTCTCTAAGGTAATAACTCGAAGTAAATACAAAGTACCATTGTAAGGAGGGTAATCTTCTTTCTGATCCTACTACATTTCTCCAATTGATGAGTAGCTTGAACTATTTGACTGTTACACTATTGGATATTTCATTTGTTGTTCAGTTAGTCAATTCATGACAAATCCCCATTGTTGGGGATCTTTGGATGCACTAGAGGGGGGTTAAATAGTGTCAATCGATTTCGTTTCGATTTGGTTTGTGCTTGTTTGTCTACAATCATTAGTGCACCGCGGAATATACAAGAATAAACACAAACAAAAACAACACAAGCACAACACAATATTTTATATGGTTTGGAACCTATGGTTCCTACTCAATGACGACTCTCTAGTAATCTACACTCACTAAAACCTCTCCTTCTCGGTATGACACTAGAGGTGGAGAAACCTCGTACAATATTAAGCTTACAACAAGCTACAAACAACCAAATACAAGATTATGAATGAAATACAAAACAAAGAGCTAAAAGCACTTTACAAGAAGTGTGCTTTGTTTGCTTGATGATTTGGTTGTTTTGGATGCCTTTGAAGACCTGAAATGCAGTAACACTTCACCTTAAAATCGCCCCAAACACTGCTATGGAAGATGCTCCCGTCGTTCTCCATTTAAAGCTCCATTAGGAGTGATTTTCCACCTCCGAGTCGACTAGCCTTATCCACCAGTCGACTGCTCACCTATCCATTGCCTCACAACGAACTAATCCACGTAAAATTAGGGTCGATTAGTCGACTATCATGACCACCAGTCGACTGTCAAATCTTCTGTGCTCATGTCCAACAAAATCAGTCTATTGTTAAACCATAGCAGTCAACTACCAGTGGTCAATTGACTGCTAAACCCTAGTAGTCGACTGTCAAAGTCACAGGTCATAGTCGAGCCTCAGTCGACTACCCGACTATAACCCCAGTCGACTGTCCGAGTCAACTTGGTCTCTCCAATGTCGTGCACTCGATCAATCGACTGACCAATACCACCAGTCGACTGGTAAACCTCAAACATGATATTTAATCCAAGTATGATCCTCTCATACTTGATACTTACCCTTATCCTTGACCTAAGACTTCTAGCCATTTCTATCAGTCTCACGCTCTCAGGGTCCATTTGAGTCCTCCACAACTCATTCACTTTTCGCGCTAGCCTTCAGGTAAATCCATCGACTATGTTATGCCATCAGGTCTCCTTTGTCAAGAGGTCGCTCTTCCGGGACTTCTCAATTGTCAAACCTCAATGCTTGGACTTTCATCGCCAAGACTACACACTTGGACTTACGCGGTCAAGATTACACCCTTGGACTTCCTTTACCAAATATCCATATTTGGACTTTCGCCACCAAAACTACACACTTGGACTTACATGGCCAAGACTACACCCTTAGACTTTTCTTTTGCCAAATATTCATACTTGAACTTTCCCTTGCCAAGATTCCACCCTTAGGCTTTTCCTTGCTAAATATCCATACTTGGACTTCTCCATTGTCAAGACTTCGTACTTGGACTTTTCCTTGCCAAGTATCCATACTTGAACTTCTCTTTACCAAGTATCCATACTTAGACTTCTCCATTGCCAAAATTCTATTCGAGTCTCACTCAAGCTTGATCAATCTTGACCTGAGGTTGATTGCTCCAACAATCACCTCCTAATAATCTCCCTCATATGACCTTGGATATCTCAAATATCCACTTGTTATATGGTTAACATATGGTCAAATCATATTGATAAACACATTGACAATCCATTGTCAAACCCATTATCAAACATTAAAATTTTACTCGAGTCTCACTCGAGTCTGGTCAATCGTGACTTGGGTCGATTGCCCCAACACCCGTCATCTACATTATTTACCTGCTATTTATTGAATTATTCAATATTTTTGTAGGGCATCTTGTTGTAGATTGTTCTTTTTAACTTGTTCTCCTGTTCATCTTGTTTTTTTTATGGTGATGCTGATTGGGTCGGATGTTTTAGTACTTGTCGATCTATCATGGGTTAGTGCATATTTCTTGGAGGAGCAAGAAGCAAGATGTGTTTCTAAATCTTCTATGGAGTTCAAATACCATGCTATATCTAATGCTTGTTCTAAGATTGTCTAGCTTCTATCTTCTCGCTGAGCTTAGTTTCTCTTAGTCTAATTTACCATGAGCATACTAAACATATTGAGGTGGACTATCACTCTCTTAGTGAAGCCTTTGACGCTCATATTATTTCTCTTTCCCATATTTTCACTATTTTCACTGATAATTGATATATTTCTAAGGTCATGGCACGGTAACATCATTAATTTCTCATGGCCAAATAGATGCTTTGTACCAACATTAATATTATAGTTATAAATATATTAATAACTATAACTTCCTTATTAATATATAGTTGTGAATATATTGTAATTAGTAATATAGCTGTAACTACTTTATTTAGACAATTGTAATTGCTAGAAATCAGCTTAGATTTATAGTTGAAAATCAGACCCGTAAATTTGAAATATGTTCTATATAATGAGAAGAACTCTAATTGTGACGGTATTCAATCCAATTGACAGAAGGAACAATACCTTATTTATTAAAAAAATCAATAAAACTAGATAACACCTATTCAACTTAGGATGAAAAGTTTTCCACTATCGTTCAAGCCCTTAAAAAATTGGTGCTACTAACTCTTGCTCCACAAGTTCATCTCCACTAACTATAAGACATCGAGTTTCATTCAATTCGAACAAATTTAAGTACCAAACATGTTAAGTGGGTTAAGTCCCTACAAATATACACCATCTTCTGGTGCAAAGGTTGAAATCCGTCAACTTAGCGGCCCCTATCAATTCGCCACCGGACCATCGTAAAGGAGGTAAATCACGGTAGGCCTTTGGTCTTTGAGACTTGTAAAATATACACCATCTTGAAGCATTGTCTTGGTGTAACAATAAACTTGTTGATGCACTAAATTGTATGGCAATCACATTGCATACCATGAACTTGATAGTGGTAGAATTTGATCGTCTCAGCATATATTGGTTAATTTTGTAATGAAATTAGTTGTCGATTTAATGGCACACGTTAGCACATTCTTAGAATTTGCTAAATACATATAGGTGGTCTAGTTGGATGCTTTTGGAAGGACAACAACTAGTTTGAACGTGCTAAGATTGACTCAATATTTTAGATTTGCAAAGTTCACTTATCAAGGATAATATTCTAAACAAACAATCAATTCGAATCCGTATGGATCCTCGTTGAATTCCTTTTTACGCTACGGATTTTGTTTTAATTTTGTTTAAAAAGCCAACAGATCGACCATGCTTGGATAGCTAAAGACTAACTTTCATGGCTTGCTCTTGAACAACTTGAAGAAATGGAGTTGCAACCCCTAAATTCATCTACAGAGGCACTTGTTTTATTATTAGAGTCTCCATGGGGATGGCATAGTGGCTAAGGTACGGCGAAGCTTACGGATAAGGTAAGGGTCGATTCCGAAAGAGGTTTAAAGTCTTTTTTTGGATTCAGATGACCTCCACGTGTCTTGACCTCACATCAAGACTCATAGAGCCCTCCGTGATTTATCTCCCTCACAATGACCATGGGACAGATCGGTGAGGACTGCTAGGTTGATGAATTCCAATCTTTTACGGTGATGCCACTCGAAAAAGTAGAATTTTTCTCGGTAGGAGAGAATGATATAGAAAAGAAAACAAATTGGATAATAACTCGGATTCAATTAATTTTTGAACTTGATTTTTTTTATCGTCCAGTAAGTTGTCGAGTTATTTGGTAATTTAGTATCGTCAAAAAAAATTTCTTTTTCTTTTGGAAGCTAATTAGAGAGAGAATTATATTCCCAATTATAGTCTAGGATGTTTTCTGATTTGGTTATTCATTTTCTAATTTTCATCAGCGTCGGTTCTATAAAAAAAAAAAAGATTTGGAGTTCATGCAATTATCATCTTCTTCGATCAATAGAAGTTTTTTTACTTCTTATTCTGTGTAAAAATTCTCCTTTGTAAGGTCGTTGGCTTTAATTAATCATTCATGGCGATACGTTAGTTAGTCTCTTAATTACAAGATAATATTTCCACTTTAATTGAGTAAGAACGATTGCAATTTCCATTTGAAAATCCTTCTAACTCTTCTTGTGAATGCTTAACCATTTGCAAGTTATACTCATTGGAACTAGGATGATCTTTTTCCTCAAACTCTATGAAATTGCTCACCTTTTTAAATTCCGGTCATCCTTTTAATTCCTACCCTTCTTCATAATTACAGATGCAGTGATATGATCGTCCCTTGAACTTTCAATGATTGTGGAAGAACAGGCACATCAAACTCCTTCATCAAAGGCAACTTGCTAAGTTAGCAATCCAGTTAGAAGGCCAGAGGGGCATCGATCTGAATTATGTAAATGTGTACAATCCTTCATCATGATTTTTCTGAAACTCAACTATTTTTGCACTTCCCTTTTCTTCTTTTTATTTTTATTTTCCCCTGATCAAGCACTTCTCATCGTCTAGGTCACTCATTCTGACTTCTGAATGCTAATGCACGTTGCTTTCATGCAAAGTTTTGTTCAGAATTCAGAGTTTGGCATCGTGTTTTTAACGTTCAGGTTCTTGTTGTGAAAAGACGGAGCACCTTCAAGCACACACCTTTCATGGCTGCAGAAAGACAACAGACATCCTGACAAACCTGTGCAGTATTTGTGTTCCGACGAGTACAACCAAAACAAGCATCGCAATAGGATGTACCCTTCCCTATCACTTCTATCTTTCCGCCGATAATTGCCATGTCTATCTTCTTCCTGTGTTCCTTTTCTTCTTCCCTAACCCTACCATTTGCCATCTCTAGCCCTTTCTTCACTTCTCGGAGGATCCAATGCCTTGCGTCAATACCAATATCTCCACTTGTTTCTCGAACGGGAAAGAGCCACGAGAGTGATTGACAGCTTGTGCGTAGCACATCTATGTCGATCTTCGAGCAGGCATGTGTAAATTGATATAACATCAAATCTTGATCTTCTTTTGCAGGAAGCAGAGGTAGTTATATAACAACTTTAATGTATAAACTAACCTTACGTAGCCCCTGTTAGCATCGATTGTTATTAAAATTCTCTCCATCTGCTGGATTCTAAAAGCTGAAGTGATTGAATGTATCCATCCATTCAGCTTTAGGACTCGTGACGCTACTGCTTGTCATGAGTGGTTTCAGGTTTGAGCAACAAGGCAAACAGAACAGTCTTATATTTCACCTTGCCTGAAGAACTGTTTTTTGAGAGGTAATCAAGAAAATTACTCTCTCGTTATTCTGCTCGTTTTGTCTCTCTCATTTAAATGGCATTGCTCCATGTGGCTGATTATTGCCTTGCAGTAGTCTTCTTCCATTTCCAGAGCAGGGTACGATGGCTCTTCCACGAAGACATAGACGACGTGGTTGGACTATGGCCATGAGCTTTAATAATGCCGTGCCCTGCCCCAATAATCTCTGACCCATTTATTCCTATACTTTCTCACTTATTTCTTTGCACTCTTTATCTATAATTAAATCGATTAGTTTCTGCTATTCTCAGCTCTCACAGTGTTAATTAGCAGGTGAAAGTGGTGACTCTGCTGTGGCTATATAAGCCCTCACCTTAATCCTTGCTCACATGCAACTGTGTGTGTGTGTGTATTGTCATTCTAAAGGAAATTGCAGGGAGAGAAGGAACAAGAGGCATGCTGCAGGGGTGGTCATGGTGCTGCTGCTTGTCGTTGGCTTTGGTGGCTTGCATGGCAGTGAGGACGTTGGAGTTGTGGTGGTGGAGGCGGAGGAGGCTGGAGAAGCACTTCGGGGAGCAAGGGATAAGAGGTCCCCCGTGCCGCCTCTTCCTTGGCTGCCTCAAGGACATGGTTTCCATGGCGCTGGAGGCCTCCGCCAAGCCCATGAAGACTCAGAACTCTCACGACATCCTCCCCAGAGTTCTTCCTTTCTATCACCAGTGGAAGGATCTATACGGTACTGCACTTTCAATTCCCTGCTCTATTTCCTTTCTTCGACGAAGCTTGGCTTTGATGCTTGTTTTTCTTTTGCAGGTTCCACGTTCCTGATATGGTTCGGCGCCACGGCGCGCCTCACCGTCGCCGACCCCGACCTCATCAGGGAGATTTTCCAGTCGCGGTCCGACGTCTTCGAGCGCTACGAGTCGCACCCGCTGGTCCGGCGGCTGGAGGGCGAGGGCTTGGTGACCCTCCGCGGCGAGAAGTGGGCTCGCCACCGGAAGATCCTCACCCCGACCTTTCACGCCGAGAATCTCAAAGTAATTAATTGAGCAATCAGTGCCTCTTTTTTATGCCGTCGATTAGCACCGGTTGATCGATTGGTCATCAATGCGTGGAGCAGTTGTTCATACCTTTCATCGGTCGGACTGTAATGGATATGGTGGAGAAGCTGCCGGAAGTCCCCGGCGTGGAGGTGGAAGTTGACGTGTCCGAGTGGTTCCAGACCGTGGCTGAAGATGCCATCACGCGCACTGCGTTCGGCCGGAGCTACGACGATGGCAAGGCCATCTTCCGGCTGCAGTCCCAGCAAATTGAGTTCGCCGCCGATGCCTTCCACAAGGTCTTCATTCCTGGCTACAGGTATTTATACGTCGCAGCCGTACCCTATTACTCTGCTCTCGCTTTAATTTCGATTACTGGAAAAAAAAACAGATTTTTGCCGACGAAGAAGAACACCGACTCGTGGAAGCTAGAGAAGGAGATCGAGAGAAGTCTGATCCGGCTCATCGGCCGGCGGAAGGAACAACCGGCCGGAGAAGTGAAGGACTTGTTGGGCCTGATGATCAATGCGTCCAGCGGACCAGGTGGTCGACACAGGGCGCCGATGACGGTCAGGGACATCGTGGAGGAGTGCAAGACGTTCTTCTTCGCGGGGAAGCAGACCACCTCTAGCCTTCTGACTTGGGCCACTGTGCTCCTCGCCATGCACCAAGAGTGGCAAGAACGCGCGCGAGCAGAGGTCCTCCGCGTGTGCGGCCCGCTCGACATCCCCTCCGCGGATCATCTCGCCATGCTCCAGACGGTATCGAATTCTTTTGATGAATCAAGTGTAATATATTTAGATTCTTCTATTTAATTGTTATTTCAGTTGGGGATGATACTGAACGAGACGCTAAGGCTGTACCCGCCGGCGGTGGCGACGATCCGGCGGGCGAAGGCGGAAGTGGAACTGGGAGGGCGGCGGATCCCGCGAGGGACGGAGCTGCTCATCCCCATCGTGGCGGTGCACCACGACGCGGCACTGTGGGGGGACGACGCGTCGGAATTCAACCCGGAGCGGTTCGCTGACAGGGAGAGCCGCGAGGCGCGCCACCCGACTGCCTTCATGCCCTTCGGCCTCGGCGCGCGGATGTGCATCGGCCGGAGACTGGCGCTGCTGGAGGCCAAGCTCACCCTCGCCATCATCCTCCGCCGCTTCGCCTTCCGCCTCGCGCCCTCCTACGTCCACGCTCCCACCGCGCTGGTGCTGCTCCACCCGCAGCACGGTGCGCCGATCCTCTTCCGGTCTCTGGGATCCCAGCCATCCCTGTAACTGACGGACGCCATTGCCAGAAGCGCCGTCGCATGAGCATGCACATGCATTTCTCCCTCTTTCTTTACTCCTGTAATTTGCGTAAATTACAGGAAAAAAAAAATTCAACAGGAACATGAGGGAAAATGAGACTGTCGGTTGTTCCTCTGCTTCCGTGGGGCCGCGGTGTCGGTCATTGGCTGAGAGGGAGGCGACTGGGGGGCACTCGAACAAGAACATGTCGGCTTGACTGTTCCTCCTCGACTAACCGATTTCAATATGACCACTCGAATCTAATTCGACCGTAAACGAATTAAATATATATCAAACTAAACAAATTTGATGGTGGATTTGATAATAATTTATTTAAATTCATTTAATATATATCAAACTGATTAAATAAATAAATAAATTTGAATAACTTAATAAATATTTTATATATATATATATATATATATATATATAGACATAAACCGGCGGAAACAACCGCTTCACGCCGCGGCGCCGACCATCGTCGGCCGCGATCGGGCTGATTTCGCCGACGGAACCGGCCACGACGGACTGGCCGACTCGGCCCATCCGGCCACGGATTCCGGCCGCACTCGGCCGGATCCGCCACACGCGCGGCCAAATCGCCGCCTGATTCCGCGCCGATTTCGGCCGAGATTCGCCCGCTGACGGCCGAATGGCGGCCGATCGCGCTTATCAGACGCGACCGGCGACGGCCGCCGGTTATTCGGCTACCGACTCGACCGCACCGGCGGACCATCGATCGGCCGGCAAGAATGGTCGCGCATCACGGGCCGCCAGATGAGCGGCTATTTCCGGCCGGCTTCCGGATTTCGCCGCTAACCGGCCGGAACCGGCCACGCCGGATCGTGACGCTGAAGTCGGCGCCGATCGCGCCGGCCCGGCGCCGACGGTACGGACGCGGCAACGACGGTGACTCGCGCAGATCGTGGAGGAGGCGCGACGGTTGACCGCGCGATAGAAGATTTTTCTATATATATATATATCTTCGCCCGCTGATCAATTTTCGCGATCGTCCGCGACGCGCCGTGAGCCATCGTCGTTCCGCTTATCGTCGTCGCTGTCCGGCCACCTTCGGCCGCCTGACTTGGCGCGATCGACGCCAGTCACCGGCGGTCCGAGGGGCTCAGCCGTCGGATTCCGGCCGGGAAGGATCGCCCGGCCCTTCCTCCCAGATTCGTGGTCGGACCGACGGCGCCGAGCCTCCCGACCGCCGACGACTGGTTGTCGATCGCGCCAGTCCGGCGGTCCGGAGGTGGCTTGACAACGCCGGCGACGCGCAAATGGAGGTGGCTAAGATGCGTCGCTGACGGCACGGATGGTTGATTCTTGTGAAAAGAAATATATATATATATTTGACTTGTATATATTTATAAATAGTATTTGTGAATAATATTTATAAACAGACTCATTTAAAAATTATTTATAAATTTATTTATTTAAATAAACAGATAAATTTGATTTAAGAGTTTGATAATATTTAAATAAGTTTAAATCGAACTTAATTAGAAGTTCGACGTCCATTAAACAAGTCAAGTTTAATTTAAATTCAAATCAAACTCGATCTAATAAAAAAGAAGTAAAATTTTAATAGATTTTTTAATAGATTAGTTAATTTTAAGATAAAACAATCTCGAATATTATAAAATTTGACTTGATTCGATTCGATTCGTACTCACATCGAACCACTTTAAACCATCATCTATTGTTATTCTTGTTAGGCCTACCGGTCGAACTCATAGCCCTATGTCATGGGGTAGCTTTTAGGTTTGAGAATTTTCTATTAGGGGCCAACCTTAGATTTCAATTTTGGACAAAAAGTTATCTTTTATTCGTTCTCTTCTTCACGCAGAGTCAGCCCTCGATATTTCAGAGCCTGAGCGAAGTAAAAAATTAAGTTCTTTTATAGATAAAAAAAATATTTTTCAATAAAATTAGGTCTTTTTCCTATTCAATTATAAAAAAAAAACTTCATTAGACTCTGATCCATTTGCCCCTATACAGGGCTGGCTCTATCTTCACGAATGACATAAATAGAATATATATTACTAGGAATTAGAATAAATAATTAAGTGATTGGTATAGATGGTAAAATTATCCCAAAGAACAAGGATTAATTTCTAGAACTAAAATAAATTAAATAAAAAACAAAATCGAAGTTGAAATTTTTAGTCATTATTTTCTATTTGTCGAGCAACTTGATCAATCTATTTAACTTCATTGTGCCTATCACTTGGTTAGTTCATCTAACCCAACCAATCGCGATATATAGGAATGTTTCAATAGACTCAATTGATTTGTTTGGCATGATTAGCGAGTGTCCAAGACATAATTAAATAATAAATGGAGAATTTAAGTTTTGTTTACTTTCGTAGAGAGGAATCGTTTTGATGTATTGTTAGAGGTAAAATAAGTTTTGCCTTTCTGGTAAAATCATAGAGTTTATTGATTAAGTACACTTTTAAAATACGAGGAGCCGAAATTCTTAGGGTAGGGGTAAGGTGATATTTGTAAAAGTAACATGGATTAATTTTGAAGAAAATTTAAAAGAAATTTCTAAAATCAGATGATTTCTACGTATCTTAATCATCACGTCAAAATCAATAAAATTCTTCGTGATTTTTCTCTCTCAAAATAATCATTGGATCGTTAAATTAACAGTTCTAATCTTTTTACCACAGGACAGGAGACATGTGTTTTAAATAAGGAACGATGAATAATTAAGCACTAACTATTTAAGTTGATATATAATAATAGGAAATTTAATGGTGAAGGATATTGGACGAACATAATCGCCTACTAAAATAGATAATCCATGGAATAAAATTAGCAGCGTTAAAATCAAATCGATGACAATAATATCAAAAAGTGTATGTTTATTCCTCATAGGTATCGAACGAATCGAGATCAAAACTGATAACTTTCAACAACAACGTAATCGGAGTGCAAACAATCAGTGATCAAATAATAATATTCAACGTCATCAAAACAACCGCAGTGCAGCAACAGAATGTATCCAAAAAATTTATAGATAATTAATTCAATCCTACGAAAAAATTTTATCGACCATCCGAATAAATCGAAAGAGACACTCGCATTGAGCCATTTCAACCGTTCTAACATTTAAAGAAAAATTCTATAAATTTATCAGCCCGAGATCGAATCATATATATTCAAAAGATTAAATTGGACGTCAGCAACCGCCCCTATAATTTAATAACTTTGATAACCAAAACAAAAAAAAAAAGAATAGTCTTCTCCGTCGAAGAAAACAAAGCTTATCCACTCTTTATCAACTGAATTATTTGTTTTGCCGACAAAGCAAAGGCAGCGAATGGTCGTTCACATGGCGCCGATCGATAAACACAACTCGGTGCATCCCCACGATATCCGCCTAACAAAGAAACCCAAACCGATCCATCGTTTTGTTTTCTATTTTTATTTTTATTTTTTTATTTTTAGACAAGAATCTAGTCACGGCACGGCTCATCGCTAATTAATATAACAAAGACAGAGCCCTGTTTTCCTTCTGTTGACTTCTCTACCATCCACAATCCTGCATAGCAGTTCTGATCGTCCTTCCATTTGCATTATATAGGCACACGCCCATCGAATTCTAAATTCTGAAGAGGACATGGCGACGACGCTGCAGAGATCTGCGACGACATTCCGGAGATCAGGATCGTCGGGGTTGGTTTGGGACGAGAGGTTCTTCTCCGGCGAATTGACGAATCCGAAGCACAGAGAAGTTGGCCCAGAAGTGAAACTCAGCGAGCCGGTGAGGGGAGGTATCGCCCGCATAAGAACCACTGCCGCCGCCGCAAATGGCGGCGGAGGCAGGAGGCCGCCGGATGCTGCTGCCGAGCCACCATCTCCTACGGTGCCCGTATGCCTCTGCTGCGGATTCAACACGGGGAAGCATGACAGGGACAATCAAGCAAAGAGGAGAGCATAGATGTACCACGATCAATAATTATATGTATTATTTTCTGCTGTTCCATAGATGATCGCAAGGAGAATAACTCACTGACGTCTGATCGGATAGAAGGATACCAGATTTTAGAGAACAATGCAGTGGATGCAGTCCGTCTACAAAGACAAATTCTCGATCTATCATTTTACTCCATCTCAGGCATGCCTTGTGAATGGTCGGAAGATGAGGCGCCGGAGCAATGGTCGAAGCCATACCAGATGCCATTGGGAAGGGGAGAACCGTAGTAGAAGGTGAGGGTGCGGCGAGCGCCGGGCTCGTAGATCTTCACCCAGTCGGGAGTCCATCCGTCCCAACCGTCTCGCCGCAAGTACAAGTAGCAGACTCCATAGCCGCATGGCCCGTCGATCTTGAATGTATCAGTGGAGCAACGTTCGAATGCTCCTGATGAAGGATCGTCTAGCCTCGGTGCATATACCTGCAGCAGCACAGCAGTGGAAACTAGTAGCCAAGATGTAAAGATGGCCTATGCAATTACCACATGAATCCTGGTTCTTCGACGAGTTTAAATCCCATAATAAGATTGACAGCCTATATTGTTGCACAAGTTGTTTCCTAGTTTCTTAGTTTTACAAAATTAAATTAGGAAATGGCCTAATAAGGAGGGGGGAAGAAAAAAAAACTTTGGTACTGTCCTGCGTTATGCCATTTGGATCAATACATGAAGTTCATTGTTTTTGAAATCCAATTGGAGCGACCATTCCAATAGTGTTTTCCATTATATGTAACACAAAATCTAATGGCGGCGCATTAAGAAAAAAATAGCAATGAAGTGATGACCGCAAATGCAATGCAAGAGTCAAGATCCATAGCATTAACACGCTCAAACATATAACAATAGTATCTATTGACATATGCATATTAATTGTAGTAAACAAGGACAAGGGTTCTACAAAAAATCCAAAATTTTGGGAAAAAGTTTTCTTATTAGTCTTGATTGCTCCAGATCCTCACCATAATATTTGGAAATTAAAAATTTTTATTTGAAATTAGAAATAAATTCACAACTGTGTGGATAAGGGAAATACGATAAGTTTTAGATTGATAGCATTAAACACAATATCCTACTGCAGTAATGGCTGGTAATTGTTGTTCCGATGTTTATTTTTCATTCAAGTTCATTCCAATACAAAAATAGTAAGCACCATATATCAAGTAAATTACTCTAACCACAATGCAGTATGTTATTCATTCTTGCAATTTAAATAAACAAACCCATATTATGATATCAGAGAGCCGATGGAGATAATCTAATGTGCAGTTCAAAACTGACACGGGATCAACTGATGGTTATACTAAGAATATTTTTTGCTTGGTACATCAACAATTAGTACTATAATCTTTCTGGCATTCATTTAACTTAAACTAATTGCTATCTATTAAATTCCTCTTATCATATTGCATTATATTTCCTTGTCAAAATTTTATGTTCTAATTTAAGCGGAAATCAAAGATACAAAAAGTCATGGATGAGTAGAAAAACACAGATCTTTAACTAATTTCTTTAAGAAGCTAACTTCCTGATAGTCTTTTATGATGCTTCATAAATAATCTTAAAATATTACCATGTGCATATCGCAATGGCTATGTAGGCGACCAGGTTATTTTAACCTACTCGAGTTTCATAAGAATGTCAATGCTCAAATCAGTTGTATGTGAGCAATTTGAAATTCAAAATCACATAACTCCACTGTAATTCTCTTCATTCATGAAATTATGATGAGATTAAATTGTGGATAAATTATGTTCTGCCTATGCAGGGCCTATGTTCACCGGGCAGTCGAAAATAAAAGAAAAGCTTCCTAGTTATTTCTTGCTCCACCATTTAAAGTTTTTTTTTAATTTCCTACTCCAATAAAAATAACCATGTACAAGACATATGAATAGTAATCTTGAAAATAATCAGTCCAATGTATAAGAATGAAGTGTACAAAGAAGTTAATATTTCTTCAATTTGAAAGAGAGGAATTAAGAAGACAAGAAGCAAAAAAAATGAAGAAAGGAACTATATTTTCTATCCAAGTATCTTATTTTTTTACGGAATCAAAACGAGAAAAGGTAAATGTTGCATTTATTAGAGACTCGAAACTTCCTTTCCTTCCCCGTTCATTTGGGCAGAAATAGTATGAAAGAATTTGATAGAATTAAATTCATATATGAATAGTAACCGCGGAATACGAGTCTCATGTATATGAATGAAATATACAAACAAATTAATATTATTTTTATTTGGTAGGAATTAAGAAGAAAAGAAGTAGAAAAGAAAAGGAAAGGAAAGGAAACATATTAACTTCTTTCCATCCATCCTATGAATCGAAAGGAAAAAAGAAGTAAATGTTTATTTATTAGTAACTCAAATGTCATTTCTTCCCCGTTCAATTTAGCTGGAAAAATATGAAAGAATTAGGCAACATTAAATTCTTTCTTACATTTTTCTTTCCTTCAAATAGACTAGAAAAATTAGCAAAATCAAATTTTTCCGCCTCCTGTTTCTGTCCTAGTAAACACACAAATTGTATGTATATTTTGAGGGCAGAAGTAAAGATAGTGAAGGAAAATAAATAAAACAACATATTTTTTTCATCCCACTCCCATTATTCTTCTCAATAAGAGACCAAAACTTCATTTTCTATCAACCATTTCTGCATTGTTTGGGAAATAAAAAATAAAAATTTAATCTTCTACACTTCTCCAAGCTAACAATATATATTAACCAACTCCTTTCATTTTCCTCTTGCTTCTGCCAAGCAAACCCACCAAAAAACAAGTATTTTTTTTAAAAAAAAATCCAAACAAATAAAAAACAGGTCTTTTCCAGAGGAATGCGGAAGAAATGAAGTATGTGTAAAAAAGATTGCTCGATTTAAAAGAAATTAAATGAAAAAAAAGACCTCGTTACGGTATGCATCACCAAAAGCAAGGCTGATCCAATCCCTGGTGTAGCGGACGGAAGAGCAGCTGGTCTTAATCTTCACAGTGTAGGAGCAACTACTCCACCCCACTTCCTTCTGTAAGATGACAACCAGCCACATCAAAATGGTTTTAAAAACAAAAACGAGGTAACAAAATGCAGCAGACTCAAAACAACCGACGCTCACCTTGATCTCTTGGACCTTGAAGGACGGGAGCTCCCGCGGCCGTGGATCGACAGCATCCGAGGCGCAGAAGGCGAGAAAGGCCGGCGAGGAGAGGAGGAAGAGGTGCAGGAGAAGGGAGATCGCCACGGGCTTCGCCATTTTCCCCTTTCTTTCTCTTTCTCTCGATTTTTCACCGACGAATCGAGAAGGTGGCTCATTCTGAAATAGGACCCTGCTCGTTCCTGACATACACGTGTCGGCGTCCCATTCCCCATACATTTATTTCGCCAACCATCTCGCGAATGCGCATTTTCTTTTTTTCATAAATTCATGATAGAAGGATTTAGCTATACTGAATAGCGATTAATAGAGATGTTTATGAATTTTGATCGAAGAATTATGTAGGAATTATTCCTCTCAAAATACATATTTAATTTTTATATTTATTAAAAAATACATAATTATTTTTTATCGTGTGTTTTCGTTATCAATCATCACTATTCATTCGGTAAAAAAATTAAAACTATCAATCTAATAGCCCTCATCGATCTTTCTCGTTATTATTATGAGGAATATAAATCAGGAGAGGTCCTATGAGCTTTGACATAATAATTAAAATGTCATATTTTATGAGAACAATAATCATTCTTCATTGATGATGGATAATTAATCGGTATAAATAATGGAATATACCAATCAATTTTTAGATTTATTGTGCTCGCCCATAATTCAACGGTCAAACTATTATATTTTTCATTTTCTATGCAACTCTCAAATATTTCAAACCTACACTAATTTCAAAAAATTCATAATTTTCTATCTAGATTATAAAATCAAGTTTTAATGATATGATTACACTCAAAATGTTACAATACAATGATATTGATTTGAAGTATTTTGAACGGTATCGTTCAGTTTTAGTCTAAATTTATTGATGGATTTAGAAACCACATAATCAATCAAAGCCAAGATAATTACACTTAGTTGATCACTTTAAAAACCTCAAAATCATTCAAAACTAAGATACACTCTTAAGTAATCATGCACTCAAATTGGATTTCACAATTTAGATTGAGAATTATGAATTTTTTATATTTTCACAACTTAATTAAATACTTATTTACTAACATCATCGAAAAGTTCTTAGGATGATTAGTTTAGATCATGTTAAAATTTTAAAATTTTGAATATTATAGAAACCATCACTAATTTTTTGATGAAAATTCACTGACGACCTTATAAACCTCATAATGATTTTAAATCGAGACCATTACAATCCTATGAGCCTCTTGATTGCAATTATACCCTCGAATCAAAATTTCATAGTCTAAATTGAGGATTATAGATTTTTGAAATTTCGATAAGACACAATTCAACACAAAGTCATTAAAAAATTTAGTTTTACTCGTCGATACTACTACCAAAGAGATTTTAGGATCAATAGAAGAGCCAACAATTATAACCAATCAGGACTATTTTTTTTTTAAAATAAAATGATCTTGGACTAATGGCAAAATTTTCATTTGAAAATTAAAATTTAATCAAATGAACCGTTTAAAAAAAATTATCCCCGAGCTAAAGCCCAAATAAAATTGTATGTGGCTTTCGCCCATGCTTAAAGACTCCCTTGGAACAAACAATGTCAAGCTTTTAAAATTCTAAATTTTATCAATAAATTTTGATCAAAATTCGTTAATAGCTTTAAGAATCTTAAAATCACTTCAAAGTAAAATCATTACACTCTTTCAGAGTCTTTTAAACGTAACCATAACTTCTAACATGAATTCTACGATCTAAATTGAGAGTTACAAAATTTTAAAATTTTGACAACTTTAAAATAATTTAACATAAACTTATTAGAAGTGTTATAGTTACTCACCAAAATTAGCTGATGACCTTAAACACATTAGAAACATATATTATTATACATGAATTTTATAGACCTTAATACATCAGAAACATATATTATTAGACATGAATTCTTTAGGTATGTGGCTTCCCACATGCCTAAAGACTTCCTTGGAACCAATAATGTCACGATTTTAAAATTCTAAATTTTATTAATAAATTTCGATCAAAATTTATTAATAGCTTTAAGAATCTTAAAATCATTTCAAAGTAAAATCATTAAGAATCTTTTGAGTGTAACTATAACTTCTAACATAAATTCCACAACCTAAATTGAGAGTTATAAAATTTTAAAATTTTCACAAGTTTAAAATAACTTAACACAAACTTATTAAAAGTGTTACCGTTACTCACCAAAATTAGCTGATGATTTTAAACACATGAGAAACATATATTATTAGACATGGAATTTATAGCCTAGCTATATAATCTTAATTTAAAATGTTTCGATTTGATATGAATTAGAAGAATCTTAAAATTCTTTTAAATAGCTTATTCTAAATTATTTTAAGAAGATTGTGAAGATTTCAAAAATCCACCTCTCTTAATTTAGAAAGTGAAATTTAAATTTCGAAGGCATAATTACATTTAAAAAACTTCTATATCATGAATCCCAAGTATAATCATATTGTTGGACATAAATTACTTAAATCAATAGTATGAGTTTTGATCAACATATTAAATTTAAAAATAACAATTAACTATAGATTGATGAACCGTCCAACTTTTCCCTTTGTCCCTACGAAAAGGGGCTAATAGTTAAGCAGCATCTGAATGTTATCTGAATGAATGACGGATCGATCGATCAATCCCTAAGCGAGTTTCATCCCTCCATTATCTTTGATTCTTAGTCTCAAAGGGTCAAAAATCCACCGTGATTTATTTTCCTTACGATGGCTCGGGAGTGGACTGGTAGGGACCACTAGATTGACGGTTCTAACTTTTTGTACAAATGAACCGTCCAATGTTGAAAACGAAGAAATATAATAGAAAATAGTTATATATATTTTTGATAAATATAAAAAAAAAATTGGATAAACATTTTAGATTTCCGGAAAACCTAAAAAAATAAAAAAAGGGAGACAAGTTTTGTCATTTTATTTCATATTATAAAAAAAATAATATTAACTGGAAAATAATATCATGCAAAGTTGGGTTCCCCTTTCCTCTTCCTCTTCCTCATTCATCTCATTCATCGTTGGAGCATCCGTCTCGTTCGTCTTCCTTTCCTCTTCCTGTTCCTCTTCCTCATTCATCTCATTCATCGTTGGAGCATCCGTCTCGTTCGTCTTCCTCGCGCTTACCTCGCGCGTCGCCTTCCCGGTGGAAATCCAGTCCCGCCCTCTGGCGCATGCTCAGCCGGTGTTTCTGAGCCAAAGACAAGACCAGACCGACTCCCCGTCAGAATCTCCGACCAACAGAGGGGTTAAAAGGCGCGCGCGGCGTGCCCCGACACTCACCTGCAAATGGCTCCTCACTTGATCGCTCGTCAGGCCCTCCACCTCCATCTGTTCTTTGATCTGCTTCGGAGTCGCAACTGCCGATTTAATCGTTTGCCGAATGAGAATAATAACAAAACTGTAAAATCGAATTGAGGGCAAAAGGAGGGTGTCGAGCTTCTTGACTAACGCTGGGCGCCTCCTAGCTGCTCGACGGCCTTCAGGAACTGGCAGTGCAGCTCCTCCGTCCAATACCGTCTCGCTTTCTTCGGCGGCAGGTGGCCGCCATCTTCCATTGAGACCGAGCTCGATCCGTTCGTACGGCGGTGGCCGTCGCCGCCGTCGGCCGGAACGAAAAAATCAACAGAGTCGAAGTCCCCTGCACGCAAAAAAAAAAAAAATCAGATGGAAAAAAAAAAACTAAAAAAGCGAACACATTCTCGTGATTTTCACGACGAATTCACCGGCGAGGGTTGATATGCCGCCGGAGCCGGGTCCGTCGAGTTTCTCGGAAGTAGACACGATGCGTCCAAACACACGCACGCATCTCTTGCCGCTGCACTTCTCCAACTTGTTCTCCATGAACTGTAGAGCTGCTTTACCAAAACAGAGTCAACCGGAAGAAATCGTTGGATGAAAGAGGAGGAATGGCGTCGAGAACACAAAATTAACGAGACGACCATTTATGAACAACCGGTTGCACTCGGGGAGCTCCTCTTTGAAATTCTCCACCTTCTTCTGCTCCTCCTCCATTTTCATGATATGCCTCTCTCGCAAGGCCACCTTTACATCTCTGTTCTCCGTCGCCATCGGACAAATCAAGATCGAAGACGATGGAAGAGGAGGATTTTGAGCGGTGGTCCTTGGATAGAAAGAAAGAGAGCTAGAGTTTTAACAGGCAAGAAGCGAGAAGATTTGCGACGAGCCTTGGTTGGAATTTGGAATGCTCTTATTAGATTTCCTTCTAGATTTGGAAGGAATATATGCATCCAAAGATCTCTTTCTAGAAATGATGTGGTAATTAAAACACAAAAGTGTTTACAAAAATAACGTGAATGAATCGATTTTAAAGATCTAAATTTTGTTTCTGACCCATAAATTCATAAGATTTCTTTAGAATGACCGTGAAACAAATCAATAAAAACCATTAGATTTACAGAAAAAGAGTGCCCTCCAAAAGCTGTATTTAGACTAGGTTTAAAATCCATATATTTTTATTCTTGTTTATTTTTATATAGTAGAGTTTATTAGTTTTTAAATTTTATGTTTAATTACCTTTTATTAAAATGAAATATATGAACATGTCATTTATTCTTTAAAATTTCATAGATTTAATTGATTTTACATGCTTGGCACCCTTAGTACAGGAATCAACCTGACCTCCCCATTATATTAAAACTATTACAGCATGATCATGAATTTTAAATCACTTTGGCATACATTTAAAAATAACAATCATGTTATGTCATTAAAGACGAGCACATCTAAAGGTAGTGTAAGATAAACAAATCAAAATAAATGTTATGCAATTTTTTCCCCCTATAAAAATCAGTCCTCGTTTATTCCTTTTCAAGTAGTAATCTATCTTTTATTTTTCAATCTTCCACTTGAATCTGGAACACAACTTGTATATGCTCAAAAGTAAACCTCCAAAATATTCCTCTCTAATAGGATTCAAATCTTGATGATCTGAATTATTCAGTTGAGCATTTTAAATGACATGTATGTGTGTGTCCATCTACCAATTATAAATCCTTAATCCTTCCAGTTACCTTTTCTAACCAAATTCCCATCGTTGTCTTACATTTTTTCCATCTTTTCTCAAGGACACCAAACTGATAGAATCAGGGAATTCTGAGCCTTGCTCCAACCTGTGCATATCAGGGAAAAGAGCTTTAGAAAACCCAAATATTGCATAGTCGCCCTCCATTTGCCGAAATAATCCACAGTGATAATAAGTTTTCAGCTTTTCTTCGCCTCGAGTTAAGTGCAAAATAACTCATTGGTCATAAAATTGAGTGGTTTACCATCCTCATTAAAGATCCTAATGAGAAGTCTCTCCAAAGGATAGCTTAAACCACATTGAGTGTACCTAAGTACTCCTGTAACCATAACTTGGTTTTCATGAGAACTGGAGCAGTTTGGACACTAAGTATCATAAAAATTAGCCCTAAGATTGTTGTTGACTTCAAACTCCTCAAATAAACTCAAAGACAGAAACAACTTCATGAAGAGCACCACTTTTAAGTAATAAACCCAGACCCAGTCAGGTCGGAGTTGATTCGGCACCGTCATGAAGAGCACAGCTGATTGTTGCTTTATGATGACCTTGGTAAACCCTGACAGTTTCTCCGGTGGACATTGACCAAAGTCTCGCGGTCGTATCGGATGAAGCTGCATGTAATGATATATTATTGCATTGTATTCACATAACTAGCAATTTTAAAAGGAAAAAAAGATTGTAGGTTATATCCATCACCAGTTATCAGATAAGCACCATCAACAGAGAAAACGCAATCCCAAACCCAGCGCTGATGTCCTGATCACGTTATCAGAATATAAATGAGACGCCAATCCAAGTAAAACCACTGAGAGATGGTGATAAAGGTTTGCTTGCCTGTTAAAGTCTTCTCCAAGGTAAAGCCATCTACATTCCATATTTTTACAGAGTGATCAGATGCAGCAGTAGCAAGATACCTAAAAGTAATATAGCGCACACATGTCAAAATTTAAAATCATGAATCTCTTAGAAATGGTGCTTAAATTGATTGTTGGTGAATGAGGCAGATATTCAGTGAGGATAATATTATTGATTCCAGTCAGAGTAATAAACAACCACCATGGATTTATTTGATAGTTGATCGCAGAGTACATGAGACCTAGTAGTTACCTATTGGGATCACAAAATTCTGGGGAAAGCAGACACTTCAAGATATATCCATTATGTGCTTGTAATTTATGCAGTGGTTCAAAATAGGTCATTGTCTACAAAAGAAATCTCAGATTGGTAAATTAAATGACAAAAATGATATCAACTATTTGAACAAACAAAACTTGATACCTGAGTTCCTTTTACTAAGCGCCAGACATAACATGTACCATGATTATTTGCAGCAACAACCATGCTTCCATCCCACATCACAGTCAGAGACCTTACAGCTGTATCAACCTCTGGAACCTGCAGCAGTGTAATATGGGCAAGTCAATTCAGGCCATATCCCTTTTAATTTATTAACTAACAACAGCAACGCAAGTCAACAACTGAATGCCGTTTTTATTTTCTTATCAGATCTCATAACATAACAAATGTACTTACTAACTCACAGCTGCATGAATTTGCAGCAAGATCCCATACTCTAATGTTACCATTTTGATCACCAGATATTAATTCCTTCTGCAAGACAGTTAATAGTTTGTAAAATAATGCCCCAAAATTGGTAGGTGGATCAGTTACAAACTAAGGGAACCTTCAATTGAATGCAAGACATTGACAATTCTGAGCATTTGGTTTCCAATAAAACTTTAATAAATAATGATTCAAGAGCATCAGTGTAAAATATATAATTCCACATGCAGGTTCCTTGTTGATTAAAAGAGTTTCTCATCCACTTCACTGGTATCACGTTTCCATCTTCATTACCATTCCATGTATTGAATATTTGTTTTAGTTTAACGTTGACTAATAGTCTAACACAACCCTCCTCTTTTATCCGAGCTTAGGACCGGCCATGACAAGATTAACTCGTCATGGGCAGAGTTTCCATCTTCATTAACATTATATTTTTTATTTTATTTTTGTGAGACTTTCTTTTTATAGTTCATACAACGAGTTAGACATACATAGCTAATATCTATGTTTTAACTCGAGTGCTAGAGTTAACAGGTTCATAGTGGATCTAGTCCAAACTAAGGTAATGAAATAAATCTGTCGCATTTATGCTTCCAATTTTGTTCATCAGATATAAGTTCCTTGTGTAAGAAAGTGAGAAGCATGGTAGCTCAGAATATAATGCTCTGACATCAGTAAGAAATCACAATTACCTATGCAGATTTCTTGCCAACTAAAACAATAACTCAAATTTAATGATTTAATCTCGAGGCAAAAGAAACAACCATAATTTGAAGGGAAAAATGTCCATTCAATATTTTTCATAGAATGGTAAGAATATATTAGTATATGTTGCACTTGAATTAGTAAGAAACGTAGAGAAACTATTTATCATTATCAATTTGATGAATTGTTGTTATCATGACTTCATGAGAAATCCTTGTGCAACGGTAAAGTTGCATCATCTCAGCCTAGGCCAGGGTTTGAATTTAAGAAAAATTCTTAGCCATTGCTACAAAATCCTTGATCAGTCATACATCAGGATCCCTAGTATCATTTCATTTTGAATATGGTAAGGGTGTTGATCAATCATCTGACTTTGTTTAGTAGGCTTCCTGTCCTCAACATTAGAAACAGAGTAGCATGCAAGCAATTATGGGTAACAAAAATAAGGTTACAATAAAGTAGATTAGTGAGTAATACAGTCCAATCCAGTAGAGTTTCAGGAACTACAACAAAATACAGGTGATTAACAATGGTGCCATAAAAAAAAATTACATTTTCAGAAAAAAAAGGACTTTTCTGTTGCATCCATCATGAATAAGTGCAGAGCAGTATAAAAAAACAAAAGTATAAAAATTACTTGATTTGGGTGTAGAACGACTGTATTAACAGCTGCACGGCTTTCATATTCTCGTTGACAAGTTGCTGTTCTGAAGCATCAACGAGAGGTATAAATAAATGAGAAACGAAGCTTAGTTACAAGTGTACAGATTAAGTATAATATAACACCTGATCAAAGAGCCTGCAAACAATTCATTGGAAAGTAACATACCCATAGTCTACAGCTCCATATTTTTAACCTCACCTACAGGCTATTATGTTCTACCTATCCATGTGAACATCAGAGTACAAGAGGAATTAGTCTAGTCACCTCTTATACAGAAGTTCCATGATCTGGTTAACAGTAAATTGCATTTGCAAGTGATGCAACAGAAGTCATCTAGATGAATGGGTAAGTGACAAAATGTACAAAAAGGAGACATTTCATACCTCAAATCCCATATCTTCACTGTACCATCTTCAGACCCTGAATACATCCAATTTCCATCACATTGGAAGCCCACTGCCATAACGTTATTAGTATGTGATTCATAGCTGAAAACCTAAAACCAAATAGCATGAGAAAGATTTAGGTCAAACAAATAAAAGCACAGAAAAAAAAGTATTGTTGAACATGTAGACGTACTGGGTGTGGACTATTAGAGTTAACATCGAAAAGGCGGATGTTGGGATTGCCAGCAGCAGCTAAGTATCTTTTGTCAGGAGTTATCTCAAGCCTATTGACTTGCTGCAGATAATAGAATATTAGTCATGGTTCATTAAATCAAATATCATTAGAGGAATACTTCCAAGAGTCTACAGGGACATGAGAGTTGGCAGAGTATGATTCATTCTTATACTATACGGCCAGTGGCAGAAGTCAATTTTTGGACATTGAAAGAAAGGACAAACTTCTATCTTCTTGGAGGGAAAAAATGCAATAGGTCCATCCAGGAATTAATGCACTCACATAATCTGGGTATTGAATGGTGCGATAACACCGCCCACTTTTGGCCTCCCAGAATCTGATAGTGTGATCATAGCTTGCTGTGGCAAGAATCACAGAAGGTTGGCTCATTTTCAAGGACCCTATTGCTCACCTAACCTTGAACATATTTCCCTATGGAATGGATTATGCCCCAAAGATGAAACTGGCCAAACTCAGATCCTCGATATTCCATCAACAACAGGTTGCGCTGTAGCAAAAGGCTTGGATGAGATTAACAATAGGCATAAATGATCAGTTTAGATCAATGAATTGAACAAAAAGAATATGATAATCCTAGACAAAAGTCTATCTATGTACAACTGAAGAAACAACTGAAAGTCTATCTATGAATTGAACAAAAAGATCCCAAATTCCTATCTGAAGAAACAACTGAAACCTTTTTATTTCAACTGTTTGGGTTAGGTACATGGAACTAGTACACCATTTAGCTCAATTAATTTATATAGATTTTGATTGGTTTAAAATCTATCTTATGTTAGGAAGATGGATATTAAGTGCACTTTAGCTACTCTCTATACCTTATGCCAACTATCTTATGTGATATTTTTATATAATTAGAAGATTTGAATATCATTAGTGATGTAATCTTGCAAAGGATTTAAAGACAAAATAAGACTTGTATTGTCAGTTCGGATAGTTGGCACTAACAAGTCATGCCATATTTTCTAGACTAATTTTGTTTTAGACCTTTATTATTTTCATATCCTATCCTTTGTGCACTAATCATCACCATCAACTTGGATTCATCTCAACTATTTGGAGAAATATTATGCTGCTAGTAATGTTTAGAATCATGTAATTATTTTTATTACATCCAACTCTTCTGGGCCTCCTTTTACTCTTTTATACTATCCAGTCTTTGTTGTAATGGAATTGTTTGTAATGTTGCTTGACTCTTGGTTACTCTTTGTTTCCCATCAAAGCAGGTACTTGGAACATGAAGTATTCATGAGGCGTATAAAAGCACAAATTTTAAATGAGCAGGTGACTTCGATTAAAAAAATTGTTGTAAAAGTTGGTGAAAATATTGTACACCTGGGAAAATAATGATGTGGACCCAAATCATTGACTCTGGGAAATTTCCTCAGCTCTTACAAAGTAGGGATCAATTTTATATGAAATTTTATTTTACTTTTTCTTTAATTCCTAATGCGCAGTTTACTTAGAAGAGTGCTGAATCATACTTATGGGCACACTCAGTTGCAGATGGAAATTAAAGAGAAAAAAAGTTTATTGTTTTCTTATATTAGAAGGGAAAATAAGAGAAAGTGATGAAAATACGAAGGAAGAAACTTTCTACTGGATCTGCCACATCAAATTTCTTTGTTTTCTTTGTGCGTGTCAATGATTATTGATACTCCAACTATAATTAAATAGTTATAATTTAGAGTTTAATAGGATTTAAAAAGATTAAATTGAGATTATTCTGTTGGACCAAGTAGTTTAGTAGCTGATTTAGTGGTTTTTGGTTCAATTTTGGAGTTATTTAGGTTAGGCCAGCTGATTAAAGAGTGAGATCATGTGACTCAACTCAAAATCACTTTAGGCTCGGGCTCGAATTGACTTACCTCGGAAGGTCTCACCGGCTTTTGGTTCAAATTGGACCGAACCAAATTGGTTTACTCGGTCAGATCCTTTTCTTGAAGCATGATCTAGTCAAAGCCCTTGTTCAACCCCTCGAGCACCTCCTCCTCCCTACCTCTACCAGTAGCCTAGTGCCGCCCAATGCCTCTGCATGCAGCACTGGTCGTCGTCGTCGCAATTTGTCAACGAGTCATGCGCCTCCATGCTTAACTGTTGCTCATGATCTGTATGTGTATCGCCGCTGTCGCTTCTGTGATCCATCGGTGTATCGCTGCCAACACCTCTGTGATCCAACCGCGTATCGCCCCTGTCACCTCCACATGCCATGTTGTGTTGCCTCATGAAGCCATCGCCGCTGCTTGGCTCAACCGCCTTGGACTATTCGTTTGCTCACTGCAGCATGGTCGTCTGCTTCTGCCAGCATCCAAGGTGAGCAGTAGCCCAGACCCTCTTTCGTTCTCAATTGAGAGAAGAGCAGCTAACCCTCTTTTCTTGTGGCAGCAACCCCGGCTTCTCATCCTCGAGGAAACATCCCTTTCAACCTGTCTTCCTTCCTTGATACTTGGCAGACCTCCTCTCACAGCAACGGCTTTATTTGTCTCATTGGATTATTTTCATCTTTCACTTGTTTCATTTTTCATTAATCCACAAGCAACCTTCATTGTTGCATTTATGAAAAAGGTATGCTTTTTTTTTTCCTCCAACTTTCACTTGTTTTTCTGTATTTTTAAATTGTTGCCGGATGTATCTTTAAACTAATATGTTTAGATATCAAGCAGATTTGAAATGGTCACCTTGTTTTTCTGCACTATGCTTAAAAAATAAATAGATGATCGAGTTGATCAACTGGGATCACATGCAACAATGAAGGTTGCATGTGTATAAATGCAACAGAAAAAAGTTGCATGTAAAGGCAGACCTTTTACAGAAAAAACCAGCAGTTGCAACTCTGACACTTCTTTGACAACATTGAAATTGCCAAGTTGCATGTGGATTAATGAAAAAAAAACTATATTTGTTATCTGTGTGAGGATCATATCATTATTTATTTCCTATTTATCAATTCTGAAAAAGTTCAGTAATGTATTTCCATGGCCTACATCTTCTGCGATGAATACACATATGATGTTTTAGCATCCTTTGAGATAAATACACATAAGATGAGACCATTAGATAAAATAAGCTCCATCCAATTTTACCATGAATGGTTGAGATATTTCACTCACCATTTCTGAAAATGTTATAAGAGCAATAGCAGAATTATCTTTATGAAAGGAGAGCATCAACAGCTGTGGTTTTTTTATGGACTAATTCTAATTTTACAGTAGATAGATCAAATATGAAATATACTAGCGGAATGTAGTAATCTGCAACTTAACAAATTATTTAGATCAATCTGAAAAGATATTGAGAGATCTGAATTAATTTCAGATTTGACAAGTGGCGTTGTGAACAGATTGTCAGTATTTGGCCGTAGAAAAGCTCAAATCTCAATTGGGCCAATTGCAATTTGACTGATGGCACAAGTGAGATGATACTAATTCAGGCCACCAGATAAGAAGATGGGACTAAGGATTATTTGATCTAAGCTAAATCAAATATGTTTTGCCTTTGTCATCAAGATCCAAGGCTGATAAGAGATACCGGTGATGATATGACACCGTTGTCAAGAGTTCAAGGCGATGAAATGTAGAAATGCAACAATGAAGGTTGCAACCGCTGCAAGCGGAGGCATGGCGACAGAGGCCCTATTTGACTCTGAAGGACGGAAGATGTCCGAAAAGAGGCGGATGGAAGAAGGATCGATACCATATAAACACACGGACTGGAGAAAGTAAATTGATCAGAAAAATGAAAATTTGCGTCTAGCATGATCCAGGAACCAGGTGTGGTTTATTTGTATAAATACTAGCAAAAACATAGAGTGGCATCTTCCAATTCATGCGTTTACACAAGAGTTACCTCTGGAGAACTGGCAGCGCGCTCTCATGCTAAAGGACAGACGAGACGTGAGGCGTGGAGCCGCATCCAGCGCCTGCAATGGAAGAAGAAGCCGGACGCACCCCAATTCTCCCGACAACCTGCCAAGTAACAAATCAGTAACCCAGAGAACCACCACAATAGATTTCACGTTACCGACTTTTACCGGACAGGAATAGAGGAGAGCTGACGGCGTGGGAGACGGGAGGCAGCTACCGGAAGACCAAGACACGAACGGAGACTCCTCGTCGTCGGCGTGCGGAAGGAAGAGACTCGGACGGTAGCGGCGATCGACCTAGAGATCGAACCACAGAGAGCCATCTCCCATCTCAAGGCGGCGAGGGTTTTGCCGACGGTGGTGGTGTTTGCCTGTTTGGTAGTGGATATGGAGTAGCCGGCCGAGGGTCCGATGTATATTAGCAAAAGTGAATCCGATCCGGCAATGACAACTATGGATCAAGATCCAATACCCATCGAACCCAAAAATGAATCAAAAAATTAAATTCTTCAAACCTAAACTCGATTCAAGGGATAAAATTCTCACTCGTCTGCTTCCTCACTCAACCTCCGCAGATCAGATCATCTTGTTCTTCAGATAGTGGATTTCAGCTCCCGTTCCGCCGATGGCAGCCGTCTCCGCAGCAACAGATCTTCCAGATCGACGGACTGGTGCTGATGGGTGTCGCCGTCGGGTTCGTGCTGCCGCGGGTGGAGGAACAAGAATAAGAGTGCTGAGGATCCAAGATCCACGAGGGAACAGACGTCAGATCATACTCAGATCTGGGGTAGGAAGAAAGATACATCCAAGAAACCACATAATATTCAACATATCAACAGCAGAAAATAACAATCTACGATCGAAATATATAATTGGAAGAAGAATGCGATCGACCAGGGCCTGCTCAAGACAAAGAACTACGAAAGACAACATGTCACAACGATGAATTGTGGAAAAAATTCTCTACTTGTGACAAGAACAAGGTCTAACCCTAGAGGGGTGCTTAAACTTACCCTACAAAACAAATAAAACCGTCGCTATGAGAAGAGGACTGCCCAGTATCGAGGAAGGGAGAAAGGTCGGAAGGGATGTTCCCTCGAGGATGAGAAGCCGGGGTTGCTGCCACAATAAAAGAGGGTTAGCTCAGCTGCTCTTCTCTCAACTGAGAACGAGAGAGGATCGGGGCTACTGCTCACCTCGGATGCTGGCGGAAGCAGACGATCATGCTGCGGTGAGCGAACGAATAGGCGAAGACGGCTGAGCCAAGCGACGGCGTCGGCGAAGGCTTCGTGAAGCGACGCGACACACGGCACGCAGAGGTGACGGCGGCGATGCGCGGATGGATCACGGAGGCGACGGCGACGATATGCAGATGGATCACAGAGGCGACGGCGACGATACGCGGGCAGTTCACAAGGCAACGAATACGCGCGGAGACGCGTGACTCGTCGACAAACTGCGACGGCGACGACGACGACCAGCACTGCATGCAGAGGCGTCGGGCTACGCCAATCTGGTTCGGTCCAATTCGAACCAAAACCGGGGAGACCCTCCCAGTAAAGTCAATTCGAGCTCAATCCTAAAGTATTTTGAGTTGGGTCTAGACTCTAGAGTCAGCTAATGATCCAAAATTTGATCTTTCATAAAAAAAAAAAAAAAAAAATTATAAGAGCATAAATTTTTACCATTAATTTTTTTTTATTGTTTCGTCTAAAATCCATTAAAATTTAATTCGGCTCTAGTTGGATCCCATGATCTCACTCTTTAATCAGCTGATCTAACCTAAATAACTCCAAAATTGAACCAGAAAAACCACTAAATCAGCTTACTAATCTACACGGTCCAACAGAATAATCTCAATTTAAACTTTTTAAAACCCTATTGAACCCTAAATTGTAACAATTTAATTATAGCTAGAGTTTGTAGTATCGACAATAACTAACACGTTACACGTACAAAGAAAATAAAGAAATTTGACATGTGACACTGATCGAGTAGAAAGTTTCTTCATAGTTTTCATCGCTTTCTTCTAATATAAGAAATCGACAAAAAAAAATTTTTTTTTTATTTCCATCTGCAACAGAGCGTGCCGATAAGTGTGATGCAGCACTGAGTAAGCTGTGCATTAGGAATTAAAGGATAAGGAAAAATAAAATAAAATAAAATTTCATATAAAATTGATTCCAACTTTGTAAGAGATGCGGAAATTTGCAAGAGTTCATGACTTGGATCCACATTGAATTTCCCAGGTGTACAATATTTTCGCCAATTTTTATAACAATTTTTTTAATCAAAGTCACCTGCTCAATTAAAATTTGTGCTTTTACACGCCTCGTGAATACTTCTTCATCTTCCAAGTACCTGCTTCGATGGGAGCAACGTTACAAACAATTCCGTTACATCATAGAGCGGATAGTATAGAAGGGTAAAAGAAGACCCAGAAAAGTTGATGTAATAAAAATAATTCCGTTACCCTGTAATGGAATTTTCAATATAACAGTCTTTGTCGATATGTTTCATGATCATTATAAAAAAGATAAATTATAAAAAACTCTATAAGTCTTGACGTAGTGACCAAGACACGTAAAGTCATCTGAATCCAGAAAAAAATTTTAAACCTCCTTCGAAATTGATCCATATTATTTCTGTAAATATTATCCTGTCTTAACCACGACGTCATTCCCGTGAGGATAATAATTACGTTACTCTAAACATTACTAACAGCATGATCTTTCTCTAAATAGTTGAGATAAATTCAAGTTGATAGTGACGATTGGTGCACAAAGGGTAGGATGTGAAAATAATAAAGGTCTAAAGCAAAATTAGTCTGAAAATATGGCATGCCTTGTTAGTGCCATCTGTTGGAACTAAAGTTTAAAATTTCGATCTATATCGAGATTTTAATTTGCAATCGAAATGATACAGTTTCAATATCGTATGACATCATAACGATAAATTTCAATAATTTTTAAATATAAAATACATAAATTAAAAATAAAATCTTTAATTTAAATATAAAAAATAAAAAAATACCAAAAAAATTGTAATAATAAAATTAACTTAATTAATTTCAATTGAATAGATTAAAAAATAAAATAAATTTTAATAATAATAAAATTATTATTTATAATATAATAAAATAAATTTTAAAATAATAAAAATAATTTTATTAAATTTCAATTGATTTTAAGTAACTTATAGTTAAACTAAAATTTGAAAATTTGATTGAAATTTTTTTTTCACGTTGTTCATCGTGGCCACAATCTCTCGACTGCACGTGAGGTCGTCGGCAGTCGTCGTAGCTCCGCATGAGACCACCTGTAGTTGTAGTAGCCCCAAGCTACTAGCGGCCACTGCAACCTCAGGTAAGTCGCACGCGATCGCTAGTGGCAGTCGTGGCCCTGCACGAGGCCGCTGGCGATCACCGCAACCCCGCGCGAGGCCACTCGTAACCGCACATGAGGCCACAGGCAACCACCGTGGGCTCGTGCAACCCTGTGGCCACCCGACCACCGCGGGCTCGTGGCCGCACCCGTGGCCACCGCAGGCTCGTGACTGCACCCGTGGTTGTCGCGACCTCAAATGAGGCCCCCACTGCTCCGTGGAGGCCACTGCAACCGGGTCTTCAATATTGCCTTGTTTCGGTGTCAGGCGATGTACAAAATGATAAATTCCATTCGTATCGCTCGACGCAGATCGAAATTTAAATCCTTAGCCTGAATGGGCAATAAAGGTCTTATATTGTCTTAAAATCCTTTGTACTTATACAAACATATTGGATAGGATAGTGCATAAGGTATAAAGAGTTACTAAAGTGCACTTGATATCCATCTTCCTAACATAACATAGATTTTAAACCAATCAAAATCTATATAAATTAATAGAGTTAAATGGTGGACTAAATTCCATGTACCTAACCCAAACAGTTGAAATAAAAAGGTTTCAGCTGTTTCTTCAGATAGGAATTTGGAATCTTATGAGAAAAAGAAAATCCTATTTTTGATATTTTTAAGGGAAAAAAAACATCAATCACAGCAACTAAGATTTACAGAAAACATCATATTTGAAACCATCTTCTACCTGCACATTAATTTGAAGTTTCAAATGGATATAAAACACAGCATGATGGTTCCTAGAGCAATGATGTATTTCTGTTGGACATGAAAGCAAATGGACGTTTGCTCAGGTTAATCCGTTGTATTTTTAATGTAAAGATCTTGTAATTAATCGGTAAGAAACCATAGAGAGAGAAAACTAACTAGATATGAGAGCCTCTTCTCCAGCATCCTATGTAATATTAGCATCCATTGAATCACCCATCTTTGCCACCTATATATCCCAAAACAAATCATATCAATGATCGGCTAAAATTAGTCTCAGGAAGAGCAATAATTCCAACATATTGGGGAAACAAGGCTAATGCAACACAATGTCACCGTGATTATCCCTTGGTAATATATACATTTTTCCCTATAAACATGAAATCAACTCAATATAGAATTTCACAATAGTGTCTGCCTAACGGTGAATCATTATCAAACTAGGATAACTTTCAATAAATAAAATGAGGAATCTCCTAAGGGTCATAGGAAAATAAATGCAGGTATTTTAAAAACAAAATATCCCCTACATAACTGTTGATCCCAGTTGAATAACGTGATTTTCATCATCTATTTATTTTTCAAGCATAATGCAGAAAAACAAGGTGACCATTTCAAACATGCTTGATATCTAAACATATTAGTTTAAAGATACATCCTGCAACAATTTAAAATTACAGAAAAACAAGAAGTTCTATTCTGTCCTAAGGCAAAAGTCTAGCTTTCATGCAAGTTAGTCTCATTCTATGCCTCAAGATATACAACTGAAGCTAGCCTCTATATACAGTGATCCCCTTAAAATAATTCTGCATTTGCTCTGATAATATTTTTAGAAATGACAAATGATCTCTCTCAACCAATCATGGTAAAATTGGATGAAACTAAGGGGGTGTTAGGTAGGCATTTTCTTCTCTGTTTTCCATTTTCATTTTCTGCGAAAACGAAAAAACGCATTTGGAATGCGTTTTCCATCTCTATTTTCTAGAAAATAAAGTAGCGTTTTTTGAAAAATTAGAAAACGAGAAATAATCACTTTATGTTTCCATTTCCATTTTCCAAAAAATAAAAGAACGTTTTTTGGAAAATTGGAAAACAAAAAAAACTCGTTTTCTGTTTTCTGGAAAAGAGAGAATGAAAACAGAAAACAGAAAATTCTCTATGAACCAAACGCACCCTAAATTTCTCCAATGGTCTTATCTCATGCATATTTATATCAAGCATTACCTGTGATGTCAAAGCAGCCAAGAGCCTCCCAAATTTGGTGAATAGAAAATAAACAACAAAAAGATCTTGACTTGGACAGCAAATATAATTTCTCCATCAAATGGCATGCAACTTGGCAAATTCAACCCCGCGAAAGAAGTCCAAAAATTATTTTGTATCAGGTATCATGAGACAATTTTGCTTTAAAATAAAGTTCAAATGAACAATCAAGACAATTTGTTCTAAGTTCCACTATCAAATAGCTATCATCTGGGACAACTAGCCCTATTGGAACCTAAATGAACTGTGTTAATGCTTAGCTTACCTAGTGGAAACTAAATGGCCTGTCAATGCTTAGCTATCTATAAGCATCCAGAAGATTCTCGACTTGTACAGTTTCTAATGAACCGACAAAGAATTTACACAGGCTTTGAGATTCTTGTAGGGTCATTAGAAGCTATACAGGTCAAAATTCTTCTAGATACTTGAAGCATAACTCAGTACTGATACTCCAATTAGATTTTATTAGGACACTTTGGTGCCAAATGACAACTCATTAGAGAGGAGAACTTGAATCAGGCTATTACAGATGTCTTACATCTATGTCAAGTTTATATTTTAAAATGAAATTGGTCTAATGACACTTGATTCGAAGGAATTCTCACACTTCTTTGACAACATAGAATTTGCCAAGTTGCATGCAGATTAATGGAAAAAAAAAAAACCCTATATTTCTTATCTGTGTGAGGATCTTATCATTATTTATTTCCTATTTATCAATTCTGAAAAAGTCCAGTAATGTATTTCCATGGCCTGCATCTTATGAGATGAATACATATATGATGTTTTAGCATCCTTTGAGATAAATATATATAAGATGAGACCATTAGAGAAAATTAGCTCCATCCAATTTTACCATGAATGGTTGAGAAATCTCACTCACCATTTCTGAAAATGTTATAAGAGCAATTGCAGAATTATCTTTATGCAGGAAGGAGAGCATCAACAACTGTGGTTTTTTTATGGACTAATTCTAATTTTACAGTTTAGATAGATCAAATATGAAATATACTAGAGGAATGTAGTAATCTGCAACTTAACAAATTATTTAGATCAATCTGAAAAGATACTAAGAGATCTGAATTAACTTCAGATTTGACAAGTGGCAAATCTGAGACGAGGTACGATGATGAGACGAGGTATTATTTGATCTAAGCTAAATCAAATATGTTTTATCATCGTCAGCAATATCCAAGGTTGACAAGATATATAAGTGATATGACGCCGTTGGCAAGTGATCAAGGCGATAACATGTATAAATGCAACAATGAATGTTGCAACCGCTGCAAGCGGAGGCATGGCGACAGAGGCCTTATTCGACTCTGATGGAGGGAAGATGTCCGGAAAGAGGTGGATGGAAGACGGATCGATACCATATAAACACATGGACTGGAGAAAATAATTGATCAGTAAATGGAAACTTGTGTCTTGCACGATCTACATGTTCCAGAAACTAGGTGTGGTTTATTTGTATAAATACTAGCAAAAACATAGGATGACAACTTCCAATTCATGAGTTTACACAAGAGTTACCTCTGGAGAACTGGCAGCACGCTCTCAGGCTAAGGGACAGACGAGACGTGAGGCGGGGAGCCGCATCCAGCGCCTGCAATGGAAGAAGAAGCTGAACGCACCCCAATTCTCCCGACAACCTGCCGGGTAATAAATCAATAACCCAGAGAACCACCACAATAGATTTCACGTTACCGACTATTACCGGGCAGGAATAGAGGAGAGCCGACGGCGTGGGAGGCGGGAGGCAGCTACCGGCAGACCAAGACACGAACGGAGACTCCTCGTCGTCGGCGTGCGGGCGGAAGAGACTCGGACGGTAGCGGCGATCGACCTAGAGATCGAACCACAGAGAGCCATCTCAAGGCGGCGAGGGTTTTGCCGACGGTAGTGGTTTTCGGTAGTGGATATGGAGCCGGCCGAGGGTCCGATGTTAATTAGCAAATGTGAATCCGATCCAAAAGTGACAACTACAAAAAGATAATACACTCACTCCAAATGATTCCTATCGATCAATTTTATAATCGAAACAAAATTATGAAAAAAAAATTTATAGTCCAATCGAGTGCTATCGGGGCAGGAAGGTGAGTGTCTTCGGAAAACTTTACTGTCTCCATAGGTCAATCCTTGTTCATTGTAGATTTATATAAGTCTATCACCACACTAGCCACTCGATCCTCCCGTGACAATTATGGATCAAGATCCAATGCTCATCAAACCCTAATATGAATCAAAATTAGAATTGATGCATCAAAAGGGATAAAATCCTTACTCGTCTGCTTCCTCACTCCACCTCCGTAGATCAAATCATCTTGTTCTTCAGATACTGGAATAGTGGATTTCAATTCCCGTTCCTCCAATAGCAATTGTCTCTATAGCAATGCTCTTTGTTGTCTTTTGCTCATTCACGAGGAGGAAGCCCCGAGTGTGGTACGTCTGTTGGTGCAATCGGTCCAGGTCATGATTGACCAGACTCGAGTTTGACTTGAGTAGTAGTTTAATGGTAGTGTTTTGATGTTCGACATTGATGTTTGATAATAAGTTGACCATTGTTTGACAATGGATTGACTATATGGTTGACCATATGATGGAGAAGTTCAAGTGGGACACTTGAGATGGAAAGTCCAAGCATGAGTTTTGGCAAGGAAAAGTTCAAGCTTAAGTCTTGACAATTGGAAAGTCCAATATGAGTTGGCAAGAAAACTCCAAGTCATGAGTACTTGGCAATTGGAAAGTCCAAGGGTTGATATTAGCAGCGTAAAGTTCAAGTGGGAGTCTTGGCGGCATAAGTCTAATAGTTTGGCGGCGTAAAGTCCAAGCATATATTTTGGCAGCGTGATCCCAAATGTGCCTTGGCGGCATAGACCAACTTAGCATGACAATAGTTGATGGAAGCACCTGAAGGCTAACATATGGATGAACAAGTCATGACTAACTTGGAGGGATCTGATAGGTGTGAGGCTGACGGAGGTGACTAGAAGGCTTAGGTCTAGGCTAAGGGTGATTTATCAAGTATGAGAACATTATATTTGAGATTAAACTTTATATTTGAAATTTGTCAGTCGACTGATCAAATGTTTTGACACTTAATGTAGAGTCGACTGTAGCGATCGTGGGATTATGACCCGATCGATTGATGAGTCGTGGCGTTCGATTGACAAATGACCTTGGCGATCAACTATCGGTATTAGGCGATCGTGATGGCTTTGATCGGTCTATTGCTATCTTGACGATCGATTGATGGTAGATGTCGCGGAACGCGAATGTTCAGGAGTTGGTATTAGGGTTTGGATCAGTGGAGGCATGATCAGTCGACTAATGGTCTATCTGTTGTAACTTGTCCGACGTGGATTAAGTCGTTGTCTCGCAACGGCTACAGGAGCAGTCGACTGATGATCTCGAGCAGTCGACTGCTAGGCGAAAATTAGCCCGAGTTGCAGGTTTAAAAGGAGCACGAAGGGAGGATTTTTGGCAGCGATTTCTAGAGCGATTTGGGGTGATTTGTTGATGCAATTCAGGGTCTCCAAGTGCAGCTTAAGCAACCAAACAAGCAAGTAAAGTGTTCTTTACATTTTTTATTATATTTCATTCATATTTGTTTGTATATCTCTTGTATTGCTTTTGTAATCCTTGTACGAGGTTTCTCCGTCTCCGACTTGTTGTCGAGAATGAGTATTTTTTATTAGTGGTGGTATTGACATGCTAGAGCTCATTCGAGCTCAACCCGTGGAATAGAAACCCTAAGGTTCCGAACCACGTTATATCGCTTTTGTGTTTGTATCTTTGTTTTTGTTATTGCTATTATATACATTCCGCTGCGCATAACAAATTTTGTAGAGACAAACATGATCGAATTCCATCTACGCAACATACGCGTCATTCATCCCCCCTCTAGCGACGTACCAATTCCCAACAATGTCGAATGCATGAACTCCTTTGTGGGAAGGTCGACAAGGAGGTATCTTCGTTAGGTCGATGACCATGCACCTTGTTGGAATGAAACCCTTATGGAGGAGTTCTCAGGAAACAAGGGAACTTAGGGAGCGTTTGGTTCATAAATTTTTTTTCATTTTTCATTTTTATTTTTCCTTTTCTAAAAAATAGAAAATGATTTTTTTATATTTTTCAGTTTTCCAGAAAATACTCCTTTATTTTCTGGAAATAGAAAATAATTTTTTTATATTTTTCAATTTTTCAGAAAATGCTCCTTTATTTTCTAGAAAATGAAAATGAAAAACGTCAACCAAACACATTTTCTTGTTTTCTTAGAAAATAAAAACGGAAAATAAAAAAATTTCCCTTACTTTTTTTTAAACCCTTTTTACTTTGTTACAACACGATATCTCGTATTCTATTTATACTAATTTCTCATCCTAATAATGGTTATTCTCTAAACTATTCTATTACAATCCACTGTAAGATACGTCAATTTAAAATATTCTATACTAATCTTCCATGTGAGTATTATAGATCATGGGCTCATTTGTTTAATCCATTCCATGTTAACCCAATCGTAATAGCGCATAGCCCAAAGTCAAGTTTAATTTTCAACATTTCCTCTTAAATTTAATTTTGTGATTCCGACTTCATATTTTGATAAAATCTTTAAATTTGAACGGCTTAGTAAAGATATCGATAGCTTGATCTTGGGACTTTATGTATTTTACTTGTATTTCTTTTCTCATGATGTATTATATGATACAATGATAACATATATCAATGTGCTTGTTCTTATCTTGGAAGATTGGATTTTTTTTTTTGTTAGTCATATTGTAGATTTGTTATCAACTTGAATTTTCATTGCCTTTTCTTGCGGTAAACTTAACTCTTTCAATAAATTTCTGATCTAAATAGTATGACAAACACATGAAGTTGCAATCACATACTTTGCTTCGCAAGTAAAAAAGAGTGATGATGGGTTGTTTATTGGACACCCAAGTAAAAGCAATGTCTCCCACAAAGAATATAAACTCTGTGATATTTTTTCTATCATCCATATCTTCATCCCAATCACTGTCACTATATCTTTCAAGTTTGAAATTGTTAGATGGTGAATAAAGTAGTCTAAATCTATCATACATTTGATATGGCGTAAAATTCTCTTAGCGATCTTAAAATGGCAATTTATCAAACACAGCTGCTAAAGTTTCGAAATGTCCAAAACGCGCACTATACTTTCAGAATTATCAAATCGCGCGCATAATTCCCAAAATACCCCTCCCGCCAAACAAATTGTAATTTAATGCAGAGAGAGATTTGCATCCATCCGAGCCACAATTGGAAATCCCGGGCCATCCAAACGTCACTTCCAGCCACGTGGGAGCGCCAGACCCATGCTATTGATGAGCACCACACGCAGGTTTTCCTCCGTAAACCAACTGAGCAACATCATTTTTTATGAAACCCTAATAGTTATCAACGACATCACTGCTCCCACGAATATATCAACACTTAATCCAGAAGTTGGCGCAGCTCACTCACCAGCCGCTTCACATAGTATTATCATGTATGTATGTGTTTTTATTCTTGAGACTGCTATGAGGTTAATAAATGCATTGTAGGTGGTTGTATAGCCAAGTTTGCCACACACCCATAAATACGATGTAGGCATATCATACCAAAATAGACCAATGCACCCATAATTGCAATGCAGGAGATTCATAACCGAGTTTTGTCGCCACCTAAACAAATTCCACCTAACTTAAAAGGTGATGCTTCCAATTAAATCCCACGATTACTGAAGTTCCCTGATTGATATTTCCAGCACTAGGAGATACAATCACTGCGAGAGTAGGTGGTCTTTGGCAATGAAATTCCCAAAGACCACCGTATCCCTAAAATTTAAAATCCCAGCACCATGGGAGTAGGTGGTCTTGTGATGAATGAAATTCCACTGTCTGGATAAAAAGTGATGCTGGGAATTTAAATCTCAGTAACATCGTGGTGCTGGGCTTCAAATTCTCAGCACCATTAAGGTTCAATAAATTCGTGATAAAATCTGGTGCTGGGAATTTAAATCTCGTCACCACCGTGGTGCTGAGATTAAAACTCCCAAAGACCATGGGGAAATGTTTGAGATAAATGGTGGCGCTGGTAATTTATATTTCAGCACCACCATGGTAATGAGATTCAAACTCCCAGCAACACCTTGGTGCTGGGAATCTAATTGACTAGACCAGGGAGATATAAGTTGTCGACATTAAGGGTGGTGCTGGGATTTGAAACCTCAGCAACACTGTGGTCCTGCGAATAAGACTCCCAGCACCATTGGCATTGGACTGGTCGAGATAAATGGTGGTGCTGGGAATTTATATCTCAACACCACCGTGGTAATGAGATTAAAACCCCCAGCAACACCATGGTACTGGGAATGTAATTTCCAGCACCATGTACATATAAGTTGCCGGAATTGTTGATGGTGCTGGGAACTAAAACCCCAGCAACACAGTGGTTCTGCGTTTAAAAATCCCAACACCAGGGAGATGGAACTAGTCCAGAAAAATGGTGGTGCTAGGAATTTATATCCCAGCACCTCCGTGGTAATGGGATTAAAACTCTCAGCAACACCATGGCGTTGGGAATGAAATTTCCAGCACCATGTACATAAAATTTGTCGGAATTGTTGGTGGTGCTGGGAACTAAAACCCCAACACGTTACTCGTTTAAAAATTCGGCACTAGGGAGATGGAAGGCCAGTCGAGATAAATGGCGGTCTTTGAGAATTTATATCCCAAAGACCAGTGGGCACTGGATATAAATTTCCAGCACCATGGAGAGGGAACCTGGCTGAGAAAAAGAGTGGTGCTGTCAATTTATATTGGAGATAAATAAAGTCCTCTAGGCGGGTCGAGTCCAAGCGTGGCCTATACTATCATTCTCCACCTTTCGTTATGCTCCCAAATAGTAGTTATGAAAATTAATGCTCTGTGCCAACATTCAGACGAGTGTGTCAATTGGCACGCACCCATAACTGCCTGTAGGAGTGTGGGAACTAAGTATCTCTCTGCGTATAAACCTTGTAAATGTCTTCCTCTTCCATTCCATATAAACCGTTCATAATTTCAACATTGAAAGGTCCATCAATGGGTTTCGGTAAAAACCCATTGATGGCCCTATCAACATCAAATGTTCTAATTAGTTAAGTGCATAATTGGGAAACCTAACCATAAACTCTCATCCTCCACTTGTTTTCAGACTTCTAAAGCCTAGTTAAAAAAATTCAGCCTACTTGCATAGCATACTACATATAACAGTGTTGATTTTAAAAATATTTGCAGGGACGACCCCCTTCTTGATGAAGTGTTAACATTTTTGGAAACAATTGAATCAAATTTGAAGGATAGAGAGTTAGATGATCAAGATTCCATAAATTTGTGCCCAAGTAATATTCCATCTTCATCTCAGTTTACTGATGTGGGCAATAGAATTACCAGTGATCAACACCTTGATATAAATAGAGACGCTTCTTCCATACTCGAAGAAGAGTTTGTCACTGCTACCACAGTAGATCATGAATATTTTGAACAAACTTGGAGTGAAGAGGAGGTAAGTGATATACATGGGATAGAAGAGTTAGAATATACAAATCCTTCGGAAGAATTCTTAGCTGATGATATCCAACATGAAGAAGGTGAGTTAAACCCAGATCAGTACAGTGACTTAGAGGAAGTGTTCTCAATTACTGATGATCCCTGTGTTTTAAATCCACAAATAAGACTATTGGCAGATGTCGGTTCATCAGATCCAAATGAATTTTTCACTGGACAAGTTTTTTCCTCTCGACAAGAGTTTAAAGATGCACTAGTAAGGCATGTGATGCTAAAAAACTTCAGATACAAGCCAGTTGATACCAGACTTAATAGAATTAAAGTTATTTGCTTTAGTCAGCCTTGTTCATGGAGTCTAGTTGCAAGTGGAGACGTGGAGTTCACTGTCACAAAATATGTAAAGCAACATGAATGTGACAGTGTTAGGGAAACAGCAGATCACCATGCTTGCACATCCACATTTGTAGCAAACCAGATTGTAGGACGGTTAGCTACCTCTGATGATTACAAACCAAGTTCAATTCGAAGAGAAATGCAAGCTAGGTTTGGTGTTCACATTTCATACAAAAAAGCATACACAGCCAGATAGAAAGCATTAAAAAGAGTGGTAGGTGATTTTGATCAGGCCTATATTGATCTTCCAATGTACTTGCGTGAGTTAAGAGTTAGAGATCCTGATACATATGTTGCAGTACTAAGAAATGGTGAAAATCAATTCCAGCGATGTTTTTGGGCATTTGGTGCTTGTCGAAGAGTATTCAGTCGTATTTGAAAACTAATTGGAATTGATGCTACACATATAGTGCAAGTATCACGGTATTTTGCTAATAGCTCTACTAGATTGTGAATGCAAAAATTATGCCAGTTGTATTTGGAATTGCCGAAGTTGAATGTGGATATGCTTGGGAGTAGTTTTTGGATCATGTAAAGACATTCCTTGATGTCCTGCCAGAGTCGTTGAGCATTGTATCGGATAGACATCGGGGGATTATATCGTGATTAACAAAGTGTATCCATCGCCCATCATGCTTTTGTTGCTATCACTTGTCTTGTAACATATGGTAACAGATACCCGGATAGATCCTCATTAGGTTTATTTTGGGCGTGCGGCAAGAGCCAATACAAGAGTTGACTTTGATCGATTAATCACGAACATGCATGTGACACAAGGAAGCATATGCGTGGCTACAAAAGATCGATCCAAAAAGATGGGCCAATGCACACTTTCCTGGCAGGAGGTACACAATGTTAACCACTAATTGTTCCGAGAGTTTAAATACATTATTCAAGGAAACACGTGAACTCCCCATCACTAGTTTAATTGACAACACTAGAAGAAAGGTTGCTCAATGGTTCTATAACCGTAGAGAAGAATCTTCAAAAAGGTCAGGTTTTCTAACACCTTATGTCATTAAAGAGATTGATGAAAGGAGAGAAAGAACTCGATTATATTCGGTATTCCCATATTCACAAACGGAAATGGAAGTACAGACAATAGCTTCTTCGTATATTATTGATTTGGATAGGCGAAGTTGCATCTGCGGTGAGTTTTAAATTTCAGGAATTCCTTGCTCGCATGTTATTGCAGTCATCATATATCGAAACATTGATCCATACCGTTACCGCGAGCATTATTTTCTAAGGGAAACCTGGGAGGCCACTTATATGGATCGTATTTACCCATGTCGAAGTAAGAAATTTTGGCCTAATGGTGACAAAATTTTCGGAGTTCTACCTCCTCGTAGCCTTGTGCAGCCCGGGCGAAGAAAAAAGGCACGCATAGAGTCCAAACATACTGGGAGGGTGAAAAATAAATGCAGCAGATGCAAACAGCTTGGGCATAATAGGAGGTCTTGTAGAATGCCACCGGCTACTAATTCCTAAGTGTAAATAGTGGTTGTGTAAATATTTTTAAAGGAAACAATGTTAATGTTAATGTTAATGTTAATGTTAATGTTAATGTTAATGTTAATGTTAAGCTATTTTGCAGAATTGTAATGAAAAAATTTGTTACGCTATTTTGCAAAATTGTAATCTAAATCCGTCCGACCGCACCCGACCCATTAATATAAAACTCCCCGGTGGAAGTTCAAACATCTCAACACCACATTTCATTTCTCTCTCGCTCCTTGCGTTCTGTCTCTGTGGAATTCCGCTTCCATTCTCCGGTGCCCGTTCAAACTCTCCGGTTCCAGTTCAAACTCCCCGATGCCAGTCAAAACCCCCCGGTGCGAGTTAAAACATCTCAACACCAGCTCAACACCATCTCAACGCGATTTTCGACCTAAGTAAGTTTTATAGATTTCTTAAATTCTGTGTCGCTATCGTTTCTTTCGATCTATCTAGGGTTTTTGCCTTTTTTCGTGCACGATCTCGTTTAAATTCGGGCCTGATAGGGTTTAGGGTTTTAGGGTTTACCATTTAAGCAGAGGTAATGTTTGTTTGTATCATCACACATGTTTCAATCCATTTCATCTATTAGTTTAAAATCGCTGTATTACAATGCATTTGGTTGTTAACCTAAGGAATTTTTTTCAGTTAACGATGGCTTCAACTGGTGAATCATCAAGCGATACTTCTGCAAGAACCCGTGCGTTGATGCGAGGAAGAACCAAGAGAATGAACTGGAAAAACAACGTTTCACAGTTTAAAAAATTTATTGCAAGTGTGTCGCTGAGTGTGGAAGAAGAAACGCTTATTCGGAGCTCCCCCTTTGCGTGGGTTTTGGACATTCCAGATATTACCCATGTCAGACCCCTCGTTCAGAATATGTTTGATAATTGGGACTGCACGGAGAAATGTTTTATATTCCAAGACAAGAAATTGCATTTCACAAAGACGGATGTCTCCCTCATCCTTGGTCTACCAGATGATGGACTTGAAGTTCCTATGAATAATGAAGCTCCCTCTGGACAGCTATATTTGCAATATTTCGTGGAAGCTGATTGCTCTAACAAGCATCTGGAGGATTTATTGAAGACTTCCAGATCTCCAAATAATTTAGGATCTGCAAAACTTTATTGTCAGTTGTTTATTTTATATTTTTTCTCTTGTGTATTTTTTACTACCACCAGCAGTAAGCCTAGAATAGCTATGCGATCACTTATAGATTATGTAGAGGATTTTGATAACTTAGGCAGGTACAATTGGTGCGAAGCACTTTATACGTACATGACTCCTCAAATGGAGTCAATTAGTATGGGAGTCACATTGCGACCAAAAGCAGACGTTATAGGTGGATCTACGAGACCAATGCTTAAGGGTTTCACACACTTATTGGCTGTGAGTGAATATATTTTATGTCTTCCGTAAATAGTATAGATAAATCTGTCTATTAACAACTAATCTTTTCATTCCAGGTATGAATGTGTGAGCATTTGTGTATCCTACCTCTACATGTCCCTCATGCTTTGCCAAGAATGCTGAGATGGAGGTGGAGTTCCACAAATGTAAGGGTCGTTAAGAAGATGGTAGATGGTCTCGTACCTGACAAAATCATTGTCGATCTAATTCCAGCACAGTCAGAGCTGCATCTGGTACACACCGCTTCCCCACCTAGATTTTCTGCATCAACTCCTCGACCCGAAACTCAGGTCGACGCAAGAGGAATGGCCTGTCCAGTATGCCAGGAGAATGCAGAAATTGTATCTACTCTAAGCACCAAGCTAGTTGAAGCAAGGTGTGATTTTGAAAGCACCTCCCTACTTAATGAAGCGACCATCAAACAACAAGAAAAGACAATACAGAAGCTTCTTCAAGAGTTAGAGGAGGTCAGGAACAGGAAGGACAACGAGATAAGTGAAAGGGATGATATAATTGCAAAAAAAAAAGCATTAATCGCTGAAAAGGACAGTTTAATACTGGAGCTTTAACTCAATTTACAATCTCGGGATGTAGAGGGGTTACAATCACAGCCTATACAAATGAAACCCAATGACCTTCTTACATACGAAGGTTTGTGTGAGGAAGAAGACTCTTGACTCTATCACCTCCTAGCCTTAGAAGCCTCCCTCCGCATGGTTTCAAACATCCCTAAAAGAAGGAGAGTTGAAACTCAAATTGTCCCAAGAAGGCTATTGAGTATCCCTCAGAGACCTAATATCTCTCTGCAAAACCAAACATTGGCGAGTCGGCCAGATAAAAGGGAAATCAATTGCGAGGAGGGTGAACCCGAAATATCGATCTACCACACAAGTCTCCACGGACAAACAACCAACACTGAAAGTCAGCAGAGGATATTGGAGGTGAGCATAAGTTATCTGTCGATCCTATTTTTGAGACAAAATATTTACGGCGAACAATTTTATTTTGTATACAAAGAAACTTATAAAGAATTCACGATAAGATGGATCCAAACATCGGGGAGTGTTTATTGAAACTAAAAAAAAATAGAGTAAGACAGTCTTATATTCTTTGTATATACCTTTCATCTTATGTTTTGAGAGTTGCTAATAACCCTTTCCTTGTGTAGTGTGTGATGTCGAGACGATGTGGAAGGCCGATGCTATTAATTTATACATGGACTCTGTCCTTACAATATTTGATTGGAATGTTATGAAACATGGGGATTGCATAAGCGCGTATTTTTCGCCTTAGTGATCGTGCAAGGTGGTGATAAAGGCGTACTAGAACTCAATTTTACGTGAAAATGGATTCGGTAAGTTTTTGGCCCTTTTGCAGGAATTGTAAACTTTACGGCCGGTGTTTGTGATTTTTTATACACAGGATATGTTTAATATTATGTACGCCCAAGCATTCGAGCAAACTTTTAAAACCCCAGGCAATCCAATCAGATACATATTTTGTCCAATAATCCGTGACAAGCACTGCCACCTACTAGTGGCCAACTTGGAAAATTCAGAGTTCATCCACTACAACTCCTTGTCCGTCAGGAAGGCTTACACTACTCAATTTGAAGAAACAGTAAGCATTAGATTAGATTTCAGCTAAATAAACCGTTTGTGTATGGAGGATTCATAGCATTTATTTCGGTCCCAGGTTGAATTCTTTAAAAAGATGCACCCTTCGTATTATGATAACTGGCATCCTGGCCTGGCTGAAAAATTTTGTAATGCAAACTTTTTCGTGCGTCGAGTCCAGGGTCCCAAACAAAGCTCTTCGTAAGACATCTAATAATCTTTGTAAATACCATATTTTATAAGCTAGCAATGGACTAATAATTTTTAATTTTTTACAGCTATGATTGCGCATTTTTTATAATACGATACATTGAGAGCCTACTATTTGGGTACCCTAAAAGATTCAGACAGCAGGATATGAGGAGCTTCAGATTCGTGGTGGGGAGTAGAATAATGCGCAACTCACAATTTTGTTTGCAATTATGACTGTGCTGTATAGTGGAATATGTTGTAAGACTATACAGAGTTTTAGATATGTAACTACACCAAGGTGCCTGCCTATAAAAGTCATTAGTCAACTGCAAAGGTGTTTGCAATCTGTGTAGTATCTGTACAATTATGGAATATATATACTTTGTTAAATATTTCAACCACTTCGACTTTACGATTTTGTGATGGGATTTGTACGTGGTGCTGGGAATTAAATTTCCAGGATCACCGTGTTCCTGGAATTAAGATTCCCAACACCACCTTATTTCTCGGCCAGTTCGCAAATGGACGTGGTCCTGAAAATTATATTTCCAGGACCACTGTGTTCCTGGGATTTAAATTCCCAGCACCAGACTTTTTTTGGCGATTGAATCATGCGTAGTCGAGAATTCACTTTCCAAAGACCATCGTGTTCTGGAATTAAGATTCCCAAAGACCACCTTATTTCTCGGCCAGTCCCCAAATGGGCGTGGTCACGAATTAAATTTCGAGGACCACGTGTTCCCTGGATTTAATTCTCAGACCATATTTTTCTCGGCCAGTTCGAAGCATGCGTGGTCTTTGAATTCACTTGCAACACCACCTTCTTCCCAGGATTAAGATTCCCAAAGACCACCTTATTTCTCGGCTTCGCAAATGGGCGTGGTCACGAGAATTATATTTCAGGACGTGTTCTGGGATTTAAATTCTAACACCACAATTTTTCTCACCATTTATCATGCGTGGTGCTTTGGGAATTCACTTACCTAACACCACCGTGTTCTGGGATTAAGATTCCCAAAGACCACCTTATTTCGGCGATTCGCCAAATGGGCGTGGTCTTTGAGAATAAAATTTCAGACCGTGTTCTGGATTTAATTCCCACCACATTTTTCTCGGTCGATTCGAAAGCATGCGTGGTCTTTGAATTCACTTGCCAACACCACCGTGTTCCTGGGATTAAGATTCCCAGCACCACCTTATTTCTCGGTCAGGTCCCAAATGGACGTGGTCCTGGGAATTAAATTTCGAGGACCACTGTGTTCCTGGGAATTAATTCCCAGCACCACATTTTATCTCGGCGATTCAGCTGCGTGGTCTTTGAGAATTCACTTACCACCCGTCTTCACGGGATTAAGATTCCCAGCACCACCTTATTTCTCGGTCAGGTCCCAAATGGACGTGGTCTCGAATTAAATTCGAGGACCCGTGTTCACGAATTAATTCGCACCACATTTTATCTCGGTCGATTGAAATTATGCGTGGTCTTTGGGAATTCACTTACCAGCACCACCGTGTTCCTGGGATTAAGATTCCCAGCACCACCTTATTTCTTGGCCAGTTCGCAAATGGACGTGGTGTTGGGAATAAAATTTCTAGGACCACTGTATTCCTAGAATTTAATTCTCAGCACCACATTTTCATAAATCAGGCCCCGTGCCAAGTGGCACGAGGCCAAAACTGGGAGGTAGGAGGATAAGAAGGAAGTTTGCTCGACGCAACAACATGTGAAGCCGTTAGGTCTTTCAGTCGATGTAAAGATTTCGGAATTTGGACTCCTGTAGGTCCATCAATGGGTTTCGGTCAAAACCCATTGATGGACCTAGTCACCTCAACTTCGGTCCAAACCAACTCCAGTGGTTTTGGGACTTGCCCCTCTGTGTATCGTGTCCAAAATTTCTGATTTTCAAGGCAGGATTAGGTTTACACAGCCAATTTTGAATCGATCCCGTGCCAGTGGCGCGGCGGTGGCAGGAGGTAGGAGGATCAGAAGGAAGTTTGCTCGACGCAACAACATGTGAAGTCGTTAGGTCTTTCAGTCGATGTAAAGAATTCAGAATTTAGACTCCTGTAGGTCCATCAATGGGTTTCGGTCAAACCCCATTGATGACCCTAGTCACCTCAACTTCGGTCCAAACCAACTCCAGTGGCTTTGGGACTTGACCCTCTGTGTATCGTGTCCAAAATTTCTGGTTTTCAAGGCAGGATTAGGTTTACACAGCTAATTTTCAGAAATTAATCCCCGTGCTAAGTGGCACGCGCCCAAAACTGGGAGGTAGGAGGATCAGAAGGAAGTTTCCTCGACGCAATAACATGTGAAGCCGTTAGGTCTTTCAGTCGATGTAAAGAATTCGGAATTCGAACTCCTGTAGGTCCATCAATGGGTTTCGGTCAAAACCCATTGATGGCCCTACACAGGACCACTGTGTTTCTGGGATTAAAATTGCCAGCACCACCTTATTTCCGGGCTGTTTGAAAGTGTACATTGTACTGGAAATTGAAATCCCAGGACCACTGTGTGTTCCCTGGCCAGTTCTAAATTGTACGTAGTCCTGAGAATTGAAATCCCAGGACCACCTTATTCCTCAGCCATTTCGAAATTGTACGTGGTCCTGGGAAATAAATTCCCAGGACCACTATGTTTATGGGATTATAATTACCAGCACCACCGTATTCCTCGACCAGTTCAAAATTGTACGTGGTCCTGGGAATTAAAATCCCAGGACCATTGTGTTCCTGGGATTTTAATTCCCAACACCACCTTATTTCTCGGCGAATGATGCGTGTCTTTGGGACTTTAATTCCCAGCCTGTTGTGTTCTCGAGTTAAATTCCTGCCGTATTGCTCGGGCAGCTCGAAATTGTACGTGACCCTGGGAATTAAAATCCCAGGACCATTGAGTTCCTCGGATTTTAATTCCCGGCACCACCTTATTTCCGGGTTGTTTGAAAGTGTACGTGGTACTGGGAATTGAAATCCCAGGACCACTGTGTGTTCCCCGGCCAGTTCTAAATTGTACGTGGTCCTGGGAATTGAAATCCCAGGACCACTGTGTGTTCCCCGGCGAGTTCTAAATTGTACGTGGTCCTGGAAATTGAAATCCCAGGACCACCTTATTCCTAAGCCATTTCGAAATTGTACGTGGTCCTGGGAAATAAATTCCCAGGACCACTGTGTTTCTGGGATTATAATTACCAGCACCACCGTATTCTGGCCGATTCGAAATTATGCGTAGTCACAGGAATTAAAATCCCGAGACCATTGTGTTAAAGATTTTAATTCAAACCTTATTTCTCGGCGATTCGAAATTATGCGTGGTCTTTGGGACTTTATTTCGATACACCGTATTCTGGGCGATTCGAAATTATGCGTGGTCACGGGAATTAAAATCGAGGACCATTGAGTTCACGGGATTTTAATTCTCGGCACCACCTTATTTCTCGCCTGATTCGAATTACATAGTCTTTGTGACTTTAATTTCCACCACCACCGTGTTCTGGAGTTAAATTCGGCACCACCGTATTTCTCGGTCGATTCGAAATTATGCGTGGTCTTTGTCAGTATTCAACAATATATTATATAACATTTATTAAAGCTCAACACAAACAATAAACATATTTCTGATCCTTTGTTGATCTATGGAAGCGATATTTACAAATTAGCAAATTCATTAATTACAACAATGCATTGTCATACTGCCACCTGAACTTTTCTAAAATTACATCAGGAAGAACTCATCCCTTAAAATTAAGACAGAGACATCTATTCTGAATTTGGTCATGTCTGCTTGTTTGAAGTCCATCTTCTCACCATAAAGCAGACATCTCATGTATTGCATCACAAAGAAGGCACAATCATTGCTGTAAACATGCAAAGAAAAATTTTATATTTCAATTCAAAAGTATAATTTTCACGTTCAGTATTTTCCTTTTAGTACCTTGCCACTTGTTGGGGACAATCAGTTGTAACAGAAACCCAGCTGTCGATGGGGTAATAGGCTTGTAAACATGGATGAATTGCTGCAAGCTCCTTAGGTGAATATCCTTTAAATTGGGATACCTATAATTACACAATGACTAAGTTAACATAACTATTCATTAACAGATAACTAAGTTAAATTGATGGAATATCCATATTTTAAATATTTAACTACTCACCACTGCTTCAAAATTAGCTTTTGATCTTCCACAATATGAAATGGAGTTGTAATGATTGAAACTCATTGCTTTTGTGTCGATACACAACAGGTGAAAGTGAGTTTGATCAGTATTTAGAGGTATAAAAATATATCTAACCTCTCCATCATTCATGTCCGTGTTTATGATTTGTGTTGTGGCAGTCTTCCACGACAATCTTAATGTTGACTGAAATTGTGTGTAGAGGAAAAAATATTTAAACAATTAGTATAACATCAAATGTCATGAAAATACAAGATAATTTAACTCCCTTACAATGAACAGGGATGAGCAATACACAGACTTGTTATATGACCTACATGAAGAGGAGGCCCCCCTAAAAAGAATTGAGCAAAATGTATCGATAACCTCCCCATCTACGTAAGCAGATCCATTAACTCAGTATAAAGAATTGAGTTAATGAAAAGGACCTTCCTCCCAAACATAACTTTTGTTATCGACCTACAAAAAATTTAATTGTAAATAAATATTTGCACTTTATAATATTGTAATAAAATTTTTGAATGTAATGGTGGATGTAACTACCATACTTTATTTTTTCTAAACTTTTTAGCAAGTAGGTCACATCATCTTGTTTACGGTTCTTTCTTAGCCTTACAATTTTTCTTGACATACTATAATACAAAAATAATATTAGTTATTTAAATAAAATAACACAAACTAATTTTGGGAAGTATTCTGACTAACCGCAATGACTTCCATTCTCATTTGGTTGAGTTTATCAATTATTACTTCATCTCTGTCAAGATCTTTTTCATCTTCTTTCAAAATACAGATAGTATCCCTCGCTTGCAATTCATCCATACCAATTTTTTGTTTGCCTTTCTTGTCAAATACTTCTGCTTCTTTTACAGCTTTATCAGGTTGTCCTTCTAATAACTCAACATCAGAAATTTCTGTCTTTTTTCTTTTGCTTTGAGGTACCAATTTTGCCCACAGTGGACTATCAACGGGAGTATCCCTGTAATCATAGCGGGTTCTATCTCACCGTCTTGTTCTGCTGGCAATTGGTTCCGGTTGAGGTTGAGGGTCAACTTCGGGCTTATTTGGTTCAGCCTCCATACCTTCTCTTCCTATAATTTCCATTAGTTCTTTTACCCTTTCAGTTAGTGTCATGTTTTCCATTCTTAATTCTTTGAGTTGTCTCTGATAAACTAAACACTCATGACATTCACTAGCTAGGTATTTTTCTTGTATAGTTTGTGATGATGATGTCTCTATTGGATGAGGAGTATTTTCAATATAATAGTCAACCTTATCAAGCAATATATTTTCACTACGGGTACATACTAGATCAACAATGACCTATCAAAAAATCAACAATTATTTAGATAACGAAAATGAAAAAAAGCTAAGTTGTGGTCTTCTATTTACCTGTTCAGGGGAGACTTGCTCCAATAAATTCTTGACCTTGCTAATATGTGAAGGAGTTGCCCTCCACTTATTTATTCGTGGGTCTTCGGTATTGTACGGTCTCTGGATTGGGACATGTTCCAGAAACCAAGCCTGCTCATATCGAAAGTGAAAAGACCTAACCCAGTATGCATATACGAAATCCCTAGTCACACGTAAATATTATCCATTATACACAAGGTCGTAACGCCAGGCAACAATTTATTTTATTCCGTCCCGATTAGCAGTCTCAACTACACACTTAACCCTCAAAACCTGAAGAAAAATAAAACATCAAATCATCTCCCCTCAATCTGGAAACCCTGGTCCATAGATGCCCCGGACAATGTGTGTCATGCTCATCATCATCTCCTCAGTTACACCACCTCCGCTTCATGCGTCTCAATCGGGGTATCCTGTTCCCTACCTGAAATTATTATGTGACATCATGAGTTCACAGCCCAGTAAGTAGATCAATGACAGGGATATAACACAGGGAGGAGAAATTCAGAAGGAAACAAATAACTCTACATCTGTAATGTAAACTACTGTAGCTCAACATACATTTTCGGTTACACTTTCTGTAAGTCAATATGAAACATAACCAATACTTTAAATCAACATATCATTAAAAGAAGTACAGCTGACCCAATCATGCCTTTCTGTTACGCTAACTGCACCTAAACATAAACACTCGTGGTACCTCACCTTGTGCATTTAAAATGCTGAGCCAGTCAAATACCTTATTTTCTTGTGAAATCCTGAGGTACCTCTAGGAAGAAACTAAGGGAATCACCATCACCATCAACATCTGTCAATTTGGGTGGGCCTCCCGAGCTCAACCCGGGAGCCCAACCGTCGAGCACCACTAATGCTCACGTCGTACATACAGGTTAGCTAACTAAGAAATTCTCATTTTCTATCATACTGATCACGAAAGATAACATAGAACATCATGTGTGGGCAGTATATATATATATATATATATATATATATATATATATATATCTAACCTCAGGTAGATGATAATATAACTTATCCACATAACATCGAGACAATAGAATCATTAACATTTTGCTAAAAACAATAACATTAAACATCATGGGTGAACAAATATATATAACTATATATAGCATCTAACCTCATACACAGGTAGATGGTAATTACACACATATACATATAGCATCTAGCCTCATACACAGGTAGATGATAATTACTCAATATACATATAACATCTAACCTCATACACAGGTAGATGGTAATTACTCACATATACATATAGCATTTAACCTCATACACAGGTAGACGATATTTATCACATATTATAAATCATTTACAGCATTAAGAAAAAGTTATAAAGAATTAACTAAACATGCTGACTGAGAACAATTATAGCAGGAATCATCTATAGATATAATGCTCGTATATCAAATTTTACATCCACTCTAGCTAATTCTTTTCAAACAAACTACTCCTTACATTTATTAAACCTTTATCTGGCTATTAACTGGAACTTTAAACCTCTTATACATTGCGCGACATACTCAATTCGTACGGACCCCATCATGTGGATACCCCGTTATTACCGTCCTACCGAATGAATTCCACCATACCTATTCCCGCATAAATTCATCAAACGATCCTAAAATCCTAATCCGATCCCCTTCTCTTCCACCAACACCCCTCGGTTTACCCGCTTCCTTTTCCCTTGCCCTCACCCTTCAATACCCCTAATTCCACCGATTTCAATCCTTCCCCATCGAGAACCCCCTTTACAGCTCCAAGATTGAAAGCCTAAATCCCTTCCCGTGACCTCTCGACTGACACCTCCTCCTAGCCGTCGGGTAGTCAACTCCACCGTTTTCCCTAGCTCAACCCATCCCCAACCATACCGATACTCCACCGCGGAAAACTGCCAGAACCTACTCGAGAAATCCCACTCACCGGCACACTTCAATCCTAAACGCCCCGACTCCACCTCGCCGTGACCGTCCCAACGAAAAATCCACTGGATTCACCGCCCTCGACAACCCTAGCCAAGGACTACTCACGCCGGAACCCTAAAGCTCAGGACCGATTCAAATCCCGAAATCCCGACTCCATAACCTCCTCCTTGCCGACGGGAAACCCCAGCTCCACCGGTTTCCTTATCTCATTCCATTCCCTAATACCAAAAATCCACCACTGCCTCCTGCGAGGACTCACGCCGGAAACCTAAACTCAGTACCGATTCCATCCCGAAATCCCGACTTCATCCCGCCGCTAAAACCCCAAACGAAACTCGCTAAACCCTCCGCCCATGCCAGCCCTAGCCAAAGACTACTCACCGTGAAGAGGAAGAAGGAAGGTCGGTGTAGCTCCGGCAGGTTGGCGTCGACTCCGGCGGCAAGGATTTCGGCGTTCACTTCTCGCGGCTTGCGAAGGCGAGAAAAATAAAAAAGCAGAAATATATATATATATATATATATAGGGTTCGGCCGATTAATTAGGGTTTAGGTTTTTTTTTTTTTTTTCGAGACTTGACAGAAAGTGTTACATACTTACGTAAATATAAAAGAAAAAATTATTTAGTAAGAAAGAACTTACAGCCAAAAGGCCGACAAATCCCTTTAGGTAAGGAAGTCGCCTATTCTGCGCAACTGTATTAGTATATGAATATATATCTCCAATAGTAGGCAATTGTGGAGCCATAAATTGATGGATGGCTTCGACCCAATTGAAACTATCTATGTTGTCAAAATCATCTACAATATCTACAAGACCTATGGGGACCTTATATGTAGTAGTACAGAACAACACACAAGCAAATATATACAATACATACAACTTACAAAATACCAAAACATCTTCATCGACTTCTACTCTAGTAGAAAAGGTTTTAAGCAAAAACTCTAACCTCGATCTAGTTGGTTCTTTTTTGGAGAATTGAGAATTGAAAAGAGCACCTAATGCATTAGTTGAATTCATAGGAACATAAGCCCCTCTATCTGCAATACCGAGCAAAAGGGACACATCTCTTCTGGTGAAAGCAGCTGACACAATTGAAAACTTAAAGCTTTGACTTGTCGAATCCCAACTTTGAAATATATTGACCAATATGCCACGGATTTGTGGAATGTCTTGTATATTCGAAAAAACAGCAAATGGGGTTTGTTTAATGATCTCTCTGTGCCTTTCATGTAAACAAACTGACAGACGTTGCTTTCCTTTAGCACTTGGACCTCCAAAAAATTCAATAAAGTGGCCTAAAACGCTGGTCCATTGCAGTTTCTTCGCACACTCATTATTTCCCTATCACTTTGAAAATACAAAATTTATTCCTTCATTTTGTCATTGTAAAAAACAAATTTCAGATTCGACAATTCTTTGCAATAATGCTGTTAAAAAAACTTTAGGACTCTATTTATCTAATTCATATACAGATTGAAGAGATCGTCCATTTGTATTTTAATGTTTGAAACCATTCCAAAACCATAACGGAAAAATCATTTTAAACATATGACATACTTCATATTGGACTAAAGCAAGGAATGCGACACATACCTTGGCCGGTGAAGGAGAGGTTGAACCGGATGCTTGACTCATTCTGCAACATAGAATGGTAGAAAAAAAACCAATGAGATGTACGTCTTTCAACGGAAATCCTAAAACCGAGTAAGAAATGGGTAAAACTCTAGTTAAATGAGAGGACGACACCATATTACCTCGAAGCGTCTCGACAAAATTCCAAGAACTCGGAAGCTAACGGAATGAAGCTGGAGGAAAAATGGAGTCTAAGCTTTTCCAAGTTTTTGTGCTCTCGAAGATTTCCCGGAAGCTGAAGACACGAAGACGCTAATGTGGTGACTTATTTGGATGGGATGTTTCGATGGCTCAGGATTTGGAAATGTTGCTCAGATGCATACGGGATCTCTGCATTAAAAGCGTTGTTTGGCGGGAGGGGTATTTTGGGAATTATGCGTGCGATTTGGTAATTCTGAAAGTATAGTGCGTGTTTTGGGCATTTCGAAACTTTAGCAGCTGTGTTTGGTAAATTGTCGATCTTAAAATGGACAGTAATTGGAGTCTCCATGTAGCGGTTGATAAGTCCTACGACATAAAGAATATCTGATCTTGTGCATGTTAGGTATCACCGGCTCCCAACTAAACTCTTAAAGAGTGTTGGATCAACTTTTTCTTCTTCATTGTGCTTTGATAGTTTGACTCCACATTCTATTAAGTAATTAGGAGCTTACTATTATTCATCTTGAACTTCTTTAATATTTCTTTTGTATAACTTTCTTATGAGATGAAAATTTCATCTTCCCCTCAATTAACTTTAATGCCCAAATAGTATGTCATGAGTCCACTATCAGTCATCTCAAACTCTTTAGTCATTGCTTCTTTGAATTTTTCTAACATGCGTAGATTACTTCCAGTGAAAATCAAATCTTCGACGTACAAACATATGATCAGATATTTTTATCCTTATTCCTAGTGTATAGAGCATGTTCATAGGGACATTTGATAAAATCTTTTTCTTGAAAGTACTTGTCTATTTGACTGTCTATTTGACTATCTCATGCCCTTGGTGCTTGTTTCAACCAATATAGAGTCTTTTTTAATTTTAGGTTTTTATCTTCTTAGTCTTTAACTTTGTAACCTGATAGTTACTAAATATAAACTTCTTCAAAATTTCCTTTAGGAAGGTAGACTTCACATCCATTTGATATATTCTCTATTTATTTTGAGCTGTAAAAAAATTAATTAGTTCAATAGTTTCTAATCGAGCAACAGGAGCAAATACATCATCATAGTCAATGTTAGTTCTTTGACTGTAACCTTTCACCAACAATCTTGCCTTATACCTTTCAACTTCACCTTTGGCATTTTTTTTTTCTATACCTACTTCACCCCAATCGCTTTGTGTCATTCAGGAAGTGGAGTTAGCTCTCATGTGTCATACTTCTTGATTGCCTTGATTTCTTCATCCATAGCATTTTTCCAGTTTTTGCTCTTTATAACTTCTTAGAAATCCATGTGCTCGTAATCAACAAAGAGTTAAAAGAGAGTAAGATTATTCTAATTCTTAGTAACCTCATAAAGTTCTTGCTGTGGTACTTTTTCACTTGAAGTTTCACTAGAAATCAATGTGGGTGAGACTCCTTGAGTACTTGAAGTTGATGTTACCGGTGGAGTAGTAAACTTCTCTCTGGTTTGCTCCATCCTTAGCTGCTCCACATTTTCTTCTTCAAAGTATGCAAAAAAGTTATAATCTTGATCATGTGATCCCCAATTCTATTCTTCTTTCTCGTCAAATATAATATCCTAACTGATGATTATCTTTCCAGTATTTAGGTTGTATAGCTTGTACCCTTTGAAGTTGGTGTCATAGCCAATGAAGATAAACTTCTTGCTTTTATCATCCAACTTTCTTCTTGCTTCATCAGGCATATGAATGTGAGCTATGCCCTCAAACACTTTCAAATGAGAGATGTTAGGCTTTCTTCCACTCCATGCTTCTTGTGGTGCTTTCTCCCATATACTTCTTGTTGGAGATCGACTAGCTAAATATACTGCACATGCAACCACTTATGTCCAAAATTCCTTTGGTAGCCTCTTGCTTTTGAGCATGCTCCATTTTGTTGAGGGGATCTTGAAACTGTTATAGGTTATCATATTCCGTTGGCTTCACAAAATTTGTGAAATTCCTTCGAGGTAAATTCTCCTTCTCATTCAGATCGCAAGGTTTAATCTTGAAACCACCTTCTTTTTCGACAATAAGCTTAAATTTCTTGATTACTTTAAAAATCTTCGATTTTTTACTTCGAGAAATATACCCATATTTTTTTTGAGAAAAATCACCTATAAAGAGAAGAAAGTAGTTACTTTTACTAAGCAAGCTTGACTTTATTGGGCCACAAACACCTATATGCATGAGCTCAAGCAACTTTTGGGTTCTTGAACATGACCCCTTTGGAGACTTTTTGTAAAATGCTTCCCAAGCAGACAATCTTCATATAATTGGTTAGAATGTTTGATCTAAGGTAGTCCTTTGACCATCTCTTTCTTTGAAAGTAATGTTGGTGCAACAATGTCCCAAGTACTTATGTATTTTAATGCTTGGATAATTATTTATAGTTAGATAATATTTGTGATCTAACTGTGAATGTGTTAAGTGACAGGAAAATTCAAATATGAAGTCTTGGCAAAGAGAAGTCCAAGGGTGAATCTTGGCAAGAAAAGTCCAAGAGGAGGTCTTGGTAGTGTAAGCCCAAGCATGTAGTCTTTGCGGCATAAAGTCCAAGGGGACCTTGGAAAAAGAAGTCCAAAGGCAAATTCTTGGCGACGTAAAGTCCAAGCAGACTTTGGCAAAGAAGAAACCCAAAGCATGACGAAACCGAAGGAAGCTTTTGAAGGCAAGCACAAAGATGAAAGAGTCGTGGACTCAGAGGAATCTTGGAGGCACAAGGCTAATGGAGAAGCTAGAAGGTTATGTCTAGGCTTAGGGTATGGTTTTAAGTATGAATTAATCATATTTAAGATGTGTCAGTTGAACTGGTCTCGAGTATTCAGCACTCGAGATTCGGAAGACATTAGTAGTCGACTGGGGTTATACCCCAGTCGACTGGTGGTAGTCAACTATGGATCAAACTGTCGAACGTAAGCTGGCAGTCGAACTGGTGTGCAACACCAGTCGACTGATCAACATGTCTCGACAAAAGTGCTCGTTTCTAACAGACTTGAACTCAGGTCTAGAAGCTGAGCCAAGGTCGGCGATCATTGCCATTATGGGCGGTCATTGCCGCACTAATAGTAGTTAGTCGATCAGTCAGCTAAGGAGACATCAGTCGACTAATGATTGTGGTTGTCGATTGGTCAAGTAAATGTTGAGCCGTGACGATTGCAATCAGGCTTCGTCAGAAGTCGTTGGATTTGGTCAACAGTAGCAACAGTCGACTGATGGTATGCACCAGTCGACTACTATTGGGCTCAACGGGCAAAAACAATCTTTCTCTATAAATAGAAGCTAGGGAAGCTTGGAAGAGGTTAATGCTTTCGTTCTAAACGATCATACTCATCTCCTCAAGTCCTTCCCTTAAGCTTTCAAGTATTCTAACCTCTTCTTCCTAAGCTCAAATCCATTACCTTGTTAGAAGAAGAGGAGTGATTGTAAGAAGGTTTTTCCACCTTGGTGTATTATATTGCATCAAAAGAAGATTTTAGTGGAAAATTACTAGGGGTGATCCGCTTTACGGATTGCCGTAAAGTAGGAGTGTCATCTCCGAACCACGTTAAAGAGTTTTGTTAGCATTGCATTCTTTATTTTCTATTTCAATTGTAATTTTCTATTGTTCCGCTAACGAATTCTTATAGAAAATGAAGAATTGCTATTCAACCCCCCAGCCAATCCTCAACGGTCCTACAAGTAACTCTAATTCTCTAAAATTGAGATGCTCAAATCGAAGATGTCAAAGCTAAGTGATGTCTTTGCAACACGCTTTGAGACACTTGGAAATATCATTTTGTATATTAAGCAAGAATATTTTATTCCTTTAGCAAGATCGACATTGGCACTTTAGCAATCAAGCGATCAATATTATCTTTCAAAAGAATATATTATCTTTTAATCGAATAGCATATCCTTTTTTCAAGAGTTGTCCTAAACTCAAAATGTTGTTCTTCATCTTTGACACAAAGTAAACATTCAAAATAAATGATGTTTTCCATTCTTTAAGTAGATGAGAATGTTGCCTTTTCCTTTCATGTCGATCTTGATTCATCTCTGAAAGATACATTGCCTCCAATTGATTCATTCAATTCTACAAACAAGCTTCTTTTTTCACACATATAATTGCTTGCACCAGTATCAAAATATCACATTATTGTATCTTCGTCTCTTTCATTATCTTTATATGCTAGCAATAAGGTATCATCTTCTTTCTTCCATATAATTTACTTTTTTATATACTTTATTCTTAAATGATCTACATTCTTTAGCGTAACATTCAAATTTGTTACAATTGCAATGCTTAAGTTGAGATTTATCGTGCCTCAAATTTGTATGTCCTCTTCCTCTTCGTTTTGTTGAGTGGTCTCCTTTTTCATTGTTGTTGTCGGAATCCCATACTTGCTCACTAAAGCAGCCTCGTCTTTGTCCATGATCTTTACCATGTTAATTTTTATTGTAACTTTCATTTTTCTTAGTTGGTTGAAGATAAGTCTTGAGTAGTTATTGAATAATCTATTCATTTATTTTCTTCTTTTTTTTTTGAGAGCTTGTAATGAGCCCAAGAGTTGCTCTATTGTCATGGTTTGTAAATCCTTGGTTTCTTAGATAATAATTGCAATACTATCAAATCTTGAATCCAATGACGAAGAATTTTCTAGATAATGGTTACTTCTTTTAGCTTCTTATCATTTCTCTTTAGTTGATTGGAAATGGTGAAAACTCTAGAAAAATAATCGGATATCAACTCGCCTTCTTTCACACAAAGAGTATCAAATTGACTTTTTAATATTTGAAGATATATCTTTTTTACCTTCTCTTCTCTAATAGGAGATTTGAAGTTTTTCCAGTGCTTGTTTGACCAAAGTAGCACTTGATATATTTTTTTCAAAATTATCATCATTTAAAGCTTAGTAAATGAGGAAGAGTCTTTTTTTTGTCCCTTTTTCTTGAATGTCTTAAGTCATTCTTTTGAACTTGAGAGACCATTGATTCATCACTATAGTTTTTTTCCATAACCTCCCAAGTATCATGATTCATGAGGTCGAAAGAGTACCTTCATTTTAATGCTCTAATTATCATAGTTATTTGTCTTAAGCATTGGAATTTGAAAGGAAATCATACCTCCATTTGCCATTGCTCTTATATAGAAACCAATCGAACTCTGATATCACTTTGTTGGAATGAAAAATTTATGGAAGAAGAAATAAGAGAATTTAACTTTCTTGAAACCCCTTGACCGTGTTACAATATGAAACTTTATATTCTATTTATACTAGTTTCTCCTCCTAATCAATGATTAAGATTAAGATTATGCTAACACATACTTAATCTAATGATTATTAGAATTTATCTAGAAGTCTTTAAACTATTCCAAATAAAATTTAAAATTTTCCCTCCTCTTATTTATCCTCCCTTGCATCCTCCCAAACAAACCCTAAGTAACATAGATGGAAACATACTAAGTCAAGATTAAACAATCCCCTGAACTTGCATCTAGAGTCGATCCGTTGTATTTTAAGATCTTGAACGAAATATATTAGTTGGGTCCTATCCAAAGTGATTTTTTACATAAAATTTTTTTTGGATCATAAATAAAATTTTTGATAATATTAAAAATTTATGAGTCCTGAGCAGTCACCCCAATAGACTTGGTCCACGGCCGACTATGCTTGTATCCAGACTCAATTTTAAATATGTATGAAAAAAAACATGTAGCATCATCAAGAAGAAGTCACCATTTTGACCTTAAGTTTCTACCAAAGTATCTACTCAATGCAATATTTAATATACAACACAGGTGAAAAAAGACGCTTGCTCCTCTCACGTGCTCCTAATCAAAGAGACAGATAAATTGAATGGATGTGAGCGTAGACTATCTCAGATTTTCCGTAGATATAAATATTCCAAAGGATTGATCCCTATTTGAAAAAAAAAAAAAAAACTCTAGAGATTAACTCGTATTATATTGTGCAATTTCTACACTGTACTGGTCATTCAATTTTGTCCATGAAAATATATATTTTCCATTAAAATCTTTGCACATAGTATTAAAATATTTTTCTAACTTAATTAAAATTACTAATTTAACTAAAAATCTGCTCTAATTTAGTTACATTCATTTTATTAAGTCTAACTATTAGTACTTTTAATCAAATTAAATTAATTTTAAATAAAAAGTGATGCACATTATAATATTTTAAATAAAATAATTATAAATATGATAATTTATTAAAAAACGTATGCAAAATTTATCAACTTCAAGAACGTATGCATAATAAAAAATATATCAACTTTAAGAATTATCTTCTGAATTATTCCTCCGAAATTAACATTAAATAATGTTGATCTTGAAAAATCAATCCAATGGTGTATGATATTGATTTTTTAAAGTTGGGATGATTTTAAAAAATCAACATTATAATAAGAATTGACTAAGTTCAACGGTCAATTATAATTGAAATTCATCGATGGATCTAAAGAAATTGAAAATAAGAATCCTTGACATACAATGTAAGAGAAAGAATTTTTTACACGAAGTTATGAATGTGTATTAATTGACATAAATATTGAATTTTGAAATCAATTGTACAAGGCCAAGAAAATCTTAAGGATGAGTGTAAAATACGGCGAAAAAAAAAATTAAGTATGTGGATTAACCCCTTTAAGTAGCTAATTGGGTGTAATCAATGGTTGAGTTTAATTGGTTGTTGGTTTCAATAGGTGGCTGGGTCAACTTAAGCTAGCCTAGACTTGACATGAATTAGCCAAGCCACAAGAGTTGAACGACATTTAAAGGGGTCAAACCCTCGACCAGCCGCACTCATTCCCTTCTCATCGTGATCTCTTCTCCCTCTCCTTACGCGCGACTCGCGATTTCTCTGCTCCCCTTCCTCCGCGAGCCAGCTGCTGCCGACGGTCGCTCACTCTCGATGGAAGGTTCGGGTCGAGGGAAGATCGTCGGTTGCCACTCTGTTGGGTGTGATCTGGGTGCATTTTTGTTTAGAGCAAGGGATCGGTGGCAGCTTCGATTCTGCTTGAAAGTGAGTTGCCCTGTCGATCGCCACGGTAGCAAGGTGAGTTGATGACTATCCTTCTCCAATCTCGGATAAGGCCTAGCTTCAATTTCATTTCCACTTGTAGTACTCGGTTTTGTTCGGTTGATCGGGTTCCAGCTGTGGTGTTCACGATTGTCGCAGCGATCAGATCTTTGTTCTTTCTGTTTGTTCTGTTCTTGTTGTGGTTGTCTCCGACCGACTTCCTCCATAGTTAGCTCGGATTGTTGAGTGGAGAAGGGCAACAACGGTTGGCGTTGGGATGTCCGGTGAGCAAAGCAGATCGGAGAATTGGGGAGACAATTGTCGGTGGAGTCTCAAGAGCTGGTAATCTTGATCTATTCCTTTCTTTTCATCAGTATGTTGTTAGATTCTGTTGATTGTTGAGGCATTTTGATCTGAAGTGTGGAATTCTGTCGGTGGAGTTGGCTGGATGGTGGTTGGTGTTGAGGGTGTGCTCGGCTGTGAGTGAGTGAAGAATTGATGGAGTTGTGTGTTTCATCTAGGGTTCAGTTGGATCCCTAAATCTTTGTGTGAATTGTTGGTTGTATTGATTGATGATTCTGTCAGGTTGTTTATGCTGCAGCAGGGGTTACTCATGGTGATTTAGGTGTTGTTCAGATTTCTTTTATTGATTCAGTTGATCTTGGAGTTGTTGATTGTTGTGTGGCTGTGTTGTTGAGTTTCAACGTGAATATTTGTGGGTGTGGTGATGTTCTGTTCTGCATAGGGATGGAGTTGTGAACGATAGGTTTAGATGATTGGATAGCTATTTGGGTGTTGTATGGTTTTGTGGTGCGAGCGAGAATAGGGTGATGTATGGAGGGATCTAGAAGATGCTCTATTATGGGTTTTATTTTGGGATTGAAACACTGTGTGATCGGAGTTTCTAACTAGTATTCGATAAAAGGACGGGAATATAGAAATGATGTAGTAGTTGAGTTGCATATTTGTCGGATGCGTGAACTTATCTGTGGTTGCTAATATGTGTAGGTTCGGGATACGAGGCAAGACTACGGCCGTGAGGATTATTATGAGCTTCGTATCAGGTGGATAATCCCTACCTTAGTCAGGTAGTTGTTGAATCTAGTGCATGAATTTATATTGATGATGATACCTTTACCTTGACTCCACTCTTATTTAATCATGTACTTGTTACTTAGCCTTTTGATATTTGAGATGTGTTGTTGTTAATTCATTGTTCATTTATCATGTATATGAATTACAAACCCTATTGTATGTTGGCTTATGGATGTTTAGTTAAGTACATATAGTTAGGGCACAGTGGTGAACTCAGATTGGGTCACCATGTGACATCACTAGGGTTAGATGATAGATTTGATTATGGAGTCGATTGTTGTATCGTACACATATTAGTTGTGCATGGTTGACTAGGACTCTCTGTCCATAGATAAGTGGGTTGTTGTCGGTATATGGTTGTGGATTAGTAGTCCTTGCATGGTTGACTATGACTCTCGGTGTAATAGAGAGTGATGTGGGGATAAGTGTGTGGAGTTGTGCATCGTTACATTGCATGCATGTTGTTGACTGAGTCTCTCTTGTAGTTGAGATAGGTCGTCAATCATCCTGCCTCCTCAACCACTCGGGGTAGTGGTAGCAAGGTTGAGTGTAGATCATTGGTTGTGTTGCACTCAGCCACTATAGATGGTGGTAGCTGGAGTTGCATACTTGACCACTGTTGAGGGTGGTAGTTGGAGTTGTGTACTCGTCCACTATAGATGGTGGTAGTTGTATTGTGTGAGTCCAATGTAATCATTCGTTTGAGAGAAAAATTATTGAGAGTATTGATAATACAATCAAAATCTCATATTGATAAAACATGAAAAAAAATCATGTGCTTATAAAATGAAAACACATCTCCATTGCTATAAGACTATTTAGGTAAAATCCTCAAAAATAAAACCATGAAAACTTAAATGCAAAATGAATAATATTATATTATTGTGGATGATACTACTGGTACCTTCTCTACATAATCCCCGATAGAGGGGTTAGCGGGTGACCTAAGATCCGATCCAAAATACACGGCTCAGCTAAAGAAAGGAAAGGAAGATTGGCGCGGGCGAACCTCAGAAGCCATTGGCGCGGGCGAAACACAGAAGCCATTGGCACGGGCGAACATCAGAAGTCATTGACACGGGCGAATATTGAAAGCCATTGGCACGGGCGAACATCAGAAGCCATCGGTACGGGCAAATATTGAAAGCCATTGGTACGGGAGAGTTAATGAAAGCAATTGATATGGCAAAGGAGAGGCGGAAGGCGCTTCGCCAAGAGGCCAGTCCAATCTGATCAATACAAGGGGAATTTGACATGGGGAAAAGAGGAGTTGGTTCGGGTTGATAAAAAGCCTTAGGGCTAGGTCACCAGTGGGCTATAGACCTAAACTAGCTTCCCTCAACACGGAAGGTTGAGGGAGATAGTCTAGCCTAGTTTCCCGAAAAATAGAGGAAAGGGTGTTAGACAACGGCCTGGGAGGCCCCACATAATATTCCAAGGAGTCTTCACTCCTGATATCTGTAACATAATTATTCTCTAGGGAAAGGTGATGGCCATGTGTACGATGGAGATAACCTACGACGTTACGATGAAGGAAGGAAAAAGAGATAAAAGGGGAGGAAGTAAGGAGGAAAGGGGATCCGCAATCATTCCGACGCAGCAAGAGAGAAGAAGAGGCAAGAGGAGAAGGAAAAAAGGGAACAACCATCTCGCCGGAGAAGAAGGACGGAGATCAGTCATTGCTACATCTCTTGTATTTTCCTCGTCTTGTAATATCATTGTAAGAGGTTTTTCCCCTCCACCTGCGGAAACTGGCTTTCTGTAAAGGAGGATCTTCATAGTGAACGTGCTTAGGCACCGCATCTGGTGAGACAACTCACCTCCGTGGAGTAGGAATCCTCATTCCGAATCACGTTACATCTTGTGTCTGAATCTCGATTGCTAGCATCAGCTTCTTGCGTTTCATCTACTTCATCCTCTTATTCTCTACTGATTGCGGCCGGGGAGAATCCTCTGAGACCTCCCTCAGTGCTTCACTGCATTGAAAACGGAGCGACCAGATTGTTTCCCATACCCGCATCGGGCGTGCTCAGGAACATTTGAGTGGGCGTCGAGATGCAACCTGAAGAAATCTGATAACTGATACTTGCCTGCGGAGGAGCGCCCCATCACCCTTCTACCATCGCAGCTGAAGGCCCTGATGGATGACGCTATTACAGAAGCCCTCGCCAGGGAAAGGAGAAGGATCGGATATCTGCATCCGCACTCCGGGGAACCTTCTTCCAAAGGCCCACCCCCAGAAATGCCTCCTCCCTCTCGTACAGTCGCCAATGGGGAAGTATTGCTTGGAGGCGGACTTGGGGGAAGAACGCCTCAGAATACTATGCCCTTCACCCAAATGCGCAGAGAGGAACAGGGTGAAAGTCAATCAACCAGACCTCTGGAAGTATATAAGCCTAGTCCCTTCACGATGGACATTCTCACTGAGCTCCCTCCATCCTACTTCCGGAATCCTCAGGTCAATAAGTATGATGGTTCGACGGATCCTGAAGAGCACATATCTCAATTCGACGGAGCGGCCTCGCTTGCTTATCGGCGCTCTCAAGTCGCGAGTCTTAGAACCACCCTGACTGGCTCGGCGCAAAAGTGGTTTACTACTCTGCCTCCGGGGTCTATCACCTGTTTCACTGACTTCCAGAGAATGTTCAGTCGAGAATTTGTCAGCTGCAAGGCGTATAAACAAGACGCCTCTATGTTAATGCATATCACCCAGGGACCTTCGGAATCCCTTAGGGGGTATATTCATCGATTCACTTCTGCAGCCAGGGGAATCCCCGCCACCCGATCTGAATCTTTCAGAGGCGTTATTCAGCATGGGCTGAGGGAGGGCCCCTTCCTCAGTTCCTTGTTAAGACAACCTATGGATAGTTACGAAGAGCTACTGAGCCGTGCGGAGCAGTTTATCCGCGAAGAAGAAGGATTAAAGGTACGGAGGGTCGAACGGACTGCCACAGCAGTCCCAACTGAAAGAGTTTGTCCCGCTGCTCCTCAAGCACCCCCTCGGCGGGAGTATACAAGACCTTTTCGATAGGAGGTTCCGAGGCCTCGTCCAATGCTGCAAGGTGTTCGCCCCACCCCGCCATTACAAATCATGGCCGCTGAAGCGCTTCCTCCTGTGAGAACATGGAAAGAACGTGAAATGGAATTTTACGACCAACAGGGTCTGCTACAACGACCCTTGGGACACAGGGGGATCCCGCGTAACCCCCCAGCCCCGTTCTTTTGCCAATATCATACGAATCGGCCCGATGGTGAGTCGATGTTTCAAGTTACAAGAAGAATTGGATCGCCTCCATACTGCATATCCGTAAGTAAGGTTTCAGGTAGGAGGGCCGGCGCGGCGAGGCCCCCGACCTAATGTAACCTGTCCAGAGCCGTATAATCAACAATCCCGGGTCACTTTCCCCCAAACGCCATCCCAGGAGGTTGTCTCTCAAGAAGGTCCATCAGGTGAGGGCCCTTCATCCAATCTAGATGACATTCCCACACGGGGAGTTATTCATGTTATAGCTGGAGGACCTACCGACGGGGACTCCAACCGGGCACGAAAGTCGTACGCCCGTCTCATGGAGAGTTTGGCCATCATCACCGACCAGACTATTCAAGTTGCACCGCCCATTTTATTCGGGCCAGAAGATCTGCAAGGTGTCCTGCTGCCCCACACGGACGCCTTGGTTATCCGTATATCCCTGGCCAATTATGAAGTGGCCCGGGTACTAGTTGACTCGGGAAGCTCTGTTAACATCCTTTTCCAGGAAGCTTTCGGACAAATGCAGCTGGGAAATGCCCAATTAGAAGATGTGTCCACTCCCCTCTTCGGATTCGCAGGGCACATGGTTCACCCGAAGAACGGATATCATTACCTTTAACTCGGGTGTAAAACCCAACCAAAAACCAGTATAATTTCTTTCCTTATTGTGGACGCTCCGTCCACTTATAACGCTATTCTTGGGCGTCCTTTCCTCACCCTTTTTGAGGCTTCCCATACCACCGTGTGAAATTTCTAGTAGGTCAATCGGTGAGCGAAGTTCGTGGAGAACAGAAGGCCTCTAGGAGCTGCTACGTGCAAATGGTTCGGGATGATCAGAAGAAAGCCCGAACCGAGGACCTAAAGGGCAAAGCTGTCATCATCACTGATGTCTGTGTCCTGGAGGAATCCCCCCCCCCCAAAGTTGATAAAATAGAGGAGGGAGAACTGGTGGAAATCGCTCTAGGAAAGGCCACACGGATAGCACAACAGCTGGATGTCAAAGAAGAGCTAGTGGCTTGCCTGAAGGAGAATGAAGACATCTTTGCAAAAGATGTGCATGATCTCACGGGGATCCATCCTCAAGTGGCGAAACATCATCTCAATATCCTTAAAGGAGCCCGACCCATCCAACAGAAGAGGCGATATTTTGGACCAGAAAAGGACAAAGTCATAGCAGAAGAAGTGGATAAACTGCTAAAAGCGGGTCATGTAAAGGAAATCCAGTTCCCCGAATGGGTTTCTAATGTAGTCTTGGTCCCCAAGCCTTCGGGGCAATGGAGGATGTGTATCGATTTCCGTGATTTGAATAAAGGATGCCCTAAAGACTGCTACCCCTTGCCTCGTATTGATCAATTGGTGGATTCTACTGTGGGATATGAAGTGGTGTCTTTAATGGATGCATATCAAGGGTATCATATAATACCTTTGGTCCAAGAAGATCAAAAGAGGGTTAGCTTTGTGACTGCAGGGGGGTTGTACGCTTATGTGGTAATGCCGTTCGGACTAAAGAACGCAGGAGCCACCTATCAGCGCCTTATGGACAAAATCTTCGCGGAGCAGAAAGGGAAGAATGTGGAGGTCTACGTGGATGACATCTTAGTCAAATCGAAAGCCACTCGGGATTTAGTCAAGGACTTACATGAAACCTTCGCTACATTAAGGCGGTTCAATATGAAGCTAAACCCTAACAAATGCCTGTTCGGGGTAAAGAGTGGCAAGTTCTTGGGGTACATAGTAACGGAGAAGGGGCTACAAGCCAACCCTGAGAAAGTGCAAGCCCTATGCAACATGAAATCACCTGCTAATCTGTGAGAGACCCAAAGGTTGGTGGGCAGGATTGTTTCTTTATCCCGATTTATAGCGGATCGCGACAATTTGCCTTTTTCAAGATTTTCTAAGGTCGCTAAATTTCGCTGGGATGATCAATGTGAACAAAGCTTTCAGAGTTGAAAAATATTTGGCCGACTCCCACGCTAGTCAAACCAATACCTGGAGAACCATTATGGATGTATCTGGCCGTCTCGGAGGGAGCCGTTAGTTCGGTATTATTGAAACAAGAAGGTTCTCACCACCAACCTATTTATTATACCAGCCATATCCTGAAGGGGGCAGAATTCCGTTATACGGAGCTAGAGAAGTTGGCATATATCCTAGTACTAACCGCCCGCAAATTAAGGCCGTACTTTTTGGCTCATCCCATCACCGTTCTAACACACAGCGAATTAGGTAAGGTCGTCACTAAGCCAAATTTCTCTGGAAGATTGGCCAAATGGGTGGTAGAACTAAGCGAGTATGATATTCACTACCAACCTCGAACGGTTATCAAGGCCCAAGCACTTGCTGATTTTCTGGCAGAGGTACCTTGCGGCGCGGAAGATGGTTCGGCAACAAAGGAGGAGGCATCAGAGGCATGGAATATATTCGTAGACGGTTCTTCAGGATCTACAGGCAGCGACGTTGTTATTTTATTAATTTCCCCGGAGGGTGAAGAAACTCGATTAGCAGTTCGCCTGGAATATCGGGCATCTAATAATGAAGCGGAATATGAAGCCATTCTAGCGGGACTGCAGGCTGCTAAAGCGGTGGAGGCTTCTTCCATTGTGATCCACTCGGATTCCCAGTTGATAATATCACAACTTCAAGGTTCTTTTGCGGTTCGGGAGGAAAGGTTGCGTAAGTACTTGAAGACTTTTGAGAAAGAAAAAGCTCAATTTCGTCGGGTCCTCTTGAAGCAAATCCCGCGGGAGCACAACGGGAAGGCAGATGAATTGGCTCGGATGGCTAGCGCTATGGGAGGAATAAAATTCTCGGAAGCGATCCATACAAGAATTCATACTTCCTTAGCAATATACAGCGTGGAGGGAGATGTACCTGAATCAAGCCTAACTCTTGATTGGAGGACCGACATCATAGCTTATTTACGGCACGGGAAGATCCCTGAAGGGAAATAGCGACATCCACTTTAATAAACCGATCCAAATGGTTCATCCTCTTAAATGAAGACCTATACAAGACCTCTTTTGGGCGACCCTTGTTAAAATGCCTGGGAAACGAGGATGCGAAATGGGTACTCCGGGAGATCCATGAAGGATGCTGTAGCAATCATTTAGGAGGGAGAGCTTTAGCAAGAAAGGTCTTATTGGCAGGATACTTTTGGCCTACTCTTCAGCAAGATGCTGCTCATATAGTGCAAACCTGCATCGCTTGTCAGAAGCATAGCAACCGTTCTGAACGGCCAGTTGAGTTAATGAAAGTCGTAATCTCTTCTTGTCCTTTCGATCAATGGGGAATAGATATAGTAGGCCCGATACCGGCGGCACCTTTACAGAGGAAGTTTTTATTGGTAGTTGTGGATTATTTTTCCAAATGGGTGGAGGCAGAGCCCTTAGCCAAAATTACTGAGAATGCCGTAATACAGTTCTTATGGAGAAATATCATTTGTCGGTATGGTATCCCTCGAAAAATAGTCAGTGACAATGGACGACAGTTCCAAGGAAAAAAGATCCAAGAATGGTGCCAAAGTCTCAACATTGAGCTTTCACTTGATAGCCCATCCTCAAGCGAATGGGCAGGTGGAGGTAACTAACAGGATCCTCATTCAAGGATTAAAGACCAAGTTGAGTGCTCAGAGGGGAAACTGGGTAGAAGAGTTACCTGGCGTCCTGTGGGCCTATCGAACCACACCCAAGACAGCAACAGGAGAAACTCCCTTTAGTTTGGTATATGGGGCGGAAGCCGTTATTCCGGTCGAGGTTTTGTTGAATAGCGCTCGGATAAAGGCATACGAACCAAATCAGAACCAACTTATCCGAAGCACCGAATTGGACTTGGTGGAGGAAAGGCGGGAGATGGCACGGAGGCGAGCGGAATTTTACAAGCAAAGAGTGTAGCGAGCCTTTAATAAGAAAGTGATGCCTCGGAGATTTCAAGAAGGGGATTGGGTTTTGCGTAAAGTCAATCCCGTTGGAGACCCTGGAAAGCTGGCTCCCAACTAGGAAGGACCCTATGAAATAACGCGTGGTGAAAGGTGGTCGATATTATCTGAAAGATGATCAAGGCAAAGAGCTTCCACGACCTTGGAATGCCCTTCATTTAAAACTCTTTCACACTGTATGAGAAACATGGAATAGAAGAAGGGAAATTATGAAACTCCGAAGGGGGTGCTTCTTGAATTGATTGCGTTAATTAGATGTCAAGTATTCTCCAAATTTCATTAAGGGGTTATTTATAAGGGCAATATGATATTATCAATACATTTTGAAGAAGAAAAAGAAAAATAGAAAGGAAATTCCCGTGTCAAAATGGGATATTAAATTACAGCTTAAACCGGTCGGGAGGATAACGTCGAAAACCAGCCTCCCAATTTAAAGAAAATGAAGGATAAGTGGGAGGAGGTAATCCTTGAGCAGCATACTGCTGAACCGCGTCATTAAATCCGTCTTGATAGGTGGCGCGCATTAAAATGATGAGCCGCTCCTCGCGGTTCGGACGGTCAAGGCTTCGCTCTCGATGCAGCCTCTCGCATGTTTCTTGTTGCTCTTGAAGATTTCTTACGTCCACATAGCGCCCGCGACACCTCCATAATAGCATCGGCCAAGATGGAGACATCATCGGCTCGGGAACTTTGGTCTCTTTGCACAAGGTGCGTCATCTCCACCGTATTTTGGCGCATGGAAGTAAATCCTCCCTCCTTTGCTTGAATACGATCTGGATTCGGGCAAGTTCGGTGCTCATCCTCGAGGGAAGTTTCTTACTGCGTGAGCGGGCATGAGCATGCGCCCGGAATTTATAAGGGATGAGTTTTCTTGTACCTCCTTGCATTGGCGGGTGCGAAGGTCCCCTATCTTATCTTGTGCTTCGATATTGAACTCGAAGGACGGCGATGACATCGAATCCTGTTGCTTCCTGGAGGAGTTCTCGCTACCGCCTTTGAAGACGTAGTAACTCTTGAGCCGAGGAAGATTACGTGTCGAAGAGAGGCCAATTGGACTTCTTTGGGGACAAGTGGCTCTGCACTGGGCGTGGTTGCTCCTTTAATCTGCCGCAATAGTGTCGCGATCCTTTGAATTCTTTGGCGAGCTTGGCTAATTGCTCTTGACACAGTGCAATTGTTGTAGCGAGTCGTCGTTCTCGATTCTGAGCATTCGCCAAGCCTTCCCGTTGTTGTCGCTCCCATTCTTGGGCTTGAGCCGGGTATTAATGAAGAGAGCGATCCAATTCTTGATGGTTGGTCAGGGCCTACATATCGGTTGTGGGAAAAGAAATTGGTCAGCTAGACAAAGCTAAGGAAGCTGAGTAAGAAAACATACCAAGTCCAGAGCATGACGCAGGCCTTACATGCGAGGAACCACTTCCTCTAAGTTCAAAATCCGAAGACTCCTGAGAGAAAGGGAAGAAGACGGGACGGAATATGCTGAAAGAGGAATCTTGCTTATAAAGGGGAAAATGGGGGCGGTATCCATTGGTTGAGAATGGAAAGAAGGAGGAGTATCATTCGAACGGCCCATGGAGGTGGTAGTCAGGGGCGGCATATCCGGAGTTGCGGGGAGAATATGTGTCACGCCTGGTTGGGGGTTGGGTTCGGAAGGAAAAACGGAAGGAGGTTGATCGGAGGAGGGATCTTGAGAAGACAAGACGATGAGCATTGGGCTGGAGGAGCCTTCGATGGGGACGCAAGAAGTAGAGGGACTCTGGTCAGGGTCCACAGGAGGAGTTGGATTCTTCAGGCGATGAACGAAGGGGGAAGTTGGCAGTGAAGGAATATCAACCGCCATGGGTTCAGAAAAGGAATGACGTGCCGGGGAAAGAGAAGACAGGGGTGATCCAGCCTCTGTCATTGGCTGACATGGGAATACATCCTCCCCAGGTTCATCCCCAGGTTGCGGGGAAGAAGAAGGTGTTAGTGCTTATAAGCTCTACATATCTCCACAATGGCATGATATTGTCCACTTTGGGTCTAAGCCCTCATGGTTTTATTTTTGGGCTTTACCCAAAAGGCCTCATGCCAATGGAGATATCTTTTTTCTTATAAGCACATGATCTTTTCCATGTCTTACCAATGTGGGACTTTGATTGTATTCCCCATACTCCCAACAATCCCCCCCCTCAAACGAAGGACCACATTGGGCCCCCCCTCAAGCCTATCCCTCCTCGAAGGATTTTCTCTGCTTGATGTCCGATCTTCAACCCACCAGGACTTCCTGGCAGTTGTTCGGTCCCCCCGACCCAACTAGACTTCCTTCCTGATGTCTGGTTCTCTTGATCCGGACGTGGGAGCTCAACTTCCTTCGTTCGAGGTTCATGGCTTGACATGGACCATGGCTCTGATACCAATTGTTAGTGCTTATAAGCTCCACATATCTCCACAATGGCATGATATTGTCCACTTTGGGTCTAAGCCCTCATGGTTTTGTTTTTGGGCTTTACCCAAAAGGCCTCATGCCAATGGAGATATCTTTTTTCTTATAAGCACATGATCTTTTCCATGTCTTACCAATGTGGGACTTTGATTGTATTCCCCATACTCCCAACAGAAGGCGATTTCTGAACGTCGTTGGCGGAAGGAGAAAGAGTGGGAAAGTTAGGGCTTGTAAAGACCGGAGGAAGTGAGGAGAGACTAATGACCCTGGCTTCCTCTGGGATGGAGGTAGTGAGGGTCGCCGGAGGAGGAGAGGGAGAACGACGAGGTGAATCAGATATGGTGGTGATCGGGGAAGGTGAAAAGGAAGAAGAAGCGAAAGGCTGACCAACATCCCGTTTGCGATTCGGGTAGCGGCCCGCTATCTCCTGAAAGAAGTTGGAATGCATCTTGGGGGTCTAAAAATAAAAGAAAAAGAGGGGCTGGGAAGAAAGGATCGAGGAAATGAGGTTTGGCGACGGAGGAGCAAGCAGATGAAAAAAAAGGAGACCAAAAGGCGAAGGGATGAAGATGACAGAAGAAACGAAGACAAAAGAACCCCCTATAAAAGGGGGGAAGAATGGGCTTGCAGCTATTAGTGGGCTTCTCGTCTGTGGTGAAAGGGAAAGAAGGGTTTATATTTCTAAATGACTCATTATGTGATAAAAGCCCCCCATCTGCAGGGGAAGGGGCGGACATAGGCGTTCCCCCTTCAGGAGGAGAGCCAAAAGAGGAATTATATGAAGGCGTTGCCTCCTTTATGCTGATGGCCTTGGCGCTATACATATAAATTTCTATCCCCGCAAGGCAGAGCGGAAGATATCCCCGTGTGGTAGTGGAACGGAAGAACCGATATCCTTCGGTTATTATTTACTCTATGTATAAATTTCTATCCCCGCAAGGCAGAGCGGAAGATATCCCCGTGTAGTGGTGGAACGGAAGAACCGATATCTTTCGGTTATTATTTACTTTATCTATAAATGTCTATCCCCGCAAGGCAGAGCGGAAGATATCTCCGTGTGGTGGTGGAACGGAAGAACCGATATCCTTCGGTTATTATTTACTTTATATATAAATTTCTATCCCTGCAAGGCAGAGCGGAAGATATCCCCGTGTGGTGGTGGAACGGAAGAACCGATATCTTTCGGTTATTATTTACTTTATCTATAAATGTCTATCCCCGCAAGGCAGAGCGGAAGATATCCCCGTGTGGTGGTGGAACGGAAGAACCAATATCCTTCGGTTATTATTTACTTTATATATATAAATTTCTATCCCCGCAGAGCGGAAGATATCCCCGTATGGTGGTGGAACGTAAGAACCGATATCTTTCGGTTATTATTTACTTTATCTATAAATTTCTATCCCCGCAAGGCAGAGTGGAAGATATCCCCGTGTGGTGGTGGAACGGAAGAACCGATATCTTTCGGTTATTATTTACTTTATCTATAAATGTCTATCCCCGCAAGACAGAGCGGAAGATATCCCCGTGTGGTGGTGGAACGGAAGAACCGATATCTTTCGGTTATTATTTACTCTATGTCTAAATTTCTATCCTCAAGGCGTAGCGAAGCTATCCCCGTGTGGTGGTGGAACGGAAGAACCGATATCCTTCGGTTATTATTTACTCTATGTCTAAATTTCTATCCCCGCAAGGCAGAGCGGAAGCTATCCCCGTGTGGTGGTGGAACGGAAGAACCGATATCTTTCGGTTATTATTTACTTTATATATAAATTTCTATCCCCGCAAGGCAGAGCGGAAGATATCCCCGTGTGGTGGTGGAACGGAAGAACCGATATCCTTCGATTATTATTTACTCTATGTCTAAATTTCTATCCCCGCAAGGTAGAGCGGAAGATATCCCTGTGTGGTGGTGGAACGGAAGAACTAATATCCTTCGGTTATTATTTACTTATATATAAATTTCTATCCCCGCAGAGCGGAAGATATCCCCGTGTAGTGGTGGAACGAAAGAACCGATATCCTTCGGTTATTATTTATTTTATATATAAATTTCTATCCCCGCAGAGCGGAAGATATCCCCGTGTGGTGGTGGAACGGAAGAACCGATATCTTTCGGTTATTATTTACTTTATCTATAAATTTCTATTCCCGCAAGGCAGAGCGGAAGATATCCCCGTGTGGTGGTGGAACGGAAGAACCGATATCTTTCGGTTATTATTTACTTTATCTATAAATGTCTATCCCCGCAAGACAGAGCGGAAGATATCCCCGCGTGATGGTGGAACGGAAGAATCGATATCTTTCGGTTATTATTTACTTTATCTATAAATGTCTATCCCCGCAAGACAGAGCGGAAGATATCCCCGTGTGGTGTGGAACGGAAGAATCGATATCTTTCGATTATTATTTACTCTATGTCTAAATTTCTATCCCCGCAAGGCAGAGCGGAAGCTATCCCCGTGTGGTGGTGGAACGGAAGAACCGATATCCTTCGGTTATTATTTACTCTATGTCTAAATTTCTATCCCCGCAAGGCAGAGCGGAAGCTATCCCCGTGTGGTGGTGGAACGGAAGAACCGATATATTTCGGTTATTATTTACTTTATATATAAATTTCTATCCCCGCAAGGCAGAGCGGAAGATATCCCCGTGTGGTGGTGGAACGGAAGAACCGATATCCTTCGATTATTATTTACTCTATGTCTAAATTTCTATCCCCGCAAGGCAGAGCGGAAGATATCCCTGTGTGGTGGTGGAACGGAAGAACTGATATCCTTCGGTTATTATTTACTTTATATATAAATTTCTATCCCCGCAGAGCGGAAGATATCCCCGTGTAGTGGTGGAACGGAAGAACCGATATCCTTCGGTTATTATTTACTTTATATATAAATTTCTATCCCCGCAGAGCGGAAGATATCCCCGTGTGGTGGTGGAACGGAAGAACCGATATCCTTCGGTTATTATTTACTTTATATATATAAATTTCTATCCCCGCAGAGCGGAAGATATCCCCGTGTGGTGGTGGAACGGAAGAACCGATATCTTTCGGTTATTATTTACTTTATCTATAAATTTCTATCCCCGCAGAGCGGAAGCTATCCCCGTGTGGTGGTGGAACGGAAGAACCGATATCCTTCGGTTGTTATTTACTCTATATATATATATTTCTATCCCCGCAAAGCGGGAGATATCCCCGTGCGGTGGTGGAACGGGAGGACTGGGACTTCCTCGGTTGTATATCACTTTTTGTCCCGTAAAAGGAAGTTGAAATTCTTGTTTAACTTTGTATTGTTGTATTCCTGTGAAATAGCAGGGTTGACTCATTTAAGGGTTCCATATACCCGGCAGATTGAAAAGACGGAAGAGCCGAAATATACAACTCAGAAGATACTGGAGAAAGGAGATAAACTAGGAAAGTTCATTAATGTGAGAGAATTACATATTCTGAGTCATCTACAAGGGAAGATAACAAGCAAAGAACCCTTATATATCCCTAAGCATAGTTCTTTGTTAGGAGGGACAGAGGAGTTCCCTTGTATGGTTGAGGTTGGCACCATAGTTAGCCTTGATAGGATTCTTTGTAGGAAGATGCCGCTTGGCCAGTTCCTTTTGGGACCCGACCAGTTGTTGGCGCAGGGAGCGATTATTGGCGTAAGTTTCCTTCAGCTGTTGCTGTAAATACCTCACTTGTTCCTCCAAGATAGCTATGTATCGACGATCATTTATCTGTTCTTTAGAAGGCGAGGAACTGCTACCCTGTTCCGATATCTTGTCCATGGCAAGCAAAGGAAAAAGGAGAATGATGGAAGCTATCAGGTAAAGGTCGGGGGTTTTTATGGCAACGAAGGGGAATAATGCATTTATTGGTGGAAGAAGTAGCGACCATAAATGCCAGTAAAGAAGAGGAAACGTGGGGGCAGTAGTGGGAAGGTCGACGAGACTACAATTGTAATTAAGAGGGTCTGAATCCCCGAGAAATGATAGAGGAAGGTATGTTCGGATCAGACTACCGTCCTTTTGGAAGACAGAAATCTTACTTCTACAGGAAAAAGACAAAAACAGATATCATTTACCTCCCTTATTTTTTATTAACATATTTGAAATGATTACATTAGCTTGATCTATAAAGACTTTCCATGATTACTCCTAACAGATGAAACGGGAGATGTCTCTTTGGGAGAAGAAGGAGCTAATATGACTCTGAAGCGTTCGCCTTGAGGGGGAGAAAGAACTGGTGGACCTTCATCGAAAGAGGAAGGATGAGTCCTCGCCGGGATAACTGGGACGAAAGCCAGTGCTGGTGGAAGTGGGGGAAGTTCAGCGGCAGCACGAGGATCTCCCACTGTATACTCCCACGTGAAGGGAGGATTCCACACTCCATGGAAGGAGGAAAGGAGCGCGGAAAGACCTCCTACGAGGGGTGGGAGCCGGGAGGAGAGGCGAAAAGCGGAAGGCGGAAGGTGAAGTGGCTGAGCGGTCTCCGAATCTTCAATATCCTCGAGAGACTCGATCTTGTAGTTCAAAAGATTGACTTTGAAGAAACTGATGGGATGCCCATTGAAGCCATGATAGAAAGATAGCAGGACGAAGACATGGGGGACGAAGGATTTATAATGGAAGGAAAGGGGCAACAGAGGTTCTGGGAAAGGGAAAGAAGACGAAGAGGTTGATATCATTTCCAAAGCAGTAAGAGAGATAGGGAAGATCAACAAGCAAGAGTTGTTTAAAGCGTCGTCCGAACCAGAATCGGGACGGGTATGAATGATGTCAGGCAGAGACCTTTCAAGCGAATCCCCGAACCAAAATTAGGGTGGAGGGGAATAACGGTATTCTACATCTCTCCGATAAACCCGAACCGATAAGGTTATTGCGCCGTACTACATGGGAAAGAGATAACAGTGTAGAGCGAGACCAAGTTAAAATTAGTTCAGAGTTCCCAATCCCTCAAGGAGCATAACAAGAGGATGATAACTAGTTATAGGGACAAAGGTATCGCTCGTATAAGCAAGAAGCCCTCGAAAGTTACTAAAAAGAGAATGTTATAAGTTACATTCCAAAGAGATCGGCGGACACTTGGCTAACGCCTCATCGGATCCAACACCAGTGTCCGCTAGCGGGGGCTGGTATCCTCGGCCAAGCTGAGCCGAGGACCTCAAAGCCTAATACAAATAAATCTACCCCTTCTTCACATAGCCTTTAAGATCACCGCTTCTTTCATCCGATCTCGCAGATTGGGCTAGTTGAGCTCGACTTTCCGCCACTACCCACCGGGCCAGAGCATCTTTTCGGTCGCTTGATGGCTCGCCACCCAGAGTCGAGGCTTCGGAGTATTCTTGGTGAAGGATGGATTGCTGCTGAGCCACCGATGATAAGGTTCGTGGAATAGCCGCTACCATGGAGAAAAGCTCCTGACACTTCTTCGCACAGGATTCCCTTGTGACTGCCCAGGCCTGACGCTCTAGGTTAAAATGATGACGTTCTTGTTGAAGCTGTGTGATAGTAGCCGAAGAATCAGCATCCTTGATCATGGCATCCATAAGATATCTCTTATACTCTTTCAGTTCCTGAATCAGGATATCTACCTGTTGCAGCTCGCTAGATTGCAAAAAGAGGCGCTGTTCTAGTTCCTCATTTTTTCGTTGTAGTTCCTCTTTCTCGCTTCGAACCAAGGCTAGTTGCATCGTGGAATCTTTGCACTGGCCCCTAAAGTCCGCCTCCTTTGCCTCTTGCTCGTTTAACCGTCATGACGAGCTCTTTCATTGCGACACGGCAAAAATGGCGAGTCTCCACACTAGATCGAATCGGGCTAGATGGGCTACCATGTTGTTATGTTGGGTGGAGGCCTAAAAGGAGAGGAAAATTATCACCTACATCAAGATAGGAAATACCCATAGCAAAGAGGAGGAGAAGGAGTAAATACGCCAGCTAGCTTTGCTCACTTGCTCACACGGGCCTTGTATACCCGTGGTTAAAAGAATTTTACCTCCAAGGGTGCCGAATCTTCAAAGAAAGATCCCAGAGTGGCCCTCGGAGGAACTGGAAGGGAAGGATCTTCTCCTTCCGAAGAAGATGGGGGCCTGGTACGGTGAAGATGGATAGGAGCGGTTCTCGAGTCGGAAGGTATTGGAGCCTGGAGTGATTCCGTATGAGAAGGCAGGGTGAATTGCATGCGGAGGAGAAAGAATGCAGAATTGGGAGGGAGAATCTCCTCCTTGGGAGCTAAAGAAGAGGCAGGAGGTGTTGCCTTCCTGGGTTCATAGATGATTAGGGTTGAGCTTCCTACCGGTGGGAAGACAAGGGAAGAAGAGTGATGAACTCAAGCTCCTTTCTTGATAAGCCGCAGCCTTCTTCCGAGGAGATGACTGAGCCGTGGATTTGCCTCTTTTAGTCGTGGTCTTCTTCTTCTGGGCCTCGATCGACTCCTTCCACCAAAGCCTCGTGATCGATTATCTACAAGATATACCGTAAGAAAGATGAATGCCCTAAAAAGGAAGTCACATTGCAGGATAAATGTCACCCTACCTATAGCAACCGAAGTCGTCAAAGGTAGAAGAGACAATCAAAAGTGGCTTAAGAGGGGAGTTTCTATCAGATAGTTTGAGCAGTAATGTAGCTCTCCTAAGACTCTATACACTTCCGGGAAGGGACATTTGGTCCTCATTTCCCGGAAAGAAGGCAATTCAGGAAGGTCTACCTTCCAAGTATCAGAGTAAGGTAAAGACTCTGGAAGTTGTACAAAGAAATATAAGGCTTCCCAACCCTTGTGGGAAGTAGGGTGTTCACCAGAATCGATCTGAACAACGACTAGACAAATAGAAGAGGCTCACTTAGAAGACTTTAATCGAAGAAGCAATGGAATATTTCGGGGGTCAAAGAGAGGTTCAAATGTTGGAACACTATGTGGGCTCCCGATAGAATCCGGAAAGAGTTGGGGGTGAATTGGTTCAGGGGTAGTCCGTAGAAGTTTAGGAGGTCCAAATAGACCTGTGATACCGGAAGGGATAGGCCGTTAAGAAATTGTTCATAGAAAAAGCATGTCAAGCCGGGAGGAGGTTTATGAGGTCGATGCAGTTTGGTCGTAAAATAACATTTTATAGAAGGGTCTATGTAGTTGTTCTTCAGGTTAAAGAAATAATGGTTGCAATCTAACTGAGTTATGGTATGTTCATACCAGGCGGGTGAAGAGAGGGTCCTAGGAGCCATGGGTGTGAACAAAGCAGAACACTTACTCGGAGGATAAGGAAGAATCGTGTGAGAAAGGAAGGACTGGATCGCCGCAACGCCACCGGTGAGAATCACGGGAGAAGAAGAACAGACTGGATTATCAAGCACACTAAACGATACCTAAAAGAAGAAGGCGAGGGTTTATATAGGGTTTTCCGCGACGATTCAGCTGCACAGAAGGAGAAGGAGAAGCGGAGCCCATGGGCCCAGCGGGCCTCTTTCAATATACTGGGGGGAGCTATAAGGGAACGGATGAATTTAAGTCGAGAAATGAAGAATATGTCAGAAACTTTATGTACATTAGGAAAGTCAAGCTTATAACTTCGCTTGACTATTTTTCGGGGTTGACTAATGATACTACTAGTACCTTCTCTACATAATCCCCGATAGAGGGGTTAGCGGGTGACCTAAGATCCGATCCAAAATACATGGCTCAGCTAAAGAAAGGAAAGAAAGATTGGCGCAGGCGAACCTCAGAAGCCATTGCGGAAGCGAAAGTTCATTGGCACGGGCGAACATCGTTACCGCAGGCGAACGGCATCGAAGCCATTAGTGGCGAATATTGAAAGTCATGCACGGCGAACGCGAAGCCATCGTACGGCAAATATTGAAAGTCATTAATGTACGGAGAGTTAATGAAAGCAATTGATACTGTGAAAGGAGAGGCGGAAGGGTTTCGCTAAGAGGTCATCAATCCGATCACAAGGGAATTTGACATGGGGAAAAGAGGAGTTGGTTCGGGTTGATAAAAAACCTTAGGGCTAGGTCACCCGTGGGCTATAGACCTAAACTAGCTTCCCTCAACACGGAAGGTTGAGAAAGATAGTCTAGCCTAGTTTCCCGAAAAATAGAGGAAAGGGTGTTAGGCAACGGCCTGGGAGGCCCCACATAATATTTCAAGGAGTTTTCACTCCTGATATATGTAACAGAATTATTCTCCAGGGAAAGATGGTGGTCACGTGTACGATGGAGATAACCTACGACGTTACGATGAAGGAAGGAAAAAGAGATAGAAGGGGAGGAAGCAAGGAGGAAAGGGGATCCGCAATCATTCCGACGCAGTAAGAGAGAAGAAGAGGCAAGAGGAGAAGGAAAAAAGGGAACAACCATCTCGCCGGAGAAGAAGGACGGAGATCAGCCATTGCTACATCTCTTGTATTTTCCTCGTCTTGTAATATCATTGTAAGAGGTCTTTCCCCTCCACCTGCGGAAACTGACTTTCTGTAAAGGAGGACCTTCATAGTGAACGTGCTTAGGCACCGCATCTGGTGAGACAACTCACCTCCGTAGAGTAGGAATCCTCATTCCGAACCACATTACATCTTGTGTCTGAATCTCGATTGCTAGCATCAGCTTCTTGCGTTTCATCTACTTCATCCTCTTATTCTCTACTGATTGCGGCCGGGGAGAATCATCTGAGACCTCCTTCAGTGCTTTACTGCATTGAAAACGGAACGGTCAGATTGTTTCCCATACCCGCATCAGTGGAGATATATGAATATCATAGACATCAACATGGGTAAGATTGCATACAATACCACTTCAAATAACTACAAGACTTGAATTAGGTTCAATAAGAATTCATTAAGGCTACCAATAGATTTTGATCTAAACGTATTGATGGATCTAGAACAATTGAAATTATGTATCCTTAACATGGAGTGGAAGAAAAATGTATATAAAAGGTTTATACGGTAAGCAAACTAGAATTTTAAAATCAATGTGCAATACTAGAAAAATTTTGAGGATAAGAATTTAGACATGGCTACACATAGGATCACTTCAAAAATTTATAAATTTATAGGACTTGTATCAAGTTTAATAAAAATTGACTAAATCATCAATGAATTTTGAGTTAACGAGGAATTGAAATTATAATTTACTTGACATGAAATGGAAGAAAAAAGAAAAGTTATGGGTGCATATTAATTGGTATGGAGATTGAATTTTGAAATCAATCTAGAAAAAATTAGGGAAAATCTTGAAACTTTAGAACACAAACAAAATTTATTAGAAATCAGAGTTGTGACTATCCCTAAATTTTGATTGATAACCTATAAAATTTAAAATAATGAAAAGTGAAGAAGAGATTTAAGGATGTAAAAAAGATTTACAATACTATTTCTATTCAAAAATTTGAAACCATAATAACCTATGTTACTTTAAAAATTTAACACCATTTATTGTTAATTTTTAAAATTCTTTATTAATATGATATTGATTTTCAAAATTTCCCATTATAAAAATTTAACACCATTTGAAATCACAAAAGGAAGGAATTATCATAAAAAAAATACCAAAATTTAAATGCATAAATTACCATTATAAAAACGTTAAAATAAAAATATAATAAACATTATTCTAATACTTTTTAGATGATAATAAAGATAAAAATTATTTTTAGATATTTATAATAATCTTATGTAGCCTAATTTATATATTTATAATAATTTTACCTGAAACATTTATTAAATACATATGGTTGTCTTTTAACCCCAATTTCATTATAAGGATTTCATTTTCTGTTTCATCCCCACATCCGACATATCAACAAAAACTACATCATCGAGATGATAAATTTATTCTCCTTTATCTATTCATATTTAATAATAATAATAATAATAATAATAATAATAAACTAAAAATAAACACATTAAAATTGGCTTATAACTAATTTCTAAAAAAATATTTAGGATTTAACTTTCATTCAAAAACTAAAATGTACCAACAGGTCTCACAATCCTGCTCGAGCTTGACAAGCATGAATTATGCGAAGAACGCCGATCATCAAACAAAACAAAAATTATGCTGCCGGGCTGCTCGAAGACGGTGCCCGCGTCCCGTTAACGCGTGCGAAGGCAGATGAACCCCAGCTGCCGCTGTTCAGCTGAGAGCTGAGAAGTAGAGACGCAGAGTTGGGCGGAGGCGTCATCAGTTTGAGCTGATGAGAGCAAGAACAATTCCAAAAATATTTCTTACCGCAATCACAATTCACAACTCCAGTTTTATGAAAAATTCGATCCTCCTTTCAAGACGAAAACTATAATTTCATCTCTCTAACATAAACTCATCAAAACTCGTCGACAAAAAACGTTTCTTTCGCGTATAGATCCAGTTTAGGGAAACACCTCCTTTAAATCGACTGGTTCTAAACGATTTTAGTCAATTGTTGCAAAAATCGAATCCCCATTCTGACAATACAAATGCAAGCAATAAATTTTACGAAATATTTGGAAATGTAAGCAGGGATTTAGTAACAGGAAGCTCAAAGAAAAGAACTACCTGTGTCGCAAGACCTGTTTTCTACATCTCTGCCACAATTACGAGATGCTAAGCCATCGAATTGACTGAGCATTAGATACCTGATGGCATTTAAAATCTCTATAGCAAACATGATATTAAAATTTAAAAAAAATATGGGAGAAGGGAAAAAGAAACAACCGCAAAAATCAGGAACGAGGTCACGAAGATAGCATATCTCTGTGTAAAATAAATGAAACTTCAGAAAAAAAATTGCGGAAGGGAGATCAGATGGTAGTGCATGTTTCGTGTTGATTCATCATCTGGTTTGCAGAGAAAAACTATGGATTTGAAATCATCAATTCTCCCATCCGATCCAAATCAACAAAAGGAAGAAACAAGATAGAAACATCAAAAGAGTTTTTTTTAGCAAAAAAATGAAAAACATGGACGACAGATTTGACAAAGGGATCAGACAAAAATGTCAATCACCATTTTCCGATCGTTATAACGAGCGGAAAGTAAGACTGGGGCGACATTTACCATATCATCACACTCCCAACGATGGATCTCTCTGCAGCCACAGATGAACACGACGCCAAAAACGCACAGCGAAACAAAACTCGAAGCGGCGAGAAAAGCTTTGCGTCGATCGACGATGGAAGAAATGGTATTTAAAGAGGTGGATTAGGGTTTCCGGCTCACAACTACATGGCCGACCTAGTTTTAGCGGCTCCGCCGTGAACCGCCCTGATAGACCGGAGTTAGGAATCTTTGGTCGATCTTGCGTGGCATTATATACGTATTTTAAACTAAAAAATTACACATTTTATGCATTTAAAAAAAAAAGAAATTCTCATGCCGAACTGTAGGATCGAAGATAATCTTTATTTCACGGAGACGACGTGGTGACTAAAATACGATGATATTTATGAAAATGACATAAGTTGATTCTGGAAGAGATTAAAACTCTTTTTGGATTCAAATATCCCCATATATTTTGGCTACCACGTCAAGGTCCATATAATCCTCTGTGATTTATCTCTCTCACAATAGCCATGAAACCGATCGATGGGGGATGCTAGGTTGGTGGTTTCAATCTTTTGCAGGATTAAAGATAATATTTACAAAACCTTGTCATATTTATAAAATCTTGTCCTTCTGTAAAAGATTGGAACTGTCAATCTAACGGTCTCTACTGGTTTATCCTACAACTATTGTGAGAGAGATAAATCACGAAAGCCTTTATGGGCCTTGAAGTAGTGGTCAAGATATGTGGGGTCATTTGAATCTAGAAAAATATTTTAGACCTCCTTATTCGGAATTAATCCATGCTACTCTTGTAAGTACCATCGTACCTTAACTACCATGTCATCCCCGTGAGAACTATAAAACCTTATCCTTAAGGACATGGTACGGTGATAAAAGCGAAAATGTATTCTATAATATAATATAATTCAATATTATATTAAAATAACATTCGACGATGAATTTTAAAAAAATCATAGGGACGATCTTATGTGTAGAAGTTTGTCTGACGAATAGAATAAGACTTCGATTTTGGATGGTCTTTCAGGGATAATGCGACTGCGGAGTCCAAATTGAACTGTTAATCTGTGAGTATTTTTTTATGTACTCAGGTAGTTGATGGGAGATTTGTAGGAGCTCCGACTTCTTCCGACTCAATTATTGAAAAGACATCCCTATAAAATCGTGGAGCGGGACTGAGAGATTAATCGGATTAAAGATTTAAATATTCTACTGTCAATAAAAAAAATAATATTTATAGTTCTATTCTCAACTATAAATATTATAACATATTTTTCTCTAATAAAATAAAAAATTAATGTTAAGTCGCTCAAACACTTTAACAAAAAAAATTTGAAAGGAGAAAAATTATTTTGAATATTCACTGATCATTTTTTCCATTGGTATTCGTAAAAAGTCAGAATAAGTCAATTTAATGGCTCTCATCGATCTATTACATGATCATTGTGAGATAGGTAAATCATGAAGGGTCCTATGATCTTTAACGTGGTAGTCAAGACATGTGGAGATCATATGAATTCAGAAAAAAAAATTTAGACTTCCTCCGAAATTGATCCTTACCTTATTCACAAATTCCGTCGTGTTTAAGCACATATCATTGTGGTCTATGCGACTATGCCTAGGTCTCACGTGCACAGGTACACAGTGACCGAGCGCACAGGTGATCGGAGTTTATATATATATATATATATATATATATATATATATATAAACTCCGATCACCTACATCGATCGCGTCTGTGCGCGCGATAACGTGAACAATGATTTCACTATTCATACAATTTGTTGTGAACAGTGAAATCACTGTTCACGTTCACTGCACACGCAGTGACCAGGCGCACAGGTGATTGTTTTTGTATATATATTTCAACCAACCCATAGGTATGACGATCGGCCATCGATGGCGGCGACGACGATCGGCACGGCGACGACGGTGATAATGACGGACAATGTCGATCGTCACCAATCGGCAATCGACACTGCATTTACACCAGAATCGATTAAGATTTTAATTATATTAATAATTTATATATAGTCGGATTGCTATTTCATAAATGGATAGAAATATTTTTATTCCAAAGGATAAAAATAGAAGAATAATTTTTAAAAAAATTCATAATCTTAGGAATCAAATAAAATTAAGCTTCTCGAAGTGTTTTTTATTTCCCTATTTATAATCTTTTGTTGATGTGATATGATATATTAGATATTCATCTTGATAGTCACTTAAATTCTAAATCAAATAAATTTTTATTGATAATCTTGAATATTCCGAATCCTAAGAAAAATTTTGGCTAGTTTGAGTTGATTTTTATTTTTATTTTTATCATATTTTTATTTTACAATGCGAGTTTTTTTTTTAGACGGTATCGCTGCGTTATTATCGGACCACAAAAAAGCTCATCCATCCTTGCACTGAAGATGCTCTAAGTTTACTGACATAATGACATTGACTAAGAATCATTCTCTGGTACCGTATAAGTATTGCAAACTTCTTTTCCCAACCCACCCCGACACCACACCCCCTCTCTCTCCTCTCTCTCCCATTCAAATGACATGTTTATCTTTTATATATATATATATATATATATATATATAATTTAATTTTTATTTAGTTTTATTTTTAAATTAATTTTGTTTATTATTTTTTCAATAATACTATATATATATATTTTTAATTTTATTTAGTTTTATTTTTAAATTAATTTTGTTTAATGTTTTTTTTTTAATTTTTACCCTTTTTTTCTTTTATTTTACTTATATATAGATTTTTTTAATTTTATTTATTATTTTTTCATTAATACTATATATATAGTTTTAATATAATATAATTTTTATTTAGTTTTATTTTTAAATTAATTTTATTAATTTTTATTTAGTTTTATTTATTTAATCAATTTTGTTTATTATTTTTTTTATCAATTTTTTTTATTTTTTTATTTTATATAATTTTTAACATAGGTCAGAAGCTCTTCCTTTTTCTAAATTACCTTTTTAATTCAACACTTAAATTACCCCTATTCAACTTTTGACACATGTCAGAACCTTCTCTCCCTTTAAATCATCTCTCCCTCCAATTCTTGACACATAACACATGTCAGAATCTCTCACTCTCTTTAAATTACCCATCCTCCACCCATTGACACCTGTCAAAACACCTCCCCCCTTTAAATTACCCCTCTTCAACGCTTGACATATGTTAGAATCTCCCCTCCCTTTAAATTACCCCCCTTTCAATCCTTGACATATGTCAAAATCTCTCATCCTTTTTAAATTACACTCCTTCCAACTCTTGACGCATGTCAAAATCTCTCATCACTTTAAATTATCCCCTTCCAACTCTTGACACATGTCAAAATCTCTCATCCGTTTAAATTACCTCACTTCCAACTCTTGACACATGTCAGAACTCCTCACTATCTTTAAATTATCCATCCTATAATCCTTGACACATGTCAAAACACCCATTCCTCTTTAAATTACCTACCCTTCAACTCTTGACACATGTCAGAACTTTCCCTCCTCTTAAATTACCCACCCTTAAACTCTTGACAAATGTCAAAGCCTCCCCTCCCCTTAAATTACCCATCCTTCAACTCTTGACACATGTCAAAATCTCTCCTCCCCTTAAATTACCCACCTTTCAACTCTTAACACATGTCAAAATATTTCCCTTTAAATCATCCTCTCACACTTCATTTTTAGTCACTCTTTAGTCACACCTCCCTCCACTGCTATCTCCCTCTCAGCCTCTCCTTCTCTCTTCCGAAATATAGTTTTCTTCTTAGTCATTACTTTTTGTAATTCATAGAAGGAAACTATGGATGACTATTTGGATTTATTTTCAGATAGTTGATCAATTGATAATAATGTTCCTAATGAAGAGAGTATCTCCAACAACAGTCGCGATTATACAGTCAAATTTACCACAGATTAGATTAGTTATTATCATTGTTTTATGCATATTCGTTATTTATTTTATAAGTAGAGAAATTATATTAAGATTGAATAATGTCACACTTATACATCTTTGTTTAATTTTTTTATATAGATATTTAAAAGTAGAGAAGATATGATAAATTGGGTAAAGACAGTTGGTCTGAAGAATGGTATTGTAGTGATTATTAAAAATTCTGTTAATTTAAAAGGTGATAAACTACCAAAGTATCATCTTATGTGTGAAAAAGGTGGAAAGTATAAACCGTCACGATATCTAGTTGATGGACAATCCTTAAAAAGAAATACTAGGACTAAAAAATGTAAATGCTCATTTAAACTGCGAGGTATACCAATACCTCCAAATGGTATGATATGGGGTTTAAGGGTTGTTTGTGGTTTTCATAATCATCAATTAGCAGAATATATTGATGGTCATGAGTACCCGAGTAGGTTAAAACCAATATAGAAAGAATTTGTGCTCGACATGACCAACAACACCACACCTCGTGAAATTCTTAGTATTTTGAAGGAAAGAGATCCGTCAAACACTACGAGGATCAAAAGCATTTACAATGTCATTTTCATAAATAAATCCGCTAAACGGGATGACCTAAATTCTATTTAGTATGTTTTGGACTAATTAATTAAGAAAGAATACCTCCATAATTATCGTACAAATCCAGACACCAACGAAATCACAGATATTCTTTGGGTTCATCCAAAAAGTCTAGAGTTGTTTGTCAACTTTTCGTCTGTGTTGATCATTGATGCCACATACAAGACCAATGAGTATCGGATCCCACTATTGGAGGTTGTGGGTATCACATCCACAATGTGAACTTACTCACTTATGTTCGCATATCTTAGTAATGAGAGGACAGAGCAACTGACATGAGCATTAGATACCTTAAAGAAGTGGATGGTTGAAAAGAAGGCATCGTTGCTATTGGTGTTTGTTTCAGATTGGGATTTGACGCTTATTAATGCTATTGAAACATGTTTTTCCAATGCACATCACATCCTTTGTATTTGACACATAAACCAGTGCGTAATGAAGAAATGCACCCCTATGCTTGGTCTGGAGTGACAACATTTTTATGCATAATGACACTCACTTATTAATTCATCGACACAATGGTCTTACCAGTAGAAGTGGGATGTCATGCGCAAGGAGTATCAACAATTCGAAGGTGTTCTAAATTACCTTTGGGATACATGGTTACACCCTTACAAGGAGCGATTTGTTTCAGCATGGGTTGATACATGTATGCACCTCAGAAGCAATTCAAATCAAAGGTATAGTCACTTTATAGCTTTATTATTTAAATTTTATTTATTATTATACTATTTCAATTCTTTTCAGTATTAAAACACAATGTATTTTTTTTATTACATGACAGAGTCTGTACATGCGAGACTAAAGTTATATTTGGGAGATATCATGTCATCCCTACAAACATCTTTTAAAAAAATACATAAGATGTTGAGAATTCATTTTGGGGATATTAAGAAGTTGTTCGAGAGATCTCTCAACATTCCACGCCATCAATATTTACATGATGACATTTTCAGTCAAATAAGGTGTCGGATTTCATTAGAAGCAATAGAGTTAATTTCTGGTCAGCTAAAATGCATTGAGGAAGCATCTCACCAGCTAGTTGGCAGATGTAACTGCTCTATCAAAATTGTATACGGATTACCATGCGAGCATGATCTTGCACATTGTCGTTACTTTTCTATTCCAATTCCGCTTTAGAGTATCAACGCTCATTGGAGGAGATTGTCGATGCACGTACATCAGTTTAATGACGAGGGAGCACAACCTAACAGGACATCCCACGTTGTTGAGATATTAGATGGGATGGATCCACATATACGAGGGCATATGATAGACAAGTTTTTCGATATGATAGATCCATCTCAAAGTACAGTTCGAGCCCCTTCATATAACACAGAATATAGAGGTCAACCTATGGATAGATATGATCAAAGTGAACGTCGCATACCTTCTTTTACAGATGCATCCACTTCAGGATCTAGGGTCTCTCAGCCGACTGCAACATCTCGAGGGAGAGGAAGACGTGGAAGGGGGTCGAAGGTTTGCAATACTCAAATGACCCATGATCACTCTCCAGTTCCACCCATGCATGATACTTATATTGAGAAATTACCTATGCCTCTGCAGCGTTATATTTCTTACACTGTTGATGTTCAACCTAATGGTCATTGTGGATTCAGGGCAATAGCTGCACTAATTGGGTATGGTGAAGAAGGTTGGTTTCAAATACGATTCGAGCTTATAGAAGAGATTCAACAAAATAAGGATCTATATGATCAACTTTATCCGGATCGAAATTTGGTAACTAATCTATTATTCTCATTGAATTGGTTCAAGCCGTGGGCACCATAAATGTATTGGATGGACTATATGTCTTTGGAAATTGTCATCGCATTAAGGTACAATCTTGTACTGTATACATTTGGTGAGAATGTTAGGAGTTATTTTACTCACTTGCCATTAAGAACTCCTCCAATTCCAAACCAAGAGCGTCGAGAAATAGCTATTGCTCATGTTGACAATCACTTCGTACAAGTTTTCTTACATCCTCATTACTCTGTACCACCCATTCCAACATGGTGGTGACAACATTCATCGTATGAAGCTAAAGGATGAGTCACTCATTATAGAACACGTATTCATTTGTGGTACGAAGTAATAGGTACACCACCACCAAACGCGTCAGAAGCAGAATTTGGAGGCAATATTGATTAAAATTTCTATTTTTATATATTTTCGTATTTTTTTTATTATTACATGTACTCTTCGTTTGAAAAAAAATATTTGTTCGTAAGTTATGAATGTATTCAATATTATTTATTAGTATTTTTTGTTAGTTTTAAATATATAATTTTTATTTTGATCCATATTTTTATACTTTTTAAAATTTTTATAAATAATGACTCCTAAAATTTATAACTAAAAATAAACAAAAGATTATAAACATATAAAAAAATTATTCAAAAGAAAATAAAATTGATAAAAAAATTGATTAACAAAAAAATAAAATCAATAAAAAAACAAAACTTAAAAAAATAATAAATTGAAAAAAATACAAGTATTAAAAAATAATAAATAAAATTAATTAAAAAATAAAATTTATATAAAATTGAAAAATATAATAAAAAAAAGTGATTAAAAAATAAAACTAAATAAAATTTATATAAAATTCTAAAAATAAAGTATTGATAAAAAATAATAAATAAACTTGATTAAAAAATAAAACTAAATAAAAATTAAATAAAATTGAAAAAAATATCGTATTGATGAAAAAAAAATAAATTAAATTAATTAAAAAAAACTAAATAAAATTAAAAATATACAAGTATGAGAGCTATTTTTAAATAAAATTAATTAAAAAATAAAACTAAATAAAAATAAAAAAAACGAAGAGGAAAAAAATGTCATTTCATGCTTGCGGAGAGAGGGAGGAGGGGTAGAAAGGTACGGTGTAAGAGGGGGTGGGAAAAGCAGCTCTCATAAGTATTTATGGGGAAAGATTTGAGATCGAGGGGCTCGATCAATTGATTACTTGGGTTCCTGGTGCAGAGGGCGGCGGTGCCGCCCGAGTCGCAGGCCACCGACGTCGGAGCATCCATTCTGCTGGTACTGGCTGTTGACGGCGAAGGAGGTGCGGGCCGGGAGCGTGTCGGCCTGGTAGCAGGTGCCCGCAAGGCTGCACTGGAAAGCGATGTTAGGCGCGACCAAAACTAAGTTGGATCGAGCAAAGTCTAAATCGTGGATGTCCTGATCCATTTGACCAAAATAGAAGCCATCTAACCATCTTTTACAAATGAAAGTCTTCTCCCGACCACTTCTACTCGATGCTCCATGAATTGCTTCAGCGGCAAATCAAGACGACGGCATCCCCAATCCGCTCCATCACCAGCGCCTACAGGTAACAACGATTCTTCTGACCTCGCCGTAGGTTCCGGAGAGAAGGAGGAGGAAGAAGAAGGTGAAGGGATCAGTAGGATCAATGGGCAGAGTAGCCGTCGGCGTCGGAGTACGGATCGCAGCCCCCTCTCCGATCGTGGTGCCACGGAGACCTCTGCAACGGCATCCGCCGCCGTCTCGCCCGCCTCTGCCACCATCAACCTAAGCAGAGAGTATATGAACGCTGTCAACACCAGCTCTTACAAGGAGATATGGTATGCGATCCACCGCCATCATTCGAGGAAGGACGAAGGCGGTTCGGAGGAGGGGGAGGCGAATCGATCGGCCGGAACCGGAACGCCGTCGTCGGACGGCTTGATTGCGGACGTCCTTCAGCCGGATCGGGCCTCCATCGAGGAAGCCCTTCGCGGCGCGCCACCCAATCACCTGACCCGCCTCGTTTCTGACTACTTCGACAGCAGCGAGAACACCTCCCTAATCTGCCTCTCGATCCGCGACGTCGTCGATCGCGCTCGCTCAATGTATGCGCCAGTTGGAGAGCTGATCGCTCTCCTCCCCTCCACCGATGGTGATCGCGCATGCCTGACCCGCCACCAGTGCGATTGGGCCTTCGATAAGCTCCTTGAATTCGATCAGTGTGGTAACCCCTTCTCGGTTCCTTCTTCTGGCGAGGAATCCAGCTTCCACGGCATGCGCGGCTGCTTCGCGAACCTCAAGCAGCAGCTGGACCTCAGTCTTTTCAAGGCCCGACGGAAGCGCCGGCTGGCGTACCGCGCCACCCGAGGGATCGGCGCATGCTTGATCTTATTTACAGTTGGCCTCGCCGTCGCTGGGTTGGTTTTGGCCACTCACGCGATAGTCGTGATCATGGCCGGGCCGACTGTCCTTATCGGCGGTTGCCTTCCTACGAGGGATCTGCATGGGGGATCGAGGCGGCGGCTACGTGATTACATGGCCCAGCTCGACGCTGCCTCGCGTGGGGCGTACGTGCTTAACAACGACCTAGAGACGATCGAGCGCCTGGTGGCGAGATTGCACGCGAACGTCGAGAGTGACCGGGAGTTGGTGCGGCTGGGTTTGGATAGCGGGAGAGGCCAGCAACATCAAATAGAGGAGGTGCTGCGTCAGTTCCGCAGAAATCATCCCAATTTCCTCAATCAGCTCGAGGACCTCGAAGAACACATTTGCTGCTTCTTAGCTTCTATTAACAGGTCCAGGTCGCTTCTCTTCAAGCAAATTCAACATCAGCCTCCAAATCCTTGAAGTACGGGTTTGGAATTCTTCCTTCTCAAATTATGGGCAACATTATTTTGTTTTTTGTTTTTGTTTGTTGCCAACATGCCGGATGTCAGGGGAGCTCATTTCAACTTCCTTTCTTTTAGATCATTGATATGGAGTCAATTCTTTACTAAACACTGAAAGATCTGTTTAACCTCTGAGGAATGGTGGTTTATGCTACCATTGGAGAGGATATTAAATATCTTCCTGAAGGATAGTGTTATTACAATTCCATATTCCTACAAATAGATGAACAAATATGCCTCTTATTGTACTCATGCTTGTTGATCCTCATTATAATCATCTGGAATTTGTTATATTACATTCAATTCAAAAATAGATCCAAACAATGTCACAGTCTTGCTGCTGATCCAGTCGTACCATCTTTGATGAATGGGTTTGCAAAATTATCTTATATTTGCTATTTTACTTAATTGCAAATATTTTATGATGTTTGCTTTTGTTATCAGGAGTCTTCTGAGTCCAGCTTTTTTAAGGGTTATGAATTAGGATTTAGGAGATTATTGGTTGTTTTCTTGTTTGGAGACAAAATGTTTCTCTCCTAGTATAGTTTCCTTTCTCTTGTACATATAGTCGTTTCTTTTCTTCAGAAAAATGAAAAAGGTGTTGGCAATCGAAGTTTTCTACTCTTTTCTCATATGCATGACATGTAGGTTGCTGAAGGTTTGACTCCGCAAAACTATAGGCCTTTCAATATAAACCCTGCTTGTATAATTCATGATAATATGATAATCTAAAGATTATGTTGACTGTATTCAAAAAGAGAACATTTCTTCAGATGAAATGAAACGCAGACTCGGAATCTACACCATTGGACTCAACTTTGAACTATACAAGTCATTAAAACAGTGTGTAATGAGCTTAATTGTTGGCTAGAGTATCTGATTTTACACATTGGTCATTGTTAAAATATGACTTTCTCCTTTATGTTTGAAACTACTTTCAAATTATGTCATCATAAACTGATTTGCCTGTGGATTCTAGTTTTGGTTCTTTATAGTAGCCACAACTAAAAATCAGTTTTTTATGCCTTACTTTTCCCATCATTTTTTGTTTTTGTAAGGAAAGTATTGTTATGTGTCAAAAAGTTCTCATTTCATTCAAGTGGCCTCTCATATAAGCACTTTCTGTGTCTGGATTCATCACACTATTTTTAAGATGCAACTAAGGTTGCACATGAGGTTATTATAAATAGAACTTGCATTTTTAATTTGCCAATGACAACCATTATGATAATCTGCTTGTCATATTAAAGTTCACTAAATACTTTTCAGCAGCCAAGAAAGATGCATCAACTTAGGTTCTCTATGTTGATATTTGTTTATAACCCTAAATTTACTGACTCAGTTCTTCAAATATTTGTACTTAAGATCCCACAAAAATATTTTTTGGGGTCTTTCTTAAATTTTTTTCATGTAGCTCAAAGACCAGCCTTATTACGAAGGTGTTTTATCAAACTAACAGCTTGAAGCCTGGTAGCTGAAAAAAATAAAATTCCAATGTAGGTTTGATTTCCTTCCTCATGAAATTGTTGATATTTTTGAACTCAGAAAAATGAAAATTAATAATTAATTTTGTTTTATTTTATTATTTATTTAATTTCAATTCTTTTTTGTCATTTTAAAGTGTCCTCTTGGAAGAGACATAACCCTATGGAATGGTGCCTTAAAGCAGCACCTAGTCTCTATAGAAGAGATCATTCTAAGGATTCATGAAACTAAGTATGACTCTTTCTTTAGAGCTCTAGTGTTATTCATTTTTTCCTTGCACTCTTCTTCTATTGATATTTTCAAATTATATATTCTGAAATTCTCAACATGGAAAAGGGTTACGATATTTAAAGTGTCAATACTTTGTTCTGATTACTGTCATGACTCTCTCTCTGATTACTGTAACGGCACATTTTATTTTTTAAAGTGCTGATACTTTGCTAGATAATTAATTAAACATGTAGATGTGTGTGAAACAATAATAAAGAAGATACTCTTTCAGACATTAAAGAAACGATGTTTCTTGTTCCCTCAAACAGCAAGCTCAAGATTGATGTCAGCGGTCATCTAAGGGCTATCTGAATTGACATATAGTGCACCAAATTAAGTTAACTCAGAAGTGGAGACAATTGATACAATCAGCGCCAAGTTTTTCTGCCTGCAATGGCGCTTCATTGGTTGGTCCTAGACGCCATCTCAGCATTGGCCCCGCAACTTGGGCATCCCCTCCATCTTGAGGCGTTATGAAAATGGGGAGTCATGATCAAGAAGATTGGTCCTTCGTCCCCATTTCTGATGACAAAGTGTGTCTCACTCAGCTGAAATGCTGTCGAAGTGCAGGCACCACCCCGTCACCTTCACCTCTGTCCGTTCAAAGATTATCAAGGTTGAGCATATTAAAAGATACATGGATGGCACAGGACACCATTTGAGTTTGCCTTTGCATAAGTTTACAAGACATGCTAATTAAAGTGGTTTAAATAAATATTATATTTGCCACTATCCTCAAAGCTTTCTTTGCACACTAACAAATATAGATAAGGTACTAAGCTGAGCATAGTAAACTTGGTAGTAATCATCTATCATTGCATTCTAATATTTTGAAAATTAGTATGCAACATAAATGATACATGCTGCATAGAGCAAGGAAAAGCCGAAAAAATGTATGCCTGCTCAACTCTAGTTCATATATTGATGACTCCCACAATTTGTTTATGGTATATTTGATCCTTAGTTGAACTTGATGATCAATAAATTGGCAATAGTAATGCTTATCAATTCCAATTATGATGACTATTATCTCGTTTTGTCATGCACAAGGAAAATCTAATCAAGATGATTAGTTTATGTCCAACAAAGAAGCATGTGAAGGAATATTAACTCTTTGCACAGCCAAAAGAAGCAAGTTTGCTATGAGGTAATTTGTTCATTTAATGAGATACCATATGCAAAGGTAACAAATATTGATGTCATTGTATGGAACATTATACAAGGTAAGTGATTATTTTTATGGAATGACTTGTGTTGAAAGTTCTCTAGAGAATTAATCCATGATTATGAAATTTTATGATCACATATGCTCGTTATAATCTAGAGTCCCTTTACATTATATACTTTTTAAATGTGGGAATTCTTGTTTATGATACATGAAAATGTGGGGGTATACGTGATATGCATATTTATACTTGAAATTTGTCAATGCTTTGTCGATGCTCTCTGTTGTGACTTTAACCACTTATCTTTGTAACGGCTATTGATGTCCTACTTCAGTGAAAAATGTTTGCCTACTTCAAAGGCAAAAATAGGAGCAACTTTGAACGTTTCCTTTTGTAGTGACTTTTGATGCCATATTTACATGGAATAATGAAAAATGTTTGCCTATTTCAAAGGCAAAAACAAAACTAAAGTCATAATTTATAGTCTTAATAAAGACTATATGATGGTATCTGGAATCCCAACAGCTCACTCGAGCACCCTCCATTTCTTGTGCACCGCGGCTCTACATAGCACCACCAGCATTCTCGAGTACTGTAGTTTCGCTAGAGGTTTTATCGAGCACTATTGTATTCTTGAGCATTGATATTTTCGAGCACTATAGTTCCACGATATTCCTAAACAATGGTTCTCCATAGCACTATTGATTTGCTTGATCACTTGGTCTCTAGTGGTGGTCTACTTGGTCTCCTCCATTATAGCAAACAAGACATGGGACATATTACATGGAAATTTCATATAACGGTTGTCTCCTAATAGACTTACAAAGGGCAGTGCTGTCAAACATGTTTGGTCGGTGAAACAGTTCCGATTTATTATATAGCACCCATGGAGGTAAAGAAAAGGAGGAGGATTCTTTTTTTATTCTGGTATATGGAGATAACTCTTATTCTTCCCTACACTTTCTTCCTCTACTGTGCTATTTTCTATTCTATGTAGAGCTGATCGAGAGTCAGAGTACGTGGCTTTTTGGGGGAGCTATGAACCAGGATATAATTCGTGTGACACTTAAAGATCATTAGTTTCAAGACAAATATTTATCATATTTCATTCTATTTAGCTCTTCAGTCCGACACGAAGAGGGGACTTGTCATGGTATCTGGAATCCTTGATAGCTCACTTGAGCATCCCCTTTCTTGAGCACTATGGCTCACTTGAGCATCGTCAACATTCTCGAAAATCGACTGGCCCAAGCACTGTAGTTTCACCAAGGGTTTTCACGAGCACTACAGTTATACCAAGCACTATTGTATTCTCGAGCACTGATATTCTCGGGCACTATAGTTCTGCGGTATTCCTGAGAAATGGTTCTCCCGAGCACTACTGATTTGCTTGATCACTTAAACACTGGTGGTCTACATGTTATATGTTGGTCTCCTCCATTATAGCAAACAAGATATGAGACATACCACGTGGAGATTCTATATACCAGTTGTCCCTTAACAGACTTACAAAGGGCAGTGCTGTCAAATATGCTTGGTCGGTGAGGTTGTTCCTGAAGGGGGGAAACTTCGCTTCCCACTTCAACTCGGTTGCTTGTTCATGGCGATCCCGTCTTCGTCCCCGGATTAAAAAAATTAATCCATGACAATTAAGGATTATCCAAGCAACCGTTCCATCGTCGTGCTATTCGATTAGAGTGGTCACTTGAATAAACTTGTTGTTCAAGCAACCAACCTCTATTCTACGATTAGCCACGTAATAGACGATGTACGGATCACCGATTTTTGTATTTATATTTGGGGTCCAAGTAAATTAGCCACACACAAAATATACAACATGCATAGAATAAGAAAAAATTCATAAACAAGAATTATACCTCTTGTTATACCTCTTGATCTTCTATTGTATGTCCTTCCTCTTTTTGGACGTCGTGTGAGCGACGATCTTCCAAAAGTAGAAGCCTCCTAGAACACGCTCTTCCCTTCCTTGCTCGTTCCGAACAAAGGGAAGAATGAAACGAAACTCTTCTCCTATCTAGGACCGACTATCAAGCTCCAAGCTTGATGTTTGCCGTCGGCCCAAAGAGAGGAGTAGGGAGTATGGGCACCGACCAAAAGCTCCAAGGGAAAAGACCCTAGCTCTTGCTTCCACCGACCAAGGAGAAGAGGAGGAATAGGTTGAGCGCCGGCCAAGGTAGAGGGGAAGATGGAGTGGGCGCTGGCTACACCTTAGGAAGAGAAAGGAAGCAAACCCTAATCTCCCACCTTGTTGCCGCCCAAGCCAAAACCCTAACCCTAGCTGCCCAAAGCCAAAGCCTTAACCTCCAAGTCTATTTGCTGCCCACCCTTTAAGCCATATTTATAGAGCTAGGCTTAAGCCTCCTTTAATCTCCACCGTTGGATCTAGAGATTTAATCTCAACCGTCGGATGTAGAGATTTAATCTCCACCGTCGGATCTAGAGATTTAATCTCCACCGTCGGATCTAGGGATTTAATCTCAACCGTCGGATCTAGAGATTTAATCTCCACCGTCGGATCTAGAGTTTCATTTTCCATCATCGGATCTAGGCTCCATGAGGGTTTTAATAGGCTACAATAGAGACCATGAGGAGGAGTTGGATCTTGGCCACCCAATGGATCAAGGCCACCCAATGGATCAAGCCTACATAAAGTCCGATCCATTAATGATAATCCATTCCATTAGAGGATTATCATTGATCTACCTCACCAACCCCATAAATAAATATGGGCTCCATATATTAATTGTTCAAATATCTTCCCGTGTTTAAGATCTCGAATGTCCGTCAATTAATTAATTTACTGACAATTAATTAATCAATATCTAACTCCATGAGTAGTATCACTCAATCTTATCATTATGCCGAACCAAGTCCACTTGCAGGGTTTACATGATGAACCTTATGAGCTCCTCAAGGGGACATCATCATCCTAATATATAGGACACGGTTTCCTCCTATAATCAATGACACACCATATAAATAATATCATTTCCCAACTTTCCGAGCCTATCGATTTACTCTATAAATCTCGTCCATTGGTAAATCAAAGAAATAAATACTAAGTATATGTGTCCGTTATTATATCAGGATTAAGAACATATACACCATAATATCCGAGGTCCGATTCAATTATGTAGTCAACAATAAATCGAATCACCTCTAAGTCGGTCATGTTCAATACACACAAAGTGTACTAGTGTAATTCTATAGTCAAGACAAATCAATACCAAATCACACTACAACCATACCAATGGTTTGTCCAAAGTCATCTCGATTGTGAGCCTTTACTTATACTCTATAAGGAACTGATAACATGATCTCTCGTGTGACACTACACACCATGTTATCTACAATGTAATGTATGAGACAATATGCATAACCATAAATATGCAAACAATGATCATGTGATTCTTATTTCAAAAATAAAGATGTTCATATAAAAGATAGACTTTTCAGTATACACCCCAACAATCTCCCATTTATACTAAAAGACTATGCTTTCCTCAAACTGACATACATATGATTCTCATTCCCTCCACATGCCTATCAAAAACTCTCGCCGGAAGGGTCTTAGTGAAAGGATCTACCAGGTTATCTTCTGATGCAATCTAGGCGACAACAACTTCTACCCACTTTACGATCTCTCGTATCAGGTGATACTTGCGCTCTATGTGTTTACTTGCCTTATGGGCTCGTGGTTCCTTCGAGTTTGCAACTACACCATTATTATCACAATAAATTGTGATAGTTCTGGGCAAATCAGGAATCACATCCAAGCCCATCAAGAAGTTCCTGAGCCATACAACTTCTTTGGCTGTCTCAGAGGCTGCCACATACTCAGCTTCCATGGTGGAGTCCGCCACGCATTTCTGCTTGACACTCCTCCATACAATGACTCCTCTCAAAGTAAACACAAAACCAGATGTAGACTTACTGTTATCCCTATATGATTGGAAGTTGGAATCTGTGTAACCCACAAGCAGTAATTGATCTGCCTGGTAAACTAGCATATAATCCCTAGTCCTTCTTAGGTACTTTAATATATGCTTTACCGCAGTCCAATGTCCCTGTCCTGGATTACTCTGATATCTGCTAACCATGCCAACGACAAAGCAGATATCCAGTCTCGTACACAGCATAGCATACATGAGGCTTCCTACTGCTGAAGCATAAGGAACTGTCTTCATCTCCTCTATCTCCTCAGATGTTCTAGGACACATCTCTTTAGATAAAGGAACTCCATGCCTGAAAGATAGAAAATCTTTCTTGGAGTTCTGCATGCTAAAGCAAGCCAAATTGGTGTCTATGTATGAAGCTTGTGATAAGCACAACATCCTTTTCCTGCGATCCCTTATAACCTTGATCCCAAGGATGTGTCCCACTTCTCCCAAGTCCTTCATATCAAACTGTTTGGACAATCATACCCTTACGTCCGATAACACCTTGACATTGTTGCCAATTAACAAAATATCATCTACGTATAGTACAAGAAATACAATTACGTTTCCGTCACATCTCTTGTATACACAAGTCTCATCCGGACTTTGAATAAATTCATAAGACTGGATTACCTCATCAAAGCGGATATTCCAAGATCTCGAAGCTTGCTTCAATCCATAAATGGACCGATTAAGCTTGCACACAAGATGCTCTTTGCCCTTTGCAATGAATCCCTCTGGTTGCTTCATATAGATGTTCTCCTCAAGACTTCCATTAAGGAAAGTTGTCTTAACATCCATCTGTCATACCTCATAATCCATATGAGCAGCTATACACAAGAGAATTCGGATAGACTTAAGCATGGCTACCGGCGAAAAGGTCTCCTCATAATCGATACCCTCTTTCTGAGTATACCCCTTCGCAACAAGCCTAGCTTTGAAGGTCTCTACCTTCCCGTCTATTCCTCTCTTTCTTTTGTAGATCCACTTGCATCCAATGACTTTTACACCATTTGGTGGTTCTACTAGCTCCCAGACCTGATTTGAATCTATAGATTCTATCTCAGAATTCATCGCACTTTACCAAGATACCGCATCTTTATCTTGGATCGCCTCGTCATATGTCCAGGGATCAGGTTCATGTTCACCAAGGACCAAATCAGAAGATTCTCCCAAGAACATGAATATATCAGGCTGTTTAACAACCCTCCCACTATGACGAGGTATCACCTATGTATCCTCTGTGACACGCGATGCAGTGACTTATGGTATATCCTCTTGTACCGGTGGTACTGAAGTAGTGACATCCCCTCTCAATTCCTCTAGAACAATCTTACTCATGAGCTTGTGGTTCATCACATAGTCTTCCTCTAGAAATCTGACATTCGTACTGACGATCACCCTCTGATCTCTAGGACTATAAAACAAACCACCTTTCGTTCCTCTAGGATAGCCAACGAACATGCACACTTCTGTACGAGGTTCTAACTTACCAGTATCTGCCTTCAGCACATGTGCTGGACTCTCCCAAATTTGAATATGTCTCAGACTAGGCTTTCGCCCAGTCCACAATTCTGTGGGAGTAGAATGCACTGATTTAGATGGTACCAAGTTTAGAATATACATTGTCGTATCTAGAGCATATCCCCAGAATAAATCTGGCAACTCAGAATAACTCATCATCGATCTAACCATCTCCATAAGAGTCCTATTCCTTCGCTCTGCTACACCATTCTGCTGGGGTGTGCCAGGTGCAGATAATTGGGATTGAATTCCAACCTCTGATAAGTAATTCCTAAACTCTCCCAAGAGGTACTCACCACCACGATCAGATCGTAGTGTCTTGATACTTTTACCTTGACGTTTCTCCATATCAGCCTTGAATTCTTTGAACTTGTCAAAGCATTCAGACTTGCGGTGCATCAAGTAAATGTATCCATATCTTGAATAATCGTCTATAAAAGAGACGAAATATTTAAAACCACCTCTTGCTTAGATAGACATAGGACCACACAAATCAGAATGAACCAATTCCAACACATCTTTGGCTCTATACCCCTTGACCTTATAAGACCTCTTGATCATTTTACCTTCCAAGCAAGATTCGCAGGTTGGGAAATCTTCCACCACTAATGAACCCAAAGGTCCATTAGCTATCCACCTTTGAATTCTACTTAGGTTAATATGACCTAACCTTAGATGCCAAAGATATATTTGGTTCATTTGCGAATGTTCTTTTATCTTATTAGAATTAGAAGATGAGTTATTTACTTCTCTTTGCATCGTGGGAATTTTTGATTCGAGTGTACATAAATTTCCTATCAATGCATCCGAATAGATAATCTCTCTATTCCTTTTTATAACAACTCTGTCATTAAAAGAAATAGAATATCCATCCATAAACAATTTAGAAACCGAAATCAAATTCTTTCTAAATAAAGGTATATAAAGGTAATTTTTAAGAACTAAAACTTTATTCCTCTCAAAAGACAAATAAACATCTCCCACTGCAACAACCGCCACTTTCGTGGCATCGCCCAAGTAAACGGTAATCTCCCCCTCAGTCAGTTGTCTGGTTTCCTGGAACCCCTGCAAGGTATTGCAGACATGATCAGTGACTTCCGTATCTACACACTATGTACCGGTAGATAACACCGCTAAACATGTTTCAACGACTAGACCAAAAGATATACCTTTGTTCTGCTTCCGGTTGGGGCAGTCCTTCTTCCAGTGTCCAGTCTGCTTGCAAGTGAAGCACTTGTCTTTCGGCTTCTTCACTCCTCCCTGAGATCCTACCGCCACCTCTGCCGCAGTTTGTTTCTTCTTCTTCTTGCCTTTCGGCTTAAAAGTAGAAATCTTTTGGGCAACCATGACCTGCGCCTGAGCACTCTGACGAAATAGCTCCTCTACCGCCTGGAGTTCTGTCAGAAGCTCCGCCAATGAATACAACCTTTTATTCATGTTGTAGTTCAGGAGAAACTGCTCAAAACTCCTAGGTAGAGACTGGAGAATGATATCGACCTGGGTTTTCCCATCGATCTCAGCTCCGAGGACTTCCAACTCATTCAAATGAGCCATCATCTTGAGAACATGATCCCTCACGGGTGTTCCCTCGATCATGGTGGTCGTCATCAAGTTCCTCATGGTTTCCTGCCTAGCAATCCGATTCTGGTGTCTGAAAAGCTCTTTCAGATTGAGCATCATGTCATAAGCAGTGGGCATGACTTGATGCTGATGTTGTAGTACATTTGACATATATGTCAAAATGTAACATCGTGTCATCTTATCATCCTTAATCCACTTCTTATAACTCTCCTTCTCCTTTTTTCCAGAATCATCCGCAGGCTTAGGAGGACACTCTTCGAAGAGTACATATTTGTACTCCTTAGCAGTCAAGACAATGTCAAGATTCCTCTTCCAATCAATATAATTGGGTCCAATAAGTTTATTTTCTTTCAGTATCATAGCAAGCGGGCTGAAAGTCATTTTGAAAAACCTAAGAATCACATAGATCAAAACATTAGATTTAAAAAAATTATTGATTCCTCAAACAATAAAATTTTAAAATCAACCAACACCTCAAAACATCGAGAATATCGTATGCCACAATAGTGTGGACGTATACCAATTCTCCATTTGTAAGACGAGGTTTTACCCATTAATTTTACTATCTTGTCAACCTAATTTTTTGACAAATAAAATTAATAGTTGGTTCCTCTTCGGCCCTATAAATAAAAGCAGTGACTCCGATGGGGAGGATACTCCTATTTGCATCTAAGTGTTCACCATTACTTGGTACCAAGGTAATTATCTCTGGTTATGTGCCTTCCGATGGGGGAGTACACACGCTCCTTAATAATTTCCTATAACCATATTCGACCATGTGATCCGTAAACAAACTCATCCGATGGGGAGGTAGGCACTCAGAGCCAACGCGCAAGTTTGTTTGCATCACATGTCAAATCGTAATGGAGGTCGTGGGAATTTATAAAAATATCCTTCTCCCACTTAGTAATTTAAAAATTGAGGAATTTTCCTAGCCTATGACATGAATATCAAACAAAAAACAATAAATATGAAAAAAAATATTATCCAACTATTATGACTTTTGTTCTCCAATATGCCTCCCGTCGTAACGTCATCTCGTCCGCTCCTCCCTACGCCATGTACAAGCCATTCGGAGATCCGAGCCGAGAAAAACTATTTTAATTTACATCCATCGATCCTATACTCCACGAAGGAGTGTACATGAAATCGAGATCGAAAGTAAACTAAAATAAAAAGAGTAGCTAAACAATGTCGTACTTAATTACAAAAATTAAATACTAGCCTCGTCAACCCCGAGGATTCAAATAATATACAATTACACACATACAATCACATACACACATATGACCATAATAGTTGGATCCTATGTCTGCAACCAAAAAGTTAACCTACGCACATCCTACTATTATCTGACACATATAATATATGAAAAATGCATAAAAGTAACCAAATCCTAAACACACAAAATCGGAAACTTGGGCTCTGATACCACTTGAAGGGAGGGAAACTTCGCTTCCCACTTCAACTCGATTGCTTGTTCATGGCGATCTCGTCTTCGTCCCTGGATTAAAAAAAATAATCCATGACAATTAGGGATTACCCAAGCAACCGTTCCATCGTTGTGCTATTCGATCCGAGTGGTCACTTGAACAAACTTGTTGTTCAAGCAACCAACCTTTATTCTACGATTAGCCGCGGAATAAACGATGTACGGATCGCCGATTTTTGTGTTTGTATTCGGGGCCCAAGTAAATTAGCCACACACAAAATATACAACATGCATAGAATAAGAAAAGATTCATAAACAAGAATTATACCTCTTGATCTTCTATTGTATGTCCTTCCTCCTTTTGGACGTCGTGTGGGCGACGATCTTCCAAAAGTCGAAGCCTCCTAGAACACGCTCTTCCCTTCCTTGCTCGTTCCGAACAAAGGAAAGAATGAAATGAAACTCTTCTCCTATCTAGGACCGACCATCAAGCTCCAAGCTTGATGTTTGCCGCCGGCCAAAAGAGAGGAGTAGGGAGTATGGGCGCTGGCCAAAAGCTCCAAGGGAAAAGACCCTAGCTCTTGCTTCCATCGACCAAGGAGAAGAGGAGGAATTGGTTGAGCGCCGGCCAAGGTAGAGTGGAAGATGGAGTGGGTGCCGGCTACACCTTAGGAAGAGAAAGGAAGCAAACCCTAATCTCCCACCTTGTTGCCGCCCAAGCCAAAACCCTAACCCTAGCCGCCCAAAGCCAAAGCCTTAACCTCCAAGTCTATTTGTCGCCCACCCCTTAAGCCATATTTATAGAGTTAGGCTTAAGACTCCTTTAATTTTCACCGTTGGATCTAGGGATTTAATCTCAACCGTCGGATCTAGAGATTTAATCTCCACCGTCGGATCTAGGGATTTAATCTCAACCGTCGAATCTAGAGATTTAATCTTCACCGTCGGATCTAGAATTTCATTTTCTATCATCGGATCTAGGCTCAATGAGGGTTTTAATAGGCTACAATAGGGACCATGAGGAGGGGTTAGATCTTGGCCACCCAATAGATAAAGCCTACATAAAGTCCGATCCATTAATGATAATCCATTCCACTAGAGGATTATCATTGATCTACCTCACCAACCCCATAAATAAATATGGGCTCCATATATTAATTGTACAAATATCTCCCCGTGTTTAAGATCTCAAATGTCCGTCAATTAATTAATTTACTGACAATTAATTAATCAATATCTAACTCCATGAGTAGTACCACTCAATCTTATCATTATGCCGAACCAAGTCCACCTGTAGGGTTTACATGATGAACCTTATGAGCTCCTCAAGGGGACATCATCATCCTAATATATAGGACACAGTTTCCTCCTATAATCAACGATACACTATATAAATAATATCATTTTCTAACTTACCGAGCCTATCGATTTACTCTATAAATCTCGCTCATGGGTAAATCAAAGAAATAAATACTAAGTATATGTGCTCGTTATTATATCGGGATTAAGAGCATGTACACCATAATATCTGAGGTCCGATTCAATTATATAGTCAGCAATAAATCGAATCACCTCTAAGTCGGTCCTGCTCAATACACACAAAGTGTACTAGTATAATTATATGGTCAAGACAAACCAATACCAAATCACACCACAACCATACCAATGGTTTGTCCAAAGTCATCTCGATTGTGAGCCTTTACTTATACTCTACAAGGAACTGATAACATGATTTCCCGTGTGACACTACACACCATGTTATCTACAATGTAATATATGAGACAATATGCATAACCATAAATATGCAAACAATGATCATGTGATTCTTATTTCAAAAATAAAGATATTCATACAAAAGATAGACTTTTCAGTATACATCCCAACAGTTCTTGTTGGATTGATTTGAGCGCTAGGGGAGGAGGGGTGAATAGTACAAGGAAAACTTTTCGAATTCATTTGTCGATTCGATACACAAGAAGAGTAAAGTGCAGTAGAAAATAAATATAACAATTTTATTTTTACTTGGTTCATAGCCTTCGGCTGCTAATCCAAGAGCTTAACGGTCCTAGACCGTGTACGCAGGGCAAAACACTCCTCCTTATTAGAGGTAGGAGTAAGCGAGTACAATCAATACGAAAAAATCAAGGAAGAGGGACACTCACTCTCCCTCTCCTTGTTACGATTAAAGCTCGATAAGGAAAGATGTGAACAAGATTTAAAGACGACAAAATAAAAGTATACCAACGACTATTGAAGATAGGACTTGAGCTCTTGTCATTGGAGATGCGGTAGCACTTCGTCGTCATAAGATCGTTGTAGAAGAGTAGCGTAGCAAGAGCACTTTTGAGCACTTAGAATGATGGAAATGGGGTGGAGAACCTCTACTTTTATAGCCTTGTGAAATCCTAATCGTTGAGATGAAGTTTCATGAGGTGGTGTTACTTAGCCCTTGAGAAATGGAGATAAGCTTTGACTCTCCTCGAGGTTGATCTTTGACCAGCAATCGACTGCTACCCTTACCAGTCAACTGTTGGAGGCATCAATCGACTAATACAAGCCATCAGTTGACTGATGGCAGAGTTTCCAGCTGCAATGAAGAGTTAGTTCGAAAATGCAATTAATATAAGTAAGTTCGATGGTCATTTACCATCTGATCTCGACTTAGACCTTCCATGGAAAGTCTTGGTCGGATTGTCGCCTAAGGACGTCCCCGTACGAAGGACACGACCTTACTTACACTCACTCACACGAGCTTACCTTTACCTTTGAAGTTTCGCTTCCGGTCTTCACCTGAGTTCTTCGGCTCCCTCCAAAGTCCTCCCGATGTTGCCCGACCACCACAACTAACCTCCGGGTGTCACTGATCTTCAGCTTTAGCTTAGCAATTCTGTACACTTGATTCAGCTTGTGAGACAACAAAGTGAATTTAACTTTGTGCATTTGCTATAATCAAAACTCAGGTTCGATTCAAGTGTCTACTGCACCAACATATCCGATTTACTATATGACATCCATGGAGGTAAAGGAAAGGAGAATGGTTCTTTCTTTATTCTGGTATGCGTAAATAACTCTTCTTCTTCCCTACACTTTCTTCCTTTACTGTGCTATTTTCTATTATGTGCTCATATTGTGTTTTCTTTCCTTCTTCTCGGCGAATACTGATTTGAGCATTGGAGGATTGTGTCGGTGAAGCCAACCTACCTTTAATGCTCATTTCTATTGCAGAACAAGATCCTCGACAACATCTCTCGAGAACTGAATAAGGTAATCACCTGATCAAAATTTACGGTACCAATGACGGAATATCAAATTTAAATTATAAATAGATTTATTTAATTTGTATATTAGGTGCTTTGAATCATTAAATTTAAAGTTCTTTGGTTGTATCATATATATTATTTTCTCAATATTCCATTAAAGAAAACATTCTTAATGTCCATTTAGTATAGCTTTGTTGGTGCAAATAAGATTCATATATCTCCATAATAGTATGATATTGTTCACTTTGGACTTAAATCTTTATGGTTTTATTTTTAGATTATACCTAAAAAGTCTCATGTCAGTGGAGATATCTTATCATCTTATAAGTATATAATCTTTTCCATATCTTACTAATATAAGATTATAATTGTATTTCCAATATTCTCAACAATCTCCCCTCCCAAACTAAGGATCATAGTGCCCTCCTCTCTCAAACCTATCTGTCCTTAAATGACTTTTTCCGCTTGATGTCTGATTTTCAATCCACCAGGACTTTCTGTCAACTGTCTAGTTCTCCTAATCCAATTGGACTTCCTTCTAATTGTGACCCTTTTGACTCAACTAGACTTCCTGTCTGGTGTCTGGTTTTCTTGATCCGAATATGAAAGTCTCACTTTCTTCGATTGAGGTGCATGACTTGACATGAACCATGACTCTGATACTGATTGTTGGTGCAAATAAGATTCATATATCTCTATAATGTTATGATATTGTCCACTTTGGGAGATATCTTATCATCTTATAAGTACATAATATTTTTCATGTCTTACCAATGTGGAATTTTGATTGAATTTTCAATAGTCCCAACAAGTTTTAAGTCATAATGAGATATAAGTGTCACGATTGTTCTTTAGGAGTCTTTCATCTACACAGTTGAAAAAGTTTCTTTGTAATCAATTCAATCTATATATCAAGATTAGAGCATTATTTGACTTAATGGAAAGAGATAGAATCCCTTTTTGATCCTATGTCAAAGTCAAGCTTTTAGAGATAAATATAATCATGCGATCTTGTGATTCTCCTTTTCCCTAGTAGATCTACTTAGCGGTACTTGTCTTTAAGGTGGTTAGACGTCATAGCGTATTATTCCTACCAGATGTGCAACTTCTACACAAGGTATTGAAATCAAACTCCTACTAGCTGCGACAACAATACTCTTAGTAGGATTACTAATGTTCTCTTCTTTAAATGACATATCCATGAGTTTAATACTCCCATTGATTTAAATAAATTTAACATTTTCCATCTGGAAGAAAAAAACTATTTAGGCGGGAATTAGAGTATTCTAGAAAAGGCATAATATCGGAAACCTTATAATGAAGTTAACTATAACTTTAAGTGCTTTAGCTTGCAAGGATTCTGATAAAAAAGTGAAAAGTATCTTCTTCACACCTCAATCTTTAGAGTTTAGATCCTTTGCTCGGTACAAGAGATAGTGTACTGAGTCCCTAGCTATCTAGCACTCAGAAAAGTAATTTGTTAATCAACTCTCTTTTGATATACATATCAAGAAATTAAGAATTCTTCTAAGCATTATTTAGATAAGTATTTCAACCATATGATAAATTATTGTTAGTCAAGCTTCATACTTTCACTATGTATTAATTTATTGTTTATAGGCATATAAGTGTTTTTTAAGATTTTATAGTTTATCAATTAAAGAACTATAGTCAAAAGAATATTGAATTCAAAAAATATTGTAAATCTTATTTCTAAATGAGAAAAGACAACTTTATTTGTTCAAACAAGAAATAGAAGTTGATTTCCGTCTTAAAAGATGATACATTATTTTTCGAATTCAAATTAACAATGTTCCTTAAACTAAACATAAAGATAAAACACTTAATGCTACTATTCTAGTTTGCTTGCCACCTTAAGTAAAGATGTGTTTTTCACCATCAAGCGACAATTGACTCCAGAAAAGGCAACCCTACATAGAGACATTAGTGTGAGTAGGTCTACTAACATCTATCAATCAAGTGTTTGTATATATAAAAGTCAAAATTGACTTCCAAACTTAATAAATTATCTTTTTTAATACTTCGATTGACGTACTTAGGACATTCTTTTTTACATAATCTTTCTTCTTATAAAAGTAATGAGTTATTTTCTTATTTGGTTTCTTTTGTTCATTTTGGCCCGATATCTCGATGTCAACCGTTTGTTTTATTTTCCCCTTAGTATTGTTCCTCTTCCTTTTATTGTTGGTACCTTGAGAACTAGATGTCAGATTAACACTCTTCGATGTCTCCCACTCAGTTTCTTGTCCTCCTGCACACATTGAGTACAAGCTCATTTAATGTCCACTACTCTTTCTGAGTATTATAACTTATCTTGAAGGGTGTGAACGGTTCAGGTAAAGACAATAAGATAAAATGTACTAACATATTTTCAAACATTTCTTACTTTAGTGTTTTAAGTTTTGTGACAATGTTAGACATCTCCATGATATACTCTCGAATGTTTCTCTTTCCTTTATATCCCAGAGTAACAAGCTTTGACAATAGTGTGCTTATTTCGACCTTTTCACTTGAAGTGAATCGATCTGCTAATTGACTCAGAAAAACTTTGACATCCTCTTGCTTAGTTATAGAATCTCTAATAGCTTATGGGATCGATAGCTTCATAATGCTTAGACTCATATGATTAGAATGCTCCCACCTTTCAAATTGAGCTCTCTGTTCCATTGTCCTACCACTAGTCAGAGGTGCAAGATGGTTATATCTCAATGCATAGTCTAAGCCCATGCATCTCAAGACCACTATGATGTTTTTTTTTCACTCAGTAAAGTTAGTCCCAATAAGTGTAGGAATATTGCCTAAGTGGACAGTTACTGAGTTCACTGAATAAGAGAATATAATAATATAATCTCACATATTACCAAAACATAAAAAGATAATAATAATTAACACATATTAAATGCATGTATGAATATGTATGGGCAAAAATGAAATACCAAGTACAATATCACATTTAGTCTTTGGACTGCAATGTGATTTAATAATAGTACTCTCAAAATTATAATTCATGATAACTTTCATTGGTCATACCATGCATAGCATAAAATTATAATTTATATGAGTCATATATATTTGACTCTATGATTTACAAACTCTTAATCTACCATACAAAATATCTTCCTTTAGGTCGATATCCTATATATATGATCAACAAAATCTGTTCTTTATATGTAAATCATTCTGAACATATATCAGGTCTAATCATAACTTTCTTTTGAGTCAATTATATTTAGCATAGACATATATTTATCTACACGGTATGTCCTAAATCTCCCTAATAGTTCTTATTTTGATGATAATATTAGTTTGAAATGGAATCATATGATAGATAAATACTTTAGAAAATCTAATAAACTCAATTGAACTGTTGCAGTCTAATGATATAAAAAATCACCTTAACATCGAACTAAAAAATTTCGAAGCCTCCGAAAAAGGCCTTACACGACATTTTTAGATCCGAAACAAGTTGTTATGGGGGGTTTATCCCATAGTAACAAATGTAGAGCTTAAACGAGCTTCGAAACACATTCTAAAATGCCTCAAAATTCATCTTGAGCAAAAAGTATAATCTCTAGAAGTTTCCTACATCAAACTGTGCTTGATTTCATCCACAATAATACATGTCGATTGATTTACATCAATCGAATGCTTTCGTCGATTAGAAAACCTTATGTGGACGACTTTATGAGCATCAATCAATTGGTGACTGATAACAATCGACTAATACAATCAATCGAGTGCTCCAGTCGACTCGCAATCCTTTTGTGTTCAACCATAAACCTATCAGTCGACTGCTATTTTATGGTAGTTGATTGATACATCAGTCGAGTACCACAATCGACTCGAAAAACTTCTGAGCCCAAGTTTAAGCACATCAGTCAATTGAACCTTAATGGCAATCGATTGACATGTTTAGTCGAGTCTTGTAGTTGACTTAGAGATATTTTGTTCGACCTTTTAAGCACAACAATCGACTGACGCAATGCAGCAATTGAGTGATAGACAACCCAAAATAATTTTTCTGAATCAAACACGACGGTTTCGCCATGAACAATGGCGATTACGCTGTTGTTCTTCATGTTCTTCACAGGAAAACTCGAAAACATTAGATCTAGTGCCTAATACTAGGTTTTCTACTTCGATTTCGACAATTAAACATGAATGTTTTCTTCGCTAGATCAATGCTAGCCGAAAACTGTAAAATTCATCAAAAAAAAAAATCTAAATCTTATTGTCATAAAATACCACTTGATGGAATCGCTAGATTACAAAATATATTTAAACCCGTACGAACACATAATTATAATCATGGCATAGGATATAGTTATCATCGAGTCTTATGACATATGCAGTATTAAAAATAAAATCTTAATGATGACTATAAAGAATCTGATTATAGCAGTGACCATCATTCATCGCCGATAAGATCCGAAGTTCTTGTGAAAAAGAGAGGCAAGTCTTCTTTAGGGTGTTGGGTTGACGGCATTGTAAAACTCTCCTCAATCATATATAGGAAACGAGAAGATCTATTAGATTATTCAACTCTACAGTGATTGCACCTAATATATAGAGATCAGATCAAATCCATTATCGATTCATCATTAATAACGAATCCGAACTAACGAGTTCTACACATTAAATTTACATTCAATAAATTGAAACCCATGAAAACTTAATTTAATCAATACGACAAAAATTGAAATATCTAACCCAACAAATCAGAACTCAGATGGTGATTTTCCCTTTTTGTTGTGTCGTTACTACTCCCTTGGCCTTTCTCTCAGTTTAATCGAACGACAGATGTTATACGAAAAGTTACATTTTGTTAATTTATACAATTCTTGGTTAATTTTAAAACTCTGATGCTCGTCAAATCTGACAATTGCCAAAGCCCTTGAGGATTTTTCCAGGTTTATCGCCTACGCTGCCTCCTCTTTATGTTGCAGTGAAGTTCTAAAATATCAGGTCACCTCTTTGTTTGCTAGTCATTGAGTTGAGAAGAATGTCCCAAGGTCCATCCATCCAAGTTTGGGGAGTGCAACTCAAGTAAGTTGCTTGCCGTTGGAAAATTGATTGATCTAATAAATTATTTTTTCAATTTGGATGAATGAAAAATAAATATGATTTAATTTGAATCGTCGGATTAAGATAGATAAATCTGATTCATTCAAACGAAAGAGTATAAGTACCTTTTGGATGACTCAATTTTGATCATCAAATTCAAAATGAAAAATTTAGATGCATTCAAATGAAAAGATATTGTGTCTTTTGGGATCGGAAAGAATACAATCTAGATCATCCAATTAAATTGAATTGATGAGATTTGATTGAACCAAGTGGTTCCTCTACCTCTTCACAAGTATAAATGAGATCTCTCATTCCATTTGTTTCATTTAATTTATTCTAATTCGGAGAAAAACAAGTATTGCATTATATACTTACATTTTGGAGAGTTCGAAAAGTTTTTTTGCTTCAGAGGTCTTGCGATTTGTAGTACTGCTATTGCAAGGTAAAGTCGTGATATTTTGAAAAATAATTATCATATTCTGTGAACACTGTGTGCGGAATAAATTCGTCTCAAAGAGATAGAGTTCAACTTTAATCTCAACTTCGTCTAAATAGTGATATACTATTATTCTGTTCGTATTCAAATTGCACCTTTTTCATGGAAGACAACCACTTGCAAAACTTAATAATTCGTTTCACACCTTTTTCATGGAAGATGATGTAATATACAAATGCTAAAAAATATGCAAGAAAAAACTCATTTCTAAGTGTTGATGATATATGACATGATCTTCCTAGTAAAAAAAAAGTGCTAATCAACTTTTATACGCGCGTTTAGTGCATCATTATTGTTAATGCGATGATTTATGTACAAGAATAGTAGAGTGTAAAAATTAAAATGGTATCCCTTATTTACAGAATTATGAAAATAGTCTCCCATTTTAATTTATCATAAAAAGGTGCTCATCTTATGATATATTTTCTTTACTAAAAATTTTGCACATTAAAAAGGGCGCTCATCTCTAAAGTTTTATTTTCTTTTTCACTAAAATATTTAAGGAACTCGTATATTTTGATACAAATTATTACATTATAAATTATTAAAAGTAATTTTTAAAAAACATTTCGAAGCCCAGCGATATATATATATATATATATATAAGATCCCGATCTCCTGCGGGCCTATGAAATGTGCGTGCACGATTTCACTGCATGTGCACAGTGAAATCATTGTGCTGTGCACAGTGATTTCACTGTGCACAGACACAGGCGCACAGGGGATAAAATCCCTAAATATATATATACGTTGCCATTCGCCTGGATGCCTGTCCATGTGCACGTGAGGACAAGCACCCAGGCAAACAGGACCATATATATATATATATATATAGTAATAAACAGTGTTTGTTCGTCCAGGCATACTATGAATTTAGTCAGAATTACAAGAGAGAAATACTGTACATTTCCTATGCATTTCTATGGATTGAACGGCTGAGGATGCATCACACAAAAGCGGTACTAATCAATCATGGAGCAATCGTGGAGCGTATCATTTCACTATATATATATATATATATATATATATATATATATATATTACACAATTTATTCATGAACATCTTCATTATCTATTGTTCGATCTCCTGTAATTTAAAGATTGAATTATAATACTTATTCAATAGGACGATTTATAATAAAAATGTTCACGGATGAATTATATAGAAGATTTGATGAGCATATTATTTGAATAAGTAGATGAAATTTTATACAGCCAAACATCCAATCCACATTTGATTTTTTGGATATGTTATGGTAGCGGATTGAGAGAAGTTTCACCAAGCACATGATAATGTGGAGAAAGGTCAGATGGCAGAACAATATACTACGCTTTAACATACGGCTCTACAAGTTTCTTTGAGATAGGTACATATGATTATGTGTAACTAAATAAAATACACACTGTAAAACTTCTCTCACTAGATATAAATACTCCCCCCAAAGGGGTTAAATAAAACCAACCAACAGAATATCTGATGAGCCCCCTTCACCTTGTGAGGCATGCCCTTATTGTGAAGAATCAATGTACAGATTGACTGAAACAAAGATCGAACAAGATGAACCATCTCTTGCCATTCATCCGATTACTGATTCTGAAGAGCTAAACTTGCAGCTGCATGCTGTTCTTACACAAACAAGCCGCTTTGCTGATTCCATGATATGAGTTGGGAGCTAGAGTAGAGAACAAAGTGGGGTTGGAAAAGTAGCACACTGTCTTCCTATCGTAAAATCGAAACCTTATGTGCATCGCTGCTGCGAATGTCGTTTAAAATCCTGTGTGAGACGATGCTGACAAGTGAACTGTAGTCCAAGAACATTTTGATACGGTCTCTCCTACTCAGTTGCAGTCTAATCCACATTCCTCCAGGAGAGGGCCATCTGATTTCGGCAAGAATGGATCGATTCGTACCCAGAGCAATGAGAAGATAGATGCAAGGAGAATGGACCAGACAATGACAATTGTTGGTGTCCTGTTTTGGCGCCCGACGAGACCTTTGAGGAAAGGATAGAGGTGCATGATCACCCAGAAGGAGAAAAACAATTTGCCGAACAAAGGCCCCCAGGATTCATATCCATTGTTTATCGCATTAGAGACGCCAGCTACGACACCGATGAAGTTCACAATGAGCAATGTCGTGGGAGGGATGAGCAACGTCGTCCACTTGAACGTGTACAACTCCGAGAACTCTTCGTCATCACCGGCCTTTGAAGTCACAGTGAAATCGGTGTCTATACCAGCAAGAACCTTTAGAAGTCCCTGAAACACAGCAAACAGATGCGAGGAAACGCCTCCAATAACCCAAAACTGCTCATTTCTCCACCAGTCATCAATGCCAACGCCGCTCCATCTCATTTCAAGGATGCTCGTCGCGAAGATGCAAATGAAAAGTGACAAGAACCAAAGACTTGCTACATTAGAGAGCTGTAATTTAGAACACACATGTATAAGTCTCGGTAAATAACAACAATCAAAACTTTTATCCCACTGGATAGAGTCGACTATATGGATCTATATTAAGCTTAAGCGGAGCCTCAGTAAACAAATAAAGAATCACATGTAAATAGGAAAAAGGGGAAGGAAAGCCTACCTCTGGGGTGATAAATTTTCCAGTGAGCAAGCAGACAGCGGGCAAGATACAATAAGCCAAAAGAGGAATCGATGTCCAGGGGTAGATGGTAGCATTGATGTATGACATCCTTTCCAACCATTTGAGCCCACCTCCATATCCATACCACAGAGGGCAGTGCTTGCTCAAGAAAATTTCGACGGAACCAAGAGCCCACCTAAGAACCTGGTGAAGACGGTCCGAAAGATTAAGAGGTGCAGAACCTTTGAATGCAGGTAGTGTTGGCACACAATAGATAGACCTCCACCCATGGCAATGCATCTTGAAACCAGTCAATATATCTTCAGTAACAGAACCATAGATCCACCCAATCTGGAGCAAGAACAAAGCATAGAAAATTAAGAAAGTGTCCCGACTGTAAACTAGGAATATATCAAAGATAAGATGAAGCACCTCTTTTCCCCAGTCTGTCTTATCTTCGTACCCACAGCTAATAACATGAATAGCTTCCTTTAACAAAGAAGACGGGGTAGCACCTTTCAGTGTTCCACCATTCTCTAGGAGAGTAGATGCGACAAAAACAGAAGACTGCCCAAATTTTTTCTCCAACTTCTGCTCAACTGTCATATTTTGTTTTTGAATCCCATTGCCTGTGTGAATAGACAAAAGATTAGCAAATGGAACTTCATTAGGAACATATATATTTCTGATATATTCTCACGCAGCTTATAATAATGATATTCGCTTAATCATTGTTGCTCAATGTTTAAAGAATTAAACAAGACAACAATATTACAATATATTAAGGACAACACGTGAACAATTGCCCTGTAACTATTCAGTTGTATGATGTAACCTATTCATCGCAAGTCTTGTACTAAAAGGCATTCAAGGAGAATAACGAAAAGTAGAGAATGAGTATATAGACGACTAGATATGTTCTTCAAGAACTGCAATGTCTCCTATATGGTTACCAGAACTAGGAGATACCATAAAAATATACTAAAAGATTGTTAAATGCAAAAGTACCAAATGAAGTATTCAAAAAAATTTTGATTCCATAGACATACTTCTAACACCTTCTTCGACGCCTTCAAGAGTATATGCTGGTCCTGCAATCTCAATACTTTTAGAACCAGACCTTTTCTTTTCCTGCTTACTTTTTGCTGCCTTCTTCCTGCTACCAGTGCAGCAGCAACCACAGCAGCACCATTTAGGCCAGCAATTGCAAGTCCTATTTGGAGGTTTCTTTTTCTTCGGAGCATCAGTTCCATATAACGCTTGTCTTCTGAAAGCACATCCAGTGCCAACATAAATAGGTCCTTGAATCCCATCCAAACCTTTCATATTGATCTGCATCATGTCATTGTTTTAGTTCTCAAACCATGCAAATGCATAAACTTTTAGTTAAACATGTATGATGAGTACTCAATCCGTGAAACTGAGGATGTGTAACAGATATCACATGCTAACACTTACATCAAAAAACACAATGTTCCGATTAGCATATCGATCATGTCGATCGATACCATCAAACCTCTGAGGGAACTGCACATAGCACACTCTCTTTCCCACAAGTGGATCCATCATAAAACACATTGCTTCTCGTATTGCCTTGCTGTTGTTGAAGTAATGATCACAATCGACATTCAGCAGATAAGGTGCATTTGTAAGTACGGCGGAGACTCGAACCTGCATTGCAGGAAAGTGAGCAAACCTGGATCTATTTTGAAATTCAGGAAGATACTCAGAAAGAACAATTGCTCACCAAAGCATTCATGGCTCCAGCCTTTTTATGATGATTGAAACCAGGTCTTTTTTCTCTTGAGACGTAAACCAATCGTGGAAGTTCATTCCCATCAACATCATGCCCACCACTTTGCCCCAAGAAGACCTAAAAGATATACAAATGTCAGCAAAATAAGGGAAATTGAATTGGCAAAACAACGCATACTTCCAGCCAAAAAGAAATGAATAAAACACACACACACATACACACAAGATTTACCTGAATCATGCCTGGATGATCACGGACATTATTTCCAGGCCATGGTGTTCCATCCTGCATTGTCCACCCTTCTTCAGGCACCTTTTGTGCTTTTGCGACCAGGCCATTTATTCGTACCTTAAATTCCTCGTATTCTCTCTGAAAACAGAAGCAATTTTAGTAACACAAATTGAATGCACACTTCACTACTGATAGTATTACTATTTTGTACCTTCATCGCTCTTCTTTCCTTTATAAATGAAGGATGAACCTTATCCTTCAGATAATCTATCCTTTGCTGAAAATACCACTCCGGTGCACGTGGCTCGATATTGAATTTCTTGCAAAATGGAACCCATTTCTTTGCAAACTCAGATGTTTCAGACAATGCTTCAAATGTCAGCATAGCAGCCCCATCATCTGAGACATAACAGGATACTTTTTCCATTGGGTAGTCCACAGCAAGTATTGAGAGAACAGTGTTTGCAGTGATTAAAGGGGGTTCCTTCATTGGATCAACTGTACTAACAAATATGTCAATTGGAGCCAATTGAGAAGGTTGCCCTTCTTTTTCATACCTAAGAACATGAATGAGCAATTAGGAAGACATTGACTAAGTGAACAATAAGATTTCACAGAGACAGCATCAATTACCTCAAGGACAACCTATCAAGATAAGTTTCCCTCTCTATCGGAAGCCACTTGGGAAACTGATCGAGAATCCAAGACAGGGCAAACCAGATTTCGCAGATGACTGATATGAGCCACAATGGATATGCATCTTTCACAGGGTTGGTAACCCGATAATGGAAGAAAAACCCAGCAACTACAAGTCGAATTAAGATGATCATTCTGTATGGGTTTATTTTGCTAGAAGGGATCGGTAGCTTTCTTGACAATGGTTGCCTAGCTTCATCCATTCTACAGAGATAAGTTGAATAATTGAATTTCAGAATAAACACACATGAAAATGGAAAAGTGGATCAAACAATTATCAGAAGTTATTATAATGCAATTCTCAAAAGTTTTAGAAATTTAACTAGTGTTGGAGCTTACAATGGTAAATCAGATTCATCATCATTATTATCCCATCCTTTATCACCGCCATTGGTCCTGGTCATCTGAAATTTCTCATGCTTTTGCTTCCAGCTCTCCATCCTCTCCTTCCACGCCACACTCCCATATCCATAAGCAGCAAGATCTTTTGAAGGGTCCATGGATCTTGGTTGTACTGTGAAGAAATTGCTATGTTATCAATCAAAATTGTACAAGAAGATCTGATGAGCCAGTTATTGTGCTAGTTCAGTTTAGATAAGTTGTAGATCCCAGAGGTAATGCAAATACCTGGAAGATTGTGATCGGGAAAGGGAAGAGGATGAATCCTTTTCCCTCCACCACCCATGAAAGAAGGAACAAGAGCATGCTGCTCTGGAGGGATGTCATCGACCTGTAGAATAAAAGTAGAAACACATTCACCAAAACCGAATTGTATTACTGAGTCCAAAATAATGGCAGTAAGGTGCAACTCGATGATACCATCTCTCCATTGGTGAGAAGAGGGACTTGAGGCATAGGATGAGCCACATGAGGGTTGTTTATGTCACCATGTCGGCCATAGCTCATGCGGCCGTGCAGCATGGCCTCCGCTAAGTGTTGGGAGTCATGATCATCTCCCCATTCAAACTCATGTTCAAGATCATCAACATTATCCTCTTCCTCGTCACCAGGCACACGCGGGCACCCTGCAAGTACAAATGCTATGAATCCGACAATCTGATGCAGGTAAGATTGAAGTGAAAAGAGATCGAGGACAAACAAGGGAATTAGGAGGGGGTAAAACCATTGCAGAATCTATTACAAGAATAATCATTGCCACATGAACCTAATGTATTACAATACCTAGTGAAAGGAAACTTTCATGTGTTTGATTGATATAATGCTAAATTAAACGAGAAATTTTCAGGTAGATCTGGTAAAATGGAAGCAGGTAGGTGAATTAGGGCTTCTTCACTCAGTTTTCGTTCTTTATTTACCTTTGAGCCGCTTGAACCTCGTTTTGCACTGAGGGCAGACTTGGTTTCCCTCCCGGCGTTCGTATTCATAGCAAGTCCTGCAAATGGGGAACGCGCACTCGTTGCAGGCGACGAAGAGATCACCATCGACGGTGAGGCCGACGTCGTCGCCGCAGATCTGGCAGACCTGCCCACTCAGCTGTTGCAGAGGCCTTGGCTGCAATCCGAAACATCGAATAAAAGTCAAATCTTGACGCAAGAAACCCAGAAATTAATCAAGAAGGAGAAGACGCAGAAATTACCCCCGATTCCCCATCACGGCGGATGACGACGAGCTCGTTGCGGTTGTGAGAGCCAGCGACCAGCCCCGCGCTCGCCTCCATGCGTCGGCAACAAGGTTTACTTCAAATCTCGGAATAGAAGCAAAAAAAAGCAAAAGGCAGCAACTTGATTCAAATCAAGGCGACTGCGACATCATTGGAGCACCGTCGTGGCCGAATCCCTCGGCTCCTCCTCCCTCTTTGAGCGCGCAGCAGAGGAGGCAAAACCACTCTTCTCTCTCACACTCAAATCTCTTTATCTTCCGCTAAAGCAATGTGACGCCAGCGAGACACCTACCGACTCAACCCCTCCGCCCTTCTCCCAATCCCACCACCATTTATTATTCCTTGCTTCTTACTTGCACTCCGCCAACCGGATCAGTAAAAAACCAGAAAAGGGGCGGCAAAAAAAAGATGACTTTGGAGTCGAAAAGGGCGAAGCGGAGTAAAAAATGGATCGATCAACTGCGGAAGAACGACCGACAGAGCTGCTGCGAAGGCGACGTCTGAGCTTCCTTGTGATCCAAAACAGCGAAGGCGACTCGATTGATCGGCGCCATCCAACGCCACCAACAGATGGATCGGCCCGATCCGGCAGGTCCCCGGATCGCCCGGCGAGTGGGCGATGCGTTCTCGTTCGAAAGCATCAGTTGATCGTGCAATTAAAACAACGTTTTAATGGGATGCTATAAAAAGCAACTTTTTTTTAATTGCAATGGTAGATTTGTTTTGACGCGCCCGCCGACACGCCTGTAAAAGGCCAAAAAAGGAAAGAAAAAAAATTTTTGGCGCCACCTCATGGATCGAACAAATGCAGTCGAAAGCGCGCCATTGGAAAGTTAGTGTTAGAGTTCGATTAAATTTTTATTTTATTTTATTATTTATTTATTTAGCATCAAAACAAGAAATTAAACGTGTTTATTGAGTTCGAGGGGGGAAAAAAAACAGGATAATATTGATATGGTCGGTTAATTGGCATTCATGTTGAAAATGAATTTAAACTTATGTTTTTTATAAACTTGTGTGAGGATCATTTTGGCGATCTCGTTTTAATTTTTAGAACTTTATGATTTTAAGCATATGTTAAATATATATATATATATATATATATATAAATGATGTGTGATTTGAGAAAAAAATTTAAAAAATAAAAATAAAAAGGATGGTGTTCTATATTAAAAATATGTTAAAAGTGTGTTATATTTATATTTTTTTAACTTAAAAAATATTTTAATTCTGACACTATTTTGAAAGTTTGTATTGGCCAAGAATGCTTATAATATATAACAACGATTTTAATTTAAAATATTATGAGTAATTTTGGTTAATTATTTTAAATTGAAGCACTTTTAATCATTTTTATTATCTTTTTTAGGATTTTATGATTCAAGTCATGTGTTAAAAAATGTTTAAATGATATATGTGATTCGAGAAAAAAAAAGGCAAAAAATTTAAAAAATTGGTACTAGGTGTCCGTTCGATCTAATTAATTCCAGAGATAATTGGTCAAAGGCCCAGGATCTCTATAGGTACTAAATAATCCTAATCGTGATCGCCAATGGCCACCAAGGTAAATCGAAAAAGTATTTATGGTTCACCAATTAAGTTTGACGGCATGGTCGTCTCGTTCCTGCAAGACAGATTTGATATCGCGAAGACATATTTTATCCGAGAAGATAAACTCTCGATCTGCATCCGTTTAGGATCATCTGTTTAAGTTTTTTTGAAATTCAAAACTAAATTGGTCTCAGTATATGAACGAACCGTATTAATTTGTGAGATATTGTATTACTTTACTGTTGTATCGTGTTCGCATGGGCAAAACAATTTATTTTAGTGATTATTAAAAGAATGCCCATATTAAAAAAAAAATCAAAAGTACATTTTATCTTTTTTAAAAAAAAATATATATTTCCGTATTAATAATGTTAATAAAACTATTTTAACAGCTAGATTAATTTAAACTAAGTTCAGAGAAGGCACGAAGAATATTGAAATGGTCGGTAGTAGGAGAAGGAATATTCTCTTTTTTGAAAAAGAAGAAAAAGACCCATTCAACAACCATAATTTAAATTGACTATTCGAGTGTCATTTTAATTAGTTGCTTAGTCACGTCGTATTAGGTTGGACAAAAGGAGATAAATAATTTGCATAAAACCGATGATTGAGACAATCCACCCCATTAGATCACATCGATTATTTATGAGAATTAAATATATACATACAAAAACCACACTCATCCCTCTTCAATTATTATCACCTTCAAAACGAAGTTGTGCAAAATTCCAAGGGAAATTGTCGGTCGCAACTATTTTAATTGGCCCTCGCCATCACCGTTTAACAATATGAATGAATTATAAAAATTAAAAAAAAAAAGAAGAAGAAGAAGAATTTAGAACGTGTTCAGACTGTTTGACTTGTGGTGCAACAGGTGACATCTCTCGATCAAGTAAAAAATATAAGGAAATAGTAACGTGTCGATTTATTCTATGATTATTATAAGGGAGATAAATCATAGATGATTCTATAAATTTTAATATGATGATCAAAATACGTGAAGATCATCTGAATCCCAAAAAAAATTTTATATATTCTCCGAAATTGATTCATATCATTTCTATAAATATTATTGTATCTTAACCACCACATCATCCCCGTAAAAATAATTTGTAACTAGAATTTGTAAAAATTAGTTTCGACCAAATATTTTTTCTTATTATCCTCTTCGATCCGTGGAGTGTATCAGAGAGATACCGATGCTATCAATCATCGATGCCCGATTTGTTTCATTAGTTTGTTGATTATGATACGATTATATTATTTTACTGATTTTCAAATAATAAAAAATATCTATCACATCAATAATCAATAAAAAAGACATAAATTTTTATTGATTCTGACATTAACAAAAAAATAATACAGTCATTCCTTCAATACATTAACACTCAATTATTAAACTAAATTATAAATTAAAATCATTAAACAAATAAATTTTTATTATATTATTCAAAATTAAACCAAATAATATAAATTATATTTTATTCTTCGTAATCTAAATGAATGCTTGATAATTATATAATCGAGATTATACAAGATAATTGGAACCTACCGAACTTACGGAGATTCTGGGGGAACGGTTTTGTTACAAATGCAAGAACATTTTTTTCCCCCCGACTTGCTGTAATTCAATACATTTAACCGGAAAAACCAAGAACCAGTGGGGTTCCGTCCATCTACCCGCTGACCTGGTTTATAAGAATCACTGAATTGAGGTCCCCAATAAGGAGAATTCTGTTCCCTGACAGGCAAATTTTTGACAACATTACACACGAATTGATCTCAGTTTTGTTTCGTCCAATACAGACATGATATACATGTCAAATATTTTGATGCAGTAAAGGTAAAGTCTGATCATACAGGCCAATAGACAGTCGCGAAATCCTAAATGAAGTTTCCCGTTGAATTAGTCAGTTTCGTACCAAATGGTTATTCAAACGTTACTCGAGACCCAGAATGTAAATTGCAAGAAATGATAGCCAAGCAAAAATCTGATACAAGTTTGGGTTCTAACATGCAATGACAATTGACCTGCAGATGGTGAGCTACAAAGAGATTTGTCAGTTAGTAATTATCAGGTTTAGAATATGGATGAAGGGATCGCGATCTCGACCGATCATCAAAGGGCGGGCTTCGGAGTAAGCAGTCAATATGAAACTATAGCCTTCTGAAGGACTTTCCAGTATCTTGAACAGGATGGGTTCAAATGTATGGCTCGTTGTATCCACCTCTCAGGGCTTTGACTCGATGCTAAGCCAGGATCTTGGATAGAGCCTGTGCTTGACTGTTTTGCGAGCAAGTGCATTTGGAAATACAGCTCAGCTGGCCTCATTTCTGCAAGAACAATAATATATGTAAGAAATAATATCTATATAAACAAAACAGAAAGAAAAAAAAAAAAAAGAAAGAAAGAAATTTGTTGGGGGTAACCTTCTGGCCAAGCAAACCATTCGTGTTGAAGGTGCTTCTCCCACTTGCTCTTTGCTCCAAAGCTTGCTTCTGCTTGAGCCAACAATAATGAAACGATGGGCAAGAGAGTTGGTGAATTGTTCTGAGCCTTCATAAGGCTGCTAATTGCAGCAGACACAAACTGAGGACCTGCCTGGCGCCTAGCAAGCTCCATACAGATGGCACCTGTCATATTAGGTTTGATCAAACTTGAGCGTAGAAATGAGAAAAATCTACTTCATTGCAATGCAAGCACATCAAAGAACAAAGTTTTGAAATAGTTTATATCGAGCAAGTTCCATTATGAAATTTACAATTATATCAAATAATCTCGCAAGTTGACTCTCTTTCATAAACCTAAAATTTACAGCTCCAATAGATTTTTGACAGTTGCGCTGGATCATGAAAGAACATGCACATTATGTTGGCACCGTAATTAGAAATCAGGATTCACAAGTCAGCTTGTATGAAACAAAACAAAAGAAATGGTCATCTGTTGAGCTAAAATTGAGACAAATATGCATTTAGTAGTTAATACATATTTTTTTCTTCTGATGGGATAAATGTAAAATATTGCATTCCATAAAATAGTAGATATGGCATAATGCAGATGCAAGTGGACTTAACAAAATTAGCTGAAACTTGTAGACATTCATACCATGACAAAGTAGAAGGCAGCTGTTTGTATTTGCTGCACAAGCTCGTGCCAAGGCTTGCTCCGCTTGCAAATACTCCTGATCCCACATATAACATTGAGCGCTAACTAATTCAAAATTAGCAATCCAGTGGTCAAAGGAACTTCCTTTAGTGGTTGCACATGCATAGAAATTTGCATCTATTATGTCTGAATTCTTCTGTAAACTGTATTTAGATGCAAGATATTTTAGCGATAACCACCCCATTGGATGGAGTGTCTTGATCTGCAAGCAGTTAGCATACTCATTCCTAAGGTTTGAGAAGTCCTGCTGCATTGCATATGCACGGCACAGTTGCAAGTGTGCAAAAAATGAATCACTAGATGTGGGGAGAAGGCTTAATGCATCAGTAGCATTATGTGTGCATCCTAAAGGGTCACCACTCTGCAAACATAATTCTGATGCACATAGTAGCAAGAGGAAACGCCTGGAATGAGAGTGCTCGTTTTCTATAAGATTCTCTCTATAAATGGCATCTGAAACCAAGTGTTTCAAAATAATGCATAGCTGCCGAGGAAACCTTTCTTCACGAGCTTTCTGCAATAGATTAAGAATAAGCAAGTATCGAGCATTTTGGTTCCAAGGTTCTTGATGCAACCATCTGCAAAAATATGCTGGGATTAAACGAACTTGTAATTTCTTTTGCTCTCAATATTAGTTTCCAGATCACAATCAATCAGGAAAAAAAAAATTACCTTTGTAGTAAAGACAAATTTCTAGCTCCATGCATAAGGCAATCATCGCATGTAGGAAAAGAAAATTTTGGATTGGTAGAACACAAGGAATGGCAGGCAACTGCTGCAGCACCATGAATTTCATATGGTAATTTAAATCCTTTCTTCACAGGATATAAGCTTCCAGTAGGAATGACAGTACATCTAGATGCTTTTGCAGGAGCTATCCAGTCCTCGCTAGATAATAGAAGTGAACCAAGATGGCATCTGCAGCAAGAAAATCCAATACACACATGAAATTAGGAAAGTGATACTTCCAATTGAAAACAGTAAATTTAGATAAACCATGAGAGACTTGCGAGAAACATAATCGACCCTCTAGTTATAGAAAATGATTGAAAAACACAAATACAACCAAGGTTGTCAAACTCGAGGTTCCTTTTCTCACTTATTTTGAATAATTTTTGGATGGAGAATTGTATTGGATCATGAATTTTAAGATTGATTAAAAACATTGCAAAACTTTCAGAAGATATCTGATATTTTCTAATTTCTATATCCTAAAAATCTACAAAACAATATATTATATGCCATCACATGATAGAATAAACAGAATATGTTGGTCGTAATTCAAAGAAAAAATACAGCTCAACATCTGCCTTGATAAAAATGTATTAAATATTACATTTGTGTTTCATTTCATTCAGAATTTAAATGAAATGGAGAACCAAGCATCTCAATTTCTAATTATAAGAAATTAATCATCAACTCCAAGTCTCCATGGTATCATTGCGATTGAAGAGAGGAAGACAGTGACACAACATTAAAAAATTGGAAAACTTTAACGTAACAAGACCATCTGGCAATGTTGCCTAACTCAGGTAAGACTACTGTAGATGTGTATGGACAACTGTAAGTGTTTGACTCGAAGTGGCAGTGCCAGAGTACCAAGATTTTGACAGGTGCAACAAGAGTAGATGAAAAACCAAACAACATAGTTTCTTGTTCACAATCGTTTTCACCCTATTGTCAACCTAGTCTTAATGCAACAAAATTTATTATTTTCAATCACTGTTAGATGTCAGTTCCATCTTCATCATCAATGAATTTGTGTCTCCATGCAATAAAATTTTTCATATTCTGTGCATCATTCCCTCTAGATTCCACCTTCTTGTCTGTTGACTTCTACCATGTAATAGAATATAGAATACTCATCATTTCTTTCTTTTATAATGGGTTGAGTTTTGGTTCCAATTTATTTTGAGATCAACTTCAATACATTAGTGTTGTATGGGAAATATTATATCACACTATCCTAGGCAGCCCTTCTACCCATATATGTAATAATCAGGAAGAAATATTATAAATACCCCTTTATAATTTCATGCAGATTGGTGTTTATGACACCCCTCAAGTTGTTTTGAATATATATATATATATATATATATATATATATAGAAACTCAGCTTTTACATATGTACTCAAGTTTAGATCTTTTAAAGAATTGGTCAGTAAGTCTCTAGCTCACCATTAGAAGCTCATCATTTGAGCTAAAAATTGAAGTGGTGATCTGGTTGGATTGCATTTTTTTCTCTATGAAGTGACAATCAATTTTTATGTGCTTTATCGTCTCAGGTTCAAAGCCATATGCATTATTGTAGTAAAGTTTCATTGGCTTTGTAGGTATATATCTGAGCTTGACCTTAAGATATTTAACTCAAATGAGCTCACACGTTACTAGGACTATACCTATATATTTTGCCTCTGCACTTCATCTAGCTACAATGGTCTATTTCATGCTCTTCCAGGAAACCAGATTAGTTCCCAAGAGAACATAATATCCACATGTAGATCATCTATACATAGAAGATCCTACCCAATCTACATCAAGATACCCCACAATCTGAAGATGATCCCAGTCTAATATATCTTTCCCAAAAGAACTTCAAGGTATCATAGGACTCTTTTAAGGTTGCCAAGCAATAGTTATGACATGTTCTCCAAAAAGTGGTTGATCACACCAACATCAAATAAGATGTCTAGTCTGATGATTATAAAATATTTCACCTTTCCTACCAAAGTTATATATATCTCAGGATCAGTTAGTGATTCCCTTGTCCTATACTAATCCGACATTAGGATCCAAGAGAGTATATACTAGTTTAGTCCCTATCATGTCAGTTTCTTTAAGCATATTAAATACGTACTAACTGAAATGCAGGTATCTCTCTAAGCAAACAACTTTTATACCCAAGAAGTACTTTAGGTCATCCAAGCCTTCAATCTGGAAATGTTGATGGAAATAACTTCTTGATGTCCAGCTCATGAAGCAGACAATGAAAGATTGCATCTAGAGAGAGGAACAGATGGACTGGAGTCTAGCGTGCACTTGATCACTAGAGAAATAATATCAAGATAGTCACCCCTATAAACTTAAGTATATACTTTTGCCACTAGACAAGCTTTGAGGCAATCAACAATTCTTTCACACGATCATAAAATCTCATTGCAACCCACCATAGACTTCCCGGCAGGAAAGGAACAAGCAACTAAGTTTTATTGGAATGAAGTATATCAATTTTTCCTATCATATCATACTTCCAACTTGGATATGAGAGAAATTTTGAGATATATCCAGAAATGATGTATGTGAAGGAGCACGATGGTAATAGATTACCAAATTTGAAGTGATCAAGAAAAATTCTTTAAGATTTGTTGCAACAGAGAAGAAGTGACCAATGTGGTTGATCATCTTGATATCTAATTGATGTAGCTAAAACAGATTAGTAGTTATGTCATAGGTTTGATAGATGCCACACATGTATAGGTCCCTAATCTGTGTCCTGATCTTATCGCAACAGAAGTAACATTGAAAGATGACCATAAGGTTGGATCAATAGACCACCAAGGGTAAGCATAAGGCCAAAAATTAATCCACTTATGCCCATAAGGATCTGGCTGATTTGGCAATCTTGGAAGCTAGGGCATTTGCAACCTATAAACCATACTTTAACCGTCACAGCTCGTGAAGCATAATTTTTTTCCATTCAGCTCTCCATGGTGATTGTTAGGGACCAGAGGTTAGGGGAGACCACATCAAGTGGCATTGAAGATGTGGAAAATGAATCTGACATTGGCTTTACTGCTCAGCACAATGGGTTGGCCCTAGAAATGATCTTGCTATTGTGCAGACCTAGGCTGGGCTAGACTGGTCCGCTTGCCCAACCCAAGAAGAAAAGATGAGTGAACTGCTCAAGTGGGCTTCTCCAGTTGGTTGTGTTAGTGCCTATAAGATTCATATATTTTCATAATGACATGATATTGTCCACTTTGGGTCTAAGCTCTCATGATTTTATATTTGGGATATATCTAAGAAATCTCATACCGATGAAGATATATTTCCATCTTATAAGCACGTGATTGGATATATCTAAGAAATCTCATACCGATGAAGATATATTTCCATCTTATAAGCACGTGATTTTTTCCATGTTTTATCAATATGAGACTTTGATTGTATTCTCAATACTCCCAACAATTCCCCCTCAAACGAAGGACCAAATTGCCCCCCCCCCCCCCCCCAATCTATCCATCCTCAACAGTGCAAGGACGAAGCTCTTCACAAGGGAGAAGTCTTCAGGTCATCAGCAACGCGCACAGAGAGGCATAGACGGAAAGGGTTTCATCTCCATACACAGAATTGATTCATAATGTCAACACGCCCAAGGGAAAGGAATAGGAGGTATCGATGGTTGGCTCTGCTATCATGTCGTAGGGTGAATAACTGCAATGCCCTAGGTAGCCCCTGTTCAACCTATGCATTCATGCCTTATTAGCATGAAGATTGCAAATACACTCTTATAGTTTCACGTATTTATAGATTGGTTCATAACAATTAGATTTAATTTTTGATCAACTTTATTTTTTCAAAGATGTAAAAGATGCAAGTGACTTTGAGTTGCATTCAATTGAATTGATATCCATGATTCTTTCATATTGGGATTCATATTTATAATGTGTATGGTTTTACATCTCCATCTTATCTAGCATACATTGCAATTCGTGAATCTTACAATTCTGTTTTCAAAACCTAAGATAACAACAACTAAGACATTTGAATTCTCATATTTTTCTACTTAGGGCACTCCTGACCAATAGACAAGGAAAGACTTAAATGGAAGGGAAAAAAACTAGAAACTTATTCCTAACATGCTACAATGGATGATTTGCATGTCAAATATTCAGTCTATCAAATGTATAGGCAGTAGAGATGGTGTTCTACATATGGCATATCAGAACCCAATCTCAACCGAACAACTCCATATATATAGAGTTGTTATATCACTGGTAATATCCAAATCAATATTCAATGTTCAAATCAATTACATTAGCTAAGGCTCTATTTGGTTTCTCCCAACCCTTACACCTTATAGTTGAATTGATTTAACTCTTCTAATTATCAGATTTATTGATCAACTTTCAGCATGTCTGTGCCATCTCGATCCACTCCATCATTAAATCACTTATTAGAGTTACACTTAATTGCTCTTAAATATTAATCATTTATATTTTATCCTTTCTAATACTTCTATATATTCATCTTAGTATTTACTCTCCATCTGCATTAATTTCTTGTATGTGTCGTTTCCTAATATCCCGATACTCAAGTACAACATTGGTCGCACCACAATGTTATTAATTTTTTTTTAAGCATAAGAGGCATATGACAATCTCATAAGTAGGAGAAAAAAAACTCTCCATGTCAACCCACCCATTTTTTATTGTATCAATGATATTTTCATTGATGTCTGATTAAATAATAGAGACTCAAAACATTTAAAATTACTTATAGTAGTTCATATGTACATGATACAAGAATAAATATGCTCATCATAGCTAAGCTACATGTTACAAGAATAAGTCAAAAAAATCAACAATTAAAATTCAGAAGCAAGAGAAACTACTTATGCACGTCTTTACTTAGCAAACACACAAAAGTGCTAAACCAGAACTTACCTAAGTAAGTTATTGTTAGGATACATATGAAGAGCCTTTTTAAGGTAATTTACTCCTTTGCCAATTGTTAAACTTTGATCAGATTCACAAGTGATCTGTAAGGAATGAACCTCAGTTAATACTATCCATCTCAAAAAACAATATAAAGATGAAATGCCACATACTAAGACTGAAGTAGAAAAAAGCTTACCATTTTGCTAATAGCAGTAAGGGAATGCATTTCACTAACTATACCATGAGAAGCAGGAGCTGGAGAAATAGTTGGAAGTGGCAACTGCAGCCTATTATTTGTGTCTAAAGCTTTCAATGCACAAACAATGAGACTCATTCTTGTACTTTGCAAAAAATTACTTGGAAGTTTGCTAATGGTTGCAACTACAGAATCATATCCTGAAATGTTGTATACTAGAGTGCATACCAACCCAAGAGCAGCGTTTGCACATGTCTGCTTCATGGTCAAGATATTCTCAGCCAGTTTACGCACCACTGCAAGGGCTTTGTTATTCTGTCCAAGATTCCATAATGCCACAGCATATATCTGCAAGCCCTTACCATCCAAGAAGCCTGAAAATTGAATGGAATAAATCTGATCGCCAAAAAAAATGGCAAAACCCACTAAGATTTTTTTCATCTACCGTCACTTTCCCTGCTGTTGTGATAGCTACTTTTTCAAATTTATCACCCAGTGATATATATACAAAATTTACTACAGGCCAGTGGAAAAGATAAGTTCAATGTCATACCTTCTTTTTCCAAATGATCACACTCGTGTGCAGCATCAATTGCACGTCCTGCCTGCAAAAGTAGTATTTTATAGGTGGTCCAGGGCTTAAGAGATGCACGCATATCTATACAAAGAATGAGTTTCTAAAACTGGAACATAGCATATTCATCCTGACCAATAAACATACCTTACAGAGCGATCTAGCAAGGTTGACAGACACATCAACAAAGCACGCTTGAACATCACCCTCAAAACATGGAAAATTCTTCAAAATATATCTAGCCTGTTGGTATGCAATAACTGCAGACCGATAATCTGTCCGTGATTCACATACCAAACCTAGTAAATTATGTGCTAAAGATGAGAATGGAGCCCGATGAACAGCCTGTTGCATGGCTCCTAATACCTGCAAATCAATCAAATATACTAAATGGAATATCAACAGGCAAGAACAGCACATAATCCAGTTTAAGAGTAACAATCTAATGTAACTAAAGTGGTCCATAAAAATTAAAATGTGATCAAGTTAACATTCTTTTTTACCTTATAGAGGACAGTCCGATGCACGAAGTTTCCGCTAATGCGGAATCCTAAAAAATGATCTATTGTACACAATCTTACCTTGCATTACAAGAGGCTATTTTTGTAACTCGAACTTGTGACCACCAGGTCATATGACAACAACTTTACAATTGTGTTAAAGCTCCCCCTCCCTTATTATGGGTAGAAAAACTAAATTCTTACCAAACTTCAACACAATGTTACCTTCGCCCATGTAGATCTTTTAAGAATTTATTCGATCATTTGATGATTCTCCCAGTAAATCATAGAAAACTGTTGCCAAATTGACATTTTTAGATGAAAGGAAATTAATATACCAAATACCTGTGGAGACAGCTCGTGACCAGAAAGAACAGCAAGTACACCAAGGCCAATCTGAAACTCGGCAAGCTGCATGAAATACAAGCATGAAGTAAGCAAACCAGACTGCTCCTGGAGCAATACAAGTATCAGCTAAATGACAATGAAAGATGGTAGATGATTTTTACTAATTTGCAAAAGGTAGTGCATGCACAACCTAGATAACCAGTGACTAAAGAGGTCTATCACCACTTGTTTGATAATTATGTGTTGACTCATTTGTTTACTCAGATGACTATGCCAAGAGATTTTATATTTTTAAAATTACTCAGTTTTATTAGTTCTTCTATTTACCACATCAAACTGAAAGAGCTTAGGAGAAAAGTTATAAGTTCTGTCTTTTTATTTTTTAACCAGAAATAGTGGGAAAAAAAAGGCTCACAGAAGTGTCAATTCCAATTTCCCATGAAAATGAGAACTTAAGAAATAAAGAAAAGAAAAGAAAACTGCAGTAGTTAAGCTCAAATTTTATTTCAGTAATTTACTTTTCCCTTTCCAATTTTCATTAAGAAGTCAAAATATTACATCATAAATATTAAAGAATAGTCCGGTGCACAAAGCTCCCATCAATGTGGGATGCCAAAGAAGAGTCTATTATACGCAATCTTCCCTGCTTTGCAAGAGATTATTTCTATGACTCGAATATATGATCTCTAGGTCACACGGTAATAACTTTATCATTACGGCAAGGCTCCCCTTCTACATCATAAATACTACTATTATAATATATAACATGATGTTTAATAATAGACAATTTAATATTGCTAACAGCAAACTCCAATTATAAAATTTGAATGTACCCTAGACGTCCCACATGTTGGTGCATCCTGACCTGCATGTGTGCATGTTTATGTGATTAACCAAACTATAGAAATTAAAGTTTGAGACATTTTTATATGAGGAACTAAAAGAAATAAGCTACTCTTCCATGAAAGTGCTTTGCTAAAAACACTTTCTTGCACAAAATATTTCTGTAAGAAAAAAAAACAAAAGACTAAAGATGTATTTATTCAACGTAGAAACTGCAATAGAAAAAACAAAAAAGCAATATGATAATAAAATAACGATGCTTACAGGAAGTATCTGCACGGCCCAAAGGCAACTTTCGTATGCTTCATTCACCGAGTAAAGCCTAAGCATATGAGAAGGGAAAACTAAACGATGACATAAAACCCTAAGAAGCACACTAATAGTTATCATTGCCTGGATATTGAATAGGACCGAATGGGCCATGGGTTTGTTGAGGTATTGTCCACCTTGACCCTCACAATTTTGCCTTCTCGAAAGGGGACGCATAGAGTGGAGTTAGGCTTTATAAAGCCTTGAAGCCCTTGCTCCTTGTCAATAGGGGCATAAAGCTCCCTCATCAGATGAGGTTCAGTAATAACAAGACTTTCACTGAGGGCTCAGTTGAGAGATCTATAGACCCGCATTAAATGAACTTAAAGGCCTCACTGGAGTCGACAAAAAGAAGAAAAAAAATTATACCCTCCCAATTCACCCCCAAAGTCGACAATACCTGACCAAACCCACATGTCCTCAGTCAATGTCCAAGAAAATGGCATTATCACATAATATGACTGTTGAAAAAAAATTGTAACTAGTTACCCATCATCAAAGCCAGATGACATGCCAGCCCATGGCAATGCCAAAGAAGGATCAATACTTCTTGCATGGTCAAATGCTTCGCTTGCCAACTGCTTCTCTCCCAAGCTTCTATATAGCTGTAACCCAACAAAATCAGATGACTATAAATGAAGATTCAACTAATGAAGAGTATTTTCACCTTACCTTGCCAAGATGTGCCCATGCTGATGAAAGAGATAAATCCAGTTGCAATGCTCTAATCAAAGAATGTTGCTTCAAAGCATCAGTACTTGCCAAACATCCAAGCAGAACCCAGAATTCCTTTTTGCCTCCCTCCAGCATCAACCCACCCAAAGCCATCTTCTCTGGCAACTGCCTAATGAACTCAGAATAAACTTAGCTAGATTCTTGCACATAAGAATTTGCAAAAGGGACCAGAATTCTCCATTGATGATCTTACCAAGCTTCCAGTCCATCTTTGTTTTTCTCTTCTAGAGAGTCAATTAAATCGATCGAGATTGCAATATCAGTGTAAATATTAGCCTGCCATGGAGCCAAGTGTAAAGCACGCTCATATGAGCACTTAGAACTGTTTGCAGCAGAACGTCGTTCCTTTTTCCAATTGACAATTGACAATTTGAAGGTCTCCTCATCTATGGCATACCCTTTTTTCTCATTTTCCCATGGAAAGCAATTTGCATATGCAATCTAAATATAAAAAATATATAAACAGGTTAAGTGTGGTAATTTCATGTTAAGTCTTAGGATTATTAGGTAATGAGTAAATATAAGAACTACAGAGTTTGTTTCAAATTTAACCACATTTTCAATTTGGATTCATTGGATGCACAAGTTTCAAACTTCAGTATCAAGAAGACGTGTCTAACTTTTATCCTGTTGGTAGTCAACTTGGGTTGCAACATCACCAATATCATTGTATATTTACTAGTAAAATTCACATTCATTTGTTAGATGTTCACTATACATCATGGTTTAGTAGTTATAACTGAGATACTAATGACATGGAAATCCTTGACTCTTGAGTCTACATTGACTAATTACTAAAAAATAATAATACATATGTCATGTCCCCATTGACCATAATTGAAACAAATTCGAAAGTTATAGTACAAACTAATAAAAACAATTTGAAGTGCACACTTAAGAGTTGAAGCTATATTTAGATATCCACTCCCATTATTATTACTTGGTGCAACTCAAGTAGATGAGACATCACAATTAACACATATAGTCTAGTACAAAATGACAAAATCTACCATTATTAAATACAGATATTTCGAGAAAAAAACTCTTGAGCAGGTACTTGGATTCCATTATTTGCAAGCATTTCCAGCGTTGTCCCCAATAAAAGAGAACTTGACTCTGGTGAGTACAAATTAGATATCTAATTGTTAATGTCAATAATATCTTCAAGACACATTGATGCTTATTCATGCAACTTCACATTTGGCTATATCTTTTCAATAAACAAAATAATTAAGTAATTTCCTGAAATGGAAAAGACCATCCATGTATTTATGCATAATTTCAATCAGAAAAGGCCATAACATAGCTCAAGCATCATCTATACTAGAAACAAAAATGGAATATCCCTTAGGTTGTGTTTCATTGGGGAGAAAGAAAATAGAAGAGATATAGTGTCCCATATACTCAATCTGAAGAAGAAATTTTTTATATCAGTTTCCAGTAACTCATAGAAAATTGGTTTATAGCTTTGTGTAACAAATTGGGTTGGTTGATATCTTTGCTTAGTTTGAGAGGAGTTGCATAAAACAAATATACCAACCATATGTCAACTTTGTGATAAAAGAGTCAGGCTTAAGTGTTGGTGTAGGATGCACCACATTACCGAACATGTGTTTCAATGTATGGCACAAGGGTTTAAAGTTAAGTTATAAGTGTGATATGATGTGTCATGTGTGTAGTCAAGTGTGCAGATGCAGAAAGACTTGACAGGGAAGTCTTGGTAGGTCAAGTGACCAAATACCAAACAGATAAAGTCTTGGTAGGTCAGGTGACCGAATACCAAGTAAAAGAAGTCATGATGGGTCCAGATGGATCATACATTAGACAAGGGAAGCTTAGATGGATCAAGAAAATCAGACATATGGCAGGTAGGTTCGAGTGGACCAGATATTAAGTGAAGAAACTTTGATGGGTTAGGTGACTTGGCATTAGATAACAGAAAAAAATCTCGACACCGAGCAACGATAACCTTGAAGATACCAAGCAAAGATAAGTTTCAAAGGAACTTTCTGATACAGAAGGTGATGAGAAGAGTTCTTTTCTAACTCTGAGACAAGGGTAAATCTTATGCTAGGCGCAAATCTGATGGAGAAATCACTTAGTGTTTCAAAATCAAGGTGGACAATTGTGATTGTTCAAACTCAGTTTTATTGATATAAATGCTTGTGGACTCACTCTATAATGCAAGTAGGTAGCCCAAGTCAGTCAACTAGACCAGGTGGTTCGAACGACAAGAGATGTTCCACCTAAGTCCAAATCTCAAATCTAACATTGCAATAAGTGCTGACATGGTGCAAGTCCAAGCACCTAGAAGGGTCGGGCGACCAAAAGGACACGTCATCGACCTATTGCGAGGAGATGTCCAATGGAGGCTGCCACGTGGGCTTCCAAGAGCACGAAAGGGCTTCTAAATGACCAGAACATGGATAACCACAGGATAACGGGAAATTGATAATGGCTGAGCTGGGACGTCCAGGAAGAGCTCCAAGCGACCATAAGAGCCACTTTAAAAAGGGGTCGAAGGGAGACCTTATCAAAACTCAAGAATTCACAAAATATATTCTCTCTAAGATTCCAGTGCTCTAATCTACCCCTAACTTTCGATAGACAACTTCGATCTTCATTTCAATATCATTTTAAGTTGTCTTGCTTCTTTTTTTTTAGCACCAAGTATCCAGCTCTTCGAGCCGACTAATCTTGAGGGTAGTAGGCCCAGTCCCACCGAAGTTGTCTTGCTTTCTTGATTATTGCTTACTTGTATTTGATATTGCACTTACACTTTATATTTGTAATAAAATACTATAAAAGATTTCTCCATCTCTAGAAAGGAAAAAAAATATAAAAGGTTGTTTTGGAATTGATCCACCTAATGGATTATACGCCACGGAATAAAAACCCTATAGGGAAGCTGAATAACGTTAAATTTGAGTCCTTGTATGCGCAATTACTTTATTTAATTCCATTGTGCATCTTGCTATATTTAATTTCCATTGTGCTCACTCTGATTGATTAAGCGCTTGATCGTTTCCTTAATTATTATGATCTTGTAAAATTTGACATAACATTATTCACAACCCCCCCCCCCTCCCTTTAGAGCTATCTCGATCCTATCATTAAGGTCTATATATACAATCATTGGACTAGAATCATAAAAGCCCCCGCGGGCTAGCTCGAATGGTAAACGCATATAGAATTTGCCCAAGGAAGCAAGGGTTAATCCCCCGCTTCGGTGGAGTGCCGACTCTCTATGCAATTTACCAACGGAATTTGGGTCAAAGACTCCCCATGATTTACCTCCCTTACGATGGCCTGGGGCAAACTGATAGGGGCCGCTAGGTTGTCGGATTCCAACATTTTGCCCAAGGACCAGAATCATAAATAAAATAAACCTAGTTTCCAACTACCTATATATATATTTTTATAGCATAAGCTATGTATGGTTAGGGTTATATAGCTATCAGATAGGTACTGCTTATTTAATTAATAGTACTATTTTTTATTGAATTACAATAGGAATTTTATATTATGTCATAGTATCTATCAATTATAAAAGGGGTTAATATATGTACCAAATGTATGTAATCTGATTCTGCTCATTAATAAACCAATAGTCATGATATGATAATATGATTTATTAAGCAAAACTCTAAATTAATTGCTCCCTAACTCGATCTACCAATCCAGTTCAATCAATAGAGATGTTTTGGGGCCACTAATATGGTTTATTGCAAGGAGTAGTTGCAAAGGAGGGGATTGGAAAAGGCTCTTGCACAAAAAATAATGAAGGAAAGGGATAGAAAAAGGGGCGAGAAGCAGAGATAGAAAAAGTTTGTTACGTCCAAACACAGTTGCACAGGTCTATATAAACTTTTCAACAGCAATAGAAAATGAAAGATAGAGTTAGTGATTATCATGGGAACCCTCATAAATGGTTAATTCTAGCTTATTAAGTAAAATATTAATAAACATTGAAACAAAAACATTAGAAAAGGTCCTTGAATCATTCTTTGAAAGTCATTGCATACTAGTGATCCTAGCAATGCCTACCTATATGAAATCAAGATCATCTGGGATATAGATGAATACCAATAAATACAAGATTAATATGTCTTGTAAATGGATTGGCTTGACGTGTTATATCATGGTGCTAGTCACCATGTGATGTACAGCAATAAAATGAGAGAGACTTGATTTCTTGTTGTGCCAGACAGTGGGCAGTGCTGCTCATAAGATCCACATTAAGAAACAAAAGAAGTGAGGTCGAGTATAAGATTCAAGGAATAGATATGGTTACTATTTACAAACAAAAAGAACTTGAATAGTACACTCTTCATTAGGGATTAAATAATACATATTCTATTATCATTGTATATGCAAATCTAGAAAATTATTGTTTTAAACAAAGCTCTATGAATAATAGGATTATCTATTCTTTTACATACCTGAATATCCCCTTGCAACTTCCAAGCAGAAAACAAATTTCCAGATAAAGAGGTACTAGTTTTTGCTGCTCCTAAGGCTTCCTGCATTCCAGGTAAATTGAGATCATATTTCAGACTCAAGAGTGAATTTCAAAAAATTCTGCATCTAACCCTCAAGAGATCAGCTGCCCAAACAAATGCTCCAGATTTTATACACTCTTTTGACCAACCAAGCAATGCAGAAGCAAGTCCAAGGTTTCCAGATATGTTATGTGGTGCTAATTCCAAAGCAAATTGAAATTGTTCAACTCCCTGCAACCATAGAATGCCCAGAAAGTAGGGATTAAGCTAAACGGTGAGCATAGAAGTAACAACTATAGTCCATATCAGGTGGTATGAAATGACCATAGAGAATATGGTTCGAGACAATACCATAATATATATTCTTCATTTTATTCAGAGATGCCAAGGTACAGTAGACAGTGGAATGTTTAAAAGTGACCTAAGAAAAGCTAAGGGAAAAACACATAAGAAAAGGGCACACAAAATATATAGTTCCATGATATTAACAAGCCTCGTATGGCCTACATACAGCTGCCTAGACAGATTTTAAAGGGGAACACATCAACAACAACAACAACAAAGTTTTATCCACTAAGTGGGTCGGCTATATAGATCATTTTACGTCATTAGGCTCTATCCCCTACTACATTATCATCTAAAGGGCAGCCCGGTGCACAAAACTCCCGCCATACAGGGTCCCGGAAAAAGGTCTATTGTACACAGCCTTATCCTGCTTTGCAAGAAGTTGTTTCCAGGACTCTTACCTTGTCTTACCTTACTATATCATCATCTATATTTAAATAAATTTTATCTTGTCTTATCACTGCTAACCAAGTCTTCATGGTCTTCCACTTTCTTATTTAATTTATATATTTTTAATAATTTTACATCGCCTAACTATAACATTTATCATTCGTCTAAGTATATGTTTGTACCATCTTAAATGTGTTTATCGGAATTTTCTCTCAATGGATACAATTCTAACTTTCGCTCTAATGTTCTAATTTCATATCTTGTTCATCCTTGTATGTCCATATATCCACCTGAACATCCTCATCTCTGCAATACTCATTTTCTGCTCATGTGCTCGAGTCATAACCAACATTTAACTCCATATAACATAGCAAATCTAACTGTTATTTTGTAAAATTTCCCTTTAAGTTTTAAAGAAATTTTATGATCACAAAGAACACTCTATGGTCTCCTTTATTTCAACCATTTTACTTGTATTCTATGTAAGACATCTCTCTCAATCCCTCTATCATTTTACAAAATTGATCCTAAGGTTATAGACAATTAATTATCTCCTATATTAATAATTGTCTCATTGTGTCTAATATTGTTAAATTTAAATTCCATATATTTTGTCTTTATTCTACTAAGTCTAGAACTCTAAAACCTTTTACTTCCAGTGTTTCCCTCCAATATTCAAATTTAGTATTTACTCCTTCATGTATTCTCATCTACCAAAATAATATCATTTGCAAATAGCATTCATCGTGATACCGTACCTTAAAGGTATCCAGTGAGTTCATCCATAATTAGTGTAAAAAGATAAGAACTTAAAGTTGATTCTTAATATAACTTTATCTTTATAGGAAACACTTCGGTTCTTGACGTTTTCACTTTTGTCATTATATCTTCATATATATATCATTAATTATTTCAATATACGCTACACTAATACCTTTCTTTTCTATAATTTTTCATATAATTTCTCTTAGACTCTATCATAAACTTTTTCAAGATCAATAAATATCATGTGTAAATCTTGCTTTTGTTCTCGATACTTTCCAATTAGTTATCTGAGAAAATATATAACTTCTATTATCGACCTTTCCGATATAAATCCAAATTAACTTTCGGTCATCGTGGTCTCCTTCTTTAGTCTTGTTATTTCGTAATTGAGAAATCTATGAATTACATGAAAGAAGCCCTAATTATATACAAGATTAGGGCCTATTCAAAAGACTAAATCAAACTCTATCCTAGAAATAAATTAAATTCTATCCTAAGAAATAATTATTCTTAATGATATTTAGGGATAATAAATTATCCCTAATCATATCTATAATATTCTAACACTCCCCCTCAAGCTGAAGAATATAAATTATATGCACCCAGCTTGTTACATATGTAGTCAATTCGGAGACCTCTCAGTGACTTAGTAAATATATCTGCTAGTTGATCATGTGAGTTAACAAAATTAGTAGATATTTCTCCAGATATGACTTTCTCTATGACAAAGTGACAGTCGACTTCAATATGCTTTGTCCTTTCATGAAAAAATGGATTTGAGGCGATATGCATGGCGGTTTGGTTATCACATATAAGTGACATTTATGTAACGTCTTCAAACCTTAGCTCCTGAAGCAACTGTTTGAGCCATATAAGTTCTTGACTGACTATGGCCATAGCTCGATACTCTGCCTCTGCACTGGATCTTGCTACAACATTCTGTTTTTTGCTTTTCCAAGAAACAAGGTTATCTCCGACAAATATCAAGTAGATTTCCTATCAATGGGAGATCCTGCCCAATCTGTATCAGAATATCCTATGACTCGAGTATGTCCTTTGTCTTCATACAAAAGACCCTTTCCTGGAGCGCCTCTGATATATCGAACAATACGAATCACAGCGTCGATGTTCTTTCTGGAGAGTTGAGAAACGACTTTACTACACTTCTATGCAATGAGATATACGGACGAGTAAAATAAGGTAACTTAGTCTTCCTACTAATTACTGTATCGTTCGAGATCTAGTAGGCTCCCCGATTTGGTAGAACTTGACATTATGATCGTAGGGTTGTCATTGTCTTTGAGTTTAACATTCCTATTTCTTCTAGAATATCCATTGATACTTCCTTTGAGATATAATGATCCCATTTCTCGTGCCACTTATCCCCAAGAAAGTATTTAAGTCTCAGAGATCCTTTTATTCAAATGTTTGAAAAGATGTTGTTTCACTTGTGAGATCCCGAGATGATCATTATCTGTGATGACAATATCATCAACATTAACCACTAGGTAGATGCAACCTGTAGATGAGTGGCGATAAAAGAGAATGGTCACCTTGCTCAGTCATGCCGGCTGTTGAATTACAATCAATCTAATCTGAACCATGCTCGGTGGCTGAGACCATATAAAGATTTTCATGCGGCGCACAAGACCGGAAGACTCCTGAGCAACAAAACACGAAGGTTGCTCCGTGAGACTTCTTGGCAGATCACCATGAAGAAACGCATTCTTGATGTCCAATCGATAAAGAGACCGGTGTTGAATCACAATGATGGGCGTGAATAAGCGTATAGAGGACATCTTGCAATGAGAAGAAAATGTGTCCCATAATCCAATCAGAAGATCCGAGTATAATCTTTAGCAACGAGGCGAGCCTTAAAGCCGTCAACCATTCCATCTGGACGACCCCTTCTGTATATACCCATCGGCATGACCAACGACTTTCTGGTGGTAGAGGCGAGATCCCAAGTCCCATACTCTGCAAGACACTCGTTTAAATCGGCATGCTGTTTCCATCTGGATGGGCAAATGCATCTCTGCGGTCTTTGGAAGAGAGCGGTGACGAGGAGGAAGAGCAAGAATAATAGAAATGAGAAAGGCGATGGTAACTCAAAGAAACATAATGTGGAGAAGGATTACGAGTGGGAACGATATACCTTCCGAAGAAGCGATGAGAATATCGGACTCGTAAGGCCGGGCCGGAGGAAGGCGGAGGACACAGTTACAGAGATGATTCCGTGGCAGTCGGTGTTGGCGACAAGAAAGCGAGGCGAGGGCAGGCGATAAACCTGCAACGGAGGAGGAATTTGGGTTGGGGGTGATAGAGAATCCTCCAAAGGATCAAATCTGAGCGTAGAAGGATATAATTGGGCGATGACTCACGAGACCGAAGAGGCTGAATCGAAAGAACGTGGCGACAGCGAGATTTAAATCTGAAGCGGAGAGTAGGGAAATAGCACTTATACCCTTTCGAGAGGTGGGTACCAAAAACACATTTATGCGTAGGAGAGAGTTTATCAATGTCGGGATCAAGAGCGTGAAGCGAAAACATGTAGAACCAAAGACCCTAGGTGGTAAAGGATGAAGGGACTGCTTTGGATAAAGTACATGATGAGGTATTTGACCCTGTAAAGTAGAGGAAGGCATCTGATTGATGAGATAACATACAGTAAGTACCGCATCACCCCAAAAACGAAGAGGAACGTGAGAGTGGAGGAGAAGAGTCCGGGTGGTCTCGAGAAAATGGCAATTCTTGTGTTTTGCAACTCCATTCTATTAGGGGGTATGAGGACAAGACTTTTAATGTAATATGCCGTGAGATGCCAAAAAGGTTTGAAACGGAGTAGATAGATATTCACGTGCATTATCACTCTGCAAGGATCGAAGAGGGAAACCAAATTGTGTTTTAACTTCATTAAAAAAAGATTGGAAAATAGAAAACAATTTCGAGCGATCCTTCATCAGATATAACCAAGTACAATAGAAAAAATCATCTACAAAAGTAACAAAATATCGTGTCCCCAATGTAGAGGGTACACGACTCGGACCCCAAATATCAGAATAAACCAAAGCGAAAGAGGCGTGTAGCCCAACTTATAATGCGAGGAGAAAACGAACTGCGTACATGCTTGCCTAACTAACACGACTCACAAGACAGACTCTAAATGAGACAGACTAAGATGTAATTGTTTTAACTTATCAAGACTAGGATGTCCCAACTGAGCATGGATAACAAGTGGAGATGCTGTCGCCGCATCAATAAGAGAGTTTTGGTGAAGTTGATATAGACCATGAGACTCATATCCGGAGCCAATCATCCTCCCGTACTCGGTCCTGTAATGAAATGAAGATTTAGTAAATGAGATGACCTGAATCAAGAGACCGAGTGGTGGCTTATTTGATAATAAATTAAAGGAGCTCAGGAACAAAAGAACATTACGAATGGGAAGAGATGGAGAAGAATGAGCAATTCCAACACCTTGGGTGAGTTTGAGAACCGTTTGCCGTGGTAATGAAAGTAAATAGCAGGAAGTAGATAGTGAGGAAAATAGAGATCTATTACCGGTGATATGATCGGTGGCCCAGTCAGTACCCAGGACTCGAAGAGAGATATGCCGTGAAAAGGAAGTACCGAGTGTAATGGCATCGAGAAATTAGACTCCGTCGATCCTCGTACCACTTAGTCATCATGGGAAGCGGTGGAGTTAAGTGTCAGTGGCGGTGGGGTTGGGGTAGTGTCATTGTGAACTAGAAGTGAAGGCGTGTGAGAACTCTGGGCGTCTGAGCGATCTGAGGAGAGGTCGACCATGGAGACTCGACATTTATCAATCGTGTGTCTGTCGGTGATGATTACACGAGGAGGCCCTTTGCCGTTCTTACGCGGTGGAGGTTTGTTGTTGTTTCGAGACGATCTTTGAAGAGTCAACCGAGGAAGATGGTAATGTTAAGACTTTGGTAGGGACACGGAGGAGTCGCCGTAGAGTCCATGGTGGCTTACATGGGGTGCCGAGGATCGATCACGTGAGAATAATCGAGGATAGACCATCTGATGCGAGAGGCGTAAAAATTTCTTTCGATTTTCAAGCTCTACAACGGAGTGGCCGCGGTGGGGCGGTCGTTGAACTCACACGAAGGCTGAGGCGATCCCGAATAAGTTGACATAGACTCCTTGATCGATGGGCGTTAAGGATGATCGTGAGGTCATCACAAACTTGATAAGTCGTAGAAGTATTCGTAAAAAGTTGTTGAGCTTGTATCGAACATCCTTGCGGGTCTTATGAGTCGGAAGACATCCAGAAGAGATAGATGGATGGTGGCTCGGATAATGCAACCTGTTGAGCATCGACCTTTCTCCGTAAAAGGCGATCGACCACTTAAATATCCTCTTGGTTTGTGTGAGATGTGTTTCGTAACCACATCCAAAGCGAAGTTGATGTGAGAGGCCCAGAGGAGTAGTTCTTACCGTCAGAGCTCGGACGAAGGCGGCGTCATGCGTGGTTAGTAAAAATTGAAAAATCGCTTGCCGAGGTAGCCATGTGAGAGGAAAGGCGGGACGGTTCGAAAAAGCGGCCGGAAATCTTGGAGAAGCCGCCTTTGCTCAACCCGTGGAATTTTTCCAGAGAATGTGCTATTCGGCAGCGGGAGTGAAAGGAAGCTGTCGGAAGTGCTGGAGAAGTCCGCCTCTGTCCTTAGTGAGGCTCGTTGGCCTTGGCCATGGAGAATCTTGTGGCCGTGAGGCGGCCAGGCTGGCCAGCGCATTGCGAGGAGGCGGCTAGGCTGTGAGCGAGGCTAACGTCTTTGGAGGTAGCTGGAAGGCGGTGTTGACCTTAAGGCGGTGTTGGGCCTTGGCTGGGCGGCAGCTGGGCCATTAGAGGAGGTGGCACAGCGACAGCCTTGGCCTGGAGGTGGCGCTTAGCCGCGCTCGGCTGTATTGGAGGATGTCGCGGACGGCGGCGTCAGCGTGGCGAGAAGGCCGGCGTCCTTGAGCGAGAGGCGTCGTCGTCAAATGCATCGCTGGATGAAACGCGGCGGCCGAATGGTCGTCGCGGCGAGAGGTTGCGGCGTTTCTTGTCATGGCTGCGAGCAGCTGCGTTCGGGAGAGAACGCGAGCAACGGCGGAGGAAAAAGGAGAAGAGGCGCGTTCGGGAGAGAAAAAAATATGCGAAAACCTAAAGCTCTGATACCATGTTATTTCGTAACTGAGGAATCTATGAATTACATGAAAGAAGCCCTATTTATATACAAGATTATAGCCTATTCAAAAGGCTAAATCAAACCCTATCCTAGAAATAAATTAAATTCTATCCTAAGAAATAATTATTCCTAATGATATTTAGGGATAATAAATTATCCCTAATCATATCTATAATATTCTAACAAGTCTTTTTTTCTAGTACTCTTTTCCAAAGTTTTATAGTATAACTTATTGGTTTAATACCCCTATAATTTACACAATTTTGTATGTCTCCTTTTCTTTTATATAGAGAAACTAAAGTATTTACCCTCCATTGATCATCAGACTTTTTTTTCATTTTCAATAACAAATTGAATAATTTTGTAAGTTATTCAATACCTTATTTACCATCGAAATATCATCTGGTTCAACTACTTTTCCATTTTGCATTTCATTTAAAGTCTGTTCTACTTTTGAAAATTGAATTATATGATAAAATTTTAAATTTTTATACTCCTTTGATCTACTTAAATTACCTAAGTTAAATTGATTGTCTAATCCTTCATTAAAAAGTTAATAAAAATACCTCTTCCATCGCATTTTTATTTCCTCATTATTCAATAATATTCTATTGCATTCATCTTTAATGCATCTTATTTGGATAAGATCTCTAATTTTAATTATTTTATAAATATCTCTTTCCCCTTCTTTGTATCCAATTATCGATATGAACGTTCAAAAATTTCTTTCTTAGCTTCATTTACTATTTTCTTGCCTTCTTTATTGACTATTATATACCTTTTTAAAGTTTTTCTCATTCTTACAAGTATATAATACCTTATAAGTTGTTTATTTTTCCTTCATTTGCTCTTGTACTTTCTCATTTCACCATCAAGATTCTTTACTTGGCGGTGCATATCCCTTTGACTCATCGAGTATACCTTTGACTGTCATTTTCAATTTTAATGTCATCTTATCCATGTCATATTCAAGTGATCATGTATCTCTCCTAGTATTTCTACTCTACCCTCTTTTTAAATATTTTTTATTTTTTATTTTTTAACTTTCATCAATTTAATTCTAGGAGTCATACACATTTTTCTTCTATTCATATTGTACTTAAAGTGCATATCAAACACTACCAACCTATGTTGAGTAGTCAAACTTTCTCCGAGAATGACATTACGATCTTTACATATTTTTCTATCATTTTTGCTCACCATAAAAAAGTCAATCTGTAGCTTATTATTCACACTTTTAAACGCGACAAAGTGTTCTCTTTTCTTGAAAAACATATTACCTAATATAAATTCATATGCAATCGTAAAATTTAATATAGTTTTTTCTACTTCATTTCTTGTTCCAAACCAATAGCCCTTATACACCCCATTATATTCCTCATTATTTCTTTTTACATGCCCATTTAGATCTCCTCCTATTAAAATCATTTCGCTTGGTAGAATTCTTTATAATACCTCATCTACGTCTTCTCAAAACCTAACTTTAGTATCTTCATTCAATGCTACTTGAGGTGCATATATACTAATTATATTAATAGTTTCTTTCGCCACCACTATCTTAAGAGCTATAATCCTATCCTCTTTTCTAATTACTTCTACTTCATTTTTTAATGAACTATGTGCAACAATATCTACTTCATCTCTTGTTTTACTCTTTCCTGTGTACCATAACTTAAAAACTTAAATTCTCTATCAACTTTGTCTTTTCTCCTACCCATTTTGTCTCTTATAAATACAAAATATTAGTTCTTGTTCTAATCATTGTATCTACTACTTCCATTGCTTTATTAGTGAGTGCTTCTATGTTCCATATTATAAATCTTAAACAATCAATTTTCTTATAATTTATTTTTATTCAACTTATAGTGTGAAAATTGTTGTATATTTAACACTAGAATCAAGTTCTCATGGAATGTTTACTGACACATTACAATCAAACCCTACAACGCGTTCCTTCCAAGGAAGGATCTAGCATTAGCACAATAATTGCACAATAATTTGATGGATTCATTCTTTGAAATTTGTCTGAATTCAACATTAACTAGCAACCTAATGCAACCCTCACCTTTTCATCCGGGCTTGGGACCAACATAGACGGGCCTTAAAGGGGAACACATAGGCTATAAAAAACCCTAGTGTTTTAAAAGCGATTCAGGTGGCCACCTAGGCAGTATAGAAAAGGAACTGGCTCACCTAGTCAATACCTGGTTCCCCTGAGGCAGATTTCTAAAGGGCAGTTCAAGCAGCCAGCTTTAGTGGCAACGCAATCTGAGTGAGTATTTTTAAAAAATGTTTTGTTTGAGAAATTTCACTAGAATGAATCTCTAATCTCCTAAACTCCCTACCCAACCCCACAGCACTCTTCTTCCTTGCTTGAATTGCAGCAACACCAACACAGTTCGAGCCATCTTTCTCTTCCTTTTTTTTCTCCGAGTGGCTTTTCCATCTTCTCTTGTTTATTTCCTCTTCAGGTAGATTTTTATTTATTGAATCTCAACTTAAGCTTAGTTTTTTTATTTACAATTTTTACTCTTTTACCACTATGCTCTTCAAGTTTCTTCCTTCTCTCAGCAAATTATACCCTATCCTCTTGCCCATCAATCTCTTCCCTATTACTCCTCTTCCAATAGTAATTATTTATTCTCTATTATTTGCAGATTTTTTTTCATAAATTTGGATACTTCTCTAGAATACAAATTTTATCCCCTTGCAGGGGGGAACAATTCATCCATTATCACCTTTAACTCGTTGAATGTTAATTTATGTGCCTAGTTTGTCGTTAACCTATCATTTTGAATCCTTTGATTATGTTTATTTCACATTGGATCCAATAAAAAGTCTTTGATTAGGTTTTCTTTTCTATTTTTTATTGTTTAGTTAATTAGATTATGAAAACAACCTCGACACAAGATTCTCCATCAGATTACTATAGACAACCTAGATCAATCAATCCCTTGGAACTGAGGATATCGTTGCCCCCACAAAAATGATCTAATACTGTGGTATTACCTCTCAACCGACAAAAATGATCTTACAAAGGCATTGCCTCTTGTGATAGCTGATGTATGAGTTAACAAGTGATGAAAATTAAAAATAAAAAAGCACAATTAACTAGGAAATAAATAAGAGACTAACGAGGAAGTTTTTTACGAGGAAACAAAGTAAATGCGTAAGAATTGACTAAACCAACCAAAATTAAAAAATATTTTTTAGAAGAGACATACAAGTTTACTGAGGTGGTGCGAGCCCATCAACTATTGAAATTGCCATGTGTAGATCTTGATCAAGTAAGGCTTTAAACTCTTATCCTTGTACAAAGTTTGATAAAATCCAATTTTAAACAAAATCTCATTAGAAATTAGGGTTGTTGTTACTACAGTAATTTTAATGTCTTTTATCAAGGTTGGGTCAACCCAGGGAATCAACCTGAGGAAATTGTGGGGCTCCATAAAGAACAGTAGTTGAATAAATGCTATATTGCAATCTGAACCGAGGAAGAGGAAGTCAGCCAATGGTCTACAAGGGTAGGCTGGAGAAAAAGGATTTTCAGTACAGTCAGCCAACAAGTGGCTTCTGCAGTTGGAGGAGGCCAAGGTGATTCGTGCAAAAATGAGCCAGCAAGGTGGAGAAGATGAAGTTTTTTGGAGGCACAAGGTGGATAGAGATGGAGTTAAGACATAGTGGATGAAAGGTGGCGATCAGGAGATCTCATGGAGGTGTTGGGATAGTGGGGCTAACCAGCAGATGTCAAATGACGCAATGAACCACAACAAAATGTTGAAAGGCATCCGTAATTGATAGCACCATTGATGTTGAAAGGATTTTGTTGTGTTTTGCTTTGTCTACAGGAGGTAAGTGCATCCATAAGATCAAAGGGCATAGTTCTCTTGAAGGACACAAGGATGTGTGAGTTAAGGCATCACAATGTGATAGGCTTGGAACCGATGCTACATTGGTGAGAACTGTGAAAAGAGCATGCGAGAAAAGGGGCTTACAGTCGGTGCAAGTTGAGGAAATTGCTAGTGTTGGATAGAACAAGAGCCAAATTCCTCAGTTGATACCAAATGAGTACAAGCAAAGTAGATCAAAACTCACACATAAATCTGATACCACCTCAAGCAGTACAAGGGGTAAACAAACTCACAAAGAGAAATAAAATGTCTTACGCAAAGAAAACTAACACAGGAAATTTTATTATGCAAAGATGACCTAACATGGGAAAATTAAAACCCTTTTAAAGACTCTAACCTAAATAAACTGGGAAATGTTCGAATTACAAAAATATGAAACAAATCAAATTTATTTTAATTTCCACCAACTATCCTACACACTAAATAAGCAAATTACCAACTTGAAGACTTCCTTTAAGGACTTACTCTCCTAAAGAGGAGACCTTAACAAATCAAACTCTTATAAAACTAAACACAATTAATTCAAATTCCTGTTTTGCACCAATATCACAAATTGCAGCCTCTAAAATGTACAATAAACCTGTAAATCAATGGCTCACAAACTTAGGCATGAAAGTCAAATAAAATAATACTTATCAGCCCTTATATCAAACCCCTCAAATTAAGCATTCAAATCAAGAGAAATCCAACTTTTAAAGGGTGACACATGAAAAGTTAAGTTCACAATTCTTAGAAAAAGGAATGATATGGATGATATTATATAGAAAGCAAGTAGCATTATTTAGACCAAGGATCCCAGCCCCAGTTTTGCCACAGGTAGAAGCCTTACTTTTCTGAAAGAACCAAGTATTGTATGGATATATCCACTCTCTACCAATGCAAATATTCTAGACTCCTCCAGCTCAATGGCTCGTCCATATGACTGTTTCAAGGAAAAGAGAAAAAACAACATGGCATACATAGGATCAGGAATATCAGAAATAATTTTTCTCCCGTATAAAACAATGGCATTGAAGCACCCCTAGCCACATAAGATCAGTGAACTTTTCAGGAACAGATATGCATAGCGAGCTTCATGGAAACAACCAACCAGGTAGTACTCATGAAAATGATGAAGTTACATACCTTTAGAGAAGCAGTAAACATGCCTAAACGATGGTATGCCAGACCAAGTGCCTAAAATTACAAAATAAAAAATTTGGAACATATAACAAATAAAAAAAAATTAAAAAAAAAAAGTAGAACAAGTGTTGCCTGTTAAAAGAGCACACACTTCCCACAGGTCAGCACATGCTGGATAGCCTCGTATTGCGTGCTGAAGGTTTGGTACCGCCTCAGACCATCTTCGTTGATGGATCTGAAATTTATATTACCTAAAGATTATCTTTATGAAATTCTATTAAAGACTGTTGAACATGTTCAATTTGAATAAATCGCACACAGAATAAACAAATCTAGGTAGCCTTTGGAAAAATGAGTAGCAATGATTATCAACAGATGTGTATAGGACCAATAAAAGTGGATAACCAACAGCAACAAATAACACAAAACAGCAAACATACACAGATATGAAAAATAATGGAAAGGTTTGTTTTTGATAAAACCTGCAAGTATCCCAATCTTCTAAATGCCCAGAAAGCTCTGGGAGATTTCTCTGATGATTCCTTACATACAGCCATCTCCAAGCTTTCCTTTCCCTCCCCATCTAAAAGATCACATAGTGCATCCTGCATACACAAATAAAAGATGGTTGGGAAACTAGAATTTTGACATCCCAATAAAAAGGGTTGGGGTAATTTCAATAACACTAATTTACTAATTAGGTTGTTCTTTTTTATAACTTAACCCACCTACAGTTCTCGCACCATAAATCACATCCTTTGTTGCCCACATTTGTTTTCTGGCTTATTAATTGACAATGCAAATGAACTAAAATTACAATTTATTTTTATATATTTATATGTTGATTTGAATGGTTGATCAATTTATGTTGTCGAACAACTTTAATTAACACACCAGGCCCACATGATAATAATATTTGAAAAGGATAATTAAAGTCTATTAGCTTTTCCTCGGAGCAGACTTAGAAAAATCTTCATCTGCCGTGTAAAATATAACTACAACTTCAATACTAGATTGACAGACTTTTATGTTCAAACCTGGACTGTTATAGAGTCAATGCCACATTCACTAAAAATTTTAATTCCTTGCAACAACACAGGTTGAGAGCATTTTGATCTTTTGAATCTCAAATTAGGCTTTCTAATGTAGGATCCTCGATCTCTCAATAAATCCTCTCCTTTCCTTCCTTTTTCTCTAGTCTAGACAATTCCTCCACCCCCCTTCACCACTTAATTTTACTCTCACAACTTCAAGGGAAGCTATTGTTTTTCAGGTTATGAGTAACTCTAATTTGATGCTTAAACTAGAATAAAGGAATGGAGAATGTTCTTGGATGCTTGATATCTATAGTTGAAGAATGCACACATTGGAAGCAAAATTAAAGAACTCTAAGCAATAGATTATACAAAAAGAAAGGCTCAATCAGTTTCCTTCACCATTGTCTTCTACTCTGACAATAACAGAGATTATTGAAGAATGGTCAATAGCTAAGGAAAAATGAAAGGTAAATGTGATATCCCAAACATATCCCTCTTCCATATCATGCTAAAGTTTAATCCAGGTCTCAAGTTGAAAGTGAGATTTCTTGATGATATATTGTTTTTATTCCTTAATGTATTGCAAGGGAATAGACAACTTTGACCAATGAATTGAAGGGGTCCTAATTTACCACTTAGATGGTTAGCTTTGGCAAGAATAAGAGAAGGAAGATTAAAAAGACTATGAGCATAAAAAAAAATTGTGAAAACGACAGGTGAGTTGACTATAATGCTTATCTTCAGAATTTGATAAGAAGAATTATGGACAAAAAGATAAAATTTGGTAATAGCACAAGTAAAAAAAAAACTAAAATTAACCAACAAATGCCAGCTTCAGAAGAGTACAAGCAATCGGCTTATTTTTAGCACAACAGACTCACTCCAGCTTCAGAGTCGTTGGAATCCAAGGCAACAGCCCTCTGATAGCACTTGACTGACCTTTGTGCATCCACTGAAACCTCTCTGTAGTAATGCCCTAGGAACCGGAACGCGGGGCCGTTGCTAGGGTTCAACTTCGCAGAGGCCAAGAAATGCTCCGCTGCTTTCTCTTTTAACTGCTTCACTTGCTCAGCAGACAGCTCCATTGCTTCCGCTCTTTCCCACAAATAAATGCCCTAAACTTAAAGAGAAATGATTAAAAACAAGAACCAGACACACGAGAAGCAACGAAACGAGAAGCATACCAGGTCGTAGTGGTGGTCGGGATTGTCGGGGTCCGAACTCAAATCCTCTTGGAGCTTCAGAAGGAGCTCCTTGTCGCTCTGAAACAAGAAAACGATAAATTAGCGGAATCAAAACGAACTGTAAAGAAAAATTAGAGGGAGGAGGAGGAGGAGGAGGTTAGCGGGATGATGAGAAAACAGAGCAAGAGGACTTCGTTTGAGGCAGACCATTGTAGGAACCTCCGGTTCCATGGAGGAGCGGGCGGAGCTAAGCGCAGCGGACAGAGGAGGAGGGAAAAGAAAAGACGGGCGGAGAAGAAGGTCAAGTGCCCAAGCAACTGCTCGAGTTGCGTCGCGAAGCCAGTAGCCACTCGACACGGTTGCGGATCCGGATCTATTGCGGTCCAAAGAGAGGCCCAAGGAGTAGTATTCTTGGGCTCGATGAAAGTTTTATTTATTTCCGGTTTAACTTCTTTTACAAAATACACCACAAAAAGTTAGTATTATAAAATGCTCCTCGCATTAAATAAAATTAATCCTCCCCATAAGAGGACTAAGTGGTTAGTACAGACAGTAAAATTATTCCAAAGAGTAACCGTCAATCTCCAGGGATTGTAAAATTTTTTGGAGTGTCTACCCTCCCACAATACTAATTCTTAGTTAGACAAAAATATCCTTCGTGATTAACCTTCTTTGTCTAATTGTGGGACTGACAATGAGATGTGTCTGGAGCGAGTGCATTATCTTTTACCCTCGAGGGATGATTTTGTCTCAAGGTTGTGGGATCTCCCTTATCTTGATTAGGCAAAATGCTCCTCGTAATATACCCCCTCTTACTAGGGTCGCCCCTGGGCCAAGGCAAATGAGGAGTCCACTCGTGATTCAAAAGTTATTCCTTAAAATATCACAAGTAAAAGGACTCAAATTTCATCAAAAAAAAATTTTTTTGGTATATAAGAGGGCCCAATTTGTATTGATTTATCCAGGGCCTTTAAATACTCCGGGTTCATTCTGTCTCTTACAATGATTATGGGACTAATTGATAGAGGTCGTCAGGATAGATATCATCTTTTGCTCTCGGGGGATGCCTTTTGTCTTGAAAAAATTCATCATTTGCTTCTTAACTAATTTAAATTATATATATATATATATATATGTTGTATGTATGGTGAGCAACTCATCGTATGTATCCCATGTGCACTTATGTATTGCACAGTGATTTCGTCTCATGTCGTTATTCGGATTGGCACTATAGCCAATCTCTTGAATCCGTCGGGTCACCGCATTGTCTATTTCGTCGAATTGTAACCGGATCATGATTCAATTATTGCTCATTTATGTACAGATGTACACGGGAGTGTACATAGTGAATTGTTCGCCATATCAAAGATATATATAAGTATTATCCTACGCAATTTATTCGCGAGTATATCATGAGCATCTTATCCACCATTTGATCTCTTAGAGTTCAATAATTAGGATATAGTGGATAAACAATCGGACGATGAATGATCGAGATGCACAAGCAACAGCATCATTTTTCTCATTTATTTTATAAATTATAATTTATTCCTTGTAAATACCTGAGAATAGACTCCAATCTATTTAGATCGATAAACTCTCATATATATTCATTGTAAGGACTGATCAAAAAAAAAAAAAAAAAAAAAAAAAAAAGAAGGACTGATCAAAATGTCTACGATTCTAATATTTGTTCCACATTTCTTTTTATTTTCGCCACTTTTAAAGCGACTTAAGTATTAAAGGAATTTCGTCAGAAACAATTTTGGAACCGCCATCAAATCTCCACTGAGATCATCGAATTAGTTTATCCCTCTTTTGTTTTTTTTTTACGTTTCATGAGTTAATATTCATCTATGAGACTTCTATCCGTTCAATTGGAACATTAAAATAAATCAAAAAATATTTATAAGGGACAACTTAACATTATAAAATTTATAATTCTATTTAAAGAAAAAGCTCCGTAAATATATCACGGTTGAAGATTGAATCGAAAATATTTAAAAGCAGAGTCGACCAAAATCTCTATAACAACATTAATACTTTTATATACGATCTCAAATTTTTTTATGTATTAAAATTAACTATGGATTGAAATTCATTTATCAAAGTTTTATCCAAGATTTCTAAATTACATGGGTCGACTCTGTTTAAAAAACTATATGAATACTTAATTTATAATTGCATCCTAATTCAAAGTCATCTAAAAGTCATTATTATAGGAGAAAAGATGATATAGCTCCTAATAAATCACAAAAAGTCTTTTATAATACAATCATATACTAATTGAGTGGAAGGATAAATTTCTTCTATAGTCTCTTTAAATTTAATTTTTATTCATTATAATAAATTTATTATCGTACTAGCCAACCTCGTGGGGGCAAAAATTAAGATCTATAAGTCGTTATAAAGTTAGATGCAGCGGTCAAAAGTCAATATTTCAAAAGTCTTAACTTTAGTTGAGAATATTAGACGATGACTTTTGGAATACACACTGGGACTTTAATATTCAGTAAAATTTTAATTTGATATGAAAATAATTATTTTAATACTGATTGAACATTGTCATTGGGCTAGTGTAATTTCCCGTGCAATACAACATGACATGAACCTGCAGGTCAAATACGATTCGAATTAGAAAAAAAATCATTCCGTGTTGACTTTTTTTTTGTTTATAAAAATTTAACCAAATAATAAAATCCATCGATTTTATAAATTGATTTTCATCCCTGAAATCCCTCTCCGAAATTCTTTTATTGGTCTCACAGTGAAAAAAAAAAAGAAGTTAATTCCGGTAGGTCTTTAACTTTATCAACGCTTAAATGCGATGGATGATTGATACCTTACTTATGACAAAGATTGATCGCATATACACACTGTGCCATAAAAGCGAAGATATATATCGTGTGCGTGTACGCTCTGATAGACAGATAACTGTTGCCAAAATCCTGGAGTTTACGAAGTGGGGTGTTGACGGCATAACTATAAAAGTTTATCATCCAGTTTGGTCCTACGCGGGATAGTGCGCGGTGGTAAGGTAGTGTAGTTCTTTGGAATAGGAGAGCGGGTCGATTAGGAGGGGGTCTAAAATCCCCGGGTTCGATGGCTACCCAGCTTGTCGAGGACATAGTCCCCGCGATTTACCTCCTTCTCGCGCCGCAGTTTTGGAAGATATATCTCGTAAAAGAATATCGTTCGATCTTATATTACGATATTGTTCGACGACTAATTTAAAAAAAATTCATTCAGACAGTTCTCGGGTCTAAAAGTTTATTCGATAGACAGAGTACGATTTCAATATTGAATCGTCGTCCAGAGATGATACGACTGTAGAATTCGGACTAAATCGTAAAAAAAATATAGCGCTTCTCTGATTTACCTTTAGTGATCAGTGGAGATCACTTGGGCTTTGATCTTATCTGTCTCGATTATTGGCGAGGCGTTGGTTCGGATACTTTGATGTCAAATAAAAAAAAATTGATTGCTATCCACTGTAGTAATTCTGTAGTGTACTAATCATGTGGCTTTGTATGTGAGAACAAATTGATTTTTTTATTGACACTAAAGTGTTTAAACCTTCGATCCGATTAATTTCTGAGAGTGATCAACTCTGCTCCATGAACCTTCGGGATGCTTCACTAACAGCTGAGTCGATTAAGGTCGGAGCTCAAGTGACCTCCATCGGTCATCAAGAATAAATCAGAGAAGCACTCGTAATTTTTCATAATTCAATCTAGATTCTACAGTTATATTATCTCTGAACGACGATCCAATATTGAAATTGTACTCTGTCTACCGAGCAAATTCTTTGCCCTCAAGATTGCTCGAATAAATTTTTTTAAAATTAATGGTCGAATGATATTACAATAAATTTTATTTTTATAGTTGCATTGTGCGTTCGGAGTTGTAGTTCTAATAAATTCATTTAAAAGATATCCCGAGACAAAAAAAAAAGTGAGAACAAATTGATTTTCATCCCGAGAAAACATTTGCCTTGTTCTAATAAAAAAATGTTTCCTTTATGTAAATTTCTCAAGATTTTGGCGATTGAAATTTGCGTCATCCCACACGGTCAATAGTCTTTAAAAACTTCAAATTTAAAAGATATCTTTAAATAATTTATTTTAAAAATATAAATATATATAGATAAATTTAGGATATTTTAGAAGTATAATTATATTCATTTAGTATAAATCTGAAAACATTTTTAATTAAGGGTTATTAAGTATTTTGACACAAAATCATATGATTCTAAAAAGTTTTCAATATTTTAAAAAAGTAAATAAATTTTAAAGATCACGGTAAATATAATAGTATAAATTTGCAATAAATGTGAGTTTTTTTTATAGTTGAAAGATCTTAAAATAAAAAAAAAAAGAATAATTTGAGAATTTAAAGATCATTAATGATTATAAACCACTTCAACTACGTTTGGTTTGGTGAGAATAATCAAAATAATGAAGATTATATTACAAAATATATTAATTTATTATATATAATTTTAAAATTATAATATAATATAATTTATATTACAAAAGAGAATATTAATAATTAATAATATAGATTACAAAGTCAAAATTGTATAATCCGATAAAATTAAAAATTTGAATTCAAATATATTCATATTTTATCTCTCGTTATTTCGATCAAATTAATGATCAACGATCAACGATCATATTCATATTTTATATCTCGTTCTTTCGATCAAATCAATGATCAACGATAGACAATCGACAATCAATGATCAACGATCGACGGTCGATGATCGACAATCGACGATCGATAATTGACCATCGTCGACCAACGATTGACGAATGATGACTAACAACCAAGGGTCACCAATTACCTACCGTCGATTGACGACCAATTGTCGACGACCAACGACACTGATAGTCGACTATCGACATTCGACGAAATCGATGGTCGATGACCAACAACATCGACGATCAAGGATTGAGGATCGATGATAACAATGATAGTCATGGACGACCGACTAAGTTGATTATATCCAAACGAAATTAAGATTTAATAAAATTATTTAAATTTAATTATAAAAATATTTTTATCATTTTATATAGTATGAATTATATTCCTGGTAAAAAAATAATAGATACTAAATAAAAGAATATAATATATTTATAATTAAAGATTATAGATACTGTAATTATTCTTTTGCAGCTGTTATAGTTATAATTTAATATTGTTCATAAATAAATTGTCTATATATAACTGTAAAGATGCATAATTGTTACAATATAATATCGACGAGTGTTAATCAAAGATAAAGTATCTATATTTTAAAATTGTAACGTAGTATTATTAGCGCGGATCGTAATTAAATTATTCATATTATAATCGACAATTTATCAAACAACGTTCCTAAAGTTTGAAATTGTCCAAAAAAAAATCTTATACTTTCATATTTACCAAATAATGTACTTAATTTCCTTATTATCCTTCAGAAATAACACATTTAATTTCCGAATGTGATGCTGAAAATTTAAATCTCGACCGGCGGTGGTCTTTGGATTTAATTCCCATCACCAGATGGTGATCTTGAAAATCCATCATTTGTGGTGCTTAGAAATTCAAATCGACCACGAGAGTACATATTTTTTTGACGGAAGAGATAAAAAGAGAATTAAGTACACTATTTGATAAATATGAGATGTTTTTTTGGATAATTTTAAACTTTAGAAGGAGTGTTATTTGATAAATCACCGTATTATAATAGTTATGATATGTGACAGCAACATTGAAAATAAGAATTTTGTTTCGAAATAAAAATGTTTTGAATCGGGATACAATTTTTTTTATATAATAAATGAAAAATAGATGCTCTACTTTTAATCATTTCAATAAAAACTAATTCTCTTTTAAATTTTGCCAAAAGTAGTACGACTCTTTTGATAAATTTAATTCTTGTATTTTTTTTTGTTGTAATCAATATAATATTATATTTTTCTTGGATATTTAATTCGAGCATCCTCAAACATCAGCCATCACTAACCAATGGATGGATAAAAGTATAAGATGTATTTTGTATAGATGACTAAAAATTGCAATAGATTTGGAGAGGATTAATTAGATGTGACGATGATTTTAAGGAGTGTACAAATGTATACGATTCGATCCGAGATTAAAGAATAAAATGATTAAGCAAGATGTTCATAGTCGAATATTTTTCGATCGATTGAGTAATATTAGAAAGAGATTGTTGATGTAATCAACTTCAGGTCAAAATTGACGAAACTCAAGTGAGACTCGAATTAAAGTTGAATTTTGATATTTGACAATATGACGATATGGTTGAGGATATGACTATAAGATGGTATGAGACATATATAGTCATATGGATGAAAATGTTGACGCAATTATCATTGGATCAGGGATGATTATGATGAGGGTGTTGGTTTGACGAGGAGTCGAGTAGGTTAAGATTAACCAGAGACTTAACACGTGAAGTATAACTGGAAGTTGACGAGTGAAAAATCCAAATCGATTAAGGAATACTAGACACTTGAAGGTTGAAAGTCCAACTGAAGTTGGTGAGTGAAAAATCTAAATGGATAATGCTTGATTGGACATTTGGTGGTCGGAAGTCCAATATAACATTAACAAAGTAGAAAGGCAAGTGAGTCGTGGAGGATCGGACACTTGGTTATAGAAAGTCTAATTAGAAGTTAGCAATTGTGAAGTCTAAGTAGGTTAAAGTTGACCGGACACTTGACACAGAGAAGAAAATCCAAGTAAGTTAAGCAGGATCGGATGCTTGGTGTCAAAAAAGCCCTTGTAGGTATGGAGACCAGATACAAGACAAGGAAAGTCTAAATAGGTCAAGGAGAATCGGATGTTTGATGATAGGAAGTCCTGACAGATCAAGGTTGATCGGATGACTAAGCAAGTGAAGTTCGACAGGTCAGGATAACTGTGCTTGTCAAGTGAAGTCCTGACAGGTCAAGATGATCGAATAACTAGGCAAGTAAAGTCTCAACAGATTAGGGTGACTGTATTTGCAAGTGAAGTCCCGACATGTTAGGGTGACCATGTTTGGCAAGTGAAGTCCCAGCAGGCTAGGATGGTCGTGCTTGATAAGTGAAGTCCCGTCAGACTAGAGTGGTCGTGCTAGGCAAATAAAGTTCTGACAAGTCAACGTGACCATACTTGGCAAGTGAAGTCTTGGCAAATCAGGATAACCGTGCTTGGTAAGTGAAGTCTCAACATGTCAAGATGACTATGCTTGGCAAGTGAAGTCCCGGTACGTCAAGGTGACTGTGCTAGGTAAGTGAAGTCCTTGTAGGTTAGGTGACCGTGTTTGACAAGTGAAGTCTCGGTAGGTCGAGGTGACCTTAGTTGGCAAGAGAAGTTCTAGTAGGTCATGGTTAATCGGATACTAGGCAAGGGAGATTCCGATAAATAAAGAGTGATCGATGTTGGATGAGAAAATTCATGGTAGTTTGAAGTCAACCGGATACTAGGTGAAGCGAAAGCTAACTTAGGATAAGCTAAGACTGAAGTATCAATCGACTGGTGGAGTTCACCAGTAGACTAGGCACTCGAGAGTCTGCATTCACGAGTTACGTACTTAGGAAGCTCGGATGAGTGCTCGAGGCAGTCGACTAGCAGTCTTGACCAATCAACTGGTCGAGTGCTCGGGCGGTGAGAAATTAATCGTGCTCGGGGTGCTTGGACGACGAAGAACTCAGTGCTCAGGCACTCGAGTGCGGGCGTTGAGGAAGTGGTGCTCGAGCATGAGCACTAAGGACTCGGTGCTCAGGATGAGGAACGAACGATCAATACTCAAGATGTAGCACTCGGGCAGTCAATTAATGGTTGATCAGTTGACTGGCTGCGAATGTTCGAGAAGAAGCTCGCTACTTCGGTGTTCAGGCGATTGTGGTGCTTGGGAAAGTCAGAAGTTGGTGCTCAAGAGGATTGCGATTCAATAGTCAACTACTGTGGTGAAACAGTCGACTGACTGAAGGGAAGAGTCGGGGACTTGAGTGCTTGGACAGTCACGATGCTCGAGATGAGAAACCGAGTGCTCAGAAAAGTTCCGACGCAGCAGTCGACTGCTATGGTGAAGCAGTAGATTAACTGGTAATCAGTGAACATAAACCTTCTAAATTGATTGGTCAGTTCAACTGTTGGAATAGAAGTCGACTGATTGATTGAAATTCGATGTGGAAGGAATCATTGTGAGTAAACAGTTAAGTGACCAATCGACTAGAGGTAAGACTAGTCGATTAATAGGTGGAAATCAATCGATACCGAGCCTATAAAAGAAGGACTTCGCGAAGAGTTCAGATGTCAGTTTCTTGGTGACTTAGAATGGGAAGAGCTGCTACTTTCCAGACCTTCCAAGTTGTTCCAAAGTAACCAAACAAAGAGATCAAACTTGCAATCATCGTGCGAAGCATTTTTCATTTGTATTTTGATTCATACTTGTATTTGGTTGCTTCTGTTGCAAAGAACAAGTCAAAGAGGTTTCTCCACCTTTGGAAGTTTTAGAGAAGAAGAAAGAGATAGTGAGACTATCATAGAGCTAGGTCGTGGAGTAGGAATCGGAGATTCCGAACCACATAAAATCATAGTGTAGTGTTCTATGCTTGTTGTGTTTGTTTTTGTTTGTGTTTTTATTTCCGTTGCACACTAACAATATGTAGAGATAAGCACTCGAACACAAAGAATCAACAAGAGTGAAGATAGAGTCGCGAATGCTATTACCCCCCCCCCCCCCCCCCTTTAGCACATAATCGGTCATAATAAGTGGTATCAGAGTGAGACTGTTATTCTACAGATTGATCGTCAAGGGAGCAAAAGCTAGAGGAGTAGAAGATTCATCACAACAAATGGAGTTCAACGATGGATTTAGACTCAACATCATTTCCACCTCCATATGGATTGGGAGGATTTGCTCAATGGAAGTTAAGAACAGAGACATTCTTTCAGATGAATATTGAAGAATAGTTCATCTTGATGGAAGGATTTGAAACTTTGATGGATAGAAAGAAAAGTCTCCTCGAGAAAAAGGAATGGATAGAGGAACAAAGTCAAAAATTCAAGACAAATGACAAGGTAATGAAGATTTTAGTTAGTTTAATACCTAATGAAAATTTGTCCTAGTTAGGTAAATATATGGATGCCAAGGAGTTATGGAGCAAGTTTGACAAGCTCCTTAGAATTTCTCACCGGCACAAAGTGAGGAGAAATCTAAGGAAGCAAGCTCATCATCTCAAGAGCTCGAAGATTTGGAAGTTGAGAAGTACTCACATTTGAAGTATAAGAGATTGTAGAAGTCTCCACCTCTAGGATTGAGGGGAACGTTAGATTATCAACATTGGAGAAAGAGAACCCCTCCACATCCGGGAATGATGGCACTAGCAAAGGTAACTCAAATGCAATTATCAAAATAAAGATTGCATAATATACTTTGACTGCAGGGAAAAAGGACATTACAAGAGTAAATGTCTAAGATTGATCAAAAAGAAAATTTAAATGGTTCCAAAGGCAAAGGAAAAGTCCAAGGAGGTTAGAGCCCCAATACGAAAAGGCAAGGAGAACATAGTATGCTTCCTATGTAATCGAGATGGGTACTACCAGAATCAGTGTAAGAGGGAAAGACATTCAATCAAGGAAAAAGGAAAGAGCTCTTGTAGGGGAGTTCCTAAGGCAAACCCTAAGATATCATTAAGCTATAATGCACCTTCAATTTATCATGATAAGAGGCATGCTATTAATAAGTTAACAAAGGGATACTTTAATGATATTTCATCTTTTCTTTTTATTATTTTTATTCTTTTTTTTTTCATTTTTTTTTCAAACAAACTCCTAAGATGAATGTTTCTCCAGTAATTAAGTATTGTGAAAGTTCCCAAGGAAATTTGAGTACTAGTCCGATATGGAGGCAAACTCTTTTTGGATACCTCTACCTCATAAGTCGTGTAAAGAGTGAAACAAGGTTCTTATCAAGTAGGTCAAAAAGACCTTTAACGATCTAACTAAGTTTAGTTATATACTCTAGATAGAGGAACAACAGGTTATCAATTTTAAGGAAATATGCGCAGGAAGTATGCTAAATGCTAAACAATGCAAGGAAAAACACGGAAGAAGTACTACAAAAATTATGGTAAACAGGAAAAATAAATTTGTTAAATAGGAAAAATATGCAAAGCTACCCCCCCCCCCCCCAACCCAAACTTAAAATATGCATTGTCCTCAATGTATGGAAGGGTAATAGTAAAGGAAATAAATTACTCAGGAGGTGAAGGTGGAGGTGGATAGAGATGACCTTGCGAAAGGTGTCAATGATATATGACATCGATCATCTGCCTCTGAGCATTGAGTTTGATTTGCTATTCTCTTAAGTCTATGTGGATGGAATTCAAGGAAGACTGAATCCGAGTATATGGATCATCATGAGTGCTAGTACCTGCAGAAGAATCACCAAAAGCAAAAGAATTCCTAGAGGGGTATGTCCTAACGGGTGGTACTGTAGTCGACTCTAAGGAGTCAGGAATATGTGCTACATTAGTCATGAGTCAGTTGGCTCAGTTTCTTACTGTTATTCAATTAGGATTTGTAAGTGGGAGGGAAAAAAGATCTTGTAAAACTAAACAATATCTACCTTCGTCGCTAGTGATCATTCTCATGGTCATACATGCATCTAGATCAATCTTGGGGCTATTTGGAAGTAACTCTAATCCATCAAAACTACACCCCAAGGGCAATGCTATCTGAGTTATTAGACCTCCAATTAAGATTGATCTTGTCGAACTTTTACCTATTTTTACCAAATGCCTAATAAAATATAAGCTAGTATTGATATTTACATTATTAATCATTGCCCATAAAATAATCAATTCACTTTGGCGAACTATATCTTCGCTATCTCCTCGATCAAAGATTGTGTTAGCCATAACTCCATGGAGATATCTAAAAATTGGATTAGGGAGATTTGATGATTTTGATCTCGATGGGTTATATCTTTCTATACCTCTTGAAATTTCTCTCCAAAATATAAAATCTTGAAATCCTTTAGGTAATCTCCTTTCTCCTCCACATGGTAAATCATAAATAGAATTAAATTCTTCAAGAATCCATGAATACTCACTATTAAACATTTTAAAAGTAATTTTTACTTCTTCACAATCTAGATCGTTCAAGATATTAACTTCAATCGAACTCAAAAATTCTAGGATTATTTTGGGGCAAGTAGGGTAAGTTATATTCATAAGTCTAGTCCATCTGACCCTCCTAATCATCTAATTATTATCATCCCTAATTCCTAAGGTCTTAATGGTATAAGTATCAATATATCTAGTGTTAACCAATTTTCTGTTTGTTAATATATCAAATCTAGCCCTATGATTAGCATTGCGAAAAATAATACCATAAAGATTATCGACGTTACTTTCGTTGCATGCCCTATGCCTGAAATTAGAAGTATCAGTTGTATTTTTCCTTAGTCTTTTAAACATTTTGATGGAGAAGAGTTTGAAGGTGGAGATTTCTTTTACCTAAAGGATGCAACTTCTTGGAATGACTTTCTTGGACTCGGAATCAATGGAAATAGGAGATGCGGCAAGGGAGGCTGATGGACCACCGAAAATTAAAGGGGAAACCACTGTGGAAACATCCAGAGCTCGATCTTGATCGGAGATTTCATATCTTCGCTTAAACTTGTTGCTACATCGTTGTCGATCCTCAAGGAAGGTCGTACTTGGAGAAGGCCGCAAAGCTTGGATCTTCATCGGAGAGCAAGGAGGAGGCTATTGGTGGGCTTTTTCGATCGAAATCGTGGAGATTTTTGCTTGGCACGATCACGACAAGCCCTTTATTTGTCGGTGTTGGCCACACAGCGTGCCCGTGCCAAATGGTACGGGTTGGGCATGTCACCTTCTGTCCGTAATTTTTTTTACATGGGATTTTGAGCTGGTTCGCATGTTCAGATTGTCGATTTTTGTGTTTCCTGAAATAAAAATCCAAATGAAAATGAAAATCATGGAAATTGTGAAAAGAAAATTACGAAGAAGAAAAAGAACTAAATCTTGGGTTGTCTCTCAAAAAGCGCTTATTTTAGGTTGTAAGCTCGGCCCTTGTTACTGTTTATCCTAGATCAAAACTCATGCTCTGCCCTCATTTGAACGGAGTATATATGTGTCGAGCTAAATTATGATAAAATTTATTATTCTCATGAGTTCCTCCAAAGAATACCTGTGATTATTTTTCTTTACTCCCTTTAGTTTATCCTACAGTAAAATTCTTTGATAGAAGGTGAGTTAAAAGAGTTAGAAAAATTAAATTCAATTTTCTCGTCTTCAACTTCAAAAGATAATTTTTTATTCTTGACATCAATCATGGTTTCGATAATAGCTAAAATGGGTCATTCTAGGACAATGGAGTTTTCAAGATTTTCTCTCATATCCAGGACAACGAAATCAATGGGTATTATAAAATTTTCAATTGTTACTAGAATATCTTCTAATAGGCCTAGGGGTTGCTTTAGCGAATGATCCACAAATCTTAAAGTTATATTCGTGGGTTTTAATCCACTTGGCCTTAGATATTCATAAAATGTAGATGGTAGAGGATTTACATTAGGCCTTAAGTCACATAGGGCAAAATCAAAATTAATTTTATAGATTGTATAGGAAATTGAAAAGTCATCTGGGTCTTCGAGTTTAGAAGCATATTTATCTTGAATTATCATGTTACTTCCTTTTATCGAAATAATGGTTGCACAATCTTGAGTTGCTTTTTGACTCTGTTCTTCCACGCTATGGTATTCTTCAGTAGGTATTGCATTGCAATGTTCTACTGAATTTGCTTTCACCTTTGTAGGAAATCTCCTAGATATTCTCAAAGATGAGCTAGCTATCTATGCAATTTGAGTTTCCAACAATTTAATATGGCTAACTAAATTATCGACCTTACTTACTAGTTGTTGGAGTGCTTCCGCTATTCCTTTATGCTGTCAAGTTGATTCTCTCATATGTTGGCAAAACTAATTATTTTGAATAGTCTGAACTTCAATGAATTTCTCCATCATTAACTCCAATGAAAGCTTTTGCTCGAGATGGAGACTTCAAGATTGTTCTGGAGTGTTCTGTCTATATTGGGATTGATTGTTCCAGTATGAAAAATTTAGATGGTTCCTCAGTCCGGATTGTAAGTATTGGAGTAAGGGTTGTTCAAAGGTCACTGGTTGAAATTGTTTAATGCGTCAATTTGTTCGATGGATGTTCTCGAAGATAGGGTAAGCCCTATGTGACAATTTTGAGTTGCATGACCTGAAGTACCACATATCTCACAAGAAATATTAGTAGAATTGACAGTATTCATATTAAAGTGTTCAAATTCGGGAGATAATGCATCTAATTTTCCAGCGAGTAAATCTATATCGCTTACCTCATACTTACCTGGGGTACGAGTAGATACTCCCTTCTCGGTTGCCCATTGGTGGTGGTTAAGTGTGACACTTTCAATAATATCGAAGGTTTCATCCAGCGTTTTGTTCATGAGGGTGTTAGGATCGTTGGCGTCGCTAGAGGGGGGTGAATAGCAATTTGCGTCGATTTCGTTGCTTGGATTCGTCGTTCTTGTCTACACTTGTTAGTATGCAGCGGAAACACAAACACGAGTACATATACGAATACAAAACACACAACAAGCACAACACAAGGAATTTTACGTGGTTCGGAACCTTAGTTCCTACTCCACGGGCAAGCCCTAGTGGGCTCTAGTGATGCACACCACCACTATAACACTTCTCCTTCTCAGTGACACACCGAAGGTGGAGGAACCTCTTACAAGTCTCTTACAACAATAAGAACGAGATAAAGACAAGCAAATACAACAAATACAAAAGCAAATGAACACATGTTATAGAATTAGGGCTTTTGAATGTTTGCTCGTAGATTTCTTTGGGATGACTTTAAAGGCCTTGAAATGCAGCAACACCTCCCTTCAAAACGCTCCTAACACTTTCAAGAGATCTCTACTCGAAGATGCCCTCGATCCTCCTTTTATAAAGCTTCATCGAAGCTTCTGGATTTGCAACGGTCGTTTCGCTAGTCGAGGCACCGCCTCGACTGGGTCTCCAGTCGAGGTGCCAGTCGAACCACCTTGCTTCCGTGCCGCCGTCTTCATACCTGTGTTGAAAGCAGTCGAAGAGCCAGTCGCATACTCCAATCGAGACGCCGTCTCGACTGGACTTCAGTCGAGACGCCGCCTCGACTGGACTTCAGTCGAGGCGCTGGTCGAGCGCGCCTCGCCTATGAACCTCCTTCTAGACGGTCTGGTCGAGGCACCAGTCGACACCTCCAGTCGAGTCGCCGCCTCAACTGATACTCCAGTCGAGGCGCTGGTCGAGTGCTTCCATAGCACTGTCTCGACTCTTCTTTGTCTCGCGGCTCGACTATCCCTTGTCAGTCGAGGCGCCGCCTCGACTAGCCTCTAGTCGAGGCGCTGGTTGAGCCCAGCTTGCTTCTGTTTGCCTACAAATGAAGCTCAATCGACTGATCCAATCTACCAGTCGACTGTTATACCTCTACAACTAGGTTTAATACCCCAATTATGATCCCTTCATACTTGATACTCACCCTAAGTCTAGACCTAAACCTTCAATCCACTTCCATCAGCCTCACGCCTCCCGGATCCCTCGAGTCCACGACTCTTCATCCTTGCGCTAGCCTTCTAGTGCTTCCATCAGCTATCGTCATGCTCTCGGGTCTACATTTGCCAAGCTCGATCTCCCTGATCAGTCGGGTCTTCCCTTACCAAGACTCCCTGTTTAGGACTTCATTGCCAAGAGGTCACACCTCTGGGACTTCACTGCCAAGACTCCCTGTCCGGGACTTCACTGCCAAGACTCCTTGTCCGAGACTTCATTTTCCAAGCATAGTCTCCCAGACCTGTCGGGACTTCCTTCGCCAACTCCCCGTTAGTCTTTCCTATACCAAGTGTCCAGTCTCCCTTGACCGACTTGGATTTTCCCTTGCCAAGTATCCATACTTGGACTTCACTGCCAAGACTCCTCGTCCGGAACTTCATTTGCCAAGCACGGTCTCCCAGACCTGCCGAGACTTCCCTCGCCAACTCTCCATTGGTCTTTCCTACACCAAGTGTCCGGTCTCCCTTGACGGACTTGGATTTTCCATTGTCAAGTAACCATACTTGGACTTCTCCTTTAGTCTCCCTTGAATGTCCCATACCATCCACTAGTCATGTGATCACATTTGTAAACTATTGTCGAACATCAAAACTCTACTCGAGTCCAACTCGAGTTGGGTCAATCGTGACCTGGGTCGATTGAACCAACAATCTTTCCCTTTTTGATATTTGACAATACTGTTAAGTTAGGTTACCCCATAAACCCAACTTGACACTTCTTATGCCAAAGCATCACGAAGTGTTCCCAATCTAGAATTTCAAATTTTGAAATTTTTGGGATTTTGTGTATATTAGGGTATCCTAAGGGTTTTGTGTAAATTAGGGTATCCTAAGTTAAAAGTCTAACTTAGGTATCCTAAGTTAAAAGCCTAACTTAACCCCCTTGCATTTCTCCCCCTTCTTGACACACATCAAAAAGTCCACTAAGGTTCTCAATGTCTCATTTTCTAATGAGATTCTTCCTTCTCCTCCTTGGTCAACATTCATCTTGAATGTCTTCATTCTTCTTAGTGACCTATCACTAGATGAAAATCAAACTTCCATTTCCCCCCTTTTTGTGATAAACCATCATCCATCATGCCTAGATGGATAATTATCCCTCTAAGATCTTACTCCCCCTAGACCATTGCACCAACAATGTCCTTGGAGAGTTCCTAAGCCAATAGAAACCTTAAACACTAGAAAATTAGGATAAAAGTTCAGATTTGAACTTTCACAACTATTAAATTTTGATTTGTACTCCAATTCATTTCCAATAAAAATCTCACTATTTCAATGCTTGTTTAAGCACATTAGAGGTGTAGGAGTAGTTATCTAGCCTAGGGTTATGATCAAATGGCTTAACCTAACGTTGATAAGTCAAAACAGTGCTAACAGTCGACTGAGAAAGGCTTCAGTCGAGTGGAAGCAGCTCCAGTTGAGGCGCCGCCTCGACTAGTTTCTGAAATTTCAGAAATCGAATTTTCAAACCAACTTCAGAAATGCATAAATAATTCTAGAAAATTCAAAAAATCGTGAAATTTCAATGACACATTACTTATGCCAAACACTATTGGGAAAAAAATAGTTTTCTATGAAAATAACTTTTAAATTCAAAGAATGATACAAAGTTCAAAAGCATTGAAACTTTCAATGTTTTAAGCCAACTTTGTTTCAATATTTTCAATGGTGATTGCAATCAAAAGATAGACTTCATCAAGGTTTTTCAAAATGATTTCAAAACCTTAATTTCAATCATGGTTTATGAGCTAAGTATACATAACTTGTATACTAGCTTTCCTCATGATTTATACCTATGATTGAGGTGAGTTTGAGTTCATCTAGATGCAACATCTATGTACCTTAAAATTTATATTGGTGCAATCGGCCCAGGTCACGATTGACCAGGACTCGAGCTTGACTCGAGAGATGTTTTGATGTTCGACAAATACAAATGACAATGTAATTGTCATGGAAAGTCCAAGTGAGACACTTGACATTTGGGAAAGTCCAAGTGGAACACTTGGCATTTGGGAAAGTCCAAGTCTTGGGTACTTGGCATGGAAAGTCCAAGTGGGACACTTGGCATTTGGGAAAGTCCAAGCATGAGTCTTGGCAATGGAAAGTCCAACATGGGTTGGCAAGAAAAGTCCAAGCATGAGTCTTGACAATGGAAAGTCCAACATGGGTTGTCAAGGGAAAATCCAAGCTTGAGTCTTGGCAATGGAAAGTTCAACATGGGTTGACAAGGGAAAGTCCAAGCTTGAGTCTTGGCATTTGAGAAGTCCAAGGGGTTTGATATTGACGGCGTAAAGTCCAAGCGGAAGTCTTGGCAACATAAGTCCAATGATTGGCGGCGTAAAGTCCAAGCGGAGTCTTGGCAGCGTAAGTCCAATGTGCCTTGACGATGTAGACACCGTTAGCATGACATAGCCGATGGAAGCATCTGAAGGCTAGCACAATGGATGAACAAGTCATGGATGACTTGGAGGGATCCGAGAGGCGTGAGGCTGACGGAGATGGCTAGAAGGCTTAGGTCTAGGCTAAGGGTGGTCTAGCAAGTATGGGGAAACCATACTTGGGTTGGCAAGGAAAGTCCAAGCATGGGTCTTAACAATGGAAAGTCCAACATGGGTTGGCAAGGGAAAATCCAAGCTTGAGTCTTGGCAATGGAAAGTTCAACATGGGTTGGCAAGGGAAAGTCCAAGCTTGAGTCTTGGCATTTGAGAAGTCCAAGGGGTTTGATATTGACGGCGTAAAGTCCAAGCAGGAGTTTTGGCAACATAAGTCCAATGATTGGCGACATAAAGTCCAAGCGGAGTCTTGGCAACGTAAGTCCAATGTGCCTTGGCGATGTAGACACCGTTAGCATGACATAGCCGATGGAAGCATCTGAAGGCTAGCACAATGGATGAACAAGTCATGGATGACTTGGAGGGATCCGAGAGGCGTGAGGCTGACGGAGATGACTAGAAGGCTTAGGTCTAGGCTAAGGGTGGTCTAGCAAGTACGGGGAAACCATACTTGGGTTAAAACCTCATGTTTGAGGTGTGTCAGTCGACTAGTGCCATGGGGCAGTCGACTGGTGCCATGGGGCAGTCGACTGGCATGAGTCAACTAGGGTTTGACTGCGGGATTTGGCCTAGCAGTCGACTGCCAGAGGTGGGCAGTCGACTGATTGGCCGAGCAGTCGACTGATCTTGTGATCAGTTGATTGGTGCTCGGTTTCTCGGGCACATAATGGAGTCTCACTCGACCGCTGCGGACAACAGTCGAGTGATGGCTTGATCAGTCGACTGATGGTCATAATCAGTCGACTGATGTCCTAGCCGTTGGATTTTTCCAGCGTGGGTTACACCGTTGTCTCACGAAAGAACATTACCGCTGATGGTGATGGTCCCGAGCGATCGTAAATGGAGCTCATGGAGGAGGAAAAAATATCCATTTCTTGAGCATCCTTGGGGCGATTTGTTGCTGCAAATCAGGGTCTCCAAGGTCATTCTTCAAGCAACCAAAAGCAAGCAATCCAAAGTCATTTATAAAGTGTTTTCTTTACTTGTATTGCACATTGTATTTCATATTAGTTGCTTTTTGTATTTAGTTTATTGTTGTAAACTATTGTGCGATGTTTTCCGCCTCCATATTGTTTTGAGGAGGAGAGTTTATCAATGGTTGCGTGTGCATCACTAGAGCTCGTAGAGCTCGATCCGTGGAGTAGGAACCTTGAGGTTCCGAACTACATTAAATAATTGTGTTTGCGTGTTTGTCTTGTTTCTTGTTATTGTTATTATCTATATTCCGCTGCACATAACGAGTTTTGTAGAGACAAATGCCAACGAATTCCATCACGCTACGAATACAAGCTATTCACCCCCCCTCTAGCTTCCAAGGATCCCCTACACTTTACTCATTTCCTAGCATCTCACATGTGTCTAAAGTGTATCAATACACATACATGTCAATTTGATATGAGATGTGAGTTTTGGTTATACCTATACTAAGGTCTCATGCATTTTCTAGGCAACACTATTTGATTCTCTTATAAATGAGACTTCAAATCATGTCATTGTCCTTAACTTAATTTTATTAATGCATGAATGATGATTATGACATAAATGATAACATAATTAACCATGTGTCAATAATTATGATATCATGGCATATAAATTAAATTTAAACATACATGACATTAAACATTAATCCTAAGCATGATCATAATATTTTATATGATAAGAAGTAAATATGATGTCATGACATTTATATGACAATCAAAGTATGACAAATAAAGTATAAAGGTGTATAGTATCTAATTGTTAAGCCCAAATTGCCATTTGTAGGATTAAATCTATATTTGTCATATAACAACTTATCTCCCTAATGTGCCAAAAACCCAAAATGACACAATATGACCTTTAACCCTAATTGTGTCAATTTGATCAAATAATTTTTTCCAACTTTCATAAATTATATTGGCACATCCTAAAAACCTTTAGGATATAAGATTCAATCTTATTTCCAAAGTACCCAATTACCTTGGAAATAGCCTAAGGTGTCAATTTAGCTATGGTTAGGTTAACTACCCCACCAATTCAAGTTGACACATCCTAACCCATTTAGCGTGAATCGATCACGCTCCTAGGAACCCAATATCTATTGGAGCTCCTTGGGTTAACAATATATTCACTAGGGATAACTTCTCTAGATACATTCCTTATGACCCTCCTAGGCTTGAAAGCCTTGGTCATTTTTGTGTCAAGGTTAACCCTAGGGATTACTTCCCTTATAACCTTGTTAGTGGCTTTCTTAGATTTTATTGAAACCTTAGCCACTAGATACTTACCATGGTCAACTCTAGGAATAACTTCCCTTGTGACCTTGGCTTTCCTAGACTTAGAACTTGTTCCATAACTATATGAAACACTATGGTAGGTAGGCTTATCTACCTTGGACCTAAGCTTGTGACCCAAGCCTTGATTGTCCTTAGATGCACCTTGCATTCTATAGCCTAAGTTTTGTTCATTTGACTCATTAATCATATTTTTCATCTTTTGAAGAGTCTTTTCTAATTTTTCAAGCCTTGACCTCCAAGCTTGATTTTCAATTTCTAATATCTCAAGTTTTGATTTTTCATTGACTCTTGAGATATTCTTCTTCCTAGGCATATGTCTAATCCATTTAGGGTTGATGCCTAGGTTATTGTTCTCTACCTTTCTATCCTTAGGTAAGGTTGATCTAGCATTGTCCTTAGTTAAATTTACATGCTTAGTACCTAAACAATAAAATCTATTTTTAACATGCGTTTTGTCATGATGAATAGCAAGTGTATTAAAGTTATGAGCATGCTTTGTAACATTATGTAAAGGAAGAGCATTATTTAAAATTACCTTAGGGTTTGCCTTAGCTCTCCCTACACTTGAACTCTCTCCTTTGCCCTTCCGTGAGTGACTCCCCCTAGGACATTGGCTCCGGTAATGTCCCCTTTTGTGACACTTGAAGCATACTATATGCTCCTTGCTCTTATGAATTGGGGCTCTGGCTTCCTTTGATTTTTCTTTGGCCCTTGGTGTCAGTTGAGCCTTCTTGACTCTTTTTGGGCATTTACTCTTATAGTGTCCTACTTCCCTACACTCAAAGCATGTTATATGACTTTTATCTTTAACAATTGCATTTAAATTACCTTCTTGAATGATTGGAGAACTTTTGACTTCTTCTTCATTTCTCTCAGAGGTAGAGGGCTCCTCCTCTTGTTCTTGTTCCAAGGTTGAAGATCTAAGCTCCCCCTCAATTCTTAAAGTGGAGGCTTCAACTATTTCTTCCACCTCTTCGTCGGAAATTGAACACTATCAACCTCCAAGTTTACATGAGCTTGGGACGAAGATGGGCTATCTTCTTCTTGAGGCTCCTCCATTTGTGTGGATAAGGAATCTTCATGAAGCTTAGTTACCTTGCTCCATAATTTCTTAGCATCCCTAAACTCACCTAATCTAGACACAACCTCATTAGGTAACAAATTTAATAACAATTGCGTTACCTTATCATTTCTTTCGAATTGTTCTAGTTGCTCTTTTGTCCATTTCTTTTTCTTGAGTAATCTTCCCTTCTTGTCCATAGGAACTTCAACTCCTTGCATCAAAATAAACCAATTTTCTATTTCACACATTAGAAAATGTTCCATCCTTACCTTCCATTGATCGAATTCTTTAGCTCCATAGAGTTCATATGGAGGAGGCACATTGATGTCCCATCCCAAATCAAAATTTGGCTCCTCCATCTTCCTTCTTCCCTCTAGCATGCTCTCTTGGTTGTTAAGCCTTGAAGAGTGACCTGACTTTGATATCACTTGTTAGGATCGTTGGCGTCGCTAGAGGGGAGATGAATAGCAATTTGTGTCGATTTCGTTGCTTGGATTTGTCGTGCTTGTCTACACTTGTTAGTACGCAGCATAAACACAAACACGAGTACAGATACGAATACAAAATGCACAACAAGCACAACACAAGGAATTTTACATGGTTCAGAACCCTAGTTCCTACTCTATGGGTGAGCCCTAGTGGGCTCTAGTGATGCACACCACCACTATAACACTTCTCCTTCTCGGTGACACACTGGAGGTGGAGGAACCTTTTACAAGTCTCTTACAACAATAAGAACGAGATAAAGACAAGCAAATACAACAAATACAAAAATAAATGAACACATGTAGCAGATTTAGGGCTTTTGAATGTTTGCTCGTAGATCACTTTGGGATGACTTTGAAGGCCCTAAAATGCAGCAACACCTCCCTTCAAATCGCCCCTAAAGCCTCCAAGAGATCTCTACTCGAAGATGCCCTCGATCCTCCTTTTATAAAGCTTCATCGAAGCTTCTGGATTTGCAACGGTCGTTTCGCTAGTCAAGGTACCACCTCGACTGGGCCTCTAATCGAGGCTCCAGTCAAGCCACCTTGCTTCTGTGCTACCGTCTTCATACCTGTGTTGAAAGCAGTCGAAGCGCCAGTCGCATACTCCAGTCGAGGCACCACCTCGACTGGACTTCAGTCGAGGCACTGGTCGAGCATGCCTCGCCTCTAAGCCTCCTTCCAAACGGTCTGGTCGAGGCACTAGTCGACACCTCCAGTCGAGTCGCCACCTTGACTGATACTCCAGTCGAGGCACTGGTCGAGTGCTTCCATAGCACTGTCTCGACTCTTCTTTGTCTCGCGGCTCGACTATCCCTTGTCAGTCAAGGTGCCGCCTCGACTAGCCTCTAGTCGAGGCACTGGTTGAGCCCAGCTTGCTTCTGTTTGCCTACAAACGAAGCCCAATCGACTGATCCAACCTACCAGTCGACTACTATACCTCTACAACGAGGTTTAATACCCCAAGTATGATCCCTTCATACTTGATACTCACCCTAAGTCTAGACCTAAGCCTTCAACCCACTTCCATCAGCCTCACGCCTCCCGGATCCCTCGAGTCCGCGACTCTTCATCCTTGCGCTAGCCTTCTAGTGCTTCCATCGACTATCGTCATGCTCTCGGGTCTATATTTGCCAAGCTCGATCTCCCTGATCAGCCGGGTCTTCCCTTGCCAAGACTCCCTGTCTAGGACTTCATTGCCAAGAGGCCATGCCTCTGGGACTTCACTGTCAATACTCCCTGTTCGGGATTTCACTGTCAAGACTCCTCGTTCTGGACTTCATTTGCCAAACACGGTCTCCCAGATTTGCCGGGACTTCCCTCGCAAACTCCCCATTGGTCTTTCCTACACCAAGTGTCCGGTCTCCCTTGACCGACTTAGATTTTCAAGTATCCATACTTGGACTTCACTGCCAAGACTCCTCGTCCGGGACTTCATTTGCCAAGCACGGTCTCCCAGACCTGTCGGGACTTCGCTCGCCAACTCCCCGTTGGTCTTTCCTGCACCAAGTGTCCGGTCTCTCTTGACCGACTTGGATTTTCCCTTGTCAAGTATCCATACTTGGACTTCTCCTTTAGTCTCCCTTGGATGTCACATACCATCCACTAGTCATGTGATCACATTTGTAAACTATTGTCGAACATCAAAACTCTACTCGAGTCCCACTCGAGTCTGGTTAATCATGACCTGGGTTGATTGCACCAACAGAGGGCTCCTCCTACAGCTGAATCTAAAGAAACTTTGGTAGGATAGGAGATACCGTTATAAAAGGTGTGGATGATAAGTCATCTCTCTAATCCGTGATGCGTACATTGCTGCAGTAACCCTTTAAATCTGTCCCAAGCTTCTAAAAGTGATTCTTCATCTTGTTGTATGAAATTTTTGATTTGATAGCAGAGATTTGTTGTTTTTCTTAGTGGAAAATATTTGTCCAGAAATTTTTGTTCTAGTTAATCCCATGTTGTAATGTAATCCATAGGAAGAGAATGTAATCATGCCCTTGCTTTGGTAAGGAGAAGGGAAATAATCGTAGTCTGATCATATATGCAGAGGCTCCATTAAATTTTAAAGTTTCGCATAATTCTAAGAATACTTCTAAATGTAGATTAGGATCCTCTAAAGGCATTCCTCCGAATTGATGTTGTTGAATCATGGATAGAAGTGCGGGTTTCTGCTTGAAATTATTGGCTTCTATTGGAGGTCTTCGAAAGCTTGATCTTAGCCCCCTTGTACTTGGCGCTATGTAATCACGTAAATATTTGTTTTCTTCGTTTGTCGACATTTTAAAGGTTGGAGTTTCTTCTAGTCACTTTAGGAGTCTTCGTCTAGCGAAGAGAGTTCTTTCGATTTCAGGATCTAGCTCTGTCAACTGCCTAGTAGATCTATGCATGCAACAAGAAGAGTGACTCTAATGAAAGTAAGTTTGGTAGATGAAGTAAAATAAAACAGAAAATAAATAAAAATCTAGATTATTCTAATTGCAATCAAATTTATATTAACGCAATCCCGAGCAACGACGTCAAAAACTTAATGTGGTGACTCCGCAAGCACACGGTCATCGTCAAGTAATAAAAATATGGATCCCACAGAGATTAGTCAAGTACCAAATGAGTGCAAGGAAATATTATCTAGAAGAATAAATATTCGAATGGTAATTGGATAAGGAAGGGAAGCAAGCGATAGAGAAACGATTATAGGATGAAATTATGAAGCAATTATAGGACTTTGGTTTCACTACAATGTCTATTATCTTGTAGTTCTCTATTATATCGATGTGTATTCTTAAAGGAAATATATCTAAGATTATCGGATGCCTCTTCCGAGATTAACATGATGTATTCACCTAACTTGATTTTTACTTTCATAGTGTAGGCTCTTAGAAGTAACTTGTTCGCAATATGGGCTCCTGTCACGAACCCCAGTGGATCAGTTCGAGAACTACCACTTATTACTTATAGGAACCAAGGTAAGATAAATTGTTATGTTCTAGCATAAGTTATGGAACCCTCGATAAGTGCCAATAGCTTTCGAGGTATTCATGCGTAGTTAATCTTGTTCGCAATATGGGTATTTGTTCTGAATACCCCAATGGATCAATATTGGTGAAAGTCCTTAGTTGACATAATTTCTCACGATTAGTTTAGATCCTCGAGAGGTTCTAATAGATTTTGAGGTATTCAAGCGTAGTTGACTTTGTTCGCAATATGGGTACTTGTGACGAGCACCCCAGCGGATCAATGTAGGTGAAAGCCTTCAATTGCTATAACTCCTCACGATTAGTTTTACAAAAACCCGAATTAGAAGAAACATGCGAATAGGTGATCAACAAACTCGCAAGATATATGTACCATAAAACTAATTCAAGAAGTTCACAATCGATAAATAAAAGAGTTATAACAATCCAAGACGAATAAATAAAGAGCTACTCTCTCATCCTAAGATCGAGGAGAGCTACTCCATAGTTCGGAAGGAAGATAAAAACGAAGTACAAAAAGACATTTGACAAAACTAAAGAAGAGAAAGAAGGAAAAATGAGTTCATTGACATCGGTTGAAGACTTCCTTCGACTTGGGGCTCCTTCTCCATAGCTCCGTAACATGCCCTAAGATGCTCCCTGATGGCTACCTTGATCCTAAAAGTTAAGATCTTCAGAATATCCTGAATCCTCAGAATCCTCCAAAATATCCAGAATGCCTTTCTTCTTAGCCCTGGGGTATTTTTATGGCTTTTTCTTGGAGAAAAATTCGGAGAAGTTCGTTAACCGTGGCACGATCGTGCTATTTGGCATGGGCAGGGTGTGCCAGGGGCTGGAACAACCCGACACTCCCCGAATTTGGGCATGTGATTCAGGATGGGCATGACCATGTCATTTGGCATGACTATGCCATGTCAAACTCTCTGTTGCTCCTTTTTCGTGCGTTCATGCAAGAAAAACCCATAACTACAATTATCCGAACTAAAAAGATAAAAGGAAAGTAAATGCATGGTTTTATGCACGATATGTGAATGAAATACTAAAAAATATGGTAAATAAATCCTAAAATACCTACCTAAGAAAAATATTAGATTCTTTAGAGGTATATCTAGTTTACATGAGATAGGAATGATGAGAACAACCTAGGGAATAACCCAAAAAAGAAAACTAGACACATGCCTAGGAGAAAGAATGTCCAAAGAAATGATGGACAAGTAAAAATTGATGCATTAAAAGAAGAAAATCAAATTTTAAGATCAAAGATTGATAAATTAGAGAAGGCCGTTAAAAGGATGGAAAATATGATTAAAGAATCTAATGAGCAAAATCTAAGCCTTGGTAGAAAAGAATCAATTAAGGACAAGAAAGATTTATGATACAAATCTAAGTCCAAGGAAGGCTTAACATCCTACCATAGAGTTCCATATAATTTTGGAACAAAGTTTAAGTCAAGGAAAATCAAAGTGCAAGAGAAGCTATCCCTAAAGTTAACCTTGAAGAGACTACAATGACTAAGACTTCCAAGAAGTCTAGGAGAGTCATTAGGAAGGTATCAAAGAAGATTATCCCCTAGTGAATACCTAGACATCTAAGGAGCTCCAATAGACATTGGGTTCCTAGGAGTGCGATCCTTTTACACTAAATGGGTATAGGGTATGTCAACTTAAAATGGAAAGGTAGTTAAACTAACTATAGAGCATTTTCGAGGTATAATGATACTTTAAAAATAAATTTAAAACATGATTCTAAGAGATTTTAAGATGTGTTAATGAAAATAGAAGTTTGAAAAATTGATCACAATTGACACAATTAGATTAAAGTTAATAATGTATCAAGTTAGGGGTTTTGGCACATTCGAGGGAGTTAGTTCGTCATTATATCAAATTGAGTATTGAATATAATTCTAGCAAATAATGACAATTAGGTTCAAGCTTAGGTATCTTTATATTTTTGTATTTTTATATATTTGTTATACTTTCGTTGTCATACCATGTCATGACATCATATATCACATGATTATCTAAAATATGTCATGTTAATACTTAGGTTGATTTTTATCTTGTCATGATATCATGCATCATTGGCAATGCTTTTAACTTATGCACATCTAATATGTCATGATCATATTCTTGCATTCTTTATCAAATTGAAATTAAAGACAAATGATAATATTTGACATCAAAGTAGGAAGATCAAATTAGGATGCCTAGATAGCAATGTATGATCCCTTAGTTTAAGGAAGAATCAATCTCATCTCATAAAGATTATAGGATGACATATGTGTGTATTAAAATACTCTAGACACATGTGAGATGTTAGAAAAATGAGTTAAGTTCAAAGTGCTTATATATTGCATCAAAATGAACTCAAACTCTTCAAATCATATGGAGAAATCATGAGGAAAGTTAATGTACAAGTCATGAACACTTGTCCCCTAGATCATGATTGAAAATAGGATTTGAAAAACACTTTTAAAATCATTTTTAAAAACCTTGGTGAAATCTATCTTTTGATAGGAATCACCATTGATGATATTAAAACAAAGTTAGGCAAAAAATATTGAAGGTTTCAATGTTTTCAACTTTGTATTATTCTTTGAAACTAATGGGTATTTTCATATAAAATTATTTTTCGCCTATAATTGTAGGATTTTCCGAGCCGCAAAAACCGTTTTTTGCATTGCGGAAACCCCGGAAGTCCAGCCACGGATCCGTGCGAAGATATATTAAAATAAAAACATGTATGTGCTAAGTAAACCTAGATCTACCTTAGATCTAGAAGTTGAGAGTGTTACCCTCGATGCGACGCCCTTTACAAATCCCGCTCGTCCAAATAACTTGTCGGAACTCTAGAGTGTCAAGTGTACACTCCTCTATTGGTATCCACACAAGCAATAGGTGGAGAAAACACACCCTTGAGTGTGCTAGCACCCTATGGATGGTTCGGCCAAGGAGGAGAGGGGAGCTTGAGAGGATGATCCATCATGGAGGGGGGGTTACATGCATGCATGTAACTCCAAAAGCCAATGGCTCTTGGTCTCCCTTATGAGGTGGCACCACTTGATAAGTCAATGATGACGTGGAACATCATCATTGGCCGGTCATGCCAAGTCATCATCATGACATGACATTTGGTCAAGTCAAACTTGACCTTTCATCTTCCCTCTCAAGTCAAGTCAAACTTGACCTCTTATCTCCCATGGTTGATCAACTCCAACCACTTGATTCAAGTCAATTTGATTTAATAAATCTCTATTCATTAATTTAAATTGACTAAATGAATCAAATCTAAATTAGACTCATTCAACACTTGAATCAACTTGAGTCTAACTCAATTAGTCTAATTTGGATTACTCTTAATTTAATTTGGTTCATCACATTAACCTAATCCTCATGGTCCATCATATGAACCTAATCTCCATCTAATTGCCCTTTGTGTGTGACCCTATAGGTTCTTGTAACGTTGGCAATGTCCCTAAACCGATTTAGGAACATAAGCAATGAGCGGTATCTAGCAACACATCATTGCTACCCAAGTTACAAGAATGTTGAGCTCCAACATCACCTTTGTGACTACTAATTGTGACTCTCACAATATGTGACAATGTCCCTCTATCCTTGACATCCAGATTGACCAATTGAGGCATAGACCGTGTCATCCTCGGTACAATCTATATCTTGAACTCCAAGTAGACTCACTCTAATCAAATGAGCTCAATATCTCATATTGACTCATTTGGGCATGGTCATGCACTTCGTGGTCTCACTCTCTCAAGAATAACGATGTCACTCCCGTCATATAGGAGGGATAGATCCCATCTACATCACTCACACCCCTCCGCATAATTTGTTACATACCCAGTAATCGCCTTTCTAGTTCAATGGTTGGCGGCGTAAAGTCCAAGCCGAGTCTTGGCGACGTAAGTCCAATGTGCCTTGGCGGTGTAGATATCGCTAGCATGACATAGTCGATGGAAGCACCTGAAGGCTAGCGCAATGGATGAATAAGTCATGAATGACTTGGAGAGATCTGAGAGGCATGAGGCTGACAGAGGTGGCTAGAAGGCTTAGGTCTAGGCTAAGGGTGGTCTAGCAAGTATGGGAGAACCATACTTGGGTTAAAACCTCATGTTTGAGGTGTGCCAGTCGACTGGTGTCATGTGGCAATCGACTAGCGTGAGTCAATTAGGGTTTGACTGCGGGAATTGGTCTAGCAGTCGACTGCCAGAGGTGGGCAGTCGATTGAGTGGCTGAGCAGTCGATTGATCGTGTGATCAGTCGATTAGTGCTCGATTTTTTGGGCACAGAATGGAGTCTGACTCGACTGCTGGGGTTAGCAGTCGAGTGAAGGCTTGAGCAGTCAACTGATAATGGATCCGTTGGATTTTTTCAGCATGGATCTAGCCGTTATCTCACGACAACAGTGGCATCAGTCGACTGATGGTCCCGAGCAGTCGACTGATAGACAATTTCCAACACAAGTTGAAGCTTTAAATGGAGCTCGTGAAGGAGGAAAAAGCTAGCGATTTCTTGGACGTTCTTGAGGCGATTTGCTGCTGCAAATTAGGGTCTTCAACCACGATTCAAGTGATCAACAAACAAACAATCTAAAGGCATTTGTAAAGTGTTTTCTTTACTTATATTGCATTGTATTTCATATTATTTGCTTGTTATATTTAGTTTATTGTTGTAAACTATTGTATGAGGTTTCTCCGCCTCCGGATTATTCCGAGGAGTGTTTATTAGTGGTTGCGTGTGCATCACTAGAGCTCGTTGAGCTCAACTGTGGAGTAGGAATCTTGAGGTTCCGAACCATGTTAAATACTTATGTTTGTGTGTTTGTTATTGTGATTGTTGTATTGTTTTTATATTCCGCTGCGTACTAATAATCATAGGCAAGTGAACGCGATCAAATTCCATCACGCTACGAATTCAAGCTATTCACCCCCCCTCTAGCTTCCAACGATCTCCTACAAGATGAACTCCAGTGTGGTCGGCGATGGTGACCTCCGGCAGCGGCAATAGTGCGGCGGCAGTGAGGAAAAGGAGATTTGCGATCAGGGAAAAACAAGAACTCGCGATTGAAAGGAAATCGCGGCTCAGAAATCAGAAATGAGATTTAAAAGAGGCGATGGGTGTTGGTTCGGCTAGCTTAGGTTTAGCTTAAATCAAAACTATGATTAATAGGAACTTAGGATTAGATCATTAACCCCCTTGATAAATCCCCCATTAATCTAATGATAACTAATTTAAGCCTATAAATTTTTATTTTTCCGTATTTTACAACTTTATCCTGATGCATGTGGAGGCGGGTATCAAATTTATGTGGAAGCAATGGTCTACACTTTTTTAAGTTACAGACCCTAATCAATTCTTGGTACATTTGGTAGGACAACAAATGCTAAATCCAAAGCTTGCACTCCGAGGAAAACACGAACCACACTAAGTACATCTCGAAGATTCTTAGAGATGTATGGTGCCTGAAACAACACCAACACTAATCAACTAATTAGGCTACTGTGGTACATAACTCTGGACTTCTAAGAGTGCGATGATGATCAATCGCAATAAAACCCTCTTAGGAGCGTTCAGTAACAATATAAACCCATGCGAACAAGTTAGGGACACATACGCCAAATGAAGATGAGACATCAGGACGAGTATACAACATAGCATACATGATAGATCCTATAGCTGATTCGTAAGGGATCTTATTCATGTGGTCTCTCTCCTCTCTAGAAGAGGGACTTTGAGTTTTTGAAAGACTCACATCATGTGACATCGGTAGAAGTCCCTTGGAATTCTGCATGGCAAATCATAGTAATACCGTGTCAATATATGTACTCTGACTTAGGCCAAACAATCTCTTAGATCTATCTCTATAGATCTTGATGTTTAGAATATAGGCTGCTTCACCTAAGTCCTTCATTGAGAAGCACGTCCCCAGCCAAGTCTTCACAGACTGTAGCGAAGAGATGTCATTCTCAATGAGTAGTATGTCATCCACATACAATACAAGGAAGACAACTGTGTTCCCATTAACCCTCTTGTAGACACAGGATTCATCTTCATTCTTGATGAAACCAAACTGTTTGATCGCATCATCGAATCGAAGATTCCAGCTCCGAGAGGCTTGCTTTAGCCCATAAATGGACCTTTGCAGCTTGCATACTTTCCCAGTATGCTATGGATCTTCAAAATCCTTAGGTTGTGTCATGTACACATCCTCGAGTAAGTTTCCATTCAGAAATGCGGTTTTGACATCCATCTGCCAGATCTCATAATCGTGGTATGCTGCAATAGCAAGTAAGATTCGAATGGACTTAAACATCGCCACTGGAGAAAAGGTTTCATCATAGTCAATACCATGAATTTGCTTGAAACCTTTAGCCACCAATCGACCCTTATAGGTATGCGTAAGTTCATCCATGTCAGTCTTTCTCCTAAAGACCAACTTACACCCAATGGGTTTGACCCCTTCAGGTGGATCAACCAAAGTCCATACTTAATTGGTGTACATGGATTACATCTCAGATCTCATGGCCTCTAGCCATTTCTCAGAATCTGAGCTCATCACAGTTTTCTGATAGGAGGTAGGCTCATTCTCAATGAGCATAACGTCATCATGGTCAGACAAGAGAAATGAATATCTCTCAGGCTGACGATGTACCCTATCAGACCTGCGAAGAGATAGGTCTACATGAACAGGTGATTGTGTTGGGGATCGTTTGGAAGCTAGAGGGGGGTGAATAACATTTTTCGTTTCTACAAAAATGATTAGCGGAAGCAAACACAAATAATATATGTAAAAACAGCAATAACTCAAACAAAGCCTTTACGTGGTTCGGAGATAACACTCCTACTCCACGGCGATCCTTAAGGTGGATCAATCCAAGCAAATCCACTAAGAAGCTTTCCTTTACAACACAACTCCTTTTCTTTACAAAGAATGAAGATCTAAGCTTAGAGAGAAGAGGAGGAGATTTAAAAACACTTAGAAAGCTAGAAAATTCGTGGAGGCTTTTGAGAAGGATTAGAGAATGAGCATTAACCCCAAAAACCTCCACCAGCCCTCTTTTTATAGAGAAGAGGCTGATTTTTCCGTTGGAGCACGATCAGTCGACTGATGTACAGCATCAGTCAATTGCTGGCGTGGTTAACGACTTCTGAATAGTCGGATTCGCGGGATTCAGAGTCGTTTCATCCAACGACACTTTCATCAGTCGACTGATCCCTCCATCAGTCGACTGATGGAGTGATCAGTCGAGTGATCGCCGGCCGCAGTCGAGTGCGACTCCATTCTGTGCTCGTATTTACGTTTATCAGTCGACTGCCACTGTTGGCAGTCGACTGATTGCAACATCAGTCGACTGCCTTGATCAAAGCAGTCGACTGATGGTCAGGGTTTCATCTTGACTCAGTCGAACACCTGACCAGCCGCCAAACCTTTACCTTGGACTTCTCTTGCCAAGATCATACTTGGACTTTGCTTTTACCAAGTCTTCATACTTGGATTTCCCTGTCACTTGAACACGTTCACAATTAGACCACAATTTGTTGCCTAACTTAGATGATTATCCAAACATCAAAACATATAAATGCTTGGGGCATTGTTGCACCAACAATCTCCCCCTTTTTGATGTTTGGCAATCATTTAAGTTAGGTCTTTTAAAGATACACACATAATCATATGATCATATATCCAATTATAACTTAAACATTTCTTCTCCCCTTTTGACATACATCAAAAAGAGAAGAAATCATATATTCCATAGAAGAATTGAAAATATTGAAATCTTGAACTAAGGTATAGAATTGAAAATTAGCTCCCCCTTAATCCAAGATATAGTTCATGATGAGTAACAAAAACATGTGGAGCAAAAATCTATCAAACAATTTGAAGATTTAAATCCTAACTTTGCACCAACAATGTTCATTTAGGATAAAAAAGATAAAATTGTGAAACTCCCCCTAAAACGCCACATTAACCAGTTACACAAGTTGTTTCTACCCAATATTGTCAAGCTAGAGTTTTAGGACATCAAAGATACACTAAATATCAGAAAATGGAGCTATTTTTCTGAAAACACGATTATCACTGATCGGTTTCGAACGATCCGATCGTCTATATCTGAAATTTTTTCAAATTCAAATTTAAATGCATGTCGTAAATTCCAGAAATCTCAAAAAATCACGAAATTTTGTGTACACATTTCTGAAATCATACTTTATCAAGGAAAAATATTTTGAAAAATATATGTTTTCCATATTTCGAGATTGGTACAAACTTGAAAACTCACAAAAGTTCTAATGTTTTTGCAAACTTTGTATCACTTTTGTGTTTCACTTGAAAACTGTTTTTCAAAATATGATAAACATAGTTTAAAATATATTTTATTTGACATTTCCAATCATGTTCTTGGAGCCATATGCACATCAATTGTGTATAAGCCTTCCCAATGATTGGTCCAAAGAAGGATCAATGTCTCTTGATGACACCTTGGTCCATAGTAATGCATCATAACAAGCATGATGAACCAAACACATCTTCCTAACATCTCACATGTTGTCTAGGTGGCTCAATACAAAAATCATGGTTCCCTAAGTATTTTGTGAGATGGTTAAAGGTATAAATCCTAGTATTTCTATAGGATCATGCAAACCTACACCTTTACTCAACCAAGCACATTCCAAGTTCTCTCCTAAGTGATGAGAATTCTACCTCGGGGAGAGCCTTGGTAAATATGTCAGCTAGGTTGGACTTGGATTCAATGTAATTGAGCTCAATGTCCCCCTTAGCCACATGGTCTCTAATGAAGTGATGCTTCACTTCAATGTGCTTGGTCCTAGAGTGTTGCACCGGATTTTTGGTCAAGTTAATGGTGCTCACATTATCACAAAATACTTTCATGTTGGAGTAAGATAGCTCATAATCTTCTAAGGTATGTTTCATCCATAAGAGTTGAGCTACACAACCACCCATAGCCACATATTCGGCCTCGGTGGTGGATAAAACAACACAAGGTTGCTTCCTACTACTCCAACTCACTAGGGAGGACCCAAGGAATTGACATCCACCACTAGTACTCTTCCGATCCAATTTGCAACTGGCATAATCGGAATCGGTGTACCCAATCAAATCAAAGGACCTAGTCCTAGAGTACCATAGACCTACATTTAGTGTGCCTTTAACATATCTTAAAATTCTCTTAACGGCAACTAAATGAGATTCCTTAGCACATGATTGATACCTAGCACACATACCAACCACAAATAATATGTCGGGTCTACTAGCGGTTAAATACAAGAGGCTACCAATCATGCTCCTATAAAGGGTAAGATCTATTTGTTTTCCTTCACTATCACTATCTATTTTAGTATTGGTTGCCATTGGAGTTGACACTACCTTAGCATTTTCCAAATCAAATTTCTTAATCATTTCCTTAGCATATTTGGTTTGATAAATGTAAATTCCTTCACTTGTTTGTTTAACTTGCAATCCTAGGAAGAAATTTAATTCTCCAACTAGACTCATCTCAAACTCTTTTTCCATATTTTGAATAAAGTCTTGAAGAAGTTCATCATTTGTTGACCCAAAGATAATGTCATCAACATACACTTGGGCTACAAAGATGTCCTTAGATGTTGACTTTATAAAGAGAGTTTGATCTATACTACCCCTTTTGAAATCCTTAGATATTAGGAAAGATGACAATCTTTCATACCAAGCCCGGGGAGCTTGTTTCAAACCATATAAGGCTTTCCTAAGCTTGTATACATGGTTTGGGTAGTCTGTATTTTCAAAACTGGGAGGTTGTTCTACATACACCTCTTCCTTAATAAACCCATTTAAGAATGCCGATTTGACATCCATTTGATAGAGTTTGAAACCCATATAGGAGACATATGCTAAAAGTATTCTAATGGACTCTAACCTAGCAACCGGGGCATATGTTTCATCATAATCAAGTCCTTCAACTTGATTAAAACCCCTTGCAACTAATCGTGCTTTATTTCTAGTGATATTCCCTTGGTCATCTAGTTTGTTCCTAAAGACCCATCTTGTAGTAATAATAGTGTTTTCACTTGGTCTAGGAACTAACTCCCATACTTGACTCCTTTCAAATTGAGCCAATTCATCTTGCATTGCTAAGATCCAATCCGGATAAAGTAATGCATCTTTAATTGTTTTAGGCTCAATTTGAGAAATTAGAGCTATATGACTAGTAGGATCCCTATGGAATGACCTAGTCCTAACTCCTTGAGATAATTCACCCACAATTTAATCTAAGGGGTGACTTTGATGAACTCTTATGGTTCTAGGAGGTGTATAAATTTAATTTTGATCATGATCAACCTCAATCCTACGCTCATCATCGGAATCATTCCTTACTCCCCCTTGATCCAATCCTCCCCCTTGATCATTACCCCCTAAGGTTAAATCTTGCAATTGTTGGATAATTTCTTGATTTTCATTATTAATATCATCATCAATAGGGGATTTTCTAGGGTAAGTATTGGAAGCTTCATCAAATTGGACATTTAAAGATTCTTCAATCTTTTGAGTCCTTTTATTGTATACTCTATACCCTACACTAGTGGATGAGTATCCAACTAGGATTCCCTCATCCGCTTTGGACTCAAACTTACCTAGGTTGTCTTTGGTATTTAAAATATAAACTTTACATCCAAAGACCTTAAAATAATGAATTGTTGGAATTGTACCGTTCCACAATTCAAATGGAGTTTTTCCTAAAAACCTATGAATCAATACCCTATTTTGGATATAGCAAGCGGTATTAACCGCTTCCGCCCACAAGTAGCTAGGTAAGGAATATGCATTAAGCATTGTCCTAGCCGCTTCTTGTAGGGCACGAATTTTCCTCTCCACAATCCCATTTTGTTGAGGTGTTCTAGGACAAGAAAATTCATGCTTCACTACAAAAAAAAATAGTCATTAGCGACGAATTTAGCGACGAATTTTAAAATAAAATTCGTTGCAAAATAAATTAGCGACGAATTTAGCGACAAAAATATTTTTGTTGCGAATAAAGCGTCGCAAATAATAGCGACAAAATTAGCAACGAATTTTTGCGACGAATTTTAGCGACGAAAATTAGGGACGAATTTAAAATTTCGTCGCTAATTTTGTTGCAGATGATACCACGATTTCAAAAATTCGTCGCAAATTTCGTCGCAAAAATTCGCGACGAATTAAAAATTCGTCGGAAATTTACGACGAATTAATTTTTTCGTTGGTAATTTTCGCGACGAAATCAGAAATTCGTTGGTAAATTGGCGACTGATACAAAATTGTCGCAAATTTCGTCGCTGAATTCGTCGCAAAAAACCAAATTTTGCGACGAATTAATTTTTTCGTTGGAAATTTTTGCGACGAAATAAGAAATTCGTTGGTAAATTTGCGACTAATACAAATTCGTTGCAAATTTCGTCGCTAAATTCGTCGCAAAATTCGTCGCAAAGTTCAATATTTTGCGACTAATTTTTTTCGTTGGAAAAATCTGCGACGAAAATTATTTTCGTCGCAAAATTCGTTGCAAAATTTATCGCAAGTTGGATTTGTTGCTAAATTGTTAAGCTAATTTAATTTAAAATTTAATTCGTCATGTAAAGTCGCAGATTTATCAGAATTTTGCAACGAATTTATATTTTTGTCGCTAAATAAAAAAAAATTTAACAGATTTCATCCGTTTCGATATTCTATCGTATATACAAATTTTCACACACATACAACAAAACACAATAAGTTCTAATATCCAAATAAATACATTCAATACAAACAAAACACACACACATTCAATACAACAAAATAATATTCAATCATATCCAAATAAATACAAAGCAACACAATCAGTTAAGAACAATACAACATTCAAAATAAAAAGTTATATTCTATAAAATTTCAAACATCAACATAGTTCTGATATTCAAATAACAATGTCTACAAAAGATCTAAACACATGGGAAAGGAAAAAGAAAAAAGAATCTGGTAAGCTCTGCCGACATATTTTCTACCTGCATTAGAAAAGAAACAAAAAAAAGTATCATGCATTAAAAAAAAACTATATACTAACACGAAAATAAATATGCAAAGACTTACAATGATGTGCAGGTAGAAAACCGCCATAGGGATTAACTTCATCGATCATTCCTGTTTAAAGCAAAATAAACAAACTCAATAAATTAAAAAATTTTAAAAGTACTAATTAAAAACATGCATACAATATCATCATCGTCGCCACCATCATCGTCATGACTCGGAGGAATATGACTTGGACCAGAACTAAATTGCTGAAACTGTCGCATAAGAAAGGCTTGTTGTCGTCGCATTTCTATCATTTCTTGATCCCTTTGTGAGTTTTGTTGTTGTATTTCTAGAATTTGCTGATCTCTTTCATGTATTATGCCCTTCAAATTGCTAACCTCCTCAGTTAAGTTATGTATCTGTGCCGCTCTCTTTGGTGGAGTAGAAGAAATAGATCTACGAGGAGCATTATGCATTACCTTTCGAGAGAACCCATACCTAATATCCTTCCCCCTTTTGATCCTCCACTCGCCTCAAGCCATAAATCCAAATTATTACTAACAGATGGCTCAGATCCCTCAGTATCACCGTCATCTCATGAAATTCTCTGAGATGAGGATAACTGATCATATCTCTTCTACACAAAATTAAAATTTTAATCAGAGCATTTACATAACTAACAGAATTAAAGTTATAAAGTAAGTTTAAAGATTAATTCAAACCTTAATTGCTCGAGCTCTATCTCCACTCCAAGTCTTATCTCTTTTTTGGAAAGTGCGAACGAAAGTATCTATAAATTCCGGCTCCTTTCCCAATTCCTTAGACTAAATATAAGAATGTTAGAAATAAAATAATAATCTGAAATATATTTAAAAACTAATTGTAGAATTTAAAAATTACCAATCTACGTGAATGCTCCTCGATATTTATAGATCCTCCCGCATATGTTGCAGATAAGTCTCCAGAATTACAAGCTTGATTTAATTTATTCTGTTGACTTCTTTTTTTGCTCTCATCTGATTGCCAATAATTGGAGATTTTACTCCAATTTTCTGACGTGACATAGGCGGGTTTTTTTCCAGTAGATTTGGCATGACTCAATACATGCCGGATATGATCGCCACATTTTTTTTTAAAATTCTTTTAACTTCCAAGTCTTGAGTAGGGTCCCAAATAAATCTCCGCTGAGATGGAAATAAAACAATTGATTATATAATAACTTTTATAATATATAAAAAATGAATCAATTATACCTGAAACTCGCACCACCATAATTCTTTTGTAGGTCCTGGCGTGCTCGAGTATGACAAAGAGTCTCCTCTCCAATAGTTATTCACGATTTTATTGATCTCATGAATAATGTGATGCAAATTTTCAAACCTACGATAAAGTGAAAAAAAATTGAATAAATAATTAAGATAATTTAAAAATTATAATACTTATCTTACTTACGAATCTCCCATCGGAAATATATATGGTCGACTTTCGATGTTCTCAGTAGAGGAGTGTCTGGCAGTGCAGTGAATCGAATGGGAAAGGCGTCTTGGAATGAGATGGTCTTGGCGGTGATCATGTGAAGGTCCGGGGAAGATCGGGAGGGCAAGTAGGTATAGTCTTTGGCGGTGGTGGATCGGCCCAGCCACTACTAGTACTCTGTCGTCTCTGTCCACCACGTCGAAACTATCAACAAAAAAACAAAATTAGAATAAAGAAAATAAAACTTTTATGCTTAATGAAGAACATGAAAAACTTACAATATGCATAATGAAGATATGAGAGACTGCGACTGCGCTAAGCTACGATGATTTCACCACTGATAACCTATAAGAACAAAATATACAAAACATACAGAGACAAAAGATATAAATTTAACAATGAGACATTATATAAACAAATAATTGAGCTAAGAAAATTTGTAAAATTATAGTTTAAAACTAAAATTATATATAAAAAAACTTACCCTAGACGCCAAATTTCAAAGTCCTTATTATCATCTTCCTCATCCTCATCAGTATCCTCATCCTCGGTCTCCTCCTCCTCTTCCTCCTCGTCCCCCTCCTCCTCTTCATCATTATCATCAATTTCAGTTGCATCCACGTTTATCACTACTCCGCTGGGATCTCGTAACGTTGGAATTATATATTCCTCGATATGAAACATATTTGTAACTTTGTCTTGTTGATATGCAATGTCTTGCCAGCGCTCTTCAATTTTTTTTCGTGCTTTTGTTTTACAAACAACCCACCATTCATTTTTGTCACGCCTCAAACTAGGATATGGAGCATAGAAAACTTGAATCGCTTGTTGTGCCAAAATAAATGGTTCATATCTCTTATAAAATCTTTTATGATTTATTTCAACCAAATTATCTTGTGGATGCACCTTCATCCCTCGACGGGTCAAACCATGACACATAAATAAGATAACTCGCATTTACGGACCGGGATAATCAATCTCTATAATTTCATCCAAAACCATAAAATTCATTGCTTTCACCTCCATCATTGGAAGATCTGAACACATACTCCACTATTCATTGTACTCTTTCCATTTCCATATTCTTGAGTGTGGAAATTATATCCGTTATGAAATATCTTTGAAGTCGTACCATTGCTTTTGGACCCCATGATAGATGGATTAGCAATTCTTGCTGAACGTGAGTTTGGTTAGCATAAACCTATACTCAAATGAAAATGATATTTATTTAAAAGTTAAGATATGTGTAAACAAAAATGAGGTAATTAAAACTGCTTACATATGATTTGAACCATGGTGCAAATTCCTGATCGCAAAAGTGATCAAAGTCACGTGTCGGGATTTCAGAGTATAAGTTTTGGAAAATCCTATAATAAAAAATTGTATTATAACATAAACAAATTAACACTTGACGAAGAAATAGGAAATATATACTAACTCGAAATATGGCGATACTTCTGGACAATTAAGTAAAACATATGTCTGGGCTGCCCTCCATTCTTGATCAGTTAAGTATCATTGCTTACACGGTCCACTTGGTCGACCAAGATAATTAAAAATTGAGAATGAATTCAAATTGGGATCGACAGGACCTTCATCATTCCTTCCGGATTTTCGTCTTTTGGTCTAAATGTGAGGCTCAAAATAATATGATGCAAAAGTTGTTACTTCCTCCACAATATATGCATTCACAATAGAGGCTTCAACATGTGCCTTATTTTTCACTTTTTTCTTCAAATGATATAATAATCTGATTGTAATATAATAAATTGTATTAGAATTGAATATATAAAAAAATTAAACATTTTTATGCAATATTAACGAAATATAGAATATGCGAATTATACCTTTCAAAAGGATACATCCATCAATAATGAACTGGTCCTCCAACTTTGGCCTCATATGACAAGTGAACCAAAAGATGTTCCATTGAATCAAAAAATGCAGGCGGAAAAATCCTTTCTAAATTGCACAAAATGATTGGAATGTCTCTCTCTAACTTCTCCATGTGTGAATATCCCAAAACTGTTGAGCATATATCATGAAGAAAATACTTAACTCAGAATGGCCCTGTACAAAAATTCGGTAAGAGTTCTTTAAAGGCAATAGGAATAAGTCTTTCCATGAATATATGACAATCATGGCTTTTCAAACCCATCAATTTGCATTCCTTCATATCGACACATCTTCCAAGATTAGAAACATACCCATCAGGAAATCTCAATGACTTTAACCATTCACAAACAACACGTCTCTGTTCCTTATTCAATGTATAAACTGCCTTTGGTTTTGGTCCTCTACTATTTTCATCAACATCAAGGGTGGGTCGTTTGCAAATGAGTCGCATATCTTTTCTTGCATTCAGATTATCTTTTGTTTTTCCGGTGATATCCATCACTGTATTTATTAGATTATCAAAAATATTCTTCTTAATATGCATAACATCGAGATTATGATGAATCAAATTACTAAACCAATACGGTAACTCCCAAAATATATTTCGTTTGGTCCATTTATGGTTGCTTCCATATTCATAAGTTGTACCATGTGGCTCTTCAATAACAGATGGAAAGTGAAGAACTCTGTACCAAATATCTTGACCAGTCAATCTCAATGGCGGAGGTGTTCTTTCAATTCGATTCCTAGTGAATTCATCTTTATTCCTTCTGAAATTATGATTTAGTGGTAAAAATTGTCTGTGACAATCAAAATAACTTGGCTTCTTACCATGCTTCAATCTAATCGACTTTGATCTCTCCATACATATTGGGCATCCTAAGTTCCCTGTAGTACTCCAACCTGATAGCATACCATAAGCCGGAAAGTCATTTATGGTCCAATGTACTTCGTTCCGGTGCATGTGTTGCTAGCAGTTATCCTGGAGCCTCAAGCCAGAGCATAGCTATATGTCCTGAGCAGGCCTACCCACGAAATACCACCCCTACGGCCACTCGTCTTTGCTATTTTATAGGTTTCTAGGAAGAAACCTCTCATGAACTACATTGCGGAAGCATTACCTATGTGTCATGCCTTATGCCACCATGAACTTAAGTGTTTAGGCGCAAGGTGTCTTCTGATTTACCAAATGGAGCAAATCCGTCGCAGAGACCTAACCTAATATTTTGAGTCTCCTTACATAAAATCAAGATATGTTCTATCAAAATTTTTCCACGCCTTTGTATCGATGGATGATACATTAGTCCTCTTACATTCGATGATTTGCATGCCAAGTCATGTGTTCGTGATTGTCTTTGATGCATAAAGCCTTTGTAACCTAGGAGTTAAAGGCAAATAAAACAATGACTATATGATTTACGTCGTTCTTTGCCTCCTACTAGTGCTCTTGTACCTATCTTGATTCTACAGAATTTACAAATATCACATCTGCATCATCTCCCAATATAACATACAACCATCTCTTGCACACATCAATTCTTTCCACTTAGGAGACCTAATTCTTTCATCAGTTTTTTCATCTTGTACAAATCATTGGTGATATATGATCAATTACCAATGCCTCTTCAAAATCTTGAACAAAATTATTAAAACACTCTTCAGACACATTATGCTCTGCCTTGACATTCAACATTCTTGCAGTGAATGATAGTTTAGTGTGAGTCTCACAACCAGCCCATAAAGGTGCATCTGCAGCACTCAACACCTCCTGAAATTTGAGATATGCTTCATTATTCATATTCTGACCGATATCTGTTACTTGCACCTCTTCCAAGGGTGATGCATTAGTAAACATTTGCTCAACTATTGGAGGACAACTTGAAGTTGCACCTTGTGATTGGGGAATCAAATTCGGGCTCGCTACATCATATATCATTCTCTGATATGGATTTAATTGATTATAATCACTTTGATCCATAGAGACTTGTGTGTTGTGTCTATCATAAACTTCATCAGATATAAATGGTTCACCATGACATGTCCAGTTATAGTAATTTGCAACGAATCCAAATCTACAAAGATGCTCTGAAACTTTGCTAGATGGTAAAAATCTACCATTGTGACACTTTCTGCACGGACACCTTATCTGATTACCATCCATAAACACAACATTACTAGCTGCGAAATTTAAAAACTCTTGCAACCCACTCATAAATTCATCAGTTAAACCCCGACGTTTAGGTAAATTCCTATTATACATCCAACTCCTTTCACGCTGCATTTTGTCTGTTTTCAATCAATTATATTAATATCAACTCCTAGAAATTACAATAATACGAATATACAGTTAGTTCACATATGAATTCACTATGTTTAACAATCTTTAAACATAACCGAAAAAGGACAACAGTTGTATAGAAAGCTTACTGTTAATTTAGGTTTAACCATTTTGGGATGTTTAAACCTGAAATGTTAAACAACTTAAGTTGATTGTGACAATTAATATCACAAATGAACACATTCCAAGGTAATGTGTGGTGTTAGAGATGGTTGCATGTGGGATAGTGTGGCTACCATTGGGCCTCACATTCTTCTGATTAGGAATGGTTCAAATTATGTGTTGGGGTTTCGGTCTTAACGAGGACATCAGGACTTAAAATGGGGGTGATTGTGACAACCCGAATTTAGTGTCAAATTGTGAATTGTGGGCTAATAATATAGAGAAGCTTTATAAGCTTAGATGAGAAAGTTATTATTAACATAGGTCTAGAAGTTTTGTTAATCGGTCAATTCTCTCATCTAAGCAAGCAGTGACAACAAACTAATCAAATTTATTGAACATAAAAGATACTCATTGCAATTATGCCATTTAGGTCAAATTATTGTTGTAGATGTATAACAATCCTCGCAAATGAGACAGCTCAAAATGTATCACCACAAGTTTATACTAATCTAATAAGCCTTAAACACTAGCTCCCCCACCACCACTGACTTTAAGATGCTTGTAATTTCTCAGGTAGATGTGCATGATTTGCTCATCTAAGCCTTATAAACTGCTTGTTTTATCCCATAACTTCCTATATGCGACTAAATAAAATCATAAAATATTTCTTCCAACTTAGTACTTAGCATTATTTGGTATGTGAACCAAAATGGCAAATTAGCAGCTTAAAGCTTCTGTAGTTTTACAGTTAACTATATATAGTTACAGAATAAATAGGATAACAGCATAAAGCTTCTGTAGTTAATTATGGAGTTAAATATAGGAAAAATAATAAATTTATACCACTGGTGCCTGCGGGCGTCTCCGAGCCGGCGATTGGTTAACTGGAAGGCGGACAGTGACCGGGTAAGGAGGCGACGCCACTACGCAGAAGCGACGCCAGCCGTAGCAGTGGAGGCGGCTTAGTCACGGGCAGGAGGCTGGCCGGCGGCTGGCTCGCAGCGCCGGGGCCACCTTGATCGGACGAGGGGGGCGCGCAAGGTGCGGGCCGTCTTGGGTCCGGCCGCGGCGGTCGGCAGGGGGCGCGGCCGGGTCGCGCGGGCGGTAGCACGCCACGACGAGGGCGCTTCTTAAGAAGGTAGCGGCGCCGCCGGCCGTGGCGGGTCGGGGCGCGTGGCCGGGTCGCGCGGCGGTGGGGGCGCGGACGAGGGTCACGGAGGGTAGCTCGTAATTAAATTTTGCTCGCTGCAAAATAAAAAAAAAAATTAAACGTTGTTTTTTTTAAATTTGCAACGAATCCAGGATTCGTTGCAAATTAAAAAAAAAATAAACAATGTTTTAAAAAAAATTAATTTTTTTTTATTTTGCAACGAATCCGTGGATTCGTTGCAAAATAAAAAAAAAATTAAACGTTGTTTTTTTTTATTTGCAACGAATCCAGGATTCGTTACAAATTTGCAACGAATCCTGGATTCGTTGCAAATTAAAAAAAAATAAACTTAACGTTCTAAAAAATTTTAATTTTTTTTTTGCAACGAATCCACGGATTCGTTGCAAAATTACAACTAATTTTATTTTTTCGTTGCAAAATTGCCGACAAAAATTTATTTCGTTACAAATTTGCGACGAAACCTAAAATTCGTTGCTATATTTGTTGCAGATTTGCAACGAAAATAATTCGTTGCTAAATTTCGTCGCAAAAAAACTATTTTTTTGTAGTGCTTGTACCCTTGTTCTAAGCAAAAAGTTGAAAAGTTAGAATTCTCAAACTCTCCACCATGATCACTACGGATCCGGTTGATTTTGAGTTTTCTTTCATTTTCTACTCTTTTGCTAAATCCTATGATTATTCCTAAGGTTTCATCTTTATTTTTCAAGAAAAACACCCAAGTAAACCTAGAGAAATCATCTACTATTACCAAGCAATATTTACTACCAATTATAGATGGGGTACTATGACAATCAAATAAATCCATATGTAATAATTCTAACGGTAAAGCGGTACTAAGTAAATTTTTACCTTTGTGTGATGTTTTTGATTGTTTCCCTTCTTAGCAAGCATCACACATCTTGTCCTTGAGAAATTTGACTCTAGGCAATCCTTTAACTAGCTTCAATTTTGTTATTTTGGCTATATTCTTCATGTTTATGTGTCCTAGCCTCCTATGCCAAAGCCAACTTTCTTCCTCTTTTGCAATAAGACACTTAGTGGAAGGATTAGTAGCATAGGATAAATCAACATAATATATATTTGATTTCATAAAGCCTACTAACATGCAATCATTTATAGTTTTGTGTCTTATAAAACATTTGGATGAATCAAATTTAACATCAAAGTTTGCATCACATAATTGGCTTACACTAAGTAAATTAAATTTCATATTTTTAACTAATAGAACTTTATGAATGGCAAGATTGGGAGATACCTCAATGATGCCCTTTCCTAGAATTTTAAGTTTGTCGCTATTACCAAATGACACTTTTCCTTTGCTAGTATGGTTGATAGTGGAGAATTTTCTCTCATCCCCGGTCATATGCTTTGAGCATCTACTATCAACTATCCACAAGCTTGGTTCTTCTACCTATATCACATAAAAAATACAATCCTTAGGTACCCAAATCTTAGGACCACTAGCATCAATTATAAATTTCTTTGGTACCCATGTCTTTCTCCCCTTGCTTTTAATCATTGATTTTCTACTAACAAGGGATGCAAATGCTACCTCTTTCTCCTTAGGTCTATATCCTAATCCGGCCTTATTATAAATTGCCCTTTGATCCTTAATAATCATATCTAGATATTTAGAACCATTAGTGAATTTTTCTAGGCATGCTCTTAATTTACCTATTTCTTTTCTTAACTCATCATTTTCATCCCTAAGAGTACATTCATCAATATCACTAGATGGTTTGCAACATGATGAATCTACACTCTTAAGTGATTTGATTTCTAATTTTAGATCCTTAACCCTAATTTTTGATCTATTTAAAGCATTTTGTAAACATGCAATAGTCTTATAAAGTAAATCTACTTTAGGTGAGTTATTTACCTCATCATCATCACTTGATGATGATTCATCACTTAAAGAGGAAGAGGACTCCCCGCTTGAGCTCTCGGCTTCTTCCTCTAATGCCATAAGGGCTAGGTTCCGGGTGGCATGACATACTTCCTCATCGTCGGAAGACTCCTCCATACTTAGAGTGTCCCATGTTTGTGCCACCATTGCCTCCTTCTTCTTCTTCTCCTTCTTTTCCTTCTTTTTCTTTTCCTTCTCCTCCTTCTTTTGTTTCGGGCAATTTGGCTTTATATGCCCTTTCTTGTTGCAACCAAAACAAGTCATGTTAGAGATAGAATTTGAATTACTTGAAGATTTACCTCTTGAGGATTGGAACATCCTCTTCACGTCTTTCTTGGTGAGTCTCCTTGACTTCCCACCGAACTTCTTGACGTAATGTGCCACCTCACTTGCCGATAACTCATCTTCACTACTTGATGAGTCTTCCTCGGATTCGGATGAGGAGGACACTTCCTTCTTCTCCTTCTTTCCTACAAAAAGAGCTATACCCTTCTCTTTGGATGAAGTGTTAGTTTGTTCATGTGATTGAAATTCACAAAAAAGTTCATCTAACTTGACTAATGAAAGATCCCTAGAGATCTTATAGGCATCTACCATTGAGGCCCATAAGGTGGTCCTAGGGAAAGCTTGTAATACATACCTTACAAGGTCTCGGTTGTCGACCTTTTCACCTATAACGTGTAGTCCGTTGACTACTTCCTTGAAACGCCCGTGCATTTGGCTCACGGTCTCGTTTGTCTTCATAGTAAAGCTTTGGAGTTGGCCAATCAAAAGATCCCTCTTGACCCTTCTTGTCTCTTTGGATCCTTCGTTGAGTTCGATGAGCTTCTCCCAAAGCTCTTTTGCGGAGTTGAAAGGCCCGACTTTAGAGAGTTGCTCCTTGGATAGACCACATTGAAGTGTGGTCGTCGCTTTTGCATTTGCTTATGCTTTCTTGGCCATCTCTCTTGTCCAATCTTTTGTTGGTAGTGGTGCTCCGAATTCGTCGACCGGCTTCTCAAAACCATCTACAACACTAAACCAATTCTCAATATCGTTCATTAAGTAATACTCCATCCTACCTTTCCAATATCCGAAATCGTTGCCGTCAAAGAACGGAGGCCTTGTCGTGCTATACCCCTCTTGAAATGCCATCTTTGCTCCGGTTGATTGCTAGATCTTCCGATGCGATCCGGGCTCTGATACCACTTGTTGGGGATCGTTTGGAAGCTAGAGGGGGGTGAATAGCATTTTTCGTTTCTACAAAAATGATTAGCGGAAGCAAATACAAATAATATATGTAAAAACAGCAATAACGCAAACAAAGCCTTTACGTGGTTCGGAGATAACGCTCCTACTCCACGGCAATCCTTAAGGTGGATCAATCTAAGCAAATCCACTAAGAAGCTTTCCTTTACAACACAACTCCTCTTCTTTACAAAGAATGAAGATCTAAGCTTAGAGAGAAGAGGAGGAGATTTAAAAACACTTAGAAAGCTAGAAAATTCGTGGAGGCTTTTGAGAAGGATTAGAGAATGAGCATTAACCCCAAAAACCTCCACCAACCCTCTTTTTATAGAGAAGAGGCTGATTTTCCGCTGAGATCGATCGCCGTGATGTAGAGCATCAGTCGACTGTTGGTGTGGTTAACGACTTCTGAATAGCCGGATTCGCGGGATTTAGAGTTGTTTCATCCAACGACACTTTGATCAGTCGACTGATCCCTCCATCAGTCGACTGATGGAGTGATCGCCGGCCGCAGTCGAGTGCGACTCCATTATGTGCTCGTATTTACGTTTATCGATCGCCCGCTTGTTGGCGGTTGATCGATCACAACATCCCGATCCTTGATCAAAGTAATCGGTGATGGTCGTGGTTTCATCGACTCGCGAGCACTGACCGATCGTGATACATTGTATCAGTTGACTGATACTCATCAAGTGTGAGTAATTCACACTTGATTTTACTCCCTAGACCTAGACTTAACCTCCTAGCTCTTCTTTAAGCCTTGCGCCTCCAGGATCCCTCCGAGTCCGCGACTTGTTCATCCTTTGCGCTTTGCTTCCAAGAGCTTCCTTCGGTTTTGTCATGTCTAGGGTTTTCTTTTGCCAAAGCGTGCTTGGACTTTACGCCGCCAAGTCTACATGCTTGGACTTACGCTGCCAAGACTTGCCTTTGGACTTCCTTTGCCAAAGTTTATTTGGACTTAATGTCGCAAAGACAACATGCTTGGTCTTATGCCGCCAAACCTTTACCTTGGACTTCTCTTGCCAAGATCATACTTGGACTTTGCTTTTACCAAGTCTTCATACTTGGATTTCCCTGTCACTTGAACACGTTCACAATTAGATCACAATTTGTTGCCTAACTTAGATGATTATCCAAATATCAAAACATATAAATGCTTGGGGCATTGTTGCACCAACAGGTTGTTCCACAACTCTTTGTGCAACAATCTCATCACCCATAACACTTTGTGGTTCCTGTTCAACCTTCATCAAGGCCTCAGTGCTATGGTCCTTATCTTGAATTTCTTTAAGATCGAACGTAGTCCCACTAGTTTTTCTAGAAATAAAATCCCTTTCTAGAAAAACCCCAATCTTTGCCACAAACACTTTGTGCTGACTGGGAATGTAGAAGTAATATCCCTTTGTATCATTGGGATATCCAACAAAATAACACCTATCGGATTTGGGTCCCAGTTTGTCTGAGACTTGACGTCGAACGTAAGCCTCACAACCCCAAATCCTCATGAAAGACATCTTGAGATTTCTCCCTGTCCATATCGTATATGGTGTCTTTATCACAACCTTGGATGGTACACGGTTAAGGGTAAAGGCTGCTGTGTCTAGAGCATATCTCCAAAAGGATATAGGAAGATCTGTGTGACTCATCATAGATCGTACCATATTTAATAGGGTACGATTCCTCCTTTTGGATACACCATTCCACTGTGGTGTTCCAGGAGGAGTGAGTTGGGATAGAATCTCACACTCAGCTAGATAATCACGAAACTCATGGCTAAGGTATTCACCATCTCGATCTGATCGAAGTATCTTAATACTCTTGCCAAGCTGGTTTTGTACTTCATTCTTGAATTCTTTGAACTTTTCAAAGGATTCTGATTTATGTGTCATAAGATACACATAACCATATCTACTGAAGTCATAAGTAAATGTAATGAAGTACCTGTAACCACCTCTAGCAGCAACATTGAAAGGGCCACATACATCACTATGTATAAGTCCTAACAAGTCTGTTGCTCTTTCACTGTGTCCACTAAAGGGAGTCTTGGTCATCTTGCCTAAAAGGCAAGACTCACATGTCTCATATGATTCAAAATCAAATGAGTCTAGCAACCCATCCTTATGAAGCTGAGATAAGCGACTCTCGTTTATGTGACCTAAGCGACAATGCCAGAGATATTCAACTCATTTGACTTGAACCTTTTGGTACTTATGTTATAGATAGGCCTCTCTAAGTCTAGAAAGTAGAGTCCGTTCATTAGAGGTGCACTACAATAGAACATATCATTTAAATAAACTGAACAACATTTGTTCTTTATTATAAATGTAAATCCTTTCTTGTCCAAACAAGAAACTGAAATGATGTTCTTAGTTAAAGAAGACACATAACAACATTCATCTAATTCCAATACAAGCCCAGAGGGCAGAGATAGATCATAAGTTCCTACAGCAACAGTAGCAACCCTTGCTCCATTGTCTACTCATAGGTCCACCTCGCCCTTTGTCAATGTCCTGCTATTTCTCAGCGCCTGCACATTGGTACAAATGTGAGATGCACATCCGGTATCTAATACCCATGATGAATAAATAGATAGATTGACTTCTATAACATTTATACCTGAAGTAGAAGTCTCACTTCTCTTCTTCTTAAGATCTTCCAGGTATGCCTTGCAGTTACGCTTTCAGTGTCCAGCTTCCTTGCAGCGGAAGCAAGTCCCTTCCTTGGCCACCCCTCCTTTGGGTTTCAGTTCTTTGCCTTTGCCCTTGGCTTGAGACTTTCCCTTATCTTTAGGCTTGCCCTTGCCTTTCTTCTTTTGCACCATCAAAATGACGTCAGATTTTCCCTTCTTAAGGTTGAGCTCAGCAGTTCTCAACATGCTGAGCATCTCAGGCAGTGGCTTATCAATTTCATTCATGTTGTAATTCATGACAAATTGATTGTAGCTTTGCGGCAAAGACTGCAAGATTAAGTCAGTGGCCAGCTCTTGGCCAAGGGGGAATCCAATCTTTGTAGGTTTTTTACGTACCCAATCATCTTGAGTACATATGGACCTACGGGAGTCTCATCTTGCATTTTGGAACCAAACAATGCCTTAGAGACTTCATATCTCTCGTGCCTTACTTGTCCTTGATATAGTTGACGAAGATGGTCAACCATATCATAAGCATTCATGAACTTGTGTTACTTCTGAAGCACAGAGTTCATGGTCGCGAGCATTAGACATGACACATCTATTGCATCATCTTGATGCTTCTTTTAAGCATCTTTGTCAGCTCGCGAGGCAGTGGCAGAAGGTGCCTCCGGAATGGGCTGCTCCAGGACGTACAATTTCTTTTCTTGGGTGAGAACAATTCTCAGGTTCCTGTACCAGTCCAGGAAATTTGCTCCATTGAGCTTGTCCTTCTCAAGGACAGAACGCAGAGAGAGAGTGTTCGTGTTTGTCGACATAGTAATCTACAACATACAATGCAGAGAATTAATATCATATTCCTTTTATCATTTAATTAGGTCTTTAATCAAATGATGCTCCTACTGAATTATAGGAATTTTGTAGAATCGAGTTATGGATGTAGTCAAACCACATTACTAGATTCATACAAACTAGCTATAATTCTTGCAGGACAAGATCCACATCATACTAAGCCTTGAGTTAGCTTTGGCTAAATCGCCCAAGACTTAGTACGATCGGTGGGTAACACATTACTGATTACATCTCTATGCAACCCTTGTTTATAGGATCAAGACCCACATTTACAAAAGACCTTGAGTTAGCTTTGGCTAAATCACCCAAGATTTAGTGTAAATGAGATCTTATTCTATCTTTCCAACGGTTGGAATATGCCTATAATTCTACTCGATCCAATTGAGTTAACTAGTTTTACTCAATCTAATTGAGCTTACTCTAACCCAAGCCGTGATAGGAGGGACCAAGATTGTCCCTCCGCACCCTACCAAGATAATATGCGTTGCTTTGCTTTGGCAGATTCAACAACTACAAATGATCGAGGTAGTGATGGATATCAAGGACTTGGTAGACATTTACGAGTTGATTCGATTAAGATCTAATATAATCGTAATGTGTATCATATACGCATTAAGACCTTTATTATCCTATATTAGCATACATCACATACATACAAGCATTATTCTAGCATGCATCATATACATACAAGAAAAATATCCTAGCATGCATCATATACATACAAACATTATTCTACTAGCATGCATCACATACATATAAGCAAAATCAAATATATATATATATATATATATATATATATATATATATATATATATATATATATATATATATATATATATATATATAATTACTGTGATGTGGTCATGGCCCTACTACAATCTTCTCAAGCCAATGAGAAGATCGGACTGTCAACCTAGGGCTAGCGGCTTCTCCAAGCACTTCCTTTGACCGCTATGTGTCGTCGGCGCCCTTTTCGTAACTTCGTCTACAAGTGGACTTTTCACCGCTCCATTTTGTACATTACAAATATGAAACTCAAGTTACATTCGATTCTAAAACTATTTACAACTAGAATTTCAAAAAAAAAGAGGCACGATGCGCAGGTCGCATACACTATACAACACGCACAACTACAAAAACGGCACGCAAGCTGTATTATGAATTACAACACATTAACGTCCAATCAAATTGGGGTTATTGGGCCATGAAAATCACAGAATTATACATAATTCTAAATTATATATTTTTACAAAAAAATTCTATAATTTTTCCTATTTTTTTTCAATTTTATGAGTCATCTCTCCGTAACGGTCCCGCTAAGCAGTTTCCGGGCGCGATCGCGGGACAAGGCCCCTTCCGGGGATAGGGGCAGCGCCCCTACTCGCAAAATAAACTTTGCAAGTGTCCCTACTATGATCTTACAATGACTTAAGTCGATGTCCCAAAAACCTAAAGCGAGAACTCGCCATTTCGAAGAGTTTTTCTCGATGGTTGAAGCCTACAAGTGTCCCAACACTCGTTGCTTCGACTCTACGAGAAAAATATCCAAAAATTCTATAAAAATAGGAAATTTACAGAAACATAAAAATTTGTAATTTTTATATCTAATACAAAACTACAAAAACGAAACACATACATGCTTCGCACGTGGCTCTGATACCACTGTAGGACTTTTCGAGCCGCAAAAATCGCTTTTTGCGTTGCGGAAACTCCGAAAGTCCGGCCACGGATCCGTGCGAAGATATATTAAAATAAAAACATGTATGTGATAAGTAAACCTAGATCTACCTTAGATCTAGAAGTTGAGAGTGTTACCCTCGATACGACGCCCTTCGCAAATCCCGCTCATCCAAATAGCTTGCCGAAACTCTAGAGTGTCAAGTGTACACTCCTCTATTGGTATCCACACAAGCAATAGGTGGAGAAAACACACCCTTGAGTGTGCTAGCACCCTATGGATGGTTCGGCCAAGGAGGAGAGGGGAGCTTGAGAGGATGATCCAAGGAGGAAGATGAAGTTGGAGTAACTCACAAAATCAATTCCATCTAATGGAATAAGTGGTCGGCCACTTCATGGAGGGGGGGGGGGGTTACATGCATGCATGTAACTCCAAGAGCCAATGGCTCTTGGTCTCCCTTATGAGGTGGCACCACTTGATAAGTCAATGATGATGTGGAGCATCATCATTGGCCAGTCATGCCAAGTCATCATCATGACATGACATTTGGTCAAGTCAAACTTGATCTTTCATCTTCCCTCTCAAGTCAAGTCAAACTTGACCTCTTATCTCCCATGGTTGATCAAATCCAACCACTTGATTCAAGTCAATTTGATTTAATGAATCTCTATTTATTAATTTAAATTGACTAAATGAATCAAATCTAAATTAGACTCATTCAACACTTGAATCAACTTGAGTCTAACTCAATTAGTCTAATTTAGATTACTCTTAATCCAATTTGGTTCATCACATGAAACTAATCCTCATGGTTCATCATATGAACCTAATCTCCATCTAATTGCCCTTTGTGTGTGACCCTATAGGTTCTTGTAACGTTGGCAATGTCCCTAAACCGATTTAGAAACATAAGCAATGAGCGGTATCTAGCAGCACATCATTGTCACCCAAGTTACAAGAATGTTGAGCTTCAACATCACCTTTATGACTACTAATTGTGACTCTCACAATATGTGACAATGTCCCTCTATCCTTGACATCTAGATTGACCAATTGAGGCATAGACCGTGTCATCCTCGGTATAATCTATATCTTGAACTCCAAGTAGACTCACTCTAATCAAATGAGCTCAATATCTCATATTGACTCATTTGGGCATGGTCATGCACTTCGTGGTCTCACTCTATCAAGAATATAGATGTCACCCCCGTCATATAGGAGGGATAGATCCCATCTACATCACTCACATCCCTCCGCATAATTTGTTACATACCCAGTATTCGCTTTTATAGTCCACCCATTTACGGGTGACGTTTAACGAAGCCAAAATATGCAACTCCTTATGTAGGGAACCATGGTGACTTCAGGTCTAAGGACTAATAGTCATACTAATAGCCACATGAAAAAGTATATGACACTCATATAATGATCCATGATACTTTCTCATGGCGGGTCATTCAGTATACATTCTCTAATGTATACCCATGTGTCAACTTGATATCTCATATCCATGACTTGTGAGATCAAGTCATCGAGTTGACCTACATGCTAGTCTCTACGCATTAACATTGTCCCTGAATGTTAATACTTGACTAGGAATGATTAAGAGTAGTGTTCTCTATATCATCTCATTATCGATTTAACCAATCGATTGATATAGATAAGAACCTACTACTCAAGGACATTATTATATTTAGTTATTTGACACCAATACAAGTAAATATAATAACCATGTCTTTATAAATAGGAATATGATACAATAAAGTTCATACAACAATCATCACATGATTGACTCTAGGGCTTTTCACTAACAATAATATTTGACATAAGTAATATCTATATGAAGTTTAAGATTTTTCAAAAATTATAGAATTACTTATGCATTATCTAAGTCCGACTGAAAAATTTTGATTTCTAAAAAGCCAAAAATCAATCGACTGCTTAAGGAATCAGTCGACTAGTGGTAGGATCGGTCGACTTGTTACTGAAAGCAGTCAACTAAAGAGTTGGTTTTTGGTTGATTAGGTTCAGATTGGCCATTTAGTCATAACCCTAAGTTAGTTAACTACTCTTAATCCTCTAATATGCTTATACAAACATTAAAATGATGAGATTTTCAGTGAAAATGAATAGAAGAGTTAATTAGGATAAGTAGGGCTATAAACGAATCAAGAATTCATGAATAAGCTTGGTGTTCAACTCGGCAAGAGCTTATTTGAACAACTTGATAAATTAAATAAACAAGATTAAACATATATGTGTTTGACTTGTTAATATTCGTGAACAATATTCGTTAATAATGTTCACAAACAGTGTTCGTGAACAATGTTCATAAATAATATTTATGATTAAACTCATTTAAAAATTATTTATGACTTATTTATACTCATTTATAAATAAGAATTAAAATATTAAAAGTTTAAATAAACAAACAAGCTTGACTTTAGAGCTTGATAACGTTTAAATAAGTCAAACTTAAATAAGTTTGAATCGAGCTTGATTAAAAACTTGATACAATTAAACAAGTCAAACTCAATTCAACATCAAGCCAAGCTCAATCTCCAAAAAAAGAAACCAAGTCAAGCTCGAATAGATTTTTCAATAGCTTAGTTAATTTTAGACTTGGCTTGGCTCGACTTGGTTATCTTTTCAAACAAGCCTGAACACTATAAAACTTAGTTTGGCTTGGCTCGTTTACAACCCTAGGGGTAAGAATCGAATTTTAAGAGATGTTAAAGTTCATGGTTGAATTTTGTCCTCATTTTTGAAAGTTTAGATTTTCTATAGGCTTAGGACCTCTCCCAAGACATTGTCGGTGCAATGGTTAAGAGGGAGCAAGTATTTAAGGGGAGGTTATCCATCAAGGTATGATGGATGAATTTTGAAAAGGAGGAGAATGGAAAATTGTGAAGAAGTTGTCTTTCATTGTGTGATAAGAGTTTTATCGCCAAGTAGAATGAAGGGTTTGAAGATGAAGGAAAAGGGGTAGAATGAATTAAGTCAGGAAAGATTTTTTTAAGTATGTCAAAGGGGAAGAGTAAATGGTTTAAGTTAGTAAAATCTTCATTATGCTTAGGCATAAGAATAAGCAAGTTAAGCTTATGGGTTAGCCTAACTTAAAGATATTGTCAAACATAAAAAAAAGGGAGATTATTGGTGCAATTAATCTTAGGTCAAGGTTGACTAAACTCGAGTGAGACTCGAGTTGGAGTTGAGTTTCGATGTTTGACAATATGACGATAAAATTGAGGAAAACACTATAGGATGGTATGAGACATTCGTATTATATAAATGAGAGTATTGACGCAATCATCATTGGGTCAGGATGACCATGATGAGAGTGTTGGTTTGACGAGAAATTAAGTAGGTCAAGATTGGCAAGAGACTTGACGTGTGAAGTCCAACTAGGAGTTGGCGAGTGAAAAATCTAAGTCGGTCAAGGAAGACTAGACACTTTGTGATTGGAAGTCCAACTGAGAGTTAGCGAGTGGGAAATCTAAGTGGATTATGATTTTTTTTATGAAAGGTAAATATATATATCATCAAAAGTACAATCATATAGTACCCATGAATCCTACTCATGTCATGTCTGATGAAGTGTCATATCTGAGAAAAAAACATTGGGTGTTACATACATGTGCTCACATGAGAACCATCTCTCTCTACATGTGCTCTCTTGGATACCATCACTCTCTCTATGTACCATCATACACTCATAGTCCATGCCTCTCAGGTTGAATACCCCGATATCACGAGATCGCAAGAGATATAGCGATGACCTATCTCTACCATCAATGTCATCTAGTCGCCTCATGTATTCTGGTCGCCAAATCTCTCACATAATACATAGCATGAGAACCATCCATGTGTGTCTCCAGTACATGTGTCTCCATCTGCATGTGGGCCTCCTGGATCCTCCTATCTATCTTGAAACTGAGTCCCACTCTTTATCGCTTTTAGCAAGTGACCAACTATCAACGGATTTGATATGTCTTTACCGTGAGCTCTTTGCTGCAGACTAGATAGATCATTCTTGGTGGATCTATTCACCATCTTAGGCTTTTGGGCAAAACCTCAGCTATGAATGGATTTGAAAAGTCTTTACTGCTAGTCGTTTGCTGCGGACTAGATAGATCAACCCGGTGGATCTATTCACCATCAACAAAATTGCAAAGACTGACTCAATCCCTACAAAAATAGAAAAAGGTGCACATGCCAACAATTATATTGGATAAAGATATCCAACACTATGTATAAGAATGTGTGGTTTTTTTTAGGCTATGGCCATAGTTAGTTGGTCGTGGACTAGACTGTGCTTGTCCTTTTTTTTTTTGAAAGAAAGGAGGGGGATAGAGAAATGGAGGCACAACATGGTGTCTACCTGTGCTTTCTTCTGTTATTTTTTTTTACACTTGCTAGAGCATCTGATTGGAGAATATATCTAATGTCTTGCATATATGGATATGTATTTTCCTGAAAACTAAGTCCACCTCAAATCGTGCCCCTTCAAACATGTTACGGTTTCACGCCCTCCAAACATGATGCACAGGTGCTGACATGGCAAGATGACACTCCCGATTCAGGGAAAAGATATAAGATATCGAAAAATAAAATAATAATAAAATAACACTAGTTAATTAAGAATTTTTTTTATAGAATTTTTCAGGAATTTTTAAGATTTTTTCTAAATTTAAATGAAATTTTTATAGTATTTTATGAGGAAAGATTTAATAGGTTTTAAGGAAGTTTTTTTGGATTATTATTGAGGATTTAATTAGGTCATTTAATCTATAGTTTAATTAGACCTAGGTTTGGTTTTTATTTTGTCCTTGTTTCTCCCGATTCCCATTTCTCACGTCGTAACCCCCTCTTCCCTTTCCCAATCCCTTTTCTTTCCTCCTCTTTCGATCGCGTTTTCCCATTTCTCCTCATCATCGCCACAACTCGTCTTCTCCCTTAGCCACCATTGCGAGCTTCTCTCTCCATCAAGCATCTTCGGAGATCACCTCGAGCGGAAGGCCACCGATCGCCAACTCTTCTTCTCCTCCCTTCATCGTCGCGGAATTGTTTCCCTTCCTCCATGTAAGCAACGTCGATGCCCTTTACCGCGGCCTCTTCTCATCCGTCGGTCGTCGCCACTTCGTCGCCAGAGATCTCCACCCGAGCAACTACTGGATTACGCGAGCACAATGACACCACCATCGCCGTTGCCTCTCTTCCACTGTCGATCCGCCTGCAACCAATTTCGTCGGCCTTGAGCAATGATGACCACCATGAGCAGACTCACCATCTTTGCCGTGTCCGATGGACGCTATCACGGACCTCTTCCTCAGTCCTCACTCATCTCGGTGGGTAGCTTAGTCGACCATCACCCACACTAAACCATCTCCTCTCTATGTGTTCCTTCGTTCCCTCCATAATGAGTTGTGATTCGGATTGCCGCCATTGATGGCCTTGTTGTGCCCATCGCCACTGGTTGATCCACTAGGCTGATTGTCACTCCACTTCGCTCAATCGCAATAAGCTCAACCAGGTAATAAGTTATAGTTCTGTTTTTCTTTCCACCATCGAAAGTTGCTCTTTCGCTTAGTAAGTGTTAATGCCTATAAGATTCACATATCTCCACAATGGTATGATATTGTCCACTTTGGTCCTAAGCCTTCATGGTTTTATTTTTGGACTTTACCCAAAAGGTCTCGTACCAATGGAGATATCTTTTCATCTTATAAGCACGTGATCTTTTTCATGTCTTACTAATATGAGACTTTTATTGTATTTCCAATACTCCAACAATTCTCCCCCTCAAACGAAGGATCACATTAACTCTCCCTCAATCCTATCTATCCTCGAAGGGCATCCTTTGCTTGATGTCCAATCCTCAACCCACCAGGACTTCCTGCCAACTATCTGGTCCTCCTGACCTAGTTGGACTTCTTGCCAGTTGTCCAATCCTTCTGGCCCAACTAGACTTCCTGCCAGTTGTCCGGTCCTCCCGACCCAATTGGACTTCCTGCCTAGTATCTGGTTCTCTTGATCCGGACACGACAGCTCAACTTCCTTCGTTCGAGGTTCATGGCTTGACATGGACCATGGCTCTGATACCAACTGTAGTGCCTATAAGATTCACATATCTCCACAATGGTATGATATTGTCCCCTTTGGGCCTAAGCCCTCATGGTTTTATTTTTGGGTTTTATCCAAAAGGTCTCATACCAATGAAGATATCTTTTCATCTTATAAGTACGTGATCTTTTCCATGTCTTACCAATGTGGAACTTTGATTGTATTCCTAATACTCCAACAGTAAGGGGATGCAGTAGATGATCTGTTCTTTGAGAAACACCTGTTCATTGTTTCTATCTTGTGTGTGTAGCGACAACTCTTTCCCTTCTTGTGGTTAGATCGATTAATTGTTGTAATCATTGGATTACAGTAGGGATAATTGTTAGATTATATAGTTGATTGTTAGGTGATGAGGATGGTCAGAGTTGTGTCTTGCTTTTGATTTGGTTTTTTGATACAGATTGAATTCCCATGAGTCAATCAAGAAGCTGGATGGTTTTGAAAGTGGGTTTGTTCTTCCAAATAAGCTATGGTAATTGAAGTTAAAAGGGTAAGTTTGGATATGAATATATTGTGATATGGATTTTAGTGTTGCAGGTTATTGGGGAGATTATCAAATTGGCTTTGCGTTGTTCCTAACTGGGTTGTTAGTTAAGTTAGATATGTGATTTGCATTTTGAATCAAGGAATGGATGTGTTTTTCAGATAAGTTATGGTTGATTGGAACGATGGGAGGTAAACTTTGATTTTATATGTTATCAAGTAAGTTGTGTTATAGTTGTGCAATAGATTGTGTAAAGGTGTTATTATGGTTATTAGATTTACTGATTAATAGTGAGTGGAAGAAGTGGGTCTGTTAGTAGAATTCGAGATTTGGATTGATGTGGAATAATAGGTTAGGGGATTTATTTGGTCCTACTATTAGATTTACGGTGGAACTTAGATATATGTTGTATTCTTTGGTTGCAGGATGTTGATTTGGGACAGAGATCCGGACGTGAAGACAATCAGTACGACCTATAAATCAGGTGGGTGATTTCTCTTTGACTCTTGTAGATCTTGATCTTAGTGCATGAACTCTATTAATGATAGATGGATTTATCTTGACTCCACTCTACTTATTCTTGTGCTTGATACTTAGTCGTTGAACTTTGAGATACTCATTCGATATCTGTACAATCTCATTTCATCACCATTGTTAATTATAGATACTATATATATTTGATCTATGGATGTTTCATAAGTACATGTAATTGAGTACAATTATAGTCCTTGATCTGGTTATCATGTTATACCACTAGAGTTGGTAATGGTTATAACTGTAAACTTGGTTGTCTTATTGTATGACCTTGCATTTAGCATCTCCTATCGACCATGATTACCGTGGATGGTTGAGTGGGTCGTCAGTGGAGTGTTGTTTATGGATTGGAGGTCCTAGCATGATATGTGTATATGTTTGTTGTTTATGACTCCCTGTGAGGTAGTGTGCATGTCAGAGGGCTTACGTGCATTGGAGTCATCATCACATTGCATGCATGCTATTGACTATGTCTCCCCTGTGGTTGAGAGAGTTATCAGTCATACCTGTCCACCCGGTCACTGTGGGATAGTGGTTATGGGAGATATGGGCAGTTGATATTTACAGCACTTGGCCATTGTGGGATAGTAGTAGTTGGAGTTGCATGCAGCTTATCCTATAGTGTAACACTCGGTCACTCATAGGTAGTGGTAGCTAGAGTTGCTTGCAGCAGGGACTCTTATATGTGGCTAGATAGCTACTTACTCATATTGTCCATTCGACCACTCGAGAGTAGTAGTAGCTGGATTTGAGATAGTTGTCATGTTTTGTTCACCCAGGCCACACGGGGTCGTGGTAGCGAGGTGTGCAGGAAGTGACCATGCAAATGCATAGTCGTGGAGGCGCATATATATGTTTGATGCATATTGCATATGCTTGTGATATGTTGCATATGATTGAGCTATGATTGTTGCATATATTTATACATCTTCATACATACCATTTACATGTTCTATACTGTTGTATATGGAGTACATGGGTATGAGTTGGATCAGATTATTATGTGGATTTGATTAACATTATGATTCTGCATTAGATGGATCATGTTAGTTTTTACATTTGATTATACGTCGTTCATATGATTATGAGTTGATCACAGGTGTGTTATTATTTATGCATGTTATTTATACGTGTTACGTTGTTGCATATTTGCTCAAGTTGTTATGAGTTATGTCATTACAGATTTCATGTAAGTCAGTAAATTACATTACATCTGGTGGATCAGGTTGGTATATATATTTATTATTTTTATACTGATAGTTATTTGTTATTACTTTTAAGACCGTATACTTGTTGATTTCCATATGTTTATTTAGTTTATGTACTATCTTTCATATATCACTGAGTCTTATACCCACCACCACAAAACTTAGATTTCCTATCACCCATATAACAGGTAGAAGATTCCTCGAGTGCTCGGAGCTCCGCCAGCTAATCCCATTTCACACCGAGTATTTGAATTTTATTTCATATTGGTGTTCTATTATTTTGGATTGTACGTTTTGGATTTTATTCTATATCGATTCTGTATTTTGGTATATAGTTGTGTTATTATGTATTGATTTATATTATGTTTTCCGGATATGGTTGTGTCAAAATTGCACCAGTGCGTATCTGTGTCTTTGTATTTTTATTATATGTCAGTGATATTTTATTATGATATATGGTCTATGGATGTCAGCAACTATGTAGGCCTCTTATCGTATTGTATCTTATATTGTCACAAGAGGGCACTGTCTGATTGACAAACAAGTATACTCTCGGGGTGTGACAAGAGATCCTCCTATACTATGATTTGAATGTCCATAGTATGTGCCGGTAAGTGATCATGTCGGCCCGCATCCACAGTCATGCTCGTACTCTCCCTCAAAGTTTCCTGATTGGCTCACACCTGAAGAATACGTGGTCTATTATTTCCTCCTTTTGTCTATAGAATGCATCGCCTATCCTCCAGGTAGTCATGTCTGGCTCACACCGGAATCTTATCATGTGGTAGCAACAATAGTGTGAAAGCGTGGCTCGGCTATATATCTTCCTGCCACACTATCGCCACCCATGCCCTCCTAGGCCTAGCATCTCTGAAATGGTCATACGCCCACTTGACTCTCCCCTTGCTTTGCCTGAACCATGTGGTTAGGAGTTTCTCTGCTCTCACTAAGGTGCTAGTGGATTCTAGGATATCATCTCTGATAAGGATCAACTTCTTTATAAGTGGAGAATCCGTGTGTTTGGCTTGCCACTCCCAATACCTCCCTGTTGCATATATGCATGATGTACCCATCGAATCCATAATGTGTCATGCTTGGTTAGACACTTGGTGGTTGGAAGTCCAACAGGACGTTGGCAAGGTAGAAATCCAAGTGGGTCATGAAGAACTGAATACTTGGTGATGGAAAGTCCAACTAGGTGTTGATAAGTGTAAAGTTCAGGTAGGTCAAGGTTGACCATACACTTGGTACAAAGAAGAAAGTCCAAGCAAGTCAAGCAGGACCGGATGCTTGGTGTTGAAAAAGCCCTTGCAGGTATAGAGATCATATGCAAGGCAAGGAAAGTCCAAAGAGGTCAAGGAAGACCAAATGTTTGGTGATAGGAAATTCTAGTAGATCAAGATTGATCAAATGACTAGGCAAGTGAAGTACCGATAGGTCAGGATGATCATGCTTGGTAAGTGAAGTCCTGATAGGTCAAGGTGACTGGATGATTAAGCAAGTGAAGTTTTGGTAGGTCAGGGTGATCCTTAGCAAGTGATGTCTCGGTAGGTCAGGGTGACCGTGTTTGGCAAGTGAAGTCTCAGCAGGTCTGGGTGACTGTCCTAAACAACTGAAGTCTCGATAGGTCAAGGAGACTATGCTTGGCAAGTGAAGTCCCGACAGGTCAGGATGACTGTACTTACCAAGTGGAGTCCCGACAAGTTAGAATGACTGTACTTTGCAAGTGAAGTTTCGATATGTTAGGGTGACTGTGCTAAGCAAGTGAAATTCTAACAGATTAGGTGATTGTGTTTGGCAGGTGAAGTCCCGGTAGGTCGAGACGACCATACTTGGCATGAAAAGTCCTAGTGGGTCATGGTTGACCGGATGCTAAGCAAGGTAGGTTTTGATAGGCCAAGAGAGATTGGATATTGGACGAGAAAAGTCATGGTAAGTTAACATCAAGCGGATACTAGGTGAAGCGAGAGTTAGCTTAGGATAAGCTAAGACTGAAGGGTTAGTCGACTGTGTACTCAGAAGTCAGCGTTCACAAGTTATGTACTCGGAAAACTCGGATGAGTGCTCGGGCAGTTGACTAGTGGTCTTGATCAGTCGACTAATCAAGTGCTCAGGTGGTGAGAAAGCAACCATGCTCGGGGTGCTCAGGCGTTGGGAGTTGAGTGCTCAGGCGATGGAGAACTCAGCGCTCCAACGTGGGCGCTGAGGAAGTGATGCTCGGGCGTAGGCGCTAAGGACTTGGTGCTCGGGAAGTTCGTGCTCAGGACGAGGAATGGACAAGCGGTACTCAACAATAGGATTCACAGGGGGGGCATTCACAATGCTTCTGATCCCTTTTCTTGGGATCCCAGGGACCCGGGGCACAGCGGAAATACAAAATAATTAAAATTTCATGTCCAATAGATCCCTTTAGCCAAGAAGCACTTGCTTTTGACATAACCATAAAGAAATAAAGACCATACCTTTGATATTCTATTGAATCTGTCGAAACCATAAGCAAGACTCACATACCTTTCATCTATCGGTACCCATGCTAGAATCTCTCGAGACAACTTCTAAATCCCACGAGGTGTCGCCTTCGATCGGTGCTAGCCAAGCATGGACGCGATGAGGGAGGAGATGACAACACAACAATATTTTGGTAGAGAACGAGCAAACCAAGATTCGATTTCTAGACCTTTCATCAAGAGATCTCATGTTTAGGGCATCATAGAAGCTTTAAACCAAATCAATCTTGCCTAAAATATCATAACAATCGGAAGGGAAAAAACTAACCACACAAAACCCAAATTGGCGTCACCCGCGACACGATCGTGCTCTTCGGCATGGCCTAGCCGTCCATGACTACAGAGGGCTCCACTCATTTTACGTCTCTTGAGAAGTCATAGTGTGTGTGACCTAATAGGTTCTCGACTATGTTGGTTATTCATGATTAACTATTAATCATGAATTGATCATGAGTGACACCTAGTAGTACATCATGATCCCCAATTGATCGAAAAGTCTAAGTCGACTCTAGAATATTTTTGAACCCTTTAGCGGTTAAAGTTATTTCGTACTTTGTTTCTTTTATTCTTCTTATACCCACTTGATTCAAGACATGGTCTATGTACTTGACCCCACTAAAATGACTTCGTCATACCTAGCTCAAGTTAGTTTTTATGTTATGTCGATTCAAGTTACTTCCTTCATGTGTCCAAGAAGATCATTCTTCTTGACATGTGTACTTTGACCAAGGATTTCTTTGTAATAATCTTGATAAGAGGTCTAAAGTATACATCTCCTTTAATAGGAGTGGTGAATCCTCGGTTGACTATTCAAACATCTTCGATCACTTTGACTTATACTCAATCAACTCAGAGTGACACCTCCTATGGAGATGATTGTGAAGAAGTTAAAGCATAAGTCGTCATGATCAACATGACTTGAATACCTCAAGTCTAAGGAAGCTCGCACTCGGACTACAATGAGATCTTCATTGACATGAATAACCATATGAAGTCTCATAGAAGGTCACTCCAATGAATTAGTTACCCTAACTATCATCCACATATTCACTTTAAGCATCCATATGATTCCATTCAGTGAGTACCGAATGCTTGGATAAATCAAAGAACCTAACAGGTAGAAGTTGAATCGGTCTTCAATGTATAGTGATCTTGTGAGATTGGCGATCGGGTGTGGCTTGCACTTTAAGAAATCAGGCATGTATGTGACTTTGAGAGATCAGTTGTCCATGCGTTTGGCGAGATCAGGCTTCTCCAAAGATTATATTTTTGAGCTATCAGTTCAGGCTTAGAGGACTTGAAAATAGATTAGAAGGGAGTCGAGATGTACTTCGATGAAACTCCTACGATACTCAAATCATAAAGAGACTAAAGAAAATAGAGAAAAAGAAAAAAAAAATTCCTAGATATTACTCGATCCGTCTCCCTCTTTCCTTTACCCTTTTTATAGAGAGAGAAAGACATATCATTATGGAAATAAAATCAGAGATTGTATTTTTATGAAGATAAAATTGGAGATCACATTTTTATAAGGATAAAATTGAAGATCTTATTTTTATGGAGATAAAATTGTAGGATCGATCGATGTGTAGATGTTGTTGGCCGGCTAGAGGGGGGCGAATAGCCTAATACGTGGACGGTGGAATTTTCTCGTCAATTGCTCGTCTACGAATTCGTTAGCGCAAGCGGAAAGTATAAACAATAAAGACAAAGCAATAACAAGAATACAAACGCTAACAAAGGATATAACATGGTTCACGGCTACGCCGCTAATCCATGGTCCGATTCGTCTAAGGTGAATCACTCCTCAATCTATCCACTAGATCTCTCCTTTGCACAAAGCTAGGTGGAGGTAACCCTTTTTACACAAGGATCACTCTTCTACAATAGAATGAAGATTAGCACAAGTAGAAGAGTGGAAAACGTTTAGGGCACTTTGGGAGCTGTTAGGAGTTCAAGCATTAGACCCCCAAAGCCCCACACCCTTTCTCTTTATAGAGGAAGAGAGTTTCTTCCCGTTGACACAGAAGCAGTCGACTGATTTCCCTATCAGTCGACTGGTCCTGTAGTCGTTGCCCAATAACGGCTACTTTTCACGTTGGATTTCATTCAACGGCAACATCATCAGTCGACTGATCTTACCATCAGTCGACTGATAGACCATCAGTCGAGTGCTCGCGAGCTCGACTCCATGCATGCTGACCTTTGCCTCCATCGATCATTGTCATTCCATGGCGGTCGGTGATCATCTGATCGGCAACATATGACGATCGGCTGCGAGCTAAAACCCATTAGTCGGATACCAGTTGAACCCCGTTCGACTCAGAGCAGTCGACTGTCATTCCATGGCAGTCAACTGATGTCAGAAAATCTCATCCGACACTTAGCCAAATGGTCAAGTTTCACCTAAGAGTGCTACCCCTTCCCGGGTTACATTCGCTCACTCTCATCCCTCGAAGTCCCTCGCCTTCGAAGTTGTCTTCGTCCGGCCACGTCCCTCGGATGCGCCAAGCGCACGGCTCTGCAGCGTCATCCTTCGCGTCTCGCCCTGAAGTCTACTTCCTCCGACTTCACTCCAAGCTCCTCGTCCGACGGTCCCTCGGATGCTCCAAGCGCATGGCTTCCGCAAAGCCATCCTTCACCGACTCAAAGACGGAGTCATGAGATGTGAAACTCACCAAGGCTCCATGTGCGAATTACTAAGTCCTACAAGACTCCAATGCACATATCAAATCCACACATCCTAACTTAAACCCTTTGTCACACACATCAAAACTATATCAAGGATTGATTGCACTAACAATCTCCCCTTTTTGATGTGTGACAATCCGTTTAAGTTAGGTAAAACATTTGATAAAACTATTAAGGTAAGAAAGCATGTGAATAACATGATTAGCAACTCTCCCCCTTAATACATAAAACTCCCCCTAAATACAATTTCTCCCTTATTTAAACATATATATTTCTCCCCCTTTGACACCATAAAAAATAATCAACAAAGTTATACAACATGGCATCAAGTCTAGAGAAAAACATAAACCAAAAACATGCCTTAAAACCGTGTATTAGAAGTTGCTAGGCAGTTTTTCAGGTGAGCAGTTGACTGGTTCAGACTACCAGTCGACTGACACATGTATTTCAGGTTTTTCTGATTTTCGGGCTGAATTTCAGAAATGCATTAAAAATTCTACAAAATTCAAAAAATTATGAAATTTGGGGAACATATTTCTTGTAAGTATATTTATCAATGACAAATAGTTGTCCATGAAAAATCATTATATTTTCAAGTATTTGTCAAAAATCCAAAAACTTTAAAAACAACTAGGTTTTTGATCAAGTTTAACACCTAGTTTTGCTTTAAATTGTTTCAAAACATGAACACACAGATTTTATAGTAAAAAATTGTTTTGAAAACATATGAAATATCCAACCATGATCTTTGGGCAATATGTCTATGAATTAAACATAAGTCTTCCCCATGATTGATCTATTATTGCTATTTTGATACCTTAAATGACCATCTAAATGTCATAGGCATTAGTGGACATTTGTATCATCCTAACATCTCACTCATGCTAAGTTTTCAATCAAGGTAGCCTATGGTGAGTGTGAGATGCATCTTAAAGGTATTTGTATATACTTAACCATTATTTTCATGCAATTCTATCAAGGTTAAGTATCATCTTATCATTCCACATGATCATAAAGACATATATGGATAAATTTCACATTATTATCATGAAACAAATGTATTCATCAAATAATAATCATGCATTAGGTATCATAATAATAAGGCAAATATCACCTAAAGCATGATTTATCTATTTATAGGTGCATTATCATCACCTAACACTATTTCAAAAATATTGTCCCGCCATCCTAAGTCAACCAAAAATATGATATAGGTGAAATCCTTATGGTTGACTATCCTAGGGTTTTCCTAACCCTTTAAGATGGATTTAGGAACCCAAAACAAATTCTTGTCTATGGGGTTCACTAAAAATTTCTTAGGGATTCATTTTCTAGCTATTACCTTCTTTTTGTCTTGACCCCTAGCAATTAAATATTTATAGGCCTTTTCATTTTTATTTTCTTTATATCCTAGGCCTTTCTTTGTTGAAGCTTGCCCTTTGGCTCCCTATGATAATGTTAAGAGTGTAGGAGCCAATTGTAAACTTTTATAGGGCCTTGGTCAAATGATCTACCTTTTTTTCTTAGAGCCCTATTTTCCTCTATGCATGCATCATTAACATCAAATAGCATATAAAGATTATGTGGGCATGCATCATCATGACTAGAAGAAATATTTTCATTAATATTTAAGCATGTTTTTTCTAGTTTATTTTCTAAGTCCTTAATTTGATCTAGCATGTTCTTATTTTTCTTCTTTGCCCTAAACAAGTCCTTAGTGAGGCTAGAAATAATTGACATAACTTTCTTGGGGGAGAGATTTGTTACCTCACTTACCAAATCTTCTTCCGATGATAAGGATGTAGAAGAAGCTCCCCCTTCACTCGAGCTTTCCTCACTTGAGTTTGCTTCTTCATTTTCGGAGGAGGAGGAGTCTAAGTCGTCAAAAGCCATTAATGCCAAATTTTTGACAAAGACATTTTCTTCCTCGGATGATGATGATGATGAGGAAGAAGGGTCATCCCAAGTCCTTGCTTTTAGTGTCTTTGTCTTTCCCTTTTCTTTGACTTTCTTCTCTTCTTCCTTCTTCTTGCTCCCATTTTTCTTCTTCCTTTCTTCCTTCTTTCTCTTCTCCTCTTTGCTCTTGTTCAAGAGGGGACAATTATCCCTTATATGTCCTTCTCCTTGGCAATTATAGCAAATCACCTTCCTCCTTGGTCTTCTACTCTTATCATTAGATTTATTAAATTTAAAACCTTTTAATGCACGCCTTACCCTCCTTACCATATAAGCTTCTTCCGTGCTATTCATGGAGGAGGAGGAGGAAGCTTCATTGGAGGAGGAGGGAATCTCCATCTTTTTCTTTCCTTTGTTGGCTACCAAGGTCACTCCTCTTGAAGGTTGAATTCTTGGCTCTTCATTTATTTCTTAAAGTCTTGTTTCATGGAGCTCCATGGTTGAGAAGAATTCCTCCAAGGTGCTAACTTCTAGGTTCTTAGAGATGTAAAAAGAGTTCACCATTGAGCTCCATCTTGAGGACCGGGGAAAGACATCTATAGCCTTCATGAGCATGTCCCTATTTGAAAGCTTCTCTTCTACACTAGATAAACCGGTTATTATCTCTTTAAATCTAGAGTGTAGTGAGGTTACCTTTTCTCCTTTTTCTAATTTGATGTTTGATAGTTGGGAGCGGAGGAGGTCTCTCCTTGCAAGCTTGACCTCCGAGGTACCTTCATGAAGCTCTACTAGCTTCTCCCACATCTCCTTGGCACTAGAGCATTCCCCTATCCTATTCACTTCTTGTTAGGGGAGTACATTGTAGAGGTGATGTTTGACTTTTGAGTTTGCCAAGTACTCTTCCCTTTGCCTCTTGCTCCACCTTGATTTTTTCAATGGCTCCCCTTCTTCATCCCTAGGCATTTCAAAACCGTTTTCCATGATTAAAAGAATTTCGAAATCGGTTTCGAAAAATACCTCCATTCGCTTCTTCCACCAAGCGAATTCCCCCTCGAACTTTGGCGGATGAATATTGGAGCCGGCCATCTCTTGATGAAGTGTTTGTTGCGGCGGTTAGTCCTCGACAAACGACTTGGCTCTGATACCACTTGTAGGATCGATCAATGTGTAGATGTTGTTGGCCGGCTAGAGGGGGTGAATAGCCTAATACGTGGATGGTGGAATTTTCTCGTCGATTGCTCGTCTACAAATTCGTTAGCGCAAGCAGAAAGTATAAACAATAAAGACAAAGCAATAACAAGAATACAAACGCTAACAAAGGATGTAACGTGGTTCACGACTACGCCGCTAATCTATGGTTTGATTCATCTAAGGTGAATCACTTCTCAATCTATCCACTAGATCTCTCATTTGCACAAAGCTAAGTGGAGGTAACCCCTTTTACACAAGGATCACTCTTCTACAATAGAATGAAGATTAGCACAAGTAGAAGAGTGGAAAACGTTTAGGGCACTTTGGGAGCTGTTAGGAGTTCAAGCATTAGGCCCCCAAAGCCCCACACCCTTCCTCTTTATAGAGGAAGAGAGTTTCTTCCCGTTGACACAGGAGCAGTCGACTGATGTCCCTATCAGTTGACTGGTCATGTAGTCGTTGCTCAAAAACGACTGCTTTCCATGTTGGATTTCATCCAACGGCAACATCATCAGTCGACTGATCTTACCATCAATCGACTGATGGACCATCAGTCGAGTGCTCGCGAGCTCGACTCCGACATCGCCTCCATCGGCCGATCGCCAATATATACGACAATGATCGTAAATAAAACCCATTAGTCGGATACCAGTCGAACCCCGTTCGACTTAGAGCAGTCGACTGATGTCGGAAAATCTCATTCGACACTTAGCCAAATGGTCGAGTTTCACCTAAGAGCGCTACCCCTTCCTGGGTTACATTCGCTCACTCTCATCCCTCGGAGTCCCTCGCCTTCGAAGTTGTCTTCGTCCGACCACGTCCCTCGGATGCACCAAGCGCACGGCTCTGCAGCGTCATCCTTCATGTCTCTTCCTGAAGTCTACTTCCTCCGGCTTCACTCCAAGCTCCTCGTCCGGTGGTCGCTCGGATGCTCCAAGCGCACGACTTCCGCAAAGTCATCCTTCACCTTCTCAAAGACCGAGTCATGAGATGTGAAACTCACCAAGGCTCCATGTGCGAATTACTAAGTCATGCAAGACTTCAACGCACATATCAAATCCACACATCCTAACTTAAACTCTTTGCCACACACATCAAAACCATATCAAAGATTGATTGCACTAACAAAAATTAGAAATTGTGTCTCTGTGAAAATAAAACCAAAGATTGTGTTTTTTTAGAGAGAAAAGTGGAGATTGTCTTCTATCGTAATGAACTCAATCGTGACTTTGATGGGTGAGCTCAGTCCTGATTTAGATGGATGGACTTGAGTTTGATTAGAATTTTACTTCTATCTCAATTTAATTATTGATTTAACATTGACATATGACTAAGATATATTGCCTATATAAATCTCTAGGTATTTGTTTTTAAATCTGAAATATATCTAAACTTAATATTGTACATTTTTGCCATGCATAAAAAAAATTATGAAATAGTAAAATCCATCAAATTTATAAATTGGTCTTTTATCAAAAAAATAAAAATAAAAATATTTCTCCGTTTTTATTAATATTTTGCATAAGTGGTCCTTCGAATTCACATCGTCCCCCACGACACACCAGCATTCGCCGAAAGCAATGGGCCACGTGGCATTCCTCATTGGACAGCTCAGGCGTCGTCCACTCCGTGCCTGAGCGCCGCTGGCGCCGAGTCAATTGAGAAGAAAAAAAAAATGGTGACGTAAATAAAAATGACGTCACTACCATTTTTTTTAAAAACGAGTCAGACCGTATAAATCTTTTGAAGGAGTTAAATTAATTTATTTTTATATATAAGGCAATAATAAATGTATTTTTTATTTTAAAAAAAATTATGAAGGAGCGCTGAGAACGTTCTTTTGACAATTCGAGCGCCTTTTAAGTTTTTTTTTTCCCCACGGCAGGTGACTCAATTTTTGGTAGGTGACTACGTTGTGACAGCGAATGGGTACGAAAAATGCTTTCGGTTTCAAAATAGAAATTAAAAAAAATATAAAAGAAAAAGGGATAAGAACGCGGGGCAATTGAGGGCCCCACCCGCAGAACAAATAAAATGAACAGGGAAGAGAAGGTGGGGCAGGAAGCACCACCGCCCACCGGCCCAGTCGCCACCTGCCGTTGGTCCCCGCCGACGTACTTTCTTGCGACCATCCGATTCTTTATATTTACACCGTCATCAAATTGGCTGTTAATCATACTGGAAGGGAGGGTCTTTCGCCGCCACGTGTCCCTCTGGGTGGGAATGATGCGGGGTCGCTTCGGTGGAGGAGGAAGGCACGGTGGACACGGAGGTCAACCAGCTCGAAGCCCCCGCCTTAACGGGAACGGATGGCCACACGAAGGAGGGCTTGAAATGCGGGACCGCCGGCGGCGCCACCGCGCGGGAGATGATCTGCACCGTCACGTCCGTCTTCGGCCGCTCCGACGGAATCGGGTGGCTGCAGGCCATGGCGAGGAGGAGCAGACGGCGAGCGTCCTCGGGGTCGTAGTCCTCCCCCAGGCGGGCGTCGACGGCCTCCAGGATGCGTCCCTCCCGGAACAGCTTCCACACCCAGTCACAAAGGAAAATGAAGCCGTCGATGTCGCAGCGGGGGCGGCGGCCGCAGACGACCTCCAGCACCACGGCGCCGAAGCCAAAAACGTCGGACTCACGGGTGGCCTTGCCGGTGTGAAAGCATTCCGGAGCGATGTAGCCCACGGTGCCGGGGACGCCAGCCATCTCCAGCTCGGCGTAGGAAGTCTTGTCGGACTCGAGGGCACGCGCGAGGCCGAAGTCGCCGAGGCGCGCGTTGAAGTTGCCGTCGAGCATGATGTTGGAGGCTTTCAGGTCGCGGTGCACCACCCTCTGATCGTACTCGTCGTGCAGGTAGTGGAGGGCGGAGGCGACGCCGGCGATGACGTTGTATCGCCGCTCCCAGCTCAGTGTCGTCGTCGGCTTGCTGTTGGGCTCGTCGAACAGGTGGTGGTCAAGGCTGCCATTGGGCATGTACTCGTAGACCAGCAGCAGCATACTCTGGGTGTGACACCATCCTGCGATCCAACCTCAAAAATGTAAGGATCATTCCAAACAAATACGCGATTCGTCAATTTCTTGACATTCCATCGCTTCAGAAGAAGTGCTAAATGATCAGTCACGTTTTGAGATTATTGTCGCCATCAAAATGAGAGGAAAGCATTTTTAAAGAAATTTTGTCAGAATTCATAGCAACTTGGCAGCGATCGATGTTGACTGACTAATTAATTTGTGTTTGAGTTCAAAAAACAAGAAAAGAAAACACTGATAAATCGTCGAGAAAGACTTGGAAATTAAGCAAGCATAGAAGAACAGAGTCAAATGTTACATCGCCAGGATCCCATCTAGAGAAATGAGAAAAGTTAGATTAAAAGATTTTGCGGCAAAATTAAGAAACAAAATCGAAGTTTTTTTTTTTTTTTGGCGTAAATGAGCTCGAGGAAGCCCCAAAATTGGTAGAATAATTTGCAGCGCTAGTAAAATTAATGATCGAATCGTGTAAGAAATATAGTGAAAACGGGAGGAACAGAGCTGGACGATGAAACAGGGCAGGTAAGAAGTACTGACCAACAAGGGGGACGAGGTTCTTATGGCGAAGGCGGTTGATGATGGTGAGTTCCTTGAGGAAGTCGTTGGGAGCGCTGTGGCCACCTCGGGAGAATCGCTTCACGGCAATTTGCTTGTTCTCCCCAGGCAACAAGCCCCAGTAGACCTCGCCGAAGCCCCCTTTCCCCAGCTTCATCTTCTCGTCGAAATTGTTGGTCGCCTTGTCGAGGTCCTTGAACTCGAACTCCCTCGGCGTCCCTGGTAGGCTTTTCAGCGCCCCCAATACCGCAGCGCTGCGGCTACTGGAATCCGCATCTCTCGCCGCCCTCTTTCTTACCTTCAGCCCCACCCAAAGGCCTGCCGCGAGCAACATCACGAGCAATAAAACTCCCCCAACGATCGCGCCAATCTTCCACGGCGGCACGCCTTTTCGGCCTTCGGTTAACATCTGCACGGTCAGATTCCACGACAGCACGCGGTTGAGCTCGTAGTTCGTCCCTGTCGAGGCGGCGAACCCGAAGTAGAACTCCTGCTTCAGGTAAACGCTGAGATCGAGTGGCGCTTCGAGCACGGCGGAGGCCGGCTTTGGATCGCCGTCGATCGCCATGTAAACGTGCAAATAGCGCAGCGCACCATCGTAATCGATCCAGACGGTGTAGTTGGCGGAGACCACCGGCGCGATCAAAAAGTTCAAATCGGAGAATGTCTTTGTGGAGTTCACACCGTTGATGTCGAGGCCGATGTGGTTGTCGTTGGGGTCGCCCAGATCAGCCTGCCTGAAGGTGTCGAACTCGACAGCAACGAAGTTGTTGTCGGGGTTCCCGTTGTCGGAAGCATTGGTGAGTCCGAGAAAGGCACCGTAGCTCCCCGGTGGCGCCGGGCCGGCGTCGGAGGAGAGGAGGAAAGCCAAGCCCTCGCCTGGGGTCACGTTGTCGACACGGAGGACGTTTATTTTGAAGGAGGTATTGAAGGATAGGACCTTCTTAGCGGTGGCGTTGGAGGAAGAGGAGTCGATCTGCCAAACCTTAAAACGCCTGTTGTAGAAGACTCGCCCGGATTTATTGACGACGTAGCTGGAAGGGACGTTGAAGGTATTGGGGGTGAGCTGGAGGGCGCCCTGGCCGAATCCGGATTCGTTGTATGTCAAGAGATCGACCCCGTCGGTGGCCGAGACGAAGTTTGGGAAGCTGCAGGTGAAGTTGTCGTCAATATCGGTGACGATCTGAGAGTGGGCGCGGCGAAGGTGGAGGAGGAAGAGGAGGAGAACGGAGGAGGCGGCGGGGAGGCGGAGGAGAGGTGGAAGAGGGCGGCGGGCCATGTCCTTGGGAAGAAGGAACGGCGAGAAGGTGGACCGACTGCGGAGCAGGTTTCGTTGGAGGCTTCGTTTCGTTATTTAAATATTAGTCGAGACGAAATTTAGCAGAAAAATACAGGTCCGCCAAAAATGAAACTTTTACATTTCGCCTCCTGAAAGTTTCTCAGCTTTTAAATACCGCCCAGATTTTTTATGCCGTTTTAAAAAATAAAAAATAAATAAAAGAAAAACGGTCTCCGTGATCTCCGCCGAGTTATCGGGTATTTTAAAGGGCAAAACTAAAAAACAGTACACTCTATTTTATTTTTTATTTGTTTGGCTCGGGTCTTCTAAAAAATATTGAAATCGTCGAATTAGCGATTCTCATCGATTTGTTTCACGATCATTACGGCAAGATAAATCACAGGATCTTATGACTCGTTGGCGTGACAAGTAAGACACGCCGAGTCATCCAATCTGTAGAACTTTATACCTCTTCCAAAATCAATCCATGTCACTTCTTAAACACCGTCGTATCTTAGCCACCACGTTATTCTCGTGGAGACTATTAGACTTAGGTTTTCGATCTTATTAATTCTAAAATTAATTGATTCGGTATCATAGATTTTCGATGAAATATTAAATAATTCTTAAATAAAATATATTTTATAAGCCACTCAAAATGTATCAAGAAAATACTCTGGCTCATGACTCAACAACTAAGTTCGATGATGTGTTTGTATCGTCTCTATAAAATAGATCCGACGTCAAATATATATTTTATCCGAAAAGATAAATTTTAAATCTGCACATGATTTATAATTATCTGACTAAATTTTTCTAAAGTTTAAAATTGAATTTATTCCATAAAAAATAAAATCGTATTATTTTATGAAATATTGATATAGTTTTATTGGGCACCGTGCCATGAGAGCACGGTACACTCTATTTTTTTTTAATTAATGTTATTGTCTAGATTTCATCAATTAATTCTAAAAATAATTCATCTATGTGATAAATTAAATATCAGTGTTTAATACTCTAATTTATTAATTTAAGAAAATTTTAACCATAGTGTTAATCTCATAAATTTTTCGTTAAAATCTCACAAAATGTAAATGCCATCACTAGCTACTGGTCGTATTATGATAATTTTAAAATATCAAAGGATATTTTGAAAAAAAAAAGGATAAATTTCATGAGATAGAATAAAATTTGCTAAAGAATAAAATGGTCATCCTTTTGTATTATATCGTGCAAAGAGGAAATTTCTCTTCCCCGTATTTTATTATACAATATATATATATATTATATTAATCATCCAATTTTGTCCATCAAAATCACCCTTTCGTATTATAGCAGCGTCAAGTGATTTTTTAAAAAACAAGCATTTCTAAAAACATAAAGAGATGGGAAGAAATTTTATCATTAAATTATAATTTAAATTGGGCCAAGATTAAAATGTATTTGGATAAATTTGTAAAGCAAAATTACTTTAATTTGATTAAATTATTACACTTGAAGCATTATTATATTATTTAATTAAAATAACCTTAATAATATTATTGTAGCGGCGTGTAATAATTTTATCCAAAGCTATTACAATTTATAGCAATTTTAATCATATTTTTTTAATCTGAAACAATTTGACAAAATTTGGTTTTGTCATTAATAATTCCTTAATAATATTGATGAACTTTGGAAGAATAGAATGGAGCTAAAATAATTCCTTTTTTTTTTTTTCAAAATAACGCGGCCTTTTACATCTTATTTGGGAGGAAGCTAGAGAATATTCATTAATAAAAGAGGAAGAGAAGGGAGGGTTAAAATTTTCCTTCCCTTCTCCTCCCCTTCCTTACGTTCCAATTTAAGAGGTAAGAATTCATGAGTAAGAAAGACTCTTTAAAACTCTTTTCTATTCTTTACCCTTTCTTCATTTCTTTCCAAACAAAATTAAAAATTTCTAACACAGACGAGATATCAGGATGATGCTAAAAACTTTCCATGTGTGAGGTTAGAATAGTGAGGTACAGAGAGAATCGAATAAGAAGGGAGAATTCACAAATAAAAGAGGACCCACCTCTATGTTTAAACAAAATCAAAATAAACTTTATTAATCAAAAATAAATCTATGAATTACAAAAGTCTAAATTCATTTTAAATAGGCTAGGGAAAGAGAAAGTTTCTTAACAAGTAAGAAAGTTAAAAAACTAAACAAATTTAAATAAAAATTTCTTAACATGTAAGAAAATTAAACAAACTTAAATAATTTTTTTTAACGAAACAGAAAAGAAAATATAAAAATTTTAAACTAAAATTTTAAAATTAAACATAAAATAAAAAAATATTAATAATAAAATATTAATGAAATCCTAAATAGTGACGGTAGCTCGCTACGACTATGATTTGATCCATGGTTAGGCCGTTGTGGGAACCACGACCGTGGACTGGTCCACGGTCAGGCCATGGTGAGGACTACGATCGTGGTGGGGAACAGGGATAGGTCGTGGTCCTTGTTGGAGGTCCCATGTCAAGCCATAGAATGATCCACGACTGTTGTGGTGACTACGGATAGACCATGGTAGCCTCTAGGAACTCTTTTATATCTTTTTTCGATCTAAAATAAAGGATATATCTATCAGAGGGTCATGGAGGCGTTGAAATCTTTATTTTGAGACTCAATTTCTCCTCATCATGATTTAGAGGAAGGCGAGATCACATCTTATGATAAAAAGTTAATTAAACTGTTGGATACACCTGCATCAGTGACCCGAGATTGAAAAGAACTCGACCTCGAGTTCGAACTAGTGATATCTCCCTTTTTGGCATAATGAATCATGCTTTCTTGGGTGTCCTCGATCTATTAACTTCATCACCTGTTGCCTGGGCATAGAAAGGAAAGAAGAGGAAGATACCAAAATAAAAGTGGGATTCCCTTGTTAGGATACTAATTTAATCTGTTGACCTTCGACATAAGCGTTCTTCCAACTATCGTGGATAACTTTGCGATCATGGTGTCAATGTGGATTTAATAATATTTAGCATGTACCTATAGCTTCAATCTTAGGGAGGAGAAGATTCTTTTTGAGCAGTTAGTGTCTCACGATCACCTCCATAAAGTACCTTATCATTATCGTAGACGCCTATGTATTCTTCAACCACTATGTCGTCTTCATCGTAAAAGCTATTGTCTCCTTCAACCTATATGCTCATGTCTTCTTCAACCGATATGCTCATGTCTTCTTCAACTGGTATATTATATTCATTGTATCCATCCTCGTACATGGCCTACTGGAGCTCCATTATGCTCTGCTTTGATCCAGAATAATGCACACTCATATTAAGAGGCATGAGCATATCGTGTTGTTATAAATACACCTGCATCAAACTCCCGGGTGATACCGCTGTTATCTCTTCTCTATGAACTATATATGTTAAATACTGAAAAATTTAAAATATTAAATTAAATGGCCAAAGAATTAAGGAAATAATCCTGGAAATTTTTCGGGATTTTTAGGGAATTTTAGGAATTTTTCTGGATTTAAACGGACTCCGTACGAGATTTTTACGGGGATAAAATAAATAAGCTTTAGAGGGGTCTATTTAAAGGGGATAAATACACGGAAAACCTAATTTCTATTTCCCTTTTTTCTTTTCCCTGCCGCGCCATGACACTCCTTCGGCAGTTCCTTCACGCGCCCTCTTCTTCTTCCTCGTTTTCTCTCGCGCGAGCCGCTTCCGCCCGACGCCGCCAGTAGCCCGACGTCGGCGCCCTCTTCTTCGCCAGCGACGCCTTTCCTCGAGCCGACGCCGTCCATAGCCGCAACCCTTGTTTGCGTTCCCGCGAGCACCGCCGCCCGACGCGAGCTCGTTGTCCACCGCAGCATGCCGGATCCCCTCCTGCCGCGCCGGCAAGACCGGTTGTTACTCTGCGGCCGGCGGATGCCCTTCGGCCGCTGCAGCCACCGTACCGCCACCGTTTCTTCCCCTTCGCTGTGATTTCTGGCCGGAGGTTGCCGGAGGAGACTATTAGGGCATCGGCAGGTCCTCGTTCCGGTGAACCGAGCGGTTTGGGGGAAATTCCATCGCAGGTATAACATGAACTAGTTTCTTCCTTGCCTGCCGGTTGTTTGATTTGGTTGATTAGGGGGCTGTAAAAAAAAAATTGGGAGGTTACTGTTGAAGGAGTCGGTTGTGGGGTTCTTGACCACGTAGTGGGCTGCGAGTTGGGGATATTGGCTATCGATGGAATTTCTAGGGCGGGTGAGCTTGATTGGTCGATTTGGGTTGATTCCGGTGTTATTCGGTTGATCGGTATGATATTTGGAGGATTAGGAATTAATTGGGTTATGAAGGAAATCGATTAAGTATTCGATTTATCGGTGAATTATATTTTTGTGCTTAACTATAGTTATGCTATATGCAGGTTTCGGTCACGAGGCAGGTCCCTAGTCGTGACGATTTGGTTCTTTTTGTGGATATATAATCAGGCGGGTATTTTGACTTATCTTTTAGATATAGTCAAGTTGATATGTTAGTTAGGATAGCTTTCAATAATTTTCATGCTTATATGCCTAGTATGTTTTTGTGCCTATTGATACATGCATTAGATAGGATAGGATTTTTTGTCTTCCCTGTTTATTTGGATCATAGTTACTTGGATTATGGATATGTACATATTGATTGTACATATTATTCGGATAGATATTTTGAGTAGGATTGACATGCTTTAGTATCATGCACCATCTTGCATGATTGCATCTTTTGACAGGTTCCATTATTGTTGAGCCGCAGCCCGATTCATGGCCTTGGGTTAGTGGTACATCGTGTGTGCGATTGCTCTGTCGAGCTCCAGTTCAGTCCGCCTGGGTAGCGATGAGGCAGCGTGGTAGCGGGCAGGGATCCCTCCTCTGGTCTATGACACCGGGAGATGAGAGCTTAACTCCCCCACTATGTTTGGGGCAGGAGGATAGGTGTACTCCGACAGCATCCTGTCCACTCGGTCACTCAGGAGCAGTGATGGCAGAGTGCACAGTTGTCATAGCCCTACCCACTCGGCTTCACCATCGCGTGTGAAGGAGGCGGCCGATCGGGGTGACCATGTCATATGCACGGCATGCATTTTTGCACGGATTGCATTTGTATTGTGTTTGCTGCATTATTGTATTGATGCCTTGGATGTTGCATATGATTGTCATGCATACATGATTCATATTCATATATGATGATGACTTTATCTCTTATAATAGGGCACATGCTCCTATATCAGGGTAGGAGATTCAGGTGAGTACAATCCTTTTGCATTTATTTCTTGCTTACCATATATATGAGACTGTACTGACATGATTAGTATTGTTAGCTATATCTTGCTGTTCATATCGACAAATATCCGCTAAGTTCTTTGAACTTATCCCGTGGTTTTATATTTATTTCAGGATGATCTTTGTCAGAGAGTCAGTTTTATTGGTCTTATGGTTTTTGATTATTAGTTTTATGGATTGGGATTTTATTGGAGGATATGTTTATGATTTATGTTTGGATTGTATACCGGTGGATGTTTTGGTTATATTTGTTATGTCCTTGTGGACTTATATTCGGTTTGTTTTGGTTGTATGTTCCTGCTCAGATGGCAGAAGGGGTAGGTTGATGGCCTGAGGCCTCATATTATGTATATTGTGTTGTGATTGGATTCCGGTCGTGTTGACCGATGTATAGTGGTCGTGTAGGCCTTGTATAAAAATTGGTATTGTCACCCGCGTCTGAGATCGCTAGATTTTTAAATGTGGGACTCCTGGGCGTGACAATTTATTTGGTATCAGAGCGTAGGTTTCCGAGTTCCTTAGGGTCTTTGGGTTTATGGAGTTCACCAAGTTTGGCAGGTTAACTGGGTATTTTCGGAGTTGTACGGATTTCCGACGATTTTTATGTTTCGAAAATTCGAGGTATTATTGACGAAGTCAATATGGGGGATTTGGCGGCGACAGGACATCTCCAGACGGCTAACAGGTAAATAAATTCTAGAAAATTTTCTAGATTTAGTGCATATTTATATTGGTTATGCGATTATATCATATTTTGTCTAGTATTGTTCTAACATTATATCCTCAGTAGATTAGATTTTTTAGGATTGCTGGTTTATCGTTAGCATATGGTTATTAACTGCTATTACTGCTATACGTAACTAGTTATCATTGTGATATAAATGATTAGATATCATTGGTAGATGTTTACCTCTTAATTTTTGGACTAGTATTAGAATGAGACTAGTTGAATATGACTGAGGTGGATAAATTCGTAGAAGGTATATATATAGGTTCTTTGACTCTCAGATCCTAGTGCATGAGGACAAGATTACATTGCTTACGTAGTTTAGGGTATATATAGGCACCTGATATTTTATTTAGTATTGCCTTGACTTTGTTCTGGCATGACCCTTTAACTATACCCTAATTAATTTCGGCTATTGATTGCCATTGGTATGACTATGCTGTCGTTTATTAGACAGCGTGTTATATGTTTTTATGATTATATGTTTTTGCGGTGGATACCATGATTAAGACTAGTAGAGGTAGAATAACTTTGATGAGGTTATTCTGTAGGAGCGGATTTCAGGAATGAAACAATATTAGTGGAACCCTAAGTGTTGGAACCCTAGGCGTAATAACCCGGATGTGCTTAATGATATATGGTTATCCATTTACTGTTTCAGTGATATGGTGATCGGACTAGTAGAGTTCGTATGGTTAGGATGCGATTAATCCTTAGAGGGTATATAACGTTGTTTATATTTATCGGCTGTCAACAATATCACCCATTCGTGGTTGAGGAAAGTTACAGTAGAGTTTCCCTAAAGGGGATTTTGTGTATTTGAGGTCGAATAGGTCTCCCATGTATGGTTGAGATAATCTACTGTAAGGTTATACTCTTGCGTTATTCGTTCAGAGTTGGTGATAATCGAATTCGTATGATGAATGTAGCAAGATAGCTACTTTACATCTTAAGTACCCATGAGATCTATTCGTGGTTGCATGTTACGACATGCATGATTGAACTGGTAGAATGATATAATTTAGGCTTAACCCTCTTGAAGAGCTTGATAGTAGATTTGTAGTCCTTATTGGCCTTGATAGACGCTTTCTGTTAGCTGGGATGAAACCCTATGATTAATCGTCCCGACGTGTTTATGAGTGAACTGGACTTATGATTTTTATTGACCTGGATAACCGGATCATGTTAGAAGGGTTGGAGCCCTAGAATTACCCATCTCGACTTATTTATTTATTAGTTGATGATCTTTACCGACTTTGGTAAATATTTCATTTTAGAGGTGTTGAAACCCTCGCTTGACCGCCTCAATGGGTTTAATTGTAGATCGATGATCCTTATCGATTTTGATAGACGTTCTATGCTGGATGTATTGGATAACCCTAGGCTTAACAACTTAGGATAATCGACTGCTCACGCAACCTATTAATGGTAGTATGCTAGTGCGTGCAGTCAATAACTAAATATTTATATACTGCTTGTTTACCCACGAGTCTCATTCGTGGTAGCATGTGGTTGCACGTAGACAGTGCTGAGTATATTGATTGTTGACACATGGGTTACGTTCGCGGTAGTTCATAGATAGTTCCCTTTTTGTGTGAGAGCCACGAGGCTTTGTCGTGGTATCTGGATGTGCACTGCTTGTTGCAGTGGTTGTGTATGTTGCGGGTATATTTGTTATACCGCTGACCAGGATGGTAGTAGTGGTACTCTGAGGGTTGGGTTACTTTAGTTTGTTCCCTGTGACTTCCATTATGTGCATTATGATAATGCACTATGGTCTATACATCCACAGAGTGGTTGTACTCACCCTCTCCTCACTTATCCTTTAGATTAACTGATGGAGGACGTGTCCTGTTGACCTACCTTGGTGTCGCTCAGAGAGTTCTTTGTCGTGCTTGTCTCCCTGCATCGCCGGGATGCCGCTTTGTTTACTTTATCGGTGTTGCATTTTGATTATGCACTTTGGATTTTTTGTCGCAATTTGATTTGGTGTCACAAAACTATTTTACTTTAAGTGATATATGTTTAGTCGTGCATGCATGCAGTTAATAAAATATTGATATTTCTATAATTATTTCGGGGTTTTTACCAGATCTGGTCCATGGATTTCGGAATATTGTCACTTAGGGGTTTCTTTGTCATTTGGATGACGGATATGCCCCCAGGACGTGACAATTTTATTAGTTTACGGTTTTGGTTTGTGGGTTTTGTGTTTCGAGGATTTGATTTCCCTTGGATTTTTGGGAGTTCTCGGGTTTTGGGACCAGGCGAGCTGAAGGATATCTTTGAGCTATAGGAAAAGTATTGTCTTTAGTGGTTACTGTACTTTAATGGTTAGGAAAAGTATTGACTTAGTGAAATTGCCCCTACTCATGGTCGTGGACGAGTTCGACGACGTATTGATCTTGAGGAATCTAATGATGATTTCAGAGGTACGGATTCTTTAGAGGCGCCGACTGATGTCGAATTAGGAAGCTAGGGATTTGGCCTGCTAGCCACCAATCGGAAGGACAAGGAGTAAACCCCTCAGAGAATATCAGTCCCTACTATTAGTGGTTTGGTTATGAATTAGGCGTGTATACTTACACTGGTCAAGACGATGAAAGATCGTTTTACCTTATTATAGGAGGTGTTGGATGGGATATTTATCCGTCCCAGAATTTTCCAGAGAAGATCCGGAACTCTTTGTTAAAAGAGAGATGAACCTTTGAGATTATGCATCGATTATCGATGATAGAATGCGGTAATTGTGGAAGGAAATGAATATCCTTCATAGTGGATAGAGGATCTATTTAGATCAGCTATAGGACATCGGTGTATATACTCTAGAATTGATTTATGACTAGTGGGTTGATATGGGTGTCATACAATTATCGTTGTCATTGGGATGATTGTTATATCATTAGCCTAGAGTAAAGAGAATGCAGGTTTGTAGCGACGACAATTTCATACTTGGTATGAATTGTATGAATCTATGAGTATCTTATTAGACTTACTGATGACTTAGTCGTCTAGGGATTTGGGAAGTCGTGTATTCTGGACACGATTGGATCAGTTGTGGTCGTTGGAGTTGCGCACTCAGCCATCGTAGATGGTGGTTTCTTGGTATTGTTTTGGTTATTACCATAGATATGGATAGGATTCTCTAGCGGTACTACATCGCTGACTGGTTGGATCAGGAATGTGATGGAATTTACTTGGTCTGAAGCTTGTGAAACTAGTTTCAGGGCTCAGACGATAGTTGATTTTTACGCCAGTGTTGATTAATCATGCTGGTGTGGAAAGAAGGGTAGAGTACATGGATGCATCATTTCGGGGATCGGAGCGATTCCGATGCTATTGAATAAGACGTATCCTAAGCTTACGACAGTTAAGGAACTGCGAGATAAGTCATATATATGACGTGGACTTCGCAGTGATTATGTTGTTTTTCAACGGTGAGGAGCAGAAATACTCATGGAGTTTTGGCTAGCTACTGGATAGCTACTGTAGAGTAGCTGGAACAGGAACGGTTGTAACAAGGAAGTTTGGTTGAGATAGCCTCCCATGCACTTACAGAGTGTGTGGTGGAGTGGATTGTGGATGGTAGATTAATTACCTTCTTTGACTCCGAGGAGGATAATGGTTTTCGGAGTTGCATTTGTTTAAGGAATAGATGCTTCAGGAAATTTCGATTTCGGAATGGAAGTGGAAGCATATTATTATAGATGTTGTGGTGGGTTTGCCTAGGACACATCAAGGCCATGACACGATTTGGGTAGTCGTTGACCGACTAACCAAATCCGCGCACTTCTTAGCGATTCGGAAGACTAACTCTTTGGATCGTTTGACAGAGTTATATTGTCGGGATATCATCAAATTGCATGGTGTTACTGAGGCCTCCGCAGCGGAGTAAAACCCCATTACCATTTTGCCATCACAGTTGAGAGCTCTGGTGGACGACGCTGTTACTGAGGCCCTCGCTAGAGAAAGAAGAAGGACCGAATATCTTCATCCTCATTCCGGTGAACCTTCTTCTCGAGGCCCACCCCCAGAAATGCCTCCTCCATCTCGTGCAACCATTAATATTGAAGTAGTGCCTGGAGGGAGAGCACCTCAGGATACTATACCCTCACCCAGACTCGATGGGAAGAACAGGGTGAAAGTCGGTCGACCAGGCCTCCAGAGGTTTATGAGCCCAGTCCTTTTACCATGGACATCCTCTCTGAAATCCCCCCCATCCTACTTCCGGAATCCCCAAGTAGATAAGTATGATGGCTCGACGGATCTCGAAGAGCATCTATCGCAGTTCGATGGAGCGACCTCGCTCCACTGTTATACCGACACCCTCAAGTGCCGAGTCTTCTGAACCGCCCTAACCGGTTCGGCACAAAAATGGTTTAATACTCTGCCCCCGGGATCCATCACCTGTTTCGCAGATTTTCAGGAGATGTTCAGCCGTGAGTTTGTCAACTGTAAGGTGTATAAGCATGATGCCTCTATCTTGATGCACATCACGCAGGGGCCCTCAGAATCACTCAGAGGGTATCTTCACCGGTTCACCTCTGCAGCTAAGGGTATTCCTTCCACAAGATCAGAATCTTTCAGAGTCGTCATTCCGCACGAGCTGAATGAGGACCCCTTCCTCAGTTCCCTTTTAAGACAGTCTGCTAACAACTATGAGGAGCTGCTAAGTCGTGCAGAACAATTCATCCGCGAGGAGGAAGGACTGAAAGTGCGGAGAGCTGAACGTGCTGTCGCAGCAGCCCCAGCCGAAAGAACTCGCCCCGTCGCCCCTCAAGTACCCCCTCGTCGAGGATATGCGTGACCCCTTCGACTGGAGGCTCCTAGGCCTCGGTTATTGTTACAGGGCGCTCGCCCTGCGCCGCCATTACAAATTACGGCCGCTGAGGCACCTCCTCCCGCGAGGACTTGGAGGGAGCGGGAGATGGAATTCTATAATCAGCAGGGTCTACTGCAGCGACCCTTAGGATATAGGGGGATACCACGTAACCCCCCCCCCCCCCCGTCCCATTTTTCTGCCAATATCATATGGAGTATGGCTATGCTAGTGACCGATGTTTCAAGCTACAAGAGGAGCTAGAGCGCCTCCGAACCGCATACCCACAATTGCGGTTTCAGACAGGAGGGCCAGCACGGCGAGGGCAACGACCCAATACGGCCCGCCCAGGGTCGTATGATCAACAACCGCAAGTTACTTTCTCCCAAACGCCATCCCAAGAGGTTGTTTCTCAAGAAGGCCCATCAGGTGAGGGCCCCTCATCCAATCTAAATAATGCTCTCACACGGGGGGTTATCCATGTCATAGTCGGAGGACCCACTGACGGGGACTCTAACCGGGCGCGGAAGTCATACGACCGTCTCATGGAGAGCCTAGCCATCATCACAGACCAGACTGTTCAAACCGCACCGCCCGTTTCATTCGGGCCGGAAGATCTCCAAGGTGTCCTACTGCCCCACATGGACACTTTAGTTATCCGAATATCCCTGGCCAATTACGAGGTGGCTAGGGTGCTGGTCGACTCGGGAAGCTCTGTCAATATCCTCTTTCAGGAGGCTTTCGGATAGATGCAGCTGGGAAATGCCCAGCTAGAAGATGTGGCTACGCCCCTCTTTGGGTTCGCAGGGCATGTGGTCTACCCCACAGGACAGATTTCATTGCCCCTGACTCTGGCCGTAAAGCCCAGCCAAAAAACCAGTATAATCCCTTTCCTCATCGTGGACGCTACGTCCACTTATAATGTCATTTTTGGTCATCCTTTCCTTACTATTTTTCAGGCGGTGACTTCCCCGTATCACCAGAAGTTGAAATTCCCAGTTGGACAGTTGGTGGGGGAAGTCCGAGGGGAACAGAAGACCGTCAGAAGCTGTTATGTGCAGATGGTTCGGGATGACCAGAAGAAGACCCAAACTGATGATCTCAAAGGGAAAGCTATCATCATTTCCGATGTTTGCGTCCTGGAAGAATCCCCCCCCCCCAAAGCAGACAAAATAGAGGAAGGAGAGCTGGTGAAAATAGCTCCAGGAAAAACCACACGGGTGGCGCAGCAGCTGGAGGCCAAGGAGGAGCTGGTGGCCTGCTTAAAGAAGAACCAAGACATCTTTGCCGGAGATGTGCATGATCTCACGGGGATTAACCCTCGTGTGGCTGAACATCATCTCAACATAACCAGAGGAGTTCGACCCGTCCAACAGAAGCGGCGACATTTTGGACCTGAGAAGGACAAGGTCATAGCTGAAGAAGTGGACAAATTATTAAAGGCAGGTCATGTGAAGGAAATCCAATTTCCCGAGTGGGTTTCCAATGTAGTCTTGGTCCCCAAACCTTCTGGGCAGTGGAGGATGTGTATTGATTTTCGTGATTTGAATAAAGCGTGCCCTAAAGACTGCTACCCCTTGCCTCGTATTGATCAGTTAGTAGATTCTACGGTAGGGTATGAAGTGGTGTCCCTGATGGATGCATACCAAGGATACCATCAAATACCCTTGGCTAAAGAAGATCAAAAGAGGATTAGCTTTGTGACGACAGGAGGGTTATAAGCCTATGTGGTAATGCCCTTCGGCTTAAAGAACGCAGGGGCAACCTATCAGCGACTCATGGATAAGATTTTTACGGAGCAGAAAGGAAAAAATGTGGAGGTTTACGTGGATGACATCCTAGTCAAATCAAAAACCACTCGGGATTTGGTCAAGGATTTAACTGAAACCTTCGCTACATTGAGACGGTATAATATGAAGCTGAACCCTAGAAAATGCCTATTCGGAGTAAAAAATGGAAAATTCTTGGGGTATATAGTAACTAAGAAAGAGTTGTAGGCTAACCCTGAGAAGGTGTAAGCGCTGTGCAATATGAAGTCACCCACTAACTTGCGAGAGACTCAAAAGTTGGTGGGCAGGATTATTTCCTTATCCCGGTTTATAGCTAGATCGACGGACAAAGGGTTACCTTTCTTCAAGATTCTGCATAAAGCTACCAAATTTCAGTGGGACGATCAATGCGAGCAGGCTTTCCAGGAGTTGAAGAAATATTTGGCTGGGCTCCCACTGTTAGCCAAACCAACAGCTGGAGAACCATTATGGATGTATTTGGCTGTCTCGGAGGGAGCTATCAATTCGGTTTTACTGAAACAAGAAGGTTCTCACCAACAACCTATTTACTATACCAGCCACATTCTGAAGGAGGCTGAATCCCGTTATACAGAGCTAGAGAAGCTGGCATATATTCTAGTTCTGACTGCCCGCAAATTGAGACCGTACTTTCTGGCTCATCCCATCACTGTTTTAACTCACAGTGAACTGGGTAAGGTCGTTACTAAGCCCAACTTCTCCGGAAGATTGGCCAAATGGGTGGTAGAATTAAGTGAGTATGATATTCACTACCAATCCCGAACCGTTATCAAGGCCCAAGCGCTCGCGGACTTTCTGCCGAAGGTACCTTGTGGCTCGGAGGATGGTTTGTCGACAAAAGATAAAGGATCAGATGCATGGAACATATTTGTCGACGGTTCTTCAGGATCTACGGGTAGTGGTGTCGGTGTTTTGTTAATTTCCCCTGATAAAGTGGAGACCCGCATAGCCGTACGCCTAGGGTATCGGACATCCAATAATGAGGCGGAGTATGAAGCTATTCTAGCAGGATTGCAGGCTGCCAAGGCGGTAGGGGTCTCTTCAATTATAATCCATTCGGATTCCCAACTGGTGATATCACAACTTCAAGGTTCTTTAGTGGTTCGGGAAGAAAGGTTGCACAAGTATTTGAAAGCTTTCGAGAAAGAAAAGACTCAATTTCAGCAAGTCCTATTAAAGCAAATTCCAAGGGAGAATAACGGGAAGGCAGATGAATTGGCTCGGGTGACTAGCGCTATGGAAGGAGAGAAATCATTGGAAACGGTCCATGTGGAAATCCCTACTTCCCTAGCGATATGCAATGTGGAGGAAGCGGCACCCGAACCAAACCCAATCCCTGATTGGCAGACCGACATCATAGCTTATTTACAGCATGGAAAGGTCCCTGAAGAAAAAGGAGCGACATCTACTTTAATGTGCAGAGCCAGACGATTCACCCTCTTAAATGGAGACTTATACAAGACGTCTTTCGGACGACCCTTATTGAAATATTTAGGAAGTGAGGATGCTGAATGGGTACTCCGGGAGATTCATGAAGGTTGTTGCAGTAATCATCTGGGGGGAAGAGCTTTAGCAAGGAAGGTCCTGTTAGCAGGATATTTTTGGCCTACCCTCCAGCAAGATACCGCTCGGATAGTGCAAAGTTGCCCAGCTTGTCAAAAGCATAGCAATCGGTCCGAGTGGCCGACTAAATTAATGAAAGTTGTGGTCGCTTCATGTTCTTTTGATCAATGGGGAATGTATATAGTGGGTTCGATGCTTGTGGCACCTTTACAGAAGAAATTTTTATTGGTGGCCGTAGATTACTTCTCCAAGTGGGTGGAAGCAGAGTCTCTTGCCAACATTACCGAGAATGCTGTAATCCAATTCCTATGGAAGAACATTGTTTGTCGGTATGGTATTCCTCGGAGGATAGTTAGTGATAATGGACGATAATTCCAGGGCAAAAAGATTAAAGAATGGTGCCAACGTCTCAATATTCAGCAAGCCTTCACTTCGGTAGCCCACCCTCAAGCTAACGGGCAAGTCGAAGTCACTAATAGGATTCTCATTCAAGGGTTGAAGACTAAACTGGGGGCTCAGAGGGGGAACTGGGTGGAAGAATTGCCCGGAATCCTGTGGGCCTACCGAACCATGCTAAAAACTGCAACAGGAGAGACTCCTTTCAGTTTAGTATACGGGAAGGAAGCTGTTATTCCGGTCGAAGCTCTTCGAAGTAGTGCCCGAATAGAAATGTACGAGCCGGAACAGAACCAAATTATTCGAAGCACTGAGTTGGACTTGGTGGAGGAAAAGCGGGAGACGACACGGAGGTGAGCGGAGTTTTACAAGCAGAGAGTGCAGCAAGCCTTTAATAAGAAGGTGACGCCTCGAAGATTTCAGGAGGGGGATTTGGTTCTGCGTAAAGTTAATCCCGCTGGAGATCCTGGAAAGTTAGCTCCAAACTGGGAATGACTCTAAGAAGTAACGTGTCGTGTGGTGGGGTCAGCATATTATTTGAAAGATGACTAGGGCAAAGAATTTTCGCGACCCTGGAACGCCATTCATTTGAGACCTTTTCACACTGTATGAGGAGTGGTGGGTAGAAGAAAAGGAGTTGTGAGGCTCTCGAAGGAGTGTATTTCATAACTGGTTGTATTAATTAGCTGTGTAGCAAACCCAAGTTTGATTGATGAGTCATTTACAGTCGTGTTACAGTTCCTATAATAAACTATGAAAGAGAAAACAGGATGAAGAAGGGAGTCCTGTTCCGGAGCCATACGAGTCATAATTTGAACCGGTCGGGAGGATAGCGTCGAAAGCCAGCTTCCCAATTTAAAGAAAAAGTAGGATAGCTTATGGGAGGAAGTCCTTGATCAACATATTGTCGAACCGCTTCGTTAAACCCGTCTTGATATGTGGCGCGCAGCAAGATAGTTAACCGCTCCTGCCGATTCGGGTGGTCAGGACTCCGGTCACTGTAGAGTCTATGACATTTTTCTTGTTGCTCCCGGAGAGCTCTGCTCATGTCACTATAACGCCTGCATACTTCCATAATGGTGTCTGCTAAGACTGAAATATCATCAGCTCGGGAAGTTTGATCCTGCTGGATAAGGCGTGTCATCTCCATTATGTTCTGACGCATCGAAGTTGAAATTCCATCTACCGCTTCGGAGTAGGATTTGGTGCGGACAAACTCAGTGCTTAGCCTCTGAAGGGAGGTTTCTTGCCTGCGTAGACGGGCGTGAGCATGCGCCCTAGAATTTATGAGGGAAGAGTTTTCTTGTACCTCCTTGCACAAGCGAGTGCGGAGGTCCCCTATTTTATCCTCCACTTTCTGGTGATGAACCCGAAGACGGGCGATGGTGTCCGAATCTCAGTGCTTCCCCTGAAGGAGCTCCACTACCTGATCCCGAAGATTTATTAACTCTTGAGAGGGGGAAGACTCCTGATCAGGACGTGCCGGTTGAATATCCCGCGGAAGTAAGGATGGTTTCGTGTCAGCTCTCTGTTGTTCCTGTAATGCCGCTATAATATCAGTATCTTTTTGAAGTTGGTGGCGAGCTTCTGCCAGTTGCTTCTGACATTGTTGCAGTTGTTGTGATAGAAGATATTCTCGATGTTGGGCAGCCACCAAATCCTCCCGTTGCTGTTGTTCCAACTTCAGAGATTGAGCTCGATATTGTTGGAGGGAGCGATCTAACTCTTGATAGTTGGTCAGGGCTTGTACGCCGATTGTTGAAAGGAAATTATACAGTAAGAAAAGTTAAAGAAGTTGATTGAAGAAATATACCAATTCTAGAGCATGGTGCAAGCCTTCCATCCGGGGAGCCAGTTCTTCTAAATTCAATATTCGAAGACTCCGGGGGGAAAGGGAAGAAGAAGGGGCGGACAATGCTGAAGGTGGGGGTTCATTGATGAGAGGAAAAATAGGGGTGGTAGCCATAGTTTGAAGCGGGGGTTCGAAGGGGAGAGAAGGAGGAACACTGGCCAGAAGGTTCACAGGGGGCGAAGTCAGGGGCAAAGAATCGGGAGTAGGAGGGAGAAAGTGCGCTACGGCTGGCGGTGATGTGGGCACATCAGAAGTTGCGAAGGGGGATTGATTTGGTGAGGAATCCGGAGAGGATGATATGATGAGCATAGGGTTGGAGGAGCCTTCGTTGGGAAGGCGAGAAGTAGAAGGAGGTGGGCTAGAGCCCATAGGAGGTGAAGAGCTCTTCAGGCGAAGGGCGGAAGGGGAGAGAGGCAGTGGGGAAATGTCAATTACCATGGGTTCAAAGACGGAAGCATGCTCCGTGGAAAATGAAGGCAAGGATGCACAAGTATCTGCTGTTGAGTGACATGGACGCACGATCTCCCTAGAATCATCTTCGGGTTGTGATGAGGGAGGAGGCGACGCTTGCATACCTGAGGCGGAGTGGAAGGAAAGGGGAGAGTTAGGGTTTGTCGGTTGCACCGGGGAGGAGGATGGGCTGATTATCGCAGTTTCGCATGGGGTGGATGTAGCATGGGTTTCAGACGGAGGTGGAGGAGAAAGTGGAGATGTGATAGGGGGGACAGTGGTAGACGGGGGCAAAGGCGAAGATGAAGCTGGCGGCTGACCATCATCCCGCTTGGCCCGTGGGTAACGGTTTGCTATTTCGCGGAAGAAAGAGGAATGCATCCTGTCAGTGGGAGAAGGAAGGAAAATGCAGAAGGGGATGATTGGGGGCATTGGATGATGGCGGCGGAAAGAAGAACAGATGCAGAAAAGGGAGACGAGAAGGCGGAAGGGATGAAGATAACTAAAGAGAGGAAGATGAAGCATCCCCTATAAAAAGAGGAAGAAATGGGCTGATAATGGCTATTGGGCTCCTAGTTAGTAGAAAGGAAAGCCCTAAGCAGAAGGGTAACGAAGATTTGTTTCTTTGATGACCCGCTATATAATAAAACATTTGCTTTCAATAGAGAGAATGGATGAGGGTGTTCTCTTTGGGACGAAAGAAGGAAGAGTAGCGGTGGAGAAATAGCTCACTTTTTATGCTGAAGGCCTTTGGGCAACTATATATTATTTTATCCCCGTGTGGTGGCGGAACGGAAGAACTGAGATTTCCTCAGTTATATATCATTTTTATCCCCGCGAAGCGAAAGAAGTTGAATTCATTATTTCAACTATATATTATTTTATCCCCGTGTGATGGCGGAACGGAAGAACTGAGGTCTCCTCAGTTATATATCATTTTTATCCCCGCAAAGCGGAAGAAGTTGAATTCATTATTTCAACTATATATTATTTTATCCCCGTGTGGTGACGGAACGGAAGAACTGAGATTTCCTCAGTTATATATCATTTTTATCCCCACGAAGCGGAAGAAGTTGAATTCATTATTTCAACTATATATTATTTTATCCCCGTGTGGTGGCGGAACGGAAGAACTGAGATTTCCTCAGTTATATATCATTTTTATCCCCGCGAAGCGGAAGAAGTTGAATTCATTATTTCAACTATATATTATTTTATCTCCGTGTGGTGAATCAAGAACCGAGATTTCCTCGCTATATATCATTTTTATCTCCATGAAGCGAAGAAGTTGAATTCATTATTTCAACTATATATTATTTTATCCCGTATGGTGGCGTAAGAACCGATATTTCTCGCTTATATATCATTTTTATCCTCGCTGAAGCTAAGAAGTCTCATTATTTCAACTATATATTATTTTATCTCCGTGTGGTGGCAGAACGGAAGAACTGAGATTTCCTCAGTTATATATCATTTTTATCCCCGCGAAGAGGAAGAAGTTGAATTCATTATTTCAACTATATATTATTTTATCCCCGTGTGGTGGCGGAACAGAAGAACTGAGATTTTCTCAGTTATATATCATTTTTATCCCCGCGAAGCGGAAGAAGTTGAATTCATTATTTTATCCCTGTGTGGTGGCGGAACGGAAGAACTGAGATTTCCTCAGTTTTATATCATTTTTATCCCCGCGAAGAAGAAGAAGTTGAATTCATTATTTCAACTATATATTATTTTATCTCCGTGTGGTGGCGGAACGGAAGAACTGAGATTTTCTCAGTTATATATCATTTTTATCCCCGCGAAGCGGAAGAAGTTGAATTCATTATTTCAACTATATATTATTTTATCTCCGTGTGGTGGCGGAACGGAAGAACTGAGATTTCCTCAGTTATATATCATTTTTATCCCCGCGAAGCGGAAGAAGTTGAATTCATTATTTCAACTACATATTATTTTATTCCCGTGTGGTGACGGAACGGAAGAACTGAGATTTCCTCAGTTATATATCATTTTTATCCCCGCGAAGCGGAAGAAGTTGAATTCATTATTTCAACTATATATTATTTTATCCCCGTGTGGTGGCGGAATGGAAGAACTGAGATTTCCTCAGTTATATATCATTTTTATCCCCGCGAAGCGAAAAAAGTTGAATTCATTATTTCAACTATATATTATTTTATCCCCGTGTGGTGGTGGAACGGAAGAACTTAGATCTCCTCAGTTATATATCATTTTTATCCCCACGAAGCGGAAGAAGTTGAATTCATTATTAAACTATATATTATCCCCCTATGGCAGTAGAGCAGCAGAGTCGGGTCATTTAGTGACTCTATATTATTATATTCCTAGTAGGGTAAAAGGGCAGAGGAGCCAAAGTATGCCCCAGATATGTGTCATTCTATTGTGGTATGAGGAAGGTAAAACGGGGCATAACTTAAGAAATGCTGGAAGAAGAAGACAAGCAGGAAAAGTTCATTGCTTTAGAAAAATTATACATTCTAGTTCTTTTTATAAGAAGAAAATAAGAGACCCTCATATATATAGGTATTACAGTTCTTTGTTAGGAGGAGCTGACGGAGTTTCTTTGCGCGGTGGAGGTTGGCACATTAGTTGCTGAAAGTAGGATTGTTGCAGGAAGATCTGCTTAGATAGTTCCCTCTGGGACCCTGCTAGCTGTTGGCGTAAAGAGCAGTTACTGGCAGAAACCTCCCTCAATCGATGCTGCAAATACCTCACTTGTTCTTCCAGGTTAGCAATATAGCGTTGCTCATTCACATTTTCTTCAGCAGGAAAGGAACTGTTGCCTTGCTCAGACATTTTGTCCATGGCTGGGGGAAAAGAAAGAAAAAGATGGATGTTATACAGCCGGGGTTGGAGGTCCTTATAACGATGGAGGAAGAGGGCGCATTTATTAAAAGAGGAAGGAAGGATAATGAATGCTAGTAAAGAAGGGGAAACGTAATGATAGTAGGCGAAAAGTCACTGGTACAGTAATTACAAGGAAAAAGGGTCTGAATCCCCTGGAGATGGTAAAAGAAAGTATGCTCAGGCGAAATTACAGTCTTTCTAATGACAGAAACCTTACCTCCACAGGAAAACGACAAAAATGGATACCAATTCCCTCCTTCATTTTTATTAACATACTGAAAATAATTACATCGTTTAATCTATGAAGGTTTTTTATGATTGCTCTTAACAGAAGAAATGGGAGAGGGCTTCTCGGGAGGGGAAGGTGCCAAGATGACCCTGTAGAGCTCGCCTTGAGCAGAAGGAATGACTGGTGGATCTTCATCAAAGGGAGGCGGACGGATCCTCGCCGGGGAGACTGGAATGAAGGTCAGGGCCGGTGGAAGTGGGGGAAGTTCAGGAGAGGCTCGAGGATCTCCCACTGTGTACTCCCATGTTAAAAGAGGGTTCCACACCCGGTTGCAAAAAGAAGGGAAGGGTGCTCGATAAGACCTCCCCGTGGGAGGGGAGGGAGCTGTGGTGTGGGGCAGAAAAGGAAGGGGGCGGAAAGATGAGGTCGCTGTCGAGCGGGTTTCAGAATCTTCAACATCTCCGGAAAGCCAGTCCCACAGCTCGAAAGATTCAAAGTCCGAAGAAATCTCAATGGGGTGTCCCGCTGAAGCCATAAGAGTAAGGTGGAAGGACGAAGACATGGAGGGTGATAATTTATAGTTGAGGGAAAGGAACTGCAGTAGTTCTTGGGAAGGGGAAGAAGGTGAAGAGACTGATATCATAATGGCAGCAGCATAGGTACTTATTAAGATATCGTTTCCGAAGCGGTGAGAGAGACAATGAAGATCAACAGGCGAAAGTCATTTAATTTTTAGCCGAGCCAAAATTGGGTCGGATATGAACAGGACCATCCGAGACTTTCTGAGTGAGTCCCCGAACCAACAAGGTGATTGCGCCATACGACACGATAAAAGAAGCATCAGCGTAAAAAGAGAAAAACACAAAATTGGTTCAGAATTCCCAAGGAGGCATGCAAAGGGAGCCACAAAAAGCTATGTTAATATAATTACTTTTCAACACTAAAAAAAGGGTCATTACAAGGAATAGGATGTGGGAAGTTATAATTCAAACAGTTCGGGAGGACACTTGGATAATGCGTCTACAGGATTTAAATAACTGGTGTTCGTGCCCGGAGGCGGATACCCCCATTCAGCATTTAGAGCCGAGGACCCATCGAAGCCCAAGATGAACAGGTCCACCCCCTTCTTGACATATCGCCCTTTCAGATCAGCTTCACATTCCGCTGGACAAGGTGGTTAATTGAGCGACAATTAGCCAACTGGTTTGGCTTTGATCGATTAGGCCACAAGACATCCTTCTCGATGGCTGCTTGTATAGCTTAGTCATCCGAGTTGAAAGGGCTTGGAGTATTCTTTATGAAGGCGGTGGAGAGTTCTTGGCATTTCTCTATGCAAGATTTCCTAGTGGCTTCCCAGGCTTGGCGTTCCAGTCGAAGCAGTTGGCGTTCTTGCTAGAGTTGTTCGACAGCAGTCGAAGAATCAGCGGCTTTAATGATGGCGTCCCCGAGCTGCCCCTTATACTCTTTTAGTTCATGGGCGAGGATATCCACCTGCTGCAATTCGCTAGACTGGAAGAAAACTTGTTGTTTGAGGTCTTCATTCCTTCGCTGAAGGTCCTCCTTTTCGCTTTGGACCAGGGCCAATTGTGTCATAGCATCTTCACATTGACCCCTCAGGTCAGATTCCTTCACCTCTCTCTCGCTCAACTGCCGAACGAGTTGTTTCTGCTGCGCTAGAGAAGCGAAGTGGCGTGCCTCTACGCTGGACTGGAATTGAGCCAGGTGAACTACCATTTTGCTGTGCTGGGTTGAGGCCTGGAAGAAAGGAAGCACCATCAGTATATGCTGACACACAGAGATACGTACAGTAAAGATGAGAAGGGGACAGTAAGTACCTCAGCCAGCAATTTGTCTACTTGTTCGTAGGGACCTTGCACGCCTGATTGATTAAAAAATTTCACCTCCGAAGGGTTACGAATCTGCAGCAGAGACCCCAATATAACCCTTGAGGGGGTCGGAAGAGGAAGGTCCTCTCCTTCGGAGGGAAGCGTGGGTCCGACGCGCTGAAGAGGGGCGGGAGAAGTAAGTATGTCGGAGGGGACAGGAGCAGAGATGGATTCGGTTCGGGAAGGCAAGGGAGAATCATGTAAAGGGGGGGATGAATTAGGAGAATGGGAAGGAGAGTCCCCTCCTTGAGGAGATGAAGATGGGATGGATAAGGTAATATCCTTTCTCCTCGGTTCGTAGATGGTTAAGGATCGCGAACCAGGTTGACTAGAAGAGGAAGGGGGAAGAGCAGATGAACTCAGAGCTCCCTTCTTAACGAGCCACAGTTTCTTCCGAGGAGAAGAAGGAGTTGCCACCGATTTACCCCTCTTGGTTGAGACCTTCTTCTTCTTGGCAGCCTCAATCTCTTCTCCTTTCACCAAAGCGTCCTGCATTAGATTATCTGTAAAATGTATTGGTGAGAAAGATGAATAATGCAGGGAGAAAATGATATTAAAAGATGAGTATCATCCTACCTATAGCAACTGAGGTCGTTGAAGGGAGGGGGGATAGTCCGAAGTGGCTCAGGAGGGGAGTTTTCATTAGGTGATTCGAACAATAATGCAACTCTCCCAGGATTCTATAAACTTCCGAGAAAGGGCATTGGGTCCTCATTTCTCGGAAGGAAGGCAGTTCGGAAAGATCTAACTTCCAGGTATCTGAGTAAGGTAAAGGTACCGGAAGCTGTACAAAGAAGTACAATTCTTCCCATCCCTTATGGGAAGTAGGCATGTTCACTAGGAATTGATAGTATGGACGGCTGGACAGATAAAAAAGGTCTGCATTGGAAGATTTTAATTGAAAGAAGCAATGGAATATTTCAGGGGTTAAAGAGAGGTTTAGATGTTGAAACACTATAGGGGCCCCCGACAGAATCCGAAAGGAATTAGGGGTGAATTGGTTCAAGGGTAGTCCATAAAAGTCTAAAATGTCTAAATAGATGGAGGGTGCTGGTAGGGACAGACCGTTGAGAAACTGTTCGGAGAAGAAGCAAGTTAGACTAGGAGGAGGACAATTTGGTCGGTGCATCTTGGTCGTAAAGCAGCATTTCAGGGAAGGGTCTATAAACCTGTCCTTAAGGTTAAAGAAATAATGGTCGCGGTCTAGTTGGGTTATGGTATGCTCATACCACGCAGGTGAGGGGATGGTCTTAGGGGTCATAGGTATAAAGTAGGACAGAGTACTTACTTGGGGGTTGGAAGAAGAATGTATAAGAAGGAAAGGGTTTGGTCGCTGAAACGTCGCCGGTGAAAACCGCAGGAGAGAAGAAGTGGAAGGGACGGTATTGTTGGGCACACTAAGTAATACCTAAAAGAAAAAGGTGGAGGTTTATATAGGATTTTTGTGACGGTTCGACTATAGGGGAGAAAAGGAGAAGCGGGGCCCATGGGCCCATTAGGCCGCCTCAAGTATATGCGGTGGAGCTGTAAGAGAGGAGTAAATTTGAATTAATAAGCCAAGGAAGGAGTAGGAATCGTATATAGTTGGAAAGTCAAGATTATAACTTCGCTTGACTATTTTTTGGGGTTGACTAATGATACCGCCGTTACCTCTTCTTTATGAACTAGATAGGAGGGCTCACAGGCAAGGCGTTACTCGAATCAATTAGCGGGTTTAGCGGAGAAAAATGAGAGGAATGGTTCGGGCGCAATCGCCTAAAATAATTGGCACGGGAAAGCTAGTGAAGGTAATCGACACGACAAAGCGAAGGCGGGAGGAGGCACTTCGTCGGGAAATAAGCCAGAATCGGTTCGGCCAAATAAGCCTAGCGGCAGACGACATGGATAATAATCGGTTCGGCCAGATAAGCCTAGAGGCAGGCGGGACGGATAAGAATCGGCTCGGCCTAGTCAGTCCAGAGGTCATTCAAAGAGGAGTGAAGGAGAGTGGATTCGGGCTGGTGGGGAGCCCAAAGGCTATACTATCCGTGAGCTATAGACCTAAGTTAGTTTCACCAAAAGTGGATGGTTGAGGGGGACAGGCTAACATAGTTTCCTGAAATATAGATGAGGAGGTGTTATGTAACAGAAGGAGAGGTCCCCACATAATATTCCGAGGAGTCTTCGCCCCTCGTATCTGTAACAGAATTATTTTCCAGGTGGACGTGGTGGCCACGTGTACGATGGGGATAGTCCACGAGGTAGCGATGGATCAGAGAAGGAGGATAAAAGGGAGGAGGAGGACAAAAGGAAGGGGATCTGCATTATTCCAGCAAGCAAGAAACGAAGACACAGGAGGAGGAGGAGAGCTACCACTACCTCGCCAGAGAAGAAGAGTAGCGACCTTCGCTATTACGTTGCGTGTACTCTTTCTTGTATTGGGATTAAACTGTAAGAGGTTTTCTCCTCTGCCTCGGGAAGTTTTCTTTCCGGAAAGGAGGACGTTCATAGTGGAAAGTGCTTGGGCATTGTCCCCGGTGAGAGAGCTCACCTCCGTAGAGTAGGAATACTTATTCCGAACCACGTTACATCCTGTGTTCTAAGTTTCGTTGCCTGTGTTGGTTTTGAGTTTCTTTGCTTTGTCTTCTCATTTTTACTGTTGCGGCCTGTGAGAACCCCCAAAGCACCCTTCGTGCCTTCGTCGCATCAAAAAGAGGTAAACGAATTTTCCTCGCCGCATCACCGGGGTTGAAAAAACTCATCCTCGAGTTCCGATTAGGTACACTTGATTCTTGGTGGAGAAATTCGGACTTGAGTCGAAGATGCTTCTTAGATGAAGTGGTAGGGATATGCGACCAAACACTCGAATATAGAAAGAAGAGAAATAAAAGATATCAAAAGAGAAGTGAAATCCTCTTGCCGAGGTGCTAGCACAATGTTTTGTCCTCCAATTTAGGTCATCGTCGTCATCAACCAATCATCTCTCATTTCGTCTTTGGGCGAGAGATCAAGCACTATCTTGTGACCATCTTCGCAAAGTACCCCGTCATCGTCATACTCGTCGTAGATGGAATCGCCAATGACCTTGTCAATGTCATCATCGTAGACGGGGTCTTCAATTTGCTCATCAATTTCATCATCGTTGTAGATGGGGTCTTCCGTATTTTCATCATCATCGTAGAGAGGGTTGTTTGTGTCTTTTTCAATTTCATCACCGTAGATAGAATCTTCAATGTCTTCTTGGAATTTGGTGCTATCAAAGTCATCCTCATCGTAGATGAGATCTTCCATATTTTCTTCAATGTCATCATCGTTATCTTCAGTGTCGATTGAGTCATCCATGTCTTCTTTGAACTTGGTTCTCTTAAAGTTGTCCTCGTCGTAGATGAGATCTTCCACATTTTCTTCAATGTCGTCATTGTTATCTTCATCATAGATGGGGTCTTCCATGTCTTCTCTAAACTCGGTGCTCTCAAGGTTGTCCTCGTCATAGATGGAATCATTGTAGATGGAGTCTCCTTTGACTTCTTCAATCAAATATTGTTCCTCCATCCTTCACCCCATTTTGAAGAGAACTCGACCTCGAGTTCGAGTCGGGGTCATTACTGCTCCTTGATTGTTCGGGTGTCCTGTCTCAAGGTAGGAATATGCATATAACTAAGGAAAGGAAAAGACATTTCATCTTCTTTTTCATCTTCTCCCAATTTGTAATCTTGGCTTTGCCTTGTTTCTTACTGGAGTGCCGCAATTGTAACCACCAAGCGAAGACTTTTCCCTTAAGTGTCATGACTACCAATTTTACTTTAGCATGATCGGGAACTTCTTCAAATTAAAAAATTTGTTCGACTTTGTCAATCCAATCAATAATATATTCCGTGTATAATGCACCGAAAAACTTAGGAAACTTGATCCGAAAACTAGGGTATTCATATTGTTTTTCACGATTACGGTGATCTAGATGATATGGTTGTTTAAAATTCAAAGTAGTGTGTCTAGACCTGGCAAATCGGATAATGGATCGGATTCATGTCTTGACACGATCTAGACACGATCCGAAAATATTAATCCATATCCAATCCGTTTAATTTTTCGTGTCAATGGGTTCAATCCGAATACGAACCACTTAATTTCGGGTAGACACGACACGATCCGTTTGACACGAAAAAATACGTATAAAATGGATTGCAAGACACAATCCGAATAATAGACATGAAACGATTCATAATTACATGAAAATACAATAACTTAAATAAAATATAAAATAGATTACTAGACATGATATAAACCAATTAATAGACATGAAAAGATCCATAAATACACGATAATATAATAACTTAAACAAAAGAGCTTACAAAAAATTAACAATCCCACAATCTACGCTATCCAATTGGGATTACAAGTACATTAACTCTAGAATTATCGTAAAAATACAAAATGAATTTCAAAGATTGTCATCATCATTCAAACTTGTAGAGATTGCGTAAATGTCATCCGTCTCCTTTCTTTTTCATGCCTAGATTTTTTTAAGAACAATAAAAAAATAAACGGGTTTAACGGATCTAACGGATCCAAAAGATAAGACACTAATCCAATACGTAATTTGTTCGTGTCTAACAGATAGACACAAAATAAACACGAATCCAAAAATGCATGATCCAAATACGAAAAAGCGGATCGTATTCGTATCGTATTTTCGTGTCGTTTCTAGATTTGCCAGGTCTAAGTGTGTCAATTAAATACCTTATGATCTTTAAGATTTAGACGCCGAGATAACTCTGTGACTTGTCTCTGTAGATCCATGATGGTTTCTTGGGAACATCGATCATGGGGTGTGACTTCCTCAATTGGAATTTATCGATCATGTCCATAACCATGGTCATAATAATCATTCGTGGATCGCCGAGATAATTCCATGATTGATCTCTGTAGATTAATGAGCTCGTGGATACTTCGATCCTGGAGTGCGGCTTCCTCAATCAGAACCTACTGATCACGACCATAACTATCTCCTCGTCGATCTTCCATGGATCTAGGGCTTTGATACCAACTGATGCAGGCGGGGTAGCAGGGTGGTACTAAAAACCTTCCATACATGAGGTTAAGATAGAGGGTTGCAGAAAGAATCGAATAAAAAGGGGGAATTCACAAACAAAAGAGGACCCACCTCTATGTTTAAATGAAACCAAAATAAACTTTATTAATCAAAAACTAATCTATGAATTACAAGAGTCTAAATCAATTTTTAAATAGGCTAGGGAAAGAGAAAGTTTCTTAACAAGTAAGAAAGCTAAAAAAATAAATAAAAACTTAAATAAAATTTTCTTAACAAGTAAGAAAACTAAACAAACTTAAATAATTTTTTTTAACGAAACAAAAAAGAAAATATAAAAATTTTAAAACTAAATTTTTAAAATTAAATATAAAAATAAATAATAATAATAATAAAATATTAATGAAATTTTAAATAGCGACGACAGCGCACTACGACCATGGCTTGGTCCATGGTTAGGCCATGGTTGGAACCACAACCATGGATTGATCCACGGTCAGACCGTGGTGAGGACTACGATCGTGGTGGAGAATACGGATAGGTCGTGATCTCGTGTCGAGCTATGGAATGATCCACGCCCATGGTGGTGACCACAGATAGGTCGTGGTAACTTCTATGAACTTCTTTACGTCTCATTTCGATCCAAAATAAAGGATATCCATGTTAGGAGACTATGGAGGCGTTAAAAATTTTATTTTGGGACTCAATTTCTCTTCATCATGATTTAGAAGAAGACGAGATCACATCTTATGATAAAAATTGATTAAGTTACTGAATGTACCTACATCAATTTTCCTCTCTTTATTTACCCTTTTCTTCTCTTCCCTTCCCTCATCTCCTCCCAAACATACCTTCGAGGAGAGCTAAAAGAAGAGTAGTTCATTTATTTTTTACCTATTTAAATTTTTAGTGTTTGCCTACAAAAGTGCATGCATTATATTTATATTTATTTTTTATTTTAAAAAGGTAATTATTCCAACAAGGATCTTATGCTAAGGAATATGCCAATAAGGTTCATCTTAATTATTTGAAGTAAAATATCCTTCACTTTTGAAAATAATTTAATAAAAAATCAAGGTATTTTTTTAATTAGTCGAGTAGCAAATCAAATTTTTTTTTAAAAAAAAAGTAGTTGGTAAATGTTGTTTCTACTATTATTAAAATTATAAAAAAAATATTTTTGATCCATCAAGATGGGAAAAACGATTTAAATGATTGAGATAATCTAAATAAAATTATTTTTTTGGATTAAAAAATTCTCTCCCTGCTAACTTATTTTTAATTTTTTATGGGTGTTAAAAAAAATTATTAAAAGTTAAAAAAAAAATAACTTTAAATGATTAAGGACGGAGCCACCGGGCTAAGGTGAGCTCCAATCCCGTCCATTTTTTTTAAATAATTATATATATTTTTTTTTCAAATTTCATTATAAATTTCATCATTTTCTTACCCATTTTAAAATATTAAATTATAAATAATTATTTTTAAAATAAAATATCAAATTAAAATGATAAATTTTATAAATATCATTATATTTATAAATTAATAAGTATATTTAATATCAATAAGATCTCAAGTTATGCATCTGGATGATCAAAATAAAAAGTCAGGTTATAAAGGAAACGAAAGCCTCAGAGAGTGAGGGTCTTGAGAGGTCAGGGATTTGAAAAGTTGGGGATATGAGTGATTAAATTAAGAAATTTAATCATAGAAGAGACAGAAGGTCGGGAGTCCAAGAGATCGAGAGCTCGGTAGGTTTGGAACTTGGAAATTAAATTCTCAAAGAGTAGTGAATTCGAAAATCGAGAATTCAAAAAGTTAAAAGTCAGGATTGACATAATTCTGTCCTTAATACTCCTTGAAGAATATTTGTCCAGGAAGAGAGCTACAATAAAGATGCAAGATAACCCACGAACATGGAAACATATCGAAGTGGTGTTTGCGACGGTAGTGACAAGATGAGGGGTTATGTATAGATGTAATAAGAGTGTGGAGTACATGTTCATGGTAGCCGAAAAGGCGTGGAGTATGTTCAAGATAGCCGAAAAGACATGCAGTAATAACAAAGAGTCGGAGAGATTATAAAAAGGAAGACAGGTAAACAGAAAAGAATAATTATAATTTTGCTAACTTAGCTTACATTCTTTTTCTTCTATTTTCGAAGGGGTATTGTCGAAGCATCAATGCCCTCTGACCAGTATTATTTTGGATAGGATCTCAGTACGGTTAAATAGAAAAGCCATCGTCGGAGGACTCGATACAAGAGGACTAATAATTGACCGTATCAATATTAATTTATTATTCAAAAGTAACCTAAATTATTTATTTCTTATTCAATAAAAAAAATTTATTGTCAATTAAAAGACAATGAGCATCTGTCACTCAAGAGGTGATCAGTGAGATAACGAGCGATGGTCACTTTGTGAGATAGATGTGATCTCACCAAACGATAAGCAATCTAAATTTTTTTATTTTTTATTCAATAAAAAAATTCTATTGTCGATAAAGAGATAACGAAGGTCGATCGCTCAAGAAATAATCGATGAGACAGCGAGCAACGATCACTCATGAGGCAGATGTTATCTCGTCAAGCGATAACAAATTACTTTACATGTAGTCATTTCGCAAACAACTTCATAAGACCGGCGATCAATCCCAAATAATTTTAAATCCTGACTATGTCCATAGACCCAAAGGTATCTGAGAGTCTGTGTGAAAGTCCTGCCATTGTATAATAGTCCATGAGACTTCAATGTGAAACACTTTTGCTCCTATGTGTAAAGTAATTTGTATTATTTTAAATGTTGTCAATAAATACAAACAAGACACCATCTTAGGAGTTGCTACAATTTTCTCTTTCTTTCTCTTTTTTTTTTATAGTAAACTACTAATAGAATTTACTCTATAATATAATTTGAAATTGGAGTTTGTTTAACTTAATAAAAGAAGTTCTATTTGCTCAAACAATTATTCTCCTTACTAAATTTTTAAGTATTGTTAAAGAGATAAATCTTTTTTAAAAAAATTATATTTAACATAGATCTCAATAGTGTTCAATATAACTCGACTATTCAGCTAACTCGATATTTAGTCTCTCTAATTCGATAATCTTGAATTCAACATGTCAAACTCGTTTTGACAGACTAAATCAATCTAAATGTTTGAATTTTAATAATTTTTATATTCAACAATTTTCCATTAGCCTTACAATTATCTTAGAGCAAGATTATCCAACATTCCTATCACGTGAGTCCCTCTTCCATAAATTCAAAAGTTTAGTCTTAATTATCCTTTCAATTTTTCAGATGTGATTTTGATCTTAGTCCCCTTTTATGCAACAACCATAGATGTCACTCTCCGACCATCAATGTTTTAATAATATGCTTAAGTCGCATGAGATGACGAAACTCGAGCCTTCTTTGTTTAACCGGAAATTTACCAAACGCAGCTCTTAAAGTTCAGAATTGTCTAAAAAATGTACCATAATTTCAGATTTACCAAATCGCGTACCTAATTTCCCTTTTACCCCTCCTGCCAAACAGACCTGCGACAATTTAATGATGAGAGAGAATTTTCATGCATCCGAGCCACTATTAAAAATTTCGAATCATCTAAACGTGGTGCTGAGAATTTAAATCCCAGCACCACATTATTCCTGGGAATATAATTCCCAGCACCACCTTTTTTTTATCTGTTTTCTAATTTATATCGGTCTGATTTCTGAAATATTACTGTGAATACCTAATAAAACCTCGAATATCAGAAATTTTGGTCACGGATACACAGAGGGACACTACTCAAACTCAATGGACTTGGATTTGATCGAAAAATAGGTGAATAGGGTCATCAATGAGTTTTGATCGAAACCCACTGATGGACTTAGAGGAGTCCAAATTTCGAAATCTTGACATAGACTGAAAGATCTTACAACATAAATTTTTGATATGTCGAGGAAACTTAGTTTTAATCCTCTTATCTCCCAATTTTAACTTGTGTCGAAAAAAAGATGGTACTGAAAGTTGAGAAACTGATGGTAGTGGTGCTGGAATTAATTTCAGATTCACCGCAGTGCCGATTGGAATTCCCAAAGACATAATTGGTGTTGTAATCCCCGGCACCACCACACAGTCTTTGAAGTTCAATCGGCCAGACCACTACGGTGATCGAATTGGAATTTTCAAAGACTACGGTAGAAATGTAAAATCGAAATTAAAATACGAAATTTAATGGCGAATTTCGGGAAATAATCCTAGGATTATTTTCTAGATTTTTAGGAATTTTAGGAATTTTTTTGGAATTTTTCCGATTTAAACGGACTCCGTACGAGATTTTTACGGGGATAAAATAAGTAGGCTTTGAAGGGGTCTATATAAAAGGGTGATAAATACGAGATGGAAAAACCTAAAAAATAAAAACCTAGGTTTCTCTCTAATTTTTCCCCGATTCTCGTTCCCAAACTTCCGTTCCTTCTCCTCGCGCCGCGATTAACAACCACCGCGTCGCGATCGCCGCTTAACCTCAAGCGCCGCCCGGTTGCTCCATGCTCGACGAGATGGTGCGACCCCCTCCTTGGCAGCGATCGCCCAGCCGACGCCGCCAGCCTTGCCGGCGCCACAGACCTTGCAACGATCGCCCAGTCGACGTCGTAGTCCTCTCTGTCACCGCCGACCTCTCCGGATCGCACGTCGCACCGGCGATCTACCACCCTCGATCGCGCACCCACCTGCGATTCTGCGCCGAGCCGCATGCGCCGGTGGCCAACCACCGCCGCCGCAGTCTTCTCCACAGCGTCGATTCACCGCCGGCCGTCCCTTTGCGGCGTCGGTAGCCTCCTCGGCCGATCGCCTTGCCAGCGCTCGCCCGTAGCCACCGGAACTACCAAGTCGGCGGTGGCGTCGGCTTAGAGTCTGCCGGTGGTCATCGGAGATCGGTAAGCTCTGTTCTCTCTTAATCTGGGACAGGATTCCTTTCCTTTGAGATGGATATCAATTTAACGAGATGTGGTGTTCTATGTTTGTGATTTCTATAGGGAGCAGAATTAGGGCGTTGGTATTATAGTTGCGTTTTCAAGTGTACAAGGCGGCTTTAGGGAAGGGTCAGGTGGAGGTCCCTAAATTTAGTAAGCTTGATTTACCCTCCTTTCATTTGTTAATTGTTGGATTTTGCTAGGCGTCATGTATGGTGTGTGATCTGTGGAGTTGGTACGTGAATTAGAGGTTTTGGAGTCGTTTGAGGGTTGATTTGGTGAGGTTGATTAGTTACGTAATTATTTATGGAGGATTGATTAGGTTAAATGGGATAACTAGATCAATCTAGTTGACCGGGATTTTATTAAGCATTTGGGTTAATTGGTTTAAATCCGAAATCGGCTTAGGATTCGATTTGACTGTGGATCGTATTTTAGTGCTTAACAATAGTTATGTTGTATGCAGGTTTCGGTCACGAGGCAGGTTCACGGTCGTGATGATTTGGTTGTTTTCTCGAGCAATTTATCAGGCGGGTATTTTGACTTATCTTTTAGATATAGTCAAGTTGATATGTTAGTTAGGATAGCATGCAATACTTTTCATGTTTATATGCCTAGTATGCTTAGTGCCTACTTGCTACATGCATTTGATCAGTATGATTATATCTTCCCTGTTCTATTTGGATCATGGTTGCTTGGATCAGTTATATGCACTTATTGACTTTGCATATTATTCGGATGGATATTTGTAGTTGGATTTACATGCTTTAGTATCATGCACCATCTTGCATGATTGCATCTTTGGTAGACGGGTTCCATTATTGTTGAGCCCCTAGTTACATGGCTGCACACTGCCACTCATGGGTTAGTGGTACATCAGGAGGGTGTGTGCAGTTGCTCTGTCAGGCTCCGCTGGACCGCTCATGGGTAGCGACGAGGCAGCGTGGTAGCGGGCAGGGATCCCTCCTCTGGCCTATGACACCAGGAGATGAGAGCTTAGCTCCCCCACTATGTTTAGAGCGGGAGGATAGGTGTACTGACAAGATCCTCGTCCACTCGGTCCACTCGAGCGATGATGGCGAGTGCACAATTGTCATAGCCCTACCCACTCGGCTTCACCATCAGCGTGTGTAAGCGGTGGTAGCGTCGGGGTGACCATGTCATTTACCACGACATGCATTTTGCACGGATTGCATTTGTATTGTGTTTCTTTGCATTATTGTATTGATGCCTTGGATGTTGCATATGATTGACATGCATACTGATTCATATTCTTATATGGTGATGACTTTATCTCTTATAGTAGGGCACATGCTCCTATATCGAGTAGGAGACTCGGTGAGTCTGATCCTTTTGCATTTATTTCTTGCTTACCATATATATGAGGCATCTTGGCATGATTAGTATTGATTAGCTATACCTTACTTTGCATATCTACTATACGCAGAGTTCTTTGAACTCACCCGCTGATTTATATCTATTTGGGATGGATCGGGAGAGTCCAGCCAAACCCCCTCGTGGAAGTGTATTTTTGTTATTTGTGTTTACGGTTTTTTTGGGTATTTGGATTAGAATATATGTTTAGGGACAGAGTTGGATATTTGTACTGTGGATGTTTTGGTATGTCCTTAGGGACCTTTGATCGGATTTTTATTTCGATTGGATTTGGTTGAGTATTCCGCCAGATGGCGGAAGGGTAAGTCTAGTTAGAGTAGACTTTTGTTTACCTAGATTTGTTGGCCTGAGGCCTTATTATTATCTGCGTGTGATGTGGTATGATTCCGGTCGTGTTGACCGATGTATAGCGGCCGTGTAGGCCTTGTATAAAAATTGGTATTGTCACCGTCACAGGAGATCTTTGCCGGATTTAAATGCAGCGGGGACTCCTCGAGCGTGACAATTTATTTATTATCGAGCGTAGGTTTCCGAGTTCCTTAGGGTCTTTGGGTTTATGGAGTTCGCCAAGTTTGCGTAGGTTAACTGGGTATTTTCAGAGTTATGATTTCGAGCGATTTTTATGTTTGAAATTGAGGTATTATTCGACGAGGTCAATATGGGGATTGGCACAATGTGACATCTTGAATGGCTAACAGTAAATAAATTCTAGAAAATTTTCTAGATTTGGTACATATTTATATTGGTTATATTTGGTTATCGGTGATATCATGTTTTATCTAGTATTGCTTTAACTTGATATCATTAGATATTAGATTTTTAGGTTGCTGGTTTATCGTTAGCATATGGTTATTAACTGCTATTACTGCTATACGTAGTTAGTTATCATTGTGATATAAATGATTAGATTGGTAGATGTTTACATCTTACTTTTTGGACTAGTATTTGGATTGGACTAGTATTAGGATTAGACTTGAATAATATGACTAAGATGGATAAATTCGCAGAAGGTATACATAGAGGTTCTTTGACTTTCTAGATCCTAGTGCATGAGGACATGATTACACAACTTATGTAGTTTAGGGTATATATAGGCATCTGATGTTTTATTTAGTATTGCCGTGACTTTGATCTGGCATGACCCTTTAGTTATACCCTAATTAATTTCAGCCATTGATTCCCATTAGTAGGACTATGCTGTCGTTTATTAGACAGCATGTTATATGTTTATGGTTATGAGTTTTTGCGGTGGATATCATGATTAAGACTAGTAGAAATAGAATAACTTAGATGAAGTTATTCTGTAGGAGCGGATCTCAGAAATGAAACAACATTAGTGGAACCCTAGGTGTTGGAACCCTAGGCGTAATGATCCGGATGTGCATATTGGTATATGTGATTACCCATTTACTGTTTCAGTGATATGGTGATCGGAGGTCGAATGATTAGGATGCGATTAATCCTTACTATATCTCCCATTCTTGGTTGAGAGAGAGAGTCTGCAGTAGAGTCTCTCTATAGGTAGGTGCTTTGTATACATGTGGTCTCTCATGCATGGTTGAGATGATCTACTGCAAGATATATTCTTGCGTTATTCGTTCGGAGTTGGTAATAATCGGATTTGGATGACGTCTGTAGCTAGATAGCTACTTTACAGGTTAAGTAACCACGAGATCTGTTCGTGGTAGCATGTTGTAGTATGCATGATTGAGCTGGTAGGACGATATAATTTGGGATTAACCCTCTTGAAGGGCTTGATAGTAGACTTGTGGTCCTTATTGGCCTTGATAGGCGTTTCCTATTAGTTGAGACGAAACCCTATGATTAATTGTCTCGACGTGATTATTAGTGGACTTATGATTTTGATCGACCTGGATAACCGATCATGTTAGAAGGGTTGGAATGCTGGACTTAACCATCTCGACTTATTTATTTATAAGTTGATGATCTTTATCGTATTTGATAAACATTTCGTATTAGAGGTGTTGAAACCCTCGCTTGACCGCCTCAATGGGTTTAATTATAGATCGATGATCTTTGTCGACGTCAATGGTCGTTTTATACTGGATGTATTGGATAACCCTAGGCTTAACAACCTAGGATAATCAGCTCACGCGACCTATTGGTGATAGTATGCTAATGCTGCAATGATAATTAGATATTTATATACAGCCTGTCTATCCACGAGTCTCATTCGTGGTAGCATATAGTTGCGCGTAGACCGTGCTATTGATTGTCGGCCCATGGGTTACGTTCGAGGTAGCTCATAGATAGTTTCCTTTTTGTGTGAGAGCTACGAGACTTTATCGTGGTATCTGGATGTGCACTGCTTGTTGCAGTGGTTGTGTATGTTGCAGGTATATTTATTATACTGCTGATTAGGTTAGTTGCAGACTGATATTGGTACTCTGAGGGTTGGGTTACTCTAGCTTGTTCCCTGTGACTTCCATTGTGTGCATTATGATTATGCACTATTGTCTATACATCCACAGAGTGGTTGTACTTATTCCCTCCTCACTTATCCTCTAGGTTAATTGATGGAGGACGTGTCATGTTGACCTACCTACGAGTCGCTCAGAGAGTTCCTTGCCGTGCTTGTCTCCCTGCATCGTCGGGATGCCGCTTTGTTTACTTGATTGGTGTTGCATTTTGATTGTGCACTTTGGATTTTGTCGCAATTGGATTTGGGGTCGTAAAACTATTTTACTTTGATTGATATATGTTTAGTCGTGCATGCATGCAGTTATTAAAATATTGGTATTTCTATAATTATTTCGAGGTTTTTATCAGATTTGGACCATGGATTCTGGATATTGTCACTAAGGGGCTCCCTTGTCATTTGGATGACGGATATGCCCCCAGGACGTGACAATTTATTGGTTTGCGGTTTTGGTTTGCGGGTTTTGTGTTTCGAGGATTTTATTTTCCTTGGATTTTTGGGAGTTCTCAGGTTTTGGGACCAGGCGAGCTGAAGGATATCTCTGAGCTATAGGAAAGGTATTGTCTTTAGTGGTTACAGTACTTTTGTGGTTAGGAAAACTATTAACTTAGTGAAATTGTCCCTACTCATGGTCGGGGACGAGATCGATAACATATTGACCTTGAGGAATCAAATGATGATTTCAGAGGTACGGATTCTTTAGAGGTGTCGACTGATGTCGAATTAGGAAGCTAGGGATTTGGCCTGCTAGTCACCCATTTGAAGGTCAAGGAGTAAACCCTCAGAGAGTATCAGTCCCTACTAATAGTGATTTGGTTATGGATAAGGCATGTATGCCTACACTGGTTAAGACGATGAAAGATTGTTTTACCTTATTATAGAAAGTGTTGTATGGGATGTTTATCTGTCCCAATATTTTTCCAGAGAAGATCCTAACTCTTTGTTAAAGAGAGATGAACCTTGGAGGTTATGCATCGATTATCGATGATAGAATCACGAGTTGTGGAAGGAAATGAATATCCTTCATTGTGGATATATATGATCTATTTAGATCATAGGATACCTATATATACTCTAGGATTGATTTATGATTGGTGTGTTGATATTGTAGTAGTGACAGGTGTCATACAATTATCAAAGTTATAGGATGATTGATATATCATCACCTGAGTAAAGAGGATGCAGTGTATAGTGATGACAATTTCATACTTGGTATGAATTACGAGGTTTGATTATCTTGTTTGACTTATGGCGACTTAGTCGTCCGGGATTTAGGAAATCGTGTATTACGGACACGATTGGATCATTTATGATGGTGGCGGTTGGAGTTGAGCACTTTCGGCCACCGTAGATGATGATTTTCTGGTATTGATTTGATTTATTATTACCATAGATATGGATAGGATGCTCTAGTGGTACTACACCGCTGATTGGTGATGGAATTTATTGGGTCTGAAGCTTGTGAACCTGGTTTCAGGGCTCAGACGATTGTTGACTTTACACCTGTTGTGTGATCATTCTCGAGTGAAAGGAAGGTTAATTTATATCGCGGATCGATGTTTTGAAGAATGGAACGTTTCGATTTAGTTGATCGAGACGTATCCTATGTTTACGTCCAAATGAGGAACTACGAGATGGTTTGTCATATATATATATAGCGTGGACCTAGTAGGAGTTGTTATGTTGTTTTGTAGAGATGAGGAGCAGATATGCTTATGAGGTTTAGCTAGCTACTGTGTAGTTGCATTTGAATTTCGGAAGAGTTATTATTGATTCGGGAACAACAGATAGATTCCTGTTGTGATGTTAGAGAGCATTTACCATAGAGTTGTACTCTTACTCTGGGTTAGTGAATTAGTGATAGTGGAGTTTGTATGTCGTAGGTGGCTAGATAGCTACCTGACATCTTGACTGGCTACGAGTCCCGGTTGTGGTAGCATGTCGTTGCCTGTAAGTAGTGCCTTTGACATTACTCCGAGAGCCACGAGGCTTGGTCATGATATTTTGATAAGTATTGCTGAAGATTGCAATAGGTTCTATATGTTGCAGATGTATCGGATTGTATTCGGAAAATAGTAAGTGTTGAAACGTTCTCCATGGTGGAAGCGACATACGGACATAGTTGATTGTCGATGCAGTGTGCGCAGTGTCAACTAGTAAAGGTGGTATATAAATAATCAGCAAGGTTCTGTACCGAGATGGACGTGAAAGCATAGTATGATGGACAGTGTTGGGAGATTATTTGGAATTCGGAAAGGACTTAGTATGATTGGCTAAGTCCGCTCATTTTCATTCGATCCATACGATGAGTTTGTTGGATCGCTGGATAGGTTATATTGTGGTGATTTCCAGTTCATGGAGGATCTTTGAGTATCGTATGCGATAGCGATTCAAGATTTACCTTAGGATTATGGTAAAGTCTTTAACAGGTCACGAATATAGAGCTCCACTCGGGTACAGTTAGATACTTATGATAGATGGTCGATATGAAGATACTATTCATACTCTGGAAGAGCTACTAGAAGCAAGTGTGATTTGGTTTTAAGGGATATCAGTAACCCCACTTAGTCACTTGAGGTGTGACTTGTCTCCAGATGCTTGAGATGGTTATAGGGACATCTCGTACTTATATACGAGTAGGAAATTTGGGGACCAAATTTTTATTAGTGGGGGAGAATGTAAAATACTGAAATTAAAATACGAAATTTAATGGCCAGAATTTCGGGGAAATAATCCTAGGGATTATTTTCGAGATTTTTAGGGAATTTTAGGAATTTTTTTGGAATTTTTCTGGATTTAAACGGACTCCGTACGAGATTTTTACGGGGATAAAATAAGTAGGCTTTGAAGGGGTCTATATAAAAGGGTGATAAATACGAGATGGAAAAACCTAAAAAAATAAAAACCTAGGTTTCTCTCTAATTTTTCCCCGATTCTCGTTCCCAAACTTCCCGTTCCTTCTCCTCGCGCCGCAGACAACAACCACCGCGTCGCGATCGCCGCTTAACCTCAACGCCGCCCCTTCGGTTGCTCCATGCTCGACGAGATGGTGCGACCCCCTCCTTGGCAGCGATCGCCCAGCCGACGCCGCCAGCCTTGCCGGCGCCACAGACCTTGCAACGATCGCCCAGTCGACGTCGTAGTCCTCTCTGTCACCGCCGACCTCTCCGGATCGCACGTCGCACCGGCGATCTACCACCCTCGATCGCGCACCCACCTGCGATTCTGCGCCGAGCCGCATGCGCCGGTGGCCAACCACCGCCGCCGCAGTCTTCTCCACAGCGCCGATTCACCGCCGGCCGTCCCTTTGCCAGCGTCGGCCGTCCTCCGGCCAGTCCGCAGCCTTGCCAACGCTCTCGCCCGTAGCCACCGGAACTAGCAGCCAAGTCGACAGTGAGCGTACGGCTTAGAGTCTGCCGGTGGTCATCGGAGATCGGTAAGCTCTGTTCTCTCTTAATCTGGGACAGGATTCCTTTCCTTTGAGATGGATATCAATTTAACGAGATGTGGTGTTCTATGTTTGTGATTTCTATAGGGAACAGGGGAATTAGGGCAGTGGTATTATAGTTGCGTTTTCAAGTGTACAAGGCGGCTTTAGGGGAAGGGCTGCCGGTGGAGGTCCCTAGGGCTGGTAAGCTTGATTTACCCTCCTTTCATTTGTTAATTGTTGGATTTTGCTAGGCAGTCATGTATGGTGTGTGATCTGTGGAGTTGGCTGTGAATTAGAGGTTTGGGTCGTTTGAGACGGCTGTGAGGTTTTGCCGACTGTGAAGGGTTGTTGATTTCGGTGAGGTTGATTAGTTCTGTAATTATTTATGGAGGATTGATTAGGTTAAATGGGATAACTAGATCAATCTAGTTGACCGGGATTTTATTAAGCATTTGGGTTAATTGGTTTAAATCCGAAATCGGCTTAGGATTCGATTTGACTGTGGATCGTATTTTAGTACTTAACAATAGTTATGTTGTATGCGAGTTTTGATCCACGAGGCGGGTTCACTAGTGATGATTTGGTTGTTTTCTCGAGCAATTTATCAGGCGGGTATTTTGACTTATCTTTTAGATATAGTCAAGTTGATATGTTAGTTAGGATAGCATGCAATACTTTTCATGTTTATATGCCTAGTATGCTTAGTGCCTACTTGCTACATGCATTTGATCAGTATGATTATATCTTCCCTGTTCTATTTGGATCATGGTTGCTTGGATCAGTTATATGCACTTATTGACTTTGCATATTATTCGGATGGATATTTGTAGTTGGATTTACATGCTTTAGTATCATGCACCATCTTGCATGATTGCATGCTGGCTGGACGAGGTTCCATTATTGTTGAGCCCGCAGCTAGTTACATGGCCTGCACACACTGCCACTCATGGGTTAGTGGTACATCAGGAGGGTGTGTGCAGTTGCTCTGTCGAGCTCCATTGGGACCGCTCATGGGTAGCAGCGGCGCGTGGTAGCGAGGCGAGGATCCCTCCTCGGCCTATGACACGGAGATGAGAGCTTAGCTCCCCACTATGTTTAGAGGCAGGAGGATAGGTGTACTCCGACAGCATCCTGTCCACTCGGTCACTCAGGAGCAGTGATGGCAGAGTGCACAGTTGTCATAGCCCTACCCACTCGGCTTCACCATCGCGTGTGAGGCGGCCGACATGCATTTTGCACGGATTGCATTTGTATTGTGTTTCTTTGCATTATTGTATTGATGCCTTGGATGTTGCATATGATTGACATGCATCTGAGATTCATATTCTTATATGGTGATGACTTTATCTCTTATATAGTAGGGCACATGCTCCTATATCGGGTAGGAGACTTCGGTGAGTCTGATCCTTTTGCATTTATTTCTTGCTTACCATATATATGAGGCATCTAGGCATGATTAGTATTAGCTATACCTTACTTTGCATATCTACTATACATGAGTTCTTTGAACTCACCGTTGATTATATCTATTTGAGGATGGAGTGTCAGAGAGTCCAAACCCCCTCGTCGTGGAAGTGTATTTTTGTTATTTGTGTTTACGGTTTTTTTTGGGTATTTGGATTAGAATATATGTTTAGGACAGGAGTTGGATATTTGTACCTGTGGATGTTTTGGTATGTCCTTAGGGACCTTTGATCGGATTTTTATTTCGATTGGATTTCGGTTGAGTATTCCTGCCCAGATGGCAGAAGGGGTAAGTCTAGTTAGAGTAGACTTTTGTTTACCTAGATTTGTTGGCCTGAGGCCTTATTATTATCTGCGTGTGATGTGGTATGATTCCGGTCGTGTTGACCGATGTATAGTGGCCGTGTAGGCCTTGTATAAAAATTGGTATTGTCACCCGTACAGGGGAGATGCTGCCGGATTTTCGTCTGGCGGGGACTCCCTCGGGGCGTGACAAGAAAGATTTTATCATCCAAGTTATAGAAAGGTTAACTCAAAATTAAATGCTTTTATGCAATTTTTCTCATGTTAGAGGCCGGTACTAATTTTCGACAACGATTTTTTTTAAATAGAAAAACACATCTATTGCAAAATATAAGGAAAATAAATAAATACTCATTTGAAGACACCGTGACAGCTTTTCCAATAAATTAAAAAATGGTAATAAATTTACATTAGGTAAAACCACAAATAGTTTTTCGTGATATAAAAATTGAGGTGCTGGAATTTCACAGTGGTTCTTCATCTCGTTTCTGATACTGCTACTAAGTTGTTCCAATTCCAGCATCACTGTGGTGCTGGAATTGGAATTTTCAGCACCACTATGGTACTGGGATTGCAACACCACTGTGGTGCTGGAAATTCCAATTCCAGCACCACAGTGGTGCTGGAATTCGCAATTCCAGCACCACAGTGGTGGTGCAGGGATTGCAACACCACTGTGGTGCTGGGAATTCCAATCCCAGCACCACAGTGGTGCTGGAAATTCCAATTTCAGCACCACAGTGGTGCTGGAATTGCGAATTCCAGCACCACTACCATCAGTTTCTCAACTTTCAGTACCATCTTTTTTTCGACACAAGTTAAAATTGGGAGATAAGAGGATTAAAACTAAGTTTTCTCGACATATCAAAAATTTATGTTGTAAGATCTTTCAGTCTGTGTCAAGATTTCGAAATTTGGACTCCTCTAGGTTCATCAATGGGTTTCGGTCAAAACTCATTGATGGTCCTATTCACCTCTTTTTCGATCCAATCCAAATCCATTGAGTTTTAGTAGTGTCTCTCTGTGTATCCGTGACCAAAATTTCTGATATTCGAGGTTTTATTAGGTATTCACAGCAATATTTCAGAAATCAGACCGATATAAATTAGAAATCAGATAAAAAAAGGTGGTGTTGGGAATTATATTCCCAGGAATAATGTGGTGCTGGGATTTGAATTCCCAGCACCACGTTTAGATGGTTCGGAATTTCCAATAGTGGCTTGGATGTATGAAAATTCTCTCTCATCATTAAATTGCCGCAGGTCTGTTTGGCAGGAGGGATAAAAGAGGAATTAGGTACGCGATTTGATAAATCTGAAACTATGGTACGTTTTTTGGGCAATTCCGAACTTTAAGAGTTGTGTTTGATAAATTGTCGTTGTTTAACATAATCGTATAGGACCACCTAATCAAGTTATTTTAAGAATAAAATGACGATTAAAAAATGCAAAAAAATGTAATTTCTTAATTATAGTAAGAATAATTATAACACACAATATCAATTTTTGTATATAGAAATAGTTAATTTATGAACAATTTGAAAATCAGTTTTAACATATTTTGTATGACTATGGAAGACTAGGGCTGTAAACGAATCAAGTGTTCATGAACAAATTTGGTGTTCAGCTCGATTAGAGTTTGTTTACGTTCATTTAATATATATCAAAGTCAATTAATAAACAAGCTCGAATAACTTGACAAATTAAATAAATAAACTTGAACACATGTGTTTGACTTGTAAATGTTCGTGAACAAGTTCATTTAAAAATTATTTATAAGCTTATTTATACTTATTTATAAATAAAGATTAAAATATTTAAAGTTTAAATAAACAAACAAGCTTAACTTAAGAGTTTGATAACGTTTAAATAAACTAAACTTAACCAAGTTTGAATCAAGCTTGAATCGAACTTGATTAGAAGCTTGATACCTATTAAACAAGCCAAGTTCAATTCAAGCTTAAGCCAAGCTCAATCTCTAAAAAAAGAAATCAAGCCAAGCTTGAAAAAGTTTTTCAATAGCTTGGTTAATTTTAGGCTTAGTTTGGCTCGACTTGGTTATCTTATCAAACAAATTTGAATACTATAAAACTTGAGTTGGTTTGACTTGTTTACACAACTCTATGGAAGACCAAATTCATTAGCTCCAAGGGAGTAAAACGATGCAGTGTCTCACATTTTTTTTTTATTGGCACCAGGGTATCCGAACTTTCGATTCGACTAATCCCTAAGAGTGATCGCCCTTGCTCCACAGACCTTCAGGATGCCTCACCAACAATTGAGTGGATAAGGTCGGAGCCCAAGTGGCCTCCATCGGCCACCAAGGGAAGCACTCATAGCTTTGCGCATTTCGGACTGACTAACAAATGTGTCATCCCTAAATGACACCCAACATTGAAGTCGTACTCATCCACGGACAAACTCACAGGCCCGTGTCCGTCCGAATGGATTTTTCCTAAATTCGTTGTCGAACAATGTCACAGTACAAGATCGAACTATGTTCTCCTATGGGATACCTCTTCACTTTTGCCACTGCACCGTGCCCTTGGGATGCAGTGTCTCACATGCTAATATGGTTCGATCATCTGTTGAGATAAATTTGACTCTGAATTTTGAAAAAATTTAAACAGATAAATCTGAACTGAATACAGATCGAAAGTATTTTTTCAGATGAAGTACGTTTTCAACGTCAGACTTATCTTATAGGAACAGTGCGACCACATCACTAGGCTTAACTGTTGAGTTGTAAATACTTTCCTGATATACTTTGGTGGTTGGTGGTCCAGCTATCCCAAGATTAATCGAACTGAAGACTCAAACACATGATGCAAACAAAAAAAAACAAATTCATAGCAAAATGTAAGTGCATTGATGATGTCCTAAGGTAGATCATAGAGAAGAAAATGAAGTCAAATGACCTTAAACATTGTGTTATCAATAACCTCTTTATTCAACTTTAATGTTGAATTAGGGCATACTACTGCAAAAGATTAGAACCGTCAACTTAGTGACCAATATCGATCTGTCCCATGGTCATTGTGAGGGAGGTAAATCACAGAGGACTCTATGAACCTTGATGTGGTGGCCAAGACACGTTGGGCCATCTGAATCCAGAAAAAAATTTTAGACCTCCTCCGGAATCGATCCATGTCACTTCTGCAAACACCATCATACCTTAGTCACCATACCATTCTGTGTGAACGAATTAGGGCATACTAGATATTGCCTTTTAGTGTCATGAAATTCAATTTTGTCTATGAAATATTGTAAACCCATTATAATTAGAATATCTAATTTTTTTTGTTAAAACTAATATAATTTACATTATTATACACATGTAACTTAAGATTGAATTATAATATAAAAAAAAAACCCTGTAACTAATACAATGACGATTTTTCTTTTAAAAAAAAGCATTGAACTAGTCTTCTAGTAGAAGACTGAAGAATAAATTTTAGAATTGGATAGATAATGAAACCATTGACATTAGAGAATTGTTATATGAATTTCTCAAGTAGAACTACATATGTTTGGAATTATAAATGAATAAAATCAGATAATTGCTCTGTAAATATAGTTTTTTTGAGATGAAATAGCATTAAAAAATATCTAAACATCGCATTGACTAATTATAGTAATAGTTTAATAATTGTCATTTAAATGATCAGACTAAAAATGTCATGGAAGTCAATGTTTAATCGTTGATAAATTTTTTTGTCTGGTAGCCAAGTTTCGTAAGGTTCAAGGAAACATCACGTTTGATGTTTAGGGGTTCGGTCAACTTTAAACCAAAGTGAAACCATGGGGGATGAACCAACGATTGATTTAAAAGGTCAACAAACATAGGGCATCCCTTTTTTGTGGTCATAGTAGCTCTGAGGATGATAAATACAAAGAATAATTTTTTTTTTTATCACAGTAGCTCTGAGGATGATAAATACACAGAAATAATTTTTAAATAGACATAGATCAATTTTTAAAAATTTCATCGCTCTATCAATAGATTCCCTCCCCTACACTTACAAATTGAATTTTTAATTTATCTTCTCTCCATCGATGAGGACAACTAAAGAAGATTGTTAATGCAACAATTTACTAAAAAACGCACATGAAATTTAGAATTGTCCAAACAGCGCACTATATTTTCATATTTATCAAATAACGTACTTAATTTCTTTTTTACCTCCTCCCCACCAAAACGACTTACACATGAAAATTCGAGCGTGATCGAAAATTCAAATCCAAAGACGGTTGTATTACGACTTCCAATACCATGATGATGATGTGATTGTGATCTTTAAATTTAAATTCGACGATTCCAACACCACAGTGGTACTAGAATTGCAAATTTCATCACCACAATAGTAATGCTGAAATTGCACTACAATGGTGGTGCTGGAATTATATCACCACTGTAGTGCTGAAAATTCAAATTCCAACACCATAGTAGTACATATCTTTTTGACAGGAGGAGTAAAAAAAAATTAAATACACTATTTGATAAATATAAAAATATGGAACACTATTTGGACATTTCTAAACTTCACATGCATTGTTTGATAAATCGCCATTGCTAAATGTAATGATTTCAATTTTTTTTTTTTTTTTTTTGTTGTATGTGGTCATAGTGTGTCTATCCAATGTAACAACTTGGCATAGATATAATGCAATGTTTGGTCGTTTTAGAATGTGCCAACCGTTTCTTCCAGAAAGCTGAAAACAAAGTTGTAAAAGGAAAGAGACATTCGTAAATAAATAAATAAATTACATTCTAAGAAAATTTTACCAAATATTATTGGTACTAACAATCATTTATGGCCATCCATCTATTCTAAAAGGGTTTGGAAAGTATGGTTTCAAGTGGCCATTATTAAAATATAAGTTTTTGTAAGGTAATCATGAAAACCACCCTTTTAGAATAGTTGGCCATAAATGATTGTATTCTCAACATATATGCATATACATTGAGATTTGGCACTTGATTTTTAATAATTAAAGAATATATTTTCACACTTGCTCATATTTTAGCCAAACTATAGCTGTGTCAAATATAAATGATATAAATTCTCATTAGGGAATCACATTAAAGGTATTACAAAGTTATTATTTTTCTCGAAATTTTCATACAGAACATAATTTTAAAAACTGCTTGGTAAGAGAAAGGGAGTTAATCTCCTAAAGCAGACATAATTGCTATTCAGCTCTGTTACATACTCTTCCACCATTTAGTCGAAAAAATAAATCAGAAACTAAATCAAAATAGACAAAAAGTTAAAGCATATAAAGATTAAGAATGTTTCTCTCATGATTTAATTTTCATATTTAGTGGATAATTCAAGAGGACTGATCCAAACCAGGCAAAGAAGGCAAGCCAAGCATTGAATTCTACTTATCATCCCACTCATATATTTATCATTTCCATTCTCATTTTCAATCTCCATTCCTTACCCTTCTGCCATATACATCAACTAGAAATACAATGTGTAAAAGAATTTATCCATAATAGAGGGATCAATTCTCGAAAATTTCATCACATTGAACTATCGACCGACCCCTTGCATTAGTAAGTATAAAAGAATTTATCCATAATGAACAGAGATCAATTCTCGAATATTTCATTACCTTGGACTATCGACCGATCCCTTTTCTTTGCACTTGTCAATTGAAATTCTGATTTACCTGCTCCACCGATAGAGCCAACCGAAGAAAGCCACTAACGTGACAATTCCATATTTTTTTAAGTGAAAAAATAAACAAATCGCACAATTAACATCCAGCTAATGCATTTCAGCCAAAAATAAAATTCATGTAGTTATTGCACTAGCCAAATTAATGATATGTTCTCAGCAGTGGACATCCTGATCCATGCATTTCAAATTGTAGCATGCTACTCAACGGGAGAATCAATTTGAAAACTTTCTGCTGGAAACTGAGATGCTTATAAACTCAAAGTAGCATGAGGATAAATATCACTATTGTCTGAAAGCAGTATGAAGAAACATACCACTAGTTGTGCATTAAATTCTAAACGGAATCAAATTTTCTCGAGGAGTTCAATACCTCAGGATATATTTTTTACTAGACAAGGGCAAGAAAAGAAAATAGAAGAAACAGAGCATAAGTATAAGTAACATAGCTACACATTTCTGGGTCCAAGCAATACAACACCAAGTTAAACATGAAATGTCAAAATAAAATGAAACAAGCTACAAGGTTCAATAGCATTACAGAAGCACATAAAATAAAACTGCTCGAGTTCAAGGGGTTCAATGAAAGTGGCTGGAGATCATTCAAATTTATAAGGGAGAAAACAACCTAAGAAAAGCCTCAGCCAGCCATTTAAGAATTTAGAGTAGCAGTAAGAAAAGTCGATATTGTGTGACTCACCCTTGTTTCTCATCCCTTTCTCGGTTCCATCGCTCAATCTTAGCTCTCCGTTCCTCACTTCCTTCCCTTACTGGACTCTTAGCGCGTCTTGGGCTTCCATGTCTCTGCCTACCTCCATCTTTTTCATGGCTTCCATGCCTGTCCCCACCCCTCCCACCATCATAATAATCACCACGATAATCACCTCGATCACGATGGTCACCACGATCACGGGAACTCTTCTTATGATATGGGCTTGGACTATGACTACGACTTCTACTTCTTCGCATGCCAGTTCTTCGGTACCGGCTAAATAATTTCCTCCGTAATTCCCTACCAATTTGTTTCACATGCATGAAATTGCAATATCCACCACGGTTGCAACTATTTTCTTCAAACTGCCGGCATGTGGCTTCCCTAAAGTCTGTTACAGGAGAGAAATCCACAATTATAGGGCGCCCTGAGTAGAATCGTCCCTGTAAGGCCCTCATAGCGGCAGCTGCCTGATCCTCTTCCCTATATTGAACATAGACATTTCCAATCATATGGTCAGCCAGGTTGTCACAAACATTAAGGCTCTCAATCTCACCAAACTTGTTAAGCTCCTCAAAAATGTCCTCATAAAAGTCCTCAAAGTGCTCTTGGATCTTTCGAGGATCAATTGGCTGCCCTTGAGCATCAACACCTGGAGTGATCATGTCAGGTCGGTGATACATATTGGAAAGCAGCAAGGTCGGCGATATAGTAGGGCGGTTGTGGAGCCGTGAGCACCTATCCCCATGCCGGCAAGCTCCAATCTTGAAGTAAAATGGGCAGTTCACCCTGTCCTTTTCTGTGCCAAAGATAGAAGCCAAGTGTTCCGCCATCAAATCTACGATCCGGAAGAGCCTCTACAACTTCCAGAATACCTGCCACAACAAGATCAAAAATCTTCCTTTTTAGCACTCCCTGAAACAAAAAAAGCAGAATGATTCAATAGGGTGAAACTCAAGACATAAATCAATATCCGAGAAGAAGAAACTGTCTGCTGTAATAACATACCTCGGCTACTATCATCATCTAAAAGAACAGGAACTGATTTTTATCTCTTACGGTATATATCCTAAAACGTCAAAATAGAAGGCCCTATACAGCTGAAACGGACATTTAAAAGAGTTAAAAACCCTAGCGTCAACATTTGCATTAACAAAAGTCTAAAATTTTACGAAGGCCAACTGAAAACACATGTTTTTGCGAACAACGATCTCGATCGATATCTTTCGAGGCACAGAGATCGAAAACCCTAGCCATACAAAAGCCATCAAGCATTAAACTGTAAAGACCTCAAATCCGAGAAATCCACGCACAATAAAGGATTTGAAATAGGCGACGAACCCGAGGGAGGCAAGCGAGCGAACCGCAGCAGAAAGGGGGCGGCAGATCTCAACGCGAGCAAGCGCAAGGGTTTCACAGCGTCGATGGTTCGAGAAGAGAGGCGATCCGTCTCCATATGTGGTCCGCACCGATATTTATAGTAATGCTGATTCGTCAAGACCCGAACCGAGTCCTGAGCCCAGATGTGGTCCGCACCGCTATATATAGTAATCTTGATTCGTCGTGACCCGAACCGAGTCCCGAGCCCCTTCGTGTATTAGTGATGTTGGGCCATTTGTTTGGGCTCCTAATAATTGGGCTTATTGTTAATTAAACCTAATCCGTAATTTTGAGGGGACTAATAGAATCTGTTTACTAACTGATAGAGATGTCAAGTTGGATTGAACTCGTCGGATTAGTCCGTCTCGTCAAATAATTTAAGCGGGTTAGATTGAAATTTTATCAACCCACAATTTTGACAGACCAAAACGAATCGACCCACGTGGGTTGCGGGTCTAGACAAGTTAGTCCGACGTGGCACAGGTTAATCCACGGGTTGAGAAATGTCAAAAGTTGAAATATGTGAAAATAAAATTGTATAAATTTTTTTTACCAATATTTTAATATTAACAAGATAAGTTCTTCACTATTACAATATTCTTCTATCACACATACACTTCAACAAAGTATAAAATAAGTTAAGAATAAAGAACAAAAGAATATATTTTATGCTCTAATTATTTTTTATTATCTTGTCACTACTATTCTAATTAATATAGGAAATAATGACATATCAAAATCAAATAATTACCCAGGCTAAAATATTTCAATTGAATTTCTATTTAGAGGAGAAAAATTTTTCATTTGTATATTATCAAGATTTGGATATTTTAGAATATTGAAAAGGAATCAAAAATATCGATACTCAACTTTATAAGTCGATAATTGAATTCCAATTATAAGATTTTAGTTACTTCAAATACTTATTTTTTTAATCATAGTACTCTATCTGTCTTACAGATCATTATTTCAAGCCCTCAATACCTCAGTAATTTTAGATATATTTTTTAAATTTGTGTGGCCCGTGGATTGGCCCGCCTAACCCGTAACTCGCCTTGGGTTGGGTTGGGTTGGAAATTTCTCAATCCGCCAAAATGGCAGGTCGACTCGTCCCTCTCTGTTAAATATTGAATTTATGACGGATTGATCCGTCCCGTCATGAATCGGTCCGTTTGACAATTCTACTAACTGAGAATGTAAATTTTATTGAAGTCAATTAAACGATAATGACAAAAATATTTTTATTTCTTTTTAATTTCCATTTTTCAAAATTAAAAATAATTTAGGAAGATTTTTGGGCCAAAATTCAAAGAGCCTTCTTTTCATTCACATACAAATTCTCTATTTAAAAAATAGAATAAAAGAGTATCATTTTGGTCAAAGTTATTTCAACTAAAGTATCTTCGGTAAACTATTTAATTATAGTATAGCAGTTTTATAATATCCTAAACCCTATACGTTTTAATTATAATACTTTTTTTAAATTAAAACTACTCCTATTGCAATAATTGTGATTAAAATTATTCTAATAATATTTTAATTGACATTGATCCATTCTAACTCATGTTAAACTAGTTTTAACTAAAATTATTTAGTAATGAATATATATTGAGGTACTTTTAGCAAGAATATTTTTGAAATATGGAGCTTTTTTTATATTTATTTAAAAAAAAAGATGCTCATGATAATGAAAATAAAGGGTTCTTTTAATTTTTTTCCCAATATTTTTAATAACTCATCTTGAAATTGAAGCAAAATGGCCAAAGTATAATTCTCAACCATTCAAAACTCTATCACTAATTTCAAAAATTGACTTATAAAAAAAATATAAAATTGTCACATTAGTAATCCTTCATCGTTGCTCCTATCGTACGACGGGGACAAATCAAGATCTCAATTGACAAACATAAAAGAGACAGGTCATCGATAGTTTAAGATTATGATTTCTATCGAAATTGATCTTTACTCACTATAGATAAATCTCTTTGCACTTGTCAACCAGATTTGTCAACAAGATGAGTCTTTGGGACTAGAGATTGGCTTAGGAAGATACACAAGCAGGAGACTCCAATGGCTGCTCCATTTGCTCACACTCCACCTCCTTCAGCATCTGAAATCTCTGGTTCAGTCAGGCTAATGATGACCCTATATTTCTGCGTTAGCTACTTGATATTTGATTTATCTCTCTTCACACATAGGGACAGCGGTGAAAGATCGCTAATGTGATGGTTCCATATTTTTTTTTTTAAATCTCTTGTTCAGTCTCTTATATAGAATTGCAGCAATTAAATCTCTCGTTCAGTGTTATGAAACACCAGCTTGTGGACTGATTGCTTGCTCCACAACTGCCTGCTTTAAGTATCAGAACCGGGCTTCCTCCCATGTCAGTTTTCCGGCGAGCAATACCTGAATAAGCATAAAGAGCTTGTAAATGTCATTCAAATGAGAGAGGAGACCATGAGAGATGCTTCAAGTTTATAGTACCTTAACTTTGTTCCATCAAAGATTGCTCCACTTTGATTGACATGAGTAACATGGAGAATTTCTCCAACTACAAAGTTATGAGAGTCCGCAAACGAACACATCGATGGAATTCTTCATCCAAGCACGACAACAGGATATGCAAGTGAGAAAAGAGCATCACTTATGCTCCACACGGTGCAGTAGCAAAAATAAAAAGATATTTTATAAGAAAATATAATTCGATCCTCTATTGAGACAATGTTCAATAACGAATTTCGAAAAAATCTATAGGAGCGACCCTCTAGGTAGGAATTTATCCTGCGGATAGAGTAAGATTTCTGCGTTAGATAGTCTTTTAGAAATGACGCAACTGAGGAGTCCGGGCTAAACATCCAAACTGTGAGCACTTTTCTGATATATCCAGGTGGTTGGTGGAGATCCGTAGAGTCTCCGATCTCTTCCGGCTTAGCTGTCGAAGAGGCATCCCTATAGGACCGTGGGTCCGGACTGACCACCTCCAAAGATTAGTCCGGTCGAAAGCTCGAGCACCGTAGTGTCAATAAAAAAAAAAGAGAGAGAAAAGAGCATCACTTCTGCAAAAGGTTGAAATCGTCAACCTAGCGGCCCCCACCGACTTGTCCCACGGCTATTATGAGGGAGGTAAATCACAGGGGCTCTATGGATCTCGATGTGGTGGCCAAGACACGTGAGGATCATTTAAATCCATGAAAGGACTTTAGACTTCTTTTGGAATCGATCCATACCATATCTGCAAGCACCGCCGTGCCTTGTTTGGGAAGAGGGGAGAGAAGTGTAAGTAATGGAAGGGGAATGGAGGGGAGGGGAAAGGAGGTTTACACTCCAAAATAGAGTGTAAGAAAAGTCAAGTTTTTGTGAGGAGGAGGGATATAAATTCACCTCCATTCTCCTTCCTTTCCTCTTCCCTCACTTCTTCCCAAACAGGGATAATCTTTTTTTTCCTTATTTACTTTTACCCTTCTATTACTTACACCTCCCTCACCTCCTAAGCTGATTGATGGTGAAGAATTCATTTTCTGTCCCATTTAGTTCACCATTGCCTGAGGCAAATAACCCATCTTTCTAAACTTTAAAAGGAAAATACCATGAATAAATTGAACTCATGTAAGCTTCAAGTGGAAACAGTTTAGAGCTAGATATCGTCGGCAGTTTACTTCTATCTGCGATTAGAATTAAGGAAACATGCGCGAAAGAAGGCATTTGAAATCCAAGTGCCTGCAAAAGATTGTGGTGCCCAAGTGGCTATTTAACCAATCGATGAGAAAATGTCACAAGAGTAATAACACAAGGAAAGGAGCTCAGACTTACTTTGTATCCGAGTGCTTGTCGCAAGGAATTCTGTAAATGTTCCTCAGGACCTCAGCTCTGGTGTATGATAAAAGAAGGTAAGAGGTTCCAGAGGAAGAATTCTTTACGTGTATAACGAGTTGACATTTGGGGGAAGTTTGTTCCGTGAATCAACCGCGACACAGAAATTGTATATAAGCTGTCCATTGTTCTTCATAATCCCAAAATCACCAAGTGTGTTGAGGCTCCGACTGACCTTCACGAAACTATGAAATCAATTAACAGCCATCGTACACGGAAGTATAGAACTTCGCAGGGATATGATGCTTCGGAGTAATCTGAAAAAATCATCATATCCAATGAGAGTGTTGCTGTATAGCTTCACCGTGGATAAGATCTGTGATCTTCAGGGTTCCTTCTTTAGGTACACTGAAGCGGTATGTGTATGGTATGCCTTTTGCCAACTCCTAAATTTCCTCCTCTGAAGAAGTATACTGGTGGCAGTTGCAATTTTTTCGCTGTTTCCTCCATTTGTTCAAGTTCCTTCGACAATATCATTTCTAATCGGGACGAGCAAACCTTTCCACAAATTGAGTTTTATAGCGATCTGTACAGTAACTGTTACAGATTACAATTAAATTTGCTAGAGATATAAGGAAAGTCCGAAGATTTATCTGTAGATGGCAATGGTACTGTAGCTTTACCGTTTAGTCCGCCGAGTGAGAATGCAGTTAATCGAGGTCGAGAAGTTGTGCAGGGTCGAGAAGTGGTCGAGCACCAATGTGTCGAGCATCGAGCGCCAAGGGTGCTCGGGAGTTACGACGCAAGTCGGCCGAGTATTGAGGGTGCTTGGGAGATCGTCGGGCCAAAAGGTACTCAGGTTCGTGTAGACCGAAAGCTGAAGGCGCTAGGGAATTGTCGTGTGTGCGGACCAAGCTCGGGAAGCAGAGAGGTGCTGGGAGTTGTCGTGTTGAAAAGTGCTAGGGATAGAAGTGCTCGGGAAGTTCAGGAAACAACCAAGCTGAGCAAACCGAGCACTGAGGATGCTTGGGAGATAGCTGGGCTGAGAGGTACTCGGAATGGAGGTGCTCGGGAAACACGGAAGGTGCTCAGAAAGTTTGGGAAATAGACGAGCTGCCACATCAGAGAGCGTGGCCGAGGGTTGAGGGTGCTCAGGAAATTACCGAGCTAAGACAAAGAGGTTGTTCGACTGAGAAACGGAGAATGCCGAACACTAAGGACCGAGCACTAAGAAGAACTCGGATTCGACTAAGAAGTGAAGAATGCCGAGATTTTTGTGTTACACAATTTTCTTAAAACAGATTCGTCCTCCTCGCAGAGCGCTTTCGAGGTTTCGTCAGACGTCTATTTCCAAGGATACGATGACAAAGATCGCAAACACAACCAAGCACAGGTTGTTCGCGGCGAATTAATCATACACCTGAAAGCTATCATAGCAGAATTCGTGGGGAGGCACGGAGTGAAAAATCTCTACTTTTCTCTGACCTTGCAACTTGTTTATATAGGCGAGACTCCTTATTAATGATAGAATAAAGGCTTTAATTGCCTTTATTTACTTGATTCGAAACATTAGCCATTACTCAATCATTTCGCCTAATCTGCCATTAATTTCTGACTATTTCTACGCAAATGTTACACATCAAAATGAGAAGGATGACATAACATCTTTCCCATCCTTCAATCCATCATCTTTTTCCATTCAAATTTCCAACAGTAACACTACGTACTTCGGACAACATATTTTAATTTCTACCTCTAGCTCCTATTTCAGAAAAATCATCCCGATGAAACGAGAAAGGAAAACAAATTCACCATTATAGCTCCAATATATTTGTCGATGAAAAGACAGACAAATAGCTCCTCTAGGAAGATTCTAGCTAATTGCCTCACTTAAATTACAAGAAGTTAAAGGAATGTCTGTCAAACAAATTAATTTACTCGCAGCATTTTTTTTGGTAAGTCAGTTGTAAGGTTTCAAAGAGTGTATGCAAGTGAACTACAACATCCGGATTATGACACGATGCCTATGCATTGTCTGCCCCGAACATGTATACGACGACAACTCGACATGCATAATGGCTACAAATAGTATCATAATTTCCAACAATTAGCCATTGAAAAAAATAAAAACAAATGGTGCTTAAAAAAGTTTTAGTTTGAAATTACCGAATATAATTCCTTTACAACTATCATACGAACTGATAAGGTAGCTTAGTATAGACAAATTAACAAACTGGAAATTCAGGCAACAGTCTGTAATTGCAGCTAATATATGAGATGCGATGAACCATGTCTGTTTATGTGGATGCGATAATAACTTTCTAATATTGCGGCATGCCAAGTTGCATTATAAGTTTGTACCTACACTCAAACTGAATTTCTGCTAAATTAAACTGGGCCTATGACTCAGTTACTACAGGACAACTGAAACTTCCCTAAAACACCTTGCTGAAAATAATTTCCTAAACAACTGGGTTCCCATTGTGTTCTATAAGAATTTTACCACGTCGTAAATTTTGGCTTTACTCGGACAGAACGGAGAAAGGGAAATACCATTAAGTTCTCTTGTTCGCACGAAAGGAATAGGGGAGGGGAAAAAAAAACTAATCCTGTCCAATTCTTCTAAACTGGTTGGAAATGGAAGGGAACAAAGTCTAAACATCTAATGGACACAAATAAGTAATTAATATTATTTCTTTATTAGTGAACAAGAAAACGGAGGAAATTTTAAACTAGAATCTTAACGGAAAATACTAGAAGTGAAAGGTTTTAGACTTAGTAGGGTAAAGATAGAATATATGGAATTTAAGTTTAACAATATTCGACGTAATGAGACAAGTGTTAAGATAGGAGATGACGAGTTGTTTGGAACTGAAAGCTTTAAATATTTAGGATCATTTTTGCAAGATGATGGAGGGATTGAGAGAGATGTCTTACATAGAATACAAGTAGAATGGTTAAATGGAGAGAAGCGTCGGGTGTTTTATGTGATCGTAAAGTGCCTCTAAAACTTAAAGGGAAATTTTACAAAACGGCGATTAGACCTGCTATGTTATATGACGCTGAATGTTGGGTTACGACTTGAGCACATGAGCAAAAGATAAGAGTTGCAGGGATGATGATGTTAAGGTGGATGTACGGACATATAAGGATGGACAGAATAAAAAAATGAGAGTATTAGAGAAAAAGTCATTGTATCTATTGAAGGAAAGCTCCGAGAGACATGTTTAAGATAGTACGAACATGTACTTAGATGACCAATAAATGTTCCAGTTAGACGATGTGAAACGATGACAAATATACACATCAAACGAGGAAGAGGAAGATTAAAAAAGACTCGATTAGTAACAATAAAACAAAATAAAATTTATTTAAATATAGATGATAATATAGTAGGGGATAGAGTCCGATGACGTAAAATAATCCATATAGCCGATCCCACATAATGGGATAAAGCTTTGTTGTTATTGTTGTCATAGTGAACAAGAAAACACAATGTTAGTTTTTCATAGTTAGAATACAGTTAATGTCCTAGATCCAGAAATTGTAGTAGACTAAACATGTTTAAAGGTCTCTATTTTAAGGTCATATGGTTGTTGGTTCCAAATATATATTGGTTGTAACTAATCTTTTTATATAGGGCATTAAAACATGATACCTAGTAAAAGAAGGCATCTGGACCCAATCCACAAAGGTGAAAATTGATGATTCTGCCAGCGATAATAATACCAAAGGATTGCTGATGTCTCAAACGTAGCTTCTAATGAAGCTCGTAATTCCGACCTTAATATTTACAGATTACAAGCGCTGACATTGTTGAATATTATCAGTAAACTGTTGAATGTTGGATAATTCATAAAGTTCTACGTCACACGTCATGCCCCGGAGTATAAATTTCCTTCGGTCGGAGGGTACCCTTGTGACAATATAATGAGGGGAAAAAAAACTGGAACCAATTATGCAAATCAAATATCAAACCAAATACAAAATTGTTGTATGTTTTAGCATCTAGTCGAGATTATCTTAGCAAAAATAAAAGGAAGAACAAAATGCAAAACTGAAAACATAAAACTTACAGCGGTTTCGTCAGAATCTTCTCGCGTCCAAGGAAGAAGATGATGCTCTCTGTCCGAGGAACAATCACAGTGGAAAGCTCCTACTATTCCACGAGACAAGATCCAACGAAGCCTTGGTGTTCGTTCTTCTCTCTGACGGCAGCCTTTCGGCGTCAAAACCCTAAACACTCTATCCTTTTTCTTTGGACGCATCACACCCCCTTATAAAGGGGGTGTTTCTTGCACTGCACTAAGTGCGCCATCTGCGCCTTGCGCACATGCCACACGCCACCGCGTTGCATGCGGTGTCTGACGGCGAATTACATCTCCCACTCATCTAAAGTATGTCACATAGACCAATAAGAGGTATTTAGTCACATGAAGAATAGAAAAGAGTCATTAGTCCCGAAATGTAATAGAAGTCGCCACACATGTACGAGAATCGTGTCGGAGATCATAATCCCAAAAGACTAATAGAACAGAGATCAATAGTCACAAAGACCATTAGAACAACCAATTCATACTTAGGAAAATGGCTCGTGCGATAGCAAGCACACTGAGCAATCCAATACTATGAAAGTTGTTACACCTTACATAGTTGCTCAAAGAGCAATCAATGCTAAGAAAAGTTGTTACGCCTAACTTAGCCGCTCTATAAATGGTGTATAACCATTCTCTGAATGACACATAATCACTCACCTGATAACCCATTGTATCGTCCTCGGGTGACTCCCGACCATTTACGGTGGTCAACCTTTCTCGGGTGATACTTAAGCAGTTTTCACGGATATAATGTCTTGCTATTTGCATTAAATAATCTCCACTTACATCAATATGAACATCTCTAATCCTCATTATGACCGTGAGTCAAGAGCGTATTCTATATTCTTAATATTCACAAACATTTCCATACATGCGAAATGGGTCGACCGGTGAATAATTATCGAAGGATGTAAACGTATTTAATCTTCCTTTTAGTGTGAATCCATTCATTTTAATCGTCGCTTTCTAGTCGTATTCCATGATTGAATCATCCATAGTCGATAGGTTTACATGCTAAAGTAGCAAACGATTAAAACTTCAAGCGACACCTAAATAGTCTGAAAAGGCAAAGCGAGATCAACATATAATCTCAAAAGGGCTCGCATAGTAGAAGCGGGGATCCATTCTCCTACTACCCTTATTGTATCGTCTTAGCACGTGGTATGAATCACGTGCTACGATGTTATTCTCTTTATCGATAAAGAGCGTGTTTATCTCAACATCGTCAGATTTTTGATCCGACATTCCAAATGTCTAATCCACAATTCAACATACGAATTTAATTTGGCTCACAAACAGTATAATAAATGTTGGGAACATTTACTTGATCACTTTTCTTAAATGATCTTATCTTAATACATATATCAAGACTCGACACTTATAGGTATGTATCTCATACATATAACTTTCAAAGTTATCCTATAAGTAATAGTCTTACCTCTATTAAATGCATATAACAGAGATAATTGTCCGTGAGAGGACGATCACTACTGTCCAACATGCTCACCGAGATCTTATCGAATGTAACATCACATCGAATAAATTATGATTTGCATTAAAGAACAATCAAATTACTGATATCCGATTGTCATTCTGAAATTGTTATATTCTTGAAGTCTCATGGACTTTACATGCTCATTAAATGACTCTCTGATCGTTGGCAGTAAAAGGATCTGTGGCGTAGCTCGAGTAGGGATATACTCAAGAATAACCTTCTTCTAAGATATCACGATAAAGTTGTATTTTATAGCGATATGCTTGCCGCTTCGTGATATTTGGGATCCTTGGAAAAAGTATCGCGCTTGATCGCGATGAGCGGATCATGGACTCTTCTTGTCTTGTGATCTTCGATGCTTTAGAACCTTCTTAACGGACCGCTTCATGCAATTTGCCAGCGTACGCCGTATTCGCTTCCATGGTTGATAAGGGCGCGGGCTGTTTCTTGTTGTTCAAGAGATGGCGCCGTTCAACAAGAACGCATAACGATGTAGATTTTCTATCATCAAGGTCCGGCAATCTGCATCCGAATATCCCATCGCTCATCCGATCCTTGATAACAGAATGTCTGCATCGTAAAGCTTTCGGATATCTAAATATCCTTTTCGCCTTCCAGGTGTCTCGGTCACAGGTTTTTGGTGAAAGCTTGGTGATTAAGCCAACATCGATATCGGAGACAATCACAACATAGTACATTAAACTACAACAACGTTGGCGTATGATTTTTATTCATCATTTATTTCGTTTGGAGTTTTGGGACTCATACTCTTGCTTTCGAAACAATACCTTTCATGATAGGTGTCACATTACATTATTTGAAATGTTGTAACATCTTATTTATATAAGACTCTTGAGACAAACCCAAAGTCTCTTAGATCTATCCTCGATAATCTTTACTCTAAGATGTATTCGCTTCTCCCATATCTATTGTCAAATTGTGATGAAAGCGGCACGGCTATCACAAAACCTATGTCGTTCCCTGCAATCGATATCATCAATATATAGCGATAAAATGGCGTACTTTCCTTTATCCTTCTTCAGAAAACCTTGATGATCCTCATTGATCGTTTCAAACCATAAGATAAAACCACTTCTAAATCTTATGTCCATCGTTTCGATGCTTGCCCTTTGTATATAGATTTCTTCAATCTACATACTTTATCTTCTTGGCCTTCAACAACGAAACCTTCTAGTTGAACCATATAGATTTCTTCATCAAGCTCACCGCTAAGGAAAGCGGTTTTACATCCATTTGATGTAACTCACAAGTCGTAGTGAGCCACTAAAGACAAAAATGGCTGGATTGACATAAACTTTACTACGGAGAAAATGTCTCCTCAAAATCAATACCCTCTAATTGAGTAAATCCTTTTAAGCTATATCGGTTAATCGATCCATTTTCCTCTTTATTTTAGAATCCATTTATTTCCAATAGCCGCCCGGCCAGAGGAAGATCGACTAACTCCCAAACACGATTCTTAATCATCGACTCCGTTTCTTCAACCATTCTGACTTTCCACCTTTCTCCAAATTTCTAGAGCCCGAGCTTCCTTTATCGACCGAGATTTCTCATCACAACAGGAGTGTAATCATCGTTGCCTCATTCTCAATATCAAACCTTTTCTTAGGTTTGATCTTACACTTTTCCGTAAGTTGGGTTGTTGAAGTCACCCGCGACTTGAAAGTACTCCCACTGGTTGACTAGTTCCGTGTATCCCACTGACACTGTCCGATTGATAACGACTCTTCTTCCTCAAATAGAGGAACCGCCTTATCAACTTCACTCTTGTTGGGAACTCGGTTTGAGAAAAGTGGCATCTCAATCAAATTCGAGAGATAGTTCCATCCGACGTCTCACTACATGAAAACATAACCGAGGTATCGAATATCTTATGAGATACACTTCTTACCTCTAGGTCATAGTTTTCCATACTTGTAGAACTGCTATAACGTAGGCTAGACCCGTGGTCTCGATTTCCCAAATCGGTTTTCCTGGCCCACCGCTCATAGTTGAACCGACTTTGAAGGCACTTTGTTAAGTATATATATGTTGCGGTATAATAACGTCTCCCCAAAAGGAGATCGCAAATTACTTGCGCCATCATGTACCTAACCATTTCGAGAAGAGTCCTATTTTTCTCTCGTGAACCCTATTTTCACGTGGAGTTCGAGGATCGTTACCGCCTAATAATCCCTTTATCATTACATATTGTCTTGAACATATCGCATAATATATTCTACTACGCACTAAGTGCGTAAAGTCTTAACCTTACGCTCCGCTTTGATTCTCAACTTCGCTCATATAACGAATGAAGCGATCTAATGTTTTGTGAGAAATCAAATACACACGATCAAACGAGAGAAATCATCAATAAATGTAATGAAATAGAAGCTCACTCAGCCCTCACATTCGTTGGACCACAAATATCCGAATGAATCAATCGATGGCGACTACGCTTACTAATAGCCTTGAATAGTTTCTAATCGCTTTTCCAAAGAAGACAACGCCACATATGTATAAGCTAACCTTAGCTCGAGAGCCCAATAAGCCCTCTTTAGCTAATCGATTCACGCGATCTTGTCTCTATATGTCTTAATCTAGTACGCCAAATATCATCGATTATTTCGCATCACTAGTAAAGAGCAATATTTGAAAAAACAATTATCAATCGCCAATTGTCATTCGTTCCACATCAAGAACCATAAAACCATTCGTTAAAAACCATAACCGATCGACACCGAGATCAATTGAGTTCAACACACCGATCAGAAAATTTATACTGATACCCTAGATCGAAGAAGACAAGTAATGTAAACAAGATTCCTCCGAATCTCGGAGCATACAAGACATCGTGTAAACAAAGTTCTTCCACTGAAGGTTAAGTTTCAGCTGCGAGCTCCTTTGACTTCGACTCTTGCATTGTTTCCTACATATATTCATTGTTGTCACCGGTACCCGGCGCATCTACATACGTAACTCGCTCCCGAGCTACATGGTGGTTGCTCCCAAATCTATAATCCACAAAGGATAAGAATCACCAACACCACGTAACTAGCAACAAAATGCTCGTACATGGCCGAAGTTACCTTTCTTGGCTCGGTACATTCCGGCATAGTGACCCTTCTTGTCGCGATTAAAGCAAGTTATCTTGCTTTTAGGTTTCTTCCCCGCCTTCTTGTTCTTCTTCTTCTTCGATTGGGCGAGTCCCACTGCGCACCGCAACTTCCTTCTTCTTTCCCTTCCCTTTCTTGAACCATCTCTTTCTTGGATCCGCATGATCCGTGAGCCGTGGTAAGTAGGCGCCGTAAATCCTCGCGATTCTACTCTTTCCGCCTCAAGTTCTACACGACGCGAGACATCGAAAGTCTTAATACTCGTGAGTAAAGGTCCGCCTACGGTCTCCCCAAGAATCGTGAAGGGATCGAATGATAGCTCAACTGTTGTTCGTCATCCGGCACCGCGATCGATAGCTTTAAGCTCGAATCATATTCGACATCTCCCGATGTTGAACCATAGTACGACATTCGGCGCTTCAGAGCTATCGAACTTGATCGTTAGTCAAGTTCGCTTTCGATCGACTACCGATTGTACTTGTCCTTAAGGGCAACCTGCATAAAGATGAAGGATACGGCTCATACTCAAAGACTAGGTCATCTATCATCAACTAATCAAGACGCCCTTAGCGGTGGAGTCTTTCTTCTTCCACGCCAGTAGGCGTCAATATCTCGTCTGCTTGTGCGGTGGGACCATCTACGGTGTTCTACCACGACCGATTTCTGACCTCTAGAACTTTTGTTCCTCAAGTATATCTTGTATCTTGAGGTGCGGATCTTGTAGTTATCCCTATCGAAGTTTTCACCCTTATTGAGTTCAATTGATGTTTTTAGTTGCTATAACCTAACATAAATAAACACATTATTTAGTCATTCAACAGTATGATTTTATATATGTAATCTACAAATTCGATTCAACGTAAATTCGATTTGGTTTTACAAAATCGTAATAATCCAATTGTCACTCATCATCTCAGATGTACTCAATCGAATCGACTTTGATCAATTACATTACATACGTCCCATCTTAACACGATGATATCATTAAATGAACATTTTCATTTAAATTGTACTCACTATGAACAAATCAAAGAGTAAAAAAATATCATGCGTCATGTAGAGTTAATAAAGATAAAACGAACATATCATTAAATTAAACTTCTTATACATCAATAAAATAACAAAATAACTCTACTTAAGAATGTTACATATAACATTCTTTCTACTCATAATCAAAAAATAAAAACTAAGCAACTAGATAGATAATCATTACTCGACAGACAAACACTAGTGCGATGATCCAAACACGCCAATCTTCTTGGGTGAACTAGAACGTGTCGAGATGCTCTCAAGATGATACCAGGATGCAGAATCTTCTGTAGAAGACCTATAAAGCGATCCAAAAGGAAAGATTCCATCAGGGTCCTCTTCCGAATCATCCTCTGGATCATCACTATACACCTCACAGGCCTCGTGAGGGCAAGCAGCGTAATCGGGTATAAGAGACACGTCCCTCATGGCGCCTCAGATCTCGTGCGATCTCACTCGGGTGTTGTGGCGTTGAAGCGGACGAGCCCAAATTGTAGAATTGTAATCGGAAACTCCCGATCTCGAGTCTCCGCAATCTATCAAGCCTCCCGATGCGCTCGACTCCGAGGTGAGTCATACTCTATCCTGGATAGCCTCTCTCGATCGGATTAACACATCGCGTCTAGTTATAGTGGTAATCATCCGTGAAAAAATTGAAATTAATTAAGTCAATACAAACCGACAAACCAAGTCATATCTATAGCTTAATTGATTTATATATAGGCGTGGATCTGTCATCATAATAAATCAAGAATAAATTTCTTTGATTTTATGGAGGACAGTCGACTGACTTAGACCAGTCAAATGATACTCTTACCAATCGACTATCATCTAAGTCTAATCGGTCTAGACTTGACTTTTTATGTGAAACCCAAAACTCCTTTATTTCTCTCCGAATACCCGGGCACTCGAGTGAAATAAGCGGTTGTTAATATTTCGCATTATTCCTACCATCGACTCTCTAGTTCGTTTTGTCTGTCGTAAGTTGTTTATTTGAGTAATAATTGCTCGAACAATTACTTGATTATTAAGTTATAGTCGAGTTGACGAAGTCGACTTAGTCGACTCTTGGGCACTTCTTTGTGGTTCCCGACCACTTTAAGTGAATCTTGGCCAGGTTCGGATCGATCATGGCCCGATTACTTATCTTCTTCGGTCTTATTGCGATAAAATCGCCCTTTCCGGGCTTAAACCGCCATTTCGGGGTTAAACCGCCCTTTCAGCGTTAAAACCGCCTGCCCGGCTCTCAGCCGCCTTGGCGGTGCGCCCGCCATAGCAGGCGTGAACGCCTGGCGGTGATGCGAGGCGATCCGCCACTGGCGGCGAAAACCATACTGGCAGCGTGAAAACCGCTCTGAAGCGGTTGAAACACGCTACTGCGAGGTTGAAAACCACTCTGCCACTCTGTCGAGGTGAAACCATACTGCGAGTTGAAAACCACTTTGCAGTGGCGCCTGGGAGTTAAAACCACTCTGAGAGGCTCAGTTAAAACCACTCTGGAGGCTCAGCCCTTATGGTAAGTTTAAAACCACTCTGCGAGGTGAAAGCCATACTGAGGTTAGCTCCACTCTGCCGTGGCCCGCGAGAGTTAAAACCACTCTGCCCAGCTCAGCCTTGCGAGTTAAAACCACTCTGCCGAGGTGAAACCGCCTGAGCTCAAAACCACCACTGGCGATTCGCGAGTAGTTTTCCACTCGATATTGCTCTGAACAAACGAGCGGTTGTCGGTGATTTCTATTCTTCATGGCGATTCTTTTAAATCTTCTCACGCGACCTTTTTTTTTTTTAATGAGCGGTAGATTCTGAAAAAAACTTCTTAATTCGATTAGATGCTTCTAACCTTGGCTCGATACGATGTTGTATGTTTTAGCATCTAGTCGAGATTATCTTAGCGAAAATAAAAGGAAGAGCGAAATCTGGCGAAACATAAAACTTACGGTGGTTTCGTCGAGAATCTTCTTGCGTCGAGAAGAAGATGATGCTCTATGTCAGAGAAGCAATCGCGTGGAAAGCTCCTCTTATTCACGAGGCAAGATCAGCGAAGCCTTGGTGTTCGTTCTTCTCTCGACAGCGATCTTTATTGTCGAAAACCTAAACACTCTATCCTTTTCTTTGGGCGCGCTTTTATAAAGGGGTGTTTCTTCTTATTGCGCGAAGTCTGCGCCATCTGCGCGCCGTACGTGCGTGCGTATCATTGCACCGGCATTGTCTGACGTGTTAATTCTAATCGACAAATTACTGATGTTAATACATGTTCATGAGTGCATCCCAAAAGCAAAATAAGGTAAATCATTTTAATAAACACGGCAAGGTTTGTAAAGAAAAGAAAAGAAAAATCCAACGGCAGAAATAGAAATCAAATAATTCGATGTCAAAACGGGACCGGCAAGCCATGATCTTTGAACAACTCTAGAACTATGAAGAAAACATCCCTTTTTCTGCTAACCAAGCGGTGAATACAAATTTACTAAGCAGATGTATCAGGGAAGAAGTGCATGAACTAAGAAACTTATAGAGGCCAAAAGAAAACTAACTAGTCGAGTCTTACAATTATTCATCAGTTACATCATAGATCCGGAAAACCATATCAAGTAATTGATTAATGTCAACCTAAGGGCATCCACCACTAATCTGCTTGATTTTGTCAATACAGGGATGACAAAATGTGAAACAAGCATAACAAAATGAATCAATCAAATTCAAATCTTGTGCTAAGTATATACAAACTGCGAGTAAATCAAGCTAACATGATAGTCTCGTGGGGAGGCAGGATACCTAAATAAATAATGATTATAAGCGAACTATGCTACCACAGTTTACATGTAGTCGTAGTGATTATTGGACTTGTCACTAGAGAGGTGAATAGCGATCATCCATTTCTCACTTCGATTGCGTCCGTTGTGCTTGTCTACAGTTCGTTAGTATGCAACGGAATACAAATACAAAGAAAAGATAAAACAAACTCAAGCACTACACGATATTTTACGTTGTTCGGAACTCAAGTTCCTACTTCACGGCGGTGCTCTAGTGATCCACACTCACTATGCCTTCTCCTTCTCGGCAACGCATCGGAAGTGGAGAAACCTCTTACAAGATAGAGCTTATACAAAGATATAGCCAAACAAAGACAAATAATGAATCAAAATACAAATGAAACACTTTACAAGATGATTGCTTTTGATCGCTTTTGCTTTGCTTGTTTGGTTGCTTTGGACGAGCTTGGAAGGTATGAAACGCAACAGTGTTTCCCCTTCAAAACCCTCAAGAACTGCTCCGAAGAACTCCTTCGCATCCTCCTCTTATAGCTTCCCCTCGGTGATTTCCGGATTCTTTGCTCAGCGTCGTTTTTGAGTTGAGTGCGCCGATTAAACTGTCAGGCGGTCGAGCTGTCTCACCGACATCTTTGTTGTTAAGCCGCCCGATCATTCTTTGCCAATCAGCGGTCGATTAGAAAACCACATAGCTCGTTTTGCCGACTCGCAGTGTTAGCACTTAATCCAGTCGAGCTCGCGATGGTCAATCATTGCTCTCTCAACGATGGTCGATTGTCGAGCATCATGGTTGTTTCCTGAGCCACACAATGTCGAGCACTCAGTCTGAAAATCGAGCCCCACAGCGGGAGTTAGCCACACTAGGCCAATCGACTGGGCAAAACCTCCAGTTGACTGTTAAACCTCAAACATAAGGTTTGACCTAAGTATGATCCCTTCATACTTGATCAACCACCTTTGTCCTAAACCTAAGCTTTCTAACCACTTTTATTAGTCTCACACCCTCAGGGGTCATCCAAGTCTTCCACAACTCGTTCACCCTTCGCACTAGTCTTCAAGTGCTTATATCGATTGTCATGTCATTGGGTATCCTTAGCCTAAACCTAAGCCTTCTAGCCACTTTCATCAGCTTCACGCCTCTAGGATCCATCTGCGTCCTCCACGACTCGTTCATTCTTGCGCAGCCTTGAGTGCTTACGTCGGCCGTCGTACTAATCTACCTTTGCGAAAAGGTCGGCGCCGAAATTTTATTGCGAGGCCGCCTCGAGAACTTCCGCGATGCGAGAGGCCTCGCCTCCGGGACTTCCATTGCCAAGACTCCATCATTGGACTTTCCCTTTGCCAAGGATTAGAGCTGTCAATTTGGGTTGGGTCCGTCGGGTTTGCCCACCCCGCCAAATAATTTGGGCGGGTTGGGTTGAAATTTTATCAATTTATTATTTGATGGGCCTAAATAAATTTACCCGTGCTTGTTACGGGCCCAAGTGGGTTGACCCGTAACGGGTCGAGTTAATCCGCGAGTTGAGAAGGAATACGATTCGATCGTTCAGCGAAAGGCAAAAAGCAAAAAGCCCTTCTCTCACTGAGTCGCCGACTCTTCATCTCTCGTAAGCGGGAAAAGTTAAAAGGTAAAACCCTATTTATTATTGTGTCTCTTCAGTCTCCTCTCTATCCCAATATTCTCATTCACATTCGGCCATCAGCCTCGCGAGTCACAACCCTCGTAGTCACCGATCTAGATCGCCGCTTCAAGTCTGCGTCTCTCAAAAGTCCGAGACGAGCTAAATCGATCGTTACAAGAGGGAGAGACCACAGAGTTCCTCAAGCCAAGAGTGTGACTCGTAGTTCAACGTGCTCACCTTCCTCAACACCTCATTCTTCACTCACTTTCCTATTTTCTATGTGGCCAGATATGGCGAGGGTTGGTTGTTTGGAGGATTGCATTCTTTCTGACGAGATAAGTAGAGTTGGGTGGGTGCTTGTGTCGTGCGTGCTGGTGAAACGACATAGCTTATGTTGATCGAGGCCAGACCTTGCGTTGATCCAGTGCCCTAAGGTTTTTTCCCTCTCCATCCCTCTATCTCTCTCTCGCTTTTTACTATTTCTTCTGCCATTAATGTTTATGTATTGAGGTTGCTTGGTTCTGTGATGTTTGTGTTTTACTTGGATGGAAGTAAGGAAATAAAATAAGGGAAGAAAAAAAACTCATTTTCCTTTGATTAATTGGAAGGAACTAGGAAGTAGAGAGAATGTAGGAATTTGATTCCATCCATCTTTCTGTCGGTATTATTTTGGCAAAAATGGGTAAAAGTAGAGAGAAAGATTATGACCCCACCAAAGACATCAATCCTTGAAAGTCCCAACTTTGCAATTGGCTACATCAAGTTTATTATTCAAATAATCAATAGGTATTATATTAAGTAGAACATTTGTTGGTTCGGACGTAACCTTTATGTCATTGAGTGTAATTCATTCTTTAGAAGTAGTATCCATTATTATGTGATAAATATGTTGTCTATGAAGTATGAACTATGAATTTATTTAATATAAGAATTGTGCTTAAGATTTAGAAATGATACAAAGACATGCTTTGTCTAAATATTTTTAGGTAACAATGCTGACAATTAGCTAAATCTTCATATTTAACACTTCTAGCCTACCGGTCTAAGCTCAAGTTTTATAGCCTGAGCTGTCTCCAAGGCCCAAGCTGAAAATTCAAATCTCATCAGTCCAACCGTCTTTGATCTCTAAGCTCAAATCTCATTAGTCTAGAAGACGGTAATCTTTGCCTTTCTGATTCGAGATCTCCGACTCCAAGCTCTTGTTTGAGGTGAGATTTTTGCTCCATTTCCCTTTCTTTTTCTACGTTTTTAGTTTGCACGACCTCTTTGATTGATTTTGTTTGAAGCTGAAACTTTTTTTTTTCTTTTTTTTTATTACGGATTGGTTTTGAAATGAACTCTACTTCTCAAAATCAAACTATTAGGTTAGATGTTGACAAATTGGAAAGTGCTACGAATGATAAGGGATCAATTAAAAGGTCTAGAGAAACTTCTGATATTTCAGTGTATTTTAAGAAAATCAAAGGGACTGATAGTATAGATAAAACTGAATGTAATGGATGTAAAAAACAGTATAAATGTGGGGGTAAACTTTATGGAACTTCTACATTGTGACGTCATCTTAAAACTTATTGCAAATTAAAGTTCCATGATGTAGGACAAATGATTCTTGATCAAAATGGAAAGATGAGATCTAGGAAAATAAACTAAAAGATTTCACGTGAGTTATTGGCTTGTGCAATCATCAAACATGATTTATCATTTTCATTTGTTGAGTATGATGATATTAGAGCTTGGATGAAGTACTTAAATCCTGATGTTGCTTGTATTTCTAGAAATACTGTTGTTTCTGATATTAACCAAATTTACTTGAGAGAGAAAGAGAAATTTAAGTATGTTTTGGCTACTATTCGGAATAGAGTTTGTTTAACTTTAGATTTGTGGATGACATGCACTAGTGAGGGTTATATTTGCTTGACTGCTCATTTTATTGATAATGATTGGAACTTGAACAGTAAAATACTTAATTTTTCTCATATGCCTCCTCTACATTCAGGAGTTGAATTAACTACAAAATTATTTGAATATTTGAAGGAATGGGGGATTGAGAAAAAGGTTCTCTCTTTTACATTTGATAATGCATCTAGTAATGATAATATGCAAGTTCATTTGAAAGAGCAACTCTCTTTGTATGATAGTCTATTGTGTGATGACGAGTTTTTTCATATCCGTTGTTGTGCTCATATATTGAATCTAATTGTCCAAGAAGGTTTGAAAACTGCTACTGTATCTTTGAATAAAATTAGAGAATCGGTCAAGTATGTTAAAGGTTCAGAGACTAGGATGAAGAAGTTTGGAGAATGTGTACAAGAAGTTGGTAACATTGATACTAGTATTGGTTTGTGATTGGATGTGTCTACTCGTTGGAACTCAACATATTTAATGTTGGACAGTGCCATCAAATATAAAAAAGCTTTTGCTTCTCTTCAATTCAATGACAAGAATTATAAATATTGTCTTTCAAGTGAAGAGTGGAAAAGAGGAGAGAAAATATGTGAGTTCCTTAAGCCATTTTATGAAATTACCAATTTGATCTTTGGTTCTTCTTATCCTACATCAAATTTGTATTTTATACAAGTCTGGAAGATTGAAGTTTTGTTAATGGAAAACTTATCGAATGAAGATGAGGTGATAAGTTGTATATGTAAAAGAATGATAAAGAAGTTTGACAAATATTGGACTCAATATAGCATGGTGCTTGCATTTGAGCCTATTCTTGACCCACGAATAAAGCTTTCGATGTTGAAGTTTTTTTATTCAAAGATTGAGAGCGGTTATGTTAAATGCCAACAAAAGATGGAACTTGTGAAGACAAAATTGTATGAGCTTTTTGATCAATATTCTAATACTAACAAGGCAAGTTCTTTATAACTACAATCTTCTTCTACTACACATACACTTCCGCAAAGTTAAAGTGTAGGAGGAGTTAAAGGAAAGAATAAAAGAATCTTTGAGGTAAATACTCTAATAATTTTTTTTGTATACTCTAATTAGTTTATATTTTCTTGCCACTACTCATTATTATTCCAATTAATATAGAAAATAATGACATATGAGAGTCAAACAATTATAAATATTGAAAAATCTCAATTTGATATCTATTTGGAGGAGCCAAAACTTGAACTTGCATATTATCAAGATTTAGATGTTTTGGAGCATTGGAAGAATCAAAAGCATCGATACCCAACCCTTGCACTAATGACGTGATATTTTGGCTATTCCTATAACTACTGTTGCATCAGAATCAACTTTTTCCATTGGTGCTCGTGTGCTTACCAAGTATAGAAGTTGCACCCTTCATGAAAAAGTGCAAACTCTTATTTGCACTCGCAATTAGTTACATGGTTATACTACTGGTAATTTTGTTTATAAGTTTTTAATTATGTTCAACTTAGTTGATATATTAATATTAGTTTATTGTGATTTTATGTTTAACAATCTTCTTTGTATATTTTATATGTAGATAAAAATAATGAAGACAATGCAAATATCAAAACAATATTATCCCTACAAGGATCAAATGCTCTTGAGGATATTGATAAAGAGAAACGAGACAGAGGAGAATCAAAAGAATTTGATATGGTGATGTCATGATTGATAAAATTTAAAAAATATTGTATTATTTGTTTAATTTCTTAAACTTTATTGAACTTTTTGCATTATGAACTCTTTTACATTTTTAATTACTTTGTTGAACTATTTGGTTAATGGCTATGTAGTGTGGTGTGAATTATGGATTATGAATTCAATTGTCATTCTTAGTCTTCATATCATTTTAGAGTTTAAATCCTTGATGTAAGATGGATATGAAGTTGTTACTTGTTAGTAAGCTTGATTGTGCTAAATCATTGATTTCTATATTTAGGTAGTTAGATATTCTTCAACTAATTCTTGAATTCTTATTTATTTATTTATTTTCACATTTGTAGACTCTTCTCAAGTGAATAAGGAGTACGATGATGTCAGCTCAAAACTATCCAAGTTACAATCAAGGGCAAGGATTTCTGATTTATCCGAGAAGCTAAAGCATGACTTTGGTGAGTGACAAGATACTGCCTATCATTCAAAACTATCTTTTTTATAGTTGTGAATTTAATTTGAAGGCAAGAGGAGGAATGACCATGATCTTTCTTCTAGAATTACCTTGTGCACATGTGGTACTATTTTTTTTATTGATAAAATAACAATAATTTCAAGTTAGAAGCATTGATTTTGACTCGTACGAATTGAAGAGCTTTGGTTTATAAGGAATGCAAAATGATGTTCTAGTTTTATTTTGCCTCTAGTTTTTTATTTTTTTAAAACTCATCGGGTTATAATGATTTGAAGTTACTAAAGCATGCAACAGGAATACAGGATCAAAACTATTTAAAGTAAAATCTAAGGATGAGAAGCTACATCTGCATACCACTACTTAGAAAATAGCTGCAAAAATTAAAATGTAAGTTTCTTCATCTGAAGTCATTTACCATCTAAAACAAACAACGTGCTTGCAAAGAATATTTAAGTTGTATCTGAAGAATAAGATGCAACTTTGTTGATCTGAACGATTCTTGCCTTGAAAATGAATCTGAAGAAGGTTTGCATCTAGTTTTTCTTCAAGTCCATTAATTCAATTTTTTATTATGTTTGTTAATATTTTGCCATGATGGAATGTGCGAAATTCATGTTTTACTGCTTTATTGTAGGCAAATACAACTTTAGAACCAGAGGCCACCACTTCGTGTGAGCTTCCAAAGATATCATATCATCATTCTATAAATGTTTCAAGATTAGAACAATGCAAATCGACAAATTGGATGCAAGAAGGAAGCAGTCAAATGGTTTTTTCGTAAGGCAAAAGATTATCAGAAATATTGCAAATAAATTGGTCTTCGCCATTCTACTTCTTACTTTTCATCATTCTCTAGTTGAATTTTCAAATAGAATTACTTTTAAATAAACTGCAAATTAACTGACCTTTGATTATTTGCAAGTGACATTTCAAAATTGTATTTTTAAATAAGTGACAGTAATTTGTTGTGGCCCGTGGGTTGGCCCGCCTAACCCGCAACCCACCTTGAGTTGAGTCGGATTGGAGATTTTTCAACCCGCCGAAAAGGCAGGCTAGTCTATTTATCCCCACTAAATGTTGGGTTTACAATGGGTTGATCCGTCCCGCCATAGGCCGCCCCGTTTGACAGCTCTACCAAGGATTCATACTTGGACTTTCCTCATTTGTCTAGCTTCCAGTCAACCGTGACCTACCAAGACTTCTCTTGCCAAGCTCGATCCCCTAATCAGTTGGGTCTTCCGTTGCCAGACACAGTCTCCCAAATCTGTCAGGACTTCCTTTGCCAAGCACAGTCACCCCGTGACCTGCCGGGACTTCACTTCACCAAGTGTCTGGTTTCCCTTGACTAACTTAGATTTCTCTTGCCAACTCCTAGTTGGACTTCCCAACACCAAGTGTCCGATCACCCTTGACCGACTTAGATTTCTCCCTCGCCAAGTATCTGGTTAACCTTGACCTCCTTGACTTCATACTCATCTCCATATGACTACAGATGTCACATACCATCCCATAGTCATATTATTATCCATACTCAAACCCAACTCCAACTCGAGTCCCACTCGAGCACATTATCAAACATCAAAACACTACTCGAGTCCCACTCGAGTCTGGTCAATCGTGACCTGGATCAATTGTATCAACAATCTCTTTTTTTTTTTACGTTTGACAACACCTTTAAGTTAGGCTAACCCATAAGCCCAACTTACCTCTTCTTATGCCCAAGACTAACGAAGAGTTCCTAACTTCAGAATTTCAAATTTTGAAATTTTAGGATTTTGTGTATGTTTGGGTTTATAGGACATCATTATGCACTAAGCATCTTGAGCCTAACTTAGACTCTTCCATTTCTCCCCCCTTGACACACATAAAAAAGTTTCTCATCTTCCAATGAGATCCTTCATTCTCTCTCTTGTGTCAAAATTCATCCTATATGTCTTCATTCTACCTAGTGATATACCCCTTATCACTAAATAAAGACAATTCTTCATTTCTCCCCCTATTTGACAAAAAGTCATCCATCATGCCTTGATGGGCAAACTCCCTCTCCCTTGACCATTGCACCAACAATGTCCTTGGAGAGGTCCTAAGCCTATAGAATGTCTAAACAATCAAAATTAAGGGTAAAAGTTTAAATTTGAACTTTAACCTCCCTTAAATTTCGATTCTTACCCTAATGAACTCTCATTTTCATTTTCAATGAAAGTCTCACCCTTCCAATGCTTTCTAAAGTATATTCTAGGGTTAGGAGTAGTTAGGGTAGTCTAGGGGTGCAGATAAATGGCTAAATAGACCTTGGTCAACCGAAATCAAATCCATCGGTCGACTGAGTGCTAGCCCAGTCGACTGATTTCTGAAATTTCAGAAATCGACAGATTTTCCAGTTTTTCAGACTGACTTTAAAAAATGCATAAGTAATTCTATGGTTTTTGAAAAATCATGAAATTCCATATACATATTACTTATGTCAACCAATATTGGAGAAAAAATAGTTTTCTATGAAAATAACTTTTAAATTCAAAAAATGATATAAAGTTCAAAAGTACTGAAAACTTTAATGTTTTGTCTAACTTTGTGTCAATCTTTTCAATGGTGGTTCCTATCAAAAGATAGACTTCACCAAGGTTTTTCAAAATGCTTTTGAAATGATTTTAAAATCTTATATTGAATCACGGTCAATGGGCTTAATGCACATGACTTGTACATTAGCTTTGTTGGGTTCCCATAGCATCGACGTGGGTGTTGTGTTCGAACACATTTCGTAAATATGCACACAGTGGAAGCAAAAACTAATAATAAACTATTTATTACAACACACACACCACACGCATGCTAGGATACAACATGTGTAGACATAATAGATATTTCAAATTTTGCAATAAAATGAAACTTATACTAGGTATATCTGACGAATCACGTGTAGCGGGAATGACATCAATCGAGCGACACTTGCAAGTCTCACCTCTATCCATATCCACGCTGAGTATCGTCGGGATAGCTTCACAAAGCCACGAGCTCCATCTTCGCAAGAGTTACTAGCCTCGTGTCGAAGACGTTGTGATCCAAGAGACAATCACAATCTGAATCAAAATTCGGATCTAAAAACGAGCTCCACGAACTCGCTTCTCGGAAGCGATTTTCGTCAATCAATTGACGAAACCTTGGTCCTCCACCTATGAGGATTGCCGGAGATCCAATCCCCAACAAGTAGGTTGCTGTCGGAGCGCAAAACGCCGACCAAACGACCTCTCCATGAGGAGAACAACAAGCTGTCCAGAAACTGACCAGCTTGTTTGCGGTGGAAGAGATGGTCGGCCAATCATTGGCCGGCTGCTCCTTGGTCGCCGGTGGCCAAGAGAGGATGGCCGGAGGAGTTACCGGCAGATGGTGGGTGGCCGACGGTAAGGAGGAGGAGCAGCAACTCCAATGGGTGGCGTCCAAGGTTGGGCGGCAACTCCTTGGGCGGCAAGAGCAAAGAGGAGAAGAAGAGGCTAGCTATTTCTAAAAATAACTCTTAGGGCTTTATTAGGGTTTCACAAAACCCTTAAGTCGTGTTTTTATAGAGAACACATTCTCCTAACGATTATTGGTTCATAACCAAAACTCGTTAACCCGCTCCAATAACTTAAGTTAAAATAAACCAAACCGCGTTGGTCTATTTTAAGTTAAAACGAACCAAACCAACTTTGGTTCATTTGTTTAAAACAAACCAAACCACTTTGGTTTATTTTCCACCATTGGATTAAAACCAAACCGATTTGGTTCATTCGTCATGTCTTCATAAGACTCGGCCCATTCATGCTTCTGATGCGACTAAAATAATTTCATACTCGCTTTTTGTTTGGTCCAATCAAACCAAGTCTCTCTCAATCTGAGAATCCTATTCTCAAGCTCGTTTTAAATCCTTCGGATTACGCTCGTTGTGCGTGTGATCAAATAGGTTTCCGATTTATATTGGTCGTCTATAATTAACCATTAATTATAGAACGATCATGAGTGATACCTAGTAGTACATCATGATCCCCAATTAACCGGAAAATCAACGATTGATCCCAGAACTATTTCTGAAACCCTTCAGCAGCTATAATGAATCGTGTCACATTCCCTTCACTCATCTTATATCCACTTGGTTCAGGACATGGTCTATTGTGTCAGTCCCCACTAGGCTGACTACGTCACACCTAGCCCAAATATTTACTTCCTCATCCTACGGATTCTAGTTACTACACATGTATCCAAGAGTACCATACTTTAAACATGTAATGCTTTGGCCAAAGACTTTAGTAACAATCCGACGAGAGGCCATAGGGTATACATCTCCTCGTAAGGAGTGGTGAATCCTCTGTAGGCTATTCAAACACTTTCGGCCACTTTGACTTATATCCAATCATCCCGGGTCCACATCTTCTCGGAGATGTTTGCTTAAGATGTCAAAGCATAAGTCTACATGACCAAGATGACTTGAATACTGCAAATCGAAGGAACATCGCACTTAAGCTGCAGTAAGAACTTCATTGACATATCCATATATGCAGAGAACCATATGAAGTCTTATAGCTAGTCACTCCAATGAACTAATTACCATAACTAGCATCCACGATTAATTTCGGACATCCCAATGTCTCCAGCCAGTGAGGAACAGTTGATTAGATAAACCAAGGAGTATAACTCGTGCTAGTATCAACAGAATTGATGGTGTATGAATACATTAATTCATCGACTAGGGATAATTCCAATACATCACAATTACACATGTAAAGATACTCACTAGTTGTGATCCAATCACAAATTCTCTCATGATGTGAATCGTATTGCGGGCATTCAGTAAATGAGTTTAAGATCTAATCAAATACATGAAAACATATATACTCAAATAGTGAATCTTCATATATCAAATAAATGGTACAACCATAAGGCGATTACCTTATGACATCTCTCATATATTACTAACAAGCTTTCCTCATAATTCATCCTTCTGATTGAATGAGTTTTAGTGTATTTTGATATACCATTACAAGCACATGAACTTAATTCATATTTCTAACATCTCACATGTGTCTAGGTGTATCAAAGCACACACATGTCTTCCTATGATTTTTGTGAGATGTAGATTTTGTTCTTTCCTAAATCTAAGAGTTCATGCATTCTATCTCGGCATACCCAATAAGGGGCTTCAAATCAATGTCATTATCCTTAATTTCAAATTAATTAGCCTAATGTATGAATAATGATCATGGCATAAATTAATTGCATAACTTAAAACATTTGCTAATGATCCATGATGTTATGGCATAAAGATATATCTAAGTATTAATCATGACATATAACAATCTAAGTGTTATCATGACATTTAAAATGATCATATTAAGCATGATGTCATGACATGACATATGGTAAATAAGGCATGACAAATATATAAAATACAAAGGTATAAAATACCTAAGTTTTAAATCAAATTTGTCATTTTCTAAAATTATATCCGATTGTCATAATGACTAAATACTTCAAGTGTGCCAAAACCCAAAATGACACACTTTTGGCTCTAATCCTATTTGTGTCAATTTTGATTAATTTTTCAACCTTTATAATTTCTATTAGCATATCCTAAAATTTTTTAGGATAATAATCTAAACTCATTTCCAAGGTATCACATTACCTTGAAAATATCCTAAAGTGTCAACTCTACTAATGGTTAAGTTAACTATTAATCTATTTGAGGTTGGCACACCCTAACCCATCTAGCGTGAGGGAATCACGCTCCTAGGAACCCAAAACCTATTTAAGCTCCTTCGATTAACAAGGTATTCACTAGGGATGACTTCCCTAGAAACCTTCCTAATGACCCTTCTAAGCTTGGAAGTCTTGATCATTTTGGTCATATCAAGATTAATCCTAGGGATAACTTCCCTTGTAACCTTGTTTGTGACTTTCCTAGGTTCTTTGAAACCTTAGCCATTAGACATCTACCATGGTCAACACTAGGGATGATTTCCCTTGTGACCGTGGTTTTCCTACACTTTCTTCCATGAATCAATCCTTTTCTATCAAGCTAGACGAAAATAGCTACTTGATTTGGAAAAAACAGCTCCTAAATATAGCGATAGCTAATGGATTAGAAGAGTTTATAGGTGGTACTCATTCTTGCCCTTCTAAATTCCTTGATCTCAACAATCCGACTGTTAATCTTGAGTATACATCTAGGCAATGCTACAACCGTTTGATAATGAGATGGATTTCTTAATCCTTGACTGAAGGACTCATAACTCAGATTTTGAATATTCAACAACACAAGATATTTGTTTAGCTCTTGATCAAATTTTCTCGGCCTCTTCATTTGCTCGTGTATCGGAACTAAGAAGTATGTTGCAAAATCTAAAAAAGAATAAGCTCTCGGCAATGGAATATATTCAGAAACTTAAAGGTATTTTCAACAAACTTGCTTCTATTGGAGAACCTGTTTCTTACCATGATCATTTATTGTATTTGTTGGATGGCGTTGGGGTGGATTACAATGCCTTTGTAACTTCTATTCAAAATCATGATGATCGACCCTCTATTGAAGAAGTGCATAACTTATTGTTGAGTTATGAGTACAGGTTAGAAAGGCAAGAAACTGCAGATCAATTGAGTCTCAAGAGAAATTATATAGAGAATTCTAAAAAAGAAAGGTGTTAGCATAACATATATTGAACTAATTAATTATATATATTAGAAAGTAACGACTGGAGTAAAGACTTCAAGTGGATTAACTAAAATATTTTCAATAAAAATAGAGTTACATCAAGGATCAACTATAAGTCTCTATCTTTTTATACTAATCATGGACAAACTTACTGGACACATTCAAGATACAATACCGTGGTGCATGTTGTTTGCAGAAGATATTATTTTGATAGATGAGACACATAAAGGAGTAAATGTTAAATTAAAATCTTAACAGGAAACACTAGAAGTGAAAGATTTTAGACTTAGTAGAATAAAACATAATATATGAAATTTAAGTTTAGTAATATTAGACATAATACGACAAATGTTAAGAAAGGAGATGACGAATTGTCCGGAACTGAGAGTTTTAACTATTTAGGATCATTTTTGTAAGACGATTGAAAAATTGAGAAAGATATCTTACATAGAATATAAATAAGATGGTTGCAATAGAGGAGAGTGTTAAATATTTTATGTGATTGTAAAATACCTCTAAAGATTAAAGGGAAGTCTATAAAATGACGATTAGACCTACTATGTTATATGACGTTGAATGTTGGACTACGATTCAAGCATATGAGCAAAACATGAGAGTTATAGAGAAGAGGATATTAAAGTGAATGTGTGGACATACGAAGATGGACAGAGTATGAAACAAGAGCATTAGGGAGAAAATCGGAGTTGCATTGATTGAGGAAAAACTCCGAGAGACACGTTTAAGGTGGTATGGATATGTACTTAGATGATCAATAAATGTTAGTTAGACGATGTGAAACTATGACAAATACGCACATTAAACAAGAAAGAGGAAGACCAAAAAAGATTTAGTTAGTAACAATAAAACAAAATAAAATTATTTAAGTATAGATGATGATATAGTAGGGGATATAATCCAATGGTGTAGAAGAATTCATATAGTCGACCCCACCAAGTGAGATAAAGTTTGATTGTTGTTGTATCGACTAATTCAAATACCCTTCCTAGTCGAAATATCATACATCATACTCCTCTCAAAATGGTCTTCTTGGAAAGCATCCTACCTTCCAATTCTATAACCAATGGAGACCTCCACAGATTAAGCTGACTCAGGCCCCGAAACAATGTTGTCAAATTTGTTTCAAACTCGGACATACTATAAATATTTGTTATCATAGAGCAAATCTTCATTATCGACCAGTGTCTTCTCAACTAAAGACGTTTAATAATTTTGTTACTAGTGATATGCCTTCCTCTGCCACTGGTCCTATTATACTTGGCTTCGTTGCTACAGCTAATACAGTTGGCGATCCTAGTTGGTATATAGATTCATAAGCAACTCATCACTTTACCCTTGATTTGAAATATGCTGGATTATGCCACTCCTTTTACTGTCGCTGAGTGTGTAATGGTTGGTGATGGTTAGAACATTTTAATTTCGTACATTGGCAATTCAATTTTACCTGCCTACTCTACATCTATCAAGTTGTCCAATATTTATCACACTCTAACCATGTCTAAAAATCTCATTAGTGTTTCTCGTTTGTGTCATAATAATAAAGCTTATGTTGAATTTCACTCTACATTTTTCTTGGTTAAGAATTAGGTCACACATCAAGTCATTCTCCAAGGGATCCTTGATCGCAGTCTGTATCGAGTGTACCCTCCCTCACTATCTTCCGCTTCATCTTCTACATCATCTTCAAGTTCTTTTCAAGTCCATGTTGCAGTTTCCTCTAATTCAAATCTCTAGCACAAGTGTCTTAGTTATCCATCTATTGAAGTTGTCAATCAAATTTTAAAAGCTTGTAATGTGTCCATGAACAAGTCTATTTCCCTTGAATTTTGTAATTCCTGTCAGTTTGCTAAGAGTTATAGGCTTCCATTTGCTTTATCAAACTCTAGAGCACTAAATAAATTTGATCTTGTTTATACTGACTTGCGGGGTCCTTCACCTAGGCATGCTTATCGGTTCCGCGGTTTCGGTTCCGGTTCGGTTCTAATCGGTTTCGGATCCGTCGACACTGGAACCGGTCAAAACCGGTTCCGAAGTGGTTTCGGTTCCGAATCGGTTTTGAACCGGTTCCGAAACGGTTCCGGTTCGGTTCCGAAACGGTTCCGGACCACCTTCCTCGAACTTGAGCTTCCAAATTCATCTAACGTGTTGGTAATCCTATTCTTTTTTCTATCGCAAAATAATCTTGTAGAGATGTTAGCATGCTAAGAATTTCCACATTTAAATTAGCAATCGGAACTAGATCCAAATCGGAACTAGAACCGGTTCCAAACCGGTTGGAACCGAACCGAACCGGAATTGGAACGGTTTCGGTTCGGTTCCGGAACCGCTTCATCCGAATTGATTCCGGTTCCGAATTTAACGGATTAGTTTCGACTTGGTTCTGGATTGAACCAATCCGTTAAGCATGCCTACCTTCACCCATTTCATCCGTCACCAGTCACAAATATTTCATGTTGATTGTTGATGATTTTACAAGATCTTCTTGGCTATATCTATTGCATTCTAAAGATGAGGTATACACCACATTTGTTACCTTTTACAATAGGATTCAAAATCAGTTTAATATCTCTGTAAAAATTATTCGTTCTAACCGGGATGGAGAATTTCAGTCTCTCACAAAATTTTTATCAAAAAAGGTATACATCATCAATTATCATGTGCTTCCACTCCTAAATAAAATGGTAGGGTTGAACATAAAAATCAACATGTTGAAATGGATCTCTCTCTTTTGGCTCATTCTAATACACCTCTAAAATTTTGACCCTATGCATTTTCTATGACCATATTTCTCATTAATCGATTGCCCACAAAAATTTTATGGCTCAAGTCACCTTATAGTGTTCTTTATGATAAAGAATCCGATTATAACTTTTTTTGAACTTTTGATTGTGCTTGTTTTCCCTTTCTACGTCCCATCAATTCAAATAAATTGAAATTCATATCACGTCAATATGTGTTTTTTTGGCTATAGTTCAAAACACAAAGGATATCTTTGTTTTGACCCTTCCACTTCTAAACTCTATATATCTCGTCATGTAACTTTTAATGAACAATTTTTTCCTTTTAGCTCCCTATCATCATCTTCATCTATTATTCCTTCTAGTACTCCACCAGCTATTACAACTCTTCCTATTTTTAATTATTTTAATCTCCCTACATCTCTTACACCTCTCTCGCAAACTTTACCATGTTTCTCACCAACTTCATTTACACATTCTTCTACTCCTTCAACCGCCCTACCTGCTCTACCTCATATTGCTTCTGGTCCTTCTTCTCCATCCATTGTGCAATCTTCTTCCTCATGCACTTCGTCCTCTTTCCCTCCCTCTGATCCTTTATAGCTGATTTGCCACACACTAATATGGATATCATACCATCAATTATTAATACTCATCATATGGTGATTAGGAGTAAATCTGGCATTTTTAAACTACGTGTATTGCTAGTTGGAATTTCTAGAAATCAATTTGAACCAACTTCTTACAAACAAGTAGCTAGTATTCTTGAATGGCAAGAAGCTATGTTGGTTGAAATCAATGCACTGATGCTTCAAAAAACATGGTCTCTTGTTCTGAAACCGACAAATGCCAAAGTTATCGGTTGTAAATGGGTGTATCGATTGGAATTAAAGTCGGATGGCTCTATAAATCAATACAAGGCTCGTTTGATTGCTAAAGGGTATAATCAAACTGCTACTATTGATTACACTGAAATTTTTAGCCTAGTTATTAAACCTCAAACAGAGTGGTTCTTACCATCATTGTGACACATAAATGGCTTATTTGTCAACTTAATAGTTAATATTCAGAATGCATTCCTTCATGACGATCTTACCGAGACAGTTTATATGGAACAACCTCCTAGTTTTATTAATTCTTCTTGTCCTGGTATGGTGTGTGAATTACATAAATTATGATTTGAAACGGTCATCTCATGCATGGTTTATAAAACTCAGTCAGGCACTTTTGCAATGGGATTTTTCTACTTCTAAGGCTGATCCCTCATTATTTTTCTTCTCCTCAAGCCATGGGATTCTAATTATGCTTGTCTACGCTGACGATATCATTGCCACTAGTAGCACATAGAGTTTCTTTAATTTTTTGCTTACTTTTCTTAATAAACATTTTGCTGTGAAAGATCGTGGACCTTTGCATTATTTTTTGAATATTGAAGCGCATCATTCTAAAAATGGTCTACATCTAAGTCAAACAAAATATATCACTGATCTATTGAAGAAGCAAGACAGTAACTGTGAGTGTTTGTATGTGGGTGCACACCATACACTTGAAAGAAGGAAAGTAGAAAAACAGTATCACTGTAATTACAAGTGAAACCTATGAATCTGAAAATCTAACCTATGTAGTAATTTGAAAATGTAGATTGAACGGACATGCTTTATGGCAAATATTGGTGCATTTGATGTTTAAGGAATCACGGGTTGCCTCAAAAATAGATAACAAAGTCTATTAGGTTGACAAAAAAAGGACAAACAAACTGTGATATACAGGCATAAGACAGATTTGTGACATGTTTTGCACTCCAGTAACTCGACTAATTTGCCTTTTTTTTTACCATGCCATGATCAATTAACAAAAAGAAAAAAGGCACAAATCTGAAATAGGGAAAATGATGAACAGAAAGTCACTTCAATCAATGAAAGGTCCAAAAATATGAGCTTGCTCACCTTCATCCTAATCAAGGACAAACCAAGATAAAACATTCAGCATCACTTCTTCTGACTTCATGGTAGATCTTTCTAAATCAGTATCGTCAACTCACAGAACAAATTTCCCTCCTCGAGACCTATAAAGGATTTGATCAAGCAATGTTGAAAGTAACAAAAATAGGCTAAAACTAAACGTTTCAAAAATCAACAAAGTATTGCTACAATAGAAAAAACATTTGGTATTGCACTGTAATAAAAATGAACCTGGTACTATAGTCATACAAAAACTCTATAATGGTACAAATATGTATCTATTTCACTGCATAAAAGTATATCTAACTTATTTCTGACGCCTTCTTAGATTTGTTACATTAGCTCTTGAGCAGCCAACCATCAAACTTGAATGGTTCAACAGATGTCCAGTAGCTCATGGTCAAAAGCACAGTGCAGTAGCTCTGCCACAAGTCTACTAAAAATCTCATCTTTGAAGTGATAATGTAGCTTGCACTTACCATCATGACTAAAGAAAAAATAAAGCTTCCAAATTTTCATATTGTAGCAAGGAATGGAGCATCCCAACCCTAAATTCTTATTCTTTACGAGAACTTATATCGATTCAACTATTTTCTATATTTTGAGAATTTCGATGATTAATATAAACACTGTAAGCATACGGCTAACAAAAAAACCTAATTGGCGAGAACAATAAGGACGTAGAGGACTAGGGAACGAACCCAGCAAACAAGTAGTTAAAGAACGCCGTCCTTGCTCCGCTGCCGTGCAGGTTCCCCGTCCGACATGGAGCGAAACGGACGCGTGCCTCTCCTCCCGAGGGAGACGGAGAGATTCCTCGGCCGTATTGAAAGGCTGAGGAAGTAAGGAGGACGGAGATCGACATTTCCAAGATTGCTGTCACCGATCCTTCTTGAACTGGCTTCGTGCGGCAGAGGAAGTCGCTCTCCGTTCGGGTTCTTCTCGTTCATCTACGAGCCGTAGCCAGGTCCACCGGAATCTACCGATGGATAAACTCGACTTTAAAATTCCTCCGAATCGAGCCTCCGATACTCGATTCTCCGAATTCGATTCGAACGGAGGAAGATACTGACAGAGTTTGTAGCAGTGCCTTCAGTTGAGTCTGCCGCTCCGCTGAACAATTTAAAGCAGTACATTAAAATGTTATATGCGTGTACCAACAGGAGATTACGTTAGTCTTCGCGTTTCTTTCAAAAATAAATAAATAAATAAATAATAAAATCGTCGTATAATCTATTTAGTAATTTTTATTGATTTATTTTATGATCATTATAAAAGAGATAAATTATAAAATTCATCAATATTAGAAGATTATTTAAATTTAAAAAAAAAATTAAATCTCTTTCGAAATCAATTCATATCATTTTTATCACATCATCGTACTTTAATCATCACACCGTTAAGAACAAGTCTCCGTATTTCTCATCATCATCATTGATATAAATTACAAAGACTTCTAAATTAAATTGAGAATTTTAAATCTTCATTGAAATTTAATTCTTATGTATCTATTATAATATGTATATTATTTAATCATCGAATCATTCCGAGAGAAATTTACGATGGAGCAAAGTTAAACTGAACAACTCGCATAAGTGGCAACTTTCAATTGGCCGAATTGATTTTTTTTTTTCTAGTCTAATTTATCTATATATTTATTTGTATTAAATATATTTTATTTAATTTATCATATTCAATTACCAAAAAACATCTCTAATTAAATTTTATTTTTTAAAAAAAAATAAAATAAATTTAGAGATTTTCTTAATTTTATTTGGATTGTAAATTGATCGTTCTAATCTACAATCCACTTGGAGATTGTGTCTATCTTGTTCGCGTTAAATATTGAATTTAGGATAGATTAATCCGTCCTAATGCTCCATTTGCCAACTATAATTTGTAAATCTAATTAAATAATTCGACATATGAAAATGGATCTATCTATATCTTAATATCTTATATATATTACTATTTAAAAAATATAATAATAAAATATTTAAATAAAATATGAATATTCAATCCATAAATAAATGGAAAAATAAATAGTATATAAAAATGAATATAATCAATAGGGAAGAAAAAAAAATTCTATTCGTCTCTACCTTTACTTAAAAAAAAAATTAAAATGGTATTCATCTTCCTTCACCTAGCGTATTTTAATATAAAAAAAAATCTTTAAAAACATTTTTCATAAAAAACCTAAATTTAAAAAGATATCACCTTCTGTGAATTCTTAACAAGAACCTTTTTATATAAATCAATAATTTAGCAAAGGGCGCATTTTAAATTTGAAATTATTCGAATACAATTTTATAATTTTATATTTATCAAAGAACATATTTTATTTTATTTTTATTTTTTTCGTCAAATGTAGATATCAAACTGGTCGAAAAAAATATGATGCTTAAAATTATATTTCCAGGAACACAGTGGTCATGAGATTTGAATTTTTAACATTACGTACAATATCAAACTGGGAATTATATTCCCAGAAATATAGTGATCTTGAAATTTAAATTTTCAAGAACACAATAATCATGAGATTTAAATTTTCAGCACCACATATAATAAAAAAAGCTATTATAGGAAAAAGATGATGCTGAAAATTATATTTTTAGAAATACAGTGGTGCTGAGAATTATATTCCAAAAAATACAGTGATACTGAGATTTAAATTTTCAGCACCATATATAATATCAACTGGCCGAAAAAAAGTAGTATTGGAAATTATATTTCCAAGAACACAGTGGTATTAGAAATTATATTCTCATGAACACAGTGGTACTGGAATTTAAATTTTCAGCACCACGTAGAATATCAACTGATCAAAAAAAGATGGTGCTGGAAATTATATTCCAATAAACATAGTCGATCTGAGATTTAAGTTCTCAGCACCATCTTTTTTTCGACCAGTTTGATATCTACATTTGACGGGAGAAATAAAAAAGAATGAGATGTACTCTTTGATAAATATGAAATTATGAAATTGTGATTGATTTAAAGTGCATCCACATATAAATACATCTTTTATAGTGTTTAAAAAAAAAATGTTTCGACCGTGACAACCGTCGAGGTTATATTTTTGTTAAAGGAGAAGTGTTTTTCATTTTCTGCTAAAAATTTAAAAAAGTTGCCAGCAATTTTGACATAAAATTATTTTATTTCAGCATGAAATAAGGATAATTTTAGGATAAAACTATATATAATAAGATGGTTTTTATATAGTTTTTTTTTTTTAAATCTTCTAATGGTCTTTTGACCGTAATATAAAGAGACACCTTTTGTCCCCATTTTTTAAATAAATTATTTAATATAAATTCGTAACTACCGAGCTTGGAGTTCGTGTCTGTTCTGAGCAACGAGGCATCAGCCACGTGCCTTTAAATTTCTTCATCGATAATTCCGCCTTTTTTTTTTAACGCTTATTACTTTTTATCTTTGATTTATCTGAGTCACGCTTACCCAAATCTCCATTTTTTTTTACATTAGTTATTCGGATCTTTAGATTGATTAATTTTAAAAATATCTATTCAAAAATCAAAATAAATCAAAAAGTATTCAAATAGTTCATTTTTTTGTCCCTGCACAAATAAAAAAATAATGTGGCGATTAAGATATCGTGGAATTTATGGATAAGATAAGGATCGATTTTTGAGGAGGTCCAAAGTCATTTTCTGAATTTTGCGTGTCTTAATTACCATGTCAAAATCCATAAAATCCTCTGTGATTTATTTTCCTCATAATAATCATGAGACAGATTGATAGAATTTCAATTGAATAATTAAAATGTGTTTTAATTTATCATAAAATTTTATAAATATATTATAACTAAAATCAACGTGGATAATTAGGAGTCGTGCTGGACACCTCTCCTTTTATTCATATTTTATCGTAAAATTTAAACTTATTAAATGCTTTTACTAGAAAAAAAACAAAGAGAATAATAAAAAATAATATTTTTTTTATTCACTCTTTGTCTCCCTTGTTTTGTCTTTTATTATTAGCTCGAAATGCTAACGACGATTAAATCATAATAAATTTATCATTTCATCGAGAACTAATGAACCCTAATTGACACTCTCAACAAAGTTTAGTTTATTTATATATTTATTTATTTTTATTTTAAAAAATATTAATTACCGGACCCATTTATTAAATTAAACAAATTCAGCGTCTGCGAAGGGGGAAACATTTATTTCGGAAATTGCACCCGTCGTACTCCTAGCTGTCCTCGAGATTCGCGCTCACGAATCTCGACGCAAAAGTCCGCTGAAGCCAAAGTAATCATGGCATGTTATGGTCCACACTCGGTCATTGAATATTAATTAATTAATTAACTTAAATATGGAAATATCGAGTCGGACAAATGGCCTGTTTATTCAACTTGGCATTTAAGAAATTAAGCTTTTTTTTCTAGAGCCACAGTATTTATCCATCAAAAAAAAAAAAACCTATAAACAAAATTAAAAAAAAAAAATTTCTACTAAAGCAAATTTATAATAAAAAATACATAATGAACTTTCTATTTTATATTTTCCTCTAAAAGGGCGGTTGCAAAATTAAAAGAAGAAAAAAAAAATACTTTTTGAGAATTATTAAAAAAGTAATTTTTGAGAATGGAGTGGGAGAAAATATTAGGGCAGGATTTTGCCCTCTTTTATTCGCCTCATCTCATCTGGTCTGACGTGAGTGAGTTGTCTCGGCGAGGATTTGGAGCGCGCCCACGAATTAGGTTTTTCTATGTACTTCTGTTTATTTCCTTTTTTTTTTTCTTCGGGGAGCAGTAGTTTTTTCGTCACACCTTCGCTATTTTTTTCCGTATTTTTCGGCATTTTCCCCTCAGAATTCATAAATATCTGGGTTTTAGGGAAAACTCCGCGAAAAAAAATGGAACTTTGGTGATTAATTTGTTTTTCTTTTGTGTGGTTGAGGAATTTCTGCGGTTTAGACATACTTCAGGTTTGTTTTTCTTTTTCTTACTGTTTCTCGCATCTGGTTTAGGCGTATGGAGTTATTTTAACTCTGCTGGTCCAGTTTCCACTTTATTTTGCACTGTTTCTTGTGGCTTGATCATTCGGTTGCTACTACTTGCGCCGCTTTTATGGTTCTTGTTTGTTACTGATGGGAAGATTGAACTTCGGTGCTTAGGGTTTTGAGGGTACTTGAGTTAGTACTCGCATCTGTGACTTTGAGCTTGTCCGAGTAGTTTCTTGTGGTAAAAATTCAAACTTTCTACTGATCTCTCTCTCCTTGGTTGCTGGATGTTCTCTCAGTAGAACTTTCAGAAGCATGTGGAAACGTCTTCAAAATTAGATCTTTGGCTACGCGCACGAGTCTGGGGCGTGGTCTCATTCGGTTCTGTACTTCCTCGGGAGTCTTTGGTCGGTAGGATTTTGGTTTGACCTTCTAATATTGTTCGGGCTTCGACGTCTCTCCCATGGAAGTGAGATCAGAGCCAGGAATTATGCCGTTCAATTCCAGCGTACAGAAAAGTCCGGTGCAAACCCAGTCGCCGATGCAGAGTATGCGATTGGTTTATTCGCAGGATGGGACGGCGTTGTACAAGCCAATTACTACTACCACCAACACCTCGCCTTCTGCACCTGTTCCTACTCCTGCTCCTGCACCTGCTTCTGTTCCTGCTGCTTCCACTTACCAAGGCGGAGGTGGGGGGAGCAGTGGGAGTCTTGATGTTCCCTCTTCAGGGTTGCCATCACAAGGCTTGAACATCAACACCGGCGAGCCGCTGAAGCGGAAACGAGGGCGACCGAGAAAGTACGCACCTGATGGCACCATGGCTCTTGCTTTAACTCCTTCACCCACTGGAGCAACAGTGAAGCGCCGACCTTACAACTCTAAAAAGAAGCAGCAGTTGGCCGCTCTAGGTAATCTCCGTTGTATATTTATATCTTCTATCCATAGATCCGATTAATGTTTGATCCACTAGGGTTCCAATGATGCACCATAGGAACTGATTTGAGTAGTAATTCTAATGCTGCATTTGTTTCATAAAAAAATAATTTTCTAATGAGAAATATAATCTCAAGTTGTAAGAAAAATTATATAAAAATGTGCTTGTCAATTGCCATTTTGATTTTTCTAATATATATATATATGTGCACAATGGCTGATGCATTTCTTTCCAAAAAACAAGAAAAAACTATTGTTTTGTATGTTAATTGCTCTTATATTTTTGGAAAATTTATCCCAAGCATGTTTTCACAATATTCAAACTTGGTGTTTATGTAGACTGAAATAGAGAGAAAGCAGGAAAGTAATGAATTTTCCAATTTATCTTTACTTCAAAAGAAGAGGAGAGGAGGAAGATACTTTTTTTTCTGTCTCCATTTAATTTCACACAAATCAGATGCAAATGGAAGTAAAGGAAGTTCTCTAACAAATGCAACACAAGGAGCATTAATCTCTTCTTTCCCGTTCCATCCAAGTAAACAAGATGGGTCGAAGTGAGTGGAAGGAAGATAATTATTTTGTTCCCCACTTACTAGTTTCTTTTTCTCCTAGTTCCTCTTTAAGGAAGCGCAATATATACATTAATTTGGAAAATAAAACTTTTTCTAGAGCAGCACAAAACCTTGATATTGATATATTTGTTTGGTACCTAACTGATTGTGGAATATTTACTAAATATGATTGGAATGAAGTGGTCTCCCTCAGATGAGCAAACAATGTTGATTGAATTTGGTGGTGACTCAAATTTCTGGTGGATCTGACAGACTTATTGACATACATCTAAATGTAATTAGTCACGTATTTTATTTTATTTTTTAAGTGTTTACTTTGATGCTATAATTTAGTAGTTCCTTACAAAATCTAATAGTTTGTAATAGCATGGTTTTAAATCTCGATTTGTATTTGGCGGTATAGATGGAATTTACCTTTTCGCCTACCACTCGGCATTGATACGGGCGATATCGGCGGTGTAGCCGTGACAACCTTTGCAGTGTAGAGGGGGCTTCGTGCGCAGCCATGGCGGGGTCGCGGGGGCCTCACGTGGTCTCCGTGGGGCTACGAGGGCCTCACGCGGTCTAACTGTGCTAATTGAAGTTACGTTAATTATTCCAATCAATTCCCAAATATATTTCAGATAAAATCAATTAAAATTATTTGAAAATATTCTATAAATTTATTTAATATATTATGAATAATAATTTTATTATTATTATATTATATTATATTATATTATATTTTTTTAATCCTATCCAATAAAAATTAATTTTATTATTATAATTAATTTTTTGGTATCTTTTTATTTTTTTTAATTAATTTAAAAAATTATTTTAATATTTAAGTTAAAATTTTTATTTTTAATTTATATAGTTTATATTTAAAAATTATTGAAATTTATCGGCACAACATGATACGATATCGAAACTATATCGTTTTGGTCGTGGACCGAATATCGATACAGGTCGAGATTTTAAATCTTGTGTAGTAATACACAATTTTAAGTGAGATTGTACATCAGCTCCGGAAGTTTTATCACCCGTGAATGTTTTGTTGTTTTATCTAACAAACATTTTAAACTGCAACATCCTAAGTGTTGTTCTTAGTAAGACTTCAATTTACTTAGTTTGATTGAAATTCTTATTTTTTTCTTTGTATGCGTATGAACATTCAAGTGGGTTCGCCTTAAAATCCTGAAAGATTTTAATTTTTATTAGCTAAATAAGTTTTTTTTTTGTTAAGATCTTTTCAATATTACCGCATATACTTTTTTTTTGTAAATTACAATAACATAGGGAATTTTATTTCACTTGCAGGATCACCAGGCATTGGGTTTACACCTCATGTTATTACTGTGAAGGCAGGAGAGGTATCTCAATTACATAATTTCCAGGATGAGTAATTTCTTTCAACATTTGTATTTTTTGTTGGGTGTCTGTTATAGTTGAATTAGTTCTACATTTTCTTTAAATTCTTTGGTATTTTCCTTATCAATGATTATCATTTCATTATTAAAAATTGTCGAGTGTGTCTATCTATGATAACTCATTTCTGTACTCCACTTTTTTACATTTTTTTTTTTTTTTTTGCATGCAACACACATAACAATGTATGTGATTTAGAGGTTATGAGTTCGAGTCTTGAAAACGATCTCTTACAAAGCAGGGTAAGACTGTATACAATAGATTTTTCTTTAAAACTCCACATGGCAGGGAGCTTCGTGCACCAGACTGTCCTTTATGCAATATACATAACAACGACTCTAGTTCAGTTCCTTGTTTATCTCAACAATTGAGGCTAATAGATGAATTTAACTGCAAAACTGCTATTAGTTAACGGGTCTATCTGCTTGTCTCCAGCTGGGAACTTCTATGGTCAAATGTTTAACCTATTGGCGAAACTAGAATTTGTCTTAAACTCTGAAGATTGTCTATTATTTCTTTTTTAACTTCTTCTGTTTCGCATTAGAATAATGGACGAGCTTATTCTGTGAAGGCTTTAATAGCATATTGAGGATCCATATGAATGTGGCATGTCCAAACTTTATTTGACTATATTTGTGTGTTTCAGAGATATTTTTTTTTAATGCCATACAATGTTCTGCTGCTATGTTTTCTTAATCGTTATCAAGAATGCATACAAGTTATGTTTAGGATTTAATATGGGCCCTAATTATTAGCTTAAGCATGACTTTTTGAATTTGCTAGGTTGATTAGCATCAACTAATGCAAAATATGATATTTGTAGGTTTTTGTTTCTTCTAATTGGTCATCAAAGTTTCAGTGGACAAATATCCTTGCTTTTGTTCGACTTGATTTTGAATTTGTGGCTATCAAAGTATCAATTAAAATTGGCTAATGTTTTTGAAAAGTAGAGGTAGCAAATGCCATTGTACTAGTCTGCTGCTTCTGGCCCACTTTAACACAAAGTTGGTTAGGCTAAGCTGCTGCTCCTTGGCCGTCAAACAGGCTTGACATGGCCTGATATCAAGTTGAGTTTGCACAGATAGACATGGGCAAGCTCAGGTCGCAAGCTCAACTGGATCCGGATTCAAATGGGTCGGGCACTGATCTCAGTTGAGTCAGGTTTTTTTCTCATACGTTGAGCATTGCCCAACATTAGGCTTGGTATATTTTTTCACCTCAAATTCCCAAGATCATCCCTCTTTTTTTATATCAGTATTTTTCTTTTTGATAAATCAATTTAGAAATTCAAAATTTTTGAAAATATTTGAAAATACTAAACATGCTTGTATCAATACCCTCTCTCACTCATCCATTTTCATACAAATTCTTTTGAAATATGTTGTTCTCTTCTCTCATAAGTTGTATCTCAACCCCACAATATCATAACTTTCTCATTCTCTAATCTTTTTTTATCTTTTGTATTCTGCATTTCTAATTTTACTCCTGAATTTCTTATATCTTCCTCAGTCTTTTATATTCCATTACTCAACAGGACTATTTGACAGGAGTCTTGAGTATATCACCTAGATGTGAGGACGATGAAGGATCATGGTCAGTGGAATCTTAAGGCTATTGCTTTGAAGTCTTTGGCTTCACCATGACAACGTGATTGTCAATTCTCAACCCATGTCTTAGGTGTAATACCGAAGTCCTCAATTAGGGACATGATCTATTTTTACATATTTTGGATGTACAAATGATATCCTATTTGGCTATCCAAGTGGTGGTTCTGTGGGGGCCGGCATATCTCTTTGATCATGTTCCAAAGTTTGGGGACATATTCCAACTGGCTGTTAGGCTTAATATGTCCAAGCCCTAACTAGTTTAAAACTCTGAAACCAGTCTTTCACTATGGTTGTAACAACATATTCCACAGAAAATGGGGTTACACTAGCTTTTCAACAGCGCGCGCACACGCACACACACACATGCACACGCGCACACACACACGCACGCACGCGCACGCATGGTTCAACTCGCACGCGCGCGCGCACACGCACGCATGCGCACGCACGCATGGTTCAACTTGGGTATGCTTGTGCAAATACTAAGCCAAGCAAGGATTGAGCTGTCTCAATTGCAGCCATTGATTTAGTGGATGTGTCATATAGAACAATTTGTCTTATTTGTTGATATAGACTATCTTGCTAATTGAGGTTTAGTTTGAATCCCTATATATATAGTTTAACAAGTCTTTTCTCTAGGCATTGGTCTGCTAACGATATGATATTTGCTTTCAGGATGTATCGTCAAAAATAATGTCTTTTTCTCAGCATGGTCCTCGTGCTGTTTGCATTCTTTCAGCAAATGGTGCAATCTCTAATGTAACATTACGCCAGGCAGCAACTTCAGGTGGAACCGTAACTTATGAGGTTGGCGAATTAGCTGTCAGATGACAGTTTTTTTTTTTGTATAGTTTTACTTTTTTTTCACATTTTCTTCTTGATTTGATAGTATTAAGCATGATCACTATTCTGGTCATCCTAGCTAGTGACTTTTCTGCTGTTTTTAATAATTGCTTCTATGCATGAATAAGCTAATCCTTGATCTTCATAATATGCATTGCCCATATAATTCCTAAAGATGAGTCTTTTAATGTGTCTTTTGTTTCCTTTGGAAGTGAAAGTGAAAATTGTTTGCAACTTTCCCCATTCTTCATAGTATACATTCCAAATCATCAATAAATATTACATAAAATCTCTTAAGCTTACTCTTGGGTCATATACGGCTTAATGTGCTCTGGTATAATAGTCACACAAGTATGTCCAAGTATCCATCGTAATTTATGCTTTGTAGGATCATGCTATTATCTTCAAAAAGTGGAGTTTTTTTTTTTTCACTGTGATATTTTTAGCAAATGTGTTCTTGACCCCTATTATTTCTTTATGATATTTGTTACTCCTATATCTTCTATGCAGGGACGATTTGAGATATTGTCACTATCAGGCTCATTTCTGCTTACAGAGAGTGGAGGCCAACGAAGTCGTACAGGTGGATTGAGTGTTTCACTTTCTGGTCCTGATGGCCGTGTGTTGGGTGGTGGAGTGGCTGGAATGTTGACTGCAGCTTCTCCAGTTCAGGTCATCGACATTCTGTCACTTGGTCCTTTACTAGACTAGTATCATGTCAAGCAGGTCTTTTGTGTTTTTTTTTTCTGAAAAGCTGATTTAACATACTTATTCATGCCAATTTATAGCCAAATGCAGGTAGTTCCCTGAGACAGATAACCCAAAACTTTGTGTGCTCCTAAATTCTCTTCATTGACAGCTTCTCTAGGATCATTACTCTAGTGTTATCGTAAAGCTTGTTTGATTAACCTACTGGATTAGAAACCTCGTACCAGTTGTGAACTTTCACCTGCTGAAGTCTGGACAATGACAATCTCCAGCGATCTTTCATAGTTTACTGCCAGCAGACTATATGGTTGATGCTGTAAGAGATGGATGTTTTCATCCTCTCTAGCAGTAGTTTTCTCGTGTGACATACTGCCTATTGTTAAAACTAATGTTACCATTGACCAGACAATTAATGAGTCCTGTGCTCATCCAGTCTGAGTGTCCGAAAAAAGAAAAAGAAAATGGATCGTCTCGGTATTTGTGTTCTCTCAACTTTCGAATAATGAGTCTTCAACATATCAAAATTCAGAGATTTCATGTGCCCCAATTTCTTGTAGCACATTTACCTAGGCTCAGATACATTTTCTTGTCATTGAACTTCTTCTTGTTCAATAGGTCACTTAATTTCACTAAATTGTTTTCAATAAAAATTTTCATTTTCTGAAAGGTTAAATAAATATTTCTAATTCCATGTTTATTCGACAAAAGGATGGGAAAATAAAGAAAAATTGAGACATTTTTTTCAAGCTGTGTTTGTCTACATGAACCTTATTCTTTCATTCATTGAGCTCTATGCCTAATAATATCACTAGTAATGGTCAAATTAATTGCATTATTTTTTATTTGTTTGGTCTTTTGCTAAGAAGGGAGCCTTGGCACAACGGTAAAGTTGTTGCCTTGTGACTAAGAGGTCACGGGTTCAAATCCTGGAAACAACCTCTTGCAAAAAAACAAGGTAAAGCTGCGTACAATGGATTCCTTTTCCGGTACCCTGTGTGGCGGGAGCTTCATACACTGGGTCGTAGTTTGTAGTTTTTTGGTCTTTTGCTACCCTATTGATTTTAACTCTTCTAGCTATAAAATTTATTGGTTTTGTTTAAATTTGTCATTTCTATCTGAATCTTTTCTCATTGATCATTGATTGGAGCTATACTTATTGCTCTTGCTATTTGTATTTTTAGTTTATCCTTCAATTAGTTCTGCATATGTTCATCTTTGGCTTGTATCAAAATGAGTGAGGGAGAAAAAGTAGAGATGAGTTCTTTTGTCTAAATCTCCATAGAAGAATTGTGAAAGTTGTATTTTAAATTCAACTTTTTTTATTTTTTATTTTTATTTTAACTAAGATTACAAGAACTTTTTCTGTATTTTTTCCTTCACTAGTTATTTACTTTCCTGATTCATCCTGTCTAACTGTTGGATAGTCTCTGAATGTCATGTTAGACACAAACCTGAAACTGATAGGAGTCTATATATCTTTTATCTTTTTAAAGAAAGAAAGTTTGCATCTTTAACAACTGAAACTTCCTTTAGATATTCTGGCTTAATATTTTGCCCCTGATCAAATGTAAACTTGCCACTTTTATGTTTCTCTGCAGGTTGTCGTCGGGAGCTTCATCGCCGATGGGAAGAAAGAGCAGAAGCAGATTATACCCCCCGGAGAACTAATGTCTGCCCCGGAAAAACTTCCACCAGTAGGGGGGATGATGGCGCACAGCCCGCCGTCGCACGGCACCTTGAGTGAATCTTCAGGTGGACCTGGGAGCCCACTCAATCACAGTACTGGAACATGCAACAATGGCAACCAGCAGGGCTTGTCTAATATCCCATGGAAATGATTGAACCACTCCCCCTCGGCTTAGTTATTAGCGATCGTCAAAACAAATTACTGCTGTTCCATCTGTTTGGCCCTTTTGTTCTTGTTGTTGTGTTAGTTGATCTTAATTGTTTGTTTTTGTTGGCAAACTATTAGAGATTTAGTTGTAACCTGTTAGATTTCATTAGGTTATGTTTCGTTGCTAATCCTATCTTATGTTTGTTCTACTAATTCCGGGATAAATCACTGAACTTTTGTATAAATGTTATCGGGTGTCGCATGTGTATTATTGTCAAACACAATCTAGTGGTGTGTTTTGTTAGTTTAGTCTTCTTTGAGATGTCTATCTAAATTTATGTATGAATGTTGAGATTTATTGCATTATTTTTGTTATTTATTTTTCTTTTGTATTACACTTCAACTTCAAATGAAGAGTGAGCAAATTTGATCGCCTTCACTGACTTAATCGAGTTGGTATTCAAGCAGAATATTGTCCCATGGAAATAAAGGTCAATTTCCGAGAGAAACTCTGGTAGTATAATTTGTCTGTTTAGAAGGATGTTCAGTTATTATGTAATTGTAAATATTTTTCAAATTTAAAGAAAAATTTATAAAATAGTAATTAGATTTATTATGTTATATATTGTTAAATATTTGATTACGATTTAAATATGAGAAAAAAAAGATGAGAGTTATAGAGATGAGAATGTTAATGTGAATATTTGGACATACGAAGATGGATAAAATAAAAAATGGGATCACAATTGATAGTTATTGTTTTCTTTTCGATAACGATAGCGATGGTTAGGCAAGGAGGAGGGCGATAAAGCATAAGACAGTCATAAGGGGATAATGTTCATACATTCAACAGTTTAATTAATTTTTATTTTGTAACACAATCTTATATTCTTTCGAATTGTGATGAAGAATAATTGAGGTCTCCAATAAAGATCTGATGATACCACCATTACCTCTTTTTTATGAAGAGCTCATAGGCAAGGCGCTATCCGAACCAATTAGAGGGTTCAGTGGAAGGAAAAGAGATGAACGGGTCGAGCGTAAGCGCCTGAAATAATTGGTACGGGAAAGTTAGCGAGGGTACTTCCGTCAGGAAATAGGCCAACGGGACGGATAAGAATCGGTTCAGCCAAATAAGCCTAGAGGGCCAATGAGGCGGATAAGAATCGGTTCGACCCAATAAGCCCAAAGACAGATGGGGCGGATGAGAATCGGTTCGGCCACATAAGCCTAAAGACAGATGGGGCGGATGAGAATCGGTCAGCCAAATGAGCCTTAAGGCTATACTATTCGTGAGCTGAAGACCTAAGTTAGTTTTACCAAAAGTAGATAGTTGAGGGGGACGGGCTAACCTAGTTTCCTGGAATATGGATGAGGGGGTGATATGTAACAGAAAGAGAGGTCCCCACAGAAGATTCCGAGGAGCCTTCACCGTACTGCAATGTAATTATTCTCCAGGTGGACATGGTGGCCACGTGTACGATGAGGACAGCCCGCGAGATAGTGATGGATCAGAGGAGGAGGATAAAAGGCAAAGGGAGGAGAAAAGGAAGGGGATCCGCAATCATCTCATCGGACGCGAAACAAAGACGCAAGAGAAAGAGGAGAGCATCGTCACTACTCACGGAGAAGAAGAGCAGCGACCCTGACCATTGCGTCGCACGTACTCTTTCTTGTATTTGTAACCCAACTGTAAGAGGTTTTCTCCTCCGCCTCGGGAAGTTTCCTTTCCGTAAAGGAGGGCATTCATAGTGGAAAGTACTTGGGCATTGTCCCCGGTGAGAGAGTTCACCTCCGTGGAGTAGGAATACTCATTCCGAACCACGTTATATCTTGTGTTCTAATTTTCGCTGTATGTTTGGGGGTTTTGCGTTTCTTGACTTCGTCTTCTACATCCATTTTACTGTTGCGGCCTGTGAGAACCCCCAAAAGCTCCCTTCGTGCCTTCGTCGCGTCGAAAGGGGGTAAAGCGAATTTTCCTCACCGTATCAGTTGGCGCCGTCTGTGGGAAACATTGAGCTGGACGTCAAGATGCAACCGGAAGAGATACAACAGCCTGCTGCCCCCGTAGCGGAGGAGCGCCCCATCATTCTCCTACCATCACAGTTGAAGGCCCTGATGGACGACGCTATTACAGAGGCCCTTGCTAGAGAAAGGAGAAGGACCGGATATCTGCATCCTCATTCCGGTGAACCTTCTTCTCGAGGCCCACCCCCAGAAATGCCTCCTCCATCTCGTACCGCCGTTAATGTGGAAGTAGTGCCTGGAGAAGGACTTGGGGGAAGAGCACCTCAGAACACTCTGCCCTTAACCCAAACTCGAAGGGAAGAACAGGGCGAAAGTCAATCGACCAGACCTCAAGAAGTTTACGAGCCCAGTCCCTTTACCATGGACATCCTTTCTGAAGTCCCTCCATCTTACTTTCGGAATCCTCAAGTAGATAAGTATGATGGTTCGACGGATCCTGAAGAGCACCTATCGCAGTTCGATGGAGTAGCCTCGCTCCACTGTTATACCGATGCCCTCGAATGCCGAGTTTTTCGGACCACCTTAACCTGCTCGGCACAAAAATGGTTTAATACTTTGCCTCCGGGATCCATCACTTGTTTTGCTGATTTTCGGGGAATGTTCAGCCAGGAGTTTGCCAGTTGCAAGGTGTATAAACCAAACGCCTCTATCTTGATGCACATCACGCAAGGGCCCTCGGAATCGCTCAGAGGGTATCTTCACCGGTTTACCTCTGCAGCTAGGGGTATTCCTTCTGCCAGAACAGAATCTTTCAGAGTCGTCATTCCACACGGACTGAATGAAGGCCCCTTCCTCAGTTCCCTCTTGAGGCAACCTGCCAACAACTATGAGGAGTTGTTAAGTCGTGCGGAACAATTCATCCGCGAGGAGGAAGGACTGCAAGTGCGGAGAGCTGAACGTGCTGCCGCAGCAGTCCCGATCGAAAGAACTCGTCCCGCTGCCCCTCAAGTACCCCCTCGTCGAGGTTATGTGCGACCCTTTCGACATGAGGCTCCTAGGCCTCGGCCATTGTTACAGGGTGCTCATCCTGTACCACCATTACAAATTATGACCGCTGAAGCACTTCCTCCTGCAAGGACCTGGAAGGAGCGGGAGATGGAATTCTATGATCAACAGGGTCTGCTACAACGACCCTTAGGATATAGGGGGATCCCATGTAACCCCCCCGCCCCATTCTTCTGCCAATATCATAAGGAATATGGTCACGCTAGTGGCCGATGCTTCAAGTTACAGGAGGAGTTGGATCGTCTCCGAACTGCATATCCGCAATTGCGGTTCCAAACGGGAGGACCAGCACGGCGGGGTCCCCGACCCGATGTAGCCCATCCAGGGCCGTATAACCAACAACCTCAAGTCACTTTCCCCCAAACGTCGTCCCAGGAGGTTGTTTCTCAAGAAGGCCCATCAGGTGAGGGCCCCTCATCCAATCTAAATAACGCTCCCACACGGGGGGTTATCCATGTTATAATCGGAGGACCTACTGACGGGGACTCCAACCGGGCACGGAAGTCATATGCCCGTCTCATAGAGAGTTTGACCATTATCACTGATCAGACTGTACAGACTGCACCGTCCGTTTCATTTGGGCCAGAAGATCTACAAGGTGTCCTCCTGCCCCACACGGATGCCTTAGTTATCCGAATATCCCTAGCCAATTATGAAGTGGTTAGGGTGCTGGTCGACTCGGGAAGTTCTGTTAATATCCTTTTCGTGAGGCTTTGGATGATGCGGAAATGCCCACTAGAAGATGTGGCTACACTCGCTTGGGTTCGCAGGCATGTGGTCCACCCTACCGCGATTTCACGCTTCTAACTCTGGGCGTAAAGCCCAGCCAGAAAACCAGTATTATACCTTTCCTTATTGTGGATGCTCCGTCCACTTATAATTCTATTCTTGGTCGTCCTTTCCTTACTATCTTTCAGGCAGTGACTTCCCCGTACCACCAGAAGTTGAAGTTCCCAGTTGGATCGTTGGTGGGAGAAGTGCGAGGGGAACAGAAGGCCGCCCGTAACTGTTATGTACAAATGGTTCGGGATGACCAGAAGAAGGCCCGAACCGATGATCTCAAAGGCAAAGCTATCATCATTTCTGATGTCTGCGTCTTGGAGGAATCCCCCCCCCCCCCAAAGCCGACAAAATAGAGGAAGGAGAGTTGGTGGAAATCGCTCCAGGAAAGGCCACACGAATGGCGCAGCAGCTGGAAGCCAAAGAGGAGCTGGTGGCCTGCTTGCGGGAGAATGAAGACATCTTTGCGGGAAATGTGCATGATCTCATCGGGATCGATCCTTGCGTGGCTGAACATCATCTCAATATAACCAGAGGAGCCCGACCTGTCCAACAGAAGCGGCGACATTTTGGACCTGAGAAGGACAAGGTCATAGATGAAGAGGTGGAAAAACTACTAAAGGCGGGTCATGTAAAGGAAATCCAGTTCCCTAAATGAGTTTCTAATGTAGTCTTGGTCCCCAAGTCTTCTGGGCAGTGGAGGATGTGTATCGATTTTCGTGATTTGAATAAAGCGTGTCCTAAAGACTGCTACCCCTTGCCTCGTATTGATCAGTTGGTAGACTCCACTGTAGGATATGAAGTAGTGTCCCTAATGGATGCATATCAAGGATACCATCAAATACCTTTGGCCAAAGAAGATCAAAAGAGGGTTAACTTTGTGACGGCAGGAGGGTTATATGCTTATGTGGTAATGCCGTTCGGATTAAAGAACGCAGGGGTCACCTATCAGCGCCTTATGGACAAGATCTTTGCAGAGCAGAAAGGGAAAAATGTGGAAGTCTACGTGGATGACATCTTGGTCAAATCAAAGACCACTGGGGATTTAGTCAAGGATTTAAATGAAACCTTCGCTACATTGAGACGGTTTAATATGAAGCTAAACCCTAACAAATGCCTGTTCGGGGTAAAAAGCGGCAAGTTCTTGGGGTACATAGTAACTGAGAAGGGGTTGCAAGCCAACCCTGAGAAGGTGCAGGCGCTGTGCAACATGAAATCACCCACTAATCTGCGAGAGACCCAGAAGTTGGTGGGCAGGATTGTTTCCTTATCCCGATTTATAGCCAGATCGACGGACAAAGGGCTGCCTTTCTTCAAGATTCTGCGTAAGGCTACTAAATTTCAGTGGGACGATCAATGCGAGCAGACTTTCCAGGAGTTGAAGAAATATTTGGCTGGACTCCCACTGCTAGCCAAACCAGTGGCCGGAGAACCGTTATGGATGTATTTGGCTGTCTCAGAGGGAGCTATTAGTTCGGTTTTATTGAAACAAGAAGGCTCTCACCAACAACCTATTTATTACACTAGTCATATTCTGAAGGGGGCTGAATTCCGTTATACAGAGCTGGAGAAGTTGGCATATATTCTGGTGTTGACCGCCCGCAAATTGAGGTCATATTTTCTGGCTCATCCCATCACTGTTCTAACTCACAACGAATTGGGCAAGGTCGTCACTAAGCCGAATTTCTCCGGAAGATTAGCCAAATGGGTGGTAGAGTTAAGCGAATATGATATTCACTACCAATCCCGAACGGTTATCAAGGCCCAAGCTCTCGCTGATTTTCTAGCGGAGGTACCTTGTGACCCTGAAGATGGTCCGTCAACAAAAGAGGAAGGATCGGATGCATGGAACATATTCGTAGACAGTTCTTCAGGATCTATGGGCAGCGGTGTCGGTGTTCTGTTAATTTCCCCTGATAAGGAAGAGACCCGCATAGACGTACGCCTGGGATATCGGGCATCCAATAATGAGGCGGAATATGAAGCTATTCTAGCAGGATTGCAGGCTGCTAAGGCGGTGGGGGCTTCTTCAATTGTAATCCATTCGGATTCCCAGCTGGTGATATCACAACTTTAAGGTTCTTTCGCGGTTCGGGAGGAAAGACTGCACAAGTACTTGAAAGCTTTTGAAAAAGAAAAAGTTTAGTTTCAGCAAGTTCTCTTGAAACAAATCCCATGGGAGAATAACGGGAAGACAGATGAATTGGCTCGCGTGGCTAGCGCTATGGAATGAGTGAAATCATTGGGAACGGTCCATGTGGAAATCCCTACTTCCCTAGCAATATACAATGTGGAGGAAGCCGCACCCGAACCAAACCTAATTCCTGATTGGAGGACTGACATCATAGCTTATTTACGGCATGGGAAGGTCCCTGAAGAAAAAAGAGCGGCGTTTGCTTTAATGTGCCGAGCCAGACGGTTCGCCCTCTTAAATGGAGACTTATACAAGACATCTTTCGGACGACCCTTATTGAAATGTTTAGGAAGTGAGGATGCTGAATGGGTACTCCGGGAGATTCATGAAGGTTGTTGCAGTAATCATCTAGGAGGGAGAGCTTTAGCAAGGAAGGCCCTGTTAGCAGGATATTTTTAGCCTACTCTCCAACAGGATGCCACTCGCATAGTGCAAACTTGCCCAGCTTGTCAAAAGCATAGCAACCGGTCCGAACGGGCGACTGAATTAATGAAAGTTGTGGTCGCTTCATGTCCTTTTGATCAGTGGGGAATGGATATAGTGGGCCCGATGCCAGTGGCACCTTTACAAAAGAAATTTTTATTGGTGGCTGTGGATTACTTCTCCAAATGGGTGGAAGCAGAGCCCCTAGCCAAAATTACCGAGAATGCTGTAATACAATTCTTGTGGAAGAATATTGTCTGTCGATATGATATTCCTCGGAGGATAGTTAGTGATAATGGACGCCAGTTCCAAGGTAAAAAGATTAAAGAATGGTGCCAAAGTCTTAACATTCAGCAAGCTTTTACTTCAGTAGCCCACCCTCAAGCTAATGGTCAAGTTGAAGTCACTGATAGAATTCTCATTCAAGGGTTGAAGACTAAATTGGGCAGTCAAAGGGGGAATTAGGTGGAAGAATTGCCCGGAATCTTGTGGGCCTATCGAACCACACCAAAAACTGCAACGGGAGAGACTCCTTTCAGTTTAGTATATGGGACGGAAGCTGTTATTCCGGTTGAGGCCCTTTTGAGTAGCGCGCGGATAGAGGTGTATGAACCGGAGCAGAACCAACTTATCCGAAGCACTGAGTTTAACTTGGTGGAAGAAAAGCGGGAGACGGCATGGAGGCGAGCAGAGTTTTACAAACAGAGGGTGCAGCAAGCCTTTAATAAGAAGGTGAGGCCTCGAAGATTTCAGGAAGGGGATTGGATTTTGCGTAAAGTTAATCCCGCTGGAGACCCTGGAAAGCTAGCTCCAAACTGGGAAGGACCCTATGAAGTAACGCGCCACGTAGCAGGGTCGGCATATTATCTGAAAGATGACCAGGGCAAGGAACTTCCACGACCTTGGAATGACATTCATTTAAAACTTTTTCACACTGTATGAGAAGTGGGGGATAGAAGAAAAGGAATTGTGGGATTCCGAAGGGGTGTACTTCCTAACTTGATTGTATTAGTCAGATGCAAAAGGAACCCGAATTTGATTAATGAGCCATTCACAATCGCGATACAGTATTTCTAATAAACTTTGTAAAAGAGAAGAGGATGGAAAGAAAGTGCTACTCCGAGACAATACATCAAGCTATAACTTAAACCTGTCAGGGGGATAGCGCCGAAAGTCGGCTTCCCAATTTAAAGAGAAAGTAGGATATGTCGGGGGAGGAAATCCTTGATCAGCGTATTGCCGGACCACTTCATTAAATCCGTCTTGACAAGTGGCGCGCAGAAAGATAATTAGTCGCTCCTGGCGGTTCGGACAGTCAGGGCTCCGATCCCGATGAAGCCTGCGGCATTTCTCTTGTTGCTCTTGAAGATTTCGGCGTACGTCAACATAGCGTCGGGACACCTCCATAATAGCATCGTCTAGGGTGGAAATATCATCGGCTCGGGAGGATTGATCTTGCTGGACGAGGGTTGTCATGTCCATCATATTCTGGCGCATCGAAGTCGAAATTCCCTCCACCGCCTCAGAATAGGATATGGTGCGGGTCAGCTCAGCGCCTAACCTTTGGAGGGAGATTTCCTGCCTGCGTAGACGGGCGTGAGCATGTGCCCTAGAATTTATGAGAGAGGAGTTTTCTTGTACCTCCTTGCACAGGCGAGTGCGGAGGTCCCCTATTTTATCATCTTCCTTCTGATATTAAACCTGGAGTCGAGCAATGGTGTCTGAGTCCTGTTGCTTCCCCTGAAGGAGTTCTGCTACCTGTTCTTGAAGGCGGATCAATTCTTGAGAAGAGGAAGACTCCTTGTCAAGCTGGGTCGGCTGAACCTCCCGCTGTAGTAAAGGTGATTTCACACCTGCTCGCTGTTGTTCTTGTAAGGCTGCGATGGTATTGGCGTCTTTTTGAATTTGGTGGCGAGCTCCTGCCAATTGCTCCTGGCATAATTGCAGTTGTTGCGACAGGAGCTGTTCCCGATGTTGGGCAGTTGCTAAATCCTCCCGATGTCGCCGTTCCGATTCCAGGAACTGAGCTCGATGTTGGTGTAGAGAGCGGTCCAACTCTTGGTAGTTGTGTAGGGCATGTACGCCGGTTGTTGGAAAGAAGTTATTCAGTAAGAAAAATTAGAAGAGCTGATTAGAAAAACGTACCAAGTCGAGGGTGTGGCGCAGACCTTCCATGCGGGGGATCAGTTCCTCTAAATGTAAGATCTGAAGACCCCGAGGGGAATGAGAAGAAGAAGGGACGGACGACCCCGAATGAAAAGGTTCGCTCATCAGGGGAAGAATAGGGGTGGTATCTATAGGTTGAGATGGGGGTTCGAAAAGGGAAGAAGGAGGAGCACTAATCGAAAGGTTCCTTGGAGGCAAAGTCGGGGGCAGAAAATCAGAAGCAGAAGGTGAAAGATGTACTACGGCTGGCGGAGAAGGGGGCACATCAGAAGTGGCGGACGGGAATTTATTTGGCGAGGAATCTGGAGAAGATGATATGATGAGCATGGGGCTGGAGGAGCCTTCAATGGGAAGGCAGGAAGTAGAAGGACGTGGGCTAGTGCTGATAGGAGGTGAAGGGTTCTTCAAGCGAGAGGCAGAAGGGGAGTCAGGCAATGAAGAATTGTCAATCACCATAGGTTCAAAAGTGGGATGCATTCAGGGGAAAAAGAAGGTAAGGATGTGCAAGCATCTATTGTTGGCTGACATGGAAGCATGTCTTCCATGGATTCATCTTTAGAGTGGGACGAAGGAGAAGGTGTCTTCCTAGCACTTATGGCGGATGGGGAAAAAGTAAGGGAGTTAGGGTTTGTAAATGAAAGAGGAAGAGAGGAGGAGCTGGTTATTCCGGCTTCCTTTGGCACGGAGGTAATGAGGGTTTCGGGCGGAGGTGAAGGAGAAAGGTGAGACGGAGCAGGAGTGATGGCAATCGGAGAAGGTGAGGAGGAGGATGAAGCTGACGGCCGACCCTCGCCTCGCTTGAGATGTGAGTAACTGCTTGATATTTCTTGGAAGAAAGTGGAATGCATCTTGCTGGTCAGAGAATGAAGAAGAGGGATGCCGAAATGGGGGATTGAGGCAACGGAGGATGGTGGCGGAAAGAGGAACAAACGAAGACGAAGAAGATGAAAAGGCGTAAGGAATAAAGGTAATAAAAGGGAAGACGAAGAATCCCCTATAAAAAGGGAGAAGAATGGACTCATAATGATTATTGGGCTCCTCGTTTATGGAAAAGGAGGCCCTAAGTGGAAGTAAAACGAGGATTTATTCTGCAGATGATCCATTATGTGTTGAAGCCCTCACTTTAATAAGAAGGATGAAGATAGGAAGAACAGTGGTGTGAAAACATCACAATCTTTATGCTGAAGGCCTTTAAGCACTACCTATTATTTTATTCTCGTATGATGGTGAAACAGAAGAATCGAGATTTCCTCGGTTATATATTATTTTTATCCCCGCGAAGCGGAAGAAATCCCCGTGTGGTGGTGGAATGGAAGAACCGAGATTTCCTCGGTTATACATTATTTTTATCTCCGCGAAGCGGAAGAAATCCCCGTGTGGTGGTGGAACGGAAGAACCGAGATTTCCTCGGTTATACATTATTTTTATCCCCGCAAAGCGGAAGAAATCCCCGTGTGGTGGTGGAACGGAAGAACTGAGATTTCCTCAGTTATCTATCATTTTTATCCCCGCGAAGCGGAAGAAATCTCCGTGTGGTGGTGGAACGGAAGAACTGAGATTTCCTCGGTTATACATTATTTTTATCCCCGCGAAGCGGAAGAAATCCCCGTGTGGTGGTGGAACGGAAGAACTGAGATTTCCTCAGTTATCTATCATTTTTATCCCCGCGAAGAGGAAGAAATCCCCGTGTGGTAGTGGAACGGAAGAACCGAGATTTCCTCGGTTATACATTATTTTTATCCTCGCGAAGCGGAAGAAATCCTCGTGTGGTGGTGGAACGGAAGAACCGAGATTTTCTCGATTGTACATCATTTTTATCCCCGCAAAGCGGAAGAAATCCCCGTGTGGTAGTGCAACGGAAGAACCGAGATTTTCTCGGTTATACATCATTTTTATCCCCGCGAAGCGGAAGAAATCCCCGTGTGGTGGTGGAACGGAAGAACCGAGATTTCCTCAGTTATACGTCATTTTTATCCCCGTGAAGCGGAAGAAATCCCCGTGTGGTGGTGGAACGGAAGAATCGAGATTTCCTCGGTTATATATCACTTTTATCCCCGCGAAGCGGAAGAAATCCCCGTGCGGTGGCGGAACGGAAGGACCGAGATATCCTCGGTTATACATCCGTTTTATCCTCGCGAAGCGGAAGAAGTTGAAGTCATTATTTAAGTTTGTATTATTTTATTCCCGTGCAGCAGTAGAGCAGCAGAGTTGGCTCATTTAGCGACTCTATATTATTATATCCCCGGTAAGGTAAAGGGGCAGAAGAAGCTGAAGTCATTATACATTTCCCTCCGCTGTATATTATTTTGTGGTGATATGAGGAAGGCATAATGGGATATGATTTAAGAAATATAAGAAGAAGAAAACAAGCGGGAGAAGTTCATTGATTCGGGAAAATTACATATTCTAATTCCTTCACAAAGAAGAAATAGCAAAAGAAAACCCTTACATATATATGCAGGGTATTACAATTTTTTATTGGGAAGAACGGAGTCTCTTTCTTGCTGGGGTTGCGTAATTGCGAAGGTAAGGATTGCAGGAAGATTTGCTTGGATAGATCCTTTTGGGACCCAACCAGTTGTTGACGCAGAGAGCGATTACTAGCGGAAGCTTCCCTCAGCCGTTGCTGCAAGTACCTTACTTGCTCCTCCAAATTAGCTATATAGCGGCGATCGTCAATCTTTTCCTCAGCAGAGGAGGAACGGTTGCCCTGTTCAGATACTCTGTCCATGGCGAAAGAAAGGAAAGGGAAAAAAATGGAAGTTATATGGTAAGGGTTGGAAGTCTTTATAGCGATGAAGGAAAAGAGCGCATTTATTTGCAGAAGAAATAGGGATAATAAATGCCAGTAAAGAAGGGGAAGTTCAAAGGCAGTAAGTGAAGGGTCGCTGGTACAGTAATTGTAAGTAAAGGGGTCCGAATCCCCGGGAGATAGTAAAAGAAAGTATGATTCAGGCCGGATTATAGTCTTTCTGAGGATAGAAATTTCAGTTATACAGGAAAACGACAAAAGCAAATATAAATCTCCTCCTTCATTTTTATTAACATATTTGAAATAATTACATCAGCTTAATCTATGAAGATCTTCTCTGATTACTTTTAACAGATGAAGCGTGAGAGGTCTCTTTGGAGGGAGAAGGCGCCAAGATGTCCTTGAAGCGCTCGCCTTGAGCAGGAGGAATGGCTGATGGACCTTCATCGAAAGGAGGAGGATGAGCTCTCGCCGGAGAGACTAGGAGGAAGGCCACTGCTGGTGGGAGTGGGGGAAGTTCTGCGACGGCCTGAGTATCTCCTACTGTGTATTCCCATGTTAAAGGAGGGTTCCACACCCTATTACGGAATGAGGGAAATGGTGCACGAAAGGACCTCTCTGCAGGAGGGGTTGGAGCTGGATTGGGAGGCGGAAAAGGAAGGGGGCGAAAAGCTGAGGTGGCGGTTGAGCGGGTCTCCGAATCTTCAATGTCTTCGGAAACCCAGTCTTGTAGCTCAAAAGATTCTGATTCTGAAGAAATCTCGATGGGATGTCCCGCTGAAGCCATGAGAGTGAGATAGAGGGATGAAGACATGGAGGCCGATGATTTATAGTGGAAGGAAAGCGACGGCAGAAGTTCTTGGGAAGGGGAAGAAGATGAAGAGACTGATATCGTTTCCGAAGCAGTAAGAGGGATAGGGAAGATCAACAGGCGAAAGTTATTTAAAGTGTTGGCTGAACCAAAATTGGGTCGGATATGAATAATTTCATTCGAGACCTTCCAAGTAAGTCCCCAAACCAACTCAATGATTGCGCCGTACGACACAAGAAAAGAAATGATAGTATAAAAAGAGGAAAGATTGAAGTTGATCCAGAATTTCCGACCCGCAAGGAGACATACAAGGATGATGATAAAAGTTATGGTTAACATAATTATTTTTCATTGATAAGGAAAAAGTCATTACAAGAAGCGGAACATTAGAAGTTACAATTCAAATAATTCAGGAGGACACTTGGCTAGGGCGTCTACAAGATTTAAGTAGCTGGTGTCCGTACCAGGGGGCGGGTATCCTCGTTCGGCGTTTTGAGCCGAAGACCCATCAAAGCCTAAGATGAATAGGTCTACCCCCTTCTTGACATATCGGCTCTTGAGATCAGCTTCCTGCTCCTTTAGCCGGTCCTGACATTTAGCCAATTGGATTTGGCTCTCCGTTAGTTGTGCTGCCAAGGCATCCCTCTCGGTGGCTGCTTTTATAGCTTGCCGTCCCAAAGCTGAAAGGGCCTCAGAGTGTTCTTCCTGAAGGGCTGACTGTTGTCGAGCCGTTGCCGATAAAGTCTGAGGAAGGGCCGCCACCATGTCGGAAAGTTTTTGGCACTTCTCTATACAAGATTTCCTGGTGGCTTCCCAGGCTTGGTGCTCCAGTCTAAGCAGTCGGCGTTCTTCCTGGAGCTGTTCGATGGTACTCAAAGAATCGGCCGCTTGGATCATAACGTTCCCAAGATGTCCCTTATATTCCTTTAGTTCATGGGAAAGGATCTCCATTTGCTGCAATTCACTGGATTGGATGAAGATTTGTTGTTTGAGTTCTTTATTTTTTCGCTGCAGCTCCTCTTTTTCGCTCCGGACCAGGGCCAATTGCGTCATCGCATCTTCACATTGGCCCCTCAAGTCAGCTTCCTTCGCCTCTCTCTCGCTTAATTCTTTGAGCAGCTTTTTACATTGCGTTATAGAGGCGAAGTATGGCGTGTTTCTACTTTGGATTGGGCCCGCATTTTGTCATCTTTGGGATGAGGCCTAGAAGAAGAAAGTAACATTAGGATATCTTTGGGCATAGAGGCGTCTGATAAAAGGAAGAAGAGATAGTAAATACCTCAGCCAGCAGTTTGCTCACTTGTTCACAAGGGCCTTGCACGCCCGATTGGTTGAAGAATTTTACCTCCGAAGGATGGTGAATCTTCAGCAAGGATCCCAATGTGGCCTTTAGGGGAGTTGGAAGGGGAAGATCCTCTCCTTCAGAGGGAAGTGTGGGTCCGACGCGCCGAAAAGGGGTAGGAGAAGCAAGTGCGTCGGCAGGGATAGGAGCAGAGAGGGACTCGGTGTGGGAAGGTAGAGGCGAGTTATGTGCAGAAGGGGATGAATTGGGAGAATAAGAAGGAGAGTCCCCCCCTTGGGGAGATGAAGATGGGACGGATAGGGTAGTGTCCCTTTTTCTCGGTTCATAGATGGTCAGAGATTGCGAACTAGGTTGACCGGCGGAAGGAGGGGGAAGAGCAGAGGAACTCGGGGCTCCTTTCTTAGCTAGCCGCAGTTTCTTCCGAGGGGATGAAGGAGCTGCTATTGATTTACCTCTCTTGGTGGAGGCCTTCTTCTTCTTGGCAACCTCAATCGCCTCTCCTTCTACCAAAGCTTCATGCATTAGGTTATCTGCAAAATGTATTGGTAAGAAAGACGGATAACGCAGGAAGAAAATTATATTGCAAGGTAAGTGTCATCCTACCTACAGCAATCGAGGTCGTCGAAGGGAGGGGGGATAGTCCAAAGTGCCTTAAAAGGGGAGTCTTTATTAGATGATTCGAACAGTAGTGTGACTCTCCTAATATTCTATAAACCTCCAGGAAAGGACATTTGATCCTCATTTCCCGGAAGGAAGGCAGCTCGGGAAGGTCTACCTTCCAGGTATCGGAATAAGGTAAAGATGACGGAAGTTGTACAAAAAAGTATAATTCTTCCCATCCCTTATGGGAAGTAGGCAGGTTCACTAAGAATTGGCAGTCTGGGCAGCTAGATAGATAAAAGAGACCCGCCTTAGAAGATTTCAATTGAAAGAAGCAATGGAATATTTCAGGGGTTAGGGAGAGGTTCAGGTGTTGAAACACTATATGTGCTCCCGACAGAATTCGAAAAGAGTTGGGGGTGAATTGGTTCAGGGGTAGTCCATACAAGTCTAAAAGGTCTAAATAGATGGCGGTCTTTGGTAGAATGAGACCATTAGAAACTATTGAGAGAAGAAGCAAGTCGACCGGGAGGAGGGACGGTTTGGTCGATGCATTTTGGTCATAAGCTGACATTTTAAGAAAGGGTCTATAAACTGTCCTTAAGATTCTGAAATAGTGGTGTCTAGTTGGGTTATGGTATGCTCATACCACGCAGGGGAAGGGATGGTCTTAGGGGCCATAGGTATAAAGCAGGACAGAGCACTTACTTGGAGGGTGAGAAGAAGAACGTATAAGAAGGAGAGGGTTGAGTCGCTGGAACGCCGCCGGTGAAAGTCGCAGGAGTGAAGAAGTGAAAGGGACAGAATTGCTGGACACGCTAAGTAATACCTAAAAGGAGAAGACGGAGGTTTATATAAGGTTTTTCGTGACGATTCAATTACAGGAGAAAAAAGAGGAGCGGGGCCCATGGGCCCATTAGGCCGCCTCAAGTATATGCTGTAAAGCTTTAAGGAAGGAATAAATTTGAATTAGTAAGGCCAAGGAGGGAGTAGGAATCTTATATAGTGGGAAAGTCAGGCTTATAACTTTGCTTGACTATTTTTTGGGGTTGACTAATGATACCGCCATTACCTCTTCTTTATGAAGAGCTCATAGGCAAGACGCTACCCGAACCAATTAGAGGGTTCAGTGGAAGGAAAAGAGAGGAATGGGTCGGGTGCAAGTGCCTGAAATAATTGGTACGGGAAAGTTAGCGAGGGTACTTCGTCGGGAAATAGGCTAACGGGGCGGATAAGAATCGGTTAGGCCAAATAAGCCTAGAGGGCCAACGGAGCGGATAAGAATCGGTTCGACCCAATAAGCCCAAAGACAGATGGGGCGGATGAGAATCGGTTCGGCCACATAAGCCTAAAGACAGACGGGGCGGATGAGAATCGGTCCGGTCAAATGAGTCTTAAGGCTATACTATCCGTGAGTTGGAGACCTAAGTTAGTTTTACCAGAAGTAAATGGTTGAGGGGGATGGGCTAACCTAGTTTCCTGGAATAGGGATGAGGGAGTGATATGTAACAGAAAGAGAGGTCCCCACAGAAGATTCCGAGGAGCCTTCACCCCTCGTACCTATAACAAAATTATTCTCCAGGTGGACATGGTGGCCACGTGTACGATGAGGATAGCCCTCGAGATAGTGATGGATCAGAGGAGGAGGATAAAAGGCAAAGGGAGGAGAAAAGGAAGGGGATCCGCAATCATCTCATCGGACGCGAAACAAAGACGCAAGAGAAAGAGGAGAGCTGTCGTCACTTCGCCGGAGAAGAAGAGCAGCGACCCTGACCATTGCGTCGCATGTACTCTTTCTTGTATTTGTAACCCAACTGTAAGAGGTTTTCTCCTCCGCCTCGGGAAGTTTCCTTTCCGTAAAGGAGGGCATTCATAGTGGAAAGTGCTTGGGCATTGTCCCCGGTGAGAGAGCTCACCTCCGTGGAGTAGGAATACTCATTCCGAACCACGTTATATCTTGTGTTCTAGTTTTCGCTGTCTGTTTGGGGGTTTTGCGTTTCTTAACTTCGTCTTCTACATCCATTTTACTGTTGCGGCCTGTGAGAACCCCCCAAAAGCTCCCTTCGTGCCTTCGTCGCGTCGAAAGGGGGTAAAGCGAATTTTCCTCGCCGCATCATCTGACATCCCATAACCCCCTGACACAAATGTATTTTATTCTACAATGGAAATGAATAAAGCTCTCAGAGACTATCATGATTCATGATCTACCCATGGTCATATGGTCATATCCACATACGTGAACTATTCCATGGCTCAACATGGGCTATCTAGCCAGGACCATGACTTGCTTGTGGTTCCCACCACAATTATGGTTCAAACTACGGCTTGACTGTGGATCAATTCACGATTGTGGTTCACATCACAGTCTGACCATGGACCAGACCACGACTATAGCACACTGTGAACAAGTTTAGGGGTTCATTATTTTTTATTGGTTTTGAATTTTCTTATTAGTTGCAAGTTTTTTTTCTTCCTAATCTATTTAAACACGGACTAAAACTCATATAAGCATTGATTGATTGATTGATTGATTTTGATTGTTTTGTTTAAACTTAGAGATATATATTCTTCGTTTGTGAAGTTTCTCTTCCTTCGATTCCTCTGTCTACCTTTATTCTAACAGTGTGCATGGAAAGGAATTACTCATCTCGCTACCCCATCTATGTCAGTTGGTATTAGAGTTCTAAATCCATGGAGGAATGTCGTGGTCGTGATAGACATTTTCTAGCTGAGAAAATCTGGCACCGAGATCGAAGAGTCTACAAACTCATCGAGGATTTACATAGAACAATCGTGGAGTTATCTCTGTAGGGTTGCAGCCGACGTGTAGATGTGTTTTTGTCATTTTATAAACGAACGCAACGGAATAAAATATAATAATTTCCTAGATTATTACAATACACACATCCACACATGCAAGATTACAACACACACATCCACTCATGCAAGATTACAACACGTGCGGACATATCCGCCAAATAAAATTTTATATTAAATTAAGAATAAGATCAATTTTATCCTAAGTATACCTTTTGAATGATGTTGAGTCGGAAGGGCATCAACCGTACGATGCTCGCGGAGATTCGTCTCTACTCGTGTCTACGTCGAATCTTCAGAGGGACAACTTCTCTAAACCACAAGTTTGACCTTCTCTTCGCTACTAGACGAAACAAGAAGATCGGATGATCGGAGAGCAAAAAAGCTGGCCCAACAAAAATAGGAAACAACTATTGTTTCTTTGGTGGCCGGTGGCAAGCTTCAAAACCCAACTCTCCTAGGTTCGGCCAAGGGCACAAAGGAAGAAACCTTTGTTCCAAACCTTAGCCGAAGTTCCCCACTCCCTTGGGGAGGAGTTGACCAGACTTAAAACAAGAGATGAACTTGCTAGGGCCGACGACAAGGAAAACTTTAACAACTCTTATTGGCGACAAGAAGAGGAAGGAGAAGAAGGAGTAGGCGGCAAGGAGGAAGAGGAGGGGATTAAGCACGACCATTAATTAGGTTTTAGCCTTTATAACTCTTTATATAGGATCTAAACCTAATGTGTTATGGGTTAGTGGATCAAATCCATAAGTCCATAACCATTAAGACTTAATCTCATCCACTAAACCCTAATTGGACCCTTAAATAAAAGAAGATCCATTTAATTAAAACCAAACGAGTTTGATTTATAATTAAACCTCTTAATGTCCAACCCGTCTTCATAAGATGTGCTCATTTCACATTTCCAACTTGGCAAATATTTTCCATATTTGTCATGTGTTTAGTCCAACCAAACTCGATCTCTCTCAATCTTGAGAATCCAATTCTCAAATTCGTCTTTAAGTCTCTTAGAAGGATTCATTATGCATGTGACCTTATAGGTTCTCGGTTTATGTTGGTCGTCCATAATTAACCATTAATTACAGAACGATGACACCTAGTAGTACATCATGATCCCCAATTAATTGAAAAATCAACGGTTGATCTCGGAACAATTTTCGAACCCTTCAGCAGCTACAATAAATCGTGTCTCGTTCCTTTCACTCGTCTTATACCCACTTGGTTCAGGACATAGTCTATTGTGTCAGTCCACACTAGGCTGATTACGTCACACCTAGCCCAAGTAATACTTCCTCGTCCAGTGGATTCTAATTACTTTGACATGTGTCCAAGAGTATCATACTCTTCACATGCAATGCTTTGACCATAGACTTTGAGTAACAATCCGACGAGTAAACATAGGATATACATCTCCTCGCAAGGAGCGGTGAATCATTTGTTGGCTATTCAATCACATTCGAGCACTTTAACTTATACCCAATCATCCCTTACCTACACCTCCATAGAGATGTATCGACTAAGATGTCAAAGTATAAGTCTCCATGACCAAGATAACTTGAATACCTCAAGTCGAAGGAAACTCACACTTGAGTTGCAGTAATAACTTCACTGACATATCTTATATGTAGAGAACCATGTAAAGTCTTACAGTAGGTCACTCTAATGAATTAGTTACCTATAACCAACATCCATGTTTAACTCTCGATATCACAATGTTTACAGCCAATGAGAAGCAGCTACTTGGATAAACCAAGGAGTATAACCCATGCTAGTCTCACAGAGTCGATGATGTCCGAACTCATCAATTCATCGACTATGGAATATTTCAATACTTCATAATTACATATATAGAGATGCTCACTAGTTGTAATCTAATCACAAATGTTCTCATGCTATGAATCGTATTATAGACATTCAGTAAATGAGTTTAATATCCAATCAAATACATATGAGATGCGCACTCAAATAATAAATCTTTATTTATCAAATAAATAGTCATAAGACGATTGTCTTATGACACCTCTCAAACATAACAATCTCGACGTCTATCAATGCAAAATCTTGAAGATCATAAGATATTTGATCGACACGCTATCTCAAATTTGGAAAAGTCACTTCATCCTGAACATTGTAGTCGCAAAGAATCATATGGAGACCTCATCTACGATGAGGACATTGAAATTGAAGAAGATATAAAAGGCCTCGTCTATGACAATAATGTTGATGAGATAATATATGAAAATGAATATGAGAGCACCGAGTGCAACATTCTATTAATTGGAGAAGACATGGATGATCCTATTTACGACGAGTATGACGAGGAGCTTCATGAAGAAGACCATGAGACGTTGATTGTTCGTGAAGATCTTCTCACTCCCAAAGAAGAAGCGATGTATGCACCTACGTCGATACATCGTATTGGATGGAAGAAGATATACTGCCAAGTGGTTCCAATAATATGTAGGTGCTAGCATGATCGCAAAGATGCCAAAGAAGAAGATATGTATGCACCTACATATTATTGGAACCACTTGGCAGCATGATCGCAAAACTATCCATAATGGATGGAAGAACACCTACGTCGGAGGCTAGAAGATTGTACTAGCACCTCGACAAAAGAATTTCATTCCTATTTTGGTATCTTCTAGCTCCACTCTTTTTTTTTAATCTCCAGATATTTAGAAATAGTCACACAAGAAAAAGCAATCTATGTCCTACTACTTCGTCTAAGCAACATCTTAGACTCAGGTCCAAAATTACAGGTAAAACAACAAGTGATGAAACCAGTGTTGGGGATCGTTGACCGCTTGAGGGGGGGGTGAATAGCGCGTGCTAGTACCAATGATGGAATTTGATCATGATTATGTCTACAATTTTCGTTAGCGCAGCGGAAACAAAGATAATAAAGAAATAATGAAAACACAAGCACACGAACACACGGATATAACGTGGTTCGGAATCGAACGGTTCATACTCCACGGATTGAGCTCTAAAGAGCTCTAGCGATGCCAATGCAATCACTAATCACAAATACTCTTTCTCGACACAAGTCGGAGGCGGAGAAACCTCGTACAAACGTTCTTACAACAATAATAAATGAATACAAGAAAAATACAAGAGAGAAATACAATGTAAGTAAAGAAAACTACTTTACAAGAGCTTTTGATTTGCTTGCTTTTGGTTGCCTTGAACTAGCCTTGAAGGACTGGAAAAGCACCAACTATTCCCCTTCAAATTGCCCAAGAAAAACCTTGTTTTGAACCTTCCATGAACAACTGCTTTTATCCTCCATCGGGCTAGATTTCCGCCTGGCAGTCAACTGCCAACACTGTAGCTGTGAGACAATGACTCAATCCACGTTGGAAAAGTTCCAACGAGACTCTCACCAGTCGATTGCCAACATTGTGATCATTTGTCGGCCCGTCGCGCCCGGTTGGCTCACGAGCATTCTCGTGCTCGCAACTCAAGCGGCGATCGCGGTGATCATTACTCGATGAGCAGTTGAATGCCAAGGCAATTTCAGTCCTAAATGGCAGTCGAGCTCTAGTCAACTCACTGCAGTCGAACCGGCCATAATGTCAGTCGACTGTCAACCTCAAAGATGAAGGTTTTAACCCAAGTATGGTGCCCTCATACTTGCTAGACCACCCTTAACCTAGACTCAAACCTTCTAGCCCCTCCATCAGCCTCACGCCTCACGGATCCCTCCAAGTCATCCATGACTTGTTCATCCATCGCGCTAGCCTTCAGGTGCTTCCATCAGCTATGTCATGCTAACGGTGTCTACACCGCCAAGACACATTGGACTTACACCGTCAAGACTCCGCTTGGACTTTACGCCGCTAAACCATTGGACTTATGCTGCCAAGACTCTCGCTTGGACTTTACGTTGCCAATATCAAACCCCTTGGACTTATCAAATGCCAAGACTCAAGCTTGGACTTTCCCTTGCCAACCCATGTTGGACTTTCCATGCCAAGACCCATGCTTGGACTTCCCTTGTGCCAAGTACTCAAGACTTGGACTTTCCCAAATGCCAAGTGTCCCACTTGGACTTTCCATGCCAAGTACCCATGACTTGGACTTTACCTTGCCAAGACCCATGCTTGGACTTTCCCATAATCACATGATCAACCCTAGTCAACCATCAAAGTCTCCCTCGAGTCAAACTCGAGTCTGGTCAATTATAACCTGAATCGATTGTATAAACAATCTCCCCAAAACATTAACTGACATCAATGTCAAACATCAATGTCAACTCACTTTGTCAAACCACTTTGTCAAATCACTTTGTCAAACATTAAAACATCACTCGAGTCAAACTCGAGTCTGGTCAATCGTGACCTGGGCCGATTGCACCAACAATCTCCCCCTTTTTGATGTTTGACAAAACCAACCTTGAGTTAGGCCCCTAACTCAAATTCCCTTACCAATTTCCCAAATTGGTAATCTTAAGTTCTTCCCCTTTTTGACATACATCAAAAAGGTTTTCTCTAAGGAGGTCAATGTCTCATGTCCCAATGAGATCTTACAATCTCCCCCTTGGTCCAAAAATACCTAGGAATCCATCAATCTTCCTAGTGATAAGTCTCATATCACTCAAGAGAGACAATCCTATTCACTCTCCCAATTTCCAAATTGGGTATCAAAAACCCATCAATTTTCCCAATTGATGACACTCTCCCAATAAGTTCTCCCCCTTCAAGAAGAAAAACACATCCATCATCCCATGATGGATACCTCCCCCTAAAGACTTGCTCCCCCTTGACCATTGCACCAACAATGTCCTCGGAAAGTCCCTAAGCCAATAGGAACTCTAAACCATCAAAAATAAGGTTCAAAGTTCAAACTTGAACTTTCCACACCTTAAATTTGATACATCGACCTAACACCTCTCCTAATCCATATCCAATGAATTTTCACCCTATAATGCTTCCAAAGCATATCCTAGGTTAGAGTGATTAGGACTATCCAACACGGGCTAAACAACCTTATTTTTCCCGAATCAGCTTGGCAAATACTTACTTATTAGTCGAATCGCTTTACATCACCGATCGCCATGGCAATGATCGATAATTGAAATTCTCGAATTTTAACTATCAGAATCGAATTTTGAAAAGTCATAAGTAATTCTACGTATTTTGAAAATTCGTGAAAATTCATACGTATATTACTTATAGTCAATACAATGAGTGAAAAATATTTGAAAAATATTTTACCCATAAAATAATGAGATTGATACAAAATTCAAAAGTGAAGAAAAACTTCTAAGTTTTGGCTCACTTTGTATCAACTTCATCATTGGTGATTGCTATCAAAAGATAGGCTTCACCAAGGTTTTCTAAATTGATTTCAAAATATTTTTGAAAACCTATTTTGGATCATATTCCTTGGGCTCTATGTACATGACTTGTCCAATGATCCACCAATGAAATTAGATGAGTTATAGTCCATCTAGATGCAAAAATTATGCACCTTGAACTCAACTCATATCCTAGCATCTCACATGTATCTAGGGTGTATAAATACACATACATGTCAATGTAATGTGAGATGTGAGTTTTGTTCTCCCTAATCTAGGGTTTCATGTATTTTTCTAAGGCAACTCTACTTGATTCCCTTATAAATGAGACTCCAAGTCATGCCAAAGTCCTTAACTCAATTTTAATCAAATGCATGAATGATTATGGTACTAATGATTATATAAATAAGAATATGCTCATAATCATGATGTCATGACATAAAATGAATTCTAAAAACACATGACATTTAAAAATTTTAATCCTAAACATGAACATGACATATAAAAGATTAAAGATAAGTATGATGTCATGACATGTTATATGACAAACAAAACATGACAAATAAAATATATAGGAATAATAATACCTAAATTTTAATATTAATTATCATTTGATATAATTAAATATATTTTTCCATATTATCACTAATCTCCCAAGTGTGCCAAAAACCCAAAATGACACACTATAGCCTCTAAACCTAAATTATGCTAATTTGATTGATTTTTCATAATTCTAAGAATGTATTGACACATCCTAAAATCTTTTAGGATCAAAAATCAAATCTATTTCCAAGGTATCCATAACCTTGAAAATAATCCTAAAGTGCCACCTTTGCCATGGTTGAGTTAACTACCCATCCAATCAAGGCTGACACACTCTAAACCCATCTAGCGTGAATCAATCACGCTCTTAGGAATCCAAAACCTATTTGAGCTCCTAGGGTTAATTAGGTATTCCTTAGGGATAACCTCCCTAGATACCCTCCTAATGACCCTCCTAGGCTTGTTAGCCTTGGTCATTTGGGTCTTACCTAGGTTGACTCTAGGGGTAACTCCCCTTGCAACCTTCTTAGTGGTCACCCTAAGTTTCCTAGAAACCCTAGCCACTAGGCACAAACCTTGGTCAACCTTAGGGATGACTTCCCTATTGACCTTGGTCTTCCTAGACCTAATTTGTGTTCCATAATCGAATGGAACACTATTATAAGCCACCTTAGGCTTAGGTTTGTGACCCAAACCATTCTTGCCCTCGGTTGACTTTTGTTTCTTGGGTCCTAGATGTTGACTTTGAGGTTTTGACCCTTGACTTTGACCATTAGACCCTTGCATTTGATTTTGCATAATTTTGAGGGTCTTTTCTAATTTCTCAAGCCTTGATCTCAAGGCTTGGTTTTCTAATTCTAATTGCCCAATTTTAGAATTTTGATTTGGTCTTTGGGCATGAGACTTCCTAGGCATGTGTCTAGTCCATTTAGGATTAAGGTCTAAGTGTTCTCCTATTTTCCTAATAGACTCCCTAGGAAGAATGTTTCTAGGGACATTAGTCCCAAATTTCTCCTTCTTTGAAAGGTAGGCATTTTTGGCTCCTAAACAAAATTCTCTATTTCTAGCATGCTCTTTATGATAAATAGCAAGACTATTAAAATTATTCCTAGCATGCTTTTGACTAGAATTTAAAGAACAATCATTGTTTAAATATACCTTAGGGTTAGCTATAGAAGCTCCCCCTACTTGTAATGCTCCTTCTTGCCCCTTCTTCCCCATAGGGCATTGACTCCGATAATGCCCCTTTGAGTTGCACTTGAAGCATATGATATGTTCCTTGCTCTTTTGACTTGGGGCACCGACATCCTTGACTTTTGGAGCCGGTTGAGCCTTCTTGATAATTTTTTGACACTTACTCTTGTAGTGTCCGGATTCCCTACACTCAAAGTATATTATATGAATTTTATTATTAATTGACATGCTTGAGTTACCTAGGGTGGTTGTAGGTGCCGGAATCGGATTTTGAGCTTCTTCATCTTGACCGAATGTCGAAGCTTCTTCTTGATGTTCCGGTGTGAAAGTTCTCTCCTCTCCCTCAATCCTTGAGGTGGATGCTCTTTCCACTTCCTCCACCGATCCGGAAGTTGACTCCCTATCAACTTCCGACTCCTCAAGCTCTTTAGATGGCGATGTGTTTGCTTGAGCTTGAGAGGGTGAGCACTCCTCTTCTTCTTCTTCTTGGACCGATGATAAATTTTCATGGAGCTTTGCCACTTGGCTCCATAGCTCCTTGGCATCTACATAATTACCTAACATACACAAGATATTATTAGGCATTAAATCAATTAAAAATTTTATCACCTTATCATTTTTCTCGGATGCTTGGACTTACTCTTCGGTCCATCTCTTCTTTTTGAGGAATCCACCTCTTGGTCCTCTTGGATATTCAAATCCATCTATCAAAATGGATCATTCCTCAAAATTTCTCATCATAATAAAATCTTCAATTCTTCTCTTCCAAGAATTGAAGTCTTCTCGTCCGTATAGGGTGTAGGGCACCGGTGTGTTGATGTCCCAACATAATTATTCTTGGACTTCCATCTTCACCCTCTAGCGTGCTCTCTTAGTTGTTAAACTTCAAGAGCGGCCTTGCTTTGATACCACTTGTTGGGGATCGTTGACCGCTAGAGGGGGGAGAGGGTGAATAGTGCGTGCTAGTACCGATGATGGAATTTAATCGTGATTGCGTCTATAATTTTTGTTAGCGCAATGGAAACAAAGATAATAAAGAAATAACGAAAACACAAGCACACGAACACACAGATATAACGTGGTTCGGAACCGAACGGTTCCTACTCCACGGATCGAGCTCTAAAGAGCTCTAGCGATGCCAATGCAATCACTAATCACAAATACTCATTCTCGACACAAGTCGGAGGTGGAGAAACCTCGTACAAACGTTCTTACAATAATAAGCAATGAATACAAGCAAAATACAAGAGAGAAATACAATGTAAGTAAAGAAAACTACTTTACAAGAGCTTTTGATTTGCTTGCTTTTGGTTGCCTTGAACTAGCCTTGAAGGACTGGAAAATCACCAACTATTCCCCTTTAAATCGCCCAAGAAAAACCTTGTTTTGAACCTTCCACAAACAACTGCTTTTATCCTCCATCGGGCTGGATTTCCGCCTGGCAGTCGACTGTCATAAGGCCCCAATTGACTGCCAACGCTGTAGCTGTGAGACAATGGCTCAATCCATGTTGGAAAAGTTCCAACGATGATCATTTGCTCGATCGGCTCACAACGATCGAATGCTTTCGCAACTCAGCTGGCGGTTATTTGCGCAAGGCAATTTCAGCCCTAAATGGCAGTCGAGCTCTAGTCAACTCACTGCAGTCGAACTGGCCATAATGCCAGTCGACTGCCAACCTCAGAGATGAGGTTTTAAACCCAAGTATGGTGCCCCCATACTTGCTAGACCACCCTTAGCCTAGACCTAAGCCTTCTAGCCACCTCCATCAGTCTCATGCCTCTCGGATCCCTCCAAGTCATCCATGACTTGTTCATCCATTGCGCTAGCCTTCAGGTGCTTCCATCGGCTATGTCATGCTAACGGTGTCTACACCGCCAAGACACATTGGACTTATGCCGCCAAGACTCCGCTTGGACTTTACGCCGCCAAACCATTGAACTTATGCTGCCAAGACTCCCGCTTAGACTTTACGCTGCCAATATCAAACCCCTTGGACTTATCAAATGCCAAGACTCAAGCTTGGACTTTTCCTTGTCAACCCATGTTGGACTTTCCATGTCAAGACCCATGCTTGGACTTCCCTTGTGTCAAGTACTCAAGACTTGGACTTTCCTAAATGCCAAGTGTCCCACTTGGACTTTCCATGCCAAGTACCCATGACTTGGACTTTACCTTGCCAAGACCCATGCTTGGACTTTCCCATAATCACATGATCAACCCTAGTCAACCATCAAATTCTCTCTCGAGTCAAACTCGAGTTTGGTCAATTATAACCTGAGTCGATTGTATAAACAATCTCCCCAAAATATTAACCGACATCAATGTCAAACATCAATGTCAACTCACTTTGTCAAACCACTTTGTCAAACATCAAAACATCACTCGAGTCTGGTCAATCGTGACCTAGGCCAATTGCACCAACAACCAGTGGACCGATGATACATCTGAGAGAGCATAATTTCTTATGCCAAAGAAGATGGTACTGATTCGAACTCGAAGTCAAGTTCTTTTTAACCTCGGACATCTGATGCAGACGTATCTAACAGTTTAATTAGCTTTTATTTTGTAATATGACCTTGCATTCTTCCGAACCATAACGAAGAGCTGAGACCTTCAACAAAGATCTTGACACTCCTATGGTCTCCTGACACGAGTGTGCTTCATTCTACGATTGAAATGAAGCGTAATGAAACTCCCAGAGGTTGTTACAATCTACCCGTGACCACCTCCACTGGTGTTGGCTATTATGTGGCTCAACAAGAGATATCTAATAGGGACCATGACTTGCTCATGATCCTCACCACGACCTGATCGTGGGTCAGTACATGTTGTGGTCCATACCTCGGTTTGATCATGGACCAGGGCACAACTATAGCACGTTGCCGTCAAGTTTAAGATTTCATTATTTTTTTATTGGTATTGAATTTTTCTTATTAGTTATAAGTTTTACTCTCTTTCTAGTCTATTTAAACACGGGCTAAGCTTATGTAAACATTGATTGATTGATTATTGATTTTGATTAATAAAGTTGGTTTTCATTTGTTTCATTTAAATTTAGAGACAAATCCTCTTCGTTTGTGAAGTTTCTTCTTCTTCGATTTCTTTGCTCATCTCTATTATACCAATGCGTGTGGAAAGGAATCATTCATCCCACTAACTCGCTTGTATCATGCTCCAATTTGTTGCGGGTCATGATGGGGCAGAAGGTGCAAGTGTGCCACAACACCAACTTCTTCACGACTGTCTCCTCTAATTTAATTGGCTTCGACCCCATGGCTATTATTGTCTCCTCTTCCTCAACCCATTCAATGACACAAGAAACCCTCGATTCATCGACTATCTATGTTCGTGCTTCTGGAAGAATGCGAGGTTTTGCGAGGGAAGGAGAGGAAAAGAGAAAGGGTTTCTATTTAGTTAAGTAAAGAAAGACGACAACAATTTCATTTTACCCTTATACATACTTTACTTTGCACCTTATAATTCATAGTGTTGCGGTTTGCCTTATCATTTACAAAATAATTTCTCGTGACCTTAATGCCCTTCATAATTAAATACTTTTTACTTAACGAGATAAAAAGATGAAATACACCTGCCCGATAAGTTTGAAAAATAATTTAATAAGTAATTGGTGCGAAAAACTGAATAAAAATTAAGTCAAAAATAAACCAAAGATCTACAAGTGAGTATATATTTACCCATTCAAATTTAAACAACCAAATTAATTAGAACAATTAGATATTAAAGTTTATATAATAAGAGTACAACAACTACCACTAAAATTTATCCACTAGATGGAATCGAATATATGAATAATTTTACATCAATGAGCTCTATATCCTATTATATCATCATCTATATTTAAATAAATATTATCTTATTTTATCATTGTTAATCAAATCTTCTTTAATATTCTTCTTTCTAATTTGATTTATTTATTTATAGTAGTCTTGTATAATCTAACTGGAGAATCTACGAGTCATCTAAGTGTATATTCATACTATCTCAAATATGTCTCCTCCTCTCGCCAATAGCCCTGGGACAGGTGGCGGGGGGTCGCTAAGTGGGCGGATTCCCACTCTTGTCGATACTATTTTCAACATATCTCTTGAATTTTTCTCAATAAGTACAATCCTAACTTTTGTTCTAATATTTTCATTTATCATTTTAACCATCTTCGTATATCCACACATTCATCTCAACATCTTTATCTCTGCAACTTTCATCTTTTGTTCATGTGCTCAAGTCATAATTAACATTCAGCTTCATATAACATAGCAGGTCTAACTATTGTTTGTAAAATTCCTTTTAAATTTTAAAAATATTTTACGATTACAAAGAATATCTGATATTCTCCTCTATTTCAATCATCCTGTTTATATTCTATATAAGACAACTCTCTTGACTCCTCTATCCTTTTATAAAAATAATCATAAATATTTAAAACTTTCAGTTCCAAATAACACATTATCTTCTGACTTATCAATTATCTTATTATATATAACATTACTAAATTTAAATTTCATATATTCTATCTTTACACTACTAAGTGTAAGACCTTTCACTTCTAGTATTTTCTTCCAAGATTCAAATTTAATATTTACTCCTTCACATGACTCATCTACTAAAATAATATCATCTATAAATAATAGACACTATGGTACTATATCTTGGATGTGTCTAGTGAATTTATCCATGATCAGTGTAAAAAGATAAAGATTTAAAATTGATCTTTGATATAATTCTATTTTTATGGAAAATATTGAATGACAATCTAACGCAATCCTCTTCCTCTCATCTCGTCTTGGGACCGATCATCACGGAGTTATACAATAAAGGTAAAGGAAATAAATTATATTGTGCAGGGATTAAAATGCAAATGTTTCTCTAATACCGATGCAAGTACATCCAACACAGTCCGACATGTCCGTGCCCTTTAGCAGAGTCATGGGCCAAGGCACCAGGTGCCTACTCGGGGCCCAATATTTTTAAGTTAACAATATAAATATTAAAAAAAACTAATTCTCTCCCCATCCCATTCACTTGCAGTCGCAACTCTCCATCCTCACACAGCCATGTCGCCTTGTGCTTCTCTTCTTCTTCCTACTCCCTATCTCTTCTTCATTTTTTCTGAAATCCAATTGCAAGAGCCAAAGGAGGAGCATCTTTCTAGCCTTGTTTTGTCTTCCCTTATCGTTGGATTTTGTCGGAACGAACCGAGGTTGCTAGGCTTACAAGTTACACCATCACCAAGTCCCACGAGAGCTGGACCGAGTAGGAACACGACAAGTTCTTCGAAGCTCTCCATCTGTAAGGAAAAAGAATCCTTCCTTTCATATGAATTTGTTGTTTGGTTTACCCTTTTTCCGATTTTAGCTCGGGAAGGTATAAATTTTCGAATATTAGGGGGTTAAATCTGCTGGTTGATTTGTATTCTTCGAAGCATATCTGGTGCCCATGAATATGCTTCCTCTTTTCTAAAATTGGCATTTTTAGTTGAGCACGGTCTCATTCTCTAAGTTTTTTCCGTTCAGGGAAAACAAAAAAAGGGAGGGATTTTATGTCTTTTCTCTTAAATCTCTCCCAGAATTTGACTACTCTTTACGCCTTTAGATATTCTTTTTATACTTGATCGAAATTTTATATGGATGTTCGATATGATGTAATCAAATATCATATTTTCATTTCGGTGGATCTCAACAGTCAACAACTATTTAGACAACATCATGTTTAATTAAAATGTAATAAATTTAGTTGATGCTCTTCTTCTAGGCCAACACGAGCCACAGATCAAAACTACAGTAGGTTATGGGGTGAGCTTCTCCTCCTTCCTTTCTTTGCTTTCTGTCGATATTAGCAGTATAATGGTTTAAATTATTCCTAGATTTTAGATATGACCATAGGAGATAATTTGATGTTGTCCTTATTCTTCTTCCTAGTTCCTATACTGAATTATTGTTTTTTTAATAAACTTGCAGGATATCTATGTAAAATTTTATATAAGTGGATTTCAAATTGAAGAAAAATTCACCATATCAGGTTTTATTATTCTTTGATTATTGTTTATTGTTTATAATTATTTATCATCATAAAACAACTCTTTAGATATCAAAAAAGACAAAAAAAAAAAGAAGAGATAATCCAAAGTTTAAGAGGTTCGTTGAATAAATATTTTAGTAAAGAATAACATGACACAATAGAAAACTTAATTCAAATTTTAACTAATTAATCCATATCAGTTTGTGAATGAAACTAGAAAAGCACGAATAATATTACAACAATTTACCAAACACAGCTGCTGAAGTTTTGAAATGCCCAAAACGCGCACTATACTTTCAGAATTACCAAATCGCATGCATAATTCCCAAAATACCCCTCCCGCCAAACAACGTTTTTAATGCAGAGATCCCGCATACATCTGAGCCACAATTCCAAATCCCGAGCCATCGAAACATCCTGTCCAAATAAGTCACCACATTAGCGTCTTCATGTCTTCAGCTTCCGGGAAATCTTCGAGCACACAAAAACTTGGAAAAGCTTAGACTCCATTTTTCCTCTAGCTTCATTCCGTTAGCTTCCGAGTTCTTGGAATTTCGTCAAGACGCTTCGAGGTAATATGGTGTCGTCCTCTCATTTAACTAGAGTTTTACCCATTTCTTACTCAGTTTTAAGGTTTCCTTTGAAAGGCGTACATCTCATTGGTTATTTTTCTACCATTCTGTGTTGCAGAATGAGTCAAGCATCCGGTTCAACCTCTCCTTCACCGGCCAAGGTATGTGTCGCATTCCTTGCTTTAGTCCAATACGAAGTATGCCATATGTTTAAAATGATTTTTCCGTTATGGTTTTGGAATGGTTTCAAACATTAAAATACAAATGGACGATCTCTTCAATCTGTATATGAATTAGATAAATAGAGCCCTAAAGTTTTTTTAACAGCATTATTGCAAAGAATTGCCGAATCTGAAATTTGTTTTTTACAATGACAAAATGAAGGAATAAATTTTGTATTTTCAAATTGATAGGGAAATAATGAGTGTGCGAAGAAACTACAATGGACCAGCGTTTTAGGTCACTTTATTGAATTTTTTGGAGGTCCAAGTGCTAAAGGAAAGCAACGTTCGTCAGTTTGTTTACATGAAAGACACAGAGAGATCATTAAACAAACCCCATTTACTATTTTTTTTGAATATACAAGACATTCCACAAATCCGTGGCATATTGGTCAATATATTTCAAAGTTGGGATTCGACAAGTCAAAGCTTTAAGTTTTCAACTGTGCCAGTTGCTTTCACCAGAAGAGATGTGTCCCTTTTGCTCGGTATTGCAGATAGAGGGGCTTATGTTCCTATGAATTCAACTAATACATCATGTGCTCTTTTCAATTCTCAATTCTCCAAAAAAGAACCAACTAGATCGAGGTTAGAGTTTTTGCTTAAAACCTTTTCTACTAGAGTAGAAGTAGATGAAGATCTTTTGGTATTTTGTAAGTTGTATGTATTGTATATATTTGCTTGTGTGTTGTTCTGTACTACTACATATAAGGTCCCCATAGATCTTGTAGATATTGTAGATGATTTTGACAACATAGGTAGTTTCAATTGGGTCGAAGCTATCCATCAATTTATGGCTCCACAATTGCCTACTATTGGAGATATATATTCATATACTAATACAGTTGCGCAGAAGAGGCGAATTCCTTACCTAAAGGGATTTGCCGACCTTTTGGCTGTAAGTTCTTTCTTACTAAATAATTTTTTCTTTTATATTTACGTAAGTATGTAACACTTTCGATATGAGCAGACTTGGTTTCTGGAACATGTCCCAATCCAGAGACCATACAATACCGAAGGCCCATGAATAAATAAGTGGAGGGCAACTCCTTCACATATTAGCAAGGTCAGGAATTTATTGGAGCAAGTCTCCCCTGAACAGGTAAATAGAAGACCACAACTTAGCTTTTTTTTATTTCGTTATCTAAATAATTGTTGACCTAGTATGTACCCGTAGTGAAAATATATTGCTTGATAAGGTTGACTATTATATTGAAAATACTCCTCATCCAATAGAGACATCATCATCACAAACTATACAAGAAAAATTCCCAGCTAGTGAATGCCATGAGTGTTTAGTTTATCAGAGACAACTCAAAGAGTTAAGAATGGAAAACATGACACTAACTGAAAGGGTAAAAGAACTAATGGAAATTATAGGAAGAGAAGGTATGGAGGCTGAACCAAATAAGCCCGAAGTTGACCCTCAACCTCAACCGAAACCAATTGCCAGCAGAACAAGACGGCGAGATAGAACCCACTATGATTACAGGGATACTCCCGTTGATAGTCCACTGTGGGCAAAATTGATACCTCAAAGCAAAAGAAAAAGGACAGAAATTTTTGATGTTGAGTTATTAGAAGGGCAACCTGATAAAGCTGTAAAAGAAGCAGAAGTATTTGACAAGAAAGGCAAACAAAAAATTGGTATGGATGAATTGCAAGTGAGGGATACTATCTGTATTTTGGAAGAAGATGAAAAAGATCTTGACAGGGATGAAGCAATAATTGATAAACTCAACCAAATGAGAATGGAAGCCATTGCGGTTAGTCAGAATACTTTCCAAAATTAGTTTGTGTTATTTTATTTAAATAACTAATATTATTTTTGTATTATAGTATGTCAAGAAAAATTGTAAGACGACAAAGAACCAGAAACAAGATGCTGATGTGACCTACTTGCTAAAAAATTTAGAAAAAATAAAGTATGGTAGTTACATCCACCATTACATTCAAAAATTTTATTACAATATTATAAAGTACAAATATTTATTTACGATTAAATTTTTTTGTAGGCCGATAACAGGTTATGTTTGGGAGGAAGGTCCTTTTTTATTAACTCTGAATTTTTTATACTCTGGAGTTAATGGATCTGTTTTCACAGATGGGGAGGTTATCGATACATTTTGCTCAATTCTTTTTAGGGGGGTCTCCTCTTCATGTAGGTCATATAACAAGTCTGTGTATTGCTCATCCGTGTTCATTGTAAGGGAGTTAAATTATCTTGTATTTTCACGACATTTGATGTTATACTAACTGTTTAAATATTTTTTCCTCTACAAACAATTTCAGTCAGCATTAAGATTGTCGTGGACGACTGCCACAACACAAATCATAAACACGGACATGAATGATGGAGAGGTTAAATATATTTTTATACCTCTAAATACTGATCAAACTCACTTTCACCTGTTGTGTATCGACACAAAAGCAATGAGTTTCAATCATTACAACTCCATTTCATATGGTGGAAGATCAAAAACTGATTTTGAAGCAGTGGTGAGTAGTTAAATATTTTAAATATGGATATTCCATCAATTTAACTTAGTTATCTGTTAATGAATAGTTATGTTAACTTAGTCATCGTGTAATTATAGGTATCTCAATTTAAAGGATATTCACCTAAGGAGCTTGCAGCAATTCATCCATGTTTACAAGTCTATTACCCCATCAACAGCTGGGTTTCTGTTACAACTGATTGTCCCCAACAAGTGGCAAGGTACTAAAAGGAAAATACTGAACGTAAAAATTATACTTTTGAATTGAAATATAAAATTTTTCTTTGCATGTTTACAGCAATGATTGTGCCTTCTTTGTGATGCAATACATGAGATGTCTGCTTTATGGTGAGAAGATGGACTTCAAACAAGCAGACATGAACAAATTCAGAATAGATGTCTCTGTCTCAATTTTAAGGGATGAGTTCTTCCTGATGTAATTTTAGAAAAGTTCAGGTGGCAGTATGACAATGCATTGTTGTAATTAATGAATTTTGCTAATTTGTAAATGATACTGCTTTTCATAGATCAACAGTGACTGTAAATATATTTATTGTTTGTGTTTGAGCTTTAATAAATGTTATATAATATATTGTTGAATACTTCACAGCACCACGTACAATTTCGAACTGGCCGAGAAATACGGTGGTGCTGGGAATTTAACTCCCAGGAACACAGTGGTGCTGGGAATTAAAGTCGACACATGTACAATTGAATCGACGAGAAATAAGGTGGTCTTTGAATTAAAATCTAGGAACTCGATGGTCACGGGATTTTAATTCTCGAGACCACGATACAATTTCGAATGGCCGGGAATACGGTGTGGTACCGGGAATTTAACTCGGGAACAGGGTGGTCTTTGAAATAAAGTCCGGCACCACGTACAATTTCGAATTGGCCGAGAAATTAGGTGGTGCTGGGAATTAAATTCCCAGGAACACAATGGTCCTGGGATTTTAATTCCCAGGACCACGTACAATTTCGAACTGGCCGAGGAATACGGTGGTGCTGGTAATTATAATCCCAGAAACACAGTGGTCTTGGGAATTTATTTCCCAGGACCACGTACAATTTCGAAATGGCTTAGGAATAAGGTGGTCGGATTTGATTTCGGGACCACGTCTGATTTAGAATCGCCGGGAACACACAGTGGTCATGGGATTTCAATTCCCAGGACCACGTACAATTTAGAACAGCCCGAAAATAAGGTGGTGCCGGGAATTAAAATCCGAGGAACTCAATGGTCCTGGGATTTTAATTCCCAGGGTCACGTACAATTTCGGTGGCCGAGAATCTGGTGGTCTTTGGGAATTTAACTCACAGAACACGGTGGTCTGAATTAAAGTCGGCACCACGTCTTTCGAATCGCCGAGAAATAAGTTGGTCTTTGAATTAAAATCCCAGGAACACAATGGTCCTGGGATTTTAATTCTCAGGACCACGTACAATTTTGAACTGGCCGAGGAATACGGTGGTGCTGGTAATTATAATCCCAGAAACACAGTGGTCCTGGGAATTTATTTCCCAGGACCACGTACAATTTCGAATTGGCTGAGGAATAAGGTGGTCCTGGGATTTCAATTCCCAGGACCACGTACAATTTAGAACTGGCAGGGGAACACACAATGGTCCTGGGATTTCAATTCTCAGTACTACGTACACTTTCAAACACCCGGAAATAAGGTGGTGCTGGCAATTTTAATCCCAAGAATACAGTGGTCCTGTGTAGGGCCATCAATGGAATTTGGCCGAAACCCATTGATGGACCTACAGAAGTCCAAATTCCGAAATCTTTACATCGACTGAAAGACCTAACGGCTTCACATGTTGTTGCGTCGAGGAAACTTCCTTCTGATCCTCCTACCTCCCAGTTTCGGCCGCATGCCACTTGGCACGGGGCCTGATTTCTAAAAATTGGCTGTGTAAACCTAATCCTGCCTTGAAAAACAGAAATTTTGGACACGATACACAGAGGGTCAAGTCCCAAAGCCACTGGAGTTGGTTTGGACCGAAGTTGAGGTGACTAGGGCCATCAATGGGTTTTGATCGAAACCCATTGATGGACCTACAGGAGTCCAAATTCCAAATTCTTTACATCGACTGAAAGACCTAAGGCTTCACATGTTGTTGCGTCGAGCAAACTTCCTTCTGATCCTCCTACCTCCCAATTTCGGCCTCATGTCACTTGGCACGGGGATTGATTTCTGAAAATTGGCTGTGTAAACCTAATCCTGCCTTGAAAATCAGAAATTTTGGACACAATACACAGAGGGGCAAGTCCCAAAGCCACTGGAGTTGGTTTGGACCGAAGTTGAGGTGACTAGGGCCATCAATGGGTTTTGACCGAAACCCATTGATGGACCTACAGGAGTCCAAATTCTGAATTCTTTACATCAACTGAAAGACCTAACGGCTTCACATGTCGTTGCGTCGAGCAAACTTCCTTCTGATCCTCCTACCTCCCAGTTTCGGCCTCGTGCCACTTGGCACGGGCCCGATTCTGAATGTGGTGTGGAATTAATTCTCAGAACAGTGTCTCGAAATTTAATTCCCAACACCACGCCCATTTGCGAATCCGGACAAGACATAAGGTGGTAGTCGGGAATCTTAATCCGAACAAAGTGGTGTCAAGTGAATTCCCAGACCACGCATGCTTTGAATCGCCGAGAAAAATATGGTCTTTGGGGAATTAATCCTCGCCTTGAAAATCGAAATTTTGGACACGATACACGGAGGGGCAAGTCCCAAAGCCAGCAGGTTAGTTTGGACGAAGTTGAGGTGACTAGGGCCATCGATAGGTTTTGGCCAGAAACCCGTTGATGGACCTCTGAGAATCAAATTCGAATTCTTTACATCGGTGAAAGACCTAGCGGCTTCACATGTGTTGCGTCGAGCAAACTTCTTGATCCTCCACCTCCCGATTTGGCCTCGTGCCACTTGGCGCGGGGCGCGATTCTGAAAATGTGGTCTTTGAGAATTAAATCCCGGGAACACGGTAGTCTGAAATTTAATTCCCGGGACCACGTCCATTTGCGACTGAGAAATAAGGTGGTCTTTGGGAATCTTAATCCCGGGAACAGTGGTCTTTGGTAAGTGAATTCGGCCTGCGTCTGATTCAGCTGGCGAGAAAAATGTGGTGCTTGGAATTTAAATCCGGGAACACGGTGGTCTGAAATATAATTCTCGGGACCACGTCCATTTTGGAGAAATAAGGTGGTCTTTGGGAATCTTAATCCCGAGAACACGGTGGTCTGAAAAATTTAATTCCCGGCTGCGTACAAATCCCATCCAAAATCATAAAGTAGTGGTTGAAATATTTAACAAAGTATATATATTCCATTTTGAGATACTACAGTTACAAACACTGACTAATGACTTTCTGAGCACCTTGGTGTAGTTACAAATCTAAAACTCTGTATAGTCTTACAACATATCCCACTATACATCACAGTCATAATTGCAAACAAAATTGTGAGCTGCGCATTATTCTATTCCCCACCACAAATCTGAAGCTCCTCATATCCTGCTGTCTGAATCTTTTAGGGTACCCAAATAGTAGGCTCTCAATGTATCGTATTATAAAAAATGCGCAATCATAGCTATAAAAATTAAAAATTATTAGTCCATTGCTAGCTTATAAAATATGGTATTTACAAAGATTATTAGATGTCTTACGAAGAGCTTTGTTTGGGACCCTGGACTCGACGCATGGAAAAGTTTGCATTACAAAATTTTTCAATCAGGCCAGGATGCCAATTATCATAATACGAAGGGTGGATCTTTTTAAAGAATTCAACCTGGGACCCAAATAAATGCTATGAATCCTCCATACACAAATGGTTTATTTAACTGAAATCTAATCTAATGCTTACTGTTTCTTCAAATTGAGTAGTGTAAGCCTTCCTGACGGACAAGGAGTTGTAGTGGATGAACTCTGAATTTTCCAAGTCGGCCACTAGTAGGTGGCAGTACTCGTCACGGATTATTGGACAAAATACTCTGATTGGATTGCTTGGGGTTTTAAAAGTTTGCTCGAATGCTTGGGCGTACATAATATTAAACATATCCTGTGTATAAAAAAATATGTCAAAACACCGAAGCCGTAAAGTTTACAATTCCTTGCAAAAGGGCCAAAAACTTACCGGGAATCCAGCCCCACAAAATATTGAGTTATAGTACGCCTTATCAGTCACCTTGCACTCATCAGCTAAGACTGAAAAATATGCGCTTATGCAATCCCCATGTGTCAAAACATTCCAATCAAATATTGTAAGGAAAGAGTCCATGTATAAGTTAATAGCATCGGTCTTCCACACTGGTCTTGATACTGTCACACTACACAAGGAAAGAGTTATTAGCAACTCTCAAGACATAAGATGAAAGGTATATACAAAGAATATAAGACTGTCTTACTCTATTTTTTTTTAATTTCAATAAACACTCCCCGACGTTTGGATCCATCTTACTGGTGAATTCTTTATAAGCTTGCTGTATACAAAATAAAACTGTTCAGTTTCAGAAATATTTTGTCTGAAAAATAGGACTGGACAGGATAACTTATGCTCACCTCCAATATCCTCTGCTTGACTTCGTCGAGTGTTGGTTGTTTGTCCGTGGAGACTTATATGCCGGTATCTGATATTTCTGGTTCACCCTCCTCGGCAATTGATTTCCCTTTTTTATCCTAGGCTGACTCCTGCTCAATGTTTGGCTCTGCAGGAGAGATATTAGGGTATACTGAGGGATACTCAATAGCCTTGCTAGGGACAATTTGAGTTTCAACTCTCCTTCTTTTAGGGATGTTTGAAAACCGTACAGGAGGGAGGCTTCTAAGGCTAGGGGGTGATAGACCGTCAAGAGCCTTCTTCCTCACACAAACCTTCCGCCTAGTGTATGCAAAAGAAGGCTGTTGGGTTTGTCTACATGTATGTGGTATGATTGTAACCCCTCTACATCCCGGGATTGTAAATTGAGTTGAAGCTCCAGTATTAAACTGTCCTTTTCAGCGATTAATGCTTCTTTTTCAGCAATTATATCATCCCTTTCACTTATCTCGTTGTCCTTCCTGTTCCTGACCTCCTCTAACTCTTGAAGAAGCTCCTGTATTTTCTTTTCTTGTTGTTCGATGGCCACTTCCTTAAGTAGGGAGGAGCTTTCAAAATCATACCTTGCTTCAACTAGCTTGGTGCTTAGAGTAGATACAATTTCTGCATTCTCCTGGCATACTGGATAGGCCATTCCTCTTGCGTCGACCTGAGTTTCGGGTTGAGGAGTTGATGTAGAAAATCTAGGTGGGGAAGTGGTGTGTACCAGATGCAGCTCTGACTGTGCTGGAATTAGATCGATAATGATTTTGTCAGGTACGAGACCATCTACCATCTTCTTAACGACTCTTACATTTGTGGAACTCCACCTCCATCTCAGCATTCTTGGCAAAGCATGAGGGACGTGTGGAGGTAGGATACACAAATGCTCACACATCCATACCTGGAATGACAAGATTAGTTGTTAATAGACAGATTGATCTATACTATTTGCGGAACACATAAAATATATTCACTCACAGCCAATAAGTGTGTGAAACCCTTAAGCATTGGTCTCGTAGATCCACCGACGACGTCTGCTTTTGGTCGCAATGTGACTCCCATACCAATTGACTCCATTTGAGGAGTCATGTACGTATAAAGTGCTTCACACCAATTGTACCTGCCTAAGTTATCAAAATCCTCTACACAATCTATAAGTGATCGCATAGGTATTCTAGGCTTACTGCTGGTGGTAGTAAAAAACACACAAGAGAAAAAATATAAAATAAACAACTGACAATAAAGTTTTGCAGATCCTAAATTATCTGGAGATCTGGAAGTCTTCAATAAATCCTCCAGATGCTTGTTAGAGCAATCAGCTTCCACGAAATATTGCAAATATAGGCATGTCGGAGGAGCTTCATTATTCATAGGAACTTGAGTCCATCATCATCTGATAGACCAAGGATGAGGGAGACATCCGTCTTTGTGAAATGCAATTTCTTGTCTTGGAATATAAAACATTTCTCCGTGCAGTCCCAATTATCAAACATATTTTGAACGAGGGGTCTGACATGGGTAATATCTGGAATGTCCAAAACCCACGCAAAGGGGGAGCTCTGAATAAGCGTTTCTTCTTCCACACTCGGCGACACACTTGCAATAAATTTTTAAAGCGTGAAGCGTTGCTTTTCGATTCATTCTCTTGGTTCTTCCTCGCATCAACGCCTTGCGGGTTCTTGCGAAGTATCGCTTGATGATTCACGATTAAAGCCATCGTTAGCGAAAAAATTCCTTAGGTTAAGAATTTACGAGAGCAGTAATCTAAACATTGTATTAGCAGGTTCATTTAGTTTTCCTGTGTAAAAAAATACTATTTCACATTATTTCATGATGAAATTATACACTAAATCGTTGGAACCGCCTTGCAACCAATTCATATTCTACTAATTAGTAGAGAAGCAATCAACTGCCAGCAAACACACAACCCTTTTTTTTTTTGGAAACCTTATTCGAATTAATGACCTAGAGCTTGTCTGTTTGAGGATATTCTTATAATGTGTGCAGATGAATGTTCAATCCACGATAACAACATAACTTGCCTTGAGAAAAACATGACTACCCTTAAGCTAATGACAAGTTTACCAAAACTAAGAACAGACACAATAGTGTCTAGGCATTCTTATGTGGGCTTAGAAAATGTGTGACATTTTGAGGGTTCCAACAGAATGGTAAATTAACATTCTTACCAAAATAAAATCTAGCCATAACTAAATTGGTCAGATAAAGATTGAATTATCATCTCCTACTTGGTCAATCTTAGACTTCTTCAACTATTTCAGTTTGTCCTACTCAAAGAAATGACTTTAAAGTATCAGACTTTCAATTTTAGTGACTCATTATTTTGATCTACCTCGATAGTTAGTATGCCCCGAGTTAAGAAAGTGGTGGCAATTGGAGAACAAGTTCTAGATTCATGGATGACATTATGGCATCCACCGGTCGACCTATTAGTTCTTTGGCTAAAAGAAGCCACTTACATGAATCTTTGTATTAAGTATTCACTGCTATTCTACCTTAAAAAAGATAACTTATAAGTTGCAGTAAAAAATAATTTAAAAAATGTAAGAGTGCTGACTTAAACATGTGTGATGATACAAACAAACGTTACTTCTGCTTAAATGGTAAACCCTAAAACCCTAAACCCTATCAGGCCCGAGTTTAAACGAGATCGTGCACGGAAAAAGGCAAAACCCTAGATAGATCGGAAGAAAGGATAGCGACACGGAATTTAAAAAATCTACAAAACTTACTTAGGTCGAAAATAGCGTTGAGATGGTGTTGAGCTGGTGTTGAGATGTTTTAACTCGCACTTTTGAAGAGTTTGAGCCGCAGGGGTTTTGGTATGATGCAGTTTGAGCTGGAAAGGAGGAGAGTTTGAGCGGGCAGGGAATGGAAGCGAATTCCAAATGAAATGTGGTGTTGAGATGTTTGAGCACTGGGAGTTTTATATTAACGGATCGGGTGCGATCGGACGGATTTAGATTACAATTTTGCAAAATAGCGTAACAAATATTTACATTACAATTCTGTAAAATAGCTTAACATTAACATTAACATTAACATTGTTTCCTTTAAAAATATTTACACAACCACTATTTACACTTAGGAATTAGTAGCCGGTGACATTCTACAAGACCTCCTATTATGCCCAAGTGTTTGCATCTCTGTTGCATTTATTTTTCACCCTCCCGGTATGTTTGGACTCTATCGTGCCTTTTTCTTTCGCTCAAATTTGCACAAGGCTACGAGGAGGTAGAACTCAAAATTTTGTCACCATTAGGCCAAAATTTCTTACGACATGGGTAAATCGATCCATGTAAGTGGCCTCCCGAGTTTCCCTTAGAAAATAATGCTCATGATAGCGGTATGGATCCATGTTCCGATATATGATGGACTGATAGCATGCGAGCAAGGAATTCTGATATTTGAAACTCACCGCAGATGCAACCGCTATCGAATCAACAATATACGAAGAAGCTATTATGCAGACTTCCATTTCCATTTGTGAATATGGGAATACCGAATATAATCGAGTTCTTTCTCTCCTTTCATCAATCTCTTTAATGGCATAAGGTGTTAGAAAACCTGACCTTTTTGAAGATTCTTCCCTACGGTTATAGAACCATTGAGCAACCTTTCTTCTAGTGTTGTCAATTAAACTGGTGATGGGGAGTTCATGTGTTTCCTTGAATAATGCATTTAAACTCTCAGAACAATTAGTGGTTAACATTGTGTACCTCCTCCCAGGAAAGTGTGCATTGGCCCATCTTTTTGGATCGATCTTTTGTAGTCACGCATATGCTTCCTTGTGTTTGTCATGCATGTTCTGCATTAATCGATCAAAGTCAACTCTTGTATTGGCTCTTGCTGCTGCCCAAAATAAACCTAATGAGGATCTATCCCGGGTATCTGTTACCATGTTACAAGACAAGTGATAGCAACAAAAAGCATGATGGGCAAATGGATACACTTTGTTAACTGCTGATATAATCCCCCGATGTCTATCCGATACAATGCTCAATGACTCTGGCAGGACATCAAGGAATATCTTTACATGATCCAAAAACCACTCCCAAGCAGATCCACATTCAACTTCGGCAATTCCAAATGCAACTGGCATAATTTTTGCGTTCACAATCAGCAGTGTATATTAGCAAAACACCGGGATACTTGCCATTCATATGTGTAGCATCAATTCCAATTAGTTTTCATAAATCGACTGAATACTCTTCGACAAGCACCAAATGCCCAAAAACATCGCTGGAATTGATTTTCACCATTTCTTAGTACTGCAACATATGTATCAGGATCTCTAACTCTTAACTCACGCAAGTATATTGGAAGATCAATATAGGCCTGATCAAAATCACCTACCACTCTTTTTAATGCTTTCTGTATGATTGTGTATGCTTTCTTGTATGAAATGTGAACACCAAACCTAGCTTGCATTTCTCTTCAAATTGAACTTGGTTTGTAATCATCAGAGGTAGCTAACCGTCCTACAATCTAGTTTGCTACAAATATGGATGTTCAAGCATGGTGATCTGCTATTTCCCTAACACTGTCACATTCATGCTGCTTTACATATTTTGTGACAGTGAACTCCACGTCTCCACTTGCAACTAGACTCCATGAACAAGGCTGACTAAAGCAAATAACTTTAATTCTATTAAGTCTGGTGTCAACTGGCTTGTATCTGAAGTTTTTTAGCATCGCATGCCTTACTAGTGCATCTTTAAACTCTTGTCGAGAGGAAAAAACTTGTCTAGTGAAAAATTCATTTGGATCTGATGAACCGACTGTTGGTGCAATCGTCCCAGGTCACGATTGACCAGGACTCGAGTTTGGCTCGAGTGATGTTTTGATGTGTTTTGATGTTTCGACAAAAATATATGACAATATAATTGTCATGGAAAGTCCAAGTTGGACACTTGGCAGTTGGGAAAGTCCAAGTCCTGAGTACTTGGCAAATGGAAAGTCCAACATGTGTTGGCAAGGAAAGTCCAAGCATGGGTCTTGGCAAATGGAAAGTCCAACATGAGTTGGCAAGGAAAGTCCAAGCATGGTCTTGGCATGGAAAGTCTAACATGGGTTAGCATTTGAAGTCCAAGGGGTTTAATATTGGCGGCGTAAGTCCAATGTGCCTTGGCGGTGTAGACACCGTTAGCATGACATAGCCGACGGAAGCGCGATGGATGAACAAGTCATGGATGACTTGGAGGGATCCAAGAGGCGTGAGGTGGGACTAGAAGGCTTAGGTCTAGGCTAAGGGTGGTCTAGCAAGTATGGGGAACCATACTTGAGTTAAAACCTCATGTTTGAGGTGTGCCCGGTCGTTCCATGTGGCGGTCATTGGACCGAAATCAACTAGGGTTTGTTGCGGGTTATGGCCTAGCGATCACCGCCATAGGTTGGCGATCGGTGATGGATCAGCGATCGGCGATCATGTGATCGATCGGTGGTGCTCGAGAATTCGGCCCCAGAATGGAGTCGAGACTCGACAGGTCGAGTGAGGACTCCATCGGTCGGATGGTCTGTCGGTCGACGATGGTAGTTCCGTTGGACTTATCCAAGCGTGGAACTAGTCGTTGTCTCACGACAACGATGGCATCGATCGGTGATTGTCCGATCGGTCGGTGATAGACTTCGGCCACAGTTGAAGCTATATATGGAGCTCGTGATGGAGGAAAAACCAATCGGTTCTTGAGGGCTATTGGGGCGATTTGTTGGTGCAAATCAGGTCTCCAAGTGCAAGCAAGCAACCAAGCATTCAAGCAATCAAAACAAGTGTTGTAAAGTCTTTTCTTTACTTGTATTTCATATTTACATTGTATATTGCTTGTATTTCGTTCTTACTGTTGTAAGATCTATTGTAAGGGGTTTCTCCGCCTCCGACTTGTGTCGAGAAGGAGTGTTTATCATTAGTGAGTGCGTGTGCATCACTAGGGCTCTTTAGAGCTCGATCCGTGGAGTAGGAACCGTGCGGTTCCGAACCACGTTATATCATTGTGTTAGCTTGTTGTCTATTTCGTTATTGTTTTTATTATTTCTATTTCCGCTGCGCACTAACGAAATTGTAGACACAAACGCGATCGAATTTCATCTACGCTATTCACCCCTCCCCCCCTCTAGCCATTCCAATATTCCTAACAAGTGGTATCAGAGCCCGGGGCTCTTCTACGGATTAACAACCGGGAGCTAAGGTGAAAGGCTAGAGGGTGAAGATGGAATTCCAAGACAAGCTTGGATGGGAAATCAACACTCCACCTCCATATGATCCAGAAGATTTTCCGGCATGGAGAGCAAGAATGGAAACATTCTTGATGATGAACATAGAGGATTGGTTCATCCTCATTGAAGGTCTTGAACCCCCTAGGGATAAGAAGGGGAATGTCCTAAAATTGAAAAAGTGGACCCAAGAGCAACGCCAAAAGCTCAAGACCGAAGTTAAGGTAACGAAACTTTTGGAAGATTTAATCCCTAATGATGTTTTGTGCAAGTTAGGGGATTACATGTATGCCAAGGAGCTATGGAGAAAATTGGCAAGATACCATGAGGAGAGTTCATCCTCAAGTGAAAGTGAGGAATCGGAAGTTGAGATGGAGTCAACTTCCGAATCGGAGAAAGAAGAAGTAGAAGAGGAGGAAGAAGCATCTACTTCTAGGATTGAGGAGGAGAGACCATCCTCTACACCGGAGCAACCTCAAGAAGAGCTCTCAACATCCGATCAAGATGAGGAAGCTCAAAATTCAACTCCGGCACCTACCACCACCCTAGGTAACTCAAACACTTTATTTTCAAACAAAAATCATATTATGTGCTTTGAGTGTAGGGAGTATGGGCATTACAAGAGCAAATGTCCAAAGAGGATCAAGAAAGCTCCTCCGGCGCCTAAAAGTCAACAAAAGTCAACGGACGCCGGTTCTCCAAGACAAAAGAGCAAGGAGCATGTCATTTACTTCAAATGCCGACTACCGGGTCATTACCGGAGTCAATGCCCAAAGAAGAAGAAGAAGGGGCAAGAAGGAGCATCACAAGTAGGGGGAGCCACTAAGGCAAACTCTAAGGTATATTTAAATAATGCTCCGTCTAATTTAAAGCATGCTAGAACTAATTTTAGCAATTGTGGTATGTATCATAAAGAGCATGCTAGAAATAACAAACATATGTGTTTAGGAGCTAAGAATGTTCACCTTAAGAATAAGGAGAAATTTGAGACTAATGTCCTTAGAAAAACAATACCTAAGAAATCTATTAAGAAAATCCAAGAACATCTAGGTTTTAATCCAAAATGGACTAGGCATTCGCCAAGAAAGTCCAATGCCCAAGAGTTAAATAAAAATTCTAAAATTGGGCAATTAGAATTAGAAAACCAAGCCTTGAGGTCAAGGCTTGAGAAATTGGAAAAGACCCTAAACAAAATACAAAATCAATCTCAAGGGTCAAATTGTCAAACTCTTAGGTCAAGAAGTCAAAATCAACTTCTAGGACCTAAGAGTCAAAAGTCAACCAAGGGCAAGAATGGTTTGGGTCACAAACCTAAGTCCAAGGTGACTTACCATAGTGTTCCGTTTGACTATGGGACACTAACTAGGTCTAGGAAGACCAAGGTCAATGGGGAAGTCATTCCTAGAGTTGACCAAGGTTTGTGCCTATTGACCATGGTTTCGAAGAAACCTAGGATGGCCACTGAGAAGGTTGTTAGGGAGGCAATCCCTAAGGTTAACCTAGGCAAGACCAAAATGACCAAGGCTAATAAGCCTAGGAGGGTCATGAGGAAGGTATCTAGGGAGGTTATCCCTAAGGAATATCTAATTAACCCTAGGAGCTCAAATCGATTTTGGGTTCCTAAGAGCGTGATTGATTCACGCTAAGATGGGTTTAGGGTGTGTCAACCTTGATTGGATGGGTAGTTAACTCAACTATAATAAAGGTGGCACTTTAAGGTTACTTTCAAGGTTATGGTTACTTTGGAAATATCCTTGAGTCTTAATCTCAAAGAATTTTAGGTTGTGTCAATATATATCTTGAAAACATGAAAATCAATAAAATTGACACGATCTAGATTTAGAGGTCATAGTGTGTACCTTTGATTATTGGCACACTTGGGAAGGTCATGTATCAAGAAATGTGTGGTTAAGATGTAAAGGTAATATCTAGAGTGATACTCAAGTGCCACACAACTTGATGTCTTGTATTCACCATGCTTCATATGTTTTACCATATGTTTGCATGGAAGGAATGTCTAGGATAGATTACATCTCACAAAACAAGTCTTTTACCTTAATTGTGTATTTTAACACTTAGAAAGGGTGAGATGTTAGGTTTTGGAAATCATTGAATGTTAATGTTTGTAAAAATGAGATAAAACATTAAAATACATTAACAAATACATAAATAAAAGTATAACATCAATACATTCGATATACAAGATCTAACGTGATAAAATGGAATAATTAAGATGACGAAATCGAGATTTTCTGATTTTGAAGCTGGAAATCGGACATCGATCGGCCCAATCTGATTATCAATCGATAACTGCTATGTAGCGATCGATACGATCGGCCATCGATCGAGTGCTAGCTCCATGACTCATTGATCGAACATCGATCGTGATGAGGTCCATCGATCGGTGATGGTGCCTCACCGAGGCCGAAGGCCATCGGTCGAGTGCTCGGCGAGCGGTCGAGTGATGTGCATCGATCGGTGATTAACATCGATCGGGATACTCTGTAGCGTTCGAAGGTTGATCATTGCCGAGCGGATCGATCATTGCCGGCTCGGTAAACCCGATAATAAACCGCTATCGATCGTGATGCTCCACGTGATCGGCCCGAATCGTGTTTTAAAGCGCGAACCGCTAGGGTTGGCGTTTCTTCAGCGACAACGCTTTCTTCCTCCTTGGTCTCTCGATCGCCGTCTCCCTCTCCGGGCTCTTCCAAAGTCCTAGGTTTGATAAGCATGTCTCTCCTCTTCCATTTTCTACCTATTTGGAGCCCTAGTTCGCGTGATTTAGGCTTTATTTCTCCTATTCCGATTAGGGTTCCGGCGTCTGACGCTCTCCGGCGACTTTTCCGGCGATCCTCAGCAACTTTTGAGTCTTCCCTCCGGCACACACATTCAATGGCGCCTAAGTAACGATTTTTCTTTCCGAGCCCTAATTTTCATTTTCATTACAATTTAGGTTTATCTAATCGTGTATTGTTGCCATTGCATTGCATATCATCACATTACATTCATAATAGGAGAGTCCGTAAGGATGATCTATCCGAGAGTGAATCTCGGTTGTACCAACCTATGTTGGTTAGGTACATCGATAGGAATTTTTTCAATAGGCATTGTAGTGACGTCATGGAACTAATTGCATACTACAATCTGATGAAAATCGTCTTGTGCACGCATCCAATCAATGATGACCTTATTAAGGAATTCTATCAAAACCTTAAAAAGGTGGATGACGACCCTACATACACTACTCGCCTTGCAAAACGCGAGTTAGAGTTCACTCCTGCGATACTGTAGGAGTTTCTCGAGTGTAGGCCTTCAGATGACACCTTTATCTTTTACCCTACCATGGACTTTCCTCTACTTGAGCCTTTTGCCCATATCTCTATGGAGTCCATGCATGAGCATATTTTTGGTTATCCTCGTCCCAGCCGAATCTATTTCCTATCAGAGTTATACACCTACAATGTCCTTTACAAGGTCATTGTTGGGTGTTTCGCCTACATTGTCACTGGGTCCGCCAAGATCTCGCCTCCCATCTCTTTCTTCTATATGTCATGCGCCATCGCTAGACATAAACTTTGATCAACATTTTCCATCAGATTGCATTTCACTTCTACAAGGGAAAGTGCATATGCATTTGGTCATATCATCACAAAGATGGCTCGACCGTAGGCATCAACATCCATAGGGGCTCATGACAACCATCTGAGGTGTACGATCAGATATCCAGAATTTCTCATTAGCGGTTACTGATGGGCGCCGATGTAGATGGAGTTGGCGCCACGACCACCACCAGTATGACAGACAGCCTCCTCCACCGCCCGAGAGGCGACAGAGGACCACGAGGATGCAGAGACCATCGATGAGGATGACCAGATGCCGGCTGCACACATCAACTACCGGGTCCATCACCACGTGGCCTACCGAGTCCAGATTTCAGTGATTATCAGAATGTGGACTCTAGGTCGCCAGAGATATCGGTGCAAGCATCCTTCAAAGACGACTCGATAGGATGGAGGAGTCCTGTGTCGCATAGAGCAAAGATCACCGATATGCTAGAGATGATGCGGCCCGACTCGAAGTCGCCAGCCTCCTCCACGCCACCTCCGCATGACGATTAGAGGATATTAGAATTTTTTTGTTGTTTTGTGGTTGTTATTTGTAGTGAGATTGAGCATAGCCAATCTCCATTTTGAATGTAAAAGACAAATTTTAAGTTAAATGAAATCTTTGTTTCTGAAAAATCTTGTGTGTATGAATGAATATTTATATAATTGTATTGCTATCATATACCATGTTATGACATTGTTTAGGGTTACTTTAGATGTCATGTGTTCTTAGATTTCATATTATGCCATGACATCATGATTATGAGCATATGCTTATTTATATCATCTCAAATGTCATAATCATTCATGCATTTAATTAAAATTGATTTAAGGACTATGGCATGACTTGGAGTCTCATTTATAAGGGAATCAAGTAGGGTTGCCTTCGAAAAATGCATGAAACCCTAGTTTAGAGAGAATAAAACCCACATCTCACATCTAATTGACATGTATGTGTATTTATACACCATAGATGCATGTGAGATACTAGGATATGAGTTAAGTTCAAGGTGCATAGCTTTTGCATCTAGATGAACTAAAACTCATCCAATTCCATTGTGGATCATTAGGAGAGCTCGTGTACAAGTCACATACATAGAGCCCAAGGAATATGATCCAAGATAAGGTTTTGAAAACATTTTAAAATCATTTTAGAAAACTTTGGTGAAGTCTATCTTTTGATAGCAATCACCATTGATGAAGTTGATACAAAATAGGGTCAAAACATTGAAAATTTCAATGGTTTTGAGTTTTGTATCAAATTCACTATTTTATGGGTAAAATATTTTTCAAACATTTTTCACCCATTGTATGTGTCATAGGTATTATACGTATCAAATTTCGTGATTTTTCGATATACGTATAATTATTTATGATTTTCTGAAACTCGATTCTAATAACTGAAATTGAAATTTGATTTATCGATCGCCTCAGTGGCGATCGATGATGAGTGGCGATCATTGATAGCTGACAGAGTCGACTGCCAAGGCTGATTTCGGGAAAACTAGGTTTGGTTAGTCCGTGTTCAGCCATGGCAAAGGTCCCTAACCACTCCTAACCCTAGGATATGCTTTGGGAAACATTATAAAGGATGAAAATCTATTGGATATGGATTAGGAGAGTTGTTTAGGGTTTGTATCAATTTTAAGGTGTGGAAAGTTCAATGTTGAATTTCTAACCTTAATTTTGATGGTTTAGAGTTCCTATTGGCTTAGAGACTTCCCAAGGACATTGTTGGTGCAATGGTCAAGGGGGAGCAAGCCTTTAGGGGGAGATATCCATCTTGGGATGATGAATGTGTTTTTCTCCTTGAAGGGGAGAATGTTATCAATTTGGGAAATTGATGGATTTTTTGAAACCCAATTTGGAAATTGGGAGAGTGAATAGGATTGCCTCTCTTTGAGTGATATGGGACTTATCATTAGGAAGATGGTAGGCATCCTAAGTATTGTTGGATCAAGGGGGAGATTGTAAGATCTCATTGGGACATGAGACATTGACCTCCTTGGAGAGAAAACCTTTTTGATGTTAGTCAAAAAGGGGGAGAATGTTTGGGGGAGAACATTTGGGATAATTGGTAAAGGATTTGAGTTAGTATTCTAACTCAATTATTTGTGTGGTTTTTGTCAAACATCAAAAAGGAAGAGATTGTTGGTGCAATCGGCCCAGGTCACGATTGACCAGGACTCGAGTTTGGCTCGAGTGATGTTTTGATGTGTTTTGATGTTTCGACAAAAACATATGACAATATAATTGTGATGGAAAGTCCAAGTCGACACTGGCGTTGGAAAGTCCAAGTCCTGAGTACTTGGCAAATGGAAAGTCCAACATGTGTTGGCAAGGAAAGTCCAAGCATGGGTCTTGACAAATGGAAAGTCCAACATGAGTTGGCAAGGAAAGTCCAAGCATGGTCTTGGCATGGAAAGTCTAACATGGGTTAGCATTTGAAGTCCAAGGGGTTTAATATTGGCAGAAGTCCAAGCGAGTCTTGGCGGCGTAAGTCCAATGTGCCTTGCCAGTGTAGACACAGTTAGCATGACATAGCCGACAAGCACTGAAGGCTAGCGCGATGGATGAACAAGTCATGGATGACTTGGAGGGATCCGAGAGGCGTGAGGTCATGGAGGTGACTAGAAGGCTTAGGTCTAGGCTAAGGGTGGTCTAGCAAGTATGGGGAACCATACTTGAGTTAAAACCTCAGCGGGTTATAGCCTAGCGATCGCCATAGGTTGGCCGATCGGTGATGGATCGAGCGATCGTGATCGTGTGATCAATCGGATCGGGTGCTCGAGAATTCGACCACGAGAATGGAGTCGAGACTGATCGTCGAGTGAGGACTCCATCGGTCGATCGATGGTCACAATCGATCGATGGTAGTTCCGCTGGACTTATCCAACGTGGAACTAGCCGTTGTCTCACGACAATAGGCATCGATCGTGATTGTCCCGATCCGATCGATAGACTTTTTCCAAAGAAGCTATATATGGAGCTCGTGATGGAGGAAAAACCAATCGGTTCTTGAGGGCTATTGGGGCGATTTGTTGGTGCAAATCAGGTCTCCAAGTGCAAGCAAGCAACCAAGCATTCAAGCAATCAAAACAAGTGTTGTAAAGTCTTTTCTTTACTTGTATTTCATATTTACATTGTATATTGCTTGTATTTCGTTCTTACTGTTGTAAGATCTATTGTAAGGGGTTTCTCCGCCTCCGACTTGTGTCGAGAAGGAGTGTTTATCATTAGTGAGTGCGTGTGCATCACTAGGGCTCTTTAGAGCTCGATCCGTGGAGTAGGAACCGTGCGGTTCCGAACCACGTTATATCATTGTGTTAGTTTGTTGTCTATTTCGTTATTGTTTTTATTATTTCTATTTCCGCTGCGCACTAACGAAATTGTAGACACAAACGCGATCGAATTTCATCTACGCTATTCACCCCCCCTCTAGCCATTCCAATATTCCTAACACCGACATCTGCCAATAGTCTTATTTGTGGATTTAAAACATAGGGATCATCAGCAATTGGGAACACTTCCTCTAAGTTACTGTACTAATCTGGGTTTAACTCACCTTCTTCATGTTGAATATCATCAGCTAAGAATTCTTCCGAAGGATTTGTATATTCTAACTCTTCTATCGCATGTATATCACTTACCTCCTCTTCACTCCAAGTTTGTTCAAAATATTCATGATCTACTGTGGTAGCAGTGACAAACTCTTCTTCGAGTATGGAAGAAGCGTCTCTATTTATATCAAGGTGTTGATCACTGGTAATTCTATTGCCCACATCAGTAAACTGAGATGAAGATGGAATATTACTTGGGCACAGATTTATGGAATCTTAATCATCTAACTCTCTATCCTTCAAATTTGATTCAATTGTTTCCAAAAATGTTAACACTTCATCAGGAAGGGGGTCGTCCCTGCAAATGTTTTTAAAATCAACACTGTTATATGTAGTGTGCTAGGCAAGTAGGCTGAATTTTTTTAACTAGGCTTTAGAAGTCTGAAGACAAGTGGAGGATGAGAGTTTATGGTTAGGTTTCCCAATTATGCACTTAACTAATTAGAACATTTGATGTTGATAGGGCCATCAATGGGTTTTTACCGAAACCCATTGATGGACCTTTCAATGTTGAAATTATGAACGGTTTATATGAAATGGAAGAGGAAGATATTTACAGGGTTTATGCGCAGAGGGATACTTAGTTCCCACACTCCTACAAGCAATTATGGATGCGTGTCAATTGGCACGCAGCATGTCAATTGGCACACTCGTCTGAATGTTGGCACAGAGCATTAATTTTCATAACTACTGTTTGGGAGCATAAGGAAAGGTGGAGAATGATAGTATAGGTCACGCTTGGACTCGACCTGCCTAGAGGACTTTATTTATCTCCAATATAAATTGACAGCACCACTCTTTTTCTCGGCCAGGTTCCCTCTCCGTAGCCGAAATTTATATCCCCATGCAGTGGTCTTTGGGATATACATTCCCAGCACCACCATTTATCTCGACCAGTTCTATCTCCCTGGTGCTGGGATTTTTAAACGCAGACCCACTATGTTGCTAGAGTTTTAGTTCCCAACACCACCAACAATTCCGACAAATTTTATGTACATGGTGCTGGAAATTTCATTCCCAGCACCATGGTGTTGCTGGGAGTTTTAATCCGATTACCACGGAGGTGCTGGGATATAAATTCCCAGCACCACCATTTTTCTGGACTAGTTCCATCTCTCTGGTGCTGAGATTTTTAAATGCAGAACCACTGTGTTGCTGGGGTTTTAGTTCCCAGCACCACCAACAATTCCGGCAACTTATATGTACATGGTGCTGGAAATTACATTCCCAGCACCAAGGTGTTGCTGGGGGTTTTAATCCCATTACCACGGTGGTGCTGGGATATAAATTCCCAGCACCACCATTTATCTCCACCAATCCAATGTCAATGGTGCTGGGAGTCTTATTCGCAGGACCACAGTGTTGCTGAGGTTTCAAATCCCAGCACCACCCTTAATGTCGACAACTTATATCTCCCTGGTCTAGTGAATTAGATTTCCAACACCAAGGTGTTGCTGGGAGTTTGAATCTCATTACCATGGTGGTGCTGGAATATAAATTACCAGCACCACAATTTATCTCGACAAGTTCATTCCCCATGGTGCTGGGAGTTTTAATCTCAGCACCATGGTGGTGACGAGATTTAAATTTCCAACACTAGATTTTATCCCGAATTTGTTGAACCTTAATGGTGCTGAGAATTTGAAGCCCAGCACCACGATGTTACTGGGATTTAAATTCCCAGCATCACTTTTTATCCAGACCAGCGAGCTAGGAATTTCATTGTCAACACCACCTACTCTCCCATGGTGCTGGGATTTTAAATTTTAGGGATACGGTGGTGTTGGGAATTTCATTGCCAACACCACCTACTCTCTCAGACAGATTGAATCTCCTAGTGTTGGGAATATCAATCAGGGAACTTCAGTAATCGTGGAATTTAATTGGAAGCATCACCTTTTAAGTTAGGTGGAATTTGTTTAGGTGGCGACAAAACTCGGTTATGAATCTCCTGCATCGCAATTATGGGTGCATTAGTCTACTTTGGTATGATATGCCTACATCGTATTTATGGGTGTATGGCAAACTTGGCTATACAACCACCTGCAATGCATTTATTAACCTCATAACAGTCTCAAGAATAAAAACACATACATACATGATAATACTATGTGAAGCGGTTGGTGAGTGAGATGCGCCAACTTCTGGATTAAGTGATGATATATTCGTGGGAGCAGTGATGTCGTTGATAACTATTAGGGTTTCATCAAAAATGGTGTTGCTCAGTTGGTTTACGGAGGAAACCTGCGTGTGGTGCTCATCAACAGCATGGGTCTGGCGCTCCCACGCGGATGGAAGTGACGTTTGGATGGCTCGGGATTTCCAGTTGTGGCTCGGATGGATGCAAATCTCTCTCTGTATTAAATTGCAATCTGTTTGGCGGGAGGGGTATTTTGGGAATTATGTGCGCGATTTGATAATTCTGAAAGTATAGTGCGCATTTTGGGCATTTCGAAACTTTAGCAACTGTGTTTGGTAAATTGCCCATAATATTAAAAGGAGAGGGTACTTGCCCTTGGTTAATGTCTATTACTGCACAATGACGGGATAATTAACAGGATGATTCACATCAATAAGGTTTTTTACTTTCCCTCTAGCAAAGCAATGCAGTGATATTTGATATGTGCTTATTAGGCATGAAAAGCAACAGTGATTTGGGAGTAATTAGATTGTTCTCAATCAATTGCCATGGTGTACACTAGCTATGAGCAAAATTAAGAAATGATATTTAGGGTTGATGTCGGAATTATTCTTGTAGCTAGTGTTATCTATTTGAGTTTAGGAGAATATCAAGTTTGACCATAACGATATTTTTCTTTTGAGAGTTATGAGGAATCCGTACAAATGCATCTGGGACTATTAAATTTGCACGTTAACAATTCAATAATTTTCTTAATCAAGTAAAAATTATCAAGAGGAGGGTGCACATAGTTATTCAATGTGTTGAGTTTGCAGATCTTTGCATCTCCTGCTTTTATGCCATTTAACAGGCTGAGTTTGTAGTTCTTTGAATTTCTGATTGTCAGTACTTGTCAATTAAACTTTCGTTTTGAAAATCATGTTGTACTAATACTGAACATTTCAGTGATAATTAGAGATCAAATATTTGTGCACTATGTATGATTATCATTCAAGTAGCAGGCAATTGATTGTTGTCTAATGCTTGTTTTCCATATAATCTGAAATAGAATTTTCTTTGTAGATAGCACTAATGTTGTATTTTTTTTATGCATGCCAAAGAAATTGTTGCTGCTGCTGTTTTCACTTGCAATTTTCAAAATGTTGGTTCTACCTCATGAATGTGTAAAAATGAAGACTTCATGCCCATAAGTAGGATGTTATAGATTATAGAAAAGTTCATGTTCTCTATGCAAATTTGGTTTACTGGTTCATACATTGGAGTATTCTAGAAGTAAGTTATGTTTGTTGTGCCCGAAGGACACACGGAAATGCTTTTATTATCATAGGTAAAGATCTGATTCCCATACTTTTCAAGATTTTTGTAGAAATATAGAAAAATAAAAAATGGTATAATAACAATTTCTTTACTTCCTCTGATGCAAGGACATTGATCTACTTTGTGTTTTTCCTGAGAAGCTTGTTTAATAGTGAGAAAAGTTGAATCAGAAGTTTCTAAAATGATAGCATCCCATGGTTCATTTCCTTGTTCGTTGTAGTTTTGGAAAGATCTTTTATTCAAGAACAATCAAGGCTGCTCATTGTCTCACATCCATTTAGCTTACAGGAGTTGCTATTTCAATCTTTTTAATTGTTCCGGGGGTTAAATTATAGAGCCCCTTTATAGTTTGAAAGGGTCTAAAAATGTAGTCCTTTTTTAGGGTTACTGGAGCACAGTTTATAAGTTTCGCCGAGGGCCTTTAAACAATAAGGACCAACTCTACCCTTTGACAAGAGCGTGCATTATCCTAGACCAAAACAGAGGAGAACATGGTTTCTAGAGGCCAATACGGGAAGGTTGTAGCCACCTCCACTCCCGTGCTCCATTCTGGGACGAAACTAGAAGTTCGACCAATGTGCATTGCCATTGTTATTTAGGGGTTCGTTAATATTTTATTATTATTTTTATTTGGTTTGAATTTTCTATTTAATTTTAAAATTTTATATTTATTTTTTCTATTTCGTTATTTTTTTTATTATTTCTTTTGTTTGAACTTTTTCCTTTCTATAGCTTATTTAAACATGGACTTAGACTCTTATAATAGGAGATTGATTTTGGATTAATGAAAGTTATTTGATTTCATTTAAATCTAGAGGTGGATCCTCTTTTGTTTGTGAATTCTCTCTTCTCCTACGATTCTCTCTGTTCACCTCTCTTCTAGCGTCGCTGTATGTCGAAGGATGCACCCATCCCACTGCCTTGCCTATGTTAGTTGTTATCGGAGCTCTAGATCCATGAAGGGACGTTGTGGTCATAGTCATCGATGCGACAAGCAGATTCCGATTGAGGAAACTTTACCCCAGGATTGAAGTACCCAAGAGCTCATCGATCCGCGGAGACAAATCACGGAGTTATATCGATGATTCATGGATGATTGTCATGGTTGTGATCATGGACGTGACACTCAGGTTCCAATTGAGAAAGTTGCACCCCAAGATCGAAGTTTTCAAGAGATCATCAAGAATCTACGAAGAAAAATCAAAGCGTTAACTCGACATGTAACATTGTGAGAACTTGAGGCAAGTCTTTGACACTCAAAAAGTCTATGTTATCAAGAATATTATGGTCGCAAAGAATGATATGAAGACCCCATTTATGATGAAGATGACATTGACGAAGTCATTGAAGAAGACGTGGAAGATCCCACCTGCAACAAGGATGACCTTGAGAGCGCTAAGTTCAAAGAAGACGTGAAAGACCCTCGTCTACGACGATGATGATATAGATGAGGAAATTAAAGAAAACATGAAAGACTCCATCTACGACAATGATGAGGTCATGGGCGACCCCATCTATGGTGAGTACGATGATGATGAGGTACTTTGCGCAGATGGACACAAGATATTACTTGATCTCTCACCCAAGGACAAAATGAAGGATGATTGATTGATGACGATGAACACCCATATTGGAGGATAAAATATTATACTAGCACCCTGACAAGAGGATTTCACTCTTCTTTTGATGTATTCTATTTCTCCTCTTCTTTCTATGTCCAAGTGTTTGGTCGCGTATGTCTTACCACTTCATCCGAGCAACATCTTCGACTCAAGTCCGGATTTTTCCACCATGGATCAAGTTTACCTAATCAGAATTTGAGGGTGAGTTCTTTTCAACCCTGAAAGTCAGATGCAGGCGCATCCAACACAACACATCATGTTTGTGCCCCTTGACACGAGTATGCATCATCCTAGACCAAAATAGAGCAGAATAGGATTTCCAGAAGTCAATACGGACATATCATGGCCACCTCCACACCCATGCCCGATTTTGGGACTTAACCAGAAGTTCTAAGAGGGAAGTGCTCCCTTCTACGGTTGTGGATCCCTCCACGACCATGATGCGCCGTCATCGCTATTTAGAATTTTATTAATATTTTATTTTTATTTTTATTTTATTTGAATTTTTTTTAATTTTAAAATTTTTATATTTACTTTCGCTGCTTCGTTAATTTTTTTTATTATTTCTTTTGTTTAAAATTTTCTCTTTCTCTAGCATATTTAAATATGAGTTTAGACTTTTGTAATAGATAGATTAATTTTGGATTAATAAAAGTTATTGAATTTCTTTTAAACTTAGAGGTGAATTCCCTTTTATTTGTGAATTCTTTCTTCTCTTTCGATTCTTTGTATATCTCTTTTCTAGCGTCGTCGTATGCAGAAGGATGCATCCATGCTGATGCCCCACTTGCCTCAAATACTTTTTTCATAAATGCGATGGATAACATAATTAGTGCAGACATTTACACAGAGATCGAGGCCAATCAGTTGATTTCATGGATTTGTAAGAAGAATAAGTAAAAATCATGTAAACAATGTGGAATTGTGATGGAAGAACTCACAACTCTTGAATCTAACTGATGGAACAGGATCCTATTGCAATTCAACACCTCTGCAAAAGAACCACTGCAATACCAGATGCACGTTCTCTTCAGCATTTAGCAATGAACACCTCGATCAATGGCCATCTCAAATGCGATACCAAAACAGTATCGTTAAAGTTCTTCCTTGAATGCAATGTCATTACCAATAATCTCCACACGAACAAGATCCATCCTTAAAGTGATGAAACCGAACGGGGTCCCTGACTATAATGGTCAAGCTCTCCGACTTAGCAACAAGCTTTGCGAAAGTGTGGCAGTCACCACATATCCTCAAATTCTTCATAATCCTGATCGGCTTGACTCCTGTTGAGTTCATCACCCCGAGCGCAATCGCTAGCTTCTCGCTGTGATACCGAAGTGATTCTTCCTTCTGCTCTTTTCCTACATCATGCAACACAAAATCTGTGTCAGGAATGTATCCCATTGCAGTTATTCTGGCGAGCAGTTTGCTTAGCTCCTTCTTGATGTTATCTGCTTGCGGGTGCGACAGGTCTCCTGCAATGAACACATGGATTTGCTTGCCGAGTTCAAGCCAGCTGCGACCTGGTTCTTTCTTCACTCGACAGTCTCTCATGGACCTTCGCACCCGTTCCGCTTCATTCCATTGGTGAGAATCTGCATAGATGTTCGACAGAAGTATGTATGCCCCTTCATCCTCAGGTTCCAATCTTAAGACTTGCTTAGCTGCAAATGCTGCTAAATTTGCATCCTTGTGCACTCTGCAAGCTCCAAGAAGTGTTCTCCAGATGACGATATCAGGTTCCAAACTCATGTCGGCGATAAACTTCATAGCTTCCTCCAGCTTCCCAGCTCTTCCAAGTAGATCGACCATGCAACCATAATGCTCACTCCCCGGCTCTATGCCTAAAAGCTGCCTCATTGAGCTAAAATGGTGCCAGCCATCTTCCAGAAGACCAGCATGGCTGCAGGCAAAGAGAACACCAAGAAGGGTGATGTGGTTGGGTTTAGGGCCCAACACCTTCATGGACTCGAAAAGCTTCAAGGCATCAGTGCTTCTTCCGTTCTGTGCCAAGCCTGAGATCATGGTGCTCCATGAGATCACATCCCTTTGCGGCATTCGATCGAACACCTCATCTGCTTCCTCTAGATCCCCACACTTGCAGTACATATCTAATAGCGCGTTGTTGAGAATCAAATCAGGGTTGTACTTGAGCACATGAACGTGGAGTTGCCTCCCCATCTCTAGCAGAACCATCCCTGTGCAAGCTCTTAAAGCACTGGTTAATGTGCTTTGGTTGGCAAAGAACCCAGCTTTCTTCATCTGGGCAAAGAGGTTGATGGCCATACAGCCATCTCCACCCTGCGCGAAGCCCCCAATGATGGAATTCCAAACCACCAAATCGCGAGTGGCCATCTCGTTAAAAATCCGGTATCCGTAGTCCAAGTCCAAGAATTTTGAGCAGACGTCGATCAGAGAGCTTCTCACGAAGACGTCCGATTCCAAACCATGCTTCACTATACAGCCGTGAATCGACCGGAGAGATGCCAAAGTCGGACAAGCTCGGAGAACCGATGAGAATGTGTACATATTAGGCGCGATTCCTTCTCTTTGCATCGCAATCAGAAGGGTTAGAGCCTCTTCAGCCTGCTCGAGGCTAGTCAGCGACGAGATCATAGTAGTCCAAGACACCACATTTCTAACAGGCATCGCGTCGAACACCTTCCGCGCCTCGTCCACGAGGCCGAACCGGACGTACATGCCCATCAGAGAGTTCGATAGGAACAACTCCGGAGCGCGTCCGCCAGACGCGAGATGGCGATGCAGGAGCCGGCCTTGCTCGACGGCGCCGTACCGGACGCAGAGTTTGATGAGGTTGGAGTATGAGATGGAGTCGGCGACAAGGCCGAGGACGTCTAGCGAGGCCATGGCAGCGATGGCCTCGGAGAAGGCACCGTGCCGGCATAATCCGGCGAAGGTTTGGAGCAAAGGGTGGGGAGAGGGCGGGCTGGATTGCGGCGCCGCAAGGTGGCGAGCTCGAGGCGCACACCGGGCGAAGGCTCTCATGCGACTACGACCAGTGCGGGAGGATTATCAACGGGCCGAATGAGTCCCTTAAATTAATTAATGGGCCTGGAAACTCGGCCCACGTTCCCCTAGGTTAAATGATGCCCTCTATAAATAGCTATGAATCCTAACCTTCTTCCAGCTTTGCCTTCAGTTTCTTCCTCCTCCGCTACGGCGCCGTTCTTTGCTTCTTCCTCTCTCTGATTTTTTGGCAGCTATCTCTTTCATCAGCTGGACTATCGACGCTGGTCGCAGCGGCGACGTCGTCGATGCGTTTCTGTCGTCGGTTCCTCCGTCGGCGACCGGGTCCTGCAATCAGCCAAAGCTGATCTCACGGATCGCATGGCCGAGCGGGTGATAGCTCTTCTTTGATCTCGCTCTTGTAACTGATTGGATAATCATAGTTCGATTATTGACGCTGGTTGCAGCGGCAACGTCGCCGATGCGCTTCTGTCGTCGATTCCTCCATCGACGATCGGGTCCTGCAACCAGCCAAAGCTAATCTCACGGATCGCATGACCGAGCGGGCGGTAGTACTTTTTTGATCTCGCTCTTGTAGCTGATCCGATAATTAGTCTCTGCTTCTCTTCGATCTGGTTCCTCTTTCCTCTTTCTTCGTTTCCCTTTCGCATATCGAGCATTTTATTCGACGGAGATCTGAATTAAACTTTGGATCTTCGGTCGAACATTTCCGTGCATTAGTCAGGTAACAGCCGGAGAAATCCGTTGGCTGGTACAGTTACATGCTCGGGAGATTAACGGCGCTCTTCGTTACACGCCTAGTTTTAAACTTGATTGCCTTGCGTGTTCCATTGGGGCTCTAAATCGATCGGATTTTAATTACCTTTTTTTGTTTTAGAACTTTGCGAAAATCTCTTTCTAAACGAGTTAGCAGGACGAATAGCGGATTTTTATTGGAATTTATTGATCTTGTGCAACTGTAACTGGATTTTGTATTAAAATTATGTAGTATCGTTGAAAACCTAATGTAGTTTTTAAATTATTCAATATTTGAATAAAATATCAAAATTATATATATACATTTGGCTTCGATTGGATCCAATTTTGATGGCGATTCAGTAGGATTTCGATTTCAGTGCCGTTGGATTGGATTTCGACGGTATAAATCAAATTTTTATTGTAAATGGTGCTTTATTTGATGGTCATTTGGCTTTATGAAAATTCACTATGATGAATGTTTATGAAAATTCACTATGCTTTGTTAAAAATTCATTTGGTCAATTATTATTTCTCTCTTTTACGATGACTTTTACGATGGCCTGAAGGCGGGACTGGTAGGGGCTTTTGGACAAATGAAAATATATATTATCCTTATGAGACATACGAATAAGATAAAGGAAATTTAAATTATTTTCTTATAATAACTGTGAGAAATTTGAAAGTGCTGTGAAATTGATGGATTTCAATTTTATGGATGAAAATATTAGTATTGTCCTAATATTGTTCATGATATTTAGGATTGTAAATGGGTTCATGTGAATTTTCATGTTCCTTTAATATGTATCAAACTAAATTAATAAACAAGTCTAAATAATTTGATAAATTAAATAAAAAATTTGAATATATATTTATTCGATTTGTTAATATTTGTGAACATTATTTTAGTCGATTTATGATTATATTTATTTAAAAATTATTTTTAAATTTATTTATACTCATTTATAAATCAAAATTAAATTAATAAAAATTTTAAATAAATAAATAAATTTAATTTAAGAATTTAATAACATTTAAATAAGTTCGTCCATTAAATAAGTCATTCAATTCAAATTCAAGTTTAAGTTAAAAAAAAAATATCAAATAAGTTTGATTAGGTTTTTCAACAATTTAATTAATTTTAGGTTTAATTTGGTTCGGTTTGATTTTGTTATCTTATCAAAAAATTTGAACATTACAAAATTTGATTCGATTTGTTTAACTCATTCAATGGAAATTCAATTTTTGCGCTGGCTATATATTTGTCAGCGGTGACAAAAATTACGTGTGATGCTAATTGTCCATCTAAATTCAATTGTATTTTTTAATTATTTTTTTTATTCGGTCATATTTAGGATTAATCGAATATATTTGGATTACTAAAAATGAAAATCTAATATTAAAAGATAAATTGTTAGACATCAAAGATTGAGTTATATTTTTTTCTTAAAAAAATTAAGAGATTAATTACTTAATAGTTTAGTTTTCAAAAGTAAGTAGAGAAGTTATGATTCTTTAAAAAAAAAAAAAAATCACGAAGAATTATATGAGTTTTGATATTTTAGTCTAGAATTAAAAAATAAATAAATCACTTTCAAAATTTATTCTTATTTTATTTTGTCGTATTTTAATTATTATATCATTTCTTTGAAAACAAAATAGCGAAGAAAGATTAATTAATGTAAAGGAAAAAGAAAGAAGATAATTTCTTATATTTCAAAATGCGTGTAAATTTTTTTTAAATGGATAAAGAAGATTAAAATTTTCTTATATGTCAAATTGGAAGAGGAAAGAATTTCTTATATCTCAATTCTTCCTTTTCTTTTTCATTCTTTTCAAACAAAATTTAAATTTAAATTTTCTTTTTTTTTTATCTTTCCCTCTCCTACTCTCAAATAGACTGTTAAGGCCAAATATAGATTCCATGGTAAAAAAAAAAAACTCATTCATAATTATTAAGGCACATACAGTGATAATGAAGTCCGTTTGCTAGATTTCGGAAAGAACATTAAATTGTTGATAAAGCATGCTTAGGTGTTGGAAAATGTGAATGAAAAAGTGATGAAATTGATCCAAGAAAATCCACATTCAAAGTTTAAAATATCATAGTTGATTTATATTATTTCACAAATATATATGTTATAAATAAATATACGAAGAGAGACTCTCTCACACGTGCATGTATAAGGAGTACATATTCAAAGTTTGGATTGCATTGAATTCAAGTGACTCGTATGGGAGTGTGATAAGCACGCGGCGAATGTCAAACCGATCAAGACTAAATTTTCTCAAGCGAATGGACCACTATTTTACCATCCAAATTATTTTTGCTCAATGATAATATAAACATTAATGTGATTAACGAGAATTCTTATTCAAGTGAAATGGTTGGTGACATCTTAATCGTCGAAACGGTTGACATTTTACGGTGAATAAAAGCTATTTAATGACTTTTATTTAATCAACAATGGAGACTCTCCTATAAAAGAAGCTTAAGTCTTTAGTCTAGTAGATATGTTAACTAAATAATTGAACAGAAAGTTAGTTACAAGTTCATTGTGAGAAATTGGCTTAATGTTGATAAAGATGTTGGTGCAAAGGAAACTCAACGTATACAAATTAGAGATTCCAATAACTAGGTTTAATGAGACAACTTTACTGTACCAACTAAGTGAGAAAACTACTCAATGGAATGATGAAGGTTAAGTACACGATTTTTAATGATCCAGAAGAGTATTGTGGAATACTCTAGAGGTCATCTATGTGAGAAAGAAGTGGGGTCACTTTAAAAAGAATTGAAGACACAATTTTTACAACTTCTCACAAAATCAGACGTGTTCATGGCCAAGAACCAGCACACTCATGAGAACTGAGATATATCAGGGAGAGTTCTGGGTGGAATATGTCAATGCTTACAAAAATGACAGAACAGTTCAAAAACATTGTGTCTACTATCATCCAATAAACAAATATATCTTCACAATGGAATGGTCAAAGGGTGAAACCTACTTATCATATACTGCACTCAACTGCTAAATGTTATCACATACCTTGTTCGAGTAATGTTGAGGATTGTTGGAAAATGTGAATGAAAATGTGGTAGATTGGATGAAGGAGACTTCATTGTATATGAGACTTTAGTCCCACACTGGAAGTTTCAAGGCATCATGATTGATTTATATTGTTTCACAAGTATATATATTTTAAACAAATACATGGGGAGAGACTCTCTCACATGTGCGCTCGCAGGGGAGTTGCAGATCCAGGGCCCGGATTGCATTGAACCAAGGTGACTCGTGTATGAGCATAACTTACGCGCATCGAATGTCGAACCGATCAAGGCTAAATTTGTCAAAGCAAATGAACCAATATTTTATCATCCAAATTATTTTTGTTCAATGATAATGGATGTATTAATGTGATTAATGAGAATCCTTATTCAGGTGAAATGACGGGCGACGTCTTAATCACCAAAACGGTTATTTTTTTACTAGGGCGAATAAAAATAATTTAATGACTTTTATTCGACAAGCCATGGAGACCCTCTTATAAAAGGAGCCTAAGTCTTGAGCAAGGAGTGATGAGTATGTTGGATCATTGGCGCGCTAGAAGGGGAGTGAACAATGATCGCTCGATTCTTCGATTCGTTCGTTGGATCGTACTTGTCTACAATAATGTTAGTGCGCACAACAGAATACAAATACAAATAAAGGTAAATACACACCACACCATAAGCATAACGTCGAATTTACGTGGTTCGGAACCTATAGATCCTACTTCACGACCGAGCTAGTGATCTACACCCACTAAACTCTTCTCCTTCTCGGCAACGCGTCAGAGATGGAGAAATCTCGTATAAGAATTTATACAAAACAAGTAACTAAATACAAGTAAAAGCAAATACAAATAAGAAACAATATTACACAAAGAATGTTTTTGCTTGATCTCTTTTGGTTGCTTTAGAATGCTTTAAAGGTCTGGAAAGCAATAGTATTTTCCCTTCAAATTCTTCAAAAAATCGCTACCAAAGTCTCCACCGAGCCCCTCCTCTTATAGCTTTGTGTTGGGTTGATTTTTTACCATTACAGCATAATAGTAACTTCGCTAATCGAGTCGCCGTCTTGACTACCAGCCTAATCGAGGCACTAGTCGAGCCTGCCTCACTTGTGACTTGTCGTTGTCAAACCTTCAGTCGATTGCTCTACCACAACAGTCGACTACAGGTCATAGCACTATTTCTCACATCACCCGACCACCGCAGTGCTGAGTCACACAGTCGGACTTTCCCTCGCCGAACCACCAGTCGACTGCTCTATAGCAGCAGTCGATTTGCCGAGCACCTAACTCGTTTGTCGACTCACCAAGTGACAAAAACTTAATCTGAATCCCGAGAACCCTCAGTCAGTCGACTACCGATTACCATGGTTGTTTCCTGAGTCATACAGTGTCGAGCACACAGTTTGAAAATCGAGCCCCACAGGGAGAGTCGGCCATAATCTTGGCCTAGACATAAACCTTCTACCCACCTCCATCAGCCTCATGCTCTTATGGTTCATTCGAGTCTTCCACGACTCATTCACCCTTTGTGCTAACTTTCAAGTGTTCCCCATCTGCTATCATGCCATCAAGTACACTTTGCTAGGAGGTCGCACCTTTGGGACTTGCCCGTTGTCAAGAGGTTGTGCCTCTGGTGTTGGCGCAATTGACCTAGGCTACGATTGATCAGACTCAAGTGAGATTTGATTAGTATTTTGATGTTTGACAATGTTCTGGAGTTGAAGTTGAGTTTGAGTATGAAAAGTCCAATTGGAAGTTGGCAACGGAAGTCCAGGTCGGTTAAAGTTGACCGAACACCTGACACGAAGAAAGTGAAATCCTGGCAGGTTAAGAGTGACCTGACGAGGGGATCGAGCTCGGCAAGAGAAGTCCTGAAAGGTCACGATTGGTTGGAGGTTAAGCAAACGAGGAAAGTCCAAGTATGGATGACTAGGCAAGGGAAGACCCAGCTGATCAGGGGATCGAGCTTGGAAAGAGAAGTCTTGGTAGGTTACGATTGACTGGAGGCTAGGCAAGCGAGGAAAATCCAAGTATGGATGCTTGGAAAAGGGAAAGTTTAAGGATGGAGCCTTGGCAGTGGAAATCCCGGAGGGGAGACCTCTTGGCAATGGGGAAGTCCCGAAGGCGCGACCTCTTGACAATGGAAGTTCTGGATGTGCAACCTCTTGGCAATGAAGAAGTCCCGGAGGCGTGACCTCTTGGCAATGGAGAAGTTCTAAAGACGTGATCTCTTGGCAAAGGTACCCAATGGCATAACAATCAATGGAAGCACCTGAAGGCTAGCGTAAAGGGTGAACGAGTCGTGGAGGACTCGAATGGACCATGAGGGCATGAGGCTGATGGAGGTGGCTAGAAGGCTTAGATCAGGGCCAATGGTGGTTGATTAAGTATGAACGGATCATACTTGGGACAAACTCCATGTTTGAAGTTTAACAATCGACTAGAGATTTTGCCCAGTCAACTGACCCAATGTGGTCAACTCCCACTATGGGGCTCGATTTTCAGATTGGGTGCTCGGTATTATGTGACTCGAGAAACAACCATAGTGCTTGGCAGTCGATTGCTAAGGAAGAGCAGTCGACTGGCTGAGGGTGCTCGGGATTCAAATTAAGTGCTCGACACTTGGTGAGTCGACAAACAAGCTATGTGATCTGTAGTCGACTGCTGTTTGGCAACAGTAGACTGACCAAGCAGAGGTCGAGCGATGGGAAGCCTGACTCGACCTCTAGTGGTGGGGCGATGCAAGAAACAGTAGCTCTGATGCCGCGATCCAACGTTGTTGTAGCAAGCTGACTAGACGCTTTAAAAGCGTGTAATCGAAGCAAGGCGCTCGACCGCCTCAGTCGGGACAATAGTCGACTGTTTTATATTTGTTGAGCGGTAATCTAGAGAAATGGCGGTGTCAGTAGCCATTGGATTCTAGCGGCAGTCGACTGAGGGTGATGAGCAATCGACTGGTCGATGAGAAAGCAACCCGATACAGTGCTTATAAAAGGAGCTCGACGGGGAGATTTCCACAGTGATTCTTAAGGAAGTTGAAGGAGAATTACTGTTGCATTCTAGACCTTTAAGGCATTTCAAAAGCAACCAAAAGAAAAGCAATCAAAGCAGTCTTCTTGTGTAAAGCATTTCCTTTTGATTTGTAGTTTTGTTTTGTTTATTTCGTTGTGGTTGCATTTGTATTGTGTAAGCTCCAAGTACTTGTAAGAAGGTTTTCTCCACCTTAGTGTTCATCCAAAGGAGAAGATAGTGGAATCTTGCAAAGAGGAGTGATCCGTATTAAGCATTGTCGTGGAGTATGAGTGAATCTCCAAACCATGTTAAAACTGGTGTTGTGAGTGTTTGTCTTTACTTTTAGTTGTATGCTTTATTATTTTCCTTGCACATAACGAACTCTATAGATGAACACGAACGAAGCGTCAAATCGAAGATCGCTATTCACCCCCCTCTAGAACATGCTAACGGTCCAACAAGTGGTATCAAAGTCGGGCTCGCTCGAAATACCTAAAGTGGTATCAGCGAGGCTGCTCTTCAGAGGACTAACTTCCAAGAGAGAGCAAACGCTAGAGGAGAAGAAGGAATTTAGTTGCCCAACGATGAACTAGGCTATGACATCAACACTCCTCCGCCCTACGGATTCTATGGACTAGAGAGATTCAATCTGTAGGTGGTAAGGATTGAGACATTCCTTCAAATGGAAATTGAAGATTTGATCGTCTCGAAGTGTGGGTTTCGATATCCAAGAGGGCCAAAGGAAAGATTCCTTAAAATGAAGAAATGGACCGAGGAACAACTCCATAAATTCAAGATAAATATTAAGGTAATAAAATTTCTAAGGAATTTAATCCTTGATGATATCTTGTGTCAATTATATGAGTATAAGGATGTCAATGAGCTATGGAGCAATTTGACTTTCATGAAGAGCCCTCACCGGCTCAAGAAGTAGAGGAGGCCAAGGAACAAGAGTGCTCCTCATCTCAAGACCATGATGACTCAGAGGTTGATAGGTGTTCAACATCCAAAGTGGAAGAGGTTGAAGAAATCTCCACTTCAAGGATTGAGGGAGAGGAGAGATAACCCATGTCGGTGCAAGAGCAAAAGGAGTCATCTACATCCGAGAGGGATGAGGAACAAGCTCACAACTCTCATACCACCGAATTAGGTAACTCAAATGCAATTTGTAGAAATAAGGATCATATAACTTGCTTTCAGTGTAAGGAGTGAGGGCACTACAAAAGTAAATGCCCAAAAAGAGTCAAGAAAACGACTCAAGTGCTCAAGTCCAAAGAGAATATCAAGGAGGCCGGAGCCCACATACGAAAAGACAAGGAGCACGTGGTATGTTTCAAATGCTAACAAAAAGGGCATTACCGAAGCCAATATCCTAGGGGGAGATACCCTAGCAAGGACAAGGATGAGAGCTCGAGTGTAGGGGGAGCTCCTAAGGCCAAAGTATTATTTAATAACGCAATTTCAATTATTAATGATAATATGAAGAATGCTAGTAATTTACTTGCAATTGTTCATAAAAAGCATGTCAATAATAGATTTTATTGCTTAGGTACTAAATTAAACATAATAATGTTAGAATTAAGGACAACTCTAGAACCATCAACTCTAAGGCTACCATACTTAAGGATAAAAAGAATAGGAAGGTAGACAACCTAGCCATTAACCCTAAGAAGGGTAGACATATGCCTAGAACGAAGAAAAATATCACAAGAAATAATGAAAATTCAAAAATTGAGATACTAGAAAAGAAAAATCAAGCTTTGAGGTCTAAGTTTGATAAATTAGAGAAAATCCTAAAAAGAATGGAAAACATGATTCTAGGGTCTAGTAGTCAAAATTTAAGTTTTGGTAGGCAAAATCAATATAAGGACAAGAAAAGTTTGGGTCACAAACCTAAGTCCCAGAAAGTCATGCCAACCTACCATAATGTTTCATATAACTATGGAACAAAAATCTAGGTCTATCTAGGATACCCAAGGTCAGAAGGGAGATTATCCCTGGAGTTGACCATGATAAGTGTCTAGTGGCTAAGGCTTCAAAGAATCCTAGGAAAGTCACTAATAAAGTTACAAGAGAAGTTGTCCCTAGCTAGAGTTGACTTTTAAAAGACCAAAATGATCAAGACTTCAAAGCCTAAAAGGATCATTAGGAAGGTATCAAGAGAAGTGCATGATCCTTAAGGACAAATCTAATATGTTTTTGTTTTACCCCAACTTACCTATATTAATAATGCTTTAGGGAGATTTTAATCTAAATGCCCACCCGGGCCCCAGTCAATCTGGCGAGAGGGAGTTGAGTAATTTTCACTTAGTATAACATAAAGGAGACAAATTAAATCCAATTAGGATCATTGCATAATTAAAGAATGAAGTTGAACAAATGAAAAACATTTCATATATGTTTTAGTTTTTGAAATCCTCTTGTATATTTAATGGTGGCCTTCTCTGATCCTATGAAAAATTTCTATCGACCACCCGTATAAATTTGAAAAGCACAAATGAATTTTGATGAATAACCTAACATCAATCACTTGATTCAATCGTCATATGCATCTAATTTATACGCAGAGTAAGTCTTGAATTCTGACCGTTTGAAAAAAACATCTCATTTTTTACAATGAGTATTAACTGGAGGTCTATTTTTTTTTTCATATGCTACCAATGATATTGATAAAGGTGCCCTTAGGCTAAAGGCAACGGTGAAGTACTCATGTAGCTTCTCTTAAGTACTTATTGTTTGATTCTCACACTATAAGAAATAAAGGGATTAGCGATCGAATTAGTGACAGAATATTAATTCGGTCACTAATATAATGATCAAATATTAAATTCGTCATTAATTAGTGACAGAATATTAAATCCGTCACTAATTAGTGACGGAAGATTTTTTCGATTGCTAAAATAGTGATGAAAATTATTTTCGTCGCTAATTTAGCGATTGAATTATTTCCGTCGCTAAATTAGCGATCGAAATAATTATCCATCACTAAATTAGCGACCGATATAATTATCCATCGCTAAAATAGGGACAAAATAATTTCAGTCGCTAAATAACGATCGAAATAATTATCCGTCGCTAAAATAACAACGGAACTAATCATCCATCACTAAGAATGGCTTTCCATTTAATGTGAACAATTTAATAATATGCATGTTAAAGTTTATAATTTTAATGATGTTGCAAATTTATTTCTCTTTAGGTTACTATGTATAAGAATAAAGCTTGGATATATAATAGATTAGAAAATGGATTTATCATTGATGAATATTTTGATGGAGTAGAAGAGTTTGTGAACTTCGCTAAGCGACATCCAACTTGTATGGATGGTGACAAGTTGCGTTGTCCGTGTAATCATTGCAACTGTAAAAATATAACTTTTCGTGATGAGGATATTGTGAAAGTACATTTAAGTAAAAATGAGTTTGTTCCAAATTATTACAATTGGTACTGTCATGGCGAGTCTTATGTGTTTAAGCCAATTGGACCTTCTGGTGCTTCGTCATTCAACTATATTGCTCAAGAGGAATCATCATATAATGTCAATTCAATGCAATCGATGGTTTACGACGCGATGAATGCTCTTGATCATTCAAATATAAACCCAGAGATACCAACACCTGAAATCCAGAAACTGTATGACATATTAAAAGCTAGTGAAAGAGAAGTTTGGGAAGGCATTCCTTCATGTCATTCCCAACTATCAGCTATTGCAAGACTATTGAACATCAAGGCAGAACATCATTTATCATAATGATGTTATAATGACATTTATCAATTGATGTCAGAGTTGTTTCATGCTGATAACATAATGACTGATAGCTTCTATAATACAAAGAGACTTATCAGGGGTTTAGATTTTTCTGTAAAAAAGATTGATTGCTGTATAAATAATTGTATGATCTTTTGGAATGAAGATAGTGAACTTATTGAATGCAGAATGTGTAATCACCCTCGCTATAGGCAGCATAGTCGGATATTAGGGAAGATGACGAAAAATTTAGCATGAAAAGTTATGTATTACTTCCCGTTAACTGCTAGACTACAATGCTTGTATGCATCTGCGGCAACAGCAAGCCACATGAGGTGGCATCAAGAGCATGTACACGAAGGAGATATAATGTGTCATCCTTCTGACTCTCCTGCATGGAAACATCTTGATATAATATTTCTCTCATTTGCAAGTGAACCACGTAATGTAAGATTGGGACTTTCAACTGATGGATTTCAACCATGTGGTCAATCTAGACAACAATACTCATCTTGGCCAATCATATTAACACCATATAACTTACCGCCATGGATGTGCATGAATGACGAATACATGTTCCATACTGTGCTTATTCCAGGTCCAAAGAATTCGAAAGAGAAGATAGATGTTTTTTTGCAACCTCTGATTGTCGAGCTGAAAGAATTATGGAATGTACGGTCGAAGACTTATGATATTGCAAGTAAAACTAATTTTACCTTTCATGTTGCTTTATTATGGACAATTAGTGATTTTTCGGCTTACTCAATGTTGTGAAGATGGAGCACGGCTAGTAAGTTAGCATGTCCACATTGTATGACAGAGTCTGATACATTTTCATTACCTTGTAGTGGGAAGATATTTTGGTTCGATAATCATCGTAAATTTTTACCTTTGGAGCACCCTTTTAGGAGAAATAAGAAAGAGTTCATTAAGAACGAAGTTGTCACAAAACTTCGACCAATAATCAAGTCGGGAGAGGACATCTTAGGGGAAATAGACAATTATGAATTTATTCTAGTAACTCAAATGAGTTCTAATGATATCAATAAATATATTGCTAGGGTGTGCAAGTGTGGTTGGAAGAAACAGAGTATATTTTGGGAGTTACCATATTAAAAATATCTACTCATTCGACATAATTTAGATGTGATGCATATTGAAAAAAAAGATTTCGATAATATTTTTAATACTGTGATGAATATTCTAGGAAAAACTAAAGACACAACAAAATCATGTAACGAATTGAAGCTATTGGTGAGTAGACCTGAATTGCATCAAAATGAAACAACCTATAAATTTCCAAAGACTTGTTATACATTGGACAAAGATAGTAAGCAAATATTATGTAATTGGTTGAAAGAAATCAAATTTCCTGATGGGTGTGTCTCAAATATGGCTCGATGTGTGGATATGAACAAATTAAAAAATTTTGGAATGAAGAGTCATGATTATCACTTGTTTATGCAAAGACTTATTCCAATCATCTTTCATAACCTACTTCCTAACAATGTTTAGCAAGCACTCACAGAATTGAGCTTTTTTTTTCAAAAATTTGACATCAAGAGTTATTACGACAGGAGAGATGCTTGGGTTGGAAATAGAAATACCAATTATACTCTGTAAACTTGAGCGTATATTTCCACCTAATTTTTTTGATTCAATGGAACATCTATCAATTCATTTAGCTTATGAGGCACGACTTGCTGGGACTGTGGAATATAGATGAATGTATCCATTTGAATGTTTTTTGAGGAGATTGAAGAATAATGTACGTAACAAAGCAAAAGTTGAGGGGTCTATATGTAATACTTATTTGGTTGAAGAAGCATCTTCTTTCTACTCATATTATTTTGTCGATAATGTGAAAACCAAACATCGCAAGTGTCCTTGAAATTCCGATGATATTCAATTAGGCATGCTTAACGGATTGGTTCAATTCGGAACCAATCCGTTAAATTCGGAACCGGAACCAATTCGGATAAAGCGATTTCGAAACCGAAACCGAACCATTTCAATTTCGGTTCGGTTTGGTTCCAACCGATTTGGAACCAGTTCGGAACTGATTCTAGTGGAAGCTTAAGTTCGAGGAAGATGATCCGGAATCGTTTCGGAATCGGTCCGGAACCGTTTCGGAACCAGTCCAGAACCATTTCAGAATCGATTCGGAATCGATTTTGAAACAGTTTGAATCGGTTCCAATGTCGACGGATCCGAAATCGATCAGAACCGAACCGGAATCGAAACTGCGGAACCGATAAGCATGCCTATATTCAATCCATAGATCCAAAGATGTTATCTATTTTCAAGTTTCATGGTAGACCATTTAGTGCATCTGTTTATAGATGGTTAAATATCAATGAATTTCATGCAACAAGAACTTACATACTCCTAAACTGCGACAATGTCAGACCCTACATAAAGTGAGTTTACTTCTATAGTTAAACATTTATCTGCTTTTGTTTGTTATAATTCAGGTCCGAAAAATATTATATTTCTTAAAAAATATATCCATTAACAGGTTGTTTGAGCAATAAATACAACTATAACATCCAGGAATAGCTGTAAGTGAGGTAGAAAAAAAGTTAGAGACAGAATTTGCATTCTAGTTTGAACTCTATGTAAGTTAGAAAATAAAGTTTTTCCTTCAACTACTATATAATTGGCAATGTATATCGTCACTGATTTTCTAGGTAAAGGAACATAGATCAGATCACCAAGATCAAAGGTTATTGGATATTGTATCGGGACCTCTACATAATATAAGAGTCTACTCTGGTTACTATGTTAATGACTTCAAATTTCATATGGCACAACGCGATTCACGCACACTGACTTATAATTCAGATGTTTGCGTAAAAGGATCTATCAACAATACTAATACTGGATTTGATTACTATGGTAGACTTCACAAAATCATTGAGGTTGAATATCCTGATTTATCCAAAAAAAGTTGTGTGTTATTCAAATGTTCATGGTATGATTCGACTCCAAGAATAGGTACTATAATACATGTGAAGTACAATTCAGTTGAAGTTAATGGAACCAAAAGATTCAACAAGTTTGAACCTTTCATTTTCGCGGTACAAGCTGCTCAAGTGTTCTATCTTGAATACCCAACGAAGAGAAGAAGAAATAGTAAATGGTTAGCGGTTTGTCGAATGAAGCCTCGCTCTACCATAGAAATGTCAAACTCAATCACAACTCAAAACCCTGATGCATTTCAAAATGAGGAAGTGGAGATACATTCTATTGATCCACAAATCCAATAGACATCTCAATTACTTGTAGATGTAAATGTCACTTATGAGGAAGTAGATGATGGAGAGATGTCCAGTAGTGAAGAGTTTGATGCACTATTAGAGTCTAGCGATGAAGACTTAGAAAATGTTAATGTTAATGATTCATATTATAATGATGATTAAACTTTAGGACTGAAAACTATAAATGATAAAGTGATAGTGATATTATTATATTTTATGGTTTAATGTTAATGATTGAGTTATGTATATGCTTGTTTTTTACATATAAATCTCACTAGTTCTATCCGATACCTCAATTATTAATATGATTTAATGATCTTTTGGAACGAGTATATATTGTAATGTTATTTTGTAGATCTAATCATGAAGGATATTATATCAGTACATGATAGCCAGATTATATTGACCGTTATTGGGGATTGGTAAGTATTGATGTTATTGTAATTTAAATCCATTAAATCTTTTATTTATTAGTTCAAAAAATGAATGTTTGTTTTATGCAGTTTTATTCCCAATGGGTATAGCGTAGCTGTGTACATCAAAAAAAAAAATTAAAGAATGCCAGTGTGCTTTCGGATATACGTGGAGGCTTATAGATCAACATATGAAAGATTTTTATTATCATGAATTTTTGATAAGTAAATTGAACTTTAATATTGCTTTAAAATATTATTTTATACTTATTCTATTGATATTATTGCAGAAAAAATATATTTGGTAACCAGGACACGAAGTGAAATTTAAAGAAATATGGAACAAATATTGTCAAAAACTATACAAGAACTTATTATACAACTGGAGAAGGAAGGGAACAAGACCCTCTTATGTGCCAGATGAGATTTGGAATGCGTGGAATAATATTTGGGCTAGAGAAAATTAGAAGCATAATTCATCGATTGCTAAAAACAATAGAAATACTGAGGTCGCTGGGCCAAACACGAGATCCACAAAGCATACAGCTGGATCACGATCTATTGTGGAGCATGCAATAAATTTAGTGAGTTTAACATAAAGTTATATAAGTAATGGAGAGTTTTATAATTAGTAATAAATTTATTTTAATTTATACAAAAATTTGTGTGCAGGGAACTACTTTAGATAGACCTGGCAATTGTTGGGAGGTATTTCGGAGTACGTATAAAAAAAAGATGATAATTTTGTCGATGCTCAATCTAAGGTCATTGATGTAAGAATATAAACTTTATTAATAATCAGATTATATTGTATATTTGATCATACTAATATTTTTTTACGCAGGACGATATGCATGATAGAGTTGCACAGATAAATGAAATATTTTATGAGGTTGTCAGTGGAAGGAAAAAGGACTCCCTATACGGCCTTGGCTTCCAGGCAAAAGTTGTATACGATCAATTGATGGCTCATAGGCTCAGGGGTCGTCCTAGTTCTTCATCAACTGAAATGCAAGCGTTAAGAAAAGAAAATCAAGAATTGAGGGTTCAAGTGACGGAATCAAAGCAATCACTAGAAGATCGGGTCACCGCAGTAGAGCAGTTGATGGAAGATCGGGTCAAGACTACAGTAGAGCGGCAAATACAAGAATATTTTTCTCGATATACATTGATGAGTCCTTCTGCTTTTCCAACGCCACAAACACCACATGGTTTCGATTCATAGGAGACCTAAGACCTCAATACTGTTGATAAGTAGCTCAGAATAACAACATATCTTTTTGAGGTATTTTTTTATTTATCACTGCAAGATTGTGATTTGTGAATGCACCTATCCTTTTGCTTTTTTGATTCAATTTATTGTTGTAGTTTACTATATACGCATTGTCACCAGAACTAGTGGCCTAAGGCCAGAGATACCCAAGGACACCCCTCAGTTTCTCAAAGTGATGTCTGATTCCTTAGCTACTTAGATGTTCCATTTGCATAATTTGGCAATCATACAATGTTATTCCCTGTAACTTATTTCAGGAGAATGTACATTGAATTTTATGAATTTAGATGATCAATCTATTGGGATGTTTTGGGTTCTCTCTTTTACAATGGCTCAATAAACGTGCGAAGCAATTATGAATTGGCTTTCATCAACTGGAGTAACAGAAATCCTATAAGGACCTAATATGCAACCTAATGATAGGATGGTGATGATGCAAGAAACTTATCATCTATCTATGACATTACTTTCTAGATTGTCAATCAATTTATGCTTAATGCTTTCATTTCAACTTGAAGAAGCCATATTTCTCGATCATGTATAGAAAATTTATACACTGAAAAACTTTTCTAAAGTGCTACACTTTTATTTGTGGCTGCTTTTATCACGCACAGTTATATTGTTGCAGGATCATTTTTGTTAATATGGTGGGTTGCATGAATCACCTTTATTAGTGTACCAAAAATAATGGATATTTTTGTTAGATAAGTAAGAATCAAAGATTGTAAGAAGTTAAGAACAAGTGCTTTGGATATCAAGGTCTTTTTTGCTCAATATATTATTGTAGAGCCTTGTGATGATTCTACACAAAACTCTCATAATTTTGAATTAATCTTCATCTTGTCTTTTCCTTTATAATGTACTTATAAGTTTAGAAATTTCAATGTTAATATTGATTTTAACATCATCTTATAGTAGTGAATACCGAAACGAGTTAACACATGATAAGGGTTGGCAAAGGTTGAACCATGCTGACCTAGTTCTAGTTTAGGCTCACCTCTCCTGTCTCCTCCCACTTGATTTATTTTCTCTAAAAATAAGAAATCTATGATTTGTCAGTTTGTGAAGCACCAATTTATTGCATTTGACTGAAAAATTGTCAAAACATAGCCAAATGAATTATTCACAGGTTTGTGAAGTAGGATTAGGTTAATTAAATTTTCACTTTTGCAAAAAGTTTGCAAATTTTTAGAAATCACAATTAAACCCTTCAAAAACTAAATAATATAACACTGTCACTCCTAGTTCAACACTGATACTCCTGTTATCCAAATGCAAAAAACATACAAGGTATTCTACACATAGATATTTCATTCATAAAGAGAAAAATCATGTTATGGTATCTTAGTACTGTAATAACTCACTTGTTCAAAACTAACACATTATCCTATATATGGAAGATGACAAATTATAATAATTAACTTAATATGCTAATGAGGATCTTGGATTTTGTCTTGCTAATTTCTAGAGGTGTTAAGAGATTAAATTGTTGGACATTTATTCAAGTTTATTAGAATTCTTAAGCATCAACCATGGATATTCTCAAGCCTCCTGCACCATTTTTTTTTGGATGAGTTATTGTCGAATAGATTGTTAAGCCTCCTAGCACTGTGCATAAATTACAATCTATATTTTATTTTGATTTTCATATAGTATGAATTTGTTTGTGCTTGTGGTCCATCTTCAGTTTTTGTCTACTGTAATAAATGATTTAATTTGCATTCTTAATAACTTGTGATTTTGTATGCATTGTATATGGAGATTGATATTTTTGCAGCAGCTACTACGATCTTAAAGACAGATCTTACTTATGACTGTGGGTAGATCTTGAATTTTGTTATTAATATGAGATATTTGTCTGTAAATAATTTTATTTGTTTTTGAACCATGAACATTTGTATGTACAAAATTATGATATATTTATTGATTAATGATACTTTGTTATTATTCTTGATGAATTTGTGAATGTATAATGGTTTTGTGAAGATTTAAGAACATTTGGATGGTTTGTAACGTTGAATATCTCGTTACGAATGTTTATGAATACATATATTGTGACTATTGAGTAATATTTGGATGATTTGTGAATATTGTGATGTATAATTAATGATTGTAATATCTTATTCATTATTAATTTTTAATGTAAGCAGCTTTATGAATAATAACATATTATTTTTGATATAGTTTGTTATATCCGTCACTAAATTTAGTGATGAATGTTTATATCCATCACTAAATTAGTGATGGAATATTTATTTCTGTCGTTAAATCAATCAGCAACTAAAATAATTACGACAATAAATTTCTGTCACTAGTCCATCGCTAAATCAATTTAGTGTCCGATTAGTGACAGAAATTTTGATCATTATTTATTGTTTTTCTTTTAGTGTCAACTACGATACATTGTAAAGTATTTTCTTCCAATAAAATGAAAAAAAAATTGAGATGTTGAACTGTCGGACCATCCACTATGAATATTTTCGGAATTTATTCTAATGATCGATAAAAAAAAATCATAGTACCAAATCAGTGACCTCACGATTAGTAAATTAATTACATACGATTATTTGAGTATCAAATATATCTCTAACAATCATTTAAAAAATTATATTAAATTTGTAGATATCTATAAATATGTCATGCAATAATCATTCTAGCCGCAGGCCACGACAAAACCCCCTAAAACTCACCCAATGTTTTAATTTTTTTTTTTTTTACTTAATTTCCTAGCTCCAACATTTGGAAGGCAAAGCCATTAATGCAAACTTAAAATAGGCCAGGGATTTCATTCGCCAGCACTTTTATATTTATTCGATAAATAATTAAATTTTCACAGGACAGCTTTATGATTAACAATGTAAATAGAATTGCATTAATGAAGAACAATCAATTTTCGAATACGGTAAATTTTTTGGATATCTATTTTTTTATTATATTAGTTTTGAATTCGACAAAATATTTATTATAATTTATTTTTCTCGTATTGACTATGAAATTGACTGATAGAGATGTTGAAATGTTAAAGATGAATGAATCATTTTGAAATGATAGATAAATAAAGAATTAATCGGATCGGAAAAAATTTAAATGTTAAATTAATTTTTAAAAAATAATATATATATATATATATATATATATATATATATATATATATATATATATATATATATATATTTCAAACTTACAGTCAGACAATTGGCTTGCTTCCCATGATGAGAGACAAGTAACTCACTACATTGATGGTAATTGATTATATTCCTGCTCGGACTCTATTATTTAAATGCATGCGGCCTCGGCCACTCCTTGTGATCGGCGCCGCCATGAACGGGGGAGGGCGCGGTGCGTCGCCGGCGGCTGACCTGGCGGCGCTGCGGCCCCACGTGTGCTCCTTCTGCGGCAGGGGGTTCCCGAGCCTGCAGTCCCTGGGCGGCCACATGACCACCCACCGCCGCGAGCTGGTGGAGCTCCGCCGCCAGCACGAGGCTTTCGTGGCCGACCAGCGCCGCGCCAAGCTGCAGGGCCTGTCGTCGCAGGACGGCGGAGAGTGCGACCGACGCAGTAGTCGGGGGATCACGATGGTGCCGCTCGCCCCGAACTACGAGTTCTGGGTGGACTACCGGAAGGGTAGCCGCCGGTCGCCGCCGGTCATCGATTTCATGGGCTTGGAGCATCAGCCGGTGCAAGTTTCTCCAGAGGTTCATTGCGTCGACGACTCTTGAGAATACTCTCGACGATTAGTTGTTTTTTTGTTTTTTTTTATAATTCAGATATTCAAGACGGTAACTCTTTGTAATTTATTTAGTTTCATTTCGGGCAATTTTATATATCGTAGAAAGAAGAGTAGAAGAATCATTTGTCTCATATATGTTTCGACTCGACTATGAATATATAGATAGATCATGATTCATGAAGATGTCGAGGTGGATGCCGAAAGAAACCCTAGAAATTAAGATCCAAGTGGATCGAATGCCGAAGTGGAAATATTTCTAGTGAATCTCTTCTAATGTTCAAGTAACTCGAGAGTGAAAGCAAAGACAATGTAGAAAAGGATCGGAGTGAGCGAGATTTCAAAATCTTTTTTACGGTCCGCCCCACCCGTCAAATAATTTAAGTGTATTGAATTGGAATTTTATCGATCTGTCATTTTGACGGATCTAAATGAATCAACCTGCATGAATTACGAATCTAAATGGGTCGGCCCGTGGCGAGCTCGGATTGATCCGCAAATTGAAAAATGTCAAAAGAAGATGAAACATATAAAAGTAAAATTGTTTTAGTTTTTTTTTTACTAATATTCTAATAGTGACAAAGTAAATTCTTCACAATCACAATATTTTTCTATCACATATACACCACAATAAATTAAGGACGGGAGAAGTTAGAGGAATTAACAAAAGAATCTTTGATATAAGTACTCTAATTTTTTTTTCTTATATATTTTTAATTGTTTTATATTATCTTGTCACTACTGTTCTAATTAATATAGGGAATGATCACATATCAAACTCAAATAATTATAAGGGTTGAAAAATCTCAATTGAATTTATATTTGGAGGAGTCAAAATTTGAATTTGCATATTATTAATATTTAAATATTTTAGAGCATTGAAAGAATCAAAACATCGGTACCCAATTTTATCGGTCGATAATTGGATCTTAATTATAAAATTTTAGTTGTTTCAAATAATATTTGCTTTTTTATCATGGTACCACATTCGCCTTACAGATCTTCGTCTCAAGCCCTCAACACCTCAGTAATTTTAGAATTTTTTTTTATAACTCGTGGATTGGCCCGCATATATAATTCACAAATCATCTTGGATTAGATTTGGTTGGAGATTTCTCAACTCGTCGAGATGACGAGTCGGCTCACTCCTCCCTCTAAAATGTTGGTTTTACAACGGATTGACACACATACTTCAAGTCTATCGAGTTAAAAATTTAAAAACAAATTTCATACCTTTGTGTGGTTCGATATAGTTTATTCAAAGCACTAACTACATCACGATTATATGATCTTGAAACCTTTCGATGTAGTAATAAAGTTTTAATTAGCATATGAAAATCGAAACCTTAGATGGTAATTAATGGAAGCTGATACGAGGAAATATACCTCTGACACATGGCAAAGTCAATTGAATAATCAAGCTGAGATGAAAGTTAAACTCAAATCAAACTCAAGTTTATCCATCCAAATCACAATCAAGCTCACTCATCTAAGTCACAACTATCCATTCAAGTCACGACCGAACTCTCCTATCTAAGTCATGGTTAAACTAATTCATTATAATAGAAGAAACAATCTCCGCATTTCTTTCTAAAGAAGAGCGTAGTCTTCAATTTTATCTCCATGAAAATACAATATCTGATTTTATCTCTATGAAAATACGATCTCCGATTTAATCTGGATGAAAACACAATCTTTGATTTTATCTCAATAACGGAACATCATTCTCTCTCTATAACAAAAGTAAAGGGAAGAAGGACAATGATCAACGTTGGAAGGGTTTTCGTCGAGATACACCTTTGGCTTCTTCTAATTTGTTTTCAAGTCTTTTAGACCTAAACTAATAGCTTGAAAATATAATCTTTGGAGAAGCCCGACCTCGCTAGACACGTAGACGATCAATCTCTCAAAATCACGTACACACCTAATATCCTAAAGCGCAAGTTACGCTCGACTTCTCAAAGTCACACATACATCCGAACTGTAAAAGCTCTATGAAAGGAAGCAGAATATACATCATATCAACACATTGAAGATTGATCCAATTTCTACTCGGTCGGTTGAAAAATACTCAACCGTGGAACTCTATTGAGTCATCTCACCCCTTGATCGATCTTGTAGCGAATCATAAACGTAATCAAATCAAATAATGCAGTTAGTTAAAATCTCATGCCTCTTCTTCTTTATCTCTCCCATCTGGCATAACCCTAGCAAATTTTGCAGGATTTAATCGAACTTATATTAGTTGTACTGTATCGAAGAACCTCGGTTAATTGTAATAGATTCGATACCTAAGTGAGTGTTCGACAAAATGTTAGTCTCTTCGGAACGACCCATTGGCTAGAACAGTTAGATGTTATTACAAGTGGATAAGAGTCGAATCTCGATATAGGATCTAAAACTTTCATCCGAACTCAGAAGTCCTTCGTTGTTTACGACCAACGAGTCAAGGGGCATGGCGTTCCCTCTCTCTCTTTCTATAATTTATCTTTCTTCATCATCATCGAGAAACTGACAGTGAAAGACAGACATTGAAAACGAATATAATCGTCTTTTGCTACAAATAAAATATTAGCTAGTTAAAAAGGGAATCAGTGTATAAATTTATTTTAAAAATGTAAATCAGAGATATATTATTTTGTTTCTACCATCACTTTGTTTTCTTTTTCCAAAGAAATTAGAAAACAAATTAAAATTAGTATGTATATATAATTTTGAAAACTATATTTTAAAAGAGAATATTGTTTAAAACTTATTTTCAACTGCCCATTTTCAATTTTCATTTTATGAAATTGAAAAAAAAAAAATCAATAGTCATAGTTCCTCAGGGACTATGATTATTTTTATACCTAGTTTAAGATTTGACTTTTTGAATGTTTGACTTTTGAATGACTGTCTATACAGCAACGTTCATGAAAAAGGAACAAGCGAGTCAAAAGTTAGAGGGGAATTAAAAAATGCCCCTTACATGTGTTTTAAGCTTTAGTTAACATATACTTCTGGTTCAAATTTTTATATATAATTTTAATTATTTAATTATTAGATTATCATACATAATTTCAAAATAAAAAAAAATATCTAATTTATTAATATGACGAACATATTTTATTATTTAGAAATCATTCAATATTTAAATCAAATAATATTAAATTATATAACTAAATAGGTTATCAATAATTATTTTAAACTAAACAAATAAAATTCAAAATATATTTTAAAAAAATTCAAAGGTCCTAAAAAGGATGTTCAATTTTGAGAAGAATATTAATCTAATATTTTATCTTATTTTTTTTTCAAAAATATTTTTATTCCAACGCTTATAATTATCCGACCGACAAATTAAAGGGAAATTGTCTTCCTCCATTTTTTTTTTTTCTTTTTTTGTGGACAATCTTTTTCATGTTAACCCACTGATAAATCTAAATCAAATCTTGACAATATTTTAGACTTTTTTCTCCTTTTGATGGATCTAAACGAATTAATACGTTGAGATCGGATTGATATGAGAATTAAAAAAATATAGAATATGTGAAAGCAAAATTATAGTAGTTTTTTAGATAAGTTCTTCGTAATTATAATTTTCTATTATATATACATCTCAAAAAATTAAGGGGAATGAACAAAATAAATCTTTGCTATAAATACTCTAATACTTTTTTCTTATATACTTCTAATAATTTTATATTATCTTTTCACTGCTATTCTAATTAATATAGGAAATGATGATGTATCAAAGTCAAACAATTATAAGAGTTGGATTTGGAGGAGTCAAAATTTAAATTTACAATATTTTAGATCATTAGAAGAATCAAAACATCGATATCTAATTTTATCGGTCGATAATTGAAACTTAATTATAAGATTTTAATTATTTCAAATAATATTTATTTTCTTATCATGGTATCCTATCCGCTTTACATATCTTCGCTTCAAGCTCTCAACGCTTCAGTAATTTTATAAATTTTTTTATGACTCATGGATTGATATGTCTAATTCACAATTCGTCTTGGGTTAGATTTGATTGGATATTTGTCAACTCGTCGTGATGACGGGTCAATCCACTCCTCCCTCCTAAATGTTGACTTTACAATGGATTAAATCGCTCCATTATGAATTAATCCGTTTGACAGCTCTTTCTCTATATATAAATAAGTGAGGACCATGTTTAATTACAAAGGTATGAAATTTGCTTTTAAATTTTCAACTCGATCCACTTGAAGCATGTCTGAATGAAAAAAAAAAATACATTATTTGTGATTGAATTATAATGTAAAGAATTAAAGAAAAATAATTTACAAAGATAAGACTAAACTCTTAACTCTAGCTAATCGTTAATAATGTTTTGTTATTGAACTTAATTCCAATATTAGCTATCTATGGACTATATATAGGCAATGTTCGATATAGTTTATTCGGAGCACTAACTACACGACGATTATATTATCTAGAAACCTTTCGATTTAGTTATGAATTTTCAGTTAGCATATGAAAATAGAAACCTTAAATGATAATGGAAGTTGATATGGAGGAAATATATCTCAGCAATGTGACAAAGTCAAGTGAATAATCAAATTGAGATGGAAGTCAAACTCAAATCAAACTCAAGCTCATTCATCCAAATCACGACCAAATTTGTCCATCCAAGTCACAACTACCCATCCAAGTCATGAACGAACTCTCCTATCTAAGTCACGGTTGAGCTCATTATGACAGAAGATACAATATCCGCGTTTCTCTCTAAAGAAGAGCACAATCTTCGATTTTAGATCTCCATGAAGATACAATCTCTGATTTTATCTCTATGAAAATACGATCTCCCATTTTATCTGTATGAAGACACGATCTCCGATTTTATCTCAATAATAGAGCGTCATTCTCTTTCTACAAAAAGAGTAAATGGAAGAGGGACAAACATCAAGTAATCTCGGGAGGAAAACTCTACTTTCTTTACTCTCTTCCTGACTTCAACATCAGAAGGGTTTTCGTCGAGATACACCTCGTCTTCTTTTAATTTATTTTCAAGTCTTTCATGTCTAAACTAATAGCTTAAAAATGTAATCTTTAGAGAAGCCCAACCTCGATAGACGCGTAGATGATTGATCTCTCAAAATCACGTACACGTCCATTCTCCTGAAGCGCAAGTCACTCTCGACTTTTCAAAGTCACACATACACTCGAACGACGTAAGCTCTATGAAAGGTAGCAAAATATACATCATATCAACACATTGAAAATCGATCTAATTTCTACTATTGAAAAATACTCGATTGTGAGTACTCTAGTGAGTAATTTCATCCCTCGATCTTGTATCGAATCATAAACATAATCAAATCAAATCATGTAAGTTAGTTAAAATCTCATACCTCTTCTTCTTTGTCTCTCCCATCGGATATAACCCTATCAATTTTTGCAATATTTAATTGAACTTATATTAGTCGTACTATTATAGGTGAGTATTCAACAAAATGTTAGTCCCTTTGAGACGACTCGTTGGCTAGAATAACGTAGATGCTGCTATATATGAACAAGAGTCGAATCTTGGCATGAGGGCTAAAACTCTCACTCGAACTCAGAAGTCCTTTACTATTTCTGGCTAACGAGTCAAGGGGCATAACGTCTCCTTGATTTATTTCCTTTCACCAACATCAAGAAATTGACCGTGAGAAATATTGAAGACGAGTATAATCATCTGTTGCTATAAATAAAATATTAGCTCAAAGGAAATTGACCGTGAAAAGTATTGAAGTCTATATATTTTGATAGACTTGAAAAAAATATTTGATTAATATATTAGCCAGTTAAAAAGGAAATCAGGGTATATATATATTTTTTAAAAATGTAAATCAGAGATCTAAGCGGTAATTTACCAAACAACGGTCTTGAAATTTAGAATTGCTCAAAAAGTGTCCCATACTTTCATATTTACCAAATAGCGCACTTAATTCCCTTTTTACCTTTCAGAAAATAACGCACTTAATTTCTGAATGTGGTATTGAGATTACAAATTCCAGCACCACAGTGGTGCAGATTTTTTTGACGGGAGGAGTAAAAAAGGAATTAAGTGCGTTATTTGATAAATATAAAAGTATGAGACATTTTTTGGACAATTATAAACTTCAAAAATATTATTTGATAAATCATCGTATATTCTTTTGTTTCTACCAATCACTTTGTTTTCCTTTCCAAAGAAGTTAGAAAGAATAATTAGAAAACAAATTAAAATTAGTCTGTATATATAAATTTGAAAACTATATTTTAAAAGAAAATGTTGAAAACTTATTTTCAACTGCCCATTTTCAATTTTCATTTTATGAAATTGAAAAAAAAAATTCAATAGTCATAGTTCCTCAGGGACTATGATTATTTTTATACCTAGTTTAAGATTTGACTTTTTGAACGTTTGACTTTTGAATGACTATCAAGAAAAAGGAACAAGCGAGTCAAATTTTAAAGGGGAAATTTAAAAATGCCTCATGTTTTTAAAGCTTTAGTAACAAGGTATTTTTGGTTCAAATTTTTAGATATAATTTTGATTATTTAATTATTAGATTGTCATACATAATTTCGAAATTAAAAAAATTACTTTATTTAATTTATCAATGTGACGAATATATTTTATTATTTAGAAATCATTCAATATTTGAATCAAATAATATTAAATTATATAACTAAATAATTATATTGAACCAAACAAATAAAATCCAAAATATATTTAAAAAAATTCAAAGGTCCTAAAAAGGATGTCCAATTTTGAGAAGAATATTAATATAATATTTTATCTTATTTTTTTTCCAAAAATATTTTTATTCCAACGCTTATAATTATCCGACCGACAAATTAAAGGGAAATTGTCTTCATCCTTTTTTTTTTTTTTTTTTTTTTTGTGGACAATCTTTTTCTTGTAACCCACTGATAAATCTGAATCAAACCTTGACATTTTAGATTCCGTGTCTGGGTGGCTTCCTCCACTTACATGACTAATCAGGGTGGACATTTGACCGCAATTAACTAGATTTAGCGATGAGATTTTAGCTATATTTAGCAAAAATATATCTATAAAGGGACTCCTCCAATCGAAAGAAGACACGTAGTCCGCACGGCTTAGTAAGGAGACGCAGCAGGCGACACAATCTAATAGCGTCGATCTACAGTTGGATAGCGTGCCGACGTGGATTCGATCCGGTCGGTGCGCGGACGGAACGCGGTGACGACCGATTCCGTCGGCGGCGAGATGCGGACCCACGAGTAGACTTTGTCGAGTGGGCGCCTACCGAGGGTACGAGATGAGATACGCCGCCGAGAACGACGGCGAAGGGGGGTGTGGGGCGCGTGCTCGTGCCGTCGCTGCAACTGCTTGTCGTCCGTGACCACTCGCTTCCTCGCCCGTGGAGACGACGACTTTGAGAACAATAAACAATTACGCTATCAAGGAAATCAAGGTGAGATCGGGAGCTTTTTAAAACTATTTTTCGCGGTGGTCCAGGAGAGCAAGTGGAGTTCCTCGGAGATTTAGTAAGCGGAGGCGGAGGAGAGATTTTGATTATTATTATTTTTTCTCTGTATATAATTTGTTTCTGTTTAATTTTTCACTTTTTTCGATAGATTCGTGGAGATCGGCGTTGTTATTTTTGCTTTGGAATCGAGGATTCGGCATAAAAATTGGTTCTTGGAAGTGCAAAGTGATGTATCGATCGCCGTCGACGCAGCCGGAGAAGCACTGCCAGGAGCAGCTGATGAGCTCCGGCGGTCTCCTGCGCTACCGATCGGCTCCGACCTCCCTGCTCGGAGAACTCTGCGAGGACTTCCTGCCTGTGAGGTCCTCGTATCCGGAGACGGCCGCAGACGTCGCCATACTCGATGGATTCTTAGCGCAGGATGTCCAGATCCGCGACGACGTGCCTCCCGGAGGCGGTGGCGCGGCCACAGGGCAGCGCGCGCCTCAGTTCACTGCGCGGGCTTTACCGGAGCGGAGCGGGGCTCTGTTCTCCCCTGCTTCGCAGCAGATGATGATGCTCCACTCTCAGCAAAACCAGCAGCAGCAGCAGCAACTGGCGAGGAAGATGGAGCACATGAACAACAGCGGCGGCGGTAGCCTGGCCGCCGTCGCTTCCGCCTCCTCAAATCTCGTAAGGCACAGCAGCTCCCCCGCCGGACTTTTCTCTCATCTCAATTCGGATCTTGGTACCAAAATTCCTCCTTTTTTGCTCAGAATTCTTGCATTCCATGCTCGACGACCACGAGTAAACCAAAAATCTTCTTTCCCGAAGGATATCCAAACAGAACACAGATTCAAATCGCCGAGGCCGTCATCGCCGGCAGCAGCTCCGACGAGAGCAGCGGTTACATGCCGGGACTTCCACCGACCAACTGGGAGAACCCATCGCGAGGAAGGAACATAGTCGACGATCTTAATCCGACAGAACTCGAGCTGAGCAATCGCATCCCACCTCTGACCCATCCGTTCAGCTTTCCGCCGAAGCCCTCGCCGGAAACGGCTGCCGTGGAGAACTACTTGCACTTCCACGACTCAGTTCCATGCAAGCTTCGAGCTAAACGAGGTTGCGCAACTCATCCTCGAAGTATAGCCGAGAGGGTACTCAAATCCCATAACCAAGCTCGAGTTCCTCTAATGGATTCTAGAAAAAAAAATTGAAAATTCAGGAATTCTCAGGTGAGGAGGACTCGAATCAGCGAAAGAATAAAGAAGCTGCAGGAACTAGTCCCGAATATGGACACGGTATTTACTCGCTTATACACCACTTTTAACTGGTTTTTTTTAGGGTTCTTAGTTCTTGCTTCTCTGGCAGCAAACCAACACTGCCGACATGTTAGATTTGTCCATCAGCTACATCAAAGATCTGCAAAAACAAGTTCAGGTAATTCTCATCTGCAACTGTTTTTCGAGTTAAGCGCATTGCTACTGATCATCTGTTTTGTTCATTTTTCTTTTGATTACGAAGACACTTTCGGAGAGCCGATCAAGCTGCACCTGTTCATCTGGCAATCGAGCAGAAGAGGAATGAGAAGGTGCCCGTGCAACAGAAGAACAAACCCTAAACATTCGCCATGTTCTAGCTTTCCTAGCTACTCGAGTGATTAATTGAATGATTACGGACAGGGACGGATTGACATTGAAATTGGACCGAACTATTATCTTTGAGCTGAGTTAATAATTGAAGTTGAATTTGTCTAAATATGCAATATTTGTAGAGTCTAAATCAAAATTTAATATTTGTAAATTAAAAAAAAAGTTTTAGCTCAAGACAATCCCTATATAAATCCGTCTCTGATTATATAAAAAGGAATTTATCTTGTTTTTTTTTATAGCTTTCGCTTTCTTTTGTTTGTGTGTGTGTTTAAATTAGAGTGGAAGCAGTTGATGTATCTCGATCTTTCTGTGTCTTAATGAAAACAAAAGGTAGTGATTGGAGCTTGCAATGATCGAAACATCTCACGAGAGTTCATTGTGTAAAAGGTAATGGTTTATTTCAGACGATCTTCATCGTTGGATCCACAATTAAATAAAAAAAAAATCATAATCAATTGTATTATACGTGGCACAATAAAAAATAGGTACTACATGTGATATCGCTTATAAGATAACGAATAATCTTCGCATGAACGCGAATGTAATGCCTCTTACACTAATTACTAGTCTTAAGTCAAGCTGCCTAGTGATTTATCTCTTACGATGGTTCGAATAGGTGATAAGTAGTAGATTGATCGATTAGATTCCAACCTTTTATATCATAAATACTCTGGATCATAGAAGATTGATCCTTGACTAATAAACTATTTATCAAGTCATTGATACGGATAATATCCAAATACTAAATACGCTCTCTATATGATCCATATAAATAAAAATAAGTTATTTTTGAAAAGACCAAAGAAATAACTTTTTTTTCTTCCATAAAGAATTCTTTTAATAATCCCGAACTTAATCTTTGTAAAACACTGTGTGCTAAACTTTTTATGTTTACGAGCCAAAGTTCTTATACATGAAATGCTCACTTTGTATAAATCTACACGGTATTAGCCATCAATTAAAATAATTATGTTTTTATCATACATTTTTATTAGTTGACTAAAAGTCATTACTGATAAAATTTAACATCACCTTTCAATTTTCACAATTTTAAAATTATAATTTGGAGTCATCTTTAGCAATTGATGGTTGAAATGTATCAATCTATTTAATTTATCTGACTATATTAAATTTTTTAATTTGAGATTCAAAATCAAATTAATTAATATTTAAAACAAATTAAATTAAAATTTTGAATTAATCGAATCCGACTTTAAATTTTGATCCGCTGAATCAGCTTATTCGATTCAATGGACATGAGCTGCATCGCACAGTGACAACAAAATGCTCGGGAGCATGTGATAAAGCATAGCAATATTTCACAAATTAGCATTTTATTGAGATAAATTCACTTTTGAATTTTGAAAAAACTTAACTTAAATAGATGAGTTTAAATCGTATGCGAATCAAAAATTTATCTTTTTCGAGCGGAGTACATCTTCAACGTCGAATTTATCTTACAGAGACGATACAATTGCATCGTCAAACTTAACTGTTGAATCGTGAACATTTTCTTGATTTATTCTGATGATCGATAGAGCATATTTCATTTAGGAGTTACTTAACACTCCGTCAGAAATCCATAGAGTTTGATCGATTATTCTCAATATTAATCAAATCTTCGAATATACATGTAGCAAAAAATGCAATATTACATTCACCCCGTGCTCCTTACCACTAATTTCTCTGTGATGTTGAAAGAAGATAAATCACAATAGATTTTGCCTTTTGACACGTTGACAAAAAATAACGGAAGATTTTTAAGTCCGAATGAAATTTTAAATTTCACATCGAAATTTGATTCATGTTTATTTATAATAATAATTATACTGTTTTAGTTAACGGACCATTCCAAAAAAAAAATCTTCGAATATACCATGCTATAAAAAAATATAATCATTTAAAAATAAAGTAGGAAAGCGTGATATCACATAATTCACAAGTTTGTGTCGTAAATTATATTGGTTATTTTTTTAAAAAGAATTACAAAAAAAAAATAATTGAGAAAACGAGCATCCCAAAATTATGTGTGATATGATAAAATTTCCTACATTTGGCAACAAATAGAATTGCCTATATCGGCAACGTTACACTTTGGGAAAATACATCCCGATGCCACTTGGACGAATCCAAGCCGCTCGATTTCATTCGAAAGTCCAGATCGAAAGGCTTCGAGGATCGATCGGCGGTGATGTCACCGACTTTCGTCGAGCGACCACCGATCGCCGTCCACGCGTCCACTAGGAAAGTGGCTTATTAAACACCAACGCCTCTCTCTGTCTTTGGGAACAAATACAAAAAGTGACGCCTTCTCCGGCCTCACTTGTTCCATTGCGGATCGCGTCGCATAGGTACGCTGCTCTCGGCTTCTCCGTCCATTGTGGATGCGATCGGAGCACGGAAGAGGGATCCGCCTCCCCTTCCAGGAACGCTCGATCTCGCTTTTGATTTGGTCACTGTCCTTCCTGCGATTTCGGTGTTAAGGGCGATCCTTGATGTCTGTTTCATAGTTTTCATGCATTTCTATTCGTCTGTTTTTAATTCGTCAATGACGTATTGTTCTCAGCTAGATTGGATCATTCTCTAACTGCTCCCTTTTGGTAGTATTGAAATCTCGTTTTTTTCTTTGTGGTTTCGATGGAAATTAGGTATTGAGGTTTCGTTGCAGCATTTCCTATTTGTTTTGATTTGTGTTAAGTTCTTATAAAGCTTCGACTCGATTTGGATCTTACAGCTACGGAAACTGGCATAGGTTGCTTTGAAGGTAGAGGATATTCTTTCGTTGCAATCATGTGGATGTTTAAACAATTTGGGAGCAAAGAACCCGTTGGTCTCGAAGGACGAACGATGGATGTTGGTAATGTGAAGATCTATGTTCGAAATGTCATTGCAGAAGGAGGGTTTTCATGTGTGTATATCGCGCAAGATGTTATGCAGTCATCGAAGGAGTATGCCCTGAAGCATATGATTTGCAATGATAGCGAGTCGCTTGATCTTGTGTTGAAGGAGATCTCTGTGATGAAGGTTCTGAAAGGACACCCGAACGTTGTGACTCTGGTGGCGCACACCATATTGGACATGGGTCGGAGGAAGGAGGCATTGCTTGTCATGGAATTCTGTGCCAAGTCGCTGGTAACTGTTCTGGAGAACAGAGGGGCTGCATACTTCGAGGAGAAACAGATCCTCTTAATCTTTAGAGATGTTTGCAATGCAGTGCATGCCATGCATTCTCAGTCACCACCCATCGCCCACAGGTACGCAAGTAGATAACTACCACATTTCCCCCCCTCCATTTTCTCTCACAGCTGTACTGATTTATCCATCTTCTATTTGCGTTATGTTACCTACCGGCCAAAAGTATGGATTGTCGTGTGACTACTGGACAAGGTTTTAAGACTTCAAATGAAGATGTTTTTCTCTTTCAAAATTTGAAATGTACAATGGTCATGCATCGATTTCTCTCCCTTCTTCCAATTAGCTCGGATAGCGGCCCGTTTATCTTTTAGTCAATCAGCTTCTCAGGATCTTTTTATCGACCCCTACAGGGATTTGAAAGCTGAAAATGTGCTGTTGGGAGCTGACGGAGCTTGGAAGATATGTGATTTTGGTAGTACTTCAACTAATCACAAGTGCTTTGACAAGCCAGAGGAGATGGGAATTGAAGAAGACAATATCAGGAAACACACAACCCCAGCATACAGAGCCCCTGAGGTTTTGTTGAAGAGTTGCTTCAGTTCTAAATGCATTAGAAGAATGATTTTACAATTTGTTAACGAAATTGTTAGTTTGACTCTTTCTCTTACCTGATGCAGATGTGGGATCTTTTTAGAAGGGAGGTTATAAGTGAGAAAGTTGACATATGGGTTAGTAATCTGAAAAATCTCAGTTTTTCATGAATCAGAGCTTCCGCATTTTCCATTTTTTATGATTTTACATAAAGTTCCATGTCCCTTGTTAGCTCGATTATTAATTTTTTAAAATGTGTTTGATATATAATTCTCTATGTGATAAGTTAGAAGGGAGCTTTGACACAACGATAAAGTTATTGTCCAGTGATAAAAAAGTCACGGGTTCAAATTCTGGAAACAACCTCTTGCAAAAAAGTAAGATAAGACTGTATACAATGGATTCCTTCTTCGGTACCCTACGTGACGGGAGCTTTATGCACTGGATTTTTTTTTTTTTTTTTTTTTTTTTAATGTTGTAAGTTACTTTCTTTTAACGTTGTGGCCAGCAATATTCGACACAACAAAATGACATCACATGACACCAAGTTACAGTGGAGAATTGACAAGACATGATCTGTTTTATAAAAAAAATTCTGATCAAATTAGACATTTTTTTTACATCAACTAAAGTAATTTTAGAAAGTTTAACTAATTTTACTTCATATATAATATTTTTAAACGTTAACTAGTTTTATACTACGACATGACTTTATATCAGAACAAATTACACAATGGAATTACACGAGTTGTCAGATCAATCAGATTTGCAGATATTAAATTATTTCTACATATTAATCTTTGAAAAATCTAAGTAGTGCTTGAATATAATTTGGTTCTCATTTCCAATTAAATAAATAGAGGATCAGATTTATCTCTCGTCTACTAACAGTTGACATGTTGAATTATTTGATTCATTCCATTAAACCTCTGTACAATATACTGTTTTATAATAATACTTAATTACATATAAGACTTATTAGCAATTGTTGCTTTACAGTAAATTAGTTTAGTTACTTGAAGATCTTGATTAGCAACGATAAAACGAAATAAAATTTATTTAAATATAGAAGATATATAGTAGGGGATAAAGTCCAATGACATACGAGGATCTATATAACCGACACTATCTAGTGAGATAAAATTTGATTGTTATTGTTGTACACGAAGATCTTACAAGTCACAAAGCACAGTATATCAGTTTGATAGTCCTGAGTCTAGGTTAATTCTTGATATATGTTTTAAAGAAGGTTGAAATAAACAAAATATCTCAAAAGTTGAAAAAAGAAAAGCTCTTTGGCATACAACCACCGCCAATATTTCATGCATTAGATGGAAATTAATGAAGGTGTCAAACAATTCTACACCATTTCCTGAAGTTGTGAAAAGAAAGAAAAGACTGGAACTGAGTGGTTATTATTATTGCTTCTAATTGAGAGGAAATTTCTGTGGATTCAGTTACTTCAGTTGATAAAACTATGGCCAAGATAATGTTCACTTCTTTCAGGCTCTTGGATGCCTTTTATACCGAATTTGCTACCTTAAATCTGCGTTTGATGGTGAATCGAAGCTTCAAGTTCTGAATGGAAACTATCGGATACCTGACATGCCAAAGTACAACCCTTCTCTAACCTGCCTGATAAAGGACATGCTTGAAGATTCTCCAAACACCAGACCAGATATCTTGCAGGCAAGGGCTTTGCTTGATTGGTCATTCATCTCCATCAATCTAGGTTAGTTATAGATTGCTGCATATGCAGTAACCTTAGAGCTGCAATGTCTTAATTTCCTTATTATTGATCATCCATTTTCTCAGCAGGTGTGGCTTCATGTTAATGAACTTCTCCCAGTGGAATTGCGGAAGAATTTACCTGATGGCTATTCTGGAGCTTTACCTATGCACCGTTCTGTTTCAAATTCACAAAAACAAGGTGAAATTTTACTTCAAACTTCTTAAGTACACGTTCATATCAAGAAAGAACTATTTTCTTCAACTGTGGAACAGGTACGCCCAACATTTCATGCTTTGTTGTTTGTGAATGGCAAATGAGTCATATGCAGTCGGTAGGTATATAATATCTCTGTTGTTCTTTTTCAAATATGTAATAATTACCAAGACAACTAACCCATTAATTTTGTTGGCCCAACTACTAGCCAAATTGGTGAGATTTAAAATTTGTTTGAACATCTAAGCTTATACTTAGCTCAGCCCCAGTTCTTCTGTAAATTTAGTTAATGCTAATTAAGGCTTGACATTCTTGTTGAGGCTGAAAGTCCAATTGATAGCTCAAAATCATCATTGAACATCAACATATGAGGTTCAAGCACACAATCCTTTCCAAATGGCTCATGTGTTTAAACTTATGCCCCCTATGTTATCAAACCTCGTTGACAAAATCGGTGGATAGTTAACCCAAGTTGGATCAACATCAACAATTGTCGATCTGATTTTCTGTGAGAAGTCGGTATTTCAAAATGACTGAGAAGTCTAGGGAAAAAAAACTAGAGATTCAAAGAAATTATTTAGAAGTTAGATGATTACTTGAGAAAATTGATAGAAAACATAAAATTTTGTCAAATTGAGAGTAGAAACGGATGAAACCAAGATAATATGTGGTCCAATTGAGACGACTTTGAAAATTTTTGCTGATTTAACCTTTCCTTTTATCCCCACTCTATGCTTAGATGATTTTTATCGAAGGAGAGTTGTCATCCTCTTGATTTTCTTAACCTTACTACATCACAAGATCAAGAATTTCTGACTCAAGATTGACCACAAGATCACGAACTACTAACTCAAGATTCATCACGAGATCAGGAGTTACTAACTCTGAGATTCCTCACAAGATAAAAAATCACTGTTTCGGTCTTTCTATCGCTTCTTATACTTGATCTCTCACTCATACCTCACTCACTCTTGATGGAGTAAGGTTATTGTAGATCCAAAGAGGCTATTATGGATCAAGATAGATGTGGATCGAGAGAACAAATAATTTATCTCAAGTAACAACAAATTCCTAAACTTCCTAAACTGCTCTTTATTCAACTAAAAACCTAGTTGGGACTGACTAAACCTTTTTATTTTAAAAATGTTGACAATACGATGTGATTCAGTTATTTATACTAAATGTATGATCTTATCATTGGTTGTAAACTATTCTTTATTATTCATTAATCTTAAGTTAGTAAATATAATGGTATTTGTATATAACATTATTCATAATTGTAGATCTAGAGAGGCTATTATGGATCAAGAGAAATTAATGTGAATCAATAAAACAAATAATTTCTCTTAATCAACAACAAATTTCTAAACTGGTCTTTGTTTAACTAAAAGCCTACTTCGATACTCGACTAAACCTTTTTATTTTAAAAAATATTAATAATATGATGGGATTGAATTATTTGCGGCAAATTCATATTTCTCAAAGGGCATGTTTCTTTCCCAAAATACCCTTTTCATTAAAAATACACAAATTCTTTCACCGCATGACTCGACTGTGCAGCAACCCTAATGGTGTGACCCAACCACTTACCCTAATTGCACAGTGGCCCTGACTAGGCGACTTGGTCACATAGTGGCTATAGTGAGGCAACCTAGACACCGACAACCCTTGGTCGAACAATCCAAATGCATGGTGGCCTTTGCCGAGAGACTTGGTTGTGCAGTGGCCTTAGCCAAGCGACCCAACGTGTGCAATGAACTTGGCGACTTGCCACTTGCGGCGGACCGCATAGCAAATCTCGATGCTTGGCCAAGCCTGTTGCATGGGTAGGTCGAGCAGCTAGGTCGCTCGGCAAGCATGTCGTGCAACTAGGTTCGTTGCATGACTGAGCGACCATGGGGACTAGGGCGACCATGGGTTTTGGCTGTTTGGCCAAGGCTATTGCATAGTTGGGTCACACAGCTAGGGTCGCTGCAAGCGGCCAGGTTGCCCAACCAAGGTTGCTATGCGGCCGGGTTATTTTTTATTTTTATTTTTTAATGAAAAGAGTATTTTGGAAAAGAAGTGCTTGCTTTGGAAAATATGAAAGCGTGGTACGCCTTTTGTAAAATTCTGAACTTTAAGTGCACCTTTTGGGGATTTGCCGAATTATTTGTATTAAAAGTATGTTCTTATTATTGTTGTTATCTATCTTTTGTTATTCATTAATCTTAAATTAGTAAATATGATATTATTTGTATATGACATCATTAAGAATTGGACATGTAGTGACATATAATAGAAACTTCTTTTTCAGATTTTAGAACATCTCATGTAATTTCATATATGATATGATTTTATTATATCTTTCTTTTTTTTTTTTCCAATTTCACAGATTCTACCAACCCAATGCAATCAATAGTTAGGTCCTTTGACTAATTTATCTTGATCCCAATATTGATTTTGACAAGTTTGTTATAAAAATACCACAACCTACCAAATGAAAGCATTGTCCCATAGCTTGTTAGGTCTAACCACTAGCCTAATATGTTTGTCACTCATCTATGCCTATATACCTTTTTCATTGGTCCTCATCTTTTTGCACCAAACTAAATTTTGGAGTCAATAAGAGGGGAGCCTTAGTGCAATGGTAAGGTTGTCTTGTGACCAAGAGATCATGAGTTCAAATCCTGAAAATAACCTCTTGCAAAAAGCAAGATAAGATTGTATACAATGGATCATTCTTCGGGACCCCACATGGTGGGAGCTTCGTGCACCGGATTGCTTTTTTAAATTTGGGAGTCAAAGATCGTTTGTTCCTCAAAACCTCCATTACCTCTTACAAATGCATCTGGGAGAGAAAAAAAAAAGCACTAGCAAGTATTACCATCTTGCTGTGTAATTCTGGGGAAAATTAAGGGATTTTTCTAGTCAAAACTAACATTTGTTTTCTTGAGGATTTCAAGGAAAAGCTTACATGTTTTTTTTTCTTTGTGGGTGCAATGTAAAAAGTTCTCGTATGCTAAATATCTTCCTGCATCCCAATGATACAACGTGCAAGCACTCTTGGGCAGTGTTATGCATTGAATAGAACATTACACTTGTAATGATGTATTTCCAAATAGGCACTATATTTATTTGAATTTTGTAGATTTTAACTTATGCTTTACTTTGAAATTGCGTGATATGTTTTTACCTACAGGAGTTCCACAAAAACATTCGATGCCCAAAAGGAGCCCTCCAAATCCACCTTCATCACAAGAATCTGAGGTCCATCATATCAAGTCTGATCAACAAGATTTAAAGAAAGGAGGAGCGATTGGTTCATTTTGGACCACTGAACATGCAAAGGGTGCAGCGGGTTCAAATCAAAGCGTCCCTTCATCTGATCAACCAGCAAAACAAGCAGTACCGAAGCAAAATCAAGATAACGTTGCAAGGCAAGGTAGCCCTCCCACAGAAAGACATGTCCATCTGCATCAGTCCGGCAAAAGTGAGCAAGGTGAGGTGGCAAACTTTTTTGACGATGAGCATAGTTCTCCGACAAAGGTTGCCAGCTTTTGAGAACGAGACATTCAATCCTTTTGTTGCTGATTTTGATACTAACTTGCACTCTATGAATACAGATAACCATGATAAATCAATGAAAAGAGATCTAGAAGCTGAAGTTGATCGCCTAAAAGCACAGCTGAAGCAGGCCAACTTGGAGAAAGCAGAAATCACCTCCAAGTATGAAAAGCTGTCAGCGATCTGCCGCTCTCAGCAACAAGATATAGAGAAACTGAAGCATTCTCTTGCAGCAGTAGACTCATCGCCGCCACGTAAAGATATCCACAGATGTGCAGCTGTGGTAAGAATTGGTTTTGTTAGAAGTACACTCATTTCAAATGGAAGTTCTCCAAACGATTTCACTAACCTTCAACGCTCCTTGTTGTTACTCTGCCTATCAGCCAAGCGAGAAGATTGAAGGAACTGTCTGGGAACTCCAGGAAGGCATGGTGACCAACCCATGCCCGTTGAACAAGTCAGAGCCTAAGCCATGGAACGCCTTTGAAGAAGAACCTAAAGTTCAGACGGCGCCCAGACCTGCTTTGTCTTCTAGGTCGACTAATGAACACTCCAGAGATTTGCTGAGCTTCAATTTGGAAAGTCTTGTTCAATCTGGTTCACAAGTGTCCTGGACTACTGGTCAAGGCAACTCTTCCCAGAGGTTTAACAGCAGGACAACCAAGAAAACAGGTTTTGACCAGCCTGCAGGATGGGCTGGATTTTGAAACGCTTTCTAAAGCAACGCTGGTATACTGCATATTTTTTTCATACGGCATTTAGCACGGTTGGCACTGCAAGGAGCTGTTTATTCCCAGTATGATATTTTGTGTTCCCCTTTCCAGTTACAAACTGTTTGATGTGTATGCCTTTGACTATTGGGCGGATTTAATAGTTTGATTCTCTACATTATCAATACTACGTGATCTACATCATAATTTTTTTTTTTTTTGTGGAACAACCTATTTTCTTCACGATCTCTCTCGTGGCATTTCTTTTTCTGCATTTGCTATATTGCAGTAGCCTGTTAATTTCATAGAATGTGATTCAACTAAATTCTTAGGTTGGAAGTTGTAATTTATCAACTAGTAATATTTTTTAAAAATAATCTTAGATTTGTATGTTGGACATTTATGGAATCGGATGTTCACCTAGAATTAGTTGGAGTGGGAAGTCATATTTGCATTTTATTGAACCTATCCTTTCCCCAATTAATGTTCAATAGTCTTTGCATACGTGGAGAGATGGGAAAGATGCATGAATCTTCAATCATTTTGTATCATCTTCATTGAACGGTAGAAAACAATAATTGTGTGCCTACCACCCTAACAAATATACTCAACACCTCCAAAATGGCCTTAGGAAAATTTAATGAAAATGTCTTTTAAAAAATTTATAATTAAAAGGTCTTGTACTTTAAGTTTTAAATATTTAAGATGATGTTACGTAAACGGATGAAAAGATTGAGAGAGATATTTTATATAATGGTTAAAATGAAAGAGAGTATTAGATGTTCTTTTGTGAATGTAAAGTATTTTTAAAATTTTAAAAAAAGTTTTACAAAATGATAATTAAATATACTATATTATATAGAGCTGCATGTTGATTATGAATTGAACACATGAATAGAATATAAGAGTTGCAGAGATAAAAATGTTAAAATGAATATGTGAATATACGCGGATAGATAAAATAAGAAATGAGAATATTAAAGTGAAAGTTAGAGTTGTATCTATTAAAATAAAATTCTGAAAGACACTTTTAAAATGATATAAACATATATTTAATTAGACAATCGATAAATGCTCTAGTTATATAATATGAAATTATTATAAATATGTAAATCAAATGAGAAAAAGAAAGATAAAAAAATTTAGGCAGAAAAGATAAAATAAAATAAAATATATTTAAATAGAGTCCAATGATATAAGAGAATCTATATATTTAATCGATCTCACCTAATTTTATTCGATTGTTAGAGTTTTTTTTTTGTTAAGGTTTAATCGGAGAGCTTTTTAAGTAATTATTATTATAATTTTAATAATAATTACTAAATTTAAATGAAACTATAATATTTTAATAAATTGAATAAGAATTTTCAGTTTCACTGAATTATACTTTCAATTTCAAAAATAAATCTAATACGCTATTTTTTAACACATCAGTTAACAATTAAAATATTCAAAAAATAATCTGCATGCTAATTTATTAAGAAAATCGTACAATGTGTTAATTTGTCGATACGAAAAACACATCGTAACGGATATATTGGAAACATTTTTTATAGCTAAATTTTAGGTTACTATTATTATTATTATTTTCCTTTTTTTATCATCAAATTCTAATTACTAATTAGGGTAGCTCAACGTGGACCTCGATCGAGTTAGCTGTCAAAATTTGCCTGACTTAGCAAGGACTTTGAAAGAGGCGGCGTCCCGCGTGGACTCCACGGCAGTCAACGCACTCAAACTAATTCCCTTTCTCTCCAAGTAAACCGGGAACCCTCTCAAGGTCAGGGGGCGGCGCCTTAACAGTCATGCCCTTTCAAAACACTTCGCAGTCTCGCTGTTTCCTTTCCCTTCGGATCCAATTCCGGATCTCAAACAAGCTATTTAAGCGGCGCGAGAGGGCTTTGTTCTCGGGTCCGCCTTCTCCTCCTCCTCCTCCGACCTTGCCTCCTGCCACCGCCGCTCTCGCTCCCGGCCTCTGTCGACTCCGGGATCCTCCCGGCATTCTCGCCTCCCTCTCCGATTCGCCGCCGGAGGTCGCTTCAATTCTTCTCTGGAGCTCGGAGTTGGCGGATTGGGGTTTCTTCCTCTCTGCTCTTCTTGGCAGCTGCTTCCGTGGTTTGGGAGGTCCGTCAATTCGGATCTACCTCGGCGTGCGAGTCTGGCTATGGATTACGGCCCCACGGATAGCAGCGGTGAGTCGCATTTGCACATTTCGTGTCGGGATTGGATCGGTCGGTTGTTTAGGTTTTGGAGCGTGGATTCTCGTAAAGATCATTATTTTTTTTTCGGGGTACACAGGAAACGAGCTGAAGTAGCTACCGGTAAGCTTGCGGTAGAAATAGAATGGGTTGAAAACCTTTCGCTTGGATGGGGGCTCGGGTATAAGGTTTTCGGTTTCATCAAATTTTCGATAAAATATTCTCCTATGGCGCTTTAGCTGCTGGAAAAGGAGGTTATGTGCTTTTGACACATCGGCATACCTCCGGACCTTCTCAGTCATCATGATCATGATCATGATCATCATCTTCGAGTTGTGTTTGTCCTAAGTATTTAGGATCAGCTACGGATCTTCTCATTTTACTGAAATCTATTCATTATAAGTAGAATTCACATCAATTCAACTTTTACTACATTAACAAAGTTTTTTTTCTCTCTCCCTTATTACCTAGTCACTTCTTCCATTCTAATTGATTCAACACTTCTAACTATTGAATCTACTGCGCGCCTTTAAATATGGCCATACCTTCTCAACTTATTTTTTTTATTATCTATTTGAGTTATACTGAATTGCTTCTTGATAGTAGTATTTTTTGTTTTTTTTTCTTTGACATTCAACATACATGATTATTTTTCCCATAACGGCTTAATCACTCTTATGATTTCTTTTACATTAAACTTGATTCAGATTCTTTGGCTGTTATGCTTCCACTTAGCTTCATGCATGCGTAATTGTTTGTTCCAATCCTTACGTGTACAGCGTGGCGAACTTAAACCCTATGGAAATCAAGTTAAGTTGTATAAACCCTTTGGAACCTAAACCCACTTACATGGTCTCATCTAATGCAAGATACTTGTCCTTCCATTAATAGAGATTCTAACTAATAAGACATTAATAGAAATATTGTTACTAGCAAAATGGATTAGAAGTTCAGTGTTATATTTTGTTGAGTTATTTTTATATTTTCCTAGCTAATTTCTAATCCAGCACGAATGCCAGCATTTCAATCCTTGTCCCGCACTCCCTATTTTTTCTTTATTATCCTGCCTTCGAGGCTTACTATGTTAGCTAAGATTGCATGTAACGTATTTTCATGTGTAGATGCAATCATTAGTTTTCAAATTCCCTTTTGATATTTGAACATCATGCTAAATACTTTCTAAGAATGGAAGTTTGTCAGAATATATAGCTCCTGTCAACCATTTCTCGAGTCATCATTCATCATTTGCAGGCTTCTATTGTAATTTGATTATTTCATGTACACTGCAGGAACTGATGATGACCTTCCTCCATATCTTCAAAATTGTGGTGCAGCTGCACGACCTGTGGCTGGTGGTGGAAAATCTAACGTTGGTGCCCTTCCTCCCTCTATGGTACAGAATGATATGGAGAGCCTAATACATCAAATTGAGCAGGAAGCATACTGTTCTGTTCTTCGGGCATTTAAGGCCCAATCAGATGCTATTACTTGGGTATTTATCAAGATGCATATAATAAGTTTTCCTTATTTAACAGTCGGTTCTTAAGGTTGATTTAACAGATATATTTATGCAGGAGAAGGAAGGTCTAATTACTGAATTGAGGAAAGAGCTGAGGTTAACTAATGAGGAACACAGAGAACTATTGCACAGAGTTAATGCTGATGATAATATTAGGCGTATTAGGTCTGTCTTCAAAAGAAAATGTCACAGTGATTTTCTTAAACCTTTGTGGAGGAATATTAACTAATTAGCTTGGCACAATTTTAGATTTGATTTTCATTCCCACCAAATTAGCTATATATATACATATGGGAAAAGGTATGTTCAACAAGTATCCTTATAATTTTAATGCTAACTATGCATTTTACCTTCAATAAAAATAGTCAAGAAACTCAACAACGGTGAACTTTCATATGTGCACAACGTCATGTGAGCTCAATAGTTTCTTTGATATTAATGTGCATCTTTACATTAAGCTTAGCCACTAAACACATCAATTAGAAGAGAAAAGACAACAGTGGGTGATGCTATTGACAAATTGAAATTATTTTCTATCATTTAGATTATAGATTGATTGTCACTTGGATTTTTTTTTCTCTCTCAATATGGTGAAGCCTTTTATCATCTCAGTGCTGACAATGTTATATACTATGCCATTTGTCTCATTTTTATATATAACTATTATTGTCAATACATCTATTATGATTCATCTTTCATTTACCTGCAATGTTTTTTATCTTACTTTTTTTTTAAAAAAATTATTATTGAGAAAATCATGTTATTTTATATTTTTGGAATTTGTGTCTATCTATCTATCTATTCACCAAACTTTTCTATTTAGTTATTAGGTGGTAATGGAAGAATGCAATGGTGCAGAACTAAAAGAAGTAATTCATGGATGTTTTGTTAACTAATCAATTCCTAATTTATTTTAACAATGAAAATTTATGAGTGTATTATTTTTACCTTTTATGAAGTAGAGCCTTGGCGTAACGGTGAAATTGTTGTCATGTGACTTAGAGGTCACGGGCTCAAGTCATGAAAACAACCTCTTGCTTATGCAGGGTAAGATTGCATATAATAGATCCTTCTCCGGAACTCCACATTGATAGGAGCTTTGCGTACTGTTCTTCTCTTTTATTATTATTTTTACCTTCTATGGTATTTATATATTTATAGTCCTATTGTTATGACATGCATATTTAAATATACGTGGGACTAAATAGTATTAAGAATCTTACTTGCATGCTCAAACTTTGTTGATTTCAAATATTCTTATGGATTAATTACTTTGTTTTTAATTTATAAATTCTTGGATATTTTAAGTCTAGTTGAACTTCTATTTTTGTGTTCAACTAAATGTCTTCATTTGTGTTGGTGTATTGATCCCATAAGAAACTATGCCTTAGGTTATGCAAGTATGAATAAATGTTTCTTTAAGCTCAAACATTGTAGTACCATTTTCACTAACTTGTAGAATGATATTTATCATTTTATGTATGTATTAATTAAATTTGCAGTACAAAAAGACCTGTCATACGATTTTCAAGAAATAGTACAATAATATCAAAGTATGTTTGTGCAATGCATGGATTATTGACTAGTTGACTAAAAAGCCTGATGCATTGTTAGGGAGTGGAGACAGGCTGGTGGAGTGCAAACTAGCTTAGTGAACAATACTCAAACTGCACTTGATGTGATTCCCAGCCCCACTGTTTCAGCTTCTCAGAAAAGGCAAAAGACATCAAATTCATTTGCTGCTTTATCTATGGGAGCATCTCTCCCTGTGCTGCGCTCACAACCAGGTGCTGTTTCACTACATCCATCAGCATCAACTGCAAAACAAGGAAATATGGCAGGGGCCAGAGGCAAGAAGACCAAACCAGTGAGTTAATAGTTCATAGATTTATGTTTGCGGAGATAGTTTTCCTGGTTGTTATTTGTTTGCTATTGAATTTTATTTCCTGCAGAATCCTCCTGGTTCAATTGGAAGGGATCAAGTTAAAAACATAGCAGCAGAATCTGCTGATGTTGCAGCAAATGCTTCATTGGTGGGACAGAAAGTAATGACAAGATGGCCTGATGATAATAGCTTCTATGAAGCTGTTATAACTGACTACAAACCTCATGAGGTCGATTCACTCAGTATGCATCTGCCATTTCTCTTCAGGGCAGCTACTAACCTATGTGCTAATGTCATACTATTTTCAGGGTTTACATGCTCTTGTATATGATATGGACACAGAAAATGAGACATGGGAATGGGTCAATCTCAATGAGGTAATGTCTGTAATGACTGGCTTTGTAGCCCTGCCTTTTGCTTCTTGAAATTTTTGTGCAATTCAGTTACTATATTGGTTTCACAGTATTCTCTTGGCTTGTTGCCACTTATCCAAGTAAAATGGTCTCTTAACTTTTGATTAAAGGCCACCCTTCTCCTCTTCCTTTGTTATTTACAAAACCAGTATTTTCAGAGCAATGGAATGTCGATAGCGTAGTAAAATTTTGACTCTTGTTTTCATTATTTTCAAATCTTTCAATTTCTTGATTTTTAGTATTTGTGAAGATGTTGTTGATATATAATTTTTAGTGCAACTCCGTCAATGATGAGTTAACCTTATTGTGGCCGGTCCCAAGCTTGGATAAAGGAAGAGGGTTGCATTAGCTTGCCAGCTAACGTTAAACTAGGCAAATGTTTAATGAATGGATCCATCAAACTATTATGCCAATGCTAGGTTGTTTCTCGGAAGGAACATGTTATAGGGTCCGACTGTAACGTCTTGACAAGGATCGCTACATCTCCAAAATTCGGGTGTAGTGATAAATATGCAAAAATTCACGTTGCAGGGTCCGACTGTAATGTATCGACAATGACCACTACATTTCCATGAGAAATTGAGTGTAATATTAAATAAGCAAGAGCTTTCATACCATAAGTTGGGTAAGAACATATATTATTGGAAAACTGATAATCTAAGATTTGATATATAGAACATAGAAATCTTCACTGGTAAAGTAATAGAGGTAGTAGATATGATGATTAGGAGAAGAATTACTATTTTGTGTGTACATGAGATAAAATGGGTAGGTGATAAGGCAAAGATGATAGAGAATTTGAGTTTTAAGTTATAGTATACTGGAAAGAGTAAAATAAGAAATGGAGTGAGTATTATTGTAGATAGTTCTTTAAAGGATGAAGTTGTAAGAGTAGTTAGAAATGAGGATAAAATTATAGCTCTCAAAATAGTAGTGGAGAAAAAAACTATAAACATGATTAGTGTATATGCACCTCAAGCAGGATTAGATGAAGATACTAAATTAAGGTTTTGGGACGACGTAGATGAAATATTACAAAATATTCTGTCAAATGAATTGATTTTAATAGAAGGCGATTTAAATGGATATGTCAAAGGGAAAAATGAGGAATATGAAAGGGTACATGGAGGTTATGGACTTGGAACAAGAAATGAAGAAGGTAAAATTATATTGGATTTTGCAATAGCATATGATCTTATACTAGCTAATACATTTTTTAAGAAAAGAGGAGTACTTAGTCACGTTCAAAAGTGGAAATAATAAATCGCAAATTTACTTTCTTATAGTTAGGAAGAGAAATAGAAAGATTTGTAAAGATTGTAAAGTCATCCCTGGAGAAAGCTTAACTATCCAACATAGATTAGTAGTATTGGATATACACCTTAAACATAGTATTAATAGAAGAAAAATATACACGACTCATAGAATTAAGTGGTGGAAGTTAAAGGATGAGAAACAAACCATATTTAAGGAGAAGGCAGAAGTACAAGTATAGATGAAATATACGGTGACTATAATATGACATGGGATATGTTGGTATCAAAGTTAAAAATAAGACTAAGAAACAGATCTACGTATGAGTGAAGGTACGTACAACCGTGACGGATAAATAATCTTAGTGGTGGAATGAGAAAGTATAAGAGAAAGTGAAGGCAAAACGAACAACTGATAAGGAATTATATATTTGTAAGAACGAGAAAAACTTAAAAAAATATACAATAGCTAAGAAAGAGGCTAAGAAAGCAGTGAATGGAGCTAAGAATAAAACTTTTGAACAGTTATATTGACAATTAGATACAAAAGAAGGTGAAAGAGATATTTATAGAATAACTAAAGTAAGAGAGAGGAAGTCAAAAGATCTTAATCAAATAAGATGTATTAAAGATGAATGCAATAAGCTACTAGTAAATGATGAAGAAATAAAAGAGCGGTAGAAGAGATATTTTAAAAGAGTGGTGGAAGAGAGATTTTAAAAGAGCGGTGGAAGAGATATTTTCATCAACTTTTTAATGAAGGTTTAAATGACCAACTTAATTTAGGTAATTTAAGTAGGTTAAATGAGTATAAAAATTTAAATTTTTATCGTAGAATTCAAATTTCAGAAGTAGAACAAGCTTTAAATGGAATGCAAAATGGAAAAGTCGTTGGACTAAATGATATTCCGATAGAGGTATGGAAGTGCCTAAGGAAACAAGGAATTGAATAACTTACAAAATTATTTAACATGATATTAAAAACAAAAAAGATGTCTGATCAATGGGGGGTAAGTACTCTAATTCCCTTATATAAGAATAAGAGAGACATACAAACTTGTGAAAACTATAGGGGTATTAAACTAATGAGTAATACCATGAAACTTTGAGAAAGAGTAATAGAAAAAAGATTAAGGAAGAAAACCACGGTTTTTGAAAATCAATTTGGGTTCATACGAGGAAGGTCGACAATAGAAGTTATACATCTTCTCAGGCAACTAATTGAAAAGTATCGAGAGCAAAAGCAGGATCTACACATGTTATTCATTGACTTAAAAAAAGCTTATGATAGAGTCCCAAGAGAAATTATATGGAGAATTCTAGAAAAAAGAGGTGTTAACGTAACATATATTGAACTAATTAATGATATGTATGAGGAAGTAACAATCAAAGTGAAGACTTCAGGCGGATTAACTGAAGCATTTCCAATAAAGATAGAGTTACATCAAGGATCAACTCTAAGTCCCTATATGTTTACATTAATCATGGACGAACTTACTGGACACATTCAAGACACAGTCCCGTGGTGTATGTTATTTGCAGATGATATTATTTTGGTAGATGAGACACGTGAAGAAGTAAATGCTAAACTAGAATCTTGGCGGGAAACACTAGAAGTGAAAGGTTTTAGATTTAGTAGAGCAAAAACAGAATATATGGAATTTAAGTTGAGCAATATTAGACGTAATAAGACAAGTGTTAAGATAGGAGATAAGGAGTTGTCTGGAACTGAGCTTTAAATATTTATGATCATTTTGCAAGGTGATGGAGGGATTGAGAGAGATGTCTTACATAGAATACAAGCATGATGGTTAAAATAGAGGAAAACGTCGGGTGTTTTATGTGATCATAAAGTACCTCTAAAACTGAAAGGAAAGTTTTACAAAATGACAGTTAGACCCGCTATGTTATATGACGCTGAATGTTGGGCTACGACTCGAGCACATGAGAAAAAGATGAGAGTTGCAGAGATGAAGATGTTAAGGTCAATGTGTCGACATACGAGAATGGACAGAATAAGAAATGAGAGCATTAAAGAGAAAGTCGGAGTTGTATATATTAAATGAAAACTCCGAAAGACACGTTTAAGGTGGTATGAATATGTACTTAGATGACCAATAAATATTCCAGTTAGGCGATATGAAACAATGACAAATATACATATCAAACGAGGAAGAGGAAGACCATAAAAGATTTGGTTAGCAACAATAAAATAAGATAAAATTTATTTAAGTATAGATGATGATATAGTAGGGGATAGAGCTTAATGATGTAGAAGAATCCATATAGCCGACCCCATCTAGTGGGATAAGATTTGATTGTTGTTGTAGTATATAATTTTGAGTGCAGTGCACATAAAACATGTGGTGACAAACATGATTTTTTTTTACTTTCCTTTTTATTTTTCAAATTATCTCCTTTTCCCATTTTTTTCACAAAGCAAACACAGCAAAATCTCTAGATCTATATGTAGCCATCTTCGGGGTTCAGGTATTGGTCTATATGGCTACCATGTCTGTATTGCTACGTGAAATACTAGTCAATACCAGTTAAGACCATCCAGATGTTCATTCAACTCTTCAATTTTGTTTCCTCCTATGTGACCTATTTGTTTGCGAAAAAAAAAACAAATCTATTAATTTCATAGATAGCACAACAGATTAAAAACATGCTAATTTGTAGCAATACCCATTAATATGAACTCCTAAGGTTTAAAACAGTTCAGATGCTTGGTACCGGTGGCTTGTTGGAAATGCAAGAGTTTTGGTGCTAATGCTCGTACATACAGGTTGGAGCTGGTTGATGCAAATAGAGAAGAACAAGAGCTATTACTTCTAACTCGTTAATGGGATCTTCCAAGGTTTAAACTACCATTCTGGTGCCATCGGTAGTGGGGAGAAGTATTGCTCCTGACTCATTAATGGGAGCTCCCAAGGTGTAGAATACTGTTTTAGTGCTGGATGACAGTAGTTGGTGTGCTGGTCGGCACCAGTCAGGAAGAATAAGATGATCCTAACTAGCTAGTATTATAAAAGAGTTAGTGAGCTAAACACACCAGAATGCACGTCAAATTTTGGAAGAACCCATAATTTGGGAATGTAAACAAGTAAAGAAATTAGAGCAATATGGATTGTGGTAGTGGTATAAATAACTTTTGGCATATTTTAATGTTGGTGTATGTATTTTGTATAGTATTTAATAGTTAGTAAATGTTTATATAATATACTGGCCTATTCGGTACTTTTATGATTGTCAGATAATTTTCACTTGGTTCTGTCCCTTCTCTCCTTCTCTCTTCCCTCGTTTCCTCTTCCTCTCATCCTGTTCTGTATTTTAAATGGTATTAAAGTTCCTTTTTCTCCTTTCTTTCATTCTTTTCTCGTGTTTCCCATCCAAGATTCCTTTTTATTCTACCAACAAAGTAATCTAAGTTCCACCACACATGCCAAATCCTGAACGACCATCTACATCACTCCCTTCTCGGCCGATGTGACACCATACTGTAACTTCCAAGGATATAATACTTTAGGATTCTCATCTTTGTAATGAACCATAACTCAATGTAGAGCCTCTATTGCACTTAGGAAATCATGGAGGTCAATGCTATTTACCAAGGAAAAAACTCATCCTATGCTGTTAAGCCCTTGTTTCAGTCTGGTGTTGTCTTCTCCTCCATTTGTAACAGCTGCTCACCTACATAATATGGCACCGAACTAGGAATCTGCAACTCCCATTCACCTGATAAAATGATTGCAAGTCTTTGTCCTCTGCGACCTTTAATAGCTGCACAAAACTCTTGGCTTTTGTGTTTGCATTGCCTCGTCTTACCCTAGGACCATCTTATCTCATTGGTGCAAACTCTCATGCACAGAATCGCTTACCCTAGGACCATTTTCATCGTGAATACTTTTGTGTTGTGTACTAATTCTGCATCCCTGCTACTCAAACTTGTCAAGGCCCAGTATATCTCTAGTAACGGTTAAGGGTCTAACCTGGTAACTCTCTTTGCTCATTAGACAATACAATCATGTTCACTTGTAGGAACATTTAACTTGTAAAACTTCAACAACAAGAGACGCTGGAATTGTAATTCTAGTCAGACTAGTTGAACATGATAAAGAATTGCAAACTCATCCTTGGTGACCTTCACAAGTTAAATTGAAGCTTTAATCCAACCTACCTAGTTTGAGTTCTCACTAAGATGTTACTTACATAGTTTAGTAATCAGTGCAATGCATGATTTTCTTTGTTTAGTGGTTAGTTGCTTTTCAATGGTGAATTTTATTGTCTAGTGAGTTTGCAATGCCTTTTGTCTAAATGCGTATATGAAGCCATATTGTACATTTACTTGGTAACTTTGGATAATTATGAATTAATTTCCTTGTTTCCTCTCTTTTTCTTCCAGCTCTCGCTTTCTTTTTCTCTGTTCAAATTCAGCATTGCTGACTCTCTAAGGAGAACCATCATAGTAACACCATTGGAGTACCTGTACGAGTTTAGGGATGGGCTTCCCATGGTTCTACTTTGACATCCAAATCAGGGACCCATCAATATTTGATGGTAGGAAGGCTACAGCTAAGGTTCTTCATTACCTATTCCAGGTCTAGGATATCCTTTATCCTATATAGTGTTCAGAGTCTGTCTTTGCTGCCGCTAGGTGTAGATGCAACTCTGTCTGTGTTCTATTGAGGAAGTTGGAGTTCCAACTGTAGGAATTGCCCCTTGTATGTTTATAGCAAACAAGAAAATCTTGTTGGGCAAGGATCTGAACCACAGTCGAGGAATTATTGATTATTATCTTGGTGGAGATATCAGCTTAAATGGAATTTTTCCATTATTTAAAAGTCTTCTTTCTAAGTCTGGCACCCACAAGTCAACCTGAACTGGCCAATTTTATGCCCCATTATATTTATCAACTTGTTGACACCAAATTTTTTTGAAGAATAGTTACTCTTTCTATTTACAGTGATTAGTAACATCAATCAGTAATTGATTTCCATTTTTTTTGTTGAAGAATATTAAGATTTGATTAACTTTCAATAGATGTTCGATAGAGAATTCATGTACATAAATTCATATATACGGAAAAAGAAACCTTTCCTGGACCATTGATTGAACAGGGGTGCAGAATGAGCAAAACAGGAAAAATGTGATAGTATCTTGGAACAACTTAGTTCATATCCAGTTTAACTAATAAATAACAACTTAAATTATGAGATTTTTTGGATTAATATGAGATAATTTAGTGACTAGGTTCTTTAGGTCAGTAAACATAAATTGTTTGAGCCCTTATCAAAGCACTACAAAGTTGGCATATGCCTTTGTTTATCTTGCCAAGCTTAAATTTACGTTGAAGCATGTGTATTTTATATATTTTACATTGAAGAAATGTAAATAAGCTTTTGGCGAGATGGGTATTTAGCTTGCATGAACATTTTATTCATTTCTGAGCTAAATGATAGTGTTGGTTACTGAAACAAGAATTCTTCTGCCTTACCATTTTATCTTTATTGAGTGGCCACCTAATCACTTGTCGATTGATTCAAACTTTTTAATAGCCACCACTAAGATCTAGCATGCCTTGCAGCTTTTTAATCACTTGTCATCATTTTGAATTTGAGGCTAAATCCACTTTGAAGGTTGATCAGTTAGTTCATGCCTCTCACCCCAATTTTTGTTTTTTGAACAACTTCCTGCAATATTTGTAATAAAGGTTGCAACTCAAATAAAAAGGAATTGCAAAAAAATCTAATATCCATTTCAAAAACAAAACACAAAGTAATCTTTCACTAATTTTGGCAGATTGACTGAGATTTCTGCACCCTTCAATCTTAGTTTAAAATTTCTTTTCATGGCAGATTGCTCCTGAGGATATTCGGTGGGCAGATAACGAACCTGGTAAGACAAAAGCAGGCGATCACCATCGACCTGGTCTAGGTAGCAAGAAATCACGCCTCAATGGCATCAGTCCAGGTTTCGGCAGGGGAAGAGGACCAAAGAACCAGTTCAGCAAAAATTACATGTCATCGCAAAATTGGTCTGGGAGAAAGGGTTCTCAAAGCATTACAATACTAGATACAAAAGTTATTGTTAATGATGTAGGTGAACAGATTGTTACATTTGTTGACCTGCAAAAGGTGTTGGTGTCTAATGCATTGTTCCACTGTTCTCTTTAATTTGCAGGTGGAGAGAATTCTCGACATTAGTCCTCCAGATCATCAAGAGATTGAGAAGGCAAAGAAACTTCTCAAAGTAAAGTAAAATTTTGCAAATAAATTTTAGTTTCGTTGTGCCATTTGTAAGTTACTTCTTGACTTGTGTGTCCATGCCATTTCTAAAGAAACACGAGCAATCACTGGTGGAAGCCATCGCAAAGCTTGATGACAACATGACTGATAGCGAAAATGGTAGTGCATTTTACTTGATCCTCAGCCTTTCCAAAGTTTCATAGGACCAAAACTTGTTTACATACTAGATGCATCCTGCCTATTCGATGGAAATTTGGGTCAAGTTCAATTACTCCTTGCACATACCAATGAAAATCCTCTTAAACTCTTTTGTTTTAAACTTCTAGTATTACAAGTATCACTTGGGGTTACTTTCCAGAAATACATAGACAATATGTTTGTAAAACAGTATGATATCCTTGCTTGCACCACTATATTTCAACTAAAGTTTTTCCGTGACACAGAGGAAGACAACCAGTTATCACATAGACAAACTAAGGAGAGAGGCCTGGCATGGACTGACTGGCCACGCAGACGTAAACAAGAATTTCATTTGCAAGGCGTGCTCGAAGGTCGAGGAGGTTCTGACGGCGATCATATAGTCGGAGATGGTACTGCATCCAACTATCATAGAGATGACTACTATGGGATATAACATTCTGCCTGGCAATCTATTCTTCCAGAATGTGCAAGGATGTGAAGTGCATGCAATTCCATGCATAATCGATCCGACGAGTAAATTCAAGTGGCCTTCCAATTAGGCATGGGGCCTCAGATGTATTGATTCATAAGGGTCTCCTTTGGAGTCGCTGGAGCACCCTGTTCCATGATGGATACAAGTGTAACCTTAAGGGGCATGAAATGTCAGCACCAGCATGTTCTTTCTGAGATGACCTTTCTTCATTTTCCCACTTGCTTATTTTTCAAGTGTATGAGTCGGTTCAATGAAGCAAACTTGTGATCTTTGCGAAGGAAGGTCAGTGTATTTACATTATGATTCAATATTTTTGATCCATAGTTTTCCCTTTTGTGGCTGAATGATACATATCTTTTCTCGTCACATTAGATCATTGGATCGGAGTAAAGGGGTAAGAAATATGACTTATGATCGTAGTTATTATGATGTAATTTTTTATTTTTAAAGAATATGGTATTGGAACATGAGATCTTAGCAACGAGATAATAGGACCTTAGCAACAGATGTGGATGACAATTTTAAAAAGGGTAAACTTTCCATATATTCATTTAATCTTTCCTCGAGGAAGATCTTGTTACCTTTAGGTGGATAAATTTTTTAAATAATTATCCATGAATACTTTTATAATCCATTGTCTGATCAGTGAGATTATAATTTAATTTTTGAACTCTAAGAAATCGGATGATAAATAATAGAGGTGTTCATGGATGAATTGTATAGGATAATATTTTTGTGGATATTAACGGCGCTCACGGATGACATATATATATATATATATATATATATATATATGATCTCTTACGTGCTTCATCCGTGCGCGACACACTCTCAGCCGTCGGATCAATGCGATTGAGAAATACACAGTACATCGTTCTTCCTCGTCGCGCCGAGCTGGAAGTTCGAAATCGATGGCGGACGGTCGGATTCCGACTGCGATCCAGTCGGAATCAAGCCACCATCAGGCCGACACCGGATTCTGGTCAAACTGTGGTCGAATTCCGACCGCTACCGGCCGAATCGCGAAATCCGACGCCGACGCGATCGGCGATCACAACCGCCATCCGTCGGTGATTCCGTGCTCCAGTGATCGACCAAGAAGAACTTCGATGTTGTATTTCCCGTTTTCGTGCACGAGCGTGCAGCAACCCGTCGCACAGGATATATATTGCTTAGTTTGCGCCCGTGCATGTCGCGCTGTGAGCTATTTGATCCATTGCGATTGCACAGTAAATGAAAAATGCACAGTGCTCCGCCAGCGACTCTTCTTCTTCGATGAGCATTATAGCCAACTCTTAAACTCGTCGGAGTCGTCGCAGACGTTCAACCGATCGACGGATCGGACCGTGGCAGGATTGCGACCGCCAGCATTGCACCCGCTGGCAGCCGCAATTGTGGCTGATTCTAGCTACAATCTGACCATACTCTGGTGTCGGCCGGACCACAGTCGGATTTCGATCGGATTACGATCGGAATTTAGCCAAATTGCGGCGACAAGCGTCGCTGGCGGCCTAATCGTGGCGGATTCCGATCGAAATCTGGCTGCGATCTGGTTGGACTTCGATTGCTGTTGGATCATGGTCGGATTCTGGACAGATTGCGGTTGGAATCCAACCAAATTATGACTGCTAGCACCACGATAGCAATTCGATCAAATTCTGACAACAATTCAGTCGGATTTCGACCGTAATCCTATCGCAGTCCGATCGGATTCCGATTGAATTGTGACTAGAATCCGACTGAATGGCTGCGACAGTGACATATATATATTGCTCGACTTGTGCGAGATAACAGAGAATGCATAGTAACTCCATCGTCACTCGAGTAAGTACAGTAATAGGAAATGTGTAAGGACCGTGACATGCGCTAAAGGAGGAGTGAATAGTGGTTTTTTCAATTTCGACTCTCAATTGCGTTGTGATTGCTTGTCTACAAAATGATTAGCATAACGGAATACAAATACTGTTGGTGCAACAATGCCCTAAACATTTATATATATTTTGATGTTTGGATAATCATCTAAGTTAGGCAATGTTTTGTGATCTAATTGTATACATGGTTAAGTGACAGGAAAATCCAAGTATGAAGACTTGGTAAAAGACAAGTCCAAGTGTGATCTTGGCAAAGAGAAGTCAAGGAAAGGTCTTGGCAGCATAAGTCCAAGCATGTAGTCTTGGCGGCGTAAAGTCCAAGCAGTCCTTGGAAAAGGAAGACCAAAGGAAAGTCTTGGCGGCATAAATCCAAGCATGTAGTCTTGGCGGCGTAAAGTCCAAGCGTACTTTGGCAAAGAAGAAACCCAAAGCATGACGAAACCGAAGGAAGCTTTTGAAGGCAAGCGCATGGATGGAGTCGTGGACTCAGAGAAATCCTAGAGGCGCAAGGCTGATGGAGAAGCTAGAAGGTTAAGTCTAGGTTTACATGAATTAGTCATATCACCGATCGAACATGGTATCTGGCCGAATCGCCCTTAAAATATAAAGATTAGAGTTCGAAGATCTTATCCTCGCAAGCCGGGCAATGATCGCCATTATTGGCCGATCGCATAAATATCGGTCGTGAGTCGATCGCTGCCATTTAGCAAGACTTAATCGCCATCGCTAAGGCCGATCGATAGTCTTCCCGTTGGCGATGACGACGGTAAATCCCGCAACCGGCCGCTCGTGGCGTTAGAATCGGCGCGGCTGATCGATGTAAGTCACCGATCGATAGACCTCCAACGGAAAAAGAGGCTCTTTCCTATAAAAAGAGCCCAAGGGGAGCAAGAAGAGCCTAATGCTTATATTCTGATCTTTCTTCTAAGCTCCTACAAGTTTTCCAAGCTTTCTAAGTGTATTAATCTCCTTTCTCCTCTCAAATCTTCATTGTCATCTTTTGTAAGAAGAGGAGGTCTTTGTAAAGAGAAAGCTTCATAGTGAAATTGCTTGGGTTGATCCACCTTAAGGATCGCCGTGGAGTAGGAGCGTTATCTCCGAACCACGTAAAGGTTTTGTTAGCATTGGTTTTTGTTTTTATATATATTACTTGTGTTTGCTTCCGCTAATTACTTTTGTAGAAACGAAAAGAGCTATTCACCCCCCCTCTAGCTTTCAAACGATCCTCATAAGTGGTATCGAGCCGGATCGCATCGGAAGATCTAGCAATCAACCGGAGCAAAGATGGCATTTCAAGAGGGGTATAGCACGGCGAGGCCTCCGTTCTTCGACGGCAACGATTTTAGATATTGGAAAGGTAGGATGGAGTATTATTTAATGAACGATATTGAAAATTGGTTTAGTATTGTAGATGGTTTTGAGAAGCCGGTCGACGAATTCGGAGCACCACTACCGACAAAGGATTGGACAAGAGAGATGGCCAAGAAAGCACAAGCGAATGCAAAAGCAACGACCACACTTCAATGTGGTCTATCCAAGGAGCAACTATCTAAGGTCGGGCCATTCAACTCCGCAAAAGAGCTTTGGGAGAAGCTCATCGAACTCAACGAAGGATCCAAAGAGACAAGAAGGGCCAAGAGGGATCTTTTGATTGGCCAACTCCAAAGCTTCACTATGAAGACAAATGAAACGGTGAGCCAAATGCACAGGCGCTTCAAGGAGGTAGTCAACGGACTACACGTTATAGGTGAAAAGGTCGACAACCGAGACCTTGTGAGGTATGTACTACAAGCCTTCCCTAGGACCACCTTATGGGCCTCAATGGTAGATGCCTATAAGCTCTCTAGGGATCTTTCATTAGTTAAATTAGATGAGTTATTTTGTGAATTTCAATTGCATGAACAAGCTAACACTTCATCCAAAGAGAAGGATATAGCTCTTGTTGTAGGAAAGAAGGAGAAGAAGAAAAAGGAAAAGAAGGAGGTGTCTTCCTCATCCGAATCCGAGGAGGACTCATCAAGTAGTGAGGATGAGTTGTCGGCAAGTGAGGTAGCACACTACGTCAAGAAATTTGGTGGGAAGTCAAGGAGGCTCACCAAGAAGGATGTGAAGAGGATGTTTTAATCCTCAAGAGGTAAATCTTCTAACAATTCAAATTCTATTTCTAACGTGACGTGTTTTGGTTGCAACAAGAAAGGGCATATAAAGCCCAATTGCCCGGAACTAAAGAAAAAGGAGGAGAAGGATAAGAAGAAGAAGGAAAAGAAGAAGAAGGAGGCGATGTTGGCACAAACGTGGGACACTCTAAGTATGGAGGAGTCTACCGACGGTGAAGAAGTTTGCCATTCAACCCGGAACTTAGCCCTCATGGCATTGGAAGAAACCGGAAGCTTAAGCGAGGAGTCTTCTTCCTCTTCAAGTGATGAATCATCATCAAGTGATGATGATGAGGTAAATGACTCACCCAAAGTAGATTTACTTTATAAGACTATTGCATGTTTACAAAATGCTTTAAATAGATCAAAAACTAGGATTAAGGATCTAAAATTAGAAATCAAATCATTTAAGAATATAGATGCATCATGTGATAAATCATCTAGTGATGATGAGTGTACTCTTAGGGATGAAAATGATGAGTTAAGAAAAGAAATAAGTAAATTAAGAACATGCCTAGCAAAGTTCACTAATGGTTCCAAATATCTAGATATGATTATCAAGGACCAAAGGGCAATTTACAATAAGGCCGGGTTAGGATATAAACCTAAGGAGAAAGAGGTAGCATTTGCATCCCTAGTTAGTAGAAAATCCATGATTAAAAGCAAGGGGAGAAAAGCATGGGTACCAAAGAAATTTATAACTAATGCTAGTGGTCCTAAGATTTGGGTACCTAAGGATTGTGTTTTTCATGTGACATAGGTAGAAGATCCAAGCTTGTGGATAGTTGATAGTGGGTGCTCAAAGCATATGACCGGGGATGAGAGAAAATTCTCCACTATCAATCACACTAGCCAAGGAAAAGTGTCTTTTGGTAATAGCGGCAAACTTAAAATCTTAGGAAAGGGCACCATTGAGGTATCTCCCAATCTTGCTATTCATAAAGTTCTATTAGTTAAAAATATGAAATTTAACTTACTTAGTGTAAGCCAATTATGTGATGCAAATTTTGATGTTAAGTTTGATTCCTCAAAATGCTTTATAAGACACAAAACTATAAATGATTGCATGTTAGTAGGCTTTAGAAAATCAAATATATATTATGTTGATTTATCTTATGCTACTAATCCTTCCACTAAGTGTCTTATTGCAAAAGAGGAAGAAAGTTGACTTTGGCATAGGAGACTAGGTCACATAAACATGAAGAATATAGCCAAAATAGCAAAATTGAAGCTAGTCAAAGGATTGCCTAGAGTCAAATATCTCAAGGACAAGATGTGGGATGCTTGTCAAGAAGGGAAACAATCAAAAACATCACACAAAGGTAAAAATTTACTTAGTACCGCTTTACCATTAGAATTGCTACATATGGATTTATTTGATTGCCATAGTACCCCATCTATAATTGGTAGTAAATATTGCTTGGTAATAGTAGATGATTTTTCTAGGTTTACTTGGGTGTTTTTCTTGAAAAATAAGGATGAAACCTTAGAAATAATCATAGGATTTAGCAAAAGAGTAGAAAATGAAAGAAAACTCAAAATCAACCGGATCCGTAGTGATCATGGTGGAGAGTTTGAGAATTCTAACTTTTCAACTTTTTGCTTAGAACAAGGGTACAAGCACGAATTTTCTTATCCTAGAACACCCCAACAAAATGGGGTTGTGGAAAGGAAAAATCGTGCCCTACAAGAAGCGGCTAGGACAATGCTTAATGCATATTCCTTACCTAGCTACTTGTGGGCGGAAGCGGTTAATACCGCTTGCTATATCCAAAATAGGGTATTAATTCATAGGTTTTTAGGAAAAACTCCATTTGAATTGTGGAATGGTACAATTCCAACAATTCATTATTTTAAGGTCTTTGGATGTAAAGTCTATATCTTAAATACCAAAGATAACCTAAGTAAATTTGAGTCCAAAGTGGATGAGGGAATCCTAGTTGGATACTCATCCACTAGTGTAGGATATAGAGTTTACAATAAAAGGACTCAAAAGATTGAAGAATCTTCAAATGTTCAATTTGATGAAACTTCAAATACATACCCTAGAAAATGTTAGTGCCTATAAGATTCATATATCTCCACAATGATATGATATTGTCCACTTTGGGCCCAAGCCCTCATGGTTTTGTTTTTGGGCTTTACCCAAAAGGCCTCATACCAATGGAGATATCTTTTTTCTTATAAGCACATGATCTTTTTCCATGTCTTACCAATGTGGGACTTTGATTGTATTCCCCATACTCCCAACAATCCCCCCCTCAAACGAAGGACCACATTGGGCCCCCCCTCAAGCCTATCCCTCCTCGAAGGATTTTCTCTGCTTGATGTCCGATCTTGACCCACGGGACTTCACGCGGTTGTTCGGTCCCCCCGACCCAACTAGACTTCCTTCCTGATGTCTGGTTCTCTTGATCCGGACGTGGGAGCTCAACTTCCTTCGTTCGAGGTTCATGGCTTGACATGGACCATGGCTCTGATACCAATTGTTAGTGCATATAAGATCCACATATCTCCACAATGGTATGATATTGTCCACTTTGGGCCCAAGCCCTCATGGTTTTGTTTTTGGGCTTTACCCAAAAGGCCTCATACCAATGGAGATATCTTTTTTCTTATAAGCACATGATCTTTTTCCATGTCTTACCAATGTGGGACTTTGATTGTATTCCCCATACTCCCAACAGAAAATCCCCTATTGATGATGACATAAATAATGAAAATCAAGAAATTACCAAACAATTTCAAGATTTAAACTTAGGGGGTAATAATCAAGGGGGAGGATTGGATCAAGGGAAAGTAAGGGATGATTCCGATAATGAACATAGAATTGAAGTAAATCATGATCAAACTCAACTTGATACACCTCCTAGAACCATAAAAGTTCATCAAAGTCACCCATTAGATCAAATTGTGGGTGAATTATCTCAAGGAGTTAGGACTAGGTCATTCCATAGGGACCCCACTAGTCATATAGCTCTAATTTCTCAAATTGAGCCCAAAAACATTAAAGATGCATTACTTGATCCGGATTGGATCTTAGCAATGCAAGATGAATTGACTCAATTTGATAGGAGTCAAGTGTGGGAGTTAGTTCCTAGACCAAGTGAAAACACTATTATTACTACAAGATGGGTCTTTAGGAACAAACTAGATGACGAGGAATATCACTAGAAATAAAGCACGATTAGTTGCAAGGGGTTTTAATCAAGTTGAAGGACTTGATTATGATGAAACATATGCCCCGGTTGCTAGATTAGAGTCCATTAGAATACTTTTAGCATATGCCTCCTATATGGGTTTCAAACTCCATCAAATGGATGTCAAATCGGCATTCTTAAATGGGTTTATTAAGGAAGAGGTGTATGTAGAACAACCTCCCGGGTTTGAAAATATGGCCTACCCAAACCATGTATACAAACTTAGGAAAGCCTTATATGGTTTGAAACAAGCTCCCCGGGCTTGGTATGAAAGATTGTCAACCTTCCTAATCTCCAAGGATTTCAGAAGGGGTAGTATAGATCAAACTCTCTTTATAAAGTCAACATCTAAGGACATTTTTGTAGCCCAAGTGTATGTTGATGACATTATCTTTGGGTCAACAAATGATGAGCTTCTTGAAGACTTTATTCAAAATATGGAAAAAGAGTTTGAGATGAGTCTAGTTGGAGAATTAAATTTCTTTCTAGGTTTGCAAGTTAAACAAACTAGTGAAGGAATTTACATTTATCAAACCAAATATGCTAAGGAAATGATTAAGAAATTTGGTTTAGAAAATGCTAAGGTAGTGTCAACTCCAATGGCAACCAATGCCAAAATAGATAGTGATAGTGAAGGAAAACAAATAGATCTGACCCTTTATAGGAGCATGATTGGTAGCCTCTTGTATTTAACCGCTAGTAGACCGTGGTTGGTATGTGTGCTAGGTATCAATCATGTGCTAAGGAATCTCATTTAGTTGCCGTTAAAAGAATTTTAAGATATGTCAAGGGCACACTAAATGTAGGTCTATGGTACCCTAGGACTAGATCATTTGAATTACTTGGGTATACCGATTCGATTATGCCGGTGCAAATTGGATAGGAAAAGTACTAGTGGTGGATGCCAATTTCTTGGGTCCTCCTAGTTAGTTGGAGATAGTAAGCAACTTTGTGTTGCTTTATCAACCACCGGCGAATATGTTGCTATGGGTGGTTGTGTAGCTCAACTATTATGGATGAAACATACCTTAGAAGATTATGAGCTAACTTACTCCAACATGAAAGTACTTTGTGATAATGTGAGCACCATTAACTTGACCAAAAATCCGGTGCATCACTCTAGGACCAAGCACATTGAAGTGAAACATCACTTCATTAGAGACCATGTGGCTAAGGGGGACATTGAGCTTAATTACATTGAATCTAAGTCCAACCTAGCCGACATCTTTACCAAGCCTCTCCCCGAACTAGAATTTTCATCACTTATGAGAGAACTTGGGATGCGCTTTGTAGAATAGAAGTGTAGTTTTGCATGATTCTATAGAAATACTAGGATTTATACCTTTAACCATCTCACAAAACACTTAGGAAACCATGATTTTTGTATTGAGCCACCTAGACAACATGTGAGATGTTAGGGAGATGCACTTGGTTCATCATGCTTGTTATGATGCATTACTATGAACCAAAGTGTCATCTAGAAACATTAATCCTTCATTGGACCAATCATTGGGAAGGCCTATACTGATTAATGTGTATATAGCTCCAAGAATATGATTGGAAATGTCAAATAAAATAAAATGTAAACTATGCCTATCAAACCTTGAGAAACAATTTCTATTGATAAGCGAAGTGATACAAAGTTTTGCAAAAATATCATAACTTTTGCAAAATCTCAAGATTGTGTCAATATCAAAATCTAGAGGTAATATAATTTTAAAATAATTTTTCCTTGATAGGAAATGATCTAACAATATTACCCACGAAATTTTGTGATTTTTTTTATCTTTATTGAATTAATTATGAATTTTTAAATCTGGCCAAAAAGGCTATCAAACTGATATCAGTCGACTGGTACCTAACGCCTTGATTCGATACGCCGATATCGAACCGAAGCTTACGTTCGTTATCGGTCAGCCGCATTTATTTATGGTAACGGCCACGAGAATATTCGTATCGGTTCGATGCATCGGTCACCGATCGATAACCATCGATTCGATTGCCATTTATGGCGATCGGCCCAGATCTGAAATCGTTCGTATTTCTCTCTTCTTTTCCTCTTCCGACGACCGTCCACCGCACCTCTTCGCTGTTCTCCTTTGTTTTCCGGCGACCTCATCGACACGTGATCCCATTTAGAGTGCTCTCCAACTCGAGGACCTTCTCGTGTCACTCCGGTTGCGCTCTAGGGTCCAGTCACTCGGCTAGGGTTTCGTGGTCCGGCACTGATCCTTGTTCACCATGCCACCTAGGTATATTTTCTTTCATGATCAATGTTTTGTTTTGTTCCTATGATTGTATTTCACTAACCCATGCTTATCTTGTTCATGCATCATCAACCTACATTGTGCATTTTTTGTTGTCTTTTCGCCCATTTAGAATTAAGCACGTTGCTACTAAGCGCACCCGGGCACCTCCGACCAATGAGGGCCCGTCAAACCCTCAACCCTCTGTTGATCCTCGATTTCCAAATTCCGCCCTTGAAAGTGCTTTTCATAAAAACAAATTCCAACTTATTCCACCTAGGTCAATGGATTCCAAGTTTCTTAAAGACTTCTGTTTCGACATTGTTCAAATCATCCAACATTACAACCTTGAGTCTTTGGTTTTCTGTGAACATCACGTAAACATCACCCTCCTCTCTGAATTTTTCAACAACCTCGGCCGGTTGGAGATGAATGGTGAGATACGACTCGCGTTGCTCGGTAGCGATCTGGATTTGATCCCCGGATCTGGACCGATTTTCTCGGATGTCTTCCTTGAGTGATTTCACTCTATATCCATCTTGGGTGAACCTCTTCCATCTCCCTTTGAGGAGATTTCTTTGATTCCCTTCATGATACCTTCTATCACTATCCTCGACCTTTGAACACCAATTTATTTCAATCACAAGAATTATGCACTTGACAATGTCCTTTATAAGGTCATTGCTCATTGTCTTCTTCCCATTGTTACCCGTGGTTTGGCCTTGATTCGCCCTCCACCTACTTCTCATGCATTTCTTTCGTACTTAGACATTAACATTGGTCTCAATACCTTCCAATGCATCATTCATTTCATAAGGCCAAACAATGGGAAGATTCACATACCATTTGGAAATGTCCTCACTCAATGGCTCGCTCAGGCATTGATGTGAATATAAGTCATTAAAGTCATGAATAGGAAATATGATCGGATGACTCGTGAAGTTTCTCATTGGCGGGCACGAAGGCGGCAGAGGATCCGTCTTCCGGGACCCAAAGACGGCCGCGGTGTAGCAGTGCCGCTCGGCACCGGAGGATCTTCTTGCGGGAGTAGCAGAGGATGGTCTTGCAGTGTTCTTGAGGGGCTGCTGCAGGGGAGGCTGCTGCGAGCGATCTTTATTCTACCGGACACATCCCTCGGTGCCCGCCCGATGCTTTTGCGAGCGGGTGGACACATGCGTATTGAGGCTGCGCCTCGAGCATCGGAGCTCCTCTCCTCGTGAGAGAGGTGCATCGGCAGCAGAGGACATCTTGGCGATTCTTCGCCTGCCCTGGACACCCACCTCACGATGGTTTCGCCGGCGCCGATGGATCTTGAGGGCGACGATCGTTAGATCATTTGGTTTTCTTTGTTATTTTCTTTTGGCGTATATTATGTAATGACTTTTGATTGATGATATGAAATTATTTTTTATTATTCACTTCTATTAGTGCCTCTGATTTGTTGTTTATCAAGGTTAGAAGTTGAGCATATAGTACGAAGTTATGAATATTGATACGATACAATTACACTTTTTGTGTCATAATTTTGTTGTTTTAAATATCGTATCAATCCATTAATCTGATGAACATGTTTTTCGTCTAATATTTTTCATATGTTATATTAGTCGAATAAAAGGTGTATGCCAAGTTTCGTGATTTTTGGACACCCACGTAATTTTCTACGCATTTTCAAACCTTGAAAAACTCAAAATTCAGATTTTATACGATGTCGATCGTATCGTTATTGGTAGTCGACCGCCATGGCTCAGCTGATTATATTCGAGCGGTTTTTTTCATCGGTTAAAAGGTTCAATTTTGACATTATACAATTTCCACAGTATATATATGATACCTTGTATGGAAAGGCGGATTTTCTTGGTGCACTGGTTTAGGGGGAGCTACATCCCTTATTTATATAATTGTTGGTGCAAGACTAGGACGTATTTGCCTATTGCTTATGTTTTGTTTATCATGAAACATGTCTTGGATTTAGGGGGAGCTTCATATCAATTTTATACCTTTGTTCAAGATGTGTTAATTATAATTCTTTCCTGCACTTATTGAATAACCTCTTCCCTTTTTGTTGTATGTCAAAGGGGGAGAAGGGATATTGAAGTTAGAATTCATATTGAAATATGTTTATGTGTTAAAGATCTAACTTAAATGATTGCCAAACATCAAAAAGGGGGAGATTGTTGGTGCAACAATGCCCTAAGCATTTATATATATTTTGATGTTTGGATAATCATCTAAGTTAGACAATATTTTGTGATCTAATTGTATACATGGTTAAGTGACAGGAAAATCCAAGTATGAAGACTTGGTAAAAGACAAGTCCAAGTGTGATCTTGGCAAAGAGAAGTCAAGGAAAGGTCTTGACAGCATAAGTCCAAGCATGTAGTCTTGGCGGCGTAAAGTCCAAGCAGTCCTTGGAAAAGGAAGACCAAAGGAAAGTCTTGGCGGCATAAGTCCAAGCATGTAGTCTTGGCGGCGTAAAGTCCAAGCGTACTTTGGCAAAGAAGAAACCCAAAGCATGACGAAACCGAAGGAAGCTTTTGAAGGCAAGCGCATGGATGGAGTCGTGGACTCAGAGAAACTAGAGGCGCAAGGCTGATGGAGAAGCTAGAAGGTTAAGTCTAGGTTTAGGTTATGTTTTCAAGTATGAATTAGTCATACTTGGAGTGTGCCAGTCGACTGGAACATGGTATCGATCGAACTGGCCCTTAAAATATAGCATTAGAGTTTGGAAGGCTGTTATCGATCGGGGTTATCGATCAGGCGGTGACGATCGACTCGACAGCGGCTAGTGATCGCTGCCTAAGCAGAATGGCGTGGAGTCGATCGCTCGGCCGCGATATCGATCGCCATCGCTGGCGATCGGTGATAGTCTTCCCGTTGGCGATGACGATGGCAAATCCCGCAAATCCGGCTGTTCAGAAGCCGTTAGAATCGGCGGCAGTCGACTGATGTAAGTCATCAGTCGACTGATAGACCTCCAACGGGAAAAAGAGGCTCTTTCCTATAAAAAGAGCCCAAGGGGAGCAAGAAGAGCCTAATGCTTATATTCTGATCTTTCTTCTAAGCTCCTACAAGTTTTTCAAGCTTTCTAAGTGTATTAATCTCCTTTCTCCTCTCAAATCTTCATTGTCATCTTTTGTAAGAAGAGGAGGTCTTTGTAAAGAGAAAGCTTCATAGTGAAATTGCTTGGGTTGATCCACCTTAAGGATCGCCGTGGAGTAGGAGCGTTATCTCCGAACCACGTAAAGGCTTTGTTAGCATTGATTTTTGTTTTTACATATATTACTTGTGTTTGCTTCCGCTAATTACTTTTGTAGAAACGAAAAGAGCTATTCACCCCCCCCTCTAGCTTTCAAACGATCCCTTACAAATACAAATAGGAAACAAAACACAAAACAAGTCTACACAAACACAATATCAATTTAACGTGGTTCGGAACCCTAGTTCTTACTCCACGGTCGAGCTCTAGAGTGAGCTCTAGTGATGTACACCACCACTAACAAACTTCTCCTTCTCGGTATGACATCGGAGGTAGAGAAACCTCTTATAATAAGTGTTTACAACAATAAACAACAAGATACGACCAAAAAATGAAATTCAAAAACAAATACAAGTAAAGAACACTTTACAAAAGATTGCTTTGATTGCTTGCACTTTGATTGCTTTGGGATACCTTTAAAGACCTGAAATGCAGCAGTACTTCGCCTCAAAATTTCCCTAGAACCGCTATTGAAATCTTCCATCTCGAGCTCTATTTAAAGCATGTTGCTGGCTGATTTCGCGCATTGCAGTCAACTGCCAAAAGACACTAGTCGACTGCTCGTCTATCTATTGTCTCCCAACAGACTAATCCACGTTGACATTCTAGTCAATGGATACCCTAGCAGTCAACTACCCTTACCAACAATTGAATGTCAAGCCAGTAGTCGACTGCCCAATCGATTATCAGATATTATGTGCTCTGGTCACTTATGGCCAATCGACTGCTCAACCCTAGTAGTTGACTACTAAACCCTAACAATCGATTGCTAGAGCCACAGATAACAATCGAGCTTCAGTCGACTACCCACAAGTCGACTGGGCCATAATCTCAGTCAACTACTACGAGCCAACTGAGCTCCTAAGTGTTGAACACTAGGCCAATCTACTGGCCAATACCACCAGTCGACTGGTAAACCTCAAAAGTAAGATTTAACCCAAGTATGATTCATTTATACTTGATTGACCACCCTTAGCCTAGACTTAAGCCTTCTAGCCACCTCCATCATCTTCACTCCCTTAGGGTCTATCCGAATCCTCCATGACTCCTTCACCTTTCGCGTTAGCCTTCAGGTGCTTCCATCAGCTATATCATGTTAACTGGGTCTTCTTTGCCAAGGTTCATTTGGACTTATACTGCCAAAACTACATACTTGGACTTTATTCTGTCAAAATGTCACCCTTAGACTTTCTTGTCAAGTATCCATACTTGAACTTTTATCGTAAAGACTACACATTTAGACTTATATGACGAAAACTACACTCTTGGACTTACATGACCAAAACTACACTCTTGGACTTTCCATTTGTTAAGTATCAAAACTTAGACTTCTCCATTGCCAAGAATCCAATCTTGAATTTTTCCATTCCAAGACCATTCTTGAACTTTCCCTTGCCAAGTCTCCAAACTTGGACTTCTTTATTGTCAAATATCCATACTTGGATTTTTCCTCGAGTCTCACTTGAGTCTGGTCAACCTTGACCTGAGATTTAATTGCTCCAATAATCTCTCTCAAATAATTTCCCTCATATGACTTTGAGTATTTCAATCATTCACTAGTTATACGGTTAATATTTAGTCAAACCATATCCAATCGTATTACTAAATATCAAAATACTATTTGAGTCCCACTCGAGTCTAGTCAACATTGACCTGCAGCCTATTGGACCAATAATCTTCCCCCTTTTGATGTTTGACAATACGTTTAAATTAGGCTAACCAATAAGGCCAACTCGTCTCTTCCTATGCCTAAGTATAATGAAGGTTTTCCTAACTTAAACCTTCACTTCTCCCCCTTTGGCATACATCAAAAAGCCTACAAATAGTTTTCAATGTCTTTTCTCCAATGAGATTTCTCATTCTCCCCCTTAGTCCAAAATCATCTAGGATATCTTCACTCTTCATAGTGATAAGATCCATATCACTAAATGAGAGACAATTCCTTATTCTGCCCTTTTGGAAGAAAAATTTATCCATCATACTAAGATGGATGATCTCCTCCTAAAGACTTACTCTCTCTTAACCATTACATCAACAATATCCTTGGAGAGTTCCTAAGCCTATAAAAAATTTAAACAATAAAAAATAAGGATAAAAGTTCAAACTTGAACTTTAACCTCTCTTAAAATTCGATACTCCACTCTAAATAATTCTCTTAATCATTTTCAATGATTATTTCTGTCACGCCCTGAGAGTATGTCGTGCCGAAAAGCAAACGGACGACATCTCCCCTGTATGTGGCAACATATCGGGTTAATACAAGGCCCGTAGGCCCACAACAACATGACATATATATGGACAATACCAAACAATACATCCACAACAACATAAAAGGTGTGCACCGGTGCGACTCTAACATACTACACAAAAACAACATACAAACCAACATCCAAATACAACACTGATTATACATGACCATAATACAAAACAACAGTGGAAGCAAATACGTGGAAAACCCCAATTGTTCGGTGTGAGATGTGATCAGCTGGCAGAGCTCCGAACGTCCAAGGAATCTTCTACCTGTTATCTGGGCGACAGGAAACCCAAGGTTTAGGGGTGGTGAGTATAAACTCAGGGGTAATATGTAGAAAGTGCATGAACAACATATAAGGATATAGAAATCTACAAGTATACATGTGAAGATCTACAGGTATACACCATGAGTCCAATAGACATACAATCCTTTCCAAATAGGATAACAAGTAACCACAGTATAGTCATACTCAATGTATATACTAAACTGATCAACTGAACATGAAGTAATGTACCAACGTACCTGACGGTCTACAACACCATAGGTTATATCATCCTGAACAGATATACAATAACATAACCCATATAACGTACCAAGTCAATCCCATACCTGACCAATACTCCAACATATGAACAGTATATGATCACCTGTAATAACAACCCGGTCCATACCACACAATGACATGATGCTAATCAAATGCATACAACAGTCTGAATCAATGCATGTATTATGCTCAACACATAACAGTATATAAAATGCAAATGACATGTATCATGATGAACAACTATATGCAACAATCATAGCTCAATCAAATGCAACATCTCACAGGCATATGTAAAACATATATCAAATACATGCATACATATATATCAGCAATGCATATGCATGGTTACTGTCTGCGGACCCGTCCAACCACGACCCCAGAGTGGCCAGGGTGGCACGACATGACAACTAACCCGACTCCAGCTACCACTACTCTCGAGTGGCCGAGTTGGGTAGTATGAATGAGTAGCATATAAGCGTAAAGAGCTAACTACTCCTAGGGGTCACTGATGCAAGCCACGCCGTTCCTACCCATGAGTAGACAAGCGCCGCACACATGACAACTGCATGTCACACAACCACCGTCTATAGTGGGCGAGTGCTAACACCACTCTGCACATTGGCCAGATGCGCATCTCCAGCTACCACCGTCTATAGTGGGCGAGTGCTAACACCACTCTGCACATTGGCCAGATGCGCATCTCCAGCTACCACCGTCTATAGTGGCCGAGCGCGACACATCCAATACTCTGCCCTCAACCCTGCTACTACTACCCCGAGTGGCAGGGGAGGCAGGATGACTGACGACCCGTCTCAACCACAAGGGAGACCCAGTCAACAGCATGCATGCAATGTAATGATGCATAGCTCCATACATGTATCCTCGCCACACTCCCTATCCTACGGGGAGTCCTGGTCAATCAAAAGTCAACTATGCAAGGACTACAATCCATAAGACTCTCTCTATCGCACAAAGAGTCATACTCATCTGACAGTCAACCACGCTAAGTCAGTAGCGATATACTATCGACCGTCCATATAACCATACACAGGCATACAATCCATAATGGATATACCATCACGCTAGGACCTCTAGTCCATGGTCACATACTGACAACCACACACTTATCTATTCAAATACAACTAGATCCACCATAGATGCACCACTAATATGGATATGATATAACAATCGACTCCATAATCCAATCCATCACCTAACCCTAGTGATGTAACATAGTAACCCAATCTGAGGTCACAAAGATAACTCTAACCACCTGTACTTACTGAACATCCATCAGCTAACACATAATAGGGTTTATAGTTCCTATCCGTGCTAGATAATCAATGAAATAACAGAGTATATATCTCAAAGGTCAAGGCAGTACAAGCATATGATTAAATAAGAGTGGATCTAAGATCAAAGTAATAGCATAAGTCCAAGTTCATGCATTGGAATTTGATCAAAACTACCGGACCAGGTAGATATTAGCCACCTGATATATAATCCGTGCTATCCATCTCCACGTTCATGTATCCATCACCATCAAAGTCCTGTAACAATAGGATACAATTAAGTACCATCACATTGTTGGGTTTCCGGCACCGCGGCGAGTGTGTGTTCGAACATGTTTCGTAAACATGTGCACAGCGGAAGAAATAAAAATAATAAATCTACATTTATTACAACACATACATCACATGCATGCATAGTACAACATGTGTAGACATAACCGTAAATTTAAATTTGCAATAAAAGGAAATTTAACTACGTATACCTTTCGTATCACGTGTAGTGGGAACGACATCAACCGGAACGATCCTCGCTAGAATCGTCTCTATCCGTATCCACGCCGAGTATCCTCGGGATGACTTCGCTAAGTCACGAGCCTCGTCTTCGTACGGGTTACTAGCCTCGTGTTGAAGACGATGTGATCGAGAGATGATCACGATCCGAATCCAAATTCGGATCCAAAACCGAGTCCTCAAAACTCGCTTCTCCGGAGAGGTATTCGTCAACCGTTTGACGAATCCTTTGTCCTCCACCTCAGAGGATTATCGGAGATCGAATCCTCGGTAAGTAAGGAGCTGTCGGAGCTCCAAACGTCGTCCAAACGATGCTCCGACGAGAAGAAAACAAGCTGTCCAGAAAACTGGACAGCTTTGGTGGAGGAGTAAGGGCCGGCCAAAAGAAAGGTGGAAGCTCACCTTATTACCGAACCCAAGGAAGATCACCGGAGCACCAACCGGCAGCAGCTCGACGCCGGCGAGGGGGAAGGAAGGCTCCTTCTGGATGCCGGTTGGAAGAGGTGGGGCGGCGGCACTAGGGTTGGCGCCGACTCCTTCAATGGGGTGGGCGGCAACTCTAGCTAGGGTTTTTGGATTAGGGTTTAAGCCCTCTTTTATAGAGAACTAATTCTCTTAATGGTTATTGGATCATAACCATAAGGCCTGTTAATCCGCTCTATTAATATAAGTTAAAATAAACCAAACCATGATGGTTTATTTTAAGTTAAAACGAACCGAACCAACTTTTGGTTCATTCGTTTAAAATAAATCAAACCCTTTGGTTTATTCTCCTCCATTGGATTAGAACCAAACCATTTTGGTTCATCCATTATGTCTTCATAAGACACGGCCCATCCACGCTTCCATTGCGACTAAAACAATTTCATGCTCGCTCCATGTTTGGTCCAACCAAACCCAGTTTCTCTCGGTCTGAGAATCTCATTCTCAAGCTCGTTTTAAATCCTTCGGATTACACTCGTGCGTGTGACCAAATAGGTTCTCGGTTTATGTTGACCGTCTATAATTAACCATTAATTATAGAATGATCATGAGTGACACCTAGTAGTACATCATGATCCCTAATTAACCAACAAAATCAACGGTTGATCCAGAACTATTTCTGAAACCCTTCAGCAGCTCGAATGAATCGTGCCCCATTCCCTTCACTCATCTTATACCCACTTGGTTCAGGACATGGTCTATAGTGTCAGTCCCCACTAGGCTGACTACGTCACACCTAGCCCAAGTATCATTTCCTCGTCCTACGGATTCTAGTTACTACACATGTATCGAAGAGTACCTTACTCTAAGCATGCAATGCTTTGGCCAAAGACTTTAGTAACAATCCGACGAGAGGCCATGGGTATATATCTCCTCGCAAGGAGTGGTGAATCATTTATAGGCTATTCAAATACCTTCGATCACTTCAACTTATACCCAATCATCCCGGGTCCACATCTCCTCGGAGATGCTTGCTTAAGATGTCAAAGCATAAGTCTTTATGATCAAGATGACTTGAATACCGCAAGTCAAAGGAACATCGCACTTAAGCTACAGTAAGAACTTCATTGACATATCTATATATGCAGAGAACCATATGAAGTCTTACGGCTGGTCACTCCAATGAACTAGTTACCATAACTAGCATCCACGATTAACTCCGGACATCACAATGTCTCCAGCCAGTGAGAATCAGCTGCTTGGATACACCAAGGAGTATACCTCGTACTAGTCTCGACAGAATTGATGGTGTCCAAATCCATCAATTCATCGACTAGGGATAATTCCGATACATCACAATTACACATGTAGAGATACTCACTAGTTGTGATCCAATCACAAATTCTCTCATCGATGCCGTGAGTCGACGCGGACATTCAGTAAATGAGTTTAAGATCCAATCAAATACATGAAATCATGTATACTCAAATAGTGAATCTTCATTTATCATATAAATGGTTCATACATAAGGCGATTGCCGTAGGACATCTCTCATATATTACTAACAGACTCCCACTTGGCCTAATGCCAATCGCTACGGTATCCAATACCATAAGCTGTAACATGACCCTCAAACTTACTTTGAGGTAATGCCTTAGTCAAAGGATCCGCTAAGTTCCTTTCAGTGGGGATTTTTTCGATTTGTATTTCTTTCCTACTGATGATCTCTCTGAAAAGATGATAGCGGTGAAGCACATGTTTGGATCATTGATGAGACCACATCAAGTTCAGAGATGAACTTCTTGATCCAAACCGCTTCCTTTGCTGCTTCCAAAGCTGCAATGTATTCTGCCTTAGTGGCAGAATCCGCTATAGTGTCAAGCTTGGAACCTTTCCAACTTATTGCACCTCCATTCCAGGTGAATACATACCCAGACTGAGACATGGAATCATCCTTGTCTGTCTGGAGTTGGCATCTGTATACCCACGTATCACCATGTACCCTTCTCCATATATTAGGAACACATCCTTAGTTCTTGTCAAGTACTTAAGGATTGTCTTAACAGTCGCCCAATGATCCATTCCTGGATCAGACTGGTATCTTCTCGTGACACTCAGAGCATACGATACATCGGGCCTCGTACATAACATAGCATACATGATAGATCCTATTGCGGATGCATAGGGAATCTTACTTATGCAAATCCTCTCGTCTTCTGTGTGCGGACACATAGACTTCAAAAGGTGTACCCCATGCCTGATGGGTAGGAAACCTTTCTTGGATTCCGACATGCTAAACCTCTTTAGCACTCGGTCTATATATGTAGACTGCGAAAGACCAAGCAACCGTTTCGATCTATCTCTATAGATCTTAATCCCGAGGATGCAGGTTGCTTCTCCCAGGTCTTTCATGGAGAATGTCTTGGATAACCAAACCTTAATCGATCAGAAGATTGATACATCGTTTTCCTATAAGTAATATGTCATCGACATACAATACTAGAACACGATCGCACTCTACTAACCTTCTTGTACACACAAGGTTCGTGCGATTTTGTGAGAAATCAAACTTTTGATCGTCTCATCAAAACGGATATTCCACTCTGGATGCTTGCTTCAATCCATATGGACCGTCACAATTTGCATACCTTGGTTTTATCAACCGATGTGAAACCCTCGTGTATCATATACACGCGTCCTCGAGCGATTTCCATTAAGGAAAGTTTGTTTCACATCCATCCGACATATCTCATAATCATAATGAGCCGCTATGGCCAGGAGCATCCGAATGGATTTAAGCATAGCTACGAGTAATAGGTTTCGTCATAATCAACACCTTGTTTTTGACGATATCCTTTCGCCACCAATCTAGCCTTATAGGTAATCACATTACCATCCATGTCGGTTTTCTTCTTGAAAACCCACTTGCACCCTATAGGCTTTATGCCTTCAGGTGGGTCAACCAAGTTCCAAACTTGGTTTTCATACATGGAATCCATTTCCGACTTCATGGCACCAAGCCACTTATCCCTTTTGAACTTGTCGACTTCTTCATAACTGGTAGGCTCCTCATCATCAATGAGTAACACGTCGTTCGATTCACTTACGAGAAATCCATATCTCTCAGGAATATTGCGTGTTCTACCAGATCTACGAAGATGTGGTGTTACAATAGGTCCAGTCGATTGCTCATCACTATGAGTTGTCGGCTGTTGTGCTTCACCAGGTATCTCATCGATGTCTATTTGAGTCTCTCGAGCCTCCTCAAGCTCGACGACACTTCCATTGTTTTCTTGCAAGAGAAACTATTTCTCTAGAAACACAGCATGCCTTGAAACAAACACCTTTTGTTCCACAGGATGATAGAATTGGTAACCCCTTGTTTCCTTAGGGTATCCAATAAATAGACATTTATCAGACTTAGCATCCAATTTATCTCTTTGTCGCCTATATAAGCAGGACAACCCCATATCTTCAAGTAAGATACATGAGGTTTCTTACTATTCCATATCTCATATGGAGTAGTAGAGACTACCTTGGTAGACATTCTGTTTAACAAGTAAACAGCTGTTTGAAGTGCATAGCCCCAAAAGGATTTGGAAAGATTCACATGATTCATCATTGACCTGACCATGTCCAACAAGGTCCGATTACGCCTCTCAGATACATCATTATGCTGTGGTGTATATAGCGGAGTCCATTGAGACAATATGTCATTGTCTCTTAGATAATCAAGAAACTCGTGACTTAAGTATTCACCGCCTCGATCTGATCGAAGTATTTTAATACTCTTGTCATGTTGTTTCTCTACTTCATTTCTGAATTCTTTGAACCTTTCAAAGGCCTCAAACTTGTGTTTCATCAAGAACACATACCCAAACCGTGAGTGATCATCGGTGAAGGTAATGAAGTAGCTATAGTCTCCTAAAGCTTGAGTTGACATAGGTCCACATACATCAGTATGTATTAGACCTAGTAACTCTCCCACTCGTTCACCCTTTCCAGTAAAAGGTAACTTAGTCATCTTGCCTTTTAAGCATGATTCGCATGTATCGTATGAATCCAATTCAAACGATTCCAGAATTCCACATCGGTGTAATTCGGACATGCGTTTCTTGCTTACATGGCCAAGACGACAATGCCACATATAGGAGTCTAATTGATTACCCTTTCAAGCACGCATGTTGCTCGCTTCGATATTGAAAATGTCACTGGATACGTCCAACGTATAAATGTCATTACTCAAAGTTCCAGTTCCATAAAGTACGCCATTCAAAGTTATATAACAACAATTGTTACTAAACGTCAAATGGAAACCATTTCTATTTAAACAGGAAATAGAAACAATGTTCTTTATTAGAGAAGGAACATAATAGCAATTGTCCAGTTCTAAGACAAGTCCTGCAGGGAGTTTCAACAAATACGTTCCGATGGCGGCGAAAGAACCTCGCTTCATTCCCAACACGTAAATTTGACTCTCCCTTGACGAGTCTTCTTCTATTCCTTAGCCCATGTATGTCATTACATATATGTGAGCCACACCCAGTATCTAATACCCAAGTGTCTGAGGAAATAGAATGACAATCAATAACGAAGATATATGAAAAAGATGGAGCATCTTATGCCTTATTCTTCTTCACGGACTCATGATAAATCTTGCAATTTCTTCGCCAATGACCCTACTTGCCATAATGATGGCAAGTGCCCTTTTGAGCTGGTTTTTCCTTTTTAGCCTTTTTCTTCTTCCCCTTCTGTTGTTCCTTTGACTCTCTCTTAGAACCTTTCTTCGAGGAATCAACTAACAACACCGTCCCCTGCTCATGCTTCTCAGAAGGCTCCACAGTCTTCAGCATGTTGAGCAGTACCACAGATGAACCTTCTTGCATCTCAGAGGTGAAGAGGAGCTTGGAGACTTCGAACCTTTCGAATCTCACTTGCTTATCAAACAACTCATAAAGATGAAGGACTATGATATGAGCATCCATATGCTCATGCTGCTTTCGTAGCTTGGGTTCCATCGCGGCTAGCATGATGCAACTTATCAGTTCAGAATTAGTCACATGTTTCTGATAGACCAACAATTGGTCCGGAGTTGCATCGTCACTAGGATGGGCGGGAAGAGGCGCTTCGAGGACATACGCAAGCTTTTCACCTTGAGAACAATTCTCAAGTTTCTAAGCAGTCCAAGAAGTTCGGCCCAGTCAATTTATTCGAATCCAAAATGGAACGCAACATGATCAATTTTAGAAATACAAAACGAGCATATATGAGAAAATGATTTTAAAAGGCATCAATATACATTTATAAATCCCATTCATTTTTTTCGAATTTCAAAAACCCCAAAATCACTTCGGGAGATCGTAGGTCCATCTCCGAATAGGCTGATATCCATCATAGATATGAACAACCTTGGAGAGAGTCCAACAAGTCATTCATAACTACGACGGTAGGTATCAACTATACCGATTGCATATCACGTATATGCAACTATCACAATGTGCTATCAACTAATTGAATGTTCACACATACATTGGGTTGTTAACACATTAACAAGTATGCATCATATGCATAGCACCCAACTTCACCTCCCTTTACATCGACCTTGGAGAGAGTCCAACAAGCCGATGCTCCAGGTTAAAGCCAACCTATTAATCGAGAAATAGTTTTAATATGGTTAGAGCGCATTCAACCAATTAGCCCGGCTTGGAGAGAGTCCAACAACCAAAGCTAATGATTGACCTCTGACTCTTACCATATTAGTATTAAACTATTCCATGGTTTGAACATGTTCGGGTTCGAGTCGGGCTTGGAGAGAGTCCAACAACCCGAACAAGAAACAGAACTCTGGTTCTAACCATATTAATAGAAGGTGTAGGCATTAATATTGAGTTAGGATTTTTATGTCTCATCCTCTTTGCATGCAAATAACTATTATCTACATGGCATGACATACATGACATACATCTATATGTCACGACATGCATGGCAGAATGATATGCATCTAATGCAATTACATGGCATACAATTATGTCATGTACAATATTTTCTTATATGTCATAACTATTTATGGAAATAAAATATATTTAAGATTTGATTCTCCAAATCAAATCATGATTAAATTAGGAAAAAAATTTCCAAATCTAATCACATATTTTATTTGTGGAAATAGTTGATTAAGGAAAGTCAATTTAGGAAACCAATTTCCTAAATCATCAAAACTACTTATGGAAATAAAATATTTTAAGATTTGATTTCCCAAATCAAATCATGATTAAATTAGGAAACAAATTTCCAAAATCTAATCAAATATTTTATTTATGGAAAATATCAATTTCCATAAATACTTCCAACTTTCCAAAAGTGGAAGATTTCCATAAATACTTTTAGACTTTCCAAAATTGAAAAATTTCCATAAATACTTCTAACTTTCCAAAAGTAGAAAATTTCTAGAAATATCATTATGACTATCGCAAAACCATTTTATGATTATGTCGAAACACAACCTGGACTCTGATACCACTGTTGGGTTTCCGACATCGCGACGAGTGTGTGTTCGAACATGTTTCGCAAACATGTGCACAGCGGAAGAAATAAAAATAATAAATCTATATTTATTACAACACACACATCACACGCATGCATAGTACAATATGTGTAGACATAACCATAAATTTAAATTTGCAATAAAAGGAAATTTAACTACGTATACTTTTCGTATCACATGTAGTGAGAACGACATCAACCGGAACGATCCTCGCTAGAATCGTCTCTATCCGTATCCACGCCGAGTATCCTCGGGATGAATTCGCTAAGTCACGAGCCTCATCTTCGTACGGATTACTAGCCTCGTGTTGAAGATGATGTGATCGAGAGATGATCACGATCCGAATCCAAATTTGGATCCAAAACCGAGTCCTCAAAACTCGCTTCTCCGGAGAGGTATTCGTCAACCGTTTGACGAATCCTTCGTCCTCCACCTCAGAGGATTACAGGAGATCGAATCCCCGGTAAGTAAGGAGCTGTCGGAGCTCCAAACGTCGTCCAAACGATGCTCCGACGAGAAGAAAACAAGCTATCCAGAAAACTGGACAGCTTTGGTGGAGGAGTAAGGGCCGGCCAAAAGAAAGGTGGAAGCTCACCTTATTACCGAACCCAAGGAAGATCACCGGAGCACCAACCGGCAGCATCTCGACGCCGACGAGGGGGAAGGAAGGCTCCTTCTGGACGCCGGTTGGAAGAGGTGGGGCGGCGACACTAGGGTGAGAATCAGCTGCATGGATACACCAAGGAGTATACCTCGTGCTAGTCTCGACAGAATTGATGGTGTCCAAATCCATCAATTCATCGACTAGGGATAATTCCGATACATCACAATTACACATGTAGAGATACTCACTAGTTGTGATCCAATCACAAATTCTCTCATGCTGTGAGTCGTATCGCGGACATTCAGTAAATGAGTTTAAGATCTAATCAAATACATGAAACCATGTATACTCAAATAGTGAATCTTCATTTATCATATAAATGGTTCATACATAAGGCGATTGCCTTAGGACATCTCTTATATATTATTAACACACATATCTAATGATCACGAATAAAACATAATTGTTCTCCAACTATACCATCACTAGATCAATCGGATACCTTTACAACATCTAATTCATTAACTACTAATACTTCACATAATAACCAAATTCCATCAATCTATAATCATATCCTCCAACAATATTATTCCAACTAAATCCACATTTAGCTATCGACCAGAATGTTACACAATCTTAGGATAGCAAATTGTAATAGCAAATCTAAAACAATTTGTGAACTACATCCACCACAATTCCAATAGTCTTAAACCAAAACATTACAAACTGCATAATCTATAGGTAAACCACCCCTCAACAATCAGAACCATCATCCATACCAATTAAAACTTACCTCACAGCCTCATCCGGAAGATCCAATCTACTATAGTAATCCTCGTTCACCTGTAATCCATTTCAACTATCAAAATTTAGAGGTATATTGATTCACAATCACCAATAACCATAGAAACCGTAAGTTTCCCTCTAATTAAATTTCTGGACTTCTCAAATCAACACCAGAAACAATGCATTAATCCCAAATTCACCTTAGGAAGTTAAAATTTGCAATGATCTGATTCATCGGCCAAAAGCATCACTCTGATTGCCCTTTCCCATCTAGAAATCACGAAGACACAGCTAGAACAACGATCTGATCGCTGCGATGATTTCTAACAGAGGGAAAAACAAATCCACTGAAACCAGATCACTACGCTACCTTAAGGAAAAAGGATGATACCAGTGCTTACCCAGCTGTGACGTCATTGGAGCCGATCCGGCTTCCCTCGTCGCCGACAGAGATATCAACGGTAGCTTCCCATCGTCGTCTCCGTTTCTCCCCTGATCCGCAATCGCCGCCCCGCAGGTGGAAGCTAGCTCTCCTCCTCTCGCTAGGCTGGCGATCTCCAGTCAACGAGAACCCAGCTGAGCAACCCACTCCGCGGCAAGGAGGAAGAAAAGAGCCGAAGGGGAAACTCGGCGATCGCGATGAGGAACACCCGAAAATAGCGAAGAGAAGAAAAGAATACAGTGTTCAATCGGGTTTGGGCTTATATAAGCTGTTCCACCTTTAGGCTTGAACCGGGTTATACTCAACCCTAATCTAAGTTGAGCCTAGCTCTAATTAACCTTAGCCCCTTTTTGATTAACCCCATTAACTACTATAAAGAGTTAATCCCTATATTTAATTTTTTTTTCGTATCTTACAATTTCACTCTTTCAATACTTTCCAAAGCATATCCTAGTATTAGAAGATGTTTAGGGTAGTTAGGAGTGCTAATAACTAGCTAAACAAATCTTGTTCAACCAATATCGATAATCGTAGTCGATGAAATTAGAAATCGATCAGTACATACCAATGATCGGCTAACTTAGCGATCATGGTATTTGCAAAATGCAGAAAACAATTTTAAGAAATGAAATTTTGAAAAGCACAAGTAATTGTATGTAATTTAAAAAATCATGAAACTTCATACATATATTACTTATATGAAATATAATGGGTGAAAAATAATTTTATAATAAAATATTCATTTCAAAAATATTGATAACTTCAATGCTTTTGTCTAACTTTGTGACAATCTTCTCAATAGCGATTGTTATCAAAAGATAAATTTCACTAAGGTTTTTAAAATGATTTTAAAATCTTATATTGAATCATGGTCGATGGGTTAGATGTACATGACTTGTACATTAGCTTTTCTCATGATTCATCATTATCATTCAATGAGTTTTAAGTTCATTTTGATGTAATATTTAAGTACCTTGAACTTAACTCATTTTCTTAACATCTCACATGTGTCTATGATGTATCAATATACACACATGTCATCCTAGGATTTTGTGAAATGTGAGTTTGTTCTTTTTCTAATATAAGGGTTCATGCATTAATATCTAGACATATCCAATTTGATTCCCTTATCTTGGGACTTCAAATCAATGTCATTGTTCATAAATTCAATTTTAATAAACCTAAAAGCATGAACATGATCATGGTGTAAATCATTTGCATAAATTAAGCATATTTGCCAATGATGCATGATTTCATGGCATAAAGATATACCTAAATACAAACATGACACAATTAACCTAAGTATTATCATGATATTTAAAATAATAATATTAGCATGATGTCATGACATAGAAAATAAAGCATGATAAGTATATAAAATACAAAGGTATAGAATACCTAAACCTTAAACCCAATTGTCATTTGCTAAGACTTATATCAATTTGCCATAACCAATCAAATTCTAAGTGTGCCAAAATCCAAAATGACACACCATTGACTCTAAATATATTTATGTCAATTATAATCAATTTTTCAACATTTATAATTCCAATTGACACATCCTAAAATCTTTTAGGATTATTATCTATCTCACTTGCAAGGTCTCACATCACCTTGAAAATATCCTAAAGTGTCAACTTTACCATGGTTAGGTTAACTACCCTTCCATTTAAAGTTGACACACCCTAAACCCATTTAGCGTGATGAAATCACACTCCTAGGAACCCAATATCTATTGGAGCTCCTTGGATTCACAAGGTACTCACTAGGGATGACCTCCCTTAATACCTTCCTAATGACCCTCCTAGGCTTTGAAGCCTTAGTCATTGTGGTCTTTTCAAGGTTAACTCTAGGGATAACTTCTCTTGTAACCTTGTTAATGACTTTTCTAAGTTTCTTCGAAACCTTAGCCACTAGACATTTACCATGGTAAACACCGGGGATGACTTCCATTGTGACCGTGGTTTTCCTAGACCTAAGACTTGTTTCATAGTTAAATAGAACATTATGGTAGATTGACATTACCTCCAGAGACTTGAGCTTGTGACCCAAGTCTTTCTTTCCCTTGGACGACTTTTGCCTCCTACAACTTAGATTTTGACCATTTAATTGAATTTTTTATCTTCCTAAGCTAATTTCTCAAGCTTTGACCTCAAAACTTGATTTTCTAATTCTAGCCTCTCAATTTTTGATAGTCTATACTTCCTTTGGACATTCTTCTTTCCGGATTCCGACCGAATTGTGCCGCAAGGAGGAAGGAACGAGAAGGAGAAGGTTGGCTGCGGCGAGAAGCAAAGATGCGGAAGGTGAATCGTGATGAGGAGAAGTAGAGTCGCGCGGGGTGAGGAAGAAATCGGGAACAGCAAAAGAAAAGAATCGGGGATGAGAGAAACCGCTCACGCGGATGAGGAAGTGAACTCGCGGAAGGAACCGCTCAGGAGTTAAGGAAGGACGGTGAGAAACGCAGTAACGGGCAAAAACGGGTCGAGTTTGTAACGGGTTAGGTTTTAAAACCCTATAAGCTATTAGCCCAAAATCCAATTAAATCTATATCCATTCAATTTAATCCCATAATAATATTATTCTTTAGAAATTTATTTGTGGTATTTTACAAATGACCATGGTGTTGGCAATCACAATTCGGTCGGAATTCGATCGTGGTCTGGCCGACACCGGAGTCCAATCGGATTGCAGTCGAATTTCAATCGGATCACGGTCGGATTCCCATCGGATTGCGATCGGATTCCAATCGAATCACGATCAGATTCCAATCGGATTGCGGCTAGAATTGACTGCGATTATGACCGCTAGCAGTCGCGGCACTGGCGGGCACAATTCAGCTTGATTCTGCCTAAAATTCGATCGAAATCTGACCATGGTTCGGTCGCCCGAATGACAACGACAACTCTGACGAGTTTAAGCATTGGGTATAGTACTCATTGGAAAAGAATATCACGAACAAAAATATTATATATTTTTCATTTACTGTGCAATCTCGAGAATCTAATAGAAATCGAACGACTCACAACGCTTCGCGCACGGGCACACAAATATATATATATATATATATATATATATATATATATATATATATATATATATATATATATATATATATATATCCACTGAGTGACCAAGGGGTAGTGACTCTATTGCCAAGTATTCATACCTGGACTTTCCCTCGAGTCTCACTCGAGTATGGTCAACCTTTATCTGAGGTTTGATTGCTCCAACAATCTCCCTCAAACAATTTCCCCCATATGACTTTAGATATCTCAATCATCCATTAGTCAATGGTCAACATATGGTTAAACCATATCCAACTGTATTGACAAATATTAAAATACTACTCGAGTCTGGTCAACATTGACCTGGGCCTATTTGCACCAACAAAATACACAGTGTTTCTTCCAGTCGAAACTCCATCCCGCCTTTGCTACTCGACATCACTGTCGAGCGACCATATTCCGACCGCGATTCGATTGCAGTCTGGTTGACATCGGACTTTGGCTGAATCGCGATTGGATTCTGACTGAATTTCATCCGGAATCCACCGAATTGCATCCACTAACGACCGTAATCATGATTGATTTCGGTCGTAATCCGATCAAAATTTGACCGCGATCAGGCCGATTTAGGTGTCGATCGGACTCTAGCATCGATCGGATCACGATCGGATTCTAGTCGAATTGTGATCGGAATTCGATTGAATTGAGTTGTAATTAGCTCGGCACTAACTTCGCAATCACGATCAATTCTTGCTGCAATCTGGTAGGAATCTGATCACAATCCGATTGGAATCTGCCTGCGATCTGACTGGACTTTGTTGCCGACCGAACCACGATTGGATTTTGATCGAATTGCGATTGATTCCTACCGTAATTAGGCCCTGGTTTGGTCAGCATCGGAGTATGGCAGAATCGTAGCCGAAATCAGTCACAATTATGGCTGCCAACGACCATGGTGTTGGCGATCACAATTCGGTCATAATTCGACCGTGGTCTGGCCGACACCGGAGTCCGATCGGATCGCAGTCGGATTCCAATCGAATTGTGGTCAAATTCCCATCGGATTGCGATCGGATTTCAATCGGATCTCGATCAGATTCCAATCGGATCACGGCTAGAATCGGCTCCAATTGTGATCGCCAACAGTCGCAGCACTAGCGGGCACAATTCGGCCTGATTCTGCTCGAAATTCGATGGGAATCTGATCATGGTTCGGTTGTTCGGATGACAACGACAACTCTGACGAGTTTAAGCATTGGGTATAGTACTCATTGGAAAAGAATATCACGAGCTAAAAATATTATGCATTTCTCATTTATCGTACCGAGAATCTAGAATCTAGAAATCGAGCGGCTCACAAAGCTTGCGAACATGCAACGATCATCACACAACATAAGAAATATATATATATATATATATATATATAGTGACCAAGGGGCAGTGACTCTATTGCTAAGTATCCATACTTGGACTTTCCCTTGAGTCTCACTCGAGTATGGTCAATCTTGATATGAGGTTTGATTGCTCCAACAATCTTTCTCAAATAATTTTCCCCACTTTGGATATCTCAATCATCCACTAGTCAATGGTCAATATATGGTTAAATCATATCCAATCGTATGGACAAATATCAAAATATTACTCGAGTCCCACTCGAGTCTGGTCAAAATTGACCCGAAGCCTATTGCACTAACAAAATACATAGTGTTTCTTCCAGTCGAAACTCCATCCCGCCATTGCTACTTGGCATCACCGTCTAGCGACCATATTTTGACCGCGATTCGGTTACGGTCTGGTCGACATCGAACTCTGGCCAAATCGCGATTGAATTCTGACTAGATTTCAACTGGAATCCATCGAATTGCAGCCAGTAGCGACCATAATCATGGTTGATTTCGGCCACAATCCGATCAAAATTTGATCGCAATCAGGCTGATATAGGTGTCGACCGGATCGCGGTCGGATTCCAGTCGAATTGTGGTCGAAATTCGATTGAATTGAGCCGTAATTAGCTCAACATTGACTTCGCAATCATGACTGATTCTGGTTGCAATCTGGTAGGAATTTGATCACAATCTGATTGGAATCTGGTCGCTATTCGATTGGACTTTGGTGCCGACCGAACCACGATTGGATTCCGATCGAATTGCGATCGAAATTCGATTGAATTGCATTCGATTCCTATTGAAATCAGGCCATGGTCTGGTCGGCATCGGAGTATGGCAGAATCATAGCCAGAATCGGTCACAATTATGGCTGCCAACGACCATGGTGTTGGCGATCTCGGTCGGAATCCGACTATGGTCCAGCCGACACCGGAGTCCGACCGGATGGCAGTTGGATTCCAATCGAATCGCGGTCGGATTCCCATCAGATTGCAATCGGATTCCAATCGGATCGCGGCCAAATTCGAATCAGATCTCGATCAGATTCCAATCGGATCGCGGCTAGAATCAGCTGCAATTGTGATCGCCAACAGCCGCAGCACTAGCGGGCACAATTCGGCCTGATTCTGCTCGAAATTCGATGGGAATCTGATCATGGTTCGGTTGTTCGGATGACAACGACAACTCTGACGAGTTTAAGCATTGGGTATAGTACTCATTGGAAAAGAATATCACGAACGAAAATATTATGCATTTCTCATTTACTGTGCAATCTCGAGAATCTAACAGAAATCGAACGGCTCACAAAGCTTCGCGCACGAACATGCAACGATCATCACACAACATAAGAAATATATATATATATATATATATAGTGACCAAGGGGCAGTGACTCTATTGCTAAGTATCCATACTTGGACTTTCCCTTGAGTCTCACTCGAGTATGGTCAATCTTGATATGAGGTTTGATTGCTCCAACAATCTTTCTCAAATAATTTTCCCCACTTTGGATATCTCAATCATCCACTAGTCAATGGTCAATATATGGTTAAATCATATCCAATCGTATGGACAAATATCAAAATATTACTCGAGTCCCACTCGAGTCTGGTCAAAATTGACCCGAAGCCTATTGCACTAACAAAATACATAGTGTTTCTTCCAGTCGAAACTCCATCCCGCCATTGCTACTTGGCATCACCGTCTAGCGACCATATTTTGACCGCGATTCGGTTACGGTCTGGTCGACATCGGACTCTGGCCAAATCGCGATTGAATTCTGACTAGATTTCAACTGGAATCCATCGAATTGCAGCCAGTAGCGACCATAATCATGGTTGATTTCGGCCACAATCCGATCAAAATTTGATCGCAATCAGGCTGATATAGGTGTCGACCGGATCGCGGTCGGATTCCAGTCGAATTGTGGTCGAAATTCGATTGAATTGAGCCGTAATTAGCTCAACATTGACTTCGCAATCATGACTGATTCTGGTTGCAATCTGGTAGGAATTTGATCACAATCTGATTGGAATCTGGTCGCTATTCGATTGGACTTTGGTGCCGACCGAACCACGATTGGATTCCGATCGAATTGCGATCGAAATTCGATTGAATTGCATTCGATTCCTATTGAAATCAGGCCATGGTCTGGTCGGCATCGGAGTATGGCAGAATCATAGCCAGAATCGGTCACAATTATGGCTGCCAACGACCATGGTGTTGGCGATCTCGGTCGGAATCCGACTATGGTCCAGCCGACACCGGAGTCCGACCGGATGGCAGTTGGATTCCAATCGAATCGCGGTCGGATTCCCATCAGATTGCAATCGGATTCCAATCGGATCGCGGCCAAATTCGAATCAGATCTCGATCAGATTCCAATCGGATCGCGGCTAGAATCAGCTGCAATTGTGATCGCCAACAGCCGCAGCACTAGCGGGCACAATTCGGCCTGATTCTGCTCGAAATTCGATGGGAATCTGATCATGGTTCAGTTGTTCGGATGACAACGACAACTCTGACGAGTTTAAGCATTGGGTATAGTACTCATTGGAAAAGAATATCACGAACGAAAATATTATGCATTTCTCATTTACTGTGCAATCTCGAGAATCTAATAGAAATCGAACGGCTCACAAAGCTTCGCGCACGAACATGCAACGATCATCACACAACATAAGAAATATATATATATATATATATATATATATATATATATATAGTGACCAAGGGGCAGTGACTCTATTGCTAAGTATCCATACTTGGACTTTCCCTTGAGTCTCACTCGAGTATGGTCAATCTTGATATGAGGTTTGATTGCTCCAACAATCTTTCTCAAATAATTTTCCCCACTTTGGATATCTCAATCATCCACTAATCAATGGTCAACATATGGTTAAATCATATCCAACCGTATGGACAAATATCAAAATATTACTCGAGTCCCACTCGAGTCTAGTCAAAATTGACCCGAAGCCTATTGCACTAACAAAATACATAGTGTTTCTTCCAGTCGAAACTCCATCCCGCCATTGCTACTTGGCATCACCGTCTAGCGACCATATTTTGACCGCGATTCGGTTACGGTCTGGTCGACATCGGACTCTGGCTAAATCGCGATTGAATTCTGACTAGATTTCAACTGGAATCCATCGAATTGCAGCCAGTAGCGACCATAATCATGGTTGATTTCGGCCACAATCCGATCAAAATTTGATCGCAATCAGGCTGATATAGGTGTCGACCGGATCGCGGTCGGATTCCAGTCGAATTGTGGTCGGAATTCGATTGAATTGAGCCGTAATTAACTCAACATTGACTTCGCAATCATGACTGATTCTGGTTGCAATCTGGTAGGAATTTGATCACAATCTGATTGGAATCTGGTCGCTATTCGACTGGACTTTGGTGCCGACCGAACCACGATTGGATTCCGATCGAATTGCGATCGAAATTCGATTGAATTGCGTTCGATTCCTATTGAAATCAGGCCATGGTCTGGTCGGCATCGGAGTATGGCAGAATCATAGTCAGAATCGGTCACAATTATGGCTGCCAACGACCATGGTGTTGGCGATCTCGGTCGGAATCCGACTATGGTCCAACCGACACCGGAGTCTGACCGGATGACAGTTGGATTCCAATTGAATCGCGGTCGGATTCCCATCAGATTGCAATCGGATTCCAATCGGATCGCGGTCAAATTCGAATCAGATCTCGATCAGATTCCAATCGGATCGCGGCTAGAATCGGCTGCAATTGTGATCGCCAACAGCCGCAGCACTAGCGGGCACAATTCGGCCTGATTCTGCTCGAAATTCGATGGGAATCTGATCATGGTTCGGTTGTTCGGATGACAACGACAACTCTGACGAGTTTAAGCATTGGGTATAGTACTCATTGGAAAAGAATATCACGAACGAAAATATTATGCATTTCTCATTTACTGTGCAATCTCGAGAATCTAATAGAAATCGAATGGCTCACAACGCTTCGCGCACGACCACGCAGTGATCGTCACACAACATAAGTTATATATATATATATATATATATATATATATAATAGTGACTCTACTGTCAAGTCTCCATATTTGGACCTTCCCTCGAGTCTTACTCGAGTATGGTCAACCTTGATCTGAGGTTTGATTGCTCCAACAATCTCCTTCGGACAATTTCCCTATGACTTTGGATATCTCAATCATCCACTAGTCAATGGTCAACATATGGTTAAACCATATCCAACCGTATTGACAAACATTAAAACACTACTCGAGTCTCACTCGAGTCTAGTCAGCATTGACCCGGAGCCTATTGCACCAACAAAATACACAGTGTTTCTTCCAGTCGAAACTCCATCCCGCTTTGCTACTCGGCATCACCATCGAGCGGCCATATTCCGATCGCGATTCGGTTGCGGTCTGGTCGACATCGAAATCTGATCGAATCGTGATTGGATTCTTATTAGATTTCAACCGGAATCCATCGAATTGCAACCACTATTGACCGTAATCCGATCAAAATTTGATTGTGATCAGGCCGATTTAGGTATCGACCGAACTCTAGTGTTGATCGAATCGCGGTCGAATTCCAGTCGAATTGTAGTCAGAATTCGATTGAATTGAGCCGCAATTAGCTCGACACTGACTTCGCAATCACGACCGATTATTGCTGCAATCTGGTAGGAATCCGATCATAATCCGATTGGAATCTGGCCGCGATCTGACTGGACTTTGGTGCTGATCGAACTGCGATCGGATTTCGATCGAATTGCGGTCGAAATTCAACCGAATTGTGATTGATTCCTATCGAAATCAGGCCCTGGTCTAGTCGGCATCGGAGTTTGGCCGAATCATGGCAGGAATCGGTCACAATTATGGCTGCCAACGACCATGGTGTTGGTGATCACAATTCGGTCGGTCGAAATCCGACCGTGGTATGGCCGACATCGGAGTCCGATCGGATTACAGTCGGATTCCAATCGGATCACGACCGGATTCCCATCGGATTACAACTAGATTCCAATCAGATTGCGATCAGATTCTAATCGGATTGCGGCTAGAATCGGCCGCGATTGTGACCGCTAGCAGCCGCGGCACTGGTGGGCACAATTCGGCCTAATTCTGTCCGAAATTTGATCGGAATCTAACCATGGTTCGGTCGCCCAGACGACAATGACGACTTCGACAAGTTTAAGCATTGGGTATAGTACTCATTGGAAAAGAATATCACGAACGAAAATATTATGCAATTTTCATTTATTGTGTAATCTCGAGAATTTAATAGAAATCGAATGGCTCACAACGCTTCGCGCATAGACATGCAACGATCGTCACACAACATAATATATATATATATATATATACCGAGCGACCAAGGGACAGTGACGATTCGATGGAAAAATTATTATGTATTTTTTATTATTATATTTGCTTGAGTGTGAGAAATGGATATTCAGACGTGATAAAGTTAGCAAGTTACTATACATTTATGTTATCGTGCATGAGTCACGTGGTGTAAGACATGCAGTATAAGATTTATATATATTCAAAGAATGTTGGAGTTATTCGACAATGCTCTTTCATATGCAAGTCACTGTACAATAAAATGGTAATAGCAGACGAAAATTGTATCAATGTACGATCGTCTAATATCAAAATTATACAGAAGGTTGGAATCGTCAACTTAGCAGTTTTCATCGATCTATTCCACGACAATTATGAGGAAGATAAATTACGAAGAATTCTATGGGTCTTGACGTGATGACCAAAATACGTATGGATCATTTGAATTCAAAAAAAAACTTTATACTTCTTTCGAAATCGATCCGTTTTTATAAGTATCATCGTATTTTAACCACTCCATCATTCTCATAGAATATTATTGTATTCATTGTTCGGTCTGCCTTATCGTATCATTGCACTGTGCCACGAGGGCGATGTTTGTTTTGACCGTTCAGATGATTGGTGGTCGAAGTTATCTTATGAGTAGTACGTATCTTGTTCATTGCAATTTTTCATTGTTTATGGGACACTATGCTGAAAATACAAAAAAAAAAAAAAAAAAATCTCTTTTACAGACACTCCATTAATATTCAAACAACGTAGGACAAGTAGCTGTTGCCGGCGGCAAGCAGAAATCTCCTCCTAAATTCAGTTTAAATGGTTTATATTGGAGCGCGGAATGTAATTAAGGGAATTAAATTCCTTCCTCTCCTAAACAAAATGCAATGAGATTCATTATCAATCTGCCTTAATTATAAGCTGCAAGCTTTTTGTCCATGGACCTATATTGTTAGCAAAGGAGGAGGACGTGTTTACGATCAAAGTGACTGATATACGGAGATATCCTCACTTTGTCTACGTATAGTAGTCTCGGCTCAGTAATTGTCGAACCAAATGGATGTCAACTAGACCAGATAGACGAATGAGTGGCGGTGCTGTGTCTGTATAGTTCTGACGGTTATGCTCATTGACAATTAAGATAGGTGGCGATGGTATTTCACTTGAGCCGTTATGCATCAAACGAACACAGCTGGGCGATGTCCATTCGCTCGCTGTTTTGACTGAGACATATATGCGGAAGTTTCCAACGGTGAGGACGATTTAGTACTTGATGACTCGGATTGTTCATTAACTCGGTTGGACTTGTTGAAGTGATTGGTTCGTTGACTCGCCTGGACTTGCTGAAGTGGCTAGTTAGTTGACTCGGCTGGAATTGTTGAATTGTCTCGGCTGACGCTGAATGATGCGTCTCGAGCGGACAAGGAGAGAAAACCTACAAAGGAAACACCGTTAAGAGCGCCGAGAGAGATCTCGACTGAACCTCTCCGACGCTCAAGTTAGAGATCGACAGGAAAAGAGGAGCAATGAATACAGAGAGCAGTGTATTAGAGATAATTCCCAACCTGGAGCCCCCTCTGATCCCCTCAAGTTACTTTTATATAAGCGAATCCATCATTGTGGAACGGTATGGAGGGTATGGGCGGCCTGACTCTTTAAGGTGATGGTATGTAGTTTTTAGATGCAATAGAGGACGTTACCTTCATCAAAACTGTAGACGTATAAGACATAATTAATGTCACTTGCATGATTAATAGGAGACATGACTCTATTAATGCGGCGGACATGTTCCCTTAAGGTGGGCATGGAAATATATTTTCTTGTCGTGTGGAGTCTTTGTCAATGATGCATCGCTTGACATCTTGACTTTAATGACCACCACGTCACTTGACTTGCTGAGACATAAACTAACTGAGATATACACTTATCGGGATACCATGCTGTTGTTGGAAGTTCGTGGCAGTTCCACGAACTGCACAGAGGCAGTTCGTGGAACCGCCTCGAGCACGCACGGCTTGAAGCCGTGCGTGCATCTCCTTCCCTTAAAAGGGGAAGGAGTGCGTCCAAGGTTCGGTTTGATGCTCGACGAAGAGGCTTGGAAGCGATCAAACATCCAACGATCTTGGTTTGTAGAAACAGAGGAGCCTTCCGGATTTCCGTGATCTTTCCTCTGACACAAGTCGAAATTCCAACCGGGTAATCTACAAGAACAGGTATAATCAACATTGGTATCAGAGCAAATTTTTTTGGAAAGATTTTACCTGTTCAAATTTATTTTCCTCGCCGGAAGACGAGAATAGAGTTTTTTTCTTCTTTGATCATTTGTTGAGTCGCGGGCGGACGACGGCCGACTTCAATGGCTGGCGACGCCCACGGCAACGGCCAGCACTCTGCCTTGCTCGCAGGTGGATCGATCCTCGACGCCTAGGCGACCCCATGCGGTCCTTCGGAGGTGTTGCGGTCGTCGTTGCCTGTGCGACCACAGTAGCAGCGACCTCGGAGGTTGAGACCTCGGTAGCGGCGACTTTCAGGGGCGACCTCCTCGGAGGCGGCGCGTAAGCGGTGGACGCTCGTCCACCGCCCCGACATTTACAGAAGCGACGCCGCTAGACGTCGCAGCATTAATCGGCGGCATCGCCGCCGATTGAAGGCACAGGCGTGTCGCGGCCAACACGCCCACACCGATTGAAGGCACAGGCGTGTCGCGGCCGACACACCCATGCCGATTGAAGGCACAGGCGTGTCGCGGCCCACACGGGCGTGTCGGTTGCTGAACAGGGCATGTTGAGCGTTGGAACTCCTGACACGGACGTGTCAATGATAACACGCCTGTGTTGTCTTGATACGCGCGCCCTGTTAACACGAAAAACTCATAAATAAATTTTTTTTTTGTTTTTGTTTTGTACAGATTCTAAAAAAAATTTATTTTTGAATAACTCAAAGATAGAACTAGTTTATGACTGTCTATGGGTCAAAATTGATTGATCACTGGGTCAATTAAATGTAGCCTAAAATTCAAGAAGTTTAGTTCTTCTTGATAAATGTGTATTTGTTCTGTGCCTTGATTAATTGGAATATACCGGTATTAGTACTGGTCTTGTCGGTTATGTACTGACATGATTTATTTCAATTTTACAGATGACGCGGATGTATACCACTATGACCCGGCGCGATGTGTTGCGCAATCGGTATAGAGAGGCTATCGAAGATTTGGACTATGACCCTTACCATGGAGTCCTTGGACACATTGGAAAGCTGGACAGACTATTTTGGAAGCTCGAGTTGCAGGAGTTTCCAATATTAGATAACTACAAGATTTGGGCATTGATTCGTTCATTGCCCGATAATCTTGCTGACGCAGCACGACAATTTTGGGGGTTACATGAAGGACGCATTTCATATACCCGGTTGTGCACAGAGCTGATTAACTATGCTGACTGTGAAGAGGATCCTGAAGAAGACCCTGTGGAGGATTTTGGTTCTCGATTAGTGAGGTCTTTAAAGGACTCTGTATCAGGGCAGCATGTGTTGCCTGTGAGTGTCCCAGCAGAGAGTACTGTAGTTGAGTCCAGACGGAGGGGATATGTCATGGTTATTGCTGCGCTAGGGCTTGTCCTAGTGGGAACAGTAATCGCTTATCTAGTCTATTAGGAGTTGTTTTTAGTTTATGAGTAGGAAGAATGTAATCTGTTACATTCTTAGTAGAGTTTGTTATTTGTTGACACAGTATAGCATGTTTATTTTAATGATGTGTTCATTTAATGCTGTTGACTCTACATGATGCATGATTATTGAATATGCCCTTGATTAGTTCAAATGAGTATATAATGATATGTTCATTTAATGTGTAATATCATGCTGTAATAATGATTAATATCATTAAGTGGGATGTATGTAATAAAATATATCAATATAAGTCTGATTGACACATACAAATGATGAGTGATAACGCAGTTGTCACTTGATTTTGTAAACCAGATCAGATTTATCTTGAGTTTATTTTTGAGATTACATACATAAAAGCATACACTGAGTAACTAAATAATGTGTTTATTTATGTTAGGTTATGACAACTAAAAACATCATAGCTGAACTGAACAAAGGTGAAAAACTGAATGGGAATAACTATAAAATATGACACCTCAAGATTCAGTATGTTCTTGAGGAACAGGAAGTCCTAGAGGCTGTTAATCAGGTTATGATGGAACTTGTTGAGAGTAACGCAGCACAGTACAGACGTGACCTTGATGCCTATAAGGTATGGAAAAGGAAGGATTCCACTGCTAAGGGCATATTGATAAGTTCAATGGTGGATGACCTAGTGTTAGAGTATGAGTCATATCCTTCAGCTCATGCAGTCTGGGTAGCCCTTAGAGAGAGATACAGTGGAATAAGTCTGAGTAATCTTTGGCAGCTGACGATCAGGTTCGACAGCTACAAGAAGCGCCCGAATGCAACGATGGTTCAACATCTCAGGGAGATGTCAAATATGATTCGGGAGTTGAAAACTGCCGGTCATGAGTCGACCGATGAACAATAGGTTCAGGCGGTTATTCGTTTTCTTCCCGATTCTTGGGAGACCATGAAGTAGACCTTAACTCACAGTGAGAGTATTAAGACTTTCGCTGATGTCTCACGCCATGTTGAGCTGGAGGCTGAGAGAGTAGAATCCGCGAGGATTTCAGGCCAAGCCTATTTGGCTGTCGGCTCTGCTGGATCATCTGGATCCAAGAAAAAATGGTACAAGAAGGGAAAGGGAAAGAATAAGAAGGTTGATACTGCTGCTGAGAAAGATCAAATCAAGAAGAAGAAGACAGGAAAGAAACCTAAAAGCAAATTATCTTGCTTTAATTGTGGCAAGAAGGGCCACTTTGCTCGGGAGTGTACTGAGCCTAAGAAGGTAACTCCTAGTCTGTCTTCTGAGCATTTTGTTGCTAGTACTGTGTTGATGGCTGATTCTTATCCTTTGTGGATTATAGATTCGGAAGCAACCAATCATGTAGCTCGAGAGCGGGTTACATATGTGGAGTACCGCCGGGTACCTGCAGGCAACAAATGGATCTATGTAGGAAACAATGCAAGAGTCGAAGTCAATGGAGTCGGCACTTGCAAACTTAACCTTCGTGGTGGAAGTACTTTGTTTCTGCATGATGTTTTGTATGCTCCAGAGATTCGAAGGAATCTTGTATCTGTTACTAGTCTTCTTGATTTGGGGTACTCTGTAAATTTTTTCAGTCGTTGTGTAGAACTTAAGATTGACTCTGTGTCAATCGGATATGGTTATTTATCTAATGGTTTTATGGTACTAGATGTGGTGCCTGATGTGAATTGTGCGATTCATAGTTGTTTTTCAAACATTGCTCTTACTAGTAATGCGGATATATCTGATGAGGTTTGGCATGCTATATTGGGACATATAGGACAAGATCGCATGAATCGATTAGCTAGAGAGGGTTTATTGGGCTCTCGTGCTAAGATTAGCTTGTCTATATGTGAGCATTGTCTTGCTGGAAAAGCAACGAGGAAACCATTCGGAAAGGCTATTAGAGCAGACTTGCCATTGCAATTGATTCATTCGGATATTTGTGGTCCGATGAGTGTAAAGGCTAAGCATGAAGCTTCCTACTTTATTACATTTATTGATGATTTCACTAGGTATGGTCATGTGTATTTGATTTCTCAAAAATCTGAAGCGTTGGATTATTTCATTCGTTATTTGAACGAAGTTGAGAATCAAACGGAACGTAAGGTTAAGGCCTTACGTGACGTATCAGTGAATATCTGTCTGATTTGTTCAAGACGACATGTAATGATAAGGGAATTATTAGACAGCTAACGATCCCAGGAACTCCACAGCAAAATGGGGTTGCTGAAAGAAGAAATAGGACTCTACTTAAAATGGTTAGGTCTATGATGACGCAGGCTAATTTGTCGGTCTCCTATTGGGGAGATGCATTACTAGCTGCGGCATATATACTTAACAAAGTGTCTTCAAAGTCAGTTCCGACTACCCCATATGAACGTTGGACGGGCAGAAAATTAGATTTGAGCAATCTGAGACCCTGGGGGTCAGCTGCCTACGTTCATGATAGTTCTCACAAATATGGAAAACTCGGACCTAGAGGTAAGAAATGTATTTTTATAAGATATTCTGATACCTCAAAAAGTTATGTTTTCATAGGTGAGACGTCAGATGGAACAATCTCTGAGATTGAGTCTAGAGATGCCACTTTTCTAGAAACTGAGTTCCCAACTAAGGGTGAAGTTGATAAGACAGTTCCTCTTTTTGAGGAGGATGAGTCGTTATCAACAAGATAGATGTCCAGTGGGATACCTGAACCTAGTCAACCGAGTGGGAGTAATGTGTCTGATCACGGGGTGACTTTTCAACAGCCCAACTTACGGAAAAATGTTCGTAAAATCATACCTAAAAGGAGGTTTGATATTGAGAATGAGGCAATGATGACACTCCCAGTTGACGAAGATGAACCTCAATCAGTTGAGGATGCGTTGGGATGTAGGGTTAGAGATAAGTTGAAAAGTGCAATGGAAGAAGAAATGGAGTCAATGATTCGGAATCAAGTTTGGGAGTTAGTCGATCTTCCTCCTGGCCGAAGGGCTATTGGGAATAAGTGGATTCTAAAAATAAAGAGGAAGTCTGATGGATAGATTAACCGATACAAGGCTCATTTGGTTGCAAAAGGATTTACCCAAAGAGAGGGTATTGACTTTGAAGAGACATTTTCACTCGTAGTGAAGTTTGTGTCAATCCGAGTTATTTTGGCCTTTGTGGCACATTATGACTTGGAATTACATCAGATGGATGTCAAAACCGCTTTCCTTAACGGTGAGCTTGACGAGGAAATCTATATGGTTCAGCCAGAAGATTTCGTTGCTTTAGGTCAAGAGGATAAAGTATGTAGATTGAAGAAATTTATATATGGGTTGAAGCAAGCGTCAAGACAATGGAACATAAGATTTAACAAAGTGGTTTTATCTTATGGTTTCGAAATGATCAATGAGGATCATTGCATTTTCCTAAAGAAGGAAAAAGGAAAGTATGTCATTTTATCATTATATATTGATGATATGCTGATAGCAGGAAATGACATAGGTTTTGTAGTGGAAGTCAAAAAGTGGTTGTCTTCACAATTTGACACAATAGATATGGGAGAAACTGAATACATCTTAGGAGTAAAGATCATCAGAGATCGATCAAAGAGACTTTTGGGTTTGTCACAAGAGTCTTATATAACTAAGATGTTACAACATTTCAACATATCTGACTGCAACAGTGAACAGACACCTATTGCGAGAGGTACTGTTTTGAGCAAAAGTATGAGTCCCAAGACTCCAGCTGAAATAGCCGACATGAATAAAAAACCATATGCCAGTTTCATAGGTAGTTTAATGTATACTATATTGTGTACTCGTCCCGATATCAGCTATGCAGTGGGCTTAGTAAGCCGGTTCCAGTCAAACCCAGGATCGAGACACTGGAAAGCAGTAAAAAGGATATTCAAATATCTGAAGGCGACGACAGATTATTGTCTCTGTTATCAAGGATCAGATATGAGCCTAAAGGGCTATTCAGATGCAGATTGGGCTGGGAACCTGGATGATAGAAAATCAACATCAGGCTATGCGTTCTTATTGAATGGTGACGCCATCTCCTGGAACAGCAAGAAACAGGCCTGTGTGGCCTTATCTACAATGGAAGCTGAATATGTGGCATGTTCAGCACCTGTGCAAGAAGCAGTCTGGTTGAAGAGGTTCCTAAAGCATTTGAAAATTGCTGAAGACAGTGGGAGTCCAAAGGATCGCTCATGATACTAAGCCGCGCGATAGCTTTTTCCAAGGATCCCAAATATCACAGCAAGGGCAAGCATATAGCTATAAAGTACAACTTTATAAGGGATATTGTTGCTAAAAAGAAGGTGATTCTTGAGTATATCCCTACACGAGCTATACTTGCAGATCCTTTTACTAAGCCAATGACTAGAGAGTCATTTAATCAGCATGTAAAGTCCATGGGACTTCGTAGAATGTAACAGGTTTTGCAATGACAATTGAATATCATGATTTGATTGTTTGAAATGTCAGTCATAATCTATTCAGTGTATGTTATGTTACATTCTAGTGATAAGATCTCGATAAGCATGTTGGCAGGTAGTGATTGGTCCTCTCACATGGATAATCATCTCTATTTGTTGTGTATAAATAGAGGTAAGATCATTGCTTATAGGTCGACCTATGTGGTTGTTAGCTTTGGAAGCTGTAAAATTTGTTACATGCCTATAAGTTAGGGTCGTCTTGATATTTGTATCAAGATAAGATCATTTTGTGGTAAATGATCGAAGTAAATGAACCCACCATTTACTATATCTGTTTAGAGCCAGATTAGAATTTATATGTTGAATTCTGGATTCATGTGTTGAATTCTGGATTAGACATTGAGAATGTCTAGATCGAAATCTGTACGATGTTAATTTGAGGGAAACATGCGCTCTTTATTGGTAAAGAGGACGACATCGTAGCATGTGAATCATACCACATGTGCTAAGACGACACTAAGGGTGCGTTTGATTCAAGTAATCATACATAACCTTAGTTATGTAATTACCAGGGAATAAAACATAACCTTGGAATAAAGTATAACCTTAGATAAAAACCTTGTTTGGTTGGAGGTTTTAATATATAACTTAGTTTAACATTTTACTAAATTATCCTTTGTCTTTGTTCAATTAATTCGATGACGATGACAGAAATATTAATAACGACGACAGCGATCTGCCATCAGCATTGCCCCGCCGATCGACGGTGGCGATGACCGACCAACGACCGACCGGCGACAGTGGTGACCGACCGCCGACGACGACGGTCGACCGACCGGTGGCGACGAAGGTGGTCAATCGATCGGCGGCGGGAACGACGATCGGTCGACCGGCGGCGACAACGATGGGCGATCGATTGGCGGCGGCAGCGACGCCGTCGTCGGCCACGACGGCGATAAGCGCGGCGGCGGCGATCGGCCGGCCGACGGCGGTGGCGGCGATAAGCGGCCGGTGATGCGGCAAGCGGACGACGAAGTGACGACGGCGGACGGGCCGGTGGCGACGGCGATGCGGCGCAGAAGCGGCGCAGCGACGGCGATACGACGGCGACGGGCGACGACGGTTAATATATTACTAGGGGTAATATTGGAAAAAAGTTTCCTTAACCCCAGGAATCAACAAAAACCTTGGTTCTCCAAGATTTTCCGATTCCTCCTAAAAAGGTTTTTGTTCATAACCAGGTAATGAACAATTACCAGGTAATTATTTATAACCTAAACCAAATAAGGTTTTTGTTGATAACCTAACAAGGCTATCAACAAAAACCCCCAACCAAACGCACCCTAAGGGTAGTAGGAGAATGGATCCCTACTTCTCTACTATGTGAGCCCTTTGAGATTATATATTGATCTCAAAATTTATCCTTTGTGAATGTTTAGGTGTCTACTTGAAGTTTTAATCAAGGTTTGCTACTTTAGCATGTCTACCTATGACTATGTATGATTCGGTCTATGGAACATGACTAAGAAAGCGATTGATTAAAATGAATAGATTCACACTAAAAAGGAAGATTAAATAGTTTTACATCTAATGAGTATTATTCACTAGTCGACTCTTTTCTGTTGTGTACAGAAATGTTTATGAATATTTGGAATATGAGACATGCTCTTCACATGATGGTCAATTTAAAGGATTAGAGATGTTCATATTGATGTAAATGAGATTATTTAATCTGGGTAAATAGCAAGACATGAATATTTCAGGTAAACGGTTATGTACCACCAGAAATATGATTTTGTATCATCTGGAAAATGACTGTGTGTCACCTGAGAAATGGATGTGTACCATAAGATAAATAGTTTTGTACCACCTATAGATGACTCTGTGTCACTCCAAGAACGACATGTGATCATATGTAGAGTGGCCGAAAGTTAAAGGTGCGTGAATAACTTCTCTTAGCATGCATCACTCTACGAAAGCAAATGCATGTACAGTAACAACTTTCTTAGCTTTTGAACGCTCAATTTGCTTGCTGTCGCACGAACCATTTTCTAATTTGTTGTTTCATTTAGTCTTTGTGACTATTAATCTATGTTCTATTAGTCTTTTGGGACAATAGATGTTGCTTCGATTTAGTCTATGTGACTAAACACCTCTTCTAAAATGGTCTGTGTGATCATTTTGTCTATGTGACATACCTTGGACGAGTGGGAGATGTTGGAAGTTCGTGGCAGTTCCACGAACTGCACAGAGGCAGTTCGTGGAACCGCCTCGAGCACGCACGGCTTGAAGCCGTGCGTGCATCTCCTTCCCTTAAAAGGGGAAGGAGTGCGTCCAAGGATCGTTTCGATGCTCGACGAAGAGGCTTGGAAGCGATCAAACATCCGACGATCTTGGTTTGTGGAAACAGAGGAGCCTTCCGGATTTCCGTGATCTTTCCTCCGACACAAGTCGAAATTCCAACCGGGTAATCTACAAGAACAGGTATAATCAACAGCTGTAATGTCTGCTGAGATAAGATGCTTCAAGCATACAATGACTAAGATGAAATACGACCGAGCCGAGATATGATATTTTCAGAATGTCATACGGTCAAGTCGAGATATGATGTTTCTAGCATACTGAGATATAAGTCTCTTAGGATATAGTACGACCGAAATATAATATTGTGACGTTTAATTATTGAGATATAGATATAATGCTATCAAATCCTAGAATAGTTTCAACCGGCCGGTATCACTCGCCCTCAAATTTGTATAGGAAAAATATTCATAGGATGAACGAAGAGATAAATCTATTATATATTTTTTTTCTTTTTACCATCGAAATTTGATTTGCTTCGCCTATTTTTAACCATTCAATATCTACAAAAGAGAGGAGTCATTCATTCAAATTCGACAGAAATTGTCTTCCTCCTGAATGCACGGTAGAACACCGACAAGAGTTGTGGAGGATCCGACTAATCGCCAAATTCAAACCCGAACACTTACCAATTCGCACAACAATCGATCTGAAATAAAATAAAATTACCCAACAATCTATGATTGACCCGTCAAAACAAGGTCAATCCGCTGAGTCGACCTGCTGACGAAGACGATCGAACTCGGTAAATTAACTGAAAAGTCCATGCGCTAATTATTCATCAAGAACTCTAAAGAACTCACTGATCATTGAGTTTCTTGAAATTTCAAGTAGACGGTCATACTTCGCTACAAATACTATTAATTAATGGTGGATCCAGACACTGGAGACAATTAATTAATTCCTCGTGGATAGTCTGACGAAATGAAGCCCTGATCAAGTGGCATGGATGAGTTGAGAGTTTCTTGTTGGAGAATAGAATACAAATCATTTTTCTAAACAGCTATCTCTTTCTTGCCAGCAGCAGGAAAGAGGAAACAATCAAAGAACAGAAGAGAACAGAGAACAGAGGCGTCCATTAAACAAGACACGAGGTAGCTGTTGGTTGGTCGGTGCGATGCCAACGTCCATTTCATCTGCTGGCATCCTCGCACGCTCCCTGCCTGCCTCTCTCGCTCGCTCGCTCCATCGCAGCCAGCACGACGCATGCAATCAACCAGCGAGGAAGAAGCTGCCGCGCCGTGGACTACTCGACGTAGGCTACCGTCGCTCTCAATTTCCTGCACCGTCCGCATCGCCATTTACGAGGTACGCAAACAACAAATATCGCACAATTATCTTCATTTTGATCTTATATAATCAATTAATATAATTATTGTCCTCGACTATTTATTTTCTTTGGAATATGTTTAAAATAATATCGATTCTATTGCTATCTGCATTATTGAAAAATAAGGTTTCGATGTTCGATTTTAGCCTCTCCGTTTAATTCCAAAAAAAAAAAAAATTATGGATAGAAAGGAATTCCTTAGGAAAAACATCCGTAGAGAAAGAGAAAAGAGGCAACGATGGTCGACGATCGATGACGATGGTTAGTGATTGATAGCGATCGATGATCGTCGGTGGCGATCGACGGTGATGGTCGACGATCGATGACGATGGACGACTAACGATCGATGACAGCGGCGACAATCGATGATCGACGATGGTAGAAATCAATGACCGACGACCAATGATGACGACCGATGATGACAGCTGATAACGATTGATGATCAACGACGATGGCTGACGACTCAAGACGATCGACGATGACGACCGACGATCAACGGCGACGACAATTGATGATTGACAATGGTGGCTGACGACTGGGGACAATCGACTATCGATGGCGACAACAACTGACGACCAACGATGATGGTGGTCGATAATCATAATAGGCAATTGGCAATTGTGACAGTGATGATAAGCCACGAGAGTAAATTTTTAACGATCATAAATAATTCAAGAGAAAAGGATAAATTTTCCCTCCGATTTAGGTGGAAAAAAAAATATAACTGAATAAAAAAAATCGTCAATCATTTAAATCTTAAATCCATCTGCTCGTTAAGTATAAAACCAAAGAAAGAAAAAATAATTTCTTTTTTCGATTTATACGAAGAAAAAAATTTCATCGTTTCTATTTCCTTCCTCCTAAGTAAACAGAGTATTAATTACAAGTTTTTATTTTTGTATTTTTTTAATTTTTTATTGGTAACAGTATTAAAAGGAACGAATGGGCGATTATATTATAGGCCGTGGCCATTACTATATATGTTTATTAGTGAATTGTGTGGTGGTTAGGCACCGATTAAACACTGTTTAGATTTAGAGGCGACAAAACCCAAAACGGACTCATGAGTTGACGGGTCAGGCGTGGAGTTGGCCTTTACAGTTGGGCATAATTCACCCGTGATTCATGGTCAGTTATTTGTTTAGAAAGATTCGAGTTCGATGCATTTAGAATAAATAACAATAAATTTAAAAAGTTATTTAATAATTATTATTATTTTTATTTAGACAATAAATTATAAATAATCATAATCCGGTCAGATTAAATTATTATTTTTTATTTATAATATTTATTCTTATATAAAAGGATTTTAAAGTCTTATATTTTAATCACTTTGAAATTAATATAATTTTTAATTTAACTTATTGAAATTATAATTTATGAGTGGAAGTGAAATCTTTAAACTGCTTGCGGATATTGTGTCAACTTTGTATTGTTAGTTAGTTGATTGATATTAGATATTTTGAACTCTCGGGGTGATTAATTTTAAAGATGATGGATTTGATTTTATAAAAAAATTTATTGATCATTAGAATAAATTTAAAAGTGCTTAAGAGACTGTATAAATATTCTATCATTGTACTCTAATTCTAGGGTAACTATATATGTTTTATTAAAAAAACGATATAATTAATTTTAAAAATGATCAATTTAATTTTTTTTATTAATTATCATAATAAATTTAAAAATATTCAAAATTCAATGGTGAAACCCAACCTACTATAGTAATGTCATTTTTATAAAATTATTCAATATTCACAAAAAATTAAAATTCGTCAATCTTAACAATTCTCATTGATCTATATATATCATAATTATTATGAGAAAGGTAAATCATGGAGAATTTTATGAATTTTAAAATCATCTGAATAAAAAAAAATTAAAATTATTTAATATTGAAATCAAACTTAACGTCCAACTCACATCTAACACCTAATCTATGATCACAAAATAAAATTTTTATATTCATTATCAAATATATCTAAATTGCATCAAATGTCTTTTCTTTTTTTTTATCGTTGCAACGTGCAGACAACTATGCATTATCTTTGTCTTTATATTTGAACGAGAAATTTATAAAATGAATGAATCATCCAGACTTAAAATTTTTTTATTATCTTAGCTAAAAGATTAAGAGATATAATTCTCATGATTTATATTTCTCGATAAAGAATATTGAAGTAATCACGTAGAACCCAAGTAATTTTGTTGTTTTGTACGTAAATAGTGGAAAATTACAGATTGACCCTTGCTCGGCACTATTGTTGTAACGCGAGCCATTTAACTTGACATTAAAAAAAAAAGTCACCGTCAGAACTCCTCCAACGATTCCGACGACCTTGACGGCGGCACCACTCGCTCTCGTTGACGGAGCTCCTTTAGATAGTCGCGGACGTCGAATCCCACTGCCCTCTCGTCGTCGAGACTCTGCCGCTCCATTTCCTCTTCCTCGTCAATCACCGGAGCCAGGAACGGAGGCCGTGCCACTTCCGGCAGAAGCTCCCACTTCACCCCATCGAAGAAAGGGTGCGCCTTCACCTCCTCCGCACCCCCACTAAACCCTAGTCTCCTCTCTGGATCCTTGACTATGAGCCGCTGGATAAGGTCAGTGAGATCGGTGCGCCGCCGGCCTGGGAACAGAGGCGGCTGCGTCAGAATGTTGCGCAACGTCTCCTTCCGGTTCCGCCCCCGGAAGGGCGTCCGTCCGTATGCCATCTCGTACGCCAGGATCCCAAGCGCCCACCAGTCCACCGCGAAGCCGTGCCCTTCGCCGCGCACCACCTCCGGCGCCACGTACTCCTCCGTCCCCACGAACGAGAATGACCGCTCCTCGTTCCCGCCGGATCCTCCTCTGGGATGCGAGATGGACGAGGAGCTCGTCCTACGGCGACTCGCCGGGGAGACTCTCGCCGACCTCGCTTTCTTGATCTGGTCGTCCGCGGCGCCAAAGGAGAAAACACGTGTGAATTTCGGCCGGGGGGCTCGACGGTGGTCGTCGGAGGGAAGTGTGAGAGGAAGAGAGGAATGGGTCACGGATCTGGGAGGGAGGTGGCGGGAAAGGTCGAAATCGGCGAGCATAATATGGCCGGATGAACGGAGGAGGACGTTCTCCGGCTTGAGGTCGCGGTAGGCGACGCGCAGGGAGTGGAGGTGGGCGAGGGCGGTGACGATTTCGGAGATGTAGAAGCGGATCGCGGCCGCGGAGAACGCCTCCTCGTTGGAAGGATAAAGGGAGCGGCTGAGGGCGTGGAGGTCGCCTCCGGGGCAGAAAGGGATCGCCCAAGCGAGGAGGTCCGGCGTCTCGACGGCGCCAAGGAGGGAGGGGAGAAACGGGTGGTGGTGGTTACGGGGAGCGGCGGAGAGGCGGGACAGTAGGCAGAGCTCCCAGCGGGCGCGGCGGAGGGCGTGGGGATTGGCAGCGGAGCGCTTGTCGAACACCTTGAGGGCGAAGAGCGTGGGGAGGCGTCCTCCGGGGACGGCTCTGACGAGGAAAACCGTGCCCATGGCTCCACGGCCCAGGACGCGAACCGCCCTGATGTGGTCTAAATCCAGCACCACCTCCTCATCCATTTGAATTTGGATCGACCAACCTACACATTACTAGATGCAGGTAACGTGTTTGATTGTTTGCCTCAATGGTCTCTGTTTCCCCATCTCACTCGATTCTTAATCTTCTTGAAGCAGCTCGAGCTCCTTGTGTTCCCTGTGTGTCTGGTTGCTTATATATGGTGTTGGAAGCGTGGAGTTGGAGAAAACGACAGCTTCAGAATTCGAGTTCAAGCGATAAAGATGAGGAACTCCGGTAAGAAAATTCAATTCTCCTCTTTTACCTTTAGGATTTAATCAAACACAGTATGCTCGAAAATAATATTGCATTATTATCCTTTTAGAAGTATATAGTTCTTGCTTCTAAACCTGGTAATTCTCTGAACCTGATTTAGTCGATGGATGAAGAATGAAGTGTTTTGTTTGTTGATATTTCAACTTTCACATGGGGATATATAAATCTGAGACTTTTAAAAATCCCTGTTGCATGATAAAAGAAAGTAAGAAACCTCCAACACGAGGTGAGGATCATCTATTTGATGTTTTAGTACAGATCAATCATGAGCACTGCCTGTTTACATATAGACGGCGAAAATAACAATTTGATTACTTAACATAGAGAGATCTAGTTCAGTCAGACGTGATCTATCTCCACTTGTTACAGCGCTGATGATTCCTTTGTCGCCGTGTTATCTCTTCTTTTAGAATGATTAGTAATTAATCTTTCTTTTATGCAGTTGGATTGCTTGTGTTTAGATAATGCAGAACAGTCAAAAGCTTCACTTTTTTTTTTTTTTTTTTTTTTTTTCCTTTTGATGAAGTCAACTCCGAAATTGTTTGCGTCTTGAATAAGGCCCATTAAGTGTTTCTTTTTCTTGCTATATAAGCGACAAGAGGTAGATGCATCACTGTCATTTGAGAATATGCCAACCATGAGGGCGTTCCACAGTAATTATATATATATATATATATATATATATATATATATATATATAGTTACAAATAGTCGTAGTTAGCACTGTAGTAATCATCATCTCAAAAATGTTTAGCAGCTGATTTGATTTTAGGTAACAACTTTCATATACTTTATGTTATCTTTCCGGCAGAAGAAAGCATGTACACAAAACTCAATAATGCATTGATTAGTTATGAAAATAACATATTTGTGTCTGCCTGATGTGGCGGAATTACCTCCTCCTCAAGTGACAAGGTCAGGTTAATATTTAAATTGATGTGGAACTTAAATTTAAACCCAGTTAAATAAAACGAGAGTCAATTCAAGTCCATCCGAAGCGCACCCAAGTGCAGCGCGGCAATTAGGTTGGCTCGGTCTCTTGAGCTCAGATGTTCTGAGCTCAGTTTGACATTTAGATCAGCTTGGTCTCTTGAACTCAGATGGACCTGACCTCCAACTCAAGCTTAGTTCGGTTGTTTGATCTACTGAGTTTAGACGATCATCCGTGTTGGAATTTGAATGGAAATGTGAAGGAAGAATGGAGAAGACGTTCTGTCATCCTTTCAAATTCGTTGACTGATAAAACGGAAATATGGGAAAGATGTTCCGCCATCTTTTGCGTCAAACCGTGGAAAGTTCGCATTGAAACTCTGACATAAATGGTCATACATTAATAAATTAATGGTAGATCAGTTGAATCGAGGCAGCATTATGACTGACCTTTTGATTCACGTAAATTCAATGAATCAAGGCGACATTATGGTTGACATTTCGATTCCACCATTAATAGATCTCCTCTATAAAAGGAGACAGGATTGCGAACTTGAAAGATAACTCTTGCTTTTTATTTCCAACCCCACAGTGATAGCGTTCAGATGTATGTTCAGTTCGCCGTGAACTACTTGTGTTTGTTTGAGTCCGTGATTTTGCCATTGTATCCTAGAAAATAGATGCCCTGCTAAACCTCGCAAGCACCCTACTGGAGGAGGACTAATTTATTTTAAGGAAACTGTGTAAACATAGACCTCAACAGTTTCTTCATTTGGTATTCACCGCTTCTGTCTCCCAGCTCGGCAACTCGACGGACGAAGCTTCCAACTCAGCTTGACAACATCTTCCGAGCTATTTCCAACCTTGACGAACAAAGCCTTCTAGTTCAGCTCAGCAACCTCTCCCGAGCTATCTCCCAACTTCCATTTCGGCTCAACAATACCTTACGAGCAATTTTTGACCCGATGGCCCGACACGATTAAACTACCAACTCGGCAACTCAGCCTAAGCTATTCTTCCGACTGACGAAGCCTTTCAACTTGGCTCCGCAACAACTCCCCAACAACTCCCGAGCGACCTTCACCTAAGCAGTTCGGCACAAGGAGACTCCCGACTCGATGGATTGGTTTAGAAAGACTCCTGACTTGGCAATTCAGCACGAGCAGATTCCCGGTTAAGGGTCATCTTCACAGATAAGTCTGAATTGTAGATTTCGGACTTTCCTTTGTATTTCCTCCGAGAAAGGTATAATATCCAACAATCCAAGCTCAGCTCACTAGGTGACCATCCGAGATCGATTCGACAATTAGATCTGCTCGACTTCACAATCTTTTCTATGAAGCCACATCTCTACGATCTTCTTTACGAAGTCACGATCTCTTATGTGAAGGCATGCTCTTCTCCAGGAAGCAATGCCTCTATGATGCTACGTCTCCACGTTATATCTCCACGCCACGTCTCTCTCAAAAGAAGGGCGTTCCTCTCTTCCTATATAAAGCTAAGAGGAGGAGAGCGCAGGGATCAAGTAATCTTGAAACTTTCTACTCTTACTCTTTATTCTTTATATTTTCTTCACTTTTTAACTTGAGCGTCGGAGGGGCTTCACCAAGATACTCCTCGGTCCCTTTCTCACTCGTTTTTGAGTCTACACAGGTTCGAAGTACTTCGCGCTCTGACGACTTACTTGCGTACATCCGTACTCCCTAAGTCAAATATCTACCCGATCGAACCAAACTCTGAAGAAGGCCGACCTTATCAGCTCAGCGTGTTGAAGAAGATTTGATCTGTGCTGAGCTGGTCGAAAGAGTTTGACCGTGAGTACTTGACTGTCTCCACATCTCAGATCGGATCACCACCTATTTCTGGACATAATTAATTCTCCAGCATCACAGCCTAAACAAGCCCTCACAAGAACCACTGAAAAAGATTGGTCTGGTAATAAGGGACAACTCTTAGATAAAGATGTCACAGTGGAGCTTTGTAGCTCTGATGATACAAATGCTAATGTATAAAAGTTATATTGTATTCAGAGTCATAGCCTCTACTTAATCGATGTGGTTTAGTGACCATGGGAATTTGAAATTCTAACACTCGGGCAGAGCTGCTTCAGTTTCCACCTAGAGAGAACTTTATCTTAGTGTTGCTGAAGGAAAAGTATGAAGGATTTCATGCTTTTTAAGCTTCAAGGAAAAGTAAACAAGTGTGGCTGCTTGCCGACTCTGGTAGGCCTTCATATGCTCTTTCTTGTACTTACAATGCTGTTGTGGCTCGTCCAAACGAAAACATCTTATTATTTCTAAAACCCAATCATGCAATAAATGGGCCACTCTTTGAAGCTGATCAGTCACCTCCTCGAATGATTTAGGAACAGATATTGGTTTAAGGCCTGTGAAAAGATCATTAAAGTTTCATAGGTGATGTTAAAACTCCATATATAGATGGCTCACAAAGTAGCAATTGATCCAGCCATTACTCTTTCCTTTTCGATTTGAAGCTGAAGAAGTGGCTTGATAACCTGGTTATCTCCACAAACTCTGGGAAGGAGATGACTTCACAACGACTCGAGCGGAGAGAACTTAAGGCGAGGGATTTCAAATAATAAAATGTTGGATAGATAGAATGTGAGATCATGGTTCAAATCGGAGATGGTAATTGATATCTAATAATTAGTTACTTGTGAGCACTTGTTTAAATCGAATCCATCGAGTTTGATTTTATTTAAAATCTAGTGTATCCTAATATAATGGATTATTGGATTTTCAGGTTGCAAGTCACAAGTCATGTGGGTCAGGTCCAATTCTGATCTAAAATAGGGCCATATGTATTAGGTTTTGCTGAAGTGGAATGGGTCATGCAGGTTGAGCCTGCTGCATTGGAGGGAGATTATTATCTAGGATATCAACTAGCATTGGGGGCCAATTTTGATCTGAAATAGGGCCATATATATTAGATTGCAAGCCACAAGTCGTATGTGGATCGTGCCCAATTCTGATCTAAAATAGATTTGTTAATCTGGAATGTAAAAGATTAAAATCGTCAATCTAATGATTTTTTCATTTTAATTTCATAAGTTTGAGAGAGAATAAATCATAGGTAATCATTGACTTTGATGTAATGACAAATACAATGAAGGACGTGATCTGATATGAATATTAAATAGTTTGTTAATGTAAAGATCGAATCTTACTCTTTATATAAATTTTATATCGTACTTATCCCATGCGAACATTGTTAACGTGGAATCTTGAAATAGGGACTCCTGCAGCATTGGAGCAGCATTGGAGGGGGTTATTACCTACGGTATCAACTAACATTGTGATTTTTTAATATTATCTTCCTTTTTAAAAAAGTATTTTCTTTTTTTTCCCCGGCGTTGTGTTTGTTTTTAGATGCTGCCTCTCTCTCATTTTATGCAAAATTTTCCTTTTTTATTATTTTTTTAATCCTACACATTTTTTTTTTTTAATTTGGCAGGCTTCTTCTCGAGCTGTAGGTGTTGAGTTTAGGCTTGGGCCCATCCCAGGGGCACTTTGACATCTCGAGATAGGACCGTAAATGAATTAAATGTTTTTGACAAGTTTACTAGTAAGAATTTATTTATATTCATTCAATATATATTAAATCAATTAAATGAATAAATTTGAATACATATATATTCTATTTGTAAGCACTTATAAATTATATATTTCTGAATAAAATTCGTAAATTATGATTATGATCAAATTTATTTATGAATTTATTGACGATCTTGTTTATATTTGCTCAAATTATTTATACTAATCAATTAAATAAATATTAAAATTTCAAACAAACAAACGAATTTGATTTAAAAATTTAATAACATTTAAACAAATCAAACTTATTTGATTCGAATAGAACTAAATTTGATATAGAAGTTTAATATCAATTAAATAAGTCACGTTCAATCTTAAAAAAAAAAAAATTAAATTAAATTTGAACAACTATTTAAAAAGCTGGATTAATTTTAAATTTGTTTATGGTTCTTTATCGAGATGAATATCAGTCTTGGGGTAAGAGCGAGACCATCTAATATAAAAGTGGCACCTTTCGGGATAAGAAGAGCAAGACCAGCCAAGGTAAGTCACAAGTGCAATACGTTTGGAGGTAAAACCTTCCGAGCTGAGAAAAAAACTCAAAAGGAAGACTCGGTGAGGTAAGAACATGCAAGCCTCTTTGAGTTCAACATATTCTATCTGAGATTGACGTGAACAATGGAGCATGCACATGTAGGGCACTCTACCGGTGACTCGATAAAATTTTGACTCTTACAGATCAGCTTCCTCCAATTCACTTTGAATGGTTAGGACCAACATCCAGTACACAAACAGTCACAGAGACTAAATTTATGTATGATAACACTACCCTATATGATTTTTCAGCATAATCATTCTGATTTCTTACAACTCACAGCAGTGGCTGCTATTTACGGTACTCTTCTGGCCATAAACAAACAAAGACTAAATTTATATATGATAACACAATGACCATATACACAACTATAAATTGGAGCTCACTTTCCATCATCGTCATTCTGCTTTCTTATAATTTAACCGCGGTGGTATAGGCGGTATGGAGTTTTGATACCCTGCGTGATCATCTCTGTGCGACGAGTATGTGATGTTCGCTTAGTTATTCGATCCGCACAATTATAATAGTACTCTCGTCGAGTGTACAATAATCTATATATCCCTGAATTTCATTGGGGTCACCGGCGCATCCTTGCCGTCGGCAACATACCCATGACCGAACCGTAGGCACGTGCGATTAGATTGAAATTCGGCTTGATCGTGGCCATGACAAATCGATTGTGGCCGCGACATCGCAACTACAATCGGGCCGAATTTCGATTACGATTTGATCAGAATTCAACCGTGGTTCAATTGGAATTGAGCCCTTTGACAACTGCAATTCGATCGAAATTCAATCGCAATTTGTACTTGTCCGGTTGAATTTTTTTTCCTTTTCCTTTTCCAAATGTCCCATGCCCTACGAGAACTGTACAACGTTAGCATCAGTTATCTTTGACTTGCCTGAAAGATCAACCATCAACATTTTCAAATTTCATATGAACTACTTTGCAATTAATAAAAAGCTTACAAGTGTTATGGCGTGCCCATTGACGATATTGATGAGCAACATATTTCCTTGACAATCAATAGTGTCTACGAGAGTTTCATCACCATCTAGCCATATTCGTACCACATCTAATTAGGGATGAATAAAACTTCGGTTAAATCGAATAAATCGACCGAATGAAAAATCCGATTTGATTTATTCAGAAATTCATTTTAAAAAATAAATATCGATTTTTTTTTTATTCGGTTTCGATTTTAAAATGAAAATAATCAGTTGAACCAATTAAATTAAATTGGAACCCATCAATCGATTGATTTATCATGCATATCAGTCGACCGATGAACTCTAGTTGATTGAAAAACAATCCGATGCATAAAGCTACCACCATGTGAAGTTCCATAAAAAAGATCTATTATACGTAATCTTACTTTGTTTTTTTGCAAAAGGTTATTAATTTTCAAGATTTGAACCTGTGACCTCTTGATCATAAGACAATAACTTTACTGTTGCGCCAAGACTCTCCTTTATGATTAATATAAATCAGTCGATTGATATGTCAACTGATTCCTTCTCCATCATCATCAGTCGACTGATGAACTTCAATTGATTGATTAATATAAATTAGTCGATTGGTATATCAACTGATTCCTTCTCCATCATCATCAGTCGACTGATATTTTACATCGATTTTTAACTTAATTAATCGATTTTTTATTAGTTTGATTTATTTGATTTTCATTGAAAGTTTGGTCGATTCTCCATCTTCCATTTGTAAGATAACAATCTTCATTTCAACAACAACATTCTAATCGACAATATTTCAGAAAGATTACTACCAATCCTAAACAGTCACATATCAAAACTACGAGTAAACTTTAATCTTCTAGCCAATTAATTTTATGGCTAACTCAGTTGGTAAATATAGTAACTTTTAAATAGACAGAGATTAATTTTTGAGAAGTTCATCACTCTAGATTATCGACGGATCTTTTCTTCTATATTTGTCAATTGAATTTCTAATTTATTTTTAAAAATAATTAAAGGGAACTATTAATATAACAATTTTATATTTTTTCAATCCTCTAGCCAACTTCTTTTAAAAAATAATTGCATCCAAGCAAAACTATGGAAATGGATCACCAAACATGTATGCCAACCCTGGGAGAATGCAGATAGCCCGAGACCATTTATAATGCATACCCCATTATACCATTTTAGTGTAAAAAGAACATCATTTTCTCCAATGAGAACACCAAAAATTGCACTAAAATAGTGCAAGTGAATAGTGCAGCACCATTTTGGTGTTGCACTATTCCCTTGCACCAAAATGGTGCAAATATAGTTTATTTTAAATAATTATATTATAATATTAAATTTATATTTAAAATATTCTTAAATATTATAAATTAATATTATTTAATTGAATTGAATTTATTATGTAAATTTTATATATTATAAATTTATATTAGTTATTAACTTAAATAATTAATATTAAAAATATTTGTTATATTACTAAGATTATAAATATTTTAAAATTTATAATATTGATATTTTCATAACAAATACACAATTAAACATTTAAAATTTCAAAATGCATAAATATAAAATACATAACACATAGCCCAACATACAATTTAAAGATGCGACAAACAAGTAAACATACATTTAAAATAACCATAATAACATTGCAATACTAAACAAAACAATGTTTAGTATTCTGAAAAATCACTTCTTAATAAATCACCGAAATAATCATGAAATTTATCGGAGCCATGAAATTTACCGGAGCCATTCAAAGGATCTTGAGATTCTTGTCCTTCTTCTCGAGACGAATTGAATTTAGATCCTTCTCCTTGATGTGGAATTGATTGAGATTTTTGGTTTTTAGTCCTCTTTTGCATAATTCTGACTTGTTCACTGTGAATAAATTCACGCATTATCGGATCAGCGATGGTATTCAAATCTTTGAATAAAATTTTATTCTCTTCCTTGAATATAGCAGCATCGGTACTTCGATCCAATGCAGCAACAAGTTCGTCATTCTGTGAGACCATTTTTGTGAGTTGCTGTTCATTCTTTCTCTTCAGTTTAACTTTCTTCACCCCAATAAGTCATTTAGTTGAAGTATCACCACTGTCCAAATTAGTGATGTTAAGATTAAACGAAGAGACATGTGGAGATGAAGATGAATAAATATCTTTCTCGAGATTATAAGATTGAAAATAATCAGCTTGAGCAGTTTGTCGTTGCACTCTTGTAGATGTAGTTTTGACGTTCTCACTGTTGAATTTCTCAATACCTTGAAGAATGTTCCATACATATCCAAATTTAAATCCCTTTGAGTAATTAGGATCTTGCACTAATAACATTTGAGCATGATTCATCTGTAAAAAAATAATATAATTATGAAACAAAATTAATAACTAAATTATATATTGATTATAAAATTCATATAGTCTACAAAATAAATAATGATAACAACTTACAATATCTTCCTCTGATGCTCCACTTGGATTCAATTCTTTAATTTGTCGTATGCAACCCTTCAATTTGGAAATAGCAGCAATGATGATATTCATTCTCTTTTGCAATGATCTTCTAGGTCACTCTGAATTTTTAAAATTTGGATCTATATTATACTCCATCTCAACTCTTGCCCAAAATTGATCATTCTTTTGGTTGATTCCTATGATTGGATTTTGAGAAATATGAAGATAAACATGACATAAATGTTTGTCTTCTTCAACTGAGTAGAATGATGAACGAGATGAACTCATTTTTTTCAAGAGTAAAGGTGCATTGTGATGGTCATGTCTAGCATGCCATTATATAGAAAAAATTTATGTGCATTGTATAAGATTTGTGTGTGTATTGTGATGTCTCATCGCCTACAAAAATAATAATATTGTGTGTGCATTGTAATGTTTTGTCTTTTGAAATAATGACAATGGTGTGTGCATTGTGATGTCCCGTCGCCTACAAAAATAATAATGTTGTGTGTGCATTGTGATGTCCCATCTCCTAAAATAATGATAATGGTGTGTGCATTGTATTGTCTCGTCGTCTGTAAAAATATTAATGTTGTGTGTGCATTGTGATGTCTCGTCGCTTGTAAAAATATTAATGTTGTGTGTGCATCGTGATGTCTCGTCTTATGAAATAATGATAATGGTGTGTGCATTGTGATGTCCCGTCGTCTGCAAAAATAATAATGTTGTGTATGCATTGTGATGTCCCATCTCCTAAAATAATGATAATGATGTGTGCATTGTGATGTCTGGTCGCCTGTAAAAATATTAATATTGTGTGTGCATTGTGATGTCTCGTCTTCTGAAATAATGATAATGGTGTGTGCATTGTGATGTCCTGTCGCCTGCAAAAATAATAATGTTGTGTGTACATTGTAATGTTCCATCTCCTAAAATAATGATAATGGTGTGTGCATTGTGATGTCTCGTCGCCTGTAAAAATATTAATGTTGTGTGTGCATTGTGATATCTCATCTTCTGAAATAATGATAATGGTGTGTGCATTGTGATGTCTCGTCGCTTGCAAAAATAATAATATTGTGTGTGCATTGTGATGTCTCGTCGCTTGTAAAAATATTAATGTTGTGTGTGCATTATGATGTCTCATCTTTTGAAATAATGATAATGGTGTGTGCATTGTGATGTCCCGTCGCTTGCAAAAATAATAATGTTGGGTGTGCATTGTGATGTCCCATCTCCTAAAATAATGATAACGGTGTGTGCATTGTGATGTCTCGTCGCTTGTAAAAATATTAATGTTGTGTGTGCATTGTGATGTCTCGTCTTCTGAAATAATGATAATGGTATGTGCATTGTGATATCTCGTCGCCTACAAAAATAATAATGTTGTGTGTGCATTGTAATGTCCTATCTCCTAAAATAATAATAATGGTGTGTGCATTGTGATGTCTCGTCGCCTGTAAAAATATTAATGTTGTGTGTGCATTGTGATGTCTCGTCTTCTGAAATAATGATAATGGTATGTGCATTGTGATATCTCGTCGCCTACAAAAATAATAATGTTGTGTGTGCATTGTGATGTCTCATCTCCTAAAATAATGATAATGGTGTGTGCATTGTGATGTCTCATCGCCTGCAAAAATAATAATGTTGTGCATTATGCATTATAAATACATACCATAACTGAAAACAATTCAACCACATTCTTCATCTCAAAAAATAAATGCTAGATCTGAAGGTACATCAAATTTATCATCCTCAAGCTCTGAAGATGATGAAACATTTGAAGCACACAAAAGGCTTATCACTCAAGCGATTTGCCGCAACAATCAAGTCATTTTGAATCATCTGAGTGAAGAAAGCAACAAAGGCAAACATCGAGGATCTATTCCTGGTCACATAGTGATCAATCGCAATAGAGAAGCTGTTGATCGTAATCTATTTAATGATTACTTTGCCGAAAATCCTACATATAATGCTGCAATGTTTCGAAGAAGATTCCGAATGGGAAGAAATTTGTTTATGTGTATTTTTAATGCGGTTAGTAATCATGATAATTATTTTGTGCAGAAAAGAGACGGAGTTGGAAAACTTGGTTTGTCAGGTTTACAAAAAATGACAGCTGCATTTCGAATATTGGCATATGGTGTACCGACAGATGCTACTGATGAATACATCCAAATAGGAGAATCAACTGCCATAGAAAGTGTGAAAAGATTTTGTCGTGCTGTTGTTGAAGTATTTGGAGGACAGTACCTGCGATCACCCAATGTTAATGATGTTGCTAGACTTCTTCATATTTGTGAGCAACGTGATTTTCCTAGTATGTTGGGTAGTCTAGATTGCATGCATTGGAGGTGGAAAAATTACCCAACAGCATGGGTTGGGCAATATTCTGGTCGCAGTGGAAAGCCAACAATTATTCTAGAAATTATTGCTGATTATGTTCTTTGGATATGACATGCATATTTCGGTTTATCCGGATCTAACAATGACATTAATGTATTGGAGTCTTCTAATCTTTTTTCTAACCTTGCTCAAAGTATTGCTCCCCCTACTCGTTATGTCATTCAAGGAAAAGAGTACCATATGGGTTACTATTTAGCTGATGGTATATATCCAAAATGGTCTACACTTGTTCAAACAATTCATGATCCACGCGGTACAAAGAATAAGTTGTTTGCAATGAAACAAGAGGCATGTAGAAAATATGTTGAGCGAGCATTTGGAGTGCTCCAATCATGCTTTGCAATTGTTGGACCTTCACATTTTTGACAGAAAAATATTTTACATGATATAATGACTTCATGTATTATTATGCATAATATGATAACTGAAGATGAGCGCGATATGAATGCATTAATTGTGGATCAAGGTGAAGTCCCATCGACTGCAGATGTTGATACAACAATAGATGACAATATCCGATTTCAAGAGTTTCTTGCTAGATATGAAAGAATCAAAGATAAAAATGCTCACTTTGCCCTTATAAATGCATTAATTGAGCATTTGTGGGAACAATATGGTAATTCTGATAATTAAGGTTTATAATGATGTATTTTCAATGAAATGTTATTTGTTTTGTGAAAATATTTAAAATATTTTATTTTAATTGTTTATGATTGTATATTGTCTTTAAATAATAGTATGTCTACTAAATTATTTCCACCAAAATTAAGAAGGAATGTACTAATATTTATTTTCTTGTAATTAAAAATATAATATCATAAAAATTAGTTATTATGTACTATAAAAATATTAATTTTAATAATAATCATGATCACAATAAAAATATTTAATAAATTAATATATATGTTGAAATTAATATGTATGTTGAAATAAATTATAAGATAGAAAAAAAAAATATTCTAAAGAATATTCCTTTTAGTGTAGGAAATGATGTGTATTGGTTGGAGTTGAAAAAAAAAATAGTGTTCGAATGACATTAAATTGGTGTTGCAATGACACCAAAATGGATTTTGTGGTTGGAGATGGTCTGACGACTCCTAGCCATCAATTGATTTGTGACGTATGATTGTACTAGATACAGAAGAAAGCTTGACAACCTCGCAAGGTAGTTATACCTTGAACCCGAACCACAAAGCTGCGATTAGACTTGAGAAACAACAGATGGAAAGATGAATTGAGAAGGAGATGGAATGGATGATGATTTTAATTTTATCTTAGAAAATTTAAGATTTAATAATTAATTTATATTATTTTTTTAATAAACATATAAAGAGAGATTCTTTTTTATAAAAAAAAAAGGAACTGTTATATTAGTAGTCTCTTTCGATTGTCTTTATCGGTGGAGGAGATAAATCAAAAATTTAGATGACAAGTACAAATGAAGGAGTCGATCGATAGTCTAGAGTCATGATCTCTGTGGGAATTGACCCTTGTATTGACAACAGATTATCAAAGAAAACTTTAAACATAAGTATTTATGAAATCTGAAAAACACTCACAATTCTTCATTCTGCTTTGAGATTTTTGGAAGAAACTCTTGTTTTTGCTCGCCGTCTGAAAAAGCAATCACAGTGGAACCTAAAAACTCTTTTCTCTTTTTCACAAACCAAATCCCAATCGAGCTTCCGATTTTCTAATTTTTTGATCGACCTCTCTTTCTTCTTATAGCTTGGACAAACAAGTTTTTCATCTTCTCCTATTAAGACCCTGGCTGCACAACGTATGCGCAACCACCACTAATGTGGAGTCGGCTGGCTGTGTAACGTATGTGCAACCACCTTTTAATGTGGAGGCTACGATGATTTCTCCATCAATTACTTGCAGAAAGTCCAATATCTCTCACTTGTCCAAGTTATACCACAAAGATAAACAACCACAAAAGATCATATAGTCACCAAAACTAATAGAGAAATGATCCTTAGTCACAAAGACCAGATAAGAATAGAGATCTTTTAATCACAAAGACTAAGTAGTCATACAGACTAAATAAACAAAGATCAACCGTCACAAAGACAAGATAGTTATGAAGACTAAATCAGAACTTCCACTTCATACTTAGGAAAAATGGTTCGTGCGATAGTAAGCATCACAAGCATTTATTGCTAAGAAAGTTGTTACACCTTATACATAACTGTTCATTGAACGATCAATGCTAAGAAAGTTGTTACACTTTACTTACCAGCTCATTAAATGATACATAATCATTCTCCAAGTGGCACATAGTCGTTCTCAAAGTGGCACATTCTCCTAGATACATCAATGCTTTTCTATTTACTAAAATTAAATTATTTACATTAATATGAACATCTCTAATCCCTCGTTATGCCCATTATGTCAAGAGCATGTTCTATATCTCTTATTCACATACATTTCCATACAAAATAGAAATGGATTGACCAGTGAATAAATCTCAAAAGATATAAATCTATTTAATCTTCCTTTGTAGCTCTAATCCATTCATTTTAATAAGTTATTTTTCCAGTCATGTTCCATAGACCGAATCATCCATAGTTAATAGACTTACATGCTAAAGTAGTAGACCCTGATTAAAACTTCAAGTAGACATCTAAATAGTCACTTAAGGCAAATACCGAGATTAACATATAATCTCAAGGACTCACATAGTAGAGAAGCAGAAATTCATTCTTCTACTACCCTTATTATCATCAAAGCACATGTGGTATGAATCACATGTTACGATGTTATTCTTTTTACTAAAAAGAGCGTATGCTTTTCTTCAAATCAACATTGTACAAATTTCAATCTAGACATTTTCAATGCCTAATCATGAATCCAACTCATGAATTCTAATTTGGATTTTAAATAGGTTTAGTAAATAATGGGAACATTTACTTCGATCATTGATCTACAAATGATCTCATCTTGATACAAATATTAACGCGACCCCAGTTTATAGCAATGTAACAATTTTATAACCATACAAGCTAACAAGCTACATAAGCTAACCTATAAGCACCGATCTTATCTCTATTTATACATAATAAATAAAGATGATTGTCCATATGAGAGGACCAATCTTAACCTACTAACATGTTTATCGAGATTTTATCAAAATGTAACATAACATATATACTGAATACTGAATAAATTATGACATGTCACACAATCAAATTACAATATTTGATTGTCATTACTATATTGTTACATTCTTCGAAGTCTAATAGACTTTACATATTTATAAAATGACTCTCTAGCCATTGGCTTAGTAAAAGGATCTGTAAGCATAGCACGGGTAGAGATATACTCAAGAATAACCTTTTTCTTAGGAACAATATCTCTTATAAAGTTATACTTTATAGTTATATGTTTGCCCTTGCCGTGATATTTGAGATTCTTCGAAAAAACTATAGCAACTTGACTGTCACAGTAGACAGTAACTGGACTCCCACCGTCCTCAGCAATCTTTAGATGTTTTAGGAATCTCCGTAACCAAACCGCTTCTTGTACAACTGCTGAACATGCCACATATTCAACTTCCATTATTGATAAGGCTACACAAGCATGTTTCTTGCTAGTATAAGAGATGGCGCCACCATTTAGAAATAACGCATAGCCTTATGTGGATTTTCTATCATCGAAGTCCCCAACCCAATCTGCATCTGAATAGCCCTTTAGGCTCGTATATGATATTTGAAAATATAGACAATAATTTGTTGTTGCTTTTAGATATCTAAATATCTTTTTCACCGCCTTCTAATGTCTCGATCCTGGGTTAGATTGGAATTGACTGACTAAGCCAACAACATAGCTGATATCGGAATGTGTACACAACATAGTGTATATCAAACTACCAACAACATTGATATATAATTTTCTTTTCATTTCGGCTATTTCTTCAGAAGTCTTGGGACACATATTCTTGCTTAGAACAATACCTTTCGCTATAGGTGTTTGTTCTATGTTACATTCAGCAATGTTGAAATGTTGTAACATCTAATTTATGTGAGTCTCTTGGGACAAACCCAAAAATCTTTTTGACCGGTCTCTCACGATCTTCACACCTAAGATGTATTCAACTTCTCCCATATCTATTATGTCAAATTTGTTGGAGTATTGGAAATACAATCAAAGTCCTATATTGATAAAACATGGAAAAAATCATGTGCTTATAAGATGAAAAAAATATCTCCATTAGCATGAGACCTTTTGGGTAAAGCCCAAAAATAAAACCATGAGGGCTTAGGCTCAAAGTGGACAATATCATATTATTGTGGAGATATATGATTCTTATAAGCACTAACAATTGATATCATAGTCATGGTCCATGTCAAGCCATGAACCTCGAACAAAGGAAGTTGAGCTTCCATGTCCAGATCAAGAGAACCAGACACCAAACAGGAAGTCCAATTGGGTCGGGAGGACCAAACAACTGGCAGGAAGTCCAGTTGGGCCAAAAGGGCTGGACAATTGACAGGAAGTCCAGCTGGGCCAGGAGGACTAGACAGTTGACAAGAAGTCCTGGTAGGTTGAGGATCGGACATCAAGCAGAGGATGTCCTTCGAGGACGGATAGACTTGAGGGGAGGTCAATGTGGTCCTTCGTTTGAGGGGGGGGGGAATTATTGAAATATTGGGAATATAATCAAAGTCCCACATTGATAAGACATATAAAAAATCATGTGCTTATAAGATGAAAAAATATCTCCATTGATATGAGACCTTTTTGGTAAAGCCCAAAAATAAAACCATGAGGGTTTAAGTCCAAAGTGGACAATATCGTGTCATTATGGAGATATGTGAATCTTATAGGCACTAACAAAATTGTGATGAAAGCCACTCTTTGACTACTATTACAAATCTTATATCATTTTCTGCTATCAGCAGATCATCAACATATAATGATAAAATGATATACTTTCCTTTTTCCTTCCTCAGGAAAATACAATGATCCTCATTGATCATTTAAAAATCATAAGACAAAATGACTTCGTTAAATCTTATGTTTCATTGTCTTGACGCTTGCTTTAGCCCATATATAAACTTTTTAAGTCTACATACTTTATCCTCTCGGCCTTCAGCATCGAAACCTTCTGGTTGTACCATATATATTTCCTCGTCAAGCTCACCATTAAGGAAAGCAGTTTTTACATTCATTTAATGTAACTCCAAGTCATAATATGCTACTGAAGCCAAAATGACTCGGATTGACACAGATTTTACTACGGGAAAAAATGTCTCTTCATAGTCAACACCCTCCAATTGGGTATATCATTTTGCAACTAAGCGAGCTTTGTATCGATTAATTGATCCATCAACTTTCCTCTTAATTTTTAGAATCTATTTATTTCCAATAGTCTTTCGGCCAAAAGGAAGATCTACTAAATCTCAAACATGATTCTTCATCATCAACTCCATCTCTTCTTTCATTAATGCTTTCCATTTTTCTCTAACACTACATCCCAATGATTCCTTAATGGATTGAGGTTTATCATCATCAATTGAGAGTGTCATCATTGCCTCATTCTCAATATCAAATCTTTTCTTAAGTTTGATCTTATGAACACTTCTTCGTAAGTTGGGTTGTTGAGAAGTCAACTCAGGACTTGACAAATTGCTCCCACTCGGTTAACTAAACTCGGGCATCCCTTGTGACACCTCTTTTGATAATATCTCATCCTCCTCATACAGAGGAATTGTTTTATCAACATCACCTCTAGCAGGGAACTCTGTTTTAAGAAAAGTTGCATCTCTCGATTCTATTTCAGAGATAGTTCCATCTTGTTTCTCACCAATGAAAACATAACTTTTAGAGGTCTGAGAATATCTTATAAAGATACATTTCTTACCTCTAGGTTCTAGTTTTCCATATTTGTGAGAACTATCATGAACGTAGGCAGCTGACTCCCAGAGTCTCAGATTACTCAAATCTGGTTTTCTACTTGTCAAACATTCATATGAGGTAGATAGAACTGACTTTGAATGCACTCTATTAAGTATATAGGTAGCTGCTAATAATGCATCTTCCCTAGTGCAGTTGTAATTATTGGATAAGATAATTTATTACGACTCCCACTAGGATAAACCCTAGTGCAGTTGTAATTATTTCAAGTCCTATCTTCCATGGCTCTATTAGAGTAGACTTGGGCTGACCAACAAGTTGATCATTTATAGAACTCTCTTCAATCTTTTCGGGATCAACCTCCACAGGATTCTCCTGAACCTTGTGTTTTAGTAGTTCCCAGCAGAACTTACCATATGTTATTCGCCCTTCATAGTGGCCCCAAACATGATGTGCAATACCATGAGATTATTTGATAGAGAGCATACCAAGACTCATATCGATAGTTGTTCAGTATCAGAAACTCCTGTTGCTCAAGTCTCTTGAAAAGACTATCGAGCCTTCTTATGTGTCTAATGGCTCCACCATCAAGATTATAAACTATCTCTTCGATAGCTTCCCTCAGTTAGTTTCGTAACACATCATGACGGGTCATTGTAGTGATTGTCTGTGTCATTTGAAATTGAAATAAATCAAGTCAGTACAAAACTGACTAACCAGTACGAAACCGACTTAATTCAATTTATACGGACATAGACCTTACACAAATAATTATGAAAATTAATCTTCTTGATTTTAAGAATTCCCGGTCGGTAGATCCAATTGACCATTTGACTCTTCTGACAACTTTCAACTTCTCGACACTTAGGATATAATTTAAATTGACCATCGTTCAATTTTTTTGGTCAACCATTGACCTAGCTTTTCTATCTTTGGCTAAATCACCCGTGTTTTTCTCAAGTGCCAAAATAAAAAAACTGAGAACTATGCAAATCAATTTGGTTGGCCACAATTTTCACAGCACATTTCCCAAGCCTTTCTTGTGACTTCATATAAACCAAAAAAAAACTTTTCTTCATCGCACACCGCACTGTGCTTCTTCAACCATTGCACGGAAAAAAAACTTCGCGTTCGCTCAAAAAACACCGAAGACTCCACATCCGAACATATCAAATGCGTGTCAAGCATAGCGTGCAGTGTCCGAGCCCCATTGCCAGGTTATTTCTCTATTGGTATCAGGTTATTTCTGATACCATTGTTGACAATAGATTACCAAAGAAAACTTTAAACACAAGTATCTATAAAATCTGAAAAATATTTACAGTTCTTCATTATGCTTTGAGATTTTTGGAAGAAACTCTGGTTTTTGCTCGCCGTTTGAAAAAGCAATCACAGTGGAAATTGAAAAACTTTTTTCTCTTTTTCACAAACCAAATCCTAATCGAGCTTCCGATTTTCTAATTTTCTGATCGACCTCTCCTTCTTCTTATAGCTTGGACGAACAAGTTTTTCATCTTTTCCTATTAAGACCCTGACTTTACAACGTATGCGCAACCACCTTTTAATGTGGAGGTTACGACAGTTTCTCCATCAATTACTTGTAGAAAGTCCAACACCTTGCCCACTTAAAAGTAACCCCTTTGCACTTACCAACGAAGCTAGCTCCAGGGGCTAAGAGAGACTCTCTCTCACATATATGGGTGTGTGGGGGTGCAAATCTAGGGGTCTAAATTGTATTGGACTAAATTGACTCATTTATTGAATCAATATTTTGTCATCTAAATTATTTTTGCTCAATGATAACAGATATATTAATGTTATTAATGAAAATTCTTATTCAAGTGAAATGATTGGCGGTGTCTTAATTGTCAAAATGGCTGATGTTTTATTGCGGCAAATAAAAGTGATTCAATAGCTTTTATTTGATCAGCCATGGAGACACTTCTATAAAAGGAGTCTAAGTCTTGAGTAGAAAAAGATGACGAGTAATCCATCCACCTGCATGCCCTCCCTCTCTCTTTCGTTCTATCAAGTACTTCTTTGATTTAGTAAAGCTCCTGTGATTGCACTTAGATGTATTTCAGTTCGTCGTGACCACCAATGCTTGGTGGAGACCGTGGTTCGCCATTGTATCATGGGAAACAGTCGACCAACTATAACCTCAAAGTAACTCGGAAGTGGGATGAATTTGTTTTAAGGAATATGCATTGAATGCAGACCTTAACTCCTCATTACTCAGGCGACTCGTCCTCGATGACTTGGCGACTTAGCCATGCAACACTCGGACTCGCCAACTTGGCCTCGATGTCTTGTCCATTTGGTACTCGGAATCATCGACTAGGCCATTCGACACTCGAACTCACTGACTCGGCCTCCGTGACTTGATCATTCAACACTTAGACTCAGTCATTCGATGACTCGGCAACTCGGTTACTTGACCACTTGGCAACTCAACCTCAACAACTCAGCTCTACCCTTTAAGGCAGCTTGAGATAATCAGCTCAAGCTACTCAATAAATAAGTCTAACTTGAGTTGTAATTTCAAATTTAGGCTATTGTCCCTGTATCTCCGGACACAGTTGGACCAACAATCTTAATATGGATTTGATTCCGTTGAGATAGTCAGATGCAAAAGGTTGAGGTGCAACAGATGCAATGTGCGATGACTATATCTGTCCAGATTGGGAATGTTCCAATCAATCATTGGGAGAAGTTAGAGAAGTTCACTGGTTGAACTTCAAGTGGTGACAGTAGAAGATGCTCTTATACCTGACTACGCTGAATCTGACTCGGTTCTTAACCGAGGATCATCTCAAGGTGATACCCATATTTTCAATATTATGGAGGCATGGAACCACTCGGAGTTTCTTTGTAGAAATTGCATCCTCTACTACATTGTCGATTCGCTATATATGTATAGTACAAAGAGAACGACTAAGGAGCTATGGGAGTCCTGAACAAGAAGTATAAGATAGAGGATGCGGGGGTCAAGAAGTTCATCGTGGGTCGATTTCCTAGACTATAAGATGGTTGACTCCAAGATGGTGATCAACCAAGTTCAAGAGTTTCAGGTGATTCTGCATGAGATTCACTCGGAAGGTATAATTCTGAGTGAAACTTTCCAGGTGACAACTATCATAGACAAACTATCTCCCGACCAGAAAGACTTCAAGAACTACCTGAAGCATAAGCGAAAGGAGATAAATGTGGAAGTACTCATTGTTCGAATTTGAATTGAAGAAGACAACAAAAGTTCAGAGAGGAAGATATTCTCTCACGCTACTGTGAAAGTCAACGTGGTCAGGCATAGTCAAAACTCAAAAAGGAAGAATTCTAAATCTTCAATTCCAAGATGGGACCCTGAAAAGGCATCAACAAGAAGAAATTCTTCGAGAAGTGCTTCAACTATGATTGAGTCGGTCATAAATCTTCGGAATACAGAAAGCTGAATAAGAAGTAGGAGACTAACCTGAACGAGGGACCAGAAGTGGACAACCTTTGTGCGGTGATCTCCAAACCAAACTTGATAGGTTCAAACCCTCGGCAATGATGGTTGAATACCGATGTCATTAGACATATGTGCTGCAACAAGGAGTTGCTCCACAACTTTAAAGAAGTCAAAGGAAAGAAGTTGTACATGGAGGAACTCAGTAATCTCAGACATCATGGGCCAAAGAAAAGTAGTGTTAAAGATGACCTCAGACAAAGTGCTCACTCTGAACAATGTGTTGTATGTCTCGGAGGTTCGGAAGAATCTAGTATCTAGATCAATGTTAAGCAAGCATGGATTTCACATTATTTTAGAGTCGGATAGGGTTGTTCTGTCCAAAAATGGAATGTTTGTAGGGAAAGACTATATAATTGACGGGATGTTTAAGCTCAGTGTAATCACCATTCGACCCAAAGTAAATAAAAATGAAAATTCTTCCTTTTATATGATTGAGTTTTAATGTTTGTGTTATGGTAGACTAGGACATGTTAATTATGATGTAATGCATAAACTAATTAACATATAAAGCATACCGACATTCCAACTTGACCCGAAACATAAGTGTGAGACTTGTGTTGAAGCGAAAATGACAAGGTCATCCTTTCAACATGTTGAAAGAAGTAATGAGCCACTTGACCTAATCCACATCGACGTGTGTGACCTAAAAGGAACACCGACAAGTGGAGGGAATAAATATTTCATCACTTTTATTGATGATAACACAAAATATTATTTTGTATATCTTCTCAAAAGTAAAGATGAAGCTATAGAGAAATTTATTTTCTATAAGAATGAGGTTGAAAACCAACTTAATAGAAAGATTAAAGTGGTTCGAAGTGACTAAGGCAGCGAATATGTATCATCGTTCACAAAGTTGTGTGTTGAACATGGGATCAGATATGAAATAATAGCTCCTTATACTCCTCAACAAAATAGTATTGCTGAGTGAAAGAATCGTATTCTGAAAGAGATAACGAATGTTCTACTATTAAGTTTTAGACTACCAGAGCACTTGTGGGAGAAAGTTGTGTTAACATCTAATTACCTTTTGAACAAGGTACTTCGGAAGAAAATAGATAAGAGCCCTTAAGAGTTGTGGAATGGAAGACAACTATCTTACAAACACTTACGAGTGTGAGGTGTCTAACTAAAGTTTTGGTGTCTAATCCAAAAAGGATCAAGATAGGACAAAAAATTATTGATTGCAAATTTATCGGATATGCACATAACAACAGTGTCTATAAGTTCCTTGTATATGAATCTAAAATTTCATAGATACACAAGAACTCAATTATTGAATCGAGAAATGTCTCGTTCTTCGAGAATGTATTTCCGTATAAGACCCGAGAGAATGCTAGCTCCTCAAAACAGACATATGAATCATAAAAGGAAGAATGAAATGATAAACCAGTTGAAGGTGAGCTCAAACGAAGTAAGAGAGCTCGGGTGGAGAAATCCTTTGGATAAGATTTTATCACTTTCATATTGGAAAGTGATTTTCAAAGCTACTCAGAAGTCATAAGCTCATATGAGGGACCTTAATGGAAAGAGACAATTGCATTTGAGATAGAATTTATTTTGCAAAACCACACTTGAGAACTTGTAGATCTTCCTCAGGGAAGTAAACCACTAGTATGCAAAAATCAGATAGTACGATTGATAAATATAAGATTAGATTGGTGATTAAAGGTTACCGACAATGAGAAGATTTTAACTACTTTAATACCTATTCTCCGGTATCCAGAATAACTTCCATTAGAGTGGTGTTGGCAATTGTTGCTCTATAGAATCTGAAAATACATCAAATGGATGTAAAGACAATTTTTCTAAACGGGATTCAGAAAAGGAAATCTATATGGAACAATCTAAGAGATTTTTAGTGTCAGAATAGAAAAACAAGATTTATAGATTGGTGAAGTCGTTTTGCGGCTTAAAATAAGCACCAAAGCAGTGACATGAGAAATTTGATAATGTCATGAAGAAAAGTGGATTTACAATCAATGAAAGTGATAAATATGTTTACGATAAAAACATAAAAGATGATTTTGTCATTTTACGTCTTTACATAGATATCATACTTATCACTAGAAGAAATGATAAGATAATCAAATCCGTAAAAGATATGTTGAACACAAAATTTGATACGAAAGACATGGGCCTAACTGATGTGATCTTAAGAATTAAGATTATTATATAACATTCGGAAAGACTTGCTCTGAGTTAGTCTCATTATGTGGATAAAATTCTTGAGAGATTCATCAAGGGTGATATTGTATTGGCACAGACTCTGATAGATACAAGCCAACATCTATCGAAAAATTGAGGAGAGTATCTCTCATATAGAGTATGTCAGGGTGATTGAAAGGCTAATATACTTAATGAGTTATACACGATCAAACTTAGACTACACAGTGAGCAAATTGAATAGATACATGAGTAATCTAGGTGTTGAACACTGGAAAGGGATAACACGAGTACTAAGATACTTGAGATATACTCGTGTATATAGATTGCACTATACAAGATATTCTATTGTGATTGAAGAATACAATGATGCGAGTTGGATATCTGACGTGAAAAACTCAAAGTCTACAAGTGAATATGTATTCACTTTGGGGTGTAGTCATTTTATGGAAATCTTTTAAGCAAATTGTAATAACCAGATCCACGATGAAACTTGAGTTTATAGCTCTTGACAAATATGGTGAAGAGGCTAAATGATTACTACAATTCTTAAAAAATGTTACTAGATAGTCGGAACCTGTGCTGATAATCTGCATACATTATGATAGTCAATCGACAATTGGTTGAGCACAAAGTCATCTGTATAATGGTAAGTCTAGGTATATACGTCGTAAACATAATACCTTAGACAACTATTAATAGGAGTTATTACAGTTGACTATGCGAAGTCAAAGGATAATCTAATGGATCAGCTAACCAAAAAGTTAAATAGAGAATTAGTTGCAAGCTTATCATGGAGGATGAGTTTGATGCCGATGAGGAATATTGGTGTAAAGGAGACCCCACCTATGCAAACTGGAGATCTTAAAAACTAGGTTCAAAAGGGCAACCTAGTTGCACTGACTAAGTAAGATCACGATGGAAGAATGACCCAAGGAAACAATTAGAGGATGGAAGTTAAGCACAAAACTTTTAATGATCCAATAGGATAGTGTGAAATACTCTCAAGAAGTCACCTATGTGAAAAATAAGTGGGACCACTTCGAAGAGAATTAGAGGCACAATTCTTAGAACTTCTCATAGAACCAAATATGTTCATGGCCAAGAAGGAACACACTCATGAGAATTGAGGTGTATCAGGGAGAGTCCTAGGTGGGATATGTCAATATTTATACAAACGACAGAACAGTTCAAAGACATCGTGTCTACTGTCAACTAGTAAACAAATATATCTTCACAAAGAAAGATTTAAAGAGTAAAATCTACCTATCTTATACTAGACTTAACTATTGAATGTTATTACATACCTTGTTTCCATTCATGTGGATTATTGAAAATATGAATGGAAAAGGAGGTGAAATGGATGGAGGAGACTTCATTGTCTATGAGGCTTTAGTCCCACATTGGAAGTTTCGAGATTTAATAGTTGGTTTATATTGTTTCACAAGCATATATGTTGTGAACAAATGTATGGGGAGAGACTCTCTCTCATACGTGTGTGCGTAGGGGAAGCAAATCCAAGGGCTTGGATTGTACTGAACCAAGTTGACTCGTGTACGAGCACTATCTGTCTACGTCGAATGTCAAACCGATCAGGACTAAATTTGCTCAAATAAATGAATCAATATTTTATCATCCAAATTATTTTTGTTTAATGATAACGAATATATTAATGTAATTAGTGAAAATCTTTATTCAGGTGAAACGACTGACGACGTCTTAATCGTTGAAACGACTGATATTTTACTATGGCGAATAAAAATGATTTAATAGTTTTTATTCAACCAACCATGAAGATACTTCTATAAAAGGAGCCTAAGCCTTTCTTTTTTTCTGTTGAGTATTTCTTTCACTCAGTAGAGCTTCTGTGATAGCACTCAAGTACATTTTAGTTCGCTGCAACCACCAATGCTTGGCGGAGACTACGATTTCGCCATTATATCCTGGAAAACAAATGACCCACTACAAACTCAAAACACTTCGGAGGTAGGATAAATCTGTTTAAAGAATCTGCATTGAACGTAAATCTCGACTCCTTAGTACTCAGACGACTTGACTTCGATGACTTGATGACTCGGTCATTCGGCATTCGGACTTGCTGACTCGACCTTGACGACTCGATCATTCGACACTCAGACTCGTCGACTCGACCATTCAACACTCAAACTCATTTGACTAGGCCATTTGACATTCAGACTTGCTGACTCGACCTTGGTGACTCAGCTACTCGAGCATTCAACACTCAGACTAGGCAACTCGACACTCGATGACTTGGCCACCACTCAGCAACTCAATAACTCAATACTCAACCTCAACAATTCAGTTTGACCCTTTAAAATAACTTGAGATAACCAATTCAAGCACTCAACAGATAAGTCTAAATTGATTTGTAATTTCAAATTTAAACTATTATATATTCGAATACAATTGGTCCGATACATTTTCTGATAAATAGGGTTTTGTATGATCACAGTTGTTACTCTAAGTTTACAGAAATAAAGATGAACTACATCTCTTAGTCCGCTACCAATTCCACTTTGTCCTCCCTGTAAAATTAGATTGGCATCGGATGTAGAAAAGCTAGTAACTTCACAAAGATCTTTTTTTTTTAATTAACCTCTTCACTGGTTGCATCAATCAGTGAAGAGGTTAATGCTGTGTACTTGGTATCTCGCTGTAAAACTTTATTTTTTTTTAATTTTACATCAAATATTATGTTTGATCCGACTAATTCAATTTCACTTAAATTTTTATCGACTATTAAAATAAATTCGAAAAGTATGAATGGACTCGGACTTAGTCAATTGAAGTTCAATGAGATTAGTCAATTGAACAAACACTAATGTAATTTTATATAAATTTTTCATATAGAACCTCAAGCTTCAACAGAAAATTGGCTTATTCAACTAAATATGAACATCAGAAATCAGTAATATGAATCATCATAGACTAGAAATCAGTGTCTTATTTAAACAGGATAGGTCTTTCAGATTCTCTTTTTAAAAAGTTTCAGGAACAATCTGGGAGAATATCTCAGCAGTAAATATAGGACCCTAGATCAAGTGAGATACTGTTTCGTGTAAGTTGATAAGTCAAATGTTACTTCCCAATAGTGTGAAGACCATTAGGCAGCGAGGGTGCCGTCTCTTCATATGTTAGTTACTAGTCTCAAAGGTCAAAGATCTATCGTGATTTACCTCTCTTACGATGGTCCGACGACAGACTGGTAGGGACCGCTAGGTTGACGGATTCTAACCTTTTGCACCAGAAGACCACTAGGCATAGGAATCAACATAAATGAGCAAAGCATCAAATGTAGACAAAAAGAAAAGAACACATATAACATACTAGAGTAATCAGCAGAAACATAAAAATCCTTTTGTTTGGTGATTGTCGATATGCTTGGATTACGTCACCAAACATCATTTGATGTTAAATCAATTTCATTGTAGATGATCAGCGATGAGGTAATCAATTAACTGTTTTTGAAGCTAATATTCTGAAAAAGAGATCTCAAACTGAGAAAACTGCTGTATAAGCTTACCATCAATTTCAATTAGCTCACCTCCTTCATGAATACTAGCTCGGTCAGCAGGACTTCCCTCAATGCAAGACAAAACAACCTATGAAAATCTTAACATTAATAGTGAGATACATTAATCTCAAGTGATTCATTGCATTCATATTCCATATTTATTTTAAATTTTTCAGATAAATTTATTCTAATTGTTGCATAAGCATTCATCTTATTCTCCTGGTTGACCCGTCATTTATGTGTTTTCATAAACACAATCTGAGTGTTCAACTTATGAAATTGAAATTGTTGAATCATAAGTATTATACCTCAAATGTAGATGATATTGGGATTCCTCTCGCTTGCAGTTAGGATGACAATCATGTAGAATGAATTGTCATCGCAGTATCATAATATCACAACCCTTAGCTTGATGATTGTGATGACGATCTCTTATTCTTTTCAACAAGAGATAGGAGTTCTCTGCACCTTTGCATTGTTTGCCTTCACGCAAAGCACTTGCACACAAGAAAACTCTATGCTGCCTGCTCACAACTCTCGCACAACTACACAAGCATCATCTCCACACACACCTCACACCTCTGAGGTTGCAGATTATATGGGAGGTTACTGGAACATGAGATGTTAAATGCCCCTACGTGGGCAGTAACTAACAGAGAGGAACTCCAAATGTTAGTAGTTTATTATCATCAAAGGCAACAAAACTTCTCAACTCCACCTGCTTCTCAGTTCATTATTCTAATATTTAGGAACAACATATTAATATGATTACCTGAGATAAGCTTACAAAACCTTGGATCAATATGAATTGAAGAAATTCACAGAAATATATCAATAAAACAAAAACCAACATGTAAAAATTTCACTACCAAATTTCCAGATTTTGATTCAACATTTATAAAGAGACCAACTCCTTGCAAATTTCCATCGCTTCCTATTCTGAAACTTTGATATTCCTGCATAATAGGAAGTTAAAAAAAAAATCAGACATTCCAGAATGACAGGAACCAAGAAAGCTATCAGTTAACAATGAGAATGAATGTAGAAGTGCTATGGAATCGAAATTGCTGCACAAAAGCCCAAACTGTAAATTTCACACTCATGCTTGTTAGACTGAATTTTAGTACTGATATAAATCATTCGTCAAGGTGAATGAAAATATATAGGTCAAGTAAACATTGAGTTTGCTCTAGGATTTAGGACATTCTCTTCCGAGTTACTGATAAAGGGAAAATTTACCTTTGGACTGATAATTCTTGTAAAAGGATCACCAAGAGTTGCAAGCATGCCATTGATTTTACTGGATGCTGCATCTGCTGACTTAAGCGGAAACATCTCGACCATGCATAGTGTGTTGCAACTTGAAGTTCCAATCAGTACAAGAACCCACTTAGACAAGTAAAAAATCTCAAATCCATCTTCATATAAGATTTAACACAAATTGAGTGGGAGCTATTATGTAAGCAAATGTATCACAAAATCACTTCCAGGCGAACGAATAAGTAGAAGCTTGTAAAAAATATGGAATCGTCGTATTAGCGGCTACTGGAGCTTAATTATTTTAGGGATATCGCTGTCCCATTTAGTGGAAACTCAGAGAATTATAATCATTGTACCAAATTAAACTTCTGTCAGAAGATGGTGAAAAATTTCAGAGTTACCCAATTGTAAAAGATTTATGAATTTTTGAAAAGAAGACTAAACTCTTTAAAAAACGAAAATGAAGATTTGAAGGAGAGTCTAAAGTTACCTATTCAAAGGGAGAAAAAAAAAATACCCTGATGGTTAAACGTGGGATCAATGAAGGTTTCACAAATTAAGCCTCAAGCCTCCACCAACGTTCTCTGAACCGCGTTCACCTGAAGGAGACATACAACACCATTTGGAAAACGGAGCATGCTGATAAAAGAACCATTTCATTTAGGCATGAGAGAAATCATTCGACATGTGAATACGCATGAAAAGTACTTAATATCTTCTCCCAAACCGATCGATAACTGATCCATCACCATTCTTATCATCCATTCGATAAAAGAAAACTCAAGCAACTCGCAGGTTAATTAGTTTTCCATACCAGAAAATTTAGTAAGCCAAGATATTGCACGCCGTGTCTGTTTCAAACTGGAATTGCGAATTCTCTAAACCAGTCAACAGTAACATCGGTAATCGGATCAACATTTATCTCGCGCGCCCCAGGAGATGATGGCCGGAGCGTCGCATCCGCAGGCACATACCGACCTTTGTCCAACACCCGGGGAGAGGTCCTACCGCCTACCGGATCACTCAACCTCGCACCCGCTACCCGACTGCTTCGCTGGAAAAGTCCGCAGCTTGGAACCGCCGATGAATCTTCGGGGGCCAGGGCATATTCCCGTTCCCGGGACGAGATTAGAAAACCTCGATAGAGGAGAGAGAGGTCGGAAGGCGAGATCCGGCTTAGCGGCGACGAGGGATTCCATCGAAGCAAATCTCTCTCTCTCTAATTGTGTCCAGAGAAAGGGTTTGGTTCGCCGGAGACGAGACAGGTCTTAAATAGGAACACGGAAGCGGAGGAGGAGGAGGCCGAGCTGTCTGGTGGGACCCACTCGGAATCTGAATCGCGGAGGAGGTGATGCGTTGTTTATTTGTACGGCCGCACTAAATCTACCACCCATGTACCCATCCTCCAGTTAGCCAATACGAAACAATGGTGAGGACGGGTAACCTAAATCCGGTGCGCCCAAATGATTTCTGGTATGGGGAAGCAGGAGTCAGCGGCGGAATCGCGCCCCGGGCATTTGATGGAGACGTGTGCATGAATAAAAAATATTAAAATTTACTACTAAAACTTTTAAGTAATTTCGTTCGCTCAAAACAAATAATAAAAGGTTTTAGAAACTCAATATTTAATTCTACTCAACAATATATGGCAAATTCTAAATTTAAAATTTAGGTTTTTTTATAACAATGTTCTCTATATATACTTGTTAATTCTCATCGAGAAGTTTTTTTTTATTTGTCTTCGTGCTCCTATATTTTCTACTACGAATTAATATTAAAATATATTTCTTGGAAGAGATGGAAGTTGGCATGCTAAGGAAACGCAGTGTAAAAAGAGAAAATACAAGGGCAAAAGTGAGGTTTCAGCGAAAAATGAAAAATATAAGGGTGAAAGTAAGAAATTTCCAGATGGCTATATAATCACGTAGAGCGAGGTCAACTTGGTCATGGCCGACCCCTTAATCTCCGCTGGTCCGTAGAACGAAGAATGAGGCCCTTCCCCTTCGTTTGCTAATTTTGCCTCTCTCTTCCTACATCAGATTTCTAATCTTGGGTACTTTTTCTTCAGGTTGCAACATTGAGGGAGCAATTGAATCGAGTAGACTCTATAATCTCTTCGAGCACCGATTTTGGAAGAAAATCGAAAGAAAAATAGTGGAATGTGTTCTTAGCTTTAAGATTGTTTTTCGCGTCTTCACGACTCGACGTCTTTGCTATTCCGTCGAGATCTTTCTTGGGTTGTGAGTTCGACTGTGTCGTCTCTTTTCCGCTTCAGTTTTGTGTTGCTTAAAGGGAAAGTCGGGATATTCCGCTTTGGATGAGAGAACATTGCGATTACTGAGATTGGCTTTGCGATTTGGGTCTGAGTCAGTTCCAAGAAAGTGTCTTGGATAAGAAATTACATAACTTGATTGGAAACAATGTCTGGATTTGTTGGGGTTGTCGTGTCTGATCCTTCGCTTCAAAGTCAGTTCACTCAGATGGAGCTTCGCGACCTCAATTCTAAAGTAAGCTGTTGTCCAGATGGATAAAAATGGCTAGTTGTTGTTGTTTTTTTATCCTTTTTTTTATTTTTTCAAAATTTCTTCTGGGTTCACAAATCCTTTTGCTCATGTTTTTCTTGTACATTTCCTTAGTTTCTTTCAACAAAAAGGGCAAGGGGGCATGTGACGGTGAAAGAATTGCCACCGTTGATGGAAAAGTTGAAGGGCCTGAATGAGATGGTTTCAGTACAAGCAATTGCTGAAATGTTGGCTGAATCCTATTCTGACACTAGCGTTGAGATAGACTTTGAATCGTTTCTTCGGGTAGATTTGAGTTCCAAATACTGAAAAATTCTTCCTAATATTTGGCTGATAGTAGTGTTGCATGGTCAGAAGCAGATTATGTTTATATTGTGGTTAAGCATTGATGTTTTATCAGGCATATTTGGATCTTCGATCAAAAGCAAGACAAAGAATAGGCAACTTGAAGAGCTCTGTATCGTTCTTGAAGGCCTCCACAACCACACACTTGCATACCATCAATGAAGCTGAGAAGACTTCTTATGTGGCACACATCAACAACTATCTATCGGAAGACTCATTCCTGAAAAAATATCTGCCATTGGATCCAGCTACCAATGATCTGTTCAATCTTGTTATGGATGGAGTACTTCTATGGTAAGTTGTTGATGGTGAGAGATCCTTGCATACATTTGAAGAAAACAAGACATCTTTTCTCTTACATGTAGCAACTCAAATCCAGCAACCACACACTTGTTATGCGTACTTTAAATTATTTATAATGACCTCTACAACAAGGTTTATGCTTGTAGAGCTATCTTGATGCTCATGTGATGCGTATGAAATGCTCTAAACAATACACCCTGTGCATTAATTCTCTGCATCATAATTTTGAATATTTAGAGTTTTTTAATAACCATTTTTATTATAATATATGAAATTTTCAAAGCTTAGTTCATTAAAATTCTGTGCATCATGAGATTACTATACCTATGTATAAAAAAGACCTTAACAAAAATCTGTGAAACATAATAAACTTGGGAAATTCTGCAGGATTACATTTCTATTTCTTGAAAAATAAATTTGAAGAAAATGGTAGTGGAAAATATAGTAGCTTCCAATAATTTATTATTGCTATTTATTGATTTTAGTATTCTGGATATCATAAATTTATTTATAGTTACAATAAAACTATTATCTATATGAGTTCTATCTAACTATCAAATAGTGTAATTTTGAAAAGTTCTTTTTATAAAGAGTTTATACTGGTTAGAATTGTTTTTGAAAGAGGCATATTGTTTTTCAAAATATTTTTTCTAGTTTATGAAACTTATAAATGTGAAATATTATACTTTTTTGATTCATAGTCATTCAAATCTATAAGATGGTTACTTATAATTTTTTTATCCTATGTTACTTAAATTTTGTGATATTTAGTAATTAAACAAGATCAATCACTCCAAATTAACTAAAATGAGAATAGGATGTGAAGCCTGGTTGATTATAAATGGACGACAAATGATTAATTGAATCTAGGTATGGTAAATTTAAAAGAATCAAGAAATGTTAGGTCCTCCAATTACATTTTTGATCTATTTTTTCTACCTTTTTTCTATCAATAAATTTCATTTAATGTATTTTAAAAAATAATAAATAACAATTTTGGTTATTAGTTTTCATTTATTTTGATTATAGAAATATTTCACGCTTGCTAGTACACATGTCTTTAAAGAAACAACAGGTTTCTCATATAATGCCTTATTCTCCAATTGACTTCAGTAAATTGATCAATGTTGCTGTTCCGGGGACAATAGATGAGAGAGCAATAAATACCAAAGGAGTGCTTAATCCGTGGGAGCGCAATGAGAATCATACTCTTTGCCTCAACTCAGCAAAAGCTATTGGGTGCACTGTAGTCAATATTGGAACACAGGACCTGGTTGAAGGAAGGGTTAGTAGATTATTTTTTGCATTCAATAGAAGCATCCCCATTTTTGTTTTCTTCAAGAGAAAGTCTTTTTTTCCTTTCCTCTTAGTAGCTATTTAGTCTCAAAATCATCTTTTTTGGTTAGAAATAGGATATGAATAGGAGATTGGCTTAACCACAATATTGAAAATTCAATGAAGAAACATTAATGCACAGAAAATATTACTGCAAAAACAAAACAAAACAATAGGATATGAATAGGAGATGTGAATAATGCCTCGCCCCTAGTCGATCTGCCAAATGACAGACTTCCCTTGACACATGTGATATATGTTTGGATTTCTTTATAATACCTATTATACATTCTCCTAGATGTGGGATTATAGAGAAACAAATAACACCAAGCATTAGTTGAAATCACTTATCTTGCTATAAGAGAAACACCTACTTCTCTTGAGCAACAATTTTTTAAAAAGGAACCTTTATCTCTTTATTTCATCATAGTTAATCCCTTGTTTTTCCCCTTAATTGCACATTAACCTTCATACTCATTGGAAATCAAAAGACACTGTATTAATTATTGGAACATTTAACCTTTCTTTCTAAATTGTCTAATTGTTTCATCAACAAAAGATTGTTTTGTTTATTTTTTCGGTTATGTTCTTTGCAGTTTATGCACTGAATCCTCTTGGGGTGTTAATTAATTTTAACGTTGATGTATTATCTGTACAATTCTAATAATATGAACTGAAATTTTTTTGTTTTTCTTGCAGCCACATTTGGTGCTTGGTTTGATATCTCAAATCATAAAGGTAAGTTGTTGATAGTACTATGTTAACAAGGCGTTGCTAGCAATTTGCATTTGAAAAGAAAACCTACTTGTACTGGTGATCATTCAAAGAGTTGACCTGATTTCCTGCATCAGATACAACTTTTAGCGGACCTTAACCTCAAGAAAACACCCCAACTTATGGAGATAGTTGGTGACAGTAAGGTGAAGATTGAGTTTGCTTTTCAAAATCTTTTTTGTAATTTTCACAGAATTGACTATGAAAAACTGATTCCAGTTTGTCTCTTCTACTTTTGCAGGATGCAGAGGAACTATTGAGTCTTGCACCGGAAAAAATGTTGCTTAAGTGGATGAATTTTCATCTCAAGAAAGCTGGCTATGGGAAAACTGTAACAAATTTTTCTTCTGATGTGAAGGTATGTGCTAAGTGCAAGAACAATGTCGATTGTAGTTTTATGCACTAAAATTAGGATGTTGAATCTGAAATATGATAAACTCTTGTCTTATTAATTGTTCTCTATAGACTTGAGATAGAAAATTGATATTGCAATGTAACCCATGCCTTCACGGATGCTTCTCAGCACATTAACTATAGGTAGATGGACAGGCAAAATAAATGGCATTCAAAACAATCTTTTCCCCCAATATGTTTTGTTTTGACTGATATGATAAATAAGTTAGGTCTCATTAATCTTAGTGTATTAGGATCAAACAATTCTTTGAACAAAATTCTATGTAGAGATAAAATTGAAAGCTATAATTTACTGTTTTATAGCTTTTTCACTATCATTTATGACTAATTGTTTCTCACATTCCTGGAGCTGATTTAATTTACAGGATGGCGAGGCCTATGCTTATCTTCTAAATGCTTTGGCTCCTGAGCATTGTGATTCTTCAGTCAAGGATATCAAAGATCCTCATGAGAGGGCAAACAGATTATTAGAACAAGCAGAGAAGCTAGATTTGAAAAAATTCTTAAGCCCAGAAGACATTGTTGAAGGCTCTCCAAATTTGAATCTTGCCTTTGTTGCACAAATATTCCACCATAGGTTAGAACTATTTTAATGGGCAACGCTGCTTGATGCTGGAGTTATACCAGTTCTGAATTCTATGCAGGAATGGTCTATCCACTGACAATAATCAGTTACCCTCACAAATAGTACCCGACAGCGATGATATCCAAGATTCAAGGGAAGAAAGAGCTTTTCGTCTATGGATCAATAGTCTTGGAATTGCTACATATGTTAATAATTTGTTTGAAGATGTCCGGAATGGGTAAGAACTCTGTGAACGACATGATTCATGTTCGTTGGGCTGCCCATGTAATGTTGACATTTACAGATGGGTTCTTCTGGAAGTACTTGACAAAGTCTCTCCTGGCTCAGTTAACTGGAAGCAAGCAACAAAACCTCCAATCAAGATGCCTTTTAGAAAAGTTGAAAACTGCAATCAAGTTGTGGAAGTTGGGAAGCAGTTGAACTTCTCATTAGTAAATGTTGCTGGCAATGACATTGTTCAAGGGAATAAAAAGCTAATTCTGGGTTAGTTGTATTTCTACTATATATACATTCAACAGTTGTGCTCTTATTTAGCATTTTAAATTCAAAAAGAAAGCTAGGGGCTTCTTTTTCCTATCACCGAAATAACAGCAAACATACAGTAAGGAACTTTCTGTTGTATTCTGGCAGCTTATCTATGGCAATTAATGAGATTCAATATGCTTCAACTTCTAAACAACTTGAGATTTCACTACCAAGGAAAAGAGATATCAGATTCAGATATTCTAAACTGGGCCAACAATAAAGTCAAGGAATCAGGGAGAAATTCTCAAATGGAGAGTTTCAAAGTATATTTGAGATCAGCATGCCTATTATCAATTTTGATCTGTTTAAACATGTGAATTTTAACGTTCAAATTTTTTTTTTTCAGGACAAAAATTTGGCAACTGGGATATTTTTCCTTGAACTTCTTAGTGCTGTCCAGCCTAGGATGGTTAGCTGGAACCTTGTTACAAAGGGGGAAACTGGTATGTTATCATTTTACCTCCAATCTCTGAATTATTTGAAAAACAGTGATATGGATGATGCGACATGTTTGCTGCATCATCTTCTGTTCTGTCAAGTAACTTGATAGAATTAAATTGGTGATTGTGTGTGTTTTGAAAAAGGTAAGCCTCACACAATGAAATGAAAGTTCCATTAACCATCATCTCTTTTGACTGCAGATGAAGAAAAGAAGTCTAATGCCACTTATATGATTAGCATAGCAAGAAAACTTGGATGTTCTGTCTTTCTGTTGCCTGAGGATATCATGGAGGTGAAAGTTGCATCTATAACATCTTTTTTCTCTTAATTGTTGCATTTTTTTCAGTCACAAGTATCGTATAATAAGACAAAATTAATAGTCTGCTAAATTTGCATTTCCTGCCAACATACATATTTCAAAGGGATAACAACAATATACCTATTATTCTTGCACTTATTCTGACATTACCCACCTACCATTAAGAAAATTATCCTAGCATTTGTTGCTATCGATCTGCATTTATATTTTGCAAAGTTAATGTGAAACAAAGTTGTCAACCCTCTGCATCACATATATATGATATGTGGCAAAAAATTATTTATTTCCATCAAAAACGACTAACATATATTCAACAAACTACACAGATTAATTACTTACAAACAATACGTGGAAAATTTATTCTTGAAGGCTTGATCGCTATCTTGTTTCTTTAGTTCTTTATTGACATATATGAAGAATACAACTAATGATACTATTTGTGTGTGTTTTTTATATCATGTAAATTGTATCGTTTCAAATTTTCTATAATAATGTAAGAAATGAGGAATTAATATAATTTTTATGTATCCTAATGTTTTAACTAAATTACTAGGACAATCTTTTCTCTAGTTCAGGTCGGTAAATTGACGCAGGCGGGGTAGCGAGGTGAATGCTAAAAACCTTCCAAACGTGAGGTTAGAATAAAGGGGGCAGAGAGAATCAAAGGAGAAGGAGGAAGTTGTAAACAAAAGAGAAACATCTCTTGGTTTGAACGAAAAGGAATATTATTAATTAAAAATTAAATATCTTACAAGAGTCTAAACCTACGTTTAAATAGGCTTAAAAAGAGAAGGTTTCTTAATGCTAAAAAAAAAAAAACTAACTTTAACAGTAATTTCTTAACAAGTAAGAAAGTTAAAAAAAATAAACAAACTAAAACAAAAATTTCTTAACGAAACAGAAAAGTAAATATAAAAATCTTAAAACTAAAAAAATTAAAATTAAATAAAAAATTCGAATCAAATAAAATTAATAATAAAATATTAATGAAATCATAAATAGCGGCGGCAACGTATCATGGTCGTGGTCTAGTCCACGGTTAGGCCGTGGTGGGAATCACGATTGTGGACTAATCCACAGTTGGGCCGTGGTGAGGACCACGATTGTGGTGGCGAATACGGGCAGGTCGTAGTCCCTATTGGAGGTCCCGTGTCGAGCCATGGAATGATCCACTCTTGTGGTGGTGATCACGGATAGATCGTGGTAGCCTCTAAGAACTCTTTTACATCTTGTCCTGATCCAAAATGAAGAATATCCATATCAGGGGACCATTGAGGCGTTGAAATCTTTATTTAGGATTCAATTTCTCTTTGTCATGATTTAGAGAAAGGTGAAATCGCATCTTATGATAAAAGTTGATCAAGATGCTAAATACGTCTGCATCATAGATGCTCAAGTTTAATAAGCTTAAATTTAGCAACTTCAACTCATTTACATACTTCTCCAACTACAAAGACAACTATCGTTAGTCTTGGGGCATGTTATACCATGTCAAGCTTCCCATTTTCATCGTATATCTAAAATAAGAAAAAAAAATCTCGTCACATTTTTGAAATAACATTCAACCTTCATGTAAACTTCCTTATATCAATGATCCTTTATAGTCACCAATTAGCTTGTCTAATTATAAAATCTACTATTCATCTTTGTATATGTCCATACTTCATATTTTCTCCTGACTCGGGGTTTTAGGATCTAAAACCCTAAACCCTTAATAAAGTTCTATTCTTAATTGGATTCTCACTGCTCCACGGATTGTTGCGTAACAGGTAAACCAAAAGATGATCCTTGCGCTCACTGCAAGCATCATGTATTGGAGTCTGAAACGAGCAGGAGGAAACTCCGAGCAAGGAGAGCGTCTTCCTGAAGTTTCCGAGTGTTCAGCTGATCATGCTGAGATAGCTCCCACAGGTGCCTGAAGTTGCAGAGGACTCTTGCAGTCGAGTAGAACACAGGGCTCATGCTGTTAATTTACTGTCTTTTCCATCCTTATTATATCAAATTTTCTTATTCAGAGAGAGGGAAAAGGGAAATATGTCGGTTTAAAATGCCCTTGTATGATTTTGTTATATTCATTCTTTGACAATTAATTCATTTTTTTTCTCGTGAAAATGTTGAAGGATTTTGTTTTGAGATGTGGTTTAATAATGTATTATTATGCGAACTGATTTAAAGACTGTTCCGTACTAAATAGGATAGACTATTTTATATATGCTCGTATTATGGAGAAACAAAATTTGTTAATTGACGCTCCGACGACCTTCTCTTATCGGTCTCATAGTGATGCGAGAGAGGTAAATTATGAATAATCTATGGTTACAGTGTTGAACTAGTATTTCCATCCAACAGCGGGGATCGAAATTTGCTCTCGGGTGTAAGTCTGCACTATACTAACCAACATATCACCTCGTGGGAACATATATGCTCGTATTATGGAAAAAAAATTATTAACTGACACTCCGATGACCTCTTTTTGTCGGTCCCATAGCGTTAAGAGGGAGGTAAATTGCGGATAGTCTATGGTTACGGTGCGAAACTCGGCTAGTACAGGGGAGGGAAGGCATTTCGGCTAGTATTTCCATCCGGCAGCAGAGATCAAACTTTACTCTCTAGTGTAAATATGTCGTACTAACCAACGTGTCATCCTCGCGGGAACATATATGCTCATACTCAAATATAGCTAAATCATTTGTAGTAAAAGATGATTATCCTCGTCCCAATGCTTTTTATCGTCGGTCCCTCGATGATGATGAAGAGAGGTAAATCAAGTTGGCTATGCTCTTTGACTTGTTGGTTAGTGATGCGGTCGTATACGGATTTTCTCACCTCCTTTCGACGCCAAGATGTGTACAAGAGGCTTAGAGTTATCTCCGACCGCAACAGTAATAGAACACGAGCAGAAAATGTGAAAAACCAAAATAGAGAGCAAAGACAAAGTTTTATGTAATTCGGAATGAGGATTCCTACTCCACGATGTGAGCTCTCTCACGAGCTACGATGCCAAAGCACTTTCACTATGAAATTTCTCCTTCGTGGAAAAAGTTTCCAGAGATGAAGGGAAAACCTCTTACAATTTGCTCAGTGTACAAAGATCGAAAAAATGGAGCTCGCTACCCTCATCGTCTCCTCCTCCCTTTTCTCTTCCTCTTCTTCTTCTCCGGCGATTTGGTCGCTCTCCTCTCTTGTGTGTCTTGGTCTCTCCCTTTGGAAGTCAGATCCCCTTACCTCTCGCCCCTCCTCTACCTTTTATCCTCCCCTCTTTCTTTGTTAGCTATCACATAACAAACTCCTTCCATCACTATACACGTGACCATCTTGTTTACCTAAAGAATCATTCTGTTAAAGAGATAGGGAGTGGAGGCTCCTCCGAATATTACGTGGGGTCCTAGTCTGTTACGTAACAAACTCCTACAAACATTTCGAGAAATATTCTAATCTTTCCCTTTCACCCTCTCTCCCTTTGTAAGGTCAGCCTAAGCCTAATACCTAGGCTTAGTATAACTCTTAGACTTCATACCTTAGACTTCCTATAATGATCCGAGCCAATTCCCGGACTCTTCTTACAGAGTCAATCTCCAAACTCGCTTTACCCAGCCGATTTCTCACTCACTCAACCGAACCAATTCTCAGACTTACTTTGCCGAGCCGATTCCCCCGACCTACTTCAACGAGTCAATTCTCCAGACCTGCTCTACCGAACTAATCCCCCATACCTGCTTTACCGAATCAATCCTCCGGTTCAGACAGTATCTTCCACGTGAATTCTCTCATTTTAATCGCTAAATTAGATAGCAACGATATCAATTAGAAACAACGAAGGACTTCTAAATTCGGATGAAGATTTTAGATCCTATACTAAGATTCATCTCATATTCACTTACAGTAACATTTATGTTGTTCTACCTAATGGACCAAACGTAGCTAACCTATGATTACACAAGACACTATTAAAAAAATAAATATGATTATTTGACGAAAAGTAGGACAGAAGAATTAATTGTCTTTTCCCCCGCAAAATGATCGTGCATAAGCAAGGAATTTTTTTTTTTTTTTGTTAAATGTCTCATTTTAGGGAAAAAAAAATAAAGAGAGTTTTATCTTATTTTATCGTGAAGAATATTTTTTTTATTATTATTATAATCTTGGTTCAAGTTACTTTATTTTAAGTTAGTTAAAATTGTTTAAATATATTAAAATCATTTTTACATACTTAAAATCAACAAAACGATATTATAATGTTATAATATGAAATAATTAGACTAAAAGTATTATTTAAGATCCGAAGTCACTTATGGGGAAGCCATGGGTGCTTGGCGGATCAAGATCCGAAGTCACCTATTTTTGCGATCCGTTAGCAAGATGGCCGTTCAATCCCAAACTCCAAAACCCACTAATAGATCCGATACGCGACCCGATCCGTGCCAAAGCGAGTCTCAGACATCGCCAGCCTCCCCTCTCCGTAAACGAACTGAAACACCAAATAGCGAGCGAGGGAATAAAATAATAGCGTACTACACGTGGCTAATTGTAATTGGACTTTATGATCCGTGTAGTCGATGGCGAGGTATCCGATCCCATCAGGATCGCCAGAATCGTTTGGGGCGGAGGTATCTGCGATCGCGAAACAAAATAAATTAATCAAAAGAAGGGGCGAAAAATAAACCCCTCGTTGCCGCACCCTCGCTTTTATGCTTTCTCTCGTTTGTTGCTCAAATCTCTCCTCCGACTCGAACTCCCCCACCGCCATCGCTTCTACTAAACGGTCGATCGAACGCCCTCGCACGTCTCGCTCCCGCGCGATTCGGTATTTAAACTGAACCTCTCTCCCCGCTTTTGATCTTTCCATCTCGCCCCTCTCTCGTTAGGGTTTCCAATCTCCCTCCTCTCTCATGGCTGTCTATTTTTTGTTGTTGTTTTTTTTTTCCATTGCAGGTCCGCTCCGCGAGGATGGGAGAGGAATGCCCCTCTGTCAGTGCGGCTCCCAAGGCCGGGAAGAGGGCGAGGGACGATGGGGATTTGAAGCGGGTCGCGGAGATCGTGATGGTTTTGTCAGGCGTAGGACAGGTGCGCAGTGGCAAGGAGCCGACGGCGGCCGAGAAGGCGCTGGTGGCGGAGGCGAGGGAGAGGCTTGTGGTGATGTGCGAGGCCGTCAGGCCGAAGGAGCTCTTCTCCACGGAGGCAGTCAGGGTCGTGGCAGAGGATCTGGGGCTGAACAGGTCCAAGGATCCTGCTCTGGGATTCCGGCCACCCAAGATGTCCATTGCGGAGAAGTTGATGTTGACCAAGAAAAAGGTCCGTCTTCCTGTCCCCTTTTGGTTCCTTCGCTTACGGAAAGGGATCCAATTCCTATATCTATTATTGTTCTTCATACGGGAGAGCCCTACACAGAGTGCAATGGTGGAAGAACATACATTTAGGGAGACAAAACTAGCCTGAGTTATTATGCATACTAGTTGTTTTCATTTTGGTATTCTTGCTATAGGTTGATATTTTCAGTAGGTAAATTACAATTTATGTATCTGTTGGATCTTTCTGACTCGCATAATGACTTTGCATCTAGGTGGTGATTACCTAGAAAATCAATATTCTATTATGTCTGCTATTTGCTCTAATCTCTTGTTCTAGTTGCTGTCCCCTCGGGACGGTCCGTTAGCTAGAGCAGCACAAATATTGCTACCGATGGATAGGAGTCGATTCTCGGCATGGGGTCTAAAATCCTCACTCAGGCTCCAAAGCCCTTCGTTGTTCTGGCCAACGGGTCAAAAGGCATAACCCTCCACCCCCCATGATTTACTTCCCTTCATCATCACTGAGGGACCGGCGGTGAGGAGCACTGAGACGAGCGTAATCACCTTTTGCTACCGTTGTTCTAGTTGTTAACCCAAATTGATCCTATAAATAATGATGTGAAAGGTAATGAACCGTGTACGTTTTAAGGACATATCCATCTTCATAGTGTAGACTGCCATATCCATTCTGATTTAATTTCCCTTCTATCATTTCCATGTCTGAAGTGAAGAGTTGAGTTTCTGAAAGTTCAAGGTCACATCTGTTGGTGTCCATGTTCTTTTGGCTTTCATACACTTAATTACATGTTAATATGATATCCATGTTCTTTTGCCTTTTCTTGGAAAGCACAATGTTTCAAAATAGCTTGCATTCCAGTTTTCATGGTGGAATTTGTTTGAATGTGAGATATGAGATATGACATTTTCTCAAATGTGGGTCTTACATACCTATAAGGTTTAATCACTTATTGACAACATATGCTTTTGGTCCGATTCAACAGATGGGAGAGTCCAAGGAAACAAATGAGCATTCACCAGTTCATTCTTCTCTACAGTTTCCTGTATCTGTTGGTGTAAAATCTGAATCTCGTGGTGTCATGGCATATGGTGCTTCTAGGTTTTCACAGGACAAGAGTTCTTCGCTAACATCCTCCAGAAGCTTTCGTAATTGTTTACCTTCTTCTCTTGTTCCTGTGCTGGCTCGTGCTGCCCCTAATTTGAAGAACTCACAGATTAGTGACGTGCAAGCTGGTGTCGACACGATCAAAAGTTCATCTTGTTCGCTTGATAGGCCTTTGCCTCCAGAACATAATGGATTAAATGCTAGACCTAATGGGCCAGCTTATCTGACTCAAGATCAAGGTAAAATTTTTTTGACAATAGCTGTTCTGACTATCCATCAGTTGTGAAATTCTGACTTTGTTGAGTTTGTTTGGGTTGACTATGCCATTAATGCATTGACAATTTTCTTACTTTTTTTTTGCTTAATTTCACAACTTTATTGAGGACCATGAAAAGTGCTAAATTATGAGAGTTTAGAAAATAGAAGTTATCTATTTCTACAATCTATACTTATCTTGTCAATGATCACTTGTTGGTGATGTAGTTTGAGGTTTTTCTTTCCCGTAAACTGATGGTTGCAAACCAATATCTGAAAGCTAGAAAACTGCATCTCAAAGCATATCTTGGTGTTCCTTGCTGAATTTCTATGTGAATTAGTATTAGTCATAGTTCTTGTCTAATAAATAATGGATACTAGTACTAGTTAGAGATAGCAATACAACAATAATCAAGTCTTATCACACTAGGTGGGGTCGACTATATGAATCCTCCTATGTCATTGGGCTCAATCCCCTACTATATTATCATCTATATTTAAATAAATTTTATTTTATTTTATCGTTGCTAACCAAGTTTTTTTTTATCTCTTTTTCTTGTTTGATTTGCATATTTATAAAAGTTTCACATCGCCTAACTAAAACATTTATCGATCGTCTAAGTGCATGTTCATGCTATTGTAAACGTGTTTGTCGGAGTTTTTTCTCAATAGGTACAACCCTAACTTTCGCTTTAATATTCTTATTTTATTCATCCTCGTATGTTTACACATCTATCTTAACATTCTCATTTCTACAACTTTCATTTTTTTCATGTGCTCAAGTCATAGCTCAATATTCAACTCCATATAACATAGTAGATTTAACTGTGATTTTATAAAATTTTCCTTTAAGTTTTAAATGTACTTTACGATCACAAAGAACACTCGATGTTTTTCTCTATTTTAACCCTCTTATTTCTATTCTATGTAAGACAACTCTCTATCCTTATGAAAAACTAATCCTAAATATTTAAAAATTTCAATTACAAACAACTCATTATCTCTTAATTTAACAATTGTCTCATTGTATCTAACATTACTAAATTTAAATTTCATATATTTTGTCTTTGCTTTATTAAGTGTAAGACCTTTCACTTCTAGCATTTCCCTCTAAGATTTAAGTTTAATATTTACTGGATATGTCTCATCTACCAAAACAATATAATTTGCATATAACATGGACCATAATACCATATCTTGGATGTGTCTAGTGACTTCATCCATGATTAGTGTAAAAAAATATGAACTTAAACTTGTCCTTGATGTAACCATGAGAAACATTTTGGTTAATCCTCATGGCGTTTTTACTCTTGTCCTTATACATATTCTTAATTATTTCAATATATGCTATACTAATACTTTTCTTTTCTAGAATTCTCCGCATAATTTCCTTTGGGAATCTATCGTAAACTTTTTCATGATCAATAAATATCATATGTAAGCCTTACTTTTGTTCCCGATATTTTTTAATTAGTTGTCCAAGAAGATGTATAACTTCTATCGTCAACCTTTCTGACATAAATCCAAATTAATTTTCAGCCATCGTGGGCTTCTTCCTTAGTATTTTTTCTATCTTGTGATAGCAATATAGTATTAATATCAGTAACATTTATGTTTCCTAATTATGTTTTAGTTTGATACAAGGCAGTATGGCCTGGTATACTGGTAAGGACTTGTCTGCCAAAGGCTTAATCCTTTGTCTAGCACAAATATAAATGTTAATTTTTTCCTTTGTGAATCCTCTTCTTTTCTAGTTGTTTGGAAACAGGTTTTCCCCTAACATGTAATATTTGACATCCTTATATTTTTCTTGATGTTTAACTTGTTTTCTATCATAGCTGAAAATCTGCCTCAGAAAATCCCAACCATCTCTTCCATGCAATCACCATCCATTGCAGCTGTGTCAAGGTTTAGCCAACCAAACAAGGTGTTAGATCATACTTTAATTAAGTACGAGGGTATTGCTGATGTAAATGCTAGCCAATCTGCGCTTCAGATGAAAAACCAGGAAATAAAGCCTTCTATGGTTCAAGCAGGACAAGGAGGCCTGCATGTTGCACATCAACCTTCTCAAGGCTTGCCATTTGTTCCTACACCTTCTCTTTATACCGATCACAATGACATTAGTAAGAGCGTGCAGAGGATATTGCAATCAACAGTTCTGGATCATCCAAGCTGGATTCCTCCATCAAGTGACTATATGAATGCTTCTCTAAATTGCCAGATATGCAAGAATGTGATTTCAGATACAGAAAGTTTGCTTGTCTGTGATGCATGTGAGAAAGGAAACCATTTGAAATGTCTTCAATCTTATGGTAGCAAAGGTATTCCTAAAGCAGAATGGCATTGCCCAAGCTGCTTGGCATCAAGTAATGGAAAGACCTTGCCACCCAAATATGGAAAGGTCACAAGAGCACCTGTTGCAGCACCAAAATCTGCTCCAAATGCAAGCATTAATGCCGCTTTTAAGAAAACAGAAGATTTGGTTCCTACGGGCAGTCAACAGAAAGCACTATCCAAAAGCAATCCTAATGTGTCTCAACATTCGAATACTTCAAATTTGGGTGGCAGCCATCATAAGTCAATTTCGGACTCAGCAGGAATCAGTACAGAAGAGGATTTGAGAACCAACGGACTTCAGAGAGATAATGTAACATGCAATGCAATAGAATGTAATCATTTAGAGGAAACAAAGGGTTCTGTATGTGTTAATTCTGATAAACCTTGTGAGGATCACAACCATATCCAGAATGATAGTTCAGCCTTGGCAAATACTAAAGAAGCCACTGAGCCTGTTTTGGAGTCCAATACAGTGGAACAAAATTCCTGTGAGTATTCACAGAGTTTGGTAGGTGAAAACAACAATTTTTCTAAAGCAACAGTAGCAAAGGATTCTGACCAAGACTTACCGAGCAATGCCAGTGTTTCTGGAAATTATTTGCAAGAAAATACTACCTCTCCCACATCTGAACCTGAAGGACATGATGAGAAGAAACCACCTGAATGCATAGATGCTTCCAGTATCAGAGTAGTTAGTGAAGGTAGTTTACAAGTAACTACTGATGAATCAAAGGGATCAGTCAGTTAATCATGACCATGTCATTCTCACAATCCTCTGGAGGATAATATCTCATTCTTTAGTCCCTGCCGCTGTCTATCCTAACAGAGATTTTGGAATTTGTAAGCCTTCTTTATGTGATTTTTGTCTTTTATTCTTGCAAGTGTGACAAATTACAGTAAGTTGAAATGCATGAATAGTTGTTTCACTATGTGTCGCACTTCTATACACTGATATCCAATTAAGTTGTTTGTTTATGAAAAGATTGTCTACCATTTAATACACTGTATCTTGACTCTGATGTATTTAAACATTGTGTCATCTTATTTAAAAATTATGGGACTTGCACTTTCATTAACTTGATGCATAGTTTTATGCGTGTTTAAATTAACTCGGGCTGTAACATAGTTGACCTCTCTGTATTTGGTATAACTGGTAGGGGGAAAAAGTACAAAGCTGGTGTATGATGCCATGCAGTAGGTAAGATAAACAGGGATCCTGACATATATGAATGAACATTTGTTTTCGTACTGCCATAAAATAGGAAACATGAAAGGTGGTGTTTGAAGGCACTAAATTATAGCAGTGCAGATAAACAATCCTTCAGTCAAAATGATGACAAGCTAAAGAGATATGCAAAGCCTCCCTATTTCTTGAAAATTCTTTTGCTTTATATAGCTAATTTTTGGCATAAACCAGTCACAGTTGGCATCTGTGTTTCTGTTTGTATTCTTTCTTTTTCTTGATATTTTAGAGGTGAGGTTGATGTAGGAGCACGGCTTAAACTGCTTGATATTTAAACTTAATATAGGGAACCAACAAAGCAGGTAGGTAGAAAGCAATACTCAAGTAATTTCTGTGGAGGTGAATCTTGTTACTTATGCCTTGGTGGATTTTTGGAGACTAGGGATGACAGAATGCCGAAACAGCTTGGTAAACTACAGTCATCCCAGTAACTGTATTAGAGATTTTTGACAAAGAAATGGGTAGTCTTATCACTACTTTTTATATCAATAGTTTTCAGAATAAAAAAGCTTGGGGCCACTCCTCTTTTCCTCCTTTCCGTCATCATGTTAGATGTGCCTTTTGCCATTCTGATGAACCCTTTCACCTCTCTTACAAGCTATTTGCAAGTCTTATTTGATGTTCTAACCAAATACCTTTCTTTTTGTTCCTGTTAACCAGGTATTCATGCGAACTGTCCAGCTGACAAGATTTCACTTATGGACCGAATATCTTTCTTTTTTTATTCCTGTTAACAATTGGTAGAATTTACATATGTAATGTGTATCCTTTCCAAGTTCTGACAAGCTGCCATAGCTCAGCAATTCTGATGAAATATGGAAGCTAAAGCATTTGCAATGGCTACTCCAATTGATTCCTTTCGGTCTCTGGCACCTGTTGTAAAATGTGACGTAGTTGCAAGGTTCATGACCAATTTATTTACTAATTTAATTAACGTTCATATCTACCTCAAGAACTGTCAAGGCCATAACATGGGATTCTTGCCATTTTGTCTGATGGAGGTGTGATTGATACTGGATTTCTATCTAGATAACAGCCGGCTAAGATATTATAACATGACCAAAAAAAAAAAACCATTTTGAGAGACATAAAATGGCAGCTCAAACTGATCGAAGATACAGTAGCATAATGAAATGAATGTATATTAATTTTTGAGTATTACTTCAGATAATTATAGTACTTCAGAGTTGAATCTTCGATGATATTTACCTCAAGAATTATAGTGCAACCTGATAGAAGAGTAAAAGGTCTCCCGGGATTATGGTGCAGCAGATACCAGTAGTGTAAAATAAGATATCAAAAGTTGATATTTAGTTTCAATGTATTTGTGAAAATTCGGATCTTTGGATTATTTGTTATGAGTGTTTTCCAATTTATTCAGATGGTTGATGGAAAATTTTCATGGAATCAAGTGAAATCGCAGAGCTAAAGATAGATATGAAACGTGGATTTTGATTTGTGCTTATTCAAGGAACAGAATAAATAAGGAATTGTTATTCTTATAATTAAGTGATTAAAGTGCATTTACATTCCAGGAAAGCAAGTTAAGTGGATCAAATTGAATAGTATAAAAATATTAATATTCAAATTTGAATTTGAAAAATATATATGATATTAAAATTTGATTTAGAACTCGAAAATATAAAAGATTTTGGTTTAAACTCGATTTGAAAATTTTGAATTTGAATCTGACTCGAGTTGTTCAGATCTTAATTCGATTAGAATTAAATTATAGCTCAAAATGATTTAAATTCTAATTTAGTTTAACTTATCTGAACTTTAATTTGGCATAAAAATAAATAGAGTTTAATTTAAATTTGATTCGAGTTCGGTTCACCAATAGCTCATGAGTAATTGGATAAGATACGATGTATTCGAATTCAACTTGAAAAAATTATCAAACACTTTTGGAATTCAATTGAAATTCGATAATTTCGAATACAATTATACGAATCAAATATTTTTCCAATCGGCTCAAAAAGCTTGGGACAGTGCAATGAGTTATAAAAAGATTGACACTACAATTTTTGAAAAGCTCGACCACGAGAAGGAACTGTATGATATTTTTCTTCTTGAAATAAACAGAGTTGATACTTAAACCAATGAAACTACCGCAAGCAAGTCGAGCATGTGACATGTTAATCTCAGTTTGAAACCAAGTGAAAGCTTAAATTGATCATAACAAAAGAACCATTGACCAAGAAACACTGAAACAACAAATCTGAATCACTTGCTCAACTTCCGCGGTTAACAATACATGCAGCACAGTTGGAAATGAGCTCGATCAATTAACCAACCAGTTGGAATGAACATTACTCGTATCAATACATACATTTGAATTACAAGTGAAACTTGTCAAACTAGTGAAAAGTGAGGAAATTTTAGTGCTTCATCCATATCAGGATGTAGCTTGCAGAACAATATACATTTCATCCAGCCCAAGAGAAGAAAGAGGTGAATTATGTAGAACAAAAAAAAGTTTAGAAGCATATCAAGACCTGAAACTAGCAGTTGGTAATTGCTGACTGTTCCTTTGGCGACCAAAATGAAATCAGTTCAAATGGAGGCGGCTCTATCACTCATTGATTAGCGGATGATGGATAAAGATTCTCAGTCATTACGTTTACACAGGCTAATGCCAATCAGAAGCGATGCCGGTTGTTATCGTTAACCACTCTGACCTGTCAAGCCTCGGAACTTGATCTTAATTGCCATCGGTTTTGGTTTCACTGCTCCACTCGGAGTGCTTGAATCCAAGCCAACCGCAACTGGTTCCTGTGGTTGCTGCTTGAGAGTGTCCTTTTGGTCGACCTTTTTATATGGTTTCTTCCTCTTGTATGTAATAGGAAATATGGGGCACTTTTCAGCTCCTGATACTGCCACATTAGTTCTATCAATTTTAGATCCATTCCCCAAATGTTCAGAAGGGCTCTTCCGAATCACACGCTTGTCGCTACGAACATCTGAGATCAGTAAACCTTCTCCGGTTGTTGTGGCATTTAGCCTTGTTTCTTTATGATTTTCAACTTCATGCTGGTGGTGACGTTTCTTTGTTCCAGCAGAATTTTCTTCAATCGGTATATTTGGTTGAGTCTTTAAGACAGTCGAGGTTTTTTTTGTCATATTTTGACAGTCCCCACTGCGACCGGCATCTAAAGCATAATTGCTCAAATTCTGATCAATCCTCAAGAGGTGCTGTTTTTTACATATATCCAGATCCTCTTGCATTGCGTAGTTCCTCATTTTTGGTTCCTTTTTGGAGATCTCGGAAAATTTGGTATAAGCATATTGAATTTCCTGTCTTTTACCACCATGTATGATCTCTGGGCTTCTAAAGGTGCTTCCGTCTCTATTTATCTGACACAAAATGGGTGACTTCTCACTGATATCAACTTCATCCTTCTTCAAAGTAAATTGTTGAGATGAGAAATTAGGTGCACAATCGTCTGGTGCAGATATTTGTTCCAGGTTTACTCTTGGCGTCTCCTGATCATGATGAACACATTTACGCTTTATTTTCAGAACGCCTTTTGGCATCCTCTTAGATGGCTGCTCCAGCTTTTCTGGCGATTGTTCCATGACCTGACTTTGCACTGGGTTTGTCAGGATTGGCTTTAACTTCAGAACTCCCTTTCCTTTGCGGCTAGTGTTACGAACTAAACCATTCAAAAGAATTGTTGAGGAATGTCCTTCATTAACACAGCGGGCCTTCTTCAACGATGGTAAACTTTGAACACTTTTGTCGCACTTGTTTAATATGTCTTCATCTGGAAATGCATTTAAATCAACCAAGAACCTAGGCTTGTTCTCCCTCCTGTTCTTCCAAATGTGAATTCTTTCTTCAACAGTGAGGTTTCGTCGACATCTATCCCATAATTTCTTCATTTCTGAAAATGCTTGGAGCATGTTCTCATGATATGATCGAATGTGATGGTAGTATTCATTCTTCTGTAGGAAAACTAGGCATTCTCTCAAATAGGTAACTTGTGGAGAATAAAGCCCTCCCTTCATTCCTGTGTAGAACTTCTGGAGTGGGCTTCCGAATAACATTTCATTGCCTGTGAGCAATTCTTTTACTGTGAGCCAAAACGTCTCTTGGTCCATGTCTGGAAGAAAAGTTGCCAGAAAAAACCTTTCATCTTCATTTAACTGGTGATTCCATGTTTCCAAAGAGAGTACTCCTTTCAAATCAGGAAGATCATATAGCTCATATGGTACACTGCATGTTCGACTTCCAATTGTAATATGCTCACAGCCAACTTCAGTAAGATCAAAGTCGTCGGAATCAACATCGGTCGTCATCTCAAGGAGCAACTTTTCCTTTTGTAAACACTCATATTGTGAATAGTTTTTTGAGCTTCCTCCCAGATGATGACTATAGCCCATTCCTAACTAAGGGGAAATCATAATATAAGTGATCATGTAAAACTGCATTGCCCCATTGCCTTCGTTGGGACTAATAGAACATTAGTCCATTAAACTCACGCAACATTCCTGAAAGTTAGCAAATTAAAAAGATGAAATTAGCTAAATAAGGCAGAAGGCACATAGTGAAGGGAAATAATTGCCATAGATAGTAACATTCATGAACACCTTCATTAAATCTGCCCAGTTCTAATAACTTGAATCAACACTTATATTTGTTTCTTTTGCAGCAGTTTTATCTTTTTACAAGATAAAACTGCTGTAAAAGACAAGCTTTAGCTTAACAATTCATCCAGGAACAAGTTAACCGTTGCAATCTTGATAGTAGATTGCTCCCAATTGCTTATATCAATAAGAGCATCGCTCCATGATTTAGCCAGGTACAGATGTAGTGATTTGTTCCACCTTGGTGAAAATGAACTTAAGTTGCATACAATCTAAGTTAAAACAAGACAGATAAGTTTTATGAACCCTAGTTTCAGTATCTGTAAAGTATGTTTACATTTCTCGATCACAAACTAACAGAATGCCTTCTTGCATGGATAGGACAAGGCAATGGATGCTATTCAAGGAAGTTTGCATCGCTTTAAGTTTCTATTTCTTCAAACTGAACCTAAACATTCATTGTGCATCCATACATATTCAGATAAAATTTTTTGACAATGCAATCAGATAAGAGATCTTTGCAAGCAAAAATCTGATCATGCAACCAAACACAAGAAGCACCTTCGGATTTCATATTTGCATACGATTATAGAGGGAGATAAGTGCACCACAAAACAAACGATCAAAATGAATTCCAAATTCTCAGATCATCGTTCTGCAGAAATCACGGATGTGGAAGAAGGCACGAAATCTACAGAAACAGGAACAAGAACGCAAGATTGAAGTTTCCTACCAAACAGGCTCATCCACCACAGTCCCTCTTCAGTTTTGCTAGATCGATCTATCAGAAATGCAAATCAATCCAAAGTCCCAAGTCAAGAACATAGAAGGCCGACAAGTTACATACCTTGGGAGAAAGATGCATCGCGACCAAACTAGGGTTTTCGGAGCGGACCGGCGGAAGCGATGAATCGCAGGTCTCCCATTGCCCTAAATCTTTCGCCCCTTTCTTTTCTTGCTTTCTCTCTCCACGTAGAAAGAGCTAAAGCGTACCAGAAACAGAATAAAAACGCCACTGTTCACAGAAAAACCACATCTTTGATCTTTCCCTATTCTCTCTCTTCGCAGCTACAAATTTCGCACATTTCAACCGTGACAAACAGCTCGTCACGAACTTAATCATGGGCATGCAACAATCAGTCTCAAGGAATACCCACCAATTATTTATCCTTTCACAGAAAGGAAAAAAAAAAAAAAACAGACATCACAAAGTTTATTTACAGATGCTGCTTTCTCTCAAGAAAATGGACCAACTTTGGAAATCGGGCGCAGGCCGAGTTCATCTGAGCCAGTAAAAAAGTTAACAAATGCTTCACAATTCATCCTTTCGGCACAAAGGATCCGTAGATCGAGAAGGATTGGATTGTTTGAATCCAAAACCAGCGCAGTAAACCGTTGTTGGTTGTTCAGACGGTGCGCATCGACCACAAGCTGTGCGCTACAGGTTGCTATAGGCCGCCGGAGCACTGGCGGAGCATCGCCGACGGCCGACTACCGGAGCGCCGCCAGGTCCAATAGTGGATTAACATTTAATTTCACAGTATTTTAATATTGTTTATCTTTTTTTTTTAGTAAAATATTTTTTTTATGCTCATCCAATTAATAAATTTGTTTACTGATTATTCAATATTATTTTTTTTATTATTGCGATTTTTTTTATTCGCGTACAATTTGCATGGCTAAAATTTTATATATTTAAATTTAATTTTAATGAAAAAAATATCATGCCGTAAGTTGAATTTTTTTAATATGATTTTGAAGGAATTTGATAAAAATAAAATAAAATAAAAGATAAATTGGAAAAGAAAGTTGGAACGAACTTTTAATAGAGAAAAGAACAGTGAGGAGGGCAGAGGATCGTGTTTTCTCTTCGACTCTCGCGGCAGCGGCGGCGAAGAGCGGGGCGGCGCAGCGATGGCGTCCTCGTCGGCGGGAAGCGGGCTGACCTTCAAGCTCCACCCGCTGGTGATCGTCAACATCTCAGATCACCACACCCGCGTCAAGGCTCAGACGCATCACGCTGATGATGGCAGCGGTGGCGGCGGCGGCGGCGGTGCTGCTGCGACTGCGGTCCGCATATTTGGATGCGTCATCGGCGTCCAGAGAGGCCGAACTGTTGAGATCTTCAACAGCTTCGAGCTCCTCTACGACCCCCTTACCCACTCCCTGGACCGCTCCTTCCTCGAGAAGAAGCAAGAGCTCTGTAATCAAACTCCCACTCCCTGTTTCCCTGACCACTTCTGTTTCTGGCGTTCTAGCTCGTTGACGGTGTTGGATCTCGTTGATCCGGCTCTAGGGTTTCGTTGTTTCTTGTTATTTTAAGTGACTTATGATTTATTCCGGTGCAGATAAGAAGGTATTTCCTAACTTCTATATACTGGGTTGGTATTCAACGGGTAGCGAGGCACAAGAATCAGATCTGCAGATCCATAAAGCTGTAAGTTGGACATTCTCTTATAGATCTTAATTTCACTTCATGGTTCTATTTGGTTATTTTCTTATTCTAGGATAGTTATATGACTTATTTAACGTTGGCTCAATTAATTTATCTGTGCCCATTCTTCTTGATCAGAAAACTGCAACTTATCTTTGGTTATCCGTGTGTACATCTCTAGCTCATTTTTGTGGATGTGACAACACAATGACCTGGATTATACAGCAGTTCTTTCCTTTTTTCCAAAAAAAAAAAAAAAATCATACCTTACTTTGCCATGATTATTTCATGCAATTTGATTTTCTAACATTCAGTCATATAGCCTTTACTATTTAAACTACTGTATTTTAATAAGACTGCTAAAATAATCTTCCCTATCTCATTTTATGACATTTTCTGTTATTTCAACAAGTTTTGTCTATTTGTAATCTAAATTATGCAAAAGGTTGATATAAGATTTGCTTGTTTGATTTCCCAACTTTCAATCATGTAGCCTATACTAAATAAACTGCCGTATGTTCTAACACTGCTAAAGTAATCATCCCTATCTTATTCTATGACATTTTCTACTATTTTAGGTTCACAAGGTTTGTCCATCTGTAGTGTAAATTATGAGAAAAATTGATATGAGACCAACGATTGGTATCTGAACGGCTTTTATTGTAACATGTAAATGATTTTGAAAAGGTTAATGTCTCAATGAACAAATTTAATGAACTTATTATCTTTACGAAATTGAAAATTTCACTAGAAAGTTATTCTATACTTCAAATTGTCTCTCTCGATGGCTTTTTTGTAAGATGCTTTCCTTGTCTTGGTTTTGTGTTGCGATGCTTCTGTTAGATATTACACTTGCACATTTTCTGAGTACTTTAATGAGGATATAGTTATTGCTCTCTTTCTAATTGTTATTTCTTATGTGACATCTTTTGTTAAGCAGTTGATGGATATTAACGAGAGTCCAGTTTATGTTCTTCTAAATCCTGTGATAAACCATTCTCAGAAGGATCTTCCAGTTACTATCTATGAAAGTGGTACGTGAATGTGCTCTTACAACTTTGCAGAATTCATTAGGAATTAATGGTCATATTAGTTTCTTCTTGCCATTTCAGCGATCAATGTGGACTTCACATAATGCTTCCATTTAATTTAGTTTTAATTATATATATTTTTTATAATTGTAATTAGTTTCAATTTAAAGAGTTGGACAGTGAGTCGGTGCATAATGAGGATGTTTTGTAAGAGTTAGAGGAAAGAGAGATGAACTTTATTTGTAATATTCTTACAATATTAATATCAAGCAAGTTAGTCCAAACAATTTCTCTCACTTTTATCCTCTTCCATGAAGATCTGAGTTCTCTTCTCCCAATAAATCCAAGGAGATTTTAGGCTTTCCTTTCCATACACAAACACTACTTATCATTGGTATCTAATCTTATTAGCTTGTGTGTCCTTAACAACTAGTGTCATAGCCATCAGTTGACCCATTTTAATGTACCAGAGATACTTATAGTGGATCACTACTACTTCTCAAATAGCTTTGTTGAAGTCATATGACCTGTTTGGAGACCACAACAGAAGCATAACATTAGGAAGAGGGAAACTCGACCTTTATTTTGGAAGCCCCACTATGAATATATGTTATTAACTCAACAACACTTGTTGCACAATTCTAGAGGTGAAGACTAGCAGTGTAGACGAGCTGAGTCTAGTTGAGCTTGAACAGTTGAATTGTGTTCAAGCTTTTTCATTTTTCTTATTGAGCTTGTTGAAGGTTGTTCATTATAAATCTTAACGAGCTCGAGTCAAGTTCGAGTTTTTAATCAAGCTCAACTAACTACATTGTTGTCCTTATAATTTCGCTTAACCATTGATTTAATGCATTACACATGTTATTTTCTTATTTTTGACATATTATGAATAATTTAAGATTGTAAAAATTTATAAATTACTATATTTTTTATGTATTTTTGAATAAAATTTGAGAAAATAATTATAATTAAGTTTTGCACAAGTTAATAAATAAGTTTATTAATAAATTGCTCAAGAGCTTTGTTTATGAACATAATGAACTGAGCTCACTAGTGTGTATTTTACAATTGAACAGATATAAATGAGCTTTTATCAAACTAAACACCGAACATGTTCACTAATGTCCAGTCCATTTACAACTCTAGCCATGGCACATCCACCCACTTTAGTCGAATGCCAAGGTCATGTTCTCCTTCTTTGTTGAGTTTGTCACCTTCTTTCCGTGCCCACTCATTTTTGCCCTTGGATATGCTGCCTTCATCTTGCCAGTCTTGGAGGAATGAGTTATAATGTTTTTGGGATGTTTCCATATGTATAGTTTCTAGTGCTGAATAGTTTCTTGATATTTTGTGTTTATTTGCAAATAGAAGATCATCTGTATTTTCTTGATTCCCTACATATGTTGAGCTAAATTCTCAGATGTGTATCAGGCTAAGGCATTTGACATTGTAGAACATGCCCTTTAATACACAGTAATTTGGTTACTTATCGATCATGGCAGTCTTGGGCAACTTAAGTAATTCTCTTTGATCTATTAGGTTGCAGCAAATTCTATATGTGCTTGGATTATCCTTGAAGCTGTTGGTGAAGGGAACCCTCCATATTATTTAGCAGTGACTGTCTAAATTGGAACTTTGTCAAAGTTCATTGGCACCTAGGGCAGGGAACATGGTTCACTTTCATGAGTTGACATTATGGCTTGCTCATGCTTGTTTATGCTAACATGTGTTGGGACTTCTAGGACATAATGCTCTAGGATGCAAAAATACAACGGAAGAAAGATAAAAATAATTTTATTGCATTCCAGACATCCTTGGAGTTCAGGATCTCATGCTTTAACATAAGCAATATGAAACAATTTTACACAAAACTGGTAAAAGTTTATACCTTCAAGATTCTTTCGAATCTGTAGAAACCAAGAGCAAGACTAATGAGTCTTTGCCTCTATTAGTATCCACGCTGGGATCACTTTGAGACAACTTCACGAGTAGTAAGTCTTCGTCTCCGGTTAGTGATAGCCAATCGATGGAGATGATGTTGAGAGAGGAAGAAGACGGTTATCCTTAGAAAACTTCTCTTCCAAAGATCATCAAGAGATCTATTTATATATCTCTTGATTAGGGCATCATAGTAGCTTTAAACTTAACCAATCTTACCTAAATTATCATAAAAATATAGTAAGAAAAATCAGGAAAAACCCTAACTGGGGCAAACCAAAAACGGTAACCTTGCGACATGATCGTGTCTGGGAAACACGACCCGATTGTGCCTGGAAACATGGCCTTGCCGTGTTTCCTTCTGCATGACCTCGTGCCTGGTTGTTTTGGCCAGTCACGATTGTGTCGCCTTGGTAGGATTAGGCACGGTTGTGCCTGGTCCGACACGACTATGTTAGGCTATGTGTTGTCTGTTTTGATTCATCTAAGTGTGACACGATCGTGCTAAGTCATGACACAGTCGTGGAAGGTTCTGTAGCCTTCGTTTCATGCCCTTTTTGCCCTGGTCCAACCAGGTATAACCTCTCCCTTTGAGAATCTCATTCGCAAGTTTATTTTGTCTCTAGATCACCTATATTGCGTATGACCCAATAGGTCCCTGGTTAGATTGGTCATTCATAAATAATTTATTAATTATGAAAAGATCATAAATGACACCTAGCAGTACATCATGATTCTCAATTGATCGGAAAGTCAAAAGTCGATTTCAGAACGTTTTTGAACCCTTCAACAACTTCAGATATTTGTGTCTTGTTCCTTTCACTCATTTTATACCCACATAGTTCAAGGTATGGTCTATGTGCTCGTCCCTGCTAGGCTAGCTACGTTACACCTAGCCCAAGTTTAGCTCCGTGTCATGTAGATTCAAGTTACTCCCTACATGTATACAAGAAGATCATTCTTCTTGACATGTGTGCTTTGGTCAAAATTCTGAGTAACAATCCTGACAAGAGGCTTGGGATATACCTCTCCTTTAATAGGAGTGGTGAATCCTCTATGGGCTATTCAAATATCTTCGATTACTTTGATTTATACCCAATCAATCCGGAATGACACTTCCTGTGGAGATGGTTGTGAAGCAGTCAAAGTATAAATCGACATGACCAAAATGATTTGAATACCTCAAGTCTAAGAAAGCTTGTATTCGAGCTGCAATGAAATCTTCATCGACATAAAGAACCATATGAAGTTTCATGGCAGGTCACTCCAATGAACTAGTCACCTTAACTAACATCCACATGTTCACTCTCAACATCCCTACGTTTTCATTCGGCGAGCGCTGAATGCTTAGATAAATCAAAGAGTTTAACATACGTTAGTCTCACAGAATTGATTATATCTAATCTCATCAATTCATCGGCTAAGAATTGTTTCAATACTTACATAATTACACATGATGAAATACTCACTAATTGTGATCCAATCACAATATCTCTTATGCTATGTATCGTATTGTGAACTTCAGTAAATGGATTTAAGATCAAATGACATACACAACAAATGTACATCCAAATAGTGAATTTATTAATAAAAAATGAAAGACGATTGCCTTAAGACATCTCTCAAATATAACAACATGATAGTTTTGTATCTAAATTGATGTAATGATGATGGAGCATGAGACACTATCTGTTGAAATATTCCACACAGCTCACTAGGGTATGCTGTATAATATTCAATTCTAGTTGGCACACTGGTATAATTTCCATTCATGTATGCTTGTGACATTGGTGAAATTCATGGCTTACTACACACAAACCTTTAATGTGCAAATTAACTTGGCATGCTTAGTTGCATACATAAGTTGTGGTCCATTTTATTTGTTTTTGATGATCTGGATTTTCAATTCATTGCTTAAGGTATGACTAACAATCAACATTTCTTGCAATTGCTATTTGTGATCATCTTACCAGAGTTGCACATTATTGATGGAACCCCACAGCTCATATTTGTTAGATCAAGTTACACTATAGAGGTGCTATTCATTTTTCTAATAATCAAATTGTATTTAGGATGTTAACTAGTGTAATAAGCTAAATATAATTTTTCCCCCCCCATTTAAGACTGTTGAAGCAGAGAGAATATCAGTGGACCATGTGGCACATCTAAAACCATCTGATGGTGGATCTGCTGCAACTCAATGTGAGCCTCTTTTTGTCATTTTGCATTAAATATGGCATATTGCTGTTTTTTTAAGCTTGTGAACAATATTATATTCATTATATGGGAACTAACAAATACATGTACCTTTAACAGTGGCTGCTCATCTTACTGGTATACACAGTGCCATTAAAATGCTGAATAGCAGGATCAGAATCATTCATCAGTATCTTGTTGCTATGCAAAAGGGTAGGCTCACTGGTTTACATCTACTTTTCAGATCTGTCTACCATATTCTTATTGCATGATTATTCCATATGACTGGCACATGTTTATATTGACTTATTATTATGCTGATGTAGCTACTTCTACACATGGATAATTGAATATCTTATTGCTTATTTTTCTCTAGAACTAAATCTAGAAAATGTACTGAGTACTAACTTACATGGATGTCAACATACTGATTATCTATGTTGCATTGTAATCCAGCTGTTTCTTGGTGCCTGTGTGTGCATCACTGCTTGTCCAACTTGAATTTGAACTTTATAAATATTTGATTATGATAATAATTTGCTTTGGTGAGATTAGTTAAATAAAGGATGATTGAGGTAAATTATTAAAGACTCGTGACACTAGGGAGGATTGGAGTTGATAATAACGTGATCATTTGTTTAGACCGAATATCAATTCAGAAGGTAGTTCCAAATGACTCTTTGCTATACTAGCATATATATGCTTATCCAACGACCTAAAGCTCTTCCCATCATAATATCTATAACGTTGATGGACAGGCCAAGGAGAAGACGCTGCTGAGAAGAAAAGTGTAGGCACTCTTTTATTGCATTATTTTGTTGTTGTTGATGATGAAGATGTCTTAACTGTTGCCAATAAATTCATTAGAATTGATTTTTCCCTTTGTTCATGATTCGTTGTTTAAAAAAAAGAAGCATGTTTGCATGATGCTGCGCAACTCTCTGATTGAAGCCTTAATATGGTATCCTCAAGACAAATTAATTGGTCCATCTCTTCTGTCTCCTATGTATATATTATTTTGATTGCACTGTAGTCCTGATCATGTAGGCCACACCAACCTAGTCCAGAAACTCAGAGCTATCCCATTCCTCCTAAGGTTGGCATTAAAATTATTTTTTAAGCCATCTAGCCAGACTGCCAATGTTTTTCTATTTACTGTACCGTCTAGTGTAACCTCAATCCAGTCTTTTTGATTTGGATTAAGTCATATTTATTTTGTGCAATCAAAGTTCTTTTGGAACCAATATTGATCCAAGCTATATGGGAAGTGAATTTGACCTCAATTAACCTTGCCTTGAGCCTTTTCTAAATCACATGTGGAAATTTTATCTTCCCTCAAACTTAAGCTTAAGGCAAATTCATGATTAACTATACTAAATCTAATTAAAACTGCCCAAATCCTAATCTGAGTAAGATCAATTCATCTGTTCTTTTTTGTTCGAGCTGATCTAAACTTAATTATTGAGACTAATAATTGAGTTATCATGATTTTAGCTAATAATAGGAAAATGTATGCGCATACTATACAAATCAAACTTTATAGTGGTAAGGCAAAATACTTGTATACTAATAGGCTGTAGCTTCCATCTAAAGATTTTATTGAACTTCTTTCTTTTCCATTGTGACACATATGCGTATGAAATTTAAAAGTACTTTATGTGATTGTATGAATGTGTGCAGTAACATAAAGAAATAAGACAAAATTATGTATGCCGTCCTCAATATTGGTTCATTAGCGGTTTCCTTTAGGAATCAGCTGCTCAGTAAATGTAGCAGTAGCTAGTCTTCTCCATCTTTTTTAGGAAACATATTCCCTCTATCACAGATGTAGGATGTCATCCATCTGCTGTTGAGAGTGCCAAGCACCCTTCCCCTGCATTGAGTTATCTCTTCTGTTGCCATGTGTTGTGCTATGGATACTACTACTATGAGTATGTTACTGATTTCTCTTATTTATGGCATCCTTTATTGCTATCCATATTCTGTTGATCTTAAATATTGCATCTCATCCATGATGCAGTTTAAATTTGAAATTTCAAATTGGATGTTTAAGATTAGGATGTTTTAAATTTTCTGTTTTAAAAGTTGGAGTTTTATTAGCAAATTAGGTAATTTTTAATTCTTATGGTAGTGAATAAATTGATATAGTAGGGAACATAACCAATGACTTAAGATGATTCATATAACCAACTCCACCTAATTGGATAAGGCTTATTTATTGTTGTTGTATATTAGCGAATAAGCTATTTGGAAGCAGGCACATGTTTGATAAAGTTATTTTAGGAATAAGTTGATTTTTTTTATTAGGGCCTTTAAAAGAGATCCAAAACTTCTCCTTATTGGATCTTCCAACTAATCAAATTTTATATTATCTGGTGAATTTGATTTTTCTCTTTGCGAGTTTATCCATCTTGGTGTGGCAGCAATTAATCTTACCCTTTTGTACCAGTGAAGAACCTACTCAGCATTTGCTGTTGAGCATTTGGATGTTCACTTTCATCAAACTGCCAGATAGTTTTTGCTAGTTGGTGCTATTGTGGAAGGATTATGGTGTGCTTTAAATTATAAATTATTTTGAAGAATTGATCAACAGATGATTGTATGCCATCTTGCAGTATCTAAGTTGGATCATACCAGGGTCGTTGTCTTGTTTCATGTGGTTTCAAGAAAGCATTGAAATGACTTTGTACCATTTAAAAGTCAAATGTAGCTCTACCATATGGCTTATGCTGTGCATTTCTTATAACTTGTGTTCTTTGCTTTTTTAAATCATTGTTCATTCCAACTAGAGGAAACAAACATACGAGAGATTTAGCTTATCAAATTGCTGGTTCCTTTACTTTTTAGATGTTACATGCACCCAATTGTATGAGTAGCTAATTGTTGATTGTAGGCTGACAGCAGCTGTGCCTTCACCTTTTAGAATTTATATGCATCATATTATCTGAGTCGCTAATCGTTGACTGTATGATGACACTCAGGTGAAGTCCCTCTAGATAACTCAATTCTCAGACAAGTCTCGAGTCTTCTGAGAAGACTGCCAGCCATGGAATCAGAGAAGTTTCAGGATGATTTCTTGATGGTCAGTTAAATGCCTCCTGATTTGTTTTCTTCTCAGTTTGGCTCATTCTTTCATTGTATTCATCCAGAAGCCGGAAATTCCCATTTTTTGCCATTCCTTTGACCAAACATTTTATTTCCAGGTATCCCAGTGTTCGAGTTACTAAAAAACTTCATTCTTTTGTAGGAATACAATGACACTCTTCTTGTAGCATACCTTGCCATGTTGACCAATTGTTCGAGGTATGAATATGTTTTTGAAATATTGTACAGAGAACTTCCTAACAGTATTCACAAAATGTGTTGCCTTTTTTTTTTTTTACATATTAGGAAAATAGCGAATACTAACATTGTTGTGCAACATTTTTTTTTTGGGGCTTGTGCAGCACCTTGAATGATCTGGTTGATAAATTCAACGCCACCTATGATAGGCACACCAAAAGAGGAGGCCGGACTGCCTTTATCTAGTTCCACTTAGGCTTTTCCTCTGCAAATGCTCAATGGCTTTCAATCATTTGATGGATGTAGAGTTGGGATTTTGTTGCCCCCAACTTGTTTCGTAAGGGAAAAAAGAAAAAAAAAGGTTATTTCATTTATGAAATTCTAGAAGAGGATCAAAATCTTTATATGTTTCTTCGCACACTTTTTAGTGTTGGGGTAATTGATAGTCAGTGTTTTTTGTTTGTTTGTTTGTTTAGTCGACAAATATCACAATACAAACTTTGGATCAACTGGCTCAAAATGCATGGGGTTAATGTAACTTGATCTGCGGATTGAGGACACCAGGCTGAAGTAGAACTTCATCCGAGGAGGACTGGGTTGACTAGATATGTGTAAGCCAGTGATTGGTTCTTCAATATGTTTTCTTCGCAATCATGGTTATACTGTTTTAAGATTCATTATTCACGAACGCATGAGCTTAGGTGTTTATTGTCAAGTTGGTGCTTTATAGGGTTTATCCTTAATTTTTATACCCTCGTTGACCTCAGTAAAACCTGGAAGAGCAGCGAACTCTCCATGGAGTTTGGACCAACACATGTGGTCTTTACAAAACTCTGAGTGAATTGATGACTAGTCCTTCTTTTTTTTTTTTTTTTTTTTTTTTCATTATATGCCCTTTGTTTTTGGTAATTTAGATGTTCGAGCTTCTCAATTTGGTCGTATTTCTTTGTCATCATGGGGATTAAAGATGCTAGGTAGGGTGTACGGTTTGATTCATGGGTGAGTCTTGAGTCTGTTGAAGTTGTCCATGTATTTTTCAATTTATTTTAATGATTGATAGAAAATTTTTATATCGTTTATTTTTAAAATTAATTAGATTGAAAAAAAAGTTCGAGCTCAACTTTTTAGAATGGATCCTCCTGCAGAGGAGCTACTATAGTATCATAATTAATTTCCCCTGTTTTAAACAGGTAATTAAGCACTTAACTAGTACAATGAATATCTTTATTTAGTTAAAAACTCCATATCTAACATATTAACTTTGACTAATTCAAATTTAAAAAACTTGTTAGATAAATGAATTGGTCGTCAAAGGCATTACAACAGCTCTCAGGTGGCATTTGATCGGCGGATTTGAAAAATGAGAATGAGAATTATATAGAGTATTTAATTAATGATTTAAGAAAGGAGAATTTGAGAATCAATTTTAAATAATTGAGAATCAACAAAATCTATCTCACATGGTGGGTTTGAGTTTCATTTTTATTTGTCGTCGTTTGTCGACCGCCATCGGGCGTCGTGGCCGTCCGATCGTCGGCCGTCGCTGGCTTGTCGCCGTCGTCCGATCGTTTGGCCGTCCGATTGTCGTTGGTCGTCCGTTTGTGAGAACGCCGTTGCCGATCATTGTCGCCGTCGGCCGGCCGTTATTGGTGCCACAGCAACATCTATCGCCGATCATCGGTCGTTGGTCGTCGATTGTCGGTCATCGATCATCAATCGTCGGTTGCTGATCTACTATTAAACTTATTCTCATTTATATTTCCATCTTCAAATCAAACGCCACTTTTTCGGATCATTTTAACCACGTCGTTACGAAGTTGCCATATACATATAAAAAAGGTCCTCATTTTATATCTTAGAAAAACATTTGACAACTTGATGACCTCTATATTTCTTTCTTCGTCTCTAATTTCTCAAACACTACTTTTATTTCATCATCCATCTTTCTCACATCCCTCGCTAGGCATCAAAGTTTTCTCTCTCTTTTTTTGTTTTGTTTTGTTTTCCTTTGGGAATTCCATACAATTACATTCATAGTTGTATCATATAAAAATTTTGTTGGGCGGTTGTTGACAAGTCATCATTTCGTTTGTTTGGTGGTGCTTAAATGTGATTGCTTCGATACTTAAGTTAAGAATGGCGCCTTGCTTTGTGGAATTATCTTTGGGTTCCGAAAAACGTTCCGTATCAAAATTTTGTTTTCTCGCTAGGCATATTTTGTTTTGTTTTGTATCATATAAAAATTTTGGAGCATAAAATCGAACAAACCCATCTAATTTAAGATTCATTGAGTAAATAGGAGGTCTTGTGCAAAACAGAATATCAAAGATATCAATAACAGTATTTCTAAATGGTGTGCAATTGAGCTGCGACTAGTAAAACAATCAAGAACAACTACCAAGCGTTTTGCACTCGAACACAATTTAATACTCACAAGAGGACAAAAGAAAGTGAGAAGAGGAAGACAATTTGAATTTTCTTACATTCCATGAATTGACCCAGATAGATAGAATAACTCTGCGCCATCTCTAATCTCAGTCCAAAATCAATGCTTCAATCGCTGTTTTAGTTTCCTCAGTTGTTAAACATCCTTGAACTTGTCAATATGTGTAAGGACTCCCATAACCTTTGGGAAATCATGATTTTGCAACACATTAAGGAACTCACACGTTTCCTGCAAAAGGAAAGAAATTTAGATTCACCTAGTTAATTATGCTTGCCCATAAAATACAATGGTCGGAGCACTCCGAAGTCAACTTTAGGCATACAACTATTAGAAGAATCTTTCTCAATTATAAATAAATTCTAACAATGAACCACATGACATCAACTTTGGTTCCAAAACAAAAGCATATGTGTGGAGCATTACTGTTGCAACCAACAAATTCGGTTTTGTTGCATTGAAACCACAAAAGATATAGTTATTGTGTATGTGAAACTTGTACATGCATAAGGTCCTAGAATTAATTGAGATGGTAACATATCTTAAGAATCCTCTAGAATAGAGAGGCTCGATAGCCCAAAGCTAATTAGTCAATTTATAATTGAGGGCAATGAGCACAGAGGAAAACATTACTAGGCAACAAGAGAGATATAGACTGAACCTCAACTGAATACCTTTGGGTCCTATGAATTTGTTAACATGGGGCTAAAAGAGTATTATGCAGTAGAATCTATGATATTATCAAAGAATTCCAATGACAAATCCTTTAGATTACAGCTCTTCACATCTTGTATGATCAATATGGTGATACAGTCTTCATTCATGGGCACAACTGTTAGATCAAATGTGGGATTAATTGCACCGATGATAAATGATTTAGAATTTAGGTTAATAAACTCCAAGAAAACATGACTTTGTTAGAATTCCCAAAAATCACATGCGACGCATACTATTAACAAGTTATCTTACTTTCAAAAACTGCCTTTATAGGGCTCACAGTTGTGGTTCATTAAATTTATGGATGCCTACTTTAAAGCACAAAGATAAATTTTATGTGCAACTCTTTTATTTTTCTCACAATCTTATGTATGCACAAAAAAATTGGCTACTCGTACGGTTGTAAACAAAACGAGTCGAGTCAAACTTGATTGTATTCAAGCTTGTTAATTAAAAATCACATCAAGCTTGATACAGGTTTGAGCTTTTCGTCAAGCTCAACTAGAGATATTTTTGCCTTGTAATTTAGTTAAATCAATAGTTTAAAACTCTATAACATGCCCGAACGATATGAGCAATACCTACACCATGGGGTGCCACAACAACTCTCGCAGATCCACAGGGTCACAAAGGCTATCACAATCTCATGACGACCAACGACCTCTGTGGGATCGCAACACTCCTATGACCGAACGAATGTCACAACACCCCTATGACCCCATGAAGATCGCAGCGGGATCGCAATGCGACCTCCGTGATGTTGCTAGGTGCCACATGCTTTTTTTTTTTCCCTTTTTTTTAATTATTTTTTATTTTTATTTTTTTTTTAATTTAAGACAAGATTTTTTTTTAATTAATGTATTTTATATTTAAAAAATATCGAAACTGTATTGACATGGTACAATACAATATTGAAACTAGGGGTGTGCAATCGGTCGGTTAAACCAAAAAAACCGATCTAACTGACCGAACTTGAAAGTTCAGTTCGGTCCAATCGGAAATTCAGTTTTTTTATTAAAAAATATCGGTTTATTTGGTTTATTCGGTTTATTCGGTTCGATTTCAGGTTTGAACTGAAAAAATTCGATTTAACCGAACCGACCGCTTTTAACTAAATCAGTCGACTGATTTAAGTCATCAGTCGACTAAGAAACATTTTGTGCTCCTGTCCACTGGATTCAGTCGACAGCTATATAACGACAGTCGACTGATTGGACCATCAGTCGATTGATTTGAGCCATCAGTCGATTGGATGTAAAAAATCAGTTTTTTTTATTTTTTAATCGAAAAAACCGATTTTTTTTTGCCAAATCGGTTTGGTTCGATAAAAAATTTCGGTCGGTTCGGTTTAGTTAAAAAAATTCGGTTTATTCGATTTCGGTCTTAATCGGTTTGATTTTAACCGATTGCACGCCCCTAATTGAAACCATATCATTCCGCTAGCAAACCAAAATCTCGACACGGGTCGAAATTTTAAGTCATGGTTAAAACATTGATATACTTAAATCATTTTCTCATTTTTAACAAAAGTTACAAATCAAATTTAAGAATTATGCTTTTTATATATTTGAATAAAAAATAATATAATAAGATTGTAATTGGCATTTGGACAAGTTAATAAATAAATTTCTTCATAAATTGGCCATGAATTTTGTTGATGAATGTTAGTGAGTTAAGCACAGGTATTCAAGCTTTTTTGTTGTGATAAGCTCGTTTATTTAGGATATTTTAACTTATCAAATGAACATAAATAAATCCTCAACAAACTGAGTATCAAGTTTGTTTAAGAACATCATGCTCATTTCCAACCTAGCTAGCTACATGAGGCAAAATGTGTCACTTTGAAAATTTAAATCCTGGTTTAACCTTTGGGCTTAGGACAACAGTGTTCGGTCAATAGAGGACGATGCCAGATTTTGTTTAAGGACTTCTAAATATGAATATAATCAGTAAAACAGATAGTCATACTCACCATCTCAAAACCATAACTACCGTCAATTAGCATCAATGCGAGGTCAGCAATTTTTGCTGCATCAATCATACCATTAATTGTTGAATTTCAAAATAATCGGGGAGACAACAATCTGATATGGGCTCATCGAGGCTAGTGTTCAATACTATCTCCGTAAAACGATATTGCTCCGCTCAGGTGTTTACGGATAGTAGCAATTCGTTTCCAAGATACAACGACGATGTCTCGGAATAGTAGCACTACAAATTCCGAGACCGGCGAACCTACTCGTAGGCTTTTTGGACTCTGGATGTAGAGGATGGATGGATGAGATGAGAATTTGAGTGAATGAGTTTGAGTGATTTATTCCATTCTCTAGGGATCCTATTTATACTAGGTGAAGAGATGAGGTGCCCTTTGGTGAGTTTAATCTGAGTCATTGGATGTAGAGGGTTGTAACCCTTCATCAAACCCTTTAATCTCAGCCATTAGATCTGAATGATTGTAACCTTTCAGATCATCCTTTGATCTCAGCCGCCAGATCTGGATCCAGCGATCCAATCAATCCGACGCTCTAGATCAATTGTAATCACCAGCGGTCCGATCGTGATTCTTCGCGATCAACGCTCCAGATCGCGCTACTCACTCTCTTCGTTCCAACGGTGTCCATCCGATTGCCCGGTCGTGATCGATCCACCTCCATGCCCAACCGAGTGTCATCTATACATGACACATCACCTGAGTGCCACGTAGGCACTGCTATGTCACCCGGAGCATAAATTTAAGCTCATCAATGCTCCTCGCGACGATGCGTACGAAGTGCAAAGTGCGCCAACAAAGCGCCCATTGCGCACGTGCGCGCGTGGCGGGTGGCGGACTTGCAGGTGCGAGCACCTGCTCGCTCATTGGATGAGAGTATCTGTGCTTATTTGAGTTAACTCAATTAACTCATCAACACATATAAGGAAGTAAATCCTCTATGGAATTTTCAATGTGGGACTATTGTTCCTCTTACTTCCTTTAATAACTTTTTAGGCTGACTTTAACAATTAATTTCTCATTCACCTATAATCGATTTTGAGCAAATTAATAGTCTAGATTCATCTACTCGAAACGTAGATTTCGATTTTGAAGTCAATTTAGATTTTCATTGATTGATGACACATCGATTTTCCTTTTCAAAATCGTATATTGGTCTTTATAAGACCCAATATCTAATATCCCCCACATGAATGGAAATTAATGCGTGTATGCATGCTGACACTTTAAGAGAGTCCAATCGATAAGTCAATGCATCGAGAGAGGTAGCTTATGGCTTTGAACCTTCCGTAGTGGAATGCTATCGAGCATACTAGGCTGCGCAGTGAATATGATGTCTTGAACTGCTCAGTTGTTTGTGTATACTTAGACAATAACACTCACACAAGGACTTATCTCACCTACTTTTGGTTCTCATGGTTGGTTCCGTTTTGGCCATGGACACCATCTTGGATTCATGAGTGTTTCATTGAAGCGGTCTGTCTTCACACTCACATAGGTGACACTTCTATCAAAAGTATCCTACCATACTCCACCTTATAAAGGTATAGAAGTCATTAAAAGCATAAGTTTAACCTCACTACATGTGGTAGGACAACACATATTCATCCTAGGACTGGGATAGAGATAATATATCTCGTGTGTTGTAACACAACTTCTGTAACTTCGTTGTCCCATTGAACCAAGATCTTGGGATCTCCAGTCAACAAGGTTGGGTTACTGCTACAGTCATTTTAGTTGTAGATTTTTTAATCTCATTCCTTTCGATGAGCAATATACTTGATCTCGATTTAGCCCTTTCGTAAGAGGATCTGCTAAATTATTTTTAGACTTGACATAGTCGATTGCAATCACTCCATTCGAGATCAACTGCCTAATGATATTATGTCTACGACGTATATGTCGTGACTTACCATTATACATACTACTCTGTGCCCTTCCAATCGCCGATTGACTATCACAATGTATAAGTACGGCATACACAGGTTTTGTCCAGCTTGGAATATCTTCCAAGAAATTCCGTAGTCATTCAACTTCTTCAGCTGCTTTGTCTAGTGCTATAAACTCGGATTTCATAGTTGACCGAGCAATGCACGTCTGCTTAGTGGATTTCCAAGATACTGCTCCTCCACCAATTGTGAATACATATCCACTAGTGGATTTGGAATCTTTTGTATTTGATATCCAATTAGCATCACAATATCCCTCTAAGACAGCGGGATATTTTCCGAAATGTAATCCATAGTTCATAGTATATTTCAAATATCTAAGAACTCGCATCATTGCTTTCCAATGGGTGTCGTTTGGATTACTTGTAAAACGACTTAGTTTGTTAACCACACAGGTAATATTCGAACGTGTGCAATTTGTGAGATACATCAAACTGCCTATTATCCGGGAATATTCTAATTGTGATATGGGCTCACCTTGGTTTTTCGCTAAGTGTTGACTTAGATCCATAGGTGTTTTTACTGTAGAGAGATCGTACGCATTGAACTTCTTCAACACCGATTCTACATAGTGAGATTGTGTCAAAACTATCCCCTCAGATGTCCTGAGAATTTTGATTCCCAATATAACATCTGCTTGACCCATATCATTCATATCGAAATTTTTGGTCAACATTTTCTTTGTACTCATGATTATCTCATGGTTACTACCCATTATAAGCATATTGTCTACATATAAACAGACGATTATATAACCTTTAGGTGTGTCTTTGACGTAAATGCATTTATCACATTCATTTATTTTAAATTCGTTTGACAGCATTATTTTGTCAAATTTCTCGTGTCATTGTTTAGACGCTTATTTTAGTTCGTACAACGACTTAACAAGTCTGCACACCTTTTCCTCTTTTCCTGGAACTATGAACTCCTCGGGTTGCTCCATATAGATTTCTTCTTCCAACTCACCATTTAAGAATGCAGTCTTAACATCCATTTGATGTATTTCAAGGTCATACAATGTTGCGATGGCTATCAGCACTCGTATGGACATAATCCTTGTCACCGGTGAGTAGGTGTCGAAGTAATCAAAACCTTCTTTTTGCTTGTACCCTTTGGCTACAAGTCTAGCCTTATACTTGTTAATAGATTCATCAACTTTATACTTGTGTTTTAGTATCGACTTACAACCTAATGGTTTAGCACCAGAAGGAAGGTCCACTAATTTCCAAGTATGATTATTCATGATGGACTCGATTTCACTATTGACTGTTTCTTTCCATAATGGGACGTCGGGACTAGAGAGAGCTTCACTCAATGTTCTTGGATCCGTTTCTAACATAAAAGTCATAAAGTCCGGCCCGAACGATTTCTCAACTCTAGCCCGTTTGCTCCGACGTGGCTCTTCATTTTGATAGTCAATAGTCCTTTTACGACAATTAAGTTCAAAGACATCATTGTTGTTAGGACTTCCATTGCTATCAATTTGAATGTTTCCCCTTTTATTTGGGAATACATTTTCAAATAATATCGCATTCCGGGATTCTATGGTTGTTCCCACATGAATATCAGGAATGTCTGACTTGTGAACTATGAACCGATATGCACTACTGTTTTGGGCATATCCGACAAATATTGCATCGAACGTTTTAGGTCCGATTTTCATTTGCTTTGGCTTGGGTACTTCGACCTTTGTCAGGCACCCCCATACTTTCAAGTATTTGTACGATGACTTGCATAGTTCATATGGTGTTTTATCGTTTTGCTTGTGAGGGATTTTATTGAGAATGTGATTTGCCGATAATAAGGCTTCCCCCCACAAGTTCTAGGGTAAGCCTGAATTTATCAACAAGACATTCATCATTTCCTTGAGTGTCCGATTTTTACGTTCGGCAACACCATTTGATTGAGGTGAGTAAGGCGCCGTTGTCTGATGGATAATGCCAGATTCTGAACAAAATTCATCAAATGATGCACCATATTCTCCACCTCTATCGCTACGAATTATTTTAATTCGTTTATCAAGTTGATTCTCAACTTCTATTTTATAGGTTCTAAAAGTCTCTAAGGCTTCGTCTTTACTTCTTAAAAGAAAGACATAACAGAACCTTGTGCAATCATCGATAAAGGTAATAAAATACTTTTTACCTCTTTTGGTTTGCACAAATTTTAAGTCACATAGATCACTATGTATTAACTCTAGAGGAGTCGTTGACCTTTCCATCGAATGAAAAGGTAGTCTCGTCATTTTTGCTTCCACGCACACTTCACATTTGTGTGTTTTGTCAACATCGATATTTAGTAATAAATTTAATTTGACGAGACGTTTCAAAGTATTATTATTAACATGTCCAAGTCGATCATGCTATAAATTAAAACACTCGACAACATAGCTGGAAGCTTTTATTTTATTACCATCAAATTCACAGTGTACAGTCATTACAACCATCTTGAACAGACTTTGTTCTAAGTAACCTTTACCTACGAATACACCATTCTTCGTAAGTACAAAATTATTTGATTGGAACACTAGTCTGAACCCGACTTTGACAAGTGCCGATCCAGAAACTAGGTTCTTTCTGATGTCGGAAACATGAAGCACATCAATAAGCATTGAATGGAAATTAATGCGTGTATACATTCTGACATTTTACGAGAGTCCAATCGATAAGTCAATGCATCGAGAGAGATAGCTTATGGGAGAAAGACGGCGGTGCGTGGTGTAATTAATTTAGTAATTAATTTATTTTTTATTAAAAAAAGACATATATTTTTCATCCTTAAAAAACCGATGTCGCCTCGGAAAAAAAAAACAAAGTAAAATGATCGATGAGAAGATTTTTAAAAATCAAATCAGTTTGGTTAGAAAGTCCAAATTCAATTGATATATAAAATTTAAGAGAATCAAATAATTAATAAAAAAATTAATTTAATAAGAAGAATCAAATAGGAAGATGATTGATAATATATCAACAAAGTCTTTCGTATCAAGAGAACAATTAAAATTTTATATCGAGAAGACAGTCTCTATGGAAATGATGTAATGGTTAAAATACAACAGAGTTTACAGATAAATACGATAAGAATTGATTTTGAAAGAGGTCTAAAATTTTTTTTGTATTCAAATGATTTCTATATATTTTGATCACCACGTCAATACTCATAGAACTTTTCGTGATTTATTTTCTTCACAATGATCGTAAAACATATCGATCGGGTCACTAGATTAGTAAATTCCAATTTTTATGGACATTGAAAAGACATAAACTAGATAATGAACTGAAGATAAATAAATATACAAAAACATAAAATTTCAAGAGTTTAAATTCAAAATATATAATATTATACTATTAAAGATGTATTAATTTTATTTACACTAACACATCAAAATAGTATAGTTAAACCAATGGATTATTTAATATTCACGTGGAATCACATCTTTCATTATATTTGTCAACGTATAAAGATTAATGATTTAATTTTTTTTCATATCTATGAGATCGAACTCCCAAATAATTAGATTGATCGTTCAAATTTTTTTTTATACAAATGTAGCTGAACCAACTACTAAGAGTACCGTAGTACTTGCTGCTAAAGAGCTCCAGTTAGATTGAATTACTATCAATTCATCCAACCATTTGTAAGTAATTATCATAAATAATATTAGAGACCATGATTAATATTTTAAATCACATTTTACAGTTACTAACCATATTAGGAAAAGTATTTATCCCACACCATAATTAATATCTTTATCAATTTTAATATTCTAATAATATACTGAGTTTTCGAATTGACTTAATCTGCCTGCAAACTCTATAAAGCAAAATAATAAAAATAATAATAATAATAAAAGCGGGAAGAACGAAAAATACGTCGAGAAGCGCGCGGTCCCGCTTGTTCCGAACGCATCCTTCTTCCGAGTTCCGATCTTGCAGCTTCTTCGTCCCTTTCTCGGACAAACCTTCCGTGCCTTCTCCTTCCTTCCAATCGATGGCATCCTGTTCGTTCCTGTCTGGTTCCTATTCGTTTGTGTTCGGTGTTTGCCTTCAAAAATGCGAATTTGCATGCTTTTGGTAGCTTCGTCTCGGCGATTTGATGGCCGCTTCGGCTAGCTGCATTTCGATCTGCCCGAAAGTTGTTTACTTTTTTCTATTCAGTGTTCCATCCGGAAGATTTAGGTTTGAGGTCAGAAGCTGTTCGTTGCCTGAGATATGAAATTTTTTTATCGATCCTCTTCATTGTCATTTCTTGCACGACTGGAGATCCCTTAAGAATCTGATCTTAAGCTTGATCTAATTGTTTGTTTCTGTTTGAAATAAGAGTTTATTCTGACTTTGTTTTTCACATTGTCAATGCTGCACTAGTTAAAGCTGAATCGGGAGAGAAGTTAAATCAATCATGGTTGAGGTAGATGATAACGACTCCATGATGGATAATACCTGGCTGTCTCCAAATTCAAGCTCGAGAACCCTATTGTCAAACTCTTCAAATGGTTCGAGATCATTCTCAACTTTCTTGGTAGAGAATGGAAGTTTGGGGCTTCCATGGAGCGCCGAAAACCAAAAGGTGAAAGTGAGCTCAAGAATAGAAGGTGAGGTTGGAGTCAATTCCTTGAATGATCTCTCGCCTCAACCAAAGTTGTTTGGTGACCCTAGATCAAGCTTATTTGGAGGTCTTGCAGAGAGGATGGCAACAAGAAAAGGTTTTAATGTTCCAAAGCTTGATACAGCTAATATCCAATCCACCAGCATGGTTTCATCCTCAGAAACTCCGTCGCCTTATCTAACAATTCCACCGGGTCTTAGTCCTACCGCATTGTTGGAGTCTCCAGCATTGTTTTCTGATACATTGGTAAGATGCTACACGCCATTACCTTGTGATTCTTAGGTGTTGCGATGGATTCAAAATTCTTTTTAACTGTTTTTTTGTTATGTTTCATGCCCAATAAATAGTACCTCATAGTTGTTTGAGATTCTTGTTGGTTGGTTCTAACAGTGCATATTGACACGGCATGATGTAAATTGCCATTGATCTAAGTCTATATCTAGTAATTTTACCATAGAAGTTCGTTAATGAGTGTTTTTATTAACTGATTATACCTCTGGGAATTTGATGTGTAATGGTCTTATTTCTAGGATCAACCATCTCCAACCACAGGCAAATTTGAATTTTTGGAGAATATCGCTTCAAATGCAATGCCTGTCTCATGTTTGGCGGCTTTTGCTAAAAGTGAATGCAACATATTTGAAGACATTTCAGATGCATTTCCTTTCAAGACTCATATAGAATCAGATTCACATCACTCCAGATTGGTAAAGAAGGTAATATGATCTACGTTGCAATGGATTATGCAGTTATGAATTCATACCTTTCTCTCGAATCATTTCTATGGACATGGATATTTAGATTTAGTCACATTAGCTGCATTGCAGCATTAATTTTTCTAATATCTATATGATGTGAGATATGGTACTCAAAATATCTGATATATAGAGGCTCATGAAATAAGCTAAAGAATAATTGAAAATGAATGACAATTCTATCAAATTTAGTATTCCAGATTAATTTTGTAGCTAAACACAGGAATGGTTATTTTACTGGAAATCATAAAGAATGGAATAGCTATTTGTGTAAACCAAACATTTCATTAGATCTAAACTTGCTAACAAAAAAGTCCATATTAACATTGTTATATGTTTTCTCTCTGACCCAGCTTGAGCTACCAAGCATTGAGGAGTATGTTCAACTGGAAAATCCCAGAGAGGAACGAAAAGTAGAAGCTAGTAGTGAGAATTTTCGATACCAACCAGAATTCTGCATTCAATCTGGTTCTTTCATGTCTGATCGAAAAAACATGACAAATAATGCTATACTAAACCAGCATATTGCAGACACTATTATGGTGAGTGACCAACAAAACAGAGAAGCTTGCCCACGGAGGGAACTCTCTGCAGCTCTTGGGACTCCAGCTGAGGATGGATATAATTGGAGAAAATATGGCCAGAAACAGGTAAAAGGTAGTGAGAATCCGAGAAGCTACTACAAATGCACTCACCCAAATTGTCAGATGAAGAAGAAAGTCGAGCGGTCTCATGAAGGCAGGATTACTGAGATAATCTACAAGGGTTCCCACAACCACGTGAAACCTAACTTTGATTGCCAGTTTAGCATTCCTTCGTCGAACCCACTCAATGAACTTCAGAGTGATGGCTCCGAGCAACCAGATTCACAAGCAAGTTTTGATGAAAAACCAATAAAAGGAAGCTCTCGAAGTGTTAATGGATGCCGAGATTGTTTGGGGGATGGTCTGGAGGCAACTTCAGCTGCACCAATTGCTGCTGAATTCTGTGATGCTTCTAACACCTTGCAAGAGAACCAAGATGGCGATCATCCATCCCCAGGGTCTATTGGTGTTTCTTCCACAATGTCCAATGATGAAGATGATCGAGAAACCCATGGTAGCATCTCCCTCTGTGGTGATGTTGATGGAGATGAGACCGAGTCAAGATCAAGGTTAACATTTGCTACCACTTAAAGTTTGCCTCTTTTTTTTTTAAGCAAGAAAAATCCATCTTGTGTGCTAAATTTGGTAATTGATTTATTTGTGTTCATGTCCGATAAAACTCACTTGTTTGCTTTTGTTTATTCCAATTCAGGAAGCTAGATTCTTGTGTTGTTGAGATAAATGCTGCTTCAAGAACAATTCGTGAACCAAGAGTTGTGATTCAGATAATGAGTGAGATTGACATTCTTGATGATGGATATCGTTGGAGAAAGTATGGCCAAAAGGTTGTCAAAGGAAATCCAAATCCAAGGTATGCCATGATGTGGTTAATGAATCCTGTATATTGGCTGAATATTAATAGTGGTATAGGTATGAATATAGTTACAATAACAATAATAACAACCAAGCTTTATTCTATTAGGTGAGATTGGCTATATGGATTCTCCTATGTCATTGGACTCTATCCTATAGTATATCATCATTTATATTTAAATAAATTTTATCTTTTTTTTATTATTGTCAACCAAATCCTATTTGTTCTTCCTCTTTCTCGTTTAATTTGTATATTTAAAATAGTTTCACATCACTTAATCGGAGTATTTATCAGTTGTCTAAGTATATATTTGTACTATCTTAAATATGTCTCTCGGAATTTTTCTTTAATATGTACAATCTTAACTTTCATTCTAATATTTTCATTTTTTATTTTATTTATTCTCATATGTCCACACATCAATTTTAATATCTTTATCTTTTGTTCATATATTCAAGTCATAATTCAACATTCAACTTCATATGATATAGCAGATTTAATTGTCTTTTTATAAAATTTCCCTTTAAATTTTAAAAATGCTTTATGATCACAAAGAATACCCCATGTTCTCATATATTTCAATCATCCTATTTATATTTTTTGTAATACATTTCTCTCGATATTTTTATCATTTTGCAAAAATAATTCTAAATATTTTAAATTTTTATTTACAGATAACTCATTATTTCTTAACCTAGCAATTATCTAATTGTATCTAATATTATTAAATTTAAATTTCATATGGATAATCTCAAATAGTCGGGACTAACACGATTTGTTACTATACATTGAAACTCATTAACTGTTGAACCTAGTTTCTCTTTTATTGATATCTTGTATGGAGCTTATAAAATCTCTTCCTCAAGCATCAAGATACAATTTTTTGGTTGCAGGAGTTATTACAAGTGTACAAATCCTGGGTGCTCTGTCCGAAAGCACATAGAGAGGGCTTCACATGATCTCAAATCAGTGATCACGACCTATGAGGGAACACATAACCATGAAGTCCCAATGACAAGAAGAAGTAGTCATCAGAGCTCTGGCTCCTCAAATGTATCATCATCTAATTCGGCAACCCAATCTCACAGTCTTCTGCAAAAAAATGTGCCAGTCCAAGACAGATTTGCAAGATTCAATGGTCGCACTCCTCTCAGAACTTTTAACTTTCCACAAAAAGGCCAGTTAGGAACTGCTACAAGCTTCCCTTTTGCAATGGGACAACCAAGCTTGTCCAACCTTTCTATGTCTGGATTCAATCCTATGGCAGCAGCAAGTATGCCAATTGTTCCACCAGTCCCTTCATTTCCAAATCATGGACATCCGACTGAAGCAGGATACATGATGCATAAAGTAGACCTCAAGGAAGAACTTTTGCCAGATACATTTCTTCCTCTGCCAAATTCTCTGTCAGTTTATCATCAGATGATGAGCAAGCCTACCTGTGTTGTAGAATGCAGAAGCAAAGATGGTTATTCCTCCAGTCAAGTTTAACTTCACTTATGGCAAAATAAATGTTTGAATTAGACTTTTGTGATTTTCGCTGATGATACTATACACTGTGCAGAAATAAATTTTATTCTTTTGTTTAGTTGATACTTTGCCTTGGTGAATATGTAACCAAAACACAATGCATCGGCAGAGAGATTGCTAGTTTGGTATTTTGGATTGCAAGAGATTTGTGTTTGGTTGAGGCAGGTGGTCTCGCCCAGGTCCAAAGAAATTTTTTCATAATTTATAAGGTAATGAGCTCAATTTTTATTGAAAAATAATTTTTTTTATCTATAAAAAAACTCATTTTTATTATTTCGTCAAGACCGGCTCTGTGGAGCAGGGAGCGGCTTCGGTTGGAGGTTGGAGAGTACGAAGAATTTGGCGCTGGAGAGGGCGGGGAGGAAAACAGAAACAAGAGGGAGAGAGTAGATACGCTGGAGATGAGGTGGCATGAAGTGATTGGAGAATTTTGGATAGCGTATCTACATCACAAATATAACATTGAAAGTGTGTCTCTATATTCGTACATAAATATTTGCAAAATGTGGCTCCTTGTCGATCTAAATACTGCATTCATAACAAAAACAACAAAAGCTTGGCATGGCTCTACTCACTTATACTTGTACATGATAAGCTTCCTCAAGTGAGATATCAATTACAAGAACAAAAAACTGTCAAGGGCACAACACTTGCAAGTTTGGTAATCCCACACCACTGTCATCATCGAGTAGCTTAAGTCTCAAGGTCAAGTGAGTTTGGAACATTTTGCTTCGCTCTTATGAAAATAGAAACTCCAGAATGATTCCACAAACAAGGAAGAAAAAAGATACACGAGTCTCACTGAAATTGCAAGAGCTCGTATCGTCGTCCGACTGCGGCGGAGCAGCAGGACAGGGAATACCATTCTTGTCACCATGGCACTCACTAGCAAACAAGCCTTGACGATAGTGCCCATTCAAGTTGATGTAAGAGAACATGTCCGACGCACAGTTGTTTGACAAATTGTTCAAGTAGGAAGCATATGGGCATGCAAATTCTGCTAAAGCAGAACAGCACTGGTCACTAGGATATAAGGGACCCTTGCACTTGCTCGTGAAGATGGTGTAGTTCAGGTGCTCAAAACTCATAGGGCATTCTGCAGATTTAAATAACAAGAGATGAGATGCAAGTGCATGATTCAGTAGCATTCTTATCGATAGAAGTATTGATCTCCTTTGATACTGTTCAGTAATCAGTTCCCTACTCTTTTACACCCCAAAGTTTACATTAACAAGCCATCAGAAACTCTCTGAATGGAACAACAATCCAACTTATTGTCATGAAAAACAAAACTCATTTAACATTTGATGCTAACGAAAAGAAAATGCCAAAATAATCCATCATAACATTGTCGAACAGTCGACAAACCTAAGAAGGTAAACTAGGAAGAACACATGCTTGCATATCTCCCAATTATGGAAGCTCAGGCTAAATGTTTGCTTTTCCAAGAAATTAACTATCCAGATAAATCAAGCACTTTGAATGAGTAATTCAGTTTATACAATTGGTGTGGACCGTATTCTAATTTTTAAACCGAATATGGTATGCTGTTAATGAAACTTGGATAAGTTGTTTCGTGTCCTAATATGTGAATAAATTCAGACAATATAAGGGTATTAAAGAATTTTTGCAGCAATAACCTATTCTCTGAAAACAAATAAGTGACAGATTGATTCCAAAGTAGAGAAGCTACAATCATTGAAATGGATGAACCAACTGATTGGATGGCAATCAAAAGCATTGTGGTTTTTGTTGTGCGAAGTTAGATTGGTATAGGGTCTCCAAGGTGTAAATTACATTGGTTTAAGACCTTGAAAAGCTTATCATACCCATAAAACTACATAATGTGTCAACTGAAATATATGTAAAGAAAATGTGCTATACTAATAAAAAATAGTAATTATGTAACATAATTATCGCATATAGTAGTACTCTTTCAAAGTGTTGGTAGAACACAAGGAATCCACAATCTTATATGGATTTTGGGTTGGCATACGACTAGTCCTTGTGCATATTCTATTGGGCACTATCAAAAGCCTAATGGCACAGGTGTTTAAGTAAACATAGGTTTTTCAGCAGCTTTTTCTTGATCTAATGATGGAATATGTTGATTTCAGCTGGAAAAGAGAACAAACAATTCTCACCTAAAAAATAGTAATTCTTATCCAGAGAAAAGAAAATTGAAAATCATATTAACTCAAAAACTGTCTAATATATATATGAGATCTTAACCTCTTTTTTAAATTGATAGAATGACTTATTTCTAGTGCAATCATTATTCAATGAAAATTCTAATAGACTTTTCTTAGACAGCTAAACAACCTTTTTAAAAGGTCTCCACTTATTCTTAAAAATATTAAAACTAAATAAGAATTTTTTAAAAAAAGTTTCAACAAATTATAAAAATTAATGACTTGCACAATTTTGAACCATTTTATATAAAATTAAAATTCTCCATTGCATTATTCTCTCTGACCAAAGAGAACTTGACTCCATTAGGGGGGGAGTGGAATGGTTCAAGTTAAGTCTAGCGGTGGCACACGCATGTGCAAAGTGCAAACCGAAGGTGCCTTTATAGTTGAATCTTACGATTAGTGTTCTATTTCTTCAAGAAGCTCAAGGATGCTTGGTGATCCAAGTGTCTCCAATCTTTGGAAGTCCTTTCCAGTGGACTAAGTACCTATGCTTGCTTCCATTTAGAGATATCAGAATTTGGAAGTCCATAATATGCTAGATCTGAGGAGAAGGTTGTATTACAAAGTGGAGTTTAGGTACCGGTGCTAACGATAAGCGACTTGTAGGGAAATTAACAAACAAATAGAAAAAGCTCAAATATTCCCTAATGTGGCAATAAGTCCTCCATATTGAAAATTGAGTTGATGTTTTAGTTAATAGGGAAAACAACAACATATGAATTATTATCAATTTGTCTCGCAATTTGGGAAGGTCCAAAAAAGCAAGCATGAAGCTTTTTGAAGGAGTTTTTAGCGACCTACATTGTATTCTTTAAACTTACAATATCTATTAGCTTGAATTAAATCTCATTACTCAATGTGATTTTTTCCTTAACATTCGCATGGATGTCTCTTTTGCTCTCAATAAAACTTTTAGCCAATTCAAATGAATGAGAAGTAGTCGTAAGGCAATCAAGTCAATGGGTTGATGAGTTTTTGACTCATACACGATTTTGAATGTACTGTGGTTGGGAGATTAGTTTACCAAATTACTCACATAGGACTAGTTTAGCAAGTGGTAAGATAGACAATTGAGATCTTAGAGTTAGATCCTTGGTATGGCGGATCATACACATAGGTAGGGGATTTATAAGGTAACTTTTTATAATTTATGCTGATCTAGAGTTTTATAGAACCCACTGTGAGGTCCTAGGTCATTAATGGTATTATCTCCCTTTTTCTTTTCAAATTATGATTCTGTGAGAAGGCGGAGGAGTTGTCTCAAAAGTTAAGTTGGTTTAATGGGTGGCTTAAGTTGAACTCAAATATGCTGGTCATGACTAAGTATATCCTGACATTTTGACCATCGTATTTAAAAAAAAACGTAGATGTTTCTCATCCATCATGAGAAACAAAGAGATTGTAAAGGCAAGGTGGACTAACGATGACTAGGATAACATCACACTATATTTTATCCTTATATGGGTCAATCTTAATAGAAATCAAGCACCCTTATTTAAGTGGGAGTTAGATCTGATTTAACCATGTTATCTTGTAGGTAATTCGAGTATAGGCTAGATTTTATAAAGGATCTGTATCAAAACTAGTGTGGAAGGTAGCAGTGCACTTTCACATGTCGTATGATGTGAAAGGAGAAAGCGTGAAACAGATAACATAGAGTCCTATAGTCCTTTCTTTTGTTACCTCAAACTTGCGGAACTCATCGAAAGGTTCAACGCCTTACTCATTACTTCAGTGCAGAATTATGTTCTTGTTCTATGGTCAATAAACTTGGATGATGCACAACCTTTACCATGTCAACTAAAGCTTGGATATTGGGGTTTTTTTTTTTGTTTTCCTTGGGTTTGAGCATTTTTCTATACTTGATGGGTGACAAATCCAAAGTGAGTTAGGCTAGCGGACATGCTATACTATGTGATGCCCTGTAAGTAGGATCGTTACCTACAAAGATGTATGATGGTCACAGGTAAGAGATTTTCTAAATTGCTCAATATCTTCAGCCTTTTGACATGCCTCTTCAATCGAGGTTAAGATGAATAATTTAATTTGCCTTTGGATTTCAAGTTTCAATTCATTAATAAAGAGGGTCCAGATTTCCTTGGGGTCTAATTTGGGGTTACTTTGCATTTGTAAGTTTTCAAACATGCTTAGATATTCAATTAAGTTCATGCTTGATTGTTTCAGGTTGATCCATATTGTGTATTGTTGGTTTTTAAAGTATGTCGGACCTTCTTTTTATAGTATCGATTTCATTTCTATCTAGTGTGTGATTATTTCTTCCTCATTCACAATGTATTGATCTTGGACACTTTATCGATATTTCTTCGTTACCAATTAAAATAGTCCTCCATCTTGGTAGCCTAGTTAAGGAGCGTGTTCGGAGATAGCCAACAACTAAAGCAAAGACATCTAATTTGATTAAGCGAGTAGTATCTATGTCTAGTCTCGGTCTTGTTCTAGGCCCTAGGTTGGGTGTGAGTGTCTAAGAAGTCGTCCTCTTCATCAATAACAGAATGGTGATCCCGATGTGAATGATGCCTTGGTGATCTTGGAGCTATATGTGTTGTTAGGTATGGATTTGAGACTGATGTCCTTTTCTTCTTTTTTTTATTATGGTAGTAGCATAAACTTTAAACTTTTCTAGGTCTTCCACTCTAAATTTAAGAGTTTTAAGTTCTTCTTTCACAAATTAATATTGGGATACAACTCGAGCACATGAGCAGAAAATAAGAATTGCAGAGATGAGGATGTTAAGGTGAATGTGTGGATATAAAAGGATGGACATAATAAGAAATGAGAGCATTATAAAGAAAGTCGGAGTTCCATCTATTGAGGAAATCCGAGAGACTTTCAAAGGGGTACGGATATGTACTTAGACGACCAATAAATGCTCCAGTTACGCGATGTGAAATAATAACAAATACGCAGATCAAATGAGGAAGAAGAAGATTAAAAAAGACTTAGTTACCAACAATAAAATAAGACAATTTATTTAAGAAGTATAGATGATGATATAGTAGAGGATAAAATCCAATGATGTAGAATGATCCGTATAACTGATCCCCTAGTGGGATAATATTTGGTTGTTATTGTTGTAGTAGCGATGTAGAGATTCAACATGTGATGGGTATTATATATGTAAAAGATATGAAATTTAAGAAAACATGTAGGAAATAATGACAAAGTAGGCAAGAATAAAAAATCAAAGAAATTAAATAATGCATAGAAATTTAATTAACCTACAGAACAGGTAATAAACAATGGAAAAAAAAAAGTAGAAAGAGGTAATAAACAATGTGAGAAAGTTAGATGATACACATAAATTAATTAACCTACTAAATTAAATAATAACAATTTTCAAAGAGGAATAATGCTACCGGATTGATGCGAGTTTCTCCACTACCGTTATATGTTCAATTAAAGGAATGAAATCCAACAAAGCAACGATGGGGATTCATGCTAGACCTTTGCTATAGAATTTGTACTATAAAATCCACTATAAGTAGGATCTGGTGGTGTAAAAATATTGGATCGTGGTGATAGAGGTGAATGCTAGAGGGAGAGAGGTGAATAGGGATCGTTATATATATATCTTGTCTTTCTTGATATAAAAGGTGATAATGTTCACCTAGCGTCCCTCAATATTAGCCCCACAACCGTATAAAGGGAGGTAAATCATGGAATCAATTTATAGTCAACCACCATATGACCATTCAGATGAAAGGATTTGTCCCCGTGAGCAGAGGCGGTCTTGATTTTAGAATTTGAACTTAGGGTATTGGGCGAAATTTAAAAATTGAGTCCTATTTTCTATTGAAAAATTTGAAAATTGAACCCTCCTTATGGTAAAATTTTTTTGGACCCTAGGCGAGGGCCCCAGTAATCCCCCCCCAGGGTCGGTTCTAGTGGGTATGCACCCGTCGAGAATTGATTTTTGTTCCTTTGATACAAATCTATCACATGATGACCATCATGGCATGCCTGTGTGTGCATATATATCTTATCTCGTATTATATGTGTGCGCATGTATATTTAAATATATTTATTACTTATCGCATTGTTAGATATTTTGTATAATTAGTTTATATAATCTTATGATTAGGGATTTAATAATTCGTGTGAAAAAGAAGGAAAAGTATTTATAGAACATATAAAATGTTTAAAAAATATTTTCATTTTTTATCGTTTTTAGGTGTCATACTTTACCACCTGAGATCTCCATTTTCCTCTCTTATTTAATTTATTAGACTAGGGAATTTAGTTAACTTTTCATATTTTTTTTCTCTTTATGTTTTCGCTCAATAGATACTATTCTATTAAATTTATTTAACTAAGTTTAATATATTTATTTGATATAAACGTTTATGTTTTGGCTCAATATATAAACAATAGGAAATAATTTATTTGTTCTACTTTAAACTATTATAGTTCATGAAAAATATAAATTTTATTTTAGAGATGTCAAAAACGTAAATTTAGACCCACTTGATGGGTTGCCGAACATTAGCAAGACGTGTTTGACACGTAATCTAATCGCGTTGACTTACGTCAGAGGTCGTCGAGAGCAATTATTTAGATAAAATAACAAAAACATATTAAAAAAATCAAAAGAAATCTGGGGAAAAAATCTATAGCAATATAAAAAATAAAAAAGTTTTTATTTTTAATAATCTTAAAACTAGTTTTAATCCCAGCCACTCGTACCGGGCCTGAACCAGAAATCAGGCGGAGATAAGCAGGGCCCATTCTTTTTTTTTTAATGAATTTATTTATTATCATCCATCAATTTATACTTTCTTATGAATTAAAATAATAATAATAATAATAATAATCAGGAAAGGGCCTCCGAATGGAATTTAGTTCAAGGAAAAAGGTGAACAGGGCGAAACTCACCCGTCGGCTCCTGCAGCAAGCTCCGGCCGCCGGGCACGCGACGCACGAACACGTCCTCTGAACCAAGGCATCGCGCAGAGAGAGCCTCATCAGAATCAAACCTCAAACAGCCTCGATCGGCCATCAAAATCCAAACTTTAAAGGAGATGCCTCACCGGAGATGAATCCCGAAGCGGCCGCCAGTCCGACGAGCGCCGCCAGAAGAAGCGCCGGAGAGGTAGCCTTCCGAATCAAGCCCATCTCCTCCCTTTACCGACCGCATAAGAAGACGACTAGAGCCAGTGAGTGGTGATTTGATATGGCATTGGAGCGAAATCGAAAAGTCAACACTAGAAGTCAAAGACGAGTTGCGGGTGTCTCGGGTTTGAATCAGTCTTTCAAGTAGTTTCCCTTTCTCGACTATTAATAGACCGATGAGAATCACTAATAAATTTGTGGAGATGAAATTTATTGATGTTCTCTAGGATAATTTATCAATAAAGATGATTATATTTACCTCCGCATTTTTTATTATGATATTTTTATAATAATTAATTCTTATAAATTATGAGGATTATATTTCTTTTATATATATATATATATATATGACCTTGAGCGCCCAATTTATGTGCGTCTGTGAAATCATTGTTCACCGCAGTAATGTTGAAATGGACTCATATATATATATATATATATATATATATATATATATATATATATATATATATATATATATATATATTAATTTTTAATATAAAATTTAAATTTTTTATTCGGACTCGTAAATCTTTAATTTATAAGGATTCATTATTATCAAAATATCATAATAAAAAATGCGGAGCTAAATATAATCATCTTTATTGATGTTCATGTACGGGACAACGGTAAAGAAAAAAAAAATATCTCACAGTATTCCATTTTCTATGAAAACATATTTAATGATAAATATAAAAATATTTATATTTTAATGACAATGAACTGGATTAGAAATTTATCTATCTATATTCATAGATAGGATATAATTTCGATTTTTGACGATCCAATAGAAATGACATGATCGTGGAAGTTGAACTTTGTCATCTAACCATGAGTGCTATTCAAATTTATTTTGATGATTGATAAAAAAAATTATAAGACTAATTCAGTTGTCTCTAAAATTAAATCAGCTTGAAAACTAAGAAACACCGTACAAATAAAAATAAATAAAACTTATTGATCCAACGATTATATTTATCGGGTTTCAAATGCAATCTATGTCCCCCATGGAATGGTGTATTGATAAGTACAGTACATAATTTATACAATGAATAAGATTCAATCTCTTTATCAGCGAACTATTTAATATCTAAATCGGATCACATCTTCTATATATCTCGCTTGTCATCATATCAAAGTCAATGATTATCTATGTTTTACTTTTATATTTTTAAAATTTAAATGAGAAATTATTAAATTGACGATTCTAATCTTTTACGTATTGATTTCAAATGCAACTCAAAACAAATATTTCTTCGATTGATTCCTAATTTAATAAAGAATATTAAATCACGTTGACCTTTTGCTTTCACACGTGATCTTTTACATAAAATAATCAAGAATTTAATAAAAATATTTCACATTTAGTAAAAATTAATTTCAAAATATCGTATAATAAGTACCTATCTAAATATCATCAATTCATAAAATCATTAATGAACAAAAATCAATCTCTTTCATATCTAAGCATTGATAAATAAATATTAGTCTCCATGGAGACTGTGCGATGGTAAAAGAGAAAGTTATTTATAGAATAGACAGGGTTCGACTCCGGATGAGAAATCTAAAATTTCCCTTGACTTCAGATGACTCTCTCCTTGCTTTGTCACAGTGTTAAAAAACTTTATCTCTCCTCGTAATTTATCTCCTTCTGATCAATGTCTTAAGACGGATGATAAAAAATTATTAGTTGGATAAATTCTCTTTTTTTTTTTTTTTTTTTTGCAGTTGATAAATAAATATTTATCATAATTAACGTGAGATCGACTAATCCAGCGTACGTTTTGCATCAATCTGTAAAACCAAATCCAAGTGCAACGCGTGACCGGAAAGCTGAGTGTCATGTCACGTCCTATTCTTGCTAATACCTAAACCACTTACCATATTTTTCATATTTATTAAATTATACATCTTTCTTTTTTTTTTTTTTTTTTTTTTTTTTTGAATATTCATCCTTCTATCTACGCACTTACGCTTTGACACATCTGAATCATAAACACATTTAAATTTTTTTAAAAATGATCACATTATAATACATCGCAGCGAGGTTTTAAAAATATATATTATAAAACCTTACAATGGATTAAATATATTGATACCGAAAAACACTAACTTACTACTAGATAAACAATTGATTACATCCCATTATCTATCAGGTCAGACGCTCTGTATCTCGGCTCGAATTTCTATTATGTCAGACGCCTCATATTTTGGCTCGGACTTCTATCAGGCTAGACGCCCCGCGTCTCAATCCGAACTTCTATTATGTTGAATGCTTCTTGGTTCATCTACCTCACATATCGGCAAAGATACGTCATCTCCGACATATGACCTATCAATATAAGTTATCTTATTTTACCAAAGTGCATGACGGTTATTTTATGCCCAGGAGCCTACCTGACAATCCTCGTCATCATATCCCTCCGACCAAAAGGTAAACGCCCACGCCAAGTTTCAGAGGAATATCTGTGACATTAATTAGGAGTTGTTTCCTATCAACCATGCGACGTGTATTAACTGTGACTCATATGCAAAGGCAGACGCCCACGTCGGGTTTCAGAGGAATATCTATGGCATTAATTAGGAGTTGTCTCATATCAACCATACGACGTGTATTAATTCCGGTCTACGCATCGGCAACATTTATGAGGGTAATGATCTTATTACTCTTTGGACAGACGTATGTCTCTCTTTAGGTCATACCGCCTTTACCGACAGTACCCTTTGACAGAGAAATTCTCCTTCTATATATAGCCTCTCCCTGAGGAGGAGAAAAGATGTTCGCACATTCTCAACTTCATCTCTCCATTTTTTTCTCCATCTTCCTGTTAATTTCCTACCTTAAGCGTTGGAGGTGCCTCGTCGAGATCTCTCTCGACACCCTTAACCGCTCATTGTCTTGCATGACTCCCATTCGACTCGGTTCCTCTCATTCGACTCGGCTCCTTGCTGAGGTGACACTCCTATTGCTCCGGCCTCCATTCTACATTGACCCCCTCTCGTCCGAGTTGTCGACCCTTACTGTCTTCGCCACCGAGATACCTCACCATCACCGTCTCGACAGACAACGTATATATAATGTGCAATTAAGATTAAAAGATACGATTACGTTTAGTGGAATCTTAAAAACACAGTGGTCTTAATTTGAATTGAATCTTAAAAGTTTAAGGTGATTAATGAATTTTAAATAAAACTTTCTGAACTCATTGATTGATGATTTTAAATAAAATGTAGACTAATATATTTAGAGGAGTCTAATGAGTCTCATCAGGCATTCAAACCTTAATTCCATGAATTAGAGAGTTTCTAAAATTTAAATAACTTATATGTAATTTTGACTTCGATATATTATTCACTCAATAATATCACCAACATATTTTTATGATTCTTACTGATCGTATTAAAAATGTTAAAATATAAATATCATATAATTATCAATAATTTTTGATCGAAATTTATTGATGATCTTAATCGAATAAACTCAAATCAAGACCAATATATTTTTAAGGAGTTTTTTAAGTCTCATCGTGCCTTCAAATCTATATTCTACGGCTTAAATAATATACTGTGTGCTTTTAAAATTTAGATAGTTTTATATAATTTTAGCATAAATTTAGTATCTAATCTAATCATATCATATTCACTTAACAATCACATCAATTTATTTTTAAGGCTCTTTTAATTTTGACTATGCTTAAAATTTTAAAATATGAATATTATAATTTATTGATGTCTTTAAATATATCAGAATCAATACAAAATCAATGCATTTTTAGTAACCTTTGTATGAGTTTCTAAAATTAGATATTTTTATATAATTTCGATATAAATTCATCATTGGACTTAAACATATAATATTTAACTTAATAACAACACTAACTTTTCTAATTCTAATTATATTTAAAATAAATTTTAATCAAAACTTACTTATAATTTTAAATAAATTAAAGTCGATCTAAACTTAACCCAATATACTGCTAAGAGCCTTTTTGTGTATTTTTTTAACTAAAAATAAGTATTATTATATTAAAATAGTACCTACTCAATCAAATTACATCAAAATATTATCAACTGAGTCCAAACTAATTACATTTCATCAAAATCATTTTGAATGTATAAAAATCACTTTAAAATTTTATTAAAATAGTTTTAGATAACTAAAGAGTAAAGGAATTACTTGGCGTACTGAACAACATGCATAAAATATGTTAAATAAAGCTGAGGTATCGGATTCTCTCTGTTTGCGTTACAGGTGAGCCCGGATCCGGATCCGGATCCGGATTCGGATTCGGATTCGTCATCCGCTGAGGCGGGTAGCGAGCGGAGCGGTTGGTTCATCCACGCCGCTCGTCTCGCCACCACTGCTCCTGCGTTTATTTCATCCCCCTTCCCTCTCCCAACTCTCTCGCAGCGGAGACAGATCTGAATTCACCCGGAATCCAGTCGCCGTCGGAACTTCCTGTCCATGAGGTATTCTTCCTTTCTCGACCCCGGATCTAGGCGATTTCTTCGCCACAATGCACCTCTTTCAGTCTCTTGCGTGTTCCGTCGAGATCCAAGGACCGGCGATTCTGGATCTGCTGTTTTTATCTTCGAAGTATTGCTTAAAGTTTCTGTGTTTGAGTTTATTTGCTTTTTCATTATCTTGTTGGTCCAACGGGACCTCAGATCGAGGTGCCTCTCCGATCTCGTTACTCCGTCAGGTAAGTTCTCTTTCCTCCTTCCAGATCTGTGCGATTTCTCTGCTGCATGCAGTTCAATTTCTCCTTGGATCCATCTTGTATTAGCTTTACAGGTTAGGATCTGTTGTTTTCTCATGCGAAGGAAGAACTTGCTTTTCCATTTAGGGTTTACTACTTGTGTATATTAAATTATTACTTGGTTATGATGTTTTAAAAGCTTAAAATTTGTTTTTTTTACTTTCTAGATTCAATTGTTTGTGCATTTGATTTACTTTTGTTTTTTAAGCAGCTTTTGATGCGTTTATTATCTAGAAAATTTCTCTGTTGAAGGGAGAAAAAAGGATTGTAAGGGTTGAATGACACGTTGCTTTGTTTTTGACATAGGCTTCTTCAGTCATCTTGTGAATTGTGAAGGGAGTTGGTGTTGGATCTTAGGTCGGAGTTGTAAGAAGAAAGAGCATAGAAGAAACAGTTCCAAATGGGATCCTTTTCATTCTCCAAGAAATCTTCCTCATTGTTTACATTGGCTTTAGTGGCCATGTTCCTGTTTTGTGGTTCTAGTGATGCATTTTATCTCCCTGGTAGTTATATGCACACCTACATACCTGGTGAGAGCATCTATGTCAAAGTTAATTCCCTCACCTCCATTGAGACTGAGCTCCCATATAGCTATTACAGCCTTCCTTACTGCCGTCCGCAAGGTGGAATAAAAAAGAGTGCAGAGAATTTGGGAGAGCTTCTCATGGGTGACCAGATTGATAACTCTCCGTACCGATTCCGTGTTAATGTTAATGAATCGCTTTACTTGTGCACTACTAATGCATTGAATGAGCATGAGGTTAAACTTTTGAAGCAGAGGACACATGATCTCTACCAAGTGAACATGATACTTGACAATCTACCTGTGAGAAGGTTCACTGACCAGAATGGCATTGTCATTCAGTGGACTGGATTTCCCGTTGGCTATACTCCAGCTGGAAGCTCTGAAGACTACATCATCAACCACTTGAAGTTCAAAGTCTTGGTTCATGAGTACGAAGGGCGTGGTGCAGTTATGACCACAGGAGAAGAGGGGATGGGAATGATTGCTGAAACTGATGATAAGAAGGCTGGGTATGAGATTGTTGGATTTGAAGTGATTCCCTGCAGCGTGAAGCGTGATCCAGAGGCAATGCTGAAACTGAACATGTATGATAAAGTTGAATCTGTGAACTGTCCATTGGAGCTTGACAAGTCTCAGACAATTCGGGAGCAGGAGAAGATATCTTTTACCTATGAAGTTGTATTTGTTAAAAGTGACATCAGATGGCCATCACGATGGGATGCATACCTAAAGATGGAGGGCGCAAAGGTTCATTGGTTCTCCATCATGAATTCCTTGATGGTTATCTTCTTTTTGGCTGGAATCGTCTTTGTTATTTTCTTGAGAACAGTTCGGAGGGACTTAACAAAGTATGAGGAGCTGGACAAAGAAGCCCAAGCTCAGATGAACGAGGAGCTTTCGGGCTGGAAACTTGTCGTGGGCGATGTGTTCAGAGAGCCAACATGCTCAAAGCTTCTCTGTGTCATGATCGGAGATGGTGTACAAATTACAGGAATGGCAGTCGTAACAATCATCTTTGCTGCACTCGGGTTCATGTCTCCTGCTTCTCGCGGCATGCTATTGACGGGGATGATAATTCTCTATCTTTTCCTTGGGATTGTCGCTGGATATGTCGGTGTTCGATTGTGGAGGACCATCAAAGGAGGATCTGAGGGCTGGCGATCACTCTGCTGGTCAATCGCTTGTTTCTTTCCGGGGATTGTTTTTGTCATTTTAACTGTATTAAACTTTATCCTCTGGGGAAGCAAGAGTACTGGAGCTATCCCTATATCGTTGTATTTCACTCTGCTCTCCCTGTGGTTCTGCATCTCAGTGCCACTGACTCTGGTTGGCGGTTTTATGGGTGCCCGAGCTGAGGAAATACAATTTCCTGTCAGAACCAACCAAATCCCTAGGGAAATTCCTGCTCGGAAATACCCTTCATGGCTTCTCACCCTCGGTGCTGGGACTCTGCCCTTCGGAACCCTCTTCATCGAGCTCTTTTTTATCCTATCGAGCATTTGGCTGGGGAGGTTCTACTATGTGTTCGGTTTCCTCCTTGTGGTTCTCACGCTGCTAGTGATTGTCTGTGCTGAAGTCTCCGTCGTCCTGACTTACATGCACCTCTGTGTGGAGGACTGGAGGTGGTGGTGGAAGGCCTTCTTTGCTTCTGGATCTGTTGCCCTGTACGTTTTTCTCTACTCCATCAATTACTTGGTATTCGACCTTAGGAGCTTGAGCGGCCCTGTTTCAGCTACCCTTTATCTTGGTTATTCCCTGATCATGTCGATCGCAATCATGCTGTCTACCGGCACCATTGGCTTTCTGGTGTCATTCTATTTTGTTCATTACCTCTTCTCCTCTGTCAAGATCGATTAGCATATAGCACTGTGCTTCAAAGGCTATCTACGACGACGACTTTTGCTCTGCAAGATGTTTACTTATGAAATTCTATTAATAGCCCACTCAGGGAACCTAGTCCCATAATCTTGTAATTTTGAGGGGTTGCATTTGTCACTGTAGTTGAGATGTCTAGTTTCCTTTCTTGTCATGATACATCACAGGTCAGTTATCTTTTAAAAGCTTTTTGTTCAAGTTTTCTGGATGAATTTGTTTCAGGGAGATTGACTGCTAATGCGATCTCTAGGATCATAGTAGAAACTGAATTCTGAGTCAAGGATGACTATGTTTTAGTTTGCTTCATTCATGAGATCTAAATTGGAGCTCAGTTTCCATCGAATAAACATGTTGGCTTTGAAACTTCAGATCTGTTGAAAATGCATTCACGTGCATGGTCCATTCCAAGCGTTGTAAGAAAATCAGCATATCGCAAATTGTGCTATTAAATATGAATAAGAGATTTGAGAATTCACCGAGCTTCATTACTATCAACATGGCCTTCTTTTTCAAGTGTTATAGGCAAGTGATTTTTAAGGCACTCGCTTGGTTATTATAAAGTGTCAAATAGAGTGGTTTTTTTTTTTGGGTTTATTTAGTAGGAAAGAGGCGTTGAAAGATGAAATCAACCATTTTCAAAAGTACAAGGAGTTATTCTATCTAATTCATCCATTTTTATTATTCATTATTCGATTTTTTAAAATTTAAAAATTGAACTATAATATTATCTAATGAGACGATGGATAATGAAGATGTTTAGAAAATCATTCCTCTTCAAAATTAACATAGAGAATAATATTATCGTTTTTATATCAATGTTAATCCTACATGAAACTCACATTGAAAGATGAAATTAACTTATTCTTGAATATAAAAGGTACAAATTTAAAGAGATTTTATTAAAAAAAAATCTTTAATTAATCTAATTAATGAAGGCACAATGTTTTTCCACGTTGTAATTCCGGACAAATTTTATATTCAACTAACAAGAAATTAAAATAGATTTTTTTCAAAATATTATACAACCATACAATTTAACCGGGCGTAATTAGTATGTGCCGATTCAGATTAGTTGGAATACTTGTACTTTGTTCCAGATGAGATCAAACGACACAGTCGTAGCATCAACCACCACAACCACCGCCGCAGCCACCGCAACCACTGCCGCCGTCACCGCAACCACCGCAACAGCCACATCCACCTCCATCGGCGCCGCCACCCCCACCTCCTCCTCCACCGTCTTCACCATTGCTGCCGAGGGCTCCAGCGACGTCCATAGTACCGGCGACAGCTTCCACCGCTGCACCTACTTCAACTTTGGCGGCGGAGCCACTGCTTTTGCTGGCATCGGGAGGGTTATAAACCGGAGCATCTCCGCTGCCGTAGTAGACTACGCTGTTCCTCGCCGCGTTCCGCCTCTCGTCGCTGCCGCCGGCGCAGCTGAAGATAACCACGGCCATGACAGCGGCAGCCGCGCACATCAAGAAGAGCCCAAGCTCTGAGGATATGGCGGAGCCATGGCCGGCGAATGACGACTCTGCCAAAATTCGGCCCATCTTCTTCGCTACTACTGTCGATCGGCGCTTTAATTTAATTACTTAACATGTAGATGATTAGTTAGTTCCTCATCGCAGAGTTGAGAATGGCGAACGGCTTAAGGATTCTCAAGTCTTCGCGTTGACTGTCTAATTTGGAAAATTTCTTCGCAATTTACAAAGTCGCCAGCGATTTCCACAAAGTCCATAAGTCAACCATGTTAACTATGTTGATCCACCGGTCGGTAACATGAATTTTATAATTGGATAGCAATAAAAATCAAATAAAAGGCTGAAATCCCTGTCGAATAGCTTATTAGGAGTGAATACTGTTTAATTGGAATAGTTAATCGAATCGAATCGAAATCGATTATTTAAAAATTAAATCGGAATTATTTTTTTTTTATTTTGATTCAGGAATCGAAATAGGAATAGAGATATATAATTTGGTTCTGATTATTAAATTTATGAAATCTAAATCAAATTAAAATTGAATTGAAATCGAATCGAAATCTAATATATATTTTTTTAATTAGAATTGAATTTTTAAATATGATAAAAAATTTTACTTTTAAATAAGAATTAAATTAGGTCATAATTTTACTTTTAAAATTTTTATTATTACGTCACAATCACAATAAAAGAATAGGTATAAAAACCAAAGTTCTGTACAATAATCAATATATACAATGATCAATGTTATTCAAAATTTAAAATTTTCTATCACAATTATAATAAAAATACGTATAAAAATCAAAGTTATTCAAAATTAAAATCAAAATAATACATAAAAATCAACATTGGCAATCAACAAAGTTATCAAATTTTTTATTGATTTATCATAATTACAATAAAAAAATATATTAAAAAATCAAAATTATTCAAATTTTAAATCAAAGTCATGTTTAACAATCAATATACATAATTATCAAAGTTATTCAAAATTTAAATTTTTTTATTGATATATCATAGTCACAATAATAAATACACAAAAATTGAAGTTATTTAAAATTTAAAATTTTTATTATTGTAGCACAATAATCAATATGCACAATGATCAATGTTTTTTAAAATTTCAAAATTTAGAACAATAAATAATATCGTTGTGTTATAAAATTCAAATTTCAAATTATTTATAATTGCTTTTATATCATTCATGAAAAGATCTCTATAAATATCATTTCAAATTCATTTTCTTTCACAAATTAATTTTCAATTATCACATCTTACTTTTTACAATATACTCTCTCAATTTCTCATTCTCAATTTTTCTTGTATTCAATTGCTCATTTTTCTTTAAATTTATAATTTTATTTGATTTCATTTATCAATTATGTCGAATGATAGAGATAAGAGTAAGGTTGAAAAATCTATCCAAAATGAGAAATTTTATCTGGAGTTCATCACAAGAATCTCATCAATATATTAACTTTGAAGTTGAAAATTATAATAAAAAAGAGATGTGTACATAAAAAGGAAAAAAATTGAGATATAACATTAAATTATTTACCAAATGATTAAATATAAGTTATTTACAATTACTCTACCATTGAAATTCAAGAAAGATGGAGAATATGAGATATTTAGAAAATATTTGAATAATAAACATCCAATTAAAGTTGATATTGATAGAACACAAACTCTAATATCTGAGTTTGTATCGATATGGAAGGAAACATTTTGGATGATATAAAGTTATATATGACTCTAGAATCACTTTATATATATATATATATATATATATATATATATATATTCATGTGGGCAGCCTCAACAACTGCAACATCCTTAATTTATCACTCCATTTTAAAGAAAATTCTGTAAATGCATCATGACTGAGAATCGACAAATTTTTTAAATTAAATATTTATTATTAAAAAAGTTATCAAAATATATTTGATTAATAAAATTCATATCAACAAATTAAAAAGAAAGAATATATATAGGATCATTTTTATAATTACAAATGTGTTACATATCTTATTCTCTAATGTTATAAAAATAAAAAAAAATAATTTGAATTTAATTTATATAAATTAAGCTGCCTATATGTATCTTTTTAGAGTCTAAAGGAATCGAAGTTTTCGTAGTTCATTTAACATTTGAATATATTATCTCCTTACCTTAATTTAATATGAAATGATGTCAGAGACCGTGCATGGTTAATATGCTTTCAATTATAAAATTATATAAGTCTTCATTAGTAACTTTAGGCTACGATGTAGTAGTAGGGTGTCTAATTTAGCTCTCAGATATTCATGGTTCGATTCTCAGTCATGATGCATTTACAGAATTTTCTTTAAAATGGAGTGATAAATTAAGGATGTTGCAGTTGTTGAGGCTGCCCACATGAATATATATATATATATATATATATATATATATATATATATATATATATATATATATATATATATATATATATATATATATATATAGAGAGAGAGTAGAGATCACCTGCGCGACGAGTCTTCCGCGCCCGTCCGCGCCTGCCTTCGTGCCCTCTCCACGTCATCGTCGCGCTTATTACTCAGCGCAGCGATTAGGTTTTTTTTCTGCCTTCGACTTTCTCCCTTTCCCCTCGCGATTTTTAGGTTCGGAGTCCGCCGCAAAGTTCCGTCGAGCTCGTCGCAGCCGCGCTGCTTCCCTCGCGACGAAGCCTCCCTCGCCCGTGACTCCATTCATCGTCGCGCGACGAGTCCCCTCCCTCGCAACGCCGCTCGATTCGCCTCCCTCGCCCTAGGTTTTCCTCGCTCCGCTCACGCGTGCATATTATGAGCTCATCGCCTTGCCAGCCCGCCACGAAGCCTCCCTCGCCGGTCACTCCATTGACTTTCGCCGACGCCGTCAGGATTAAAATCACCCATTAATGCACGGACACTTCCTAGAAAAACTGCTGGCCTAAAGCTCTGCACCATTGCAATCGGGCATCTGCTATCCTTTTGTTTCGCCACTCATCTATTGGACCTTTACCTCTGCACCATTGCAATCGGGCATTCAGGTTCATCCTTAAGCAAATGTTGAATTTAAGTGTATTCATATATGTAATTATCTAGGTCCTACATTTACTTATGATTTTAGGGTTTGCGTGCACAGTGTTATGTTATAATAACTATTACTTGCAAAATTTTCTTAAATGACATCACATATGCATTAAAATGGTTCTACATTGAGTTATCATTTTTTTTAAGTATACTGAGTAATTTTTTTAATAGCACAGTATGTCTTTGTAAATTTATATCTTGGTAACATCCTGTTAACTTAGGTTGATGATACACCTTTGACTACACTGGGTCCTTTGCCACAAAAAATTGTGAAACACTGTCTAAATCTGAAAGGAGGTTAATCATTACCAAGTACCTTCACTCTATTTGAATTTTACATTCCTCAACAATGGAACGAAATGACAGTGATGATCAACTATAGATTTCCCAAGTTGCAGATGATAGAAAGCCAAAAATTGGAATGGAATTCTCATCACTAGAGGAGGCATTTGCATTCTATAACCAATATGCACGAGAAGCTGGATTTAGTGCAAGGATTAACAATAGCAAAAAAAATAAGATCACAAATGAGGTTGTATGGAAAAAATTTGTATGCTTTAAAGAAGGTCATACAGATCAAATGCAGGCAAATAAATATGCACAAGATGATCAACATACAAGGGAAAGATCACGTGGTGATATTAGAACTGGTTGTAAGTCAAATATTTCACTTGTCAAAGAACAAACTGGACCTAATTGGGTTGTCAGTAATCTTATGGAAGGTCATAATCATCCACTCTCGACTCTTTCAAAAGTGCATTTGTTACGTTCACATCGTAATCTTTCAACCACAAAGAAAGCATTGTCTCAACAATTTTCAGAGGCTAATGTGCCAACTTGTCAACAAATGCGATTATTTGAAATAGAGTATGGAGGACCTGAGCATGTAGGTTGCACAGAAAGAGATCTAAGAAACTTTGAGAGAAATCTAAGGGAAGAACAAAAGGGTATGGATGCTGAAACATTCATTGAGTTTTTTGCATCTGAAAAAGAAAAGAATTCAGCTTTTTTCTTTGATTATGAGACTGATTCAAATAACAAATTTAGTAGGTCTTTTTGGGCAGATCATGTATCAAGGACAGCAAACATTGTATTTGGTGATGTAGTTGTATTTGATACGACATACAACACCAACAAATATGGATTGATTTTTGCACCATTTATAGGAGTTAATCATCATCATCAGACAATTGTTTTTGGTTGTGGCTTTCTAAGTGATGAGACAACTAATTCTTTTGTTTGGTTGTTTAATAAGTTCATAGAAGGCATGCCTAAAGGAGCACCAAATGTGATTATTACTGATCAGGATCCTGCTATGACAAAAGCTATTGCACAAGTTTTTCCTCAGACGGTGCATCGGTATTGCTTGTGGCACATATTGAATAAATTTCCAGAGAAATTACACCCTTCGACTTTTCATGAATACTATCAAAGCATAAAGAATGTCATTGCAAATACTACAACACCTGATGAATTTGAAAAGTCATGGGAAGAGATTATAAAGTGTGCTAACTTAGAAAAAAATGATTGGTTGTCATTGATGTATGAATTGCGACATAAGTGGGTGCCAGCATTTTTTAGTCATATATTTTGTGCTGGAATGTCAAGTAGTCAAAGATCTGAAAGTTCGAATGCATTTTTTAAAAGGTATGTCTCAAATAAGAACTCATTGATGGATTTTATCATCCGTTTCAATAGAGCATTGAGACACCAAAGACATCATGAGTTAGTTGCCGACCATATTGATATTAATGAGCATCCTAGGACCCAGTCAAACTGGCCAATGGAAACTCAAATGGTTAGGTTGTACACGAAAAAGAAATGGGTGGAGTTTCAAAGTGAAATTAGTGAGAGTCATGCTTATTATGTGCAACAAATATCTATAGAAGATGAGTTAGGGATGTACCAGGTGATGAAATTCCAAAGTTCTTCTTCCACTAAACCAAGGGTACTCACCCATGACAAACTGAGGGATTACATATCCTGTAGCTGCAGAAAATTTGAGTTTGAGGGCATTCCATGCAGACATATGTTAGCTTTTTTTCGTATCAATCAAGTGTTTCAATTGCCTGAAAAATATATACTCAAAAGATGGACTCAAAATGCAAAGGCTGGAGCAATATATGTTTTGGGGGAAGAACAACTTTTCAACATTGATTCAGAAAAATTTTTGATGTCAAGACATGCAAGGTTATCCTATAAAGCTTCAGTATTAATTGATGATGCATCTTTGACTGATGAGAGGACAAACTTTGTGGCTGAACAATTTGACTATATCTATAGCAAAATGCAAGAGATGAACATTAGTAGAACATCCAGCAATAGAAGTCAAAGAAAGAATTCAATGGATGGAGCCCCTGGTATTATTGATCCATCTTTAGTAAGAACAAAAGGATGTGGGAAGAGATTGAAATCGTCAAAGGAGAAATCAACTTCAAAGTCTAGGCTCTGTCGTGGATGTGGGCTTCGAGGTGTGTCACATGACAAACGTAATTGTCCGAATTTGCAGCAAAAGTATGTATCAATTAATTCTACATTTCTATGTTAAATTTATTTACAAATCAAGTAAATTAAGTAAATTTTTAAAAAATGATGATGTGTTGATTGCCAGATCAACTATAGATTATCATTATAACAGTGACGACGACACATATGAAGAAGAAGATTTGACATCTATAGCTGGTATTATACAAGTTTCATTATATCAAATTATAGTGGTTGATTGATTGAGAAATTTAAATTAATAAATGACTTTATTATTGCAGGTTCTAACAACATGCATGCATCAGGATGAATGAAAGTTTAGCCTGTCTCTGAAGGAGGTACTCTTTTTGTTGTTTTGTTGTGGACGATTACATCGTTTTAACTTTAGGGATTTTGTCTTTCAGTAGATGCAGTTATGCAACCTTACTGGGTTTTGTTCTTCTATAACAGCCTCTTAAGTGCAGTGTAGTATATTTTAGGTTTCCGCATTATCATGGTCTATCCTATGTTTTTATGGATGCACAGAACACTTTGAGATTTTATGATGGTCCAAATGAAGGCATTCTGGGAGTCTTCCAAACCTTGCTCGTCGCGCGATGGTCAAGGAGGGACCAATTATCAGAACCCTTCGTTGCGTCTATCTTCCAAACCTTGCTAGGATTCTTCTCCTCTGCCCTACCCTGTTCAAATAAACTGCAGAGATAGGGAAAAAAAACTACGAACTAGTGCCAAATAATATTTACTTAAACTGCATCAATTATTGGTGCAAAGGTGAGATACAATACTACCTATCTGCCAAATAATATTTACTTAAACTGAGCAATACAACCAAATTTTTGTTGAAAAATAAGCAGCCCTTTTAGCACCTTAAACTGAGCAGCACAATTGGAGTTTTGATCACCGAGAACCTGTCATCCTAATATGAATCACCTAAAATGTGAATTTGGTAACTCTTGTTGGTTCTTCTAGTGCATAACAATCTATGGGTCTTAGTTTTTATGTTATATAAAATTAGTTAGTTACAATTTCTTGAGATTTTAGTGAGAGTTTGGTCTAGTTGTTAGTTTGTTTTAGTAAAAGCCAACAATTCTATATTTTTATCTCGAAATTATATTCACACATTGTATTTTCTCCTTTAATCAAAAGCATACTAACACAGTCACAGTTTATTTTATCTAGTTCTTAATTGTTTACATTATCAATCAAATTTCAGGTGAACAAATTAAGTTGGACATTTCAGGCGAATAAATTGAGTCGGACAACTAGTATGGATATGAAGCATCAGATGTGATTCTATGTTCTACTTATTTTTGGATAAGTTGTTAAATGGTTGTAGATGAAATACTATCGATGACTCATATGTATTAATTCACAACACTTACAACATCTAAAATACAAATAACAGTTTGAAATAATATATTCAGTCAAATAACATCTTGTAGATAAATTCACATGACTTGTCTAATCATCATCACTTAATTGTAGAGAATCCAATTGGTGTTTTATCTCTTCCAATGCATCTTTTAATTTAAATATTTTTTCAGACCGCGAAAGTTGTCTTCTTGAATTTGAACTTGATAATGAACTTGTAGCTGCACATGAAGTTTCGTTCCCACTTAATGTAAATGAAGCGGGACTAGAATTTTTATCCAAGTGTGCTTGATAAACTTTTTTTTGCCTCCTCTCTATTTTTGAAAGATTGATGTATAGCGCCTTTAAAACCATTAACTTGTCTAGATGCTTCTATCCAAGTATCATAAATACCTGGTTGATGTCCAACAAAAACGACATATATTTTCCCCTGTATTAAAAACAACATTTAAAAAATTATATAAACAAGGGATCAAGTAAAAGTAAAATCACACTGTCTTACCATTCTTTGATACCTCAAGATAGATATGATGTATGCGACTAGATAATTCGGACGCCTCCTACATATATAATTACACCCTTTAGAACTCTAACATAAGATAGGTCTATGCACAGTAAATTATAACCAATGTCAGAGTACAGCCCGAGATTAACATGTTAATGAGTAAAATACAAATCAAGAGAGAGACCATACTTTTTAAATCCATTGTCATGTTCAATTGAGTATCTGAACTCATTGTTGCCTTGGTAAAAGATATTTAAAAATTACAGGATTTTACTAATCTTTAATAGTCATATGCTATAGACAGGAGTTAGATAAATTTAGTAGCCTTTAAAATGCTCATTTACAAGGAAATCATGTTTTAGTTGACATACAAAAAAAGTGAGGTGAGGGATAGTCACTAGGATTTACAATATTAGTTATCTCTATATGCAAAAAAAAAAAAAAAAAATAGAAAAGAAAGAAAGAGGTGCCCAAGGCATGCCACAGAAATAATAGTTCAATTATCTAAAAGCTTATAAGTCACTTTCAATAGCCTATAACTCATAAGATACAGTATCACAATCATTCCCACTTAAGATTAGTAAAGTTGGATGGAAAATGATATAAAAAATGTTGGAGGGAAAATGATATAAAAAATGTACATGGATAATGAAGTTACATCTGTAATTTTGTTAGTTTTTTTCTTGCCTTTCCATCCAAGTAAATCCAACGTTGAGATTTGACATTCCCATCAAGCTTTAAAGTCTAATTCATAGTTCAAAATCGTTCCTAATCAATGACATAAGAGTCCAACAATAGACCCACCATGTACAAGTTTGCATTTTAAAAGACCTTACTATGCCTAGGAAGAGATCTGCTTCGATACCGACTATCACAACTAATATAGATAAGATAATAATTAACCCATTAATTTTTTAGAGCTCAACCACTAACCAAAAATGCTTAATTCCAAGTCATCAAGAACTCATTATTCTAAGTTTATAGCCCTTTAATCATATGATATTTCATCATGTTAAATTAAACTGGGATATTAGCACAACCACTTGTAAGCATCACATACATTTGTGGCATAGGAACAATCTCATGGAAGAGCACTTTACTCCAAATCCGTGACCATCTCACAACACCATATCAACTCAATTCTCCAACACATCAACATCATAAATCGAAATTGATAGCAACAACAAGAGAGCGATCAAAACATTGCTCTCCCTATTTTATATATCAACATGGTGCACCCTGACCTCTTCGTAATCTACATAGCCTCATCCTCTCATGGGCAGAGGAGAAGAATCCTAGCAAGGTTTGGAAGATAGACGCAACGAAGGGTTCTGATAATTGGTCCCTCCTTGACCATCGCGCGACGAGCAAGGTTTGGAAGACTCCCAGAATGCCTTCATTTGGACCATCATAAAATCTCAAAGTGTTCTGTGCATCCATAAAAACATAGGATAGACCATGATAATGCGGAAACCTAAAATATACTACACTGCACTTAAGAGGCTGTTATAGAAGAACAAAACCCAGTAAGGTTGCATAACTGCATCTACTGAAAGACAAAATCCCTAAAGTTAAAACGATGTAATCGTCCACAACAAAACAACAAAAAGAGTACCTCCTTCAGAGACAGGCTAAACTTTCATTCATCCTGATGCATGCATGTTGTTAGAACCTGCAATAATAAAGTCATTTATTAATTTAAATTTCTCAATCAATCAACCACTATAATTTGATATAATGAAACTTGTATAATACCAGCTATAGATGTCAAATCTTCTTCTTCATATGTGTCGTCGTCACTGTTATAATGATAATCTATAGTTGATCTGGCAATCAACACATCATCATTTTTTAAAAATTTACTTAATTTACTTGATTTGTAAATAAATTTAACATAGAAATGTAGAATTAATTGATACATACTTTTGCTGCAAATTCGGACAATTACGTTTGTCATGTGACACACCTCGAAGCCCACATCCACGACAGAGCCTAGACTTTGAAGTTGATTTCTCCTTTGACGATTTCAATCTCTTCCCACATCCTTTTGTTCTTACTAAAGATGGATCAATAATACCAGGGGCTCCATCCATTGAATTCTTTCTTTGACTTCTATTGCTGGATGTTCTACTAATGTTCATCTCTTGCATTTTGCTATAGATATAGTCAAATTGTTCAGCCACAAAGTTTGTCCTCTCATCAGTCAAAGATGCATCATCAATTAATACTGAAGCTTTATAGGATAACCTTGCATGTCTTGACATCAAAAATTTTTCTGAATCAATGTTGAAAAGTTGTTCTTCCCCCAAAACATATATTGCTCCAGCCTTTGCATTTTGAGTCCATCTTTTGAGTATATATTTTTCAGGCAATTGAAACACTTGATTGATCAAAAAAAAGCTAACATATGTCTGCATGGAATGCCTCAAACTCAAATTTTCGCACTCAGGATATGTAATCCCTCAGTTTGTCATGGGTGAGTACCCTTGGTTTAGTGGAAGAAGAACTTTGGAATTTCATCACCTGGTACATCCCTAACTCATCTTCTATAGATATTTGTTGCACATAATAAGCATGACTCTCACTAATTTCACTTTGAAACTCCACCCATTTCTTTTTCGTGTACAACCTAACCATTTGAGTTTCCATTGGCCAGTTTGACTGGGTCCTAGGATGCTCATTAATATCAATATGGTCGGCAACTAACTCATGATGTCTTTGGTGTCTCAAAAATCCATCAATGAGTTCTTATTTGAGACATACCTTTTAAAAAATGCATTCGAACTTTCAGATCTTTGACTACTTGACATTCCAGCACAAAATATATGACTAAAAAATGTTGGCACCCACTTATGTCGCAATTCATACATCAATGACAACCAATCATTTTTTTCTAAGTTAGCACACTTTATAATCTCTTCCCATGACTTTTCAAATTCATCAGGTGTTGTAGTATTTGCAATGACATTCTTTATGCTTTGATAGTATTCATGAAAAGTCGAAGGGTGTAATTTCTCCGAAATTTATTCAATATGTGCCTGGCAATACCGATGCACCGTCTGAGGAAAAACTTGTGCAATAGCTTTTGTCATAGCAGGATCCTGATCAGTAATAATCACATTTGGTGCTCCTTTAGGCATGCCTTCTATGAACTTATTAAACAACCAAACAAAAGAATTAGTTGTCTCATCACTTAGAAAGCCACAACCAAAAACAATTGTCTGATGATGATGATTAACTCCTATAAATGGTGCAAAAATCAATCCATATTTGTTGGTGTTGTATGTCGTATCAAATACAACTACATCACCAAATACAATGTTTGCTGTCCTTGATACATGATCTGCCCAAAAAGACCTACTAAATTTGTTATTTGAATCATAATCAAAGAAAAAAGCTGAATTCTTTTCTTTTTCAGATGCAAAAAACTCAATGAATGTTTCAGCATCCATACCCTTTTGTTCTTCCCTTAGATTTCTCTCAAAGTTTCTTAGATCTCTTTCTGTGCAACCTACATGCTCAGGTCCTCCATACTCTATTTCAAATAATCGCATTTGTTGACAAGTTGGCACATTAGCCTCTGAAAATTGTTGAGACAATGCTTTCTTTGTGGTTGAAAGATTACGATGTGAACGTAACAAATGCACTTTTGAAGGAGTCGAGAGTGGATGATTATGACCTTCCATAAGATTACTGACAACCCAATTAGGTCCAGTTTGTTCTTTGACAAGTGAAATATTTGACTTACAACCAGTTCTAATATCACCACGTGATCTTTCCCTTGTATGTTGATCATCTTGTGCATATTTATTTGCCTGCATTTGATCTGTATGACCTTCTTTAAAGCATACAAATTTTTTCCATACAACCTCATTTGTGATCTTATTTTTTTTGCTATTGTTAATCCTTGCACTAAATCCAGCTTCTCGTGCATATTGGTTATAGAATGCAAATGCCTCCTCTAGTGATGAGAATTCCATTCCAATTTTTGGCTTTCTATCATCTGCAACTTGGGGAATGTATAGTTGATCATCACTGTCATTTCGTTCCATTGTTGAGGAATGTAAAATTCAAATAGAGTGAAGGTACTTGGTAATGATTAGCCTCCTTTCAGATTTAGACAGTGTTTCACAATTTTTTGTGGCAAAGGACCCAGTGTAGTCAAAGATGTATCATCAACCTAAGTTAACAGGATGTTACCAAGATATAAATTTACAAAGACATACTGTGCTATTAAAAAAATTACTCAGTATACTTAAAAAAAATGATAACTCAATGTAGAACCATTTTAATGCATATGTGATGTCATTTAAGAAAATTTTGCAAGTAATAGTTATTATAACATAACACTGTGCACGCAAACCCTAAAATCATAAGTAAATGTAGGACCTAGATAATTACATATATGAATACACTTAAATTCAACATTTGCTTAAGGATGAACCTGAATGCCCGATTGCAATGGTGCAGAGGTAAAGGTCCAATAGATGAGTGGCGAAACAAAAGGATAGCAGATGCCCAATTGCAATGGTGCAGAGCTTTAGGCCAGCAGTTTTTCTAGGAAGTGTCCGTGCATTAATGGGTGATTTTAATCCTGACGCGCGTCAGTCAAGTCAATGGAGGACCGTGGCGAGGAGGTGGCGGCACTGCCGTCGCGATGAGCTCGAGCGATTGCGTCGGCGGAGCGGAGCGAGGAAAACCTAGCCGGCGAGGGAGGCGCAACTGAGCGGCGTTGCGAGGGAGGGGACTCGTCGCGCGACGATGAATGGAGTCACGGGCGAGGGAGGCTTCGTCGCGAGGGAAGCAGCGCGGCTGCGACGAGCTCGACGGAACTTTGCGGCGGACTCCGAACCTAAAAATCGCGAGGGGAAAGGGAGAAAGTCGAAGGCAGAAAAAAACCTAATCGCTGCGCTGAGTAATAAGCGCGACGATGACGTGGAGAGGGCACGGCAGACGGTAGCGGAAGACTCGTCCTGAGTGATCTCTATATCTATATATATATATATATATATATATATATATATATATATATATATATATATATATATATATATTCATGTGGGCAGCCTCAACAACTGCAACATCTTTAATTTATCACTCCATTTTAAAAAAAATTCTGTAAATGCATTATGACTGAGAATCGAACCATGAATATCTGAGAGCTAAATTAGACACTCTACTACTACATCGTAGCCTAAAGTTACTAATGAAGACTTATATAATTTTATAATTGAAAGCATATTAACCATGCACGGTCTCTGACGTCATTTCATATTAAATTAAGGTAAGGAGATAATATATTCAAATGTTAAATGAACTACGAAAACTTCGATTCCTTTAGACTCTAAAAAGATACATATAGGCAGCTTAATTTATATAAATTAAATTCAAATTATTTTTTTTTATTTTTATAACATTAGAGAATAAGATATGTAACACATTTGTAATTATAAAAATGATCCTATATATATTCTTTCTTTTTAATTTGTTGATATGAATTTTATTAATCAAATATATTTTGATAACTTTTTTTAATAATAAATATTTAATTTAAAAAATTATGTAAAAAAAATAAATCGACGAAAGTTAAATCTCCACGTATAAAATTTAAGTTTAAATATAAGATAATTTCAATTAAAATAAGTCAATTGAATTAATGAATTAAATAATTTAAATTTTGATTCTAAACGGTTTGATTCGGAATTGAATCGTAAAGAATTAAAATCATCGATAAATAGTTCGATTCCAATATCGATGGATGATGAATCAGAATCGAACCATAAAGAATCAAAATCGATTGTTCTGAAATGATAATCAACTTTTCTAAAATTGAAATCAAAATTATTGATAAATAATTCGATTTCAATTCTATTAAATAATGAATCGAAATCGACGATTTCAAAATTAAAATCAATGATTTCGAAACCGTGATCACCCCGAGCTGTTCACATTGTTAACCTGCCATCAAATATTTAAAAAATAATTACATAATTAAAAAAATATTTAGAAGAAAGAAAACTAAAAAAAATCAGTTTTCCTCGAAAACAACAAATAGGAAAATATAAATATATAAATTAAAAACTGACAAATAGATAACTAGGAATCTTAGTTGTTGTTAGAGATTATTTTCTCTATACGACTACTTAGAGTTAATATTTTAAAGATTGATTTTTGAGTGTGTATATATGTTATATTTTGAATTTAAGGGAAGGTATCTATTTTCATTTAGATTAATCTCAGACATCTGAATTATTAAAAAAGAAATTAATTGTTACACAAATTGTAAATAAACACAAATCATAAAAGGAACCCGGCAAAAGCCCTTGGATATATATGTAGGATTGTAAATGAATCAAACCAAGTAAGTGTTATATTGCTCAGAATTGTTTGATAAGATAATTAAGTTGATTCAAGTTAAGTCTAAAATCAACCAAGTTATAGAAAAAATTGTTCATTCTTGACTTGATTTTTTTTTTTTGAGATCGATGTTGACTTGAGCTTGAAATGAACTTGACTTGTTTAGTGGTTATTTAATCAATCTTAGCTCAAGCTTGATTCAAACTTATTTAAGTTTGACTTGTTTAAACATTGTCAAGATCTTAAGTCAAGCTTATTTATTTGTTTAAAATTTTAATCATTGTTTATAAATGAGTATAAATAAGCTCATTAATAAGTTTATAAATGAGTATAAATAAGCTCATTAATAAGTTTATAAATGAGTATGATTATGAACATAACTCATGAACATTGTTCATGAATACTCTTCATCAATATTGTTCACGAATACTGTTTATGAATATTAATAAGTCAAATACATATGTGTTCAAGTTTGTTCATTTAATTTATCAAGTTGTTCAATTTCGTATTGGTGCAATCGACACAGGTCACGATTGATCAGACCCGAGTAGGACTCATAATATTTTGATGTTTGTCAATATGATTTGACCATATGTTGATTATATGACTAGTGAATGATTAAGATATCCAAGATCATATGGGGGAGATTGTGATGATGAGATTGTTGGAGCAATTTATCTCAGGTCAAGATTGACCAAGCTCAAGTGAGACTCGAGTAGAAGTCCAAGTATGAATACTTAGCATGGAGAAGTCCAAGATTGGAGTCTTGGTAATAGAAGACTCTAAGATTGGAGTCGTAGCAATGGAGGAGTCCAAGTATGGATACTTGGCGAGGAAAAATCCAAGGGTGAAATCATGACAAGGAAAAGTCCAAATATGAATACTTGACAATTAAAAAGTTCAAGGGTATAGTCTTGGTCACATAAGTCCAAGGATATAATCTTGACAGTGAAAGTCCAAATATGGATATTTAGCAAAGAAAAAGATCAAGGTTGTAAACTTGGCCGTGTAAGTCCAAATATGTAGTCTTGGTGGCATACGTGTAAGTCTAAGTGTGTGGTCTTGGTGGCGTAAAACCCGGTAGCATGACTAGGCTGATGGAAACACTTGAAGGCTAGGGCTAAGGGTGAGGAGTCTTGGACTTGAACCAAGGGCTTGAAATTGATAGAAGTGATTAGAAGGCTTAGGTCGAGGCTTAAGGGTGAGTGTCAAGTATGAGGGGATCATACTTGGATTAAACCTCAGTTTTGAAGTATACTAGTCGACTGATGGTTTTGACCAGTCAATTGATCGAGTGTTCGACACTCAGAGGCTCAGTTGACTCGGAGCAGTCAACTGCGTTAAGACCCAGTCGATTGGTGAGTAGTTGACTGCAGCTCGACTGTTGCTATGACCACTGACAATCGACTGACCTTGAGCAATCAACTGCTCATAAGTGGTCAGGACACAGAAGGTCTCGTAGTCGATTGGACAGTCGACTCATGGCTTGGCAGTCGACTGCTAATAAGGGCACTCAATTGCTAGGGTATCCGTTGGGTGAAAGCCTACGTAGATTAGTCCGTTGTGAGACAACGGATAAGAGAGTAGTTGACTGGGGTCTTTTGGCAGTATTTGCATTTCTTCTTTACATTGTATTTGCTTGTATTTTTGTAAACTCTTGTACGAGGTTTCTCCACCTTTAACATGTTGTCGAGAATGAGAGAGTTTAGTAAGGATAGATCATTAAGTGTCGTCGTAAAGTATGAATTGTAGGTTCTGAACCACGTAAAATCTCTTTGTTGTGATTGTGTGCATTTTTGTCTTGTGTATTTTGTATTACGCTGCTAACATCTTTGTAAAGATAAACAAGCAATCGAAATGTGAATCAAACGAGGCTATTCACCCCCTCTAGCGCATCAAATCGGTCCCAACAATTGGTATTAGAACCCGACTTGCTTGGAAGATACCAACAAGTAGTATCAGAGTGAGGCCGCTCTTCAAGAATTTACTATCAAGAGAGCACAAGTGCTAGAGGAGTAGAGAAGGATGGAGTTGCCCAACAATGAATTGGGCTACGACATCGACATCCTACCTATCTTCGACATCAAAAATTTGGGTATTGGAAAGATAGGATGATGTATTTTCTTATGTGTGAATTTGAAAATTGGATTAGTGTTGAAGTAGGATTTGAAGCTCAGATGGACAAGAAAGTGAAAATCCTCAAGAAAAAAAAATGGACGGAGGAGCAAGTCCAAAAATTCAAGACCAACAACGAGGTAGCAAGGATATTAGTAAATTTATTACCTAATGATATTTTGTCAAAATTAGGAGAGTTTAAGAATGTTAAGGAATTATAGAGTAAGTTAATCGAGTTCCATGAGAACCCCTCACCGACCTCAAGTGAAGAAAAATCTAAGGAAGCAAGTTCATCATCTCAAGAGCTTGAAGTGTCAAAGGTTGAGAGATGCTCTGTTAAATACGGAAAATTTAAAATACTAAATTAAATGACCAAAGAATTTAGATAATAATCCTGGAAATTTTTCAGGATTTTTAGGAATTTTTCTAGAATTTTTCTGGATTTAAATGGAGCCTGTACGAGATAATTATGGGGATAAAATAAATAGGCTTTGGTGGAGTCTATTTAAGGGAATTAATAGGCGATATTAACCTAAAGTTTCAAATACCTAAACCTAGGTTTGGTTTTCCCGATTTGCGCTGCACCCCTCCTTTCTCCGCGATTCTTCCCCTTCGCGGCGGTTTTCGCGATAACTCTTTCTTTTTCCCCCGTCGCGCCTGCCTTTCTCTCGCGATTTCCTTTTCTTCTCGCCACAGCCATCGCCTTTCCCTTCTCCTTCGTTGCGATCGCCGGCCGTTTGATTGCCGCCGTGAGTCGCTCTCCCCTTCGCCGTCCGACGCCGAGCTTGCGCCGTCGTCGCTGCTCATGCGAATGCCCCTCTGCGCGCTCGCCGTCCATAGCTGCGCGCGCCGGCCTCCTCTGCCATAGACGACGCCGCTCGAGGTTGCGGCCGCCACTGCTTCTTCCGCCCCGCGCCTGTAGCCACAGGACCGCCCGCTTCTCTTCCTCGCGTCTACAGTCGCCCGAGTCCCTGCGGTCGGTCGTCCCTCCACAAACGCCGACAACCCCTTGTCTTCCGCCATCGTTTTTCCCTTTCGTGCTTCTTCACACGAGTTGTGCGTTCTGCCACCATGCATCCGATTGCCGTCGGGGCGGTGATCGGGACCACTGTCGTTCGCCGGCCGCGGTGCGCATGCTGCCATCGTAGTCGTAGCACACGCGAGCCATTGTCGACGCGTCTGCAGCGCCATTGTCTGCCGTTAGCCGCACTGGTGAGATGGGATTTTGATTATTTGGCTGTAGGTGATGAATTAGGTTAGTTGATTAGGAATTAATTGGGTAATTAGATTGATACAATTAATTGATAAATTAAAAAGCCATAGGATTTTATTTGTTTGACTTAGGTTGTTAAAATGCGGATCAATCCAGATTTAATTGATTAATTAGCTTATGATTAATTAATCAAAATTTTGATTAATTGATTTAGTGAGCTAGAATGGTTGTATGAATATTTTTGGTAGGCAAAGATTAATAAGATAGTTGGAATATTGACAATTAAATTGGGTAACTGATAGTTGAGTTACGTATGAAATTTGTTTAACTTGTTAACTAGGTTAATGCAAGTTAATATGATTAACTTAACTAATCTAATTAAATTGAGGAATTTAGTTACTTAGTTAGATTGGTATAAATGATTCACTAAGTTAGTAGTAATTATGATGTATGCATGTTTCGGTCACGAGGTGGGTACTTTGACTTAATTTTTTGATATAGTCATGTTGATATACTAGTTAGTTATAGCTTGTAATAATTTTCATATTTATCTGTCTTGTATGTTATTGTGCCTACTTGATGCATGCATTTGATCAGATTATAGTTATACCTTTCCTGTTTTACTTGGATCATTGATATGTACCTATTGGTTGTGCATATTATTCGGATATCTATTTTAGTTGGTATTACATGCTTTAGTATCATGCACCATCTTGCATGATTGCATGCTGGTTGGACGGGGTTCATTTGTAGTTGAACCCGCAGCCAATTACATGGTCTGCACACGCTGCCACTCATGGATTAGTGGTACATCAGGAGGGTGTGTGCAGTAGCTTTGTCAGGCTCCACTGGTCCGCTCATGGGTAGCGTTGAGGCAGCGTGGTAACAGGCAGGGATCCCTCCTTTGGTCTACGACACCGGGAGATGAGAGCTTTGCTCCCCCACTCTGTTTGGGGCAGGAGGATAGGTGTACTCCGACAGCATCCTGTCCACTCGGTCACTCAGTGATGGCAGAGTGCACAGTTGTCATAGTCCTACCCACTCGGCTTCACCATCGCGTGTGAGGTGACTGACTGGCGTCAAGGGTGACCATGTCATTTGCATCGCATGCATTTTGCATGAATGACATTTGTATTGTGTTTGATGCATTTTTATTGCTGCCTTGGATGTTGCATATGATTGTCATGCATACAGGATACATATTTGTATTTGGTCTGACGACTTTATTTCTTCTAGTATGACACATGATCTTATATCAGTGTAGGAGATTCAGGTAAGTACAGTCATTTTATATTTCTTTCTTGCATACCCTATATATGAGACTGTACTAACATGATTATTATTGTTAGTTATATCTTACTATGCATATCGACTATTATCCGTTGAGTTCTTTGAACTTACCCCGTTGTTCTATATCTATTTCAGGATGAAGCTGTCAGGAGAGTCCAATTGTCATACCCCCCCTCGTCATGATAGATTATTAGTTATTGATTTATGGTTTTGGATTTGGACTAGAAGATATGTTTAGGTCTGGTGTTTGATTTATGTACTCGTGAATATTTGGTATGTCCTTATGGACCTATAGCTAATTTTATTTCGATTGAATTTGGTTGAGTATTCCTGCCCAGATGGCAGAAGGGGTAAGTCTAGATGTGATAGACATTTGGTTATTTTCTTTGATTGTTGGCCTAAGGTCTATTTATGATATGCGTGTGTTGTTTGGATTCCAGTCGTGTTGACCGAGGTATAGTGGTCGTGTAGGCCTTGTATACAAGTTCCATATTATCACCCGTACATGGGAGATGCTGCCAGATTTTTGTCTGGCGAGGACTCCCTCGGGGCGTGACATGCTCAACATCCGAGGAAGAAGAGAAGTTGAAGAACCCTCTACCTCTAGGATTGAGGGGGAAGAGAGACAACCAACACCGAAGCAAGAGCAAAAGGAGACATCTACCTCCGAAAGAAATAAAGAACTAGACCACAATTCACCTACCACTGAGCTAGGTAACTCAAATGCAATTATTAAAAATAAAAATCATATAACTTGCTTTAAATGTAGGGAAATAGAGCATTATAAGAACAAATATCCAAAAAGAGTCAAAAAGGCTCAATCGACATCAAATGCCAAGGAGGAGCTAAAGGAAGTCGATGCCCTAATCTGCAAGAGCAAGGAACACATTGTATGCTTCAAATGCCAACAAAAATGACATTACCGAAGTCAATGTCCTAGGGGGAGTCACCCTAAGAAGGGCAAAGGGGAGAGCTTAAATGTAGGGGAGCTAGGGCAAACCTTAAGGTAAGTTTTAATAATGCTCTTTCTTTGTGCAATAATAAAATGCATGCTAAGAATTTTCTTGCTAATCATGAAAAACATGTTAATAATAAATTTTATTATTTATGAGCTAAATCTCATGAATTTAGGACTAAGGACAACTTTAGAGTAATTAGCTCTAAGACTACCTCATCTAAGAATAACAAACTAGTCATTAACCCTAAGAAGGGTAAACATATATCTAAAAGGAAGAAATATGTCCAGGAGATTAATGCAAAATCAAAATTGGATTAATTAGAGGTAGAAAATCAAGCTTTGAGGTCAAGACTTAAGAAATTAGAAAATATCCTTAATAAGATGACAAATTCAATTAAAGGGTTTAGTGGGCAAACCTTAGGTATTATGAGGCAACAATTACCCAAGGATAGGAAAGGTTTGAGTCACAAACCTAAGTCCAAGGTAGATAAACCTACCTATCATAGTGTTCTATTTAATTATGAAACTCATCCTAGGTCTAGGAAAACCAAGATCACAAGGAAGTCATCCTTAGAGTTGACCATGGTAAGTGTCTAATGGCCAAGGTTTCCAAAAAACTTAGGAAAGTCACTAAGAAGGTTACAAGGGAAGTCATTCTTAGAGTTGACCTAGACAAGACCAAAATGACCAAGGCTTCTAAGCCTAAGAGGGTCATTAGAAAGATACTAAGGGAGGTTATCCCTAGTGAGTACCTAGTAAATCTAAAGAGCTCAAATAGATTTTGGATTCCTAGGAGCGTGATTCCTTCACGCTAGATGGATTAGGGTGTGTAAATCTCAAATGGATGAGTAATTAATCTATCCATTGTAGAGTTGACAATTTAAGACATTTTCAAGGTTATGTGATGCCTTGGAAATAAGTTTAGAAATTGATCGTAAAAGATTTTAAGATGTGCCAATAGAAATTATGAAAGTTCAAAAATGAATCATGATTGGCAAAACTAGAGTAGAAGTATATAGTGTATCATTTTTGAGGTTTTGGCACACTTGAGGGATTTAGTTGGTTATGACAATTGGAATTAAGACTTAGGTATCTCTATATCTTTGAATTATTTATATGTCATGCTTTGTTTGTCATATGTCATGTCATGACATCATGCTCATATTATCATTAAAATGTCATGATAGCATTTAGGTTTAATTTTATGTCATGCTTATACTTAGGATTATTGTTATGTCATGGTATTATCGACAAATATGCTCAAATTATGCAATCATTTATGACATGATCATATTCTTGCATTTAATTTAATCAAATTAAATTTAAGGACAATGATATTATTTGATGTCTTAGATAAAGCAATCAAATGCATATGCTTAGATATAATGCATGAACTTTTAGATTTAGGGAAAAATCAAAATCCACATCTCACAAAGACTATAGGATAACATGTGCATGCTTTTCATATACCCTAGACACATGTGAGATGTTAGGAATATGAGTTAAGTTCAAGGTACTTGAATGATACATCAATATGAACTTAGAACTCATTAAATTATATGTATAAATCATGAGAAAAATTAATATACAAGTCATGTGCATTAAGCCCATTGACTATGATTCAATATAAGGTTTTGAAAACATTTTAAAATCATTTTGAAAAACTTTGGTGAAATCTATCATTTGATAGCAATCACCATTGATAATATTGATACAAAGTGAGACAAAACTATTGGTTGCAGGCTTGCAGCCGACGTGTAGATGTGCTTTTGTCGTTTTATAAACGAATGTAGCGAAATAAAATATAATAATTTTCTAAATTATTACAACACACACATCCACGCATGCAAGATTACAACACGTGCGGACATATACACCAAATAAAATTTTATATTAAATTAAGAATAAAACCAATTTTATCCTAGGTATATCTTTCGGATGATGTTGAGTTGGAAGGGCATCAACTGTACGACGTTCGCGGAGCTTCGTCTCTACTCGTGTCCACGCCGAATCTTCGAAGGGACGACTTCTCTAAGCCACAAGTTTGACCTTCTCTTCATTACTAGACGAAGCAAGAAGGTCGGGTGATCAGAGAGCAAGAAAGTTGACCCAACAAAATAGGAAATAACTCTTGTTTCCTTGGTGGCCGGCAGCAAGCTCCAAAACCTAACTCTCCTAGGTTCGGCCAAGGGCACAAAAGAAGAAACCTTTGTTCCAAGCCTTAGCCGAAGTTCCCCATTCCCTTGGGGAGGAGTTGGCCGGACCTAAAGCAAGAGATGAAATTGTTAGGGTCGGCGGCAAAGAGAACCCCAACAACTCTTGTTGGTGGCAAGAAGAGGAAGGAGAAGGAGTAGGCGGCAACGAGGAAGAGAAGGGAATTAAGCATGACCATTAATTAGGTTTTAACCTTTATAACTCTTTATATAGGCTCAAAACCTAATGGATTATGGGTTAGTGGATCAAATCCATAAGTCCATAACCATTAAGGCTAAATCTCATCCATTAAACCCTAATTGAACCCTTAACCAAAAGAAGGTCCATTTAATTAAAACTAAATGAGTTTGGTTTATAATTAAACCTCTTAATGTCCAACCCATCTTCATAAGACATGCTCCTTTTGCATTTTCGACTTGGGAAATATTTGTCATGTGTTTGATCTAATCAAACTCGATCCCTCTCAATTTTGAGAATCTAATTCTCAAACTCGTCTTTAAGTCTCTTCGAAGGATTCGTTATGCGTATGACCTTATAGGCTCTCGGTTTATGTTGGTCGTCTATAATTAACCATTAATTATGGAACGATTATGAGTAACACCTAGTAGTATATCATGATCCTCAATTAATCAAAAAATCAAGGGTTGATCTTGGAACCATTTTTGAACCCTTCAACAACTATAATGAATCGTGTCTCGTTCCTTTCACTCCTCTTATACCCACTTGGTTCAGGACATGGTCTATTGTGTCAGTCCCCACTAGGCTGACTACGTCATATCTAGCCCAAATAATACTTCCTCGTCCAGTGGATTCTAATTACTTCGACATGTATCCAAGAGTATCATAATCTTTACATGCAATGTTTTGGCCAAAAAGTTTGAGTAACAATCCAATGAGTGACCATAGGGTATACATCACCACTCAAGGAGCGGTGAATCCTTTATTGACTATTCAATCACCTTCGAGCACTTCAACTTATACCCAAGCATCCCATACCCACACCTCCGTAGAGATGTATCGACTAAAATATCGAAGTATAAGTCTCTATGACTAAGATGACTTAAATACCTCAAGTTGAAAGAAACTCGCACTCGAGCTGTAGTAAGAGCTTCATTGACATATCTTATATGTAGAGAACCATGTGATGTCTTATAACATGTCGCTTCAATGAACTAGTTACCCATAATCAGCATCCACATTTAACTCTCGACATCACAATATCTCCAGCCAGTGAGAAGTAGTTGCTTAGATAAACCAAGGAGTATATCCCGTGCTAGTCTTATAGAATCAATGATGTTTGAACTCATCAATTCATTGACTAGGGAATATTTCAATACTTCATAATTACACATGTAGAGATACTCACTAGTTGTAATCCAATTACAAATTCTCTCTTGCTATGAATCATATTGCGGACATTCAGTAAATGAGTTTAAGATCCAATCAAACACATATGAGATGTACACTCAAATAGTGAATCTTTATTTATCAAATAAATAGCCATAAGATGATTGCCTTAGGATAACTCTCAAACATAATAAACTTCCACTTGGCCTAAAGCCAATCGTTATGGTATCAAATCTCATAGTTTGTGATGTGACTCTCAAACTTACTTTGTGATAGAGCCTTTGTCAAAGGATTTGTTAGGTTCCATTCTGTGGAAATATTCTCGATTTGTATTTATTTCCTACTATAATTTCTCTGATCAGATGATATCGTCGAAGCACATGTTTGGATTGTTGGTGAGACCTGGGTTCTTTTGCCTATGTGATAGCTCTAGTATTGTCGCAGTAAACTGGTAATGCTTCAACAATGGACGGAATCACCCCAAGTTCAGAGATGAACTTCTTGATCCAAACTGCCTCATTTGCTGCTTCAAAAGCTACAATGCATTCTGCCTCCATGGTAGAATCGACAACTGTGTCTTGTTTGGAACTTTTCCAACTCACTGCACCTCTATTCAGTGTGAATATGTACCCAGACTGTGACTTGGAGTCATCCTTGTCTGTCTGGAAGCTGTCATCTGTATACCCATGTGTAACCATATCACCTCCTCCATACACCAAGAACATATCCTTAGTTCTTCTCAAGTACTTAAGGATTGCCTTGACATCCACCCAATGATCCATTCCAGGATCTGATTGGTATTTGCTCATGACACTCACAGCATATTATACGTCGGGCCTCATACATAACATAGCATACATAATAGATCATATTGCAGAAGCATAAGGAATCTTATTCATGCAAATCCTCTCATCTTCTATGTAGGGACACATAGACTTTGAAAGGTGAATCCCATGTTTCATGGGTATATAACCTTTCTTGAATTCAAACATACTAAACCGTTTTAGCACTTTATCTATATATGTAGACTACGAAAAACCAAGCAACATTTTCGATCTATCTCTACAGATCTTAATCCCAATGATGTAGGTCGCTTCTCCCATGTCTTTCATTGAGAATATTTTGTTAGGACCGTGATGACTGCTAGAGGGGGGTGAATAGCGATTTGATGTTGATGGAATTGGTTTGCGTGCTTGCTACAAGATGTTAGTATACGCAGCGGAATAATAAAGATACAAACCAATACACAACACAAGCACAAGTACACGAGATATAACGTGGTTCGAAACCTCAAGGTTTCTACTCCACGGATTGAGCTCAAATGAGCTCTAGTGATGTCAAACACCATTATAATCATAAATACTTCTTCTCAACAATAAGTCAGAGGCGAGGAAACCTCGTACAAGAGTTTACAATAATAAATGAAAGTACAACAAGCAAATACAAATATAATACACAAAAACACGTAAAGAAAACTTTACAAATGCGCTTTTGGATGTTTGCTTGTTTGGTTGCTTGATCTGCACTTGGAAACCTTGAATTGCACCAGTAAGTCGCCCCAAATTGCTCTAGTAATTGTTGCTAAAAATCCTCCATTCGTGCTCCTTTTAAATCTGTAACTCAGGCTGATTTTTGCCTAGCAGTCGACTGATCGAGACTATCAGTCGACTGCTCCTATAGCCATTGTTTCACAACGGTATGAGCCACGTTGGATAAGTTCCAACGGATAGACTATCAGTCAACTGATCATGCCTATCAGTCGACTGATCAAGTCATCACTCAACTGTCAAATTCTAACAATTAACTTGAAAACTTTCTGTCCCCAAAACTTCGTCCAACGATCGATCACCATATCGATTGGTATTGGGATCGATCGGCCCGATCTTTGGCGATCATTGCTAGATCATCATCGTAGTCAAACGGATCTCACATTAGTATTTGCCCATAATATCAGTCGACTGATAACCTCATCCATGAGGTTTTAACACCAAGTATGATGTCCTCATACTTGCTAGACCACCCTTAGCCTAGACCTAAACATTCTAGCCACCTCCGTCAGCCTCACGCCTATCGGATCCCTCTAAGTCATCCATGACTTGTTCATCCATACACTAGCCTTTAGGTACTTCCATCGGCTATTATCATGCTAATGTGGTCTACACCGCCAAGACACATTGGGCTTACGCTACCAAGACTCCCGCTTGGACTTTACATCGTCAACCATTGGACTTATGTTGCCAAGACTCCGCCCTTGGACTTCCCAAATGCCAAGTACCCATGACTTAGACTTTCACTGCCAGGACTACACCCTTGGACTTACGTGGTCAAGACTACACTCTTAGACTTTCCATGCCAACCCAATGTTGGACTTTTCAAATGCCAAGACTCAAGCTTGGACTTTCCCTTGTCAAGACTCATGCTTGGACTTTCTATATCAAATACCCATGACTTGGACTTCTCCATCATATGGTCAACTCCATGTCAACCATATAGTCAAACAATAGTCAAACTATCATCAAACATCAAAATACCCCTCAAGTTAAATTCGAGTCCGGTCAATCATGATCTGGGTCAATTGCACCAACAATCTTCCCAAAACATTGTCAAACATAAAAATATTACTCGAGTCCAACTCGAGTCTGGTCAATCATGACCTGGGTCGATTGCACCGACACATTTTGGATAACCAAACTTTGACTAACTGTAAGATAAATATATCATTTCCTATGAGTAATATGTCATCAACATATAGTATTAGGAACACGATCGCACTCCCACTAACTTTCTTATACACACAAGGTTCATTAGGATTTTGTGAGAAATCAAACTCTTTGATCGCCTCATCAAAATGGATATTCCAACTCTTGGATGCTTGTTTCAGTCTATAAATGGACCGTTGAAGCTTGTATACTTTGGTTTTGTCAAACGATGTGAAACCCTCGGGTTGTATCATATGCACATCCTCATGCATGTTTCTATTAAGGAAAGTTATTTTCACATCCATCTATCATATCTCATAATCATAATGAGCTGCTATGACCAGGAGTATCCGAATGGATTTAAGCATGACAACTGGTGAGAAGGTCTTGTCATAGTCAACACATTGCTTTTGATGCTAATCTTTTGCCACCAATCTAGCTTTATAGGTAATCATATTACCACCTATGTTAGTTTTCTTCTTGAAAATGCACTTGCACACAATAGGTGTGATGCCTTCAGGTGGATCCATCAAGTTCCAAACTTGGTTTTCATACATGGAATTCATTTTCGATTTCATGGCTACCAGTCATTTATCCCTTTCTGAACTTTTCAGAACTTCTTCGTAAGTAGTAGGTTCCTCATTTTCAATGAGTAACACATCATTAGATTCACTTACGAGAAATCCATATCTCTTAGGAATCTTATGTGACTTGTCAGATCTGTGAAGAGGTGGTGTAACGATAGATTTAGTCATTATCTCATCATCATGAATAATCGACTATGGTTCTGGTATAGGCGTCTCTTTAGTGTCTATTGAAGTTTCTTGAACTTTCTCAAGTTCAAGCTGACTCTCACTGTTTTCTTACAAGAGAAACTCTTTCTCTAAAAATACAATATTTCTTGAAACAAACACCTTTTGTTCTAAGGGATAATAGAATTGGTAACCCTTGGTTTCTTGGGGTATCCAATAAATAAACACTTATCAAACTTAACATTTAGCTTTTCTGATAGTCCTCTTCACATAAGCAGGACTTCTCCATGTCTTCAAATAAGACAACTGGGGTTTCTTACCAGTCCATATCTGATATGGAGTAGCAGAGATCGCCCTAGTCGGGACTCTATTCAACAAGTGAATAGTTGTCTCAAGTGTATAACCTCAAAAGGATTTGGGAAGGCTTGCATGATTCATCATCGATCTCATTATGTCCAACAAGGTTCGATTTCGCCTTTCTGATATACCATTATGTTGCAGTGTACAAGACAGAGTCCATTGAGATAATATACCATTGTCCCTTAGATAATCCTGAATTAAGTACTCGCCACCTTGATTGGATTGAAGTATCTTAATACTTTTACCAAGTTATTTCTCTACTTCATTTCTGAATTCTTTGAACTTTTCAAAGGCTTCAGATTTATATCTCATAAGATATACATACCCAAATCGTGAGTGATCATCGATAAAGGTAACGAAGTAGTTGTAACCTCCTTGAGCATGAATTGACATTGGTTCACATACATCAGTATATATGAGACCAAGTAACTCTTCCACTGGCTTACCCTTTCCAGAAAAGGGTAACTTTGTCATCTTGCCTTGTAAACATGATTCACATGTATCAAATGGATCCAATTCAAAAGATTCTAGAATTCCACTCTTGTGTAACTCTGACATGCACTTCTTGCTTATATGGCCAAGGCGATAATGCCACATGTAGGAGGTTAACTGATCATCCTTTCGAGCATACTTGTTGCTCGCTTTGATATTGAATATGTCACTGAATATATCTAACACGTAGATATCATTGCATAAAGTTTCAGTGCCATAAAGAATGACATTCAAGGTTATATAATAACAATTGTTACTAAATGTCAAATGGTAACCCTTTCTATTTAAACAAGAAATAGAAATAATGTTCTTTATTAATGCAGGAACAAAATAACAATTGCCCAGTTTTAAGACAAGTCCACTAGAAAGCTTCAATAAATATGTTTCGGCGGCAATAGTTGCGACCTTTGCTCCATTGCCGACTCACAGATTCGCTTCTCTCTTGACAAGTCTTCTGCTATCCCTTAGCCCCTGTATGTCATTACATACATGTGAGCCACATCTGATATCCAAGCGTCAAAGGAAATAACATGACAGTCAATAACGAAGATACTTCTTCTTCAAAGACTCAAGATAGATCTTACAGTTCCTTCACCAATGACCCATCTTGCCACAGTGATGGCATGTGCTATTTGGAGCCGACTCTCCAATCTTGGCCTTCTTCTTTTCCTTTGGCTGTTGCTTTGACTTCCTCTTAGAACTTTTCTTCGAGGAGTCAACCAACATCACCGTCTTCTGTTCTTTAGTCACAGAAGGTTCTACAGTTTTGAGCATATTAATCAACCAGGGAATGGTGGATTCAAGATTGTTCATCCGATAGTTCATCACAAATTGTGAGTAACTTTTGGGCAAACTATGTAGAATTAAGTCAATACTTAATTCATAATCTATTGCAAACCCTAGTGATCTTAGTCGCTCGATGTACCCATTCATCTTTAGTATAAATTGTACTGTAGATGAACCCTCCTCTATCTTCGAGCTAAAGAGAAGCTTCAAGACCTCGAACCTTTCGGATATCGACTGCTCATCGAAGAGTTCACAAAGATGGTTAATCATCGTGTAAGCATCCATATCTCATGCTACTTTTGCAGCTTAGGAGTCATCGTTGCTAGCATGATGTAATTGACAAGCCCAAAATCAGTCGTATGCTTCTGATGGGCCAACATTTAGTCTGGAGTCGCATCATGTTCAAGACTGGTGGGAAGAGGCTCTTCAAGGATATAAGCAAGCTTCTCAGCCTTGAGAACAATTATCAAGTTTCGAAACCAGTCCAAGAAGTTAGGTATAGTCAATTTGTTTGATTCTAAAATCGAATGCAGATTAACAGACGACATTATCAAATGATTAACCTAGAAATACAAAATCAAGAATGTTGGTGCAATCGGTCCAGATCATGATTGACCGGACTTGAGTTTGACTCGAACTGTATTTTGATGTTAGACAAAACATATGACATGAGATTGTTATGGGAAGTCCAACATGGGTTGGCCACGTAAATCCAAGTGTATAGCCTTGGTGGTGAAAAGTCCAAGCATGGGGCTTGGTGTTGGTAAGTCCAAGTGTGTAGCCTTGGCAATGAAAAGTCTTGAGAATTTAACAAGTTCACTAGTCTCGTAGGCTCAGGGTCCTTGAGTCGGTGAAGGATGACATTACAAAGCCGTGCACTTGGTGCATCTGAGGGACCGTCAAACGGGGAGCAAATGGAGTGAGGCCCAAGAGAAGCAGTCTTCAAGGGTAAGAGACACGAAGGATGACATTGCGAAATCTTGTGCTTGGTACATCCGAGGGACGTAGGCCGAGGGAAGAGAGCTTCGGTGGGGAACTCCATGAGAGGATGATGTGGACTTGGCCAAGTGGCTAAGACTGAGTGTCGAATGCTCAAACATGGTGTTTGAGATTTTATCCGACGGTCAGATGCTTAAACAACTTGGTGTTTGAGATTTTACCCAATATCAGTCGATTGGTATAGGTACCAATCTACTGCTCCAAGTCGATAGCAATCGAATGGTGTTCGACTAATGTGCTTCTGGCCGAACAGTCAATTGCCAAGGGATGACAATTGACTATATACACCATCAGTCGACCACTAAGGGATGATAATCGACTGATCAAGGTGAATTCGAGCACCGAAGGTTTTCCAGTCGAATAATCGCATCGAGCACTCAACTGGTGGCTTGACCAGTCGACTGATGGTGGATCTATTGGAACTTGTCCAGTGTGGATCGAGTCGTTGTGAGACAACGGCTACAGGAGTAGTCGACTGATTGGCGCGAAATCAGCTCGATGCAGGTTATTTAAGGAGATCGAGATGGAGGATTTTGCAACAGTTTTTGGAGCGATTTTGGAGGAGAATTGTTGCTGCATTCTAAACCTTCAAGAGTAATCCAAAGCAAGCAATAAGCAAGTGATCAAAGCAAAATTTTGTAAAATATTCTTTATTTGTATTCTTATTGTCTTTGTATTTTACTTGTACTTTTGTATTATATTATTGTAATTGCTTATACAAGATTTCTCCACCTCCGACGTGTTGTCGAGAAAGAGTTTGAGTAGTGGTGTGTATATCACTCGAGCTCGTTGAGCTCACCCTGTGGAGTAGGTACCCTAAGGTTCCGAACCACATATATCATCGTGTATTGTGTGTGATTGTGTATTCATTTTCATTACTATTATTTCCGTTGCATATTAACGAATATTGTAGACAAGCACGCGACGAACGAATGATTTCCATCGTCTACGTAAAAAGGGCTATTCACCCCCTCTAGCCGACCATCGATCCTCCAATAAGTGATATTAGAGCGAGGAGCTTATCGCGGACTCATCGCCAATACGAGCACGACAAGATGGCCGACATCAACATCAAACCACCAAAATTTGAAGGAGAATTCTCTTGGTGGAAGAAACAGATGGAGGTATATTTCGAATCTGATTTCGATACAATGCTAATCATTGAAAATGATTTTGAAGTACCTAGGGGTGAAGACAACAAGATGTTAGGAAAGTCAAGATGGATCGAGGAGCAACGACAACAATTCAAGACAAACGTTAAGGTAACAATAATGCTAGTAAAATTGATACCTAACGCTATTTTGTCTAGACTAGGTGAATATGGGGATGCGAGGGAATTGTAGAGCAAGTTAGTAAAATTTCACGAAATTCTCAAACCGGTACAAGTAGAGAAGGATGTCGAGGAAGAGTGTTCATCCTCCCAAGCTCAAGACAAGGAAAGCACATCATCATCCCAAGAGCTCGTGGATTCAAAAGTTGAGAGATGCTTAACATCCGAAGTGGAGGTTAGATCACTGGAGCTAGAGGAAGAGCAAAGAGAAGTTTCAACCTCCGGGAGGGGTGAAGAATCAACTCCAACGCCTACCACTACCCTAGGTAACTCAAATGCAATTCCTAATAGTAAAGATCATATAATTTGCTTTGAGTGTAGGGAGAAAGGGCATTACAAGAGTAAGCGCCCAAAATTGACTAAGGAAAAAGCACCGACACCAAAAGTCAATCAAAAGTCAAAGGATGCCGGAGTCCTACCTAAGAAGAGCAAAGAGCACATTGTGTGCTTCAAATGCAATCAAAGGGGACACTATAGAAGGCAATGCCCTAGAGGGAGGAAGAAAGGGCAAGAAGGAGCTACACAAGTAGGAGGAGCTTCTAAAGCAAACCCTAAGGTATATTTTAATGCACCTTCTAGCTCTAGGACTAAGAAGCATACTAGAAATTATTTTAATTCACTTGCTATTGTTAATGAAAAGCATGCTAGTAGAAATAAATACTATTGCTTAGGTGCCAAGCATGTTAATTTACCTAAGGACAAACCTAGACACATTAATTCTAGAAAAATCCTACCTAAGGAGTCCATTAGGAGGATAGAAGAAAATTTAGGCATTAACCCTAAAAAGGGTAAGCACATGCCTAAGAGGAAGAGTCTTTCCCAAAAATCTAATGATAGATCAAAATTGGAAAAAATAAAATTAGAGAATGGAGCCTTGAGGTCAAGGCTTGAAAAATTGGAAAAGACCCTCAAAATTATGACAAACTCAATTATGGGGTCAAAGGATCAAAATCTAAGACCTAGGAGACAAGAACCGGTTAAGGACAAAAAAGGTTTGGATCACAAACCTAAATCTCATCACAACGTTCCATTTGATTATGGAACTAAATCTAGGTCTAGCAAAACCAAAATTAATAGGGAAGTCATCCCTAAGACTAACTATGGTAAGTGTCTAGTGGCTAAAAATTCAAGAAAATTTAAGGTAGTCACTAAGAAGGTCAAAGGGGGAGTTACCTCTAGAGTTGACCTAGGAAAGACCCGTTTGACTAAGACTTCAAAATCAAAAAGAGTCATAGGAAGGTATCTAGGGAAGTTATCCCTAAGGAATATCTAGTTAACCCAAGGAGCTCCAATAGGTATTGGGTTCCTAGGAGTGTGATCGATTCATGCTAGATGGGTTAGGGTGTGTCAACCCTAAGTGGATGGGTAGTTAATCTAACAATGGTAAAGTTGACACTTTAGGATGTGCCAATGTGTTTTGAGAAGTTTGTAAAATGATTAAATTGGCACAAATAAGTCTTAGAAGTCATGGTGTGTCATTTTGAGTTTTTGGCACACTAGGGGGATAGTTGGTATTAAGGCAAAATAGATTTAATCTTAGAAATGTCAATTTGGATTTAACACTTAGGTATTTTATACCTTTAGTATTTTATACTTGTCATGCTTTATTTGTCTTGCCATGTCATGATATCATATTTATTTTTAATCATATAAAATATCATGATTATGTTTAGGGTTCATTTTTAAATGTCATATATGCTTAAGTTTATATCATATGTCATGACATCATGATTATTGGCACATGCTTTTATTCTTGCTATCAATTATGTCATAATCATTATTCATGCATTAAATAAAATTGAGTTAAAGATTATAACATAATTTGAAGTCTCATGCATAAGGGAATCAAATAGAATTGCCTAGCATATACATGAGACCCTAATTAACCAAAACCTACATCTCACTAAAATACTTGACTTGTATGTGCTTCATATACTTAGATATAAGTGAGATGTTTAGGAAAATGAATTTAAAGGTTTTAAAACCATTTCAAAATTATTTTGAAAAATCTTGGTGAAGTCTATTTTTTGATAGCAATCACCATTGAATGAGGTGATACAAAGTAGGGCTAAACATTGAAATTTTCAATAGATTTGAACTTTGTATCAATCTCACTATTTTATGGGTAAAATATTTTTCAAATATTTTTCACCCATATTGATTGTTATAACTATTATGCATATGAATTTTCATGATTTTTCACCTTATGTATAATTACTTATGATTTTCGAAAATTCATTTCTGAAACCCTAATTTCATTTTATCGATCATTGCCATTGTTGGCTGATCGATGTGATTGATTGATGATTACTATCGAGTCATTGCCAGTCGATTTCGAGTAAACAAGATTTGTTAGGCCCATGTTCAACTGTGTTTTGGTTCCCTAATCACTCTTAACCCTAAGACATGTCTTGGAGAGCATTAAAAAGGATGAAAATCTATTGAACATGGATTAGGAGAAGTATTCAGGGTGTGTATCGAATTAAGGGAGGTGAAAGTTCAATGTTGAATCTTTTCCCTTAATTTCATTAGTTTAGTGTTCCTATTGGCTTAAGGACTCTCCAAGGACATTGTTGGTGCAATGGTCAAGGGGGAGCAAGCCTTTAGGGGGAGATATCCATCATGGAAAGATGAATGTGTATTTTTCCTCATGAGAGAAAAATTGAGGAATTGCCTCTCTTAAGTGATATGAGACTTATCACTAGAAAGATTGAAGGCATGTTTTTGTACCAAGGGGAAGATTATAAAGATCTCATTGGGATATGAGACATTGACACCCTTGAGAGGACCTTTTTGATGTATGTCAAAAAGGGGGAGAAGTTACCAATTGGGGTTAGTTAGAATTCTCATTGGGATGTGAGAATTGCCAATTGGGTGTTGGTGCAATCAGCCCAGGTCACGATTGACCAGGACTCGAGTTTGACTCGAGAGATGTTTTGATGTTTCGACAAAAACATATGACAATGTGATTGTCATGGGAAAGTCCAAGTGGAACACTTGACATTTGGGAAAGTCCAAGTCTTGAGTACTTGGCATGTAAAGTCCAAACATAGGTCTTGGCAAGGAAAAGTCCAAGCATGGGTGTTGGCAAGGAAAGTCCAAGCTTGAGTCTTAGCATTTCAGAAGTCCAAGAGATTTGATATTGGCGGCGTAAAGTCCAAGCTGGAGTCTTGGCAGCATAAGTCCAATGGTTGGTGGCGTAAAGTCCAAGCGGAGTCTTGGCGGCGTAAGTCCAATGTGCCTTGGCGGTGTAGACACCGTTAGCATGACATAGCCGATGGAAGCACCTGAAGGCTAGTGCGATGGATGAACAAGTCATGAATGACTTGGAGGGATCCGAGAGGCATGAGGCTGATAGAGGTTGCTAGAAGGCGTAGGTCTAGGCCAAGGGTGGTCTAACAAGTATGGGGGAACCATATTTGGGTTAAAACCTCATGTTTGAGGTGTGTCAGTCGACTGGTGTCATGTGGCAGTCAACTGGCTGAGTCAACTAGGGTTTGACTGCGGGAATTGGCCTAGCAGTCGACTGCCAGAGGTGGGCAGTCGACTGGTGCTCGAGTTTTGGAGCACAGAATGGAGTCTCACTCGACCGTTGTGGTCAGTAGTCGAGTGATGGCTTGATCAGTCGACTGATGGTCATAATCAGTCGACTGATGATGGATCCATTGGATTTTTCCAGCGTGGATCTAGTCATTGTCTCACGACAACAGTGGCATCAGTCGACTGATGGTCCCGAGCAGTCGATTGATCGGCGTTTTCCAGCACAGGTTGAAGCTTTAAATGGAGCTCGTGAAGGAGGAAAAAGCAATGGTTCTTTGAGGAGTTTTTGGGGCGAATTGCTGGTGTAATTCAGGGTCTCTAAGTGCCACTCAACCAACCAAACAAGCAAGCTCTCAAAGATTGATTGTAAAGTTTTCTTTGCATTTCTTTTGTTGTATTCACTTGTATTTGCTTATTGTATTTAGTATTACTATTGTAATCATTTGTACGAGGTTTCTCCACCTCCGACTTGTGTCGAGAAGGAGTGTTTACATAGTGGTGTGTTTGTGGCATCGCTAGAGCTCTTTAGAGCTCGATCCGTGGAGTAGGAACCGTTCGGTTCCAAACCACGTTAAATACTTGCGTGTTTGCGTGTTTGTATATTTGTTATTGCTTTATTATTATTATTCCACTGTGCGCTAACGAAAATTATAGATGAACACGCAAACGTATTCCATCGACGCATAGCACAACGCTATTCACCCCCCCCCCTCTAGCATTCCAATGATCCCCTACAAGTGGTATCAGAGCGAGACCGCTCTTCAAGGTTTAACAACTATGGGAGCACGCTAGAAGGTGAAGATGGAAGTTCAAGAGCAACTAGGATGGGATATCAACACACCTATCCCTTATGCTTTCTATGGACGAGAAGGCTTCAATTCTTGGAAGAGAAGAATTGAAGATTTTTTGATGATGAAGGATTTTGAGGAATGGTCCATATTAATGGAAGGATTTAAGTATCTAAGAGGACCAAAAGGTGGTTTACTCAAAAAGAAGAAATGGAGTGAAGATCAACTCCAAAGATTTGAGAAAAACAAGAAGGTAATCAATTTCATTTTTGATTTAATTCCTAATGACTTCTTGTGTAGCCTAGGTGAGTGCATGGATGCCAAGGAGCTATGGAGCGATTTGGCCAAGCTTCATGAAAATTCATCATCAATCTAAGAAAAAGAAGAAGAAGAGGAGTACTCACCCTCTCAAGCTCAAGCAAGTACATCGTCATCTAAAGAGCTTGAGGATTCGGAAGGTGATAGGGAATCAATTTCCGGATTGGTGGAAGAAGTGGAAGAAGCCTTCACTTCAAGGATTGAGGGGGAGGAGAGACCATCCACACCGGAGTCGAAGCAAAATCAAGGAGAAGCCTCAACCTCCGGGAGGGATGAGGAACCCACTCCGATCACTACCACAAATACCCTAGGTAACATAAGCAATTTAGGTTTAAATAAAAATCATATAATTTTCTTTGAGTGTAGGGAAAGTGGGCATTACAAGAGCAAATGCCCAAAGAAAGTCAAAAAGACTCCACCGACACCAAAAAGTCAAGAGAAGTCAAAGGAAATCGGAGTCCGGACAATTAAAAGCAAGAAGCACGTGGTGTGCTTCAAGTGTCACCAAGAAGGACATTATAGGAGTCAATGTTCTATGGGAAAGAAGAAGGGGTAAGCAGGAGCAACTCATGTAGGGGGAGCCAAGGCAAACCCTAAGGTAAAATTTATCAATGCACCTTCAATTTCTAATGTCAAAAAGCATGCTAGGAGTAATTTAAATAATCTTACTATTGTTCATAAGGAGCATGCTATTAGAAATAACAAATATTTTTGTTTAGGTGCTAAGAATGTTAATATTTCAAAGAAGGAGAAATTTGGGACTAATGTTCCTAGAAAAGTTTTACCTAGGGAGTCTATTAGGAAAATAGGAGAACACCTATGTCTTAATCCTAAATGGACTAGGCATATGCCTAGAGGAAATAGTAATGCCCAAAAACTTAATCAAAATTCTAAAATTGGGCAAGTAGAGATTGAAAATCAAGTCTTGAGGTCAAGGCTTGAAAAACTTGAAAAGACCCTTGCAAACATGCAGAATCAATTTAAAGGGTCAAATGGTCAAACTCCTAGGTCTAGAACTCAAAGTCAACACCTAGGACTTAAGAAACAAAAGTTAACCAAGGGCAAGAAGGTTTGGGTCACAAACCTAAGCCTAAGGTGGCTTATCATAGTGTTTCATTAGATTATGGAACACAAACTAGGTCTAGGAAGACCAAGGTCAATAGGGAAGTCATCCCTAGAGTTGACCAAGGTATGTGCCTAGTGGCTAGAGTTTCAAGGAAACCTAGGATGACCACTAAGAAGGTTGCAAGGGGAGTTACCTCTAGAGTCAACCTAGGTAAGACCACAATAACCAAGGCTAACAAGCCTAGAAGAGTCATTAGGAGGGTATCTAAGGAGGTCATCTCTAAGGAATACCTAATTAACCCTAAGAGCTCAAATAGGTTTTGGGTTCCTAAGAGTGTGATTGATTCATGCTAGTTTGGTTTAGGGTGTGCCAACCTTGATTGGATGGGTAGTAAACTTAATCATAGTAAAGGTGGCATTTTAGGATATTTTCAAGGTTATGGATACCTTAGAAATAGAATTAATATTGTGATCCTAAAAGATTTTAGGATGTGTCAATGTATTTTTGGGATTTTGAAAAATCAATTGAATTGTCACAATTTAGGATTAGAGGTCATAGTGTGTCATTTTGGATTTTTGGCACACTAGGGAGAAAAATGATAATATGGCAAAATATACTTAATTATATCAAATGACAATTAATATTAAAATTTAGGTATTATTATACCTATATATTTTATATGTCATGCTTTGTTTGTCATATAATATGTCATGACATCATGCTTATTTTTAATCATTTTATATGTCATATTCATGTTTAGGATTAAGGTTAAATGTCATGTACTTTTAGATTATATCATATGTCATGATATCATGATCATTGGTCATGCTTAATTATTGCTATCATTATGTCATGATCATTTCATGCATTTAAATTAATGAAAATTGAGTTAAAGACTTTGGCATGACTGGGAGTCTCATTCATAAGGGAATCAAGTAGGATTGACTTAAAAAATACATGAGACCATAGATTAGGATAACCAAAACCCACATCTCACATCTAAATTGACATGTATGTGTATTTACACACCCTAGATACATGTGAGATGCTAGGATATGAGTTAAATTCAAGGTGCATAGTTTTTGCATCTAGATGAACTAAAACTCATCTTTAACCAACAAGTCGATCATTGAGAAAGCTTGTGTACAAGTCATGTACATTGAGCCCAAGAAATATGATCCAAAATAAGGTTTTGAAAATATTTTAAAATCCTTTTGAAAAACCTTGGTGAATTCTATCTTTTGATAGCAATCACCATTGATGAGATTGATACAAAGTGAGCTAAGACTTTGAAGTTTTTATTCACTTTTGAATTTTGTATCAATTTTGATATTTTATGAGTAAAATATTTTTCTAACATTTTTCACCCATTGTATTGGTCATAAGTATTATACATATGAATTTTCATGATTTTTCGATATACGTATACTTATTTATGCATTTATGAAAATCAACTCTAATAACTGAAAATCGGATTTTTCGATTATCGATCAGCCCTTAATTGGCGATCGGTGATAAAAGTGTGATCGTAGTATACGAGAGAATCGACTGTCAATACTGATTTCGGGAAAACAAGATTGTTTAGCTAATTTTTAGCTATGGTAAAAGTCTCTAACCACTCCTAATCTTAGAATATGCTTTGGGAAGCATTAGAAAGGGTGAAAATCCATTGAATATGGATTAGAAGAGTTGTTTAGGGTTTGTATCAAATTTAAGGTGTCGAAAAGTTCAATGTTGAATTTCTAACCTTATTTTTGATGATTTAGAGTTCCTATTGGCTTAGGGACTTCCCAAGGATATTGTTGGTGCAATGGTCAAGGGGGAGCAAACCTTTAGGGGGAGGCATCCATCATGTGATATTTTTCCTCATGGAAAGGAAAAATGAGAATTTAAGATACCCAATTTGGAAATTGGGAGAGTGTATATGATTGCCTCTCTTGAGTGATATGAGACTTATCACTAAGAAGATAGTAGGCTTCCTAAGTATTTTTGGACCAAGGGGGAGATTGTAAGATCTCATTGGGACATGAGACATTAACCTCCTTGGAGAGATAACCTTTTTGATGTTAGTCAAAAAGGGGGAGAATATTTTGGGGGAGAAGTTAGAATTACCAATTTGGGATAATTGGTAAGGGATTTGAGTTAGTGTTCTAACTCAATGGTTTGTTTGGTTTTTGTCAAACATCAAAAAGGGAGAAATTGTTGATGCAATCGGCCCAGGTTACGATTGACCAGGGCTCGAGTTTGACTCGAGAGATGTTTCGATAAAAACATATGACAATGTGATTGTCATGGGAAAGTCCAAGTGAGACACTTGGCATTTGGGAAAGTCCAAGTCTTGAGTACTTGACATGTAAAGTCCAAGCATGGGTCTTGGAAAGGAAAAGTCCAAGCATGAGTGTTGGCAAGAAAAGTCCAAGCTTGAGTCTTGGCATTTGAGAAGTCCAAGGGGTTTGATATTGGCGACGTAAAGTCCAAGCGGGAGTCTTGGCAGCATAAGTTCAATGGTTGGCGGCGTAAAGTTTAAGCGGAGTCTTGGCGGCGTAAGTCCAATGTGCCTTGGAGGTGTAGATACCGTTAGCATGACATAGCCGATGGAAGCACCTGAAGGCTAGCGCGATGGATGAACAAGTCATTGATGACTTGGAGGGATCTAAGAGGCGTGAGGCTGATGGAGGTGGCTAGAAGGCGTAGGTCTAGGCTAAGGGTGGTCTAGCAAGTATTGGGGAACCATATTTGAGTTAAAACCTCATGTTTTAAGTCAACTAGGGCTCGATCGCGGAATTGGAGCAATCGATCGACCGCAGGTGGGCAATTAGCGATCGACTACCAATCAATCGACTGATCGTGTGATTAGTCGACTGATGCTCGGGTTTTGAAGCACAGAATGGAGTCTCACTCGACCGTTGTGGTCAGCAGTCGAGTGATGGCTTGATCAGTCGACTGATGGTCATAATCAGTCGACTGATGATGGATCCGTTGGATTTTTTCAACGTGGATCTAGTCGTTGTCTCACGACAACAGTGACATCAGTCGACTGATGGTCTCGAGCCATCGACTGATCAGCGTTTTCCAGCACAGGTTGAAGCTTTAAATGGAGCTCGTGAAGGAGGAAAAAGCAATGGTTCTTTGAGGAGTTTTTGGGGCGAATTGCTGGTGTAATTCAGGGTCTCCAAGTGCCACTCAGCCAACCAAACAAGCAAGCTCTCAAAAGATCAATTGTAAAATTTTCCTTGCATTTCTTTTGTTATATTTACTTGTATTTGCTTGTTGTATTTAGTATTACTGTTGTAATCATTTATACGAGGTTTCTCCACCTCCGACTTGTGTCGAGAAGGAGTGTTTGCATAGTGGTGTGTTTGTGGCATCGCTAGAGCTCTTTAGAGCTCGATCCATGGAGTAGGAACCGTTCGGTTCCGAACCACGTTAAATACTTGTGTGTTTGTGTGTTTGTATATTCGTTATTGCTTTATTATTATTATTATTATTCCGCTGTGTGCTAACGAAAATTGTAGACGAACACGCAAACGTATTCTATCGACGTATAGCACAACGTTATTCACCCCCCCCTCTAGCGTTCCAACGATCCCCTACATTGGGGATAATTGGAAGACTTGAGTTTGAAGTTTTGTCAAACATCAAAAAGGGGGAGATTGTTGGTGCAATTGACCCACGTCACGATTGACCAGACTCGAGTTTGACTCGAACTATATTTTGATGTTAGACAAAACGTATGACATGGGATTGTCATGGAAAGTCCAACATGGGTTGGCCACTTAAATTCAAGTGTGTAGCCTTAGTGGTGAAAAGTCCAAGCATGGGGCTTGGTGTTGATAAGTCCAAGTGTGTAGCCTTGGCAATGAGAAGTCTTGAGGACTTGACAAGTTCACTAGTCTCGTAGGCTCGGGCTCCTTGAGTTAGTGAAGGATGACATTGCAAAATCGTGCGCTTGGTGCATCTGAGGGACCGCCGGATGGGGAGCGAATGGAGTGAGGCCCAAGGGAAGCAGACTTCAAGGGCAAGAGACGCGAAGGATGACATTGCGAAGTCGTGTGCTTGGTGCATTCGAGGGACGTAGGCTGAGGGAAGAGAGCTTCGGTAGGGAACTCCATGAGAGGATGAGGTGGACTTAGCCAAGTGGCTAAGACTGAGTATTGGATACTCAAACATGGTGTTTGAGGTTTTATCCGACAGTTGGATGCTCAAACAACTTGGTGTTTGAGGTTTTACCTGACATCACCATCGTAGTATAGGTACCGATCATTGCTCCAAGTCGATGATCGGTGTGTTTGATTGATGTGCTTTTAGTAGAACGATCATTGCCATGGGATGACAATCGACTGTAGACACCATTAGTCGACTGCCAAGGGATGACAGTCGACTGATCAAGGTGAATTCAAGCACAAAAAGTTTTCCAATCGAGTGATTGCATCAAGCACTCGACTGGTGGCTTGACCAGTCGACTGATGGGCATGATCAGTCGACTGATGGTGGATCCGTTAGAACTTATCCAGCGTGGATCGAGTCGTTATGAGACAACGACTATAGGAGCAGTCGACTAATGGTCACGATCAGTCGACTGATTAGCGCAAAATCAACTCGATGCAGGTTATTTAAGGAGCATGAGATGGAGGATTTTGCAACAGTTTTTGGGGCAATTTTGGAGGGGAATTGCTGCTACATTCCATACCTTCAAAAGCAATCCAAAGTAAGCAACAAGCAAGTGATCAAAATAAAGTTTTGTAAAGTGTTCTTTACTTGTATTCTTATTGTCTCTGTATTTTGCTTGTAATTTTATATTACATTGTTGTAATTGCTTATACGAGGTTTCTCCACCTCCGACGTGTTGTTGAGGAGTTTGAGTAGTGGTGTGTACATCACTCGAGCTCGTTGAGCTCACCCCGTGGAGTAGAAACCCTAAGGTTCCGAACCACGTATATCGTCGTGTATTGTGTGTGCTTGTGTATTCGTTTTCATTACTATTATTTCCGCTGCATATTAACGAATATTGTAAACAAGCATGCGACGAACGAACGAACGATTCCCATCGTCTACGCAAAAAGGGCTATTCACCCCCTCTAGTCGGTCACTGATCCTCCAACAAAGAATGTAAGAGAGATAATTTGATATGTAAACAATTTACATATTAAGCTCTCACTCACTTTTCGAATTCAAGAGCCCTTACTTTGAATTCGGAAGATCATAGGTTTTCTTCGAGTGGGTTGATATCCACTATAGATAAGAACAACCTTGACATTATGCCAATAAGCTATTCTTCGCTATAGTAGTAGGTATCAAGTATACCGATTACATATCGCATATATGTAACTATCATATTATGCTATCAACTATTTGAATGTTCGCATAAACATCGGATTGTTAACACATTAACAAGTATACATCAAATGTATATCACCCGACTTCACTTCTATCCACATTGACCTTGGCGTGAGGTCAACAAGTCGATACTTCAAGTTAAAGCCAACCCGTTAATCAGGAGATCGTATCTCTATGGTTCGAACATATCTAAGTTCAGGTTGAGCTTGATGTGAGCCAACAACTCAAACAAGAAATTAGACTCTGGTTCTTACCGTATTAACGGTAGGTGTAAACTTTAAAATTTATATAAGAGTTTAGGTCTCATCCTCATGCATATGTTCTACCTATATGACATTGTACGCATGATATATATGATGACATGTCACAACACATGTATGACAAAATACATCTAATCATGGCATACTACATGACATGTGATATGATATGATTATGTCATAATTGTCATTATATTATTTTGGAATAAAAATATGATTAGAAATTTGACTTCTATAGATCAACATTTCTTGATTAAATTAGGAAACAATTTTCAAATTTAATATCATATTTTTTCTAGGGAAAAATATTAAAGATAAAATATATTTTAGAATCTAGATTTCATAAATCATGATTCTTTAATTAAATAAGGATTTAAATCCGAATTTAATATTATATTTTATTTAGGTAATATATTAGAAATTAAATATGATTTAGAATTTTTATTTCCATAAATCATAATTCTCTAATTAAATAAGGAATTAATTTTGAATTTAATTTAATATTTTATTTGGTAAATATTTTCAAAAATAAAATATGTTATAGAATATTGATTTCCATAAATCAAAATTCCAAAATTAAATTAGAAAAAAAAATTCTAATTTAATCACATGCTTTATTTAAGGAAACAAATACCTATTAAGAAAATCCAATTAATTAGGAAACAATTTCCAAATTAATCTTTCTTGATCAAATATTTTCAAAAATATAATTTCCTAAATTACGGAATTTTCATATTTGAAATTTTCCTAATAAATTAGGAAACTTTCAAAAAATAGAAAATTTTCCAAAATATGAAATTTTCAAAATAATTCTATGCCTAACTACGACTTCGTAAAATCTATTTTACGAATATATTGAAGCACGGTCTGGCTCTGATACCACTTGTTGAGTTGTAGCTGACGTGTACGTAAATGTGTTTTTGTCGTTTTATAAACGAACACAGCGGAATAAAATATAATAATTTTCTAAATTATTACAACACTCACATCCATGCATGCAAGATTACAATACGTGCGAACATATTTGTCAAATAAAATTTTACATTAAATTAAGAATAAAACCAATTTTATCCTAGGTATACCTTTCGGATGATGTTGAGTCGGAAAAGCATCAACCGTACAACGCTCGCGGAGCTTCATCTCTACTTGTGTCCACGCCGAATCTTCGGAGGGACGACTTCTCTAAGCCACGAGTTTGACATTCTTTTCGCTATTAGACGAAGCAAGAATGTCAGGTGATCAGAGAGCAAGAAAGTAGACCCAACAAAATAGGAAACAACTCTTGTTTCTTTGGTGGTCGGTGGCAAGCTCCAAAACCCAACTCTCCTAAGTTCGGCCAAGAGCACAAATAAAGAAACCTTTGTTCCAAGCCTTAGCCAAAGTTCCCCACTCCCTTGGGGAGGAGTTGACCGGACCTAAAGCAAGAGATGGACTTGCTAGGGCCGACGACAAAGAGAACCCCAACAACTCTTGTTGGTGGCAAGAAGAGGAAGGAGAAGGAGTAGGCGACAAGGAGGAAGAGAAGGGGATTGAGCACGACCATTAATTAGGTTTTAGCCTTTATAACTATTTATATAGGCTCTAAACCTAATGGGTTATGGGTTAGTGGATCAAATCCATAAGTTCATAACCATTAAGGTTTAATCTCATCCATTAAACCCTAATGGGGTCCTTAACTAAAAAAAGACTCATTTAATTAAAACCAAACGGGCTTGGTTTATAATTAAACCTCTTAATGCCCAACCCGTCTTCATAAAACGTGCTCCTTTCGCATTTTCGACTTGTCATATTTGTCATGTGTTTGGTCCAACCAAACTCGATCTCTCTCAATCTTGAGAATTCAATTCTCAAACTCGTCTTTAAGTCTCTTCGAAAGATTCGTTATGCATGTGACCTTATAGGTTCTCGATTTATGTTGGTCACCCATAATTAATCATTAATTATGAAATGATTATGAGTGGCACATAGTAGTACGTCATGATCCCCAATTAATCGAAAATCGACGGTTGATCTTGGAACCATTTCCGAACCCTTTAGCAACTACAATGAATCGTGCATTATTCCTTTCACTCCTCTTATACCCACTTGGTTCAGGACATGATATATTGTGTCAGCCCCCACTAGACTGACTACGTCACACCTAGCCCAAGTAATACTTTCTCGTCCAATAGATTCTAATTACTTCAACATGTATCCAAGAGTATCATACTCTTCACATGCAATGCTTTGGACAAAGACTTTGAGTAACAATCTGACAAGTGACCATAGGGTATACATCACCACGCAAGGAGCGGTGAATCCTTTGTTGGCTATTGAATCACCTTCAGACACTTCAACTTATACCCAATCATCCCGTACCCACACCTCCGTAGAGATGTATCGACTAAGATGTCAAAGTATAAGTCTCCATGATCAAGATGACTTGAATACCTCAAGTCGAAGGAAACTCGCATTCGAGATGCAGTAAGAGCTTAATTGACATATATGTATTGAACCATGTGAAGTCTTACAGCAGGTCACTACAATAAACTAGTTACCCATAACCAACATCTACATTTAACTCTCGACATCACAATATCACCATCCAGTGAGAAACAACTGCTTGGATAAACCAAGGAGTATAGCCCATGCTAGTCTCACAAAATCAATAATGCCCGAACTCATCAATTCATCGACTAGAAAATATTTCAATGCTTCATAATTACACATGTAGAGATACTCACTAGTTGTGATCCAATCATAAATTTTCTCATGCTATGAATCATATTGTGGATATTCAGTAAATGAGTTTAAGATTCAATCAAACACATATGAGATGTGCACTCAAATAGTGAATATTTATTTATCAAATAAATAACATAAGACGATTGTCATAGGACACCTCTCAAACATAACAAAAACATTGAAAGGTTTTAATGCTTTTAAACTTTATATCAATATTTCAAAATAATGAATATTTAATTTAGAATTAGTTTTCACCCATATTATTTGACATAAATATTATACGTATGAAATTTCAAATTTTTTAAAAAAATATATAATTACTTATGAATTTTCAAATCTCAATTCTGAAAATTTGATTTTTGCAAATGTAGAAATCAGTCGACTGCTGCATGGAATAGTCGATTGGTCGTGGTTCAGTCGATTGATATCTGATTTCAGTCGACTGATGTGTTTAATTTTGACTGAACAAGATTTGTTTAGCTCTTTGTCAGCACCCCTAGGTACCCTAACTGCTCATAACCCTCTGGTATACTTGGATAAGCATTGGAAGAGTGAGAATTTTAGTGAAACTGAATAGGAGAGTTTATTAGGGTGGAGTATCAAAGTTTAAGGGAGGTTAAAGTTTAAGTTTGAACTTTGACCCTTATTTTTGATGATTTAGATTTCCTATAGGCTTAGAAACTCTCCAACAACATTGTTGGTGTAATGGTTAAGAGAGAGCAAGTCTTTAGGAGGAGTTTAATCATCAAGGGATGATGAATATTTTTTTTTATGGGAGAGAATGAGGATTGTCTCTCACTCAGTGATAGAGATTGTATCACTAAGGAGATTAAAGACATTTTGGATGATTTTGAACTAAGGGGGAGAATGTTAGATCTCATTTAGAGATAAGACATTAAAAACTTTGGTATACTTTTTGATGTTTGTCAAAGGGGAAGAAGTGAGGGTTTAAGTCAGGTAAACTTTTATTATGCTTGGGCATAAGAAGAGTTAGTTGGGCTTATGGGTTAGCCTAACTTAAACGTATTGTCAAACATAAAAAAGGGAGAGATTGTTAGTGTAATTAGTCTAGGTCACGATTGACTAGACTCGAGTAGTATTTTGATGTTTCCCAATATGGTTTGACTATATATTGACCATATGACTAGTAGATGATTGAGATATCTAAGGTCATATGGGAGAAATTGTGATGAGAAGATTGTTAGAGCAATCTGCCTTGGGTCAAGATTAATCAAACTCGAGTGAGATTCGAGTAGAAGTCCAAGTATGAATATTTGACAAGGAGAAATCCAAGTATGGATACTTGACATAGAGAAGTTCAAGATTGGAGTCTTGGCAATGGAGAAGTCTAAGTATGAATACTTGGTGATGAAAAGTCTAAGGGTGAAGTATTGGCAAGGGAAAGTCCAAATATGAATACTTGACAATTGAAAAGTCCAAGGGTGTAGTCTTGACATTGAAAGTCCAAATATGAATATTTAACAAAGGAAAAGACCAAGGGTGTAGTCTTGATCGTATAAGTCTAAGTGTGTAGTCTTGGCGCGCGTAAGATTCGGTAGCATGACTAGGTCGACAGAAGCATTTAAAGGCTAAGGTCAATGGTGAGGAGTCGTAGACTCGAACCAAGGGTTTGAGACTGATGGAAGTGACTAGAAGGCTTAGGTCTAGGCTTAAGGGTGAGTGTCAAGTATGAGAGGATCATACTTGGGTTAAACCTCAGTATCAACTGATCGCTTTAGCCAGTCGATTGTTCGAGTGTTTGACACTCGAAGGCTCAATTGACTCGGAGCAGTCGATTGAGATTATGGACCAATCAACTAGTAAGTAGTCGACTGTAACTCGACTGTTGTTGTGGCCACTGGCAGTTGACTGCCATTGATAGGCAGTCGAATGACCTTGAGCAATCAACTGATAGGGCATAGTAGTTGACTGGTCATAAGTGGCTAGAGCACAAAAGGTCTCGTAGTTGACTAGAGGATCGACTACGGCTTCTGATCATTGATTGATAAAGCGTCATTGCTAGGGTATCCGTTAGACGAAAGTCTATGTGGATTACTTCATTGTGAGACAATGGATAAGGAAGTAGTTGACTGGGTCTTTTGGCAATCGATTGCCAGATGGAAATCTAACCCAATGCAGATTATAAAAGGAAGCTGCAATGGAGGATTTCAGAAACAATTTTTGAGAGATTTTGAGGGGGAAGTGTTATTGCATTCCAGACCTTCAAGATTCATCCAAGCAACCAACAAGATCAAGCAAAGTTCTCTTCATTTGTAAAGTGTTTTTGTATTTGTATTTCTTCTTTACATTGTATTTACTTGTATTGTTATAAATTCTTATACGAGGTTTCTCCACTTCCGTCGTATTATCGAGAAGGAGAGATTTTAGTGAGGATAGATCGCTAAGCGTCGTCGTGGAGTAGGAAACGTAAGTTTCGAATCACATAAAATCTCTTTGTTGTGATTGTGTGTATTTTTGACTTATGTATTTCGTATTCAGCTGCTAATATCTTTGTAGAGACAAATACGCAATCAAAATGTGAATCGAACAAAATTATTCATCCTCTTCTAACACATCAAATCTGTCCTAATACCTCGTTCATTTAATTGACTTTGATATTATTGAATGAACATAAATAAAATTTCACCGAGTTGAATACCAAATTTGTTCACGAGTATTCGATTCGTTTACAACTCTAAAGACCAAATCTCTTTTCTCCTTGCTCATTTTTTTTATACAATATATTAGAAAAAATAATATTTCGATGGAACTGCATTTTTCGTCATATTAGGAAATAAACTCAGACAATTTTTTTCTTGATATTATATATTTATTTTATTTTATTTCCTCCCCAATATCTTTATCTTTCACTGCGTATACGACGGTCCGGTCCATCCAGCCGTTGGCTCATCTGATAAGTGGCAATCGCTTTAGATCGCCATCCACAGATCTCATCGGACGGCCAATATTTGATGCCATGTGATTGTCGTCTCCTTTTTGCCTCCCCCACTCACGGACACTGGCGTTGACTTGACAAGGCCCATCCCGCCGTCCGTTGGACGAAGCGACGAAGCTTCCCGTCCATCTCAAAGCTCCCAGTCGTGCTCCTTGAGGCCGCGTGTCCGCCATTGATCGGCTGGTCCGCCGGGACGCCACGATGTCCTCCCTTAGTTGGCAGCCCGCAGTGGTTGGGTCGATCCGATTGGCCAATTGAATCGACGGACCACATTTCGACCAATGAAATAACGAGCTTGGAAGTTTGGGGGGAGGCCTGCGACACCGAACGACGTCCGTAGATGGCACTTTTAGAAACCTTTTCATCAAGGCGCAGTATAGGGCAACACTGAAGGATACCCACGGAATATCTACCTTACTACTGGTGGAAGTTGAAGGGACCCGCGAGGGGCTATCTGGGTACGACAGTAAGCTGAGTCAGGGAAAGCGGATAACAAAAAGTGTTTTAGGCCACGGGAGCCCGTGGAATGTGGGCCCAGCGTCACCTCATCGTCTCATCCTCCTTTTGCTCCGTCTGTGTTTTTGGTCCCTTCGATTCTCAATTGCGGCTTGAGCTCTCTCCAGTCCTCTCCTTGCTTCTCTCCTATTGTCCTATCTGAAATTCTTCTCGTGAGCGAATTCGATATCGCATCCTTCTTCTTCTTCCGCTGGGGCTTGCATCCTGTCGCTGGTTGACTTCCATGTCATGGAAGAGGTAAAAAAAAAAAAAAATTGAGATGTTTTCTTCCGATGGGATCCCGCATGAGTTGTAGCTGCCTTTTATTCTTTATTTATGATTTTGTCATACGGAGTTGGATTCTGTAGCTGGCTTTGTGGAAGCTGTGTGTGTGTGTGTTTTTTAAAAACCAGTTCGATGTGTCGAAATCCATGATTTTTTTTTTAGTTTTTTGATTTGATACTGTACTACCTGCACGTTCCTTTCTATCTTTTTTTATTACTATTATTTTTGTTTTCGTAATAAGCGTAAACAACGGAATTTTGATGCAAGATTAACGGATGGATGGTAACAAAATCCATCTTTGAGCATTTTTCTTGTTTGTTTAATGTTTGAATTACTTTTGTATATTTGTTTGGTTTCCTCGTTTTTACGGAGTCCGAATTTGGATAAAATACTACCTATTCAGATTCTTTTGCTTCCAAAATTGAGCTATTCGAAACGTGCTTGCTGTCGAACTGATTCATATGGCTGTTTGGCTTTGGTCCTTTTGTCTTTTGGTTTATGTGTTAGCTGGGATAGTGTTCGTGCCTAGTGTTTTTCAAGATTTTGGACAATGGAATCTATAAGATTCCACCGTGTCGAAGTTAACTGGAGTTCCTATTGAATCTTAACCTGTTTTAATTGTATTATTATTGGGAATTTATTAGTTGCCTAAAATTTTACTAAGATACAAATGTTGACGACATTCCGTACTTTAACAGATTTTGGGGTCTGGTTTTGGTCTTGCCTCTTTCTTTTTATCATGAACTCTGTTTTACTGATGTACTAGTTAAGCATGCTACCCGACCTTGCTAAAACTATGTTTCTTGACAAATTTGAGGAAGATTTAATCTTAGTTTGTTGTACCTTACACATACCCAATTTTACTTTTCAAGTTCTTTTAGTGCACCAGCTAAAACTTGGGGCATGCTGTCAATGTGGACATGATGGAACTTTTACTCGGAGCAGAAGAACAGTCTTGTTAAAACTACCAAGAACACATTACTTTTGGTTGCTTTTAGCTGAGTCTGCAGAACCATGAATCATCTTTGTAATTATTGTGGGGAACAAAGATCCATAGTCTACTGTAGGTCTGATACTGCTTCTTTGTGTTTGTTCTGTGACCGGAATGTCCATTCTGCAAATGCTCTTTCTCGGCGCCACTCACGCACACTTGTGTGTGGAAGATGCAATGAACAACCTGCCGTTATCAGGTGCATTGAAGAAAGTGTTGCACTTTGCCAAAATTGTGATTGGAATGGGCATGGCGGATCAGCAGTGGCTTCGGGGCACAAACGACAGACGATAAACTGTTACTCGGGCTGCCCTTCTCCTGCTGAACTTTCAAGAATGTGGCCATTTTTTCAGAACTCATCTTCCATGGTTCAGTCTGATTGGGAGCAGGGACTAAGCTTGATGAACATCAATGACAATAGCGTCAGTGATTGTTGGGAACCTTCTGGAAGCAACAGTAACATAGAAACTTCATTTGCAGAGGAAGCAAAAGATCTAGATGCTGCCGATAAGTTAAATCCATGGATTGGATCATCTTCAGGGTCTGTATTATGTCCATTGCCATCTAATGCTGATCAGACAGCTGGTTCATTAGATTCGTCAATTCCAAAGGTACTTCTCAAATTATTTGAGTTGCCAAGACTGTTGCTTCTTAAAAATAAAAAAATAAAAAATAAATAAATAAACAGAAGAAATTTTGTACTACCTATTACCAAGTATAACTTCAAAATTTTCGTTCCATACTTCCTGTCACTAACGTCTCTAAATTCATGTGCATGATCTATCTATCTATCCCTCTTCCTGTCTGTCTGTCTGTTTATCTATATATTCTATATATTCACTTTGGAAGTTGATATTAACAGTCCATTGTTTCTGTGCAGCAGCATATACTGCTTCTTCCTCAAATGTTTTTCTCACTTCTACTAAGGACTGATTTGTGAAACTTACTGGAAAATACATGGAAAAAAGAGAAAAGATTCAACCTATCGTATTCTTGCCCTTGTCATTGTGACGTTTGAACGAAAATTAGAATTTATCATGGTTACATAATTGTCTCTAATTCAGTGAAATAATTGTTGCAGGACTCTCATTTGAGTTCATCTTCATATTCTATGCGTTGTTAACTAAACAACCAGCTTGTGGACCTAAAACCACTACAATTTTCATAGAAATTAATTTATACTTCAAAAACTGTGCACTTTTATTAATGCAGAACAAATTACGCACTTATAAACTGAAAAATTTAGCTTCATTTTTTATGCTAAGTCCTAATTTTTGTTTGATCCATTTGCAGCTAGGTTGTTCAGGGACTAAAGAGTTTGAATTCAGCAAAGATGGTTTCTATGAGCATTTCAATGTAGATGATGCTGGCTTGACGTTTGAAAACTATGAAGAACTTTTTAGTGCATCTCATAGCCAAACAAGTCATCTTTTCGATGATGATGGTGGAATCGATAGCTTTTTTGATGTTAGGGAGGCTTCCGTTGCTAATTCTGGCTGCCAGGATCTGGCTGGACAGGCACATCTGGTTAGTTTTTATGTTTCTATATAAGGTTCAGTTATTATGGTAGCTTCTGTGTATCCATCTTGCACAATCTATCAGCTCATAGCTCATGCTAATTCAATGGTAATAATTCCCTACTAAAAGAATAACAATAATTGTATTATGAGTATGCTAAGTAGGATTCCTTTGAATAAAGTCATGGATTAAATAACAAGGTGCATAAATCAAATGAGACAATTAAGGCGAGCAATTTTAATAATATAGTGGTGCACATAAAGTATCACAAGCATAACCATAGAACACGAATTTCATAGATCTAAAAGACATCACAATTAAGAGTATAATCGTTGGAATTTGAATGGAAATTATGGAAATGTGAAGGAAGGATGGAGAAGACGTTCTGTCATCCTTCCAAACTTGTTGATTGGTAAAACGAAAAGATGGGGAAGACGTTCCACCCTCTTTCGCATCAAACCGTGGAAAGTTCGCATTAAAACTCTGACATAAATGGTTAAAAATTAATGAATTAATGGTAGATTAGTTGAATCAAGGCAGCATTATGGCTGACCTTTCGATTCACGTAGATTAAACGAATCAAAGCGACATTATGATTGACCTTTCGATTCCACCATTAATAGGTCTCCTCTATAAAAGGAGACAGGATTGTGAACTCAAGAAGAGAAGAAGATTGCTCTTTATTTCCAACCCCACAGTGATAGCGTTCAAGTGTACGTTCGGTTCGCCGAGGACTGCTTGTGCTTGTTGGAGTCTGCGGTTTTGCCGTTATATCCTGGGAAATAGATGTTAGGATGTATACTGAAAGTCTATCTTTTGTATGAACATCTTTATTTTGAAATAAGAATCACATGATCATTGTTTGCATACTTTTATAGTTATGCTTATTGTCTAATACATTACATTGTAGATAACATGGTGTGTGGTGTCACACGGGAGATCATATTATCGGCTCCTTGTAAAGTATAAGTAAAGGCTCACAACTGAGATGACTTTGGACAAACCATTGGAATGGTTGTAGTGTGATTTGGTATTGGTTTGTCTTGACCATAGAATCACACTAGTGCACTTTGTGTGTATTTAGCAGGACCGACTTAGAGGTGATTCGATTTATTACTGACTACATAATCGAATCGGACCTCAGATATTATATTGTATATACTCTTAATCCCGATATAATAACGGGCACATATACTTAGTATTCATTTCTTTGATTTACCAATGGGCGAGATTTATAGATTAAATCGATAGGCTCGGTAAGTTGAAAAATGGTATTATTTATATGGTGTGCCGTTGATTATAGAAGGAAACCGTGTCCTATATATTAGGATTATGATGTCCCCTTGAGGAGCTCATAAGGTTCATCATGTAAACCCTGCAAGTGGACTTGGTCCGGCATGATGAAAAGGTTGAGTGGTACTACTCATGGAGTTAGATGTTGATTAATTAATGGTCAGTAAATTAATTAATCGACGGACATTCGAGATCTTAAACACGGGGAGAAAATGTACATATAATATATGGAGCTCATATTAACTTATGGGGGTTGGTGAAGTAGATCAATGATAATCCTTTAGTGGATTGAATTATCATTAATGGATCGGACTTTATGTGGGCTTGATCCATGGGTGGCCAAGATCCAACTCCTCCTCATAGTCCCTAATGTAGCCTATTAACACCTCATGAAGCTTAGATCCAATGGATAGAAACAAAACTCTAGATCCAAAGGTAGAGATTAAATCTCTAAGATCCGACGGTTGAGATTAAATCTCTAGATCCGACGATTGAGATTAAATCCCTAGAACCAATGGAGGAGATTAAATCATGGTTTATCCCTAACTCTATAAAAGGAGGGCAAGGGGTGGGCGGCAAGAGAGGAATCCTAATTGAGATAGGATTAGGGTTTGGAGGCTTAGGGTTTTGGAGGCTTGGGCGACACCAAATAAGGAAGTATTTTCCTTTCTTCTTCTTCCTTTAAGGTGGCCGGCGTCCAGCAGCTTTTCCAGCCTTTTCCAGCCATTGGCCGGCGGCCAAAGACCCTCTTCTCCTTCTCCTTGGGTGGTGGAAATAAGACTTAGGGCTTTCCCTTGGTGTCTTGGCCGGTTTCCATCATCATCTCCTCCTCCTTGTTGGCCGGCGGCAAGGATTCTCCTTGTTGCTTGTTGGTTGGCTATAGGAAGGAGAAGAGCCTTGTTTCTATTCTTCCTCTTGCTCGGAACGAGCAAGGAAGGAAGATTAACGATCTAGGAGCTTCATCTTTTGATAGATCATCGCCCACACGACGTCCGAAAGGAGAAAGGTCATACATTAGAAGATCGAGAGGTATATCGATTCTTCATTCTCTTTTGTAACATGTTTGTTTTTGTTTTTCAATTATGAGCATGTAATATTCTGTTTGTGGCTAAATAATACTCGGATCCCGATCATAAATACAAAAGTCGGCGATCCGTACATCGTCTATTCCGCGGCTACTCGTAGAATAGAGGATGGTCGCTTAAACAACGAGTTTGTTCAAGTGACCTCTCTAAACGAATAGCACGACGATGACTTGATTGTTTGGGCAATCCCTTTTGTCTAGGATTAAATTTTTTTATCCGGGGACATCGATGGGATCGCCATGAACAAACAACCAAGGTGAAGTGGGAAGCGAAGTTTCTCCTCACGGACTTGATAAGAAAAAACCTTCAATAGACGTCCTGCTAAACCTCGCAAGCACCCTATCGGAGGAGGATGAATCTGTTTTAAGGAACTGTATAAACACAAGTCTCGGCAGTTCTTTACTTGGTGTTCATCACTTCTGTCTCCCAGCTCTGTAATCCACTCGGGAGCTCTATTCTGTAATCCACTCGGGAGCTCTATTCTGCAATCCACTCGGGAGTTCTACTCTGTAATCGACTCGGGAGCTTTACTCTGTGATCCACTCGGGAGCTCTACTCTACAATCCACTCGAGAGCTCTGCTCTGATCCACTCAGAGGGCTCTGCTCTCTGATACACTCGGGAGCTCGGCTTTGCTCTCGACTCACGAAGCTTCAGCAAGGGCTCGACTCGCACTGACTCTGCAGTTCCACTTTGGAGTTTAGTTCTGCGCTCAGCTCTTCACTCAACTCTGAAGCTTCACTCGGGAGCTCAACTTTGCACTCAACTCTGCAGCTCCACTCGGGAGCTCAACTTTGCACTCAGCTCTGCCCTAAAATCAGCAAGGCAACGTCTCCACGGCAGTCTCCCAAATTCGGTAACTTGCAACAGGGAGACTTTTGACCCGACTCGACGGTCTCGATTCGAAGAAATTATTCTTGATTGAGGACACAAAGGAAGTGGTCAACTCAACAAACAAGTCCGATTAGTTTTCGGACTTTCCTGTGTATTTCCTCCAGGAAAGATATACTTACTCTTCCAACAAACTTAAAACTGATTCGGTCTGTTGAGATGGCCACAACGCAAGAGGTTGAGGTGCAACAGACTCAATGTGCGATGGCTCCCTCCGCCCCGATTGGTAGCGTTCCAATCAATCATGGGGAAAAACCAGAGAAGTTCACGGGGTTAAACTTCAAGCGGTGGCAGCAGAAGATGCTCTTCTACCTGACCACGCTAAATCTGGCTCAATTCTTGATCGAGGATCCTCCCAATGTACCTAAGGGTACAAGTGATGCCCAAACCTTCAATATTGTGGAGGCATGAAATCACTCGGAGTTTCTGTGTAGAAACTACATTCTCAACTGCCTTGCCGACTCGCTGTACGTTGTGTATAGCATGAAGAAAACGACTAAGGAGTTGTGGGAGTCCTCGGACAAGAAGTACAAGACAGAGAATGTTGGTGCCAAGAAGTGCATCGTGGGTCGATTCCTGGACTACAAGATGGTTGACTCTAAGATGGTGATCAGCCAAGTTCAGGAGTTTCAGGTGATTCTGCATGAGATTCACTTGGAAGGTATGGTTCTGAGTGAAACTTTCCAAGTGACTGCGATCATAGAAAAACTACCACCTGGCTGGAAAGACTTCAAGAACTATCTAAAGCAGAAGCGGAAGGAGATGAATGTGGAAGAACTCATTGTTCGTCTTCGAATCGAGGAAGACAACAAGAGTTCAGAGAGGAATATGTTATCTCAGGCAACTGTGAAAGTCAACGTTGTCGAGCATGGTCAAAGCTCGAAACGAAAGAATTTCAAGTCTTCCAAGATGAAACCCAAATGAGGGGTCAATAAAAAGAAGTTCACTAGAAAGTGCTTCAATTATGACAAAGTCGGTCACAAATCTTCGAAGTGCAGAAAGCCGAAGAAAAATCCAGAGGCCAACCTGAACGAGGGGCTAGAGGAGGATGATCTTTGTGCGGTGATCTCCGAGCTGAACCTAGTGGGTTCAAACCCTCGGCAATGGTGGTTGGATACCGATGCCACCAGACATGTGTCCTGCAATAAGGAGCTACTCCACAACTTTGAAGAAGTCAATGGAGAGAAGCTGTATACGGGGAACTCGGCAACTTCGAACATTATGGGCCAAGGAAAAGTGATGTTGAAGATGACCTCGGGCAATGAGCTCACTCTGAACAATGTGTTATATGTTCCGGAGGTTCGAAAGAATCTAGTGTCCGGATCATTGTTAAGTAAGCATGGCTTCCACATTGTCTTAGAGTCGAACAGAGTTATACTATCCAAAAATGGAATGTTTATAGGGAAGGGCTATGTAACTGATGGGCTGTTTAAACTAAGTGTAATGGTCATTACGTCCAAAGTTAATAAAGTTGAAAACTCTTCCACTTATATGCTTGAGTCTTCGTGTTTATGGCATGGTAGACTAGGACATGTTAACTACAATGTGTTGCGTAGATTGATTAACATGCGAAGCATACCTACATTCCACCTTGACCAGAAACATAAGTGTGAGACTTGTGTTGAAGCAAAATTGACAAGGTCACCCTTTCAACAAGTTCAAAGAAGCACTGAGCCACTCGGCCTAATCCACACCAACGTGTGTGCCCTAAAAGGGACACCGACACGAGGTGGGAATAAATATTTCATTACTTTTGTTGATGATAACACAAAATATTGTTTTGTGTATCTTCTCAAAAGTAAGGATGAAGCTATAGAGAAATTTATTCTTTATAAGAATGAGGTTGAAAACCAACTTAATAGAAAGATTAAGGTGGTTCGGAGTGACCGAGGCGGTGAATATATATCACCATTTGCAGATTTGTGTGCTGAACATGGTATCAGACACGAAACAACGGCTCCCTACTCGCCTCAGCAAAATGGGGACGCTGAGCGAAAGAATCGTTCTCTGAAAGAGATGATGAATGCTTTACTATTAAGTTCTGACCTACCAGAGCACTTGTGGGGGGAAGATGTGTTAACAACTAATTACCTTTTGAATAAGGTGACCCGAAAGAAAATAGATAAGAGCTCTTATGAGTTGTGAAATGGTAGACAATCATCCTACAAATACTTGTGAGTAGGGGGGTGTCTGGCCAAAGTCTTGGTGTCGGATCCGAAAAAGGATCAAGATCAGACCAAAAACTGTTAACTGCATATTTATTGGATATGCACATAATAGCAGTGCCTATAGATTTCTTGTGATTGAATCTCAAATTCCCGAGATACAATAGAACTTGATTATTGAATCGAGAAATGCCTTATTCTTTGAGCACGTGCTTCCGTTTAAGACCCGAGAGGATGCTAGCTCTTCTAAACGGGTATACGAAAGACAAGAGCAAGAAGAAATGGATGAACCAATTGAGGGTGAGCTCAGACAGAGTAAGAGACCTCGGGTGGAGAAATCCTTTGGATCGGATTTTATCACTTTCATGGTGGAAAGTGATCCCCAGAGTTACTCAGAAGCGGTAAACTCGTCTGATGGATCTCAATGGAAAGAGGCAATTGCATCTGAGATTTTATCAATCTTGCAAAATCATACTTGGAAACTAATGGATCTTCCTTCCGGAAGTAAGACACTAGGTTGCAAGTGAATTTTCAAGAAGAAAATGAAATTAGAAGGCACGATAGAAAGGTTCAAGGCAAGGTTGGTAATTAAGGGTTACCGACAACGTGACGACCTGAACTATTTTAATACCTATACTCCGGTATCAAGAATAACATCCATTAGGGTGTTACTAGCGATTGTCACTCTGTGGAATCTAGAAGTACATCAAATGGATGTAAAAACTGTCTTTCTAAATGGGGATTTAGAAGAGGAAATCTACATGGAATAACCTGAAGGGCTTTCTGCTCCGGGGCATAAAAACAAGGTTTGTAGATTGACCAAGTCGTTGTATGGCTTGAAACAAGCTCCAAAGCAATGACATGAGAAATTTGATAGTATCATGCTGGACAGTGGATTTGAAATCAATGAAAGTGATAAACGTATCTACAGCAAAAACACAAAAGATGGCTTAGTCATTTTATGTCTTTATGTAAATGACATACTTATCATTGGGAGCAATGATAAAATAATAAAATCCACAAAAGTAATGTTAAACTCAAGATTTGACATGAGAGACATGGGCCTTGCTGATATTATTTTAGAAATTAAAATTCTTAGAACATCAGAAGGACTTGTCTTAAGTCAGTCCTATTATGTGGACAAAATTCTTGAAAGATTCACCAAGGGTGATACTGCACTGGCACGAACTCCGATAGATGTGAGTCAACATCTATCGAAAAATCAAGGAGAGGGTATCTCTCAGGTAGAGTACTCCAGGATAATTGAAAGTCTGATGTACTTAATGAGTTGTACACGACCAAACTTGGCCTATGCAGTGAGTAAATTGAGCAGATTTATAAGTAATCCAGGTGTTGAGCACTGGAAAGGGATAACTAAAGTACTGCGGTATCTACGTTACACTCATAATCATGGACTGCTCTATACAAGATATCCTGCTGTAATCGAAGGATACAGTGATGCAAGTTAGATATCGGACATAAAAGACTCGAAGTTTACGAGTGGATATGTATTCACTTTGGGAGGTGCAGTCATTTCTTGGAAATCTTCTAAGCAAACCGTAATAACCAGATCCACGATGGAATCTGAATTTGTAGCTCTTGACAAATGTAGTGAAGAGATTGAATGGCTACGACAATTCTTAGAAGATATTCTTAGATGGCCGAAACCTGTGCTGGCAATATGCATACATTGCAATAGTCAATCGGCAATTGGCCGAGCACAGAGCCATCTGTATAATGATAAGTCTAGACATATACGTCGTAGACATAATACCATTAGACAATTACTCTCAACGGGTGTTATTACTATTGGCTATGTAAAATCAAAAGATAACTTAGCGGATCCGCTAACCAAAGGGTTAAATCGGGAGTTAGTTGCAAGCTCATCATTGAGGATGGATTTAATGATGATGCCGATAAGAAACGTTAGTGCAAAGGAAACCCAACCTATGCTGACTGGAGATCTCAAAAACTAGGTTCAAAGGGACAATCCAATTGCACTGACTAAGTAAGCTCACTGTGAGAGGGTATGACCCAAGAAACAGTGAAAGGATGAAGGTTAAGCATACGACTTTTAATGATCCAGAAGAGTAGTGAGGAATACTCTCAAGAGATCACCTATGCGAGAAAGAAGTGGGGCCGCTTCGAAGAGAATTGAAGGCACAATTCTTAAACCTTCTCACAAAACCAAGCGTGTTCATGGCCTAACGAAGACACTCATGAGAACTGAACTACATTAGGGAGAGTCTAGTGTGAAGTACGTCCATGCTTACATAAATGGTCGAATAGTTCAAGGATATCGCGTCTACTAATCAATCAGTATGCAAACATACTTGCACAAGGGAAGGTTCAAAGGGTCAAACCTACCTATCCTATGCTGGACTTAACTGCTGAAGGCTATCATGCATCAATTTCCATTCATGTGGGGGATTGTTGGAATTTGAATGGAAATGATCGAAATGTGAAGGAAGGATGGAGAAGGCATTCTGTCATCCTTCCAAACTTGTTGATTGGTAAAACGAAAAGATGGGAAAGACGTTCTGTCATCTTTCGCGTCAAACCGTGGAAAGTTCACATTAAAACTCTGACATAAATGGTTAGAAATTGATGAATTAATGGTAAATTAGTTAAATCAAGGCAGCATTATGATTGACCTTTCGATTCACGTAGATTAAATGAATCAAGGTGACATTATGATTGACCTTTCGATTCCACCATTAATAGGTCTCCTCTATAAAAGGAGACAGGATTGCAAACTCAAGAAGAGAAGAAGATTGCTCTTTATTTCCAACCCCACAGTGATAGCGTTCAAGTGTACGTTCAATTCACCGAGGACTGCTTGTGCTTATTAGAGTCCACGATTTTGCCATTGTATCCTGGAAAATAGACGTCCTGCTAAACCTTGCAAGCACCCTGTCGGAAGAGGACGAATCTGTTTTAAGGAAACTATGTAAACACAGGTCTCGGCAGTTCTTTACTTGGTGTTCATCACTTTTGTCTCCCAGCTCTGCAATCCACTCGGGAGCTCTATTCTGCAATCCACTCGGGAGCTCTACTCTGCAATCTACTCGGGAGCTCTATTCTGTGATCCACTCGGGAGCTCTACTCTGCAATCCACTCGGAAGCTCTACTTTGCAATCACTTGAGAGCTCTACTCTGCAATACACTCGGGAGCTCAGCTCTGCGCTCAACTCTTCACTCAACTTTGAAGCTCCACTCGGGAGCTCAGCTCTGCACTCAACTCTGCAGCTCCACTCGAGAGCTCAGCTCTGCGCTCAACTCTTCACTCAACTCTGAAGCTCCACTCGGGAGCTCAGCTCTGCACTCAACTCTGCAGCTCCAATCGGGAGCTCAGCTATGCACTCAGCTCTGCGCTTAGCTCTGCCCTAAAATCAGCAAGGTAACGTCTCCACAGTAGTATCCCGAATTCGGCAACTTGCAACAAGGAGACTTTTGACCCGGCTCGACGGTCTCAATTCGAAGAAATTATTCTTGATTGAGGATACAAAGGAAGTGGTCGACTCAACAGACAAGTCCAATTAATTTTCAGACTTTCCCTTGTATTTCCTCTAGGAAAGGTATACTTACTCTTCCAACAATAATATCATAAAATACATGAGGAATACACATTGGAATGTTATCCACTTTGGTTGGTATACTATACTACCAACCTCATGGATTTATCCAATGAACAAACCTGTTATAGTCAAGCACTCACAACAGTTATAGTCCATATACTTATTAAAGTATGAAGAAATCAAGTGCATATCCAAGACTTGAGTGACCAGTGGAGAAACTCTCACTCTCTTAGAGCATTGTACATACTCACCACAAATTTACTATCACGCCCTATCTAAGCTAAGCCACCCAATGACAAGCTTCACTTAATGTGCATGATCTGAAATAATGCCATGACAAAATATAACATCAAATCTAATTAAAATGCATACTCAGAAGAAAACATGATAGGTAGCTTGATTGCATGAACAATAGCTGCATCTGGAAGCCAAAGAACTTCAGACACTAAGTGCAAATCGCAAGTGGAAAAATAGGTAAGATTTGCATGAAATCTAATATTGATTAAGAGATCAAGAAGACCAGATAAATCATAAATTTTATTATTTTAAATTTCTCATTTGAGTTTAATATATATAGTTAACTATTATTTTTATTTCACTTATTTATCATCAATTAAAGTCGACAATCATTTTTTTATTTATTACCATCTTTGTCATAATTTAATATACTTTTAATTATTTTCTTCTAATCATCACTAATAAATCCATGGTTTTAAATGCCGAGCCGTTTCGGACGAAATTGCCGAAAAATTTCGTTCCGACGAACCACCGAAACCGAAACGCGTACCGATACCGGAAGGAGGCGGCGGCGACGGCGACGACGTAGAGGCGGGTATTGGAAGGAGGCGGTGGCAACGGTGACGGCGACGATACAGAGGCGATCGCGCTCCCGATCGCGTTGCGCGATCGCGATCGCGATCGCGATCGGACAGCGCGATCGCGCAACGCGATCGCGCTGTGCGATCGCGGTGAGAAACCGCGATCGCGATCGCGTGAAATTTCTAAATTTCTATATATATATATATATTAAACTGTAAAATTTAATTAAATAAATTATTGATTAATTTATATATTAAATAAAAATTAAAAAATAAAAGATATTTTAATTAAAATTCTAAATTCGAATTTATAATTTAGGTAAAATTAAATCTTAAATTCTTTTTTAAAAATTAACTAAAATTTAAAAAAAAAACAAATAATTAATATTAATGTTTAAAAAAAATACCGAAATAGTATCAGCACAGACGATACGGTACCGAAACCATATCATTCCGATCACACACTGAAATTCCGATACGAGTCGAGATTTTAAACCTTGAATAAATCTATCACCAACAAGTTCATCATCAATAAATCCACTAAGTTAGAGCTTGAGCTAGGTCCTCATAGTGTAATAACGTAATATGACATATAGACTAAAAAAAAAAAAGTGGAACCGCCATATTAACGACTCCCTTCGGTTGCCCCTACTGGTGGAGGAGGTAAATCAGAAACTCAGTTGGCAAGTGCAGAGGAGGAGATCCATCAATAGTCCAGAGCAGTGAAATCTCTAGAAATTGACCCCTATCCACTTAAGAATTACTCCTGTGTACTTACCAACTGAGCTAGTCCTGGGAGCTAATATGACATATGGACTAAAGCTTTCACTAGTGGTATATAATGATATACTGCTCTTGCAAATAAGTAGTTGTCACTACCACAACCTCATGTGGGTTGTCAATTGTTCTTAAGATGAGACTCAGAGTTTTCAATAATAAGTATATATTTTTTCATTTATACACTATTGTCTCATTTAAATAATAAGTATATATTTTTATATATATATAAAAGTTACATGTGCTCCTATATCTATTTTTGAAAAAGGGGATTAAAATGACATTTAAAATAGTGAAATGTATTTTGGAATAAATTAAACTATTAAGGGGTTAAATAATTATATTCTTTTCATGTTACACATGTCTAAGAATTGAAATAGAAAGGGTTTGTTTTTAAAAGTTAAAGATTGATACTGTGATTAGGGTTTAGAGCCTATGAGATTCACGTACTCCCCCTGAGTATCAACAAATACAAGTACAACTAGGAATTACTTGAATCCCAAGGTTAATGGATGTCACCCACCCTAGTCTCATTACCCCCAATGCACTTTAAATTATAGAATCTAATTCTCACTGCTAACCAACCATTAGTCTTCATTCCTAAACACGATACACTTAATCACTAGAATAAGCCCTAAAATAGAAATATAGTAAGACTAAGCACTTACTATATAACTCTCCTTGGTCAAAGGTATAAATAGGTGTTTCGATGCTATGAAACACTTGGGCCAACTTAACTTAAATAACAAGTAGCTATTAATACAAAATAGATAGCCGACCCCATCTAATGGGATAAGACTTTGTTATTGTTGTATTAATCCAAAATAGATGATTATTCAACAACCCTTTAAAGAAAACTCACTGAGTTTTTAACCCCAAATTGAGCATGATCTATGGCACTTCGATTTTAAAAGTTGGCCTCAACAGATTAGAACGCTGAAGGCTCTGTCAATGATGTAGAAGAGAAACCCTAGAAAAGATAGGCTATCAATGAGGAACAAATGGTCAACAGCAGTGGCCTGCTTACCTCTCCACACATGCTCGAGCTATGAGGAAAAGAGTTTCCCAACTGCACTGTCGACATCAGTCCCAAGCTACAACAGTGCCCAAGCTCACAAGTAAGAGGCATGGGGGAAACAGGAAAGCAAGAGAGAAAGATCACTGACTAAGGCACACAATCTTTGCGATTGTTGGCTGAGGCACATTCTATCCACAAATCATTTGAACTCTTGTGAGATCAATAATTGAGGCATATGATCCTTGCTCATGCAGCATTAATTGTCTTTTCTGACATCAAGCAGCCATCAATTATTATACTGGCTAAATGCCTCCTCAGATAACATGTTTACTGACTTATGAGTCATCTTAAATGGTTGTTTTAGCTGTTTTCTCCTTGCTAAATTGTTTAAGCAGTTTTTCCAACTTACGCCAACTTATACAATAACATAAGTAGTGCATCAATTTATAAGAATTACACTATGTTGATTGTTTACAGACTACAATCTACTAGCCTATGTAAGATTCCTCAAGCTAAAAGTTCTGGTACAAGCATTTTTTTAATCAGAATCAGTCAAGCAGTTTTCTGACAATAACATGTTTAATCTCATGCCTTTGCTTCTGAGGTCTCTTTTCTTCGAGACATTTTGATATTGTTCTTACCCATTTTTTCAGATATCATCTCCTGGAGAGATAAATAACACACAGGCAACATGCAATGTAGTATCTGCCGCTTCTTTGATGTCAAACCCAGGAAAGAAACTTGATTCAAATTTGTCTTTTCCTCCATGCAAAGCTCACTCCAGTGTATCCCTTTCCTTCTCTGGTTTGACTGGTGATAGCAGTGGTGGGGATTATCAAGACTGCGTTGTATCATCAATACTTCTTATGGGTGAACCTCAATGTTTTGCATCTGGTTCTGAAAATTCTTCATTGCCTATAGCTACCAGGGATAGTGCTGTGATGCGATACAAGGAAAAAAAGAAAGCACGGAAGTAAGTACAGACTATGGAAATTTCATAATGAAAAGCATACGTATATGCTGATTTCTCTAAAATTTGTGAATGTAATACCTTTTAAATTTCTAGTTGAGCTTAGATTTATTGTTTAACCCAGAAAAATTACGGTGTTTATTTAATTTATAGAGGTTTCTACTGTCTAACCTATGTTTTATGATAACAAAAAAAGGTTCTAGATCTTTTTCTTCTCTATATCCACTTGCTTAGCTGATGGTTTGGTTAGCCTCTTTAACTGAGCATGGCTTGTCCCTTGTGAACTTTACTGTTTATTGTTCTATTTTTTTCCCCAAATATGCCCTTGCTTTACCTTGTGGTCCCATTACATTCATCAAATCAACAAAGTTCATTTTTTATGCAGTTTATTGTTTGTTTCAACCACTGCTAATTATTTCTTCTGGTTTTTAGAAACCAAACTAATATATAGATGGAAAGGAAAAAGATATGGTTATGATCTTGCATAATAATTATGTATGGCATTCGTGTTTGCTTGTGTCAAATCTTTTGACAACTTGCTTAAGTTCATAGAGACTGGCAACTTAACAGCTACTAGAAAGGATATAATTGGAATTATTGATGAAAAAACTCTCCATTAGTCTTTAGGTGATATAATTGGAATTATTGATGAAAAAACTCTCCATTAGTCTTCTAGGTTACATGTAACACAGAAAACCAGCAATTCAAACAACACATTTATTGATTAGGTCTAAAGTACACAAAAACTACCTTGCATCAAATGTGATCTTTTCGAATGAACAAAGAAATCACTAGAGAGCACGCATTGACATGGCTTGTTAATGATGATCAAGTAACACAAGACTAATTTGCTGGAAATTCTGTTGATCTGCATTGCAGATTATTACCTCAGGACTATGAATATGCATTTGAACAATTAATAATAGTAGTATCCATCTGCAATTACTTAATGGAGAATGCAATAATCAATAGTAGTGGAAATATATATATATATATATATATATATATATATATATATGAGACATATATCTTGTTACCAAAGGCTGGTCACTAAGGCCCCACCTCCTTTTACTCTAGAGGAGGGAAGGGAAGGGAAGGGAAAGGAAAGGAGAGAATGGAGAGGAAGGTGTTGGCACCATTGACGTTGCCAGATGGGGGAGGGGGATGAATAGTGATTCACGATTCGTTGTACGTTGTACTAGTCTACAAAGAATTAACATGTAGCGGAAACAAAAACATAAAACAAATAAACAACATAGACACAAAACCTCAATTTTTACGTGGTTCGAAACCCCAACTTCTACTCCATGGCCTAATCCTAGCGATATTCCACTATGCTTTCTCAGTATTGGATGCCAAGGTGGAGCAACATCTTACAATACATGTTCTTTACAAACAAATACGAGCACAAATTCAAAGATACAAATGAACATGAATGCAATGTAAATAACAATTTACATAATGATCTTTGCTTTGCTCGTTGTTTAGTTTCTTTGAAATGCATTTTGAAGGTTTGAAATATAACAATACTTCCCCTTCAAAGTCTCTAAGAAGCGATGCCCGAATCCTCTACGAAACCTTTCTTTATAGCCTTCAAGTCAGGGTTAATTTCCGCTTAACAGTTGATTGCTCATTACCATCAGTCGATTATTCCACTGTAGATTCGACCATTTCTCCTACAAAATGATTCTTTCCAGCTCAAATTTAACCACAATAGTCAACTAATATTACCATCAGTCGATTAATATTTGAATAGTCGAGTTCTAAACTTTTTGTCCACTTAAATATTGATATCAGTCGATTGCTCTTGCCCATTAATCGACTGATAATGATCAGTTGAGTTGAATAACGAGTTTCAAACTCTCTGTTTGCTTGAATAGTAACATGAGTTGACTGCTCAACTGTAGCAATAGACTGATGATGATCAATTAAGATGAACAATCGAATTCCAAACTCTTTGAACAGTATTGGTTGATTGTTAATCCCAATAATTGATTGATTATACCCAAAACCCTAGTAAACCCCCTTAAATTTATGGTTCATCAATCGATTGCTACTCTATAGCAATAGATTGATACTTCTTTTTCAGCTTTTCCAAGGTTAAAATCTTATTTTGCTTGGTATTTGGTTGGCCTCAATTTTTCTCACTTAGCATTCGGTCATCCTTGACTTGTCAAAACTTCACTCGTCTAGCATCTAGTGAATCTTGACCTGTCAAGGTTTTATTATTACTAAACATTCAGTCCTCCTTAATTTGTTTGGGCTTCCTTTCTCATCCCAAGCATCCAATCAATCTTGACTTGGATTTTATTATTATCAAACACCCAGTTCTCATTAACTTATTTGGACTTCCCTCCTCACATTTAACATCCAGTCCTTCCTGACCTATTAGGGCTTCCATTCACATGCCTAACATCCGGTCCTTCGTGTTATGTTTGGATTTTGATCACATGCCAAGTGTCTGATTCACCATGATCCACTTAGACTTCACTCATCTCGTATCAAGTGTTTGATCCTCTATGATCCACTTGGACTTCACTTCTTTAGTACTAAGTGTCTGGTCCTCCATAATCCACTTGGGCTTTACTTTTCATCTCATGTCATGTGTTTAGTTCTCTATGATCCACTTAGTCTTCATCTCTCATACTAGATATCCGATCGGCCTTGACCCACTTAGATTTCTCGTTCAACTAATGATCTTCTCCAATAATCTCCCCTTTCACTTGTCATCTTATTCAAAAATCAAACCGAGTTTGATCACCTTGACCAATAATGTCCCCCTTAAGACTATCACTCGATTATCAACACATATTGCTCAAATATCAAAATTCAATTTGAGTTTGGTCAACCTTAACCAGAGGTTAATTGTACTAACAATCTTTTTATTTTTGATATTTGATAATATATTTAAGTTAGGCTTGCTCATTTGGTCAACCTCCATCATCGTATGCCAAAATGAAGGTTTCCTAATTTAAACCCTTCATGAGGGAGAGAGAAAAAGAGAGAGAAGGAAATCAAGAAGTTACATACATGGTAATGGGAAGGGGGAAGAAGGGAAGGGTTGAAAAATGGAAAATTACCACACTATCTCTGTCCTTTGATTCCTCAGCCCTTTCTATCTCTTGTGACCTTTGTATCCAATTGCCAACACTGAACGCCCTTCTGCTTGTTGTATGCAAGCTTGTTGTCGATGTTGTTCGCCGTTTATTTCCCCTTTTGGCTCTCACAACCTCTACGGTCATTTGCTGACCTACTAGTGGAGATGGGTGCCATTGGAGATGAGAAGTGAAAGATTGGTCTTGATTCCTACATGTGAAAAAACATGAGTATCCACGGTGTTGGTATCGAGTAAATAGGTGGAAGGGTCACAAAATGAACTCCTTACCTCTCCTTACACTCAAATATACACACTACAAGAAATAGATTTGTTTACTCTGAATTTGACAAAGATCAGATGCCATAATGCCAGATCCACCAAATGCCTTGCAAATTAAGAATGGCCGTAAGTTATCAAAAATTGTAGGTAACGCACATTGGAACATTTTTCTCCTTGTGTATTGGAGACTTGGTTTATGTATATTTGTAGTCAGTTTGGATGTCAGTAGAGAATATTTCATTTCACAATGTTGGATCATTGTGAAGTAGTTGAATTGGCTAGGAATAGAATAATGCAATTGGGAAGTTGTTGAATCAGCTGGATAATGGTGAAAAAGAAACTGTGAATAGTAAAAAGGGCAAACCTATGTGTATATGTAACTTATAACAGAATATTATGCACTATTTTCTGATTTTATTTGATAAATATATTCCTTAGAGTGGTTCAATTGAATTATTTGGAAATGCCTTCCTTGTATTTGAACAGGTTTGAAAAAAAGATTAGGTATGCTTCTCGAAAGGCTATGGCAGATGTGAGAAGGCGTGTGAAAGGGCGATTCGTGAAGGCTGGTGAAGCTTATGACTATGATCCACTTGTACAGACAAGAAGCTGTTAAATGCACAATCTCTCTCATTTTAAGTGACATCAGCTGGTAGATATGTGCCTAGTGGAGACAGAAATAGGTCTGCTGTTCCATTAATATATTTATTTGACCGAATATGATGAAATGGGAAAGAAGAAAGAAAGGCATTTGACTGGCAACCAAGGTTGCAAGTGTTAATTCAATCCTATGCTCTGTAGTCCTGGAAATATCAGTTTTGAGCTCTCTAATTCCTATTTCCCAAACGTCTGATCTTGTCATGATTGGCTTAGTATTTGATTTGATAGTGGATTGAGTACATATATCCTAAATTCTGAAATTGCTGATATACGAGGTTTACTATTCCAATAATGATCCAATTATAAGTTCTTGAACCTCAATCATATAAATCTTCCTCTTCATCTTCACTCTTTTGTATTTCTGTATGGCACATAGTTTCTTGACTCCTGATGATGATTCACCATGCTACAACATGAGCAACATAGTGCAGCCAGGGTTAATTTCAACTTCAAAATTTCTCTCTATATTCTTTCCTGTTAATTTGTACATTATACTGTATTGTATCTAAGAGCATCTCTTGTATCAATTCACTTGCAAAGGAGAAACATATGTAAGGAAAACTTGGAAAATCTGGAACTAGGTTTCCATTCCATGGACTGTACAGACATAAAAGAACTTGCTCTTTTTTTATATGTTTGTTTTGTTGGATGATTTCTGAGCAAAGGTAATGCTTTTTTTTTTTCCTTTGCTCATCTATATATTCTTTCTTCCACTTTTGTAATCCTTGTACAATCACTCAACTCATTTATGCAATACTTATTGATGACAAGGGCTCCTTTTAGACCTACACATGCCCATCCCTGAATGAGCAAATGGCAAATTTTATGATCGGTACTGACCTGCTATGTTTAAGCTGAGCAATATTGAGTAGAAGTAGTCCCCACGGGGATAACGTGGTGGCTAAGGTACGGCAGTATTTACAGAAGTGGTATGGGTCAATTTCGAAAAAGGTCTAAAGTCCTTTCCTGAATTCAGATGATCTTCACGTGTCATGACCACCACGTCAAGGTTCATAGGGCCCTCCGTGATTTATCTTCCTTATAATGACCGTGGGACAGATCAGTGAGGGCCGCTAGATTGACGGTTCCAATCTTTTGCAGAATATTGAGTAGAAGTATAATGACTCGCTAGAGCATATCAATATTGACAAGAGTATAATGATGCAAGCGTAAGTTTTTCTCCTGAAAACATAAATCATATACTTAGCAAAATGTGAGAGAGGGATATCTCAGAGTCTAAATATCTAGCTACATTAGGTAGCTTATATACTACAACGAATCAACTACTGGACTAGCTAGATAGAGTCATTCTTAGATCCTGTTTATTATATTTCTGTTATTTTTTGTTTGTGTTTTCCTTTTTCTATGGAATTATTTATCGATCGCTTGATGGTCGGTAAACTTACAGTGGTTTGCCTCTTCCTTTTACATTTCGTCTACTTTATGCTGTTACTAATCATGTGGATTAGCAGATGGATAGGCTTGTACAAGGTTGCTTGCGTGGATGTGATATTGAACTTGCATAAGATATCTGGAGATGCTTATGATTTCGGTCTTATAATGGCATGGTGTGCATTTAGTTTCAATTCTGGGACATCTGGGTACACTTACATGAGAACAGTGTGGTTACCATAGTGAGTCGTTCACAAATTATAGGGAATATTGAATACTACTACTACCATATTCATATTCTGTTTCAGTATAGAGATTTTATTTGTCCTCTTTTTTGCATTTATTTTAGGAAATACATCAAACTATTATGGAGATGGTTAATTAGCTAGATCTCTTATTGTTTTACTTAGCAATGCTAAACAGACATCATTTCTGTTTTTTCTACTTGTGGAACCACCAAATTAGTAAAATTTAATGGCTGCACTATGATACTTCACATCAAAATTTTCAGTATCTTGAAACTTGATTGAGATGTGCTGCTTTTGTCTTTTTGATAGTTTGGTTACTGTTTGATGCCTTATCACGTTAGGTCATGTTATTGATTGAGATACCAAATTAGAAATATTGGAAGTGAAATAATTGCTGGTCCCTAGATTTTACCAGGTCCATGTCTATTCATCCTGGGCACCAGGGCCATCCTGGATGCATGGAAGTACAACTGTACCAAACTTTGCAGGAATTCATGCTCGTCAACGGAGGCATCAGAGCTGGAGCAGGTGGATACAGTGCATCTACAGTATCCGCACTTTTGACTGCTAACAGCTAATTGAGCAGCCAAAATTTTGCCTGGTGCCAACTGTTGCCTGTTGCATCAAAACCTTTCTGCTTTGGACCTGCTTATTTCCAGTCAAATGGGGAACATGGCTATCAATTTTCTTAATGAGGAAGATCGAATCACCATGTGTTGTTCATTCATGTGCTTCTGTCCAGGTCATTGCGCAATGGATCTATGTCCATGGTGAACTCCTCCCCTTGGTTGCTCATGCTTGAGTCCTGGCAGCTAAGAAATTTTATTCTAATTGCTACAAATTCACCCTATTTTTCAGATTTTTTTTTTTTTTTTGCTTGGTAGTAGATGCCTGTCAAGGGATCAGAGACATCTAATATCTGGAAATCACTGTGCTTGATTCTTTTGAGGTTCAAACTGTCAATTTATCCTACAGTTCCAACACTTCCATGAGAAACATTGATCTTGAGAAAACTCAAGACTATTTGTATCATCCTTGAAGCAGTAGTTTTTTTTTTTTTTAAATCAATTCATATTCCTGCCATAAGTATTTCTCCTACATTACCCTCAATCTTCAGGTTCCCATCAAATTTCAAGTGCATGTAGATTTGCAAATCATTTATTTACAGCATGATTTCTAGACCAATACTATGTTTGAGTCCTTTCTCATCCAAAATGGTCACTTAAATTTTCACCTGTATTTTTATAAAATTAAAATATAAGATAGCATAATCAATGTAGTAAATAATGGTCATTTTTTATTACTTGTAAGCGTGCTAATTGATTTGTGGGAGCATTAGCCTAAGTCTATGCATAATCAAAGAATACAGATTTTATGATGCAAAGGTTGGAATCCGTCAATCTAGCGGCTCCTATTAGCCCGCCCTTGGACCATCGTAAAAGAGGTAAATCACGATAGGTCTTTGATCCTTGAGATTAGTAGCTAGTGTATGGAGGGACGGTTGACCCGTTGTCCTATGATGCAACGCCTGCATGCGCTAGCCACTAGACTCTTCCCGCGGGGCCTAAAGAATATAGACTTTAGTCGATATGCAACTTGGCTTCCATGGCCACAAATTGATTTATAAGTGAATGAGTAAAGATTCGATTAAATCGAAAAGGTTGATTCGATTTATTCAGAAATATATTTTAAAAAAAAATATCGATTTATTCGATTCGATTTTGATATCGAAACGAAAATAATCGATTAAATCAAATTTGAATCCATCAATCAATTGATTTATAATATCAGTTGATTGATATATCGATTTGATATCTCTTTCAACATCATCAATAGATTAATATTTTATAAAAAAAAATACTTGACTCATAATAAAAAAATTCAATCGATCCGATTTTCAACATAATTAATCGATTGTTTATTTGTTCGATTTTCATTAAGAAATTTTATCGATTGGTTTAAAAAAATAATTTATTCGATTTTGATTTAATCGGTTCAATTGATTAGATTATTAATATTTATCCTTATTTATGAAAGACCACTTAATAATAACAAAAAAAACATATCAAATATGCATTTTTTTTTCATCCGTCAAAATCAGTTCATATAAATCTTAAAACTCGTTCCAAATCAAAATTTGAAAAAGCTAAACTCTAATGACCAACCAACCATCCCAATGCCAAAGAATCTAAAAAATACACAACCGAATTTAAAAAAAAAAAAAACAATCGCTGCATTGATAAGTAAAATGACCATATATAAAAACTCGTCGACTCGTTCCTCTCTCATCTTGCAACGTTGGCCTGTGAAAACGTTTTATTTTTTTTAACTCGGAGTTGGTGCGGTTGATAAGTTCACATGGATATATTTATAACGGACAGAGATGGATTTCGATGTTTCATCGCTCGGGCTTTCAATAACTTTTATTTGTGCATTTGTCAATAAAACTTTTGATTTATCTTTTCCATTGATATAGTTTACAAAAAGTTGAGAATTTGTTCAACTAATAGTCTTTTGTCATCCGTTCCAGAATACTGATGAGAGAGAGATAAATTACGGAGGAATAAAATCCTTTGACACGGTGATAAGATAGAAAGGAATCCATTTAAAATCAGAGGAGATTTTAAACTCCTCATTCGGAATCGAACCCTATTCATTATGCAAACAAAATTCTGTCTTATCATCGTGTCATCTCCGTGGATAACAGACAGAGATGGATTTCGATGTTTCATCACTCGGGCTTTCAATAACTTTTATATGTGCATTTGTCGATAAAACTTTTAATTTATCTTTTCCATCGGTACAGTCGTAATAGAGAACAAGAAGAGCTGTTAATGCGAGTGAAAACGTTTTTTTTTTTTTATCACCGAGTGAAACAGAGCTGGACTCGAGGTGCCTGGGACAGCCCAAATCAGCTGCCACAGTGCCCGAAATCAATCGACGTTCAGTGCACATGCATGCCCCCCCTCCTACAACAACACAGGTAACAAGAACAAAAGACTTCGCACAAAAAAAAAAAAAAAAAGTTGTTTAATTTTATTTTGGGGAAGAACAAAAGGGAGGCAAGTTAATTAATGGCCTCGCTTTGAGGAGCCCAGCCCCAAAACCCTCCCATGTGCTCCGGCACAAGCTTCAATGGGCAGGCAACTCTGTGTTTTGTTTGTTGTGCGACGCAACAATAAATTACGACAGTGCTGGGGCGACCTCATTGGCCGACCCTCCTCCTACGCCTCCACAGAAAGAGAAGGACCTTGCTGGGGCCACACCTGCCTCCCATTTGTTACTATATTCCTCGCCCCCTTAGCTATCGCCATTCATGGAGGAGGCCACAGCTTCAGATTCCACGCAGACCCTCTTCTGCCACTGTTGTCGAGCAGCTGCTTTAGATTCATTAATTGACGAAAGAAAACAATAATAATAATAATAATAATATAGCTTTCATTAATTAATCTCGCTTTACTTTCATTGCATGGTTTATAAAAGCAGTCCCCAGTCCCATATGGTGCATTGATATATAAGATATAAAATTTATACAAAGAATAATTTTTTTTTTTTTTATCAATAGACTATTTAATATCCATATCGAATCATATCCTTCACTGTACTTGTGAACGTACCAAGGTCAATGATCATTTAAAATTTATATATTCTCTCTCATACTTTGAGATCGAAGTGAGGCGATCGTTAAATTGACGATTCTAGTCTTATACATAATAAAAGCAGCCTCTAGGGGCACGGTACAGTGGTAAAAACGAAGAGACGTTCCATAAGAGAATACAATTTGATTCTCTATTGCGATATCGTTCGATGATGAATTTAGAAAAAATCTATTCGGACGGTACCCTGAGATCCAGGAGTTTGGCGGTGGAAAGACTACAATTTCGACGTTGGATCGTCGTTTAGAAATGACGCGATTTCGGAGTCTGAATTGAACCGTGAAAAAACTACGAGCGCTTTCTTGATTTATCCTGGGTGACCGGTGAAAGTCACTTGAGCTCCAATTTTATTCGGTTCAGTTGTTGACGAGTCATTCCGAAAGTCTAGAGTCGATCCGAATTTTAAAATTTGATCTTAAAAGTCTAGGCGACATTCGAAAATTGACCTTTATTTTTACTATAAAAATTAAAAATTAAATCCTAATTAATAGTAAATAGTTCTTCTTCAGAGTCAACTCTACGAAAATTCATAGAACAAAATTGATCGCTCTTGAAAATTAATTGGATCGAAAATTCAAATACTTAGACATCAATTAAAAAAAAAACTAAATAAAAAATAAAATAAAAGCAGCATGAATGCCCAATGAGAGGCAGCACAAGGTGCGCACACACTGCGCTGCGCTGCTGCACTGCACTGCCGCATCTTTAATGAAATTCAAAACAGAGGAGGTGTCTTGTGGGCACCCCACTGCCTGCCAAAGGCCTCTGCTGCTGCTGCACCATCAAATCGGTAGCCACCCCCACCAGTCGCCACAAAGCTCGCTGAGCAAGTACAAGATGACATATTTATGGAAGCGGAGGCCGACACAAGGCGGTATACCTCTCTGTCTGTGGCATTTTACCGAAAACCTTAAGGTCACTGGGAGTGCCGAGGAACTGGAAGATGAACTATCATTCTGGGTTTTCCACCTCCAGCAGCAATTCAGCTGAGAGTTATGCTCCTCTCTTTTCTTTTCTTCTTCTTCTTCTTCTTCTTCTTCTTCTTCTTCTTCTTCGCGGTGTTTTCATGGCCAAGATCAGCCTCAGCTCGCTGGTCCAGTGGAATTGACACAGAAATCTCACACGAACCAGGTTTTGGCTTGGGCCAATCGATGAGCGCTGTCTCTTCGTCACCAATTGTGTATTGCATCATTTACTCTCGTCGACGAACTCTCACTCTCTCATATATGTTAAAGAAAACCAATATATTTTATTTTAAATATATGCTAAATATTTATTTTATTTATCTTTTTAATTTTTTTTTTCATATAAAATGAAGAGAGAGAGAGAGAGAACATTAATGGGATATTTTCGAACCAAAATTAAGGATTCCTCTAATAGTCATGGAGACTTGTCTAAAGATGTGAAAGTTATTGAGGCGATTTATCAACGTCTACCTCGCGGAGGCTTATTATCATAAACAATTAATGTAGAAATGAGTGTCTCTTCTCTTCGTCTCCGTCGAGATGGTATGGTGGTTAAAATCCAACGAAATTTATGGATAAAACAAGGATCGATTTCGAAAGAGGTCTAAATTTTTTTTTGTATTCAGATAATTTCTACGTATCTTGATCACTACATCAAAACTCATAAAATTCTTTGTAATTTATTTTCCTCGTAATGACTCTGCAACAGATCGATGAGGATTACTAGATTAGCAAATTCTAATTTTTACACATGGCCTCTTCTCTCCCCTCCAAATCAATTTAAAAAATATCAAATAAATAAATTGAGCAAAGTTTCTACTGCCTTCCGTTCCATTAGAATAGATAAAAATTTTAATTTATATTTTATTTTTTAAAAAATAATTCAATCTTATAAAAAAAAATTCAACGATCATCAAAATAAATTCGAATGATATATCTAGCGATATCTAAAAGTTTCACAAAGTTATCATCGAAAGAGATTAAATATTTGTTATATGTGAAATCATCTTAGCTTTCAAAAGCCTTTAATTTGTATCTCTAGTGTAAAAGATTGAAATTCGTCAACTTAGTGGCCCCTATAAATTCGTCTCTGGATCATCATAAGAGAGATAAATCACGATAGATTTTTGACCTTTGAAATTAATAACTAGCACATAGAGAAACAACACTCTCATATTTGTGAGAGATTGACCCGTTATTTTATTTTAATTTGTATCTCGTATATAGGAAGGAGAGAGAACGATCTCATACATGAGTTTGCTATTTAGCTCTAATGATCCATTTCTTTATTTGTCAAATCAAAAAGACAGTAGATTGAATGTTATATATATATATATATATATATATATATATATATATATATATATATATTTTGGTATTCAATCTAAGCCTAAAAGCTAGTTTCGCCAATGGCCACTGGATAGCTTACCAAATCGATGTGATCGATTACATGGCAAAAATATAATATATATACTGATCTTATCATAAAAATTGATATACTTTTTTCTCAAAATCATGCTGACCAGAAATAGTTTTCGCAATATTGTCTTATATTTTATGATTATCTCACATGCCATACAGATGGCATATCACTAAAATAACAGTATATCTTTTTAATGCAATAAAGAATCGCACAAATTCAATAAATAATAATGTAATTGTATTGTATTATAATCAGGTCCGGACAGGTGGTGAAATTTAAGAGACGTTTTCTTCAGGTTCACTCTTAAATTTACTTCTTCTTTTTTTTTTTAAAAAAAAAAGATCCATAAATTAATCTATTAATTTTAAATAGACTAAAAAATTAGTTTAAAAATAATAGTAAGAGATAAAGATTATTTTTTTTAGTTTGATTAAGCTATAATATACTTGTTTGGTACACAAATAATTTGAAAAAATACTGTAAAATTGATTTTTCAAACTGTCCAATGGTATTAAAGTTTTCCTATAAAAAATTTATAATAAATGGGATAAAATTTATTTAAATATAGATAATTATAGAGTAAAAAATAAAGTCTAGTGATTATTAAAATTTTATTTATTTATTTTTAAATTAACGTTATTATATTTCAATATGGCGGTTTCCCCAATATAAAATTCTAGATTCGCCTCTGCAAGCATAGTAATTTCTCATCGTAATAAGAAATGTATAGTAACTTCGTGCGCCTGAGCTTCCCTCTGCAATTCGACATCGTCGTCAAGTAGTCGAATTTTTGTTGGTGCAAGAATGCCCTTAATGCATTTTAATGTGTGAATAATCCTTTATAGTTAGACAATATTTGTGATATAATATGGACAGTTGAGTTGCAGAAAAGTCCAAGTATGAATCTTGGTAAGAAAAGTCCAAGTGTGAAGACTTGGCAAGAAAAGTCTAATGGTAAAATCTTGGCAAGAAAAGTCCAAGAATATGGACTTGGCGGCATAAATCTAAGCTTGTAGTCTTAGCGACACAAGTCTAAGTGGATCTTGGCAAGGAGTCCAAGGGTAAGGTCTTGGCAGCATGAGTCTAAACATATAGTCTTGACGGTGTAAAGTCCAAGTGGATCTCAGCAAAAAAGGAACCCAAAGCATGACGAATCGAAAGAAACTTTTAAAGACAAGCGCAAGAATGAAAGAGTCATAGACTCGAAGGAATCATATAGGCACAAGATTGATATAGAAGCTAAAAGATTTAATCTAAGTTTAAGGTGTGTTTCAAGTATAAATTAATCATATTTGAGGGATACCAATCGACTGGAGTATTTGTCAATCCACTGATCTCGAGTGTTTGACAATTGAGAACTCAGATTGTATAGTTAATAGTAAAAAAATAAAGTCGAGTGATATAAGAGAATCGTATAGTTAATTATATTTAATGAGATAAATTTAATTATATATATATATATATATATATGAATTTGATATTCTGAGTGACGAATATCTACGTGTCTGTATGCGAGTAAGCACAGTAATAAGGAATGCATAGTAACTCCCTGTGCCTGAGCATCCCTCTGCAGTTTGGCATTGCCATCAAGTAGCCGAATTTTGACCATGATACGGTCGAATTTCGACCGTAATTCGATTAGAATCCGGTGGTAGTCCGAGTCAGAGTCTGACTCGAGCACAATCGAATTCCGATCGAATTGCAATCTAAATCAATCCTAATTTACGACCGCCAACGCCTACAATTCGATCAGATTCCAACTATGATCCAATCGGAATCTAGCCCGATCGCAACCACGATCGGTCGTGATGTCGTAGTCGCGACCGGACCGAATTCTAGTTCAATCATGCGTGGGGCACGAGCCTGTTGCTAGAGCTATCAAACGGGTCGCCATGGTGGGGCGGGCCAACCTGTCGTAAATCCAATATTTAGCGGAGAGGGGCGGACCGACCCGCCATCTTGACAGGTTGAGAAATTTCCAACTCATTCCAACCCAAGGCGGATTGCGGATTAGGTGGGTCAATCCACGGGCCATAAAAATTTAAAAAATACATCTAAAATTGTTAAAGTGCTGAGGGCTTGAGGCAATGCTCTGTAAGACAGATGGATACCATGATTAAAAAATAAGTATTTGAAGTAACTAAAATCTTATAATTGAGATTCAATTATCGACCTACAAAGTTGAGTATCAATGTTTTTGATTCATTTTTAATATTCAAATCTTGATAATATATAAATATAAATTTTTGCTCATCGAAATAGAGATTCAATTGAGATTTTTTTAGCTCGGATAATTATTTGATTTTAATATGTCATTATTTTCTATATTGATTAGAATAATAGTAACAAGATGATATAAAACCATTAGAGTATAAAAAAATAGAGTACTTCATTAGATATTCTTTGGTTCTCTCCTCTTAACTTCTTTTATACTTTGTTGAAGTGTATGTGTGATAGAAGAAGATTGTTATAGTGAAAAATTTATCTTGTTAATATTAAAATATTAGTGAAAAAAATTATACAATTTTATTTTCATATGTTCCATCTTTTGACATTTCTCAACCCGCGAGTTAACCCGTGCTCACGGTGGGCCAACTCGTCTAGACCCGCAATCTACGTGGGTCGATCCAGTTAGGCTCGCTAAAATGACAAGTTGATAAAATTTCAACCCAAACCGCTTAAATTATTTGGCAGGACGGGCCAATCCGATAGACCCAACCCAACTTGACAGTTCTACCTGCTGCCGATGGCAAGGACGACGTCGACGACTTCGATGGATTCAGGGATAAGCTATAGCACGCTCGACGAAAATACTCACTACAACAAAAATGGGAAATATAGCGACGAACTTTTTTCGTCGCTAATACCAAAATTTCACCGCTAAATATATTTTACGACGAAATAATTTCGTCGCTAGAGTCGTCGTAATAAGCTTGTCGTAAAGACATATTAGCGACGGATTAAAACTTTTTCGTTGTTAAAATTACCGACGAAATAAAAAATGTCACCAAAATTAAAACTTTCGCCGCAAAATCTAGAATGTCAGAAAGAGAAAATTCATCGATATTGACGACGAAATATCACAAATTCGTCGCCACTCATCAGTCGAGTGGTGCAATAAAACAGTCGACTGCCTATTTTTTTTGGTCCGACACAGAATTGGGAGAGACTTGACTAGCGACTCGACGAATTTATAAATATCATTGCGCAATTTTATTTATTAGCGACATAAAATACATTTCGTCGCTAATTTTTAGTCTAGCGACGAAATAAAATTATACGTTGCTAATATTCTTTATATTAGTGACGAAATATTACTATTTCGTCGCAAAAGTAATATTGTTTATGGCAATGAAGATATTCGTCATAAACTCCTAGATTTAGTGTCGAATTAACAATTCATCGCTAATATTTCATCATTATTTTCTGTTTTTTCTTGTAGTGACTATGCATTCATCATTACTGTGCAATCGAACGGATTGAACTGCTGACGAAACGTCGCACATACGTCATGCACGTATCACGCACGCATCACACATGCATGGTTGCCCAAGATAGAAAAACTCTCTCTCTATATATATATAATTGTGTGATCTGCTGGACGTACACAGTGCACGCTCAGTATGCGCGTCAGTTGAAAATAGGATTTTAATTTTTTAATACTAATTTCACTATAAATTCACAAAAAGTAAAATATAAAGTGTTTTCCCTAGGAAATCAAACTAAAAAAAAAAAACTCTACGAGCATAATTATAAAAAAAACGTAATTCACAGAAATTATTATAAGGCTCGTTGTCATATTTCTTGCAAGCAACCGTTAAAGGAAAATAAATTAATTAATAGTTACTGTTACTAAATATCAAATATTGCGCACATTAATTGCTCTATGAAAGTGTCAACATGTACAGTAGCCATTTCCCATAGATCCTAATTAAGTTCTAATTATTATAAATGAAAGTGTTAATTAAGAAGAACGACGACACGAAATAAGGGATATAACAAAGCGGTGCAAATATAAACAACAATGTTACGCGATCGTAGAAGGCCAAAGATATGCTTTATGAGATGCTACAATGGATATATATCATATATAGATGTAAGAAGAGATCTCGTTGCCCCATGACACAATGCAACCATAAAACGGAGAGATATTATAATACAGTTCGATTTTCTACTGGGATATCGTTCAACGATGAATTCAAAAAAAAAAAATCTATTTGAGCGACCTTGGAGCCAAGGATCAATTTTCTCGATGGACGAAATACGGTTTTAACATTGAACCGTTATTCAGAGATGGTGCAACTATAGAGTCTGAGCTGAATTATAAAAAAATTGTGAATATTTTCCTGATTTATCTTTGGTGGTCGATAGAGACCAATTGGGTTCCGACCTTATTCGGCTTAGTCGTTGGCGAGACGTTTCGAAGGTTCGTAGAGCAGGATCGATCATTCTCAGAAATTAGTCGGATCGAAAATTCGGATATCCTAGTACCAATAAAAAAAATCTTCTCATATTATGAAAGAAAGAAAAATTATTTAATGGCATAAAATTTTTTTTTATCGATATCGAACACAAATTGATGGTTTACAACAAACATACTAAGCCTTTGTCACAAATCTAAAAAAGAACAAAGAAAATTAAAGCCTACAAAAATTGAATTATGGAAGAAATGTGTCTATATATATATCCTCCTTGCCCATGCCAATTGATGGCTAACAACAGGGACAACAAAGCATCAACTAGCTAAGCAAAATAGAATGGAGATGGCTTCAAAGTAATTATCATAAATTTATATGATTTTTTTTTTTTCAAATGGAGTGATAAATCATGGATATTGAGACTGTTGATCAGTTGCTCGTGCAGGTGTTTTTTGATATATTTTGATGACCAATAAAATTTTTTTGTGAGATTGAATTAGTCATCCGATCTTCAGAATTAATTAGGTCGAAGATCTAAGTGCATGATGCTAATAAAAAAAAATACACAAGAGAAACATGACAAGTAGGGATTGACCAAAGAATGATCTAATCTTCGGTCACAAGTTTTCTTTTTGTTATATGTAAATTAACTAAGCATGCGGACTTTGCTTGATTAATTTTAGAGGTAATTGACCTCCCTTTGATTCATCTTCTAAGTAAATATGAAACCCAAATTATATATATATATATATATATATATATAATTTATCCGCACGTGAACATCTTTATTATTCATCGTATGATTCTTTAAGATTTAAGAATTGAATTATAATGCTCAATCAATCAAACAGTGAATAATAAAGATGTTTATGAATACTCACGAATGAATTGTTTATATATATATATATATATATATATATATATATATATATATATATATATATATATATATATTCAAAAATCAATTTTCAAAATCTTTTTTTGAATGTTGATTGTTTCACGGTTCTTTGGAGTTTTTTTCCTGGCAATTTAATGAATCATGAATCTAATTTCTTAAATACTTAAAATAATGCATCTTACTTTTAAAAGTACTAAATAACGTATTAATTTCTCAAAAATATTATATATCCTTTTTTTCTTTTTGTTGTCTATCTTCTTCCTCCGCACTTTATGCGATTATTTGTGTAAAAGGTTGGAACCGTCAATCTAGCGGTCCCTATCAGTTCGCTCTCATGCCATTATAAGGGAGGTAAATTACGATGAATCTTTGACCTTTGAAACTAGTAACCAACGTATGGAGGAACAGAATTCGTTTTTGGGTTGTAAAATTGCCTTTCTTAAAATTATAGTTTAAGATTTCAGGCGTAAAAGATTTTTTCAATATTTATCATTTTGGATTATAAAAATTTAAAGGACCAGAGCCACCTCCATTCTCTTTGTATTTGCCTTTATTCAAATAATCATTTCAATAAAAATATGCAAAAATTTATAAATTCATTTTAGGAAAACACCCAGTATACTTTTTATAATAATAATATTTATTATAATATATATAAATACTTACTTGTAATAAAAATTATATATACATATAACATTCTTATATTAAAATACTCTAAAATGATCTAAAATCAGTTTAATTTAATAAAAAAATGGATCAAAAATAGTGGTTATAATAATATTAATTTGGACTATTTAAAATAATTTTGATAATATTATATATATATAGTATTTTTCATTAAGTCAGCTAATTTACTTTGGCACGACAAATCGTATTAGGCTGTTATAAGAGTGTAGAATAGGTTATCTTTTTTTTGGATGAAAAATAAATTGAAGTGCTATTTTATTTGTTTATTTATTTTCAGAAAATGATAATCCTTTTCCATTTTCCCCCTTAATAAAAAATTAGATAAAAAAAAAAATCCTCACTTGTGCAAAAAAGACAATAATATTCACCGGCTATCAAATCGATCCGATGATTATTATGAAAGGAGATAAATCTTGAATAATCTTTAGTTGCAGCACGAATTGACTAGTGCAGTAGTGGATGAACACTCCGATTTAAAAAGTCAGTAAAAATTCAGTTAAATCGAATAAATCGATCGAATCAGTCGAACTAAAATTTTCAATTTGATTTATTTGAAAATTCGATTTTTTTTTAAATATTGATTTATTTGGTTTGATTTCGATTTCGAAACGAAAATAATTAGTTAAACCGATTAAATTAAATTGGAGTCAATCAGTCGACTGATTCTCTCGAGTTTCACGATCTTCATCATCATCAATCGATTGATATTTCATATCAATAAAAATATTAGTCAATTGATAATAAAAAATTTGATTTATTTGATTTTTTATTGATTCGATTTGTTCGATTTTATTGAAAAAGTTCTATCTATATGATTTATTCAATTTTAATTTAATCGATTCGATTATTAATCTGATTGCTATTTTTATTTTCACATATACAAATTTGCGTAGTACTAAGTACTAACTAATTTGCCGTGTTATGGGGACGAAAAGAAAAAAAAAATAAAGAAAAAAGAAATAGGATCCTCACAAGAACGGTGGTGATAGAACAGGGTACGGTGTTTGCCTGCTGCCTGCCTGCCTGCCTGCCTGCATTATATACCAGCAAACTCTCCTGGATCGAAGTGTGCACTTCCCAGCAGATCGGTCACCATCTTGTCTCTCCATCGAACACAAATTGCATGATAAAGAAGAAAAAGCTTCGGCTTTCCCTTTGACCATTCTCTTCTTTCCATGCACTTTATGCACACCCACCACCATCCAAATTGAACTTTCTATTGTTTTTTTTTTCTTTTTCCTCCCTTTTTTTGCAATTTTTTTTTTTTTTTTTTTTGCTGTTTTCCAGACCTCCCTCTTCCATCCCCCTTGCTCTTTTCCTGTTTCACGTGGTGGTGTGGACTGCCGCAGTGCGAGAGCTGGAACCCTCCCTCGCTCACTGCCTGTCTAGCGATCTCAAGTTCTGAACTTGTCGCAAGGTGAGGTTTTGCTCGCGCTTTGCTCCCATTCCTTTGTCTTGTTTCTTGGGTTTCATCTTAGTTCTCTTGATGTCTGGTGTGGGTGGGCTGGATCTGCGTTCCTTGTGCTTCGGCGTTAACGATCCGGCCGTTTTCCCTGGAGCCGCATTCTTTTCCGGCGCGATTTGTGTTAAAAGTCTCTTCTTGCTGTATATTTTGGGGCTTGCGAATCGTCTGCTGTCGAAAGATGGTATTTTTTTTTTTTTATGTATTTGGGGTGGATTTATCAGTGCTCTTTGTCTTTTTTCCCCCATAGATTTAGTTTCTCTTGGATTGATGAGATTTTTGGGGCTCCTTTAAAGAGAAAAGACACGTTTTTGCTCAACGATTTGGCGGCCCAGACCAGGTTGTATCTATCCTTTGCGTGGTAAAGGTTCCTGGATCTGCCGACCCTACGGAGGGACATTCTCTCTTGATGCCTCTCGCACTACTTTCAGAATTATCTTACGATTGATAAGATTTTTCTATCATTTTTGTTTCCTGCTGATGCGCTGTGTGAGTTAAAATCTTCATATTGTCGAGATCTTGCACTAAATAAATAAGAGATGTATGAGATCCAAAGCAGTTTTAGTCCATTCCAGCGGAATCACTGAATGCTTGCAAAATCTGCTTGTAAATTTTTGTTCAGGGAGTCTGGCTATATGGATCGGAACTCTATAAAAAGCTATATCTGTATTAATGTTCTATTTAGGTTCTTGGCACTTCCTATAAAGGACACATTTGGTTCATGTAGCTGCTTTTCTCTTAAATGCTCTATTCTCGACATTCAAGCCAACTTTGAAACATTCTTATTTTTGGTTTTGTGTAGTTTTCCTTTTGAACACAAACTATCTCACCGTAAGCCCTAGTGCACCAGGGCTGCAAATTTTTGATTCAGTGGTAGGCAAGATGTAGTGTTGTCTGTTTGCTTATTCATCCTTGTTGTCCAACTACAGATCCCAAGTTGAGTAGATCCACTCATGAAGGAGGATGCTGTGTATCATAACTGAAGAATAAGCTCTTTATTATCAGATTACCTAGTTAGATAAGAAGTATCATGGCTTCAAAGACTATATCACAAGCCAACGCCAAGTTCCAAACTGAAGTTCCTGGGAGTATCAAAGTAGAGCCAAATTCTTCTAAATCCTCCCAGATTCTGAAGCCAAGCAAATCAGATTGCAGTGCTGTCAAAAAAATGGCAGAGATAAATCAGAATGTGTCAAAATGTGCTGTGAATGGCCTAAAGAAAGATAATAAATCAGATCAGCATCAGAAGGAATCTTTTGGCAATTCAACAGATAGAGTTCCTACAGAGGTCACCATACCCTCACAAGCTTGTGATAAGCTCCCTTCAGATAGTCAGAAGCAATCATCAGAGCAAGTAGATTCTGCAGAAAATAGAACCACTACTGGGGATGGTAATGGAGATCAAGCAAAGAAATCCCGACAGAGTGGAAATGATAGCTTCGTATCTGCTAAATATAGTGATGAAACCAGCAGTGCCACGGCTGACTTTGTTGAGAGTGGAAAAAGTAGCATGTGCAGACCTAGTACGAACAGTGACGTGAGTGATGAAAGCTCCTGCAGCAGTTTGAGTAGCAGCATAACTAAACCTCATAAATCAAATGATTCGAGAGCTGAAGCCATTCGAAAGATTCGTACAAAAGATGGGGTTTTAGGATTGAGCCATTTTAGGCTGTTGAAGAAGTTAGGCTGCGGTGATATAGGTAGTGTGTATCTATCAGAATTGAGTGGGACGAAAAGCTACTTTGCAATGAAAGTTATGGATAAGGGATTGCTGGCTAGTCGTAAAAAGCTTCTTAGAGCTCAGACAGAGAGGGAGATATTACAATGTTTGGACCATCCATTTCTTCCAACACTTTATACCCACTTTGAAACGGATAAATTCTCATGCTTGGTGATGGAATTCTGCCCTGGAGGAGATTTGCACACCCTTCGTCAAAGGCAACCTGGGAAACATTTCTCAGAACAAGCTGTGAAGTATATTCTGCACTTCAATCTTTCTTAGACTTACTGTTTGAGGAGCACATGCTAGATGCTTTCTTATCATTCCAACTTCTATTATTCAGATATAGTTTGTTCGGCCTGAACTCATCAATCAAATTGTGTATGTAAATGCTACTAAAATGTCATGCTACAAGCATGTTCAAATGCTCTCTACTTTCCTTTATGTTTTCATGTTGATTGATCTCTTAATTGTTTACTACTTGGTTTTATGGAGGAAATGACCTGTGCTCGTCTCGAAGTAACCAAATGTTCGCAATCCATTTTACCAATTTGCTAACTAGGATAATTCTGAACACACACTCATTTCCTTGTTTCTCTTTTTACCTGAAACTCTTGGATATTTTGTGGTAATCTTGTAGTTGTTGATTAACTTCTATAATCCGAATTTGCCCAATGATGCGTGTAGTTCTACCCTGTGAGTTCTTAAACTTGTTATTTCGGTGACTGTTCTACCATGTGCTTCCATATTGCTTGTTCTGATTCTGGTGAGCTTATTGATTAGTCAAATACGAGGTTCCTACTTCTGGTTATCCTCGTTGCTTGAGATAGTTATGGACAAGTATTCCTATTGCTCTTCTGAATAAGTTAAATTTGATTGACTGCTGTTTGTATTTATGCTGAACCATTGTTAGAACTTTGCACTTTTTGATCACATCACTATTATATGCTCATGACATTTATTCTACTGGTTCAGATTAGTCAATGCCAAAATCAATCTCAAATAGTTGGGACTCTGCATGTTTCTTGTTGTCATTGTTACTAATATATGATGTAGAACTTGTAATCGGACATCTAATTTGATGGCATAATATTTAGACCCTAGCTGTTGCTCAAAACTACAATGTTTTGTTGTTTAAAGAATTGATTGTATCCTGGTGATCTCCCATTCACTGATCACAATTAAATTCTTAAATGTAGGTTTTATGTTGCTGAGATCCTTCTGGCATTGGAATACTTACACATGCTTGGAATTATATATCGCGACCTCAAGCCAGAAAACGTCCTCGTTCGTGAGGATGGCCACATTATGCTTTCCGACTTTGACCTCTCTCTCCGGTGTGCAGTAAACCCGACCCTGATCAAGTCCTCCAACCCAGATCCTGAATCAGCTAGAAGGAACAACACGACTTACTGTATCCAGCCTGCTTGTATCGAGCCATCCTGTATTCAGCCCTCTTGTGTGGCGCCTACGACTTGCTTCGGCCCACGGTTTTTCTCTAAATCCAAGTCCAAAGAGAGGAAAGCAAAATCAGAGATAGGGAACCAGGTGAACCCATTGCCCGAGCTCATAGCAGAGCCTACGGATGCCCGTTCCATGTCTTTTGTAGGTACACACGAGTATTTGGCACCAGAGATAATAAAGGGTGAAGGCCATGGGAGTGCAGTTGATTGGTGGACGTTTGGCATTTTCATGTATGAGCTATTGTTTGGGAAAACACCATTCAAGGGATCTGGTAACCGGGCAACATTGTTCAATGTCGTCGGGCAACCACTGCGCTTCCCAGAGTCACCGACAGTGAGCTTCGCCGCCAGAGATCTGATAAGGGGTCTTCTTGTGAAGGAACCTCAACACCGACTTGCATACAAACGCGGGGCGTCTGAGATAAAGCTACACCCCTTCTTCGAGGGAGTCAACTGGGCACTTATACGATGTGCAAGTCCTCCTGAGATCCCAAAATCATTCGATATGGATCGACTGACAAAGCCTGCTGTATCAGCCAGTGAAAAAGCCACATCAACTGTGAACCAGAAATCTGGTTCAGACAACTATCTAGAATTCGATTTCTTTTAGTCATTCTCCTCTTGATCAACCAGTCGAAGCTGTAGAATTTGTGGAGTTGTATGAGGATTGCAGTTTTGTTTTACCCTGTAGAATCCCTGTCAATCTATATTGGTACATCTCCTGATGGAAATGCAATATCAACTCCAAACATTGCATTTCTCAAGGATTATCACTGCATTCCTTGTTTGGAAATGTACTATCAACTCCAAATATGTGTTCCTCAAGGATTATCCGATATGCTCTCTTTGTTCTTCATCAATGTTAGATCTTGTTAATTTATCTACTGCATTGCTTTGGTGAACTCATGAGGCTCAACATTTTCATGGAACAGTTAATGGTTACAGAGCGATCTGCAACTATATCGCCTCAGTTAATTTATCTACTGCTATTGACTACGGATTGTAGTAATCTAATTGGATTGTTTATAGAAATTTAGTAAGATTCATATGGGCGACTTTGATGATAATATTCAGATAATATAGAATATGTACATATGTATATACAATAGATGCATATATCAAGCTCGTATACAAAACGTTTTCAGCAATATTCAGATAATATAATTGCTTCTATTTTAGCTTTCTTTTAGAATATAATTTGACATTATTTTTATGAAGAAATTGTATGTAAATGTTAAGAATATTATTAGTGAACTATAATGATGCATATATATGATAATTAAAGCTAATAGTTTTCTAGGTATATATCCATGTTTTAGTCTAAATAATATTAAATTTAGTGTCTAATATTAGGGATATCATTAATGTTGTATAACCATATTTATATGTGAGAATAAAGCTAGCCCTCGACGTCGTACAACAGAAAGGCATTCAGTGTACTCTCAAAATACGACGGTTCGAATCCCAATTGGAACTAACATTTTTGAATTTATTTGATGGATGAATCGAAGGGAGGACCAAGTGACTCTGCATATTAACATCTATCAGTGAGTATCGACATGGTGGTCAGCATGATCCCTTGTCAACTCTGGATTGAAGAAATGAAGTTCGCAATTATACGAACAAAGGAACAAATGAACCGAAAAAAGAAAACTTGAACACGAAGAAAAAATCATACCTCTTAATTACTACCGTTTCTTACTTTATATAAGAAAATTAAAAGAGTCCACGTAAAATGCCAAATTCATCACTGGTTGATTATGACAATATTAAACTAACAAGTATATTACAGTAGCCCTAACCATAATGCACCGTGAATAGAGAAACATAGAGATCATCGGAAGAGTATCAAGATGAATCCTATGTGAATACGAGTGATACGAGAATATTTCGTGTGGGTCCGAATGAGATGGATCCCGAGTAAATGAGAGAAATTTTGGTGATTTATCAAACAGTGCACGTGAAGTTTAGAATTGTCCAAACAACGTTCCATACTTTTATATTTACCAAATAATGTACTTAATTCCCTTTTTACCCCTCCCACAAAATATACCTGCAATTTAATACTGAGAGAGAATTTACAGGCATCCGAGCCACAATTGAAAATTCCGAGTCATCTAAACGTCACTTCCACCTGCGCGAGAGCCCCCTGATTTCCATACTGTTGATGAGCACCACACACAGGTTTCCTCCGCAAATCAACTGAGCAAAATATTTTTGATGAAACGCTAGTACAAACTCTAAAAGTCTAGATATTGTCAACGACATCACTTCTCCAAAGAATATCCAGGTAGGGTTTCCAGAAGTTGGCGCAGCTCATTCACCGCCCGCTTCACATAGTATTATCATGTATATATGTGTTTTTATACTTGAGACTACTATGAGGTTAATAAATGCATTATAGAAGGTTGGATAACCAAGTTTGCCACGCACCCATAAATACGAGGTAGAAATTTCATACCAAAGTTTGACACACACCCATAATTGCGATGTAGGAGGTTCATAACCAAGTTTTGTCGCCACCTAAGCAAATTCTACCTAACTTAAAAGGTAATGCTTTGAATTAAATCTCAGGACTACTGAAGTTTCCTAATTGATATTTCCAATATTAGGAGATTGAATCTGTCTAAGATAATAGATGGTGATGGGAATGAAATTCCCAGCACTACTGCATCCCTTAAATTTAAAATCCCAGCACCATGGGAGATTGAAGCTGACTTAGATAAAAAGTGATGGACTTCAAATTCCCAGCACCATTGAGGTTCAAGCAATTCGGGATAAAAGGTGGGGAATTTATATCCCAGCACCAGGGAGATTTAAGTTGCCGAGATGGTAGGTGGTGCTGGGAATTGAAACCCCAGCAACACTGTGGTCATGCGATTAAAACTTCAAACACCATGGAAATTGAATTGGTCGAGATAAATGGTGGTGTTGGGAATTTATATCTCAGCACCACCGTGGTCATGAGATTCAAACTCCTAGCAATACCATGGTGTTAGGAATTAAATTCTCAGCACTAGGGAGATTTAAGTTGTCGAGATGAAAGGTGGTGTTGAGAATTGAAACCCCAACAACACTGTGGTCATGCGATTAAAACTCCCAGCACCATAGAGATTGAACTGGTCGAGATAAATAGTGGTGTTGGAAATTTATATCCCAGTACTACCGTGGTCATGTGATTTAAACTCCCAATAACCCCATGGTGCTAGGAATTATATTCCCAGCACTAGGGAGATTTAAGTTGTCGAGATGAAAGATGGTGCTGGGAATTGAAACCCAGCAACACTGTGGTCCTGCTATTAAAACTCCCAGCACCATAGAGATTGAACTGGTCGAGATAAATAGTGGTGCTGAGAATTTATATCCCAGCACCATCGTGGTCCTAGGATTCAAACTCCCAGCAATACCATGGGGTGTTGGGAATGTAATTCCCAGCACAAGGGAGATTTAAGTTGCTGAGATGAAAGGTGGTGTTGGGAATTGAAACCCCAATAACACTGTGGTCCTACGATTAAAACTCCTAATACCATAGAAATTGAATTGGTCGAGATCAATGGTGGTGCTGGGAATTTATATCCCAGCACCACCGTGGTCTTGAGATTCAAACTCCCAGTAACACCATGATGCTGAGAATGTAATTTCCAGTAACAGGGAGATTTAAGTTGCTGAGATGAAAGGTGGTGTTGGGAATTGAAATCCCAGCAATATTGTGGTCCTGCGATTAAAACTCCCAGCACCATAGAGATTGAACTGGTCGAGATAAATGGTGGTTCTGAGAATTTATATTTCAGCATCACCGTGGTCCTGAGATTCAAACTCCCAGCAATACCATAGGGTGTTGGGAATTACATTCCTAGCACTAGAGAGATTTAAGTTGCCGAGATGAAAGGTGATGTTGGGAATTGAAACCTCAACAACATTATGGTCCTGCGATTAAAACTCCCAGTACCATGGAGATTGACTTGGTTAAGATAAATGATGGTGCTGGAAATTTATATCTCAGCACCACCATGGTCCTAGGATTCAAACCCCCAGCACCATGGAGATGGAACTTGACCGAAATAAATGGTGGTGCTGACAATTTATATCGGAGATAAATAAAGTCCTCTAGGCGAGTGGAGTGCAAGCGTGGCCTAAACCATCATCCTCCACCTTTCCTTAGGCTCCCAAACTGTAGTTCTAAATATTCATTCTCCGTGCCAACATTCAGACGTGTGTGCCAATTGGCATGGTCCGTGTCAATTGGCACACACCCATAACTGCTGGCAAGAATGTTGGAACTAAGTATCCCTCTGCGCATAAACCTTCTAAATGTCTTCCTCTTCCATTCCATATCGATTGTTCCTAATTTCAACATCTCTAGGTTCATTAATGGGTTTCGGTCAAAACCCATTGATGACCCTATCTAGCTCAAATTTGTAGGTTAGTGAAGTGCATAATTGGAAAACCTAATCCTAAACTCTCATCCTCCACTTGTCCTTAGCCTTCTAAACCTAAATTAAAAAAATTCAGCCTACGTGTCAGTATTATTACCACACTACATATAATTATTTTGATTTTAAAAACCTTTGCAGGGACGACCTGCTTCCTGATGAAGTGTTCTCATTTTTGGAAACGATTGAATCAAATTTGAAGGATAGAGAATTAGATTATCAATACTCCATAAATGTGTCATCAAGTAATATTCCATCTTTATCTCAGTTTACTGACGTGGGGAATAAAATTATCAGTGATCAACACCTTGATATAAATAGAGAAGCTTCTTCCATACTCGAAGAAGAGTTTGTCACAACTACTACAATAGTTGATAAATATTTTGAAGAAACTTGGAGTAAAGAGGAGGTAAGTGATATACAAGTGATAAAATAGTTAGAATATACAAATCATTCGGAAGAATTCTTAGCTGATGATATCCAACATGAAGAAGGTGAGTTAAACCCAGATCAGTACAGTGACTTAGAGGAAGTGTTCCCAATTGCTGATGATCCCTATGTTTTAAATCCACGAATAACACAATTGATAGCTGACAGTTCATCAGATCCAAATGAATTTTTCACTGGCAAGTTTTTTCCTCCCGACAAGAGTTTAAAGATGCATTAGTAAGGCATGCGATGCTAAAAAACTTCAGATACAAGCCAGTTGACACCAGACTTAATAAAATTAAAGTTATTTACTTCAATCAGTCATGTTCACGGAGATTAGTTGCAAGTGAAGACGTAGAGTTTACTCACAAAACATGTAAAGTAGCATGAATATGACACAGTTAGGGAAACAACAGATCACCATGCCTGCACATCCACATTTGTAGCAAACCAGATTGTAGGACGGGTTAACTACTTCTGATGATTACAAACCAAGTTCAATTCGAAGAGAAATTCAAGCTAGGTTTAGTGTTCACATTTTATACAAGAAAACATACATAGCTAGACAGAAAGCATTAAAAAGAGTGGTTGGTGATTTTGATCAGACCTATATTGATCTTCCAGTGTACTTGCATGAGTTAAGAGTTAGAGATCCTGATACCTATGTTGTAGTACTAAGAAATGGTGAAAATAAATTCCAGCGATGTTTTTGGGCATTTGGTGATTGTGGAAGAGTATTCAAGTCTTATTTGCAAAAACTAATTGGAATTGATGCTATACATATCACCAGCAAGTATCCTGGTGTGTTGCTAATGACAACTATTGTTGATAATAATGCAAAAATTCTGCTAGTTGTATTTGGAATTGTCGAAGTTGAATGTGGATCTGCCTGGGAGTGGTTTTTGGATCATGTAAAGACATTCCTTGCTGTCCTTCCAGAGTCATTGAGCATTGTATCAGATAGACATCGGGGGATTATATCAGCAGTTAACAAAATGTATCCATCTGTCCATCATGCTTTTTGTTGCTATCACTTGTCTTGTAACATGGTAACAGATACCCGGGATAGATCCTCGTTAGGTTTATTTTGGGCAGCAGTAAGAGCCAATACAATAGTTGAGTTTGATCGATTAATGCAGAACATGCATGAAAAACATAAGGATGCATATGCGTAGCTACAAAAGATCGATAAAAAAAGATGGGCTAATGCACACTTTCCTGGGAGGAGGTACACAATGTTAACGACTAATTGTTCTGAGAGTTTAAATGCATTATTCAAGGAAATACGTGAACTCCCCATCACCAGTTTAATTGATAATACTAGAAGAAAGGTTACTCAATGATTCTTTAACAGAAGGAAAAAATCTTCAAAAAGGCCAGGTTTTCTAACACCTTATGCCATTAAAGAGATTGATGAAAGGAGAGAAAGAACCTGATTATATTCAGTATTCCCATACTCACGAACATAAATGAAAGTACAAAAAATAGCTCGTATATTGTTGATTTGGAGAGGCACAGTTGCATCTGCGGTGAGTTTTAAAATTCAAGAATTCCTTGCTCGCATGCTATTGCAGTCATCATATATCAGAACATGGATCCATACCGTTATTATGAACATTATTTTCTAAGAGAAACTTGGGAGGTCACTTACATGGATTGTATTTACCCATGTCGAAGTAAGAAATTTTGGCCTAATGGTGATAAAAATTTTAGAGTTCTACCTCCTCGTAGCCTTATGCAATCAGGTCGAAGAAAAAAGACACGCATTGAGTCTAAACATACTGGGAAGGTGAAAAATAAATGCAGTATATGCAAACAACTTGGCCATAATAGGAGGTCCTGTAGAATGCCACCGCCTACTAATTCTTAATTGTAAATAGTAGTTGCGTAAATATTTGTAAAGGAAACAATGTTTATATTATACTACTTATTTATCAAATAATTATTTTGCAATTAATTTGTGTGTGGTAGTTGTATTAATTTTTTTTTTGGCACCAATGCTGACAAAACAATGTCAATGTTTGCTGATTTCCCATACATTGACACAAAAGTATGCGAGAATATCACAAGTCAACCCTCTGGCATCCTCATTAACTAGTTTTCGTTAGGCTACATAAGGTGAAAAATCGTCGAGGAGCTTCTTAACCCCTTCCTTCACAATAGATCATCTCCTTCATGGCTTCCCGAGGCTAACACAACCTTGGGGAGAAGTCTTCTTTCTCCTCGAACGTTGAGGAGGGCTCCTCGACCCCTCCTCCGATTCAGCACATCTTCGTCCTAACACTGGAGAAGCAACGTGCTATTTTGAGAAGGCGCTTGGAGACCACGAGCCATGACCGGGAGGAGGCCACCCAATGCTTGGAGGTTATTCTTCAGCATGAGCAGAATGTACGCGCTACTTTGGCGCAGGTGGAGAAATGGATGGCAGAACGAGAGGTCGCTCGATCGAGGTGGGGGAACGAGCCTGGATTCTCTTAGATCTGTACCTGAATCATCTTAAATGTTTATGTCATATATATCTAAATCTGTTTTGGTTGGCCTAACTAAATGAATGTTGATCTATTTTGCATTATCGTGGGCTGCCTGAAACTTATGACCTAACTAATTGAATGTTGATCTATTTTGCAAAATTGTAATAAAAATCCGGGCCACCACACCTGACCTGTTAATATAAAACCCTCCGTTGGCAGTTCAAGCGACTAAATTTCATTTCTCTGTCGCTCCTTTCGATCTATCTCTTGTGGAATTGCTTGATGCTTAGATTTTCGACGTTCGTAAGTTTTGTAGATTACTTAACCTTCTTTCGTTGACCATAACCTATGTCGTAGTTAAAGGTGCATCCCATCTAAGATTTTTCCATTTTCATCAGCGATATCATTTTAAGTCGGGCCTGATAGGGTTTAGGATTTTAATAATCCATTTGAGCAGAGGTAACGTTTGTTTATATCAGCACACATGTTTCAATCCATTTCATCTATTAGTTTCAAATTGCCGTATTACAATGCATTTAGTTCGTAACCTAACATAGTTTTTTCAGTTCACGATGGCTTCAACTATTGAAACATCAAGCGATAGTTCTGGAAGAACCCTTGTGTTGATGTGAGGAAGAACAAAGAGAATGAACTGGAAAACAACGTTTCACATTTTAAAAAATTTATTGCAAGTGTGCTGCCGATTGAGGAAGAAGTAACGCTGATTTAGAGCTCCTCTTTTGCGTGAGTTTTGGACATTCCGGATATTACCCATGTCAGACCCCTCGTTCAAAATATGTTTGATAATTGAGACTGCGAGGAGAAATGTTTTATATTCCACGACAAGAAATTACATTTCACAAAGACTGATGTCTCTCTCATCCTTAGTCTACTAGATGATGGACTCGTAGTTCCTATGAACAATGAAGCTCCCTCTGGTCAGTTATATTTGCAATATTTTATGGAAGTTGATTGCTCTAACAAGCATCTGGAGGAATTAATGAAGAGTTCCAGATCTCCAGATAATTTGGGATCTAAAAAATTTTATTGTCAGTTGTTTATTTTATATTTTTTCTCTTATATGTTTTTTACTACCACCAGTAGTAAGCCTAGAATACCTATGCGATCACTTATAGATTGTGTAGACGATTTTGATAACTTAGGCAGGTACAATTGGTGCGAAACACTTTATACCTACATGACTCCTTAAATGGAGTCAATTGATATGAGAGTGACATTGCAACCAAAAGAAGAGGTCGGTGGTGGATCTACAAGACCAGTGCTTAAGGGTTTCACACATTTATTGGCTGTAAGTGAATATATTTTATGTTTTCCACAAAGAGTATAGATCAATCTGTCTATTAATAACTAATTTTTCTATTTCAGGTATGGATGTGTGAGCATTTGTGTATCCTACCTCCACACGTCCCTCATGCTTTGTCAAAAATGTTGAGATGGAGGTGGAGTTCCACAAATGTAAAGATTGTTAAGAAGATGGTAGATGGTCTCCTACTAGATAAAATAATTGTTGATCTAATGCCAGCACAGTCAGAGCTGCATCTGATACAGAGCACTTCTCCACCTAGGATTTGTGCTTCAACTCCTCAACCCGAAACTCAGCTTGACGCAGGAGAAAAGGCGTGTCCAGTATGCCAGGAGAATGCAGAACTAGTTTCATCTCTATGCACCAAGCTAGTTGAAGTAAGGACTAACTTGGACAACACCTCCCTACTTAAGGATGCAACCATTGAAGAAAAAGAAAAGAAAATACAGGAGCTTCTTCAATAGTTGGAGGAGGTCAGAAGCAGGAAGGATAATGAGATAAGTGAAAGGGATAATATAAATTGTGAAAAAGAAGCATTAATCACTAAAAAGGATAGTTTAATATTGGAGCTTCAACTGAATTTACAATCCCGAGATGTAGAGGGGTTACAATCACAACTCATACAAGCTGCACAGATCCAACAACCTTCTACTGCATACACTAGGCGGAAGATTTGTATGCGGAAGAGGGCTCTTCATAGTGTATCACCCCCTATAAGTACAAGCGTTCCTCCTGTATGGTTTGCTAACATTCCTAAAAGAAGGAGATTTGAAACTCAAATAGTCCCCAACAAGGCTATTGAGTATTCCTCATCAAACCTTAATATTGCTTCTGAAGAGGCAAATTTTGAGCAAGAGTTAGTCTAGGATAAAAAAGAGAAATCAACTGTCGAGGAGTGTGAACCTAAAATGTTATCTACTGCCACACAAGTCTCCACGGACAAACAATAATCACTCGACGAAGTCAAGAGAAGGATATTGGAGATGAACATAAGTTATCTTGTCTAGTCCTATTTTTCAGAGAAAATATTTTTATTCTAACTATTTTTTTATACAACAAGCTTATAAAGAATTCACCAATAAGATGAATCCAACAGTCGGGGAATATTTATTGAAACTAAAAAAAATGGAGTAAGAGCATACACTTTATAATAGTAATCTTATGTTTTGAGAGTTGTTAATAACCCTTTCCTTATGTAGTGTGATAGTATCAGAACTAATGTGGAAGACAGATGCTATTAACTTATACATGAACTCTTTCCTTATAATATTTGATTGGAATGTTTTGACACATGAGGATTGCATCAATGCTTATTTATTAGTCTTAGCTGATGAGTGCAAGGAGACTGATAAGGCGTATTATAGCTCAATATTCAGTGGGGCTGGATTCCCGGTAAGTTTTTGCCCCTTTTGCATGGAATTATCAACTTTAAAGCTTTGGGCTATGTTTGGTATGAGGTAATATAATCAACCTTGTAATCTAATTAAGTTTGTAATGTAATGTAATGTAATGTGTATTACATTACTGTGTTTGGTTAGTGATTGATGTGTAATCTTTGATTACAAAAGTAATTACATTCGTTTGTTTGGTGTCCATATTTGTTATAAGGAATGTAATTCATATTATTATAAAATGACAAAAATACCCTTATAATTTCTTCTTAAGGTAATATAATTCTTAGTTGTCGAGTGCCGATCAGATCTATTTGGCCGTTTGGCCGTCGTCGACCATCGTTGGTCGCCGTCGATCCGCCGCTTAGCTCCGCCACTGATCGCCAAAGATGCCGGGTAGTCGATCGATCGTCGCCGATCACGATCGTTGGTCGATCGCGCCGATCGTCGATTGCCGACGGCACGATCGCCGATCACGGCCGATCGTCGTCGGCTCGTCGGCCGCCGCCGCTGGCCGTTGACCGACAACCATCATCGACTGGCAACCGTAGCCGATGGTCGCCGGTGGTCGCTATCGACGAACGCCGGGAAGCAATGAGAAAAATAAAAAAAGGATATATTTGTCATGATAAATATTGAGTCCGTAATGTAATCGAATTAATCTGAATATTAGATTTAATAAACTGAATTGAAAAGTTCAATTTGATCGGTTTAGTCAATTTATTAGATTTAATCAAATTTTTGCTCACTTTTAGTCGTCGGTGTATCAAAAAAAGATAAATAAATCACAATTGATCTTTGATCATATCGATATTTGACACGGTGAAATATAGACATTCTATAAATACGAAAGATTAATCCTTACTTTATAAATTTGCACGTGTTTGATATTATAACCATCCGCCGTTGCCCATGAGTCACTCCATAATTTGGATTTTTATGAAAAATTAAGGTAAAGAAAACCAGATTAACAAAATATAAAGAAAAAAAAGCATAGTTAGTCACCTTTTTTTTTTTTTCAGATTCTCAGACGATCCAAACTGCAACATGCTAAATTTAGATGGGCTAAAGACCCATCTCGCTGGAGATCCACATGACCTTTCTTCTACCCTCCTGGAATCCACTCATCCTTCTTCACGATGCATGATTGCATACGGCAGGGAGAATTTTCTTAGAATTCTCTGCATTGCGTCGGAGTAATTGTGTTGAGCTGTTCTACGAATCCAAGCAATTCCATTTCGACATGCGTGTTTGATCTCGAGCTGTTCTTTCGACCTGAGCAATTCCGTTCCGATCTACCACGTTTGTAGATTTTACAGTTTGCTGTTTTCGTTAAGGTTACTGTTCATGGTTTTCACATTTCGATAATGCAAGGTGATGGTCGTGGTCGCCATGGCCATGGTCGTGGCGACCCCTCCTCCTTTTTTAATGAGCCAGCTCCTTCTTCTCGTTGCTTTCCCTTCTTATGCGCCACCGCTGGCACCCGCCTCAGCCGGCGTGACCCCTCGCCGGAAGCAATGGACCCCGGCTACGTGTCTCCCAGGGCGTCCGGCTGCGGTCTGTTCCGCCGGCGGAGGGCGAGGTCTGCCAGTTCGATCCCACCCTTTGAACCCGCCGGTGCGGCCGCAGCGAAGCTGGTGCCGGACGCTGGCATGCCGCGGAGGGGAAAGGGCTCCGACGACGCGACTTCTATAGTCCCCGTGCCTGTCCCGGTCCCGCTCCCGGTCGTGAAGGCCCGGGCGGGTCCGGCGGAGGTCCAGCCGCGTCGACCGACTCCGGAGGCCTTGAGGGCGCTCCCGGCGCAGACGACAGCAGCGGCGGTGGGCAAGGGGATCGTGACGGAGCTCGACGGGATGCTGTACGACCAGCAGCTCGCCGCCGCCAACGGCGACGCCAACCTCCTACGCGCATCGTCGGGAAACGTGATGGTGTACGGCAACCTGGGGAACCTCCGGGGAAATCCAAAGAGTCCTCCCAGCCAGAACTTGCTCGATTACCTTCCCAAAACGGCCAAGGAACTGAGCGAAGAAGCGAAGGCCGACGTGATCAAGACCGCGGCGACGACGAACCGGGTCCAAACCAAAGGCCTGAGTCATGCGCCTGCGCCGGAGCTCTGCCGCGCTTTGTCGACGAGGCAGGATCCGGAGGAGCTGAAGGAGATGGGGAACGAGGAGTACAAGAAGGGAAGGTTCGCGGAGGCCCTGGCGATGTACGACCGCGCCATCGTCGTGGATCCCGGCAAGGCTTCCTACTACGCCAACAAGGCCGCCGCGCTCACCGGACTGGGCCGCCTATTCGACGCCGTCGCTCAATGCAAAGAGGCCATCAGAATCGATCCCGCTTACCATCGCGCACACCATCGTCTCGCTTCTCTCTATCTCAGGTAATCCATGGAAAACAGAGCACTCCGATCATAATCTCATAACATCCACATTTTCCCTGAGAATCGGTTACATCTCATCGATCATCAGATTGGGAGAAGCTGGCAAGGCAGTTCATCATTTCAAGCAATCAAGAAACGAAGCCAGTCCCTGGGACAAATCAAGGGCACAGGCCCTGCAATTCCATCTTTCCAAATCCAATGAAGCACGCAGGCTAAAGGACTTCCTTACGATGTTGAAGGAATCAGAATCTGCTGCTTCCTCTGGCGCTGATTCTTCTCCCCAGGTTTCATTTCCATGCCATCGCATTCTTCTGGCAACTGGTCCTTCCTATTTTTGCATTCCATGATCATATTTTTGTTCTTTCAAAATCAAAAAGGTCTTCGCGCTGCAAGCGGAGGCACTTCTGAAATTGCAGCGTCACGACGAGGCGGATTCGATCATGCGTAGCGCCCCGAGGTTCGGCATCGATGAATTAACCAAGTTCTTCGGCGCAACTGCAAATTCATACTTCCTCATGATCCGAGCACAGGTTGACATGGCCGCGGGAAGGTTAGTTAACAGCAGTCATGCGCGTCGACCGATTTCTTCTTGTCCGCGTTTTCCATTAGTTTGCGTCGGGTGGTTGACAATTCAGGTTTGAAGAGGCGGCGGCAGCGGCACAGAAGGCGGCTCAACTCGACCCAGGCAACCGAGAGACGGCCACCGTAGTCCGACGAGCCAGGGCCGTAGCCTCAGCTCGAGCCAGGGGCAACGATCTCTTCAGGGCGTCCAAGTTTGCAGAGGCATGCGTTGCCTATGGAGAAGGCTTGAACCATGATTCTCAGAATGCCGCCATTCTCTTTAACCGAGCTACCTGCCGTTCGAAGCTCGGCCACTACGAGAAAGCGGTCGACGACTGCAACGTTGCCCTTGCCGTCAGGCCGTCCTACAGCAAGGCCAGACGACGGCGAGCCGACTGCAATGCCCAGGTCACTAGTCTACACCTGCAGTTGATTCTGTTTTCCATGGCCAATTTCCTGCAGGCTAACGACACAACTTAAACTTATCGAACCTAAACAGTTGGAAAGATGGGAGGCATCGGTGAAGGATTACGAACTGTTGCTCCAGGAAAACCTAGGAGACCATGAGTTGGCTAAAGCTCTCTCTGAGGCTCAAGCCATGGCTGCCATGCTCAAGAAGAAAGCTTTGAACTCTCCCTAGTTGTGAGTTAATTGAAGTACATTCCGACTCCACTTGTAGTATTTTTCAATCTCATTGAAATTACAGATGATACACTTGCACACGATATACAACAGAGATATTGAATACATTTATATCGAAATTATTCAATAAAAGAGCTGGGAGATATCGTAAGAACAGGTGCAATAGAAAGGAGATTTGTATCATCATTTGCATCAGAGATAGTCGAACTCCTAAATACCGAACAAAAACTATGCAACAAAATTAAGATCCGAATATTTGACAAAATATAGCAGCGATGCAACCACAAAGATCTATCTGTGCCTTATCACGAGCATTTTTTCCTATTACAGAGATCAGTCGCGGACAGTTTTACCCTGATGGCATCTAACTCAGGATCCTCTTGTTGTTCCTGATTTCCAAGAAACGAAGCTCGACACGAGTCGTAAGCATCTTTGCCACTGCTCAAACCAGCAGCGTAATCCTTGATCATGCTGAATTTTCCAAACCTGCTAATCTTCTGTAGATCGATATCCGAGGGCTGCTCTTCGGCCATTGCCGACGACAGCATGTCTTGCATAGCAACACGCCAAGGAGGTTGAGCTTTCATCAGAAATTGATACACATCGAGGACCGGAATGGCGACGCTGCCCAGATCGGGCTCGTCTTGTCCGCTTCGTCCGTGGTAATCAGATCCTCCAATTTTCACGAGCTCATATCGATCAGCCAAATCACTAAACCCTGTCAAGGAAAAGGACATTTAGCAGCTGCAATCGATGGAATGGAAGAAGAACATGGATGAATCTAAGAATCAAACATGCAATGCTACCAGACAACTTTCCGACACTCCTGTAAACCTCAATTGCATGGAGTCCTGAGTCTTTCAAGCTCCTGATGACGCCGACAGGATTCTTCAATGCCCACGGATGAGCCAGAGCTGCGACTCCCCCAGTGTGGCAAATTAATCGAACAACATCTTCGGCAAAAGGTTCAGTGCCCCTGATCGAACAAGAATCCACAATGGCTTTACCCACAAATCACTCGATTGTATATATAGATATATAAGAACAACACATTGCAGTTCACAAAAGAGTAGCATAATTACTTGGCGTAGGCAGGACCGCCATCGTGCAAATATCTGTTAAAAGCTTGCTTCAGATTCTCAACATAACCAGATTCGACCATGGCACAAGCCACATGAACTCTTCCGGGTGCCACACCATTGCCGGCTATCTTAGCGACGACATCCAACTCAAGAGGCAAATTGAGTTTGCTCAGTTTAAACAACATTTCTTCTGCCCTAAGATATCGACCATCTCTAATACGGCTCAGTACTTTATCTAAAGCTTCAAACCGCGAAGGTCCGCAGCTGCCATAGTACGCGAGTATATGAACAGGTTCTTCAGTTTCAGACTCTTCCCTTCCCATGTTAATGTCGGAAGCAAGCGAAGTTAATTCCAGGAACAAAGAACTCGGAGCAACTATCACATTAATTAACTGTTTAATTAAGATTAAACTGTTACCTAGGAGAATATACTGCACTTATCTCGACTCCAGGAATAATCCTGATCCCGAACTTGTTGGCCGCTTTCACAGCCTCTGCTACGCCAGCCATGGTGTCATGATCAGTCAAAGCAAGTACATTCACCTGCTCTGGACATCATGTCAAATTATGTTTTCATTTTGTGTGGATAAAAAACAGAATAATGACCAAGAGCAACATGCGAAACTAGTGTAATATGCTAAATTGCTAATGGTTATGAGGAATATATTTGCTTGCTTTCTGAAGACTATATCGTGCAGAAGTAGTCTATTAGATTTCTGAATTTGTTTTGTGTCTGTGTCGAAGGAGACAATCAAATCGAATCACAGCTATAGGTGCGTAAGTTGACATGAAGTTTAAGTTTTTAAGCTGACACAGGATATTTCCCCTCAGAAAAGGAACACGATGCTGTGGAAAGTGTACTTGTTTGATTTCCTTTTTCCCCTCTCGGCCGGTGGCAGTTTCATTTTATGAAGCAGAGAGAGAGAGAGAGAGAGAGAGAGAATCGGCTCGGGGACGAAGAACAACGGAGAAGATAATTAAAGAGAGGAACAGTATTCATGATACGGAGATATGAACTAGTTTAATTGATCTTTCCATTCAGCATCTCATAATTACCAGTACACAAGTCTGCATGAATCTGATCGACATATGATACGTTCCAATGACTGGAAGACAAACAAGGATCAAAGATTCAAAGGGAAAGGAAGATGGGAGAGAGGGGGAAAAAAAAGGGCTTTCGGTGAAAAAGGACACTTCGAATCAGGAGGACAGTTTGGATCGAAGGAACACGTTTTTGTACGAAAGGAGAAGCAAGATGATACCGACGAACGAAAGAAAAATGGAAAACCATCAAGAAAGATTCCTGAGAAAGAACCGTCATGTCAAGATCGAAACTTTCAATCAGGGATATCTCATCGGAGCACCGAGGACAGCTAGGACTCACCCCTCTGGCGTGCGCTCTCTCCACGAGCGCCGTCGGCGACAAGAACCCGTCGCTGCAAGTAGAGTGCGAGTGGAACTCGAACACCATTTGGCCAGCAGCTCCGCTGGGATCGTCGCCGTCCGCATCATTGATCGAGGCGTCGGGGAAGGCCCACCGGCGGACGTATAGCGAGGCGAGGATTTCTTCGGGAGTGGTCTTCTTCCGCTGGCCGCGCCCCCTCCGCTTCCTTCTCCTCCTCCGCCGTTTGCTCTCCTCGTCGGCGCTGCCGCCGTCCGCGTTCACCGCGGAGCTAAGCACCATCCAGCTGGGGAAGGAAGCGGCTAAGAAAGGCACAATTTTGAGGGTAGCAACCGGTTCACATGATAGCGCAAATCGTTCCCAAATAAAAGGAGAAAAGAAATAAGAGAAATAAAGAAGATAATCACCCTCCCTGGCCTCCTGCTCTCGCCTTTGTCGGCTACTGCCTCTGTTGTCTTCAGGCGAGTGCCCTTCTCGGGGTAGGGGGTGAGGGGAAGGGGGGCCGTCTGAGGCACAATTCAGACCGAAGACGGCCCACCGATTTCTCCTCTTCCTTGTTTCCATCCACTGTTCTCGTTCAGTATTTCCTTGGGAGCAGAAGCCTTCCCCATCTCTTTCTCGCTGTCAAAAAAGTTAGCAGCGATTACCGTGGTAAATGGTGGTCTTTTTGGCAGACGCAGGCGCTGGTCGGTGCCTGGGGTCTATGACTCTGCTGTTGCTCAAGGCTCACCTGCAACCAACACCAACCACCATTATTGATCAGAAAGCATCGTGCCCAAGAGAGATATCAAGCAGGGACAAAGGACCTTGTCCCATGGATCAGTCGTCAAGGTAAGGCTTTTGCGATCCCCGAGAGATAAAATTAGGCTTCGTGTCATGGTCCAATCTCCAAGGCGATAGATTGGAACGGTATGTAAAAGATCAAAACGCCACGAGATGGCATCCGAGCTCTTAATGAATCTGTGATAAATAGGTTGTGGGCTAAGCAATCGCTGCGAAAGCGAGAAGTATGATCTCGAGCTAGAAAGGTTCCGGCCGTTCTAATTATGACTCGATAAAAAGCTAGGCCGCTAGTTGCCGGTGGAGCATGCAAAGATCGAGCAGGAGCTAGAAAAGCAAGAGCGATTCGCAGCTATCTACAGACGTTGGTGCAGCACACTGTCAGCTCTGCAATCTGTCATCAGTATTAGAACATACCCAAACGAAACTTTTCAGAGTCTGTTTATTGCTGGGAAGAGAGAGAGAGAAGGGAAGGGATCGGAGAGAAGTTGAAGAAACACATTTTTATGTGTGCACTGATCCCCCACGGATAAGAGGGAGAAGAAAGAGATAAAGATCCTTTTGTAGCCAACAATCAACCCCAACAACAAAAATTAGAATCCGTCAATTTAATAATTTTTATCGATCTATTCTATGATCATTGTGAGAAAAATAAATCACGAAAAATTCTATGATTTTGACATGGTGATCAAGACACATAAAAATCATCTGAATCAAAAAAAAATTTTAGACCTCCTAAAAATCAATTTTTATCTTATCCGTAAATTCTATCGTATTTTAGCCACTATATCATCCCCATAGCGATCTATTGTAGCTAACAACCGTTCAAAAAGATACAAGAGTGAGAGAGAAAATAAAGAACACAAATTTAAATTCAAGGACACAAGTGTGCTAATTTAAAATGATAATATACAATGGAAAGAATAAAAAATTGACACTGAGTTTGAGATTTCTTTTCACCGAGTATTTTTCGATTTGATTAATCTTGAGATCAATTCGATTCCTTAAATTTCTAACGGAATATTAAATAATTTTTGTATAAAATATACTTCATCGATTATCAGAGTAAATCAGAAAAGTGATTGCGACTCAGCAGTTAAGTCTGATGATACGATTATGCTATCCCTATAAGACAGGTTCGATGTCGAAGATATATTCTGCTTGAGAATGTAAACTCTCAATTCACATCCGTCTTAGGGGCGCTTGCCCAAATTTTTTTTAAATTCGGAATCAAATTTGTTCCCGCAGAAAATTGAACCATGCTACTATGTGAGATATCGTCCTGCTTTACTATTGTACTATACCCCTAGGGGCTTTGAGATTCTACTCTTACTCCATGGTCTATACTTGAGGTGTCATACTAATTTATTCTTTTAAATAAGTCAATGAAATAAGTTTTCAGTGAGAATCATATATATTTGCTAGAACTCCTAGTACCAATGAGCTTTAGAGTAGAGCTGTTAAATGATCGATCATATATGATGGAGTTGATCAACCTATTATAAATTCAATATTTAGCAGAGAGATATCCTCACGGGAGGGTCTTGTAGCTAGCGCAACAGCAGAGTTGCATCAATAAGCAAGGGTCAATCTTCGAGGGTTGTAAATCTTTCATGTTGGGAATTGACCGTCGCTAGAGGGGGGAGGGTGAATAGCGTGTAGTTGCGTGATGAATCTCGATCGCGTGCTTGCTATAAAACTCGTTATGCGCAACGAAAATAAAGATAATAAAGCAATAACGAAATATACAAGTACATAATATCAAGATATAACGTGGTTCGGAATCTTAGGATTTCTACTCCACGGGTTGGGCTCGAACGAGCCCTAGCGATGCCAAACACCACTAATAATCAAAATACTCCTTCTCGACAACAAGTCAGAGGCGGAAAAACCTCTTACAACGATTACAAAAGTAATACAAGAAGTAAACAAACAAATACAATTGAAATACACAAAAAAACGTAAAGAAAACTTTACAAATGCACTTTTGGATGCTTGCTTTTTGATCGCTTAAACCGAGCTTGAAGACCCTGATTTGCACCGGAAAATCGCCTTAAAATCGCCCAAGAAATCGCTGTGGAAATTCCTCCCGTTGAGCTCTTTTTAAGCCTCCTCGCAACCTGGATTTTCGCAGCGATCGCTAAAAGACCCGATCGCACAGCAGTGTCGTTGTCTCACAACGGACTTAATCTACGACATTCAAGCCAACTGCTATAATCGGGTAGTCGATCGCCAAGGTCGTAGCCGACCGATCACACCGATGCGCCTCGCTCTACAACCCCGACCGCGCCGATCATCGTCAATAGTGTCGTTGTCTCACAACGGACTTAATCCACGTCAGCATTCAAGCCAACCGCCACCGATTACGTGGTCGAGCCGATCGACTCACCATCGAGCATTTTACCCGCAACCCCGAGTGATCGATTTCCATCCATGATACGATCGCTGCCATTAGTCGATTGTCCGATCGTCGATCGACTACGCACTTTCTGCTGAACACTAGTCGACTGATCAATCGATCGACCATAATCCCGATCGCCAAGAGTCAACTCGGCTGTCAAATGTCAAAACACTTGACCAATCGATTGGTCTAAAGCCCTAGTAGACTGATAACCTCAAACATGAGGTTTAACCCCAAGTATGATGCCCTCATACTTGCTAGACCACCCTTAGCCTAGACCTAAGCCTTATAGCCACCTCCGTCAACCTCACGCCTATCGGATCCCTCCAAGTCATCAATGAGTTGTTCATCCATACTATAGCTTTCAGGTGCTTCCATCGGCTATTGGCATACTAAGCTGGTCTATACCGCCAAGCCACATTGGGCTTACGCTGCCAAGACTACCGCTTGGACTTTACGTCGCCAACCATTGGACTTACGCTGCCAAGACTCCACCCTTATACTTTACACTGCCAATATCAACCCTTGGGCTTTCCTTGTCAACCTATGTTGGACTTTCCATTTGCCAAGACTCAAGCTTGGACTTTCCCTTGCTAAGACGGGCTTGGACTTTCCATGCTAAGTACTTAATACTTGGACTTTACCATTGCCAAGACCCAAGCTTGGACTTTCCCTTGCCAAGACCCATGTTGGACTTCTCGATCATATGGTCAACCCCATGTCAACCATATAGTCAATCCATTATCAAACAATGGTCAACTCCTTTGTCAAATATCAATGTCAAACATCAAAATACTACTCGAGTCTAACTTGAGTCTGGTCAATCATGACTTGGGTCGATTGCACCAACAATCTCTCCCTTTTTGATGTTTGACAAAATCACTAACATCTTTGAGTTAGAACACTAACTCAATCCAATCCTCCCAATTTTCCAAATTGGGAATCCCAAGTTCTCCCCCTTTTTAATATATACCAAAAAGGCTCTCCTCAAGGGTGTCAATGTCTCATATCCCAATGAGATCTTACAATCTCTTCCTTGGTCCAAAAACACCTAGGATGCCTTCACTCTTCCTAGTGATAAGTCTCATATTACTAAAGAGAGGCAATCCTCAAACTCTCCCAATTTTCAAATTGGGCATCTCACATTCCCATTCCTCTAAAATTCTCCCTCTTATGAGAAAGAACACATCCATCATCCCATGATGGATAACCTCCCCCTAAAGGCTTGCTCCGCTTTGACCATTACACCAACAATGTCCTTGGAGAGTCCCTAAGCCTATAGGAACACTAAACCATCAAAACTAAGTCAGAGTATCAGTTCATAATACATCAGTTCATAATACATCAGTTCATGATAAATCAGCTCAGGTTAGATCAGAGTAATCAGATGTAGGTCAGATGATCGTAAATCAGAAATAAGTCAGATGATAGTAAATCAGAAATAGGTCAGATGATAGTAAATGAGAAATAGGTCAGATGATAGTTAATCAGAAATAGGTCAGATGATAGTAAATCAGAAATAGGTCAGATGATAGTAAATCAGAAATAGGTCAGATGCTAGTAAATCAGAAATAGGTCAGATGTTAGTGAATCAGAAATAGGTTACCTAAACTCCCCCTCAAAATTATCTTCCCTCATTCTCCTCCTTGATGCACTTTAATTTTCGAAATCACCTACCTCATGTATTCATGTTTTACTGTAAGATTGCCCTTGTAATGCTTTTCAAATATTCTCTAGCATTAGGAGTGGTAAACCAACATTAAATGATCAAAAATAGACAAGGTAAGATCGAATGAGAGATCCAGTCGAGGTCTACTTGTGTCTGGAGTTAGAAATTACGCGTAGTCGAGTCCCCAGTCGAGGTCGACTCGATTATGTGATTTTGTGATACGACAATCGAGCCGCTGGTCGAGTTCTACTCGATTCTGTGGACTTTGTGTTTAAGCCACACAGAGTATCAGTCGAAGTCCTAGTCGACTCTGACTCTATTTCGTTCGATAGATTTGATATCAGTCGAGGTTGCACCTCAATTATCATTCAGTCGAAATCGGTCTGAATTTTTTTAAACCAGACTGGATTTTAAACTGGTCTGGATTTTGAATCGGTATGATTTATTTAAACCGGCCTAGAATTAAACCGGTCTGAATTTTAAACCGTCCTGAATTAAACCAGTTTGAAATTTTAAACCTATCTGAAATTAAACTAGTTTGAAATTTTAAACCGCCCTGAAATTAAACCAGTGTGAAAATTTTGAAACTGGTCTGAATTTTCAAAAACTGGTCTAAATTTTTGAAACCTGGTCTAAATTTTTGAAAACTGGTCTGGATTTTCGAAAACTAGTATGGATTTTCGAAAATTGGCCTAAAAATTTTCCAATCGAGGCACAAACTCGACCGTTCACTGATAGGTGTAACTGAGCAATTTTTCAGACTGAAGTTTAGAAATTCATATTTAATTTTAAAAAATTCAATAAATCTTGAGGTTTTTCGTATACAATTCGTACATTATAATCTAACAGGGAAAAATATGTATAGGCCACAATACCTAAGATTTCTCTAGATTGACACAAGTTTCAGATTTTCTGAAACATGAGTTTCTAAGAAGAAATTTGTATCAAAGTTCTCTATAATGGATCCCATCACTAGATAGAATTCACCACGGTAAAAAACACATATTTTCTACACCAGCTAAGAGTTTATCCTTAGGTCTATAATTATTGTTTAGATTTTAAGGGATCCAACCAATTTTACTTGGTTGGAATGCGATACAAGTTCCACTGATTTCACCTTTTATGGTAAGTTTGTCTTTATGATCAGTGAGGGTTTATTACTTACTCAGTATCACACATCCCTAACACCCTTCATTCCTAAAGGATGATCTAGTCCTCACCCCTTGTTCAAGATTTGATTTTGGGGATGACTAGAGATTTGTCCTAATGGATCTTGGTGCTTGAGATGTGTCAAGTACTTGATCGTTTGATACACCTTCAAGCAATGACCCTTGTAACCTAGACAAAATCAATCTTAACTCCCCCTACTTCAGTGTTTTCATGTAATCTAGTTTTCTTCAGTTCATATTCAACTCCATGATCACTTCTAATGAAGTTTTTCTCAATCTCAATTCTTTAACCAAAAGAAATAAACATGTTTTAAGAAACAACATCCATGAATATCTAGAGTAATCATTAAATATTACTAAACAATATTTACTACCATTCAATTGATTTAACAGTGCTACAATCAAATCGATCTAGATGTAACAAGTCTAAAGCTATAGAGATACTTACAGAATCCTTGCTCTTGTGTGACATTTTCATTAGCTTACCTTAGTGACAAGCATCACACTACCTGTACTTCTGAAGTTTAAGCAGTGGCAGTCTCCTTATCAAACCTTTTTCTAGTCAACAGACACTTGACAGATATATTAGTAGCAGCATCAAAAAGCACATGATATATATATATATATATATATATATATATATATATATATATATATATATATATATATATATATATATAACACAGTATCATTTTAGTTAGTGTGTTTGGAGTATCCACTGTTAATATATCAGATTGATGGACACTCCCCCTCGACCGTTGCCTACTTGAGATGGAAAATAGAGGTTTTAGGAACCCAAATCTTGGGTCCTTTAGCTTCCAAAATATATTTCCTAGGTATCCAAGCCTTAGTTGTTTTAGTCTTCCTACCAGAATTGCTAGAGAATAACGAAATGAAGCTAAGTTCTTGTTGTTTAGGTCTATAACCTATCACAACTTTGTTATAAATAGCTCGTTGTGAGTTTAGTTTCATGTTCAGGGTCTGAGAGCTAGAGGTGAATTTCTCAAGTGTGCACTTGAGATCTTCTACCTGTGCATTCAGAGTTTTGTTCTCATCTCAGAGTTTCTCAAATTGAGGAATGTTTGTACTAATTTCTATCGCATGCTCCTTAAGGTTTTTTAATTGTCCTACTTCAATTTTCAACAATTTAACCTTAGACTTAGTTTTCTCTAACATATCAAATAAATAAGAAATTGTTTTGTAACAGTCTATAAGATCAATAAAATTTACCTCCTCATCATCTGAAGATGATGATGTCGAATCTAAATCTCCATTTGTCCTTCTCCTTTCTGTTTCTATCTCAGAATCCTCCAGTGCCATCAGGGCAGTGTTTCGACTGGTCTTCTCCTCCTTGTCCTCTTCTGATGATCCGGATGAAGACTCATCCCACATGGCTCTCAAGGCTTTTCTTCTCCTTCTCTTTTCTTCTTTCTTCTTGAGCCGAGGACACTTAGTTCTGAAGTGCCCCTTTTTGCTGCACTCATAGCAAACAATATTAGTTTTATTAATGGAATTGTCTGCTATCTTACCTTTCTTTTTGTTGAACCTCCTGCTTCTCCTCATCATTCTTCTCAAGAAGTTGGCCACCTCGCTGGATGAGGACTCATCATCTCCATCAGATTCTATGGAAGAAGATGATGAATGTTCCTTCTTCTTCTCCTTTTTCTTCTTTCCTTCCCTATTTTGATCACCTGCAATCAAAGCAATACCTTTCTCTTTTTGACCTTTATTAGCCTATTCATGCAATTCCATTTCACAAAACAATTCATCTATTTTTACATTTGACAAATCCCTTGATACCTTATAGGCATCCACCATGGAAGACCACAAGACATTGCGGGGAAATGACTTAAGTATGTACCTAACTAAGTCCCGGTTCTCAACACTCTCTCTAATAGAGTGGAGACCATTTAATAATTCCTTGAACCTCCCATGAAGCTCACTAACAGATTCAGTGTCCTTCATAGAGAAGTTCTGGAGTTGACTTAGGAATAAATCCCTCTTGGCTATACGAGAGTCCCTTGTACCCTCGTGTAGCTCAAGTAGCTTGTTCCATAAGTCTTGCGCACTGCTGAAAGGACCAACCTTATTTAGTTGTTCCTTTGCTAGGTCGCACTGTAAAGTTACAGTGGCTTTGGCATTAGCCTGTGCTTTGCGTTTTTGCTCATTTGTCCATTGAGTAGACCCTAAGACTTTACCATCTACATCTACTGAAGTGATGAAGCCCTCCGTGACAGAGAACCACATTTCTATCTCAGTCATGAGATAGTACTCAATCCGACTCTTCCAATATTGAAAATTTATTCCATCAAAAAATGGAGGACGAGTTGTGCTATACCCCTCTTGCATGACTATGACTCTTAGGTTGTTAGACCTGGTAAATAGAGCCCTCGCTCTGATACCACTTGTTAAGACCGGTGACTACGCTAGAGGGGGGGTGAATAACGTTTTGACAAACAATCTAATTTACACAACGAATATACTAAAAAGAACAGCACAACCAAAACAAACAGAACGAAAAGAAAATAAACACAAGTGACACAGCCGATTTTTACTTGGTTCACAGCTCTCTCCTAGAGCTGCTAGTCCAAGGCCTACCTCTATATTTTCTCCTTTTCGAAGAATGCTTCGAAGGTGAAGAAACCTCTTAAATCACTTACAGTTTATAGATTCTAAATATATGAATTAAGTACAGGAATCTAAATAAAAAGAACTTTACAGAATTTCTCCTCAAGGTCCTGACAGTATAGATGATGATGAGCAGATGTTCAGGTTGCGGAAGAAAGCAGAGAAACTGTTAAGGTTTGAGGAAGCAGGGAAACTGAGTGCAGATCGAAGCCTTCAGTGTTCAATCGCAACAAGCTTGGTTCAGATCATTGTTTTTCATACATATATCACCAAATTCGTTCAAAATTCCTCTTTTTATAAACCTGCTAAGCTTATCTAGAACCTGCATGTATCGCCAGTCAAATCTACAGATCCGTGCAGATAAGAATGACTTGTATTCCGGATAAAATTCAATCCCTGTGGATGACCGATAACTACCATTTTATCGTGTTATTTTGATTCTTAATCTCATTATTTTTATCCTCTCGAATGATTATTTATCAATTATTATCATGTTTTATGAGTTGGATTTATTTTTGGACCTTATTGTAAATTCTCCTTAATTTTGGACTTATATGAAAATTTTACATCTTAATTGTAGGAGATCGTGATGAGCCACTGGACTAGACTCAAGTTGGATCAAATATAGCTTCATCTAAGGGCATAAAGGACATTTTGAGCTGGAGGAATCTGAGCCCTTCATCAAGATCAGAAGCAGTTTAATCAAAGGGCCAAGATCTGTTTAATCCTGACCATCCGATGAGATCTAATTGATCTGAGTCATCTATCCAGATTTGGAGCGATCCGGTCCACACATTAAGATCCACACATCTTGGCCGTTCATTCAGACCGTTTGATCTCGACCATTCATTCAGATCTGATCAGATCCGTCCATACAATATCGGAGCATTCTGGGCCGTTGGATCAAGACTAGGATTTTGGGTTAAATCTCAAGTTTCTCCATCGTGCACAGCAGCCGACACTTCTTCTCTTCTCACGCGACGCGACACCTCCGCCTTCTTCCACTGCGTTCAACCATCTTCCTCGCCAGTCGCCGGAGAGGAAAGGGGATTCCCTCCTTCTCCGGTGACCGGTGTCATTCATCTCCTCCGCCCATTTCTCTGCCGCCAGTTCTCCTCTCACGTGACAGCTTCTTCCACAGCTCCAAGCTCTGTCGCCACCAACCAATCGGAGATGGGATTCCGCTCCGATTGGTCCATCCAGCCACCACAACCATCGGAGTGGGGATTCCCCTCCGTTATCGTCTTCCTCAGTCGCTCCACAGCTCCGCCAGCCCTGTTCCAGCCACCAACAGTCCACTTCCAACTTTTGTTTCAGCATCAGTTCGGACAGAAAAATTTCTTGTTGATTGTTCTTTACTCTTAGTTTGGAATGATTGTAATCAAATTTGCTTCCACGATTTGATTTGCACGCATTTTGTTTAATTTGTTGCATGCTTACATATTGTTCGGCTAAATGTCTCTTTGGATAATTAGGACGTAGTTAGTTAGGTTAGATCTACTTTCATGCTTTACTTTACATCGTGTTCATGCATTAGATTTCGTTAATGCATTAATTATTTCATTTGGTTGTTAGTTAAATCTCTTCTTCCCTTGAGCCCTAGCAGCCGCCTCCACCTTCTCTCCATCCATTGTCCTCCACGGATTCGAGGAGGAATCGCTTCATCGAGAGATTTCGACGATGTTCTCCATCTCCATAGCTCATCCACCTTCTCCTTCGAATTCGAGGAGGAGTTTCGCCCCGACGACACTTCTTCGAGCTCAACCAGATCCGCGAGAGTTCGGAGCATCCATTAAACTACTGGATTCAGAAGTTTGCACCATCCCACATCCACTGCCACTTGCGGAGTCTCGATTGAGCTTCGTTGGACTTAGCCAGAGGAACTTGTTCATTCACCGGGCCTATCTTGGGTTGATTAGATCTTTTATTTGCTCTTCCAGTTTTTGTTGATTTAATTTTTGCATTGTTCGATTTAGTTGTTGCATGTTAGTTTAGGGTTTTAATTACCTTGCAACCGTAGGTTAGAGCTCAAATTCCAAACCCCTATCTTCAATAGAAAATCCAAAGCAATAATTAGAAATCCTAAGTTTACTATTCTATCAATTACACTCGTTGGGAAACGATCCGAATCATTCACTATGCTATATTAGTGTAGAGAGGGTTTGATAATTAATTTGTAACGGTACCACGGCAAAATATCTGTTATCAATGACTTCCCTATCCATAATATTTGGTCATCCTTCCCTGAATAAGTTCTTGCACGATCAGATTAAACCAAGCAAGTCGGAACAGATAAACTTTAACAGAAACGCTAACTCATCACACATCAGTCGAAGCGCCAGTCGAGTGCAGCTCGCTTTTGCGCACGATCAGTCGAGGTGTCGCCCTGACTGCACTTGAGAAATACACTTCCTTGGGCAAGTAAATCTTTCTCCAAGTTTCGCTGCCCCAGTACTCTGCCAGTCGAGTTCCCGCCTCGACTGCTCAGTAGGAAGAGACTTCATTGTACAAGTGTACGATACACTTGCTCTAGTTCTCAACTCTTTTGGGTAGTGAACTTCAGAGTTAATGGCCAACGATGAGGTCAAGTTAGCTGACGACGAGAAACTTTCTCCAAGTCCGAAAGCTTTCCGTAAGTCCAGCTGGTCGAGAAACCTGACAGTCGAGGTTCCGCCTCGACTGTACCGTAGGGAGGACCTCCTTGTACAAGTGTACCATCCACTTATCCTAGTTCTCAACTCTTCTGGGAGATAGACTTCTGAGCTAATGGCCGACGACTGTATACCCTAAGCTGACGACGAATAGTACGAGAATAGTTGAGGTGTTCAGAGTTAATAAGTACGATAAAGGCAACAGTTGAGGTGTCAACTCATTGTTGTCCTTAGACCCAATGTTTTAGTCAACTCTAAGACTGAAACACGCCTAGTAAAGACTCTACCCATAGACTTTTTACTTGCCAAGACTCCGACCATCAACCATTCTTGGTCTTTTCACCTTGCCACACCCGCAAGGAATTTTCTGCCAAGGAATCACCCTTCTTGGACTTTTCATCTTGCCACTACAAGTCACAAAAGGACCTAAGGTAAGCTCGTGTGTGTGAGTGAAAGTAAGGACGGGTCCTCCGTACGGGGACATCCTTAGGCGGCGATCCAATCAAGACTTCCCGTGGAAGGTCTAAGTCAAGATCGGACTGTACGTGGTCGTTGAATTCACTCTTATTACTTTGATTTCGAGCTAACTCTTTGATACAACTGGATACCCTAGCCAACAGTCGACTACTAGCTGTTAGTAGTCGACTGCTGGTGGAATTAGTCGACTACTATTCAAATTCCAGCTTCGATAAGAGTCAAACTTCATCCCCTCATCTTAGGGTGAGGTGACCTTTTTGGATAGAACTTGATCTCAACGTCTAAGGGGTTGGAAGACTATAAAAGAGGGGGGGGGGGTTCACCCCATTAGGCTAGGACATCATTCTAAGCTCTCCAAATGCCTCCACAATGGCACTACTTTACGACGACGAAGCGCTGCCGAAATGCCGACGACACAAGCTCAACCTTCATCTTCTTAGTCGTCGGTATCAGTACTTATAATTCTCACCTTGATACTTGTACTTCATTTCTTAATTGAGGCTTTCATTGTTGTATTTTACTTTAAGAGGAGAAGGGGTTTGTCTCTCTACCTCGAGATTTCTCGAAGTTTTGTAATCGCCATCTCCTATCTTCAACGAGGAGGAGAAGTTTTAGTGAATTGCTCTTCGTACGCGGTCTCGGACCTCTAGGGCCTTGGATTAGCAGTCGGTAGGCTGTGAACCAAGTAAAATCAACCCATGTCATTTATAATTCCGCTGTGCTTTTACTCTTTTGCTTGTGTTTTAATCGTATCGATGAAAAGAATTCACGTATGCTATTCACCCCCCTCTAGCGCTCTTTTTACGATCCAATAATTGGTATTAGAGCCGGGAGTGCTACGATTTGGTGTAACCACCAATCTAGCATCGTGTTAAGTTTCTTTTCATATTAGTTTTTCGATTCGTAGCATTTTTTGTTTCATTAAATTTCTATCTCCCGCACTACTAATCCAAGACGAGAGTCTTGGTACCTTTTGTCGTTTTTGTTTTTACGAGGTTCCCTTTTCTTTCTAAATGGCCTATCTCGAAGGGTTTAGCACCACCCGACCCCCGTTTTACAATGGAGACAACTTCCATTACTGGAAGGGTCGGATGGAGTGCTATATAAAAACCCAAGTAGATATGTGCATCGTAATTCAATCCGGGTTCACACTTCCGACTAATGAAGATGGTGAATCGTTGGATTGCGATCAATGGACAAATGCCATGAAACGCCAAGTGGAAACCGATGCCAAGGCTATGCAAATCCTACAGTGCGGCTTATTCAAAGAAGAGCTCAACCGTGTTGGCCCCTTCATCAGTGCGAAGGACTTGTGTGGAACAAGCTCGTCGAGCTACACGAAGGAACCGACGACGCTAAGGTATGTAAGAGGGATCTATTTTTAAATAAACTATACAATCTAAAAATGCAGGTTCATGAGACCGCCACCCAATTACATGCACGAATCCAAGATATCATCAACGATCTACATTCAATCGGACAGAAGGTCGAAAACCATGACTTAATAAGATACACACTTAATGCATTCTCTAGGACTACCTTGTGAGCATCCATGGTTGATGCCTACAAGGTTTCTAAGGACCTTTCTAAAATTAGATTAGACGAAATATTTTCTGAATTTGAATTACATGAGCAGTCTAATTTGGTCCCCACCGAGAAAAGTATTGTCTTATTTGCAGGTCCAAAGAAGAAGCCCAAAAGCAAACTACCTCTGGAGGAAGAAGACAAGGATGAGTCAGAGATAGACGATGAGATGGAGACCGAACTAGAAAATCTAGTTCGGAAGATGATCATAAGCCGAAGATGACCCATCAACCAATCCAAAGAAGGTTAGTCCAAATCAAATTCCAACTATAGATGCTATGAGTGTAACAGGTTGGGACACATCAAGTCGGAGTGTCCAAAACTCAAGAACAAGACATCAAAGTTCAAGAAAGCGCTCAACGCTACATAGGAAGAATCGTCGGAGGAGGAAGACGAGCTCAACAACCTCGTCTTCATGGCCAAGCCGACCGAACCCGAGGAAGAGTCCGACTCCGGATCCGAAGATGAGTCTCTATTCAAGACAAGCCACAGATCCGTATCCGATTCAAAAGGTTCACTCAAGGTAAGTTGGACTCTAATTGATACATTATAAAATACAATTAAATTTTTAACTAGAAAGTTAGCTAAGTCTGAGTCCATGGTCGAGACCTTAGTTGAGGAGGTTAAACTCCTTAAACATGAGGTCTCCCTAACCTCTTCGACTAGTCAAGTTCAAGAGGAGGACTCAACTCGAGTTGACAAACTCGAAGTTAAGAACTCACTCTTGAAAGGATAAGTCGAAGATCTTAGGCAAACGTTGGAAATGTTTACTTTGGGATTCAAGGGACTTGACCTACTACTTGGATCGCAAAGGGCCGTGTACAACAAAGTCGGACTAGGGTTTAGATCAAATACGACTAACAAGTCGTATATGTCAATTGTAAATCGTAATAGAAAACAAGTCCAAGCATGGGTCCCTAAGACCGCTTTAATTTCACAATTAGGATCTAATAAGTACTGGGTTTCCAAGGACCAAATCCACTACGTGGATAGACCGAATCGATTCAATGGTCCAGGGGGAGCTACTATTAAATTTGTTTGTTCAATTACTTGAAATTAGACCTTGCATGCTTAGGTATTTTGTTTTAATTTTTAGAACGGCTAGATAGGGTCAATATCTCGTCAATCTTGACAACATAGTACTAGGACGTGGCGAGATGATAGTACGTTAGGGAAATGAAGTCTTGTGTGTCCAAACTAGATAAGACGTATCTAGCTTGGTGCACTCGACTAAGTTGAACTAGCTGAAGCTACCTCGTCGTATCCTTAACTAGTTAGATCAGGAAGTAATCTTAAGTGACTCGAGTAATCGATTTCTTGAATTTGGCTTTGTCTAATGAAGTGATCATTTTTCGATCAAAGAAGGTCTCTGTGCCTCGCCATGACTTGAAAGTCAATTTCTCGAAAAAGTTACTTGACGAGCTAAGGGTTAAATCCGAATCTAACCCAAGATTGATTAGTTTCAATTCACTAAATCTAAACAAGTAAAATTGAAGTCATCTCAAAAACATTTAAGGTTAACATGCTTGATCATGTAGAAAAGGTGAGATGACTATTAGGCTAAAATATTCAACCAACTTAAAATTCCAATATTCGATCCAACTACTATATGTGTAGGATCAATGGATGTTGGACAGTGGGTGCTCTTGACACATGACCGGAGACCGATTGAAATTTTCAAAGCTTAGATTCAAAAGTCAAGGATCGGTAGATTTCGAAAACAACGACAAGCTCAAAAATCATTAGATCAGGTGATATTGAGCTAAACTCCAACTTTACAATTCGAAATGTTTTATTAGTCGAAAATTTTGAGTATAATTTACTTAGTGTAAGCCAATTGTGTGACAACAACTATAAGATTATATTCTTAGAAAATGAATGCTTAATTAAAACTAATGAAACCTCTAAAACAATACTTAAAGGAATTAGGAATAGCAATATCTACACAATTAATTTACCCAACTCCTCAACCAAGTGTCTTATGACACAACAAAAGGAATCTTAGTTGTGGCACCGACGACTCGGCCACTCGCACCCAAGACTCATTCACAAAGTGAGTTAGAGTGGTTTAGTCAAAGGCTTGCCCAACCTTAACAACTTGGATAATAAAATCTGTAATGCTTGTCAACAAAGTAAACAAACTAGGGCACAACATCAACTAACTAACCAAGAACGAACCAAAAGTGTGATTGAGCTCCTACACTTGGATCTATTTGATTCTCATGGAGCCAAGTCACTAAATGGGAGTCAATTTTGCTTAGTCATAATTGACGATTACTCTAGGTTTACTTGGGTTAGGTTCCTTAAACACAAAAGTGATACCTTAGACCAACTTACCAACTTATGTAAATTAATAGAAAACGAAAAGAACCTTAAGATTAAAAGACTTAGAAGCGATCACGGTGGTGAATTCGAAAACCATAAGTTCACCAACTTTTGTAACATAAATGGATACCACCATGAGTTCTCCTATCCTAGAACCCCACAACAAAATGGTCTAGTTGAGCAAAAAAATAGAACCCTACAAGAAGCCGCTAGAACTATGTTAAACGAGTACAACCTACTCGATAGGTTTTGGACAGAAGCCGTTAGTACGACTTGTTATATCCAAAATAGAATCCTACTAGTCAAAAGACACCTTAAGACCTCATACGAAATCTACCATGATAAAGTACCTAACATTAAATACTTTAGGGTATTTGGATGTAGGGTACATATCTTAAATACAAAAACTACTTAGGCAAATTCACCTCTAAAATAAATATTGGAATATTCCTAGGATACTCAACCACAAGTAGAGCCTACAGAGTCTACAATAATGAAACCCTAAAAATCGAAGAAACCATTAATGTAGTATTTGACGAAGGAGATAAAACCACAAAACCCGTAGTAAAACTAATTGATGAACCGATTAATACTAGATCACCTGATTCTGACCATGAAAATGAGTCTAGTATAAATCCTAACCCGAGTCAATCTAGGTTACAATCGAATCATCCTATTGATTAAGTGATAGGTGATCCCAACCTAGGGGTTTGAACTAGAGCATCATACAGAAACCTTAGTCAAATCTCTTTAATCTCAAAAATTGAACCCAAATCAATTGAACAAGCTCTTTTTGATCCCGATTGGATTATTGCTATGCAAGAAGAGCTAGCTCAATTCACTAGGAATGAAGTTTGAGAATTAGTACAACCACCTAAAGATAAATCGATTATTAGAACAAGATGGGTATTCCGGAATAAACTTGATGACAAAGGTGAAGTAGTTAGAAATAAAGCGAGATTGGTCGCAAAAGGATTTAGTCAAGTAGAGGGGTTAGATTATGACAAAACCTATGCTCTCGTAGCTAGACTAGAATCAATCAGAATGTTATTAGCCTACGCTGCACATTGAGAATTTAAACTATTTCAAATGGATGTGAAATCAACGTTCTTAAATGGAATTATCAAGGAAGAAGTCTATGTTAGCCAACCCCTAGGATTCGAAAGCTTAGACAAACCCGACTATGTTTTTAAACTTAAAAAAGCCCTATATAGACTAAAACAAGCTTCTAGAGCTTGGTATGAAAGACTTTTTATTTACCTCAAGTCTAAAGGGTTTAGCCAAGGCTTAGTCGACCCAACCCTCTTCGTAAAATTCATAAGCCAAGAAATCTTTATTGCCCAAATTTACGTAGACGATATAATTTTTGGAACAACCAACTCAATCCTACTAAAAGAGTTCATTTCACTAATGAAAAGTGAATTTGAAATGAACTTAGTAGGAGAATTAACTTTTTTCCTAGGATTACAAATTAAGCAAACTAAGGAGGGAATTTACTTACACCAACATAAATACGCTAAGGAATTAATTAATCGATTCGGAATGCAAAATGCTAAGGTAATAAATACACCGATGGCCACAAATGTTAATATAGGAGAAGACTTAGAAGACAAACCAATATACCTTAAATACTATAGGAGCACAATAGGTAATCTCCTATACTTAACTGTGAGTCGATCCGATATATTATTCGCAGTAAGTATGTGCGCAAGGTTTCAAACTTGTGCTAAGGAGTCACACCTAACGTTAGTTAAACATATCCTTAGATACCTAAAGGGTACACTAAACGTAGGGATTTGGTACCCTAGATCTACTGAGTTCAAACTAATTGGCTACTCCGACTCAGATTATGCTAGTAGTAAACTCGATAGAAAGAGCACGAGTGGTTGTTGTCAACTCCTCGGCTCGAGTCTAGTGAGTTGGTGAAGTAGAAACCAATATTGTGTTGTCTTATCTACCATCGAAGCCGAATACGTCGCGATGGATGAGTGTATAGCTCAGCTTCTTTGGATGAAGCACACTCTCCAAGATTTTAACTTAAATTTTAACAACACTAAAATTTACATCGATAATATTAGTTCAATTAATTTAACCAAAAATCATATATGTCACTCTATGACCAAACATATAGAGGTCAAACACCACTTCATTCGAGAACATGTAGCTAACGGGACCATACAACTCGAATACATGGAATCCAAGTCAAATCTGACAGGCTTATTTACGAAACCTTTACCCGAAGCAGAATTTAGTCTGCTTAGACGTAAATTAGGTATATGTGTAATAGAGTAGGACATAAAACTTATATTTTTGCTATACTCTATTTACTTTTCATGCAAAATGGAACTAGCCTAGGGCTTACCCTAGAAAACATGCACCTATAGATTTAAGGAGTCAATACATCTCACAACACATAGGACTAATTAATGTGTTTGTGTACTTAGTCACGTAGATGGGCGTGAGATGTTAGGACCTCACTCCTGATTCCAGATGTAGATCTAGTACATCGACATGAACCATGAAGTATATTTATCTAAATTAACCAACTCTAATAAGGACTTATTGATCATTCTATATCAATCAAGTCAAATAGAGTTGAACATTCTATTAGTTGAGCTTATGTTTAAACTATTATTTTCAAAATTTATTTGGAACATGCTTGGACTTATAAATTTTTTTAGAAAATGTGTCCCCCCCCCCCTCCGCGCTTTTTTCAATTTGTGTCAAAAGGGGGAGAAAAGGCCAAAGTTAAGGGATCAAAAAATAATTTTAATTTTTTGATAACTTAACTTGCATCTAATTTATAAACATTGGCCCAAGTTAAGTAAGCTTCAATTACTTAACTTAACCTCTTTTTTTTTTGTTAACATTTTTAATGGAAAAAGGGGGAGGAAAAGGTCAAAGTTAAGAGATCAAAAGTTAACTTTTTATATCTTAACTTAAACTTAATTTAAACTTTTAGGCCTATACTTAACTTATTAAGTAACAACCATTAAGGGGGAGAACTAAGAACTTTTTTTTCAAGTACTCACCTAAGGTCAAGGGGAGGACTTGAAAAAGAGTTTTACTTTTACTCCTACTGAAGGTAACTCACTAAGTTACTCACACTAACTTATTAAGTTATGCATATTTAATATTCATTTGATTTATACTTCATATTCATTTCATTTACTTAATGCTTTAAGTGTTACCCATAACTTTGTGTCGGTTTGTCATAGATCAAAAAAGGGGAGATTGTTGGTGCAGTAGGTACTAGATAATCGAATCTAAATTTTGATTATGGCAAAGACTCAAAGCTAAGGTCATATTATTGTCTAACGAGCTGAACCAAGTGTGCAAGAATGGTTAAGCTAAGCTGAAGGTCGGCGACACTTGGAGAATCTTGGATGGAGAAATCGCGGTGGTCGGGCAACACCGAAAAAACTTCGAAGGGAGCCGAAGAATTCAGGTGAAGACCTGAAGCAAAGCTGCAAGTCACAAAAGGACCTAAGGTAAGCTCGTGTGTGTGAGTGAAAGTAAGGACGGATCCTCCGTACGGGGACATCCTTAGGCGACGATCCGATCAAGACTTCCCGTGGAAGGTCTAGGTCGAGATCGGACAGTACATGACCGTTGAATTCACTCTTATTACTTTGATTTCGAGCTAACTCTTTGATGTAGCTGGATACCCTAGCTAACAGTCGACTGCTGGTGGCATCAGTCGACTGATAGGGTTGATCAGTCGACTGTCATTCAAATTCCAGCTTCGATGAGAGTCAAACTTCATCCCCTCATCTTAGGGTGAGGTGACTTTTTTGGATAGAACTTGATCTCAACATCTAGGGGGTTGGAAGGCTATAAAAGAAGGGGGGTTTCACCCCTTTAGGTCATCATTCTAAGCTCTCCAAACGCCTCCGCAATGCCACTACTCTACAACGACTCTACGACGACGAAGCGATGTCGAAACGTTGACGACACGAGCTCAACCTTCATCTTCTTAGTCGTCGGTATTAGTACTTATAATTGTCACCTTAATACTTGTACTTCATTTCTTAATCGAGGCTTTCATCGTTGTATTTTCCTTTAAGAGGAGAGGGGGTTTATCTCTCTACCTCAAGATTTTTTGAAGTTTTGTAATCACCGTCTCCTACCTCCAACGAGGAGGAGAATTTTTAGTGAATTTCCCTCCGTACGCGGTCTCGGACCGCTAGGGCCTTGGATTAGCAATCGGTAGGCTGTGAACCAAGTAAAACCAACCCATGTCATTTATAATTCCACTGTGCTTTTACCCTTTGCTTGTGTTTTAATCGTATCAATGAAAATAATTCACATGCGTTATTCATCCCCCCCTCTAGCGCTCTTTTTACGATCCAACATATACAAGAAAAAAATATGTTAGAGTACTTACATTAAAGATTCTTTTATTCTTTCCTTTAACTCCTCCTACATTTTGCAGAGATGTATGTGTGGTAAAAGAAGATTGTAGTCGTGAAGAACTTGCCTTGTCAGTATTAGAATATTGGTCAAAAAGCTTATATAATTTTGTCTTCACAAGTTCCATATTCTCTTGACATTAAATACAATCACTCCCAACCTTTGAATAAAAAAACTCCAACATCAAAAGCTTTATTCGTGGGTGAAGAATAACCTCAAATGCAAGCACCATGCTATATTGAGTCTAATACTTGTCAAAGTTCTCCATCATTCTTTTATACATATAACTTATCACCTCATCTTCATTCGATAAGTTTTCCTTTAACAAAACTTTAATCTTTTAGACCTGCATAAAATACAAATTTGATGTAGCATAAGAAGAACCAAAGGTCAAATTAATAGTCTCATAAAATGCCTTAATGAACTCGCATATTTTTTCTCCTCTTTTTCACTCTTTACTTGAAGAACAATATTTATAATTCTTGCCATTGAATTGAAGAGAAGCAAAAGTTTTTTTTTTAAATATTTGATGTCACTATCTAACATTAAATATATTAAGTTTCAATGAGTAAACACATCCAATGACAAACCAACACTAGTATCAATGTTACCAACTGCTTGTACATATTCTCCAAATTTTTTCATCCTAGTCTCCGAACCTTTAACATACTTGACTAATTCTCTAATTTTATTCAAAGCTACAGTAGTAACTATCAAATCTTCTTGAATAATTAGATTCAATATATGAGCAGAACAATGAACGTGAAAAAAATTCACCGTCACACAATAAGCTATCATGCAAAGGGAGTTGCTCTTTTAAATGAACTTCCATATTGTTATTACTAGATGAATTATCCAATGTCAAAGAGAAATTTTTTTTCTCAATTCCCATTCCTTCAAATATTCAAATAATTTTGCAGCTAATTTAACTCCTAAATGTGAAGGAGGCATATGAGAAAAATTAAATATTTTATTATTTAATTTTTAGTCATTATCAATAAAATGAGTAGTCAAATAAATATAACCCTCACTAGTGCAAACCGTTCATAAATATGAAGTTAAACAAACTCTATTTTGAATAGTAGCCAAAATATATTTAAGTTTCTCTTTCTCACTCAAGTAGATTCAGTAAATATCATAAACAAGAGTATTTCTAGAAATACAAGCAATATCAAGATTTAAGTACTTCATCCAAGCTCTAATATGATCATATTTACAAATGAAAATGATAAATCATGTATGATGATTGTACAAGCTAGTAATTCATGTGAAATCTTTTGGTCTATTTTTTTAGACCTTATCTTTCTACCTTGATCAAGAATCATTTGTCCTACGTCATGAAACTTTAATTTGTACCAAGTTTTAAGATGACATCACAACGTAGAAATTCCATAAAGTTTACTCCCACATTTATACTATTTTTTACATCCATTATATTCAGTTTTATCTATACTATCAATCCCTTTGATTTTCTTAAAATACACTCAAATATCAAAAGTTTCTCTAGACTTTTTAATTGACCCCCTTATCATGCTTATCATTTTTCAATTCATCAATGTCTAAAATAGTAGTTTGATTTTGAAAAAGAGAGTTCATTTCAAAACCAATTTGTAATTAAAAAAAAAAGAAAAAAAGTTTCAGTTTCAGACAAAATCAATCAAACACAAAAATGACAATAGTGGAACAACAGAAACTTATTTTTTGTGTTTAAAAAAATAAAACATAATATATATGAGCAAGACTTACAAGTTAAGAAAGACATTCTATGTGTTTAAAACAAGTCATACGAGTGATATAACAAAATCGATGGCTATGCTCAACAAAATAGTTTCTTAAAAAGTGAAAATGAACCCACTCTTTATGTGAATAAGAAAGGTAAAGATGATTTTATTATTGTATGCTTTTATGTTAATGACATAATATATATGAGCTCCTTTGACTCTCTTATGATCGAGTTTAAGTATAATATAATGAAGAAATTTAAAATGTCATATATGAGACTGTTATAATATTTTCTTAGTCTTGAAGTGAAGCAAGGAGTTGATAAAATTTTTATCTTACAAAGAAAATATGCAACATATCTTCTTAAAAGATTTAGCTTACTTAATTGGAATCTAGCTACTACGCCCATGAATATAAATGAACAATTGCAATTGGAAGATGATTCAGAGGAGGCTAATGGAAAAAATTTCAAAAGTTTAATTTGGTTGGAAGTTTGATTTGTTTAACTCATACTAGATCGAATATTGCTTTCTCTATTGGTGTAGTTTATAGGTTCATGCAAACTCCCACAAAGCATCATTTGGAGCATATTGATATTGGTAGATTATGGGATTTGATATACAAAAAATTTAAAATTCAATCTTTGTAGATTCATTGATAATGATTGGGCAAGTCTAGTGGATAATCGAAAGAGCACCTCAGCCAGTGTTTTCAATTTTAGGTTGTGAGCAATTTATAGAGTTCAAAGAAACAAGCTACCACAACACTATCTTCTTCAAAAGCATAATATGTAACATCAAATTTAGCGACATGTCAATTAGTTTGGATTCGAAGAATTCTTGTCGATTTTCACTAATAAAAAAAATGCAACTGATATTTTTTTGTGATAACAAGACACCTATTGCAATGATTAAAAATTTAATTTTTCATGAGAGGACTAAGCATATTGATATTCACTTACACTTCATCTGAGACTTAGTTACAAATAAAGAATTAAGTTGACGTACTGCAATACACATGAATAAGTGACGAATATTTTAACAAAGTCACTTCCAAAAATAAATTTGTTTAAGTGATGCCTTGATGTTTGTAATTTTGAAAAAGGGGGAATATTGATAAATAATTCAAAATTAATTATTAGTTAGTGGATTGATAAATTGACAATTAATGGATTGATGAATTGACAATTAATGATGATAGTGGATATAAAATATTATTTACATTCAATGTATTTAATTGGTGGTTAATAGATGTTTATATTCAATGTATTTAAAATAGTACATTGTGGATTTAGTGATTAGTGGTTATGTAAATAGCTTATAAATAAGTTACTTGATTATCAATGCATCATAGAAAAAATTATGATTCTTCTTGTAAGTAATCACCTCCAATTATTCTTTTCGTGTTTTTCTTCTAATAATGAGACCATAAAATGAATAATGGGATGCTGGATATGGTAGCAAAGGAGGCTCATGTAGATTATCCATTGTTATAGTATATCTTTAAGCTATAGGTTTCTACATGACACTCTAAATTTCAAAGAGTTACACCAAGTTGTGGAGGAAGCTAGGGTAGTGCTAGAAACAACATCTTTGCTAGGTTACAAAGAGAAAACAAATGAATACCGTTGAATAATTAAATGTATTCAGAGAGGTTTTCCTTCTCTTAATTGATTGATGATCTTTCATTTTACATGTTGGACACTTAAATATTTCTCAAATTTAGGTGCACATTTTTTTCCCCTTATACTAAGGGTGAATTTGATTCAAGATGATTATTGATAATTTTAGTTATCTATCTAAGATTATATTATTTAATCCTATTTGATTCAAGTAATGAATGATTCGAGCATGTCCGCCACGTCAACAAATGAGACATATAATTCGGAATCATATTATCTTAGAAGAGTAAGATTTTTTTTTTAATTCTAGAGTTATTTAGCAAATGAGATTATATTTTATTCTCCATAATCTTGGTTATGTGATTACCTACTTGAATCAAATACACTCTAAGTGTTGTTTATTTTATCCTCGACTCTATGAGCATTTGAGAGTCTAGGGATCAAACTATTCTCTTAGTTATGGGCCAAAAACCCATGGGTCCTTGGTCAGGAGATCTATTTTTTCGGCCCTTGGTCAGATGAACCCTAGGCCCTTGACTCAATGGGATGTCTATTTTCTCAACACCTAATTAATAAAGCCTATGGTTCTTTGGTCCGACATGATACATACATTTCTGACCCTTGGTCAATAAAGTTGGACTATGCTCCTGACCCTTGGTCGGTCCAATTTCCAAGTTACTTTCTTGACCGTTGGTCGGTATAATATCCAAATCTACTCTCTCGACCCTCGAAAAAGACTTCGGGCTATCCTCCTTACCCCTAGTCAATCCAACCTCCGGACTACTCTCCCGATCCTTGGACAATATTTCCTCTAAGCTACTCTCCCCACCCCTGATTGGAAAAATCTCTAGGATACACTCTCAATCTATAGTCAATGAAACTTCTAGGCTACTCTACTGACCATTGGTCAATGAAGCCTCCGAGCTATTCTCTCGATGCTTGGTTGGTCTAGCCTCTAACTTTCAGGCTATTCTCTCGTCTCTTGGTTGATCCAACCTCTGAGCTACATACTCTCCCAATCCCTAGTCACTAAAGCCTCCAAGCTACTTCCCTAGCCTCTAGTTGATGAAGACTTTGGGATACTCTCTAGACCCATGGTTGGCAAAGCCTCTAGGCTACTTTCCTAACCCTTGGTTGGTGAAGCCTCCAAGCTACTCTCTTGACCCCTAGTCGGTCCAACCTCTTAGCTACTCTCCTGACCCTTGTTCAACGAAGCCTCTGAGTTATCTTTCCAACCCCTAGTCATCGAAGGCTTCATACTACTCTCCAGACCCTTGGTCGGTGAAGCTTCTAGGCTATTTTCTTGACCCTTGATTGACAAAGCCTCAGGGTTATTTTCCCAACCCCTAGTCGGTTCGGCCTCTGAGCTACTCTCTCGACCCCTAAATGGTCCAACCTCCACAACCCCTTGGTCAGTGTAGCCTTAGGTCTACTCTTTTGACCCTTGATCAATCAAGTCTCGAGTCCTCAGCCCGACGAGATGCTTATTCTCTCGGCCCTTGGTCGATCGAGCGCTTGAAGGGTAGGAAATGTTTAGGAGATATAAAGGAAGAGTTTCAATGGTCAAGTCTTGATTCTTACTAGGTTAAGATTGTGTTAGAGTTGTTATAAAAGTGGGCTCAAATCTTCTTTAGGAAGGTGATGGAATTCTTTAGCCAATTAGTCACCAAAGAGCATTTGAATGGTGGATGGTGGGGATTGTATAATGGAATTAACATTGATTTGTGAATGAGGTTTGATCAAGAGGGGGAATAGGAGCAACACGTTCGAATATTGACAATAAGAGAGAGAGGAGGATGAGGAGGTGTATTTGCTATAGTGCAGGATGGTGACTAGGAAGTGGGGGTTTTAGTGTGGGATCGGGGACCTACAGAAGTAGTCAATGTGTAGGGTGTTGAGTTTAGGGAAATAGGATAGATTGGGGGGAGAGTAGGAGAGGTAATTGGAATATAAGAGATGGTTGACAATAGAGCTAGAGCTAGAGCTAGATAAATACTATCTATACGGATGAGTATGGGAGGTAAGCTGAGTTCTTGGATGGTTAAGGTGCATTCAAAGGACTTGAGGAAGCGGAGGATAAAGGACCAGTGGTGGCATCGCTTAAACTCGAGTCGAAGGTTTTCAGTGTGTTGGACGGTGGTCTAGTGGTCGAGCGAGCTTGTTTCTACGAGGAAGGAGAACCAAGTCAAGGGCCTCCGAGTCCTAAGCTCGATAGAATTTCAGAGCTCCCATCCTCTCTATCTCTCCTAGTCTCTCAGGCAACGCCGATTGAATTTCTCTTGACATCTCGATTGGTCGAGCTCCTCTAGTCTCTCGAACATGATTGACTTGATTTCTTTCGAGCTTTCAAACTCTCATCGATTTTTCTGCATCAAGTTTGATTACATTTACTTCATTTTTATACATAATTATTATTTTTACCCAAATAGAATACATTTAGAATCTACTAGACCCAAGGTTTCCATGCCACACATGTATTTCGAATCTAAATAAAGTCTCGTATGCACAACATCTCAACTCCACTTGGAGGGAGATATTGTGTTACTCCCTATAATATCATCTCTCTTGTACCTATGACTCATGATCTACTAACCCGTTAAGGTTGTTCCTATTGGAATTTGAATTCTGCAATGCACTCTTTTAATAACACAAGTTGTTCTCATAGAAAAGAATAAAAATATTTTTGCCCTATTAGTACTTACTTATTGTAAAAGATGATAACACTCACCTCAAATATCTTTCATTGTCGGCTCTATAATAATATGAAAGGAAATAAATCACGATCGATATTTGATCATTCTATGTTTAATTACAGTGGAGGATATACACCCCTTGACCCCTACTAGTACTTACTGTACTAGGGGGAGAGGAGAGGTGTGTATTTTAGTGAAATTAGTGAAAAATGACTTCCACCAAAGAGTAAACTACACTACATTCTATGGCTTTTACCGAGGGTATCACTTAGAGCTCTAGCCAGAATGCATGTATTCTCAGCATGAGTTTAATTATCACCAAGTTAAAAACAAATTTTGGGAAGCTCTCCCCTTAACCCACAAGATCACCTCTCTCTTTTTCTTCCATATATGATCCTATGGCGAAGGTTAGGTCACACAATCACTAAATTCAAACTCTTTTAATACAAATCACAAAACTAGTTCATTACATTGAATATCATACTTTCATATAGCTATATAATATTTTTTTGTATATCTATATATTGAGAACCCGAGTATACCATTTACTGAAATTTAGTATATCGACATACTCTAATTAATTATATTTATATACAACGTGATTAATGTATTCGAATTTATAACTTCAAGATTGGCAATTTAGCATTGATCATTCTGTTGGTGGTGGACTTATATGTGATTATTGTAACCGTCCGATTGCGACATATTGATTTGAATCCGATTAAGTGATTTTCTTATTGGTTTGCGGGTTTCGGTTATTTGATGTGGGGTTTAATGTGTAGAACATGTTATAGCATGGATCCGTTATCGATGATGGGTCGATAACGGATCCGACTCATTTTCTATATATATGACATGGTCCCCATAGGGGATGAAATTCTGACAGACCCTTGGCATCCTATCGGCTAGGGTTTACGGCGCCGTCACTTTAGAACCCTACAGAAGATCGTCCTTTGCATCTTCGCAAGAACTCCAGACTGGAAATCACAGGCGAGGAACGATGGCCACTCCGCTACAATCAGGTTCTCTGTATTCATGCTATCATTTCATTTTTATGCTTTTGTTGCCGTAGAAATTTGATAAAACTAGATTTACTCCACGAATCTTGATGTATATATCCGTTTTTTGTATACATGCTTAGAATTGTCAATTTCCATCAATTGGTATCAGAGCTTTGTGTTGGATCGAGAAGCGTCGCTAGAGGGGGGGGGGGGAATGACGAGCTTAAAACTTTTCGTCTTTTCGTTCGATTAAACTTAAATGCAGCGGAAAGTAAAAGAACAAAAAATAAATAGACACTTTATTTTTATTTGGTTCACAACAGCGGTTGCTACTCTAAGACCCCGTGATCTTTGACCGCATATGAAGGGGTAATCCACTATAAATTCTCTTCCTCGTTGGAGGTAGGAGACAACGATCACAAAAACGAAAGCACGAGGATGAGACAACAAGCCTATCTCACATCGTTACGATTAAAACAACGAATACAGTAAATAAAAACAATACTTGCTGTCGACGAAGAGATTCTGAACTTGGCGTTGCGTCGACGTTACGACATTTAGAGCTTTGACGTTGCGGGAGCACTTTGAGAGTAAGATGGATGATCTTTGGGTTGGAGTCCTCCCCTCTTTTTATAGACTTATGCCTTGGAATAAGTCTAGATGGAAATCCTCAACTTTTGGAACTGATCACGAGGTGACACCTTATCTTATGACGAGGTGACAACCCAGCGGTTGCTACTTCAAGGTCCCGCGATCCTTGACCATGTACGAAGGGGCAATCTACTATAAAGTCTCCTCCTCGTTGGAGGTAGGAGACAACGATCACAAAAACGAAAGCACGAGGATGAGGCAATAAGCCTACGTCACCTCGTTACGATTAAAACAACGAATACAGTAAATAAAAGGAATACTTGCTGCCGACGAAGAGATTCTAAACTTGGCGTTACGTCGGCGTTACGACGTTTAGAGATTTGGCGTTGAGGGAGCACTTTGAGAGCAAGATGGATAATCTTTGGATTGGAGTCCTCCCCTCCCTTTATAGACTTGTGCCTTGGAATAAGTCTAGATGGAAATCCTCAACTTTTGGAACTGATCACGAGGTGACACCTTATCTTATCGCGAAGTGGCTGCGTCAAACATTATCCGTTTTGACCTAGCGCAAAAGGTTGATTCGTCGCCATCAGTCGACTGCCCAATAGTCAACAATCGACTGCCAGCCTGGTCACTTCCCTGCAGTAAGAGGTTAGCATGGAAAATGATAAATATGATGATTCCTTACTGTCCGATCTTGACCTAGACCTTCCATTGGAAGTCTTAGTCAAATCGTCGCCTACAGTCATCCCCGTACAGAGGACACGACCTTACCATCTCTCTTCGCACTCATGCTTACCTCTGGTCCTTTATGACCTGTCGCTTTGCTTCTGGTCTTCCACCTAGGTTCTTCGACTCCCACGAAATTCCCTCGGTGTCGCCCGACCACCACGGTTTCTCGACTCGGGATTCTCCGGGTGTCGTCGACCTTCAGCTTAGCTTACCCATTTCTTGCACACTTAATTCATCTCATGAGATAATAATATGACCTTAACTTTGAATCTTTACCATAATCAAAACCTAGGTTCGATTATCTGGTGCCTCTGCACCAACAATCTCCCCCTTTTTTATCTATGACAAATCGACACAAAGTTAAGAGAAAAAATTAAAGCATAAAACAAGAATAAATGATAAACATCCTTTCAAAAACTCCCCCTTAACTCTAGGTGAGTTTTGAAAAAAGATATCTTGAATTTTTTAAAAATTAAATTTTTATTACTCCCCCTTCCGCTCTTCTCCCCCTTTTGTCATAAATCAAAAAAAGGTGTCAAGATTTTTATATAAAATAGGGGTTTAAAAACAACATGTGTCTAGAAAAGATAAATCAACTATGAGCCCAAGCATGCATCTAGCAGTAGTTAGATAGATTGGTTTGAGGTGTGTCCCTCTGCACCAATAATTTAAAGGTTTGTAATATAATCCTTAGGGTTATTTTTCTCTCCCTCTTAGTCAAATATATGAAGTATAAGAGATGTAGGGGGCGCTAAACTTTGGCCTAGAGAGTTATAAATATTCGTTAAGTATAATAGTTGAGAAAATAGGTAGCATTTTGAAAATGTTATATTAAGTGTATTTTAATTATCCTTAACATCTCACCCATTCTATGTGTCTCAGAATGTATTCACTTTATATGTTTTGTGAGATGTTTTTAACTTAATTAGAGATAGTCAACCTTGGGTTAGATTCAGATTTAACCTTTAGATCATTAAATAACTTTTCGAGAAACTGGCTTCCAGGTCACAGCGAGACACAGGGGCCTTCTTTGATTGGAACAACGACCACTTCTTTAGACAAAGCCAAATTCAAGAAAATATCACTTAAGTCACTTAGGGTTACTTCCTGGTCTAATTAATTTAGGATACTGTGAGGTAGCTTCAGCTAGTTCAACTCAGCCAAGTGCACCAAGCTAGATACGTCTTATCTAGCTCGAATACACGAGACGTTGTTTCCCTAACGTACTATCATCTCATCACGTCCTGATACTATGTTATTAAGGTTGACTAACTATTTGTCCTATCTAGTCGTTCTAATAACTAATCATGCAATGATTTTACTAAGGAAGTGGGTATATTATTTTAGTGTTAGCTCCCCTAGACCATTGAACCAATATGGTATATCCACGAAGTGGACTTGATCCTGGGGAATCCAAAACTTATTGGTCCTTATATGTGAGTTCAGTAAAACCTTTGGGACCCATCCTTGGACTCATTGGTGACTATGATTCACGATAAACATATAAGATCTATTCGTAGTCCTTGACCTAAATCCGAGTCCGGCTTTGTTGTACATGGCTCTTTGAGTTCCAAGTAGTCGGTTAAGATTCTTGGATCCCAACGTGACCTTTCCAACCTAGCCTCGACCTCTTGAACTCGTTCTTTCAAGAAAGAATTTGTTGGTGCAATAATGCCCCAAGCATTTATATATTTTGATGTTTGGATAATCATCTAAGTTAGGCAATGTTTTGTGATCTAACCGTGAACATGTTAAGTGATAGGAAATCCAAGTGTGAAGACTTGGTAAAGGAAAGTTCAAGTATGATCTTGGCAAAGGAAGTCCAAGGGAAGGTCTTGGCGGTGTAAGACCAAGCATATAGTCTTGGTGGCGTAAAGTCCAAGCGGACCTTGGCAAAGGAAGACCAAAGGCAAGGTCTTGGCAGTGTAAGACCAAGCATATAGTCTTGGCAACGTAAAGTCCAAGCGATCCTTTGGCAAAAGAGAAATCCAAGACATGACAAAACCGATGGAAGCTCTTGGAAGCAAGCGCAAGGATGAAGGAGTTGCGGACTCGGAGAGATCCTGGAGGCGCAAAGCTGAAGGAAGAGCTAGAAGGTTAAGTCTAGGTCTAGGGGTTAATTCAAATTTGATTTATTCATACTTGAAGAGTATCAATCGACTCGTGCTTCATCCCAATCGATTGATCACCACCGATCGGGCTTAGCCGAGTTCTCGGCCAACAATGATCGTTAGGGTTTGACAATGATCGATCCATCCATCATCGATCGCTATACCTAGCAGTCGATTGCTATAAGTGAACTTCGGCATAGAAAGGTCACCAGTAGAGTAATCGTTCGGAGCACTCGACTGATGGCCAAATCAGTCGACTGATGGTATGATCAGTCGATTGATCGGCTTCCCGTTGGGTAGTGACGATCACGGATCCGACTTGTCAGAAGCCGTTGGATTGCATCGGCTACAACATCAGTTGACTGATCGAGGCTCAACTGGAAAATCAGCCTCTTCTCTATAAAAAGAGGCCATGGGGTGCTTGAGGAAGCTAGTGCTTACATTCCAACCATACTCTCAAGCTCCTCACATTTTCTTAAGCTTTCTAAGTCTTTTAAATCCTCCTCTTCTCTAGTCTTCATCTTCATCAATTGTAAAAAGAGGAGTGTGTTTGTAAAGAAAGCTTTTTAGTGGAGATTTGATTGGATTGATCCACCTCAAGGATCACCGTGGAGTAGGAGCTTAATATCCGAACCACGTAAAAGTCTTCTTGTTAGCGATTGTATTTTTAGCTTCTTAATTTCATTTAGTATTTGTTTTTGCTTCCGCTAATTTTTCTTGTAGAAACGAAAAGAGACTATTCACCTCCCTCTAGCCTTCCAAAGATCCCCAACAAGTGGTATCAGAGCCCGGATCACGTCGAAAGATCTAACAATCAACCGGAGCACGATGGCATTTCAAGAGGGATATAGCATGGCGAGGCCTCCATTCTTCGACGACAATGACTTTGGATATTGGAAAGGTATAATGAAATACTACCTTATGAATGATATTGACAATTGATTTAGTGTTGTAGATGGGTTCGAGAAGCCGGTCGACGAGTTTGGAGCGCCACTACCAACCAAGGATTGGACAAGGGAAATGTCAAAGAAGGCGCAAGCAAATGCAAAAGCAACGACCACACTCCAATGTGGTCTATCAAAGGAGAAACTATCCAAAGTTGACCCCTTCAACTCCACTAAAGAGGTTTGGGAGAAGTTCATCGAATTGAATGAAGGATCAAAGGAGACGAGGAGAGCCAAGAGGGACCTCTTGATAGGCCAACTCCAAAACTTCACCATGAAGACCAACGAGACCGTGAGCCAAATGCACGGTCATTTCAAGGAGGTAGTCAACGAACTACATGTGATAGGTGAAAAGGTCAAAAATCGAGACCTTGTGAGGTATATTCTTCAAGTTTTCCCTAGAACAACTTTATGGGCATCAATGGTAGATGCTTATAAGGTGTTTAGGGACCTTTCATTAGTTAAACTAGATGAACTTTTTTGTGAATTCGAGTTGCATGAGCAAGCTAACACTTCGTCCAAGGAGAAAGGTGTAACTTTTTTTGTAGGTAAGAAGGACAAGAAGAAGAAGGAGAAGAAAGAAGTCTCCTCTTCATCCGAGTCGAAGGAGGAATCTTCAAGTAACGATGAGGAGCTATCGGCTAATGAGGTGTCTCACTACATAAAGAGATTTGGTGGGAGATCAAGGAAGCTCACCAAAAAGGATGTGAGGAGGATGTTCCAATCCTCAAAAGGTAAAACTTCTAGTAGTTCAATTTCTACTTCTAATGTTACTTGCTATGGTTGCAACAAAAAGGGGCACAGCAAGCTAAATTGCCCGGAGCTAAAGAAGAAGGAGGAAAAGGAAAAGAAGAAGAAGGACAAGAAGGAGAAGAAGAAGAAGGAGACCATGGTAACCCAAACGTGGGATACACAAAGCTTGGAAGATACATCAGATGAGGATGAGCTTTGCCACGTCACCCGCAACCTTGCACTCATGGCCATGGAGGATGAAGCCGGAAGCTCAAGTGAAGAGTCATCATCATCCTCAAGTGACGAATCGTCCTCTAGTGACGATGAGGTAAAAGACTCCCCTAGTATAGACTTACTTTATGAAACCATTACATGTCTTCAAAATGCTCTTAATAAATCAAAATCTAGGATTAAGGATTTGAAAGTAGAGATTAGGAAAATTAAGAATGTAGAAACTTCTTGTGATGATGCATGTTCACTTAGGAATGAAAATGATGAACTAAGGAAAGAAATAGGTGAACTAAGAGCATGCTTAGAAAAATTTACAAATGGCTCAAAATACCTAGATATGATACTTAGGGATCAAAAGACTATTTACAACAAGGTCGGAATAGAATATAGGCCTAAAGAGAAGGAAGTAGCTTTTACCTCCCTTGTTAGTAGGAAATCAACCATTATGAGCAAGGTTAGAAAGACTTGGGTTCCTAAGAGCTATGTAGTTAATGCTACCGGTCCTAAGATTTGGGTGCCTAAGACTTGTGTTTTTCATGTTGTATAGGTAGGAGTACCAAGCTTGTGGATTGTTGATAGTGGTTGCTCAAAACATATGACCGGTGATGAGAGTAAATTTTTCACAATCAACCACATTATCAAGGGGAAAGTGTCTTTTGGAAATATTGAAAAACTTAAAATTCTAGAAAAATGCACAATTGAGGTATCCCCAAATCTTGCTATCCATAAAGTATTGTTGGTTGAAAATATGAAGTTTAACTTGCTTAGTGTGAGTCAATTATGTGATGTCAATTTTGATGTTCAATTTGACTCTTCTAAATGCCTTATAAGACATAAGAAATTAAATGAATGCATGTTAGTTGGATATAGAAAATTAAATATTTATTATGTTGATTTATCATATGCCCCTAACATTTCCTCTAAGTGTCTTATGACAAAAGAAGAACAAAGTTAGTTATGACATAGGAGGCTTGGGCACACCAACATGAAAAATATTACCAAGAAAGCCAAGATGGAGCTAGTCAAGGGTTTGCCAAAAGTCAAGTATCTCAAGGACAAGATGTGTGATGCATGCCAAGAAGGGAAACAATCAAAGTCATCACACAAGGGTAAAAATTTAATTAGTACTTCCTTACCATTAGAGCTTATTCATTTAGATTTATTTGATTGTCATAGTACTCCTTCTTTGAATGGTAGAAAATATTGCTTAGTTATAGTAGATGATTTTTCTAGATATACTTGGGTGTATTTTATGAAACATAAGGAAAATACCCTAAAAATAATCATAGGATTTAGCAAAAGGGTAGAGAATGAAAGAAATCTCAAAATCAACTGGATCCGTAGTGATCATGGCCATTTGAATTATGGAATTAATGACACAATTCCAACAATTCATTACTTTAAAATCTTTGGATGCAAAGCTTATATCCTAAATACCAAGGACAATTTAGAAAATTTTGAGTCTAAAGCGGATGAGAGAATCCTTGTTGGATACTCATCCATCAGTAGAGGGTATAGAGTCTATAACAAAAGGACTCAAATAGTTGAGGAGTCTTCAAATGTTCAATTTGATGAGACCTCTACCACTTACCCTAGAAAATCTCCCATTGATAATGATATCAATGACAAAAATCAAGATATTACCCAAAAATTGCAAAACATGACTTTAGGGGGTAATAATCAAAGGGGAAGATTAGTGAGTAACAATCAAGGGGGAGCAAGAGGAGATTCGGATGATGAAAGGAGAATTGAGGATATCCAAGATCAAAATCAAGTTTATACACCTCCTAGAACAATAAGAGTTCATCAGAATCACCCTCTAGATCAAGTTGTAGGGGAATTATCTCAAGGTGTTAGAACTAGGTCCTTCCATAGAGCTCCCTCTAGTCAAATAGCTCTTATCTCTCAAATTGAGCCCAAGTCAATCAATGATGCATTATTTGATCCAGATTGGATCTTAGCAATGCAAGATGAATTGACTCAATATGAAAGGAGTCAAGTATGGGAGTTAGTTTATAGACCCAATGATAGTACCATCATCACTACAAGATGGGTCTTTAGGAACAAATTAGATGATCAAGGTAATATAACTAGGAATAAGATAATGTTAGTTGCAAGGGGCTTCAATCAAGTTGAAGGACTTGATTATGATGAAACCTATGCCCCGGTTGCTAGGTTAGAGTCCATTAGAATCCTATTAGGATATGCCTCTTACATGGGTTTTAAACTCCATCAAATGTATGTAAAATCGGCATTCCTAAATGGGTTCATTAAGGAAGAAGTATATGTAGAGCAACCTCCCGGGTTTGAAAATATAGATTATCCAAACCATGTATACAAGTTTAGAAAAGCTTTATACGGGTTAAAACAAGCTTCTCGGGCTTGGTATGAAAGATTGTAATCTTTCTTAGTGTCTAAGGGATTTAGAAGGGGTCAAATAGATCAAACCCTCTTCATAAAATCAAAATCAAAGGATACATTTGTAGCCCAATTATATGTAGATGACATTATTTTTGGGTCAAAAAATGATGGACTCCTTCAAGATTTCATCAAAAATATGGAGAATGAATTTAAAATGAGTCTAGTTGGAGAATTAAAATTCTTCTTAGGATTACAAGTCAAACAAACTAATGAAGGAACCTATGTATACCAAACCAAATATACCAAAGAAATGATCAAGAAATTTGGTTTGGAAAATGCTAAGATAATTTCAACTCCTATGACAACCAATACAAAAATAGATAATGATCATGAAGGAAAATCAATTGACCTTAAGCTTTATAGGAGCATGATTGGTAGTCTTTTATACTTAACCGCTAGTAGACCCGACATTTTATTTGCGGTAGGTATGTGTGCAAGATACCAATCTTGTGCCAAAAAGTCCCATTTAGTGGTCGTTAAGAGAATTTTAAGATATATCAAAGACACATTAAATGTAGGACTTTGGTACCCTAGGATAAAATTTTATGATTTAGTTGGGTATACCGATTCCGACTATGCAGTTGCAAGTTGGATAGGAAGAGTACTAGTGGTGGATGCCAATTTCTTGGATCCTCCCTAGTTTCTTGGATGCCAATTGTGTTGCTTTGTCCACCACCGAAGTCGAATATGTGGCTATGGGTGGTTGTGTAGCTCAACTACTTTGGATGAGACACACATTAGAGGATTATGAGCTACACTACTCCAATGTCAAGATTTATTGTGATAATGTGAGTACTATAAATTTGACCAAAAATCTTGTACATCATTCTTGGACTAAGCACATTGAAGTGAAGCATCACTTCATTAGAAATCATGTGGCTAAGGGGGACATTAAACTCAATTACATAGAATCCAAGTCCAACCTAGCCGACATATTTACCAAGGCTCTCCCCGAAGCGGAATATTCATCACTTAGGAGAGAACTTGGAATGTGCTTAGTAGAATAGAGGTCTAGGTTTGCATGATCCTATAGAAAATCTAGGACTATACCTCTAAGCATCTCACAAAATACCTAAGAAACCATGATTTTTGTATTGAGCCACTTAGACAATATGTGAGATGTTGGGAAGATGTATTTAGTTCATCATGCTTATTATGATGCATTACTATGAATCAAAATGTCATCAAGAGACATTAATCCTTAATTGGACCAATCATTGAGAAGACTTATGTACAATTGATGTGCATATAGTTCTAAGAACATGATTGGAAATGTCAAACAAAATATATTTTCAACTATGTTTATCATACTTTGGAAAACAGTTTTCAATTGCTAGGCAAAGGTGATACAAAGTTTGTAAAATTCTTAAAGCTTTTGCTAGTTTTCAAAATTGTATCATTTTTAAAATATGGAAAATATATATTTTTCAAATTATTTTTCCTTGATAGACAGTGATTTCAGAAATGTATACACATAATTTCATGTTTTTTTGATGTTTCTAGAATTTTTGACGCATTTATGAAGTTAGGCTGAAAAACCTGAAAACGACGTTTCAGGTGTGGCAGTTGACTGCTTCATATATCAGTCGACTGTCACTTTGATTTTTCTGCAAATCAGTCCTATTTCTTGGTCTTAAGTGTACTCTTAAGTGTCCTAACCCTATAGTATGATAATTCAGGTAATTAAAAGGGTATAGGACTAATTAATGCATTGTTTTAGGGGGAGCTTCATAGTGAAATCTTTTCATCCCCTAAATTTATATTGTTGGTGCAAAGTTAGGACATGTTTTCATATTATGCTTTGCTCAACATGTTTACACATCATGAAACATGTCTTAGATTTAGGAGAGCCCCATATCTATCTTATACCTTAGTTCAAGACATAACTAATTTAATTCTTTCATGAACTTATCATTGTATGAATCCTTCTCTTTTTTATGTATGTCAAAGGGGAAGAAGGAAACTTTAAGTTAGAATTCATATTGGAAATATCATGCTTTCATTATATGCATATGTTAAGACCTAACTTAAATGATTGTCAAACATCAAAAAAGGGGAGATTGTTGGTGCAACAATGCCCCAAGTATTTATATGTTTTGATGTTTGGATAATCATCTAAGTTATGCAATGTTTTGTGATCTAACTGTGAACATGTTAAGTGACAGGAAATTCAAGTGTGAAGACTTGGTAAAGGAAAGTCCAAGTATGATCTTGGCAAAGGAAGTCCAAGGGAAGGTCTTGGCGGCGTAAGACCAAACATGTAGTCTTGGCGGCATAAAATCCAAGCGGACCTTGGCAAAGGAAGACCAAAGGCAAGGTCTTGGCAGCGTAAGACCAAGCATGTAGTATTGATAGCGTAAAGTCCAAGCGGTCCTTTGGCAAAAGAGAAATCCAAGACATGACGAAACTGATGGAAGCTCTTGGAAGCAAGCGCAAGGATGAAGGAGTCGTGGACTCGGAGGGATCCTGGAGGCGCAAGGCTGAAGGAAGAGCTAGAAGGTTAAGTCTAGGTCTAGGGGGTTAATTCAAGTATGATTTATTCATACTTGAAGAGTATCAATTTGATCGCACCACTCGATCGGCCGATCGAAGTTCTATGCCAACAATGATCGCTAGGGTTTGGCAGTCGACTGATCCACCCATAAGTCAACTGCTATACCTAGCAGTCGACTGATATAAGTGAACTTCGGCACAGAAAGGTCACAGTCGAGTAATCGTTCGGAGCACTCGACTGATGGCTAAATCAGTCGACTGATGGTATGATCAGTCGACTGATCGACTTCTCGTTGGATAGTGATGATCGCGGATCTAGCTTGTCAGAAGTCGTTGGATTGCATCAGCTACAGCATCAGTCGACTGATGGAGACCATCAGTCGACTGATCGAGGCTCAATGGGAAAATCAACCTCTTTTCTATAAAAAGAGGCCATGGGATACTTGAGGAGGCTAGTGCTTACATTCCAACCATACTCTCAAGCTCCCCACATTTTCTTAAGCTTTCTAAGTCTTTTAAATCCTCCTCTTCTCTAGTCTTCATCTTCAACAATTGTAAGAAGAGGAGTGTGTTTGTAAAGAAAGCTTTCTAGTGGAGATTTGATTGGATTGATCCACCTCAAGGATCACCGTGGAGTAGGAGCTTAATCTCTGAACCACGTAAAAGCCTTCTTGTTAGCGATTGTGTTTTTAGCTTCTTAATTTCGTTTAGTATTTATTTTTGCTTCCGCTAATCTTTATTGTAGAAACGAAAAGAGGCTATTCACCCCCTCTAGCCTTCCAAAAATGCCCAACAGAATTCTCCTCCTCAAGTTTTTCAACTTGAGTTGAGTTTCCCTCTTGGACTTGACTAGTTGAAGAGGTTAGAGTAGCCTCTTGCTTGAGAGTTTCAACCTCTTCAAGTAACGACTCAACCCTAGACTCGGACTTAGTCAATTTCCTATTTAGCAATTTAATTGCATGATATAAGTTTGCAATTAATGAACGACTTACCTTAATCTTTTCTTTTGATCCAGCTTTGAGTCTTGACTCGAATTCATCCTCGGAGTCGGAGTCGGAGTTGGATTTGTAGTCGGCTTCGAATTCGGACTCGGACTCTACCGGTTTCGCCATGAGTATCAAGTCGTTATTTTGATATTCTTCCTCCTCCCACGTTGCGTAAAATGCTTGCTTGGATTGAGATGGCTTGTTCTTGAGTCTTGGGCACCTAGACTTGTAATGACCCTTCTTGTTGCACCCATAGCATGTGTATGTTTGTGGGGGTTTCTTTCTCTTTAATTTCTCCCTTTTCTTTTTGATGATCTTCCGAACTAGATTGACTAGTTCAACCTCCATCTCATCTTCGGATTCTGATTCAGATTCACCTTTCGATTCGGATTCTTCTTCTTCGGGAGGTATCTTGCTCTTTGCTTTTCGTCTTCGTCCTACAAACAACGCTACACCTTTCTCGACCGAGACCACGTTAGTTTGTTCATGTAACTCAAATTCCGAAAACAATTCATCTAACCTAATCTTAGATAGATATTTAGATACCTTGTAGACATCAACCATAGATGCCCACAAGGTGGTCCTAGGAAAAGCATTAAGAGCGTACCTTATTAAATCCCATTTGTCTACCTTTTGTCCGATGGCATGTAGACCGTTCAAGATGTCTTGGATCCGCACATGGAGTTGCGAAGCAGTCTCGTTATCCTACATCTTTAGATTATACAATTTATTGAATAGTAAATCTCTTCTACATACCTTAGCATCGGACGTCCCTTCATGTAGTTCAATTAATTTGTTCCAGAGGTCTTTGGCGCTAATGAATGGTCCAATTTGGTTGAGCTTCTCCTTGGACAAGCTGCATTGCAACATTTGGGTTGCTTTTGCATCGACTTCAATTTGGCTCTTGGTTGCATTGGTCCACTTGTCGAAATCCAAGGGCTCCCCTTGATCATTGGTAGGTAGAGCAAAGCCGGTTTGGATTATTATCCTAGTCTCGACTTGTGTTTTCAAAAAACACTCTATCCGACCTTTCCAATAACGGAAGTCATTTCCATTAAAGAAAGGAGGTCGGGTGGTGCTATACCCCTCAATGTGGGCCATTAATTATCTTGCAAAATACGAATAAAAACTAAAAGGAATTCCAAGACTTGGTCTTGGATTAGTAATGCGGGAAATAATAAGGAATAAACGAGAGATAAAAGACTAAACAAAAAACTTCGCACTTACAACCTTCAATGCCCCCGAAAGGGTACTAAACGTTGGTTTTTGGGGATGAAGACAACTTGTTACGAGAGTCAACCACGTAAGAAGTGTAGATCTCTTAGAGAACTTCGATTTGGTAGGTAGCACGTTTTGTGAGTCCACTTGTACGAAAACTTATGCCCATTTTATTGTCGGCTACTCTAAAAGAGAAATACTTGAATATACACAACCAACAAAAAGGGTACCAAGACTTCGTCTTGGATTAGTAGTGCGGGAGAAATAATAGGAGTAATTCATGAATCGAAAAATACAAAAAGAAAGCCAAAAAAGTGCTAGATTGGTGGTTTCACCAAATCTTAGCGCCCCTGCTCTGATACCAATTGTTGGATCGAGAAGCGTCGCTAGAGGGGGGGGTGAATACCGAGCGTAAAACTTTTCGTCTTTTTGTTCGATTAAACTTAAATGTAGCGGAAAGTAAAAGAACAAAAAATAAATAGGCATTTTATTTTTACTTGGTTCACAACCCAGCGGTTGCTACTTCAAGGCCCCGCGATCCTTGACCATGTACGAAGGGGCAATCCACTATAAAGTCTCCTCCTCGTTGGAGGTAGGAGACAACGATCACAAAAACGAAAGCACGAGGATGAGGCAATAAGACTACATCACCTCGTTATGATTAAAACAACGAATACAGTAAATAAAAGCAATACTTGCTGCCGACGAAGAGATTCTGAACTTGGCGTTGCGTCGGGGTTATGACGTTTAGGGCTTTGGCGTTGAGGGAGCACTTTGAGAGCAAGATGGATAATCTTTGGGTTGGAGTCCTCCCCTCCTTTTATAGATTTGTGCCTTGGAATAAGTCTAGATGGAAATCCTCAACTTTTAGAACTGATCACGAGGTGACACCTTATCTTATCGCGAAGTGGCTGCGTCAAACATTATCTGTTTTAACCTAGCGCAAAAGGCTGATTCATCGCCATCAGTCGACTGATACCTTCCATCAGTCGACTGATGAGCATCAGTCGACTGCCAGCCTGGACACTTCCCTACAGTAAGAAGTTAGCATGGAAAATGGTAAATATGACGGTTCCTTACCGTCCGATCTAGACCTGGACCTTCCACTGGAAGTCTTAGTCGGATCGCCGCCTACGGTTATCCCCATACAGAGGACACGACCTTACCATCTCTCTTTGCACTCGTGCTTACCTCTGGTCCTTTATGACCTGTCGCTTTGCTTCTGATCTTCCACCTAGGTTCTTCGGCTCTCATGAAGTTACCCCAGTGTCGTCCGACCACCACGGTTTCTCGATTCGGGATTCTCCGGGTGTCGCTGACCTTCGGCTTAGCTTACCCATTTCCTACACACTTAATTCAACTCATGAGATAACAATATGATCTTAACTTTGGATCTTTGCCATAATCAAAATATAGGTTCGATTATCTGGTGCCCCTGCACCAACACTTTGGTTGTTTTATCGATTTATATGGCGTTAGGTTGTAGTTTTCGTTGTTTTTTGTCGATTTTGTGCAAGATTTGGATCTTTTGTTGCAAAACAATGGTTATTTGATGAAAACGTAAGCAGAAAATCTAGTTTTAGGCGCTAGATCTTAGGTTTCGTATTTTCCCACAAAGAATGGTGGTGTAACTACCACCGTTCGTGGTGAAATCGTCGTGTTTGTCCTAGAAAAAATGCATTGAGTCATCTATCAGTCGACTGATGTCTTGCACAAGTCGATTGAAGAGTCTACCAGTCGACTGATGTCAAGCACCAATCAACTATTGTGCCTAAAATTGAGCTCAACTGCACATACCAGTCGACTGCCCTTTATCAGTCAACTGATGTGCTCAAACTCAGGCATAGAAACCCTTTTAGTCGACTCAGTCGACTATCATAAGGCCTCAGTCAACTGATGTGGCCGAGGTTGCACACAGAAGGTATTTTAGTCAACTGGAGCAATGAAGCAATCGACTGATTTAATCAGTCGACTATTGTTAAGCATAAATCGACTAGTGCTCTTGAAATCGTCCACAGAAGGTATTCTAGTTGACTAATGTATGTCAGTCGACTGGTAATGAGTGGATGAGTTTTAGCATACTTTGATGTAGGAAAATTCTAGAGGTCATAACTTTTTTCTCGGGATGAATTTTGAGATGTTCTCGGTTGCGTTTTGAAGCTCATTCAGAGCTCTACATTTATTACTGTGGGGTAAACCCTCGTAACAACTTGTTTTGGGCCTTAAAAATGTCGTTTATTGCCTTTTCGAAGGCTCTGAAGTTTTTAGTCCGATGTTGTGGTCATTTTCTACATCATTAGGCTACTAAGGTACAGTTGAGTTTACTAGATTTTGTAAAGTATCTATTTACACATATGATTCTATTTCAAACTAATAATTATCACCAAAGTGAGAACTATTAGGGAGGTTTAGGACATACTGCGTAGATAGATATATGTCTATGCTAAATATAATTGGCCGCCTAAAGGAAAATTATGTTTATTTCAGACATATGTTAGGAATAATTTACATATAAAGAACATATTTTATTGATCATACGCACAAGATGTCGGCCCAAAGGAAGACATTTTGTGTGACAGATCAATAGCTTAATAAATTATGTTGATCATGTGCACAAGGTGTCGATTCAAGGAAAGACACTTTGCGTGACAAATCAATAGTTTGATAAATTCTGTTATAGATCATGCGCATAGGTGAAGATATTGATGCGGTGAAGAAGATCTGTTCACTCCCTTTCGATGCGATGAAACACGAAGGAAACTTAGGGGGTTCTCTCCGGCCACAACAATAAAGATGAAAGAGTAAAGTAGAGAAACACAAACCAACACAGACAACAAAACAAAGGCGCGGGATGTAACGTGGTTCGGAATAAGGATTCCTACTCCACGGAGGTGAGCTCTCTCACCGGATGCAGTGCCAAAGCACTTTCACTATGAATGTCCCCCTTCGCGGAAAGAAAACTTCCGGAGGTGGAGGACAAAACCTCTTACAGTCAAATCAAGATACAAGAAAGAACACACGAAAGGTGAAGACCACTACTCTCCTTCTCCGACGGAGTGGTAGCTCTCCTTCTCCCCAATGCGTCTTCGTTTTTTACTGGTTAGAATAATGCGGATCCTCCTTCCTTCTGTCCTCCCCTTCCCTTTTATTCTCCTCCTCTGATCAGTTGTTGCCTCGCAAGGTTTCCCCCATCGTACATGTGGCCACCATGTCCACCTGGAGAATAATTCTGTTACAGATACGAGGAGTGAGGGCTCCTCGGAATATTATGTGAGGACCCCCCTTCTATTACATAACACCTCTTCATCTACATTTTGGGGAACTAGGTTACCTTGTCCCTCTCAACCATTTGCTTTTGGTGAAACTAACCTAGACCTATAGCTCACGTGTGGCATAGCCCTTGGGCTCCTTAGCAGCCCGAACCGACTCCCCCTCTTTCCACACCAAACTACTTCCGGACTGACTAGGCTGAGCCGATTCTTATCCGCCCCATCGGCTTCTAGGCCTATCCAGCCGAACCGATTCTTGTTCATTTCCTAGCGAAGCTCCCTCCGCCTCCGCTTTGCCATGCCAATTACCTCAACTGGCTCTCCCGTGGCAATCGTCCCAGGCGATTGTGCCCGAACAGTTCTTCCCTTTTTTCTTCACCGAACCAATTATTTGGTTCGGATAATGTCTTACATGCGAGCCCTCTCATCCGGTTCACAAAGAAGAGGTAACAACAGTATCATTAGTTAACCTCCAAAATAGTCAAGCGAAGTTATAAGCTTGACTGTATAAAGCCTCTACTTCATCCTTTGCCCGCTAATTCAAATTCACTCCCCTCTTACAGCCCCACATTATATACTTGAGGCGGCCTAATGGGCCCATGGGCCTCGCTTCTCTCTTTCTTTTGTATAGTCGAACCGTCGCACAAAACCCTATATAAATCTTCGCCTCTTCCTTTTAGGCATGACTTAGCGTGCTTAACCATCCCGTCCTTTCTGCTTCTTCCCTCCAGCGATTTCCTTTGGCGGCATTTCAGCGATCTAGCCTTTCCTTTTCCACACATTTCTCCTTCAACCCTCAAGTAAGTGCTCTACCCTGTTTTATACCTATGACCCCTGAGACCACTATCTCGCCTCCTTAGTATGAGCACACCATCACACAACTAAGCTACGACCATTATTTCTTTAACCTTAAAGATCAGTACATAGATCCTTCCATAAAATGCTGCTTCACCACTAAGACTCACCGACCACACCGTCCTCCCTCCGGTCTGACCTGTTTCTTTTCCGAACAGTTCCTTAACGGCTTGTTTCTGCCTGCGGCTTCCTCCTATCTAGAAATCTTAGATTTTTACGGGCTGCCTCTGAACCAATTTACCCCTAATTCTTTTCACATTTTGTCGGGGGCTATTATAGTATTTCAACACCTACATCTCCCTTTATCCCCTCAAATATTCTATTGCTTCTTCCAATTAAAATCTTCCAAGGCAGGCCTTTTTTTACCTTTCTAGCCGCACAGATTGCCAGTTCTTAATGAATATGCCTACTTCTTCCCATAAAGGATGAGGAGAATTGTACTTCTTTGTTCAGCTTCCGACACCTCTACCCCACTCGGACACCTGGAAGCTAGAACTCCCTGAACTACCTCTCTTCCGTGAAATGAGGACCTAATGTCCTTTCTCGGAGGTTTATAAAGTACTGGGAGAATCCCACTATTGCTCAAACCATCTAATGAAAACCCCTCTCCTAAGTCACTTCAGACTGTCCCCCTTCCCTTCAACGGCCCCGGCGGCCATAGGTAGGATGACATTCACACTTTAATATAACTTCTTATTTATATCGGCCATCTTTCTTATCAACAAATTCTGCAAATAACCTAATGCAGGACGCTCTAGTAAAGGGAGAAGAGATCGAGGCCGCCAAGAAGAAGAAAACCTATACCAAGTGAGGCAAGTCCGTGGCGGTCCCTTCTTCCCCTCGGAAGAAATTATGGCTGATTAAGAAAGGAGCTACCAGCTCGTCATTTCCTCATTCGTCTTCTTCTGACCAACATGGATCCCTGCCTCTAACCATCTATGAACCAAGGATGAGGGATACCACCTTATCTGCCCCATCCTCTTCTCCCCTAGGGGAAGATTCTCCTTCATGTTCTCCTGTTTCATCCTCTCTTCACCGTGATTCTCCCACACCTTCCCGAACCGAATCCGTCTCCATCCCTATTCCCCCCGAAACACATACTTCTCCCACTTCCCTTCAGGGAGCAGGTCCCGCTCTTCCTTCGGAGGGGGGAGATCTTCCCCTCCCGAGCCCTTCAATGGCTACACTGGGGTCCCAGTTGAAGATCCGTCACCTTTCAGAGGTGAAGTTTTTCAACCAATCAGGCATACAAGGCCCGTGCGACCAAGTGAGCAAACTGCTAGCTGAGATAATTACTTTCCCTTTTTACCTTCAGCATATATATATACATATATATACAACTATATGTCAACACTTGACGATTGCATTCTCTTTTCTTCAGGCCTCAGCCAAGCATGACAAAATGATATCCCAAATAGCCCAATTTTAGTCCAATGTAGAGACGCACCATTTTGCTTCCCTAGCGCACCAGAAAAAGCTCACTCACCAGCTGAGTGAAAAAGAGCAGAAGGAGTCCGACTTAATAAGTCAATGCAAAGATTCTATGACCTGACTAGCTCTGGCGCAAAGCGAGAATGAAGAACTCCAACGTAAGAATAAAGACCTTGAACAACAAATTTTCTTATAGTCCAGCCAGTTTCAGCAGGTGGATCTTCTGACTCACGAGCTAACAGGATATAAGAGACAGCTTGGGGACGCAATTATTCAAGCTGTTGATTCTTCAACTACAATTCAGAAGCTTCGATAAGAACGCCAACAGCTTCGGCAAGAACGCCAAGCGTGGGAGGCCACCCAAAAGTCCTGTTTAGAGAAGTGTCAAGAACTCTCTTCAATGATGGTTACCCTTCCTCAAGCCCTGTCGGTCGTGGCTCGGCAGCAAACAGAACTTCATCGAGAATACTCCGAGGCTCTTTCGGCTCTGGGTCAGAGAGCCCTAAAAGCAACGACTGAGAAAGATGGCATGGCAGCCCAACTAGTCGAAAGTCAAGCCCAACTGGCCACGTGTCAAGCTCAACTAGCTAGTTGCCAATCTCAACTGAAGGAGCAAGAAGCTGACCTGAAGGGGCGGTATGTCAAGAAAGGGGTAGATTTATTCATACTGGACTTTGACGGGTCCTCAGCTTTAAATGCCAAGCGAGGATATCCACCTCCCGGCACAGACACCAGCTATCTGAACCCTATTGATGCGTTAGCTAAATGCCCCCAGAACTCTTCGAATTGTAATTCATCATGTCTCACTCCTTGTACTAACTATCTTTTCGCTGCTAAAGAATGTTTATATTGGTACGGCTTCTCGTTACTCTTCGTGTATGTCTTGGTATGGGTTGGGAATTTTAGGTTGGTTCTGTGCTCCCTCCTTTTTTGCAATTGCGCCCCAGCTCCCGTCTCACATGGAACAATTACATTCTTTGCTCGAGGACCCCGTCGGAAGGTCCTAGATGATCTTTTTCATGCCCGACCCAATTTTGGCTCGATTAAGGATCAGGTTATTTCGGTCTCTTGATCTTCTTCGTCTACCTTGCTGCTTCGGAAACGATATATTGACAAGTACCTATGCCGATGTCATTATGATATTAGTCTCCTCATCTTCTTCTCCTTCCCGAGAACAAATGCAGTTCTCCTTCCCTCGACTATAAATTATCATTCCCCATGTCGTCGTCCTTTTATCTCACTCTCATGGCTTCGGCAGAGCACCCCATTGAGATTTCTTCAGATTCTGACTCTTTTGAGCTGCAAGACTGGACCACCGAAGACTCAGAGGAGTCTGAGACACGCTCGACGACGACTTCAGCCTTTCGCCCCCTTCCTTTTCCACCTCTAACCACCGCTCCATCCCCTTCGGCAAGGAGGTCCTTCCGAGCGCCCTTCTCCTCCTTCCGCAATCGGGTATGGAACCCTCCTCTGACATGGGAGTACACAATAGGAGACCCACGGGGCTCTGCTGAACTTCCTCCTCTCCCGCCGGCACTGACATTCATTCCAGTCTCTCCGACGAGGATTCATCCGCCCTCTGTTGATGAAGCTCCACCAGCGATACCTCTTGCTCAAGGCGATCTTTATAGAGTCGTCTTGGCGCCTTCTCCTCCGGAGGACCCTTCCAACGATTCTCCTGTTAAGGATAACCCTAAAAATCTTGTATAAGGGTTAGCCTAAAGTATATAAATATGATCGAAGATATTAATAAAGAGGGTACTAAGACTTCTCTTTGTCATTTTCCCGTAAATGTAAGACAATTGTCACCAAAAAAGACTGTCATCCCGTCTGAACATGCTTCCCCTTATTGCTTTCGGGAAATTTAAGTTGTCCTTCCCGAAGTTACTGCGCTACTAATTTTCACCCACTACCTTTACGTTTCTCCTTCTTTACTAGCATTTATTATTTTACCTTCTCCACGAATTAATGTGCCTTCTTCCTTCGCCGCTATAAGGACTTCGAACCTTCACCGCTTAACCTTCATCTTCTCCCCGTCATGGAAGAAACTTCTGAACAGGGCAGCAGTTCTTTTTCTTTCGAGGAAAAGACCGAAGAACAATGCTATATCGCCAACCTGGAGGAGCAAGTGGCATATCTGCAGCGACGCTTGAGGGAAGCTTCCACCAGCAACTACTCTTTGCGCCAACAACTAGCAGTGTCCCAAAAAGACCTATCTAAGCATATCTTCCTACAACAATCTTACCTTCGACAACTAAGGTGCCATCCCCAGCCACGCAAAGAAGCTCTGTCAGTTCCTCCCAACAAAGAACTGTAATACCTTATATATAAGGGTTTCTTTTGCTATTTTCTTTTTGTGAAGGAATTGTAATATGTAATCTTTCTGAAACAATGAACTTTCTGTAATGTAAGCCTTCACCTCTACTTTTTCTGCTTGTCTTCTTCTTCCAACATTTCTTAAGTTGTGCCACATTTTATCTTCCTCGTATGAAAATCCAATGGATACACCGTCCCTTCACCCTTTCATTGCGCAGGGATCACGCATATATCTTCCCCATACAAAAATAAAATGACATATAGCTGAGGGAATGCTTAACTCTTCCGTTCCACCACCGCACGAGGATAAAATAATATATAGTTGAGAGATAAGCTCAACTCTTCCGTTCCGCCACCGCACGAGGATAAAATAATATATAGTTGAGAGATAAGCTCAACTCTTCCGTTTCGCCACCACACGGGGATAAAATAATATACAGTTGAGAAATAAACTCAACTCTTCCGTTTCGCCACCACACGGGGATAAAATAATATATAGTTGAGGAATGACTCAACTCTTCCGTTTCACGAGGATAAAATAATATGCAGTTGAGAAATTGGCTCAACTCTTCTGTTCCACCACCGCACGGGGATAAAATAATATACAGTTGAGAAATAAACTCAACTCTTCCGTTCCGCCACCACACAGGGATAAAATAATATACAGTTGAGAAATAAACTCAACTCTTCTATTCCGCCACCACACGGGGATAAAATAATATATAGTTGAGAAATAAACTCAACTCTTCCATTCCGCCACCACACGGGGATAAAATAATATATAGTTGAAGAATGACTCAACTCTTCCGTTTCACGGGGATAACATAATATGCAGTTGAGAAATTGGCTCAACTCTTCTGTTCCGCCACGACACAGGGATAAAATAATATATAGTTGAGGAATGACTCAACTCTTCCGTTTCACGGGGATAAAATAATATATAATTGAGAAACTGGCTCAACTTTTCCGTTTCACCACCGCACGGGGATAAAATAATATGCAGTTGAGAAATTGGCTCAACTCTTCCGTTCCGCCACCACACGGGGATAAAATAATATATAGTTGAGGAATAACTCAACTCTTCCGTTTCACGGGGATAAAATAATATATAGTTGAGAAACTGTCTCAACTCTTCCGTTCCACCACCGTACGGGGATAAAATAATATATAGTTGAGGAATGACTCAACTCTTCCATTTTACGGGGATAAAATAATATGCAGTTGAGAAATTAGCTCAACTCTTCCATTCCACCACCGCACGGGGATAAAATAATATATAGTTGAGAAATAAACTCAACTCTTTCGTTCCGCCACCACACGGGGATAAAATAATATATAGTTGAAGAATGACTCAACTCTTCCGTTTCACGGGGATAAAATAATATGCAATTGAAAAATTGGCTCAACTCTTCCGTTCCATCACCGCACGGGGATAAAATAATATACAGTTGAGAAATAAACTCAACTCTTCCGTTCCGCCACCACACGGGGATAAAATAATGGAGGCCAAGGCCTTCTGTATAAAGAGTGCGCTGCTTTCGTGCCGCTATTCTTTCTTCCTTCATCTTGAGGGTGAATACCCTCATCCATCCCCTCATATGAGAGCAAGGGTTTTAACAAATAACGGGCCATCAGAGGAACAGATCATCATTTTTCTTCTTCTTAGGGCCTCCCTTTCTATAAACTAGGAGCCCAATAGCAATTGCCAGCCCATTCCCCCCTCCTTTTATAGGGGGAGTTTCATCTTTCCTTTCTTCTGTTACCGTCATTCCTTCCGCCTTTTCGTCTCCTTCTTCTTCGCCTATTCTTCTTTCCGCCGCCATTCTCCGGTGCCCCCTTTCACTAACTCCAACGCTTATCTTCTTTCTCCAACGAAAAGATGCATTCCTCTTTCTACCGAGAAATAACAAGCCGTTATTCACACATCAAACGGGGTGAGGGTCAGCCACCAGCATCAGTTTCACCCTCACCCTCATCTATTACCATCCCACCTGCCTCATCTCTCCCTTCTTCTCTGCCTTCACTTGAAACTCTTGTCCCATCCGCCCCAGATGAAACCGGGGTAACCAGCCCTTCCTCATCTCCCATGCTACTTATAAACCCTAACTCTCCCATTTTCTCTCCCTCCACCTTGGGTATTCGGAAGTCTCCCCCTCTATCGTCACCACCTGAAGATGAACCCAGAGAGGTGGTGCGTCAACGCCAGTTGACTACAGACGCTTCTGCATCCCCGCCTTCTCTTTTCCCGGAACATTCCACCGCCCCTGAACTCATGGTAGTTGATATTCATCCACTACCCATTTTCCCTTCTACTCATAACTTGGAGAGCCCTTCACCTTCTATGGGCACTAGCCCGGGTCCTTCAACTTTTCGCCTTCCCAGCGAAGAGTTCCCCATCACGACACTCTCTATATCTTCCTCTCCAGATTCCTCACCAGACCAATCTCCTTCCGCAAATCCCTACATGCTAATCTCACAGTCAACCACATTGAATCTTCCACCCCACACTTCTGCTCCTCCCTTCTCATCTCCTATCTCTTTAAGTCTCCTTGTGAGGGCTCCTTCTTCTTTTTCTCCTGAACCCCTATACAATCATCGACTTCCGTCTTCCCCTCCCCTATTATGAGTGAGCCTTCGCCTCGAGTGTCATCCATTCCTTCCTCTTCCTCTACCCGGAGTCTTCGAATACTAAATTTGGAAGAAATGGTTTCCCGAATGGAAGGCCTGCGCCACGCTTTGAAACTAGTATGTTTCTCAGATTGAGTTACTTGACCTCCTTCATTTGATGCCTCCTTTTTGATATACGACTTACAGGCCCTCACCAACTATCAAGAACTGGATCGCTCCATCCAGCAATATCAGGCTCAATCCCTGAAATGGGAGCAACAATGGCTGCCCAGGACCGAGAGCAATTCCTGTCTCAGCAGCTGAAACAGTGCCAGGAACAACTGGCCGAGGCTCATTCCCAACATCACAAGGATGCCGAAATTATAATGGCATTACAAGAACAAGAATAATGTGCCCATACGTAATTATTATCCGCTCGTGGACGCTCAACCAAGACTACCGACAAAGAGACTCCTCCTCAAGAATTAATGCACTTTCAAAGGTGCAGAGGAACTTCTACAAGAGAAACAAAGGGACTCTGAGGTCATCATAAACTTGCGAATCTGACACCAGAGGGCGGAGGACAAGATAGGGGATCTCCACACCCGCCTGTGCAAGGAGGTACAAGAAAACTCCTCCCTAATAACTTTTAGGGCGCATGCTCACGCCCGTATACGCAGGCAAGAAACATCCCTCCAGAGGCTGGGCAATGAGCTCATCCGCACCAGATCCTACACCGAGGCGGTAGAGGGAATTTCAGCTTCAATGCGCCAGAATATGATGGATATGACGAACCTCCTCCAGCAGGACCAAACTTCCCAAGCCGATGATATCTCGGTCCTGGCAGATGCCATTATGGAAGTATCCCAGTGTTATAGTGAAATGCGCCGAGCCCTCCGGGAGCAACAAGAGAAGTGTCACAGGCTCCACCAGAACCGAAGTCCTGATTGCCCGAATCGGCAGGAGCAGTTGGCCATCCTGATGCGCGCCACTTATCAAAACGGGTTTAATGAGGCGGTTCGGTGGTATGCTGATCAAGGACTTCCCCCTGCAAACCATCCCACTTTCTCCTTAAATTGGGAGGCCGACTTCCGACGTTATCCTCCCGATCGATTTAAGTTATAACTTGATGTACTGTTGCGAGACATGACTCCCTTTTTATCTTCCTTTCTTTTCATAGTTCGCTACAAGGACTATAGTACTACTGTAAATAACTCATTAATCAAACTTGGATTTGCTATACATCTAGTCGATACAACAAATTGCCAAGTACATCCCTTCGGGAGCCCCTCAACTCCTTTCCTTTTATCCATCACTCCTTACACAGTATGAAAGGGTTTCAGATGGATAGCATTCCAGGGTCGAGGAAATTCCTTGCCCTGGTCATCCTTCAGATAATATGCAGACCCTGCTACGCGCCGAGTCACTTCATATGACCCTTCCCAGTTCAGAGCTAACTTTCCAGGATCTCCCGCAGGATTAACTTTACGCAGAACCAAATCCCCCTCTTGGAATCTCCGGGGCATCACCTTTTTGTCAAAGGCTTGCTGCACTCTCCGCTTGTAAAACTTTGCTCGCCTCCGCGCCGTCTCCCTCTTTTCTTCCACCAAGTTTAACTCAGTGCTTTGAATAATTTGGTTCTGCGCTAGCACGTAAACTTCCACTCGGGCGCTACTTAAAAGGGCTTCCACTGGAATAACGACCTCCGTCCCGTATACCAGGCTGAAAGGAGTTTCTTCCGTTGCAGTTTTTGGTGTGGTTCGATAGACCCACAAGATTTTAGGCAGTTCGTCCACCCAGTTCCCCCTCTGAACCCCCAACTTAGTCTTCAACCCTTGAATAAGAATTCTATTAGTGACTTCAACTTGCCCGTTAGCTTGGGGGTGGGCTACCGCAGTGAAAGTTTGCTGGATATTGAGATTTCGGTACCATTCTTTAATCTTCTTGCCCTAGAATTGTCGTCCGTTATCGCTGACTAACCTCCGGGGAATACCATATCGACAGATAATATTCTTCCATAGGAATTGTATTACAGCACTCTCAGTGATTCTGGCAAGGGGCTCTGCTTCCACCCACTTAGAGAAATAATCCACAGCTACCAATAAGAATTTTTTCTACAATGGTGCCACAGGCATAGGACCCACTATATCCATTCTCCACTGATCAAAAGGGCATGAAGCAACCACAATTTTCATTAGTTCAGCCGGTCGTTCGGACCGATTGCTATGCTTTTGACAGGTTGGGCAGGTTTACACTATATGAGCTGCATCTTGTTAGAGGGTAGGTCAGAAATATCCCGCTAACAAGGCCTTCCTCGCCAAGGCTCTCCCTCCCAAGTGATTACTACAACAACCTTCGTGGATCTCCCGAAGTACCCATTCAACATCTTCCTTTCCCAAATACTTCAGCAGAGGCCGCCCAAAAGATATTTTGTATAAATCTCCGTTTAAGAGGGTGAATCGTTTGACTCTGCTCATCAAAGCAGATGCCGCCCCTTTTTCTTCTGGGACCCTTCCATGCTGTAGATAAGCTGTGATGTCAGTCCTCCAATCAAAAATCGAATCAAGTTCGGGCACAACCTCCTCCACATTGCATAACGTCAAGGAAGTAGGGATTTCCATGCAGACCGTTTCAAATGGCTTCACTCCTTCCATCACGCTAGCCAACCGAGCCAATTCATCCGCCTTCCCATTGTTCTCCCTTGGAATCTGCTTCAATAAGACCTGACGAAAATGAGTCTTTTCTTTATCAAAAGCCTTCAAGTATTTGTGCAGTCTTTCTTCTCGAACCGTGAAAGAGCGTTGAAGTTGTGATACCGCGAACTAAGAATTTGAGTGGATTATAATTGAGGTGGCCCCTACAACTTTGGCAGCCTGTAGTCCCGCTAGAAGGGCTTCATACTCCGCTTCGTTATTAGATGCCCGATATCCAAGGCGCACGGCTATGCACGTCTCCTCTCTATCGGGGAAAATTAACAAGACTTCAACCCCGCTACCTATGGATCCTGAAGAACCGTCCACAAATACGTTCCATGTATCTAACCCTTTCTCTTTTGTTGACGAGTTATTTCCGAACCAAAAGGTACTTCAGCCAGAAAGTCAGCAAGCGCCTGGGCCTTGATAAAGGTTTGGGGTTGATAATGAATATCATATTCGCTTAGCTCTACCACCCATTTAGCCAACCTCCCAAAAAAATTGGGTTTGGTGACCACCTTACCTAATTCACTATGAGTCAACACAGTGATAGGATGAGCCAGAAAGTAGGGCCTCAATTTGCGGGCTGTCAGGATCAGAATATATGCCAACTTCTCCAGCTCGGTGTAACGGGATTCAGCCCCCTTCAGAATATGACTGGTATAATAAATAGGTTGTTGATGAGAACCTTCTTGCTTCAGCAAAACTGAATTGATGCTCCCTCTGAGATGACCAAGTACATCAATAATGGCTCTCCTGCCACTGGCTTGGCTAGTAACGAAAGTCCGGCCAGATACTTCTTCAATTCTTGGAAAGCCTGCTCACACTGATCATCCCATTGAAATTTGGTAGCTTTACACAGGATCTTGAAGAAAAGTAGCCCTTTGTCCGCCGATCTGGTTATAAACCGAGATAAGGAAACAATCCTCCCCACCAACTTTTGAGTTTCTCGCAAATTAGTGAGTGACTTCATATTGCACAGTGCTTGCACCTTCTCCGGGTTAGCCTGCAGCCCCTTCTCAGTTACTATATATCCCAAGAATTTCCCGCTCTTCACCCCGAACAGACATTTTTTAGGATTCAGCTTCATATTATACCGTCTCAATGTAGCAAAAGTTTCATTTAAATCCTTAACCAAATCCCGAGTGGTTTTTGATTTGACCAGGATATCGTCCACATAGACCTCCACATTTTTTCCTTTTTGCTCCGCGAAGATCTTATCCATGAGTCGTTGGTAGGTGACCCCCGCATTTTTTAGGCCGAAGGGCGTTAGCACATAAGCATACAACCCTCCTGCCGTCACAAAACTAACCCTCTTCTGATCTTCTTTGGCTAAGGGTATCTGATGATATCCCTGGTATGCATCCATTAGGAATACCACTTCATATCCTACTGTAGAATCCACCAATTGATCAATACGAGGCAAGGGGTAGCAGTCTTTAGGGCACGCTTTATTCAAATCGCGAAAGTCAATACACATCCTCCACTGCCCAGAAGGCTTAAGGACCAAGACTACATTGGAGACCCACTCGGGGAATTGAATTTTTTTCACATGACTCGCTTTTAACAATTTATCTACTTCCTCGGCTATAACCTTGTCCTTCTCAGGACCAAAGTGTTGCCGCTTCTGTTAGACGGGTCGGACTCCTCTGGTTATGCTAAGATGATGTTAAGCAACGCGAGGGTCAATTCCCGTAAGGTCATGCACGTCTCCTGCGAAGATGTCTTCGTTCTTCTTCAGGCAAGCCACCAACTCCTCCTTGGCCTCCAACTACTGTGCCACCCATGTGGCCTTTCCCGGAGCTATCTCCACCAGCTCCCCTTCCTCTATCTTGTCTGCTTTGGGAGGAGATTCTTTCAGAACGCAGACATCAGAGATGACGATGGCCTTTCCTTTGGGATCATCGGTTCGGGCCTTCTTCTAATCATCCCGAACCATTTGCACATAACAGCTTCTAGCGGCTTTCTGCTCGCCTCGGACTTCTCCTACCAACTGTCCGACGGAGAATTTCACCTTCTAGTGGTACGAGAAAGCCACCGCCTGAAAAATGGCAAGGAAAGGATGACCAAGAATGACATTATAAGTGGACAAAGCGTCCACAATGAAGAAGGGGATCATACTAGTTTTTCGGTTGGGCTTTGTGCCCAGAGTCAGGGGCAATGAAATCTGCCCTATGGGGTGGACCACATGACCCGCAAACCCGAATAGGGGTGTGGCCACATCTTCTAGCTGGGCATTTCCCAGCTGCATCTGTCCAAAGGCCTCCCGGAAGAGGATGTTGACAGAGCTTCCGTAGTCAACCAATACCCTGGCCACTTCGTAGTTGGCCAGGGAAATGTGGATCACTAAGGCATCCGTGTGGGGCAGTAGGACGCCTCAGAGATCTTCCGGCCCGAACGAGACCGACGGCGCAGTTTGGACAGTCTGGTCGGTGATGATGACCAGACTTTCCATGAGGCGGGCGTATGACTTCCGTGCCCGATTGGAGTCCCTGTCAGTGGGTCCTCCTGCAATGACATGAATAACCCCCCGTGTGGGGGCATTATTTGGATTAGATGATGGGCCCTCACCTGATGGGCCTCCCTGAGAAATAATCTCCTGGGACGACGTTTGGGGGTCCGGAGGGAAAGTAACTTGCGGTGGTTGGTTATACGGTCCGAGACGAGCCACGGTCGTTGTTCTCGTTGTCTTCCGTATGAGGCCGCAATTGTGGGTAGGCAGCTCGGAGGCGCTCCAACTCCTTCTGCAGCTTGAAACATCGGCCAATGGCGTGGCCGTACTCCATATGGTATTGACAGAAAAATAGGCGGGGGAGGCTCCCCATATCCTGAGGGTCACTGTAGTAGACCCTGTTGATTATAAAATTCCATCTCCCGCTCCTTCCAAGTCCGCGGGGGAGGAACTGCATCAGCCGCCATGATTTGCAAGGGCGGCACAGGACGAGGGCCTTGTAGTAACAACCGAGGCCTGGGAGCCTCCAGTAAAAGAGGTCGTGTGTATCCCCACTTAGGAGGCGCTTGAGGGGCGACAGGGTGATTCCTTTCGGTAGAGACAGCAGCGGCAACGCGTTCATCCCTTCGCACTTTCAGTCCTTCTTCTTCGTTGATGTACTTTTCCGCACGGCTTAACAACTCCTCGTAGCTGTTAGCGGGCTTTCTCAAGAGGGAGCTGAGGAAGGGACCTTCCCTCAGCCCGTGTGGGATGGCAACTCTGAAAGCATTTGACCTCGCGAAAGGGATGCTTCTGCCGGTGGAGGTGAACCGATGAAGATACCCTCTGAGTGATTCCGAGGGCCCCTGCGTAATGTGCAGCAGGATAGAGACGTCGTGCTTGTACGCCTTGCAGCTGACAAACTCTTGGCAGAACATCCCCTGAAAGTCAGCAAAACAAGTGATAGACCCCGGGGGTAGGGTGTTGAACCATTTCTTTGCCGAACCGGTTAAAGTGGTCCGGAATACTCGGCACTTGAGGGCATCGGTGTAGCAGTGGAGCGAGGCCGCTCCTGCGAATTGCGATAGATGTTCTTCCGGATCTGTTGAGCCGTCATACTTGTCTACTTGGGGATTCCAGAAGTATGATGGTGGGATTTCAGAGAGGATGTCCATAGTAAAAGGGCTGGGCTCATATACCTCCTGAGCCCTAGTTGACCGACTTTCGCCTTGTTCTTCTCATCGATTCTGGGTCAAGGGTATAGTGTTCTGATGTGCTCGCCCTGCCGACCCCTCTCCAGACGATACTTCAATGTTGATGGCTGTACGAGGTGGAGGGGGCACCTCTGGTGGTGGTCCTCGAGAAGAAGGTTTACCAGAGTGAGGATGAAGATATCCTGTCCTTCTCCTTTCTTTGGCGAGGGCCTCAGTCACAGCACTATCCACCAGAGCTCTCAGCTGTAATGGTAGTATTGTAATGGGGTTTTCCTCCGCTGCGGAGGCAACTGGGTGTTGTATCTCTTTCAACTGCATCTCTACGTCTCGCTCAAATGTTTCCCACAGACGGCGCCAACTGATGCGGTGAAGAAGATCTGTTCGCTCCCTTTCGATGCGATGAAACACGAAGGAAGCTTAGGGGGTTCTCTCCAGCCGCAACAGTAAAGATGAAAGAGTAAAGCAGAGAAACACAAACTAACACACACAACAAAACAAAGGCGCAGGATGTAACGTAGTTCGAAATAAGAATTCCTACTCCACGGAGGTGATCTCTCTCACCGGATGCAGTGCCAAAACACTTTCACTATGAACGTGCCCCTTCGTGGAAAGGAAACTTCCGGAGGTGGAGGACAAAACCTCTTACAGTCAAATCAAGATACAAGAAAGAACACACGAAAGGTGAAGACCACTACTCTCCTTCTCCGGCGAAGTGGTAGCTCTCCTTCTCCCCAATGGATCTTCGTTTCTTACTGGTTGGAATAATGTGAATCCTTCTTCCTTCTGTCCTCTCCTTCCCTTTTATTCTCCTCCTCTGATTAGATGTTGCCTCGCAAGCTTTCCCCCATCGTACACGTGGCCACCATGTCCACCTGGAGAATAATTCTATTACAGATACGATGAGCGAGGGCTCCTCGGAATATTATGTGGGGACCCCCCTTCTGTTACATAACACCTCTTCATCTACATTTTGGGGAACTAGGTTAGCCTATCCCTCTCAACCATTTGCTTTTGGTGCAACTAACCTAGACCTATAGCTCACGTGTGGCATAGCCCTTGGGCTCCTCAGCAGCCCGAACCGACTCCCCCTCTTTCCACACCAAACTACTTCCGGACTGACTAGGCCGAGCCGATTCTTATCTGCCCCATCGACTTTTAGGCCTATCCAACCAAACCGATTCTTGTTCATTTCCTAGTGAAGCGCCCTCCGCCTCCGCTTTGCCGTGCCAATTTCCTCAACTGGCTCTCCCGTGCTAATCGTCCCAGGCGATTGCGCCCGAACCGTTCTTCCATTTTTTCTTCGCCGAACCAATTATTTGGTTTGGATAATGTCTTACATGTGAGCCCTCTCATCCGGTTCACAGAGAAGATGTAACAGCAGTATCAGATATGTTATGTGGTAGATCAAGGGTTTGTAAACCATAGACTCAGATAGATACAGCTCATATAAAGAATAATTTAGTTATGCATATCATGTGTCAGTCCAAAGGAAGACACATGATATGACCAATGAAAATTATCATGAGTTATGATTTAGAGAGTATCACTAATAAGTTACACTGTAGTCCAAAGACTAAGTGTAATATTATACTTGGTATCTTATTTAGCCCATACATATTTAGACATGTGTATTATACACATTATTTATTATTATCTCTTTTTGTTCTTGGCATGATATGATGTTATATTCTTGTGTTTTCTTTCTTATTCAGTGAACTCAGTAACTATCCACATAGCAAACATTCCTACACTCACTAACACTAACTTTAACTAGTGGAAAGAATACGTAATAGTGGTCTTGGGATGCATGATCTTAGACTATGCATTGAGATATGATCTTCCTGCATCTCTGACTAGTTCTAGCACGGTAGAGAAGAGGACTAAGTTTGAACGGTGGGAGCATTCTAATCATATGAGTCTAAGCATTATGAAGCTATCCACCCCAAAAGCTATTAGAGGTTCCCTAACTGAGCAAGTGGATGCTAAGGTTTTCCTGAGTCAATTAGCAGATCGATTCACTTCAAGTGAAAAGGTCGAAACAAGCACACTCTTATCAAAGCTTGTTACTATGAGATATAAAAGAAAGGGAAACGTCAGAGGTACATTATGGAGATGTCAAACATTGTCACAAGACTTAAAGCACTGAAGCTGGAAATGTCTGAAAATATGTTGGTGCATTTTGTATTGTTGTCTCTGCCTGCACAATTCTCTCCCTTCAAGATAAATTACAACACTCAGAAGGAGCAGTGGACATTAAATGAGCTTATAGCTCAATGTGTGCAAGAAGAGGAGAGACTGAAGCGGGAAACATCGGAGAGTGCTAATCTGACATCCAATACTCAGGGTATCAACAATAAAAGGAAGAGGAACAATTTCAAGGGGAAAGCAAAGCAAACTGCAAACACTGGGATATCCGATCAAAATGAGCAAAAGGAACAAGATAAGGTGACTACTTGTTACTTCTGCAAGAAGAATGATCATGTCAAGAAAGAATGTCTTAAGTACATTAATTAGCGTAATAAGAAAGGTAATTGTTAAAATTGTAAGTCAATTTCATCTTCCATACATATAGACCCTTGGTGGATAAATGCTGGCACATCTACTCACATTGGTGTCTCTATGCAGGATTGCCTCCTCTACAGCCGACTATTGCTTGATGGTGAAAGATACATCATTGCTGAAGGCATGAAGCAAGCTGGAGTAGTAGCATGCATTAAGTTTTTTTGTTTTATGTTTAGTTTAAGGAACTATGTCAATTTAAATTTGGAAAATAATGTATCGTCTTTTAGTTGAATATTTATTTCTATTTCCTGTTTGAACAAATAAAGCTATCCTTGTTCATTTAGAAATAAAATTTTCAAAATTTTTTGAATTCAATAGTTCCTTAATTGATAAACCATAAAGTCTTAAAAACACTTATATATCTATGAGCAATAAATATATGCATATTGAAAGTATGAAGCTTAGCTAACAAGAAATTCATTCGGTGGTTAAAATACTTATCTAAATAACTCCGAGAAGAATTCTTGATTTCCTTAACATTGCAGACTATGATGTTTGTATAGAGTATGTTAATGAAAAATCGATTAACAAATTACTTTTATGAGTATGAGATTGTATTTTAATGCACCATGGTGTTGAGAGTATGGGGAATGCAATCAAAGTTTCACATTGGTAAGACATAGAAAAGATCATGTACTTATAAGATAAAAAATATCTCCATTAATATGAGACTTTTTGGGTAAAGTCTAAAAATAAAACCATGAGGGCTTAGGCTCAAAGTGGACAATATCATACCATTGTGGAGATATGTGAATCTTATAGACACTAATAATTTGTATCAAAGTCATGGTCCATGTCAAGCCATGAACCTCGAACGAAGGAAGTGGAGCTCCCATGTCTGGATCAAGAGAACAAGACACCAGGCAGGAAGTCCAATTGGGTCAGGAGAACCGAACAACTGACAGGAAGTCCAATTGGGTCAGGAGGACCAGACAGTTGGAAGAAGTCCTTGTGGGTTGAGGATCGGATATCAAGCAGAGGAAATCCTTCAAGGACGGGGGCTCAATGTGGTCCTTCATTTGAGGGGGGGATTGTTGAGAGTATGGGGAATGCAATCAAAGTCCCACATTGATAAGACATGGAAAAGATCATGTGCTTATAAGATAAAAAAATATCTCCATTATATTGGTATGAGGCCTTTTGGGTAAAACCCAAAAATAAAATCACGAGGGCTTAGGCCCAAAGTGGACAAAGATATGTGAATTTTATAGGCACTAACACATGGCTGATATTTATTATGAGAATGATGTGGTTGAGCAAATGATCCAGGCCCTATAGGTTATAGTGTGAAGAAGATGGTTTACACTTCTTTGCTAAAATCCTTGAGGGATGAAGCACTCATGGTTGCAGTTACCTTTGCAATGCGATTTTTTCAATAAGGCAGTGATCAAAACCTCATACATATGGGGTTGTCCAACTATTGGACATTTTGAACCTAAAAAAGGAAACTGGACTTAAATAATTATGAGCTATCATTTAGTATAATACTTTAATCCACCCCTTGAGATTCTTCTTCTGTATAAGAAATGCTAAATTTATTTAAAACAGTGGGAGTGTTAAGCTCATGGACGTGTCATTTAAAGAGGAGAGCATTGGCGATCCTACTAAGGGTACTATAGTTGTAACTAGCAGGGGTTTGATACCCTATGTAGAAGTTGCACATCTAGTAGGAATATTACATTATGACATCCAACCACTTTAAATAAAAATGTCACTAAGTAAATCTACTAGGGAAAGGAGATCCACTTTTTTGCTTGATTAGGTTTATCTCGAAGAATATGTATATGAGTTTGACATTGAGTTGAAAAATGCTTCTTTATCTTTTCAGAAGATCAAATAATATTTTAACCCTAGAAAATACACTAAAGTCATAAAGGTTGAGTTAAAGTCTATGGCAATCAATGCGTATAGAAGCTAGTCGAATTGTCTAAAAGAGTGAAATCATTGTTGGTGGTAAGTGAATATTTAAAACCAAACAAAATTCACAGGACAATGTCGAAAGCACGCCTTGTAACCAAGGGATTCACTCAATAAGTGAATATATATTACAAAGGAGATTTTCTCATCTATGTCAATGAAAGACTCCATAAGGATAATTATGACACTGTAGCCCACTGCAATTTGAGCTAAATCAAATGGGTGTTAAGACTATATTCCTTAATGATAACATTAAGGAATCAATGTATACAATGCAACCAAGAACTTTGAATCTGATGGTTCAAAATGCCTAGTATACAAACTAAATAAGTACATTTTTTATTTAAATATGAGATTGCATTATTGTACCATAAATTTTGATTAGCAGGTTATCTCATTCAGGATTAGAGGAAAACCTATCAATAAGTTAAAATATGTCAAGCTCAGTTGGAGTCATCCTTAAACCAACTATAATGAGCCTCATGTGTGCATAGGAATGTACATATTTAATTTTAGTGTATATTGTAGGAATATTAGACAAACAATTGAATAAAGCACTGTAAAAAAAGTTATGTGGTATTTTTTAATAGATTATTTAAATACTCACATAGCGAAGATCTAATTATCTAAAAGTGATTAGATATTAAGACTTCGCATTTTAATGGGTGTTTGGACGGTGAGAGGTTTACATTAAGATATGTCTTCATATTATTAGGAATAACTATCATTTGGAAAAGCATCAAATAAACACTGATAGTCACCTCAATAATGAAGTATGAATTAGTAAACTGCTATGAAACATCCAATTATAGAATATTGTTGCAGAATAGATATCACAGGATTAAAGATCATTTGGGGTAATGATGGCTATTTGGGATCAACTGTGATAATAAAGCTGTGAAACTTTAGGCCAAGAACAATCATGACATATCGATTTCATTGTGCATCAACATAAAGTGTCAAACAGTTAAAAGAAAGAGTTCAAAGTGGTCAAGCTTTGATAGAGCATATTAGGACAGACTTTATATCCATTATCAGCGTGAGCTGGAAAATGGAAGTTCTTCATATGGTTGAAGTGTCCATCAAGTGGAAGTCTATATTACTTTGTTATCTAGGATGCCTTATAATCAAGACACATGTATATTTTATTTTTTTAATGTGCACACTAAGATAGGAAAATACATATGTAATTTATTTTTGACACCCTGTATAAAGACATCACGAATGGTTAGCATATGGTGATTGTAAATGTGATGTAAGACTCTATTTTGAGTCATGAGATTCAGATCATGGTTTGCTAATGCAGTTTAGTATATGGTGATTGTAAATATGATGTAAGACTCTATTTTGAGTCACGAGGTTCAAATAATAGTTTGCTAATGCAGTTTAGCATATGGTGCTTGCAAACATGATCAAGATTCTATTTTGGGTCATAAGGAGAATCATTTGGGAATTGGATTGTGCAGATCACATTTCAAACAAGTTTCATGCTACATATCCACATATGATCTATGTCATTGATGACATTGGTGTTGTGATTACTGATGAGTCATGCTACTGATTACATATATAGAATAGCAATGATCATTTTAGTCTTATACCAATGAAGTTGATGGACCAGATTGATTTAGTTCAATACGACATAGTGAACTCAACTAAAGAATTTCGAACATATGTTACATTTAGAATCTCATATAGCCCAAGTGGGAGATTGTTGATGGTGGACTTATATGTGATTATCGTAATCGTCCAATTGTGTCGTTTTGATTCGAACTCGATTAAGTGATATACTTATTGGTTTGCGGATTTCGATTATTTGATGTGAGATTTAATGTGTAAAACTTGTTATAGTACGGATCCGTTATTGATTCATAGAATCTGTTATAGTACGGATTCGTTATTGATGATAGATCGATAATGAATTTGGCCCATTTTCTATATATAAGGCATGGTCCCCGTAGGAGTTGACATTCTGACAGACCCTTAGCATCCTATCGGCTAGGGTTTATGGTGTCGTCACTCTAAAATCCTACGGAAGGCCGTCCTTTGCATCTTCGCAATAACTCCGGATTAGAAATCACTGACAAGGAACGATGGTCATTCCATTGCAATCAAGTTCTCTGTATTCATGCTATCGTTTTATTTTTATATTTTTGTTGTCGTAGAAATTTGATAAAATTATGAATCTTGATATATATAAATTCGAATTTTTTTATACACGTTTAGAATAGTAAATTTCCATCACATTCATCATTACCATCGGTCATCATGCACACCTATTCGTTGCGGCAGGTGAAGAAGAATGAAAATGTCTTCAGTAGGCAAGGCGGGCGGGTAATGATCATTGCATTTGATGGATTTGTTCAAATTCAAAAGCTTTTACAAGCGTGTCGTTAGCTACAATCATGTTTTTCCAAGTCTTCGAACGCGTGGTTTGCAGACCTAATTAACCAGAGTTTTGACCAAAAGAGGGTTGTGTTGCTGACCTGTTCCATTCAGATGACTGGTTCACGTATTTCCGGCGAGAGAGAGAGCTTTTACAGGTGCTGCTGAAAATGTGCATATATATGGAGGCAGCTGGCCATCTGCCTGTTTCATCGATATAGTTGTTCCATCTCCATTAGCAACAATGGAACGAGTGGCTTCGTCCTTCATCTGCTCTTCCTTGCTCGCGGTGCTACTGCTGCTGTCGGCCTCGCGGCTGGCGCACTCCAAAGTTCACGTCCACAGATGGGAGATCTCCTACGCCTTCAAGTCGCAGGACTGCTTGAGAAATCTGGCAGTGACGATCAACGGCGAGACGCCTGGGCCGACCATCCGCGCAGCGATGGGGGACACCGTCGTGGTTCATGTCACGAACAACCTCGTCACTGAGAACACAGCCATCCATTGGCACGGCATCCGCCAGGTCAGTTGCGCCGCTTAATATGCTGTGAAAGGGGAAAAAAGCGAACGAACGAACAAACACAGCTGAAAACAGAGGATTTTTGTGTGTTTCAGATTGGCACGCCGTGGTTTGATGGAACGGAAGGAGTCACGCAGTGCCCGATCGTGCCCGGCGACACATTCACCTACAGATTCGTGGTCGATCGAGTGAGTTTGCTTTCTTTTATTTAATGATCTGCGAGATTGAATTCTTGGGAGTTGGGAAATGGGGAATTGAAATTGAATCGATGAGTTTGGTGCCTCAGCCGGGGACGTACCTCTACCATGCACACTATGGCATGCAAAGGAGCGCCGGGCTCTACGGCCTCATCCGAGTAGACCTGCCGGAGGCGCAGGCCGAGCCGTTCGCCTACGACTACGATCGCAGCATCGTCCTCAACGATTGGTGGCACAATACCACCCAGCAACTCTCCGCTGGCCTTGCTTCCGTGCCATTTGTTTGGGTGAACGAACCAAAGGTAAAAATCGATGCTCTATAGCTAATGTACCTCGCTAGCCATTTAGCATATGTATAATTCGTTGCATTTGAACTGTTTGCAGTCCATCTTGATCAATGGAAGAGGCCGATTCAACTGCTCCCTGGCAACAGCGAACGAGGTGTGCGACTCCACCAGCCCCGACTGCTCTCCCTTCGTGCTCACCGTCGTCCCAGGCAAGACTTACCGCCTCCGGATCGCCAGCGTCGCTTCCCTTTCGGCTTTCAACTTCGAAATCGAGGTAATTAACAACGCGCGCAGCAGTGTTCGATGAGGAAAAAATGTGTCAGCGGATTAAAATTGTATTGCACTTGCAGGGCCACAGCTTGACGGTGGTGGAAGCGGACGGCCACTACGTGAATCCCTTCGTGGTGAGGAACCTCAACATATACTCCGGCGAGACGTACTCTGTGATCTTCACTGCCGACCGAGACGCTTCCCGCAACTACTGGATGGCCGTCAATGTGGTGAGCCGACGTCCCGGCACCCCGCCCGGGATTGCCGTCCTCAATTACTACCCGAACCACCCGAGAAGGACCCCGCCGACTGCCCCTCCTGCGGGGCCTGTATGGAACGACACGGATTACAGGGTCCAACAGAGCATCGCCCTCAGCCGGTCACACCCCGACTATATCCACCCGCCGCCCGCGACCTCCGACAGGACGATCCTCTTGCTCAACACGCAGAACAGGGTGGAGGGTCGCGCGAGGTGGTCGCTCAACGGCGTGTCCCACGACCTGCCCCACACGCCGTACCTGATCGCGCTCAGGGAGGGGCTGCGGCACGCGTTCGACCAAACGCCGGCGCCAGAGAGCTACGACTACGAGAGCTACAACGTGTCCAGGGCGCCGCCGGCGCCGGAGAACGTCAACGCGACCATCTCGACGTCGATCTATCGACTCAAGTTCAACTCGACGGTGGACGTGGTGCTGCAGAACGCAAATACTCTGTCCAACGTCAGCAACAGCGAGACGCACCCGTGGCACCTGCACGGGCACGATTTCTGGGTGCTGGCCTACGGCGACGGCAAGTTTGACCCCAGGAGGGACACGAGCAAGTTCAATCTGGTAGACCCGATCATGAAGAACACGGTGGCGCTCCACTGCTTCGGGTGGACTGCCATCAGGTTTCAGGCCGACAACCCTGGCGCGTGGGCGTTCCACTGCCACATCGAGGCCCACTTCTTCATGGGTATGGGAGTGGTGTTCGCAGAGGGCGTCGACAAGATCGGCAGGCTGCCGTCGTCCATCATGGGCTGCGGCGACTCCAAGTTCTTGAGGGGAAGCCACCACTAACCGTCGTCCAGCGCAGTAAATGCAACGGCTCGACTTGTTCTTTTGAGTTTTTGAGTTGACATTTTTTTTTCCCAGTTCGCAATCTCGATTTAGTTGCGATCAATAAAAATGAAAAGTCAGAATGTAATTTATTTTTTCTTGTTCATGCTGTAAAGTACACGACGCAACAAAAGTTCTACTCTATTTTCCGGTTTCCAACTTTAATTTTTTTTTCACGTCTGATTCAATTCACATCTCAATGACTAATCAACAAAAACATATAGAATTAAATGATTGGACAAAGAATTTAGGGAGCCTTTGATCAGTAAATTTTTTTTTATTTTCATTTTTATTTTATGAGAAATGAAAAAAATAAAGAAGTATTTTTTGAAAAATTAAAAAACACATAAAAATCATTTTCTATTTTTATTTTCCTTTTTTTAAAAAAAGGAGCATTTTCAAGAAAACTAAAAAATACAAAAAAATCATTTTCTATTTTCTGAAAAAGGAAAAAAGAAAAATTTTCTACGAACCAAACACTCTCTTAGTTTTTTCCCTTTCAACAAAGATTATATATGAAACCAACAGAAAATATTAATGGGTCATATTCTTAAAACAAGAAGTCTAAAAGGATTGAGGGCTTGCGAAAAAATCATACGGAATAAGGAGAGAAGGGATCATGGGCGAAGCAATTCGAAAGTCGGGGAGGAGGAAATAGCGATGGGCAACTCGGTCTAAGGACAACTCAATCTAAAAGCAATTCAACCTGAAGGCAGCTCAGCCTAAGGGCAATTCGGCTTGAAGGCAACTCATCAGCCTGAGGGTAGCTCGACCTGAAGGCAGCTCCACTTGAGGGCAGCTCGGCCTGAAGGCAGCTCAACCTGATGACATCTCAACTTGAGGGCAGCTCAACTGTATGGCAACTCATGCCATTTTACTACATACTTAGTTTTGGCGACCGAACAGTAGGACGATCACTCGGATAAATATCAGGATCGCTGATAAAGACAACCCTCCCAACTTATACACACGGGAAGCCTCCGTGAATATTCCTCCAAATGAGCATTCCCTTTTGGCTCCCTAATTGACTATAATAATGATAAGTCTAATCTACGTAGCACGCCACATAGGGTTTTGACATAGAACTTATCCTCTAATGTTTGACCTAAAAGGTATCGCAGGGAAAGGTCGTAGGAGATGAAAAATACTTCTTTTGGCAGCTATATGAAGGGAGAGAACCAAGTAATAAATTGATACTTTTTTTTCTCTTTATACTCTTACTTCTCGGGAATATATACATTTTTCCTTCTCATTCTCCTTTTTTCTTGTGTAACTTAGGCATTAGAGGGTTGGGATCGGAAATCCCAGTGGTTGTCTAACCTGTGCTGATTTGACAGGAAAATACTGCTACGGATCGCGAGAAGCCATCCTTCTCCGAATCTTCTGTAGGAGGGTATTCGAAACGAGTCGTATCAATATATATATATATATATATATATATATATATATATATATATATATATATATATATATATATATATATATATATATATATATATATATATATATATATATATATATATAAAGAATGAATATTCGTTTCTTCTAGAACTATGTCCCTTTGTTCGTGACGACATGAGTTTTTTAATTCGATCAAATTACCTATTATTATATGGCACATTCGATTGTGTCATATTAATTTGAATACAATTAAATAATCTAATTAATAATTCTCGAATTTCAATTTATTATATATGAGTTTAATATTTAGAATTCATTTTTGATAATTGATCGATAAACAGATTCAGCTTGATCTATATAAATAGAGCGTGATTATTGTTGAAAAATTTTATTCCATAATCAAGCTAGAAATACAAGGAATAGTTCGAATTGAAAATTACAAGAACACAACTCGAACTTATCTGTCGAGATGGTATCCGTCACCTGTGTAGGAATGAAGACGCCGAGTCCTGCAAAGATGCAGTCTCCTTAAGACAGATTCGCCCCCTCCAGTGGTGCTACGAGATGACGCAGGACATCTGTCTTCCAGGATAAAACGATGGAACCACTAGCACAACCTAGCCCGAGTTGTAATGACAACTTGAACTAATATCTGAACACTATCATCGGATCTACCAAGTAAAAGACAACTCGACAGAATGAAGGAAGGATTGAAGGTGGGGATTAACTCTCTTTCTGAAGAAAGTTCAAAAAAGAAAGAACCTTTCTTTCTTTCTCTTTCTTCATTTCTCTCTTTCTTTTCACGATCAAGAAACTTGCCTATGCCATCTCCTCTCCTTCTCATCTCCTTTTAAAGAAGGAATAGTCTTCTATAATCATGCCACCTCCGTCTCTAGGTGGCTTAATGTGGCATTCTCTTCATATGATCATGTCACCTCCATCTCTAGGTAGTTTAATGTGGCATCCTCTTCAAGCATGTAAGCCCATGTGGCGTAACCATGCCACATGCTCCAAGCATGAAGAGCATGTGAAACATGAGATGTCACTTAAATACGATGGGCTTTCTATGATGGACTTAGCCTTCAAAATTGGGCTTTAGCTTTTATGATGCATGAAGCCCATTTGACCTTAATGATGCATGAAGCTCATTTAGCCTTAATGATGCATGAATCATGCATATGAGCTTAGGTCTTACAAACATCACGTGTATGATCATATACCTGAATGAGCAAGCAATGAGTATTTTGGTACATACTAGTTGATATAGATCGGTCTGATATGTGCAATAGTGTTCACATAAGAACTATTTGGATTTGTGCAATCTGAGCACTAGAATCACACTCTATTTCTACACTATTTATCAACTATCATACCACTTATTGTGGAACTAATTTTATCCACTATATGTTTTATCATTCATATTTATCTAACAATCCCCCACATGAATGGAAACAAGGTATGTGATAGCCTTCGACAGTTGAGTCATATATAGGATAGATAGGTGTTATCCTTTGAACCTTCCCTTGTGAAATTTTGTTTTCTTACTAGTTGATCAATAGACGAGATGTCTTTGAACTGTTCTGCCGTTTGCGTAAGCATTGACATTTCTTCACCCAGGACTCTCCTTAATATAGTTCAAGTCTCATGAGTGTATTCTTTTTTGACCATGAATACGCCTGGTTCTGTGAGCAGGTCTAAGAATGATGCCTCCAATTCTCTTCAAAACGACCCCACTTCTTTCTTACATAGGTGATCTCTCGAAAGTAAGATATTACTTTATTGGGATCATTAAAAGTCATAGCTTATCCTTCAAATTTGCACTGTTTCATTGGGACCTTGCCCATAGTGATTTCGTAAATTTGTGCAATTAGGTTGTCCCTTTGAATTTAGTTCATGGGATCTCCAATTAACATAAATTGGGTTTCCTTTGCACCTATTTTCCTCTCAGCATCCTTATCAAGCCCATTCTTCATGATGAGCTAGCGACTAACTCTCTGTTTAACCCTTTGGTTAATGGATCCACTAAATTATCCATTGACTTTATATAGTCAATAGTGATAACTTCCGTTGAAAGTAGTTGTCGAATTGTATTGTGTCTATGACGTATATGTCTAGACTTACCATTATATAAATGACTCTGTGCCCAATCAATTGTCGATTGACTATCGCAATGTATGCAAATTGTCGGCACTAGTTTTGACCATTTAGGAACATCTTCTAAGAATTGTCATAGGCATTCAGCTTCTTCGCCACTCTTATCAAGGGCTACAAACTCAGATTCCATTGTGGATCTGGTGATTACAGTTTGCTTAGAAGATTTTCACGAAATGATTGCACCTCCTAAAGTGAATAAATATTCACTCGTAGATTTGGAATCTTTTATATCAGATATCCAATTCACACCACTGTATCCTTCGATCACAGCCAGATATCTTGTATAGTATTGTCCATAATCACGAGTATATCTTAAATACCACAGTATTCTTGTTATTGCTTTCCAGTGTTCAACACCGAAATTACTCGTGTATCTACTTAACTTGCTTACTGCATAGGCTAAGTCTGATTGTGTATAAGTCATCAAGTACATTAAACTTCCAATCACCCTCGAGTATTCTATCTGAGAGATACTCTCTCCTCGATTTTTCGATAGGTGTAGACTCATATCTAATGGAGTTCATGCCACTGCAGTATCGTTTATGTTAAATTTTTCAAAAAATTTATCCACATAATGGGATTGACTAAGAACAAGTTCTTCCACTATTCTAAGTAGTTTAATTCCTAGAATTACATCAGTGAGATTCATGTCTTTCATGTTAAATCTTGAGTTTAACATATCTTTAGAGGGTTTAATTATCTTATCATTACTTTCAATGATAAGTATGTCATCTACATAGAGACATAAAATGACATAAGCATCTTTGGTGTCTTTTACATAGACACATTTATCGCGTGCATTGATCGTAAATCCACTTTCCTTCATGGCATCATCAAATTTTTTATGCCACTGCTTCAGAGCTTGCTTCAAGCCATATAATGACTTTACCAATCTACAAACCTTGTTTTCTTGTCATGGTGTAGAAAATCTCTCAGGTTGCTCAATGTAAATTTCTTTTTCTAAATCTCCATTTAGAAAGCTGTCTTTACATCCATTTGATGTACTTCCAAATTTCATAGAGTGACAATAGCCAACAATACTTTGATGGAAGTTATTCTCGATACTGGAGAATACATATCAAAGTAATCAAGGCCTTCACGTTGTTGGTAACCTTTAATTACCAATTGTGCCTTGTATTTATCTATTGTATCATCTGCTTTTATCTTCTTTCTGAAAATCCACTTGCACCCTAGTGGTTGACTTCCTGGAGGAGGATTTACAAGTTTCCAAGTGTGATTTTGCAATATTGAATCAATTTCAGATGCAATTGCTTCTTTCCAGTGAGGTCTCTTGGAGTAGCTTATTGTCTCTGAGTAACTTTAGGGTTCATTTTTCAATATGAAAGTGATAAAATCCATTCCGAAGAATTTTGTTACCCGAGCTTTTTTACTTCGTCTAAGCTCTACCTCAATTGGTTTATCGATTTCTTCTGCTACTTGCGGTTCTAATGTCTGTTTTGAGGAACTTGCTACATTTCAGGTCTTATATAGAAACACATGTTCAAAGAATGAACATTTCTCGATTCAAGAATCGAGTTATTGTGTATCTCTAATATATGTGATTGATATACAAGAAACTGATACACACTGCTGTTATGTGCATATCAAATAAATATGCAATCAATAGTCTTTGGTCCTATCTTAATCCCTTTTGGATTAGGTACCAAAACTTTGGCAAGACGCCCCCACTCTCACAAGTATTTATAGGAAGGTTATCTTCTAGTCCATAACTCATAAGGGTTATTGTCTATTTTCTTTCGGGGTACCTTATTTAAAAGGTAATTTACTGGTAATACAACTTCCCCCATATGAACTCTGGTAGTTCAAAGCTTAATAGAAGAGCATTTGTTATCTCCTTTAGAGTGCGATTCTACCGCTCAGCAACACCATTTTGCTAAGGAGAATAAGAAGTGATTGTTTCGTGTCTGATTCCATGATCAACACATAACTCAGTAAATGACGATACATATTCACCACCTCTGTCACTCCGAATCACTTTAATTTTCTTATTAAGTTGGTTTTCTATCTCATTTTTATAGAGAATAAATTTCTCTATTGCTTCATCCTTACTTTGAAGAAGATATACATAACAATAATTTGTGTGATCATCAACAAAGGCGATGAAGTATTTATTCCCATCATGTGTCGGTGTGCTTTTCAAGTCACATACATTGGTATGGATTAGACCAAGTGTTTCGTTGTTTCTCTCAATATGTTGAAAGGATGATCTTGTCAATTTTGCTTCAACACATGTCTCGTATTTATGTTTTAGATCAAGTTGTAATGTAGATATACTTTGCATGTTAATAATCTATGCAATATATCATAATTAACATGTTCTAGTCTACCATGCCATAAAGTAGAAGACTCAAGCATATACACGGAAGAGCTTTCATTCTTATTTATTTTAGGTCGTATGACCACTACACTGAGTTTAAACAACCCATCATTTACATAGTCATTTCCTACAAACATTTTACATTTAGACAATACAATTCTGTCTGCTTCAAAAACAACAAGAAAGCCATGTTTACAAAGTAGCGATCCGAATACTAGATTCTTTTGAATCTCCGGAACATATAATATTTTGTTCAAAGTGAGCTCTTTGCCTGAGGTCATCTTTAGCACCACTTGTCATTGGCCTTAATTTCCGCAGTTGCTAAGTTCCCCATGAACAACTTTTCTTCATTTTTTATTTTCTCAAAGTTATGGAGCAGCTCCTGATTACAGCATACATATCTGGTGGAGCCAATATCAATCCACCATTGTCATGGATTGGAACCCATTAGGTTCACCTCAGAGATTACTACGCAGATATTCATATCTGATCCCTCATTCAAGTTGGTTTCTTGCTTCTTCTTCAACTTCTTGCAATCCGAAGATTTGTGACCGACCTTGTTACAGTTGTAACATTTCTCAGAGAACTTCTTCTTGAAGTCACCTCCTTTAGGTTGCATCTTGGAAGCTTTGGAATTCTTTCATTTCGAGCTTTGACCATGTTTGACTACATTGACTTTTACAATAGCCTAAGAGAACAATTTTCTTTCTAAACTCTTGTCGTCTTCTTCAATTCGAAGGCGAACAATGAGTTCTTCCACCGTTATTTCCTTTTGCTTATGTTTCAGATAGTTCTTGAAGTCCTTCTGATGTGAGCGAAACATATAGGATTTTAGGAGTAGTTTTCGCTTACATCTCATTTCGTTTTTATATTTGTTCCATGCATATTCTACTTTATTTTGCATGCATTTCCTATTTTCTAGTTTGGAGATATGCTATTTATACTTTTGTGTGCAGGATAACATTCCATGGGGAAAACGGTACGCTTTCAAAGCAAAAAAGAGGTATTTGCAGTTGGACATAGAGTGTGACGCGACCTGGGCGTGTGGCTACACACGGTCGTGTCTAGGGTTCGAAAATGACCGCCACAACCTTACACATGACCTAGCCGTGTGTTTTCACACGGTCGTGTGGCGGGCAGGCAACTTGACGTGACCAAGGGTTTTCCAGATTTTGTGAGGATCCAGCGTGATGTCTATATAAGGAAAGATACGCCCAAACCGTAAGGGGAGGCACGATGGCTGAGACGACACTCCGAAGCCCTAAAAATCTTCGTGAACTCGTAATAGGGAGGAGAAAGGCCGTCAGAAATCCAAGTTCTGCACTTCAACGCCGGAGAGAAGACCATATTGCATTGTAATTTCTGTCCTTCGCATGTTATCTATTGTTTATTCGAATATGAACGTGCTTTGTGTTTCTCCTCTCATATTTATGGAGTAGTTTCTTCGATTCTAAGATTAGGGAGTAGTTTGTGTGCGTAGAACATGTTATTCCAAATTAAATTCTATTCTTGAGTTTGTATTTGTAATTGGTATTAGTTTAGACCGATATCTATGTGTTTTGGTTTTCTATCTATTGTGCTTAGTCGATACGAGGGGTGACAACCCTTGTATCTAAGACTTAGGGGAATCAAAGAGGAACCTAGGGGTTGGCCTCATCTCCTGTAACTGTGGATAGAAGGATACGATAGAATTAGAAATGATTCGTCGCAGGGATTGATTCGGCATCCTCGTACCGCCTATCCCTTCCTTGTAAGGCAGAGATAGCTCCCGATAGATGCAAAGACACATCGGGGGAGTGTATGATGTCTCTTCCATAGGGTTATAGTTAGACATTTAGACAATGCTCAATTGATAGCATGTTTTGTGATACACAAACAAAATCGAAATCCTAGAATCCCTTCCAAAGACTCACAGCAAGCCTTTTCTTCTTCCGTGTGACACCGTATTGAGTTAGGACCGCCGATAACCCTCGCAATCACAACCATTAGATTTGACTTTCGAATAAATAGCATCCACCGAATAGATTGGTACTCGAATCTCAGTCCCTGTGGGATTGATAAATCTTTTTATTACTTGACGACATCCATGCACTTGCGGGCATTGAGCGCGAGCGTGCGCTTCGAGTCCTCGACGATCTCCATCGCGAGATTTGAGGTCGCGTTCACGTACATCAAATTTTTGACATCGTTATCGGGGAACTGATTGATTCAATATCGAATCAAGAAGTGGATAATTAGATCAGACTTAGGTGTTGGTGCAGGGGCACCAGATGATCGAACCTGTGTTTTGATTATGGCAAAAGACACAAAGTTCAGATTACATCATTATCTCACGAGCTTAATCGAGTGTGCAGAAAAGTGCTAAAGCTGGAGCTGAAGGCTAGCGACACCCAGAGGAAGCCGCGGTGGTCGGGCGACACTCGAGTGACTTCGGAGGGAGCCGAAGGAATCGAGTGGAAGGCCGGAAGCAAGAGCTATAAAGTAAGTATTGAGGTAAGCTCGTGTGTGTGAGCGTAAATGAGGTCGTATCCTCCTTACGGGGATGGTCTTAAGCATAGATCTGACCAAAGACATCCCATGGATGGTCTAAGTCGAGATCAGACGGTCGGCGGCCGTCGAAATAATGTTTTTGTTAAGCTAACTTTTGATTTCATTTAGCGATCGACGTCACTGAGCACTCGATCGTCGCCCATCACCGATCGGCCTTCACGATCGCGACTCGACCGATGCTTCCATCGATCGATCGATGATGGCCATCACCGATCGATGGTCTTATCACCTCATTTCAAGAAGATTGATGCCCAAATCTGATTGGATGAAGATCCTCTCGAGAAGGGACTCAAAGGCTATAAAAGGAGGGCCTCTCCTAGGGTTTTCTCATCAATTCTAAGTTCCCTAAAAGCCTCTGCAAAGCTGCGACTCTCCGACGACGAAGTGCTACTACTCCGACGATCTAAGCTTGAGTTTTCATTTCTTATTCGTCGGTATAAGTTTAATTTATCTTGTCTCTTTCATATTATTGTCTCGGAGCTTTTTATCGTAACGAGGAGAGGGGGAGTGTCCCTCTACCTCAAGCTTTTGTGGTTTTTTGTATTCAATTAACTCCTACCTTCAACGAGGAGAAGTTCGTTAGTGATTTGTCCTCCGTGCGTGGTCAAGGACCACTAGGGCCTTGGAGTAGTAGTCGTCGGCTACGAACCAAGTAAAAACCCTCGTGTCTTTATTTTTATATTGTGTTTTTCCACTGTGTTTACTTGTGTCTTGAAACGAATTCGAACGAAAAAGTTTCTATCGCTATTCACCCCCCCCCTCTAGCGATCCGCTCGATCCAACATTAAGATTAGATTTATTTGCTTTTTTTACTTTCTTTTTATTTTACTTTATTTACTTTAGTTTTAGATTTTTCATATCTAGATTTAGTTTTTATTTTATTTTAGCAGTAGTTCTACATTTTCTTATTGGCTCTTCGATTTAGTTAGCTAGATTAGTTTATTTCTTGTTTCTAAACCTTAGGTAAATACTCCTAATTTTGTGGCTCGGTTCTTCATATGGTTAGACACCTAGGATTGGAAGGCCTAATTCCGATTGATCTAGAAATCGAACGAACCTATCATCGCGGGAGAGCTGAACAGAAGAGGATGGAGGACTAAGTTGCATCTGAAGTGAATATAGGTAGTCGACCTATCCGGGATTATGCATCCCCTAGCGCTAAAGGATTTAGGCCGAGTATAGCTGGACCATCCATTTTAACAAACCACTTTGAGCTGAAACTGACACTCATACACATGGTTCAATAGAGTCAATTCGGGGGAGCTGCGACTGAAGACTCGAACCGACACCTGGAGACATTTTTGGAAATCTGCTCGACGATGAAGATAAATGGAGTCCCTACAGACGTGATCTGCCTGAGCCTATTCCCGTTCTCATTGTGGGATAAGGTTAAGGTATGGCTTCACTCACTGCCTTCGAGAAACATTACTACATGGGAGCAATGTAAGCATCAGTTCTTAAATAAATACTTTCCACTAAGCAAGACTGCTCACATGCACCATCTAATCACAAGCTTCCGTTAGAAGGAAGGGGGACTCCCTATTTGAAGCTTAGGATCGCTATAAGGGACTACTTTACCAATGCCCTCACCATAGACTGGAAAGGTGGCTGGTGATCCACATCTTCTATAATGGGATCACGTACGCCACAAAGATGTTCCTCGATTCTACCGTAGGAGGAGCACTTATGAACAAAACTATCGAGGAAGCAGAGGAGCTGATAGAAGAGGTGATCTAGAACCACCATCAATGGGCTTCTGAACGTAGTCACCCAGCTCCTGCCGCGGGACGATATGTTGGCAACTCAGTGGACCACCTAGCAACGAGGATGGACGTGCTTAGCAAACGATTCGACTCTTTAAATCCTGCATCTGCATGTGCGGCCATTAACTTTGTAGAAGGAGCAGATTGAGCATTGAGATGCGGTTAGGGATTATAATCAAAGGCCCAATGCCCCATACTCCAGTACCTACAATCCCGGATGGAGAAACTACCCGAATTTTTCCTATCGGAATAACTCGGGAAACTTTCAATCATCAGGAGGGTATGGGCAATAGCAGGGCAATGGGCAGCAGCAACCGCAGAAGTCTAGGTTAGAATTGATGATGGAAGACTTCATTGCTACCCAAACAAAGGCCAATGAAGAGTTCCGCCGCCAACATCAGAAAACAGAGGAGTCACTTAGAAACTTGAAGGACACCATTGACGGTCTTGCAAGTCACACAAGGATGTTGGAGACACAGGTGACCCAGATAGCCCAAACCGTGTCGCAGCCTATGGAGAGCTCTCCAGCATTACCCAAGCTGAGTCAAGTTAAGGAAGAAGGAGTGTGCAGCGAGAGAGTAGCACATAGAACCAGATTCTCCAAGGGGTGTGCAGCCATGGTTTCCACCCTACCCGACCAAGTCAAAATTGAAGATAAAATTTCACCCCAGCTTGAGGACCCAGGTGAATTTGTTATCCCGTGCTCGATTTATGGGGAAAGCTTCAATGAAGCGTTGTGCGACTTGGGGTCATTAGTAAGTGTGATGCCCTACACATACTATTTGAAGATGGGACTGAATGGGCTCCAACTAGCGAACCTTGGTATTCGTATGGGGGACGACTCAGTCAAGGAACCCGTCAGCATGCTAGCACATGTGCCCATGGTCGTCGAGAACTTCATGATATATACGGATTTTATTATACTCAACACAGGACCAAATCCTTAGAATTCCATCATCTTGGGAAGGCCCTTTCTGGCGACTGCGGGGGCGTGCATAGACGTAAAAGTGCACAAGATCTCATTGGAGGTAGACGGGGAGATCATTCTCTTCAATCTGTCAGAGTGTAGAACTCTCTTCCTAGACAGCTTCACTTTCAGCAGGGTAAAGCCAAGCCCACCGGATGTCAATCTCGAGACAGATGAATGGAGATTTACAGAACCTCCGGAGCCAAATTGATAATGGAGTGTGGTCGAGCTAAAAAATCTTAAACAAAGCGCTTTTTGAGAGATAACCCAAGTTTAGTTTTTAGGTTTCCTTTTTATTGTATTGAATTCATTTTGTTAGTTTGAACTTTGATTTCCATTTCATTTAGCATTAGGACCAAAAAGAACTTGCTAGGTAAAAATAAAAATCAATTTTAGCTTACACGGCAAAACGTGTGAGAAAATTCGGACCGTTGTGCACGAAAGGAGAAAAATAGGAGGGCACATGACCTGGCCGTGTGTTTTCACACGGCCATGCCCGACTAACCCAAGGCGCCCATGGCCTGGTCGTGTGTTTTCACACGGCCGTGGCGCGCGAGGTTAAGTAGGGCACGCTGTGAGTTTCCACCCCAAATGCACCGTGTGTTTTAATTTCTCCTGCCCTAGCCGTGTGGATCCTTCTTCCCCACCACCTAGAAGCCTTTCCAACCCTCAAGGGAGCCCAAAAGAAGTAAGGATGAGGAGGACCAAGCAAGTGACATCTCGATCCGGAGCTTCGGAGTGAAGGACAAGGAGAACGGAAGCCCCTCAAGCTCCGGAGGAAGGTAACACCTTTCCAACCCTTTTCTTTCACAATAATGAGCATAGGGAAAGATTTGATATGCTCTCTACTAGAAGAATCACCGCTACTAGGTACCTTGATGAAGATCTCTTAGAATCCCTAGGTTTGTTTGGTGACATTCAAACTCTATTTGCAAAAATGAGGTGGGAAGAGATAATAAGAATAAGACACCCCACATACCCTAGGATAGTTCTAGAATTCTTAAGTTCTTTGGAAGCGGAAATCCTAACGGGAAGAGAGAGCGAAGAGGGTAGGATTACCTTTAGAATATTTAACATTGAGTATGAATGGATACTACACCAATGGAACACATGCTTTGGCTTGCCTAGTGGGGGAGAGAAAAGAACCCCTCTTGGGTTTAACTCTCGGATCTTTTGGACCAAATTGATAGGAGAGCACGCTTACGACCCCTCTAGGGCCAAAACATCGCGCCTCCAAAACCCCATTTTTTGATACCTGCACCGAATCATGGCAAGTACTATTTTTGGTCGTGGGGAGAGTGACGGTGTAGTGAGAGCTAGTGAGTTGCTTTGCTTATGGGACATACTACACGAAAGGAGTAGCATTGATGTAGGGTCTCATTTCATTAGACACTTAGTGAAAATAGACAAAGCGGCGAGAGAAGAGATTAATGTGGGGGGCCTACTTACCCACATTTGTCATAGGATGGGGTAAGACTACACCACACTAGATAGCATAGAGGGGAGCCCTAGGATCGACGTGGGAGTGTGTATGACCATGAAGATAATTGTAAGAGAGGGACACTCTCTATGCTTTGTAAGGAAAAATCTGACGGCCCTTAGGCTCCCCGACCCTGATCATACCACCATCACCACACGTACCAACTGATGTTTAGACCTGATAGTTGAGTTCCCGCCATATGAGAGACCATCCACATCGACACCCATCTCTCCCCCTTTACATCACTCTCCCTCCAGTCCACGCATTCATAGAAGCCCACCTAATCCACGTCGGCATGAGCTTGCACCTGCACCACCACCTTTTTCTACTTTTGAGCAAGATGCAGGTACATCTGCCTATGATTTTTTAGAGTTTCGATCGTGCCTCGATGACATATACGCCAAGCAACAGACGCAGATGCAGCGATGGGAGGAGCAGAGCACCTACACACAGGCAGAGTTTCAGGGTTTCCGAGAGCACTTCCAGCAGGCCGAGGAGTTCTATGACGAGACTCGCATTTACTTCTAGGAGGAGGCTACCCGTCATCAGGCGGAGGCCACCTACCGCCAAGAGATGCGGCAACATATGCAAGCCCAGCAGGAGCAGTGGGATAGGGAAGAGGAGCACCAAGCATCCACTGGATCCACTAGCTCTCAAATCGATCACATGTACATGTGACATCAGCGACTCAACAACAGGTTCTCTCAGGATCCCGAGATGTCGAGGCTACCAGACTTTCCACCTCGTCCACCATACTAGAGGTATGTTTTGCTTAAGTTTGGGGGGACCCCAAGTTTTGTTTTATTTTATTTCTAGCAGTAGTTTCTTTCGTGATATTTGCATTGTAGTTAGCATTCATTTATTCATGCATTAGTTGTTTAGTTTCTTTCAACACTTAGTTCTTGCTATCTATAAGTTGTCTCAGTAGTATTTTTAAAAGTTTTCTTCATGAGTTGTTTCCATGGGTAGCTTAACTTCATTTATCTTGTGGTATTTTATTTTAATTGCTCTTAATGAATGTTCTAGACTTACACTGGTTAACTTTTATTTTACACATATATATGATGAACTTTCTAAAAGGGAGAGTCTAGTACATACCTAATTATGATTCTGTTGGTGCAGTAGGCACCTAGGTCGAACCTGAGTTTTGATTATAGTAAACGATACAAAGTTAAGCTCATGTCGTTATCTCACGAGCTGAATCGAGTGTGCAGAAGATTGCTAAAGCTGGAGCTGAAGGCTAGCGACACCCGGAAGAAATCGGGTGGTCGGGCGACACTCGAGTGACTTCGGAGGGAGCCGAAGGAATCGAGTGGAAGGCCGGAAGCAAAAGCGACATGGTAAGTATCGAGGTAAGCTCGTGTGTGCGAGCGTAAGTGAGGTCGTATCCTCCTTACGGGGATGGTCTTAAGCGTAGATCCGACCAAAGACATCCCATCGATGGTCTAGGTCGAGATCGGACGGTCGAAGATCATCGAAATAATATTTTCTTTGAGCTAACTTTGTCTTGCAGCTAGCATCAGTCGACTGCCAACTTGGAGGACTCGACGCGTCAAACAATGATCGCCGAGGTCGAAGACTGATCGATGTCGCCATCACCGATCGATGGTCAATGATCAGCTTCGAGGAGTCAAGGCTTATCACCCCATTTCAAGGAGATTAGTGCTCAATTTTGATTGGCTAGGGTTCCTCTCGAAAAGGGGCTCAAAGGCTATAAAAGGAGGGTCAATCCTAGGGTTTACTCATCAATTCTAAAGCTTCCAAAAGCCTCCGCCAAGCTACAACCTTTCCGACAACGAAGTGCTTTCTCTCCGACGTCTAGGTCTTAATTTCCTTCTTATTGTAACGTCGGCTTTAGCTTTTATTTTAAGTTCATTTCTTTAAATCTTTCGGAGCTTTTATCGTATACGAGGAGAGGGGGAGTGTCCCTCTACCTCAAGTTCTTTCTTTCTTGTATCGATTAACTCCTACCTCCAACGAGGAGGAGTTCCTTTAGTGTTTTTGTCCTCCGTACGTGGTCAAGGACCACTAGGGCCTTGGAGTAGTAGTCGAAGGCTACGAACCAAGTAAAAAGAATTGTCTCTTTTACTTATTGCTTATCTTTTCCGCTGCAAATTAATTATCTACTCGGATTTTAAACGAACGAACGAAAAAAAAAGTTTTAACGCTATTCACCCCCCCCCTCTAGCGTTTCAAATCGATCCAACAATTGGTATCAGAGCCGGGGGTTGCTAAGATTTGGTGAAACCACCAATCTAGCCATTTTACAGATTTTTTTTTCTTTTTAATTCTGTTTATTTCATATTTATTTCGCTTTTTTACTTTTACTCCCGCACTACTAATCCAAGATGCGAGTCTTGGTACTTTTTTATGTGTTTTTGTCGTTGCTAGTTTCTTCGCCTTCGTCTCCTTGTGTCTTTTGTTCTAATGGCCTATATCGAGGGTTTTAGCACCGTCCGACCTCCGTTTTACAACGGAGATGACTTCCGTTATTGGAAGGGTCGGATGGAATGCTTTCTCAAAACCCAAATCAAGATGTAGATCATAATCCAAACGGGATTCACACTTCCGACTAACGAAGTGGGTGAATCCTTGGATTATGACCAATGGACCATTGCGACAAAAAGACAAGTCGAAGTTGATGCTAAGGCAACTCAAATCCTTCAATGCGGCTTATCCAAGGAAGAGCTAAATCGCATCGGCCCCTTCATAAGCGCAAAGGGCCTTTGGATAAAACTAATGGAGCTACACGAAGGGACCGATGAAGCCAAGGTATGTAAGCGTGATCTTCTATTCAATAAACTATATAACCTAAAAATGCAGGAACACGAGTCCGCGACGCAACTCCACACCCGTGTCCAAGACATAGTCAACAACCTACACGCAATCGGGCAAAAGGTCGAAAACCGCGACCTTATAAGGTATGTTCTAAACTCTTTTCTGAGGACTACCTTGTGGGCATCCATGGTCGATGCCTACAAGGTCTCCAAGGATCTTTCTAAACTTAGGTTAGATGAACTCTTTTCTGATTTCGAACTTCATGAGCAGTCTAACTCGGAACCCGAGAAGGGTATAGCACTTTTTGCAGGTTCGAGGAAGAAAACCGCAAGCAAGCCACCCCCGAAGGAAGAAGAGGATGAGTCGGATTCAGAGGTCGACTCGGAAATGGAAGCCGAACTAGTCAACTTAGTTCGGAGGATAGTCAAGGGCCGAAAACGAGTCATCACTCGACCCAACGAAGGTAAGCCTAAAAGTTCAAACATAAGATGTTATGAATGCAACAGGTTTGGACACATTAAGTCCGAATGCCCAAAACTCAAGAGCAAGGCACCAAAACATAAAAAGGCACTCAACGCTACTTGGGAAGAAGCTTCCGAGGAAGAAGACAACGATCGAGTCCTTATGGCTAAACCGGTGGAATTGGAGACGGAGTCGGAACCGGAACCTGAATCGAAAACCGAAGACGAGTCTGACTGCGAAATACTATTCAAGACAAGCCACGGATACGCATCCGGTTCAAAAGATACACTCAAGGTGAGTCGGTCTCTTATTACTACTCTTTATAGTGCAATTAAGTTTTTAAATAAAAAGTTAGCTAAGTCCGAGTCCAAGGTCGAAACCCTGGTTGAGGAAGTTAAACTCCTCAAACACGAGGTCTCCCTAACCTCTTCGACTAGTCGAGTTCAAGAGAAGGACTCAACTCGGGTTGAAAAACTCGAAGTTGAGAACTCACTCTTGAAAAGTCAAGTCGAAGATCTTAGGAATACGTTGGAAAGGTTTACTTTGGGATCCAAAGGACTTGACCTCCTACTTGGATCGCAATGGGCCGTGTACAACAAGGTCGGACTAGGTTTTTGCTCAAACACGACCAATAAGTCGTATATGTCGATTGTAAGTCGACATAAAAAACGTGTCCAAGCATGGGTCCCTAAGACTGTTGGTGCAATCGGCTCAGGTCACGATTGACCAGGACTCGAGTTTGGCTCGAGTGATGTTTTGATGTGTTTTGATGTTTCGACAAAAACATATGACAATGTAATTGTCATTTGGTAAAGTCCAAGTCTTGAGTACCTGGCATGGAAAGTCCAAGTGGGACACTTGGCATTGGGAAAAGTCCAAGCATGGTCTTGGCATGAAAAGTCCAACATGTGTTGGCAAGGAAAGTCCAAGCATGGGTCTTGGCAAATGGAAAGTCCAACATGAGTTGGCAAGGAAAGTCCAAGCATGGTCTTGGCATAGAAAGTCTAACATGGGTTAGCATTTGAAGTCCAAGGGGTTTAATATTGGCGGCGTAAAGTCCAAGCGGTAGTCTTGGCAGCACAAGTCCAATGATTGGCGGCGTAAAGTCCAAGCGGAGTCTTGGCGGCGTAAGTCCAATGTGCCTTGGCGGTGTAGACACCGTTAGCATGACATAGCCGACGGAAGCACCTGAAGGCTAGCGCGATGGATGAACAAGTCATGGATGACTTGGAGGGATCCGAAAGGCGTGAGGCTGATGGAGGTGGCTAGAAGGCTTAGGTCTAGGCTAAGGGTGGTCTAGCATGTATGGGGGAACTATACTTGAGTTAAAACCTCATGTTGTGTCATGTGACGACCGACCGACCGAGTCAACTAGGGTTTCGATCGCTGGGTTATGGCCTAGAAGTCGATCGCCATAGGTTGGCAATGATCGATGGATCGAGCCGATCGATCGTGGTGATCACCGATCGGGTGCTCGAGAATTCGGCCACAGAATGGAGTCGAGACTCGACTGGTCGAGTGAGGACTCCATCAGTCGACTGATGGTAGTTCCGTTGGACTTATCCAACGTGGAACTAGCCGTTGTCTCACGACAACAGTGGCATCAGTCGACTGATGGTCCCGATCAGTCGACTGATAGACTTTTTCCAGCACAGGTTGAAGCTATATATGGAGCTCGTGGTGGAGGAAAAAGTAATCGGTTCTTGAGGGCTATTGGGGCGATTTGTTGGTGCAAATCAGGTCTCCAAGTGCAAGCAAGCAACCAAGCATTCAAGCAATCAAAACAAGTGTTGTAAAGTCTTTTCTTTACTTGTATTTCATATTTACATTGTATATTGCTTGTATTTCATTCTTACTGTTGTAAGATTTATTGTAAGGGGTTTCTCCGCCTCCGACTTGTGTCGAGAAGGAGTGTTTATCATTAGTGAGTGTGTGTGCATCACTAGGGCTCTTTAGAGCTCGATCCGTGGAGTAGGAACCGTGCGGTTCCGAACCACGTTATATCATCGTGTTCGTGTGTGATTGTATTTCGTGTATTGCTTTTATTATTATTATTCCGCTGCGCTAACACGAATTGTAGACAAGCACGCGAACGATTTCCATCTACGTACGATCATCTACGCTATTCACCCCCTCTAGCGGCGTCAAATCCCCAACAAGTGGTATCAGAGCAAGGTGGCTCTTCAACGGATTAACAACCGGGAGCAAGACGCTAGAGGGTAAAAGATGGATGTCCAAGATCAATTAGGATGGGACATCAACACACCGGTCCCTTATTCATTCTATAGACGAGAAGGTTTCAATTCTTGGAAGGCGAGAATTGAAGAGTTTTTGATGATGAGAGACCTTGAGGAATGGTCCGCCTTGATGGAAGGATTTGAGTATCCTAAGGGACCAAAGGGAGGATTTCTCAAGAAGAAGAAATGGAGTGAGGAGCAACTCCGGCAATTCGAGAAAAATAAGAAGGTAATCAAATTTATATTTGATTTAGTACCTAATGACATCTTGTGTAGCCTAGGTGACTATGTGGATTGTAAAGACGCCAAAGAGGTATGGAACATTTTGGCGAAATTCCATGAAGAACCTCATTCAATCCAAGAAGACAAGGAGGATGAAGAAGAGAGCTCATCCTCAAGTGAAAGTGAGGAATCGGAAGTTGAAGAAGAGTCAACATCCGGGTCAAGAGGAGAGTGTGAAGAATTGGAAGTTGAGAGGCCATCAATCTCCAAGGAGGAGGTAGAAGTGGAAGAAGCATCCACCTCAAGAATTGAGGGGGAGGAGAGAACCTCCATACCGGAACATCAAGAAGAAGCTTCGACATCCGGTCAAGATGAAGAAGCCCAAAGTCCAATTCCGGTCTCCACCACCGAACTAGGTAACTCAAGCAATTTGGTTTTAAATAAAAAACATATAATTTGCTTTGAGTGTAGGGAAACCGGGCACTACAAGAGCAAGTGCCCAAAGAAGATTAGGAAAGCTCCACCGGCTCTAAAAGTTAAGGATGTCGGTCCCTCAATACAAAAGAGCAAGGAGCAAGTGATTTGCTTCAAATGCCGGCTACCGGGACATTACCGGAGTCAATGCCTAAGAGGGAAGAAGAAGGGGCAAGAAGGAGCTACACAAGTAGGGGGAGCTAAGGCTAACCCTAAGGTATATTTTAATAATGCTCTTTCTAATAGTCAAAAGCATGCTAGAAATAATTTTAGCAATCTTGCTATTTATCAAAAAGAGCATGCTAGAAATAGAGAATATTGCTTAAGAGCTAAAAATATTCACTTAGATAATAGGAAGAAATTTGGGACTAATGTCCCTAAAAATAATTCATCTAAGGATAAACCTAGGTCAAATAACACTAGATCAATTTTACCTAGGGAGACCATTAGAAAGGTGCAAGAGCACCTAGGTTTCAATCCTAAGTGGACTAGGCATATGCCTAGAAAGTCCAATGCCCAAGACTTAAATCAAAATTCTAAAATTGGGCAACTAGAAAAGGAAAATCAAGCCTTGAGGTCAAGGCTTGAAAAACTTGAAAAGACTCTTAAAGTTATGCAAAATCAAATGCAAGGGTCAATTAGTCAAACTTCTGGGTCAATTAGTCAAAGTCAACACTTAGGACTCAAGAAGAAAAAGTCAACCAAGGGCAAGAATGGTTTGGGTCACAAACCTAAGCCTAAGGTGGCTTATCATAGTGTTCCATTTGACTATGGAGCACAAACTAGGTCTAGGAAGACCAAGGCCAATAGGGAAGTCATCCCTAGAGTTGACCAAAGGGTGTGCCTAGTGGCTAGGGTTTCTAGGAAACCTAGGGTGACCACTAAGAAGGTTGCAAGGGGAGTTACCCCTAGAGTCAACCTAGATAAGACCCAAATGACCAAGGCTAATAAGCCTAGGAGGGTCATTAGGAAGGTATCTAGGGAGGTTATCCCTAAGGAATACCTAATTAACCCTAGGAGCTCAAATCGGTTTTGGGCTCCTAAGAGCGTGATTGATTCATGCTAGGTGGGTTTAGGGTGTGTCAACCTTGATTGGATAGGTAGTTAACTCAACCACGGCAAAGGTGGCATTTTAGGTCATTTTCAAGGTTATAGTTACCTTGGGAATGTGGTTTGATTTTAATCCTAAAAGATTTTAGGGTGTGCCAATGTTACTTGAGAAGTTTGATAAAATGATCATTTTGGCACAATTTAGGTTTAGAGGTTAGTGTGTCATTTTGGGTTTTTGGCACACTTGGGAGAAAAATAGAGATATGGCAAAATATATCTAACTATATCAAATGACAATTAATATTAAAATTTTGGTATTACTATACCTATATATTTTATATGCCATGTTTTGATTGTCATATGTCATGTCATGACATCATGCCTATTTCTATGATTTTATATGTCATGTTCATGTTTAGGATTAAGGATTAAATGTCATGTGTTTTTAGATTTCATATTATGCCATGACATCATGATTATGAGCATGTGTTTATCTATATCATCTCTAATGTCATAATCACTTATGCATTTAAGATAATTTGATTGAAATTGATTTAAGGACAATGGCATGACTTGGAGTCCCATTTATAAGGGAATCAAGTAGGGTTGCCTTAGAAAAATGCATGAAACCCTAGTTTAGAGAGAATAAAACCCACATCTCACATCTAATTGACATGTATGTATATTTATACACCATAGATGCATGTGAGATGCTAGGATATGAGTTAAGTTCAAGGTGCATAGTTTTTGCATCTAGATGAACTAACACTCATCCAATTCCATTGTGGATCATTGGGAGAGCTTGTGTACAAGTCACGTACATAGAGTCCAAGGAATATGATCCAAGATAAGGTTTTGAAAACATTTTAAAATCATTTTAAAAAACCTTGGTGAAGTCTATCTTTTGATAGCAATCACCATTGATGAAGTTGATACAAAGTAGGGCAAAAACATTGAAAATTTCAATGGTTTTGAACTTTGTACCAATTTCACTATTTAATGGGTAAATTAATTTTCAAACATTTTTCACCCATTGTATTAGTCATAAGTGTTATACGTATCAAATTTCGTGATTTTTCGATATACGTATAATTAGTTATGATTTTTCAAAACTCATTTCGATAAGGTGGCGATCGACGATCGATGATGATCGGCATACGATTTCTGAATCACTCGACTGATAGCCTGATTTCGGGGTAAACAAGGTTGTTTAACCCGATTTCAGCTACGGTTATGGTCCCTAACCACTCCTAACCCTAGGATATGCTTTGGGAAGCATTATAAAGGGTGAAAATCCATTGGATATGGATTAAGCGAGTTGTTTAGGGTTTGTATCAATGTTAAGGTGTTGAAAAGTTCAATGTTGAATTTATAACCTTAATTTTGATGGTTTAGAATTCCTATTGGCTTAGGGACTTCCTAAGGACATTGTTGGTGCAATGGTCAAGGGGGAGCAAGCCTTTAGGGGGAGGAATTCATCATGGGATGATGAATGGTATTTTTTTCCTTATGGGAAGAAAAATGAGTTTTTGAGAAACCCAATTTGGAAATTGGGAGAGATTATAGGATTGCCTCTCTTAAGTGATATGGGACTTATCACTAGGAAGATGGTAGACATCCTAGATATTTTTAGACCAAGGGGGAGATTGTAAGATCTCATTGGGACATGAGACATTGACCTTTTTGGAGAGAAGACCTTTTTGATGTTAGTCAAAAAGGGGGAGAATGTTTGGGGAGAACATTTGGAGAGTATTTACCAATTTTGGAAAATTTGTAAGGAATTTGAGTTAGTGTCCTAACTCAATCATTTGTTTTGTTTTTTGTCAAACATCAAAAAAGGGGAGATTGTTGGTGCAATCGGCCCAGGTCACGATTGACCAGGACTCGAGTTTGGCTCGAGTGATGTTTTGATGTGTTTTGATGTTTCGACAAAAACATATGACAATGTAATTGTCATTTGGTAAAGTCCAAGTCTTGAGTACCTGGCATGGAAAGTCCAAGTGGGACACTTGGCATTGGGAAAAGTCCAAGCATGGTCTTGGCATGAAAAGTCCAACATGTGTTGGCAAGGAAAGTCCAAGCATGGGTCTTGGCAAATGGAAAGTCCAACATGAGTTGGCAAGGAAAGTCCAAGCATGGTCTTGGCATGGAAAGTCTAACATGGGTTAGCATTTGAAGTCCAAGGGGTTTAATATTGGCGGCGTAAAGTCCAAGCGGTAGTCTTGGCAGCATAAGTCCAATGATTGGCGGCGTAAAGTCCAAGCGGAGTCTTGGCGGCGTAAGTCCAATGTGCCTTGGCGGTGTAGACACCGTTAGCATGACATAGCCGACGGAAGCACCTGAAGGCTAGCGCGATGGATGAACAAGTCATGGATGACTTAGAGGGATCCGAGAGGCGTGAGGATGATGGAGGTGGCTAGAAGGCTTAGGTCTAGGCTAAGGGTGGTCTAGCAAGTATGGGGGAACCATACTTGAGTTAAAACCTCATGTTCGCCATGTGGCTGACCGACCGAGTCAACTAGGGTCGATCGCTGTTACGTTTAGCAGCCGATCGCCATAGGTCGGTCGCGTGATCGATGGATCGAGCGATCCGATCGTGTGATCAGTCGACTGGTGCTCGAGAATTCGGCCACAGAATGGAGTCGAGACTCGACTGGTCGAGTGAGGACTCCATCAGTCGACTGATGGTCACAATCAGTCGACTGATGGTAGTTCCGTTGGACTTATCCAACGTGGAACTAGCCGTTGTCTCACGACAACAGTGGCATCAGGCGACTGATGGTCCCGATCAGTCGACTGATAGACTTTTTCCAGCACAAGTTGAAGCTATATATGGAGCTCGTGGTGGAGGAAAAAGTAATCGGTTCTTGAGGGCTATTGGGGTGATTTGTTGGTGCAAATCGGGTCTCCAAGTGCAAGCAAGCAACCAAGCATTCAAGCAATCAAAACAAGTGTTGTAAAGTCTTTTCTTTACTTGTATTTCATATTTACATTGTATATTGCTTGTATTTCATTCTTACTATTGTAAGATTTATTGTAAGGGGTTTCTCCGCCTCCGACTTGTGTCGAGAAGGAGTGTTTATCATTAGTGAGTGTGTGTGCATCACTAGGGCTCTTTAGAGCTCGATCCGTGGAGTAGGAACCGTGCGGTTCCGAACCACGTTATATCATCGTGTTCGTGTGTGATTGTATTTCGTGTATTGCTTTTATTATTATTATTCCGCTGCGCTAACACGAATTGTAGACAAGCACGCGAACGATTTCCATCTACGTACGGTCATCTACGCTATTCACCCCCCTCTAGCGGCGTCAAATCCCCAACAAAGACCACCTTGATTTCAAACTTAGGATCAAACCAGTACTGGGTTCCCAAGGACCAAATCCACTATGTGGAAAGACCAAATCGATTCAACGGTCCAGGGGGAGATAGTACGAAATTTGTTTGCGTTTTAACTTAGAAATTGCATGCTTAGGTTTTTATTTTTATTTTTAGAATGGTTAGATAGGACTATAACTCGTCAATACTTGATAACATAGTACCAGGACGCGGCGAGATGATAGTACGCTAGGAAAGCGGAGTCTTGTGTATTCGGGCTAGATAAGGCGTATCTAGTTCGGTGCATTTGACCGAGCAGAACTAGCTGAAGCTACCTCGCCGTATCCTAGACTAGTTAGACCAGGAAGTGGTCTTAGGTGAGTCAAGTCTCTATTTTCTTGAAAATGGCTTTGTCTAAGGAAGTGGTCGTTTTTCCGATCAAAGAAGGCCTCTGTGCCTCGCCACAATCTGGAAGTCATGATCTTGAAAAGGTGACTTGATGAACCTAAGGTCAAATCCGAATCTAACACAAGGTTGACAAGTGTTTAAGTCATTAAATTTAATTTAACTAAAATTGGAAGTCATCTCACAAGAACATATAGGATTAACATGTTTGATCATGTAGACATGGGTGAGATGATTTAGGTTAATAATTTTCAACCAATTTTTAATAAATCCAATATCCGATCCAACTACCTTGCGTGTAGGATCAATGGATGTTGGACGATGGTTACTCGGAGCACATGGCCGGGATCAACTCAAGTTTTCGAAGCTTCGATTCAAACGACAAGGATCGGTAGCCTTCGGAAATAACGGCAAGCTCAAAATCATCGGATCAGGTGATATTGAGCTTAACTCAAATTTTGTCATTCAAAATGTTTTATTAGTAGAAAATTTTCAATATAATCTTCTCAGTGTAAGCCAATTATGTGATAATAACTATAAGGTCATATTTCTAGAAAACGAATGCGTAATTAATACAAACGAAACCTCTAAAACAATTCTTAAGGGAACTAGAAATAACAACATTTACACTATTAACTTAACTAACTCCTCAACTAAGTGTCTTATGACACGGCAAGAGGAATCATGGTTGTGGCACCGATGACTCGGTCACTCACACCCAAGACTCATCCACAAGATGAGTCAGAGTGACTTAGTTAAAGGTTTGCCTAACCTCAATAACTTGGATAATAAAATATGTAATGCTTGTCAACAAGGTAAACAATCTAGGACACAACATCAACTAACTAGTCAAGAACGAACCAAAAGTGTGCTTGAGCTCCTACACATGGATCTATTTGATTCACACGGAGCTAAGTTACTTAACGGAAGTAAATTCTGTTTAGTCATTATTGATGACTACTCTAGATTTACTTGGGTTAGGTTCATCAAACACAAAAGTGATACCCTAGGTCAATTAATCAACCTATTTAAGTTAATAGAAAATCAACAAAGCATTAAAATCAAAAGACTTAGGACTGATCATGGTGGTGAATTCGAAAACCATAGGTTTACAGAATTCTGTAACCTAAATGGATACCACCATGAGTTCTCTTGCCCTAGAACTCCATAACAAAATGGCCTAGTAGAATGCAAAAATAGAACCCTACAAGAAGCCACTAGGACAATGCTTAATGAGTATAACCTACCCGATAGGTTTTAGGCCGAAGCCGTGAGTACGACATGCTATGTCCAGAATAGGATCCTTATGGTAAAGAGGCACCTTAAGACCTCATACGAGATTTATCACGATAAAATACCTAACATCAAGTACTTTAGGGTATTTGGGTGTAAGGTACATATCCTAAACACTAAAGATTACCTAGGGAAATTTACATCCAAAACTACGATAAATCTTTCTAGGATACTCGACTACGAGAGAGCTTATAGAGTATATAACCATGACACCCTTAGAGTCGAGGAAACTATCAATGTAGTATTCGATGAAGGACACGAACCTACAAAACTCCGAACCCCAATTAGATTCATACTAGACCTAACTCTGATCCGGAGATCAGGTCTAGTGTTAATCCTAACCTAAGTCAACCAAGTCACTCTATTGATCAAGTGATAGATGACTCCAACCAAACTAGAACTCAAACGAGTCATCCTATGGATCGAGTTGTAGACTCAAACCCAAATCCAACTAGGACTCAAACGAATCATCCTATCGACCAAGTGATAGGTGATCCAAGTCTAGGAGTTCGAACTAGAGCCTCATACAGAAACCTTAGTCAAATATCTTTGATTTCTAAAATTGAACCCAAAACTATTGACCAAGCTCTTCTTGATCCCGATTGGATTATTGCAATGCAAGAAGAGTTGGCTCAATTCACTAGGAACGAAGTATGGGAATTAGTACCACCACCTAAAGATAAAACAATCATTGGAACAAGGTGGGTGTTTAGAAATAAAATTGATGATAGAGGTGAAGTAGTTAGAAATAAAGCTAGACTAGTTGCTAAAGGGTTTAGTCAAGTCGAAAGTTTAGATTACGACGAGACCTATGCCCCAGTAGCTAGATTAGAGTCCATTCGAATGCTATTAGCATATGCAACACATCGAGGATTTAAGTTGTTTCAAATGGATGTGAAATCTGCATTCTTAAATGGATACATTAAAGAAGAAGTTTATGTTAGTCAACCCCCCGGTTTCGAAAGTTTAGACAAACCCGATCATGTCCTTAGGTTAAAGAAAGCTCTTTATGGACTTAAACAAGCTCCTCGAGCTTGGTACGAGAGAATTTCGATTTATCTTAAGTCCAAAGGCTTTAACCAAGGTGTAGTTGACCCAACCCTTTTCGTAAAAACCTTAGGTAAAGACATATTCATAGCCCAAATCTACGTAGATGATATTATTTTCGGAACCACCAACTCAATCCTACTAAATGAGTTCGTTTCACTTATGGAAAGTGAATTTGAAATGAATTTAGTAGGCGAGTTAAGTTTCTTTTTAGGTTTACAAATTAAACAAACTAAAGATGGAATATACCTACATCAACGCAAATATACTAGGGAATTAATTAAACGCTTTGGAATGCAAGACACTAAAATTATTAATACCCCAATGGCAACAAATGTTAATATAGAAGAAGATATAATCGGAAACCAAATTGATTTAAAATACTATATGAGCGTAATAGGGAGTCTCCTTTACTTAACTGCAAGCCGACCTGATATCTTATTTGCAGTAAGTATGTGCGTCAGGTTTCAAACCTGTGCCAAGGAGTCTCACCTAACTCTAGTCAAGCGCATCCTTAGATATCTAAAGGGTACACTTAATGTCGGTATTTGGTATCCTAGATCTACCGAGTTCGAACTAACCGGCTACTCCGATTCGGACTATGCCGGTAGTAAGCTCGATAGAAAGAGTACGAGTGGTTGTTGTCAACTTCTCGGCTCAAGTCTAGTGAGTTGGTGCAGTAGGAAGCAACACTGTGTTGTCTTATCTACCACCGAAGCCGAATACATCGCGATGGGTGAGTGTGTCACTCAACTTCTTTGGATGAAACACACTCTCCGCGACTTTAAGTTAGACTTTACGAATACTAAACTTCACGTAGATAACATTAGTTCAATTAATCTTACTAAGAATCTGATATGTCACTCTAGGACCAAACATATAGAAGTCAAACACCATTTCATTCGAGAACATGTGGCCAACGAAGCCATACAACTCGAATACGTCGAATCGAAGTCTAACTTAGCAGACCTATTTACTAAACCCCTACCCGAAGCCGAATTTAGTCTAGTAAGAAACTAGTAGGCGAGTTAAGTTTCTTTTTAGGTTTACAAATTAAACAAACTAAAGATGGAATATACCTACATCAACGCAAATATACTAGGGAATATACCTACATCAACGCGTAATAGAATAGGAACTTGCAGATTATATTTTCTTACTACTATTTCTTAAATTTCATTTTCATGGAACTAGCATAGGACATACCTTAGATATCATGCACCTATAGATTTAAGGAGCCAATACATCTCACAACACATAGGACTAATGTGTTTGTGTACTTAGCCACGTAGATGGGTGTGAGATGTTAGGACCTTACTCCTGGTTCCAGATGTAGAGCTAGTGCATCGCCATGAACCACGGAGTATAATCATACATACTAACCGACTCTGATCAGGACTGGTTGATCTTTTATATCAATCAAGCCAAATATGAGTCGAACATTTTATAGATGAACTTATTTTCAGTATATTATTTTCAAAATTATGTGGAACATGCTTGGACTTTAAATTTAACACTTATTTTTGTTTTCCACACACACACTCACTCTTTTCGATATATGGCAAAAGGGGGAGAAAAGGCCAAAGTTAAAAAGTTAAGGGGTCAAAAATTTTTTTGATAACTTAACTCTTACTTTATATTTAAACCAAAAGTTAACTTTAAGTTTTGAAAACTTATTAAAGGCCAAGTTAAGAGAATTCTTAAACTAAACTTATTTGTGTCATCAACGTTTTACTTATTTTTAATGTTTTACTTAAGGGGGAGAAAGGGCCAAGTTAAGAAGAACTCTTAACTTAAACGTTTTACTAAGGCCAACTTTAAGTAATTACTTAAAGCAACCCTCAAGGGGAGGATTAAGGTCTTTCTTCAAGACTCACCCTCGGTCAAGGGGGAGGTTTCCTCAAGGGGGAGTACTTGAAGAAAATCCTTACTACTCCAACTTAATCTTCTTTATTTTTTGTTTGTTCCTAATGCACATTATTCTTCATGCTTGCTATTTACTTAACTTTGTATGTGGGTTTGCCATAAATCAAAAAGGGGGAGATTGTTGGTGCAGTAGGCACCTAGGTCGAACCTGAGTTTTGATTATAGCAAACGATACAAAGTTAAGCTCATGTCGTTATCTCACGAGCTGAATCGAGTGTGTAGAAGATTACTAAAGCTGGAGCTGAAGGCTAGCGACACCCGGAAGAAGTCGGGTGGTCGGGCGACACTCAAGTGACTTCGGAGGGAGATGAAGGAATCGAGTGGAAGGCCGGAAGCAAAAGCGACATGGTAAGTATCGAGGTAAGCTCGTGTGTGCGAGCGTAAGTGAGGTCGTATCCTCCTTACGGGGATGGTCTTAGCGTAGATCCGACCAAAGACATCCCATCGATGGTCTAGGTCAAGATCGGACGGTTGAAGGCCGTCGAAATAATGTTTTCTTTGAGCTAACTTTGCCTTGCAGCTAGCATCAGTCGACTGCCAACTTGGAGGACTCGACTGTCGTCAAACAGTCGACTGCCGGAGGTCAGCACTCGACTGATGTTGCCATCAGTCGACTGATGATGGCCATTAGTCGACTGATGGTCAATGATCAGCTTTGAGGAGTCAAGGCTTATCACCCCATTTCAAGGAGATTGGTGCTCAATTTTGATTGGCTAGGGTTCCTCTCGAAAAGGGGCTCAAAGGCTATAAAAGGAGGGTCAATCCTAGGGTTTATTCATCAATTCTAAAGCTTCCAAAATCCTCCGCCAAGCTACAACCTTTCCGACAACGAAGTGCTTTCTCTCCGACGTCTAGGTCTTAATTTCCTTCTTATTGTAACGTCGGCTTTAGCTTTTATTTTAAGTTCATTTCTTTAAATCTTTCAGAGCTTTTATCGTATACGAGGAGAGGGGGAGTGTCCCTCTACCTCAAGTTCTTTCCTTCTTGTATCGATTAACTCCTACCTCCAACGAGGAGGAGTTCCTTTAGTGCTTTTGCCTTCCGTACGTGGTCAAGGACCACTAGGGCCTTGGAGTAGTAGCCGAAGGCTACGAACCAAGTAAAAAGAATTGTCTCTTTTACTTATTGCTTATCTTTTCCGCTGCAAATTAATTATCTACTCGGATTTTAAACGAACGAACGAAAAAAAATTTTAACGCTATTCACCCCCCCCCTCTAGCATTTCAAATCGATCCAACAGATTCATCTCAGTAGTCTAGTACTTTGGAATCCATAGGTGACCCTAAGTTTAGCATTTTAGTTACTAGAAATGCTCAGATAGTGCAAGCTCATTCGGAGAAATCAAAATCCCAATGAGCTGAAAAATAAAATAAAAAAAAGAGAGAAAAAGTAATGAAAAAGAAAAGAAAGAAGAAAAAGAGATTACGAGGGATAAAAAAATAGTTGTCGTGGGTGGAAATGGTTAGGTGCCCCTTTGAGACCGAGTTAGGTTACTGGGGAAACACCTACTAATTTCTCTCAATATCGAGCACGCCTTTGAGACTTTGTGCTAAATCTAGGAAACGACTCTCGCTTTGGGCAAGTAAGTGCCTAAAAGTCAGAGACTTTAGGAAAGCTATAGGATGACGACTTAATTTTTCATGGAATGAGTATCCCCTAAGAAGATTCGCTTCACACGAGCACGATGAGCTAACTTAGTGAATTTCTAGAACATATCTATTTTGCTTTGATTGCAAATATCACTTGATAAATCTAGTTAACATACTAAGTATGGAACAATACCTTTTTAAAATTTCATGGCACTGAGATTTGCTTGAGGATAAGCAAAGATCTAAGTTTGGGAAAATTGATATGAGCGAAACATATAGGATTTTAAGAGTAATTTTCGCTCACATCTCATTTTGTTTTATGTTTGTTTCATGCATATTCTTCTTTATTTTGCATGCATTTCTTGTTTTTTGGTTCGAATATCTGCTCTTTTGTACTTTTGTGTGCATGATAGCATTCTATGGGGAAAACGATACGCTTTCGGAGCAAAAAGGAGGCATTTGACAGCTGGACACAGAGTGGGACATGGCCTGGCCGTGTGGCTACACACGACCATGTCCAGGGTTCGAAAATGACCGCCACAACCTTACACACGGCTTGGCTGTGTGTTTTCACACGGTCGTGTGGCGGGCAGGCAACTTGACGTGACCAGAGATTTTTCCAGATTTCACAGGATCCGGTGTGATGTCTATATAGGAAAGCTACGCCCAAACCCTAAGGGGAGGCATGACGGTTGGGACAACACTTCGAAGCCCTAAAAAGCTTCGGAAACTCGCAACGAGGAGGAGGAAGACCGCTGGAGATCCAAGTTCTACACTTCAACATCGGAGAGAAGACCATATTGCATTGTAATTTATGTCCTTTGCATGTTATCTATTGTTTATTTGAATATGAACATACTTTGTGTTTCTCCTCTCATATTTATGGAGTAGTTTCTTCGATTCTAGGATTATGGAGTAGTTTGTATGCATAGAACATATTATTCTAAATTAAATTATGTTCTTGAGTTTGTATTTGCAATTGATATTAGTTTAGACCGATATTTATGTATTTTGGTTTTCTATCTACTGTGCTTAGTCGATACGAAGGGTAACAACCCTCGTATCTAAGACTTAGAGGAATTCAAAAGGAACCTAGGGGTTGACCTCATCTTCTGTAACTGTGGATAAAAGGATGCGATAGAATTGGAAACGATTCGTCGAAGGGATTGATTCGACATCCTCGTACTGCCTAGCCCGTCCTTGTAAGACAGAGATAGCTCCCGATAGATGCGAATGCTCATTGGGGGAGTGTATGATGTCCCTTCCATAAGGCCATAATTAGACGTTTAGACAATGCTCAATTGATAGCATATTTTGCAATACACAAGTGAAATCGAAATCCTAGAATCCCTTCCAAAGACTCGCATCAAGCCTTTTCTTCTTCCGTGTGACACCGTATTGAGTTATGACCGTCGATAACCCTCGCAATCACAACCATTAGATTTGACTTCTGAACAAATAACGTCCACCGAATAGATCGGTACTCGAATCTCAGTTCATGTGGGATCGATAAATCTTTTTATTACTTGACGACATCCGTGCACTTGTGGACGTTGAGCGTGTGCTTCGAGTCCTCGACGATCTCCGTCGTGAGATTTGAGGTCGCGTTCGCGTGCATCACTTTCTAGCTAGGAGACAGTTTTTCAATGATTGCTGCTACTTCGAAGATTTCACTCAAAATCATACCTTTCTGAGTGTATCTCATGCAGAATCACCTGAAGTTCTTGAACTTGGCTGATCACTATCTTGGAATCAACCATTTTATAATCCAGGAATCTGCCAATAATAGATTTCTTGGCTCCAATATCCTCTGACTTATATTTCTTGTCTAGAGACTCCCATAAATCTTTTGTCGTATCCTTTGTAGCGTACACAATGTACAATGAATCGGCAATATAGTTGAGGATATAATTACGACACATGAAATCAGAATGATTCCATGTGTCTATAGCAGTGATGGTTTGAGCATCACTTATACCCTTAGAATATTTGGGAGGTTCCACTGTCAAGACACGAGTCAGATTCAGTGTGATCAAGTAGAAGAACATATGCTGCTACCATCTCTTGAAGTTCAACCTGGTGAACTTTTCTATCTTTTCCCCATGATTGATTGGAATATTTTCAATCGGGACGGAAGAGGTCGTTACGTGATGAGTCTGTTGCATCTCAACATCATCTGTGACCATCTCAATAGAACGAATATGTCTTAAGATTGTTGAAAATTTTTATTCTACAATCAAGTCAGATATACAAGGAATAACTTGAATTGAAAATTACAAGAACACAACTCAAACTTGTCTATCGAGATGGTATTCGTCACCCGTGTAGAAATGAAGACGTTGAGTCCTGGAAAGATGCAGTCTCCTTAAGATAAATTTGTCTCCTCCGATGATGCTACGAGGTGATGCAGGACGTTTGTCTCCCAGGTTAAAACGGCGAAACCACTAGCACAACTTAGCCCGGGTTGTAGTAGCGACTTGAATTGATATCTGAACACTATCACTGGATCTACTGAGTGAAAGACAACTCGACAAAATGAAGGAAGAATCGAAGGTGGGGATTAACTCCCTTTCTGAAGAAAGTTCAAAAAAGAAAGAATCTTTCTCTCCTTTCTCTCTTTCTTTTCACTATCAAGAAACTTGCTTCTGCCCTCTCCTCTCCTTCTCATCTCCTTTTAAAGAAGGGGTAGTCTTCTATGATTATGTCACCTCCATCTCTAAGTGGCTTAATGTGACATTCTTTTCATATGATCATGCCGCCTCCATTTCTAGGTGACTTAATATGACATCCTCTTCAAGCATGTAAGCCACATGTATGAATGTCCATGTGGCTTAACCATGCCACATGCTCCAAGCATGAGATGACATTTAAACATGATGGGCTTTCCATGATGGACTTAGCCTTCAAAATTGGGCTTTGACTTTTATGATGCATGAAGCTCATTTGACCTTAATGATGTATGAAGCTCATTTAGTCTTAATGATGCATGAATCATGCATATGAGCTTAGGCCTTACAAACAGCATGTGTACGATCATACACTTGAGTGAGCAAACAACAAATATTTTGATATATACTAGTTGATATAGACCGGTTTGATATGTGCAACAATGTTCATATAAGAACCATTTGGATTTGTACATTCTGGATTTGAAATCGCACTTTGTTTTTGCACTATTTATCAACTATCATACCATTAATTGGGGAACTAATTTTATCCACTATGTATTTTTCAATTCATATTTATCTAACAATTATTATATATTTTACTAATTTTATCAACTATCGCCTACGTAGTTTATCCAACACCCTATGAAAGATTTATCCCTCATGGCAATCACTTTATATTTACATTATCATTTATTTTATATTTTTATTTATCATAAATTTTCGCTAAATTAAATTTGCATCGATCATAAATAATTTTATATCACTTTGATGATTTGAATACACATTTCCATCGTGACTAGCTAGGTAGTTAGAGCATAGGAAGATGATGCTGCTGCACTTGGAAAACGAGCACGGCGTAGCAGGAGAACGACATTTGCATGAGCTCTGTCGCAGAAGCTTCCGTCAGGCAACCTCAATCGATCCTGCCAAAGCGTATGAGCGCTTCCCTCTCCACCAGAATATCAGTCACATAACCAGCGCCGCCCCTCGGCGACACTATAAATGAACACCCGTGAGCGCCTCAGAAAGCATCGATCGACGACGTTTCCCAATTACTCCATGGCTGGAAAGATGCAAAAGCTCGTGGCCGTCGCTTTCCTGCTCGCGCTCGTCGCCTCCGGAGGCGAGGCCGGCCGAGGCGGCCTCTGGGACAAGCACCCGGAGGACAAGTTCCTCAAGTGTTCGCACGACTGCGACGACAAAATGGCGGTGTGCATCGCCGAGAAGTGCGTGCCGCTTCCTTTCGGGAAGGACCATGATTACTGCCACGTTGGTTGCGAGGCCGGGCACTTAGTCTGCGAGAAGAAGTGCTTCGAGCACAAACCAGAAGCATGACGCGCAGGGGATCGATCGATCGATCGATCTCTCGGTCCGCAGTCTAGAAACTAAATAAGGGCATGGAATGGTAGTGCCGACTCCGTGCATTTGGTATAATAATGATTCATGCTCGTTCATGATGCCTCACTATATAAGCCGTTAACTTAATTATGTGAGGTACCTTTATTTCGATGCAATATGCATGCAGTGGAAATTTTAACTATCTTTCTGTGTCGTCGTGCTCAGATTTCAGTCCGGTCCTTGAAATTTCAAATTTTTTTTTATATAACTTAGGAGTTAATTAGGTATTTAGATTTCTGATTAATTCTGAAAATGATGAAATTTTTAATTAATTCTTAAAATAAATTATAAAAAGGCTTTATAATTTACAAGATCAACTCTTGTTCATTATAGTCATCCTATCCTTGTATGAGGATAATAATTTCATTTTTTGAACCTAAATTAAATAATCACTGATCAAATATTTTTTTTATTCGAATTGATTTATCTGAATCTGATCTTTAGGGATAAAATTGAATGGCTAATGTAATATAAATTTATAATAAAATTCAGGACGTGGATACACATCATAATTTATTTATTTTTTTATATTGATATGAGATTGATATTGAAAGGAGTGAAAATTATCAACTTAGTATCTGTTGCCTTGTTTCTCCTGCGAGATACTTTGGTCCGATGCGTGAGATGTTCCCGTTCCTCGCTCGTCTTGTCAACCTTTTTCTCTCCTCCGATCCTGCCCTAAATAAAGCCCTCGAGTTTCGCCCTCTCTTTTCTTTTCGGATCGAAACTGTTGACATCGATTTCGCCAGGTAACACAGAGGCGCTGCATGTTTTGTGGACGTTCCGCACTTTGAGAAGGTATGCTAGCAATTTTCTGTCCATTATGCAAGGAATTGGCGGAGAGGAAAGAATAATTCTGGTCGACTTCAAAAGTGATTTTGAGTATTTATGTATTGTTAGATTTGTACTCGCGCTTTGAGTTGTGAGGTCGTAAGATTCATGTAGTCGAGATCAAGTAATGGTGATTGGCATAGTTTGATGATGATGCTGATTCTGGCATTGTTTATTTTCTTTGTCGAGATTACGTCAACTTAGAGATCCACTTTGCTGATCGTGAATTCCGTTAATCCTCGTACATGATACAAGAGTGGTTGAATTTAGCGCACATAAAAACTTGATCCTAAATGGAACTAGTTTGTTATATTGGAAAGGGGGGAAAAAGAAGAAGAAGAAGAAGAAGAAAAGCCAGACCCATGTCTAATTTAACTTGTTTTCAGATCTTCCTTGGCATGATTCTCATGTTGCTTAATGTTATGTAGGTTTTATTTGTGTTGTCATGGGCTTGTTGGTGGAAGATTTTCCAAAAGAATTGCTTGTCGATATTGTTAAGAGAATAGAAAGAACTGCCGACAGAAATTCAATTTCTCTTGTATGCAAGCGTCTATATGAAATTGATCGAGAACAAAGGGATTTCTTAAAGGTCGGATGTGGATTACACCCTGCAACAGAAGCACTGACTTCCCTCTGCTTGCGCTTTGCTAATATAAAGAAACTAGAAATTATCTACTCTGGCTGGATGTCTAACTTGGGCAAACAATTAGATAACCAGGGTCTTTTTGTGCTGTGTTCCAATTGCCCTTTGCTTACAGAACTCACTTTAAGTTTTTGTTCATTTATTAATGATAATGGACTTGCATACCTATCCTCTTGCCCAAAGCTTAGATTCCTCAAGCTAAATTTTGCTCCATCAATCAGTTCTAATGGCATTCTCTCACTTGTTGTTGGTTGTAAGAATCTTTCTGCTCTTCATCTCATTCGCTGCATGAAAGTGACCAGTGTTGAGTGGCTTGCTTATCTTGGTCAGCTTGGAAAGCTTCAGGATCTTTCAATAAAAAATTGCAAGGGTATTAGTGAGGATGATATGATAAAACTTGGTCCTGGATGGAATAATCTTAGGCATTTCGAGTTCGAGATGGATGCATATTACAGGCACCCAAAAGTTTATGATAATTCATTGATAGAAAAATATGCAAATCATCTGAGCTGTGAAAATTTGCAAGAGCTTAGTTTGGTGAACTGCATTATGCCTCCAAGTAAAGGGCTTTCTTGCTTGCTATGGAGATGTGAAGTGCTCATGAGGCTTAACTTGGATATGTGCATTGGGGTCAAGGACAGTGATATGATTGCATTATCTCAGAAGTCAAGGAACCTAAGAAGTATCTCAATTCGTATCCCTTCACAGTACTTGGTGTCTATTTATCAAACCAGTTCGCTGAGATTGTCTGATGAGTCTCTAACAGCACTGAGTATTGGATGTCCGATGCTGGAAGTGTTCGAACTATCCTTTTCTGATGGAGAGTTCCCATCCTTATCTTGCTTTACACAGAGTGGTGTTCTCACATTAATTCAAAGTTGTCCAATCCGAATTTTGGTACTTGACTCTGCTTGCTTCTTTAATGATACTGGGATGGAAGCCCTTTCAACTGCCCCCTACTTGCAGACAATGAAGCTTGTTAAGTGCCAGGAAGTTACAGATGAAGGAATGCAACTTATTGCATGCTCTCCTTGCTTAACTACTCTTTCTCTCTGCAAATGTTTAGGCATTACGGATGATGGATTTAAGCTGCTAATTAGGTTACACAAATTGGATCTTCTAATAGTAGAGGACTGCCCTCAGATTTCTGAGGAAGGTGTACAAAGGGCTGCCAGGGTTACTTCTTACAAGCAGGATTTGTCTTGGCTTTATTAAGTTATTTCTGTCAGCATTATGTTCTTCTGTATAGCTATTCAATTGTTTGCCTTCCACCTTCCAGATGTACAATAGCATGGCCTGTGACATTTTTTTAAACAGCGAACATATTCTCATCATAATTAAAGGGTCCAAATAGCATAAGGATATGTTTATTTCAGGGAGAAGCACGTAAATCAAGACGATTTGAAGAGTAAAAGAATTTTCTCATCCTATTTCAGGAGTGCATCCATTGGAGCAAGTATTCCAAGGTTTGATGGTGAGAAAGATTGCCCTTCATATAATTTTTACTACTCATTTTTCTCTTGAGTATGAGTAAAAAAAATTTCAGTGTATATGTGATCGATGATGAAGTGTTTTTAAGATTGTTGGAATAAGAGAAAACGAAGTGAAAAGCAAAGTAGCAGAAGGGAGGTGGTCTTGGAGGCATCCAATCAAGGTGAGGCCACTAGAATTGTATTTCATATTCTTTATATTTTGTCCTCTCTTATATAATCATAATTTGGTATGCTTAACTAGATAGACATCGTTTAAGTTTGTTTTAGCACGATTTGAACAGTTTAATGGAAAGAAGAGCATATTTTGATATATTTGGTAAGAAGAGACATGGATGAACTTCTATAAACTAGGGTCTGTTCTGACTATTGCCTTCATTTAGGTAGAAAAATCCATTTTGCCTTTCATCTTTTGCTTATTTGTTTTGAGGTGTCCTCATAATTTTGGTGTTGCTATTTTATACCCTCATCCCTCCAAGTATAAATCTCTTGTTGAAATGTCCAATATTCTGTTAACGATAGCTGAGAGTAAGGGGCATGGTTTGAGTCTTGAGCTGCAACATGTGAACAAAAGGGATGGGGGATGGAATTACAAGAGTAAAATAAGGAATGTACAGCAACATGAGTAGATGGAGCCCCAGCTGGGGCATGACCAGGAGACATCCTCGTTGATCATCTTGACTCTAAGGTCAATCGACATTTAGCTTCCATAGCAATAGAGCCAAAACAGAGTTTGCTGTAATCACCATGGCTTCTACCTCTTTCTTGCCCACCTTACACTTATTCTCCAATGTTGTTAACCACAATATCACAAAGGGCTTCCAAACTGAGGATTAGGATTGCAATTTGCACCCAATTTGTTAACCAATTAGGCATTAAAGAAGGGGATTCATGCATGAATTGTACTGATTCAATTTGTGATTATTGTTGCCATTGCTCTTGACACCACCAATCATTTAGATAAACTAAAACTTTAATTTCCTAAATTCTAGATTAGAGGATTGTACTCTAAAAATGAAGAGTGTATTCTAAATATGAGGAGTGTGTATTTATATTCATATCTAAAAAATTAAAGTATTTAAATATATATATCCAATAGCACAGGTTGCAAGTAGAAATAACTCAATCTGAATATGATTGCAATTCATAATCAAACTACTGCTCAAATAGAAACTTGTACAACTCCTTGTGAGTTCCATGCATTTTTGAGTCATCTTTCACTTCTAGTTGCTCCATTAAATCACTGAATGAACAGTGACAATGCCCTGATTTGCTTATACTCTTCCGTCATTACTTATCAAACTAAGCCAATCGCCATCAACTAGCGATTGAGAAACCCAAATTTAAGCACGCAACATTCTCGATCAGGTATCTTTTGTGTACCTTCTGTGTTTGTTCTTAAGAGAAGCAGAGGAGGAGGTGTTGTTCTGCTAGCTCCTTTTCCTTTGGTTGATGAACCAGTTACTGATCTGCTTCCGTTGCAACCCTGGTCTGTTGCTCCAGTCTAACCTTGTCCTCCTCCTTCGTCATACGAACATGATCAAGATAAACATTTCATTTGAGTAGAACAGGTGATGAATACTTACTGTTGGGTTAGGCCATCATGCTTTGAGAAGACAGGTAGTGTAGTCCTCACGGGGATGGCGTGATGGTAAGGGCAGGGTGTTGCTTGCAAAAGGGGTTGGATTCGATGCCGAATAAGGGGTTTAAAATCTCTCCTAGTTTCAGATGGATCTCTCCCTGTCCTGTCACCGTGTCAAGGGATTTGATCCCCCTCTCGATTTACCTCCCTCTAGCTAGTGCTCTGAGACGGATGACAGAGAACTGTCAGTTGGTAGATTTTCAACTTATGCAGAGACAGATAGTGTCCCTGGGAGCTTTCCTGCCCTTCTTTTGCGGAGAATCTTCTCTCTTATGTCAGGGAGCATCTCTTTGTAGCCCTGAAATTCAAGAATTCAATGCTCGATCATTCAATCAAAATACCAATCCTTAACTCTTATTTCATGGTTATAGATTTTGCTTGCACACTTGTTTCAGTTTTTGCTTCAGCTGCTTCCCGATGCTCTCCATGAGAGAACGCTCTCTTTCACTTGGAAGTCTGAAACCCATGTCGTCCAATCCTTCTCAACTTTGGTCAAACTGGTTTATGTCACCATCTGTTTGATCTTCGTCGTACATGGTTGCTCCGTTGCCTTTGCCGGGAGAGGCACCTAAAGAAATTATGTAAACGTCTAATATGCTGAGGAGAAACTGAGACAGAGCAATGCGATCACCTGTCGAGACCTGTAGATTCTGCTCGAGTTCCCAACATACCATTACTGCATCCATTGCATGGACACGGACGTGGGGCTGTAGCTGCTCCTTGAAGTAGAAGGAAGACAGCCGCAATAGATATTGTATCTATTTTGAAAGAAAGAGAAAAGGAATCGATATAAATAATGATGTTTGAAAGTATTATATATGTATTTGGCTGTCAAATATTAAAATAAATTATATTTTTTTTTCTTTTGAAAATATTTGAAAGTCTTTGGTTCGTAGAAAAATTTTTATTTTTTATTTTTTAGAAAACAGAAAATAATTTTTTTATATTTTTTATTTTCAAAAAATACTTTTTTATTTTTTGAAAAATAGAAAATAATTTTTTTTTTGTATATTTCGGTTTTTCAAAAAATATTTTTTTATTTTTTAAAAAACGAAAATAGAAAATATCAATTAAATATATTTTCTCGTTTTCTCACGGAAAATAAAATTTTTTCTATTGTTTAAAACAATGAAATTAAGTTGAATATCACATATCAAGCTTGCAGCATTAGGAGCTTGGCTTGGACTGTTTTGGCGCACTTGAACTCAGGGAAGAACTTAGTGGGGGCAGAGAAACGGAGGCTTGATCAAATAAAAAAAATAAAATGGAACTGTCACATTTTATTTTTATCGGTGGATGAGATAAATAAAAAATTTAGGTGACAAATATATAAAAAGAGATCAATTGATAGTTTAGAGTCATGAATTTTTTTGAAATTAGTCCTGACGACTCGAAGGCTTGGATCAAATGTTGGTCGTGGAGCTTGTTTTCTCAATGCTAGGACTGAAGCTCGGTGGAACTGAGAGTTAGAAGTTTAGTTCAAGATGTTACTTTGTATTCAATCGACACATTAGACTCAGAGAAGAGCTCGATGTACCTTTTTTTTTTCTTTTTTCTTTTTTTTTTTTTTATTTTGGGGATGCAACATCTTGTATGATCTTGTGATTACTTAGATAGCCGGTGAGCTATCTAGAACCCGATGATTGTAAAAGCCTTCAATTGAGAGACGATGTTCCAAGTCGTGTTTAATCGATTGGCTCGACTAGGATCTTTATGTAGGCTCATGATAATCGTAAACTAAGTGAAAATGGTACTTTTTAAGCTCTAATCAATTAGATAGTTGATCAGAATATATATGTCAGTAGACTAAATTGTCAATTTAATATAATTTCTAGGTTAACAAAACATTTATATTCGACTAATAGCTGATTGAATGATTTTCATCAGAGTCATATTTGATGTTCCAAATGTCTAATATGCTTACTAAATGAGATTCCAAAATGAAGTTCTTGAATGCTTGAAATAATGTCTACTCTTCCCTCTTTCTTTTGTCACGCCCCTTATTCATAGGCCTTGTGATATTTTCGTAGTAAAAAATGTTACGTTTGCCCTTAGCATTCTTCATCGTCAATCTTTCGGTGAAGATGAAGGAGATAAATTATAGGAATTATATTCTTTGATTTGTTGGTCAGAACAACGGAGGACTTTTGAATTCGAATAAGAATTTTAAATTTTACGTCGAAAATTAATCTTTACTCATCTGTCAGTATCTATATTGCTCTAGTTAACAGGCTATTCGGGAGATATTTGACTAATTGTGTCCAAAAGCTCCACTAATGTCTCTAAGCATGTGAATATCACCTTGCATCAACCTATATTTCTTGTTATAAAAAAAAATAAAGTCTTTTGCCCCCAAGCTAGGTGCAGCGGCAAGAGATTTATGTAATTTTTAAAATATTTTTCATTCACGGTGTATTGTATGATATTTTTTTTTAGTGAAATAATTTTTTTTTTTAGAATACTGGATTAAGATTATTCACTGTGAGCATTTTCGAATTTATTTGGGACTTGAAACAAAATGATGTCGAAGATGTATTTATAATTTTTTTTTTAAATGAGGATGATAAATTTTAAAATATTAAATTGTCGAACACTTTTACGTAACTATATATAAAAAAAAAATCTCTGGTCTCTTCATTAATCATCAAGAGCCTTTCTTATCCAGATTATGGAGTTCCATCGCATTTTAACCTCTTGCAATAGCCGGCTTCCACGACATATTCTACAAACATAAAAATATTTATATTCAATTTTTAAAAGGAGTCGGTGCTGCCCTTCCTCTGCCGCTTCGATCTAATGGCGTCGAAGAAAGGACTAGAGGATTTCGATGCAGTCTTCGGGGAAGCCACGCCGGAGTGCGATGCGGCGACGTCTGCTTCGGCTGCCGCTGCGGCCCGCCCTTTCGTCTTCTACGTTCATTCCCCCGATCCCTCTTGCCTAGAGGTCGTCGCCACCGACTTCCACTCCCACACCTTCTCCCGCTTGTTCACGGTGCACGACCTCGAGGACCTCGTAAGAATCGCATCTTGGTTATGAGTTCTTTTTAGATGACCTGTATTCGTTGTTCATCTTGTCTACTGTTTGTCCTATTCGAGCTCTAACAAGTAATTATATATGTTCTTCAGTTTTTATTGCACATCCAATTTTAATAGGTAAATTGTTACTGTTTAGTCCTATGTGCTATTCTGTTTCAGTCTATTGCTAAATCAGCTCGTATATGCATGTATCTCCGTTGTAGCTTCCTGTTCGGCAGCTAATGTTTGTCATGGATGCATCTCTGAGAAGTCTCTCTCTTTCCGTTGATCAGTGGACTCTTGTTTTTATTGGTTTTGCGTGTTTTCTAAGTTAGGTTGCCGATATTGAAAAGTAAAGAAGCTGAAGGATCACCTAGTTCATTACGTGAGTCTTCTAGATTAAAGAAAACATAAATTTTCTCAATTTATCCTTTTAAAGTTAGAACGCCTTATTTATTTGGCTAATTTAACTAGTTGGCACATGCCCAGTGTTTAAGGTCGATAGCTCCACATCCGTCTCTGCCATTTGCTTTTGCCACAACTTGCCATTCAACTCAGCTTCGATGGATCCCCTAGCACTGTCAGCCACCCACTTTTCCTGCACCTCAGCCCATTACCAACCAACTGTTGGTGATCCATTCATCTTCTAGTTCTATTCCTTGTTTATCTTGTCAAGCTCCTCCCCTCATTCTTGGTCGCAATCCAGATTTTCTTTCCTCCACACACATGGACGTTACTTTTGCTGTTTTGGCTCTGGCCCTTTATCTCGATCTTGCCAAAATCCTTGATGATTCAAACTCAATTATCAAGTGATAGCAATTCTCTTTTTCTTCTGGTTATTATGCCCCATCTATAGTTCGTTGAAATTATGCGTCTGCCTACTTTGCTGGGAACTGACTTCTCTTTCCTCACCTCACCCTGGTGTTTTTTCTCCATCATTCACTTCTCTTCATCGAGGCTCCTCCTATTTATGCCTAAGTGCTTATTTCACTTCATCTTCCACTCCAAGGTGATGCAGCCTAATTACTGCTGAAATTGCTAAGTGTCTAGATCTCAATCAATCAATGAAAATTTGCATTTGTTAGATTTTTTCTCTCTCTCTTACAACTTCTCCAATCTACATTCCATTGAATTTGTTGCATTGGATCCCAGATTTTGCTTCTTGGAATTGGTGTTGTACTAGATATTACATTTGTGGCAGCATATGTTTTTACTTCCTAGTAATTTTGCAACTGGTGTTGCATTGGATCACTGAATTCTCCTTTGTCCATGATTTTAACCTTTTTCCTATATGACGTGGTGGTGAAAGACGGTAAGTAATCGAGAGATGGTTATGATGAAAAAGTGAATAACAAGGATATCTTTGTGCCGGTGGATGGGATTGATGGAAGGCAGACAAAGTTAACCAAGGAAGAGAATGCATAAGTTTAACATGAGCTATATATGTATAGCATTGATTGAAATGCAAGAAAAAAAGGTGGCCTCTTTTATTGGCCTTACAGCTCGGATTTGTAAGAGACATTAAAAATTCTTGGTTTGCTTGAAATATTGCAATTAATAATAAAATTATTCTAAGTTTAAAATTGAACCATGAATTGATTTATTATATTGGACCATTGTTTACCAAAAATATTTTTGATTGTTTGTTGCATCAATTATGCTCGATGTTGTTTCACCAAGCTCAAGGCTAAGTCTTTGTGCCCTCCTTTGCCACTTTCCTATCCTATGTTGATCTGGATCTGGTGTTTACTTTTGACACCATTTTGAGTCTCAACAAAAGCATAGAATCATACATTTTGCTCAATTTTCTAACGAGGTGGAACGAGATTTTAGTCTAAGAAGGTAGCCTTTATTTGTTGTTTGGTGCTCTTTATAAATGGGAAGCCATGATTATGATGGCATAAACTGCAAGTGCTTCCTTTTTATAGCCAAACATTCTCACCAAGGGAATACATGAATATCTATGCTCTCTGGATTACCTTGAACTTTGAGTGATCACTAATAGTTCTACCTAGTTTTCTAACTTCATTTTTGTTAATGTGGTAGTGGTGGGTGTGGTTGTTTTTAATAAAGCTCATATATTCTTATTTGCCAGAGAGACGACATTGGGATTGGTGGCTCATGGTCTGAATTTGTTGATTACCTCAAATCTTCTCTGTCTTATGGAAATGTAAAGATTATTTTGGATTCTTCACATAACAGAGACTCTGGTGAATGTTTCTGCCTTTTACAATTATTGTTGTGTATAAATTTTACATTTTGGTGTGATATTTCATTGCATAAATCTATTGTGAATCTGTAGAAAGTATCATTTGAGAGCTAAGCATAAATTTCTGCCCCTGTTATATTTCAATTGCCTTTTACAGAAGTCTATTATGTTGCTACCACTGAATGTGCAACATTTGCTATTTGTATCACTTTGCTATAGCTATAAATTTGAAAAATATATTCTTCCCATCTAACATACTTGGATGATAGATGTCAACCTAATATCTTTGAATAGCTTCAATATCACTTCATGTTTTAAGCTTGTTTATCTCCAAACAACAACAACAACAAATTCAATACTTGTTACAGTAGATGTTCTTCTAGGGTTAATTTTGCATATATCAACGAATAAATTGGTTTTAAGTTTTGTGTTCCCGGTGACAGTTGAATGGTTAAATAATTAAAAATCAATAGTGATCAACACTGGCAATCTCTTTTGTTGCCCATGTCGATCATGCTCATGAGTATTGTACCGCTGACACTTGGCTCGCTTCAGCATGTGTCAAGACAAATTCAAGTCATTATAATTTTTTTTTCTAAGATTCTAATTTAATTCATTATCTACTTGCTAGTCTAAGGAGTTCTAATTATACAACTTATATGAATCTTTTGCAAGAGAGATGACTCAAAGCAATTTTGCCCCTACGACAACTTACAAAATAGTATGAACACTTCTGCCAATGGAGGAGCTTCTTCAAAAAAAAAAAAAAAAAGTTGGAACCGCCACATTAGGGGCTCCCTTCGACTGCCCCCATCGGTGGAGGAGGTAAATCAGAAATCCAGGTGACAAGTGCAAAGGAGAGGATCGGTCAACAGCCCAAAGTCATGACCTCTCTAGAAATTGATCTCTACCCATTTAAGAATTACCCCATTGCACTTATCAACTGGGCTAGCCCTGGGGCTATGAAGGAGCTTCTTCAAGCTTTGCAATGACATGGTATAGCTTAGCAAGGACTGCAACAACTCGCCAAATAGCTCCACAAGAATTGCACAACTAATGATACAACTTTAAGATTTTCTTATTCTTGCAAACAACTTCGTGTCCCAGAAACAACTTCTTGCAAAACACAATAAAGTTGCGTACAATAGACTCTTCCTTGAGATCCTGCATTGGCGGAAGCTTCGTGCATCGGACTATTTTTTTTTTTTTTTTTTTTTTTTGCAAACAACTTCGTGAAGCCCACATGAACAATTTGGGAAGTGTAGAAGTTTTGAATAATTTCTGTCAATTGAGGAAGAAGCCACAAAATAGCTCCTTTAGGAATGTAGTTGCTTCCTCTTCCCTCCACCTTTTATTTGCCATTAGCCCCATGTGTTGGCCCTCTGACACAATACCAAAATCGTCTTGATGTGGTCGAAACTTCAAATTTTCAACCTTGGGAATAGACACTATAAATGGAGATCTCTTGACTTCTCACTTGGATACCATGAACCTTTCCCCAAGTCTTATTTGTTCTAACTATTTGAGGATCTTTTCTCTCCGTCAAGTTCTATACAAGATGCTCATGTTTTATCACTAGCAATATTCAAATTATTTTATTTTTCTATTCTGTTAACGATTTTTTTTTATATGGTCTCCCTTTACCCTTTACACCCTTCATTCTACAATTCAACTCTTCTAACTTTACAATCTATTTGTGACCTTTGAACATGGTTGCCCCATGTCATTTTTTTATTTTATCATTTATTCAAGCTACACCTAATATCTCTTAGATGTTAGCATTCTTCCCCTCTAGTTACCTTATGCATCCATCTTGATATTCTCATCTCTGCAATATTCTAATAATAATTATATTATTATTTGTACACGGTATCTCTTAGTTGTCCATGACTAATATATAAAGTATGATAGATGTATCATAGTTTTATAAAAATTTTCTTTTAGTGTACATGATAATTGCATAAGGCTAAAAAGTTCCTTAAAATTTCTGTCCATTTTTTATCCTATTATATGATATCTATTGGACCGTCTATTTCGTGATTGTCTCTACAAATCACAATCATAGACAAAAACACAATCACAAGCATACACGATTTAACGTGGTTTGGAACTCTAGTTCCTACTCCATGGCTGAGCTCTAGTCGAGCTCTAGTGATGCACAACGCCACTAAATCCTCTCCTCGAAAATAATTCGGAGGTGGAGAAACCTCTTACAAAGTGAGCTTACAAAAATACAACCGCGATACAAGAGTATACAGCGAAAAAGAAACATAAAGAACACTTTACAAATGAGGAACTTTGATTGTTTTGCTTACTTGTTGGTTGCTTTGAGATGTCTTGGAAAGTCTGGAATGTAGCATTAATTCTCCTTCCAAATCTCCAAGAAAATCGTTGTCGAAGTCTCCCCGTCGAGCTCCTCTTACTCTTATAGCGTCGCGTCGAGCAGATTTTCGACCGTTACTGCTCAACAATCGTTTCGTCAGTCGAGGTGTCACTTCGACTGAGTCCTAGTCGAGGTGTTGGTCGAGTGCGCCTTGCTTTTTGACCCTACATTTGTCGAGCCTCGATCATTCGGCTACCACGGATCGGCTAGCTGCGTCGGAGAACTGTTTCTCCCACCGCTCGACCACCTAGGCTGATTCCCAACTCCCACAGTTGAAGTCGGTCTTCACTCGACCAATCAACTACTCGATTCCACGAGTCGACTGCCGAGCACCATTCAACTTTCTCGACTACCTTCCCGAGCCGCACAGTGCCGAGCACCCAGTCTGAAAATCGAGCCCTGGCGGGGTTGGCTATCTTTGGATCGGATCAGGGCAAAACTTCGATCATTAAACCTCAAACTTGAGGTTTGACCCGAGTATGATCCCTTCATACTTGATCAATCACCCTTGGGCTAGACCTAAGCTTTTTAGCCACCTCCATCCGCCTCGCGCCCTCAGGGTCCATCCGAGTCCTCCATGACTCGTTCACCCTTCGCGTTAACTTTCAGATGCTTCCATCGACTATCATGTCATTGGGTACCCTTAGCCTAGACCTAAGCCTTCTAGTCATTTCCATCAGTTTCATGCCTCCAGGGTCTATCCGAGTCCTCCATGACTCGTTCATCATTGTGCTAGCCTTCAAGTGCTTCAGTCGGCTTCGTCATGCTAACGGATCTACCTTTGCCAAGAGGCCGCGCCTCCGGGACTTCCCTATTGCCAAGAGGCCTCACCTCTGGAACTTCCACTGCCAAGGCTCCATCCTTGGACTTTCCCTTTGCCAAGCATCCATATTTGGACTTTCCTCGCTTGTCTAGCATCCAGTCAACCGTGACCTGCTAGGACTTTTACTGCCAAGCTCGATCTCCTTGATTAGCCGGGTCTTCTCTTGCCTAGTCATCCGGTCACTCTTGACCTATCAGGACTTCACTCTCCTTGGCCAGGTGTCCGATCAACCTTAACCGACTTGGACTTCCCTTGCCAACTTCCAGTTGGACTTTCCAACACCAAGTGTCCGATCGCCCTTGATCGACTTGAATTTCTCCCTTGCCAACTCCCAATTGGATTTTTCATACTCAACTTCCATATGACTACGGATGTCCCATACCATTCCATAGGCATATCATCCTCCATACTCAATGTCATTGTCAAACATCAAAACACTACTCGAGTCCCACTCGAGTCTGGTCAATCATGATCTGGACCGATTGCACCAACAATATCTTCATCTATCAATATGTTCTCGTTGCTGAATAATAAATTCACTATTAAGTTTGACAATGCGATTGAGTGCATGCAATGTGAGTTATTGGTTCTGGTGCCAATATAATATATATATAAAGAGTTTAAGCTGCCCGTGCCCGCTACTTCGCGTAAGAGTGCACATAAAAAACAGTCGTGAATGGCTGGTGAGAAAAGAGTGAATGGCGCCTTAAGGAAAGAACTCTTTTGATACCCTCTTCCCGCTCCTTCCCCACTGTCCCGCTTGCTTACATCAATCCAGCATAGCTTCCTAGGCATGTATCGGAGTGAATGTTGCGTAGTCGACTGAAGCTAACGAGTGAATGTGGATCAAGGTCTAATGTCGATTTCTCTGACTTCGCTAATTCAATCTCGCAAGGGATCGCCTGACAGAACTTCGATAGGCCATGGGGACAACCTAGACTCTTGACCAATGAGGACTCGAGCCGGGAATCAACTAAGCCTTACGGGCGGATATAGAAAGATGGGCACGCCGACAATCGTAACGAAAGAAAAGAATAGGAATTAGCAATCCGGATAGGAGTTGCGTACGAGAGGAATCTTTGCTTAGATGAAAGTAGTCTTGGCTCACTAAGCAAAAAGGAGCGTTAGGCGGTGAAGCCTGCTACGGTCTATTGTTCAAGGCGAGCAGCGGTAACTATGACCCATCCAAGCAAAATCAAAGTTAGACCGAAAAGACAAAGATCACACAAGCTCGGAATAGAGGAAACTCTACTAAGCCGCGTCGTGGGCCTCAAATAATTCTTCATTCGCTCCGATTCGTAGAGACGCAGAGCTTCATAAGTAAGATCACGATTGAGTACTCATTACTCATATAGAGTCGGATCACGAATAATAATCATAGAGCAAGTGCCATACAACCGAAGAGCCACATCAATTCATACCACTCTTAATTTAATAAGTCATTTGTCTTCTTGCCATTCACTCTTTTCACTCGCCTGATGAGTTATTGGCTCCCGACTACGACGGTACCATTGGTGTCCTTGAATGGAGTGGTAATGGAGTGCATTGGCTCGAGTGCGATGGGATTGCATTAGCACTATTTTGGAATGCATTTGCCGTGGACCATTGCTTCACTGACCGGATCGAATTGTCAATTTATCGCTAGTTGAGGGCCAAGATCGAAATGGCCCTCTCGTCTATCCCCGTAAGGGTTAGGAGGCGGTGCCCGTGGCGCTTTTTCCCTCTCTTTCTCTTTGCTTGGTCGAGCCGAATGGAATAAGCACCAGCAAGGGCAGTTCATTGTCTCCGTCCGGCTTCGCCTCTCAGTCTATCTCTTTCCTTCCCTACCTCTTTAAGGGACAACTACGGGTCGAGAACGTAAACATGTTGATTTCTCTTTCCGTGATTCTTATTATAATCTTAGGGCTTTAGTTGTTTCTGAACTCGGGAAGGGTATGTTATCTGATGTCCCGAACTTAAACAAATATTATAGTCAACGGGGACCTCACTTATTATTATAGTCTTAAGTGCATCCACGTCGCTATCGCTCGTTCCTATCCTTTTCACTCTAAGGTAAGAGGGCGGGAATACGTGACCGAACGGGGAAAGAAAACGATCAAACTCAAACTAAAGAAAGGGAAGAGAACGATAAAAGAAAAGAATAACTAAAGGAAGAAAACGATCAAACTCAAACTAAAGAAAGGGAGGAGAACGATAAAACAATAACTAAAGTTAGGGACGTTCTTCCTTAGTGCTCGAGCGACAGAAAAGTTTGACTCGAGCTACAAAGTCTTTCTCTTCCTGAGAACTCGAACTGTTGGAATGAACCAGGCTGCAGTCGAATATCTTTGAGGCCGCGTCATTATCATTCGCCCCTTCAAATGAAACTAGTTGTACTCGTGATTGAATGTCTTTTATTGAGGGATGAGAAGTGAGTCTCCTTTCTAACCAGTTCATTCGATCGCATGAACAACTTAATAGTGGGACTCGAGTTAGGCTCAGCAGCTATGAGGGGCTCTTCCTCCATAAATTCAATCCTAAGCCGACCACATTGCATTAAATATAATTGGTTTCTCGCCTTCCTCAAGGGCTCCTCAGTGCAGAGCTAGTTCGATCTATTCTTTCGGATGTTAAAAAGTGCTTTTCCTTACTCCACTCCCCCCGCTTGAGCCTGCTGACAGACCCTCCTTATATAGTCGTGGGCCTCTCTGTCATTCTGTCTACTTTTATGTGATGGCTGCTGACAGACAATGTCGAGCACCCAGTCTGAAAATCGAGCCCCACAACGGGAGTTGGCTATACTGGATCAGTCGACTGGGCAAAACCTCCAGTCGACTGTTAAACCTCAAACTTGAGGTTTGACCCGAGTATGATCCCTTCATACTTGATCAATCACCCTTGGGCTAGACCTAAGCTTTTTAGCCACCTCCATCCGCCTCGCGCCCTCAGGGTCCATCCGAGTCCTCCATGACTCGTTCACCCTTCGCGTTAACTTTCAGATGCTTCCATCGACTATCATGTCATTGGGTACCCTTAGCCTAGACCTAAGCCTTCTAGCCATTTCCATCAGTTTCACGCCTCCAGGGTCTATCCGAGTCCTCCATGACTCGTTCATCATTGTGCTAGCCTTCAAGTGCTTCAGTCGGCTTCGTCATGCTAACGGATCTACCTTTGCCAAGAGGCCGCGCCTCCGGGACTTCCCTATTGCCAAGAGGCCTCACCTCTGGAACTTCCACTGCCAAGGCTCCATCCTTGGACTTTCCCTTTGCCAAGCATCCATATTTGGACTTTCCTCGCTTGTCTAGCATCCAGTCAACCGTGACCTGCTAGGACTTTTACTGCCAAGCTCGATCTCCTTGATTAGCCGGGTCTTCTCTTGCCTAGTCATCCGGTCACTCTTGACCTATCAGGACTTCACTCTCCTTGGCCAGGTGTCCGGTCAACCTTAACCGACTTGGACTTCCCTTGCCAACTTCCAGTTGGACTTTCCAACACCAAGTGTCCGATCGCCCTTGATCGACTTGAATTTCTCCCTTGCCAACTCCCAATTGGATTTTTCATACTCAACTTCCATATGACTACGGATGTCCCATACCATTCCATAGGCATATCATCCTCCATACTCAATGTCATTGTCAAACATCAAAACACTACTCGAGTCCCACTCGAGTCTGGTCAATCGTGATCTGGACCGATTGCACCAACAATATCTTCATCTATCAATATGTTCTCGTTGCTGAATAATAAATTCACTATATCCATAGCTATTATTTACAATAATTTTATGACCACTCATCTTAATTTTTTCTTGATTCTTTTCTTATTACCAAAAATATATTTCATATATTTATTTTTTATTCTATTTAACTTGAAATTTATAGTCCTAACTGTGCCCAAAAAAAACATAAATGTGTAATTATAAAATTTGTGTTCAATTTACTACAGATGAGAATGGTGCATTTGCATATGTGAGATTACTAGAAAAGAAAATTTAAAAATATTATTATTCAACACAATTGTGTCGAGTTCTAATTGATGATAAACTGAATAGGTCAAAGTTGTATGAGCATATTCAAAGATCACAAATAGAATTTATAGTTAACCAAGATAAGGGACCGTTGAAGGTGTGAGGATTAGAGAAACCAAAGAAAATTCAAGGAGATCTATATACTGTTAGTAATAAACTTCGCAAATAGTCTAGGGGAAGGATAAAGGGATAAAATCCATGCATGTCACCCTAAATAGTTAAGATTAACACCATCTGTTGAAGTTGATGTTGTGTTTTCCTATTTTAGTTTCTAAGTAAATATGTCTTTTAAATTGTTCTAGACAGTAATATGGTGAATCAGCATTGTTCTAGACGGTAATATGGTGAATCAACATTAAAATATAGGAACACAAGAGTGATTTCAGCTAATAGTGCACCTATTAATTTCAGATGGATGGCTGTGTTATGACAATGTCTCTGAATACTTGAATTTGAAGTGAAGGCGAAGACAGCAAATGCATCTGGAATAAGATTGTAGAAAATTCCATTTTTTTTCCTTTCTATATATGCAAAGTTCGCATGAGTTTACCCCCCTCTCTAAGCACTTTAATCAATGTTGTGCTAATTTTTAATAATGGGGATTCCATCAGGAATAGGAACAGAGAGATTTCTGTTATATCCTCACAGTATGAAGCGGTAACCAAGAGTTAGATCTTCAGCAGTCCAACTTGTTTATTGCATAACACATGATAATCATCCATTTACATCATACTATGTTGGTGGTCATTATTCAACAACGGCAGTAATGTCTTCTAATTGTAAAGCGCATCATATCCTGACAATAACCATTCCTTAGCAGTAGCTTGCTTGGAAGCATAAAATGAAGATTTTGCCACTCTAATAATAGTGAATTCTATACTAGTAAATTCTTCATCTATTTTATTCTAGACCTTAGTAAATTCTTTCTTGCAAGATGATGCCTTTTAGACTGCAGTGCATGTCAGTAACAAACTGATGATGATTCAGGGACTAATCATGCAAACATGATAGCTTTCAAGTCAAAGGGATTGCCTCGCATATCTTTATCTCTCAGCAAAATCTCGAATGGTCAAGCTATTGATGCAATAGCAAAATTGTCTCTATCACTTTTCAATGCATTCAAGAAAAAACAGAGTGATGCAATAAAAGGTGTATTCTCTTTCAACAACTTCAGCATAAACTCTCCTATTGTATAGTTCTTTCATAACTTTATTAACTTGCATATTCTTTTACAAAGATATTAATTTATCAATTATTAAACTAATAGTGTGATTGTTTTCTTTTTTAAAACAAATTTTACGTTTTTTTTATCTTCTATATGATCTACCTTATTTTTAATATTTTAGTTTTTTGGTCACTTACATTTTGTATATTTTCTTGTTTGGAAGCTCATCCTTTATTCTTAAGTTATGTTGTTATTTTTGTGATGGTTGTAGTCCTTGAGGTTTGACTTCACTAATAAATGTAAACTTCCACCTGTTTCATCATCTAAGAATTTCCTCTTTTGAACATTTTTCATTTGCACACTTGCGGAATGTAGACTCGATTTGTTATTTTCCCCTTGCACTGGTGTTCATCTTCACTACTTGCATAACATGGCATTTTGTAGTGGCTTTTCAAGGTGAGGTTTTATTAAAAACTTGCTCACGCGCATGAATAGGTAAATGAAAATTCTTTTGAATTCTAGAAGAAATTATTCAAAGAAACAACTAACTTTTAGTGAACTATTTAATTTAGGTATCAGACACTGATGTATTGAAAGGTGTGAAGAAGTAAGTTCACAAAAGTTTCTTTTTGTGTGTGATTCTTGTTGATATAACTCAAGATGACAAGTTTAAATATGACCCTGGTACACAATCCAACTTGTCCTTGAACATCATTAATAGATATAAAATATGAAAGTGATATGAGCCGACCTGAATACATAAATGGGTGGATACAAATTTTCCTGTTTATAAAATATTTCATTTAAAAAAATATTAATAACTTTTATGTGTTATAACTTAATTCTTTTGAGAGGTTAGTTAATCCTATACTTTATGAAATTATTTTCTATTACATATATAATTATTTTATATTAACTTATATAGTTTTCCATGATCCAAATGGCATAACCCGTTTATGACACAATTAACTTGACAAGCCATGAATTGCCACCCCTATATATATGCAGTGTGTTTGTTTAAATCTCATAGCAGTATATTAGATTGATGCTGATCATTGATGACGATATAAGTATGCTAACCAGAGAGAATAGAACAAATCCTATCTAAGAGGTAGCCACTTTTTCCAAGCACATGTACCATTTGAGAACTCACTATACACTTGGAGCACTGAAGGCATCATGTTAACTCATAAGATTGGAAGATTCTGTGCTTCCTAGACAAAAATAATTTTGTAAAAATTCACACAAGCTATGTTGCATAACATTGAGATATCTTACCCAAACTTTGTAGCTGGTAATTAGCCAACAGGAAATATATATACAATCAGTACAATTAACAACTATCCTTTGATGCATTTCCTCCACAATATTGAACTGAAAGGTGATTCTCATGAGAAATACCCTTGATATATAGGTACAGGTTGTATAGAAACCGTCAGGGGAGTATACAGGGTGAATTCCATATTTTTTTTTTGGCTTGAATTTGTAGGAATGTGTTGGATGCTAGGTTGCAGTGCTCATCGTCAATAATCTACCTGTCATCAGTTTCTGTAAGTAGCATCTTGATCTGATACAAGAGGCCATCTTTGTGTTAGCATAGACCAAAAAATCGAAATTTGGACAGTTGTAGATCTACGAGTATTTGGTGATGTGGTTATTAGTGTAATGGATGTTAAGAGCATCACAACTTCTTAGGCTCCTCTGCTACCTCCTGCACTAGAAACACAATATCTATATTGTTTGGATTAGTCTCCTTTGTGTTGCAAATAAGCTGGCTTGCATTCCATTGCCAAGCTAATTGCAATTAACAAGCCCAAGTAAATACAACAATGACAAGAACAGCAATGCGTCTCAACCATTTAAGAACAGCTATATGGATCATATTCCGCTTTGAACTTTATACAATGGCTATATCGCTGTTTAGATCAAATTTTGTTAAGTTTCCTTGGCTTTCTTTTCCATTCAGAAGTTGTATGTCAATGTCGATTGCATATTGTCAAACATTTTAAATGATCTCTCTGGACGAAACTGGAAGTATTGTACTAAGTGGAAATTTGTTTAGAGAAGATTTTTTTTATTTCATTGATTTGATGTTATTTGTTAACATCCATAGAAAGTGCAGAGATTCTGCTTAATTTTTCTCTGTGCATTTGTTTTTTTTTATTCCATAATAATCTTCTGATACTTTCTTTTCTATTCTAGAGCAAGAACACATTTCATGGTTAATGGGATCCCTATCTTCTGAGAGGGTAGGCCACCTGTTAGAATTTGTTTACTTGCAGAGATTTTATTTTATTTTCGACTAATGTGTGTAGAATTCCTTTTTATGCAGTTCAGCACTCCACTACCTTCAGTTATAGGGTTCCTACAGACTGAATAATCTATATGTTCTTAGGTTGTAGGATTAGAGATCTCTAACATTTGGTGAGGAGTTAATAGTTTTTCCTCAATCTTCAAACTAGCACCATTATTTTCCAGCATATTTTGATCAGTATTGTCTTTTTTATCTTGTTATTTGCCAAATTGTTGAATCTATGGGGTGCATGATATTTTTTTTCTTTGACTTTGGACATGTTTTGGTGTTCCATACCAAAGATCTTGGCCTTGGACTCCATGAGGTCCTCTGTTGTATGCCCCGAAGTTTTTCCTTCCTACTTAGCTTTTGCTAATGTTTTTATCTGTTTTACCAAGGGGGAACTAAGATTCCATTTCTTATATACATTTCCATCCTAGTGTAGGTGCCTGTATACCCACATCACCATATTTGGTAAGTCTTGACATTTGACACTTATTCATGTTGGCTAACAACATAGGCATTAGTGAAATGTAATTTAAGAGGATATAATCACTGTCTCTTACACTCTTTGACAAGGGTGATGAGGCTGCAGGAGTGGCAACACCGTGGAGGATATATTCTTTGATTGGTTTACTTTACTCTGTTTCTATGTTCCTGCCATAGATTGGTCTGAAATCCAACTGCCACGGTTGAGCTTGCCTCCTAATAGCATTCTATAAGCCCACCTTGCTCTTGAGGCTGAACCTGATTTTCCTTAGCATTCTATTGTTTCTCTTCAATTATTTGTTGTTTTAATGCATGGTTCAGTTGACACCTAAGAGTTGACCCAGACTGTTGATAAGCATGACTCTACCACATGACCATTTGATTAGAAAAGCTTTGGCTATTGTTTCAGTGGGTGAATTCCTAAATACAGTCCAAAGTCCAACCTCTGGATTTGTTTCAAGTCAGCTTTTACATTTCGATTTGCTAAACAAAATTTCAAAAACATTTTAAAATATAGCCCTTGCTACTTGACAGTGACTGTTAAACTTAGTTGACTTGGTTGTAAAATAATTTTGCTATTATTTTCTACTGAAAAACATAATTTAATAACAGATATTTCTGTTGTACTCCTTGGATTTCATCCTGGAGCTGAAAAGGGGCATTGGTTTACTTCTAATTATCTTTTTGGAATATTGGAAAAATGATATTCTAGTTCATGTCTGCTAAGTAGCTTTTCTAACTGCAAGTTGGTTAGGTATAATATATTTGGAAGTTCATGTATCATATCAATACAAAATATAAAGTGGACTATACTTAAAACGACTCTTATAGTATGCTTGATTTTCTTTCTCCTCCTCTGAATTCTCATGGAATAAATAACCATATATTTGGTTGCAAAAATGACTTTGAAATATATATTCTCATGTGTTTTAACCATTAACAAACAAACTCAATGTGGGAGGTTTTTGCAAATTCATAAGAAATAACTATTGCTTATTCTATTTCATCTAGGGATGACAATTTCCTCCAAATCCAATGGAGGACCTGATATCTGACCCGAATGGAGGGTACAGAGGGGTTTTTTTTGGATCCGATTAAATAATTGGGTAATCGGGTATGAGGGTTTTCGGATTTTGATATGGAGATGGATCTCGTAAAATTCTACTCATACCCTACTCGAATATCCGATTAAATTGTTGGGGTTGAGATAAATTATTTTAAATATTCTGTTATTTCTTCTATGATGTTTAATTTGTTAATTTTTATCTTTAATCTTTTTTCTTATTAAATTCAGTAAATATCTATAATTTCATTTAAATAATTCGAATTTGAAAAAAAAAATATATACAATTATAGGTGGTAATAGAGTTCCGATATCCTGCACGATTGAATTCGTGTGCGCGTGTGCGCAACTGCTCGATTCTCTCCACGCCTCATCCCTGCATCGTCGAGCCACCATACGCGCTAAGACCAGTGCCTGAACCCCAGGCTCACTTGCACCGTCCGGCCGAATCACGATCACTAGGATTTCTTCTCCGCACCCCGCGCTAGAGCACCACCCGAGCACTGCGAGGAAGGTGCTCGACATTGCCAGAATCTAGCTGGATCACAGTTGCGACGCGTCCTGGCATCGCGGTCGCGATCAGGCTGAATTCCGGACGCGATCGGTCTAGATTCCGATTGCATTCAGGTCGGAATCCGATCGGATTCCGGCAATGTCGAGCACCATCGGCGCCGCTGCGAGAAGAAGTTGCTCGGGCGAACGGAGAAGATTTCTCAGTTACTGTGCATTCCTACATTCGGTGGATCGGACATCACGTGCGGCAGAACAAATGGCAGGATCTGCATCGCGCATGGGCATGCACAAAACCGTCGCCCAAGATATTCTCGTGTGTGTGTGTGTATTATATATATATATAGGTTGGGCTCAGCACTCAAGTTTTGCTCTGCCAAGGTCCATGTGCTCGATATAGCTTAAGCTCGTGGGCAGAACCATCCTTGCCCAGCTCAACTCATGAACTAGGCCAGGATTGACATAGCACAATCCATTCTTTCTTGGGCCATGTCGAGCGCAATTAGTTCCTTCACAGGTCATGTCGGGCACAAGTACTAGGTTGGGATAGGTCACAGGCGACCTGACCTAATTTTCACCTTTAGGTGGCTAGGAAGGATAGGCCTACCAATCGAAACAAGCAGACTAGTGGAGTTAGATCTGGTTAGTTGGTCAGTCTCTCTTTATATATACCAAAACTGACAATCAATTTGTCAGGCCCAACAAGCCAACCTCCATGTCCAACCCTAGCAACCTGTTTATTGTTTAGACTAAACCAACTCGCCTAATGGCCGCTATAGGATTCACTAGTTTGCCTGGCTTGATTATACTTGTATCATTGTGAAATCTAATTCCTCATGCTTTCCATAGAACATTCCTACCATAAGAATAATTATTCCATTTCATAAACCAAAGTAATAAATACATTTTTGTCTCTTCATTCTTTATTCTATTTTGTATAAATAATTATTCTATTCCGTGACCCAAATGTACCATTATACTTTGGACTATATTTAGTTCAACTGATAAATCTGATAGGAGAGTGATCAGAATACTATTTTTCAATTCATTATTCTAGCATGTGTTAGCTCATGCAAATCATGTTGACGTTCATTCATGGACGTACACAACTGGCTGTTACATGTGTATATGTTTCCATTCTAAATGTTTGAAGTTTCACATTGCAAGTGTAGAATCAGACGTGTCTTGCCCTTTAAATTTTACAGCTTGAAAGTAAAAATTAAGACACGATCAAAGTGTTGTTTATTGTTTTCGGAAATTAAAACTGTTCATGCCTTGATACCCATGTTTTTTTTTCTATGATAATCAGGAAAGGAGCAATAATCTGCAGGAACAGCTTGAATCCCTTTCATTTCTGAGCAAACGAAAGGCACCTAAGCTGAAGTCATCCGATGAACTAGCCAATTCTGAAATCATCAACTCTGAAACAACATCAAATTCTGGATTGCAACAACTATCGGGTAATACACCATTGTATACTGCATTTGTTTCTTCTGTTATTACTAGAATCCTAAATTGCTTGAGCATACTGGAGGAATCCAGCTTGTTGTTGTTGTTGTTGTTGTTGTTGTTGTTGTTGTAGTAGTAGTAGTAGTAGTAGTTTCTTTGGTACAAGATAAATTTAGGATCACAAATATTTTGTAGGTGGTCTAATACCTATTAAGAACGCAGTTTATATCCCTTTTAAGCAATTTCAGCTGATATGAGTTTTGCTGCAGAGATTACTGCTGCCAGAGGCCCTGAATCTATCAAAATTAATCACCGAGGTGTTCCACGGGTTGCTCCTGTGCCTCACAGGTAAGGTTTTCCTTTCTTTATGATTCTTTCTTTTATGATATCTTCATGATATATTGCTTCTTCAGGCCAAGAGTTAGAGGTGCTTCGTTGCAAACTAGCAAGGATGATGTTGATAACTAGCACATAGACAACACAGAGAAGGTCGTTTACTGACTTGTGAATTCTCACCTCGCAGTTAAGTTGAATGCTCGACGAGTATCATTTGTTTTCATGGGCAGATCTGAATTGAATGCTTGCAATCTGTATACGGGTCGTAATTTAGAAGGGTTCTTAGGATATTTTGTACTTTATGAAGCACTTTAATGTTGGCAGTGGAATTCTGAATCATATGCCCATGCGCAGATTTAGAAGGAACTTAGTCAAGGCAATTCTATCCACTAGGCTTAGAGATGTTACTAAAATAGTGTGTATTTTATCACTGATTGAACTTGCAAAATAGTTATCTCGATGCATCCGTCCAACTCCAATATTTTTAGATATGATCTCATTTTAATTTATCTCTAGAGTTGTTAAAGTTGTGCTATGTAAGTGATTATATCAGCCAATTTTGCCTTCCCGAAAGGGTGATCAACAATGCTGATTTGCCAGATGCTTCTATTTTCTAATTAGTTTATAGGTTGGATACTGGTTGTGCACTTTGGATACACTGCATGCAATTCTATCTTTTCCGATTGATTTTTGATATCCTGTAAGAGGTCATGTTAGCGATATGCATGCAAGAAGTTTCCACGGGATAATGTGGTGGTTAAGACGGCGGTATTTACGGATAAGACATGAGTCGATTTCGGAAGAGATCTAAAGTCATTTTTTAGATTCAGATGATCTTCATGTGTCTTGGCTATCATGTCAAGGTCCATAAAATTCTCCGTGATTTACTTTCCTTACAATGACTGTGGGACAGACCAATGGAAACTAAGTTGATGGTTCCAATTTTATGTGGATATGCATGCAAGAAATAGATGAAGCATAATGTACAATAGCATTTCATTCTTCTTCACACTACTAACAATGACGAAGTGCTATGTGTGCAAAGATAGTCCTCTCAGATAGGAGGATCTGCATGAGCTGGTCCTGTTTTAAAATTTTACACATAGGGTCTTAAGTGAAATTTAGAATTTGAGTTCCATTCTTTATTAAAAATTTTAAAATTTAGGTCCTCTTTATGAAAAAAAATGTTTGGGCCTTGGACGATAGCCCAGCAGCCCTCCCGGGACCGGCTCATTGCATCAGGCCTCTTGGATTTGTCTTCATGTCTGTTAAGTTTAAGATTGATAGAGGGGCTACTTATGAGCTTCCAAGAAGGTTGCGTTACTGTTATGAGACTAAGAGTTTGCTTATGTGCTCTTAACTGCATCCCTTGGCTGTAGATTAACAAGAAGGGTCAATTACGCTATCTGTAAGATATATTTGTGGTTAGTCTTATGGATTTGCTGCTATAATGGTTAACCTGTTGAATGTTATTTCATCCACTTATACATGGATCCTCGTGCCTTATGATGGCACTTTTACAAACCATCGCCGTGAGGTGAGATGCGACGAGCGGTATAATCTCAACGAGGACTGCTCGAGAAGTTGCAATTGGATGCTGTGGATTATTTAGATTGGGTCGTTTGCATAGGATGACAATTTGCTTGCTCCTAATTAATATATGTACCAACCCTATGAAAGTTATACCTTTTGAGGGAACAATAAATGACAATTTATCAAATACAGCTGTTAAAGTTTCGAAATATCCAAAACGCGCACTATACTTTCAGAATTATCAAATCGCGCACATAATTCTCAAAATACCCCTCCCGCTAAACAAATTGTAATTTAATGCAGAGAGAGATTTGCATCCATCCGAACCACAACTGAAAATCCCGAGCCATTCAAACGTCACTTCCAGCCGCGTGGGAGCGTCAGGCCCATGCTGTTGATGAGCACCACACGCAGGTTTCCTCCGTAAACCAACTGAGCAACATCATTTTTGATGAAACCCTAATAGTTATCAACGACATCACTGCTCCCACGAATATATCAGCACTTAATCCAGAAGTTGGCGCAGCTCACTCACCAGCCGCTTCACATAATATTATCATGTATGTATGTGTTTTTATTCTTGAGACTGCTATGAGGTTAATAAATGCATTGTAGGTGGTTGTATAGCCAAGTTTGCCACACACCCATAAATACGATGTAGGCATATCATACCAAAGTAGACCAATGCACCCATAATTGCGATGCAGGAGATTCATAATCAAGTTTTGTCACCACCTAAACAAATTCCACCTAACTTAAAAGGTGATGCTTCCAATTAAATCCCACGATTACTGAAGTTCCCTAATTGATATTCTCAGCACTAAGAGATTCAATCTGTCTGAGAGAGTAGGTGGTGCTGGCAATGAAATTCTCAGCACCACAGTATCCCTAAAATTTAAAATCCCAGCACCATGGGAGAGTAGGTGGTGGTGGCAATGAAATTCCCAGCTCATTGGTCTGGATAAAAAGTGATGCTGGGAATTTAAATCCCAGTAACATCGTGATGATGAGCTTCAAATTCTCAGCACCATTAAGGTTCAACAAATTCGGGATAAAATCTTGTGCTGGGAATTTAAATCTCGTCACCACCGTAGTGCTGAGATTAAAACTCCCAGCACCATGGGGAATGAACTTATCGAGATAAATGGTGGTACTGATAATTTATATTCCAGCACCACCATGGTAATGAGATTCAAACTCCCAGCAACACCTTGGTGTTGGGAATCTAATTCACTAGACCAGGGAGATATAAGTTGTCGACATTAAGGGTGGTGCTGAGATTTGAAACCTTAGCAACACTGTGGTCCTGCGAATAAGACTCCCAGCACCATTGACATTGGACTGGTCGAGATAAATGGTGGTGCTGGGAATTTATATCCCAGCACCACCGTGGTAATGAGATTAAAACCCCCAGCAATACCATGGTGCTGGGAATGTAATTTCCAACACCATGTACATATAAGTTGCCGGAATTGTTGGTGGTGCTGGGAACTAAAACCCCAGCAACACAGTGGTTCTGCGTTTAAAAATCCCAGCACCAGGGAGATGGAACTAGTCCAGAAAAATGGTGGTGCTGAGAATTTATATCCCAGCACCTCCGTGGTAATGGGATTAAAACTCCCAACAACACCATGGTGCTGGGAATGAAATTTCCAGCACAATGTACATAAAATTTGTCGGAATTGTTGGTGGTGTTGGGAACTAAAACCCCAGCAACACAGTGGTTCTGCGTTTAAAAATCCCAGCACCAGGGAGATGGAACTGGTCGAGATAAATGGTGGTGCTGGGAATTTATATCCCAGCACCACCGTGGACCTGAGATATAAATTTCCAGCACCATGGAGAGGGAACATGGCCGAGAAAAAGAGTGGTGATGTCAATTTATATTGGAGATAAATAAAGTTCTCTAGGCGGGTCGAGTCCAAGCGTGGTCGATACTATCATTCTCCACCTTTCCTTATGCTCTCAAACAGTAGTTATGAAAATTAATGATCTGTGCCAACATTCAGACGAGTGTGCCAATTGGCATGCTGCGTGCCAATTGGCACGCACCCATAACTGTCTGTAGGAGTGTGGGAACTAAGTATCCCTCTGCGCATAAACCCTGTAAATGTCTTCCTCTTCCATTCCATATAAACCGTTCATAATTTCAACATTGAAAGGTCCATCAATGGGTTTCGGTAAAAACCCATTGATGGCCCTATCAACATCAAATGTTCTAATTAGTTAAGTGCATAATTGGGAAACCTAACCATAAACTCTCATCCTCCACTTGTCTTCAGACTTCTAAAGCCTAGTTAAAAAAATTCAGCCTACTTGCCTAGCACACTACATATAACAGTGTTGATTTTAAAAACATTTGCAGGGACGACCCCCTTCCTGATGAAGTGTTAACATTTTTGGAAACAATTGAATCAAATTTGAAGGATAGAGAGTTAGATGATCAAGATTCCATAAATCTGTGCCCAAGTAATATTCCATCTTCATCTCAGTTTACTGATGTGGGCAATAGAATTACCAGTGATCAACACCTTGATATAAATAGAGACGCTTCTTCCATACTCGAAGAAGAGTTTGTCACTGCTACCACAGTAGATCATGAATATTTTGAACAAACTTGGAGTGAAGAGGAGGTAAGTGATATACATGCGATAGAAGAGTTAGAATATACAAATCCTTCGGAAGAATTCTTAGCTGATGATATCCAACATGAAGAAGGTGAGTTAAACCCAGATCAGTACAGTGACTTAGAGGAAGTGTTCTCAATTGCTGATGATCCCTATGTTTTAAATCCACAAATAAGACTATTGGCAGATGTCGGTTCATCAGATCCAAATAAATTTTTCACTGGATAAATTTTTTCCTCTCGACAAGAGTTTAAAGATGCACTAGTAAGGCATGCGATGCTAAAAAACTTCAGATACAAGCCAGTTGGCACCAGACTTAATAGAATAAAAGTTATTTGCTTTAGTCAGCCTTGTTCATGGAGTCTAGTTGCAAGTGGAGACGTGGAGTTCATCATCACAAATATGTAAAGCGATGAATGTGACAGGTGTTAGGAAACAAGAGATCACCATGCTTCAGACATCCACATTTGTAGCAAAACCGTATCAGGATGGCTACCTCTGATGATTACAAACCAAGTTCAATTCGAAGAGAAATGCAAGCTAGGTTTGGTGTTCACATTTCATACAAGAAAGCATACACAGCCAGACAGAAAGCATTAAAAAGAGTGGTAGGTGATTTTGATCAGGCCTATATTGATCTTCCAATGTACTTGCGTGAGTTAAGAGTTAGAGATCCTGATACATATGTTGCAGTACTAAGAAATGGTGAAAATCAATTCCAGCGATGTTTTTGGGCATTTGGTGCTTGTCGAAGAGTATTCAGGTCGTATTTGCGAAAACAAATTGGAATTGATGCTACACATATGAATGACAAGTATCCTGGTATTTTGCGAATGGCTACTGCCGTTGACGGTAATGCAAAAATTATGCCAGTTGCATTTGGAATTGCCGAAGTTGAATGTGGATATGCTTGGGAGTGGTTTTTGGATCATGTAAAGACATTCCTTGCTGTCCTGCCAGAGTCGTTGAGCATTGTATCGGATAGACATCGGGGGATTATATCGTGATTAACAAAGTGTATCATCATCCATCATGCTTTTGTTGTTATCACTTGTCTTGTAATATAGTAATGAATAAGGATAGATACTCATTAGGTTTATTTTGAAGCGTGAGAAGAGCCAATACAAGAGTTGACTTTGATCGATTAATGCAGAACATGCATGACAAACACAAGGAAGCATATGCGTGGCTACAAAAGATCGATCCAAAAAGATGGGCCAATGCACACTTTCCTGGGAGGAGGTACACAATGTTAACCACTAATTGTTCTGAGAGTTTAAATGCATTATTCAAGGAAACACGTGAACTCCCCATCACCAGTTTAATTGACAATACTAGAAGAAAGGTTGCTCAATGGTTCTATAACCGTAGGGAAGAATCTTCAAAAAGGTCAGGTTTTCTAACACCTTATGTCATTAAAGAGATTGATGAAAGGAGAGAAAGAACTCGATTATATTCAGTATTCCCATATTCACAAACGGAAATGGAAGTACAGACAATAGCTTCTTCGTATATTGTTGATTTGGATAGGCGAAGTTGCATCTGCGGTGAGTTTCAAATTTCAGGAATTCCTTGCTCGCATGCTATTGCAGTCATCATATATCGGAACATGGATCCATACCGTTCCTGCGAGGATTATTTTCTAAGGAAAACCTGGGAGGCCACTTACATGGATCGTATTTACCCATGTCGAAGTAAGAAATTTTGGCCTAATGGTGACAAAATTTTCGGAGTTCTACCTCCTCGTAGCCTTGTGCAGCCCGGGCGAAGAAAAAAGGCACGCATAGAGTCCAAACATACTGGGAGGGTGAAAAATAAATATAGCAGATGCAAACAGCTTGGGCATAATAGGAGGTCTTGTAGAATGCCACCGGCTACTAATTCCTAAGTGTAAATAGTGGTCGTGTAAATATTTTTAAAGGAAATAATGTTAATGTTAATGTTAATGTTAAGCTATTTTACAGAATTGTAATGTAAATATTTGTTACGCTATTTTGCAAAATTGTAATCTAAATCCGTCCGATCGCACTCGATCCGTTAATATAAAACTCCCAGGTGCCAGTTCAAACATTTCAACACCACATTTCATTTCTCTCTCGCTCCTTGCGTTCTGTCTCTGTGAAATTCCGCTTCCATTCCCCGGTGCCCGTTCAAACTCTTCGGTTCCAGTTCAAACTCCCGATGCGATCCAAAACCCGGTGCGATTCAAACTCCCCGGTGCGAGTTAAAACATCTCAACACCAGCTCAACACCATCTCAACGCTATTTTCGACCTAAGTAAGTTTTGTAGATTTCTTAAATTCTGTGTCGCTATCGTTTCTCCCGATCTATCTAGGGTTTTGCCTTTTTCCGTGCACGATCTCGTTTAAACTCGGGCCTGATAGGGTTTAGGGTTTACCATTTAAGCAGAGGTAACGTTTGTTTGTATCATCACACATGTTTCAATCCATTTCATCTATTAGTTTAAAATCATTTGTATTCTGATGCATTTGATTCTTAACCTAAGGAATTTTGATTAACGATGGCTTTAATCGGTGAATCATCAGCGATACTGCAAGAACCCGTGCATTGATCACGAGGAAGAACCAAGAGAATGAACTGGAAAAGCTTTTTCACGATTAAAAAATTTATTGCAAGTGTGTCGCCGAGTGTGGAAGAAGAAACGCTTATTCGGAGCTCCCCCTTTGCGTGGGTTTTGGACATTCCAGATATTACCCATGTCAGACCCCTCGTTTAAAATATGTTTGATAATTGGGACTGCACGGAGAAATGTTTTATATTCCAAGACAAGAAATTGCATTTCACAAAGACGGATGTCTCCCTCATCCTTGGTCTACCAGATGATGGACTTGAAGTTCTTATGAATAATGAAGCTCCCTCTGGACAGCTATATTTGCAATATTTCGTGGAAGTTGATTGCTCTAACAAGCGTCTGGAGGATTTATTGAAGACTTTCAGATCTCCAGATAATTTAGGATCTGCAAAACTTTATTGTCAGTTGTTTATTTTATATTTTTTCTCTTGTGTGTTTTTTACTACCACCAGCAGTAAGCCTAGAATACTTATGCGATCACTTATAGATTGTGTAGAGGATTTTGATAACTTAGGCAGGTACAATTGGTGCGAAGCACTTTATACGTACATGACTCCTCAAATGGAGTCAATTGGTATGGGAGTCACATTGCGACCAAAAGCAGACGTCGTCGGTGGATCTACGAGATCAATGCTTAAGGGTTTCACACACTTATTGGCTGTGAGTGAATATATTTTATGTGTTCCGCAAATAGTATAGATCAATCTGTCTATTAACAACTAATCTTGTCATTCCAGGTATGGATGTGTGAGCATTTGTGTATCCTACCTCCACACGTCCCTCATGCTTTGCGAGAATCTTTGAGATGGAGGTGGAGTTCCACAAATGTAAGGGTCGTTAAGAAGATGGTAGATGGTCTCAGACTGACAAAATCATTGTCGATCTAATTCCGGCCGCGATCGGAGCTGCATCTGCAGTACACCGCTTCCACCTAGATTTTACGCATCAACTCCTCAACCCGAAACTCAGGTCGACGCAAGAGGAATGGCCTGTCCAGTATGCCAGGAGAATGCATAAATTGTATCTACTCTAAGCACCAAGCTAGTTGAAGCAAGGTGTGATTTTGAAAGCACCTCCCTACTTAAGGAAGTGACCATCGAACAACAAGAAAAGAAAATACAGGAGCTTCTTCAAGAGTTAGAGGAGGTCGAGAGCAGGAAGGACAATGAGATAAGTGAAAGGGATGATATAATTCTTTGAAAAGAAGCATTAATCATGAAAGGACAGTTTAATCTGGAGCTTCAACTCGATTTACAATCCCGGGATGTAGAGGGGTTACAATCACATGATCTATACAATTTGTACATGACCTTCACATACACTAGGCGGAAGGTTTGTGTGAGAAAGAAGGCTCTTGACGGTCTATCACCCCCTAACCGTAGAAGCCTCCCTCCTGCATGGTTTTCAAACATCCCTAAAAGAAGGAGAGTTGAAACTCAAATTGTCCCAATGAGGCTATTGAGTATCCTCGGTAGACCCTAATATCTCTCTGAGTCAAACATTGAAGCGGGGAGTTAGGCCGGAGATAAAAAAGAAATCAATTGCGAGAGGTGAACCCGAAATATCGAATCTGCGCACACAAGTCTCCACGGACAAACAACCAACACTCGTGAAGTCAGCGAGAGGATATTGGAGGTGAGCATAAGTTATCTGTCTATCCTATTTTTCAGACAAAATATTTACACAAACAGTTTTATTTTGTATACAAGAAGCTTATAAAGAATTCAGTAAGATGGATCCAAAGCGTCGAGTGTTTATTGAAACTAAAAAAATAGAGTAAGACACTCTTATATTCTTGTATATACCTTTCATCTTATGTTTTGAGAGTTGCTAATAACCCTTTCCTTGCGTAGTGTGGCGATGTCGGGACGATGTGGAAGCGATGTTATTAACTTATACATGGACTCTTTCCTTACAATATTTGATTGGAATGTTTTGACACATGGGGATTGCATAAGCGCGTATTTTTCATCTTAATGATCGGTAGGTGATAAGGCGTACTATAACTCAATATTCTGTGGGGCTGGATTCTCGGTAAGTTTTTGGCCCTTTTGCAAGGAATTGTAAACTTTACGGCTTCGGTGTTTTGACATATTTTTTTATACACGAGATATGTTTAATATTATGTACGCCCAAGCATTCGAGCAAACTTTTAAAACCCCAGGCAATCCAATCAGATACATATTTTGTCCAATAATCCGTGACGAGCACTGCCACCTACTAGTGGCCGACTTGGAAAATTCAGAGTTCATCCACTACAACTCCTTGTCCGTCAGGAAGGCTTACACTACTCAATTTGAACAAACAGTAAACATTAGATTAGATTTCAGTTAAATAAACTGTTTGTGTATGGAGGATTCATAGCATTTATTTGGGTCCCAGGTTGAATTCTTTAAAAAGATCCACCCTTCGTATTATGATAACTGGCATCCTGGCCTGGTTGAAAAATTTTGTAATGCAAACTTTTCCGTGCGTCGAGTCCAGGGTCCCAGACAAAGCTCTTCGTAAGACATCTAATAATCTTTGTAAATATCATATTTTATAAGCTAGCAATGGACTAATAATTTTTAATTTTTTACAGCTATGATTGCGCATTTTTTATAATACGATACATTGAGAGCCTACTATTTGGGTACCCTAAAAGATTCAGACAGCAGGATATGAGCTTGATTCGTGGTGGGGAATAGAATAATCTGTGACTCACAATTTTATTTGCAATTATGACTGTGTTGTATAGTGGGATATGTTGTAAGACTATACAGAGTTTTAGATTTGTAACTACACCAAGGTGCCTGCTTGTAAAAGTCATTAGTCAGCTGCAAAAGTGTTTGCAATCTGTGTAGTATCTGTACAATTATGGAATATATATACTTTGTTAAATATTTCAACCACTTTGACTTTATGATTTTGTGATGGGATTTGTACGTGGTGCTGGGAATTAAATTTTCAGGACCACCGTGTTCCTGGGATTAAGATTTCCAGCACCACTTTATTTCTCGGCCAATTCGCAAATGGACGTGGTGCTGAGAATTATATTTCCAGGACCACTGTGTTCCTGGGATTTAAATTCTCAGCACCACAATTTTTCTCGGCCAGTTCGAAACTGTACGTGGTGCTGGGAATTCACTTACCAACACCACCGTGTTCCTGGGATTAAGATTCCCAGCACCACCTTATTTCTCGGCCAGTTCGCAAATGGACGTGGTGCTGGGAATAAAATTTCCAGGACCACTGTGTTCCTGAGATTTAATTCCCAGCACCACATTTTTTCTCGGCCAGTTCGAAACTGTACGTGGTGCTGGGAATTCACTTGCCAGCACCACCGTATTCCTGGGATTAAGATTCCCAACACCACCTTATTTCTCGGCCAGGTCCCAAATGGACGTGGTCCTGAGAATTAAATTTCGAGAACCACTGTGTTCCTGGGAATTAATTCTCAGCGCCACAATTTTTCTAGGCCAGTTCGAAACTGTACGTGGTGTTGGGAATTCACTTACCAGCACCACTGTATTCCTGAGATTAAAATTCCCAGCACCACCTTATTTCTCGGCCAGGTCACAAATGGACGTGGTCCTGGGAATTAAATTTCCAGGACCACTGTGTTCCTGGGAATTAATTCCCAGCACCATATTTTATCTCGGTCAGTTCGAAACTGTACGTGGTGCTGGGAATTCACTTACCAGCACCACCGTGTTCCTGGGATTAAGATTCCCAGCACCACCTTATTTCTCGGCCAGGTCACAAATGGACGTGGTCCTGGGAATTAAATTTCGAGGGCCACTGTGTTCCTGGGAATTAATTCCCAGCACCACATTTTCAGAAATCAGGCCCCGTGCCAAGTGGCACGAGGCCGAAACTGGGAGGTAGGAGGATCAGAAGGAAGTTTGCTCGACGCAACAACATGTGAAGCCGTTAGGCCTTTCAGTCGATGTAAAAAATTCAGAATTTGGACTCCTGTAGGTCCATCAATGAGTTTTGGTCAAAACTCATTGATGGCCCTAGTCACCTCAACTTCAGTCCAAACCAACTCCAGTGGCTTTGGGACTTGCCCCTTTGTGTATCGTGTCCAAAATTTTTGATTTTCAAGGCAGGATTAATTCTCAACACCACATTTTTTCTCGTCCAGTTCGAAATTGTACGTGGTGCTGGGAATTTACTTACGAGCACCACTGTGTTCCTGGGATTAAGATTCCCAGCACCACCTTATGTCTCTCGATTCGAAATGGGCGTGGTCTTTGGGAATTAAATTTCGAGACCGTGTTCTGAGAATTAATTCCCTCACCACATTTTCAATCGTGCCTCGTGCTGGCGCGGTAGAAACTGGGAGGTAGGAGGATCAAAAGGAAGTTTGCTCGACGCAACAACATGTGAAGTCGTTAGGTCTTTCAGTAGATGTAAAGATTTCGGAATTTGGACTCCTGTAGGTCCATCAATGGGTTTCGATCAAAACCCATTGATGGACCTAGTCACCTCAACTTCGGTCCAAACCAATTCCAGTGGCTTTAGGACTTGACCTTCTGTGTATCGTGTCCAAAATTTATGATTTTCAAGGCAGGATTAGGTTTATACAGCCAATTTTCAGAAATCAATCCCGCGAGTGGCGGCACGCGTGCGGGAGGTAGGAGGATCAGAAGGAAGTTTGCTCGACGCAACAACATGTGAAGTCGTTAGGTCTTTCAGTCGATGTAAAGATTTCGGGATTTGGACTCCTGTAGGTCCATCAATGGGTTTCGGTCAAAACCCATTGATGGACCTAGTCACCGGTCAACTCCAGTGGCTTTGGGACTTGCCCCTCTGTCTATCGTGTCCAATTTCTGATTTTCAAGGCAGGATTAGGTTTACACAACCAATTTTAATCAATCCGTGCGCGTGGCACGCGTAGTACGGGAGGTAGGAGGATCGGAAGGAAGTTTCCTCGACGCAACAACATGTGAAGCCGTTAGGTCTTTCAGTCGATGTAAAGAATTCAGAATTTGGACTCCTGTAGGTCCATCAATGGGTTTCGGTCAAAACCCATTAATGGCCCTAGTCACCTCAACTTCGGTCCAAACCAACTCCAGTGGCTTTGGGACTTGACCCTCTGTGTATCGCGTCCAAAATTTCTATTTTTCAAGGAAGGATTAGGTTTACACAGCCAATTTTCAGAAATCAATCCCCGTGCCAAGTGGCACGCGGTCGAAACTGGGAGGTAGGAGGATCAGAAGGAAGTTTCCTCGGCGCAACAACATGTGAAGCCGTTAGGTCTTTTAGTCGATGTAAAGAATTCGGAATTTGGACTCCTGTAGGTCCATCAATGGGTTTCGGTCAAAACCCATTGATGGCCCTAGTCACCTCAACTTCGGTCCAAACCAACTCCAGTGGCTTTGGGACTTGACCCTCTGTGTATCGTGTCCAAAATTTCTATTTTTCAAGGCAGGATTAGGTTTACACAGCCAATTTTCAAAAATCAATCCCCGTGCCAAGTGGCACGCGGCCGAAACTGGGAGGTAGGAGGATCAGAAGGAAGTTTTCTCGACGCAACAACATGTGAAGCCGTTAGGTCTTTCAGTCGATGTAAAGAATTCGGAATTTGGACTCCTGTAGGTCCATCAATGGGTTTCGATCAAAACTCATTGATGGCCCTAGTCACCTCAACTTCGGTCCAAACCAAATCCAGTGGCTTTGGGACTTGACCCTCTGTGTATTGTGTCCAAAATTTCTATTTTTCAATGCAGGATTAGGTTTACACAGCCATTTTTCAGAAATCAGGCCCCGTGCCAAGTTGCACGCGGCCGAAACTGGGAGGTAGGAGGATCAGAAGGAAGTTTCCTCGACGCAACAAATACGCTGAAGTCGCTAGGTCTTTCAATGATGTAAAGATTTCGACTGACTTCAGAGTCCATCAACGGGTTTCCTAAAACCCATTGATGGCCCTACACAGACCACCGTGTTTCGGGATTAAAATCACGACCACCTTATTTTCGGTTGTTCAAAGTGTACGCGTACGGGAATTGAAATCTCGTGACCACCGTGCGTTCCCGGCCATTTAATCAGACGTGGTCCCGAATCAAATCTCAGTGACCACCTTATTCCTAGCCATTTCGAACAGACGCGGGTCCCGAAATAAATTCTGTGACCACCGTGTTTCGGGATTATAATTACCAACACCACCGTATTCCTCGCCATTAAATCAGACGTGGTCTCGGGAATTAAAATCCCAGACCATTATGTTCTCGGATTTTAATTCCCAAAGACCACCTTATTTCTGCCCCGAACAGATTGCGGTGTGGGACTTTAATTCCCAAAGACCACCGTGTTCTGAGTTAAATTCTCAAAGACCATCAGATTCTCCACCGAAATTGTACGTGACTGGGAATTAAAATCCCAGACCATGAGTTCCTGATTTTAATTTGCACCACCTTATTTCCGGTCGTTGAAAATGTACGCGGTAATCGAATCAAATCCTGTGACCACTGTGTGTTCCCTGACCAGTTCTAAATTGTACATGGTCCCGAATCAAATCCTGTGACCACCGTGTGTTCCCCGCCGTTCTAAATCAGACGTGGTCCGAAATCAAATCCCACGACCACCTTATTCCTAAGCCATTTCGAATCAGACGCGGTCCCGAAATAAATTCTCGTGACCACCGTTTCGGATTATAATTACCAACACCACCGTATTCCTATGAATCAGACGTGGTCTCGAATTAAAATCCCAGACCATCGTGTTCTCGGGATTTTAATTCTCGACCACCTTATTTCTCGGCCGCTAATCGTATGCGTGGTCTGGGACTTTATTTCCCAAAGACCACCGCGTGTTCTGGGAGTTAAATTCTCGCACCACCATATTCCCGGCCAATTCGAACAGCGTGGTCTCGAATTAAAATCCTGTGACTATTAGTTCCCGGGATTTTAATTCCCAAAGACCACCTTATTTCTCGCCTCAATTGTACATGGTGTTGACTTTAATTCCACCACCACTGTGTTCTTAAATTCCCAAAGCACCACCGTATTTCTCCACAGATTCAAATTGTACGTGGTGCTGTGAAGTATTCAACAATATATTATATAACATTTATTAAAGCTCAAAGACAAACAATAAACATATTTACAGTCACTGTTGATCTATGGAAAGCAGTATCATTTACAAATTAGCAAAATTCATTAATTACAACAATGGTCATCATACGCCACAGAACTTTTCTAAAATTACATCGGAAGAACTCATCCCTTAAAATTGAGACAGACATCTATTCTCGAATTTGGTCATGTCCGCTTGTTCAAGTTCATCTTCTCACCATAAAGCGTACATCTCATGTATCAGATCACAAAGAAGGTACAATCATCATTGTAAACATGCAAAGAAAAATTTTATATTTCAATTCAAAAGTATAATTTTCACGTTCAGTATTTTCCTTTTAGTACCTTGCCACTTGTCGGGGACAATCAGTTGTAACAGAAACCCAGCTGTCGATGGGGTAATAGGTTTGTAAACATGGATGAATTGCTGCAAGCTTCTTAGGTGAATATCCTTTAAATTGGGATACCTATAATTACACGATGACTAAGTTAACATAACTATTCATTAACAGATAACTAAGTTAAATTGATGGAATATCCATATTTAAAATATTTAACTACTCACCACTGCTTCAAAATCAGCTTTTGATCTTCCACCATATGAAATGGAGTTGTAATGATTGAAACTCATTGCTTTTGTGTCGATACACAACAGGTGAAAGTGAGTTTGATCAGTATTTAGAGGTATAAAAATATATCTAACCTCTCCATCATTCATGTCCGTGTTTATGATTTGTGTTGTGGCAGTCTTCCACGATAATCTTAATGCTGACTGAAATTGTGTGTAGAGGAAAAAATATTTAAACAGTTAGTATAACATCAAATGTCGTGAAAATACAAGATAATTTAACTCCCTTACAATGAACAGGGATGAGCAATACGCAGACTTGTTATATGACCTACATGAAGAGGAGACCCCCCTAAAAAGAATTGAGCAAAATGTATCGATAACCTCCCCATCTGTGAAAACAGATCCATTAACTCCAGAGTATAAAGAATTCAGAGTTAATGAAAAAGGACCTTCCTCCCAAACATAACCTGTTATCGGCCTACAAAAAAATTTAATCGTAAATAAATATTTGCACTTTATAATATTGTAATAAAATTTTTGAATGTAATGGTGGATGTAACTACCATACTTTATTTTTTCTAAACTTTTTAGCAAGTAGGTCACATCAGCATCTTGTTTCTGGTTCTTTGCCGTCTTACAATTTTTCTTGACATACTATAATACAAAAATAATATTAGTTATTTAAATAAAATAACACAAACTAATTTTGGGAAGTATTCTAACTAACCGTAATGACTTCCATTCTCATTTGGTTGAGTTTATCAATTATTGCTTCATCCCTGTCAAGATCTTTTTCATCTTCTTCTAAAATACAGATAGTATCCCTCGCTTGCAATTCATCCATACCAATTTTTTGTTTGCCTTTCTTGTCAAACACTTCTGTTTCTTTTACAGTTTTATCAGGTTGCCCTTCTAATAACTCTACATCAGAAATTTCTGTCTTTTTTCTTTTGCTTTGAGATACCAATTTTGCCTACAGTGGACTATCAACGGGAGTATCCCTATAATCATAGCGGGTTCTATCTCGCCGTCTTGTTCTGTTGGAAATTGGTTCCGGTTGAGGTTGAGGATCAACTTCGGGCTTATTTGGTTCAGCCTCCATACATTCTCTTTCTATAATTTCCATTAGTTCTTTTACTCTTTCAGTTAGTGTCATGTTTTCCATTCTTAACTCTTTGAGTTGTCTCTGATAAACTAAACACTCATGGCATTCACTAGCTGGGTATTTTTCTTGTATAGTTTGTGATGATGATGTCTCTATTGGATGAGGAGTATTTTCAATATAATAGTCAACCTTATCAAACAATATATTTTTACTACGGGTACATACTAGATCAACAATGACCTATTAAAAAATCAACAATTATTTAGATAACGAAAATGAAAAAAAGCTAAGTTGTGGTCTACATTTACTGCTCAGGAGACTTGCTCCAATAAATTCCTGACCTTGCTAATATGTGAAGGAGTTGCCCTCCACTTATTTATTCGTGGGCCTTCGGTATTGTATAGTCTCTGGATTGGGACATGTTCCAGAAACCAAGTCTGCTCATATCGAAAGTGTTACATACTTACGTAAATATAAAAGAAAAAATTATTTAGTAAAGAAAGGCTGAAATCCCTTTAGGTAAGGAATTGCCTCTTCTCACAGAATCAGATTAGTATATGAACATATATCTCCAATAGTAGGCAATTGTGGAGCCATAAATTGATGGATGGCTTCAACCCAATTGAAACTACCTATATTGTCAAAATCATCTACAATATCTACAAGATCTATGGGGACCTTATATGTAGTAGTACAGAACAACACACAAGCAAATATATACAATACATACAACTTACAAAATACCAAAAGATCTTCATCTACTTCTACTCTAGTAGAAAAGGTTTTAAGCAAAAACTCTAACCTCGATCTAGTTGGTTCTTTTTTGGAGAATTGAGAATTTAAAAGAGCACCTGATGCATTAGTTGAATTCATAGGAACATAAGCCCCTCTATCTGCAATACCGAACAAAAGGGACACATCTCTTCTGGTGAAAGCAACTGGCACAGTTGAAAACTTAAAGCTTTGACTTGTCGAATCCCAACTTTGAAATATATTGACCAATATGCCACGGATTTATGGAATGTCTTGTATATTCAAAAAAACAGCAAATGAGGTTTGTTTAATGATCTCTCTGTGCCTTTCATGTAAACAAACTGACGGACGTTGCTTTCCTTTAGCACTTGGACCTCCAAAAAATTCAATAAAGTGGCCTAAAACGCTGGTCCATCAGCTTTTCAAGACACTCATTATTTCCCTATCAATTTGAAAATACAAAATTTATTCCTTCATTTTGTCATTGTAAAAAACAAATTTCAGATTCGGCAATTCTTTGCAATAATGCTGTTAAAAAAACTTTAGGACTCTATTTATCTAATTCATATACAGATTGAAGAGATCGTCCATTTGTATTTTAATGTTTGAAACCATTCCAAAACCATAACGAAAAAAACATTTTAAACATATGACATACTTCATATTGGACTAAAGCAAGGAATGCGACACATACCTTGGCTGGTGAAGGAGAGGTTGAACCGGATGCTTGACTCATTCTGCAACACAGAATGGTAGAAAAAAAACCAATGAGATGTACGCCTTTCAACGGAAACCCTAAAACCGAGTAAGAAATGGGTAAAACTCTAGTTAAATGAGAGGACGACACCATATTACCTCGAAGCATCTCGACGAAATTCCAAGAACTCGGAAGCTAACGGAATGAAGCTGGAGGAAAAATGGAGTCTAAGTTTTTCCAAGTTTTTGTGCGCTCGAAGATTTCCCGGAAGCTAAAGACACGAAGACGCTAATGTGGTGACTTATTTGGACGGGACATTTCGATGGCTCGGGATTTGGAAATGTGGCTCAGATGCATGCGGGATCTCTGCATTAAAAACGTTGTTTGGCGGGAGGGATATTTTGGGAATTATGTGCGCGCTTTGGTAATTCTGAAAGTATAGTGCGCGTTTTGGGCATTTTGAAACTTTAGCAGCTGTGTTTGGTAAATTGCTCAACAATAAATGTCAGTACGTTGGTAAGTACGATATAGAATTTATACAAAGAGAATTTGATCTTTTGTGTCAATTGGCTATTTAATGTCCATGTCGGATCACGTTCTCCATCGTATTTGTTAACGTACTAAGATCAATGATCATTTGTGATTTACTCTATTTCATATTTGTGGGGCCGAGATGAGGGACTACTAGGTTGATGGTTCTAATATTTTACACAAATAAAAAATATGGTAACTCTATATGTGCATGGTACAATGGTAAAATATTTAGTATGTATTTGGTTCAAAAAATTTATTCATAAATTTGATTATTTACATGCGATTATATTATTTCATCTTGATTTTTAAATAATGGATGATGTCTGTCGTGTCAGAAAAAGAGATATATTATTCAGAGTTTAACTTATAAGTGTAAATATTTTATTGATTCCGAAATTAATAAAGAGTAATATAGTCAATTCTTTAGAATTTTCAAAAGTCTATGGCATGAATGAACACTCAATTAATATCATCAGTAAAATATTAAATTATATTATAAATTAAATTTTTTAAATAAATAAATTTTTATTCTATTATTTAAAATTAATCAAATGATATATTATATTTTATTCCTTGTAATTTTGATTATATACTTATTTGTTAATTATATAATTAAAGTTATGTATGATATCAATAAAATATTAAATTAGATTATAAATTAAAATTTTTAAATAAATAAATTTTTATCGTATTATTTAAAATTGAATCAAATGATATATTATATTTTATTCTTTATAATTTTGATTATATGTTTATTTGTTAATTACATCATTAGGGTGCGTTTGATTCTAATAATCATACATAATCTTGATTATTTGATTACCAGGGAATAAAACATAATCTTGGAATAAAGTATAACCTTTGATAAAAATCTTATTTGCTTGAAGGTTTTAATATATAACTTAGTTTAACATTTTACTAAATTATCCTTTGTCTTTTGCTCAATCAATTCGACGACAACGACGGAAATATTAATGATCGATCGGCGATGATGGCAACGACGATCGACCAGCGGCGATAACGATGGGCGATCGATCGATGGCGGCGGCCGATCAGCCGACGATCACGGCGGTGCGATCGTCGCAGCGGCGAGTGGCGGCGACCGATCCGGCGACGGGCGATCGAGGCGGCGCGATAAGCGATAAGCGGGCCGAGGCGGTGGCGAGCGACCGCTGCAGCGGCGACCGACGACGATGGCGACGGGCGACGGCGGTGGCTGGCGACGGCGATGGGCGGACGACGGCGACGACGACGATGGTCGCGGTGGTCGATGACGGCGGCGGCGCGGCGACGACGGCGGCGGCGACCGACGACGGCGACGGCGGATCGACGACGGCGGCGGCGACGACGAAGGGCGGCGACCGACGACGGCGACGACGGCGACGGCGGCAGCGACGCGCGACGGCGATGGCGCAGAGCGACGGGCATCGACCGACGATGGGCGACAAATCGATTGAGTTTTGATAAATTGACATTTAATATATTGCTAGGGGTAATATTGGAAAAAAATTTCCTTAACCCCGGGAATCAACAAAAACCTTGGTTCTCCAAGGTTTTCCTATTCCCCAAAAAGGTTTTTGTTCATAACCAGGTAATGAACAATTGCCAGATAATTGTTCATAACCTAAACCAAACAAGGTTTTTGTTGATAACCTAACAAGGCTATCAACAAAAACCCTCAACTAAGGGTGTGTTTGATTTAAGTAATCATACATAATCTTAGTTATGTGATTACCAGAGAATAAAATATAACCTTGGAATAAAGTATAACCTTTGATAAAAACTTTGTTTGGTTGGAGGTTTTAATATATAACTTAGTTGAACATTTTACTAAATTATCCTTTATCTTTTGCTAAATCGGCGATTAACGATGGGCGACCAATTAATCGGCGACGGCGATTGTGGCGATTGGTCGGGCGATGGTCGCTGGTCGGCGACGGCGACGGTCCTATCGGGCGATGTAATTACCACATGCATGAGGGTGACGTGGTGATCATGACAACAATGTGGCGACGATGGGAGGTATATGACGGCGACGGAAGTACATCGACGGACGAACGACCGACGACGGCGATGGATCCGACGACGACGGGCGCATTTGACCGATGATTTGTGCGAAGGATCGCGATGGTCGACGATCGAGGGTCGATCGGGCGACGATCGACGACGAGTGACAAATCAATTGAGTTTTGACAAATTGACATTTAATATATTGCTAGGGATAATATTGGGAAAAAATTTCTTTAACCCCGGGAATCAACAAAAACCTTAGGGGGTATTTGGTTACCCCATTTTCTCATTTTTGATTTCCGAAAAATAAAAAAACCTGTTTGGTATCTATTTTCCGTTTCCGTTTTCTAGAAAATGAGATGTCATTCTCTGAAAAATTGGAAAAATTGTTTTTTGAAAAGGTGAAAATGCGCTCTCTTTCTTCTCATCTCACCGCGTGCCCTACTCCCCATCGCGATTCTCACCATGTTCCTTTCCCTCTCCCGATCGCGATTCTCACCGCGTTCCTGCCGTTCCCGTAGCCCTCTTCCCCCGTCGCCTCTTCCCTCACCGCGTGCCCTACTCCCCATCGCGATTCTCACTGCTTTAATTTCCTATTCCCGATCGCAATTCTCATCGCGTTCCCTGCCTACTCCCACCGCTTCCCCTGCTCCTTCTGATCGCGATTCTCACCGCATTCCTTGCCCTACTCCCAATCGCGTTCCTGCCGTTCCCGTAGCCCTCTTCCCACGCCGCCTCTTCCCCCGTCGCGTTCCTGTCGTTCCCGTAGCCCTCTTCTACCACCCCCTTCGCCTAAGCTCCTTGCGTTGGTCGTCGTCACTGCCAATCACCAGGACCACCTACCACTCAACTCCGACCACCTCGATATGCGCTTGGCTACCACCGCGACTCCACTGTCTCTATGCCTCGCAACCCATTACACTACAGTCGCGTGACACCTCGCCGCCGTTTCCTCGTCACTGCAAGCACTCCAGCCTCACCACCTCTTTCCTCACTGCTGCAGGCACTCTAGCCTCACCACCAACAGGTCAGTCCCTTGCGTCGCCAATAGTAACGCTGACTGCCTACCTCCTGTGCGACGCACGACTTGAATAGGGTAAGCATTTATTTGGATTAATGTTGATTTTTGATGTAATTTTAGCAATAAATGTTGATTTGTTAGATCATTATGGTAGGATATGGGATGACATTATCCTAATATCTAATTTCAAAAATATTTATGAGCTTAATTGATTAGTTGATTGTTGCAATTTATATTGTTTGGATTGTTAGATCATTATGGTAGGGCATAATCCCAATATCGAAGTGGAGAAATATGAATGGTCAAAGACTAATGTTGTCATATTTATCGAGATCATTTATGAAAAAGTGAAGCAAAATAAACTACAAACATCTACCTTTAGTAATACGATTTGGGAGGAGATTAACAAAGAAGTATTTCAAGCTGCGAACACGAATTATCGTGTAGAGAGGCTCAAAGGTAAATGGAATCGTCTACGCACCAAGTATCGACTTTATGCTGCATTGCTTACTCATACTGGTGTGACAATGGATCCAGACACTGGTAAAGTGAATGCTCCAAAGGAAGTGTGGGTTGAATTTTATATGGTAAATGTTTTATCCATTTAAATATATATTTTTATTGTATGTTAGTGTATAATAAAATCACATTTTCCTAATCAATGATACAGAAAAATAAAAAGGAGTACAAGACAATACGAAAGGAAGGTTGTGATAATCTCCACATTCTTAATGAAGTTTTCGGTGGGACAACTGCAATAGGTGATATGCACAGAGCTTCTACTCAATTACCTCCCACATTCGATGAAGAGAGAGAACTTGAAGAAGCATTCATTAATAGAGGTGTTAATTCATATGTTGAAGTCGTTGATGACGAGCATGAGGATGTTAGAGGGGAACCTAATAGTCGGTGACGTTGTAGTGCAGAATCATCCAATATTAGTCGACGTAAAGATCCTAAAGTTGCAAAAATTGCAAAATATGAGGTTTGTATAGACAAGTGGAGTAATACCTTGCAACAGTTGAGTGGAGAATCAATTGCTAAGCAAAAATACATGGAGTTAAGGGCTGCTAAGTTAGAATGCGAACAAGATATATCCTACTCTTCTGGAACTAGTGTGCCCAATGATCCTTACTCTATAGATATGTGCATGCAGATTTTAAATGGGATGGATAATTTATCTACTCAAGCGTACACAAAAGCTATAGAAGTTTTCCTTAAACCTGGTCTGCGTGAAATTTTCATAAAAATTCCATCAAATAGGAGTGTTGGATGGTTGGAGTGCCTTAATCTTGATCACATGTAGGATCATATATTGCCAAGTTGACGGGGATTACTTTTAATTATTACCTAGCTAAAGACTATGTAATGTTAATGGAGTTTGTTTGATCTTGTAGCTTGAATATTTAAGACTCTTTTAATATTTCTGAATATAATGTTGAAGACTATGTTGAGTTTTTAAATTTCATTTTCATTTATTGGTTTGAGATGAATATATCTTTAATTTTATGTATGTGTGTATTGATTTTAATATTGGTTTGTTGTAGATCATGTCAAGTTCTGATGATGAATCTGACGAATTAGGGCCAAATATCAATTTGCTTATAGTTTTGGGTCTCGCAAATGATTTTTTTCATGATATGATGACTGAATTTCCGGGATATATTGATCGAATGTCGTGTCGGACTTCATCTCTTACCGGGAGAATGTACATACAAGAAATACTTGATGGGCACCCCCAAGTGTGCTTTGACAATTTTCGTATGTCAAAATATGTGTTTGTGAATTTTTGTAGAACATTAAAAGAAACGAAGCTAGTGAAAGATGGAGGGAAAGTTACAGTTGAGGAAGGCGTTGCTATGTTCTTACTAATCATCGGGCACAACACACGACATCGAATATGTGCAGATCAATTTCAGCATTCAGTCTACACTAGCAGCAAGTGGTACGGTTCAAATGAGTTCTACGAGCTGTTTGTATATTGGGCACATATATTATTCGACCATATGAATACAATGGTGTCCATCCTCACATATTGAACAATCCAAAGTGGTTTCCGCATTTTAAGGTACATATTGTATCCTAATGTGTCTAGTTACATTAACAACATATTGTTACTAACACATTATGCATTTTTAGAATTGTCTTGGAGCTATCGATGGGACTCACGTGTCGGCATGGGCATCGACATCAATTCAGACATCATTTCGTGGTAGAAAGGTTATTGTTACACAAAATGTGACACTTACATGTGACTTTGATATGCTTTTCACATTTGTGTATACTGGCTGGGAGGGGATAGCAAATGATTCTAGGGTGTTCATAGACGCATTAACAAGACATGAAAATAATTTTCCTAAACCTCGCGGTGGTAAGTAACAGATAAAACTCTCTATATATATTCATTTATGTTGGTGTATTACATCATTAATATGGAAAAACTATCATAGATCAATTTTATCTTGTTGATTCTGGTTACCCAAACATGCCGAGGTTTCTCGCTCCGTATCGAGGTCACCGCTATCACTTGAGAGATTATCGAGGGCAAGGCAGACCAAGAGGGAAGGAAGAGTGATTCAATTATAGACACAGTATATGTCGTAATATTATAGAGCGGTGCATTGGGGTGCTAAAAGCAAGGTTTCAAATTTTAAAAGATATGTCAAACTATCCAATTACTAGGCAAAGATTAATTCCGGTTGCATGTTGTATGGTGCATAATTTCATACGTCGACATCATGCAATGAATAATTTGTTTATGGAATACTCTTCTGATGATATGATTATGTCTGGAGTTGAAGGAGATTTTGGTGATCAAGAGCCGATTCCAATTGATCTCAGCCAAACAGCTCAGATGGGACATGTACGTGATGAAATTGAAAGTCACATGTGGAATGATTATGTGGAACATCATCCATAATTAGTTTTGTAGTTATGTTTAATATATATGAACATGTGAAATTAAAAACAATATGTTAAGTCATATGTATTAATATATTAACTATTTTGCTTATAATTTTTCTCCAAAGTGTAAATTTTGGATTAACTATGTGTATTTTTGTCTATTAATGTAATATATCAGTTCTAAATAACATATTTTGAGGAGACATTGTAAATAGTATAAATGGTTAAAAGATGGAACATGTACTCTCTAATAATGCAGTTACATCCATAGAGTAAAACTCTTGTCTTTTTGTTAGTAATCAGTTTCCTATCTTCCTCTTCTTCTCCATTGGAAATGCAAACCATGACTATTGTTGCATTGGAACCAAGTCTAGGTTACATTTTGTTTCTTAGATTTATTTTTGCATCCTTGTTTTTTAATATGGTTACATGAACAATTCAAGGTTACAGGAACATTCATTAGAGTAAATCTGCTGTTTAATACGGTATTTGATTCATTCTGGTGTATAAATTCTTTTTCATCTGAATAACAAAGTGGAGAAATATTGCAAAAGTGAAAAATGTTACCTCTGATTTTTTTTATATGCAGGTCAGCTCAAATAGTCCTTCGACTGTCTGGAAACAACCTTCTTATGGTAGCTCAGGTAGTTTCTTTGATATAGTCATGCATGGTGTGGATAATCTACTAGGTACCAAACTTTTGGTGATCTTTTCTTGTAAAGCTTATCAGTGACTACCTCACAAAATATTTCTCTGTTGGACGCTATCTGATTCATTATGGTGTATAAGTTCTTCAGCTGAACAATGCAGCAGGTGGCACCCAAGTGGAGAAATAGTGGAACGGGCAAAATGCAACCTCTGAAGCTCTCGGAGATGCAGGTTTGATTTGTTTTTGTAATTTGTTTTGTTTAATGTACTCGCTTCATGAAGACTATCAAATCGATACCTGTTTTGCCTAATAATGTAGCAGGTTCATGTTCTTGTTCTTGTTCTTTTTTGCTTCATGTACTCGCTTCATGGATTAAAATTCTTACATTCATTCTCATGCAGTGAATTACATTCTACTGCTCGTCTTGCCTCGCCTCACCTCGCCGCACTGGTTTGCTCCTACTTTCCTTACTGATGCAAAGTTTTCTCCTATTTTCCTTGTGTTTTCATGAACCACTTGAGTAAACACAATTTATATCGACATAAGGACAAACTCTGAATAAGTTGTGTTTGAATTTATCTAATGGCAGGCGAATCAAAGAGAAGATTGTTTACTTTCATGAATCATGATTAATCAGGTATTCAAAATTATTAAACAAGATGAAAGGTTTTTAGAGTAGTGAATGCAGATACTTTTTCTTGGTTGTCTGCGCTTGAGGTTTTAAACGTGCTTATTTGAGGTTTCAATCTAATTATTGTTTCAATGCTTCCATGCAACGACGCAACAACTGGCAGCACTCTAGTGGCGTAGATGATGCGATTTGGAAGTCATGGTTCAATACTTATTCTTGATTCAACGGATATACATATTTATTAAACGACAAGAGTTGAAGAGGAAGTAGACACTGTAAACATTTTACAATCACCGATTGAAATTTTCTATAGATTTGGCCGTGTTTTGATTTTTCTTGTTCAGTCAATTGAGTTGGACTGGATTAGAGATTGATTTTTTATTAAATCTGTTGAACATTGTCCGATTCAATTTTAATGAAAATAATGCTCACTTTTTTAAATTTACACGGTTCATTTAATTGATTGACTGTGATTGACTTTCCTCTCAAATCTATGAAACTTGGATGAAAGGACCGTTAAGTTGACGGTTCCACCCTTTGTAAAGTTATAGACTTTTTTTTATATATTATTTTATTTTATTTTTTTCTCGTCTCTTAACGAATAACTATTGTATATTATTTTTTTATCGTATAAACTTAAAAAATAAAAATTAGACCGAAACAGAAAATTTATACCAAACGTATTTTCTAATTTCCTTTTCTAGAAAATGAAAATACAATATATCATACCAAACACATTTTCTATTTTCTAAAAAAAACACAGAAAATCAAAATCAAAATTAGAAAATGGAAAAAATTTCACGAACCAAACGCCTCTTTAGTCTTGTTGATAACCTAACAAGATTATCAATAAAAATTCTCAATCAAACGGACTCTAAATGCAAAGTGGTCTCATGAGAAAAGGATCAAGAATTTTTTTAGTTTTATTTTCTTTAAGTAAAAAAAAGTTTATTTTAAATGAGCTTCTGGAAAATGAAGGAGAGAGAACTATTAAAAATTAAACAAAAATAATTTTAAAAAAATAAATAAATACTTTTTTTAAAACAAAAAGATCTAATTTGAACTAGCAAAAGTGAATTCTATCATCAACATATAAATATTTTTTTTAAAATCTCAATATTTTCTTTCCTTTCCATAAAAGCTTTGAAAGTTTAATAATTACAGCCACTTATTGAGACTCCATTACGCTTTCAACATCATATCTTAGGAGATAACTTTTTAGATATTTAACGTATTTTAATATTAAAAAATCGGATAGATTGGGTAAGGATTATATCGCCTTCAACTGAAAGCAACTCAACATGACAAGATTAAAATAGAAAGGAAAAAAAAAGTTGAGAAAATGATATAAGAAAATGAGAAATATACATTAAAAAAAAACTTAAAGTTCAGAGGTGATGCGATAAATTTCCTAGATTACTTAGATTATTGAACATGCTTAATATTCGATAGTACCTTTAATTCCATTGACTTAATTCTTAGAAGGGTCTCACAATCAATACGCATGAAAAAATTATATCCGAATCGTTGACCAAAACAACGAAGATAAGGGTATAATTTCATAAAGATTAACCATCAATTTAGCAGTTATCTTCATCAATCTGTCCTACAGTCATTATGAGAGAGATAAATCATGGAAAGATCTTTAACCTTGACGCGATTGACCAGGTAGAGGAGAATCATTTGAATCTAGAGAGAGATTTTAGATTCTTCTTCGGAATCAACCTTGCTTATTTCGCAAGTGTCGCTCTGTCCCAATCAATGTGTCATTTCGTAGGGACGAAGTTAAGAGTATAATCCGCAAAAAGTTAGAATCCGTCAATCTAACGATCCTCACCTATCTGTCCCACGACCATTGTGAGGGAGATAAATCACGAAGGGTTCTATAAGTCTTGACGCGGTGACTAAGACACGTAAAAGTCATTTGAATCTAGGAAAAGATTTTAGACCTCCTTCGGAATCGATCCTTATCTTATCCGTAAACTCTGTTGTATCTTAGTCACCACGTCATCCCCGTGGGAATGAAGATAAGGGTATAATCTGCAAAAGGTTGGAATTCGTCAATCTAGCGGTCTCCATCGACTTGTCCCCCGACTATTGTGAGTGAGATAAATGATCACGAAGGATCCTATGAGCCTTGATGCGGTGGCTAAGACACGTGGAGGTTATCTGAATCCAAAAAAAGATTTTAGATATCCTCCAAAATCGATTCTTATTTTATCCGTAAACTCCGTTATATTTTAGTCATCGTCATCGTATCATTCCGTGGGAACGAAGATAAGGGTATAATGAACTTTGACCTGTTCAACCAATTAAAAAAATTATCCAATAATTATTTAAAATTATAATAAAATCTATCACGCCACCATATTACTATTAACAGCGACAGGCGCCAGCTGATCCTTGCTCCTCACGTCGCGTACCCGACTGCCTCTCTCGCTCGCCGATTACCGCCACGTGTCATGTCTCATCCCGTCCGTTCCCAGTTCCGTTGGCTGGCTGCACCTCTCCGTATCGTATCGTACGTACCCCAACCAACAGTCGCCACCTCAGCGGGTAAGAACGTGCGGATCGACATTCCTTGCTTCGATAAACGCGTGTTCAAATGCGGGCGGCGTCCTCAAGCTCCTCACCCTCCGAATCCATCCCTCGATCGATCGCTCGCTCGCTCCCATTTCTTCTCCCTTCCTCAGTCGCATCTCTATCTCCTCGTCCAACGTCGTATTTGACCATCCGTCTTCGATTCCTCGAGGATCTCCAGATTTGAAGTCCTCGCTCGCCCCCTGGGAAGTATCCCCTACGTTTGGCCTTCGGGGTGGGGAAACGAACGGGAGCCGGACGAATCGAGGTTCGCTCTTATCTTGTTTGAGTGTTTGATTCATCGCTGCTGGTCGCTCGCACTTGCTTAGTCGTTGAGTAAGAAACCTAACGAGCTTTACGGTGTTTGTTTCTTTTCGATGTGTTCGTGGGCTCGAATTGAGTTGGGAACTTTGGGGGAGATGGATAAACTTTTGAGCTTTGCCGTAGCTGTTTTTTGATTTTTGGATTGATGCTCGCGTGCAGGTTGGGTTGCTGCTGATATGGGAGGTGGCAATCGGCCAGAAACTGTGAATTTGGAGGTGTGCTTCAGGAGCCTTATGGTTGCCGGCGGCAGCCAAGAGAAGGTGGAGAGGTCAATGCAAGGTTGGAAAGACCTTCCTGTGGAGCTGCTGCTTCGAATCCTCTCGTTCGTGGGTGATGATCGCACTGTGGTTGTGGTTTGTGGTGTTTGCAAAGGGTGGAGAATTGCTCTGAGCCTGGGGGTTACAAATCTCTCGCTTGCATGGTACTGCAGTTTTTTTTTTTCATTATTTTTTCTCTATTTTGTTTGCTCCGAATTGCTGCTCTCTTCGGCTTCTTGTGCACACACATAAGAACAAATATATTTCGCTAGAGAAGTAGGTGTTGTTATCTTCTCAAATGAGATTCTTAGCTGGAAAAGGAGCCACCCCAAGCCTATGCATTGCTTTCTTTTTAAAGGACGGGGGAGAAAGCTCCCACTACAATACCATTTTGTAATAAAAATGCATGTGTTTCTTGGATCCTGCTCATTTGCCTTCTGCAATGATAATCACTTCAGAACGAATTATTGGAAAATCCACCCATCTCGACAGCATCATCCTTTCAAGTGATCCCTAGGAACATGTGGCACCCCAATTGATGAAGGTTTCGCCATAGCAAGCGGTGACTTTTCAACTATTGTTCCCTTCTTCAACTTCTTGTTGATAGAGAAGGGCCATGAGGTACTCAAACACGAAGGAGGCTAATGGAATGTTGGCGATTATGATGTTGTGGTTGATGCAGAAGTGTTTGGTCCCAATATCTCACTGATCGTGGAGACAATGTTTTATGTGATTACCCGGTGAATGCTCTGATGATGGCCATGCTCGTGCAAAATGACAACCTACTTGATTGATGAGGATGAAGGCAGCTACTACCACCAGGGTCATAAGAGTTTCGCTGAACAAGTAGCTGACATAGTATTCTTAGTACGATGCAACAAAAAGATTCTCTATTGTTTAAGCTACAATCAATCAGCTAAGCATAAATGGCAACAAAAAGAAACCAACATACCTGTTTGATCTGAAAAACTACAGGAGAGTATGTTGTCTTAGAAACTTCAGTATATATTAGTGCATGACACAGTTGAGGAGCTTAATGATCTTTGATATAGGTAAATATCCCATGAGCACAAGATACAAATAGTAAGATCCCATTAAGAGTAAGACAATGCACACTGAAGATTATGCCAAAACCTAATAATTTAATCTGAACAAAAAAAAACTAATAATTTAGCAATGAGATTTGATTTCCTATGTCCATGTGATAATAAAAGCCTACCTAGTATAATGTATTACAGTCGAAGGCGAGTAGACTATAGTGTGACCAAACAGAATCTTGTTTATTTCTTTTTTTGTTTCTTTTTCTTTTGTTTTTGAAGAACATATTAGAATCTTTGTTTTTCATCTTTGTGCATATTAGTGACATGGCCTTTTATAGAACACTAGCATGATAAGGGTGTGTATCATATGCAATATAGTCTGGGACACTTGTAGTTGTTGTAATGACAAAAGTGATTAGTTTTTTTCTAGATAGCATATGGTGGAAGCTCTCAAGCCCCCATTGTTTCACGAAGGTAGGTCGAACCCAAGACCTTAGCAACGAGGGCTTGTTGGTACCTTCGACAGAATTAAGAACTTAGGCATCATTTGGGGCAGTTTTTTTTTTAAAAAAAATCATTTTTAAAGATCCTGTTGCTTAGTTTGTTACTGTAAAAAACTCTCTGGTTTGTTTTTGTTTCTGGATGGTGCATATAATATATATATATATGGATGTATTTATTCATGTTTTCTCAAATAATTCGGGTGATCAAAACCATGGTTTCTACAAGTGCTGATTGGGTTTCTCTTGGTGGACAGCCCTCTGGGTTCCAATGATTAGTTGAGCCTTGGATCAAAATTCCTTGGCCTTTTGTAATAGACTTTAATTTGTTTTCCACTAGTTGGTTCTCTCTTAAATTACTCACCATTGGTTGAATTCATTGAGAAAATTTAGTCCATGTAAGACTATTATTTATAAAATTCAATTTTTCTGCTGTTGCAGGTGCAAAAATAACATGAACAATCTTGTGCAGTCACTTATCCCTAAGTTACCAAAGCTGCAAGTTCTATCGCTTCGGCAAAATTACAGACCTCAACTTGAGGACAATGCTGTCGAGACTATATCTAAGCACTGCCGTGAATTAAGGGATTTAGACCTTAGCAAAAGTCAGAAACTGACCGACTGTTCATTGTATGTGTTGGGCCATGGATGTCCCTACTTAACAAAACTCAACATAAGTGGATGTTCAGGTTTTACTGATACTTCCCTTGAATATCTGGCAAGATACTATAAAAATTTAAAATACTTGAATCTTTGTGGATGTGCAAAAGCTGCATCTGACCGAGCTCTACAGGTCGGTATCTTCATCTGTGTCTATCATATATAATTTCTTTAAAAAAATATTTTCCTCAAAGCTTCTAAATCCCCTCTGCAGGCTATTTCATGCAATTGCAATGGCTTACAGTCATTGAATCTCGGTTGGTGTGAGGGCGTCAGTGACAAGGGAGTTATCAGTTTGGCAGCAGGTTGCCCTGATCTCCAAGCTTTGGATTTGTGTGGTTGTGTCCTCATCACTGGTAAATTCGTCTGAATCCAACAGTCTGATAACTCTAGTCAAATTCATCTCGGGAGAATGAATTTCATGCATTCTAACACTAAGGAGCCTTGTACTGACAACAAAATGTCTATTGTTGATGAACTACTTGTTTCTTTACAGATGAGAGCGTGGTTGCATTAGCAAATGGTTGCCCTCGACTAAGGTCCCTCGGCCTGTACTACTGCCAAAACATCACCGACCGAGCCATGTACTCGCTGGCCAATAGTCTTGTGAGCAGCAAGCATGGACCATGGAAAATCAAAAAAGGCGGCCAGAGTGGGCTGATGAACCTCAATATCAGCCAGTGCACTGCCTTGACGCCGCCTGCTGTACAAGCCGTCTGCAACTCATTTCCAGAGCTGCATACTTGTCCCGAGAGGTATTCACTCATTATTAGTGGCTGCCTTAGTCTTACCTCTGTGCACTGTGCTTGTGCTGCCCAAGCTAACCGGGCCTGTCGATCTGCATTTCCAAATCACGCTTACTGAAAATTTATGAATATTTTAAATGCCAAGTTTCTGTACAAAGTAAATTGAAGGTGAAACATATTATCTGTAAATAAGAAAAATTCAGTGTGAGTTTTTGCATAGAATATACACATTGCTTTCACTTCTGTTGTGGATTCATTTTGCAATCCCAGAACCAGACGCAAATACTCGGAGCAAGTAGTCTGTTATTTCTTGTTTGAGTAGCAATTCACTACCCGTTATATAGTTTCCTACCCTCCAGTGTGTAAAAACGTAACTTTCTACTATCAATGAACTCTAGTTCTTATGTTGCTAGTTCTTGCTTTATTTGTTCGATAATATTACACAATAAAAATTGCGTACGGAATGAAATTCTTATAATTTTATCTTACTTGCTTGGTAAGAGACTGATTTCGTGGACTTGAACCCTCCAAATGTATTGCTAGAATGTCGACTAACTTAGGGGGGAAAATTGAAGTGGATCCCTCAAGTTATTTAATATAGCTGATTTCTTGCCCTCTAAAATTATGATGCATCTTGTGATTGATACTTAATATTTCATTAGAAATCAATAAAATAGAATCGATCATCTTTAAGATTAATCTTAAAGATTAATCAGATCAAATATTGCCCAAGGCTAGAGGGAAGTTGGATTAGCCATATTTGTATCGTTTTTTTTTTCTCGCATAAGAAACATTTAAACTTTTTAAACAGGACCATGACCATGACCATAAAATAAGATAACAGACGCGACAACCAACTTAAAAAAAAAAAAAAATCCTGCATTCCAGAACTCAATGTGCTGATTCATAACAGTAGTGTAAAACGGTGTAAACGAATATGCATCGTCATCAGCCACCCCATCCCATGCATTAGAGCAGAGAACCATGTGGCATTAGGACTGGAGCCAATTGTCAACAACAGCTGCTTGTGGTGGACGCAGCAGCTTCAGATGGCTTCTGCTTGAAGATATTCTGCTTAACATCTGCCGAACCCTCAGCACACAGACTAGGTGTGTCCAAGATCTGCATAAACAATGACAGACTCAGTTTGTGTCGTATCTTCTTTATGGACAAACAAAGACAAATCACATCCCAAAGCAAATAACTTAGAAAGAACAATGGTGTGCCATTGAGTAGTTCCGCCCTCTCTATTATGTCCTACATTGGAGATGCCTCAACTTGGAACGACATGTATGTGCTACCAGAAGAAGCAATAGTCTTTAACTCTTTATCAAAGGCGACAAATTTTCAAGTTTTAAGGAGATTTATCTGGGTTGGAGGTGAAAAAATTGATAACAATTGACATTGCAAAGCCTTGTAGGAGGTTGAGTTCCACTACAAACATCCATTTAAGTGATGAAAAAGGGAAAGAAAAAAACAAATTGTATTATCTTCTGCTCTATTTCATTTATGTTGGTTACTAACACAGAAGCAAGAGTAAGCAAGCAATGGCACTTTCTTATCAGTGCTTATTAAATGCATAAACTTATTTTTGCCCCTTTTCCATCGAATTTGTGCAGAATACAATAAGTGGATGCAATTAAATTCCTTTCCCTTTCTTTGTCCTCCCACTTTGATCCAACTCGAGGAAAAAAAGGTAAATAAACTTTCTTTTAACTCAAAATACCTTCATCCAATAACTTATAGATAAACAAGGATAATGCAACAAAAAAAAGAAAAAGAAAGAAAGTATATATTAGTTCTATTACTTGGTCACCCTATTCTTCACTATCACACAAGATTAGCAAAAATTAATCTGAAGGGAGGAATATACACAATCTTCTCCATCCTTTTACCAAGGCTTTTGCAAATTAGCAAGTATAGAAAATAGGGTGGAAGAAGATAAAAGATACTAATGATAGATGTGCAATTTTTCCACCACATTTCCTTTAGATGATGGAAATTATTTAGTTGTTCCTCATCTTTGTTTCTCTAGGAGAACACTACGAGGGTGAAAATTTATCTGCAAGGATGAAACATGCTTGGCCGCATAGCGAAGAATGAAACTATGCTCGTGTCAATTACTGAAACACCATAGCATCTTATAACCAAATATCTAACTTTAAGAACCATTCAAACCCCCACTCAAGCTGCATAGCAGTGACATTAGTTGCATATGGCACGTGGTTTGCATGTGCTAGAGGTGATAAATATTTTAGATATCAATATAAATCATTTTTAACTATTTTAATGTTTACTCAGCGTATGCCTCCACATACTCTATGAATTCAATCCACCGCATTGCTGCCTACATAGACTTTTCAAAACCTTGTGAGATTTTGCTGCCCCTTTCTTCCTCTCCACATCTTATCTTCCCTTCATTATTTTTTTTTATCTCCCATATTTTCTATCTAGTTAAGTAAACAAAGCCTTCGAAAAAGTGCCTTCTGTCCTTAACCTAAGTTTAAAAAAAAAAAGAAAACAACAAGTAGGAGAAACAGGCAATTAGAGATAATGATTGTTTTGAAGGGCACTTAGATGAGCCTTGAGTTTCATTGACTGCCCAGTGGGTGCATTGCTAAGATACAGCACTTGATTCAATTATTTTCTGCAAGTGCTAAAATTGATAATAGGAGTTAACAATGTGAACGATAAATTTGAAATGATATGGCTGCATGAATAGTAAGGGTGAAGTGACATATAACCTAAGTGCTCTGAAAGGTCATGCTGCTCAATAAAGAAATCTGCAAATAACTCTAATACTTAGCCAAGACAAACCTTCAAGACAAGCTCCTCAAAGCATTGTTCCACGTTAACACGGGTTTTTGCGCTACACTCTAAGAACAAACATCCATATTCTCTTGCAAATTCAATGCCTTCTTTCTTGGTTACAACTCTCTCACTTTCCTGCAAATTAAAAAAAAAAAGAAATCACTAACTAGCCAAAGAAATTTGAAAAAAAAAAAAACTGCAGTACATTTTCAATAATTTCAGAGTAAAATAAAATGATCGACGATGATCTCAATGGACAAACACAATTCCAGAGACATTAAAGCACAATCACCTTGTCGACCTTGTTCCCCACAAGCATCTTAATGCAATCCTGATTAGTTGAATATTGATCAATTTCCTTGGCCCATACATCAGCAAGATTGGTGAAGGTGTCCCTGCGTGTCACGTCATAAACTGAAAAATATTGGAAAAATGGAGCTTCAGAGAGATCATTTGATAAAAATAAAGCCATGAATGTTAATAACATGAACGAGAGACGACAAACAACAATGAATGAAAAATAGAAAATGTAGAAACATTACTAAATTGAGGGAAGAAATATTGTGGTCAATGAAATACAGTATAAGGACCTAATGGAGTCTTGTAACTTAGAACTATTACACCACATTCATCTAACTAATGTAAAACCTTAGAACTAAAATACCTAATGAACATAATATCTCTAACATTTCTCCAGTACCGTCTCTATCCAACTTATTAGACGAAATACAAAATGATCTCACAGACAAAATAGTAAAATGATACTACTGTAACGGCTTGAAGATGTGAGACTCTGAATTAATATTCAAAGAGTTGAGGCCTGGACCAAAGTTGATGACATCATCAGGAGAAATCTTCAAAAGATAAAGTTGGTCACAATATTTTGAAGATTTGCTACACTCTTCTCCTTAACTTCACCACAAACTAAAAATACCACAGGATCTTGAAATCTATGCGGATAGAATGACAACTTGAGAGAATTTTTAGGTAAATAAATAATCTACTCTAAGACTCTAAGAGAGAGGAATGCCAAGAGGTGAATAAGTTACCAATCATTTTACTTTGAGGAGAAGATGTTAAAACAAAATGGTAAAATTTGCACTGACTCCAAGACAGGAGTTTTGCTGGAAATGACGAACAATAAATCTTGTACATAAAATAAATGAGGATAAGGAAACAGAAACTAGCGATGGGCCAATATAAGACAAAGACAGGAGAAAATTTGAAGATTGTAAAGATAAATGCTTCATATTTGTCACATTCCTTCTTTACAATTGCCATCTCTCTCTCTAACATCAACTCCCTTTTATCTTAGAAAAACCCAAAACCAGACCTCTATGTTACAAAATGCCCAAATCTGATCCCTTTCTTTTTTTTTTTTTTGGAACTAAAATACCTTTCATGTTTCACCACAATCAAGATGTTTGGGTAAAAATAAAAAAGAATCATCCATTTAATTTTTATAAGCAAATATATTTTTTAGAAAAAAATAAATAAAATAATATTAATTAAGTTGTTTGCTGAAATAGTTTGACCGAGTAAAATTAGCTAAATTAAATAATCTTTCTTTTTTGTCTTTAAAGAAATAAACATCCATTTGAATCCAACATATTTTGGCTTCTTTTAATTTTTTTAAAAAATGAGAATGATATTCATTTTATGAAACTGAGGAACTGAAATAATTCAAAAAAAAATCAAATTTGAAAAAGAAGGCAAATGTTCATTCACTTTTATGAGTTACTTTTTAAAATTTAAACATGGACAAAATCAATCAACAAGAACAATAATCAAATTTTATCCCACTAGATGGGGAGCAAAATCAATCAATTAGATTTTATTTGTGAAATAGTGTGATAGACAAATTATAGATTTAAATTATTTTCTTGTTTTAAAAAGACAACTACCAACTAAATTAAAATAGATATATATGTTTAGTTTTACCTAAAGGCCCAGGGACTCAATAAGATCGTGCTGATACTCTGTGGTCTAGAACAAGTGTCTTTCCAGTTAATTTATTCCAAAAATGTCTTACCAAGAAAACTGCTCAGCATTTTTCCAGTGTAAATTATAAGACAAAATTACAAGGCTTAGTTAAAATATGTCAAGTAAAGTTTAGATATTTCAAGTAGTCGTTTGTTTTACAAATTGGTATTTCATAAAAAAATTCAACATGAAAAGCAAGGATCAAAAGATCCTGTCTCATGGAAACAGAACAAACACCATAAGCTTTATGTTGCCAACAAAGAAAGTCATGATTCCCACTAAAGAAGAGCTTTTTCATATCCTAGAGCATTATGTATGTTGAGCCAAAGACAAAACCAGAGAAATAAATTAAAGGGACAGTTCAGGGTGTGGAAAGTGGATGAATTCGTGCACCATTCGTATGACAGTACTGCTTGCATGAAAGGATCTATTATGTGAGACTTAACTTTTGTGTCCAAATATCTGTGTCCGCTCCTAGAAATCAGACATACTAATCTTGCATCATTCGTACCAATACAAGTGATTCAACTCATGCCAATGTCTAGATATATCTAAACCTAGCCTCATCTGAACACTGAAAGTATTGCACTTTAACGAATTGAAGGAATATACACCATGCAAGCATAAAACTCCAACAAAAAGATACATTGAAATACAAGTTTCCTTTACTGTAAAAAAAGCAGCATAGGATGGTGTCTAAGGAGAAAGAAAAGGTAAAACACTTCCTCCCAAGAGATTGTGGAGTCTGAGTTTGCTTATGGAGAAAAATATGTGTCCCTTTACCGCAAATATGTTTTTTGTTAAATTAACTAATATCTCTAACCTATTTTCTTAAGGACAGCAAAAAACAATTTTCTGTAAGAATGGATCGAAAATTTAAAGGGACTCATTTCATTACATGAACATCGCTAAATCCATTTTCTCTTCCCATCTCTCATCTCGAACGTGAAGACCTGGCTTCTCCCCCACTAATCATCAACCTAGATCAGCATCTGCAACATCCTCAACAACTTGCTCTTCACTAAGGCCACTATTGGTTGTTCTCTAGCCTTTGATGATTGTCTGTTGTGACTGGAAGATGTTGGCTTAAGGCACCTCTTCGCACAGTGTTGATTAAGTTCTGTTACCATAAGATGCCTTGTTTACTCACTAATTCCTTCTTTACTGGTATCAGCATATTCATATTTGGAGTCGACAAGACTATCTCTGTTGTAGCAATCATTCCCAGTTTAATTGGGGATGCTACTCAACAAATTTAAGGATCTAGAAAAGGGGAAGGAGGGTCTTCACCAAACCTTCTACAAACCAGAACATGAGGGTCTACTTCAAATTTAGTCAGTCAAGTGGATTAAGTGAGAGGTTTAGGTTTAAATACTAGCAGACCCAAAATCAAGTGGACAAAGTGAAAATTTCTCATCAGGCAAAGTTTAACTGCACTATCCCTCTAAGATAAATGGTACTGCACCCAAAGAAATAAGATAAAATAATATTATAGTTAAATTGGAAAGTGATTTTTTTTCTTACAAATCTGATGTAAAAGGATAATAGACTACAATTTTTACAGTATGACAAATGGCTCCATACCCATGATGATGCCTTGTGCTCCTCTGTAGTATGAACTTGTCAAAGTTCTAAACCTCTCCTGCCCAGCTGCAAAATAGAAAGTTTTAATTCTATTCACAAAAAATTACAGTACAGAACTTAATGAATTTCAAATTGACATGGAAATCTCAAAGACAGAGGTTCTAATTGTTGGAATAACTACTCCATGAAGATAGGCAGGATTATAAATGAGTCTATTCATTTATCTTATGGAGTTTAAAAAGGAGCTCAAGCTTGTTTATTAAAACTTTTATCAAGCTTGAGCCAACCTCAAGCTATTACTGAGCCCAATGTTTAAAAGGTCAATTCAATAGATGAAACTTAACATATTCTAGATAATTTGGAAATTTAAATTTGTAAGATACCAAAAAAAACACAAATTGTATCATATATATAGAGAGAGGTATCGTATCCTTTGCATATTTTGATATAAAGGGCAGTCAGGTGCACAAAGTTCCCGCCGATGCAGAGTTCTGGAGAAGAGTTAAATCACATCGAGTCTTTTGTATGCAGTCATATTCTATATTACAAGAGACTATTTTCACAACTCAAAATGGTGACCACCAAGTTACACAGTGGCAACTTTACTGTTGTGCTAAGGCTCTCCTTCATTCTTTATATATTTGGATAAAAAATAAAAGAAACACACCATGAAAGAGTCTTGGGCCAAGTCTGCAAACACAAGTTTTATTTAAACATATATTAACGAGCTAAGCATACTAACATCCAAGCTTGTATATTATATATTTTCCATACAAACGATCATAGCAAGCTAAGTCCTTGGATTATTCAAGAACATTTTATTCATTCACAGCCATAAGATAGCTATGCAGCAAAGAAAAATTGTTCTATTGGGAAATAGTAAAAAGTACAGGCTTTTACTTCAACTATATCACAGTTTTTCTCTTACTATATATTCATTATGTCATATGATTCAGATCAAAGGCATCATACATTCTGGATTAGGAAGTGAAGGAGCAACAATCTAGAGAGAGAGAGAGAGAGAGAGAGACTTACTAAGCTTCATAATTTCAAATTTGTAACGACAAAATTGCAAATTTTCCGCATTCATAAGACACTAGCAGCAAATAATACCTGTATCCCACATTGCAAGCTTAAGCTTCTTTCCACCCAATGTAACCATCTTTACTTTGAAGTCCACTCCTGTATAGAAAAATTGAAACTAATGAACAAAGTCTCAACGGAATAAACAATAATAAAAATTAGATCAACCTATGATCTATTCATTGAGAGGGGAAAAAAACCTTAATTTCTCTAAAAGAATCGTGATCAAGTAATTCTCCCAAGAAAGTGAAAGAAAGTACCAGAACCTAATTCAACTTAGTATTCGATAGTAATACGGCACCTATAGTGGGAGAAAGATCCTCGAAAGAGTCCGAAGTAAATCTAAGCAGAAGGCTGCTCTTTCCCACGCCCGAATCTCCGATCATCAACAACTTGAAGACGTAGTCGAACTCCGGTTGGCTCGAGGAAGACGAATCCATTGAATTTCAACCCTAAAGTCCTAGAAGATGACAAACAGGCTAGGGCGACCAATAAACAAAAGAAGGAGATGAAAATTTACTACAATATCGATGTACCTGGAGCAAGGAATTGAGTGGAAGCCGGAAGAAGACGGGAAGTTGTATCTGAAATGCTCGATCTGGAAGAAACGAGAGGGCGACGGGGCGTGATCGATCGATGGGAGAGGATAAAGAGAGAGAGAGCGAGAGAGTAGAATCGCGGTTGCTGGGCGGTGAGGAAAGCTAGCGACTCGACTATCGAGCGTCAACGTCAACGGCAGCGAAGCGGTGGATTATTAATTAGGAAAAAAAATTCAATAAATTCAGCAATTTATTACAAAGTTACATTTTACCCCCTTGGTTTAAATTATTTTCTATAATTTCATTTTTATTGGTAAATACTAAATATCCTATCTTTTGAGTGTGCCTTCATATTTATGTATTTTTTAAATGCTCTTCGATATTTAACAAATATACATTTTACCCCCTTTTTAAGTTGCAGGGCATTTTTTTTATAGCAAGAAACTATTTTCATGAAAGAGATTTTAAAAAGAAAAAGAAAAAAAAAAAGGGAAGATAGCCCTCTAAAATGTTCATATATAGTTGAAGAGCATGTGTAAATAATAAGAGTTTAGCTTGAATATTATAACTAATGCCTTGTTTACTCTAAAACTCAAATAAAAAAATATGAATTTATATGAGAGTCGAAGCGATTTTTTTATTATTTATTTATTATAAGAATAATTCGTACATAGATTATAATCCATTTGTGAATTGTTTTTTAGTCATTTTTCATGAGCTCGAAATCAGACAAAAAAGAAATGTTCATCCTTTCTTCTAAAAACTTCAACCAATCAATGTAAATTTGACTATAAATTATAAATTCTAGAAGGGTAAGTAATATCCTCATGAATTGGCGCAGATAACTGTATGAGTGTTTGTCATATGAGATTTTAGGATCAATTCTCAACCGATATAAAATATCTCATTGGATTTTTGATCTCTCTCATGCAAAGGTATAGTTCTCCGTGATTTACCACCTTTCAATATGTTAGAGGTCAGTCATAAGAGGTGTTTGGCATTAATGTTATAGAATAGTAAGTAATGAGTCCTCGGAGTTACGGTGCAATAGCGACAGGACTTCTAGTTTGGTTCCCAGGTACTCACGATTTGACCCCTAACTGCGACGAATTTATAAAATTTTCCTCTAAATAAAATGACAAACCATGGATACTGGAGTTGCTAAAGTTACCCGCACGATTACTCCCGATTTATCTCCCTCCTAAAAGTGTGGGGTAATGATAGGGAGGTCACTAAAGTAGCAATTCTATATTTTTAGAATAGTAAATAATGAGTCCCCATGACAAGATGACTAAATAGTTAGTACGAACAGTAGAATTATTCCAAAAAGCAAAAGTCAATTTCCAAGGACTGTAAAAATTTTCGAAATACATACCCTCCTACGATGAGAGACATCTGAATAAACACATCACCTTTTACCTCAAAAATAATAAATAATGAACTTCAGAATAGAACCTCTATCTTACATCTTATTGCAACCCTTGTAAACAAATTCCAAGCAATGGAAATTTCCCATTTTATATTCTCATTTGATCTTTTTCTAAAATAGTAAACTTAAATATCTTAGTTCTTTTATTTGTTTTAATTGTCATTAAACTTTTTACTATAGTCATCCAATTTTTCTTTAGTATTTGGGATTGACAAACTGTGGAAAATTACATAGTGAACCAAGAAGTTAGATATTTAAAAACTAAGGGTGGTTAAGTTTTATTACATTAGCATGGTAAATTTAATGGCATATATTATGACACAGAAATTTGAAGATACCGTTCGAAATTAAATAATTAATATGCCATCCATGCTCTACACATTTACTTAATTACATTTATATTTAAGTCATGTAAGTTATCATAAAGGATAGCTCACCAACTACCTAAACAATTAAAATATCAATATATAATAAATGCTAAAAATAAAATCCAAAATTACACCAACCGTAATCACATAATATGTTTCATAAGTCTTTGAGTTATGTGCTCCTCTTCCTCTAGTAATCCAAGCAACACAGAGACATGGGCTCCTTAGTCTATTGAGTTCCTCTCAAAGTCTCATTACTCGGTCTAGTCGTCTAGACCTCCGGTCATTGAGCTCGATAAGCTCTAAGTCGACGGCTCGATCTCATGAAATTACTCTTAAGCTTCAAGCCAACCACTTGGTCCAAGTCATTAACTCTCATGTCTATCGAGTTCCATAAGCTCAATTGCAGTCTCAGTCTCCAAGTTGAACTAGCATGACTAATATAACAATACCAACACCTCTCTAAACATACATTGTCAACACACCAAAATTAGGAATTTAATAATCCTAATTTTCTCAACTGAATTGCAAAATCAAGTGATCAGATTCAGAGTTATACTATATTATCAGCTACCATATACAACAAGAACAACTAACCTTTATCCGATTATGTACGAGCAACCATATGTTTCCCTCGAATTCTTCTTTGTCACAACCTCAAACCAGAGTGAGTTATTCAATTCTACATCTAGTTTGTCGGCGATTCCAAGGTTCTTACAAATGACCTTCGCCACCATACCTCAAAAGCCTTGCTCAAGTTTGGGCATTCAGTGCCATGCCTGGCAAAGCAGCTGAACCATTCCTCGAATAAAACCTGTTGTTGCTTCAGCGTCAGTGTAAGAATAACTTGGCCTAGACTTTCCTCCAATATCCTCATATCAAGCCCTTTTGAGCAGCGCTGCAACCAGCCGAAATCCAGTAGCATAGGTCTAAACCATGATCGGAGGATGCTGAATCTCATCCCAGTTGGACATTGGAATCTCCTCCTCACCAGTGCAATAAATACACTTGCCGATATCCGACTGAGTTCGTACCTCACCATAGGTGAAGCATTCTCATGTAAACTGATTAATTCCTCTTGGTTTGCCCATAAGCCCACAAAATCTTCTGCCATCTCCTTGTCTATTAGAATTTCGAGCAACCAATTAAGATTTTCAACTTGCCTGGAGACCCTTTCAATCAGAGGCTGTGTTTCTTTCCTGGTTATAGGTTGATCAATAGGATTCGAGTAGGCATCTTTGAAGAGATTCACCAGAGAATCTAAACAAGAAAGGGAAATATCATATAACCTCTCCTTGCTAAGCCCAATTGGGTTGTTTTGGTAAATTGAGCTCTCCGACAGGAGGCTACTAACTAAAGACCTCATCTCTTTTCTCGCATTACTGTTTGTTGCATTTGTGACGAACTGAATCAACCGTAGTGCAAGACCATCTGAGCAGTTACAATCTTGTGGATCTAATCGAGATAATACATCTCGGCACATTGCTTCATCAATTTTACACTTTGCGAACAACCTCAGCTTCTCTTCCTCTGCCTCAGTCCATGGAGCAGCCCCAATATAACTGAGACAGAACCTGATACCTCTTTCAAACCTAATGGTTGTACATACCTAATGGACAAGAAACAATTAGTTCAAAACCAAAAAGATAAGACAAGCATATAAAACAATCAACCAAAGTGTTTGTATGTGTATTAACAGAACTCCTGAACTCCACATTATCATAGTTTTCAATTTGACGTATTAATGTGCTCTTGGCATAGAGTACCAGATGTTATGTAATATACTAGTATCTATCCAGGTAGTTATCGCATGGAATGGTTTGTCAAATTTTGAGCAAAATTGTGAAATAGTTAAACGCTAACAAAGGTGTAGGAACATGGTCTTTAAGACGCAGCAATAAAGGTGGAAAGTCTCAAGCATCATCATAAATTGAAATGACAAATTACTTTTTAAGGTCTTTTAAGAAATTATTGTTGGTGCAATCGGCCCAGGTCACGATTGACCAGGACTCGAGTTTGGCTCGAGTGATGTTTTGATGTGTTTTGATGTTTCGACAAAAACATATGACAATGTAATTGTCATTTGGTAAAGTCCAAGTCTTGAGTACTTGGCATGGAAAGTCCAAGTGGGACACTTGGCATTGGGAAAAGTCCAAGCATGGGTCTTGGCAATGTAAAGTCCAACATGGGTTGGCAAGGGAAAGTCCAAGCATGGTCTTGGCATTTGAGAAGTCCAAGCATGGTCTTGGCATGGAAAGTCCAACATGGGTTGGCATTTGAAGTCCAAGGGGATTGATATTGGCGGCGTAAAGTCCAAGCGGTAGTCTTGGCAGCATAAGTCCAATGGTTGGCGGCGTAAAGTCCAAGCGGAGTCTTGGCGGCGTAAGTCCAATGTGCCTTGGCGGTGTAGACACCGTTAGCATGACATAGCCGACTGGCACCGAAGGCTAGCGCGATGGATGAACAAGTCATGGATGACTTGGAGGGATCCGAGGCGTGAGGTCAATGGAGGTGACTAGAAGGCTTAGGTCTAGGCTAAGGGTGGTCTAGCAAGTATGGGGAACCATACTTGAGTTAAAACCTCATGTTTGAGGTGTGCCCGGTCATCGGTGCCATGTGGCGATCGGACCGACCGTCAACTAGGGTTTATTGCGGGTTATAGCCTAGCAATGATTGCCATAGGTTGGCCGATCGATGGCTCGAGCGATCGATCGTCGATCGTCCGACCGGTGCTCGAGAATTCGCACGCGAGATGGAGTCGAGACTCGACTGGTCGAGTGAGGACTCCATCAGTCGACTGATGGTCACAATCAGTCGACTGATGGTAGTTCCGTTGGACTTATCCCACGTGGAACTAGCCGTTGTCTCACGACAACAGTGGCATCAGTCGACTGATGGTCTCGATCAGTTGACTGATCGACTTTTTCCAGCACAGGTTGAAGCTATATATGGAGCTCGTGGTGGAAGAAAAAGGTATGGTTCTTTGAAGCGATTTGGCGAGCGATTCTTTGCTGCGATTCAGGGTCTCCAAGTGCTACTCGATCAACCAAGTGATCAAGCATTCAAAGAGCATTTGTAAAGTGTTTCCTTTACTTGTATTGCTTTGTATTTCACTATATTGCTTGTATTCATTTGATTATTGTTGTAATCATATTGTACGAGGTTTCTCCACCTCCGGATTGTTCCGAGAAGGAGTTATTTGATAGTGGTGTGTGATTGGCATCGCTAGGGCTCATTTGAGCCCGATCCAGTGAGTAGGAACCGTGCGGTTCAACCACGTTATATACTCGTGTTAGCGTGTTGTGTTTTCATTATTGTTATTGTATTATCTATATTCCATTCTAACGAATTCGTGACACAAGCGATTGAATTCCATTGGACGCTAATCACCCCCTTCTAGCGTTACAAAGGTCCTAACAAGTGGTATCGAGCTGGTGGCTCTTCAACTGGCCTAACAACCGAGTCAAGAAGCTAGAGGGAAGACGATGGAGCTTCAAGAAAGATGGGCGGGGACATCAATACTCCACCGCCATACGACCGAGAAGATTTTCCGTGGAGATCAAGAATGGAGAAGTTCTTGATGAAGAACATGAGGATTGGTTCATCCTCGTTAAAAGCTTTGAACCCCTAGGGACAAGAAGGGAAAGGTCCTCAAATCAAAAAGTGGACCAAAGAACAACGCCAAAATCTCAAGACCGAAATTAAGGTAACAAAACTTTTAGAAGATTTAATTCCTAATGACGTTTTGTGAGCTAGGAGTACACATATGCCAAGGAGCTATGGAAGAAATTGGCAAGATTGATGAGGAGAGCTCGTCCTCGAGGTGAAAGTGAGGAATCGGAAGTTGAGATGGAGTCGACTTAGAATCGGAGCAAGAAGAAGTGGAAGAAGCATCCACTTCTAGGATTGAGGAGGAGAGACCATCCTCGATACCGAGCAACCTCAAGAAGAGCCTTCAACATCCGAGATGAAGAAGCTCAAAGTCCAACTCCTCTCCACCACCATTTAGAACTCAAACACCTCAATTGAAATAAAAATAATATAATTTGCTTTGAGTGTAGGGAGCAAGGACATTACAAGAGTAAGTGTCCTAAAAGATCAAAGCTCCACCGGCTCCAAAGGTCGAGGATCGGTCCCCAACGCCTAAAAGCAAGGAGCAAGTCGTTTGCTTGAATCTTGCGGGACATTCGAGTCGATGCCCCAAGGGGGAAGAAGAAGGGGCAAGAAGGAGCTACACAAGTAGTGGGGGAGCCTCCAAGGCGTAAAATTTGTTAATGCACCTTCAATTTCTAGGCAAAAGCATGCTTTTAATTCTCTTGCTATTGTACATGAAAAGCATGCTAGAACTAATAGACATATTTGCTTAGGTGCTAAGAGTGTTCACTTAGGAAATAGGAAGAAATTTGGGACTAATGTCCCTAAAAATATTTTACCTAAGGAAAGCATTAAGAAAATAGAGAACATCTAGGTTTTAATGCTAAGAAATCTAGACATATGCCTAGAAATAAAAATATCTCAAGAAAATGAAAAATCAACAATTGAGATATTAGAAAAGGAAAATCCAGTCTTGAGGTCAAGACTTGAAAAACTGGAAAAGACCCTTAAAATTATGCAAAATCAAATGCAAGGGTCAATTGGTCAAACTTTTAGGTCAAATAGTCAAAGTCAACAAGTAGGACCTAAGAGTCAAAAGTCAACCAAGGGCAAGAAAGGTTTGGGTCACAAACCTAAGCCTAAGGTGGCTTACCATAGTGTTTCATTTGACTATGAAACACTAACTAGGTCTAGGAAGACCAAGGTCAATAGGGAAGTCATCCCTAGAGTTGACCATGGTGTGTGCCTAGTGGCTAAGGTTTCTAGGAAACCTAGGGTGACCACTAAGAAGGTTCTGAGTCACTAGTCATCCTAGGTAAGACCCAAATGACCAAGGCTAACAAGCCTAGGAGGGTCATTAGGAAGGTATCTAGGGAGGTTATCCCTAAGGAATACCTAGTTAACCCTAGGAGCTCAAACCGGTTTTGGGTTCCTAAGAGCGTGTTTGATTCACGCTAAATGGGTTAGGGTGTGCCAACTTTAAATGGAAGGGTAGTTAACCTAACCATGGTAAAGGTGGCATTTTAGGTTATTTTCAAGGTTATGGTTGCCTTGGAAATACATTTAAGTCTTAATCCTAAAAGCTTTTAGGATGTGCCAATGTTACTTGAGAAGTTTGATAAAATGATCAAAATTGACACAATTTAGGTTTAGAGGTTAGTGTGCCATTTTAGGTTTTTGACACACTTGGGAGAAAAATAGAAATATGGCAAAATGAACTTAATCCCAACAAATGGCAACTAATATTAAAATTTAGGTATTGCTATACCTATATATTTTATATGTCATGCTTTGTTTGCCATATAACATGTCATGACATCATGTTTATTTTAATCATATAAAATGTCATGTTCATGTTTAGGATTTAAGGAGTAATGTCATGTGTTTTTAGATTTCATCTTATGCCATGACATCATGATTATGAGCATATGCCTATTTATATCATTTCAAATGCCATAATCATTCATGCATTTAAGTTAATTTGATTAAAATTGATTTAAGGACAATGGCATGACTTGGAGTCCCATTTATAAGGGAATCAAGTAGGGTTGCCTAGTAAAATGCATGAAACCCTAGTTTAGGGTGAACAAAACCCACATCTCACGTTGATTGACATGTATGTGTATTTATACACCTTAGATACATGTGAGATGCTAGGATATGAGTTGAGTTGAGATCGTAGTTTTGCATCTAGATGAACTAAAACTCATCTAATTTTAATGGTGGATCATTGGGAAAGCTTGTGTATGAGTCATATGCGTAGAGCAGGAATATGATCAAAATAAGATTTTGAAAACATTTTAAAATCATTTTGAAAAACCTCGTGAAGTCTATCTTTTGATAAAGAATCACCATTGATGAAGTTGATGAAGTAGAGGGCCAAAACATTGAAAATTTCAATGGTTTTGAACTTTGTGCCAATTTCACTATTTTATGGGTAAAATAATTTTCAAATATTTTTCACCCATCAGATATCGTAAGTATTATACATTTACGTGATTTTTCGATAAGCGTATAATTATTTATGATTTTGAAATTCATTTTCGATAATAAAATCGGATTTTGATCGATCGCCTTGGCCGATCGATCGGTGTACGGCAATGTGATCATTATCCGACAGAGTCGATCGAGGCTGATTTTTGGGTTGAGGTTTGTTTAACCCGATTTCAATATAGTTAAAGTCCCTAATCACTCCTAACCCTAGGATATGCTTTGGGAAGCATTATAAAGGGTGAAAATCCATTGGATATGGATTAGGAGAATTGTTTAGGGTTTGTATCAATGTTAAGGTGTTGGAAAGTTCAATATTGAATTTCTAACCTTAATTTTGATTGTTTAGAGTTCCTATTGGCTTAGGGACTCCCCAAGGACATTGTTGGTGCAATGGTCAAGGGGGAGCAAGCCTTTAGGGGGAGGTATCCATCTTGGGATGATGGATGTGTTTTTCTCCTTGAAAAGGAGAAGTTATGGGAATGTATCATCAATTGGGAAATTGATGAGTTTTTGATACCCAATTTGGAAATTGGGAGAGTGAATAGGATTGCCTCTCTTGAGTGATATGGGACTTATCACTAGGAAGATTGTAGGCATCCTAGGTATTTTTGAACCAAGGGGGAGATTGTAAGATCTCATTGGGACATGAGACATTGACCTCCTTGGAGAGATAACCTCTTTGCTATTTGTCAAAAAGGGGGAGAATGTTTGGGGGAGAACATTTGGGATAATTGGTAAAGGATTTGAGTTAGTATTCTAACTCAATTATTTGTTTGGTTTTGTCGCAAACATAAAAAGGGAGATTGGTGCATCGGCCCAGTCGCGACACTGTTGGCTCAGTGATGTTTTGATGTGTTTTGATGTTTAACATACGTATAATGTAATTGTCGTTTGGTAAAGTCCAAGTCTTGAGTACTTGGCGTGAAAGTCCAGTGGGACACTTCGTTGAAAAGTCCAAGCATGGGTCTTGGCAATGTAAAGTCCAACATGGGTTGGCAAGGGAAAGTCCAAGCATGGTCTTGGCATTTGAGAAGTCCAAGCATGGTCTTGGCATGGAAAGTCCAACATGGGTTGGCATTTGAAGTCCGAGGATTGATATTGGCGGCGTAAAGTCAGCGGTAGTCTTGGCAAGATAAGTCCAATGGTTGGCGGCGTAAAGTCACGAATGTTGGCGGCGTAAGTCCAATGTGCTTGGCGGTGTAGACACCGCAGATTAGCATGGCATAGCCGACTAAGCACCAAGGCTAAGCGATGGATGGAAACAAGTCGTGGATGACTTGGAGGGATCCGAGGAGGCGAGGTCATGGAGGTGACTAGAAGGCTTAGGTCTAGGCTAAGGGTGGTCTAGCAGTATGGGGAACCGTACTTGAGTTAAAACCTCGTGTTTGAGGTGTGCCCGGTCGGCCCGGTGCCATGTGGCGATCTGGACCAAGTCAACTAGGGTTTATGCGGGTTATAGCGATCAGCGCCATAGGTTGGCGATCGGTGATCGACGGCTCGAGCATGATCGATCGTCGATCGACCGGTGCTCGAGAATCGCGCGGAATGGAGTCGAGACTCGACTGGTCGAGTGAGGACTCCATCAGTCGACTGATGGTCACAATCAGTCGACTGATGATAGTTCCGTTGGACTTATCCAACGTGGAACTAGCCGTTGTCTCACGACAACAGTGGCATCAGTCGACTGATGGTCTCGATCAGTCGACTGATCGACTTTTTCCAGCACAGGTTGAAGCTATATATGGAGCTCGTGGTGGAAGAAAAAGGTATGGTTCTTTGAAGCGATTTGGGGCGAGTTGCTGCTGCAATTCAGGGTCTCCAAGTGCTACTCGATCAACCAAGTGATCAAGCATTCAAAGAGCATTTGTAAAGTGTTTCCTTTACTTGTATTGCTTTGTATTTCACTATATTGCTTGTATTCATTTGATTATTGTTGTAATCATATTGTACGAGGTTTCTCCACCTCCGGATTGTTCCGAGAAGGAGTTATTTGATAGTGGTGTGTGATTGGCATCGCTAGGGCTCATTTGAGCCCGATCCGTGGAGTAGGAACCGTGCGGTTCCAAACCACGTTATATACTCGTGTTAGCGTGTTGTGTTTTCATTATTGTTATTGTATTATCTATATTCCGCTGCGCTAACGAATTCGTAGACACAACCGCGATTGAATTCCATTGACGCTAATCACCCCCCCTTCTAGCGTTACAAAGGTCCTAACAATTATTCCATAGATGTCTCATCATTCTCTGTTGTGAAACCCTATTTCATGTGCAACAGAAATTATAGGAACACAGAACCATGAGAATTTCAGACTACTACCACTAGAATCTGCAATGGGATATGACAACACACTCCAAATATGATTATGTACGTAAAGCTTTGCCCCCACAGGCGTAGCCGAATTGGTACTCGGATGGTAGAGTTGCAACAATGTAGGTAAAGCTTTGATTGACCCAAACAAACCACAATAGAATATGCCAAGTCTAACTCACGATCAGCACAGTAAGTCTCCAAGACTCATATTACCTAATCAGTAGGATCTATCAATGCAGAACTTTAGAATTGATAATTTTTGGACAATTGAAGAACCATAAGAAAGGATCAAATGCATTAATGTAATGAGTGAATAAACATAACTCTATTGAAGAACTCCACAATCTACAAATCTGACAACATGGTTATAAATGTTTTAGTAGGTTAATCAAATTGACTGCTGCAAAACAATTAGTTCACTTCAAACATCATGAACAATGCCTTCAAAATAAAGTTTAATAACAACATAGAAGATAAACATAGTGCAACATCAATAGTCTAGTGATTAAGCTGTTCATTCTTTTTCTGAGTGGTACATGCATTTTCTGAACATGTGGCAAACACAAAGTTAAATGGTTTGAAGCAAACAATGCTCAGAAGTAACTATGTCACTCGATGATAAAATGGCAATTTCCTTAATACCTGTAGCACCGATGGCCAAGTTATCTAGAAAGTACAAGCTCTCTGTGCTCCTAAAGACTAAAAGCTAAGGAAACTATTAAAATGGCATACTTACCTCCAGAATATCAATTGCTCGGGAGACCCCTGCCTTCACAAGCCACCTTGTAGCATCCTTCGCATACATCAGCTCAATTGTCTCCTTAAATACATCCACATCCTCTATGCCGGTAAGCTCGATCTTCTTACACTGAGCATCTGAGACCTCCCGATTAGAATCAGCAATAATACCCGCGAAAAAAGGGCTGCTTTCGCACAGAACCCTTGAATCCAGCTCCAAGATCAAGCATTCCCCATTTTTTCCTTTCAAGTAAAGCCTCATATCCAAAAATCTCTCTCTTACACTAATTTGAGGGTTCGTCTCTGGCCTATCTGGAACAAAAGGCCGCTCCTTTGGCTGGGGATCTAGACATTCCGGCTCTGAATCAGCGGCCACCGCGGAGAAAGAGGCAGCGCCAGCGATCTCTGGAAGGGGGGCGTCGGAATCAATGGGAGAGACCCTACCGGGCGAGAGGATGCGGCGAGGGTCGATGATGCCGAGTCCGAGCATGCCGCTGGGGGAGGGGGAGCTGTGGAAGGAGCCCGCGTCGGAAGCCTTGTGCAGGGGCTTCGAAGGGTGCGGGTCGCAGTTGGAGGATGATCGGGATCGCCGGTGGCGTTCGGGGCTGTGTGTCGAAGGAGCGAAAGAGCAGCACCACACCCGTCGGAGGCTGGGGCCACGGCGGCCGGCGGAGACAGATCTCCGGACTCCGCCATCCGCCATTGCCGCAAAGGGCGAAGACAAAGAGAACAAGAAGTAGCACTGCGCAACCTAGGGTTTGGCCTGCTGAGCCATCGGAACGGAGAGGACCCTGGGAATCCTCGCAGCCAAGCCTTATCTCTTGCCTTCCATGCTGTTTTCTTGCTCGCAGGTGGAAGGAGAAGGAGGAGAGCGACGAGAGATCGGGTCCAAAGTACATTGTAATTTATTAGGTTGCAAAAGGATTAGTTTCAAGACACGTGGAAAACAGTCACTGCTGGCGCAGGAAGGTAAAAGATCCTTGAGCATGGATGGACAGCTGAGCAACAGACTCAAGTCAGCGTTGACTATTGACTGAGAGGACCCGATCGGAAACTGACTGCATTTCATGGTCACTAGTATTTATTATTGGTCTTTTGACATGATTGACCTTGAAATTTAATAAATGGAAAAAACCCATAATTAACAATTAAAAAATTAATTTTAATTTCTGAAAATTAAAAACTAAGATATGTTTACTTCGACTGCATCAAATGTTTCTTTTTTTTAATTTACAAACTGTAACTTCGACAATATTAGGGAGCTTGATTTGTTAATTTTAATTATAAATTTATTTTTTATTTTTATTTAAATAAAACCAAATGAAACGATCTCTCGATGTTCAGAGATTGAAGAACCCCCAAAGCCAATTGGCCGCCACAAAAATCATGCGAATCCACAGCCCGAGAAGATAACGGTATTATTATTATTATTATTATTATTATTATTATTTATAATATATAAAAAATTACTTCTTTTTTAAACAACTATTTTTATTCTAGCATTGTAAAAGGTTGTATTTATATTTTTTTTTTAAGATCTGAATTGAATTTTTTTATTAAAAAGTCCCTTGAACAATATCACCTACCAACGCATTTAGGCTGAATTTGTTAGGACATAATGTAATCTAAGTTGTAATTGAATTACTATATTTGAATAAAAATTATATGTAATCTTGGATTACAAAGGTTATTATATTCTTTTGTTTGATGTCCATTACAAATACGATAGGAATGGATCGACGACGATGGCGTAGACAACGACGACGATGACGATGGCGATCGACTGGTCGGCCGGCGGCGATAACAGCCGGTTCGGTCATCGGATCCTTCGGCCGATCACCGCCGATCGTCGGTGGTTGCGTCGCCGATCGTCGTCGACCACCGTCGATTAACGGTCGGCCGTCGATCGCCGATCGGTCATCGGTCGATCGTCGATCGGCCGTCGTCGTCGATCGCTGCCGTCGTCGTCGCCGTGGCATGCCGCGTCGCGTCGACCACCACCTTTTATCGCCTCCGATCGTAAACGATCGTACGCCTCGATCGTCGATCGCCGTAAGCGGACGATCCGTGATCGTCGCCAGTCTCCAAACGCATCCTAAATCCCATGCAAATGTGATTTATTGCATGCAATTGAGATTTAAGCTTGTAATGTAATTTGGATTACATAGGTTTTGCTTTGTAATACATATTACAAAACTTTAGTGTATTTTGTAATCCAGATTACATTACATCATAATTTTAAGACAGTAACAAATAAAGAAATCTACCTCGTAATATAATCTGGATTATATTATAAAACAGATTACGACATACCAAACGCAGTCTTCATGCTTCTTCTTTTTTTTATTTTTTCTCTCTTTTAATAGCAAGGCAAATATTTAAATAGCCATTTTTTTACTAATTATATAAAATAAAATATTAAAATAATTAATTAATTAAATTTTCTATGAACAACTAATTCAAATACTTTAAATTCAATTGGAGAAATATGAACGCATATAAATATACGAATGAATAATGTGTATAATTAAAGAAATTAAAATACACTGATAAAATATAATTAAAATTTGTGATTATTTTTTAATGATTTTTTTTAAAATATGAGTACTCAACTTTATAAAATCTACCCCACGTTCTTAAATTAATTAAGTAACAATATAATAATCTGGATTTCACACAATTTATAAATTCAACTATTGAAGTATTAAAAATACAATCAAAGTCTCACATTGATAAAACATGAAAAAGATCATGTATTTATAAGATGAAAATATATCTCCATTGATATGAGAGCTTTTGGATAAAGTTTAAAAATAAAATCATGGACAACTAGCAAAAAGTCCAGATAGATCGGGAGGATCAAACAGTTGGCAGGAAGTCCTAGTGGATTGAAGATCAGACATCAAGACGATGTCCTTCAAGGACGAATAAGCTTGAAGGGGGAGATGGTAGACTCAAAGTAGACAATATCATACCATTATAAAGATATATGAATCTTATAGACACTCACACGAACTTGGAAGAAAAAATTAATATATACTACCAAATTAATTAATTAAGCAATAAAAATATCAAAAATAAAATGCACACAATACATTATTAATCATGTGGTGTAGATCAAAATTAAAAAGTCCTTATACCCCATGACAAATTAGATTGATAATACGTGATGGAGCTCGAGTAGAAAAGATTGATTTATTTATTAAGGGGAAGAATCTAGGGTTAGTGCTAATCAATCAATAAGTTAGACCAACTTTATAAATATATTATCAATATCAATATATAAAAAATAGAAAGATTTAAATTTGAAACAAATAAAAAAACTTTTTTTTTATAAAAAAAGTGTATCTAAATTATTCGTATTCTATTTCTATGGATATTCGACAATTTATCAAACATCGCTCCTGAAGTTTGGAATTGCCCAAAAAGCACCCCATAGTTTCAGATTTACCAAATGACGCACGTAATTCTCAAATTACCCCTCCCGCCAAACAGCGTTTTTAATGCCGAGATTTTGCATGCATCTGAGCCACAATTGCAAATCCCGAGTCATCTAACGTCTCGTCCAAACGAGTTACAACATTAGCGTCTCCGTCTCTTTAGCTTCCGAGAAATCTTCGAGCACACAAATCTTTGGAATTTCTTAGATTCCATTTTTCGTCCAACGTTATTTCGTTAGCTTTCGAGTTTTAGGATTTTCGACGAGACGCTTCGAGGTAATCTCGTGTCGTCCTCTCATTTAACTATCTGTTTTATCCATTTCTTACTCGTTTTTAGAGTTTCCATTGAAAGGCGTACATCTCATAAGCTTTTTGTCTACCATTCATTATTGCAGAATGAGTCAAGCATCTGGTTCAACCTCTCCTTCACCGATCAAGGTATGTCTCGCATTCCTTGCTTTAGTCGAATATGAAGTATGTCATCTGTTTTAAATGGTTTTTCGATTATGGTTTTGGAATGGTTTCAAATATTCAAATACAAATGGATGATTTTTTTAATCTGTATCTGAATTAGATAAATAGAGCCCTGAGGTTTTTTTAACAGGATTATTGCAAAGCATTGCGGATTCTCTAATTTGTTTTTTACAATTACAAAATGAAGGAATAAATCAGGTTTTTAAAATTTTGTATTTCCAAATTATTAGGGAAAAAATGAGTGTGCGAAAAACTCCAATGGACCAGCGTTTTATGTCACTTTATTGAATTTTTTGGAGGTCCAAGTGCTAAAGGAAAACAACGTCCGTCTGTTTGTTTACATGAAAGGCACAAAGAGATCATTAAACAAACCTCATTTACTGTTTTTTTGAATATACAAGACATTCCACAAATTCGTGGCATATTGGTCAATATATTTTAAAGTTGAGATTCGACGAGTCAAAGCTTTAAGTTTTCAACTGTGCCAGTTGCTTTCACCAGAAGAGATGTGTCTCTTTTGCTCGGTATTGCAGATAGAGGGGCTTCTGTTCCTATGAATTCAACTAATGCATCAGGTGCTCTTTTCATTTCTCAATTCTCAAAAAAAGAACCAACTAGATCAAGACTAGAGTTTTTGCTTAAAACTTTTTCTGCTAGAGTAGAATTAGATGAAGATGTTTTGGTGTTTTGTAAGTTGTATGTTTTGTATATATTTACTTGTGTGTTATTCTTTACTACTACATATAAGGTTCCCATAGGTCTTGTAGATATTGTAGATGATTTTGACAACATAGGTAGTTTCAATTAGGTTTAAGTCATCCATCAATTTATGGCTCCACAATTGCCTACTATTGGAGATCTATATTCATCTACTAATACAATTGTGCAGAACAACCGAATTCCTTACCTAGAGGGGCTTCTGTTCCTATGATTTTGACCACGTACAATTTCGAACTGGCCGAGAAATAAGGTGGTGCTGGGAATTATATTCCCATGAACACAGTGGTCTTGGGATTTGAATTCCCAGCACCACGTACAATTTAAAGCTGACCGAAAAAATGAGTGGTGCTGGCAATTATATTCACAGGAACATAGTGGTCCTGGGATTTAAATTTTCAGCACCACGTACGATTTCAAGTTGGTCGAGACCAAAAGGTGATGCTATGAATTATATTCCCATCAACACTATAGTCCTGGATTTAAATTGTCAGCACCACATAGCACGGGGCCTAATTTCTGAAATATGGCTGTGGAAACCTAATCAAACCTTGAATATCAGAAATTTTGGACACAGATACACAGAGGAGCACTTCCCAAACCCACTGGACCTGGATTGGATCGAAGAAGAGGTGAATAGGGTCATCAATGGATTTTGACCGAAACCCATTGATGGACCTAGAGGAGTCCAAATTTCAAAATCTTGACATGGATTGAAAGACCTAACAACTTCAAATGTTGATGTGTCGAGGAAACTTTGTTCTGATCCTCTTACCTCCTAGTTTTGGCCGCGTGTCACATGGCATAGGGCGTGATTTCTGAAATATGGCTGTGGAAACCTAATCAAATCTTGAATATCAAAAATTTTGGATACGGATATACAGAGGAGCATTTTCCAAACCCACTGGACTTGGATTGGATCGAAGAAGAGGTGAATGGGCTATCAATGGGTTTTGATCGAAACTCATTGATGGACCTAGAGGAGTCCAAATTCTAAAATCTTGACATGGACTGAAAGACCTAACAGTTTCAAATGTTGATGTGCCGAGGAAACTTTGTTCTGATCCTCCTACCTCTTAGTTTTGGCCGCGTGCGACATGGCACGGGGCCTGATTTCTGAAATATGACTATGTAAACCTAATCAAACCTTGAATATCAAAAATTTTGGACATAGATACACAGAGGGGCACTTCCCAAACCCATTGGACTTGGATTGGATCGAAGAAGAGGTAAATAGGGCCATCAATGGATTTTGACCGAAAGCCATTGATGGACCTAGAGGAGTCCAAATTCCGAAATCTTGACATTGACTGAAAGACCTAACAGCTTCAAATGTTGATGTGTTGAGGAAACTTTGTTCTGATCCTCCTACCTCCTAGTTTTGGCCCCGTGCCACATGGCACGGGGTCTGATTTCTGAAATATGGTTGTGCAAACCTAATCAAACATTGAATATCAGAAATTTTGGACACGAAAGATGTGAATAGGGTCGTCAATTTCCAGCACCAGGTACAATTTTGAACTTGCCGAGAAGATGTGAATAGGGTCGTCAATGGGTTTTGACCGAAACTCATTGATGGAACTATAGGAGTGTTGGGAATTATAATCCCAGGAACACAGTGGTCCTGGGAATTGAATTCCCAGCACCACGTATAATTTTGAACTGGCCACGATAAAATGTAGTGTTGGGAATTATGTTACTAGGAACATAGTGGCGCTGGAAATTAAATTCCTAGCACCACATACAATTTCGAAGTGGTCGAGAAATAAGGTGGTGCTGGGAATTATAATCCCAGGAACATAGTGGTCTTGGGATTTGAATTCCCAGCATCACGTACAATTTTGAACTGACCGAGAAATACGGTGGTGTTGAAAATTATAATGTCAGGAACACAGTGGTCCTGAAATTTGAATTCCCAGCACCATGTACATTTTCAAACTGGCCGAGAAATAAGGTGGTGCTGAGAATTATATTACTAGGAACATAGTGGTGCTGAAAATTAAATTCCCAGCACCACGTACAATTTCGAACTGACCGAGAAATAAGGTAGTGCTGGAAAATATAATCCCAGGAACGCAGTGATCCTAGGATTTGAAATTCCAATACCACGTACAATTTTGAACTGCCCGAGAAATAAGGTGGTGCTGAGAATTATAATCCCAAAAATACAGTGGTCCTGAGATTTGAATTCCCAGCACCACGTACAATTTTGAACTGGCCGAAAAATAAGGTGGTGCTGGGAATTATAATTCCAGGAACACAGTGGTCCTGAGATTTGAATTTCCAGCACCACGTACAATTTCGAACTGGCCGAGAAATAAGGTGATGCTGGGAATTATAATCTCAGGAACACAGTGGTCTTGGGATTTAAATTCCCAGCACCACGTATAATTTCAAATTGGCCGAGAAAAAAGGGTGGTGCTGAGAATTATATTCCCAGGAACACAGTGGTCCTGGGATTTGAATTCCCAGCACCAGATTTAAATCCCATCACAAAATCATAAAGTCGAAGTATTTCACATATTTAACAACGTATATATATTTTATAGTTGTACTGATACTACACAAATTGGATTTACACTTTGCATCTGGAGAATGTCTTTTATAGGCAGGCATCTTGGTGCAGTAAAAAATTTACAACTTTGTATACTCTTACAACATATCCCAAATTACAACATAGTCATAATTGCAAACAAAAGTGTGAGTTGCGCATTATTATATTCCCCACCACAAATCTAAAGCTCCTCATATCTTGCTGTCTGAATCTTTTAGGGTACCCAAATAATAGGCTCTAATGTATCATCTTATAAAAAATGCACAACCATAGCTGTAAAAAAAATATAAATGATTAGTCCATTGCTAACTTATAAAATATGGTATTTACAAAGAATATTAAATGTCTTACGAAGAGCTTTGTCTGGGACCCTGGACTCGACGCACGGAAAAGTTTGCATTATAAAATTTATCAGTCAGGCCAGGATGTCAGTTATCATAATACGAAGGGTGGATCTTTTTAAAGAATTCAATCTGGGACCAAAAAAAATACTATGAATCCTCCATATACAAATGGTTTATTTAAGTAAAATATAAAAAAATACTGCTTACTGTTTCTTCAAATTGAGTAGTGTAAGCTTTTCTGACGGACAATGAGTTGTAGTGGATAAACTCTGCATTTTCCAAGCTCGTCACTAGTAGGTGGCAGTGCTCGTCACGGATTATTGGACAAAATATGTATCTGATTGGATCGCCTGGGGTTTTAAAAGTTTGCTCGAATGCTTGGGCGTATATCATATTAAACATATCTTGTGTATAAAAAAATCTGTCAAAACACTGAAGCTTTAAAGTTGATAATTCCATGCAAAAGGGGCAAAAACTTACCTGGAATCCAGCCCCACAGAATATTGAGTTATAGTACACCTTATCAGTCTCCTTGCACTCATCAACTAAGACTGAAAAATAAGCACTTATGCAATCCCCATGTGTCAAAACATTCCAATCAAATATTGTAAGAAAAGAGTCCATGTATAAGTTAATAGCATCTGTCATCCACATTGGTCCTGATACTGTCACACTACACAAGGAAATGGTTATTAGCAACTCTCAAAACATAAGATTACTATTATAAAGACTCTATTTTTTTTATTGTCTTACTCCATTTTTTTTTAGTTTCAATAAACACTCCTCGACTGTTGGATCCATCTTATTGGTGAATTCTTTATAAGCTTGCTGTATACAAAAAAACATCTGTGAGGATAGAAATATTTTTTCTGAAAAATAAGACTGGACAAGATAACTTATGCTCATCTCCAATATCCTCGTCTTGACTTCGTCGAGTATTTGTTGTTTGTCCGTGGAGACTTGTGTGGTAGTATCTAATATTTCAGGTTCACACTCCTCGGCAATCGATTTCCCTTTTTTATCCTGGCCTGACTCCTGTTCAAAATTTGGCTCTTCAGGAGCGATATTAAGGTTTGCTGAGGGATACTCAATAGCCTTGTTGGGGACTATTTGAGTTTCAACTCTCCTTCTTTTAGGAATGTTAGCAAACCATGCAGGAGGGATGCTTGTACATGTAGGGGGTGATACACCATGAAGAGCCCTCTTCCGCACACAAACCTTCCGTCTAGTGTATGTAGGAGAAGGTTGTTGAGTTTGTACAGCTTGTATAGGCTGTGATTGTAACCCCTCTACATCCCGAGATTGTAAATTCAGTTGAAGCTCCAATATTAAACTGTCCTTTTTCAGCGATTAATGCTTCTTTTTCAGAAATTATATTATCCCTTTCACTTATCTCATTGTTCTTCCTGCTTCTGACCTCCTCCAACTGTTGAAGAAGCTCCTGTATTTTCTTTTCTTTTTCTTTGATGGTCGCATCCTTAAGTAGGGAGGTGCTTTCAAAGTTAGACCTTGCTTCAACTAGCTTGGTGCTTAGAGTTGAAACTAGTTTTGTGTTCTCCTAGCATACTGGACACGACATTTCTCTTGCGTCGAGCTGAGTTTCAGGTTGAGGAGTTGATGCACAAATTCTAGGTGGAGAAGTGTTCTGTATCAGATGCAGCTCTGACTGTGCTGGCATTAGATCAACAATGATTTTATCTGGTAGGATACCATCTACCATCTTCTTAACGACCCTTACATTTGTGGAACTCCACCTCCGTCTCAGCATTCTTGGCAAAGCATGAGGGACGTGTGGAGGTAGGATACACAAATGCTCACACATTCATACCTGGAATGACACAATTAGTTGTTAATAGACAGATTGATCTATACTCTTTGTGGAAAACATAAAATATATTCACTTACAGCCAATAAGTGTGTGAAACCCTTAAGCATCAGTCTCGTAGATCCACCACTGACCTCTGCTTTTGGTCGCAATGTCACTCCCATACCAATTGACTCCATTTGAGGAGTCATGTAGGTATAAAGTGCTTCGCACCAATTGTACCTGCCTAAGTTATCAAAATTGTCTACACAATCTATAAGTGATCGCATAGGTATTCTAGACTTACTACTGGTGGTAGTAAAAAACACACAAGAAAAAAATCTAAAATAAACAACTGACAATAAAATTTTTTAGATCCTAAATTATCTGGAGATCTTCATTAATTCCTCCAGATGCTTATTAGAGCAATCAGCTTCCACGAAATATTACAAATATAGCTGACCATAGGGAGCTTCATTATTCATAGGAACTACGAGTTCATCATCTGGTAGACCAAGGATGAGGGAGACATCCGTCTTTGTGAAATGTAATTTCTTGTCGTGGAATATAAAATATTTCTCCTCTCAGTCTCAATTATCAAACATATTTTGAACGAGGGGTCTGACATGGGTAATATCTAGAATGTCCAAAACCCACGCAAAGGGGGAGCTTCAAATCAGGGTTTCTTCTTCCACAGTCGGCGACACATTTACAGTAAATTTTTTAAAATGTGGAACGTTGCTTTTCCAGTTTATTCTCTTTGTTCTTCCTCGCATCAATGCAAGGGTTCTTCAGAAGTATCGCTTGATGATTCACCAGTTGAAGACATCGTGAACTGAAAAGACTACGTTAGGTTACGAACTAAATGCATTGTAATACGGCGATTTGAAACTAATAGATGAAATGGATTGAAACATGTGTGCTGATAGAAACAAACGTTACCTCTGCTCAAATGATTTATTAAAACCCTAAACCCTATCAGGCCCGACTTAAAATAATATCGCTGACAAAAATGGAAAAACCCTAGATAGATCGGAAGGAGCGATAACGACATAGATTATGGTCAACGAAAGAAGTTAAGTAATCTACAAAACTTACGAACGTCGAAATTCGAAGCGTCAGGCAATTCCACGAGAGATAGATCGGAAGGAGCGACAGATAAATGAAATTTCTCTTATTTGAACTGTCAACGGGGGGTTTTATATTAACGAATCGGGTGGGGTGGCCCAGATTTATATTACAGTTTTGCAAAATAGCTTAACATTCAATTATTTAGGCCATAAGTTTCAGGCAGGGCACGATAATGTAAAATAGATCAACATTCATTTAGTTAGGCCAACCAAAACATATTTAGATATATATGACATAGACATTTAAGATGATTCAGGTACAGATCTAAGAGAATCCAGGCTCGTTCCCCCGCCTCGATCGAGTGCCCTCTCATTCTGCCATCCATTTCTCCACCTGCGCCGAAGCAGCACGTACTTTCTGCTCATCCTGGAGAATAACCTCCAAGCATTGGGTGACCTCCTCCCGGTCACGCCTCGCGGTCTCCAAGCGCCTTATCAGAACAGCACGCTGCTTCTCCAGTGTTGGTACAAAGATGCGCTGAGTCGGAGGAGGGGCCGAGGAGCCCTCCCCAGGGTTGTGTTCGCCTCGGGAAGTCATAAAGGAAATGATTTATTGTAAACGAAGGGGTTAAGAAGCTCCTCGACGATTTTTCACTTTATGTAGCCTAACGAAAACGAGTTAATGAGGACGCTAGAGGGTTGATTTGTGATATTCCCAAAACACCCTTCCCGCATTTAATACAACTACCACACACAAATTAATTACATAGTAAGTATTTGATAAATAAGTCATCTAATATAAACATTGTTTCCTTTACAAATATTTACACAACCACTATTTACAATTAGGAATTAATAGGTGGTGGCATTCTACAAGACCTCCTATTATGCCCAAGTTATTTGCATCTGCTGCATTTATTTTTCACTCTCCCAGTATGTTTAGACTCAATGCGTGCCTTTTTTCTTCACCCCGACTGCACAAGGCTACGAGGAGGTAGAACTCCAAAATTTTTGTCACCATTAGTCCAAAATTTCTTACTTCGATATGGGTAAATATGATCCATGTAAGTGGCCTCCCAAGTTTCCCTTAGAAAATAATGCTCACAATAACGGTATAGATCCATGTTCCGATATATGATGACTACAATAGCATGCGAGCAAGGAATTCTTGAAATTTGAAACTCACCGCAGATGCAACTGCGCCTCTCCAAATCAACAATATACGAAGAAGCTATTGTCTGTATTTCCGTTTCTGATTGTGAGTATGGGAATATTGAATATAATCGAGTTCTTTCTCTCCTTTCATCAATCTCTTTAATGACATAAGGTGTTAGAAAACTTGACCTTTTTGAAGATTCTTCCCTACATTTAAAGAACCATTGAGCAATCTTTCTTCTAGTGTTATCAATTAAACTGGTGATGGGGAGTTCACGTGTTTCCTTGAATAATGCATTAAACTCTAAGAACAATTAGTGGTTAACATTGTGTACCTCCTCCCAGGAAAGTATGCATTGACCCATCTTTTTGGATCAATCTTTTGTAGCCACGCATATGCATCCTTGTGTTTGTCATGCATGTTCTGTATTAATCGATCAAACTCAACTATTGTATTGGCTCTTGCTGCTGCCCAAAATAAACCTAATGAGAATCTATCCCGGGTATCTGTTACCATGTTACAAGACAAGTGATAACAACAAAAAACATGATGGACAGATGGATATACTTTGTTAACTGTTGATATAATCCCCCGATGTTTATCCGATACAATGCTCAATGACTCTGGCATGATAGCAAGGAATGTCTTTACATGATCCAAAAACCACTCCCAGACAAATCCACATTCAACTTCAGCAATTCTAAATGCAACTGACATAATTTTTACATTACCGTCAACGACAGTAGCCATTAGCAACACACCAGGATACTTGCCAGTGATATGTGTAGCATCAATTCCAATTAGTTTTCGCAAATAAGACCTGAATACTCTTCCACAAGCACCAAATGCCTAAAAACATCGCTGGAATTGATTTTCACCATTTCTTAGTACTGCAACATAGGTATCAGGATCTCTAACTCTTAACTCATGCAAGTACATTAGAAGATCAATATAGGCCTGATCAAAATCACCAACTACTCTTTTTAATGCTTTTCTGTCTGGCTGTGTATGCTTTCATGTATGAAATGTGAACACCAAACTTAGCTTGCATTTCTCTTCGAATTGAATATGGTTTGTAATCATCAGAAGTAGCTAACCGTCCTACAATCTGATTTGCTACAAATGTGGATGTGCAAGCATGGTGATCTGTTGTTTTCTAATCTCTAGCGTATCGCATTCATGCGTCTCCACTTGCAACTAATCTCCATGAACATGGCTGATTGAAGCAAATAACTTTAATTCTATTAAGTCTGGTGTCAACTGACTTGTATCTGAAGTTTTTTAGCAACGCATGTCTTACTAGTGCATCTTTAAACTCTTGTCGAGAGAAAAAAACTTGTCCAGTGAAAAATTCATTTGGATCCGATGAACTGACATCTGTCAATTGTGTTATTTGTGGATTTAAAACATAGGGATCATCAGCAATTGGGAACACTTCCTCTAAGTCACTGTACTTATCTGGGTTTAACTCACATTCTTCATGTTGGATATCATCAGCTAAGAATTCTTCCGAAAGATTTGTATATTCTAACTGTTCTATCACTTGTATATCACTAACCTCCTCTTCACTCCAAGTTTGTTCAAAATATTCATCAACTACTGTAGTAGCAGTGACAAACTCTTCTTCGAGTATGGAAGAAGCTTCTCTATTTATATCAAGGTGTTGATCACTAGTAATTCTATTCCCCACATCAGTAAAATGAGATGAAGATGGAATATTACTTGGGGACAGATTTATGGAATCTTGATCATCTAACTCTCTATCCTTCAAATTAGATTCAATTGTTTTCAAAAATGTGAACACTTAATCAGGAAAGGGGTCGTCCTTGCAAACGTTTTTAAAATCAAAAAAATTATATGTAGTATGGTAGGCAAGTAGACTGAATTTTTTTAACTAGGGTTTAGAAGCATGAGGACAAGCGGAGGATGAGAGTTTAGGGTTATGTTTCCCAATCATGCACTTCACTAACCTACAAATTTGAGGTGGATAGGGTCATCAATGAGTTTTGACCGAAACTCATTGATGGACCTGTCAATGTTGAAATTAGGAACAGTTGATATTGAATGGAAGAGGAAGACATTTAGAAGGGTTATGTGCAGAGGGATACTTAGTTCTGACACTCTTGTCAGTAGTTATGGGTGCGTGCCAATTGGCACGGAGCATGTCAATTGGCACACTCGTCTGAAAGTTGGCAGGGAGCATTAATTTTTAGAACTACTGTTTGGGAGCCTAAGGAAAGATGGAGGATGATAGTTTAGGCCACGCTTTCACTCCACTCGCATAGAGGAATTTATTTATCTCCGATATAAATTGCCAGCACCACCATTTATCTCGGCCAGGTTCCCTCTCCATGGTACTGAAAATTTATATCCCAGGACCACGGTGGTGTTGGGATATAAATTCCTAGCACCACCATTTATCTCGACCAGTTCAATCTCCATAGTGTTGGGAGTTTTAATAGCAGGACCACAGTGTTGTTGGGGTTTCAATTCCCAGCACCACCTTTAGTCTCGGCAACTTATATCTCCCTGGTGTTGGAAATTACATTCCCAACACCATGGTGTTACTGGAAGTTTGAATCCCAGGACCACGGTGGTGCGGGATATAAATTTCCAGCACCACCATTTATCTCGACGAGTTTAATCTTCATGGTGCTGGGAGTATTAATCGCAGGACCCACGAGGTTCTTGAGGTTTTGATTCAGCACCACCTTTAATCTCGTGACTTATATCTCACAGTGCTTTGGGAATTACATTCCCAACACCATGGTGTTGTTGGGAGTTTGAAGATGGAAGATGGAATATTACTAAGATAAAGATGGAATATTACTTGGGGACAGATTTATGGAATCTTGAACGTCTAACTCTCTATCCTTCAAATTTGATTCAATTGTTTCCAAAAATGTGAACACTTCATCAGGAAGGGGGTCATCCCTGCAAAGGTTTTTAAAATCAAAACAATTATATGTAGTGTAGTAGGCAAGTAGGCTGAATTTTTTTAACTAGGGTTTAGAAGCCTGAGGACAAGTGGAGGATGAGAGTAGGGTTAAGTTTCCCAATTATGCACTTCACTAACCTACAAATTTGAGGTGGATAGGGCCATCAATGGGTTTTGACCGAAACCCATTGATGGACCTATCAATGTTGAAATTAGGAACAGTTGATATGGAATGGAAGAGGAAGACATTTAGAAGGTTTATGCGCAGAGGGATACTTAGTTCCGACACTCCTGCCAGCAGTTATGGGTGCGTGTCAATTGACACGGAGCATGCCAATTGTCACACTCGTCTGAATGTTGGCACGGAGCATTACTTTTTAGAACTACTGTTTGGGAGCCTAAGGAAAGGTGGAGGATGATAGTTTAGGTCACGCTTGCACTCCACTCGCCTAGAGGACTTTATTTATCTCCGATATAAATTGCCAGCACCACCATTTATCTCGCTCAGGTTCCCTCTCCATGGTGCTGGAAATTTATATCCCAAGACAACGGTGGTACTGGGATATAAATTCCCAGCACCGCTATTTATCTCAACGAGTTCAATCTCCATGGTGCTGGGAGTATTAATCGCAGGACCACAGTATTGTTGGGGTTTCAGTTCCCAGCACCATCTTTAATCTCGGCAACTTATATCTCCCTGGTGTTGAGAATTACATTCCCAGCACCATGGTGTTACTGGGAATTTGAATCCCATTACCACGGTGGTGCTAGGATATAAATTTCCAGCACCACCATTTATCTCGACCAGTTCAATCTCCATGGTGCTGGGAGTTTTAATAGCAGGACCACAGTATTGCTGGAGTTTCAGTTCCCAGCACCACCTTTAATCTCAGCAACTTATATCTTCCTGGTGCTGGAAATTATATTCCCAGCACCATAGTGTTGCTGGGAGTTTGAATCTCATTACCACGGTGATGCTGGGATATAAATTTTCAGCACCACCATTTATCTCGATCAGTTCAATCTTCATGATGCTGGGAGTTTTAATAGCAGGACCACAGTGTTGCTGAGGTTTCAGTTTCCAGCACCACCTTTAATCTCGGCAACTTATATCTCCCTGGTCCTGGGAATTATATTCCCAGCACCATGGTGTTGCTGAGAGTTTGAATCGCATTACCACGGTGGTGCTGGGATATAAATTCTCAGCACCACCATTTATCTCGACCAGTTAAATCTCCATTGTGCTGGGAGTTTTAATCGCAGGACCACAGTGTTACTAGGGTTTCAGTTCCCAGCACCATCTTTCATCTCGGGAACTTATATCTCCCTAGTGCTAGGAATTACATTCCCAGCACCATGGTGTTGCTGGGAGTTTGAATCCCAGGGGGGGAGGGCTGGGATATAATTTCCCAGCCCCACCATTTCTCTCGACCAGTTCTCCATGGTGCCCGAAGTTTTAATCCCAGGACCACGGTGGTGACGAGATTTCAATTCCCAATACCACCTTTTATCCCGAACTGTTGAACCTCCATGGTGCTAGGAGTTTTAATCCCAGGACCACGGTGGTGACGAGATTTCAATTCCCAGCACCACCTTTTATCCTGAATTGCTTGAACATCAATGGTGCTGGGAATTTGAAGCCCAGGACCACGATGTTGCTGGGATTTAAATTCCCAACATCACTTTTTATCCAGGCTAGCTTCAATCTCCCATGGTGCTGGGATTTTAAATTTGAGGGACACGGTGGTGCTGGGAATTTCATTCCCAGCACCACCCACTCTCTCGGACAGATTGAATCTCCTAGTGTTGGGAATATCAATCAGGGAACTTCAGTAATCCTGGGATTTAATTCAAAGCATCACCTTTTAAGTTAGGTGGAATTTGTTTAGGTGGCGACAAAACTTGGTTATGAACCTCCTGCATCGCAATTATGGGTGTGTGCCAAACTTTGATATGATATTCCTACCTCGTATTTATGGGTGAGTGACAAACTTGGTTATACAACCACCTAAAATGCATTTATTAACCTCATAGCAGTCTCAAGAATAAAAACACATACATACATGATAATACTATGTGAAGCAGACGGTGACTGAGCTGCGCCAACTTCTGGAAATCCTACCTGGATATTCGTTGGAGCAGTGATATCGTTGATAATATCTAGAGTTTCATAGTTTCTACTAGTGTTTCATCAAAAATGGTTTTGCTCAGTTGGTTTACGGGGGAAAGCTACATGTGATGCTCATCAACAGTATGGAAAGCAGGGGGTTGGGGCTCCCACACGGATGGAAGCGACGTTTGGATGTCTTGGGATTTCCAGTTGTGGCTAGGATGAATGCAAATTCTCTCTCGGCATTAAATTGTAGATTTGTTTGACGGACGGGATAATTTAGGAATTACGTGCACCATTTGGTAAATTTGAAACTATGGGACGCTTTTTGGGCAATTCCAAACTTTAGGAGCGTTGTTTGGTAAATTACCGATGGATATTCCATTAATATTTATATAGAAGAAAATAACAAAAAATAAGACGTCTTCACATATATAGGCCGACCGACAAGTATGAACACTTAATAAATCATTCTTTTTTAGATAAAAGATGATATGTTCATCCTAGATATTTTTTTATCGTCGATTTCATAATTATATGAAAAGAGATAAATTACGAAGGATATTTTTATCCAATCAAAAACTTATACGAAAGGAAGATAAGTACTCCGAAAAATTTTGTAATCTCTAAAGATTGACCATTGTTCCATGAAATAATTATATCGTCTGTATTAATCACTTGATCGATAATAAATCACTCATGATTTTATATATATATATAGTAGCTACTACAAAAATGTAATAACCAGTAAGTTGGTGTGACTCATTAAAATAAATTTATTCAATTTTGTATTCAATTTAGTAAAAATACAAAAGATATAATATTAAAATATTTTTATGTTAAAATTGCTACAACTTGCTAAAAATTATTTTTATTTGATTAAAAGCTACTATAAATATTATTAAAGTAATTTGAACAAAAATTAAGATAGTCCCCCAACTTAAAAAAAAAAAAATTAAAAGAACAATTTTTCAGCAAGAGTATTTTTAATTTAGCATTGTTGTAGCAATTTGAATAGCTGCTACGATTTATTAAAATAAACTAATTTAATTTGTTTAAAAAACTATACATATGACACTTTTATATCAAACAACACTTTACCAATTTAATTAAAATTATTTAAACCTATCAAAATTGCTTTGAAAGGATTTTTAAAACTACTATAAAAATATTATATAAAATGACAGCTACAACAATATTATGGCTACTATATGACTGTGATATATAATAACAAAGCATCTATTATTTGATTACTATACTAATTTTACAATGCTTTTAAATATTGTTGAAGTAATTTCGATCGAGTTTAAAAAGTATTTTTTTTTAAATTTAAAAGTACTCTCTATATATTTTGGATGAAATTGAACTAAAAAAATATTTACTTTAATATATTGTAGTAGCTATAGCTGTTACAAACAGGGATATTTTTGAGATGAAAAATATGCTGAGCTACCCTTTTATTTATTTATTTTTTATTTTTAAAGAAAGGGATGTCCTTTTAACGGTTGTAATAATTAGGAAAGCTTTTATTTGATAAATTTAAGCTTTTTTTATAAAGTCGATAAAAAGTATTTAAATATAACTATATTGTAATTTTAACTAATTTAGCAATTTTATTTTATATTGTAGTAATTGTAATTATAAAGAGTAATGCGTTGGGATGATGTTTTCATATTTTTTGAAATAGGGGGAGGGGCATTTTTTTAAACTTTTTTTTTGCATATATAATAAACAACATAACCGTTTTTATCTTTTAAAATGGTATTCACATTTCTAATAATACTTGAATAATTTAAAGTTCATAAATTATTATTTTATTTTCTAATTTAAAATTTTAATGTAGGTAAGATAATTTAGAAAACATATATATTTTTTATACTAATCTTAAATTCCGGAACAAAATTATGTTAACAGTAGAGTATTGACGTAGTCTTTTAGATATTTTTGTTTTGATTCTCAATTATGGTGTAGAAATGACAAATCTTAAAATACAGTTGTTGAGTCGTTCTTAGGCATATTTAACGGATTGGTTCGATCCGAAATCGAGTCGGAATCAATCCGTTAATTTTGAAACCGGAACAAATTCAAATGAACTGGTTTTGGAACCGTTCCGATTCCGATTCGATTCGGTTTCAATTGATTTCGGAACCAATTACGAAATCAGTTTAGATCTGATTTCGGTTGCTAATTTAAAGATGAAAATTCTTAGCATGCTAATATGTGTACAAGATTATTTTGTGATAGAAAAAAAATAGGATCACTAACATGTTAGATGAATTTGAAAACTCAAATTCAAGGAAAATGGTTTGGATCATTTCGGAATCGATTTGGAACCGTTTCGGAATCGATTTGGATTGAATTGATTCTAAAGTTAAAAATTTAAAATCGGAACCGGTTCGGAATCGATTTTGAACTGGTTTGAAACCGATTTTGAACTAATTCGGATTCGTTCCAAGACGAATCCGGAATGGATCAAAATTGAATCGGAATTGAAATCGAAAAATCGATAAATATGCCTGGTCGTTCTTAGACAAATATTTTGGGTATCAAATTATTTTAAAAAAATGTTATTTTAATAATTTTTGATAATAAAAGTATAGGTTTTTATGCAATTGCCCAAAATATCGGCAACGATTTCGTTGATATTTTCGTTCGAGTGCAGGCACAGGATTTGAACTGCGGTATTCACCGTCATCGATCCGCTTACTTTCCTATTTCTGTTCTACTTCTTCCTGCTTCCTGCTCCCTCCCGGCTCCCTCCATCGCGATCACAGCCAGCTTTTTTTCCATTCGATCTCTCTTCGCTTGTCTCTGGATGGCTGTGCCCTAGCATTGGAAAAGTACCTAAATCTTCCCGATCATGGACAGAGAAGCCCTCTCGTCATCCCACGTCGCCGCGTCGCCTGCAGCACCGCCGTCGTCGCTACAGCAGCAGAGACGGACTCCACCGTCGCCGCCTCCTGCCGATTCACAGTGGATCTAAAGGCTGATAAAACCACCACCGTCTCCTGGACGCGACTGCTGGAGTCGGGCCATGGCGTGGGGGCCTATCTAAATGCTGCGGCAACTCATCGGCCCGTCGCTTCGAAGGCCGGAGCAGACCGTGAGGTAGGGTTTCCTATCTATGTTTTTGTTTCTTTAGGGCGGAGGTATATTAGGGTTCTACTCCGCGATTTTCTTGTTTACACGTGAGGACTATCCTCCCTCAATGTTAACAAGTTGTTTGAGTTTCAGCTATCTGAATAAGGATTAACCTAACGAAACGAAAACATAGATAGGAAAGCAATCGTTTTCCTTGATTGCAGCTTGTCTGTTTTCCTTCTGTTGACGAGGTTACATTTGTGCCCATTGTGCTTCAATATCATTTGGCATATGGATTGCTCTCTATATTTCAACACTGGCAGATTTATGAAGTATTTTTTTTTTTAAAAAATAATCTTTGATCACGGGGTGCTCCCACACTTCTAGATGGGAGACTTCGGTGAGGAAAAGGTGAAAGCGCTCTCAATAATGCTGAATTTAAACTCTTGATCTTTAGCTGGAAGCCTTCCAAATCTAGCTTACTTACCAATAGACCATACAATTGTTAGTGACAATAAAAATGCACATATAAAATAAAAAACAGTATTTTATTTCAATATATTTGGTAATTGCTATTTGCCGTACATTGTACTGTTCCCATCTTCATGGTAGCATTGGGTATCTATGCATATTGGTTAAAGATTGCTAAAAAATTATTGAAAAAAAAATTTACTATAATTGTGGAAGTGATCTGGAAAAAATTTCCTTCTTTGCATTTTAAAGCTACCTATAAGAGATTGTTTCTTGTTAGTTCCAATAGAGGAACAGTGAGTGAATAGCTTTCATCTTCTTAAATTGTGATAACTAGAGAAGTATCTAATGGCTATAATACACTAATTTGATGAAATCTACCTTGGTCAATCTGTTGTCAATGTTTTACTAAGGACATCCACATTAGAGTTTTTAATTTCTTGTGTGGGAGAGATATTTTTCCAGTATAATAGCAGTACCCAACTTTCATTGGTTTAGCCGTATTAGATTTTTCTTTTGCATTTCATTTTTTTTGTTTATTAAATGCCAATTTGCAGTACAATGCTTTGAAATCTGATTATCAGTATTTTTTTATAGTTGTTTTGTTTATATGGAATATCATGAAAATCATAATTTGGCTTATTATTGGATTGCCTGCAGAAACGAATTAAAAATGGAATTGCACCTCCTAATCTATTTTAGTAGAATGGTTTCTAAAAAGACAAGTAGTAAACTAACACGATGCACAAATTCTATTAAGTAAATAAGTTGATTTAATATATTTTAGAAATTCTAGTATATTAATTAAACATTTTCATTTTATTTAATGTTAGGTATGATACAATAAGAACCAAGCCTTATCCACTAGGTGGAGTCGACTCTATGAATTCTTCTACGCCATTAAGCTCTATCCCTTACTATATCATTATCTATATTTAAATAAAATTTATCTTGTTTTATTGTTGCTAATTAAATTTTTTATGGCCTTTCTCTTCTTCGTTTAATGTACATATTTCTTATAGTTTCACATCGCTTAATTGGAATATATATTGGTCGTCAAGTATGTGTCTATACCATCTTAAACGTATATCTCAAATTTTTTTTCCTTGACATGTGCAACTTTGACTTTGGCTCTAATATTTTTATTTCTTATTTTGTTCATCTTCATATGCTCACACATCTATCTTAACATCCTCACCTCTGCAATTCTTATCTTTTGTTTGTATACTTGAGTCATAATTAAATATTCAACTCTATATAATACAATAGGCCTAAATGTCGTTTTATAAAATTTCCTTTTAAATTTTAGAGGTACTTTATGATTACAAAGAACACCCAACACTCTCTTCTATTTCAACTATCATACTTATATTTTATGTAAGACATCTCTCTTAATCTCTCTAAATTTTGCAAAAACGACCCTAAATACTTAAAGCTTTCACTCACAAACAATTCATCATCTCTTATTTTAACAATTATTTTGTTATGTCTAATATTAACAACAACAACAACAACAATCAAGCCTTATCCCACTAGGTGGGATCGGCTATATGAATCCTTTTATGTCATTGGGCTCTATCCCCTATTATATCGTCATCTATACTTAAATAAATTTTATCTTATTTTATTGTTGCTAACCAAGTCTTTTTTGGTCTACCTCTTCCTCGTTTGATGTGTATATTTGTCATTGTTTCACATTGCCTGACTGAAGCATTTATTGGTCGTCTAAGTACATGTCTGTACCGCCTTAAACGTGTCTTTCGGAGCTTTTCTTCAATAGATGCAACTCCGATTTTTTTTTCTAATACTCTCATTTCTTATTCTGTCCATCCTCATATGTCCGCACATTCACTTTAACATTCTCATCTTTGCAACTCTCATCTTTTGCTTATGTGCTCGAGTCGTAGCCCAACATTCAGTGTCATATAACATAGTAGGTTTAATCGCCGTTTTGTAGAACTTGTCTTTAAGTTTTAGAGACACTTTATGATCACATAAAACACCTGATGTTTTCTTCCATTTCAACCATTCTGTTTGTATTCTATGTAAGACATCTCTCTCAATCCCTCCATCACCTTACAAAAATGATCTTAAATATTTATATCTAATATTGCTAAACTTAAATTCTATATGTTTATCTTTACTTAGTCTAAAACTTTTTGCTTCCAGGGTTTTCCATTAAGTTTCAAGTTTAGTATTTTCTCCTTTACATGTCCCATTTATCAAAATAATTTTTGCACATGACATGCACTATGTTATTTATCTTGAATACGTCTAGTGATTTCATCCATGAATAGTGTAAAAAGATAGAAATGTAGAGTTGATTATTGACGTGACCACTGTCTTTATAGAAAATGCTTCAGTTAATCAACTTAGAGTCTTCATTTATTTCAATATATGCTACACTAATATCTTTCTTTTTTAGAATTCTCCATATAATTTTCCTTGGGTCTGTCATAAGTTTTTTTTGGTCGAAAAATACCATATGCAAGTCTTGCTTCTATTCATATTATTTTTCAATTAGTTGTTTGAGAAGATGTATAGTTTATATTATCGACCTTCCAAACATGAATCTCCTTGTTCTTACAAGTGTATAATAATATATAAGTTGTTTGACTCTCCTTCACTTTCTCCTGTACTTTCTTATTCAATTACCAAGATTCTTTACTTATTGATTGATGCCCTTTTGACTTACTGAGTACACTCTTAGTTGTCATTTTTAATTTTAATGACACCTTCTCCCATATTGTATTTGAGTCGTCATGTGTTTCTCCTAATACTTGCACTCTTATCATCTCCTTAAATATGTTTTATTTTTCATTCTTTAACTTTCACCACTTGATTTTAGGAGTCATGCATGGTTTCCTTATGTTGATACTATGCTTAAGACACATATTCTTCGCTATTAATCTATGTTGGATATTTAAATTTTCTTCTAGAATAATCGTACAATCTTTACAAATCTTTTTTTCCTTCTTCATAACCATAAGAAAATCAATTTACAATTTTTATTCCCACTTTTGAACGTAACCAAGTGTTCTTCTCTCTTCTTGGAAAATATATTAGGTATTATAAGTTCGTATGCTATTGCAAAAGCTAATATAGTTTTCCCTTCTTCATTTCTTGTTCCAAAATCATAATCCCATGCTTCCTATCATATTTCTCATTTTTCACTCCTACTTACTCTTTTAAATCTCTTCCTATCAGAATCATTTAGATTGGTGGAATTTTTTGTATTACCTCATCTAAGTCTTCCTCAAACTTAGATTTGATGGCTTCATCTCATCTTGCTTGAGATGCATACATGTTAATAGTTTCTTTTACCACCATTATATCGACGGCTATAACCCTATTTTTTTTTCTAACTACTGTTATTTCATCCTTTAACGAGTTATCTACAACTATGTATATTCTGTTTCTTGTTTTATTATTTCTTGTGTGTCATAATCTAAATCTCGAGTTCTCTATCATCTTTGCCTTCTCTCATATCCATTTTGTTTCTTGTAAACATAAAAATTCTTTTCCTAATTATTGTATTTACTATCTCTATTGCTTACTAATGAATGTTCCTATGTTTCATATCTCAAATCTAAAATAATTTGTATTCTTATAATGTTTATTTTCATTCAATTTATGATGTGAGAATTCTTACATATTTAACATTACATTCAAATTTTTAGCAAAATATAACAATCATTGCTGAAACGTTACAATCGGATCCTATAATACGTTCCTTCCGAAGAACAATCTATTATTAGTACAATGGTTTGATTGATGCATTCATAGAATATTCACCTGTGTTTGACATTAGCTGACAACCTAACTCAACCCTCAATCTTTTTCATCCGAGTTTGAGATCGGCATCGCCAATTTTTCAATTTAAACATGATATAAAAATAATTCTACCAATTGAATACAAACATTATTTGAAAGTCTTAAAACAATGTAGATACGATGATATACTCATAAATAGTTGCATCAGACACTTCACACTTGTGTTGGATACCTGTATCCTCGTTTGCCTGGATGCTGTATCCTCGTTTGCCTGGATGCCCTTTAATAGTGGCGGTATGAATGTCTAGTTGTGTTGGTTATCTGTTATCCCACTTTCAAACGTAGATTTAAACTACCACATTAATAGCCTAGATTTAACTTGGTTCCTGATGAAGAGTAAGAATGATGTAGTTTCCCATTCCTAATGAACTTGCACAAATCAAATCAAGACAAAGCTTTAGGTAGAGAACAAATAATATCAAGATTAACTGAAACCCTCCAAAAATGGGCATTTGGCCATTGTATACTAGTGCTGTTATTGTTTGGGGTGTTTCAAACTGTGGGACTGGACTCACCCATTTCAGGACACAAATCCATCAGAAGCATGCCATTGCATTAACTGCAAGAGACGATCATATTCTCTTGTATTGTCAAGGAATCTTGGATTATCTCTTTGAAATGTTATTTACTTTTCCCTTCTTTGCTGTTTCTTTATTCTAATAAATTTTTTCCTTTTTGTAGAGAAATATTAGAGAGATGGTTGTATCTGGTCCTTTACCAAAACAACAAACTGCTGATAGGTTTCAACAAATAAAAAAGGAGGTTAATGAAATCATCAGAGCTCATTTTTCACAGCTGAACTCGAAGGTAGATTTTGGCTTTGTTTCATAGTATCTGATGGTCATTTGCATGAGATAAACTAATAGCGTATCAGTAGTTACTGTTTTTATTTTTTTCTGATGTTTTCTTAATAGTTGGCTGAGCAACAAGATCGTTCAACTGATGATTTTCAGGAAATCAGTAACGATGGATCCAGATCTTCGAAAGAAAAATTTGTCATGAGCACCGAGTTAGAAGACGAGATGTATGATCTCTATGACTTGTATATAAGGTACAACTGTTTTCTTTAATTTTTTGGGCTTCCATATGAAGTCTGGATTTGTAGTTACGGAGATGAGATCATCTGTGAACTTGAAGAATCAAAGATCATCGTTAGAATTTTTAGAAGTATCAGACCTCCGTACCAATCGTAAAGGTCCAAGGGCCTTATTTAGAAAGTCCAAAGATAATGTTAACTTAATTTTAGCCAAAGCCATAGATATGGTAGAGAAACTATACTTGCAAATATCTTAATCAATATTTTATTTTCAAGGAATGGTCAAAGATAAGGCCCTCACTGCAGAAAACTCTACGTAGAGTTAAAGCTAATATTCCAACATCTCTTGATCTGATGTCCTAAGATTACTATTTGTCTTTAAAAATCTCTTTTCGATAACTATTGATCAAATGGCAGTTGGCGTACCAAACACCCATCAATATGGATCTGGTCGGATCATATTGCAATCTTATCTTCAAGAGGTTTGCATATTTTCACGATTCAAACCCATGACTTTATCAAGTCATGGCAACAACTTAACTCATAATCTATAATTTTTGATAATATTGAGGAAATCATTTCTTTGATATCAGTTCTTTCTTTTTTCCTTTTAACATTTTTTTTCCTTTCATGAACTTAAAGATTGTTGATTAGCATATTTCTTTGAAGTCTTTATTTCGAGAAGGTGATCCTGATTGGTTTTTGTCAAGTAGATTCAATTACCTAGCCATTTTTCTTTCGCCTTTATATTTTTTGTTAGCTCATTTCATCAACTTGATTTTTTTGTTTACATATTTATCCTAAATTCCAGCTTGCAGACTTATGGCCCAGTGGCTACATGGATAATGTTAGAATTAAAGATGCCATTTACAGAGCAAAAGAAAGGAGGAGCGCACTTTACAGGCAGCATAAGGCCATAATTCCAAATTTAATATGCTAACTTTTGTTCTTTAAAGGATATTTCTTATTCTCTGCAAGTGCTTTTAGAATCACATTTCGGCGTGTTTTGGGCAGGCTCGCAGGGAAGAGAAGTCCAAGAGGCAAAAGTTGGCGTCGACAACAGGAGCAGAGAAGCTTAATCCAATTGCTCAAGTTCTAACTGGACGAGAGAGAGCCAGCATCAGCTGCCGATACCACTAGTCAAGTTTTTTCTATCCTCCTGCTTCTGGACTGACGCTGAACATACAAGCAAACAATTCCGGTTAGCACTGAAAGTTTTGACAGGCTTTGGCGAGTTCATTGCTAGTAGCAACTCATTAGGTTCCTTCTTAGCAACCCACTTAGAAAACAAGTGCCCATATCCATAGGGATTTCCACTAGTTAACACGCCCTATCGTCTGACCTGCTAAGCTAGTTGTCAGTAATTACGCCCTTCATTATTGTGCTTTATTTTTCGTGCTAACACACCGTTTAAGGTTGGGCGTAATTGCATAGTATAATATCTACCAACATTTGGTAATAGGATATGCCAAGTCGATTAATAGAAGATAACCAGCATTCAGAGTGATCTTCAAACTCGACAAGCATCAGTATCGCATCGTATTATTTATTTTTTTTACTTTTCTTTTCATTTTTTTTTCTTCCAGTTATCTCGTCAGATTCATCTTCACATGATACGATCTGCCTCGATACTGTTGGATTATTAGCACTATAAATTATTCAGCCGTAAAGATTCTCCCTGCATGTATTTTCAAACCTGTCTTCTTCTCGTCTTGCAGTGGACGACGATCCAGTTAATTATTTGCCGTGTAAATCCCCAGGTTTATTTAGTCTGCAATGGAAGACGGCGGTGCAAATAATTGTTGGTAAAGTTCATGATTGATCTGGTGGACTACCAGACCCATTATGATTATTTTTTTTTCTCTCCAACACTTGCACAACTCTTGTCTTATCCCATCGATTAAGCTAAATGGTTGGAACCTCACCTCAACTGTCTATTCCAATTATTCAAGGTATTGCAAGGCACTAAGGCAGGGAGGCAATAAAGCAGGAAGACGACGGCAAAGCTCGCTGTTACAATGCGCGTCGCAGTGATCTGGCGTCATCTCACTCCCATGTGGATTGTGTGTATGATCATTCGATAGATACCTCATCACGCAATTCATGGAAGCGTCTGACAGGCCGCTTGTCATGGGACCTCGTGCTTAGACTACTGGTGAGAAAAGAATTAATCGTCGCCACTTGCCTCCATTTTCTCACCTTACATAACGTCACAGGATAGTAATGGTAATAAATGCCTCGTCGAAGATGGATGTTGCCCTCCGTTCTCTGTTTCCATTGGAATCGGGAGCGAAACGCCGCCTTCATGGCCGCGGCGTCGCTGGGAGTCTGAGATAGAGGTGGTGGAGACGGAAAGGAGCCGCCTTTGGCTATCTTCACTGGTCGGATGGCGAACTGCGGCTCTCGACTCTTCCTGTCGCTGCCGGACGACGTGCTTGCGCTCATCTCCGCCCATCTCCGTCCGGCCGATCTCTACGCGCTGAGCCTTTGCTGCCGCGGTCTGCGACCGGCGATCGCCGACTCCGAGAAGGTCTGGCTCGCGCAGTGCTGCCGACTCGGCCCGCCGCCGCATGCGCTCCCTCTCTGGCGCGAGGGCGTGCGGTCTTACCGCGCCCTCTGCCGCTTCCTCGCCGCCGTGGCGCCGCTCCTCGGCGTTTGGGTCCACCAGAACCCCGAGCTCGGCAACGTGGTCTGCGTCCTCTGGGGCTTCCTCTCCGTCGTCGGCGTTCGCGTCATACCTCAGGAGCTCGGGCCGCTGGGTCTCGACGGAGGGCCTCTGCTTTGGGCGCCCGTTTTCGAGATCCTCACCGACGACGATGGATCTCCCTCCTGTTTCTTCCTCCATGGCCGTGGCGAGAACGGAGAGGAATCCCTCTTCCCCGGCTCCGTCGGATCCATCGACTCCTCCTGCAACATCCTCCTCCTGGAAGTCGACGCCCGCCGCAAAGAAACAGCCTTTCATCACTCCTGGAGTTTCTCATCCATATCCGACGGCAAAGATCCCACCTTTATGAGACGACTTCGCCGGTGCGACACCAACATGACCTCTGCTCCCTCTGCAGCACCACTGCCTCCTCCGCTCCTCCCATTCACGCGACTTCCATTCAGCGATCGCCGCCGGCTTCTAGACCGAGTGGCTGGCAGAGTCGCCCTCGATGTCCCGCCGGATCTGACCGCTGCACCTCTTTTCGATCGATGTGACAACGCAGAGCAGTTGGCCCATCGCTGGTCTGTGATCGTCAAGATGCACAAGCAGCTGAACGGAGGACGAATCGATTGGAAAGACGGCCAATCGGAGGAACGCTCGGCGCAGCACAGAAGCCCTGCAAATGGAGATGAGCTCCACCAGCACTACAAAAGAAAAGCCCTCTTCTCCGTGGCAGCGTACTTTAGAGACGGTTTCAAACAATTCATCGCCAGGTCGAATCCCCGCGATTTGACATCTTACAAGGAGCACTCGCAGCTGCACCAGTTCTTGATGCCCGGCGACAGCGTCGGGCTGAGCTTGCGAGCAGCGCACATGAGGCTGACCACGTACAGAGCTTGGCCCGACATGCATGACAACTGGTTCGCTCTCTACAAACTCCGGATGCCGGTCCCGACTGCCGGTCACGAGCTCGCGGGGCTATGGGGCGGCACCTTTGGCTGGCCTCCGGCACGGCCGTCGCAGGACAAGCCGGGGAAGGCCCTGTTCTTCCTTCGCCTCTCCTATGAGGAAGGAGAGGGGCGGTCTGTTTTGGTTGCCACCAAGCTACTGGAAGGCACCCACTACGTCCTCCACCCCAATGGCTCCGCAATGTTCACGGCGAAGGTCGACGAGGCCTCGTCGGATGCATTCCCGTGGGACAACGACGGCGAGATGGAAGTGAAGCAGAGTTACGCCGGGGAAGGCATCGCCGGCGGGTACGGATTCCGGTACCCTGGATTTAAGCCTGGTGCCTTGTTCGTTCTCCAGAATGGGCTGCTGGCGTTCGTGTGGAAGGAGTCAAAGTCGGTGCTGATGCTCCAGAGGATCGACCTGCAGGAGCTGCTCCAGAAAGGAGAAAGAGTGGCGACGCTGCCTCCCGTCGCCAACTTCTGCTACCTCACCAAGTCCTACTCCAATGTCTTCGTCGGCATTCACAATAGCAGTTCACATGGTTCATGCTGACGCATTCAAATTCTGTGTAGTCTGTCAATCTCTGAATCGCGCTGTTTGCAATTTCTAGTTGAATCTGATTGTCGTAATAATGTGAGAAGAGCAGAGACTGGAATTTCCGTTGCTAAGGAAGCAAGTTCTCTCTTCGCCTCAGCAAGGGAGACTGAGTCAACCTAATTGCTCGTTGCTTGTAGGAATTCTACCAGGTTTGGCCTCTTTGATTCTAAACGGAGACCTTTATTGTGACATACCAACGCTGGCCTATTGCACCCTGCAACCTGGGGACCAAACCGAGCCAGGATGTGTGGCTCGCCCTTACAGCTATTCACTTGTTAATTGACCATCTTTTGCTCCCCTGAGCCTTACAATTGGCTTGATGTCCCTTCGAATGGTCCTTGTGCAGATGTTATTATAATGGATAAAGATTAATTCTCCATGTAGAATTTAAATTTCTTATTCGGATTCAAAAATTCTTTGTCGTTTCTAATCAACAAATTAAAAAAGTATAGTTCTTTATGATTTATTTTTCTTCACTATCACAGAAGGATCGACGATGTGAGACATTGAGAGGCGAGTGTAATTATCTTTTGCTGTTAGGATCTACGATAAGAAACTAGGTAGGTTTATATCATCGGTTAAACTGTGCCATATACATATCATGTACTCGTTGTTTCGAGCATAATTTAATCAATTCAAAACAATTTACACCTATAAAATAGTCACTTGGATGCATGTAATCTTACGATCAAGTTCTCTACGTGACAATCATCACTTGCCCAATCGAACTAGGTCACAAATTGTCCACCATCACACTCTTTTTGATTAGTATTAGATTGATTAGTATTAGATATTTAGATTTTTGATTCGATTAATTTTGAGATGGTCAATTTCATCTCAAGGATTTTTAACGGGATGTTAAATAATTTTTAAGTAAAATATATCATTGATCGTCAAAATAAATTAGAAAATATTCGCATAGATAATTTCTAAATCTTTGATTATAAATACGTTATGGTTGAAAAGAATATTTTATCGCTATCACGGTACCATAGCTCTGGTAGCACCCACCATACACTCTCGGTTCATCTAGAAGGGGCTTACATTTTCTGAGCTGCACTTGTCCAAGCTCTCTGGCCTGACAATCTCTCCTTGCCTCGATCAAATTAGGAGGCAACGTGGCAACTCATTCGTCCTCAAAACACATATCTATTTCAAGGGTTTGCTTTGCTAGTTGCTACCACTATGTCACCCATATTGCACTATGCATTATGTACTTCAGTCGACTTTACATACCATCACTTTTTGACGAAGTTGACTTTGACTTTAAGGCGAAGAGCTTCTCACCCATCCTAAATCGTTTCCCATTAAGCGCACTTACCTACGTAGTTCATACAACGCAAAATTCAATTATTCTTATGGAAGACATATTCATTAATGTTTATATTGTATATTCTATTTTGGCTGGCATTCTCTCTAAGGTTTTGTCATAAGGCAAAATTTAACTTTAAAATGAAGAGTTTAATGATCCATTATCAATCTTTTATACAAAACATTCGATTAATTCCACTAAAAGACACAACCAATTTAAATATCAACTAAGACTGCGTTTGGTATGACATGGCATAAGTAGATTTTTTTTTATTTATTACTGTTTTAAAATTATAATGTAATGTAATCTGAATTACAAAAGACACTAAAATTTTATAATCTGGATTACAAAGTAAAACCTATGTAATCCAGATTATATTATAAATCGTAATCTGAAAAGTATTGGATGCTCAATAATCGAAGTCGATCGTTATCGTTCGTTGTCGCCACCGATTGATCGGCCGCCGATCGCCGCTCGTCGCCTCCCGTCGGGCGCCGCCCCGTCGACCAACGACTTCCGGACGACTCTGGCGCCGACGACTGTCGTGGCCGTTATCAACGACCGGATGGTGGCCGTCGGCGGCGATCCGCCGAATCGATCGGCCGTCGGTGATCGACGGCCGACGGCAAGCGGCCGCTCGCTGATTGTATCGGTCTCGATCGTCGATCAATCGTCGTCGTTGTCTCTATCATTGCCGTCAATTCATTCCTATCGTCTTTGTAATGGACACCAAACAAAAGAATGTAATGACCTTTGTAATCCAAGATTACATACAATTTTTATCCAAACATAAGATTACATTATATTATATTACAATTTGGATTACATTACGTCCTACCAAACGCAACCTAAACAAATTTAGGTTACGAACAGTGAAACCCTCAAGCTGTATCTATTGACGGAGAAGAAAAATTAGAATTTCAGATGACAAATATAAAGGAGGGAATCGATCTATAATCCAGAACGATGAAATCCTCCGGAATTAACCCACGTCGATATGTTTCATAACGTACATATTTAATTATTTATATCAGTTAATCTATATAAATTATAATATATCACAATTTTATTATTATTCTATTTAATTAAACAAATTATGTCACGTGATATGTTTGTAACCGTTGTCTAATCTGTAAAAGTTAGGAATCTATTCAACTAGCAGCCTCTGCCATTCATCTTAAGGCACTGATGAGAGGGAGGTAAATTACGAAGGGACAAAGTCCCTTGACACGGTGATAACATAGGGAGGAGTCCATCTGAAACTAGAGGAGATTTTATATTCCTCATCCGACATCGAACTCATCTCATTCTGCAAGTAACATCTTATTTTACCATCGCATCGTCCCGTGGGGACAACCGTTGTCTAATCGAAAAGAGATGAGGTGGACGATTTATCCTGATAAATGAGGAGAAAATGGTCCATTTTCAAAATTAATCAGTAAAATCTATGATGAGGTAATGTTGGTCTAATATATGGGCCGAACCATTTGGCCCAGCCCGACCCATATAAATTAAAAGCCTCCATATTGGGCTGGGCTCGGGCCTTCTGCAGTGTCCAAGTGATGTTGCTTAAGTCTTGGATGAGGCGTCTGCCTGCCCCATCTCGCAATTTTTGTTTTTTCTTTATCCTGGCGGCGGCGTATCTTGGGGAAGGGGAGGGATGAAGAAAGAGCTGCTGGCGTCGGCCCCATGGCGGGGCGAGGAGGATCCGAGCGACAAGTTTGCGGACGCCAAATTGAGGGCGACCAATCAACCGGGCGGCACCCCCACCATGCACGTTCCTGGAAAGAGGAGAGCAGCCGCTTCCAAGACCGACGAGGAACTCGAAGCGGAGATTGACCCTGAGCTCAGATACAGCTTCCAGAGAAATTTCCGGGTGATTCCTATAATCCTTTTTTCTTTCTGTCCTTTTTAGTTTTTGTTTCTGGAAGGTAATCAGTGATTTGTGGTTAAAAGGTTTGATTTTTTTTTTCTTCTTTCTTTCTTTCTTGTAATTCGGTAGCTATTTAGTAGAATTTCTAGATGGAGTGGTGGACTAGGCCTGTAATTTCTCTCGAATCTCTTTTGTGTTCTGGTGATTGATGAACCGATTAGGAAATTGGAAGGTCTTCAGGTTTCATTTTCTCCATCAAAAACGTCGCAGAACGAGATGTTGTGGGTTTAGCTAGTTTTAGCTTCTTTGCTTTAGCTTCGAGATTCATTTAGGGAGTAGAATATTGACTTACTTCCTCTTAAATGCCTTCTAAAATTAGTGTTTTGTCTTCATCTCTTGCTTGTCTCTCTTACCAGAAAGTATAAGGTTTTTTGCAGATCCAAAAACTGAATTTTGTAATTAATCTAGGGGCAAACTATTTAAGTTGAAAGAAATGTAGCTCTCCTGCCTAGCCAATTAAAGGATCCACTAATTGGTCATCCTTCAAGTTTATAATCATAAATTCTATTATATATCACATTGCAAGAACACATACTAAAGTCATTAAGCAAATTAAAAAAAATAAAAAAATCAAAACAACGCCTCAACATATTTCTTATCCCATCTTCTTCTAGTGTTATTGTAGCAGATATTGCATAGCTGCTACATATGGCGATAGCTGTTAAACGTGTTAAAGTAAAGTGACTCAACTTTATTAAAATTACAACACATAGAGCACTGTTATATCAAAATTATTCTTTACCAACTTGGTTAAAATTACTTAAACTCGATCAAAATCACTGCAACTTCATCAAAATCACTTCAAAATTGTTGTGGCTGCTATGGTTATAACTGCTACAATAACGCTGAGATAAAGGTATTTTAGGATGAGAAATATGCTGGAGAAACCTTGGTTCCTTCATATATAGATGGAATGGTAGGAACTCAGGATTGAAGTGCACTTTGTAGCAACATCTGGATCAATAAAATTTGTTGTTGCTACAACAATTGATGTTGATGTTTAATAATGGTTGAGTAATGCGCTACCTTGTCTTAAGGTGAGCAACTCTCCAAGTAATGCCCTAAGTGGGACTTTTTAGTACAATTTAATGATGTCACAGAGTCTTATTGCTAAGGTTGATCTTACAACATACCACAACTACCAACTTGTTAGGTTGAAATGTGTGAATTTCTGCCTTCATTATGTGATGTGCTGGTCAAGCTATATTGAATGGTGTCAAAATACCATTTTTAATACTTAGCCAAATTACTTAACATAACGAACTAATCAGGTGCAATTTTTAGCAATGGATGGATGAATTAGTTGTGTAATTGTTCTCGTACTTGGACGAGTTGGGTGTTAACTTATTTCACGACTAGTAACATGCTTGGATTAATATAATTAGAGATGAGGTGCAACTTAGAATGGTATGCTATAATATGCAAACTATTGAATTAATTGCTAAATCATTAGTATGGTATCCGGGCTATGCTTGGGATATAGTTTGGGATCCTTACAATGTATATTCAAGTCAATCTTTGACTTCCCCGTAGATCATGTTTATGACATATAGGTAACAATGAGTATATCAATAGTAGACACCTAAAATTTTGCTTGTTGGGTATGTTTTGGAATAAATCTTAATTATTTTTTAAATACGTTTAAATCATGAATGATGTCTAGCAACACTCGAACAAAGTCTCAAGTGAAGCTCCTTTTATTATACAATGCTTGATTAAACACGATCCATAATAGCTAGCTAAAATTTTCCTCTCTCAATAACTATTTATCTATCCTTTTTCATTCTTGATTTGAGAAGCTAATCTAAAAAAATAATTATTTGTATTTCACCTTATATGATTTTTTTAGTTGTAGGTAAACAAGAAGCTGGAGCATTCCCTCCTTGTGAGGACGATGAGACCTTTTGTTGTGCTCACAAACCTCCATACTTGACAAAATTGTACTCTGCAAATTCCCTTGATTGATTTGCTAGAATAAGAAAACTGTCAACGTAAGAAAAAAATGACCTCGTATTCTACCATAAAGCCTCAAGTAAATATCAATTTCATAATTTTGATGCATGAATTTTCATTTGATAAAATCCATGTAGGAGTTACTAGATAGGTCACTTAGGGTGTATTTACTCCCACACAAGTTGTTTCCATAAAAGATTGACACTTTCAAAGTGTTGTTTCCATAAAAGATTGACACTTTCGAAGCGCTTTCCAAGAATTACATATGTAGAACCTACAGTGGAAGGGGCTTTTATAGATGTGTGTTTTGGCCCAAATGCTTCTGTGAAGGCGAGAGGAAATTTCCTGTCTTGGAGTGGTCAAGCGAAGGAGGAGGTTAGTAGGGAGGTAGGCACTCACTAGCGCCTCTATAGCGTTTTTCATATAACTAGACATCCTCCAATTGAGCATGCATCGTATGTGCTAGTCTATCTATTTCATTTATATCGAGTTCCTATAAAACTAATTAGAGATATTTAGGATCAGTGTGTAAAATGTGCATTTTTCTTAATCATCATCCTATATATGGTTATGCTTCATAAGGTGTAGATTAAATTGCATTTTTTTGAGGTATTTGACGAAAATGAAAAGTTAATATGTCTTCATTTCATAAATTGCTTATAGACACATCTGATAGTCTTTTCTTGACAGAATTAGAGTGTAGTGGTTTGAATCAATATTTTCCTATTCCTTTGGTACTGTAGTTATTTTCAAGAAGATACTTGTCTTAGAATCTTGAATTGCCATGATCATGGTTTTATTTCCAATACATTCGGATATGGAGTAAGTAATAATTTGTTCATATTCATGTTTTTCATAGAATGACATTTGAGTACAGATGTTTCTTTCTCATTTCTACATTGATGGGTTGATTTTGTAATGACCAGTTCTGCCCAAAATATGCCACTCAACATAAAGAGCCTTAGTTAAATCTTTATACTGAATCAATGCACATATAATTCTACTAACTTTCATATACAAAAAAACATTGTGTGTTTTCCAGGCATTTGAGCACTATCTGCATGTGATAATGGTAATGAAGTTCACTTATATGACTGCTCAGAATCTTGGTATCATGTATTGCATTGTATCCTTAACTCCCTAAATGCCATTTTTCAGCTTTGAACTGTTCTATTTTGAATGTACCTGCTGACTTTAGTGCTCGAATTACCAAAAGATTATTGGATAAGTACTTTCTTTTGATACTTCAGCATCGTTGGTTTTGAAACTATTTTCCCTTGAATTGCAGTTTCTTCAGCGAGTTTTCAGCATAGATACAATTGTGAAACCTCTTCCTCCTGCTATGCAATATAATGTGTCCAGGAATCTGAGTTTCTTTACTCGGATCTTTACGCAATTTTGGGGTAAGTCTTTGGTAAGGGAAAATGGACTATTAAATCCGCCAAGACTAACTTGTGTATGTTTATGATTTAGTCTTTTGGCTGTTTGGTAATAGAGATGCTTCATCTTTGAATTTCAGTGGTTATAATAGTTTTTTCTAGTTACACCTCTTGAATTGCTTAATGGTTTTATTAACTGCCTAGTACTTTCCAAGAGGTTAATCAATTATTGTCACATGCTGGGACCTTTTTCTTGGAAGCACCCAATGAAGTGCCTGATCTACCATTTAGTCTCTGTAGGAGGGTCGATAATCACCATATTGTAAATCACATCAGGATACTGGCTAGGTGCTATAGTTTCCTACACCATCTTACCTTAGAGTTGTCATTTGGAACAAGGGGATGATCTGCCAAATGTATGTGGACCCAGTGTGGTAAACAATGATTGATCCGGTGGACGATGAGAATTTTTTTTTTTTTTACCTTGGACAGCATCCAAGTATCGTTTTATACTTTTACCTGACTGATTGAAAGGTTGAGGTTTCAACAAATTTACCATCGTAGATTCAGATAATGATTAGCAGATGATTCTGGCAAGGCAATCTTTTTTACTAGAACTAATAAATATGAGTTTCATATCTCATTTGTGTCATTTTCTTGACATTATTCATATTACTAGACATGAAAAATCAGAAAACTTGTTTTGAGCATTAAATTAGGTTATCAGTAACTTCTTTTCTCTTTTCTATTGTTGTGCTTTTTCAGTGTCAGTGCTTTGACTTTAACTACGATGGGACCTGCTTCGTACATTGCATTCTTAACCCAACTATAAGACTTCCCCTAAGATTTACACCCCAGAAGCCGCATGGTTTCTCCACCATCTTCTGATCCCCCATCCATATATCAAGTTTATATTTGCACATGCTGCCTAGCCTTCTTTTTCGATGTCTTAGTAACCTCCTACTATTGCTGTTATGATCACCACTACAAATGAGACTTGAGAAAGGAGTGAGGGTTGGAGGATTGGGAACTGGAGAGGGTTAAGGAAGGAATGTTTATGCAAGAGTCATGGGAATTAGGGAAAAAGGATTAGGACAAGCATTATGGTGTGATTTAGGTAGGAGGTTTTGACTAAATGAGAAGGAAAATACAAATGGCTAGACAAGTTGGTTATGTGTGTCCATTACCCATGCAAGTAGGTGATAACAAATTTGTTTGGATATATTTGAAACATTCAGTACTTGTCACTTGGATACAGGTGAAATATTATGATATATTTGAAAACAATAAACATCCAAAGTTCATAGAGGGATTTTCAACATGCCCGATCATGTTTGTTTCCTCCAATTTGGTTTTTTAAGCAGCAGTTCAGAGGTGAGAATGGTATAATTTAATTTCAAAAAAAGAAAAAGAAAAAGGAAACTATGAAAAAACATGAACAAAAGAATATCTACCTGATAAAAGAAGAATTTGATTTAAATCTTTCTTTCTTTGCACAGGACAAATAACTATCAGCCATCAACCTTGCTCTGCAGACAATAAACCATCTTGATATGTTTACTCATCATGCATATGTTCTTCGATTTTTATGCATTGTGACTCCTGCAATAGAATTCTCCTAGTGGAAGTTAAAACTAGAGAATAACCATCTGTAATTCATAGATGGACTCATGGACAATGCCAACTATCCAATGATCCACAGCCGCTCTCCCTCCCTCTCTTTGTCAGTTGATCTGCTATGCATAGGAGAAGACTAGCTATCTAATGACCTTTTCTCTCCGTCTCCATTGGTTGCCCTCCTTTTAAGAGCATCAACAAACAAATGGATGCTTTGATTTTCAGATAATGAAGTCGTTTCTGCCATTATAAGTCTACTGCTTATAAATATGGAAATGCAACACATGCACAAGACGAGATACTTTGCACAGTGCTCTCTCAAAATTGAGAATTATGTCGATCGGCTTGCATTCAGTATCCTTTAATCATTCTTCTATAAAACAAGACGGCTTATATAAAGAGTTACCAAGTATTGGATGAGAGATGATGTCTGCATATTATCCTTCTCTAATCCCAAAAGGAAATAAACCTCATTAACTCCAAGAATAACTTCGTTCATGATATAAAATGCTTGCACAATCATGTTCTGGACTTATTATTATTCTTAGATTTGCTCACTATATGAAGAATGAAAATGAGCAGACAACATATTTTTCAGTAGTCAACAGGGGCACACATATGGTCAACTTTTACAGATCAGTTAAATCTGACAGAAACCTTGTTTATGATATATAATATTCTACTTCTACAGTTGAAGCTAACTCTGCATTCTTTGTAACCTGTTGCAGACTCAGAGGGAATTGCCAATGCGCAGAGATCTCTTGGTTTAGGCCAAGAAGAAAAAGCTCGCCGTGTCAACTAAATACTTGTTAAATGTGTGTTAAGCCTGACTCGGAATACATTTGTTAAATATTTCAGCATTTAGAATTGACCTGAATGTGTCTGTGTCGATCAACTTTAAATTTATGTGCATTGAATTTTTTTCAAGTTAATAAGATAGTATTTTAATCCTCTGATGATTACAGAATTATCGTATTATATTGTTTATGAAACAATTTCCTCCTGTGGTTGTCAAACACAAATATTATATTTTTAATTTAGTCTGAGGCGTATCTAGTTTTATGCCTAAGTTTTAGATGAAGTTCACTATATTTTATGGACTAGATGAATTTTGACTCTACATGGTGATAGTTTGAAAATGATATAAAAAATATTTTTCTAAGTTATTTTATACCCTTATATTATATAATATTTTATATAAGTTACTTTTTAAATCCTAAGCTAATTTTAAAAATAATTTGTTTGTAACATGGATGTTTATCAGTTCCTTGATTTGATTTTGATCGATTTTAGATGTATCGACGTTGGAATCGATCTGAACCGGTTCAAAATCAATTTCGAACTGGTTCCAATTTCAAAGTTAACCAATTCAATTTGGATCGATTTCGAATCGGTTTTGAAACGGTTCCGGGTTGATTCCGAAATAGTTCTGGATCATCTTCCTCGAACTTGAGCTTTCAAATTTATCTAACGTATTGGTGATTTTATATATTTTTTTTATCGCAAAATAATCGTGTAGACATGTTAACATGTTAAGAATTTTCACTTTTAAATTGGTCATCAGAATCAGATCCAAATTGGAATTAGAATCGATTCCGAAATGGTTCCGAATCAGTTTCGAAATTGATTGGAATCGAATCGAATCGGAATCGAAACAGTTTTGATTCGATTCTAGAATCAGTTCATTTGAATCGATTTCGATTTCGAATTTAACGAATTAGTTTCGATTCGATTTCGAATCAAATCAATCCGTTAAACATGTCTAATTTGTAAGTTACTTTGCATTTAAAATATTTAATTGAAGTGTTTTTTTTTCCTTCTTAAAGTGATGTCAATTTGTATTTTTATAAAAAAAAAAAATTCCACAAAATGTTTTTTTCCCCTCGAAGTTGCGAGCTAGTTTTGTTAAAGAAAATAGAAAAAAAAAATTCAAGAATTTTGAATCTTTTGATCTTGTTTCATCCCTGATTTACCTTCTACATTTTCTCAATTAGCACTGATGTATTTTTTTATATTTAAAAACATTATTATATCAGTTTGTCGTCGCCACTTTAAATAGTACAACCCCAATATAAAAATACTGAATGGAAAATAATTTTTAATTCTCTCGTTTAATATATATATTTTTAAGAACATTTTTTCCTCGTGCTCGATCTAATCGACATGAATGAAGAGCTGACTCATCCACTGTACTTAACAATGACTTTTCAATCTAATTTGGCCATATATTAACAGAAATTTAATTTCCTGGAAACTCACCAGAAGCATGCGATTATTCCTCGCCTGATTAAAATTTTCTAAAATTGTGAACCTTTTTTCAACTATTATTTTTTAAAATTCTGTGATAAGTCAATAATTAGTCTCGATAGTCACGTGTGATTATCAATATTTATCTGCACAATTATTTATCAATTAATTGAATTTGGAAAAAAAAAATTAAGAAGGAAAGTAAACAAAGGACAGAAAAATAAATATATATTTGATTCTGTAAAAATTAGGAATCTGTCCAATTAGCGATTCTTTTCTCAGATCGACTTGTAGAGGGAGATAAATCAAATGGGAGTAAAAGTCTCACAGCGATAACAAAGCGAGGAGAGATCCATCTGAAGCCAGAGAGATTTTAGATCCTTCATCCGGAATCGAACCCTATCTATTTTGCAAGCAACATCCTACCTTACCACCACGCCATCCCCGTGGAGACTATATCATGTGATTCGAATATATACAAATAAGAGTGAGTAAAAAATCGATTAAATCTAATAAATCCATTTAACCGAGCGAATCGGATTTTTCAATTCAATTTATTCAGATTTTTTTTTTTAATATCAATTTAATCGATTTATTCGGTTCGGTTTCGATTTTGAAATTAAACGAAAATAATCAATTAAATCGAACGAGAGTTCATCATATGACTGATTTATTATATTAATCGATTGATTAATATAAATTAGTCGACTGATTACCTCGAGCTCTACGATCTCCATCATCATCAATCGACTAACCATAATCAATTATTCATGATAAAAAATTTAATTTATTCGATTTTTAATCTAATTAAATAATTTTTTATCAATTCAGTTGGTTCAAATTTGTTAAAAAACTCTATCGATTTGATTTATTTTAAAAAAATCGATTTTAATTTATTTAAAAAAATTTGATTTATTCGATTTTGATTTAACCGATTCATTCGATTATAATCGAATGCCCGTCTTTATATATAAATATTGATCGTTAACAAGTTGGTCAAAATTGTGGGCTGCGCCTGCGCCTGCCCATGTGGAAGGGATCTGACCAGCGGTGGGTGAGTCAGCATGCATTTGGATTTGCTACTTAAAAAGGATGCTGCCAAATTTAGCATCAACAAGATCTGCAGCCACCAAACTTGGAAAAAAATAGTTTGGATTAAATTTGTGAAGGTATATAAAAAAACAACAACAACAAAAATTTAAAAAGTCTCAGAAATCGTTAAAATAAAAAAAAATCATATTTAAAAAAAAATCGATTTAATTTTATTAAAAAGATTATATATTGAATAATTTTTTTTAAATTAAAATCATTTTAATTCGATCAAAATTATTCTTAAATTAACAGTTTAGTAGCTATTTCATAAGTGGTTCGATAAGTTAATAAACAATACATAATATTTTCAACTAAGTTGAATTAAAAAATAATAATAATTTATTTTAATATTATAATCACTGCACGTTTCCATAGAGAATGGTTAGAATGTGAGTATTTTCAGTGTGAAAAATAATCATCTTTTTAAGATTGTTCTTTTATTATTATTATTATTATTTAAAATATTACTTAAATCGATGTTTTCTTTTCTTTTTTAATAAAAAACTTGTCGTTTTTCTAACTTTCGTCCAAAAATTAATATCTGAATCGAAATTTGATGTCTTACGTTAATAAATGCACCACACATCTCTAGATTTTGCTGGTTTGGAAAATGCTTGCGAAAGCAAAGCGGCTTTTGCTTCCGGGGCCGCGGAGCAAAAAATGGCGGCAAAATAGGGATGCCAATGCATTTTTCTGATCTGAGGCGGTAACCTCACCCTCCCTCCCACGCATAACCTCCATCGCCTATTTATACCGCGGCCCTCCATCGCCAACCCTTCCACCGCATACACATCGTCGCAGCTTCGCCGTTCCACCGCCGCACTGGACGGAGATTCCTTTGCTGTTGGGTTCTTTATTGCTGGCATTCGATCTCGATTCCGACGGAGTTTTTCGCAACTCGCTATCATTGCAGGTGCTTTAATTTTCGCCAGAAGCCATGTGATCGGATCGGGGGTTTTTTTTCTTTCTTTCTTTCTTTTGGGGTTTCTCCGTTCGAGAAAGGCTAAGGTCGGATTTTTTTTTTTTCGAGGTGTGCGTTGTTATTCGATTTGGCCAATTTGTTCGTGTCATCGAAGGAAAGGATGCATGCCGGATTTTTTTTTTTCTTTCCTATTTTCTGTCTTCAGTTCTGTGGAAGGTGTTTGTTCTTCTTTCTGTCTCGAGAACGATGGCATTGCGATGTGAAGGGAACCTTTTTTTCCCGTTTGGTTTGTGAGTCTTATTTTGTATAAATTTCCTAATTAATTCATGGTTATTGTTTTGTTAATCTTCTGCTTTTGGTTGGATGCGAGGGAGCTGTTGATGATATTAAATTATGGGAAACGATCGTTCGTTCCGTGTGTTTTCTTCAATAAGATCTCTCTTTCTTCTTCTCAACTCGTTTTTTTTAAAATATAGTTCGCATGCACAAGAGTGGAGTGTTGTGATTGTCTGCCCTATTTCTTCTTTTTGGTGTCTCCAGTTCAACTGTTCTATTCCTAATCATTGAAAATGACAAAGGAGTTTCGCAAAAGTCAGTTTATTTCTTTGTTTTATTGGGTTTTCTACGAGATCTCACTCTTTTTTTTTTTTTTACCTTCACAGGATACAAATTTATATTTGAGGAGTTGTCATCAATCTGGCCGTCCCTGGTGTTCCATGTCCTTGCACCTCGAGGAAGGTGTGGGATCTAAAGAATGCTCAGTTGCCTCCTCGTTGCTTTGAGGTTTCCACTCTCTTCGTTTGGCCTTTCCATTGCACCGTGAAAGGATCTCCTTTTGACAACGGCTAACTCCTGCAACGATAGAGATTTGGCAGCTGATTTTTTTTACTTCAAAAGAACAACAATTTAGGATTTCCCTATAGATTGCCTTACTCAGATCAATTGCTGTCCGTGAAGATGGCAATAACTGGTTGTTTCTCAGCTCTTTTAGCTAGAAAGAACTCCAAGGTAAGAACCAATCCTAGTGAATTTTGTCCTTAATGTCTTTTTTTGATATGAATACTGTTTACAAGTACTCATACAATCTTCTGCAGGAAAAGAAAAGATCCAAAATCACCTATAGATGTGGAGAATTAAGAGTTAACCCTGAAGAGCATGTTCATCAACATATCCAGAATGCCGTAGCAGGAATTACTTTTGACGAACCCAATCATGTGGATCAACTAACCCACAGTTCTGTAGAGGTGGCAAATCTCAGAGAGCCTATGCTGTTCATAGCTCAGGGAAAGAGCCCTGTGGAGAATGCACAAACTGAAGTGCGTGGTACAAAAAATCTCAAATTTGAGCAAACTGAGCCTGGTATTGAAGTGGCTTATGAAGGAGGTGATGAGCATGATGATAGTTTATCTCTGAGGAAAGATATCTCTGAATTTGATCTGCAAGCATTTGAGGTAGACAATCATGAACTGAATTCTGAAAGTGTCAACGAAGAACTGAATATTGATGGTTTAGATAGCAGTTTGCTTAAAGAAGATACTGCATCTGAAATGATTACCTACAATGGTCATGCTAGTGATCCTGGCATTGGAGGTGCAGAAATATTATCTGGATCTCTGTATCTTAAACGTTCATGCTCCAACATTGAGACAAAGAGATTTGTCAGTTCCCCTACCAAGACCAATTCTTTAGATGGTGTTCTAAACCTATGTGAGACTGTTGGTGGTGAAGCAACAGATGCTATCCCTGGAAGTCCAAAATCAGTAATGACATCTTTCAGTGCAGACAAGGCAATGCTAAAGAAGAGCTATTCATCCAGAGTGATCCAATTGATGGGTGCAAAACTTCGGTCGGATCTCTCTCTGTTGAGCCAGAATAATTCTCACAACCCTAGGTTGACAGCACCACAGAGGATTTCCATCAATGATACCTCTAAAAATGCTGGTAGCTATTGTTCCAATGTACTTGAGTCAAGGTCATGTTTTGAAATAGAAAACCAGCCAAAAATGAAGCAATCAGAAATTACAACTGCAGATGACTTGTGGTCTCAGAATCGATGGGTTGCTTTTTATTCCAAGTCTTCTACCTTGGATAGAGTTGATGCTTGGGTTCAGAGTCTTGGAGATGATTCATCGTATCCAATAGACAGCTATCAGAATGATGAACCAGCAGAAGAGGCAACCTCGTATACAAATATTTTCGAGGTTGAAAAAATCTCAGGAAAGAAACAAACTCAAACTGGCAGGCCAACAGTAGAGGATATAATGGAGGGCAGCTACATCTTCCAACCAACGTGTTCCTTTCCCCATACAGTTCACATTTCTGGTATGGGTTTGAAAGCTATTCCAGTAATTTCAGCCTTCAGCAATCTCCGATCAGTTAACTTATCTGGCAATATGATAGGTACGATGAGCGTATACTTTATTTTAAACTGTTAAATTATAAATCTTATATGTTGTTCTCATATGTAAAATTTGCTAGGCATTCAGATATTGATCTATTTCCTATTGCTGCAGCCCACATTTCCTCAGGAAGCCTCCCAAAGTGTCTCCTTACACTTGACTTGTCTAAGAACAAAATTACAACAATTGAGGGACTGAAAGATCTTATAAGGCTGCGGGTTCTTAATCTCAGCTACAACAGAATCTCACGGATTGGTCATGGTAAGAAATATGAAGTCTTGTCTTTTAAATTTTTAGATTCAATTCCTCCATTTTAATACTAAAGATTGTGCTAGCTATGATGTCCGCTAGTACAGTATATTACTGATTTGGAGAATTTATCACTTGGGATAGGAATATAATCCAATCTTTAAATTTCAGGATTTCCAAATGGCACACTGATAAAGGAGCTCTATTTAGCTGGGAATAAGATCAGCTATGTTGAGGGTCTCCACAGACTTCTAAAGCTAAAAGTTCTCGACCTGAGCTTCAACAAGATAACAACAGCAAAGGCCTTGGGTCAACTCGTTGCTAATGACAGCTCTCTCTTGGCTCTCAACCTGATTGGCAATCCAATTCTGAGCAATTTTGGCGAAGAACAACTTCGTAAAACCATATGCAGCGTCCTACCTAAGATAGCTTACCTGAATAAGAAGCTCATTGATCCTCGGAAGGGACGGGAAATGGCCTTGCACAGCATATCAAAGGCTGCACTTGGGAGCAATGATCGGTCCTCGCAGAAACAATTGACAAGACGAGTGATCCAGACTACCAGTTCTTCAGGTAAGAGCTGGGGAAGAGAAAGGATCATCTACAAGGGAGCAGGCAGCAGCCTTCGGGAGAGGTGCAGAATGGACAGATCAAAGGGCAGGCATCAACAGTCTATTATTTCAAGGAAATGAGATGATGATCCAATTTTAGATGTGCTCGATTTAGCTTTTAGTAATAAATCAGAAAACGTTGTACTTATGTTAAATTTGGAAACTTTTTACATTGTTCTTAGTTTATGAGCTAAGACAGTTGATAGAATTAAATTTATGCAATCATTTCTTTCCTTCTTTGTTCAAACGATGTGGAATTTTGTTTATTCTGATGTTAGCCATGCATTCCATGTTTATCCTCTATCAATTTAGTTGCTCATTGGCTTGCCTTTTGGTAGATTTATCGCCTCCAAGTTGAAGAATGAGAAAATTTACTTGTTGCTTTAATTTGTTTTTGCTGGTTCGGAGGAAGAGATACAAAGCCAAGAGTGTACATCTCTCTTTGCCCTTGATGTTCTTTGCTTGTTTGTTATGTGGAGCTGTAGAGTGTTAAATTTACTCTCTCCTATTTTTGATGTTCTTTTATTGCTCGTTGCACGGAAATATGTAGTTGATTTAGAGTTCACCGTTCTCATTGCTTTTGATGTTTTTGTTTGTTTGTTATCAAGTTTGATTTTAGCTTTCTCCTTCTTTATGACTTGTTTGCCTTTTCTGATGATGAAGAGATGTTTTTTTTTCTTTTCTTAATTAGTCACCCATTCTCATTGCTCTTTAGATTTTAATTTGATCGAGGTGATCATAATAAAGATGCAAAGCACAGAGTTTATGTTGATTTTTTTTTAGTTATATATATATTTTTTCACTCTAAATTCATATTTTATTATTTGGTTTCTGGTCTTTTTTTTTTTAAATAATGCAGAGTACAAATTTTAATTTTATTGTTGGATAATTAAGTTCTTAATGCACTAAATAATAATAATAATAATTTGTTATTTATTAGTTACTTGTGTGATGACTCATAATTTATTAAAAATATAGATTTACATATTTGAATTTTTTCTAAATAAATCTAAAAATTAATTAACTAATATTTATTAATTTTAAATTATTTTTTAAAAAATATAATATAAAGCTATACACAACTTTTTTACATATATAAATAATTAATGAAGTAATTATGAACTATCAAACACCTTTTAGATCATTCTTAATTATCGACGTCAAAATCAAAATATATACATGAAGAAAGAGACACATGGAGGATGTACGTTGCCACAAGCTAAATAAATTGAAGGGGATAGTTTTATCAAATTTTTTTTTTTCAAATGCAGATGTTGATAAACTAGCTAGACCTAATCCATAAATGATAGTTGAAGTCAACAATAATAATAATTAAGTCTTATCCCATTAGATGAGGTAAGTTATATGAATTCTTCTATTTCATTAGATTCTATCATCTACTATATTATCGATCATCTATATATATTTAAATAAATTTTATTTTATTTTATTATTACTAACTAAGTCTTTTTTTATCTTCTTCTTCCTCGTTTGATGTGTATATTTGTTATTGTTTCACATCGTCTAACTGGAACATTTATTAGTCGTCTAAGTATATGTCCGCATATCCACTTTAAAATCGTTATCTTTGCAACTTTCATCTTTTGCTCATATGTTTGAGTCATAGTCCAACATTCAATGTCATATAATATAGCAGAACTAATCACCATTTTGTAGAACTTCTCTCTAAGTTTTAGAGATACTTTGCAATAACATAAAACGTCCGACGCTTTTCTCCATTTCAACAATCCTATTTGTGTTCTATGAGAAAAATCAAATAGCTAATGTTGGTGCAGAATTGCATTCATGGACAAGGATCAATCTTCGTCAAGCGTAAGGTACCGACCGCCCTCCATCATGTCCAGATGCTGATAAGACAAATATCTACGATGATTAATTTCTTTCGTATTGATTGACAGGAGCATCGAAGACGAACGAATTATTATTTTTACATCAATAAAAGATAGTTGGAATTTTAGAGAGTAATTAACACGGTAATAATTTTATCGTTATGGTAAGACTCCTTTTTTTATCAGATCTAATACATGTAACAAAAAAAAAAATATCATGATTGAAAATCAAATTATATATGTATTCAATTGATGAGTCGAAGATTTTAAATGGGTAATCTAGTGTTGGTGCAATAATGCTCCAAGCATTTATATGTTTTGATGTTTGGCTAATCATCTAAGTTAGGCAATATCTTGTGATCTAATTACGAATGCGTTTAAGTGACAGGGAAATCCAAGGATGAAGACTTGGTAAAAGGAAGTCCAAGTATGATCTTGGCAAAGGAAGTCCAAGGGATGGACTTGGCGGCATAAGACCAAGCTTGTAGTCTTGGCAGCATAAAGTCCAAGTGAACCTTGGCAAAGGAAGTCCAAAGTAAAGTCTTGGCAACATAAGTCCAAGCTTGTAGTCTTGGCGGCGTAAAGTCCAAGCATTTGGCAACCCAAGACATGACGAAATCGAAGGAAGCTCTTGGAAGCAAAGCGCAAAGGATGAACAAGTCGCGGACTCGGAGAGATCCTGAAGGCGCAAGGCTTAATGAGGAGCTAGAAGGTTGAGTCTAGGTCTAGGGTATAAAATCAAGTGTAAATTACTCATACTTGATGAGTATCGATCGTAGTCGGGCATTGGACCGAGTCGGTGAAACCGACCATCGATCGCGCCTGGTCGAGCGGATCGGTGATACTACGATCGATCGACTACAAGGGCATCGGTGATCGAAGAATATCGCCCGAGAATGCGAGTCTCACTCTGCGCCTTGATCACTTTCGTGATCACCCCATCGATCGATAGAGGATCGGTCGGTGATCACCTGGCCGTTGGAGATTGCGGCTACGAATCTCCGTGGAGATCGCGTTTCAGAAGCCGTTGGCTTCGGCGGCAGTCGACTGATGGTATGCATCAGTCGACTGATCGACGCCCAACGGGAAAAACAACCCCTCTTCTATAAAAAGGGGTCATGGGGAGCTTGGTGAAGCTAGTGCTCTTGCTCCTAACTATACTCTCGTGCTCACCAAGCCTTCCAAGTGTTTTTAGTGATTTAAATCCTCCTCTTCTCTTGTTCTTGATCATCCATCATTGTAAAGAAGAGGAGAGCATTGTAAGAAAGGTTTCTCCACCTTGGTTCATCCAAAGGAGGTTCTAGTGAAGGTTGATTAGGGCTAATCCACCTTACGGATTACCGTGGAGTAGGAGCGTCATCTCCGAACCACGTACATCGGGTGTTAGCTTTGTTCTTGCTTTGATTTGTGTTTATATTTTGTATTGCTTCCGCTAACATTTTTGTAGAAAAGAAGAAAGGCTAATCACCCCCCTCTAGCCATTCCAAGGGTCCTAACAAGTGGTATCAGAGCCCGGATAACTTGGAAGATCTCACCATCAACCAAGACATCAATGATTCTTCAAGAGGGATATAGCATCGCCAAGCCACCGCTCTTCGATGAGAGTCATTTTGCGTATTGGAAAGGTAGGATGAAGTACTATCTTATGAGTAATATTGAAATTTGGCATAGTGTTGTAAATGGCTTCGAGGAACCGGTGGATGAACATGGACATCCTATTTCAAGCAAGGATTGGACAAGAGAAATAAACAAGAAATTTGAATCAAATGCAAAGGTCGTCCTCACCATCCAATGCGGCATCACAATGGAGCAACTCAACAAGGTGGGGCCTTTTGAATCCGCCAAGGAGCTATGGGAAAAGCTCATTGAGCTAAATGAAGGTTCCAAGGAATCAAAGAGGGCCAAGAAGGACCTATTAGTTGGACAACTTCAAGCCTTCCAAATGAAGATGCATGAAACCGTAAGTCAAATGCATGGAAGGTTCAAGGAAATTGTGAACGGACTCCATATCATAGGTGAGCGAGTTGACAACCGGGATTTGGTAAGGTATATTTTACAAGCATTTCCTAGAAATTCTTTATGGACTTCTATAGTTGATGCCATTAAGGTAACTAGGGATTTATCTCAAATTAAAATTGATGAATTATTTTGTGAGTTTGAATTACATGAGCAAACTAACATGTCCTCTAAGGAAAAGGGGTTAGCTCTATTTGTTGAAAAGAAGGACAAGAAAGAAAAGAAGAAGAAGGAAAGAAAAGAAGCATCATCATCATCCGAGTCGGAGGATGAGTCAAGTAGCGATGGGGACTCATCTAGTGAAATGACAAATTTCGTCAAGAAGCTTTATAGAAAGTCAAGAGAGTTCAAGAATAGAGAAGCAAGGAAGGGGTCTCATTCCTCAAAAGGTAAATTTAATGGTAATTCAAGTTTTAGCAATAATGTGATTTGCCATGCTTGCAATAAGAAGGCATATAAAGCCCGAATTGCAGGAGCTAAAGAAGGAGGAAAAGGAAAAGAAAAAGAAGGACAAGAAGGAAAAGAAGAAGAAGGAGGCCATGGTGGCTCAAACCACATGGGACACACCAAGTGTTGAAGACTCTTCCTCCGATGATGAGCTTTGCCACATCACACGCCATGTGGCACTCATGGCATTAGAAGATGATTCCGGCACATCAAGTCAAGAAGTTTCTTCAAGTGATGAATCGTCATCTAGTGACGATGAGGTAATGAATTCTCCCAAGATTAAGTTTCTTTATAAATCAATTGCATATCTTAAAGAAGCTCTAGATAAGTCAAAATCTAAGGTTAAGAGCATGAAGGTAGAACTAAAGGCCATTAGGGATGAAAAGCTTTCACATATTGACTCTTGCATGCTTAAGGAAGAAAATGACAAACTTAAGGATGAGGTTAGTGAATTGAAAGTATGTTTAGAAAAATTTTCAAATGGCTCAAAGTGTCTTGATATGATTCTTAGTAGGCAAAGAGCGGTTTATAACAAGGCCGGTTTAGGATATAAGCCAAAAGAAAAAGAAGTTGCTTATATTTCATTAATAAATAGGAAAGCAACTATTAAGGGTAAGGTTAAGAAAGCTTGGGTACCTAAGAAGTTTTTGCTTAATGTTACCGGTCCAAATGTTTGGGTACCAAAAGCTTATGTTTTTCATGTGATTTAGGTAGGAGAGCGAGGGATGTTGATTATGGATAGCGGTTGCTCAACACATATGACCGAGGATGTGAGCAAGTTCTCCACAATTAAATATGTGAAGAAGGGAGCGGTGTCCTTTGGGAATAGTGGAAAACTCAAGATATTAGGTAGAGGAACAATTAAGGTATCCCCCAAAATTGTTATTCACAAGGTCTTGCTAGTTGAAAATATGAAATTTAATTTATTAAGTGTTAGTCAACTTTGTGATGCAAACTATCATGTCTCCTTTGAATCCTCTAAATGCATGATTAGACACAAGGAATTAAATGATTGCATGTTAGTTGGATATAGGAAATCAAATATCTATTATGTTGATCTTTCATATGCTTCTAACATTTCTACTAAGTGTTTTGTTGCAAAAGAAGAGGAAAGTTGGCTATGACATAGAAGATTGGGGCATATCAACATGAAAAACATAGCCAAGGTAGCCAAGATGGAGTTGGTCAAAGGGCTACCAAAGATCAAGTATGTCAAGAACAAATTGTGTGATGCATGCCAAGAAGGAAAACAAACAAAGGCATCACACAAAGGTAAAACCCTAACCAATACATCTTTACCATTAGAATTATTGCATCTTGACTTATTTGATTGCCATAGTACTCCATCTTTAAATGGTAATAAATATTGTTTGGTTATAGTAGATGATTTTTCTAGGTATACTTGGGTCTATTTTATGAAACATAAGGATGATACCTTAGAAATAATCATAGGATTTAGTAAAAGGGTTGAAAATGAAAAGAGTCTCAAAATCAACCGGATCCGTAGTGATCATGGTGGTGAATTTGAAAATCTAAAATTTTCACAATTTTGTTTAGAGCAAGGGTACAAGCATGAGTTCTCTTGTCCTAGAACACCCCAACAAAATGGGGTGGTGGAAAGGAGAAATCGTGCCCTACAAGAGGCGGCTAGGACTATGCTTAATGCATATTCTCTACCTAGCTACTTGTGGGCGGAAGCGGTTAATACAGCTTGCTATATCCAAAATAGGGTTCAAATCCATAGGTTTTTAGGAAAAACACCATTTGAATTATGGAATGGGACTATACCCACAATTCATTATTTCAAAGTCTTTGGATGTAAAGTTTATATTCTAAACACCAAAGATAACTTAGGAAAATTTGAATCAAAAGCGGATGAGGAAATCCTAGTTGGATACTCATCCACAAGTAGAGTATAGAGTCTACAATAAGAGAACCAAAGGATTTGAGTCTTCTAATGTTCAATTTGATGAAAATACTAGTACCTACCTAGAAAGTCCTCCATTGATAAGGATATTAATGACAATAATCAAGACATTACCCAAAAACTTCAAAATTTGACCATTAGGGTAATGATCAAGGGGAGGAAGAGGAGACTCGATGATGAAAGAAGGGTGGAAGATAACAATGATCAAATTGAAAACTATTCTAGAAACTTAAGAATTCATCAAGATCATCCACTTGACCAAGTAGTAGGAGATCTATCTCAAGGAGTAAGAACTAGGTCATTTCATAGACCTCCTACTAGTCAAGTTGCTCTTATCTCACAAATTGAGCCCAAATCAATCAATGATGCATTACATGATCCGGATTGGATTTTGGCAATGCAAGATGAATTGGCTCAATTTGAGAGAAGTCAAGTGTGGGAATTAGTACCTAGACCCAATGATAGCACCATAATTACTACAAGATGGGTCTTTAGGAATAAGCTAGATGATCAAGGAAATATCACTAGAAATAAGGCTAGGTTGGTTGCTAGGGGTTTCAATCAAGTTGAGGGGCTTGACTATGATGAGACTTATGCCCCGGTTGCAAGGTTAGAATCTATTAGGATTCTCTTAGGGTATGCTTCCTACATGGGATTTAAACTTTACCAAATGGATGTTAAATCGGCATTCTTAAATGGTTTTATTAAGGAGGAAGTATATGTAGAGCAACCACCCGGATTTGAGAACATAGATTATCCAAATCATGTATGTAAGCTTAGGAAAGCATTATATGGGTTAAAACAAGCTCCCCGGGCATGGTATGAAAGATTGTCATCCTTCTTAATTTCTAAGGATTTTAGAAGAGGCCAAGTAGATCAAACTTTGTTTATAAAGTCAACGTTAAAAGATATATTCGTATCCCAAGTATATGTTGATGATATCATCTTTGGGTCAACAAATGATGATCTTCTTCAAGACTTTATAAAAAATATGGAAAATGAATTTGAAATGAGTTTGGTTGGAGAGCTTACCTTTTTCTTAGGCTTACAAGTCAAACAAACCAATGAGGGTATTCATATTTATCAAACTAAATATGCAAATGAAATGATCAAGAAATTTGGTTTGGAAAATGCCAAAATTGTAACCACTCCTATGGCCACTAGCACTAGGATAGATAGTGATCATGAAGGTAAATCAATTGATCTTAAACTTTATAAAAGTATGATTGGTAGCTTACTATATCTAACCGCTAGTAGACCCGACATTTTATTTGCGGTAGGTATGTGTGCAAGATACCAATCTTGTGCCAAAGAATCACATTTGGTAGCCGTCAAAAGAATATTAAGGTATATTAAAGGCACCCTAAATGTAGGACTTTGGTATCCTAGGACTAAGTCTTTTGAATTACTTGGTTATACCGATTCCGATTATGCCGGGTGCAAATTGGATAGGAAAAGCACTAGTGGTGGATGCCAATTTCTTGGGTCCTCCCTAGTTAGTTGGAGTAGTAGGAAGCAACATTGTGTTGCTTTATCAACCACCGAAGCCGAATATGTGGCTATGGGTGGTTGTGTAGCTCAATTACTTTGGATGAGACATACTCTTGTGGACTATGAGCTACACTACTCTAACATTAAAGTTTATTGTGATAATGTGAGTACCATCAACTTGACCAAAAATCCGGTACAACACTCTAGGACCAAGCACATTGAAGTGAAACATCACTTCATAAGAGATCATGTGGCAAGAGGGGATATTGAACTTAATTATGTAGAATCTAAGTCCAACCTTGCCGATATCTTCACCAAAGCTCTTCCCGAAAATGAATTTTCATCTTTAAGGAGAGAGCTTGGTATGTGCTTTGTAGAGTAAAATTCTAGGTTTGCATAATCTCATGTTTATATGTTATCTTTATACCTTGATACATCTCACAAAAAGCCTTAAGAAACCTTGATTTTTGTATTGAGACACTTAGAACCATGTGAGATGATAGGGAAAGGTGTACTTAGCTCATCATGCTTGTTATGATGCATTACTATGAGCCAATGACACACCTAGAGACATAAATACCTTATGGACCAACCATTGGGAAGGCTTGTATTCAAGTAATGAGTACATAGCTCTAAGAACATGGTTGGAAATTCCAAATCATATATATTTTAAACTATGTTCATTATATTTTGGAAAACAGTTTTCAAGTGAATCACAAAAGTGATACAAAGTTTGAAAATTCTTTAGAATTTTTGTAAGTTTCCAAATTTGTATCAATCTTGAAATCTGGAAAATATATATTTTGCAAATTATTTTTCCTTAATAAAGTATGATTTCAGAAATATGTACGCAAAATTTCGTGATTTTTCGAGATTTCTGGAATTTTTACCGCATTTCTGAAAATGGGCTGAAAAGGCTGAAATTTCGATTTCAGGCGTAGTAGTCGACTGGTTCAGATACCAGTCGACTGATACACTGGGTTTTTTGATAATAAGCTCTATTTTCTGATATTTGGTGTATTTTTGATGTCTTAACACTCTAGTATGATAATATTGCGTATAAACGAGTTTTAGGACTGCTTAATACAGTGGTTTAGGGGGAGTTTCAATAAATTCTATCCTTTTATCCCCAAAACCATTGTTGGTGCAAAGTTAGGATTTAACTTTTGAATTTTAGATTATGCTTTGCTTCAAATGTAATTTACATCCTATCTTGGATTAAGGGGGAGCTTAATTTCAATCTAATACCTTAGTCCAAGATCCAACACTCTTAATTCTTTTATCATTCTCTTTTTGATGTATGTCAAAGGGGGAGAAGGAATGCTTAAGTTAGATGATTATGTGTGTATCTTTAAAGACCTAACTTAAATGATTGTCAAACATCAAAAAGGGGGAGATTGTTGGTGCAACAATGCTCCAAGCATTTATATGTTTTGATGTTTGGCTAATCATCTAAGTTAGGCAATATCTTGTGATCTAATTACGAATGCGTTTAAGTGACAGGGAAATCCAAGGATGAAGACTTGGTAAAAGGAAGTCCAAGTATGATCTTGGCAAAGGAAGTCCAAGGGATGGACTTGGCGGCATAAGACCAAGCTTGTAGTCTTGGCAGCATAAAGTCCAAGTGAACCTTGGCAAAGGAAGTCCAAAGTAAAGTCTTGGCAACATAAGTCCAAGCTTGTAGTCTTGGCGGCGTAAAGTCCAAGCATTTGGCAACCCAAGACATGACGAAACCGAAGGAAGCTCTTGGAAGCAAAGCAGAAGGATGAACAATCGCGAGATCTATGAGGAGCTAGAAGGTTGAGTCTAGGTCTAGGGTATAAAATCAAGTGTGAATTACTCATACTTGATGAGTATCGATCGTACGATGTATCGATCGGTAGTCGGGCATTCCGAGTCGGTGAAACCACGACCATCGATCAGCTGCCTTAGTCGAAGCGATCGTGATACTCGATCGATCGACTACCAGGGCATCGGTCGGTGATCGAGGGAATATCGCCACGAATGCGGTCTCACTCATTCGCGCCTTGATCACTCGGTGATCACCCCATCGATCGGTGATGGAGGATCGATCGGTGATCACTGGCCGGTTGGATTGCGGCTATGAATCTCGCGGAGATCGCGTTTGAGCCGTTGGCCGGCGGCGATCGTGATGGTATGCATCGGTCGGTGATCAACGGGAAAAACAACCCCTCTTCTATAAAAAGGGGTCATGGGGAGCTTGGTGAAGCTAGTGCTCTTGCTCCTAACTATACTCTCGTGCTCACCAAGCTTTCCAAGTGTTTTTAGTGATTTAAATCCTCCTCTTCTCTTGTTCTTGATCATCCATCATTGTAAAGAAGAGGAGAGCATTGTAAGAAAGGTTTCTCCACCTTGGTTCATCCAAAGGAGGTTCTAGTGAAGGTTGATTAGGGCTAATCCACCTTACGGATTACCGTGGAGTAGGAGCGTCATCTCCGAACCACATACATCGGGTGTTAGCTTTGTTCTTGCTTTGATTTGTGTTTATATTTTGTATTGCTTCCGCTAACATTTTTGTAGAAAAGAAGAAAGGCTAATCACCTCCCTCTAGCCATTCCAAAGATCCTAACATCTAGTACACTTTCAGAGACTAATTTAATAGGTGAGAAAGAGTATAAAAAAAATCACTATTTCTCTCTCTCTCTCTCTCTCTCTGAGAATAACTAAAATTTTAAAATAGATTAATTAAAAATTTTCTTTATTGAATAAAAATTAGATTGCTTGAATTAAGATACTAATTTGGTAGGCCTTCTAATCAACTTTTTTTCTTTATCACTGATCATGTTGCCCACATCCAATTAAAAATTAATCTTTAACTTATTTGCTTAATTTCTCAAATGTGTTAGATTATCATAAAATTAAGGACAAAAGACACCTAGAATTATAACTAATTAACACTAGCATAAATTTGGAAAAGGGTATATATATCCTGTGATGATAATAATTAATAACAACCAATTCCAATTAATGTCCTTCCATCCTTTAGCTTAATTAATCCACAAATGTATTAAATAATGTAGGCATCTCTGTGTGTGTTAGGACGTACCCATCAGCTTAATCACCACTTAGCTGTCAAACAATTGTAATTAACAACTTTTGTCTCCACTCCATTTTTTCTTCTCCTACAAAACAAGACACAAATCTAGCTATTAATTAATGCTCTTAAACCCTGCCACAACTTGTTTTTGTTTTTTATTTTTTATTTTTGTTTTTGGTAATTAATTAGCTCTTGCAGTTATTGTGCAAGAGATTGAGTTAACTAATGGCTTTTTCGGTTCCGAATTTGAAAATATATTATATTGGTGGACATAATTGATAAAATAATGAATAATTATTTAAATTCGAAATAAAATTTTAAATCGATTTCGAAATCGACTTTTTTTTTTTTGATTTATAAGAGGTGTCCGGGCTTTGCCCGATCAATCCACTTGATGAATTTATCATATTCCACAGTCTTCGAAGAATCGTTATCGGTCCACGAAGATAAATCAGAATGACGTATCGTCAAATCATCGTGAAAAATATATACGTCAATTGAATTCGTACCTCTACGTCGATCCAGTTAGAAACTAAAATCCACATCCACAACGCACGAGCGAGTTGCGCGGCGCCTCCGCAACCCGAAATGGATCTCTTATATTCATTGATTTATCGCACCCGCGGCGCGCGGGGCAGTTAGTTATTATTTATGTGCGCCGTGGCCAAGCGAGCAACTGCCACTGGTAATCCCTTTCCGACTCGATCGAGCGCGCATGAGATTGAGGCGAAGGAATCGCAAGACGATTTAATTAGATTCGCGATGGGGGCGAAAGAGTTCAGGCGGCGGAGCAGCGGCCTCTTCCTCTTGTTCCGCTTCGGCTGCGGCGCTTGCTCCGACTCTAAGTCCGTCTCTGTTTCCGGCACCAAGCCAGCCTCGGCCCGCGGCCGCGGGCGCGGCGCGGTGGAGTCCTCGGATAACACCCCGCTCAGCCTGGCGGCGACCTTATCCTCCTTCTACCATGACGACGAGGAGGGGACGGCGAGGCAGGTGTGCGCCTCAGCGAGCACGCCGGCGAGCGTCTCCGAGCTCCTGGTCCAGCTCGGGGAGCTGGAGCGGAGCGTCGTGGCCTGGAATAGGGGCGGCGAGAGGAGGCAGAGCCGCGGAGTCGAGGACAGCGTGGTGGTGGTGAAGGAGACGGAGGACCCGCTGGAGGATTTCCGGCGCTCGATGCTGCACATGATCGTGGAGAAGGAGATCGTGGGCGGCGCGGAGCTGCAGGAGCTGCTCCGCCGCTTCCTGGCGCTGAACTCGCCGCGATACCACTCTACCATCCTCTGCGCCTTCGCCGAGATATGGGAGGACGTGTTCGCAGGGTACGAGCGGACGCCGGATTTCCTGCGCCGGAGCTACTCCGACCAGATTCCACTTCGCCGGCTCCTCTAACGCCATGCAGTACTTAATCTACAAACAAAAAAATAAATAAAAAAAATGCATCGTATAGTTGTAAATGAAACTACATTAAATGATATGTTTCGCATTTCGCAGTCGATAACCATCTTCTTTAGCATATCCTCAATTCCTATAGAAACACCATTTGGATTGTGGAGCGTGGAAGAGAAAGATGTGAATAATTTTTATTTACACTGTTATCATAGTCAAATTAGCTTTATTAATGTAAGTTGTTTAAAGGCTTTATAGAAATACTAGCACTAACTCAGTGTATAAATATACAAGGATACCTCTTAAGTAGAAGTAGACAGTTGGAGTTAATTTTTGAGGATTTCATCCCTCCTTTGCATGTCAACTAAATTCTATCTCCTCCATTAATAAAGACATTATTCCATATTTTTTATAAAATAATATATTACTATAAATATTATGTATATGATATGGATGACACTTAAAAAAAAAAAAGGAGAAGAGATTGAAGGTGAAAATTTTATACGATTAAATTTGTCATTTTTAAAATTAATCGGATGATAAAATTTGAATACTTAAATTATTAAAAAAAATAAAGTTGATGCAGCGTAATTATGGTGTTATATGGATAATACTTTAAATTGATGTAAGAGACAGTCATAATTTTTTATTCGGAATGAGTAACAGGATATATAATATATCAAATTAAAATTCATTCGGTTACAATATTTACATAACAACCCCAATTTCAAGCATAAAATATAAGAGTTTTAGTTTTTGATTAAGGTTGTTTTTGTCTTTTGGGATTTTGAGACTATTTAAATATTTATTTAATTGATATTAGAGATTTTTTTTAATTTTCGAATTAATATTATTTGGTTAAATTTAAAGAAGAATTTTTTGATGATTTTTAATTAATGTTTGTCTTGAAAATTCTCTATTAAATTAGCCTACAAAATAATCATGCTATTCTGTTCTATAGGTTGCTTTTTAGACTACCATAATATTAAATTGTGGCTAACAAATATCGTATAACCATGATTTCGTAGGATATATATTTTCAAGAGAATAATTAATCTAGTCTATATATATATAAATGTAGGCACGTAACTAATTAATGCTCTTAGTATAATAACATGCTATACAGAATAATAATACCATGCATCAACTAGCGTATGAATAAATGAATAAGCACAGTCGACTGCATTCCAAAGTAATATCTGATCAGAAGATTAAGGAAAATGATAATGTCCTCGTTATTTATCATCGTTGGTTATTAGAATATATTATTTAAAATATATGTGTATAGTAAATTAAATAAATGATGAAATCATATATATATATATATATATATATATAATATATATATATATATATATATATATATATATAGAGAGAGAGAGAGAGAGAGAGAGAGAGAGAGAGAGAGAGAAATTTTTTTTTGCCGTCACGATCGACCGTCCGCGACGCTCGAGCGACACATCCTTTGCCGCCGTCGCCCGCCCATTGCTCGACCACCGCCGGCCGGACACCGATTGACGCCGACTTCGGTGGTCGACGGCGATGGCCGATTCTGGCCGGTTAGCGCCGGTCAGCGCAATCGCCAAAAATGACCGCTTCACGCTAGCGATGCTTCGGCCACCGCCGCGATCGGGTCGGATTCCGACCGAATTGCGGCCGGAATCCGGCGGCGGACAAACCGGAAGCCGACTCCGATCCGTCCGACGATTCGGCCGCATTCGGCGACCGGGCCGCCAGACGCGGCCGCCGATTCGGCGGCCGATTTCGCGGCACGAATCGCGGGCCGAATCGCGGCCAATCGGCCGCCGATCGGCGATCGATTTTCGGGCCGATTCGACCCGACGCCCGAATGGCGGGCCGGCCGTTTATCACCGGACGGCCGGCGTGGCCGTCTGCCGACGACGGGCCGCTGCCATCGGCGGCCGCATGAAGCGTCGCTTCACCGGTTTATGCGTCGGATTCGGCGCTAACCGACCGGAAATCGGTCATCGTCGGACCGCCGGCGTTGATCGTGTATATATATAACAGGCGTGGAAAGTTGGAGATGTTAAGAGTACGAAAAGAAAGATATTATTTGTGATATTTAATGAATATTGGACAGGAGTATTGGTAAGTTGTAATTAAAGAAATACTTTAGCAACAAAAGAACAGCCATTGTACGTACGTGTTGGTGGAAATTAAGCAACGACGGCGCGTGGCCGGCAACAGTACTAACTAGCAAGGAGAAGGAGGAGGACGACGAGGTCGACCTGGAAGAGGGCAACGAAAGGTCTCAGCGAGGAGTGGCCTTGATTGTTGCTCGTATCGACAGCGAGGTACGGAGACGGCGGCTAAGAAGAGTGGAGGAGTTGTCATCGTCGTCGGTGGCATGGCAGCTTGACAAAACAGCAACGTTGCAATTGGTGGGCTAGGGATCTAGTCACGGAAGACAACGGCCGGCAGCTACAACGACAACATCCAACTTAGTTGTGACTTCAAGAGAGCAAATCTAGAAAAAAGGGAGTTGTTGGATCGATGTACAAAGTCGGATCGATCGAGGAAACCAGTTAGGAATTTTCTGCAGCCGCTTGGTAGAGGAAGTGGGATCATCGACAGAGCTTGAATCCAACTGCAGCGGAGAGTTTGTTCCGCCGCCGACCACTGGAGGCCGGTGTTGGATGATCCGTACCCTGCAGAGGTTTTGATGTCAGCAACAGCTAGAGAGCTTGGATCTTTGTCGGCTACATCAGTCGATCACTGAAAAATTATTGGATAGAATAGATTCTTATACTCGCATTTTAAGGTTTATGATATATTGTGTGCAGTGATGGTTAAGGTACGACGGTATTTACAAAAGTGATATGAATCGATTTTGGAGGAAATCTAAAGCTCTTTTTTGGATTCAAATAATCCTCACGTGTCTTGGCTTGTTAGCCACCACGTCAAGATCCATAGGATCCTCCGTGATTTACATCCCTCACAATGACCGTAGAACAGACCGATAAGAACTATTAGATTGACAGTTCCAACCTTACCGATGATATAGTGGTGTATATTTAACACAATTTCGAACGTTGAAAATATGCACGTGAAAAGACTTTCTCAAGCATGATTGCAGGGGAAATTTTTTAAAATAAACATTTGCAGTTAACTTATTATGAAAATAAGCAAAATTTAAACTTTTTACGAAAATAGGTGAGAGAGGGTGAATACCGAGATTTAAATCTCGAATAACTTTTTTTTTAAATTTTATTTTTCATTGTCGGGATTTAAATTCCGGCAATGAATTTTTTTATATTTATTTTGATCCATATGTTGCCGGGATTTAAATCCCGACAATGATTTTTTTTATTATTTAATTTTGCTTTCGTACGTTGCTGGGATTTAAATCCTGGCAATGATTTTTTTTTTAAATTTAGCTTTCGTACGTTGTCGGGATTTAAATCCCGACAACGAACGATTTTTGTTTTTAATTGAATTGTCGGGATTTAAATCCCGACAATGCTGTTTTTTTTGGATTCGTGGATTTTTTTTAAATAATCGAATTTTAAAATAATTAGATAGCGTTGTGTTTTATTTTTCGTAGCTCGTGGTCGATCGACCGTCATTCTCTCGTCGGTTAGTCGCGGCTCACTCGTCGATCGCCCATCACTTGCCCATCGATCATCGCCCGTCGGACGATTAGTAAGCTCGCATGCTCCGATCGATCGCACATCGACCGGCAAAGCTCGTCGTCGCCGCTAGTTGATCGATTAGCCCCTACGGCCGCGGCCGCCGTCGCCTGCTCATTGACCGGTCGGTTGATCGCCGCACGCTGCTGGCTGACCGACTGATCGTCGCCCGTCGATCGACCAACAGTCGCCTCCCATAGTTTGTCGCGGTCGGGCGTTGGTCGTGGTTGGGTGCCGGTCATGAGTGGTCGTCGATCGTCGCCCGGTCGTCGGTCCCCACTCGCAATCAGGCATCGATCGATCAACCGTTGTCGACAGCCGCCGACCGCTCATCGTCGCCATTGTTGTCGGCCAACCGACCGACCGATCGATTGGCTGACCGCAATTGGGGGTGGGAGGCGCGGGCCGACCGCGACCAATCGACCGCGGACGGTTGAATGCGACCGATCGACCGACCGCGATCGCGATCGTCGATCGCGCCGACCGTGGACCGATCGGTAGACCAACAACGGCGGCGGCGGAGGCGGCGGCGGCAGTGTGACGAGCGATGGGCGGTGCGGCGGCGGGCGGCGGCGACGGCGACGGCGACGGGTGGTGGCGGCGGCGGCGAGCGGCGAGCGACGGCGACGACGGTTGCTGACGCGGCAGAGGTCTTCCAGTTGGTGGCGGCGGCCGACGGCGGCTGGCCGATCGCGGCAGGATCGACGATCGCGGCGACGATCAAGATCGACGCGACGCCGATCGGCCACGACCGGTGCCCTACCGCGATAGATGGCGGCCCGCACGATCGTTGGTCTAATATTTTTTTGATTTCTTACGTTGCCAATTTAAATCCAGATAATGTTTTTTTTTTTAATTTTTTATTTCTTACATAATTCCGGCAATGTTTTTTTTTGATTCCCTGGATTTTTTTATTTTATTTTTTTTAAATAATCAGAATTTAAAATAATTGGATCACGTTTTATTTTATTTTTCATTGTTCACGACCGTGAGTCGACCGTGGTCGGCGGGCCGATAGTGATCGGTAGGCAACGGGCTACGGGCGGCGAGCAACGGGCGACAGGCGGCGAGCAACGGGCGACGGGCGGCGAGCAACGGGCGGCGGGCGACGAGTGTCGGGCGATGGTTGGTTTGCTAGCGGCGGTGGGCGATCGACGACGGTCATTTCGATTGACTATCGATCGTGGGCGGACCGACGATAGCGGCGATCGATCGACGACCGATTAGCCATCGACGGTGATCACGATTGGCAATAGAAAAATTATTAAAATAGACGAGAATAGTAAACTTATTACAAATATAGAAAAAAAATAAAATAATTATAAAAATAGGTGAGAGGTGTTCATTATTGAATTTTAAATCCCGACGTTTATTTAAATCTTGACAATGAAATATATATATTTTTAATTTTACTGTCGGAATTGATTGATTAATAAAAAAATTAACTTTTTTTTTTAAAATAACGTGACTATGAATTTGTATTTTTTTTATTGCACTGATCGCAGTTATCGTCCGTAATCATCCACCATCGCTGTTGTCGTAGTCGCCCGCAATAACTCGTCGGCGCCATTGTCGCACATTGACACCGTCATCACCGGGCGTCGATCGTCGATCGCTGGTCGTCGGTCGTTGGTCGTCGAACGTCACCCGTCGTCGACCGCCGATTGCTAACGCCATTAGTCGTTGATCGCTGTCGCCTGACGTCGGCTATCGACCGACACCATTCACTGTCGATGCCAATCGTCTATCGACCATTGCCGGCACCGGTTGCACCGAGGCTAATCGTATGTCGATCATTGTCGTTGTCTATCGTCAACCATCGCCGCCAATTGTCGATCGCGACCATCGCCATCAATTGTCGACACAATTGTTGTAGTTGTCGGTGGTCGCTCGTTGCCATCTCACCGGGCGACAAAGGCAATCGTCTCGATTGCCGCGATTTAAATTCTGATGCATAGATTTTTTAATTTATTTTTTCATTGTCGAGATTTAAATTCCGATGGTAAAATAAAAAATAAATTATTTCAATTCTGATATACTGAGTAGATTAATTTTAAGTCCATTAACATTGGAAAAAAAAAAAGAAAGAACTTAATTGTACGCTTGCCCTTCTTTATCCCGCCTCTTGGCTTCTTTTTTGGTCTCATTCAATGATAAAACATGATGACTCAGAGACGTCCCCTCAATCACTTTTTTTTTCGCTTGACGGTGACCACACTTTGTAGTCTTCAGGAAGTCTTAAATATTTCAACTTACCTCACCGACTCTCTTTCTTTATAAGACCTACTTTCTCATGAGTAAAATCCATCTTCGGAAAGCATCCTTTTCTACTCTTGCGGCTTCAAGACTTCTTCAATTTATAAGTCCTGCTCAACTTCTTCAATTTATGGCAGATTCAACGTTTTGGTACCAGATCCTTCCTAGCTCGTTTAATCGCGAGAGCAAGACAACCCTTAGATTAACTTTTGAGATTCTGACCTCCTATCGACTGTGAGTACCGAAACCTACCCAATTTCCTCATAATCCTCCAGAGAATTTTGTTACCTTTTTTCATGATCAATTAGCGGCAGGATTACGATTTCCTATGTCTACCTTTTTTGGAGAGATCTCAAACTATTTTCGAATTCTCATACAACAACTTGCTCCAAATGATATTAGTTTGATATGTGGTTTTATCGTGGTCTTCAATTTTTATCACCTCCTATTAAGCGCTGAAGCTTTTCATTATTTCTTTACTCCGTTGAGGAAGGAACCAGGCGTATTTTTTTTTACTGCCAAACAAGACACTAGATTCTTAACCAATTTCCCTACTTCACATAAACATTGGAAATCCTATTATTTATACATACAACCAGTACTTGCCTTTACCTAGTCCACCGATTGGCAAATGGAGCTGCCTCCGCCACCGAAGCTGAGACGCTTCAAGGAGTCAGCTTCTTATCGAGAGATGACCGACGTACTATCCGACCTTAGTTTTGACATTAATGTTCTTTTGGAGGAGGGAGTCCTCCATCACTTTGGGTTAAGTTCGATAGAGGTTGAACTCAGCGGCTCACTCGGTAAGGCTCCTCCCGTCTCTTTCTTTATTTAAACTTCGGCGATTTACCAAACAACGCAGCTGAAGTTTGGAATTGCCCAAAAAGCACCCCATACTTTCATATTTACTAAATAGCATACTTAATTCCCATTTTACCCCTCCCGCCAAACAGACCTGCACCACTGTGGTGCTGGAATTTGAATTTTCAGCACCATAGTGGTGGTGCAATCCGAGCACCACCACTGTGGTGCTGAGATTTGAATTCCCAGCACCACAGTGGTGGTGCAATCCCAGCACCACCATTGTGATGCTGGAAATTACAATTCCAGCACCACAGTGGTGCTGGAAGTTGTAATTCCAGCACCACTATGGTGTTGGGATTGCAATACAACTGTAGTGTTGAGATTTGAATTCTCAGCACCATGTTCGAGAATTTCACTGTGCTGCAGGTTTGTTTGGTGGGAGGGATAAAATGGGAATTAAGTGCGCTATTTGGTAAATATGAAAGTATGGGGTACTTTTTGGGCAATTCCAAACTTCAGCTGCGCTGTTTGGTAAATTGCCGTTTAAACTTACTTAGTAGTTTTTCTTCTATTTTGCAGTCGAGGTAATGTTTAGGACGTCTTGCAATAAACTGCTTAAATGGCGAAGAGAGCAAGTGGATGCACCGTCTACAACCTCGGTCGAACCTCCTATTTTGGAAGGAGGGCCCGAGCGTGTATCACCCTCCTAACCATCTCCGACGCCCGATATAGAAAGTCCTCCGAGGGATCCTAAAGAGTGGAACCAACCCACTAAACGAGGTAGACTTAAGAAATTTCCGATGGCGGGTAAGGAGCCCCATGTTCCCGTGTCAGATAGTCCTTGTCCGCAAACTTCCCGTCGATCACCTCCTGAGCGGTCTCCGACTACCATACGAGAGGTTAGTCCCGGCTCATCTTCCCTTCCTGGAATGTCCTCTGGCCATGGGATTCCTCCGAATAGGCATCAACCTAGGGGTTACCTAAAAGAGATTCACCAACAACAATTAGCCGAGGTAAGACAGAAGACTATCCCTGGTCTATGTGATGCCATGAACAATCACTTAACTAAGGTACATCTCCTTTTTTTAATATCTATCTGCTTGGTACACCTAAGTTCTAACTTCACCTAATTTCTAACGCGAGTGATCTCATAGTTTTGGGGGCACCATTTGGAATTGATGGCTCGGCTTCCCCACCTTATGAATACCTTTCACGGCATGAGGGCTCAAGTGGCCGAGACTTCTAGTCAACTCCAAGAGAAAGAATGCGACCTACAAGAAAGGGAAAGAGAATTAGAAATAATGCAAATAGGAGCAGAGATCGATAAGGCCAAAGTCCTCCATCTCAAGGCCGAACTAAAAGAGCTCCAAGGTCAAGTACGAGAATTGGCTGCACTACAAGCTAAGGCACACGAGGTGGATAAACTCCGAGCCAAAATACAGGAATCAGAGGCAGCTCAACGAACCCAAGCTGCTGAAGTGGAGAGAATTAAAGCGGAACTGATTGGCTACAAACAAGGGGAGGGAGATAGATGGGAAGGTTGGAAGAAGGATTTCCTTGCTTTTGAAGAATTCAATGACATAATGGGAGAGCGCACTATAAAAATGCTAGAAATGGGTTACTCAGGAGCCATCCGTCACTTCAAAGAGGCTAGCTATCCACCCGAGGGCACTTCTATGGACTTTTTAGACTTGCACCGTTGTCTGGACGAGATTCCTGATAACGTGTTAGGAGATTGAACACTTCTATCCTTGTAGCAGTAGCACTGAAATGTAATGGGTAATTATAATGAAATGTCAAGCGAAAGTCTCTCCCACCATATTTTAGCACCTATATAACTCATCATTCAACTTGACTCAATAGAACACCTGATATTTCAACCAAGATTATATATCGATCGAGACATTCTTGATCGAAATGAAAAATATCTCGATCGAGACATTCTTGATCGAAATGAAAAATATCTCGATCGAAACCTAGACGACCGAGAAATCTCTACCCAAGAATCCTCCCAAGTGAGGAGTCTCGTGGCGAACCTGGGAGTCTCGACTCCTTGGTCCAAGGAGCCTTGGTCCGCGAGACTCCTTGACCAAGGAGTCTCAGCTCGCGAGACTCCTTGGTCCAAGGAGTCTCGCGAGTCGAGACTCCTAGGAGTCTCGAGTCTCGGGAGCCGAGACTCCTGAGTCTCGGGAGATGAGACTCCTGAGTCTTGGCCGAGATTGGATCATGTCGTGGCCGAGATTCTTGGGAGCCTCAGTTTAGACGTTTGGGACGGATGTCGTGGTCATTTAGGAATTTAAGGGTAAGTCTTTATCGAGAAAGATTTATTCCGTAGTCGTATTTTAAATAATCGAGATTTAAAATAATTGGATCATGTCATATTTTATTTTTCATTGCCCATAGTTCGTCGTCGTCCTCCTGTCAGCCAGTCGCCGCCCGCCCATCGGTCGGCTGTTGCCCGCCCGTCGATCGTTGGCCGCCGACCGACTAGGCGTCACTCGGCCGCTAGTTAGTCATCGCTCGCCGATCGACTAGCCATCACCCGCCCGCCAATCGGCCGACCACCGCCCTCCCATTGATGGGTCGTCGTCGATGACGAGCTACGGAAAATAAAATACAACGTGATCCAATTATTTTAAATCTCGATTATTTAAAAAAAATGAAAAATGAAAAAAAAAAGAAATCAAAAATAAAAAAAACATTGTCGGTATTAAAATGCTGGAATTGTAATTAAAAAAATTTGCATTGTCGGGATTTTTGTCGGGCTTAAAATCCCGGCAATGAAAAAAAAATATACTCTGGGATTTAATTCTCGGTAATTCATTCCTCTCACCTGTTTTCGTAAATAGTTTAGAATTTACCTATTTTCATAATATGTTTACTGTTTGCATTTATTTTAAAATTTTTTTCGAGATATGAAATAGAGACATGAGGCTGAGATATGAGGTTGAGACATTAGCTGTGGCCAAGGTCGAGACATAAGCTTTGGCCAAGACCGAGACATAGACTGTGGCCGAAGCTGAGACATAAGGTGTGGCCGAGTTTGAGACATAAGTTGTGGGCGAAACATAAAGTGTGGCCGAGGCTGAGACATAAGTTGTGGCCGAGCTATGTCGAGGTAAACTATGACCGAGGTAAGCTATGGGTGAGACCGAGATATAATGGTCTTCTGGATGACTCAAATTAACCTATTGCTCTTGATCGGGTCCTTCATGAGCTCCAACTCAGCTTGACCATCGACTTAAGTCGGCTACTTGGCCGAGGATATTTCCATTAATATCAGCCCTATTATTAATTCGATGTTGACCCATCAATTGTCTACACCATCATATATTTAAGATTGTCACCTCTAAATACGGGGAGGATAGATATTTAGATATTTTGATAGAAAAAATTATCACATATAAATATAAAAATATTTATCAAATATGTTAAAAAATATATTCAATCGGTACCACATCTCGGACATCGACGATTTCGATGTGGGAGGAATCGTCTGAGAAAAGGAATTCTATCACCCGTATTCTGCTCATGTGATTGTTGGACTCTAGTGTTGTTATGTGCATCATTGTCAGCCTCTTCGTCATCCCCATGATCGACATACCTTTGCCTTGGTTGACGTGTTCTCGGACCTCTACTTGATGACGCATTAGCGGTAGGAGTGAACCCATAATTAGGAATATGCATATCGTCCTGAATGATATATTCACTTGGGTAGTCCATGCATCTTCGCTGCTCTCCGAAAGCACCAAGAATAGCCCCAGCCATCCGGTTATGTTGTCGTCCCATCGGAGCATTATCTGAGCACGAAGAGATCCATGCTCTCTCGTGAGTATCAATCTACCAGAAGAAGGAAAAAAAGAAATATAATGATTGTTAAAGTGCAATTGAATATTAATTTGCGAAACAACTAGAGAGTTTGGTGATATCTTACACTTCCTACATGAGTTGTCCCCTCGAGTGTCATAAATCTTTGCGTTACTCGCCTGTACCAGTCTCCATATTGACTATGATAGTGTTGGATTGATAGATTGGTGTTGCTGTGAACCACAAATTGTTGGCGGTTATTCCAGATGTTAATCTCCTCTGCCCATTCAACCCTCCAATCAACCTCAAACTTTCCCTTTTGACTGGTTGAATGATAACCACAATGACGAAAAGGAGAAACAAGGATAAACTGGACCCAATCGAATTGCCGTCGTACCATATCTGGATAATACCATTCGACGATATTGAAGCATATCAAGGGTACTCGAGCAGTCCAAATGTCCTGTCTGGATGGACAAGTCGGATCTAACTGGTGGATACATTGTGCAAATGGCTCCCAAGAGATCTATATAAGGTTACAACAATTAGTCTTTACATTAATATAGCTAACATTGTAAACGACAAAGGTTAAAATAACATTAATATAGCTAACATTGTAAACGACAAAGGTTAAAATAATAAAGATCTTACTTGGTGGTGTGTTTAAACGTCGAATTCATATCTCCATCCCTGCAAACTGAATTGCGGCAATTGTCGTGCTTCTTTCTTACCTGCCCACCTGAAATCATAATTTTATCAAGTGAATGAGTATATAATAATTTAATATGAAATGATATGAACAAATAATCATTATACCTAGTCCCGAGCGGAAGAAGGGGCGTATGCTCTATCCCACCCCTAATAATAGGATGACATTGAGCGAATCACTCCCATGCCCATAGCTACAGAAGCAATAAAGGACCCGATATTTGACTAACATATGGGTCAACAACATTACTCAAATTGCGGTATAAGCATGCAAGGAATGCACTACCCCAACTATACTCTTGCATGTGATGTAAATCCTCAACAAATTGAAAGAACATGGCGTGCACATAACCCTCTATTTTAGAGCCCATCAGATCACCACCTATCATTCGCAATATAGTCGCACGAACATAACACATTATAGTTTCATCAGTTGCATTGGCGGGAAGTTTCGTTAGATCGAAGGTTTTAGCCAGCCACCCAATTGAAAGACGTCTGGGCTTCATATACGAGGGGTGTGGAACTTGATCCAGAAACCTTAAACAATAATTAGATATGTCAACATTCGCTCTACCAGATATGGCTGACCCATGAATAGGTAGTCCCAACATCACTGCAACATTCTGCAGAGTTACCGTCATCTCTCCTTCAGGCATGTGAAATGAATGTGTTTCCGACCTCCATCTCTCAAGAAGAGCGGTAATAAGTGCTCCATCAATGTGATGATATCTAACCTGGAAAACCCCCAAGAAGCCTGCACTCATCCAATAAATGAAATGATCATTTTGAATATTGATGCGGTGAAGAAGATCTGTGGACTTCCTTTCGATGCGATGAAGCATGAAGGAAGCTTAGGAGGTTCTCTCCGGCCGCAACAGTAAATATGAAAACGTAAAGCAGAGAAGCGCAAACCAACACAGACAACAAAACCAAGACACAGGATGCAACGTGGTTTGAAATAAGGATTCCTACTCCATGGAGGTGAGCTCTCTCACCGGATGCAGTGCCAAAGCACTTTCACTATGAACGTCCTCCTTTCTGGATAGGAAACTTCCGGAGATCGAGGAGGAAACCTCTTACAGTCAAATCAAGATACAAGAAAGGGTACACGAAAGGCGAAGATCACTACTCTCCTTCTCCGGTGAAGTGGTAGCTCTCCTTCTCCCAATGCGTCTTTGTTTCTCGTTGGTTGGAAAAGATGCGGATCCCATTCCTTCTGTCCTCTCCCTCCCTTTTATTCTCCTCCTCTGATCAGTTGTTGCCTCGCAAGCTTTACCCATCGTACACGTGGCCACCATGTCCACCTGGAGAATAATTCTGTTACAGATACGAGGAGCGAAGGCTCCTCGGAATATTGTGTGGGGACCCCCCCTTCTGTTGTATAACACCTTCTCATCTACATTTTGGGAAATAGGCTAGCCTGCCCCTCTCAACCACTTGCCTTTGGTGAAACTAATCTAGACCTATAGCTCATGTGTGGCATAGCCTTTGGGCTCTTCGGCAGCCCGAACCGACTCCCCTTCTTTCCGCACCAAACTACTTCCAGATGAACTAGGTTGAGTCGATTTTCATCCGTCCCATCTGCTTCTAGGCCCTCTAAGCCGAACCGATTTTCGTTCATCTTCTAGCGAAGCGACCTCCACTCTTGCTTCGCCGTGCCAATTACCTCAACTGGTCCTTTCATTCCAATTATTTCAAACAATTGCGCCCGAACCATTCTTCCTTATCTTCTTCGCCGAACCAATTATTTGGTTCGGATAGTGCTTTACATACGAGCCCTTCTACCCGGTTCACAGAGGAAAAGGTAGCAGCAGTATCATTAGTCAACCCCTAAAATAGTCAAGCGAAATCATAAGATTGACTGTATAAAGTCTCTACTCCATCCTTTGCTCACCAATTCAAATTCACTCTCCTTTTACAGCCCCACCCTATGTATTTGAGGCGGCCTAATGGGTCCATGGGCCCCGCTTCTCTCTTTCTCTCGTACAGTCGAACCGTCGCACAAAACCCTATATAAATCTTCGTCTTTCCCTTTTAGGCAGAATTTAGCATACCTAACAATCCAACCTCTCCCGCTTCTTCTTCCCAGCGGTTTCTTCCAGCGGCGTTTCAGCGACCTAGCCTTTCCTTTCCCACACGTTCCTCCTTCAACCCTCAAGTAAGTGCTCTACCTTGTTTTATACCTATGGCCCCTAAGACCATGACCTCGCCTCCTTGGTACGAGCACACCATCACACAACTAAGTTGCGACCATTATTTCTTTAACCTTAAAGATCAGTTCATAGACCCTTCCATAAAATGCTGCTTCACCACTAAGACTCACCGACCACACCGTCCTCCCCCCGGTCTGACCTGCTTCTTTTCCGAACAGTTCCTTAATGACTTGTTTCTACTTGCGCCCTCTCTCTATCTAGAAATCTTAGATTTTTACGGGATGCCTCTAAACCAATTTACCCCCAATTCTTTTCGCATTTTATCGGGGGCTATTATAGTGTTTCAACACCTAAATCTCCCCTTATCCCCTCAAATATTCCACTGCTTCTTCCAATTAAAATCCTCCAAGGCAGACCTTTTTTTATCTTTCTAGCCGTACGGACTGCCAGTTCTTAATGAATATGCCTACTTCCCATAAAGGATGGGAAGAATTGTATTTCTTTGTTCAGCTTCCAACACCTCTACCCCACTCGGACACCTGGAAGCTAGAACTCCCTGAACTACCTCCCTTCCGTGAAATGAGGATCCAATGTCCTCTCGGAGGTTTATAAAGTACTGGGAGAATCCCACTATTTCTCAAATCATCTAATGAAAACCCCTCTCCTAAGTCACTTTAGGTTGTCCCCTTTCCCCTCAACGACCCCGGCCGCCATAGGTAGGATGACATTCACTCTTTAATATAACTTCTTATTTATATCGGCCATCTTTCTTATTAATGAATTCTACAGATAACCTAATGCAGGACGCTCTAGTAAAGGGAGAAGAGATCAAGGCTGCCAAGAAGAAGAAAACCTCTACCAAGCGAGGTAAGTCTGTGGCAGTCCCTTCTTCCCCTCGGAAGAGATTGCGGCTGATCAAGGAAGGAGCTCCCAGCTCGTCATTTCCCCCTTCGTCCTCTTCCGATCAACATAAATCTCTGCCTCTAACCATCTACGAACCGAGGACGAGGGATACCACCTTATCTGCCCTATCCTCTTCTCCCCGAGGGGGAGATTCTCCTTCCCATTCTCCTGTTTCATCCTCCCTTCATCGTGATTCTCCCACACCTTCTCGAACCGAATCTGTTTCAGTCCCTATTCCCTCAGAGACACATACCCCTGCCGCCCCTCTTCAGCAAGCAGGCCTCGCTCCCCCTTTAGAGGGAGAAAATATTCTTTCCCCGAGCCCTTCAATGGCTACATTGGGGTCCTTGCTGAAGATCCGTCACCTTTCAGAGGTGAAGTTTTTCAACCAATCAGGCATACAAGGCCCTTGCGACCAAGTGAGCAAACTGCTGGCTGAGGTAATTACTTTCCCTTTTTTACCTTCAACATATATATACATGTATATACAACTATATGTCAACACTTGATGATTGCATTCTCTTTCCTTCAGGCCTCGGCCAAGCATAACAAAATGGTATCTCAAATAGCCCAATTTCAGTCCAACGTGGAGACGCACCACTTTGCTTCCTTGGCGCACCAAAAGCAACTCACTCAGTAGCTGAGCGAGAAGGAGCAAAAAGAATCAGATTTGAGGGGCCAATGTGAAGACTCCATGACACAATTGGCCTTGGTTCAGAGTGAAAAGGAGGAGCTTCAACGAAAAAATGAAGACCTCGAACAACAAATCTTCCTACAGTCCAGCGAGCTTCAGCAGGTGGATCTTCTCACCCATGAATTAACAGGGTACAAAAGATAGCTTGGGGACGCCATTATTCAAGCTGCTGATTCTTCAACTACAATTCAGCATCTTCGGCAAGAACGCCAACAGCTTCGGTCAAGAATGCCAAACGTGGGAAGCCACCCAAAAGTCTTGTTTAGAGAAGTGTCAAGAACTCTCTTCAATGGTGGCTACCCTTCCTCAAGCCCTATCGGCAGTGGCTCGGCAGCAAACAGAACTTCATCGAGAATACTCCGAGGCTCTTTCAGCTTTGGGTCAGCGAGCCATAAAAGCAACAACCGAGAAAGATGCCCTGGCAGCCCAACTAGCCGAAAGTCAGGCTCAGCTAGCCACGTGTCAAGCTCAACTAGCTAGTTGTCAGTCTCAATTGAAGGAGCAGGAGGCTGACCTGAAGGGACGTTACGTCAAGAAGGGAGTGGATCTATTTATACTTGGCTTCGATGGATCCTCAACCTTAAATGCTGAACGAGGATATCCTCCCCTCGGCACGGACACTAGCTATTTAAACCCCGTCGATGCTTTATCCAAGTGCCCCCCCGAACTTTTCGAACTGTAATTTATCACATTGTGATCCTTGTAATGACTTTTTGATGTTGAAGAATGTTTATGTTGACTCGGCTTTTTGTTGTTCATCTTAGTATGGGTCGGGGATTTTAGGTTGGTTCTGTGCTTCCTTCTTTTTTGCAATTGCGTCCCATCTTCCGGCTCGCATGGAGCAATTACATTCTTCGCTCGAGGACCCACTCGGAAGGTCCCAGATGATCTTCTTCATGCCCGACCCAATTTTGGCTCGACTAAAGATCAAGTTACTTTGGTCTCTTGATCTTCTTCGTCTACCTTGCTGCTTCGGAAACGATATCTTGACAAGTACCTATGCTGATGCCATTATGATATTAGTCTCTTCATCTTCTTCTCCTTCCCGAGAACGAATGCAGTTCTTCTTCCCTCGACTATAAATTATCATTCCCCATGTCTTCGTCCTTCCATCTCACTCTCATGGCTTCGGCGGAGCACCCCATTGAGATTTCTTCAGATTCTGACTCTTTTGAGCTGCAAGACTGGACCACTGAAGACTCAGAGGAATCTGAGACACGTTCGACGGCAACTTCGGCCTTTCGCCCCCTTCCTTTTCCACCCTTAACCACTGTTCCAATTCCTCCCGTAGGGAGATCCTTCCGAGCACCCTTCCCCTCCTTCCGCAACAGGGTATGGAACCCTCCCTTGATGTGGGAATACACAGTAGAAGATCCCCAAGCCAGTGCTGAACTTCCTCCACTTCCGCCGACCCTGGCGTTCATTCCAGTCTCTCCAGCCAGGATTCGTCCACCCTCTTTTGATGAAGCTCCACCAGCAATACCTCCAGTTCAAGGCGATCTTTACAGAGTCGTCTTGGCGCCTTCTCCTCCGGAGGACCCTTCCAACGATCCTCCTATTAAGGATAATCCTAAAAAACTTGTATAAGGGTCAGCCTAAAGGATGTAAATATGATCGAAAATATTAATAAAGAGGGTACTGAGACTTCTCTTTGTTTTTTCTTGTAAATGTAAGACAACTGTCACCAAAAGAGACTGCCATCCCGTCTGAACATACTTCCCTTTATTGCTTTCATGGAATTTAAGTTGTCCTTCCCGAAGTTACTGCGCTACTAATTTCCACCCACTATCTTTACGTTTCTCCTTCTTTACTAGCATTTATTATTTTACCTTCTCCACGAGTTAATGCACCTTCTTCCTTCGCCATTATAAGGACCTCGAACCTTCACCGCTTAACCTTCATATTCTCTTTTTCTTCTCCCCGTCATGGAAGAAATTTCTGAGCAGGGCAGCAGTTCTTGTCCTCCCGAGGGAAAAACTGAAGAACAACGCTATATCGCCAACTTGGAGGAGCAAGTGGCATATATGCAGCGGCGCTTGAGGGAAGCTTCCACCAGCAACTACTCTTTGCGTCAGCAATTAGCAGTGTCCCAGAAGGATCTATCTAAGCACATCTTCATACAACAATCTTACCTTCGGCAGCTACGACATCAACCCCAGGCACGCAAAGAAGCTCCGTCAGTTTCTCCCAACAAAGAACTGTAATGCCCTATATATAAGGGTTTCTTTCGCTATTTTCTTCTTGTCAAGGAATTGTAATATGTAATCTTTCCGAAATAATGAACTTTCTGTAATGCAAGCCTTCACCTCTACCTTTCCCGCTTATCTTCTTCTTCCCACATTTCTCGAGCTATGTGAAATTCTATCTTCCACGTATGAAAATCAAATGGATGCACTGCCTCTTCACCCTTTCATTGCGCAGGGATCACGCATATACCTCCCCCGTACGAAAATAAAATGACATATAGCTAAGGGAATACTCAGCTCTTCCGTTCCGCCCCCGCACGGAGATAAAATAGTATATAGTTGAGAAATGAACTCAACTCTTCCGTTTCACGAGGATAAAATAATTTATAGTTGAGGAGTAACCTCAACTCTTTCATTCCTCCACCACACGAGGATAAAAATAATATGCAGTTGAGAGATAAACTCAACTCTTCCGTTCCGCCACCACACGGGGATGAAATAAAATAAAGTTGAGGAATGAACTCAACTCTTCCATTTCACGGGGATAAAATAATATGTAGTTGAGGAGTAACCTCAACTCTTTCATTCCGCCACCGCACGGGAATAAAAATAATATGCAGTTGAGAGATAAACTCAACCCTTCCGTTCCGCCACCGCACGGGGATAAAATAATATATAGTTGAGGAATGAACTCGGCTCTTCCGTTTCACGGGGATAAAATAATATGTAGTTGAGGAGTGAACTCAACTCTTCCATTTCACGAGGATAAAATAATATGCAGTTGAGGAGTAACTTCAACTCTTTCGTTCCACCACTACACGGGGATAAAATAATATATAATTGAGTGAAAACTCAATTCTTCCGTTCTGCCACCGCACGGGGATAAAATAATATATAGTTGAAAAATAAACTCAACTCTTCCGTTTCACGGGGATAAAATAATATGCAGTTGAGGAGTAACCTCAACTCTTCCGTTCCGCCACCACACGGGGATAAAAATAATATGCAGTTGAGAGATAAACTCAACTCTTCCGTTTCATAGGGATAAAATAATATGTAGTTGAGAGATAAACTCAACTCTTCCGTTCCGCCACCGCACGGGGATAAAATAATATATAGTTGAGGAATGAACTCAACTCTTCCGTGTCACGGGGATAAAATAATATGCAGTTGAGGAGTAACCTCAACTCTTCCGTTCTGCCACCACACGGGGATAAAGATAATATGCAGTTGAGAGATAAACTCAACTCTTCCGTTTCGCCACCACATGGGGATAAAATAATATATAATTGAGTGAAAACTCAATTCTTCCGTTCCGCCACCGCACGGGGATAAAATAATATATAGTTGAAAAATAAACTCAACTCTTCCATTTCATAGAGATAAAATAATATGCAGTTGAGGAGTAACCTCAACTCTTCCGTTCCGCTACCATACGGGGATAAAAATAATATACAGTTGAGAGATAAACTCAACTCTTCCGTTTCACGGGCATAAAATAATATGCAGTTGAGAGATAAACTCAACTCTTCCATTCCGCCACCGTACGAGGATAAAATAATATATAGTTGAGGAATGAACTCAACTCTTTCGTTTCACGGGGATAAAATAATATGTAGTTGAGGAGCAACCTCAACTCTTCCGTTTTGCCACCACACGGGGATAAAGATAATATACAGTTGAGAGATAAACTCAACTCTTCCGTTCCGCCACCATACGGGGATAAAATAATATATAATTGAGTGAAAACTAAATTCTTCTGTTCTGCCACCGCACGGGGATAAAATAATATATAGTTGAAAAATAAACTCAACTCTTCTGTTTCACGGAGATAAAATAATATGCAGTTGAGGAGTAACCTCAATTCTTCCGTTCCGCCACCACACGGGGATAAAAATAATATGCAGTTGAGAGATAAACTCAACTCTTCAATTTCACGGGGATAAAATAATATGCAGTTGAGAGATAAACTCAACTCTTCCGTTCCGCCACCGCACGGGGATAAAATAATATATAGTTGAGGAATGAACTCAACTCTTCCGTTTCACGGGGATAAAATAATATGCAGTTGAGGAGTAACCTCAACTCTTCCGTTCCGCCACCACACGGGGATAAAGATAATATGCAGCTGAGAGATAAACTCAACTCTTTCATTCCGCCACCACACGGGGATAAAATAATATATAGTTGAGGAATGAACTCAACTCTTCCATTTCACGGGGATAAAATAATATGCAATTGAGAGATAAACTCAACTCTTCCGTTCCGCCACCGCACGGGGATAAAAATAATATCAACCCAAGCCTTCTGTATAAAGAGTGCGCTGCTTTCGTGCCGCTATTCTTTCTTCCTTCATCTTGAAGGTGAACACCCTCATCCCTCCCCTCATGTAAAAGCAAGGGTTTCAACAAATAACGGGTCATCAGAGGAATAAATCATCATTTTTCTTCTTCTTAGGGCCTCCCTTTTTATAAACTAGGAGCCCAAGAGCCATCGCAAGCCCATTCCCCCTTCCTTTTATAGGAGGAGTTTCGTCTTCCCTTTCTTCTGTTACCCTCATTCCTTCCGCCTTTTCGTCTCCTTCTTCTTCGTCTGTTCTTCTTTCCGCCACCATCCTCCAGTGCCCCAGTCACTAACTCCAGCGCTTATCTTCTTTCTACAACGGGCAGGATGCATTCCTCTTTCTACCGAGAAATAGCAAGCCGTTACTCACACATCAAACGGGGTGAGGGTCAGCCGCCAACATCAGCTTCACCCTCACCCTCGTCTATTACCATCCCACCTGCCTCATCTCTCCCTTCTTCTCCGCCTTCGCCTGAAACCCTTGTCCCATCCGCCCCAAATGAAACTGGAGTAGTTAGCCCATCCTCATCTCCCATGTTACTTATAAACCCTATCTCTCCCATTTTCTCCTCCTCCGCCTTGGGTATTCGGAAATCACCCCCTCTCTCATCACAACCTGAAGATGAACCCAGAGAGGTGGTGCGTCAATGCCAGTTGACTACAGACGCTTCTGCATCCACGCCTTCTCTTTCCCCGAAATATTCCACCGCCCTTGAACTCATGGTAGTTGATATTCATCCACTGCCCCTTTCCCCCGATGCTCATAACTTGGAGAGCCCTTCACCTTCTATGGGCACTAGCCCGGGTCCTTCCACTTTTCGCCTTCCTAGTGAAGAGTTCTCCATCCCGATACTCTCTATATCTTCCTCCCCAGATTCCTCGCCAAACCAATCCCCTTTCGTAAATTCTTGCGTGCCAATCTCGCAGCCAACCACATTGAACCTTCCACCTCAGGCTCTCGATTCTTTTCCCCCGACCTCTATCCCATTGAGCCTCCTTACCAGTGCTCCTTCTTCTTTTCCCTTCGAACCTCCGACACAACCTCTGACTCCTACCCTTCTCTTCCCCATTATAAGTGAGCCTCCACCTTTGGTATCATTCGTCCCTTCTTCTTCCTTTTCTCCCCGGGATCTTCGGATCTTAAATTTAGAAGAACTGGTTCCCCGGATGGAAGGCCTGCGCCACGCTCTGGATCTGGTATGTTTCTCAGATTGAGTTACCTGACCTTCTTCATTTGATGCCTCCTTTTTGATACACGGCTTACATGCCCTCACAAATTATCAAGAGCTGGATCGCTCCATCCAGCAATATCAGACTCAATCCTTGAAATGGGAGCAACAACAACAGGAGGATCAGACAGCTGCCCAGAATCGAGAGAAATTTCTGTCTCAGCAGCTGAAACAGTGCCAGGAACAATTGGCAGAGGCTCGTTCCCAACATCACAAGGATGCCGAAATTATAGCGGCATTACAAGAACAGCAACAGGCTCATACAGAATTATTATCTATCAGGCGGGACGTTCAACCAGCACAACCTGACAAAGAGACTCCCCCTCCTCAAGAATTAACAGACCTTCGAAAGCAGGTGGCAGAACTTCTGCAGGAGAAACAAAAGGACTCTGAGATCATCGCAAACCTGCGAATCTGACACCAGAGGGCGGAGGACAAGATAGGGTATCTCCGCACCCGCCTGTACAAGGAGGTACAAGAAAACTCCTCCTTAATAACTTCTAGGGCGCATGCTCACACCCGTATACGCAAGCAAGAAACATCCCTCCAGAGGCTGGGCAATGAACTAGTCCGCACCAGATCCTATACAGAGGCGGTAGAGGGAATTTCGGCTTCAATACGCCAGAACATGATGGATATGACTAATCTTCTTCAGTAGGACCAAGCTTCCCTAGCAGACGACATCTCGGTCCTGGCAGACACCATCATGGAAGTATCCCAGCATTATAGTGAAATGCGCTGAGCCCTCCGGAAGCATCAAGAGAAGTGTCACAGGCTCAACCGAAATCGAAGTCCTGACCGCCCGAATCGACAGGAGCGGTTGGCCATCCTGATGCGTGTTGGATCGAGAAGCGTCGCTAGAGGGGGGGGGTGAATAGCGATCGTAAATCTTTTCTTTTTCATTCGTTCTATACGCAAAGTAAGCACAACGGAAAATAAATGAACACATTTATTTTACTTGGTTCACAACCCAGCGATTGCTACTCCAAGGCCCTATCGGTCCTAGACCGCATACGGAGGGCAAAGCACTATAACGTCTCCTCCTCGTTGGAGGTAGGAGACAACGATCACAAAACCGAATATACGAGGATGAGGCAACAAGCCTACCTCACCTCGTTATGAAGAAAAACAAAGAATACAATATCAAAAATATTACTTGATTCTGCTGCCGACGAAGAAGATCGAAACTTGACGTCGCGTCGGCGTTATGACGATGTTGGAGCGTTGGCATTGTAGGAGCACTTGATGAATAAACTTGATGTGATTTGGAGATGGAATCCTCCCCTCCTTTTATAGAATTTGGCCTCTGAATTTGTCTTCTTTTTTTTCGGAATGGATCATGAAGTTGTCCAAATTTTATCGCGAAGTGGCCGCGTCAAACGTTATCCGTTTTGACCTAGCGCAAAAGCTGAATCGTCGCCATCAGTCGACTGCTCCATGTCCAGCAGTCGACTGCCAGCTTGGCCACTTCCCTGCAATAAGAGGTTAGCTCGGAAAATGATAAATATGGCGGTTTCTAACCGTCCGATCTCAACCTAGACCTTCCACAGGAAGTCTTAGTCGGATCGCAGCCTACGGTCGTCCCCGTAAAGAGGACACGACCTTACAATCTCTCACTCACACGAGCTTACCTCGATAGTAGCTCTCGCTTCTGGCCTTCCACTCGATTCCTTTGGCTCCCTCCGAAGTCACTCGAGTGTCGCCCGACCACCGCGGCTTCCTCCGAGTGTCGCTAGCCTTCAGCTCAAGCTTTAATACTTTTCTGCACACTCGATAGCTCGTGAGATAACGATGTAGACTTAACTTTGTGTCTTTGCCATAATCAAAACACAGGTTTGATTATCTAGTACCCCTGCACCAACAAGAGAAGTGTCACAGGCTCAACCAGAATCGAAGTCCTGACCGCCCGAATCGACAAGAGCGGTTGGCCATCCTGATGCGTGCCACTTATCAAGACGGGTTTAATGAGACGGTTCGGCAGTATGCTGATCAAGGACTTCCCCCTGCGAACCATCCCACTCTCTCCTTGAATTGGGAGGTCGACTTCCGACGTTATCCTCCCAATCGATTTAAGTTATAACTTGATGTACTACTTCGGGACATGACTCCCTTTTTATCTTCTTTTCTTTTCATAGTTCGCGATAAGGACTATAGTACTACTGTAAATAACTCATCAATCAAACTTGGATTCGCTATACATCTAATCAATGCAACAAATTGCCAAGTACATCCCTTCGGGAGCCCCCCAACTCCTTTTCTTTTATCCATCACTTCTTATATAGTGTGAAAAAGTTTCAAGTGGATAGCGTTCCAGGGTCAAGGAAGTTCCTTGCCCTGGTCATCCTTTAGATAATACGCTGACCCTGCTACGCAACACATCACTTCATAGGGCCCCTCCCAGTTTGGAGCTAACTTTCCAGGATCTCCAGCGGGATTAACTTTACGCAGAACCAAATCCCCCTCTTGAAATCTTCGGGGCATCACCTTTTTGTTAAAGGCTTGCTGCACTCTTCACTTGTAAAACTCTGCTCGCCTCTATGCCATCTCCCTCTTTTCTTCCACCAAGTCTAACTCAGTGCTTCGAATAATTTGGTTCTGCTCTGGCTCGTAAACTTCCACTCGGGCGCTACTTAAAAGGGCTTCCACCGGAATAACGACCTCCGTCCCGTATACCAGGCTGAAAGGAGTTTCTCTCGTTGCAATTTTTGGTGTGGTTTGGTAGGCCCACAAGATTCCAGGCAGTTCTCCACCCAATTCCCCCTCTGAGCCCCTAATTTAGTCTTCAACCCTTGAATAAGAATTCTATTAGTGACTTCAACTTGCCCGTTAGCTTGAGGGTGGGCTACTGAAGTGAAAGCTTGCTGGATATTGAGACTTTGGCACCATTCTTTGATCTTCTTGCCCTGGAATTGTCGTCCGTTATCGCTAACTAACCTCCGGGGAATACCGTACTGACAGACAATATTCTTCCACATGAATTGTATTACAACATTCTTAGTAATTTTGGTAAGAGACTCTGCTTCCACCCACTTGGAGAAATAATCCACAGCCACCAATAGAAATTTTTTCTGCAATGGTGCCACAGGCATAGGACCCACTATATCTATTCCCCACTGATCAAAAGGGCAGGAAGCAACCACAACTTTCATTAATTCAGCTGGTCGTTCAGACTGGTTACTATGCTTTTGACAGGCTGGGCAGGTTTGCACTATATGAGCTGCATCTTGTTGGAGGGTAGGCCAGAAATACCCCGCTAACAAGGCCTTCCTTGCCAAAGCTCTCCCTCCCAAATGATTACTACAACAACCTTCGTGGATTTTCCGAAGCACCCATTCAACATCCTCCTTTCCCAAACACTTCAGCAGGGGCCGTCCAAAAGATATTTTGTATAAGTCTCCGCTTAAGAGGGTGAATCGTTTGGCTCTGCTCATTAAAGCAGATGCCGCCCCTTTTTCTTCCGGGACCCTTCCATGCTGTAGATAAGCTATGATGTCAGTCCTCCAATCGAGGATCGAATCAGATTCGGGCACAGCCTCCTCCACACTGCATATCGTTAGAGAAGTAGGGATTTCCACGCAGACCGTTTCAAATGGCTTTACTCCTTCCATCGTGCTAGCCAATCGAGCCAATTCATCCACCTTCCCATTGTTCTTCCTTGGAATCTGCTTCAACAGGACCTGACGAAAATGAGCATTTTCTTTCTCAAAAGCCTTCAAGTATTTGTGCAACCTTTTTTCTCGAACCGTGAAAGAGCCTTGAAGTTGTGATACCGCCAACTGAGAATCCGAGTGGATTATAATTGAGGTGGCCACTATAGCTTTAGCATCCTGTAGCCCCTCTAAAATGGCTTCATACTCCTCTTCGTTATTAGATGCCCGATATCCCAGGCGCACGACTACGCGCGTCTCCTCTCTACCAGGGGAAATTAACAAGACTCCAACTCCGCTACCCGTGGATCCCGAAGAACCGTCCACAAATACCTTCCATGTATCTGACCCTTCTTCTTTTGTTGACGAGCTATTTTCCGAGCCAACAGGTACTTCAGCCAGAAAGTCAGTAAGCGCCTGAGCCTTGATAACGATTCGGGGTTGGTAATGAATGTCATATTCGATTAGTTCTACCACCCATTTAGCCAACCTCTCAGAAAAATTAGGCTTGGTGACCACCTTACCCAATTCACTATGAGTCAAAACAGTGATAGGATGAGCCAGAAAGTATGACCTCAATTTGCGAGCTGTCAAGACCAAAATATATGCCAACTTCTCCAACTCTGTGTAACGGGATTTCACCTCCTTCAGAATATGACTGGTATAATAAATAGACTGTTGATGAGAACCTTCTTGCTTCAGCAACACTGAATTGATAGCTCCCTCTGAGATGACCAAGTACATCCACAATGTCTCTCCTGCCATTGGCTTGGCTAATAATGGAAGTTCGGCTAGATACTTCTTCAACTCTTGGAAAGCCTGCTCGCACCGATCATCCCATTGAAACTTGGTAGCTTTGTGCAGGATCTTGAAGAAAGGTAACCCTTTGTCCGCCGATCTGGCTATAAATCGAGATAAGGAAACAATCCTCCCCACTAGCTTTTGAGTCTCTCACAAATTAGTGGGTGACTTCATATTGCACAACGCTTGCACCTTCTCAGGGTTAGCCTGTAGTCCCTTCTCAGTTACTATATATCCCAAAAATTTCTCACTCTTCACCCTGAACAGACATTTTTTAGGGTTTAGCTTCATATTATAACGTCTCAGTGTAGCGAAAGTTTCATTTAGATCCTTAACCAAATCCCGAGTGGTCTTTGATTTGACTAGGATATCGTCCACATAAACTTCCACATTTTTCCCTTTTTGCTCTGCGAAGATCCTATCCATGAGCCGTTGATATGTAGCCCCTGTATTTTTTAGGCCGAAGGGAATTACCACATAAGCATATAACCCTCCTGCCGTTACAAAACTAACCCTCTTCTGATCTTCTTTCGCCAAGGGTATTTGATGATATCCCTGGTATGCATCCATTAAGGACACCACTTCATATCCTACTGTAGAATCCACCAATTGATCAATACGAGGCAAGGGGTAGCAGTCTTTAGGGCACGCTTTATTCAAATCGCGAAAGTCAATACACATCCTCCATTGCCCAGAAGGCTTGGGGATCAATACTACATTGGAGACCCACTTGGGGAATTGGATTTCCTTCACATGACCCACTTTTAACAATTTATCTACTTCCTCGGCTATAACCTTGTCCTCCTCAGGTCCAAAGTGTCGCCGCTTCTATTGGACGGGTCAGACTCCTCTGGTTAGGTTGAGATGGTGTTCAACAACGCGAGGGTCAATTCCCGTGAGGTCATGCATGTCTCCTGCGAAGATGTCTTCGTTATTCTTCAGACAGGCCACCAACTCCTCCTTGCCCTCCAGCTGCTGTGCCACCCATGTGGCCTTTCCTGGAGCTATCTCCACTAGCTCCCCTTCCTCTATCTTGTCCGCCTTGGGAGGATATTCTTCCAGGACGCAGACATCAGAAATGATGATGGCCTTTCCTTTGGGGTCATCGGTTCGGGCCTTCTTCTGATCATCCCGGACCATTTGCACATAACAGCTCCTAGCGACTTTCTGCTTGCCTCGGACTTCTCTCACCAACTGTTCGACTGGGAATTTTACCTTCTGGTGGTATGGGGAAGCCACAGCCTGAAAAATGGCAAAGAAGGGACGACCAAGAATTGCATTATAAGTGGACGGAGCATCCACAATGAGGAAAGGAACTATACTGGTTTTTTGGCTGGGCTTTGTGCCCAGAGTCAGGGGCAATAAAATCTGCCCTATAGGGTGGACCACATGTCCTGCGAACCCGAAGAGGGGTGTGGCCACATCTTCTAGCTGGGCATTTCCCAGCTGCATCTATCCAAAGGCCTCCTAGAAGAGGATGTTAACAGAGCTTCCCAAATCAACTAATACCCTGGCCACTTCGTAGTTATCCAGGGAAATGCGAATCACTAAGGCATCCATGTGGGGCAGCAAGATGCCTTGGAGATCTTTCGGCCCAAACGAGATCAACGGCACGGTTTGGACAGTCTGGTCGGTGACGATGGCCAGACTTTCCATGAGACGGGCGTACGACTTCCACGCCCGATTGGAGTCTCCGTCAGTGGGTCCTCCTGCAATGACATGAATAACCCCCCGTGTGGGGGCGTTATTTGGATGGGATGATGGGCCCTCACCTAATGGGCCTCCTTGAGAAATAACCTCTTGGGATAGAGTTTGGGGGTCTGGAGGGAAAGTAACTTGCGGTGGTTGGTTATATGGCCTTGGACGAGCCACATTGGGTCGTTGCCCTCGCCGTGCCGACCCTCCCGTCTGAGGCCGTAGTTGTGGGTAAGCGGCTTAGAGGCGCTCCAATTCCTCCTGCAGCTTGAAACATCGGTCGCTGGCGTGGCCGTACTCCATGTGGTACTGACAAAAGAATGGGACGGGAGGATTGCAAGGTATTCCCCGGTACCCTGAGGGTCGTTGTAGTAGACCCTGTTGATCATAGAATTCCATCTCCTGCTCCTTCCAAGTCCTCGCGGGAGGAACTGCATCAGCAACCATAATCTGTAATGGCTAAACAGGGCGAGCACCCTGTAGCAATAACCAAGGTCTGGGAGCCTCCAATAAAAGAGGTCGCGCATATCCTCACTGGGGAGGCGCTTGAGGGGCGGCGGGGCGATTTCTTTCAGCAGGGACTATTGCGACAACTCTTTCGGCCCTCCGCACTTTCAGTCCCTCTTCCTCGTTGATGTACTTTTCTGCACGGCTTAACAGCTCCTCGTAGCTGTTAGCGGGCTTTCTCAAAAGGGAGCTAAGGAAGGGGCCCTCCCTCAGCCTATGCGGGATGACTACTCTGAAAGCCTCCGACCTCGCGGAAGGGATGCTTCTGGCGGCGGAGGTGAACCGATGAAGATACCCTCTAAGTGATTCTGAGGGCCACTGCGTAATGTGTAGTAGGATAGAGGCATCGTGCTTATACGCCTTGCAGCTGGCGAACTCTTGGCGAAACATCCCCTGAAAATCAGCAAAACAAGAGATAGACCCCGGGGGCAGGGTGTTGAACTATTTTTGTGTCAAATCGGTTAAGGTGGTCCGGAAGACTCGGCAGTTGAGGGCGTCGGTATAACAGTGGAGTGAGGCAGCTCCAGCAAATTGCGATAGATGTTCTTCTGGATCCGTTGAACCATCGTACTTCTCTACTTGGGGATTCCGGAAGTATGATGGTGGGACTTCTATGAGGATATCCATGGTAAAAGGGCTGGGCTCATAAACCTTCGAAGCCCTAGTTGATCGACTTTCGCCTTGTTCTTCTCATTGATTCCGGGTTAACGACATAGTGTTCTAATGTGCTCACCCTCCCAGCCCCTCTCCAGGCAATACTTCAATGTTGGTGGTTGTACGGGGTGGAGGGGGCATATCTGGTGGTGGTCCACGAGAAGAAGGTTCACAAGAATGAGGATGAAGATATCCTGTCCTTCTCCTTTCTCTGGCGAGGGTCTCTGCCACGGCGTTGTCTACCATGACTCTCAGTTGTGATGGTAGTATCGTAATGGGGTTTTCCTCCGCAGCGGAGGCAATTGGTTGTTGTATTTCCTCAGGCTGCATCTCTACGTCTTACTCAAGTGTTCCCACAGACGGCGCCAACTGATGCGGTGAAGAAGATCTGTGGACTTCCTTTCGATGCGATGAAGCACGAAGGAAGCTTAGGGGGTTCTCTCCGGCCGCAACAGTAAAGATGAAAACGTAAAGCAGAGAAGCGCAAACCAACACAGACAACAAAACAAGACACATGATGTAACATGGTTCGGAATAAGGATTCCTACTCCACGGAGGTGAGCTCTCTCACTGGATGCAGTGCCAAAGCACTTTCACTATGAATGTCCTCCTTCCTGGACAAGAAACTTCCGGAGGTCGAGGAGGAAATCTCTTACAGTCAAATCAAGATACAAGAAAGACTCAGTCCTCAGTAGTCAAGAATGGCGCTAGAGAGAGATGCTCTGGCTTCTCTCTAGAGCTTCCCAAGAATCCGACGGTGGAGGCTGGGTTGAAGGGTCGGGACGACATCCACGACATCCCCGGAGTTCGTAGCAAACAATGAAGAAGACTGTGGCTGATAGGAAGGTGGCCAGGGTACGCGAGGGAGCGACAAACCAAGGAGAGCATCTGAGAATGACGGTCGTCGCGGTTGCGGTGTACAACCTGCAACCATTGTGTGCCAACAGGGAGGGAACCTAGCGCGGTAGAATACAAGGTATGTGCGCGTAACGAAACCAATATTGCAGGTAAGGACAGCTAGCAGCTAGCAACCGAGGAGAAGCTAGGAAAAAGAGCAAAGCCGCGGAGACAACGAGAGGAGGCTGCGCATACAAGTTGGCTGCAGTGGAACCCAAAGCCTCCGTGCGAAATCCTAATTTCAGTAGATTAGGGTTTCAAAAAAATCGGGACTCGCCGGCGACGGGAGGAAGATGAAGGACAAGGAAAGTGGTAGGCGAGGCGCAGGGTTTCGTACTGTCCGAAGGGCGCAGTCAACGAGAAGACAGAAGGAACGTTGCTATTTCAAAATTCTGGATTCAAAGATTGCAGATGCTTCGCCCGGGACCACAGTACCTAGATTTTTCCGAACCCGACAACCCGTTTAACTTAAGTTGGTTTTCCCATGCCCGATAGCCCGGTTAACTTAGGGCACCATCAACCGCGAAGAATGGGGAAAAACGCACGATGAGCCTGGAAGGTCTTACACCTAGGCATGGTAGGAACCTCAGAAACCAATCTGAACCACCCTCCTCCGCGGCCAATTGTGGATGAAGCTATGATGGCAAAGAAGATGGGAACCTCCCAACATCCAAATGGAGCGAACCTAGTTGCGGAAGAAGAGGGAGGAGGAGAAAAGGTACCACCACCAGTGGTACCGTCGGCGCCGGCACTGCACGCACAGAGGATAGGAGCATGGGTTGACCTCTTCAAGAAGAATAGAATATGTGCTTCAGATACTGCCTTGAAACCAGTCCAGAAACGAGAAGATCGTGCAAAATTGGATGCTGAGGACCTAGAAGCAGTAGAAGAATCAGTGGGTTTCTGTCTGATTGGCAGGTTCTTAGAGAGGTTCCCGGGGTGGAGAGCGCTGAAAGAAATCACAACGAGATAGAAGGCGCCGCACAAGCTCCTTACACATAATTCATTATGGATGGTGTTTAAATTTGCAAGCAAGGAACTATGAGATGATGTATTAACAGGAGGACTATACATTGCATATGGAAGCCCTCTATACCTCAAGATGCTGTCGGCATGCTTCTCCTTTAGGCCGGAAACCCAAGCCCAGATCCCTGTGTGGATGCAAATTCAGGGATTACCACTGGACTGCTGGTCTACCTCAGGTTTAAGCAAAGTCGGGTCATAGGTAGGCACACCGCTATACATAGATAGATACACCAAAGTAAGGGACCGGGTCAATTATGCTAGAGTCTTAGTAGAAGTGGATATTGTTGGGGATCGATTGGACGCTAGAGGGGGGGGGGTGAATAGCGTGTTACCGTTCGTTGATGGAAATCATTCGCGTTGCTTGTCTACAATCTTGTTAGTACGCAGCAGAATAAACAATAACAAATACAAATACAAGATACAATCACAATACGCACGATATAACGTGGTTCGGAACCGAAATAGTTCCTACTCCACGGATTGGGTTCGTATGAACCCTAGCGATGCCACAAACACAACTAAGCAATAAACTCCTTCTCGACAACACGTCGGAGGCGGAGAAACCTCTTACAAGTGATTACAATAAGTAATGCAAAGTAAACAAGAAAATACAAGTAAAAATGTAAAGAACACTTTACAAACTAGGGTTTTGAGCGCTTGCTTGTCGGTTGCTTGGATGAGCATGAAGGACCCTGAAATGCACCTGCAAATCGCCTTCAAATCGCCTCACCAAAGCTCCCAAAGAACCAATGCCGAAATCCTCCATGACCTCCTCTTTTTAACCTGCATCGGGCTAGATTTCTGCCGATCAGTCGACTGCCATAAGTCACCAGTCGACTGATGCCACTATTGCTGTGAGACGACTCAATCCACGCTGGAAAAGTTCCAACGGAACTCTCACGATCGCCAACATTGCGGGCGATCGCTGCCCACGTGAGTCGATCGCCTACGGCACGGAGCATTTCGAGCTCAGAACTCAATCGGCGGTGATCGCAAGGCAAAACATGAGGTTTTAACCCAAGTATGGTGCCCCCATACTTGCTAGACCTAAGCCTTCTAGCCACCTCCATCAACCTCACACCTCTCGGATCCCTCCAAGTCATCCATGACTTGTTCATCTATTGCGCTGGCCTTCAGGTTCTTCCATCGGCTATGTCATGCTAACGATGTCTACACCACCAAGGTACATTGGACTTACGCCGCCAAGACTCCGCTTGGACTTTACGCCGCCAACCATTGGACTTATACTGCCAAGACTCCACCCTTAGACTTTACGCCGCCAATATCAAACCCCTTGGACTTCTCAAATGCCAAGACTCAAACTTGGACTTTCCCTTGCCAACCCATGTTGGACTTTCCATGCCAAGACCCATGCTTGGACTTCCCTTGTGCCAACTACTCAAGACTTGGACTTTCCCAAATGCCAAGTGTCCCACTTGGACTTTCCATGCCAAGTACCCATGACTTAGATTTTACCTTGCCAAGACCCATGCTTGGACTTTCCCATAATCACATGGTCAACCCTAGTCAACCATCAAAGTCTCCCTCGAGTCAAACTCGAGTCTGGTCAATTATAACCTGGGTCGATTGTATAAACAATCTCCCCAAAACATTAACCGACATCAATGTCAAACATCAATGTCAAACATACTATGTCAAACATCAAAATATCACTCGAGTCTGGTCAATCGTAACCTGGGTCGATTGCACCAACAATCTCCCCTTTTTTGATGTTTGACAAAACAAACCTTGAGTTAGGCCCCTAACTCAAACTCCCTTACCAATTTCCCAAATTGGTAATTTTACTCTCTCCCTTTTTGACATACATCAAAAAGGTTTTCTCTCCAAGGAGGTCAATGTCTCATGTCCCAATGAGATCTTACAATCTCCCCCTTGGTCCAAAAATACCTAGGATGCCTACCATCTTCCTAGTGATAAGTCCCATATCACTCAAGAGAGGCAATCCTATTCACTCTCCCAATTTCCAAATTGGGTATAAAAAAGCCATCAATTTTCCCAATTGATGACACTCTCCCCATAACTTCTCCCCTTCAAGAAGAGAAAAAAAACACATCCATCATCCCAAGATGGATACCTCCCCCTAAAGGCTTGCTCCCCCTTGACCATTGCACCAACAATGTCCTTGGGAAGTCCCTAAGCCAATAGGAACTCTAAACCATCAAAATTAAGGCTCAAAGTTCAAACATGAACTCTTCCACCCTTAAATTTGATACTTTGACCTAACACCTCTCTAAATTCATATCCAATGTATTTTTACCCTTTATAATGGTTCCCAAAGCATATCCTAGGATTAGGAGTGATTAGGAACCCTTACCATAGCTGAACACGGGCTAAACAAACCTTGTTAACTCGAAATCAGACCTGGCAGTCGACTCCTGACAGTAATCAATCAAACTGCCCTTCATCAGTCGACTGATAACTGAAATTCTCGAATTTCAGCTATTAGAATCGAATTTTGAAAAAGCATAAGTAATTCGACGTATTTTGAAAATTTGTGAAAATTCATATATATATTACTTATAGTCAATACAATGGGTGAAAAATGTTTGAAAAATATTTTACCCATAAAATATCGAAATTGATACAAAATTCAAAAGTGAAGAAAAACTTCAATGTTTTAGCTCACTTTGTATCAACTTCATCAATGGTGATTGCTATCAAAAGATAGACTTCACCAAGGTTTTCTAAATTAATTTTAAAACGATTTCAAAACCTTATTTTGGATCATATCCCTTGGGCTCTATGTACATGACTTGTACACAAGCTTTCCCAAAGATCGACAATTGAAATTAGATGAGTTTTTAGTTCATCTAGATGCAAAAACTATGCACCTTGAACTTAACTCATATCCTAATATCTCACTTGTATCTAGAGTGTATAAATACACATACATGTCAATGTGATGTGAGATGTGGGTTTTGTTCATCCTAATCTAGGGTTTCATGCATTTTTCTAAGGCAACTCTACTTGATTCCCTTATAAATGGGACTCCAAGTCATGCCAAAGTCCTTAACTCAATTTTAATCAAATGCATGAATGATTATGACATTAATGATGATATAAATAAGCATATACTCATAATCATGATGTCATGGCATAAAATGAAATCTAAAAACACATGACCTTTAAAACCTTAATCCTAAACATGATCATGACATATAAATGATAAAGACACTAAACATGATGTCATGGCATGTTATATGACAAACAAAGCATGACATATAAAATATATAGGTATAATAATACCTAAAATTTAATATTAGTTGCCATTTGAGATAATTAAGTATATTTTTGCCATTATTCCTATTAATCTCCCAAGTGTGCCAAAAACCCAAAGTGACACACTATGACCTCTAAACCTAAATTGTGCCAATTCAATTAATTTTTCATAATCTTCAAGGTATATTGGCACATCCTAAAATCTTTTAGGATTAAAATCAAAATCTATTTCCAAGGCATCCATAACCTTGAAAATAATCCTAAAGTGCCACCTTTGCCATGGTTGAGTTAACTACCCATCCAATCAAGGTTGACACCCCCTAAATCCATCTAGCGTGAATCAATCACGCTCTTAGGAACCCATAACCTATTTGAGCTCCTAGGGTTAATTAGATATTCCTTAGGGATAACCTCCCTAGATACCTTCCTAATGACCCTTCTAGGCTTATTAGCCTTGGTCATTTGGGTCTTGCCATGATTAACCTTAGGGATTGCCTCCCTAGTAACCTTCTTAGTGGCCACCCTAGGTTTCTTTGAAACCCTAGCCACTAGGCATCTACCTTGGTCAACCTTAGGGATGACTTCCCTATTGACCTTGGTCTTCCTAGACCTAGATTGTGTTCCATAATCAAATGGAACACTATTATAAGCCACCTTAGGCTTATGTTTGTGACCCAAACCTTGCTTTCCCTTGGTTGACTTTTGACTCTTAGGTCCTAGGTGTTGACTTTGACTTTTGGACCTAGACTTGATCATTCGACCCTTTAAATTGATTTTGTATGTTCCTAAGGGTCTTTTCAAGTTTTTCAAGCCTTGACCTCAAGGCTTGATTTTCCAACTCTAATTTCCCAATTTTTGATTTCTCATTTGGTCCTTGGGCATTACCATTTCCTCTAGGCATATGTCTAGTCCATTTAGGATTAAGACCTAGGTGTTATCCTATTTTCTTGATAGATTCCCTAGGTAAAATGTTTTTAGGGACATTAGTCCCAAATTTTTTCTTATTTCCTAAGTGGACACTTTTAGCACCTAAACACAAATATTTATCTCTAGCATGCTTTTCATGATGAATTGCAAGAGAATTAAAATTCCTAACATGCTTTTGACTTTTAAATTTAGAAGGTTCATTATTAAAATGATATACCTTAGGCTTAGCCTTAGCTCCCCCTACTTGTGATGCTTCTTCTTGGGTCTTTTTGCTCCCCCTAGGGCATTGGCTTCTATAGTGCCCCTTTTGATGACACTTGAAGCATACTACGTGCTCTTTGTTTTTGATGGTTGGGGGACCGACTTCCTTTGATTTTTCTTGACTTTTAGGTGCCGGAGGAGTCTTCTTAACCTTCTTTGGGCACTTGCTCTTGTAGTGCCCATACTCCTTACACTCAAAACACATTATATGGATTTTATTTGAAATTAGAGTGTTTGAGTTACCTAGGTTAATGGAAACTGGAATTGGATTTTGGGCTTCTTCATCTTGACCGGATGTCGAAGCTTCTTTTTGGTATTGCTCCGGTGTTGAGGATGATCTCTCCTCCTCAATCCTAGAAGTGGATGCTTCTTCCACTTCTTCCACCTTTTCCAATTCGGATGTTGATTCCCTATCAACCTTTGAATCCTCAAGCTCTTTAGATGATGATGTACTTGCTTGAGCTTGAGAGGGTGAGCACTCCTCTTCTTCTTCCTCTTCTTGGATTGATGATGAATTTTCATGAAGCTTGGCCAAATCGCTCCATAGATCCTTGGCATCCATGCACTCACCTAGGCTACACAAGAAGTCATTAGGAATTAAATCAAAAATGAAATTGATTACCTTCTTGTTTTTCTCAAATCTTTGGAGTTGATCTTCACTCCATTTCTTCTTCTTGAGGAAGCCACCCTTTGGTCCTTTTGGATATTCGAATCCTTCCATTAATATGGACCATTCCTCAAAATCCTTCATCATAAAAAAATCTTCAATTCTTCTCTTCCAAGAATTGAAGCCTTCTCGTCCATAGAAAGCATATGGGACCGGCGTGTTGATATCCCATCCTAGTTGTTCTTGGACTTCCATCTTTACCCTCTAGCGTGCTCTCTTAGTTGTTAAACTTCAAGAGCGGCCTCGCTCTGATACCACTTGTTGGGGATCGATTGGATGCTAGAGGGGGGGGTGAATAGCATGTTACCGTTCGTTGATGGAAATCGTTCGCGTTGTTTGTCTACAATCTTGTTAGTACACAGCGGAATAAACAATAACAAATACAAATACAAGATACAATCACAACACGCACGATATAACATGGTTCGGAACTGAACGGTTCCTACTCACGGATTGGGTTCGTATGAACCCTAACGATGCCACAAACACCACTAAGCAATAAACTCCTTCTCGACAACACGTCGGAGGTGGAGAAACCTCTTACAAGTGATTACAATAAGTAATGCAAAGTAAACAAGCAAATACAAGTAAAAATGTAAAGAACACTTTACAAACTAGGGTTTTGAGCGCTTGCTTGTCGGTTGCTTGGATGAGTTGTAAGGACCCTGAAATGCACCTGCAAATCGCCTCACCAAAGCTCCCAAAGAACCAATGCCAAAATCCTCCACGAGCTCCTCTTTTTAACCAGCATCGGGTTGGATTTCCGCCGATCAGTCGACTGTCATAAGTCACCAGTCGACTGATGTCACTGTTGCTGTGAGACAACGACTCAATCCACGCTGAAAAAATTCCAACGGACTCACCACCGATCTCAGATCGTAGTCGATCGCCTCCACCACGGAGCATTCTCGCGGTTTCGCGACTAATCTGGTAATGATCCATCACCAATCGCCCAATGAGCCCGATCGCTAATTTCGACCCTAAGCGGCGGTCGAGCTCTAGTCGACTCACGGCGGTCAGGCCGGCTATAATGCCCGGTCATTGTCAACCTCAAACATGAGGTTTTAACCCAAGTATGGTGCCCCCATACTTGCTAGACCACCCTTAGCCTAGACCTAAGCCTTCTAGCCACCTCCATCAGCCTCACGCCTCTTAGATCCCTCCAAGTCATCCATGACTTGTTCATCCATCGCGCTAGCCTTCAGGTTCTTCAATCGGCTATGTCATGCTAATGGTGTCTACACCGCCAAGGTACATTGGACTTACGCCGCCAAGACTCCGCTTGGACTTTACGCCGTCAACCATTGGACTTATGCTGCCAAGACTCCACCCTTGGAATTTACGCCGCCAATATCAAACCCCTTGGACTTCTCAAATGCAAGACTCAAGCTTGGACTTTCCCTTGCCAACCCATGTTGGACTTTCCATGCCAAGACCCATGCTTGGACTTCCCTTGTGCCAACTACTCAAGACTTGGACTTTCCTAAATGCCAAGTGTCCCACTTGGACTTTCCATGCCAAGTACCCATGACTTGGACTTTACCTTGCCAAGACCCATGCTTGGACTTTCCCATAATCACATGGTCAACCCTAGTCAACCATCAAAGTCTCCCTCGAGTCAAACTCGAGTCTGGTCAATTATAACCTGGGTCGATTGTATAAACAATCTCCCCAAAATATTAACCGACATCAATGTCAAACATCAATGTCAAACATACTATGTCAAATATCAAAACATCACTCGAGTCAAACTCGAGTCTGGTCAATCGTGACCTGGGCCGATTGCACCAACAGATATCTCCAAAGAGTTGCCTGCAACAATTGCTATTACCCTACCAGATGGCACAGACATAGATTTGGAGATCAAGTTTGAATCCAGCCTAAAACTTTGCAGCGGCTGCAAACAAATGGGGCACTACCAGGGAAGCTGCCCAATGAATGCAAGAGGACAACCATCGGCAGCATCCACAGATGCAATGGGTTACCAAATGATAGTATACACAACAGACATGGATAATGCAGCCATGGGGATAGAGGAAGAAGGGGAAGCTGGTACAGGTGGATGGCAACATAATGGTAAAAGGAAGAAACAACAGACTGAACGAATGCAGATAAGACAGGCAAGAACTGACTTATCAAGGAGCCCAGATAGTTGCGGGAATCAAAGGGTACTAGGATATCAAGGAAATCAGCAAAGATAGCACAATCATAACGGGCACGCAGAAAGACACATAGCGGGCAGGCCAGCACCAGGGAAACAACTGAGTCAAGGGAAGGATAACTATCGAACAGGAGAGAGGAGTAACCCAAACACTATGATGGAGATTGGCACAAGACTTGACACTAACAGATCACATGATGTTAGGAGAACTGTGGGAAATCCGGAGCGAAGGCTGCCAACAGGTATCAAGGGAAAGTCAGACCGGCAGCTGACTTTGGGCACAACCACAAGAGGCAAAGGTGGGAGAGAAATTCAGGATGAAGGCATATTAATTGGCACACAGGAGCTCAATCCTGGAGGTACTGAATCGCATCAGAGAATAGGAAGAGGATATATGGAGACAAGAGCAGGGACCACATCAAGAGTGGCAATGGAGACTGGCACACGAAATGGCACGTATGAGTAGGAAAATGCCAATACTGGAACACAGGCAGAAGGAAGAAATACTGAAAAGTAGAATATACGACAGACAACAGCAGAGGAGGAGGAAGCTGAACAACAGAGAATTCAAAGCGTAACCACACCAAACAAAGGTGGGGAAACAATTATGGGGAATGGTATGCTAATATCAAGGTATGACCCTTAAGATATGGGAAAATCTCCTCCTGGTTACACTGAATTACAACATAAAAGGAGAGGATACCATGGAAATAAAGAAGGTAGCCAGCAAGAGAAACAACAAGGAACAGATGAAATAGAAGTAGAGGTGTCTCAGGGCTGTTACCCCCCAAACCGAGCATTAAACCAATCTGATACTGTATACAAGGTTGATAGTCAGGGAGGGTATAAACGAAGCAATAGAGGGCAGGAGCATGATAAGCAAAACAAGAAATGTCAGCAGGGGGTTTCCCAAAATCAAAGCGCAAGTACAGACACTGATAATAGGACACCAACAAACGCCATCCTAGCAGCAAAATTTCAGACTCTGCAGCAGGCAGATATGAATGTAATCACGAAGGAACAGAATAAATAGTATACACCTGATAAAAGGGGAAAATCAGATAACCAGGAAAAACTAAGAACACCCTGCACATCAAATAAAGGAAATGACAAAGTGCAAAGACAGCCAGTAGTAACCAGGAGTAAATCAGATTATCTAAAGGTCACTTATGCAAATGTATCAAAAAGGAGTGGCACAATAACTATGGGAGCTGGCACGTAGGCTGGAATGCACGGACACACATCGGGATCCACTGAAATTCTGTGTGCCAGGCAGGAAAATGCTCAAGAAGAAAGCCTAATAACAACAATGCAAGAGGAACATCTGGAGAATGGGATATTGGAATTCATATCAGTGCAAACAAGACAAATGCAGCGACAGAAGAAACAAATAGGCCATGCAATGAGCAAAACAGTGATACTGAATAACCATTGCAGTCAGGGTAATTCTAGAAGGAACAAGCGATGGAGGGAGCAAGCACAACATGGACCTTTATTGAAGGGACAATTAAGCCAAGATCAAGGAAAGAAAAAGGAGGACCATCAAAAGGAGACAAAGAGAAGAATGGAAATTGCAGGGGAAAATGGCACAGTAAATGCCACGCAAGAACAGAGTAGTATCAAGGGTAAACTGCATAAGATGAAGGAAGGTTCAGAAATCATATCTAACATAGTAGAGCCACAGGAGGCCAATAAAGACAATGAGAGGGGGGCCAACTCGAAGTCAAAGAACAATGAAGAGAGACTAATGCAGGTATCAGAAATGCAAGGGAAAGGAATAGGATAGTAGGACGTCAACCTACAGGCTACTACTCAAATCTATAGAAACTGCCCTGGAATTGCACTGGAAGCAGAAACGGACCTAAACCCGCAGGAAATCAATGGAGACTGTGATCAAGCCACTCAAGAGACACAGAAAGACATCTCACCACTGATAATCCTAGCACTTCCGGTAGCCAGGTGGAGCAAGAGGGCGATGGACCCAAACACTGATGGCATTACCACAGCAGGCGAAGGAAGAGATGAAGCAACAGGATTTGGGGGTGAAGGTGTAGGGGAGACACTGAAGCCGAGGAAATTAGACAAAGGAAGGGCACCAGAAAGGAAAGGAGCTAACATAACTGCTAGACGGCGGAAGCCGGCTGTGCAATCATGAAGATCGGCGCATGGAATATAAGGGGTCTGAACAAAGGCCTCAAGCAGAAAGCGGTGGTAGACCTCTTTCAGAAACAGAAGCTAAGTATACTTTGTACCCTAGAGACGAAGTTAACCCAAGAATTTTACCAAACACTAAAAGTCAAGAAATTCCAGTAGTGGGAGACAGAACAACGGTTAGGAAACACTTCCAGAAGTAGGATGCTCCTGATATGGGACCCCAAGACCATCTCACTAAACATTGAAAGATGGGAGGAGCAGATAATACATGGCAAAATCAGATGTAAGGTGACGGGAACAAAATATGCAGTAATGGTTGTATATGGCCAACTGTCCATTGGGAGTAGGAAAGCAATATGGGCTGCACTCAAAAAAATTGCAGAAAACATCCAAATGTCGTGGCTAATCCTAGGTGATTTCAATTCCCCCCTCTCCCCAGCTGACAAATGTGGGGGCCTGTCGGTAACAACATATGCAACAGCAGATTTCCAGAATTTTGCACTGGAAGCAGAAATTGAAGATCTACAATCCATAAGATGCCGGTACACGTGGACAAATGGCCATGTAGTAAGCAAACTTGACCGGGCAATGGTGAACAAAGAATGGATGGAACAAGACAGAAGCAGCTTTATTGAATTTAGAGCTCCGGGAATAGTTTCAGACCATGCCTCGTGTATAGTATCAGTGCTAGCAGCTGGGAGAAAACAGAAAAGGCCATTCAAATTCTTCAACATGTGGACAACACATCCCAACTTTGCCCAACTAGTGGAGGACAATTGGAACAACAATGGAGTGGACGGATTGGAAGGAACAACCCAATATAGACTCAGACATAAACTCACAAGGCTGAAAACAACTCTCAGACAGCTTAACAAACTGCACTATCAGCACATCTAGGAAAGAGTTAAGCACGACCAGCAACAACTGAATGAGATGCAACAAAAAGGATACGTTGAGGGACAGATGGAAGATGATTACCTGCCAACAAGGAAGAGGGTGGAAGCTTTAGAACAAGCAGAATACTTATTCTACTTGCAGCGTGCTAAACATGATTACCTTCGAGGGGTGGATAGAAATAACACATATTTTCATGCACTGGTCAAAAGAAACAACAAGAGGAGGGAGGTAATAGCAATTGAAAAGAGCAATGGGGAGCATACGCACTCGCATGAGGAAGTTGTGGAGGAATTCCTGAAATATTTTCAAGGGCAGCTGGGAGAGTAGGGAACTAGAACACAATACCAAGGGGCATGTATGGAGTTTGGAAGGAAACTTACTGAGGCACAGCAACTGCAAGTGGTCCGACTTCCAACAGAAGGAGAAATAAAAGGTGCACTATTTGAAATTGGTGACCTCAAAGCCCCAGGCCCGGATGGATACAACTCAAAATTTTTTAAGCAGTCATGGGACACTGTCAAACGTGATGTAATGGGTGCAGTCATGGAATTTTTTGAGACTGGTCAGCTACTCAAATCGTGGAACCATACACTTATCGTGTTAGTACCCAAATCCCTCCACGCAAGTAGAGTCCAGGATTACAGGCCAATATCTTGCTGCTCTGTGGTTTACAAAATCATAAGTAAGCTCTTAGCCGACAGACTAGCAGAAATTGCAGACCACCTCCTGAATCCAGCACAGACTGCATTCGTTAAGGGATGCTGCATATATGACAATATTCACTTGGCACAGGAACTCATGCGAAGTTACACTAGGAAAAGGATATCTCCGAGGTGCATACTAAAAGTGGATCTGCAAAAGGCCTTCGACTCCGTGAACTGGGAATTTCTTCAGGATGTCCTTCGAACACTGCAATTTCTGGATAGATTCGTGGCATGGATCAAGGAGTGCGTCACTACGACTTCCTTTTCAGTAGTAATCAATGGAAACATGCATGGATTCTTTGCGGGATGCCGGGAACTCAGACAAGGAGACCCCCTCTCACCCTACCTCTTTAGCATGTGTATGGAGTATCTATCTAGGCTACTAGCAAGAAGAACCAGCCGATCAGATTTTCATTTCCATCCTAAGTGTGGAGATTTACGGATAGCACATTTAATCTATGCAGATGATCTCCTACTCCTAGGCCGTGGGGATGTATCAACGGTCAAGGTCCTAATGGAGTGCTTATCGCAGTTTGCTGGAATGGCAGGGCTGAATGCTAACATGGAAAAATCCAATATATACCTTACAGGAGTTCACACAACAATCAAGGAGAGATTGCTGGCCATCACTGGTTTTCAGGAAGGAGATATGCCGTTCAGATATTTGGGAGTTCCCATAGCATCGAAGAAACTGAAAATCTCAGATTATAGTGCACTCACGGATGCTCTGGATAGGCGAATTAACTCTTGGAGCAAAAACACATTGTCATATGCAGGGAAATGTCAGCTCATAACCTCAGTTCTCCAAGGAGTGGAATGCTACTGGATGTCTATACTACCATTACCAGCAGGAGTCATAGAAAAAATATACAACACTTGTAGAGCTCTCATGTGGACTACGAAGAACCCTCCAATAGCATGGGCAGAAATGTGTAAACAAAAAGAGGAAGGGAGAATGGGGCTGTGAGATTTAAAAGCCTGAAACTTAGCATTACTGACAAAGGTGCTTTGGCGGATACAACACAAGCAGGATACATTATGGATTAGATGGGTTCACCACACATATATACAAGGAGGAGGAATATGGAAATGGAGAAGCAAGCACAAGGATTCACCACTCATTAAGGTGTTAGTCTGCATCAAGGACAAACTGTTAGCTTCTGCGGGCAACCTGGAATGTGCAGAACAGTTACTCACTTCTTGGTTTAGGCAAAACAAAAGGGGAGTGCAAAGTGCATATGACTATTTCAGGGATGTAGGAGAAAGGAAAGCATGGGCTGTAATGGTATGGCAAAAGGGCATCCAACCAAGTCACGCTTTCACCCTATGGATGCTGGCCCAGGGTAAACTCCCTGTACGTGCAAGACAGGAATTTATGGAGGACAAGAGATGTATTTTCTGTGGGCGAGAGGAAGAGACATTGAATCACATTTTCTTCCAATGCAGACCAGTTAGACAGTTATGGGGACGAGTTAGAAGATGGCTGAACATGAGGCCAGAAATGTGCACATACCGTCATATGCTCAGAACATTCAGAACGCAATATAGAAGGAATACCGAGATGAACTGAGTTCTCCACCTTGGCATGGCGGCGATGATCCATCTAATATGGAGAACCCGGAACTCATGCCATTTTGAAGGATTGAGATTTGATGAAGAACTAATCTTCAGAAAGATCCAAATTCATGTCTTCAGGGCGGTGGAGCACAACAAGATCCAATATCCACCAGGGATAACATGAAGGCAAGCACCCTCCCTCTCTCTCTCTCCCTCTCGCTCTCTCTTTTGCTTTTGTTCTAACACTGTATCTATCTTCTCCTTCCCCCTGAACTTTCTCTGTATCAAAACTCTTTCCACCCCACTAGATACATTCACCCAATCATAGGGCAACTTTACATATTCCAGGCCACTTCTTACTCCTAAACCCTTTTGTCTATCTGCCACTCCCACCACATCCCCTCTTACACTCATCGCTTTGGGCCCTATGACGCATTACAACCCCCCACACAACCATAACTCACATTTGCTTAGTCCGGAAAGACTCCTTTCTTATATCACAGGGCACCCCATAACATCCCCCACCTGATAACCCTCTGTCCCTTAGAACAACCAACACTGCCTATCCCTTAGTCCGAGGGCAGTTCCCATCATCCCAGGGCACTTCCTTCCGGTATACACCCAACATCCCAACATTCCAGGGCAGTTCCAACTGACGTATCATCTTCGCCCAAGGTACCCCTCCTTGTCCAGGGCACTTCTCTATGTTCAGGGCAGTTTTCCAAGTGCCAGGGCACTACTCCTTCCAGGGTGATCCTTACATAGAGCACCCCCTGTCCAGGGCACTCCCTGTACAGAATAGTTTTCAAAGAGTCAATAGGGACAGGGTACTTGTTCAGGGCAGTTTGTCAAAGGGCCAGGGTACTTTCTCTCTTCGAGGGCACTCCACACCCAGGGCACTCCTTGCCCAGGGTACTCCCTGTCCAGAGCAGTTCTCCAGGGCACTTTGTGCCAGGGTACTTGTTCAGGGCAGTTTGTCAAAGGGCCAGGGTACTTCTCCCTTCAGGGCAATTCACACCCAGGGCACTCCTTGCCAGGGGTACTTCCTATCCAGGGCAGTTCTCCAGGGCACTCTGTGAAAAAAAAAAATCCAGGGAGGGTTTTTTTCAGGGAGGTTTTTCCCAAGAAGGAAAGGGCGGTTTCTTCCAAAGGCAGAGCAATTTTGCATGGGCCTGTCCAGGGCACTTTACGCAACACAGGGCACAGGGCACTTTGGCCTCTCCAGGGCCATCTCACCGAGGACCCGCATCACCAGGGCACTATACTGGCTCCGGGCGACTGCCTCAACTCCAGGGCCCAGGGCCTCCGAAAGGGCGCTTTACGCAACGCAGGGCGTAGGGAACTTAGCCTCTCCAGGGCAACTCTCCTACACATAGTACTCCACCCTGTCCAGGCCACTTCACTGAGGGCCCACATCACCAGGGCACTGTACTGGCTCCAGGCAGTTGCCTCAACTCCAGGGACCAGGGCACTTTTTTCAAGCGTGTGACCGGAACACTCTTCACTGAGGCACTGGAATGACTCAAAAAAAAAAAAGAGAGATGGATAGATGAGGGAGGGTGAATAGGCCCACCCATAAAAGGCTTATCTAGTCCGTAGCAAACAACCACGGTAAAGACACTACAAATCCGTTTATGGCTGAGGCTTGGCCAATAAGCCTAATGAAGGTGAATATGCCCACCTGAATGGCTTATCTAGTCCGTAGCAAATGGCTACGGTAAAGATAAGGCAAATATGTTGATGGTTGGTCACTTGCCAAAAGTGACATGTGATGGATGGGCATCATGTGGAGAGTACACAAGGAGGGACACAGGGAGAGCTGGATGCAGATAGGCACGCAGACGTGCAGAGAGAGTAAGCAGGGACAGGTGCGGCACGAGAGACATGCACAGACACAGGAGATGTATGAGTTTACGGACCCATGAGAGAGATTAGTACACATGAGTGAGGAGGTATCCATGAGAGCACATGTACGACCCCCCAGGATACATCTCAGATCTGACATTTCGTCAGACATGACATGAGAATGCATCCTAAGGCTTTGTATGATTGTGCATTTCTTTGATGATATATATATTTACCTTTCATAAAAAAAAAAGATACAAGAAAAAGTACACGAAAGATGAAGATCACTACTCTCCTTCTCCGGCGAAGTGGTAGCTCTCCTTCTCCCAATGTGTCTTCATTTCTCGCTGGTTGGAAAAGATGCGGATCCCCTTCCTTCTGTCCTCTCCCTCCCTTTTATTCTCCTCCTCTGATCAGTTGTTGCTTCGCAAGCTTTACCCATCGTACACGTGGCCACCATGCCCACTTGGAGAATAATTTTGTTACAGATACGAGGAGCGAAGGCTCCTCGGAATATTGTGTGGGGACCCCCCCTTCTGTTGTATAACACCTTCTCATCTACATTTTGGGAAATAGGCTAGCCTATCCCTCTCAACCACTTGCCTTTGGTAAAACTAATCTAGACCTATAGCTCATGTGTGGCATAGCCTTTGGGCTCTTCGACAGCCCGAACCGACTCTCCTTCTTTACGCACCAAACTACTTCCGGATGAACTAGGTCGAGTCAATTTTCATCCGTCCCATCTGCTTCTAGGCCCTCTAAGTCGAACTGATTTTCGTTCGTCTTCTAGAGAAGTGACCTCCACTCTTGCTTCGCCGTGTCAATTACCTCAACTGGTCCTTCCGTTCCAATTATTTCAAACAATCGCGCCCGAACCATTCTTCCTTATCTTCTTCGTCGAACCAATTATTTGGTTCAGATAGTGCTTTACATACGAGCCCTTCTACCTGGTTCATAGAGGAAAAGGTAGCAGTAGTATCAAATATTATACTCTTTTTGATATAGACTGGTTCGCTTCACAAGCAATGGTTCAAGATAACTGGCGTCATATGGCTCACCGCAACTTGCTCTAACCTGAAGAAACATTGTACAACAAATTAATTATATCATGATCATAACATATGTGCACAAATACATTGGCAAAGACATTAACGATGGAATTTATTTTATTACCGCATTATCCCACACTGTTTCAGATCTATACGATGCCTGCAGATGTAATAACTCGCCATCAACTGGACCTAGATGTCTAAGGTAATCAACACTCCCAGGCCTGTGGTCCATATCTGTATGCAGATTCAAATGAATACATGTATATCAAATATTATATCGTGTTGGAGCGGGACACCAGATAATTGAACCTAAGTTTTGATAATGACAAAAGTTCGAAGTTAAGTCATATTGTTATCTTATGTCTTGGGATAAGTGTGCAAAAAGTGTATAGTCTTAGCTAAAGTCAACAACGCCAGGAGAATCTCGATGGGTCATAATATCAATAATGTCTTACAAATTTAATTAAAAACATATGTCTTACAAAGGTACAAAATATTTGAAGTTACACGTGAACAAAAAATCTCAAACATGCGGACCGGTTTTTCTATTGTGTCCATGTTGGCCACAACGTTGGCAATGTTGCACTCCTCTTGTGGATGGACTAATATCCATCTCATTTCTCCTTCTCCCCGTTGGCTTACCCTTTTTTCTCTTCGTGTCTGGGTCAGATATTAAGCACTGACCATCATCACCTTCCATAATTGGCCAGTATGCCTCATTACCCAAGGGATGAAAACTACTTCTGTAGCATTCAATTGCAGTTGACAACAAATACACAGCATCTACTGAAGGGGGAATTGATTTCCGCTTCGGTTGCTTGTGCATGGCGATCCTATCTACGTCCCCAGATAAAAAAAAAAAATCCTTGATGAAGACAGATTACCCAAGCAACCGATCCATCATCGTGCTATTCAATTCGAGTGGTCTCTTGAACAAACTTATTGTTCAAGCAACCTAACTCTTTTCCTCGATTAGCCGAGGAATAGATGATGTACGGATCATCGATTTTTGTGTTTATCTTCGGGGTCCAAGTAAATTAGCCACATGCATTATACAAAAGAACTAAATCAAAACAAATAAGATTATACCTCTTGTATACCTCTTGATCTTCTATTGTATGTCCTTTCCTCCTCTTGAACGTTGTGTGGGCAACGATCCTCCAAGAGTTGAAACCTCCTAGATCGCGTATCTTCCTTGCCTTGTTAGCTCCGAACAAAGGAAGATAATCAAAGACTTCTTCTCCTATCTAGTGCCAACCACCAAGCCACCAAACTTGTTGTTGTCGCCGGCCAAGGAGAGGATGAAGGAGAAGGTGTCGGCGCCGGCCAAGAGCTCCAAGGGAAGAACCCTAACCTTGACGCCGGCCAAGACTTGAGGGAAGAAGAGATATGGTGTGGGCGCTGGCCAAGAGGGAAAGAAGAAGAGGTTTGTTGCCGCCGGCCACTAGAGAGGAAGACAAGGAAACCCTAGGAAAACCCTAATTCCTTGTGCCGCCCAAGCCTCTTAATGCCAACTCCAAACCCTAGCCTCTCCTAGAATCTTGCCGCCCAACTCCAAAAACCTAATCTCTAAAAGGATATCCCACACCCAAGCCTTGAAGCCTTATTTATAGATTTCACCTAAGCCTCCTTTTAATCGTGTCCGTTGGATCTAGGTTTCATGAGGGTTTTAATAGGCTACAATAGGGACCATGAGGAGGAGTTGGATCTTGGTCACCCAATGGATCCGAACCACACAAACCCGATCCATTAATGATAATCCATTCCACTAGAGGATTATCATTGATCTACCTCACCAACCCCCATAAATAAATATGGGCTCCATATATTAATTGTACAAATGTCTCCTCGTGTTTAAGATATCGAATGTCCGTCAATTAATTAATTTACTGACAATTAATTAATCAATATCTAACTCTATGAGTAGTACCACTCAGCCTCATTATCATGCCGGACCAAGTCCACCTGCAGGGTTTACATGATGATCCTTATGAGCTCCTCAAGGGGACATCATCATTCTAATACATAGAACATGGTTTCCTCCTATAATCAACGACACACCATGTAAATAATATCATTTTCCAACTTACCGAGCCTATCGATTTAATCTATAAATCTCGCCTATTGGTAAATCAAAGAAATAAATACTAAGTACATGTGCCCGTTATTATATCGGGATTAAGAGCATGACACCATAATATCCGAGGTCCGATTCAATTATGTAGTTAGTAATAAATTGAATCACCTCTAAGTTGGTCCTGCTCAATACACACAAAGTATACTAGTGTAATTCTATGGTCAAGACAAATCAATACCAAATTACACTACAACCATACCAATGGTTTGTCCAAAACCATCTCAGTTGTGAGCCTCTACTTATACTCTACAAGGAACTGATAACATGATCTTCCGTGTGACACCACACACCATATTATCTACAATGTAATGTATCAGAAAATATACATAACTATAAATATGCAAATAATGATCATGTGATTCTTATTTCAAAAATAAAGATGTTCATATAAAAGATAGACTTTTCAGTATACATCCCAATAATCTCCCACTTATACTAAAAGACTATGCTGTCCTCATACTGCCATACATCTGATTCCCATTCCCTCCACATGCCTATCAAAAGCTCTCAATGGAAGGACCTTAGTGAAAGGATTTGCCAAGTTATCCTTTGATGTAATCTTGGCTACAACAACTTCTCCTCGCTTTACAATTTCTCGTATCAGGTGGTACTTGCGCTCTATGTGTTTACTTGCCTTATGGGCTCGTGGTTCCTTCGAGTTTGCAACTGCACCACTGTTATCACAATAAATTGTGATAGTTCTAGGCAAACCAGGAATCACATCTAAGTCCATCAAGAAGTTCCTAAGCCATACAACTTCTTTGGCTGCCTCAGAGACTGCCACATACTCAGCTTCCATGGTGGAGTCCGCCATGCATTTCTGCTTGACACTCCTCCATACAATGGCTCCACCTCCCAAAGTAAACACAAAACCCGAGGTAGACTTACTATTTTCCCTATCTGATTGGAAATTAGAATCTGTGTAACCCACAGGGAGTAATTGATCTGCATGGTATACCAGTATATAATCCCTAGTCCTTCTCAGGTACTTCAATATATGCTTTACCGCAGTCCAATGTCCATGTCCTGGATTACTCTGATATCTGCTAACCATGCCCACGACAAAATAGATATCCAGCCTCGTACATAACATAGCATACATGAGGCTTCCTACTATCGAAGCATAAGGAACCGCCTTCATCTTCTCTATCTCCTTTGATGTTCTAGGACACATCTATTTAGATAAAGGTACTCCATGCCTAAAAGGTAGAAAACCTTTCTTGGAGTTCTGCATGCTAAAACGAGCCAAAATGATGTCTATGTATGAATCTTGAGATAAGCACAACATCCTTTTCCTGTGATCCCTTATAACCTTGATCCTGTTGGACTATCCAAGCCGTAAAAACCGCTTTTTGCATTGCGGAAACCCCGGAAGTCGGCCACGGATCCGTGCGAAGGCAAATAAAAATATATGTACGTGTTTAAAACCTTTAGATCTACACTAGACCTACGTGTTAAGAGTTTACCATTGAAGCGACGCCCTTCGCTTATCCCATTCGTCCAAACGGATTGTCGAAACTCGAGAGTGTTAAGTGTACACTCCTCTATTGGTATTCACACAAGCAATAGGTGGAGAAAGGACAATCTTGAGTGTGCTAGCACTCCTTGAAGTCCACGGCAAGATGAGGATGGAGAGCTTGAGAAGAGAGAAGATCCAAGGAAGAAGATGAAGTTACCACACAAATTAACTTCCCACAATTCCTCCTCCTAAAGTGGTCGGCCACTTCTTTGGGGGGTTACATGCATGCATGTAACTCCAAGAGCCAATGGTTCTTGGTCTCCCTCATGAGGTGGCACCCCATGATAAGTCTATGATGATGTGGAACATTATCATTGGCCGGTCCCCATGCCAAGTCACCATGACATGACAATTGGTCAAGTCAAAATTGACCATTCATCTTCCCTCTCAAGTCAAGTCAAACTTGACATCTTATCTCCCATGGTTGATCAAATCTAACTACTTGATTCAAGTCAATTTGATTTAATGAATCTCTATTCATTGTTTTAAATTGACTCAATGAATCAAATCTAAATTAGACTCATTCAACACTTGAATCAAATTGAGTCTAACTCAATTAGTCTAATTTGGATTACTCTTAATCCAATTTGGTTCATCCCATGAACCTAATTCTCATGGTTCATCATATGAACCTAATCTCCATCTAATTACCCTTTGTGTATGACCCTATAGGTTCTTGTAACGTTTGCAATGCTCCTAAACTGATTTAGAAACATAAGCAATGAGCGGTATCTAGCAACACATCATTGCTATCCAAATTACAAGAATGTTGAGATCCAACATCACCTTTGTGACTACTAATTGTGACTCTCACAATATGTGACAATGTCCCCCTATCCTTGACATATAGATTGACCAATTGAGGCATAGACTATGTCATCCTCGGTACAATCTATATCTTGAACTCCAAGTAGACTTACTCTAATCAAATGAGCTCAATATCTCATATTGACTCATTTGGGCATGACCATGCACTTCGTGGTCTCACTCTATTAAGAATAACGATGTCACTCTCATCATATAGGAGGGATAGATCCCATCTACATCACTCACATCCCTCCACATAATTTGTTACATACCCAGTAATTGCCTTTATAGTCCACCCATTTACGGGTGACGTTTGACGAAGCCAAAGTATGCAAATCCTTATGTAGGGAATCATGGTGATTTTAGGTCCAAGGACTAATAGTCACATGAGAAAGTATATGACACTCATATAACGATCCATGATACTTTCTCATGGCGGGTCATTCAGTATACATTCTCCAATGCATACCCATGTGTCAACTTGATATCTCATATCCATGACTTGTGAGATCAAGTCATCGAGTTGACCTACATGCTAGTCTTTACACATTAACATTGTCCCTGAATGTTAATACTTGACTAGGAATGATTAAGAGTAGTGTTCTCTATATCATCTCATTATCGATTCAACCAATCGATTGATATAGATAAGAACCTTCTACTCAAGGACGTTATTATACTTAGTTATTTGACACCAATATAAGTAAATATAATAACCATACCTTTATAAATTAGGAATATGATACAATAAAGTCCATACAACAATCATCACATGATTGACTCTAGGGCTTTCACTAACAATCTCCCACTAGCACTAGTGCCAATCACCGTAGTATCTAATACCCAATGACCTAGTGTGACCATCATGCTTTTTCTGTGCCAAAGCCTTGGTCAAGGGATCTGCGATGTTATCCTCTGTGGATACTCTGCAAATCCTCACATCTCCTCTATCGATAATCTCTCGAATGAGATGGAAGCGTCGTAGTATGTGTTTGGTCCGCTGGTGTGAGCGAGGTTCCTTAGCCTGCGCAATCGCTCCATTGTTGTCACAATAGAGCTCTATAGGATCTGCTATGCTAGGAACCACCCCAAGCTCAGTAATGAACTTGCGGATCCAAACTGCCTCCTTTGCTTCCTTTGATGCAGCGATATACTCGGCCTCTGTTGTAGAATCAGCAATTGTGTCCTGCTTCGAACTCTTCCAGCTCACAGTGCCACCATTCAAGCAAAACACGAACCCTGACTGTGATCTATAATCATCCTGGTCAGTTTGGAAGCTGGCATCGCTGTAATCCTTTACAGTTAGCTCCTCATCGCTTCCAAATATCAAGAAATATTCTTTAGTCCTTCTCAAGTACTTAAGAATATTCTTGACTGCTATCCAGTGACGCTCACCTGGATCTGACTGGTATCTACTCGTAATGCTCAAAGCATACGAGACATCAGAACGAGTACATAACATGACGTACATGATAGATCCTATGGTAGATGCATAAGGGATCTTATCCATGCGATCTATCTCCTCTCTAGAAGAGGGACTTTGAGTCTTCGAAAGACTTGCACCATGTGACATCGACAGAAGTCCCTTCTTAGAATTCTACATGGTAAGTCGTAGTAATACCGTGTCAATATATGTACTCTGACTTAGGCCAAACAATCTCTTAGATCTATCTCTATAGATCTTGATGCCTAGAATACAGGCTGCTTCACCTAAGTCCTTCATTGAGAAGCACGTCCCCAGCCAAGTCTTCACAGACTGTAGCGAAGGGATGTCATTCTCAATGAGTAGTATGTCATCCACATACAATACAAGGAAGACAACTGTGTTCCCATTAACCCTCTTGTAGACACAGGGTTCATCTTCATTCTTGATGAAACCAAACTATTTGATCGCATCATTGAATCGAAGATTCCAGCTCCGAGAAGCTTGCTTTAGCCCATAAATGGACTTTTGCAGCTTGCATACTTTCCCAGTATGCTGTGGATCTACAAAACTCTCAGGTTGTGTTATGTACACATTCTCGAGCAAGTTTTCATTCAGAAATATGGTTTTGACATCCATCTGCCAGATCTCATAATCGTGGTATGCTGCAATAGCAAGCATAATCCGAATGGACTTAAACATCGCCACTGGAGAAAAGGTTTCATCATAGTCAATACCATGAATTTGCTTGAAACCTTTAGCCACCAATCGACCCTTATAGATATGCGTAAGTCCATACATGTCAGTCTTTCTCTTAAAGACCCACTTACATCCAATGGGTTTGATGCCTTCAGGTGGATCAACCAAAGTCCATACTTGGTTGGTTACATGGATTCCATCTCGGATCTCATAGCCTCTAGCCATTTCTCAGAATCTGGGCTCATCACAGCTTCCTGATAGGAGGTAGGCTCATTCTCAATGAGCATAACGTCATCATGGTCAGACAAGAGAAATGATTATCTCTCAGGCTGACGATGTACCCTATCAGACCTGCGAAGAGGTAGGTCTACCTGAACAGGTGGTTGTTCCACAACTCTTTGTGCAACAATCTCATCACCCACAACACTTTGTGGTTCTTATTCAACCTCCATCAAGGCCTCAGTGCTATGATCCTTATCTTGAATTTCTTCAAGATTGAATATACTCCCACTAATTTTTCTAGAAACAAAATCCCTTTCTAGAAATACCCCAGTCTTTTCCACAAACACTTTATGTTGATTGGGAATGTAGAGGTAATATCCCTTCGTCTCCTTAGGATATCCAACAAAATAGCACTTATCGGATTTGGGTCCCAGTTTGTATGAGACTTGCCATCGAACGTAAGCCTCACAACCCCAAATTCTCATGAAAGACATCTTGGGATTTCTCCCTGTCCATATCGTATATGGTGTCTTTATCACAGCCTTGGATGGTACACGGTTAAGTGTGAAGGCTGTTGTATCTAGAGCATATCCCCAAAAGGATATAGGAAGATCTGTATGACTCATCACAGATCATACTATATCTAATAGGGTACGATTCCTCCTTTCGGATACACCATTCCACTGTGGTGTTCCAGAAGGAGTGAGTTGGGATAGAATCCCACACTCAGCTAGATAGTCACGAAACTCATGGCTAAGGTATTCACCACCTCGATCTGATCGAAGTATCTTAATACTCTTGCCAAGTTGGTTTTGTACTTCATTCTTGAATTCTTTGAACTTTTCAAAGGATTCAGATTTATGTGTCATCAGATACACATAACCATATCTACTGAAGTCATCAGTAAATGTAATGAAGTATCTGTAACCACTTCTAGCAACAACATTGAAAGGACCACATACATCACTATGTATAATGTTGGTGCAGGGGCACTAGATAATCGAACCTGTGTTTTGATTATGGCAAAGACACAAAGTTAAGTTTATATTGTTATCTCACGAGCTAAATCAAGTGTGCAGAAAAGTACTAAAGCTGGAGCTGAAGGCTAGCGACACCCGGAGGAAGCCGTGGTGGTCGGGCGACACTTGAGTGAATTCGGAGGGAGCCGAAGGAATCGAGTGGAAGGCCGGAAGCGAGAGCTACTATCGAGGTAAGCTCGTGTGAGTGAGAGATTGTAAGGTCGTGTCCTCTTTACGGGGACGACCGTAGGCGACGATTCGACTAAGACTTCCTGTGGAAGGTCTAGGTCGAGATCGGACGGTTAGAAACCGTCGTATTTATCATTTTCCGAGCTAATCTCTTCAGGAAGTGGCGGGGATCATTCGGACATTGGGCGATCATTATCGATTGGATCGATGAGATGCATCGATCATATCATCGATCGATGAGAGGCATCAGTCGGTGATGGCGACGATTCGCCTTTGCGCTAGGTCAAAAGCGGATAACGCTTTGACGCGCACTTCGCGATAAAAATTTGGAAAAATTCATGATCCGTTCCAAAGAAATAGGAGACAAATTCAGAGGCTAAAGTCTATAAAAGGAGGGGAGGATTCATCTCCAAATCACATCAATTATTCATCAAGTGCTCCTACAACGCCAACGCTTCAACACCGTCATAACGCCGACGCGACGCCAAGTTTTGATCTTCTTCGTCGGCAGCAAATTCAAGTAATATTTTTGATATTATATTCTGTATTTTTATCTTCATAACGAGGTGAGGTAGGCTTGTTGCCTCATCCTCGTATATTCGGTTTTTGTAATCGTTGTCTCCTACCTCCAACGAGGAGGAGACGTTTTAGTGCTTTGCCCTCCGTACGCGGTCTAGGACCGATAGGGCCTTGGAGTAGCAACCGCTGGGTTGTGAACCAAGTAAAATAAACGTGTTCATTTATTTTCCGCTGTGCTTACTTTGCGTATCGAACGAACGAAAAAGAAATGATTTACGATCGCTATTCACCCCCCCTCTAGCGACGCTTCTCGATCCAACATATAAGTCCTAACAAGTCTGTTGCTCTTTCGCTGTGTCCACTAAAGGGAGTCTTGGTAATCTTGCCTAGAAGGCAAGACTCGCTTGTCTCATATGATTCAAAATCAAATGAGTCCAACAACCCATCCTTATGGAGCTGGGATAAGCGACTCTTATTTATGTGACATAAGCAACAATGCCAGAGATAGGTTTGGTTCAACTCATTTGACTTGAACCTTTTGGTACTTATGTTATAGATGAGGCTCTCAAAGTCTAGAAAGTAGAGTCTGTTCATTAGAGGTGCACTACAATAGAACATATCATTTAAATAAACTGAACAACATTTGTTCTTTATTATAAATGTAAATCCTTTCTTGTCCAAACAAGAAACCAAAATTATGTTCTTAGTCAAAGCAGACACATAACAACATTCATCTAGTTCTAGTACAAGCCCAGAGGTCAGAGATAGATCATAAGTTCCTATAGTAACAGCAGCAACCCTTGCTCCATTGCCTACTCGTAGGTCCACCTCGCCCTTTGTCAATTCCCTGCTATTTCTCAGCGCCTACATATTGGTACAAATGTGAGATGCACATCCGGTATCTAATACCCATGATGAAGAAATAGATAAATTGACGTCTATAACATTTATACCTGAAGTAGAAGTCTCACTTCTCTTCTTCTTAAGATCTTCCAGGTATGCTTTGCAGTTACGCTTCCAGTGTCCAGCTTCCTTGCAGTGGAAGCAAGTCCCTTCTTTGGCCACCCCTCCTTTCGGTTTCAGTTCCTTGCCTTTGCCCTTGGCATGGGACTTTCCCTTACCTTTAAGCTTGCCCTTGCCTTTCTTCTTTTGCACCATCAAAATGGAGTCAGATTTTCCCTTCTTAAGGTTGAGCTCAACAGTTCTCAACATGCTGAGCATCTCAGGCAGTGGCTTATCAATTTCATTCATGTTGTAATTCATGACAAATTGACTGTAGCTTTGTGGCAAAGATTGCAAGATCAAGTCAGTGGCCAGCTCTTGGCCAAGTGAGAATCCCAACCTCTGTAGGTTTTCTATGTACCCAATCATCTTGAGTACATATGAACCTACGGAAGTCCCATCTTGATCTTACAGCGACTTAAGTCACTGTCCCAAAAACCTAAAGCGAGATTTCGCCGTTCCGGAGAGTTTTTCTTGGTGGTTAAAGCCTACAAGTGTCCCAACACTTGTTGCTTCGACTCTTCAAAAAAAAAATACCCAAAAAATCTATAAAAATAGGAAATTTACAGAAACTTACAGATCTGTAATTTTTATATATAATACAAAAACTACAAAATTAAAATACATACATGCTTCGCACGTGACTCTGATACTACTATTGGACTATCCGAGCCGCAAAAACCGCTTTTTGTGTTGCGGAAACCCCGGAAGTCGGCCACGGATCCGTGCGAAGGAAAATAAAAATACATGTACGTGTTTAAAACCTTTAGATCTACACTAGACCTACATGTTAAGAGTTTACCCTTGAAGCGACGCCCTTTGCTTATCCCGCTCGTCCAAACGGATTGCCGGAACTCGAGAGTGTCAAGTGTACACTCCTCTATTAGTATCCACACAAGCAATAGGTGGAGAAAGGACAATCTTGAGTGTGATAGCACTCCTTGAAGTCCACGGCAAGATGAGGATGGAGATCTTGAGAAGAGAGAAGATCCAAGGAAGAAGATGAAGTTACCACACAAATTAACTTCCCACAATTCCTCCTCCTAAAGTGGTCGGCCACTTCTTTGGGGGGTTACATGCATGCATGTAACTCCAAGAGCCAATGACTCTTGGTCTCCCTCATGAGGTGGAACCCCATGATAAGTCCATGATGATGTGGAACATTATCATTGGCCGGTCCCCATGCTAAGTCACCATGACATGATAATTGGTCAAGTCAAAATTGACCATTCATCTTCCCTCTCAAGTCAAGTCAAGTCAAACTTGGCCTATTATCTCCTATGGTTGATCAAATCTAATCACTTGATTCAAGTCAATTTGATTTAATGAATCTCTATTCATTGTTTTAAATTGACTCAATGAATCAAATCTAAATTAGACTCATTCAACACTTGAATCAAATTTAGTCTAACTCAATTAGTCTAATTTGGATTACTCTTAATCCAATTTGGTTCATCCCATGAACCTAATCCTCATGGTTCATCATATGAACCTAATCTCCATCTAATTGCCCTTTGTGTGTGATCCTATAGGTTCTTGTAACGTTGGCAATGCTCCTAAACCGATTTAGGAACATAAGCAATGAGCGGTATCTAGCAACACATCATTGCTACCCAAGTTACAAGAATGTTGAGATCCAACATCACCTTTGTGACTACTAATTGTGACTCTCACAATATGTGACAATGTCCCCCTATCCTTGACATCTAGATTGACCAATTGAGGCATAGACCGTGTCATCCTCGGTACAATCTATATCTTGAACTCTAAGTAGAATCACTCTAATCAAATGAGCTCAATATCTCATATTGACTAATTTGGGCATGACCATGCACTTCGTGGTCTCACTCTATCGAGAATAACGATGTCACTCCCGTCATATAGGAGGGATAGATCCTATCTACATCACTCACATCCCTCCGTATAATTTGTTACATACCCAGTAATCGCCTTTATAGTCCACCCATTTACGGGTGATGTTTGACGAAGCCAAAGTATGCAAATCCTTATGTAGGGAACCATGGTGACTTCAGGTCCAAGGACTAATAGTCATACTAATAGTCACATGAGAAAGTATATGACACTCATATAACGATCAATGATACGTTCTCATGGTGGATCATTCAGTATACATTCTCCAATGCATACCCATGTGTCAACTTGATATCTCATATCCATGACTTGTGAGATCAAGTCATCGAGTTGACCTACATGCTAGTCTCTACGCATTAACATTGTCCTTGAATGTTAATACTTGACTAGGAATGATTAAAAGTAGTGTTCTCTATATCATCTCATTATCGATTCAACCAATCGATTGATATAGATAAGAACCTTCTACTCAAGGACGTTATTATACTTAGTTATTTGACACCAATACAAGTAAATATAATAACCATGTCTTTATAAATTAGGAATATGATACAATAAAGTCCATACAACAATCATCACATGGTTAACTCTAGGACTTTCACTAACAGATCCCAAGGATGTGTCCCACTTCTCCCAAGTCCTTCATATCAAACTGTTTGGACAACCATACCCTTACGTCTGATAACACTTTGACATTGTTGCCAATTAACAAAATATCATCTACGTATAATACAAGAAATACCCCTACGTTTCCGTCACATCTCTTGTATACACAAGACTCATCCAAACTTTGAATAAATTCATAAGACTGGATTACCTTATAAAAGCGGATGTTCCAAGACCTCGAAGCTTGCTTCAATCCATAAATGGACCGATTAAGCTTGCACACAAGATGCTCTTTGCCCTTTGCAATGAATCCCTCTGGTTGCTCCATATATATGTTTTCCTCAAGACTTCCATTAAGGAAAGCTGTCTTGACATCCATCTGTCACACCTCATAATCCATATGAGCAACAATACATAAGAGAATCCAGATAGACTTAAGCATGACTACAGGCAAAAAGGTCTCCTCATAATCGATACTCTCTTTCTGAGTATACCCTTTCGCAACAAGCCTTGCTTTGAAGGTCTCAACCTTCCCATCTATTCCTCTCTTTCTTTTGTAGACCACTTACATCCAATGGTTTTTACACCATTGGGTGGTTCTACTAGCTCCCATACCTGATTTGAATCCATAGATTCTATCTCAGAATTCATCGCACTTTGCCAAGATACCGCATCTTTATCTTAGATTGCCTCGTCATATGTCCAAGGATCAGGTTCATGTTTGCCAGAGACCAAATCAGAAGATTCTTCCAAGAACATAAATCTATCAGGATGTCTAACAACCCTCCCACTACGATGAGGTATCACCTGTGTATCCTCTGTGACACGCGGTGCAGTCACTTGTGGTATATCCTCTTGTACCGGTGGTACTGAAGTAGTGACTTCCCCTCTCAATTCCTCCAGAATAATCTTGCTCATGGGCTTGTGGTTCATCACATAGTCTTCCTCTAAAAATTTGGCGTTCATGCTAATGATCACCCTCTGATCTTTAGGACTATAGAACAAACCACCTTTCGTTCCTCTAGGATAGCCTACGAACATGCGCACTTCTGTACGAGGTTCCAACTTACCAGCATCTGCCTTCAGCACATGTGCTGGACTCTCCCAAATTCGAATATGTCTTAGACTAGGCTTTCACCTAGTCCATAATTCTGTGGGAGTAGAAGGCCCTGATTTAGATGGTACCAAGTTCAGAATATACACTGTCGTATCCAGAGCATACCCCCAGAACGAATCTGGTAACTCAGAATAACTTATCATCAATCTAACCATCTCCATAAGAGTCCTATTCCTTCGCTCCGCTATATCATTCTGCTGGGGTGTGCCAAGTGCAGACAATTGGGATTAAATCCTAGCCTCTGATAAGTAATTCCTAAACTCTCCCAAGAGGTACTCACCACCACGATCAGATCATAGTGTCTTGATACTTTTACCTTAACGTTTCTCCACATCAACCTTGAATTCTTTGAACCTGTCAAAGAATTCAGACTTGTGACACATCAAGTAAATGTATCCATATCTTGAATAATCGTCTATAAAGGAGACGAAATATTCAAAACCACCTCTAGCCTGGATAGACATAGGACCACACAAATCAGAATGAACCAATTCCAACACATCTTTGGCTCTATACCCCTTGGCCTTAAAAGGCCTCTTGGTCATTTTACCTTCCAAGCAAGATTCACAGGTTGGGAAATCTTCCACCACTAATGAACCCAAAGGTCCATCAGCTATCAACCTTTGAATTCTACTTAGGTTAATATGACCTAACCTTAGATGCCAAAGATATGTTTGATTCATTTTCGAAGGTTCTTTTCTCTTATTAGATTTAGAAGATGAGTTATTTACTTCTATTTGCATCGTGGGAGCTTTTGGCTCAAGGGTATATAAATTTCCTATCAATGCACCAGAACAGATAATCTCCCTATTCCTTTTTATAACAACTCTGTCATTAAAAGAAATAGAATATCCATCCAAAAATAATTTAGAAACCGAAATCAAATTCTTTCTAAATAAAGGTACATAAAGGTAATTTTTCAGAACCAAATTTTTATTCCTATCAAAAGATAAATAAACATCTCCCACTGCAATAGCCGCCACCTTCGTAGCATCACCCAAGTAAATGGTAATCTCCCCCTCAGCTAGTCGTCTGGTTTCTTGGAACCTCTGCAAATTATTACAGACATGATCAGTGGCCCCCGTATCTACACACTAGGTGTCGGTAGATAACACTGCTAAACATGTTTCAACGACTAGACCAAAGGATATACCTTTGTTCTGCTTCTGGTTGGGGCAGTCAGCCTTCCAATGTCCAATTTGCTTGCAAGTGAAGCACTTGCCTTTCGGCTTCTTTACTCCTCCCTGAGATCCTCCCGCCATCTTTGCTCCACCTTGTTTCTTCTTCTTCTTACCTTTCGGCTTAGAAGTAGAAACCTTCTGAGCAACCATGGCCTAAGCCTGAGCACTCTGACGAAAATGTCCCTCTGCCGCCTGAAGTTCTGTCAGAAGCTCCGCCAATGAATACAACCTCTTATTCATGTTGTAATTTAGGCAAAACTGTTCAAAACTCCTAGGTAGAGATTGGAGAATGATATCGATCTGGGTTTCCCCATCGATCTCAGCTACAAGGACTTCCAGCTCATTCAAATGAGCCATCATCTTGAGAACATGATCCCTCACAGGTGTTCCCTCGACCATGGTGGTCGTCATCAAGTTCCTCATGGCTTCTTGCCTAGTAGCCCGATTCTGGTGTCCGAAAAGTTTCTTGAGATTGAGCATTATGTCATAAGCAGTGGGCATGACTTAATGGTGATGCTGCAATACATTTGACATAGAAGCCAAAATGTAACACCGAGCCATCTCATCAGCCTTAATCCATTTTTTATAACTCTTTTTCTCCTTTTCCCCAGAATCATCCGCAGGCTTAGGAGGACACTCTTCGAAGAGTACATACTTGTACTCCTCAGCAGTCAAGACAATATCTAGATTCCTTTTCCAATCAACATAATTGGGTTCAATAAGTTTATTTTCTTTTAGTATCACAGTAAGTGGGTTAAAAGTCATTTTTGAAAAACCTAAGAATCACATAGATCAAAACTTTAGATTTCAAAAATTTATTGATTCCTCAAACAATAAAATTTTAAAATCAACCAACACCTCAAAACACCGAGAATATCGTATGCCACGATAATGTGGACGTATACGAATTCTACATTTGTAAGAGGAGGTTTTACCCATTAATTTTATTATCCTGTCAATCTTACTTGTTGACAAATAAAATTAATAGTTGGTTCCTCTTCGACCCTACAAATAAAAGCAGTGACTCCGATGGGGAGGATACTCCTATTTGCATCTAAGTGTTCACCATTACCCGATACTAAGGTAATTATCTCAGATTATGTGCCTTCCGATGGAGAAGTACACACACTCCTAAATAATTTCCTATAACCATATTTGACCTTGTGATCTACAAAATAAACTCATCTGATGGGGAGGAAGGCACTCAGAGTCGACGTGCAAGTTTGTTTGCATCACATGTCAAATTGTAATGGAGGTCATGGGAATTTTTAAAAAAATATCCCTCTCCCACTTAGTAATTAAAATTGAGGAATTTTCCTAGCACACAACATGCATATCAAACAAGAAGCAATAAATATGAAAAAAAAATATTTTTCAACTATTATGACTTTTGTTCTCCAATATGCCTCCCGTCGTGTCGCCATCTCGTCCTCTCCTCCCACGCCATGTACAAACTATCTGGAGATCCGAGCTGAGAAAAATTATTTTAATTGAGTGTACATGAAATCTAGATCAAAAGTAAACTAAAATAAAAGAGTGACTAAACAATGCCGTACTTAATTACAAAAATTAAATACTAGCCTTGTCAACCCCGAGGATTCAAATAATATTACAATTACACACATCCAATCACATACACACACATATGACCATAATAGTTGGATCTTATGCCTGCAACCAAAAAGTTAGACTACGCACATCCTACTATTATCCGACACATATAATATATGATAAGTGCATAAAAGTAACCGAATCCTAAACACACAAAACCGAAAATCGTGGCTCTGATACCACTTGAAGGGGGAATTGATTCCCGCTTCAGTCGCTCATGCATGGCGATCCTATCTACGTCCCCGAATAAAAAAAATTAATCTTTGACGAAGATGGATTACCCAAGCAACCGATCCATCATCGTGCTATTCGATTCGAGTGGTCTCTTGAACAAACTTGTTGTTCAAGCAACCTAACTCTTTTCCTCGATTAGCCACGGAATAGATGATGTACGGATCGCCGGTTTTTGTGTTTATCTTCGGGGTCCAAGTAAATTAGCCACATGCATTATACAAAAGAACTAAATCAAAACAAACAAGATTATACCTCTTGTATACCTCTTGATCTTCTATTGTATGACCTTTCCTCCACTTGAACGTTGTGTGGGCAACGATCCTCCAAGAGTTGAAACCTCCTAGATCGCATATCTTCCTTTCCTTGTTCGCTCCGAACAAAGGAAGATAATCAAAGACTTCTTCTCCTATCTAGTGCCGACCACCAAGACACCAAACTTGTTGTTGCCACCGGCCAAGGAGAGGATGAAGGAGATGGTGTGGGCGCCGACCAAGAGCTCCAAGGGAAGAACCCTAACCCTTGCCGCCGGCCAAGACTTGAGGGAAGAAGAGATATGGTGTGGGTGCCAGCCAAGAGGGAAAGAAGAAGAGGTTTGTTGCCACCGGCCACTAGAGAGGAAGACAAGGAAACCCTAGGAAAACCCTAATTCCTTGTGCCGCCCAAGCCTCTCAATGCCAACTCCAAACCCTAGCCTCTCCTAGAATCTTGTCGCCCAACTCCAAAAACCTAATCTCCAAAAGGATATCCCATGCCTAAGCCTTGAAGCCTTATTTATAGATTTCACCCAAGCCTCCTTTTAATCGTGTCCATCGGATCTAGGTTTCATGAGGATTTTAATAGGCTACAATATGGACCATGAGGAGGAGTTGGATCTTGGCCACCCAATGGATCCGAACCACACAAACTCGATCCATTAATGATAATCCATTCTACTAGAGGATTATCATTGATCTACCTCACCAACCCCCATAAATAAATATGGGCTCCATATATTAGTTGTACAAATGTCTCCCCGTGTTTAAGATATCGAATGTCCGTCAATTAATTAATTTATTGATAATTAATTAATCAACATCTAACTCCATGAGTAGTACCACTCAACCTCATCATCATGCCAGATCAAGTCCACCTGCAGGGTTTACATGATGATCCTTATGAGCTCCTCAAGGAGACATCATCATCTTAATACATAGGACATGGTTTCCTCCTATAATCAACGACACACCATGTAAATAATATCATTTTCCAACTTACCGAGCCTATCGATTTAATCTATAAATCTCACCCATTGATAAATCAAAGAAATAAATACTAAGTACATGTGCCCATTATTATATCGGGATTAAGAGCATGTACACCATAATATCCGAGGTCCGATTCAATTATGTAGTCAGCAATAAATTGAATCACCTCTAAGTCGGTCCTGTCAATACACACAAAGTGTACTAGTGTAATTCTATGGTCAAGACAAACCAATACCAAATTACACTACAACCATACCAATGGTTTGCCCAAAACCATCTCGGTTGTGAGCTTCTACTTATACTCTACAAGGAACTGATAACATGATCTTCCGTGTGACATCACACACCATGTTGTCTACAATGTAATGTATCAGACAATATGCATAATCATAAATATGCAAACAATGATCATGTGATTCTTATTTCAAAAATAAAGATGTTCATACAAAAGATAGACTTTTCAGTATATATCCCAACATCTACACAGACAAAATAATCTCTTCCAGTTGCCATACATGCTGCTATTGCGTGTGAACAAGGAATCTTTGTCCTCTGAAATTTTCCACAACTGCAATTTTGAAGGTAAAGATGTACTATTTGCTTATTACCTCCTTTTCGCATTTCACGACAGTATCCTATCTTCACTTTAAAAACTCCATCTTCACGATTGAAAGAGGTTACTAGGTGGGTGTATGCAGCTTTCAGATGCCTATCAAGCAGTTTGAGGCACTGCGAGGTGTACACTGTCATTGGTCATCTGATCATAGTACACATTTCTTCTGTTAGCAAAGTATTTGACCATGTTATAAAAGGTGTGCTCGACAAGGACAACAATAGGTAAACGACGAGCATCTTTCAAAACTGAATTGACACATTCAGCTACATTTGTGTTTGCATGTCCATATCTGTAGCCCCCATCATGTGACATTGACCATTTTTCAATTGGGAGCGATACAATTCAGTTCCATGCCTCATCATTCCTCTCTTTTAGCCACTCCAAAACTTGGTCACACTTTCTTAGTTGACACGTCCTCCCTGTAATGTGACATCGGTTAGATGTTGTATATAAAACATGTATCCATATGTATTACTTGCATTACGAGGTTTTGTTATCGTACCAGCCTTTACAAGTAAATTCTTAAGTCCAACATTTTTGAAGCGCGTGTTGAAATTGCTGGCCACGTGACGGAGGCAATAGCGATGTTTTGCATGTGTTTTATCCCAACCAAGATATTGATTATTCATTGCTTGTATTATTCCAATATGTCTGTCGAAAATGACACATATACCATCATGCTTTACTACATGCGTACGAAGGAACCCCATGAACCAACCCCAACTATCCACATTCTCGGACTCTACCAGTGCATAAGCCAATGGAATCACAGAGTTATCTCCATCAATGGTCATTGCAATTAGGAGTGAATGTTTATACTTACCATAAAGGAAAGTTCCATCAATTTGGATCACTGGGTTTGTGAACTCAATACTATCGATAGCTGGTTTGAATGACCAAAACAATCGACGTAATATTTTTTTTGTTGAATTCAACTACACGATGCCTGACATGAGTGTGATCATCGAATGCCCACCATACAACACTTCCAGGATTTGTCTGTTGCAGAGCTACAAAGAAATGTGGTAGACGTTTGTATGACTCATCCCAATCACCCTAAATTTTGGCGATAGCCTTCTGTTTAGCCTCCCATACCTTCCTATAGGAGGGCTTGAAATGCAACCAGTTTTGAATTTCAACAATAACACTTCCAACTGATTTAGATGGATCATTCTTTACCCCTTCCAATATGCAGTTGCATATAAAGTTTGAGTCCAATTGTCTGTGATAAAGCAACATATCCCTCGCCACACATGTGTGTGGACCTTTATATCGTGTTATGCCCCATCCTCCACCAAGTTTACTTAGCCTTGCTGCACGTAACTGTCAATTACACCCATATTCAACATTCCTGTATACGACTGACCACACACGCGAACTTGACTCACCAACTTCATATTCTCGACTGCAATTCAAGGAATACTGTTTAACTGCATTAATTACATCTTCTTTCTCTTGAAACTCCAATGTTGTGTCAAATTTTGTACCAACTCCCATTCCAACTGTGTTGTCCACTGATCCGATCCGATATGCTGAAACAGGGTAGTTGCCTCCTACAGGAAATTGAAATGCTTCAGGCACTTCGATCGTTGCCTCTGTCTCACCATCATCATGACTGAGTAGCCCATCACTATCTTCCTCTTCTGAGGGGTTGGACTGACAGTCGTTTGTTGCTATCGGTATGTCAATGCTCTCAGGCAGTGGGACCTCTAAATGGCTCAAGACACGAGAAGACTCCATAACTTCATGTGATGGATCAACCTCACCATAAATACTTGCGTCGAAACTTGGTTTGAATGACGCTTCAGACAATGCCTGATTCGGAACATACACACTTCGCCGGTCACGTTGTAGAGTTGAGTCACCGAACGGTTGAGAACTTAGAGCACATACACTGTGACGACCACTCACATGGTATGACTGATCAACCATATCATAGCTTGGTCCACAAATACTTCGCCGACCAGACAGTATAAAAGGATCATCAATGGGCTCTGAACTAGGAGCATATACACTGTGTCTACCACTTTGCATAATAGAGTCATCCAAAAGACCCGAACTACGATCACAAAAACTTCGTCTACCACCAAGCTCTGCCTCCTGAATACATACACTTCTCCTACTCTTACCTCGAGATTTTTTTATTTTTATATATAGCTGAGGATAACTTGTACTTTCAACAACAATAAAACTATCAACAAGGGCACGTATATCATCACCATCTTTGACCTCCATACAATAATAACGGATGACTCCATTTGATATACAAGGCAATCTATATATTATATCAGATATAACATCATCTGATCGGAGCTCAAATTTCTGGCTTATAGATTCAACAAGGTCACTATACTCAAAGCCCTGTCACAAAACACCACTCGTTGCAACCCTCCTTCATAGTCTACACCGTGCTCACCCTCAACGATCCTACCTCCGTAGCTAACAAGGACTTTTATTCTTGAAGTCATTCTACAACAAATAAATAATGGTACAAGTAATTTTGAATAGACTATAATTCATAAACATACAAAAATTTTAAACAAACAAAATCCCATAACATATTTTTTTTTAACTAAATCAATTAATTTTAATTTTCACATCCCTTAAATTAATATTTTTTATTAATTTGATATTCGAATTACGTTATCTTAATACATGAAAAGTGTGTAACTATATAAGGTTATTTTAGACACATCAAAAAATTATTTATTAATAAACTAAATGTACTAACTACATTATCAAAAACCTATACAACTAAATTACTAACGAATTATAATACAAATCTTATATAAAATCTACAATTCTAATACTATATATTTTCATATACACTATAAGAAAATTATTAATTAGCAACCGAATTAACGATCAAAATTTTTTTGGGTCACTAATTAGTGACCAAATAAATTTTCAATCACTAATTAACGACAGAAATAACTTTCGATCGTTAATTAGTGATTGAAAATTTATTCGGTCCCTACTTTAGCGTGAAACAATTTGGTAACGATTGAATATTTTTTCGGTCTCTATATTAATTAATTAATACAGTGGGATGGCTACGACATATCTTATTTTTTTTCTCAATATTTTATAATATATTTGATAAATATATTATAAATAATTATTAATATTTAAATAAATTTTATAACTTAATTTTATTAATTAGAATGTAAATAAAACAATTTACCTTTGTTAAATATATTTAAAAAATTATTAATTAGCGAACAAATTATTAATCCAAAAAATTTTTGATCACTAATTAGCGACCAAATAAATTTTCGTCTCTAATTAACGACGGAAAAAAATTTTGATGGCTAATTAGCGACCAAATTAATTTTGGATCGCTAATTTACCGATCGATAATTAATTCTATACTATCAAATGACTACAAACTTCAATTGTAACTAAGCTCAGATGTGTTTTTTTTTTCCTAAAAGCCTAGAATTTAGAGGACGAAGAGTGGCCTCCAGTGTTAAAAGAAACAATGGAATTTTTTTTAAACATGTTCGTCCATTCCTATTACTTATCTTTTTTTTAAATGATTTTTATTCTATCTTATCAGAGAATTCACTCCGAAGAATTCTATTTTGTTTCGATCATTTATTTACTATACATAACTTTATAATCTTCTTTGAACATAGATCGAGTATTTGTTCCGTCATTATGTTAATCAATTATTACAGCGGAATTCCCTTTAGCTTATTTTTTTACAATATTTTATAATATTGCAAACCTGAAAAAAAAATTATGTAGATACTTGGAAGAAAATAAAATCAACTGTCCAGAGACCTTAAATTGTAAGAGCACATATATAGTAGTATAAATCACTTGACTACAAATTATTACGTACGTACTTGAAAGAAAATAAAATTACCTCGGTTCAATATTTTCCTCGTCTTCGCTCCTTGCAACCTCACTCTCTGCTCTCAAATTTCCCCTCGTAGGTTTGCTTCTCTTGTAATGAGGGTCTCTAGAGGCCGATTCATTACTATCCTCTTTGCAAAATATTAAAAAAACTATGGGATGTAAGCACCCACTCATTAATCAAATAATGCAGCGGGATTCCCACTGCATGTCATTTAATTTTTTTATATTTTATAATATAATATAAAAAATTATTATTATTAATTAAATAAACTTTATAAATTAAACTTATTAATTAACATTTAATAAAGAACGTAATTTTTTTTATAAATTTATTATGATTTTTTTTTAAAAAATGAAATTAAAATACAAAATAATGTCCTCGATTTAGATGCCGGGATTTAAATCCCGGCTATGACCAACAGGTTTTTTTTAGACCTTTAGCTTTTCAAATGATGTCAATAAATTAAATAATCATTGTCGGGATTTAAATCTCGACAATGAAATAAAACAAAAATCATTAATAGACATGTAGCGGATTATGATGAGTTTGATAAAATATAAAAATTAATGACCTTTAGCTCTTCGTTAAAACCCGACAATTTAACGAAGACTCCCGTGGAAGTCTTGGGAGTATCACCGAGACCCCTCCCGAGTCTCAAGAGGTGCGAGACTCCCATGGGAGTCTCGTCGAGACTCCTCTCGAGACTCCCACGGGAGTCTCGCACCAAGACTCCCATCTATCGGGCGGACGGCGAGCGACGATCGATCGACAGTGGTAGGTCTGCCAACGGTAGCGAGTGTTCGTCGGCTGTCGACGATGGTTGGTCGACTGCAGGCGGGGACCTACGGTCATGCAACCCGCCATCTATCGCGGTAAGGCGCTGGTCAGCGGTCGATTGCAGTCGGCCTTCGGTCGTCGCACGACCGTCAGTCCCCGCTCGCAGTCGGTGAACTATCATCGACAACCGCCGACCGCCCGCCACAGTTGGCAGACTGACTGTCGTCGGTCGACGGCCGCTCGTAGCCCGTCGCCTGTCGCTCGCCGCCCACCGCCCGTCTCCCGTCGTCTGTCGCCCGTCGCCGCCATCGTTGTTGGTCTACCGATCGACCAGTCGCGATCGATCGATCACGGTCAGCGGTCGCGGTTAGTCGATCGTAGTTGATCGGTCGCATTCGACCGTCTGCAGTCGATCGGTCATGGTCGGCCCGCCGCCGCCCACCCCCAGTCGCGATCATCCAATCAATCGGTCGGTCAGTTAGCCGACAATGATGGCGACGATAGGTGATGGTCGGTCGGCGGCTGTCAACGACGGTTGGCCGATCGATGCCTGATTGCGGGTGGGGACTGACGACCGGGCGATGATCGATGATCACTCATGACCGACGCCCAACCGCGACCGATGGTAGGCGACGATCGATCGGTCGACGAGCGACGATCGGCCAACCGACAGCGTGCGACGACCAACTGACTGATCAACGGGCAGGCGACGACCCGCCGACCATAGGGCGACGATCGAAAAACTGACGGGCGGTCGACCGGCTTGTCGGTCGATGTGCGATGATCAACTGGCATGCGGGCGATGGCTAATCGCTCGGAGGGCAACGATCGATGGGCGGATGATGGCCGACCGACGGGTGAGCCGCGACTGACCGAAGGGAGAGCGACGATTGATCGACGACGAGCTACAAAAAAAAAAAACACAATGCTATCTAATTATTTTAAAATTCAATTGTTTAATCCACGAAACAAAAAAAAAGAAAAACAGCATTGTCGGGATTTAAATCCTGACAATTCAATTAAAAAACAAAAATCGTTCGTTGCCGGGATTTAAATCCCGGCAACGTACGAAAACTATTTTTTTTTAAAAAAAATCATTGCCGGGATTTAAATCCCGGTAACGTACGAAAGCAAAATTAAATAAAAAAAAATCGTTGCCGGGATTTAAATCCCGGCAACGTACGGAAGCAAAATAAATAAATAAAAAAATTCATTGTCGAGATTTAAATCCCGACAATGAAAAATAAAATTAAAAAAAAAATAATCCGGGATTTAAATCCTGGTATTCACCCTCTCTCACCTATTTTCATAAAAAAATTTAAAATTTACTTATTTTCATAATAAATTCACTGCAGATACTTATTTTAAAAAATTCCCCTGGTTGTAGGGGGTGTAAATTTAAGATTTGAATTGTATTGTACTCGGATCTCGTGTATATTGAATGTTAGATCCATTGAAATAAAAATTATCCAAGTTGATCGACTCAAATTTCGTCAAGGGTTGGGCCTTCTATATAAAGAGGTTGTGACCTCGATAGTCCTTTCCATGGTAATATTCAGATACAAGTTCAGTTCATACTTAATTGTGTTCATGTTTTGGGAAATAAATATGTGTCTTGATCTTGAAGTATTGTCGAAGAGAATGAATTTATTTTTAAAAAAATTATCAAATATAAATTTTATAATTTCTCATTAATTTGGACTCAATCACTCATGACTCAAATTTGACATTTGACCCTCAAGTGCTTGGGCACTCCCACTTGGATTATATTCAACATTACCACTTGAGCACTTGGCCTTACTTCCTGACTAATACTAGGCCTCCACTTCATGTCTGGGCAATCAATCCTGAGAATTCAACTGCTCGATTAACTTAGCTCTAGACACTCATGCAATTCATTCGGGCTCGACACACTCAAGTAACCTACTAGGGCTCGAGTAGCGCACCTCTCTCACTCGGTATAGCCTCCAATCTATTAAGATTGGATATGCTAAAGGGGGAGGTGAATAATGGTCATTCTAATTTTCTTACTTACAAATTAGTATGCAACAGAATAAATAAATATAAATAAAAATAAAATATACACATTAGAATTTAACATGGTTCAATAACCTTTCAATATCATGGCTATGTCTCGTACGCGAACATTATTATTATTTATCTTTCTAGATACCTTCTAGGGTAGAGAAACCTTTTATAAGTTAGGATCACAAATAATAACTCAAATCAATAATGATAATATATGTAAACGAACATTACTAAAGAACAAATCCTCTCCAGGAATCTTGAGTATGATTGTATTCATTAATTTTGGCACTTCCTAGTTTACTCGAGCAGAACATTGAGAGCTTGAATGAGAGTATGAGATGTTATGATATTTTGAAACTTCAGTCTCTGCCCTTCTTAATTTTATACAGTTCTATCGAGTTGCTGACGTGACACCTATCTGATTCATGACTCAACTTCAATATTATCCATGCATCGATCGGATTTGATTGACTCGATACCTTTCTAGGCACCCCGAATCCCATCTTGACGCTTGGAACTTGATGAACCTTGATTTTTTAACCACCTCGTCCAAATCAACTTGATTCAGTCTTTCGATCAACCAAACCATTTATGATGTCTTGAACCTTTTGGTCGATTGGACCACTTCTCGTCTTCCAAACTTTTTTGTTGACCGAAACACTTTTGATCGCTCAAATCTTCTAGATCAACTTCCTCAACTTCAACTTCTTGCATCACAGGGTTAAACACAAAGCAATATATAAATCATATCAAGCCTAGTACCCAATCTACTTAATTTACTATGCTTTCTTACTTTCTTGGAATCCACTCTTTCAAGACTTCTGTCACTTGCTATGCATTCGATCCTTGATTCGCTTGGACTTGCACTGTCTGGTGCCACTAGAACCTCCGACTTGCTTACTCCTATTAGAACTTCTATAACTATTTAGTCCCACTAGGACTCCCATTGTTTGGCCCCACCAGGACTTCAATTGTTTAGTCCCTCGAGGACTTTCACACTCACCAATTTACTTCTAAGCATGAGTCAACCTTATTGAACTGTTTGAATTGGCTCTTGTTCAACTTTGACCAACCAACCAAAACCCTAGATATTAATTATTCCAATAATCTCCTTACTAAACATTAAACAAATATATTATCCAAATACCAAATTCTTGATCGATTGCACCAACACATACTTCTTAGTTGTATGACGTGATAAGGTCATCGAGGCAATAAATCTAAATATAATTTTAAATTTCTTAATTTAGACTATTTCCTATAACTCTGATAATAATCTTAAAGAAATTAAGATTGTTTAACCATCTTAAAACAAATTCGATTTGTTAAAATGATCATGAAAAGTATTGAGATGTAGGATCTCAACACATGATAGCCCCCTCCGCCCTAATTGAAAAATATTCAAATCAATCATGAAGAAAAATCAGAAAAGCTTACTAAGCTGAACTTCAAGTAATGGTAGTAAAAGATATTCTTTTACTTGACTACGCTAAATAAGACTCGATTCTTGATGGAGAACCTCCCAAGTTAGCTGAGGTTGCTATTGATGTTCAGACCATCAGTGCAGTGGATTCATGGAATCATTCAAAGTTCCTATGTCAGAACTACATCCTCAATTGTCTTGTTGATTCGCTGTAGATTGTGCATAATATGAAGAGATAGAGGATATGAGGGCTAAAAAGTTCATTGTGGCCAATTTTTGGACTACAAATTGGTCCACTACATGATGATAATCAGTCAAGTCTAGGAGCTTTAGATGGTCTTATAGGAGATTCACTTTGAAGTCATCATGCTAAGTGAAACATTTCAGATGGCTGCCATCATTAGGAAGTTCTCACTTGATTGGAAGAACTTTAATAACTATCTAAAGTACAAGTAAAATGATATGAACATGAAGGAACTCATTGTTTGACTTCGCATCGAAGAAGACAATAGAAATTTCAACAAGTGACTGTTTTCTTAGGCGATTGTTAAAGCTAACGTGATCAAGGATGGTTATGTTGGTGCAGGGAGCACCATATGATCGAGTCTGAGTTTTAATGTTGGCAAAGGTTTAAAGTTAAGTATTGTTGTGATATGATACTTTTGTAAGTGTGAAAGACTTAATAGAAGGAAATACTAGTAGGTTAGCTGGACTGAATATTAAGCAAGTGGAAGTCCTAGTAGGTCGAGCTGGATTGGATACTAGGCAAGTGGAAGTCCTAGTAGGTTAGTTGAACTGGATATTAGGCACTGGTGAAAGATTTAGCATATCAAGGACACTAGGCATGAAAACCTCGATAGGTGAGGATTAGATATCGAAGAGGGTCTTGAGGGTTAGGAGATTGGATGTTGAGTAGAAAGCCTAGACAGGTCTAGAGGACTAGATGTTTGGAAAAAAGTAAGAAAGATAAGTATCTTGTGTGGAGAGGTTCTTCTGAAAAGAAAAATGGATAAGGGAGAGTCCTCGTTATGGGGATAACCTTAGGTGTTGATCCAACTACGTACAAGTTTCATTTGGATTCCAAAGTCGGGATCAGATAGTTGAATTACTGTCAATTGTTTTAGTTAAGCTATTATTTGCTTGTCTAACTCTGTGATATAATACTTAGTAATATAAATTGGAGAAATCTAACCGACCAAAAAGATTTCAGGCAATTGGATTGATTCTAGGTGACCAATTTTAGATTAAGAGGAAATCCAGATCTAGTCCAGATTATACGTCAATTTCAGGTGATCAAAATGGATTTGGGAAATTGGTCTAGGATAAGGCACAAATGAATCGGTTGGATCAACTTCTAATCGGAGGGTGACACATCAGACTGGTTCGAGGCAACCGAAACAGGATAAAATCTAAATGACTCAGATTGAATCAAGACTGAGCTGGGGGTGCTATGAAGGCTTTCAGGTGATTCTCGAATAGAAGGCTAAAGACATAAATTTGAAGTAATTCATAACTTCTACTTTAGTTTTGTGCTCAAATCTTGATGCAACTATGTTCCGACTCCAACACCACGCTTCAAGCCAAGCAATCCTTTATTGGTATACTTGCTTTTTTGTTTTGCTTCATGTCTCTTCATGTTTTAACTACTAAGGGCAGTAAGTTTATTACTGCACCATATCTTTTATAAAAGAGATGAATCTTTTTCTACTCGGAGAAAAGAATTTTAGTTGAATTACTCAATCGAACCGATCAATGATCATGAGCCTTGGACCAACAGTCATTGACTGTGAACCAAGTAAAAATCATCATGACCTTGTGTATTATATTTTTTTTCACCACATGTTTTATGAGTTTTATGAATAAGCGACGAGCGCTATTCATCCTCCCTGAATTTTAGAAGTATATCGGGGTATTGGCATGCAAAGACCCCCCTTCCAACTGGCCTACAAAGAAGCAATAACGGTCGGGAGGGGATGATGAGGGCGATCAATGTTAGAATTTGAATGGAAATGATGGAAATGTGAAGGAAGGATGGAGAAGATGTTCTGTCATCCTTCCAAATTCATTGACTGGTAAAACAGAAAGATGGGAAAGACGTTCCGCTATCTTTCACGTCAAACCGAGGAAAGTTCGCATTGAAACTCTAACATAAATGATCAGAAATTAATGAATTAATGGCAGATCAGTTGAATCGAGACAGCATTATGGCTGACCTTTCGATTCACGTAAGTTAAACGAATCAAGGCGACATTATGGTTAACCTTTCAATTCCACCATTAATAGGTCTTCTCTATAAAAGGAGAAAAGATTGAGAACTCGAAAGAGAGAACAATTGCTCTTTATTTTCAACCTCACAGTGATAGTGTTCAGGTGTATGTTCAGTTCGCCGTGAACTACTTGTGCTTGTTTGAGTCTGCGATTCTGCCATTGTATCTTAGGAAATAGACGTCTTGCTAAACCTCACAAGCACTCTGCCAGAGGAGGACGAAACTATTTTAAGGAAACTGTATAAACACAGACCTCAGTGGTTTCTTCACTTGGTGTTACCGCTTCTGTCTCCCAGCTCAGCAACTCGATGGACAAAGTCCTTTAGATCAATTCAGCTCGACAACATCTTCTGAGTTGTTTCCAAGATCAACTCGGTGATCAACTTGGCACTCAACTTGGCGACTCGGCCTGAGCCATTCTTTGTTCGTCGAAGCCTCTCGACTCGGTGATCAACTCGACCCGGCAACATCTCCACAATAGCCTCTCGACTCGGTGGCTTGCAACAAGGAGATTTCTGACTCGGTTGGTCCTGACCTCACTTGCCACGAGCTTGATGGTCTTGATTCGAAGAAGCTCATCTTAATTGAGGACACTTCGGAAGTGGTCGATTCAACAGACAAGTTCGAATTATTTTCGGACTTTTCCTTTTATTTCCTCCAGGAAAGGTATAAGTTTCCAACAATCTTAAAATAGATTCGGTCTGTTGAGATGACCACAATGCAAGATGTTAAGGTGCAACAGACTCAACATGCGGTGGCTCCCTCCGCCCCGATTGTAGTGTTCCAATCAATCATGGGGAAAAAACAGAGAAGTTTATGAGACTAAACTTCAAGCGGTGGCAGTAGAAGATGTTCTTCTACCTGACCATGCTAAATCTGGCTCGGTTCTTGACCGAGGATCCTCCCAATGTACCTGAGGGTACGAGTGATGCCCAAACCTTCAATATTGTGAAGGCATGGAATCACTCGGAGTTTCTATGCAGAAACTACATTCTCAATTGCCTTGCTGACTCATTGTACACTGTGTATATCATGAAGAGAACGACTAAGGAGTTGTGGAAGTCCCTGAACAAGAAGTACAAGATGGAGGATGTCGGGGCCAAGAAGTTCATCGTGGACCGATTCCTGGACTACAAGATGGTTGACTACAAGATGGTGATCAACCAAGTTTAGAAGCTTCAGGTGATTCTGCACGAGATTCACTCGGAAGGAATGGTTATAAGTGAAAATTTCCAGGTGACAGTGATCATAGAGAAGCTACCTCCCGACTGGAAAGACTTCAAGAACTACCTGAAGTGTTGGAGTATTGAGAATACAATCAAAGTCCCACATTGGTAAGACATGGAAAAAATCATGTGCTTATAAGATGAAAAGATATCTTCATTGGTATGAGGCCTTTTGGGTAAAGCCCAAAAACAAAACCATGAGGGCTTAGGCCCAAAGTGAACAATATCATACCATTGTGGAGATATGTGAATCTTATAGGCACTAACAATTGGTATCAGAGTCATGGTCCATGTCAAGCCATGAACCTCGAACGAAAGAAGTTAAGCTCCCATGTCCAGATCAAGAGAACCAAACACCAGGCAGGAAGTCCAATTGGGTCGGGAGGACCGAACAACTAACAGAAATTCCAGTTAGGCCAGAAGGACTGGATAATTGGCAGGAAGTCCAGCTGGGTCAGGAGAACCAGACAGTTGGAAGAAAGTCCTGGTGGGTTGAGGATTGGACATCAAGCAAAGGATGTCCTTCGAGGACGGATAGGCTTGAGGGGAGGTCAATGTGGTCATTCGTTTGAGTGGGGGATTGTTGGAGTATTGAGAATACAATCAAAGTCCCACATTGGTAAGACATGGAAAAGATCATATTCTTATAAGATGAAAAGATATCTTCATTGGTATGAGGCCTTTTGGGTAAAGCCCAAAAATAAAACCACGAGGGCTTAGGCCCAAAGTGGACAATATCATACTATTGTGGAGATATGCGAATCTTATAGGCACTAACATGAAGCACAAGCAGAAGGAGATGAATGTGGAAGAACTCATTGTTCAACTTCGAATCGAGGAAGACAAAAAGAGTTCAGAGAGGAATATGTTCTCTCAGGCTATTGTGAAAGCCAACGTGGTTGAACACGATCAAAGCTTGAAACGGAAGAATTTCAAGTCTTCCACGATGAGACCCAAAGGAGGGGTCAATAAAAAGAAGTTCACTGGAAAGTGCTTCAATTGTGACAAAGTCGGTCACAAATCTTCAGAGTGCAGAAAGCCGAAGAAAAATTCGGAGGCCAACCTGAATGAGGGGCTAAAGGAGGATGACTTTTTGTGTGGTGATCTCAGAGCTAAACCTAGTTGGTTCAAACCCTCGGCAATGGTAGTTGGATACTGGTGCCACCAGACATGTGTCCTGTAATAAGGAGCTAATCTACAACTTCGAAGAAGTCAATAGGGAGATGCTGTATATGGGGAACTCGACAACCTCGGATATTAGGGCCAAGGAAAAGTGATGCTGAAGATGACCTCGGACAAGGAGCTCACTCTGAACAATGTGTTATATGTTCTAGAGGTTCGAAAGAATCTAGTGTCTGGATCATTGCTAAGCAAGCATGGCTTCCGCATTGTCTTAGAGTCGGACAAATGTACTGTCCAAGAATGGAATGTTTGTAGGGAAGGGTTATGTAACTGATGAATTGTTTAAACTAAGTGTAATGACCATTACGCCAAAAGTTAATAAAGTTGAAAACTCTTCCACTTATATGCTTGAGTCTTCGTGTTTGTGGCATGGTAGACTAGGACATGTTAATTACGATGTGTTATGTAGATTTATTAACATGCGAAGTATACCTACATTCCACCTTGACCCGAAACATAAGTGTGAAACTTGTGTTGAAGCAAAATTGACAAGGTCATCCTTTCAACAAGTTGAAAGAAGCACTGAACCACTCGGCCTGATCCACACCGACGTGTGTGACCTAAAAGGGGCACCGAAACGAGGTGGGAATAAATATTTCATCACTTTTGTTGATGACAACACAAAATATTATTTTGTGTATCTTCTCAAAAGTAAGAATGAAGCTATAGAGAAATTTATTCTCTATAAGAATGAGGTTGAAAAACTAACTTAATAGAAAGATTAAGGTGGTTTGAAGTGATCGAGGTGTGAGTATGTATCACCGTTCGCAGAGTTGTGTGTTGAACATGGTATTAGACACGAAACAATGGCTCCCTACTCACCTCAGCAAAATGGGGTCGTTGAGCGAAAGTATCATTTTCTGAAAGAGATGATGAATGCTCTACTATTGAGCTCTGGCCTACCAGAGCACTTGTGGGGGGAAGTTATGTTAATAGCTAATTATCTTTTGAATAAGGTGCCCCAAAAGAAAATAAATAAGAGCCCTTATGAGTTGTGGAATGGTAGATAACCATCTTATAAATACTTGTGAGTGTGGGGGTGTCTAGCCAAAGTTTTGGTATTGGATCCGAAAAGGATCAAAATCGGACCAAGAACTGTTGACTGCATATTTATTGGATATGCACATAACAACAATGCTTATAGATTTCTTGTACTTGGATCTCAAATTCCCGAGATACACAAGAACTCAATTATTGGATCGAGAAATGCCTCATTCTTTGAGCATGTGCTTCCGTTTAAGACCCGAGAGGATGCTATCTCTTCTAAACAGCTATACAAAAGACAAGAGCAAGAAGAAATGGATGAACCAATTGAGGGTGAGCTCAGACGGAGTAAGAGAGCTCGGGTGGAGAGATCCTTTGGATTGGATTTTATCACTTTCATAATGGAAAGTGATCCACAGAGTTACTCAGAAGCAGTAAACTTGTCTGATAGACCTCAATGGAAAGAGACAATTGCATCTGAGATTTCATCAATCTTGTAAAATCATACTTGGGAGCTAGTGAATCTTCCTTCCGAAAGTAAGGCACTAGGCTGCAAGTGGATTTTCAAGAAGAAAATAAAATCAGAAGGCACGATAGAAAGGTTCAAGGCTAGATTGGTAATTAAAGGTTACTGAAAATGTAATAGCCTGGACTATTTTGATACCTATGCTCCGGTATCAAGAATAACATCCATTAGGGTGTTACTAGCGATTGCCACTCTGTGGAATCTGGAAGTACATCAAATGGATATTAAAACTGCCTTTCTAAATGGGGATTTAGAAGAGGAAATCTACATGGAACAACCTGAAGGGTTTTCTACTCCGGGGCATGGAAACAAGGTATGTAGATTGATCAAGTCATTGTATGACTTGAAACAAGCTCCAAAGCAATGACATGAGAAATTTGATAATATCATGCTGGATAATGGATTTAAAATCAATGAGTGTGATAAATGTATCTACAACAAAGATACGAAAGATGACTTAGTCATTTTATGTCTTTATGTAGATGACATACTTATCATTGGGAGCAATGATAAGATAATTAAATCCACTAAAGTAATGTTGAACTCAAGATTTGACATGAGAGATATGGGTTTTGCTGATGTGATTCTAGGAATTAAAATTTTTAGAACATCAGAAGGACTTGTCTTAAGTCAGTCCCATTATGTGAACAAGATTCTTGAAAGATTCACCAAGAGTGATACTGCATTAGCTCAGACTCCGATAGATACGAGTCAACATCTATTGAAAAATCAAGGAGAGAGTATCTCTCAGGTAGAGTACTCCATGATAATTAGAAGTCTGATGTACTTAATGAGTTGTACATGACCAAACTTGGCCTATACAGTGAGTAAATTGAGCAGATTTATGAGTAATCCAGGTGTTGAACACTGGAAAGGGATAACTAGAGTACTGTGGTATCTACGTTACACTCGTAATCATGGACTGCACTATACAAGATATCCTGCTACAATCGAAAGATACAATGATGCAAGTTGGATATTTGACATAAAAGACTCGAAGTCTACGAGTGAATATGTATTCACTTTGGGGGGTGCATCCATTTCTTGGAAATCTTCTAAGCAAACCGTAATAACTACATCCACGATGAAATCTGAGTTTGTAGCTCTTGACAAATGTGGTGAAGAGGTTGAATGACTACGACAATTCTTAGAAGATGTTCCTAGATGGCCGAAACCTGTGCCGACAATCTGCATACATTGTGATAGTCAATTAGCAATTGGTCGAGCACATAACCATCTGTATAGTGGTAAGTCTAGACATATACGTCATAGACATAATACCATTAGACAACTACTCTCAACGGGTGTTATCACTGTTGACTATGTAAAGTCAAAAGGTAACTTAGCGGATCCGCTAACCAAAGAGTTAAATCGAGAGTCATTTGAGTGCAAGTGATGATGCAGTCGAATTTTAGCCTTCTATTAGAAATATGAATTTATGGCTCGAAGCAACTGGAGGGCCGAAAAGTGGAAGAATAATTGGACTCGATTCTTTGAGCCGAACCTATAAAGCCCTTGGTGCTTCTTCTTCATCCTCCCCGGCAGTAAGAGCAGAAATAAATCAATTGACTGAAGAGATTACTCATTCGAGGGCGTTACTAGCACAAAAGGAAAATGAATTGAGATAAAGAGAGCATGAAGTAAATGAACAGATGAACAAATTTCGGAGGCAATAGATATTAATTATGCAGCATTTTCAATTAACATCTAGTTCAAGTCAACTTCCTTCTTCTCGATCCGATTCTTCTCCCGATCCTTGTAATAATGACAATGATGATGTATTTTTTGATGATGATGGTGGTGACAATGGTGGTTACGTTTGAATTTAGTTATTTTATTTAAATGTTACTTGACTTATTACATACGATATTTATATATTGTACATTATGTTTATGTTTGTTATGTATATATTGATTTGGTATTGAAGTTTGATGTGTAAATTAGTTTATATTGTTATATGTATTTGTTGTAAAACAGAGAAAATAGTATAATCTATCGTAATATTTTTTTTTTAAAATTTTCTAGATGAGCAATGAAAACAAAATTTGTTGTAGATTTGCGACGAAAAATCATTTTTCATCGCAAAATTGGCAACGGAAAAAAAATTTCGTTACAAGAATTGAAGCACTAGTCGACTACCGCATGTGTCCAGTCGACTGGTATACTATCAGTCAAGTGGTCAGTCTGCTAAAGAAGGTTCTCTAACCAGCTTCTCCACCACTAGTCGACTGATGGCAACCATCAGTCGATTGATACATGAGAATTTGCGTCAAAAAAATTTTTTCGTCTCAGAAATTGCGTCGAAAAAAGTTTTTGTCGCAGAATATCCTTACTAGTTGACTGATCAACATGATCAGTCAACTGCAATTACTGTAGCATGTTACAAAACCTTTGGTAGCCGACTGACTAATCGAACTGGTCAAACGCCAATCGACTGATGGTATTCATCAGTCGACTGGTCTTCAATATTTTGCAACATAATTTTTTTTCGTCGAACAAATTGCGTTGAAAAACTTTTTGTCGCAGAGTATCCTTACCAGTCGACTGATCAAAACGATTAGTCAACTACTATTACTGTAGCAGTTTATAAAACCTTTGGTAACCGACTGACTAGTCGAACTGGTTAGACTCCAGTCAACTGATGGTATTCAACTTGGATATTTTGCAACGAATTTTTTTTTATTGCAGATTGGCGACGAAAAAATATTCATCGCCAAATTTATTTTTATTCATGAAAATATTTTTATTAGACTTTTGCGACGAAAATTAAATCGTTGACAAATTTGGCGACGAATTTAATTTTCGTCCCCAAATTTTTACGATGAACTATTTTTTCGTCGTAGATTTGGCGACGAAAATTAAATTCGTCGCAAAATTTGGCGATGAATATTTATATTCGTTGCCAAATTTGGCGACGAATTTAATTTTTATCGCCAAATTTTTGCGACGAACTATATTTTTGTTGCAGATTTGGTGATGAACTATGTTTCATCGCAAAATTTGGTGATGAATAGTTATATTCGTCGCTAAATTTGGCGATGAATTTTGCAACAAAATTTTTTTTCATTGTAATTTTTTTGACGAATTTTTTTGTTGTAAAATTTAGCGGCGAATTATTTACAACAAAAAAAATCATTGCAAAAACATTTTGCAATGAATTTTAAATAAAAATTCATTGAAAAAGTTGTCGCCAAATCCTATAATTTTTGTAGTGTAAGGCTGTAAGCTCACTATGAGAGGGCATGACCAAAGAAATAGTGAAAGGATGATGGTTAAACACACGACTTTTAATGATCCAAAAGAGTAGTGAGGAATACTCTCAAGAGATCACCTATGCGAGAAAGAAGTGGGGTCGTTTCGAAGAGAATTGAAGGCACAATTCTTAGACCTTCTTGTAGAACCAGGCGTGTTCATGGCCTAACGAACACACTCATGAGAACTGAACTACATCAGGGAGAGTCCAGTGTGAAGTACGTCAATGCTTACATAAACGGTCAAATAGTTCAAGGACATCGCGTCTACTAATCAACCAGTATGCAAACATACTTACACAAGGGAAGGTTCAAAGGGTCAAACCTACTTATCCTATGCTAGACTTTGTTGGTGCAATCGACCCTGGTCACGATTGACCAAACTCGAGTTTGACTCAAGCGATGTTTTGATGTTCGACAAAAATATATGACAATGTGATTGTCATGGTAAAGTCCAAGTCATGGGTACTTGACATGGAAAGTCCAAGTGGGACACTTGGCACTGAGAAAGTCCAAGTCTTGAGTTGACATGTAAAGTCCAAGCATGGGTCTTAGCAAGGGAAAGTCCAATATGGGTTGGCAAGGAAAGCCCAAGCATGGGTCTTGGCAAGGGAAAGTCCAATATGGGTTGGCATGTAAAGACCAAGGGTGTAGTCTTGGCCACGTAAGTCCAAGTGTGTACTCTTGGCAGTGAAAGTCCAAGTCATGGGTACTTGACATTTGGAAAGTCCAAGGAGTTTGATATTAGCGGCGTAAAGTCCAAGCGGAAGTCTTGGTAGCATAAGTCCAATGGCTGACAGCGTAAAGTCTAAGCGGGAGTCTTGGCAGCGTAAGTCCAATGTGCCTTGGCAGTGTAGACACCGTTAGCATGACAATAGCCGATGGAAGCACTTGAAGGCTAGCGTATGGATGAACAAGTCATGGATGACTTGGAGGGATCCAATAGGCATGAGGCTGACGGAGGTGGCTAGAATGTTCAAGTCTAGGCTACGGGTGGTCTAGCAAGTATGAGGGCACCATACTTGGGTTAAAACCTCATGTTTGAGGTGTATCAGTCGACTGGGACCATGGGTTAGTCGACTAGTGTGAGTCAATGAAAGTTTGACTACTGGAATTGGCCTAGAAGTCGATTGCCAGCATTGGACAGTCGACTAATTTGGAGATCAGTCGACTGCTCGTCGGGATGTCGAGCACAGAGTGCTCTTTAGTCGAGTGATCGGCGTGAGCACTCGACTGATTGAGCCATCAGTCGACTGATGATGTATTCGTTGGACATATCCGACGTGTTTCATGTCGTTGTGAGACAATGGCTATAGGAACAGTCGACTGATGGTCCCGATTAGTCGACTACTAGGCGAAATCCAACCCAAGGAGCAGCTTTAAAGGGAGCTCGTAGAGGGAGAATTCACCACCGGTTCTTGGACGTCTTTGGGGATATTTGCTGCTGCAAATCAGGGTCTCCAAGTATAATTCAAGCAACCAAAGATCAAGCAATCAAAAGAGCAATTGTAAAGTGTTTTTCCTTTACTTGTAGCATATTTCATATTTGTATTTCTTTGTATCTATTTGTTTATTGTTGTAAACAATTGTAAGAGATTTCTCCATCTCTGGATTGTTCCGAGAAGGAGTTTATTGTGTAGTGGTATGTGGTCGCATCGCTAGAGCTCGTTTGAGCTCGATCCGTGGAGTAGGAACCATTCGGTTCTAAACCATGTTATATTATTGTGTTTGTGTGTTTGTATTTCATTATTGCTTTATTATTTCCGCTGCGCACTAATCAATTTGTAGCAAGCACACGATTGCGAAAGATTTCCTCCATCTACATCATACACGTTATTCACCCCCTCTAGCGGTCACGAGAACTCCTACAATTGGTATAAGAGCTTGGAGCTCTTCACGGACTAACACCCGGGAGCAAAAGACGCTAGAGGGCAAGAAGATGAATTTTCAAGAAAAACAAGGATGAGACATCAACACACCGGTCCCGTACACTTTCTATGGACAAGAAGGGTTTAGGCAATGGAAGGCATGAATTGAAGATTATATGATGATGATGGACTTAGATGATTGGGCCACTTTGATGGAAGGGTTCCAATTTCCAAGAGGGCCTAAGGGAGGGTTCCTCAAAATGAAGAAGTGGACCAAAGAACAACACCAAAGATTCGAGAGGAGTAATAAGGTAATTAAATTTTTAAGTGATTTAATTCCTAACGACATTGTGTCCAAATTAGGAGAATACAAGAATGCAAAGGAATTTTGGAGCGAATTGGCCAAGCTCCATGAGAACCCTCAACCGATCCAAGAGCCCAAAGAAGAAGAATCCTCATCCTCACAAGCAAGTGAGGATTCGGAAGTTGATAGAAATCGACATCAGGATTGGTAGAAGAGGAAGAGGTAGAGGAAGCCTCCACCTCTAGGGTTGAGGGGGAGGATATTGGATCACCCTCAATGCTGGAGCAAGAAGAACATGAACCATCTACCTCCGATCAAGAAGAGGAAGAAGTCCAAACTTCCACCACCCTAGGTAACTCAAACATTGTAGTTAAAAATAAAAATCATATAATATGTTTTGAGTGTAGAGAACAAGGACACTACAAGAGTAAGTGTCCTAAACAGATCAAGAAGTCTCAACCGGTGCCAAAGGTCAAGGATGTTGGTCCCCCAACAATCAAAAGCAAGGAGCAAGTGATTTGCTTCAAATGCCGACAACCGGGTCATTACCGGAGTCAATGCCCAAAAGGGGAGAAGGAGACTCAAAAGGGAGCTACACATGTAGGGGGAGCCTCTAAGGCAAACTCTAAGGTAACTCCCTAGATACCCTTGTTATTTATCATAAAAAAGCATGCTAGAAATAGGTTTTATTGTTTAGAGGCTAAGAATGTCAATATTAGAACTAAGGAGAAATTTGGGACTAATGTCCCTAAAACAATTCTACCTAGGGAGACAATTAGAAAAATAGAAGAGCACCTAAGTTTTAACCCTAAATGGACTAGGCACATGCCTAGGAAAAACATTGTCCAAAGAAGAGATGAAAAATAAAAAATTGGACAATTAGAGCTAAAGAATCAAGACTTGAGGTCAAGACTTGAGAAACTTGAAAAGACCCTTAGGAATATACAAAATCAATTTAAGGGGTCAAATGGTCAAAGTCAAGGGCCTAGGAGACAAGAGTCAACCAAGGGCAAGAAAGGTTTGGGTCACAAACCTAAGCCCAAGGAGACCTACCATAGTGTTCCATTCGATGGAGCACAACCTAGGTCTAGGAAGACCAAGGTTACTAGGGAAGTCATCCCTAAGGGTAACCAAGATGTGTGTCTAGTGGCTAGGATTTCAAGGAAACCTAGGGAAGTCATTAAGAAGGTCAAAGGGGGAGTTACCCCTAGAGTTGACCTTAGTAAGACCCAAATGACCAAGGCTTCAAAGCCTAGGAGGGTCATTAAGAGGGTATCTAGGGAGGTTATTCCTAAGGAATACCTAATTAACCCAAGGAGCTCAAATAGATTTTGGGTTTCTAAGAGCGTGATCGATTCATGCTAGATGGGTTTAGGTGTGTCAACTTTAAATGGATAGGTAGTTAACCTAACCATGGTAAAGGTGACACTTTAGGTTATTTTCAAGGTTATGGATACCTTGGAAATAGATTTGAATTATGATCCTAAAAGAGTTTAGGATGTGCCAATATATTTTTGGGATTATAAAAAATCAATTAAATTGGCACAAGTAGGTCTTAGAAGTCATGGTGTGCCATTTTGGGTTTTTGGCACACTAGGGGAATAGTTGGCATTAAGGCAAAAATGGATTTAATCTTAGAAATAGCAATTTGGGCTTAACACTTAGATATCTTATACCTTAGTATTTTATAATTGTCATGCTTTGTTTGCCTTGCCATGTCATGACATCATATTTATTTTTATCATATAAAATGTCATGATAATACTTAGGGTTATTCAAATGTCATATATGTTTAGTTTTATATTATCACATGCCATGACATCATGATTATATGACACATGCTTTTATTCTTGTATCAATTATGTCATAATCATCATTCATGCATAAATAAAATGGATTTAAGGACTAAGACATGATTTGAAGTCCCATGCATAAGGGAATCAAATAATGTTGCCTAGAAAAATGCATGAGACCCTAAATGAACAAAACCCACATATCACTAGAACTTGACTTGTATGTGTTTCACACATTTAGATACAAGTGAGATGTTTAGGAAAATGGAATTAAAGGTTTTAAAAATATTTCAAAATCATTTTGAAAAACCTTGGCGAAGTCTATCTTTTGATAGCAATCACCATTGAATGAGATGATACAAAGAGGGCTCAATATTGAAGCTTTTCTCAACTTTTGAACTTTGTGTCAATTTCATTATTTTATGGGTAAAATATTTTTCAAATATTTTTCACCCATTGTATTGGTAATAAGTATTATACGTATGAAGTTTCGTGTTTTTTAAAATTACGTATAATTACTTATGCATTTTAAAAAAATCATTTCTGAAGTCTGAAATTTGTATTTTACAGATATCAGTCGACTGCTCTTGGTGGCAGTCGACTGATGATGAGGGAAGTCGATTGTTACCTGATAAAGTCAACTGCCACTGCTGATTTTGGGAAAACAAAGTATGTTTAGCCCATTTTCAACTATGTTAGGATTCCCTAACCACTCATAACCCTAGGATATGCTTTGGAAAGCATTATAAAGGGTGAAAATCCATTGGATATGGATTAGGAGAGTTGTTAGGGTGATGTATCAAATTTAAGGTGTGGGAAAGTTCAATATTGAACTTTGAACCTTATTTTTGATGGTTTAGAGTTACTATTGGCTTAGGGACTTCCCAAGGACATTGTTAGTGCAATGGTCAAGGGGGAGCAAGCCTTTAGAGGGAGGTATCCATCATAGGATGATGGATGTTATTTTTCCTCATGAGGGGGAAAAATGGGAATTTGAGATGGCCAATTTGGAAATTGGAAGAGTTTATAGGATTGCCTCTCTTAAGTGATATGAGACTTATCACTAGGAAGATTGTAGGCATCCTAGGTGTTTTTGGACTGAGGGGGAGATTGTAAGATCTCATTGGGATATAAGATATTGACCTCCTTGGAGAGAACCTTTTTGATGTATGTCAAAAAGGGAGAGAAAGGTAAAATTACCAATTCGGGATAATTGATAAGGGAATTTGAGTTAGGGGCCTAACTCATGGGTGTTTTTGTCAAACATCAAAAAGGGGGAGATTGTTGGCGCAATCGGCCCTGGTCATGATTGACCAAACTCGAGTTTGACTCGAGCAATGTTTTGATGTTCGACAAAAACATATGACAATGTGATTGTCATGGTAAAGTCCAAGTCATGAATACTTAGCATGGAAAGTCCAAGTGGGACACTTGGCACTGGGAAAGTCCAAGTCTTGAGTACTTGGCATGTAAAGTCCAAGCATGGGTCTTGGCAAGGGAAAGTCCAACATGGGTTGGTAAGGAAAGTCCAAGCATGAGTCTTGGCAAGGGAAAGTCCAATATGGGTTGACATGGAAAGTCCAACATGGATTGACATGTAAAGACCAAGGGGGTAGTCTTGGCCACGTAAGTCCAAGAGTATAGTCTTGGCGGTGAAAGTCCAAATCATGGGTACTTGGCATTTACAAAGTCCAAGGGGTTTGATATTGGCGGCGTAAAGTCCAAGCGGGAGTCTTGGCAGCATAAGTCCAATGGTTGGCGGTGTAAAATCCAAGCGGGAGTCTTGGCAATGTAAGTCCTATGTGCCTTGGCGGTGTAGATACCGTTAGCGTGACAATAGCCGATGGAAGCACCTGAAGGCTAGCGTATGGATGAACAAGTCATGGATGACTTGGAGGGATCCGATAGGCGCGAGGCTGACGGAGGTGGCTAGAAGGTTCAGGTCTAGGCTACGGGTGGTCTAGCAAGTATGGGGGCACCATACTTGGGTTAAAATCTCATGTTTGAGGTGTATCAGTCAACTGGGACCATGGGTCAGTCGAATGGTGTGAGTCAATGGGAGTTTGACTACTGGAATTGGCCTAGTAGTCGACTGCCAGCATTGGGCAGTCGATTGATGGCTTGAGCAGTCGACTGATCTAGAGATCAGTCGATTGTTCGTCAGGATGTCGAGCACAGAGTGCTCTTCAGTCGAGTGATCGATGCGAGCACTTGACTGATTGAGCCATTAGTCGACTGATGGGTATGATCAGTCGACTGATGGTGTATCCGTTGGACTTATCCAACGTGTTTCATGTCGTTGTGAGACAACGACTACAGGAGCAGTCGACTGATAGTCCCGATCAGTCGATTGCTAGGCGAAATCTAGCCAAGGAGCATCTTTAAAGGGAGCTCGTGGAAGGAGGATTCACCACCGGTTTTTGGGCATCACTAGGGCGATTTTCTACTACAAATCAGGGTCTCCAAGTGCAATTCAAGAAACCAAAGATCAAGCAATCAAAAGAGCAATTGTAAAGTGTTTTTCCTTTACTTGTAGCATATTTCATATTTGTATTTGCTTGTATCTATTTGTTTATTGTTGTAAACAATTGTAAGAGGTTTCTCCACCTCCGGATTGTTTCAAGAAGGAGTTTATTGTGTAGTGGTGTGTGGTCGCATTGCTAGAGCTCGTTTGAGCTTGATCCGTGGAGTAGGAACCATTCGGTTCCGAACCACGTTATATTATTGTGTTTGCGTGTTTGTATTTCATTATTGCTTTATTATTTCCGCTGCGCACTAATCAATTTGTAGTAAGCATGCGAACGCGAAAGATTTCCTCCATCTATGTCATACGCGCTATTCACCCCCCTCTAGCGGTCACGTGATCTCCTACAGACTTAACTGTTGAAGGCTATCATGCACCAATTTCCATTCATGTGGGGGATTGTTGAAATTTGAATGGAAATGTGAAAGAAGGATGGAGAAGACGTTCTATCATCCTTTCAAATTTATTGACTAGTAAAACGAAAAGATGGGGAAGACGTTCCACTATCTTTCGCGACAAATCGAGGAAAGTTCGCATTAAAACTCTAACATAAATGGTCAGAAATTAATGAATTAATGGTAGATCAGTTGAATCGAGATAATATTATGGCTGACCTTTCGATTCACGTAAGTTAAACAAATCAAGGTGACATTATGGTTGACCTTTCGATTCCACCATTAATAGGTCTCCTCTATGTTGGTGCAGTAGGCACCTAAGTCGAACCTAAGTTTTGATTATAGCAAACGATACAAAGTTAAGCATATATTGTTATCTCATGAGCTAAATCAAGTGTGCAGAAAAGTCTCAACGCTGGAGCTAAAGGCTAGCGACACCCGGAGGAAGCCGCGGTGGTCGGGCGACACTCAAGAGACTTCGGAGGGAGCCGAAGGAATTGAGTGGAAGGCCGGAAGCAAAAGCAACACGTAAGTACTGAGGTAAGCTCGTGTGTGCGAGCGTAAGTAAGGTCGTATCCTCTTTACGGGGATGATCTTAAGCGTAGATCTGACCAAAGACTTCTTATAGATGGCCTAGGTCGAGATCGGATGGTCGACGACCATCGAAATTATGTTTTGATCAGCTAACTGAAGGACTCGACCATGGCCCATCACGAAAGTGACTACGGCTAGCACTCGACTGATGCTGCCATCAGTCGACTGGTGATGGCCATCAGTCGACTGCTGGTCAAAGGATCAGCCTCGAGTAGTCAAGAGTTATCACCATTTTTCAAGGAGTTTTGTGCCCATTTGTGATTGGCTAAAGACCCATTTGATGAGGGGCTCAAAGGCTATAAAAGGAGGGCCAAACCTAGGGTTTTTCATCAATTAAAAATCTTCCAAGTGCTTTTGATACGCTCCGACTCTCCGACATCCCTACGACAAAGCGCTGCCGAGACGACGACTAGAGCTTCAACCTCCAACCTTTAAAGTCGCCGGTAACGAAAGTTCTAAATTGTATTTCAGTTTATTTCTTTTAGTAAAGCTTTAAATCATATCAAGTAGAGGAGGAGTGTCCCTCTACCTTGAGTCTTTATCGAGTTTTGTATTTGTTTAACTCCTACCTCCAACGAGGAGGAGTTCTTTAGTAGTTTGCCCTCCGTACATGGTCAAGGACCACTAGGGCCTTGGAGTAGTAGCCGTAGGCTACGAACCAAGTAAAAACCCTCGTGTTTTTATTTATTTATTGTTATCTTTCTGCTGCGTTTTACTCGTACCTTAACGAACGATTACGAAAAAGTTTTTATCGCTATTCACCCCCCCTCTAGCGAACCGCATCGATCCAACAATTGATATCAGAGCCGGGGTTTGCTAAGATTTGGTGAAACCACCAATCTAGCCATTTTTCACAGATTTATTTTTCTTTTATTTCTGTTTATTTCAGATTTATTTCGCTTTGTTAAATTTACTCCCGCACTACTAATCCAAGACGCGAGTCTTGGTACTTTTTGTGTGTTTTTGTCGTTGCTAGTTTTTTTTTCCTTCGTCTCCTTGTGTTCTTTGTTCTAATGGCCCATCTCGAAGGGTTTAGCACCGTCCGACCTCCGTTTTACAACGGAGATGACTTCCGTTATTGGAAGGGTCGGATGGAATGCTTTCTTAAAACCCAAATCGAGATGTGGATCATAATCCAAACGGGTTTCACACTTCCGACTAATGAAGTGGGTGACTCCTTGGATTATGACCAATGGACCATTGCAACAAAAAAAACAAGTCGAAGCCGACGCTAAGGAAACACAAATTCTTCAATGCGGCCTATCCAAGGAGGAGCTAAATCGCGTCGGCCCCTTCATAAGCGCAAAAGATCTTTGGACAAAACTAGTGGAGCTACACGAAGGGACCGATGAAGCCAAGGTATGTAAGCGCGACCTTTTGTTCAATAAATTGTATAATCTAAAAATGCAGGAACACGAGTCCGCGACACAATTTCACGCCCGAGTCCACAACATAGTCAACAATCTACACGCAATCGGGTAAAAGGTCGAAAACCGCGACCTTATAAGGTATGTCCTAAACTCTTTTCCGAGGACTACCTTATGGGCATCCATGGTCGATGCCTATAAGGTCTCCAAGGACCTTTCTAAAATTAGGTTAGATGAACTCTTTTCGGATTTTGAACTTCATGAGCAGTCTAACTCGGAGCCCGAGAGGGGTATAGCCTTGTTTGCAGGTTCAAAGAAAAAGAAAATCGCAAGCAAGCCACTACCAACCGAGGAGGAAGACGAGTCCGAAGAAGAAGTTGACCCGGAGTTGACTGCCGAACTAATGAACCTAGCTCGAAGGATAACCAAAGGGACGAAAGCGAACCACGACTCGACCCAACCAAGGTAAGCCTAAAAGTTCCAATATTAGGTGTTATGAGTGCAACAGGTTTGGACATATCAAGTCCGAGTGCCCCAAGCTCAACCACCAAGCACCTAAGCACAAGAAGGCCCTCAACGCGACATGGGAAGAAGCGTCATCCGAAGAAGACGAAGACCACGTCTTCATGGCGAAATCAATTGAGTCGGACACGGAGACCGAGCCTGAACTTGAGTCAGAACCTGAGGATGACTCGGACTACGAAGCTACCTTCAAATCAAGCCACGGATACGCATCCGGTTCAAAAGATATCCTTAAAGTAAGTCGAACTTTATTTAATACTTTACATAATACGGTTAGGTTTTTGTCTAGGAAGTTAGCTAAGTCCGAGTCCAAGGTCGAGACCCTTGTTGAGGAGGTTAAACTCCTCAAACACGAGGTCTCCCTAACCTCTTCGACTAGTCGAGTTCAAGAGAAGGACTCAACTCGAGTTGAAAAGCTCGAAGTTGAGAACTCTCTCTTGAAAAGTCAAGTCGAAGATCTTAGGAACACGTTGGAAAGGTTCACTTCGGGATCCAAAGGACTTGACCTCCTACTTGGATCTCAAAGGGCCGTGTACAACAAGGCTGGACTAGGGTTTAACTCAAACACGACTAATAGGTCGTATATGTCGATTGTAAGTCGACATAGGAAACATGTCCAAGCATGGGTCCCTAAGAACTTTTTGATTTCAACTCTAGGATCCAACCCGTACTGGGTTCCCAAGGACCAAATCCACTATGTGGATAGACCGAACCAATTCAACGGTCTAGGGGGAGCCAGTACAAAACATGTTTGTGCTTTAACTTAGAAATTGCATGTTTTAACTTAGAATGTTTGTGCTTTAACTTAGAAATTGCATGTTTTAACTTAGAATGTTTGTGCTTTAACTTAGAAAGTTTGTACTTTAAAACTTGTGAACTCACTTAGAACATGAACATAATCAACTTCGAAAAGATTGAGCCTCGGGGAGCCTCTTTTCAAAAAAAAAAAAAATAACCAACTAAAATTCTTCGAAAAGATTGAGCCTCAGGGAGCCTCTTTTCAAAAATAACCAATTAGACTAGGAGATAGTCTTAGGTGAGTCAAGTCATCATTTTCTTGAAAATGGCTTTGTCTAAGGAAGTGGTCGATGATCCGATAAAAGAAGGCCCCTGTGCCTCGCCACGACCTGGAAGCCATGATCTTGAAAAGGTAAACTTGACAAGCCTAGGTTTAAATCCAAATCTAACATAAAATTACTTGAACCTAAATACACTTAATCAACTTAATTGGAAGTCATCTCACACAAAACACATAAGTATAACATGATTGATCATATAGACACAGGTGAGATGACCTAGGTTTAACAACTTACAACCAATTTAAAAAAATCTAACATCCAATCCAACCACCTTGTGTGTAGGATCAATGGATGTTGGACAGCGGTTGCTCCCGACACATGACCGGGGATCAACTCAAATTCACAAAGCTTCGATTCAAATGACAAGGATCGGTAGCCTTTGGGAATAACGGCAAGCTCAAAATCATCGGATCAGGTGATATCGAGCTTAACTCGAATTTTGTTATTAAAAATGTATTACTTGTAGAGAATTTTGAATATAACCTGCTTAGCGTAAGCCAATTATGTGACAATAACTATAAGGTCGTATTTTTAGAAAATGAATGTGTAATAAAACAGCTAAAACAATACTCAAAGGAACTAGGACAAATAACATTTATACAATTAACTTAATCAATTCCTCAGCCAAATGTCTTATGACACAGGAAGAGGAATCATGGTTGTGGCACCGACGACTCGGTCACTCGCACCCAAGACTCGTCCACAAGATGAGTCAGAGTGGCTTAGTCAGAGGCTTACCCAACCTCAACAACTTGGTTAATAAAATCTGTAATGCTTGTCAACAAGGAAAACAACTGATGTGTGTAAATCATGCTATGTTTTCACTACTCCATATACATGCATTCTATCACATTTCATATCCTAGGCATGTATTTTATCATGATTCAGTTAAAGTTTAGCATATTTTGGACGAAGAGACTACTTTTGGGTGTTTTTGTGTTAACAGGGCAAAGAAACAGGCGTATCAAAACAACACAGGTGTGTTAGAAATCAACACGCCCATGTCATGAGAGCCAGCAGCCAACACGCCCTGGTTCACCGATTGACACGCCTGCGGTCGGGTTCCAGCCACGACATGCCCGGGCCAGCTCCAACACGCCTGCTCACCGATCGACACGCTCAGGTCGTGGGTTCCAGCACCGACACGCCCAGCTCAGCTCCAACACGCCTAGCCGCCTGCAACACGCCGAGGGAATGCCCGACACGCCAGTGCCCTCATTTGGCATGGGCGTGTTGGTCTGATTCTGCACCTTTTCGCGAGCAATCAGATCTTCGCCTCACCACGGGAAATCTATTGCCTTAATTGAAGAGGAGGCCAAGGCTATAAAAGAGGAGAGATTCTAACCCTAAGAGGAGGACTACGGTGGTCGAGATCGACGACGTAAGAAGATAAAGAGAAGGAGCCTAAGAAGGATATGGCACCCAGTATCGTAATTTCTTTCTCTAGTAATTCTTGTCAGACTATGGAGTAGTATCCTGTAATCTTAGGATGGGGGAGTAGCCCTTGACGATTTATGATGGATGATATAATCTACATTACCTGAACTATTGTTTATTTTGATCTGGTTCTTTTGGATTCTTATTGATAAACCTAAGGAGCAAAGGGGAAGTACCTAACAGTGAACCCGAGTTCCCGAAAGCCAGAACCAACTAGGGAATAACTCCTACTAGTAGCGGTAGTGTATCTGAGGGCTTCATGGGGTCTCGTGACAGTCCCTTAGCTGATTATGGTCCCGTGTGCAAACCTATCGTGAAGAGGAAATTTGACTCTAGAGGAACTCTCATGAACTTAATGGATCTATCAAATCCAGTTTTTACCAAGTAACGGAGGTAAGACATAGGGAGGTTTGCGGGGGTCTCGTGACAGGTCCTCTTAGCTGATTATGATCCCCTATGCTCGAACACCGTGACAGGTAAATTGAGTTTGATAGGTACAGTTAACGTAGACCTCGAAAGGGGCCGTTGATTTACCTTAGGATAGGTTCCATCAAAACAACTCTAATAAGATTAGGAAAGAATTAAATCACCTTATAAATCATCGACGTGGTGAAACCTATATCCTTAGATTCTCCTCAACTCTTGACTTTCAGCTCATTCTTCTCATTCGTTGTTCTTGACTTCTCAGGTTCTTTGCTTAAACCACAATTCGATTGACTAGATAACTTGGTATCACGATCACTCGGTAATTGACCCAATCCCTGTGGGATCGATATTTTTATTACTTGACGACAACCGTGCACTTGCGGAAAACAAGACATCAAGTTTTTGGCGCCGTTGCAGGGGATTGGCACTCAATATTGAATTGAGCGTGATTTAGTTAATCTAGATTTCTGTTCTAAATTCTATTCTGAATATTGATTGTTCCTATTTTTCTTTTGTATCTATTCTGAATTCTTGTTTTGGGAGCCTCTCTTGTTGTTGCATGCACAGATTTAATAGGGAAATCCTCGATATTGATCCTGAGATAGAGAGAACGTTCCTTGCTAGAAGACGATTTCAGCAACGATAGGAAGAAAATCTGACCTTTAACATGGCTGATCAGAATGAGAATAAACCTCTAAGGGATTATGCAGCACCTAGTACAAGGGGATTGAGATCGAGTATTAGAAGACCCCCTATTGAAGCGAACAATTTTGAATTAAAACCGGCTCTACTATCCATGGTCCAATAGCATCAATTCGGAGGAGCACTCACTGAAGATCCAAATCTACACTTGGAAGTATTTTTGGAATTTTGCGAAACTTTAAAACTGAATTGAGCCTCAGCTGATGCTATTAGACTGCGCTTGTTTCCTTTCTCATTGCGGGACAAAGCTAGAGCTTGGCTACACTCTCTTCCAGCAGATTGTATAACTACTCGATCACCGGAGCAAAGATTCTTAGACAAGTATTTTCCACCCAAAGAAACTGCAAGTCTTCGCTATCAAATCACGAATTTTGCGCATAAAAGGATGGAGAAACATTATTTGAAGCTCCGGGATGATTTAAGGGATTACTACAAAGAATGCCCTCATCATGGTCGGAGAAGTGGCTCATTGTTCATACTTTCTACAATGGAATCTCAGATGCTACTAAAGTTTCTCTTGATTCTCACGCAGAGGAGCTCTTATGAACAAAACATTGGATGAAGCTTTTGAGATCATCGAGAATGTGGAAATGAATTCTCACCAATGGGCTACAGCGAGGATATCAAACTAAAATGCCGTAAGTTTGAGGTAAGTACCATTGATCTACTCAAAAGTCGATCGTGCTAACTCAAAAGCTCGAACATTTTAATGTATCACCAGAACTCATCTAATGTCACTTAAGTAGATATGTGGTGTAACAGACATGTAGCAATGAATTGCCAAATCCTACACGCACCATCCAAGGAGCCGGGATTGAGCAAGTGGATGCGCTAAATAATTTTAATCAGAAGCCTAATGGTGGCAACCCTTACTCTAACATGTACAATCCCGGGTGGAGGAATCATCCCAACTTTTCGGATAGTGCCAATCAAAATTCTTCTGACGTAATAGCTTTGGAGCACCTTCGGATTTCACCAGACCCAAGTCGAGCTTAGAAAAGATGATGGAAAATTTTATTACGTGTCGTGGAAGATAAATGATGAATTTCGACAAAGATATTGTAGAATCAAACCGGCAACATCAAAATAATAATGAGGCAATCAAGCAATTGGGAAGCAAGGTTGATAATTTGACTAATCACACAAGAATGCCGGAAAATCAAATTTCCCAAATTGTCACCAAGATCAAGGACGCCCCGCAGATTTCCGAAATTCGTATAAACCCAAATGAGCATTGTAATTCTATAAGTTTGAGAAGTGGAAGGATTTTAGAAGGAGACAGAGCTCAACAAGTCCGACACGAGCGCGAGTTGGAAGAAGACAAAGAAGACGCTGGTTGAGTAGCAAAGGAAGCCGACAACACACCTTGACCCAGGGTGTGTTGTTCAACACGCCTGAGGGAAAGCAGACACACGAGCGCTGTCACCAAGACACCTGTCGGGTAACTCCAAAGAAATGACACGCCAAATTATGCCCGAACGACACAGTGCGCGGTTTCGAATAGGGAACCAAGAACATATAAGCCCCCTATCCCGCTCCTCAAAGGATGATTAAGGAAAAATTGGATGAACAATTTGGTAAGTTCCTTGAGGTAATTAGGAAGCTATATATCAATATACCTTTACAAGGCTCTTCAACAAATGCCCACATACTCCAAGTTCTTGAAGGACATCTTAACAAATAAAAGAAAAGTCGAGGAGCATGTAACAGTGGCTCTTACTGAGGAGTGCAGCGCTTTAATTAAGAACATGGTACCTCCCAAACTAAATGATCCAGGTAGCTTTTCTATCCCTTGCATAATTAATGACTCAAATTTTGATAAGGCTTTTTGCGATTTAGGCGCCAGTGTAAATCTGATACCTCTTTCCATATGCAAGAAACTAGATTTAGGAGAAATGAAACTAACTACTATGACCTTACAGTTAGCCGATCGCTCCATTAGATATCCTTTGGGAATCTTAGAAGATGTACCAAGATGTGTGGAAATTTTATTATTCTCGCAGATTTTGTAGTACTAGACATGGATGAAGACCCATGTATTCCACTCATTTTGGGAGACCTTTCTTGGCTCTGCGGGAGCAATGATAGATGTCAAGAACCACAAACTCTCACTTGCATTTGAAACAACAAAATTGAATTTGACCTTTCAAAAGTTAAACAACCTTCTATTTTTATGTTTGTTGTAGGATTGACAGCCTCCAATAATAGCACTAGAAGGAGCACCGTAACAAACTCATCTTAATAAGCTCTGAGGGGATTTTGAGGATAAAGAGTGGAGATTTATGCGACCCCAACCTCACACCACGTAGAACTTAAGCCTCTTCCATCCACACTGTGTATGAATTCCTCAAGTAAAACTCTACTTATCCCGTGATCATTAATGCTAACTGAGCAATGCAGAGACCAAAAACTGATTGAGGTATTGAAAACACATAAGAATGTCATTGGATACAAGATTGATGATATTAGAGGAATTAGTCCATCGGTTTGCATGCACAGAATTCTACTAGAAGACAATTTTAAAACCTCTATAGAGCATCAAAGAAGGCTGAACCCAGCTATGAAAGAGATAGTCAAGAAAGAGGTCATGAAATTGCTAGATGCAGGAATTATCTATCCAATATCCGATAGCGAATGGGTAAGTCCAGTCCATGTCGTGCCAAAGAAAGGGGGGGTAACGGTGATAAGGAATGCTACGAATGAGTTAATCCCCACTAGAATCAAGCATGGATGGAGAATGTGCATTGATTATAGGAAATTGAATAAGGAAACTAGAAAGGACCACTTCCCATCCCATTTATTGACCAAATGCTAGACCGATTGGCAAAACACTGCATTTACATTTAGATGGATACTCTGGTTTCTATCAAATCCCTATTTATCCTAATGACCAAGAGAAAACAACTTTCACCTGCCCATATGGTACTTTTGCTTTCAGAAGAATGCCTTTTAGACTATGCAATGCACCGGCCACATTTCAGAGGTGTATGACTTCAATTTTTTCTGACATGATCGAGAATATAATGGAAGTGTTCATGGATGATTTTTCTGTATATGGAGCAGATTTTGATATGTGTTTATCTAATTTGGTCAAGGTCTTGCAGATATGCGAGGAAATGAATTTAATGCTTAACTGGGAGAAGTGCCACTTCATGGTGCGAGAAGGCATAGTACTTGGGCACCTAGTCTCACACCGTGGTATCGAGGTGGACATTGCTAAAACTGAAGTGATCAAGAAGTTGCCTCCTCCAACTGATGTCAGGGGAGTGCGTAGTTTCCTAGGACATGTAGGGTTCTACCGACGGTTCATCAAAGACTTCTCAAAAATTTCAAAACCATTAACCAATTTGCTTGCTAAAGATGCTGTGTTTCACTTCGATAATCCTTGTCTTGATGCATTTTCCAGGTTAAAGGAAGCATTAACAACCGCCCCAATAATGCAACCTCCAGATTGGAGTCTCCCTTTTGAAATTATGTGTGATGCCAGCGATTTTGCTGTGGGAGCAGTGTTAGGACAAAGGAAGGATTGCAAGGTGTATGCAATCTACTACGCCAATAAAACATTGGATGAAGCACAAATGAATTATGCTACCACAGAGAAGGAACTCTTGGCTATCGTATTTGTTTTCGACAAGTTCAGATCTTATATCATAGGGACCAAGGTGATAGTTTACACAGATCATGCAGCCATAAGATATTTGCTGAGTAAAAAGGAATCTAAGCCAAGACTTATCCGGTGGATACTTCTCCTACAAGAGTTTGACTTAGAAATTCGAGACAAGCAAAGAACGGAGAACGAAGCGTAGTTGCGCACCATCTATCGAGGCTTCATCTAGAACCAAATGCGGAAGAGCCGATGATCTTGCTATAAATGACTTCTTTCTCGGATGAGCTACTAGCGCTTAGAACAATCAAAGCTCCGTGGTATCCGATTTTGCCAACTACCTAGCTTATGGGATAATACCTTCTCACATGAGTTATCATCGAGGAAGAAGTTCCTTTCGGATGTAAAGCATTATGTGTGGGACGAACCATTCTTGTTCAAGCAAGGGGTGGATGCTATATATCAAGATGCGATCCAAGAAGAGATTGAGGATATATTGTATCACCGCTATTCTTCTCGATATGGAGGTCACACGAGCATGCATAAGATCAATGCAAAGGTTTTGCAAGCAGGATTTTATTGACCTCATATTTTTAGAGACTCTCGAATTATGTGACGACTTGTGACCGGCCAAAGGACCGAACATATCAAGGAGACATGAGATGCCTCAAAATTCGATATTGGAAGTCGAATTGTTCGACGTCTGGGAATTGACTATATGGGACCCTTCCCTACTTCCTATAAAAATACCTATATCTGTAGCAAAGGGACTATGTGTCTAAATGGGTCGAGGCTCTACCATCCCCTCTTGTGATGCAAAAACACTCATTAAGCACTTTAAGAGTATAATATTTCCAAGATTTGGAATACCGAGAGCAGAATAAGTGATGGAGGCTCACACTTTATCGAAAGACAATTTGAAAGTCTTCTCAAGAAGTATGGAGTAACCCATAAACTAGCCTCACCATATCATCCACAAACGAGCGGGCAAGTAGAAGTTTCAATAGGAAATCAAGACTATCTTGGAGAAAACAAAGATCAAGATCAAGGAAGGATTGGTCTTTAAGACTTGATGATGCTCTATGGGCCTATCGAACTGCCTACAAGACACCCATTGGAATGACTCCGTTTCGATTAGTTTATGGAAAACCATGTCATCTTCCAGTTGAAATAGAGCACAGGGCATATTGGGCAATTAAATGGCTTAATTTTGACCTGAAGAAAGCCGGAGAGAAAAGAAAACTGCAGCTAAATGAACTTGAAGGACTACGCCTTGATGCTTATGAACATGCAAGGTCTTACAAGGAGAAAACGAAGAGGTGGCATGACAAGAACATCATCTTGAGAGAATTCCATCAAGGAGACTTGGTATTACTATTCAACTCAGTTGAAACTCTTTCTGGGAAAGTGAAATCCAGATGGTCGGGGCCATATCGAGTTGAAAAGGTTTATCGTCATGGAGCTATTGATATATCTAGTGAGTCTACGGGAATTTTTAAAATAAATGGTCAAAGACTTAAGAGATACTTCGCAAACAATTCTGCTGAGCTAATTGGAGATGAGGAGAGGCAGAGCATACTCCTCAAGCCATATCCCCAAAACTAGGGAGTAACCGAGGGGTCAAGCTAACGACCTTAAACAAGCGCTTCTTGGGAGGCAACCCATGCTATTTTCATTTTTTTTAGTCATTTTATTTTATTTTATTCTATTCTTTATTCTATTTTTATTTTTTTCAGGTTTTCAGGATACGTACATCATGCGTAAGTTGACACGACCCGCCTGTGCCGAACGACACAGGCGTGTTGTTGGTACCCGAAGACAACACAGGCAGAGCGTGCTGACTAGCACGCCCGTGTCGCACACTTCTCAACCTAAGCACGCCTGGGCTGGACTGCGGCACGCCTGGGGAGCGACGGAGCACGCCTATGTCGCGCTTAAACGGGTCGGGTATTTGCGTAAGAGGATGCCCGACACGCCTATGCTGCGGATAGCCCTCTAAAACCGACCCGAGCACGCCCTAATTTTCCACTCGCGATCCAAGGTTGAAGCAGCCGCCGTCGGTCTCTCTCTCAAGCAGCCGAGGAGCTAACCTGCTGTCTCTCCATCACCAACGCCATGAGCAAGCGAGTGAAGACTAGAGGAGGAGCTTCTTCCTCTTCGGCAAGGGACAAGGGGAAAAGAAAAGCTCAGGATTTGGGTAACGAACCTCCTCCGACCTCTAGCCATCCATATGGAATTGTTTTTAGAGATGATGTTATGAAGACTAAATTCAGTAAGCTTGAAAAAAGGAAGTTAGTATCTACAAGAACTATAGACTTCTACACGTTGACCACCCTAGGGTTAAGAGATGACATAACTTGGTTAACCAATAGGATAGGATGGACCGAGTTTATCACGCACCATCATCTTACTTACCCGAGCATCACTCTTGAATTCCTTAGCTCCCTGTCTGCTGAAATGCTGCAAGGAAAGGATTGTGAGGAAGGAAAAATAAAATTTAGATTAATGAACCATGAGTTTACCCTTTCTTTAAGTGATTTTAATACGATATTTGATTTTCCTAGCGGAGGGGAGAGGCAAATTCATAGACATTTTATTGATCATCAATTTTGGAGATTAATTTCTGATGACCCTCGCCCCTATGATGCATCTAGGTCCAAATCATTTAACATCCCTAATCCTACTTTTCGTTATCTCCTTAGATTCATGGCTAATACAATCTCGGGAAGATATGATAGTGCAGGGGTGGCTAGGCAAAGTGAGTTACAATTTTTATGGGCCATGCTAAATGAAGTTAATATTGATTCTGGAGCCCATATGGTTAGACATCTAGTTAAGGTTAGTAATAGCCCATCCGGAGTCATAGTCATAGGTGGTATTATCACTAGGATTGTTGTAGCCTTAGGATGTGATTTAGATGACCTTGAATATTGTCCTGCTAGCCCTAGATTGGATTTGGATGCTTGTATAAATATGAAGATGATTGAGGCATGTGACGAGGGATATCGTTTGGTGTTAAGAAATGGAATTAAAATCCTCTTCCAACCCTCGAGCGGATAATCAGACGTAATTCATCCAATTGGCTTTTTAGAGATGTCCAGAACCCTTTCCTACCCCCACGCCCATGCTCCATCACCCTCCTAGGAGCCATCTCACATAACCCCGAGCCATCACATTCGACTCACTGAACCTCCACGGTTTCCTAATGACAATGTTTACGTGGTACTCTTCTTTGATTTTTCAGATTCCGATCATCATTCGAAGCTTCAGGTCGAACATACCTCGCACATAGGTATGTGAGATCGGTATGCCAAGCTACGGAGGAGCACCATCGTATAGTGACACAACATTTGACAGGCGTGATTTTTACAGAGAGTCATGAGTTTTTCATCACGAGTCCGCCGAGGGAAGATGATGATAGATTTCACAGAGTCCGGAAATTTTACCAGGAGCAGCGACGAAGGTGGGCAGAGGAGGATGCTAGTAGTGAAGACGATGACCATTGACCACCTTGAACTATTTTGTGAGTTTCGATGCACATCCTTTATTGTTTGTTCTATCTCTACTTAGATTTTTAGTTTGGTTACTGCCATTTTGTTTGCATCTTTTCATATATCATAACAGTGCATTTTTTATATCATCTAGCGTAATACAACTGAACATTGGTCGGATCATGATATTCCTTTTTGCCTATTTGATAAGAACCCTATTTCACTTCTAACACGGTCTATAGGTCTGAGGTATCCAAATAAAAGATTTAAATCCCCCATATCGGACGAGTACTCGATTTTCCATTGGAGACTTACCTGCGCAACTTGGTTACTGGAGAAACACTTTCACTAGAAGTATGTTAAAAAAAAAAAAAAAAAAGGTTACTGGAATTGTTTTCAAGCACCCCTTTGAGACCAAGTAGTTACTGGGGAAACACCTAAAAGGTGCCCCTTTGAGACTAACTAGTTACTGGGGAAATGCTCTCTATAATTCCTTTCCTTCTCTCTTCTTAGAAAGTGCTCCTTTGAGACCTTTTGATGATAGGTAAGAATGATCCATGCATTAAGGCAGGTAAGTACCTCTATGCCGGAAATAAGAATGTCCTACGATAGAAGGGATGTCAAGTCCAGATTGGTGTCCAATGACTTTAGTCCACCTTTTCACGTGCACTATATAGGGATCTTTCAAACTTGGCAACTAGGAATGATTTGAAAAGATTAAGATCAGATTGTATACCTCTGGATGGTGTCTAGCATTTCCACAATTAAGTTGTCTTTTGGGTTTTCTTTGCTTGAGGACAAGCAAAAGTTTAGGACTAGGGGATTTTGATGTGTGTAAATCATGCTATGTTTTCACTACTCCATATACACGCATTCTATCACATTTCATATCCTAGGCATGTATTTTATCATGATTCAGTTAAAGTTTAGCATATTTTGAACGAAGAGACTGCTTTTGGGTGTTTTTGTGTTAACAGGGCGAAGAAACAGGCGTATCAAAACAACACAGGCGTGTTAGAAATCAAAACGCCCATGTCATGAGAGCCAGCAGCCAACACGCCCTGGTTCACCGATTGACACGCCTGTGTCAGGGGTTCCAACGGCCGACACGCCCAGTTCAGCTCCAACATGCCCTGGCTCACCGATCGACACGCCTGTGTTAGGGGTTCCAGCAGCCGACATGCCCAGTTCAGCTCCAACACGCCCCAGTTCAAGCGCAACACGCTCGGAGGGAAATGCCCGACACGCCAGTGCCCTCATTTGGCATGGGCGTGTTGGCCTGATTCCAGAATTCCTTTTCTGCGAGCAATCAGGATCTTCGTCTCAATTACGGGGAAATCTATTGCCTTAATTGAAGAGGAGGCCAAGGCTATAAAAGAGGAGAGATTCTAACCCTAAGAGGAGGACGGCGGGTGGTCAGAGATCGACGACAGAAGAAGATAAAGAGAAGGAGTCGGCAGAAGAAGGATATGGCACCCAGTATCGTAATTTCTTTCTCTAGTAATTCTTGTCAGACTATGGAGTAGTATCCTGTAATCTTAGGATGGGGGAGTAGCCCTTGACGATTTATGACGGATGATATAATCTATACTACCTGAACTATTGTTTATTTTGATCTGGTTCTTTTGGATTCTTATTGATAAACCTAAGGAGCAAAGGGGAAGTACCTAACAGTGAACCCGAGTTCCCAAAAGCCAGAATCAACTAGGGAATAACTCCTACTAGTAGCGGTAGTGTATCTATGAGGGCTTACGGGGGTCTCGTGACAGGTCCCCTTAGCTGATTATGGTCCCGTGTGCAAACCTACCGTGAAGAGGAAATTTGACTCTAGAGGAACTCTCATGAACTTAATGGATCTATCAAATCCAGTTTTTACCAAGTAACGGAGGTAAGACATAGGGAGGTTTGCGGGGGTCTCGTGACAGGTCCTCTTAGCTGATTATGATCCCCTATGCTCGAACACCGTGACAGGTAAATTGAGTTTGATAGGTACAGTTAACGTAGACCTCGAAAGGGGATGTTGATTTACCTTAGGATAGGTTCCATCAAAATAACTCTAATAAGGTTAGGAAAGAATTAAATCACCTTATAAATCGTCGACGTGGTGAAACCTATATCCTTAGATTCTCCTCAACTCTTGACTTTCAGCTCATTCTTCTCATTCGTTGTTCTTGACTTCTCAGGTTCTTTGCTTAAACCACAATTCGATTGACTAGATAACTTGGTATCACGACCACTCGGTAATTGACCCAATCCCTGTGGAATTGATATTTTTATTACTTGACGACAACCGTGCACTTGCGGAAAACAAGACATCAACAACCTAGGACACAACACAAGTTAACTAACCAAGAACGAACCTCAAACGTACTTGAGCTCCTGCATATGGATCTATTCGATTCACATGGAGCCAAGTCACTCAATAGAAGTCAATATTGCTTAGTCATAATTGATGACTACTCCAGGTTTACCTAGGTTAGGTTCATCAAACATAAAAATGATACCCTAGATCAATTAATCAATCTATTCAAATTAATCGAGAATCAAAAAGACCTTAAGGTTAAAAGACTTAGAAGCGATCATGGTGGTGAATTCGAAAATCAAAGGTTCACCGACTTCTGTAACCTAAACGGATACCACCATGAATTCTCTTGCCCTAGGACCCCTCAGCAAAATGGCCTAGTGGAACGGAAAAACCAAACTCTACAAGAAGCCGCTAGGACCATGTTGAACGAATACGACCTACCCGATAGGTTTTGGGCAGAAGCCGTGAGTACGACATGCTATGTCCAAAATAGGATCCTTATGGTAAAAAGGCACCTTAAGACCTCATACGAGATTTATCACGATAAAGTACCCAACATCAAGTACTTTAGGGTATTTGGGTGTAAGGTACATATCCTAAACACTAAGGATTACCTAGGGAAATTTACATCCAAAACCACGACCGGAATCTTTCTAGGATACTCGACTACAAGTAGAGCTTATAGAGTATATAACCACGACACCCTTAGAGTCGAGGAGACTATCAATGTAGTATTTGATGAAGGACATGAACCTACAAAACCCCGGCAACCCCAATTAGCGAGCCGATTCATACTAGACCTAACTCTGATCCCGAGATCAGGTCTAGTGTTAATCCTAACCTAAGTCAACCAAGTCACTCTATTGATCAAGTGATAGATGACTCCAACCAAACTAGTGTTCAACCAAGTCACCCCATTGATCAAGCATTAGGTGACACAAACCCAACCCAATCTAGGATTCAAACTAACCACCCTATCGATCAAGTGATAGGAGATCCTAATCTAGGAGTTCGAACTAGAGCATCCTATAGGAACCTTAGTCAAATTTCCTTAATTTCAAAGATAGAACCCAAATCAATTGAACAAGCTCTTCTTGATCCCGATTGGATTATTGCAATGCAAGAAGAGCTAGCCTAATTTACTAGGAATGAAGTGTGGGAGTTAGTACCACCACCTAAAGACAAAACGATAATTGGAACAAGGTGGGTGTTTCGAAATAAGCTTGATGATAAAGGTGAAGTAGTTAGAAACAAGGCTAGGTTAGTCGCCAAAGGGTTTAGCCAAGTCGAAGGCTTAGATTACGACGAAACTTATGCCCCAGTAGCTAGACTCGAATCCATTCGAATGTTGCTAGCTTATGCCGCACATCGAGGATTTAAGCTGTTTCAAATGGATGTTAAGTCGGCATTCCTAAATGGATACATTAAAGAAGAAGTTTATGTCAGCCAACCCCCCGGATTCGAAAATCTAGATAAACCCGACCATGTTCTAAAACTTAAGAAAGCTCTCTATGGACTTAAACAAGCTCCTCGAGCTTGGTACGAGAGACTTTCAATCCATCTTAAGTCAAAAGGGTTTAACCAAGGCTTAGTTGACCCAACTCTCTTTGTAAAAATCTTAGGTAAAGAAATATTCATAGCTCAAATTTATGTAGACGATATAATTTTTGGAACCTCTAACTCAGCCTTACTAAACGAGTTCATTTCACTCATGGAAAGTGAGTTTGAAATGAACTTGGTAGGCGAGTTAAGTTTCTTTTTAGGTCTACAAATTAAACAAACTAAGGATGGTATATACCTATATCAACAAAAATACACTAAGGAGTTAATTAAAAGATTTGGAATGCAAGACGCTAAGGTAATAAACACCCCAATGGTGATAAATGTTAACATAGGAGAAGACCTAGAAAGTAAGTCCATTGACTTAAAATACTATAGGAGCATAATAGGGAGTCTCCTATACTTAACTGCGAGTCGACCCAACATCCTATTCGCAGTAAGTATGTGCGCCAGGTTTCAAACCTGTGCTAAGGGGTCACACCTAACCCTAGTTAAGCGTATCCTTAGATATCTTAAGGGCACACTTAACGTTGGTATTTGGTACCCTAGATCTACGGAGTTCGAACTAATCGTCTACTCCGATTCGGATTATGCCGGTAGTAAGCTCGATAGAAAGAGCACGAGTGGTTGTTGTCAACTTCTCGGCTCGAGTCTAGTGAGTTGGTGCAGTAGGAAACAACACTGTGTTGCTTTATCTACCACCGAAGCCGAATACATCACGATGGGTGAGTGTGTCACGCAGCTTCTTTGGATGAAGCACACTCTCCGCGACTTTAAGTTAGACTTTACGAATACTAAACTTCACGTAGATAACATTAGTTCAATTAATCTTACAAAGAATCCGATATGTCACTCTAGGACCAAACATATAGAGGTCAAACACCATTTCATTCGAGAACATGTGGCCAACGGAGCCATACACCTCGAATACGTCGAATCGAAGTCTAACTTGGCAGATCTATTTACTAAACCCCTACCCGAAGCTGAATTTAGTCTATTAAGACGAAAATTGGGCATGTGCGTAATAGAATAGGTACATGCAAATTATATGTTCTTACTACTATTTCTTTAATTTCATTTTTATGGAACTAGCATAGGACATACCTTAGATATCATGCACCTATAGATTTAAGGAGCCAGTACATCTCACAACACATAGGACTAATGTGTTTGTGTACTTAGCCACGTAGATGGGCGTGAGATGTTAGGACCTTACTCCTGGTTCCAGATGTAGAGCTAGTGCATCGCTAAGAACCATGGAGTATAATCATACATACTAACCGACTCTGACCAGAACTGGTTGATCTTACATATCAATCAAGCCAAATATGAGTCGAACATTTTATAGATGAGCTTATTTTCAGTATATTTTTTTTATATAAAAAATGGGGAACATGCTTGGACTTTAAATTTAACACTTTTTTGTTTTCCACACACCCCTTACTCTTTTCGATATACGGCAAAAGGGGGAGAAAAAGGCCAAAGTTAAGGGGTCAAAATTTTTTGATAACTTAACTCTTACTTCATATTTAAACTAAAAGTTAAAACTTAGTTAACTTTTACCAAAAGGCCAAAGAATTCTTAAACTTATTTGTGCCATCTAAGTTTTACTTAAACTTATTTTAAAACTTTATGTCGTTAATGTTTTACTTAAGGGGGAGAAAGGGCTTAACTAAAACGTTTTACTAAGGCCAACTTTAAGTAATGTTAATTACTTAAAGCAACCCTCAAGGGGGAGGATTAAGGTCTTTCTTCAAGACTCACCTCATTCAAGGGGAGGTTTCCTCAAGGGGGAGTACTTGAAGAAAATCCTTACTACTCCAACTTAATCTTCATATTTTTTGTTTCTCATGCATATTATTACTCTTCATGCTTGCTATTTACTTAACTTTGTATGTGGGTTTGCCATAAATCAAAAAGGGGGAGATTGTTGGTGCAGTAGGCACCTAAGTCGAACCTAAGTTTTGATTATAGCAAACGATACAAAGTTAAGCATATATTGTTATCTCATGAGCTAAATCAAGTGTGCAGAAAAGTCTCAACGTTGGAGCTAAAGGCTAGCGACACCCGGAGGAAGCCGCGGTGGTCGGGCGACACTCAAGAGACTTCGGAGGGAGCCGAAGGAATTGAGTGGAAGGTCGGAAGCAAAAGCAACACGTAAGTACTGAGGTAAGCTCGTGTGTGCGAGCGTAAGTAAGGTCGTATCCTCTTTACGGGGATGATCTTAAGCATAGATCCGACCAAAGACTTCTTATAGATGGCCTAGGTCGAGATCGGATGGTCGATGACCATCGAAATTATATTTTTCTTGAGCTAACCTTGCCTTGCAGCCAGCATCAGTCGACTGCCAACCTGAAGGACTCGACTGCCATCCATCAGTCGAGTGACTACGGCTAGCACTCGACTGATGCTGCCATCAGTCGACTGGTGATGGCCATCAGTCGACTGCTGGTCAAAGGATCAACCTCGAGTAGTCAAGAGTTATCACCATTTTTCAAGGAGTTTTGTGCCCATTTGTGATTGGCTAAAGACCCATTTGATGAGGGGCTCAAAGGCTATAAAAGGAGGGCCAAACCTAGGGTTTTTCATCAATTAAAAAACTTCCAAGTGCTTCCGATACGCTCCGACTCTCCGACATCCCTACGATGAAGCGCTGCCGAGACGACGACTAGAGCTTCAACCTCCAACCTTTAAAGTCGTCGGTAACGAAAGTTCTAAATTGTATTTCAGTTTATTTCTTTTAGTAAAGCTTTAAATCATATCAAGGAGAGGGGGAGTGTCCCTCTACCTTGAGTCTTTATCGAGTTTTGTATTCGTTTAACTCCTACCTCCAACGAGGAGGAGTTCTTTAGTAGTTTGCCCTCCGTACGTGGTCAAGGACCACTAGAGCCTTGGAGTAGTAGCCGTAGGCTACGAACCAAGTAAAAACCCTCGTGTTTTTATTTATTTATTGTTATCTTTCCGCTGCGTTTTACTCGTACCTTAACGAATGATTACGAAAAAGTTTTTATCGCTATTCACCCCCCCCTCTAGCGAACCGCATCGATCCAACACTCTATAAAAGGAGACAGGATTGTGAACTCGAAAGAGAGAAGGATTGCTCTTTGTTTCCAACCCCATAGTGATAGCATTCAGGTGTATGTTCAGTTCGCCGTGAACTACTTGTGCTTGTTTGAGTCCACAGTTTTGTCATTGTATTATGAGAAATAGACGTCCTGCTAAATCTCGTAAGCACTCTGCTGGAGGAGGACGAATCTGTTTTAAGAAAACTGTGTAAACACAAGCCTCGGTGGTTTCTTCACTTGGTGTTACCGCTTCTGTCTCCCAGCTCGGCAACTCGACGGATGAAGTCCTCCAGATCAATTTGGCTCGACAACATCTTCCGAGTTGTTTCCAAGATCAACTCGGCAATCATCTAGGCACTCAACTCGGCGACTCGGCCCGAGCCATTCTTTGTTCATCGAAGCCTCTCGACTCAGCGATCAACTTGGCTCAGCAACATCTCCACAGTAGCCTCTCAGCTCGACGACTTGCAACAAGGAGATTTCTGACTCAGCTAGTCCTGACCTCACTTGCCACAAGCTCGACAGCCTTGATTCGAAAAAGCTCATCTTGATTGAGGACACTTTGGAAGTGGTCGACTCAACAGATAAGTCTGAATTGTTTTCGGACTTTTTCTTGTATTTCCTCTAGGAAAGGTATAAGTTTCCAACAATTAGTAGGCTTCGGGAAGTATAAGGGAAAGTTTTTCAGAATGTAGTGGAATTTTTGGTTGCAGAAAGGATGGTCTCGAGTTATGTGGGTGGTCACAATCTCAAACCATGGGAGAGCTAGTGACCCAACTGATTTCTTGGAGGAAGAGGCCATGAGTAAAGGAAAGAAGGAGAGAAGCACTACTTACTTGAGTCGGAGAAGAGAAGCATTGGAGATGGGAAGACTACGTAAGGTGAGTGAAAGGAACAAACAAGACTCCTTTTTTACAGAGCACCCAATCGCCGTGAGGATCGAGTTGCGTAATGATGATGGCGTGTGATGAAGAGGTGGTGTAACATGTATCGAGACCAAGGAGGCAAGTGCATATAAAAAGAATAAGGGACGAAGAACCCTAAGAAAATCACATCGTGGGCCCCTTGGGCCCGCCTTAATGGCCACGATTTAGTGACGTCAGATCCAATTAATGCTCTGACTATTTTGGAGTGTGACTAATGATACCACTGGAAAATACTAATGGGTTGGACCCGTGAGAATAAAGATCTGTAGTGAGTAGGCCATATGTTAGATATATATGAGAGATGTCCTAAGGTAATCGTCTTATGATTATACCATTTTTTTGATAAATGAAGATTCATTATTTGAGTATACATGTTTTTATGTATTTGATTGGATCTTAAATGCATTTACTGAATGTCCGTAATATGATTCACAACATGAGAGAATTTATGATTGGATCACAACTAGTGAGTATCTCTACATGTGTAATTGTAATGTATTGGAATTATCTCTAGTCGATGAATTGATGCATTTGAACACCATCAATTCTGTTGAGACTAGTATGAGTTATACTCCTTGGTTTATCCAGATAGCTGTTTCTCATTAGCTGAAGACCTTGGGATGTCCGGAGTTAACCGTGGATGCTAGTTATGGTAACTAGTTCATTGGAGTGACTAGCTGTAAAACTTCATATGGTTCTCTACATATATAGATATGTCAATGAAGTTCTTACTGTAGCTTAAGTGTGATGTTCCTTCGACTTGCGGTATTTAAGTCATCTTGGTCATGAAGACTTATGCTTTGACATCTTAAGCAAGCATCTCCAAGGAGATGTGGACCTGGGATGATTGGGTATAAGTCGAAGTGCCCGAAGGTGTTTGAATAGTCTATAGAGGATTCACCACTCCTTGCGAGAAGATGTATACCCTATTGGCCTCTTATCGGATTGTTACTAAAGTCTTTGACCAAAGCATTACATGTTTAGAGTATGATACTCTTGGATACATGTGTAGTAACTAGAATTCGGAGGACAAGGAAGTAATACTTGGGCTAAGTGTGACATAGTCAACCTAGTGGGGACTAACACAATAGACCATGTCCTAAACCAAGTGGGTATAAGATGAGTGAAGGGAACGGGGCATGACTCATTGTAGCTGCTGAAAGGTTTCAGAAGTTGTTCTGGGGTCAACCATTAATTTTTCTATTAATTGGGGATCATGATGTACTATTAGATGTCACTCATGATCATTCTATAATTAATGATTAATTAAGACAACCAACATAAATCGGGAACCTATTTGGTCACACACACTACGAGTGTTATCCGAAGGATTTAAAATGAGTTTGAGAATGGGATTCTCATATCAAGAGAGACTTGGTTTGGTTGGACCAAACATGGAGCGAGCATGAAATTGTTTCAGTCGCATCGGAAGCATGGATGAGCTGAGTCTTATGAAGACATAATGGACGAACCAAATTGGTTTGGTTCTAATCCAATGGTGGAAAATAAACTAAAGTGATTTGTTTTTTTTTAAACGAATGAACCAAAATTGGTTCGGTTCATTTTAACTTAAAATAGAACAACGATGTTTGGTTTATTTTAACTTAAGTTAATAGAGCGGGTTAACGGATTTTGGTTGTGAACAATAACCCTTTGAGAAAAGGTTTTCGAGAAAAGGCTTTAGAGAAAAGGTCTTGAGAAAAAATCTCTTATTGGATAAGAGATACGTTCTCTATAAATAACAGGATTGAGAGATAACCAGTAGTAGAATCGGCTTAGGTTTGTGAAACCCAAACAGTTTTCTTCTCTCCTCTCCCTCTCTTGTTGCCGCCCAAATTGTTGTGTCGCCCAAGTTGTTGTGCCGCCACCCAAGCTTGTTGTGGCTGCCCCTTCTCCTTGCCGTCGTCCAACCACTAACCGCCGGCAGCCCTCTGGCCATCCTCAGTCATCAACCAACCACCCTTGGTCGCCGGTGACCAAGGAGCAGTCGACCACTTGTTTGGCCGGCCACTTCCTCCACCAAGCTACCCTTTTGGACAACTTGTATCCTTTGCGACAAGAGTGTCATTTAGCCGACGTTTGGAACTCTGATAGTGACCTCCTTACGAGGATTGGATCTCCGACAATCCTCTTTGGGGGAGGATCGAAGTTTCATCAATCGATTGACGAAAATCGCTTTCGAGAAGCGAGTTCACAAAACTCATTTTTGTATTCGAATTGGATTCGAATTGTGATCGTCTCTCGGATCACAACGTTTTCGATACGAGACTAGTATCTCGTGTGAAGACGGGGCTCATAGCTTGTTGAAGCTATCCTGACGATACTCGGCGTGGATACAGATAGAGGCGAAACTTATGAGGGTCACTAAGGTTGATGCCATTTCCGCTTCACATAATCCATCAAGTATACTTAGAGTAGTTTTTCTTTTATTGCAAAATTTGAAATAACAATTATGTCTACACTTGTTGTATCCTGCATGCATGTGGTGTGTGTATTGTAATAAATTAGTTTATTACTTATTTTTGCTTCCGCTGTGTGCATGTTTACGAAACGTGTTCGAACACACACCCACGTCGGTGCCTGGGAAACCCAATAGTAGTATCAGAGTCTGACTATGTTCTGACATAATCATAAAATTATTTTGCGATAGTCATAATTATATTTTTGAAAATTTTCTTCTTTTGAAAAGTTTAGAAATAATTACGAAAATTTTAATTAGTAAAGATATTCAAATTGGAAATTTTCTAATGTGATTAGGAAATTAGAATTTAGGAAATTTGTTTCCTAAATTAAATTTTAATTTCCTTAATTAATATTTTTCATAAATAAAATATGTGATTAGATTTGAAAATTTGTTTCCTAATTTAATCAAGATTTGATTTGAGAAATCATATCTCAAACATATTTTATTTCCAAAATTAGTTATGACAAATAAGAAAAGTATTTGTACATACCATAATTGTATGTCATGTAAATGCATTAGATGTATATCATTATGCCATGCATATCGTGGCATGTAGATGTATGTCATGTGTTCCATGTCATGTAGATAATAGTTATTTGCATGCAAAGAGGATGAGACCTTAAAACTCTTACACAATATTAAAGTCTACACCTTCCATTAATATGGTTAGAACCAAAGTTACGTTTCTTGTTTGGGTTGTTGGACTCTCTCCAAGCCCGTCTCGAACCTGAACATGTTCAAACCATTGAAATAGTTTATTACTAATATGGTAAGAGTCAGAGGCCAATCGTTAGTTTGGGTTGTTGGAATCTCTCTAAGCCTAGCTAATTGGTTGAATGCACTTTAACCATATTAAAACTATTTCGCGATTAATGGGTCGGCTTTAACTTGGAGCATTGGTTTGTTGGACTCTCTCCAAGGTCGATGTGAAGGGAGGTGAAGTTGGGTGCTATGCATATGATGCATACTTGTTAATGTATTAACAACCCAATGTATATGTGAACATTCAATTAGTTGATAGTACATTGTGATAGTTGCATATATGTGATATGCAATTGGTATACTTGATACCTACCATCGTAGCTAAGAATGGCTTGTTGGACTCTCTCCAAGGTTGTTCTTATCTATGTTGGATATCAACTCATTCGGAGATGGACTTATGATCTCCCAAATTGATTTTGAGGGTTTTTGTTTTCGAAAAATGAATGGGATTTATAAATGTATGTTGATGCATTTAAATCATCTTTCTTATATATGCTCGATTTGTATTTCTAGGTTAATCGCTTAACCATGACGTTTTTGAATTTGCGATCTATTTTGGATTCAAATAAGTTGACTGGGTCGAACTTCTTGGACTGACTTAGAAACTTGAGAATTATTTTCAAGGCGAAAAAGCTTGCGTATGTCCTCGAAGAGCCTCTTCCCACCTGTCCTAAAGATGATGTGACTTCGGACCAATTGTTGGCGTATCAGAAATATGTGAATGATTCTGAACTGGCGAGTTGCATCATGCTAGCTGCAATGGTACTCAAGCTTCAGAAGCAGCATGAGCATATAGATGCGAATACTATAGTCTTTCATCTTCAAGAGTTGTTTGATGAGCAAGCGAGATCCGAAAGGTTCGATGTCTCCAAGCTTCTCTTCACCTTTAAGATGCAAGAAGGTTCATCTGTAGTGCAATTTATGCTAAAGATGAATGGGTACATCGAGCGATTAGCGACACTCAGTTTTGTGATGGATCATGAATTAAGTATTGACTTAATTCTACATTGTTTGCCCAAGAGTTTATCACAGTTTGTGATGAACTATCAAATGAACAAAATTGAAACCACAATTCTTGTGCTCCTCAACATGCTAAAGACTGTGGAACCTTCTGTGAAGCATGAGGAGAAGACAACGCTGTTAGTTGATTCCTCTAAGAAGGGTTATAAGAGGAAGTCAAAGGAACAGCGTAAGGGGAAGAAGAAAAAGCAAAGAAGACGGAACCAACTCAAAAGGGCACTTGCCATCACTGTGGTAAGGAGGGACATTGGCGAAGAAACTACAAGATTTATCTTGAGTCCATGAAGAAGAAGAAGACATCCGATGCCCCATCCTCTTCAGGTATCTTCATTATTGATTGTCATTCTATTTTCTTAAACACTTGGATATTGGATACTGGGTGTAGCTCACACATAAGTAATGACATACAGGGGCTAAGGAATAGAAGAAGACTCGTCAAGGGAGAATCAAATTTGCGAGTTGGTAATGGAGCAAAGGTTGCTGCGGTCGCCATTGAAACATATTTGTTGAAGCTCCCTACAGGATTTGTCTTAGAACTGGACTATTGCTATTATGTACCTTCGTTAATAAAGAACATTGTTTCTATTTCCTGCTTAAATAGAAATGGATACCATTTGACTTTTAGTAACAATTGTTGTTACATAACTTTGAATAACGTTCTTTATGAGACTAGAACATCGTGCAATGGAATATATACGTTAGACGTATCTGGTGACATTTTCAATATTGAAGCGAGCAACAAGCGTACTCGAAAAGATAATCAATTAGACTCCTACATGTGACATTGTCGTCTTGGCCATGTAAGCAAGAAATACATGTCCGAATTACACCGATGTAGAATTCTGGAATCGTTTGAATTTGATTCATTCGATACATGCGAATCATGCTTAAAAGGTAAGATGACTAAGTTACTTTTTATTAGAAAAGGTGAACCAGTGGGAGAGTTGCTTGGTCTAATACATACTGATGTATGCGGACCTATGTCAACTCATGCCCTAGGAGGCTATGACTACTTCATCACCTTTACCGATGATTACTCATGATATGGGTATGTATTCTTGATGAAACACAAGTTTGAAGCCTTTGAAAAGTTCAAAGAATTTAGGAATGAAGTAGAGAAATAATTTTGAAAAAGTATTAAAATACTTCGATCTAATCGAGGTGATGAATACTTGATTCAAGAGTTTCTGGATTATCTAAGGGACAATAGTATATTGTCTCAATGGATCTGTCGTATACACCACAGCTTAATGGTGTGTCTGAGAGGTGAAATCGAACCTTGTTGGACATGGTTAGGTCAATGATGAATCATGCAAATCTTCCCAAGTCCTTTTTGGGGCTATGCACTTTAGACAGTTGTTTACTTGCTAAACAGAGTCCCGACCAAGGTAGTCTCCACTACTCCATATGAGATATGAAATAGTAAGAAACCTCATTTATCTTACTTGAAGATATGGGATTATCCTACTTATGTGAAGCGGACTGTATCAGACAAATTGGATGCTAAGTTTGATAAATGTCTATTTATTGGATACCCTAAGGAAATAAGGGGTTACCAATTCTATCACCCTATGGAACAAAAGGTGTTTGTTTCAAGGCATGCTGTGTTTCTAGAGAAAGAATTTTTCTTGCAAGAAAATAGTGGGAGTGTCGTTGAACTTGAGGAGGTTCATGAGACTCCAATAGATATTGATGAGATACCTGGTCAAGCACCTCAACCGATAACTCATAGTGATGAGACATCGGCTGAACCTATTGTGACACCACATCTTCGTAGATCTGGTAGGACATATAACATTCCTAAGATATATGAATTTCTCATAAGCGAATCGAACGACGTGTTATTCATTGACGGTGAGGAGCCTACCAGTTATGAAGAAGTTCTGAAAAGTTCAGAAAGGGACAAATGACTTGAAGCCATGAAGTCGAAAATGGATTTCATGTATGAAAATCAAGTTTGGAACTTGGTGGACCCACCTAAAGGCATTAAGCCTATAGGATACAAGTGGGTTTTCAAGAAGAAAATCGATATGGATGGTAATGTGATTACCTTTAAGGCTATATTAGTGGCAAAAGGCTATCGTCAAAAGCAAGGTGTTGATTATGATGAGACCTATTCACCGGTAGCTATGCTTAAATCCATTCGGATGCTCCTAGCGATAGCGGCTCATTATGACTATGAGATATGACAGATGGATGTGAGAATGACTTTCCTTAATGGAAACCTACTCGAGGACGTGTATATGATACAGTCCGAGGGTTTCACATCGGTTGATAAAACTAAGGTATGCAAGCTTCGATGGTCCATATATGGACTTAAGCAAGCATCCAAGAGCTGGAATATCCATTTTGATGAGACAATCAAAAGGTTTGATTTCTCACAAAATCCAGACGAACCCTGTGTGTATAAGAAGGTTAATGAGAGTGCAGTCGTGTTTCTAGTATTGTATGTCGATGACATATTACTTATAGGAAATGATATATTTATCTTATAATCAGTTAAAATTTGGTTATTTAAAATATTCTCCATGAAAGACCTGGGAGAAGCGACCTACATCCTCGGGATTAAGATCTATTGTAACGACCGGGCCCCTGTTGGCGGAATTCGGTGACCCCTATTGGTCAACGACCGTCGCCCCTGTTGGCGGAATTCGGTGACCCCTATTGGTCAACGACCGTCGCCCCTGTTGGTCCGTCGTTACTCACTTGGACTTCCCACCCCTGGAAGTGGGTTTTTGCCTTCCCCAGGATTCGAACTCTAGACCTCCAGGCTAAGTACTAAAGTTTATGAATCCTGGTAACCAAGTGATCACTTGATCACTTGGTTACCAGGATTCATAAACTTTGGATAGTCGAGGTTTAGATCTGAGGAAGGCAAAACTCTTCAGGTGAAGTCCAACGACGACAGGCGACGTCGGCGCGATCATCAGGCGACGCCGACAGGTCAATCGGACTGAATCAGGCCCTGGCCGCTAATAAAAAGCGCCTTTTATTGTAACGACCGCCCTCGCTGGCGGAATTCGGTGACCCCTATTGGTCAACGACGTCGCCTCTGGCGGAATTCGGTGACTCTATCGTCAACGCATCGTCGCCTGGCGTCGTTACTCACTTGGACTTCCCACCCCTGGAAGTGGGTTTTTGCCTTCCCCAGGATTCGAACTCTAGACCTCCAGGCTAAGTACTAAAGTTTATGAATCCTGGTAACCAAGTGATCCTGATAAATTGTCACGCCCCGAGGGAGTCCCCGCCAGACGAAAATCCGGCAGCATCTCCCCTGTACGGGTGACAATACCAATTTTTATACAAGGCCTACACGGCCACTATACATCGGTCAACACGACCGGAATCATACCACATCACACGCAGATAATAATAAGGCCTCAGGCCAACAAATCTAGGTAAACAAAAGTCTACTCTAACTAGACTTACCCTTACGCCATCCGGCAGGAATACTCAACCGAAATCCAATCGAAATAAAAATCCGATCAAAGGTCCCTAAGGACATACCAAAACATCCACAGGTACAAATATCCAACTCCAGTCCTAAACATATATTCTAATCCAAATACCCAAAAACCGTAAACACAAATAACAAAATACACTTCCACGACGAGGGGGTTTGGCAGCTGGACTCTCCTGACAGCTCCATCCTGAAATAGATATAAATCAACGGGGTGAGTTCAAAGAACTCTGCGGATACTAGTCGATATGAATAGTAAGAAATAGCTAACAATACTAATCATGCCAGTACAGTCTCATATATATGGTAAGCAAGAAATAAATGCAAAAGGACTGTACTCACCTGAGTCTCCTACCCTGATATAGGAGCATGTGCCCTACTATAAGAGATATGAATCATATGCAATGTCAATCATATGCAACATCCAAGGCATCAATACAATAATGCAGCAAACACAATACAAATGCGATCCATGCAAAAATGCATGCCGTGCAAATGACATGGTCACCCCTGACGCCAGTCAGCCGCCTCACACGCAATGGTGAAGCCGAGTGGGTAGGGCTATGACAACTGTGCACTCTGCCATCACTGCTCCTGAGTGACCGAGTGGACAAGATGCTGTCGGAGTACACCTATCCTCCTGCCCCAAACATAGTGGGGGAGCTAAGCTCTCATCTCCTGGTGTCATAGGCCAGAGGAGGGATCCCTGCCCGCTACCACGCTGCCTCGTCGCTACCCATGAGCGGTCCAGCGGAGCCTGACAGAGCAAACTGCACACACCCTCCTGATGTACCACTAACCCATGAGTGGCAGTGTGTGCAGGCCATGTAACTAGCTGCGGGCTCAACAATAATGGAACCCCGTCCAGCCAGCATGCAATCATGCAAGATGGTGCATGATACTAAAGCATGTAAATCCTACTCAAAATACCTATCCGAATAATATGTACAATCAATATGTACATATCCATAATCCAAATACAATGATCCAAGTAAAACAGGAAGATATAAACATACTGATCAAATGCATGTATCTAGTAGGCACAAAAACATACTAGGCATATAAACATGAAAAGTATTGCATGCTATACTAACTAACATATCAACTTGACTATATCTAAAAGATAAGTCAAAGTACCCGCCTGCTATAATGATCGTGAAAACAACGAAACCGTCACGACCGTGGACCTGTCTCGTGACCGAAACCTGCATACAGCATAATTATTGTTAAGCACAATATGCAATTCGCCGACAAATCGAATAATTAATCGATTTCCTTTATATCTCAATTAACCCAAACAATTTCCAATTTTTCCTTGTCCACAAATAATCCATACAATTTAATTTAGCCCAAATCCCATATCCTCCGAATAACAGATTAATCAGATTAACTCTATTGTTTAAAATGATTAATCCATTAACCAAATTAGTTAATTAGCTAAATTGACTAATTAACATGAAGCAGCAACCATCGATTAATCTTACCAGCACTTGAGACAATATTCCATTCCATTGGTACTTGTTTCTGAATCCCAATAGCCAGAAATTGACTCCTTCGACAGCAACTCCTCTACCCTGTTCACCGGAGAAAAATTCCAGCTGCCCTAATTCACTGCACGCAGAAAGTATAGCTCCGGCGGAGATCGTGGAGAACGACCTCAATCGAAATGCTGCCAACGCCGACTCCCAACTACACGACCCTTCACTGTCGGCGCGTCCGTGGCCCCATCAGGCGAGTTGTCGTCGCTTGCCGCAAGGAGAGGGTGTCGCTGCGGGGCAGCTATGGCGGCGCATAAGCGGGAGGGGCTACCGGTGCGGCGCGGCGATCGGAGGCTGCGGGCTGCGACGGTCGCTGGCTGTGAGGTGCACGACGGCGGTGCTTGTGAGAGAAAGTGACTGCAAGGCTCAAAGCGCGCGGCAAGGATCTTACGGAGTCGTCGGCGAGTGCGACTCGGGCGGCTCGGTGGAGAGGGGAAAGGCGATGGCTGTGGCGAGAAGAAAAGGAAATCGCGAGAGAAAGGTGCGCGGAGAGGAAGAAGAGAGAAATCGTGGTCGCGAGAAAGGGGAAGGCTCGGCGGCTAACCGCATGAGAGATGGGGAAATAAGAATAGAAAAACCTAGGTTTATAACTTAGGTTATTTTAAACCCATTAAATAATCTAAACAGACTCTTAAAAAGCCTATTTTTCTTATCCCCATAAATATCCCGTATAAGTTCCGTTTAAATCCAGAAAAAATTCCGGAAAAATTCCTAAAATTCCCTAAAAATCCCGAAAAATTTCCAAGATTATTTCTCAAAATATTTGACCTTTAAATTTTGGTATTTTAAATTTCAGTATTTAACATTCTCCCCCACTAATAAAAATTTGGTCCCCAAATTTCCTACTCAAGTACTAACAAGCAATGTCACACTGCTCAACTCAAGTACTTGGGGAAAACCACACATCAAGTACTAAGTGGGGTACTGAGCTTGAATCTTTTCCTCAAGCTCCCAAATAGCCTCCTCATCTGTGAGGTGACTCCACCCGACCTTGACAAGTCGCACAACCTTGTTCCGCAACTGTCGTTCCTTGAAATCCAAAATCCGTACCGGAACCTCTACGTAAGTAGCATCAGGTTGAATGGAACCTGATACATCTGATAGAATGTGTAGAGTCTGACATATACTTCCTCAGCATGAACACATGAAACACATCCTGGATACCAGCCAAAAACGGTGGTAGCCCTAGTCGGTAAGCGACTGCTCCGATCCTCTCCAAAATCTCGAACGAACCATTGTACCTTTGAGCTAGCTTACCACGGAGTCCAAATCTCTTCATCCCTTTCCGTGGGTGAAACTCGCAAGAATACATGGTCACTAACAGAGAACTCTAGAGATATTTATCTCCAATCTGCATAACTCTTCTGACGATCCTGCGTCTCGACCATCCTTTGTCTGATAGTACGGACCAACCCTGCCTCATACTGAGTTCTATGAGTCCTAGCAACTGGCCCTCCCAGTTGCCCCCGAAATCCATAACACAGGACCTCAGCAAGTCCTCTAGTGTCTAAATGGCCCGCTCAGACTATCCATCTATCTGCGGATGGAATGCAATACTAAAACGAAACTGTGTGCCTAACGCCTACTGCAGACTCTGCCAGAACCGAGACGTGAACCAGGGATCTCTATCTGATATAATGCTCAAGGAATACCATGCAATCTGATGATATCCCGACAATATATAACTCTGTCAAACGATCCAAAGAGTCGGTCTTCCGAATCGCTAAGAAGTGCGCGGATTTGGTTAGTCGGTCAACGACTATCCAAATCGCGTCATGGCCTTGACGTGTCCTAGGCAAACTCACCACAAAATCCATAATAATATGCTTCCACTTCCATTCCGGAATCGGAATTTCCTGAAGCATCTGTTCCTTAAACTAATGCAACTCCGGAAACCATTATCCTCCTCGGAGTCAGAGATGGTAGTTCATCTACCGTCCAAAATCCACTCCACCACACACTCTGTAAGTGCATGGGAGGCTATCGCGACCAAACTTCCTTGTTACAACCGTTCGTGTTCCAGCTACTCTATAGTAGCTATCCAGTAGCTAGCCAAAACTCCATGAGCATTTCTGCTCCTCACCTTTTCTAAACCATATAATAACTGCGAAGTCCACGTCATAAATATATGACAACCCATCTCGTAGTTCCTCATTTGACGTAAACACGGGATACGTCTCGATCAACTAAATCAGAAACGCTCCATTCTCTGAAACATTGCATCCGCATACAATACCCTTCCACCCGAGAATGATCAAACAACACGGGTGTAAAAGTCAATCATTGTCTGAGCTGTGAAACTAATTTCACAAGTTTTAGACCAATTAAATTCCATCACCAGTCAGCGGTATCGTACCACTAGAACATCCTATCCATATCTATGGTAATAATCAAATCAATACAAAAAAAAAAAATCATCATCTACGGTGGCCGAGTGCTCAACTCCAACTACCACCATCACAAATGATCCAATCGTGTCCAGAATACACGATTTCCCAAATCCCTGGACGACTAAGTCGTCAATAAGTCTAATAAGATAATCATAAGCTCATACAATTCATACCAAGTATGAAATTGTCATCGCTATACAACTGCATCCTCTTTACTCTAGGTTGATGATATAACAATCATCACAACGACCATGATAATTGTATGACACCATGTCACTACAATATCAACCCATCAATCATAAATCAATCCTAGAGTATATATAGGTATCCTATAGCTGATCTAAATAGATCATATATCCACAATGAAGGATATTCATTTCCTTCCACAACTACCGCATTCTATCATCGTTAATCGATGCATAACCTCAAAGGTCCATCTCTCTTTTAACAAAGAGTTCCGGATCTTTTCTAGGAAAATACTGGGACAGATAAATATCTCATCCAACACCTCCTATAATAAGGTAAAACGATCTTTCATCGTCTTGACCCGTGTAGGTATACACGCCTTATCCATAACCAAATCACTATTAGTAGGGACTGATACTCTCTGAGGGTTTACTCCTTGACCTTCAAATGGGTGACTAGCAGGCCAAATCCCTAGCTTCCTAATTCGACATCAGTCGACACCTCTAAAGAATCCGTACTTCTAAAATCATCGTTAAGTTCCGCAAGGTTAATACGTCATCGACCTCGTCCCCGACCATGAGTAGGGCCAATTTCACTAAGTCAATACTTTTCCTAACCACTAAAGTACTGTAACCACTATAGACAATACTTTTCCTATAGCTCAGAGATATCCTTCAGCTTGCTTGGTCTCAAAACACGAGAACTCCCAAAAATCCAAGGAAAATTAAATCCTCGAAACACAAAACCCGCAAACCAAAACCGCAAACCAATAAATTGTCACGTCCTGGGGGCATATCCGTCATCCAAATGACAAGGGAGCCCCTTAGTGACAATATCCAGAATCCATGGACCAAATCTGGTAAAAACCTCGAAATATATAGAAATACCAATATTTTAATAACTGCATGCATGCACGACTAAACATATATCAATCAAAGTAAAATAGTTTTACGACCCCAAATCCAATTGCGACAAAATCCAAAGTGCACAATCAAAATGCAACACCAATCAAGTAAACAAAGCGGCATCCCGACGATGCAGGGAGACAAGCACGGCAAGGAACTCTCTGAGCAACACCAAGGTAGGTCAACATGACACGTCCTCCATCAATTAACCTAGAGTATATGTGAGGAGGGGGTGTGTACAACCACTCTGTGGATGTATAGACAATAGTGCATAATCATAATGCACATAATGGAAGTCACAGGGAACAAGCTAGAGTAACCCAACCCTCAGAATACCAATATCAGTCTGCAACTAACCTAATCAGCAGTATAATAAATATACCTGCAACATACACAACCACTGCAACAAGCAGTGCACATCCAGATACCACGATAAAGTCTCGTAGCTCTCACACAAAAAGGAAACTATCTATGAGCTACCTCGAACGTAACCCATGGGCCGACAATCATTAGCACGGTCTACGCGCAACTATATGCTACCACGAATGAGACTCGTGGATAGACAGGCTGTATATAAATATCTAATTATCGACTGCAGGCATTAGCATACTATCACCAATAGGTCGCGTGAGCAGTCGATCATCCTAGGTTGTTAAACCTCGAGTTATCCAATACATCCAGTATAAAATGACCATTGACGTCGACAAAGATCATCGATCTATAATTAAACCCATTGAGGCGGTCAAGCGAGGGTTTCAACACCTCTAATACGAAATGTTTATCAAATACGATAAAGATCATCAACTTATAAATAAATAAGTCTAGATGATTAAATCTAGCCTTCCAACCCTTCCAACATGATCGGTATCAAGGTCGATCAAAATCATAAGTCCACTAATAATCGCGTCGAGACGATTAATCATAGGGTTTCGTCCCAACTAACAGGAAACGCCTATCAAAGCCAATAAAGGTCACAAATCTACTATCAAGCCCTTCAAGAGGGTTAAGCCTAAATTATACCATTCTACCAATGCAATCATGCAAGCTACAACATGCTACCACGAACAAATCTCGTGGGTACTTAAGATGTAAAGTAGCTATCTAGCTACATGCGTCATACGAATCCGATTATCACCAACTCCGAACGAATAACACAAAAATATAACCTTACAATAGGTCATCTCAACCATGATTGGGAGATATAGTAAGGATTAATTGCATCCTAATCATACGAACTCTACTAGTCCGATCACCATATCACTGAAACAGTAAATGGGTAATCACATACCAATATGCACATCCGGTTATTACGCCTAGGGTTCCAACACCTAGGGTTCCACTAATGTTGTTTCATTCCTGAGATCCGCTCCTACAGAATAACCTCATCTAAGTTATTCTACCTCTACCAGTCTTAATTATGGTATCCACCACAAAACACATAACCATATAAACATATAACAAGCTGTCTAATAAACGACAGCATAGTCCTACTAATGGGAATCAATGGCTGAAATTAATTAGGGTATTACTAAAGGGTCATGCCAGAACAAAGTCAAGGCAATATATAAATAAAGCATCAGATGCTTATATATACTCTAAACTACATAAGCTATGTAATCATGTCCTCATGCACTAGGATCTAGAAAGTCAAAGAACCTCTATGTATACCTTCTGCGAATTTATCCATCTTAGTCATATTATTCAACTAGTCTAATAATCCTAATGCTAGTCAAATCCTAAGAGGTAAACATCTACCAATAATATCTTATCATTTATATCACAATGATAACAAGCTACGTATAGCAGTAATAGCAATTTATAACCAAATGCTATCTATAAACCAGCAACCTAAAAATCTAATTGTCCAACAGATATCAGGTTAAAACAATACTAGATAAAACATGATATCACCGCATAACCAAATATAAATATGTACTAAATCTAGAAAATTTTCTAGAATGCATTTACCTGTTAGCTGTCTGGAGATGTCCTGTCGCCGCCAAATCCCCCATATTGACCTCGTCAATAATACCTCGAATTTTCGAAACATAAAAATTGTCGGAAATCCGTACAACTCCGAGAATACCCAGTTAACCTACCAAACTTGGCAAACTCCATAAACCCAAAGACCCTCAAGGACTCGGAAACCTACGCTCTGATACCAAATAAATTGTCACGCCAGGAGTCCCGCTGCAAAAATCCGGCAAAGATCTCCCACAGACGGTGTGACAATACCAATTTTATACAAAGCCTACACGGCCACTATACATCGGTCAACACGACCGGAATCATACCACATCACACGCAGATAATAATAAGGCCTCAGGTCAACAAATCTAGGTAAACAAAAGTCTACTCTAACTAGACTTACCCCTTCTGCCATCTGGGCAGGAATACTCAACCGAAATCCAATCGAAATAAAAAATCCGATCAAAGGTCCCTAAGGACATACCAAAACATCCACAGGTACAAATATCCAACTCCAGTCCTAAACATATATTCTAATCCAAATACCCAAAAACCGTAAACACAAATAACAAAATACACTTCCACGACGAGGGGGTTTGGCAGCTGGACTCTCCTGACAGCTCCATCCTGAAATAGATATAAATCAACGGGGTGAGTTCAAAGAACTCTGCGGATACTAGTCGATATGAATAGTAAGAAATAGCTAACAATACTAATCATGCCAAGATAGCCTCATATATATGGTAAGCAAGAAATAAATGCAAAAGGATCAGATCACCTGAGTCTCCTACCCTGATATAGGAGCATGTGCCCTACTATAAGAGATAAAGTCATCACCATATAAGAATATGAATCCTGTATGCATGTCAATCATATGCAACATCCAAGGCATCAATACAATAATGCAGCAAACACAATACAAATGCGATCCATGCAAAAATGCATGCCGTAAATGACATGGTCACCCACGACGCCGCCACCACACGCTGATGGTGAAGCCGAGTGGGTAGGGCTATGACTGACAATCGTGCACTCGCCATCATCGCTCTGAGTGACCGAGTGGACGAGGATCTTTGTCGAGTACACCTATCCTCCTGCCCCCAAACATAGTGGGGAGCTAAGCTCTCATCTCCGTGTCATAGGCCGGAGGAGGGATCTCGCCCGCTACCACTTGCCTCGCCGCTACCATGAGCGGTCCAATGAGCTCGACAGAGCAAACGCACACACCCTCCCGATGTACCACTAACCCATGAGTGGCGCATGTGCGAGCATGTAACTAGGCCAATGGGCTCAACAATAATGGAACCCTCGTCTCAAAGATGCAATCATGCAAGATGGTGCATGATACTAAAGCATGTAAATCCTACTCAAAATACCTATCCGAATAATATGTACAATCAATATGTACATATCCATAATCCAAATACAATGATCCAAGTAAACAGAAGATATAAACATCGATCAAATGCATGTATCTAGTAGGCACAAAAACATACTAGGCATATAAACATGAAAAGTATTGCATGTTATACTAACTAACATATCAACTTGACTATATCTAAAAGATAAGTCAAAGTACCCGCCTGCTATAATGATCGTGAAAACAACGAAACCGTCACTTACCGCAGTGGACTGCCTCGTGGATCAAACTCTGCATACAGCATAATTATTGTTAAGCACAATATGCAATTCGCCGACAAATCGAATAATTAATCGATTTCCTTTATATCTCAATTAACCCAAACAATTTCCAATTTTTCCTTGTCCACAAATAATCCATACAATTTAATTTAGCCCAAATCCCATATCCTCCGAATAACAGATTAATCAGATTAACTCTATTGTTTAAAATGATTAATCCATTAACCAAATTAGTTAATTAGCTAAATTGACTAATTAACATGAAGCAGCAACCATCGATTAATCTTACCAGCACTTGAGACAATATTCCATTCCATTGGTACTTGTTTCTGAATCCCAATAGCCAGAAATTGACTCCTTCGACAGCAACTCCTCTACCCTGTTCACCGGAGAAAAATTCCAGCTGCCCTAATTCACTGCACGCAGAAAGTATAGCTCCGGCGGAGATCGTGGAGAACGACCTCAATCGAAATGCTGCCAACGCCGACTCCCAACTACACGACCCTTCACTGTCGGCGCGTCCGTGGCCCCATCAGGCGAGTTGTCGTCGCTTGCCGCAAGGAGAGGGTGTCGCTGCGGGGCAGCTATGGCGGCGCATAAGCGGGAGGGGCTACCGGTGCGGCGATCGGAGGTCTGCGTGCACGGCCGTCATTGGTGTGAGGTGCACGACGGCGGTGCTTGTGAGAGAAAGTGACTGCAAGGCTCAGGCGACAGCGTCGGCAAGGATGCGGACTGGTCGTCGGCGAGTGCGACTCGGGCGGCTCGGTGGAGAGGGGAAAGGCGATGGCTGTGGCGAGAAGAAAAGGAAATCGCGAGAGAAAGGTGCGCGGAGAGGAAGAAGAGAGAAATCGTGGTCGCGAGAAAGGGGAAGGCTCGGCGGCTAACCGCATGAGAGATGGGGAAATAAGAATAGAAAAACCTAGGTTTATAACTTAGGTTATTTTAAACCCATTAAATAATCTAAACAGACTCTTAAAAAGCCTATTTTTCTTATCCCCATAAATATCCCGTATAAGTTCCGTTTAAATCCAGAAAAAATTCCGGAAAAATTTCTAAAATTCCCTAAAAATCCCGAAAAATTTCCAAGATTATTTCTCAAAATATTTGACCTTTAAATTTTGGTATTTTAAATTTCAGTATTTAACATCTATAGAGATAGATCGAAATGGTTGCTTGGTCTTTCGCAGTCTACATATATAGACCGAGTGCAAAAAAGGTTTAGCATGTCGAAATCCAAGAAAGGTTTCCTTCCCATCAAGCATGGGATACACCTTTCAAAGTCTATATGTCTGGGCACAGAAGATGAGAGGATTTGCATGAGTAAGATCCCCTATGCATCTGCAATAGGATCTATCATGTATGTTATGTTATGTATGTGACCCGATGTATTGTATGCTCTGAGTGTCACGAGCAGATACCAGTCTGATCCAGGAATGGATCATTGGGCGGCTGTTAAGACAATCCTTAAGTACTTGAGAAGAACTAAGGATGTATTCCTAATATATGGAGAAGGTGATATTGTAATATGCGGATATACGGATGTCAGCTTCCAGATAGACAATGATGATTCCAGGTCTTAGTCTGGGTACATATTCACCTTAAACGGAGGCGCAATAAGTTGGAAAGGTTCCAAGCAAGACACTATAGCAGATTTTGCCACTGAGGCAAAATACTTTACAGCTTCGGAAGCAGCAAAGGAAGCAATTTAGATCAAAAAGTTCATCTCTGAACTTGGTGTGGTCTCATCAATGATCCAAACATGTGCTTCGATGCTATCATCTGATCAAAGAGATCATTAGTAGGAAGAAAATACAAATCGAGAAGATTCCCACTGAAAGGAACTTAGAGGATCCTATAACTAAAGTCTTACCTCAAAGTAAGTTTGAGGGTAATGTTAGAGCTTATGGTGTTGGATATTGTGGCGATTAACATTAGGCCAAGTGAGAGTTTGTTAGATATATATGAGAGATATCCTAAGGCAATCGCCTTATAGTTGTACCATTTATTTGATAAATAAAGATTCACTATTTGAGTATACATATTTTTATATATTTGATTGGATCTTAAACTCATTTATTGAATGTCCACAATATGATTCACAGCATGAGAGAATTTGTGATTGGATCACAACTAGTGAGTATCTCTATATGTGTAATTGTAATGTATTGAAATTATCCCTAGTCGATTAATTGATGCATTCGGACACTATTAATTATGTTGAGACTAGCACGAGTTATACTCCTTGGTTTATCCAGACAGTTGTTTCTCACTAGTTGAAGATATTGGGATGTCCGGAGTTAATCGTGGATGCTAGTTATCATAACTAGTTCATTGGAGTGACTAGCTGTAAGACTTCATATGATTTTCTGCATATATGGATATGTCAATGAAGTTCTTACTACAACTTAAGTGCGATGTTCCTTCGACTTGCGGTATTCAAGTCATCTTGGTCATGAAGACTTATGCTTTGACATCTTAAGTAAGCATCTCCGAGGAGATGTGGACCCGGGATGATTGGGTATAAGTCGAAGTGGCCGAGGGTATTTGAATAGCCTACAGAGGATTCACCACTCCTTGCGAGGAGATGTATATCCTATGGCCTCTCGTCGGATTGTTACTAAAGTCTTTGGCCAAAGCATTACATGTTTAGATTATGGTACTCTTGGATACATGTGCAATAACTAGAATCCGAAGGACGAGGAAGTAATACTTGGGTTAGGTGTGACATGGTCAACCTAGTGGGGACTGACACAATAGACCATGTCTTAAACCAAGTGGGTATAAGATGAGTGAAGGGAACGGGTCACGACTCACTGTAGTTGCTGAAAGGTTTCAGAAGTTGTTATGGGGTCAACCGTTGATTTTTCGATTAATTGGGGATCATGATATACTACTAGGTGTCACTCATGATCGTTCTATAATTAATGATTAATTATAGACAGCCAACATAAATCGGAAACCTATTTGGTCACACACACTACGAGTGTTATCCGAAAGATTTAAAATGAGTTTGAGAATGAGATTCTCAGATTGAGAGAGACTTGATTTGGTTGGACCAAACATGGAGCGAGCATGAAATTGTTTCAATTGCATCTGAAGCATGAATGGGCCAAGTCTTATGAAGACATGATGAATGAACCAAATCGTTTTGGTTCTAATCCAATGGTGAAAAATAAACCAAAGTGGTTTGGTTTGTTTTAAACGAATGAACCAAAATTGGTTCGGTTCGTTTTAACTTAAAATAGACCAACGATGTTTGGTTTATTTTAACTTAAGTTAATGGAGCGGGTTAACGAGTTTTGGTTGTGAACCAATAACCCTTTGAGAAAAAGTTTTCAAGAAAAGGCTTTAGAGAAAAGGTCTTGAGAAAAAGTCTCTTATTAGATAAGAGATACGTTCTCTATAAATAACGGGATTGAGAGATCACCAGTAGTGGAATCAACTTAGGTTTGTGAAACCCTAGCCGTTTTCTTCTCTCCTCTCCCTCTCTTGTTGCCGCCCAAGCCCTTGTTGTCGCCCAAATTGTTGTGCCGCCGCCCAAGCTTGTTGTGGCCGCCCCTTCTCCTTGCCACCGGCAACCCTCTGGTCATCCTCAGCCGCCGGCTAACAACCCTTGGCCGTCGGTGACTAAGGAGCAACCGACCACTTGTTTGGCCGGCCACTTCCTCCACCAAGCTGCCCTTTTGGACAGCTTGTATCCTTTGCGCCGAGAGCATGGTTTAGCCGCTGTTTGGAACTCCGGCAGCAACCTCCTTGTCGAGGATTGGATCTCCAGCAATCCTCTTTGGTGGAGGATTGAAGTTTCGTCAATTGATTGACGAAAACCGCTTTCGAGAAGTGAGTTCACGAAACTCTTTTTTGTATTCAAATTGGATTCGAATTGTAATCGTCTCTTGGATCACGTCTTCGATACGAGACTAGTATCTCATGTGAAGACAGGGCTCGTAGCTTGTTGAAGCTATCCCGACGATATTTAGCGTGGATACGGATAGAGGCGAAACTTATGAGGATCGCTAAAGTTGATGTCATTTCCTCTTCACATAATCCGTTAGATATACCTAGAGTAGTTTTTCTTTTATTACAAAATTTGAAATAATGATTATATCTACACTTGTTGTATCCTGCATGCGTGTGTTGTGTGTATTGTAATAAATTAATTTATTACTTATTTTTGCTTCCGCTGTGTATATGTTTACGAATGTGTTCGAATACACACTCATGTTGGTGTCGGAGAAACCCAACACCATGTATGCAGAAGTTTAAGGCCTAACGAAAAAGAGTCGAGAGTAAGAGAAGTTGGGGGTCTAAAAGTTGAGAGTCCCCGATTCGGGAACTCGAGAGTCAAGAACTTGGGAGGCAGGAGTTCATGAAGTCGAAAGATCCAAAAATCGAGAACTCACGAGTCAGAAGTTGAAGGAGGCCATCATGGGACCACAAAGAAGATTCCTCACGATAGTCGTTACATCTGGTCTCCTAGTTATCCCTCTAAATGATAATCCGACGACACGTGGCAAAACAGATGGAGATTTCCTATAACGATTGTCTCCTAACAACCAGTCATAAAGCATTACCAATGGAGGATGGGGAGAGGAGATTGAGTTTCTATATATTTAAAAATTAAATAGAAAGGTAAGATGTTTATTTTTTAAAAAAAAATTGGAACTGTAAATCTAGCGCCCCTCACCCACTGACCTGTCCCACAATCATTGAGGGAGGTAAATTGTGGAGGACCTTTGGCCTTGACGCGATTAGTCAAGACAGAGAAGAACCATCTGACATCAGGGACCTCTTCTAGAATTGATCCGTATTAATTTTATAAATATCGTTCTATCTCAACCAATATGTCATCCCGTGGAGACGAAGGTAAAAGGTTCATGATCAAAGTTTTTTTTTCCACGGTTTTTCATAATTGCAAAGGATATTTGGTCAAAAAGGAACTAAAATGTGACAAAGGGAGAATACCAGATGTGCTTAACGGATCGATTCGATTCAGAATCGAGTCGGAATTAATCCATTAAATTCGTAATCGAAATCGATTCAAATGAACCGGTTTTAGAACCGAATCGGAACCGTTCCGATTCCGATTCGATTCTAATCGATTCGAAACCGTTTCGGAACTAGTTTGGAATTGATTTTGATTTCGATTTGAATCTGGTTCCAGTTGCTAATTTAAAGATGGAAACTCTTAGCAATTGATATGTTTACCAGATTATTTTGTGATGGAAAAAAAGAATAGAATCATCGATATGATAGTTAAATTTGAAAGTTCAAGTTCGAGGAAGATGATCCGAAACTGTTTCGAAATCGATTCGGAATCGATCCGGATTGAATTGGTTTCAAAGTCAAAACTTTGGAACAAGAATCAATTCCAATCGATTCCAATATCAATGGATCTAGAATCGATTAGAATTGAATCAGAATCGAAGAACCAATTAGAATTTTATTTTCATGCCTAGAGGATACGAAGTAGATGAACATTAATTTATTTTCATTCTTTGATATGGGAAAATATTGATCCCATGATTGGAGGAAGAGCTTGTCGGTTGCAACGTCTTCGGCACAACCCTCGTGCCACACGTGGCACGACCTTTGGCGGCGCTTCCGCACATGTCGCACGCTGGCGTGCAGAGGCGGGGTTCTGCCTGTGTGGAACCCTGCAGGCGATCCCACCGGAGACAAGGGAAATGTGCTAGAAAATAAATTAGGGGTATTTGGTTCATAAAGAATTTTTTATTTTTTATTTTCATTCTTTTTTTTTAGTAAATAAAAAATATTTTTTTTAATTTTTTAGAAAATACTCTTTTATTTTTTGAAAAACGAAAATAAAAACAGAAAATTATTATTTCTCGTTTTCTAATTTTCCAGAAAACGTTCTTTTATTTTCTGGAAAATAAAGATGGAAAACATGAACCAAATACGTTTACTCATTTTTACAGAAAATGAAAATGAAAAATGGAGAAGAAAATACCTATCAAATACCCCTTATATTTTATAGATTTTCGATCGATGAATTTACAGCTCGATTTATTTTTATCTTTAAATTCTTGATTATATTTTCATCCGTAATTTACTAAATCACGCACTCAGTTTCCTAAATATCAAATCGCACACTCTATTTTCTTTATATATATCAAATCATAAATTAGTTTTTCCAAATAACCACGGAAAACTAGTTACGAAATTATAGCCAAATTGAATAACCGTTCAAACAGGCAAAAGGCAAAGATCAAATGGTTTTAAAAAAAATTAATGGGTTGGAACCGCGAGCATAAAGACCTGTAGTGAGTAGGCCATGTATGCAAAAGTTTAAGGTCTGACGAGAAAGAGCCGAGAGTAAGATAAGTTGGGGGTTAAAGGTTGAGAGTCCCGAGTCGGGAACTCGAGAATCGAGAACTCAGGAGGCGAGAATTCATAAAGTCTTAATCTTCAAAAATCAAGAACTCACGAGTCAGAAGTTGAAGGAGGGCATCATGGGACCACAAAGAAGATTCCTCACGATAGTCGTTACATATGGTCTCCTAGTAATCCTATGACACATGGCAAAACAGATGGAGATTTCCTACAACGATTGTCTCCTAACAGCTAGTCATAAAACATTACCAGTGGAGGATAGGAAGAGGAGATCGAGTTCCTATATAAAAGGCCAATGGAGTTAGAGCATTGATGGTCATCTGATTTGTAATGAGTTTGATAGAATTATTGTTGCGGATGCAAAAACATGCACAGTCTCTTCCGACGACTCGACGAAAGGCTCTAAAAAGCGACCAAATCACAAAAGGAATTCAATCTATGTTAATTTGAGATCGCAAGAACTAAATTCAATATTGAAATAATCTAATTGCACATAAATCATTGCAAGAGAATTATTTTAATGGACCAAATGATATACTCGCCAAGTAAAATAGAGATTAAACATACGACCTCCTTTTAAAAAAGTTGACACACCAAACATTTCATGTATCAGTTAGACGAGCAAAGAGAAAATCCGTGGCACATCGCGCTGTACATGAGATGCCTTATAAGGCCGTTCTCGGATTGACACTCCGGTTCCATAACGCTGACCAACACCCGAGTCGAACTTCTGCATCACTGCGATTGTTCAAATAGTCATAACTGAAATTATTGAAATTCATCAATTTAATAATCTTTATCAATTTATTTTATAATCATGGAGAATAATTCAAATTATTCACGACTAAATAGAATAGAGGGAGATAATTAATTACCTTTGGTCGTCGATGTCATTTTCGACTTTACAAACAGACCTGCGGCTTTGCCCCCGTGAGGCGAGGCTTCTCGTCAAGGAGGCCGGCACGTAAAGCTTCAGAATCACACCGTCGGCGCCGTAGCTGCGGGACCCACTTCGCTTCTTCTCCTCCTCCTTCTTCGCCCTCGACCGGCCTCGTTCGGAGGGCGCGCTGGCGACCTCCGCAGCACCGGTAGAGTCAGGACCGGCCGGTCCTAATTTCTCGGCGAGATCGGTCAGAGACACCTCGAGCTCGTGCTCGCGGGGGACACCGCGCAAGAGCCCGAGGAGTTCTTCTCTGCTCTTGGCGATCTCTGTGCCGGAAAACCAAGCCTTCCAGGGGGCTGCTTTTGCACGTCGCTTGAGCATGGCTCGATCGATATATCAGAAGAGATGCATGCGATCCGCTTTAGCGGAGGGATTGATGATGCAGATACTGAGGAGGTCTGTCAAACATCGCCATTGTTTGCTGCATATATCTTTAGTTGGTGAAAACTAGGATTTTTTTGTTGTTTATGGAGCACAATTCAATTTCAGTACATGTCCTTGATATTAGATTTCATTCAATACATTTTAAATTGCAGACTAACTTTTCGCCACTTGCTTGAAACTAAAATTTTTCATTAAGGCAACGAAAGAGAAAGATGAAGATGATATATTATTAATTAGGTAACAGTCTACGTCGTAAAAAGAGGGTTCACATCGATGATATCAGAAGAAAAATATGACAAAAGTTTAAGCAATAGATTTCACAATATTAAAAGTGCAAATCTTAGTTTTATGGCCTTTCCAATATTAAAATAAAATTCTCTCTTGATAAAAAATATCTATTAGCCAATAGCATCCTATTGTGTCTCTTAAGCTCTAAACTGCTCCACTAATACAAAATTCTTATCGTCGTGACTTTTCACTTGCCCCACCATTAAATTCTAAGAGTTTATCTGACATTAATCACCCCCATTGTAATTGGGAGAACTCAACCTTTAAATTCTAAGAGTTTATTTGACATTAGCCTACTTAGGTTCAACACTCGTTACAATTAGCTTAGTGATGCAGTCGCTTTTTTAATACCTCCCGCCGAGTTTTCGAAAGAAGTGGAGTTCTTATAGTCCTAGTACTAAATCTAAACTTGTCTAGGTTAACACGCGTCAGATGACCACTGACACTTCTCGACGATGATCCTCCGAATATACTTAAGTCAAACAGGTGAAAGATCGATAAGAAAAGATGTAAGTATGAAAAGATAGCTCCCAGATAAAAGAGAATTGTGTGTGTGAGAGAGAGAGTTTTTTTTTATCTTAACATGTCTTTTTATAGCATCTTCGAAGTTCTTCGAACACCTAGGCGATTCGTCAATAACGTCGCCGACTAAGTGGTTAGGGGACAATCTTTGCAAGGAATCCCTTCGTATCATATCACGTATGTCGTAGTTATCATTAGAAGAGGTCGTCAGGGGACAAACCATGCATCATCACGCCAAGAAGGAATCTTCTCGGTGGTCCTCGCCTCGCTATCTTCTCGACTAGGAGTATTATTGTCTTCTTAAGCTCTCAAGTCGCCTTGCTCCTCGGCTTGGCATGGCCCTGCCTACTCCTTAGTCACCTTGCTTCCAATTCGACTCCCTTCTGTTTTCTACTCTTCTCAAGTTGCCTAGCTTTGGGCTTACATCTGTCTTATTCTCTTTTCGAGTCATTCTGCTTCTGACTTGGCTCCCTCCTGTCTTCTACTTTTTTCGAGTCGTCTAGCTCATGACTCAGCTTACTTTTGTCCTTTACTCTTTCTGAGTCATCCTACTCCCGACTCGATTCGTTTTTGTCTTCTATTCTTCCTGAACCGTCCAGTTTCCGACTCGATTTACTTCTGTCTTCTACTCTTCTGAGTCATTCTGCTCCCGATTCGACTTTCTTCTATGATCTAAATGCGGGATCCTATCCATATCTTTGAATATCCCTAGGGTCCATAGACTAATTAAGTTATATCCGCATATATCACTTCATTTTAAATCAAATTAAATTCAATATTCACACTATGTCTTCTTAGCGTCAAATTAAATAATCAATTTTTTGTTATCTTCTCTTTGGGTATAGGTTTGCATTTTTCTCATGTTTTCTACAAGAACATGCCATCAATTGATTAAAAATTATTAATTTCCATTCGACAACTCGAGGATCCAATCAATTTGAGATAACTTTTCTAGTTAGTACGTGGTTGCTACAATATAATCCTTTTATTAATTGACTGTATCAATTCCCTTTCACTTAGTATTTACATACCACTTAATTGTATGCAAAGGTTAATTAGGACTTGATCCAGCCAACAAAATGACTTCAAAGGTTATTTGGAGTGTAAATAATTCTCCTTCATTTTCTTCTTTTTTTTCTTCCCTTCTCGATTAATGAATCTCTTCTCATCCCATCCAAATAGAGCCTCAACTCTCAATATATATATATATATATCAATGGCGCGATTATTGACAGACACAATTCGATCAGATTTCGATCATAATTTGACCACGATTTGATTGGACAGACGACGAGGATGACCCTAACAGATTCAGGGGTTGGGCTATAGTGCCCATCTCTTTGACAATACACGCAGGTGCTCCGAAGACATGCACAGGAAACACTGTGCATTCATCATTACTATACAATCTCATAGATCAGACATCTCACAATGCATCACACTTGAGGCACACATATATAGAAATATTATCATACATAATAGGATTGAACTATAGTGCGCAAACTATTGGACGGTGGATAATGAAGATGCTCACGGATGAGTTGTGTTGCACACTCATGCGCACGCACATTCACAATGCCTTCTTCTCATGCGAGGAAGTGCTCGACATCGCCGGAACCCAGTCGGAATCAAAATCTAGTCGAACCATGCACGAAATCCAACCTGATCACAAACACCATCGACCACGATGTTGCGGTCACAATTAGACCAAATGTCGATCGCAATCTGGCCCGATCGCAACTGCTACATTGCAGTCACTATCGGATTAGATTCTAGCTACGATTCAGTCGAAATCTGAGTGTGATCAGATGGTACATGCTTCCGGCTGCTCGAGTTTAGGTGGTGGCTATAGTGCGGATTCGATCTTGGGATCATCGACGACGAGGAGCACAACGAAGAATGGTACTGTGCATTGCCAGTTTTGCACGAGGAGTTGCTCACCATATCAAAACTCATATAGATTTGATATGGTGCAAACTGTTTGCTACACACCCATGAGCACAAACAGTAATTGGATGCATAATGCCTTCTTCTCGCGCGAGGAAGTACTCGACGTTGTGTGAATCCTACCAGATTCCAACTGCCATTTGGTCGGAATCTGATTGCGATCTGACCGGAATAGAAATCCGATCAAATTGCAGTCGGAACCTGACCTAATTACGGACGCCATTGATCACAATATTGTAATTGTAATTGAATCGAATTCTGATTGGATTACGATCGAATTTTGACCATATTAGGGTCGAATTTTGATCCGATCATGGTCAAATTTTGGCATGATCGTGACCTCTACATTGTGGTCGTTGACAGCCGCAATCGAACCGGATTCTGATCGCTATCCGATTGAAATTCGATCGTGATCAAACGATGCAAAATCTCATTCTGATTCAAACAGTGGCTATAGTGCAGATTCGATTTTGAAATCATCGACAATGAAAAACAGTACTATACATTCTCAATTACACATAGATGGGCACGAGGAGTTACCATATCAAAACTCTATTAAATTTTAAAACACAGAAGAGTATTTATGTGAATTTTCAGTAACGTGGGTCATTTGGGTCTCCAACTATAACAGTTTGCTCTTTTTTCGCAAAAGGTTGAACTTTGTTAACCTAGCGGCCCCATGGGTCTGTTTCATGATTATTGTGAGAGAGGTAAATCACGGAGGATCCTATGAGCCTTGACGTGGTGGCCAAGACACATGAGGGACATCTGAATCCAAAAAAGAGTTTTAAATCTCATTCAAAATCAACCTTTATCTTATCTGTTGCCTGTCGAGACGAGGATGGTGAGGTATCCCGATGGCAAAGACGACAAGGATTGACAAATTGGACGAACGGGGCTCGGCGGTGGGTCGAGTCGAATGAGATGGGTTGAGCCGAATCGAGAGTCATGTAAGATAGAAAGTGGTTAAGGGTGCCGAGATGAATCTCAGCAAGGCCCCTCTGACGCTCAAGGCAGAGATTAGCAGGAAGATGGTGAAGAGAATGGACAAGTGGAGTAGAGAATGCACGAACCTCTTTTCTCCTCCTTTGGGGAGGCTATATATAGAAGAGAAATTCTCCTGCCAAGTGGTACCGTCGGTAGGGGCGGTATGACTTCATGATATGTGTATGCCTGCTCCAAGAAGTAATAGGGGTCATTACCCTCATAAATGCTGCAGGCGTATGGACCGTAATTAATACACGACGTGTGGTTGATAGGAGATAACTCCTCATTAATGCGATAGACATTCCTCTGAAATCCAGTATGGACATCTATTTCTTGGTTGGAGAGAGATGCTGACAAGGACTTCCTGGTGGCCCCCTGAGCAGGAAGCATCCGCCACATCCTCTGACTAAATAAGATAAATTGTGCTTTGAGAAGCCAAACATCTGAGATAATATGACTTGGTCGAGATATGAGATGACCAAGATGAGACGCGGGACGTCTAGCATAATAGATAATCGGGTCGAGACGCGGAGCATCTGGCGTAATAGATGATCGGGCCGAGACGCGGGGCGTCTGGCGTAATAGATGACCGGGCCAAGATGCGGGGCGTCTAGCATAATAGATAACTAGGTTGAGACGCGAGGCGCCTGGCATAATAGATGACCGGGCCGAGATGCGGGGCGTCTGGCATAATAGATAATCAGGCCGAGACGCGGGACGTCTAGCATAATAGATGATGTGGTGAGGATAGTTATGCGCCTAGTCATAGGTTAGTTTTTCTCAGTATCACAAGCATTTCCTCTCAAGTCTAGTCAAAGGAGAGGCATAGCTTGACTGACTAGACTGATCTTATTGCGTTATGAATTTTCTCTCTCGTCTTTAATGAGGCATGGGAGGTGACACCTACTATGTGTTCCTCGGGAACAGAGAAGATCTCGCTTTCTCGCTTTTGGAGATGACCCATTAAGGTTCATTAATGTGGGGATATTGTCATGATTGTCTTGCTTCCCTAAAGTTTTCCTTACTGCGCCACATGGCCACTGGATCCGAGGAAAGGCACTCGAGAGACGAAGCGGCGCTATGCGTCTATAAGTATCCTTTGAAACCTAAGTTTCATTATCTCATGCGCGACGTCCTCAGCTTCTTCTTCCCCAACGGTTCCACTTTCCTTTCTCCCTCTCCGGCGAGCTTTCAGTTCCTATAAGTGCCTTTTCTTTGCCCTTTCTCTTTTTTCCCGATGGCTGAGACCACCAATATGTAGTTTCATCATACTCGCAGCACCATCATTGTTGATGTGCGCCGCGAGATTAGGGAAGCTTTCCAGATCCCTTCTTCCTTTAGGCTTAGGGCACCCTAATGAGATCAGCGCCCTCATGAACCGCCTCCCGGCTTCTCCGCCATCTACCATGACCAACTGGCAGCTAGTCTCCGATTCTCTCTTCATCCCTTCTTTACCGAGCTATCTAACGACCTCCTCATCCCCTTACACCAATTAGCCCCCAACGCCTTTAGCATTATCAATGGCTTCATCATAGTTTTCCTCTTTTATCACCTTCCTCTTTCGGCTGTTGTTTTCTATTCTTGTTTCATTCCGAAGAAGAAAGAAGCAGTTGTCTTCTTCTTCTCGGCTCGGCAAGAGATAAAATTCTTGTCGAATCTCATCACCTCTCATAAGTACTAGAAACCCCGGTACTTATTTGTGAAACCCGACTCTCCTTTCCTTTAGCCTACCAGATGGCAGCTCAAGCTACCGCCGACTCCTTCCATTCGCAGCTTTAGGAAGTTCTCCACCTACCGAGAGATAGCCGAAGTCCTTAACTGTAGGGGATCCTTGGAAGCTAGAGGGGGTGAATAGCGACGTGCTCGTACGATGGAATTCGTTCGCGTTTGTTTGTCTACAATCTTGTTAGTATGCAGCTATCACGTCCCGAGAGTATGCCGTATCGAAAATCAAACGGACGACATCTCCTCATGCGTGACATAAATATAACAACTACAAATGAAATAGAAAGACATACCCACAAATAAATATACTAAAATATTGTGTACACCACCTGACAAGTCTACAATACTAAACTATAAATAAAACATCGACACAAAACAAGTCCACGATATAAAGACATGTCCATAATAGAAAATAAGTCCATAACATAATCAAAATCCATAACATAGACAAAAAACCTCGGGATACTCGGAAAAGCGGAGATGGGATGGGTCGCCGGCGCAACTCCAAGCCGTCACGAAGACTTCAACCTGTTACCTGGGCGACAGAAAAACCCAGGGTCCGTGGTAGTGAGTAAAACTCAGCAGGTAATAGAAAAACATGTATATATTAATATCACATGTATTTCGATGGAAAAATCTACAGGTATTACTAGCATGATAACATATCCATGTATATACCTTCTAACCAAAAGCCAATATGAAATGCAGACATACCTGAACGTCTACTATGCTACACCTATCCAACCTGAGCACATATCCACAACATAAGGTATAAAGAATAGTACTAACTCATACTACATCCTGATATGGGTCGAGGGTATCACAGTGAATAACCAACAAGTATACAAGTACCGACCTACTACCATACAGAAAATGCAATAGCATATATGAATATGTACAAACAAATGCAACAAGCATGGTACATACAAATGCAGCATCACAATAAGCATATATATATATAGACTACATCTATATATGTATGTTAATCACAATCATCCATATATATATATATACATGCATATATGTATATATATTGTAATATGTAAAAATGTCATAAGTCGGCAATGCAGCATGCATGGTCATGTCGGCTCACCCTAAAGCTATCACCACCCCAGTGTGGCCTCGGTGGCTCGAGCATGACAACTGTCCCAACTCAACACCAACCACTACTCCCGAGTGGTCGAGTGGGCAGTATGATCGAGTAGCATATAAGCATAAAGAGCAAGCTACACGATGGGGGTCCCTGCTGTTGGCCACTTCGACAGTCACTACCCATGAGTGGTCGAGTGACACACACGCAGGACTACGACACGCAAATCCAACTACCACTGTCTATAGTGGTAGAGTGCAGCACCACAATGCTCTGCCCTCACACCGGTTACTCCTCCTATGGGTAACCGTGGAGGCAGGATGACTGGCGACACTCTCAACCACAAGGGAGACCTCGTCGCCAGCGTGCATGCAAATGACATGAATGCAATGTCTCACATACAGACATCCACCATAGACTCTCTATTCTACATAGAGTCATACTAACCAGATCAACGCACTCTCTATCCTGTAGAGAGTCGTACTCCAACTAATTATATCAGGCTAGGACCACCGGTCCGTAGCGACACACTAAATATCATTCACCTGACCATTTACATAATACATGGTTGGTAGTAAACATGCAACCTAAGGGTACTAGAGCTAACCCTAGGTTCAAGACATTATCTATATACGGATGACCTTTTTCCCCAATTTACAATCAGGTTGTCATCCGGACTTTACTACTTGCACTTAACTTAAACAAATTCTAAGTTACTTACATCACCTATATATATAACTCCTAATCATGGTAAAATAAACATGATAGCAGTAATGGAGTTAATAGCCAAAGGTAAAGTATCAAGCGCAAGATAAATAAGAACAGAGTCAAGGTAACATGATCATATAAGATGATCATGTATCTAAATATGTATGCATTAAACTACCTGACCAGGGTAGAAATTATCCACCTGCTGTAATGCTCGTAATAATGAAGTCCTCATGGTCGCGGACCTATCTCGTATCCACGTCCTACAAATATCGTCAATTATATTTTAGTACAAGCAGACTACAAAATACGAATTAATTACTATATCATTCTTATAGTCGCATCCTTTTTATCGAATACGATTTAGGAGAAATCCCCCAAACTATCCAAGGTTGATTCACTATAACTAACCTTCACATTAGACCCTCAATCACATCATAAGTCACCTTATTTCCTAAATTCAATTACCCAATCATATATCTGATAATTCCCAGCCAACACCATACATTACCCTATCCTTTAGTTAACGTATCAGCTAACCACGAAACCCCAAGGCTTTGCAATGAATAAACAAAACAATCCTTATGCCACCACTTTATCTCACTGCCCTTACATCCATTTACAGCCAAAACACTTACACCTTCCACAGTTAACTAGATAAATCAAGGGAAACCTTGAACAATACCCAAACATCAAAGCTGCCCTGTTCAACTGCTCGAGACCACTGCCTAAACCCAAACAACCATCATCACCGAATGAAATTTACTGAACAAAAGGGAGGGAATTTGTGCTCACCAACAATTGGAGTCTCCACCGGCAGCAACACTCCTTGATACTCTGTTCACCCGACAAACACAGCCACTGCCCACAAACGGATCGAGCTCAAATGAAAGGAAACCACAGCAGCATCTTACTCTCGTTCAAGGTAAGGAAAAATCCATGCCTTACCTTGCTGTTGTATTTTCCACCAGCAGCTCAAACCCCAAAACCGGTAGCTAACTCCCAGAATCTGGCAGTCCTATTCTCCGGCACCACCGGTGCTCTTGATTCTCTGCCCAAATCGCTAGGTCAAGCTCAGGGAAAGAAAACCACTGCAGGAGTTCATCCACAAACGGATCCCCTTTGAGATCGAGGGAAAAGCAAGGAACAGACAGCCCTTACCTCGCTCCGGCGATGAACAGACAGCAGTGATCAGAAATCGCCCAACCGTCTACCGTCGGGAAGTAGCCAAATCGAAGCTTCCAGCCCGTTCCTGTCCTCCCGGTTCCAGCCCATCCGGGGGGTCGTCCAAGCCAACAGCCGTCTCCTGCCACGAGGAAGAAGACCGACGCTCGCAGAGAGGGAACAACCTGGCGTCGGAGAGGTCGCGAGCGGAGAAAAGGGGGATCGCGCCGAGGAGGGGTCGCGAGATGCGATCTGCGAGGAAGAAAGGAAAAGTTCGCTGAGGAAGAGAGGGACCATCGGCGATGAGGAGGTGAGGAAATGCGTCGGGTAAAGAAGGCTCGCTGCTGGGGGAAAAATGCACGGGAGTAAATAACAATCGGCGATCGGTGAAACGGAAGAGGAAATGTTGCGGCTTGCGTTACGAAGGGGGAACGGATCAGGTTGATTTTGTTTAACGAGTTGGATTTGGGAAGCTTAACGGGTTACATTTCAGACCCGTTAAGCCTCTTAATTCTCTCTAAACAAAGAGGGTCTTAGAAATCTCCTTTTTAGTCCAGAAAAATTTCTAAAAATTCTTGGAAAATTTCATAGATTATTCTCCTAATTACCCAATGTTTATTTTATTTTATTTTATTTTATTTTTTTTTTCTGTGGTATTTTACAACAGCGGAATATACAATAAAATACAACAAGAACAAACACAACACGAATACACAAGAATATTTAACGTGGTTCGGAACCGAACGGTTCCTACTCCACGGATCGAGCTCTAGCAACGCCAATGCAATCACTAATCACAAATACTCCTTCTTGACACAATTCGGAGGCCGAGAAACCTCGTACAAATGTTCTTCCTAGTGATACTTGAGGTTTTAACTCAAGTATGGTTCCCCCATACTTGTTAGACCACCCTTAGCCTAGACCTAAGCCTTCTAGTCACCTCCATCAGCCTCACGCCTCTCGGATCCCTCCAAGTCATTCATGACTTGTTCATCCATTGCGCTAGCCTTCAGGTGCTTCTATCGGCTATGTCATGCTAACGGTGTCTACACTGCCAAGGTACATTGTACTTACGCCGCTAAGATTCCGCTTGGACTTTACGCCGTCAACCATTGGACTTATGCTGCCAAGACTCCCGCTTGGACTTTACGCCGTCAATATCAAACCCCTTGGACTTCTCAAGTGCCAAGACTCAAGATTGGACTTTCCCTTGCCAACCCATGTTGGACTTTCCATTGCCAAGACTCATGCTTGGACTTTCCTTGCCAACCCATGTTGGACTTTCCATTGCCAAGACCCATGCTTGGACTTTCCCAAATGCCAAGTGTCTCACTTGGACTTTTCATGCCAAGTACCCAAGACTTGGACTTTCCCATGATAATTACATTGTCATATATTTTTGTCGAACATCAAAACATATCTCGAGTCAAACTCGAGTCATGGTCAATCGTGACCTGGGCCGATTGCACCAACAATCTCCCCCTTTTTGATGTTTGACAAAAACCAAACAAACCATTGAGTTAGACCATCTAACTCAAACCAAACATCCCCATCAATTTTTCCAATTGATGTCATTCGCCCAATAAATTCTCCCCCTTTTTGACTAATATAAAAAAGGTTTTCTCCAAGGAGATCAATGTCTCATGTTCCAATGAGATCTTACAATCTCCCCCTTGGTTCAAAAATACTTATGATGCTTATCATCTTCCTAGTGATAAGTCTCATATCACTCAAGAGAGACAATCCTATTCACTCTCCCAATTTCCAAATTGGGTATCTCAAAACCCATTTTCCCCCTCTTGAGGAAAAATACTATCTATCATCCCATGATGGATACCTCCCCCTAAAGGCTTGCTCCCCCTTGACCATTGCACCAACAATGTCCTTGGGAAGTCCCTAAGCCAATAGGAACTCTAAACCATCAAAAATAAGGTTAAAAGTTTCAAACATGAACTCTCCACACCTTAAATTTGATACATTATCCTAACACCTCTCCTAATCCATATCCAATGGATTTTCACCCTTCATAATGCTTCCCAAAGCATATCCTAGGGTTAGAAGTGGTTAGTGACCTTAACCGTAGCTGAACACGAGCTAAACAAACCTTGTTTTCCCGAAATCAGCATTGACAGTCGACTCTCTCAATCGATCTAATTGCCACCCTCATCGATCATCGCACCAAGGGCAATGATCGATAATCAAAATATCAGAATTTTAATTATCAGAAACAAAATTCAAAAAATCATAAGTAATTCTACGTATATCGAAAAATCGTGAAAATTTATATGTATATTACTTATAGTCAATACAATGGGTGAAAAATGATAGAAAAATATTTTACCCATAAAATACTGAAATTAATATAAAATTCGAAAGTGAATAAAAACTTCAAAGTTTTAGCTCACTTTGTATCAATCTCATCAATGGTGATTGCTATCAAAAGATAGACTTCACCAAGATTTTTCAAAAAGATTTTAAAATGTTTTTAAAACCTTATTTTGGATCATATTCCTTGGGCTCAATGTACATGACTTGTACACAAGTTTTCCCAATGATCCACTATTGAAATTAGATGAGTTTTAGTTCATCTAGATGCAAAAACTATGCACCTTGAACTTAACTCATATCCTAGCATCTCACATGTATCTAGGGTGTATAAATACACACACAAGTCAATGTGATGTGAGATGTGTGTTTTGTTCTCCTAATCTAGGGTTTCATGCATTTTCTAAGGCAACTCTACTTGATTCCCTTATAAATGGGACTCCAAGTCATGCCAAAGTCCTTAAATCAATTTTAATCAATTTAAATGCATGAAATGATCATGGCATAATGATAGCATAAGTAAATCATGACCAATGATCATGATGTCATGACATATGATACAATTTAAGCATACATGACATTTAACCTAACCCTAAGCATGATCATGACATTTTAAATGATTAAAAATAAGTATGATGTCATGACATGTTATATGACAAACAAAGCATGACAAATAAAATATATAGGTATAATAATACCTAAATTTTAATATTAATTGCCATTTGATATAATTAAATATATTTTGCCATATTATCACTTTTCTCTCTAGTGTGCCAAAAATCCAAAATGACATACTATGACCTCTAATCCTAAATTATGTCAATTTAATTGATTTTTCATGATTCCAAAGATGTATTGGCACATCCTAAAATCTCTTAGGATCATAAGATCAAATCTATTTCCAAGGTTTCCATAACCTTGAAAATAACCTAAAGTGTCACCTTTACCATGGTTAAGTTAACTACCCTTCCATTTAAAGTTGGCACACCCTAACCCCATCTAGCGTGAATCAATCACGCTCTTAGGAACCCAAAACCTATTTGAGCTCCTAGGGTTAATTAGGTATTCCTTAGGGATAATCTCCCTAGATACCTTCCTAATGACCCTCCTAGGCTTGTTAGCCTTGGTCATTGTGGTCTTACCTAGGTTGACTCTAGGGGTAACTCCCCTTGCAACCTTCTTAGTGACCACCCTAGGTTTCCTTGAAACTCTAGCCACTAGGCACATACCTTGGTCAACTCTAGGGATGACTTTCCTATTGACCTTGGTCTTCCTAGACCTAGTTTGTGTTCCATAATCAAATGAAATACTATGATAAGTCACCTTAAGCTTAGGTTTGTGACTCAAATCTTGCTTGCCCTTGGTTGACTTTTGTCTTTTAGGTCCTAGGTGTTGACTTTGAGATCTAGACCCTTGACTTTGACCATTTGACCCTATAACTTGATTTTGCATAATCCTAAGGGTCTTTTCAAGTTTTTCAAGCCTTGATCTCAAGGCTTGGTTCTCTAATTCTAATTGCCCAATTTTAGAATTTTGATTTGGTCTTTGGGCATGGGACTTCCTAGGCATATGTCTAGTCCATTTAGGGTTGAGATCTAAGTGCTCTCCTATTTTCCTAATAGACTCCCTAGGTAAAACTTTTCTAGGGACATTAGTCTCAAATTTCTCCTTCTTTGAGATATTAACATTTTTGGCACCTAAACAAATATATCTATTATTTCTAGCATGTTTTGCATGTGCAATAGCAAGATTGTTGACATTATTCCTAGCATGTTTTTTATCCCTAGAAATTGAAGGTGCATTAATAAATTTTACCTTAGGATTTGCCTTAGAGGCTCCCCCTACTTGTGAAGCTCCCCTTTGAGTCTTCTTCTCCCCCTTTGGGCATTGATTCTGGTAGTGTCTCGGTTGCTGACATTTGAAGCAAATGACTTGCTCCTTGCTTTTGATAGTTGGGGGACCGACATCTTTGACCTTTGGAGCCGGTGGAGCCTTCTTGACTTTCTTTGGGCACTTACTCTTATAATACCCAAATTCCCTACACTCAAAACACATAATATTATTTTTATTTTGAATCACGGTGTTTGAGTTACCTAGGGTAGTTGTGGTGGTCGAAGTGGATTCTTCATTCCTCCTGGAGGTTGAGGTTTCTTCTTGATTTTGCTCCGATGATCTAATCTCCTCCTCCTCAATCCTAGAGGTGGAGGCTTCTTCCACTTTTTCTACCTCTTCTACCTTGGATGTTGATGGTCTCTCAATCTCCAAGTCCTCACTTCCTTGTGAGGAAGATGTGCTTGCCTCTTCGGTCCCTTCCTCTTGGACCGGTGATGGACCTTCATGGAGCTTGGCCAAATCGCTCCAAAGCTCTTTGGCATTCATGCACTCACCTAGGCTACACAAGAAGTCATTAGGAATTAAATCAAAAATGAATTTGATTACCTTCTTGTTTTTCTCGAATCTTTGGGTTGATCTTCACTCCATTTCTTCTTCTTGAGGATACTCAAATCCTTCCATTAATATGGACCACTCCTCAAGGTCTCTCATCATCAAAAAATTTTCAATTCTCGTCTTCCAAGAATTGAAGCCTTCTCGTCCATAGAAAGCATAGGGAATTGGGGTGTTGATATCCCATCCCAATTGTTCTTCCATCTTCACCCTCTAGCGTGCTCTCACGACGGTCAAACCTTGAAGAGCCCCGGGCTCTGATACCACTTGTAGGGGATCCTTGGCAGCTAGAGGGGGGGGTGAATAGCTACGTGCTCGTATGATAGAATTCGTTCACGTTTGCTTGTCTACAATCTTGTTAGTACGCAACGGAATATACAATAAAATACAACAAGAACAAACACAACACAAATACACAAGAATATTTAATGTGGTTCAGAACCGAACGACTCCTACTCCATGGATCGAGCTCTAACGAGCTCTAGCGACGCCAATGCAATCACTAATCACAAATACTCCTTTTCGACACAAGTCGGAGGCGGAGAAACCTCGTACAAATGTTCTTACAACAATAAGAAATAGATACAAGCAATTACAATAACAAAATACAATGCAAGTAAAGAAAAATACTTTACAATTGTTCTTTTGAATGCTTGATCTTTGGTTGCTTGAATTGCACTTGGATACCCTAATTTGCAGCAGCAAATCGCCCCAAAAGCCCTCAAGAAACGTTGGCTTTTTCCTCCTTCATGAGCTCCATTTAAAGCTTCAACCTGTGCTAGAAATCGCCGATCAGTCGACTGCTCGGGACCATCAGTCGACTGATGCCACTGTTGTCATGAGACAACGGCTAGATCCATGCTAGAAAAATCCAACAGATCCATCATCAGTCGACTAATCATGACCATCAGTCGACTATTCAAGCCATCACTCGACTGCTGACCGCAGCGGTCAAGTGAGACTCCATTCTGTGCCCCAAAACCCGAGCATCAGTCGGTGATATCAAGATCGATCAATGAGATTTTAGCCCAAGTATGGTTCCCCCATACTTGCTAGACCACCCTTAGCCTAGACATAAGTCTTCTAGCCACCTCCATCAGCCTCATGCCTCTCGGATCCCTCCAAGTCATCCATGACTTGTTCATCTATTACGCTAGCCTTCAGGTGCTTCCATCGGCTATGTCATGCTAACGGTGTCTACACCTCCAAGGCACATTGGACTTACACCGCCAAGACTCCGCTTGGACTTTATGCCGCCAACCATTGAACTTATGCTGCCAAGACTCCCGCTTGGACTTTACGCCGCCAATATCAAACCCCTTGGACTTCTCATGAAAGGACCTAACCCCGTATGCATATACAAAATCCCTAGTCACACGTAAATATTATCCATTATACACAAGGTCGTAACGCCAGACAACAATCTATTTATTTCCATCCAATTTAGCAGTCTCAACTACACAGCAAACCCTCAAAACCTGAAGAAAAATAAAACATCAAATCATCTCCCCTCAATCTGGAAACCCTGTTCCATAGATGCCCCGGACAATGTGTGTCATGCTCATCATCATCTCCTCAGTTACACCACCTCCGCTTCATGCGTCTCAATCGAGGTGTCATGTTCCCTACCTGAAATTGTTATGTGACATCATGAGTTCACAGCCCAGTAAGTAGATCAATGACAGGGATATAACACAGGGAGGAGAAATTCAGAAGGAAACATATAACTACACAACGGTAAATGTAAACTACTATAGTCCAACATGCATTTTCGGTTACACTTTCTGTAAGTCAATATGAAACATAGCCAATACTTTTAATCAACATATCATTATAACAAGTACAGCGAACCCAATCATGCCTTTACATTCACGCTAATCGCACTAAACATAAACACTCGTGGTACCTCACATTATGCATTTAAAATCTTTGAGCCACAAATATCTTAATTTCTTGTGCAATCACAGGTACCTCTAGGAAGAAACTAAGAAACATATCATCATCTCACAATTTGGTGGCCCTCCGAGCTCAACCCGAGAGTCCAACCCGTCCGGCACCACTAATGCTCATGTACATACTTAGTTAACTAAGAATTTACATCATTTTCTACCATACTATCGCACCACTAATGCTCATGTACATACAGTTAGTTAACTAAGAATTTACATCATTTTCTACCATACTCAGTCACAGAAGGATAACATAGACCATCATGAATAGACGTGTATATATATATAGCATCTAACCTCATACACAGGTAGATGTTAACATAACTTATTCACATAACATCGAAGCATAAGAAGGATCTGATGAACATTTTAGCTAAAGAAAATAAGAACATTAAACATCATTGGTGAACAAATATATATATTTATATATAGCATCTAACCTCATACACAGGTAGATGGTAATTACACATACATACATATAGCATCTAACCTCATACACAGGTAGATGGTAATTACTCATATATATATATATATATATAACATCTAACCTCATACACAGGTAGACGATATTTATCACATATTATAAATCATTTATAGCATTACGAAAAAAAAGAATCTTATAAAGGATTAACTAAACATGCTGGCTGGGAACGCCTATAACAGGAATCATCTACAGACCTAAAGCTCATATACATACTAACTTTTCTATCCAACCTAGCATGCTGATTCATTTCCATCAAACTGTTGGTGCAGGGGCACTAGATAATCGAACCTGTGTTTTGATTATGGCAAAGACACAAAGTTAAGTTTATATTGTTATCTCACGAGCTAAATCAAGTGTGCAGAAAAGTACTAAAGCTGGAGCTGAAGGCTAGCGACACCCGGAGGAAGCCGTGGTGGTCGGGCGACACTTGAGTGAATTCGGAGGGAGCCGAAGGAATCGAGTGGAAGGCCGGAAGCGAGAGCTACTATCGAGGTAAGCTCGTGTGAGTGAGAGATTGTAAGGTCGTGTCCTCTTTACGGGGACGACCGTAGGCGACGATTCGACTAAGACTTCCTGTGGAAGGTCTAGGTCGAGATCGGACGGTTAGAAACCGTCGTATTTATCATTTTCCGAGCTAATCTCTTCTTTGCAGGAAGTGGCCAGCGGTGGATCATTCGGACATTGGGCGATCGTATCGATTGGTGATGAGATGCATCGATCATTCGTCATCGATCGATGAGAGGCATCAGTCGACTGATGGCGACGATTCAACTTTTGCGCTAGGTCAAAACGGATAACGTTTGACGCGGCCACTTCGCGATAAAAATTTGGAAAAATTCATGATCCGTTCCAAAGAAATAGGAGACAAATTCAGAGGCTAAAGTCTATAAAAGGAGGGGAGGATTCATCTCCAAATCACATCAATTATTCATCAAGTGCTCCTACAACGCCAACGCTTCAACACCGTCATAACGCCGACGCGACGCCAAGTTTTGATCTTCTTCGTCGGCAGCAGATTCAAGTAATATTTTTGATATTATATTCTGTATTTTTATCTTCATAACGAGGTGAGGTAGGCTTGTTGCCTCATCCTCGTATATTCGGTTTTTGTAATCGTTGTCTCCTACCTCCAACGAGGAGGAGACGTTTTAGTGCTTTGCCCTCCGTACGCGGTCTAGGACCGATAGGGCCTTGGAGTAGCAACCGCTGGGTTGTGAACCAAGTAAAATAAACGTGTTCATTTATTTTCCGCTGTGCTTACTTTGCGTATCGAACGAACGAAAAAGAAAAGATTTACGATCGCTATTCACCCCCCCTCTAGCGACGCTTCTCGATCCAACACAAACTACCCCTTACCTCTATTAAACATTTATCTGGCTATTAATTGAAGATTTAACCCTCATGTACATTGTTCGGCTCACCCAATTCATTAGGACCCCAACAAGTGTATATCCCGTTATTTTCCCCCTACCGGATGAAACCCTCCATACTAATCCACGCTTAAATTCATCATATACGATCCTAAAATCCTAGACCGATCTCCTTCCCTTCCAATGACACCAATCTATTTATCCCTTCCCTTTCCCTTGTTCCCTTGGTGCCGATCGCACCGAGCTATGGTCAGTCGGCCACCAAAATGGGGCCAAGTAGAGGGGCACGTTGACACGTTCACAACCATCCAGAATTCCCATTATAGCCCAACGATTTAATTCCTAGCCACCTCCCGAGATCTCCCTGCTCCTCACCTCCCTCAAGCCGATGGAAAAACAGCTTTGCTGCTTGCCATTGCTCCATCCAGTCCAAACCTCCGCGATTCCCCCCCCCATGCCCCTGCTAGAACACCAACTGGTAACCCAATCCACCGGCACGGTGGATTCCCCAAAATCACCGAATTCCAAACCTCCCTCACCCATCGAGAACCTCCTTCCTCAGCCCCAAGATTGAAGGCCCTAGTCCCCTTCCCGTGCCTCTCCGTCTGTCACCTCCACCTAGTCGTCGGATAGCCACTCACCGTTCGCCCTAGCTCAACCTATCCCCAACAACACCGGTAACCCACTGCGGACGCCTGTTAGAACCTAAACGGGACATCCCCCTCACCGACGAGCTTCAATCCTTAACATCCCGACTCCAACTTGCCGCGACCGTCCCAACGCGAAGCTGCTGGATTCGCCGCCCTCGACAACCCTAGCCAAAGATTACTCACCGTGAAAAGGAAGAAGGAAGGTCGGAGTAGCTCCGGCAGGTTGGCGTCGACTCCGGCGGCAAGGACTCGGCGTTCGCTTCCTTCGTTCGTCGACGGCGGCTCGCGGGCAGAGTACGGGTTGCGCGAACGAAAAGAAACGGAGAAAAAGAAAAAAAAAGAGAAAAGGAAAATATATATAGGGGTTCGGCCGGTTAATTAGGGTTTAGGGTTTTTCCCCTTTTCGCCTCTCAACGGTGATTATTTAGGGTGTAAATAGACCCCGAAATTTATCCCCCTTTTTCGATGATTTTCGCCCGTGTATTTATTTATTTATTTATTTATTTATTATTGTTATTATTATTATTATTATTATTATTATTATTATATATATATATATATATATATTTTTTTTTTTTTTCGAGACTTGACATCTCAAGTGCCAAGACTCAAGCTTGGACTTTCCCTTGCCAACCCATGTTAGACTTTCCATTGCCAAGACTCATGCTTGGACTTTCCTTGCCAAGACCCATGCTTGGACTTTCCATTGCCAAGACCCATGCTTGGACTTTCCCAAATGCCAAGTGTCCCACTTGGACTTTCCATGCCAAGTACCCAAGACTTGGACTTTCCCATGACAATTACATTGTCATATATTTTTGTCGAACATCAAAACATATCTCGAGTCAAACTCGAGTCCTAGTCAATCGTAACCTAGGCCGATTGCACCAACATTAACGGCCTAAGCTTTGATGTTAACATCTTGTTGGAGGAAGGACTTCTGCATTATTACGATATAAGCCTCATAGAAGCGGAGCTAAGTGGTAGCTTAGGTAAAAGGTCTTTCTTTACTTCATTATTTGTTTTATTTCTAATGGCTAACTTCCTTCCCTCCTTGTTACAGCTGAAGTCATGTTTCGCGCCTCCATCAGCAAAAAGTTGAAGTGGAAGAGGGCGCAAGTGATCCCTCCATTAGATGCTCCTGCTGGGACCCCTAAGGAAGTCGGATCAGATGAACCTCCATCGCCTCGGCCTTTTATTGTAGCCGAGGTGGTAAGTTCCGAGGATTCAGAGGAGAAGCGTAAGAGGGGTCGTGTTGTGATGTCCTCTTCAGAAGAGAGTCCTTCCCACTCTCTCCCCAACTAAAGCCTCCATGACTCGGCTAGGCCGAGTGGTGAAGGGCCTAGTGGCGCGAGTCCTGACAGGCAGGAGCCCCCCGTGGAGGAGTATCCGAGGGCTCCTACTCCTCCAGCTAAGTCGCCTTCTTCCTAGCAACGCAGTTTGAGTCCTCTCCCCAAAGTTTTGGGCCATCCCGGGCTGGGACAAGGTAGGTCGACTCGAGGTTTCCTTCGAGACATCCAGAATGCTATAGGGGAGTCTACCAAGGGGAAATCCATCTCGGCGCTAAGCGATGAGATGAACACCCACCTAGCCAGAGTAAGTGTCTATTTTGCTTTCTTAAACGTCTTACTGGTCCGCTTATTTTACTAACTTTGAATTCTTTTGTAGTTTTGGAGTTGCCACCTGGAAATGATGTCTTGCCTGTCTCCCCTGACCGCTACTTTCTAGCAAATGCGGGCTCAGGTGGCAGGCCTCTCGACTCAGCTCTGGGACAAGGAAGCGGAGCTCGGCTTAGCCCAGTCTGAGACAGGCATCTTCCGAGCCAAGGACCTACACTACGAGGACGATCTCTGGATCCATGTGAAGGAGCTAGAGCACCTAAAAGCCCAGGCTGCCGAGATAGAGGAGCTGCGGGCCAGAGTTGCATAAGTAGGGGAGCTCAAAGCCCGACCCGAGGAAGTCGAGGCCAAACTGCTGTAGGCTGAGCAGATTAGGGCTGCTAAAGCAGAGTTTGAAGCCAAGCGAAGGGACGAGCTAGCAGACCGAGCCAAGAAGGCGGAGGCTGACCTAGTCTCGTACCGGGCGGGCGAGGAAGGCCGGTGGGAGAACCGTAAGAAGGCCTTCCTCACCTCCGAGGAATTTTCTGACATCCTAGGAGGTCGCACTGTTGACCTCCTAGAGATAAGATATGAGAGGGCCATCCGGTACTTCAAGAAAGTCGGATACCTGCCTGAAGGGGCCTCTGTCGAGTTCCTGGACCTACAACGTCTCATTGATGAGACCCCAGACTCGACGCTTGGTGGCCTTCTTCAGTAGCTTAGTTTTTAATTTCTAGCTTAATAGTACTTCTTATAGCCGTGACGACATTTCTGTATTTGTACTACTTTCGGAATATTAATGCAAACTTTTTTGAACTAAGTGTTCTCATTCGGCTTCTCAAGAATTTTACACTATTTAACCATGTTAATACCAAATAATAACAAGCGAACTGAAAGTACCTTCACCGTGGTTAAATAATAGGAGACTTGGCCGAGAAGAGATACTCAAGAGAAGACCGAGGGACGAATAACAATCACTTAGAATTAGCCACGATGAGCGATATCTAGAGAAGAGCCGCATGACAGTACTTTGGACCAGTTGCGATAAACGATACCCAAGGAGAACACCGAATGGTTGTACTTGGGACCAGCTGTGATAAGTGATACCTAAGGAGAATAGCCGAATGGATAATACTTGGGACCAACTGTGATAAGCGATACCCAAGGAGAAGCCTGAATGGTTGTACTTGGGACCAGCTTTGATAAGCGATACCCAAGGAGAATAGCCGAATGGATAATACTTGGGACCAGTTGTGATAAGCGATACTCAAGGAGAAAACCGAATGACTGTATTTGGGACCAGCTGTGATAAGCGATACCCAAGGAGAATAGCCGAATGGATAACACTTAGGACCAGCTGTGATAAGCAATACCCAAGGAGAAGATCGAATGGTTTCCAGTTACGTATTGCTTAATTTTAGATTATTCAGCTACCCGAGGAGAAGACATTTCTTAGGACCCGGTTTTGATAAGCGTGCAAGGAGAATAGTCGAATGTCGGATAGATGATGAGGTCGGATGGGCCATACTTACATAGAAAAGCTTGTCTGAGGCCATGAAGAAGGATTTTCATTAAGGAGACTTCATTACATATTACCGAGCTTTTTAAATATGAAAGGCCATAAATGGAAAGCGTTCTAAGGCCGAGTAAGCTCCTTCCCTTCATTATCTTGAAGGTAGTAAGCACTAGAACTAAGCTTCTTGATGATTTTGTACGGGCCCTCCCATCGGGGTGTCAATTTGCGAACTTCCCCTGCTGGCTAGACTCTCTTCCATAAAAAATCGCTAGGCTGAAAGAATCGGGGCACTACCTTCTTGTTGTAGGCTTGGGCGATTTTTCTCCTAAAGGCATTCATCCAACTGGCTGCTTGATCTTGGGTCTCTAATACTAAATCTAGCTCGGCCAGTCTTTTCTCCTTGTTGGTATCATCGTCGGGAGTGTAGGCAGCAATTCGGGGTGATCCCATGACAATCTCCACGGGGACTATTGGGTTTTCCGAGCCGCAAAAACCGCTTTTTGCGTTGTGGAAACCTCGGAAGCCCCAGCCACAGATCCGTGCGAAGATGTATTAAAACAAAACATGTATGTGCTTACAAAAACCCTAGATCTACCTTAGATCTAAGATGTTAGAACATTACCCTCGTAGCGACACCCTTCGCTTATCCCGCTCTTCCAAAAGTTCGCCGGAACTCGAGAGTATCAAGTGCACACTCCTCTATTGGTATCCACACAAGCAATAGGTGGAGAAAGAGACAAACTTGAGTGTGCTAGCACTCCTAGAAGATCTCGGCAAGATGAGGAAGAAGAAGGAGGGCTTGAGAGGAAGAGCACCATGGAAGAAGATGATGGAATGAGTAACTCACACAAATGAATTCACTCATGAAAACCCCTAAAGTGGCCGGCCACTTCAAGGCTTGGGAGGTTACATGCATGCATGTAACCCGCATGCCTCTTGGTCTCCCTCATGATGTGGCACCAATTGACAAAGTCAATGATGATGTGGAGCATCATCATTGGCCGACCATGCCAAGTCATCATCATGACATGGCATTTGGTCAAGTCAAACTTGACCTTTCATCTTCCCTCTCAAGTCAAGTCAAACTTGACCTCTAATCTCCCATGGTTGATCAAATCTAACCACTTGACTCAAGTCAATTTAATTTAATGAATCTCTATTCATTTAATTTAAATTGATTTGATAAATCAAATCTAAGTTAGACTCATTCAACACTTGAATCAACTTGAGTCTAACTCAATTAGTCTAATTTGGATTACTCTTAATCCAATTTGGTTCATCCCATGAATCTAATCCTCATGGTTCATCATATGAACCTAATCGCCATCTAATTGCCCTTATGTGTGTGACCCTATAGGTTCTTGTAACGTTGGCAATGTCCTTAAACCGATTTAGGAACATAAGCAATGAGCGGTATCTAGCAACACATCATTGCTACCCAAGTTACAAGAATGTTGAGCTCCAACATCACCTTTGTGACTACTAATTGTGACTCTCACAATATGTGACAATGTCCATCTATCCTTGACATCTAGATTGACCAATCGAGACATAGACTGTGTCATCCTCGGTACAATCTAAATCTTGAACTCCAAGTAGACTCACTCTAATCAAATGAGCTCAATATCTCATATTGACTCATTTGGGCATGGTCATGCACTTCGTGGTCTCACTCTATCAAGAATATCGATGTCACTCCCATCATATAAAAGGGATAGATCTCATCTACATCACTCACATCCCTCCGCATAATTTGTTACATACCCAGTAATTGCCTTTATAGTCCACCCATTTACGGGTGACGTTTGACGAAGCCAAAGTATGCAACTCCTTATGTAGGGAACCATGGTGACTTCAGGTCTAAGGACTAATAGTCATACTAATAGCCACATGAGAAAGTATATGACACTCATATAAAGATCCATGATACTTTCTCTGTTGGGTTTTTCCGAGCCGCAAAAACCGCTTTTTGCGTTGCGGAAACCTCGGAAGCCCCGGCCACGGATCCGTGCGAAGATGTATTAAAACAAAACATGTATGTGTTTATATAAAAACCCTATATCTACCTTAGATCTAGAAGGTGAGAGTGTTACCCTCGTAGCGACGCCCTTCGATTATCCCGCTCGTCCAAAAGGTTCGCCGGAACTCGAGAGTGTCAAGTGTACACTTCTCTATCGGTATCCACACAAGCAATAGGTGGAGAAAAGCATCCTAGAGTGTGCTAGCACCCCTTGGACGTTCATGGCTAGATGAGGAAGAGAGAGCTTGAGGGAAGAGAGGAGGAAGAAGATGAAGTTACACAACTTAACTTCACATCATCCATAACTCACTATAAGGGGGTTACATGCATGCATGTAACTCCAAGAGCCAATGACTCTTGGTCTCCCTCATGAGGTGGCACCCCATGATGTGTCCATGATGATGTGGAGCATCTTCATTGGCCGGCACCATGCCAAGTCACCATGACATGGCAATTGGTCAAGTCAAAATTGACCATTCATCTTTCCTCTCAAGTCAAGTCAAACTTGACCTATTATCTCCTATGGTTGATCAAATCCAACCATTTGATTCAAGTCAATTTTAATTTAATGAATCTCTATTCATTAATTTAAATTGATTTGATGAATCAAATCTAAATTAGACTCATTCAACACTTGAATCAACTTGAGTCTAACTCAATTAGTCTAATTTAGATTCCTCTTAATCCAATTTGGTTCATCCCATGAACCTAATCCTCATGGTTCATCATATGAACCTAATCTCTATCTAATTTCCCTTATGTGTGTGACCCTATAGGTTCTTGTAACGTTGGCAATGTCCCTAAACCGATTTAGGAACATAAGCAATGAGCGGTATCTAGCAACACATCATTGCTACCCAAGTTACAAGAATGTTGAGCTCCAACATCACCTTTGTGACTACTAATTGTGACTCTCACAATAGGTGACAATGTCCCTCTATCCTTGACATCTAGATTGACCAATTGAGGCATAGACCGTGTCATCCTCGGTACAATCTATATCTTGAACTCCAAGTAGACTCACTCTAATCAAATTAGCTCAATATCTTATATTGACTCATTTGGGCATGGCCATGCACTTCGTGGTCTCACTCTATCAAGAATAACGATGTCTCTCCCGTCATATAGGAGGGATAGATCCCATCTACATCACTCACATCCCTCCGTATAATTTGTCACATACCCAGTAATCGCCTTTATAGTCCACCCATTTACGGGTGACATTTGACGAAGCCAAAGTATGCAACTCCTTATGTAGGGAACCATGGTGACTTCAGGTCTAAGGACTAATAGTCATACTAATAGCCACATGAGAAATTATATGACACTCATATAACGATTCACGATACTTTCTCATGGCAGATCATTCAGTATACATTCTCTAATGTATACCCATGTGTCAACTTGATATCTCATATCCATGACTTGTGAGATCAAGTCATCGTGTTGACCTACATGCTAGTCTATACGCATTAACATTGTCCCTGAATGTTAATACTTGACTAGGAATGATTAAGAGTAGTGTTCTCTATATCATCTCATTATTGATTCAACCAATCGATTGATATAGATAAGAACCAACTACTCAAGGACGTTATTATATTTAGTTATTTGGCACCAATACAAGTAAATATAATAACCATGCCTTTATAAATAGGAATATGATACAATAAAGTCCATACAAAAATCATCACATGATTGGCTCTAGGGCTTTCACTAATAATCTCCCACTAGCACTAGTGCCAATCACCGTAGTATCTAATACCCAATGACCTAGTGTGACCATCATGCTTTTTCTATGCCAAAGCCTTGGTCAAGGGATCTGCGATGTTAGCCTCTGTGGGTACTCTGCAAATCTTCACATCTCCTCTATCGATAATCTCTCGAATGAGATGGAAGCACCGATATACTCGGCCTCTTGTTGTAGAATCAGCAACTGTGTCCTGCTTGGAACTCTTCCTGCTCACAGCGCCACCATTCAAGCAAAATACGAACCCTGACTACGATCTATAATCATCCTGGTCAGTTTGGAAGCTGGCATCGCTGTAACCCTTTACAGCTAGCTCCTCATCACCTCCAAATATCAAGAAATATTCTTTAGTCCTTCTCAAGTACTTAAGAATATTCTTGACTGCTATCCAGTGACGCTCACCTGGATCTGACTGGTATCTACTCGTCATGCTCAAAGCATACGAGATATCAGGACGAGTACACAGCATGGCGTACATGATAGATCCTATAGCAAATGCGTATGGGATCTTATCCATGCGATCTCTCTCTTCTCTAGAAGAGGGACTTTGAGTCTACAAAAGACTGACACCATGTGACATCGACAGAAGTCCCTTCTTGGAATTCTGCATGGCAAACCGTAGTAATACCGTGTCAATGTATGTACTCTGACTTAGGCCAATCAATCTCTTAGATCTATCTCTATAGATCTTGATGCCTAGCATACAGGCTACTTCACCTAAGCCTTTCATTGAGAAGCACGTCCCCAGCCAAGTCTTCACAGACTGTAGTGAAGGGATGTCATTCCCAATGAGTAGTATGTCATCCACATACAATACAAGGAAGACAACTGTGTTCCCATTAACCCTCTTGTAGACACAGGGTTCATCTTCATTTTTGATGAAACCAAACTGTTTGATCACATCATCGAATCGAAGATTCCAGCTCCGAGAGGCTTGCTTTAGCCCATAAATGGACCTTTACAGCTTGCATACTTTCCCAGTATGCTGTGGATCTTCAAAACCTTTAGGTTGTGTCATGTACACATCCTCGAGTAAGTTTCCATTCAGAAACACGATTTTGACATCCATCTGCCAGATCTCATAATCGTGGTATGCTGCAATAGCAAGCAAGATCCTAATGGACTTAAACATCGCCACTGGAGAAAAGGTTTCGTCATAGTCAATACCATGAATTTGCTTGAAACCTTTAGCTACCAATCGGCCCTTATAGGTATGTGTAAGTCCATCCATGTCAGTCTTTCTCCTAAAGACCCACTTACACCCAATAGGTTTGACCCCTTCAGGTGGATCAACCAAAGTCCATACTTGGTTGGTGTACATGGATTCCATCTCAGATCTCATGGCCTCTAGCCATTTCTTAGAATCTGGGCTCATCACAGCTTCCTGATAGGAGGTAGGCTCATTCTCAATGAGCATAACGTCATCATGGTCAGACAAGAGAAGTGAGTATCTCTCAGACTGACGACGTATCCTATCAGATCTGCGAAGAGGTAGGTCTACTTGAACAGGTGGTTGTTCCACAACTCTTTGTGCAACAACCTCATCACCCACAACACTTTGTGGTTCCTGTTCAGCCTCCATCAAGGCCTCAGTGTTATGGTCCTTATCTTGAATTTCTTCAAGATCGAAGGTACTCTCGCTAGTTTTTCTAGAAACAAAATCCCTTTCTAGAAAAACCCCAGTCTTTACCACAAACACTTTGTGCTGACTGAGAATGTAGAAGTAGTATCCCTTTGTATCCTTGGGATATCCAACAAAATAGCACCTATCGGATTTGGGACCTAGTTTGTCTGAGACTTGACGTCGAACATAAGCCTCACAACCCCAAATCCTCATAAAAGACATCTTGGGATTTCTCCCTGTCCATATCGTATATGGTGTCTTTATCACATCCTTGGATGGTACACGGTTAAGGGTAAAGACTGCTGTATCTAGAGCATATCTTCAAAAGGATATAGGAAGATCTGTGTGACTCATCATAGATCGTATCATATCCAATAGGGTACGATTCCTCCTTTCGGATACACCATTCCACTGTGGTGTTCCAGGAGGAGTGAGTTGGGATAGAATCCCACACTCAGCTAGATAGTCACGAAACTCATGGCTAAGGTATTCACCACCTTGATCTGATCGAAGTATCTTAATACTCTTGCCAAGTTGATTTTGTACTTCATTCTTGAATTCTTTGAACTTTTCAAAGGATTCTGATTTATGTGTCATGAGATACACATAACCATATCTACTGAAGTCATTAGTAAATGTAATGAAGTACCTGTAACCACCTCTAGCTGCAATATTGAAAGGGTCACATACATCACTATGTATAAGTCATAACAAATCTATTGCTCTTTCGCTGTGTCCACTAAAGGGAGTCTTGGTCATCTTGCCTAAAAGGCAAGACTCGCATGTCTCATATGATTCAAAATTAAATGAGTGTAGCAACCCATCCTTATGGAGCTGAGATAAGCGACTCTCATTTATGTGACCTAAGCGACAGTGCCAGCGATAGGTTTGGTTCAATTCATTTGACTTGAACCTTTTGGTACTTATGTTATAGATAGGGCTCTCTAAGTCTAGAAAATAGAGTCCGTTCATTAGAGGTGCACTACAATAGAACATATCATTTAAATAAACTGAACAACATTTGTTCTTTATTATAAATGAAAATCCTTTCTTGTCCAAACAAGAAACTGAAATGATGTTCTTAGTTAAGGCAGACATATAACAACATTCATCTAATTCTAGTACAAGCCCAGAGGGCAAAGATAGATCATAAGTTCCTACAGCAACAACAGCAACTCTTGCTCCATTGCCTACTCGTAGGTCAACCTCGCCCTTTGTCAATGCCCTGCTATTTCTCAGCGCCTGCACATTGGTACAAATGTGAGATGCACATCCGGTATCTAATACCCATGATAAAGAAATAGATAGATTGACTTCTATAACATTTATACCTGAAGTAGAAGTCTCACTTCTCTTCTTCTTAAGATCTTCCAGGTATGCCTTGCGATTCGCTTCCAGTGTCCTGCTTCCTTGCAGTAGAAGCAAGCCCCTTCCTTGGCTACCCCTCCTTTGGGTTTAAGTTCTTTGCCTTTGCCCTTGGCTTGGGACTTTCCCTTACCTTTAGGCTTGCCCTTGCCTTTCTTCTTCTGCACCATCAAAATGGTGTCAGATTTTCCTTTCTTAAGGTTAAGCTCAACAGTTCTCAACATGCTGAGCATTTCAGGCAATGGCTTATCAATTTCATTCATGTTATAATTCATGACAAATTGATTGAAGGCTTGTGGCAAAGATTGCAAGATCAGGTCAGTGGCCAGCTCTTGGCCAAGTGGGAATCCCAGCCTTTGTAGGTTTTCTACGTACCCAATCATCTTGAGTACATATTGACCTACGGGAGTCCCTTCTTGCATTTTAGACCCAAACAATGCCTTAGAGACTTCATATCTCTCATGCCTTGCTTGTCCTTGATATAGTTGACGAAGATGTCCAACCATATCATAAGCATTCATGAACTCATGTTGCTTCTGAAGCTCAGAGTTCATGGTTGCGAGCATTAGACATGACACATCTAATGCATCATCTTGATGCTTCTTGTAAGCATCTTTGTCAGCTCGCGAGGCAGTGGCAGGAGGTGCCTCCGGAATGGGCCCTCCGGGACGTCTGACTTCCTTTCTTGGGTGAGAACAATTCTCGGTTTACCAAAATTTGCTCCATTGAGCTTGTCCTTCTCAAGGACAGAACGCAGAGAGAGAGTGTTCGTGTTTGTCGACATAGTTATCTACAACATACAATGCAGAGAATTAATATCATATTCCTTTTATCATTTAATTAGACCTTTAATCAAATGATGCTCTCACTGAATTATAGGAATTTTGTAGAATCGAGTTATGGATGTGGTCAAACCACATTACTAGATTCATACAAACTAGCTATAATTCTTGCGGGACAAGATCCACATCATACTAAGCCTTGAGTTAGCTTTGGCTAAATCGCCCAAGACTTAGTACGATCGGTGGGTAACACATTACCGATTACATCTCTATGCAACTCTTGTTTATAGGATCAAGACCCACATTTACAAAAGACCTTGAGTTAGCTTTTGCTAAATCGCCCAAGATTTAGTGTAAATGCGATCTTAACCTATCTTTCCAACGATTGAAATATGCCTATAGTTCTACTCGATCCAATTGAGTTAACTAGTTTTGCTCAATCTAATTGAGCTTACTCTAACCCAAGCGTGATAGGCGGGACCAAGATTGTCCCTCTGCACCATACCAAGATAATATGCGTTGCTCTGCTTTGGCAGATTCAACAACAACAAATGATCGAGGTAGTGATGGGTATCAAGGCTCGGTAGGCATTTTCGAGTTGATTCGATTATGATCTAATCTAATCGTAATGTGTATCTTATATGAATTAAGGCCTTTATTATCCTATATTAGCATGCATCACATACATACAATCATTATTCTAGCATGCATCATATACATACAAGAAAATTATCCTAGCATGCATCATATACATACAAGCATTATTCTACTAGCATGCATCACATACATACAAGCAAAATCAAATAAATAAATATATATATATATAATTAAATGTGATATAGTCATGGCCCTACTACGATCTTCTCAAGCCAATGAGAAGATCGGACGGTCAACCTAAGGCTAGCGGCTTCTCCAAGCGCTTCCTTTGACCGCCATGTGTCGTCGTCACCTTTCTCGTAATCTCGTCTTCAAGTGGACTTTCCACCGCTCCATTTTGTACATTACAAATATGAAACTCGAGTTACATTCGAGTCTAAAACTAATTACAACTAGAACATCAAAAGAAGAGGTACGACGCGCAGGTCGCATACACTATACAACACGCACAACCACAAAACGACACACAGGCCGTATTATGAATTACAACACATCACATCCAATCATATTGGGGTTATTGGTTCATGACAATCACAGAATTATACATAATTCTAAATTATATATTTTTACAGAAATTTCTATAATTTTTCCTAATTTTTTTTTTCAAATTAATGAGTCACCTCTCCGTAACGGTCCCGCTAAGCGGTTTCCGGACGCGATCACGGGACAAGGCCCCTTTCGGGGATAGGGGCAGCGCCCATACTCACAAAATTAACTTTGCGAGTGTCCCTACTATGATCCTACAGTGACTTAAGTCGCTGTCCCAAAAACCTAAAGCGAGAACTCGCCGTTTCGAAGAGTTTTTCTCGACGGTTGAAGCCTACAAGTGTCCCAACACTTGTTGCTTCGACTCTTTGAGAAAAATACCCAAAAATTCTATAAAATTAGGAAATTTACAGAAACATATAAATCTGTAATTTTTATATCTAATACAAAAATTACAAAAACGAAACACATACATGCTTTGCACGTGGCTCTGATACCACTGTTGGGTTTTTCCGAGCCGCAAAAACCGCTTTTTGCGTTGCGGAAACCTCGGAAGCCCCGGCCACGGATCCGTGCGAAGATGTATTAAAACAAAATATGTATGTGTTTATATAAAAACCCTAGATCTACCTTAGATCTAGAAGGTGAGAGTGTTACCCTCGTAGCGACGCCCTTCGCTTATCCCGCTCGTCCAAAAGGTTCGCCGGAACTCGAGAGTGTCAAGTGTACACTCCTTTATCGGTATCCACACAAGAAATAGGTGGAGAAAAGCATCCTAGAGTGTGCTAGCACCCCTTGGACGTTCATGGCTAGATGAGGAAGAGAGAGCTTGAGGGAAGAGAGGAGGAAGAAGATGAAGTTACACAACTTAACTTCACATCATCCATAACTCACTATAAGGGGGTTACATGCATGCATGTAACTCCAAGAGCCAATGGCTCTTGGTCTCCCTCATGAGGTGGCACCCCATGATGTGTCCATGATGATGTGGAGCATCATCATTGGCCGGCCCCATGCCAAATCACCATGACATGGCAATTGGTCAAGTTAAAATTGACCATTCATCTTCCCTCTCAAGTCAAGTCAAACTTGACCTATTATCTCCTATGGTTGATCAAATCCAACCATTTGATTCAAGTCAATTTTAATTTAATGAATCTCTATTCATTAATTTAAATTGATTTGATGAATCAAATCTAAATTAGACTCATTCAACACTTGAATCAACTTGAGTCTAACTCAATTAGTCTAATTTGGATTACTCTTAATCCAATTTGGTTCATCCCATGAACCTAATCCTCATGGTTCATCATATGAACCTAATCTCTATCTAATTGCCCTTATGTGTGTGACCCTATAGGTTCTTGTAACGTTGGCAATGTCCCTAAACCGATTTAGGAACATAAGCAATGAGCGGTATCTAGCAACACATCATTGCTACCCAAGTTACAAGAATGTTGAGCTCCAACATCACCTGTGTGACTACTAATTGTGACTCTCACAATATGTGACAATGTCCCTCTATCCTTGACATCTAGATTGACCAATTGAGGCATAGACCGTGTCATCCTCGGTACAATCTATATCTTGAACTCCAAGTAGACTCACTCTAATCAAATGAGCTCAATATCTTATATTGACTCATTTGGGCATGGCCATGCACTTCGTGATCTCACTCTATCAAGAATAACGATGCCTCTCCCATCATATAGGAGGGATAGATCGCATCTACATCACTCACATCCCTCCGCATAATTTGTCACATACCCAGTAATCGCCTTTATAGTCCACCCATTTATGGGTGACGTTTGACGAAGTCAAAGTATGCAACTCCTTATGTAGGGAACCATGGTGACTTCAGGTCTAAGGACTAATAGTCATACTAATAGCCACATGAGAAATTATATGATACCCATATAACGATCCACGATACTTTCTCATGGCGGGTCATTCAGTATACATTCTCTAATGTATACCCATGTGTCAACTTGATATCTCATATCCATGACTTGTGAGATCAAGTCATCGTGTTGACCTACATGCTAGTCTCTACGCATTAACATTGTCCCTGAATGTTAATACTTGACTAGGAATGATTAAGAGTAGTGTTCTCTATATAATCTCATTATCGATTCAACCAATCGATTGATATAGATAAGAACCAACTACTCAAGGACGTTATTATATTTAGTTATTTGGCACCAATACAAGTAAATATAATAACCATGCCTTTATAAATAGGAATATGATACAATAAAGTCCATACAACAATCATCACATGATTGACTCTAGGGCTTTCACTAACAATCTCATGGCGGGTCATTCAGTATACATTCTCCAATGCATACCCATGTGTTAACTTGATATCTCATATCCATGACTTTTGAGATCAAGTCATCATGTTGACCTACATGCTAGTCTCTACGCATTAACATTGTCCCTGAATGTTAATACTCGACTAGGAATGATTAAGAGTAGTGTTCTCTATATCATCTCATTATCGATTCAATCAATCGATTAATATAGATAAGAACCTACTACTCAAGGACATTATTATATTTAGTTATTTGGCACCAATACAAGTAAATATAATAACCATGCCTTTATTAATAGGAATATGATACAATAAAGTCCATACAACAATCATCACATGATTGGCTCTAGGGCTTTCACTAACAATCTCCCAATGATTGGTGCCAAATCAGCAACTAATACCCAATGACCTAGTGTGACCATCATGCTTTTTCTGTGCCAAAGCCTTGATCAAGGGATCTGCGATGTTAGCCTCTGTGAGTACTCTGCAAATCTTCACATCTCCTCTATCGATAATTTCTCGAATGAGATGGAAGCACTGATATATTCGGCCTTTGTTGTAGAATCAGCAACTGTGTCCTGCTTGGAACTCTTCCAACTCATAGTGCCACTATTCAAGCAAAACACGAACCCTGACTGCGATCTATAATCATCCTGGTCAGTTTGGAAGCTGGCGTCGCTGTAACCCTTTACAGCTAGCTCCTCCTCGCCTCCAAATATCAAGAAATATTCTTTAGTCCTTCTCAAGTACTTAAGAATATTCTTGACTGCTATCCAGTGACGCTCACCTGGATCTGACTAGTACCTACTCATCATGCTCAAAGCATACGAGACATCAGGACGAGTACACAGCATGACGTACATGATAGATCCTATAGCAGATGCGTAAGGGATCTTATCCATGCGGTCTCTCTCCTCTCTAGAAGAGGGACTTTGAGTCTTCGAAAGACTCACACCAAGTCCCTTCTTGGAATTCTGCATGGCAAACCGTAGTAATACCGTGTCAATGTATGTACTCTGACTTAGGCCAAGCAATCTCTTAGATCTATCTCTATAGATCTTGATGCCTAGAATACAGGCTGCTTCACCTAAGTCCTTCATTGAGAAGCACACCCCCAGCCAAGTCTTCACAGACTGTAGCGAAGGGATGTCATTCTCAATGAGTAGTATGTCATCCACATACAATACAAGGAAGACAACTGTGTTCCCATTAACCCTCTTGTAGACACAGGGTTCATCTTCATTCTTGATGAAATCAAACTGTTTGATCGCATCATCGAATCGAAGATTCCAGCTCTGAGAAGCTTACTTTAGCCCATAAATGGACCTTTGCAGCTTGCATACCTTCCCAGTATGTTGTGGATCTACAAAACCCTCAGGTTGTGTCATGTACACATCCTCGAGTAAGTTTCCATTCAGAAATGCGATTTTGACATCCATCTGCCAGATCTCATAATCGTGGTATGCTGCAATAGCAAGCAAGATCCGAATGGACTTAAACATCGCCACTGGAGAAAAGGTTTCATCATAGTCAATACCATGAATTTGCTTGAAACCTTTAGCCACCAATCGACCCTTATAGGTATGCTTAAGTCCATCCATGTCAGTCTTTCTCTTAAATACCCACTTACACCCAATGGGTTTAACCCCTTCAGGTGGATCAACCAAAGTCTATACTTGGTTAGTGTACATGAATTTCATCTCGGATCTCATGGCCTCTAGCCATTTCTCAGAATCTGGGCTCATCACAGCTTCCTGATAGGAGGTAGGCTCATTCTCAATGAGCATAACGTCATCATGGTCAGACAAAAGAAATGAGTATCTCTCAGGCTGACGACGTACCCTATCAGACCTGCGAAGAGGTAGGTCTACCTGAACAGGTGGTTGTTCCACAACTCTTTGTGCAACAACCTCATCACCCACAACACTTTGTGGTTCCTGTTCAACCTCCATCAAGGCCTCAGTGCTATGGTCCTTATCTTGAATTTCTTCAAGATCGAAGGTACTCCCACTAGTTTTTCTAGAAATAAAATCCCTTTCTAGAAAAACCCCAGTCTTTGCCACAAACATTTTGTGCTGACTGGGAATGTAGAAGTAATATCCCTTTGTATCTTTGGGATATCCAACAAAATAGCACCTATCGGATTTGGGTCCCAGTTTGTCTGAGACTTGACGTCGAACGTAAGCCTCACAACCCCAAATCCTCATGAAAGACATCTTGGGATTTCTCCCTGTCCATATCGTATATGGTGTCTTTATCACAGCCTTGGATGGTACACGGTTAAGGGTAAAGGCTGCTGTATCTAGAGCATATCCCCAAAAGGATATAGGAAGATTTGTGTGACTCATCATAGATCGTACCATATCCAATAGGGTACGATTCCTCCTTTCGGATACATCATTCCACTGTGGTGTTCCAGGAGGAGTGAGTTGGGATAGAATCCCACACTCAGCTAGATAGTCACGAAACTCATGGCTAAGGTATTCACCACCTCGATCTGATCGAAGTATCTTAATACTCTTGCCAAGCTGGTTTTGTACTTCATTCTTGAATTCTTTGAACTTTTCAAAGGATTCTGATTTATGTGTCATAAGATACACATAACCATATCTACTGAAGTCATCAGTAAATGTAATGAAGTACCTGTAACCACCTCTAGTAGCAACATTGAAAGGACCACATACATCACTATGTATAAGTCCTAACAAATCTGTTGCTCTTTCGCTGTGTCCACTAAAGGGAGTCTTGGTCATCTTGCCTAAAAGGCAAGATTCGCATGTCTCATATGATTCAAAATCAAATGAGTCTAGCAGCCCATCCTTATGGAGCTGAGATAAGCGACTCTCATTTATGTGACCTAAACGACAATGCCAGAGATAGGTTTGGTTCAACTCATTTGACTTGAACCTCTTGGTACTTATGTTATAGATAGGGCTCTCTAAGTCTAGAAAGTATAGTCCGTTCATTAGAGGTGCACTACAATAGAACATATCATTTAAATAAACTGAACAACATTTGTTCTTTATTATAAATGAAAATCCTTTCTTGTCCAAACAAGAAACTGAAATGATGTTCTTGGTTAAGGCAGGCACATAACAACATTCATCTAATTCTAATACAAGCCCAGAGGGCAGAGATAGATCATAAGTTCCTACAGCAACAGCAGCAACTCTTGCTCCATTGCCTGCTCGTAGGTCCACCTCACCCTTTGTCAATGCCCTACTATTTCTCAGCGCCTGCACATTGGTACAAATGTGAGATGCACATCCGGTATCTAATACCCATGATGAAGAAATAGATAGATTGACTTCTATAACATTTATACCTGAAGTAGAAGTCTCACTTCTTTTCTTCTTAAGATCTTCTAGGTAAGCTTTGCAGTAACGCTTCCAGTGTACAACTTCCTTGCAGTGGAAGCAAGCCCCTTCCTTGGCTACCCCTCCTTTGGGTTTAAGTTCTTTGCCTTTGCCCTTGGCTTGGGACTTTCCCTTACCTTTAGGCTTGCCCTTGCCTTTCTTCTTCTGCACCATCAAAATGGTGTCAGATTTTCCCTTCTTAAGGTTAAGCTCAGCAGTTCTCAACATGCTGAGCATTTCAGGCAATGACTTATCAATTTCATTCATGTTATAATTCATGACAAATTGATTGAAGGCTTGTGGCAAAGATTGCAAGATCAGGTCAGTGGCCAGCTCTTGGCCAAGTGGGAATCCCAGCCTTTGTAGGTTTTCTACGTACCCAATCATCTTGAGTACATATGTACCTACGGGAGTTCCTTCTTGCATTTTGGACCCAAATATTGCCTTAGAGACTTCATATCTCTCATGCCTTGCTTGTCCTTGATATAGTTGACGAAGATGTCCAACCATATCATAAGCATTCATGAACTCATGATGCTTCTGAAGCTCAGAGTTCATGGTCGCGAGCATTAGACATGACACATCTAATGCATCATCTTGATGCTTCTTGTAAGCATCTTTGTCAGCTCGCGAGGCAGTGGCAGGAGGTGCCTCCGGAATGGGCTGCTCTAGGACGTACAACTTCCTTTCTTGGGTGAGAACAATTCTCAGGTTCCTGTACCAGTCCTGGAAATTTGCTCCATTGAGCTTGTCCTTCTCAAGGACAGAACGCAGAGAGAGAGTGTTCGTGTTTGTCGACATAGTTATCTACAACATACAATGCAGAGAATTAATATCATATTCCTTTTATTTAATTAGGCCTTTAATCAAATGATGCTCCCACTGAATTATAGGAATTTTAAAGAATCGAGTTATTGATGTGGTCAAACCACATTACTAGATTCATACAAACTAGCTATAATTCTTGCGGGACAAGATCCACATCATACTAAGCCTTGAGTTAGCTTTGGCTAAATCGCCCAAGACTTAGTACGATCGGTGGGTAACACATTACCGATTACATCTCTATGCAACTTTTGTTTATAGGATCAAGACCCACATTTACAAAAGACCTTGAGTTAGCTTTGGCTAAATCGCCCAAGATTTAGTGTAAATGCGAACTTAACTTATCTTTCCAACGATTGGAATATGCCTATAGTTCTACTCGATCCAATTGAGTTAACTAGTTTTGCTCAATCTAATTGAGCTTACTCTAACCCAAGCGTGATAGGCGGGACTAAGATTGTCCCTCCGCACCCTACCAAGATAATATGCGTTGCTCTGCTTTGGCAGATTCAACAACAACAAATGATCGAGGTAGTGATGGGTATCAAGGCTCGGTAGGCATTTTCGAGTTGATTCGATTATGATCTAATCTAATCGTAATGTGTATCTTATACGCATTTAGGCCTTTATTATCATATATTAGCATGCATCACATACATACAATCATTATTCTAGCATGCATCATATACATACAAGAAAATTATCCTAGCATGCATCATATACATACAAGCATTATTCTACTAGCATGCATCATATACATACAAGCAAAATCAATTATATATATATATATATATATATATATATCAACATATATATATATAATTAAATGTGATATAGTCATGGCCCTACTACGATCTTCTCAAGCCAATGAGAAGATCGGACGGTCAACCTAAGGCTAGCGGCTTCTTCAAGCGCTTCCTTTGTCCGCCATGTGTCGTCGTCACCCTTCTCGTAATCTCGTCTTCAAGTGGACTTTCCACCGCTCCATTTTGTACATTACAAATATGAAACTCGAGTTACATTCGAGTCTAAAACTAATTACAACTAGAATATCAAAAGAAGAGGTACGACGCGCAAGTCGCATACACTATACAACACACACAACCACAAAACGGCACGCAGGCCATATTATGAATTACAACACACATAATCCAATCAAATTGGGGTCATTGGGCCATGACAATCACAGAATTATACATAATTCTAAATTATGTTTTTTTACAGAAAATTTCTATAATTTTTCCTAATTTTTTTCAAATTAATGAGTCACCTCTCCGTAACGGTTCCGCTAAGCGGTTTCCGGACGCGATCGCGGGACAAGGCCCCTTTCGGGGATAGGGGCAGCGCCCATACTCACAAAATTAACTTCGCGAGTGTCCCTATTATGATCCTACAGTGACTTAAGTCGCTGTCCCAAAAACCTAAAGCGAGAACTCGCCGTTTCGGATAGTTTTTCTCGACGGTTGAAGCCTACAAGTGTCCCAACACTTGTTGCTTCGACTCTTTGAGAAAAATACCCAAAAATTCTATAAAATTAGGAAATTTACAGAAACATATAAATCTGTAATTTTTATATCTAATACAAAAATTACAAAAATGAAACACATACATGCTTCGAACGTGGCTCTGATACCACTGTTGGGTTTTTTCAAGCCGCAAAAACCGCTTTTTGCGTTGCGGAAACCTCGGAAGCCCCGGCCACGGATCCGTGCGAAGATGTATTAAAACAAAACATGTATGTGCTTACAAAAACCCTAGATCTAAGAGGTTAGAACATTACCCTCGTAGCGACGCCCTTCGCTTATCCCGCTCTTCCAAAAGTTCGCCGGAACTCGAGAGTGTGAAGTGCACACTCCTCTATTGGTATCCACACAAGCAATAGGTGGAGAAAGAGACAAACTTGAGTGTGCTAGCACTCCTAGAAGATCTCGGCAAGATGAGGAAGAAGAAGGAGATCTTGAGAGGAAGAGCACCAAGGAAGAAGATGATGGAATGAGTAACTCACACAAATGAATTCCCTCATGAAAACCCCTAAAGTGGCCGGCCACTTCAAGGCTTGGGAGGTTACATGCATGCATGTAACCGCCATGCCTCTTGGTCTCCCTCATGATGTGGCACCAATTGACAAAGTCAATGATGATGTGGAGCATCATCATTGGCCGGCCATGCCAAGTCATCATCATGACATGGCATTTGGTCAAGTCAAACTTAACCTTTCATCTTCCCTCTCAAGTCAAGTCAAACTTGACCTCTAATCTCCCATGGTTGATCAAACCTAACCACTTGACTCAAGTCAATTTAATTTAATGAATCTCTATTCATTTAATTCAAATTGATTTGATGAATCAAATCTAAATTAGACTCATTCAACACTTGAATCAACTTGAGTCTAACTCAATTAGTCTAATTTGGATTACTCTTAATCCAATTTGGTTCATCCCATGAACCTAATCCTCATGGTTCATCATATGAACCTAATCTCCATCTAATTGCCCTTATGTGTGTGACCCTATAGGTTCTTGTAACGTTGGCAATGTCCCTAAACCGATTTAGGAACATAAGCAATGAGCGGTATCTAGCAACACATCATTGCTACCCAAGTTACAAGAATATTGAGCTCCAACATCACCTTTGTGACTACTAATTGTGACTCTCACAATATGTGACAATGTCCCTCTATCCTTGACATCTAGATTGACCAATCGAGGCATGGACCGTGTCATCCTTGGTACAATCTAAATCTTGAACTCCAAGTAGACTCACTCTAATCAAATGAGCTCAATATCTCATATTGACTCATTTGGGCATGGTCATGCACTTCGTGGTCTCACTCTATCAAGAATATCGATGTCACTCCCGTCATATAGGAGGGATAGATCTCATCTACATCACTCACATCCCTCCGCATAATTTGTTACATACCCAGTAATCGCTTTTATAGTCCACCCATTTACGGGTGACGTTTGACGAAACCAAAGTATGCAACTCCTTATGTAGGGAACCATGGTGACTTCAGGTCTAAGGACTAATAGTCATACTAATAGCCACATGAGAAATTATATGACACTCATATAACGATCCATGATACTTTCTCATGGCGGGTCATTCAGTATACATTCTCCAATGCATACCCATGTATCAACTTGATATCTCATATCCATGACTTGTGAGATCAAGTCATCATGTTGACCTACATGCTAGTCTCTACACATTAACATTGTCCCTGAATGTTAATACTCGACTAGGAATGATTAAGAGTAGTGTTCTCTATATCATCTCATTATCGATTCAAACAATCGATTGATATAGATAAGAACCTACTACTCAAGGACATTATTATATTTAGTTATTTGGCACCAATACAAGTAAATATAATAACCATGCATTTATTAATAGGAATATGATACAATAAAGTCCATACAACAATCATCACATGATTGGCTCTAGGGCTTTCACTAACAGGGACGAGGGCTTCAGCAGTGTAGACCAGATGGAATGGGGTGAGGCTCGTGCTATCTTTAGGGGTAGTTGTGTATGCCCATAAGATACTGGGTAATTCTTCGACCCAGCTTCCCTCCGTGTGATCTGATGGTTTTAATTCCCCGAATCAGCTCTCGGTTAGTGACTTCAACTTGCCCATTGCTTTGAGGACAAGCCACTGAGGTGAAGGCTTGCTGAATCTCCAACTGCTGACACCATTCTTTCACTTTGTGGCCTTGAAATTATCGCCCGTTATCCGAGACCAGCCTCCTTGGAATGTCAAATCGACATACTATATTTTTTCAGAGGAATTTCAATACGACCTCTTCAGTTATCTTGGCCAGCGGTTCGACTTCCACCCACTTTGAAAAATAGTCCATCGCTACCAGTAGAAACTTCTTCTGATTCGGCTTCATGGATAGGGGTCCCACTATGTCCATCCCCCACTGATCGAAGGGGCAGGATACTATGGAGGCTTTCAACAGCTCGGCAGGTTGTTGAGAAAAATTTTGATGCTTTTGACAACTAAGGCATACCCACACACAGTGGGAGGCATCTTACTGGAGTGTAGGCCAAAAATACCCGGCTAATAAGATTTTCCGAGCAAGGGATACTCCTCCAGAGTGATTTCTACAGCAACTCTCGTGTACCTCGCGCATAACATAATTTGCTTCTTCCGGGCCGAGACATTTGAGTAGAGGCCGAGTAAAATCTCGCTTGTATAATGTGTCGCCTATTATTATGAAGTGAGTGTTTCTTTTCTTGATGGCTTGGGCTTCGGCTCTATCATTGGGCAATACTCCATTCTTGAGGTAATCAGTTAGAGGAATCCTCCAGTCCGGCGGGCCGTGAGACATCATTGGCTCTTGATCTATGTTAGAGATGAGCTATGTCTCAGCTATTGAGTCATCCAAGCTCCAAACAGTGAGTGCACTAGCCATGCGGGCCAGCTCGTCGACTTTTTGATTGTCTGCCCGGGGAATTTTGTGAAGGGCGACCTCTTTAAATTCCGAGGATAGCTTTTGGTAAGCTTGCATATAACGTCGCAACCTCTGATTGTTAATATCGAATGACCCTTTAAGTTGCTCCATGGTCAACTGAGAGTCCGAATATAGGGAAATCCGAGTGGCTCCAATATAGTGGGCTTCTCGCATTCCGACCAGTAGGGCTTCATACTCTGCTTCATTGTTGGAAGCTCGGAAGTTGAGCTATATAGCTATCCGGATTGTATCTCCTTGGGGGGATATCAATAATACTCCTACCCAAAGAGCTCTCAGTTAGTCAGGAGTGTGCGCTCAAGGTTAGAGAGAGAAGATCTCCCTTCTCTCTAGATTTTCTAGAGAGTGGACGGTGGAGGCTGGCTAGGAGGGTCGGCAAGCTCATTCCTCCTGCTAGGTGGGTGTCCAGCGTTGCTGGCATTGCTGGTGGGCTGGAGGGTGGCTCTGATGTAAGTGATGGTGTGAGGAGTAAAGGACGGAGTATTCTAGAGCGGTGGACGTTGCAACCAGCGAACTACAGTCTACGATGGACTGAAACTGAGGGTTGATGCGACGTGATACAAGGTACGTGATTGTCTAAGTGTTTGTGTATGCAGGGGTGGTTGTCCAGTAACCAGGTGTTGCGGAGTCTGTGAGTGGAAAGTGAGGTGCGAATTGAGAGAAGATTTTGCAGCAATGAGCCTGGTGTGGATGGAATGTAGAGTTTGCAGGGATGAATCTGGTGTAGTTTTCTGGTGACCAACAGAGCTAGGGTTCTTCGGCTGCGGGAAGAAGAAGAAGCACAAAGGACAAGTTGGTAAGTGGGGAGCAGGCACTGGTACAGTCCTGGTGAAGTCTTTCTGGCGCAGGGCTCGAGGTGTCTACTATATGAATGGGAGAACATTGAGATTTCTGATTTTCAAACTGGAGGAGCCAAAGTCAACCAAACATCCGCTTGGGACCACCCCACTTAACCCGCTAACCCGTTTAACTTAAAGCTCTCGAAATGAGAGGAGGGAAGGAAGCAGCCCGCAGAGGGTGGAAGGTTCTTCAACTTGACAAAACAGAAGTTCCCAAAGCCAACCCAAGGACCATACTACGCCCAACCAATAACCTCCCAATGCAAGCTTCTCAGGCGGAAGGCAAGGGGAACACCCAGCAGGGAAGCAGAGGGGAAACGATGGCTGCAGGAGGAGAACGAGTAATGGCAGAGAGACCCCCCCTCCTGTGCAGAAACCTGGAACATGGTCAGACCTCTTCCAGAAGAATAAAATATGTGTTGTTGACACCGCTTTGAAGCAATTTCAGAAGCGAGAAGGGCGGGCAAGACTGGTCATGGAGGATGTAGAATCTCTAGAAGAGACAGTAGGGTATTGCTTGATTGGCAGATTTTTAGGGAGGTTCTCGGGGTGGAAGGCCCTCAAAGAGATCACATCAAGATGGAAGGCACCGCATAAGCTCCTCACACACAACTCTCTATGGCTGGTGTTCAAATTCTCCACAAAGGAATTGCATGATGCAATATTAACAGGAGGACCCTACATTGCGTACGGGAGTCCACTCTACCTCAAGGCATTACCGCCATGTTTTTGCTTCAAGACAGAAACTCACACCCACATTCCAATATGGATGCAAATTCATGGCTTACCACTTGACTGCTGGTCCACTTCGGGTTTAAGTAAGGTAGCATCCCAAGTTGGCATGCCACTGTATACAGACAGATACACCAAGGTGAGGGAACATGTGAACTTTGTAGGAGTGCTTGTGGAAGTGGACATCTCTGAGCATTTGCCTACATCTATTTCTGTTACTCTCCCAGATGGCACAAACACTGATTTGGAGATAAGGTTTGAATCCAATTTGAAACTCTGCAGCGGCTGCAAACAACGGGGACATTATCAGACAGGCTGCACATTGACTGCTGGGGGGAGCCCTATTAAAGGGTTTGATCAGACACAAAAACAGGCAAAAATAACTATGGATCAGTCAGACCAACAGATGGTAACATATATAGCTGACACAAATAATGGCGGGAATGTTGCAGAGGAAACTGGCACGCAAAATGGCACGCCAGGGCACATCACTGAAATACTGCACAACACGGGGGAAAATTCTCAGACTGGAATTCAGGCAGTAATGGCACAGGAGAATCATCAGCAAAGGGGGGAGTTGGGTACCAAACCAACCCCAACAATGTAAAAGCAAAAAGGGAATCTAAGTGGTGAGAAGAGCAAGCAGCGGCAATAAGGACAAATGCATCAAGTGTAGGAAATTGCAGATACATCATGCGGTCAGGAGGTATGTACTCTAGGACAGTCTGACATACTAGGACATTATCAGACAGAATGCACAATGACTACTAGGGGGAGTCCTGCTCAAGGGATGGGCCAGTCACAGCAGCAAGCAGCAGTAAATATGGATCAGTCAGGTCAACAGATGATAGCATATATAGCAGGCACAAGCAGCACAAGCAATGGTGGGAATGATACAGATGAAGCTAGCACGGAAAATGACACGCAGGGGCACATAATTGAAATGTTGAACAACACTGGGGCAGGACCTCAGGCAGTAATGTCACAGGAGAAACATCAGCAACGGGAGGAGCCGGGACCTGAACAAACCCTAATCGTGCAAAAAAGGAAAGGGAATCACTGTAGTGAGAAAAGCAAGCAGCAACAACAGGAACAAATGCACCAAGTGCAGGGGAATATAGATACACCATGTAATCAGGAAGGTTATACTCTAAACCAGTCTGATATACTGCATAAAGATGATAACTAGGGAAGTCTTAGACGGTGCAATAGGAGGATGGAGCAGAACAAAAATGATCAAAAAGAGTCTCACCAGGACAAACATATAACTACAACTACAGTCAGCAGGGCAGTAATAACAACTCAAACATCAGTGCAGCAGACACAACCTGGGTTAAGCCCATGTTCAGGGAAGCAAGATACTGGGGAACCAGATATGGATGGCACTAAAACAATTATGCCACAACAACCTACAAAAGGAACCCTGGAGGAGCCAACGAGGGGATCACAAGAACAGGAACTGGTACACCAGGAAGTAAGTCAAATTCAATATACATCCCCTAGGAGAACACAAGGGCTCAAAAGAAAGACCAGTAAGTGGGTAAGCAATGTGGATATAGCAATCCAAGAGGTGACTGCAGACACCATCCCACCGATCATCCTATCCCTGCCAGCTGCTAGATGGGGTAACGAGGGAATACTGACAAAAACAAATGCACACATGCCGGTAAAAGTAGCGTATCAGGGAAATTGTCCGGGCCATCATGATGAAGATGGAGCATCCAACAATGCAGGGAGGCAATCTGACAAGGGAATGAATTCAGGAAAGGGGCAGACACATGAAAGGAAGGGAAAGAACACCACAGCTAGACGGCGAAAGCCGACTGCGCAACCATGAAGATCGGAGCTTGGAACATTAGAAGCCTAAACAAGGGCCTCAAACAGAAGGTGGTGGCAGATATCCTTCTGAAACAAAAGTTGAGTGTTCTATGTGTACTAGAGGCAAAACTAACCCAATAGTACTACCAAACTTTGAAAAGCAAGAGATTCCATAGATGGAAGACAAAACAATAACTAGGAAACTCCTCCAGAAGCAAAATGTTACTTATATGGGACCCACGGCTCATCACTCTCGATATTGAATTATGGGAAGAACAACTGATACATACCAGAATCAAATGCAAAGTCACAGGATCAACCTATGCAGTCACTTTTGTGTATGGTCAGCTCTCCATCGTGAGTAGGAAAACCATGTGTGCAGCTTTGCTACAGATTGCTAGAACCATGGATATGGCATGGCTAATCTTAGGCGATTTTAACTCCCCCCTCTCACCAACATATAAACAAGGAGGAATGGAGGCCACAACATATGCCATAGCTGATTTCTAGGACTTTATACTCGTGGCAGGGATTGAGGATTTGCACTCCATTGGGTGCCAATATACATGGACAAATGGGCACATAGTGAGCAAACTTGATCGTGCAATGGTTAACAAAGCATGGATGGAGCAGAACTAGAGTAGTTTTGCTGAATTCAAAGCTCCAGGGATAGTCTCAGATCATGCCTCATGCATTGTCTCTGTCCTAGAAAATACAAGGAAGCAAGTCAAACCTTTTAAGTTCTTCAACATGTGGACATCGCACCCGGATTTTGGTCAACTTGTAGAGGACAAATGGAACAACTTCAATTCCAGAAATGTGGAGGACACGACACAATATAAGCTCAGGCACAAACTCACACTCCTCAAAATGGATCTCAGACAGCTCAATCGTCTTCACTATCAGCACATTCAGGAAAGGGTCAAATAGTCTCAATAGCAACTGGAAGAAATGCAACAAAGAAGGCTAGCACAAGGACATATGGAAGATAATTACCAAGCAACAAGGAAAAAAGTAGAATTACTTGAGCGGGCAGAATACCTTTTCTACTTACAACGAGTCAAGCATGAATATTTCTGAGGAGTAGACAAGAACACCTCTTTCTTCCAAGCGTTGGTAAAGCGGAACAACAAAATAAGAGAGGTAGTAGTCATTGAGAAGAGCAATGGGGAACCCACTAACTCATCAAAGGAGGTCGTGCAAGAATTTCTGACATATTTTCATGGTCAATTAGGAGAGCAAGGGACCCGGTCTCAGTTTCAAGAGGATAGCATGCAATTTGGCAGGATACTAACTGAGGCACAGCAAACCCAGCTAGTCAGGCTACCAACTGAGGATGAAATCAAAGATGCTTTATTCGACATTGGAGATCTCAAAGCTCCAGGGCCAGATGGTATAATTCGAAATTCTTTAAGCACTCATGGAGCACAGTTAAACAAGATATTATAGCAGCCGTCATGGAGTTCTTCGTGAATGGCCAACTCCTAAAATCATGGAATCATACACTCATTTCTCTAGTCCTGAAGTCCTCTCACGCTAGCAAGGTGCAAGATTACAGGCCCATTTCTTGTTGCACAGTTTTCTATAAGATCATTGCCAAAATCCTAGCTAGCAAATTGGCGGAAGTTGCAGATCACTTGCTCCACCCAACACAGACTGCTTTTGTAAAGGGACATAGCATCATAGATAATATTCACCTAGCTCAAGAACTCATGCGCAGCTACACCAGGAAAAGAGTCTCTCCAAGGTGCATCCTAAAAGTGGACTTGCAAAAGGCATTTGACTCGGTTCACTGGGGTTTTCTTCAGGACGTCCTCACAACACTGCAATTCCCCAGCAGATTCATCACATGGATTAGAGAGAGTATCACCAGTCCAACCTACTCGGTGGTAATTAATGGTAATATGCACGGGTTTTTCAGAGGTGGTAGAGGTCATAGATAGGGGGATCCTCTCTCCCCATACCTATTTAGGATATGTATGGAGTGCCTTTCCCGATTGCTCGCCAGGCGCACCAGCCGATCTGACTTTTACTTCCATCCCAAATGTGAGCAACTGAGAATAGCCCACCTAGTATATGCGGATGACGTCCTACTCTTAGGGCGCGGGGATGTATCATCGGTCGAGGTGTTGATGGACTATTTATCGCAATTTGCTCAAATGGTAGGGCTGACTGCTAACATGGCCAAATCTAACATCTACATGGCAGGAGTAGATGCAGGTGCTAGGGAAAGACTACTATCTATCACTGGATTTCGAGAAGGGGAGATGCCATTCAGATACTTAGGGGTCCCAATAGCTTCACGGAAATTAAAGATTGCTGATTACAGTACCCTGACGGATGCTCTCACTAGGCGGATCAACTATTGGCCCAAGAATACACTATCATATGCAGGGAAAAGCTAGCTCATATCTTCAGTCCTACAGGGAGTTGAATGCTACTGGATGTCGATCTTGCCCCTCCCGATTGGAGTAATTGACAGAATATATAGCATATGCCGTTCTTTTATGTGGACCACAAAAACCCACCAATAGCATGGACTGATATATGCAGGCCTAAAGAGGAAGGAGGGTTGGGACTGTGAGATTTGAGGGCATGGAACATGGCATTACTGGCCAAGGTTCTGTGGCGAATACACGATAAGCAGGATACCTTATGGATTCGATGGGTGCACCACACATATATACAGAAGGGAAATATTTGGGAGTGGCAAAGCAAACACATGGATTCCCTGCTCATAAAGAAGTTGATCCTCATCAAGGATGACATTATATCCACTGCAGGCACCTCAGAGAGAGCAGGACAACTCCTAGCTGCATGGTTCGGGCAGAGCAAGGGTGGAGTTAAGAGGGCATATGATCACTTCAGAGATGTGGGGGCCAGAAAGTCATGGGTGGTGACAGTGTGGCAGAAAGATATACAACCAAGTCATGGTTTTGCGCTGTGGATGTTAGCTCAGGGTAAGCTTCCAGTACGATCCAGACAGGAGTATCTAGAGGATAGGCGATGTGTATTCTGTAAATAGGAAGAGGAGACGATGGATCACGTCTTCTTCCGATGTGAGCTAATTAGGCAGCTTTGGGGGAGAGTTAGAGGATGGTTGCGGATGAGGGCAGAGATGGTCACTTACTGTCACATGCTAAGGATATTCAGAACACAGTATAGAAGAGCCTCTGGTTTAAACCGTGCCCGCCACCTTGCCATGTCATCACTGGTTCACCTTGTTTGGAGGGCGAGAAACTCCAACAGGTTTGAAGGGGCAAGGTTTGAAGGAGATCTGATCTTTCGCAAAATGCAAATCCATGTATACAGGGCAGTGGAGGGTCATAATTTCTAGTTCTCAGCAGGAATCATGTGAAGCCAGGGCAGTGCCCCCCCCCCCCCCACTTCTCCTTGGTCTTGTTCCTAGTTCTCGTACTTCTTTTCCTGGCCAATTTTGTCTATCCAGGGTAGTTTCTACCTATGGCCTTTTCCCTCTTTCGAACAGTTAGCCCTTTCCAAACCAATTTTCCCCTTTCTAGGCCAGTTGCTTTTCAGGGCAGTCCCCTTGTTTCATCTCCCTTGGTCCAGGGTGGAACCCCTACCCCTCTCCAGACTAACCCACCCTTGGCCAGGGTAGTTTTCTTCGTTTCAGGATGGTCTCCCCCCACCCTTAGTTCCCCCCCCCCCCTCTTTTTCCTTAAATTGTTTCTTTATTCTTTATCCTTGGTCCTCTCTCCTCCTCAGTCTCCCCTCTCTAAGCCAGTTCCCCATCTTTCCAGACTAGTTTTTTGCCTTTCCAGAGCAGTTCCCTTGTTCTAGGGCAGTAGGGCATCTCCCTTGGTCCAAGAGGGAAACCTTACCCCTTTTCCGCATTAAGTCCCCTGCATGGCAGCTTTCCTTGGATCCAGGCGCCTCTCCCCTATCCCCGAACCCCCGAGTGGTTCCGACCTTTCTAGGGTGGTCCCCAACTTCCCGCCAGCCACACTGTAATATACTACCTCGATCCAGGTGGTCCTTCCCAACCGATCCCCTACTTCCCGACCCCCACCGTCTGTGGCAGCCCCTTGTTTCTGCACTGCCTCGCCTCCCGACCGATCCACACTGGTCCCTATCGCAGGGCAGTTTCACATCCCTTTACGGGGCACTATGCTTGGGAAGGGGACTATTCAAAAAAAAAATCCAAAGTGGTTTATCCCTTAGCTGATTTACTCTCGACCAGGGCAGTTTTCCCTGTCCAAGAGGGAACACTTGGCCCTTTCCAGAGTGGTTCCCTTTGGTCAGGGCAGTTTTCTTCGGCTCCAGAGTGGTTTCCTTTGCCCTAGCTAGCACACCTCGCCCAGAGCAATTTCTTGGACCAGAGCAGTTTCCCATGTCCAGGAGGGAACTCTCGCTTTCTTATTCACCTTTGACTAGGGTGGTTCCGCGACTCTAGGGTGGACCCCCTTGTCTTGGCTAGTTCACTGCGGCCAGGGTAGTCCCCAGTACTCTGCTCAGGGCGCTTGGGGGGAAAAAAGTGATGCACCAGATTTATGTATTGATTAGGGATGGTGAATAGGCTCTCCCAGAATAGCTTATCTAGTCCGTAGCAAACAGCTACCGTAAAGATGTTACAAATCCGTTCATGGCTAAGGCTTTGCCAAAAAGCCTAAGAGAGGTGAATAGGTCCACCTGAATGGCCTATCTAGTCCGTAGAAAACGACTACGGTAAAGACACGTCAAATCCATTATTAGATGATCACTTGCTAAAAGTGATAAGTACAGGAGGAGCATGCAGATAGACGACCCCAAGAGATAAGAGGATACATGATGGTACGCAGGAAGAGCTGATCATAGAAGGATGGTACACAGGAGAGTGGAGAACATAGAGACATGGAGGATACCCATGAGGCGTTGGCATGAGAAGGACATGAGAGAAATGTCAGTTGAATCTAGTGAGAGAGTTGGTACTCATGAGAGCACATGTACGCCGCACCTTGGATGCATCTCAGATCTGACATTTCGTCAGACATGACATGAGCATGAATCATGGGCTATTGTATGACTGTGTTTTTCTTGATGATATATATTTACCTTTCACAAAAAAAATAATACTCCTACCCCACTTCCTTGTTTAGTCGCCGAGCCATCCACATATACTTTCCATTCCTCATTTTTCTTGAGCTCAAGTGTCTCGGCTAGGAAATCTGCCAATACTTGTGCCTTAAGGGTCGTATGGGGCTGATACTGGATGTTGTACTCGGCTAGCTCAGTGATCCACTTGATTAAGCGGGCAGATGCTTCTAGATTTTTTAATATTCTTCCGAGGCCACTGTTAGTTAGGACCATGACCAGATGAGATAAGAAATAAGGCCGAAGCTTTTGGGCTGTTATGAGTAGAGCTAGGGCTAACTTCTCCAGGGTTATGTACCTGCTCTCAGCAGCTTTTAATAAATGATTGACGAAGTAAATAGGTAATTGTTTACCTTCTTCCTGCCGAGTATAGCTGCAAACTCTCCCTTGGCATTGGTTTAGCAAGTGTGGGCAGCTCGACTATATACTGCTTCAGTTCAGAGAAAGCTTGCTCACACTTTTCATCCTATGAAAACCGAGCCAACTTGCGGAGTACCTTAAAGAAAGGGAGACTCCGTTCAACCGACTTAGGGATGAATCTGGAGAGTGATGTTATTCGACCCAACAACTTTTGCACTTATTTGACATTTCAGGGAGAAGCCATGTTTTGTAAAGCCTGAGCCTTTTCGGGATTAACTTCAATACCCCATTCAGTGACCATGTAGCCTAGGAACTTATCTCCTCGAACCCCGAATATGCATTTGTTGGGGTTGAGCCGAATTTCGTACCGGCACAATGTGTTGAATGGTTCTGTCATGTCTCTGGCCATATTTTTGGCTTTGTAGACTTGATGAGGATGTCGTCCACATATACTTCTATGTTTCGGTCTATTTGTGATCAAAACACCTTGTCCATCAGCCTTTGATAAGTGCACCAGCATTTTTCAATTCGAATGGCATGACCTTGTAGCAAAAGGTGTCATCCCCTGACCTTTTCTTGATCCTCTAAGGCTAATGGAATCTGATGATACCCCTGGTGAGCGTCCAGCATGCAGATTAGCTCACAACCTACCGTGTAATCTACTAATTGATCTATCCGAGGCAAGGGGTAACAATCTTTAGGTCATGCTTTATTGAGATCTCTGAAATCTATACATACCCTCCACTTTCCTCCCGGTTTCGGCACTAATACACCTGGATGTATATGGCTTGCATGAGTTCCTGTACTTCAGCTCGGATAATTTTTTCTGGTCCGAAGTGTCTCATTTTCTGCTTGATGGGTCGAGTCCCGTGAAAGATATTCATCCTATGCTCCATTATAGCCCGAGAGATGCTCTGATTTTGTTCCTCTGACCAAGTGAAGACATCTCGGTTGTTGACCAGGCAGTCCTTTACTTCTTGCTTTAATTCGGTCAGCAAATCTGCAGCAACTCGGATAACTCGCTCGGGCTGATTGAGCCATACTTGTATATTTTCTTCGTCAACAACCTTTTCCAAGGGTACTTCATGCAGAGCATATACTTCAGCCATTTCTATCTTCCGGCTTTTTCTAGGGTCGGTTCAGACTTCTTCCACATAGCATTTTCGAGCTGTCTTTTGATCTTTAGCGGCTTCCCCTATTTGATTGCTCACGGGGAACTTAATCTTCTAATGATAAGTGGATACTATCGCTTTAAAAGAATGCAGTGTTGGCCTTCCCAAAATGACGTTGTAGGCCGAGGTGGCGTCTACAACGGTGAAAGTGGCCATCCGCGTCCGTCGGAGGGGCTCCTCTCCCAGAGATAGGGGGAGATCAATTCGGCCAAGTGGTGCTACTTCATGGCCCAAGAAACCAAATAAAGCGGTGTTCATTGGCTGGAGTCGCGCCGAATCGAGCAGCATACGGTCAAAAACATCTTTAAATAAAATATTGACCAAGCTAGTTGTATCAACAAAAATTCTAGCCACGTTATAGTTAGCGATGGTGGCTCTGATCACCAAGGCATCATCGTGCGGGATAGAAACTTCTCGCAGGTCCTCGGGGCTAGTGCTTACTTCCATGTTTTCCAGTCGCCTTCCGTGAGTCTTTCTGGCTCAGTTTGAATCCCTATCAGTGATTCCACCGGTGATCATATTAATTATCCCATGGTGTGGAGTGTTGATGTAGGATACTGGGAAATACGATAATAATAAATATCTTTGTTAATTAAGAAATTATCTTATGGGATTTTTAGAAATTTTTCTGAAATTAAACGAAAGTTTTATGGATATTTCATAGGGATAAAGTGGATAGGCTTTTGTAAAGTCTGTTTAGAGTATCTGCTAGGAATTAATATGTTTAATTAAAGCGTTTATTTTTCTCCTTTCTTCCCCTTCCGTTTTCCCTCGATCGACGTTTCCTTCTCTGCCCGATTCCTCTCCCTCCCGATTTCTCATGCCACGAGCCCTATTCCCCTTTCTTTTCTTCGCCGATCCATCTCCACCGCCACAATCTCTTTGCCTCATCGCTGCTCCCTCCTTTTCTCTGTAAGTGAAGGTCGGCCACGCCGCCTCTTTTTCTCCGCAAGCGAAGGCCGATCATCTCCGCTCCCTCCTTTTCTCTGCAAGAGAAGGTTGGCCACAACCGCCCTTTCTCGGCAAGCGACGACCGACCATGACTGTCCCCTTCTCTGTAAGCGACGGTCGACCACAGCCATTCCCTTTCTCTGCAAGCGGCAGCTTCTCCGTGTCCTCGTCGGAGCACACGGACTCGGCGGCAGCTTCACCGTGTATTGATCGAAAGTTGCCCTTCGCGATTTCTACCGGATCTAGGGCAGCAGCAGCAGTGGTTATCTTCCGGTGAACAGTGCAATTAGGGAAGAAATACTGTCGGTGGATCCCAAGTGATGGTAAATATCCTGATTGTTTTTTCCTTCCAGTCCATTCCGATTCTGTGTGTGATTTAATGTGGTGGGGTGCCCTGTCGTTGAGTTTGAACTATGGGTGGCTACCGTGTATTGGTAGATGCTACTTTGTGGGTTCAAGGAGGTCGGGGCAGTGTGCATCGAATGGTAGATCGAGCTTGAGGTAAGGGATTGCATTGACCTATGGTTTTATCGGGTTGTATACGGCTGTGAGAGGGAAACTGTCGACTGTGATTCGACTGTGAGTGTGTGAAACGAGAAGGTAAGCACAACTGACCACATTTAGGTATTGTGTGTGTTCTGTGAGTGTTGATGTTGGCTGAAAAATGTGGGGAAGGTGAGCTGTGACAGTGGTTGTGTGGTTGTGCTGCTCTTTTTGGGGGTGTTGGTTGTTCTGTGGGAGTGTTGTTTGGTCGACCGTGAAGAATGGTTCTGTTCTTGGCCACGAAGAGGTTGTGAATGAGCTGTGTGGTTCTGTGTGTGGGCTGGGAACGAGCTGGGAAAGCTCAGTTTCGGTGAAGAGAGTTATGGATGGTAGGGTAAGTTCAATTGAGATTTAATTGGGGGCAAACTGAGCTGTATGAAGCCTTGTTTGTGCTTTGTGTTGGAACTGGGAACGATGAAATGGGATGTAAGTAGTATGTTTAATTGATTGGGTGGAATGTACTTAAGAGGTTTAATGATTTAAATCTAGTTGGATGTTGTAAAAGGGTTACGCTTGATGATTGGAGGCTTCTAATTCATATTCGATAAAGGGATACGAATATAGGAACGATATAGTAGTGAATTTATATATTTGTCGTGTGTTTGGATTTGATTGTAATTGATGATATTTACAGGATGTGGATACGGGGTAGACCCGCGGCCGTGCAGATATTTATTTCGAACATTACAACAGGTGGGTAATTTCCTACCCTAGTCAGTAGTTGTAGTTGCATTCAGATTTAGACATAGATATGATCATATTATATGTTCATATTATCTTGACCCTGCTCTTATTTATTCTTGTGTTTGATACTTGTCGTTGGTCATATATGCTCTAATGTGGATATCACATTTTCCTTTATCATGATTGAGGGGTTACAGATGTGGTGTAAGTAGATCTATAAATGTTTAGTAGGGTGTAGATGTTGGAGTACGGATGATGACCTAATTTGTAAATTGGGTAAAAGGTCATCCGTGGGTAAGTAAGGTCCTGAATGTAGGATTGATTCCAATACCCTTATGTTGCATGTTTACTACCGATCAGGTGTTGTGTAATGGTAAGGTGAATTGTGATTAGTGTGTCGCTACGGACCGGTGGTCCTAGCTTATTATGATCAATTGAGTACGACTCTCTACAGGATAGAGAGTGCGTCGATCAGTTGAGTATGACTCGCTACATGATAGAGAGTGCGTCGAACAGTCGAGTACAACTCTCTACAGGATAGAGAGTGCCTCGATCAGTTGAGTATGACTCTCTGCAAGATAGAGAGTGCGTTGATTGGATTGGTATGACTCTCTGTAGAATAGAGAGTCTGTGATGGATGTCTGTAAGCGTGACTATGCATTCATATCATTTGCATGCATACTGACGACATAGTCTCCCTTGTGGTTGAGAGGGTCGTCAGTCATCCTGCCCCCCTAGGTTACTCATAGAGGAGTAACTGGTGTGAGGGCAGAGCATTTGTTGTGCTACACTCTACCACTATAGACGGTGGCAGTTGGAGTTGCGTGCAATTGTCCTGGGTGCGTAGCACTCGACCACTCATGAGTATTGTTAATCGGAGTGGCCAGCAGCAGGGACCCCCATTATGTAGCGAACTCTTTACGCTCATATGCTACTCGATCATACTGCCCACTCGGCCACTCTAGAGCAATGGTTGGTGTTGAGTTGGGACAGTTATCATGTCGTGCCACCTATGCCACACTAGAGTCGTGGTAGCGAGTAGGGGTGCACAGCCATGACCATGCATGCTGCATTGCCGTATCTTATGTCATTTTGCATATATATATATATATATATATGGATGATTGTGATTAGTATATATATAGATGCAGTCTATATATATATGCTTATTGTGATGTTGTATTTGATTGTACTATGCTTGTTGCATTTGGTTGTACATCATCTTTATACATGCTACTCGCATTTGTTATATGGTTGTGTCAGATACCTGTATACTTGTTGGTCGGACCATTAGATATCTTCGACCAGTATTTATGATGTTGTATGGTTTAGACTAGATTTCCTATGATATATATATATATTGTGGATATATGCTCAGGTTGGATAGGTGTAGCATAGCGGACTTTCAGGTATGTCTGCATTTTACATTGTTCATTTGGTTAGAAGGTATATGCATGTATATGATTATCATGCTGGTGTTCACCTGTCGTACCTGTAGATTATATTGTTGAATTACATTTGATATTTGATATATATACATGTTCTCCCTTATTACATGCTGAGTTTTACTCACCACCATGGACCATGGGTTTTTCTGTCGCCCAGGTAACAGGTAGCCGACTCCGTGATGGACTTGGAGCATCGATGGTTGTCATCATCTCATCTCGTCTCCGAGGGTCCCAGCATAGATTTATGTTTTCTTTTGATTTCGGATGTTCCTTATTTTGATTCGGATTTATGTGTTGGACTTGTTATGTGATGTACACACTTGTGGATTCAGGTTTTGCCGATGTTTCCTTTATGTCATGGTGTCAGTCATACCGGTATGCACTGTGTGTAGTTTGTGATGTAGTTGTTTTATGTTTCCGCTGTGTTTGATATATATATATATAAGCTTACTATGTTGTGGTTGTGGGCCTACGGGCCTTATATTAACACGATATGTTGCCACATACAAAGGAGATGTCATCCGTTTGCTTTTCGGCACGACATACTCTCGAGGCGTGATAACTTTAGTGGTATCAGAGCCCTAGGTTCTGGATGCCATACAATGTTATTTTTGTGTCGAGTCTTGGATTCTCGGGAGTCGATTTGTTTCGATTTTGGTTTTCTGAGATGAGACTGATAGCGGCCTGAGCTCCAAGCAGCACGAGGTAAGAATTCCTGATAACTTATAATTTAGTAGATATTTATCTAAACTTGATTAATAGGTGTATACAATCAAAGTTATGACACATGTGCAGACTCGTAATACGGGTCGTCCACCAAGGCAACTAATCGGAGTTACCTTTAGTGTTTATACTCCCGGTTTTGTTGGCTATGCATTTAGTGTATATAACAGGGAATAACCTATAGTGTGTTGGTTATTATTCGTAACTGTGGTATGAGTTAACCACGGGAATGACCTGTTGAGTCTGTGAGTCTTAAACTTGTGTCGAAAAGGTGATTTACCTTTGAGAGTCGACTGATACCGAGTCAAAAAACAGGGGTCAAGTCGTCACATTTCTTGTGGAAATCAGAGAGACTACAGTCTTAGAGATTTTCACTAATTATGCTAGTCAGATCATTACCTGTTAGGTAATGGACAAGACAAGTAGGCTATTATTGATGCAGATAGCGGAAGGCTAGTTTATGGTGTTTCATAGGGATTTTGATCCCTGAGTTGTGCGTACTGGGTTGTATAACTTTGAAGGTACTTTTGAGTACTTAACTCGTGTTATACAGAGAAAGTAGAGTTATTTGTATACCATTATCGGGTTTAAGCCGGTATTTGGTGGTAAATGCAGAAAATAACTTTGGGGAATAATATATCACTTGATCATGATTTAGTGATGTTGAGAGAGAGTATTTCCCCGCGTCATTTTCTGTGACACATTGTAGAGGATTCTTGAGCTTCAAGTAGGGTGAGCATCGATAACGGGAATACCATGCAGAGTCATTAGACTTGCAGAGTTTACGCTCACCTAACAGCTCAAGAATGTGAATGGATGTTTTAAGCCACCCACGGTTATTGGCTTACGTTTGGAGTAAGATCACTAGATCTTCTATCAGATCCTGCCGGAAGGCATTGGATTGAGTCAGGAGTTTAGAAATGACTCTGTACAAGTGTTTAGGAGATGAAGACCGATAAGCAGATATTGCAGGTCAACTTATTAGAGTCAGAAGCCTCCGAATGTTGAACAAAAGGAGCAAAATCGGAGCCATAGGCCTTGAGCTACTTTCCGATTATAGAAGACCAATCGTAGATCATCAGGATGTTCTCGTGCACATCAGCGAAATCAGAACAAAGACTCCAAAGGGATTATGTGTGTGTAGTGCAGATCCCGAAGACACGTGAAGTCAGATTATCCGTTGGATCAGTTCATCTGTTGCTATTGTAAGCAACCAATACAGTTGAGGAGGTGTATTTTGAAGACTCAGTTGAAGACTATCAATGGTATTCCAGGAGGATGATGCACCGTCTCGACAGCAGAGATCAGCACAGAAGATTGGGTTATCTCATTAGCAGCGACTTATTACCTCAGGCGTGGTTGGAGTTCCTTGATACTTTCCTTCAGGGGAAGTGATTTACTCAGCAGTATCAGTAGAAGACATTGTAGAAGACTCATGTAGACAACAACAACAGTTACCCCCAGATGTGGATTGGCTTTATATATAGGAGAGAGTATACGATGATGGTCGTATCTATTCAGTATTCTACAGTTGAAGCTCGTAGGATTAAGTGATGGGATCAGATGATCTAGGAAAATCCTTGGGTCATTCGTCACAGAAATGTGACCACTTTCTCGCAGACTGTTGGATCTGATATTGTTCTCTTCGGAGAAAGGCCGAGACTTGCGGGGAGCCTTTGGATCGAATCGACAGATAATTGATCGTTCAGGGTATTACTCTAGTTTACCCTCTGGGTTAATATATTGAGATATACTTGTAGTTTACAAGTATCCTTGTCTAGAACATTTTTAGTTCGGATAAGAAGGGTTTCTTTACATCGACTTGTGGATCAGTGGTATCTCTACCGTCAGGTGAGATGTGGATAAAAAAAAATTAAGAAGTCAAGGGATGCCCTTAGACTTGGATAGACACATCTTTACTATAGACATATCCTTATGGATGGTCAAATTGTTGAGATTATGGTATGATTATGTCTCTCGAATGTGTGTATAATCCGAGAGCATACAAAAGTAGTTTCGGATGAACTCCTAGGTTTGTCGTTGCATGGGCAAGTGGAGTAGGCGATTGGCGTGATTTCGAAGATCCCATATCAGGTGATAATTATGTTGGTATAAGTGTTGCTAAACACTATGGAAATTGGAAGAAGTAAGTTGTGATTATAGGAGACATTGGAGCGGATATTTATCTATCCCAGTATTTTCTCCTTGAGAAGATCCGAAACTCTTTGTTGAAAGAGAGATGGACCTTTGAGATTATGCATCGATTATCAATGATGGAATGTGATAGTTGTTTAAATTGAATATCCTTCATTGTGGATAGATGATCTGTTTAGATCAGCTAAGGACACCTGTGTATACTCTAGGATTGATTTACGACTGGAGTGTTGATATTATAGTGACATGATGTCATACAATTATCATTATGTTGTGATGATTGATATATCATCAGGGTAGAGTAAAGAGGATGCAGGTGTGTAAAGACGATAATTTCATACTTGGTATGAATTTTATGAGTTTGATTAAGTTATTAGACTATTTAAACGATTTAGTCATCCATAGATTTGAGAATCGTGTATTCTGGACACGATTGGATCAGGTTGTGGTTGTCGGAGTTGCGTAACTTGGCCACTGTTGGGGGTGGTAGTTGGAGTTGCGCACTCAACCACCGTAGATGGTGGTTTCCTTGTATGGATTTGGGTATTACCGCAGATGTAGATAGGATGCTTTTTAGCGTTAGTATATCACTGACTTGTTCGATCAGGGAGGTGATGGAATTTACTTGGTCGGAAGCCTATGGAACTAGTTTCAGGGCTCAGTCGATGATTGACTTTTGCATCAGTGTTAGTTAATCCTTCCGAGGGGGATGGAAGGATGTTGTACGCAGATGCATCGCTTCAGTGAATGGAGCGATTTCTGATGATGTTGAATGAGGCATATCATATGCCTATATCAATTAAGAAACTACGAGATAAGTTGTTATACACGTGAAGTGGTTTTAGCAGATATGATCTTGTGTAATAGTTGTATGGAGCAGAAATGCTCATGGAGTTTTAGCTAGCTATTGGGTAGCTACTATAGAGTTGCTGGAACACAAATAGTTGCAACAAGGGAGATTGGTCGCTATAGTCTCCCATGCACTTACAGAATGTGTGGGGGAGTGGATTTTGGACGGTATTCTCTTGTGAGAAGATAATTTCCCGTCTCTAATATGGATATGTGTTCTGGACATGCATCCACTTAAGAAAGAGTTGTTATAGGAGACATTATTTGAGATTTGCTATATATCCTGGTAGTACTTGGATGTGCCGAGATTTGAAATGCTTATACTGGTGGAACGGTATAAAAGAGAGAGTGCAGACTTGGTTGCTCGATGTTCAGTATGCCAACGGGTAATGGCTGAACATCAGAAATCAGCTGGGTTGCTCCAGAAAATTTTGATTTTGGAATGGAAGTGGGAGCATATCACTATGGATTTCGTTACGGAATTGCCCATAACCCATAAAGTGTTGGTGCAATCGGCCCAGGTCACGATTGACCAGGACTCGAGTTTGACTCGAGTGATGTTTTGATGTTTGACAAAGTGTTTGACATTGATGTTTGACATTGATGTCGGTTAATATGTTTTGGAGAGATTGTTTATACAATCGACCCAGGTTATAATTGACCAGACTCGAGTTTGACTCGAGGGAGACTTTGGTGGTTGACTAGGGTTGACCATGTGTTTATGGGAAAGTCCAAGTCATGGGTACTTGGCATGGAAAGTCCAAGTGGGACACTTGGCATTTGGGAAAGTCCAAGTCTTGAGTACTTGGCATGGGAAGTCCAAGCATGGGTCTTGGCAAATGAGAAGTCCAAGCATGGGTCTTGGCAAATGGAAAGTCCAAGCATGGGTCTTGGCATGGAAAGTCCAACATGGGTTGGCAAGGGAAAGTCCAAGCTTGAGTCTTGGCATTTGAGAAGTCCAAGGGGATTGATATTGGCGGCGTAAAGTCCAAGCGGAGTCTTGGCGGCGTAAGTCCAATGTGCCATGGCGGTGTAGACACCGTTAGCATGACATAGCCGATGGAAGCACCTGGAAGCTAGCGCGATGGATGAACAAGTCATGGATGACTTGGAGGATAAGAGGCGTGAGGTCGATGGAGGTGGCTAGAAGGCTTAGGTCTAGGCTAAGGGTGGTCTAGCAAGTATGGGGGCACCATACTTGGGTTAAAACCTCAGAGTCGACGAGTTCGACCACGGCTGAGAGCTTTAGGCGGCCGATCGACCGCATGGGAGAAGCTGATCGGTAGTGACGCAATGATCGCTAAGGGATGGCAATGATCGGCCGGCCGAGTGGCGAAGTAGCGAACGCCTCCGTAGCCGATCGGGCGACTACGAGCGTTGATCGATCGCCAATGTTGGCAGTCGACTGGTGAGAGTCCCGTTGGAATTTGTCCAACGTGGATTGAGCCGTTGTCTCACAGCTACAGTGTTGGCAGTCGACTGGTGATTTATGGCAGTCGACTGCCAGGCGGAAATCCAGCCCGACGCGAGATAAAAGGAAGCTGTTCATGGAGATTGCGGCATCAGTTCTTGGGAAGCTTTCTTGAGGTCCAACAAGTGGTATCAGAGCCTGGTGGCTCTTCAACGGATTAACAACCGGGAGCAATACGCTAGAGGGTAAAGATGGAATTTCAAGACAAGCTAGGTTGGGACATCAACACACCGGTCCCGTACTCATTATATGGACAAGAAGGCTTCGATTCTTGGAAGAGAAGAATTGAAGATTTTTTGATGATGAGGGACTTCGAGGAATGGTCTCTATTAATGGAAGGATTTGAGTATCCTAGAGGACCAAAAGGTGGTTTCCTCAAGAAGAAGAGATGGAGTGAAGATCAACTCCAAAGATTCGAGAAAAACAAGAAGGTAATCAAATTCATTTTTGATTTAATTCCAAATGAATTCTTGTGTAGCCTAGGTGAATGCATGGATGCTAAGGAGCTATGGAGCGATTTGGCAAAGCTCCATGAAAGCCCATCAATGGTCCAAGAGGAAGAGACCGAAGAGGCTAATGCATCATCTTCACAAGGAAGTGAGGACTTGGAGGTTGAGAGATCATCAACATCCAAAGAGGAAGAGGAAGTAGAATCGGAAGTTGATAGGGAGTCAATTTCCGAGTTGGTGGAGGAAGTGGAAGAAGCATCCACCTCAAGGATTGAGGGGGAGGAGAGAACTTCCATACCGGAGCAACAAGAAGAAGCTTCAACATCCAATCAAGATGAGGAAGCTCAAAATACAACTCCGGCACCTACCACCGAACTAGGTAACTCAAACACATCAATCTCAAATAAAAATAATATCATGTGCTTTGAGTGTAGGGAATTTGGGCACTACAAGAGCAAGTGCCCAAAGAAGATTAGGAAAGCTCCACCGACTCTAAAAGTCAAGGATGCCGGTTCCCCAAATATCAAGAGCAAGGAGCATATCATATGCTTCAAGTGCAACTCAAGGGGACATTATAGGAATCAATGTCCTAGGGGAAGCAAAAAGACCAAAGAGGGAGCTACACATGTAGGGGGAGCCTCTAGTGCAAACCCTAAGGTATATTTCAATAATGCACCTTCTTTAGTTAATAGGCAAAGGCATGCTAGGAATTTAAATTCTCTTGCAATTTATGAAAAGAATGCTAATAGGAATAAATATTTTTGCTTAGGAGCTAAAAGTGTTCATTTTAGTAATAAGGAGAAATTTGGGACTAATGTCCTTAAAAATAATTCATCTAAGGATAAACCTAGGTCAAATAATACTAGACAAATTTTACCTAGGGAGACCATTAGAAAAGTGCAAGAGCACCTAAGTTTCAATCCCAAGTGGACTAGGCATATGCCTAGAAAGTCCCATGCCCATGATTTAAATCAAAATTCAAAAATTGGGCAATTAGAGTTAGAGAATCAAGTCTTGAGGTCAAGGCTTGAAAAACTTGAGAAGACCCTTAAAATTATACAAAATCAATTTAAAGGGTCAAACGATCAAAAGTCAAGGTCCAAGAGTAAAAGTCAACACTTAGGACCTAAGAGTCAAAAGTCAACCAAGGGCAAGAAAGGTTTGGGTCACAAACCTAAGCCTAAGGTGGCTTACCATAGTGTTTCATTTGATTATGGAACACAAACTAGGTCTAGGAAGACCAAGGTCAATAGGGAAGTCATCTCTAGAGTTGACCAAAGGGTGTGCCTAGTGGCTAGGGTTTCTAGGAAACCTAGGGTGGCCACTAAGAAGGTTGCAAGGGGAGTCACCCCTAGAGTCAACCTAGGTAAGACCCAAATGACCAAGGCTAACAAGCCTAGGAGGGTCATTAGAAAGGTATCTAGGGAGGTTATCCCTAGGGAATACCTAATCAACCCTAGGAGCTCAAATAGATTTTGGGTTCCTAAGAGCGTGATTGATTCACGCTAAGTGGGTTTAGGGTGTGTCAACCTTGATTGGATGAGTAGTTAACTCAACCATGGTAAGGTGGCACTTTAGGATATTTTCAAGGTTATGGTTACCTTGGAAATAGATTTGAATTAATCCTAAAAGGATTTTAGGATGTGACAATATTAATTATGAAGTTTGATAAAATGACCATGTTGGCACAATTTAAGTTTAGTGGTTAGTGTGCCATTTTGGGTTTTTGGCACACTAGGGAGAAAAGTAGAAATATGGCAAAATGTGATTAATTGTATCAAATGACAAGTAATATTAAAATTTAGGTATTACATACCTTTATATCTTATTTGCCATGCTTTGATTTGTCATATGCCATGACATGACATCATGTTCATTCTCATCATTTATATGTCATGTACATGGTTAGGATTAAGGATTAAATGTCATGTGTTTTTTTTTAGATTTCATATTATGCCATGACATCATGATTATGAGCATGTGTTTATCTATATCATCTCTAACGCCATAATCATTCATGCACTTAAGATATTTTGATTGAAATTGATTTAAGGACAATGGCATGACTTGAAGTCCCATTTATAAGGGAATCAAGTAGGGTTGCCTTAGAAAAATGCATGAAACCCTAGATTAAATGAACCAAAACCCACATCTCACATCCAATTGACATGTATGTGTATTTATACACCCTAGATACATGTGAGATGCTAGGATATGAGTTAAGTTCAAGGTGCATAGTGTTTGCATCTAGATGAACTAAAACTCATCTTATATGACTGGTGGATCATTGGGAAAGCTTGTGTACAAGTCATATACATAGAGCCCAAGGAATATGATCCAAAATAAGGTTTTAAAAACATTTTAAAATCTTTTTGAAAAACCTTGGTGAAGTCTATCTTTTGATAGCAATCACCATTGATGAAGTTGATACAAAATAGGGTCAAAACATTGAAAATTTCAATGGTTTTGAGTTTTGTATCAAACTCACTATTTTATGGGTAAAATATTTTTCAAACAGTTTTCACCTATTGTTTTGGTCATAAGTATTATACGTATCAAATTTCGTGATTTTTTGATGTACGTATAATTATTTATGAATTTTTGAATTTCGTTCGACGATAAATTGAATTTGACCAATGACCGACACTTGGTGGCGATCGGTGATGAGAGTGTGATCGATTGATTACCGTCAGTCGATGCCAGTCGATTTCGGGTTAACAAGGTTTGTTTAGCCCGTGTTCATTATGGTAAGGTTCCTAACCACTCCTAACCCTAGGATATGCTTTGGGAAGCATTATGAAGGGTGAAAATCCATTGGATATGGATTAGGAGTTGTGTTAGGTCAAAGTATCAAATTTAGGGTGAGTAAAAGTTCTATGTTGAACTTAGAACCTTAATTTTGATGGTTTAGAGTTCCTATTGGCTTAGGGGCTTTCCAAGGACATTGTTGGTGCAATGGTCAAGGGAGAGCAAGCCTTTAGGGGGAGGTATCCATCTTGGGATGATGGATGTTTTTTTATGGGGAGAATGTTATCAATTGAAAATTGATGGGTGTTTGATACCAAATTTGGAAATTGGGAGAGTGAGATAGGAGTGCCTCTCTTGAGTGATATGGGACTTATCACTAGGAAGATGGTAGGCATCCTAGGTATTTTTGATCAAGGGGGAGATTGTAAGATCTCATTGGGACATGAGACATTGACCTCCTTGGAGAGTAAACCTTTTTGATGTTAGTCAAAAAGGGGGATAATGTTTGGGGGAGAACATTTGATTTACCTTTTCACTTGAATGTTTGGGGAAGAACATTTGGTGAGTGTTTACCAATTTGGGATAATTGGTAAGGGATTTGAGTTAGTGTTCTAACTCATGATTTGATTGGTTTTTGTCAAACATCAAAAAGGGGGAGATTGTTGGTGCAATCGGCCCAGTCACGATCACCAGACTCGAGTTTGACTCGAGTGATGTTTTGATGTTTGACAAAGTGTTTGACATTGATGTTTGACATTGATGTCGGTTAATATGTTTTGGAGAGATTGTTTATACAATCGACCCAGGTTATAATTGACCAGACTCGAGTTTGACTCGAGGGAGACTTTGGTGGTTGACTAGGGTTGACCATGTGTTTATGGGAAAGTCCAAGTCATGGGTACTTGGCATGGAAAGTCCAAGTGGGACACTTGGCATTTGGAAAAGTCCAAGTCTTGAGTACTTGGCATGGGAAGTCCAAGCATGGGTCTTGGCAAATGAGAAGTCCAAGCATGGGTCTTGGCAAATGGAAAGTCCAAGCATGGGTCTTGGCATGGAAAGTCCAACATGGGTTGGCAAGGGAAAGTCCAAGCTTGAGTCTTGGCATTTGAGAAGTCCAAGGGGATTGATATTGGCGGCGTAAAGTCCAAGCGGAGTCTTGGCGGCGTAAGTCCAATGTGCCTTGGCGGTGTAGACACCGTTAGCATGACATAGCCGAAGGAAGCACCTGGAAGCTAGCGCGATGGATGAACAAGTCATGGATGACTTGGAGGGATCTGAGAGGCGTGAGGCTGATGGAGGTGGCTAGAAGGCTTAGGTCTAGGCTAAGGGTGGTCTAGCAAGTATGGGGGCACCATACTTGGGTTAAAACCTCATTCTTGAGGTTGTGACCGCATTATGGCGGCTTCGACCGGAGTCGACTCGAGTTCGATCACGGCTGAGAGCTTTAAGAGCTCTGGCGCGACCGCTCATGGGAGCAGCTGATCGGACTGCGGCAATGATCGCTAAGGGATGGCGATCATCGCCGGCCGAGTGGCGAGCAGATCGCCCGTGAGCCGACCGGGCGCCGACTACGAGCGTTGATACCGATCGCCGCCAATGTTGGCAATGATCGGTGAGAGTCCCGCTGGAATTTGTCCAACGTGGATTGAGCCGTTGTCTCACACTACGTTGCTGGCAGCTGATCGGTGATTTATGGCGATGACCGCACAGCGGAAATCCACCGACGCGAGATAAAAGGAAGTCTTCATGGAGATTGCGGCATCTTCTGGGAAGCTTTCTTGAGGCGATTTGAAGGCGATTTACAGGTGCATTTCAGGGCCCTTCAACCTCATCCAAGCAACCAACAAGCAAAGCGCTCAAACCCTAGTTTTGTAAAGTGTTCTTTACATTTCCTTTGTATTTGCTTGTATTTCTTTAGATTATTGTTGTAATCTTGTGTACGAGGTTTCTCCGCCTCCGACTTGTTGTCGAGAAGGAGTTTATTGATTAGTGATTGCATTGGCGTCGCTAGAGCTCGTTAGAGCTCGATCCGTGGAGTAGGAACCGTTACGGTTCCGAACCACGTTATATGATCGTGTTGTGATTGTGTGTCTTGTTATATTTATTTGTTATTACTATTCCGCTGTGCTAACAAGATTGTAGACGATCGAACGCGAAAGAATTCCATCATCGTACGGTATCACGCTATTCACCCCCCCCCCTCTAGCGGGCGTCAAATCTCCAACATAAAGGACATGATGCGATTTGTGTATCGACTAACCGAATCAGCTCATTTGCTGCCTATTCATGTGCTAGATCCGTTGGATCGTCTGGTAGAGTCTGGATTAGACTATGGGCACAGATTTTCGGCTTAGTGCAATAGTTCATCCGTGGACTGATGGACTGTTTGAGCGTAACATTCAAACTCTGGAGGATCTATTAAGATCTTGTGTCATGGATTATGGAGGTAGTTGGAAGGATCACATTCCTTTAGTGGAATTTAACTATGAGAACAGTTATCACTCCTCTATTCAGATGGCTCCTTCCGAGGCCTTATACGACAGACCCTACAGATCTCCTATGTTGTGGGAGGAGGTTGGGGAATGATAGCTATTGGGGCCACAAAGTATCCAGCACAATGCAGAATTGGTGTGTGTCATCATATGATGGTTATTAAAGGCACAAGATCAACAGAAGAGTTATGCAAATCGGAAGCGAAGGCCTTTGGAATTCTCAGTTAGGGAACAGGTATTTCTGCGTGTTTCACCTATGAAAGGGGTGAAACGATTTGGGTGGAAAGGAAAACTTGTCCCACACTATATTGATCCATTTGAGATATTGGAGTGGATTGAAGGTGTAGCTTACTGGTTGGCTTTACCTCCGACACTTGTGGGTGCTCACAACGTATTTCATGTTTCTATGCTGAGGAAATGCGTTCCGCGTCCAGATCATGTTCTGAAAGAGGTTCCGATTCTACTTCAGTCTAATGCGACCTATTAGGAGATTCCAGTGTGAATTCTGGGTCGCAAAGAATGCCGGTTGTGGAACAAAACCATCCGACTCGTAAAGGTTAGATAACAACATCATATCGATGAGGAGGTTATGTGGGAGCTAGAAGATACTATCCGAGCTCAGTACCCTCATCTAGTCACTTATGGTATGTGGTCATTCCGGATATTTCTTGTATTGGTTATTACATTTAAGTACGAAATTTGGGGACCAAATTTTATTAAGTGGGGGAGAATGTAAGATACCGGGAAATACTATAATAATAAATATCCTTGTTAATTAAGAAATTATCTTATGGGATTTTTAGATATTTTTAGAAATTTTTCTTGATTTAAACGGAAGTTTTATGGATATTTCATGGGGATAAAGTGAATAGGCTCTTATAAAGCCTATTTAGACTATCTGCTAGGAATTAATAGGTTTAATTAAAGCGTTTATTTTTCTCCTTTCTTCCCCTTCCGTTTTCCCTCGATCGATGTTTCCTTCTCTGCCCGATTCCTCTCCCTCCCGATTTCTCACGCCACGAGCTCTATTCCCCTTTCTTTTCTTTGTCGATCCATCTCCACCGCCACGATCTCTTTGCCTCATCGCCGCTCCCTCCTTTTCTCTACAAGTGAAGGCCGACCACAGCCGCCTCTTTTTCTCTGCAAGCGAAGGTCGGTCATCGTTGCTCCCTCCTTTTCTCTGCAAGTGAAGGCCGACCACAACTGCCCTTTTTCGGCAAGCGACGGCCAACCACGGTTGTCCCCTTCTCTGCAAGCGATGGTCGACCATAGTCGTTCCCTTGCTCTGCAAGCAGCAGCTTCTCCGTGTCCTCATTGGAGCCCACGGACTCGGCGGCAGCTTCACCATGTATTGATCGGAAGTTGCCCTTCACGATTTCTGCCGAAGCTAGGGCAACAGCAGCAGTGGTTATCTTCCGACGAACAGTGCAATTAGGGGAGAAATACTGTCGGTGGATCCCAAGTGATGGTAAACATCATGATTTATCTTTCCTTCCAGTCCATTTCGATTCTGTGTGTGATTTATTGTGGTGGGGTGCCCTGCCGTTGAGTTTGAACTATGGGTGGCTGTCGTGTACTGGTAGATGTTACTTTGTGGGTTCAAGGAGGTCGGGGCAGTGTGCATCGAATGGTGGATCAAGCTTGAGGTAAGGGATTGCATTGACCTATGGTTTTATCGGGTTGTATGCGGCTGTGAGAGGGAAACTGTCGACTGTGATTCGACTGTGAGTGTGTGAAACAAGAAGGTAAGCACAACTGACCACATTTAGGTATCGTGTGTGTTCTGTGAGTGTTGATGTTGGCTGAAAAATGCGGGGAAGGTGAGCGTGACAGTGGTTGTGTGGTTGTGCTGCTCTTTTTGGGGACGTTGGTTGTTTTGTGGGAGTGTTGTTTAGCCGGCCGTGAAGAATGGTTCTATTCTTGGCCACGAAGAGGTTGTGAATGAGCTGTGTGGTTCTGTGTGTGGGCTGGGAACGAGCTGGGAAAGCTCAGTTTCGGTGAAGAGAGTTATGGATGGTAGGGTAAGTTCAATTGAGGTTGAATTGGGGGCAAACTGAGTTGTATGAAGCCCTATTTGTGCTTTGTGTTGGAACTGGGAACGGTGAAATGGGATGTAAGTAGTATGTTTAATTGATTGGGTGGAATGTACTTAAGAGGTTTAATGATTTAAACCTAGTTGGATGTTGTAAAGGGGTTACGCTTGATGATCGGAGGTTTCTAATTCATATTCGATAAAGGGATACGAATATAGGAACGATATAGTAGTGAATTTATATATTTGTCGTGTGCTTGGATTTGATTGTAATTGATGATATTTGCAGGATGTGGATACGGGGCAGGCCCGCGGTCGTGCATATATTTATTTCGAACATTACAACAGGTGGGTAATTTCCTACCCTGGTCAGGTAGTTATAGTTGCATTTAGATTTAGACATAGATATGATCATATTATATGTTCATATTATCTTGACCTTGCTCTTATTTATTCTTGTGCTTGATACTTGTCATTGGCTATATATGCTCTAATATGGATATCACATTTTCCTTTATCATGATTGAGGAGTTACAGATGTGATGTAAGTAGATCTATAAATATTTAGTAGGGTGTAGATGTTGGAGTACAGATGATGACCTAATTTATAAATTGAGTAAAAGGTCATCCGTGGGTAAGTAAGGTACTGAACGTAGGATTGATTCCAATACCCTTATGTTGCATGTTTACTACCGATCAGGTGTTGTGTAATGGTAAGGTGAATTGTGATTAGTGTGTCGTTACGAACCGGTGGTCCTAGCTTGTTATGATCAGTTGAGTACGACTCTCTACAGGATAGAGAGTGCGTCGATCAGTTGAGTACGACTCGCTACATGATAGAGAGTGCGTCGAACAGTCGAGTACAACTCTCTACAGGATAGAGAGTGCGTCGATCAGTTGAGTACGACTCTCTGCAGGATAGAGAGTGCGTGATAGGATTGGTATGACTCTCTGTAGAATAGAGAGTCTGTGATGGATGTCTGTATGCGTGACTGTGCATCCATATCATTTGCATGCATACTGACGACATAGTCTCCCTTGTGGTTGAGAGGTCGTCAATTATCCTGCCCCCCAGGTTACTCATAGAGGAGTAAATGGTGTGAGGGCAGAATATTTGTTGTGTCGCACTCTACTACAATAGACGGTGGTAGACGGAGTTGCGTGCAGTTGTCCTGGGTGTGTGGCACTCGACCACTCATGAGTAGTGTTAGTCGGAGTGGCCAGCAGCAGGGACCCTCATTGTGTAGCGAGCTCTTTATGCTCATATGCTCTCGATCATACTGCCCACTCTGCCACTCTAGAGCAGTGGTTGGTGTTGAGTTGGGATAGTTGTCATGTCGTGTCACCCATGTCACACTGGGGTCATGGTAGCGAGTAGGGGTGCACAGGCATGACCATGCATGCTGCATTGTCGTATTTTATGGCATTTTGCATATATATATATATATATATAGAGAGAGAGAGAGAGAGAGAGAGATGATTGTGATCAGTATATATATAGATGCAGTTTATATATATATGCTTATTGTGATGTTGCATTTGATTGTACTATGCTTGTGGCATTTGGTTGTACATCATCTTCATACATGCTACTCGCATTTGTTATATGGTTGTGTCAGATACCTGTATACTTGTTGGTCGGAGCATTAGATACCTTTGACTAGTATTTATGATGTTGTATGGTTTAGACCAGATTTCCTGTGATATATATATATATATATATATATATATATATATATATATTGTGGATATGTGCTCAGGTTGGATAGGTGTAGCATAGTGGACTTTCAGGTATGTCTGCATTTTACATTGTTTATTTGGTTAGAAGGTATATGCATGTATATGATTATCATGCTGGTGTTCACCTGTCGTACCTATAGATTATACTATTGAATTACATGTGATATTTGATATATATACATGTTCTCCCTTATTACCTGCTGAGTTTTACTCTCCACCACGGACCCTGGGTTTTTCTGTCGCCCAGGTAATAGGTAGCCGACTCCGTGATGGACTTTGAGCATTGCTGGTTGTCATCGTCTCATCTCGTCTCCGAGGGTCCCAGCATGGATTTATGTTTTCTTTTGATTTCGGATGTTCCTTATTTCGATTCGGATTTATGTGTTGGACTTGTTATGTGATGTACACACTTGTGGATTCGGGTTTTACCGATGTTTCCTTTATGTCGTGGTGTCAGTCATACCGGTATGCACTGTGTGTAGTTTGTGATCTCGAGATCTCTGCGGGAACTGAGCCGGTCTTTGCTGCTCGGGTGCAGGTCGATGAGCCCTTCTAACCGGATTGCGTTGAACATGACCCCGTGGTTCGGGCCTTACATCTTGGGGTGGGGCGTTGACATTGACATTTTGTTGATGCTCCCTCATAACTTGCCTGATTTCATCAGCCAAGGTACGACACTCCCAGGTTGAGTGACCGTATATTTGATGAAAGGCGCAGAAGGGGCTGCGTGACCGATTGGGGGGCTTCTTGCACTGCATGAATTGCTTTGTCTTTCAGTAGTCGAGGAGGATCGGTAGGAGGGACTCTGGGAGGGTGGTTGTGTACTAGGGGAGGAGCCTTCTGATTTATCTTTTGAGGCTTGGGCCAATCAGTCTTTTGCTGCTCATCTGCTACTCTCTCGGCCTCCTCCAAATTGATATACGCCTCAGCTCTAGCCAGCAATGCCTCAAAGTGGGGCGGGGGTCTCTTCATTAATGACTCTGAGAAATCTCTCCTTATCAAGCCTTGGGAGAAGGCGTTGACCACTATCTTGGGCGAAGCATCCGAGACATCAACAGCTACTTGGTTGAAGCGGTGTATGTAGTCCCTCAGGGATTCATCATTCTTCTGCTTCATGGTCATGAGATATTGAGTCGTTCAGTGATACCTTTTGCTACTGGCGAAGCGTTGAAGAAACAACATGGACAACTCTTGGAAGGAATTAATGGATCCAGCCGGGAGTCGGTCGAACCACCTTTAGGTGGAGCCAATTAAATTGAGAGAGAAGACCTTGCATTTGGCTCCGTATGAGTAGTCGTGTATCAGAGCAGCCTTCTTGAATCTCCCCAGATACTCCTCTGGGTCAGCTGAGCCGCTATATTCTCCTATAGAAATTTACTTGAAGGACTTTGACATTTTGTCGGCTATAATGCCGAGAGCAAGAGGAGATCCCGTGTTAACTACCGGAGTCTTACCCTTTTTGAGATCTCTTTCCGCCGGTGTATAGGAAGGTGCTTCCTCTGAGGATTGTGGTAATGATGCAGTTGACGATGACGACTTAGTTGGTACTGAGGTCGCAGGAGCTGCCTCCGGAGCAGCCGGAGTGGAGGGGATAGAAATCGGCATTGGACCCTGAACCGAGCTAGGTGAAGCCTGCACTGGGGTAGTTCCTCGGGGTAGAAGGTCGCGTAGAACGTCTTCCATGGTGGTCTTGACAAGGGCTAGATGCTTTCCCTGGTCAGATTCCCTTCGATGGAGTTGTGGTTGCCGGAGTTCGCTCCTTGGTCTCCCATCTTTGCCTCAGGCTTTGTTTGTTTTGTTTCCCACAGACGGTGCCAATTATGTTGCCTGTCGAGATGAGGATGGTGAGGTGTCCCGGTGGCGAAGGCGACAAGGATCGATAACTCGGACGAATGGGGCTGACGCGGAGGGAGAAAGATGACAGCTAGAACATCGTCTCGGCGGTGAGTCGAGCCGAATGAGGTGGGTCGAGCCGAATCGAGAGTCCTACAAGATAGCAAGTGGTTAAGGGCACCGAGATGGATCTCGACAAGGCCCCTCCGATGCTCAAGGCAGGGATTAGCAGTAAGATGGGAAGAGAATGGACAAGTGAAGTAGAGAATGTGCGAACCTCTTTTCTCCTCCTCTAGGGAGGGTATATATAGAAGAGAAATCCTCCTGCCAAGTGGTACCGTCGGTAGGGCGGTATGACTTCATGATATGTGTATGCCTGCTCTAATAAGTAATAGGGGTCATTACCCTCATAAATATTGCAGGTGCGTGGGCCGTAATTAATACACGATGTGTGATTGATAGGAGATAAATCCTCATTAATGCGATAGACATTCCTCTGAAACCCAATGTGGGCATCTATTTCTTGGTCGGAGAGAGATGCTAACAAGGGTTGCCTGGTGGACCCCTGAGCAGGAAGCATCTGCCACGTCCTCTAACTAAATAAGATAAATTGTGCGTTGAGAAGCCAGACATCTGAGATAATGTGACTTGGTCGAGATATGAGATGACCAAGCCGAGACACGAAGCATCTAGCATAATAGATAACCGGGCCGAGACGCGGGGGCGTTTGGCGTAATAGATGATCGGACCGAGACGTGGGGCGGCTGGCGTAATAGATGACCGGGCCGAGACACGGGGCGTCTAGCATAATAGATGACCGGACCGAGATGTCGGGCGTCTGGCGTAATAGATGACCGAGCCGAGATGCGGGACATCTGGCGTAATAGATGACCGGGTCGAGGCAGCGGGGCGTCGGCGTAATAGATGGCCGTCGAGGCGTGGCGCCCGACGTAATAGATGATCGTAGGGCGAGGCGTGGGCGTCGCATAATAGATGACCGTAGAGACGCGGCCGTCTAGCGTAATAGATGGCCAGAATTTGAGGCAGGCGTCTGGCATAATAGATGACCCGGCCGAGACGCGGGCGTTTGGCATAATAGATGACCGGGCCGAGACGCGGGGCGTCTGGCGTAATAGACGACCGGGCCGAGACGCCGGGCATCTGGCGTAATAGATGACCGAGCCGAGATGTGGGACGTCTGGCGTAATAGATGACCGGGTCGAGACGCGGGACGTCTGGCGTAATAGATGACCGGATCGAGACGCGGGACATCTGACGTAATAGATGACCGGATCGAGACGCGGGGCGTCTGACGTAATAGATGACCGGGCCGAGATGCGGGGCGTCTGGCATAATATATGACCCGACCGAGACGCGGGACGTCTGGTATAATAGATGACCGAGGCCGAGACGCGGGGCGTCTGACGTAATAGATGACCGGACCGAGATGCGGGACATCTGACATAATAGATGACCGGACCGAGACGCGGAGCATCTAGCGTAATAGATGACGTGGTGAAAATAATTATGCGCTTAATCATAAATTAATTTTTCTTGGTATTATTATTCATAAATTTCATCATATCTTAATCACCGTATCACTTTGGCAATGGATCTCTTTGACTATGCACGTGGAAACTATCCCTTGGCAATCGATCCACAGTATACTGGATTTTTTCAAGTCATGCCTAGCTATCCTCGCTCACATGAATCCAAGGATCCATCACATGCAATACCCGACAAATTCGGGTACGATTCACCACAAAATCTGATTATGGATTACTTGGCTGAGTAACATAATCGCTTCATTAATTTGATCCCTAGCGGCCGTTGCTTCAGCTGCACTTTTATACGGCTGTGCAATGATTAATGATAATGAATCAGAATATAATGGAATAAGATAAACAACGCACGCAGTCTGTTCGCTAGAATGCCCACAAGAAAAACATCAAACTCGACTGCTAAGTATAATCTATACGGGAAACTCTGTGTGTTTCCTTCGCTATGACTGCCTCAATCCGAGGCACAAACGACTGAATTGAAACATACAGAAAAAGGGGATGATGAGGCAAATGCAAATGAAGCATCAGCTGCTGCTTAGGTTGGTCGATCAGAGCTGTGGTAGAGCTTATTCCTCATGGCAATCTCCTTCTCCAGCTCCTCCAGGCCACCCACCTCCTCCAGCTCCTGCAGCAAACGACAACGAGATTAGATGTTTGCGCACTGCATCGTCTGGATGAGGCGAGGCGAGGCGAGGTGAGGCGAGACCTTGGGCCCCAAGAACAGACCGTAAGGCACCCCCTCGAACTTGTTCGTGTGGTGGATCTGTCAGAAGCCACGCAAAAATCATACATAAGTAGACTTAGTTAATGCATCTGGTCAGCAGCAACGGCGCCCAAGGTCGGTGGCGGCGGGAAATGCATCGTACCTGGTGGGCGGCGGCGACCCGGCGGAAGTAGGGTATGCTGGCGACGGCGCCCACATGGAACCGTCGGTGGACCAGCCCGTCGTGGACGAACATGTAGGCCATTCCGAACAGCGTAATCCCGAGGCCCTGTAGGTTTTCACCACGGCCAGTTCGTATCATGCCCATTCGGGCGTAGCATAGACGAAGTGATAGATTAACTAATTCGGAGGCTATTAGTCATTTTATTGGGCTTACGGCGCCGAAGCAGAGGCCGGGGAGGATGCCGCGGTTGAAGAAGCCGTAGGCCGTGAGGGCGATGGCGGGGACGGCGTTGACGATGGCGAAGACGTCGTTGAACTCGAAGGGGCCGTCGCGCGGGCGGTGGTGCGACTCGTGCATGTGCCACAGCGAGGCGTGCAACAGCGCTCGGTGCGCCCAACGCGCCCAGAACTCCATTCCCACCTGATCACCCAACCGAGATTTGTCTTCTTTTAATTGCCTGCTACTCATTCCGGCCGAGAAAAGAAAACAAGGGTTTAGGCGAGCAGCCTCTTACCGCCGCGCCCACGGAGAGAGCGAACGCCCTCAACATCTCCGTAGCCGGAACCTCTCCGCCCTGCAACACAAATCGATCTCCCCATTGCTAACTAAATTGATCAGAAAAAAGTATCGATGGAAGGAAATGAAATCGAGATTAACCTCCAGTTGCCAGGTGAATCGGCAATAGACGGCTGCGACCGCCATGGAGGTGATGCCGAGGCTGGACATCACCACCGCGATTAGGTACGCCCGCCGCCCCGCCTCTTTCCTCGCCATTCTCTCCGCCATCCGATGGTCAGACGCGATTCGCAGTTCGTCTGTTGCTTTCGCCTCCTCCTCTTCCCTAATCAGAGCATCGGCCAGCGAAACGCCGTCCCCATTACTATCCTCCTCCCTCTCTAACTCCCTGAGCGCAAAGCGGACAGAGGCAGCCGGTCTCCACCGGCACGGCTGGCGCGTGGAATTCCTGCCGCGGCGGATCCGAGCAGCGAGTGGGCGTAAGAGAGGGAAGCAATCGCTTGAGGTTCGGTGAGGCAAACGGCAGCAGATTGCAGCGACGACCGCCATGGCTCCTCCAATTTCGTATGACAATTGGACTATTAAGTAGCTTTTAACTCGAATCCAATTGACTAAAATGTCACAATTATTTCTTTTTATTTGCAGTAATGCCACTGCTCTTTCAAATGAAGCGGATTATATCCACCTCGACCGTTAAGCTCGAGTTCAATCCGGATTCTCTCACCTGAAAGTGGAATTCAGTGAATAGAGGCCGAGAAGTGGAGGTTGGCAGCACGTGATGCGCACGTTGTCCGCCTGCCGGGCCATGCGTCGGTCCCTCCTTGGCCACTGGCCCAAGGAGTGGGGACGCGAACGGCTAATCCCGGGTCCCACTCGATCCTCAAACTGCAGCCACGTTCGAAGATGGTGGGACCCTGGTGGAAAAAGCGGTTACGAAGTGGCACAGGTCTCGTGGAGTCAAATAATTGATGACGTGGCGCCAGCGGCCAATGAGGATCGCCCAGGTCTGAACGTGCAGATTAATGGTCGTCGTCTGTTCGTTAACGATGTATAGAACTATCAAGTTGGATTAGACCCATTGGATTAGTTCGCCCCGTCAAATAATTTAAGTGGGTTGAGTTGAACTTTTATCAATCCATCATTTTGACATGTCTAAACGGATCGATCCGTACGGACTACGGGTCTAGACGGGTTGGCCCGCCGTGGCACGGGTTGACCCACGGGTTGAAAAATATCAAAAAACAAGTTTTTCACCATTACAATCTTCTTCTATCACACATATACCTCAACAAAATATAAAAAAAATTAAAAGTAAAAAACAAAGAAATATTTTTTATACTATGATTATTTTTTATTATCTTGTCATTACTATTCTAATAAATATAAGAAATAATAATATATCAAAATCAAATAATTATCTGGACTAAAAAATCTCAATTGAATCTCTATTTTAAGGTGCAAAAATTTACATTTATATATTATCAAGATTTAAATATTTTGAAACATCGGAAAGGAATCAAAAACATCGGTATTCAATTTTATAAGTCGATAATTGAATCTCAATTATAAGATTTTAGTTGCTTCAAATACTTATTTTTTTAATCATATTCTATCTGTCATACAAATCATTACCTCAAGCCTTCAACACCTCAGTAATTTTAGATATATTTTTTAAATTTGTGTGACTCGTGGATTGATCCACCTAACCCACAACTCGCCTTGGGTTGGGTTGGATTGAAAATTTCTCAATCCGCCGAGATAGTGGGTCGGTCTGCCCCCTCTACGCTAAATATTAGATTTGCGACGGATTGACCCGTCCCACCATGGATCGATCCGTTTCACAGCTCTGACGATGCACCAAGTCAAAGAAAATTTTTAAATTAGTTTTTTTTTTAAAATGATATTTAAGAGGGCAAAATCGTAATTCCGAAAAGAATTACTCGATGTTCTGAGCACACATGCGATTTCTGCTCTCATCGATAGCACGTGCCAACAAATAAACCTACCTAAACTGTCCCTCTATGAACGCCGGCTTTCTTAATTAGATCGGCATGGAGGCGAAGAAGACAGTTCACGTGGTGGTCGCGCCGCGTTTGATATCTCGCTGTCTGTTATCTGCTTTCTAAACGAAGGGGCGCCGGCGTCTTCGCTGAGATGGGCGCTCGCCGTGCCGTGCCTGCATCTGCAACATCCCTCACGTGATCCCACGTGGCTGCACGTCGTCTGTCGTTTGCTGGTCCATGCATTCCGCTCGGCGCATGCAGGCATTCCATAACAGGCAATTTTGATCATGCAGTCATGAGTAGTCGACTAAACATTCTGATCATATCTCTTGTCCGTTAAGAATGGCAGTACATGACCTTTGTTATTTTAAATTAAAAAAATGAAAATGTTATTTTCTTTTCGACCAAACGAGCATGACTATTATCAGAGATATGAAGTTAATAATTTTCTTCTTGGCGCCGTCAATCAGTTTGAGCACAGTCGCTTGCAGGCGCTCGGAGCGAAGCCACAGATTTGCGTAATACGCCAACAGAGGCAGGATCATGGGGAGCAAAAAGAATTTGTATATCATCCCGACGAAACGAAGCGCCACTTCAGGCTTCTGCAACAACTCTGCAAGTATTTTGATGATCAGTTAAAGTTCTGATCATTCGTGTTGCAATATGAAACTCTACTGTGATTCATACTCTGTGTCAACTTTGGAAGGAAATCGAACAGAATGACCGTGATCCTTAGCATCCTCTGAGATGAATAAATTATATCAAATAACACAGGAAGCTAAATCGATGGCATCTTATTGGAACTCAATGACAATGGACTTACCAGGGCAAAATCGCCTAGTTTCAATGGCCATTCGATGAACACATGAGCTTCCCTTGTAAATCATACAGGTAATATTTTAAACCCTTGCTGTAAATCAAAATAGAAATGAAGGTAATAGACAAATGAGGGGGTGCTACTTGATGAGCTGCTGCTCGCCATCTCCAGAGCATTTGAAGAAACTGCAACCTTTTGCTAAGGGAATGGGCTGGTTCTTCCACTCTGAAACCGTTCATTTTTAGTGTTCTTTCGCCTTTAATTTCTTTGGCGAATCGTGTTAACAGATTATACTGACCGAGGTGCCAAACTACTGCTGCTGTTAGTTCTTTACCCTCGTAGACTTCATCTATGACAAACCTCACATGCTTCCCCATTGCCCGTGTGAGATCCTTCAAGTAATGGCTTATACCCTGCATACATCGCAGGTCTTGAAGTCCATTGAATGAAGAATGATCAGTGGAGTGAGAACACAAGTTTACTTACGTACCTTTCCCTTGAAGGGCCTTGAGTAAACCGAGTCCTGAAAGATACAGTCCTTGGACAAGAGCTTCTCTAGACTGTTCAACTCTTTCCCATTTATAGAGGAGTAGAATTTGTGAACCACAGCAGATTGAGGAGGCAAGGGAACCTTATGGGGTTGAGACGGAGAAGAAGCTGGTTGTTTGGCGCAGAGAGGTTTCGGTGGCGATGCTTTTCTTTTTAGGTTTGTCATGGCGAAGCAAAGAGAAGATGGAGAGTTGTTGCGAAGTGGTGGGCTGAGAAATCGAGGAGAAGAAGAAGAAGAAGAAGGTGAAGAAGCCATTGGAGGTGAGGTTTGTCATTTTGATTATTGTTTAATTTTTGTTATGAAGGATGGAAAGGAGAATGAGATGACTACTGAAGTAAGCAAAGGTGGATGCATAACTTGCATTGCAAGCATGCATGAAATTTCTTTGCCGGTGTGGAGAATATGAGACTACTGGAAGCTTAAATGATCTACTTTTGAATAAACCTGGGCCCGTAGCCGGGTCAACGACAGTAAATAGGATAACATATGGATAGAGATGTCAAATGGACCGATCCAAGATAGGACGGACCAACTCATCATAAATCTAATATTTAGCGGAAAGGGGCGAGCCGACCCACCATCTCGACGGGTTGAAAAATTTCCAACCCAATTCAACCCAAAGCGGGTTGCGAGTTAGGCGGATCAATCCGCGGGTCATACAAATTTAAAAAATATATCTAAAATTACTGAGGTGTTGAGTGTTTGAGGCAATGATCTGTAAGATAGATGAAGTACCATAATTTAAAAAAAAAATATTTGAAGTAACTAAAATCTTATAATTGAGATTCAATTATCGACTTACAAAGTTGAGTATCGATGTTTTTGATTCCTTTCCAATGTTCCAAATATCCAAATCTTGATAATATATAAATATAAATTTTTGCTCCTCCAAATAGAGATTCAATTGAGATTTTTTAGCCTGGGTAATTATTTAATTTTGATATGTCATTATTTCATATATTGATTAGAATAGTAGTGACAAGATAATAAAAAATAATTAGAGTATAAAAAATATTTTTTTGTTCTTTACTCTTAACTTCTTTTATACTTTGTTTAGGTGTATGTGTAATAGAAGAAGATTGTGATAGTGAAAAAATTGTCTTATTAATATTAAAATATTAGTAAAAAAATTTATACAATTTTATTTTCACATGTTCCATCTTTTGACATTTCTCAACCCGCGGGTCAACCCGTCTAGACCCGCAACCCGCGTGGGTCGATCCGTTTAGGCCCGCCAAAATGACGGATTGATAAAATTTCAATCCAACCCACTTAAATTATTTGGCGGGGCGGGCCAACCCGACGGGCCCAACTCAACTTGACAGCTCTACATATCGATTACCTTTTGACTCGAGTTAACAAGTCGAAATTATAGTCAGTCTATCAAGAGATGGATCGGTTATGGTTCTGATAGTTCAAAAACACTAAATGGTAGTTCAAATCGCCGATTATGGTTTTTTTTAAATATCTTTGGAATCACTAGTTCCAAAAGGTTTTAACATTTTTTTTACTACCAAAATCATTTGAATTTTTTTATCAATGACTACGATTTAATATATGTTATGCTTCAAACTCTATATATAACATTATCATTTTATCATTTTTATAACATCTTCTCTATTCTTCTCTTTCAATTCTGCATTTTCAATCGTTTTCAATAATTCAACTTCGATTCTTCAATTTCAATTGACTTTGATTCTTCAATATCAATGGAAGAAAGTTCATCTCATTCTCAAAAGGGTAAGGATGTCTTCATTCCGGATATTGATCTTAAATCTAAAAAAGTTTAATTTATCAATGATGAACCAGAGCAATTTTTTATAACTGATACATAGGGAAGTAACGATACTTTTAAGCTTTGGGAATCTTTAATTTTAAAATTGTCAATTTTTATTAAACATTTTGATAAAGTCATTCTCCCCACAGAAATGTGAACAAAATATAAGTATAGTAAATATCTCATATAATTTTCAATCAGATGGTCGTTACGAGTTGTTAAAGTGACATGTCAAAACAAACTACTCGACAAAATTTAGAATCGACCGTTCTCAAATACAATTTTCTAGATTTTTATCGTCCATCGAAATGTACGGATATAAGTTTATTTAAATATTTTGATATTAAATTAAGAAATACAAATGTAAGTTTATTTAAATATTCTTATATTAAATTAAAAAAATCATTAGCTAGATTCAGTTTTTAGAGTATCTTTCATTTAGTTTTTGATTTAAATGTATTTTTAAAAAATTTTGTAAATTTTTTTTTAATCACTAACTCACATAATTAAAAAATTTATAAAATAAGAAAAAAATTTTAATTGAAAATTTTAGTAAATTAAATAATATATAAACGATCTTTATGTTTAGATATTTAGAGCGATCATTGATTCATTTCTATATAGATGTGATTTGTCATTAGATCGACAACTCCTAGATAATCCAAAAATATTTATTAGCATATCGAATTTTTTACGAATCATACACTGCTCATAATATTTTTTAATTATTATATTTAATTTTAGAAGAATATGGATTTAACTAATAAAATATTTTCAATTTCATTTGATAATGTTAGTTCAAATGTATGTATTCAAGATTGATCACAAAGTTTAGAAAATCAATTAAAATTAATATTTCTTAGTTATGGTTATATTCTAATACAATGAAACAATGAGATAAATTTTATAAAATTAATGAAATAAAACTTAATTTTTTTATATGATGTACTATCATGTTGGAATTCAACATATCAATTACTATATCATTCATTTTAATATAGAGAATTATTATTTCATTTTTTGCTAAAGTTATGAATAATCCTAATATATATTTATTTTTAAATCAATGAAATATATGAAGTATCATTTGTAAAATTTTAAAAGTATTTAATTACACAACTGAATACTTTTTTATATTTATTATTCTACTTCTCATTTAATTATGATAAATTTTTATAATATAGTTTTAATTTTAAATGAATATATTCATGATAAATTTTTATCTCATTGCGTATTAACCATGAAAGCAAAATGGAAAAAATATTTTTATTATATTTCTGATATTTATTTAATAGCATTTGCTTTAGACCGTATACTAAAATTAGATATTTTATATGAAATGTTAATTATGTTTATTTTGTTAGTGCAATCGGCCCATGTCACGATTGACCAAACTTGAGTGGGACTCGAGTAGTGTTTTGATGTTTGACAATGGTTTGACCATTGTTTGACAATGGATTGATCATATGATTGACATGAGTTTGACCATATGAGGAGATAGCTTTATAGGGAGATTGTTAGCTCCTAGAGCTAGCCCAGTTGGTAAGTGCAAAGGGGCAACTCTTAAGTGGACAGGGGTCAATTCCCGGGGAGGTCATGACTCTGGGCTATCGACGGACTCCCTCCTTTGCACTTGCCATCTGGGTCCTGATTTACCTCCTCCATCGGTAAGGGCAGACGGAGGGAGTCGCTAATGTGACGGTTCCATATTTTTTTTATAGGGAGATTGTTGAAGTAATCGACCTCAGGTCAAGGTTAACCTAGCTCGAGTATGACTCGAGAGAAGTCCAAGTTTGGATACTTTGTATGGAAAGTCCAAGTCTTGGTACTTGGCAATGGTAAAGTCCAAGTCATGGGCACTTGACAATGGTAAAGTTCAAGTCATGGGCACTTGACATGTGAAAGTCTAAGTCATGGGTACTTGAAAATTGGAAAGTCCAAGCATGGATCTTGGCAATGGAAAGTCCAAGTCATGGGTACTTGACAAAGAAAGTTCAAATGTATAGTCTTGGCGACATAAGTCCAAGTGTGTAATCTTGGCGGTGTAAAGTTCAAGTGAACTTTAGCGGTGAAAGTCTATATATGGATGCTTGGCAATTGGGAAGTCCAAGGGTGTAATATTGGCGGCGTAAAGTGTTGGTGCAATAATGCTCCAAGCATTTATATGTTTTGATGTTTGGATAATCATCTAAGTTAGGCAATATTTGTAATCTAATTGTGAACATATTTAAGTGACAAAAAAAATCCAAGTATGAAGACTTGGTAAAAGAAAAGTCCAAGTGTGATCTTGGCAAGAGAAGTCCAAGGAAAGGTCTTGGCGGCGTAAGTCCAAGTATGTAGTCTTGGCGGCGTAAAATCCAAGCGGACCTTGGCAAAAGAAGTCCAAAGGCAAGTCTTGGCAGCGTAAGTCCAAGCATGTAGTCTTAGCGGCGTAAAGTCCAAGCGTACTTTGGCAAAGGGAAACCCAAGACATGACGAAACCGAAGGAAGCTCTTGGAAGCAAGCGCAAAAGATGAACAAGTCGCGGACTCGGAGGGATCCTGGAGGCACAAGGCTAAAGGAAGAGCTAGAAGGTTGAGTCTAGGTCTAGGGAGTCAATTCAAGTATGAATTACTCATACTTGACTAGTATCAGTCGACTGATACGCCGTAGCAGTCGACTGATAGGATACTCGACTGATGCAGCTGAGAAAGCAAGTCATCAGTCGACTGCCTAGAGTTGGCAGTCGACTGATGCCGCCATCAGTCGATTGCCTAGAGTTGGCAGTCGAATGATGTCGCCATCAGTCGACTGCCAAGCCTAGGCAGTCGACTGATCAAGTTGGCATCGGGCACAGAATGGAGTCGGACTCGACTCCTCGCGGGGATCACTCGACTGATCGCTTCAGCAATCGACTGATGAAGTGATCAGTCGACTGATCAGCTTGTCATTGGAAATGGCGGCTGCGAATTCTCACGGATCCGCCTCGTCAGAAGTCATTGGCTTCAACGGCAGTCGACTGATGGAGACCATCAGTCGACTGATCGAGGCTCAATGGGAAAAATAACCCTCTCTCTATAAAAAGAGGGCATGAGGTGCTTGATGAGGCTAGTGCTTATCTTCCAACCTTACTCTCAAGCTCCCCACGACTTTCTAAACTTTCTAAGTGTTTTAATTCTTCTCTTCTCCAATCTTCATCTTCATCCATTGTAAAGAAGAGGAGAGTGTTGTAAAGAAAGCTTTCTTAGTGGAGATTCTTTGGATTGATCCACTTTAAGGATCTCCGTGGAGTAGGAGCTTAATCTCCGAACCACGTAAACTCTTTTGTTAGCGAGTGTGTTTGTAGTCCCTTAATTTCGTTTAGTATTTGCTTTGCTTCCGCTAACTTTACTTATAGAAACGTAAAGAGGCTATTCACCCCCTCCCTCTAGCCTTCCAAGGATCCCCAACAAGTGGTATCAGAGCCCAGATCGCGTCGGAAGATCTAACCATCAACCGGAGAACAATGGCGTTTCAAGAGGGGTATAGCACGGCGAGGCCTCCATTCTTCGACGGCAACGACTTCGGATATTGGAAATGTAGGATGGAATACTACCTTATGAACGATATTGACAATTGATTTAGTGTCGTAGATGGATTCGAGAAGCCGGTCGATGAACACGGAGCGTCTATACCAACTAAGGATTGGACGAGGGACATGACCAAGAAGGCTCAAGCTAACGCCAAAGCAACAACCACACTTTAATGTGGGTTGTCTAAAGAGCAACTAAGCAAAGTGGGGCCTTTCAAATCGGCAAAGGAGCTTTGGGAGAAGCTAATTGAGCTCAACGAGAGATCGAAGGAAACAAGAAGAGCCAAGAGAGATCTCTTGATAGGCCAACTCCAAAGCTTCACCATGAAGACCAATGAGACCGTGAGCCAAATGCATGGTTGCTTCAAGGAGGTAGTCAATGGACTACATATTGTTAGGACCTGTGCGCCCGCTAGAGGGGGGGTGAATAGCGTCGTGCTATGCGTCGATGATGGAATTTGATCGCGTTCGCTTGCCTATGATTGTTAGTACGCAGCGGAATATAGAAATGACACAACAATCACAATAACAAGCATACAAACACAAGGATATAACGTGGTTCGGAACCGAACGGTTCCTACTCCACGGATCGAGCTCTAAAGAGCTCTAGTGATGCACACGCAACCACTAATCAATACACTTCTTCTCAACAACAAGTCGGAGGTGGAGAAACCTCGTACAAGTGATTACAAAAGCAATACACGAAAATACAAGCAAAATACAAAGAAATGTAAAGAACACTTTACAAAACTAGGGTTTGAGCGCTTTGCTTGTTGGTTGCTTGGATGAGGTTGAAGGACCCTGAAATGCACCTGCAATTCGCCTTCAAATCGCCCCAAGTAAGCTCCCAAAGAACCAATATCGAATTCCTCCACGAGCTCCTCTTTTTAACCTGCATCGGGCTGGATTTCCGCCGATCAGTCGACTGCCATAATTCACCAGTCGACTGATGACACTATTGTCATGAGACAACAGGTCGATCCACGCTAGAAAAATTTCAACGTATCTCTTGGCAGTCGAGTGCCAGCCCCATAGTCGACTGCCCAGTCGGCTACGGAGCATTCTGTGCTCACGACTCAACCGATACGATCACATCCATGGTGGCCGATCAGCCAAAGAAGATCGCCAAATCGCTCCAATTAGCGATTGATCGCCAAGGCAATTTCAGTCCTAAATGACGAGTTTAGTCAACTCACGGCATAATCGCCATAATGCGATCGCCAACCTCAAAGATGAGGTTTTAACCCAAGTATGGTGTCTCCATACTTGCTAGACCACCCTTAGCCTAGACCTAAGCCTTCTAGCCACCTCCATCAGCCTCACGCCTCTCAAATCCCTCCAAGTCATCCATGACTTGTTCATCCATCGCACTAGCCTTCAGGTGCTTCCATCGGCTATGTCATGCTAACGGTGTCTATACTGCCAAGGCACATTGGACTTACGCCGCCAAGACTCCGCTTGGACTTTACGCCGCCAACCATTTGACTTATGCTGCCAAGACTCCACCCTTGGACTTTACGCCGCTAATATCAAACCCCTTGGACTTCTCAAATGCCAAGACTCAAGCTTGGACTTTCCCTTGCCAACCCATGTTGGACTTTCCATGCCAAGACCTATGCTTGGACTTCCCTTGTGTCAAGTACTCAAGACTTAGACTTTCCAAAATGCCAAGTGTCCCACTTGGACTTTCCATGCCAAGTACCCATGACTTGGACTTTACCTTGCCAAGATCCATGCTTGGACTTTCCCATAATCACATGGTCAACCCTAGACCCTAGTCAACCATCAAAGTCTCCCTCGAGTCAAACTCGAATCTGGTTAATTATAACCTGGGTCGATTGTATAAACAATCTCCCCAAAACATTAACCGACATCAATGTCAAACATACTATGTCAAACATCAAAACATCACTCGAGCCTGGTCAATCGTGACCTGGGCCGATTGCACCAACACATATGATAGGTGAAAAGGTCGAAAACTGAGACCTTGTGAGGTATATTCTTCAAGCTTTCCCTAGAACAACATTATGGGCATCAATGGTAGATGCTTATAAGGTGTCTAGGGATCTTTCATTAGTTAAATTAGATGAACTTTTTTGTGAATTTGAATTGCATGAGCAAGCTAACACTTCTTCAAAAGAGAAGGGTATAGCTTTTGTTGTAGGCAAGAAAGAAAAGAAGAAAAAGGAAAAGAAGGAAGCTTCCTCATCATCCGAATCGGAGGAAGAATCTTCAAGTAGTGATGAGGAGCTATCGGCTAGTGAGGTAGCTCACTATGTTAAGAAGTTTAGTGGGAGGTCAAGAAAACTCACCAAGAATGATGTGAGGAGGATGTTCCAATCCTCCAAAGGTAAAACCTCAACTAGTTCAATTTCTACTCCTAATGCTATTTGTTATGGTTGCAACAAGAAAGGGAACATCAAGCCAAATTGCCCGGATCTAAAGAAGAAGGATGAGAAGGAAAAGAAGAAGAAGGAAAAGAAGGAAAAGAAGAAGAAGAAGGTCATGGTAGCCCAAACATGAGATTCACAAAGCTTGGAAGAGACATCGGATGATGATGAGCTTTGCCACGTCACCCGCAACCTTGCACTCATGGCCATGGAGGATGAAGCCGGAAGCTCAAGTGAAGAGTCATCCTCCTCCTCAAGTGATGAATCGTCCTCTAGTGACGATGAGGTAAAAGACTCCCCTAGGATAGAATTGCTTTATAAAACTATAGCATGTCTTCAAAACGCTTTAAATAGATCAAAATCTAGGATTAAGGACTTAAAAGTAGAAATTAGGAAAATTAGAGATGTAGAACCTTCTTGTGATGATGCATGTTCACTTAGGAATGAAAATGAAGAACTAAGAAAAGAAGTAGGTGAACTAAGAGCTTGCTTAGAAAAATTTACAAATGACTCTAAATACCTAGATATGATAATTAAGGATCAAAGGGCTATTTACAACAAGGCCGGAATAGGATATAGGCCTAAGGAGAAGGAAGTAGCCTTTACATCCCTTGTTAGTAGAAAATCAACCATTATGAGCAAGGTTAGAAAGGCATGGGTTCATAAGAGCTATATAGTTAATGCTACCGGTCCTAAGATTTGGGTGCCTAAGACTTGTATTTTTCATGTTGTATAGGTAGGAAGACCAAGCTTGTGGATTGTTGATAGTGGTTGCTCAAGACACATGACCGGTGATGAGAGCAAATTCTCAACAATCAACCACATTAGCAAGGGGAAAGTGTCTTTTGAAAATAGTGGAAAACTTAAAATTTTAGGAAAAGATACAATTGAGGTATCCCCAAATCTTGTCATTCATAAAGTACTATTAGTTGAAAACATGAAGTTTAACTTTTTTAGTGTAAGTCAATTATGTGATGCAAATTTTGATGTTCAATTTGACTCTTCTAAATGCCTTATAAGACATAAGAAATTAAATGATTGCATGTTAGTTGGATATAGGAAATCAAATATATATTATGTTGATTTATCATATGCCACTAACATTTCCCCTAAGTGTCTCATGGCAAAAAAAGAAGAGAGTTGGCTATGGCATAGGAGATTAGGGCACACCAACATGAAAAACATAGCCAAAGTATCCAAATTGAAGCTAGTGAAGGGATTGCCAAAAATGAAGTACATGAAGGATAAGATGTGTGACGCATGCCAAGAAGGGAAACAATCAAGGTCATCACACAAGGGTAAAAATTTAATTAGTACATCATTGCCTTTAGAGCTTATTCATTTAGATTTATTTGATTGTCATAGTACTATTTCATTAAATGGTATCAAATATTGCTTAGTTATAGTAGATGACTTTTCTAGATATACTTGGGTGTATTTCATGAAATATAAGGATAATACCCTAGAAACAATCATAGGCTTTAGCAAAAGAGTAGAGAATGAGAGAAGTCTCAAAATCAACCGGATCCGTAGTGATCACGGTGGAGAATTTGAGAATTCTAACTTCTCCAAATTTTTCTTAGAATAAGGGTACAAGCACGAATTTTCTTGCCCTAGAACACCTCAACAAAATGGGGTAGTGGAACGGAAAAATCGTGTCCTACAAGAAGCCGCTAGGACTATGCTTAATGCATACTCTTTACCTAGCTACTTATGGGCGGAAGCGGTTAATACCGCTTGCTATATCTAAAATAGAGTCCAAATCCATAGGTTTTTAGGAAAAACTCCATTTGAGTTATGGAATGACTCAATTCCAACAATTCACTACTTTAGGGTCTTTGGATGTAGAACTTATATCTTAAACACCAAAGACAATTTAGGTAAATTTGAGTCAAAAGGGGATGAGGGAATCCTAGTTGGATACTCATCCACTAGTAGGGGCTATAGAGTATATAACAAAAGGACCCAAATAGTTGAGGAATCATCAAATGTTCAATTTGATGAGACCTCTACCACTTATCCTAGGAAATCCCCCATTGATGATGATATCAATGACAAAAATCAAGATATTACCCAAAAATTACAAAACTTGACCTTAGGGGGTAATAATCAAGGGGGAGGATTAGATCAAGGGGGAGCAAGAGGAGATTCGGATGAGAAAAGGAGAATTGAGGATAATCATGATCAAAATCAATTTAATACACCTCCTAGAACAATAAGAGTTCATCAAAATCACCCTCTAGATCAAGTTGTAGGGGAATTATCTCAAGGTGTTAGAACTAGGTCATTCCATAGAGCTTCCTCTAGTCATATAGCCCTCATCTCCCAAATTGAGCCCAAAACAATCGATGATGCATTACTTGATTCAGATTGGATCTTAGAAATGCAAGATGAATTGGCTCAATTTGAAAGGAGTCAAGTATGAGAGTTAGTTCCTAAACCTAATGATAATACCATCATTACTACAAGATGGGTCTTTATGAACAAACTAGATGATCAAGGCAATATCACTAGGAATAAGGCAAGCTTAGTTGCAAGGGGCTTCAATCAAGTTGAAGGACTTGATTATGATGAAACATATGTCCCGGTTGCTAGGTTAGAATCCATTAGAATCCTATTAGGATATGCCTCCTACATGAGTTTTAAACTTCATCAAATGGATGTAAAGTCGGCATTCCTAAATGGGTTCATTAAGGAAGAGGTATATGTAGAACAACCTCCTAGGTTTGAAAATGTAGATTACCCTAACCATGTATACAAGCTTAGAAAAGCCTTATACGGGTTAAAACAAGCTCCCCGGGCTTGGTATGAAAGATTGTCATCTTTCTTAGTGTCTAAAGGATTTAGAAGGGGTAAAATAGATCCAACTCTCTTTATTAAATCAAAATCAAAGGATACATTTGTAGCCCAAGTATATGTAGATGACTTAATCTTTGGGTCAACCAATGATGAACTCCTTCAAGATTTCATCAAAAATATGGAAAATAAATTTGAAATGAGTCTAGTTAGAGAATTAAAATTCTTCTTAGGATTACAAGTCAAACAAACAAATGAAGGAAACTATGTATACCAAACCAAATATGCCAAAGAAATGATCAAGAAATTTGGTTTGGAAAATACTAAGGTAGTTTCAACCCTTATGGCAACCAATACAAAAATAGATAATGATCATGAAGGAAAATCAATTGACCTTAAGCTATATAGGACATGATTGGTAGTCTTTTATACTTAACCGCTAGTAGATCCGAAATTTTATTTGCGGTAGGTATGTGTGCAAGATATCAATCTTGTGCCAAAGAGTCTCATTTAGTAGTCGTTAAGAGAATTCTAAGATATATCAAAGGCACACTAAATGTAGGACTTTGGTACCCTAGGACTAAGTCTTTTGATTTGGTTGGGTACACCGATTCCAACTATGCGGGTTGCAAGTTGGATTGGAAAAGTACTAGCGGTGGATGCCAATTTCTTGGATCCTCCCTAGTGAGTTAGAGTAGTAGAAAGCAACCTTGTGTTGTTTTGTCAACCATCGAGATCGAATATGTGGCTATGGGTGGTTGTGTGGCTTAATTACTTTGGATGAGACACACTTTAGAAGATTGAGCTACACTACTCCAATGTCAAAGTTCATTGTGATAATGTGAGTACCATAAATTTGACCAAAAATCTAGTACATCACTCTAGGACTAAGCACATTGAAGTGAAGCATAACTTCATTAGAGATCATGTGGCTAAGGGGGACATCGAACTCAATTACATAGAATCCAAGTCCAACTTAGCCGACATATTCACCAAGGCTCTCCCCGAAGCTGGATTTTCATCCCTTAGGAGAGAACTTGGAACGTGCTTAGTAGAATAGAGGTCTAAGTTTGCATGATCCTATAGAAATTCTAGGATTTATACCTCTAAGCATCTCACAACAGACCTAAGAAACCATGATTTTTGTATTGAGCCACTTAGACAATATGTGAGATGTTAGGAAGATGCATTTGGTTCATCATGCTTGTTATGATGCATTACTATGAACCAAAATGTCATCTAGAGACATTAATCCTTCATTAGACCAATCATTGGGAAGGCTTATGTACAATTGATGTGCATATAGCTCTAAGAATATGATTATAAATGTCAAATAAAATATATTTTAAACTATGTTTATCATACCTTGAAAAACAGTTTTCAATTGCTAAGCAAAAGTGATACAAAGTTTGCAAAATACTTAAAGCTTTTGCTAGTTTTTAAAATTGTATCATTTTCAAAATCTGGAAAACAAATATTTTTCAAATTATTTTTCCTTGATAGAATATGATTTCATAAATGTGTACGCAAAATTTCGTAATTTTTCAATGTTTCTTGAATTTTTGGCGTATTTCTGAAGTTGAGCTGAAAATGCTGAAAATAACATTTCGGGTGTAGCAGTCGACTGCATCATATTTTAGTCGACTGCCACCCTGATTTTTCTGCAAATCAGGCATATTTCTTGGTCTTAAGTGTACTCTTAAGTGTCCTAACCCTATGGTATGTTAACTTAAGTAATTAAAAGGGTATAGAACTGATTGATGCATTGTTTTAGGGGGAGCTTCATAGTAAAATCTTTTCATCTCCTAAATTTATATTGTTAGACATAGTTTCATTGCTTATGCTTTGCTCCACATGTTATTCACACATAAGAACCGATTAAAGTTTAGGATTTATCGCTCCAAAACTACCCTGAAATTAAGCTCAAGAACCGCCTCGACAAACTTCCCGCAAATCGACCGCAAAACCGCCTCGACAAACTTCCTCGCAAAACCGCCGCCAAACTACTCGACTTAATCGCCGAAACATGCGAACCATCCTAACATAAACATACCGCACTGAATTGGGTTTAAAACTGTTGGATCGAAAGTGTCGCTAGAGGGGGGGGTGAATAGCGATACGGTGTCGTTAAAAAAAACTTTTGCAATAAGTAAAAAGCAAGTAGAGAGTGCACAGCGGAAATATAAAGTAGACAAGATATTTTTACGTGGTTCACAATCTTTCGATTGCTAATCCACGGCCCTAGTGATCCTTGATCACGTACGGAGGGCAATTCACTAAAACCACTCCTCCTCGTTGGAAGTAGGAGCAACGATCACAAAAAGAAATCAAGGCAAAGGGACACTCCCCCTTTCCTTGTTACGATTAAAGCACAAAGACAATTTAAAGAAGTAGAACTTAAATAAATATACCGACAACTCTTATAAGTAGAAGATGTAGCTTTCGTTGTCGGCGGCACTTCGTCGTAGCAAATGTGAGTAGTAGTAGCGGCGTTACGACGGCGTGTTGAGAGCTCTTGATTTCTTATCTTTTTGCTTGGCGTGAACATGTCTATTTATGGATATTGATCTATGAATTTAGACATAGGTAGTGTCCAAGGTGAGGTTCTTATCCCCCAAGTCTTGCTCATCCACATCCTTTGCGCCAACTCAAGGATGAGGTGCTTCATCCAACCACCTTGTGCCACAACTCAAGGATGAGGTGCTCATCCAACCACCTTGTGCCACCTCAAGGAGGCCTTCACGCCAACTTGTTGGAGCCATCCAACTTGTGCCACATCATGGGAGCCAACCATCTTGTGCCAACTCTCCTCATTTTGGGCGTCCAAGCTTGATGGTGGTTTGCCAACCATCTTGTGCCAACTCACCTCATTTTGGGCGTCCAACTTGATGATGGTTTGGATGTCCACCTTGATGCCACATCACCTAATTTTGGGGTCCAAGCTTGGTGATGGTTTGGATGTCCACCTTGATGCCACATCACCCTTTGTACCAAAACACGAGTCAAGTCCAAATTCACCCCTTGAAATTCGAGCTCTTCTCGAGGTCGAACTAGACCGAGCTGATCAGTAGTAGACGATCGTCAAAGGGTTTTGACCGCAGATAAGTTAGCTTAAAATATAAAGTACGATGGTTCTAACAAACTGATCTCGACCTAGACCTTCCATTGGAGGTTTTGGGTCGGATCTACGCTTAACGCCCTGCTTCGCTTTCACGAGCTTACCTTGTAGCCTCGCTCAGTCTTCACCGAGTACCTCGGCTTCCTCCGAATCCTCAAGGCGTTGACCACCTCGGTTCCCACCGGTGTCGCACCTTCCGCTCAACTTTAGCATTTCCACTCGTAAGATAACAAATATACTCTTAACTATTGAGCCTTTTGCCATAATCAAAATATCGGTTCGACTTTGGTGCCCACTGCACCAACAATCTCCCCCTTTTTGATTCATGGCAAACCGACACAAAAGTTAAGAAAAAAATTAAGCTAGCATAATGATTAAACATGAATGAGCTAGCATAAAGATTAAATATGAATGAGCTAGCATAATGATTAAATATGAATGAGAAATATTATTGTTTCAAGTTCTCCCCTTTGAGGTAACCTCCCCCTTGACCGAAGGTGAGTTCTTGAAAAATAATTTTTACTCCCCCTTAATAGTTGCTTAAGTAATCGGAATTACTTAATATAAAAGGTAATAATTTTGTTTACTTTCTTCCTTACTTTTGTGACTTTCTCCCCCTTTTGCCTTAACTCAAAAAGTTTTTAAATATATTTTTGTGTTTGTAAGTCCAATCAAGTTCCCAATATATATATATATATATATATATATATATATATATATATATATATATATATATATATATATATATATATATTTTTAAAAATAATCATAAGCTTGAAAATATGTTCATCTAAAATGTACAACTCCGGTTGGACTTGATTGATATAGAATGATCAATAAGTCTTGAAGGAGTTGATTAATTTTAAATAATTATACTCCATGGTTCATATCGATGCACTGAATCTACATCTGGAACCAGGAGTAAGGTCCTAAAATCTCACGCCCGTCTACGTGGCTAAGTACACAAACACATTAGTCCTATGTGTTGTGAGATGTGTTGGCTCCTTAAATCTATAGGTATATGATTTCTAAGGTAAGACTTAGGCTAATTTCATAAAAAGAAGCAAAAGTAGAGTACATATATAGAAAAATTTAAATCCTACTCTATTACGCACATACCTAACTTTCGTCTTAATAAACTAAATTCGGCTTCGGGTAGTGGTTTGGTGAAGATGTCCGCTAGGTTTGATTTGGACTCAACATACTCTAGTTGTATAGTTCCATTAGTTACATGTTCCCTAATGAAGTGGTGTTTAACTTCTATATGTTTTGTCCTAGAATGACATATTGGATTTTTAGTTAAGTTAATTGAACTAATGTTATCTATGTAGGTTTTAATGTTGTTAAAGATTAAGCTAAAGTCTTGGAGAGTGTGCTTCATCCACAGGAGCTGAGAGACACACTCACTCATCGCAACGTATTCGGCTTCGGTGGTAGATAAGGCAACGCAATGCTGCTTCCTACTGCACCAACTTACTAGACTCGAGCCGAGGATTTGACAACAACCACTCGTGCTCTTTCTATCGAGTTTACTACCGGCATAGTCGGAGTCGGAGTAGCCGATTAGATTAAACTCGGTAGATCTAGGGTACCAAATACCTACGTTTAGCGTGCCCTTTAGATATCTAAGGATACGCTTGACTAGGGTTAGGTGAGACTCTCGCACAGTTTGTAACTTGCGCACATACTTACCGCGAATAAAATGTCGGGTCGGCTCATGTTAAGTATAGGAGACTTCCTATTGCGCCCTATAGTATTTTTAGGTCAATGGGTTTTCCTTCTACATCTTCGTTTATATTAACATTAGTTGCCATAGGTGTATTAATTATTTTAGCATCTTGCATTCCAAATCGATTTATTAAGTCCTTAGTATATTTTTGTTGATGTAAATATATTCCATCTTTAGTTTGTTTAATTTGTAAACCTAAGAAGAAACTTAACTCTCCTACTAAATTCATTTCAAATTCACTTTCCATAAGTGAGATGAATTCGCTTAGCAGATCGAGTTGGTAGTTCCAAAAATTATATCATCTACATAGATTTGGGCTATAAAGATTTCTTTTCCTACGGTTTTACGAATAAGGTTGGGTCGACTAAACCTTGGTTGAATCCTTTGGACTTAAGATAGATCGAAGCCTTCGCATCAAGCTCTTGGGGCTTGTTTGAGTCCATATAGGCTTTCTTAAGTCTAAGGACATGGTCAGTTTATCTAGATTTTCAATCCGGAGGTTGACTGACGTAAACTTCTTCCTTAATGTATCCATTCAAAAATGCTGACTTGACATCCATTTGAAACAATTTAAAACCTCGATGTGCAAAGATATGCTAACAACATTCGGATGGACTCTAGTCTTGCTACGGGGCGTAGGTCTCATCGTAATCTAAACCTTCGACTTGACTAAACCCTTTGCGACTAACCTAGCTTTATTTCTAACTACTTCACCTTTATCATCAAGTTTATTTCAAATACCCACCTTGTTCCAATAATTGATTTTTCTTTAGGTGGTGGTACTAATTCCTGACTTCATTTCTAGTGAATTGAGCTAGCTCTTCTTGCATAGCAATAATCCAAATGGGATCAAGAAGTGCTTGTTCAATAGTTTTGGGTTCGATTTTGGAAATTAACGAGATTTGACTAATGTTTCGATGAAGCTCTAGTTCAACCCCTAAATTTGGATCACCTATAACTTGATTGATAGGATGACTTGGGTTAGGGTCATCTATCACTTGGTCGATAGGATGACTTGGGTTAGGACGAGATTCAAGTTCAAGATCAGTCGGGTTTGCTATAAGTTGATTTGCTAGTTGGTTTTGTTAAGGATTGAACGGGTTCGTGTCCTTCGTCAAAACTATATTAATGGTTTCTTCGACTCTAAGAGTGTCGTGATTGTATACCCTATAAGCTCTATCGGTGGTTGAGTATCCTAGAAAGGTTCCAGAGAGGTTTTGGATTTGAATTTCCTAGGTAATCCTTAGTGTTTAAGATATGTTGCATCCAAATACCCTAAAGTATTTGATGTTCGGTATTTTATCGTGATAAATCTACGAGACTTTTGGTGCCTCTTTACCATAAGGATCCTATTTTGGACATAGCAAGCCGTACTAACGGCCTCTCGCCCAAAATCTATCGGGTAGGTTATACTGCTTAACATTGTCCTAGCGGCTTCTTGTAGGGTTCTATTTTTCCGCTCGACTAACCCATTTTGTTGTTCTAGGACATGAAAACTCATGGTGGTATCCGCTTAGGTTACGTAAATCTGTAAAACTGTGGTTTTCGAATTCACCACCATGATCGCTTCTAAGTCTTTTAATCTTAAGGTTCTTTTGATTTTCGATTAACCTACAAAGATTGATTAGTTGGTCTAGGGTATCATTTTTATGTTTGATAAACCTAACCCAAGTAAATCTAGAATAGTCGTCAATTATGACTAAGCAAAATTGACTACCATTGAGTGACTTAGCTCCATGTGAATCAAATAGATCCATGTGTAGGAGCTCAAGAACACTTTTGGTTCGTTCTTGATTAGTTAATTGATGTTGTGTCCTAGATTGTTTACCTTGTTGACAAGCATTACATATTTTATTATCCAAGTTGTTTAGTTTAGGCAAACCTATAACCAAGCCACTCTGACTCATCTTGTGGACGAGTCTTGGGTGCGAGTGTCCGAGTCTTCGGTGCCATAACCAAGATTCCTCTTGCTGTGTCATAAGACACTTGGTTGAGGAGTTGGGTAAATTTATTGTGTAGATGTTGCTATTCCTAGTTCCTTTAAGTATTATTTTAGATGTTGCATTTATCTTGATTACGCATTCATTTTCTAGAAATATGACCTTATAATTGTTATCACACAATTGGCTTACACTAAGTAAATTATATTGAAAGTTTTCTACTAATAAGACATTTTGAATTGTAAAGTTAGAGTTGAGCTCAATATCACCTGATCCGATGATTTTGAGCTTGCCGTTATTTCCGAAGGCTACCGATCCTTGTCGTTTGAATCGTAACTTCGAAAATCTGAGTTGATCCCCGGTCATGTGTCGGGAGCAACCACTGTCCAACATCCATTGATCCCACATATAAGGTAGTTGGATCGGATATTGGAATTACTAAAGGGTTGTTTGTAAGTTTTTAAACCTAAATCATCTCACCAATATCTACATGATCAAAACATGTTATTCCTATGTGTTATTGTGAGATGACTTTCAATTTTACTTGATTAATTTTAATGAATTTAAATTAACCAACATTAGGTTAGATTCGGATTTAGTCTAAGCTCATCAAGTAATCTTTTCAAGAGATTAGCTTCCAGGTCGTGGCGAGGCACAGAGGCCTTCTTTGATCGGAACAACGACCACTTCCTTAGACAAAGCTAATTTCAAGAAATTGATAACTCGACTTACTTGAGACTACATCTTGGTCTAACTAGTTATTTTTGAAAAGAGGCTCCCGAGGCTCAATCTTTTAAAGAGGATTTTAGTTGATTATGAGTCCTATCTAACCATTAGAAATAAAGGAAAAACTAAGCATGCAATTTCTAAGACTTAACAAAAATACATTTTGTATTGGCTCCCCCTGGACCATTGAATCGAGTGGGTCTATTCACATAGTGAATTTGGTCCTTGGGAACCCAATACATGTTAGATCCTAAAGTTGAAATCAAAGTGATCTTAGGGACCCATGCTTGGACATTTTTCTTATGTTGGTTTACTATAGACATATAGTACTTATGGGTTGGATTTGAGTTAAACCCGAGTCCGGCGCCTTGTTGTACGGCCCTTTGTGATCAAGTAAGAGGTCAAGTCCTTGGATCCCAAAGTGAACCTTTCAACGTGTTCCTAAGGTCTTGACTTGTGTTTTCAAGCGAGTTCTCAACTTCAAGCTTTTCAGCGAGTTGAGTCCTCCTCTTGAATACAAGTAGTCGAAGAGGTTAGGGAGACCTCATGTTTGAGGAGGTTAACCTCCTCAATTAGGGTCTCGACCTTGGACTCGGACTTAGCTAGTTTCTTATTTAAAAATTTAATTGCACCATACAAAGTATTAAGTAACGACCGACTTACCCTTACTGATTCTTTTGAACCGGATACGGATCCGTGGCTTGTCTTGAATGGAAGCTCATCATCGGATTCGGACTCGGACTCTTCTTGATTTAGTCGTGCTCGATGCTTGGCCATTAGAGCTTGGATATCGTCTTCTTCCTCCGACAACTCCTCCCAAGTAGCGTTTAGCGCTTTCTTGGTCTTTGATCGTTATTCTTTAGCTTTGGGCACTCGGACTTGATGTGGCCAAGAACTGTTGCACTCATAGCATCTAAAATTAGAAGTATTTGAATTAGGTTTAGGCTTACCTTGAGTTGTTGGTCGTTTCGTCTCTTGATCATCTTCGAACTAGATTGACTAGTTCGGATTCTATTCGAGTCTACTTCCGATTCGGACTAAATCTTCTTCCTTGGGGTGGCTTGCTTGCGGGCTTCTTCTTCTTGGAACACACGCAACTAACGCAATACTCTTCTCGGCGACCACGTTAGTTTGCTCATGTAATTCAAGTTCGAAAACAATTCGTCTAACCTAATTTTAGAAAGGTCCTTGGAGACCTTGTAGGCATCGACCATGGATGCCCACAAGGTGGTCCTAGGAAAGCGAGTTAAGAGAATACACGATAAGGTCGCGATTCTCGACCTTTTGTCCAATGGCATGGAGTTGGTTGTGATGTCTTGAATCTGAGCATGTAGTTGAGTTGCGGTCTCGTTTTCCTGCATTTTCAAGTTATACAATTTATTTAAAAGTAAATCTCTTTTACATACCTTCGTGTCGTCGGTGCCTTCGTGTAGTTCCACTAGCTTGGTCCATAAGTCCTTTGCACTAATGAAGGGGCCGACGCGGTTGAGCTCTTACTTGGACAACCCACATTGCAAGATTTGAGTTGCCTTGGCATCGGCTTCTACTTGTTTTTTCATGGAATTTGACCATTGATCGTAACCCAAAGATTCACCATCTTCATTAATAGGAAGTGTGAAACCGGTTTGAATTCGATCCACATCTCGATTTGGGTTTTAAGAATGCATTCCTTCCGCCCCTTCCAATAACTAATGTAATTACCGTTGTATAACGGGGTTAGGGCGGTGCTTAATGCTTCGAGATGGGCCATTTAAAAACAAGATGAAGAACGACGAAAAGATTCTTGCAAAACACACACGGAACGAATATTCCCAGACTTTCGTCTTGGATTAGTAGATCTTGAAGTAAAGAAAAAAATATATATAAAATGTAACTTGCAAAAGAAATAAACAATCAAATGCGAATGTCGTTGAAGTTCGGAGGACAACCTTACTCGGATCTAACCCGAAGGACAACCTTATCCGGATCCTAAAGCCTCTAATGCAATTCTATATGTAGGAGAAGATAAGCAAGTGAAATAATTATACACGAAATAAATAAATAAAAATCTGTGAAAAAGAAAAACAAAGCTAGATTGGTGGTTTCACGAATCTTAGCGCCCGACTCGATACCAATTGTTGGATCGAAAGTGTCGCTAGAGGGGGTGAATAAGCGATCTGATTGTCGTTAAAAAAACTTTTGCAATAAGTAAAAAGCAAGTAGAGAGTGCACTGGAAATATAAAGTAGACAAGATATTTTTACGTGGTTCACAATCTTTCGATTGCTAATCCACGGCCCTAGTGATCCTTGATCACGTACGGAGGGCAATTCACTAAAACCACTCCTCCTCGTTGGAAGTAGGAGCAACGATCACAAAAGAAATCAAGGCAAAGGACACTCCCCTTTCCTTGTTACGATTAAAGCACAAAGACAATTTAAAGAAGTAGAACTTAAATAAATATACCGACAACTCTTATAAGTAGAAGATGTAGCTTCGTTGTCAGTGACGCACAATGTGAGTAGTAGTAGCGGCGTTACGACGGCGTGTTGAGACTCTTGATTTCTTATCTTTTGCTTGGCGTGAACATGTCTATTTATGGATATTGATCTATGAATTTAGACATAGGTAGTGTCCAAGGTGAGGTTCTTATTCCCCAAGTCTTGCTCATCCACATCCTTTGCGCCAACTCAAGGATGAGGTGCTTCATCCAACCACCTTGTGCCACAACTCAAGGATGAGGTGCTCATCCAACCACCTTGTGCCACCTCAAGGAGGCCTTCACGCCAACTTGTTGGAGCCATCCAACTTGTGCCACATCATGGGAGCCAACCATCTTGTGCCAACTCTCCTCATTTTGGGCGTCAAGCTTGATGGTGGTTTGCCAACCATCTTGTGCCAACTCACCTCATTTTGGGCGTCCAACTTGATGATGGTTTGGATGTCCACCTTGATGCCACATCACCTAATTTTGGGGGTCCAAGCTTGGTGATGGTTTGGATGTCCACCTTGATGCCACATCACCCTTTGTACCAAAACACGAGTCAAGTCCAAATTCACCCCCTTGAAATTCGAGCTCTTCTCGAATTTGGAACTAGACCGATTGGTGTAGTAGACGACCGTCAAAGGGTTTTTGATAAAATATAAAAATGCGATGGTTCTAACCAGCTGATCTCGACCTAGACCTTCCATTGGAGGTATTGGGTCGGATCTCGCACGTCGCTTAGCGAGCTTACCTTGTAGCCTCGCTTCAGGTCTTCACCCGAGTACCTCGGCTTCCTCCGAAATCCCTCTGGCGTTGCCCGACCACCTCGGTTCCCACCGGGTGTCGCAGACCTTCCGCTCAACTTTAGCATTTCTGCACACTTAATTGAGCTCGTAAGATAACAAATATACTCTTAACTATTGAGCCTTTTGCCATAATCAAAATATCGGTTCGACTTTGGTGCCCACTGCACCAACAAAAACTACCCGGGAACTCTCCAAGGACGTATGATCTAGGGGTAGTAAGCTCTTAGTGGGAGAATCTCATTGTAAAATAAGACATGATAACCCTTGGTAGATTTTTTTTATGATGCAAAGGTTGGAATCCGCCAACCTAGCGGCCCCTACCAGCCCACCCCCGGACCATCATAAGGGAGGTAAATCACGGTAGGCCTTTGGCCCTTTAGACTAGTAACTAGCGCATGGATTGGTAGATTTTTTTTATGTGTGCTAAGAAGGGGGAGTCTCATATCTATCTTATATCTTAGTTCAAGACATAATCAATTCAATTCTTTAATGAATATGAATCCTTCTCTTTTTTATGTATGTTAAAGGGGGGAGAAGGAAGATTTAAGTTAGAATTTACATTGATATATGATGATGTTTATTTTTTAGAATATTTGAAGACCTAACTTAAATGATTGCCAAACATAAAAAAGGAGGAGATTGTTGGTGCAATAATGCCCCAAGCATTTATATGTTTTGATATTTGGATAATCATCTAAGTTAGGCAATATTTGTGATCTAATTGTGAACATGTTTAAGTGACAGGAAAATCTAAGTATGAAGTCTTGGTAAAAGAAAAGTCCAAGTGTGATCTTGGCAAGAGAAGTCTAAGGAAAGATCTTGGCGGCGTAAGTCCAAGCATGTAGTCTTGGTGGCGTAAAATACAAGTGGACCTTGGCAAAGGAAGTCCAAAGGCAAGTCTTGGCAGCGCAAGTCTAAGCATATAGTCTTGGCAGCGTAAAGTCCAAGCGTACTTTTGCAAAGGGAAACCCAAGACATGACGAAACCGAAGGAAACTCTTGGAAGCAAGCGCAAAGGATGAACAAGTCATGGACTCAGAGGGATCCTGGAGGCACAAGGCTAAAGGAAGAGTTAGAAGGCTGAGTCTAGGTCTAGGGAGTCAATTCAAGTATGAATTACTCATACTTGACTAGTATCAGTCGATACGTGCTGTGATCGGGATAGGATACTCGGCCCGATCGGTGAAAGCAAGTCATCGATCATTGCCTAGAGTTGGCGGATCGGTGATGCACGCCATCGATCATTGCCAAGCCTAGGCAGTCGACTGATCTAGTTGGCATCGGGCACAAAATGGAGTCGGACTCGACTCCTCGCGGGGATCACTCGACTGATCGCTTCATCAGTCGACTGATCAGCCTGCTGTTGGAAATGGTGGCTGCGAATCCCCGCGGATCCGCATCATCATAAGTCGTTGGCTTCGGTGGCAGTCGACTGATGGAGACCATCAGTCGACTGATCGAGGCTCAATAGGAAAAACATCCCTCTCTCTATAAAAAGAGGGCATGGGGTGCTTGATGAGACTAGTGTTTATCTTCCAGCCTTACTCTCAAGCTCCCCACGACTTTCTAAGCTTTCTAAGTGTTTTAATTCTCCTCTTCTCCAATCTTCATCTTCATCCATTGTAAAGAAGAGAGAGTGTTGTAAAGAAAGCTTTCTTAGTGGAGATTCTTTGGATTGATCCACCTTAAGGATTGCCGTTGAGTAGGAGCTTAATCTCCGAACCACATAAACTCTTTTGTTAGCAATTGTGTTTGTAGTCCCTTAATTTCGTTTAGTATTTGCTTTGTTTCCACTAACTTTTCTTGTAGAAACGAAAAGAGGCTATTCACCCCCCTCTAGCCTTCCAAGGATCCCCAACATAAAGTCCAAGCATATATTCTTGGTAGCATAAGTCCAATATTTGACAGCGTAAAGTCCAAGCATGAAGTTTTGGTAGAATAAGTCCAAATGTACCTTGGCAAGGCACTCAGTTAGCATGACATAGCCGATGGAGACACTTGAAGGCTAGCGCAAGGTTGAAGAGTCACGAACTCGAGGGATCCGAGAGGTGTGAGGCTGATGGAAGTGGATTGAAGACTTAGGTCTAGACTAAGAGTGCTTATCAAGTAAGAGGGGATCATACTTCGGGTTAAGCCTCATTATTGAGGTTTATCAGTTGACTGGGGTATTGGACAGTCGACTGGTCGAGTGTTTGAGACTCAAAAGCCGAGTTGACTCAGAGTAGTCGATTGGGATTATTACCAGTCAACTGATCGATAGTCAACTAGAGGCTCAATTGTACTGTGTCCGCAATCGGCGCCATGTATGGGCGGTCGGTAGCCTATAGTCGCGCCATGGATGGCGGAAAAGCTCAATAGTCGATTAGGCGTCGACTAAGGGTTTGCGATCAATCGGTCGTGAATGGCATGAGCCGAAGGGTCCATAGTTGGCTGAGTACGAGTAAGCGATCGATCAGTCAGTTATGATTAGTGTGCCCTAGATCTGATGTGGATAAGTTCGTTGTGAGACAATGGCTAGAAGGGCAGTCGACTGAGGTCTTTTGGTAGTTGATTGTTAAGCGAAAATTCAGCCCGACGCGTACTTTAAATGGAGCTCGAAGGGGAGATTGAAGCCTCTCGATTCTTGGGAAGTTTGAAGAGGAATCACTGTTGTGTTCCAGATCTTCAGAAGTCGTCCCAAAGCAACCAAGTCTACAAGAAATCTCAAGCTCTCTTGTAACACATTCTTTTGTTTGCATTTATTATTTATCTTGTATCTTGTATTTGCTTGTTGTATACTTGTGTAAGGGGTTTTTTCACCTCCGCCGTGTTGCCGAGAAGGAGAGAAGAGTATAGTAGTGTAGACACTAACTCGCCGTGGAGTATAAACTTAAGTTCTGAACCATGTATATCTTGTGTTATGATTGTGTTGGTGTTCTTGTTTCTATTATGTATTTTGTATCCACTGTGCACTAGCATTTGTGTAGACGAGCAACGACACAATCAAACACGAATCAAGTGCAAAATCGAGAATCGTTATTTACTCCCCTCTAGCGCGACCATATCTGTTCCTACAATTGGTATCAGAGCTCGGGGCTCTTAGAAGAATAAATCGCTCCAATTCCCTACTCAATTGGTATCAAAGCGGGGCGCTATTCACCGGACTCATCGCCGCAAGAGCGACGCTAGAGGAAGATGGAGCTACCCAATGATGGATTGGGCTATGACATTACCGCTCCACCTATCTTCGACGGCGAAGACTTCGCTTACTGGAAAGGTAGGATGATATATTTTTTAATGAATTATTTTGACAATTAGCTTTGCATTATACATGGATTTGAGCCCCCCCCCCAGGACAAGAAAGAAAAAGTTCTTAAGAAGAAGAAGTGGACATAAGAGAAAAATCAGAAATACAAAGTTAACAAAAAGGTAATGTTAATGTTAGCTAAATCAATTCCTAAGGATTTATTGTATATCCTAGGAGAATTCTACGATACTAAGGAGCTATGGGACAAGTTGATTGAGCTCCATGAAAAACCCTCACCGACATAAGATAAGGAGGAAGCTGAGGAAAGCTCATCATCGGCTCAAGGATGTGAGGAATCGGAAATTGAGAGATGCTCAACATCCGAGGAAGAGGAAGTCTTAGAAGTCTCCACCTAAGACTATAAACAAGTCAAGCCAAGACAAGCTTTACAGTGTTCATACTTATTTGATAAGATAACCAAGCTGAACCAAGCCGAGCCTAAAATTAACCAAGCTATTGAAAAACTTGTTCAAGCTTGGCTTGGTTTCTTTTTTTTAGAGATTGAGCTTGATTTGAGCTTGAATTAATTTTGGCTTATTTATTGGGTATCAAACTTCTAATCAAGCTTGAATCAAGCTTGATTCAAACTTGTTTAAGTTTGGTTTATTTAAACGTTATCAAGCTCTTAAGCTAAGCTTGTTTGTTTATTTTAAATTTTTAATATTTTAATCCTTGTTTATAAATGAGTATAAATAAGCTCATAAATAATTTTTAAATGAGTTTGTTCACGAATACTGTTCACGAACATTATTTATGAACCCTGTTCACGAATATTGTTCACGAACATTAACAAGCCGAACACATATGTATTCAAGCTTGTTTATTAATTGACTTTGATGCATATTGAATGAACGTAAATGAGCTCTTATCGAGTCAAACACCAAGCTTGTTCATGAACGCTTGGTCCGTTTATAGCCCTATCTCTACCTCTAGGATTGAGGGGAAGGAGAGACACTCAACACCGAAGCAAGAAGAACCCTCTACCTCGGAGCCCATGAAGAACAAGCTCAAAGTTCTTTTCTAAGTAACTCAAGAATATGTATTAAAAATAAAAATCATATAACGTGCTTTGAGTGTAGGAAACAAGGTCACTACAAAAGCAAGTGTTCAAAAAGAGTCAAGAAGACTCAACCGACACCCAAGGCCAAGGAAAAGATCAAGGAAGTCGGAGCCCTAATTCAAAAGAGCAAGGAGCATATAGTATGCTTCCGGTGCAATAAAAGGGGTCACTATAGGAGTTAATGTCCGAAGGGGAGAAACCTAAAGAAGGACAAGGTTGAGAGCTCGAGGGTAGGGGGAGCTCCAAAGGCAAAGCCTAAAGTAACTTTCAATAATAAAATTTTAATTATTAATGATAGGAAGCATGCTGGAAATGTACCATGTCATAATTTTCTTGCTATTCATTGTGACAAAAAGCATGTTAGAAATAGATTTTATTGATTAGGTGCTAAACATGTTAATTTACCTAAGGATAATCCTAGAACTATTCTACCTAAGGAAACTATTAGGAAGATAGAGAACAATTTAGGCATTAACCCTAAGAAGGGTAGCCATATGTCTAAAAAGAAGAACAATGCCCAAAGAGAAAATGAAAATTCAAAATTGGAGGCATTAGTGGTAGAAAATCAAGTCTTGAGGTCAAGGCTTGAGAAATTGGAAAAGACCCTTAATAAGATGACAAACTCAATTAAAGGGTCTAATGGGCAAACCTTAGGTGTTAGGAGGTAAGAACTATCCAAAGATAGGAAAGACTTGGGTCACAAGCTAAGTCCAAGGTAGTCATGTCAACCTACCATAGCGTTCCATTTGACTATGGGACTCCTTCTAGGTCTAGGAAAACCAAGGTCGCAAGGGAGGTCATCCCTAGAGTTGACCATGGTAGATGTCTAGTGGCTAAGGTTTCAAAGAAATCTAGGAAAGTCACTAACAATGTTACAAGGGGAGTTACTCCTAAGGTTAACCTAGATAAGACCAAAATGACCAAGCTTCAAAGCCAGGAGGGTCATTAAGAAGGTACTAAAGGAGGTTATCCCTAATGAGTACCTTGTGAACCCAATGAGCTCAAATAGGTTTTGGATTCCTAGGATCGTAATTCCCTCATGCTAGATGGGTTTAGGGTGTGCCAATCTTGAATGGATAGGTAGTTAACCTAATCATAGTAAAGGTGGCACCTTAGGACATTTTCGGAGTATTATAATACTTTGAAAATGGATTTAGGATTATATCCTAAAGGAATTTAGGATGTGCCAATAGAATTTATGAAAGTTGAAAAATAAATCAAAATTGACACAATTAGGTTTAGTGTATCATTTTGATTTTTGGCACACTTGGAAAATTGATGTATTATGACAAAATGGAGTTTAATTCTAGCAAATGACAATTAGGCTTAAAATCTAGGTATTCTTATACCTTTATATTTTATTTGTCATGCTTTGTTTGTCATATGTCATGTCATGACATCATATTTCATTTGATCATATAAAATGTCATGATAATATTTACTTAAATGGCATGCTTATGCTTAGGTTATTTTTATGCCATGACATCATGATTATTGGCAAATACTTTAATTTATGCTATCATATATATCATGATCATTATTCATGCATTTAGGATAATTAAAATTTAATTAAAGACAATGACATGATTTGAAGTTTCATGCTAAGAGAATCAAATAGAGTTGCCTAGATGAAATGCACGAGACCCCAGATTAGGGAAGAACCTAAATCCACATCTCACAAAGACATTAAATTGACATGTGTGTGTATTGATACACTCTAAACACATGTGACATGTTAGGAAAATGAGTTAGGTTCAAGGTGCATAGATGTTGCATCTAGATAAACTCAAACTCATAATATACCATGGATGAATCATGAGGAAAGCTAATGTATAAGTCATGTACATTTAGTCCATAGACCATGGTTCAATATAAGGTTTTAAAAATATTTCAAAATCATTTTGAAAAACCTTGGTGAAGTCTATCTTTTGATAGTTATCACCATTGATGAAGTTGATACAAGTAGACTTAAAACATTGAAGTTATTAGTGGTTTTGAACTTTGTATTAATCTCACAATTTAATGGGTATTTTATCATAAAACTATTTTTCACCAATTGTATTTAGCATAAGTAATATGCTCATGAAGTTTAATGATTTTTTAAATTTTTTTAGAATTACTTATGCATTTCTGAATTTCGCTGAAATTCAATTGATTTCAGAACTTGCAAAAATCAGTCGACTGTCACTATGAGCAGTCGACTGGTGGTAGTGCAGTCGATTGATTTCTAATTTCAGTCAACTACAGTGTTTAATATGGACTGAACAAGGTTTGTTTATCTATTTTATCATAAAATTATTTTTCACCCATTGTATTTAGCATAAGTAATATGCTCATGAAGTTTAATGATTTTTTCAAAAATTTTAAAATTACTTATGCATTTCTGAATTTTGTTGAAATTCAACTGATTTCAGAACCTGCAAAAATCAGTTGACTGGTGGTAGTTCAGTCGACTGATTTCTTATTTCAGTCGACTACGGTGTCTGATATGGCTTGAAACAAGATTTGTTTAACTATTTATCAGCAATGTTAGGCTACCCTAATATCTCCTAACCCTAGGATATGCTTTGGAAAGCATGGGAAGGGTGAACTATCATTGAAAATGATTAGGAGAGATGTTTAAGGTGGAGTGTCGAATTCTAAGGGAGGTTAAAGTTCAAGTTTGAACTTTTACCCTTATTTTTTGATGGTTTAAATTTCCTATAGGCTTAAGAACTCTCTAAGGATATTGTTGGTGTAATGGTCAAGGAGGAGTAAGCCTTTAGGAGGAGGTTATCCATCAAGGGATGATGGATGAGTATTCCTCAAAGGGAGAGACATGAAGAGTTTGGAAACCCTCATTGTGCTCACCAAAGGGGAAAAATTAGAGAAGTGAGGATTGCCTCTCATTTAGTGATATGAGACTTATTACTATAAAGAGTGAAGGCATCCTAGATGTTTTTGGACCAAGAGGAGAACATAAGATCTCATTGGGATATGAGACATAGATACCCTTGATAGTCTTTTTAATGTATGCCAAAAGGGGAGAAGTGAGGTTTAAGTTAGGTAAACCTTCACTATACTTTGGCATTGGAAGAGTTAGTTTGAGCTTATTGGTTAGCCTAACTTAAAGGTGTTGTTAAACATCAAAAAGGGGAAGATTGTTAGTGTAATCGACCCAGGTCACGATTGACCAGACTCGAGTGGGACTCGAGTAATATTTTGATGTTTAACAATGGGTTGATCATATGATTGACATGGGTTTGACCATATGAGAAGATAGCTTTATAGGGAGATTATTGAATCAATCGACCTTAGGTCAAGGTCGACCTAGCTCGAGTAGGACTCGAGAGAAGTCCAAGTTTGGATACTTGGCATGGAAAGTCAAAGTCTTGGTACTTGGCAATGAAAACTCCAAGCATGAGTCTTGGCAATGGTAAAGTCCAAGTCATGGGCATTTGGCAATAGTAAAGTCCAAGTCATGGGCACTTGGCATGTGAAAGTTCAAGTTATGGGTACTTGACAATTGGAAAGTCCAAGCATGGGTCTTGAAAATGAAAAGTCCAAGTCATGGGTACTTGGCAAGGAAAGTCTAAAAGTATAGTCTTGGCAGCATAAGTCCAAGTGTGTAGTCTTGGCAGTGTAAAGTCCAAGTGAACTTTGGCGGTGAAAGTCCAAGTATGGATGCTTGACAATTGGAAAGTCCAAGGGTGTTATATTGGCGATGTAAAATCCAAGCATGTAGTCTTGGCAATATAAGTCCAATATTTAGCAGCGTAAAGTCCAAGTATAGAGTTTTGGCAGCATAAGTCCAAATGTACCTCGTCAAGGAACATGATTAGTATGACATAGTCGATGGAGACACTTGAAAGCTAACGCAAGAATAAAGAGTCACATACTCGAGGGATCCAAGAGGCGTGAGGCTGATGGAAGTGGGTTGAAGGCTTAGGTCTAGGCTAAGGGTGTTTATCAAGTATGAGGGGATGATACTTGAGGTTTGTTGGTGCAATCAGCCCAAGTCACGATTGACCAGACTCGAGTTGACTCGAGTAGTGTTTTGATGTTTGATAATATTTTGGGGAGATTGTTGGTGCAATCGACCTAGGTCATGATTGACTGGACTCGAGTTTGACTTGAGTGGTATTTTGATGTTTGATGATGGTTTGACCGTTGTTTGACTATATTGTTGACATTGGGTTGACCATATGATGGAGAAGTTCAAGTCTTGTGTATTTGACATGGAAAGTCCAAGCATGGGTCTTGGCAAGGGAAAGTCCAAGCTTGAGTCTTGGCAATTGGAAAGTCTAACATGGGTTGGCAAGGAAAGTCCAAGCATGGGTCTTGGCAAAGGAAAGTCCAAGCTTGAGTCTTGGCAAAGGAAAGTCCAAGCTTGAGTCTTGGCAAATGGAAAGTCTAACATGGGTTGGCAAGGAAAGGCCAAGGGGTGATATTGGCGGCGTAAAGTCTAAGCGGGAGTCTTAGCAACATAAGTCCAATGGTTGGCTCTGTAAAGTCCAAGCGGGAGTCTTGGCAGCATAAGCCCGATGTACCTTGGCGGTATAAACTAACTTAGCATGACAATAGCCGATGGAAGCACCTGAAGGCTAGCGTATGGATGAACAAGTCATGGATGACTTGGAGAGATCCGATAGGCGTGAGGCTAACGGAGGTGGCTAGAAGGCTTAGGTATAGGCTAAGGGTGGTCTAGCAAGTATGAGGGCATCATACTTGGTGGTAAAACCTCATGGATGAGGTTATTAGTCGACTGATATTATGATCAGTTGACTGATGGGAGTCGACTGGAGTTTGACTGTAGGAAATGGCTTGGCGGTCAACTGCTAGCATTGGGAAGTCGACTGATGGACTGAGCAGTCGATTGTTATGGATGTCAGTCGACTGATGGTCGATGTCGCTGACACAGAAGGTTCCAGAGTCGACTGTTAGGGTTTGACAGTCAAGTGATGGCTTGATCATTCGACTGATTGGCATGATCAGTCGACTGATGGTCTATCCATTGGAACTTATCCAATGTGGCTCGGGTCGTTGTGAGACAATGACTACAGGAACAGTCGACTGATGATCTTGATCAGTCGACTGCTCGGCGAAATCTAGCCCGAATGCAGGTTATTAAAGCAGCTCGTAGAGGAGGTTTTTGCCAAGGTTCTTTGAGGCGATTTGGAGGGGATTTACTGCTGCAATCCAGACCTTCAAGGTTCTTCTCAAACAACTAAAGATCAAGCAATCAAAAGCTCATTGTAAAGTTTTCTTTACTTGCATTTTAGTGTACTTGCTTGTATTTGCTTTGTATTACTATTGTAATCATTGTAAGAGGTTTCTCTGTCTCTGACTTATTGTCGAGAAGGAGTATTATTACTTAGTGGTGTTGTTTGCATCGCTAGGGCTCATTCGAGCCCGATCCGTGGAGTAGGAACCCTAAGGTTTTGAACCACGTTATATATTGTGTATTGTGTGCTTGTGTCGTGTTTTATTTTTATTATTCTATATTCCGCTGCGCTAATGACATTGTAGCAAGCATGCGATCGTTATCCATCAAGACGTACGAACACGCTATTCACTCCCCCCCTCTAGCGATGATAAATTCCCCAACAAGTGGTATCAGAGCGAGGACGCTCTTCATTTGGACTAACCGCCAAGGGAGCACGCTAGAGGGTGAAGAAGAAGATGGATCATCAAGAGAAATTAGGATGGAACAACAATACTCCGGTCCCGTACACACTCTATGGACGAGAAGGCTTCAATTCATGGAAAGGAAGGATTGAAGACTTCATAATGATGAGGAACTTTGAAGAATGGACCATCTTGATGGAAGGATTTAATTATCCAAGTGGGCCAAAGGGAGGTTTCCTAAAAATGAAGAAGTGGACCGGGGAACAACTTCAAGAATTTGAGAAAAATACAAAGGTAATAAAATTCTTGGTTGATTTAATCCCTAATGACATTTTGTGCAAGGTTGGAGATTACATGGATGTCAAGGAGCTATAGAGCCAAGTGGCAAGATTCCATGAGAACCCACAACCGGTCCAAGAAGAAGAGGAATGCTCATCGGCTAAATCGAGAGAGGCCGAAGAAGCAAGCTCATCCTCACAAGAAAGTGAGAATTCAGAGGTCAAGGAGTATTCAACATCCGAGGACGAAGAGGAGGTGGAAGAAGTAGGAGTAGCCTCCACCTCTAGGATTGAGGGGGAGGAGATTAGGCCATCCTTGATGTTGAAGCAACAAGAGGAAGCCTCTACCTCCAAGAGCCATGAAGAATCCGATCAAATTTTCCCTATCGTGGAAGGTAACTCAAACACATGCATTAGTAATAAAGATCACATTATGTGTTTTGAGTGTAGGGAATATGGGAACTATAAGAGCAAGTGTCCTAAGAAGGTCAAGAAGGCTCCGTCGGCACCAAAAGTCAACAATAATTCAAAGGATGTCGGAGTCCCCACTAGTAAGAGTAAGGAGTATGTGGTGTGCTTCAAATGCAATAAAAAAGGGCATTATAGGAGTCAATGCCCTAGGGAGAGGAAGAAGACTCAAGAGGGAGCATCACATGTAGGAGGAGCCTCTAAGGCAAACCCTAAGGTATATTTCAATAATGCACCTTCTTTAAGTAATAGGCAAAAGCATGCTTTCAATTCACTTGCTATTTATCATAAAGAGAATGCTAGAAATAGATTTTATTGCTTAAGAGCTAAACATGTCAACCTTAGAAATAATGAGAAACTTGGGACTAATATCCCTAGAAAAATTCTACCTAAGGCAAGTATTAGGAAAATATATAGAAGATCATCTAGGCTTTATGTAAAATATGAAAAAAAAAAAATATATATATATATATATAAATAAATATAGCCCTTGCTAATTGAGAATTAGCTCATGGAATTTTTAGGAATTTATAGAAATTTTTCTGATTCAAAAGGAGTCCATACGAGAAAGATTTAAGCTTAAATGGTGGTTGGGTTGACATAAGTTGACCCGGACTTAACCTAAGTTAGCTTTAAGTCAGGTTGAGCTAGCCCAACCGAACCCGTCACTTTTTTTATCTCGATCTTTTCTTTTCCAGCCGAAATCTCTTTCTCAAATCGCAATTTCCCCTTTCTCCGCTCTTCCGGCCGATTCTCCTCTTCCTCATTGTCGCCGCACTGTCGCCGCTGCCGGAGCTCACCATCGCTGGCCACGCTAGAGTTTTTCTCCTTTCTTTGTTCTCATCATCGCGACGCCCTCGATTATCCTCGATCTCAATCTGGATCTCGTCGTAAAGCTTAACCGTCGTCGGTGTTCTTCTTCCCCTCCGCTGTGTCGATCGCCACTGTCATTGGTTGCCTCGTCGACAGTCGCCTACCCGCATTCGAGCTCTATTCCTCCCGATCTCGACGGCAGCGAGCTCATCCAGCCGTACGTGATCGTCGACGACGGCCCAACTCTGTCAGCCGCCATCCAGCTCATTCGGTCGCCCTAATCGGCCTGTACGCGAATCTCATCGTCGCACGAGCTCGGGTCGTCGTCTTCGCCTTTGCTCAGCCATTTCTGAGTTTGCCGCCAGCCAATTTGCCTCCGACCACCATGGACAACATCGGCATCCATCAGGAGCTCAATCTGCCATTGCTGTCGTCTCCTTGTTGAGCTCCGCCGATCCGGATGAGGTGCACCTCTGGTTGACTCTGCACCGTGAGCAGCAGTTCGGCTGCCGCACTCGGATCTACCATCGAGCCTTTTTCCTTGCTGTGGGTTGCTGTGTACCGTCACCATTTATGCTATGCTTTGTTGATTTGGACGGCAGCGAGCTCATTGCTACAGCTCAGATCGTCGCTAGGCTCATCCGTTGCCATCTTCACCACTATAGAGGTTAGCCACGGTTAGATCAGTGGATCAAGCAACAGATTGTTGATGCAGCTTATATATTGCTGAATTTTTGATAAATCGTGTATGATAGGTCATGAGCTCCAGAGTGCAGATTGGGTTGATTTGTTGGCAGCCTAGCAGTTGGGGTAAGTTCTGTATCGACCTATAAATGCTATCAGATGTCTATTTTTTTTTTTACGTGAACTGTTGATAGCTAATTGGATAATGTTTTGTCGTGGAAGAATTGTGTGCTAGAGAGAGAGTTCAGCTATGAGTGAATCAACATTGAGGTTGAGCTTGGTAACAAGGATTTGGATGTTTATCGTTGTACACTAGTTTGGTTTAGTTAATTGAGCTGATGATGTGGATCAATGGATTTGAAATTCAACAGGGGATGCTTTCTTTGGATAAGCTGTGGCTGATTATGGCTGATTGAAGTTGGGAGAGATTAAAGCAATGTGAGGACTTTGATTAGTGAAGATGCTCATAGTTATGGACGACCGATACGATCTACATAACAGGTGGGTAATATCTACCTGGTCCGGTAGTTTGATCAATTCCAGTGCATGATCTTGGATTTATGTTTATACCTGTTTACCTTAAATCCACTCTTATTTAATCATATGCTTGTACTGCCTTGACCTTTAAGATATATACTCTGTTACTCATTGATTATCTAGCACGGATAGGAATTATAAACCCTATTATGTATTAGCTTAGGGATGTTCAGTAAGTACAAGTGGTTAGGTTTATCTTTGTGACTTCAGATTGGGTTACTGTATTACATCACTAGGGTTAGGTGATGGTTTGGATTATGGAGTCGATTGTTATACCATATCCGTTTTAGTGGTGCATTTATGGTGGATCTAGTTGTCTGTGCATGGATAAGTGTATGGGTGTCAGTATGTAACCATGGACTAGAGGTCCTAGCGTGATGGTATATCCATTATGGATTGTGTGTCTGAGTATGGTTATATGGACGGTCGATGGTATCTCGCTACTGACTAGAGGTCTTAGCATGGTTGACTGTCAGGTGTGTATGACTTTGTGTGATAGAGAGAGTCTTATGGATTATAGTCCTTGCATGGTTGACTTTTGGTTGACTAGGTCTCCCCGCGAGTTAGGGAGTGTTACGAGGATTTGTGTGTAAGCTATGCATCATTACATTTCATGCATCTTGTATTTGGAGTCTGCCTTGTGGTTGAGGCAGTCGTCATCATCCTCCTCGGCCACTCGGGGTAGTGGTTGCGAGGTTGAGGCGAGCATTGTTGTGCGTGCCGTTCGGCCACTATGGATGGTGGTAGGCGGAGATCGCACTTAGCGCCTTTGTGCGGAGTGGTAGTTAGCGCACTCACCCACTATAAGCGATGGTCGTGTGATGCGATTGTCACAGGTGCGGTGCTCGTCTACTCATGGGTAGGGATAGAGCAACTAGCAGCAGGGACCCCCGTGTGGGTAGCATATAGCTCTATGGCGGGCTAGCTACTGTTTCATACTACCCAACTCGGTCACTCGAGAGTGGTGGCGGCTGGAGTCGGGATAGTTGTCATGTCCTGCCACCTAGGCCACACTGGGGTCGTGGTAGCGAGTGGGGTGCGCAGGCATGACCATGCATATGCATTGCAGATATATATATATGTATGCATGTATTTGATATATGTTTTACATATGCCTGTGAGATGCTGCATTTGATTGAGCTATGATTGTTGCACATGCTTGTTCATCATGATACATGTCATTTGCATTTTATATACTGCTATGTGTTGAGCATGATTCATGCGTTGATTCAGACTGTTATATGCATTTGATTAGCATCATGTCATTGTGTGGTACGGACCGGATTGTTATTACAGGTGATCATATATTGTTCATATGTTGGAGTATTGGTCAGGTATGGGATTGATTTAGTACATTATATAGGTTATGTTATTGTAAATCTGTCAGGATGATATAGCTTATGGTGTTGCAGACTGTCAGATACGTTGGTACATTACTTTATGTTCAGTTGATCAGTTTAGTATATACCTTGAGTATGATTTCACTGTAGTTACTTGTTATTAGATTTGAATATGACTGTATGTCTATTGGACTCATGCTGTATACCTGTAGATCTTCACATGTATACTTGTAGATCTATCCTTATATGTTGTTCATGCACTTTCTATATATTACCCCTGAGTTTATACTCACCACCCCTGGACTCGGTTTTCATGCTGAGATAATGTAGAAGATTCCTTGGACGTTTGGAGCTCCGCCAGCTGATCCCATCTCACACCGAACATTTGGGGTTTTCCACGTATTTGCTTCCGCTGTTATTTTGTATTATGGCCATGTATAATCAGTGTTGTATCTGGCTGTGGATTTATACGTTGTTGTGTGTAGTATGTTAGAGTCGTACCAGTGCGCACCTCTTGTGTTGTTGTGGATATATTGTTTGGTATTGTCCATTTATATATTGTTGTTGTGGGCCTACGGGCCTTGTATTAACCCGATATGTTGCCACGTACAGGGGAGATGTCGTCCGTTTTCTTTTCGACACGGCATACTCTCGGGGCGTGACACTTTAACTCCAAGAATTCTAGACATATGCCTAGGAAGGGCAAAAAATACTCAAAGAAATAATGGGTGCACCAAATTAGAAAATTTAGAATTTGAAAATCAAGTGTTGAGGTCAAAACTTGAACAATTGGAAAAGACCCTTAGGATTATGCAAAATCAAATGCAAGGGTCAAATTGTCAAGATCTAAGTCTTAGGAGACAAGGTTCATCCAAAGGCAAGAAAGGTTTGGGTCACAAACCTAAGCCTAAGGAGACCTACCATAGTGTTCCATTTGATTATGGAACACAACCTAGGTCAAGGAAAGCCAAGGTTAATAGGGAAGTCATCCCTAAGGTTAACCAAGGCAAGTGTCTAGTGGCCAAGGTTTCCATGAAACCTAGGAAGACCACTAAGAAGGTTACTAGGTAGGCAATCCCTAAGGTTAACCATGACAAAACCCAAATGACTAAGGCTACCAAACCTAGAAGGGTCATTAGGAGGGTACCCAGGGAAGTTATCCCTAAGGAATACCTAGTAAACCCAAGGAGCTCCAATAGGTATTGGATTCCTAGGAGCGTGATCGATTCACGCTAAATGGGTTAGATTGTGCTAACTTTAAATAGATGGGTAGTTAACCTAACTATGGTAAAGTGACACTTTATGTCACTTTCAAGGTTATGGGTACCTTGGAAATGTGGTTTGAATTTATTTCCTAAAGGATTTTAGGATGTGCCAATATAATTTGAAATTTATGAAAAATTAATCAAATTGGCACAAACTAGGTTTAGAGGTCATAGTGTGTCATTTTTGGTTTTTGGCACACTTGGGAGATTAGTAGTAATATGACAAAATGAATTTAATCATAACAAATGACAATTAACATTAAAATTTAGGTATTGTTATACCTATGCCTTTTTATTTGCCATGCTTTATTTGTCATATGTCATTTCATGACATCATATTTATTTTTATCATATAATATGTCATGATCATGCTTAGGTTTTCCTTTTATGTCATGTATATTTAGGTTACATTTTATGTCATGACATCATCATCATTGGCCATGTTTATTTATGTTATCATTTATGCCATGATCATTCATGCATTAATTAAAAATTGATTTAAGGATAATTGGCATGACTTGAAGTCCCATGTATAAGAGAATCAAGTAGAGTTGCCTTAGTAAATGCATGAAGCCTTAATATAGGTATAACCAAAACCCACATCTCACATCACATTGACTTGTATGTATTTTTATACACCTTAGACATATGTGAGTTGCTAGGAAATGAGTTAAGTTCAAGGTGCATAGTTTTTGCATCTAGATGAACTCAAACTCATCTTATACCAAGGTGGATCATGGGGAAAGCTAATGTGCAAGTCATGTGCATTGAGCACATTGATCATGATCCAATATAGGATTTCAAAAATATTTTAAAATCATTTTAGAAAACCTTGGTGTAGTCTATCTTTTGATAGAAATCACCATTGAGAGAGTTGATACAAAGTAGAGCCAAAACAATGAACTTTTCAATGGTTTTGAACTTTGTGTCAATCTCCTAATTTTATGGGTAATTTAATTTTCAAATATTTTTCACCCATTGTATTTGGTATAAGTATTATACGTATAAAGTTTCACTATTTTTCAAATTACATATAATTACTTATGTATTTTGAAAATTCGATTCTGATTTTTGATTTCTGCATTTTGCAGATATCAATCGATTGTCGTTTGATGGCAGTCGACTGATGCATAAGGCAGTCAACTGGTGACTATAAGAGTTGACTGTCAGAGCTGATTTTGGGTAAAAAAGGATGTTTAGCCTATATTTCAGCTATGTTAGGTTACCCTAACTGCTCCTAACCCTAGGATATGCTTTGGAAAGCATTGGAAATGATGAAAATCCATTGGATATGGATTAGGAGAGTTGTTTAAGGTGTGTATCAATTTTAAGGTGTGTGAAAGTTCAAGGTTGAACTTTTGACCTTAATCTTGATGGTTTAGTGTTCCTATAGGCTTAGGGACTCTCTAAGGACATTGTTGGTGCAATGGTCAAGGGGGAGCAAGCCTTTAGGGGGAGGTATCAATCATGGGATGATGGATGTGTTCTTCCTCATGAGGGAGAGAAATAGGAATATGAGATGTCCAATTTGGAAATTGGGAGAGTTTATAGGAAGTCTCTCTTAAGTGATATGAGACTTATCACTAGGAAGAGCGAAGGCATCCTAAGATGTTTTGGACCAAGGGAGAGATTGTAAGATCTCATTGGGATATGAGACATTGACCTCCTTGAGGAGAACCTTTTTTATGTATGTCAAAAAGGGGGAGAATTTATGGAATTACCAATTTGGGACAATTGGTAAGGAGATTTGAGTTAGGTAGCCTAACTCAATAGCCTTGTGGTTTTTGTCAAACATCAAAAAGTGGGAGATAGTTAGTGCAATCGGCTTAGGTCACGATTGACCAGATTCGAGTTGGAATCGAGTAGTATTTTGATGTTTGACAATGTTTTGGAGAGATTGTTGGTGCAATCGACCCAGGTCATGATTGACCAGACTCGAGTTTGACTTGAGTGATATTTTGATGTTTAATGATGGTTTGACCATTGTTTGACTATATTGTTGACATTGGGTTGACCATATGATGGAGAAGTCCAAGTCTTGTATACTTGGCATGGAAAGTCCAAGCATGGGTCTTGGCAAGGGAAAGTCCAAGCTTGAGTTTTGGCAATTGGAAAGTCCAACATGGGTTGGCAAGGAAAGTCCAAGCATGGGTCTTGGCAAGGGAAAGTCCAAGTTTGAGTCTTGACAAATGGAAAGTCCAACATGGGTTGGCAAGGAAAGTCCAAGGGGTGATATTGGCGGCGTAAAATCCAAGCGGGAGTCTTGGCAGCATAAGTCCAATGGTTGGATGCGTAAAGTTCAAGCGGGAGTCTCCCAATGTGTCTTGGCAGTATAGACTAACTTAGCATGACAATAGCCAATAGAAGCACCTGAAGGCTAGCGTATGGATGAACAAGTTATGGATGACTTGGAGGGATCCGATAGGTGTGAGGCTGACGGAGGTGGCTAGAAGGCTTAGATCTAGGCTAATGGTGGTCTAGCAAGTATGAGGGCATCATACTTAGTGTTAAAACCTCATGGATGAGGTTATCAATCGACTGATATTATGATCAGTCGACTGATGGGAGTTGACTGGAGTTCAACTGCAGGAAATGACTTGGCAGTTGACTGTCAGCATTAGACAGTCGACTGATGGCCTAAGCAGTCGACTGATGGTCGATGTCGCGAACACAGAAGGTTCCAGAGTCGACTGTTAAGGTTTGGTAGTCGAGTGATGGCTCGATCAGTCGATTGATGGTCTATCCGTTGGAACTTATCCAACGTGGCTCGGGTTATTATGAGACAATGGCTACAGGAGCAGTCGACTGATGGTCTCGATCAATCAACTGCTAGGCAAAATTCAGCCCGAATGTAGGTTATAAAAGCAGCTAGTGAGGGAAGTTTTTGCCAAGGTTCTTTAAGGCATTTTGGAGGAGATTTGCTGCTGCAATTCGGACCTTCAAGGCTCTTCTCAAGCAATCAAAAGCTCATTGTAAAGTTTTCTTTACTTGTATTTTAGTGTACTTGCTTGTATTTGCTTTGTATTACTATTATAATCATTGTAAGAGGTTTCTCCGCCTCTGACTTGTTGTCGAGAAGGAGTATTATTGCTTAGTGGTGTTGTTTGCATCGCTAGGGCTCATTCGAGCTTAATCTGTGGAGTAGGAACCCTAAGGCTCCGAATCACATTATATATTGTGTATTGTGTGCTTGTGTCGTGTTTTATTTTTATTATTCTATATTCCGCTGTGCTAACGACATTGTAGCAAGCACGTGATCGTTATCCATCAAGACGTATGAACACGCTATTCACCCCCTCTAGCAATGATCAATTCACCAACAGGGTTAAACCTCATTGTTGAGATTTATCAGTCAACTGGGGTATTTGGACAGTCGACTGGCCGAGTGTTTGACCCTCGGAAGCCGAGTTGACTCAGAGCAGTCAACTAAGATTATTACCAGTTGACTAGTCAGTAGTCGACTAGAGGCTCGGTTGCGGCTGTATCATTAGCAGTCAACTATCATGTATGTGCAGTCGACTGGTCTTGAGCAGTCGACTGCCATGGATGGCAGTCGGCCGGTGTTTGTGGATACGAGCACAGAAAGCTTGATAATTGACTGGGCAGTCAACTAAGGGTTAGCAGTCGACAGTCGACTGGTCGTGCATGGCACGAGCACAGAAGGGGTTCGTAGTTGACCGCTGAGTAAGGGTAGTCGACTGACGACTATGGAAAGTCAACTGATGAGTCAGAGTAGTAGACTAGTGTGCCCTAGATCTGATGTGGATAAGTCCGTTGTGAGACAATGGCTAGAAGGGCAGTCGACTGAGGCCTTTTGACAGTCGACTGTTAGGCAAAAATTCAGTCCAACGCATGATTTAAATGGAGCTCGAAGGGGAGATTGAAGCCTCTCGATTCTTGGGGAGTTTGAAGTCGAATCATTGTCGTGTTCCAGATCTTCAGAAGCCGTCCCAAAGCAACCAAGTCTACAAGCAATCTCAAGCTCTCTTGTAACACATTCTTTTGTTTGCATTTGTTATTTAGCTTATATCTTGTATTTGCTTGTTGTATACTTGTGTAAGGGGTTTCTCCACCTCCGATGTGTTGCCGAGAAGGAGAGAAGAGTATAGTGGTGTGGACACTAGCTCGTCGTGGAGTAGGAACTTAAGTTTCGAACCACGTATATCTTGTATTATGATTGTGTTGGTGTTCTTGTTTCTATTCTATATTTTGTATCCGCTGTGCACTAACATTTGTGTAGACGAGCAACGATGCAATCAAACACGAATCAAGTGCAAAATCGAGAATCGCTATCCCCCCTAGCACAACCATATCAGTCCCTATATATTTTGCTTTAATTCCAATAAAAAAAATCTTCTTCTTTGCTATTATAGTATAAAATACTAGAAATAATTTATAAAAAATAAATTAAATAGTAATGTATTTGAACTTTAAAATATTATTAGTAGTGGCGTAAAATTAACAAAAGTATAATTTTTATTAAGAGAATAGAAGAAACGTGCATGAGTATCCTCAAGTTTTAGACGGGTAAAAATTTTTTGACGATTTTTTTATTTTAGTGATAGAGATAGCAAAATAAATTTTGATATTTTACAATAATGATCACAAAAGATTCAAAGTTTTTCTATTTTTCTATCATTACAAAAGAAATTTTAGCTTGTCAGATGTCAATCATCATCGTAGAATAGACGTTCAGTTTCAAAGAGAACATATTAGATAAATGACGTTCTACTTTGTCTTTTGATTCTTTAGAAATACAAATATTACTTGATGATTGGATAAGACTAAAAAAATACAAGGAATATAACTTTATGATGACGAAGTAGAAGAGGTCAATATCAAAGAAATTAACTATGCAAGAATGAAAAATAAAAGCGAACAACAATATCACTTCATAAGATAATAAGGGTAAAAGGGTAAAGAAAATTATATGGGTTATGATTCCCCTATATTTTAAGGGAATACATAGGCAATTTAATTAGATAAGTACAAATTTTTTTAAAAAATATATTTAAATTTTAAATAAATAATAATAATTTTGAACCGTATTAAACTGTGAACCAATGGTTCTAAGTGGTAAACTATAAGCATCTTGGACGATTAAGGTTACGGGTTAAATCGATGATTTTGAACCATCGAACCGTGATCGAATCTGCTTTTGGAGTTATGTTTTTTTTTGAATCAATGTAAAATGTTCTTGAAAGATTTTCATATCCTTAGCTAGATTAGTGTAAAAGGTTCTTGGCATTTGCATGGAAGATTCTAAAACAGTCATTAACTAAATTTTGACCTAGTAGGAACTCATAATCAATAATGAGCTAAGTGGAAAAGAGACCCAAATTTAAGTTACAAGTGCTATTCAAATTGAACACTACAAAAAAACCTCGAATTAAAGATCGATTTAGAGACCGACTCATAATCGATCTCTAATTAGAGATCGATTTTTTAAAATCAATCTCTAATTAGACACCGAATAAAATCGGTCTCTAATTTAGAGACCGACTTAAAAGTGGTCTCTAATTAGAGACTGACTTCGAAATCGGTCTCTAATTAGAGACTGACTACGAATTTGGTCTCTAAATTAGAGATCGACTTCGAATTCGGTCCCTAATTTAGAGACGGATTTCAAAATCGATCTCTAATTTAGAAGAATTTTTCTCATGGTCAAAAAATTTGGATTAGATTCTCAACAATCGATTGGTATGTCACACCAATCGATTGGTGTGGCAATTTTAGAGACTGATTGGAGATCGGTCTCTAATTTAGAGGACCTATTTTAAAAGCGGTCTCTAAAATAGCGACACCAATCAATAAACATTCAAAAAAATTTAAATCTAAAACTAAATTTTAGCCAAATTCAAACTCTTATAACAAAAAAATTAATTAATTAGTTTGCTTCAATTCTCTTATAAATAAATGTGCACTTGGGGCTTCAAAGATGTGAATTTGGTTTCATGTGAACATAAATATTGACAAAGGGAAATTAGATGTAACGATGAAATTATTATTTTATGATTTATGTATTACAGATAAATATTCTACAAAGAACCATTTGCAAAGGAAAAAATAAAACTATGTATATTAAATTCTTTTCTCAAATTCTATATGGTGAGAATTTTATGGACTAGATTATCTTTTCTATAAAAAGTTACATTAGTGGCTAGATACAATTACAATTTCATTTTATAAAATAAATGGTATTTCAATTTTTATCCTTGGATGCACGGTTCAATTTAAAAAAAAAATATTGGTATAAATTTGAATAATACAAACGAAATACATGGATGACTCGACAGTATCGATAGTTTGAATTTCTTCCGAAATTTATAAATAAAAAAACCTTTAAATAGACCGATTTAAAGATCAATTTTTAAAGCGGTCTCTAATTAGAGACCCCTTTAAAAATTGGTATTTAAATTAGTTTTATTTTAGATTTTTATTGTACTAAAAAGATCCGATACAAAGTGAGAAAGCGAAACGCAGTCGAGGATAAAGGGTTAGTTCGTCAAAGTGCATACTTAAAGTTTTGTGATAAGTTTGGTCTCGTTAAATTGTGTAGTAATACGGAGATTTTGAAAGCAATATCGCTCAAAAGAAACATTATCTATAAGACATTTTCAATGAAGAATTATTTTTTTAGCCATATGATCTCATTGGAACTCTTTTAAGATGCATTATAGAAAGTTACAAAATCACAGAGATAATTTTGGGAGACAAATTTGTCAAATATTACTTAAACAACAACAAGAAAGCTACAAAATCACTTTATATTCAACCTCTGAGTGAAACCTCAGTAAGTAAAATAAATCTGAGTAAATAATCCATGTAAGACCATATATTAAATTAAAAAATAAGTTTTATACAAACTAATAAATCAAAGAGTTAATTGTCTACATCAATTATCAAAAGGATTAAAATATGAACCACATTACTGTCTACATCAAATTTAATTGATGACAAAACAATAATAACATATACTAATTATTGTCTACATCAAGTGGAGTTGGATCATCAACAGGTGGAGCTGGGGCCGGAGGGGGTTGACTCAACAATCGAGAATGCAACATCTTATACATCTCAAGGTGTCGCTGCACTAAAGATGCAAAGCTAGTCTGGATCTCAACGTGACAAGTCTCAAGTGCATCAAATCGATTAGTCATTAGAACTAATTATTAGTGATGATCCAAACTCAGCTCTTCAAATCGGGTATCGATGGAATCTTCTAACTGTTGAAAGAGTGAGTCAAAATAATCAGTATAATTGTCCACAGTTTGGTCTTCTAATAATGGTATCGGATCCCATCGATAGCCGCCTCAAGTACAGGAGCTCCTTTGGCAGCTCAACATCCCTGTCCCACTTGGCGACCATCCTTCCATTCCACTAAAAATCCCACAGTCGTCATTCCAGCCAAAGAGAAGGTTCTTGCTATGATTCGATCATATTTGGTTGTCATCGCCTTTGAGCTGTCTTTAGAGACATCAATGCCTACAGATTCCAATCAGTCGATGATGATGTGTCCAAACGACATATGAATCTTCCTCTAGATAGGCTTTATGAAGTGAATGATGCATTGCAAAATGTTTAATGCCACACTGATGTCAAGAGAGTGCCGAAATGCATATAGCATGAAGAGATAAGCAGGTCGAATTGTGGCTAGTCCACGTGTCACAATGGTTAGAATGCAATTGACAATTATTTTATAAAGAACATTATCACGAGCTGACACTTCATTGGCAGAAAATAAAGATGAACCATCCGGATGAGGTTTGCGATAGAAATGTTCATGCATAGAGGATAACGAGATATGCTCAAAAGGTGTAGGCATTTCATCGGGTAGCGAGGGATAGAATACAGTCATCAGTCGAAGGAAGACTTCCTAAAACTCTTGGAGGATGCCAGGAGTGAAGTCCAAATTGCATTATGCAACACAGGTCCAGTATTTATGACCTTCGCCAATTGGATGTAGATTGTTGTAAAATTTAGACACAAGCTCCTGATTAATAGCTTTTTCGTAATAAAAAATAGACTCTAATTTGCAATTCTAAATGACACAAATTACATCAAAGCAATAATCTTGCAAGAATTTTTCATCTAGCGATCGAGTGGGATTAACTAAAATTTATAGGTGTGATATGCTTTTTCGAATGATGCATTTGGAAAACGCGGATCAGTTGATGGTTGTAGTCTCGATGAGCCATCACCAGACTTTGTTTATGTTTCGATCTAGATAAATATAAATGATGTGAAAATCATGATTACCCCAACAATGATTATATGTAACGACTAGAATCATGATGCACGAATGCAAAACAAATGGTAAAAGTTTAGCCAATACATTTAGATAGAAATATAATCAACACGACAACAAGGAGAAGAAGGGTAAATACTTGGGAGGCATTTGTTCAATAGGATAAAGTTGACAAAAATTTGGGAGTTGTTGCCGGAGTTGTGCCACAGTGGAATCAAATGTTGTAGAAACTCTAGGTATTTCTTCTATCGGCGTCGTAACCCTAGCCGAGGCAAGTTTAGGGTTTGGGCGATCACTCAACAGAGAAATAGCTAGAAAATCAAATGGGAAGATGTTAGGGCAATACGAAGACTAGCTAGGACAAAATCTAGTTAAGACTTACCCCCGTCAGTAGTCGTTGAAGAAGAAAGGTGAAGTTGTCGGTGAGAAAAAAATCATCGAGTCAAGTGGGAAGAAGTTCTACAAAGTTTACGAGGTGATTGCAAGGGTGTGTGTTTTAAAATAACAGTTAACAATCGATTGTTGTATATTAACAACCGATTGGACATGGGTGGTCGAACTGGGCAGTCGACTTAGCACGATTCTGTGGTTGAGCCTATAAAATGCAATCAATTGGTAATCACTTGAATCAATTAAATATGAACAGTCGACCAGGCGGATCGACTGCATCTAGGTCTCTGATTATCGGTAGAATTTCCATTCAATTGTTATTTTACTCAATCGATTGATAGTAATTAGTTGATCAAGCGATTGACTAAATGTGGTTATGTTGATGTCCGATAATAAATCTATTGATTGAATTAATCTTCAACCAATTGTTTATGTTTAGTCGTCGAACCACGCGATCGACTAAACATGCTTATGTTCCTAAATGCAGATTTTACGATCAATTGGTGGGATAATGCAGTCGATTATCACAATGACACTGTAGATAAAGGCAACCAATTGATTGCTTAATTCACGCAATCGATTGTACAAAATCAATCGACTATGCGATCAACTCAAGTTGCTTTTGTATACGATTGGTGGTATTCAATCTATTGGACAATTCAAACAATCGATTGCCAGCTATTAGCTTATAAATGTGGTTGTTTTGCCTGACTTTTTTTATCTTGCCCTAACTTTCTCTCTCGTCCCTATCCGATAGCTCGCTCACATTGGCGGCAGGCTTCATTTTCTCCATCCCGGTAAGTTCTTCTCCACCTTATGTGTAACGACCGGGCCCCTGTTGGCGGAATTCGGTGACCCCTATTGGTCAACAACCGTCGCCCCTGTTGGCGGAATTCGACGACCCCTATTGGTCGACGACCGTCGCCCCTGTTGGCCCGTCGTTACTCACCTGGACTTCCCACCCCTGGAAGTGGGTTTTTGCCTTTCCCAGGATTCGAACTCTAGACCTCCAGGCTAAGTACTAAAGTTTATGAATCCTGGTAACCAAGTGATCTCAGGATCACTTGGTTGCAGATTCATAAACTTTAATGCTAGAGGAGTTCGAATCTGAGGAAAGGCAAAAATCGTGGGAAGTCCGTGAGTAACGACGGGCCAACAGGCGAACGCCGACCAACAAAAGTCGTTCGCAGGCGACGATGAGCGATCGAATCAATCGCTCATCGAACAGGCTCGAGCTACAATAAAAAGGCGCCTTTTTATTGTAACGACTGGGCCCCTATTGGCGGAATTCGGCGACCCCTATTGGTCGACGATCGTCGCCCCTATTGACCCGTCGACCCCTATTGGTCGACGACCTGGCCCCTATTGGCTCGTCGTTACTCACATGAACTTCCCACCCCTGGAAGTGGGTTTTTGCCTTCCCCAGGATTCGAACTCTAGACCTCCAGGCTAAGTACTAAAGTTTATGAATCCTGGTAACCAAGTGATTTTGGATAGAGTCTGCACCAGACTATGGGCACAGAGCTTCGGCTTAGTGCAACATTTCATCCATGGACTAATGGACTGTCTGAGCATGACATTCAAACGTTGGAGGATCTATTCAGATCTTGTGTCGTGGATTATGGAGGTGTAGCTTATCGGTTGGCTTTACCTCTGACACTTGCGAGTGTTCACAACGTATTTTTCTGTTTCTATACTGAGGAAATACGTGATGCTTGTTAATCATGTTCTGAAAGAGGTTCCGATTCTACCTCAGTCTAATGCGACTTACGAGGAGATTCCAGTGCATATTCCTGGTCGCAACGAGCGTCAGTTGCAGAATAAAATCATCCGACTCATAAAGGTTGGATGATAGCATCATACAGATGAGGAGGCTATGTGGGAGCTGGAAGATACTATCCGAGCTCGATGGTCTCATCTGGTCACTTAAGGAAGGTATGTGGTCATTTCGGAAACTTGCTTGAAGTAAATTTTTGCATGTTAGTACGAAATTTGGGGACCAAATTTTTATAAGTGGGGGAGAATGTAAAATACCAGAGAAAAAAAAAATAATAATAATAATAATATTCCTCAGTAATTGATAAAACATCTTGTGGAATTTTCAGAAATTTTTAGAAATTTTTCTGGATTTAAACGGAGGTCTTATGGGCATTTTATGGGGATAAAGTGGATAGGCTTTTGTAAAGCCTGTTTGGACTATCGGTTAGGAATTAATGGGGTCAATTAAAATGTTTATATTTTTTTTCTTTTTCCCCGATTCCTTTTTCTCCGCCGATCTGCCATCTTTCGGCCCGATCCCCTTCTCCGTCGATCGGCGATCCTTCTGCCCGATCCCCTTCTCCGCCGATCGGCGATCCTTCTGCCCAAAATCCCCCCTCTTCTTCGTCACCGCACCAACAGGACGTCTCCATGCCGCTGTGCTCTGTCGATCCGGACGGCAACGAGCGCCAGCAGCCTCCCTCTTCCACCGGCCCCCATCGCCTGCCTCATCGTCGCCGCGAGTTGATCGCCGTCTCTTCTCATCCAATCGACGCATGACCTCTTCTCCTCCGCCGGATGGCTCTCCCCCTGCCCGATTCTACCGCACCTCCTCTTCTCACGAGCGCACGCCACCGCCGTGAGAGATCAGCCGCCGCCGCCCTAGGGCCTCCTCTTTGCCGCCGCAGTTCGAGCGTTCTGCTTCACTGTCGCCGGCCGTCACGCGGCCAGACTCTGCCGCCGCCCCTTCGTCGTAGCCCTACCGCCACCGCTGGGTCGCCGCGCCGCAGCCTCGCCGTCACGCGACTGCCGCCTACTCGTCGCTGCCCTTCCCTGTGCCGGCAGGAAATTGATTTGGGGATTTTCTCTGTCGATTGTCACCGGAGTGATGTTAGGGCAGCGGGATTTCCGTCGAATAGGTGGATTTGGGGGTTTGCTCTGCCGTTGGTTGTCGGATTTCCTTGCCGTGCTCTGCCGATTCAGATGGTAGCAAGCTCCGACAGCCTTCCCTCTCCCTTTCCTGTGTTGCCTCAACCCGAGTAGTGTCGACCAGCAGTTGGCATTTGTTCAAATAGCAACGGTGATTTAGCTTGGTCTCTTCTACCGATCAACCATGGTGATTTTCCAGTGATCTACAATTTCGCTCTTGGGTAATTCCTAATCCATATCATTGTTTCTTGGATTGTAGCTATGAACTGGAATAGAGTTACATTGGGTTTGTGATGTCTTACAGTGATCAGGTTATCAGAGGGGTTCTTTTGCTCTAATGCAACGGTTTGAATCACTTTTATTACTCTGTGTTTGGACCAGAGGACTTTGTGATTGTGCTAGGGATGAGGATATTGGAATTTGGAACGACTTTCCTCTTATTCAGTTGAGATTAGATACCATAACTTTGGATTGAACTATTTTGCAATGGAGTCTAAACTTGGTAAGTACATATTTAGATGTTTATGTATGCATACTGTCGTTACAATTGATTTGGTAATTAATGAATGGTATGAGATTGTATAACTATGGGATTTAGTTGATCGATCAGGGATTAGGATTGGATTAGACTCCTACTATTATAGATTGATTATGTTAGTGTTGAGTTATGGTTGTATGTTAAATTGCAGGACCTGAATTCAGGACGGCCTTTTTGGATGTGAAGATTCTTCGATTGGTGTCTACAAAGATGGTGGGTAATTTCCTACCTGGTCCGGGTAGTTATATTTCATTCAGATTTAGTCATTGATATGAGCATGTTAGGTGTTCATATTACCTTGACCCTGTTCTTTTTTATCGTATGCTTGATCTTTTACCGTTGGCTATTAACTCCATTGTTGATATCATGTTTATTTTACCATGATTAGGAGCTATACATATAGGTGATGCAAGTAACTTAGAATTTATTTAAGTTAAGTGCAAATGGTAAAGTCCGGATGACAACCTGATTGTACATTGGGCAAAAAGGTCATCCGTAGGTAGATAATGACTTTAACCTAGGATTAGTTCTAGTACCCTTAGGTTGTATGTTACCACCGAACATGTGTTGTGTAAATGGTCAGATGAATGATACTTAGGGTATCGCTACGGACCGGTGGTCCTAGCTTGTTATAATCAGATGAGTACGACTCTCTACAGGATAGAGAGTGTGTCGAGTAGATTAGTATGACTCTCTACAGGATAGAGTATTATGATCAGTTGAGTACGACTCTCTACAGGATAGAGAGTGCGTTGAGTAGATTGGTATGACTCTCTACAGGATAGAGAGTCTATGGTGGATGTCTGTATGTGAAACATTGCATTCATACATTTTCATACACGCTGGCGACGAGGTCTCCCTTGTGGTTGAGAGTCGCCCGGTCATCTCCACTACGGTTACTCATAGGAGATGCTTGGTGTGAGCGAGCATTAGTGCCGCACTCTACCACTATAGACGGTGGTAGTTGGATTTGCGTGCCGTAATCCTGCGTGTGTGGTACTCGACCACTCATGGGTAGTGACTGTCGGAGTGACCAACAGCAGGGACCCCCATCGTGTAGCTTGCTCTTTACGCTTATATGCTACTCGATCATACTGCCCACTCGGCCACTCGAGAGTAGTGGTTGGTGTTGAGTTGGGACAGTTGTCATGCTCGAGCCACCGAGGCCACACTGGGGTCGTGGTAGCTTTAGGGTGAGCCGACATGACCATGCATACTGCATAGCCGTATCTGATGGCGCTTTGCATATTACCATATATGTATACATATATGCATGTATATATATATATATGGATGGTTGAGAATAATATATATATAGATACAGTCTATATATATATGATTATTGTGATGTTGCATTTGTTTGTACTATGCTTGTTGCATTTGGGTGGACATCATATTCATGCATGTCTCTTACATTTGTTATACGATTGAGTCGGATATTGGTATGTGTTGGACAGACCACTAGATACCTTGACCTGTAGCTAGAGTATATTATGTGTTGGTATTACTCTTCCTGTTATATATATGTTGGATATATGTTCGAATTGGGATCAGTAGCGTAGAACTTGAGTATGTAGCATTTTATATTATTCATTTGATTAGGCGGTATATGCTTGCATTTATATACTATAATATACAGTACATCTAGATTATGTCGATTGAAATACATGTGATATTACATATATATACATGTTTTCTATTACCTGCTGAGTTTTACTCACCACCCCCCGCGGACCCTGGGTTTTCTGTCGCCCAGGAAACAGGTAGAAGACTTCGTGATGGCATTGGAGCACCGCTAGCTGACATCGTCTCATCTCACCTCCGAGGCTCCCGTGTCTATTTTTGGATTTTCCGTATGTCTTGTTTTGCATTCGGAGTTTTCGTGATGTTATGTATTATGTGATGTACGCACATGTTGGTGCGGGTTTTGTCGAGATTTTTCTTTATGTTATGGTGTTAGTCATACCGATATGCATGTGTAAGATGTATTGTTGTTGTTGTATCTTTTCCGCTGTGTGTAGTTGTTTTGATTTATATATATTGTTGTGGTTTGGTATATTTTTATATATTGTTGTCATTGTGGGCCTACGGGCCTTGTATTAATCCGAAATGTTGTCACGTACAGGGGAGATGTCGTCCGTTTGATTTTCGGCTCGGTATGCTCTCGGGGCGTGACATTATGTTCTATCTTTCCCTATCTTTCCTATGCCCTCTCCCCCTATCCTATGTCACGGTCGGTCATGCAATGGATGACTCGGTCATCACCTCTAGTGCACAAGGTAACGACCTCAGCCACAGGTGCACAAGGCGACTCCATCTACCGAGTCAGGGACAAGGGTGAGCAAGGCTTCGAACCCGGTCTTGTCTATCCCCTCTCCCCTCTACCCCCTCCTGTCTCCCCGCAGGTAGCACGATTGGCACAGCCGCAACATCGTTGCGATTGCACGAGGTCATGGCATTGACCTAGGTTGAGCAAGTCGATGCTTTACTACTATACAAATGAGATGTTATAATTAAATTTTTCTCTCTATTTTTTTGTCCAAGTCTTAGTGTTGGCAGAAGGTCGAGACTTTCTCCTATAGTGAAGATCTCTACTTTCTTCAACTGTCTTTTCCATCAGGGTGGTGTTAATATCTTCAAATCTAGTATATGATACTATATATCAATGTGAGATATTTTATTCTTTACATCCTTTAGTAGCTTCAATTGTTGTCATTTAGGATACTACATAGTAATGTTAAACTATTGCATATATATTTACATATGATATATTTCTATTATAATTGATGTTAACTATTATTATTTAATGATAATTATTTGAAATTATTAGAATATAATGAAAATAGATGTTAAACCTTATCTTAGCATAAAATATAATTAATGATTTACCAATATTATTATTGTAATCTTCTGTAGGTTACAATGAATATGAACAAAACTTGGATGTATAATAGGCTAGTTAATGAATTTATAACTGACGAATATTTTGATGGCGTTGAGGCATTTGTGAACTTCGCTAAGAGTTATCCAAGTTGTATGGATGGTGACAAGATACGTTGTCCGTGCAATCATTGCAATTTATTATTATTTCAAATTGTATGTCGTTCAAAATTGTTTCCAAACATATTAATGGCAGATCCAGTACAAAATGATCAGGTAATGCTAAGAATTATAGGCGATAGGTAAGATTGTATGGTTATTTAAATTCATAAATTTTATAAGTATTTCCTAATATTGCAGATTTTATCAATGCAACTTTACTCTCAATGGCCACGACGTTTCTACATATATAACCAAAAAATTCAAAGAACGTTAAACCACTACTAGCTACTGATGGAAGAATGTAGACTAACAAATGAAGGATTTCTATTATAAAGAATTTGTGGTCAATATTTGAATAATATTGTTACTGTATAATATCCCGTTATGCTAATTTCCACATTTTTGTTGTAGAAAAAATATACATGGAAGCCAGGTCAGGAAGTAAAATTTAAAGAAATATGGAACTTATATTGTCGAAAACGATACAAGTCATTGTTATATAAATTGAGAAAAATAAAGACAAACTCATCCCATATACCAGATGAATTGTGGGATGAATGGAAAACAAATTTAGGTCAATCCAAAATGGAAACAAAATTCAACGGTTGCTCAAAATAATAGAAACTCTGATTCCGTCGAAAAGCATATTGGTGGCTCCCGCTCTAGTATAGAGCATGCAATAGTGAAAGAGTTTTCTTTATTTATATACTGAGATATAAATAGTTGTGTTTTCTTTTAATTCCTAAACTTTTTTGATTATGCAAGAAGACACACTGCAACGACTGACTAATTGTTGGGAGCTAATTTTTTAGAATCCATCGGCGAAAAGATGGCACTTTTGTAGATGAAAAATCATAGGTCATAGATGTAAGTATATAAGCATTATTATGTTAACATTATACATTGACAAGTTTTAATTTTTGTATACTATACGAGACTGGTCATATCTACTTTTATGTAGGATCGAATGACGGAAAAAGTTTCACAAGCTTCACAACAAGCCAATGAGGGAGGGGATTTACAGGCTTCATCACACAATGATATAAAACACCTATAATTTGAGGTTGTAGGTGGAAGAAAAAAAGAACTCCCTCTATGGCCTTGGCTCTCATACAAAAGTTGTATTTGATATGTCTACTCCTAGACTCAAGGGTGGATCAAGTTCAACAACTCATCAAATGGAGCAATTACAGAAGGAGAATGAATATTTGAGACAACAATTTATGGCATTAGAGGAAACTATTGAAGATCGGATCAACCAAGTAGTCGAGCAATCAATGCAAGCTTTCATAGCTCGTTTTATGCCATCACAACCATTAACGAACCCTTTCTTATTTCCGACACCTCATCGTATTGCTTCACAAGCGACTCATGATCCTAATGATAATGATGAAGGGAATTCTTTTTAGGTTTAGAGTCTCATGGAATTTCAAACGATTGAGGTAATACATTATCTCATTTCTTTTCTTAATTTTCTCTTATATGTATTCATCTATTGAATTAATACTAGTTTTTTTTTTTTTTGCAGTTTAGATTCAATTTAAACATATAGATAACCAGTTTAGATGCTATAAGTAAATGAAAATAAACATAATTAGGAAATCTGAATTGCATTAGTTTTGAGTTCAACGAATAGATGTGATATGTAAAACTGGATTGGTTGGACATCTTTCTTTACTTTATTGGTAGCTGTAATATTACCTATGGTACTAGTACACAAATATTCAATAATTTCTGCACAATTGTATTATAAATTTATTTCCTTCATTTAACAAAGATAGTTGCTTGCTCAAGGTCTTACTAGTATTGATTGTAAGGATTGCAGCTTACCCATAAATACGTGTCATACTAAGTAAAGATGTTTCACAGTGTTTCAAGGAGACTGTAATGGTACATTCATAGAAGTTTATTTTTTGATACGCTCTACTAGATTATATGTACAATCTTCTATGCATGTGTAGGGAAGTGTAATATTTTGTAATTACAGACAATAGCATATTATTATAGTATATACTATTCAAGATGTCACAATCTACTATAATGGTGTGTATCATACTCAAGTAATTTATGTATTTAACCAGGTAATTTATGTGGGTTTTGTGTTTCCTTTCTATCAATTAAGACAAAATATTATGTTAGAACATTAGCTTTTAGTCAATATTATGATAATGATATTGAAGTTGCAGTGATAAATGAAATTAAAATCAATGATTGCTATATTGAACAAAGGGAGCTAGTTATGAAGTGGGAAGAAGTTCTGAAAAACTTTGGAGAAAAGATAACTTTTTTATTTTATATTATTGGCACATGCTTTGTTTGATTATTTTTTTAATTTCCCAGAATTCATTACATAACTTTTCTAGCATTTTTGGCACATTGCTTTGTCTCCATCAAATGGAGGTGGTGCTGGATATGAAGGAGGAGCAGTTGCAGTGGCACAAAAGCCTTCGAATTGGAAGATGAGGATCCGTAACAAGTGGAAGATGATAGGATATTGTCCATTTGGCAGTAAGTGCCACTTTGTTCATGTTGCAGAAGGTATGCCAATTCATTTTGTTTCTACTAATTTCATCTTTTAATGCAAAAATAAAGACACTGCTATGTTTGTTCCTGATGTTGTGTTAACTTAGAGACGAGAAAGTAGAGGAGAATGATAGCGATCTATAGTTCATAGGAAAAAAAAAGAATGATAGTGGTCTTAGCTCAAAACTTGGGTCCTTATTGCTTTTCCTCACATTTCATTTCAAGTGAAATTAAAAGTTACTCAATTCAGTTGTTCGCGTTCCTTTCTCATCTATCCAAGTATATTGCATTAAGCCATGGTAGAAATATAGATAAGATATTCAATGACAGTTTTTATTCCTTGATTCTTACAAATGCATTAACTTTTCTATTCTTTTTCAATGAATTCCTAATCCTATTGCCCATATACTTGCTTTATATCGTGGCACCAATTCTCCACCGTGAGCAAAGTGGCACATGCTTTATATCGTTACATGCTTGATTTTTTTTCAAGCATTTTCTTTTCATGCATTATACCTTTAACTTCTGAATCTGTCTATATACCTGATTCAGTCCATCAATACAGAAATGGTGAAGGTTTACTGCATCGGTGCAGGCTACGTCGGTGGTTAACAATGGCTGCCATGGATATGAATGGGCTTCCATTTCCGCTGCTCGCATTGCTGCATGGAATGTCGGGCAACTCCGAATCTATGAGCCTGGATTTGATGAGGTCATGAAGTAATAGAGTAGAGAAAATGTTTGTGAAGTCGAAAATTTTTTAGAATTAATAATGTAGCTAAATTCCTGTATTCTATTTATATTGTAAATATGTACATTTGAAAATTAATTTGTATTAATATTTAGATTGTATTTATGGTTGATTAGATGTTAGAAGTAAATATTGCAGTTGATATTAATTAAATTTATAATATACAAGTTAATCTCATATGTATTAAATTTGTAATAAGTTAGGTGTATCAATTCGATCTATTCTTTATATTTAGAGATCAATTTTTTCAATTTTTAGAGATCGATTTTTTCAATCGGTCTCTAATTTTAGAAACTGTTTTTCCCAATCAATCTCTAAATTAGAGATCGATTTTTCCAATCGATTTCTAATATTAGCCACCCAAATTTAGGAACTAAAATTTTCGATTTCTAAAACGATTTTAATACATTTAGAGAGCAATTTTGGTCTATCTCTAAAATGAGATTTTCTTATAGTGGAAGTCCAACGGTTTTGTCATATTAATTAGTATTTGAAAAAGATTAGTTAAACCATTTTGATACCGCTAGATAATAATGTTCCGTAGAACTCGCAAGTCGCAACCTTCTTCGTGGCATGAAACCTTAATCTTACCTTTCTTCTCCTTCTTCATTTTTGTAATGTTAGATAACTCCCAGCGAATTCTCTAACACGTGTTGATCCATATAGATCCATCCACTTAGCAAGAGAAAACTTCGTTATCAATATCCAATGATGCAGTAAGTTTCAACAACAATTTACCAATGGACGCTGAAAGTATGTTATTTCTCAAAAGACATATCAAGATTTCAGAATTAACAACTGACACACTGAATTTCTACATTATTCTTCTGTGAAGTTTGATTTTTTTTTTTCTCCTTCCTCTCTCCTTTGCATGCAACTCTTCTCTTTCCTCTTAAATTATTTTTTTTCAACGATTAAAAACCAGCACCACACTATATATCAACACCACATTCATGATGATGATATTAAAAACCAACAACAAATGGTGTTGGTCTTTTGAGACAAGCACTATGGTGTTGGTCTTTTGAGATCAACACTTGGTGTTAGTCTTTTAGAGATCAACACTATATTAGTGTTGGTTTAATTTATATCGATATCAAAGTGATGCTAATTTTTAAATATCAAAATCATCGTGATATTGGTTTTAAAAAATCAGCATCATGATAGTACTGATGAGTCAATTATTTATTTCTAGAGGTCATAACTTTTAACTCGGGTATTAGAATGAGGTGCAATTTTTTTTTAATCGAAGCTTATTCAAAAATGTATATTTGTTACTAGGTGAAATCTATGATAGCCCCGTTTTAAGTCTAAAAAATAGTATTTAAATTCTTTTTGAATCAATCAAAGAATTTCGATCAAAATCTATTGATAGACCTAAAGAGCTCTGATCGGATCCATTCTGTTGAGTATCGGAGTCCACACTAGAGAGAGGGTGAATAACATTTTCTTCACTTCGATGGATTGCATTCGTGTTCGTCTACAAAACTTGTTATGCGCAGCAGAATACAAATAGAAACGCATAAATAAAAAAAGACAAACACAAACACACCACAACACAAATGATTTTACATGGTTCGAAACTAGGATTTCTACTCCATGACGTCGCTATAGTGATATACCCTCACTATGAACCTCTCCTTCTCGGTATAGGATTCCTACTCCACGACGTCGCTATAGTGATATACTCTCACTAGCTATGAACCTCTCATTCTCGGTATGATATCAAAGGTGGAGAAACCTCATACAATGATAGCTTACAACAATAAGCAAAAAGAAATACAACCAAATTCAACAAGAACTACAAAAGAAACTTTACAAGTTTACTTGGATGCTTGAGTATGATTTGGTTGCTTGGGATGCCTTTAAAGACCTGAAATGCAATAACACTTCGTCTCAAGATCGCCCAAAAATCTCTACAGAAATCCTCCCCGTCGAGCTCCTTTTATACCTCCGCATGACTTGGATTTTCGTCTGACAGTCGACTACCTAAAGGCACCAATCGACTGCCTACAGTGTCATTGTCTCACAATGGACTTAATCCACATTGTCATTCTAGCCAACGACTACACCAATAGTCGACTGTTGCCCAGTAGTCACTTGGTTAGTTGACTACGAAAGCTTTTGTACCCATGTCCACTAACGCCAGTAGACTATCATCCATGGCAGTCGACTGCCCAAGGCCAATCAACTGGAAATAACCTCTAGTTGACTACCAGAGACATAAAGTAGTAATCGAACCTTCAGTCGACTATTAACCAGTCGACTGGTCATAATCTCAGTCGACTGCTCTGAGTCAACTCGACTTTCAAGTGTCAAACACTCGACCAGTCGACTGTCCAATACCCCAATTGACTAATAAACCTCGACAATGAGGTTTAACCTCGAGTATGATCCCCAATCATACTTGATAAACACCCCTTGGCCTAGGCCTAAGCCTTCAACCTACTTCCATCAGCCTCATACCTCTTGGATCCCTCGAGTCTATGACTTTTCATCCTTGCACTAGCCTTCAAGTGCCTCCATATGTCATGCTAACGGGGTTCCTTGCTAAGGTTCATTTGGACTTATGCCACCAAGACAAACGTTTGGACTTTACGTTGCCAAACATTGGACTTATGTTGTCAAGACTACATGCTTGAACTTTACGCCGCCAATATCACACCCTTGACTTCACAATTGCAAGCAAAGCTCACTTGGACTTCACCGCCAAAGCTCACTTGGACTTTACGCCGCTAAGACTACACATTTGGACTTATGCCGCCAAGACTTTATCTTTGGACTTCCCATGCTAAGTACCAATGACTTGGACTTTACCATTGCCAAGACCCATACTTGGACTTTTCCTTTTCCAAGACTCATTCTTGTACTTCTTAATTGTCAAGTACTCATGACTTAGACGTTCCATTGCCAAGTACCCATGACTTGGACTTTCCTTGCCAAGTACACATGACTTGAACTTCTCAAATGCCAAGATCATTCTTGGACTTCCTATGACAATCACATTGTCAATCATTTTGTCAAACATCAAAATATTGTAGGTGTCTATAAGATTCACATATCTCCATAATGATATGATATTGTCCACTTTGGGTCTAAGCCCTCATGGTTTTATTTTTGGACTTTACTCAAAAGGCCTCATATAAGGATATGATCTATGTCACGCCCTGAGAGTATGTCGTGTCGAAAAGCAAACGGACGGCATCTCCCCTGTACGTGGCAACATATCGGGTTAATACAAGGCTCGTAGGCCCACAACAACATGACATATATATGGACAATACAAAACAATACATCCACAACAACACAAAAGGTGTGCACCGGTGCGACTCTAACATACTACACCAAAAATAACATACAAATCAACAACCAAATACAACACTGATTATACATGGCTATAATACAAAACAGCAGCAGAAATAAATACGTGGAAAACCCCAATTGTTCGGTGTGAGATGGGATCAGCTGGCGGAGCTCCGAACGTCCAAGGAATCTTCTACCTGTTACCTGGGTGACAGAAAACCTAGGGTCCCGGGGTGGTGAGTATAAACTCAGGGGTAATATGTAGAAAGTGCATGAACAACATATAAGGATATAGAAATCTACAAGTATACATGTGAAGATCTATAGGTATACAGCATGAGTCCAATAGACATACAGTCCTATCCAAATCTGATAACAAGTAACCACAGTATAGTCATACTCAATGTATATACTAAACTGATCAACTGAACATGAAGTAATGTACCAACGTACCTGACGGTCTGGAACACCCTATGCTATATCATCCTGAACGGGTATACAATAACATAACCCATATAACGTACCAGGTCAATCTCATACCTGAACAACACTCAGACATATGAACAGTATATAATCACAGATAATAACATCCCGGTCCATACCACACTATGACATGATGCTAATCAAATGCATACAACAGTCAGGACCAACACATATATCATGCTCAACACACAGCAATATATAATATGCAAGTGGGATGTATCATGATGTACAAACATATGCAGCAAATAAATGCAGCATCTCACAGGCATATGTAAAACATATATCAAATACATGCATACATATATATCGACAATGCATATGCATGGCCATATCTGCGGACCCGTCCAACCACGACCCCAGTATGGCCCGGGTGGCACAACATGACAACTATCCTGACTCCAACCGCCGCCACTCTCGAGTGACCGAGTTGGGTAGTATAAATGAGTAGCATATAAGCGTAAAAAGCTAACTACTCCCCGGGGGTCCCTGGTGCTGGCCGCTCCGTCACTACCCATGAGTAGACGAGCTCTGCACACAGGACAACTACACGTCACACAATCACAGTCTATAGTGGGCGAGTGCTAACACCACTCTGCTCAGTGGCTAGGTGCGCATCTCCAGCTACCACCGTATATAGTGGTCGAGCGTGGCACATCCAATGCTCTGCCCTCAACTCTGCTACCACTACCCCGAGTGGCCGGAGAGGCAGGATGACTGACGACCCATCTCAACCACAAGGGAGACCCAGTCAACAACATGCATGCAATGTAATGATGCATATCTCCATACATGTATCCTCGCCACACTCCCTATCCCACGGGGAGTCTTGGTCAACCAAAAGTCAATTATGCAAGGACTACAATCCACAAGACTCTCTCTATCGCACAAAGAGTCATACTCATGATCTGACAGTCAACCACGCTAAGACCTCTAGTCAGTAGCGATATACCATCGACCGTCCATATAATCATACACAGATATACGATCCATAATGGATATACCATCATGCTAGGACCTCTAGTCCATGGCCACATACTGACAACCACACACTTATCTATGCACAGACAACTAAATCCACCATAGATACACCACTAATATGGGTATGATATAACAATCGACTATATAATTCAATCCATCACCTAACCCTAGTGATGTAACACAGTAACCCAATCTGAGGTCACAAAGATAACCCTAACCACATGTACTTACTGAACATCTATCAGCTAATACATAACAGGGTTTGTAGTTCATATCCATGATAAATAATCAATGAAATTGTTGGTGCAATCGGCCCAGGTTAACTCGAGCAATACCTTGATGATATTTTGATGATAGACAAAACTCATGACATGGGATTGTCATGGGAAAGTCCAACATGGTGTTGGCATGGGAAAGACCAAAGCATTGCGAAGTCGTGCGCTTGATGCTTGGCATGGGAAAGACCAAAGCATTGCGAAGCCGTGCGCTTGATGCTTGGCATGGGAAAGTCCAAAGCATTGCGAAGCCGTGCGCTTGGTGCTTGGTGAGAAATGCATTGCGAAGTCGTGCGCTTGGTGCATGAGGGAAGTCTTGAGGACTTGGTAAGTTCACTAGGCTCGGGGTCCTTGAGTCGGTGAAGGATGACATTACGAAGCCGTGCGCTTGGTGCATCCGAGGGACCGTCGGACGGGGAGCGAATGGAGTGAGCCCAAAGGGAAGCATACTTCTAGGGCATGAGACGGCGATGGCATGGCCGCACGCGCTTGGCACATCCGAGGGACGTAGGCTGAGGGAAGAGAGCTTCGGTGGGGAACTCCATGAGGGATGATGTGGACTTGGCCAAGTGGCTAAGACTGAGTGTCGGAGGCTCAAACTTGATGTTTGAGGGTTTACCCGACGGTCGGATGCTCAAACAACTTAGTGTTTGAGGTTTTGCCCGACGTCAGTCGACTGGCATAGGTGCCAGTTCAACTGGTCTAAGTCGACTAGGGTTCGACTGGTGTAAGGCTAGGGTTTTGTGGCCGGCGCCGATCGATCATGGATCGGCAATGATCGATAGATCGACGCCGAGGGATGGCAATGATCGATGGAAGTGTCGTGAGTATTGATCGCCCAGAGCCGATCGGGCCGATTACTAGTCACCGATCGATGGGCCATGGACCGGCAAATGATCGTGGTAGGTGATCCGTTGGAACTTATCCGACGTGGATCTAGCCGTTGTGAGACAACGACTACATGGGCAGTCGACTGGGGCCTTTTGGCAGTCGACTGCTAGGCACGAAAACAGCTCGATGCAGGTTATAAAAGGAGCTCGAGATGGAGGATTTCGCCATGATTTTTGTGGAGCTATTGGAGGGGAATTGCTGCTGCATTCCAGTCCTTCAAGAGCCAATCAAAGCAAGCAACAAGAAAAGCGATCAAAGCAATCGGTGAAAGTTTTCTTGTGTATTGTATTTGTGTTTGCTTGTATTTCTATATTACATTGTAATTGCTTGTGAGAGGTTTCTCTACCTCCGACGTGTTGTCGAGAAGGAGTGTTATAGTTAGTGTCGTGCGCATAACTAGAGCTCGGTGAGCTCGCCTGTGGAGTAGGAACCATTCGGTTCCGAACCACGTATATCTTGTGTATTTGCATGTGATTGTATTTGTTGTTAGTATTCATATTTGTATTAGTATTCTGCTGCACTAACAACAATCGTAGACAAGCACGCGACGAGAACGAGCAAATTACGTCATCCAACGTTTGAGGGCTATTCACCCCCCTCTAGTCGGCCGATCGATCCCCTACAAGTGGTATCAAAGCCGAGGTCGCTCTTCAAGGACTAACCGCCGCGAGAGCACTATAAGATGGTCGGCTAAAACATCCATCCACCGAAATACGATGGAGATTTTTCTTGGTGGAAGAAACGGATGGAGGTATATCTCGAAATCGATCTTGATTATATGATTATTGTAGAAAACGGTTTTGAGATGCCTAGGGATAAATATAACAAACTCATTGAGAAGTCAAAGTGGACCCAAGACCAAATCAAGAACTTCAAGACAAATCTCGAGGTAATAAAATTGATTAGTGATTTATTACCTAACACTATTTGGTCTAGATTGGGTGATTATAGGGATGGAAGGGAATTATGGAATAAGATAATGAAATTCTAAGAAAATTCCCAACCGGCACAAGTAGAGGAGAATGCCGAAGAAGAAGCACCTACATTTGAAGATGTTGATGATTTGGTGGAGACCTCCACCTCTAGCATTGAGGGGGAGGAAAGGGTTTCTATTTCGGAGCAAGATCAAAATGAAGCTTCTACCTCCGGAAGAAGTGAAGAGGCCTCCACCACCTCCCTAGGTAACTCAAGTGTTATTATTTTAAATAAAAATCACATAATATGCTTTGAGTGTAGAGAGAAAGGGCATTACAAGAGCAAATGCCCTAAATTGGCTAAGGAAAAGGCATCGACACCAAAAGTCAACTCAAAGTCAAAGGATGCCGGAGTCCCCTCAACTAAGACCAAAGAGCACATTGTGTGTTTTAAATGCAATCAAAGGGGACACTACCGAAGTCAATGCCCTAGGGGGAGGAAGAAAGGGCAAGAAGGTGTGACTCATGTAGGGAGAGCTCCTAAAGCTAACCCTAAGGTAAATTTAAATAATGTACTTTTAATTCCTAAAGTTAAAAAGCATGCTAAGAATTATTTTAGCTCTCTTGCAATCATTAATGAAAAGCATGCTAGTAGGAAGAAATATGTTTGTCTAGGTGCTAAACATGTTAGTTTCTCTAAGGACAAACCTAGGACTCAAAATACTAGACCAATCCTTCCTAAAGAGTCCATTAGGAGAGTTGAAAACCACTTGAGTATTAATCCCAAGAAATCTAGGCATATGCCTAAGAAGAAAACTAACTCCCAAAAACCAAATGAAAATTCAAAATTGAGGAAATTGGAGTTAGAAAACCAAGTCTTGAAATCAACACTTGAGAGAATGGAGAAAACCCTTAGAATCATAGAAAATTCAATTCTAGGGTCAAATGCCCAAAAGTCAAGACCTAAGGTTCAAAAATGATCTAAGGGTAAGGAAGGTTTGGGTCACAAACCTAAGCCTAAGAAGACTTATCATAATGTTCCATTTGATTATGAAACTATTTCTAGGTCAAGAAAAACCAAGGCTAATAGGGAAGCTTTCCCTAAGACTAGCCATGGTATTTGCTTAGTGGCTAAGGACTTAAGAAAAACCAAGAAGGCCACTAGGAAGGTCAATGGAGGAGTCACCTCTAGAGTTGACCTAGGAAAGACTCAAAAGACTATGACTTTAAAGTCTAAAAGGGTCATTAGGAAGGTATCTAGGGAAGTTATCCCTAGGGAATACCTTGTTAACCCAAGGAGCTCCAATAGGTATTGGGTTCCTAGGAGCATGATCGATTCACGCTAAATGAGTTAGGGTGTGTCAACCCTAAGTGGATGGGTAGTTAACCTAACCACAGTAGAGTTGACACATTAGGGTGTGCCAATGTGCTTGAGAAGTTAAAAATGATTAAATTGGCACAATTAGGTTTTAGAGGTATTGGTGTGCCATTTTGGGTTTTTGGCACACTAGGGAAATGAATGACATTAAGGCAAAATTGATTTAATCCCTAGAAATGGCAATTTGATTTTAACACTTAAGTATTCTATACCTTAGTATATTTTACTTGTCATGTTTTATTTGCCTTGTCATGTCATGATATCATTCTCATTTTTATCTCTAAAAATGTCATGATCATGTTTAGACTTATTTTTAGATGTCACGTATGCTTAAGTTTCATTCACATGTCATGACATCATGATTTTGGCATATGCTTTTATCTATATCATATTTATGTCATAATCATCATCATGCATATAAAATAAAATAAAATTAAGGACTATAGCATGATTTGATAGGAATCAAATAATATTGCCTAGAAATATGCATGAGACCAATAAAAGAACAAAAAAAACCCACATCTCACTAAGATATTTGACTTGTATGTGTTTTACACATCTAAATATAAGTGAGATGTTTAGGGAAAAGAAATTAAAGGTTTCAAAAACATTTTGAAAACATTTTGAAAAACCTTGATGAAGCCTATCTTTTGATAGCTATCACCATTGAATGGGATGATACAAAGAGGGCTCTTTATTGAAGCTTTTCTTAAATTTTGGACTTTGTATCAATCTCCTAATTTAATGGATAAAATAATTTTCCAATATTTTTTCACCCATAATGATTGTAATAAGTAATATACGTACAAAATTTCATGATTTATCTAAGTATGTATATTTACTTACGAATTTCGGAAATTCATTTCTGAAATTTAGAAATCCAAATGATTATCTCGATGACATGCGGCATGATCGATGATGTGGTGGCAATCGATCGATTGATTTCAATGATCGCCTAAGCTGATTTCGGGTAAATCTTGTTGATTAGGCCCATGTTCAGCTAGGTTAAGATCCCCTAACCACTCCTAACCCTAGGATATGCTTGGGAGAGCATTAGAAAGGGTGGAAATCCATTGGATATGGATTAGGAGAAGGGTTGAGGGTGAGTATCAATTTTAAGGTGTAAGAGAGTTCATTGTTGAACTTTGCCTTAATTTTGATTTGGTTAATGTTCCTATTGGCTTAGGGACTCTCCAAGGACATTGTTTGTGCAATGGTCAAGGGAGAGCAAGCCTCTAGGGGAAGGTATCCATCATGGGAAGATGGATGTGTATTTCCTCATGGGAGGAAAATTAGGTGACCTCTCTTAAGTGATATGGGATCACTAGAAAGATTGTAGGCTTGTGTTTCCTTCAAGGGAGAGATTGTAAGATCTCATTGGGATATGAGACATTCATACCCTTGGGGAGGACCTTTTTGATGTAATGTCAAAAAGGGGGAGAAGTTACCAAGTTACCAATTAGGTTTGGAATTCTCATTGGGATATGAGAATTGCCAATATGGAAGAATTGGTAGACTTGAGATGGTAGTTTTGTCAATCATCAAAAAGGGGGAGATTGTTGGTGCAATCGGCCCAGGTTAACTCGAGCAATACCTTGATGATATTTTGATGATAGACAAAACTCATGACATGGGATTGTCATGGGAAAGTCCAACATGGTGTTGGCATGGGAAAGACCAAAGCATTGCGAAGTCGTGCACTTGATGCTTGGCATGGGAAAGACCAAAGCATTGCGAAGTCGTGCGCTTGATGCTTGGCATGGGAAAGTCCAAAGCATTGCGAAGCCATTCGCTTGGTGCTTGGTGAGAAATGCATTGCGAAGTCGTGCGCTTGGTGCATGAGGGAAGTCTTGAGGACTTGGTAAGTTCACTAGGCTCGGGGTCCTTGAGTCGGTGAAGGATGACATTACGAAGCCGTGTGCTTGGTGCATCCGAGGGACCGCCGAACGGGGAGCGAATGGAGTGAGCCCAAAGGGAAGCATACTTCTAGGGCATGAGACGAGAAGGATGACGTTGCGAAGCCGTGCGCTTGGCGCATCCGAGGGACGTAGGCCGAGGGAAGAGAGCTTCGGTGGGGAACTCCATGAGGGATGATGTGGACTTGGCCAAGTGGCTAAGACTGAGTGTCGGAGGCTCAAACTTGATGTTTGAGGGTTTACCCAACGGTCGGATGCTCAAACAACTTAGTGTTTGAGGTTTTGCCCGACGTCAGTCGACTGGCATAGGTGTCGGTTCGACTGGTCTAAGTCGACTAGGGTTCGACTAGTGTAAAGGGATGGCAATGATCGATGGAAGTGTCATGAGCGCGAGCGCTCCGTGGCCGAAGGGCGATCGACTACTAGGTCACGATCGGACCATGGGTGCGATCGGGTAGGTGATCCGTTGGAACTTATCCGACGTGGATCTGGCCGTTGTGAGACAACGGCTACATGGCGATCGGCCCCGGGTCTTTGGCGATCGCTAGCGCGAAAAATAGCTCGATGTAGGTTATAAAAGGAGCTCGAGATGGAGGATTTTGCCATAGTTTTTGTGGAGCTATTGGAGGGGAATTGCTGCTGCATTCCAGTCCTTCAAGAGCCAATCAAAGCAAGCAACAAACAAAGCGATCAAAGCAATCGGTGAAAGTTTTCTTGTGTATTGTATTTGTGTATTTGCTTGTATTTCTATATTACATTGTAATTGCTTGTGAGAGGTTTCTCCACCTCCGACGTGTTGTCGAGAAGGAGTGTTATAGTTAGTGTCGTGCGCATAACTAGAGCTCGGTGAGCTCGCCCATGGAGTAGGAACCATTCGGTTCCGAACCACGTATATCGTGTGTATTTGCATGTGATTGTATTTGTTGTTAGTATTCATATTTGTATTAGTATTCCGCTGCACTAACAACAATCGTAGACAAGCACGCGACGAGAACGAGCAAATTACGTCATCCAACGTTTGAGGGTTATTCACCCCCCTCTAGCCGGCCGATCGATCCCCTACAGAAATAACAGCAATATATCTCAAAGGTCAAAGGCAGTACAAGCATATGATTAAACATGAGTGGATTTAAGGTAAATGGGTATAAACATATATCCAAATTTATGCACTAAAATCTGATCAAAACTACCGAACCAGGTAGATATTACCCACCTGCTATGTAGCTCGTATCAACCATTCCTACTACGAGCATCATCACTAATCAACATCCTGCCATTGACAGTTAATTAGCTATAAATCAAGCTAATCAAATCCATATCTCAATCCACAATCAATTGCATAATATCCATATCAACTCCAAATTAAGTTGTAATACAACATACCTCACAATGGTAACTCACCTAGTGCAGCTTCAATCACAGCTGCCCCAAATCCAAGTATAGCTATTAGATCCATCTGCGCCTTGCTCCCATTGTTTCTTGACCCATGGTCTTAAGTCACAAATCGGTCTCCATTGTCATTCCACCAGATCCGAGCTCACAGCTCATCAATACTTCCCGTTCCAACCTTAGCCGCGTGGATCTCCCTCTTGGCCTCAACATCAGCTCGCAAAATCCGGAGAAGCAGGCGGCGACTGAGCACAGAGGCATCAGCCAGTTGCTCCGGCGATAATCAACCAGAGCAAATCACCATTCGGCAGAACAACGAGGTCGGAGGAGCTATGACGGTGAAGACATCGCCGTGTTGATCTCACCAACAGCTGACCAATGCTAAGGCAGTTATGGAAACAGCCGATCAACCTCGTGACCTAGACGGTCGGCACAGTAGCTCAACACAGGATCACAAATCGGCGATGAAGCGGTGACATTGGAGTTGATCACGATCGAAGAAGGCAGCGATGCCCTGTCTCCGAGCTAAGCTCTCTCAAGGGAATCTGGCAGCAAGATTGAGCTCGCGGCGGTTGCGATGACCGAAGAAGTCGACGGCGTGATCAGGAAGGCTGCGGCAGCGATTCGAGCTCGTGCGGCTACCAGACTGCACACGGGGAAGAGAACACCATAGAAAAATAGATCCCGTCCAAGATCAGAAAATCGATTCAACAACTTACCTTGCTCCGACGGCGACGACAGATTGCTCCCAAATCCAACAGCGAAAACCTGTTGCCGATCCCTAGCTCCCAACGCAATCCCTCACCCAATTCAAGCCCGACGAAGCTTGGCCGACCTCTTTCCCTCAGCCGAATCACCCACCGGAGGCGTCGATAGCAGCCGCCTCACGAAGGAAGAGGAGTGGAAGAATCGATGAGGTTTCTAGGGCTAGGAACCAGCTGTCCTCCGATCGGAGTTCATCTAGGGCGGCGACATTTTCGGCCGCTCTCCCAAGGAAGCCGATGAGCTGAGATCGGACGGCAGGATCGCTCGGAGAAGAAGACGGCATGGAGATCGCGATGAAGAAACGGAGGAAAAAGGAAATCGCGCTAGTTTCGGCCTTATAAACCAATAGTTAAGCTAGCCTAACTCAAACCCAATCCAATTTGATTCAGCCCAATCGGTTCAGCCAATTCAAGCCCAGCAACTTGGTCCCAACAAAATCAACCCAATGAACTTAGCCCAATTAGATAGTCCAAGCCCACTTCTTAACCAATTCCTTGATTAAGCCCAATTAGCTAATCATCCTTGATTAAACCCAATTAACCCACTAATTAAACCCAATTAATTAAAGGGGTTAATCCAATTTTTTTTCTTCGTATTTTACAATCTATTCCATGTTATACCAAAGTGGAACTTTGATTGTATTCCTCATACTCCCAACAATTCCCCCCTCAAACGAAGGACCACATTGAGCCCCCCTCAACTATCCATCCTCGAAGGACTTCCTCTGCTTGATGCTCGATCTTCAACCGACCAGGACTTCTGGCCAACTATCCAACCCTTTTGGCCCAGCTGGACTTTCTGTCAGTTATCCAGTCCTTTTGGCCCAACTAGACTTCCTGTCAGTTGTTTGGTCCTCCCAACCCAACTGGACTTCCTCCTAGTGTCTGGTTCTCTTAATCTGGACATGAGAGCTCAACTTCTTTCGTTCGAGGTTCATGGCTTGACATTAACCATGACTTTGATACCAATTGTAAGTGCCTATAAGATTCACATACTCCACAATAGTATGATTTTATCCACTTTGGGCCTAAACCCTCATAGTTTTATTTTTGGGTTTTATCCAAAAGACCTCATATCAATAGAGATATCTTGTTATCTTATAAGCACATGATCTTTTCCATGTCGTACTAATATGAGACTTTGATTGTATTCCCCATAGTCCCAACAAATACTACTCGAGTTAAAATCGAATCTGGTCAATCGTGACCTGAGTCGATTGCACCAAAACATTCTAAGTATTATAGGTTTCTGAAGTGTCATAGAGTCTATATTTGCCTCAAAATATCAACTCGAAGTCATTAACAGTAGTGATCAGAAGGTTTTCAACGTTTATGACTTTAAGACAATTGACACTACGCATAACTTATCGTAGGAATATCGGAACTAGATATGGACACCACCAATACCTTCACTGCACTATCTCCTTTAATTACATGTCAACTTTTCAAAAACTCAAATCCCCTAGGCCCATCAATGGGTTCAATAAAAAATCATTATTGGTCCTAAAAAACTTTGATCGGACTCATTCCAACTCCTATGAATTTCTATAGTGCTTATGATTCCAAATATGCTCTTCTTTACTATTTTTTTTAAACAACATCACAACTTAATACACCAGTGATAATGTGTTAAGCTGTGATCACTGTTGTATTAAACTATGATTTTTTTTAAAAAAAAATAGTAAATAGTAGCATATTTGGAATCCTGAACACTATGGAAATATATAGGAGTTGAAATGGGTTCGATCGAAGTTTTTTAGAACCATCAATGAGTTTTGACTGAAACCCATTGATAGGCCTAGGAGATTTGTATTTTTGAAAAGTTGACATGTAATGGAAGAGGATAGCGCAGTGAAGGTATTGATGCCTTATCTAGTTCTGACATCCCTATGATAAATTATGTGTATGTGTTAATTATTTCAAAATCATAAACTTTGAAAATCTTTTAATCACTACTGTTAATGACGTTGAGTTGATATTTTTGAGCATATTTAAACTCTATGACACTTCAGAAACCTATAATACTTGGAATGGGTCATTTTTACTAATTCTTTAATTTGTTTTACTATGTTATTAGTTAAAATATTTTTATCCCTTTATTGATGTCTTATTGTACAAATTTTCACTTATTTTTCTTATATCCTTTAAATATGGTCTTGCATAATTTAATAATCCTAAAAAGCTCTTAAAAATTTTGTATTTTTAATTTTGTCAGGATTAATGGATTTTGATCGAAATCCTTTGATAGATCTAAAAAGATTTTAAATATTATTTTTTAGACTTGAAACTGGACTATCATGGATTTTACCTAGTAAGAAATATACATTTTTAAATGAGCTTTGATTAAAAAAATACATCTCGTTCTGATACCCGAGTCAAAAATTATCATCTCCGGAAATAAATAATTGACACACATCAGCACTACCATGGTATTAATTTTTCAAAACTAACACTACGATAGTGATAATATTTAAAAATCAATACAACTGTGATGCTAATATAAATTAAACCAGCATCAATACGATGATGATAAAAATCAATACCACATTGTGGTGCTGATCTCTAGTGTTGGTCTTGCTGGTCTCAAAGAGTTTATGACCAACATGTGATGTTGGCCTTTTGAGATCAACACACAAGAGACTAGTACCACTTTGGTTTTGGTCTCAAAAGATCAGCACCATTTGATGTTAGTTTTTTATATCATCACCATGAGTATGGTGTTGATATGTAGTGTGGTGTTGATTTTTATTTATTGAAAAAAATTAATTTAATAGGAAAGAGAAGAGTTGTATGCAAAGAAGAGAGGAGGAAGAAAAAAAATCAGCTTTAATAGAAGAATAATACAGGAATTTAGTATGATCTTTGATAATTCTAAAACCTTGATATGTCTTTTAAGAAATAAGATATTTTGGATGCATCTTTGATAAATTGCCGAATTTTCAACTGCATCATATTTTGACTCATTATTGGTGCAGAAGACGATTCGCTCACCCTCAGCGCTTCTGCCAGTCAGTCTCACAGCTAACACGAATGAGGTAAATCATGGAGAGCATATTGCCCAACTCAGAACTAGCGTGGTGGAAGAGCAGACACTCCGAAAGACTTGTAGCTCTCGGAGATTGACCTTTACTCATTAGTACAATTCTGCTACCACGCTAACCACAATGCCCTTTCGTGGTGACTATATTTTGACTCATCGCGATCATATTGAAGAGGAGAAATATATAATGAATATCATTAAAAAATATACAATTTGACCCTAGCGGTAACAAATGGTCTTTTTTTTTATTAGTATCATATATTTAAATTTTAGACTTAATTATTTTTGAGAATGATAGATCTTGTTCTACAAAAGTTTTTTACTAGTCACCCGAATACAACAAGACATATTTACATGGATAACTTTATTAGCTACAACGTTCTTGATTTATCATTTTATTTGAAGAAATTTTTTACAAATATACCATAATTAAATCAAATTATAAATTTTCAAAAATTGACTTGGATATCCTATCGTTGTACCGTATCTCTCAGCAACAGATGTTCTCTTTGTCAAGCTCTACATTGATTTTCACTGCACTATGTCTAATAGTTTAAAACAAAATAGTAGGACCAAGGAATCTTTTTTTATTCACTTAGGTCTAATCGTTTTTTTTTTTAAATCTAAAATCTCTCCGAGTTGTATACAGTAAATTGATGCAAGATTTTTTATATGCCTTCTGTTTTTGTTTTTTATAATTGTGGTATCAGATTTTACCATTCAATTGGATCCTAGAGATGAACGGCATGATTTCGTGAAAAAAATTTATTGATCAAAGTAAATTCAAAAGATATATATGAATTTTGACAGTGATATTGGAAGTAGTTTAAATGTCACAGACATCTAATTTAGATTGCGCGTGTCTCGGAGTTTGATTATTTAAAAAATCATTCCAATCTTTTATTGTTGCACCATGTCATGCAAAATTATCTGTCTTCTTTGGTGTGTAAAATATTAAATTCGTCAATTTAATGATCTCTATTAATCTATTTTAGGATCATCTTGAGAGATAACCTCAACATGTATAAGATACAATGAAGGATGCTATTCAAGATAGATATTTTCACCCTGCTAACTATAGAATTCGATTCATACTCATTGTGCAAATATCATACTATGATTATCATCACCTCATCTCCATAAAAATTTGTATGAGAAAGTACATAATATCCAACTCGAAGGCTTCTGAAACACAAAAGAGAAAATATAGTTTATATTTAAAAAATAATAATAACCTAGTTGGATTATAAATTCATGATTTTAAAGAACGTAAATACATTTGAAGAACCATCTATTACGAAGGATAAGAAATTAAATGGAAGTTAATTTGTCTCCTCATAATGATTCATTAGCTTCAGCAGTGCAAATATTGTTATAGATGGATAAGAATCGAATTTTGACATGAGATTTAAAACTCTCGTCCAGACTCATAAGTCCTCCGTCATTTCTGATTAACGGGTCAAGAGATATAATTCTTCGTGATTCACTTCTCTTCATCATTATCGAGAAATTGACGATGAGAGACGCTGAGGGAGATAATCATCTTTGCTATAGATAAATAAATTTAGATGAAACTCATGAATAATATTACTAACTAAGGTCATACCCTCTAAAATAATATGACAATTTACCAAAGGATGCACCTCAAGTTTAGAATTGTCCAAACACAGTCCCATGGTTTCATATTTACCAAAGGACGCACCTCATTCTCTTTTTACTCCTCCCGCCAAACATGGATTTAATGCTCAGATATTGCATGCATCCGAGCTACAACTGGAAATTCTGAACCATCCAAACGTGGTGTTGATAATTCAAATCTCATGACCACTGTGTTCCTGCGAATATAATTTCCAACACCACCTTTTTTCAGCCTGATTTCTGATTTATATCGGTCTGATTTCTGAAATATGGATGTGTATACCTAATAAAATCTTGAATATCAGAAATTTTGGACGGATACACAGAGGGATACTTTCCAAACCCAATGGACTCGGATTGGATTGAAGAAGAGGTGAATAGGGTCAATGAGTTTTGACTGAAATCCATTGATGGACCTAGAGGAGTCCAAATTCTGAAATTTTGATATGGACTGAAAGATCTTACAACATGAATTGTTGATGTGACGAGGAAATTTGAGTTTGATCATCCTACCTCTCAATTTTGACTGTGTGCCACATATAAATTCAAGTTGGACGAGAAAAAAAATGACGTTTGGAATTATATTACCAGGAATATAGTGGTGTTAGGATTTAAATTCCAAGAAGCTGTTGATGGTATTTAACATTTTGTAAAAGAGTGTTATATTAAATATGTGAATCAAGAGACGTATTAACTGTGTTAGTAAATTCAAAATATGGCACGAAGCTGCTGTACAAGTCAAATTGCTCCAAAAATGAAGAAGCATCACATTGTGCATTAGAAAAATCCAGTGGAAGTCACAAAACACTCATTTCCAACGGAAGATGAAACAGAAGCAATTATCTGTAAGAAAGTGACAAAGCACAAATAATTAACTAGAAACCTTTAAGCTGTCAAGGTCAACAATACTACATATAGACGGGAAACGTGCAAGGAAGTTGGAAGCCTACATGTCGAGAAGCAAAATTAACCAAACAAATCACTAGCTGACAAAAGAATAATTAAAGTTAAAACCACTCTGGTCGTGATTTTACCTTCTTAAATTCAGGTCCAAGTTCAATTGGCGGGATTTTTTTGAGCTTTATTACAAACAACAAAACCATCAACTAATGTGAAGTTAGCTGATACAGAAAGTGAAAAAAATGAAATCATGTTGTTCCGTATAGAAAAGATGACAGATAGATACTTACACTAGAAGCAGATCAGATGTTGCCTTTACTGGCAAAAAATCGGGATGTGGTACATTAAATCCCAATTGCATTGTCAAAAAACTGTTAAAGCATAGTTTGGCAGGTTTAGATATTTATGATTTGAACTACAAGAGACAAAGTATCTAATCAACCAAAGGATTACTCGAATTGTCGCTCCAGCTGCAGTTTCCAGTTGAAGAACTTTCACACCATCAACTTCCTAAATAAAATAACTAAATTAGTTCACTTTACCAGAAGAAGTAGAGAAAAAAATATTTAGCCGCAAAACTTTTGGATTTGGAATAATCTCCATTTTCAGTGCATCTGCTTCAACAAGCCGCTTGATGGCCTTCAAGTTCACCCAACTGTAATTACAAACTTTTAGAGTGCAGCTTAATCCACTTTCATATTATAAAATTTAATCAACTAGTACTTACAGATTGTTGGTGTTAAAGATCTTGAACTTTCCAATTGATTTAAATTCGTTCACCTAAAAAACAAAAGAAGATATGGGTCATGTCCCAATGATGGTATTCTTGTGGATAATTCAATCTCGTGGCCAATGAAAAAGAAGAGTTAATATTTAGCTTCGCAATGAGATGAACAATCACCGGATGGTGAAGCAACTTACATGAGCATCAGGAATTTGGGCAATCTCAAGAAGGTGCACCAGAAGATATGATGGGGTAAAAAATAGGAATAGATGGAAAATAAAATAAAAGCAACCACTAAATTAACGAAGCTTCAACACCCTGTTTACATGGGATAACTAATATTAGATCTTCTAAAAGAGCAAAATCCAATGAGCTGGTATTGAAAGAAAAAAACTTCCACATTGAAGGGATCAAATGTGAGGTTACATATGGTAAAGATTCAACTAACATAACATAAAATCCAAGAGAATTGATGATGACATCTATTCGGGTTCAGCTAGTACAGAAAATATTTATTTTTTATAGCTCAAAGTGTCATAATGACATTCACGCCATGATCCTAGTTAGGGGCAGTCACGCATACAAATTTAAATGTATGATTGTACAAGGCAAGTGAAATTGAAGAGGATTCAAGCCAACAATCATACACGGATAACTACTGTCATGGTTTCTTCATCCTACAATTCCATAATGAGGAAAAGAATAAAATGTCTAGCGTTTCTGTAAATGCATAAATCAATTAATTTATAGCTATATCAAACCCTTCTAAGGAAACTACTTGGCCAGATTTATTGGAAAATAACTTTTAATTTAAGAATAATAACACCTATTTGCTTCTCCATCATCTTTAGACATGGTTTTCATTAAGCAAGATACAAATCCTTTTTATTTTTGTATTATAATCTCGTTTGTTCTCTATCATATATCCCCTATACTACAAGGCAAATATTACAAGACTATGGTATACGCTACAACAAAAAACCTATAAACTAACCCCTCGTAATTTATAGATTAAAATGCTTGGTAGTTGGGAATAATAAATATACAATATTCATGTAGCAAAGATAAGAATGCTAAGATGGAAGTGCAAGGCTAAGGAAAAAAACTACAGTTTAACGTAAGAAAAAGTGATTTAATTGCTATGAATATTCCAAATGATATGAGGATAAGATCACCACAACTAATTCAGAACAATGATGATTTTATGATCTATTTTGAATATAAACTTTAATTTCAAGTTGTCTCCAGTACATAGTTGAAAATTACTGTGGAAATGATAGGTGCTTGCAAGTATAACTCATTCCACAAAGTCTAGCTAAAACCAACAATAGCACAGATAACCTATTCCATTGTTCTTATAAAACCACGGTCATTGTAGTTGATAAACATATGTATCACTGATTTTAAAATTTGGAATCATTAAACATGCCTAAGATGTAAATCAAAGTAGTGTAACATCAAAAACACTAAAACCAAACTTTTTACCTGAACCCTTCCTTCATATGAGATTAATGTACCACTTTAACATCAGCCAATGTTTTAGGTGTCACCTGAACATAGACACATGCGCGCGCGCACACACTCTGACACTCACACACACAGAGTAAATTCTCAGAAGAATAAGCCCACACCTCCATACAGTACTCGTTCTGATTGTTAATCAAATGGTTCAAGATTTCTAGCCGACAGAAAAATTCTTATGTGAGGCAGTGGAACGTAAATTTAGATAAGATAAAGGAAAGTGACTAAGGTAATAGGAGGTATACTGATGTCACTCAACAATAGCACCCAAGTTATCTGAGTTTGCAACAAATACATACTCCTTCCCCTGAGGAAAACCACACATAGTAGACTTTAACAAACAGACAAAAAATGAATTGGTCAATAAGTAGCAAACTGAAACAATAGCTAACCAATATTTGTTTGTCATATGGCTTGGAAGTTGCAAACCTGTGATAATAAGGCATCAAGCTTGCCACTGTTCTTCAATGCAGGGAAAACATCACCATGACCAGGAGGATTCCTATGAATTGGAAATGTAAACATGTATACTAAATAACTTTTCATGACAATCTGCACAAACCATATCTAGTGCAATAGTCAGATAAACTGCAATGGTTATGATGCTGAGAAACACCAGATCCATTGCAGGATCCTTCGAATCTAAACTCAGTGAACAATCATATAATTAGCTAATTTCAATATGATATATAATTAGCTACCAAGAGAGAAGAATGAAAAACATCTGAATTATTCACCATTGTCAAAAGCCAAATGTTAGCTAATTTATTTTTAACTATCCTGTTTAAAGGTTAAAAGTGTTCATCATACTGTGTCACTTGGCACTAGGCATGAAATTGGGTTCCCTGTTATAACTCATCCTAATACATCTGTATAGGAATGCTCACTATTGAAAAAATCTTGCAGTTCAGACAAGTCTTTTTTTATTAACTTATGATTCAAATAGTTTTAGATTTTAAAATGATCAGCGTTCCAAAAATTTTCAACTACGTGAAAAAAAAACAATAGGCGTTCAACATTTCAGATGCAATCAGACGATCAAGGTTAGTAATCCCTCCGAAAAAAATATCCTGTAAAACCCTAAACATGCCACATAAAAAAGAGTTCATAACCATTAATCAAATAGTTCAACAAAGTAATTAAAGACATAAAAGAGTTCATAAAACAACAAGTTGAATAAAGTCTATGAAACTAAACAAATAATACAATATTTTTTAAATTGTATCGATCATGACATCATCCTCATTCATATCAAATTTTTTTGATTCTCCTCCTTCTTCCTCTCCATTAATATCCTCTAGAGAATTTGATCCTTATTGGGACAACGTTGTTTTGATACTTGCATTGTCTTCATTATCTTTATTTGCATATAAAATATGCAAAAAGATAGTTAAAAATAAAATCACAACTAATATATCAACTAAGTCAAGAATATAATTAAAAATTTGTAAACAAAATTACCAATAGTATAACCATGTAACCAATTGTGAGTGCAAATAAGAGTTTGCACTTTTTCAAGAAGGGTGCAACTTTTATACTTTGTAAGAACACGAGCACTAATGAAAAAAGCTGATTCTAATGCAACAGTAGTTATAGGAATAGCCAAAACATCACATGCCATTAGTGCAAGAGTTGGGTATCGATGCTTTTGATTTTTCCAATGCTCTAAAACATCTAAATATTGATAATATGTAAATTCAAGTTTTGATTCCTCCAAATAGAGATCCAATTGAGATTTTTCAACACTTATAATTATTTGACTCTCATATGCCATGATTTCCTATATTAATTGGAATAGTGGTGAGTAGTGACAAGAAAATATAAATTAATTAGAGTATATAAGAAAAAAAAGTATTTAGAGTATTTACATCAAAGATTCTTTTGTTCTTTTCTTTAACTCCTATACTTTGCGAAGATGTATGTGTGATAGAAGAAGATTGTGATTGTAAAGGACTTACCTTGTTAGTATTAGAATATTGATCAAAAAGCTTATACAATTTTGTCTTCACAATTTCCATCTTCTCTCGACATTTGACACACTCACTCTCAACCTTTGAATAAAAAAACTCCAACATCGAAAACTTTATTCGTGAGCCCCAAATGCAAGCACCATGCTATATTGAGTCCAATATTTGTCAAACTTCTCCATCATTCTTTTACACATACAACTTATTACCTCATCCTTCATTTGATAAATTTTCCTCTAATAAAACTTCAATCTTCCAAACTTACATAAAATACAAATTTGATGTAGGATAAGAAGAACCCGATATCAAATTGATAGTCTCATAAAATGGTTCAAGAAACTCACATATTTTTTCTCCTCTTTTCCACTCTTCACTTGAAAGACAATATTTATAATTCTTGTCGTTGAATTGAAGAGAAGCAAAAGCTTTTTTATATTTGATGGCACTATCCAACATTAAGTATGTTGAGTTCCAACGAGTAGATACATCCAATCGCAAACCAATACTAGTATCAATGTTACCAATTGCTTATACACATTCTCCAAACTTCTTCATTATAGTCTCTGAACCTTTAACATACTTGACCGTTCTCTAATTTTATTCAAGGCTACAGTAGCAACTTTCAAACCTTCTTAGACAATTAGATTCAATATATGAGCAGAATAACGAACATGAAAAAATTCACCATCACATGATAAACTATCATGGAAAGAGAGTTGCTCTTTCAATGAACTTGCATATTGTCATAACTAGATGCATTATCCAATATCAAAGAAAAAACCTTTTTCTCAATCCCCCAATCCTTCAATTATTCAAATAATTTTGTAGCTAATTCAACTCCTGAATGTGAAGGAGGCATATGAGAAAAATTAAATATTTTACTGTTCAATTTTCAGTCATTATCAACAAAATGAGCATTCAAGCAAATATAACCCTCACTAGTGCATGCCGTCCACAAATCCGAAGTTAAATAAATTTTATTCTAAATAGTAAACAAAACATACTTCAATTTCTCTTTCTCCCTCAAGTAGATTCGATTAATATCAAAAACAAAAGTAGTTCTAGAAATATAAGCAACATCAGAATTTAAATACTTCATCTAAGCTCTAATACCATCATACTCAACAAATGAAAATGATAAATCATGTTTGATGATGGCACAAGCCAATAATTCACGTGAAATCTTTTGGTCTATTTTCCTATACCTCATCTTCTCATCTTGATCAAGAATCATTTGTTCTATGTCATGGAGCTTTAATTTGTTGTAAGTTTTGATATGGTGCCACAATGTAGAAATTCCATAAAGTTTACCTCCACATTTATATTAATTTTTACATCCATTATATTCAGCTTTATTTATAATATTAGTCCCTTCGATTTTCTTAAAATACAGCCAAATATCAGAAGTTTCTCTAGATTTTTTAATGACCCCCTTATTTTGCTTAGCCCTTTTCAATTCATCAATGTCTAAACTTATAGTTTGATTGTGAGAAGCAGAATTCATTTCCAAATCAATCTGTAATAAAAAAATTTAGTTTCAAACAAAATCAATTAGAGAGGTCGTGCAAAATAAAAACATAGAAAAAGGAAGGAAAATAGAATGAAGTAAGTAAGAAAGCAAAAAATCTTACCTCAAATAGGAGTCGAAGGTCTTAGATCGGGGAGGCAGCCAGGCAGGGACTGTGAGCTTGGAGCTTGGAGACTATAGATGGTATAAAACTTCCTTTACAATGGTAGAGCAGTAAAAAAAACTCTCACTTAGAATAACAGTATTCACCAACAACAAAAAAAGAACAGATAGAAGGAGGAGGTGATGAGCTGTGATTAATTACCCGGTGAGAAGAGGCGGGATTCGGGAAGAGGGAGAGGAAGTGGTGGCGTTGTTGGTGAGAGCGTTGAACTGCAACTGCACGCTCTTGAGGAACTCCGTAGCTCTTGTAATGGTCGATCGACGAGGGACGCGAGCGAGGCGGATGATCAGAGAGGCGAAGACTTGAAGTGATGATCTTGATCGGCGAGGGCCACGAGGCGGATGATCGGATGGGAAAGAGATGGAAGGTAGAGAGGCGAAGCCGCGGAGGAGAGCTGGAGAGACGGAGACGCAGAAGGGAATAGGGTTTACGCTTAAGGGAAAATGGGAAATCGTGGGCTGAGAATCTGATTTTGCCGCTTGCAAGTTACGAGTTGCGGGAAAATGGGAATTGATAAAACGCGAATTCGCAATCCGCGAATTGCCTTCTCAGCTCGTGGGCTGACCCAGCCCACTGCGGGTCCGAGTTAATTTATTTAAGCCCGTCAAAAAATAAATGGATAAAACTTTAACCCTATCCATCTAAATTATTTGGCGGAGAGGACCAATCCGATGGATCCAATCCAAATTGACAGATCTATTGTTATTAGCTTTGATACTAAGAATCCATTCGATTCAAATTATATATATATATATATATATATATATATATATATATATATATATATATAGCGATCTGATTGTTGCACGTGTCTTGTGGCGATCTGCTACGAGTGTGAGGTTGACATGGCAATCAAGTGCCACGTTAGCACCTCACTCAGGTGCGGATCTGCCATGCACACAGCAGGCGCGCGGTAGATCGACGCCGTATATATATATTATATTGTTAAAATTGTAATATAAACATCAAAATGAACTATAATTCCAGAATCCCCAAAAATTTACTCATACAATATTTTTTTTAGGATAAGAATGATAAATTAAAAGTAGTATAGAATATTTCTTTGATTTTCATCATTTATTTTATTTGGCAAAATAAATAAAAATAGAAGGAAAGGCGTCACCGCGTGGTCAGGAGGAAGAAATCGAAACCGCTTCTGCCCGAGCGTTGTTGTTGCTGCTTCGGATTGCTTCCATACTTCTTCTTTCCGTCGCGCTTCGCTCCTCTTCCTCCTCCTTCCCTTGTAGCTTCTAGGAAGGGGAGGGAAGGGGAAGGGGAAGGGGAATGGGTAAGGGAAGGTCGACTTCTGTGTCGTGGTAGAGAAAGGAGAGAGCAAGGGAGAAAGGAAGGGGGGCTTGAGGAAAAAGGAAAACAAACAGGGAAGGAAAGGGTGGATTTTGAAGGATGAAGGAGGTAGTGCTGCACGTTTACGACGTGACCAACAGCGGATCGGAGAAGACTAACAACACCATCATCCAAATCAACCGAATCTTTAAGGATCGTATCGGACTCGGTGGCATCTTCCACAGCGCCATTCAGGTCCCTTTCTTCTTTTCTCCCTCGTTGTTTTGTTCTCGCTCTTCTTTACCTTCTGGCACCAAACTGATTTTTTTTTTCCGGATTGGTTGGGGCAAAGCAAGAAATTTGTGTTTTCTGGATTCCAACTCTCGAGATCTGGAAGGGTTTTAGCCTCTTAGGTAGTTCATTACTTTGATTGATTCTCAGTTAGCGGGTATTATTATTTTTACTGAATCTGTAGTTCCTGGCCGCTTCGGAGGAACCCTAAAATGCGAGCAAATTTGATCGACAACTTCCGATGTGAAAGTGACTAACTTTAAATTCTTTCCTTATGTTTGAAGTCGAATCTTACGAGAATGCAACTGATTGCTCGGTTCAACGACTATTCCTGTGATATTTTTGGTGATATTTAGGATGTGATTTAGCAGATTTTTTATTTTGTCAAGTTGGGAATTTCATCACAAATTGATAGTGCTCATTCAGGTTAAGTATCATACATCTTTGTGTTAGTTGAAGTTCTGCCTCGAAAAATTAAAATAGAACTCCTAAAATGATGAATATTCACAAGAAACTTGGAAGCTTAGTGCAAGCCATGGCTCTGATTGCAAGCGATCTCTATCACATATGCCATCGATCAGCAGGAATTTAAAAGCGTATATAGTGTGTCATGAGAAAATGACTGCTAAATTTCTAGAGATCTATGTCTTGTTCTAAATTACATAAACTAACTGATTTTATCAGCCGATTGGACTTTTAGTCTGTAGTAGGGCTGTTGATGAAGAGTAATGCTACTATTGATGGTTCATGGAATCCTTTCTGGTTTCTTTGAACAATCAGATTTCTTCATTTAAAAGTATGTAATATACATGATCATTATGGACTTACGCTTAGGTACCCAACTTTTATATGGAGAAGAAACTTTATGCTTTCCGGGGTTCATTTTCTTGATGTAAATGCTGAAATTAGCATTTCTTATTTTAAACACAAGTAAAAAAATTTACTGAACTCCTCTCATTTATCATGAAGCTCACTAATCCTTATTTAGTGTGTCGACTTAATGTAATCTGATGTTTGGGTTATCCACTGACAATATTTCTTCTTGTTACTGAGGAGAAAGTTTATTGAAAAATCAGAGTTACTCTTGGAATCTTGCTTTGTCTTAGTCAGCCAAATAGATGTTCTTATATCTGCGTTCAGTAAATGCTCATTTATGGTCACTTTTATCTTTTTTACTGATCAATGTTTCTTAAAATGCAAATTCATGTCATGCATAGTTTGTATAGGAAAAAATTAGAGGCAGGCAAAGAGAATAATGCAATCCTTTCCTTGTTTTCTTTTGGTCAGAAAATAAGAAAAAGGTTTGCAAAGTTTTCTTGTTTGGGTAAATAACATGGGAAAGAAAGGGTGGAGGAGGAGATAATTCACTTGACTGCAAATTCAGAAGTTTTTCTTCTGAAAATTAGATGGAAGTGGAGACAAGAGACTAAATAGAGATGATAAGTGATAACAAATTACTATTCCAATATGATCCTACCTCCACATGAATTAGTGGCTGGGTGATCTTCTAGTTGTTAGGATTATAACATCTCATGTTGCATTGGTCAGCTCAATATATTTAACTTGACCCAGGTAAATTCTCAAATAAGTAGAGCTGGAAGTCTAATGGCATTAAATGCCAGAACAATGTTTCTTCCTTTCCTTTCTATTATTAGCCAAATAAGTGAATAAGTATTGTTTCTTCTCATCTACTACATACAAACATGTGAATTGGAAAAAGGCAGCTACTAATGCTCTTCCCTTCCTTTCTTTTTCTTTCGGTTTTTTCTTCTTTCTAAACTGCTACACTCTTTCTATCCTCTTCACTTTTCATATGTAAAGATAGCCTTAGAGATTAGTTGTAGCTCAAAATAAGTAAGGAATCCCTATGATCTTATTTCTTCACTTTTGTTATCACATTGGGATTGTGATAGTTTGATTAACTCTTAAATTTCATATATATTGGGTGTTAGCTAGGTTCTTTTTAGTAGAATTTCCATACACCATGCAATTACTTCTCAAGTTTAGTCACCTACGACATACTGGACCAGCAATGCCTTTCTGATTCTGTTGAAGAAATTGGACATCCTATGATAGCATTCACTCGAGAGACTGAAGTGGATAGAAACAGCACAGGTCAATTTGAATCAACATGCTATATCAATCATTGGGCAGTTAAAACTGACAGATTATCTTGGATTGGCTGCTTTTCTGAAATTTTGGTTGCTCTAGTCATTTTCTAGTGAATTATAGTCTGATGCTTTCAAACTAAACAAAAAGAGATGCAAAGTTGCAAATGCTGAAATAGGTAGAAGAGTGGAAAGCAGAAAAGTGGAGAGTGGAAAAATAGGTAGAAGAGTGGAAGGTAAGTGAGAGAATAGATGTATAGCACCTAGACAATTGTCCAATACTACCCTTGACATTGTTTGTGTCTCACTGTCACCATTGTCTCTTTGTTTAATGCTATCAAATTCTTGCATGATCTTCGTAGTTGAGCAAAGAAGCTGATAGGATTTGAGCAAGAAGATTCTCTGAAGCATTAAGTTCACTGATGTTGATATTTGTTTAGTAGGTAAAAAATTGTATCAGAGCATCAGCAATATAGAATAACAGATTGTCATGAGGTTAGGGATAGCAATAATAGGTAATCTAGATAAATAATAACATATACTGAAATAATTGCTATGAATGAAAGATACCTCATACTTTGTCATCTACAGAAAAATGGGCAAATCCAACCAATCTTACACAATGGAAAGAGTCACCAACCAAAGGCTTCTTTCTCCATCTATCAAATTAGCCAAAGGTGTGCATTCATGATCCTTGCCAAAGTTCTAATCAGTTCCCGTAGATATTTATGGCAAGAAATTATGAACATAAATCCAATATAGTCCAAAGGACAAAATGTCTAAAATCCAAATAAGAACATCCGAACTCATATGGATAAACTATTAATACCAAAAGGCTATTATTGAAGTGCTAGAAAATGATAATTGTTAGATACTACTTTCATATGGCTTCTTATGAAATAATATATCATATTGTGCTGTTATTTTATGGACAAAAATATGTCACATAATGAAAATATTATAATAATTTAACTACTTGGGAACAAACACATGATTAATTTTAGTAAAATTTTTAACTTTGATTTAAGTTAATACTGCTGAGTTATAAAAAAAATTAATGTACTTAAGAGAGATTGTACAAGAAAATTGAGAACAAAAGATATTAAAAAAATCGATATCGAACATAAATTTACTATGAATAGGTTATAATAGTTTAACTTCATATAACATTTGGCTTAATTACTTTAAAAAATTCCAGGATTAACAAATTATCGTAACCTTTCACTTTAGATATATATCATATCCTATTTGATTTTATAACATCAATTTTGTCGCCATCCAATTATTGTGAAATGGATGGCTTGAATCCAAAATCACAACTCAAGCTAAACCCACTCCTAAATTCTATTTTTAAATCTTTGCTGTTATTTTGTTTTTTGGCATGATACATGAGATGGATTTGTATTTGGGATCCGCTAACAGTTGGATGGAAAAGTTAAATAAAGATATATGTATGAAAAAAAAAAGAGAATAGGTTTGGATAAATTTGTTGTGTCAGAATAGTTACATTAAAATTGAAAGGATTATTTTTGTTAAAACTCTGAGCAAACCTAGTATTTTCATTAAATAAACCTAGATGGCGAATCGAAATGTTGAGATTTTTGACAAATAAAGAAATTGAACACGATCATATAAGTGAATTCAAGAAATGTACTTTATTCTTGGAATTTTGCAATATATGTATATGAAAGATATTATAGTAAACATATATGCTTCTAAGAATGATTAGCTAAGTATAGATCATGAATCATATATTATTAGATTTAGTAGTGTAAATGTTTATGTAGTGTGCAAAGAAAATAAAATAGTATCTAATTATATAACTGCTTTGTGCTAATACTCTTTTGGATTGCTTCATTTTTTACTGTTGTATCTTTGATTTAAAAGCGTATGGATTTTCTAATTCCTTTCTTTATTAAGGGCGTTTGCTTGATTTTGTATTTTAATTGCGAAAATACTATTTCTATTACCAGGACAGCCCATAAATCCCTGTTCTGTGATATACTTTTGGTGTCTCATTTTTATATTTGGAAATGAGTGATGTTACATTTTATTGTATCTTGATCACTAAATACTGGATCTAGTTTGTGTGCTTAACCAGGATGTTCACCATCTGTATCCGATCTTTGTGTTCCTGGACTGGAACACATGTTTATCATTTACATCAGGTATGGATATGGTGATATGCCAACTAGATTGAAGGGATTAGCTCCTTGCTCAAGGATGCACGCTTACTTCCTCATTTGACTTCTAGTTGTTGTTCTGGTTTGACATTAATGCCTGCTGCCGTATTTGTCAAATGATTGGTTTGGTCCAATAAGACATAGGGACTGGATACGCCCAATGAGGCAAGCCTTGTACTGTATTGCGGGAAGTAGCAATGGTATCCCTCAGGGGATACCACTGTTTCTGAGATTTAGTGCATTTCTCTTTCTCGGATTTCCCTTCCACTTGCTTTCAACCCTGCATATCCAGGCAAACTGGTGGCTGATATCTGAACCATAACATGCATCGTGATTTTTTAAAAGTGGCTGATACTGCTACGAGTCACTGAGTTGGATAGGTATCAGCTAAGGCCGATCCAATTTTCCATCAAAGATTGATCATCTTGTGTAGATTGATGAAGAAGTTTAAGGAACATAGAAATTCAAAGTTTAAGTTACCTAAAAATGAATCAATTTTATTAGAAAATAGCTGAAATTGATTGATGAAACTGTTTTTGTCAAAATAAATTTACTTAGTAACTTCTTGAATAATAAATGCAATAGTATTTATTAATCTATTATGAATTATTGATTTTAAGAAAATATGATTTATTATCTAATAAATATTTAAGTTTAATAATATAATATTATTTGATATTTCTAGAATAATAGTTTATAATATTATATGAAATCAAACATTTTTTTTTTTTTTTTGAAATGATAGCTATGAGAGGTCTCAAGCAGTCACATTTAAGTGAAGTTGGGTCTCAAACCCATACCTTGGCAACAACTTTAGAGTCCTTACAAGTCGAGCTAGTTGGCATCCTCAAGACCAAACTAATTTAGGTAATCAATTCTATCGATCTATATTGGGTTACCATGCTATTTCATGAGGCACATCATTTGCTATCATTTTTATCAAATTATACAATTTTCACTTTTTTTCCCTCAACAAATCCAATTTCACCAGTTTTGCTGATCCAATACAAATATTCAATCAATATTGTAGATTTTTTTTAGCATCTGATTCTGATAACCATGCTATGCAAGCAGGATGTTTGAATATGAGTGTTTTTTTTTTGAAGCAACAAGAATATAATTATTGCTGTCATTTGATTCTAATTTAGTAATTTATGCTACTTAAAAATATTGCTTATTCTTAGACTTTTTTTTTTTTGGTTTTTTTTACGGTTGGAATAATGCTTAATCAGGAATTGAAACTTCTCTATGTATATTTTATATTGTATTAATTTTATTTTTACCCTTGTCATTACTTCTGTGTTCCAAAACTCATCATTGTATCTTAACTTAGGACAAAATGCAATTTCAATCTTGCTTAGTCAATCATGTTGCTGTTATTCTGACAGGTTTATGGAGATGAGGAATGGTCATTTGGATTCTGTGAGCAAGGCTCTGGAGTTTTCAGTTGTCCACCATCTAAAAATCCTATGTATACCTACCGCGAGAAAATTGTTCTGGGGGAAACAGATTGCTCCATTTTTAAAGTAAATCAGATTCTGAGAGAGCTTAGTCATGCATGGCCCGGGCAGTCGTATGACCTTTTATCAAAGAATTGTAACCACTTCTGTGACACATTCTGTGAAAGGCTAGGTGTCTCAACGCTTCCTGGTAATATGATTATCCTTTTTGGATGACAGCAAATTTTTTAATTTTTGGAATTGTTATTATTTATGCTAATCGATGAGAGTTTCTTCAAGAATAGGTTCAGAAAGCATAATTTGAATTGTAGAGACAAGTGTAAGAATCAAAGTATAAGCTGAACAAAACTATGATTAAGTACTTGAAATGTGATTTCATATTTCAGCACTAGAAAATAAAGTTGGATAGGTTGAGAACCCTTGCAAGCATTTCCTAAGTCAGATGTTTTGATATTCTGGATATGTTATATATTGGTTGTGTCTTTGTAGGTCAAAGGAGCAACTTTATAAGATTGTGCTACTGTAATCCACAAAATTAAGAAACTATAGAGTTTAGCATAGGTGAGATGTTTGAGATGGATGCATGGGATTACTAGATAAAACAAGAAATGTTACTATCAATAAGAAGGTAAGGTATAAAGCATTTATCTGTGTCAAAATTTCATGCTTGATTGGATCTGTATGGTGTTGGTGCTATAGTATATCAACACTCATAGGGTTGTAAACGAGGCGAGCCAAGCTAAGCCAAACTTTATAATGTTCAAACTTATTTGATAAGATAACCAAGTCGAGCCAAGCCAAGTCTAAAATTAACCAAGCTATTGAAAAACCTGTTCAAGCTTGGCTTGATTTTTTTTTTTTTTTAGATTGAGCTTGACTTATTTAATGGGTATTGATCTTCTAATCAAGCTCGATTCAGACTTGAATCAAGTTTGATTCAAATTTATTTAAGTTTGACTTATTTAAACGTTATCAAGCTATTAAGTCAAGTTTGTTTATTTGTTTAAAATTTTAATCTTTATTTATAAATGAGTATAAATAAGCTCATAAATAATTTTTAAATGAATCTAATCATAAACATTGTTCATGAACACTAACAAACCGAACATATGTGTTTAAGTTTGTTTATTTAATTTATCAAGCTATTCAAACTTGTTCATTAATTGACTTTAATGCATATTGAACGAATGTAAATGAGCTCTTACCGAGTCAAACATCAAGCTTATTCATGAACGCTTGGTTCATTTACAACCCTAAACACTCACACGCTTATGCATGCCCAAGAGTGTGCTAAGTCGGTTATGTGAGACTAGGTTCCGTCCTCTAATTTGCTTTCACTTGACTTGTTTACTTTAAAAAAGTACTAATACAATAATTTGATAAATGAATTGAAATTTTTGAAAAAACAGGTTAAAAAAGAATAATGAACAAATAAATTATTGACATACCGAACTAAATAATAGGTGTCTATACTAATTTCATAAAGAAATTATGTTAAGTTTATCATATGGTATCAATATAAATTAATTTGAAATGTGAAATCCTTATAAGATAAATATCTAAAATAAATAACCATATATCTTCCTTTTCATATAAAGTTCAGATGTATCTCAGATATTAGTCTTATCATCAATTATATCGAATCAATTTAATTATAAGGTGTATATTTAATTGTTATTTGTATGTTTAATTGTTTTAAATATTTAATATTAATTAATATATACTTAAATTTAACTATTATTGCTTTTTCATTATTTACACACTAAATAATATATGGCCTAACAAATTAATTAATATTATTTAACCATAGATTAAAAAAGTGTAAAAAGATAGTTTGGCACACAAAGTTTCCGTCAATGTGGGATCCTAAGAAAGTGTATATTATACATAGTCTTACTCCGCTTTGCAAGAGAATATTTTTGTAATTCGAATTCGTAACCTTCAAAAAGTATAAAATATATAATTCTAGTTAATTTAAATTCAACCCGTAACCTTCAAAAAGTATAAAGTATATAATTCTAGTTAATTTAAATTCAACCATAATTAACTTAACTCAATGATAACTTATAAAGAATTAAAATGTTGATATTAAATCTAAGAAAGTCTGTGCTGGTACTTAGTTGTTTGGGTTGGCCTGCAGAATTAAAAGTTTCGCTTGGTTTTATTCTGCTGGCTGACCAAAATAGCATGAAAATTTAATTTGTGGCTACGTATAGCTCCAGTTGATGGGAAAATGAGGAAATAAGTTAAAAATATACATCCTATATTATACAAAGTAATTGATTAAATTTATTTGTGTTTGTGTTATAAAGGAGTCCATTGAAAACTGTTCTCTATTTATTGAACCGGTGTAGAGTCATCAATCTTGAGATTGTTATGAAACGTTTTTAGCCAAAACTGAATTTATGCTCCACTTAAGTTTTTGAATTGGAGAATTCATGTTGATATAGAACTAGTAGAGAAGAGGGAAGACTGAAAACATGGAAAGAGGAATACAAGCAAAGAGTAGAGGACATTAAATTAAAGAAGAAATTGCATGCTTAATTATGTTAAGTGGTCACTACTTTTAGACTCCAAGCATCATCAGCTCAGTAAACTACATCTGCTCCATCCATTATTTGAACAAGCCAGAGCATTAAAAGAAAACAGAACTCTCACTCTAATAAGCACTTAATTCTTAGTTTCCAAATAAACATGTCAATATAAATATCTATTCTCCAGCATGTGTCTAAATATCTAGAAGAAAATTCTTCTGTATGATCTTTTGGTATAGGGAGTGTGACATTTCTAATCTTCTTTCTCTTGTAAATTGGGATAATTATCATAGATGTTCTTGTTGCTAGGATGGGTTGGAACAATTTATCAGTAGACGTTTAACACATATATATTGAGCCTCTTTTTGTTCGCATTGAAGTTTATCTATAAAGCCTTTCTCCTAATTGTGTACTTACAGGTTGGGTTAATCGCTTTGCTAATGCTGGTGATACTGCTGTTGTAGTTGCAGGAAATGCAGCATTCAGGGTACTAAACCGTTTGCTATTTATTTTATTTATTTCTCATTCTGCGTCACATGAAATCACAAGTTTCTTGGTTAGTAATATATGTGTGTCATTGTGCTTCTTGGTTCTTGGCTTCTGAAATATATAGAATTACATTTGTTTCATTTTATTTCAAGATGAGTTAGTTTCACCCTAATGGCTTTTCTGTTTTCCAATATATCCACTTTTGCAGCTGCGGCAAGCAAAACAAGAAATTGTAACGGCAAGCAAAGTTGCATACAGATTTATGTCTGGCCTAGCTTCAAATCCAAATTCAGAAGGCACACCAGAATCCCCAAGCAAATCTGACAGAGGCATCCCTAAATTTCAAGGTGCATGGTTTAAAAACTTGATGTCCATGGGTGCCAAACCTTCAACTAGCACATCAGAGCTTTTGGAAGAGGCTGACCACGTACCTATCCACCCCCAACAACATTCAGAAGTGGCAGCACAGCTCGAAACAAAAGAGTTGCGGCAAAGTAGTTGAATCCATGTTGTACAACTAGACATGATGTGTTTTAGCTGTAAATCTTTGATTCGTACGATCACGACTGCAAAGAATCATGGTTAAGAGAATTGCTTCGCATCAAGTATTTGACTGTTATATTCTTGTATCTGCTAAATTTGGATTTATGTGAGTTGTGTTCACAGGGAGATTACATCATTTTGCCTAGCAAAGCTGCCATTATGATCCTTTATTGTTCAGTCTTTAAGCAGGCACCGCATTGAAGTTTATGCTTCTTAAAACAATGCACCTTTCCATGATTAGCACTTGGGGAGAAAAAAGAACAGAATTTAATGCGTAGGAAATGTTTTTTTTTAAATATTCATTATCAAATAACTCGCCCTTTGAGCATTTTGATCCCATGCATATCCATCATAGGTTGACCTATTTTTGTTTATCATAAAGGGTGTAATTACAAGATCAGCATACAAAAACTCCATACAAACTTAAGCGTGGATACATCACTATAATAAGAAACAACTGATGCTAAGTGGTAAATCTAAGAGAGAGAGAGAGGTACTTTCTACAGTAAAGAAAATTAAGAAGAAAATAAGGTAAAAATTTCCCTAGCAACATTTAGAAAGAAAGCCATTTGACATTTGAAAAGTCTTAGAGGTGACCAATTGACTCTCATATTATGATAAAATAGAAAGCCATTTGATATTTAAGTGTCTTGTGAAAAGTCTTGGAGGTGACCAATTGACTCTCATCTTGTGATAAAATTAAGGAGTGAATCCAACCTAAAGTACTAAAATGGTTTCTTTATTTTGCATCAAACAAGATAAGGACATCAAGACATGTCAAATAGTTTGGAGTTATCAAAATCAAATTAGAAGATACTATTGACATGCTATATATATATAATAAATCAGGCATTCAGATCTTTGACTTGATTATTCTTGAGATTGATGATTCAGCAAAAAAATTTTCATCGACTATCAAGATAAATTTGGATAGCATAGATAAGATCAATAGAAGATGCAACAATGTAAGTAATTTGAATTTCTTTGGAGGCTCCAATTCAAAAAATTTCAAGTAGTAATCCTCCAAAGGAATCAAATCTTTGCTATATTGAAAATTATCTTACTATTTTATCATTGCATTGTGCCTAGAGGGACATCAATTTTATAATGTGATTGATATATTTTATGTTTCTATTATGTGATAGCATTGGTGATCTCATTCCCATAGATATGATAAAATAGAAAGCCATTTGATATTTAAGTGCCTTGTGAAAAGTCTTAGAGGTGACCAATTGACTCTCATATTATGATAAAATTAAGGAGTGAATCCAACCTAAAGTACTAAATTGGTTAGCTGAAGATCTTTAGGTACTAAATGTATTTTAAGAATCTTCTTTTTGAAATTAGAGACTAAGAGTGTAGTTCATCCTCTCCCCTCCTCACATCCTTGGGTTTTTTTCATCGCCAAGTATCTTTATTTCGCATCAAACAAGATAAGGACATCAAGACATATCAAATATTTTGGAGTTATCAAAGTCAAATTGAAAGATACTATTGACATTCTATATATAATAAATCAGATTTCTGGATTTTTGAATTGACTATTTTTGAGATCGATGATTTAACATCACGAAAACTTTTCCACCGACTATCATGATAAATATGGATACAATCCCACGAATATATGGGATTTAACGAGCAGTGTCCGGCGGGTCTTGACCGGGTACGCTCCAATAGGGAAAGTTGAACCGTTTCACCCAAAAATCCTTCGGGGTTTCTGATGAGGGGGCTCCTTCGGGGGCGGTGGCGGCAATTCTAAAAAGTTTACCCATCACAGTTTTTTAGCCCCTTCACACTTTGCTTGGCCTGTGGCTAGCTATTTTTGTGATGGGCTCTATGTAAGGATGATATGTTGCCCCAGGGCAATGACGCGTCGGTAAGAGCTTGGGGGGTCCCTGGAGCAAGCCATGGTTCGATCCCTGCCGGCTGCAGCTTGCGGAGGAAATTCCGCCGTTTTCCACTCGCTTGCGGGTTGCGGAGGCGGGTTCCCGTTTACTAGCGGGTTGGTGTGGGGTGCGGACCCTGATTGACATTAAACCCCTCACGGCGACTTGGTAGCGCGTCTTCCTGATTTACCCTTGTGGGCCGATGGAGACTCTTCGGAGGCCGTGGGGCAGGGCCGGTTCGCCAAGGGGACTAGTCAGGCGAAGCTTGGATACCACTTGTAAATCAAAAAAAAAAAAAAAAAAATATGGATAGCATAAACAGGATTAACGGGTGGCTGAGCGATGCAAGTAATTCGAATTCTTTCGGAGACTCAAATTAAGAAATTCCCAAGGAGCCATTCTCGAAAGGAATCAAATCTTTGCTACATTGAAAATCATTCTATTGTTCTACCATTGCACTGTGCTCCGGGGAACATCAATTTCATAATACTACCGATACGTTTGATGTTTTTATTAAGTGATAGCATTGGTGATCTTATTCCAATAGATATTGATGCCTAGACAATTATATAGTTAGGATTGTTAATGAATGCCACTGAATGTGAAGCCGCATAAGACTCATTTGATATATGTTATCTAGTGTCTACGAGAGTCTTATGCAGATAAGCATCTTAAGCTCGAAATTATTATTATTAGTATTATCTTATACAATGATCAATATATTTTTATATTTATGGATTATATCTGTTTCGGCTGAGACACAGAGGTGGAGGTTCCCATGGGCAAGTACGGCTCGGCACTTGATGACTCGGATGGTCCGCTGACTCGGTTGGATGAATTGATGACTTGTCTGGATGGATTATTCGTCTCGAGGTAATGCCGGTTGATGTATCTCGGACGGGAAAGAAAAGGAAAATTTGAAAGGGAAACACCGTTAAGGGCGCTGAGGGAGACCTCGGCTACGCCCCTCCGACGCTTAAGTTAGGAATTGACAGGAAAAGGAGCAAGCGAAGAAATGTAAGGCGAGACGAAGTGTATGAGAGAAATTCGAAACTCCGTTGATCTCTTCAAGTTACCTTTATATAAATTATATTGGCGAATCCATCTCCGCGGAGTAGTACAAAAGGTATGGGAGGCATGAACTCTGTAAGAGGCAGTTTGTCATGTTTAGGAATGATAGAGGGCATTACCTCTATAAATGCAGTAGGCACATGTGGCGCATGCAATTAATACCGCTCACGTGGTTGATGGGAAACATGACTCCATTAATGCGTCGGACATGTCTCCGTAACGTAGGCATGGAGATATGCTTTCTTGTCGCGTGAGGCCCACAACAAATAATGCCTCGTTAGACATCTTGACTTTATTGACCGCCACGTCAACTGACTTGCCAGGGTATAATCTTGTCGAGATATATGCCAGCAGAGATATAAGCTTGTTGAGATGTAATGCTGCTGAGACATAATCCTGTCGAGATATATATTTGCCGAGATATAAGCTTGTCGAGATGTAAGCTTGCCGAGATGTAATGCTGCTGAGACATAATCCTGTCGAGATATATGTCTGTCAAGATATAAGTTTGTCGAGATGTAATGCTATTGGGACATAATCCTGCCTAGATATATGTCTGTCAAAATATAAGCTTGCCGAGATGTAATGCAGATATAATCCTATCGAAATATATATGCCTGCTTAAGGTTAATTTCAACTGGTATCAATATCCATGAAACAATTACATATATACATGTGGTTGGTCACATTAATTAGTAGCTAGCCTTATAATTGCGATGAGTGAATAATTAATTAACGTATAACTTATGGCTCATAGTAAAGGAGAGTGTATATCATACAAGTAATCCAATTGGTGATAACTTGAACTAAATATATGCATAGTAAAATTTAGTTGAGAAGTGTTCTCAAGTTAGTGTTCCTTTGAGTGGGTCACGATTAATTATATCGAATAACACTTTGACATACATTAATCCAACTTCTAGAATATATTGTAATATAAAATGATGACATGAATGGTATTTTATGATAATTGTGTTACAGAAGAGCTTTTGTAAAACCACCAGTTTTGAAATAGTGACATTTTTTTATTCTTTGCAAAGATCAATCAAAATTAAACTTGCATAGATACAGTGAGTCAGTGATGAAAAACAATTTTATCTTTACACGAAATTAAAGAGTTTGATCACGCCCCGAGACATGGTGCAGTTGAGAGGACACTATCAATTTAAAATTAGATACATCTACGATGAATTTATGAAATTTATCTTTTAAACGGGGCACATACTAAAGGATGATATTGACTGATGGACCGTCTGTCGTGCTTCCTAATTTACTCAAATGGATAGTGAAAAACTTCCGTAAGACTAAATTAATCATCCCATAATTAGCTGAGCCTAAGGCCTGATAAGTACCTATGCCTACTAAAAAAATTAAATTAAAAAAAAGAGTTTGATCACTTAGGTTTATCAACATTACGTCCCAGAACGAACTTAAACTTGTGATATATATATATATATATATATATATATATATATATATATATATATATATATATATATTATGTATGATAATATTTCTTTCTATATATACATAGAAATGTTATCCTATACAATTTATCCAAGAACATCTTCGTTATTCATCATCCGATTTTCTATTATTCAAAGATTGAACTATAGTATTCACTCGTTCGGACAGTGGATAATGGAGATGCTCATAGATGAATTGTATATGATAGTATTTCTCTTTTTTTTTTCTCTCTCTATATTGGAATTTGATATCCTGGGCAATATATATTTGTGCACCTATGCACGATTGAGCATAGTAATGAAGAATGTACAATAACTTCGTCTGACCACCTTCTCTGGCTCGAGCACGCAATCACTCGATATCATTGTCAAGCGGTTAGATTTTGACTGGATCGCGGTCGAAATCCGACTTGATCATAGTTGCCACCATCACGGTCGGAATTTGATTTGATCATGACCACAGTTGGGCACGATGTCACGTGCGATGTTCAATCTATTGTCTGATTGTATGGAATGCATAGTAAATGAGAATAATACACGGTAATTTCGCCAGCGCACCATAGTCAATCCTTGAACTTGTCGGATTGCCTGCGTTGTCCTCATTGTGACATATCTAACAACACTCGTCAGGTCACCTCATCACGACATCGTCGTTGTCAGGTCGCCTGCGCCGCTCTCGTCGTGCCCTATATTTGAAAAGGACCTGCCCCAGGGCAATGACGCGATGGTAACTCACGAGGCTCTCCTCTGCGCTTCCAGCGGTCGATTCCGCCCTGGCAACGTACGCTGTGCGGATGGAGGTGCACGATGCCCCCCGTCCCAGTGTGGTCGGCCTTTCTGGTGTAGCATGGGTTCAAACGTGCTCTAGCTATACGTCATCCTAATTTACTCTAGTTGAAGGTTGTGGGACAGAGTCGATCAGCAATTAAGACTAGTAGAGAAGAGAAATCGTATCTGATACCTGATGCAAATAAAATAAAAAAACCTAGATAATTAAAATTTATATATCCTAAATAATCAATCAATCAATTAAGAATTAATTATTTTGATTATTAAAAATTTAATAAGTTCAAATTATACACAGTTTGATCAAATAAAAAACGAATTAAGAGTTAATCAATTTTAATTTAAAAATAGTTTAACTTATTTTCACAAAAGTTGATTTTAAAATAATTATAAAATTTTAATAGATTAAACAAATTCCAAATAACTAATTAGATGAGAAAAAATAAATAGAAAGATATTGCCTAATTAATTTTGTTATCGATTGATTGAGTGGCTAAGATTATTAGATGGCTTAAACTCATCTCAATAAATCAAGGTTCGTCGGAAAGAAGTCAAATTTTTAATAAATAATGTTACAATGTTCTTGGATATTATAACGGAAAAAATAGACACGGAACCGAAGTAACGGAACTACATAAATATAATGATTTGCAATGAATTTTACTATGAAATTGTTTTTGTAAATAAGTCATCACAAATCTTGACGACGAAAATAATTTTTCGTCATAAATTTTTGGGATGAAACTAATTTTTCGTCGCCAAATTTGCAACCAAATAAAATTTCGTCGACAAATTCGATAAATATAAATGTCATAAGCAGCGACTGGTGTCTTCCACTAGTCGACTGATGGTTTAAAATTTGGCAACGAAAATTTTTTTTCATCGTAAATTTGGCGATGAAAAAAATATCTTCGTCGCAAAATTTTAGACAATCGATCATCGCTGAGCATCACGATCGATTGACCAATCGATTAAAAATATTTTTACCTGCTCAAGATCACCAAATAACCGATGTCTTTCACTAGTTGACTGTTGGCTCGCGTCCTTCCAATAGACTCAGTATTAGTTGACTGATGATATTGTAGTAGAGCATAAAATATTTTTTAATTGATTGACCAGTCGACTTGCCAATGTCAGTCGACTGAATGTCAAAGGCAGTCAATTGATGTTTCTGAATTTTGGGACGAAAATAATTTTTCATCGTCAAATCTGCAACAATTTTTTTTATCGTCAAATCTGTGATGAATTTTTTTTGTTGCAAATTTGGAAAAAAAAAGCAAAAAAAAAAAACACATCATGATATAACCAACTATTTCTACATGTTTTTACAACTTTTACAACCAAAACACATATAAAATGATTCAATAAAATTTTAACATCTAAAAATATCAAATATATCACATATTAAACTCCATAAATATCTAATCATTCAAAATGAAATAATACTAAATCAACAATACATATAATAAATCATTCATCGTATGAAACTTAATACAAGCATATTGAATGTGACAAGTTAAATAATATTTAGATATAACAATTCAGACATAACCACCATCATCACTACTATAAAAAAAAAAATTCATCTTCATCGTCATTATTACCAGCATCGGTAGGAGGAAATCGAGGAGGAGGTAGTTGACATGAAGGTGAGGGTAATTGAAGATGCTGCATAATTAGCATATGTTGTTTGTGAAATTCGTTCATATATTCATTTAAATCCTTAACTTCCTAATCCCTTTGTCTTTGTAAAGTGTGGACATCTACAAGTTTGTTATCTTTTTGCACTAGTAATTCCTTCAAATGACTAACCTCTTTGGTCAACTGATTTATTTCTGCACTTATTGTCAGTGAGGCTGAAGAAGATGTACCAGGGACTTTATAAGTTCGGCTCAAAGAACTCAGTTCAACTATTCTTCCACCTTTCGATCCGCTAGTCGCTTTAAGTTATAGATTCATATTTCCAATAGATGGCTCAGATTCGGCAGCATCATCACTTGCACCCGAATTTCTTTGTATAAGTTCATCATATTTCTCCTGTATTGAAAGAAAAAAAGTTAAATCATATCAAATAAGTTTAAAATTTTGAAATTACAAACCTTCATTGTTCTAGCTCTCTCTCCACGTCTTTTTTTTCTTTTGAAATGTACGGATGAAAGTGTCAATTAATAATAACTCAATCTCCATTTCATTGGTCTAAACAAACATCATTATAAATAATAAAATAGTATGTATTAAATTCAAAAATTAAGATTTGAAAAAACTCATCGATCGATGTCTATGTTTATTGATATTGAGTCTCCCGCATACGTTACAGATGAAACACCAGAATTATAAGTTTGATTTTTCTTATTTTGTTCACTCTTCCGTTTGCTATCCTCAGATCCCCAATATTGAACAATCCTATTCAAATTCTCTTCGGTTATGCAATGTGATTTTTTAAATATGGTTTTTGCATGATTTAGTACGTTTCTAATGTGTTTGGCGCATTTTTTCTTAAAAATCCTCCTTATCTCTAGTGTTTCACTCTCCTCCCAAGTAAATATCCGTTGTAATGGAGAAAAATATTAATTGATTATATTAACTGTAATTTATATATAAATTGATTGGAATAGCTTACCTTGAACTCATTCTACCATAGATTTTTTGTTTCTTTCGGAGTGCTCGTATAAGTCATCAAAGCTCCACCCCAAAGGTTATTCACTATTTTATTAATCTCGTGAATAACATGTACAAAATTTGTAAATCTATGATAAAATAAAAACAAACCATGTTAAATATTTATGAAAAATAATCTTATTAAAAACATAGATAATATAAAAATTGAATACTTACGAATCTCCGCGAGAGGATAACAACTCTCGCATATCTTCTCTCTCAGTAACTAGGGAAGATATATCAATAGACACATGTTGAAAATCGAAAGATCCTACAACTAGAAAAGGAGATGAAGGTACATTGCCTGTAAGGGAATCAGACTGCATTGATACTGAAGCAGGTGATCTTCCATCAGTACTCCGTTTATGACTGCCATGTTGAAACTATCAATTATAATTATTAGAATAACAAAATAAAAAAAATTACATTTTCATTGGATGTATAACAAAGAATATGGAAACTGGCCATATTTAATTTGAAGTACTAAATCATTGAAATAATCTACAATACGTCAAAAATTTTCTCAAATAATAACCTATAGATAAAAGATAGTTCATTAAAATATCAAATATATAAAATTAAGAATGAGACAGAAAATAGAAAAATATTTGATACTGAATAAAATTAATCCATTATAAAAAATTGAAGTTTTTATCATCATTTTCTCTTCAATATCATTATCATCCTTCACCTCATCCTCATCCTCTATCTCAAAATTAAATTTCTCATCTTCATCTTCATTAATTTCACTTACATCAACGTCAATCACAATGCCGCTAGGATCTCGTAACGTTGAAATATTATATTCTTCGATATGAAATGTATTCACAACTTCATCTTACTGATATGCTATGTTTTCCCAACGTTCCTCAATTTTTTTTATGCCTTTGTTTTACAAATAGTTCACCAATCAATTTTGTCACGTTTTAAACTAGGATATAAAGTATAAAATACTAGAATCACTTGTTATGCCAACATAAATGGTTCATACCTATTATATAATTTTTTATGATTTATTTAAACCAAATTAAACTGTGGATGCACCTTCATGCCTTTGACAGAGTCAAACCAATGACACACTCTATTGTTAGATAACTGAACATAAACCCCACTATTCGTTGTAATTTTTTCTATTCCATAGGGTTTGTAATCTATAATAGTGATGAACGAAACTGTAAAGATAATAACAGAGTATCTCAAAGTCCAAAGACTAAGTATCAAGCAACGGAATAATAAGAGTGGAGTCAAGATAATAATACTATCATCATCATAAATAAATCCATGCACTAGGATCAACAAACTACCTGACCAAGGTAGGAATTACCCACCTGATATGTAAACTGTGTTGATTGTATTCGCGTCTACGAACCTGCCTCGTATCAAAGTCCTAATCTCCGCTTCAATCACAACCAACCTTTTTATCCACTTAAGGAAAAACCCAATCTGCACATATCAATTAACTAAACAATACCGATATATATATCAATTTTCCTGTAATTAAACTAAATACCACATATGTACATAAATTGTGATTCAACCAACCGATCACTCTATCCACCATACACATATCAATCAACTATAATTCAAATTTCAATTCCGAAACATTGAGATCCAGGCTTACCTAACTTCGAGTTCCTGATCCATAGTAGGAAAAATCAGTTCTATACAATCCCATTCCGATAACTTCCCTAACCTGTGGATACAAATGACCCTATATTTCTTTATTTTCCTACAACAAATCCAACATCAGATCAAACCAAACCGTAGCGATAATCATATATATAAATATCACAATTTGAACTTACCTTGCATTACCTACCCATATTCAGATTTCACCAATTCCACTCCAACCACGACGACAAATCTATGATCAAAGTCTATTTCCATCCCCTGCATGCTAGGACACTGGAAGGAATCCAATATCGATGATCGATTCATTGACCTGATCTTCCGAACTTGCAGCTTGCCCTCAAGAAGAAAACCAACAATCGAAGCTACGACAGTGGCATTCCTCACTGTATCTAAAGCAATCGACCACTCACGCTTCGGAACACTGTGCTTCAGATCATAAATTACTGTGGAGATGGAGTCATCGACTCCCCCCCCTCGAAATCACAAGCTCGTGAAGCTGCGGCATCAACCCACGAGTGACGAAAGAGATTGACTTGAACTCGGAATCGAAGTGAGATGGGGTAGCGAAGATCAGGAGGAAGAAGGATCAGCGACGGTGATCACTCGGCGAGAAGGGACAGCGATGAGGAAGAGATCGGGAAATCGGAGATGGGAAAAAATCGGAGAAGAGAATCGCAGCTGAGAAATCGAGACCGGCGTTTAAAAAGGGCGGTGGAAATCGGTTCGTCTAACTTAAGTTTAGCTTAAATCAAACCTAGGATTAATAGAGACTTAGAATTAGATCATTAAACCTTTGATAATCCACTTATTAATCAAATAATCAAAAGAAACTTATTTAAGCATTTTTCTGATATCTTACATTCTCCCCCACTAATAAAAATTTGGTCCCCAAATTTTCTACTCAAGTACGATGAGTAAGCAATACCATACTTGTAGGAACGTTCGTGACCGCTAAAGGGGGGGGTGAATAGCGATTCGTCGTCGATGGAAGTCGTTTCGTGCTTGCTACAAATTGATTAGTGCGCAGTGGAAATAAAACAATAACAAATGCATACAAGCACAATAGACAACACGATATAACGTGGTTCGGAACCAAATGGTTCATACTCCACAGATTGGGCTCGTAAGAGCCCTAGCGATGCAAATCACACACCACTATAATAATAACTCCTTCTCGGAACAATCTGGAGGTGGAAAAATCTCATACAAATGATTACACTAAGTAATACAATAAATGCAAGCAAATACAAGTATAAAATACAATACAAGTAAAGAAAAATGCTTTACAAGAGAACTTGAGTGCTTGCTTTTGGTTGCTTGAAGAATAGCCTTGAAGGTCTGGATTGCAGTAACAAATCCCCTCTAAATCGCCTCAAGAAACCATGCCAAAAATCCTCCCCATGAGCTGCTTTTATAACTTGCATTCGAGTTGATTTTTCGCGTATCAGTCAACTGATCAGGACCATCAGTCGACTGATCGAGACCATCAGTTGACTGCCCCTGTAGCCATTGTCTCACAACGACATGAACCACGTCGGATAAGTCCAACGGATAGACCATCAGTCGACTGATGGCTCAATTAGTCGAGTGCTCGTGTCGATCACTCGACTGAAGAGCATTCTGTGCTCGACATCCGATGAGCGCGATCGATCTTCGATCGGGCCGATCGCCAGCCATCGATCGCCAATGTTGGCAATCGATTGCTAGGCCATCTTTCCACAGTCAAATCCTAATTGACTCACATCGGTTGACTGACTATAGTCCCAGTCGACTGATACACCTCAAACATGAGATTTTAACCCAAGTATAGTGCCCATATACTTGCTAGACCACCCATAGCCTAGACCTAAGTCTTCTAGCCACCTCCATCTGCCTCACGCCTATCGGATCCCTCCAAGTCATCCATAACTTGTTCATCCATACGCTAGCCTTCAGGTGTTTCTATCAGCTATTGTCATGCTAATGTGGTCTACACCGCCAAGGCACATTGGACTTACGCTGCCAAGACTCCGCTTGAACTTTATGCTGCCAACCATTGGATTTATGCTGTCAAGATTCTACCCTTGGACTTTACGCCGCCAATATTCCCCTTGGACTTCTCAATTGCCAAGTACCCATGACTTGGACTTTTCCCTTGCAAAGTACCCATGACTTGGACTTTACCATTGCCAAGACCCATGCTTGGACTTTCCTTGCCAACCCATGTTGGACTTTCCATGCCAAATACACAAAACTTGGACTTCTCCCATGACAATGGTCAAACCATCGTCAAACATTAAATACGACCTGGGTCGATTGCACTAACAATCTCTCCAACACATATCATACATCAATGTCAGATATCAATGTCAAACATCAAAACACTACTCGAGTCAAACTCGAGTCTGGTCAATTGTGATCTGGGCCGATTGCACCAACAATCTCCCATTTTTGATGTTTGACAAAAACACCCTTGAGTTAGGCCCCTAATGTTGGTGCAATCGGCCCAGGTCACGATTGACCAGGACTCGAGTTTGACTCGAGTGATGTTTTGATGTTCGACAAAAACATATGACAATGTAATTATCATGGGAAAGTCCAAGTCTTGGGTATTTGACATGGAAAGTCCAAGTGGGACACTTGACATTTGGTAAAGTCCAAGCATGGGTCTTGACAATGGAAAGTCCAACATGGGTTGGCAAGGGAAAGTCCAAGCATGGGTCTTGGCATGGAAAGTCCAAGCATGGGTCTTGGCATAAAAAGTCCAACATGGGTTGGCAAGGGAAAGTCCAAGCTTGAGTCTTGGCATTTGAGAAGTCCAAGGGTTTGATATTGGCGGCGTAAAGTCCAAGCGGGAGTCTTGGCAGCATAAGTCCAATGGTTGGCAGCGTAAAGTCCAAGCGAAGTCTTGGCGGCGTAAGTCCAACGTGCCTTGGCGGTGTAGACACCGTTAGCATGACATAGCCGATGGAAGCACATGAAGGCTAGCGCGATGGATGAACAAGTCATGAATGACTTGGAGGGATCCGAGAGGCATGAGGCTGATGGAGGTGGCTAGAAGGCTTAGGTCTAGGCTAAGGATGGTCTAGCAAGTATGGGGGAACCATACTTGGGCTAAAACCTCATGTTTGAGGTGTGCCAGTCGACTGGTGCCATGTGGCAGTCGACTGGACCGAGTCAACTAGGGTTTGACTGCGGGAAGTGGCCTAGCAATGATCGCCGAGGTGGGCGGATCGCGATGGCTCGAGCAATCGGACCGGTGCTCGAATTCGCCACAGAGTATAGTCTCACTCGGACCGAGACCGGAATGAGTGAGGACACCATCAGTCGACTGATGGTAGATCCGTTGGACTTATCCAGCGTGGATCTAGCCGTTGTCTCATGACAACAGTGGCATCAGTCGACTGATGGTCCCGATCAGTCGACTGATCGTCTTTTTCTAGCACAGGTTGAAGCTTTATAAGGAGCTCGTGATGGAGGATTTTGGCATCGATTTCTTGGACGTCTTGAGGCAATTTGCTGTTGCAAATCAGGGTCTTCAACCACAGTTCAAGTGATCAACAAGCAAGCAATCCAAAGGCATTTGTAAAGTTGTTTTCTTTACTAGTTTTGCATTGTATTATTGTATTTGCTTGTATTCCTTTCGTTTATTGTTATAAACATTTGTACGAGGTTTCTCCGCCTCCGGATTGTTCTGAGAAGGAGTGTTTATTATAGTGGTGTGTGATTGGCATCGCTAGGGTTCGTACAAACCCGATCCGTGGAGTAGGAACCGTTCGGTTCCGAACCACATTAAATATTTGTGTTATTGTGTTGTGATTGTGTTTCGTTATTGTTATTATATATATATTCCGCTGTGCTAACGAAACTTGTAGACACAATCTCGATTGAATTCCATCAACGAACAAACACGTGTTATTCACCCCCCCTCTAGCCATTACAAAGATCCTAACAAGTGGTATCAGAGCCAGGGGCTCTTCTACGGATTAACAACCCGGAGTCAAGACGCTAGAGGAACAAAATGGAATTCAAGGAGAGATTGAGTGACGACATCAACATTCCGCCTTCCTTCGACCACGAACATTTCGCGTATTGGAAAGGTAGAATGAAATATTTTCTAATGACGAATATAGAAAATTGGTTTACCGTGATTATAGGTTTTGATGCTCCGAGAGGAGAGAACGGAGAAATCCTCAAAATGAAGCGATGGACCGAGGAGCAACGCCAAAAATTCAAGACAACCGTTAAGGTAACAAAAATGTTGATTAATTTGATATCTAACGACATTTTGTCTAGATTAGGAAGCTATAAGGATGCCAAGGAGTTGTGGAACAAGTTGGTCAAATTCTACGACAATCCCGAATCGGTCCAAGAAGACTTGGAAGAGGAGGAGACCGAAGAGGAAGCTTCATCATCCTCACAAGAAAGTAAGGAATCAACATCCGGATCGGAGAAGGAAGTAGAAAAGGTGGAAGAAGCATCCACTTTTGTGATTGAGGGGGAGAGACCATCCACATCGGAGCTGGAACAAAATAAAGAAGAAGCCTCAACCTCCGGGAGGGATGAAGAACCCACTCCGATCACCATGGATCTAGGTAACTCAAGCATGTCGATTAATAATAAAATGAATATTATATGCTTTGAGTGTAGGGAGCAAGGACACTACAAGAGTAAGTGTCCTAAACGGGTTAAGAAGACTCCTCCGGCACCAAAGGTCAAGGATGTCGATCCCTCGACAATTAAAAGCAAGGAGCACGTTGTTTGCTTCAAATGTCGGCTACCGGGACACTACCGGAGTCAATGTCCTAGGGGGAGCAAAAAGACCAAAGAAGGAGCATCACAAGTAGGGGAAGCTTCTAAGGCTAACCCTAAAGTATATTTCAATAATGCACATTCTTTAGTTAATAGGCAAAAGCATGCTAAGGGTTTTAATTCTCTTGCTATTGCACATGAAAATCATGCTAGAAACAATAGATATATTTGTCTAGGTGCTAAAAATATCCACTTAGGAAAGAAGAAAAAATTTGGGACTAATGTCCCTAAAAATATTCTACCTAGGAAATCAATTGAGAAAATAGGGGATCATCTAGATTTTAATCCAAAATGGACTAGGCACCTGCCTAAAAAGGATAATGTCCAAGGACCAAATGAGAAATCAAAAATTGGGAAATTAGAGTTGGAAAATCAAGCCTTGAGGTCAAGGCTTGAAAAACTTGAGAAGACTCTTAAGAACATCCAAAATCAATTTCAAGGGTCCAAAAGTCAAAGTCAACACCTAGGACCTAAGAGTCAAAAGTCAACCAAGGGCAAGCAAGGTTTGGGTCACAAACCTAAGTCTAAGGTGGCTTACCATAGTGTTCCATTTGATTATGGAACACTAACTAGGTCTAGGAAGACCAAGGTCAATGGGGAAGTCATCCTTAGGGTTGACCAAAGGTTGTGCCTAGTGGCTAGGGTTTCGAAGAAACCTAGGGTGGCCACTAAGAAGGTTATTAGGGAGGCAATCCCTAAGGTTAACCTAGGCAAAACCAAAATAACCAAGGCTAATAAGCCTAGGAGGGTCATTAGGAAGGTATCTAGGGAGGTTATCCCTAAGGAATACCTAATTAACCCTAGGAGCTCAAATAGGTTTTGGGTTCCTAAAAGCGTAATTGATTCACGCTAGATGGGGTTAGGGTGTGCCAACCTTGATTGGATGGGTAGTTAACTCAACCATGATAAAGGTGACACTTTAGGTTATTTTCAAGGTTAAGGTCACCTTGGAAATACATTTGAGTCTTAATCCTAAAAGATTTTAGGATGTGCCAATATTATTTGAGAAGTTTGATAAAATGATCAAATTGACACAATTTAGGTTTAGAGGTTGGTGTGCCATTTTGGGTTTTTGGCACATTTGGGAGAAAAGTAGAAATATGGCAAAATATGATGAATTATATCAAATGACAATTAGTATTAAGATTTAAGTATTATTATACCTATATATTTTATATGACATGCTTTGTTTGCCATATAACATGTCATGACATCATGCTTACTTTTATTCATTGTATATGTCATGTTCATGTTTTAGGATTAAGGTTTTAAATGTCATGTGTTTTTAGATTTTATCATATGCCATGACATCATGATCATTGGCCATGCTTAATTATTGCTATCTTTATGCCATGATCATTTCATGCATTAATTTGATTAAAATTGAACTAAGGACAATGTCATGACTTGAAGTTCCATTTATAAGGGAATCAAGTAGGGTTACCTAGGAAATGCATGAAACCCTAGATTAAATGAACCAAAACCCACATCTCACATCCAATCGACATGTATGTGTATTTATACACCCTAGATACATGTGAGATGCTAGGATATGAGTTAAGTTCAAGGTGCATAGTTTTTGCATCTAGTTGAACCCAAACTCATCTTAACTCAATAGGTGGATCATTAGGAAAGCTTATGTACAAGTCATGTACATAGAGCCCAAGGAACATGATCTAAAATAGGGTTTTGAAAATATTTTAAAATCATTTTGAAAAACCTTGGTGAAGTCTATCTTTTGATAGCAATCACCATTGATGAGATTGATACAAAGTAAGCTTAAACTTTAAAGTTGTTAGTCACTTTTGGATTTTGTATCAATTTTGCTATTTTATGGGTAAAATATTTTTCAAACATTTTTCACCCATTGTATTGGTCATAAGCATTATACGTATCAAATTTCGTGATTTTTCGATATACGTATAATTAGTTATGATTTTCTAAAACTCGTTTCTGATAACTAAAAATCGAGATTTGATGTCATCACGATCGCCTCGGGTGGCAATGATCGATGATGCGTCATCGATCGATTTCAATCACTCATCGATAGCGATTCAGATAACCAAGGTTGTTTAACCCGATTTCAGCTGCGGTTAAGGTCCCTAACCACTCCTAACCCTAGGATATGCTTTGGGAAGCATGATAAAGGGTGAAAATCCATTGGATATGGATTAGGAGAGGTGTTTAGGGTTTGTATCAATTTTAAGGTGTTGGAAAGTTCAATGTTGAATTTCTAACCTTAATTTTGATGGCTTAGAGTTCCTATTGGCTTAGGGACTTCCTAAGGATATTGTTGGTGCAATGGTCAAGGGGGAGCAAGCCTTTAGGGGGAGGTATCCATCTTGGGATGATGAATGTGTTTTTCTCCTTGAAGAGGAGAAGTTATTGGAAGAGTATCATCAATTTGGGAAAATTGATGGGTTTTTGATACCCAATTTGGAAATTAGGAGAGTGAATAGGATTGCCTCTCTTGAGTGATATGAGACTTATCACTAGGAAGATGGTAGGCATCCTAGAAATTTTTAGACCAAGGGGGAGATTGTAAGATCTCATTGGAACATGAGACATTGACCTCCTTGGAGAGAAGACTTTTTTTTTTTTATGTTAGTCAAAAAAGGGGGAGAATGTTTGGGGGAGAACATTTGGAGAATGTTTAAGATTATCAATTTGGGATAATTGGTAAGGGATTTGAGTTAGTGTTCTAACTCAATGTTTTGTTTGGTTTTTGTCAAACATCAAAAAGGGGGAGATTGTTGATGCAATCGGCCCAGGTCACGATTGACCAGGACTCGAGTTTGACTCGAGTGATGTTTTGATGTTCGACAAAAATATATGACAATGTAATTGTCATGGGAAAGTCCAAGTCTTGGGTACTTGGCATGGAAAGTCCAAGTGGGACACTTGGCATTTGGTAAAGTCCAAGCATGGGTCTTGGCAATTGAAAGTCCAACATGGGTTGGCAAGGGAAAGTCCAAGCATGGGTCTTGGCATGGAAAGTCCAAGCATGAGTCTTGGCATAAAAAGTCCAACATGGGTTGGCAAGGGAAAGTCCAAGCTTGAGTCTTGGAATTTGAGAAGTCCAAGGGTTTGATATTGGCGGCGTAAAGTCCAAGTGGGAGTCTTGGCAGCATAAGTCCAATGGTTGATGGCGTAAAGTCCAAGTGAAGTCTTGGCGGCGTAAGTCCAATGTGCCTTGGCGGTGTAGACACCGTTAGCATGACATAGCCGATGGAAGCACATGAAGGCTAGCGCGATGGATGAACAAGTCATGGATGACTTGGAGGGATCCGAGAGGCGTGAGGCTGATGGAGGTGGCTAGAAGGCTTAGGTCTAGGCTAAGGGTGGTCTAGCAAGTATGGGGGAACCATACTTGGGCTAAAACCTCATGTTTGAGGTGTGCCAGTCGACTGGACCGAGTCAACTAGGGTTTGACTGCGGGAAGTGGCCTAGCAGTCGACTGCCAGAGGTGGGCAGTCGACTGATGGCTCGAGCAGTCGACTGATTGCATGATCAGTCGACTGGTGCTCGGGAATTCGGCCACAGAGTATAGTCTCACTCGACCGCTGGGACCAGCAGTCGAGTGAGGACACCATCAGTCGACTGATGGGTTTGATCAGTCGACTGATGGTAGATCCGTTGGACTTATCCAGCGTGGATCTAGCCGTTGTCTCACGACAAATGACATCGCTGATCTGATGGTCCCGATCGATCGATCGATCGCCTTTTCTGAGTTGAAGCTTTATAAGGAGCTCGTGATGGAGGATTTTGGCATCGATTTCTTGGACGTCTTGAGGCGATTTGCTATTGCAAATCAGGGTCTTCAACCACGGTTCAAGTGATCAACAAGCAAGCAATCCAAAGGCATTTGTAAAGTTATTTTCTTTACTAGTTTTGCATTGTATTATTGTATTTGCTTGTATTCCTTTCGTTTATTGTTGTAAACGTTTGTACGAGGTTTCTCCGCCTCTGGATTGTTCCGAGAAGGAGTGTTTATTATAGTGGTGTGTGATTGGCATCGCTAGGGTTCGTACGAACCCGATCCGTGGAGTAGGAACCGTTCGGTTTCGAACCACATTAAATATTTGTGTTATTGTGTTGTGATTGTGTTTCGTTATTGTTATTATATATATATTCCGCTGTGCTAACGAAACTTGTAGACACAATCTCGATCGAATTCCATCAACGAACAAACACGTGCTATTCACCCCCCTCTAGCCATTACAAAGATCCTAACACCTAACTCAAATTCCCTTACCAATTATCCCAAATTGGTAATTTTAACATTCTTCCCCTTTTTGACATACATCAAAAAGGTTCTCCACAAGGAGGTCAATGTCTCATATCCCAATGAGATCTTACAATCTCCCCCTTGGTGCAAAAACACCTAAGATGCCTACAATCTTCCTAGTGATATGTCTCATATCACTCAAGAGAGATACTCCTATGAATTCTCCCAATTTCCAAATTGGGCATCTCAAATTCCCATTCTCCCCTTTTCAAGGAAGAATATACATCCATCATCCCATGATGGATACCTCCCCCTAAAGGCTTGCTCCCCCTTGATCATTGCACCAACAATGTTCTTGGGAAGTCCCTAAGCCTAGGAATACTAAACCATCAAAATTAATGTTAAAAGTTCAACATTGAACTTTCCCACACCTTAAAGTTGATACATCGCCCTAACAACTCTCTTAATCTATATTCAATGGATTTTCACCCTTTCCAATGCTTTCCAAAGCATATCCTAGGGTTAAGAGTGATTAGGGAACCCTAACATAGCTGAAATTGGGCTAAACAAATCTTGTTTACCCGAAATCAGCTTGACAGTCGACTCTATCAATCAATAGTCGACTGTCGTATTCATCAGTCAACTGCCAATAGGAGGCAGTCGATTGATAACTGAAAATTCCAATTTTCAGTTATCAGAAATGAATTTCAGAAATGCATAAGTAATTATACGTAACTCAAAAAATCATGAAATTTCATACGTATAATACTTATTACCAATACAATGGGTGAAAAATATTTGAAAAATAATTTACCTATAAAATAATGAAATTGGCACAAAGTTCAAAAGTGAAAAAAAACTTTAATGTTTTAACTCACTTTGTATCAACTTCATCAATGGTGATTGCTATCAAAAGATAGACTTCACCAAGATTTTTCAAAATAATTTTAAAATATTTTTTAAAACCTTATATTAAATCATATTCTTTGGGCTTACTGTACATGACTTGAACATAAGCTTTCCCAATGATCCATAAATAATATAAGATGAGTTTTAGTTCATCTAGATGCAAAAACTATACATCTTGAACTTAACTCATATCCAAACATCTCACATGTATCTAAAGTGTATCAATACACATACATGTCAATGTAATGTGAGATGTGGGTTTTGTTCATCCTAATCTAGGGTTTCATGCATTTTCTAGGGCAATGCTACTTGATTCCCTTATACATGAGACTTCAAGTCATGCCACTTGTCCTTAAATCAATTTCAATTAATGCATGAATGATCATGGCATAAATGATAGCATAAGTAAACATGACCAATGATCATGATGTCATGACATATGATTAAATTTAAATACACATGACATTAAACATTAACCTTAAGCATGATCATGACATTTAGATGATAAAAATAAAACATGATGTCATGACATGATATATGACAAATTAAGCATGACAAATAAAATATAAAGGTATGTAATACCTAAATTTTAATATTTGTTGTCATTTGTTATTATTAAACCCATTTTGCTATATTATCATTTATCTCCCAAGTGTGTCAAAAATTCAAAATAGCACACCTCAACCTCTAAACCTAAATTGTGCCAATTTGATTGATTTTTCATAATCCCAAAAATATATTGGCACATCCTAAACTCTTTTAGGATTTAATACTCAAACCTATTTCTAAGGTATCCATAACCTTGAAAATAACCTAAAGTGTCACCTTTACCATGATTAGGTTAACTACCCATCAATTTAAAGTTGGCACACCTAAATCCATCTAGCGTGAATCGATCACGCTCCTAGGAACCCAAAACCTATTGTAGCTCCTTGGGTTAACTAAGTATTCCTTAGGGATAACCTCCCTAGATACCCTCCTAATGACCCTCCTAGGCTTAGTAGCCTTGGTCATTTGGGTCTTACCTAGATTAACTCTAGGGGTAACTCCCCTTGTAACCTTCTTAGTGGCTTCCCTAGGTTTCCTTGAAACCCTAGCCACTAGGCACACATCTTGGTTACTCTTAAGGATGACTTCCTTAGTAACCTTGGTCTTCCTAGACCTAGGTTGTGTTCCATAATCGAATGGAACACTATGATAGACCTCCTTGGGCTTAGGTTTGCGACTCGAACCTTTCTTGCCCTTGGTTGACCCTTGTCTCCTAGGCCCTTGACTTTGACCATTTTCCCCCTTAAATTGATTTTGTATATTCCTAAGGGTCTTTTCCATTTTCTCAAGCCTTGACCTTAAGGCTTGGTTTTCTAGCTCTAATTGTCCAATTTTTGATTTTTCATCTATTCTTTGGACATTATTTTTCCTAGGCATATACCTAGTCTATTTGGGGTTAAAACCTAGATGCTCCTCAATTTTCCTAATACTTACCTTAGGTAAAATATTTTTAGGGACATTAGTCCCAAATTTCTCCTTATTCATAAGGTTGACACTCTTAGCACATAAACAATGAAACTTATTTCTAGCATGCTCTTTATGATAAATAGCAAGATTACTACTAACATGCTTTTGCCTATTAATTAAGGAAGGAGCAAATTTAGAAGTTACCTTAGGGTTTGCCTTAACTCCCCCTACATGTGTAGCTCTTTCCTTATCTTTGATTTCCTTCTTCCTAGGACATTGACTTCTATAGTGCCCCTTTTGAAGACACTTGAAGCAAATGATTATTTCTTGCTTTTATGTGTTGGGGTCCGACTTCCTTTGACTTCTCTTGACTCTTAGGCGCCGGTTGACTTTTCTTGACTTTTTTAGGACACTTACTCTTGTAGTGTCCTACTTCCCTACACTCAAAGTATATAATATGATTTTTATTACTAATCGAAATGCTTGAGTTACCTAGGTCAATGGTGGTGGTAAGGGCCTCTTGAGCTTGTTCATCACTTCTCCTGGAAGTAGATGACTCTCCTTGCTCTTGCCCTTGTTCCGGAGTAGACAGTCTCTCCTCCCCCTCAAACCTTGAAGTGGAGGGTTCTTCCATCTCTTCTTCCTTTTCCGATCCGGATGTTGATTCCTTATTAACCTCCGAATCCTTAAGCTCTTGGGATGAAGATGTGCTTACTTCTTCTTGAGCTTGAGAGGATAAGCACTCCTCTTCTTCCTCTTCTTCTTCTTCTTCTTGGACCGGTGATGGATTTTCGTGATATTTTACCAATTCGCTCCAAAGCTCCTTGACATCCTTATACTCACCTAAGCTACACAAGATGTCATTAGAAATCAAATCAATAACAAATTTGACTGCCTTCTTATTTTTATCAAACTCTTGGAGTTGCTTCTCGGTCCATCTTTTCATCTTGAGGAAGCCTCCCTTTGGTCCTCTTGGATAGTTAAATCCCTCCATCAAAATGGAACATTCTTCAAAATCTCTCATAATGATGAAGTCTTCAATTCTTCTCTTCCATGAATTGAAGCATTCTCGTCCATAAAGCGTATATGAGACCGGTGTGTTGATGTCCCATCCTAGTTGTTCTTCAAAATCCATCTCTTCACCCTCTAGCGGTGCTCTCTTGGTTGTTAATCCTTGAAGAGCGGCCTCGCTCTGATACCAATTGTAGGAATGTTCGTGACCGTTAGAGGGGTGAATAGTGATTTGTCGTCGATGGAAGTCGTTTCATGCAAGCTACAAATTGATTAGTGTACAACAAAAATAAAACAATAACAAATACACACAAGCACAATAGACAACACAATATAACGTGGTTCGGAATCGAATGGTTCATACTCCACGGATTGGGCTCGTAAGAGCCCTAGCGATGCAAATCACATACCACTATAACAATAACTCCTTCTCGGAATAATCCGGAGATGGAGAAACCTCGTACAAATGATTACACAAAAGTAATACAACAAATGTAAGCAAATACAAGTATGAAATACAATACAAGTAAAGAAAAATACTTTATAAGAGAATTTGAGCGCTTGCTTTTGGTTGCTTGAAGAATAGCCTTAAAGGTCTGGATTGCAGCAGCAAATCCCCTCCAAATCGCCTCAAGAAACCATGCTAAAAATCCTCCCACTGGCTGCTTTTATAACGCATTGGTGATTTTCGCCTAGCGATTATTGATCGGGACCATCGTCAGCTATCGTCCGTTATCTCACAATGGCATGAACCACATCGGATAAGTCAAACGGATAGACCATCAGTCGACTGATGGCTCAATCAGTCGAGTGCTCACGTCGATCACTCAACTGAAGAGCATTCTGTGCTCGACATCTCGCCGATCAGTCGACTGATCTCTAGATCAGTCGACTGCTCAGGCCATCATCCGACTTTCTCATGCCGCCAATACTACACTCTTGGACTTTCCCATTATCAAGCCTCAATGCTTCGACTTTCTTCGCCATGACTATACACTTGGACTTACATGACCAAAACTTCAAACTTAAACTTTCCTTGCCAAGATCATTCTTGGACTTTCCCTTATCAAGATCATTATTGGACTTTCCATGTCAAGACCATTCTTGGACTTTCCATGCCAAGTATCCAAACTTGAACTTCCCCTCGAGTCTCACTCGAGTATGGTCAACCTTGATCTGAGGTTTGATTGCTCCAATAATCTCTCTCAAATAATCTTCCCCATATGACTTTGAATATCTCAATCATCCACTAGTCATATGGTCAACATATGATCAAATCATATCCAACTGTATTGACAAATATCAAAACACTACTCGAGTCTCATTCGAGTCTGGTCAATATTGACCCGGGGCCTATTGCAACAACAAAAATATGATGAATTTTTTTTTTTCAAAATAATTAAAATGAGTGACGAAAATATTTCGTCGCAAAATTTATGATGAATTATATTTTCGTTGCAAATTTGACGATGAATTCTAATTTCGTCATAAAATTTACGATGAATTTCATCTTTCGTCACAAATTTTATGACGATTTTAGTGACAAAATTTGTGTTGTTATAAATTCTACGATAAATAAATAATTTGTTACTAATTTGACAATAAAATATATTTTGTTATAAATTTCGCTGCTGATTTACAATGATTTAATATTTCATCATAAAATTCATTCCAAATTAACAAAAAATATTTTTCATCGCAAAAATTCATCACTAAATCATTATATATATATTTCGTAATACTTAGAATGATCTTTGCTTTTTTTTTTACTGCTTTATTTGCATTTAATGTAGATTTAACTTTGTTTTGATTTTGTTTATATTTTCTTTGTATTCACAGAATTTATTTTTTTTCTTACTGCTTTATTTTTTTTAATTCAGTGATCTATTAATTTTTTATGGTTTCATATATTTTTTTACTACTAATGTAATTTATAAATTTTTTAAGTGTTTGTCAACGTTCCTTGAAATAATATTATAATATTGAAATTGGAACGATAAAATCCGCGACGGAAGCAGCGACGAAACCTATAGGTAGCATTTATTTTATTTTTAGTTTTTGTTCTTGTTTATGTTTGTGATTCGAAGTCGTCCGACGGCAGAGAATAAAAGGCAGAGGAAGCTAGGAGTTAGCTTCTCGCACGATCACAGTGCAAATTAAACCTGCAAGCACGTCCCGATCTCCATCGAATTCTTGGAAATAATTAATTGAAAATTGATAGCATGGAATTCCCACTATTTATGTTCAAAATTCAAAGGGAGGTGCTACCTCGTTGATCCTTCTGCATGCAGGTACTGCCGGAGATGATCGGTCAGGTAAGAACGATGGCTTCTCTGTTAACGCGGCAGCGCGGCCCAGCTTTGGCCGTCTTCCTCTTTCTCGTCCTCAGCACGGCCACCGTGTCCTCAGCCTTGAGCCTCCCCGATATACCTATACGTTTCCTCCCCGCCGACGGCTGGGGCAACGCTCACGCCACCTTCTACGGCGACGAGACGGCGTCCGAGACGATGGGTACGGTTGTGTCTCGGCGACACTTGCGTGTGGTTCTGCTGCGACTGAGCTCGTTTAAACTGCAGGCGGAGCTTGCGGATACGGCGACCTGTTCGCCACCGGGTACGGGACGGCCACCGCGGCGCTGAGCACGATGCTGTACTTGGGGGGATTCTCCTGCGGGAGGTGCTTCGAGGTCCGTTGCTCGGGGTCGGCGTACTGCAACCCCGGCTCCCCGAGCATCACCGTAACCGCCACCAACCTCTGCCCTCCCAACCTGGCCCTGCCCACCAACAACGGCGGTTGGTGCAACCCTCCCAGATTCCACTTCGACATGTCGAAGCCAGCCTTCATGAAGATCGCCTACTGGCGCGCCGGCATCGTCCCCGTCATGTACCGGAGGGTGGCGTGCTCGAGGAGAGGAGGGGTGCGGTTCTTGCTGCAGGGGAACGGCTACTGGCTGCTGGCTTTCGTGATGAACGTCGGAGGTTCGGGCGACGTCGGGAGCCTGTGGGTGAAGGGAAGCAAGACGGACTGGATCAAGATGAGCCACAGCTGGGGGGCATCCTTCCAGGCCTTCTCCCGTCTCGCCGGCCAGTCGCTGTCGTTCAAGGTCGTCTCCTACACCACCGGGCAGACCATCTTGGCCAACAACGTGGCTCCGACCAGTTGGTGGGCCGGCATGACGTACCAGGCGCAAGTCAACTTCACGTGATCTCCGGCGACGATCGGAAAAGTCGAATGGCGTCGTTCGCCAACCATTGGATTGCACTGGATCACTGCGTGCCATGTAAATTACTACGTACTGTTGCTGTGTTCTCTTTTAGTTTGTCTCCGTTTTGTAATCTTTTTCTTTCGAAAGAGATTTGATATGTTTATTTTGTAATCCATCACTAAAAACAATGTTATAAGAAACTTTTGTATATCGTAGTCTTCCATTCTACTCTGCTTCTATTATCGTCGAGCAAGTACGTACAATCTCTTAGTTATATTAATTAGAACTCTAGCTGACTATGCCTACATTAAGGTAGAAAAGATGTTTCATGATCTTTTCTACTCTCGTACTGTTATTTCATCTTTCATAAACACACGAGGAAATTCTCCTCGTTTTCAAAGTTTCTCAGATTTTCTCTTTGATCATTCCTCATAATTTGAAGAAATGACTCCGATGTAAAAGGAAATATTCTTAGCCAAATAGTCGAGTCAAGTCAATAGTCAAGTTGAATTGGACCTCCAAATTAGATCCGGTCAAAACCACACTAGTTAATTTGAGTCTATCAGAAGATCATAGTATTTTACTTCGACAATATCTCAGCTCAACAGTATCTCACCTCGATAGTACCTCAATGCGACAGTAGCTTACTTCAACAGTGGCAACTTACCTCAGTGGTACCTCAACGCAATAGTAGTTTAACTCAATAATATCTCAGTTCAGCCTAGAGATCCGAGCTAGGAAGGTTTCTTAATCTAAGCCGACGAGGAGATAGATATATCCCTTCAAGAGGCCACATCCTATTCTCTACTATGGGCCCACGATCTTCGCTAATGTACTACCTCTCCTTATTAATGAAGTCATATCTCTCTAGCTAGATTCTAGGTTCGTACGCTCACCTCTCCTTATTAATGATCTCATGCCTCACAAGATCCAAAGTTCGTACAATCACATCCCCTTATTAATGAAATCATATTCCCTAAGATTCCCTCCATATTGCTACCCCTACGTCAAGTTCTGTCTCTCATGATTCCCCTTGGGAATCCACACCATCAGGGCATCAGGGTTCCTTATATAAAGGTAATAGGGGATCGAAGAGGAAAAGAGATCTCTCTCCGGAGTTTTCCTGACCTCCCCAATTCCCTACTTTACGCTTGCCTTTTTTCATATTCTCCACATCCTGACTTGAGTGTCGAAGGGATCTTGCCAAAGATATCTTTGGCGTTCTCTCTCACTCATTTGCTAGTCTTCTCGAGTGGAGTCCTTTGTAGCTTTGGTGACAAATCGGGTCCAACCATCAAGAAGACGAACACCATCGACCACTAAGAAGACTGAAGTCGTCTTAGCCCAGTCGACCCCTTTTACTTCGGCCATGGGCATTTTGCCGAGTCATCCCATCTCTCAGTCTCAGCCCAGAACATAAGTATCATCGTATGTGGAAAGCTCTCTCAACTGAGACGAAGAGATAAGAGACCATTCAGAGAATCAAGATTCAACAAGAGGAAGGGAAGCTCTGATGAAGGAAAACATAATTGTGCTCGTTAATACTACAATGGAGGGATTCCTACGGAGGTACTTCTCATAGAATCCAACTCCAATTCCTATGCCTCCGACTTCGACTCTAACGCTCCCAATTCCAATAGGATCACCACCACTTGTTGCGCAACAAGAGGAGCAATCTTGAGAATCCGTATCCCAAAAGTCACAACTGAGATATCGTAAGAAAGGAAAGGCTCCAGTCAAGGTAGAGAAAGACAACTATGATGCACCTTTTCCTAAGACATCCTAGAAGAAAGGCTGCCAAATCGCTTCAAACCTTTGTAGATAATAGAGTATAATGGATCTATTGACCCAGAGGATCACCTCGGTCGATTCAGGAATGTCGCCCTACTGCACCACTATACCGAAGGGGTGAAGTGTTAAGTTTTTGTGACGACCTTATTCGAACCAGCCCAAAGATGGTTCGACCGATTGCCAACCGACTCTATTTGGTCTTTTAAAGACCTTAGCATAGTTTTCCTGTAGCAATTCACCAACAACAAAAGGTATCACTGAACTGCCCTTAACCCTTTTTCTATGAAGCAAAAGTCAGGAGCCCTTGAAGGATTACATCCAGCGCTTCAATCGGGTAGCAATGGGCATCCCTCTGCCAATACAGAGATGCTGGTCAATGCTCTCTCTCAATGATTGATCGAAGGTGATTTCTTTCAATCCGTGATTATGGATCCAAAAAAAGCCGACGAGAAAAATATGCAAGGGTGTACACCCTTCAAGAGGCACCCCCGAAAGAAGATGAGGAGGTGCAAATATGGCAAGACCAACCTGAGAAGATGGTCAGAGTAGATGCAGACCTTCCTCCCACATTGAAACAGGAAGTAATCAAGTGCCTCTCTTCTAATCATGATGTCTTCACCTCGCCTGGAGGAGAAAGCAGTGGGATCTCTCGGACAGTGATGGAGCACAAACTGAATCTTCTTCCAGGAGCTCAGTCGGTGAGGCAGAAAAGAGGCATTTCGGCCCTGAGAAAGATCAAGTTATCTGAGCTAATGTAAAGAAATTAATGCAGGCCGACCATATCAGAGAAGTTCAATTTCCATCATGGTTGGCTAATGTAGCTTTGGTGTCAAAGCTCGAGGGAAAATGGATGGTATGTATATACTTTAGAGATCTTAATAAAGCATGCCCTAAATATTGTTATCCGCTATCTTTAATAAATCGGCTAGTTGACTCGACTTTGGGATATGAGCTCATCTACATGCTAAACACCTATCAAGGGTATCATCAAATCCCCTTGGCAGAAGAAGATCAAGAGAAGGTTAACTTTGTTACTTTGGACAGTACCTTCTGTTATCGAGTCATGCCCTTCGGACTTAAGAATGTCGGAGCCACGTATTAGAGATTAATGAACCAAGTCTTCCGACATTAGATCGGGCAAAATATTGAAGTTTATGTGGATGACATACTCATTAAGTCCACCCGAGATAAGAATATTATAAAAGATATGACGGAAATCTTCGGGACATTGCGGAGGTATGGAATCAGACTCAACCCAAGCAAGTGTATATTTGTCGTTCGAGGTTGTCATTTCCTCAGCTATATTGTGACTGAGCGAGGAATTGAAATCAACCCCGAAAAAGTTCAAGCCCTACAGAATATGACTTCGCCTTGAAATCTAAAAGAAGTCTAGAGATTAGTAGGGAGAATCACACCTCTTTCGCGCTTTATCTCTAAGTTAGTTGGACGAAGTTTGCCTTTCTTTAAGGTGCTTTGAAGGTCGACTCAATTTTCATGCGATGAGAAGTGTGAACAAGCTTTCTTGGAGCTCAAGCAATACCTAGCAAAGATGTCTACCCTTTCTAAAACAATAGCTAGGGAAGACTATGGTTATACTTAACTATAGCCGAAGAGGCGATTGGAACCGTGCTGATTCGGCTGGAAGAAAGCAGACAATAGCCTGTGTACTTTGTTAATCACTCGCTTAAAGATGTAGAAAGTCGATACACCACACTCAAGAAGTTGGCTCTGGCACTTATCTTGACTGCTCGAAAGCTTTGTCCTTACTTTTTATCTCATCCCATATAGCCTTGACTAATAGTGGCCTCGAAAGAGTTTTAGTAAATCCAGAAGCTTCAGGCCTGTTGGTGCAATCGACCCAGGTCACGATTGACTGTACTCGAGTTTGACTCGAGCAGTATTTTGATGTTAGACAAAACATATGACATGTGATTGTCATGGTAAGTTCAAGTGTGTGGCCTTGGCAACACAAGTCCAAGTGTGTAGCTTTGGTGGTGAAAGTCCAACAAGGGTTGACATTGGCAATGGGAAGTCCAAGTGTGTAGTCTTGGCGGTGAAAGTCCAACATGGGTTGAGAAGGGGAAGTCCAACATGGAGTTGGCAAGGGAAGACCAAATGTGTAGCCTTGGCCACGTAAGTCCAAGTGTATAACCTTGTCGGTAAAAGTCTAAGCATGGGACTAGGTATTGGAAGTCCAACATGGAGTTGGCAAGGGACGATCAAGTGTGTAGCCTTGGTCACATAAGTCCAAGTGTGTAGCCTTGGCAGTGAAATTCCAAGTTATGGGTACTTGACATTTGAGAAGTCCAAGGGTTGGTATTGGCAGCGTAAGGTCAAGCGGCAGTCTTGGGAGTGTAAGTCCATATGTACCTTGGCAGTTTAGACACCGATAGTATGACAATAGACGATGGAAGCACCTAGAGTCTAGCGTATGAATGAACAAGTTATGAATGACTTGGAGGGATCTGCGTATGAATGAACAAGTCATGGAGGACTTGGAGGGATCTGATAGGTGCGATGCTAGCGGAGGTGGCTAGAAGGCTTAGGTCTAGGCTAAGGGTGGTCTAGCAAGTATGAGGGCATCATACTTGGGTTAAATCTCATGTTTAAGGTTTACTAGTCAACTAGGGTGATATACGATCGGTGGTGAGTCAAGCACATCGTGAGGCTTGCGGTCATTGCTAGTGTTAGTCGCGAGCACGCGAATGCTCGATGGTAGGTGATCGATCGGCTACGATGAGGTGTGATCGTGATGGTAATGAGCAGTCGACTATCAATGTATCCGTTGGCTGGAATGTCAACGTGGATTAAGTCGTTGTCTCACAACGACTACGGGAGTAGTCGACTGGGGCCTTATGGAAATCGATTGTTAAACACGGAATCAGCCTGAGACAAGCATAAAATGAGGAACTTGGGGAGGATTTCCACAGCGACTTTTGGGGAGATTTTGGAGGGAAATTGTTGTTGCATTCTAGACCTTCAAGAGTAAACCAAAGCAAGCAACAAGCAAGTGATCAAAGCAAAGTATTGTAAAGTTTTTCTTTACTTGTAATTTATATTGTCTTTATATTTTGGTTGTACTTTTATATTATAATTTGTAATTGCTTATACGAGGTTTCTCCACCTCCGACTTGTTGTTGAGAAGGAGTTTGAGTGGTGGTGTGTGCATCACTCGAGCTCGTTGAACTCACCCCGTGGAGTAGAAACCCTAAGGTTCCAAACCACGTATATCGTTGTGTTCTGGTGTGTGATTGTGTATTTCATTTTGCTTTATTATTATTTCCGTTGTGCACGCTTACAAGTATCATAGACAAGCTCGCAAGAACGAACAATTCCCATCATCAACGAATTGGCTATTCAACCCCCCTTCTAGCCGGGTCACGATCCTCCAACAAGTGGTATCAGAGTGAGGAGCCTATCAACGGACTCATCGCCGCGATAAGCAAACAAAATGGTCAGCATCAACATCCATCCACCGAAGTTCGAGGGAGAATTCTCATGATGGAAAAGAAGGATGGAGGTATACTTCGAAACTGATTTTGATACTATGTTAATCTTTGAAAATGAATTTGAAGTGCCTAGGGGTGAAGACAATAAGTTGTTAGTAAAATCAAGATGGACCGAGGAGCAACGACAACAATTCAAAACAAATGTTAAGGTAACGATTATGTTAGTAAAATTAATACCTAACAATATTTTATGCAAGCTAGGTGAATATCGGGATGCCAAGGACTTGTGAAATAAGTTGGTAAAATTCCACGAAAATTCTAAATCAGCTTAATTGGACAAGGAGACCAAAGAAGAGTGTTCATCTTCTCAAGCTCAAAGAGAAGCAAGCTCATCCTCACAAGAAAGTGAGGACTCAAAACTTGAGAGATGCTCAACATCCGAATCGGAGGAGAGGCAACCTTCTATTCCGAAGCAAGAACAAGAAGAAGCATCTACCTCCGGAAGAAGTGAAGAACCTTCCCATATTGCCTCCACCACCCTAGGTAACTCAAATGCAATTCATAAAAATAAGAATTACATAATTTGCTTTAAGTGTAGGGAAATCGGGCATTACGAGAGCAAATGCCCAAAATTAGCTAAGGAGAAAGTGTCGACGCCAAAAGTTCAACAAAAATCTAAGGATGCCAGAGTCCTCGCTAGGAAAAGCAAAGAGTACATTGTGTGTTTCAAGTGCAATCAACGGGGACACTACCGAAGCCAATGCCCTAGGGGGAGGAAGAAGGGGCAAGAAGGAGCTACACAAGTAGGGAGAGCTTCCAAAGCAACCCCTAAGGTATATTCTAATGCACCTTCTAGTTCTAAGGTTAAAAAGCATGCTAGAAATTATTTTAGTACTCTTGAGATTGTTAATAATCATGAAAAGCATGCTAGTAAAAATAAATACTATTGTTTAGGTGTCAAACATGTAGATTTATCTAAGGACAAACCTAGGAACAACAATTCTAGACTTATTTTACCTAGGGAGAGTATTAAGAGGATAGAAGAAAATTTAGGCATTAACCCTAAGAAGGATAGGTGTTGGTGCAATCAACCCAGGTCACAATTGACCAAACTCGAGTTTGACTCGAGTAGTGGTTTGATGTTAGTGTTTTGATGTTAGTGTTTTGATGTTTGACAATAAGTTGACCATTATTTGATAATGGATTGACTAGATGGTTGACTTAGAGTTGACCATGATGGAGAAGTCCAAGTGGGACACTTGACAATGGAAAGTCCAAGTCTTGTGTACTTGGCATGGAAAGTCCAAGTCTTGGGTACTTGGCATGGAAAGTCCAAGTCTTAGGTACTTGGCATGGAAAGTCCAAGCATTGATCTTGGCAAGGGAAAGTCCAAGCTTGAGTCTTGGCAATTGGAAAGTCCAACATGGGTTGACATGGAAAGTCCAAGCATGGGTCTTGGCAAGGGAAAGTCCAACATGGGTTGGCAAGGGAAGTCCAAGGGTTGATATTGGCGGCGTAAATTCCAAGCGAGAGTCTTGGCAGCATAAGTCTAATGGTTTGGCGGTGTAAAGTCCAAGAGGGAGTCTTGGCAGCACAAGTTCAATGTTTTGGCGGCGTAAAGTCCAAGCGGTAGTCTTGGCAGCATAAGCTCAAATGTGCCATGACAGTGTAGATCAGCTTAACATGACAATAATCGACGAAAGCACCTGAAGGCTAGCGTATGGATGAACAAGTCATAGATGACTTGGAGGGATCCGATAGGCGTGAGGCTGACGGAGGTGGCTAGAAGGCTTAGGTCTAGGCTAAGGGTGGTCTAGCAAGTATGAGGGCATCATACTTGGGGTTAAACCTCATGGTTGAGGTTATCAGTCGACTGAGGCTTTGGATCAGTCGATTGGTCAAGTGTTTTGACACTTGACAACTGAGTTAACTCTGAGCAGTCGATTGAGATTATGACCAGTCGACTATTGGGAGTCCACTGGTGTTCGACTACGATAAATAGCCTTGGCAGTCAACTGTCAGCATTGGGCAGTCGATTGATGGTTTGAGTAGTCAACTGCTGGTGCTCAGAATGCTCGGTAGTCGACTGATCAATCGGCTACGAGGTTGGTAGTCGACTAATGGTTAATGGCAGTCGATTGCCAGTGTAACCGTTGGCTTAAATGCCGGCGTGGATTAAGTCTATTGTGAGACAATAACACTATTGGCAGTTGACTGGGGTCTTATGGAAGTCGACTGTCATGTGCGAAATCAACCCGATGCAGGTTATAAAAGCAGCTCGAAAGGGAGGATTTAGCAGCGATTTTCTTGGGCGATTTGAAGGAGAATAGTTGGTGCTTTCCAGTCCTTCAAGGCGATCAAAAAGCAAGTATCCAAAAGAGTTTTTTGTAAAGTGTTCTTTACTTCTCTTGTTGTATTTACTTTGTATTTGCTTGTTGTTTCTTTGTATTACTGTTGTAATTGTTGTACGAGGTTTCTCCGCCGTCGACTTATTGTCGAGAAGGAGTATTATTGATTAGTGGTGGTGTTTGCATCGCTAAGGCTCATTCGAGCCCAATCCGTGGAGTAGGAACCCTAATGTTCTGAACCACATTATATTATCATGTTTTGATTATGTTTGTCGTGTTTTGTTATTGCTATTCTATATTCCGCTGCACTAATAACGATTGTAGATGAGCACGATTAAATTCCGTCAAGCAACAACGAACGCGCCATTCACCCTCCCTCTAGCGACGTCCAATTTCCAACAAGTGGTATCAGAGCCCGGTGGCTCTTTTACGGATTAACAACCGGGAGCAAAAGCGCTAGAGGAAATGGAGCTACCTAAGGACGAATTAGGGTACGCCATCGACATTCCTCCACCATACGATCAACAAGACTTTCCAACATGGAGGGTGAGAATGGAGTCATTCTTGATGATGGACATAGAAGATTGGTTCATCATCATGGAAGGTTTTGAACCCCCTAGGGATAAGAAAGGAGATGTCCTAAAATTGAAGAAGTGGACCCAAGAGCAACGTCAAAAATTCAAGACCGAAGTTAAGGTAACAAAACTTTTAGAAAATTTGATTCCTAATGAAATTTTGTGCAAGCTAGGGGACTACATGGATGCCAAAGAGCTATGGAGCAAGTTGGCAGGATTTCATGAGAACCCACAACTGGTCCAAGAAGATGAGGAAGAAGAGGAGTGCTCATCCTCCCAAACTCAAGAAGAAGAAGGCACATCATCTTCATCCCAAGAGCTTGAGGATTCGAAGGATGATAGGGAATCAACATCCGAATTGGAAGAGGTGGAAGAATTGGAGGAAGCCTCTACCTCTAGGATTGAGGGGGAGGAGAGACCATCCACTCTAGATCATCAAGAAGAAGCTTCTACCTCCAATCAAGAAGATGAAGAAACTCAAAATCCCACCACCGACCTAGGTAACTCAAGCAATTTAGTTAAAAATAAAGATCATACAATTTTCTTTGAATGTAGGGAAGTCGGGCATTACAAGAGTAAGTGTCTGAAAAGAGTCAAGAAGCCTCAACCAATGCCAAAGGTCAAGGATGTCGATGTCCCCACCAAGAAGAGCAAGGAGTACGTGGTGTGCTTCAAGTGCAACCAAAGAGGGCATTATAGGAGTCAATGCCCTAAGGGGAGGAAGAACATCAAAGAAGGAGCATCACATGTAGAGGGAGCCTCTAAGGCAAACCCTAAGATATATTTTAGTAATGCACCTTCTAATTTTAATGTTAAAAAGTATGTTTTTAATTCACTTGCTATTATTTATGAAAAGCATGCTAGAAATAATAGATTTTATTGCCTAGGTGTCAAATCATATAATTTTAGAACTAAGGAGAAATTTGAGACTAATATCCCTAAAACAATCCTACCTAAGGAAAGTATTAGGAAGGTAGAGGACCATTTAGGCATTAATCCCAAGGAGGGTAGGCATATGTCTAAAAGAAATAGTAATGCTCAAAGACTTAATCAAAATAAAAAAATTGGACAATTAGAATTAGAAAATCAAGTTTTGAGGTCAAAACATGAAAAATTGGAAAAGACCCTTAAGAAAATGCAAAATCAAATGCAAGGGTCAAATGGTCAAACTCTAGGATATAGGAGTCAAAACCTAGGGTGTAAGAGGCAAGAACTATTTAGGAGGCAAGGTTTGGGTCACAAGCCTATGTCCAAGAAGGTAATGCTTACTTATCACAATGTTCCATTTGATTATGGAACTCTACCTAGGTCTACGAACACCAAGGTTACTAGGGAAGTTATCCCTAAGAGTAACCAAGGTGTGTGCCTAGTGGCCAAGGTTTCCATAAAATCTAGGGAGGTCACTAAGAAGGTTACAAGGGGAGTCACCCCTAAAGTTAACCTAGGCAAAACCACAATGACCAAGGCTTCTAAGCCTAGAAGGGTCATTAGGAGGGTATCTAAGGAAGTCATCCCTAGTGAATACCTAGTTAACCCAAGGAGCTCAAATAGGTTTTAGGTTCTTAGGAGCGTGATCGATTCATGCTAAATGGGTTAGGGTATGTCAACCCTAAGTGGATGGGTAGTTAACCTAACTATGGTAGAGTTAACACTCTAGGACATTTTCAAGGTTTTGGGATACCTTGGAAATAAGTTTTGATCATAATCCTAAAGGTTTTTAGGATGTGCCAATATATTTTAAGAATTATAGAAAATTGATCAAATTGGCACAATCTAGGTTTAGAGGTCATAGTGTGTCATTTTGGATTTTTGACACACTTGAGGGATAAGTGGTAATATGACAAAAATGAATTTAATCCTAACAAATGGTAACTAATATTAAAATTTAGGTATTCTTATGCCTTATATTTTATTTGTCATGCCTTGATTGTCATATAACATGTCATGACATCATTATTATTTTTTAATCTTATAAAATGTTATGATCATACTTAGGTTTTATCTTTTATGTCATATATGTTGAGATTTAATCATATGCCATGACATCATGATTATTGGCATATATTTCTATTTATGCTATCATTTATGTCATAATCGTCATTCATGCATTTAGGATTTATGAAAATTGATTTAAGGACAATTGGCATGACTTGAAGTCCCATATATAAGAAAATCAAGTAGTGCTGCCTTAGAAAAATACATGAGACCTTAGTTTAGGATGGAAAAAATTCATATCTCACATCACATTGATATGTGTGTATTGATACACTCTAGACACATGTGAGATGCTAGGAAATGGATTAAGTTCAAGGTGCATAGTTCTTGCATTTAAATGAACTCAAACTCATTATATACCATGGATGAATCATGAGGAAAGCTTATGTACAAGTCATGTGCATTAAGCCCATAGACCATGGTTCAATATAAGGTTTTAAAATTATTTTAGAAAACCTTGGTGGAGTCTATCTTTTGATAGCAATCACCACTGATGAAGTTGATACGAAGTAGGGTCAAACATTGAAAATTTTCAATAGTTTTGAACTTTGTGTCAATCTCATTATTTTATGTGTATTTTATTTTTTCAATATTTTTCACCCATAATAATTATTATAAGTATTATACATATAAAATTTCATGATTTTTGGTATTATATATAATTACTTATGAATTTCTGAAAATTAATTTCTGAATATAGTTTCTGCATTTGTAGAAATCAGTCGACTGGCTTCAAGGGCAGTCGACTGCTGACTGTCAAAGTTTATTGCTAGGCTTGATTTTAGGTAAACAAGGCTTGTTTAGCCTAATTTCAACTGTGTTAGGCTACACTAACTGCTCATAACCCTAGGATATGCTTTGGAAAACATTATAAAGGATGAAAATCCATTGAATATCGATTAGGAGAGTTGTTTGGGTGTGTATCAAGTTTAAGGTGTGTGAAAGTTCAAGGTTGAACTTTTAACCTTAATTTTGATGGTTTAGTGTTCCTATATACTTAAAGACTCTCCAAGGATATTGTTGGTGCAATGGTCAAGGGGGAACAAGCCTTTAGGGGAAGGTTATCCATCATAGGATGATAGATGTATTCTTCCTCATTAGGGAGAGAATTTTGAGTTTTTAGAGAAGTGAGGATTGCCTCTCTTTAGTGATATGAGACTTATCACTAAGAAGAGTGAAGACATCCTAGATATTTTTAGACTAAGGGGAAGATTGTAAAATCTCATTGGGATATGAGACATTGACACCCTTGGGGGGAGCCTTTTTGATGTGTGTCAAAAAGGGGGAGAATTAAGATAATTTGAAATTTTTTAATTTGGACAATTGGGAGGAGTGGTTTGAGTTAGTGTTCTAACTCAAAGATGTTGGTTTTTGTCAAACATCAAAAAGGAAGAGATTGTTAGTGCAATCGGCCCAGGTCACCATTGACCAGACTCGAGTTTGACTCGAGTAGTGGTTTAATATTAGTGTTTTGATGTTTGACATTGATGTTTGACAATGAGTTGACCATTGTTTGACAATGGGTTGACTAGATAGTTGGGGTTGACCATGATGGAGAAGTCCAAGTGGTACACTTGGTAATGGAAGTTCCAAGTCTTGTGTACTTGGCATGGAAAGTCCAAGTCTTGGGTATTTGGCATGGAAAGTCCAAGCATGAGTCTTGGCAAGGGAAAGTCCAAGCTTGAGTCTTGACAATTGGAAAATCCAACATGGATTGACATGGAAAGTCCAAGCATGGGTCTTGGCAAGGGAAAGTCCAAACTTAAGTCTTGGGAAATGGAAAGTCCAACATGGGTTGGCAAGGAAAGTCCAAGGGTTGATATTGACGGCGTAAAGTCCAAGCAAGAGTCTTGGCAGCATAAGTCCAATGGTTTGGTGGCGTAAAGTCCAAGCAGTAGTCTTGGCAGCATAAGTCCAATGGTTTGGCGGCGTAAAGTCTAAGCGGTAGTCTTGGAAGCATAAGCCTAAATGTGCCTTGACAATGTAGACCAGCTTAGCATGACAATAGTCAATGGAAGCACCTGAAGGTTAGCGTATGGATGAATAAGTCATGGATGACTTGGAGGGATCCGATAGGCGTGAGGCTGACGGAGGTAGCTAGAAGACTTAGGTCTAGGCTAAGGGTGGTCTAGCAAGTATGAGAGGATTATACTTGGGGTTAAACCTCATGGTTGAGGTTATCGATCGACTGGGATTTCCAGTTACGTATTGCTGTGTAGTGTTTTTGACACTTAGGCATTAACTCGAGCGATCCAGCGAGATTATGACGATGTGATGAGTCGGGTGTTAATTCTGCAAATAATACAGCGTGTATTGCCGATAGACGATGGGATGATGGTGCTCGAGCGGCTCATTATCGTGATCGATCGGTATGGGGATATTAGTCGACTCATGGTTAATGGCGATCGACTACCCGGTGTAACTTAGATTGCAGATATCGCGTGGATTAAGTCAGATTATAAGACAACATCACTTTGTTGATGGTACGCGGTAGCGAAATAAGCCTGATGCATGTTATAAAAATAGTTAGAAAGGGAGGATTTAGCAGCGATTTTTTTGGGCGATTTGAAGGGAAATAGTTGGTGCTTTCCAGTCCTTCAAGGCTAGTCCAAGGCGATCAATAAGCAAGCATCCAAAAGAGTTTTTTGTAAAGTGTTCTTTACTTCTCTTGTTGTATTTACTTTGTATTTGCTTGTTGTTTCTTTGTATTACTGTTGTAATCATTGTATGAGATTTCTCCGCCTCTAACTTGTTGTCGAGAAGGAGTATTATTTATTAGTGATGATGTTTGCATCGCTAGGGCTCATTTGAGCCCAATACGTGGAGTAGGAACCCTAAGGTTCCAAACCACATTATATTATCGTGTTTTGATTGTGTTTGTCGTATTTTGTTATTACTATTCAATATTCCGCTACGTTAATAATGATTGTAGACAAGCATAATTAAATTTCGTCAAGCAACGATGAGCGTGTCATTCACCCCCCTCTAGCGACGTCCAATTACCAACAGTAGGCACATGTCTAAGAAGAAGAGTCATTCCCAAAAGACCAATGAAAAATGAAAATTGTGAAAGTTAGAATTAGAAAATCGAGCCTTGAGATTAAGGCTTGAAAAATTAGATAAGACCCTAGCAAATATGACAAACTCACTTCAAGGGTCTAATGGTCAAAATCTAGGTTCTAGGGGGCAAGAACCATCAAGGGGGAAGAAATGTTTGAGTCACAAACCTAACCCCAAGAAGACCTACCACGATGTTCCATTCGATTATGGAACAATATCTAGGTCTAGGAAAACCAAGGTTAATAGGCAAGTCATCCCTAAGATTCACCAAGGTAGGTATCTAGTGGCTAAGGTTTCAAGGAAACCTAAGGAAGTCACTAAGAAGGTTACAAGGGGAGTTACCCCTAGAGTTAACCTAGGAAAGATCCAAATGACTAAGACTTCAAAGCCAAAAATTGTCATTAGGAAGGTATCTAGGGAAGTTATCCCTAGTGAATACCTAGTTAACCCAAGGAGCTCCAATAGGTATTGGGTTCCTAGGAGCATGATCGATTCACGCTAGATGGGTTAGGGTGTGTCAACCCTAAGTGGATGGGTAGTTAACTCCATGGAGTTGACACTTTAGGATGTGGATGTGGAGGTTTGAATAGACTTGGGTTAGGGTAGAGTCTGGATTAATTGGTATTTTATTAAATCTATTTTATTATATTTTTTTTGGACTCGGTGATCAATGTTTTGATGGACAATGACTGTGACAATTTGATTGATATGGTCATTGACCATTGATGGGTTGAAAGAAGGGAAATGACACGGGTTGGAAGTTGATATTGGGGGTCGCATGGCTTGGATCTTGGCATGGAAAGTCCATGGTTGGATTGGGGAGGCAGTCTCGGAGTCTGAGTCAATGGCATAAAGTCCGAGTCTTAGCGGTCTAATGTGTAAGTAACATGTCATGGATTAAGCTTGTCCAAGAAATGTATGGCTGATTTGAGCTTGAAATAGCTGACGAAGGATGAAAAAGTGGATGATGGGAGGATGTGGGATTTCTTGCGGCGTTTGATTTATTGGGTACCAAATCAGGGTCTTTCTCGGTTCAAGCGATCAACAAGCAGCATCATCGGTAAATTTTTCATAGTGTTTTTTACATTTGTAATTGCATATTGAATCCTTGGGGGTTTCTGTCGACGTTGTCGAGAAGGGGGATTAGTGGTAGTATTTGCATCGCTGGATCGTTGGCCCAAGTCAAAACGAGGTCGAACCGTTATATCATTAATGATTGCGTTTTGATTGTATATTTTGGTTTCTTGCGATTATAGCAAAAGCGATCTCCATCAAAACATGGAAAGTTCAATATCAAGCATCACAAGTGGTATCGAGGCAAATTTCATTTGTAAACTAATCGTCGAGTTTGTAAGGGGGAAGAGGTTAGGATCCTTCTCGGGAGAAATTTTGGGAGTAATTATCCTTGAGGTTCTCCTATATCACAACACATTCATTTGTATTTCTATATGTTTTGTGCAAAATTATCATATAGAAGTATTCAATATCGACACTATCTCGAAATCACTCACATAGCCTCTCCACTTACTGTCGAGAGCAAGTAGTAGTTCATCCAAAACTACATCAGAGAAACCTCGGATTATCCCCTTATATCATCCTATAATCACAATACATTCTTCCATTTGTATAGTGTACTCGATATATTTATCACTCTAAACATCCCTTAATTCTTAATTGTTTCCTCTCCCCTAGAGATACCCAAAGTCGATGCCAAAACCCTTCATCAAAAAAAGCGAGAATGTTCTCAAATAAGAACTTACAGTATCTCTCAATATAATAACCTTGAGGGTAAACTGTAATACAACAATATTATCTTCTATAGGCATCCTCGCATCTCCTTTCTCCAAAGAAAGATCATCTATCGCGATGCCGATCCACATTTCTCTACGAATGACCAGATTTTCCGATAAATCATCTCATCCATAATCTCGAGCTTCAGAGAATACAGAATAGATACCGAAACCATTATACTCTCTCCTCTGTCTAAAAATCACATCCGAGGTAACTATTATTTATCGCATGAGTCTTCCGATGTCTTCTCAATCATCATAATCTCGCAAGGGTAGTAGAACTCCAACCACGCCGGTAGTAGGTTCTTTCGATGAGATAACAATCTTCGTCGATCTTCGAGGCGATGCATCTTCCTCCTAGAATATCATCGATAGTCTTTGAGTCTTCAAAGTACCTCTCCTTGTCTTGGTTGCTCACAATAGCAGATGGGCGATCAACGGATAATAATCGTGCGATGTCTTCGTGATGCCGCGCACAATCCTTCAAGTCTTTTACGATTTTTCTTTGTCCACGAGAACATCCTGATGATCTGCGGTTGGTCTTCTATAATCGGAAAATAGCTCAAAGTCTATGACTCCAATCTTGCTCCTTTTATCCAACAGTCGGAGACTTTTGACTATATTAAGTTGACCTGCAATATCTGTTTATCGGTCTCCAACTCTTAAACCCTTGTACGGAGTCATTTCTAAACTCCTGTCTCAATCCAACGTCTTCCGATAGGATCTGGTAGAAGATCCCGGCATCCTAATCCAACTAACTCTGGGTGGCTTAAATCATCCATTCATCTTCTTGAGCTATTAGGTGGTCATAACCTCTACAAGTCTCACGACTTTGCACAGTACACTATTACTAACCGATCATCCTTTCTTGAAGCTCAAGAATTCCTTACAATGTGTCACTAAAAGTGACACGGGGAAATACTCTCTTTCAACATCACTAAACCATGATCAAGTGATATATTATTTCCCGAAGATTATTTTCTGCATTTATCAGCAAATACCGGCTTGATCCCGATAATGGTATGCAAACAACTCTTCTTTCTTGGTATAACATGAGTTAAGTACTCAAAAGTACTCTCAAAGTTATACAACTCAGTACGAACAACTCAGGGATAAAATGTAGAAGATTTGAGGCCGCTAGAGGGGGGGGTGAATAGCGTCGTGTGATGGTACGATGATGGAATTCGTTCACGGTCGTCTCTACAAAACTCGTTATGTGCAGCGGAATAATAATAGTGATAACGAAAAGCAAGACAAACACGCAAATACAATTGTTTAACGTGGTTCGGAACCTCAAGGTTCCTACTCCACGGATCGAGCTCTACGAGCTCTAGTGATGCACACGCAACCACTAATAAACACTCCTTCTCGGAACAATTCGGAGGCTGAGAAACCTCGTACACTATGATTACAACAATAATCAAAATGCTACAAGCAAATACAATGAAATACAAAGCAATACAAGTAAAAAAAACACTTTACAAATGCTCTTGAATGCTTGATCGCTTGGTTGCTTGATATCAACTTGGAGACCCTGATTTGCAGCAGCAAATCGCCCCAAAAGCCCTCAAGAAACCATGCCATTTTCCTCCATCACGAGCTCCTTATAAAGCTTCAACCTGTGCTGGAAAAAGTCGATCAGTCAACTGATCGGGACCATCAGTCGACTGATGCCACTGTTGTCGTGAGACAACGGCTAGATCCACATTGGATAAGTCCAACGGATCCAACATCAGTCGACTGATGATACCCATCAGTCGACTGATGGAGCCTTACTCGACCAATCGAGTCTCGACTTCATTCTGTGCCCGATTTCATGAGCACCTCGGATCGATCACAAGATCGCGATCGTCCACCTAAGGCGCTGATCACAGAGCAATTCTCATGACGAAACCCTAGTTGACTCGATCCGAAATCGCCACATGGCACCAGACCATGATGTTTTAGCCCAAGTATGGTTCCCCCATACTTTCTAGACCACCCTTAGCCTAGACCTAAGCCTTCTAGCCACCTCCATCAACCTCACGGCTCTCAGATCCCTCCAAGTCATCCATGACTTGTTCATCCATCGCGCTAGCCTTCAGGTGCTTCCATCGGCTATGTCATGCTAATGGTGTCTACACCGCCAAGGCACATTGGACTTACGCTGCCAAGACTCCACTTGGACTTTACGCCGCCAACCATTGGACTTTACGCAACCAATATCAAACCCCTTGGACTTCTCAAATGCCAATACTCAAGCTTGGACTTTCCCTTGCCAACCCATGTTGGACTTTCCATGCCAAGACCCATGCTTGGACTTCCCTTATGCCAAGTACTCAAGACTTGGACTTTCCCAAATGCCAAGTGTCCCACTTGGACTTTCCATGCCAAGTACCCATGACTTGGACTTTACCTTGCCAAGACCCATGCTTGGACTTTCCCATAATTACATGGTCAACCCTAATCAACCATCAAAGTCTCCCTCGAGTCAAACTCGAGTCTGGTTAATTATAACCTAGATTGATTGTATAAACAATCTCCCCAACACATTAACCGACATCAATGTCAAACATCAAAACATCACTCGAGTCAAACTCGAGTCTAGTTAATTGTGACCTGGGCTGATTGCACCAATAATATCCCCCTTTTTGATGTTTGACAAAAACAAACCTTGAGTTAGACCCCTAACTCAAATTTCCTTACCAATTATCCCAAATTGGTAATCTCAAACATTCTCCCAAAACTTCTCCCCCTTTTTGACTAACATCAAAAAGGTTATCTCTCCAAGGAGGTCAATGTCTCATGTCCCAATGAGATCTTACAATCTCCCCCTTGGTCCAAAAATATCTAGGATGCCTACCATCTTCCTAGTGATAAGTCCCATATCACTCAAGAGAGGCAATCCTATCCACTCTCCAATTTCCAAATTGGATCTCTCAAAAACCCATCAATTTTCCCAATTGATGTCATTTTCTCATAACTTCTCCTCTTCAAGGAGAAAAACACATCCATCATCCCAAGATGGATAACTCCCCCTAAAGGCTTGCTCCCCCTTGATCATTGCACCAACAATGTCTTTGGGAAGTCTCTAAGCCAATAGGAGCTCTAAACCATCAAAGATAAGGTTAGAAATTCAACATTGAACTTTCCAACACCTTAAATTCGATACAATATCCTAACACCTCTCCTAATCCATATCCAACGGATTTTCACCCTTTATAATGCTTCCCAAAGCATATCCTAGGGTTAGGAGTGATTAGGAACCTTAATCGTAGCTGAACACGGGCTAAACAAACCAAGTTTTCCCGAAATCAACATTGGCAGTCGACTCCGTCTACAATGATCACATCATTATCACCGATCGCCACCAAGGCGATCGAAAACCAAATTCTCGAATTTCAGTTATCAGAGTTGAATTTCAAAAAATCATAAGTAATTCTACGTATATCGAAAAATCACGAAATTTGATACGTATATTACTTATAGTCAATACAATGGGTGAAAAATATTTGAAAATTATTTTACCCATAAAATACTGAAATTGATACAAAATTCAAAAGTGAAGAAAACTTCTAAGTTTTGGCTCACTATGTATCACTCTCATCAATGGTGATTGCTATCAAAAGATAGACTTCACCAAGGTTTTTCAAAATCATTTTAAAATATTTTCAAAACCTTATTTTGGATCATATTCCTTGGGCTCTATGCACATGGCTTGCACATAAGCTTTCCCAATGATCCACCAATGATTTTAGATGAGTTTTAGTTCATCTAGATGCAAAAACTATGCACTTTGAACTTAACTCATATCCTAGCATCTCACATGTATCTTGTAAAATACGAAGAAAAAAAAAATTTAATTAACCCTTTAATTAATTGGATTTAATTAGTAGACTAATTGGGTTGATTAATTAAATTGGGCTCAATAAGTGGAATTGGGCTGGTATGAGGCTTGGGCTGGAATTGGGCCTGGGCTAGTATTGGGCTTGGGCTGAAATCGGGCTTGATTTGTCTTAGATTAAATGGCCCAACCAGCTGAGCTAAACCCAACTAGATTGGGTTTGGATTGGACTGGGTTAACCGGATCAATTGAAAGGCATTTAAAATGCCGGCCGAACGCTGATCAGCATTCCATCGCGATCCCGTTTCCATCTCCCCTTCGCCTCGTTCCGTCGCTCCGCGGAGTTGCGTCGCCGGATTCCAGAGCATTGGCGTCCGGTGAGAGCTGCTCGACAGCGCCGCCTAGTAGCTGATCTCCGATCGGAGGTCGATAGGTGCGTCGCCGTAAAGGGGTGTCGGCGTTTCCTTCGCTCGACGGGACGGCAGTGCGGGCGCCGCGACGGTGAGCTAGCCGAAAGGTAAGGATCGATCATCCCCTTCCCTTTCCGAGTCGAGATCTGGATTTTTGGGTTGTTTTTAGCTCAGATCGGGGTATTGGCAGTGATCGGAGCTGGTTGGTTCGGTGAGCAACCAAAGGGGGAAAAGCCTGTCGCTCGTCGCCGAGCTAGGATCGAGCTCGATCTTCGCGTAATCGTGGGATGAGTAAGGTGGATTTCCGGTGGAGTGCAGAGTTCGGGATTTGAATTGGGATTCCATCGGGAGCAGCCGGAAAAATCCGACAGAGGTCTAGAACTGGTAAGCTTTATTACCGTGTATTGTTCGATCTTGTTGGCTTGTTTATGGATGTTGATTTATGCTATGGATTTGGGAATCAGAACTATGGGGTTGGATGTAATTGTTTTGATACGGGTTGAATTCAGTATTAATGCTCAGGAAATACTAGTTGATAGGATGAGTTGTGTTCTGTTGATGATGGGTTTTAATCGGGATTTTCTTCGGGGAGCAGAGGTTGAACAGGGGTGCTGCTGGAGATGCTCTGTTTGGTGTCAAGGGTGAGGAGTCCCGGAAGAAATGCAAGCTCGGGAAAGTTGTTAATTAGGCTTTCCATTGGTTGATTTGTGTAGAAGATCGATTTGATTAGGTGTAGGTTCTGTGGATGGCTAGGTTAAGTTAAGGTTTGATTATGTTGTTGTTCGGGTATTAATTATTCTCGATTAATACTAGTGGATATTTAACATGTCTGAATCTGGGAGATTTTAAGATATTGGATGATATTGGTTATATATTGTTAGGAAGATGATGATTGGGTTAAACAAGGGAAAAAGAATACGAATATAAATGAGTTAGTATTTTATTCGTAAAAGTATCGGTGATTGTACTTAATCGTAAATTGTTACTATTGTGTAGGTTTGGGATACGAAGCAGGTTCGTGGTCGTGAAGATTATACGAGCTTCGTATCAGGTGGGTAATATCTACCTGGTCCGGTAGTTTTGATCAAATTCCTGTGCATGATATTGGATATATGTTTATACCTGTTTACCTTAGATCCACTCTTATTTAATCATATGCTTGTACTGCCTTGACCTTTGAGATATATAATCTGTTACTCATTGATTATCTAGCACGGATAGGAACTATAAATCCTATTATGTATTAGCTGATAGACGTTCAGTAAGTACATGTGGTTAGGGTTATCTTTGTGACCTCAGATTAGGTTACGGTGTTCCATCACTAGGGTTAGGTGATGGATTGGATTATGGAGTCGATCGTTATATCATATCCGTATTAGTGGTGCATTTATGATGGATCTCGTGGTTTGTGTATAGATAAGTGTATGGTTGTCAGTATGTGACCATGGACTAGAGGTCCTAGCGCGATGGTATATCCATTATGGATTGTGTGCCTGTGTATGGTTATATGGACGGTCGATTGTATATCGCTATTGACTAGAGGTCTTAGCGTGGTTGACTGTCAGATGAGTATGACTCTTTATGCGATAGAGAGAGTCTTGTGGATTGTAGTCCTTGCATAGTTGACTTTTAGTTGACCAGGACTCCCCGTGGGATAGGGAGTGTCGCGAGGATACATGTATGGAGCTATGCATCATTACATTTGCATGCATGCTGACGACTGGGTCTCCCTTATGGATGAGACGTGTCATCAGTCATCCTGCCTCCCCGGCCACTCGGGGTAGTGGTAGCAGGTTGAGGCGAGCATTGGATGTGCGCTCGGCCACTATGGATAGTGGTAGGCTGAGATGCACGCCCATGCGAGTGGTGTTAGCACTCGCCCACTATAGGCGGTGGTTGTGTGAGGTGCGATTGTCTGTGCGACATTTGTCTACTCATGGGTAGGGACGGGCTTGCGTGAGGGCCCCTAGGAGTAGTTAGCTTTTTACGCTTATACGCTACTCAGTCATACTACCCAATTCGGCCACTCGAGAGTGGTGGCAGCTGGAGTCGGGCTAGTTGTCATTTGTCGTGCCACCCTGGCCACTCTGGGGTCGTGGTTGGGCGGTCATGACGATGACCATGCATATGCATTTGATATATATGTATGCATGTATTTGATATATATTTTACATATGCAGTGAGATCTTGCATTTGATTGAGCTATGATTGTTGCACATGCTTGTACATCATGATACATGCCATTTGCATTTTATTTACTGCTATGTGTTGAGCATGATACATGCGTTGATTCAGACTGTTATATGCATTTGATTAGCATCATGTCATTGTGTGGTACGGACCGGATTATTATACAGGTGATCATATACTGTTCATATGTTTGAGTATTGGTCAGGTATGGGATTGACCTGGTACGTTATATGGTTATGTTATTGTATATACCGTCAGATGATCTAGCATATGGTGTTGCACACCGTGTCGTTGGTATATTACTTTATGTTTGATTGATCGATTTAGTATATACATTGAGTATGACTTTTCTTTAGTTACTTGTTATTAGAGTTGGATATATGTATGTCTATTGGACTCATCTTTGTATACACTGTAGATCTTCACATGTATACTTGTAGATCTATCCTTATATGTTGTTCATGCACTTTCTATATATTACCTGAGTTTATACTCACCACCCGGGACCACAGGCTTCTGTTGCCAGATAACAGTAGAAGATTCCTTGAAGCGTTGACTCCACCGGTGATCCCATCTCACACCGGACGAATGGATATGTTTCCGTGTTGTTGTATCCTTACGGATTGTTGGTTTGGGTTTTTCCCTGTATTGTTTCCGTATTTGTGATATACGGACATATTGTATGTATTTGGTCTTTGATTCGATTTCTGTTATGATTCTTGTCGTGTCAAGTCACTCCGGAGTGCACAGTTAGTCTTTGTATCTTATTGATCTGTTTGTATTATTTCCGTTGTGTTTAGTATGTTTGATATGTTGATATCTGTGTATATCATATTGTTGTTGTGGGCCTACGGGCCTTGTATTAACCCGATATGTTGCCACGTATAGGGGAGATGCCGTTCGTTTGCTTTTCGGCACGGCATACTCTCGGGGCGTGACAATTTTATTGGTATCAGAGCCCCAAGTTGCAAAGTCCATTTTCAGATTTTATTTCATTCGGACATCGAGTTTTGCTTTACTCGGTTTTGGTTTGTGAGTTCTGGGATCTGGCTGTTGCGGACATCTCCGAGCTACAAGGATTAAGGTATGTTAACTGTTATTACATATCCTTCTGTTGGCTATGCATTTAGTTGCTTATAATAGTGCATGACTTGTAGTATGTTAATCAGTATTCGTAACCGTGGTTTGAGTTTGACCACGGGAACGATATGTTGAGGTTATTAGATATGTACCTGCTATCGAAAAGGTAATTACCTTTGAGAGCCAACTGATACCGAGTCGGAAAGCAGGAGTTAGGTAGTCACATCTCTTGTGAAGATCAAGGATTACAGTCTTAAGATTTTCACTAATTATGTTAGTCAGATCATTACCCATGGGGTAATGGACAAGCGAGTATACTATTGCTGATGCAGATAGTAGAGGATTATTTTGGTGATATTCATAGGGATTTTGATCCCTGAATTGGTCGTTCTAGGTTGTATAACGTTGGGAGTACTTTTGGAGTACTTGACTCGGGTTATACGAAGATAGTAGAGTTAGCTGAATACCATTATCCGAATTTAGCCGGTACTTGATGGAAGATATAGGAAATAACCTACGGGAAATAATGTATCACTTGGTCACAGTTCAGTGATGTTGTGAGATAGTATTTCCCCACGTCATTTTCTTTGACTCATTGTCAAGGAATTCTTGGGCTTTAGGTAGAGTGATCGTTTGATAATGGAAGTACCATGCAGGGTCGTTAGACTTGCAGAAGTTACGACTATTTAATATCCCAAGAATGTGATTGGGTTGGTTTTGGCCACCCACGGGTTTATCGGTTGACATCTTGATCATGATGTTTGGGTCTCCTATCGGATCCTACCGGAAGTGCATAGATCGAGTCATGTGTATAGAAATGACTCCGTAGCAAGTGTTTTAAGAGTTGGAGATTTGATAAGCATATATTGCAAGTCAAATTATTGGAATCAGAAGTATCCGTATGTTGGATAAAAAGGAGTGAGATTAAAGTCGTGAGTCACGGGCGACTATTGGAGAGTTTTTCGATCATAGAAGAGCGATTGTAGATTGTCAACAGCTTCTCATGTTTATCAGTGAACTCAGAGGAAAGACTCCGAAGGGAGATTATAGGTGTGCAGTGCGGGTTACGACGAGACATAGGGCCAGATTATCCGATGGACCATTGTATCTGTTTCTACTATAAGCAGCCGGTATCTACGAGGAGAGTATGTACTTTGAAGACTCAGTTGAAGACTATGGATGATGCTTTCGAGCGGACGATCCACAACCTCGAAAGCTGAGATCATTACAGAAGATTGGGTTATCACATCAGCAGCGGTCTATTACATCAGATTTAGTTGGAGTTCTTTGATACTTTCATCCGGAAGAAGTAAGTTACTCGATATCGGTACCAAGACATCTCGAAGATTCGGACATCTGTGACGACAAGCTGTTACCTTCCTGCATTTACGACAATCAAGTACCTTCCCAGGCGTGGTTATGATTTGTTCAGAGGAGAGAGAGTATACGACAATGGTCGTGTCTATTCTGCATTCTTCAAATGCAGCTATACCTTTCACAGAGATGGAGCGTGCTATGATGTTGATAGATTCTTGATATTTTACTAGGATGTGTATCTTTTGCACAAGTACAGGTTATCATCTCCCGCGATTGTTTGATTTGTACCTCCATTTTCAGCAGTTGATTTCAGTTCATCCATGATAGTCTTTTGCATCTACATGAGCTCAGCCCTCCAGAACAGATGTTGGACAAGTTTACATGATTACTCGAGAAGAAGTATAGAAGACCGAAGGATCGGTCCTTCGGGGTATTACTTTAGGTTATACTATTTGCAGATATATCGAGAGATACTGGTAGTTTACAGGTATCTTTGTCTAGAACATTATTGGATAGGGTTCGAAGGGTTCCTATCAACTGGTGGTTGGTGATTTTCTCTACCGTTTGGTGAGATGTTGATCAACAACCAAGAAGGCAAGGGATACCCTTAGCCTTTGTTAGACATACCTCCACTATAGACATATCCTTACGGATAGTTGGATTGTTGGAGCATTGGTATACTAGGACTCTCAGATGTACGTATAATTCGAGAGTATTCGGATATAGTTTTGGATAAACTCTCGAGCTTGCCATTGCATGGGCAAGTAGAGTAAGCGATTGAGGTGATTTCGGGAATAGTCCTAATATTGGGGACCTTACACCGGGAGATGATTTTATTGGTATTAGTGTTGCTAAACATCATGGGAGATTTATCTTTCCTAGTGTTTCTTCTTGAGAAGACTCGTAACTCTTGTTAAAAGAGAGACAGACCTTTGAGGTTATGCATCGATTATCGATGATTTGAACGCAATAGTTGAGAATGAATATCATTCGTGGTGGATAGAGGATCTATTTAGATCAGCTAAATGACACCTGTGTATACCCTAGAGTTGATCTACGACTGGAGGGTTGATATTGTAGTGACTTAGTGTCATACAATTATCATTGTCGGTGTGATGATTGAGCTATCTATAGCTTAGAGTAAAAGGATGCAGGTGTGTAGAAGACGACATTTCATACTTGTTATGAATTTTAGGAGATGTTGATAATATTGTTAGACTTATCGACGATTTGGTCGTTCATGGATTTGAGGAATCAAGTACTCTTGGAGTATTTGAGATCGATTGTCCTCATATATGTGGAGGATATATTTATGGATATATTCCCAATCTTGAGGGAAGTTGTGGTTTCCCTAGATTGATTTGGTATTTACTATAGATGAGGATAGGATGTTTTAGCGATACTATACCGTCGACTTGTTGGACCAAGAAGGTGATGGAAATCGCCTGGTCGGAAGATTGGAAAGCTAGTTTTCAGGGCCTAGACGGTGACTGACTTTTATGTCAGTGTTAGTTAATCCGTTCGATATGGATGGAAGGGTATTGTACGTAGATGCATCCTTACAGGGATTAGGAGCGATCCCGATGCAGTTGAATGGGACGTATATTATGTGTGTGCTAGTTGAGAAACTAGCGAGATTAGTTATTACTGTCTTCCAGTCACTTATAGTGCTGTGTGACAGAGTGAATTTTGGACATTAGATTAATTTCTCTTGTGAGAATAAATCTCCGTCTCTGGGAAGGATAGTGGTTCCCAGAGTTGCATTCGCTTTAGGAAGAGTTGTTTTAGGAGACTCTTCATTAGAGAATGATGATTTATTCGGAGTGTATCCGAAAATAGTGAGTATTGAGACGTTCATGTTAGTGGAACGATATATGGGACACGGTTGATTGCGTAGTTGATGTTGGGTATGCCAACAAGCAAAAGTTGGAATATTAGTGACCTGTAGGGTTACGCACCGTGATGAAGTGAGAGCCTAGTATGTTAGACTGTGTTGGGAGATTATCTAGCATTTGGAAAGGACTTGATAGGATTTGGGTAGTTGATGATCGATTAGCTAGGTCCGCTCATTTTCTTCCGAGCCGTAAGATGGATTTCGTTGGATCGTTTGATGAAATTATATCGTAACCTTGAGTATCATTTCTGATAGTGATTCATGGTTCACCTTACGATTCTGACAAAGTCTCCCATCAGTTATGGGTATAGAGCTCCACTATGGTACAGTTATTTACCTTTTAATAGGTCGATTGAGTGTATATAAGAGCTGGAATATAATATTCGAGCTCAGCATACCACTTAGTCACTTGAGGTGTGACTTCGCTCCGGATACTTGAGATGGTTATTGTAACATTTCGTACTTGTACATGAGTCAAAAATTTGGGGACCAAATTTTTATAAGTGGGGGAGAATGTAAAATACGAAAAAAAAAATTTAATTAACCCTTTAATTAATTGGATTTAATTAGTAGACTAATTGAGTTGATTAATTAAATTGGGCTCAATAAGTGGAATTGGGCTGGTATGGGGCTTGACCGAATTGGGTCCGCTAGTATTGGGCTTCAATAAATCGGGCTTGATTTGTCTTAGATTAAATGGCCCAACCAGCTGAGCTAAACCCAACTAGATTGGGTTTAGATTGGACTGGGTTAACCGGATCAATTGAAAGGCATTTAAAATGTCGGCCGAACGCTGATCAGCATTCCATCGCGATCCCGTTTCCATCTCCCCTTCGCCTCGTTCTGTCGCTCCGCGGAGTCGCGTCGCCGAATTCCAGAGCATCGGCGTCCGGTGAGAGCCGCTCGACAGCGCCGCCTAGTAGCTGATCTCCGGTCGGAGGTCGATAGGTGCGTCGCCGTAAAGGGGTGTCGGTGTTTCCTTCGCTCAACGGGACGGCAGTGCGGGCGCCGCGACGGTGAGCTAGCTGAAAGGTAAGGATCGATCATCCCCTTCCCTTTCCGAGTGGAGATCTGGATTTTTGGGTTGTTTTTAGCTCAGATTGGGGTATTGGCAGTGATCGGAGCTGGTTGGTTCGGTGAGCAGCCAAAGGGGGAAAAGCCGGCTGTCGCCGGAGCTAGGGATCAGAGCTCCGATCTTCGCCGGTAATCAGGGGATGAGTAAGGTGGATTTTCGGTGGAGTGCAGAGTTCGGGATTTGAATTGGGATTCCATCGGGAGCAGCCGGAAAATCCGACAGAGGTCTAGAACTGGTAAGCTTTATTACCGTGTATTGTTCGATCTTGTTGGCTTGTTTATGGATGTTGATTTATGCTATGGATTTGGGAATCGGAACTGTGGGGTTGGATGTAATTGTTTTGATACGGGTTGAATTCGGTATTAATGCTCGGGAAATACTAGTTGATAGGATGAGTTGTGTTCTGTTGATGATGGGTTTTAATCGGGATTTTCTTCAGGGAGCAGAGGTTGAACAGGGGTGCTGCTGGAGATGCTCTGTTTGGTGTCAAGGGTGAGGAGCTGCTGTCGGAAGAAATGCAAGCTCGGGAAAGTTGTTAATTAGGCTTTCCATTGGTTGATTTGTGTAGAAGATCGATTTGATTAGGTGTAGGTTCTGTGGATGGCTAGGTTAAGTTAAGGTTTGATTGTGTTGTTGTTCGGGTATTAATTATGCTCGATTAATACTAGTGGATATTTGACATGTCTGAATCTGGGAGATTTTAAGATATTGGATGATATTGGTTATATATTGTTAGGAAGATGATGATTGGGTTAAACAAGGGAAAAAGAATACGAATATAAATGAGTTAGTATTTTATTCGTAAAAGTAACGGTGATTGTACTTAATCGTAAATTGTTACTATTGTGTAGGTTTGGGATACGAAGCAGGTTCGTGGTCGTGAAGATTATACGAGCTTCGTATCAGGTGGGTAATATCTACCTGGTCCGGTAGTTTTGATCAAATTCCTGTGCATGATATTGGATATATGTTTATACATGTTTACCTTAGATCCACTCTTATTTAATCATATGCTTGTACTGCCTTGACCTTTGAGATATATAATCTGTTACTCATTGATTATCTAGAACGGATAGGAACTATAAACCCTATTATGTATTAGCTGATAGACGTTCAGTAAGTACATGTGGTTAGGGTTATCTTTGTGACCTCAGATTAGGTTACGGTGTTCCATCACTAGGGTTAGGTGATGGATTGGATTATGGAGTCGATCATTATATCATATCCGTATTAGTGGTGCATTTATGATGGATCTCGTGGTTTGTGTATAGATAAGTGTATGGTTATCAGTATGTGACCATGGACTAGAGGTCCTAGCGCGATGGTATATCCATTATGGATTGTGTGCCTGTGTATGGTTATATGGACGGTCGATTGTATATCGCTATTGACTAGAGGTCTTAGCGTGGTTGACTGTCAGATGAGTATGACTCTTTATGCGATAGAGAGAGTCTTGTGGATTGTAGTCCTTGCATAGTTGACTTTTAGTTGACCAGGACTCCCCGTGGGATAGGGAGTGTCGCGAGGATACATGTATGGAGCTATGCATCATTACATTTGCATGCATGCTGACGACTGGGTCTCCCTTATGGATGAGACGTGTCATCAGTCATCCTGCCTCCCCGGCCACTCGGGGTAGTGGTAGCAGGGTTGAGGGCAGAGCATTGGATGTGCCGCGCTCGGCCACTATGGATGGTGGTAGCTGGAGATGCGCACACCGCGTGCAGTGGTGTTAGCACTCGCCCACTATAGGCGGTGGTTGTGTGAGGTGCACTTGTCTGTGTGCGACATTTGTCTACTCATAGGTAGACGGCGTGGCTTGGCGAGGCCCCTATGAGTAGTTAGCTTTTTACGCTTATACGCTACTCAGTCATACTACCCAACTCGGCCACTCGAGAGTGGTGGCAGCTGGAGTCGGGCTAGTTGTCATTTGTCGTGCCACCCTGGCCACTCTGGGGTCGTGGTTGGACGGGTCCGCAGACAGTGACCATGCATATGCATTGCTGATATATATGTATGCATGTATTTGATATATGTTTTACATATGCCTGTGAGATGCTGCATTTGATTGAGCTATGATTGTTGCACATGCTTGTACATCATGATACATGCCATTTGCATTTTATTTACTGCTATGTGTTGAGCATGATACATGCGTTGATTCAGACTGTTATATGCATTTGATTAGCATCATGTCATTGTGGTACGGACCGGGTTATTATACAGTGATCATATATCGCTCATATGTTTGAGTATTGGTCAGGTATGGGATTGACCTGGTACGTTATATGGTTATGTTATTGTATACACCGCCAGATGATCTAGCATATGGCGCTTCTGCACCGCCATGCTACGCTGGTATATTACTTCATGTTCATTGATCATTTAGTATATACATTGAGTATGACTTTCTTAGCCATCGGGTTATTAGAGTTGGATATGATCGTATGTCTATTGGACTCATGTCAGATACCTGTAGATCTTCACATGTATACTTGTAGATCTATCCTTATATGTTGTTCATGCACTTTCTATATATTACCCCTGAGTTTATACTCACCACCCCGGGACCCTGGGCTTCCTGTCGCCCAGATAACAGGTAGAAGATTCCTTGGACGTTCGGAGCTCCGTCAGCTGATCCCATCTCACACCGGACGAATGGATATGTTTCCGTGTTGTTGTATCCTTACGGATTGTTGGTTTGGGTTTTTCCCTGTATTGTTTCCGTATTTGTGATATACGGACATATTGTATGTATTTGGTCTTTGATTCGATTTCTGTTATGATTCTTGTCGTGTCAAGTCACTCCGGAGTGCACAGTTAGTCTTTGTATCTTATTGATCTGTTTGTATTATTTCCGCTGTGTTTAGTATGTTTGATATGTTGATATTTGTGTATATCATATTGTTGTTGTGGGCCTACGGGCCTTGTATTAACCCGATATGTTGCCACGTACAGGGGAGATGCCGTTCGTTTGCTTTTCGGCACGGCATACTCTCGGGGCGTGACAATTTTATCACTTGGTTACCAGGATTCATAAACTTTAGTACTTAGCCTGGAGGTCTAGAGTTCGAATCCTGGGGAAGGCAAAAACCCACTTCCAGGGGTGGGAAGTCCATGTGAGTAACGACGGGCCAATAGGGGCCAGGTCGTCGACCAATAGGGTTCACCGAATTCCGCCAATAGGGGCCCAGTCGTTACAATAAAAAGGTGCCTTTTTATTGTAACGGCAGCGACTTGATTCCTTATCGTCGACGACCGTCGCTCGTCGACTTATGTCGACGACACGGCCTCTATTGGCCGTCGTTACTCACATGGACTTCCCACCCTTTGGTTTGCTTTCGACTCATTCTCTAAGCTTAAAATTATGAATCTCGCAACCAAGTGATCCTTGATCACTTGGTTACCAGGATTCATAAACTTTAGTACTTAGCCTGGAGGTCTAGAGTTCGAATCCTGGGGAAGGCAAAAACCCACTTCCAGGGGTGGGAAGTCCATGTGAGTAACGACGGGCCAATAGGGGCCAGGTCGTCGACCAATAGGGGTCGACGGGCCAACAGGGGCGACGATCGTCGACCAATAGGGGTCGCCGAATTCCGCCAATAGGGGCCCGGTCGTTACATATCTAGAGTGTATAAATACACATACATGTCAATGTGATGTGAGATGTGAGTTTTGGTTCATTTAATCTAGGGTTTCATGCATTTTCTAAGGCAACCCTACTTGATTCCCTTATGAATGGGACTCCAAGTAATGCCAAAGTCCTTAAATCAATTTTTATTAAATTAAATGCATGAAATGATCATGGCATAATGATAGCAAAATAAAAACATGACCAATGATCATGATGTCATGACATATGATATAAAACTTAAACTCATGACATTCAATCCTAATTCCTAAACATAATCATGACATATAAATGATAAAAATAAACATGATGTCATGGCATGTTATATGGCAAACAAAATTTGGCAAATAAAATACATAGGTATAATGATACCTAAATTTTAATATTAGTTGTCATTTCATATAATTAAGTATATTTTGTCATATTATCACTAATCTTCCTAGTGTGCCAAAAACCCAAAATGACACAATATGACCTCTAAACCTAAAATGTGTCAATTTGATCATTTTATCAAACTTCTCAAATAATATTGGCACATCCTAAAATCTTTTAGGATTAAAGCTCAAATGTATTTCCAAGGTAACCATAACCTTGAAAACAACCTAAAGTGCCACCTTTACTATGGTTGAGTTAACTACCCATCCAATCAAGGTTGACACACCCTAACCCATTTAGCGTGAGTCAATCACGCTCTTAGGAACCCAAAACCTATTTGAGCTCCTAGGGTTAATTAGGTATTCCTTAGGGATAACCTCCCTAGATACCCTCCTAATGACCCTCCTAGGCTTGATAGCCTTGGTCATTTGGGTCTTACCTAGGTTGACTCTAGGGGTAACTCCCCTTGCAACCTTCTTAGTGGCCACCCTAGGTTTCCTAGAAACCCTAGCCACTAGGCACAACCTTTGGTCAACCTTAGGGATGACTTCCCTATTGACCTTGGTCTTCCTAAACCTAGTTTGTGTTCCATAATCAAATAGAACACTATGTAAGCCACCTTAGGCTTAGGTTTGTGACCCAATCCATTCTTGCCCTTAGTTGACTTTGAGGTTTTGACCCTTGACTTTGACCATTAGACCCTTGCATTTGTTTTTGCATAATCTTGAGGGTCTTTCCTAGTTTTTCAAGCCTTGACCTCAAGGCTTGGTTCTCTAATTCTAATTGCCCAATTTTAGAATTTTGATTTGGTCTTTGGGCATGGGACTTCCTAGGCATATGCCTAGTCCACTTGAGATTCAAACCTAGGTGCTCTTGTATTTTCTTGATAGATTCCCTAGGTAAGGTATTTTTAGGGACATTAGTCCCAAATTTCTCTTTATTTCCTAAGTGGACACTTTTAGCTCCTAAACACAAATATTTATTTTTAGCATGCTTTTCATGGTGAATTGCAAGAGAATTAAATTTCCGAGCATGCTTTTGACTTTTAACTAAAGAAAAAGCATTATTAAAATGATATACCTTAGGGTTTGTGTCACGCCCCGAAGGAGACCCCACCAGACAAAAATCCGGCAGCATCTCCCCTGTACGGGTGACAATCCCAATTTACATACAAAGGCCTACACGGCCACTATACATCGGTCAACACGACCGGAATCCAAACTCACACGCAGTTATATAATTTGGCCTCAGGCCATCATCCAAAATAAATGACAAACAGTCTAAAATAAATAGACTTACCCCTTCTGCCATCTGGGCAGGAATACTCAACAAAATCCAACCAAACCAAAATCCAAATAAGGTCCATAAGGACACCAAAACCAAATACAAAATCAATCTCCAAACCTATACATGTCCTCTAACCAAAATATCCAAATACCGTAAAAACAAATATCCAAATCAAAACTTTACGACGAGTGGGGGTCCGGCAACTGCACTCTCCTGATAGCTTCATCCTGAAATAGATATAAACCAACGGGGTGAGTTCAAAGAACTCTGCGGGTATAGTAGATATGCAAAATCAGGTATAGCTAACAATAAAAATATCATGCCAGTACAGTCTCACATAAATAGGGTATGCAAGCAAGAAATACAAAATGATCAGATTACCTGAATCTCCTACCCTGATATAGGAGCATGTGCCTGACTAGAAGTAATAAAGTCCTGATCATATATAAGCATGTATCCTGTATGCATGACAATCATATGCACATCCAAGGCATCAATAAAAATGCAGCAAACACAGTACAAATGCAATCTATGCAAAGTGCATGCCGTGCCAATGACATGGTCACCCCTGACGCCAGTCAGCCGCCTCACACGCAATGGTGAAGCCGAGTGGGTAGGGCTATGACAACTGTGCACTCTGCCATCACTGCTCCTGAGTGACCGAGTGGACAGGATGCTGTCGGAGTACACCTATCCTCCTGCCCCAAACATAGTGGGGGAGCTAAGCTCTCATCTCCTGTCATAGGCCGAGGAGGGATCCGCCCGCTACCACGCTGCCTCGCTACCCATGGCCCAATGGAGCCTGACAGAGCAACTGCACACACCCTCCTGATGTACCACTAACCCATGAGTGGCAGTGTGTGCAGGCCATGTAACTAGCTGCGGGCTCAACAATAATGGAACCCCGTCCAGCTAGCATGCAATCATGCGAAAATGGTGCATGATACTAAAGCATGTAAATCCTACTCATAATATCTATCCAAATGATATGTACAACCAATATATATACATATCCCCAATCCATGTACTATGATCCATATCAAACAGGTAAATATAATCATATCCTAACACATGCATGTATCTAGTAGGCACCAAAAATATATCAGGCATATAAACATGAAAATGTTATTGTAAGCTATCCTACTAGCATATCAATTTGACTTAATCTAAACGTTAAGTCAAAATACCCGCCTGAATATATATCCGCAAGAAGAACTGAATCGTCACGACTGGGGACCTGCCTCGTGACCGAAACCTGCATAAAGCAAGACCATAGTCAAGCACAAAAATACAATTTACCGACAAATCGAATAATTAATCGATTTCCTTCATAACCCAATTAACCCAAACCAATTTCCAATCCTTGTCCACAAATATCCATACAATTAATTTAGCCCAATTAATTCCAAATCTCATATCCTCCAAATATCATACAAATCAACCGATCAACACCCGAATCAACCCAAATCGACCAAAAATCCGGTCCACAACCCTTTACAACCTATGAACAACCCGAAACACCCTCTATACCCACCTCCTCCTTCACAACCGACCAACAACTCCAAAATCAGCCCATTTACCACCTACTGTTCCACGAAATTAGGGATCTAATGAACCCCAATTGGAACCCAATGTAACCCACAGCCATTCAACAGATTTTGTTTAATTAATCCTATAAATCAACGAGCTCAACCTAATTAACCTCTTAATTTATCCAACACATATTCTGATTGACTCACCGACGGATAAACCAAAATCAAGGTGCCGCTCATGAAAAGTCAGACGAGAGGAATAAAGAATCGGGGAGAACAACCGTCGCCGTCGTCTAGGGCGAGGAAAGAAGCCGACGAGGTGTGGCGGTGGAAGTCGCCGGGCCTTGGCGTCAGCGACACAGGGCAGGAAAAGCGGCGGTCGAGGCGGCGTCGGCGGCGAGCCGCGAGGATCTGTGGCCGGGGCTGTGGGTGGCGGCCGAGAGAAGAGGGCTCGGCTGATGGCTGCGGTGGTTCGGACGGCGAAGGGGATCACGCGCCGGGGCAGCGACGGCAGTTGTCGGCGAAACAGAGATCGTCAGCGGAGAAAACTGCCGAAGGAGAAAGGGAAAGAGGGGCGAAGCGCTCACGCGACTAGAACGCAGAGTCGCTGTAGGAAAGGAAAAAGGAGAAATAGAAAATAGAAATTAGGTTTTCGTTGTGTATTTAACCTCTTTAAATAGACCCCTCTAAAGCCTATTTATTTTATATTTTGAGTCCGTTTAATTCCAGAAAAATTCCTAAAAATCCCGAAAAATTTCCAGGATTATTTCCTCAATTATTTGGCCATTTAATTTACTATTTAAATTTTCCAGTATTTAACATTCTCCCCCACTAATAAAAATTTGGTCCCCAAATTTCCTACTCAAATGCATAACGAGTAAGAAATACCATAAGTACTGAAAATACACCTCACGTACCTTAAGTAAACAAGTGGGGGTATTGAGCTCTGATCTTTTCCTCGAGCTCCCAAGTAGCCTCCTCGTCGGTGTGGTGACTCCACCCGACCTTGACAAGTCGCACAACCTTGTTCCGCAACTGTCGTTCCTTGAAATCCAAAATCCGTACCGGAACCTCTGCGTAAGTAGCATCAGGTTGAATGGAACCTGATACATCTGATAGAATATGTGTAGAATCTGGCACATACTTCTCGATAGACACATGGAATACATCATGTATACTGCCAAAGATGGGGTAACGCTAGACGATAAGCAATCGCTCGATCCTCTCCAAAATCTCAAATGTAATCGATATATATCTAGGAGCAAGCTTACCACGGAGTCCAAACCTCTTCACCCCTTTCGTGGGTGAAACTCGCAAGAATACATGATCACCAACAGAGAACTCCAAAGGTCTCCGTCTACGATCTGCATAACTCTTCTGGCGATCCTGCGCCTCTGTCATCCTACGTCTGATAGTACGGACCAACTCTGCCTCATACTGAGCTCTCTGGGGTCCTAGCAACTGGGCCTCCCCAACCTCCTCCCAGAGGGTGGGTGTACGACACTGCCTACCATACAATGCCTCATACGGGGCCATTTGGATAGCCGAATGATAATCAAGTATGTGTAGGCGAATTCCACTAACGACAAATGATCCTCCCAGTTGCCTCCAAAATCTATAACACAGGACCTCAGCAAATCCTCTAGTGTCTGAATGGTCCGCTCAGACTGTCCATCTGTCTGCGGATGGAATGCAGTACTAAACCGAAGCTGTGTGCCTAAAGCCTGCTGCAGACTCTGCCAGAACCTAGAAGTGAACCGGGGATCTCTATCTGATATGATGCTCAACGGAACACCATGCAATCTGATGATCTCCCGACAATATAGCTCTGCCAATCGATCCAGCGAGTCGGTCTTCCGAATCGATAAGTCTTGGATTTGGTTAGTCGGTCTCACGACTACCCAAATCGCATCATGGCCTTGACGCGTGTCCTCGGCAAACCCATCACAAAATCCATAGTAATATGATCCCACTTCCACTCAGAATAGGAATCCTCAAGTAATCCACCGGTCTCACGGTGCTCACCTTGACTGGCTGACAAATCAGACATCTAGCTACAAAATCCGCGATGTCTTTCTTCATACCGTTCCACCAATACAACCGCTTTAAATCTCGATACATACGGGTTCCGCCTGGGTGGATCGCAAATCGAGAGCGATGTGCCTCCTGTAGTAACTCCTCCATAACCGGGTGAGGCTGAGGTACACATAATCTACCTCGGAAATATATAATACCCTCATCATCTAGGGTGAACTCAGTCTGCTGTCCCGAAGTGATCTGACTACCAATGAACTGTAAATGCTGATCACTGGCCTGAGCCTCCCGGACTCTCGTCCGGATAGACGACTGAGCAACCATGGTAACTAGAACGCCCTGCTCTGTCGGTCCCTGCTCCTCTAAGCTCAACTCAGAGAAACCCTGAATCAAATCCGTGACCAAAACTCGGAAGGAAGCTAAAGTCCCTCGGGACTTCCGGCTAAGTGCGTCAGCAACCACATTGGCTTTCCCTGGGTGGTAGCTGATGGTACAGTCATAATCCTTCAGGAACTCCATCCATCTTCTCTGTCGGAGATTGAGTTCCTTCTGTGTAAACAGATATTTGAGACTCTTATGATCAGTAAGAATCTCAAACGTAATACCATATAAATGATGCCTCCAAATCTTCAAGGCATAGATAATAGCGGCAAACTCTAAATCGTGAACTGGGTAGTTTTTCTCATGATCCTTCAACTGAGAAGCATAGGAGACTACCTGCCGTCTTGCGCATCAATATCTGCGCCTAAACCTCGAGAGAGACGATCTCAGTAAAGAACGAAACCATCGCCCCTCGATGGCAATACTGCACTGGTGCCGACACCAATCTCCTCTTCAACTCCTCAAAACTAGTCTCGCACGCCTCGTCACGTGAACTTCACGCCTTCTGGTAAGGCGTGTCAATGGCATAGAAATGCTCGAAACCTCAACGAACTGTCTGTAATATCCGCCAAGCCTAGAAATCGCGAACCTCTGAATCGATTTGCCCTAACCGGGTGACCTCGATCTTACGGGGTCAATCAAATACTCTACTCAAAACCACATGTCCCTGTAAAACCGATCGAGTGTAACCAAAACGCGCATTTATTGAACCGATATAGCCGCTTTTGCGAGCCTATCGAGAACAAGGCGAAGATCGCGCGTGTTCCTCCTGAACGAGAATAGACGAATGTCATCGATAAAAACAATGACGAACCGATCTAGAAAATCCATAAATTCGCGGTTCATCAAATCCATGAATACATGAGCATTGGTAAGCCCAAATGGCATTACCAAAAACTCATAATGTCCATATCCGTATAACGCATTTGTCTTGAATGTCGAATCTCTAACCCTTAATTGATGATATCAGGACCGCAGATCAATCTTAGAATAGTGATGTACCTGAGCTGATCAAACAAATCCTCAATATGTGACAGGAGATATTTATTCTTGATAGTGACGGCGTCAATTGCCTCGTAGTCGATGCACGCCTCATCGTCGCCGAACCGTCTTTCTTCTTCGAAGAAGGCAGGAGAACCCGGTGATGCACTAGAGGCGAATAAAACCTCTGTCCAAAAGTTCGGTGAACCTTTAACTCATCAACTCTCTCGGGGCCATACGATAAGGAGCTTTCGATGCCGGCGCCGTCCCAGGTATTAACTCAATCATGAACTCCACTTGCCTTCTGGGAGGCAGACCCGGTAACTCCTCTGGAAAGACATCTGGATACTCTCGGACAATAGGGATGTCCGCGATCTGAGAGTCACCACTGTCTTCTACATTGATCATAGATAATAGAAAACCACAGCAGCGCGCAATAAAAGCTTACGAGCTGAATCGCGAAATGGTCGCTATACCGTCGTCCGGATGCGGTAAAATCCCACGAGGTTGGTTGGTGCGAATGCGACCACCCTCGTCGACAATCCGTGGCATGATATCGCGGCCCAATCCATGCCAAGAATAATATCGAACTTCGACCATATCCGATGTACCAATAAATCTCGTAAGAATGATGTTACCAAAATCTAAAGGACAACCTCGGACCTCACGGGTAACATCCAATGTATTGCCGGATGGTAGGGAGCGACTAATCTCTGTGATCTACTAGCCGGGTAATCTACCAATCTCTCTCATAAAAGTCACGAGAAATAAGCGAATGCGAACTACCCGGTATCAACTAGCATAATAGCCTGAAAGTGCATAAAGTGAAACCTGCATGAAATCTGGATTCGTTGGCTCATTGCGCATCCTCTCGTAATCGCATGAATACGCCCGATCTCGGTGGCGGTGGATGTGGTATCACGCCAAAGGGGATGTGCACGAGCCCGTCGTACGGTGATGCGGTGATAGGAAGGCTGGTATAGCGGTGCGGTCTGTATGCGGTTGCGTGGTGATCTGAACTAGTGGCGAAGGCTGCCGTGTCTTGTATCGATGGTGATCTGCTGCGAATAGTCTTATACCCGGTGGGTGGGCCGCATCTGATGCTGCGGTCTGGCCCGAACCACTGTGACACCGTCACGGGCGGTGTACTCATCCATGAATACCATGGCGACTCTGAAGGGGCTGTCCTCTGCGGCGTTGCGAAGGTGCATTTGTTTGGCCCCTCTCGAGTCCCAGAGCGGTCCTCCACGAATAGAAACCGGAAGCCACATCTTTGAGCCTTCAACGAACAATCTCGGCTCATGTCGAGCGGCTTGCAATAATAACAAGTAGGTCCCAAGGTGCAGTGAGATGATATGCTCTTCGATCCACGAGTACAGTAGGTGTCGCCAAAGGGCGGTCTCCGGCTCTGCTGAAAAGACCGCGAGGGCCCAGCTGAAGATCGTCCTGATTTCTGAGGCCGGCTAGATGCCCCAGAATGACTCTGACCCGGTTGACTGCGGCCACTCTGCTGATGTCCAGTAGTCTGTGGCTGATGGGTCTGACCTGTAGATCTTTCAGTCTGTTTCCTCTTCCTGTCTGTATTAACCCTTTGTTGAGCCGACTCGATCAACAAAGCTCTATCCAACGCCTCTCGGTAGGAAGAACTACCAAATCCTGCCATCCTGACCTGTAAATGCCCATCCAGTCCCTGTACAAACTGCATCATCCGTGACCTATCCTCGGACTAACTGCATCTGGCAAAACCTCGCTAGATTAAATTACGTATTATACTCCATCACGGCGATTATTACATCTTAGACTCGGAAAATCCACGTCTCATCATCGATATGCCGCGGAAATACGACTCTCAAAGCCTCTCTAAATCTCGCCCAGGTAACCTGCTGCTCGCCAATAATCGAGCGCTGCATATCCCACCAGATCTCGGCCTCGCCTCGTAAATGGAAGGCCGCTAACTCTGCCTTCTCCCACTCGGAGCAGACCATATAGTAGAAGGTACGCTCCATCGTCTCGATCCAAGACTGAGCCACGATCGGATCAGTCTCTCCGCTGAATAAAGTGAACCGGCTCTTCATCGACTTAGCCAATCCACGGAATCCGAGCTCGTGCGCAGCTACATCGATAGGATAAGTAGGGCCGATCTTGAGTGGTCGGCCGGCTCGTGATGGGCTGTCGGTCTGTAGTAGAAGGTCCTCTTGGCGAAGTCGATGTGTAGCGATGGGATCTCCTGGTACATCGGATGCCCAGGGGAGGAGGATCCGCCGAGGGAGGATCCACAACTCCGTAGCACCACTGTGGAATCGACCACTGATCAATATGCTCATCCTCGGTAGATCTCTCGCAAGTCGGTCATCAAAGATCTCTGGGTCCTTCCGTGGGCGTGGTTGCCCCACACCTCGTCTCATATCTGTTAAATGAATACAGATATTACCATAAATAAAAACATATCAAATTTATCATCATACCTATTTCACCGTCAGGAGAGGTCCAGTAGCCGCCAAAACCCCATATTGATCTCGTCAAAAATCCTCGAATTTCCGAAACATAAAATCGTCGGAAATCCATACCAATCCACAATTTCCAAATTACCTCGCAAAACCTGCCAATACATGGCGAACTCCGAAAAATCCAAAAACCCCTAGGAACTCGAAAACCTAGGCGCTCTGATACCAAATAAATTGTCACGCCCCGAAGGAGACCCCACCAGACAAAAATCCGGCAGCATCTCCCCTGTACGGGTGACAATCCCAATTTACATACAAAGGCCTACACGGCCACTATACATCGGTCAACACGACCGGAATCCAAACTCACACGCAGTTATATAATTTGGCCTCAGGCCATCATCCAAAATAAATGACAAACAGTCTAAAATAAATAGACTTACTCCTTACGCCATCAGGCAGGAATACTCAACAAAATCCAACCAAACCAAAATCCAAATAAGGTCCATAAGGACACCAAAACCAAATACAAAATCAATCTCCAAACCTATACATGTCCTCTAACCAAAATATCCAAATACCGAAAAAAAAACAAATATCCAAATCAAAACTTTACGACGAGTGGGGGTCCGGCAACTGCACTCTCCTGATAGCTTCATCCTGAAATAGATATAAACCAACGGGGTGAGTTCAAAGAACTCTGCGGGTATAGTAGATATGCAAAATCAGGTATAGCTAACAATAAAAATAACATGCCAGTACAGTCTCACATAAATAGGGTATCTGAGCAAGAAATACAAAATGGACTTACAGATCTCCTACTGATATAGGAGCATGTGCACGACTAGAAGTAATAAAGTCTGATCATATATAAGCATGTATCACATGCATGCATGTGATCATATGCACATCCAAGGCATCAATAAAAATCACAGCAAACAGTACAAATGCAATCTATGCAAAGTGCATGCCGTGCGATGACATGGTCACCCACGGCCTTGATCAGTAGCCTCCGCAATGGTGAAGCCAGGTGGGTAGGGCTATGACAACTGTGCACTCTGCCATCACTTTGCTCTGGTGGTGAGTGGGCCGGGATCTTTGTCGAGTACTATCCTCCTGCCCCAAACATAGTGGGGGAGCTAAGCTCTCATCTCACAGTGTCATAGGCGGAGGAGGATCCACTGCCGCTACCCCAGCTGCCTCGTCGCTACCCATGAGCGGTCCAGCGGAGCCTGACAGAGCAACTGCACACACCCTCCTGATGTACCACTAACCCATGAGTGGCAGTGTGTGCAGGCCATGTAACTAGCTGCGGGCTCAACAATAATGGAACCCCGTCCAGCTAGCATGCAATCATGCGAAAATGGTGCATGATACTAAAGCATGTAAATCCTACTCATAATATCTATCCAAATGATATGTACAACCAATATATATACATATCCCCAATCCATGTACTATGATCCATATCAAACAGGTAAATATAATCATATCCTAACACATGCATGTATCTAGTAGGCACCAAAAATATATCAGGCATATAAACATGAAAATGTTGTAAGCTATCCTACTAGCATATCAATTTGACTTAATCTAAAGCGTTAAGTCAAAATACACTTTGAATATATATCCATGAAGAAGAGATAAATCACATTTGAGGACTGCCTCGTGGCCAAACTGCATAAAGCAAGACCATAGTCAAGCACAAAAATACAATTCTGACAAATCAATATCGAATAATTAATCGATTTCCTTCATAACCCAATTAACCCAAACCAATTTCCAATCCTTGTCCACAAATATCCATACAATTAATTTAGCCCAATTAATTCCAAATCTCATATCCTCCAAATATCATACAAATCAACCGATCAACACCCGAATCAACCAAATCGACCAAAAATCCGGTCCACAACCCTTTACAACCTATGAACAACCCGAAACACCCTCTATACCCACCTCCTCCTTCACAACCGACCAACAACTCCAAAATCAGCCCATTTACCACCTACTGTTCCACGAAATTAGGGATCTAATGAACCCTAATTGGAACCCAATGTAACCCACAGCCATTCAACAGATTTTGTTTAATTAATCCTATAAATCAACGAGCTCAACCTAATTAACCTCTTAATTTATCCAACACATATTTCTGATTGACTCACCGCGGATAAACCAAAATCAAGGTCTGCCGCCGCAGAAAAGTCAGACGAGAGGAATAAAGCAGGCGGCCGAGAACAACCGCCGTCGCTCGTCGTCTAGGCGAGGAAACGGCGACAGGGTGGCGGTGGAGGTCGTGGCCGAGCGCGATCGGCGACACGGGCCTTTAGGAAAAGCGGCGGTCGGCGGCGTCAGCGGCAGGAACCGGCGAGATCTGTGGCGAACGTGGTGGCGGCGAGAGAAGAGGGCTCGGTGATGGGCTGCGGTGGTTCGGACGGCGAGAGGATCAGGCGCAGCGGTTGTCCGAACAGATCGTCGCGAAAGCTGCCAAGGAGAAAGGGAAAGAGGGGGCGAGCGCTCACGCGAGGAAGAAAGGAAAAAGGAGAAATAGAAAATAGAAATTAGGTTTTCGTTGTGTATTTAACCTCTTTAAATAGACCCCTCTAAAGCCTATTTATTTTATCCCCGTAACAGTCTCGTACGGAGTCCGTTTAATTCCAGAAAAATTCCTAAAAATCCCGAAAAATTTCCAGGATTATTTCCTCAATTATTTGGCCATTTAATTTACTATTTAAATTTTCCAGTATTTAACATTTTGCCTTAGTAGCTCCCCCTACTTGTGTTGCTCTTTCTTGGGTCTTTTTGCTCCCCCTAGGACATTGATTCCTATAATGTACTTTTGAATTGCACTTGAAGTATATGATGTGCTCCTTGCCTTTAGGTGTTGGGAAACCGACATTCTTGACTTTTGGTGCCGGTGGAGCTTTCCTAATCTTCTTTGGACACTTGCTCTTATAGTTCTCAAATTCCCTACACTCAAAACACATAATATTATTTTTATTTTGAATTACGGTGTTTGAGTTACCTAGGGTGGTTGTGGTGATTGGAGTGGATTCTTCATTCCTCCCGGAGGTTGAAGTGACTTCTTGCTCTTGCTCCGGTGTTGAGGATGGTCTAATCTCCTCCAATTCTACTTCCTCTTCCTCCTTGGATGTTGATGGTCTCTCAACCTCCAAGTCCTCACTTCCTTGTGAGGATGATGGGCTTGTCTCTTCGGTCCCTTCCTCTTGAACCGGTGATGGACCTTCATGGAACTTGGCCAAATTGCTCCAAAGCTCTTTAACATCCATGCACTCACCTAGGTTACACAAGAAGTCATTAGGAATTAAATCGAAAATGAATTTGATTACCTTCTTGTTTTTCTCGAATCTTTGGAGTTGATCCTCACTCCATCTCTTCTTTTTGAGGAATCCACCTTTTGGTCCTCTTGGATACTCAAATCCTTCCATTAATAAGGACCATTCCTCTAAATCCCTCATCATAAAAAAATCTTCAATTCTTTTCTTTCAAGAATTGAAGCCTTCTCGTCCATATAATGAGTATGGGACCGGTGTGTTGATGTCCCAACCGAGTTGTTCTTCCAACTCCATCTTCACCCTCTAGCTTCTTTGTCTTAGCTCTCGGCGGTTAGTCCGTAGAAGAGCCCCGGGCTCTGATACAAATTGTAGGAGATTTGAGGCCGCTAGAGGGGGGGTGAATAACGTCGTGTGATGGTACGATGATGGAATTCGTTCGCGGTCGTCTCTACAAAACTCGTTATGCGCAGCGGAATAATAATAGTAATAACGAAAAGCAAGACAAACACGCAAACATAATTGTTTAACGTGATTCGGAACCTCAAGGTTCCTACTCCACGGATCGAGCTCTACGAGCTCTAGTGATGCACACGCAACCACTAATAAACACTCCTTCTCGAAACAATCCGGAGGCGGAGAAACCTCGTACACTATGATTACAACAATAATCAAAATGCTACAAGCAAATACAATGAAATACAAAGCAATACAAGTAAAGAAAATACTTTACAAATGCTCTTGAATGCTTGATCGCTTGGTTGCTTGATATCAACTTGGAGACCCTGATTTGCAGCAGCAAATCGCCTTAAAAGCCCTTAAGAAACCATGCCATTTTCCTCCATCACGAGCTCCTTATAAAGCTTCAACCTGTGCTGAAAAAAGTTGATCAGTCAACTGATCGGGACCATCAGTCGACTGATGCCACTGTTGTCGTGAGACAACGGCTAGCTCCACGTTGGATATGTCCAACAGATCCATCATCAGTCGACTGATGATACCCATCAATCGACTGATGGAGCCTTACTCGACCAGTCGAGTCTCGACTCCATTCTGTGCCCGATTTCACGAGCACCAGTCGACTGATCACAAGATCAGTCGACTGCCCACCTAAGGCAATTGACTGCTAGAGCAATTCTCGCAGTCAAACCCTGAATGACTTCGATCGATCGGTGTCACCATGGCACAACCATGAGGTTTTAGCCCAAGTATGGTTCCCCCATACTTGCTAGACCACCCTTAGCCTAGACCTAAGCCTTCTAGCCACCTCCATCAGCCTCACGGCTCTCGGATCCCTCCAAGTCATCTATGACTTGTTCATCCATCGCGCTAGCCTTCAGGTGCTTCCATTGGCTATGTCATGCTAACGGTGTCTACACCGCCAAGGCACATTGAACTTACGCTGCCAAGACTCCGCTTGGACTTTACGCCGCCAACCATTGGACTTATGCTGCCAAGACTCCCACTTGGACTTTACGCCGCCAATATCAAACCCCTTGGACTTCTTAAATGCCAAGACTCAAGCTTGGACTTTCCCTTGCCAACCCATGTTGGACTTTCCATGCCAAGACCCATGCTTAGACTTCCCTTGTGCCAAATACTCAAGACTTGGACTTTCCCAAATGCTAAGTGTCTCACTTGGACTTTCCATGCCAAGTACCCATGACTTGGACTTTCCATGCCAAGTACCCATGACTTGGACTTTACCTTGCCAAGACTCATGATTGGACTTTCCCATAATTACATGGTCAACCCTAGTCAACCATCAAAGTCTCCCTCGAGTCAAACTCGAGTCTGGTTAATTATAACCTAGATCGATTGTATAAACAATCTCCCCAACACATTAACCGACATCAATGTCAAACATCAATGTCAAACATACTATGTCAAACCACTTTGTCAAATATCAAAACATCACTCGAGTCAAACTCGAGTCTGGTCAATCGTGACCTAGGCCGATTGCACTAACATAAAATCCCTATGAAACACCGTAACCTAGCCTTCTGCTATCTGCATCAACAATAGTCTACTTGTCTTGTCCATTACCCAATAGGTAATGATCTGACTAGCATAATTAGTGAAAATCTCTAAGACTGTAGTATATGATTTCCACAAGAAATGTGACGACTTGACCCCTATTTTCTGACTCGGTATCAGTCGGCTCTCAAAGGTAAATCACCTTTTCGACATAGGTTCAAGACTCACAGACTTAACATGTCATTTTCGGGGTCAACTCATACCACGGTTACGAACAATAACCAACACACTACAGGTTATTACCTGTTATATACACTAAAAGCATAGCCAACAAAACCGGGAGTATAAACCCTATCGGCAACTCCGGTTGGTCGCCACGGTGGGCAACTTCTACTGCCAGTCTGCACAGGTATCATAACTCTAATAGTATACAATTGTTAATCAAGTCCAGATAAGTATCCAACTAAAAAATAAGTCATCAGGAATACTTACTTCGTGCTGCTTGGAGCTCAGGTCGCTGTCAATCTCATCTCAAAAATCAAAACTGAAACAAATCGACTCCCGAGAATCCAAGACTCGATACAAAACAACATTATATGGCATCGCATAACCTAGGGCTCTGATACCACTAAAGTTGTCACGCCCCGAGAGCATGCCGTGCCGAAAAGCAAACGAACGACATCTCCCTTGTACGTGGCAACATTTCGGGTTAATACAAGGCCCGTAGGCCACAACAACAACATATATATAAATAAACAATCCACAACAACATAACAAACTAACTACAACAAAGATACAACGGAAACATAAAACAACCACATCACAACTACATACAGTACATACTGGTATGACTAACACCAGAACATAAAGAAAACCTCGTCAAAACCCGCACCAACATGTGCGTACATCACATAACACATAATACCATGAAAAACTCAGAATACAAAACAAGACATACGGAAAATCCAAAAATCTAGACTCTCGGAGTTGAGATGAGACGATGCCAGCCAGCGGTGCTCCAAGTCCATCACGGCTACTGCTACAGGCGGAAAAACCGTGGTCCATGGTGGTGAGTAAAACTCAGCAGGTAATAGAAAAACATGTATATATCAGATATCACATGTAATTCAACAACATAATCTAGAGGTATAACAGGTATATCAGCATAGTATATAAATACAAGCATATACCATCTAACCAAATGAACAACGTAACATGCAAATATACCTAAAAGTCTGCTATGCTACTCTGATCCAACCTGAGCATATATCCAACATATATATAACAGGAAGAGTAATACCAACTCACAATCTACTCATGCTACAGGTCAAGGTATCTAATGGTCTGTCCAACACATATACAAGTATTCGGCACAACCGTATAACAAATGCAAGAAGCATGCATGAATATGATGTACAATCAAATGCAGCAAACATAGTACAATCAAATGCAACATCACAATAAGCATATATATATATATATATATATATACCACATCTATATATATATATTAATCACAACCATATATATATATATATATATATATATATATATATATATATATATATAGATATATATATATATAATATTATATATATATATATATATATATATATATATATATATATATATATATATATATATATATATGTATATATATATATATACATGCATATATGTATATATATATGGTAATATGCAAAGCGCCATCAGATACGATAATGCATGCATGGTCATGCTCTGCGCACTACTTGCTATGACCCCTCAGCAACACCAACCACCGCTCTAGAGTGGCCGAGTGGGCAGTATGATCAAGTAGCATATGAGCGTAAAAAGCTCGCTACACAACGGGGGTCCCTACTGCTGGCCACTTCGACTGACACTACTAATGAGTGGTCGAGTGCCACGCACCCAGGATAACTGCACGCAACTCCAACTACCACCGTCTATAGTGGTAGAGTGTGGCATAACAGATGCTCTGCCCTCACACCAGTTACTCCTTGGGGAGAAACCTGGGAGGCAAGATGACTGACGACTCTCTCAATCCCAAGGGAGACTAAGTCGTCAGAATGCATGCAAATGACATGAATGTGCTGTCACACGTACAAACATCTCCCACAGACTCTCTGTTCAACAAAGAGTCATACCCATCTAATCAAATCACTCTCTATCCTGTAGAGAGTCGTACTTAACTGATCGACGGACTCTCTATCCTGTAGAGAGTCGTACTTGACTGATCATAACTCTCTATCCAATAGAGAGTCGTACTCAACTGATCGACGCACTCTCTATCCTATAGAGAGTCATACTCGACTAATCATATCAATCTGGGACCACCGATCCGTAGGGACACACTAATCACCCTTCACCTAACCATTACACAACACATGGTTGATAATAAGTATGCAATATACGGGTATTGGAAATAAACCCTACATTTAGGGCATTACCTACCCACGAATGACCTTTTTGCCAATTTATAAATTGGGTCATCACTCGTACTCCAACATCTACACCCTACTAAACATCTAGGCCTATTTACATCACATCTATAACCCTAAATCATAATAAAGGGAATGTGATATCAACCTTGGAGTAAATATAGCCAACGACAAGTATCAAGCATAAGATAAATAAGAGCAGGGTCAAGATAATATGAACACCTAACATGCTCATATCTACGACTAAATCTGAATGCAATTACATCTACCTGACCAGGGTAGGAAATTACCGACCTGATTCGTAGACATCAATCGTCTTCACGTCCGTGAATATCTCGAACCAAAATCCTGCAAACAAAACATATATAAACAAATGCCAACATAATCAAACTGTAAGTATAGAAATCTAATCAAACCTAAATCTTTAGTTGATTCGCTATTATCTGCAAGGGTAGCTCCATACACTTCCATACTAATCCCTAATTACATCCTAACCCTTGATTAGTCAATTCAATCATGTAGTAGTGTAATCCTCTACACTTCATTTACTAATCATATTCAATCTATGATTATTTGACACATAATACTACTATAACATATCACATCGGATCAATAACCATATCCAAATTCAGGTCAACTTCTGACATCAACCTAAAATCAACCCCAGCTTCAATACAAGGCATAACAGAGCATCTATGCATGCTCCTCCAATACCTCATCCTCGCCTCAGTCGTCAATTCCACACACAACATCACAGCCAACCAACCTCCACTCCACAGCGGAGCAACATCCGACAACTCCATCGACAGAACCCTCCACAACTTCACAAATCACACAACTAACAAATCTAGCAATCATAGTAGAAAAGAACAATGTAAACCAACTTACCAGCCCTAGAAAAACTCCACCAGCATCCTCCCTCCCGATTCCTCAGTCCTCAGTTCACCGGCACAACCTCCCCTACATTTGCCCTGTTCACTGGAAAAGCCCCTGCCCCCAAACCAATTCACACTCAACCAAGGAAAATTACAACTGTCAAGATGGGAAGAGGAGCATATCTGACCTAATTCGGCAACCCTCGGCCAGAAAGGCAGCTCCCACACCGACGACCGTCTCCACCCGATTGTCCTAATCCCACGCAGAAGTCTAGCTCCGGCGGGGATCGTGGAGAATAACCTCCGTTTAGCACACGATGTCGACTCCGCTGATCTACCCTCCCTCCCGTCCACGCACACGCTCGCCGTCGGTGCACACCTCCAGTCGCATCGGGGTGGGTCTGTCACCACTGGCAGAGGAGAGGGAGAGTGCGGCGGCAGTGATGAGGCGACGACAGCAGCATGGCGACGACAACAATGAGCTTCTTAAGTAGGCGGTTCTCGGGCGGTGACAGTGAACGAAATGCGACGGAGGTGCTCGCGTGGCTTGCCACGGTGCCATGACTGGTCGACAAATCAAAGAGTCCGGCGGTGAGTAGGAAGGGCCATATTCGACGGCGACGAGTGGAGCAACGATGCTAGCTCGGCGGTGGCGATGAAAAGGGAGAAGGGCTCGCGCGTCAAAGGTGAAGAGGTGATCACTGCGTCGTGGAGAAGAAGAAGACGTGAATGAGGGAAACGGTCGGGAGAAAGAAAAAGCTGAAGGAAATATTAACGCTTGGCGTTATAATTGAGAAGCAGGTCGGGTAAAAAAATATCGGGTCGGGTTTAGGGAAAAACAATAGGGTCCGACACTGATCAATCCATTAAATCCATTGACCTTAGAGTTTTATAATTAAACTTAAGTCAATTAAACCCTATTAAGCCCCTCATAACCAGATGACCCAAACAAACTTTCCCGAAGCCTATTAAACCTTTCCTTGTAATAGCCATAGAAATTTCCATTTAAGTTCAGGAAAATTTCTAAAATTCTTGGAAAATTCCATAGGGTATTTTCCTAATTAACAAGCATTATTTTTATTATTAATATATTTTTTTCCCCGGTATCTTACACAGGTCACGATTGACCGGACTCGAGTTTGACTCGAGCGATGTTTTGATGTTCAACAAAAACATATGACAATGTGATTGTCATGGTAAAGTCCAAGTCATGGGTACTTGGTATGGAAAGTCCAAGTGGGACACTTGGCACTGAAAAAGTCTAAGTCTTGAGTACTTGGCATGTAAAGTCCAAGCATGGGTCTTAGCAAGGGAAAAGTGTTGGTGCAATCGGCCCAGGTCACGATTGACCAGACTCGAGTTTGACTCGAGTGATGTTTTGATGTTTGACATAGGATGTTTTACATAGTATGTTTGACAAAGTGAGTTGACATTGATGTTTGACATTAATGTCAGTTAATATGTTGGGGAGATTGTTGGAGCAATCGACCCGGGTCATGATTGATCTGACTCGAGGGAGACCATGTGGTTATTGGGAAAGTCCAAGTCTTGAGTACTTGGCATGGCAAGTCCAAGCATGGGTCTTGGCAAATGGAAAGTCCAACTTGGGTTGGCAAGGAAAAGTCCAAGCATGAGTCTTGGCATGGAAAGTCCAACATGGGTTGGCAAGGGAAAGTCCAAGCTTGAGTCTTGGCATTTGAGAAGTCCAAGAGGTTTGATATTGGCGGTGTAAAGTCCAAGCGGGAGTCTTGGCAGCAGAAGTCCAATGGTTGGCGGCGTAAGTCCAATGTGCCTTGGCGGTGTAGACATCGTTAGCATGACATAGCCGATAGAAGTACCTGAAGGCTAGCGTGATGGATGAACAAGTCATGGATGACTTGGAGGGATCCGAGAGGCGTGAGACTGATGGAGGTGGCTAGAAGGCTTAGGTCTAGGCTAAGGGTGGTCTAGCAAGTATGGGGGAACCATACTTGGGTTTAAACCTCATGTTTGAGGTTGGCAGTCGACTGGCATTATGGCCGGTTCGACTGTCATGAGTCGACTAGAGTTCGACTGTCGGTTTAGAGCTAAAATTGCTGCGGCGATCATTGCCAAGGATGATGATGCTAGTTTAATCATGACCGCAGAATGCTCGTGGCCGTAGGCGGCGATCGACTACGCGGTGTAGTTGATTGCCAATGTTTGGAGTTTTTCCAACATGGATCGACCCGTTGTCTCACGACAACAGTAGCATCAGTCGACTGATCGGCGGAAATCCAACCCGACGCAGGATATAAAGGCATCTCGGAAGGAGGGCTTTTGCAGCGATTTTCTTGGGCAAAATTAAAGGGGAGAGTTGGTGCTTTCCTGTAAAATACGGTAAAAAAATAATAAATTATGGATTAACCTCTTTAATTAATTTGGATTTAATTAGTGGGTTAATTGGACTTAATTAGTGATTTATTTAAGGATTGGACTTGGGTTGTCTCTATTGGGACAAAGTGGTTGGGCTGGAAATGGATTTGAAATTAGGCTAAAACATGTTGAGCTGAATCCATTGGGCTGAAGCTATTGGGCTGAATCTAATGGGCTGAATCCATTGGGCTGGAATTGGGCTTGGGCTGGTGGGCTTGAACCCAACCCACGAACGACATTTAAAAGGGTTGAACCGCCGATTGCAGTCGCATTTCTCCTCTTCCGCATCGCGACCTGCTTCTTCTCCTCGCTTGCGATTTCCGCTTCATCTCCGCTTCTCGTTTTCTTTCGAACCCAGCTGCTGTCGGCGTTTCTTCCTGGTGGGAGATCCAGCTGGAGGGAGGGACGCCGAGCGGGCTTCGCCGGAGCATCTCGTCGGCCGCCATCCATTGTTTAGGGGCAATCATCGTTGAGGTCAAGGAGGGTCCGACCCTCGATTCTGTGGTCGATTACCTCCTTCGCCTGCCATACCGATCACCTGCTCCGATCGAGCATCGCGAGCTCCTTCAGCCAGGGTAGTGGTCCTGCACATGATCGCCGTCGTTTCCCCCATCTCCGTCAGTTGTTTTCTCCAGTCAGCTCTGCCGCCAGCGTGCGATTGTCGCTGTGGAGTTTTCGATCTCGCATCTGACATTTTCTCCTTGCCGTTGCTATCTTCTGCAGTTTCGTCGCTGCCGGAGATCTCCAATTGAATAATCGCACAATCATCGCCTACCTCTCCATTCGATCACCTTCGGTCAGTGTCATCTTCTTGTGATGCCGATGTCCACGGTGAGTTGGCAGTGCTGCTTGATTTCCATCGATCTCCAATTGCTTGCTGGTAAATCTCGTTTGTCTATTGTGGTGGTGGATTATTGATGAGAATGAAGATCGACCTCTTCCCTGGCTACCAAATCTCCTTGAGGCACCTTAGATCGGAGATAGGGCATCGCTGCCCTCTTCGCATCCTCGCCGGGAATAGCTCTGCAGTCACCTGCCTTTGGCCGAACGTTGCCGGAGCTAGGGGGTGGTTCTATCTGGTCTCTGATCATGAACTGTGCTTCACGACCTCTGCCGATGTTAGGGCAGTAACGATTGAAGTTGGGTTGCCCGGTGAGTAGAGCAAATCGGAGAAGGGGGACTGGTGATATTGATTGCGCCGGAGGTTGGTGTGGGTTGCGTTGTGAGGTAGGTTGTGTATTTTGTTCACAACAGTTGATGAGGATGAGTTATTATTGTTCACAGTATCATTAAACTTGGATAACTCTGTTTGCAACAGAGTTTGGATTTTCCAGCAACAATCGGGGTCACTGAGTTATTTTCCCTATGGTGTGATCCGATCGGTGTGTGAGACTGAAGGTAAGCTTTGATTCTGAATGTTATGTTATAGGTTATGTTATAGCCGTGTAACAAATGTATAGGGCTTTGATTTAGGATTGTCTTGTGGGCGTGAGGACAAATGATGTTTTCAAAGGAGTCTTCGTATCAGGTGGGTAATATCTACCTGGTCCGGTAGTTTTGATCAGATTCCAATGCATGAATTTGGATATATGTTTATACCTGTTTATCTTAAATCCACTCTTATTTAATCATATGCTTGTACTGCCTTTGACTTTTGAGATATTGCTGTTATTTTATTGATTATCTAGCACGGATAGGAACTATAAACCTTATTATGTGTTAGCCGATGGATATTCAATAAGTACAGGTGGTTAGGGTTATCCTTGTGATCTCAGATTGAATTACTGTGTTACATCACTAGGGTTAGGTGATGGTTTGGGTTATGAAGTCGATTGTTGTATCATACACATGTTAGTTGTGCATCTATGGTGGATCTAGTTGTCCGTGCATAGATAAATGTGTGTGGTTGTCAGTATATGGTTATGGACTAGAGGTCCTAGCATGATTGTATATCCATTATGGATCGTATAGATGTGTATGGTTATATGGATGATCGATAGTATCTCGCTACTGACTAGAGGTCTTAGTGTGGTTGACTGTCAGATGAGTATGACTCTTTGTACGATAGAGAGAGTCTTGTGGATTGTAGTCCTTGCATAGTTGACTTTTGGTTGACCAGGACTCCCTGTGAGATAGGGAGTGTTGCGAGGATACTTGTGTGGAGCTATGCATCATTACATTTGCATGCATGTTGTTGACTGGGTCTCCCTTGTGGTTGAGACGGGTCGTCAGTCATCCTGTTTCCTCGGCCACTCGGGGTAGTGGTAGCAGGATTGAGGGCAGAGCATTGGATGTGCCGCGCTCGACCACTATATATACGGTGGTAGCTGGAGATGCGCACCTGGCCACTGTGCAGAGTGGTGTTAGCACTCGCCCACTATAGACAGTGGTTGTGTGACGTGTAGTTGTCCTGTGTGCGACGCTTGTCTACTCATGGGTAGGGACGACGTGGCTTGCAGCAGGGACCCCTAGGAGTAGTTATCTCTTTACGCTTATACGCTACTCAGTCATACTACCCAACTCGGCCACTCGAGAGTAGTGGTAGCTGGAGTCGGGCTAGTTCTCATTGTCGTGTCACCCTGGCCACTCTGGGGTCGTGGTTGGACGGGTCCGCAGACAGTGATCATGCATATGCATTGCTGATATATATGTATGCATGTATTTGATATATGTTTTACATATGCCTGTGAGATGCTGCATTTGATTGAGCTATGATTGTTGCACATGCTTGTACATCATGATACATGTCATTTGCATTTTATATACTGCCATGTGTTGAGCATGATACATGCGTTGATTCATACTGTTGTATGCATTTGATTAGCATCATGTCATTGTGTGGTACAGACTGAGTTGTTATTACAGGTGATCATATACTGTTTATATATTGGAGTATTGGTCAGGTATGGGATTGACTTGGTACATTATATGGGTTATGTTATTGTATATCTGTTCAGGATGATATAGCATATGGTGTTGCAGACCGTCAGGTACGTTGGTACATTACTTCATGTTCAGTTGATCAGTTTAGAATATACATTGAGTATGACTATACTGTGGTTACTTGTTATCAGATTTGGATAGGACTGTATGTCTATTGGACTCATGTTGTATACCTGTAGATCTTCACATGTATACTTGTAGATTTCTATATCCTTATATGTTGTTCATGCACTTTATATATATATTACTTCTGAGTTTATACTCACAACCCCTGGACCCTGGGTTTCCTGTCACCCAGATAACAGGTAGAAGATTCCTTGGACGTTCGGAGCTCTTCCAGCTGATCCCATCTCACACCGAACAATTGGGGTTTTCCACGTATTTGTTTCCGCTGTTGTTTTGTATTATGGTCATGTATAATCAGTGTTGTATTTGACTGTTGGTTTGTATGTTGTTTTTGTGTAGTATGTTAGAGTCGCACCGGTGCGCACTTTTGTGTTATTATGGATGTATTGTTTAGTATTGTCCATATATATGTCATGTTGTTGTGGGCCTACGGGCCTTGTATTAACCTGATATGTTGCCACGTACAGGGGAGATGTCATCCGTTTGCTTTTCGACACGGCATCCTCTCGGGGCATCACAATTTTATTGGTATCAGAGCCCTAGGTTGCGAAGTCCATTTTCGGATTTTATTTCGTTCGGACATCGAGTTTTGCTTTACTCGATTTTCGTTTTGTGAGTTCTGGGATCTGGCTGTTGCGGACATCTCCGAGCTACAAGGTTTAAGGTATGTTAACAGTTATTACATATATTTCTATTGGTTATGCATTTAGTTGCTTATAACTGGGATGACTTGTAGGGTGTTAGTTAGTATTTGTAACCGTGGTTTGAGTTGACCACGGGAACGACATATTGAGGTTATTAGACATGTACCTACTGTCGAAAAGGTGAATTACCTTTGAGAGTCGACTGATATCAAGTCGGATAGCAGGGGTTAGTAGTCACATCTCTTGTGGAGATCAAGGATTATAGTCCTAAGATTTTCACTAATTATGTTAGTTAGATCATTACCTATGGGGTAATGGACAAGCGAGTACACTATTACTGATGCAGATAGTAGAGGATTAGTTTAGAGATATTCATAGGGATTTTGATCCCTGAATTGGTCATGCTAGGTTGTATAACTTTGAGAGTACTTTTGGGTACTTAACTCGTGTTATACGAAGATAGTAGTGTTAGTTGAATACCATTATCCGGATCTAATCGGTACTTGGTGAAAGATATAGGAAATAACCTATGGGAAATGATGTATCACTTGGTCACAGTTCAGTGATGTTGTGAGATAGTATTTCCCCACGTCATTTTTGACTCATTGTCAGGGAATTCTTGGGCATCGAGTAGGGTGATCGTTTGGTAATGGGAGTACCATGCAGAGTCGTTAGACTTGCGAAGGTTACGACCATTTAATAGCCCAAGAATGTGATTGAGTTGGTTTTGGCCACCCACGGGTTATCGGTTGACATCTTGATCAGGATGTTTGGATTTTCTATCAGATCCTACCGGAAGTCCTTAGACCGAGTCATGTGTATAGAAATGACTTCGTAGCAAGTGTTTTAAGATTTGGAGGTTTGATAAGCAGATGTTGCAAGTCAAAGTATTGGAACCCGAAGTCTCCAAATGTTGGATAAAAGGAGCGAGATTGGAGTTATGAGTCATGAGCTACTATTGGAGAGTTTTTCGATCATAGAAGACCGACTACAGATTGTCAGCATTTTCTCATGTTTATCAGTGAAATCAGAGGAAAGACTCCGAAGGAAGATTATGTGTGTGCAGTGCGGGTTACGACGAGACACAGAGTCGGATTATCCGATGGACCATTGTATCTGTTTCTACTATAAGCAGCCGGTATCTACGAGGAGAGTATGTACTTTAAAGACTCAGTGGAAGACTATGGATGATGCTTTCGAGCGGATGATCCACAACCCTGGTTTAGATCATGACAGAAGAATAGATTATCACATCAGAAGCGATTTACTACATCAGATATAGTTGGAGCAATTTGATACTTTCATCCTGAAGAAGTAAGTTACTCAAAGAAGATCACCAAGACATCTCAAGACTCAGACGCTCAAACAACAATCGTTACCTTCCTGCATTTACAAGAATCAAGTATCTTCCCAAAGCGAGTTATGATTTATTCAGAGGAGAGAGAGTATACGACGATGGTCGTATCTATGCCGTATTCTCCGGGTGTAGCTATACCTTTCACAGAGATGGAGTGTGCTATGATGTTGACAGTTCTTTAGTATTTTACAGCCGAATGTGTATCCTTTGCCAAGATAACAATGTTGTTTACCATCTCCATCAAGGCTGCTTCAATTTGTATCTCACTCAAATAGCTTGATTGCTCCTCCATGGCAGATTTCTTTGCAGCTACTTGAGCTCACAAGAATGTATGTTGGGCTTAAGTTTACATGATTACTCGAGAAGAGATATAGTAGACCGAAGAATTGATCATTTGGGGTATTACCTTAGTTTACCCTGTGTGGATATATTGGGAGATACTGATAGTCACAGGTAGCCAGGTCTAGAACATTCTTAGATAGGATTAGATGGGTTCCTATCGACTTATGGATTGGTGGTATCTCTACCGTCAGGTGAGATGTTGACCAACAATCAAGAAGTCAAGGGATACCCTTAGCCTTTGCTAGACATACCTTTATTATAGACATATCCTCATGATAGTTAAATTGTTGAAATGAGGGTATAACATGTATCTCGAATGTGCATATAATTCGAGAGTATTCAATATAGATTCTGATGAACTCCCGGCTTGTCACCGCATGGGCAAGTGGAGTGTTTATCGAGGTGATTTCGGAAATAGTTCTGATATTGGGGACCTCATACCGGGAGATGATTTTATGGGTATCGGTGTTGCTAAACACTGTGGAAATCGGAAGAACGTAAGTTGCGATTATAGGAGGTATAGGATGGAATATTTATCCGTCCCAGTATTTCTCATAAGGGGATTTATCTCTCCTAGTATTTTTTTCTTGAGAAGACTCGTAACTCTTTATTAAAAGAGAGATGAACCTTTGGGGTTATACATCGATTATCGATGATGGAAAGCAGTAGTGGTTGAGGATGAATATCCGTCGTTGTGGATAGATGATCTATTGAGATCAGTTAAAGAATACCTGTGTATGCTCTAGGGTTGATCTACGATTAGAGTGCTGATATTGTAGTGACTTGGTGTCATACAGTTATCGATATCGGTGTGATGATTGAGCTATCATCAGCTTGGAGTAAAAAGGATGCAAGTGTGTAGAAGACGACATTTCATACTTGGTATGAATTTTAGGAGATGTTGATAATGTCGTTAGACTTATTAACAATTTAGTCGTTCATGGATTTGAGGAATCAAGTACTCTTAGAGTATTTGAGATCGATTGTCATCATATTTGTGGAGGATATATGTTTGGGATATATTCACAATCTTAAAGGAAGTTGTGGTTTCCCTAGATTGATTTGGGATTCACCATAAATGTGGATAGGATGTTCTAGCGATACTATACCGTTGATTTGTTGGACCAAGAAGGTGATGGAAATCACTTGGTCGGAAGTTGGGGAAGCTAGGTTTCAAGGCCTAGAAGGTCGCTGACTTTTGTGTCAGTGTTAGTTAATCCGTCCGATATGGATGGAAGGGTATTGTACGTAGATGCATCATTTCAGGGATTAGGAGCGATCCCGATGCAGTTGAATGAGACGTATATTATGTGTATGCTAGTTGAGAAACTAGCGAGATTAGCCATTATAGTCTTCTAGTTACTTTCAGTTCTGGGTGACAGAGTGAATTTTGGACATTAGATTAATTTCTCTTGTGAGAATAAATCTTCGTCTCTGGGAAGGATGGTGGTTTCCAGAGTTGCATTCGCTTTAGGAAGAGTTGTTTCAGGAGACTCATCATTCGAGAGTGATGATTTATTCGGAGTGTATCCGAAAATAGTGAGTATTGAGATGTTCATGTTGGTGGAACGATATATGGGACACGGTTAATGCCAACAAGCAAAGGTGGAATATAGTGACCAGTAGGGTTACGTACCGTGATGGAAGTGGTAGCCTAGTACAATGGACAACGTTTGGGAGATTATCTAGAATTCGGAAAGGACTTGATAGGATTTGGGTAGTCGATGATCGATTAGCTAGGTCCACTCATTTTCTTCCGAGCCGTAAGATGGATTTCGTTGGATCGCTGGATGGAATTATATCCATGGAGTAACCTTGAATATCATTTCTGATAGTGATTCATGATTCACCTTACGATTCTGGCAAGTCTCCCATCGGTTACGGGTATAGAGCTCCACTTTGGTACAGTTGTTTACCTTTTAAGAGGTCGGTCGAGTGTATATAAGAGCTGGAATATAATATTCGAGCTCAGTACCCCACTTAGTCACTTGAGGTATGACTTTTCTCCGGATACTTGAGATGGTTATTTTGACAAATCGTACAAGTATAGAAGTCAGAAATTTGGGGACCAAATTTTTATAAGTGGGGGAGAATGTAAAATGCGGTAAAAAAAAATTATGGATTAACCCCTTTAATTAATTTGGATTTAATTAGTGGGTTAATTGGACTAAATTAGTGATTTATTTAAGGATTGGACTTGGGCTGTCTCTATTGGGCCAAAGTGGTTGGGCTGGAAATGGGTTTGAAATTAGGCTAAAACATGTTGGGCTGAATCTAATGGGCTGAATCCATTGGGATGGAATTGGGCTTGAACCCAACCCACGAACGACATTTAAAAGGGTTGAACCGCCGATCGCAGTCGCATTTCTCCTCTTCCGCATTGCAACCTGCTTCTTCTCCTCGCTCGCGATTTCCGCTTCATCTCCACTTCTCATTTTCTTTCGAACCCAGCTGCTGTCAGCGTTTCTTCCTGGTGGGAGATCCAGCTGGAGGGAGGGACACCGAGCGGGCTTCGCTGGAGCATCTCGTCGGCCGCCAACCATTGTTTAGGGGCGATCATCACTGAGGTCAAGGAGGGGCCGACCCTCGATTCTGTGGTCGATTACCTCCTTCGCCTGCCATACCGATCACCTGCTCCGATCGAGCATTGCGAGCTCCTTCAGCCAGGGTAGTGGTCCTGCACACGATCACCGTCGTTTCCCCCATCTCCGTCAGCCGTTTGCTCCAGTCAGCTCTGCCGCCAGCGTGCGATTGTCGCTGTGGAGTTTCTGATCTCGCATCTAACATTTTCTCCTTGTCGTTGCTATCTTCTGCAGTTTCGCCGCTGTTGGAGATCTCCAATTGAATAATCGCACAATCATCGCCTACCTCTCCATTCGATCACCTTCGGTCAGTGCCGTCTTTTTGTGATGCCGATGTCCACGGTGAGTTGGCAGTGCTGCTTGATTTCCATCGATCTCCAATTGCTTGCTGGTAAATCTCGTTTATCTATTGTGGTGGTGGATTGTTGATGAGAATGCAGATCGACCTCTTCCCTGGCTGCCAAATCTCCTTGAGGCACCTTAGATCGGAGATAGGGCATCGCTGCCCTCTTCGCATCCTCGCCGGGAATAGCTCTGCAGTCACCTGCCTTTGGTCGAACGTTGCCGGAGCTAGGGGGGTGGTTCTATCTGGTCTCTGATCATGAGTTGTGCTTCATAACCAAAAGCCCGTTAACCCGCTCTATTAATTTAAGTTAAAATAAACCAAACCATGATGGTTTATTTTAAGTTAAAACGAACCGAACCAACTTTGGTTCATTCGTTTAAAACAAACCAAACCCTTTGGTTTATTCTCCTCCATTGGATTAGAACCAAACCAATTTGGTTCATCCATCATGTCTTCATAAGACACGACCCATCCATGCTTCCATTGCGACTGAAACGATTTCATGCTCGCTCCATGTTTGGTCCAACCAAACATAGTTTCTCTCGGTCTGAGAATCTCATTCTCAAGCTCGTTTTAAATCCTTCGGATTACGCTCGTTGTGCATGTGACCAAATAGGTTCTCGGTTTATGTTGGTCGTCTATATTTAATAATTAATTATAGAACGATCATGAGTGACACCTAGTAGTACATCATGATCTCCAATTAACTGAAAAGATCAACGGTTGATCCAGAACTATTTCTGAAACCCTTCAGCAGCTCGAATGAATCGTGCTCCATTCCACTCACTCATCTTATACCCACTTGGTTCAGGACATGGTCTATAGTGTCAGTCCCCACTAGGTTGACTACATCACACCTAGCCCAAGTATCATTTCCTATTCCTACGGATTCTAGTTACTGCACATGTATCGAAGAGTACCTTACTCTAAACATGTAATGTTTTGGCCAAAGACTTTAGTAACAATCCGACGAGAGGCCATGAGTATACATCTCCTCGCAAGGAGTGGTGAATCCTTTATAGGCTATTCAAACACCTTCGATCACTTCGACTTATACCCAATCATCCCGGGTCCACATCTCCTCAGAGATGCTTGCTTAAGATGTCAAAGCATAAGTCTTTATGATCAAGATGACTTGAATACCGCAAGTCAAAGGAACATCGCACTTAAGCTGTAGTAAGAACTTCATTGACATATCTATATATGCAGAGAACCATATGAAGTCTTACGGCTGGTCATTCCAATGAACTAGTTACCATAACTAGCATCCACGATTAACTCCGAACATCACAATGTCTCCAGTCAGTGAGAATCAGTTGCTTGGATACACCAAGGAGTATACCTCGTGCTAGTCTCGACAGAATCAATGGTGTCCAAATCCATCAATTCATCGACTAGGGATAATTCCGATACATCACAATTACACATGTAGAGATACTCACTAGTTGTGATCCAATCATAAATTCTCTAATGCTGTGAATCGTATCGTGGACATTCAGTAAATGAGTTTAAGATCTAATCAAATACATGAAACATGTATACTCAAATAGTGAATCTTCATTTATCATATAAATGGTTCAAACATAAGGCGATTGCCTTAGGACATCTCTCATATATTACTAATAAACTCCCACTTGGCCTAATGTCAATCGCTACGGTATCCAATACCATAAGCTCTAACATGACCCTCAAACTTACTTTGAGGTAATGCCTTAGTCAAAGGATCCGCTAAGTTCCTTTCAGTGGGGATTTTCTCGATTTGTATTTCCTTCCTACTGATGATCTCTCTGATAAGATGATAGCGGCGAAGCACATGTTTGGATCGTTGATGAGACCTTGGCTCTTTCGCCTGTGTAATTGCTCCATTGTTGTTGCAGTAGACCGGTATTGCTTCAACAATGGTTGGAATCACACCAAGTTCGTAAATGAACTTCTTGATCCAAACCGCTTCCTTTGCTGCTTCCGAAGCTGCAATGTATTCTGTCTCAGTGGTAGAATCCGCTACAGTGTCTTGTTTGGAACTTTTCCAACTCACTGCGCCCCCATTCAAAGTGAGCACGTATCCAGACTAATACCTAGAATCATACTTGTCTGTCTGGAAGCTGGCATCCTTATACCCGTGTATCACCATGTCCCCTTCTCCATATATTAGCAACACATCCTTAGTTCTCCTTAAGTACTTAAGGATCATCTTAACAGCCACCCAATGATCCATTCCTGGATCAGACTGGTATCTACTCGTGACACTCAGAGCATACGATACATCGGGTCTTGTACATAACATAGCATACATGATAGATCCTATTGCGGATGCATAGGGAATCTTACTCATGCAAATCCTCTCGTCTTCTGTGCGCGGACACATAGACTTTGAAAGGTGTATCCCATGCCTGATGGGTAGGAAACCTTTCTTGGATTCCGACATGCTAAACCTCTTTAGCACTCGGTCTATATATGTATACTGCGAAAAACCAAGCAACCGTTTCGATCTATCTCTATAGATCTTAATCCCGAGGATGTAGGTTGCTTCTCCCAGGTCTTTCATAGAGAATGTCTTGGATAACCAAATCTTAACTGACTGTAAGACTGAAACATCGTCTCCTATAAGTAATATGTCATCGACATACAATACTAGGAACACGACTGCACTCCCACTAACCTTCTTGTACACACAAGGTTCGTCTGGATTTTGTGAGAAATCAAACTTTTTGATTGTCTCATCAAAACGGATATTCCAGCTCCTGGATGCTTGCTTTAATCTATATATGGACCGTCGCAATTTGCATACCTTAGTTTTATCAACCGATGTGAAACCCTCAGGCTGTATCATATACACGTCCTCGAGCAGGTTTCCATTAAGGAAAGCTGTTTTCACATCCATCTGTCATATCTCATAATCATAATGAGCCGCTATGGCCAGGATCATCCAAATGGATTTAAGCATAGCTACAGGTGAATAGGTTTCGTCATAATCAACACCTTGTTTTTGACGATATCCTTTCGCCACTAATCTAGCCTTATAGGTAATCACATTACCATCCATGTCAGTTTTCTTCTTGAAAACCCACTTGCACCCTATAGGCTTGATGCCTTCAGGTGGGTCAACCAAGTTCCAAACTTGGTTTTCATACATGGAATCCATTTCTGACTTCATGGCATCAAGCCACTTATCCCTTTCTGAACTTGTCAGCACTTCTTCATAACTGGTAGGCTCCTCATCATCAATGAGTAACACGTCGTTCGATTCACTTACGAGAAATCCATATCTCTCAGGAATGTTGCGTGTTCTACCAGATCTACGAAGATGTAGTGTTTCAATAGGTCCAGCCGATTGCTCATCACTATGAGTTATCGGCTATTGTGCTTCACCAGGTATCTCATCAATGTCTATTTGAGTCTCTCGAGCCTCCTCAAGCTCGACGACACTCCCACTATTTTCTTGCAAGAGAAACTCTTTCTCTAGAAATACAACATGCCTTGAAACAAACACCTTTTGTTCCACAGGATGATAGAATTGGTAACCCCTTGTTTCTTTAGGGTATCCAATAAATAGACATTTATCAGACTTAGCATCCAATTTGTCTGATACAGTCCGCTTCACATAAGCAGGACAACTCCATATCTTCAAGTAAGATACATGAGATTTCTTACTATTCCATATATCATATGGAGTAGTAGAGACTACCTTGGTTGGCATTCTGTTTAACAAGTAAACAGCTATCTGAAGTGCATAGCCCCAAAAGTACTTGGGAAGATTCGCATGATTCATCATTGACCTAACCATGTCCAACAAGGTCCGATTATGCCTCTCAGATACACCATTATGTTGTGGTGTATATGGCGGAGTCCATTGAGACAATATACCATTGTCTCTTAGATAATCAAGAAACTCTTGACTTAAGTATTCACCACCTCGATTCGATCGAAGTATTTTAATACTCTTGTCATGTTGTTTCTCTACTTCATTTCTGAATTCTTTGAACCTTTCAAAGGCTTCAGACTTGTGTTTCATCAAGAACACATACCCAAACCGCGAGTGATCATCGGTGAAGGTAATGAAGTAGCTATAGCCTCCTAAAGCTTGAGTTGACATAGGTCCGCATACATCAGTATGTATTAGACCTAGCAACTCTCCCACTCGTTCACCTTTTCCTGTAAAAGGTAACTTAGTCATCTTGTCTTTTAAGCATGATTCGCATGTATCGTATGAATCCAATTCAAACGATTCCAGAATTCCACATCGGTGTAATTCGGACATGTATTTCTTGCTTACATGGCCAAGACGACAATGCCACATGTAGGAGTCTAATTGATTATCCTTTCAAGCACGCTTGTTGCTCGCTTCGATATTGAAAATGTCATTGGATACGTCCAACGTATAAATGTCATTGCTCAAAGTTCCAGTTCCATAAAGTACGCCATTCAAAGTTATATAACAACAATTGTTACTAAACGTCGAATGGTAACCATTTCTATTTAAGCAAGAAATAGAAACAATGTTCTTTATTAGAGAAGGAACACAATAGCAATTGTCCAGTTCCAAGACTAGTCCACTAGGGAGCTTCAGCAAATAAGTTTCGATGGCGATCGCAGCAACCTTTGCTCCATTGCCAACTCGTAAATTTGACTCCCCTCTGACGAGTCTTCTTCTATTCCTTAGCCCTTGTATGTCATTACATATATGTGAGCCACACCCAGTATCCAATACCCAAGTGTCTAAGGAAATAGAATGACAATCAATAACGAAGATACCTGAAGAGGATGGGGCATCGGATGTCTTCTTCTTCTTCATGGACTCAAGATAAATCTTGCAGTTTCTTCGCCAGTGGCCTTCCTTGCCACAATGATGGCAAGTGTCCTTTTGTGCTGGTTTTGCCTTCTTAGCCTTCTTGTTCTTCCCTTTCTTCTGTTCCTTTGCCTTCCTCTTAGAACCTTTCTTTGAGGAATCAACTAACAAAACCGCCTTCTCCTCATGCTTCACAGAAGGCTCCACAGTCTTCAGCATATTGAGGAGGTCAGGAATAGTGGATTCTAATTTGTTCATCTGATAGTTCATCACAAATTGTGAGAAACTCTTGGGCAAACAATGCAGAATTAAGTCAATACTTAATTCATGATCCATCACAAACCCGAGGGTGGCTAGCTGCTCGATGTACCCGTTCATCTTTAGCACAAACTGTACTACAGACGAACCTTCTTGCATCTTCGTGGTGAAGAGGAGCCTGGAGACTTCGAACCTTTCGGATCTCACTTGCTCATCAAACAACTCATGAAGATGGAAGACCATGGTATTAGCATCCATATGCTCATGCTGCTTTGCCGGTACCGTACCATCGCTAGCATGATGCAACTCGCCACCGTAATCGCCATGCTTCGGCTGCACCAACATTTGATGCAGGTTGCATCGTCCTAGAACGGAAGAGGCTCTTCAAGGACATATGCAAGATTTTCCGCCTTGAGAACAATTCTCAGGTTTCTAAGCCAATCCAGGAAGTTAGGCACAGTCAATTTGTTTGAATCCAAAATAGTGCGCAAATTCAAAGACGTCATGATCAATCGATTAACCTAGAAATACAAAACGAGCATATATGAGAAAATGATTTTAAAATGCATCAATATACATTCATAAATCTCATTCATTTTTCGAATTTCAAAAACCCCAAAATCACTTCGGGAGATCGTAGGTCCATCTCCGAATGGGCTGATATCCATCATAGATATGAACAACCTTGGAGAGAGTCCAACAAGTCATTCATAACTACGATGGTAGGTATCAAATATACCGATTGCATATCACGTATATGCAACTATCACAATGTGCTATCAACTAATTGAATGTTCACACATACATCAGGTTGTTAACACATTAACAAGTATGCATCATATGCATATCACCCAACTTCACCTCCCTTTACATCGACCTTGGAGAGAGTCCAACAAGCCGATGCTCCAGGTTAAAGTCAACCCATTAATCGAGAAATAGTTTTAATATGGTTAGAGTGCATTCAACCAATTAGCCTGGCTTGGAGAGAGTCCAACAACCAAAGCTAACGATTGACCTCTGACTCTTACCATATTAGTATTAAACTATTCCATGGTTTGAACATGTTCGGGTTCGAGCCGGATTGGAGAGAGTCCAACAACCCGAACAAGAAACGGAACTCTGGTTCTAACCATATTAATGGAAGGTGTAGGCTTTAATATTAAGTTAGGGTTTTTATGTCTCATCCTCTTTGCATGCAAATAACTATTATCTACATGGCATGACATACATGGCATACATCTACATGTCACGACACGCATGACATAATGATATGCATCTAATGCAATTACATGGCATACAATCATGTCATGTACAAAATTTCCTTATATGTCATAACTATTTATGGAAATAAAATATATTTAAGATTTGATTCTCCAAATCAAATCATGATTAAATTAGGAAACAAATTTCCAAATCTAATCACATATTTTATTTGTAGAAATAGTTGATTAAGGAAAGTCAATTTAGGAAACTAATTTCCTAAATCATCAAAACTACTTATGGAAATAAAATATTTTTAAGATTTGATTTCCCAAATCAAATCATGATTAAATTAGAAAATAAATTTCCAAAATCTAATCAAATATTTTATTTATGGAAAATATCAATTTCCATAAATACTTTCAACTTTCCAAAAGTAGAAGATTTCCATAAATACTTCTAGACTTTCCAAAATCAAAAAATTTTCATAAATACTTCTAACTTTTCAAAAGTAGAAAATTTCTAGAAATATCATTATGACTATCGCAAACAGTTTTACGATTATGTCAAAACACAACCTGGGCTCTGATACCACTATTGGGTTTCCGGTACTGCGGCGAGTGTGTGTTCGAACATGTTTCGTAAACATGTGCACATCGGAAGGAATAAAATAATAAATCTAATTTATTACAACACACACATCACACGCATGCATAGTACAACATGTGTATACATAACCGTAAATTTAAATTTTGCAATAAAAGGAAATTTATACTACGTATACCTGACATATCACGTGTAGCGGGAAAGGCATCAATCGGAACGATTCTCGCTAGAATCGTCTCTATCCGTATCCACGCCGAGTATCTTCGGGATGACTTTACAAAGTCATGAGCCTCGTCTTCGTACGGGTTACTAGCCTCGTGTTGAAGACGATGTGATCGAGAAAAGATCACGATCCGAATCAAAATTCGGATCCAAAACGAGTCCTCAAAAACTCGCTTCTCCGGAGAGGTATTCGTCAACCGTTTGACGAATCCTTCGTCCTCCACCTATGAGGATTACCGGAGATCGAATCCCCGGCAAGACTACCGTTGTCGGAGCTCCAAACGTCGTCCAAACGACGCTCCGACGAGAAGGAAATAAGCTGTCCAGAAAACTGGACAGCTTTGGTGGAGGAATAGGGGCCGGCCAAATAAGGAAGGTTGAGGCTCACCTTGTCACCAGACCCAAAGGAGATCATCGGAGCTCCTCCGGCAGCAGCTCGACGCCGACAAGAGGGAAGGACAGCACCTTCTGGACGCCGGCAAGGGAGCTGGGCGGCGGCAAGAGGGTTGGCGCCGTCAAGACTTGGAGAGGAGAGGGGGTTGGGCGGCAACTACTAGATTAGGGCTTAACAAAACCCTTAAGCCCTATTTTATAGAGAACAAATTCTCTTAATGGTTATCAGATCATAACCAAAAGCCCGTAAACCCGCTCCATTAATTTAAGTTAAAATAAACCAAACCATGATGGTTTATTTTAAGTTAAAATGAACCGAACCAACTTTAGTTCATTCGTTTAAAATAAACCAAACGCTTTGGTTTATTCTCCTCCATTGGATTAGAACCAAACCAATTTGGTTCATCCATCATGTCTTCATAAGACACGACCCATCCACGCTTCCATTGCGACTGAAACGATTTCATGCTCGCTCCATGTTTGGTCCAACCAAACCTAGTTTCTCTCGGTCTGAGAATCTCATTCTCAAGCTCGTTTTAAATCCTTCGGATTACGCTCGTTGTGCGTGTGACCAAATAGGTTCTCGGTTTATGTTGGTCATCTATATTTAACCATTAATTATAGAACGATCATGAGTGGCACCTAGTAGTACATCATGATCCCTAATTAACCGAAAAGATCAACGGTTGATCCAGAACTATTTCTGAAACCCTTCAGCAGCTCGAATGAATCGTGCCCCATTCCACTCCCTCATCTTATACCCACTTGGTTCAGGACATGGTCTATAGTGTCAGTCTCCACTAGGTTGACTACATCACACCTAGCCCAAGTATCATTTCCTCGTCCTACGGATTCTAGTTACTGCACATGTATCGAAGAGTACCTTACTCTAAACATGTAATGTTTTGGCCAAAGACTTTAGTAACAATACGACGAGAGGCCATGGGTATACATCTCCTCACAAGGAGTGGTGAATCCTTTATAGGCTATTCAAACACCTTCGATCACTTCGATTTATACCCAATCATCCCGGGTCCACATCTCCTCAGAGATGTTTGCTTAAGATGTCAAAGCATAAGTCTTTATGATCAAGATGACTTGAATACCGCAAGTCAAAGGAACATCACACTTAAGCTGCAGTAAGAACTTCATTGACATATCTATATATGCAGAGAACCATATGAAGTCTTACGGCTGGTCACTCCAATGAAATAGTTACCATAACTAGCATCCACGATTAACTCCGGATATCACAATGTCTCCAGTCAGTGAGAATCAGCTGCTTGGATACACCAAGGAGTATACCTCGTGCTAGTTTCGACAGAATCAATGGTGTCCAAATCCATTAATTCATCGACTAGGGATAATTTCGATACATCACAATTACACATGTAGAGATACTCACTAGTTGTGATCCAATCATAAATTCTCTCATGTTGTGAATCGTATCGTGGACATTCAGTAAATGAGTTTAAGATCTAATCAAATACATGAAACATGTATACTCAAATAGTGAATCTTCATTTATCATATAAATGGTTCAAACATAAGGCGATTGCCTTAGGACATCTCTCATATATTACTAACACTTGTGTGGAGCTATGCATCATTACATTTGCATGCATGCTGTTGACTGGGTCTCCCTTGTGGTTGAGACGGATCGTCAGTCATCCTGCCTCCCCGATCACTCGGGGTAGTGGTAGCAGGGTTGAGGGCAGAGCATTGGATGTGCCGCGCTCAGCCACTATATATACGGTGGTAGCTGGAGATGCGCACCTGACCACTATGCAGAGAGGTGTTAGCACTCGCCCACTATAGACGGTGGTTGTGTGACGTGCAGTTGTCCTATGTGCGGCGCTTGTCTACTCATGGGTAGGGACGGCGTGGCTTGCAGCAGGGACCCCTAGGAGTAATTAGCTCTTTACGCTTATACGCTACTCAGTCATACTACCCAACTCGGCCACTCGAGAGTAGTGGTAGCTGGAGTCGGGCTAGTTGTCATTGTCGTGCCACCCTGGCCACTCTGGGGTCATGGTTGGACGGTTCCGCAGACAGTGATCATGCATATGCATTGCTGATATATATGTATGTATGTATTTGATATATGTTTTACATATACCTGTGAGATTCTGCATTTGATTGAGCTATGATTGTTGCACATGCTTGTACATCATGATACATGTCATTTGCATTTTATATACTGCCATGTGTTGAGCATGATACATGCGTTGATTCATATTGTTGTATGCATTTGATTAGCATCATGTCATTGTGTGGTACGGACCGGGTTGTTATTACAGGTGATCATATACTGTTCATATATTGGAGTATTGGTCAGGTATGGGATTGACTTGGTACGTTATATGGGTTATGTTATTGTATATCTGTTCAGGATGATATAACATATGGTGTTGCAGACCGTCAGGTACGTTGGTACATTACTTCATGTTCAGTTGATCAGTTTAGTATATACATTGAGTATGACTATACTTTGGTTACTTGTTATCAGATTTGGATAGGACTGTATGTCTATTGGACTCATGCTGTATACCTGTAAATCTTCACATGTATACTTGTAGATTTCTATATCCTTATATGTTGTTCATGCACTTTATATATATATTACCCCTGAGTTTATACTCACCACCCCTGGACCCTGGGTTTCCTGTCGCCCAGATAACAGGTAGAAGATTCCTTGGACGTTCGGAGCTCTGCCAGCTGATCCCATCTCACACCGAACAATTGGGGTTTTCCACGTATTTGTTTCTGCTGTTGTTTTGTATTATGGTCATGTATAATCAGTGTTATATTTGACTGTTGGTTTGTATGTTGTTTTTGTGTAGTATGTTAGAGTCGCACCGGTGCGCACTTTTGTGTTGTTATGGATGTATTGTTTAGTATTGTCCATATATATGTCATGTTGTTGTGGGCCTACGGGCCTTGTATTAACCCGATATGTTGCCACGTACAGGGAAGATGTCGTTCATTTGCTTTTCTGCACGACATCCTCTCGGGGCGTGACATTTCCAGTCCTTCAAAGCTAGTTCAAGGCAATCAATGATCAAGCAATCAAAATCTCTTGTAAAGTATTTTTTTCCTTTACTTGCATTGTATTTCATTATCGTATTTGCTTGTATCTATTTGTTTATTGTTGTAAATAATTGTAAGAGATTTCTACGCCTCCGACGTGTTGTCGAGAAGGAGTTATTGCATAGTGGTGTGTTTGTGGCATCGCTAGAGTTCGTACGAACCCAATCCGTGGAGTAGGAACCGTTCAGTTTCGAACCACATTAAATACTTATGTTTGTGTGTTTGTTCTATTTCATTATCGCATTATTATTATTCCGCTGCGTACTAACGAGTTTTATAGACGAACACGCGAACGAATTCCATCACGCACTAGCTCGACGCTATTCACCCCCCCCCCCCTCTAGCTTCCAATCGATCCCCTACAAGTGGTATCAGAGCGAGGCCGCTCTTCAAGTTTAACAACAAAGGGAGCACGCTAGAGGGTGAAGATGGATTTCCAAGAAAGGTTGGGTGACGACATCAACATTCCACCGTCCTTCGACCACGAAGATTTCACGTATTAGAAAGGTAGAATGATGCACTTTTTAATGTGTGACTTTGACAATTGGATTAGTGTCTTAGTAGGCTTTGACACTCCAAAAGACGACGAAGGAAGAAAAATCAAGAAGAAGAATTGGAGCCAAGACCAACTACGATATTACAATATCAATAATAAGGTAATGGGTGTTTTTCTTAATGTAATCTCTAATGACATTTTGATCAAAATAGGGGATTGTAAAGACGCCAATGAGATATGGAGCAAATTGGCGAAACATTATGAAAACTCATCACCGGTCCAAGAAGATGAGTGCTCATCGGCTAAAGAGGAGGAGACCGAAGATGAAGAGAGTTCATCATCCTCACGAGCAAGTGAGGAGTCGGAAGTTGAAGAGGAGTCAACTTCCGGATCGGTGGAAGAGGAAGTAGAAGAAGTAGAAGAAACCTCCACCTCTAGGATTGAGGGGGAGGAAAGAATTTCCACTCCAGAGTAACAAGAAGAAACTTCCACATCCAGTCAAGATGAAGAAGCTCCAACTCCGACACCTACCACCACCATAGGTAACTCAAACACCGTAATTCAAAATAAAAATAATATTATGTGTTTTGAGTGTAGGGAATTTGGGCACTATAAGAGCAAGTGCCCAAAGAAAGTAAGAAAAGCTCCACCGGCGCCAAAAGTCAAAGATGTCAGTCCCTCAATGCAAAAGAGCAATGAGCAAGTGATTTGCTTCAAATGCCGACTACCGGGACATTACCGGAGTCAATGCCCAAAGGAGAAGAAGAAGGGGCAAGAAGGAGCATTACAAGTAGGGGGAGCTTCTATAGCTAACCCTAAGGTATATTTAAACAAAGCTTGTTCTTTAAATTCTAGTCAAAAACATGCTAGGAATAATTTTAATAGTCTTGCTATTTATCATAAAGAGCATGCTAGAAATAGAGAATATTGCTTAGGAGCTAAGAAAGTCAATCTTAAGAAGAAGGAGAAATTTGGGACTAATGTCCCTAGAAATATTTCACCTAAGGACAATCCTAGGTCACAAGGTTGTCAAACTCGCGATTCCAGTGTCGACTCGGTTAGGGACGCACAAACTCGTATCGTAAACTCATACGAGTTTACGGGTCATCCAAAACAGTGTTATAAAATGTCAAATAATATATATTTATCATAACTTCATAAGAACAATCACTATTTCACATTTCTAATAAAAAAAACATAAACATAGTTATCATCAACATTTTTTCACATATAAAAAAAATTAAACATGAAAAGATACGAGGTTTCAAAATTTATGTTTCAAAATCAAGTTAAAAAAATAACAAATTGAGACGAAAGATTTTCCTTTAATTGAGACGAAGATCCTGACTTCGTCGAGTTGCTCGCAGAAAAGGAATTCTGGAATCAGGCCAACACGCCCGTGCCAAATGAGGGCACAAGGCGTGTCGCACATTTCTCTCCGGCAGGCCAACACGCCCGTGCCAAATGAGGGCACAAGCGTGTCGCACATTTCTCTCCGGCCGTGTCAGCGCTTGAACGGGGCGTGTCGGTTGCTGAACTAGGGCGTGTTCGGCGCTGGAACTCCTGACACGGGCGTGTCGATGAACGAATCTGTGTAATGGAAGATGAAGATCGCTCGCTCTCTGCTCTCGCTCTCGCTCTGTTTGTTTTAGCGTTTTAGGGTTGTGTTTTTTGCTTATTTAGAGCCTAAACGACGTAATTTATATTTTAGCCCAAACTCGAGTTATGGCCAGTTCAAAATGCGATTTTACTGATTTTGACAGTCTGACTCGCGATTCAATCGATTTTACAAGAGGGGTGTGATTTTCAACCGATTCAACACGGGATTGGAATAATAGTTCGTAAACTCATAAAATCGACGAGTTGACTCGCGATTTTGACAACCCTGCTAGGTCAAACAATTCTAGACAAATTCTACCTAGGGAGACCATTAGAAAGGTACAAGAGCATCTAGGTCTCAACCCTAAATGGACTAGGCATATGCCTAGGAAGTCCCATGCCCAAGAACCTAATCAAAAAACAATTGGACAATTAGAGTTAGAAAATCAAGCCTTGAGGTCAAGGCTTGAGAAATTGGAAAAGACCCTTAGGAATATACAAAATCAATTTCAAGGGTCTAATGGTCAAAGTCAAGGGTTCAAATCTCAAAGTCAACACTTAGGACCTAGAAGACAAAAGTCAACCAAGGGCAAGAAATGTTTGGGTCACAAACCTAAGCCTAAGGTAAGGTGGCTTATCATAGTATTCCATTTGATTATGGAACACAAACTAGGTCTAGGAAGACCAAGGTTACTAGGGAAGTTATCCCTAAGAGTAACCATGGTAAGTGCCTAGTGGCTAGGGTTTCTAGGAAACCTAGGGTGGCCACTAAGAAGGTTATTAGGGAGGCAATCCCTAAGGTTAACCTAGGCAAGACCAAAATGATCAAGGCTAATAAGCCTAGGAGGGTCATTAGGAAGGTATCTAGGGAGGTCATCCCTAAGGAATACCTAATTAACCCAATGAGCTCAAATAGATTTTGGGTTCCTAAGAGCGTGATTGATTCACGCTAGATGGGTTTAGGGTGTGTCAACCTTGATTGGATGGGTAGTTAATCTAACCATGGTAAAAGTGACACTTTAGGTTATTTTCAAGGTTATTGATACTTTAGAAATAGATTTGAATTATGATCCTAAAAGATTTTAGGATGTGCCAATACTATTTGAGAAGTTTGATAAATTGATCAAATTGACACAATTTGGGTTTAGAGTCTTAGTGTGTCATTTTGGGTTTTTGGCACGCTTGGGGGATAATTTAGGAATATGGCAAAATAAACTTAATCCCAACAAATGGCAACTAATATTAAAATTTAGGTATTCTTATGCCTATGTATTTTATTTGTAATGCCTTGTTTGCCATATAACATGTCATGACATCATGCTTATTTTTTTAATCACTTTATATGTCATGATCATGTTTAGGATTTAGGACTAAATGTCATGTGTTTTTAGATTATATCTTATGTCATGACATCACGATCATTGGTCATGCTTTACTTATGCTATCATTATGCCATGATCATTTCATGCATTTAAATTGACTAAAATTGATTTAAGGACAATGACATGACTTGGAGTCCCATTTATAAGGGAATCAAGTAGAGTTGTCTTAGAGAAATGCATGAAACCCTAGATTAGGGAGAACAAAACCCACATCTCACATCTAATTTGACATGTATGTGTATTTATACACCCTAGATACATGTGAGATGCTAGGATATGAGTTGAGTTCAATGTGCATAGTTTTTGCATCTAGATGAACTAAAACTCATCTTAATTCAAAGATGGATCATTGGAAAAGCATGTGTACAAGTCATGTACATAGAGCCCAAGGAATATGATCCAAAATAAGGTTTTAAAAATATTTTAAAATCATTTTGAAAAACTTTGGTGAAGTCTATCTTTTGATAGCAATCACCATTGATAGAGTTGATACAAAATAGGGCCAAAACATTAAAAATTTCAATGGTTTTGAGTTTTGTATTAAAGTCACTATTTTATGGGTAAAATAATTTTCAAATATTTTTCACCCATTTTATTGCTTATAAGTAATGTACGTATGAATTTTCACGAATTTTCAAAATATGTAGAATTACTTATGACTTTTCAAAATTTGATTCTTATAGTTAAAATTCGAGAATTTCAGTTATCAGTCGACTGCCGCCTGATGGCAGTCGACTGATGTAGGGCAGTTCGATTAATAACTGTAAATAATCGACTGCCAAGCTGATTTTGGGAAAAACAAGGTTGTTTAGCCCGTGTTCAGCTATGGTAAAGGTTCTTAATCACTCATAACCCTAGGATATGCTTTGGGAAGCATTATAAAGGCTGAAAAATCCATTGGATGTATCAAATTTAAGGTGTGGAAAGTTCAAGTTTGAACTTTGAACCTTATTTTTTATGGTTTAGAGTTCCTATTGGCTTAGAGACCTCCCAAGGACATTGTTGGTGCAATGGTCAAGGGGGAGCAAGCCTTTAGGGGGAGGTATCCATCATGGGATGATGGATGTGTTTTTCTTCTTGAAAAGGGAGAACTTATTGGGAGAGTGTCATCAATTGGGAAAATTGATGGGTTTTTTATACCCAATTTGGAAATTAAGAGAGTGAATAGGATTGTCTCTCTTGAGTGATATGAGACTTATCACTAGGAAGATGGTAGGCATCCTAGGTATTTTTGGACCAAGGGAGAGATTGTAAGATCTCATTAGGACATGAGACATTGACCTCCTTGGAGAGAACATTTTTTATGTATGTCAAAAAGGGGAAGAACTTAAGATTACCAATTTGGGAAATTGGTAAGGGAATTTGAGTTAGGGGTCTAACTCAAGATTGTTTTTGTCAAACATTAAAAAGGGGGAGATTGTTGGTGCAATCGGCCCAGGTCACGATTGACTAGACTCGAGTTTGACTCGAGTGATGTTTTGATATTTGACATAGGATGTTTGACATAGTATGTTTGACATAGTATATTTGACAAAGTGAGTTGACATTGATGTTTGACATTAATGTCGGTTAATATGTAGGGGAGATTGTTGGAGCAATCGACCCGGGTCATGATTGATCAGACTCGAGTTTGACTCGAGGGAGACTTTAATGGTTGACTAGGGTTGACCATGTGGTTATTGGGAAAGTCCAAGTCTTGAGTACTTGACATAGGAAGTCCAAGCATGGGTCTAAGGAAAAGTCCAAGCATGAGTCTTGGCATGGAAAGTCCAACATGGGTTGGCAAGGGAAAGTCCAAGCTTGAGTATTGGCATTTGAGAAGTCCAAGGGGTTTGATATTGGCGGCGTAAAGTCCAAGCGGGAGTCTTGGCAACAGAAGTCCAATGGTTGGCGGCGTAAAGTCCAAGCGGAGTCTTGGCGGCGTAAGTCTAATATGCCTTGGTGGTGTAGACACTGTTAGCATGACATAGCCGATGGAAGCACCTGAAGGCTAGCGCGATGGAAGAACAAGTCATGGATGACTTGGAGGGATCCGAGAGACGTGAGGCTGATGGAGGTTGCTAGAAGGCTTATGTCTAGGTTAAGGGTGGTCTAGCAAGTATGGGGGAACCATACTTGGATTTAAACCTCATGTTTGAGGTTGGCAGTCGACTGACATTATGGCCGGTTCGACTGTCATGAGTCGACTAGAGCTCGACTGCCGGTTTAGAGCTAAAATTGCTCTGGCAGTCGACTGCTCATTGGAGCAGTCGACTGATGTCGACTCGCGAGCACAGAATACTCCGTAGTCGATTGGGCAGTCGACTACGCGGCTGGCAGTCGACTGCCAAGAGATCTGTTGGAGTTTTTCCAGCATGGATCGACCCGTTGTCTCACGACAACAGTGGCATCAGTCGACTAGTGCCTTATGGCAGTCAACTGATCGGCGAAAATCCAGCCCGACGTAGGATATAAAGGCAGCTCGGAAGGAGGGCTTTTGCAGCGATTTTCTTGGGCAAAATTGAAGGGGAGAGTTGGTGCTTTCCAGTCCTTCAAAGCTAGTTCAAGGCAATCAAAGATCAAGCAATCAAAATCTCTTGTAAAGTGTTTTTTCCTTTACTTGCATTGTATTTTATTATCGTATTTGCTTGTATCTATTTGTTTATTATTGTAAACAATTTTAAGAGGTTTCTCCGCCTCTGACGTGTTGTCGAGAAGGAGTTATTGCATAGTGGTGTATTTGTGGCATCGCTAGGGTTCGTACGAACCCAATCCGTGGAGTAGGAGCCGTTCGGTTCCGAACCATGTTAAATACTTGTGTTTGCATGTTTGTTCTATTTCATTATTGCATTATTATTATTCCGCTGCGCGCTAACGAGTTTTGTAGACGAACACGCGAACGAATTCCATCACGTACTAGCTCGACGCTATTCACCCCCCCCCTCTAGCTTCCAATCGATCGTGTACTTGGCATGGACAGTTCAATATGGGGTGGCAAGGGAAAGTCCAAGCTTGAGTCTTGGCATTTGGAAAGTCCAAGGGGTTTGATATTGGCGGCGTAAAGTCCAAGCGGGAGTCTTGGCAGCATAAGTCCAATGGTTGGCGGCGTAAAGTCCAAGCGAAGTATTGGCAGCATTAGTCCAATGTGCCTTGGCGGTGTAGACAACGTTAGCATGACAATAGACAATGGAAGCACCTGAAGGCTAACGTATGGATGAACAAGTCATGGATGACTTGGAGGGATCCGATAGGCGCGAGGCTGATGGAGGTGGCTAGAAGGCTTAGGTCTAGGCTACAGGTGGTCTAGCAAATATGGGGGCATCATACTTGGGTTAAAACCTCATGTTTAAGGTGTATCAGTCGACTGGAACCATGGGTCAGTCGACTGATGGGAGTCAACTAGGGTTTGACTGCAAGAAGTGCCCTGGCAGTCGAATGCCATAGGTCGGCAGTCGACTGCTGGCCTGATTAGTCGACTGATCTGGTGCCAAAGGTGGACAGTCGACTGCTGGCCTGATCAGTCGACTGATCTGGTGATCAATAGACTGATGCTCAGGATGTCGGGCATAGAAGGCTCTCCAGTCGAGTGATCGGCGTGAGCACTCGACTGATTGAGTCATTAGTCGACTGATGGTGTATTCGTTGAACTTATCCGTCGTGTTTCATGTCGTTGTGAGACAACGGCTACAGGGGCAGTCGACTGATGGTCCCGATCAGTTGACTGCTAGGTGGAATCTAGCCCAAGGAGAAGCTTTAAATGGAGCTTGTGGAGGAGGGATTTGGAAATGATTCTTTGAGGAGTTTTGGGGCGAATTGCTGGTGTAATTCAGGGTCTCCAAGTGCAATTCAACCAACCAAACAAGCAAGCTTCCAAAAGATCGATTGTAAAGTTTTTTTTGCATTTCTTTTGTTGTATTTACTTGTATTTGCTTGTTGTATTTCGTATTACTATTGTAATCATTTGTACGAGGTTTCTCTACCTCCGGATTATTCCGAGAAGGAGTATTTGTGATTAGTGGTGCGTGTTTGCATTACTAGGGCTTTTAGAGCCCAATCCATGGAGTAGGAACTATTCAGTTCCGAACCACGTTATATTGCATGTTGTGATTGTGTTGTCGTCTTTTATTATTGCATTTCATATTTCCGTTGCGCTAACAAGCTTTGTAGAGACGAACACGATTGAATTCCTCCATCGACGACGAATGAGCTATTCACCCCCCCCCCCCTCTAGTGGTCACGAGATTCCCTACACTTTGAAGATTGGATGATCATAGTGAAGGTGTTTGAAATTCCAAGAGGTCCAAAAGGTGGATACCTCAAGAAGAGATGAACCGAAGAGCAAGTTCAAGCCTTCGAGAGAATCGATAAGGTAATGCAATTGATATTAAATTCATTACCTAACAATATTGTGTCTAGGTTAGGTGAATTTCTAGATTCCAAGGAGCTATAGGAAAAATTGGCCAAGCTCCATGAAGAACCATCCATGGCTCAAGTAGAGAGAGAGCTCAACGAAGAAACAAGCTCTTCCTCACAAGAAAGTGAGGATTCAAAGTTGAAGAGGAGTCAACTTCCGGATCAGTGGAAGAGGAAGAAGTAGAGGAAGCCTCCACCTCTAGGATTGAGGGAGAGGATATTAGAGTGTCGGAGCAAGGGCAAGAGCAAGAGGAAGCTTCTACCTCCGGGAGAAGTGATGAACAAACTCAAGAGGCCTCTACCACCACCCTAGGTAACTCAAGCATTTCAATCAAAAATAAAAATCATATTGTATGCTTTGAGTGTAGGGAAAATGGACACTACAAGAGCAAGTGTCCTAAGGAGGTTAAGAAGGCTCCACCGGTGCTAAAGGTCAAGGAGACCGAAGCCCCAACCATTAAGAGCAAGGAGCACGTGGTGTGCTTCAAGTGTCACCAAAGAGGGCACTACCGAAGTCAATGCCCTATGGGGAGAAAGCAAACCAAAGGACAAGGAGGAGCTAAGACAAACCCTAAGGTAATCTCTAATTATGTTCCCTCCTTAATTAATAAGCAAAAGCATACTAGGAATTTTATTGCTATTACTCATGAACAAAAGCATACTAGGAATAATAGGTTTTATTGCTTAGAGGCTAAGCATGTTGATTTTAGGTCTAAGGATAAGTTTATAAATAATGACTCTAGACCTATTTCAACTAAGGAGAAATTTGGGACTAATGTCTCTAGAAAAATACTACCTGAGGCAAATATTAGGAAAATAAAAGACCATTTAGACTTTAATTCAAAGAATTCTAGACATATGCTTAAAAAGGGCAAAAATGCTCAAAGAAACAATGGGCCCACAAAATTTGAGCAATTAGAATTTGAAAATCAAGCCTTGAGGTCAAGGCTTGAGAAGTTGGAGAAGACTCTTAGGAAGATGTAAAATTCAATTAAAGGTCAAATAGTCAAAACCTAGGGTGTAAGAGGTAAGAACCATCTAGGAGGCAAGGTTTGGGTCACAAGCCTATGTCCAAGAAGGTAATGCCTACTTACCACAATGTTTCATTTGATTATGGAACTAATACTAGGTCTAGAAAAATCAAGGTCACAAGGGAAGTCATCCCTAAAGTTGACTATGGTAGGTGCCTAGTGGCTAAGGTTTCAAGGAAACCTAGGGAAGCCACTAAGAAGGTTATATTAGGACCCTTGGAATAGCTAGAGGGGGGGGGTGATTAGCGTTTCTTCGATTCTACAAACAAGTTAGCGGAAGCAATACAAATACAAAAATGAATACGAATAAGAAATACGAAACCAATGCTAACACCCGATGTTACGTGGTTCGGAGATGACGCTCCTACTCCATGGCAATCCGTAAGGTGGATTAGTCCTAGCCAAGCTTCACTATCTTCTCCTTTGGATGAACCAAGGTGGAGAAACCTTTCTTACAATGATCTCCTCTTCTTTACAATGGTGGATGATCAAGAACAAGAGAAGAGGAGGTTTTGAATCACTAAAAACACTTAGAAAGCTTGGTGAGCACGAGGATGTAGTTAGGATTAAGAGCACTAGCCTCACCAAGCTTCCCATGGCCCCTTTTTATAGAAGAGGGGTTGTTTTTCCCGTTGGGCGTCGATCAGTCGACTGATGCATGCCATCGATCGATCGCCGGCCAACGGCAAACGCGATCTCCGCGAGATTCGTAGTCGCAATCTCCAACGGCGGTGATCACCGACCGATCCTCCATGATCGTGATGGGGTGATCGATCGAGTGATCAAGGCGCGATCGAGTGAGGCGCGTGATTCTCGTGGCGATATTTCCCTTGATCGGTGATTCCTTAGCGGATCGGTGATCACGATATCGATCGATTGATATGCCCAACGCGATGATAGTTAGGGTATCACCGGATCGATCGATCGCGACCGATCGGCGATACATCGACGTCGATCCAAGTATGAGTAATTCATACTTGATTTTATACCCTAGACCTAGACTCAACCTTCTAGCCCTTCAATAAGCCTTGCGCCTTCAGGATGCCTCCGAGTCCGCGACTTGTTCATCCTTTGCGCTTTACTTCCAAGAGCTTCCTTCGGTTTCGTCCTGTCTTGGGTTGCCAAATGCTTGGACTTTATGCCGCCAAGACTGCACGCTTGGACTTATGCTGCCAAGACTTTACTTTGGACTTCCTTTGCCAAGGTTCACTTTGGACTTTATGCTGCCAAGACTACAAGCTTGGTATTATGCTGCCAAGTCCATCCCTTGGACTTCCTTTGCCAAGATCATACTTGGACTTCCTTTTACCAAGTACTTCATCCTTGGATTTCCCTGTCACTTAAACACATTCGTACTTAGATTACAAGATATTGCCTAACTTAGATGATTAGTCAAACATCAAAACATATAAATGCTTGGAGCATTGTTGCACCAACAATCTCCCCCTTTTTGATGTTTGACAATCATTTAAGTTAGGTCTTTAAAGATACACACATACACATAATTATCTAACTTAAGCATTCCTTCTCCCCCTTTGACATACATCAAAAAGAGAAGGATTTCAAAAGATGAAAGAATTTAAAGGTGTTGGATCTTGGACTAAGACATAAGATAGCAATTAAGCTCCCCCTTAATCCAAGATATACTTTATATTGTGTAAACAATAGTTGAAGCAAAGCATACTACAAATTCAAACAATTAAGTCCTAACTTTGCACCAACAATGGTTTTGGGGATGAAAAAGATATAGTTTATGAAAACTCCCCCTAAAATACTGTATTAATTAGCCCTAAAACTTGTTTATACGCAATTTTATCATACTATAGTGTTAGGACATCAAAGATACACCAAATATCAGAAAATGGAGTCTATTATCAGAAAGTACAGAGTACCCGATCTGGTTTCAACGATCATTGCCGAACTAAAACGAAATTTTTGACCTTTTATTTAATTTCAGAAATGCGGTAGAAATTCCAGAAATCTCGAAAAATCATGAAATTTTGCGTACACATTTCTGAAATCATACTTTATCAAGGAAAAATAATTTTAAAAATATATATTTTCCAGATTACAAGATTGATACAAACTTGGAACCTATCAAAGGTTCTAAAGAATTTGTAAACTTTGTATCACTTTTGTGTTCCATTTGAAAACTGTTTTTCAAAATATGATGAACATAGTTTAAGTTATATATTATTTGGAATTTCCAACCATGTTCTTCGAGCTATGTATCCATTACTTGAATACAAGCCTTCCCAATGATTGGTCCATAAGGTATTTATGTCTCTAGGTGTGTTATTGGCTCATAGTAATGCATCATAACAAGCATGATGAGCCAAGTACACTTTCCCTATCATCTCACATGGTTCTAAGTGTCTCAATACACAAATCAAGTTTTCTTAAGGCTTTTCGTGAGATGCATCAAGGTATAAAGAAGCTATAAGATTATAGGATCATGCAAATCTAGAATTTTACTCTACAAAGCACATACTAAGCTCTCTTCTTAATGATGAAAATTCGGCTTCGGGAAGAGCTTTGGTGAAGATATCGGCAAGGTTGGACTTAGATTCTACATAATTAAGTTCAATGTCCCCTCTTGCCACATGATCTCTTATGAAGTGATGTTTCACTTCAATGTGCTTTGTCCTAGAGTGATGTATCGGATTTTTGGTCAAGTTGATGGTACTCACATTATCACAATAAACTTTAATGTTAGAGTAGTGTAGCACATAATCCACAAGAGTATGTCTCATCCAAAGTAATTGAGTCACACAACCACCCATAGCCACATATTCGACTTCGGTGGTTGATAAAGCAACACAATGTTGCTTCCTACTACTCCAACTAACTAGGGAGGACCCAAGAAATTGGCATCCACCACTAGTACTTTTCCTATCCAATTTGCACCCGGCATAATCGGAATCGGTATAACCAAGCAATTCAAATGATCTAGTCCTAGGATACCAAAGTCCTACATTTAGGGTGCCTTTAATATATCTTAATATTCTTTTGACGGCTACCAAATGTGATTCTTTGGCACAAGATTGGTATCTTGCACACATACCTACCGCAAATAAAATGTCGGGTCTACTAGCGGTTAGGTATAGTAGGCTACCAATCATACTCCTATAAAGTTTAAGATCAATTGATTTACCTTCATGATCACTATCTATTCTAGTGCTAGTGGCCATAGGAGTGGTTACAATTTTGGCATTTTCCAAACCAAATTTCTTGATCATTTCATTTGCATATTTGGTTTGATAAATATGAATACCCTCATTGGTTTGTTTGACTTGTAAGCCTAGGAAAAAGGTAAGCTCTCCAACCAAACTCATTTCAAATTTATTTTCCATATTTTTTATAAAGTCTTGAAGAAGATCATTATTTGTTGACCCAAAGATGATATCATCAACATATACTTGGGCTATGAATATATCTTTTAATGTTGACTTTATAAACAAAGTTTGATCTACTTGTCCTCTTCTAAAATCCTTAGAAATTAAGAATGATGACAATCTTTCATACTATGCCCTAGGAGCTTGTTTTAACCCATATAATGCTTTCCTAAGCTTGCATACATGATTTGGATAATCTATGTTCTCAAACCCGGGTGGTTGCTCCACATATACTTCCTCCTTAATAAAACCATTTAAGAATGCCGATTTAACATCCATTTGGTAAAGTTTAAATCCCATATAGGAAGCATATCCTAGGAGAATTCTAATAGATTCTAATCTAGCAACCGGGGCATAAGTCTCATCATAGTCAAGCCCCTCAACTTGATTAAATCCCCTAGCAACCAACCTAGCCTTATTCCTAGTGATATTTCCTTGATCATCTAATTTATTCCTAAAGACCCATCTTGTAGTAATTATGGTGCTATCATTGGGTCTAGGTACAAATTCTCACACTTGACTTCTCTCAAATTGAGTCAATTCATCTTGCATTGCCAAAATCCAATCCGGATCATGTAATGCATCATTGATCGATTTGGGCTCAATTTGTGAGATAAGAGCAACTTGACTAGTAGGAGGTCTATGAAATGACCTAGTTCTTACTCCTTGAGATAAATCTCCTACTACTTGGTCAAGTGGATGATCTTGATGAATTCTTAGGTTTCTAGAAAGGGTTTCAATTTGATCATTGTTATCTTCCACCCTTCTTTCATCATCGGAGTCTCCTCTTCCTCCCCCTTGATCATTACCCCTAATGGTCAAATTTTGAAGTTTTTGGGTAATGTCTTGATTATTGTCATTAATATCCTTATCAATGGAAGACTTTCTAGGGTAGGTATTAGTGGTTTCATCAAATTTAACATTTGAGGACTCCTCAATCCCTTGGGTTCTCTTATTATAGACTCTATACCCTCTACTTGTGGATGAGTATCCAACTAGGATTCCCTCATCCGCTTTAGATTCAAATTTCCCTAAGTTATCTTTGGTATTTAAGATATAAGCTTTACACCCAAAGACTTTGAAATAGTGAATTGTGGGAATAGTTCCATTTCATAGTTCAAAAGGTGTTTTTCCTAAAAACCTATGGATTTGAACCCTATTTTGGATATAACAAGCGGTATTCACCGCTTCCGCCCACAAGTAGCTAGGAAGTGAATATGCATTAAGCATGGTCCTAGCGGCCTCTTGTAGGGCACGATTTCTCCTTTCCACCACCCCATTTTGTTGGGGTGTTCTTGGACAAGAGAACTCATGCTTGTACCCTTGTTCTAAACAAAATTGTGAAAATTTTGAGTTCTCAAATTCACCACCATGATCACTACGGATCCGGTTGATTTTGAGACTCTTTTCATTTTCAACCCTTTTACTAAATCCTATGATTATTTCTAAGGTATCATCCTTATGTTTCATAAAATAGACCCAAGTATACCTAGAAAAATCATCTACTATAACCAAGCAATATTTATTACCATTTAAAGATGGAGTACTATGACAATCAAATAAGTCAAGATGCAATAACTCTAATGGTAAAGATGTGTTAGTTAGAGTTTTACCTTTGTGTGATGCCTTTGTTTGTTTTCCTTCTTGGCATGCATCACACAATTTGTTCTTGACATACTTGATCTTTGGTAGCCCTTTGACCAACTCCATCTTGGCTACCTTGGCTATGTTTTTCATGTTGATGTGCCCCAATCTTCTATGCCATAGCCAACATTCCTCTTCTTTTGCAACAAAACACTTAGTAGAGATGTTAGAAGCATATGAAAGATCAACATAATAGATATTTGACTTCCTATATCCAACTAACATGCAATCATTTAATTCCTTGTGTCTAATCATGCATTTAGAGGATTCAAAGGAAACATGATAGTTTGCATCACAAAGTTGACTAACACTCAATAGATTAAACTTCATATTTTCAACTAGCAAGACTTTGTGAATAATAATTTTGGGGGATACCTCAATTGTACCTCTACCTAATATCTTGAGTTTTCCACTATTCCCAAAAGACACCGCTCCCTTCTTCACATATTTAATTGTGGAGAACTTGCTCACATCCCCGGTCATATGTGTTGAGCAACCGCTATCCACAATCCACATACCTCGCTCTCCTACCTAAATCACATGAAAAACACAAGCTTTTGGTACCCAAACATTTAGACCGGTAACATTAAGTAAAAACTTCTTAGGTACCCAAGCTTTCTTAACCTTACCCTTAATAGTTGCTTTCCTATTTATTAATGAAATGTAAGCAACTTCTTTTTCTTTTGGCTTATACCCTAAACCGGCCTTATTATAAACCGCTCTTTGTCTACTAAGAATCATATCAAGACACTTTGAGTCATTTGAAAATTTTTCTAAACATGCTTTTAATTCACTAACCTCATCCTTAAGTTTATCATTTTCTTCTTTAAGCATGCAAGAGTCAATATGTGAGGGTTTTTCATTTCTAATGGCTTTTAGTTCTACCTTCATGCTTTTAACCTTAGATTTTGACTTATCTAGAGCTTCTTTAAGATAGGCAATTGATTTATAAAGGAGCTTAACCTTAGGAGAGTTCATTACCTCATCGTCACTAGATGACGATTCATCGCTTGAGGAATCTTCTTGGCTTGAGGTACTCGAATCATCTCCTAGGGCCATGAGTGCCACATGGCGTGTGATGTGGCAAAGCTCATCATCGGAGGAAGAATCTTCAATGCTTGGTGTGTCCCATGTGGTTTGAGCCACCATGACCTCCTTCTTCTTCTTTTCCTTTTTGTCCTTCTTTTTCTTTTCTTTTTCCTCCTTCTTTTTTAGCTCCGGGCAATTCGGCTTTATGTGCCCCTTCTTGTTGCAAGCATGGCAAATCACATTATTATTAAAACTTGAATTACCATTAAATTTACCTTTTGAGGAATGAGATCCCTTCCTTGCTTCTCTATTCTTGAACTCTCTTGACTTCCTATAAAGCTTCTTGACGAAATTTGCCATTTCACTAGATGAGTCTCCATCACTACTTGACTCATCCTCCGACTCGGATGATGATGATGCTTCTTTTCTTTCCTTCTTCTTCTTTTCTTTCTTGTCCTTCTTTTCAACGAATAGAGCTAACCCCTTTTCCTTAGAGGACATGTTAGTTTGCTCATGTAATTCAAACTCACAAAACAATTCATCAATTTTAATTTGAGATAAATCTCTAGTTACCTTAATTGCATCAACTATAGAGGTCCATAAAGAATTTCTAGGAAATGCTTGTAAAATATACCTTACCAAATCCCGATTGTCAACTCGCTCACCTATGATATGGAGTCCGTTAACAATTTCTTTGAACCTTCCATGCATTTGACTTACGGTTTCATGCATCTTCATTTGGAAGGCTTGAAGTTGTCCAATCAATAGGTCCTTCTTGGCCCTCTTTGATTCCTTGGAACCTTCATTTAGCTCAATGAGCTTTTCCCATAATTCCTTGGCGGATTTGAAAGGTCCCACCTTGTTAAGTTGCTCCATGGTAATTCCACATTGAATGGTGAGTACCGCTTTTGCATTTGACTCGAAACTCCTATTCATTTCTCTTGTCCAATCCTTGCTCGGAATAGGGTTTCCACGCTCATCCACCGGTTCCTTGAAGCCATCTACAACACTATGCCAAATTTCAATATTACTCATTAAATAGTATTTCATCCTACCTTTCCAATATTGACTCCCATCGAAGAGTGGTGGCTTGGCGATGCTATATCCTTCTTGAAGAGCCATTGATGCCTTGGTTGATGGTGAGATCTTCCAAGCAATCCGGGCTCTGATACCACTTGTTAGGACCCTTGGAATAGCTAGAGGGGGGTGATTAGCGTTTCTTCGATTCTACAAACAAGTTAGCGGAAGCAATACAAATACGAAAATGAATACGAATAAGAAATACGAAACCAATGCTAACACCCGATGTTACGTGGTTCGGAGATGACGCTCCTACTCCACGGCAATCCGTAAGGTGGATTAGTCCTAGCCAAGCTTCACTATCTTCTCCTTTGGATGAACCAAGGTGGAGAAACCTTTCTTACAATGATCTCCTCTTCTTTACAATGGTGGATGATCAAGAACAAGAGAAGAGGAGGTTTTGAATCACTAAAAACACTTAGAAAGCTTGGTGAGCACGAGGATGTAGTTAGGATTAAGAGCACTAGCCTCACCAAGCTTCCCATGGCCCCTTTTTATAGAAGAGGGGGTTTTCCGTTAGCGTCGATCACGTCGGATGCATGCCATCACGATCGGGCCGCCACCCGCAAACGCGATCTCCGCGGAGATTCGTAGCCGCAATCTCCAACGGCGGTGATCACCGGATCGATCCCTCCATCGACGATCGGTGATGGGGTGATCAATCAGTGATCAAGGCGCAATGAGTGAGATCGTGATTCTCGCGATATTTCCCTTGATCGATCGATTCCCTTGGCGATCGATCACGTATCGATCGATATGCCCAACACGATCGATAGTTAGGGTATCACCCGGATCGATCGCTCGACTCGATCGATACATCGTGAGTATGAGTAATTCATACTTGATTTTATACCCTAGACCTAGACTCAACCTTCTAGCCCTTCAATAAGCCTTGCGCCTTCAGGATGCCTCCGAGTCCGCGACTTGTTCATCCTTTGCGCTTTGCTTCCAAGAGCTTCCTTCGGTTTCGTCCTGTCTTGGGTTGCCAAATGCTTGGACTTTATGCCGCCAAGACTGCACGCTTGGACTTATGCTGCCAAGACTTTACTTTGGACTTCCTTTGCCAAGGTTCACTTTGGACTTTATGCTGCCAAGACTACAAGCTTGGTCTTATGCTGCCAAGTCCATCCCTTGGACTTCCTTTGCCAAGATCATACTTGGACTTCCTTTTACCAAGTACTTCATCCTTGGATTTCCCTGTCACTTAAACACATTCGTACTTAGATCACAAGATATTGCCTAACTTAGATGATTATCCAAACATCAAAACATATAAATGCTTGGAGCATTGTTGCACCAACAGGTTACAAGGGGAGTCGCCCCTAGAGCTAACCTAGGCAAGACACAAATGACCAAGGCTACCAAGCCTAAGAGGGTCATTAGGAGGGTATCTAAGGAAGTTATCCCTAAGGAATACCTAGTAAATCCAAGGAGCTCAAATAGATTTTGGATTCCTAGGAGCGTGATCGATTCACGCTAAATGGGTTAGGGTGTGTCTACTTTAAATGGATGGATGGTTAACCTAACCATGGTAAAGGTGACACTTTAGGTCATTTTCAAGGTTATGGGTACCTTGGAAATGTGGTTTGAATTTATATCCTAAAGGATTTTAGGATGTGCCAATATATTTTAAGAATTATAAAAAATCAATCAAATTGGCACAAACTAGGTTTAAAGGTCATAGTGTGTCATTTTGGATTTTTGGCACACTTGGAGGATTAGTTCTAACAAATATATTTATGTCATGGTTTAATTCTAACAAATAACAATTAACACTAAAATTTAGGTATTATATATCTTTATATTTTATTTGTCATGGTTGATTTGACATATGTCGTGTCATGACATCATATTTATTTTTTATCATTTATATGTCATGATCATGCTTAGGTTTATATCATGTATATTTAGATTTAATCATATGCTATGACATCATGATCATTGGTCATGCTTATTTATGTTATATTTATGTCATGATCATTCATGCATTTAAGGTAATTAAAATTGAGTTAATGACTATGGCATGACTTGAAGTCTCATTTATAAAGAAATCAAGTAAAGTTGCCATAGAAAATATATGAGGTCTTAGATTAGGATAACCAAAACCCACATCTCACATCAAATTAACATGTGTATGTTTTCAAATACCCTAGACACATGTGAGATGCTAGGAAATGAGTTAATTCAAGATGCATAGCTTTTGCATCTATATGAACTCAAACTCATCTTATATCAAAGTGGATCATGGGGAAAACTAATGTGCAAGTCATGTGCATTGAGCCTATTGATCATGATCTAATATAGGTTTTCAAAAATATTTTAAAATCATTTAAGAACACCTTGGTGAAGTCTATCTCTTGATATCAATCACCATTGATGAAATTGATACAAAGTAGGGCCAAAACATTGAACTTTTCAATGGTTTTGAACTTTGTGTCAATCTCATTATTTTATGGGTATTTTATTTTTCAAATATTTTTCACCCATAATGATTGTTATAAGTATTATACGTATGAAATTTCACTATTTTTCAAAATACGTATAATTACTTATGTTTTCCCGAAAATCATTTTTGATTTCTGAATTTTTGCATTTGCATAAATCAATCGACTTCCGCTTATAGCGATCAAGGCCAACGATCGATTGGATTGAGTATTAATCGTCTGGCCTGATTTCGGATAAACAAGATTTGTTTAGCCTGATTTCAGCTATGTTAGGCTACCCTAACTGCTCAAAACCCTAGGATATGCTTTGGAAAGTATTGGAAAGGGTGAAAATCCATTGAATATGGATTAGGAGAGTTGTTTAGGGTGTGTATCAATTTTAAGGTGTGTGAAAGTTCAAGGTTAAACTTTTAACCTTAATTTTGAGGGTTTAGTGTTCCTATAGGCTTAGGGACTCTCCAAGGACATTATTGGTGCAATGGTCAAGGGGGAGCAAGCCTTTAGGGGGAGGTTATCCATCATGGGATAATGGATGTGTTCTTCCTCATGAGGGGGGAGAATTTTAGGAGAATGTGAGATGCCCAATTTGGAAATTGGGAGAGTTTGTAAGATTGTCTCTCTTGAGTGATATGAGATTTATCACTAGGAAGAGTGAAGACATCTTAGATACTTTTGGACCAAAGGGGAGATTGTAAGATCTCATTGGGATATGAGATATTGACACCCTTGGGGAGAACCTTTTTAATCTATGTCAAAAAGGGGGAGAATTGATGGGAAAATCAATGGGAGAATTTGAGATTACCAATTTGGGAGAATTGGTAAGGAGATTTGAGTTAGGTGGCCTAACTTAAAGGTGTTTGTGATTTTTGTCAAACATCAAAAAGGAGGAGATTGTTGGTACAATCGGGCCCAGGTCACGATTTGACCGAACTCGTGTTTGACTCGAATAGTATTTTGATGTTTGACATTGATGTTTGACAAGGGAGTTAACCGTTGTTTGACAATGGGTTAACTATATGGTTGACATGGGATTGACCATATGATGGAGAAGTCTAAGTGGGACACTTGGCAATTGAAAAGTCCAACATGGGTTGGCATGGAAAGTCCAAGCATGAATCTTGGCAAGGGAAAGTCCAAGCTTGAGTTTTGACAAATGGATAGTCCAACATGGGTTGGCAAGGGAAGTCCAAGGGTGGAGTCTTGGTCGCATAAGTCCAATGGTTGGCGACGTAAAGTCCAAGCAATAGTCTTGGCAGCATAAGTCCAATGTGCCTTGGCAGTATAGACCAGCTTAGCATAACAATAGCCGATGGAAGCACCTAAAGGCTAGCGTATGGATGAACAAGTCATGGATGACTTGGAGAGATCCGATAGGCATGAGGCTGATAAAGGTGACTAGAAGACTTAGGTCTAGGCTAAGTGTGATCTAATGAGTATGAGGGCATCATACTTAGGGTTAAACCTCATGTTTGAGGTTAACCGTCGACTGAGGCTTTGGACCAGTCGAATGATCAAGTGTTTTTTATACTTGGCAACCGAGTCGACTGGGATTATGGCCAGTCGAACTGCTCGGACTCGACTGGTGTTCGACTACAAGAAATGGCTTTGGATCGATCATGGAGGGTCGACTACTTATCGGATTCGGGGGGCGAGAATACTCGATGGTAGTGATCGATTGGCTCACGGATCGACTAATGGTAATTGGCAGTCGATTTCCAGTGCAACCGTTGGCTTGGATGTCAATGTGGATTAAGTCGTTGTCTCACAACGGTACTGTTGGCAGTCGACTGCCAAGCGCGAAATCATCCCGACGAAGGTTATAAAAGCATCTCGGATGGGAGGATTTAGCAGCGATTTCTTAGGTATTTTGAGGCGATTTGCTTGTGCAAATCAGGGTCTTCAAGCTCGATTCAAGCGATCAACAAGCAAGCATCCAAAAGCATATTTGTAAAGTTTTCTTTACGTGTTTTTGTGTATTTTATTTGTAATTTCTTGTATTAATTTTGTAATCCTTGTACGAGGTCTCTCCGCCTCTGACTTATTGTCGAGAGGGAGTTTATTAGTTTTGTAGTGATATTTGCATCGCTAGGGCTTGTTCGAGCCCAATTCGTGGAGTAGGAACCTTGAGGTTCCGAACCACGTTATATCATTGTGTATTGTGTGATTGTTTTATTACCATTGTACATTTCATATTTCCACTGTGCTAACGAAAATTGTAGCAAGCACGAACAATCTCCATCACGCAACGTCGACACGCTATTCACCCCCCTCTAGCGGCGTCCAATTCCCAACACTTATACCTTTACCTTTTATTTGTCATGCTTTGTTTGCCTTGTCATGTCATGACATCATATTTATTTTTAACATATAAAATGTCATGATCATATTTAGGTTTATTTTTAGAGTCATGTTATGCTTAAGTTAGAATCACATGTCATAGCATCATGATTATTCGCACATGCTTATTAATGTTATCATTTATGTCATAATCATCATTTATGTATTAATTAAAATTGAATTAAGGACAATGACATAATTTGAAGTCTCATGGATAATGGAATCAAATAGTGTTGTCTAGAAAAATGCATGAAAATCTAAATAACTAAAACCCACATCTCACAAAAACACTTGATTTGTATGTGTTTCATACACTTAGATACAAGTGATATGTTAGAAAAATAAATTTAAGGTTTTAAAATCATTTCAAAAATATTTTGAAAAACCTTGGTGAAGTCTATCTTTTGATAGTAATCATTTTAACATTAAGTACTCATTTTAACATTACAAGACAATAAGTATTAAGCATATGGAGTATATTAAAAAACCTAGACGAGAATGAATATGAATGGTAAAAATTGTGTCTTGACCTATCTATTGTGATCCATGTCTCAATTATCTGTTTAAGCAGCATTGTAAGAGATGATCACACTTCGCTTCTATAATTACAATTCTCTAACTCATTAAGCATTATGCACTTATCTAAATTCAAGCTAATAAAGGAAAAACATGCATGTTTTATTTTATTAAAGATAGCGATCAATCCGGACCAATTCTACAGGATGACATGGGGTAAAAAAAAACACACCGAATTAGTAGTTCAATGTACAAATATATTTTTCATCAAATTACTAACCTATTCTTTTTCATTCTGTAGGCTTATATTTTGAAGAAATATTGACCTCCTCTCTTGCATTTCTTGTTGAAGATTATGCACTATACTTTCGAGATGTTTAACAATTTCATTTTTTTCCATAGAAGCTCCAATTTTTTATGGTTTAACTCCAAAGCCCATTCCACACACTCTACCTCGAGATTCCTTGCCAAATACAAGGCTAATTGCATCATCAACAAAGTTAGTTGTGTTTAAAGATTCGGGCGGGCATTCTTCTATTTCTTTCTGCAAATAACAAGATACAACACTTTTGTAAAATAATAAATTTAAGTAACTAGTTGTGTGTATGAAAACTTTTAGATATAATAACAAGAGATAGTCTTATTCCTATTTTATCCCCAATAGCTTGACTAATAGGTTGTCTATTTTTCTTCTTGTGACCTTCAATCCAAACTTATGACCTTGTAATTATTGTATCGACAAAACTTGCTTTTTCCTTAAGTATGAGATAAGAATATAATTGTTAGGGACAAATGATAATGTTAATAAGTGTATCTGCAAATCTTTTCATAATACTTAATGAGAAATAATAATACTTACCATCATGCTAACCAATCACACATAACCTCTCCAACTCATCGTGTGAATGTGGTCTTGATTTTTCCTCATTGTTCTAAATTTTACACTCTTTTCTTGAGAATAAAAATATATATAACATATTCATATATAATTGATTATCTATTTGAATCTACAAAATATACCCAACATGACAATCATAAAAATATTTCTAATGTATCAAAATCCATTACAAGTAAGACTTTTTCAATTAATACTTACTTGAAATTCAGCTGATAGTGTTCTCTTTACAAACATTTCCCACTGTTATTGATCCATAAATTCATGCTTCAAAATATTAAGATTTCATGATGCTACTTGACCAGTATTATCTTCTCATACAAGTATTTACAGTTTAGACTTTCTATCACGCCACAACTTAGCCAATTTTTGAAAGATTATTTTCTTTTCACACTCCTTGACATTATAATTCACCTATACATTAAGAAGCACAAAATTATATCTACTTTTTATTATAAAATAGAACTTGATAAATTTAGTAACTCGAGATATTACTTGAAGACAACTTCACATCTTATTCTTCACTTCTTCTGTTACATCATTCTATCCATTTAATGTATATGACACAAATTCTTTTACCATGCAACCAAGAGAAGAAGCATACTTTACAAAATTAGCCCCAATCGATTGTCCGAACTCATTACGCTCCAACTCTTTGGGCTTTTGTCACCACTAGCTAATTTCAATTTTGATGGATCTCGTCCCTTTTTATTATTAATGTTGTCTTCATCAATTGCTCTTTATCATTCAAATCCTCTGATGAATTAGGTGAAGTGTTAGAGTCCACTTCTGATAGCCTCTTTGGTATATTATCCTACAAAATAGCATAAAGAATACTTTACTATAGTAAACAAGATTTTAAAAAAATGCACTATCACCTGAATTTCATCTACAGATGCTTTGCTGCATCTCTTTCTCATTTTTTGAAGCTTTTAAATGCTATATAATAACCTGCTCATAAACAATATCACATGATACATTGTTGAAAATAAACAAGTGGAAAATAAACAAGAGAAGTATAAAATCTACACTTGAAAAGTGAAGTCATGGATAAGTCACATCAATTCCATCACACTCATTCCTTGCATATGGTTCTTTTTCAGTAATATTAATATCAAGTATAGACACATCAAGAGGTGTTGTTGATATATAGACTTCCTCTTCAATCAAGTTCATGTCATGAATATTCCGAGGCAGTGCTTTTAGCAACACATACCAATTTGATTCATCATTGTCCCTAGAATAGAATACTTGCTTTGCTTGTGATGCTAAAATGAAAGGATCACTTTCAAAAGTTCTTAGTCCTTAGTGTAAGTTGACTAGTGTAAAATCATCTTCCATTTTAATACCAGTTCCAATATTAGCCCAATCACATCTAAAAATAGGCACTTTGAAAGAATAGTAGTCAAGTTAAATAATGTCTCGTATAACTCCGTAATATGAGAGTCTTCCTCATGTATGCGAATAATCATTAGTACTAAATTGACAAATAGTATCGGCTTCAATTAAAAGACCACTATCTTGTGTTGACCTTCCGACATCAATTGTATGGAATCGATGCCCATTTATAATATAACCAGTATAAGATATAACATGCTTTCTTGGACCATGTGCTAGCCATTTGATTTGTCCTGAGGAGTTGTCAAGGTCATGTTTTGATAAGCATTTTGTAAATGTTTCCATATGTCGCTTTTGTAATAATGTGTCATTAGATATGAAACGATGATTTGATTGTTTAAGCTCGTCAATGTGTATCCTATTCAAAATCATTAAAGGGTGATTGTTAGAATATACGAATTATAAAATAGACCACGAATATCTAATAGGATTTGAAATTAAATATACTCACTATAAATAAGGTTTAACTTCTGCAGTATTGAATAAAACATATCGATGTGCGGTATGCAACACCAGATCTTCTAAAATCCTTTCTGCTCCTTAAGAAATTGGACGACCTTCCACTAATCCATTCTCCAAATCCTCATTTAGATTAGAACAGACACCAATATTAGCGGCTTTTTAAAAATATGCACTACAAAATCGCATTCTTTCTTCTGCGATATAATGCTCAGCTATACAACCCTCTGTCCTTGCTCGGTTCTTCATGTACCCTTTAAGTATTCTCATAAATATAAATAAAAAAATAACAATCAAGTGTTGTTGATAGTAAAATATATTTTGTTGTATAATATTTATTACTTTTCAAATGGATACATCTAGCAGAAGTGGATTGGTCCACATAAGTGAGCCTCTCTTGTTAAATGCATTGTCAAATGAACCGAAATGGTAAAGAAAGCAAGCAAAAAATACCTTTTTAACATGCATAGAGTTTCAACAATAATTTCCTCGAGTTGTTCTAAACGATTTCTGTCTAACACTCTTTGATATAATTCATTGTAAAATGCACAAAGCATAAATAGAGCATTGCGTGGACCTTTCGATAAAAGACTTCTCAATGCAACTGAAAGCAATTGTTGCATTAAAACATGACAATCATGAGATTTCAAGCCAATAAGCTTACGCTCTTCTAAAGAAACACAATTACTAATATTTGAGCTATAGCCATCTGGTAACTTTATTTTCTTCAACCTAGAGCAAAATATATCCATTTCTTTTTTTAGACAATGTGTAAGGTGCAGCAAGCAAGTGATACATGTTTTCTCCTTTTTTTTTAGGATGTAATTCTTCTCTAATTTTTAAGTGTATCAAATCTTTGCAGGCATTAACACCATCTTTGGTTTTTTTTCTTTACATTTAACAATGTGTCTATGACATTCTTGCAAATATTCTTTTCAACATGCATCACATCGAAATTATGACGTAACAAGAGCCCCTACAAGTAAACATCAATACATTTTAGAGTATTAGTTCAATAATATAACAAATTCATTGAAAGATAATGAATAGAGTCAAATAACTCCAGTATGGCAAATTGAAAAAGATGGACTTTTCCTTCCACATTTGAACTGGTTGTTGTATCTTTTTTGAATTTTCATGCTTCTTCCTCTTTTGCTTTGTAGTGTTGGTAGTCTCACCCTTTTGTTTTTTACCCCAATCATTTTCAATGTCTTTCATTGCATTAAGAATTTTTAACCCATTCAAAGGTTTAGGTTTCCCTTTTCTCTCTTTTTTCCCCCATTAAACCACTTCTTTTTTCTCGAAATGGATAATCATGAGCAAGGAATCTCCTATGGCCCAAGTATGCAAACTTTTTACTGTATTTAAGCCACATAGAATATATGTTTTTACCACATATCGGGCAACCAGATTAACCTTTTGTGACACATCCAACTAGGTTTCCATAAGCTGAAAAATCATTAATAGTCCACATCAAAATAGCCTTAAGATTGAACATTGACTTACTAAATGCATCAAATGCCTCCACACTTGTGTCCCACAACTCCTTCAATTCCTCCATAAGGGGTTCCAAGTAAACATCTATATCATTTCCTAGTTGCTTTGGCCTTGGAATCAGTAATGTTAGCATAAGATTTTCCTTCACCATGCACATCAATGGAGGAAGTTTGTAATTAACCAAAATAACTGGCCAATAACTATATCTTGAACTAAGGTCACCAAAAGGATTGAATCCATCTGTTGCAAGACCAAGGCGTAGATTTCTAGGATCCAATGCAAAAGTTGGCCACTTATGATTTATTGTATCCCAAGCTACTGAATCAACTGGATGACGCATCATATGATCTTGACTTTTATGGTTGGAGTGTCAAATCAAGTTTTCGACCTTTTCAATCTATGTATCAAGGGAAATTACCGAAGCACCTTTTCTGGAACTCCTTTACGAACTTTAGTAAAGATTTTGTCAACCTTCCATCTTGAGGAACCACACTTTGGGCATGAGTATAAATCTTTAAGTTGTTTTCTAAATAGACAACAATTGTTTGGGCAAGCATGAATCTTTTCATATCCTAAATCAAATGGTTTCAACAACTTCTCATTGAGTAAATATTTTCTAGAAGTGTATTTTTTTCTGTAAGCATGCCACCTAAGATCTTAAGAAGCTCATTGAAACTATTGTCACTGTGACCATTAGTAGACTTACAATTGTATAATGTAACAACTGTTGATAACTTTGTGTAAGTTGTACAACCAAGGAAGAGAGGAGTTTCTGCATCTTCTAATAAATCAACAAACTCATAGTCTTTTGTCTCAGGCATAGTGTAACCAACCTCTTCTTCCGCCACAAAGACATCTCTATATAAGTGATATGTCTCTCTACTTTCATCCTTTTCTTCTTGAACTATCTTCACTTTGAAATTGTGATGTATAAATTTCACCGTGGAAGACCCATATAGTGTAAGAAGGATCTATCCCTTTTATAATTAAGTGCTCGTACACTTGGTCAAATTTTATATATTTCTTGTTTTGACAATGCTTACAAGGACATAAAATTACTTCGCGTGTTTTGGCATATATAGTTCCTAGCTTGTGCAAGAAATTTTTGAACCCCTTCTTCATATTCCGGTACAAACCTTGAAGGCAAACACATCTAATCCTTATCCATTTCGTAAATGAGCAAAACCCTAAAATGTAAGTTATCCTTATTTTTGGTAATTAGATTAATGTATCTATAGTTGAACATAAGAAAAGATATCTAAAACTGACAGCTTACTCAACTTCATATAGTGCTCTTTAGATAAAAGTGCATAATAATAAGTCATTGATGTATATTAAACATTGACTAATATTGCAAGTGTAACAATGAGAAACTCATCAATGTTTTAATTGTAACAGTGAGAAACTAAATAATCAAAGAGATGGAAGCTTAAATGCAAGCAATCATTTGGTGGCTTGGCATACGTGTTCAAAAACCAACAAGACTCGAAGGCTTGTGGGTTCTCAATCTGAAAGGTAGCAACCTCGCAATGTTGTGTTCTTGGTAGTGGAGCCTAGTAACTAATGATATCAATGAAGTGATGGGCTAAAATTATAGAACAAATTGTCCTGAAAGATGAACACATATCCCTGGTTAAATCAAACCACAAATGGTCCTCTCTAGGGTTGCCTTTGGTGTTATCAAGCTAGGGTTGCCTCACTGGTGTTATCAAGCTAGGTGGCTAAAAAACATGTTCACCTCTGGTGTTATCAAGCTAGGGTTGCCTTTTTGCCCTTTGCATTCCTTGTCTGTAGTAGGGAAAAAAAATCAGTGAATATTTCTACCATGAGTAATCTCGAAAGTGATGATGGAGGAAAATATTCTACAAACAACAGAACAACGAGGTGGTAGTTTCTCAATCTTTAGACCTGACTGGTAGGATTAAATTAAACTTGTTTACCGAAAGCAATAATTTTAATTCATTGTGCTGCTATGGGAGGCCAAGCCTAATCGATTCATATGCAAATCAATTCATATGCAAGAACCATAAGTCAACCATTTTATGTCAATAATAAAAGTCGCATTAGTTTGTTTGTGCTAAAAGTAGATTTGTATATTAATAGCCCGATCAATATAAATATGCTTCCTGTACTAAAATTATGTACTCAAAATTCCTAATAACCAAGTCTACCCGTTAATTAGCCTCAAATTTATGTGCATGCATTTCAAGAACAAGGTCAGAAAAGAACCTGGGCAGAAACAGATTTCTTCAACTCCAAGAACCTGGGCAAAAGAGCAACTCTAGCTTGATAGCAGCACAATGCATCCCTGGTTATGTCGGTCGGCAAGGAGATGATGATCCCCACGACAAGCTGAGAGTGGAGAAGTGGTCTGCAACCGTTGAGCGATTTTTTATGACGGAGTGCAGCAGCGCTTGAGAGAGAGGAGGAGCACTCACTGACGAGAAGCGACGCCGACGCTTGGAGAGGGGAGGCAACAATTTGTTCGGGAGCGAGAAGAAGCGACAGAAGGAGAATAGGGATCGACAATTCAGGAGCAAGAAGAAGCGCAGCGGAAAGGAAAAAGGAATTGACAATTCGGGAGCGAGAATAAGCATGACAGAAGAAGAATAGGAATTAGAGAAAAAAATTATTTATTTTAAGTTTATTAAACCCATTATAAACACGGTATATATATATATACAGCAGGCTTCTGCCGCGCGCCTGCTGTGCGCGCTGCCCATTCGCACGTGAGGGACCTATTGACGTGGCAATCAAATGCCACGTCAACAGGTCCCTCACGCACGGACGGTTGCCGCGCACAGCAAAAGCCGCCTTTATATATATATATATATTATATATGAGTTTTGATCGGATACGCGCCCAAATTGTCCGCGCCCGTCTGCGACACGCCAATCCACCGCCACTGCCGCCGTCGCCGCCGGACCTGACGCGATCGATGCGCACCTCGCCGGTGGTCCGGCGGAGCTCGGGCGGCGTCGGATTCCGACCGCAATTCGGCCGGAATCTAGCGATTTCTCGACCGACAGTGGCGCGGCCACGATCGGGTCGGATTCTGGCCGAATCACGGGCGGAATCTGGCCGGGGAAGGACTTCCAGCACTGGGCGGTCCTTCCTCGACCGCGATTTGACTGGAATTCGACGATTTCGTGGCCGACAGTTTCGCGGCCACTGCCGCCCGCGATCGGATCGGATTCTGGCCACGATTCGGCCAGAAATTGTCAGCCACGAAATTGCCGGATTCCGGCCAAATCGTGGTCAGAATTCGGCGCCGCCCGAGACCCGCCGACGAGGTGCGCGTCGATCGCGCCAGGTCCGACGGCCGGAGGGGGTCGGACGGCGTGGCGGCGACGGCAACAGTGGCGGTGGGTCGGCATGTCGCGAATGGGCGCGGACAGTTCGGGCGCGTATCGGATCAACACACACACACACACACACACACACACACACACACACACACACACACACACACATATATATATATATACACACGCTGCGAATAAGTAGATATTTAACAGCATGCATTAATGTGCGCTGCGATTAGTAGACTTTTAATATCATACATTAATGTGCTCTATGAATAGTAGTCTTTTAACAACATACATTAATGCGCGTTGCGATTAGTAGACTTTTAACAACATACTTTTTAATGTGAACTGTTATTTGTAAAAATACACTACTATCCACAAATGCACTATATTAGGCACGCTGTATATGTGCGCTATTGATGATGTGTTACAAAAAATCATATTTATTGTAATGTGTAGGGAAAAGGAGGAAAAGATACTTACAGAGCAAAGAGTAGGGTTGAAGTCGCAGACCGAGGTTGGAGAAGAAGAAGGTCAGAGAAGACGGCGTGCCAAGGATGAATAGGACCCTAACTTGGGTGAGGATTTATAAGGGGAAGAAGTGGGGGCAACCTCAAATCAGTGACTAGGTGTCGGGGAATAATCAGAAGCGTTAGATTGACTATAGTTATCTCTGACCTCGATCATCGCGTCGGATCTGCAGATCTCGAACATCCCATCAAAGGAGTGACGACATGGTGTGTGTCATAGTGGCCAACACGCGTAAGCCTATGGAACAATACTAAGAGGCTCGGAGCCCGAAGCAATGATTTCATAAAGAGTAAAACATCATTTTAGATCTCGCCAGGAGATGTCTATGATGTAAAGAGAAATATCCTCAGTCATGTAGCTGAGTCAAATCAATAGTCAAGCTGAGTTGGACCCCCAGGTTAGACCCGGTCAAGAACGACACTAGTTAACTTAGGTCTGCCAGAAGATCATAGTATTTGACCTCGACAGTATCTCAGCTCGATAATATCTTATCTCGATAGTATCTCACCTCAACAATACCTCAACGCGACAATAGCTTACCTCGGTAGTGGTAGCTCACCTCGACAGTTCCTCAACGCGACAGTAGTTTAACTCAGCATTATCTTAGTTCATCCTAGAGATCCGAGCTCATGAAAGTTTCTTAATTCAAGCCAACGAGGAGATAGATATATCCCTCACAGGAGCCGCATCCTATTCTCTAATATGGGCCCACGATCTTGGCTGACGTACCATCTCTCTCCTTATTAATAAGGTCATGCATCCCAGATTCGAGGTTTGTACGTTCGTCTCTCCTTATTAATGAGTTCATGTCTCTCAAAATTCAAAGTCGGTACAATCACTTCCCCTTATTGATGAGACTATGTCTCCTAAGATCCCCTCCGTACTGTTATCCCTCCGTCAGACCATGTCTCCTATAATTTCCCTTAGGAATCCACGCCATCGAGATTGCTTATATAAAGATAAAAGGGGAGCGAAAAAGAGATCTCTCTTAGAAGTTTTCCTAACCTCCCCAATTCCCTACTTTATACTTGTTTTTCTCCCTATTCTTCATATTTTGACTTAGCCTCAGAGGAGTCTTACTGAAGATTTCCTCGACGTCCTCTCTCATTCGTTTGCTAGTCTTCTCAAATAGAGACCTCTATATATAGCTCCGATGACGAATCGAGTCCAACCATTAAGAAGATGGACAAGGACGGATTTACCATTGCACTTGGAGGGGGCATCTCTTGTTTCCCTAGACACTTCCATAACTCTATCGGAATATCATCTGGTCCAACGGCTTTTCCATTTTGCATTCCATTTAAAGCTTGTTCTACTTCTGAAATTTGAATTCTACGATAAAAATTTAAATTTCTATACTCATTTGACCTACTTAAATTACCTAAATTAAGTTGGTCTCCTAAACCTTCATTAAAAAGTTGATAAAAATATCACTTCCACCGCTCTTTTATTTCTTCATCATTTACTAGTACCCTATTGCATTCATCTTTAATACATCTTATTTGATTAAGATCTTTTGTCTTCTTCTCTCTCACTTTAGCTATTCTATAAATGTCTCTTTCCCCTTCTTTTGTATCTAATTTTCGATATAACCGTTCAAAAGTTTCAGTCTTAGCTTCATTCACTGCTTTCTTAGCTTCTTTCTTGGCTATTGTATATTTTTTCAAATTTTTCTCATTTTTACAAATATTTAATTTCTTATATGTTATTCGTTTTTCCTTGACTTTCTCTTGCACTTTTTCATTCCACCACCAAGATTCTTTACTTAGTGGTGCATGTCCCTTTGACTCACCGAGTACACTCTTAGCTACTATTTTCAATTTTGATACCATTTTATCCCACATCGTATTAGGGTCACTGTATATGTCATCTAATACTTGTACTCCTACCTTCTCTTTGAATATATTTAGTTTCTCATCCTTTAACTTCCACCACTTAATTCTAGGGGTCGTGTATATTTTCCTTCTATTAATACTATATTTGAGGCGTATATCCAATACTACTAACCTATGTTGCGTAGTTAAACTTTCTCCAGGAATAACCTTACAATCTTTACAAATCTTTCTATCTCTCTTCCTAACCATAAGAAAGTCAATTTGTGATTTATTATTTTCACTTTTGAACGTGACTAAGTGTTCTTCTCTTTTCTTAAAAAATGTATTAGCTAGTATAAGATCATATGCTATTGCAAAATCCAATATAGTTTTACCTTCTTCATTTCTTGTTCCATACCCATAACCCCCGTGCACCCTCTCATATTCATCATTTTTCACTCCGACATGCCCATTTAAATCACCTCCTATTAAAATCATCTCATTTGACGGAATATTTTGTAATACTTCATCCAAGTCCTCCCAAAACCTTAATTTGGTATTTTCATCTAATCCTATTTGAGGTGCATATACACTAATTACGTTTATAGTTTCTTTCTCCACTACTATTTTGAGAGCTATAATTCTATCCCCCTTTCTAATTACTCCTACAACTTCATCCTTTAACGAACTATCAACAATAATACCCACTCCATTTCTTGTTTTACTCTTCCCTGTATACCATAACTTAAAACCCGAGTTCTCTATCATCTTTGCCTTCTCACCAACCCATTTTGTCTCTTGTACACATACAATATTAATTTTTCTTCTAATCATCGTATCTACTATCTCCATTGTTTTACCAGTGAGGGTTCCTATGTTCCATGTACCAAATCTTAGACTACTAGTTTTTCTATAATATTTGTTCTTACCCAACCTATGGTGTGAGAACTCTTGCTTATTTAACATTACACCCAAGTTCTCATGGAGATGTAGCGGTCCTTGCCGATACGTTGCAGTCGGACCCTGCAACGTGAACTCTAGCATATTTTTCACTACACTCGAGTTCTGAAAATGTAGCGGTCCTTGCCGAGACATTACAGTCGGACCCTGTAACGCGTTCCTTCCGGGGAACAACTTAGCATTAGCATAATAGTTTGATTGATCCATTCATTGAACATTTGCCTTAGTTTAACGCTGGCTGGCAACCTAACGCAACCCTCCTCCTTTATCCGGACTTGGGGCCGGCCACGACAAGGTTAATTTATTATGGGCGGAGTTATCTCTCTTTAATTAACACAATTATATTTTAATATACGATCCCTCCAAATATAAAATCTTAGATTCAACCTTGAAGAAGATGAACACAAGACCACTGAAAAGACCGCTGTCTTAGCCCAACCGATCCCTTTTACTTCGATTGTGAAGATTTTATCAAGTCATTCTATCTCTTGATCTCAGCAGCCCAGAAACAGACTCTTTATTCAGTTACTAAACTTGCAAGAAAGGTATTTGTTTGAACATTTATCACGAGGAAAAAAACTTCTTTTTTTTTTTTAATCTCACTCATTTAGACCCTTCACCAAATAAATGCCAACTTTCCACCTTTTTTGCAGAACTTTCCACCTTCTCTGATCATAGAACTTTCCACCTTCTCGATCGCTGGTACAGTGGACCATCTCGCTGCAATGCTTTCATTTGTAATGCACTCAACGTTACGTACCCCAACTAATTTCTTTTAAATTTACTTAAAATCTAAAAATGGAACTTTAAGAATAGTATAATTAAAGATCTCCTTTCCTATATAATGATTAATCTTCAGTGAGGATACAGATCGATCGGTGATCGGAGATGGAGTTGGGAAGAGGAGCGATGTCGATAGTGGCCTTCGCCATGGCCTTGTGGATTGGTGGCGCGACGAGAGCAGAGGCTCAGGTCGAGGTCGGCTTCTACTCCCATAGCTGCCCTCGCGCTGAGGCCATTGTGAAAGAGGAGATCGAGAAGGCCCTCGGAGACGACGAAGGCGTCGGGGCCGACCTGCTCAGGATGCACTTCCATGATTGCTTCGTCAGGGTGATCAATCGCACTTCTCCTCCTCTGAACTCTCGTCTCTTCGAATGTAACGCAAGGCCATCGGCATTGCTGACGAATCGAAGTGTTTTGTATCAGGGCTGCGATGGTTCCATTTTGTTGGACTCCACCAACAGTAGCAAAGCCGAGAAGGATGCGGAGATCAACCTCACGCTCGAAGGATTCGACGTTATCGACGCCGTGAAGGAGAAGCTGGAAACCGCCTGCAGAGGAGTCGTCTCCTGCGCCGACCTCCTTGCCTTCGCCGCAAGAGACGCCTCTGTTCATGTAACGTTATTGTGTTGACTCTGTTCTTGTTCAGCAATACTGATCGTTAATTAAGATGCTTGGGCAGTACGGAGGAATTCACTACGAGGTGCCGTCGGGGAGAAGAGACGGGAGGATCTCCGTTGCCTCCGACGCTGACATCCTCCCTTCGACGGACTTCGAGCTTGCCGCGCTCACCGACTTGTTCGTCTCCAAAGGGTTAAGCCAGGCCGAGATGATCGTCCTCTCGGGAGCACACACCGTGGGTATCGCGCACTGCGGCGCCTTCTCCGAGCGGCTGGACTCGGCGGACCCGTCCCTGGAGGTGGAGTATGCGGCGGCGCTGAGGAAGAAATGCCCGCGGGGGAGCAACAACACTGTGCCGATGGACCCGCAGTCCCCGCACGGGTTCGACAACCGATACTACCAACTCGTGCTCGGCGACCGCGCGCTCTTCGCCTCCGACCACGCGCTGCTGTCCACGCAAGGCACGGCGGCGCAGGTGAAGAGCCTCGCCGGCGACTACAGGGGCTTCCAGAGAAAGTTCGCCGCCGCCATCGTGAAGATGGGCACCATCGGCCTCCTCGCCAGCAACGAGGGCGAGGTCCGGGCCAACTGCCGAGTCGCCAACTGAGCAACGTGCCGTAATGCATTGCTTTATGTAACGTACGTAGTTTTCTCCGGTTACGTCGCCATCGATCAAATTGTAATATTGTGTCGTTTTATTTCCTGATTTAAGAACGTCGAATGTTTGGTTTTTTTTTTCTTTTTCTTTTTCAAAGTTGTGGATCAAGGGAAACTCTTGCATTGGTTGCGAGAAAGAAAGAAATAAATGATAATTCTACGAAATTATTTATCTAAATTGTTCGTAATAATTTATAAAAAAAATATCATTGATCCAATCCGAGATAAATGGATGGAATGACTCAGATCAAATATTTTTGATCGGCTAAATACAAATCAGGTCAGTCTTCAATATATCGATCTTATTAGATCAACTTTCTTCTACAAAAAGTTTCTACAAGGTCGGGCTGCAACGGAGCCTCAGAGATCAATCATCGCCTGAGCTTCGAAAGATCATGTGTGCACAAGACCTCGAGAGATCGGATGTACATGGGACCTCAGGAGGTCGGGCGTGCTTCTTTAGAGACCAATCCTTCGTATTTGAAAGGGTTTGAAAACATGTGAGAAGGGAGCTTATGCATGCCTCGGCGTGGCCCCTCGACACTAAGTCAGAAATCGAAGAAAGTATGAGGAAATGGAGTAAGTAGAGTTTGAGAAGGTTGTTGGGACCGATTGTAGCACTAGTGGGGGGGGGGGGGGGGGGAGAGAGATGAATAGCATTTCGACTCGATCTTCTTTCAATCGTTCATGTGTTTATCTACAAAGCGTTAGCAGTGGATACAAAATAAACATAAGTAACAACAACGTACAAGCACAGATCACTACATCGAGATTTTACATGGTTCGAAATCCCCTGATAGCTACTCTATGGTTTAGCTCCTACGGATCAAACTATCTTCCTCTTCTCAGAAACTTCCGAAAGTGGAAAAACCTCTTCCAACCTAAAGCTTATATAATACAACCAAACAAACACAAATGAAATGAGAGCACAAAACAAAAACACTTTTCACAAGTAATCTTTGCTTCATCTCTTTGTTGATTATTGTGGAATAGCTTCTAAGTCACCAAGAAACCGGCGCTTGCAAATCACCATGAAGGTCTTTCTTGTAGGCTCACCAATGGGATGATTTCTGTCCGCTTTCATTTCCATCAGTCTATTAGTGCCTATAAGATCCACATATCTCCATAATAATATAATATTATCCACTTTGAGCCTAAACCCTCATGGTTTTATTTTTAGGTTTTACCCAAAATTCCTAATACCAATGGAGATATCTTTTTATTTTATAAGCACATAATCTTTTCCATATCTTACCGATATAGAATTTTGATTGTATTTTCCATACTTCTAATAGTTTTCTCTAATTATTCTGGAAAGGTTTATTATGTCGCTTCTTTTTTATAAATTTATGAAGTTTACTTGACTTACTCTGGAGTTGAGGCTTTCTTGTGAATTCTTTAAATATATTATGTTTTATTTTATTTCATCAAGCTGGTTTTGTTATTGTCTTTAATTTCTAAGTATTGTTTCCAAGACGTGATGTATATCTTTAAACTTTGTTTCTGACGAAAAACTCTATCCTAGTAGTATATTATTATGGAGTTTAGATGTGGATTATCAGAATGTAGGAATGTTGTATGTGATCTAATGTTTTTATAGTTTGTGGTAGAGAGATTGATAAATCTAGATAATCTAATATAGCTAGATACTACATACATTATGCATGGTCCAAGGTTTTAAGGCTCTAATACCAGTTTTTGGGGCTTAGGGTATTAAGTTTTTTATTTTTAATTTCTACAGTGACCGGAGTGATCAATGCTACAATACTGCTACAGTGATATCTTTAAAAAGCATAATTAAAATAAATAAGGAAAATATGCATAAGGAAACGGAGAAAAATTTAGAATGGAAAACTTGGTTAATAAATATTTCTAAGAACGCAGAGAGTGAAACTCAACTTCTTTTCTTGATCTCTTCTTCTTAGTGAACCTCACCTACTGCCATATTATTGTGCCCCAACTTTTAGAGGTCTTATCTGATGCCTCTGTCTACATAGGTCTTACTAGGCTTATGGTAACAGTTACATTCACAAAGAAAGGAAAAGGACTAAAGGATCTATGAAGATCAAGCGAAGAGGTGCAGAGTTTCACTCAATAATTTCTTAGAAACACAAAACTTTTTAGTCGTTCATGGCTTAATATGATGATAATGATGATATATTATCATCTCATGAAGAAGCAAATTGAATTTTTAGGAGCTGAAATAGGACAAGGGAAAATAACCTTACAACCACATATTGCTAGTAAGATACTGGATTTCCCCGACAAAATTGAAAATACTAAATCTTTAAGAGCTTTTCGAGGACTATTGAATTATGCAAGACCATACTTAAAAGATATAGAAAAAATAAATGGAAATCTATACAATAAAATATCAATAAAAAGACTGAACACTTTAACCAGCAAGATGTCTTGGTAGGCAAACAAATTAAAGAATTAGTAAAAACATTGCCAAAACTAACAATAACCATTAGATAGTGATTACCTAGTCATAGAAAACGACGAGTGTGAGATAGGATGGGGGAGAAGTCTTATATAGAAAACCTATAAAATATGACACAAAATCTATAGAGGCATTATGTAGATATGTTTCAAGAAAATACAAAAAAAAAAAAAAAAAGACACCTAACTTCTTTAGATTTTGAAATATTGGTTGTTATTTATTGCCTTAACTCATTTATGTTATTTATTTGCAATAAAAAGAAAATTGCTATACGAATAGACTATGAAGCTATGATAAAATATAACTAACAAACAAAGGGAACTAGAAAATCTCTGAATAATAGAAGATGGATAAAATTTATAAACACTATTAAAAATAAATGACTAAAAATAAACTGGGAACATATTAAAGGAATTAATAATTCCTTAGCTAACACTCTTTCCAAGTTGTTAACATGACAGACAAATTTGGAAATTACATATCAAATCAGTGGTTAGAAAAAGACTAATGACATTCAGAGAAATAGAAATTCCACGGTACAATAAACATGAAGAACAATTTCATTTTGAGACAAGACACATATTAACACAAGTACAAAATTATCTTATAGACAATCTATGACATATCCCAAGTACACAAGGAACAACCAAACAAAATATTGCTATTATAAAAGCCCTGATATAACATTTCCACCACACAGCAAAAACAATCAACTGCGATCAAGAAGTCATCTATTACACCATTTTAATAGGATCACAAGCAAGAGTATACGCCACCCAACAGGAAGCTGCTCTGACTACAATAGGAAATTGTTAGATCTTTGTAATGGCTAGGGGGGGTGATTAGCCTTTCTTTGTTTCTACAAAGTATGTTAGCGGAAGCAATACAAATAAGAATGAGAAACAAGAATACAATGCTAACACCCGATGTACGTGGTTCGGAGATGAAGCTCCTACTCCATGGTAATCCGTAAGGTGGATTAGCCCTAGCCAAGCTTCACTAAATCCTCCTTTGGATGAACCAAGGTGGAGAAACCTTGTCTTACAATGAACTCCTCTTCTTTACAATGATGGAAGATAAAGACTAGAGAAGAGGAGGTTTAGAATAACAAAAATACTTGGAGAAAAGCTTGGTAAGCACGAGGGTGTAGCTAGGAATGAGAGCACTAGCTTCACCAAGCTTCCCAAGGCCTCTTCTTATAAAAGAGGGGTTATTTTTCCCGTTGAGCTTTGATCAGTCGACTGATGCTCACCATCAGTCGACTGTCGTCAAAGCTAACGGCTTATGACAAAGCGGATCCACGGGGATTCGCAACCGCCATTTCCAATGGGAAGCCTATCAGTCGACTGATCACTTCATCGATCGGTGATGAAATGATCGATCAGTGATCATCGCGAGAGTCGGCGAGACTTCTTCATGCCCATTTTGACTTGATCGATCATTGCTGGATTGGCGGTCGGCGATCCTCATCGATCGTATCGGCTTTTGTCGGTTGGTGATAGTCAATCGATCTGACTGATCGAGCACCTTATCAGTCGACTGCTACATAGTATCAGTCGACTGATAATTCATACTTGAATTGACTCCCTAGACCTAGACTTGACCTTCTAACTCTTCCTTCAGCCTTGCACTCGCCTTCAAGAGTTTCCTTCGGCCTCATCATGTCTTGGGTTGCCAAATGCTTGGACTTTACGTCGCCAAGACTACAAGCTTGGACTTATGCTGCCAAGACTTTACTTTGGACTTCCTTTGCCAAGGTTCACTTGGACTTTACGCTGCCAAGACTACAAGCTTGGTCTTATGCTGCCAAGTCCATCCCTTGGATTTTTCTTTGCCAAGGTTCACTTGGACTTTATGCTGCCAAGACTACAAGCTTGGTCTTACGCTGCCAAGTCCATCCCTTGGACTTTTCTTTTACCAAGTCTTCATTCTTGGATTTCCCTGTCACTTAAACATGTTCACAATTAGATTACAAAACATTTCCTAACTTAGATGATTATCCAAACATCAGAACATATACATGCTTGGGGCATTGTTGCACCAACAATCTCTTTCTTTTTGATGTTTGACAATTATTTAAGTTAGGTCTTTACCATATGCACATAATCATAATATGAATTCTAACTTAAACATTCCTTCTCCCCCTTTGACATACATCAAAAGGGAAGGACTCATAAATTTCATGAAAGAATTAAAGTTGTTGTATCTAGGACTAAGGTATAAGATTGATATTAAGCTCCCCCTTAATCCAAGATATGTTTTATGATGTGTGACTAATATTTGAAGCAAAGCATAACAAAAGTTCGAAAGTTAAGTCCTAACTTTGCACCAACAATGTAAGTTTGGGGATGAAAAGGTATATATTATGAAACTCCCCCTAAAACATTGTATAGAACAGTCCTAAAGACTTGTTTAAACTGAAGATTATCATACCATAGTTTTAGAACATTCCAAGATACACTTAAGTGCAAGAAATAGAGCCTTTTATCAGAAAATACAGCGTATCGATCATGATTCTTGTAGTGATCATTGCTATGCATACTGAAATCAATTTGACATTTTATTACAATGCGTTAGAAAATCTAAAAATCGCAAAAAATCATGAAATTTGGCGTACACATTTCTGGAATCATTATCTATCAAGGAAAAATTATTTGAAAAATTTATGTTTTCCATATTTCAAGATTGATACAAACTTGGAAGCTAACAAAAGTTCTAATAATTTTGTAAACTTTGTATCACTTTTGTCTTCCACTTGAAAACTGTTTTTCAAAATATGATGAACATAGTTTAAAATGTATATGATTTGGAATTTCCAACCATGTTCTTAGAGCTATGTATTCATTACTTGAATATAAGCCTTCCCAATGATTGGTCCATGAAGTATTCATGTTTCTAGGTGTGTCATTGGCTCATAGTAATGCATCATAACAAGCATGATGAGTCAAGTACACCTTCCCTATCATCTCACATGTTCCTAAGTGTCTCAATACAAAAATCAAGGTTTCTAAAGGCTTTTTGTGAGATGCATCAAGGTATAAGGCTAAACATTATGAATATGGGATCATGCAAACCTAGAATTTTACTCTACAAAGCACATACCAAGCTCCCTCCTTAATGATGAAAATTCGGTTTCGGGAAGAGCTTTGGTGAAGATATCGACAAGGTTGGACTTAGATTCTACATAATTAAGTTCAATGCCCCCTCTTGTCACATGATCTCTTATGAAGTGATGTTTCACTTCAATGTGCTTGGTCCTAGAGTGATGTACCAGATTTTTGGTCAAGTTGATGGTACTCACATTGTCACAATAAACTTTAATGTTAGAGTAGTGTAGCTCATAGTCCTCAAGAGTATATCTCATCCAAAGTAATTGAGCTACACAACCACCCATAGCCACATATTTGGCTTCGGTGGTTGATAAAGCAACACAATGTTGCTTCCTACTACTCCAACTAACTAGGGAGGACCCAAGAAATTGGCATCCACCACTAGTACTCTTCCTATCCAATTTGCAACCTGCATAATCGGAATTGGTATAGCCAAGCAACTCAAAAGACCTAGTCCTAGGATACCAAAGTCCTACATTTAGGGTGCCTTTAATATATCTTAAAATTCTCTTAACGGCTACTAAATGTGATTCTTTGGCACAAGATTAATATCTTGCACACATACCTACCGCAAATAAGATATCGGGTCTACTAGCGGTTAGGTATAGTAGGCTACCAATCATACTTCTATAAAGTTTAAGATCAATTGATTTACCATCATGATCACTATCTATTCTAGTGCTAGTGCCCATAGGAGTGGTTACAATTTTGGCATTTTCCAAACCAAATTTCTTGATCATTTCATTTGCATATTTGGTTTGATAAATATGAATCCCTTCATTGGTTTGCTTGACTTGTAACCCTAGGAAAAACTTAAGCTCTCCAACTAAACTCATTTCAAATTCATTCTCCATATTTTTTATAAAGTCTTGAAGAAGATCATCATTTGTTGACCCAAAAATAATGTCATCAACATATACTTGGGCTATGAAGATATCCTTTAATGTTGACTTTATGAACAAGGTTTGATCTACTTGGCCTCTTCTAAAATCCTTAGAAATTAAGAAGGATGACAATCTTTCATACCATGCCCGGGGAGCTTGTTTTAACCCATATAACGCTTTCCTAAGCTTATATACGTGGTTTGGATAATCTATGTTTTCAAACCCGGATGGTTGTTCTACATATACTTCTTCCTTAATATAACCATTTAGGAATGTCGATTTAACATTCATTTGATAAAGTTTAAATCTCATATAGGAAGCATACCCTAAAAGAATTCTAATAGACTCTAACCTAGCAACCGGGGCATAAGTCTCATCATAGTCAAGTCCCTCAACTTGATTGAATCCCCTAGCAACCAACCTAGCCTTATTTCTAGTGATATTTTCTTGATCATCTAGCTTATTCCTAAAGACCCATCTTGTAGTAATTATGGTGCTATCATTGGGTCTAGGTACTAACTCTCATACTTGACTTCTCTCAAATTGAGCCAACTCATCTTGCATTGTCAAAATCCAATCCGGATCATGTAATGCATCATTGATTGATTTGGGCTCAATTTGTGAAATAAGAGCAACTTGACTAGTAGGAGCTCTATGAAATGACCTAGTTCTTACTCCTTGAGATAGATCTCCTACTATTTGGTCAAGTGGATGATCTTGATGAGTTCTTAGGGTTCTAGAAGGGGTTTCAAATTGATCATTGTTATCTTCTACCCTCCTTTCATCCTCGGAATCTCCTCTTCCTCCCCCTTGATCATGACCCCTTATGGTCAAATTTTGAAGATTTTGGGTAATGTCTTGATTATTGTCATTAATATCCTTATCAATGGAGGACTTTCTAGGGTAGGTACTAGTGGTTTCATCAAATTGAACATTGGAGGACTCCTTAATCCCTTGGGTTCTCTTATTGTAGACTCTATATCCTCTACTCGTAGATGAGTATCCAACTAGGATTCCCTCATCCGTTTTGGATTCAAATTTTCCTAAGTTATCTTTGGTGTTTAAAATATAAACTTTACATCCAAAGACTTTGAAATAATGAATTGTGGGAATAGTCTCATTCCATAATTCAAATGGTATCTTTCCTAAAAACCTATGGATTCGAACCCTATTTTGGATATAGCAAGCGGTATTAACCGCTTCCGCCCACAAGTAGCTAGGTAGAGAATATGCATTAAGCATAGTCCTAGCCGCCTCTTGTAGGGCACGATTTCTCCTTTTCACCACCCAATTTTGTTGGGGTGTTCTAGGACAAGAGAACTCATGCTTGTACCCTTGCTCTAAACAAAATTGTGAAAATTTTGAATTCTCAAATTCACCACCATGATCACTACGGATCCGGTTGATTTTGAGACTCTTCATTTTCAACTCTTTTACTAAATCCTATGATTATTTTTAATGTATCATCCTTATGTTTCATAAAATAGACCCAAGTATACCTAGAAAAATCATCTATTATGACTAAACAATATTTGTTACCATTTAAAGAATGAGTACTATGGCAATCAAATAAGTCAAGATGCAATAGTTCTAACGGTAAAGAAGTACTAGTTAAGGTTTTACCTTTGTGTGATGTCTTTGTTTGTTTTCCTTCTTGGCATGCATCACACATTTTGTTCTTGACATACTTGATCTTTGGTAGCCCTTTAACCAACTCCAACTTGGCTACCTTGGCTATGTTTTTCATATTGATGTGCCCCAATCTCCTATGACATAGCCAACTTTCTTCTTCTTTTACAACAAGACACTTAGTAGAAATGTTAGAAGCATATGAAAGATCAACATAATAAATATTTGATTTCCTATATCCAACTACCATACAATCATTTAATTCCTTGTGTCTAATCATGCATTTAGAAGATTCAAAAGAAACATGGTAGCTTGCATCACAAAGTTGACTAACACTTAATAAATTAAATTTCATATTTTCAACTAGTAAAACTTTGTGAATGACGATTTTGGGGGATACCTCAATTGTACATCTACCTAATATCTTGAGTTTTCCACTATTTCCAAAAGACACCGCTCCCTTCTTCATATACTTAATTGTGGAGAACTTGCTCACATCCCCGGTCATGTGTGTTAAGCAACCGCTATCCACAATCCACATACCTTGCTCTCCTACCTAAATCACATGAAAAACACAATCTTTTGGTACCCAAACATTAGGACCAGTGACATTAAGTAAAAACTTCTTAGGTACCCATGCTTTCTTAACCTTACCCTTAATGGTTGTTTTTCTATTAATCAATGAGATATAAGCAACTTCTTTTTCTTTTGACTTATATCCTATACCGGCCTTGTTGTAAACGGCTCTTTGTCGGCTAAGGATCATGTCAAGATATTTTGAGTCATTCGTAAATTTATCTAAGCATGCATTTAAGTCACTAACCTCATCCTTAAGTTTGTCATTCTCTTCCTTAAGTATGCAAGAATCAACATGTGAAGGTTTTTCATTCCTAATGGTCTTTAGTTCTACCTTCATGCTTCTAACCTTAGATTTAGACTTATCTAGAGCCTCTTTAAGATAAGAAATTGATTTATAAAGAAGCTTAACTTTAGGAGAGTTTATTACCTCATCGTCACTAGATGACGATTCATCACTTGAAGAGTCTTCTTCTTGGCTTGATGTACCGGAGTCATCTCCTTGGGTCATGAGTGCCACATGGCGTGTGACGTGGCAAAGCTTATCATCGGAGGAGGAATCTTCAACACTTGGTGTGTCCCATGTGGTTTGAGTCATCATGGCCTCCTTCTCCTTCTTATCCTTCTTTTTCTTTTCTTTTTCCTCCTCCTTTAGCTCCGGACAATTTGGCTTTATGTGCTCCTTCTTATTGCAAGCATGGCAAATCACATTATTGTTAAAATTTGAATTACCACTAAACTTACCTCTTGAAGAATGGGACCCCTTCCTTGCTTCTCTATTCTTAAACTCCTTTGATTTTCTATAGAGCTTCTTGACAAAGTGGGTCATCTCACTAGACGAGTCTCCATCACTACTTGAATCATGCTCCGACTCGGATGATGATGACACTTCTTTTTTTTCTTTCTTCTTCTTTTCCTTGTTTTCAACAAATAGAGTTAAACCCTTTTCCTTAGAGGACATGTTAGTTTGCTCATGAAATTCAAACTCACAAAATAATTCATCAATTTTAATTTGAGAAAGATCCCTAGTTACCTTAATAGCATCAACTATAGAAGTCCATAGAGAAGTTCTAGGAAATGCTTGAAGAATGTACCTTACCAAATCCCGATTGTCAACTCGCTCACCTATGATGTGGAGTCCATTCACAATCTCCTTAAACCTTCCATGCATTTGGCTTACGGTTTCATGCATCTTCATTTGGAAGGCTTGAAGTTGTCCAATTAGCAAGTCCTTCTTGGCCCTCTTTGACTCATTGGATCCTTCATTTAGCTCAATGAGCTTTTCCCATAACTCCTTGGCGGATTCGAAAGGTCCCACCTTGTTGAGTTGCTCCATTGTAATACCGCATTCGAACCTCCTATTCATTTCCCTTGTCCAATCCTTGCTTGGAATAGGATTTCCATGTTCATCCACTGGTTCCTCAAAGCCATCTACAATGCTATGTCAAATCTCAATATTACTCATTAGATAATACTTCATCCTACCTTTCCAATACGCAAAGTGACTCCCATCGAAGAGCGGTGGCTTGGCGGTGCTATATCCCTCTTGAAGAGCCATTGATGCCTTGGTTGATGGTGAAATCTTCCAAGTTATCCGGGCTCTAATACCACTTGTTGGATCTTTGTAATGGCTAGAGGGGGTGATTAGCCTTTCTTTGTTTCTACAAAGTATGTTAGCGGAAGCAATACAAATACAAATACAAATAAGAATGAGAAACAAGAATACAATGCTAACACTCGATGTACGTGGTTCGGAGATGACGCTCCTACTCCACGGTAATCCGTAAGGTGGATTAGCCCTAGCCAAGCTTCACTAAATCCTCCTTTGGATGAACCAAGGTGGAGAAACCTTGTCTTACAATGAACTCCTCTTCTTTACAATGATGGAAGATGAAGACTAGAGAAGAGGAGGTTTAGAATCACAAAAATACTTGGAGAAAAGCTTGGTAAGCACGAGGGTGTAGCTAGGAATGAGAGCATTAGCTTCACCAAGCTTCCCAAGGCCTCTTCTTATAGAAGAGGGGTTATTTTTCCCGTTGAGCTTTGATCAGTCGACTGATGCTCACCATCAGTCGACTGACGTTAAAGCTAACGGCTTCTGACAAAGCGGATCCGCGGGGATTCGCAGCCGCCATTTTCAACGGGAGACCTATCAGTCGACTGATCACTTCATCAGTCGACTGATGAAGCGATCAGTCGAGTGATCACCGCGAGGAGTCGAGTGAGACTTCATTCTGTGCCCATTTTCGACTTGATCAGTCAACTGCCTGGATTGGCAGTCGACTGATTGCCTCATCAGTCGACTGCCAGCTTCTGTCAGTCGACTGATAGTCCGGTTTTCAGCCTGACTCAGTCGAGCACCTTATCAGTCGACTGATACTAGTCAAGTATGAATAATTCATACTTGAATTGACTCCCTAGACCTAGACTTGACCTTCTAACTCTTCCTTCAGCCTTGCACTCGCCTTTAAGAGTTTCCTTCGGCCTCGTCATGTCTTGGGTTGCCAAATGCTTGGACTTTATGCCGCCAAGACTACAAGCTTGGACTTATGCTGCCAAGACTTTACTTTGGACTTCCTTTGCCAAGGTTCACTTGGACTTTACACTGCCAAGACTACAAGCTTAGTCTTATGCTGCCAAGTCCATCCCTTGGACTTTTCTTTGCCAAGGTTCACTTAGACTTTATGCTGCCAAGACTACAAGCTTGGTCTTATGCTGCCAAGTCCATCCCTTGGACTTTTCTTTTACCAAGTCTTCATTCTTGGATTTCCCTGTCACTTAAACATGTTCACAATTAGATCACAAAGCATTGCCTAACTTAGATGATTATCCAAACATCAGAACATATACATGCTTGGGGCATTGTTGCACCAACAGAAATGAGATCCAAGTCACTTACAAAGAATTCAAAGACATCATAGAAGCATTAATAGTTGCCAGAACAAAGACGAGCCCAGACTATTTTGTAAGCACTTCATTAAAAGAAAAAGGGATAGTAAAGACAATTCTCAAATCTTCATGGCTCCCAAAGAATATGACATACTTAGACATAATTATAAACGAGCTAGCAAAACCAACAGAAAAAAATGACTTTTCAAACATACCAGTAGATTTGTCCACATACATCAGAACTGTTGGAGATTCGTTGACCACTAGAGGAGGGGTGAATAGCTCGTTTCGATACTCGATGGAGTTTGTTCGCGATGCTTGCTACAAATAATTAGTGTGCAGCGGAAATAAAGCAATAATAGTATACAAACACACAAACACAACTATGTAACGTGGTTCGGAACCGAATGGTTCATACTCCATGGATCGAGCTCAAATGAGCTCTAGCGATGCCACAAACACCACTAAACAATAAAACTCCTTTTTAGAACAATCCGGAGGTGGAGAAATCTCATACAATGATTATAAACGTAATACAATAAAAATACAAGCAAGATATAAATTAAATACACAAGAACACGTAAAGAACACTTTACAAATTCGCTTTTGGATGCTTGATTCTTTGGTTGCTTGAAATGCACTTGGAGACCCTGAATTACATCAGCAATTCGCCCCAAAAGATCCCAAGAATCGGTAGCAAAATCCTCCTCCACGAGCTTCCTTTATGGCTACTGCCTGGGCTGGATTTCGCCTATCAGTCGACTGGTCGAGACCATTAGTCGACTAATGACACTGTTGCTGTGAGACAACGGTACAATCCATGCTAAAAAAATCCAACGGATAGGACATCAGTCGACTGATCATGTCCATCAGTCGACTGATCGAGCCTTCACTCGATTGTTAACCCCAACAATCGAGTTCGATACGATCGTGCGAAATACGAGCACTAGTCGATCGATCACCGCGATCGATCGGTGATCGATCGGCCGATCGGCCCCACCTGGCGATCGGCTGGCCGGGACACTCGCATGATCAAACCCTAGTTGACTCACTCCAGTCAACTGCCCATAGGTCTCAGTCGACTGATATACCTCAAACATGAGGTTTTGCCCCAAGTATAGTGCCCCTATACTTGCTAGATCACCCGTAGCCTAGACCTAAGCCTTCTAGCCACCTCCATCAACCTCGCGCCTATCGGATCCCTCCAAGTCATCCATGACTTGTTCATCCATACGCTAGCCTTCAGGTGCTTTCATCGGCTATGTCATGCTAACGGTGTCTACACCGCCAAGGCACATTGGACTTACGCTGCCAAGACTTCGCTTGGACTTTACACCGTCAACCATTGGACTTATGCTGCCAAGATTCCACTCTTAAACTTTACGCCGCCAATATCAAACCCCTTGGACTTCTCAAATGCCAAGTACTCATGACTTGGACTTTCACCGCTAAGACTACACCTTTGGACTTACGTGACCAAGACACCCTTGGACTTTACTTGCCAACCCATGTTGGACTTTCCATGCCAAGACTCATGCTTGGACTTTTCCTTGCCAAGACTCATGCTTGGACTTTTCCTTGCCAAGACCCATGCTTGGACTTTACATATCAAGTACTCAAGACTTGGACTTTCCATGACATGGTCAACTCCAGTCAACCATCAAAATCTCCCTCGAGTCAAACTTGAGTCCGGTCAATCATGACCCGGGTCGATTGCACCAACAATCTCCCCAAAATATTATTAGACATCAATGTCAAATCTTCATGTCAAACATCAAAATATCGCTCGAGTCAAACTCGAGTCCGGTCAATCGTGACCTGGGCCGATTGCACCAACAAGAACATTGGCTGATAAATCAAACTGAATAGATTTTTAACAGATTTAGAAAGCTCTTAAATGACTTTATAACTTGACACCCTCTTATACATGCATTACAATTAGCTATGAGGCCGAGTCCAATTACAAACTTACATGTCAAGACAAGTTCCCTATATGCAAAGACGGTGAAGCAAAATGTGGCTATAAATGCCAAGTAATATACAGTTTCAGAAAGGAAAGCTTTGATATAAAAACATTTATACCACATAGATACAGAGGCAAGCTAATAATCCTTTTCCTTTTGATGGATTATGGGTTGCTATACAAACTATGGATATGAGGCATTGAGCTAATACAGGAGTTTCCATGGAAGCTCGCACAATGCATAAGACACCTCTTAGTAGGAGAACATTTCAGGAGCATAATAGTATGTACTTTTGAAAGCTGCCCCCCACCCCCAAACAACTAACTTGAAAGGTGATAGGATAGAGGATTATGTCTCCTCAAGCGAAGAACGAGATTGGGAGGCCTCTTCCAGTCTCGAACAACAAGTAAAATACTAGAGAGCCTCGATACAGGTCTCTAACTGGCTCTAGGAAGACTCGACAGACTCCCGCCACTATACACTAGCAGCAAAAATATTCACAGAAAAAATCCACTAGCCATCAAGCTATGGTATTGTTTTCTTCCCTTTCAAAACCACTGGCCAACATACGACCTTACCAAGTCATTATCAGAAAATAAACTAAAAATGGATAACAGCAGATGGCACAACAGTACAGGATGGAACTAAAACAGGCTGAGATTGTAGCATCTCGCCAAAACAACCCACTAGAAGCCCCATCCAGAGTCACATCCATGAACTCAATAGGAGGCTCAGTGGAAGACGTCAACCTCAATAACATGATGGAAATCTAACAGTACCTCCACTCAGACAACAGTACCTCCACTCAGCCAAAAAGGACACCCATAATGCTAATCCATGACAAAAAGTAGCCCGTGACACTATCAAGACAAGAAGGACATCAACAACACCAGCCCATGACACTATCCAGAAGCCCTTTACATCCGTAATATCTCCACTAAAACTTTAACATATCCTAGCACCCACGAGATACCAGCTTCCTTCTCTGTTATAAAAACACCCCCCCCCCCCCCCCCCCCATCTCCCTACCAAGAGGGATCCATCTTGTGTGAAGTTCCTCTTCACGTTTTAGTTTGAGAGTTTGAGTGTTTTCGTTAGAGTCAAGAGTCCAAGTCTAGTTTTCTAAGGCCCTGTTTGGTTCCGCTTCGCGTTTTCCCTTTTCTGGAAAACAGAAAACCATTTTAAATCGTTTTCCGTTTTCCAATAAAATTAAGTTTTGTTTTCTAGAAAACAAAAACAGAAAATGCCCAACCAAACCGCTTTTCCACATTTTTCCATTTTCCAAGGAAAATGAAAACGGAAAACTTATCTACCAAACGCAGCCTAAGTTTCTCTGCAAGTTTTGAAGTTTCTTATAAAAATTCTTATTGTCAAGTCTTTTGTAAAATTTGTTTAATATATCATCATATTAAGCCATGAACGACTAAAAAGTTCTGTATTTCTAGGAAATCATTGAGTGAAACTCTGCACCTCTTTACTTGATCTTCATGGATCCTTCAGTCCTTTTTCTTTCTTCTGTGAAAGTAAATATTGACATAAGCCTGGTAAGACCTATATAGACAGAAACATCGAATAAGACCTCTAAAAGTTGGGACACAGTAATATGACAGCAGGTGAGACTCATTGGGAAGAAGAGATTAAGAAAAAAAGTTGAGTTTCACTCTCTGTATTCTTAGAAACATTTATTAATCAAGTTTTCCATTCTAAATTTCTCTCTGTTTCCTTATGCATATTTTCCTTGTTTATTTTAATTATGCCCTTGAAAGATATCACTATAGCAAAACATTGTAGCATGGGTCATTGTAGTAATACTCACTCTAATAGTACTATAGCACTGATCACTCTGATCACTGCAGCAATTTTTTTAAAAAAAAACTAAGCCCCAAAAATTGGTATTTGTGAATTCTAGATACTCTCGGACTGACTTGAATTCCCCAATGATGCCAGTCAATGTTTTCTATTTTTGGATGCTATATCTTTGTTTACTGAACTATAAATTTAACTAAAGAAAATACCCAAAACAGTAAAACTAATCATAAAGAACAAATCTATTATTTAGAATACAATTTAGTTCCTTCTTAACTAAACCTAGTAAATTATAGTTTGAACTCTCGTAAACACTATAGAATTCTTAAATTAACTCTATTATTTATTTAAAGAAGTCTTATATTATTTATTTAAAAGTCTTAGAACTTATAGATATTTTAGGATTATCTTAAAAGAATACATATTTTAAATAATATCATATAAAAATATCAGTTCCATTATAAAAAAATAAAAGCTGTCAAATCAGAAAAAAAATAAATGTATAATATTTTTATTCCGTTAATAACCACCCCTAAATACATATTTTAGAGATTGAATTTATAAATTTGATTTATAATTTAGAAATTAAATTAAAGACCGAATTTATTTAGAGATTGAATATTAATTCGATCTTTAAATTTGAGATTAAAAATTTAGATATTAAAATATTCAATATAAAAACGGGTTCTAATACATTTAAAATTTGATTTCTAAATTGAATTTTTATTATAGTCAATTATATATTTGAGAATTAGAATAATAATAATAATAATAATAATAATAATAATAATAATAATGTACCTTCTCTATTCAATTATATTAGATTTTTAGTGAGTTGTAATTCCAAAAGATGTAATTTTAAAAAAGATAACTTGAGTTTTCGACGAATTGTAATTTAAAAAAAAATTACTGAGTTTCTACCAAATTATAACTCCAAAAAAATGTAGTTTCGGGAAGCTAAATTGTAAATTTTTATTAAAAAATGACTTAAATTTCTAACATTCCTTCTGATCTTATAGAAATCAATTCAATTTTTGATGAATATATTTGTGTTAAATCTCACTGTTATAAATTTCCACTGCATTGATAGTACTATAAAAACATTTTTCTTGAATAAAATGATTTTCAAACTCAATATGGTTTATTTTTTTGCATGATATATAGGTTTATTTGCGAGCTCGATATATAGCACTCTTTGTAGTCATACATACATATTAAGTGCGAAAACTTTGTACTCTATAAATATCCCTTCTACTTGTAATTTGAGATATAGAAAATATTACATCTTCTTCGTCTCTCTTTCAATTATATTCTTTTCCTATGAAAATATTTTTTATAATTATACAAAATTTTTAAAAAAACCTATAAAATTAGTTAGAGATTTATAATCCTCTTTCTTACACTATGTATTTATGATTTTTTTTTCTAAACTAATTTGAGGAATTAATAATCGGGTGTCCCCAAGTTAATTGCAAAAAAAAGAAGAAGAAGAAAAAAAAGAAGCAATTATTTTAATAATAATAATAAAACAGATCCAATTCAATCAATCCAAATGGGCCATATTGAGGCCATTGCATCCTAATGGGTCAAATCCTTTGATGGATCCAAGCCAGTAACTGAATAACCCAAAATCCGCCTACTTATCGAACCCCATAAGTCCATAACAGATCCAAATGTACATCAAATAATCTAAAAAATACTAAAAATTGAAATGTATTTAATTGGTAGAAAAGACATGTTAATCGCCATGTCGAAATAATATACTTAGCACTTCGATGTTGGACTCATATGCCATATTTTAACAAGTGTTGAACTACTAATTTTATACAAGTATGGGCCAAATAAAACAATTTCAATTTTAAAATCATGGTAGCAATAAATAGACTAGGCAAACAAGCTCTTTTGAAAAAAATAATTGATAAAAAAGGCTAAAAGTCGATTGCATCGTTAGGTGTCATCTGTGAGATTTTTGAACGAGATATGGACGTTGCAATCACAAGGAGTTCTTTCTTCGGTCTCTACTCCGGAGGAAATTCCATCATCTTAACTTACATTTAAGCATTCCTCACCCAATCATTTAAATATTAAAATTTGGCATAATTTCATTTTTTATATTTTTTTATTAATATACTAATTTTATACAAGTATGGACCAAATAAAACAATTTCAATTTTAAAATCATGATAGTAGTAAATAAAGCAATAAAAAATAAAATTTGAATCTCAAATGGAACGAATATATTAGAGGTTTTGAACGTGCATAAATTATATTATGAATTTATTCCATAGATAAATCAGGAAAAAATATTCTCTCTCAAAAGGGAAACAAATAATTTATGCTTGACATAAATCAACAATTTATTAATAGACAGGAGATATTTTAACAAAAACATAAAATTAAAAAAAATCAAAGGCACGTTAATATTAAATAAAGTCGAGGTGAAAATTGAAAAGCAGTTAAATTTTTGGAGCCATTTAAAAAACATTCTCAGTGCGCGGAGAATTCTCGAGAATCTCCTCCGACCTCATCCGTACTCGTAAACCGACGTGGCCGGAAGAAGATTCCTCCATGATTCCCTCCGTTGCCGGCCGACCCTGCCTCGTCCTCACGATGGACCGCGCGGAGAGATCTCTGCCGTTCCCTTCTGTTCTTATCACGCTGACGTCGGTGCCAGCCTGACGGATGCGAATCCCATTCCCACCCGCAACTTTCAAGCCCATTTCGTACCCTTATTTGGCATCCCATTTAATGCCTGTTTACTCGCGACGTTTCGATAACGTACCCATCTCCATAACCCACCTTCCGCTCCAACCCAACCCAGGCCGATTCGACGATCCCTCGCCGCTTCATCAGAAAAGATTCGGATTTCTATTTCTACGCGACGAACCGTCCTCGATTCCTCTCCTCTCTTCTGCTCTTTTTTTCTTTCCCTTTCTTGGATTCCAAGCCAACGATCGAAAACCAGATCGGAGCGCAAGAAGATGGGGATGGTCGATCGCGGGCAGCGCTTCCGCCATGACTACGTCCGCGCTCTCGAGGAGGAGCGCAAGAAGATCGAGGTCTTCCAGAGAGAGCTTCCGCTTTGCCTTCAACTCATCACGCAAGGTTCGGTTTCTCTTCCTCTTGTTCTTTCTTTCTTTTCGTTTACTCCGCTTCTTTGGTCGTTTCTTGAAATGCCGGTGGCGGTGCAGCGATCGAAAGCGTGGAGGAGCAGATGTGTGAGGAGGAGAGGTCGGTGAGTGGTAACGAGCCGGTATTGGCAGAGTTCATTCCGCTGAAGCCGAGTTTCGCGTCGGCAGCGGAGGAGGACGTGGAGAGAGGCGAGCCGGCGGCGATCGGCTATGATGCGAAGCCGGACTGGCTTAGATCTGTCCAGCTATGGAATCAGTGCGCGGATACTGGCACCAAAGTGGTGAGCTGATTTATTGAATTTTAGTAGATTAATTCTAGGATTATTTCCCCCCTCTGTTTGTGCGGGTCTTCATTTGCTGTTCGATTGTAGGAACCGACGAAGAAGCCCATAGCAGTGAGCGTGAAGAGGATGGGCGGCGCTTTCCAACCTTTTGAGCGAGAGAAGCACGCTGCCCCACCGCCGGTTGCGTCGGCAACGGCGGCCGCTAGTTCCAATACTAGCGGTAGTGGTAGCGCCGGCGGAGGTGATGGTAGCGGTAGATGCGGAGGAGACAAGGAGAAGGAAGGGCAATCTCAGACCAATCGAAAAGTCAGACGCTGCTGGTCGCCGGAGCTGCACCGCTGCTTCCTCGACGCTCTTCAACAACTCGGCGGCGTTCATGGTGACCCTTAACGCACACTTTTCATCGTCATTCGTCATTTCGACTCTTGTGGATAAAGTTCTTAATTTGGATTAAAATACATCTTAGTTGCAACCCCAAAGCAGATCAGAGAGCTGATGAAGGTGGATGGGCTCACCAACGACGAGGTCAAGAGCCATTTGCAGGTAATTTGGGTACCACTTTGAATATTTATGCCCCCATCGTGTAAAAAACGTACTGCACCTTGCTTTCTATTCCTTACCATATCACGCAAGCAAAGAATTGGATTCTTGTCGTTAAATGACTCCCATGGAACTTGACACTTGTTTCCTCGAAGACATAGATCTCTTAACCTCGTTTACTCCCAATAATTAATTACTCCTCTGCAAATACTCATGTGAATTACATATATATGATCCAAAACAAATTTCTTAACTTGTGATCTACATGTTACGTTTTCTTTATAGTTATAAATATCAACAATAAATCCTCATGTGGCCCTTTTTCTTCTTGTTTTCTTGCACCATACTTCAAGCTCTACTTTGATTTTTTTCCCACAAAAGATTAGTTGTCTTCATTAACGTGTCCCAGCTTCCAAGCACAACCTATATTCCCTCATCAACACCCACTAGCTATCTCATTCATGGCAGAATTGCTTGGTGTCGTATTTACCCATATGACAAAAGGTCATTATAGCTCGGTGCCAAGTGTAGTTCTCTAGAATGTGACCAACCACGATAAGGATGAGAACTTCCAATTGGCTCTTTAGGTGCATGGATTAGCATCCAGATCAATAGATTCCAAATATGCTGCATACGTGGACCACATTGTCAATTACTTGCGTTGTGTTAAATTTAATGCTGGCGGTCCCAGTAATTGCCCAAAACCATTCAATTCTCGATGGGTAGAGATTCTCTGTATCGAAGTTTAGGATGTAGACTGCCAACTGTATGAGAATATGAGATGCAGTATTCCCTTCGCTGCTAATTTTTTAATCTCTATATACAAAAGGACCTCGAGGAGTCGATAACCAATTGATCCTTCACAGCTATAATTTAATCTTCATCATGTGCAGTTTGACAAAGATTGAGAACATGAGGAAAAAATTCCAAGAAACTGATTAGTTCGTTTTCTTCTTCTTATTAATTTATTATTATTATTATTTTACTGTGAAGAAATACCGACTCCACAATAGACGACCAGGCACGGCAGCTCAGAGCACCAGCAGCGCCCTGGCGCCACAGATTGTGTTGGTTAATGGAATCTTGGTCCCACCGCCACCACCGGAGTTGGCGGTGGCAAGACTCTCATCGTATTTGATTTCTCCAGAGCAGAAGCGAGCCGAGCAAGTACTGCCCAGGCCATGCAGTGGAGATGATGAGAGTGGCGATGATGAAGTCACCAACTCTGAGTCCCTTGCTGCCTCGGCAACTTCCCAAACGAGGATAGCGTCGCCTTCCTCCTCTTGAGATATAAATCCATTTTGTATTATGATTTTCTTGGCGGTTGTGAGTGTGGTGACGGTAGTTTAATCCTTCTCATGTGGGTGAAAATAGAGTTATCTTGTACCACTATCAGTTACTCTTGTTGTAGGAGAAACCAGTGTACCTTTGTTTGGTTGTTTCTTTTATTTGTTTTAACAATGAGAAGCTGGATGTGAGACTAATCCGTCTTTAAGGAAGGAGAGTAGAGAAGACAAAGTAAAATTTTATCTTAATAATGCTGTTACATAGATTTCAGCTCTTAATGGAAAAGTTTTTGCATCTAGCACTTTTGTTATTAGATTAACGTACTGTTGGTAATAATCATGTAATTTTATTGTGATAGAAACTTCTCAAGTTGTGCTCATTTTTTTGCTAGCTAGCTTTAATCAATCGACTAATCCTGGGTGGAAATATTATCTTAATTACTTAGTTATCATATCATGAGTTTCTCTAATTGTGTGTTTTCTTTTTCATGTACAAATATATACGTGGGACTTTGGCGTAAGAATCTTCAAAAGATTAATTTAGTGGCTTTCATCTGTCTATTCCATAATTATTACGAGGGAGATAAATTATGGAGAATTCAGAAAAAAGTTTTAGACCTCTTTCGAAATTGATCCATGTCATTTCTATAAATATCGTCATATCTTAATTATCATATCATAATGTAAACTAATGCAATATTGACTCAATCAACATTGCAATAGCAATTGATAAGGATGTGACACAATTTGCATTTGAGACTAGAAAAATAAAAGTTGAAAAAACAGTATTAAATCTTTTTTTTTTTTTAACGTCAAATGCCAAAAAAAAACTTTAAAAAATACTTGGTAGAAAATAGTTCCTAAGTCTTCTGACCATGAGATGGCCCTATTATACTAAATATTATGTGAGACAATTTCTATTCCAAGCCAAAATGATAATTTAATCTTTATCAATACCCTCTGTTGTATGAATTCAAAAAAATTGTCTCGGTGCACGATGCAACGATAAAAATAAAAAAATATTTTATAAAAAATACGGTTCGATCATAATCTATGGAGATAATATTCAACGATGAATTTAAAAAAAAAATTATAAGGGTAATCCTCTGTGCAGGAATTTGTTTGGCGAATGGAATAAAACTTCGATATTGAATAATCATACCGGGATGATACAATTGTAGAGTCCGAACTGGATCACTAAGCTGTGAGCATTTCTCTGATATACTCAAATGATTGATGAAAATCCGTTATCCTTTTCTGACTCATTTGTCGAAGAGACGTCCTCGTTGAACTGTGGGATGAATTGACCCCAAAGATTAATCAGGGCGAACGTTTGATGCTAATAAAAAAAAATTGCATTTGGATTACAAAAATCATGTAAAAAAATTTTAAGCAAAATTTTACTTTTTGTCTGAAAAAAAAAACAAACATTTCGACAAAATTTTGCTTTTGTCAAGTTTGTTTAGCTTGGTGTCATGATTTAGATCCCCACGCTATTATATCCTTTCATAATAATGCATAATCAACACCATAATTAAACAAGTTAGTTTGAATTATTGTCCATCCAAGAAAAAGAAATAAATCCACATTTTAATCTATCGCCCATTGAATTATTCAACATTTATCAACGGGGTCTTTGAATTTATGATTAAAAAACCTTATCACCAAGGCAAACACAATTATTGCCAATTCTTTATTTATTTATTTAGTTCAAAATACTCCACTTGAATTTCTACGTTATCAAGCACTTCCACATTTTTATGAAAGAAGTGGTCAATTTATATTTTAAAAATTCCTTGACAATGATTCCGAGTATCCATAATTTGGATTTAAAAATCCCATGTGCGAAAAGAATCTTTTACAAAAGTCAATATGAAAAGTCAAAGTCAAAGTCATTCTTTTGATGAATAATTGCCATTAAAATAGAAGATATTCATTCTATAAATACAATGATACTGGAAAAGTCATTTTTTAACTGCAGATTATTTTTTTAGTATAAAAATGTAGACTTTTAACTATAAATTATTGTAAATTAATTTTTACTTTAAAAGTTATTAAAAAAATTTATCATGCATGTTTAACTTAAAAACACCCTAAATTGCCTATTTTATTTTTAGTTAATTTGTTAATCAATCTAAATTATGAAAAAAAACACGCACACAAATTCATCCCATGCATGTTTAACTTGGGATTTAGAATATTTCATATTAGGCAAAAATTTTAAAAAAAAATTATAATTTTCATAAAAAGGTACCTCTTTTTTTTTAAAAAAATAAAATAAAACAACACTCGTCATATTTTTTTTTGCAAAAAGTTGGGAATCTGTCCAACTAGCAGCCCTCTATCATCCGTTCCAGAGCACTGACGAGAGGGAGGTAAATCACGGAGGACAAAGTCCTTTGACACGGTGACAAGACAGAGAGAAGTCCATCTGAAATCAAAGGAAATTTTAGATCCCTCATCCGGAATCGAACCATGTCCATTCTACAAACAACACTCTATCTTACCATCGCACTGTCTCCGTCCCCGTCGGTACCATCATATTATTTCAAGCGTTGTTATAGTTGCTACGATAGCTACTATAAATAATACTTAGCAACTACATCATAATTGCTATAATATATAGTAGTTACATAGTAGTTGCTAATAACATTGAAATAAGAGTACTATGGAGACAGAGAAATATATTAGGACATTGGTTTATATATTTTTTTAAAAAATAAAAAAACACTTTTTGACAAAAAAAAAATTAATTATGAGTACCTTTTTTTCCCCTTTCATATATTTAGATGTTTAAAGATTTTTTGTTGTTGTACAAATCAACTTCCAACAAATTTTGCATTTTTTTAAAGATAAGTTAATTTATAACTTGACATAAGGATCGTGAACTAATCTTATAGTTGACTTTTTTTTTAAAAAAAAGTCTAAGTTGACTATTTAAGAATTTTACATATGCATGTACATGTATCTTTTAGCCTTAAAAATGTTAGAAAATTGATTGATATAAATCATTTTCTCAATTTGGATGAATAAAAAATTAATATGGCTTAATTTGGATCATCGCATTAAGATGGATAAATATGATTCATTCAAATGAAGGGGCATAAGTATCCTTTGGATGACTCAATCTTGGTCATCAAATTCAAAATGAAAGACTTAGATGTATCCAAATAAAGAAACATTGTGTCTCATGGGAAGGAATGCAATCTAGATCATTCAATTAAATTGAATGGATGAAATATATTTGATTGAACCAAGAGGTTCCTCTACCCCTTCACAAGTATAAATAAAATCCCTCACTTCATTTGTTTAATTCAATTCATTCCAATTCAAGGAAAAATAAGCATTGCATTACATACTTGCATTTTGGAGAGTTTGAAAAGCTTCTTCGATTTGGAGGTTTTGCGATTTGCAGTGTTGCTATTGCAAGATAAAGTTGTGGTATCTTGGGAGACGATTGTCATATTCCGTGAGCACCGTGTGTGGGACAAATTCGTTTTAAGGAGATAGAGTCCAACTCTAGCCTCGACTTTGCCTAAGCGATGATATACCGTTATTCTGCCCATACTCAGATTGCACCTCATTCACAAGATACCTACAATCTTAAGACGAATTTTTCTGTGCAATCTACTATGAATTCATCATCAACGGTCCCTATTACACCATCACGTGGCAAGAAACTAAAGAAGTTTACTGGCGTTGATTTCAAAATATGACAACAAAAGATGTTGTTTTACTTGACCACGTTGAACCTTGCGAGGTTCTTACGTGAAGATGCCCTCATCATCTCTCCAAGAGGAACTAATAGAGAAAAGAGGCGACATATGATGCTTGGTGACAAAGTGATTTCTTATGTAGAAATTATGTCCTCAATGGCTTGGACAACATGTTATATAACGTGTGTGGTCCCAAGACAACTATAAAAGAATTATGAAAATCTCTTGAACAGAAGTACAAAACAGAAGATGCTGGATTGAAGAAATTCATCGTTGGTAAATTTGTATACTTCAAAATGATTGATTCTAAAACTGTGATGACTCAAGTCCAAGAATTGTAGTTGATCTTATATAATTTGCAATAAATGAGTCCTTTCAAGTTGCTGCGATAATTGAGAAACTCCTACCTTCGTGGAGGGAATTCAAAAATTATCTAAAGCACAAGCGAAAGGAGACGGAACTTGAGGATCTGTTTGTAAGATTACAAATTGAAGAAGATAATCACAAGCAATCAAAATCAATAAAAATGTCTAAAGCAAATCTCCTGGAATCAAACACTGACTTCGTCTTAAGGAGATAGAGTCCAACTCTAGCTTCGACTTCGCCTAAGCGGTCGTATACCATTATTCTGCCCACACTCAAATTGCACCTCATTCACAAGATACCTACAATCTTAAGACAAATTTTTCTGTGCAATCTACTATGAATTCATCATCAATGGTCCCTATTCCACCATCACATGGCGAGAAACCGGAGAAATTTACCGATGTTGATTTCAAAAGATGACATAAAAAAATGTTGTTTTACTTAACCATGTTGAACCGTACGAGGTTCTTATGTGAAGATGCCCTCATCATCTCTCCAAGAGAAACTGATAGATAAAAGAGGCGACATATGATGCTTGGGGACAAAGTGCTTTCTTATGTAGAAATTATGTCCTCAATGGCTTAGACAACACATTATATAATGTGTGTGGTCCCAAGACAATTGTAAAAGAATTATGAGAATCTCTTGAATGGAAGTACAAAATAAAAGATGCTGGATTGAAGAAATTCATCGTCGGCAAATTCTTATACTTCAAAATGATTGATTCCAAAACTATGATAGCTCAAGTCCAAGAATTGCAGTTGATCCTACATAATTTACAATAAATGAGTCCTTTCAAGTTACTGCGATAATTGAGAAACTTCCACCTTCGTGGAGGGAATTCAAAAATTATCTAAAGCACAAGCGAAAGGAGATGAAACTTGAGGATTTGATTGTAAGATTATGAATTGAAGAAGATAATCACAAGCAATCAAAATCAATAAAAATGCCTATGTCTGCTAAAGCAAATATGCTAGAATCAAACACTGACATGAAAAGAAAGTATCCCGACAAAGGGCAAAGCCAAGGGAAGGCCAAGAAGTTCCAAGGAACATGTCACAACTATGGCAAACCAAATCACAAGGCCAAAGATTGTCGACGTCCAAAGAAAGCTAATCAAGTGCACGTGGTCGAAGATAAATCAGTGCCAATAGATATGTCAGAATTAGACTTGACTACTATTGTATTTGAAGTCAATTTAGTGGATAATCCAAGATAGTGGTGGGTCGATACTGGTGTTACATGGTACATATGCTCTGACAGACCCAATTTTCAACTTATACCCCTATTAATGGGAGAAAGTTAATCATGGATAATTCTACAACTTTCAATATTGTTGGTCTTGGCAAAGTGGTGCTGAAGATGACTCAAGCAAATAAGTGATACTAATTGATGTACTTAATATTCTCGACATTCGAAAGAATTTAGTGTCAGGATCATCTCTTGTCAAAGCTAGTTTCAAGTTAGTTTTTGAGTCTAATAAATTTGTATTGACAAAATATGGTCAATTCATAGGCAGAGGGTATATAGAGAACAATCTGTTCAAAATGAATGTAATTGTTGTACACCGTGACTTCAATGACAATAAAATTATAAATTCTGCTTATTTGATCGAATGTTTTAATTTATGACATATTAGACTTGGACATGTAAATTTTAACACTTTATGACGAATTATGAATTTAAATCTATTGTCCGTATTTAATGTTAATTCAACACATAAATGTGAAATATGTGTTAAAGCTAAAATGACAAAGTTACCTTTCCATTCGGTGGAAAAAAAGACGACTCATCTAGAGTTAATTCACAGTGATGTATGTGATTTAAAATTTGTGTAAACTAGAGGAGGGAAAAAATATTTTGTCACTTTCATGGACGACTATACTAAATACTCTTATGTGTATCTATTGAAAGGCAAAGATGAAGCCTTAGCATCATTCAAACATTATAAGAATGAAGTTGAAAATCAAATCGGTCAACGAATTAAAGTAATTCAAAGTGATCGAAGAGGAGAATATGATGGTCCGTTTAATGAATTATGCACATAATATGACATTATTCATCAAACAATAGCTCCTTACTCTTCTCAGTCAAATGAGATTATTGAGCGTAAGAATCGAACTCTTAAAAAATGATGAATGCTATGTTGATAAGTTCGGGCTTACCCCAAAATTTATGGGGGGAAGATATTTTATTGGCAAATTATATTCTTAATAAAATTCCTCACAAAAAAAATATATAACTCTTTATGACTTATGGAAGGGTCATAAGTCTTCCTACAAATATCTGAAAGTATGGAGGTGTTTGGCTAAGATGGAAGTGCCTAAGCCAAAGCAAAGTAAGATAGGACCAAAAACAATCGATTGCATCTTTATTAGATATACCAATAATAATAGTGCATATCAATTTTTTGTGCACAAATCAATAATTCTTGATATATATGTTGGAACAACTATAGAATCAAGGAATGCAATATTTTTTGAAGGTATCTTTCCTTGCAAAGAGAGGAAAGAAGAAAGTTCAAATAAAAGAACTTACGAAGTTACAAATTTAGATAATCTTGGAAATAATGAAGAACCAAGGCATAGTAAGAGGACTAAAATAGCAAAATTATTTGGTCTCGATTTTATGACTTATATATTGGAAAATGAACCAAGGGCAATAATCGAAGCCTTATCAAGTTTTGAGACTCCTTTTTGGAAAGAAGCTCTCGATAGTGAAATAAATTCCATCGTGCAAAATCAAACTTGGGAATTAGTGGATATTCCACCTGGAATCAAGCCTTTAGGATGTAAATGGATCCTAAAGAGGAAATATAAGGCTGATGGATCTATCGACAAGTATAAGGCAAAACTAGTGGCCAAAGGATTTAACCAAAGGGTAGGCCTTGACTTTTTCGATACATATTCACCGATAATAAGGATCACATCCGTTCGAATACTCATTCCTATTGCTATAATACATAACTTTGAGATACATCAAATGGATGTGAAAATAAACTTTCTAAATGGTGAATTAGAAGAAGAAATATATATGGAGCAACCTGAAAGGTTTGTAGCTCCAAGACAAGAAAATAAAGTATGCAGATTTGTAAAGTCACTTTATAGAATAAAACAAGCACCAAAACAGTGGCACGAGAAATTTGACAAAACTATGATGACAAATGGATTTAAAATGAATGAGTGTGATAAGTACATATGTCACACCCCGATGGAGTCCCCGCCAGACGAAAATCCGACAGCATCTCCCTTGTACGGGTGACAATGCCAATTTACATACAAGGCCTACACGACCGCTATACATCGGTCAACACGACCAGAATCCAAACAACCCACGCAGATAATAAATTAGGCCTCTGGCCAACTATCAAAGAAAAAGGGTAAACAGTCTACATAACTAGACTTACCCCTTCTGCCATCTGGGCAGGAATACCCAACCAAAACCAATCGAAATAAATCCGATCAAAGGTCCCTAAGGACATACCAAAACATCCACAGGTACAAATATCCAACTCTAGTCCTAAACATATATTCTAATCAAAATATCCAAAACTGTAAACACAAATAACCAATAGAACTTTCACGACGAGTGAGGTTTGGCAGGTGGACTCTCCTGATAGCTTCATCCTGAAATAGATATAAATCAACGGGGTAAGTTCAAAGAACTCAGTGGGTATAGTCGATATGCAAAGTAAGATATAGCTAACAATAAAAATCATGCCAGTACAGTCTCACAAATAGGGTAAGCAAGAAATAAATGCAAAAGGACTATACTCACCTGAATCTCCTACCCTGATATAGGAGCATGTGCCTGACTAGAAGTAACAAAGTCATCACCATATATATAAATATGAATCCTGTATGCATGACAATCATATGCAACATCCAAGGCATCAATAAAAATGCAACAAACACAATACAAATGCTATTCATGCAAAATGCATGTCGTGCAAATGACATGGTCACCCCTGACGCCAGTCAGCCGCCTCACACGCGATGGTGAAGCCGAGTGAGTAGGGCTATGATAACTGTGCACTATGTCATCACTGCTCCTGAGTGACCGAGTGGACAGGATGCTGTCGAAGTACACCTATCCTCCTGCCCCAAACAGAGTGGGGGAGCTAAGCTCTCATCTCCTGGTGTCATAGACCAGAGGAGGGATCTCTACCCGCTACCACGCTGCCTCATCGCTACCCATGAGCGGACCAGCGGAGCCTGACAGAGCAACTGCACACACCCTCCTGATGTACCACTAACCCATGAGTGGCAGCGTGTGCAGGCCATGTAACTGGCTGCGGGCTCAACAATAAAGGAACCCCGTCCAGCCAACATGTAATTATACAAAATGGTGCATGATACTAAAGCATGTAAATCCAACTAAATACACTTATCCGAATAATATGCACAATCAATATGTACATATCCATAATCCAAGTAACTATGATCCAAGTAAAACAGGGAAGATATAATCATATCCTATCACATGCATGTATCAAGTAGGCACCAAAAATATACTAGACATATAAACATGAAAATTATTGCAAGCTATCCTAACAAGCATATCAACTTGACTATATCTAAAAGATAAGTCAAAATACCCGCCTGATAAAATGTCTGCAAAAAGAACCAGATCGTCACGACCGTGAACCTGCCTCGTGACCGAAACCTGCATAATGCATAACTATTGTTAAGTACAAAATATCATTCACCGACAAATCGAATACTTAATCGATTCCTTCCATAACCAATTAATCCAAAGTAAATCCATCAAATCCAAGCACACGACAACGTGCTAAATTATTACTATGTATCCCCAAGTAGACCCTCAACCCCTAGGTCACAAATTGTGATTAACTCCTCAATCCAAGAACATATCCTTGCAATTAATCAAATCGAATCCTACATCGACCTCATATCCGATCCACTAGATTGATTTAATTATCCTCTTTAACCTAATCCATCCTCCATACATAATTACAGAACTGATCAACATCACACCGAACTCAACAACCCAACCAATCATAGATCACTAAGAATTAACTCACACCCAAATCATATAACCAACCAGCCAATAACTTGTAATTAAATTAAAATTCATCCTGTATGTAATCCAACCAATCAATCACAGTCATCCCCATTGCAGCAATGAAATTTAACAATATCCTAAATACATCCTTCATTTTCCTCAAGCCTAATTCACAACTCCACAATAATATACAGAACATCTCACCGATCAGAAGTATAAATCCAACCTAACCCTATGTGACATACATACAACTCAAATAAACCTTCTTCTCTCACTCACAGCTACGCAACCTCCAATTCACAGTCGACATCAACACACCTGACCCCTAATCACCAATTTCATCACAAATATCCGCACACAACAACAAAGAAATTTATCAGTACTCACATTAAAACTGTAAATACCGCTTACCTTCCTTAGAAGTCCCTCGGCAGCCCTTTCTCCTCCTATCCTCTGTTCACCGGAACACATGACATTCACGATCTCTGCCCAAACAAGATCCCACGCTCAACCACAGAAATTCACAGATAAGTATAGATCTTGTCCAGAATCGAAGAAGAGAAACAACTCTTACCTACTCCGACGGCCCAGGCGCAACGAAAGGCGACGACCAAGGCAGAGGAATCGGGTGCTGCGGAGCGGCGGAGAAACGACTGTGCACGCGAGCAGTGGCCTGGGCGTCGGTGTGTGGGGCTCGGGCGAGCGACAGCGGCCTTGGCACAAGGAAGGCGAGCACTTGCCGACGCTTGCGGAGGAACAACCGACCGCAAGGTCTCAGGCGGCGGCATCGGTGGCAGAGAGGGCTACGGCGATGGCGATCCGGAGGCTACAGGCGAAACCGGCGACGTCAATGACAAAGGAGCTGGCGTGTGCGGCTATGGACGACGAGGAAGAGAAGTCGGCAACCTGGTCGTTGGCCGCTGCGGTTAGAGATGAGGAGGACGGCGCTGTCAGTGGCGGCGAGAAGATCGTGAGGAAGAAAACTGCCGAAGGGGAAAGAGGGGTCGCGGCGCGGCGGGGAAAAGAAAAAGTAAATAGAAAAATAGAAAACTTAGGTTTATAGTTTAATAAAATTTATTAACCCCTCAATACTGATAAACCAAACATGCCTTTTAAAAGCCTGTTTTTTTTTCTTATCCCCGTAAATATCCTGTACAAGCCCCATTTAAATCCAGAAAAATTCCGGAAAAATTTCTAAAATTCCCTAAAAATATCGAAAAATTTCCAGGATTATTTTTCTTAAATTTTTGGTCATTTAATTTAGTATTTTAAATTTTCAGTATTTAACATTCTCCCCCACTAATAAAAATTTGGTCCCCAAATTTTCTACTCGTATTAGTACGAGATGTCACAACAACCATCTCAAGCATCTAGAGACAAGTCACACCTCAAGTAACCAAGTGGAGTTACTGATATCCCCTCAATTCTATCACACCTGCTTCCAGCATCCCTTCCAAAGTATGAATAGTATCTTCATATCGACCACCTATCATAAGTACCTAACTATACTCGAGTGGAGCTCTATATCCGTGACTTGTTAAAGACTTTATCATAATCCTAAGGTAAATCCTGAATCGCTATCACATACGATACTCAAAGATACTCCATGAACTGAAAATCTCCACAGTATAACCTATCCAGCGATCCAACAAACTCATCGTATGGATCGGAAGAAAATGAGCGGACTTAGCTAATCATACTAAGTCCTTTCCGAATTCTAAATAATCTCCCAACACTGTCCCTCATACTAGGTTTTCACGTCCATCTTGGTACAGAACCTTGCTGATTATTTATATACAACCTTTACTAGTTGACACACTGAACACCAGACTTCCAAATCAACTATGTCCCGCATGTCGTTCCACCACGAAGAACGTTTCAATACTTACTATTTCCCGGATACAATCCGAATACATCTGCAACATAATAGAACCCATTGCAATCTACAAGCAATACTTATCAAAATATCGTGACCAAGCCTCGTGGCTCTCGGGGTAATGCAAAAGGCACTACTTACGGGCAACGACATGCTACCACGACCAGGACTCGTAGCCAGTCAAGATGTCAGGTAACAACTAGCCACAGACGATATACGAATTCAACTATCACTTACTCTGAACCGGTAGAGCAAGAGTACAACTCTATGGTAGATGCTCTCTATCATCCCAACAGGGAACTATCTGCTGTCCTGAATCAAAAGTAACTCTTCCTAAATCCGAATGTAACTATGTAACCCACCATTCTTCTTGAAGACGGAGAAATATTTCCTCACAAGAGTCATCTACTATCAAAAATCCATTCCATCACACAGAACGAAAGGTGATTGAAAAACTTTACTGACCAATTTCTCCAGTTGCAACTATCCGTGTTCTAACAACTCTGTGCAGCTACCCAGTAGCTAGCCAAAATCCCATGAGTATTCCGGCTCCTCACCTATACAAAACAACATAATCACTGCTACATCCACGTCATATATATGACAACCCATCTCGTAGTTCCTCATTTGACGTAAACATGGGATACGTCTTGATCAACTACATCAGAAATGCTCCATTCTTTGAAACATTGCATCCGCATACAATACCCTTCCTTCCACCCGAGAATGATCAAACATCACTGTGTAAAAGTCAACCATCGTCTGAGCCCTGAAACTAGTTTCACAAGCTTCAGACCAAGTAAATTCCATCACCTTCCTGGTCCAACCCATCATCGATGTAATACCGCTAGAGCATCCTATCCATAGCTATGATAATAATCAAATCAATACCAGAAAACCATCATCTACGGTGGTCGAGTGCTCAACTCCGACTACCACCATCACAAATGATCCAATCGTGTCCAGAATACACGATTTCCCAAATCCCTGGACGACTACGTCGTCATAAGTCTAATAAGATAATCAAACCTCGTACAATTCATACCAAGTATGAAATTGTCACCACTATACACCTGCATCCTCTTTACTCTAGGCTGATGATATATCAACCATCCCTATGACTTTGATAATTGTATGACATCCTGTCACTACAATATCAACACATTAATCATAAATCAATCCTAGAGTATACACAGGTGTCCTATAGCTGATCTAAATAGATCCTCAATCCACCATGAAGGATATTCATTTCCTTCTACCACTACCGCATTCCATCATCGAAATTGGTGTATAACCTCAAAGGTTCATCTCTTTTTGAACAACGAGTTCCAGAGCTCCTCAAGAAATAAAATATTGGGACAACAAATATCCCATCCAACACCTCCTTTAATTGGAACTTAGATTCTTCCAATTCCCATAGTGTTAAGCAACGCTGCTACCAACTAATTTATCCCTTGGAAAAATCGTCATTCTAACAAATACCTCTCGGCACCATCAACCTTGCCAACTTTGAAAGATCGATCGATGATGGTATCTAAGCAACTCAATTTGGCGCTCATCCAATTGGATGACATTGCCTGGAGTATATCACAAGCTTCAACAACCTTGTGCGCTTTACTCTATCCCTCAGCTAACGAACCATAAATACAAACATTTGGCTCGTAAAATATCATTACCTCAGTGCCAAATAAATTATCACCCAGTAGAGGATCTTCGATATCGAAACTATTTCCAAAATCACTCCGATCGCCTACTCTACTTGCCTATACAGCGGCAAGCCTAGAAGTTCATCCGACACCACATCTGATTACTCTCGAATTATACAAGCATCCGAGAGACATTCTTATACCATCATGTCACAATCATAACCTCCAAGATAACATCCAGATATCCACATCATATCAACCAAGTTAACTATAACACAACCAAGTTAACTCTTTCACCATACTATAACATCTCCATCAATCAACCTTTAAACATCCAAAATCAATATCATATTCTCCTCCTGATAATCATCACAGTAATCATCTCAACATCTCACCTGTCGTGGGAACACTATTAATCCACATAATCCAAATATAAAAATCCTTTTAATCCTATCTGTACATGTTCTAACCATAGATATCTGTAAACACCTGTATCTCTCAATATATCATCAAGTAAGGTAAACTATAGTAATACCTCAATGATCAATCCTTCAACCATCTACAATTCCTTTCGAGTAAAGATGCAAACTCATCCAAGTTCTGCTCTTAACGGATTCCCTATTTCACAGTGACCTAGAATAAGAATTCAGTAACTGTATGAATCTAGGTGTATACACCTCTTCCTATCATTTTCTTCAAGAACCATACAACCAGCCTCATATCTCCACAAGTGCACAAACCACTTTTGATAGCCACATAAATCTGAGGAGAAAGCTTTAATCCATATTCCTATTTTCCGCTGGGAAATGAGGTGTTTTATCAATCTTTCATTCCCGGGACAGAGCCTTGGCCACCACCAAAATAAACTAAAATTCCAACTAATCCCTCAATCACTCAAGAGGTTGTAAACTTTCATCATCAACATCAAGTTACCATCTCTAGCAACAGACCTGATCAATATCGAGCAACAACATGGGAACGAAATAATGCCATGTGAATCCCACTAGAAGTGCACGTTCACGACTTCTACGGTTGCCTTATCAGAAGTGTAGGTTATTATCACTAGGTTAACTACACTATTATCTGGAGACACTTGCTGCAGTGTCATTTTCATAAATATGACTCACCCTAATGTCTCCCGATAGGAACTGATGGAAGATCCAACTATCCTAATCCAAATGTAAGCCAATAAATCATGGGTGATCGAAAACAACTCAAACACTATCTTGAGCCCTTAAATGGGGGGGGGGGGGGGGTAAACTCTGTAAGTCTAACAAGCTCTATAGTGAAACTCCATTAACTATTGATCACTCAACTTAAGGCTCAAGAATTCTCCAACAATGAGTCATACAAAATAACATGGAGAAATACTGTCTCTCGAAAACATCCTGAACCCGTGATCCCGTAATGGGTTATTTCCCCAAATAAATTTCTTCTACATACCTCAATACTGATAAATCAAACAGGCCTTTTAAAAGCCTGTTTTTTTTTCTTATCCCCGTAAATATCCTGTACAAGCCCCGTTTAAATCCAGAAAAATTCCGAAAAAATTTCTAAAATTCTCTAAAAATTCCAAAAAAATTTCAGGATTATTTTTCTTAAATTTTTGGCCATTTAATTTAGTATTTTAAATTTCCAGTATTTAACAACATATATATCAAAGGCACACCTGACTCATTTGTTATTATATGTCTATACGTAGATGATATGCTCATTATGGGGAGTAATCATGATATAATCATGACAACTAAAAAGATGTTGATCAAAATCTTTGACATGAAAGATATGAGTATAGCAGATATTATGCTTGGAATTAAGATCACTAAGACATCTGAAGGAATTGTCCTTTCACAGTCTCATTATATTGAGACAGTGCTAAGGAAATTTAATGCACATGATCTTTCTCCTATAAACACTAATGAACTTAAGCTTATGTTTGGCTAAGAACCATGGTGAAATCGTATTGCGATTGGAATATTCGAGGATAATTGATAGTTTGATGAATATCGCTAACTACACACATCCTGATATTGCCTATGCGATCAACAAATTAAGTAGATTTACAAGCAATCCAAATGATAGCCATTGAAAGACATTAATAAGGGTTCTTAAATATTTAAGATATACCTTAGAATATGGATTACAATATGCTAGATATCCAGTTGTACTAGAATGATATTGTGATTTAAATTGGATATCTGACATAAAAGACTTTAAATCAACTAGTGGATATGTATTTACCATTGGTGGAGGAGCGGTGTTATAGAAATCTACAAAACAAACTTGTATAGCTCGATCAACTATAGAATCGGAGTTTAAAGCCGTGGATAAAGTCGCAGAAGAGGCCAAGTGGCTTCATAACCTCTTAGAGGATATCCCATGTTAGGCAAAGTCAGTGCTTACCGTAATGATATATTGTGATAATCAATTGGCAATTGGAAGGGCACAAAATAACATGTACAATGGTAAGTTACGACATATTCGTCGACAACATAACACAATTAGGCAGTTGATCTCAAATGGAATTATCTTTGTTGATTATGTCAAATCAAAAGATAACTTGACGGATCTGTTAACAAAAGGTTTAAATAGCAGAGATCAAATATATTGCACATCAAGAGGAATAAGATTAAAAATTTACAAATAAAAACATTCATAGTGGTAACCCAATCTTGTTGACTAGAGATCCCAAGATCTTGGTTCAATGGGACAACGAAATTATGAAAGTTCGTATGAGCACTTGGACTAGTTTCCCTCTCATTCCTAGGATGGAAAGTGCTTTCTATCACATGTAGTGAGGTTAAGTTATTGTGGATTATACCTGTTCTTCTTGATTACCTGGTTGGAATTTCGACTTGTGTCGGAGGAAAGATCACGGTGGAAATTACCTCAATCTCCACAAACCAAGATCGCCGGATATTTCTCTTCGCTTCTACACCCTCTTCGCCGAGCCTCCGAACCCAAAACCTTGGATGCACTCCTTCCCTTGATAAGGGAAGGAGATGCACGCACGGCTTCAAGCCGTGCGTGCTCGAGGCGGTTCCACGAACTGCCTCTGTGCAGTTCGTGGAACTGCCACGAACTCCCAACATCTCCCACTCATCCAAGGTATGTCACATAGACAAAATGATCACACATACCATTTTAGAAGAGGTGTTTAGTCACATAGACTAAATCGAAGCAACATCTATTGTCCCAAAAGACTAATAGAACATAGATTAATAGTCACAAAGACTAAATGAAACATCAAATTAGAAAATGGTTCGTGCGACAGCAAGCACATTGAGCGTTTAAATGCTAAGAAAGTTGTTACACCTTACATAGCTGCTCATAGAGTGATGCATGCTAAGAGAAGTTGTTACGCCTAACTTAGCCACTCTACATATGATACATAATCATTCTCCCGATGACACAGAGTCATCTCCAGGTGGTACAAAACCATTTATCTTATGACACACAGCCATTCCCCAGGTGACACACAGTCATTTTCCAGATGATACAAAATCATATGTCTGGTGGTACATAACCGTTTACCTGAAACATTCATGTCTTGCGTTTTACCCAGATTAAATAATCTCATTTACATCAATATGAACATCTCTAATCCCTTAAATTGACCATCATGTCAAGAGCATGTCTCATATTCCAAATATTCACAAACATTTCTGTACACAACAGAAAAGAGTTGACTAGTGAATAATACTCATTAGATGTAAAACTATTTAATCTTCCTTTTTAGTGTGAATCTATTCATTTTAATCAATCGCTTTCTTAGTCATGTTCCATAGACCGAATCATACATAGTCATAGGTAGACATGCTAAAGTAGAAAACCTTGATTAAAACTTCAAGTAGACACCTAAATAGTCACAAAGGGCAAATTTTGAGATCAACATATAATCTCAAAGGGCTCACATAGTAGAAAAGCAGGGATCCATTCTCCTACTACCCTTATTGTCGTCTTAGCAAATGTGGTATGATTCACATGCTACGATGTCGTCCTCTTTACCAATAAAGAGCGCATGTTTCCCTCAAATTAACATCGTACAGATTTCGATCTAGACATTCCCAATGTCTAATCCAGAATTCAACACATGAATCCAGAATTCAACATATGAATTCTTATCTGGCTCAAAACAGGTATAGTAAATGGTGGGTTCATTTACTTCGATCATTTACCACAAAATGATCTTATCTTGATACAAATATCAAGACGACCCTAACTTATAGGAATATAACAAATTTTACAGCTTCCAAAGCTAACAACCACATAGGCTGACCTATAAGCATCGGTTTTACCTCTATTCATACACAACAAATAAAGATGATTGTCCATGTAAGAGGACCAATCACTACCTGCCAACATGCTTATCGAGATCTTATCACTAGAATGTAACATAACATACACTGAATAGATTATGGCTGGCATTTCAAACAATCAAATCATGATATTCAATTGTCATTGCAAAACCTGTTACATTCTATGAAGTCTCATGGACTTTACATGCTGATTAAATGACTCTCTAGTCATTGGCTTAGTAAAAGGATCTGCAAGCATAGCTCGTGTAGGGATATACTCAAGAATCACCTTCTTTTTAGCAACAATATCCCTTATAAAGTTGTACTTTATAGCTATATGCTTGCCCTTGTTGTGATATTTGGGATCCTTGGAAAAAGCTATCGCAGCTTGACTGTCACAGTAAACAGTCACTGGACTCCCACTGTCTTCAGCAATCTTCAAATACTTTAGGAACCTCCTCAACCAGACAACTTCTTGCACAGCTGCTGAACATGCCACATATTCATCTTCCATTGTAGATAAGGCCACACAGGTCTGTTTCTTGCTGTTCCAGGAGATGACGCCACCATTCACCAAGAACGCATAGCCTGATGTTGATTTTCTATCATCCAGGTTCCCAGCCCAATCTGCATCTGAATAGCCCTTTAGGCTCATATCTGATCCTTGATAACAGAGATAATAATCTGTCGCTTCATATCCAATATCCTTTTGCTTTCCAGTTGTCTCGATCCCGGTTTCGACCGAACACTAAGCCCCGATAGCTGATATCGGGACGAGTACACAACATAGTATACATTAAACTACCTATGGCACTGACATATGATTTTTTATTCATGTCGGCTATTTCAGATGGAGTCTTGAGACTCATACTTTTGCTCAAAACAATACCTCTCGCAATAGGTGTCTGTTCACTGTTGCAGTTAGACATGTTAAAATGTTGTAACATCTTAGTTATATAAGACTCTTGTGACAAATCCAAAAGTCTCTTTGATCGATCCCTGATGATCTTTACTCCTAAGATGTATTCAGCTTCTCCCATATCTATTGTGTCAAATTGTGAAGACAACCACTTTTTGACTTCCACTACAAAACCTATGTCATTTTCTGCTATCAGCATATCATCAACATATAATGATAAAATGACATACTTTCCTTTTTCTTTCTTTAGGAAAACGCAATGATCCTCATTGATCATTTCGAAACCATAAGATAAAACCACTTTGTTAAATCTTATGTTCCATTGTCTTGACGCTTGCTTCAGCCCATATATAGATTTCTTCAATCTACATACTTTATTCTCTTGGCCTAAAACAACGAAACCTTCTGGTTGAACCATATAGATTTCCTCGTCAAGCTCACCATTAAGGAAAGCGATTTTGACATCCATCTGATGTAATTCCAAGTCATAATGCGCCACAAAGGCCAAAATAACTCGGATTGACACAAACTTCACTACGGGAGAAAATGTCTCTTCAAAGTCAATACCCTCTCTTTGGGTAAATCCTTTTGCAACCAAACGAGCCTTGTATCGGTTAATCGATCCATCAGACTTCCTCTTTATTTTGAGAATCCACTTATTCCCAATAGCCCTTCGGCCAGGAGGAAGATCGACTAACTCCCAAACTTGATTCCGAATCATTGACTCCATTTCTTCTTCCATTGCACTTTTCTACTTATCTCTAACCCTACATCCCAACGCATCCTCAATTGATTGAGGTTCATCTTCGTCAACTGGGAGTGTCATCATTGCCTCATTCTCAATATCAAACCTCCTTTTAGGTATGATCTTACGAACACTTTTCCGTAAGTTGGGTTGTTGAGAAGTCACTCCGTGATCAGGCACATTACTCCCACTCGGTTGACTAGGTTCAGGTATCCCACTGGACATCTGTCTTGTTGATAACGACTCATCCTCCTCAAAAAAAGGAACTGTCTTATCAACTTCACCTTTTGTTGGGAACTCAGTTTTGAGAAAAGTGGCATCTCTTGAATCCAATTTAGAGATTGTTCCATCTGACGTCTCACCTATGAAAACATAACCTTTTGAGGTATCAGAATATCTTATAAAGATACATTTCTTACCTCTAGGTCCGAGTTTTCCATATTTGTGAGAACTATCATGAACGTAGGCAGCTGATCCCGTGGTCTCGATTGCTCAAATCTTTCTACCGTCTAACGCTCATACGGGGTAGTTCTGAATCGACTTTGAAGACACTTTGTTAAGTATATATGCCGCAGCTAGTAATGCATCTCCCCAATAGGAGACCGGCAAATTAGCCTGCGTCATCATAGACCTAACCATTTCAAGAAGAGTCATATTTCTTCTTTCAGCAACCCCATTTTGCTGTGGAGTTCTTGGGATCGTTAGCTGTCTAATAATCTCCTTATCATTACATGTCGTCTTGAACAAATCAGACAGATATTCACCCCACTACCAAGTAAGGCCTTAACCTTACGTTCCGTTTGATTCTCAACTTCGTTCAAATAACGAATGAAATAATCCAACGCTTCAGATTTTTGAGAAATCAAATACACATGACCATACCTAGTGAAATCATCAATAAATGTAATAAAGTAGGAAGCTCCATGCCTAGCCTTCACACTCATCGGACCATAAATATCCGAATGAATCAATTGCAATGGCAAGTCTGCTCTAATAGCCTTTCCAAATGGTTTCCTCGTTGCTTTTCCAGCAAGACAATGCTCACATATAGACAAGCTAATCTTAGCACGAGAGCCCAATAAACCCTCTCTAGCTCAGATATATCCGCATTACTAGTAAGAGCAATGTTTGAAAAACAACTATGAATCGCACAATTCACATCAGGCACCACATCTAGTACCATAAAACCATTAGATAAATAACCATATCCGATTGACACAGAGTCAATCTTAAGTTCTACACAACGACTGAAAAAATTTACAGAGTACCCCAAATCAAGAAGACTAGTAACAGATACAAGATTCCTTCGAATCTCTGGAGCATACAAGACATCATGTAGAAACAAAGTACTTCCACCACGAAGGTTAAGTTTACAAGTGTCGACTCCCTTGACTTCGACTCTTGTATTGTTTCCTACATAGATCAATTTGTTGCCAGCAGGTACCCGACGGTACTCCACATATGTAACCCGCTCTCGAGCTACATGGTTGGTTGCTCCCGAATCTATAATCCACAAAGGATAAGAATCAGCCATGAATACAGTACTAGCAATAAAATGCTCAGAAGACAGACTAGAAGTTACCTTCTTAGGCTCAGTACACTCCCGAGCAAAGTGGCCCTTCTTGCCACAATTAAAGCAAGATAACTTGCTTTTAGGTTTCTTCCCTGTCTTCTTCTTCTTGATTTGATCCTTCTCAGCAGCAGCAGCAACCTTCTTTCCCTTTCCCTTCTTGTACCATTTTTTCTTGGATCCAGATGATCCAGCAGAACCGACAGCCAAATAGGATTGGCCAGAAATCCTCGCGGATTCTACTCTCTCAGCCTCCAGCTCAACATGGCGTGAGACATCAGCGAAAGTCTTAATACTCTCACTGTGAGTTAAGGTCTGCTTCATGGTCTCCCAAGAATTGGGAAGAGAACGAATAACCGCCTGAACCTGTTGTTCATCGGTCAACTCATGACCGACAGTTTTTAGCTCCCGAATCATATTTGACATCTCCCTGAGATGTTGAACCATCGTTGCATTCGGGCGCTTCTTGTAGCTGTCGAACCTGATCGTCAGCTGTCGAAGCTTACTCAGACTTATTCCACTGTATCTTTCTCTAAGGGCTACCCAGACTGCATGAGCTGAAGGATATGACTCATACTCTAACACTAGGTCATCCACCATTGAACTTATCAATATGCCCTTAGCAGTGAAATCCTTCCTTTTCCATACCTTATAGGTATCAAGGTCACGCTCAGATCAGGTCTTTGCATTACTCTTAACAGTTCCATCATAACCCGATTAATGACCTAGGACTTCCTGTTCCTCAAGAACATATTGAATCTTGAGGTGTCATATTTTATAGTTATCCCCATTCAGTTTTTCACCTTTGTTCAATTCAGCTATGATGTTTTTAGTTGTCATAACCTAATTTAAATAAACACATTATTTAGTTACTCAGTGTATGCTTTTATGTATGTAATCTCAAAAATAAACTCAAGATAAATCTGATCTGGTTTACAAAATCAAGTGACAACTGCGTTATCACTCATCATTTGTATGTGCCAATCAGACTTATATTGATATATTTTATTACATACATCCCACTTAATGATATTAATCATTATTACAACATGATATTACACATTAAATGAACATATCATTATATACTCATTTGAACTAATCAAGGGCATATTCAACAATCATGCATCATGTAGAGTTAACAGCATTAAATGAACTAATCATTTAAATGAACACATCATTAAAATAAACATGCTATACTGTGTCAACAAATAACAAACTCTACAAAGAATGTAACAGATTACATTCTTCCTACTCATAAACTAAAAACAACTCCTAATAGACTAGATAAGCGATTACTGCTCCCACTAGGACAAGCCCTAGCGCAGCAGTAATCATGACATGTCCCCTCCGTCTGGACTCAACTACAGTACTCTCTGCTGGGACACTCACAGGCAACACATGCTGCCCTGATACAGAATCCTTTAAAGACCTCACTAGTCGAGAACCAAAATCCTCCACAGGGTCTTCTTCAGGATCCTCTTCACAGTCAGCATAGTTAATCAGCTCTGTGCACAACCGGGTATATGAAATGCGTCCTTCATGTAACCCCCAAAATTGTCGTGCCGCGTCAGCAAGATTATCGGGCAATGAACGAATCAACGCCCAAATCCTGTAGTTATCTAATACTGGAAACTCCTGCAACTCGAGCTTCCAGAACAGTCTGTCCAGCTTTCCAATGTGTCCAAGGACTCCATGGTAAGGGTCATAGTCCAAATCTTCGATAGCCTCTCTATACCGATTGCGCAACACATCGCGCCGGGTCATAGTGGTATACATCCGCGCCATCTGTAAAATTGAAATAAATCATGTCAGTACATAACCGACAAGACCAGTACAAATACCGGTATATTCCAATTAATCAAGGCACAGAACAAATACACATTTATCAAGAAGAACTAAACTTCTTGAATTTTAGGCTACATTTAATTGACCCAGTGATCAATCAATTTTGACTCATAGACAGTCATAAACTAGTTCTATCTTTGAGTTATTCAAAAATAATTTTTTTTAGAATCTGTACAAAACAAAAACAAAAAAAAATTATTTATTTATGAGTTTTTCGTTAGCTGTATCAAGACAACACAGGTTATCATTACACGTCGTGTCGAGTTCCAGGCTAACACGCTCGCTCAAGAATCGACACGCCCGTGTGGGCCGCGACACGCCTATGCCTTCAATCGGCGTGGGTGTGTCGGGCGTGACACGCCTGTGCCTTCAATCGGCGTGGGTGTGTCGGCCGTGACACGCCTGTGCCTTCAATCGGCATGGGCGTGCCGGCCGCGACACGCCTGTGCCTTCAATCGACGGCGACGCCGCCGATTAATGCGGCGACGCCTGGCGGCGTCGCTTCTGTAAATGTCGGGGCGGTGGACGAGCGTCCACCGCTTACGCGCCGCCTCCGAGGAGGTCGCCCCCAAAAGTCGCCGCTACCGAGGTCTCAGCCTCCGAGGTCGCTGCTACTGTGGTCGCACAGGCAACGACGATCGCGACACCTCTGAAGGACCGCATGGGGTCGCCTAGGCGTCGAGGATTGCTCCACCTGCTAGCAAGGCAGAGCGCTGGCCGTTGCCGTGGGCGTCGCCAGCCATTGAAGTCGGCCGCCCACCGACGCTGTTGACTCCAACAGCGCATCAAACAGAGAAAAAAAAACTCTATTCTCGTCTTCCGGCGAGGAAAATAAATTTGAACAGGTAAAATCTTTCTAGAAAAAATTTGCTCTGATACCAATGTGGATTATACCTGTTCTTCTTGATTACCTGGTTGGAATTTCGACTTGTGTCGGAGGAAAGATCACGGTGGAAATTACCTCAATCTCCACAAACCAAGATCGCCGGATATTTCTCTTCGCTTCTACACCCTCTTCGCCGAGCCTCTGAACCCAAAACCTTGGACGCACTCCTTCCCTTGATAAGGGAAGGAGATGCACGCACGGCTTCAAGCCGTGCGTGCTCGAGGCGGTTCCACGAACTGCCTCTGTGCAGTTCGTGTAACTGCCACGAACTCCCAACAGTTATAAACTTTTAATGACTCATATATTTGTAAAAGTAGAGTATGGTATGATACTCTTGATAGGAGATTACCTATATAAGTGTGAAAATGGGCCGTTTCAATGAAACACTTATGAATCTAAGATGTTGTTCATGCCCAAAATGGACATAACCGTGAGAACCATAAAAGATATGAGAACGATTATTATGTATGTGTCATTGTCTTAGTTTACACAAATGGATGAGTAGTTCAAGACATCGCGTTCACTAAGCAGCTTAGTAAAATCCAATGGTATTTTACTACGGAAGGTCCAAAGCCACAAGTTATCTCTCCTGATACAATAATCTTTCGATTGAACTCTCCTTTGGTGTCAACATACATGCATGCATTAATTTTCATTCATATGGGAGATTGTTGGAAAATTGATTGACCCGATAAATCATTTTCTCAATTTGGATGAATGAGAAATTAATATAGCTTAATTTGAATCGTCGGATTAAGATGAATAAATCCAGTTCATCATTCAAATGAAGGGCATAAGTACCCTTTAGATGGCTCAATCTTGGTCATCAAATTCAAAGTGAATGGCTTAGATGCATCCAAATGAAAAGACATTGCGTCTCTTGGGAAGGGATGTAATCTAGATCATCCAATTAAATTGAATGGATGAGATTTGATTGAACTAAGAGGTTTCTCTATCCCTTCACAAGTATAAATAAGATCCCTCGCTTTATTTGCTTAATTCAATTCATTTCAGTTCAAGGAAAAGCAAGCATTGCATTACATACTTGCATTTTGGAGAGTTCGAAAAGTTTCTTCAGTTCGGAGGTTTTGCATTTGGTAGTGTTGCTATCATAAGATAAAGTCGTGATATTTTGGAAGACGATTGTCATATTTCGTGAGCACCATATGTTGGGCAAATTCGTCTTTAAGGAGATAGAGTCCAACTCTAGTCTCGACTTCGCCTAGGCGATGGTATATTATTATTTTGCCTGCACTCAGATTACACCTCATTCACCGGACACCTACAAAATATATATATATATATATATATGTTTTAGTTATATCAATGTAACACCGGGATGATTAATTGTTCATGGGTATGTAGTCCCACGGGAGAACTTTGTAGCTAGCACGACAATAGAGTAGTACCAATGAGAAAGACTCAATCTCCAAGGACTAAAAGTCGTTCGGGGTGTTTGCTGTCCTACTGCGCTAGTCTTGGATTGGACAATATGCTCCCCGTGATTTATCTCCTTTGTGTTGGTTGTGGGATCGACTGGCTGGGAGCGCTCAGGGCAAGCGAATTGCCTTTTGCACCAATGAATACGTAGTTGGTCTCTACAGGGATGGTATGTTGGTAAGTACGATGCAGAATTTACACAAGGAACAAGGTTCGATCTTCCGCATCAACGGACTATTTAATACCCACGCCGAGTCACGTCCTCTATCGTACTTGTCGTCGTACTAAGGTCAATGATCATCCATGATTTACTTCCTCTTATATTTGTGAGGCCAAGATGAGGGAGCCTCTGAGTTCATGGTTCAAACCTTTTGCATAGTGAGTATGTAGTTGCTTTTGTGTTATAATTAACAATTAATATTAAAAACATATTCTCAATCATTTTAAATGTTTGAGATATATAAACTCACTTTAATTGGTAGGTTTTGCTGACCATCATGCTCTCCCACATTATCGGACTAAGACGAGAGTTTTAGTAAATCCTAGATTATTAGATTGTAGGTAGCTCCTATATTCCTTAATTAATTCCCTTAGAGAAGTTTATATGAGAGCCTCAACCACAATCTTAGCACCCATGGGAGATCAATGTGCTTTGCTTCTTGATTCATTCTTAGACTATTATCACATTTCTAGGGCAAAAGGTGATATCCTTCACCTCAAGTATCCCTCCCAAAGCATCCCTTAAAGTTGGTCCCACGACTTATATAAAGGAATGATAAATCATAAGAAATATTTTTGTCCAACCAAAAACTAATGTAGCGGAAAATAGGTATCCCAAAAAGCTTTACAGCTTCCGAAAAATTGATCATTATTCATTGGGACAATTCTATCGCCTACGCTAATCACTTTGTCCTCTCATAGGAATTGACTAGTATCAAAATTTGCTCATTGTTGATCAAGGAGGGTGTAAGTAGAGGTTAATTAATAATACATTTTGCGTTGAAAAATAATTTGAATCAAGGATGTAATTAATATTCAAAATTATCCAAAGTTGATCATTGATTATCTATGGTCACTCGCAAAGCAGTTGCTGATTGTTTAATAAGACAGTATCCGTCTCATGAGTGACTATTGTTCGTTGTCTCGCCAATTATCTTTGAGTGGTTGACGCTCATTGTTTCTTTATTGATGATAAAAAAATTTAATCAAAAATATAAAATAGATGATGAAATTTATAAAAAAATAAAATCAAAATTGTTACTATTTTAAAAAATAAATAGGACTGAAGTCCACACCTAGCTTAAGGGATAGCTCTATCCCTATTTGAATGATTAATTAATAATACATGTCCCTTGAATATGTAGACAAAAGAATCAAAAGAACTTTTTTATTTCTATTATCAGTGGAAAAAATATTCATTTTGAAAAAAATTGTTATCCTAAAAATATATTTATTTATTCTAGTAATTTTTGCTAAAGCTATTTCAACGTATCCAAAATTACTAAGTAATTATAATTAAAATTATGTATATTTTTAATATTGATCAAAATTATTATAATTTAACTAAAACTAATTTAACTTAGTTAAGATTGGTCGAGTATCATTAGAGTAATTTTAATTAATGGAACAATTTCGACTAAAATTATCTTACCTTATAATAGTTTTGATCAAGATCATTACACTATAAAAGTAATTCATTAAAATTATTAGAGAATAGTTTTGCCAAAGTTCTTAAGAATAAAAGTAGGGTGTCTAGGTGCATCGATAAAAACGGAGAGTCATCCACAAGAGATTACAGTTCGATCCTCTGTTACGACATCGTTTAATGATGAATTTAAAAAAAATTCATTCGGATGGTCCTGGGCCTAGGAGTTTGCCCGATAGATAGAATACAATTTCGACATTAGATCGTCGTTCAGGGATGACGCGACTACAAAGTTCGGACTGAACCATAAAAAACTACGAGCGCTTTCTTGATTTATTTTTGATGGGCGATGGAGACTACTTGAACTTCGACCTTTATCCAGCTCAACTGTTGGTGAGACGTCTTCAAAATTCGTGAGGTAGGGATGGTCACTCTCATAGATAAATCAGATTAAAGATTCGAATACTCTCAGAATCGACCCTTGATATTTTAGGGCCCCAAATGAAATAATAAAAATGGAGCCCTTTTATAGATAAAAAATTTATTTTTGAATAAAAATTAGACACATTTCCTTATATATTTTGAAAAAATCTCTTTGGGCTTTAGGCAAAGGCCTAGTTGCCCCTGTCTAGGGCAAGCTCTGGATACTCTGATACCAATAAAAAAATAGAGTGTTTTTGAAATATAAAATGCCTTTTTAAAATATATTTTTATGCAATTTTGACGATAATAAAAATGGAGAAGGTTTTTTTTTTTACTTCACCCCATTTTTAATTTAGTTTAAAATATTATTGTAACTTTTTTTTATTAGGATTAGACATCTAAATTTTCAACCTATTTTTTTTTTTACTTCACCCCATTTTTTATTAGGATTAATTCTTGAAGCGATTAATCTGATCTCATGAATATCTATTTGAGAATTCATTTTTAATTTTCCACGACTAAAATATATCTGAAAGCTCGTAGCAGTCCAATTTAACTTTTACATTCGTATTTTTAATTTACCACGACTAAAATATATCTGAAAGCTCGTAGCAGTCCAATTTAACTTTTACATTCGTATTCCTATAAGATTATTCAATATTAAAATCATATTTTATTTATAAAAAAATTCTTACGATTAAAATTGTTCATATAATTTTTTTAAAATTTATCATCGAATATGTTCAGTAAAAAATTCAACTGTAATTTTATAGGAGATATTTTCTCTCTTATCATTACATCGTGGTCATAGGATAATTATAAAATATAGAACCGTTGTATTAGTGATTTCTCTCGCTCCCCTAAATTTATTATTTAAAGTATTTAATTATTTAACTAAAATTTATTATTTAACGTATTTAATTATTAAATTTTAATAAAACCTAACTTATGACTAGAGCTGTCAAACGGATTGATCTATGACGGGACAGACTAATCCGTCGTAAACCCAATATTTAGTAGAGAGAGGTGGGCCGACCCGCCATCTCGACGGATTGAAAAATCTCCAACTCAATTCAATCCAACCTAAGGCGGATTGCGAATTAGGCGGGTCAACCCATGTACCAAAAAATTAAAAAAATATATCTAAAATTATTGAGACATTTAGAGCTTGACATAGTGATCGGTAAAGCAAATAGGGTACCATAATTAAAAAAATAAGCATATGAAGTAACTAAAATCTTATAATTGAAATTCAATTATCGATCTATAAAATTGAATACCGATATTTTTTATTCCTTTCTAATGCTCCAAAATATCCAAATCTTGATAATATGCAAATGTAAATTTTTACTCCTCCAAATAGAGATTCAATTGAGATTTTCTAGCCCTTATAATTATTTAATTTTGATATGTCATTATTTCTTACATAGAATAATATTGACAAGATGATATAAAATAATTAAAGTATAAAAAAAAGAAAAAAAAAGAATACTTTATCAAATATTTTTTTTTTCTCTTAACTTTTTTTATATTTTGTTAAGGTGTATGTGTGATAAAAGAAGATTGTGAGGATGAAAAACTTATTTTGTTAATATTAAAATATTAATTAAAAAACGTATACAATTTTATTTATATATGTTCTATTTTTTGATATTTCTTAATCTGTGTCCATGACGGATCGATCTGTCTAGACTTACAATCTATATGAATCGATCCGTTAAAATGACAAATTAATAAAATTTTAATCTAATTTATTTTTTTCCCAGGGCAACGACTCGGTAAGAGTTTGGGCGGTCCCTACCGGCTACAGTTTACGGAGGGAATTTTGCCGTTTTCCACTCGCTTACGAGTCATGCCCTGCTTTCCAACTATGATCCTAATCGACGACATACTTTACTACGACTGACGACGCTGCTATTCTCGATTTATCCTCGCGCCGATGGACTCTTCGTGGTCATGATACGATCACCACCAAACGATTAATTCCAGTTTTCGACTTGTAAATCAAAAAAAAAAAAAAAAATCTAATCTATTTAAATTATTGGAAAACGGCTCAGTCCAACTTGACCGCCTTGCCTCCTTGACCTCTCTTTCGTCACCCACACGACACACTCTGGAATAGAGAGCTTAAAGCCGCAGGCTCCGCCCCATCTCGGCCGCCCGACGCGACTCTTGATCTCCTCTACATCCCGATCTGCCTCCCTCGCAACCTGATGCTTCCCTACCTCCGTTCGTCCGTTGCCTGCATCCCTCTTCGCTGCTAGGTACTCGGACGAAGACCCTACGAAGCGAGGAGAAGTCTTGGACGCTTGCAGCGACGAGGTACGCCATCGTTCACCAATCCCTACCAACTTCTCATTGTTGAAAATAATTGACGCGTGTTCATAGTCATGCCGTTGTTCATGCAAAAATTTGACACTGCTGATAGAAAAGTAGGGTGAAGTTATCGTTTTGCGTGATTAATTACTATAAACATGCACGAATTGTTTGGCATCAAACCAAACAGTACCCAAATCCATATTGCTACCTAATAGAACGGAGGCGAAAGCGAAATAACATATGCAACAGATGTCTTCGAAATCCTGAGATATCTAATGTATACTGCAATGCGCGGATTAAAAGTTGCATATAAGGTTAGGGCTTCCCTTCCCCTCTTTTATACTAACCTAGCCTTTCGTATACCATCACTCTAGAAGGATGGATTAGATGAAACGGTGCGAAAGAAAACTTCTTAGGGTGATACGGATAAACACCCAATTGAGAGGAACAACTTAATTATCACATTAGAACATATTTGATAATTCCAAGGGGCTTTGGATTTTTCCCAGCATGCCATACTTTTATCTCATAGCAAAACAATATAAAATTCGTTCTACTTAAAGATACATCATTTCCATGTATGCATCTCTCTGTCCATTGCATTAGAAGTTTTAAATTATATTTCAGGGAAATATAGGAAAAGTAATGATTAACTCATTTTGGATAGAAGATGCTCATCTACCCTAAAATTGTATAAATTACAGGATCAATGGTACTAAATTATGAGTTGTCAGAAGATGGGTTGTAATACAACTCTCAGTCTGCCGAGTAACCTAAAGCCCAATAATATCTTATTATTAGATTTAGACATTTTGGAAGGCTTATCGTATTCAAAATTAGTGTTTTGATCCCTTCAGTTTATAGTATGGTCGCATCAAACATATTCAATTCTGTAAAGCTGCTTGTTGGACTTTTGGTGCTTTGGTTTTTGTTCCATTTTTCATGAATGATAAACTATTTACATCCACAACTCTAGTAAGTATCTCATTTTTTATTTTTATTTTTGTTTTGACTATCATAAAAAGAAGATGGCAATTGCTGGCGGCATCACACCTCGTTCAGGTTTTGGTCTGCACTGCTTACTCTTTATTGTTCGTATTGTTCATGAAATGTGTGATTGAATACTTTTGCTTGATGAATATCTTTTGAACATGTCATGCTCCTTCTAGGTCCACTTTTGTTCAAGCCTTCCACAGTGCCAATTCCAATTTACCTGCTGTGGAAGACCAATTCGTTTGTTAAGTTCTTTTGCAATCTATCTTGTACACATTTAAATGAATGGTTGTTGGAGTTATGTTTTTGATTTTTATTACATTGTTTATTTAATAGAACATTGGACAAGCTATGATAAAATCAGTTTTGGGTTCTAAGCTCATATGTTCATCATTAAGAAGTAATGGCCATCCTAGATTATCTTATGGAGGTGATTTTGACGATGAACCATTTTGGAAGACTATGGTGAAGGATGTTGCTTGGTAAGTGTTTTTTTTTAAATGAGCTACTTTCTGATAACGAAGTTTGCGGAAGTTACTGTACTCTCTGCTTGTTCATATAGGAGTTTGAAATCTGTAGCAGTATTCTTAGTGGAACAACCTAGTCAGATAAAGTACATAGAGTGGCCAACATTGCAAAACACGGTATGTATATCTAAGAATACTATTCTTGGCTATATGAACTTATTATCTTTAAAATTAGTTTCTTGGTTTTACACTCAAGGCGTCATTATACATGAATTACTGCTTTTGCCACTGGTATTCCACTATGAGATGGCAATTGATCCCATTGAAATAACAAACCAAACATTTCTAATTTGATATAAATTTTAAATAACATAATATACCAAATTGATTTGCATTTTCTTTGGCTTGTGACATATCATGGTTTTAATACTCTGCAAGATAATTTATGTATCTTTTAAGAATGGTGCCGCCTCAGTTTATTTGCCATCCCTGGGTTTGGCATCTGGACGCCACATACAGTAAGTTTGCATGAATTATCCATATGTTGTGAACAAAACTGTCCTAGATATTTAAATCTGGCAATCCACTAGAACCAAGGTGATAGTATTTATGGGCTGTAAAATTGTTTCACAAGTTATAGTTCAAATCATTGAATTTCCTAATGGGCATATGGTGTATTTCAGATAAGACCCTTGGATAAAGTTCATAATTTTAGATATTTGTCTTACCGAAAGTATGACCTGAGTATTAGGTTGCTTTGAGCTTCATTATGGAGAACATAATATGCAGACATTTTGAGAACATTGAAATAAAATAGATTGCAAGTTTCAGTGACATGAAGAAGTTTTTCCATGCCAATTCTAGTATAAACTACTGGCAATTGTTTACTCAAGTTTAACTTTTGTGAGGAAAAAAACTATTAATATTATTTGTCTTTATGAAATTGAACTTGTGAATTAAAAGTTGAAATATGATGTATCTTTAGCCATACTATTTTTCATTTAGAGCAGCTTATCAACTTCTCTCCTTATTGTAGCAGCATTTTCCTAGAGTGAAACAATTATACGAATTCCGTGTAGGTTCAGTGTTATATTAGTGTATTGGGTATGTATCTACGTGCTTGATTTTAAGGAAAAGAAAGCAGCTAACTACGAATAAATATTAGTGGCTAAGATATTGGATGAGAAATCAGATTAAAATTTAAATTTAGTTAAGACTTAAAATTTTTGGTAAAGGTTTAGTTGATGAGGATACCCAACATGAAATGCCGTATCTGGTGATGATAAAAACACACCCATCGCTCATCCTCTTTGAGGTCCTAAGCAGAAATGCTGCCATTTTGTTGAAGGCTTTTGTGAAGGTAGCTAACATGGAGCATAAAGTGTTTTGGGACTTCATTGGCTTCAGAAAAGAGATAGCATGGCCCAAAAAATATCTATCATGAAGAGTATAGCAAATGATTGGTGAAGTTACTAGGGAACATGAAATGTTTACTTGGAGCATGCATGATGCTGAATTCAGTATAGCTTCTCATGTAAGGACTGACTACATCAGAGAGATATGGCAGATCGTAGCAGAGAATGCTACGAGTCATGCGGTTGTTTAAGCACAGTAATGGCATTTGAATGGCATGTAGCATCAGAAATAGATAAAATTGAAAGCTTTGTGAAAATGTGGATAAGTGGTGGTGGAATTTTGGTTCGATGAGAAGCATTGCATCATCATGTTGGTTAAGGTTTATGTTTCAGGAGTGTTAATCTTAGATTTTGCATCTTCTGGTTCATAGTCCATACGTTTCTTCAATCTTCAGTATTAACTCTAATGAGCCAAAGCTGCTGGTCTAACAAATCTGCTGTTTTTTAAAAAAGCCTTTTATGCTAGAAAAATCATAAATGCGAGTTTATTCTTGAACTTCATTGTTTCTATTTTCCATCTTCAGTTGAGGACAGCTATGCTTACCCTTGTTCTCGTGGCTGTGCTCATTGTTGCTCTATCTTCTGTCGATTCATGTCTCTCTTATATTTTGGCTTTGCTGCTCAGGAGAGCTGCCTAGTTACAGGTATTTGCAACCATCGTACTTTTTTTACTTCACCTTGTCTACCTTAGTTTGTATTTCTGTACACCACCCAAAAATTACTCAAGGTTCTTTGATCAATATTGCTTTTGCCTCTTTAAGATACTCACGATGCTTTAATGCTTGGACATCCACAAATTGGATTCAAACACTTGCATTTTGTTGGCCTTGCCACGGTTCTACAACATACCTGTATAAATTTTATGGAATAATATGCTAAAATCTAACAAGATGTGATTTTATTGATCATACCTTCTAAATGTTTGCGAGTTGCAGAACTTTTCTATGCCATCGACATCGTGATGTTGTTTCTAGTCATGGAGCATGAAACGGCAAACCATAATTGCTCAAATCTTAAGAGGTCTAATGCGGAAGTTTCTGTGACTTCTGATCTCGCTTGTTTGCGTCTATATATTTAGTTCGATGGATGGATACAACCATTAACTGTTTGAGGCCTGCTCAGTTCTTAGAAAGTGGCTAGTTCTTCCATTATATTTTCGGATACTATTTAGTCACTTGTTAAACTAGTACTAATTCAATGATCGTGCAATGCATAATTATAAAAACCTGACTGATTCAATGGATTTGTTTTGCCACCTTTAGATGACATTGGGTTATTGTCCGTTGCATCTTTAGCTGACATTTTCTTCCATTGGCTCTCAATCTTTCTTGCAATTTTTTTTAAGTCAACTCAGAATTTCTTGTACTCATACTGAAGTGGATAGAGAAGATGAAAATAGAAAAGAAATCTTCAAAACCTCAAACTTACCTAAGCATGACAAAGATGAAAGGACTTGCATACCTCCATCTTCATTAATTTCTTGACCTAGTAAGTTGTCTTACTAATCAAATGGCTCTATTTGTATCCGTAGCCTTAAGATACTACTAAATTATATAATAGGTGTTACTAAATTGTATTATGGGTGCTACTAAACTATTTTATAAATGTTATTAAATTATAGTTTAATTAGTGCCATCGTATTATATTTTAGGTGCTACTAAATTATATGTTGGATGCTATCAAATTGAATTATATGTACCAGTAAATTATATTTAGGTATTATGAAATTGCGTCCTAGGTGATTAAATTGTATACTTTATGCTACCCAATAATATTATAGGTGTTAATTATATCATAGGTGCTAGTAAATTATGTTTTTGTCTTGTGAAAAAAATTATTGCTTTAACATGCACATATCTCTTTTTTAAATTGTGTCATCTTGTGTGAAGGGAGGTAACTGACATAGTAGAGCAGGCTTGTCGTAACGACTTGGATACTCAATGACATATCTCAATGGTAGGACGGACTTGTTTATCGAAACACACGACTTCGTTTTTTATTGTAAAGATAACACAATATTTTCTATGATGAAGAGCTGTTGCCCGTCGAGACGATGATGGTGAGGTGTCTTAGTGGCGAAAACAGCAAGGACCGACGACTATAGCGTGAAGGGATGATGTGGAGGAACAGTTAAGCACAACTGGAACGCGACCTCACCGGGTGGCCGAGTCGAGTGACAAGAGCCGAGCCGAATGGAGAATCTGCGCAGCAGCAAATGGTTAAGGGCACCGAGAGGGACCTTGACAACGCCTCTCCGATGCTCAAGGCAAGAAATTAGTATGAAGAGGTGAGAAGAAACTGAAGAGAACGAGGTTCAGAGCGTGAGAGCTTACCTCTTCTTCTCAAGGAGGGTCATATATATATAGAGGGGGAGTTCCCCCGTCGATAGGTTCTGTCAGCGGAAGTGATATGACCTCAGGGGGTCGTACATCATGATCATTGGCTTCTAAACTGCATCAAGCGCGTGGGTTGCAATTAATGCATATGGCGCGGTTGATAGGAGGCAAATCCTAATTAATGTCGCAGCTAATCTTCTGAAGCCTAGCGGGGAAATATGCTTTTGCGCGTGAGCTGCAATTAATACACGTCGCGCGGTTGATAGGAGGCAAATCCTAATTAATGTCGTAGATACTCATTTGGGTCTATCAGAGGAGTTTGCCTTTTGTCGGGGAGAGGTGATGACGAGGATTGCCAAGTCAGCTTAGGGATATGAAATAACCGCCTCCTCTCTTAAATGAGACAAATTATAATAAAATAGATTATATGGAGAAATGATGCATCTGAGATGACGTATCCTTGCCGAGAGATAAAGCGGATGAATCGAAAAGCCTTCAGCATAATGAGAAGTTCGAGCCGAGACGCGACGCGCCTGACATGATAGCAGTTCGGCCCGAGACGCGGAGCGTTCGACATAATGACAGAAGTCCGGGCCGAGACGTGGGGCGCCCGACATGATGATAGAAATCTGGGCCGAGACGCGAGATGTCCGGCATGATGATAGAAATCCTGGCCGAGACGCGGGGCGTCCGACATGATGATAGAAATCCGGGTTGCCACCTATCCTGCGCTAGAGGACGTGGAGGGTCCAATCTATTTTCCTAATCATAATTTAGTTTTATCCGGTATCATAAGCACCCCTCCGAGTCTAGTCGAAGGATATACGCAGCTTGACTGACTAGACTGATCTGGTTTAGACCATGACTATCCCCTCTATCCCCTTAATGAGGCATGAGAGGTGTCGCTTGGTATGGGCTCCTCATGAATGGAGAAAATATCACTTTTGGACATATTCATTAATGCTCATTAATGCGACGATTCGATTATAATTGTGTCGTTTTTCTAGGGTTTCCTTGGCCACGCCACGTGTCCCGAGAGGTAAACCTCGGAAGGGGAACTGTCGCAATGTTACTATAAGTAGCCTTCTGCCCCCCTTCCTTTGTCATTTTCTCGCTCGTTGCTCCTCTTGCTTCTTCCTCCACCGATTTTCAACCCTCCTCCTCTTCTTCTCCGACGCCGTCCAACTAGTAAGTCTCCTGTCCCGTGCCTCTTTCTGCGATTTCCTTTTCTGTTCCATGGCCCCGAATATTAATCTTTGGTATCTGAGGACTCGCAGTACCGTCGACTCGGAGGTTCGCTTCGAGGCTCGGGTTGTCTTTCACATTCCCAATTCATACAGGCTATGATCCCCTCAAAGGGACGACCTCATGAACCACCCCCTGAGTTCACCACCTTCTTCCTCGACGAGTTGCCGGTTGGTCTCCGATTTTCCCTTCACCCCTTCTTTGCTGGGATATCTTCTTATTTTAGGATACCCCTTAATCAACTAGCTCCTAACGCTTTTAGCATCATCGATGGCTTTATCATTATCTTTCTATTTTATCATCTTCCTTTTTCTGCCGAAGCCTTTCATTCTTGTTTCTTCCCCAAGAAGAAAGAGGTCGGTGTCTTCTTCTTCTCGGCTCGGCAAGAAGTAAAGTTCTTGTCGAACCTGATTACCTCTCACAAACATTGAAAATCCAAGTTTGTATACGTCCGTCCCGAGTCCCCCTTCTCTTGGCCAATCGGATGGCAGCTCGAGCTGCCACCCTCTCCCTCCATTCGGTCTTTCTGAAAATCCTCCACTTATCAAAAAATAACCTCAGTTCTACTCGGCCTGAGATTTGATGTGAATGTCCTGCTAGAAGAGAGACTTCTATATCATTTCGACATAAGTCCGATAGAGGCTGAGCTGAGTAGCTCATTAGGTAAAAAGAATTTTTACCTTGTTTCTTTTTTTTTGTTTTATTTCTGTTTCCTAACTTGTTTTTCTTTCCACGACAACCGAAGTCATGATTCGGGCTTCCATCAGCAAAAAGATGAAGTGGAAGAGGGCCCAGGTGATCCCTCCCGAGGGCGCTCCTTCCGATACGCCCGAGGAGGGAGGCTTAGACATTCCCCCTCCACCTCAGCCTTCCATGGTGGCCGAGGTGATAAGTTCGGAGGATTCGGAAGAGCAGCAGAGGCGGTGCAAGAAAAGCTGCATGGTGCTCTCCTCCGCAGAGGGGAGCTCCTCTAAACACTCTTCTCCCCACCCAAGTCCTCGGCATTCGGCCGAGCCGAGTGGGGAAGGACCTAGTGGCACAGGGCCAGACATCCCGGAGCCCCCGCTGGAGGAGTATCCGAGGGCCCCTCCACCACCAGAAGAGCCTTCCTCCTCCCGTCCGCTCAGTCCAAGCCCCATACCGGAGGTATCCGGCCGACCGCAACCAGGTCAAGGGCGATCGTCCTGGGGTTTCATCTAAGAAATCCGGGACGCTATTAGCGACTCGGCCAAAGGGAAATCCATCCTTGCCATTAGCGACGAAATGAACACCCATTTGGTCAAGGTAAGTTATCTCCTATCGGTGTTCCTTTAGTTTTTTGGTGATTAAGTTGTATCAACTCGGCTAACTCTTCCCTTCTTTCTTCTTTGTAGTTTTGGGGATACCATCTGGAGCTGATGGCTCGCCTGCCTCCTATGACTACTGCCTTCCAGCAAATGCGGGCACAGATGGCAGACCTGAAGACTCAACTTCGGGACAAGGAAGTGGAGCTCGGCTTGGCCCAGTCCGAGATGACTATCTTCAAGGCCAAGGCCGTCCGATTCGAGGATGATCTTCGGTTGAAGGTGCAGGAGATGGAGCTTCAGGAAGCCAGCATGGAGGCTATACGGGTTAAGGCCGCAGAAGTGGCTGAATATAAAGCCCGGGCCGAAGAAGCTGAGGCCCGACTACTGCAAGCCGAGCAGATCAGAGTCGCTCAGGCAGAGTTCGAGGCTAAACGCTGGGACGAGTTAGCAGACTGAGCCGAGAAGGCCAAGGAGGAGCTGCTTTCGTACCGGGCAGGTGAAGAAGGACGATGGGAGAACCGGAAGAAGGCGTTCCTTGCTTCCGAAGAGTTTTCTGACATCATAGGAGGTCGTACCCTGGACCTTATAGAGATAGGGTATGAGGGGGCTACTCGACACTTTAAGGAGGCCGGATACCCCCCTGAAGGGGCCTCAATCGATTTCCTGGATCTGCAACGTCTCATTGACGAGACGCCAGATTCGACGCTCGGGGGGCCTCCTCAGTAGTTTAGCTTAGTAGCAGTTTTTTTTTAGCAAGGGATTTTGTAGCCACAGTGGCATCTTTTTATATGAAAGGATCTACTTCTTAAAATGAAATGTCTGTCTAATCGGCCAAAGAAAAATCTTCTGACATTTAATTATATTTGTAATATAACATTGAGCGCACCTCAAATAATAAGAGGCTCGACCGGAAGGAGGATCAATAGCAGAGACCGAAGGTCGAATGGGTTGCCGTAAGCAATATTTGGAGAAAGGCCGAACGACAGGACTTTAGATCATTCGCAGTGGGTAACTCCCGGGAGGCATGAGTGATACCCGAGGAGAATAGCCGAATAGATAGCACTTGAGATTAACTGTGATAAGCGATACCCAAGGAGAAAAATACCGAATGGCTGTACTTGGGACCAGCTGTGATAAGTGATACCCAAGGAGAATAGCCGAATAGATAACACTTGGGACCAGCTATGATAAACGATACCCAAGGAGAAAAATACTGAATGACTGTACTTGAGACTAACTGTGATAAGCGATACCCAAGGAGAATAGCCGAATAGATAACACTTGGGACCAGCTGTGATAAACGATACCCAAGGAGAAAAATACCGAATGGCTGTACTTGGGACTAGTTGTGATAAGCGATACCCAAGGAGAATAGCCGAATAGATGACACTTGAGACCAGCTGTGATAAGCGATACCCAAGAAGAAAAATACTAAACGGCTGTACTTGGGACCAACTGTGATAAGCGATATTCAAGGAGAATAGCCGAATAGATAACACTTGAGACTAGTTGTGATAAGCGATATCCAAGGAGAAAAATATCGAACGGCTGTACTTGGGACCAGCTGTGATAAGCGATACCCAAGGAAAAAAATACCAAATGATTGTACTTGGCACCAGCTGTGATAAACAATACCCAAGGAGAATAGCCGAATAGATAACACTTGGGATCAACTGTGATAAACAATACTCAAGGAGAAATATACCGAATGGCTGTACTTGGGACCAGCTGTGATAAGCGATACCCAAGGAGAAAAGCCGAATTGCCGAGTTGCGTGGGCGATGTGGCCAAATGGACCGAGCCTTTAGAAACTCATTTGTAATCATGAAGTGGAATTTTCATTATAGGAAGATTTTATTACATGGAAATTTCTCAAACATGATAAGATCGCAGGTGGAAAGCATTCCAGGGCCGAGTAAGTTCCTTCCCCTCACTATCCTGGAGATAATAGACACATGAACTGAGTTTCTTAATAACCTTATATGGGTATTCCCAGCGAGGTGCCAATTTACGAACCTCCCCGACTGGCTGAATCTTTTTCCACACAAAATCGCCTGGCTGGAAGGAGCGAGGCACCACTTTCCTGTTGTAAGCCTGGGCGATCTTCCTTCGAAAATCGTTCATTCGGCTAGCTGTCTGCTCCCGAGACTCAGACACCAAGTCTAGCTCAACTAACCTCTTTCCCTGGTTGGCTTCATCATCGGGTGTGTAAGCAGATACCCGGGGTGATCCCATATCGATTTCCACAGGGACGAGAGCTTCGACACCATAAACTAAATGAAATAGAGTGAGGCCAGTGTTGTCTTTGGGGGTATTCCTGTAAGCCCACAAGATACCGGGTAGCTCGTCTACCCAGCTCCCTTCTGTATGATCCAGCTTGGTTTTGAGCCCCCGGATCAGCTCTCGGTTGGTGACTTCAGCTTGCCCATTACTTTGTGGATAAACCACCGAGGTGAAGACTTGTTGAATTTCCAGCTGTTGGCACCACTTTTTCAGTTTATGGCCTTGGAACTGTCGTCCATTATCTGAGATCAGTCTCCTGGGGATGCCGAATCGACACACTATACTTTTCCAAAGGAATTTTAACACAACCTCTTCGGTTATCTTGGCCAGTGGTTCAGCTTCCACCCATTTTGAGAAATAATCCACAGCTACTAATAGAAATTTCTTCTGATTTGGCACCATGGGCAGTGACCCCACTATATCCATCCCCCACTGGTTGAAGGGACAAGATACTACAGAAGCCTTTAACAACTCGGTTGGCTTCTGAGAGAAATTCTGGTGCTTCTGACAGCTAAGACATACCCGTACACAATGGGAGGCATCTCGTTGTAATGTGGGCCAAAAATATCCGGCCAATAAGACTTTCCTTGCTAGAGAAATTCTTCCAGAATGATTTCCACAGCAGCCCTCGTGTATTTCACGCATAACATAGTCTGCTTCTTCCGGGCCGAGGCATTTGAACAGAGGTCGAGCAAAAGCTCGCTTGTATAGTGTGTTGTCTACCAGGACAAAACGAGTGCTTCTTTTCTTGGCGACTTGGGCCTCAGCTCGGTCATCAGGTAATACCTCATCTTTGAGATAATCGATTAAGGAGTTTCTCTAGTCTGGAGGGCTAAGACACCATCGGCTCTTGATCTATATTAGAGACGAGCTGCGTCTCGGCTACCGAATCTTCCAAACTCCAGGCAGTGAGTGCACTAGCTATGCGGGCCAACTCGTCGACTTTTTGATTGTCCGCTCTGGGTATTTTGTGCAGGGTTATCTCCTGGAATTTTGAGGCCAACTTCTGATAAGCTTGCCTATAACGTTTCAGCCTCTGATTGTTAATGTCGAACGACCCCTTGAGATGTTCTACGATCAACTGTGAGTCAGAATGTAAAGAAATCCGAGCAGCGCCGAGATGATGGGCGGCTCGCATCCCTGCCAATAAAGCTTCGTACTCTGCCTCATTGTTGGAAGCTCGGAAGCTGAGCTGTATGGCTATCCGGATGGCGTCCCCTTGAGGGGATATCAATAGTATTCCCACCCCACTGCCTTGCTTAGTTGCCGAGCCGTCCACATATATTTTCCACTCCTCACTCTTCTCTATCCCGGGCGTCTCGGCTAAGAAGTCCGCCAATACTTGAGCCTTGAGGGTCGTACGAGGCTGATACTGGATATCATATTCGGCCAACTCGGTGATCCATTTGACTAGGCTGGCAGATGCTTTCGGATTGTTCAATATCCTTCCGAGACCACTGTTAGTCAAGATTGTGATCGGATGGGATAAGAAATAAGGTCGGAGCTTCCGAGCTATCATGAGTAGAGCGAGGGCCAGCTTTTCCAGAGTCATGTACTTGGTCTCAGCATCTTTTAACAAATGACTGACGAAGTAAATGAGCAGTTGTTTACCTGCTTCTTGTCGGAGTAATACTGATGCCACAACTTCCTCCGAGGAGGCTAGGTACAACTGCAGACTTTTTCCTAGGACCGACTTGACCAGTGTGGGCAAAGCAGCTATATATTGCTTCAGTTCTGTGAAAGCCTGTTCACATTTTTCATCCCATGAAAATCGAGCCGACTTGCGGAGTACCTTGAAGAAAGGGAGACTCCGCTCAGCCGACTTAGGGATGAATCTGGAGAGTGCGGTTATCCGGCCCAGCAGTTTTTGCACTTCCTTGATATTCCGGGGAGAAGCCATGTTCTGTAAGACCTGAGCTTTTTCGGGATTAACTTTAATGCCACGCTTTGTGACGATGTATCCCAGGAACTTGCCCCCACGAACTTCGAATATGCATTTGTCCGGGTTGAGCCGAATTCCGTATTGTCGTAAGGTGCCAAATGTTTCTGCCATGTCTTTGACTATATCTTCTGCCTGAGTGGATTTGATGAAGATGTCGTCCACGTATACCTCTATGTTTCGACCTATTTGCGACCGAAACACCTTGTCCATCAACCTCTGATAGGTGGCTCCCGCATTCTTCAATCCGAACGGCATGACCTTGTAACAAAAGGTACCATTCGTGGTGACAAAATTGACTTTTTCTTGATCCTCCAAGGCAAGCGGAATCTGATGATACCCCTGGTGGGCATCCAACATACAAATTAACTCACAGCCTGCAGTGGAATCTACTATTTGATCTATTCGAGGCAAAGGGTAGCAATCTTTAGTGTATGCTTTATTGAGATATCTGAAATCTATACATACCCTCCACTTTCCCCTTGGTTTTAGCACCAGTACAACTTTAGCTAACCATTCGGGGAACTGTACTTCTTGAATATATCCAGCTTGCAAAAGTTTCTGCAACTCGGCTCGGATGATTTGGTCTTTCTCTAGTCCGAAGTGCCTTCTCTTTTGCCGAACGGGCCGAGCCCCAAGAAATATACTCAGCTTGTGCTCCATGACTGCCCGGGAGATGCTCTGATGTTGTTCATCCGGCCAAGAGAAGACGTCTCGGTTGCTGGTCAGACAATCTTTAACCTTCTGCTTCAAATCATCTAGTAAATCTGCCGCCACTCGGATGACCCGCTCGAGCTGATTGGGCCATACTTGTATTTTCTCTTCGCCTATGGTCTCTCCCAAGGGGGCCTCATGCAAAGTGTATATAGCGGCCCCTTCTGTCTTCCGACTTTTTCTAGGGCCGGTTCGAACTTCCTCTACATAACATCTTCGAGCAATCTTTTGATCTCCGGCTACTTCCCCTATTTGATTGTTCACGGGGAACTTGATCTTTTGATGATAAGTGGAGACAACGACTTCAAAAGAGTGCAGGGCCGACCTTCCCAAAATAATGTTATAGGTTGAAGTGGCGTCCACAACGGTAAAAGTAGTCATCCGCGTTCGACGAAGGGGCTAATCTCCCAAAGATAAGGGGAGATCGATTCAGCCAAGTGGCGTCACTTCATGGCCCGAGAAGCCGAATAAGGCAGTATTCATTGGCTGGAGCTGGATTGCTTCAAGTTGCATACGGTCAAAAGCATCTTTAAATAATATGCTAACTGAGCTACCTGTGTCCACGAAGATCCGGGCCACATAATAGTTGGCGACAATAGCTCTTATCACCAAGGCATCATCGTGGCCGAAATTTATTGTTGGTCCATCTACGGGCTTCCGGCTGGTGCTTACTTGCATATTTTCTAGTCACCTCCCGTGAGCCTTCCTGGCTCGGTTTAAGTCCCCATCGGTAGTTCCTCTGGCGATCATGTTGATTGTTCCCCGATGTGGGGTGTTGAGTTCTTGCGGCGAGCGAGGTGGAGAGATAGCCCTGCTCGGAGTAACTTCCCGAGATCCCTGTGGGGCTTGAGCTGGCCTTTGCTGTTCGGGAGTCGGCCGAGGGGCCCTTCTAGCCGGATTGCACTGGATATAACCCTGTGGTTATGGTCTCATATCGCGAGGTGGGATATTGAGGGTATGCTATTGCTCCCTCATTACTTGCCTGATTTTGTCGGCTAAAGTGCGGCACTCCCGAGTCGAATGACCATATATCTGATGAAAAGCGCAGAAATGGCCACGCTGCTCGGGTTGCGTCGCCGCGGCAGGTAGCTCTTGTACGACATGAATGGTCCTGTCTTTCATGAGCCGAGAAGGGTAAATAGGAGGAGCTCTGAGAGATCGAAGATGTATTGAAACCTTCTTACTGATCTTTTGAGGTTTGGGCTGATCAGTTCGCCGCTGCCCATCGGCCGCCTTCTCAGCCTCTTCTAAATTGATATACGCTTCAGCTCTAGCCAGCAAAGCCTCGAAGTGGAGAGGAGGTCTCTTCATCAGTGACTTGGAGAAATCCCCTCGTATAAGACCGTGAGAGAAGGCGTCCACCACGGTCTTTGGCAAGGCATCCAAGACGTCGACAGCTATCCGGTTGAAGCGATGTAAGTAATCTCTTAAGGACTCACCTTTTTCTTGCTTCATGGTCATGAGGTACTGAGCTGTCCGACGATACCTCTTGCTACTGGCGAAGCGTTGCAGGAACAATACGGACAGCTCCTAGAAAGAGTGGATGGATCCGGCCGAAAGTCGGTTGAACCATCTTTGGGCGGAGCCAATTAGGTTAAGAGAGAAGACCTTACACTTGGCTCCGTCTGAATAGTCGTGTATTAACGCGACCTTCTTGAATCTCCCCAAGTACTCTTCGGGGTCGACCGAGCTGCTATATTCTCCTATGGAAACTTGCTTGAATGACTTGGGCATCTTGTCAGCTATAATGCTGGGAGCAAGAGGAGATTTAGTGTTGATTGCTGGAGTCTTGCCCTTTTTGGGATCCCTTTTTAACGGCGTATAGGAGGGTGCCTCCTCGGAAGATTGTGATAACGAGGCAGTAGAGGATGACTCGACCGGTATTGAGACAGCGGGAGTCGGCCCTGGTGCAATGGGAGTAGATGGAATGGAAGTTGGCGTAGGGCCTTGGACTGGGCTAGGGGAAGTCTGCAATGGGGGGTTTCCTCGAGGCAGAAGATCGCGCAGAACGTCCTCCATGGTGGTCTTGACGAGGGCTATGATGTTTTCCCTTGTCAAACTCCCCTCCATGGAGTTGTGGTTGCCAGAATTCGCTCCTTGGTCTCCTATCTTTGTCTCAGACGTTGATTATTTGAGGAAATATGTTTCCCATAGACGACGCCAATTATGTTGCCTGTCGAGACGATGATGGTGAGGTGTCCTAGTGGCGAAAACAGCAAGGATCGACAACTATAGCGTGAAGGGATGATGTGGAGGAACAGTTAAACACAGCTGGAACGCGGCCTCACCGGGTGGCCAAGCCGAGTGACAAGAGCCGAGCCGAATGGAGAACCTGTGCAGGAGCAAACGGTTAAGGGCGCCGAGAGGGACCTCGACAACGCCCCTCCGATGCTCAAGGCAGGAAATTAGTATGAAGAGGTGAGAAGAAACTGAAGAGAACGAGGTTCAGAGCATGAGAGCTTACCTCTTCTTCTCAAGGCGGGCCATATATATAGAGGGGGAGTTCGCCGTCGATAGGTTCTGCCAGCGGAAGTGATATGACCTCAGGGGGTCGTACATCATGATCATTAGCTTCTAAACTGCATCAAGCGCGTGAGTTGCAATTAATGCACATCGTGCGGTTGATAAGAGACAAATCCTAATTAATGTCGCAACCAATCTTCTGAAGCCCAGCGGAGAAATATGCTTTTGCCCGTGGGCTGCAATTAATACACGTCGCGCGGTTGATAGGAGGCAAATCCTAATTAATGTCGCAGATACTCATTTGGGTATGTCAGAGGAGTTTGTCTTTTTGTCGGGGAGAGGTGATGATGAGGATTGTCAAGTCAGCTTAGGGATATGAAATAACAACCTCCTCTTTTAAATGAGACAGCTTATAATAAAATAGATTATACGGAGAAATGGTGCATCAGAGATGACGTATCCTTGCCGAGAGATAAAGCGGATGGATCGAAAAACCTTCAGCATAATGAGAAGTCCGAGCTGAGACGCGACACGTCCGACATGATAGCAGTTCGGCCCGAGACGCGGGGCGTCTGACATGATGACAGAAGTCCGGGTCGAGACGCGGGGCGCCCGACATGATGATAGAAATTCGGGTTGAGACGTGGGCGTTCGACATGATGATAGAAATTCGGGCCGAGACGTGGGGCGTCCGACATGATGATAGAAATTCGGATTGCCACCTATCCTGCGCTAGAGGACGTGGAGGGTCCAATCTATTTTCCTAATCATAATTTAGTTTTACCTGGTACCAAGAGCTATTTAACAAGGTCATCTAGTGCAAACCTGTGGGTCTAGAGACTGACCGTGAAAGGTATGAAAATTAAGGTCTAGAAAATAAATTGTGCAATTTTATTTATTATATAATCATTTTGTTCAAAATATCGATGCAATTGATCTCTGATTAAAATTGGTCAAGTTCGAATTGAATTTTGATATTTGAACCATATATGTTGATGATCCATCAATATTTTCAAGGAAAAAATTATTAGTCAAAGTTGACTAAGTTTAGTTTGATTTTTGAATGAACTGGCAAGTGAAAAGAGAGATTGTTAGAGAGAAAGATTGTTTGGGTAGTCGATCTTGATGGGTAAGCGATAAGTCCAAATGAATTATGAAGGATCGAACATTTGACACGAGATAAGAGGTAAAGTTCAAGTGAGTCATGATGAGTCAGACATTTAGTACGAGATGGGTGAAGCCCAAGTAGGTGGTGAAAAAAAATCAGAGACTTGATATGAGTGGTAAAAATCAAATGGAGCATGGAGGATTGGACATTTAGCATGAAATATGCGAAGTCCAAGTGGATCATGGATGATCAAACATTTAGCGTGTGATAGAAATCCTGATAAGTCATCGAAGATCAGATGTTAGAAATATGAATGAAAGTTCTAACATATCATGTAGGATCGAATATTAGACATAAGACAGGAAGTCTAAATAAGTTAAGAAAGACTAAATGTTTGACAATGGTGAAGTGTTGACAGATCAAAATTGATGCAGGAGAAGTCTTAGTAGATCGAGATCAATCAAATATCAGACAGTGAAAATTCAATCTTTGTAAGACTAAAACAGAAGTATCAATCGACTGATATAAAATAGTAATAGACCAATGAGCCCCAAACCCCTAAGATCGAGATTTAAGGGGATTTGTGGTATAAGTAATCGACTGTTCGATGCTAACAATTGACTGCTTTATCAGTTAAGTGGTGCACTCGACTAATGACTGTTACAACGAATAGAATATTTAGACTTCAATTGTTCTAATTAGATTGATCGTCATCAGTCGATTAATGAAATGAAGCAATCGACTGATATCATTATTTGAGCTAATAGAAAAATCTAGAACTCAATTGTGAGATTTGATTGCGATAGCAATTGATTGATGGCAATATGAGTAATGTTGAGTTGAAAAAATTCGTTATATTTGTGAAATGGTCAAATTCAGAGGGAGCAATCGACTAATGATGTTATCAATCAATTGTTGATCTATTTTTAGCCAGGATTTGAACCTATAAAGAGAAGGTTTCATGAAGAATTTTGATGTCGATTTTTAGAGACTTTGAAAAATATTATTTAATTTCATATCTTTTATAAGCAATCAAAAATAATCAAACAGCAAGTAAAGTAACAATCACATGTATTTATTTACATTATATTTATTTTTTTCTTCATTTTTTAAGTTTATATTTTGGTTTACGTTGCTTGTGAAAGAATATGGATGTTAAGAGATTTTCAAGAAGAAAAAAATTTAGTGAAGTTATCGTTAGAATTAGACTATAGAATAGAAATCGAAAGTTAAAAGTCACGGTCCCAATACAAAATTGTTTTGAGATTAATGTGATGGATGACCAGATAGGGGTAGGGTAAATAAAGATTTTCTTGTAAATACAAACTTCTAAATTATTATTATTAATTTTATTTTAACCTTGTTGTGACTCACGATGAGTCAATTTTGAAAGCGGACTAGTTTTTTCTTTTTCAATAACTCCACAAGGTGGACAAACGTTTTAAAATAAATTTTACAATTTAAACTAAAAGAAATATTTAAAAAGTATAAAAGAGCAAGGGTTAAGAGATTATACAATATTCACTAATTAAAAATCTCATAGTCTTTAAACACTTAAAGGAGCGTTTAGTAGAGAGAAAATTTTATATTTTTTGAGGAAAATGAAAAAATACGTTTGGTTAATATTTTTCATCTCTGTTTTTTAAAAAGTAAAAAAGTATTTTTTGAAAAATTGAAAAATTTTAAAAAATTATTTTCTATTTTTATTTTCGTTTTTTAAAAAATAAAAAAATATTTTCTAAAAAATTAAAAAATATTAAAAAAATATTTTTTATTTTTTAAAAATAAAAAACAGAAAATAGAAAATCCTCCCACCAATCAAATGCTACCTTAAGTTTCACTTGCACTGATCCATTGCTAAATAAGAATGGAAAGAGCTGTTGAGATTAATTATAAGATGATTCATATCCGTTAAAAATATGGAAAGAGTTGATCCTTCTTAGGATTAATTAGAATTAATTAAATAGAAAGTTTGAATACGTGATAAAAAAAAATACTTAATTTTTCATCCTTATCTTATTATTATTATTATAATTATTATTGGGGCTCTCGGTTGTCCACGTAGACTATCTACACCTGTCGATGGTTCGGGTCTTGGATCTTTGTCGAGCAGCGAAGACGACGATGTGACTCGATGCGCCTGGCGCTGTCACTCAGCGGCCTACGACTGGCCTGACTGGCTGTGGTAATTTACTGGTACTCGTCGACCTGTAGAATGCGACTGTGAGAGATGAAAAACAAAAAATAATAAAATAAAAATAAAAGGCATTATATGTCCTTATTCAGAGGGTATTTTAGTATCTTGACATGCTCCATTCCTCGTCCTCTTCGCCATAGATGGCAGAGCACAGACCAAAGTAGGAAAAAAAAAAAAAGAGCAAAAAAACAAAGCTTAAGGACGGCCTGTTCCTCCGCTTCGGCCCTCCACACCTCTCTACTCCCTTCCTCTTCTCTCTCTTACGCTCGGTTCGGCGATCGTAGCTTACCGGAGGCAGGGACTGTTTTTTTTTTTTTTTTTTTTGGCTGGTCAGAGGAAGAATGCCGCGTATATGCGACGATCAGGCGCCTTGTCTGAGAATGTGACGCTCGGACGCGATGATAACGCCGTCGTAGCCGCTGGCCTTGGTTACGGAGCCGAGAAAGTGACGGGGGCAGGGCAGTGACGAGCAGGTAGCAATGCCCCTTCTTCAAGCAGCGATCTGGTGGAAGAAGGGTCATTGCTACCTGCTTACCTCCTCATATGACTTGATGTCAAAGCCATCGTCTTTATAGTTTTTTATATACTGCATGTGTTATAAAACTCATCGATACTAGCTTGTCATATTGTATTTGGTTTGTTGGATACATATGTTAATTAGATTCATAATCCTACGAGACAACAAAATTCAATTTTTCGATGATTTTCGCAAAGAAAATATTATTTAATCATCGAAATCGAAGAAGAAAAATCTTATGTTTAGACATTATTTTGAATTTTTCGTGTCTTTTTCGCGTACTACAACAACCTTAGGAGTTGTTAATCCAAGTCACTTAACTGCATTGTTGGTTCTTCATGTATTGTATACAAAACTTTCTAGCTTGGATTTGCCGCCTACTTCAGATATATGGAGCTCAGCCATGGGAGAAGACTGGCTTACTAGTTAGTGGAGCTTTGGGTTCCATTAATTAATTGGCTTCCTTCTAATTTCTTTTGTTTCAGATACAGTGTTCGGTTGTGTGTCATGAAGAAAAAAAAGAAGACGACACGTACGAAGAAAAAGATGCATGGAATTATGTTAAACTTAAGCTCCCTTGGCTTGCTTTTTCTATTGTATCTCCTTGTTGTGGCACCTACCTCTTATTGTTATTTTCCTTTGTCAGCGCCTGATGCTTTTTTTTTTTTTCTGACAAAAAGCTCTTTCCAGACTGCTCCTGTTTAGCTCATATAAGAAGGGAGGTAGCTTCTGATGGGAGTGGCATCAAAAGTAGGGAAAAGTGATATCTCAATCTCTTTTGAATTCCAGTTCCTTTCTTAAAGCCTTTGCTCTTTCGGTTTCAATTAATTTGTTTGACTGGCCTCGAGCTGGGATTTCTCACACTGTTAACCCCTCTGCCTTCATTTGCGTTTGCTTCTTTACAGAGAAAGAACACATCGCTTTGTGTGTTTTACAGCTACTTTATAACTCAATCCTTGCTTTGGAGAGGGAAAGGAAGGAGTGAAGTTCATGTATTTTTTTTTCTTTTCAAATTCTTACGGATCTCATTAATTTTAGATATGAACGCCTTTTCTTATTGTTCGCCCATTGGATAAATTGGAAAGTGATACGGTGAAAATGGATACCATGTAACAAATCAAGTCAATAATCAAACTGAGAAAGAAATTAAATTCGGATCAAATTAAATTAAGTACGAGTCAACTGACGCTTATCCAATTTAAGTCAACAGAGCTGATCAGATAAAGGAGCTTGACTTTTTATATTAAAAGCATGCTCTTCTCTTACGAAGGCACGTTCGCCGTAAAGACAGGACACGTCCTCTGGTCCTCCAGTCGACGGTGATACCTCATGACCTTTTCTCCCTATATAAAGGTGAGGAGGAGATAGGAAAAGTCTCTGAAACTATTTTTTCATTTGTTGTCTCCACACTTTATTCTACTTTTGACTTAAGCATTGGAGGAGTTTCGTCGAGATACCCCTTGACCTCATTCTCACTTGTTTCGAGTCCTTCCAAGTTTAGAGTGCTATCCGCTTAGGCGACCGATATGAAGAAAGTCGACCTCTTAAAGGTCGATCTAATAGATGTCTGATCTCTCACATTCCCAATGATTGTCGATCTCTCGAAGTCACGTATACGATCGACCTCCTGAAGCTCAAGTTATGCTTGATCTCCTGAAGAATTAGTGAAGACTGAACTGATTCGTACTTAGTCAGTCGAAAATATTTGACTGTGAGTAATTCACTGAGTCATTCCATCCACTAATCTCGGACCAAATCAAATTAGCATTCTCTATGGAAAACTAAGCTGAGAAGTTGAGATGGGAGATGCTAGAGAAAATTTGGAGAACCAAAATTCTATGGACTGAAGAATGCATACTCCCTTACTAGGAAGGGAAGTCTTGAACAAGGAAAATTTGAGTCAAATCATAGCTGCCACCGTTGAGGAAAATCTCTGAAGGCATATGTTACCAAACGACGGACAATCAACACCTCTTGAAGTGCCTCTTGCCCCTACGAAAGCATTGCCACGGATATCAATTCTGCAAGAGGAACATTCTCTGGAGCCTGCCCATCGAAAGTCACTTTAAAGAGACTCGTGGAAGGTGAAATCTCCAATGATCAGTACAGAAAAAAATAACCGAGGTACTTCCTTTTCTCAGAACATATTAGAAGAGAAACTATCGAAGCATTTTCGACCTTTACAACTCGGGAGTATAATGGTTCTTCAAATCACGAAGATCATCTTTGCCAATTTGAAAATGCTTTGCTGCTACACCAGTATATGGACAGAGTCAAATATAGGATTTTCTTGACTACTTTGTCTGGTACAACACAGATGGTTTAATAGGCTCCCTCCTTGACCAATACAGTCTTTTGATGATTTAAGTAACACTTTTCTGCATCATTTTTCTCGCAGCAAAAGTAATAAAATTACCCTTAATCTTTTTTTAATGAAGCAAAAGAACCAAGAACTTTTGTAGGATTACATTCAATGTTTCAATCGAGTGACCTTGGACATACCCTCGGGTAGTTGAGAGATCCTTATCAGCGCCTTTTCTCAAGGATTGGTGGAGAGGGATTTTTTAATATCCCTAATGAAGAAGCCCTCGGTTGATTATAATATGTAGAGGAATCGTTGATCGCTAGAGGGGGGGGGGGGGAGGGTGAATAGCATTTTGTGTCGCGTGATGGAATTCGTTCGTGCTTATTTCTATAGTTCGTTAGTACGCATCGATATATATATAATAGTAAAAACAAAACACAACAAACACACAAACACAAACGACAAAGCGATATAACGTGGTTCGAAACCTTAGGATTTCTACTCCATGGGTCGAGCTCAAGTGAGTTCTGGTGATGCACACCACCACTAATAAACTCCTTCTCGGAACAATATGGATGTGGAGAAACCTCGTACAAGAGTTCTTATAATAATAAGAATAAAATACAATAAGTATACTAAGCAATACACAAATACAAGTAAAGAAAATTTTATATAAAGAAATTTGGATTGCTTTGGATTGACTTTGAAGGACTGGAAAACACCAACTATTCCCCTTCAAATTGCCTCAAGAACCATAACCAAAAACCTTCTCTTCGAGCTCCTTAGAAAAGCTACAACTTGGGTTGATTTTTGCCTAGCAGTTGACTGCTTATACCTAGCAGTCGACTGCTCCTGTAGCCATTATCTCATAATGGCTTGATCCACGCTGGAAAAACTCCAACGGATAGCTCATTAGTTGACTGCTGCCTCGTTAGTGTTGGTGCAATCGGCCCAGGTTGACTCGAGTTTGACTCGAGCAGTATTTTGATGATAGACAAAACTCATGACATGGAGTGTCATGGGAAAGTCCAACATAGGGTTGACATGGAAAATCCAAGCATAGAGCTTGGTGTGGGAAAATCTAAGCATGGAGCTTGGTGTGGAAAAGTCCAACATGGAGTTGGCATGGAAAATCCAAGCATGGAGCTTGGTGTGGGAAAGTCCAAAGCATTGCGAAGCCGTGCGCTTGGTGCTTGGTGAGAAATGCATTGCGAAGCCGTGCGCTTGGTGCATCCGAGGGACCGCCGGACGGGGAGCGAATGGAGTGAGACCAAAGGGAAGCATACTTCGAGGGCATGAGACATGAAGGATGGCGTTGCGAAGTCGTGCGCTTGGCACATCCGAGGGACGTAGGCCGAGGGAAGAGAGCTTCGGTGGGGAACTCCATGAGGGATGAGGTGGACTTGGCCAAGTGGCTAAGACTGGTTGTCGGATGCTCAAACAACTTGATGTTTGAGGTTTTACCTGACATCAGTCGACTGCTCTAGGTCGTATGGGTTCGACTGAACAGAGCTGGTGCCGATCGACCGACATGGGAGGGCAATGATTATTGACTCATCGATCGTGATAACCGCGGCACGAGCACGAAGCTTAGTCAAGCTCACGGCCTCGGTGATGGGTTACTAGTCGACTGATGGGTATCATCAGTCGACTGATGTGTGATCCGTTGGAACTTAACCAACGTGGATCTGGCCGTTGTGAGACAACGGCTACAGGACCAGTCGACTGATGATCACGATCAGTCGACTGATGCACGCGAAATCAACTTGATGCAGGTTATAAATGGAGCTCAAGATGGGGGATTTCGCTAAGACTTTAAGGAAGCTATTGGAGGGGAATTGCTGCTGCATTCCAGTCCTTCAAGAGTCATCCAAAGTAAGCAACAAGAAAGGGTTCAAAGCAAAGAGTTGTAAAGCGTTCTTTACTTGTATTTCTTAGTGTCTTTGTATTTCTTGTAGTATTACTGTTGTAATAGCTTGTACGAGGTTTCTCCACCTCCGACGTGTAGTCGAGAAGGAGTTTAGTTAGTGTCGTGCGCATAACTAGAGCTCGGTGAGCTCGCCCATGGAGTAGGAACCATTCGGTTTCGAACCACGTATATCGTGTTGTCTCTTGTGTGATTGTATTTGTTCTTAGTATTCATATTTGTATTAGTTTTCCGCTGTGCTAACGACAATTGTAGACGAGCACGCAAGAAGAACGATTGTATTCCACCGTACGATGAAAGAGGGCTATTCACCCCCCTTTAGCTGGCCAAACATCGACCCTATAAGTGGTATCAGAGCCAAGGAGCTTGTCGAGGACTAACCGCTGACACAAGCACTATAAGATGACCGACTATAACATTCACCCACCAAAATTTGAAGGAGATTTTTCATGGTGGAGAAGAAAGATGGAGATATATCTCGAAACCGACTTTGATTTTATGATTATTGTAGAAAATGATTTTGAGATGCCTAGGGACAAGGACAACAAGCCAATTGAAAAGTCAAAGTGGACCCAAGACCAAATAAAAGACTTCAAGACAAATCTCAAGGTAATAAAATTACTTAGTGATTTGTTACCTAACACTATTTGGTCTAGATTGGATGACTATAGGGATGCGAAGAAATTGTGGAATAAGATAATAAAATTTCAAGAAAATTTCCAACCGGCACAAGTAGAGGAGAATGCTGAGGAAGAAGCACCTACCACATTTGAAGATGATGATTTGGTGGAGACCTCCACCTCTAGCATTGAGGGGGAGGAAAGAGTTTCTATTCCGGAGCAAAGTCAAAACGAAGCATCTACCTTCGGAATATGTGATCAAGAAGAATCCTCAACCTCCCTAGGTAACTTAAGTGTTGTTATTTTAAATAAAAATCACATAATATGCTTTGAGTGTAGGGAGAAAGGACATTACAAGAGTAAATGTCCAAAATTGACTAAGAAGAAAACACCGTCACCAAAAGTCAACCCAAAGTCAAAGGATGTTGGAGTCTCCACAACTAGAAGCAAAGAGCACATTGTGTGCTTTAAATGCAATCAAAAGGGGCGCTATCGAAGCCAATGCCCTAGGGGAGGAAGAAAGGGCAAGAAGGTGTATCTCATGTAGGGGAGCTTCCAAAGCTAACCCTAAGTTATATTTAAATAATGCATCTTCAATTCCTAAAGTTAAAAAGCATGCTAAGAACTATTTTAGCTCTCTTGCTATTATTAATGAAAAACATGCTAGTAGAAATAATAAGGTTTATTGCTTAAGTGCCAAACATGTTCATATAACTAAGGATAAACCTAGGACTCATAATTCTAGAAATATTTTACCAAAGGAGTCCATTAGGAGAATAGAAGAGAATCTAGACATTAACCCTAAGAAGGGTAGACACATGCCTAAGAGGAAAAATATTTCCCAAAAACCTAATGAAAATTCAAAATTGGAAAAATTAGAGCTAGAGAACCAAGCCTTGAGGTCAAGACTTGAGAGAATGGAGAAAACCCTTAGGGTGCATTTGGTTGGGGGTCATCTGTGATAACCTTGGTTATCCATCCAAAGTTATCAAAGAAAACCTTGTTTGGTTTAGGATTTGAACGATTACTAAGTCATGATGGATGTCTGACATGTCATGCCACGTCAGCAAAAGGGTTATAGATGGGGGAATTGGAAAACCTCCAAGAAGCTTGGTTTTTCTTGATTCCCTTGGTTATGAATTTTTTCCCCCAAAAATACCCTCTAATTTTTACCATTTAGGACAAAACTATCCTTATCAATTTATCAAATTACCGCCGCTGTTATCGCCGGCTGTTTGGGCCGATCGACCGCCGCTGGCCTGGTTGCCATCGGCCACCGACCAACCGCCATCGCCGGCCGCTGATCGCTATCATCGCCGGCGCCGCCGACCGCCACCATCGCCGCTAATCGCCGTCGGTCGTCGGCCGATCATCGCAGTCGGTCGCCAATCGCCGGTCGATCGCTACCGCCGGTCGCCGACCGACCACCATGTGCTTGGTTGGGATAATATTGTAAATATCACAGTAAGTAATACATTAAAACCTTCAAACAAATAAGGTTTTGTCTCATTACCTTGGATTAAACCAAACAACATTAAGTTATGTTTTATTCCCCATAACCTTGGTTATGTGATTACTTGGTAATCACATGACTAAGGTAATCACAGATGACCCTCAACCAAACACACCCTTAGGATTATCGAAAATTCAATTCAAGGGTCAAATGCCCAAAAGTCAAGACTTATGGTTCAAAAACGGTCTAAGGGCAAGGAAAGTTTGGGTTACAAACCTAAGCCCAAGAAGACTTATCATAATGTTCCATTTGATTATGGAACTATTTCTAGGTCTAGAAAATCCAAGGCTAATAGGGAAGTCATCCCTAAGTCTAGTCATGGTATGTGTTTAGTGGCTAAGACCTCAAAGAAATCAAATGTAGCCACTAAGAAGGTCATTGGGGGAGTTACCTCTAGAGTTGACCTAGGAAAGACCCAAAAGACTATGACTTCAAAGCCAAAAAGGGTCATTAGAAAGGTATCTAGGGAAGTTATCCATAGTGAATACCTTGTTAACCCAAGGAGCTCCAATAGGTATTGGGTTCCTAGGAGCGTGATCGATTCACGCTAGATGGGTTAGGGTGTGTCAACCCTAAGTGGATGGGTAGTTAACTTAGCCATGATGAGTTGACACATTAGGATGTGTCAATGTACTTGAGAAGTCAAAAATGATTTAAATTGACACAATTAGGTCTTAGAAGTATCGGTGTGCCATTTTGGGTTTTTGGCACACTAGGGAGATAAATGGCTTTAAGGCAAAATGGAATTAATTTTTAGAAATGACAATTTCAATTTAACACTTAGGTATTTTATACCTTAGTATATTTTACTTGCCATGATTTATTTGCCTTGCCATGTCATGACATCATTCTCATTTTTATCTATAAAAATATCATGATCATATTTAGAATTATTTTTAGATGTCATGTATGCTTAGATTTCTTTCACATGTCATGACATCATGATTTTGACATGCTCTTATCTATATTATATCTATGCCATAATCATCATTATGCATATAATTAAAATGGATTTAAGGACTATGACATGATTTGATTAGAATCAAATAATATTTACCTAGAAATATGCATGAGACTATTAAAGAACAAAAATCCACATCTCATTAGATTAATTGCCTTGTATGTATTTTACACATCTAGATACAAATGAGATGTTTAGGAAAAATGAATTAAAGGTTTCAAAAACATTTTGAAAATATTTTAAAAAACTTTGGTGAAGTCTATCTTTTGATAACTATCACCATTGAATGAGATGATACAAAGAGGGCTCAATATTGAAGCTTTTCTTAACTTTTGGACTTTGTATCAATCTCCTAATTTAGTAGGTAAAATAATTTTCAAATATTTTTCACCCATAGTGTTTATAATAAGTATTATACGTATGAATTTTCAAGATTTTAAAAACTACGTATATTTACTTATGGATTTTAGAAATTCGTTTATGAAAATGCTGAAAATTGCAAATGCAGCTATCAGTCGACTGTCATGAAGACCAGTCGACTGACACATGCTGATTTTGGGTAAACTTTGGTGGTTAGGCCCATGTTTAGCTATGTTTTGGTCCCCTAACCACTCCTAACCCTAGGACATGCTTGGGAGAGCATTAGAAAGGGTGGAAATCCATTGGATATGGATTAAGAGAAGTGTTTAGGGAGAGTATCAATTTTAAGGTGGATGAGAGTTCATTGTTGAACTTTGCTTTAATTTTGATTGGTTAAATATTCCTATTGACTTAGGGACTCTCCAAGGACATTGTTGGTGCAATGGTCAAGGGGGAGCAAGCCTCTAGGGGGAGGTATCCATCATGGGAAGATGAATGTGTATTTTCTCATGGGAGGAAAATTGGGTTGCCTCTCTTAAGTGATATGAGATCACTAGAAAGATTGAGGGCATGCCAAGGGGAAGATTGTAAGATCTCATTGGGATATGAGACATTGAAACTCTTGAGGACCTTTTTGATGCAATGTCAAAAAGGGAGAGAAGTTACCAAGTTATCAATTAGGGTTTGTTGGAATTCTCATTGGGACGTGAGAATTGCCAATATGGGAGAATTGGTAGACTTGAGATGGTAGTTTTGTCAATCATCAAAAAGGGGGAGATTGTTGGTGCAATCGATCCAGGTTGACTCGAGTTTGACTTGAGCAGTATTTTGATGATAGACAAAACTCATGACATGAGAGTGTCATGGGAAAGTCCAACATGGGGTTGGCATGGAAAATCCAAGCATGAAGCTTGGTGTGGGAAAATCCAAGCATGGAGCTTGGTGTGGAAAAGTCCAGCATGGAGTTAGCATGGAAAATCCAAGCATGGGGCTTGGTGTGGGAAAGTCTAAAGCATTGCGAAGTCATGCGCTTGGTGCTTGACATGGGAAATCCAAAGCATTGCGAAGCCGTGCACTTGATGCTTGGTGAGAAATGCATTGCGAAGCCGTGCGCTTGGTGCATTTGGGAAGTCTTGAGGACTTGACAAGTTCACTAGGCTCGGGGTCCTTGAGTCGGTGAAGGATGACATTGCGAAGCCGTGCACTTGGTGCATTCGAGAGACTCCCGGACGAGGAGCGAATGGAGTGAGACCAAAGGGAAGCATACTTCGAGGGCATGAGACGCGAAGGATGGCGTTGTGAAGTCGTGCGCTTGGCGCATCCGAGGGACGTAGGCCGAGGGAAGAGAGCTTCGGTGGGGAACTCCATGAGGGATGATGTGGACTTGACCAAGTGGCTAAAACTGATTGTCGAATGCTCAAACAGCTTGATGTTTGAGATTTTACCCGACATCGATCGGTACATAGGTGCTACCAACTCTAGGTCGTATGGGTTCGACGGTGTTCGATCAATGAGTCGATCGGCGATCGACATGGGAGGGCAATCTACTATTGACTCATCAATCAACTGCTTAAGGGAAGCAGTTGACTGATAACACTGTGCACGGGCACAGAAGCTAGTCGAGCTCGCCAGCACTCGACTGATGGGTTACTAGTCGACTGATGGGTATCATCAGTCGACTGATGTGTGATCCGTTGGAACTTAACCAACGTGGATCTGTCCATTGTGAGACAACGACTACAGGACCAGTCGACTGATGGTCACGATCAGTCGACTGATGCTTGCGAAATCAGCTTGATGCAGGTTATAAATAGAGCTCAAGATGGGAGATTTCGCTAAGACTTTAAGGAAGCTATTGGAGGGGAATTGCTGCTGTATTCCAGTCCTTCAAGAGTCATCCAAAGCAAGCAACAAGAAAGAGTTCAAAGCAAAGAGTTGTAAAGCGTTCTTTACTTGTATTTCTTAGTGTCTTTGTATTTCTTATAGTATTACTGTTGTAATAGCTTGTACGAGGTTTCTCCACCTCCGATGTGTAGTCGAGAAGGAGTTTAGTTAGTGTCGTGCGCATAACTAGAGCTCGCTGAGCTCGCCCGTGGAGTAGGAACCATTCGGTTCCGAACCACGTATATCATGTTGTCTCTTGTGTGATTGTATTTGTTATTAGTATTCATATTTGTATTAGTATTCTGCTGCGCTAACGACAATTGTAGACGAGCACGCAAGAAGAATGATCGTATTCCACCGTACGACGAAAGAGGGCTATTCACCCCCCTTTAGCCGGCCAAACATTGACCCTACAGTTAGTTGACTGCCCAGTCGACTACGGAACTTTATGTGCTCGTGACCGCAAATAGTAGTTAACTGCCCTCCATGGCAGTCGACTGCTCGGCTAGTCGACTGCCTAAAGTTGGCAGTCAGCTGCCAAGGCCACTCGGTCGCAGTCGATCGCCAGTCGACTCCCGACCAGTTGACTGGTCATAATTCCAATCGACTGCTCAGAGTCAACTCGGTTTCCAAGTGTCAAAATACTTGACCAGTCGATTGGTCCTTAACCCCAATTGACTGCTAAATCTCAACCATGAGGTTTACCCCAAGTATGATCCCCTTATACTTACTAGACCACCCTTAGCCTAGACCTAAGCCTTCTAGCCACCTCCATCAGTCTCACGCCTATCGAATCCCACCAAGTCATCCACGACTTGTTCATCCATACGTTAGCCTTTAGGTGCTTCCATCGGCTATTGTCATGCTAACCGGGTCTACACCGCCAAGACACATTTGGGCATACGTTGTCAAGACACACGCTTGGACTTTACGCCGCCAACCATTGGACTTATACTACCAATACTACCGCTTGGATTTTATGCCGCCAATATCACACCCTTGGACTTTCCTTACCAACTCTATGTTGGACTTTCCAAATGCCAAGACAAATGCTTGGACTTTCCATTGCCAAGACACATGCTTTGACTTTCCATTGTCAAGCATCCATAACTTGGACTTTAGCAATTGTTAAGTACCAATGACTTGGACTTTACCATTGTCAAAACTTATGCTTAGACTTTTCATGCTAAGTACACAAGACTTAGACTTTCTATGCCAAGTGTCCCACTTGGACTTCTCCATCATATGGTCAATCTCATTCCCATGTTAACCATATAGTTAATCCATTGTCAAACAATGGTCAATCCATTGACAAACATCAAAATACCACTCGAGTCAAACTCGAGTCCGATCAATCGTGACCTAGGTCAATTGCACCAACAATCTCCCTCTTTTTGATGTTTGACAATACCTTTAAGTTAGGTTAACAATAACCTAAACTTAAACACTTCCAATGCTAAAACATAGTGAAGGTTTACCTAACTTAAACCTCACTTTTTCCCCTTTGACATATATAAAAAAGACTTTCCAAGGGTATCAATGTCTCATATACCAATGAGATCTTATAATCTCCCTTTTGGTCCAAAAACATCTAGTATGACTTCACTCTTCCTAGTGATAAGTCTCATATCACTACATGAGAGATAATCCTCACTTCTCCAATTCTCCCCTTTTGATGAGCACAATGAGGGTTTACAATCCCTTCATGTCTTCCCCTTTGAGGAATATATATCCATCATCCCAAGATAGATAACCTTCCCTAAAGGTTTGCTCCCCTTTGACCATTGCACCAACAATGTCCTTGGAGAGTTCCTAAGCCTATATGAACACTAAAACATCAAAATTAATAGCAAAATCTCAAACTTGAACTTTCACACACCTTAAAAGTTGATTCCCACCTTAAACATCATCCTAATCCATATCGAATGGATTTTTATCTTCCAATGCTTTCCAAAGCATATCCTAGGGTTATGAGCAGTTAGGGTAGCATAAAATGGTTGAAACATGGGCTAAACAATTTTTTTTATTCAAAATCAGACTTGATAATCGACTCAGTCAGCAACTAGTTGACTGCCCTTAACGCCAGTCGACTGCCCAAAGCGGCAGTCAATTGGTTTCCACAAATGCAGAAATCTAGAATTCATAAATAAAATTCAAAAATTCATAAGTAAATATACATAATTCGAAAAATCATGAAAATTCATATGTATAATACTTATGTCAGATACAATGGGTGAAAAATATTTGAGAAATAAAATACCCATTAAATAGTGAGATGGATACAAAGTTCAAAAACAAAGATAACTTTAATGTTTTGAATCTATTTTGTGTCAACTTCATCAATGGTGATTGCTATCAAAAGATAAACTTCACCAAAGTTTCTAAAATGATTTAAAAATGATTTCAAAACCTTATATTGGATCATAATCTATGGGCTCGATGCATATGACTTGCACACTAGCTTTCCCCATGATCAATCATTAGATTTAAATGAGTTTGAGTTCATCTAGATGTAAGAATTATGCACTTTGAACTTAACTCATTTTCCTAACATCTCATATGTGTCTAGAGTATAACAATACACACATGTCAATTCGATGTGAGATTTGAGTTTTGTTCTTCCTAATCTAAGGTCTTATGTATTTTTCTAGACAACTATATTTGATTTCATTATACATAGAGCTTCAAATCATGTCATAGTCCTTAAATCAATTTTAATTAATCCTAAATGCATGAATGATGATTATGACATATAATGATATCATAAATAAAGACATGTGCCAATAATCATGATGTCATGACATAAAGATACAAACCTAAATATAAGCATGACATGAAAATTAAACCTAAGTATCATCATGACATTTTATATGATTAAATGAAATATGATATCATGACATGACAAGACAAACAAGGTATGACAAGTATAAAGTACAAAGGTATATAATATCTAAATGTTAAGCTCAAATTATCATTTCTAGAATTAAACCCACATTTGTCATAATAGATCAATCTCCCGAATGTGTTAAAAACTCAAAATGACATACCATGACCTCTAGACTTAATTGTGCCAATTTGATCAATTTTCAATACTTCTCAAAATTTATTGGCACATCCTAAAATCTTTTAGGAAATAATTCTAAACTTATATCCAAGGTATCTCATAACCTTGGAAATGATCTAAAGTGTCAACATTGTTATGGTTAGGCTAACTATCCATCCATTCAAGGTTGACACAACCTAACTCATTTAGCATGATGGAATTACGCTCCTAGGAACTCAATACCTATTGGAGCTCCTTGGATTTACTAGGTATTCACTGTTGGGATCGAGGCTCGCTAGAGGGGGGGGGTGAATAGCGAGTTAAAAAATTCTAACTCACTTTTGACTACAAAACAGAGGATTACACAGCGAAAATAGAAAAACAAAAACACAAAGTACAAACACAACCATACGCAGGTATTTACGTGGTTCGGAACTCAGCAGTTCCTACTCCATGGGCAGCTCAAAAGGAAAGTCTACTATGTATGATCGAAATGGTTCCGGAGGTGAAAATTTCACCTCTTACAAGCTTACAATACAATGAATATACTTTAAGAACAGTAAGCTAAGTATTAAAAATCAGTTACAGATTGTTGTTCAGCTTCTTGCTTTGAAGATGAAGTTGTAGCACTTGCAAGAAGATGATCGACAACACACTTGTTGGAGAGAAGGTCAGATGAGAGCGTGGTTTCTTCTTCTTCTCCTTCAGTATGAATCACAGAGAGCTTGTTTTTCTCTAGATGAAAACTGGAGCTTTTCCGATTTTGAACAAGTCCTGAACCTCTATTTTTTCTTCTTCTTTTTATAGTCGTTTCTTCCGGCAAACCTTTTATCTTCCACCGTTGGAGCCCTAGAGACAATGCCCGACCAAACTCTGGTCACCTGAACTTGTCCCCGTAACTGCCTCCAACTTCTGGTGGTTTGCCAAGAACGGAGCCTGCTCCTCCAATCGGAAGTCGGCACATTTGAATCTTTACTCGAAACGGAAGCATCCCGTTGCCGCCTCCATTAGTTGAGCCCACAGTCGAGTCTGACTCGCGTCTGTGCTCGAAAAATACCTATCAATCGAGCCCGCAACCAAGCCAGGCTCGGTTCTGTGACTGAATCCATACCTACCAGTCGAGCTGCTACCAAATCGACTCGACTGCTATAGAGTTTATGCGAAAACTGCTCTGGTGGAAGTGCTCTGGCGAAAGTGCCCTGACGACAATCTGCCCTGGCGACAAAGTGCCCTGGAGCAGTCGAGCCCGCAATTGAGCTGGGCTCGGTTCTGTGTTGTTCTACGTAGTGAGCAATCGAGCTGGTAGTCGAGCCAGCTCGATTATGTGCCTTTGTGCAAGAGTGCCAGTCGAGCTGACCCCATGGTGGCTCGACTGACACTGAAAATATTTGAAGCACATGAGTATCTTTCCTAGTAAGCTGTCATTTCAAGCACCCTAGTAAGAGACCAAGCATGTTACGGTGTCTTCTCCAACTAACGAATGCTCTAAGTACCCTAGGCAAAGAACGAGTGCATTACTACGCCCTCCTTGCCTAACGAGTACTCCATGTATCCTAGACAAAGAACAAGCGCATTACTACGCCCTCCTTGCCTAATGAGTACTCCCAGTACCCTAGACAAAGAACGAGCATGTTATTACGCCCTCCTTGCCTAACGAGTACTCCCAGTACCCTAGACAAAGAACGAGCACGTTACTACACCCTCCTTGCCTAACGAGTATTGGCCCCATGTACCCTAGTAAGAGACCGAGCACGTTACTGTGCCCTCTCTTACTAACGAGTACACTAGCTAGAGACCGAACACTCCCTTGTGCCCTCTCTAACTCCAATGGAGAACGAGCACATTACTATGCCCTCTCCATCACCAAGCTTCCGGGCCTCCGGCCAGCTTGTACTCTTTCTTTACCAAGGTTCTCTTTTGGATTTCTCAATTGCCAAGACTCAAGCTTAGACTTTCCCTTGCCAACCCATGTTGGACTTCTCATGCCAAGACCCATGCTTGGACTTCCCATGCCAAGATCTAAGCTTGGACTTCCTATGCCAACTCCAGGTTGGACTTCCCATGCCAAGACCTACCCTTGGATTTCTCATCCATGGGTCTAATGTCACTCTAAAAATCTAACTTAGTGACCTTAGGTTTGAATCAGTTGAGGAAATGTCTTGACTACACTCTAGCTCAAACTAGATTTCAATTTCTTTGACTTAAACCTTGTTGTTAAACATTGAAACATTCGATGAGCTTGATTGCACTAACAATCTCTCCCTTTTTGATGTTTGACAACATGGTTTAAGTTTAGGTGATATAAATTCAGTTCATCTCAAATTCTGAAATATAGCATGAGATGCAGAAATATTTCGTATCAGGAATTTAGCATGAGATGCAGAAATATTTCATATCAGAAATTTAGCATGAGGTGCAGAAATATTTCATATAAGAAATTTATCATGAGGTGCAGAAATATTTCATATCAGAAATTTATCATTCATGTAATAGGGATGATATAACTTGGAGTGCAGAAATTTAACATGTAATGGGCAGAAATTTTCTCCTTTGTTACACATAAAAAAAACAAAGGCAACGTCTATTTGAATAATATCACAAATATCACTAATAACCTGAAACCCATACTCTCCCCCTTTGTCATACATCAAAAAAAAAAAAAATCTCCCTAAGGAGGTCAACGTCTCACATTCAATGAGATCTTACAAATCTCTCTTTTGATGCAAAACATCTAGAATGCCTTCGCTCTTCCTAGTGATAAGTCTCATATCACTCAAGAGAAGTACATCTAGAAACTTTCTCAATTCCCAAATTGGGCATTCCAAGTTTTTCAATTTCTCCCCCTTATGAGGAATAAACACTTTCATCATCCTATGATGGATAGTTCCTCCTAAAGGCTTGCTCCCCCTTGACCATTGCACCAACAATGTCTGTGGGAAGTCCCTAAGCCTATAGGAGCTTTAAACCATCAAGGTTAAGATTAAAGGTTCACATTGAATTTTCCCTCACCTTGAGTTTGATACATCATTCTGACAACCCTCCTAATCTATAACCAATGAATTTTCACCCTTTCTAATGCTTCCCAAAACATATCTTAGGGTTAGGAGTGGTTAGTGAACTCAAACATAGGCAGTTGATTCTGACAATAATCATTCGACTGACACACACACATCAGTCGACTGATACCAAGCATCAGTCGACTGAAACTCCGAGTTTCAAGGAAGTTTTTTGCCAGGGTAGTTCTTCGTCAGGGTAGTTCTCGGTCGATTTGCTAGGCGGTTTTGTGCCAAGTTTGCGCAGTGTGCTTTTGCGCTAGGCGGTTTCTTTTGTCGGCGGTTTACTGCGCGTGCGATTTTGTCACGAGCAATTCTGCGCTAGGGCAATTTGCGAAGCGATTTTACCGCTACCGTAAGCGATGTTACCTTTGCGAGCGATTTTAGCCGATCGCCGCGGGCGATCCGCTAGGAGCGATTCCGCCAGGTAGTCTGCCGCTAAGGCGATCCGCCTAGGGCGATCTGTCGCCGAGGCGGTTTACGCCCATCAGTCGAGTGTCATCCCTGGCAATCGACTGATAACTGAAATTTTTGAATTTCAATTTTCAGAAATCGAATTTCAAAAAAGCATAAGTAAATGTATGTAAGTTGAAAAATCACGAAATTTTATACGTACATTACTTATCACAAATATAATGGGTGAAAAATATTTGAAAATTAATTTATCCATAAAATAGTGAGTTTGATACAAAACTCAAAACTATTGAAAATTTCAATGTTTTAGTCCTATTTTGTATTAACTCTCTCAATGATGATTGCTATCAAAAGATAGACTTCACCAAGATTTTCTAAAATGATTTTGAAATGTTATTCTAACATGGTGACACTCAGATCTTAGGGTATCTTAGGGTATTGTTAGGCTTGGGGTATAAAATATACGGAAAGCTCCCACTAATACTGTGGATTTCCCAAACTGTAGCTCCCCCTCAATCAAACATTCTTTTTGGGTTGATTAGATGCACACATAACGATTGCACTAATAATAGTGGGATGGAGTCAAGGTTTGAGTTGTTCGGATGGCGCTAACAAGGATTGCACATACAACAAGAAGTTTGATAGACACTAATCGACTCAACCACACATAATCAATAATAGATCATACAACAAAAAACAAAATGAACAAAAGGTTGACGTTAAAAAAAAACTATTTCACAAAAACTGTTTCACAGGAACAATCATAGTTAGAAGTTTAAACACACAATCAAATATCCATAGTAGAACCATCCTAGGTGAATTGACACAATTTGAGATCATTAACGTGATTCTATTTTTCGGGGGCTGATGTAGAAGGTTCCTCTGAGCTACTTCCCCAACTGATCATGATCTTTTTGATTTCCTTCTTATCTTGAAGGATTTTATCTTAGGTGTCTTGGATTTGAGTCAATCTTAGGTTGGTTTATAGATGGAAATCTGATATCGTCATTGTGATTGTGTTTACAAACGTCTCATGTGCTTCACGGAGTTGTGATAACTTCTCCGTGATAGTGGTCAATTGTTCAGTTTAGTTAGGAGCCGGATGGTGTGGTTCTTCAGCAGGAAGAGCAGGTTCTTCCTCAAGATCCCTATGCTCCTCACCTTGATGACCATCCTTCCATTGAATTTCTCCTATACGCATGCGAATCATGCCAGCTAGAGATAAATTCCTCTAATGGATATAGTCTAGCCTTTTCACCTGCCTTACTTTTCCCCTGGATGTGTTTATGCCTAGGGACTCTAACCAGTATGTGAGGATTTGACCAAAAGGCATATAAACCTTTTTCTTGACTGAAATGGAGAAATGGATAATACACAAGAACATGTTCAAAGCTATGTTAAAATCAAGGTGGTTTTTGAGAAGGTGGAGAGTCAATAAATGATATGACCTAACTTTGGCTTGCCCTTTGGTGACTATGGGTAAAATGCATCCGATAATGACTTTGTATAAGATGTTGTCAGGAGCCGTTAGTATCAAGGCTGACACCAAATTTACTCCTTCATCTCTAGGACGTCTAAATAAGGATTTGTGGATGGAATTGAGGTCAAAGCCTTCCAAATTTTCAGGAAGAGTTGGATAACATTCTAGGTTAGAGAAGGACTCTCTACATCCTAGAAATGATTTCCAGATGGCTGGAGTAAGAGTGACATCAGTTTTGGCTACCCTAGACTTATAGATAAACCTATCTTCAGTGGGTTGTAGGTTGTTATAGAATTTGATAAGTAAGTCTTCATTGATATCGTGATCGCAGTAGACTAACTTACCGAGTCTATAGTGCTCAACCATCTCGCTAACATGTGGTGCATTATTGGAGAAGAAATGACCATCTATGGACCGGATGCTTAGGAGTTCAAACTCGTGGGTCCTAAAGGTGCGCAAATGATATTCCGAGGGAAAACGATGGTCCAAGCAAAGCCTCTCTCGTGAGGGCCTAGAGGTGGAGGACTTAGGTTCCATTCTTTTTAGTCTAGAATGACATGTGTCAAATATGTCATGCGCACAAGATTGACCCATGAATGAATGCAATGAATGAAATGATGCATGTCAAGTGGGGAAAGTGATTAGTTGCTTATAAATCCTCTAAAATCATAAGGAGAGTAAGGAAGAAGTCTTACTTGGGTGCCATAGAACTAAGAACAAGTGCTTGCTGCAGCAGACGAATTTTTCCTACTAGAACCCTAGTTGTGGTCGAGTGGTCAGAGATTAGGGTTAGGGTTAAGAGAAAATGACAAGGAGAAGGAAGAAGATACTTACCCTAGTCTAGAGAAGGATTGTCTTGAGGTTATAAAGCTTGGATGGAGATGAAGAGCTCAATTGGCGCTTGTCGCAGTCGGGAGAGCACGATTGTTGGGAAGAAAAAATCACGGAATGAAAGGGTTTAGGATTTAAATCCTCGAGACATCAGTCGAGGCGATGAATGGGTCGGCTCGACTGGTAACACCAGTCGAGGCGACAATCGAAGTGCACTTGGTTCTGAGTGTGATCGGAATTGTCCAGTCGAGGCGCCAGTCGAAGTGCACTCGATTCTGAGTGTGATTGGAATTGTCCAGTCGAAGCGCACTCAATTCTGAGTGTGATCGGAATTAGCCAATCGAGGCGCCAGTTGAAGCGCACTCGATTTTGAGTGTTAAAAACTCGTGTCAGTCGAGGTGCTGGTCGAGTCTGTCTCGGTTGATAGACTTAAATAACTGGGTTTCAATATCTGAATATTCCAACTTAGTTTTGTGTAATTTCTAAGACTTAGGTAAGTGTTAAAAACACTTGATATGATAACCTAAACACCCTTTTGATTGTTTTAAATAGTTGGTATCTATGTTCTTGGTCTCAAAGAGGATCCAACCAATTTTACTTGGTTGGAATGTCTAGTTATGATCTTGGAATCACAAACACAAGAATGTGTAATAGTCTTCCCTATAACTAGTCACGTTAGTGATTTTTGTCTCGTCAACCTCTCTATCTCAGGGATGCGATGAGCATTTGAAATAGAGTGGTTGATTCTATCATCTCACCCCATTTCTAGCAATACAAAAATAGTTTTGTGATCCTTATCATTTTTGTGAGATGATCCTAGGTCTTCCCATTTTAAATTCCCATTTCTCTTGTTAAATAGATTTTTTTTTATTAACCTAAGATCATGGAGGGATCCTCCTTCATTGAGCAGCACACATGCCCAACTCTCTTCTCAAATGGCTAAACTCATTTTCGGAAAGAAGTTTTGTGAATAAGTCGACTAGGTTAGACTTGGACTCAACATGGCTGAGTTCAATGTCTCCCCTAGCTACATGATCTCTAATGAAGTGATGTCTCACTTCAATGTGCTTGGTCCTTGAGTGATGAACCGGATTTTTAGTGAGATGTATAGTGCTAATGTTATCACATAACACTTGTACATTCCTATAGGTCAGTCCATAATCTTTTAAGGTGTGTGTTAGCCATAGCAATTGTGATACACATTCTCCCATAGCTACATATTCAACTTCGGTTGTGGAAAGTACTACACAATGTTGTTTACAGCTTGACCAACTAACCAAGGCCGAACCTAAGAAATGACAGCCCCCACTAGTGCTTTTCCTATCAAACTTGCATTCAACATAGTCGGAATTGGTATAGCCAACTAAATCAAAAGATTCAGTCCGGGGGTACCACAATCCTACATTGATAGTGCCTTTTAAGTATCTCATAATTCTTTTTACAGCAATCATGTGAGACTCCTTAGCACAAGCTTGAAATCTAGCACACATACCAACAGCAAATAAAATATCAGGTCGACTCGCTGTTAAGTACAATAAACTACCTATTATACTCCTATAATTTTTCAAATCCACTGTCTTCCCTTTCTCATCACTATCTAGACAAGTATTGACAGCAATAGGTGTGCTTACTTCCTTAGCTTCCTCCATATGAAACCTTTTCAGTAACTCCAATGCGTACTTAGATTGATGTATAAAAATTCCTTCCTTGGTTTGCTTTATCTCGAGTCCTAGAAAGAAGGTCAATTCTCCTACTAGACTCATCTCAAATTCACTTTCCATGTGACCAATAAACTCATTGAGATAATCCCTATTGTTTGAGCCACAGATAATGTCATCAACATAAACCTGGGCTGCAAATATGTATTCACCATCCCTTTTTAAGAATAGTGTGAGATCTATTTGTCCTCTCCTAAAACCTTTCTCAATTAGGAAGATTGACAACTGCTCATACCAAGCACGAGGTGCTTGTTTAAGCCCATAAAGAGTCTTTTTTAGTTTGTACACGTGGTCTGAGAATTGTGCATTCTCAAACTCTGGGGGTTGTTCAACATAAACTCCCTCCTTGATGACTCCATTCAAGAAGGCTGACTTCACATCCATTTGATATAGTTTGAAGCCTTTGTATGCTGCATAAGCAAGCATTAGTCTTATGGATTCTAACCTTACTACAGGGGCATAAGTCTCATCATAGTCTAACCCCTCAATTTAGTTGTAGCCTTCGGCTACTAACCTTGCCTTATTTCTAACTATTTCTCCTTTATGATTTCTCTTATTCTTAACCACCCATTTAGTCCCAATAATAGAGGTTTGACCAGGTCTAGGGATTAAATCACAAACTTGATTTCTCTCAAACTGGCCTAACTCATCTTGCATTGCAATGATCCATTCTGGATCAAGCAGAGCTTCATCCACTAACTTGGGCTCAATCTCAGAAATCAAGGCAACTTCATTTCCTTCATTTCTGAAAAATGATCTAGTCCTAACCCCATGTTGGATACCTCAAATAATCTGGTTTTGGGGATGGCTAGAATCATTCCTAGTGGATCTTGTTACTTGAGATGATTCGGGTACTACTGAAATTTATTCAGGTTTTCCAACCTCAAGTGATGACCCTTGAGCTCTCACTCTCTCTTCATTAGAATCCACTCTTGCTTCCCTTATAGGGTTGTTATCTCCCAATTCCAGCTTCCTCAATTCCAGCTCAAACTCAACCGATTTTCTGTCTGAATCAATATATACATTCCTTTTTCTTCAAACACAACATTAGTTGACTCTTCTATGAGCTTAGTCCTATGGTTGTAGACTCTATAAGCTTTGCTAGTGAGGGAATAACCAACAAGGATACCCTCATCATCTTTTGCATAAAATTTTCCTAAATGATCCTTGGTATTTAGGATATACACCGTACAACCAAATACCCTAAGGTGCTTGATTGTTGGTGGCTTTCCAAACCAAAGTTCATGTGGTGTTTTTCTTAAGAATCTATGTATCAAAACTCGGTTTTAAACATACCACGCAGCGCTAACTGCTTCAGCCCATAGGTAGTTTGGTAATTGATATTCGTTTAGCATACTCCTAGCTGCCTCTTGCAAGGCTCTATTTCTCCTTTCTACAACACCATTTTGCTTTGGTGTTCTAGGTGTGGAGAATTCATGTTTGTATCCTTTCTCTAAACAAAAGTCCTTAAGTTTAGCATTTTCAAACTCTCCTCCATGATCACTTCTAATGATTTTAATTGTTGAGTTTTTCTCATTCTCAGCTCTTCTACAAAAGAAAATGAAGGTTTCTACTGTTTAGTCCTTATGTTTAAGAAAATAAGTCCAAGTATATCTAGTGTAATCATCCACAATAATCAAGCAATATCTACTACCGTTGATAGATCTAATAGTGATAGTATCAAATAAATCCATGTGTAGTAAATCTAATGCTTGTAAAGAACTTACAGAATTCTTCCCTTTGTGGGAAGATCTTACTTACTTTCCTTTCTGGCACGCCCCACAAACCCTATCATTCTCGTAGGTGATTGAGGGAAGTCCTCTTACAAGTTCCTTCTTGGCCAAATTCTTGATGTTCTTCATGTTGACATGGGCCAATCTCCTGTGCCATAACCAAGACTCTTCTTCCTTGGATATGAAACACTTAAACGACATATTAGTAGCACTACTAAATCTAACTTGATAAATGTTTTCCTACCTAGATCCTATTAGCATGGTTTCATTGGTGTCATTGTGGATCACAAGGCATTGAGTTGAGTGAAACTCAACCCTATACCCTGCATCACACAATTGACTTACACTTAACAAGTTAAATGTCATTCCTTTAACTAACAATACATTTCTAATTACAAATTTTTCAGAAATGCTAATGTCACCTACTCCTACAACCTTCAATTTACCACTATTACCGAAGGAAACTGTACCTCGGTCTTTGGCATGTATTGAGGAAAACAAAGAGGAGTTCCCTGTCATATGTTTGGAGCACCCACTGTCCACAAACCTTGTAGTTGGACGCTCCCCCTTGACGGGTCCCTGATCATCATCAGAAGATGATGATGAAGAGTCCGAATTTGGTTGCTCCCCATCAGAATGCTTCAGCTCTCCATCCAATTCAGAAATTTCAGAATTCTCCAATGCCATGAGATCCTTTTGTTTTGCTCCCTTCTCCTCACTTTCTTCTTCCGATGAGGAGGATGAGGATGAAGTATCATCCCAAGTAGCCTTCAATGCTTTCTTCCTCTTGGCCTTTTCTTCCTTCTTCTTCTTGCTCTCTTTGCTGTGATCTCCTGCAATAAAAGCTAGACCCTTCTCCTTTGGGCTTCAATTAGCTTGTTCATGCAATTCCAATTCACAAAATAATTCATCAATCTTAATTGTTGAAAGATCCCTTGATACTTTGTAGGCATCCACCATAGATGACCACAAAGTATTTCTAGGGAAAGATTTGAGTACATACCTGGCTAAATCCCTATTCTCAACAGCCTCTCCAACATAATGGAGGCCATTGAGTATTTCTTTAAATCTACCATGCAGTTCACTTACAGTTTCAGTCTCCTTCATGCTGAAATTTTGAAGTTGGTTCAAGTAGAGATCCCTCTTTGCTGTCCTTGAATCTCTGGTTCCTTCATGTAGCTCCATCAACTTCCTCCAAAGTTCCTGAGAACTACTAAAGGGGCCAACTTTGTTGAGTTGGTCCTTGGCTACACCGCACTGCAGAGTTATGGTTGCTTTGGCATTGGCCTGGGCTCTTCTCCTCTGTTCTGCCGACCATAAATAAGACACCAAAACCCTTCCTTCATTGTCGGTTGGTGGTGTGAATCCCTCTGAGACTGAGAACCACATATCCATGTTCATCATCAAATAGTATTCCATCCGGCTCTTTTAATACTGGAAGTTTTGCCCGTCGAAATACGGAGGTCGAGTTGTGTTGAATCCCTCTTGCGCTGCCATTCCTTGATGCTCTGGTGGAGGTGAATCCGGTGCAGAGCCCTTGCTTTGATATCACTTATTGGGATCGAGGCTCGCTAGAGGGGGGGGGGGGTGAATAGCGAGTTAAAAAATTCTAACTCACTTTTGACTACAAAACAGAGGATTACGCAGCGGAAATAGAAAAACAAAAACACAAAGTACAAACACAACCAAACGCAGGTATTTACGTGGTTCGGAACTCAGCAGTTCCTACTTGGGCAGCTCAAAAGGAAAGTCTACTATGTATGATCGGAATGGTTCCGGAGGTGAAAACTTCACCTCTTACAATCTTACAATACAATGAATATACTTTAAGAATAGTAAGCTAAGTATTAAAAACCAGTTACAGATTGCTGTTCAGCTTCTTGCTTTGAAGATGAAGTTGTAGCACTTGCAAAAAGATGATCGACAACGCACTTCTTGGAGAGAAGGTCAAATGAGAGCATGGTTTCTTCTTCTTCTCCTTTAGTATGAATCACAGAGAGCTTGTTTTTCTCTAGATGAAAACTAGAGCTTTTTTGATTTTGAACAAGTCCTGAACCTCTGTTTTTTCTTCTTCTTTTTATAGCCGTTTCTTCCAGCAAGCCTTTTATCTTCCACCGTTAGAGCCCTAGAGACCATGCCCGACCAAACTCTGGTCACCTGAACTTGTCCCCGTAACTGCCTCCAACTTCTGGTGGTTTGCCAAGAACGGAGCCTGCTCCTCCAACTGGAAGTCGGCGCATTTGAATCTTTACTCGAAACGGAAGCATCCCGTTGCCGCCTCCATCAGTCGAGCCCGCAGTCGAGTCTGACTCGCGTCTATGCTCGAAAAACACCTATCAGTCGAGCCCGCAACCAAGTCGGGTTCGGTTCTGTGACTGAATCCATAGCTACTAGTCGAGCCGCTACCAAATCGACTCGATTGCTATAGAGTTTATGCGAAAACTGCTCTGGTGGAAGTGCTCTGGCGAAAGTGCCCTGGCGACAAAGTGCCCTGGAGCAGTCAAGCTCAGCTGATTGGTAGGCTCGGTTACATCTTTGTTCACGTAGTGGCGGTCGGTAGTAGTCGAGCGGCTCGATTCTCTTTGAAGAGTGCGGTATGGTGGCTTGACTGACACTGAAAATATTTGAAGCGCATGAGTATCTTTCCTAGTAAGCTGCCATTTCAAGCACCCTAGTAAAAGACCAAGCACGTTACGATGCCTTCTCCAACTAACGAATGCTCTAAGTACCCTAGGCAAAGAACGAGTGCGTTACTACGCCCTCCTTGCCTAATGAGTACTCCATGTACCCTAGACAAAGAATGAGCGCGTTACTACGCCCTCCTTGCCTAACGAGTATTCAATGTACCCTAGACAAAGAACGAGCGCGTTACTACACCCTCCTTGCCTAACGAGTACTCCCAGTACCCTAGACAAAGAACGAGCGCGTTACTACGCCCTCCTTACCTAACGAGTACTCCCAGTACCCTAGACAAAGAACGAGCGCGTTACTACGCCCTCCTTGCCTAACGAGTATTGGCCCCATGTACCCTAGTAAGAGACCGAGCACATTACTATGCCCTCTCTTACTAACGAGTACACTAGCTAGAGACCGAGCACACCCTTGTGCCCTCTCTAACTCTAATAGAGAACGAGCACGTTAATATGCCCTCTCCATCACCAAGCTTCCGGGCCTCTGGCCAGCTTGTACTCTTCCTTTACCAAGGTTCTCCCTTGGATTTCTCAATTGCCAAGACTCAAGCTTGGACTTTCCCTTGCCAACCCATGTTGGACTTCTCATGCCAAGACCCATGCTTGGACTTCCCATGCCAAGATCTAAGCTTGGACTTCCCCTGCCAACTCCATGTTGGACTTCCCATGCCAAGACCTACCCTTGGATTTCTCATCCATGGGTCTAATGTCACTCTAAAAATCTAACTTAGTGACTTTATGTTTGAATCAATTGAGGTAATGTCTTGACTACACTCTAGCTCAAACTAGATTTCAATTTCCTTGACTTAAACCTTGTTGTTAAACATTGAAACATTCGATGAGCTTGATTGCACTAACATTCACTAGGGATGACCTCCTTTGATACCTTCCTAATGACCCTTTTTGGCTTGGAAGCCTCGGTCATTTGGGTCTTGCTTAGGTTAATGCTAGGGGTAACTCCTTTTGTAACCTTCTTAGTACCTTCCTTAGGTTTTCTTGAAACCTTAGCCACTAGGCACACACCATGGTTAACCTTAGGGATAACTTTCCTAGTAACCTTAATTTTCTTAGACCTAGAAATGGTTCCATAATCGAATGGAATACTATGATAGGTCTCCTTGGGCTTAGGTTTATGACCCAAACCTTTTTTGCCCCTAGATGATTCTTGTCTCCTAGACCTTAATTTTTGATCATTTGACCCTTGAATTGGATTTTGCATCTTCTTAAGGGTCTTCTCTAATTTCTCAAGCCTTGACCTCAAGGTTTGGTTCTCTAACTCTAATTTTTTCAATTTTGATTTTTCATTAACCTTTTGAGAAAGATTCTTCCTAGGTATATGCCTACCCTTCTTAGGGTTAATGTCTAGGTGATCTTCTACTTTCGTAATAGTTTCTCTAGGTAGAATTATTTTAGGATTATTAGTTTTGAATTTATCCTTAACCCTAATATCGCATGATTTAGCACATAAGCAATAAAATCTATTCCTAGCATGCTTTTGTTCATGAGCAACAAAATTCCTAGCATGCTTTTGTCTATTAATTAAAGAATGAACATCATTTAAATTTACCTTAGGGTTTGCCTTAGCTCCCCCTACATGTATAGCTCCTTCTTTGCCCTTGGTTTGCTTCCTCCCCCTAGGGCATTGACTTCTATAGTGACCCCGTTGATTGCACTTGAAGCACACAAATATGCTCTTTACTCTTAATTGTTGGAGCTCTGGTCTCCTTGATTTTTGGCACGACTTGTGCAGTCTTCTTGACCCATTTTGGATATTTACTCTTGTAGTGTCTATTTTCTCTACACTCAAGTATACAATATGATTTTATTTTTAATTAAAATGCTTGAGTTACCTAGATCGGTGGTAGTAATCGGAGTTTATTCTTCATCTCTTTCAGAAGTAGATGGTTCTTCTTGCTCTTCCTCCAGCGTGAAAGGTCTCTCCTCCCCTTAATCCTAGAGTTGGAGACTTCCTCCAATTCTTCCATTTCTTCTATTAATCTGGATTTTGATTCCTTCTCAATCTTCGAATCCTCACTCTCTTGAGAAAATGAGCTTACTTCTTTGGTCTCCTTGTCCAATTGAGCTGATGATGGATCTTCATGATATTTTGTCAATTTACTCCAAAGTTCCTTGGCATCCTTATGATCACCTAAACTACACAAAATGTTATTAAGAATTACATTAACTAAAATATTTGTTATCTTTTCATTTATTCCGAAGGCTTGGACTTGCTCTTCGGTCCATCTCTTCTTCTTGAGGTATCCACCTTTTGGACCCCTTGGAAATTCGAATCTCTTCATTAAGATAACCCAATATTTGAAGTCCATCATGAAGAAATTCTCTATTTGTGTCTTCCATTGATCGACCCATTCTCATCCATAGAAGGTGTATGGAATTGGAGTATTGATGTCTCATCCAAATCCATTGTTGGGCAACTCCATCCTACTTCCCTCTAGCGATGCTCTCTTGGCAGTTAGTCCGTAGAAGAGCTCCAAGCTCTGATACCAATTGTAGGTATCAGAGCGCCTTCTTCTTATTTTTAGAGCTACCGGGCTCTGATATTAATTGTAGAGGAATCGTTGATCGCTAGAAGGGGGGGGTGAATAGCATTTTGCGTCACTTGATGAAAATTCATTCGTGTTTGTTTCTACAATTCATTAGTGCGCAACGGAATATATATAATAGTAAAAACAAAACACAATAAGCACACAAACCCAAACCACAAGGCAATATAAGGTGGTTTAGAACCTTAGGGTTCCTACTCCATGGGTCGAGCTCAAGTGAGCTCTAGTGATGCACACCACCACTAATAAACTCCTTGGAATAATCCGGAGGTGGAGAAACCTCGTATAAGAGTTCTTACAATAATAAGAATAAAATACAATAAGTATACTAAGCAATACACAAATAAAAGTAAAGAAAACTTTACACAAAGAACTTTGGATTGCTTGCTTTGGACTGACTTTGAATGACTAGAAAGCACCAACTATTCCCCTTTAAATCGACTCAAGAACCATGGTCAAAATCCTCCTCTTCAAGCTTATAAAGCTGCAACTCAGGATGATTTTTGCCTAGTAGTCGACTGCTCCTGTAGTTGTTATCTCACAATGGTTTGATCCACACTAGAAAAACTCCAACGGATGGCTCACCAATCGACTGTCAAACCCTAACAGTCGACTGCTGCCCCATCAGTCGACTACGAAATTTTCTGTGCTCGTGGCTGCAAATAGCAATCGATTTCCCTCCATGACAGTCGACTGCCTAAAGTTGGCAGTCAATTGCCAAGGCCACTCAGCCATAGTCGATTTCCAATTGACTCACGACCAGTCGACTGGTCATCAACTGGTCATAATCCCAGTTGACTCAGCTGCCAAGTTTCAAAGCACTTGACCAGTTGACTGGTCCATAATCCCAGTCGACTGCTAAACCTCAACCATGAGGTTTACCTCAAGTATAATCCCCTCATACTTGCTAGACCACCCTTAGCCTAAACCTAAGCCTTTTAGCCACCTCCATCAGCCTCACGCCTATCAGATCCCTCCAAGTCATCCATGACTTGTTCATCCATACGCTAGCCTTCAAGTGCTTCCATCAGCTATTGTCATACTAATCGGGTCTACACCGCCAAGACACATTTGGGTTTACGCTGTCAAGACACACACTTAGACTTTACGCCGCCAACCATTGGACTTATGCTGCCAAGACTATCACTTGGACTTTATGTCGCCAGTATCACACTCTTGGACTTTTCTTGTCAACTCTATATTGAACTTTCCAAATGCCAAGATCCATGGTTGGACTTTCCATTGCCAAGACTCATGCTTGGACTTTTCATTGCCAAGCACTCATGGTTTGGACTTTACCAATTGCTAAATACCTAAGACTTGGACTTTACCATTGGCAAGATCCATGCTTAGACTTTTCATGTCAAGTACACAAGACTTGGACTTTCCATGCCAAATACACAAGACTTGGACTTTCCATGCCAAGTGTCCCACTTGGATTTCTCCATCATATGGTCAACCTCATGTCAATCATATAGTCAATCCATTGTCAAACATCAAAATACCACTTGAGTCAAACTCGAGTTCGGTCAATCGTGACCTAAGCCGATTGCACTAACACAATAGTCTTCTTGGACGAGCTGAAAAGTATATTAATCTAGAGGAAGCTCAGCGAGCTCTGATGTGAGAAAAATATATAGAATTTTAGGAGTAGTTTTAGTACACATCTCATTGCATTTTATACTTATTTCATGCATATTATTCTTTCGTTTACATTCATTTTCTATTTTCTAGTTCGGAGATCTACTTTTGTTAATTTATGTGTAGGATGATATTTTTGGAGCAAAAATGGAGCAATTTGTGGAGCATGGACCTTAGGGAACACACAATGGCCATGTCCCAAGACATGGGCATGTTTCCGAAGTGAAACGAATCTAAATGGAGACTCCAGAAATCAACACGGTCGGCCATGTGAAATCCACACGACTGCGTGTTAAATTTCCAGCCTAAATTTCAGTCATTTCTAGCCTTGAACACGACCGATCGTGTGAAATTCACACGATCATGTGGTGTCGAGCATTTATGGAAAGCCGGAGCTGCCTCTATATATAGGAAACTTGTCTAAGAGGCTGGGGATCACGAGGGGAGCCTCCCGAGGGCTCCCAAGCTGTAACGCCCGTGAAATTCTAGCAATTTTACGAGAATTTTTGGCTTTATGATGATAGGCTTTATGTAGGCCTTTTTGGAGAAATAAAAGAAAATAAGCCAAAAAGAGATGCAAAGCCTAGGAATTGAACCCCCCACCTCTAGAGATAGCCAAGCCTTATAGATGCACCCACTAACCATGAGCCCAATAGAATCATATCATTAGAGGAAAAGGGGAACCTATAGATAAATGGGAGGAGGGTAAATGAAGAGGCTTGACAAAGAGAAGAGAAACTTCTCTTCCTCCCCTTTATAAAGAAGAGAGAAGTTCCACTTGGCCACTTCTTCTTTCCTTCTTCCTCTTCTCTTCATTCTCACCGAAACCTAAGCCCTTCTTCTTCTTCCTTTGGCCGAGAGCCCCTTGCAAGCTAGGAGAGAGCTAGGTGACTTCCATTAGGTCATCTCCTCAAGCAAAGCGAAGGAAGTAAGTTTTCCCCTCACCTGCAGTGTATTAGTTTGATAGGTTAGGTTGCTTGAAAGAAATATGAAATTGTAGCCTTATAAGTTTCGGCCAACTAAGTTGGTGGGCTAGGATTCATGAAAATGCTACTAAGGGAGGTTTGTATGGGTGGTATGTTTCAAGTAGATACCTTTAGGAGTCCAAAGTCCAAAGGGGATGACCCTATATGGTTCGGCCAACCCCAAGATTTTAGGGTTAGGGTTGCATGAACTTGATTCTAAAGTTATGTTCTTAGATGGTATGTTTCAAGTAAGACCTTTAAGTAACCACCATCCAAGATGATGCCCTTATAGGTTTTTACCCTAGGTCACGAGGGTTAGGGTTGCATGAAAATATCCCGAAAGATGCTATGCTAGTGTGTAGTGCTCATGAATGAATATTAGGTGACAAGAACCCTAGTTGAGCCCTTATAGGTTTCGGCCACCCTAGGTAACTAGGGTTAGGGTTGCATGAAAATATCCCTAATGAGGCTATGCTAGGTTATAATGCTTTATGAATGAATTTTAGGGGACAAAACCTAAGCTTGAGCCCTTACAAGATTCGGCCAACCAATGATTTTAGGGTTAGGGTTTCATGAAAACACCCCTATATGTAGTTGTGCTATGGGTATGTTTTTTTAATATGACATGAACTATGCTTGTGTGATGAATATGTTATGATTCAATGCAACATGAAATTAGGCTATGTGATGAACATGTTTGATGATTTAATATGCCTTGAATAGGCCTAGGAAATAAGCTTCATGTTATGATGTAATGTGCCATGAAACATGCTTAGGTGATGAACATGTTGTGTGAATTAATATGCCATGTATATGTTTAGGGAATATGCTTCAAGTTTATGAATTAGTATGCCATGAAATTAGGCCATGTGATGAACATGTTTTATGATTCAATATGCCATGAATATGCCTAGGAAATGTGCTACATGTTTATGATGTAATGTGCCATGAATATTGTGATTTGCCTAGGTGAAGAACATGTTTTGTGATTTAATATGTCATGAATATGCTTAGGAAATATGCTTCATGTTTACGATGCAATGAAACATGCTTATGTGATGAACACGTTTATGCTTTAGGACCCCGTTAAGGGTACTCTTACGTTATGAATGCATGTGTCCTTATGATAAGATAAGATGGAGATGCTTCCCTTTCAAGTAGGGATCAAGAGCTCTCCTTATGACAAGATAAGATGGAGATGCTTCCCTTTCAAGTAGGGATCAAGAGCTCTCCTTATGATATGATAAGATGGAGATGCTTCCCTTTCAAGTAGGGATCAAGAGCTCTCTTTATGACAAGATAAAATCAAGATGCTTCCCTTTTTGTGTTGGGGATCAAGAGCATTCTTTATATTATGACAATAAAAAGGAAAGAATTAAGTATTTTACTTTGCAAGAGGTTAAGTACCCGAGGCAGTGGTCGTTAATCAAATCCATAGGGACACAAGAAGACGTAAGATGTCTTGCAATGTTAATAAGTAAGATGTCTTGCTCTAGTAGGACTTGTGGCTCGCTACCCCAGCCTATTAGGGAACGCGCATTATGTGGTACTTAACCTGGGGCCCCCCAAACAAGTTATGATGATATTGAAGTATTTATAAGTATATGTTTTGAAAAGAAAAGACTTTTATGATATTGTGGATGCTTATGTTAAATGCTCTAAATGCTTACGAACTAGGTTCTTTATGCATGCTAGATGTTATGAAGTTATGATGATATTGAAGTATTTATAAGTATATGTTTTGAAAAGAAAAGACTTTTATGATATTGTGTATGCTTATGTTAAATGCTCTGAATGCTTACGAACTAGGTTCTTTATGCATGCTAGATGTTATGAAGTTATGATGATATTGAAGTATTTATAAGTATATGTTTTGAAAAGAAAAGACTTTTATGATATTGTGGATGCTTATGTTAAATGCTCTAAATGCTTACGAACTAGGTTCTTTATGCATGCTAGATGTTATGAAGTTATGATGATATTGAAGTATTTATAAGTATATGTTTTGAAAAGAAAAGACTTTTATGATATTGTGTATGCTTATGTTAAATGCTCTGAATGCTTACGAACTAGGTTCTTTATGCATGCTAGATGTTATGAAGTTATGATGTTTAGAGTTAAGTCTAAGTATGTGGTGACTATGTACTTTATGCTAGTTTAGGATTTATGATGTGGTGAAGGTTAAGGGTAAGGTTAAGAATACTTGCGACTATGTTCCTTCTGCATGATTAGGGTTTATGTTATTACAAATGTTTATATTCAAGTTAACCAAATGCTTATGATTACGTTCTTTCATGCATGCTTAGTTTATGCAGTTATAACGCTCATGTTCAAAGTATGCCCTGCTTAGATTAATTATGCTTAACACCTTATGAACAATTCTATGCCATGCTTAGTTCTTTTTGTACTATTACCGGATATGTTGTTGATTAGTGTTGCTATGAAATGCTTAGGTCATTTTCTATGCCGATGCTCATGTTCTAATAGTTTGATGAAATCGTGGCTTTTGTGAGTAGGCAAGGATCTTACTAAGCTATATGCTTATAGTTTATGTTGTCCATATACTGCAGATAAAGGAAGTCTGCACTAGAGGAAGTGGCAGGAGGGGCCATGTGCGTGTGTGATAGTGGCATGGTGGAAGAAGACCCTTCACTATCTGCTTATATTTATATGCTCTAAGAACAATTTAAGACATTGCTTCCGCTTATAAGACTTGTGTTTAATGAGTATCCCTTTATTTAAGAGGTTCGATATGTTAGAACTCATGAACGAATCCTTTCGTTATGCATGTTATGAAATGAGATAAGATATGTGGTCATGCTAATGATGAATAAGATAGGTGATGCATGTGCCAAAGAAGGTTTCAGTTATGATAACCTGTTTAAGCATGTAGACTTTGAACGGATCCATATGTAGTATGCTAATAAAAAAAAAATATATAGACCCAAGTAGCGCCGCCCTGAGTGCAGATAAGGGCGGGCGCTACACAAGCCCTAGAGGAGGCACGACGGCTGGGAGGCTCGCAACGGGGGGAGAGGAAGCGGCTCAAAGACCGAAATCTACTCTCCAATGCCTTGGAGAACGACACGAGTATTTTATTTATGAGTTTGTTCTTATCTATTCATGGAGTAGATACTTCGATTCTAGGATTATGGACTAGCCTATCTTGATTTGTAAACAGTATATTGCAATGAATCCATGTTTGCTTGCACTGTTTTTAATTGATATATATTTATGCTTTCTTCTTATTCTATGATATGAGTATTCATGGTCGATTTTATTGTGTTAATCTGATTTAGATGTCAAAAGTACTAGGTTGTATTTTAGATGTATGGGGAAGGACCAAAAGGAGAACCTAGTCCTCCGAGCCATAGAGAACCGAGACATGGGGGAATCGATTATGAGTGGGGCGTTAATCAGTTGGGGTTCTTGTGACAGGTTCCCTATGTGACCAAGGTTACCCCACAAGTAGATTTATTCACCACGAGGACACATAGGTATCATAGAACGTAATGAACTCATCTTAGCAGAAAGGCGAAAGTAGGAGAAATTAACTCTAGAAGGATTCTGGGACCCAGTGATAGGGGGCTTCCTAAAGATAGCAGCCCCCTGAGATCTGATGATCCGAAAGGTAAACTTGGCTAGGAATAGGATAATCCGGTGTAGTTTCAAAAGAACACGTCGGATAAAATAGGATATCCTACCTACATAAATAGCCATTGAGAGTTAGGAGTAAGACATATGTTTATAATCATTTAGGTGAAACTAAAATCCTAGAATCCTTTTAGCGACTTTGGACCTACCTTCTCTTTCTTTGAGTGACACCGTAATTGAGTTAGACCGTCATCTACCCCGTACACTTGACTAGCAAAATATTTCATTCCGAACAAACAACATCCACTAGACAAACGATACTTGAAGCGCAGTCTCTGTGGGATCGATATCTTTATTACTTGATGACATCCGTGCACTTGCAGACATTGAGCGCGAGCACACACTTCGAGTCCTTGACGATTCTCGTCGGACATTTGAGAGTTGTGCTCGTGTGCATCAAGTTTTTAGCGCCATTGCGGGGGACTGTTGATTCAATATCGAATCGAAAGTGGATAGTTTGGATCGGACATAGTTTAGAATTATTTCCCTAGTCTCTATTAATTTTCAATTTAATTTAGTTCTAATTTAGATTTTAATTTTTCATCTAGCTTCAATTATTTTCTAGTAGCTTTTCTTTTCAGTTATTTTCTTAGCACTTGTTTCCCTTTTAGTCTCTTGCTGAAGCACTATTTTCTTTTCCTTGTCTACATTTTTCTGTATATAATGATGCATGCTTTCACTCATGATTTTGATCAATTTAATGTTGTGAGTTTTGGTAATATTTATTGTGAGCATTATGGGGAACAATGGCATACCATTAATCATTGCCCAGATATATTTGGACCTTCGCAATTTGAGTAAGAAAATGTCATCTACGATTACAATCAGTGGCCACAAGATGATTCCTATTTGTATAGTTATGACCCTGACTACTTAAACCCTTAATGTTGGAAATTTGACGCCCGCTAGAGGGGGGGTGAATAGCGTGATACCGTACGTAGATGGAATTCTTTCGCGTTCGATCGTCTACAATCTTGTTAGCACAGCGGAATAGTAATAACAAATAAATATAACAAGACACACAATCACAACACGATCATATAACGTGGTTCGGAACCGTAACGGTTCCTACTCCACGGATCGAGCTCTAACGAGCTCTAGCGATGCCAATGCAATCACTAATCAATAAACTCCTTCTCGACAATAAGTCGGAGGTGGAGAAACCTCGTACACAAGATTACAACAATAATCTAAAGAAATACAAGCAAATACAAAGGAAATGTAAAGAACACTTTACAAAACTAGGGTTTGAGCGCTTTGCTTGTTGGTTGCTTGGATGAGGTTGAAGGGCCCTGAAATGCACCTGCAAATCGCCTTCAAATCGCCTCAAGAAAGCTCCCCAAGAACTGATACCGCAATCTCCACGAACAGCTTCCTTTTATCTCGCGTCGGCCGATTCGCGCGATCGCCATAAATCACCGATCGCTAACATCAGAGCTGTGAGACAACGGCTCAATCCACGTTGGACAAATTCCAACGGACTTCACCGATCGGCCGCCAACATTGGCGGGGCCGATCGCTAACGCCATAGTCGATCATTGCCCGGGCTACGGAGCGCTTCACAGCTCGCTCACCGGGCCGATGATCGCTATCTCTTAGCGATCGGCTGCCGACTCACCGATCGCTTCCCATGAGCGATCGCCGTGAGCTCCTTAAAGCTCTCAATCAACTCGAGTCGACTCAAGAATGAGGTTTTAACCCAAGTAGGTGCCCCCATACTTGCTAGACCACCCTTAGCCTAGACCTAAGCCTTCTAGCCACCTCCATCAGCCTCACGCCTCTCAGATCCCTCCAAGTCATCCATGACTTGTTCATCCATCGCGCTAGCTTCTAGGTGCTTCCATCGGCTATGTCATGCTAACGGCGTCTACACCGCCAAGGCACATTGGACTTAGGCCGCCAAGACTCCGCTTGGACTTTACGCCGCCAATATCAATCCCCTTGGACTTCTCAAATGCCAAGACTCAAGCTTGAACTTTCCCTTGCCAACCCATGTTGGACTTTCCATGCCAAGACCCATGCTTGGACTTTCCATTTGCCAAGACCCATGCTTGGACTTCTCATTTGCCAAGACCCATGCTTGGACTTCTCATTTGCCAAGACCCATGCTTGGACTTCCCATGCCAAGTACTCAAGACTTGGACTTTCCCAAATGCCAAGTGTCCCACTTGGACTTTCCATGCCAAGTACTCATGACTTGGACTTTCCCATAAACACATGGTCAACCCTAGTCAACCACCAAAGTCTCCCTCGAGTCAAAACTCGAGTCTGGTCAATTATAACCTGGGTCAATTGTATAAACAATCTCCCCAACATATTAACCGACATTAATGTCAAACATCAATGTCAATCCTATGTCTAACATACTTTGTCAAACATACTTTGTCAAACATCAAAACATCACTCGAGTCAAACTCGAGTCCTGGTCAATCGTGACCTGGGCCGATTGCACCAACACTTAATATTGTCCGCCTAAATCCTGACTTGAGCAGATGATGAAAAATTTCATTCAAATACAACAAGCGACGAACACTGAATTCTAGCGGCAACATTCACAGACAAAGACAATACAGAGACAATATTGTATCCCAAGTGAGAATGAAGCTATGAATCACCATACGAATTCTATCTAGAACCAAGTCCCTACTTAGAAGCCTTGGTAGACAATTTTATTAGGCAATGTGAGGAGCATAGTCGACAATTCATGGAGTTTATGCAACAACAACGAGCATAAGAAGAATCCAAATGACTAAAAGGTGGCTTTGATGACTGGATTACACCTAATATGACGGAGAATCACTTTGAACGAACGGATGAGGAAGACACAGATGGCATAGGAAGTGAAGAAAAACAATCCATTCAATCACCACTAGAGCGAGAACTTAAGGATTATATAGTCGATACTTTAATCGAGGAGTGCATTGCTTTAATTAAAATACTTTCTAACCTCAAGGACCTAGAGGAGCCAGCCTTAACCCTTAACGAAACTTTAGTTGCCAATAACAAAGCCCTTTTAGTGATTGGTAATGATAAAATTTCATTCAACATAATAGAATCTACTAATCAATCTTTTGATGAGGATATTTGTGGTGTTACATTATTTACGACATATGGATGAAATGGAATATTATGATTGGACTCTTGATGATTCTTTGAAATAAGCATGGTTAATCTAGAACCAAAGAAGATAGCTAATAAATATCTTGCTCCTCCACTAGCAATATTTAAGAGATGTGGTGATGGAGAACCACAAGGTAAGAGGCATAAAGTGAGAAAGTATCTCCCCCTCCGCCCCCACGAGCCAGATTTAAGGGATATGATGATAAAGGACCACAAGCAAAGAGGTGTAAAGTGAGCAAATATCTTGCTCCCCCACGAACAAGATTCAAACGCATTAAGAAAGGGAGGAAAAATCTCCTTGGGCCACTAGAGCCAAGATGAAATGTAGGGGTATGATCGAGCTAGAGACCTAAAACAGACGCTTCTTGGGAGGCAACCCAAGTTTAAATCTACATGTTTTTAGTCTTTTTGCGTTCATGCATATTAGTTTAGACTTTAATTTTTGTCCATTGGAATCTTCAAAAGTGTTGTAGGGTCAAATAGAACTTGCTAGGTAGAAAGGAGAGCCCTTGTTAGAACCTCCGAAGGAAGCACAGGTGGTCGTGTGGATTTCAAACGGTCATGCCCAACTGTCAGAAGAGCACACGGCTGGGCGTGTGGAAAGTCTCGGATCGTGTTGAACTCCAGAAGAAATCCAGAGTCGCACACGACCGACCGTGTGAATTTCACATGGTCGTGCCAAATCCAAAACTTTTTCCGCTCACCTAGTCCACGCCACGAATCTACACCTACACCACCTTCTTTTTCTACCTTTGAGCAGGATGCAGGTACATCGGCCTATGATTTCTCTGAGTTTCGATCGTGCCTCGACGACATTCACACTGAGCAGTAGACACAGGGGTAGCAGTGGGAGGAGCATAGGACCTATACACAGATGGAGTTTCAGGACCTCCGAGAGCATTTCCAGTGGACTGAGGAGTTCAATGGCTAGACCTATGATTATTTTCAGGAGGAGGCTATCTACCTCTAGGAGGTACGACAGTTCATGCACGATACACGATCACAGTGGGCTAGGGAGAAGGATCACAAAGTCGTCGTTGTGTCCACTAGTTCCTAGGTTGACCACATGTACATATGAACCAGTAGTTGAGCACTCGATTCACCCAGGTGCCCGATATGCCGAGACTATCAGATTTCTCACCTCGACCGCCATACTAGAGGTACGATATCATTTAAGTCTAGGGGCCCAATTTTGATATGCTTTTCTACCGATGTTAGTTTCTCTTTGACATCTAGATTTAGTTTATTTGCATTAATTTGTCCATGCATACAATATTTAGTTTTCTTTCGGTGCTTAGTTGTTTGTCACTTTAAGTTGTCTCAGTAATATTTTCAAAATTTTTTACGATTTGCTTCCATACCATAGATAGCTTAATTTCATTTATCTTGTGGTATTTTATTTTTGGTTGCTTTGATGGATGTTCTAGATTTACACTTGTTAGCTTTTATCTTTCACTTATACTTGACGAATATTCTGAAAGGGAAAATCTATTACATACACAGTTATGATTCATCCCAGTAGTCTAGTACTTTGGAATTCACAGGTGACTCTAGATTTAGCATTTTAGTTACTGGAGATGCTCGGATTGTATAAGCCAATTTGGAAAAATTAAAATACCAGTGAGCTAGAGAGAAACAAAGTTCCTTGGAAAAAATAAAAAGAGAGAGAAAAAAGAGAGAAAGAGAAGAAAAAAAAAGAGAAAAAAGAGAGAGTTAAAAACAGTTGTCGTGGGTGAAAATGGTTAGATGCTCTTTTGAGACCGAATTAGATTACTAGGAAAACACCTACTAATTTCTCTCAATACCGAGCATGCATTTGAGACTTTATGCTAATTCTAGGGAACGACCCTCGCTTAGTTGTTTGTCACTTTAAGCTGCCTCAGTAATATTTTCAAAATTTTTCACTATTTGCTTCCATGCCATAGATAGCTTAACTTCATTTATCTTGTGGTATTTTATTTTTGATTGCTTTGATGGATATTCTAGATTTTCACTTGCTAGCTTTTATCTTTCACTTACACTTGACGAATATTCTGAAAGGGAAAATCTATTACATACATAGTTATGATTCATCCCAGTAGTCTAGTACTTTGGAATCCACAAGTGACTCTAGATTTAGCATTTTAGTTACTGGAGATGTTCGGATTGTGTAAGCTCATTTGAAAAAATCAAAATACCAGTGAGCTAGAGAGGAACAAAGTTCCTTGGAAAAAAATAAAAAGAAAAAAAAAGAGAGAGAAGAAAAAAAGAGAGAGAAAAAAAGAGAAAAAGAGAGAGTTAAAAACAGTTGTCGTGGGTGGAAATGGTTAGGTGTCCCTTTGAGACCGAATCAGATTACTGAGAAAACCTCTACCAATTTCTCTCAATAATGAGCACACATTTGATACTTTATGCTAATTCTAGGGAACGACTCTCGCTTAGGGCAGGTATAGGGCAGGTAAGTGCCTAAAGGTCAGAGGCCTTAGGAAAGCTATAGGATGATGACTTAACTCACTGTGGAACGAGTATCCCTTAAGAAAATTCTCTCAGCACATGCACGAAAAACTAACTTAGTGAACTTTTAGAACATATCTATTTTCTTTGACTGAAAATACCACTTGTTAACTTTATTTAGCATGCTAAGTATGGAACAATACTTTTAAAATTTCATGATACTGAGGTTTGCTTGAGGACAAGCAAAGATCTAAGTCTGAGAGAATTGATGTGAGCAAAATATATAGAGTTTTAGGAGTGATTTTAGTACACATCTCATTGCATTTTATACTTGTTTCATGCATATTCTTTCTTGTTTTGCATTCATTTTCTATTTTCTAGTTCGGAGATATACTTTTGTTAATTTATATGTAGGATGACATTTTGGAGCAAAAATGGAGTAATTTATGGATTTTAGGGAACACGCACTAGCCATGTCCCAAAACATGAGCATATTTTAGAAGCAAAACAGATCAAAACGGAGGCTCCAGAAATCCACACGGTTGTGTTAAATTTCCATCCTGATTTTTAGCCCAAATTTCAGTCATTTCCAGCCTTGAACACGACCGTGTGACGGCACCGCAAATTCAAGGAAATAGGATTTTTCAAGCATTTATGGAAAGTCGGAACCACCTCTATATATAGGAAACTCGTCTAAGAGGCTGGGGATCATGAGGGGAGCCATCCGAGGGCTCCCAAGCCCTAGAGGAGGCACGATGGCTGGGAGACTCACAACGGAGAGAGAGGAAGCGGCTCAAAGACCGGAATCTATGCTCCAACGCCTTGGAGAATGACATGAGTATTGTATTTATTCTTGAACATCTTTACATTGTAATGATTCTCTTTATGATGCCTTGTGTTTGTTCTCATCTATTCATGGAGTAGATACTTCGATTCTAGGATTGTGGAGTAGCCTATCTTGATTTGTAAACATTATATTGCAATGAATCCATGTTTGCTTGCACTGTTTTCGATTGCTATATATTTATACTTTCTTCTTATTCTATGATATGAGTATACAAGGTCTAGCTTTATTATGTTAATCCGATTTAGATACCAAAAATACTAGGTCATATTTTAGAGGTATGGGGAAGGACCGAAAGGAGAACCTAGTCCTCCGGGCCATAGAAAATCGAGACGTGGGGGAATTGATTATGAGTGGGGCGTTAATCCACTGGGGTTCTCGTAATAGGTTCCCTATGCGACCAAGGTTACCCCACAAGTAGATTGGTTCACCGCGATGACACATAGGTATCATAGAATGTAATGAACCTATCTTAGCAGTCAAAGTTGGAGAAATTAACTCTAGAAGGATTCTGGGACCCAGTGATGGGGGGCTTCCCAAAGATAGTAATCCCCTGAGCTCTGATGATCCGAAAGGTAAACTTGGCTAGGAATAGGATAATTCAGTGTAGTTCCAAAAGAACACGTCGGATAAAATAGGATATCCTACCTACATGAATATCCATTGAGAGTTAGGAGTAAGACATATGTTTATAATCATTTAGGTGAAACTGAAATCCTAGAATCCTTTTAGCAACTTTGGACCTACCTTCGTTTTCTTCAAGTGGCACCGCAATTGAATTAGGACCGTCGTCTACCCCGTACACTTGACTAGCAAAATATTTCATTCCGAACAAACAACATCCACTGGACAAATGATACTTGAATCGCAGTCTCTGTGGGATCGATATCTTTATTACTTGATGACATCCGTGCACTTACGGACGTTGAGCGCGAGCGTGCGCTTCGAGTCCTTGATGATTCCCATCGGAAATTTGAGAGTCATGCTCACGTGCATCAAGCTCAAAAAGAAGAAAGCAGTTCAACAAGAATAGTTGTTGCTTGGCAAGACAAAAAGCCTCTGATTCATCCTCATAATAAGGAGTCTCATTCGATTATTGGTTATGCCCCAAGCAGAGTGGGGGGAAAGGTGATTCAAATATTACAAGAAGTGCTGAAGTCATCTATTGATTAAAGAGAACCACCACAAAAGATCATGCACTTTTGTGCGTTACATCAAATATATGGGCATTCTACCAATGAATGTCATCGGTTAGCAGAGGAAATCCAACAAGTAGTATAAGGCCTGCATAGAAATTTCAACTCGAGGCCTAAACATCTAACCAAAGACCTCAACTCAAGGAGTCTGAATGTGGTTTTGCAAAGATACCCTGGAGATCTTCAAAATGACCTCCGCACAACTATAATCCTCGTAATAGCTTCGAGCTGCAGGATTTGTAAGGAGTGGTGATCCCACATGATGATGCTTTAGTAATCCAAGCTACCATAGTGAATTATGATGTAGCTTGGATATTTGTGGATACAGGTAGTTAGATAAATATTTTATTTAAAGAAGCTTTTGATCAAATGTAGATCAACCGAATCGAGCTACAATCAATGGACATAACTTTATTTGATTTCTTTGGACATAAAGTACAACCTCTGGAACAAATTGACTTATCGTTATCCCTGGGAGAGGAGCCTTCTCGCCAAACTAAGATCACTACATTTACGGTGGTAGATGTGGCTTCTTCATATAATGTCATTTGGGATAGACCTTCTTTAAGCTCTTTCCAAGTAGTGGTATCTACGTATCATCAGAAGAAAAAAAATTTCAATCGGCAATCAAATCGGAGAAGTGTCGAGAGATCAAAAAACTACAAGGAAATATTACATAGAGGTTGTGCGGACTAGATCAAGGAAAAATTGTAGGGTCGAACAAATAGGGGTGTACACACTTCAGGAAGTACCTATAAAAGAAGACAAAGAGGTTCATATACTACTGGATCAACCAGACAAATAGGGGTGTTTATTATTCTTAGTCTATTCAGGATTTATTGAAGTCACCATACTTGTTAACTAATGCAAGAACTAAGTGCATGAATGTTATAATTTTTGTGAATTGACAATCCTAAATAACTACCTTTTCGATTGAAATAACACTTTGAACGGGTTTCATAACATCTTCTCCACTCTTGAGCCCTAGCACTCACCTCCACAACCCTCCACTTTCTTCATTGGATTCGACAAAGAATCGCTCCATCGGAAGAATCCAACGATGTTCTTCACATTCTAGCTGACCATCATCTCTTCCTGTGGATTCACAGCGGAATTTCACCTTGATGGCATCATCCAAGCTCCATCGGATCCGAGAGAGTGAGGAGCCACCATCAAGCTTCTAGATTTGGGAGTTTATGCCATCTTCGCCCATCCGTTGAACCTACTCAGAGGATTCTATCCATAATTCGGACATATCTTAGTTGGATGATTATTTACTTCATTTGGTTGTTTGTTACATTCAGTTTATAGTTATCAATTCCTTTACATTTGAGTTTGGATGAAATTTTAGTTGAGTGAGTTATTTAGTTATCTTGCATTTAATATGTTTGATGAATTGTTCCTTAGGGTAGCTTTAACTTCATGTGCACTTTATTAATAGTTGGTTAGTTAGTGGAGTTTATTGTAGAATTTTCTTTCATTGTTATAGTTTATGTTCATAATTCATGTTATCTTGTATAATTGCATAACACTCAAATTCAAATCCCGATCTATTGAGGAAAATCTAGACTCTAGTGTTAACTTACACCGCTACTTTCTTTGTGAGACAATTCAGGCCGCTCCCTAGGCTACATTAGCGTAAAGAGGATTTGATAATAAATTGGTAATCGCGACATTGCGAGCACTCGGGGACCAAATCAGAAGAAATTTCTTTTGGTAGTTATTGATTATTTCTCCAAATAGGTAGAAGCAGAGTCTTTGGCGAATATTACTGAGGATGCAATGCTAAAGTTCTTTTGAAGAAATATTATTTATCGATATGGAATACCTCAAAGAATTATTTCTGATAATGAGCGACAATTTCAAGGTCAAAAATTTCATGAATAGTGTCAACATTTAGAAATTCAATAAGATTTCACTTCGGTTACTTATCCTCAGATTAATGGGCAAGTGGAAGTCATCATTAATAGAGAATTTGTTAGAGGACTCAAGATTAAGCTTGACTATGTCAGAGGAAGTTAGGTAAAAGAGTTGTCGAGTATTCTCTGGACTTACCGAACAACTCGGGAAAGCATTGGAATGACACCTTTTCATTTAGTGTATGACTCAGAGGCAATAATCATGGTGGAAATTAGTCTGGAGTCACCTCGGATCATTTCTTACAATGAAGAAAATTTTCAGAAGCAGTTGACTGAGCTAGACTTGATAAGTGAAGTAAGAGATAAAGTGACAATTCGACTCATGACTTATCGACAATGGATATCTCAAGCTTATGACAAGAAGGTCGTCCTTCGCTCTTTTCAAGTAGACGACTTTGTATGGAAAAAAAATACAACCTAGAGGGAATGTAGGGACACTTAAACCTTAGTGGGACGGACCTTATTGAATCATTAAGAAGTTAAGTTCTGGCGATTACTATTTACAAGACGAAAGCATAAAAGAATTTTTTTTATCGTGAAATGCTTTTCATCTACAACCTTATCATGTATAAACTGAGGCATAGGTCGATAAATATATCTTTTTTGTTAAAAATAATAAACTTACTTTTTTCCTTTACTCTCTCTAGTCTCGAACCGAGGCGTCCGTCGACAAACATCTTCCTCTAGTCTCGGATTGAAGCATCCATCGACAACTCCCTCTGGTCTCGGACCGATGCATGCATCAACAATTCTCTTTGATCTCGGACCGAGGCGTCCATCGACAACTCCCTCTGATCTTGGACCGAGGTGTCTATCGGCAATATTTTCCTTTAGTCTCGAACCGAAGCGTCCATCAGCAATTTCCTCTAGTTTCGGATCGAGGTGTCCATCGACAACTCCCTCTGATCTCAGACCAAGGCATCCATCGACAACAATTGACTCTGGTTTTGGACTGAGGCGTCCATCAACAATTCCCTTTGGTCTCAGACTGAGACATTCAATAGTTATATTATTCCCTCTAGTCTCGGACTGAGGTATCCAACAGTTATATTATTCCCTCAAATCTCGGACCGAGACATCCAACAATTATATTATTTCCTCTAGTTTCGGACTGAAACGTCCAATAGTTATATTATTCCCTCAGGTTTCATATCGAGGTGCCCAAAAGTTATATTATTCCTTTAGTCTCAGACTAAGATGCCCTTCGGCATTCTTTGCTTCTGGTCTTGGACCTTGGCATTATGCAAGATATACCATAGGATCGTCCGATCATAGGTCATGATTCTGGAAATCTTTGTCATCCCATCAAATGTGGTCGGTGTGATATCCATGATTACCTCGACAATTGAGGTTGCATGGCTTAGCATGAGAAGCCTGACATATATTTAATGGATGAACGAAAAGATGATTTCTTGGACAAAACATATATCACCTCATATCTCGCCATGACTTGCCAGGATCTCGCAGGTTCCCGAGATGAGCACTCAACATAAGTCCAGTCAGTTAAACTTATACCTCCTTCGACTAGACTAAGTGGGGATGCCTGTGAAATGGTGGAAGTGGATCCAACTATGCGACAAGATCATGCCAATAGTCAAGCTAAAGTGGAAGTCAAATTCGACTCCAGTCAAACTAAGGATGAGTTAACTCATGCTCGTTCAAGTTAAGTCAACAAAGCTGATCAAATGAAGGGGCTCGACAGTTACATTAAAGGTACATTCTTCCCCCACGGAGGCACATTCACTATAAAGATAGGACACATCCTTTAGTCCTCCCCCATGAAGGCACGTTCACCATAAAGACAAGACACATCTGTTGGTCTTCCAGTCGACGGCGACACCCCCATGATATTCTCTCCCTATATAAAGGTGAGGAGAAGGAGATAGGGAAAGCTGCTGAAACTCTTTTTCCATTTGTTGTCTTCATATTTTTTTTCACTTCTAACTTGAGCGTCGAAGAGACTTCACCGAGGTACCTCTCGATCTCCTTCTCATTTGTTGAGTCCTTTTGGATCCGGAGTGTTACTCGCTTAGGTGATCAATCTGAAGAAGGTCGATCTCTCAAAAGCCGATCTAATAGACGTCCAATCTCCTACGTTCTCAGTGATTCTCGACCTCCTGAAGTCACATGTACGATCGATCTCCTGAAGCTCAAGTCAAGCCCGATCTTCTAAAGAATTAGCGAAGACCAAATCAATTCGTACTCAATCGGTCCAAAATACTTGGTCATGAATAATTCGTTGAATCATCTTATCCACTAATTTCGGACCAAATCAACAAGCATTCCTAATAGTACGTTACCTTTACAGTTTTCATTACACTGTAAATACGTCTTAATTGAAATTTAAACTATGATAATTTGATCGTCCATCGAATAAATTCTGAAGCATTCATAGTAGTATGTCAGTAGTCGACCTTCATAGTTTTCATTCCACCGTAAATATGTCGTAATTGAAATTTAAACCGTGATATTTTGAAAATGTCTTATTGGTGCATCATGTCAATCCCTTTTATACTGTTAGAAGGAAGTGACAATATCACTTTCTCAGCTACGGTATAACGACAGAGTATCTACGTAAGTATTTATGATTTGATTTCGCCCGCTTTGGGTACTTTTGATAAAATAAAAAAAAAAAATTGTGAAATCGAATTGAATTGGATAGGAATGGAAGAGCATGTCAGCGTCAAATGCCAATCCTATCAGGAATGGAAGGAGAAAAATCTCTCTCCAGGGACGCGGCCTATTTCCATCCTTGCTCGTACTTTAACGGCTTGTTTGAGTCATGCACTTTGATGTCTATTTTGTATATTAGCATCAGATATTGAATTTTGATCTGATTAATTTTTAGGATGATCAATTTAATTTTATAGTTCTATAGAGATACTTTTTCGATAGTTAAATTGAAAAAGTCGGAATTTCTATGGATTTCTATCAACCAGTTAAGTACATTAGAGAAGCATATGCAATTTAACAATTCAATTCAATGACAGAGTCAAACATTTCATTTGTTTTGGATTACTATCCAAATTATTTTTTCCCCTCCGAACTAATGAAGGAAACTAAAGACTTTTAGTTGGTCAAATAACGTAAAAAAAAATCCTCGGACTAAAGCTCAGGTAAGATATACCTAGCTCTGTCTTTGATTCAGTTCGAATTTTACAATCGTATTATCTTTGAAAATTTGTTTAACATCAAAATTTTATTTTATTTATCAAATAAATTTCTATCGCTCATATGTATTTTTTTTAAATTTATAATCGAATATTATCTATGAAACTGAATTCTTCCGTGGAATATTTTGCCACTAAACCGTCTGTTTTCTTGCATGGAAATGAAAACGCAAACACAAGCATATATTTCTTGAGATTCTTCCCAGAAATAGGACTGATATTTTTGTGTGCATGTTAAAATTCACATGGCTGGGATTTGCGTTTGAGCTTTTCATTAAAAAGTTACTCTTCATTATATATATATATATATATATATATATATATATATATTCTCAGCTTATTTTTCATCGTCAAAATATCTTTATTTCGACTAAATTTGACTTGATTAAAATCACTATAAATGAAACACTAAGAGAATTAAGAGGTATTTGGTAGGCGGAAAATTTTTTATTTTTCGTTTTTATTTAAAAAAAACGAAAAAACGCGTTTGATTGACGTTTTTCATCTCCGTTTTTCAGAAAATGAAGGAGCATTTTTTGGAAAATTAAAAAATACAAAAAAAATCATTTTTTGTTTTCATTTTCGTTTTCTAAAAAATAAAAGAGTGTTTTTTGGAAAACTGAAAAACATAAAAAAAATATTTTCTATTTTCTGAAAAAAGAAAAAAGAAAATAGCAAATAGAAAATTCTCTCCGAACCAAACACTCCCTTGTTTGTTTTAAAAGTGAGTATAAATTCTAAAGTTGTTGATTATATCGATTTATGTTATGATCGATGATTCTTATGATCCAATTTCTATATTTCATTTTATTGAGTTCAACTAATACTCTAAGACATCTTATCTCGACACAGTCAAATGAAGAAACATTTTATCTCGATATAGCCGAATGAAGAAGACATCTTGTCTCACACAGCCGAATGAAGAAGGCCTCTTGTCTCGAATACACTATATTCTGGCCCAATGTCATGTCACTCCAAATGTATTATATCTCGGCAGGTCTCAAGGTATATTATATCCCGACGTTCTCATGATCTTATATCTCTCTCTCTCTCTCTCTCTCGGCCAATTAAGTGATGTGGCGGTCATTAAAATCAAGATGTCCAACAAGGCATCTCCTGTTAGAGGCCCCACTCGACAAGGAGACATGCTTGTGCCTACCTCAGAGAAACTTGTCTACCGCATTAATGGAGTCATATCTTCCATCAATCGTGCAGGAAGCATTAATTACGCTACATACACCGACAACATTTATGAAGGTAATGCTCGCTATTATCTCTGAAAATGGCAAGCCATCCTTTCAAAGCGTCATGTCGCCCGTACCCTCCGTACCTCTTCGTAGAGCCATCTCTGCTTATATAAGGATAGCTTGAGAAGGAGAGAAGAGGTTTGAAAAAACATCTAAACTCTTGCTCTTTTGATTTCCTTGCTTCTCCTCTACACACTAATCCATGCCTTGAGCGTCGAAAGGTTTGGCCGAGATCTCTCTTGGCGCCCTTAATCGCTTTTCTTCTTGGCAAGATACATCCCGGCAAGTCGTGACGCTCCATTCGGCAAGCATCGAGACGACGTCAAGTAATTCAAGACAGCGCACTCTCTGCTTCAGTAACTCCCGCCGTATTAGCCGGTCAGCTGAATCCCTGATCTTTGCCACTGGACACCTCACTATCTCAGCCTCAGCCAGAACATAATTGGCGTCGTCTGTGGGAACTCGTAAACACAACTGAGACAGAGATGGGAGACTAATGAGCGAACTTCGGCAACCGAAACTCTACTGAGGGAAGCATGACGAGGGAAAGCATTATCGCTCTCGTCAAGACTACTATGGAGGACGTCTTGCGCGAACACTTCCCTAGGGGTCCTGCTCCGATATCGACATCCTCCAACCCAGTCCAAGGCCCAACAGCAACACTTGCTCCTTTGACTCCGACCCCACTAAAGACGATCCCCATAGTATCACTATCGGCCGAGTCATCTTCAACGACGTCTTTATAAGAGTCTTTTGAAGAGGTGCCCTCCTGTACATTGCCCGAAAGAGATCCCAAAAAGGGAAAAACTCCGATAATCAACACGGACTTTCCCCTCTTCCACAACATTATAACTGAGAGATTCCCCAGATATTTCAAGTTGTTGTTTGTCGAAGAGTATAATGGTTACACCAACCCAGAGGAATATCTAGGTCGATTCAAGAAAGCTGCCCTACTACATAACTATACCAATGGAGTAAAGTGCAAAGTCTCCTCTCTCAACCTGGTGGGTGTTGGTGCAATCAATCCAGGTCACGATTGACCAGACTCGAGTAGTGTTTTGATATTTGACAATGAGTTGACCGTTGTTTGACAATGGGTTAACTAGATGGTTGACTTGAGGTTGACCATAATAGAGAAGTTCAAGTGAGACACTTGGCATAAAAAGTCCAAGCTTGAGGCTTGGCAATTGGAAAGTCCAACATGGGTTGACATGGAAAGTCCAAGCATGGGTCTTGGCAAGGGAAAGTCCAAGCTTGAGTCTTGGCAATTGGAAAGTCCAACATGGGTTGGCAAGGAAAGGTCAAGTCATGGGTACTTGGCAATTGGGAAGTCCAAGAGTTGATATTGACGGCGTAAAGTACAAGTGGAAGTCTTGGCAGCATAAGTCCAATGGTTTGGCGGCGTAAAATCCAAGCGTGTGTCTTGGCAGCGTAAGCCCAAATGTGTCTTGGTAGTGTAAACCAGCTTAGCATGACAATAGACGATAGAAGCACCTGAAGGCTAGCGTATGGATGGACAAGTCATGGATGACTTGGAGGGATCTGATAGATGTGAGGCTGATAGAGGTGGCTAGAAGGCTTGGGTCTAGGCTAAGGGTGGTCTAACAAGTATGAGAGCATCATACTTGGGTTAAACCTCATGGGTGAGGTTATCAGTCGACTGGGGCTTTGGATCAGTTGATTGGTCAAGTGTTATGACACTTGACAGCTAATTCGACTTGTAGCAGTCGACTGAGATTATGACCAATCAACTGTCGTGAGTCGACTAGGGTTCGACTACGGCAAATAGCTTTGGCAGTCGATTGCCAACATTGGATAGTCGACTTGTCACACCCCGAGAGTATGCCGTGCTGAAAAGCAAACGGATGGCATATCCCCTGTACGTGGCAACATATCGGGTTAATACAAGGCCCGTAGGCCCACAACAACAATATAATATAAAGATATCAACATACCAAATACATCGGAAACATACTGACAGATAAAACAAGATACAAAGACCCAACTGTGCACTCCGGAGTGACTTGACACAACAAGAATCATAATAGAAACCACATCAACGGCCAAATACATACAACACATCCGTATATCACAAATACAGAAACGATATAGAATAAAACACAAAAACATCAATCCACAAGAATACAACAATACATGATACATATCCATTCGTTCGGTGTGAGATGGGATCAGTTGGCAGAGCTCCGAACGTCCAAGAAAATCTTCTACCTGTTACCTGGGCGACAGGAAACCCAGGGTCCGGGGTGGTGAGTATAAACTCAGGGGTAATATGTAGAAAATGCATGAACAACATATAAGGATATAGAGATCTACAAGTATACATGTGAAAATCTACAGGTATACAACATGAGTCCAATAGACATACAGTCCTATCCAAATCTAATAACCACTAACCATAGTATAGTCATACTCAATGCATATACTAAACTGATCAACTGAATATGAAGTAATGTATCAACGTACCTGACGGTCTGCAACACCATAAGCTATATTATCTTGAACAGGTATACAATAACATAACTCATATAACGTACAAAGTCAATCTCATACCTGACCAACACTCAGACATATGAACAGTATATAATCACATGTAATAACATCTCGGTCCATACCACACTATGACATGACGCTAATCAAATGCATACAACAGTTTGGACCAACACATATATCATGCTCAACACATAGCAGTATATAAAATGCAAATGACATGTATCATGATGAACAACCATATGAAGCAATCATAGCTCAATCAAATGTAGCATCTCACAGGCATATGTGAAACATATATCAAATACATGCATACATATATATCAGCAATGCATATGCATGGTCATTGTCTGCGGACCCGTCCAACCACGACCCCAGAGTGGCTAGGGTGGCACGACATGACAACTATCCCGACTCCAGCTACCACTACTCTCGAGTGGCTGAGTTGGGTAGTATGACTGGTAGCTAGTCGTCATGGAGTTATATTCTACCCTAGGGGTCCCTGCTGCAAGCGACTCTAGCTACCACTACCCATGAGTGGCCGAGTGCTGCACGTCAGGACAAACTGCACGCCACTCTAGCTACCACTGTCTATAGTGGACGAGCGTGACACATCTAATGCTTTGCCCTCAACCCTGCTACCACTACCCCGAGTGGTCGGGGAGGCAGGATGACTGACGATCCGTCTCATCCACAAGGGAGACCTAGTCAACAGCATGCATACAATGTAATGATGCATAGCTCCACACAGGTATCCTCGCAACACTCTTTACCCCATGGGGAGTCCTGGTCAACTAAAAGTCAACTATGCAAGGACTACAATCCACAAGACTCTCTCTATCGCACAAAGATTCATACACATCTGACAATCAACCACGCTAAGACCTCTAGTCAGTAGTGAGATACCATTGACCATTCATATAACCATACACATATATACGATCCATAATGGATAAATAATCATACTAGGACCTCCAGCCTGTGGCGAGATACTATCGACAATCCATATAACCATATACAGATATACGATCCATAATGGATATACAATCATGCTAGGACCTCCAGTCCATAGGCACATACTGACAACCACACACTTATCTATGCACAGACGACTAGATCCACCATAGATGCACAACTAATATGTGTACGATACAACAATTGACTCCATAATCTGATCCATCACCTAACCCTAGTGATTTAACACAGTAACCCAATCTGAGGTCACAAAGATAACCCTAACCACCTGTATTTACTGAACATCCATTAGCTAACACATAATAGGGTTTATAGTTCCTATCCTTGCTAGATAAACAATGAAGTAATAGAAATATATCTCAAAGGTCAAGATAGTACAAGCATATGATTAAATAAGAGTGGATCTAAAATCAAAGTACTAGCATAAGTCCAAATTCATGCACCAGATTCAGATCAAAACTACATGACCAGAGTAGATATTACCCACCTGCTATGTAGCTCGTATCAACCATCCCTACTACGGGCATCATCACTAATCAAAGTCCTGAAATCAACACGCAAACATTGACAAAGTCTATCATAAGTCTAATGATGGTGTCCCAGCTCAAATCAACATAAATCCAATCATAAACTATTTTGCTGTCACAATCTAGTTCACTACCAAAACAGAACCAAATCACAGCTTACCTGATTCAGATTCCCTACTCAACTTCATCAATTGCCAATTCAACAGTGAGCTCTCAAACCCACAACTCATCAACGTCGTAGAACACACCCGACAACACCATCTAATCAATAGGATACCATTCCAATTACATATTCAACTCCAAAATCCTTTGACAGAAACCAACAAATTCCATAGGCATTGACATACCATGAAAAATACAATAATTAACATAGAAACAGCAAAGGTAAACCAACTTACCAGTCCTAGATCTCCACCGACAACCCCCCCTTCCTCGTCCCCTATTCACTGACGAAAAATCTGAGCTCAACTCACTGCCGATACCATAGATCCAAGCTCAAACAAGAATCCACATCTAGATCTAAAAGGAAAATCAACAATTAAAAAAAACCTAAACCTAGCAGAGCGCATCACCTGAATCGGCAGCGACACAGATCTTGCTAGCGCTGCTCACTGATCGATCTTGCGCAAGAAGAAGGGGCATCGACGATCCAAGGTGACTGCGACGGCTGAGGAGCTCGCGGTGGTCGCTGACGAAGAAGACAAGCGGCGGTGATGGAGAAATCGATGGAAGAGGTGATGGTGCGGAGAAGGAGAGAAAGAAATCGTGAGAGAAAGAAATCGCGATCCCTCACCCGATTCAAGCCCGGCGAAGCTTGGTCGACCTCTTTCCCTTAGCCGGATCACCCACCGGAAGAAATCGCCGATAGCAGTTAAGGTTCGAAGGAGACGAGAGGTAGAGGTGAAGCGGAAATCGTGAGCGAGGAGAAGAAAGTCGCGATGTGGAAGAGAAGAAATGCGGTAGTGGTTGATCGACGGTTCGAACTCTATAAACGTCGTTCGTTGGTTCGGTTCAAGCCAAATCGAATTAAATCCAACCGGTTCAACCCTTAAAGCTAATCAAACCCTAAATTAAGACCAATCAACTAATCAAACCTAACCACTAATTAAACCCAAATTAATTAAAGGGATTAATCCACATAATAAGTTTTTTTTTGTATTTTACATTCTCCCCCATTTAATAAAATTTGGTCCCCAAATTTCTGACTCATATACGAGTACGAGATGTCACAATAACCATCTTAAGTATCCGGAGAAAAGTCACACACCTCAAGTACTAAGTGAGGTACTGAGCTCGAATATTATATTCCAACTCTTATATACACTCTCAATCAATCTATTAAGAGGTAAATACCTATACCAGAGTGGAGCTCTATATTCATGATCTGTTGGAGACTTTGCCATAATCGTAAGATGAATCACAAATTACTATCAGAAATGATATCCAAGGATACTCTATGAATATAATTCCATCAAACGATCCAACGAAATCTATCTTACGGCTCGTAAGAAAATGAGCGGACCTAGCTAATCGATCATCGACTACCCAAATCCTATCAAGTCCTTTCCGAATTCTAGATAATCTCCAAACATTGTCCATCATACTAGGCTACCACTTCTATCATGGTACGTAACTCTACTGGTCACTAATATTCCACCTTTACTTGTTGGCACACCCAACATCGAACTACGAAATCAACCGTCGTCTAGGCCCTGAAACCTAGTTTCACAAGCTTCTGACCAAGTGATTCTCATCACCTTCTTGGTCCAACAAAACAGCGGTATAGTAAAGCTAGTAACATCCTATCAACCTCTATGATATCAACCAGATCAATCCAGGTAAACCACAACTTCCCTTAAGATTGGGAATATATCCATAAATATATCCTCCACATATATGATGACAATCGATCTCAAATACTCCAAGAGTATTTGATTCCTCAAGTCCATGAACGACTAAATCGTCGATAAGTCTAATAACATTATCTACAGCTCATAAAATTCATACCAAGTATGAACTGTCGTCTTATACACACCTGCATCCTTTTTACTCTAAGCTGATGATAGCTCAATCATCACACCCACAATGATCATTGTATGACACCAAGTCACTACAATATTAACACTCCAATCATATATCAACCCTAGAGTATACACAGATGTCTCTTAGCAGATCTAAAAAGATCATCTATCCACAATAAAGGATATCCATTCCAACTACTGCATTCCAATCATCGGTAATCGATGCATAGCCTCAAAGATCCATCTCTCTTTTAACAAAGAGTTCCGGATCCCCTCAAGAGAAATACCAGGACGGATAAATATTCCCCTCAATACCTCCTATAATCGCAACTTACGTTCCTCCAATTTTCACAGTGTTTAGCAACACTAATACTAATAAAATCATTTCCCAGTATGAGGTTTTCAATATCAGAACTATTTCCGAAATCACTCCAATCACTTACTCCACTAGCCCATGCAGTGGCAAGCCCAGGAGCTCTTCCGAATCTACATCCAATACTCTCGGATTATATGCACATCCGAGATACCAATTATACCCTCATTTCAACAATTTAACTATCTGTAAGGATATGTCTATAGTAGAGGTATGTCTAGCAAAAGCTAAGGGTATCCCTTAACTTCTTAGTTGTTGATCAACATCTCACCTGACAGTAGAGACAAATCACCAACCCACAAGTCGATAGGAACCCTTCTAATCCTATCTAAGAATATTCTAGACCTAGCTACCTGTAACTATCAGTATCTCTCAATATATCCACACATAGGGTAAACTAAGGTAATACCCCAAATGATCAATTCTTCGGTCTTCTATACCTCTTCTTAAGTAACCATGTAAACTCGCCCAACATCTGCTATGGACGGCTGAGCTCCTGTAAGTGCAAAGGACTACCATGGAGGAACTGAAGTCAACTGTTGAATTGAGGTACAAACTAAAACAGCTGCAACAGAGATGGTAAACATTGTTGTACTGACAAAGGGTATACATCCGACTGTAAAATACTGAAGAACTGTCAACATCATAGCACACTCCAACTTTGCAAAAGATATAACTGCAACTGGAGAATACCGCATAGATACGACCATCATCATATACACTCCCCTCTGTACCAAGCATAACCACGCCTGGGAAGGTAACAGTTGCTATCGTCTGGAGAGGTAACAGTTGTTGTATGAACGTCTGAGTCTTCTGAGATGTCTTCTGCTAATACTCCTGAGTAAATTGCTTCTCTCGGATGGAAGTATCAAAGAACTCCACTATGTCTAAGGTAGTAGATCGCTGCTGATGTGATAATCCATTCTTCTGTGATGATTTAGGCTTTCGAGGTTGTGGATCATCCTCTCGAAAGCATCATCCATAGTCTTCAACTGAGTCTTCAAAGTACATACTCTCCTTGTAGATACTGACTGCTTATAGTAGAAGCAGATAAAATAATCCATCGGATAATCTGACTCTGTGTCTCGTCATGACCTGCACTACACACACATAATCTCCCTTCGGAGTCTTTCCTCTGATTTCACTGATAAACATGAGAAAGTTCTGACAATCTGCGGTTGGTCTTCTATGATCAGAAAACTCTCCAACAGTCGCTCGTGACTCATGACTTCAATCTTGCTCCTTTTGTCCAACATTCGGAGACTTCTAATTCCAATAATTTGACTTGCAATATCTGCTTATCAAATCTTCAACTCTTAAAACACTTACTACGGAGTCATTTATATACACATGACTCGGTCTAATGCCTTCCGGTAGGATCTGGTAGGAGATCCAAACATCATGATCAAGATGTCAACCAATAAACCGTAGGTGGCTTTAGACATGTCTATCACATTCTCGAACTGTTAGGTGGTCGTAACCCTCGCAAGTCTAACGATTTTGCTTGGTACCTTCGTTACCAAACGATCACCCAACCTGAGGCCCAAGAATTCCCTGACGATGAGTCAAAGAAGATGACGTGGGGAAATATTCTCTCACAACATCACTAAACTGTGACCAAGTGATACCTTATTTCCCGAAGGCTATTTCCTATCTCTTCCACCAAGTACCGGCTAGATCCGGATAATGGTATTCAACTAACTCTACTTTCTTTGTATAACACGAGTTAAGTACTCAAAAGTACTCTCAAAGTTATACAACCTAGAACGACCATCTCAGGGATCAAAATCCCTATGATACACCGCAAACTAACCTTCTACTATCTGCATCAACAATAGTATACTCGCTTAGTCCATTACCCCTCAGGTAATAATCTGACAAGAATAATTAGTGAAAATCCTTAGGACTGTAATCTTTAATCTCCATAAGAAATGTGACTACCTGATCCCTGCTTTCCGACTCAGTATCAGTTGACTCTCAAAGGTAGTTAACCTTTTCAACAGCAGGTCCAAGACTCATCAAGTCGTTCCCATGGTCAATTCAAACCATGGTTACGAATAATGACTACACACTACAAGTCATCCCTGTTATAAACAACTAAATGCAAAGCCAACAGAAGGATATGTAATAACAGTTAACATACCTTAAACCTTGTAGCTCGGAGATGCTCGCAACAGCCAGATCCCAGAACTCACAAACCAAAACCGAGTAAAGCAAAACTCGATGCCCGAACGAAATAAAATCCGAAAATGGACTTCGCAACCTAGGGCTCTGATACCAATAAAATTATCACGCCCCGAGAGTATGCCGTGCCGAAAAGCAAACGGACGACATCTCCCCTGTACGTGGCAACATATCGAGTTAATACAAGGCTCGTAGGCCCACAACAACAATATAATATAAAGATATCAACATACCAAACACAGCGGAAACATACTGACAGATAAAACAAGATACAAAGACCCAACTGTGCACTCCGGAGTGACTTGACACAACAAGAATCATAATACAAACCACATCAACGGACAAATACATACAACACATTCGTATATCACAAATACAGAAATGATATAGAATAAAACCCAAAAATATCAATCCACAAGAATACAACAATACATGATACATATCCATTCGTTCAGTGTGAGATGGGATCAGCTGGCAGAGCTCCGAATGTCCAAGGAAATCTTCTACCTGTTACCTGGGCGACAGAAAACCCAGGGTCCGGAGTGGTGAGTATAAACTCAGGGGTAATATGTAGAAAATGTATGAACAACATATAAGGATATATAGATCTACAAGTATACATGTAAAAATCTACAGGTATACAGCATGAGTCCAATAGACATACAGTCCTATCTAAATCTAATAACCACTAACCACAGTATAGTCATACTCAATGCATATACTAAATTGATCAACTGAACATGAAGTAATGTACCAACGTACTTGACGGTCTGCAACATCATAAGCTATATCATCCTGAACAAGTATACAATAACATAACCCATATAACGTACAAAGTCAATCCCATACCTGACCAACACTCAGACATATGAACAGTATATAATCACATGTAATAACATCCCAATCCATACCATACTATGACATGACGCTAATCAAATGCATACAATAGTTTGGACCAACACATATATCATGCTCAACACACAGTAGTATATAAAATGCAAATAACATGTATCATGATAAACAACCATATGCAGCAATCATAGCTCAATCAAATGCAGCATCTCACAGGTATATGTGAAACATATATCAAATACATGCATACATATATATCAGCAATGCATATGCATGGTCACTGTCTGCGGACCCGTCCAACCACAACCCCAGAGTGGCCAAGGTGGCACGACATGACAACTATCCCGACTCCAGCTACCACTACTCTCGAGTGGCCGAGTTGGGTAGTATGACTGGCAGCTAGCCGCCATAGAGTTATATGCTACCCTAGGGGCCCCTGCTGCAAGCGACTCTAGCTACCACTACCCATGAGTGGCCGAGTGCTACACGTCAGGATAAACTGCACGCCACTCTAGCTACCACTGTCTATAGTGGCCGAGCGCGACACATCTAATGCTCTGCCCTCAACCCTGCTACCACTACCCCGAGTGGTCGGGGAGGCAGGATGACTGACGACCCATCTCATCCACAAGGGAGACCCAATCAATAACATGCATGCAATGTAATGATGCATAGCTCCACACAGGTATCCTCGCAACACTCCCTACCCCATGGGGATTCATGGTCAACCAAAAGTCAACTATACAAGGACTACAATTCACAAGACTCTCTCTATCGCACAAAGAGTCATACACATCTGACAATCAACCACGCTAAGACCTCTAGTCAGTAGCGAGATATCATCGACCATCCATATAACCATACACATATATACGATCCATAATGGATAAACAATCATACTAGGACCTCTAGCCCGTGGCGAGATACTATCGACAATCCATATAACCATACACAGATATATAATCCATAATAAATATACAATCATGCTAGGACCTCCAGTCTATAGCCACATACTGACAACCACACACTTATCTATGCACAGACGACAAGATCCACCATATATGCACAACTAATATGTGTACAATACAACAATCGACTCCATAATCTGATCCATCACCTAACCCTAGTGATGTAACACAGTAACCCAATCTGAGGTCACAAAGATAACCCTAACCACCTGTATTTACTGAACATCCATCAGCTAACACATAATAGGGTCTATAGTTCCTATCCGTGCTAGATAAACAATGAAGTAACAACAATATATCTCAAAGGTCAAGGCAGTACAAGCATATGATTAAATAAGAATGGATCTAAGATCAAACGACTAGCATAAGTCCAAATTCATGCACCAGATTCAGATCAAAATTACCTGACCAGGATAGATATTACCCACCTACTATGTAGCTCGTATCAGCCATCCCTACTACGAGCATCATCACTAATCAAAGTCCTGAAATCAACACGCAAACATTGACAAAGTCTATCATAAGTCCAATGATGGTGTCCCAGCTCAAATCAACATAAATCCAATCATAAACTATTTTGTTGTCACAATCTAGTTCACTACCAAAACAGAACCAAATCACACCTTACCTGATTCAGATTCCCTACTCAACTTCATCAATTTCCAATTCAACAGTGAGCTCTCAAACCCACAACTCATCAACGTCGTAGAACACACCCGGCAACACCATCTAATCAATAGGATATCATTCCAATTACAGATTCAACTCCAAAATCCTTTGACAGAAACCAACAAATTCCATAGGCATTGACATACCATGAAAAATACAATAATTAACATAGAAACAACAAAGGTAAACCAACTTACCGGTCCTAGATCTCCACCGACAACCCCCCCTTCCTCGTCCCCTATTCACTGACGAAAAATCTGAGCTCAACTCACTGCTGATACCACAGATCCAAGCTCAAACAAGAATCCACATCTAGATCTAAAAGGAAAATCAGCAATTAAAAAAACCTAAACCTAGCAGAGCGCATCACCTGAATCGGCAGTGACGTAGATCTTGCTAGCGCTGCTCACTGATCGGTCTTGCGCAAGAAGAAGGGGCATCGGCGATCCAAGGTGACTGCGATGGCTGAGGAGCTCGCGGTGGTCGCTGACAAAGAAGACAAGCGGCGGCGATGGAGAAATCGATGGAAGAGGTGATGGTGCGGAGAAGGGGAGAAAGAAATCGCGAGAGAAAGAAATCGCGATCCCTCACCCGATTCAAGCCCGGCGAAGCTTGGTCGACCTCTTTCCCTCAGCCGGATCACCCACCGGAAGAAATCGCCAGCAGCAGCTAAGGTTCGAAGGAGATGAGAGGCAGAGGTGAAGCGAAAATCGCGAGCGAGGAGAAGAAAGTCGCGATGTGGAAGAGAAGAAATGCGGCAGTGGTTAATCGACGGTTCGAACTCTATAAACGTCGTTCGTTGGTTCGGTTCAAGCCAAATCGAATTAAATCCAACCGGTTCAACCCTTAAAGCTAATCAAACCCTAAATTAAGCCCAATCAACTAATCAAACCTAACCACTAATTAAACCCAAATTAATTAAAGGGGTTAATCCACATAATAATTTTTTTTTCCGTATTTTACACGACTGATGGCTTGAGCAGTCGACTTCCATGGAGGGCAGTCGACTGTTGGTCAAGACTGCATGAGCAGAACGCTCGGTAGCCGACTGGTCAATCGACTACGAGGTTGGCAGTTGACTGATGGGTAATGACAGTCGACTATCAGTGTCAACTATCAGTGTATCCGTTGGCTTGGATGTCGATGTGGATTAAGTCATTGTGAGATGACGACACTGTTGTAGTCGACTGCCAGGCGCAGAATCAGCCCAATATAGGCATAAAAGGAGCAACTCGTAGAGGATTTCATCATCAGCTCTTTGAGAGGTTGTAGAGGTCATTTGAAGGCGAAGTGCAGGCGCATTTCAGGATCTTTCAAAATCATCCAAGTAATCAACAAGCATAGCAATCAAAGCCCTAGTTTGTAAAATGTTCTTTACATTTGAGTTGTATTTCTTTGTATTTGCTTGTATTTTCGTTGTATTACTTGTGTAATCATTGTACGAGGTTTCTCCTCCTCCGACTTGTTCTCAAGAAGGAGTTATTAGTGGTGTTTGCATCGCTAGGCTCGTTTGAGCTCAACCCGTGGAGTAGGAACCCTAAAATTCCGAACCACATTATATTTTGTGTATTGTGTGTGGTAGTGTATTTCGTTATTATTTTATTCTATATTCCACTGCGCTAATAACGATTGTAGACTCAAGCACGATCGATTCTGTCAAGCGATCGAAACACGTCATTCACCCCCCTCCTCTAGCGCTCACGGACATTCCTACAATTGGTATCAGAGCTTGGAGCTCTTCTACGGATTAACAATCGGGAGCAAAAGCGCTAGAGAAGATGAAATTTGAAGAAAAATTGAGATGGGATATCAACACGCCGGTTCTATATGTGCTTTATGGGCGAGAAAGCTTCAATCAATGGAAGGCAAGGATTGAAGACTTCATGATGATTATGAACATCGAAGATTGGTCCGTCTTAATGGAAGGATTTGAATATCCAAGAGGGCCAAAGGGAGGTTTCCTCAAGATGAAGAAATGGATCGAGGAACAACTCCAAAGATTCGAGAAAAATAAGAAGGTAGTAAAATTTCTTGTTGATTTGATCCCTAATGATATTTTGTGCAAGCTAGGAGATTACATGAATGCCAAAAAGCTATGGAGCAAGTTGGTAAGATTCCATGAGGAGCCTCACTCGGCACAAGAAGAAGAGGAGGAGGAGGAAGAAAACTCATCCTCACAAGCAAGTGATGATTCAGAAGTTGAAAAGGAGTCAACATCCAGGTCGATAGAAGAATGTGAAGAATTGGAGGTTGAGAGGCCATCAACGTCCAAGGAAGAGGTGGAAGAAGCCTTCACCTCTAGGATTGAGGGGGAGGAGAGATCACCGGAGCCGGAGCAAAATCAAGAAGCAGCTTCAACCTTCGAAAGAAGTAAAAAATCAACTCCAGTGCCGGCTACCATTGACCTAAGTAACTCAAGCATTCCATTTAAAAATAAAATTCATATCATATGCTTTGAGTGTAGGGAAGTAGGACATTACAAGAGTAAATGTCCTAAAAAAGTCAAGAGAAAAGTCAACCTGTACCAAAACCTCAAGAAAAGTCAAAGGATATCAGTGTCCCAATTAGGAAGAGCAAGGAGCACGTAGTGTGCTTCAAGTGCCAGCAATCAGAGCATTATAGGAATCAATGCCCTAGGGGGGAAGAAAGTCCAAGAAAGAGTATCACATATAGGGGGAGCTTTAAAAGCAAACCCTAAGGTATATTTCAATAATGCACCTTCGAGTTTTAGTTATAAAAAGCATGCTTTTAATCCACTCACAATTTATCATAAAGAGCATGCTAGAAATAATAGATTTTATTGCTTAGGGGCTAAACATGTCAATCTTAGAAATAAGGAGAAATTTGGGACTAATATCCCTAAAATAATTTTACCTCAGAGAAGTATTAGGAAGATAGAAGACTATCTAGGATTTAATCCTAAATCATAGACATATGCCTAGAAAGAACAAACCTACTCAAGGAAATAACGTGCCCACCAAATTAGAAAAATTAGAGGTTGAAAATCAAGCTTTAAGGTCAAGGCTTGAGAAATTGAAAAAGACCCTTAAAAAGATGTCAAATCAAATTAAATGGTCAAATTGTCAAAAACTAGGATTTAGGAAGCAAGGTTAATCCAAGGGCAAGAAAGATTTGGGTCACAAACCTAAGTCCAAGGAGACCTACCATAGTGTTCCATTCGATTATGGAACACAACCTAAGTCTAGGAAAGCTATGGTTACTAGGGAGGTCATCCCTAAGGCTAACCATGGAGTGTGCCTAGTGGCTAAGGTTTCGAAGAAACCTAGGGATACCACTAAGAAGGTTACAAGGGGAGTTACCCCTAGAATTAACCTAGACAAGACCCAAATGACCAAGGCTTTTAAGCCTAAGAGGGTCATTAGGAGGGTATCTAGGGAAGTTATCCCTAGTGAATACCTAATTAACCCAAGGAGCTTAAATATATTTTGGATTCCTAAGAGCGTGATTGACTCACGTTGGATGGGTTAGGATGTGCCAACCTTGAATGGATAGGTAGTTAATTTAACTTTGATAAAGGTGGCACTTTAGGTCATTTTCAAGGTTATGGGTACCTTGGAAATAAGTTTGAATCTTTAATCCTAAAATATTTTAGGATGTGCCAATGTCATTTGAGAATTATGAAAAATTGATTAAATTAGCACAAATTAGGTCTAAAAGTTATAGTGTGTCATTTTGGATTTTTAGCACACTTAGGGGATAAGTGGTAATATGGCAAAATGAATTTAATTCTAACAAAAAAATAACCCGATGCACGAAGCTCCCACCACGCGGGGTACCGGAGAAGGAATCCATTGTACGCAGCCTTACCTTGCTTTTTTTTTTGCAAGAGGTTGTTTCCAGGATTTGAACCTGTGACCTCTTGGTCACAAGACAACAACTTTACCGTTGTGCCAAGGCTCCCTTCTTAATTTAATTTTAACAAATGACAATTAATACTAAAATTTAGGTATTATTATACTTTTATATTTTATTTATCATAATTTGATTGTTATATACCACGTCATGACATCATATTTCATCTTTATCATATAAATGTCATGATACCTTAGGTCTGTCTTTTAATGTCATGTATGTTTAGGGTTAATTTTTATGTCATGATATTATGATTATTGGCACATGTCTCATTTATGCTATCATTTTATATCATAATCATCATTCATGCATTTAAGTTAATGAAAATTGATTTAAGGACAAATGACATGATTTGAAATTCCATGTATAAGGAAATCAAGTAGTGTTGCCTTAGAAAAATATATGAGACATTAGATTAAGATGAACAAAACTCACATCTCACAATAAATTGACATGTTAGGACATGAGTTAAGTTCAAGGTGTATAGTTTTTGCATCTAGATGAACTCAAACTCATTTTATACCATGGATGAATCATGAGGAAAGCTTGTGTACAAGTCATGTGCATTAAGCCCATAGACCATGATTCAATATAAGGTTTTAAAAATATTTTAAAATCATTTTGAAAAACCCTGATGAAGTCTATCTTTTGATAACAATCATCATTGTGGAAGTTGATATAAAATAGCTCAAAAACTTTGAAGTTATCAATGATTTTGAATTTTGTGTCAATCTCTTATTTTAATGGGCATTTTATTTTTCCTATATTTTTCGCCCATAATATTTGACTTAAGTATTATACATATGAATTTTCGTGATTTAGGGGGAGGTTATCCATCATAGGATGATGGATGCGTTCTTCCTCATGAGGGAGAGAATTTTAGAGAAGTGAGGATTGCCTCTCTTGAGTGATATGAGACTTATCACTAGGAAGAGTGAAGACATCCTAGGTGTTTTTGGACTAAGGGGGAGATTGTAAGATCTCATTGAGATATGAGACATTGATATCGTTGAGGAGAGCCTTTTTAATGCATGTCAAAAAGGAGAAGAAGTTGAGATTCCCAATTTGGACAATTGGGATGATTAGTTTGAGTTAGTGTTCTAACTCAAAGGTGTTTGGTTTTTGTCAAACATCAAAAAGGGAGAGATTGTTAGTGCAATCGGCCCAGGTCATGATTGACCAGACTCAAGTTTGACTCGAGTAATGTTTTGATGTTTGACAATGAGTTGACCGTTGTTTGACAATGAGTTGACTAGATGGTTAACTTGGGGTTGACCATAATGGAGAAGTCCAAGTGAGACACTTGGCATGGAAAGTCCAAGCTTGAGTCTTGGCAATTGGAAAGTCCAACATGGATTGATATAGAAAGTCCAAGCATGGGTCTTGACAAGGGAAAGTCAAAGCTTGAGTCTTGGCAATTGGAAAGTCCAACATGGGTTAGCAAGGAAAGTCCAAGTCATGGGTACTTAGCAATTGGGAAGTCCAAGAGTTGATATTGGCGGCGTAAAGGCCAAGTGGGAGTCTTGGCAGCATAAGTCCAATGGTTTAGTGCACGTAAAGTCCAAGCGTGTATCTTGGCAGCGTAAGCCCAAATATGCCTTGGTGGTATAGACCAGCTCAGCATGACAATAGTCGATGGAAGCACCTGAAGGCTAATGTATGGATGAACATGTCATGGATGACTTGGAGGGATCTGATAGGCGTGAGGTTGACAGAGGTGGCTAGAAGGCTTAGGTCTAAGCTAAGGGTGGTCTAGCAAGTATGAGCGCATCATACTTGAGGTTAAACCTCATGGTTGAGGTTATCAGTCGACTGAAGCTTTGGACCAGTCAATTGGTCAGGTGTTTTGACACTTGACAACTGAGTTGACTTGTAGTAGTCGATTGTGATTATGACCAATCGACTGTTGTGAGTCGACTAGGGTTCGACTGAGACAAATAGCCTTGGCAGCCGACTGATGGCCTTGACAGTCGAACTGCTGGTCAAGGTTGCGGGAGCAGAACGCTCGATAGCCGACTGGTCAGTCGACTAATGGGTAATGGTAGTTGATTGTCAATGTATTCGTTGGCTTGGATGCCGACGTGGATTAAGTCGTTGTAAGACAATGACACTGTTAGTTGTCGACTTGGGCCTTTTGACAGTCGATTGTCAGGCGCAGAATCAGCCCGATGCAAGCATAAAAGGAGTAGCTCGTGGAGGATTTCATCATCAACTCTTTGAGAGGTTGTAGAGGCGATTTGAAGGCGAAATGCAGGCTCATTTCAGGGTCCTTCAAGATCATCCAAGCAACCAACAAGCAGAGCAATCAAAGCCCTAGTTTGTAAAGTGTTATTTACATTTGAGTTGTATTTGCTTATATTTTCGTTGTATTACTTGTGTAATACGAGGTTTCTCCACCTCCGACTTGTTGTCGAGAAGGAGCTATTAGTGGTGTTTGCATTGCTAGGGCTCGTTTGAGCTCAACCTGTGGAGTAGGAACCCTAAGGTTCCGAACCATGTTATATTTTGTGTATTGTATGTGCTTATGTATTTCGTTATTGTTTTATTCTATATTCCACTGCGCTAATAATGATTGTAGACTCAAGCACGATCGATTCCATCAAGCAATCGAAACATGCCATTCACCCCCTCCCCTTCTAGTGCTCACGGACGTTCCTACAGTGGGATCCGCACAAAGGTGGTTTGACCGGCTTCCCCAAGGATCCATCTGCTCCTTTGAAGAACTCTTTTCCCTTTTTCTCCAACACTTCGCTAGTAGAAAAAGGTACCATAAAATTGCTCAGTATCTTTTGTCTATAAAGCAAAGAAGTCATGAGTCTTTAAGGGAATATATACACCGGTTCAACCGGGTGGCCTTGGACGTCTCGGGTGTCTCGCTCGAGATGATAGTTAACGCCTTTTCTCAAGGCCTAATATGGGGAGATTTCTCAAAGTCCTTGATGAAGAGACCCCCACCTCATTTTGAAGCCTTGCTGGGATGAGCAGAGGCATACATCAATTTAGAGGAGGTCGAGAGAGCGACAGATGAATAGAAGAGCGTGGGGGAGTCTAGCAAACCTCATCCGTCAAGGCCGAACAAAAAAGCCCTTATCCTGGCACCAACACGTCCTCCCCGAACCCCTCACGCTTATGCTCCACGCTTGGTCAGAGATATAGTAATTCATGTTGTATAGGAGACTACTCAGCCATCAATAATGCTAAGTTAGCATAGCCCCTTCTATGCCTTCCATCAAGTATATGGCCACTCGACCCCGAAATGTCGTAACTTGGCTGAAGAAATCAGACAAGTGATGAGAGAGCAGCAACAACATTTTAATACCCAACCTAGATTTCCACGAATCGTAGCAAGGCCTGAGTCGAGGAACCGTACTCGTTAAATCCCTTTAAAGTGGGCTCGCCAACCTTCATCTAAGGAGCCGGATAGACGAGCCTAGGCTCCGCGGAGGCCCAGGGAGTCTTCCCCAAGGCAGTCGGCCCCTCGGTCAGATTCGCCAAGAGACCTCTGAAACACTCTACACCGCGGTACCATCAGCATGATCACGGGTGGAACCACAGATGATATTCAAATCGAGCCAGGAAAGCTCATGGAAGATGGCTAGAGAACATGGAAGTAAACACCAGTCGGAGACGTGCTGAAGGACCCTCGATGAACTTCGGCTCCGAGGACCTGCGAGGAGTTTCTGTCCCACATGACGATTCCTTGGTGATCCGAGCCACTATAGCTAATTATGACGTGGCTAGAATCTTCGTGGACATAGGTAGCTCAGTTAATATTTTATTTAAAGAAGATTTTGTCTGCATGTAGCTCGACTTGGCTCAACTTCAACCGATGAACATAACCTTATTCAGTTTCTCGGGTCATGAAATATCTCCACTCGGTCGGATTGCTTTGCCTCTATCCTTGGGAGAAGAGCCCCTTCGCCAAACCAGAATTACCAATTTTATAGTGGTAGATGTTGCCTCTGCCTATAATGTCATCTTGGGAAGGTCAGCACTGCATTCCTTCGAGGTTGCCATATCCACTTATCACTAAAAGATCAAATTCTCCATAAATGATCAAGTGGGTGAAGTTGCGGGGGACCAAAAGGCAGCTTGAAGATGTTATGTGGAAGAAGTCCGGACAGGTCCCAGGAAGAGTCGAAAGATTGAACCCTCTGAGAGGAGCCACTGGGTGAAGATGAAGCTGCGCATATATGGCTGGATCAACCTAGTCGAGTTGTCCGAATTGTTGCTGACTTACTATCTGAGATAAAGCAAAGGGTAGTCAATTGCCTTGAGGACAATCGAGACGTCTTCACCTAGCCCGAGGAACGAAACCGAAGCATCTCTTGAGCTATAATGGAACATCGTTTGAATGCTCTCCCCGGAGTCCGACCAGTGAAATAAAAGAGAAGACACTTTGGCACAAAAAAAGATCAAATCATCCAAGCCGAAGTATAGAAATTTTTACAAGTCGGATACATCCGAGAGGTCTAGTTCCCCGAGTGGTTATCAAATATTGTATTAGTGTCTAAGCCATGAGAGACTTGGAGGGTATGTATAGATTTTCGAGATCTCAATAAAGCATGCCCTAAAGATTACTACCCTTTGTCTTGGATAGATCATCTAGTTGATTCTACAATAGGATGTGAGTTGATTTGCATGTTAGATGCATACCAGGGGTACCATCAAATTTCATTAGCACAAGAGGATCAAGAAAAGGTCAATTTTGTTACGCCATATGACACTTTTTGCTACAAGGTTATGTCATTCGGATTAAAGAATGCTTGCGCCACTTATCAGAGGCTAATGGACAAGGTCTTTCAATCACAAATAGGTTGAAACATTGAAGTATATGTGGACGATATTCTCATCAAATCCACCAAAGTCAAAGACATTGTTAAAGACATGGCCAAAACATTCAGCACACTGCGCCGATACGAAATCCAACTTAATCCAAGCAAGTGCATATTCGGCGTTAGAAATGGTCGATTTCTTGGATATATTATGACCAAGCGGGGTATTGAAGTTAACCCCGAGAAAGTGCAAGCCTTGCAAATTATGACTTCTCCCTAGAACACCAAAGAAGTGCAAAGTATGCTCGGAAGGATAACAACACTCTCACGATTCATCCCTAAGTCAGTCGAGTGGAGTTTACCCTTTTTTAAGATACTCCGCAAGTCGGCTCAGTTTTCTTGGGATGAAAAATGTGAATAAACCTTCATGGAGCTAAAGCAATATATATCTAAACTACCTACGCTAGCAAAGCCAGTAGCAGGAGAAATCTTGCAATTATACTTGGTTGCATATGAAGAAGTTGTAACCTCCGTCCTAATCCAACAAGAAGAAGATATGCAACTCCCAATTTATTTTGTCAGTCACCTATTAAAAGTTGCTGAAAGTCGATATACAACACTTGAGAAGTTGGCTTTGGCTCTTCTTATAATGGCCTGGAGGCTCCGCCCTTATTTTTTATCCCATCCGGTCACGGTATTGACTAACAGCGACCTTGGAAGGATATTAACTAACCCCGAGGCATTCGATCGCTTGATCAAATGGACCACAAAATTAGCCAAGTATGATATTCAATACCAACCTCAAACGACTCTCAAGGGACAACTATTAGCAGATTTCCTAGCCGAGACATCGGAATCCGAGAAGAATGAGGTATGGAAAATATATGTTGATGGCTTGACTACTAAGCAAGGAAGCAGTGTAGGAGTGTTGTTGATATCTCCTCAAGAAGACATGATCCAAATAGCTGTGTAGCTCAATTTTTGCGCCTCCAACAACGAAGCCAAGTATGAAGCTTTACTAGCGGGTCTTCAAGTGGCTCGACATGTTAGAGCTTCTCAGATTGCTTTACATTTCGACTCACAGTTGGTTGTAGAACAAGTTAAAGGGTCATTCGACACCAACAATCAACGACTCCAAGTCTACATACAGGCTTATCGCAAGCTGACAACAGAGTTCTAAGAGGTAATCCTTCATAAAATTCCTTGGGCAGATAATCAGAAGGCCAACGAGTTAGTTCGCATGACCAACACACTTACCACTTGGAGCCTAGAGGACTCACTGGTCGAGACCCAACTCGTCGCTCATATAGACCAAGATCAGAATGTGCTGAGAAGCCCTCTAGATTAGAGAGATCCTTTAGTTGATTATCTGAAGAGGGAAATATTATCGGATGACCAGCCGAGACACAGATCATCAAGAAGAGAGGGACTCGCTTTATCTTAATCAGAGATATCCTATATAAGCGGGCCTTCGCTCGTCCCTTGCTCAAATGTCTCGGCTCCAAGGAAGCCAATTATATCATGAGAGAAGTACATGAAGGATGCTATAGAAACCAATCAGGTGGAACATCCCTAGCTCGAAAGATTATATTGACAGGATATTTTTGGCCAACCCTCCAAAAGGACGCCGCCCACTTTGTACGTATATGCCTCAGTTGTCAGAAGCATCAAAATTTCTCTCAACAGCCAACGGAGTTATTAAAGGCATCAGTAATATCATGCTCTTCGACCAATGCAGAATGGATATAGTGAGTCCACTACCAACCGGGCCAAATCAGAAACAGTTCCTATTGGTCGCTGTGGATTATTTTTCAAAGTGGGTGGAAGTAGAATCATTAGCCAAAATAACTGAGGAAGTTGTACTGAAATTTCTCTGGAAGAGTATAGTTTGTCGATTCGACATCCCGAGAAGACTAGTCTCAAATAATGGACGGCAATTTCAAGGCCGAAAGATAAGAGAATGGTGCCAACAACTAGAGATTCAACATGCTTTCACATCAGTAGTTTATCCTCAAAGCAATGGGCAAGCTGAAGTCACCAATCGGGAGTTAATTTGGAGGCTCAAAATCAAGCTAGACTATACAAGAGGAAGTTGGGTTGAAGAACTGTCAAACATTTTATGGGCGTACAGAACAACCCCCAAAGACAGTATTGGCTTCACTCCTTTTCATTTGGTCTACGGTTTCGAGGCCCTTGTCCCTATGGAAATCGGCATGGGCTCACCTAGTATCTCGATTTACACTTCAGACAACAGTAGCAATGATGAAAAAAGACTGGCAGAATTAGATTTGATAACTGAGACGTGAGAAAATGCTGTCAGCCGAATAAACACCTATAAAAGTCGCATTCTTATAAAAGTCGTCTATCACGGCGCATCTCGGATAAGCCTCCTATCATGGTGTATTCTTATAAAAGTCTCCTATCACGGTGCATTCTTATAAAAGTCGTCTATCACGGCACATTCTTCTAAAAGTCACCTATCACGGCGCATCTTGGATAAGCCGCCTATCATGGCGCATCTCAGATAAGTCACTTATCACAGTGCATTCTTATAAAAGTTGCTTTTCATGGTGTGTTCTTATAAAAGTCATATATCACGGCGCATCTCGGATAAGCCGCATATCACGACGTGTTCTTATAAAAGTCGTCTATCACGGTGCGTTCTTATAAAAGTCACCTATCATGGTGCATCTCGGATAAGTCATCTATCACGGTGCATTCTTATAAAAATCATCTATCACGATGCATTCTTATAAAATCGTCTATCATAGCGCATTCTTATAAAAGTTGTCTATCACAGTGCATTCTTCTAAAAGTCGCCTATCACAACACATCTCGAATAAGTCGCCTATCATGGTACATTCTTGTAAAGTCGTCTATCATGGTACATTTTTATAAAGGTCGCATCATGGCACACCTTGGCAGAGTCACTTATCGTGGCATGTTATTTCTAAGTCGCCTATCACGATGCATCCCTCTGGGTCCTTTTGTTAGTTGTAAATGAGAGGTGTCCTAAGGCAATCTCATTATGGTTGTTCTATTTATTTGATAAATGAAGATTCACTATTTGAGTATATATGTTTTCATGTATTTGATTGGATCTTAAACTCATTCATTGAATGTCCATAATATGATTCACAGCATGAGAGAATTTGTGATTGGATCACAATTAGTGAGTATCTCTACATATGTAATTGTGATGTATTGGAATTATCCCTAGTCGATGAATTGATGGATTCGGACGCCATTGATTCTGTTGAGACTAGCACGAGATATACTCTTTGGTTTATCCAAGTAGCTATTTCTCACTGGCTGGAGACATTGGGATGTCCGGAGTTAATCGTGGATGCTAGTTATGGTAACTAGTTTATTGGAGTGACCAGCTGTAAGACTTCATATGGTTCTCTGCATATAAGGATATGTCAATGAAGTTCTTACAGCAGCTTAAGTATGATGTTCCTTCGACTTGCGGTATTCAAGTCATCTTAGTCATGAAGACTTATGCTTTGACATCTTGAGCACGCATCTCCGAGGAGATGTGGACCCAGGATGATTGGGTATAAGTCGAAGTGACCGAAGGTGTTTGAATAGCCTACAGAGGATTCACCGCTCCTTGCGAGAAGATGTATACTCTATGGCCTCTCGTTGGATTGTTACTAAAGTCTTTGGCCAAAGCATTACATGTTTAGAGTATGGTACTCTTGGATATATGTGCAGTAACTAGAATCCAGAGGACGAGGAAGTAATACTTGGGATAGGTGTGACACAGTCAACCTAGTGGGGACTGACACAATAGACCATGTCCTGAACCAAGTGGGTATAAGATGAGTGAAAGGAATGGGACACGATTCATTGTAGTTGCTGAAGGTTTTCAGAAATGATTCTGAGATCAACCATTGATTTTTTGATTAATTGGAAATCATGATGTACTATTAGGTGTCACTCATGATCGTTCTATAATTAATGGTTAATTATAGATGACCAATATAAACCGGGAACCTATTTGGTCACATGCACAACGAGCATAATCCGAAGGATTTAAAATGAGTTTGAGAATAGGATTCTCAGATCGAGAGAGACTAGGTTTAGTTGGACCAAACAAAGAGTGAGTATAAATGGTTTCAGTCGCATCGGAAGCATAGATGGGTCGAGTCTTATGAAGACATGATGGATGAACCAAATTGGTTTGGTTCTAATCCAATGGTGGAAAATAAACCAAAGTGGTTTGGTTTGTTTTGAACGAATGAATCAAAGTTGGTTCGGTTCATTTTAACTTAAAATAGACCAATGCGATTTGGTTTATTTTAACTTAAGTTATTGGAGCGGATTAACGGGTTTTGGTTATGAACCAATAACCATTAGGAGAATGTGTTCTCTATAAAAACATGGCTTAAGGGTTTTTCGTAGAGGATTAATTGGTTTAAGGGTTTTGGAAACCCTAGCCTCCTTTCCATCTTCTCCTTGCTCTTGCCGCCCAAGAGGAGATGCCGCCGAGGTTTTACTATTGCCCAAGTCGCTGCCGGCCACCCACCAGCCACCAATGACTCCTCCGGCTATCCTCCATTGGTCGTCGGCGACCAAGGAGCAATCGACCATTGATTGGCCGGCCATATCTTCCACCAAACAAGCTGTCCAGATTCTAGACAGCTTGTTCTCCTCTTCGTGGAGAGGTCGTTTGGTCTGCGTTTTGTGCTCCGATAGCGACCTACTTGACGGGAATTGGTTCTCCGACAATCCTCATAGATGGAGGGTTAACTTTTCATCAAACGGTTGACGAAAATGGCTTCCGACAAGCGAGTTTGTGAAACTCGTTTTTGGGATCCGAATTTGATTCAGATTGTGATCGTCTCTTGGATCACAACAACTTCGACACGAGGCTAGTGACTCTTGCGAAGTCAGGGCTCATAGCTTTGTGAAGCTATCCCGACGATACTCGGCATGGATACGGATAGAGGCGATTCTAGCGAGGGTCGCTACAGTTGATGTCAATCCCGCTACACGTGATCGGTCAGGTATACCTAGCATAAGTTTCCTTTTATTGCAAAATTTTAAAGAGCGATTATGTCTACATATGTTGTATCCTGCATGCGTGTGATGTGTGTGTTGTAATAAATTAGATTTATTTCTTTTATTGCTTCCGTTGTGTGCATGTTTACGAAACGTGTTCGAACTCACACTCGCCGTGGTGCCGGAGAAACCCAACAGTGGTATCAGAGTCACACTGTGTTCCGACATAATCGTAAAATTATTTTTCTATAGTCATAATTTGTATTTATGTAAATTTTCTACTTTTGGAAAATTTAGAAGTATTTATAAAAAAATTTTACTTTTGGAAAGTTTAGAAGTATTTATGGAAATTAACACTTTCCATAAATAAAGTATGTGATTAGATTTGAAAATTTATTTCCTAATTTAATCATGATTTGATTTGGGAAATCAAATCTCAAATATATTTTATTTCCATAAATAGTTATGACAAATAAGGAAATTCAAATTGGAAATTTCTTAATATGATTAGGAAATTACAATTTAGGAAATTTATTTATTAAATTAAATTTGACTTTCCTTAATTAACACTTTCCATAAATAAAATATGTGATTAGATTTGAAAATTTATTTCCTAAATTTTAATCATAATTTGATTTGAGAAATCAAATCTAAAATATATTTTATTTCCAAAATAGTTATGACAAATAAGGAAACTATTTGTACATATCATAATTGTATGTCATGTAATTGCATTAGATGCATATCATTATGTCATGCATGTCGTGACATGTAGATGTATGTCATGTGTGTCATGTCATGTAGATAATAGTTATTTGCATGCAAAGAAGATGAGACATTAAAACCCTTACACAATATTAAAGCTTACACCTTCCATTAATATTGTTAGAACCGGAATTCTGTTTCTTGTTTGGGTTGTTGGACTCTCTCCAAGCCCGGCTCGAACTTGAACATGTTCAAACCATTGGAATAGTTTATTACCAATATGGTAAGAGTCAGTGATCAATCGTTAGTTTGGGTTGTTGGACTCTCTCCAAGCCTGGCTAATTGGTTAAATGCGCTCTAATCGTATTAAAATTATTTCGCGATTAATGGGTCGACTTTAACTTGGAGCATCGGTTTGTTGGACTCTCTCCAAGGTCGATGTAAAGGGAGGTGAAGTTGGGTGTTATGTATATGATGCATACTTGTTAATGAGTTAACAACCCGATGTATATGTGAACATTCAATTAGTTGATAGTACATTATGATAGTTGCATATGTATGATATGCAATTAGTATACTTGATGCCTACCATCGTAGCTAAGAATGACTTGTTGGACTCTCTCCAATGTTGTTCTTATCTATGTTGGATATCAACCCATTCGGAGATGGACCTATGATCTCCCGAATTGATTTTGAGAGTTTTTAATTTCAAAAAATGAATGAGATTTATAAATGTACGTCGATGCATTTTAAATCATCTTTCTCATATATGCTCAATTTGTATTTCTAATTTAATTGATTGATCATGATGTCTTTGAATTTGCACTCTATTTTGGATTCAAAGAAATTGACTGAGCCAAACTTCTTGGACTGACTTAGAAACTTGAGAATTATTCTCAAGGTTGAAAAGCTTGTGAATGTCCTTGAAGTGCCTCTTCCCGCCCGTCCTAGTGATGATGCAACTCTGGACCAATTGTTGGCCCATCAGAAATATGTGAGTGATTCTGAACTAGTGAGTTGCATTATGCTAGCTGTGATGGTACCTGAGCTGCAGAAGCAGCATGAGCATATGGATGCTCATACTGTAGTCTTTCATCTCTATGAGTTATTTGGTGAGCAAGTGAGATCCGAAAGGTTCGAAGTCTTCAAGCTCCTCTTCACCTCTGAGATGCAAGAAGGTTCATCTGTGGTACTGCTCAACATGCTGAAGACTGTGGAGCCTTCTATGAAGCATGAGCAAGGGATGGTGTTGTTAGTTGATTCCTTGAAGAAAGGTTCTAAGAGGAAGTCAAAGGAACAATAGAAGAGGAAGAAGAAAAAGGCTAAAAAGGCAGAACTAGCTCAAAAGGGCACTTGCCATCATTGTGGTAAGGAAGGTCATTGGCGAAGAAACTACAAGATTTATCTAGAGTCCGTGCAGAAGAAGAAGGCATCTGATGCTCCATCTTCTTCAGATATCTTCATTATTGATTGTCATTCTATTTCCTTAGACACTTGGGTATTGGATACCGGGTATGGTTCACATATATGTAATAATATACATAGGCTAAGGAATAGAAGAAGACTCGTCAAGGGAGAGTCAAATTTACGTGTTAGGAATGGAGCAAAGGTTGCTGCACTCGCCATCAGAATGTATTTGTTGAAACTCCCTACAAGACTTGTCTTAGAACTGGACAATTGCTTTTCTATTCCTTCGTTGATAAAGAATATCATTTCTATTTCTTGTTTAAATAGAAATGGGTATCATTTAAATTTTAGTAACAATTATTGTTACATAACTTTGAATGACGTTCTTTATGGGACTGGAACTTTAAGCAATGGTATTTATACGTTGGACATATCCAGTGACATTTTCAATATCGAAGCGAGCAACAAGCATGCTCGAAAATATAATCAATTAGACTCCTACATGTGGCATTGTCGTCTTGGCCATGTGAGCAAGAAACGCATGTCTGAATTACATCGATGTGGAATTCTGGAATCGTTTGAATTAGATTCATACGATACATGCGAATCATGCTTAAAAGGCAAGATGACTAAGTTACCTTTTACGGGAAAAGGTGAACCGGTGGGAGAGTTACTTGGTCTAATATATACTGATGTATGTGGACCTATGTCAACTCAAGTTCTAGGAGGCTATAGCTACTTCATTACCTTCACCGATGATCACTTACGATTTGAGTATGTGTTCTTGATGAAACACAAGTCTAAAGCCTTTGAAAGGTTCAAAGAATTCAGAAATGAAGTAGAGAAACAACTTGGAAAGAGTATTAAAATACTTCGATCGGATCGAGGTGGTGAATACTTGAGTCAAAAGTTTCTGGATTATCTAAGGGGCAATAGTATATTGTCTCAATGGACTCCGCCCTATACACCACAGCTTAATGGTGTGTCTGAGAGGCGAAATCGGACCTTGTTAGACATGGTCAGGTCAATGATGAATCACGTGAATCTTCCCAAGTCCTTTTGGGGCTATGCACTTCAGACAGCTGTTTACTTGTTAAATAAAGTCCTAACCAAGGTAGTCTCTACTACTCCATATGAGATATGGGCTAGTAAGAAACCTCATTAATCTTATTTGAAGATATGGGATTGTCCTGCTTATGTGAAGCGGACTGTGTCAGACAAATTGGATGCTAAGTCTGATAAATAGCTATTTATTGGATACCCTAAGGAAACAAGGGGTTACCAATTCTATCACTCCTTGGAACAAAAGATGTTTGTTTCAAGGAATACTGTATTTCTAGAGAAATAGTTTCTCTTGCAAGAAAACAGTGGGAGTGTCATTGAACTTGAGGAGGTTCAAGAGACTTCAGTAGACATTAAGAAGATACCTGGTCAAGCATCTCGACCGATGACTCATAGTGATGAGAAATCAGTTGATCTTATTGTGACACCACATTTTCGTAGATCTGGTAGGATACGCAACATTCCTGAGAGATATGGATTTCTCGTAAGTGAATCGAACGACGTGTTACTCATTGACGATGAGGAGCCTACCAATTATGAAGAAGTTCTAAAAAGTTCAGAAAGGTACAAATGGTTTGAAGCCATGAAGTCGGAAATGAATTCCATGTATGAAAATCAGTTTCGGAACTTGGTGGACTCACCTAAAGGCATTAAGCCTATAGGGTGCAAGTGGATTATTTAAGAAGAAAATTGACATGGATGGTAATGTGATTACCTTTAAGGCTAGATTAGTGGCGAAAGGCTATCGTCAAAAATAATGTGTTGATTATGATGAGACATATTCACCGGTAGCTATACTTAAATCCATTCGGATACTCCTGGTCATAGTGGCTCATTATGATTATGAGATATGACAGATAGATGTGAAAATGACTTTCCTTAACGGAAACCTACTCGAGGACGTGTATATGATACAACCTGAGGGTTTCACATCGGTTGATAAAACCAATGTATGCAAACTTCGACGGTCCATTTATGGACTGGAGTAAGCATCTAGGAGCTGGAATATCCATTTTGATGAGACAATCAAAAGGTTTGATTTCTCACAAAATCCAGACGAACCCTGTGTATACAAGAAGGTTAGTGGGAGTGTAGTCGTATTTCTAGTGTTGTATGTCGATGACATATTACTTATAGGAAATGATATATTTGTCTTACAATCAGTTAAAATTTGGTTATCCAAAACATTCTCCATGAAAGACCTGGGAGAAGCGACCTACATCCTCGGGATTAAAATCTATAGAGATAGATCGAAACAGTCGTTTGGTCTTTATAGTCTACATATATAGACCGAGTGCTAAAGAGGTTTAGCATGTCGGAATTCAAGAAAGGTTTCCTTCCCATCATGCATGGGATACACCTTTCGAAGTCTATGTGTCCGTGCACAGAAGACGAGAGGATTTGCATGAGTAAGATTTCCTATGCATCCGCAATAGGATCTATCATGTATGTTATGTTATGTACGAGGTCTGATGTATCGTTTGCTCTGAGTGTCACGAGCAGATACCAGTCTGATCCAGGAATAGATTATTGGGCGGCTGTTAAGACAATCCTTAAGTAATTAAGACAATCCTTAAGTACTTAAGAAGAACTAAGGATGTATTTTTAATATATGGAGAAGTTGATATGGTAATACGCGGGTATACGGATGTCAACTTCCAAACAGACAAGGATGATTCTAGATCTCAGTCTGGGTACGTATTTACCTTAAATGGAGGCGCAATAAGTTGGAAAAGTTTCAAGCAAGACACTATAGCGGATTCTACCACAGAGACAGAATACATTGCAGCTTCGGAAGCAACAAAGGAAGCGATTTGGATCAAGAAGTTCATCTCTGAACTTGATGTGGTCTCATCAATAATCCAAACATGTACTTCGCCGCTATCATCTGATCAGAGAGATCATCAGTAGGAAAGAAATACAAATCGAGAAGATTCCCACTGAAAGGAACTTAGCGGACCCTTTAACTAAGGTCTTACCTCAAAGTAAGTTTGAGGGTCATGTTAGAGCTTATGGTATTGGATACCATGGCGATTGGCATTAGGTCAAGTGAGAGTTTGTTAGTTGTATATGAGAGGTGTCCTAAGGCAATCTCATTATGGTTGTTCTATTTATTTGATAAATGAAGATTCACTATTTGAGTATATATGTTTTTATGTATTTGATTGGATCTTAAACTCATTTACTGAATGTCCGCAATACGATTCACAACATGAGAAAATTTATGATTGGATCACAACTAGTGAGTATCTCTACATGTGTAATTGTGATGTATTAGAATTATTCCTAGTCGATGAATTGATGGATTCGGACGCCATTGATTTTGTTGAGACTAGCACAAGGTATATTCTTTGGTTTATCCAAACAGTTTTTTTTCACTGGTTGGAGACATTAGAATTTCCGGAGTTAATCGTGGATGTTAGTTATGGTAATTAGTTCATTAGAGTCACCAGCTGTAAGATTTCATATGGTTCTCTGCATATAAGGATATGTCAATGAAGTTCTTACAACAGCTTAAGTGCGATGTTCCTTCGACTTGCGGTATTCAAGTCATCTTGGTCATGAAGACTTATGCTTTGACATCTTAAGCAAGCATCTCCGAGGAGATGTTGACCCAGGATGATTGGGTATAAGTTGAAGTGGCCGAAGGTGTTTGAATAGCCTATAGAGGATTCATCGCTCCTTGTGAGGAGATGTATACTCTATGGCCTCTCATCGAATTGTTACTAAAGTCTTTGGCCAAGGCATTACATGTTTAGAGTATGGTACTCTTGGATGCATGTGCAGTAACTAGAATCCAGAAGACGAGGAAGTAATACTTGGGCTAGGTGTGACGTAATCAACCTAGTGGGGACTGACACAATAGACCATGTCCTGAACCAAGTGGGTATAAGATGAGTGAAAGGAATGAGACACGATTCATTGTAGCTGCTGAAGGGTTTCAGAAATGGTTCTGGGATCAATCGTTGATTTTTCGGTTAATTGGGGATCATGATGTACTATTAGGTGTCACTCATGATTGTTCTATAATTAATGGTTAATTATAGACGACCAACATAAACCGGAAACCTATTTGGTCACACGCACAATGAGCATAATCTAAAGGATTTAAAACGAGTTTGAGAATAGGATTCTCAGATCGAGAGAAACTAGGTTTGGTTGGACAAAAAAAAAGCGAGTATAAAATGGTTTCAGTCGCATCGGAAGCATGGATGGGCCGAGTCTTATGAAGACATGATGGATGAACCAAATTAGTTTAATTCTAATCCAATGGTGGTAAATAAACCAAAGTGATTTGGTTTGTTTTAAATGAATGAACCAAATTTGGTTCGGTTCATTTTAACTTAAAATAGACCAATGCGGTTTGGTTTATTTTAATTTAAGTTATTGGAGCGGGTTAACGGATTTTGGTTATGAACCAATACTGTTATGAGAATGTGTTCTCTATAAAAACATGACTTAAGGGTTTTTCGTAGAGGATTAATTGGTTCAAGGGTTTTGGAAACCTTAGCCTCCTTTCCTTCTTCTCCTTGCTCTTGCCACCCAAGAGGAGCTGCCACCGAGGTTTTACTATTGACCAAGTCGCTGCCGGCCACCCACTAGCCGCCGGCGACTCCTCTGACCATCCTCCATTGGCCGTCGGCGACCAAGGAGCAGTCGACCATTGATTGGCCGACCATATCTTCCACCAAACAAGCTGTCCAGATTCTAGATAGCTTGTTCTCCTCTTCATGGAGAGGTCATTTGGTCGATGTTTTGTGCTCCGACAGCGACCTACTTGTCGGGAATTGGTTCTCCGGTAATCTTCATAGGTGGAGGGTTAAGTTTTCGTCAAACGGTTGACGAAAACCGCTTCCGACAAGCGAGTTTGTGAAACTCATTTTTGGGATCCGAATTTGATTCGGATTGTGATCATCTCTTGGATCACAACGACTTCGACATGAGGCTAGTGACTCTTGCGAAGTCGGGGCTCGTAGCTTTGTGAAGCTATCCCGACGATACTCGGCGTGGATACAGATAGAGGCGATTCTAGCGAGGGTCGCTACGGTTGATGTCAATCCCGTTACGTGTGATCCGTCAAGTATACCTAGTATAAGTTTCCTTTTATTGCAAAATTTTAAATAGTGATTATGTCTATATATGTTGTATCCTACATGCGTGTGATGTGTGTATTGTAATAAATTAGATTTATTGCTTCCGCTGTGTGTATGTTTATGAAACGTATTCAAACACATACTCGCCGCGGTGCCGGAGAAACCCAACACCTTTATTATAGAGCCTTATAAAGGTACTTATTAGGGTCCATTAGGATCCCAAGCATTTCTTACTACTACTTATTACAACATGGTTTTCTACCTTCCTAATAGTTATCCTAGGTAGGATTTTCCTAGGGTTATTAGTCTCAAATTTCTCCTTATTTATAAAATTGTATGATTTTGCACCTAAATAATAAAACCTATTATTTCTAGCATGCTCTTTATGATTAATAGAAAGATTACTTCTAGCATGCTTTTCATTATAAAATAGGGAAGGTGCATTACTAAATTTTATCTTAGGGTTTGCTTTAGAAGCTCCCCCTACATGTGATGCTCCTTCTTGGCTCTTCTTTCTCTCCATAGGGCATTGATTCCTATAATGCCCCCTTTAATTGCACTTGAAGTACACCACGTGCTCCTTGCTCTTATGTGTTGGGGCACCGACATCTTTGACCTTTGGCGTCGGTTGAGGCTTCTTGACTCTTTTCGGACACTTACTCTTATAATGTCCGGCTTCCCTACACTCAAAACAAACTATATGATTTTTATTTTTAACTAAATTACTTGAGTTACCTAGGTCAATGGTGGCCGGAATTGGTTCTTCATCTCTCTCGGAGGTTGAAGCTACTTTTTGATTTTGCTCCCCCTCCGGTGATCTAATATTCTCCCCTTCAATCCTAGAGGTGAAGGGTTCCTCCAATTCTTCCTCTTCCTCAGATGTTGATGTCCTTTCAACTTCCAATTCCTTAATCTCTTGTGAGGATGATGATGATTCTTCCTCTTCCGAGTCTTCTTGAGCTTGAGAGGATGCACACTCCTCTTCTTCCTAATCTTCTTGGACCGATTGCGGGTTCTCATGAAATCTTGCCAACTTGCTTCATAGCTCCTTGGCATCCATGTAGTCCCCTAGTTTGCACAAAATTTCATTAGGAATCAAATTTTCTAAAAATTTTGTTACCTTAATTTCGGTCTTGAATTTTTTATGTTGCTCTTGGGTCCACTTTTTCAATTTTAGGACATCTCCTCTTTTATCCCTAGAGGGTTCGAAACCTTCCATGATGATAAACCAATCTTCTATGTCCATCATCAAGAATGTTTCCATTCTCGTTCTCCATGTCAGAAAGTCTTCTTGATCGTATGGTGGAGGAATGTCGATGGCGTACTCCAATCTATCCTTAGGTAGCTCCATTTCCTCTAGCGCATTTGCTCCTAGGTGTTAATCCATAGAAGAGCTCCAAGCTCTGATACCAATTGTAGGAATATCGGTGAGCACTAGAGGAAGGGGTAAATGGCACGTTCTCATCGTTTGACGTAATTCGATCGCGCTTGCTACAAACATTAGTGTACGCAGCGAAAATAATAATGAAGTATAAACAAAATATACAAACACACAATACACAAGAACACGATGATATAACGTGATTCGGAACCTTAGGGTTCCTACTCCACGGATTGAGCTCAAATGAGCTCTAGTAATGCAAAATACCATTACTAATCAACTCTCCTCGGAAAACACTCCGGAGGTGGAGGAAACCTCTTATAACATATTACAAAAGTAATACAAGATAAAACAAGAAAATACAAAGTAAATATAACAAAAGAAGTAAAAAACACTTTACAAAAACTCTTTCGAATGCTTACTTATTTGATTGCTTGAGCCGCACTTGAAGACCCTGACTTGCACCAGTAAATCGCTCCAAATCGCCCAAGAAATTGCTATAAAAAACTTTCCCTTCGAGCTCCCTTTAAAGCTACAACTCGGGTTGATTTCCACCTAGCGGTCAACTGCTCATACCCATCAGTCGACTGCTCCTGTAGTCGTTATCTCGCAATGACTTAATCCACGCTGAAAAAACTTCAATGGATACCTCATCGATCATTGCCCTTACCGGTGATCGATGATCTGCCGACGACCACCGTCTATCGAAGGTTCTAAGTCCGTGATCACAACCATCAGTCGACTGCCCTCCATGGTAGTCGACTGATCAAGGGAAGTCGAGGCACCGCCTCAACTGGGACTCTAGTCAAGGCACCTTGTGTTTGTTCGGTCGTAATTGAGGCCAGTCGAGGCGCCGCCTCGACTGAGACTCCAGTCAAGGCACCAGTCGACCCGCCTTGCGTCTGTGGCCACAATTTGGTCATAGTTGATCGCCAGTCGACTCTCATCAGTCGACTGGTCATAATTCCAGTCGACTGATCAGTATCGACTCAGTTGCCAAGTGTCAAAACACTTGACCAGTCGACTGATACACCTCAACCATGAGGTTTAACTCAAGTATAATGCCCTCATACTTGCTAGACCACCCTTAGCCTAGACCTAAGCCTTCTAGCCACCTTCATCAACCTCATGTCTATTGGATCCCTCCAAGTCATCCATGACTTGTTCATTCATACGCTAGCCTTCAGGTGCTTCTATCGGCTATTGTCATACTAAGCTGGTCTACCCTGCTAAGGCACATTGGGCTTACGCTGTCAAGGCACATGCTTGGATTTTACGCCACTAACCATTGGACTTATGCTGCTAAGACTCCACCCTTGGACTTTACACCTCCAATATCAATCCTTGGACTTCCCTTGCCAACCCATGTTAGACTTTCCCTTGCTAAGACTCAAGCTTGAACTTTCCATGTCAAGACTCATGCTTGGACTTCCTTTGCCAACCCATGTTGGACTTCCCATTTGCCAAGACTCAAGCTTGGACTTTCCCTTGTCAAGATTCATGCTTGGACTTTCCATCATATGGTCAATCCTATGTCAACCATATAGTCAACTCATTGTCAAACAATGGTCAACTCATCGTCAAACATCAAAACACTACTTGAGTCAAACTCAAGTCTGGTCAATCGTGACCTGGGCGGATTGCACCAACAATCTCGAAGCAATCTTCAGGACTTATAACACTACGAGACTCAAGAAACCAAATACTAGAAGTATCGTCCATAGAAGAAAAAAAGAGGGAAGGAAAGGGACTTACACAAGGATGGACGCATCGGAGAAGACAAAGAAGGGAGCATCAGAAGCAGAAGGGAGGAGAATCACCGGAGAAAGCTACACTGGAGAAATTGCAAGGAGTAGATGGTGGGTCCTAGGGTTCTAATGTCATTTATAAAGAGGGGTCATGATGGTTCGCCTCTCAAGGGGCCAATTTAAAGCTTCGAAGAACACGTAGCGATCTAGGGAGAAGCCTCAAGAAACGAGGCAATCATATCAAATCTGTGCATTAATGACCTGTCTTTAAAGATGGATCTCATCCATTTCCGAGGATGTGCTTCAAGCACTCTCCCCCATGCTCATCTTAATGGAGCGAAAAGGGCTCAATCACCTAAGCCCAAAAGGCGTCCTGGCTAGTCCAGTCAGTTATGTTACGCATGTCTTTCGACTAGATTGAGGGGGGATGCCTATGATACCGGTTAGAACTGATCTAGGATTGAGAGTCTTATATTTATGACTACATCTCGTTTATTGAGTTCAGCTGATACTCTAAGACATCTTATCTTGGCACAACCGAATGAAGAAGATATCTTGTCTTGGCACAGCCGAATGAAGAAGGCCAGTTGTCTCGAATACATAATTATATTTTGACCCAATGGCATGTCACTCCAAATGTATTATATCTCGGTAGGTTTCAAGGTGTATTATATCCCGACATTCTCATGATCCTCTCTCTCTCTCTCTCTCTCTCTCTCTCTCTCTCTTGCGGTCAATTAAGTGACGTGACGGTGATTAAAATCAAGATGTCCAGCAAGGCATCTCCTATTAGAGGCCCCACTCGACAGAAGACATATGCCCATGTCTACCTCAGAGAAATCTGTCTACCGTATTAATGGAGTCATGTCTCCCATCAATCGCACATGAAGCATTAATTACGCTATATATGTCGACAGCATTTATGAAGGTAATGCTCGCTATTATCTCTAAAAATGGCAGACCATCCTTTCAAAGCGTCATGTCGCTCATACCCTCCGTACCTCTCCGTACGTAGAGTCATCTCTGATTATATAAGGATAGCTTGAGGAGGAGAGAAGAGATTCGAAAAAACATTTAAACTCTTGCTCTTTTAGAGTAGACCTTCATACTTCACTTGTTATGATATTTGCAAAGTAATAGTTATCACGATAATGTTCACTTATTTTGATATTTGCAAATATTAGTTTTCGCGACTATATATATATATATATATATATAATATTGATAGAAGAAAGAGATTATGTTTGGGTTAGAAATTAATAATCTTGTAATATATACAAAAAAAAAGGTAAACTTAAATAGTAATATGATATTGTGTCAAAGTAGAATATAGAACAACTATGTGTAATTAAAATTTATAAGATGATACAAACGCCTGTCTAATCTATGTAGTTTAATCATTATGGATGGTTAATTAGTTATTTGGTGTCAACAATTACATGAATTCTTATATATTTCATTAGATGCATATAATATGTCAAAATTTTGTCTTATATTTATATATAAATATATGAACTTTTGATGCAATACTTTCTAAAATATATTTTAATACTTATATATATATATATATATATATGGATTCGATAAAGCTATTATAAAATGTTTGTAATGACGGTGCTAGATTTAGTATTTGGATATGGTGCCATCATGCATGGATTGTTGGTTAACACCACACGCTTCGAGTTGCAAATCATGATTAATTATATTAAAATGTTTAAAATTATTTTTGTGGATCATGAAAAGTGACTTAGCCATAGATGTCCATACTAACAATCAATTGATTATAATGGTCAATGAGCATAAATTATATTATATTTTTAAAGAACATGCGAGCTCGAAGATAATATGATAATGGTTGTGCTTCTATTCACGCCGAAGACGATGAAAAAGTATTGTTATTGTTATTATTATAATTTAATTTTTTAACAAAAGATACAAATGAAGTCAAAAACCATTAATGAGAATAAAAACTAGCTAGGCAATACATTAATACAATTTTGTCCAATCACTCCACATCTTTCTTTATACCTCTATTGATTTCTTTAATTACACCTTTAATCAATTCTCCTATTAACCTCAATGCTTAACTAGTAAAATAAATAGTAAAAGGATAATGACTTAATAATATTTGTATCGAGTCACTTTCAAGGTCTTCTCGCATACATTCGCAAATTCATTATATGATCTTCGAATGTCTTTGGGTGTTAGCGCAATCAAGTTTGTGTGCCCTCCCATTTATAAACTTGTCTAATTAATTTTAGGATGGATCTAATTATTCAATGGGAATGTTATAACACAATATTAAAGGCTTTGGGTTCGAAACAACTCTTTGGAATATTTAAATTTGAATCCTTCAAAGGACATCTCTCTAAGACATATATGGACTTTGGATAAAAATAAAGTGTGCTCTATATTTGAAAGGATTAATTTAATTATCAAAAAAAAAAAAACATTGGTCAATAACAAATGTGATGAATATAATTAGAATCTAAATAGTGTACGTAAGTATCTTCCTTTTATATATTATTTACATATAATTAATTATATTCAAATTTATTTATTTATTTTTTAGTAGCACGAGGTATTCGAGCATTCAATCCAATTAATCTTTGGAGCAATCAATCTGACTCCACGAATCTCTTTCGAGGAGCTCATAATTCTCCTGAACGAAGTCTCTATCGACCATTAGAGTAAATTCGAAAACACTCATAGCAACGGTTCAGTTCAACTTTTACAGTCGAATTATCCCATAAGATTGTTCAATACTGAAGTCATATTCCATTTGCAAAGATAAGCTCCTACGATCAGAGTTATCCGTACAAATTTTTCAAAATGCATCGTCGAATATGTTTCAATAGAGAATCGAACTGTGATTCCATGTGATTCCATGTGAAATATTTTTCTATTTTGCCGTTGGACCATGTCAAATTTATTTAGTTAGTTATCGATATTGTTTAAATTTATTTATTAAAATTTTTTATTATAGAACTCAACTAATACCAGTATTATCCTTATAATTTACAATTAAATTTCATGCAAATTAATAAGTACATTTATTTATATATTATTATTGAATGTTATACATGGAATTAAATTTATTTATTTTCTATAAATAATAATTTGTTTTATAAAAAAGATATTAAATTTTTTTTAAAAAAATAAATCAGGAGAAATATTTTCATATACAATAACGCTACTAAAATAAAAAAAAATAAACATTTCTAAATACTGTCCCATCTTTATCCGATCATAAACTTATTTAATAGTACCTATTAGAATAATTATTTATACAATATAAAGATAAAATAGGGGACTGTACAAATTTGTTTTGGCCATCATCGTCACAATTGGTATGAAGAATGAAGAACACAACCCTCACCTCACCCAATTGAAACCTAACGTTGGAATCTAATTAAATTCCCACCCATTCCTCCGCACGTGACAAGCAGTGTGGTATCCGTGAGGGGTATAGTGGTCCTTTCAGGTGCAATAAAGAATACTTAAATGGTCGATTCTTATTCTACCCCTTACGTCTCCCTCCCTCTCCCTCTCCTCCACCTCCACCTTCGCCTCCGCCTCCGCCTCCGCCTCATCCCTCTCTCTCCGACCACCGCCGGCGGCTGAACCGCCTCTGACTTATCTATTCCTCCCCCATGAACCACCGCCGACCGGATTCTGCTCTTCTCCGCTTCCCCGCAAGGTGTGCGTGCACTTCTCTGCTCCTTTCGGCTCGGCTTTCTATCGCCTTACCCTCCTATGCTGCTTCTTCTGTAGGATAAAGTCTGATGGTCGCCCAAAATCCAAATATACGGAAAATATTGTTTTTTTCTTCTTCCTCCTCCCTTTAAGGGGGAAGTTTCGGCGGCACAACTGGGTTTATCCGCTTTGCGAGTTGTTTTGGTTGGTGTTTTTCTTGGCGATTGCATTTGTTGCATCTTCAGTTGATGCTTGCTGTCCTTGTGGGGATGATTCGCTCTCTGATGTCAGCCCTCGGTCTGCTTCCTTCTGCTTCCCCTCCACTCCGATGGATTTTGACTTGCAGGAAAGGGATACCTGCAAAGAACCTTGCTTTGGAGCTCGGACATCTGAAATGAGCTTGAAATGGAAGCCGGGCAATGTCGCTGCTTTCAAGTTGGCCGATGGTGGCATTGTTTCTTGTCGTTTGGTTGATTCCGAGGCTGGCTTTGAATCTGGAGCTCATAGTAACGTGGGTGATGTTGGGTCGTGTGTGGCTTCACTTGTTCCTGATGTTTGGATGAGGGAGTCGAGTGAGATGGATGTGGAGCTAGATGAGGATGCCGATACTAATGATTTGAGCCTTATTAATGGTTCTTCATCTGGAATTGTGGAGATAACACCTCCTTTTTTGAATTGGGGGGAGAAGAATTTGTACACACCTTCAATTGCTACCTTGACTGTGAAAAATACTAACGCCAGTGGTGTTTTGCATGTTTATGAACCTTATAGCACTGACCCTCAGTACTATGCCTATCGTTTCCAAAAGCTGGCATTGACACCTGGAGAATCTGCTTCTATTGGATTTGTTTTCCTTCCAAGTAGGTTGGGCTTTTCATCAGTCCGTCTAATCTTGCAGACGAGCTTTGGAGGTTTCATAATTCAAGCCAGAGGAGTAGCGGTTGAGTCCCCCTACAAGATAGAGCCTTTAGTAGGGACAATGTCAACCAATGTTTCTCCCTGCAAAATGATGAGTAGGAACTTGTCTTTGTACAACCCTTTTGAGGAGGTTCTTCATTTGAAGGATGTGAATTCATGGGTTTTCTTACCAGGACATAAGGACCAAGCTGTTCATATTTTTTGTAAAATGGATCAGTTACCACATCAGCCATCAAATGAGTCTGATTATTTTTTAACTGAGGATGAATGGTTCAGAGTAGATAGTAGAAAACTGGGAGTAAGATGGTTAGATGTTAGGCCCCAAAATAAATGGCAAGTGTCTCCTCACATGACTCAGCCAATTTTAGAGATGAGATTTCTTCCGTTAAAAGCAGAAAAAATTACTGGAGCTGTCTGTCTAAACTTGCAGAGTTTGGCACAAGACAGATCGGATACACCTGTTCTTCCCCTTGAGCTAGATGTGCATCCCAAGACAAATTATAATAATGTATATAATTCAGTTTCTTTAGACATTGAGCCTCTTGAATCATACAAGAGGAGAGAGACAGTTCTTATTATCTCTTTAAGAAATGACGGATCAGACCTACTTAGTTTGACTAAAATTAGTGAGGTTGCAGAGAACCCAAAACTTTTCAAGGTCAGATACAAGGAAGGACTCTTGCTTTTTCCCAGGACTTCCACAAAAATAGCACTGGTCAAGTATTATGGCGACGTTATCTCTCAGAATGTTGTACGTGACCTACCTAGAGAGGGAATGAAATGTCAACTATTAATAGGGACAAATCATTCTGTCAGTCCAATTATCAAAATTCCGTGCCTCGACCTGGTATATGCCTATTCTAATATTGAGCATGGTTCAGGCATCCTTGCATCAGATGGCTTTTATATTAATGGGCTATCACAAGATGCAAATGAAAGCACATCTCTAAAAAGCCTTGCTGATTCATCATTTCCCATGAAGGTTACCTGCTTTATTTTTTGACTTTATCTTCATAATCTAGCTTTATATTATTTTCTTCTCCAACAGGAAATCAAGAGTATGTGCAGTTTATTCCCTGTTCTTGTGATTTTATTTTCATGTCCCATGGACGTTTTATATAGGTTTTTCGGAAATCCTATTTTCTATCTTGAAGCAACACTTTCTATTTCTCTTTCTTAATATACATCAACTTAATTATATTCATGAACAATGTTTCTGTCATCTTCCCCATCACTTGGACATTTAAAGTACAAGATACTGCCCTTACTGTATTGACGTTTAGACATTCAAAATTGTATTGTTGTTTCACAGGAAAAGTACTTTAAGAACATTAATGTTAAATTTGGTGTCACTTTTTTGTGATATAATTCATATCCAGCATTTTTCTTTGGGAAGGATGACATGTCTCAAGTGCTATTGAATTCTCGTACTCAAAATAACTTAAGCTTGAACTTTCATTTTTTTGTTCCTGATACTTATTGAATCCTTGTCATAGATTTTGTAATTTTATCAGCATGAATGTTGATTGTTTTGTTGCATGAAGTTGATATGTTTCTCTTGTTAATTTTATACTGATTACTCCTCTCTACCTCATTTAAACTCTGGGACTCAGTATTCTTGTCATAATACTTCCACCACATGCCTATTGTCCTTCTATATGGACCCATTTTCCACCTGTTCAATAGTGCAACATTTGTTTTTCAATATAAGATTCTCCCAATTACTTTGTTGTAATTTAATATAAATCATAACTGCAGTTCACTAGTGATGATGAGTTTAGAAAATGTTGTTTTTACATATTCAATGCAATCATGTTAGTGTTCTTGTGTCATGTGGACATTAGTGTGATTGTGTTAGAAAAAGTTCATTCAGTTTTAGAAACAAGAAAAAGTTCATTCAGTTTTAGAAACACACTCCATTTTTTTTTCTTACCCTGTTTTTGCCTTCAAACTTGGAAGTAAATTACTTGAATAAGATGCATATCTTACTCATCCAACATGGAATGAATCATCAAACCTGCACTCAGGAATGTAATGCTTTGATGTTATGTCGATACTAGCCATATTGTTCTCTTCCAATCAAGATTCATGGTCTGTAATTTATGAAACAAAGATGATCAGCTTGACTTTGTTATTATTATTGTTGTTGTTGTTGTTATTAATAGCTATTATTGTTGGGAGTACAATCAAAGTCCCATATTAAAAAGACATTGAAAAGATCATGAACTTATAACATGAAAAGATATCTCCATTGGTATGAGGTTTTTGGGTAACATTCAAAAATAAAATGATAAGAGCTTAGACTCGAAGTGGATAATATCATATCAATTCTAATAATTAGGGAACTGACAGGAAGATCTGGCGGGTCATACACTAGGCAGGAAGTTCAGTTGGGTTAGAAAGATCACACAACTTGCAGGAAGACCTGGCGGGTCATACACTAGGCAGGAAGTTCAGTTGGGTTAGAAAGATCACACAACTTGCAGGAAGACCTGGTGGATCAGATATTAGGTAGGAAGTCCAGTTGGATCTGTAAGATCGGACAACAGACAAGAAGACTTGGTGGGCTAGACATTAGACAGAAAGTTCAGTTGAGTGAGGAAGATCAGACAACTGACAGGAAGACCTGATGGGTTGAGGATCAGACGTCAAGTAGAGAAAATTCTTCGACGACGAATGAGCTCGGGGGGGATTGTTGTGAGTGCAATTAAAGTCCCACGTCAGGAAGACATAGAAAAGAGTATGGGCTTATAAGATGAAAAGATATCTCCATTAGTATGAGGTCTTTTGGGTAAAATTCAAAAATAAAACCATAAAGATTTAGATCCAAAGTGAACAATATCATACCATTGTGGAGATATATGAATTTCATCAGTCCTAACAACTGATATGTGTTGAAAGTGATCTGATTTTGAATATCAGTCGACTGGTCACACCCACCAGTCAACTGATAGGCATGGTCAATCGACTAGTGGCGACAAAAAAGTGTAGAGACCAACCTGATTGATGACTGTTTATAAAGGGGGTCTGGGCTCTCTTCTCCAATATAACACATACACTATTCCATTGCAATTTTCGTGCTCAAGACCCTCAAGCTCAGCAATCTCCAAGCAATTGTCAAGCAATAAGAGAGAGAGTGTGTAAAAAGATCATTGTAATCTTCTTCTTATTCTTTCTCTTGTAAGTTCCTTTTTGTTGAGAGTTGTAAGTTCTTTCTAAAAAGTACCATAAAAGGTTTCTGTACCTTTAGAGTTCATCCAAGGAGGAGGAAATCAATATAGGTGATAGAACGCTAGGTTTAGCCTTGGACGTAATCACCTAGGGAGGCGGTGAACCAAGTAAAATTAATTTGATTTTTTCTTTATTTTATTGTTGGTAGTACAATCAAAGTTTCACATCGGTAAGGCATGGAAAAGATCATGGGTTTATAAGATGAAAAGATATCTCCATTGGTATAAGATCTTTTGGGTAAAATTCTAAAATAAAACCATAAGGGCTTAGGCCCAAAGTGGAGAACATCATACCATTGTAGAGATATGTGAATTTCATTGGTCCTAACAATTAGTATCAGAGTTATGGTCCAAGTCAAGCCATGTGGGTGGAATAGTAACCTCGAACGAAGGAAGTGGAGGCTTCCATGTCTAAATCAAGAGGGTCAGACACCTTATAGAAAGTTCAGTTGGATTAGGAAGATCGAACAACTGACAGAAAGACTTGGTAGGCCAAGACATCAGGCAAGAAATCCAGTTTGATCAAGAAGATCAGACGACTAACAAGAAGACTTGGTGGATCAGACACCAAGCAAAAAGTGTAGTTGGGTCAGGAAGATCGGATAATTGGTAGGAAGACCTAGTGGGCCAGACACTATGCAGAAAGTTTAGTTGGGTTAGAAAGATCGGACAACTGACAATAATACCTGGTGGGTTAGACACCAAACAAGAAGTCCAATTGGATAAGTAAGATCGAACAACATATAGGAAAATTTGGTGGGCTAGACATTAAGCAGGAAGTTCAGTTAGGTCAGGAGGATCAGACAATTGGTAAAAAAATTTGATGGGTTGAGGATCAGACATCAAGCAGAGAAAATTTTTTGAGGACGTATGAGATTGAGGGGAGTCAATGTGATCCTTCGTTTGAGGGGAGAAATTGTTAGGGGTACAATCAAAGTTCCACATCGGAAAAACATAAAAAACATATGAACATATAAGATGAAAAGATATTTCCATTGATATAAAGTTTTTTGAATAACACTCAAAAATAAAAATATAAAGACTTAGACTCAAAGTGAATAATAACATACAATTGTAGAGATATGTGAATTTCATCGATCCTAACCATTATTATTTCAATGGACTATATTTCCAACAAGGTTAAAGTTTAATTAGTTGATTTGTATTCATCAAGAGAGATGTTGTACAATATATGATTAGATATTTTATGCTGTGTGCATGATCTTTAGCATTATCAGAGTTTCCAACTGAAATATTTGACTTCGCTCCAGATGAACTATAATATATAATTTTGGTACAAAATTTAAGCATTTATATATAATATTTCTATGTATATTATTGAAGGGGAGTCTCGGTACAATGATAAAATTATTATCATACAACTTGAAGTCATGGGTTCGAATCTCGTAAACAACCTCTTGCAATGTAAGGTATGACTGCGTATAATAAATCCCTCCTCGGAACCTCATATTGATAGGAGTTTTGTGCATCGAGCTGCATTTTATTTTTATGTATATTGCTATATGTTCTGTTGTTACTATTGTATTTTCTCATCCTTTGGGTGCATTGTGCTCTGTCATTTGCAGCTGTTCTCAGAAGAATTTGAAGCTGAAGAGAAGATACTCAGAAATTGGAAATCTCAAGGCACTGTAGCTAATGCTTCTGTCCTCGAAGGAAATGAGCTGTTCTTTCCAGTGGTTCCGGTTGGGTCCCACTTCTCGAGGTGGATCCCTGTACACAATCCCAGTTGTCATCCCGTTGTGATGCAAGTTTTGCTAAACTCATGGGTGTTTGTTAATGAATGCAAATCTTCTGATGAGCTCAGTGAACTTACATTCTTAAGTGGGTTTTCTGAGGTTGACTTTCCAAAAACAAGGATTGGATTCTCAATTCCAGATTCAGCAATTACAGAGGCCCTAGTACATCCTTCCGAAAGTGCCTTGTTTGGGCCTATTTTCTTCCATCCATCAAATAGGTGTATATGGAGAGCATCGGCTTTAATACGTAATAACCTTTCAGGTGTAGAATGGTTACCAATTCGAGCACTTGGTGGATCGCATCTGCTCGTTCTCCTCGAAGATTCTGAACCTGTATGGAAGCTTGAATTCAACTTCCATTTTCTAGTTAACCTGTCATCTGGACTTTCTTCATCCAACATAAAAAATAACTCCTTGTGCAGTCATCTTTTGTTCAAGGAGATATATGCGAAAAATATAGGTGAACTTCCTCTCGTGGTCAAGAAACTAAAAGTTTCAGGAGCTGACTGTCGCCTGGATGGATTTCTGATACATGAATGCCATGGCTTTACTCTAGAACCAGGTGAATCAAAGAGAATGCTGCTTTCGTATGAACCAGAATTTTCGACAGAGATAGTACACAGAGATCTTGAGCTCGCATTGCCTACTGGCATCTTTGTTATACCTATGAAAGCCACCCTTCCTGTCGATATGCTCGACCTTTGCAGGAAAAACTTTTTCTACAACGTGCGTCGGGGAGTTTGCCTATTGGTATTTGCTGCTGTGTCTGTGTTTATTCTACTGCTGATCCGCATCATTCCGCCATCCTTCTCTATGGAAACCGAAGAACATTACATCAAGGTGGAGAAGAAAATAAACCTCAGAAGCAAGACTAATAAAACTTTTGGTCTTTGTGATAGTGCAAAAGTCTCCAGGTCAGTTCCTGATTTCCATAGAAGGTATTAGACTGGTTCTTTTTGTTGTCCTGTTTGTTAGTTTCACGTCTATCAAATGCAATCGATAATGCAGATCAACTAAGGAAGATGAGAACCGTCGTGCTGAATTGTTCGATGAGTATCAAATCGATGAAAACCATGTGCGTGACAACACTAACAAAATGCAAGGCGAGCAAGCTTTTGACCTTCAGAAGGAAATTGCAGCCTCTGCACCAAAGCCAACTAAACCGATCGATATCTTCGACAAGTATAGTATGTTCGAAGCACCACAAAGTGATAGTCTCGCAATCAGAATTAAGGAAAAGGGAAGGAGAAGAAAAAGGAGAAGCAGTGGCTGTGCTGGATTCCAAGTGAAACAAGAAGTTTCAAGTAGTCAGAGTGGGAATTCTACACCATCATCGCCCTTGTCCTCGAATGCCTCTACTCCAAAGCAAGCATGGCCACTTTCTCCCGAGACCGGTGACACCCCATTTGCCAGTGGCTTATTGTCGGAACCGGAGCATCAGAGAATTCATGCTGCAGAAAGCACTGCAGTTGCAGGAATCCCGGAAGGCGAAAAACACCGCCAGAACACACAGCTAATACCGAGTCAAAGGCAGTATCCTACTCCAAAATCAACTGAAAAGCAACCTCCAGCTTCTCCATATGCTCGTGCCCCAGGACCCAACAACAGCAGCCAGAAAAAGGCCATGAAGGCGGCTAAAAATGATGGGGTTGGAGAACAATACACTTACGACATATGGGGAGATCATTTCTTTAACAATTTCTTGGTTAGGCGAAAGGAGATGAGCAGCAAGGTGCGTGATACTTCGGAAGGTGACAACCAAAGTTTCTTTGCAATAGATCCTCAGTCCCTCATGATGATGCCATCGGCATATTCTGTATCTCCTGGGAAACAATTGCCCTCTGACAATGTAACTCACGTTGATAAAATGAATTAGAAGAGCCTTTTTATACCCTCTGATTCTCCATGTTCAATCTTTAGCTGAATCTGTATAGTAAAATAAAATTTATACAAAGTTTTATCTCATGAAAAACTTTATTTGTTTTTTGTTAAGTCAAAGGGCATCGGTTCTGCTGCACAAGAGGAGAATGATGCGACGAGCACCGCCAATTTTTGCCATAAGAACAGCGGTGGAGGACCAATTCAACTACGAACGCTTATAAATGCATGAGCACGGCCCACGTTTAAGCTCGTCCAATTAAACTCATCGCCTTCGTATTTTCTTTGTTTCTTTCTCCGGCGATCTTTCCTCGTTAATTAATTAATTGGACCGTTAATCTGAACATCCCTCGACTAAGATGGCGGAATGCAACAGCAAGACCTTCTCCGGCGTCGCGCTCCTCCTCTGCTTGGTCCTGGCGGCGGCAGCGGCGACGGCAACGGCGACGACGGATATGCTGCTGTACGATTTGGTGGACAACTCGTGCTACTGCCACTGCATGATCGACCGTTGCATGACGACGGCCGGCGCCACCAAGGAGGAGTGCGCTCCCGCCTGCGACTCCGGATGCGTCAACGGCGGCCACCCTGGTCGGATCGACGCCCAGGATTTCTGTGGCTATTAATTAATGATCGGTTAACGCATTCTTCACTATTTCAAGGTCTTGATGTTATTTATTAATTTATCAATGAATGAACATGGATGAGCAATAACCTTCAATGAATTTTTCTTCTTCTTTGTGACGTTTGTTGAGTCAATCTCTCTATCTATCAATCTGCCATTTCATATATATGGTGCTGACGACGTTCAATTTTGTGCTCTGTGGCGTCGCCTTGCCCAACGTGCTCCGACAAATGAGTCACTCATTGCTCTTCGTGCTCCATCGTCGCCGCTCGTACCTCTGATCTAGCTTACCAAGCAAGGCTAACCGCCATCCAAAATTGCAAAAGTTAGAAATATGTTTAATTATCCTTTGTCATCCATTCTAGGACACTGACCGACAAGAGAGATAAATCGTAGAGAGATAAAGTCCCTTGACACGGTAACAAAACAGAGAGGGATCCATCTAAAACCAAGAAGATTTTAGATCCCTCATCCGGCATCGAACCCAATCCATTCTACAAACAACACCCTATCTTACCATCGCATCGTCCCCGTGGAAACAACCACCATCCAAAATCGATCTTAAGAAGTAGGATGAAATTTAAAAATTGAGCTCTATGCAATTGAAATATTGAATTCAAAGGATTTTTGGACCTTAAACGAGGTCCCCGATAGCTCTCCCTCAAGATCGACTTGTGACCAAATTAAGCCAACTTTGAGGAGGGCTATTGAGCTCTCACTAAAGACCTAAAATTTGATCTTTTATAAAAATGACTTAAATTTTATAGAATTGTAAATTTTATTATTAAAAAGATCATTTTTTATTATTTTATTTAGAATTCATTAAAAATTTTATCAACTGTGTCTTCTACCATCTAATCTAATGGTTAAAATAAACTCTTAAAGACACTTCCATTGTTCATATTACCTTAGGAGCTATCCTTTTATTATCGCCTATATTAGTCTCATTCTACATCAACAGGATACACCTGCGTGTCCCCATCCACCGTTAGCTGAGTTACACTTAGCCAAATCAAGCTAGTCCAAATTGGCAAGCCAATCCTAGCTACTTAACCACTCCAAGCCAAGCTATTTTTGGCTAAGTCCTCCAGTTTGATCGAATTCTTTTAACCAAACTCAATGGACTATATCGTGGAAGAAAACTTTGTCAACAATCTCTAATGAGAGGCGACAAATTTCTGTCCATCATTTGTCATTCTATAACATGTGCAAATCATCCCTAAATCATGTGTGATATACTAGTTCGGACGCCTCTACTCAAGGTACCCGAACTTGATAGATCCTAACTCGAAAACTTGAGACAATCTGACTTAGGAAGGTATGACATAATTGCTCATGAAACTTTGTAAGAGGTGTTCTAACTCGAGTACCCGTATATCTAGATTTGAGTGTTGGGACTATTAACGTCGCTAAAAGAGGATTAATAGAGATTTACTTTGTCGTCGATCGTCAATCATGTACTTGTTTATAATAAGTCTATATCAACATAAACAAATACAAAAATAACATAAACTATACGCATAAATACAAATTGATTTACATGATTCAAAATCTTTAATTGATTCCTACTCTACGATCTAACACATTAGCGATAACACCACTATATTTTTTCCTTTTGGGGTACCTTCCGGAGGCGAAGAAACCTTCTATACCATATTCTTCTTCAAGAAAAAAAGAAAAATACAAAGACATAATAGATACCGAGAATAATGCAAATAGAACACTTTACAATAATGGATCTTTGCTTTGAACATTTTTAATTTCTTTTGGATTACTTTTGGAGGCCTCAAAATGTAGCAACACTTTCCTCCAAAACCTTCAAGAATTAGCCCCTTCAAATATTCCCGTAGTCCTTTTTTTAAGCCATAGATCAAGATTAATTTTCATCTAACAATCAATTAGTATAACTCATCAATCGATTGTTCCATTGAATGCGACCATTTCACTTGTAGAACAACTCTTTACAGCTCATATTTGATGATATTAGCTGACTGATACCTAAACAGTATAATTCCTCGATCGACTACTAAATTTTTCATATGTTGCTATAATATTATCAGTTTAATGATTACGATCAGTCCAGTTAGAGCAATTGAGTTTAGAACTCTCTGTTCACTTCAACACTAACATCAAGCAAGTTCTTCCATCAACTTATGAATCAATCGATTATTATGCCTTATTAGTCAATCGCTAGCAACCAAAACCCCCATAAACCCCTTCAAATCCTTAAACTCTGAGTTTACGATTCATCAATTGATTATTATTTCATAGCAGTTGTTTGATACTATTATTCAGTCTTACTCATATTGAATTCTCACTTTGCCTAATATTTGATTAAGGTCAACCTACTATGACCTCTCTTTGTTGGGGATCCTTCTAAGGCTAGAGGGGGGTGAATAGCCTCTTTTCGTTTCTACACAAATGGTTAGCAGAAGCAAAACAAAAAAACTAAATGAAATTAAGAAGCAAACAAACAATCGCTAACAAGAGAGCTTTTACGTGGTTTGGAGATTAAGCTCCTACTCCACGGCGATCCTTAAGGTGGATCAATCCAATGAATCTCCACTAAGAAAGCTTCCTTTACAAATACTCTCCTCTTCTTACAATTGATGAAGATGAAGTTTAGAGAAGAGGAGAATTTAAAACACTTAGAAAGCTTAGAAAATCGTGGGGAGCTTGAGAGTAATGTTGCAAGATAAGCACTAGCTTTCTCAAGCACCCCATGCCCTCTTTTTATAGAGAGAGAGATGATTTTCCCATTGAGCTCGATCAATCGACTGATAGTCTCTATCAGTCGACTGATGCTGTAGCCGATGCAATCCAACGACTTCTAACAAGCCGGATCCGCAATCGTCACTGTTCAACGAGAGGCTGATCAATCGACTGATGATACCATTAGTCGACTGATTGGGTGACCAATCGAGTGCTCCAGGCGATCACTCGACTGAAAAACCTTCTAAGTCGATCACTCCACTTATAACAATCGACTATTGGGTATAACAGTCAACTGATGGGTGGATCGATCATTGTCACAAACCTAGCAATCGATTGTTAGCCTGATTCAGCCAACTTCAATTTAGGTGGTGAGCAATGATGGTATGAGACAATTAAATCGTGATACACTTCAAGTATGAATAAAATATACTTGAAGTCAACTCCCTAGACCTAGACTCAACCTTCTAGCTCTTCCTTCATCCTTACGCCTCTAGGATCCCTCCGAGTCCGCGACTCCTTCATCCTTGCGCTTGCTTCTAAGAATTTCCTTCGGTTTCATCGTGTCTTGGGTTTCTCTTGCCAAAGGATCGCTTGGACTTTACGTGCCAAGACTACATGCTTGGACTTATACTACCAAGACTTACCTTTGGACTTCCTTTGCCAAGGTCCGCTTGGATTTTACGCCGTCAAGACTACATGCTTGGACTTACGCCGCCAAGACCTTTTCTTAGACTTCTCTTGCTAAGATTACACTTGGATTTTTTCTTTACCAAGTCTTCATACTTGGATTTTCCTGTCACTTAAATATGTTCACAATTAGATCACAAATATTGTCTAACTTAGATGATTATCCAAACATTAAAACATATAAATGCTTGGGGCATTATTGCACAAACAATCTCTCCCTTTTTGATATTTGACAATCATTTAAGTTAGGTCTTTACATATAATGAAAGCATCATATTTTTAATATGAATTATAACTTAAAATTTCCTTTTCCCCCTTTGACATACATCAAAAAGAGAAGGATTCATACAATGATAAGCACATGAAAGAATTAAATTTTATATGTCTTAAACTAAGGTACAAGATAGATATGAGGCTCCCCCTTAATCCAAGACACGGTTCATGATGTGTGAATGACATGTGGAGCAAAGCATAAATAATAGATATAAAGTTGTGTCCTAACTTTACACCAACAATATAAATTTAGGGATGAAAAGATTTCACTACGAAGCCCCCCTAAAATAATGCATTAATTAGTTCTATACCCTTTTAATTACATGAATTATCATACCATAGGGTTAGGATACCTAAGAGTACACTTAAGACCAAGGAATAAGGTTGATTTATAGAAAAATCAGAGTGGCAATCGACTGGTATCTGAATCAGTCGACTGCCACATCTGAAACGGCAATTTCAGCCTTTTCAGCCCAACTTTGAAAATGCGTTGAAAATTTCAGAAACATTGAAAAATCACGAAATTTTGTGTACATATTTATGAAATCATTGTCTATCAAGGAAAAATAATTTAAAAAATATATGTTTTCCAGATTTTGAAATTGATACAAATTTGAAAACTAGCAAAATCTTTAAGATTTTTGCAAACTTTGTATCACCTTTGCCTAGCAATTGAAAACTATTTTCCAAAGTATGATAAACATAATTTAAAATATATTTTATTTGACATTTTCAATCATATTCTTAGAGCTATATGCACATTAATTGTACATAAGTCTTCCCAATGATTGGTCCAATAAGGATTAATATCTCTAGATGACATTTTGGTTCATAGTAATGCATCATAACAAGCATAATGAACCAAATGCATCTTCCTAACATCTCACATATTGTCTAAGTGTTTCAATACAAAAATCATAGGTTCTTAGGTCTTTTGTGAGATGCTTAGAGGTATAAGTCCTAGGGTTTCTATAGGATCATGCAAACCTAGACCTCTATTCTACTAAGGACATTTCAAGTTCTTTTCTAAGTGATGAATAGTCCGCTTCGGGGAGAGTCTTGGTAAAGATGTCGGCTGGGTTGGACTTGGATTCTATGCAATTGAGTTCAATGTCCCTCTTAGCCACATGATCTCCAATGAAGTGATGCTTCACTTCAATGTGCTTAGTCCTAGAGTGATGTATCAGATTTTTGGTCAGAATTATGGTACTCACATTATCACAATAAACCTTGACATTAGAGTAGTGTATCTCATAATCTTCTAATGTATGTCTCATCCAAAGTAATTGAGTCACACAACCACCCATGGCTACATATTCGACATCGGTGGTGGACAAAGCAATACAAGGTTACTTTCTACTACTCCAACTCACTAGGGAGGATCCAAGAAATTGGCATCCACCACTAATACTCTTCTGATCCAACTTGTAACCCGCATAGTCGGAGTCGATGTACTTAACCAAATCAAAAGACTTAGTCCTCGGATACCAAAGTCCTATATTTAGTGTGCCTTTGATATATCTTAGAATTCTCTTAACGGCCACTAAATGGGACTCTTTGGCACAAGATTGGTATCTTGCACACATACCTACCACAAATAAAATGTCGAGTCTACTAGCGGTTAAGTATAAAAGACTATCAATCATACTCCTATAAAGCTTAAGGTCAATTGATTTTCTTTCATGATCATTATTTATTTTTGTATTGGTTGCCATAGGAGTTGAAACTACCTTAGCATTTTCTAAACCAAATTTCTTGACCATTTCTTTTGCATATTTGGTTTGGTATACATAAGTTCCTTCATTAGTTTGTTTAACTTGTAATCCTAAGAAAAATTTTAATTCTCCAACTAGACTCATTTCAAATTTATTCTTCATATTTTTAATGAAATCTTGAAGGAGTTCATCATTGGTTGACCCAAAAATTATATCATCTACATATACTTGGGCTATAAATATATCCTTTAATTTTGATTTAATAAAGAGAGTTTGATCTACTTGACCTCTTCTCAACCCCTTAGACACTAAGAAAGATGACAATCTTTCATACCAAGCCTGGGGAGCTTGTTTTAACCTGTATAAAGCTTTTCTAAGCTTATATATATGGTTTGGATAATCTATATTTTCAAACCCAGGAGGTTGTTCTACATATACCTCTTCCTTAATAAACTCATTTAGGAATGTCGATTTTACATCCATTTGATGGAGTTTAAAACCCATATAAGAGACATATCCTAATAGGATTCTTATGGACTCTAATCTAGCAACCGGAGAATATGTTTCATCATAATCAAGTCCTTCAACTTGATTGAAGCCCCTTGCAACTAACCTTGCCTTATTCCTAGTTATATTACCTTGATCATCTAGTTTGTTCTTAAAGACCCATCTTGTAGTAATGATGGTACTATCATTGAGTTTAGGAACTAACTCTCATACTTGACTCCTTTCAAATCGAGTCAATTCATCTTACATTGCTAAGATCCAATCCGGATCAAGTAATGCATCATTGATTGATCTGGGCTAAATTTAGAAGATGAGAGATATGTGACTAGAGGAAGCTCTATGAAATGATCTAGTTCTAACACCTTGATATAATTTCCCTACAACTTGATCCAGAGGGTGATTTTGATAAACTCTTATTCTTCTAGGAGGTGTATTAAATTGATTTTGATCATGATTATCCTCAATTCTCCTTTCATCATCCGAATCTCCTCTTGCTCCCCCTTGATTATTACTCTCTAATCCTCCCCCTTGATTATTACCCCCTAAGGTCATGTTTTGAAATTTTTGGTAATTTTTTTATTTTTGTCATTGATATCATTATCAATAGGGGATTTTCTAGGGTAAATAGTAGAGGTTTCATCAAATTGAACATTTGATGACTCCTCAACTATTTGGGTCCTTTTGTTATATACTCTATAGTCCCTACTAGTGGATGAGTATCCAACTAGGATTCCCTCATCCGCTTTGGACTCAAATTTTTCCAAATTGTCTTTGGTGTTTAAGATACAGGTTTTACATCCAAAGACCCTAAAGTAATGAATTGTTGGAATTGTATCATTCCATAATTCAAAAGGAGTTTTACCTAAAAATCTATGGATTTGAACTCTATTTTGGATATAGCAAGCGATATTAACCGCTTCCGCCCACAAGTAGCTAGGCAATGAATATGTATTAAGTATAGTCCTGGCGGCTTCTTGTAGGGTACGATTTTTTTCTTTCCACCACCCCATTTTGTTGAGGTGTTCTAGGATAAGAAAATTCGTGTTTATACCCTTGTTCTAAGTAAAATTTGGAGAAATTAGAATTCTCAAATTCTCCACCGTGATCACTACGGATCCCATTGATTTTGAGATTTCTCTCATTCTCTACTCTTTTGCTAAAGTCTATGATTATTTCTAGGGTATTGTCCTTATGTTTCATGAAATACACCCAAGTATATCTAGAAAAATCATCTACTATAACTAGGCAATATTTGCTACCATTTAATGAAAGAGTACTATGATAATCAAATAAATCTAAATGAATAAGCTCTAATAGTAAGGAAGTAATTAAATTTTTACCCTTGTGTGATGACATTGATTGTTTCCCTTCTTGGCATGCATCACACATCTTATCCTTCAAGTACTTCACTTTTGGCAATCCCTTCACTAGCTTTAATTTAGATACTTTAGCTATGTTCTTCATGTTGATAGGCCCTAATCTCCTATGTCATAGCCAACTCTCTTCTTTTTTTGTCATAAGACACTTAGGGGAAATGTTAGCGGCATATGATAAATCAACATAATAAATATTTGATTTCCTATATTCAACTAACATGCAATCATTTAATTTTTTATGTCTTATAAGGCATTTAGAAGAGTCAAATTGCACATCAAAATTTGCATCACATAATTGACTTACACTAAGCAAGTTAAACTTCATGTTTTTAACCAATAGTACTTTATGAATGACAAGATTTGGGGATACCTCAATTGTGTCTTTTTCTAGAATTTTAAGTTTTCCACTATTTTCAAAAGACACTTTCCCCTTGCTAATGTGGTTGATCGTTGAAAATTTACTCTCATCATCGGTCATGTGTTTTGAGCAACCACTATCAACAATCCACAAGCTTGGTCCTCCTACCTATACAACATGAAAAATACAAGTCTTAGGCACCCAAATTTTAGGTCCGGTAGCAATAACTAAAAATTTTGCAGGGACCCAAGCCTTTCTAATCTTGCTCATAATGGTTGATTTTATATTGACAAGGGAGGTAAAGGCTACTTCCTTCTCCTTAGGTTTATATCTTATTCCGGCCTTGTTGTAAATAGTCATTTGATCCTTAATTATCATATCTAGGTATTTTGAGCCATTTGTAAATTTCTCTAAGCATGCTCTTAATTTACCTATTTCCTTTTTAAGCTCATCATTTTCTTCCTTAAGTGAACATGCATCATTACAAGAAGGTTCTACATCTCTAATTTTACTAATTTCTATTTTTAAGTCCTTAATCTCATATTTTGATCTATTTAAAGCATTTTGAAGACATGCAATAGTTTTATAAAGTAATTCTATCCTAGGAGGAGTCTTTTACCTCATTGTCACTAGAGGATGATTCATCACTTGAGGAGGAGGATGACTCTTCACTTGAGCTTCCGACTTCATCCTCCATGGCCATGAGTGCAAAGTTACGGGTGACGTGGAAAAACTCATCATCATCCAATGTATCTTCCAAGCTTTGTATATCCCACGTTTGGGCTATCATGACCTTCTTCTTCTTCTTCTCCTTCTTTTCCTTCTTCTTCTTTTCTTTCTCCTTCTTCTTTAGGTTCGAGCAATTCGGCTTGATGTGCTCTTTCTTGTTGCAACCATAACAAATTACATTAGGAGTAAAAATTGAACTAGTTGAGGTTTTACCTTTGGAGGATTGGAACATCCTCCTCACATCCTTCTTAGTGAGTTTTCTTGACCTCCCACCAAACTTTTTTACATAGTGAGCTACCTCACTAGCCGATAGCTCCTCATCACTACTTGAAGATTCTTCCTCCAACTCGGATGATGAGGAAGCTTCATTCTTTTCCTTTTTCTTCTTTTCTTTCTTGCCTACAACAAAAGCTATACCCTTTTCTTTTGAAGAGGTGTTAGCTTGCTCATGCAATTCGAATTCACAAAAATGTTCATCTAATTTAACTAATAAAAGATCCCTAGATACCTTATAAGCATCTACCATTGATGCCCATAATATTGTTCTAGGGAAAGCTTGAAGAATATACCTCACAAGATCTCAGGTTTTGATCTTTTCACCTATCACATGTAGTCCATTGACTACCTCCTTGAAGCGACTGTGCATTTGACTCACAGTCTCGTTGGTCTTCATGGCGAAGCTTTGGAGTTGGCCTATCAAGAGGTCCCTCTTGGCTCTCCTCGTCTCCTTTGATCCTTCATTCAATTCGATGAGCTTCTCCCAAAGGTCTTTAGCGGAGTTGAAGGGACCAACTTTGGATAATTGCTCTTTTGATAAACCACATTGAAGTGTGATTGTTGCTTTGGCGTTAGCTTGAGCTTTCTTGGCCATGCCCCTTGTCCAATCCTTGGTTGGTATTGGCACTCCAAACTCGTTGACTGGCTTCTCGAACTCATCTACAACACTAAACCAATTGTCAATATCATTCATAAGGTAGTATTCCATCCTACCTTTCCAATATCCAAAGTCATTGCCGTCGAAGAATGGAGGCCTCATTGTGCTATATCCCTCTTGAAATGTCATCGTGCTCCGGTTGATTGTTAGATCTTCCGACGCAATCCGGGCTGTGATACCACTTGTTGGGGATCCTTCTAAGGCTAGAGGGGGAGGGGTGAATAGCCTCTTTTCGTTTCTACACAAATGATTAGTGGAAGCAAAACAAGAAACTAAATGAAATGAAGAAGTAAACAAACAATCGCTAACAAGAGAGCTTTTACATGGTTCGGAGATTAAGCTCCTACTCCACAGCGATCCTTAAGGTGGATCAATCCAATGAATCTCCACTAAGAAAGCTTCCATTACAAACACTCTCCTTTTCTTACAATTGATGAAGATGAAGTTTAGAGAAGAGGAGGATTTAAAACACTTAGAAAACTTAGAAAATCGTGAGGAGCTTGAGAGTAATGTTGGAAGATAAGCACTAGCCTCCTCAGCACCCCATGCCCTCTTTTTATAGAGAGAGGGCTGATTTTCCTGTTGAGCTCAATAAGTGGATTGATGGTCTCCATTAGTCGACTGATGCTATAGCCGATGCGATCAAACGACTTCTGACAATTCGGATCCGCAATCATCACTGTTCAACGGGAGGATGATCAGTCGACTGATGACACCATCAGTCGACTGATTGGGTGACTAGTCGAGTGCTTCAGGCAATCACTCAACTGAAAAACCTTCTGTGTCATCGTCCACTTATAGAAGTTAACTGTTGGGTATAGCAGTCGACTGATGGGTGGATCAGTCGACTGCCAAACCCTAGCAGACTATTGGTCACAGAATTCAGCCGACTTCAGCCGAATGACTGAGTAGTCGACTGGTATGAGACACCAGTCGACTGATACACTTCAAGTATGAATAAAACATACTTGAAGTTAACTCCCTAGACCTAGACTCAACCTTCTAACTCTTCCTTTATCCTTGCGCCTCTAGGATCCCTCCGAGTCCGCGACTCCTTCATCCTTGCACTTGCTTCTAAGAGATTCCTTCGGTTTCATCATGTATTGAGTTTCTCTTGCCAAAGGACCGCTTGGACTTTATGCCGCCAAAACTACATGCTTGAACTTACGCTGCCAAAATTTGCCTTTGGACTTCCTTTGCCAAGGTCCGCTTGGACTTTACGCCGCCAAGACTACATGCTTGGACTTACGCCGCCAAGACCTTTCCTTGGACTTCTCTTGCCAAGATTACACTTGGACTTTTCCTTTACTAAGTCTTCATACTTGGATTTTCCTGTCACTTAAACATGTTCACAATTAGATCACAAATATTGTCTAACTTCGATGATTATCCAAACATCAAAACATATAAATGCTTGGGGCATTGTTGCACCAACACTCTTAACTAGCATCCAATTATTTTTGACCTGTCGAAACTTCATCCACTTAGTATCTAATTATTCTTGACCTACTAGGACTTCTCATTTCATGTCTAACATCCGATCCTTTCTAATCAATCAGGATTTCATCAATTTGTGCTAAGCATCAAGTCAATCTTGACATGTTAAAACTTTACCATTATCAAACATTCGATTCTTATTGATCTATTCGGATTTCCCATCTCACACATAATATTCAATCTTTCCTGACCTATTATGGATTATATTCATGCATCTAACATCGACAATTTCCATTCACAAATCTAACATTCGGTTCTCCATGACCTATTAAGATTTTCATCACTTGCCAAGTGTTCGATTCTCTATGATCAACTTGGACTTCACCCATCTCGTGTCTACATGCCAAGTATCTGATCTTTCATTACCCACTTGGACTCCATTCTCATATCATGCCTGTTGGGTTTTCCCGGCACCGACGTGGGTGTGTGTTCGAACACGTTTCATAAACATGCACATAGCGGAAGCAAAAACGAGTAATAAACTAATTTATTACAATACACACACCACACGCATGTAGGATACAACAAGTGTAGACATAATTACTATTTTAAATTTTGCAATAAAGAAATTAATCTAGGTATATCTGACGAATCACGTGAAACGGGAATGACATCAACCAAGCGACCCTCGTGAGTTTCACCTCTATCCATATCCACGCCGAGTATCGTCAGGATAGCTTCACAAAGTCATGAGCCCCGACTTCATGAGAGGTACTAGCCTTACGTTGAAGTCGTTGTGATCCAAGAGACGATCGCAATCCGAATCAAATTTGAATCCAAAAACCGAGTTCCACGAACTCACTTCTCGGAAGCGATTTTCGTCAACCAATTGACGAAACCTTGGTCCTCCACCAAAGGGGATTACCAGAGATCCAATCCCTAGCAAGTAGGTCATTGTCAGAGCGCAAAACGTCGACCAAATAACCTCTCCACGAAGAGGACAGCAAGTTTGTAGGGGATCGTTGGAACGCTAGAGGGGGGTGAATAGCGTCGTGCTATGCTTCGATGGAATTCGTTCGTGATCGCGTCTACAAATTTCGTTAGCACAGCGGAAACAAAGATAATAAAGCAATAACAAAAAAAAACACAATCACAAACATAATTATTTAACGTGGTTCAGAACCGAATGGTTCCTACTCCACGGATTGGGTTCGTACGAATCCTAGCGATGCCACAAACACACTACTATGCAATAACTCCTTCTCGGAATAATCCGGAGGTGGAGAAACCTCGTACAAAGATTACACTAAGTAAGACAAGCAAATACAATAAGAATACAACAATCTATGCAAAGAAAAACTTTACAAATGCTCATTGGATTGCTTGCTTTTGGTTGCCTTGGACTAGTCTTGAAGACTGGAAAAGCACCAACTATTCCCCTTCAAATCGCCCAAGAAAATGCTTGCTTCCAAACCTCCACGAACAGCTGCTTTTAACCTGCATCGGGCTGGATTTCCGTCGATCAGTCGACTGTCATAAGTCACCAGTCGACTGATGCCACTGTTGCTGTGAGACAACGACTCAATCCACGCTGAAAAAGTTCCAACGAGACTCTCACCAGTCGACTGCCAACATTGGCAGTCGACTGCCAGCCCCGTAGTCGACTGCCCAGTCGGCTACGGAGCATTCTGTGCTCGCGACTAAACCAGCAGTCGACTGCTGTCGACATCAGTCGACTGCTCCAATGAGCAGTCGACTGCCAGAGCAATTTCAGCTCTAAAATGGCAGTCGAACTCTAGTCGACTCACGGCAGTCGAACCGGCCATAATGTCAGTCGACTGCCAACCTCAAACATGAGGTTTTAACCTAAGTATGGTGCCCCCATACTTGCTAGACCACCCTTAGCCTAGACCTAAGCCTTTTAGTCACCTCCATCAGTCTCACGCCTCTTGGATCCCTCCAAGTCATCCATGACTTGTTCATCCATTGCGCTAGCCTTCAGGTGCTTCCATCGGCTATGTCATGCTAACGGTGTCTACACCGCCAAGGCACATTGGACTTACGCCGCCAAGACTCCGCTTGGACTTTACGCCGTTAACCATTGGACTTATGCTGCCAAGACTCCCGCTTGGACTTTACGCCGCCAATATCAACCGCTTGGACTTCTCAAATGCCAAGACTCAAGCTTGGACTTTCCCTTGCCAACCCATGTTGGACTTTCCATGCCAAGACTCATGCTTGGACTTTTCCTTGCCAAGACCCATGCTTGGACTTTCCTTGCCAACCCATGTTGGACTTTCCATTTGCCAAGACCCATGCTTGGACTTTCCTATGACAATCACATTGTCATATGTTTTTGTCGAACATCAAAACATATCTCGAGTCATGCTCGAGTCATAGTCAATCGTGACCTGGGCCGATTGCACCAACAATCTCCCCATTTTTGATGTTTGACAAAAAACCAAACAAACCATTGAGTTAGAACACTAACTCAAATTCCCTTACCAATTTCCCAAATTGGTAATTTTACCTTTCTCAATAAATTCTCTCCCTAAACATTCTCCCCCTTTTTGGCTAACATTAAAAAAGTTCTCTCCAAGGAGGTCAATGTCTCATGTCCCAATGAGATCTTACAATCTCCCCCTTGGTCCAAAAATACCTAGGATGCCTACCATTTTCTTAGTGATAAGTCTCATATCACTCAAGAGAGGCAATCCTATACACTCTCCCAATTTCCAAATTGGTTATCAAAAACCCATCAATTTTCCCAATTGATGACACTCTCCCCATAACTTCTCCCCTTCAAGAAGAGAAAAACATATCCATCATCCCATGATGGATACCTCCCCTTAAAGGCTTGCTCTCCCTTGACCATTGCACCAACAATGTCCTTGGGAAGTCCCTAAGCCAATAAGAACTCTAAACCATTAAAAATAAGGTTCAAAGTTCAAACATAAACTTTCCACACCTTAAATTTGATACATTCTCCTAACACCTCTCCTAATCCATATCCGATGGATTTTCACCCTTTATAATGCTTCCTAAAGCATATCCTAGGGTTAGAAGTGGTTAGGGACCTTAACCGTAGCTGAACATGAGTTAAACAACCTTGTTTTTCCCGAAATCAGCTTAGCAGTCGACTACTTACAGTTATTAGTTGAACTTCTTATCATCAATCGACTGCCATCAAGTGGCAGTCGACTAATAACTGAAATTCTCGAATTTCAACTATCAGAATCGAATTTTGACAAATCATAAGTAATTCTATGTATTTTGAAAATTCATACGTACATTACTTATAAGCAATACAATGGGTGAAAAATATTTGAAAAATATTTTACCCATAAAATAGTGAAATTGATACAAAATTCAAAAGTGAAGAAAAACTTCTAAGTTTTGGCTCACTTTGTATCAACTTCATCAATGATGATTGCTATCAAAAGATAGACTTCACCAAGGTTTTCTAAATTGATTTTGAAATATTTTTAAAACCTTATTTTGGATCATATTCCTTGGGCTCTATGTACATGACTTATACACCAGCTTTCCCAATAATCCACCTTTGAATTAAGATGAGTTTTAGTTCATCTAGATGCAAAAACTATGCATCTTGAACTTAACTCATATCCTAGCATCTCACATGTATCTAGGGTATATAAATACACATACATGTCAATGTAATGTGAGATGTGAGTTTTGTTCTCCCTAATCTAGGGTTTCATGCACTTTTCTAAGACAACTCTACTTGATTCCCTTATAAATGGGACTCCAAGTCATGTCAAAGTCCTTAAATCAATTTAAATGCATGAAATGATCATGGCATAATGATAGCAATAATTAAGCATGGTCAATGATCATGATGTCATGACATATGATATAAATCTAATCATACATGACATTAACCTTAAACCTAAGCATAATCATGACATATAAATGATAGAAATAAGCATGATGTCATGACATGACATATGACAAGTCAAAGCATGACAAATAAGATATAAATGTATATAATACCCAAATTTCAATATTAGTTACCATTTGATATAATTAGGTTTATTTTGTCATATTACTATTATTCTCCCATGTGTGCCAAAAACCCAAAATGACACACAAACCTCTAAACCTAAATTGTGTCAATTTAAATTATTTTTCACACTTATTAAATGATATTGGCACATCCTAAAATCTTTTAGGATTTAACATCAAATCTATTTCCAAAGTATCCATAACCTTGAAAATAATCTAAAATGTCACCTTTACCATGGTTGAGTTAACTACCCATCCAATCAAGGTTAGCACACCCTAAACTCATCTAGTGTGAATCAATCACACTCCTAGAAACCCAAAATCTATTTGAGCTCATTGGGTTAATTAGGTATTCCTTAGGGATGACTTCCCTAGATACCTTCCTAATGACCCTCCTAGGCTTATTAGCCTTGGCCATTGTAGTCTTACCTAGGTTGACTCTAGGGGTAACTCCCCTTGCAACCTTCTTAGTGGCCACCCTAGGTTTCCTTGAAACCCTAGCCACTAGGCACAAACCTTGGTTACTCTTAGGGATAACTTCCCTAGTAACCTTGGTCTTCCTAGACCTAGTTTATGTTCCATAATCAAATGAAACACTATGATAAGCCACCTTAGGCTTAGGTTTGTGACCCAAACTTTGCTTGCCCTTGGTTGACTTTTGACTCTTAGGTCCTAGGGGTTGACTTTGACTTTTGGACCTAGACTTTTGATCATTTGACCATTTAAATTGATTTTGCATAATTTTAAGGGTCTTCTCAAGTTTTTCAAGCCTTGATCTCAAGGCTTGGTTATCTAATTCTAATTGCCTAATTTTAGAATTTTGATTTGGTCTTTGGGCATTATCTTTTCTAGGCATATGCCTAGTCCATTTGGGATTAAGACCTAAGTGCTCTCCTATTTTTCTAATAGACTCCCTAGGTAAAACTTTTCTAGGGACATTAGTCCCAAATTTCTCCTTCTTCCCAAAATGGATACTTTTAGCACTTAAACACAAATATTTATCTCTAGCATGCTTTTCATGATGAATTGCAAGAGAATTAAAATTCCTAGCATGTTTTTGTCTATTATCTAAGGAAGGTGCATTAATAAATTTTACCTTAGGGTTTGCCTTAGAGGCTCCCCCTACATGTGTCACTCCTTCTTGTCCCTTCTTCTTCCCCCTTGGGCATTGACTCCGGTAATGCCCTTTTGAGTTGCACTTGAAGCATATGACATGCTCCTTGCTCCTTTGACTTTGGGGACCGACATCCTTGACTTTTGGTGCCGGAGGAGACTTCTTGATCCTTTTAGGACACTTACTCTTGTAGTGTCATTGCTCCCTACACTCAAAACATATTATATGCATTTTATTATTAACACATATGTTTGAGTTACCTAGGTCCATGGTGAGGGTTTCTAGAACTTGCTCTTCCTCTCTACTGGATGTTAAAGACTCTTCTTGTTGCTCCGGTGTTGAGGATGCTCTAATCTCCTCCCCCTCAATCCTAGAGGTGGAGGTCTCCTCCGATTCTACTTCCTCTTCCTCCTTGGATGTTGACGGTCTCTCAACCTCCAAATCCTCACTTCCTTGTGAGGATAATGTGTTTGCCTCTTCGGTCTCTTTCTCTTGGACCGGTGATGGACTTTCGCGGAGCTTGGCCACTTGGCTCCATAGCTCTTTGGCATCTACATAATTACCTAACATGCACAAGATATTGTTAGGTATTAAATCAATTAAAAACTTCAATACCTTATCATTTTTCTTGAAGGCTTGGACTTGCTCTCCGGTCCATCTCTTTTTCTTAAGGAACCCTCCCTTTGGTCCTATTGGATAGCTATATCCCTCCATTAAAATGGACCATTCCTCAAAATCTCTCATCATAATAAAATCTTCAATTCTTCTCTTCCAAGAATTGAAGTCTTCTCGTCTGTATAGGGTGTAGGGCACCGGTGTGTTGATGCCCCATCCTAATCGTTCTTGGACTTCCATCTTCACCCTCTAGCGTGCTCCCTTAGTTGTTAAACCTTGAAGAGCGGCCTCGCTCTGATACCACTTATAGGAGATCGTTGGAATGCTAGAGGGGGGTGAATAGCGTCGTGCTATGCTTCAATGGAATTCGTTCGTGATCGCGTCTACAAATTTCGTTAGCGCAGCGGAAACAAAGATAATAAAGCAATAACAAAAAAAACACAATCACAAATACAATTATTTAATGTGGTTCGGGACCGAATGGTTCCTACTCCACGGATTGAGTTTGTACGAACCCTAGCGATGACACAAACACACCACTATGCAATAACTCCTTCTCAGAATAATCCAGAGGTGGAGAAACCTCGTATAAAGATTACACTAAGTAATACAAAGTAAGACAAGCAAATACAACAAGAATACAACAATCTATGCAAAGAAAAACTTTACAAATGCTCTTTGGATTACTTGCTTTTGGTTACCTTAGACTAGCCTTGAAGGACTGGAAAAGCACCAACTATTCCCCTTCAAATCGCCCAAGAAAACGCTTGCTTCCAAATCTCCACGAACAACTTCTTTTAACCTGCATCGGGCTGGATTTTCATCGATCAGTCGACTGCCATAAGTCACCAGTCAACTGATGCCACTGTTGCTGTGAGACAACGGCTCAATCCACGATGGAAAAGTTCTAACGGGACTCTCACCAGTCGACTGCCAACATTGGCAGTCGATCGACCCTCGTAGTCGATCGCCTGAGGCTACGAGCATTCTCGCGACTAAACGCGATTAAACCGATGATCGTTATCTCTTGGCAATGATCATTCAACATCAGTCGATTGCTCCAATGAGCAGTCGACTACCCGAGCAATTTCAGCTCTAAAATTGCAGTCGAACTCTAGTCGACTCATGACAGTCGAATCGGCCATAATGTCAGTCGACTGTCAACCTCAAACATGAGGTTTTAACCCAAGTATGGTGCCCCCATACTTGCTATACCACCCTTAGCGTAAACCTAAGCCTTCTAGCCACCTCCATCAACCTCACGCCTCTCGGATCCCTCCAAGTCATCCATGACTTGTTCATCCATTGCGCTAGTCTTCAGGTGCTTCCATCAGCTATGTCATGCTAATGGTGTTTACACCGCCAAGACACATTGGACTTACGCCGCCAAGACTCCGCTTGGACTTTACACTGCCAACCATTGGACTTATGCTGCCAAGACTCCCGCTTGAACTTTACGCCGCCAATATGAACCCCTTAGACTTCTCAAATGCCAAGACTCAAGCTTGGACTTTCCCTTGCCAACCCATGTTGGACTTTCCATGCCAAGACTCATGCTTGGACTTTTCCTTGCTAAGACCCATGCTTGGACTTTCCATTTGCCAAGACCCATGCTTGGACTTTCCTATGACAATCACATTGTCATATGTTTTTGTCGAATATCAAAACATATCTCCAGTCAAGCTCGAGTCATGGTCAATCGTGACCTGGGCCGATTGCACCAACAAAGTTGTCCAAAACTGGACAGCTATTTTTAGTGGAGGAGGTGATCGGCCAAACAAGTGGTCGGTTGCTCCTTGGTCACCGGCGGCCAAGGGAGATTGGCTGGCGATTGAGGATGGCTGAAGGGCTACTAGCGGCTGGTGGTTGGCCGATGGCTAGGAGAAGGGGCGGCCACAACAAGTTGGGCGGCACCAATGGGTTGGGCGGCAAGACCAAGGGAGGAGAAGAGGAAAAAAATGGCTAGGGTTTCTAAAACCTAAGTCGTCCATATTTCACAAAACCCTTAAGTTGTATTTTTATAGAGAACACATTCTCCTAACGGTTAGTGGTTAACTAGCATCCATTAACCCACTTCATTAACTTAAGTTAAAATAAACCAAACCGCATTGGTCTATTTTAAGTTAAAATGAACCAAACCAATTTCGGTTCATTCGTTTAAAACAAACCAAACCACTTTGGTTTATTTTTCACTATTGGATTAGAACCAAATCAATTTCGTTTATCCATCATGTCTTCATAAGACTCGACCCATCCAAGCTTCTGATGTGATTGAAACAATTTCATACTCGCTCTTTATTTGGTTCAACCAAACCAAGTCTCTCTCGATCTGATCAGAATCCTATTCTCAAGTTCATTTTAAATCCTTCGGATTACGCTCGTTGTGCGTGTGACCAAATAGGTTTCCGATTTATGTTGGTCGTTTATAATTAATCATTAATTATAGAACGATCATGAGTGACACCTAGTAGTACATCATGATCCCCAATTAACAGGAAAATCAACGGTTTATTCCAGAACCTTTTCTGAAACCCTTCAGCAGCTACAATAAATTGTGCCTCATTTCTTTCACTCATCTTATACCTACTTGGTTCAGGACATGGTCTATTGTGTCAGTCCCCACTAGGCTAACTACGTCACACCTATCTCAAGTATTACTTCCTCGTCCTTCGGATTCTAGTTACTGCACATGTATCCAAGAGTATCATACTCTAAACATGTAATATTTTGGTTAAAGACTTTAGTAACAATCCGACAAGAGACCATAGATTATATATCTCCTCGTAAGGAGCGGTGAATCCTCTGTAGGTTATTTAAATATCTTCGACCACTTCAACTTATACCCAATCATCCTGGGTCCACATCTCCTCAAAGATGTTTTCTTAAGATGTCAAAGCATAAGTCTTCATGACCAAGATGACTTGAATATCGCAAGTCGAAGGAACATCGCACTTAAACTATTGTAAGAACTTCATTGACATATCTATATATGCAAAGAACCATATGAAGTCTTACATCTGGTCACTCCAATGAACTAGTTATCATAACTAGCATCCACAATTAACTCCGGACATTCCAATGTCTCCAGCCAGTGAAGAATAGCTGCTTGGATAAACCAAAGAGTATAACTCGTGCTAGTCTCAACAAAATTGATGGTGTCCAAATACATTAATTCATTGACTAGGGATAATTCCAATACATCACAATTACACATGTAGAAATACTCACTAGTTGTGATCTAATCACAAATTCTCTCATGCTGTGAATCGTATTGCGGTCATTCAGCAAATGAGTTTAAGATTCAATCAAATACATGAAAATATGTATACTCAAATAGTGAGTCTTTATTTATCAAATAAATGGTACAACTATAAGACGATTGTCTTAGGATAACTCTCATATATAATTAACAAACTCCCACTTGGCATAATGTCAATCACCACGGTATCCAATACCATAAGCTTTAACATGACCCTCAAACTTACTTTGAGGTAAAACCTTAGTTAAAGGGTTTGCTAAGTTCCTTTCAGTGGGAATTTTCTCGATTTGTATTTCCTTCCTACTTATGATCTCTCTGATCAAATGATAGCGTCGAAGCACATGTTTGGATTGTTGATGAGACTTTGGCTCTTTTGCTTGTGCAATCGCTCCATTGTTGTCGCAGTAGACTGATATTGCTTTAACAATGGTTGGAACCACACCAAGTTCAGAGATGAACTTATTGATCTAAACTGCTTCCTTTGTTACTTCCGAAGCTGCAATGTATTCTGCCTCAGTGGTAGAATCTGTTATAGTATCTTGCTTGGAATATTTTCAACTTATTGCATCTCCATTCAAGGTAAATACGTACCCAGACTAAGGCTTGGAATCATCCTTGTATGTATAGAAGCTGACATCCGTATACTCACGTATTACCATATCACCCTCTCCATATATTAGGAACACATTCTTAGTTCTTCTTAAGTACTTAAGGATTATCTTAACAGTCATTGAATGATCCATTCCTGGGTCAGATTGGTATCTGCTCGTGACACTCAGAGCATACGGTACATCGGGTCTCGTACATAACATAACATACATAATAGATCCTATTGTGGATGCATAGGGAATCTTACTCATGCAAATCCTCTCGTCTTTTGTGCGCGGACACATAGACTTCGAAAGGTGTATCCCATGCATGATGGGAAGGAAATCTTTCTTGAATTCCGACATGCTAAACCTCTTTAGCACTCGGTCTACATATGTAGACTGCGAAAAACCAAGCAACTGTTTCGATCTATCTCTATAGATCTTAATCCCGAGGATGTAGGTCACTTCTCTTAGGTCTTTCATGGAGAATATTTTGGATAATCAAATTTTAATTGACTGTAAGACAGATATATCATTTCCTATAAGTAATATGTCATCGACATACAACACTAGGAACATGATTGCACTCCCACTAACCTTCTTGTACACACAAGGTTCATCTGGATTTTGTGAGAAATCAAACCTTTTGATTGTCTCATCAAAATGGATATTCCAGCTCCTGGATGCTTGCTTCAGTCCATATATGGACTGTCGAAGCTTGCATACCTTGGTTTTATCAACCGATGTGAAACCCTCGGATTGTATCACATACACGTCCTTGAGTAGGTTTCCATTAAGGAAAGTCGTTTTCACATTCATTTGTCATATCTCATAATCATAATGAGTCGTTATAGCCAAGAGCATCCGAATGAATTTAAGCATAGCTACAGGTAAATAGGTATCATCATAATCAACACCTTGCTTTTGACGATAGTCTTTCGCCACTAATCTAGCCTTATAGGTAATCACATTACCATCCATATTAGTAATAAACTAATACAATGGTTTGAACATGTTCAAGTTCGAGCCGGGCATGGAGAGAGTCCAACAACCCAAATAAAAAATGGAACTCTAGTTCTAACCATATTAATGGAAGGTGTAGGCTTTAATATTGTGTAAGGGATTTAAGGTCTCATCCTCTTTGCATACAAATAACTATTATCTACATGGCATGACACACATGACATACATATGTGCATCTAATGCATCTACATGTCACAACACGTATGACATAATGATATGCATCTAATGCAATTACATGACATATAATTATGACATGTACAAATAGTTTCCATATTGTCATAATTAATATTAAAAATAAAATATGTTTGCGATTTCCCAAATCAAATCCCAATTAAATTAGAAATAAATTTCCAAATTTAATCACATATTTTATTTATGAAAAATATTAATTAAGGAAATTCAAATTTAATTTAGGAAATAAATATCTTAAATTGTAATTTCTAATCACATTAGAAAATTTTCAATTTGAATTTCTTAAAATTTCCATAATTATTTCTGAACTTTACAAAAGTAGAAAATTTTCAAAAATACAATTATGACTATCGCAAAATAATTTTACGATTATGTCGAAACACAGTCGGACTCTAATACCACTGTTGGGTTTCCCCGGCACTGACGTGGGTGTGTGTTCGAACACGTTTCATAAACATGTACATAGCGAAAGAGTAATAAACTAATTTATTACAATACACATACCACACGCATACAGGATACAACAAGTGTAGACATAATCGCTATTTCAAATTTTGCAATAAAGAAACTAATCTAGGTATATCTGACGAATCACGTGAAGCAGGAATGACATCAACCAAGCGACTCTCACGAGTTTCGCTTCTATCCGTATCCATGTCGAGTATCGTCGGGATAGTTTCACAAAGCTACAAGCCTCGACTTCACGAGAGGTACTAGCCTCGCGTTGAAGTCATTGTGATCCGAGAGACGATCGCAATCCGAATCAAATTTGATCCAAAAATCGAGTTTCACAAACTCGCTTCTCGGAAGCGATTTTTGTCAACCAATTGACGAAAACTTAGTCCTCCACCAAAGGGGATTGCCGAAGATCCAATCCCCGACAAGTAGGTCATTGTCGAAGCGTAAAACGTCGACCAAACGATCTCTCAACGAAGAGGACAGCAAGTTGTCCAAAACTGGACAGCTTGTTTTTGGTGGAGGAGGTGGCCGGCCAAACAAGTGGTCGGCTGCTCCTTGGTCACCGACGACCAAGGGAGATTGGCCGGCAGCTGAGGATGGCCGGAGGGTTGCCGACGACAAGGAGAAGGAGCGGCCACAACAAGTTGGGCGACACCAATGGGTTGGGCAACAAGATCAAGGGAGGAGAAGAGGAAAAAAAATAGCTAGGGTTTCTAAAACCTAAGTCGTCCATATTTCACAAAACCCTTAAGCCGTGTTTTTATAGAGAACACATTCTCCTAACGGTTATTGGTTCATAACCAAAATTCATTAACCCGCTCCATTAACTTAAGTTAAAATAAACCAAACCCGTTGATCTATTTTAAGTTAAAATGAACTGAACTAATTTCGGTTCATTCATTTAAAATAAATCAAACCACTTTGGTTTATTTTCCACCATTGGATTAGAACCAAACCGATTTGGTTCATCCATCATGTCTTCATAAGACTCGACCCATCTAAACTTCCGATGCGACTGAAATAATTTCATACTCGCTCTTTGTTTGGTCCAACCAAACTAAGTCTCTCTCAATCTGAGAATCATATTCTCAAGCTTATTTTAAATCTTTCGGATTACGCTCATTGTGCGTATGACCAAATAGGTTCTCGATTTATGTTGGTCGTCTATAATTAACCATTAATTATAGAACGATCATGAATGACACCTAATAGTATATCATGATCCCCAATTAACCTGAAAATCAATGGTTGATCCCAGAACCTTTTCTGAAACCCTTCAGCAGCTACAATGAATCGTGCCCCATTCCTTTTACTCATCTTATACCCACTTGGTTCAGGACATGGTCTATTGTGTCAGTCCCCACTAGACTGACTACGTCACATCTAACCCAAGTATTACTTTCTCGTCCTCCAGATTTTAGTTATTGCACGTGTATCCAAGAGTATCATACTCTAAACATGTAATATTTTAGCCAAAGACTTTAGTAACAATCCGACAAGAGACTATAGGGTATACATCTCCTCGCAAGGAGCAGTGAATCTTCTATAGGCTATTCAAACACCTTCGGCTACTTCGACTTATATCCAATCATCTCGGATCCACATCTCCTCAGAGATGCTTACTTAAGATGTCAAAGCATAAGTCTTCATGACCAAGATGACTTGAATACCGCAAGTTGAAGGAACATCGCACTTAAGCTGCTGTAAGAACTTCATTGACATATCTATATATGCAGATAACCATATAAAGTCTTACAGCTGATCGCACCAATGAATTTGTTATCATAACTAGCATCCACGATTAATTTCGGACATCCCAATGTCTTCAACCAGTGAGGAACAACTGCTTGGATAAACCAAAGAGTATAATCGTGCTAGTCTCAACAGAATTGATGGTGTCCAAATACATCAATTCATTGACTAGGAATACTTCCAATACATCACAATTACACATGTAGAGATACTCACTAGTTGTGATCTAATCACAAATTCTCTCATGTTTTGAATCGTATTGCGGACATTTAGCAAATGAGTTTAAGATCCAATTAAATACATGAAAACATGTATACTCAAATTGTGAATCTTCATTTATCAAATAAATGATACAACCATAAAGCGATTGTCTTAAGATATCTCTCATATATAACTAACAATGCCAAGTGTCCGATCAATCACAATCCACTTAGACTTCATCACTTACCAACTCCTTGTTAGAATTTTGATTGTCAAGCATCTGACCAACCGTGAGTCACTTGGACTTCTCGTTCGACCATCAATATCGAAACCTTTTTTCATCTACGTCAACCTGACACCTAATCGATTGCACCAATAATCTCTCTCTAACAATTTCCTCTTCTACACCGAGCATAATCATCCTTGATCAATACTTTTCTCTTAGAGAGTATCGTTTGGTCATTATCATATATTGCTTAAATATCAAAATTCAACTCGAACTCAACTCAAGCTTAGACAACCTTAACTAGAGATTGATTGCACCAACATTGAGATCCCTGAGTGATGCGCTTTGATTTGGGTTCCTAAACACTTTGAACTACATATGAGCCCTCATAGGGCAGGAAATAATTTACCATGACCAATAATTGTCTATAGTTGATGTGATAATTGAAGAGAGTTATACCACCAAAATAGCAGTAACAGATGACAGTTTCCATGATTCAAAGGCAGTAACAAGCAAGCCCAACATAGGTCAATAAAAGATATCATTTCGTGGTTAAGGGCATGTTCCTCCTTAGTAATTTAAGCATAGAATAGAAGGGCCTTGTCAGACATCTCTAATGCCCTCTAACATGTGTTAATTTTGGCGGGAATTGCAAAAGAAGACAAGGTCATTAAGAGCTCAGTAGAAAGAAGCCACTTTTATTCTATGCTATAATAAGGTATAAGGCAGTAAATATGGTTAATGCACAGAGAATCCAGGGGGAGGGATACAGGAATGAAGAGAAATTAGCAAACTAAGTGCTCTTAGTGAAGTTCTCAGTCCATCGATGGAATCTCTATCTCAGGAGAAACTATATATAATGGTGGTGTAGACAGGGGAAGAGGTTTTGCAATGACAATTGATTCTAACATTGTTGCCAACTAGGACGCTAGATGCACTCCTATAAGTTGAATCCTCGAGGAGGTCTACAACTCTAGATCCTCAGAAAAACCCTCTCCAACTGAATCTTATATCGGTGAACGCCGCTCAATTTATTTAGTCTCAAGTAGCAAAAGCAAAAAACATTACAACATTCGACATTTCGATCAGGTTGCACTAGAAGTCCCGATTGCAATTTCAAAGATAAAGATCCATGTCTTTTCTTAAAGTTTGAAAGAAGGTGATTTGTTTTGCTCCTTAATAAAGATACCACCCTAAGATTATGATGAATTTCTTAGGCAGACTAAAAAATATATCCATACGAAGGAAACACAAATATGGAAGCAGAGTCTGAGTTGAAAGATCGCCACTCCTAAGATTGGCACACATTGAAAAATGGAAAGAAAAAAAAAAGCCAATCCCTTATTACCTATTCGGCCTGAGTTTTTCAGACCACCAATACCTGAGCTTCCCCTCAAATAATCAAAAGAAAAGGCCTTAGAAGTTTGTGAAAAATATTGGTTGTTACATTGCCACCGGGATGGGAATTGGGATTTGGGATTTGGGAGGTGGGGTGGGTCCTAGGAATCCTTGATGAGATCCATGATGGAAATTCACGGATCTAAACATGTATATAAGAAATCGAATATATACAATACGATTCGTAATTAGGATCTAATCTTATAGAATTTCTACGGCAATAAATACATGAAAAGAAATGATAGCATAATCATAAAGATAATATCAGTAGAGTTGAGCGGTCATCGCTCCTCGTCTTCAAGATCCAAGCCGAAGTTTCTGCAAAGGAGGAAGGAAAGTCTTCCGTAGGGTTCTAGAATGACGGTGCCGTAAACTCCACGCTGATAGGATGTGAGAAGTATGTCAGAGTATCTAGCCCCTGCATGGACCATATTCTATATATAGATATCGGGTCAGATCCGTTATCAACCCATCATTAATAATGGATATATGCTCTAGCTAATAGATTCTACACATTAAACCTTCATATCTAATAATCGAAATTCGTGAACCAATAATTAGATCACTTAATCGGGTTCGAACCAATACGACATAATCACACATTTACGATAAACATATGTAAATCCACATCCAACAATCAACATATTTGTTCCCACGGAGATAGCGTGGTGGCTAAGGCACGACAGAGCTTACGGATAAGGCAAGGGTCGATTCTGGAGGAGGTCTAAAGCTTTTTCCTAGATTCAGATGACCTCCACGTATCTTGGCCACCACGTCAAAGCTCATAGAGTCCTCCGTGATTTGGGACAGATCGGTGGGGGTTGCTAGGTTAGCGGATTCCAACCTTTTACGGAACATCTGATCCTTTGTAATTTGTTAGAATTTTTATCACTTGTCAAATATTTGATCATCCATAATCCACTTATACTTCATCAATCTCGTGTCGACATGCTAAACATTTGAACTTTTATAATACACTTGGACTTTCGTTCTCATCTCATGCTAAGTGTCCGATCAATTGCAACGCATTTAGACTTCACCATTTACCATCAACATCAAAACCTTTATCCGACCTAGTCAACTTGACCCACGCCAATAATCTTTCTCTAATAATTTTCTTTTATACACCGAGCTTGGGCATCATTGGCTAAAATATCCCCTTAGAGAGTATTGCTTGATAATTATCATATATTTTTCAAATATCAAAATTCAATTCGAGCTCAATCCGAACTTAATCAATCTCGATTAAAGGTCGATTGCACAAACATTGAGATCCCTTAGTGATGCGCTTTGATTTGGGTTCCTAAACACTTTGAATTATACATGGGATCTTACAGGGTAGGAAATAATTTACCATGACCAGTAATATTATCTATAATTGATGTGATAACGGAAGGGAGTTATCGCACTAAAATAGCAGTAACAGATGGTAGCTACTATGATTCAAAGGCAATAACAGACAAGCCGAACACATATCGTTTCGTGATCAAGGGCATGTTCCTCCTTGGTAATTTAAGGATTGAAAAAGCCTTGTCATACATCTCTCTAACATGTGTTAATTTTGGTATGATTGCAAAAGAAGGCAAGGTCATTCGGAGCTTAATTGGCAGAAGGAAGCAATTTTTTACTGCAATATTTTCCGTTCCCAGCCGAAACACGACCAAACAGCCATAATCAGCAAGGCTATGAGAAAGATACCGTTAGATAAGCGACATCAGTCTTGATGAGAGCATTTTAAACGCACTCTGCAGTTATAACTACCACTGGTTTCTCTGAAGCATCTTGAGAAGATAACCAAGAAGGTGACACAAATTTACACTTTCATTTTTTTTTTATTTACAAGTGATATTCAAGTTTCCTCCGACTAATTCATTTGGTGAATCGATCCTGTCCCATGGCCTCCGAAGAATCTCCACCGGACCACAAGGATAAATCAGGATGACGCACCGTCAAATCGTTGTGAGAGATATATATGCCAATTAAGATCCGCATCCACACCAATCCAATTGAAAAACGAAAATGATGAAATTCCCTCCACAAATTACGGTCGACAAGGATCGAATCATGACTTTCACACATCCTTAGCAACTCATTTGTGTCTCTAGGAAAGAGCACGATGAAGGATTGATTATAAATCTAACATAAGTATTCGAATAAAATACAATAAGATTCTAATTTCATTCTGTTTTATGGCATATACAATAAAAATAATAATAAATTGTAAAGATAATGAAATCCACTATTTGTTCTAATCTTTTGGAATTTAAAATCTATTGCTAAGCAAGGAGGAAAAAACAAAGATTAAAAAAGAAAAAAGCACTGGGAATTCAGGAGACGACTCAGGAAGATCCATTGCAAAATCTCTGAGCAAAGCTTCCGAAACACCACGGATCGCGTAACTGAACGGAGGTCAAACAGGGCGCTTCGACACGCAAATGCTTCACAGGATCGCGAGATGTCAACTTTAAACATTGCAGTTTCGGGCAAGTAATTTGAAGCTTGGGCGGAGCAGGTTGGAGAGTCAATTTGAGAAGATTTGGCGCCGATATGTCAATGGCATCGCACCAGAGAACATACCTTGCGTTTAATGTTAGCTCTTCCAGAATAGGACAGCCCCAGAGCAGCCTCGCCAAGCTCCCGTTCGGAATTTCACTCGGGTCGAGTGAAAGGGAAAGCGTCTTGAGATTGCTGAGGGCGATGCGCTTGGGAAGCGGAAATATGCAAGGATTGTAGGGCGACAGCTGCAGTTCCAGCGACACGAGCGATGGCCAGTCGAACAGGATTTCGAGCGCGCGAGGGTTGCGTTCCCAATCGCCGAACTGGAGGAGAGCGACATCTCGGGCGCCGTGGGATTTGGAGTAGTCGAGCCAGTCGCAGAGGGGAGCTCCGTCTCGAAGACTTAGTCGGCCGAGACGGAGACGAGAAATGGAGAAAGAGCCGCTTCGGGAGGCGACGAAGCGGTCGATCTTCTTGGCCCTTGGTTCGGTGACGAAGAAGAAGTCGATGGCAGGGACGGAGGCCCACAAGTTGCGCCATCGGCGGGCGAGAAGGGAGGTGCAGACGGAGTCGGAGGTGGGGAGGAAGGAGAGGATGTGGATGAGAAGGGCATCGGGGAGACGGCTGAGGTAGTCTTCCCCGTCCGGCGGAGGGAGACAATAAAAGCGGCGGTATATCCGGATGCCGCCGCGGTCGAAGAGCCGGACGAAGTCGTCCATGGAGAGAGAGAGAGGGAAGGGCGCTGAGGATGGTCCGATCTGTTGGCTAGGTATTTATAGCAAAAAAAATCTGACATTTTTTTAAAAAAAAAACTAATTAAAATCTCTAATTTTAATATTTTCGAAGCTTTTAACTATTTAATCAATTATTCCTTTTATATTTCGTAATTAAATTTCGAAAACTAATTTCTTGCAGTTCTATATTTATGTTAATGATTTTATCAAAATAATTTTAAAAATCTTATACAAATTTTACTAATTTAAATCAAAACTTTTTCTTATATAATTTAAATCAAAATAATTTCGTATTATTATTTTTAAAAATATATAAAAATAATATCTCAATATATAATTTTTATTAAAAAAATATTTAAGTATGAAATATTATTTTATCGAAATATTCTTAATATCATTTCTACTTCATCAAAATCATTTCATAATTATTATGATAATTTTAATTAAATCTAAATAATATTAACTGTGAAAATATTTTAATATAATAATACTTTTTATATAATAAATTTAATTGAATTAAAAAATAAATGGTCATAATATATATTTTAGAATACTATTTTAATATTTTTTAGAAAAAAAATCCTTTTTGATAAGAGAACACTTTTTTTAATATATGACCAACACTTTTATATGAATTGTTATGAACGAAAATATATATATTAAAATTAAGGGTGGAATTATTAAGTCTGAATTAGGTTCACTATTACAGTAATATTATCAAATACAATTAGTCAATTATAAAATACTCAAGAAAAACATGCACGTGGCGCTCGAAAAGGACATAATAATTAGCGCATATAAACGTTAAAAGATCAATTTCTTACAAATGTGAGGATATCATCTCTCCATATGTTGATTATTAACCTCAATGATCAAAAATTTATCATGATTTATCTCCCTTACGATGACTCAAAGACAGACTACTAGAAATTGATAGATTGACGAATTTTAACCTTTTACGCCATAAGTAAAACATGCACGTGATACAATGATCATCAAATGATAAATTTATATCAAAAGAACAAGAATCAATTTCCTACGATCGTATATCCATGAAGACAATTCCTCCCATCCAAATGATCACGTAATAATAGATTATAAACTAATCCGTAATTTACCTCTCTTTATATTGTTGTAGAACGATATTGAGAGACATTTAAGATGAACATTATCACCTTTTGTATTAAAATAAAATAACAATTGCCTCCCAAATTGACGTAATTGATAACTACATAAATACTTACCGCATGAGATCATCAATTTCCAACTATTATGAAATATTCCATTGGATTCTTGACCTCTCCCATACAACGGAACCACTGTACCAAGATAAAATCCTCCCTAATTTACCACCCTTTGTTAAGCCAAAGCCAAAGACAGGCCATGAAAGATGCTTGGCTTAGCATTATAACGTTTTGCCCCCAAGTAAAACCACAGAAATAGTAAATTATAACCTCAACAACGTAGAAATGATCAAGACAGCAAGATCTCCAAGTGACGTGCATACAAATAAACAGCCCAGGGCTCTTTGTGCAGAAAGGAACGCTACCCAAGTGAGCAGACTGCGGCCATCAGAACTCTAACAAGCTTTTGAGGATACAAGTTCTAACAAAAGCTTTTCCGATAATTCTAACTATAACCGCTTCTCTAAATGATTTCATAGACAGCGGCCATCAGAACCACTAACCGCACAATGTAGATGGATGAACGACTAGGACATGCTAGCTTATCTCCCTACCTGCAACTTAGGCTTCAGCATCTCGTAGACCAGGATTAGATGCCATCGATGAACATGATTTAGATGACGATGAGCACCCAGCAGCTCCTTGCTCCTGTATTTTGCCGTGGGGAGCAACTTGCCTTTGGATCCCACTTCTCTTGAGGTTCTCGCTTTGTTTCTTGGTCAAATTTACTTTCATAGACAGCTGCCTCTTGAGATGGTTTTTACTCAACAAAACCATCCTACTTTGTTTTGGCGCATGTAAAACACCTTCTACACAATCACCCGCTTGTGCACAGCTCCAAAGTCTTGAAGGCCCTTCCTCCGGTGATTTTCGCTTTGGAATTCCATTTCTCATCTGGCAGACAGCCCAGCGATCAGATGCGTTCTCATCCGACTTTGAACAAAGTGGGCATGGCGGGTCGTGTTTGGATACTTTGGGGGTGGCTCGCTCTAAGCATTCAGAATGATACACATGCCAGCATGACAGAACACTTGATGTTGGCAAATCTCCACTACAGACAATCCGACAGGAGCACCATGGTGATCTCTGGGACAACAGCCTCTCACATAGTCCACATTTGGATAACTCATGCAAAGAACTATAAGCTTTGGGTTCCAGCAGTTCGCAAATGTCCATGAAGTTGATGTTGTCGGTGTTATCCCAATGCACTGGTTCCTTTTGGAGGATGGCACCGGTCTCTGATAAACCAATAGAATGAAATTCAGGAAGTGGTCTGACAAATCTATGATTAGTATGTAAACTGTTACAGGGTCTTGTTTAAAAAAACCAAGGAAAAAAAAACATTACTGCTTTGACCTCCAGCAACGTGGTCTGGAACTGACAGAGGATGAATGGCCTTTGGCATGAAAAATCGATGATTTGAGAAGCTGCAACCAGCAGAACCATGAGATTTTGATATAGCATCATATTCGCTGCCATCTGAACGCGAGGAAAAGGAACCATTAAAGGATGGAAGTCCTAGATTTCCCTGTAGAACAAGTCAGTCCAGATCATGACATAAGAATCCATATTGCAGTATATTTTTAGTAAGCAAGAGTACAACAGAGGTACCTCCACAAACCGTGGGATGATCAGTGGTCCAGATAATGGATCTGTTATATCAATGAAACAACTTTTGCTTGAGAATTCAAGAAGATATTTCATTATTCACATTTGAGTTACGTTGCAACATAAAGTGTAAAGAAATGCTTAACATTCTAAAACAACAAGGTTCAATGTAATTGTCGACTCAAGGAACATTTCAACTCAAAGTACATAGTGAAGCTCCTGGTCATGAGGCTATATCTCGCAGTTCTAAGTTATATATAACTAAAAGAAGCACAGAAAGAAAATGGAAAGGCTCTTGTGAAATGGAAGTTAGTTTAAATTTCCTTGATGACAGACACATAAAACAAGAGAAAGGACAGATGTATGTTTAATCTTCAACTGAAAATGCATAGGGAAAGCTTCATGCGGTCATATCTTGCAATTCTAGGACTGCATTTAACTAAAAGAGGCACACAAATGAAGTTTGAAATGTGAAAGCTCTTGTGGAAGGGCCAGCCAATGTAAATTTCCTTGATGATAAGTGATATAACACATATAACATTGGAAAGGCCAAATATATGTTTAGTCCATCTAGAAAGTATAACAATTCCCAATCTGAATAGAAAACAAAAAGAATAGAAGCAAGGAATTAAGATCGTTCAATCAAATCCACACTAGTTCCAACAGATGAGATCAACCACATGGATCTTGTCCCTCCACTGAATCATGTGCATTGTATAGAATAGACTAACAATGGAATATGTTTAAAGAAGTGCAGTGTCAAAATGCACATATCCACTCAGTTCACTAAATATGCCAGTATTTGAGTTTTCTACAACACTGGAAAGTGAGTAGACAAACTCAAAGTTAACAGCTAGAATTGAATTTTCTACGAAATGCCAATATGCTGTCTCATCAAGTGAAAATGATAGCCAAGGACCAAATCCAAAGAGAATAGCAAATAAATCCTAGCTCAATCATTTTCTTTCAATTTTAGCGAAGAATTTATCTTTGAAATGGGAATGAAAGAACTCTCTACTAAATTCCAAAATAAAAATGAATCCAAGTTTCAGCTTACCTCTGGTGTATTCTTCAATGCTAGCACCTTGTGTAACTGAGAGTCTCAATTGATGATTTTTTAAGCTATCAGATGGGCTATTGATGGACGAGAGAGCACCATCAGACAGAGAGAATTGATGATTGGCAAATGACTCACTCCTCCCCCAACTCCTGGAACTTTTATCATTCAATGAAACAGAAGATCCATAATGTGCAACTCTGTCATCGCCTTGAGAGCCAAAAGAAAACCCTTCTGCATGAAATCGATAGTCCCACCTCGTTGACAAGGGTGGTGAGAAGCTTGAGCTTGTTGGCCAAAATGGCTCATTGCATCCCACCGACCACTCCCTACTTGTAGCACGAGAACCGTGTGGCCTTGCGGCCACACAACAAAACGCCCCTATCTTAGCTACAACTCAAAACCCTACTCTCAGGTTACAGCCGATCAAACCCAAACCTCAACGTCACTCCAGAAGAAGGCCACACCAGCATAGCTTCTATGGACAACGATATACAGGACAATGGGATTCAAAAAAACAAAACCTTTGTGCTTCTCAAAGTACAAACTCCAACCCTGTGAAGCCGTTGCTGACCTTTGTGGTCCTCCAGAACATAAAAACCACGACAAGAAGGTTGCGAACTGTTCAAATTCACCAACGAAAAATCCAACCTTTAGCAGCAAGAAGAACTAAAAAAGCCCAGAGGAAACAACCGGAGAAACAAGCAAACACAAGCAGATAAACTAAGAAGCATCAGCAGAGAAACTCTAACGCAAATGATGAATCGTTGAGTTTCTATGATCAGCAATTGAATTTTACAAGTCAAGAGAAAGAAAACTCAAAAACCAAAATTTCCTACCGATTCCAAATGAAAAACTTACACAGATTTAGGTGCAGGTAATGGAGCACGAATGGGGAGAAGCAACGAGAGCGGAGTCGGGTCGCAGGAGGGATAAAAGCCCTAATCTGGGTTTTCGGTGGAGGACAGAGGAGTGTGTCGGGCTTGGAGCAACGCGAGAGTGAAGTAAATAAATTTCCATCAATGCCCTTCGGTGAAGAGAAAATTACGTATTAACCTGGCAATGCTAACGAATAGAATTATAGAAAGTACAATTATTAGCCTTAGCCAAACTTTTCATGAACACTGTGAAAAAAATAATAATTATTACATAAACACCCATGTCAAACTAAGAGATGACGCAATGATTAAAGAGATGTATTTTTTTTTTTGAATTTAAAGAATCTTTACGTGTCTTGATTATCACGTCAAAATTTATACGATGATTTATCAAACAGCGCAACTAAAGTTTGGAATTGCTCAAAAACCGTACATACTTTCATATTTACCAAATAGCATATTTAATTCTCATTTTACTCCACCTGTCAAACAGATCTGTACCACTATGGTGTTGGGATTTGAATTCCCAGTATCACAGTGGTAATGTAATCCGAGCACCACCACTGTGGTGGTGCAATCCCAGCACCACCACCGTGATGCTAGAAATTGCAATTCCAACACCACTGTGGTATTGAGATTGTAAATTCCAACACCACGGTGGTAGTGCTAAGATTGCAATACAACTGTGGTGCTGGAATTTGAATTCCCAGCACCACGTTCAGAAATTTCACTGTACTGTAGATCTGTTTAGTGGGAGGGGTAAAATGAAAATTAAATGTACTATTTGATAAATATGAAAATATAGAACGCTTTTTAGACAATTCTAAACTTCAGCTATGCTATTTGGTAAATTGCCGAAATTCATATGACCATTCATGATTTATCTCTCTCATAACAATCAAGAGATATATCGATCACAATTGTTAGATTGGCGAATTCTAATCTTTTACTGATGTGAATATTAAACTATTTCATAAAAATAAAAACCTAAGAGAATTAACCTCCATTTGTTTTTCTAACACCTCAATAATGGACGGTAGCATCCACAATAATAAATTTTGTTCTTACAGTCTGGACCTAAAAAAAAAAATCCCACAAATTAATCTTGAATTTCTAAATGACTACGTAGCTTACAAAGAGAATTTTAAACAAAAGAACGTGGCCTGTTGAACAAAGTAACAAGAACAGGAAATGTATCTGTGATACAAGCTTGGTTTTCACCGAGAGGGTGCTACAAAGTTGCAAGGTATCTGTTTTCATCTCACCGAGCTTGAATTTCCAGGTGCCTTTAAGGCATTCTCTTTGGCATTAGGTAGGCACTCTTGCGGGTTGGCACAGAAGTAGTCTTCCTCCTTGGGCTTGTCGATGAGAACTTTTCGACAGGTCGGTTGTCCGACGCTCCCGTCGACAGCGTGTTTAACTGAAGATGCAAAGTCATCCCATGGAAGTGTTTTGTTGTTATGCATGTTGAGGAGCTCGACGAATTTCCTACGGTTCGGCGACATGGTTTTCCGAAAGCCAAGGTACCTACCGAAGCCAAATCAATGGCCGACGCCAGTGACGATGAGAAAATCAATGGCAAAGGGAAAGATGTACCTCCGATGCCCCTCGACCACTTTAGCCATGTTCCCATCATATGTCGGGATGAAAACATCACTCTCCAAAGAAACCATATAATCAAGGGAAGCCATTTGGGATGAGTGATTTTGAAACTGATGCAGGTCTTCTGGATGAAGCAACGTTTCCTTTTTAACCTGCAGATCGGATGTATCATGGAGTTTCGAGGTTCTGGACTTTAAGAACTAAGGACAACAGAGATCATAGATTGATAGAAGAAAATCAGAAGCAGAATTGTAAGTGGAAGATGATCTTACAAGGTTGGGAAATTCGGCACGCAATGCCGATAGCCTCTTTTTGCCGCCGTAAATCTCACCGGAGGCAATATATATTACAGTATCCTTGTCAAAGCCCAATGCTTTGAGAATAAGGGTGGTCTCCTCAGGTGTAAGTGGGCACACAAACCTTGCAGTCTCTTGGCCACGGAATCTCTCTCTTTTTCTCTCCACCATGGATAGACATACCTGAATAAGAGTACAGAAGTTAGTTTTATGTATGTATAAGCGAGATGAGAGTTGAGACTGTTGTCTGGAATAAAGAAAAATGGCTTTACCTGATAAGAAACCTTATTATGCAATATCAGAATTTCCTAAAACCTCATGTCCATGAGAACCACAGTTATCAATTCCATTGTAGATAGAAATGGCTGTTTCATGTGCGATTGGAGACTAGTTTAGGCGCAACAAAGATGAGAACACTCAGATCCAATGTAGGGTTGTTTAAGAAATAAGAAAAGCTGCTGAGAAGAGCAATTAAGTATACATTTTTAGTTAAAAGAGTAGGGATTTTTTTTTTTTTTCATATATGTATAATGTTAAAGTTGTCAATGGTTTAAGTTAAGAAATTTTCGTTATGCTTTGGCATAAGTGGCAAGTTGGACCAATGAATTAGCCTAATTTAAGCATATTATCAAACATGAAAAAGGGAAAATTGTCGATGCAATCGATCTCTAATCAAGGTTAATCAAGCTTGAATTGAATTCGAGTTGGATTTGATATTTGAGCAATATGTGGTGATGACCAAGCGATACTCTTCAGGGGGGATTGTTGGTCAAGGATAACCAAACTCGGTGTAGAAGGGAAAATTATTGGAAAAGGATATTAATTGGTTGAGTGAGAAGTAAAGTTAAGGTTGATCAAATACTTGACAAATAAACAAAGTCCAAGTGGATCGCGATTAACTAGACAGACACTAAGCACGAGAGAAGTGAAGTCTAAGTGATTCGTGGAAAATAGGACATTTGGCAGGAGATAAGAGAAGCTCAAGTGGGTCACAGAAGACCAAACACTTAGCACAAGATGGGTGAAGCTCAAGTGGATTATGAAGAACCAAATACTTGGCACAAGACGAAAAGAGAAGTCAAAATGGATTATGGGGGATCGGACACTCAGCAAATGACGGAAGTCCCAACAAGTCATGGATAACCGAATGTTAAGTATGTAGATGGAAGTCTTAATAGGTCAAGAATGATCGAATGTTAGACATGAGATGAGAGACCTAAATAGGTCAAGGAGCATCAAATGTTTGGCGATGGTGAAATCCCTATAGATCAAGGTTAACTAGATGTTTAGCACGAGAAGTGAAGTTTAAACGGGTCAAGGAGAATCCGATGTTTGGCAATGGTGAAGTCCTAGCAAATTAAGATTGATCGGATGCTTAGCACAAGAAGTGAAGTCCAAATAGGGACCAGATGTTTGGCAAGAGTAAAGTTCTGGCAAGTGAAGATTGATCGGATGCTAGGTGAGTGAAGTATAGGTCAAAGTTGACCGAATGTTAAGTGAGTGAAGTCTTAGCAGATCAAGAATATCCAGATGTTAAGCAAGAGAAGTTTTGGTAGGTTGTGATCAACCGAATACTAGGCAAAATGAGATTTCAACGTTAGAAAGGTTGAAATAGCAATATCAGTCGACTGCTATGGAATAACAATCGACTAATAAATCATAAACCTCGAAATCGGAGATTTGAGGGGGTTTGCGAGGGTTTTGGACGTGATCAATTGGTTGTTAGGATTAGCAATCAACTGATGGTACTGTTGGAGTCGACAAAATGTTTGGAACACGACCGTTTAACTCAACTAACCGTAATCAGTCGACTAATATTAATGTTCAAGCGAATAGAGAGTTCTGAACTCGACTGTTCAACTCGATTGATCATCATCAATCGACTGATAGCACTATAGCAATATACAGAAGGTTTGGTAGTCGATTGAGGAACTCGATTGTTTGGATGTCAATCGACTAATGATAATGATCAATCAACTGATGTGGTCAAATATGAGCTGGAAGAGTCGTTCTACAGGTGCAACATTTGGATTTTAAGTGGAGCAATCAATTGATAGGTTCTACCGGTTGACCATTAGGCGAAAATAAGCCCCAATCTACAACTTATAAAAGAGGACTTCGAGGATATTTGAAGGAGTCGATTCTTGGAGACTTTGAAAGGGAAATTGTGCTACATTCCACAACTTTAAGGAGCATTCCAAAGCAACTAAACAGTAAGGAAGCAAAGATCACACTTATAAATTGTTGTTTACATTGCATTTCATATTTTATTTGTATCATTTGATTTGTGTTTGTATTTGGTTGTAAAAGAATAGGTTGTAAGATATTTCTCCACCTCCGAAAGATATCCGAGAGCAAGAAAAGATAGCGGTGTTATCGCTAAGACTAGACTATGGAATAAGAACCGGAGATTCCAAACCATATAAAATCTCAATTTGTTGTGTGCTTGTGTTTTGTTCTATGTTCTTTTTGTTGCATACTAATCATTTGTAGACGAGCACAGTATGGAACAATCGATGAGAATCATTATTTACTCCCCTCCAGTGACACAACAATCCTAACAAAGTATACATAATATTTAATGGAAGGATAAGAACAATGGAGACTACCCAAAATAGAGATTAGTATAGCTTGTTGATGTTGATACACACATGGTTTAAAGTATCGAGTTATGTCGCTTGGCATGATTGATACTTTTCATTCCAGTGGAGGACTGAGACATGATACAAGCCGACACATGATTAAATCATTCCCTGTTTCGAAATAATCTCACCTATGTCAAGTAGAGTTGAGAAGTACATTCCTTTTGTTTCAGTCAACACAGATGAATGTGTCAATGTTAACATGTGAAGTTAGAAATCATTATCGATCATAGAGAGAGAAAGCACAAAGGACAAGAGGGTCACAACGAGGGAACGAGGAGCGGAGAATAACCATATAATGCATGCCTGATTATCCAACAACTTGGTTTGACATAGGTGGGGAGTCATGAAGGTCCATACCAATGAAGGAGAATTAGAAAAGGTGGCTAAAATATTGGTGTTGTGGTCGTGGGTGGAAGCTCAAGATTGTATTGTTGGTGGGTTATGGGGCCTTCTTATCAAGAATGTTTTATGATTTCACGATTTTCTTAGTTCATAATTTCGCAATTGGAAGTTCACTTTTATAACACATAATATATATATATATATATATATATATATATATATATATATATATATATATATATATATATATTCTAGATTGTTATTTAACATACATCATATAACATTTATTTAATTAATTATTAATTAAATAGTTTAGAAGCCATATCGTCCGAAATGGATGATTTTTATCATTCCGATACGGGGTTGACATCGGCACACAAGAATCTCGCGATGGTAAGAGCGATCACAATCAGCGACAGAATCACGATCCGCGATGGAATTGCGATCATATATATAATCATTTAATTAAACAAATTATTAATTAACTAATATAATTATAATATATAAGAAAGGGAGTCTTGACATATCGATAAAATTGTTGTCTTGTGACCTAAAAGTTATGGGTTCAAGTCCTGGAAATGACCTCTCACAAAGCAGAGTAAGACTGCGTACAATAAACTCTTCTCCAGGATCCTGCATGGTGGGAGTTTCGTGCATCGGACTGCCTTTTTTTTATAATTATAATATATAAATTTATATTTTTATTTAAATATAAAAAAATAAAATAAAAGATATTTTAATTAAAATTCTAAATTCGAATTTATAATAGAAAAATAGAAAAGGTATCAAAACCATATTGACACAGTACGATAGGTACCAAAATCATATTGTTCTAGTTGCAAATCGAAAACTCAACATGGTTCAAAATTTTGAACCCTGGTTTAAAATATGATTGGTATGATAGTTACATTAATGTATTTACTTGTTGTGATGCTTTTTTTTTTAGTACTCTAACCTTTTTCTTCTATGTCCACAATTGAGACCAAATGACAATCTTATGATTCACTCTTAAAATAAGTGGGTAGACTAGAGAATCAATTTCATTGATTATGTTTACATGATTGGACATAGATGTGGAATCATACATCACAAGCAACACCTTACTAGTGAATACTCGAGTGTTTTAAAGTGTTCAAAAGTCAATAAATTTGTCATGCAATGACGAAGGAACTTAATGTCAAACACAACCAAAACAATAATACAAAGATTTTGATAAACGAGCTTATGGAGAAAACGTTTAAAGGTCATGAGAATGATATTCCAAATGACTAGAATTTCTTGCCATTATTTATACCTCCCAAGATAAATATGAATATGAGCAACAAAAATGATATAAAGTCCTAACACAATTAGTGTAAGTAGAAGTGTCCCAACATTGGGGTGAGTGCAATTACTCGGGTTACCTCGTCACAATGTGGTGTTGGTCATTTCTTTCCTTCCATACAAAGGTGTACATTTGATATTGTCAATATTGATTTATTGGTCTTTCAAGACCAAGCATATTAAAATTGATGATACCTACATGATTGAGACAAGCTCGAGTAATTAAAGTATTACCAATTTGTATTCCAATTGGATTCCTTCTAATACGGAAAATAATATATTCTATGATAGCTTAAAGTCAAGCATTCAAAGTTTAGTCTTGGTATCTAACCTTCGACAACATATGAAATTATTGATACACACCTAGACGAAGAACATGGACCCTATAGTGTGAAAAGCAAAAGAGCCTATGAGGTTATGACGATGTGCAATAGTTGAATAGAACCTATATGAATGAGCATATCACAAATTTCTATCTTTCTCCTATATTCAATAGAAGATGATTTTATAAATCCATTGATGCAACTGCATCACATCATGATGCATCTTATATATATCATTCAATAGATAGTTAATTAAGAAATAGATATGTAACATATAGTGCAAGTGGTCAAAGACAATGGTGTCAACTTCACGAGAATTGAAAAATTGTTAAAGCAAGTACATTCAACTTTGTTTTAGATAACATGCAACAAACTGCATTAGTTTGATGATGGCTGACATTTAGTGAAAAAAGGACAATCATTAAAATAATTCCATTATAATCATCATTCTGTTCAGAGATTAATAAGAAAATTTATTGACATAAACATTTTACTATCAGGAGTAACTAGATTTGCAACTCAGGTGCTATTCTTGAAGTCGTTCAAGAAAAAAGTCTGTTTGAATTGTTGGTAACCCTCTTAGTACTCTAGTGGTACTGAGTGTAGAGAGGCAAAAAAAATGTAATATTTGCTAATTTGGGGACTGTATTGTAAAGATACTTATAGCAATAAAATTCTCCTTGCATGTTATGCACAAGGTCCATAGACGCAAGAAGCCACACCGCATAATTAAATCAAGAGGCTCTAGTGATCACAACCAAGAATCAAAATTATGTTAATATAATTATTGGAAAACAAGGCAACTAAATTGGAAAAGTTGTTTATTTGATAAATTTGTGTTTTTTCAATAAGAAAATTTCAATATTGATTAATGATAATGATATATATTTGATTATTTTAGAATATTAGCTTAATCCAACATTTCAATATCAATGTAATCTTACCACAATAATGATGTCTTAACGATCCTATGAGATCTTAGACAAATAAAGAATTAGTTGTTGAGACTATTAATAATAGTCAAATATTTCAACACGCACTTTTTGGTAATTATTTTGTGATATCGCATAGATACAAATTGGATATGATAAATACAAAATAATTTATTATTAGTCATCAACAACATATTTAGGAGATTGTTTTAATACAATTATAATAAAGGATCAACCCCAATCTAAAAATCTGAAAAAGATTATAGTATGGATTCTCTCGCAAACTGCATTTTCAATGATTTCGATATAAATTAGTCGGCCTTCTCTCTCATTAATACAAAAGTGCAAAATTATCTCTTTTATGATCATTTAAAGAAGATAGTCTATATGCACTACAATATGTGTTTTCAATTAAGGGTTATGATAGAAGAAAAGTAAGAAAAAGTCTAATGATATAGATCCATTTATTATTGAGTCTGTTTAGAAAAGGATACTCTAATAATGTATTGGTGAAACGTTCTTGAGGTGGAGAATCCATTACTTAATAAAGCAAGAGAACCACCATAGCTATCTCAGTTCATTACCCAACTGATTGAAAAATGCTAGCTAGAGGAGAAGTTGAAGAAGGTGATAATGATGGAGCTTTGGACCATACATTTCTAAATGCCTAGAATATCGACTTAAATGTTCTCAAATATCTAAACCTTAAACACGACTAAAGGCCACAGACAAAAAAATGCAAAGTTCCTACAATTTTTATTAAAGAGAAAGAAATATTCTAAATATATTCATCAGAAACTAACAAAGGAAATGGTTACAATAACAACAATAACCAAGCTTTATCCCATTATATGGGACTGACTATATGGATCCTCCTACGCCACTGGACTCTATCTCCTACTATATTATCATTTATATTTAAATAAATTTTACCTTGTTTTATCGTTGTTAACTAAGTCTTCTTTGGTCTTTCTCTTTCTCATTTGATTTGCATATTTATAATAGTTTCACATCGTCTAACTGGAGCATTTATCAATCGTTTATGTACATATCCGTACCATCTTAAATGTGTCTTCCGAAGTTTTTCCTCAATAGATGCAACCCTAAATTTTACTCTAATGATCTCATTTCTTATTTTATCCATCCTCATATATCCATACATTCATCTTAACATCCTCATCTCTATAACTCTCATCTTTTGCTCATGTACTCAAGTCACAACTCAACATTCAGCTTTATATAACATAGCAAATTTAACTATCATTTTATAAAATTTCCCTTCAAATTTTAAAAGTACTTTACAATCACAAAGAATATCTGATACTCTTCCATTTCAATCATCCTGCTTGTATTTTATTTAAGATATCTCTTCCAACCCCTCTATCCTTTTGCAAAAGTGATCCTAAATATTTAAAACTTTTGGTTACAAACAACTTATTATCTCCTAACTTAATAATTGTCTCATTGTATCTAACATTGCTAAATTTAAATTCCATATATTTTGTCTTTAATTTACTAAATATAAGACCTTTCACTTCTAGCGTTTCTCTCCGAAATTCAAATTTAACATTTACTCCTCCACGCGTCTCATCTATCAAAATAATATATTTGCAAATAACAAGCACTATGATACTATGTCTTGGATGTATTTAGTGAGTTCATCCATAATTAGTATAAAAAGATATTGACTTAAAGTTGATCCTTAATGTAACTCTATTTTTATAGGAAACACTTCGATTAATCCTCCTGACATTTTCACTCTTGTCATTGCATCCTTATATATACATCCTTAATTATTTCAATATATGTACACTAACACCTTAACAAAGGAAATGGTCAATTGGTCAAAATCCATTTGATGCAATTGATGAGCAAGTAGACGGCGAGAGTAACAAAGCATCATTATGCTCTGACATTACAATCCAACTAGAAGTTTGAAATGAAGATAGTGATGTCAATAGTGGTGCAACTACTTATGGAAGTGACAATAGTGAAAGGTAGTTGTTAAAATAAAGTTTATGATTATCAAGATATACGGGGCAATTTAGTTGACATTGATTCTAGTTAAGGTCCATCATATTGTCAGTGGTCTTATCATAGCCCTAATATATCATACAAAGGTGATTCATTATAGCTCAAGAACATGTGTACCTTTAACTATGCAAGTTTAGTTCCAAAGATAATATTGCAAGTCCAACTTCTAATAGTGAACTGAGACATGTTAATAGACATATAGAAAAATTAATATGCATACCCATAGTTTTAAAATAATTATTTAATTTAGGTATTGGAAAACTATAAGACTAATCTTACAAGGACAAATCAATACTCTCATCCAATATTTAACACGTCCTTTGGTATTAGTAACATTCTCATTAGACATACGACACTGTTTTTGATATTAGTACAGTGGTTGAGATTCTTAAAGAGTACAATGGTAAAATTGTCATCATGCGACCTTGAGGTTACAGGTTCGAGTTGTGGAAACAACTTCTTGCAATGTAAGAAAAAGTTGCATATAATAGATCCAATATGGTCCGATCTTTTTCCAGGACCCTGGATTGATAGAAGCTTCATATACTGAAGTGCTCTTTAAAGTGGTTAAGATTCTTGTAATATTTTATTTCTTATTGCTCTCGAATATTAATGAAGTGATTTTTTAATTAGTATACACTTAATATTTGAAGTTAAATAAGTATCAAGACTACAACAACACAATACGATATGGGAGCCAAACCATATTTCCAATCATTGATAGAAACTCCAACTTCACTTAGGATTTTAAACCTTGTGCCTTGGATGCAAGTACACTTAATTTCCACCAAATATAACACAAATTCAATAGTAGGTAAGTGATGATTCAATATAAATTATAGGAAAATAGCTTGACAAATGAAAATGGTGAATCCACAAAATGTGATACTGATCATCTCAACTTCTATTGTAAGAAACGAACAATATACATCCTAACTTAGTACAAAAATTAAGATGGCATATTTTTCTTTTTTATTTTTCCCTTTCCTTTTCTAATTCACTGTGAGAAGAACAAAATGGATAAAGAGAAATTTGTCTTTTGCAATTTAACATCTATTCATTAAGTGCCATAATTTGATTTCCAACACTGTGTTAATTTATAATGAAAAGCCAACAAAGCCCATAGAAGACATGATAGCATATTTGACAGAAGCTAAAACTTCAGTCTTGATAAATCAAAACATGTGAATGAGTTGTGAGAGGATCAAAGAAGTATAATTGCTGTGTACCTTAATCTTTAAGCTCTTCGACTTCTTTCTCAGAACAAACATGAGTGCAACCAGAGAAAGCCAGCATATCCATTTCGTATCTCAAATGTAAGGCAACAAAGGATCCCTTCCCTCGAAGAATATGAAGCAACTTGTTTCCTAATGTCATGATCTGAGGAGTAAACTTCAACGAATGATAGTTTACACGGCATCTAAGCTTCTGGAGCTCAAAGTTGAGATTGTTTGCCAATCGTGCATCCGTTTTATTAAACTGAATCACATTAAACTTGTTGAACAGCAGCCAAATCTGCAGTATAAGAAGAGAGATAACATGAGAATCACAAAGTCACACAAATCGGGGAGCAATTTGCAAGAGCACAGACAACACTGCAGAAATAGAATAGCACTATTTTCTTACTCTTTGGCAAAAATGAACAAGTCATTCCATAGTTAACAACTCGAGTAAAAGAATAAGATGCCAAATATAATAAGCTAAGATGATAAGTTCACACCTGTTGTAAGTAGTATCTCTCATCTGACCAACTCACAGGACGTACGCATCACCAGAAAATGGATTGAACTATTTCTACTAATGCTTTTCGGTAGCTTGTTAATTATGTGCACTTCATCTTTCAATGATCTGATGCAATGCCTCACATCAAAGATATCATCAAAATTACTGCAATTAGAAGACAGGTATAAATAAGGAACAGTGATGAGAAACAACAGCATAAAATAAGTTAATACAAAGCACAGAACTTCTATAAATAATTGTCAATGTCAGATGATACGAATATTTGATATACTGCTCAGCAATGGACTAATACCAGTTTTATAATTTATTGACAATATACTACATGCTCAGCAATGGGTTCTTGTAGTATTAGATTAGAATGCACTTTGGATGTGAAATACAGATGAACGATACCTTGGGTCAGCCCAAAATGAATTCTTGTCCAGTTCCGGGACCACTAATGTTAGGTTTAGTAAACGAGCCACCATCACCATGTCACATATCTAGAAGCCAAATAACATAATCTCAATAGTTGCATTGGGTGGGATGTATCAGAAATAATCTACCAACCGCTGCACGCATTTGGTTCAAGCCACCATTGCATGATAGTTTCAGATAGCAGTTGCTTGTATAATTCCCTGAAAATGGTTGGATTTGGAAGGAATTAGACACCAGAAGATAGTTAAATTAGAATTTCAATTTATTAATCTCTGTTCTAAAATAATGAGTTGCTACAAAATTAGTAATCTACTACTTGTGTTTCAACACCAAATATAGTTTGTAAATAACAAAGATAGATTATTTGTGTCTAAAATTTGAATGGCTTGAAAAATCATGTTTAACCATCAAGAACTTATGTTTAAAAAATCTAAGGCTATCTGATGCGGTTCAAATTTAAGCGGAAAAAGAAACATCAGAATCATTAAATTATCATCTGTAGGCCAAGAACTATGATTAAATCAATGAAAACTAAAGTGCAATTGAGTCGTCCTTGCAGAAAAAGTTCTTCAAGCCAATGAATACAGAAGAAAAGAAAATCAACTGCATGTAAAATTGTTGTTTGCCTTGGTATTAACACCGCCAAATGCAAGCTGTTGAATATTTGCCTTGCCTAGCATGCGACGCAGAAGATCGAAGGCCAAAGAGTGAATGCACCAAAGAATCTACAAATTCATTTTTATATATAGTAAAGCCCGTTTACTTGTTCTAGGCATTTACTCGCTACGCGTCTAGTGTGCGCTTAGAAGTGCCTTGATCTGCAATAAAATCGTTTTCTTTACTAGCGAATCGAGATAGGTCAAAGTGTACCCCCTCATTCGGGGGTCAAAGAGGATGGTGAAATCTATTGTTTTTTCTCATAAGACACCTCTAACTCGCAACAGTCCCAAAAAAAAAAAAAAAAAGGATCTTTATGCGTTGCCATAACAATGTTGTGCAAAATAGATAGGTTGCATACTCGACCGTAGCACTGGCGACGTTGCCACGAGCGACGGAGGAGCGGAACTCGACTCGACCGCAGGGACGCCGTTCCTGATGACAAGGAAAAACCGCGCGGGATTCCCGCCAGAGACGGCCGTAGGTAAGGAGCTGGATCAGGCACGTCCAGAGGAGCACACAACCGCACGCCGTCACGAACCACGCCTGCCGCTGCGCCCGCGCCGGCACCGCCGTTCTCGCCTGAGGCAGCCCGCAGGCCTCGACTGCGACGACGCCCCCAGTCATCGCACCGTCACTTCATCGGAATCGGGAGGTACGAACCCTAAATCGCAATGTTCACCTCCAAGAATCGATCTATTTCTGCACTCCCGCGCCAAATCAGGATAGAAGGGAGGGGAAGACATTCCCACGAACTCAATTTTTTTTTTTATTTGGTAAAACGAAGGAGGTGAAATTGAATATATTTTTAAAAATAAACTGGTCATTCGAAAATAATAATATTTTTTTTATGAAACACATAATTCAAAAATTAAAATAATCTCTTACTTTGATATTAAGCACTAATTAAGGTGAAATTTCATTTTATCCTGTTAATTTACACGACTTTTCAATGGTTCAATACCACTAGGCGTGATGCTATATAATATGCCTACATCACTTGATATGTATAAATAGTTTATTACATTCTAAGTGTTGAATTAGGTGTATAATGATCATTTGATAATATACCCCTTTAAATTGTTTATTTTTTAAATGTGAGAAGGTCCTATTCAAATTGCCCAACTTTAAAAAAATATTTCATTTCGATTATGTCTAAGTCTAAGTCGTATGAAATACCGATAACATCGAGCATTATACGTGAGCCAAAAAGCTTCGACTCAACTCAATCTAACACAGCTCGAAGTTAGTCGAGTGATACAAGACATTACCATCTAATGTCAAATCGAGTTGTGTCGTTGTCGTCCACACAGAAATGACGTGGTGATTAAGATATGACGATGTGTTATAGAAATGATGTAGGTTGATTTCGGATGAGGTATAAAGTTTTTTCTTAGATTAAGATGATTCCCACGTATCTTGACCACAACGTAAAAGCTCATAAGACCTTTCGTGATTTACCTTTTTCACAATGATCATGGGACAAATCGATGGAGTCGCTAGATTGACAGTTACTAACTTTTACAGAGTTCTATTGATGCCTTTGAGTCAAGGTGATTTTGTGTGTTTTTTTATAAATTTATTATTATTATTATTATTATTATTGATTGACATTAGAGTATTCAAATTTTCGATCCGATTAATCTTTGCAAGTGATCGATATATCCTGTTCCACGGACCTTCGGGATGCTTCGTCAATAACTGAGTCAGGTAAGATCAAAGCCTAAATAATTTTCACCAGCCACCAAAAGTAAATCAAGAAAACATTCATAGTTTTTTCACGGTTTAACGTCTTGTGTATCTCTGTTCGAATAACCTGAGCCGTCATTAGATTTTTTAAATTCATCACCGAATAATATCACAACAGAAAATCAAATTAATTTTTTTTTTTTTTGAAATACTTTTCATTTTTATCGTTATACCATGTCTGGGATAATTTATTATTATTTCTTGGTGCTTCTAAATTTAGTTTTCAACATTATGATTACAAATATTATTATTATTATTCTGTTTTAAGATTCCAACTTTGATGCCGTGGTTTGTCCTGTTGCATATTTTATCTTTTCGAGCCTTGCGGGGAGAGCTGGTTCATCCGAGTGAAGTGGCTCGCATCGGAAAGGGCGAAAAGACGGCACTTTTTGGCTACTCTTCGCTCCATGCCTTCTGCTTCACGCTCTCACTCCTCCGTCGATGTCGTCGACTCCGACGCCATGGATTCAGCAGCCCCTGCTGTCACCGTCGAATCTATTAACCCAAAGGTCGGATCTTCCATCATTTTGTTTGTTGTAAATGCCTTCTTGGACCCAAATCTCAAAGGCCTTCTTGTTGAACGCGAGACACATATCGTTGCTATAAAACTCTTAACTTTCATTTCATCTGATAGATATCGTTCAATTTGACGAGCCATTCTCCGCCACTCGCAAGATTCATTTCTTTGTGTTTGGAGGCGATAGTCACGTTCACTCGACATCTTAGGTTGCTTAATGGATGCTATATGCTATTGTGAAAATATAATTTAAAAAAAAATGTAATCGAGATTAACACGACTTGTTGATAAATGGTGCTATTTAATGAATGTAAAATGGACCAAAATGTTTTTCCTTCCTTTCCAAGGTTAAATCATTGTGTTGTTAAATTTTTGTGGGGTCAAATGGTCAATCGAGGCCAATGCGCTTCCGTCCTTGGCCTTCAGGCTGTTAGAAACTTGAATTAGTGGTAAAGGATAGAGGTAAAATGAATGCTGTTTATTTGATTTATTTCCTTCTTTTTTCTACTTCAGGTTTTGGGGTGTGAGTATGCCGTCCGTGGTGAAATTGTTAGCCGTGCCCAGGTACTTCTATTCTGGTTAATCTTTAATCTGTATTTTGTTCCCACTTTTGTAGAATGAGTATATCATACCTAAGCTACAATTTTATATGCTTTATCCCATCTTAGATTTGTGTCGAGTAATTACTTGGTTACTTGATGGTGAGGCGGCTTTACGTCGTTCAGACCCCCCTATGGTTAGGCAGCATGTGGCCTGAAGGTTGTTCATAGTGAGAGTCATGTTCGAACCACAGATAATAATCTCAGTTCACCATGATGCAATACACAAAAACACCAGCACACAACAAACAAACTGACACAAATCGTATGATAGGTCATAAGATGAGAGGTTGACAAACCACATTGCTAATGGACATTAAACATCATCACTTCGGCGATACTCTGTGAAAGTAGGAAAGCACAATAGACTAACAACACTAACATAGGACATAAGATGAACAGCCAGCTGATGTCCAAAATGATGGGCATCAGTGATGAAATTCTGAAATTCTGCACAACCACTTCTTTCCTACCAGTGTACAAAGACTCATCTCCAAACAAACAAAAGTGAGGAAAAAAGGCCCCAAGGGGAGAGGGCTACCTTCCTTCTCTTCTCCAACTTCCTTTGGATTTCAACAGTATGTCTGTCTTCAACCCATTAGAGCAGGTCACTTTTGGTTGTTGTTGCATTTTGCCCAAATGGACGAGTAGATCACGTATTGACATTTTGATAACCTTTGATATGCTTGATGAACTTTTCTAATAGTTAGTGATCCTTAAATTTTGGTGTCACGAGGGTATTATTCCCGCTAACTAAGAGGCACACCACTCGATGACAATACAATAAAAGAGATCTAAGGAGCATATTATAGAGCAATTCAAAGAATTCAATAAATTGTATATATATTCATATAAGTAAATTTTATTACAAAGACTACAAAACTATATAAACAAAAGATCAATGGAGTAAAATAAAAAAAATTGAAAATAGAAACCAAACCAGGGAAACAACAGGTTGAGATCTCTAAGTGATGTATAACAAAACCCACTATAATAAAAAAAAATATCCATGCCTACAAAACTAGAGGTCAAGAAAAGTAGACAATGAGCACAAATTGTTAAGTGGGTAAAATAGGAAAGATGTGCATAAATTTAATCTTATTTAGAATGCCAAAAGAAATATAAAGCAAGAAGCAATTTTACTACTGCATCTTGAAGTCTTTCCTTAGCTTGCACACACACACACACACACACACACACACACACCCATAACACCAATTATTTTTATCTGTTATCATCAACTGAAAAGAATTTTCAATTCTTATTATTGTGTTTGATCAACATATATAAATGTTAATAATGGTCTAAATCTAATAATCAATTAAGAAGTAAATCATTGGAGCCAGTGTCCTCAGAATGTGATAATGTCATCTGATGTATGGGTTAAAAACCTCCTTGCCGGTGGAAGTCAACAATATAGTGTCATTGCGCAAGTAAAAACTTCGAACCTCGCCCAATCATTGAGCTCCGTTCAAACTCATATCTACAAGTAAAATATAAAAAAACTTAGAACTTAAAATAAATATCTAATAATAATAATAACATAATTTGAACATTATTTAAGACTCAAGATTAATGGATCAAACTTTTGATCTCACTCTCTCATAATATTCCAAATTCCTAAACGACAATCATTACCATCGAATGATAAATTAGTTTATCTAGTTTACATTTCCAAACTAACCAACCAAATTGAAACTACAATCCAATTAAATATATATACCTCGTATATCTTCCTTCAACTAGTAAAGCAACTCCAATATTTTATGGAATCAAAACGTCTGGCTTCTGCACTTGAGTGGAATTGAGGAAGAGAAGCTAGAATACAATAGCAGGATTCTTGAGTTACTGAAATAGGAAGAAAATTTTCTGTAATTTTAAGAAAAAGGGAAGAAAATGGCTACCATAATCAGGTTTTCGAGATTAGAATGAAGGAAAACCTTTTCCGCCGATGGCCTCAGCTTGCTTTGGCGGCTAGAAATCAGCAACATGATACTGTTGTTTGGCCAACTAAAAGCATCAACCTTACTGCTTCTATTTAATGGAGGAGAGGAAAGACAGGGAGAGGATGAAGAAGAAGGAAAGAAAAGAGAGAGAAAATTTTTACCTTCTTTGTTAGCAACCTCGACTAGCTCCGGTGAGCTTAGCAACAACACAAAGAGAGCAAGGAAAGTTAAAAACAGAGTAGTTCTTGCTGTGCAAACAAAAACCCTAGAAAACAAGAGAAAAGAGAACAGGAAGAAGAGGAGGGACTGCTCTTGTTGCAGGAGCTGTGGCTGTGCTTGTGAGGAAAAGAAAACAAAAAGGAAGAGGGAAGAGGGAAGGAGAAGGAAGAAAAGGAGAAGGAGCAGAGCCGGCCTTGGGTCAGGCATTTTGGGGTGACCGCCCAAGGCCCAAAATTTTTTAACACTGTTATTTTAGGGCCCAAAAAATTTTTTATGTAAAATTTCACCATGGATTAGGGCCCAGCTTAATAGGTTTTGCCCAGGGCCTCAAAATAAGATGGCCTGGCTCTGAGAAGGAGAAGAGCTGGCGCATGAGGCGTGCATGGAGTGAGGATGGGCTGCTGCGTGGAGATAAAAAGGAGAGAAGAAGGGAGAGAAAATAGTTTTTTTTTTAATATTTAACATTTGGTGAACTTGTATGCTTAGCCAATATTTACTGATTGAAGATTCTTGATAAAATGTACGACATAGCTGATTATATCTGTGAAACAGAATATGTCTTTCTGTTTCTTGATTTACCCATCTGGTGACAGAGTTTGTAAATGGAGTACTTTTCAGAGGAAAAACAAAGTTATTGACCTAGGGTTATCACCTTATAGGTCTGTAAATATCATCTAAGGTATATAATAGCATATGAGTTAGTTTTCCAGTATTGGCATATTTGTAGCAAAAATGCATGTCTTTTGTATTTGAAAAAAATACGAATTACCATAGTTCACATTCCTCTTGTGGTTAACCATGTTTTGGTGGTTTGAATATGTTTATGCTATGACATTTTTACTATTGCATTCAATGGTAAAGTTGAACTTTTGTTTAATAGTGTGGAAGATAATTGGTCTTCTGTTGACTTTCAGTAATCATATCACCTAAAATACCATTTTTCAAACTCAATACAGCAATTACAACGTGAGTTACAAAACAAGCCGGGGTCTCATCCATTCAATGAGGTTTGCTTATTTTTTTGTTCTTTTTTTCATTTGCAGATTTTAGTGCACAGCAAGTTTTACTTTTAATCTAATATGATGGCTGCTGTTTATAGAGCATTTCTCATTTTGGTTTTCTTTTAGCTCAGATTAGCTTTTTCTCCCAAAAATTCATTGAAATTCTTGATTCTTATTGGCAGATACTTTACTTTAATATTGGGGATCCTCAGTCTCTTGGTCAAAAGGCTATCACTTTTTTCCGCGAGGTGGGTATATAGCTGTTTCTATTAGTGAATACAATTTAGTTTCTGACTTATACTTAATGTCATATTTAGGTTCTTGTCCTGTGTGATCATCCACCTCTTTTGGACAAAAGTGAAACTCATGCTTTGTTCAGGTACATTTGAGCAGTTACTCTGCATGCACTTCTGTTGAATTAATTAATTTTAACAATACTGTGATGCACAAATTCCTTTTTTGTGATATTCCTATGGCAATATTAAAAAGTCATGTTATTTTAAAGGTTTCTTATTAGTATTTGAACTTTTCATGCAATTAAGTTTTCATTAAACAGTATAGATGTTTGTCTTTGCTCTTTGCTGTTTGTCATGGAATACATTTTTTTTTTCTGAACCAATTTGATTAGTTGATGTGGCAACTGATATGCACATATTGTCGCAACTGCTGTCTGGAAAACTTAGAGATATTATTCTGGCTTTCATTATGGCAGCCTCCCTTCTGAAGTGAATGTTTCGGCTTAGGTGTACTACTTACAGCTGAGATCTACTTACAATGTGCTGCCTTTTCTTCTCACCTTACTGATGCAGCAATACTTTATATGCAGTGGTGATGCAATAGCAAGAGCTCGGCAGATTCTGGATGTGGTTCCTAGAAGGACTACAGGATCTTACAGTGAGAGTCAGGCAAGAACATGTTTTTATTGTTCATGAAAATATTTCTCATCTCCATTTAATCCTAACAAAACTTAATTTCTGTGATTTTACAGGGTGTCAAAGGCTTACGAGATGCAATTGCTGCTGGAATTACTTCTCGTGATGGTTTTCCTGCCAATCCAGATGATATTTTCCTAACAGATGGAGCAACTCCTGCGGTATTTAGTTACTTTAGCTTTATTTATGAGATATATCAGTCAAATTTCTGATCACGTTGATGAGTGACTTTTATCTTTTACTTCAGGTGCACATTATTATGCAGTTACTAATAAGATCTGATAAAGATGGCATACTCTGCCCCATTCCTCAATATCCGCTGTTCTCTGCCTCCATTTTTCTTCATGGCGGTTCTCTTGTATATTCATTTATTCATATGCCTATTTAAGTTAGCTCTTCTTTCTTGTACCTTACAAGAACAAGACAAAGAAGCAGTATAATTTTTTTTCCCGTCAATAGCAACTTGATTTTATTTGTGTAGAAACATATCTAGTGATGCAGTCTCTATATAATATTTATATGTCAGTGAAAGGGGAAGAGAGCATCTAGTTTATTGGCATTAAGGAGCTAAATGATGCAACTCTGGTGGCTAGGTTCCATATTACCTTGATGAATCAACCGGATGGGGATTGGAGATTGCAGAGCTCAAGAAACAGCTAGATGATGCTCGATCAAAGGGCATCACAGTGAGGGCATTGATTGTGATCAATCCAGGCAACCCCACCGGACAGGTTTGTCTTCTTTTTGGGTAATATTTCTGTGACTGTGTCGAGCTTGCAATCAAATAGTTGGATCAAAGAAATGGCTTGATGATGATGTTAAGTATCATAGCAATGGGTTGATAACCCTCGATTTACTGCATAACTCAAAACTACCCGTTTAGTTAGACAGACATTGATCATCTAAATACTTAAATATTCTAGAAACTGATATTCACACTCATTTAACTAAAATGAGCATCGCACTAGTTCTGAACTCATCACAATTGGGTAGGGTAATTTGAGTGCCCAAATAAATGGTACTAGAAATCATTGTCAATTACCATCAAGTAACATATATAATGACAACATACTAGCCAACTGCTAATAAATCATAAAGATAACTAGCCAACAAGAAATCACAAATATGATAACAACTAACCCATTGGAAGAAAACAACTTAACCATCAAGGAGCCTATGTATATCCAACCCATCCAAATTCCTAAAAATACTCAAATTACATCACACATTAATATTTGAAACTGACTCGCAATGATAAATGGATACTTGAATCCTACTTGTTTATGTCAGATGCGGGTGAGTACCCAATTCTTAGAGTGTCTGTTGTCATTCCTGGTGCTTTAACCTTGCCATGGTATTGCCTTAAGCAAATTCTCTTTTTTTCCTTACCCTAAAGAATCTCTTTAATACATTTAACTAATTGTCATTTCATATACCAATGTGATTGTAGGAGAAATACCATGATTCAATTCACAAAGGAAAAACGTTTTTGACTTTACCTGCAATACAAACAAGATTCACCAGTTTAAGCAAATTTTTAGCAAAATGACTGTTATTTTTTACAATAATTCTTCGTCCATTTTAATGCTATTGTATTTCAGCATTATATGATTTTAATAGAAGGATGAAATCGTATATCTAGTATACAATTTCCAATGCTTCTGGCATTCTGTTTAATTTACTCTAATTTGAGAAAGACAACTTCGAGGGTGTCTATCTTAATCTAGCAGATCTTTTTCTTTTCACCAGGTTCTTACAAAAGAAAACCAGAAGCAAATAGTTGACTTTTGTAAGAATGAGGGATTGGTTCTTCTGGCAGATGAGGTGAATGCCTATGTGATAAATTCTTTCCTTCTTCACTGAATCTTTTTTGTTATAAACTAAGACAAGATATCCATATTGCATTGAATTGTTGTAGGTATACCAGGACAATGTATATGTCGATGATAAGAAATTCAACTCTTTCAAGAAGATTGCAAGGTCCATGGGGTATGAGGATGAAGATCTTCTTTTAGTATCAGTTCAGTCGGTTTCTAAAGGTTTGTTGATTTCCTTACCTGATGAAAAATTTCAACTCCTAGATGCTAATTCTTTTTTCCTCTTCATCAGGTTACTATGGAGAATGCGGAAAGAGAGGAGGATACATGGAGGTAACCGGCTTCAGCGCAGAGGTGAAAGAACAAATCTACAAGGTGGCAACTGTAAACCTTTGCTTCTCTAACATCTCTGGCCAAATTCTTGCAAGCCTCGTCATGAATCCACCAAAGGTGAATATTAATTTCTAATTATCAGCCAGCCATATGGTTGCCATTCCAACAATAACTTGGATGGGTGAACCTTCAGGTCGGGGATGAATCATATGAATCCTTCAATGCAGAGAAACAAGGGATCCTTTCATCTTTAGCAAGACGAGCAAAGGTATCGACGTATAATAATCATCACTTGTCTTTCTTTTTGTTTGCTGTTAGCTCTCAAGATTTCTTGTCTATATTTGTTGGTTTATAATACAGGCTCTCGAAGATGCATTTAACGGGTTAGAAGGCGTAACGTGCAACAAGGCTGAGGGTGCAATGTACCTCTTCCCTCGCCTACATTTACCTCAGAAAGCAATTGAAGCCGCCAAGGCAGTCAATGCAGCCCCTGACGTGTTCTACGCTCGATGCCTTCTCGATGCCACCGGCATTGTAGTCGTTCCTGGATCAGGCTTCGGGCAGGTGCGAGCAACTGCATGCTTAGTGTGTGTAAAAGTTTGCATAGGGCCCTAGTGAATACTAAATTTGTTGTCGATTTTGATGGTGGGAATCAAGGTACCAGGAACGTGGCACATCAGATGCACCATTCTGCCCCAAGAGGAGAAGATCCCAGGCATCATCTCCAGGCTCCATGCATTCCATGAAGCTTTTATGCAAGAATTCCGTGACTAGATAAGCTTAATTGGTTGCGATATTATCATCATTGAAATAAAGCAGAAGACGTAGTCCAGTCCATTCATGATTTCATTGTTTTGGATCGATGGAGTTAATCCTGTTTACTAGATTGTGATATTTGACATCCAACTGTTAAATTGGTGTTTAATAAAGGTGTTGTATGTGTATCAGTGGGCTGTTAGTTCGATTCATCGACAATATCATTAGATGGCCAAGATTTTTTATGCCTTATTTAAATCGCTGCTGTTATCATCCAAAGATTTTGTTGTTGTTTTTTTTTTTTTGTAAAAAAGGAATATAGAACAATAGTTGAATAGAATCTAAAAGGGAGTGTCAAATAAGCTCATCACTCACAATATAATTGTGATAGACCTAAAGGTAGAGCTGAATAAGCTCATCACTCACAATAGAAATTCCAAGGGGTTGTTGCTGCCATCATGGCCTTCGCCGCTGTTATTTGATCCGGCGAGGCAACCACTGTGATGGAGCTTGACATTGAGCTCAAGGCTTCCAATGCGCGGAAGGTATGATCTCGATTGCACGATCTCTTTTTCCATTGATGCAAAGCCTGTATATGCTATCATAGTAATTAGGCATGCTTATCGGTTTCGGTTCCGGTTCGATTCTAATTTGTTTCAGATCCGTCCATGTTGGAATCGATTGGATTTTGAATCGATTTCAAAATCTTAACTTTGAAATTAATTTAAGCTGGATCGTTTTTGAATCGGTTTCAAAATGGTTTCGGATTGATTTCGAAACAGTTCTGGATCATCTTTCTCGAATTTGAACTTCCAAATTCATCTATCGTGCTGGTGATCCTATTTTTTTCTATCGCAAAATAATTTTATAGATATGTTAGCATGCTCAGAGTGTTCATCCTTAAATTAACAATCAAAATCAAATCCAAATCGGATTCGAATTGGTTCCGAAACGGTCTTGAATTGATTCCGAATCGGTTTCGAAATCGATTAGAACCGAATCAAATCGAAATCGAAACAATTCCAATTCGGTTCCAGGATCGATTCATTTGAATCGATTTTGATTTTAACGGATTGATTCCGATTCGATTCCGGATCCATTAAACATACCTAATAGTAATAAAGATAGCATTAGTTCAAAAGTTTTTGGTTCAATTTGTATTCTGTCTTGAAAATAAGTTGAAGTTCTATGGTTATTTAGATGACCCTGGGTCCTAATTCAATTATCATTAAAAAATTAGTCCCGTTTCACATGTATTCATAGTTTGATCTTCAATTATAATATATATATTTATAAGTTTTTTTTCAAATGAAATGATAAAGTAAAGAGGATGGAACTATTAAAATTATTCACACGGATATTTTTCTATTCGCAAGAATTGAACGTAATGATCGAGATGAAAAGAACAACTTGCAACGTTCAAGAACCACATCAACAGTCCTCCCGGAGCTTGCTGCATGGGTAATGATGGGACGGAAACATCCATACAATAAAAATTCAATTCTCATATTGCATATGTATTCATTAACAGTTTCGAATTATTCATAATACTGAATTGTCTCTTGAAACTCAATTGCACTTATTTAAAATTTATCCTAATAATTAATGATTTTTTTTTTTTATAAAATTGAATTAGTCATCTTCAAAATTAATTGGATAGTAAAAAAGATCAGTCTTGCAATTTGATATGTTCTTATCATGTTAATAATACTCCATGAGCTCGACCGCATGCATTACACGACCAATAGCAGAATCAATCAAAAGAGCAAGTTGTTTGGATAACTTCATGCCAGTTCTATTTGGTCTCCCTTCTCAGACAGAAACAGGGCACAATTTTCTTATTTAAGTTTATGGGAGCATGTTTAAGGTAGTTTGGGGGAGACCAAATTGACAAAAGAGAAGTTCTATTAGTTTTATTTGCAAACTCAGTTAAATTATGGATTTCAATTTAACACGCGCAAACATTATCAAAGTTTGATGTTTGATATTTGATGTACAATATTTAAATCTTACAATTCGATAAATTCTAAACACAGTCAATTTGACTCAATAATAATTTTTCATTGAACATTAAAATAAATTTAAAAAGTACAAATAAATTTTAATGGATGACTCAATATTACCAATAATTCAAACACAGTGGATGTACAATATTCCTAATGTGGAGAGATAATCTAGGATCTATGTGACGAAATTGACTTAGCCAATCATGAATTGATCACCTTCATAATTCCACACCTCCACTTCTCCATGATTCTACATCTCCGCTCTCCATGTTGCCACACTCCATATTACACATTATAGGTATATAATAGAGAGGTAACACTAACTCTATTCTTCTTCAAATACACTATCTTTAGTCCTCTGATCTCCTATTCTGACTTGAGCGTCGGAGAGACTTCGTTGAGCTACGCCTCGACCTCCTTATCCGTTTGCTAGTCTTCTCAAGAGTAAAGTACATTCAATGTCAGCCGATCTGATTATCTTGACATATCCACACCTGGTTTGTGCGGAGCCTATTGAGGAGTTTGACCATGAGTACTAGGCAGTCTCTTCCACTCTTAATCTCAGATCGAAACATCCCAACCTCCTGAAGCGCTAGTGATGACCGATCTCCCGAAGCACTATCGATGTCTAACCTCCCGAAGCCTGACTTTATCTGCCCGACCTCCTGCTAAAGCTTTGTTGAAGGCCGACCTCACCTTTATTTAGTCGGTCGAAAGTACTATATTAAGTCATCTCATCTCTGGTTCCCACCCAGAATATTTTGGCATCGTCTGTGGGAACATCTGAGTTGGAACATTGAGATAGAGATGCAACACAGCCAGATAAAAGAGGATTCCGAATATCATTTTCCTACTCCAGAAGGATGGATACTTATTGATAGTCTTAGGCCCGAGCCCCTGCTCGCCCGAACACCTACCTTTCCCAGTGCCACCAAAGCTCTTCCCGAAACATCGCAATCGTTTGCCTGAGTATCGCAGCCATTCACCTGAGCTTCATTCGCTGAGCAGAGGAGCATCTCGCCCGCTCGAGCTTCGTTCGCCGAGCAGAGGAGTGTCTTGCTTGCCCGAGCTCTGTTCACCGAGTAGAGGAGTGTCTTGCTTGCCCGAGTTCCGTTCACCGACCAAAGGAGTACCTCTCCCATCCGAGCTCTGTTCGTCGAGCAAAGGAGTGCCTCGCACGGTCGAGCTCTGTTCGTTGAGCAGAGGAGTGTCTCTCCCATCCGAGCTCTGTTCATCTAAGCTCTGTCTGCCCAAGCTTCGTTCGCCGAGCAGAGGAGCATCTCGCCCACCCGAGCTCCATTCATCAAGTAAAGGAGTGCCTTTCCCGCCCGAGCTTAGTTCGTCGAGCAAAGAATTATCTCGCCCACCCGAGCTTCATTCGTCGAGCAAAAGAGTGCCTCTCCTTCCTGAGATTCATTCGCCAAGCAGAAAAGCATCTCGCCAACCCGAGCTTCGTTCGCCCAAGCTCCGCTCGCTTGAGCGCCTGCTTCTCCAAGCACATCAAACTTCAAGCACCCGTTCGCCCGAAATAAGTTCTTCTTGATTCTTTTCTTTGTCCCTTTTCTTTTCAATTATGTTCTACACTACTGTCCAAATTCCTTGCTTAATCAAATTTTTTAGAGGATCAAGTTTATTTACTAATTCTCTCCCCGACTCTACGAGTCTTTTGGAGTCGAGTATCGAGCTTACTCATTCTTTCTTCGACTCTTCGAGTCTTCTGGAGTCGATGATCAAGCTTACTGATTCTCTTCTCAACTCTGCGGATCTTCTGGAATTGAGTATCGAGCTTATAATTATCTCCCATATTCCGTGGATCTTCTAGACTTTAGGATCAACTTAGCTTATTGTTCTCTTGCTGACTCAATGGATATTATTCTCTCCTCGATAAGAACAGAAAGGTTAGTAATCATGTCTTTTTCTAATACTTTTTTTTTTCAAAAGTTTCTTGTATTGTTCCCTCTGTTCTCGGATCGAGGCGTTCGTCGACATATTTCTCTTTGGTCTCAAACCGAGGCATCCATCAACATTTTTCCTCTGGTCTCGGACCGAGGCGTCCACTGATATATTCCCTTTGATCTCGAACTGATGCGTTCACCGATATTTTTCCTCTGGTGTCGAACTGAGGCGTCCATCAACATTTTCTCTCTGTTCTCGGACCGAGACATCCACTGACATTTTCCCTCTGGTCTTGGACTGAGACGTCCACCGACATTTTCCCTTTGGTCGAGGCATCCATCGACATTCTCCCTCTGGTCTCGGACCGAGACATCCATCGACATTTTCCCTCTAGTTTTCGACTGAGATGTCCTGTAAAATACCGGGAAAATAATAATAATAATAATAATAATAATAATAATAATAATAATAGGACTCTAATTAATACCTAAGCTAGGTATTAATTTGGAGGGGCTAATTAAATCTAGGTGGTCGTATAGGGTAAGAACACAAAAAGGATTTTTGGGTAAGCCAACCCGTTAAACGAAAGCCACCCGACCCGTTAATCTCTTAATGCCGCCGTTCTCCTCTTCCGTTCCTCGCCGTCGAAACATCTATTTCTTCCATTTCTCTGCATCTCTCGTCTCCACGGAACGCACGATCGCCGAACTCCCTCTCCTCTCCTCGCTGTCTGCCGTTCCTTTTCCCTGTGTCGAGCGAGCTCATCGATTAGGCCTTCGACGACTTCGGCAACTATTCCTCACCGCAACTCCACCTTCTCACTGTGAGATTTCCCTGCCTCTCGTCGCCCTCTCCCTCTCCTCGCGGCAAGCGGCGATCGTCGACTGGGACGATCTCTGCAGGTAAACAGGGCAGCGAGCGAGCGCGGCTAGAAGTTTACGCCGACGGCGAGTGGGCGCGTGGCCGGGAGTTGGGTCAGCGGAGTCAGCATCGCGTGCTGGTCTGGGGCTGGGGTCTTTGCCGAGCAAGGTAACAACTTCTCCTTTCCTAATCTTGGACGAGATTTTAGGGTTGCTGTGGTTTCACCTTCGTTGAATTGGAGTGGTGATTTGGGCAGGGATTGTGAGCGTCGATCGCAGCCAGTGAACGAAGCTGCCAGTTTTAGGGAAGAAGCAACGCGGGTGGTGTCGGTGAACAGAGAATTGGGGGAGGAACATCGTCGGTGTATCTCAAGGGCAGGTATATTCTGGATTCTCTTGTCTTTCATGTTGATGGTGTTTCGGATGATGGCCGCTGTGTTGTGATCAGAGGATGGAGTTGGCTGGGAGAAGGGGTGTTGGTCGGTTAGGACGACTGTGAGTGGAAGTGTTTTGGCTGACTGTGGGGAATGGGTCTGTCCTAGACTTGTTTGGGTTGTGGGATGAAATTCCTTTCAGTGGACAGGCTGTACGAGGATGTGATCGGCTGTGCGACTGTGAATAAGGTTGTGTGGCTGTGAATAAAGTTGTGAACGGTCCGATGGGTGTCGGTGTGGCTGTGAGTGAGTCATAAACGGGTCTATGGGTGTCAATGTAGCTGTTCATGGGCTGTGATCGGCTGCGAGTTGAGGTATGATCATGTAGGGTTGTCAGATTTGATATATGTATGAATAAATGGTAGTAGAGTGCGCTGGGGTGAAGCCCTATTTATGTTGTGAGTGGATTTGTGAACTTGGTTAATTATGGTGTTAAACGTACAAGTGGGAGGTTTCTAATTCGTATTCGATAAAGGGACGCGAATGTAGAAATGATAGAATAGAGAATTTATATATATATATTGTTGTATGCTTGAACATGACCATAATTGATGATATTTGTAGGACGTGGATACGACACCGGTCCGCGGACGTGAGGACTCTAGTACTACGAGCATTTATAGCAGGTGGGTAATTCCTACCATGGTCAGGTAGTTTTAATGCATACAGATTTAGATGCATGATCATCTTATATGATCATGTTACCTTGACCCTGCTCTTATTATCTTATGCTTGAACTTGTCGTTGACTATATTTATTCAAATGTTGATATCACATTCCCTTTATTATGATTTAGGGTTATAGATGTGATGTAAATAGATCTAGATATTTAGTCGGGTGTGGATGTTAGAGTACGGGTGATGACCAAATTTATAAATTGGCAAAAAGGTCATCCGTGGGTAGGTAATGCCCTAAATATAGGAGTTATACCAATATTCATATGTTGTACACTTATTTACCAACCACGTGTTGTGTAAATGGTTAGGTGAGTCGTAAATAGTGTGTCGCTATGGACCGGTGGTCCTAGCTTGCCATGATCAGTTGAGTACGACTCTCTACATGATAGAGAGTGTGATGATCAAAGGGATGTGACTCTCTGTCGAACAGAGAGTGTATAGATGTCTCATGTGAGGCAAGACTTCACGTGCATTAATGCATCTTGACGACATTGTCTCCCTTGGGGTTGAGAGAGTCGTCAATATCCCGCCTCGAGTTACTCTCGGAGGAATGGCGGTGTGGTGAGCATTTGTTGTGCCGCACTCTACCATTATAGACGATGGTAGTTGGAGTTGCGTGCAGTTGTCCTGGGTGTATGACACTCGACCACTCATTGGTAGTGTCAGTCGGAGTGGCCAGCAGCAGGGACCCCCGTTGCGTAGCGAGCTCTTTACGCTCATATACTACTTGATCATACTGCCCACTCGGCCACTCTATAGAAGTGGCTGGTGTGAGTTGGGACAGTTATCATGTCATGCCACCTAGGCCACACTGGGGTCGTGGTAGCGAGTAGGGGTGAGCAGGCATGACCATGCATGCTGCATTGTCGTATCATACGGTGTTTTGCATATGATTATATATATATATATATACATACATGCTTGTATATATATATATATATACATGGATGATGGTGATTAGTATACATACAGATACAGTCTATATGTATACTCACTTTGATGATGCATTTGTATGTACTATGCTTGTTGCATTTGTTTGTACATATTCATATATGCTATTGCATTTCTTGTATGGTAGTAGGCCGGTACTTGTATATCTATTGGTTATTCACTGTGATACCCTCGACCCATATCAGGATGCAGTGTGAGTTAATACTATTCTTTATACCTTATATTGTGGATATATGCCCAGGTTGGATGAGGATAGAGTAGCTGACTGTCAGGTATGTTAGTATCATTTGTTGTTCAGATTATTTAGTGTATGCATGCATATATACCTGTTATGCTGATGTATACCTGTTGTACGAGTAGATTAAACTGTTGAATGACATGTAATATTGATACATATATTTACATGTTCTATCTTATTACCTGCTGAGTTTTACTCACCACCACAGACCCTGGATTTTTCTGTCGCCCAGGTAACAGGTAGAAGTCTTCATGACGACTTGGAGTTGCGCCGACGATCCATCCCATCTCCATTTTCCGAGTCTCCCGAGGAGTTCATTTTTTTGATGTCTTGGACTTTGATATGTTATCTAGACTTGTTTTATTATGGACTTTGTCGTGATGTCGTGGACTTTATTTGTGCAGTAGTTGTTTTATTTACGGTTTTATTACTTTGGACTTGTCAGGTGGTGTACACCTGTATATTTTTAATATGTATTTTGTGGGTATGTGGTTTCTATTTCCGTTGCTGTTGTTATGTTTATATTATGTTGTTGTTGTCGGCCTACGGGCCTTGTATTAATCCGAAATGTTGTCACGTACAGGGAAGATGTCGTCCGTTTGATTTTCAGCACGACATACTCTCGGAGCGTGACAACTTTATGTTAGGGATCGTTTGGAACGGCTAGAGGGGGGGGGTGAATAGCGTCAATGTAATTCTTTCGCGTTCGTGTCTATAATTTCGTTAGCGCAGCGGAATATAGATATAATACAATAACGAAATGGATAAACACACACAAAGACACGAAGATTTAGCGTGGTTCGGAACCGCACGGTTCCTACTCCACAGATCGGGTTCGTACGAACCCTAGCGATGCCAATCACACACCTATATAATAATAACTCCTTCTCGGAACAATCCGGAGGCGGAGAAACCTCGTACAATTAATCTTACAACAATAAGATACTAATACAAGCAATTACAATAATGAAATACAATGCAAGTAAAGGAAACTACTTTACAATTGCCTTTGGATTGATTGATTGCTTGGTTGCTTGAAATCACCTTGGAGACCCTGATTTGCAATAGCAAATCGCTCCAAAACCCTCAAGAAACCGATATGAAAATCCTCCATCACGAGCTCCTTATAAAGCTTCAACCTGTGTTGGAAAAGGTAGATCAGTCGACTGATCGGGACCATCAGTCGACTGATGCCACTGTTGTCGTGAGACAACGGCTAGATCCACGCTGGATAAGTCCAATGGATCTACCATCAGTCGACTGATTGTGATGAGTCCTCACTCGACCAGTCGAGTCTCGACTCCATTCTGTGGCCGATTTCTCGAGCACCAGTCGACTGATCACACGATCAGTCAACTGCTCGAGTCATCAGTCGACTGCCCACCTCGCGGCGACCGCAGGCTATAACCCGCAAATAAACCCTAGTTGACTCGGGCCGACTGCCACATGGCACCAGTCGACTGGCACACCTCAAACATGAGGTTTTAACCCAAGTATGGTTCCCATACTTATAGACCACCCTTAGCCTAGACTGAGCCTTCTAGCCACCTCCATCACCTCACGCCTCTCGGATCCTCCAAGTCATCCATGACTTGTTCATCCATCGCTAGCCTTCAGGTGCTTCCATCGGCTATGTCATGCTAACGGTGTCTACACCGCCAAGGCACATTGGACTTACGCCGCCAAGACTCCGCTTGGACTTTACGCCGCCAACCATTGGACTTATGCTGCCAAGACTCCCGCTTGGACTTTACGCCGCCAATATCAATCCCCTTGGACTTTCTCTTGCCAACCCATGTTAGACTTTCCATGCCAAGACCATGCTTGGACTTTCCTTGCCAACCTATATTGGACTTTCCATGCCAAGTACTCAAGACTTGAACTTTACCTTGCCAAGACCCATGCTTGGACTTTCCCAAATGCCAAGTGTCCCAATTGGACTTTTCATGCCAAGTACTCAAGACTTGGACTTCCCTATGACAATTACATTGTCATATGATTTTGTCGAACATCAAAACATCACTCGAGTCAAGCTCGAGTCCTGGTCAATCGTGACCTGGGCCGATTGCACCAACAATCTCCCCCTTTTTGATGTTTGACAAAAACCAAACAAATTATTGAGTTAGAACACTAACTCAAATCCCTTACCAATTATCCCAAATTGGTAAACACTCACCAAATGTTCTCCCCCAAACATTCTCCCCATTTTTGACTAACATCAAAAAGGTTTTCTCTCCAAGGAGGTCAATGTCTCATGTCCTAATGAGATCTTACAATCTCCCCCTTGATCCAAAAATATTTAGGATGCCTACCATCTTCCTAGTGATAAATCCAATATCACTCAAGAGAGATAATCCCATTTACTCTCGCAATTTCCAAATTGGGTCTCTCAAAAGTCCCATCAATTTCCCAATTGATGTCATATTCTCCCAATAACTTCTCCTCTTCAAGAAGAAAAACACATCCATCATCCTAAGATGGATACCTCTCCCTAAAGGCTTGCTCCCCCTTGACCATTGCACCAACAATGTCCTTGGGCAGTCCCTAAGCCAATAGACACTCTAAACCATCAAAATTAAGGTTAGAAATTCAATATAGAACTTTCCAACACCTTAAAATTGATACAAACCCTAAATACTTCTCCTAATCCATATCCAATGGATTTTCACCCTTTATAATGCTTCCCAAAGCATATCCTAGGGTTAGGAGTAATTAGGGGCCATAATCAGAAAATCGGGTTAAACAAAAGTGATTCGTAAATCAATCGATCGACATCTTCCATCACCGATCGACACTAATGCGGCCGATCGATAATCGAAATTTCAATTTCGCTATCGAGTTGAATTTCAGAAAATCATAAATAATTATACGTATATCGAAAAATCATGAAATTTGATACGTATAATACCTATGACCAATACAATGGGTGAAAAATGTTTGAAAATTATTTTACCCATAAAATACTGAAATTGGCACAAAGTTCAAAACCATTGAAATTTTCAATGTTTTGGTCCTACTTTGTATCAACTTCATCAATGGTGATTGCTATCAAAAGATAGACTTCACAAAGGTTTTCTAAAATGATTTTAAAATATTTTCAAAATCTTATCTTGGATCATATTCCTTGGGCTCTATGTACATGATTTGTACACATGCTCTCCCAATGATCCACATGTTGAGTTAAGATGAGTTTGGGTTCAACTAGATGCAAAAACTGTGCACCTTGAACTTAACTCATATCCTAGCATCTCACATGTATCTAGGGTGTATAAATACACATACATGTCCATTGGATGTGAGATGTGGGTTTTGGTTCATTTAATCTAGGGCTTCATGCATTCTCTAAGGCAACCCTACTTGATTCCCTTATAAATGAGACTTCAAGTCATGTCATAGTCCTTAGTTCAATTTCAACCAAATTGTCTTAAATGCATGAATGATTATGGCATTAGAAATGATATAAATAAGCATACGCTCATAATCATGATGTCATGGCTTAAGATGAAATCTAAAAACACATGACATTTAAAGCCTTAATCCTAAAACATGAGCATGACATATAAAATCATAGAACTAGGCATGATGTCATGACATGACATATGACAATCAAAGCATGACATATAAAATATATAGGTATAGTAATACCTAAATTTTAATATTAATTGCCATTTGATATGGTTAGATATATTTTGCCATATTATCATTAATCTCCCTAGTGTGCCAACAACCCAAAATGGCACACTAACACTCTAAACCCTAATTGTGCCAATTTGATCATTTTATCAAACTTCACAAGTAATATTGGCACATCCTAAAACTTTTAGGATTAAGACTCAAATGTATTTCCAAGGTAACCATAACCTTGAAAATGACCTAACATGCCACCTTTGCCATGGTTGAGTTAATTACCCATCCAATCAAGGTTGACACACCCTAAACCCATCTTAGCGTGAATCAATCACGCTCTTAGGAACCCAAAAACGATTTGAGCTCCTAGGGTTAATTAAGTATTCCTTAGGGATAACCTCCCTAGATACCTTCCTAGGCTTATTAGCCTTAGTCATTTGGGTCTTGCCTAGGTTAACCTTACGGATTACCTCCCTAATAACCTTCTTAGTGGCCACCCTAAACCCTAGCCACTAGGCACAACCTTTGGTCAACCTTAAGGATGACTTCCCTATTGACCTTGGTCTTCCTAGGTTTAGTTTGTGTCCCATAATCAAATGGAACACTATGGTAAACTACCTTAGGCTTAGGTTTGTGACCCAAACCTTTCTTGCCCTTGGTTGACTTTTGACTTTTAGATCCTAGATGTTGACTTTGACTTCTTGACCCAGGAATTTGACCATTAGACCCTTTAGATTGATTTTGTATCTTATTTAGGGTCTTTTCAAGTTTCTCAAGCCTTGACCTCAAGGCTTGGTTCTCTAGTTCTAATTGCCCAATTTTAGAATTTTGATTTAGACCATGGGCATGGTTCTTCCTAGGCATATGCCTAGTCCATTTAGGGTTAAGGCCTAGATGTTCTCCTATTTTCCTAATTGATTCTTTAGGTAAGATATTTTTAGGGACATTAGTCCCAAACTTCTCCTTATTCCTAAGGTGAACCTTCTTAGCTCCTAAACAAATATGTTTGTTATTTCTAGCATGCTCTTTATGATAAATAGCAAGAGAATTGAAACCCTTAGCATGCTTTTGCCTATTAACTAAAAAGGATGCATTATTAGAATATACCTTAGGGTTAGCTTTGGAAGCTCCCCCTACGTGTGTAGCTCCCTCTTGGGTCTTCTTCTTCCCCCTAGGACATTGATTCCTATAATGTCCTTTTGCATTGCATTTGAAGCATATGATGTGCTCCTTGCTCTTGATACTTGGGGAATCGGCGTCCATTGACTTTTGTTGACTTTTAGGCGTCGGAGGAGCTTTCTTGACTTTCTTTGGGCACTTACTCTTATAATGCCCAAATTTCCTACACTCAAAACACATAATGTTATTTTTATTTTGAATTGAGGTGTTTGAGTTACCGATGGTGGTGGAGACCGAAATTGGACTTTGGGCTTCTTCATCTTGACCGGATGTCGAAGCTTCTTCTTCTCGATGTTCGTGAAGGTTCTCTCCACCCCCTCAATCCTTGAGGTGGATGCTTCTTCCACTTCCTCCACCTCTTCCGACCCGGAAGTTGACTCCTCACTTTCTTGTGAGGATGATGATGATTCTTCTTCGGTCTCCTCCTCTTCCAAGTCTTCTTGGACCGATTCGGGATTGTCGTGGAACTTGATCAACTTGTTTCGCAACTCCTTGGCATCCCTATAGCTTCCTAATCTGGACAAAATATCGTTAGGTATCAAATTAATCAACATTTTTGTTACCTTAACGGTTGTCTTGAATTTTTCCCGTTGCTCCTCGGTCCATCTCTTCATCTTGAGGATTTCGCCGTTTTCTCCTCTCGGAGCATCAAAACCTATAGTCACGGCAAACCAATTTTCTATATTCGTCATTAGAAAATATTCCATCCTACCTTTCCAATACGCAAAATGTTCGCGGTTGAAGGAAGGAGGGATGTTGACGTCGTCACCCAATCTTTCCTCAAATTCCATATTCTTCCCTCTAGCTTCTTGACTCTGGGTTGTTAATCCGTAGAAGAGCCCCGGGCTCTGATACCACTTGTTAGGGATCGTTTGGAACGGCTAGAGGGGGGGGTGAATAGCGTCAATGCAATTCTTTCGCGTTCGTGTCTACAATTTCGTTAGCGCAGCGGAATATAGATATAATACAATAACGAAATGGACAAGCACACACAAAGACACGAAGATTTAACGTGGTTTGGAACCGCACGGTTCCTACTCCACGGATCGGGTTCGTACGAACCCTAGCGATGCCAATCACACACCACTATAATAATAACTCCTTCTCGGAACAATCCGGAGGCGGAGAAATCTCATACAATTAATCTTACAACAATAAGATACTAATACAAGCAATTACAATAATGAAATACAATGCAAGTAAAGGAAACTACTTTACAATTGCCTTTGGATTGATTGATTGCTTGGTTGCTTGAAATCACCTTGGAGACCCCGATCGCAAAGAATCGTTCCAAAACCCTCAAGAAACCGATATGAAAATCCTCCATCACGAGCTCCTTATAAAGGTTTAACCTGTGCTGGAAAAGGTAGATCAGTCGACTGATCGGGACCATCAGTCGACTGATGCCACTGTTGTCGTGAGACAACGGCTAGATCCACGCTGGATAAGTCCAACGGATCTACCATCAGTCGACTGATTATGACCATCAGTCGACTGATGGAGTCCTCACTAGACCAGTCGAGTCTCGACTCCATTTTGTGGCCGATTTCTCGAGCACCAGTCGACTGATCACACGATCAGTCGACTGCTCGAGTCATCAGTCGACTGCCCACCTCTGGCAGTCGACTGCTAGGCAATAACCCGCAGTCAAACCCTAGTTGACTCGGTCCAGTCGATTGCCACATGACACCAGTCGACTGGCACACCTCAAACATGAGGTTTTAACCCAAGTATGGTTCCCCCATACTTGCTAGACCACTCTTAGCCTAGACCTGAGCCTTCTAGCCACCTCCATCAGCCTCACGCCTCTCGGATCCCTCCAAGTCATCCATGACTTGTTCATCCATCGTGCTAGCCTTTAGGTGCTTCCATCGGCTATGTCATGCTAACGGTGTCTACACCGCCAAGGCACATTGGACTTACGCCGCCAAGACTCCGCTTGGACTTTACGCCGCCAACCATTGGACTTATGCTGCCAAGACTCCCGTTTGGACTTTACGCCGCCAATATCAATCCCCTTGGACTTTCTCTTGCCAACCCATGTTGGACTTTCCATGCTAAGACCATGCTTGGACTTTCCTTGCCAACCCATGTTGGACTTTCCATGCCAAATACTCAAGACTTGAACTTTACCTTGCCAAGACTCATGCTTGGACTTTCCCAAATGCCAAGTGCCCCACTTGGACTTTCCATGCCAAGTACTCAAGACTTGGACTTCCCTATGACAATTACATTGTCATATGTTTTTGTCGAACATCAAAACATCACTCGAGTCAAGCTCGAGTCCTGGTCAATCGTGACCTGGGCCGATTGCACCAACACTTTATTGGTATCAGAGCCGAAGGTTCTGTGATGCCATACAATGATTTTGTTTTTTTTTGAGTCTTGGATTCTCGGGAGTCGGTATATTTTTCGAATTTGGTTTTTGTGAGCTGGGATTGACAGCGGCATAAGCTCCAGGCAGCACGAAGAGAGTATTTCTAATAACTCATATTTCAGATAGTTACTTATCTAAATTTGTTTAACAGGTGTATACAATCAAAGTTATGGTACCTATGCAGACTCGTAGTAGAGGTCGTCTATCAAGATGATCCGTCGGAGTTGAGGGACAGGAGGCTGCTGCTACTGAGCCCGTTATTCGGGAACAACCTCAGCTTTCCCCTACTGGTGGTTCAGAGCCTCAGAATTCGGATGTACCATTGACTATGTCAGAGCCTGCAGAGTCCAGTTGGCTCAATGATAAGGCACAGATACCCGTGTTAGCACGTTCGGCCAAGGAAAAGTTCACTTTGTTCCGAGGGGAGTCCGACCCATGGATTGCCCGGTCTTGGCTGGAAAATATGGAAGACACCTTCGAGTACATGAATTGTACAGATGTGGAGAAGGTGGGCCTTGCTGCATATCATCTCAGAGATCAGGCTGTTACTTGGTGGAAATTATAGAAGACTCTACTCGGGGAGCGTGGGATTACTTGGGCTATCTTTCGAGACACTTTCTGAAGACAATACTTTCCTTCGGCATTTTCTATAGCACGTCGTCAGGAATTCTTGAGCTGAAGCAAGGTGATCGTTCTGTCATGGAGTACAACGCAGAGTTTACCAGATTATCAGAGTTCTGCTCTCACCTGGTAGCACAGGATGCAGATCAGATGTACCAGTTCACTCAGGATCTTGCTACTTATATACGGAGCCGGATGTCAGGATCTAGCATTTCCTCATACACGGAGGAATTGGACCGCGCCCTCTTCATCGAGATGACTTCCCAGCAAATTTCCAGGGAGAAGGATATCGAGAAGCAGATGACTAAGGGCAAGCAGCAGAACTAGGGTTCAGCTCAGGGGACTCAAAAGAAAGGGGAGCAAAAAGGAACTATGCGAGGTGCTGCAGAAGGGTCAGCTATATCGCAGAAGGGGAAACGTCCAGCATCAGAGTATTCTGGAGGATCTCAGGGTAGTCGTAAGGGTTGAAGCAGGAATGGATGTTATAAATGTGGATCTGAAAGCCATAGAGTATCAGAGTGTCCTTTGGAGCAGCCAGTTTGCTATTATTGCAAACAACCTGGTCATACTAGTCGTGATTGTACACTAAAAGCACAGTTGAAGTTTCCTGATAGCTCCAACAAGGGGAAGAAGTCTACCCAGCAGCGGCAGTAGAGGACAGCACCGCGGACTCAGACATATGGACAGAGGCAGCCAGTACCTCCACCAGTATAGTTATACCAGATGCAGGGGGTGCCCCTACAGTGATGCCGATAGCGATCCAATATCCTGCATCTCCGGTGATCTACTACCTAGGAGTATCTGCACCACAACAGTTCTTACCAGCCAACTCTCAGGGATATCTTATGCCTGCACCAGCGACTCAGCCTCCAGTACCACAGAGCCAGATCCAGCCGGAGTGGAGGCACACTACTACTTCGTCAGGGATGCAGCCGACGAATATCGAGACTGGACGAGTTTTTGCCATCACCAGAGATGAGGCACATGGTGAGGATCGATCACGCGGTATGGTTTCAGTTTATTCTATATACGCTGATACTTTGATTGATACCGGTAGTTCCCATTCATTTGTATCTAGAGTATTTTTGGGTAGAGTTGGAAGAATCCCAATGGTTCATTCTTATGGGTTAGCAGTATCCTTGCCATCAGGAGAGGTGATGACTAGCCACCAAGAAATCAAGGGTTGTCCATTAGATTTTGACGGGCATATCCTTACAGTGGACCTTCAGGTTTTGGAAATGATAGAGTTTGATATTATTCTTGGTATGGACTGGTTGGCCGCTTATCATGCTACAGTGGATTGTAGAGCAAGAGTGGTGACATTTTGACCACCGGATCAACCAGCTTGGGAATTTATTGGTACTAGAGATGATGGATTATCTATTATATCGGCTTTATAGGCTCAGAATCTATTAGCCCAGGGTCGTCAGGGTTATTTATTATCTCTAGTCAAAGTTGAGAACGAAGGACTACCGCCCCTCTCTGATGTACGAGTAGTCCGGGAGTATCCAGACGTATTTCTAGATGAACTTCCAGGCTTGTCACCTCCTAGGCAAGTGGAATTTGTGATAGAGGTGATTTTAGGAACTGCACCTATATCGAAACCTCCTTATCGGATGGCGCCAAAAGAGCTAAATGAACTTAAAGTTCAACTGCAGGAGTTGCTGGATAATGGATTCATCCGACCTAGTGTTTCACCATGGGGAGCACCGGTACTCTTTGTCAAAAAGAAGGATGGATCATTGTGGTTATGTATTGATTATTGACAACTGAATGCAGTCACAGTTAAGAATAAATATCCATTGCCGAGGATATAAGATTTGTTCGATCAGCTTAAGGATACATGTGTGTATTCTAAAATTGATCTGCGCTAAGGATATCATCAGCTTCGGATAAGAGATGAGGATATTCAGAAAACAGCTTTCCGCACCCGTTATGGGCATTACGAGTTTCTAGTGATGCCGTTTGGTCTCACGAATGCCCCAGCTGCATTTATGGACTTAATGAATCGGGTATTCCTGAGGTATATAGATCAGTTCATGATAGTGTTCATCGATGATATATTGATTTATTCTCGATCCGAGGAGGAACATGAACAACATCTGCGGATAGTATTAGAGACATTGCGATGGGAGCAGTTGTATGCCAAATTTAACAAGTGTGCATTTTGGTTATTCTCAGTGGGTTTTCTTGGACATGTGGTGTCCAACAGAGGTATTTCTGTAGATCCTCAGAAGATTGAGGCGATTACCAGTTGGGAGCAGCCAAAATCAGTTCAGGAGGTCCGTAGTTTCCTTCGTCTGGCCGGGTATTATCGAAGATTCGTGGAGGGATTCTCGAGTATCACCATGCCACTCACTCGCCTGACCCGGAAAGGGGTCAAGTTCACCTGGTCAGAGGCCTGTGAAATTAGTTTCCAGGAGCTTAAGCGACGGCTAGTTTCTGCACCAATCATAGTGATTCCTTCTGGTGTTGATGGGATGGTTCTCTATACGGATGCTTCTATCCAAGGGTTGGGTGCAGTTATGATGCAGTCCAACCGTGTGGTATCTTATGCCTCCAGTCAACTAAAAGATCACGAGAGAAATTATCCAGTGCACGATCTGGAGTTAGCCGCCATTATTTTCGCATTGAAGATATGGAGACACTACTTGTATGAGATTACCTTTGAGATCTACACAGACCATAAAAGTCTGAAGTATCTGTTCACACAGAAAGAGATGAATATGAGACAGAGATGGTGGATGGAATATCTGAAGGATTACGACTGCACCATCCAGTATCATCTGGGAAAGGCTAATGTGGTAGCAGATGTGCTGAGTAGGAAGTCTCGTGGAGTTCTGGTCAGTCATCTGGCAGCAGTTACTGATCTAGTTCGACAGTTCTCTGAGTTGGGATTGTCTGAACACGGTCAAATATCCCGGGGGATATTAGTATCTATGGTTGCCCAGTCCACCATTGCTGAGAGGATCAAGGAAGCACAAGTCAGTGACCAGCATCTGCAGTTCTTGAGCAGCATGATAGACTCATAACGTCAGATGGATTTCTCGAGTGACGAGAATGGTGTACTTCATTTTCTAGACGACCATGTGTTCTGGACACGCACTCGGTTAAGGAAGAATTGCTACATGAAGCACATCAGTCGAGATTTGCTATACATCCTAGTGGTACTCGGATGTACCGAGATTTGAAGCGTTTATACTGGTGGAATGGTATGAAATGGGATATTGTAGACTTTGTTGCACGATGTCTAATATGCCAGCAAGTGAAAGCTGAACATCAGAAACCTGCTGGGTTGCTTCAGGAAATTCCGATTCCGGAATGGAAGTGGGAGCATATCACGATGGATTTCGTTATGGGATTACCCAGAACCCGTAAAAGACATGATGCGATTTGGGTGATCGTGGATCGATTAACCAAATCAGCTCACTTTCTTCCGATTCGTGAGACGGACTCATTGGATCATCTAGCAGAATTGTATTGCCGAGAGATCATCAGATTGCATGGTGTACCATTGAGTATCATATCTAATAGAGATCCGCGATTTACTTCGCGATTCTGGCAGAGTCTGCAGCACGCCATGGGCATAGACCTCCGACTCAGTACAACCTTTCATCCGTAGACAGACGGACAGTCCGAACGTACCATTCAGACTCTGGAGGATCTATTGAGATCTTGTGTCATGGATTTCGGTGGCAGTTGGGAGGATCACATTCCTTTAGTGGAGTTTTCCTACAACAACAGCTACCATTCTTCTGTCTAGATGGCTCCTTTCGAGGCGTTATATGGTAGACCCTGCAGATCTCCTGTGTTATGGGAGGAAGTTGGGGAACGATAGATATTGGGGCCTCAGAGTATCCAGCATGATGCAGAGTTGGTACGAGTCATCAGACGACGATTATCAGAGGCACAGGATAGACAGAAGAGTTATGCGGACCGGAGGCGAAGGCCTTTGGAATTCTCAGTCGGGGACCATGTATTCCTACGAGTGTCACCCACCAAAGGAGTCAAGAGATTTAGGATAAAAAGAAAATTATCTCCACGCTACATTGGTCCATTTGAGATATTGGAGAAGATTGGAGGTGTTGCTTATCGGTTGGCTTTACCTCCGACACTTACGGGTATTCACAACGTATTCCATGTATCTATGTTGAGGAAATACGTACCACGATCTGGCCATGTTCTGAAAGAGGTTTCGATCCCCCTCCAGATGAATGTGACTTACGAGGAGACTCCGGTGCGGATTCTGGGTCGCAAGGAGCGGCAGTTGCGGAACAAAATCACCCGACTCGTAAAGGTGGGATGGTAGCATCAAACGGATGAGGAGGCTACATGGGAGCTAGAGGATACTATCCGAGCTTGATACCCTCATCTATTTATCTGAGGTATGTGGTTATTTCGGAATATGCTTAGATTAATTTTTTTGTATTTAAGTACGAAATTTGGGGACCAAATTTTAATAAGTGGGGGAGAATGTAAAATATCGGGAAAAAATAATTATAATAATAATAGGACTCTAATTAATACCTAAGCTAGGTATTAATTTGGAGGGGCTAATTAAATCTAGGTGGTCGTATAGGGTAAGAACCCAAAAAGGATTTTTGGGTAAGCCAACCCGTTAAACGAAAGCCACCCGACCCGTTAATCTCTTAATGTCGCCGTTCTCCTCTTCCGTTCCTCGTCGTCGAAACATCTATTTCTTTCGTTTCTCTGCATCTCTCATCTCCACGGAATGCACGACCGCCGAACTCCCTCTCCTCTCCTCGCTGTCTGCTATTCCTTTTCCCTGTGCCGAGCGAGCTCATCGATCAGGCCCTCGACGACTTCCGCAACTATTCCTCACTGCAACTCCACCTTCTCACTGTGAGATTTCCCTGCCTCTCGTCGCCCTCTCCCTCTCCTCGCGGCAAGCGGCGATCGTCGGCTGGGACGATCTATGTGGGCAAGCAGGGCAGCGAGCTAGCGCGGCTAGAAGTTTACGCCAACGGCGAGTGGGCGCGTGGCTGGGAGTTGGGTCAGCGGAGTCGGCATCGCGTGCTGGTCTGGGGCTGGGGTCTTTGCCAAGCAAGGTAACAACTTCTCCTTTCCTGATCTTGGACAAGATTTTAGGGTTGCTGTGGTTTCACCTTCGTTGAATTGGAGTGGTGATTTGGGTAGGGATCGTGAGCGTCGATCGCAGCCAGTGAACGGAGCTGCTAGTTTTAGGGAAGAAGCAACGCCGGTGGTGTCGGTGAATAGAGAATTGGGGGAGGAACATCGTCGGTGTATCTTAGGGGCACGTATATTTTGGATTCTCTTGTCTTTCGTGTTGATGGTGTTTCGGATGATGGCCGCTGTGTTGTGATCAGAGGATGGAGTTGGCTGGGAGCAGGGGTGTTGGTCGGTTAGGATGACTGTGAGTGGAAGTGTTTTGGCTGACTGTGGGGAACGGGTCTGTCCTAGACTTGTTTGGGTTGTGGGATGAAATTCCTTTCAGTGGAGTAGGTTGTACGAGGATGTGATCGGTTGTGTGACTGTGAATAAGGTTGTGCGGCTGTGAATAATGTTGTGAACGGTTCGATGGGTGTCGATGTGGCTGTGAGTGAGCCGTAAACGGGTCTATGGGTGTCAATGTAGTTGTTCATGAGCTGTGATCGGCTGCGAGTTGAGGTGTGATCATGTAGGGTTGTCAGATTTTATATCTGTATGAATAAATGGTAGTAGAGTGCGCTGGGGTGAAGCCCTATTTATGTTGCGAGTGGATTTGTGAACTCGATTAATTATGGTGTTAAACGTACAAGTGGGAGGTTTCTAATTCGTATTGGATAAAGGGACGCGAATGTAGAAACGATAGAATAGAGAATATATATATATATATATATATATATATATATATATATATATATATATATATATATATATATATATATATATATATATATATATATATATATATATATATATATATATATATCTATATATATATATATTTATATATATATATATATTGTTGTATGCTTGAACATGACCATAATTGATGATATTTACAAGACGTGGATACGAGACCGGTCCGCGGACGTGAGAACTCTAGTACTACGAGCATTTATAGCAGGTGGGTAATTCCTACCCTGGTCAGGTAGTTTTAATGCATACAGATTTAGATGCATGATCATCTTATATTATCATGTTACCTTGACCCTGCTCTTATTATCTTATGTTTGAACTTGTCGTCGGCTATATTTATTCAAATGTTTATATCACATTCCCTTTATTATGATTTAGGGTTATAGATGTGATGTAAATAGGCCTAGATATTTAGTCGGGTGTGGATGTTAGAGTACGGGTGAAGACCAAATTTATAAATTGGCAAAAAGGTCATCCGTGGGTAGGTAATGCCCTAAATGTAGGAGTTATACCAATACTCGTATGTTGTACACTTATTTACCAACCACATGTTGTGTACATTGTCAGGTGAGTCGTAAATAGTGTATCGTTATGGACCGGTGGTCCTAGCTTGCCATGATCAGTTGAGTACGACTCTCTACATGATAGAGAGTGTGCTGATCAAAGGGATGTGACTCTCTGTCGAATAGAGAGTCTGTGGTAGATGTCTATATGTGAGACAGTACCTTCATGACATTGCATGCATACTGATGACATCGTCTCCCTTGGGGTTGAGAGAGTCGTCAGTCATCCTGCCTCCCAGGTTACTCTCAGAGGAGTAACTGGTGTGAGGGCTAAGCATTTGTTATGTCGCACTCTACCATTATAGACGATGGTAGTTGGAGTTGCGTGCAGTTGTCCTGGGTGCGTAACACTCGACTACTCATTGGTAGTGTCAGTCGGAGTGGCCAGTAGTAGGGACCCCAGTTGCGTAGCGAGCTCTTTAAGCTCATATGCTACTTGATCATATTGCCTACTCGGCCACTCTATAGCAGTGGTTGGTGTGAGTTGGGACAGTTGTCATGTCATGCCACCTAGGCCACACTGGGGTCGTGGTAGCGAGTAGGGGTGAGCAGGCATGACCATGCATGCTGCATTGTCATATCATACGGTGTTTTGTATATGGTTATATATATATACATACATGCTTGTATATATATATATACATGGATGATGGTGATTAGTATACATACAGATACAGTCTATATGTATACTCACTTTGATGATGCATTTGTATGTACTATGCTTGTTGCATTTGTTTGTACATATTCATATATGCTATTGTATTTCCTGTATGGTAGTAGGCTGGTACTTGTATATCTATTGGTTATTCACTGTGATACCCTCGACCCATATCAGGATGTAGTGTGAGTTAGTACTATTCTTTATACCTTATGTTGTAGATATATGCCCAGGTTGGATGAGGATAGAGTAGCTGACCGTCAGGTATGTCAGCATCGTTTGTTGTTCAGATTATTTAGTGTATGCATGCATATATACCTGTTATGCTGATGTATACCTGTTGTACGAGTAGATTAAACTGTTGAATGACATGTAATATTGATACATATATTTATATGTTCTATCTTATTACCTGCTGAGTTTTACTTACCACCACAGACCCTGAATTTTTCTATCGCTCAGGTAACAGGTAGAAGTCTTCGTGACGACTTGGAGTTGCACCGATGATCCATCCCATCTTCATTTTCCGAGTCTCTCGAGAAGTTCATTTTTTTGATGTCTTGGACTTTGATATGTTATCTAGACTTGTTTTATTATGGACTTTGTCATGATGTCGTGGACTTTATTTGTGTAGTAGTTGTTTTATTACTATGGACTTGTCAGGTGGTGTACACATATATGTTTTTGGTATGTATGTTGTGGGTATGTGGTTTCTATTTCTGCTGTTGTTGTTATGTTTATATTATGTTGTTGTTGTGGGCCTACGGGCCTTGTATTAACCCGAAATATTGTCATGTACAGGGGAGATGTCGTCCGTTTGATTTTCGGCACGACATACTCTCGGGGCGTGACATGTCCACCGACAATCTCTCTCTGGTCTCGAATTGAGACATCCATCGATAATTTCCCTCTGATCTCGGATAGAGGCATCCACCGACATGTTCCCTCTAGTCTCAGACTGAGGTGCCCATCGACATTTTTCCTATGGTCTCGGACCAAGGCGTCCATTGACATTTTTCCTGTGGTCTCGGACTAAAGCGTCCATCGATATATTCTCATAGTCTCAGACTAAGACGTCCATCGGCTTATCTTCAGTGTCATTATTTCTTTATTCTTAGACTAAAGCGATTATCAGTTTATCTCCAGCTCGACTCATCTTCAGTGTCATTATTCTCTTAGCCTCAAACTAAGGTGGACTTTGGTATTCTTCAACTTGGACACATATGTCTCTCTTATTCCCTTAGTCTCAAAGTAAGGTGGACTTTGGTATTCTTTAGCTCGGACACATACATCCCTCTCATTCCCTTAGTGTCAAACTAAGGTGGCTTCTGATATATTATCTCCAACTTGGATCTCGGTGTTCTTATTATTCCCTTAGTCTCCGAATAAGGCGACTTTTGATATATTATCTTTAGCTCAGACCTCGATGTCCTTATTTATTTGCTTAGTCTCAAACTAAGGCAACCTCTGATATATTATTTCCAACTCGGGCCTCAGCGTCGTTATTATTTCCTTGTGTCTCAAACTAAGGTGGACTTCAGCATTCTCCCTATTCCTCAGCTCGAGCCTCGACATCCTTATTATTTTCCTTAATCTCAAATTAAGGTGGACTTCAACATTCTCCCTATTCCCCAACTCGGGCCTTGGCACCCTTATTATTCCCCTTAGTCTCAAACTAAGGTGACCTTCGGTTTATTATCTCGGTCTTGGATTGAGGTGCCCCTCGACAAATTGTCAGTTCGGCACCTTTATTATTTCCTTAGTCTCCGACTAAGGTGGATTCTGATATATTATCTCCAGCTCGGACCTCAATATCCTTATTTATTCTTTTAGTTTCAAACTAAGGCGACTTTTGATATATTATCTCTAGCTCGGACCTCAGTGTCCTTATTATTTCCTTAGTTTCCGACTAAGGCGACTTCCGATATATTATTTTCAACTTGGATCTCGACATCCTTATTATTCCCTTATTCTCGGACTAAAACATCATATTTAAGTACCTTGGTCAAGGATCCATGTATTCATCGATAGCTCATCAATGATTATTTCCTTAGTCTCGGGCTAAGATGTCTTTTAGTATATTTCCTTAGTCTCAGACCAAGGCATCATGCATATATATATTCTCTAGGTCTTAGACCAGGGCATCCAGTTATTCAGTATATATATTCCCACTTGGTCTTTTCTCCATCGGCAATCCCCTTTGATCTCCACCTCGACATTTTCATTGACCTCCGCTTCGGAAGCAAGGGTTACCTTTGCATGTTCTTTTATGTTCAACATAGGTCTAGTCTGTAAGGACCTATGTGCCCACTAGAAGGGGGTGAATAGTGTTTCATCATCGGATGATGGAATTCAATTGTGCTTGCTACACAATGTTAGTACGCAGTGGAAATACGAAATATACAATCAAAATAAACACAAGCACAATCACAACACGACGATATAATGTGGTTCGGAATCGTACGGTTCCTACTCCATAGATTGGGCTCGAACGAGCCCTAGATGCAAACACCACCACTAATCACAAATACTCCTTCTCGACAACAAGTCGGAGGTGAAGAAACCTCGTACAAGTATTCTTACAACAATAAGAAACAAATACAAAGAAAATACAAAAAGACAATGTAAAGAAAACTTTACAACTATTGCTTTGGATGCTTGCTTGATGATCGCTTGAACCGTACTTGAAGACCCCGATTTGAATCAGCAAATCGCCTAAAAAATGCCCAAGAAATCGCTGCCAAAACCTCCCCTTCGAGCTTCCTTTATAATCCGCACTCAGGTTGTTTTCATGCCTACAAAACACACAACAAGCACAACACAAGGAATTTACATGGTTTAGAACCCTAGTTCCTACTCCATGGTCGAGCCCTAGTTGGCTCTAGTGATGCTCACCACCACTATAATACTTCTCCTTCTCGGTGACACACCGAAGGTGGAGAAACCTCTTAATACAAGTTTACAACGATTACACAAGAGATTATAATTGAAAGAGATTAAGAAGAGAAAGATTACAACTTATGCAGTATAAAATAGAGCTTCTTCTTTTCAAAATCTTTGATTGCCTTTGAGTATGTTTAGAACTCGGAGGATCAGAGAAAAATCGTTGGAGAATCGCTTTTTGGTTTGCCGTGAGCAATAACATCAAGAGTTATGAAAAACAACCGTATAAACCTTTTAAATCGAGCCCGATTAGGGCTTTTTTGGCCCGCGCAGTCGAGTCGCCTCGATTGACGCCTTGACTGGAGCTTCGACTCGCATTTAATGAAAGTTCCAATGGTAAGTTTTCCACTTTAATTTGAATTATTCATCCATTGTAACATAGGTCTAGTCGAGGCGATGGTTCATCGCCTCGACTGGTAAGCTTTAGTCGAGCCAACCTCGCTTCTGTTTCAACCGAACAGAGCAACAGTCGAGGCAGCGCCTCGACTGCTTATGAGTTTAAGCTTAAGTTAAGCTACTCTAGTCGAGCTTGCAGTCGATAGTGCCTTGCCTCTGTTCAGTTAAACCAAGCATCAGTTGAGGGATTCTGTTCAGAACATGCAGCTCGTCCAGGGTAGCAGTTTCCAGTCGAGGCGTCGCCTCGACTGATGAGGTAATCAATCGAGGTGCTGCCTCGACTACTGCCTTGACCCTTAACCATTTCAACTCGTCTAGAGCTAAAACCATGCCTAAGAAGGGGTCTACCCTGTACCCTTTACCTGATGCCCGTGAACCACTGTTCATAGGTCTTCCGTGCCAAGAATTGCTACCGGAACATCGTGCCAAGACTCCTCGTCCGGGTCTTCATGCCAGGACTCCTCGTCTGGGTCTTCATGCCAGGACTCCTCGTCCGAGTCTTCATACCAGGACTCCTCGTCTAGGTCTTCATGCCAGAACTCCTTGTTCGGGTCTTCACTTGTCAGGACTCCTCGTCCAGATCTTCACTTGTCAGGACTCCTCGTCCTCTATCTACAAAGAATTTCCTGAAAATACATCTCAACCAACCATGTGAGATAACACATAATTATCACCTTTGCTTAAACCCTTGTCAAACACCAAAACATCATTTTGGGCCTGACACAACCAACAATCTCCCCCTTTTTGATGTTTGACAATATGGTTTAAGTTTAGGTGATGCAATTATAGCACAATATAACATTCTCAGAATTGTACCGAATTTTAGAACTTCATTAAATCATCAAATCAAGAATAATCAAATCAAGATGTGCAATAAGATTTTCAAGTCATTTCAAATGAGATATAGATTTGCAATACATTTGACATGAAGGAAATTTGCAATTCATCCGTGGGTTGGGAAGAAGAGGTTCATGAGTGTTTTTGTTTCGTTTATTATTATTTTGAAAGGCGAGCGGGCGGGTGGGTGTGCATGCGTTCGATTTCCCCTTAATTCGGTTTGTCTTGGGTTTTGGCGGGGAAGGAAGCGCGGAGGGATTGGGGGGTGCCGGAGGGGCGTGAAAGAACCGGAGGGGAGACTTTTAGCGCGATAAATAGGGAGGGCATGGGAGGGATGGTGAGTGCGATCATACCAGCACTAATGCATCGGATCCCATCAGAACTCCGAAGTTAAGCGTGCTTGGGCGAGAGAAGTACTAGGATGGGTGACCCCCTGGGAAGTCCTCGTGTTGCACCTATTTTAGTTTCGTTCTTTTTATATATTATATGGTGAATTCCCTTCTTTTTTGTTGGCGGGGCGGGCGACTTTGCGGCCTCGTGTTTGCGTCGTGGGTCGGGAAGAGGAGGTTCGTGCGTGTTTTTGTTTCGTTTATTATTATTTTGAAAGGTGGGCGGGCGGGTGGGTGCGCGTGCATTCGATTGCCCCTTAATTCGGTTTGTCTTGGGTTTTGGCGGGGAAGGAAGCGCGGAGGGATTGGGGGGTGTCGGAGGGGCGTGGGAGAACCGGAGGTGAGACTATTAGCGCGATAAATAGGGAGGGCATGGGAGGGATGGTGGGTGCGATCATACCAGAACTAATGCACCAGATCCCATCAGAAATCCAAAGTTAAGCGTGCTTGTGCGAGCTGACCACCTGGGAAGTCCTCGTGTTGCACTTATTTTTGTTTCGTTCTTTTTATATATTATATAAGGTGAATTCCCTTCTTCTTTTTTGTTGGCGGGGCAGGCGGCTTGCGGCCTCGCGTTCGCGTCGTGGGTCGGGAAGAGGAGGTTCGTGCGTGTTTTTGTTTCGTTTATTATTATTTTGAAAGGCGGGCGGGCGGATGGGTGCGAGTGAATTCGATTGCCCCTTAATTCGGTTTGTCTTGGGTTTTGGCGGGGATGGAAGCGCGGAGGGATTGGGGGGTGCCGGAGGGGCGTGGGAGAACCGGAGGGGAGACTATTAACGCGATAAATAGGGAGGGCATGGGAGGTATTGTGGGTGCGATCATACCAGCACTATTGCATCGGATCCCATTAGAACTCCGAAGTTAAGCGTGCTTGGGCGAGAGCAGTACTAGGATGGGAGACCCCTTGGGAAGTCCTCGTGTTGCACATATTTTTGTTTCGTTCTTTTTATATATTATATATGGTGAATTCGCTTCTTTTTTTTGTTGACGGGGCAGGCGGCTTGCGGCTTGCGGCCTCGTGTTCGCGTCGTGGGTCGGGAAGAGGAGGTCAGTGTATGTTTTTGTTTCATTTATTATTATTTTGAAAGGCGGGCGGGCGGTGGGTGCGCGTGCGTTCGATTGACCCTTAATTTGGTTTGTCTTGGGTTTTGGCGGGGAAGGAAGCGCGGAGGGATTGGGGGGGTGCCGGAGGGGCATGGGAGAACCGGAGGGGAGACTATTAGCGCGATAATTAGGAAGGGCGTGGGAGGGATGGTTGGTGCGATCATACCAGCACTAATGCACTGGATCCCATCAGAACTCCGAAGTTAAGCGTGCTTGGGCGAGAGCAGTACTAGGATGAGTGACCCCTTGGGAAGTCCTCGTGTTACACTTATTTTTGTTTCGTTCTTTTTATATATTATATATGGTAAATTCCCTTCTTCTTTTTTGTTGGCGGGGCAGGCGGCTTGCGGCCTCGTGTTCACATCGTGGGTCGGGAAGAGGAGGTTTGTGCATGTTTTTGTTTTGTTTATTATTATTTTGAAAGGCGGGTGGGCGGGCGGGCGGGTGGGTGCGCGTGCGTTCGATTGCCCCTTAATTCGGTTTGTTTTGGGTTTTGGCGGGGAAGGAAATGCGGAGGGATTGGGGGGTGCCAGAGGGGTGTGGGAGAACCAGAGGAGAGTCTATTAGCGCGATAAATAGGGAGGGCGTGGGAGGGATGGTGGGTGCGATCATACCAGCACTAATGCACCGGATCCCATCAAAACTCCGAAGTTAAGCATGCTTGGGCGAGAGCAGTACAAGGATGGGTGACCCCCTGGGAAGTCCTCGTGTTGCACTTATTTTTGTTTCGTTCTTTTTATATATTATATATGGTGAATTCCCTTCTTCTTTTTTGTTGGTGGGGCGAACGGCTTACGACCTCGTGTTCGCGTCGTGGGTCGGGAAGAGGAGGTCTGTTCGTGTTTTTGTTTCGTTTATTATTATTTTGAAAGGCGGGCGGGCAAGTGTATGCCTGTACGTTCGATTGCCACTTAATTCAGTTTGTCTTGGGTTTTGGCGGGGAAGGAAGTGCGGAGGGATTGGGGGGTGCCGGAGGGGCGTGGGAAAACCGGTGGGGAGACTGTTAGCGCAATAAATAGGGAGGGCATGGGAGGGATGGTGGCTGCGATCATACCAGCATTAATGCATCGGATCCCATCAAAACTCCGAAGTTAAGCTTGCTTGGGCGAGAGCAGTACAAGGATGGGTGACCCCCTGGGAAGTCCTCGTGTTCGACTTATTTTTGTTTCGTTCTTTTTATATATGGTTAATTCCCTTCTTCTTTTTTGTTGGCGGGGCGGGCTGCATGCGGCCTCGTGTTCGCGTCGTGGGTCGGGAAGAGGAGGTCCGTGTGTGTTTTTGTTTCGTTTATTATCATTTTGAAAGGCGGGCGGGGCGGGCGGGGCGGGCGGGGCGGGTGGGTGCGTGTGCGTTCGATTGCCCCTTAATTTGGTTTGTCTTGGGTTTTGACGGGGAAGAAAGCGCAGTGGGATTGGGGGGTATCGTAGGGGCGTGGGAGAACCGGAGGGGAGACTATTAGCGCGATAATTAGGGAGGGTGTGGGAGGGATGGTCGGTGCGATCATACTAGCACTAATGCACCGGATCCAATCAGAACTCCGAAGTTAAGCGTGCTTGGGCGAAAGCAGTACTAGGATGAGTGCCCCCCAGGGAAGTCCTCGTGTTGCACCTATTTTTGTTTCGTTCTTTTTATATATTATATATGGTGAATTCCCTTATTCTTTTTTGTTAGCGGGGCGGGCGGCTTGCGACCTCGTGTTCGCGTCGTGGTTCTGGAAGAGGAGGTACGTTCATATTTTTATTTCGTTTATTATTATTTTGAAAGACTGGCGGGCGGGTGGGTGTGTGTGCGTTCGATTGCCCCTTAATTCGAGTTGTCTTGGGTTTTGGCGGGGAAGGAAGCGCGGAGGGATTGGGGGGTGCCGGAGGGGCGTGGGAGAACCGGAGGGGCGTGGGAGAACCGGAGGGGAGACTATTAGCGAGATAAATAGGGAGGGCGGGGGAGGGATGGTGGGTGCAATCATACCAGCAGTAATGCATCGAATTCCATCAGAACTCCGAAGTTAATGTGCTTGGGCGAGAGCAGTACAAGGATGGGTGACCCCCTGGGAAGTCCTCGTGTTGCACTTATTTTTGTTTCGTTCTTTTTTATATATTATATATGGTGAATTCCCTTCTTCTTTTTTGTTGGCGGGGCGAACGGCTTGCGGCCTCGTATTCGCGTCGTGGGTCGGGAAGAGGAGGTCTGTTCGTGTTTTTGTTTCGTTTAATATTATTTTGAAAGGTGGGCGGGCGAGTGTATGCACGTGCGTTCGATTGCCCCTTAATTCGGTTTGTCTTGGGTTTTGGCGGGGAAGGAAGTGCGGAGGGATTGGGGGTGCCGGAGGGGCATGGGAGAACTGGAGGGGAGACTATTAGACCGATAAATAGGGAGGGTGTGGGAAGGATTGTGGGTGCGATCATACCAGCACTAATGCATCGGGTCCCTAAAGAACTCCGAAGTTAACCGTGCTTGGGAGAGAGCAGTACTAGGATGGGTGACCCCCTGGGAAGTCCTTGTGTTGCACCTATTTTTGTTTCGTTCTTTTTATATATGGTGAATTCCCTTCTTATTTTTTGTTGGCGGGGCGGGTAGCTTGCGGACTCGTGTTTGCGTCGTGTGTCGGGAAGAGGAGGTTCGTGCGTGTTTTGGTTTCGTTTATTCTTCTTTTGAAAGAGGGGCGGGGCGGGTGGGTGCGCGTGCGTTCGATTGCCCCTTAATTCGATTTGTCTTGGGTTTTGGCGGGAAGGAAGTGCGGAGGGATTGGGGGTTGCCGAAAAGGCGTGGGAGAACCGGAGGGGAGACTATTAGCGCGATAAATAAAGAGGGCGGGGGAGGGATGGTGGGTGCGATCATACCAGCACTAAGACACCGGATTCCTTCAGAACTCCGAAGTTAATGTGATTGGGCGAGAGCAGTACTAGTGTTGCACATATTTTTGTTTCGTTCTTTTTATATATTATATATGGTGAATTCCCTTCTTCTTTTTTGTTGGCGGGGAGGACGGCTTGCGGCCTCGTGTTCGCGTCGTGGGTCGGGAAGAGGAGGCCTGTGCGTGTTTTTCTTTCGTTTATTATTATTTTGAAAGGCGGGTGGGTGCGCATGCATTCGATTGCCACTTAATTCGGTTTGTCTTGGGTATCGGCAGGAAGGAAGCGCGGAGGGATTGGGGGGTGCCGGAGGGGCGTGGAAGAACCGGAGGGGAGACTATTAGCGCGATAAATAGGGAGGGCGTGGGAGGGATGGTGGGTGCGATCATACATGTACTAATGCACCGGATCCCATCAGAACTCCGAAGTTAACCGTGCTTGGACGAGAGCAGTACTAGGTTGGGTGACCCCTTGGGAAGTCCTCTTGTTGCACTTATTTTTGTTTCGTTCTTTTTATATATTATATATGGTGAATTCCCTTCTTCTTTTTTGTTGGCGGGGCGGGCGGCTAGCGGCCTCGTGTTCGCGTCGTGGGTCGGGAAGAGGAGGTCCGTGTGTGTTTTTGTTTCGTTTATTATTATTTTGAAAGGCGGGTGAGTGCGCGTGCGTTCGATTGCCCCTTAATTCGGTTTGTCTTTGGTTTCGGCGGGAAGGAAGCCCGGAGGGATATGGGGGTGCCGGAGGGGCGTGGGAGAACCGGAGGGGAGACTATTAGCGTGATAAATAGGGAGGGCGTGGAAGGGATGGTGGGTGCGATCATACCAGCACTAATGCATCGGATCCCATGAGAACTCCGAAGTTAAGCGTGCTTGGGCGAGAGCAGTACTAGGATGACTGACCCTCTGGGAAGTCCTCGTGTTGCACCTATTTTTTTTTCGTTCTTTTTATATATTATATGTGGTGAATTCCCTTCTTCTTTTTTGTTAGCGGGGCGGGCGGCATGCGACCTCGTGTTCGCGTCGTGGGTCGGGAAGAGGAGGTCCGTTCGTGTTTTTGTTTCGTTTATTATTATTTTGAAAGGCTGGCTGGCGGGTGGGTGCGCGTGTGTTCGATTGCCCCTTAATTTGGTTTGTCTTGGTTTTTGGCGGGAAAGGAAGCGCGGAGGGATTGGGGGGTGCCGGAGGGGCGTGGGAGAACCGGAGGGGAGACTATTAGCGCAATAAATAGGTAGGGGCGAGGGAGGGATGGTGGGTGCGATCATACCTTCACTAATGCACCACATCCCATGAGAACTCCGAAGTTAAGCGTGCTTGGGCGAGAGCAATACTAGGATAGGTGACCCTTGGGAAGTCCTCGTGTTGCACCTATTTTTGTTTCGTTCTTTTTATATATTATATATGATGAATTCCCTTCTTCTTTTTTGTTGGCGGGGCGGGCGACTTGCGGCCTCGTGTTCATGTCGTGGGTCAGGAAGAGGAGGTCCGTGCGTGTTTTTGTTTCGTTTATTATTATTTTGAAAGGCGGGTTGGCGGGTGGGTGCGTGTGCGTTCGATTGCCCCTTAATTCGGTTTGTCTTGGGTTTTGGCGGGGAAGGAACCGCGGAGGGATTGGGGGGTATCGGAGGGGCGTGGGAGAACCGGAGGAGTGACTATTAGCGCGATAAATAGGGAGGGCGTGGGAGGGATGGTGTGTGCGATCATACCTGCACTAATGCACCGGATCCAATTAGAACTCCAAAGTTAAGCGTGCTTGGGCGAGAGCAGTACTAGGATGGGTGACCCCCTGGGACGTCCTCGTGTTGCACCTATTTTTGTTTCGTTCTTTTTATATATTATATATGATGAATTCCCTTCTTTTTTGTTAGCGGGGCGGGCGGCTTGCGACCTCGTGTTCGCGTCGTGGGTCGGGAAGAGGAGGTCCGTTCGTGTTTTTGTTTCGTTTATTATTATTTTGAAAGGCGGGCTAGCGGGTGGGTGCGCGTGCGTTCGATTGCCCCTTAATTCGGTTTGTCTTGGGTTTTGGTGGGGAAGGATGCGCGGAGCGATTGGGGGGTATCGGAGGGGCGTGGGAGAACTAGAGGGGAGACTATTAGCGTGATAAATAGGGAGGGCGTGGGAGGGATGGTTGGTGCGATCATTCCAACACTAATGCACCGGATCCCATTAGAACTCTGAAGTTAAGCGTGCTTGGGCGAGAGCAGTACTAGGATGGGTGACCCCCTGGGAAGTCCTCGTGTTGCACCTATTTTTGTTTCGTTCTTTTTATATATTATATATGGTGAATTCCCTTCTTCTTTTTTGTTGGCGGGGCAGGCGGCTTGCAGACTCGTGTTCGTGTCGTGGGTCGGGAAGAGGAGGTTCATGCATGTTTTTGTTTCGTTTATTCTTCTTTTGAAAGGGGGGCGGGCGGGAGGGTGCGCGTGCGTTTGATTGCCCCTTAATTCGGTTTGTCTTGGGTTTTGGCGGGAAGGAAGCGCGGAGGGATTGGGGGGTGCCGGAGGGGCATGGGAGAACCGGAGGGGAGACTATTAGCGCAATAAATAGGGAGGGCGTGGGAGGGATGGTGGGTGCAATCATACCAACACTAATGCACTGGATCCCATCAGAACTCCGAAGTTAAGCGTGCTTCGGCAAGAGCAGTACTAGCATGGGTTACCCCTTGGGAAGTCCTCGTGTTGCACCTATTTTTATTTCGTTCTTTTTATATATTATATATGGTGTATTCCCTTCTTCTTTTTTGTTGGCGGGGCGGGCGACTTGCGGCCTCGTGTTTGCGTCGTGGGTCGGGATGAGGAGTTCCGTGCATGTTTTTGTTTCGTTTATTATTATTTTGAAAGGCAGGAGGGCGGGTGGGTGTGCGTGCGTTTGATTGCCCCTTAATTCGGTTTGTCTTGTGTTTTGGCGGGAAGCAAGCACGGAGGGATTGGGGGGTGCCGGAGGGGTGTTGGAGAACCTGAGGGGAGACTATTAGCGAGATAAATAGGGAGGGCGGGGGAGGGATGGTGGGTGCGATCATACCAGCACTAATGCACTGGATTCCATCAGAACTCCGAAGTTAATGAGCTTGGGCGAGAGCAGTACTAGGATGGATGACCCCCTGGGAAGTCCTCATGTTGCACTTATTTTTGTTTCGTTCTTTTTATATATTATATATGGTGAATTCCCTTCTTCTTTTTTGTCGGCGGTGCGGACGGCTTGCTGCCTCGTGTTCGCATCGTGGGTCGGGAAGAGGAGCCCCGTGCGTGTTTTTGATTTGTTTATTATTATTTTGAGAGGTGGGTGGGTGCGCGTATGTTTGATTGCCCCTTAATTCGGTTTGTCTTGGGTATCGGCAGGAAGGAAGCGCGGAGGGATTGGGGGGTGCCGGAGGGGAGTGGGAGAACCGGAGGGGAGACTATTAGCGTGACCAATAGGGAGGGTGTGGGAGGGATGGTGGGTGCGATCATACCAGTACTAATGCACCGGATCCCATCAGAACTCCGAATTTAAGCGTGCTTCGGCGAGAGCAGTACTAGGATGGGTTACCCCTTGGGAAGTCCTCGTGTTGCACCTATTTTTATTTCGTTCTTTTTATATATTATATATGGTGTATTCCCTTCTTCTTTTTTGTTGGCGGGGCGGGCGACTTGCGGCCTCGTGTTTGCGTCGTGGGTCGGGATGAGGAGTTCCGTGCATGTTTTTGTTTCGTTTATTATTATTTTGAAAGGCGGGTGGGTGCACGTGCGTTCGATTTCCCCTTAATTCGGTTTGTCTTGGGTTTCAGCGGGAAGGAAGCGCGGAGGGATTGGGGGGTGCCGGAGGGGCGTGGGAGAACCGGAGGGGAGACTATTAGCGCGATAAATAGGGAGGGCGTGGGAGGTATGTGGGTGCGATCATACCATCACTAATGCACTGGATCCCATCAGAACTCCGAAGTTAATGAGCTTGGGCGAGAGCAGTACTAGGATGGATGACCCCCTGGGAAGTCCTCATGTTGCACTTATTTTTGTTTCGTTCTTTTTATATATTATATATGGTGAATTCCCTTCTTCTTTTTTGTCGGCGGTGCGGACGGCTTGCTGCCTCGTGTTCGCGTCGTGGGTCGGGAAGAGGAGTTTCGTGCGTGTTTTTGTTTCGTTTATTATTATTTTGAAAGGCGGGCGGGCGGGTGGGTCCGCGTGCGTTCGATTGCCCCTTAATTCGATTTGTCTTGGGTTTTGGCGGGAAGAAAGCACGGAGGGATTGGGGGGTACCGGAGGGGTGTTGGAGAACCGGAGGAGAGACTATTAGCGAGATAAATAGGGAGGGCGAGGGAGGGATGGTGGGTGCGATCATACCAGCACTAATGAACCGGATTCCATCAGAACTCCGAAGTTAATGTGCTTCGGCGAGAGCAGTACTAGGATGGATGACCCCCTGGGAAGTCCTTGTGTTGCACTTATTTTTGTTTCGTTCTTTTTATATATTATATATGGTGAATTCCCTTCTTCTTTTTTGTTGGCAGTGCGGACGGCTTGCTGCCTCGTGTTCGCATCGTGGGTCGGGAAGAGGAGGCCCGTGCGTGTTTTTGATTCGTTTATTATTATTTTGAGAGGAGGGTGGGTGCGCGTACGTTCGATTGCCCCTTAATTCGGTTTGTTTTGGGTATCGACAGGAAGGAAGCGCGGAGGGATTAGGGGGTGCCGGAGGGGAGTGGGAGAACCGGAGGGGAGACTATTAGCACTACCAATAGGGAGGGTGTAAGAGGGATGGTGGGTGCGATCATACCAGTACTAATGCACCGGATCCCATCAGAACTCCGAATTTAAGCGTGCTTGGGCGAGAGCAGTACTCGGTTGGGTGACCCCTTGGGAAGTCCTCTTGTTGCACTTATTTTTTTTTCATTCTTTTTATATATTATATATGTTGAATTCCCTTCTTCTTTTTTGTTGGCGGGGTGGGCAGCTAGCGGCCTCGTGTTCGCGTCGTGGGTCGGGAAGAGGAGGTCCGTGTGTGTTTTTGTTTCGTTTATTATTATTTTGAAAGGCGGGTGGGTGCACGTGCGTTCGATTGCCCCTTAATTCGGTTTGTCTTGGGTTTCGGCGGGAAAGAAGCGCGGAGGGATTGGAGGGTGCCGGAGGGCGTGGGAGAACCGGAGGGGAGACTATTAGCGCGATAAATAGGGAGGGCGTGGGAGGGATGGTGCGTGCGATCATACAAGCACTAATGCCCTTGATCCCATCAGAACACCGAAGTTAAGCGTGGTTCGGTGAGATTAGTACTAGGATGGGTGACCCCCTGGGAAGTCCTCGTGTTGCACCTATTTTTGTTTCGTTCTTTTTATATGTTATAAATGGTGAATTCCCTTCTTCTTTTTTGTTGGCGGGGCGGGCGACTTGCGGACTTGTGTTCACTTCGTGGGTTGGGAAGATGAGGTTCGTGCGTGTTTCTGTTTCGTTCATTCTTATTTTGAAAGGGGGGCGGGCGGGTGGGTGCGCGTGCGTTCGATTGCCCCTTAATTCGGTTTGTCTTGGGTTTTGGCGAGAAGGAAGCACGGAGGGATTGGGAGGTGCCGAAGGGGCGTGGAAGAACCGGAAGGGAGACTATTAGCCCAATAAATAGGGAGGGCGTGGGAGGGATTGTGGGTGCGATCATACCAACACTAATGCACTAGATCCCAACAAAACTCCGAAGTTAAGCTTGCTTGGGCGAGAGCAGTACTAGGATAGGTGACCCCTTCGGAAGTCCTCGTGTTGCACCTATTTTTGTTTCGTTCTTTTTATATATTATATATGGTGAATTCCATTCTTCTTTTTTGCTGGTGGGGCGGGCGACTTGCAGCCTCGTGTTCGTGTCGTGGGTCGGGAAGAGGAGGTCCATGCGTGTTTTTGTTTCGTTTATTATTATTTTGAAAGGTTGGCGGGCAGGTGGGTGCGTGTGCGTTCGATTGCCCCTTAATTCGGTTTGTCTTGGTTTTTGGCGGGAAGGAAGCGCGGAGGGATTGGGGGGTGCCGGAGGGGCGTGGGAGAACTGGAGGGGAGACTATCAGCGCTATAAATAGGGAGGGATGTTGGGAGGGATCATACCAGCACTAATGCACCGGATCCCATTAGAACTCCGAAGTTAAGCTTTCTTGGGGAAGAGCAGTACTAGGATGGATGACCACCTGGGAAGTCCTCGTATTGCACCTATTTTTGTTTCGTTCTTTTTATATATTATAAATGGTGAATTCCCTTCTTCTTTTTTGTTGGCGGGGCGAGCGAGTTGCGGATTCGTGTTCGCGTCGCGGGTTGGGAAGATGAGGTTCGTGTTGGCGGGGCGGGCGAGTTGCGGACTCGGTCCGCTCATGGGTAGCGATGAGGCAGCGTGGTAGCGGGCAGGGATCCCTCCGCTGGTCTACGACACCAGGAGATGAGAGCTTAGCTCCGCCACTTTGTTTGGGGGCAGGAGGATAGGTGTACTCCGAAAGCATCATGTCCACTCGGTCACTCAGGAGCAGTGATGGCAGAGTGCACAGTTGTCATAGCCATACCCACTCGGCTTCACCATCGCGTGTGAGGCAGCTGACTGCCGTCAGGGGTGACCATGTCATTTGCATCGAATACATTTTGCACGGATGACATTTGTATTGTGTTTGCTGCATTTTGATTGCTGCCTTGGATGTTGCATATAATTGTCATGCATACAGGATACATATTTGTATTTGGATCGGACGACTTTATTTATGCTAGTATGGCACCTGCTCCTATGTCAGGATAGGAGATCCTGGTAAGTACAATCTTTTTCGTATTTCTTTCTTGCATATCCTTTATATGAGACTGTACTGACATGATTGTTATTGTAGTTATATCTTACTATGCATATCGGCTATTATCCGCTAAGTTCGTTGAACTTACCCCATTGCCTTACATTTATTTCAGATTGAAACTGCCAGGAGAGTCCAGCTGTCAATCCCCCTCGTCGAATTTGTCTTATTTTTGTCTTATGGTTTCGGTTGTTGACTAGAAGACATGTTTAGGATTTGTGTTTTGATTATGTGTTCGTGGATGTTTTGGTGGTACTTGATATGTCCTTGCAGACTTTTTATTCGATTAGTTTTGGTTGTGTAGTCCTGCCCAGATGGCAGAAGGGGTAAGTCTAGATGTGATAGTCTTTTGTTATTTCTTTTGATTGTTGGCCTGAGGCCTATTTATGACCTGCGTGTGTAGTTTGGTGTCGGTTGTATTGATCGATGTATAGTGGCTGTGTAGGCCTTGTATGCAAGATTGGTATTGTCACCCGTACAGCGGAGATGCTGTCGGATTTTCGTCTGGCGGGGGACTCTCCCGGGGCGTGACAATTTATTTGGTATTAGAGCCAGGTTCCGAGTTCTTTAGGGTCTTTGGATTTTCAGAGTTTGCCACGTTTGGCGGAGTTAAGCTGAGGTATTTTTAGTTGTATGCAGTTTGAGCGATTTTTATGTTTCGGAAATTCGAGGTATTATTGACGAGGTCAATTTGGGGATTTGGAGGCGACAGGACATCTCCAGACGGCTAACAGGTGAATAAATTCTAGAAATTTTTCTAGATTTATTGCATATTTGTATTGGTTATATTGGTTATGCGGTTTACATAGGTGGTATCATGTTTTGTCTAGTATTGTTTTAACCTTATATTTGTTAGACTGTTAGATTTTTAGTTTGCTGGTTTATCATTAGCATATGATTATTAATTGCTATTACTGCTATACGTAGCTAGTTATCATTGTGATATAAATGAATAGATATTATTGGTATATATTTATCTCTTACTTTTTGGACTAGTATTAGGATTAGACTAGTTGAATAATATGACTAAGATGGATAAATGCGTAGAAGGTATACATATAGGTTCTTTGACCCTCTAGATCCTAGTGCATAATGTTAGTGAAAGCCCTAGAGCCAATCATATGATGATTGTTGTATGGACTTTATTGTATCATATTCCTATTTATAAAGGCATGGTTATTATATTTACTTGTATTGGTGCCAAATAACTAAATATAATAATGTCCTTGGGTAGTAGGTTCTTATCTATGTCAATCGATTGGATGAATCGATAATGAGATGATATAGAGAACACTACTCTTAATCATTCCTAGTCGAGTATTAACATTCAGGGACAATGTTAATGCGTAGAGACTAGCATGTAGGTCAACAAGATGACTTGATCTCACAAGTCATGGATATGAGATATCAAGTTGACACATGGGTATGCATTGGAGAATGTATACTGAATGACCCGCCATGAGAAAGTATCATGGATCGTTATATGAGTGTCATATACTTTCTCATGTGGCTATTAGTATGACGATTAGTCCTTAGACCTGAAGTCACCATGGTTCCCTACATAAGGAGTTGCATACTTTGGCTTCGTCAAACGTCACCCGTAAATGGGTGGACTATAAAGGCGATTACTGGGTATGTAACAAATTATGCGGAGGGATATGAGTGATGTAGATGGGATCTATCTCTCTTATATGACGGGGGTGACATCGATATTCTTGATAGAGTGAGACCACGAAGTGCATGGCCATGCCCAAATGAGTCAATATGAGATATTGAGCTCATTTGATTTAAGTGAGTCTACTTGGAGTTCAAGATTTAGATTGTACCGAGGATGACACGGTCTATGCCTCGATTGGTCAATCTAGATGTCAAGGATAGAGGGACATTGTCACATATTGTGAGAGTCACAATTAGTAGTCACAAAGGTGATATTGGAGCTCAACATTCTTGTAACTTGGGTAGCAATGATGTGTTGCTAGATACCGCTCATTGCTTATGTTCCTAAATCGGTTTAGGGACATTGCCAACGTTACAAGAACCTATAGGGTCACACACATGAGAGCAATTAGATGGAGATTAGGTTCATATGATGAACCATGAGGATTAGGTTCATGGGATGAACCAAATTGGATTAAGAGTAATCCAAATTAGACTAATTGAGTTAGACTCAAGTTGATTCAAGTGTTGAATGAGTCTAATTGAGATTTGATTCATCAAATCAATTTAAATTAATGAATAGAGATTCATTATATTAAATTGACTTGAGTCAAGTGGTTAGATTTGATCAACCATGGGAGATTAGAGGTCAAGTTTGACTTGACTTGAGAGGAAGTTGAAAGGTCAAGTTTGACTTGACCAAATGCCATGTCATGATGATGACTAGGCATGGCGGCCAATGATGATGCTCACATCATCATTGACTTGATCAATTAGTGCCACATCATGAGGGAGACCAAGGGTCATGGGAGTTACATGCATGCATGTAACTCCCCCTCCATGAAGTGGCCGGCCACCATTTGGGGGTTATGTGAGTGAAAATTCATTTTGTGAGTAATCACTCATTACTTCATCTTCTTCCTTGGGAATTTTCCTCTCAAGCTCTCCCTCTCCTTCCTCTCTTTGGCCGAACCAACCAAGGAGTGCTAGCACACTCAAGGTTGAGTTTTCTTCCACCTATTGCTTGTGTGGATACCATAGAGGAGTGTGCACTTGACACTCTCGAGTTCCGACGGACTTTGGACGAGCGGGATTTGCGAAGGGCATCGCATCAAGGGTAACATCCTTATCTCTTAGTTCTAAGGTAGATCTAGAGGATTTTGTAAGCACATACATGTAATTAGTTTTAATACTTCTTCGCACGGATCCGTGGCCGGGACTTCCGGGGTTTCCGCAACGCAAAAAGCGGTTTTTGCGGCCCGGAAAAGCCCAACACATAATGACATGATTACATTGCTTACGTAGTTTAGGGTATATATAAGCATCTGATGCTTTATTTAGTATTGCCTTGACTTTGTTCTGGCATGACCCTTTAGTTATAACTTAATTAATTTCAGCCATTGATTGCCATTAGTATGGCTATGTTGTCGTTTATTAGACAGCGTATTTTGTGTTTATATAGTTATGTGTTTTTGTGGTGGATACCATGATTAAGACTAGTAGAGATAGAATAACTTAGATGAGGTTATTCTGTAGGAGCGGATCTCGGGAATGAAACAAAATTAGTAAAACCCTAGGTGTTGGAACCCTAGGCGTAATAACCCGGATGTGCATATTGGTATATGTTTATCCATTTACTATTTCAGTTGATATGGTGATCGGCCTAGTAGAGGTCGTATGATTAGGATGCGATTAATTCTTAGAGGGTATATAACATTGTTCATATCTCGGCTGCCAACTATATCTCCCATTCTTGGTTGAGAGAGAGTCTGCAGTAGAATCTCTCTATGGTTGCTTTGGATATATGTGGTCGATCATGTCTCCCAGTCATGATTGAGATGACCTATCGTAAAGTTATACTTATGTGTTATTCGTTCGGAGTTAGTGATATTTGTATGACGTCTGTAGCTAGATAGCTACTTTAAATCCTAAGTACCCACGAGATCGGTTCGTGGTAGCATGTTGTAGCATGCATGGTTAAACTGGTAGAATTGATATACTTTAGGCTTAGCCCTCTTACCGGTCTTGTAAGTAGATGTGTTGTCCTTATCGGCCTTGATAGGCGTTTCCTGTTAGTTGGGATGAAACCCTATGATTAATCGTCTCGACGTGATTATTAGTGGACTTATGATTTTTATCGACCTTGATAACCGTTGATGTTAGAAGGGTTGGAACCCTAGACTAAACCATCTCGACGTATTTATTTATAAGTCGATGATCTTTACCGACTTTGGTAAACATTTCGTATTAGAGGTGTTGAAACCCTCGTTTGACCGCCTCAATGGGTTTAATTGTAGATCGATGATCTTTATTGACTTTGATAGTTGTTCTATGTCGGATGTATTGGATAACCCTAGGCTTAACAACCTAGGATAATCGACTGCCCACACAACCCATTCGTGGTAGCATGTCGTTGCCCGCAGACATTGCATTTTTCTACTGCCTGTCTATCCACGAGTCCCATTCGTGATAGCATGTAGTTGCGCGTAGACAGTGCTTAGTATATTGGTTGTCGACCCACGAGTTTCATTCGCGGTAGCTCATAGATAGTTCCCTTTGTAATACCTCGAGAGTTGCGAGGCTTTATCATGGTATCTGGATGTGCATTGCTTATAGATTGTAGTGGTTATGTATGTTACGGGTATATTTGTTATACTGCTGACCAGGTTAGTAGCAGACTGATATTGGTACTCTGAGGGTTGGGTTACACTAGTTGGTTTCCTTTGACTTCCATTATGTGCATTATGATAATGCACTATTTTCTATCCATCTACTGAGTGGTTGTACTCACCTCCTCCTCACTTATCCTCTAGGTTAACTGATGGAGGACGTGTCCTGTTGATCTACCTTCGTGTCGCTCAGAGAGTCCCCGTGCTTGTCCTACTGCATCGTCGAGATGTCACTTTGTTTACTTTATCGGTATTGCATTTTGTTTATGCACTTTGGATTTTGTCGCAACTGGATTTGTGTCATAAAACTATTTTACTTTAATTGATATATGTTTAGTCGTGCATGCATGAAGTTAATAAAATACTTGTATTTTTATAATTATTTTGAGGTTTTTACCAGATTTGGTCCATGTATTTCGGAATATTGTCACTAAGGGGCTCCTCCGTCATTTGGATGACGGATATGCCCCCAGGACGTGACAATTTTATTGGTTTGCGGTTTTGGTTTGTGGGTTTTATGTTTCAAGGATTTTCTTTTCCTCGGATTATTGGGAGTTCTCGTATTTTGGGACTAGGCAAGCTGAAGGATATCTCTGAGCTATAGGAAAAGTATTGTCTTTGGTGGTTACTGTACTTTAGTGGGTAGGGAAAAGTATTGACTTAGTGAAATTGCCCCTACTCATGGTCGGGGACGAGGTTGATGACGTATTGACCTTGTGGAACCTAATGATGATTTCGGAAGTACGGACTCTTTAGAGGTGCCGACTGAGGTCGAATTAGGAAGCTAGGGATTTGGCCTGCTAGCCACCAATTTGAAGGACAAGGAGTAAACCCTCAGAGAATATCAGTCCTTACTAATAGTGATTTGGTTATGGATAAGGCGTGTATGCCTACACTGGTCAAGACGATGAAAGATCATTTTACCTTATTATAGGAGGTATTGGATGGGATATTTATTTGTCCCAGAATTTCTTTCAGAGAAGATCCGGAACTCTTTGTTAAAAGAGGGATGAACCTTTGAGATTATGTGTCGATTTTTGATGATAGAATGCGGTAGTTGTGGAAGGAAATGAATATCCTTCATTGTGGATAGAGGATCTATTTAGATCAGCTATAGGACACCTGTCTATACTCTAGGATTGATTTATGACTGATGTGTTGATATTGTAGTGACATGGTGTCATACAATTATCATTGTCGTTGTGATGATTGTTATATCATCAGCCTAGAGTAAAGAGAATGCAGGTGTGTAGCGACGACAATTTCATACTTGGTATGAATTGTATGAGCTTATAATTATCTTAATAGACTTATTGACGACTTAGTTGTCAGGGATTTGGGAAGTCGTGTATTCTGGACACGATTGGATCAGTTGTGATCGTTGGGGTTGCGTAACTTGGCCACTGTTGATGGTGGTAGTTGGAGTTGTGAACTCGGCCACCGTAGATGGTGGTTTCCTAGTATTGATTTGATTATTACCATATATATGGATAGAATGCTCTAGCGATACTACAATTGCTGACTGGTTGGACCAGGAAGGTGATGGAATTTACTTGGTCTGAAGCTTGTGAACTAGTTTCAGGGCTCAGACAATGGTTGACATTTGCATCAGTGTTGATTAATCATTCTGGTGTGGATGAAAGGGTAGTGTACATGGATGAATCATTTCGGGGATCGGAGTGATTCTGATGTTATTGAATAAGACGTATCCTAAGCTTACGGCAGTTAAAGGTCTGCGAGATAAGCCGTCATATATATGACGTGGACTTCGCAGTTATTATGTTGTTTTGAAGAGGTGAGGAGCAGAAATGCTCATGGAGTTTTGGCTAGCTATTGGATAGCTACTATAGAGTAGCTGGAACATGAACGGTTGTAACAATGAAGTTTGGTCGTGATAGCCTCCCATGCACTTACAGAGTGTGTAGTGGAGTGGATTTTGGACGGTAGATGGACTACCGTCTCTGACTCCGAGGAGGATAATGGTTTCTGGAGTTGCATTAGTTTAAGGAACAGATGCTTCAGGAAATTTCAATTTCCAGAATAGAAGTGGAAGCGTATTATTATGGATTTTGTACTGGGTTTGCCTAGGACACGTCAAGGCCATGACACGATTTGGGTAGTCGTTGACCGACTAATCAAATCCACGCACTTCTTAGTGATTCGGAAGACTGACTCTTTGGATCGTTTGGCAGAGTTATATTGTCGGGAGATCATCAGATTGCATGGTGTTCCTTTAAGCATTATATCAGATAGAGATCCCTGATTCACGTCCCGGTTCTAGCAGAGTCTACAGCAGGCCTTAGGCATGCAACTTTGTTTTAGTACTGCTTTCTATCCGCAGACAGATGGACAGTCTGAGCGGACCATTCAGACACTAAAGGATTTGCTGAGGTCCTGTGTTATGGATTTCGGGGACAACTGGAAGGACCACTTGCCATTAGTGGAATTCGCCTACAATAACAGCTATCATTCGGCTATCCAAATGGCCCCGTTTGAAGCATTGTATGATAGACAGTGTCGTACACCCACCCTCAGGGAGGAGGTTGGGGAGGTCTAGTTGCTAGGACCCCAGAGAGCTCAGCATGAGGCAGAGTTGGTTCGTACTATCAGACGTAGGATGACAGAGGCGCAGGATCGTCAGAAGAGTTATGCAGATCGGAGACGGAGACCTCTGGAGTTTTCTATTGGTGATCATGTATTCCTGCGAGTTTCACCCATGAAAGGAGTGAAGATATTTGGTCTCCGTGGTAAGCTAGCTCCTAGATACATTGGTCCGTTTGAGATTTTGGAGAGGATTAGAGCAGTCGCTTACCGCCTAGCTCTACCACCATCTTTGACGGGTATTCATGATGTGTTTCATGGGTCCATGCTAAGGAAGTATGTGCTCGATCCTACACATGTTCTGTCGGATGTGTCAGGTTCCATACAACCTGATGCAACTTACGAAGAGGTTCCGGTACGGAATTTGGATCACAAAGAACGACAGTTGCGGAACAAGACTGTGCGACTGGTTAAAGTCAGGTGGAGTCACCACGCCGATGCGGAGGCTACTTGGGAGTTTGAAGAAAAGATCAGAGTTGAATACCCCCACTTGTTTACTTAAGGTACGTGAGATATATTTTCAGTACTTGTGGGATTTCTTACTCATTATGCATTTGAGTAGGAAATTTGGGGACCAAATTTTTATTAGTGGGGGAGAATGTTAAATACAGAAAATTTAAAATATAAATCTTATGGCCAAAATTTAGGAAAAATAAACATGGGAATTATTCCGATATTTTTAGGAATTTTTCCAGAATTTTTCTGGATTTAAACGGAGTTCTTATGATATTATATATGGGAAGAGTGAACAGGCTTTTACAAGGCCTGTTTGGATTATCTGTATTAAGAGGTTAATAAATTTTATTAACCTAAAGTTTTAAATAGAAAACCTAGGTTTTTTTTTTCTATTTTTCTCTTTTCTTTTCCCATTGCGCCCGATTCCCTCTTCGCTCGATTTTTTTTTCTTCGGCGTCGCACCAGCAGTTGCTCTCTCTCGCGACACCTTCTTCTCCCCGTGTCGAATTTTCTTGCCTCCTCGCTTCTCGTTGTTCCCTTCCTCCTTTCATTCCCTCTTCTCTGCAGGCGACAGAGAGTAGTTTTCCCTCATCGGTGCCACGGACGAGCCGGACCAACAAGCGAAAGCAGAGAGCGTGTGCGCGACTGGAAGCTGGCACCGACGACGAGCTTGCACATGGTCGCAGTTACGTATTACTCCGTTGATCTAGAAATTTGCGTGATTTCCAGTAGAAGCCACGGGTGTCACGGCCAAGGTCATCGCTTCGGAGCAAGGTAAAAATATATTCTTTTTGGTTTTCCCTTAATTTTGGAAGAGAACTAACTGTGAACGTGTGTGCTCATGCGTTTAACTCAAATCTCCGTGTGGGGTGCTAGGGCAGCAGTAGGATTTCCGATGAACAGAGATTTGGGAAGGATTACTGCCGAGGGATTCCTAAGGCCGGTAAGCTTCAATTACCTATTCCTTTTCATCTATCAATTTCTGTGTGATCCTTGTGTATCAACGTGATTTATTGTTGTCGATGGTGCCTACCGGAGGGGTGGCTGTGCGTGTTTTGTGGAGTGGGATTGTTGGATGTGAGATTTAAGATGGAAATTGGTAAGCTTGATTTGGTTGTTTGTGAGTGAGCAATAGGTGGGTTGTAAATGGTTGTAAACAGTTGTGAAGGCTATAAGGGGTGTTGATTATGGTGCATGAGTTAGGGGGTTGCAAATCTGTAACATGATTAATATGGAAATCCTAATGGGATTTGGTTAGATGTACAAGTGAGAATTTCTAATTCGTAATTGATAAAAGAATGCGAATATAGAAATTGTAAAATAGAAATTTAGCACGTTGTTGTATGCTTGAATTTGATTGTAATCATGTTATATGCAGGTTTCAGTAACGAGACAGGTCTACGGGCGTAAAGATAGTTGATAGTCTTCATAGCAGGCGGGTATTTTGACTTATCTTTTAGATATAGTCATGTTAATATGCTAGTTAGTATAGCTTGCAATAATTTTTATGTTTAACTGCCTTGTAAGTTATTGTGCCTACTTGATTCATGCACCTGATCAACATTAGTTATACCTTCCCTGTTTTACTTAGGTCATTGATATGTACCCATTTGTTTTGTGCATATTATTCGGATACGTATTTTGGTTGGTGTTACATGCTTTAGTCACATGCACCATCTTGCAAGATTGCATGCTGGCTGGACGTGGTTCATTTATAGTTGAGCCCGCAGCTAGTTACATGGTCTGCACACGCTGCCACTCATGGGTTAGTGGTACATCAGGAGGGTGTGTGCAGAGCTGTGTCAGGCTCTGCTGGTCTGCTCATGAGTAGCGATGAGGCAGCGTGGTAGCGGGTAGGGATCCCTTCTCTGGTCTACGACATCGAGAGATGAGAGCTTAGCTCCCCCACTCTGTTTGGGGTAGGAGGATAGGTGTACTCCGACAGCATCCTGTCCACTCGGTCACTCAGGAGCAGTGATGGTAGAGTGCACAATTGTCATAGCCCTATCCACTCGGCTTCACCATCACGTGTGAGGCGGTTGACTAGCGTCAGGGGTGACTATGTCATTTGCATCGCATGCATTTTGCATGGATGACATTTGTATTGTGTTTGCTGCATTTTGATTGCTGCCTTGGATGTTGCATATGATTGTCATGCATACATGATACATATTTGTATTTGGATCGGACGACTTTATTTATGCTAGTATGGCACATGCTCCTATGTCAGGATAGGAGATTCAGGTAAGTACAGTCTTTTTCGTATTTCTTTCTTGCATATCCTTTATATGAGACTGTACTGGCATGATTGTTATTGTTAGTTATATCTTACTATGCATATCGACTATTATCCGCTAAGTTCGTTGAACTTACCCCGTTGCCTTACATTTATTTCAGGTTGAAACTGCCAGGAGAGTCCAGCTGCCAATCCCCCTCGTCGAATTTGTCTTATTTTGGTCTTATGGTTTTGGTTATTGACTAGAAGACATGTTTAGGATTTGTGTTTTGATTATGTGTTCGTGGATGTTTTGGTGGTACTTGATATGTCTTTGTAGACTTTTTATTCGATTAGTTTTGGTTGTATAGTCCTGCCCAGATGGCAGAAGGGGTAAGTCTAGATGTGATAGACTTTTGTTATTTCTTTTGATTGTTGGCCTGAGACCTATTTATGACCTACGTGTGTAGTTTGGTTCCGGTCGTGTTGACCGATATATAGTGGTCGTGTAGGTCTTGTATGCAAGATTGGTATTGTCACCCGTACAGGAGAGATGCTGTCGGATTTTCGTCTGGCGGGGGACTCCCCCGGGGCATGACAATTTATTTGGTATCAGAGTCAGGTTCCGAGTTCCTTAGGGTCTTTGGGTTTTCGAAGTTTGCCACGTTTGGTAGGTTAACTGGGATATTTTCGAAGTTGTAAGGATTTCCGACGATTTTTATGTTTCGGAAATTCGAGGTATTATTGACGAGGTTAATTTGGAGATTTGGCGGCGACAGGACATCTCCATACGGCTAACAGGTGAATAAATTCTAGAAAATTTTCTAGATTTAGTGCATATTTGTATTTGTTATATTGGTTATGCGGTTTACTTATGTAGTATCATGTTTTATCTAGTATTGTTTTAACCTTATATCTGTTAGACTGTTAGATTTTTAGGTTGCTGGTTTATCGTTAGCATATGGTTATTAATTTCTATTACTGCTATACGTAACTAGTTATCATTGTGATATAAATGAATAGATATTATTGGTAGATGTTTACCTCTTACTTTTTGGACTAGTATTAGGATTAGACTAGTTGAATAATATGACTAAGATGGATAAATTCGTAGAAGGTATACATATATGTTCTTTGACTCTCTAGATCCTAGTGCATGATGATATGATTACATTGCTTACGTAGTTTAGGGTATATATAGGCATCTGATGCTTTATTTAGTATTGCCTTGACTTTGTTCTGGCATGACCCTTTAGTTATACCCTAATTAATTTCAGCCATTGATTGCCATTAGTATGGCTATGCTGTCATTTATTAGACAACGTGTTATGTGTTTATATGGTTGTGTTTTTGTGGTGGATACCATGATTAAGACTAGTAGAGATAGAATAACTTAGATGAGGTTATTCTGTAGGAGCGGATCTCAGGAATGAAATAAAATTAGTAAAACCCTAGGTGTTGGAACCCTAGGCGTAATAACCCGGATGTGCATATTGGTATATGTTTATCCATTTACTATTTCAGTTGATATGGTGATCGGCCTAGTAGAGGTCGTATGATTAGGATCGATTAATTCTTAGAGGGTATATAACATTGTTCATATCTCGGCTGCCAACTATATCTCCCATTCTTGGTTGAGAGAGAGTCTGCAATAGAGTCTCTCTATGGTTGCTTTGGATATCTGTGGTCGATCATGTCTCCCAGTCATGGTTGAGATGACCTACTGTAAAGTTATACTTATGCGTTATTCGTTCGGAGTTAGTGATATTTGTATGACGTCTGTAACTAGATAGCTACTTTACATCTTAAGTACCCACGAGATCGGTTCGTGGTAGCATGTTGTAGCATACATGGTTAAACTGGTAGAACTGATATACTTTAGGCTTAGCCCTCTTGCCGGTCTTGTAAGTAGATGTGTTGTCCTTATCGGCCTTGATAGGCGTTTCCTGTTAGTTGGGATGAAATCCTATGATTAATCGTCTCGACGTGATTATTAGTGGACTTATGATTTTTATCGACCTTAATAACCGTTGATGTTAGAAGGGGTGAAACCCTAGACTAAACCATCTCGACGTATTTATTTATAAGTCAATGATCTTTACCGACTTTGGTAAACATTTCGTATTAGAGGTGTTGAAACCCTCGTTTGACCGCCTCAATGGGTTTAATTGTAGATCGATGATCTTTATTGACTTTGATAGTCGTTCTATGCCAGATGTATTGGATAACCCTAGGCTTAACAACCTAGGATAATCGACTGCCCACACAACCCATTCGTGGTAGCATGTCGTTGCCCGCAGACATTGTGTTTTTCTACTACCTGTCTATCCACGAGTCCCATTCGTGGTAGCATGTAGTTGCGCGTAGACAGTACTTAGTATATTACTTATCGACCCATGAGTTTCGTTCGCGGTAGCTCATAGATAGTTGTCTTTGTAATACCTCGAGAGCCACGAGGCTTTGTCGTGATATCTGGATGTGCATTGCTTGTAGATTGCAGTGGTTGTGTATGTTACGGGTATATTTGTTATACTGCTGACCAGGTTAGTAGCAGACTGATATTGGTACTCTGAGGGTTGGGTTACACTAGTTGATTTCCTTTGACTTCCATTATGTGCATTATGATAATGCACTATTTTCTATCCATCTACTGAGTGGTTGTACTCACCTCCTCCTCACTTATCCTCTAGGTTAACTGATGGAGGATGTGTCCTGTTGATCTACCTTCGTGTCGCTCAGAGAGTCCCTTGCTGTGCTTGTCCTATTGCATCGTCGAGATGTCGCTTTGTTTACTTTATCAGTATTGCATTTTGTTTATGCACTTTGGATTTTGTCGCAACTGGATTTGGTGTCATAAAACTATTTTATTTTAATTGATATATGTTTAGTCGTGCATGCATGCAGTTAATAAAATACTTATATTTTTATAATTATTTCGAGGTTTTTACCAGATCTGGTCAATGTATTTCGGAATATTGTCACTAAGGGACTCCTCCGTCATTTGGATGACGGATATGCCCCCAGGACGTGACAATTTTATTGGTTTGCGGTTTTGGTTTGTGGGTTTTATGTTTCAAGGATTTTCTTTTCCTTGGATTTTTGGGAGTTCTCATGTTTTGGGAATAGGCAAGCTGAAGGATATCTCTGAGCTATAGGAAAAGTATTGTCTTTGGTGGTTACTGTACTTTAGTGGGTAGGGAAAAGTATTGACTTAATGAAATTGCCCCTACTCATGGTCGAGGACGAGGTCGATGATGTATTGACCTTGCGGAACCTAACGATGATTTCGGAAGTACGGACTCTTTAGAGGTGCCGACTGAGGTCGAATTAGGAAGCTAGGGATTTGGCCTGCTAGCCACCAATTTGAAGGACAAGGAGTAAACCCTCAGAGAATATCAGTCTCTACTAATAGTGATTTGGTTATGGATAAGGCGTGTATGCCTACACTGGTCAAGACGATGAAAGATTATTTTACCTTATTATAGGAGGTGTTGGATGAGATATTTATTTGTCCTAGAATTTCTTTCAGAGAAGATCCGGAACTCTTTGTTAAAAGAGGGATGAACCTTTGAGATTATGCGTCGATTTTCGATGATAGAATGCGGTAGTTGTGGAAGGAAATGAATATCCTTCATTGTGGATAGAGGATCTATTTAGATCAGTTATAGGACACCTGTGTATACTCTTGGATTGATTTATGACTGGTGTGTTGATATTGTAGTAACATGGTGTCATACAATTATCATTGTCATTATGATGATTGTTATATCATTAGCCTAGAGTAAAGAAAATGCAGATGTGTAGCGACGACAATTTCATACTTGGTATGAATTGTATGAGATTATGATTATCTTAATAGACTTATTGACAACTTAGTCGTCAGGGATTTGGGAAGTCGTGTATTCTGGACACGATTGGATCAGTTGTGGTCGTTGGAGTTGCGTAACTTGGCCATTGTTGATGGTGGTAGTTGGAGTTATGCACTCGGCCGTCGTAGATGGTGGTTTCCTGGTATTGATTTGATTATTACCATAGATATGAATAGGATTCTCTAGCGATACTACAATCGCTGACTGGTTGGACCAGGAAGGTGTTGGAATTTACTTGGTCTGAAGCTTGTGAACTAGTTTCAGGGCTCAGACGATGGTTGACATTTGCATCAGTGTTGATTAATCATTCTGGTGTGGATGGAAGGGTAGTGTACATGGATGCATCATTTTAGGGATCGGAGCAATTCTAATGCTATTGAATAAGACGTATCCTAAGCTTACGACAGTCAAAGGACTGCGAGATAAACCGTCATATATATGACGTGGACTTCGCAATTATTATGTTGTTTTGAAGAGGTGAGGAGCAGAAATGCTCATGGAGTTTTGGCTAGCTACTGGATAGCTACTATAGAGTAGCTGGAACACGAACGGTTGTAACAAGGAAGTTTGGTCGCAATAGCCTCCCATGCACTTACAGAGTGTGTGGTGGAGTGGATTTTGGACGGTAGATGGACTACCGTCTCTGACTCCAAAAAGGATAATGGTTTCTGGAGTTGCATTAGTTTAAGGAACAGATGCTTCAGGAAATTTCGATTTTCGGAATGGAAGTGGAAGCGTATTATTATGGATTTTGTGCTAGGTTTGCCTAGGACACGTTAAGGTCATGACACGATTTGGGTAGTCATTGACCGACTAATCAAATCCGCGCACTTCTTAGCGATTCGGAAGAATGACTCTTTGGATCGTTTGGCAGAGTTATATTGTCGAGAGATCATCAGATTGTATGGTGTTCCTTTGAGCATTATATCATATAGAGATCCCCGGTTCACGTCCCGGTTCTGGCAGAGTCTACAGCAAGCCTTTGACATGCAGCTTCGTTTTAGTACTGCTTTCCATCCACAGACAGATGGACAGTCTGAGCGGATCATTCAGACAATAGAGGATTTGCTGAGGTCCTGTGTTATGGATTTCGGGGGCAACTGGGAGGACCACTTGTCGTTAGTGGAATTCGCCTACAATAACAGCTATCATTCGGCTATCCAAATGGCCCCGTTTGAAGCATTGTATGGTAGACAGTGTCGTATACCCACCCTCTGGGAGGAGGTTGGGGAGGCCCAGTTGCTAGGACCCCAGAGAGCTCAGCATGAGGCAGAGTTGGTTCGTACTATCAGACGTAGGATGGCAGAGTCGCAGGATCGTCAGAAGAGTTATGCAGATCGGAGACGGAGACCTCTGGAGTTCTCTATTGGTGATCATGTATTCCTGCGTGCATTAGATTGCCCCTTAATTCGGTTTATCTTGGGTTTTGGCGGGAAGGAAGCACGGAGGGATTGGGGGGTGCTAGAGGGGTGTGGGAGAACCAGAGGGGAGTCTATTAACGCGATAAATAGAGAGGGCGTGGGAGGGATGGTGGGTGCGATCATACTAGCACTAATGCACCGGATCCCATCAGAACTCCGAAGTTAAGCGTGCTTAGGCGAGATCAGTACTAGGATGAGTGACCCCCTGGGAAGTTCTCGTGTTGCACCTATTTTTGTTTTGTTCTTTTTATATATTATATATGGTGAATTTCCTTCTTCTTTTTTGTTGGCGGGGCGGGTGGCTTGCGGCCTCGTGTTCGCGTCGTGGGTCGGGAAGAGGAGGTCCGTGCATGTTTTTGTTTCGTTTATTATTATTTTGAAAGGCAGGCGGGCGGGTGGGTGCGCGTACGTTCGATTGCCCCTTAATTCGATTTGTCTTGGGTTTTGACGGGAAGGAAGCGCGGAGGAATTTGGGGTGTCGGAGGGGCGTGGGAGAACCGGAGGGGAGACTATTAACGCGATAAATGGGGACGGCGTGGGAGAGATGGCGGGTGCTATCATACCAGCACTAATGCACCGGATCCCATCAGAACTCCGAAGTTAAGCATGCTTGGGCAAGAGCAGTACTAGGATGGGTGACCCCTTGGGAAGTCCTCGTGTTGCACCTATTTTTGTTTCGTTCTTTTTATATATTATATATGGTGAATTCCCTTTTTTTTTTATGAAAGATAAATATATATCATCAAGAAAAGCACAATCTTATAAAATCCTAGAATACACACTCATGTCATGTCTGACGATATGTCAAATCTGAGATGCATCCAGGGGATGTACATGTGCTCTCATGGGTACTACCTCTCACTTGGGCTCTAGCCCTCTCATGGGTACAAATGCTCTCATGGATACCACCTCTCACTTGGGCTCTAGCCCTCTCCCTCAATACATCCTCATCTTCATGTCTCGCCCTCGTGCACCTTCCTTGTTTCTTTCCATGTGTATCCCTTCTGTCTTCTTACCGTCCTTGTCCATCTGTCCGTCTGGCATCACGATCCTCCAGCGTTGTCATTTTTACCTCCTACACATGCTGGACCCACCTCCATCTAGCCTGGCACCACCTCAGTTAGCTAGTCCAGGTGGCAGCCAGCTCATCAGCTAGGATAGGCAACAGCACAGCCCACGATGTCTTGGCTCACGGTTCGAGGCTGCCGTTGCTTGTTGCTTCCCGCTCAAGCAACGGCAACGCTTTCTGCACGAGAGGACGCGATGCCGGCGCACGTCAAGCCTGCAGCAGAAGCATACCTCGGGTCTTGTTTCGATCTCCCGCTCGTTGGCTTCGTCCTCCCCCAGTTTTCGCTGGAGAACACGCCGGCAGCCACAAGAGCCCGCTGGAAGCTTCAGATGCCATGGATTTTTTAAACAACCATTTAGATAGTTTTCCCGAATTCTAAAAGTTTGATACACACACAAGACTTGTCAAAACTATACAGCCAACGACGATGGACCCGATGAATCAGTCACCAAGGAACGTAGGAGACTGAGAATCTCCTGCTGTTGGGCAGAAACTTCTGAAAATCACGTATCTATCCTGGTCTGAAGCTCCTCGAATCTAGTATCAATCGTCATATTGAGCTCCTCATATTTTGTATCAACTGACTCCATAAACTCAACATAATTGGTATGCAGGTTATCTAGCTACTTAGACACGGAAGAATATGGTTCGTCAGCTAGGGCTAGAGGTGTTTCTTCTTCTTCTTCTTCTTCTGCTCCCATATCCCACCTCTTACTAGCTTGGTGTCCATCGACCCACTCAACTCTCTTATGTACTTGAGACATGCCGGCCAGTGAAAAATTTCACCATTTCATGAAATCAAAGTCCGTCATTTGCTTAACTTTGCCCCTGCTTGTGTTGATGCCTATGGATTCTAGCCAAAAGGTGATGATATGTCCAAAAGGTATGTAAATTTTCTTTTGGACAGGAACTGTGAAGTGGACAATGCAGAGAAAGATGTTTAATGCAACATTAAAGTCTAGACGATTCTTTAGGGGATGTAGAGCGAGTAAATGATGTGATCTGACTTTAGCTTGCCCTCGAGTGACAATGGGAAGGATGTAACTTACGATGACCTTATATATGACATTATTGGGGGCAGCTAGTGTCATGGCTAGAAACATATTAAGACCGGGTTGTCATGGTTTTTTAAAGAAATATTCATGAATGACATTGATGGAGTATCTCTCAATAGGTTCTTGAATGCTCGGATAGCATTCAAGAGTTGACATCGACTCTCTACATTCTAGAAATGCCCTGAGAATATTAGGAGTAAATGAAATATCCCTCCTAGCTACCCTACTTTTATAGATGAGCCTATCGCCTGTAGGTTGTAGATTGTTATAGAACTCAGTAACTAAGTCTATATTAATGTCATGGTCACAGTATACTAACTTACTAAGCCTATAAAAATCAACTACACTTGTGACATTTTGAGCATATGCATTGAAATTTTTTTTATCTAATGAGTGATAGGCATCAGCTGGAATTTATGGTTCATGAATGTATGTTGTTGATGTTCGGAAGGAAATCGGGAGTTCGTAGATGGTTTTTCCCTAGATGTTTCCATCCCACTACTCTCGACTACTTTTCGTTTTTGCCTAATGATGCAAAAATCCAAAGTGATGAATGCAATATGATGCGGTATGATGAATGATGGAGATCAAAAGATGATTAGTGAACACAGTTAACTGCTAAACGCGAAAATAGGAAGAAGAGGTAGACATCTATACTTTGGTGCCATTGGATGTTGTTCAGGAAGATTAGGGCCGGAGAGACCTTAGAGACGACAAGATCTCTGAGCGAGAGTGATTTCTCAGGTGAGAGGAAAAGTCCGGCGAACCCTAGTTGTGGAGAACCGACGATTAGGGTTAGGTTTTGACCAAGAAAAGGATGGAGAAGCTAGAGGACTTAATCTAGCTTAGTGTGGGTTCGAGGGAGGTAGTCTAGGGTTTAGTCGTCGTCAAACTTGGTCGGAGAGTTAAGCAGCGACAGCGAAGGCGACGAGAGCGAAATCGCGAAGGAAAACAGTCAGGCGAAAATCGGGTCTGGGAGAGGCGGAAAATGAGTTTCTTTATATAATCTTGAGTCGAGCAGTCGAGGCGATAAGTTGAAAGCCTCGACTGATAAATCAGTCAAGGTGCTGATCGAGTACGTCTTGCTTCTGTTCGCTGGCGGCTACTACCAATAGGTGTCAGTCGAGGCGCTGGTCGAGTGCGCCTCGATTCTGTTTGCCCGCAACAGCTAGCAATCGAGGCAAATACTGAAATGCCTCGACTTTTAATCTGAAATTTCATTTTCTTAGGTATTTTAAGTCTTAAATTCATTGTATTTAAGTCCCTAAACCATTTTACAAGTGTCAATACACTTAATAGGCAATTTCTAACATATTTTTGATGTTTTAGTTGAGTTTTATCGTTGTTTAGGATGTCCAATCAATTTGACTTGGTTGGAATGTTCAATTATGATATTAGAACCAAATACACATGAATTATGTATTAGTCTTCCCCACAATTAGTTAACTTAATCATTTGTGTTATTTTCAACCTCATTACTCAAGTTGATGCATCATAACAAACATTTTGAGCAAATTGGTTGCTCCTAACATCTCACTCCTATCTAGCAATACAGAAACATAATTATTGTTAAATACTGAAATTTAAAATACCAAAATAAATGGCCAAAGAATTAAGAAAATAATCCTGGAAATTTTTCGAGATTTTTAGGAAATTTTAGAAATTTTTTCAGAATTTTTCTGGATTTAAACGGGTCCGTACGAGATAATTACGGGGATAAAATAAATAGACTTTGGTGAAGTCTATTTAAGGGAGTTAATAGGTGCGATTAACCTAAAGTTTAAATACCTAGACCCAAGTTTAGTTTCCGATCGCGTCGATTATTTCTTCCTTCTCTCGGTTTCGCATGCCGCCCCCGATAGTTTATCTCTCGCGAATAACTCCTTCCCCAAAGATGAAGTTTTCCCTCTCCGCGCCACAATGACTCTTTTCTTCCCGAGTTGTTCCTTCCTCACGTAGCCACCGCAGAGCGCAGCAGCAATTTGTGGTCGCCGCAGCTCGTCGTCCGACGCCGAGGCCGCCGCCGCTGCCGCCTCACGCGAACGACCTCAGGCGCTGCCGCTTACGAGCACAGACCATTGCGCGACGGCCCCACGCCCACAGATGATCGCCGTGGGTGCCCTCTTTCCCGCCACGCACCCGACCTCCTTCGCCATAGGACCGCCACCGCGCCTCCTCTCGCCATAGGATAGGCCACCGCGGCCTCCTCTAAAAAGCGCGCCAATGCCTCTCGCTTCAACTTTGCCTCACATCGCACTGCGGCCTCGTGAAGGATCGTCAGAAGGGTAACGACGACCCTAAGGGTCAAAGCAATGGTATTCGGTTGGTGAATGCAATTTGGGGGTGCCACCGGGAAGGTGGAATTTGGGTATATTTCTTTCTTGTTTCCTCCTTTCCTTTCTGTTCATGGTGTTTACTATGTATTGATGGTGTTGAATGGAGTGTGGATGCGATTAGGGAATCAAGGACAACAGGGGTAGTTGGATCGATGGAGTGGGTTGGACGGAGGTAGTGTGATTTGTGAGGGGTCTATTTGGAGGCGTCGTGCGGGTAGGGTTGGAGGTAGTCGTGCAAGGTCGGCTGTAAATGGGTTGACTGTGAGGACAATAAATTGAGATGGATTGATTGATTGTTTTGAGGAGCAACCAAAGATTATATCATTGTAATACTATGATGATTGTTGCCATTATAGATAATATGTTCATATGATGAGTATTGATCATGGTGAGATTAGTTGCAAGGATATGTTCTTGGATTTAAGAGATAATCACAATTTGTGACCTACGGGTTGAGGGTCTATTTGGGGATACACAGTAGTAATTTAGCACGTTGTTGTGTGCTTTAATAAATTGGAAGTGGTTTGGGTTAATTGGGTTATGAATGAAATCGATTAAGTATTCGATTTGTCGGTGGATTGCATTTTTGTGCTTAACAATAGTTATGTTGTATGCAGGTTTCGGTCACGAGGCAGGTCCCTGGTCGTGACGATTTTATTCTTGCGGACATTTTTATTCAGGCGGGTATTTTGACTTATCTCCTAGATATAGTCATGTTGATATGCTAGTTAGGATAACTTACAATAATTTTCATGTTTATATGTCTAGTATGTTTTTGGTGCCTACCTGATACATGCATTTGATCGGTTATGATTATATCTTCCCTGGTTTTACTTGGATCATAGATATGCACTTATTGGTTGTGCATATTATTCGGTTATGCATTTTAGTTAGATTTACATGCTTTAGTATCATGCACCATCTTGCATGATTGCATGCTGGCTGGACAAGGTTCCTTTATAGTTGAGCCCGCAGTCAGTTACATGGCCTGCACACACTGTCACTCATGGGTTAGTGGTACATCAAAAGGGCGTGTGCAGTTGCTCTGTCAGGCTCCGCTGGTCCGCTCATGGGTAGCGATGAGGCAGCGTGGTAGCGGGCAGAGATCCCTTCTCTGGTCTATGACACTAGGAGATGAGAGCTTAGCTCCCCCACTCTGTTTGGGGCAGGAGGATAGGTGTACTCCGACAAAGATCCCGCCTACTCTGGCCACCAGAGCGTGATGGCAGAGTGCACAGTTGTCATAGCCCTACCCACTCGGCTTCACCATCGCGTGTGAGGCGGTTGACTGGCGTCAGGGGTGACCATGTCATTTGCACGGCATGCATTTTGCATGGATAACATTTGTATTGTGTTTGCTGCATTTTTATTGATGCCTTGGATGTTGCATATGATTGTCATGCATACAAGACACATATTTGTATATGGTGATGATTTTATTTCTTCTAGTAGGACACATGCTCTTATATCAGGGTAGGAGATTCAGGTAAGTACAGTCTTTTTGTATTTCTTACTTGCATACCCTATTTATATGAGACTGTACTAACATGATTCTTATTGTTAGCTATATCTTTCTATGCATATCGACTATTATCTGCTAAGTTCTTTGAACTTACCCCGTTGCTTTACATTTGTTTCAGGTAGAAATTGTCAGGAGAGTCCAGCTGTCAATCCCCCCTCGTCGAAATGGATAGGTTTTATTGGTCTTATGGTTTTGGTTTTTAACTAGATGAAGTGTATAGGATTTGTGTTTGTTTTGGTTATGTACTTGTGGAGGTTTGGAGATATTTGTTGTGTCCTTATGGACTATTCGATTGGTTTGGTTGTATATTCCTGCTCAGATGGCAAAAGGGGTAAGTCTAGATATAGTAGACTGTTGCTATTTACCTGGATTGATGGCTTGAGGCCAATTTATTATCTGCGTGTGTAGTTTTTGTTCTGGTCGTGTTGACCGATGTATAGTGGTCGTGTAGGCCTTGTATGTTAGTTTCATATTGTCACCCGTACAGGGGAGATGTTGTCGGATTTTTGTCAGGCGGGGACTCCCTCGGGGCATGACAATTTATTTGGTATCAGAGCGTAGGTTCCGAGTTCCTTAGGGTCTTTGGGTTTTCGGAGTTTGCCACGTTTGGCAAGTTAACTGGGGTATTTTCGGAGTTGTACGGATTTTCGACGATTTTTATGTTTCGAAAATTCGAGGTATTATTGACGAGGTCAATATGGGGGATTTGGCGGCGACAAGACATCTCCAGACGGTTAACAGGTAAATAAATTTTAGAAAATTTTCTAGATTTAGTACATATTTGTATCAGTAATATTGGTTATGCGGTGGTATCATGTTTTGTTTAGTATTGTTTTAACCTTATATCAGTTAGATCTTTAGGTTGTTGGTTTATCGTTAGCATATGATTATTAGTTGTTGTTACTGCTATACGTAGCTAGTTATTATTGTGATATAAATGATTAGATATTATTGTTAGATGTTTACCTCTTACTTTTTAGACTAGTATTAGGATTGAACTAGTTGAATAATATGACTAAGATGGATAAATTCGTAGAAGGTATACATATAGGTTCTTGAACTCTCTAGATCCTAGTGCATGATGACATGATTACATTGCTTACGTAGTTTAGGGTATATATAGACATCTGATGCTTTATTTAGTATTGCCTTGACTTTGTTCTGGCATGATCCTTTAGTTATACCCTAATTAATTTCAGCCATCGATTCTCATTAGTATGACTATGCTGTCGTTTATTAGACAGCGTGTTATATGTTTATAGGGTTATGTATTTTTGCGGTGGATACCATGATTAAGACTAGTAGAGATAGGATAACTTAGATGAAGTTATTATGTAGGAGCGGATCTCAGAAATGAAACAACATTAGTAGAACCCTAGGTGTTGGAACCCTAGGCATAATGACCCGGATGTGCATATTGGTATATGTTTATTCATTTACTATTTCAGTGATATGGTGATCGGACTAGTAGAGTTCGTATGATTAGGATGCGATTAATCCTTCGAGGGTATATAACGTTGTGCATATCTATCGACTGCCAACTATGTCACCCATTCGTGGTTGAGAAAAAGTTTACAGTAGTGTTTCCCTATAGGTGCTTTGTATATTGTGGTCGATCATGTTCCCCATGCATGGTTGAGATAATCTACTGTAAGGTCATATTCTTGTGTTATCCGCTCGGAGTTGGTGAAAAATCGGATTCGTATGACGTCTGTAGCTAGATAGCTACTTTATATTTTAAGTACCCACAATATCTTATCGTGGTAGCATGTTGGAGCATGTATGATTGGACTGGTGGAAATGGTATAATTTAGGCTTAACCCTCTTGCCGGGCTTGTTAGTAGGTTTATTATCCTTATTGGCCTTGATGGGCGTTTCTTGTTAGCTGGGACGAAACCTTATGAGCAATCGTCTCGATGTGTTTGTTAGTGGACTTGTGATTTTTATCGACTTTGATAACCGATCATGTTAGAAGGGTTGGAACCCTAAACTTAACCATCTTGACTTATTTATTTATAAGTCGATGATCTTTATCGAATTTAGTAAACATTTCGTATTATAGGTGTTGAAACCCTCGCTTGACCGCCTCAATGGGCTAAATTGTAGATCGATGATCTTTATCGATTTTGATAAGACGTTCTATGCTTGATGTATTGGATAACCCTAGGCTTAACAACCTAGGGTAATCGACTGCTCATGCGACCTATTAGTGGTAGTATGTTGTTGAGTGCAGTCAATAACTAGATATGTATATACGCTGTCTGCCCACGAGACTCATTCGTGGTAGCATGTAGTTGCGCGTAGACAGTGCTTGGTATATTGATTGTCGACCCACGAGTTCCGTTCGCGGTAGCTCATAGATAGTTCACTTTGTATTACCTCGAGAGCCACAAGGATTTGTCGTGGTATCTAGATGTGCATTGCTTGTAGATTGCAGTGGTTGTGTCCGTTATAGGTATATTTGTTATACCGCCAACCAGGATAGTAGTAGACTGATATTGGTACTCTGAGGGTTGAGTTACACTAGCTTGTTCCCTGTGACTTCCATTATGTGCATTATGATTATGCACTATTTATATCCATCCACTGAGTGGTTGTACTTATCCCCTCCTCACTTATCCTCTAGGTTAACTGATGGAGGACGTGTCCTGTTGACCTACCTTCTGTTGGTGCAGTAGGCACCTAAGTCGAATCTGAGTTTTGATTATAGCAAACGATACAAAGTTAAGCTCACGTCGTTATCTCACGAGCTGAATCGAGTGTGCAGAAGATTGCTATAGCTGGAGTTGAAGGCTAGCGACACCCGGAGGAAGCCGCGGTGGTCGGGCGACACTCGAGTGACTTCGGAGGGAGCCGAAGGAATCGAGTGGAAGGCCGGAAGCAAAAGCAACACGTAAGTATCGAGGTAAGCTCGTGTGTGCGAGCGTAAGTGAGGTCGTATCCTCGTTACGGGGATGATCTTAAGCGTAGATCCGACCAAAGACATCCTATAGATGGTCTAGGTCGAGATCGGACGGTCGACGACCATCGAAATTATGTTTTTGTTGAGCTAACTTTGACTTGCAGCAAGCATCGGCATCGCCCGGCTTGGAGGACTCGATCGCGGCAATCACCGATCGGAGGTCGACTGATCGTCGCCATCGCTGATCGATGATGGCCATCAGTCGACTGATGGTCAATGATCAGATTCGAGGAGTCAAGGCTTATCACCCCATTTCAAGGAGATTGGTGCTTAATTGTGATTGGCTAGGGTTCCTCTCGAAAAGGGGCTCAAAGGCTATAAAAGGAGGTCCTAACCTAGGGTTTTTTCATCAATTCTAAGTGCTCAAAAAGCCTCACTTAGCTGCGACTCTCAAGCGACTCTAAAACAACGAAGTGCTGCCAACAACCCTAGTTTAAGTCCTATCTTCGAGTTGTTGGTATAATCTTAGTTTGTCATTTCTCTTAATCTTGCAATTCGTTTGTTAATCGAGGCTTTCTACCGTTGCATTTTATTTTAATAGAAGAGAGGGGTTGTCTCTCTATCTTTTGCTTCGAAGGTTTTTGTAATCGTAAAACTCCTACCTCCAACGAGGAGGAGTGTTTTAGTGAATTGCCCTCCGTACACGGTCTAGGATCGTTAGGGCCTTGGAGTAGTGGCCGAAGGCTACGAACCAAGTAAAAAAACTATTTGTCTCATTTAGTTTTTATTTACATTTCCGCTGCATTTAATTGTCTACCGAACGATTTAAAAGAAAAAGTGTTTATCGCTATTCACCCCCCCTCTAGCGAACCGCCTCGATCCAAAAATTGGTATCATAGCCGGGGGCGCTCAGATTCGGTGCAACCATCGATCGAGCATTGTTTTGTTTTCGTATTTATCATTTTAAGATTTCTCCCACACTACTAATCCAAGACCAAGTCTTGGTACATAGTTTTTGGTTGTGTTTTTGCAAGTATTGATCGCCTTCGGAGTACCTCACGATCAAACGAGCATAACTTTTGCTACAAGTGGACTCACGAAATGATCTACCCACCAAATCGAAGCTCTCGCAGAGATCTACACTTCTTACTAGGGTTTACCCCCGTAACAAGCTGTTTTCATCCTCAAAAATCGATGTTTAGTAGCCTTTTGGGGACATCGAAGTTTGTGAGTACCTTTTATTTAGTTTCTTATTTCTTTGCTTAACTTTCTAGTTTTCGTTTGTTTCTTTTTATTTCCCGCACTACTAATCCAAGACGCAAGTCTTGGTACTTTTGTGTGTTTTTGTCGTTGCTAGGTTTCTTTTTTGACTCCTTATTTTTTTGTTCTAATGGTCCATCTCGATGGTTTTAGCACCGTCCGACCTCCGTTTTACAACGGAGATGATTTTCGTTACTGAAAAGGTCGGATGGAATGCTTTCTCAAAACCCAAATCGAGATGTGGATCATAATCCAAACGGGTTTCACACTTCCGACTAATGAAGTGGGTGACTCCTTGGATTATGATCAATGGACCGTTGCAACAAAACGACAAGTCGAAGTTGATGCCAAGGCAACACAAATCCTCCAATGCGGCTTGTCCAAGGAGGAGTTAAATCGCGTCGGCCCCTTCATCAGCGCAAAGGACCTTTGGACAAAGCTAGTGGAGTTACACGAAGGGACCGATGAAGCCAAGGTATGTAAGCGCGACCTTTTATTCAATAAATTATATAATCTAAAAATGCAGGAACACGAGTTCGCGACGCAACTTCACGCCCGAGTCCAGGACATAGTCAATAATCTACACGCAATCGGGCAAAAGGTCGAAAACTGCGACCTTATAAGGTATGTCCTAAACTCCTTTCCGAGGACTACCTTGTGGGCATCCATGGTCGATGCCTACAAGGTCTCCAAGGATCTTTCTAAACTTAGATTAGATGAATTTTTTTCTGATTTTGAACTTCATGAGCAGTCTAACTCGGAACCCGAGAAAGGTATAGCATTATTTGCAGGTTCAAAGAAGAAAACCGCTAGCAAGCCACCTCCGAAGGAAGAAGAGGATGAGTCCGATTCGGAGGTCGACTCGGAAATGGAGGCCGAACTAGTCAACCTAGTTCGGAGGATAGTCAAGGGCCGAAAATGAGCCGTCACTCGACCCAACGAAGGTAAGCCTAAAAGTTCAAACATAAGATGTTATGAATGCAATAAGTTTGGACACATTAAGTCCGAATGCCCAAAACTCAAGAGCAAGACACCAAAACACAAAAAGGCACTTAACGCCACTTGGGAAGAAGCTTCTGAGGAAGAAGATAACGATCAAGTCCTCATGGCTAAACCGGTGGAATCGGAGACGGAGTCGGAACCAAAACTTGAATCGGAAACCAAAGACGAGTCGGACTGCGAAGCACTATTCAAGACGAGCCACGGATACGCATCCGGTTCAAAAGATACACTCAAGGTAAGTCGGTCTCTTATTACTACACTTTATAGTGCAATTAAGTTTTTAAATAGAAAGTTAGCTAAGTCCGAGTCCAAGGTCGAGACCCTGGTTGAGGAAGTTAAACTCCTCAAACACGAGGTCTCCCTAACCTCTTCGACTAGTCGAGTTCAAGAGAAGGACTCAACTCGGGTTGAAAAACTCGAAGTTGAGAACTCACTCTTGAAGAGTCAAGTCGAAGATCTTAAGAATACGTTGGAAAGGTTTACTTTGGGATCCAAAGGACTTGACCTCCTACTTGGATCGCAAAGGGTCGTGTACAACAAGGTCGGGCTAGGGTTTAGCTCAAACACGACCAATAAGTCGTATATATCAATCGTAAGTCGACATAAAAAACGTGTCCAAGCATGGGTCCCTAAGACCACCTTGATTTCAAACTTAGGATCAAACCAGTACTGAGTTCCCAAGGACCAAATCCACTATGTGGAGAGACCGAATCGATTCAACGGTCCAGGGGGAGCTAGTACGAAATTTGTTTGTGTTTTAACTTAGAAATTGCATGTTTAGGTTTTTATTTAGTTTGATTTTACTTCTTAGAATGGTTAGATAGGACTATAACTCGTCAATACTTGATAACATAGTACCAGGACGCGGCGAGATGATAGTACGCTAGGAAAGTGGAGTCTTGTGTATTCGGGCTAGATAAGGCGTATCTAGTTCGGTGCACTTGACCGAGCGAAACTAGCTGAAGCTACCTCGCCGTATCCTAGACTAGTTAGACCAGGAAGTGGTCTTAGGTGAGTCAAGTCTCTATTTTCTTGAAAATGACTTTGTCTAAGGAAGTGGTCGTTTTTCCGATCAAAGAAGGCCTCTGTGCCTCGCCATGACCTGGAAGCCATGATCTTGAAAAGGTGACTTGATGAGCCTAAGGTCAAATCCGAATCTAACGCAAGGTTGACAAGTGTTTAAGTCATTAAATTTAATTCAACTAAAATTGGAAGTCATCTCACAAGAACATATAGGATTAACATGTTTGATCATGTAGACATGGGTGAGATTATTTAAGTTAATAATTTTCAACTAATTTTTTAATAAATCCAATATCCGATCCAACTACCTTGCGTGTAGGATCAATGGATGTTGGACAGTGGTTGCTCCCGACACATGACCGGGGATCAACTCAAGTTTTCGAAGTTTCGATTCAAACGACAAGGATCGGTAGCCTTCGGAAATAACGGCAAGCTCAAAATCATCGGATCAGGTGATATTGAGCTTAACTCAAATTTTATCATTCAAAACGTTTTATTAGTAGAAAATTTTCAATATAATCTTCTCAGTGTAAGTCAATTGTGTGATAATAACTATAAGGTCATATTTCTAGAAAACGAATGCGTAATTAATACAAACGAAACCTCTAAAACAATTCTTAAGGGAACTAGAAATAACAACATTTACACTATTAACTTAACTAACTCCTCAACTAAGTGTCTTATGACACGACAAGAGGAATCATGGTTGTGGCACCGACGACTCGGTCACTCACACCCAAGACTCATCCACAAGATGAGTCAGAGTGACTTAGTTAGAGGTTTGCCTAACCTCAATAACTTGGATAATAAAATATGTAATGCTTGTCAACAAGGTAAACAATCTAGGACACAACATCAACTAACTAGTCAAGAACGAACCAAAAGTGTGCTTGAGCTCCTACACATGGATCTATTTGATTCACACGGAGCTAAGTCACTTAACGGAAGTAAATTCTGCTTAGTCATAATTGATGACTATTCTAGATTTACTTGGGTTAGGTTCATCAAACACAAAAATGATACCCTAAATCAATTAATCAATCTATTTAAGTTAATAGAAAATCAACAAAGCATTAAAATCAAAAGACTTAGGACTGATCATGGTGGTGAATTCGAAAACCATAGGTTTACAGAATTCTGTAACCTAAATGGATACCACCATGAGTTCTCTTGCCCTAGAACTCCACAACAAAATGACCTAGTAGAATGCAAAAATAGAACCCTACAAGAAGTCACTAGGACAATGTTAAATGAGTATAACCTACCCGATAGGTTTTGGGCGGAAGCCGTAAGTACGACATGCTATGTCTAAAATAGAATCCTTATGGTAAAGAGGCACCTTAAGACCTCATACGAGATTTATCACGATAAAATACCTAACATCAAGTACTTTAGGGTATTTGGATGTAAGGTACATATCCTAAACACTAAGAATTACCTAGGGAAATTTACATCCAAAACCACGACCGAAATCTTTCTAGGATACTCGACTACAAGCAGAGCTTATAGAGTATATAACCACGACACCCTTAGAGTCGAGGAGACTATCAATGTAGTTTTTGATGAAGGACACGAACCTACAAAACCCCCGGCAACCCCAATTAGCGAGCCGATTCATACTAGACCTAACTCTGATCCGGAGATCAGGTCTAGTGTTAATCCTAACCTAAGTCAACCAAGTCACTCTATCGACCAAGTGATAGATGACTCCAACCAAACTAGAACTCAAACGAGTCATCCTATAAATCAAGTTGTAGACTCAAACCCAAATCCAACTAGGACTCAAACGAATTATCCTATTGACCAAGTGATAGGTGATCCAAGTCTAGGAGTTTGAACTAGAGCCTCATACAGAAACCTTAGTCAAATATCTTTGATTTTTAAAATTGAACCCAAAACTATTGACCAAGCTCTTCTTGATCCCGATTGGATTATTGCAATGCAATAAGAGTTGGCTCAATTCACTAGGAACAAAGTATGGGAATTAGTACCACCACCTAAAGATAAAACAATCATTGGAACAAGGTGGGTGTTTAGAAATAAACTTGATGATAAAGGTGAAGTGGTTAGAAATAAAACTAGACTAGTCGCTAAAGGGTTTAGTCAAGTCGAAGGTTTAGATTACGACGAGACCTATTCCCCAGTAGCTAGATTAGAGTCCATTCGAATGCTATTAGTATATGCAGCACATCGAGGATTTAAGTTGTTTCAAATGGATGTGAAATCTGCATTCTTAAATGGATACATTAAAGAAGAAGTTTATGTTAGTCAACCCCCCGGTTTCGAAAGTTTAGACAAACCTGATCATGTCCTTAGATTAAAGAAAGCTCTTTATGGACTTAAACAAGCTCCGCGAGCTTGGTACGAGAGATTTTCGATTTATCTTAAGTCCAAAGGCTTTAACCAAGGTGTAGTTGACCCAACCCTTTTCGTAAAAACCTTAGGTAAAGACATATTCATAGCCCAAATCTACGTAGATGATATTATTTTCGGAACCACCAACTCAATCCTACTAAATGAGTTCATTTCACTTATGGAAAGTGAATTTGAAATGAATTTAGTAGGCAAGTTAAGTTTCTTCTTAGGTCTACAAATTAAACAAACTAAAGATGGAATATACCTACATCAACACAAATATACTAGGGAATTAATTAAACGCTTTGGAATGCAAGATGCTAAAATTATTAATACCCCAATGGCAACTAATGTGAATATAGAAGAAGATGTAATCGGAAACTCAATTGATTTAAAATACTATAGGAGCATAATAGGGAGTCTCCTTTACTTAACTGCAAGCCGACCTGATATCCTATTTGCAGTAAGTATGTGCGCAAGGTTCCAAACCGGTGCCAAGGAGTCTCACCTAACTCTAGTCAAGCGTATCCTTAGATATCTAAAGGGTACACTTAATGTCGGTATTTGGTACCCTAGATCTACCGATTTCGAACTAACCGGCTACTCCGATTCGGACTATGCCGGTAGTAAGCTCGATAGAAAGAGCACGAGTGGTTGTTGTCAACTTCTCGGCTCGAGTCTAGTGAGTTGGTGCAGTAGGAAGCAACATTGTATTGCCTTATCTACCATCGAAGCCGAATACATCGCGATGGGTGAGTGTGTCACTCAGCTTCTTTGGATGAAGCACACTCTCCGCGATTTCAAGTTAGACTTTATGAACACAAAACTCCACGTAGATAACATTAGTTCAATTAACCTTAATAAGAATCCGATATGTCACTCTAGGACTAAACATATAGAGGTCAAACACCATTTCATTCGAGAACATGTGGCCAACGGAGCCATACAACTCGAATACGTCGAATCGAAGTCTAACTTGGCATACCTATTTACTAAACCCCTACCCGAAGCCGAATTCAGTCTATTAAGACGAAAATTGGGCATGTGCGTAGTAGAATAGGAACTTGCAAATTATATTTTCTTACTACTATTTCTTAAATTTTCATTTTTATGGAACTAGCATAGGACATACCTTAGATATCATGCACCTATAGATTTAAGGAACCAATACATCTCACAACACATAGGACTAATGTGTTTGTGTACTTAGCCACGTAGATGGACGTGAGATGTTAGGACCTTACTCCTGGTTCCAGATGTAGAGCTAGTGCATCGTTATGAACCACGAAATATAATCATACATATTAACCAACTCTGACCAGGACTGGTTGATCTTTCATATCAATCAAGCCAAATATGAGTCGAACATTTTATAGATGAACTTATTTTCAGTATATTATTTTCAAAATAATGTGGAACATGCTTGGACTTTAAATTTAACACTTATTTTTGTTTTCCACACACACCCTCACTCTTTTCGATATATGGCAAAAGGGGGAGAAAAAGGCCAAAGTTAAGGGGTCAAATTTTTTTATAACTTAACTCTTACTTCATATTTAAACCAAAAGTTAACTCTAAGTTTTTGAAAACTTATTTAACTTTTAACAAAAGGAAGTAAAGGCCAAGTTAAGAGAATTCTTAACTTAAACTTATGTGTGCCATCAACGTAAATATTATGCCGTTAATGCTTTACTTAAAGGGGAGAAAGGGCCAAGTTAAGAAGAACTCTTAACTCAAATGTTTTACTAAGGCCAACTTTAAGTAATTACTTAAAGCAACCCTCAAGGGGGAGGATTAAGGTCTTTCTTCAAGACTCACCCTCGGTCAAGGGGGAGGTTTCCTCAAGGGGGAGTACTTGAAGAAAATCCTTACTACTCCAACTTAATCTTCTTTATTTCTTGTTTGTTTCTAATGCACATTATTCTTCATGCTTGCTATTTACTTAACTTTGTATGTGAGTTTGCCATAAATCAAAAAGGGGGAGATTGTTGGTGCAGTAGGCACCTAAGTCGAACCTGAGTTTTGATTATAGCAAATGATACAAAGTTAAGCTCATGTCGTTATCACACGAGCTGAATCGAGTGTGCAGAAGATTGTTATAGCTGGAGCTGAAGGCTAGCAATACCCGGAGGAAGCCGCGGTGGTCGGGCGACACTCGAGTGACTTCGGAGGGAGCCGAAGGAATCGAGTGGAAGGCCGGAAGCAAAAGCAATACGTAAGTATCGAGGTAAGCTCGTGTGTGCGAGCGTAAGTGAGGTCGTATCCTCGTTACGGGGATGATCTTAAGCGTAGATCCGACCAAAGACATCCTATATATGGTCTAGGTCGAGATCGAACGGTCGACGACCGTCGAAATTATGTTTTTGTTGAGCTAACTTTGACTTGCGGTAGCATCACCGATCGCCACTTGGAGGACTCGATCGTTGTTAATCGGCCGATCGCCGAGGTCGCAGATCGATGATGCCATCACCGATCGATGGTCAATGATCGATTCGAGTCAAGGCTTATCACCCCATTTCAAGGAGATTGGTGCTCAATTGTGATTGGCTAGGGTTCCTCTCGAAAAGGGGCTCAAAGGCTATAAAAGGAGGTCCTAACCTAGGGTTTTCTCATCAATTCTAAGTGCTCAAAAGCCTCCGCAACGCTGCGACTCTCCGATGACTCTACAACAACGAAGTGCTACCAACAACCCTAGTTTAAGTCCTATCTTCGAGTTGTTGGTATAATCTTAGTTTGTCATTTCTCTTAATCTTGCAATTCGTTTGTTAATCGAGGCTTTCTATCGTTGCATTTTATTTTAATAGAAGAGAGGGGTTGTCTCTCTATCTTTTGCTTCGAAGGTTTTTGTAATCGTAAAACTCCTACCTCCAACGAGGAGGAGTGTTTTAGTGAATTGCCCTCCGTACACGGTCTAGGATCGTTAGGGCCTTGGAGTAGTGGACGAAGGCTACGAACCAAGTAAAAAAACTATTTGTCTCATTTAGTTTTTATTTACATTTCCGCTGCATTTAATTGTCTACCGAACGATTTAAAAGAAAAAGTGTTTATCACTATTCACCCCCCCTCTAGCGAACCGCCTCGATCCAACACCTTTGTGTCGCTCAGAGAGTTCCTTGCTGTGCTTGTTCTACTGCATCGTCAGGATGCCGCTTCATTTACTTTATCGGTATTGCATTTTGTTATGCACTTTGAATTTTGTCGCAGTTTGATTTGGTGCCATAAAACTATTTTACTTTAATTGATACATGTTTAGTCGTGCATGCATGCAGTTAATTAAAATATTTGTATATCTATTAATATTTCAAGATTTTTACCAGATCTGGTCCAGGTATTTCGGAATATTGTCACTAAGGGGCTCCTCTGTCATTTGGATGACGGATATACCCCCAGGACGTGACAATTTTATTGGTTTGTGGCTTTGTGTTTCGAGGATTTTCTTTCCTTGGATTTTTGGGAGTTCTTGGGTTTTGGGACCAGGCGAGCTGAAGGATATCTCTCATCTATAGGAAAAGTATTGTCTTTAGTGGTTACTGTACTTTAGTGGTTAGTAAAAGTATTGACTTAGTGAAATTGTCCCTATTCATGGTCGGAGAAGAGGTCGAGGACATAGTGACCTTGTGGAACCTAACGATGATTTCAGAAGTATGGACTCTTTAGAGATGTCGACTGATGTTGAATTAGGAAGCTAGGGTTAAGCCCGCTAGCCACCCATTGGGAGGTCAAGGAGTAACTCCTTAAAGAATATCAGTCCCTACTATTATTGATTTGGTTATGAATAAGGCGTGTACGTCTACACTGGTCAAGACGATGAAAGATCGTTTTATCTTATTATAGGAGGTGTTGAATGGGATATTTATTTGTCCCAGTATTTCTTCCAGAGAAGATCCGGAACTCTTTGTTAAAAGAGAGATGAACCTTTGAGATTATGCATTGATTATCGATGATAGAATACGGTAGTTGTAGAAGGAAATTGTAGAATATTTGACGCCGCTAGAGGGGGGTGAATAGCGTAGAATTTGTTCGTAGATGGAATTTGTTCGCGTTTGTTTCTACAATTTCGTTAGCGCAGCGGAAATAGAAAAGTAATAACGATAACGAAATGCACAACACGCTAACACAACGATATAACGTGGTTCGGAACCGCACGGTTCCTACTCCATGGATCGAGCTCTACGAGCTCTAGTGATGCACATGCAACCACTAATAAACACTCCTTCTCGGAACAATCCGGAGGCGGAGAAACCTCGTACAATAATGAATACAACAATAATCAATTAGATACAAGCAAATACAATATAAAATAAAAATGCAAGTAAAGGAAAAACACTTTACAAGAGCTTTGGATTGCTTGATCTTTGATTGCCTTGAACTAGCTTTGAAGGACTGGAAAGCACCAACTTCCCCCTTCAATTTCGCCCAAGAAAATCGCTATCTTTTCCTCCATCACGAGCTCATTATATAGCTTCAACTCAGGCCGAAAAGGTCAATCCGATCGATCGGGACCATCACCAATCGATGCCATCGTTGTCGTGAGACAACGGCTAGATCCACGCTGGATAAGTCCAACGGATCTACCATCGACCGATCATATCATACCATCGATCGATGGAGTCCTCACTCGACGATCGAGTCTCGACTCCATTCTCGTGGCCGATTTCGAGCACCACGACCGATCACACGATCGGGCCGATCGCTGAGCCATCACCGACTACCCACCTCGCGATCGCCGCTAGGCCATAACTCGCAATAAACCCTAGTTGATTCGGTCCACCGGTCGTCGTGATGGCACCGCCGACCGTTTTAGCCCAAGTATGGTTCCCCCATACTTGCTAGACCACCCTTAGCCTAGACCTAAGCCTTCTAGCCACCTCCATCAGCCTCACGTCTCTCGGATCCCTCCAAGTCATCCATGACTTGTTCATCCATCGTGCTAGCCTTCAGGTGCTTCCATCGGCTATGTCATGCTAACGGTGTCTACACCGCCAAGGCACATTGGACTTACGCCGCCAAGACTCCGCTTGGACTTTACGCCGCCAAGACTCCGCTTGGACTTTACGCCGCCAATATCAAATCCTTGGACTTCTCAAATGCCAAGACTCAAGCTTGGACTTTCCCTTGCCAAGAACCATGCTTGGACTTTACCAAATGTCAAGTGTCCCACTTGGACTTCCCATGCCAAGTACTCAAGACTTGGACTTTCCCATGACAATTATATTGTCATATGTTTTTGTCGAAACATCAAAACATCACTCAAGTCAAACTCGAGTCCTGGTCAATCGTGACCTGGGCCGATTGCACCAACAATCTCCCCCTTTTTGATGTTTGACAAAAACCAAACAAATCATTTGAGTTAGACCACTAACTCAAGTCTCTTACCAATTATCCCAAATTGGTAAATACTTCCAAAATGTTCTCCCCCAAACATTCAACATCAAAAAGGTTTCCTCTTCAAGAAGGTCAATGTCTCATGTCCCAATGAGATCTTACAATCTCCCCCTTGGTCCAAAAATACTTAGGATGCCTACCATCTTCCTAGTGATAAGTCCAATATCACTCGAGAGAGGCAATCTCATTTACTCTCCCAATTTTCAAATTGGGTCTCTCAAAAGTCCCATCAATTTCCCAATTGATGTCATATTCTCCCAATAACTTCTCCTCTTCAAGGAGAAAAACGCATCCATCATCCCAAGATAGATACCTCCCCCTAAAGGCTTGCTCCCCCTTGACCATTGCACCAACAATGTCCTTGGGAAGTCCCTAAGCCAATAGGAACTCTAAACCATCTAAATTAAGGTTAGAAATTCAATATTGAACTTTCCAACACCTTAAAATTGATACAAACCCTAAACACTTCTCCTAATCCATATCCAATGGATTTTCACCCTTTATAATGCTACCCAAAGCATATCCTAGGGTTAGGAGTGATTAGGGACCATAACCGTAGCTGAAATCGGGTTAAACAACCTTGTTTACCCCGAAATCAGGCTACCAGTCGAGTGATTCAGAAATCAGTCGACTGGCACCTCCATCAGTCGACTGATAACTGAAATTTCTGAATTTCAGTTATCAGAGTTGAATTTCAGAAAATCATAAATAATTATACGTATATCGAAAAATCACGAAATTTGGTACGTATAATACTTATGACCAATACAATAGGTGAAAAATTTTGGAAAAATATTTTTACCATTGAAATAGGAGATTGGTACAAAGTTCAAAACTATTAAAGACTTTAAAGTTTTTGATCCACTTTGTATCAACTTCTACAATGATGATGGCTATCAAAAGATAGATTTCACCAAGGTTTTCCAAATTGATTTTAAAATGTTTTTGAAAGCCTATTTTGAACCATAATTTATTGGCTAAATATACATAGCTTGTATATTAGCTTTCCTTATGATTCTTGGTGATAATTAAAATAAGTTTGAGTTTATCTAGATGCACTACCCATGCATTTTGAACCTAACTTATTATCCTAGCATCTCACATGTATCTAGGGTGTATAAATACACATACATCTCAATATGATGTGAGATGTGGGTTTTGATTCACTTTATCTAGGGTTTCATGCATTTCCTAGGCAACCCTACTTGATTCTCTTATAAGTGAGACTTCAAGTCATGTCATTTTCCTTAAATCAATGTTCAATCAAATTAATGCATGAAATGATCATGGCATAGTGATGGCAAAATAAAAACATGACCAATGATCATGATGTCATGATATATGATGAACTTTAAGAACACATGACATCTAAAATAATCCTAAACAATGACATGACATGGTATATGATAGGATGCAATTTCATGTCAACTTTCATAAGCAATACAATAATACAAGTACTCATCCAAACACACAAAATTTTCAGAAACAAAAATTTCATTTAACTTAAAAAATTTTTAGTCTTTTACATTCAAAATGGAGATTGGCTATGCTCAATCTCACTATAAAAATTGACAACCACAGAAAATCTAATATCCTCAATATCTAATCGTCTGCAAGAGGTGGCGGTGGAGGAGGCTGCTGACTCAAGGTCCAGGCCCGCACCATCTCTAACATATCAAGCTGACACTGCTCGATGCGGCTCTGGGACTCCTCCATCCGATCAAGACGTGCACCGAAGGATGCTTGGCCTGCCAATATCTCTGACAGCCTAGAGTCAATCGGATCGATAGTCTGAAATCGACTTCACCGCCACGACGATCGATGGACCCCGATGCATCTGGCTGCATCCGATCATCCTCATCGGCCGGTTCGATCCTCGTAGTCCTCTGTCGCCTCTCTGGGTACCGGAGGAGGCTCTCTGCGTGCCCTAGGTGGTGGTCGAGGCGCCAACTCCATCTGTCGAGGCCCCATCCGTAGCTTTGCTAACGAGAAGTTACGAACTGATATACGTGACACCTCGGATAGCGCCTCGGAGAACCTCGTGGATGTTAATGCCTACTGAATCTAGTCATGCTGTGATAATATGACCATATGACATATGCACTTTCCCTTGTACAGGGGAAGTGAAATGCACGATGCAGTGAAACATGTTTAATACAAAGTTAATGTCTAACCTATGACGCATGGCGTATAGAAGAAAAAGATGGGAAGGCTGAATCTTGGCCAGACCTTGAGTGACGATAGAAAGAAAACACCCAACAATGACCTTGTAAAGTACATTGTCAGGTGCAGATAACTCAGTGGTAGGGAATAAATTCTGGGCCGGTGGACGAGGATAACCAAAGATATGCTCATGCATGGACTCTATAGAGATATGGTCAAAGGGCTCGGGTAAAGGGAAATCCATGGTAGGGTAAAAAATAAAGGTGTCATCCGAGGGCTTACACTCGAGAAACTCTGCGATGTCGCAGGAGTGAACTCTAACTCGCGTTTTGCAATGCGAGTAGTGTAGGTAGGGTCGTCGTCTACCTTTTTCAGGTTTTGATAAAACTCCTTAAGGAGGTCATCATTAATGGGATGCGTGCATAAAACAACTTTCATGAGATTATAGTATGCAATTAATTCCATGACATCACTACAATGGCGATTGAAAAAGTCCCTATCGATGTACCTAACCAACATAGGTTGGTACAATCGAGATTCACCCTCGGGTGGATCATTCCTACGGGCTCTCCTATTATGAATGCAATGTAATGATATGACATGCAAGGACAATAATACATGATTAGATAAAAACTAAATTATAATGGAAAGGCAAATTAGGGCTTGGGTAAGAAGAATGTTACTTAGGCGCCATTTGGAGATGTGGCGATGGGATGCTCAGATATCACTGAAGGGGTCGCCGGAGGACTCAAACGGTGGAACCCTAATCGAAAACAAGGAACCAAACCCTAAATGAGTGAACTAAGGCTTGAAATAAGTGAAAAACGCAAGAAAAAGGGGTTATCTATCAAACCTAAAAGCTTGGCGGTATTACGCGTCCGGAAGGGTTGGTCGGAGAAGGAGATGGCGATCGGAGAGGAGAGGAAAAGTCGGCGCGTCGCGTGAAGACGTCGAACCCTAGCGGTTCGGCGTTATAAAATCGCGATACGATCGTGATGTGCTGACATCGATCGGCCCGGTGCGGTTTATTATCGGGTTTACCGGCGTGATCGGCGATGATCGGCTCGGCAATCGATCGCTAAACCTTACGCGGCGTGCTACTAACATCATTCGGTGATGTTGCTCATCACGATCGGATATGCGCATCACTCGACTGCTCATCGAGCACTCGACTGATGACCCTCCGCCTCGGTGAACAGTACCATCAGTCGACTGATGTATCCCATCAGTCGACTGATGTTCAAGCAGTCGAGTCATGAAGCTAGCACTCGGTGACGCATGTCGTGCTACGATGTTATCGGTCGTGATATCGATTTCCGATTACGAAATTCTGAAAATCTCGATTTCTTCATTAATTTATTCCATTTTATCATGTTTATTCTTGTATATCGAACATATTGATGTTATAATTATATTCATGTATTTGTTAATATATTTTAATGTTTTATTTCATTTTTGCAAACATTAACATTCAATGATTTCCAAATCCTAACATCTCACCCTTTCTAAGTGTTAAAATACACAATCAAGGTAAAAGACTTGTTTTGTGAGATGCAATCCATCCTAGACATTCCTTCCATGCAAACATATGGCAAAACATATGAAGCATGGTGAGTACAAGACATCAAGTTGTGTGACACTTGAGTATCACTCTTGATGTTACTTTTACATGAACTTTTAAAGTGTGCCAACAATCAAAGTTACACACTATGATCTCTAAATCTAGATTGTGTCAATTTTATTGATTTTCATGTTTTTCAAAAACTATATTGGCACATCCTAAAACCCTTTAGGATTAAAGCTCAAATGTTTTTCAAGACACCCATAACCTAAAATGCCACCTTTACCATGGTTGAGTTACCTACTCATCCAATCATGGTTGGCACATTCTAATCCATTTAACATGAATCAATCACGCTCTTTGGAACCCAAAATCTATTTGAGCTCATTGAATTAATTAGGTATTCCTTAGGGATAACCTCCCTAGATACCTTCCTAATGACCCTCCTAGGCTTGTTAGCCTTGGTCATTGCGGTCTTACCTAGGTTGACTCTAGAGGTAACTCCCCTTGCGACCTTGGTCTTCCTAGACCTAGTTTGTATTCCATAGTCAAATGGAACACAATGATAAGTCACCTTAGGCTTAGGTTTGTGACCCAACCCTTTCTTTCCCTCGGTTGACTTTTGTCTTTTGGGTCCTAAATGTTGACTTTGAGATCTTGACCCTTGACTTTGACCATTAGACCCTTGAAATTGATTTTGTAGCTTATTTAGGGTCTTTTCTAGTTTTTCAAGCCTTGACCTTAAAGCTTGGTTCTCTAATTCTAATTGCTCAAATGATTTTTGATTAGGTTTTGGGAATTATCATTTGCCTTAGACATATGTTTACTCTTATTGGAATTAATACCTAGATGATTTTCGATTTTCTTAATTACTTTCTTAGGAAAGATATTTCTAGGGACATTAGTCCCAAATTTCTCCTTCTTTGAAATAGGCCTAGATTTATCATTCCTAGCATGCTTCGATTCATGAGTAATAGCAACATTATTTGAATTAACTCTAGCATGCTTTTGCTTAGAATTTAAAGAATGAGCATTATGAAAATATACCTTAGGGTTTGCCTTAGTAGCTCCCCCTACTTGTGATACTCCTTCTTGGATCTTCTTGCTCCCCCTAGGACATTGATTTCGGTAATGTCCCGGTTGCCGACATTTGAAGCAAATGATATGCTCCTTGTTTTTAGATGATGGGGAACCGGTATCCTTTGACTTTTGTTGACTTTTAGGCGCCGGAGGAGTCTTCTTAACCTTCTTTGGGCACTTGCTCTTGTAGTACCCATACTCCCTACACAATATATGGATTTTATTTGAAATTTGAGTGTTTGAGTTACCTAGTTCGGTGGTGAGGATCTCTTGAGCTTGTTCTTCCTCTTGACCGGATGTAGATGTTACTTCTTGTTGCTCCGGTGTTGAGGATGCTCTAATCTCCTCAATCCTAGAAGTGGATACTTCTTCCACTTCTTCCACCTCTTCTTTCTCCGATCCGGAGATTGACTCCTCACTTCCTTGTGAGAATAATGAATTAGCCTCTTCGGTCTCTTCCTCTTGGACCGATTGTGAGCCTTCATGATATTTTGCCACTTGACTCCAAAGCTCTTTGGCATCCTTGTACTCACCTAGCTCACACATAATTTTATTAGGAATCAAATCAACCAAGAATTTAATTACCTTTGTATTCTTTTTGAACTCTTGGATTTGTTCCTTGGTCCACTTCTTCATCTTGAGAATTCCTCCCTTGGGCCCTTTTGGATATTGAAATCCCTCCATCAAAATGCCCCACTCTTCAAAGTCCTTCATCATCAAGGATTCTTCAATCCTCACCTTCCATTGATTGAATCCTTCTTATCCATAGAAGGTATAAGGGATAGGTGTATTGATATCCCATCCAAGCTTGTCTTGGAATTCCATCTTCACTCTCTAGCGTCTTGCTCCCGGTTGTTAATCCGTTGAAGAGCCACCAGGCTCTGATACCAATTGTAGAATATTTGACGCCGCTAGAGGGGGGGTGAATAGCGTAGAATTCGTTCATAGATGGAATTTGTTCGCGTTTGTTTCTACAATTTCGTTAGCGCAGCGGAAATAGAAAAGTAATAACGATAACGAAATGCACAACATGCTAACACAACGATATAACGTGGTTCGGAACCGCACGGTTCCTACTCCACGGATCGAGCTCTACGAGCTCTAGTGATGCACATGCAACCACTAATAAACACTCCTTCTCGGAACAATCCGGAGGTGGAGAAACCTCGTACAATAATGATTACAACAATAATCAATTAGATACAAGCAAATACAATATAAAATACAAATGCAAGTAAAGGAAAAACACTTTACAAGAGCTTTGGATTGCTTGATCTTTGATTGCCTTGAACTAGCTTTGAAGGACTGGAAAGCACCAACTTCCTCCTTCAATTTTGCCCAAGAAAATCACTATCTTTTCCTCCATCACGAGCTCCTTATATAGCTTCAACCTGTGCTGGAAAAGGTCAATCAGTCGATTGATGCCATTGTTGTTGTGAGACAACGGCTAGATCCACGTTGGATAAGTCCAACGGATCTACCATCAGTCGACTGATCATACCCATCAGTCGACTGATGGAGTCCTCACTCGACCAGTCGAGTCTCGACTCCATTCTGTGGCCGATTTCTCGAGTACCAGTCGATTGATCACACGATCAGTCGACTGCTCGAGCCATCAGTCGACTGCCCACCTCTGGCAGTCGACTGCTAGGCCATAACCCGCAGTCAAACCCTAGTTGACTCGGTCCAGTCGACTGCCACATGGCACCAGTCGACTGGCACACCTCAAACATGAGGTTTTAGCCCAAGTATGGTTCCCCCATACTTGCTAGACCACCCTTAGCCTAGACCTAAGCCTTCTAGCCACCTCCATCAGCCTCACGTCTCTCGGATCCCTCCAAGTCATCCATGACTTGTTCATCCATCGCGCTAGCCTTCAGGTGCTTCCATCGGCTATGTCATGCTAACGGTGTCTACACCGCCAAGGCACATTGGACTTACGCCGCCAAGACTCTGCTTGGACTTTACGCCGCCAATATCAAACCCTTGGACTTCTCAAATGCCAAGACTCAAGCTTGGACTTTCCCTTGCCAAGAACCATGCTTGGACTTTACCAAATGTCAAGTGTCCCACTTGGACTTCCCATGCCAAGTACTCAAGACTTGGACTTTCCCATGACAATTATATTGTTATATGTTTTTGTCGAAACATCAAAACATCACTCGAGTCAAACTCGAGTCCTGGTCAATCGTGACCTGGGCCGATTGCACCAACAGAAATGAATATCCTTCATTGAGGAAAGATGATCTATTTAGATCAACTATAGGATACCTGTGTATACTCTAGGATTGATCTATGGCTAGTGGGTTGATATTGTAGTGACACGGTGTCATACAATTATTATTGTCATTGGGATGATTGTTATATCATCAGCCTAGAGTAAAGAGAATGCAATTGTATAGCGACGACAATTTCATACTTGGTATGAATTGTATGAGCTTGTGATTATCTTATTAGACTTATTGACGACTTAGTCGTCCAGGGATTTGGGAAGTCGTGTATTCTGGACACGATTGACTCAGTTGTGGTCATTGGATTGCGTAACTTGGCCACGGTTGAGGGTGGTAGTTGGAGTTGCACACTCGGTCACTGTTGATGGTAGTTTTCTTGGTATTGATTTGATTATTACTATAGATATGGATAGGATGCTCAAGCGGTACTACATCGCGGACTGGATGGATCAGGAAGGTGATGGAATTTACTTGGTCTGAAGCTTGTGAAACTAGTTTCAGGGTTCAGACGATGGTTGACCTTTACATCAGTGTTGATTAATCATTCTGGTTTGGATGGAAGGGTAGTGTACATGGATGTATCATTTCGGAGATCGTAGCGGTTCCGATGCTATTGAATAAGACGTATCCTAAGCTTACGGAAATTAAAGGACTGCGAGATAAGCCGTCATATATATGACATGGACTTCGTAGTTATTATGTTGTTTTGAATAGGTGAGGAGCAGAAATGCTCATGGAGTTTTGGCTAGCTACTGGATAGCTACTATAGAGTAGTTGGAACACGAACGGTTGTAACAAGGAAGTTTGGTCGCGATAGCCTCCCATACACTTACAGAGTGTGTGGTGGAGTGGATTTTGGACGGTAGATGGACTACTGTCTCTGACTCTGACTCTGAGGAGGATAATGGTTTCCGGAGTTGCGTTAGTTTAAGGAACAGATGCTTCAAGAAATTCCGATTCTGGAATAGAAGTTGAAGCATATTATTATGGATTTTGTGGTGGGTTTGCCTAGGACACATCAAGGTCATGATGCGATTTCGGTAGTCGTTGACCGACTAACCAAATCCGCGCACTTCTTAGCGATTCGGAAGACTGACTCTTTGGATCGTTTGACAGAGTTGTATTGTCGGGATATCATCAGATTGCATGGTGTTCCTTTGAGCATTATATCAGATAGAGATACCCGATTCACATCTCGGTTCTGGCAGAGTGCAGCAAGCCTTAGGCACCCAGCTTCGTTTTAGTATTGCATTCCATCTGCAGATAGATGGACAGTCTGAGCGTGCCATTTAGACACTAGAGGACTTGCTGAGGTCCTGTGTTATAGAGTTCGGGGGCAACTGGGAGGACCAGTTGCTAGGACCCATAGAGCTCAATATGAGGCAGGGTTGGTCTGTACTATCAGACAAAAGATGGCCGAGACGCAGGATCGTCAGAAGTGTTATGCAGATCGGAGACAGAGACTTTTAGAGTTCTCTGTTAGTGACCATGTATTCTTACGAGTTTCACTCACGAAAGGGGTGAAGATATTTGACCTTCGTAGTAAGCTAGCTCCTAGATACATTGGTCCGTTTGAGATTTTGGAGAGGATCAGAGCAGTCGCTTACCTCTAGCGCTACCACCGTCCTTGGCTGGTATTCATGATGTGTGTCATTTGTCCATGCTCAGGAAGAATGTGTCAGACTCTACACATATTCTGTCAGATGTGTCAGGTTCCGTTCAACCTGATGCTACTTACGCAGAGGTTCCAGCACGGATTCTGGATCACAAGGAACGATAGTTGCGGAACAAGATTGTGAGACTTGTCAAGGTCGGGTGGAGTCACCTCACCGATGAGAAGACTACTTGGGAGATTGAGAAAAAGATCAGAGCTCAATACCCCCACCTGTTTACTTAAGGTACGTGAAATATATTTTCAGTACTTGTGGTATTTCTTACTCATTATGCATTTGAGTAGGAAATTTGGGGACCAAATTTTTATTAGAGGGGGAGAATGCTAAATACTGAAATTTAAAATACCAAAATAAATGGCCAAAGAATTAAGAAAATAATCTTGGAAATTTTTCGAGATTTTTAGGAAATTTTAGGAATTTTTATGGATTTAAATGGAGTCCGTACGAGATAATTACGGGGATAAAATAAATAGGCTTTGGTGAAGTCTATTTAAGGGAGTTAATAGGTGCAATTAACCTAAAGTTTAAATACCTAGACCCAAGTTTAGTTTCCGATCGCGTCGATTATTTCTTCCTTCTCTCGGTTTCACACGTCGCCCCGACAGTTTATCTCTCGCGAATAACTCCTTCCCCCAACGCCGTGAGTTTTCCCCTCTCCGCCGCTGCAGTGCCCTTTTCTTCCCGAGCCGTTCCCCTTCCTCGCGTCGTAGCCACCGCAAGCAGCAGCAGCGATTTGTGGTCGCCGCAGTTTGTCGTCCGACGTCGAGGTCGCCGCTGCTTGCCATCTCACGTGAACGACCCTCTGCGTGCTCGTCGCCTACGAGCACAGCCGTCGCGACGGGTCCACAGCCACAGGACAGTCGCCGCGGGTGCCCTCTTTCCCGCTATTCGCCGTAGCCGCCAGCCTTTTTTGCCATAGGACCGTCGTCGCGACCTCCTCTGCCAAAAAGCGTCGTCAACGCCTCTGCTTCAACTTTGCCTCACACTGCACCGTGCCTCAGGCGAAGGATCGCTCGCAGTGGCACAACGACCCTAAGGGTCAAAGCAATGGTATTCGGTCGGTGAATGCAATTTGGGGGTGCCACCGGGAAGGTGGAATTTGGGTATATTTCTTTCTTGTTTCCTCCTTTCCTTTCTGTTCATGGTGTTTACTATGTATTGATGGTGTTGAATGGAGTGTGGATGCGATTAGGAAATCAAGGGCAGCGGGGGCAGTTGGATCGATGGAGTGGGCTGGACGGAGGTAGTGTGGGTTGTGAGGGGTCTATTTGGGGGTGTCGTGCGGGTAGGGTTGGAGGTTGTCGTGCAAGGTCGCCTGTAAATGGGTTGACTGTGAGGACAATAAATTGAGATGGATTGATTGATTGTTTTGAGGAGCAACCAAAGATTATATCATTGTAATACTATGATGATTGTTGCCATTATAGATAATATGTTCATATGATGAGTATTGATCATGGTGAGATTAATTGCAAGGATATGTTCTTGGATTTAAGAGATAATCACAATTTGTGACCTACAGGTTGAGGGTCTATTTGGGGATACATAGTAGTAATTTAGCACGTTGTTGTGTGCTTCAATAAATTGGAAGTGGTTTGGGTTAATTGGGTTATGAATGAAATCGATTAAGTATTCGATTCGTCGGTGGATTACATTTTTGTGCTTAACAATAGTTATGTTGTATGCAGGTTTCGGTCACGAGGCAGGTCTCTGGTCGTGATGATTTTATTCTTGCGGACATTTTTATTCAAGCGGGTATTTTGACTTATCTCCTAGATATAGTCATGTTGATATGCTAGTTAGGATAACTTGCAATAATTTTCATGTTTATATGTCTAGTATGTTTTTGGTGCCTACCTGATACATGCATTTGATCAGTTATGATTATATCTTCCCTGGTTTTACTTGGATCATAGATATGCACTTATTGGCTGTGCATATTATTCGGTTATGCATTTTAGTTGGATTTACATGATTTAGTATCATGCACCATCTTGCATGATTGCATGCTGGCTGGACAAGGTTCCTTTATAGTTGAGCCCGCAGTCAGTTACATGGCCTGCACACACTGTCACTCATGGGTTAGTGGTACATTAGGAGGGTGTGTGCAATTGCTCTGTCAGGCTCCGCTGGTCCGCTCATGGGTAGCGATGAGGCAACATGGTAGCGGGCAAGGATCCCTCCTCTGGTCTATGACACCGGGAGATGAGAGCTTAGCTCCCACACTCTATTTGGGGCAGGAGGATAGGTGTACTCCGACAGCATCCTGTCTACTCGGTCACTCAGGAGCAGTGATGGCAGAGTGCACAGTTGTCATAGTCCTACTCACTCGGCTTCACCATCGCGTGTGAGGCGGCTGACTGGCATCAGGGGTGACCATGTCATTTGCACGGCATGCATTTTGCATGGATAACATTTGTATTGTGTTTGCTGCATTTTTATTGATGCCTTAGATGTTGCATATGATTGTCATGCATACAGGATACATATTTGTATATGGTGATGACTTTATTTCTTCTAGTAGGGCACATGCTCTTATATCAGGGTAGAAGATTCAGGTAAGTACAGTCCTTTTGTATTTCTTACTTGCATACCCTATTTATATGAGACTGTACTGGCATGATTCTTATTGTTAGCTATATCTTGCTATGCATATCGACTATTATCCGCTATGTTCTTTAAACTTACCCCGTTGCTTTACATTTGTTTCAGGTAGAAACTACCAGGAGAGTCCAGCTGTCAATCCCCCCTCGTCGAAATGGATAGGTTTTATTGGTCTTATGGTTTTGTTTTTTAACTAGATGAAGTGTGTAGGATTTGTGTTTGTTTTGGTTATGTACTTGTGGAGGTTTGGAGATATTTGTTGTGTCCTTATGGACTATTCGATTGGTTTGGTTGTATATTCCTGCTCAGATGGAAGAAAGGGTAAGTCTAGATATAGTAGACTGTTGCTATTTACCTGGATTGATGGCTTGAGGCCAATTTATTATCTGCGTGTGTAGTTTTTGTTTCGGTCGTGTTGATCAATGTATAGTGGTCATGTAGGCCTTGTATGTTAGTTTTATATTGTCACCCGTACATGGGAGATGCTATCGGATTTTTGTCAGGCGGGGACTCCCTCGGGGCGTGATAGTTATTCCTAAGGTTTGTGTGAGATGTTCTCCCAAGGTATCCCAAAATCATTTTTCTATTTCTCTTGTATTTATGAATTAGTCCTTATGATCACAGAGAGTTTTTACTCAGCGACACACATTCCTAACTCTTTTCTTAAATAACTAAATTCATTTTCTGGAAGAGATTTTGTGAAAATATTAGCAAGATTAGCCTTAGACTCAACATAATTGAGTATAATATCTCCTCTTGCTACATGATCCCTAATGAAGTGATGTCTCACTTCAATGTGTTTCGTTCTGGAATGATGGACTAGATTTTTCGTTAAATTTATCGTGCTAATATAATCACAAAGCAATTGCACGTTCTTATATGAAAACACATAATCTTCCAAGGTGTGAGTCATCCATAACAATTGCGATACACTCTTTCCCATGGCTATGTACTCAGCTTCAGTCGTGGAGAGAGCGACACAATGTTGTTTATGATTTGACCAACTAACTAATGCTGAACTTAGGAATTGACAGCCCCCGCTATTGCTTTTCCTATCTAGTTTGCATCCTGCATAATCTGAATCAGTATAGCCTACTAAATCAATAGACTCAATTCGGGAATACCACAATCTAACTGTTATGGTTGCTTTAAGATATTTCATAATTCTTTTAACAGCAACCCAATGAGACTCTTTCGCACACGATTGATATCGTGCACACATATCTACTTGTTGTAAGGTATAAAAGACTACCTATGACACTCCTATAAAGCTTTAAATTAATAGGTTTTCCATATACATCGCTATCTAAATGAGTGTTTTGTGTCATTGGAGTGAAAACCTCCTTAACATTTTCCATGTTGAATTTTTTTAGCAATTCCATGGCATATTTTGATTGATAGACATGAATTCCTTCTTTGGTTTGTCTGATTTGTAGTCCAACAAAAAATGTCAATTCTCCTACCAGACTCATCTCAAACTCACTCTCCATGTGTTCTATGAATTCATTGAGGTAATCCCTATTGTTTGAGCCACAAATTATGTCATCAACATAAATCTGAGCTACAAATATATCTTCACTATTTCTTTTCAGAAATAGTGTGGGATAAATTTGACCTCTTCTAAAACCCCTCTCAACTAGAAAAGTTGACAACCTTTCGTACCAAGCACGAGGTGTTTGTTTCAGCCCGTAAAGAGCCTTCTTAAGCTTATACACGTGATTTGGAAATGCATAATTTTCAAATCCCGACGGTTGTTCAACATAGACTTCCTCCTTTATAAAATTGTTCAAAAATGCCGACTTCACATCCATTTGATATAATTTGAAGCCTTTATATGCTGCAAATGCTAGCATAAGTCTTATGGATTCTAATCTAGCTACGGGTGCGTAAGTTTCATCATAATCAAGTCCCTCAACTTGATTGTACCCTTTGGCAACTAACCTAGCTTTATTTCTAACTACTTCTCCCTTATCATTCATTTTATTTTTAAATACCCATTTTATCCCTATTATGGTAGCTTGATTAGGTCTTGGGACTAAATCCCAAACTTGACTTCTCTCAAATTGTCCCAATTCATCTTGCATTGCTATAATCCAGTCCGGATCAAGCAAAGCTTCATCAACAACTTTTGGTTCAATTTCAGAGATTAATGCTACTTGATTCACTTCATTCCTAAAGAATGATCTAGTCCTCACCCCATGATGGATGTCTCCAACAACTTGGTCTAGGGGATGACTAACAACCGTTCTAGTGGATCTTGGTACTTGAGATGTTTCTTGAACCTCACAATTTGGCACCAGCTCAAGTGATGACCCTTCTAACCTAGGTTTTTCATTATCAGAGTCAGATTTAACTCCCCCTACATTAGTGTTCTCATTCAAACTCAATCTCTTGAGTTCGAACTCAACTTCATCGCTCTTATCCTTAGAGTCAATTTGCTCTTTACATTCTTCAAAAACTACATTTGACGATTCCTCAACCAAATTCGTTCTTTTGTTATAAACTCGATAAGATTTACTAGTGAGGGAATATCCTAAAAGGATTCCTTCATATGCTTTTGCAGTGAATTTTCCTAGATGATCCTTAGTGTTTAAAATAAACACCTTGCAATCAAATACCCTAAGGTGTTTGATTATTGGTGGTTTTCCAAACCATAGTTCATGAGACATTTTTCCTAAGAATCTATGTATCAAAACTCTGTTTTGAACATAGCATGCAATATTAATCGCCTCAGCCCACAAATAACTAGGAAGAGCATACTCATTTAGTATACTCCTCGTAGCTTCTTGTAAGACTCTATTCTTCTTTTCTACCACACCATTTTGTTGTGGTGTCCTAGGAGTGAAAAATTTGTGTTTGTATCCTTTTTCTAAACAAAAATCCTTAAACCTCATGTTTTCAAATTCTCCTCTATGATCACTTCTAATTGTTGTATTTTTCTCATTCTCAATTCTTCTACAAAAGAAAATAAAAATTTCTAACATTTGATCCTTATGTTTGAGAAAGAAAGTCCATGCATATCTAGTATAGTCATCTACTATTCAATGATTTAGTTGAGCTACTATCAAACAAATTCATATGCAATAAATCTAAAGCACTTGACGTACTTACAATGTTTTTACTTTTGTGTGATGCTTTCATTTGTTTACCTTTTTGACACGCATCACATAATTTATCCTTTTCGTACTTGAGAAATGGTAGTCCTCGCACAAGCTCTTCCTTGGCCAACCTCTTAATTTTCTTCATGTTGACGTGTGCGAGTCTTCGATGTCATACTCATAAGTCATCTTCTTTGGACAAAAAATACTTCACATTCATGTTAGTAGCACTACTAAACTAAACTTGATAGATATTTTTCTTCCTAGTCCCTACTAATATGATAGTGTTGGATTCATTATGTTTAATTAAGCATTGAGTTGAATAAAATTCTACTCTATATCCTTCATCACATAATTGACTAACACTTAACAAATTAAAAGTCATTCTTTTAACTAGCAGGACATTCTTAATCTTAAATTGTTTAAAAATAATAATATCTCCCACTCCTATGACTTTTAGTTTACCACTATTACCAAAAGAAATAGTACTTTTACTTTTATTTTTAATTGAAGAAAACTTTGAAGAATCCCTGGTCATGTGTTTGGAGCATCCGCTATCTACAACTCATATCATCGGACACTCCCCCTCAACCGGTACCTATTCAAATACGAAATACAAGATCTTTTGGAACCCAGATTTTGGGTCATTAGCATTCACAACATATTGTTTAGGAATCCATGCTTTAGTTACTTTAGCTTTAACACAATAAGTTCTATTAACTAAAGACATGAAACTAAATTCTTTTTATTTCGGTTTATACCCTATTCCAGCTTTGTTATAGACTGCCCTTTGGGCATCCAAGATCATGTTAAGGATTTGAGAGCTTATTGTGAATTTTTCAAGTGTGCACTTGAGATCATCAACTTGTGCTCTCAAGGAATTGTTCTCTTCTCTAAGTTCTTCAACTTGAGAAGTATCAGTCCTATTTTCTGCAGAAATTGAATTAAGGTTTCTAAGTTCCTCCACCTTAGATTTCACAACTTTAACCTTATTTTTAGATCTACTCAAGGCATTAATTAAATATGTTATTGTTTCATATAACTTATCTAATTCAGGAGATATTACCTCATCATCATCCAATGATGATGTGTCTTCCGGTAAGATTCCTGTCTGACTTTCATCTTCCTCTAAATCTGAATTGTTAAAGGTCATTAGCGCAATATGCTTGGTCCCTTTTGCCTTGTCTTAGTCTTCTAAGGAGCTGGAAGAAGACTCATTTCATGTCGCCCTCAATGCCTTCTTCTTCCTAAGTTTGTCCTCTTTCTTTGTTAGGTCCGGACACTCACTTTTAATGTGCCCCTTCCTGTTACATTCAAAACAAACGACATCCTCTGTATTTATGTGATGTCTTACCCTTCTTGTCTGCAAAAATTTTCTTCACCGAAATTAGTTATCTCACTGGATGAGGATTCATCATCACTATCGCTGCTTGTCTCAGATGAGGATGAAGATGACACCCTCTTCTTCTCCTTTTTCTTGTTCTCCTTGCTCTTGTCCTCCTTGTATTGCTCACCTGCAATAAGCGAAATACCTTTCTCTTTTGGACCCTTATTAGCTTGCTCATGCAGTTCCATTTCACAAAATAGTTCATCTAATTTTACTATATATAAATCCCTTGATACTTTATAGGCATCTACCATAAATGACCACAAAGCATTTCGGAGAAAGGATTTCAGAACATACTTGATCGTGTCTCGGTTTTCTAAATCTTCTCCAACCGAATGCAAACCATTTAGTAGCTCCTTGAACCTTCCGTACAGTTCACCAACAGTCTCGTTGTCCCTCATAGTGAAATTCTGCATCTGGTTCATGTAGAGGTCTCGTTTCGCTATTCTTGAGTCCCTTATGCCTTCATTGAGTTCTATCAGTTTATTCTAGAGCTCTCGTGCACTGATGAACGGACCAATTTTGTTGAGCTGATCCTTTGCCAAGCCACATTGCAGAGTTACGGTGGCCTTGGCATTTGCTTGCGCCTTGCGTCTTTGTTCTGCAGTCCACTGCGTAGATTCGAGTATCCTACCCTCTGCGTCCATCGGTGGTGTGAAACCTTCAGTCACGTAGAACCACATATCTATCTCATTCATGAGATAGTATTCCATTCGCTTCGCCAGTATTGAAAATTGGTTCCATCGAAGAAGGGAGGTCCATTTGTGTTGTAGCCTTCTTGCATCATCATTCAAGTTTGCTCTTGCGGTTGTGAATCCGAAGAAGAGCACCAGGCTCTGATACCACTTGTTAGGACAGTTGGCGTCGCTAGAAGGGGGGGATGAATAGCAAATAATCATCTCTTGAATTCGTCGTGCTTGTCTACAATTGTTAGTACGCAACGGAAACACAAATACGAGTACAAAACACACGACAAGTACAACACAAAGAATTTACATGGTTCGGAACCCTAGTCCTACTCCACGGTCGAGCCCTAGTCGGCTCTAGTCATGCTCACCACCACTATAATACTTCTCCTTCTCGGTGACATACCGGAGGTGGAGAAACCTCTTAATACAGGTTTACAACGATTACACAAGAGCTTACAACTGAAAGAGATTGAGAAGAGAAAGATTATAGCTTATGCAGTATAAAATAGAGCTTCTTCTCTTCAAAATCTTTGATTGCCTTTGAGTATGTTTAGAACTCAAAGAATCAGAGAAAAATCGTTGGAGAATCGCTTTTTGGTTTGTCGTGAGCAATAATATCAAGAGTTATGAAAAATAGTCATATAAACCTTTTAAATCGAGCCCGATTAGGGCTTTTTCGGCTCGCACAGTCGAGTCGCCTCGACTGGAGCTTCGACTCGCATTTAATGAAAGTTCCAACAGTAAGTTTTCCACCTTAATTTGAATTATTCGTCCATTGTAACATAGGTATAGTCGAGGCGATGGTTCATCGCCTCGACTGGTAAGCTTTAGTCGAGCCTACCTCACTTCTGTTTCAATCGAACAGAGCAACAGTCGAGGCAGCGCCTCGACTGCTTATGAGTTTCAGCTTAAGTTAAGCTACTCTAGTCGAGCTTGCAGTCGACAGTGCCTTGCCTCTGTTCGATTAAATCAAGCATCAGTCGAGGCGTTGCCTCGACTGATATGAGTCTGCTCAGAACATGTAGCTCATCCAAGGTAGCAGTTTCTAGTCGAGGCACCGCCTCGACTGATGAGGTAATCAGTCGAGGTGCTGCCTCGACTACTGCCTTGACCCTTGATCGTTTCAACTCGTCTAGAGCTAAAACCACGCTTAAGAAGGGGTCTATCCTGTACCCTTTACCTGATGTCTGTGAACCACTATTCATAGGTCTTTCGTGCCAAGAATCACTTTCGGGACTTCGTGCCAAGACTCCTCGTATGGGTCTTTATGCTAGGACTCCTCGTCCAGGTCTTCATGTCAGGACTCCTCGTCCGGGTCTTCATGCCAGGTCTCCTCGTCCGGATCTTCATGCCAGAACTCCTCCTCTGGGTCTTCACTTGCCAAGACTCCTCCTCTGGGTCTTCACTTGTTAGGACTCCTCGTCCTCTACCAACAAGGAATTTCCTGAAAATACATCTCAACCAACCGCGTGAAATAACACATAATTATCACCTTGACTTAAACCCTTGTCAAACACCAAAACATCATTTTGGGCCTGACTGCACCAACACAGTCGATTTCCAACATCGTAGTCGACTGTCCGTTCAGCTATCGAGCGTTCTGTGTTTGCGACATCAAACTATCAGTCGACTGCTATCCATGGCAGTCTACTAACATCAGTCGACTGCTCCAATGAGCAATTGATTGCCAAGGCTTTTTCGGCCATAAACCACAGTCGAGCACTAGTCGACTCACAACAGTCGAATTGGTCATAATCCCAGTCGACTGTTGAGGGTCGACTCGGTTGCCAAGTGGCAAACACTTGACTATCCGACCGGTATAAAGCCCCGGTCAACCGATAATCTCAAACATGAGGTTTAACCCCAAGTATGATGCCCCCATATTTGCTAGACCACCCTTAGCCTAGACCTAAGCCTTCTATCCACCTCTGTCAGCCTCGCGCCTATCGGATCCCTCCAAGTCATCCATGACTTGTTCATCCATACGCTAGCCTTCAGGTGCTTCCATCGACTATTGTCATGCTAACGGTGTCTGTACCGCCAAGGCACATTGGACTTACGCTGCCAAGACTCACGCTTGGACTTTAAGCCGCCAACCATTAGACTTATGCTGCCAAGACTCCACCCTTGGACTTTACGCCGCTAATATCAACTCTTGGACTTTCCAAATGTCAAGTACCCATGACTTGGACTTTCACCACCAAGACTATACCCTTGAACTTTCTCATTGTCAAGTGTCTCACTTGAACTTCTCTATCATATGATCAACCCCAAGTCAACCATAGTTAAACAATGGTCAAACCATCGTCAAATAGTCAATCATGACCTGGGTCGATTGCACTAACAATCTCCCCAATACATTATCAAACATTAAAATACTACTCGAGTCAAACTCGAGTCTGGTCAATCATGACCTGAGCCGATTGCACCAACGATCTCCTCCTTTTTTATGTTTGACAAAAACCAAAATACCTTTGAGTTAGGCCTAAACCCTAACTCAAATCTCCTTACTAATTCTCCCAAATTGGTAATCCCAAATTCTCCCATATCAATTCTCCCCCTTTTTGACATACATCAAAAAGGTTCTCTTCCCAAAGGTGTCAATGTCTCATATCCCAATGAGATCTTGCAATCTCCCCCTTGGTCCAAAAATATCTAAGATGTCTTCCTAGTGATAAGTCTCATATCACTTAAGAGAGGCTTCCTATAATGGACAACTCACATTTCCATTTCTCCCCTTCATGAGGAAGAACACATCCATCCCATGATGGATACCTCCCCCTAAAGGCTTGCTCCCGCTTGACCATTGCACCAACAATGTCCTTAGGAAGTCTCTAAGCCTATAGGAACTTTAAACCATCAAAATTAAGGTTAAAATTTCAAACTTGAACTTTCACTCATCTTAAAATTGATACACACCCTAAATAACTCTCTTAATCCATATCCAATGGATTTTCACCCTTTATAATGCTTTCCAAAGTATATCTTAGGATTAGAAGTGGTTAGGGAACCTTACCATAATTGATATCAGGTTAAACAAACCTTGTTTACCCGAAATCAACTCTGACAGTTGACTCTTACATTCACGATCATTGATCATTGGCGTCGATCGTCGTTGATACGATCGTGATAATACAATACTGATTTTGACTTTTAGAACGAATTTTGATAATACATAAATAATTATACGTATTTTAAAAAATCATGAAACTTCATACGTATAATACTTATACCAAATACAATGGGTGAAAATATTTGAAAAATAATTTACCCATAAAATAGTGAGTTTGATACAAAGTTCAAAAATGAGAAAAACTTTATTGTTTTGAGCTCACTTTGTATCAACATCATCAATGGTGATTTCTATCAAAAGATAGATTACACCAAGATTTTTCAAAATTATTTTGAAATAGTTTTAAAACTTTATATTGAATCATGGTCTATGAGCTTAATGCACATGACTTGTACACAAAATTTTCTCATGATTCATCCATGGTATAAATTGAGTTTAAGTTCATCTAGATGCAAAAACTATGCACCTTGAACTTAACTCATTTCTTAGCATCTCACGTGTGTCTACGGTGTTTGAAAACACACATGTCAATTTGATGTGACATGTGGGTTTTGGTTATCCTAATCTAGGATTTCATGCATTTTCTAGCGCAACACTACTTGATTCCCTTATACATGGGACTTCAAGTCATGCTATAGTCCTTAAATCAATTTTAATTACTTTAAATGCATGGATGATCATAACATAAATGATGACATAAATAAACATGACCAATGATCATGATATCATGACATATGATATAATCTAAATATACATGACATTGAGGCTATAACCTAAGCATGATCATGACATATTATATGATAAAAATAAATATGTCATGACATGATAAGGCAAACAAAGCATGACAAATGTAAAATACTAAGATATTAAATACCTAAGTGTTAAGCCCAAATTGTCATCTCTAGAATTAAATCTAATTTTGCCTTAATGTCACTTATCTCTCAAATGTGCCAAAAACCCAAAATGACACATCAAGACTCTAAGACCTAAATTGTGTCAATTTGATCAATTTATCAAACTTCTTACATAGTATTAGTATTAGCACATCCTAAAATCTTTTAGGATTTAAATTCAAACCTATTTCCAAGGTATCCATAACCTTGAAAATGACTTAAAGTGTCACCTTTACTATGGTTAGATTAACTACCTATTCATTCAAGATTGACACACCTAAACTCATTTAGCGTGAATCGATCACGCTCCTAAGAACCCAATACCTATTGGAGCTCCTTGGATTTACTAGGTATTCGCTAGGGATAGCTTCCCTAGATACCCTCCTAATGACCCTCCTAGGCTTAGAAGCCTTAGTCATTTGGGTCTTTCCTAGATTAGCTCTAGGGGTAACTCCCCTTGTAACCTTCTTAGTGGCTTCCCTAGATTTTCTTGAAATCCTAGCCACTAGGCATCTACCTTATGGATAACTTCCCTATTGACCTTGGTTTTCCTAGAGTTGGGTTGTGTTTCATAATCGAATGGAACACTATGATAAGTCCTTTTGGACTTAGGTTTATGACACAAACCTTTCTTGCCCTTGGTTGGACCTTGCTTTCTAAATCCTAGGTTTTGATTTTTTGACCCTAGATTTTGACTATTTGACCATTGTATTTGATTTTTCATTTTCCAAAGGGTATTCTCTAATTTCTCAAGCTTTGACCTTAAGGCTTGATTTTCTAACTCTAATTTCTCTAATTTGGTAGACCCATAGTTTCTTTGATCATTTTTGCCCTTCCTAGGCATATATCTAGATTTCTTTGGAGTAAAGCCTAAATGATCTTCAAATTTTCTAATACTTGCTTTAGGTAGAATATTTTTAGGGACATTAGTCCCAAATTTCTCCTTATTTCTAAGATTTACATGTTTATCCCCTAAACAAAATAACATATTTTTAGCATTCTCTTTATGAACAATAGCAAGAATAATAACATTATTCCTAGCATGCTTTTGCCTATTAATTAAGGAGTAAAATTAGAGGTTACCTTAGGGTTTGCCTTAGAGGTTCCCCTATATGTGATGCTCCCTCTTTTCTCCTAGGATATTGGCTTCTATAGTGCCCCTTTTGATGTCACTTGAAGCACACTACGTGCTCCTTGCTCTTGATGGTTGAGGTTCCGGTCTCCTTGATCTTTGGCACCGATGGAACCTTCTTGACCTGTTTAAGACTCTTACTATTGTAGTGTACTTGTTCCCTACACTCAACACATATTATATGATTTTTAATTTTAACTACAATATTTGAGTTACATAGGGTGGTGGAAGTTTGAACTTCTTCCTCTTCTTGACTGGAGGTGGATGGTTCCTTTTGAGTTTGCTCCAGTGTGAGAATCCTCTCCTCCCCCTCAATCCTAGAGGTAGAGGTCTCCTCCAATTCTTCCTCTTCCTTGGACGTTGATGGTCCCTCAACCTCCAATTCTTCACACTCTTCTCTTGACCCGGATGTTGACTCTTCTTCAACTTCCGAATCCTCACTTACTTGTAAGGAGGATGTGCTTGCTTCTTCAGTCTCCTCCGATTGAGCCAATGAGTATTCCTCTTCGGACTCCTCCTCTCCTTCATGAGTCGGTGATGGACCTTCATGGAACTTTGCCAATTTGCCCCAAAGCTCTTTGACATCTTGATATTCACCTAGTCTATACAAAATATCATTATGTATCAAATCTTCTAAAAGTTGTGTTACATTGACTTCAGTCTTGAACTTTAGACATTGCTCTTAGATCCACTTCTTCAATTTCAAGACATCTCCCTTCTTATCCCTAGGAGGTTCAAAACCTTCCATGATGATGAGCCAATCTTCTATATCCATCATCAAGAATGTCTTCATTCTCGCCCTCCATGCCAGAAATTCTTCTTGGTCGTATAGTGGCGGTGTGTTGATGTCTCATCCTAATTTTCCTTCGAATTCCATCTTTCCCTCTAGCGCTTGCTCCGGTTGTTAATCCGTTGAAGAGCTCCTAGCTCTAATACCACTTGTAAGGACTTATGCGCCCGCTAGAGGGGGGGGAATAGCATTTCGACATCGGATGATGGAATTCGATTGCGCTTGCTACACAATGTTAGTTCGCAACGGAAATATGAAATATACAATCAAAATAAACACAAGCACAATCACAACACGACGATATAATGTGGTTCAGAACCGTATGGTTCCTACTCCACGAATTGGACTCGAACGAGCCCTAGCGATGCAAACACCACCACTAATTACAAATACTCCTTCTCGACAATAAGTCGGAGGCAGAAAAACCTCGTACACATATTCTTACAACAATAAGAAACAAATATAAGAAAATATAAAGAAAATACACAAAGACAATGTAAAGAAAACTTTACAACTATTGCTTTAGATGCTTGCTTGATGATCACTTGAACCGTACTTGAAGACTCTGATTTGCACTAGCAAATCGCCTCAAAATGCCCAAGAAATCGCTGCCAAAACCTCCCTTTCGAGCTGCCTTTATAACCTGCACTTGAGTTGTTTTCACGTCTGACAGTCGACTGCCATAAGGCCCCAGTCGACTGCCAACACTATCGTTGTGAGACAACGACTTGATCCACGTTGGAAAAGCTCCAACGGATCACTTAGTAGTCGACTACCAACATCACCAGTCGACTATCAACGCCGTAGCCGACTGCACGGTCGACTACCGAGCATTCTTTGCTCACGACATCAAACTATTAGTCGACTGTCATCCATGGCAGTCGACTGACATCAATCGACTGCTCCAATGAACAGTCAACTGACAAAGTTTTTTCAATCCTAAACCGCAGTCGAGCACTAGTTGACTCACAACAGTCGAACTGGTCATAATCCCAGTTGACTGTTGAGGGTCGACTCAGTTGCCAAGTCTCAAACACTTGACCATCCGACCGATATAAAGTCTTGGTTAATTGATAACCTCAAACATGAGGTTTAACCCAAAGTATGGTGCCCCCATACTGTTGGGTTTTCCGAGCCGCAAAAACCGCTTTTTGCGTTGCGGAAACCTCGGAAGCCCCGGCCACGGATCCGTTCGAAGATGTATTAAAAACAAAACATGTATGTGTTTATATAAAACCCTAGATCTACCTTAGATCTACAAGATAAGGATGTTACCCTCGTGATGTGACGCCCTTCGCAAATCTCGCTCGTCCAAAAGGTTCGTCGGAACTCAAGAGTGTCAAGTGCACACCCCTCTATTGGTATCCACACAAGCAATAGGTGGAGAAAACACACCCTTGAGTGTGCTAGCACTCTATGGATGGTTCGGCCAAGGAGGTTGGGAGAGGGAGAGAGCTTGAGGGAAGTTGATCCAAGGTTGAATATGAAGTTGTGTAACCCACCAAAATGAATTCCCACATCTAATGGGGTTGGTCGGCCACATTATGGCTTGGGAGGTTACATGTATGCATGTAACTCCAATGCCTCTTGGTCTCCCTCATGATGTGGCACCAATTGACAAAGTCAATGATGATGTGGAGCATCATCATTGGTCGGCCATGTCAAGTCATCATCATGACATGGCATTTGGTCAAGTGAAACTTGACCTTTCATCTTCCTTCTCAAGTCAAGTCAAACTTGACCTCTAATCTCCCATGGTTGATCAAATCTAACCACTTGACTCAAGTCAACTTAATTTAATGAATCTCTATTCATTAATTTGAATTGATTTGATGAATCAAATCTAAATTAGACTCATTCAACACTTGAATCAACTTGAGTCTAACTCAATTAGTCTAATTTGGATTACTCTTAATCCAATTTGGTTTATCCCATGAATCTAATCCTCATGGTTCATCATATGAACCTAATCTCCATCTAATTGCTCTTATGTGTGTGACCCTATAGGTTCTTGTAACGTTGGCAATGTCCCTAAACCGATTTAGGAACATAAGCAATGAGCGGTATCTAGCAACACATCATTGCTACCCAAGTTACAAGAATGTTGAGCTCCAACATCACCTTTGTGACTACTAATTGTGACTCTCACAATATGTGACAATGTCCCTCTATCCTTGATATCTAGATTGACCAATCGAGGCATAGACCGTGTCATCCTCGGTACAATCTAAATCTTGAACTCCAAGTAGACTCACTCTAATCAAATGAGCTCAATATCTCATATTGACTCATTTGGGCATGCCCATGCACTTCGTGGTCTCACTCTATCAAGAATATCGATGTCACTCCCGTCATATAGGAGGGATAGATCTCATCTACATCACTCACATCCCTCCGCATAATTTGTTACATACCTAGTAATCGCCTTTATAGTCCACCCATTTACGGGTGACGTTTGACGAAGCCAAAGTATGCAACTCCTTATGTAGGGAACCATGGTGACTTCAGGTCTAAGGACTAATAGTCATACTAATAGCCACATGAGAAAGTATATGACACTCATATAACGATCCATTATACTTTCTCATGGCGGGTCATTCAGTATACATTCTCTAATGCATATCCATGACTTGTGAGATCAAGTCATCATGTTGACCTACATGCTAGTCTCTACGCATTAACATTGTCCCTGAATGTTAATACTCGACTAGGAATGATTAAAAGTAGTGTTCTCTATATCATCTCATTATCGATTCAACCAATCGATTGATATAGATAAGAACCTACTACTCAAGGACATTATTATATTTAGTTATTTGGCACCAATACAAGTAAATATAATAACCATGCCTTTATAAATAGGAATATGATACAATAAAGTCCATACAACAATCATCACATGATTGGCTCTAGGGCTTTCACTAATAATCTCCCACTAGTACTAGTGTCAATCACCGTAGTATCTAATACCCAATGACCTAGTGTGACCATCATGCTTTTCTGTGCCAAAGCCTTGGTCAAGGGATCTGCGATGTTAGCCTCTGTGGGTACTCTGCAAATCTTCACATCTCCTCTATCAATAATCTCTCGAATGAGATGGAAGCACCGTAATATGTGTTTGGTCCGCTGGTGTGAGTGAGGTTCCTTAGCCTGTACAATCGCTCCATTGTTGTTACAATAAAGCTCTATAGGATCTGCAATGTTAGGAACCACCCCAATCGTAGTAATGAACTTGCGGATCCAAACTGCCTCCTTTGTTGCCTCAGATGCAGCGATATACTCGCTTCATGTAGAATCAAAGAATCAGTATCCTCGCCGAACTCTTCCAAAGGCACCATTCAAGCAAAACATGAACTCTGACTGCGATCTATAATCATCTTGGTCAGTTTGGAAGTTGGCATCACTGTAACCCTTTACAGCTAGCTCCTCATCGCCTCCAAATATCAAGAAATATTCTTTAGTCCTTCTCAAGTACTTAAGAATATTCTTGACTATTATCCAGTGACGCTCACTTGGATCTGACTGGTATCTACTCGTCATGCTCAAAGTATACGAGACATCAGGACGAGTACACAGCATGACGTACATGATAGATCCTATAGCAGATGCATAAGGGATCTTATCCATGCGGTCTCTCTCCTCTCTAGAAGAGGGACTTTGAGTCTTCAAAAGACTCACACCATGTGACATCGACTGAAGTCCCTTCTTGGAGTTCTGCATGGAAAACCGTAGTAATATCGTGTCAATGTATGTACTCTGACTTAGGCCAAGCAATCTCTTAGATCTATCTCTATAGATCTTGATGCCTAGAATACAGGCTGCTTCACCTAAGTCCTTCATTGAGAAGCACATCCCCAGCCAAGTCTTCACAGACTGTAGCGAAGGGATGTCATTCCCAATGAGCAGTATGTCATCCACATACAATACAAGGAAGACAACTGTGTTCTCATTAACCCTCTTGTATGTTGGACTTTCCGAGCCACAAAAACCGTTTTTTGCGTTGCGGAAACCCCGGAAGTTCGGCCACGGATCCGTGCGAAGATGTATTAAAACTAAAACATGTATGTGTTTATATAAAACCCTAGATCTACCTTAGATCTACATGATAAGGACGTTACCCTCGATGCGACGCCCTTCGCAAATCCCGCTCGTCCAAAAGGTTCGCCGGAACTCGAGAGTGTCAAGTGTACACTCCTCTACAAGTATCCACACGAAAAAATGGTGGAGAAAAACACCTTAGAGTGTGCTAGAACCCCTTGTACGTTCATGGCTAGATGAGGAAGAGAGAGCTTGAGGGAAGAGATGAGGAAGAAGATGAAGTTACACACTTAACTTCACATCATCCATAACCCACTATAAGGGGGTTACATGCATGCATGTAACTCCAAGAGCCAATGGCTCTTGGTCTACATGATGAGGTGTCTCCCCATGATGTTTCCATGATGATGTGGAACATCATCCATGCCAAGTCATCATCATGACATGGCATTGGGTCAAGTCAAACTTGACCTTTCATCTTCCCTCTCAAGTCAAGTCAAACTTGACCTCTTATCTCCCATGGTTGATCAAATCCAACCATTTGATTCAAGTCAATTTAATTTAATGAATCTCTATTCATTTAATTTAAATTGATTTGATGAATCAAATCTAAATTAGACTCATTCAACACTTGAATCAACTTGAGTCTAACTCAATTAGTCTAATTTGGATTACTCTTAATCCAATTTGGTTCATCCCATGAACCTAATCCTCATGGTTCATCATATGAACCTAATCTCCATCTAATTGCCCTTATGTGTGTGACCCTATAGGTTCTTGTAACGCTGGCAATGTCCCTAAACCGATTTAGGAACATAAGCAATGAGCGGTATCTAGCAACACATCATTGCTACCCAAGTTACAAGAATGTTGAGCTCCAACATCACCTTTGTGACTACTAATTGTGACTCTCACAATATGTGACAATGTCCTCTATTCCTGACATCTAGATTGACCAATCGAGGCATAGACCGTGTCATCCTCGGTACAATCTAAATCTTGAACTCCAAGTAGACTCACTCTAATCAAATGAGCTCAATATCTCATATTGACTCATTTGGGCATAACCATACGCCGTGGTCTCACTCTATCAAGAATATCGATGTCACCCCCCGTCATATAGGAGGATAGATCCCATCTACATCACTCACATCCCTCCGCATAATTTGTTACATACCCGATGTCGCCTTTATAGTCCACCCATTTCACGGGTGGCGTTTGTGAAAGCAAAGTATGCAACTCCTTATGTAGGGAACCATGGTGACTTCAGGTCTAAGGACTAATAGTCATACTAATAGCCACATGAGAAAGTATATGACACTCATATAACGATCCATGATACTTTCTCATGGAGGGTCATTCAGTATACATTCTCCAATGCATACCCATGTGTCAACTTGATATCTCATATCCATGACTTGTGAGATCAAGTCATCGTGTTGACCTACATGCTAGTCTCTACGCATTAACATTGTCCCTGAATGTTAATACTCGACTAGGAATGATTAAAAGTAGTGTTCTCTATATCATCTCATTATCGATTCAACCAATCGATTGATATAGATAAGAACCTACTACTCAAGGACATTATTATATTTAGTTATTTGGCACCAATACAAGTAAATATAATAACCATGCCTTTATAAATAATAATATGATACAATAAAGTCCATACAACAATCATCACATGATTGACTCTAGGGCTTTCACTAACAATCTCCCACTAGCACTAGTGTCAATCACCGTAGTATCTAATACCCAATGACCTAGTGTGACCATCATGCTTTTTCTGTGTCAAAGCCTTGGTCAAGGGATCTGCGATGTTAGCCTCTGTGGGTACTCTGCAAATCTTCACATCTCCTCTATCGATAATCTCTCGAATGAGATGGAAGCGCCGATATACTCGGCCTCTTGTTGTAGAATCAGCAACTGTGTCCTGCCTGGAACTCTTCCAGCTCACAACGCCACCATTCAAGCAAAACACGAACCACATTGCGATCTATAATCATCACAGTCGGTTTGGAAGTGGCATCATTTGTAACCCTTCTGACTAGCTCCTCATCGCCTCCAAATATCAAGAAATATTCTTTAGTCCTTCTCAAGTACTTAAGAATACTCTTGACTGCTATCCAATGACGCTCACCTGGATCTGACTGGTATCTACTCGTCATGCTCAAAGCATACGAGACATCAGGACGAGTACATAGCATGGCGTACATGATAGATCCTATAGCAGATGCGTAAGGGATCTTATCCATGCGGTCTCTCTCCTCTCTAGAAGAGGGACTTTGAGTCTTCGAAAGACTCACACCATGTGACATCGACAGAAGTCCTTTCTTGGAATTCTGCATAGCAAACCGAAGTAATACCGTGTCAATGTATGTACTCTGACTTAGGCCAAGCAATCTCTTAGATCTATCTCTATAGATCTTGATGCCTAGAATACAGGCTGCTTCACCTAAGTCTTTCATTGAGAAGCACGTCCCGAGCCAAGTCTTCATAGACTGTAGCGAAGGGATTTCATTCCCAATGAGCAGTATGTCATCCACATACAATACAAGGAAGACAAATGTGTTCCCATTAACCCTCTTGTAGACACAGGGTTCATCTTCATTCTTGATGAAACCAAACTGTTTGATCGCATCATCGAATCGAAGATTCCAGCTCCGAGAAGCTTGCTTTAGCCCATAAATGGACCTTTTCAGCTTGCATACCTTCCAGTATGTTGTGGATCTACAAAACCCTCAGGTTGTGTCATGTACACATCCTCGAGCAAGTTTCCATTCAGAAATGCGGTTTTGACATCCATATGTCAGATCTCATAATCGTGGTATGTTGCAATAGCAAGCAAGATCCGAATGGACTTAAACATCGCCACTGGAGAAAAGGTTTCATCATAGTCAATACTATGAATTTGCTTGAAACCTTTAGCCACCAATCGGCCCTTATAGGTATGCTCAAGTCCATCCATGTCAGTCTTTCTCCTAAAGACCCACTTACACCCAATGGGTTTGACCCCTTCAGGTGGATCAACCAAAGTCCATACTTGGTTGGTGACATGGATTCCATCTCGGATCTCATGGCCTCTAGCCATTTCTCAGAATCGGGGCTCATCACAGCTTCCTGATAGGAGGTAGGCTCATTTTCAATGAGCATTACGTCATCATGGTCAGACAAGAGAAATGAATATCTCTCAGGCTGACGATGTACCCTATCAGATCTGCGAAGAGGTAGGTCTACATGAACAGGTTGTTGTTCCACAACTCTTTGTGCAATAACCTCATCACCCACAACACTTTGTGGTTCCTGTTCAACCTCCATCAAGGCCTCAGTGCTATGGTCCTTATCTTGAATTTCTTCAAGATCGAAGGTACTCCCACTAGTTTTTCTAGAAACAAAATCCCTTTCTAGAAAAACTCCAGTCTTTGCCACAAACACTTTGTGCTGACTGGGAATGTAGAAGTAATATCCCTTTGTATCCTTGGAATATCCAACAAAATAGCACCTATCGGATTTGGGTCCCAGTTTGTTTGAGACTTGACGTCGAACGTAAGCCTCACAATCCCAAATCCTCATGAAAGACATCATGGGATTTCTCCCTGTCCATATCATATATGGTGTCTTTATCACAGCCTTGGATGGTACACGGTTAAGGGTAAAGGCTGCTGTGTCTAGAGCATATCCCCAAAAGGATATAGGAAGATCTGTGTGACTCATCATAGATCGTACCATATCCAATAGGGTACGATTCCTCCTTTCGGATACACCATTCCACTGTGATGTTCTAGGAGGAGTGAGTTGGGATAGAATCCCACACTCAGCTAGATAGTCACGAAACTCATGGCTAAGGTATTCACCACCTCGATCTAATCGAAGTATCTTAATACTCTTGCCAAGCTGGTTTTGTACTTCATTCTTGAATTCTTTGAACTTTTCAAAGGATTCTGATTTGTGTGTCATGAGATACACATAACCATATCTACTGAAGTCATCAATAAATGTAATGAAGTACCTGTAACCACCTCTAGCAGCAACATTGAAAGGACCATATACATCACTATGTATAAGTCCTAACAAATCTGTTGCTCTTTCATTGTGTCCACTAAAGGGAGTCTTTGTCATCTTGCCTAAAAGGCAAGATTCGCATGTCTCATATGATTCAAACTCAAATGAGTCTAGCAGCCCATCCTTATGGAGTTGAGATAAGCGACTCTCATTTATGTGACCTAAGCGACAGTGCCAGAGATAAGTTTGGTTCAACTCATTTGACTTGAATCTCTTGGTACTTATGTTATAGATAGGGCTCTCTAAGTCTAGAAAGTAGAGTTCGTTCATTAGAGGTGCACTACAATAGAACATATCATTTAAATAAACTGAACAACATTTGTTCTTTATTATAAATGAAAATCCTTTCTTGTCCAAACAAGAAAATGAAATGATGTTCTTAGTTAAGGCAGACACATAATAACATTCATCTAATTCTAGTACAATCCCAGAGGGCAAAGATAGATCATAAGTTCCTACAGCAACAGCAGCAACCCTTGCTCCATTGCCTACTCGTAGGTCCACCTCGCCCTTTGTCAATGCCCTGCTATTTCTCAGCGCCTGCACATTGGTACAAATGTGAGATGCACATCCGGTATCTAATACCCATGATGAAGAAATAGATAGATTGACTTCTATAACATTTATACCTGAAGTAGAAGTCTCACTTCTTTTCTTCTTAAGATCTTCGGAGTAAGCTTTGCGATTCACGCTTCCGGTGTCGGCTTCCTTGCAGTGGAAGCAAGCCCCTTCCTTGGCTACCCCTCCTTTGGGTTTAAGTTCTTTGCCTTTGCCCTTGGCTTGGGACTTTCCCTTACCTTTAGGCTTGCCCTTGCCTTTCTTTTTGTGCACCATCAAAATGGTGTCAGATTTTCCCTTCTTAAGGTTAAGCTCAGCAGTTCTCAACATGCTGAGCATCTCAGGCAGTGGCTTATCAATTTCATTCATGTTATAATTCATGACAAATTGATTGTAGGCTTGTGGCAAAGATTGCAAGATTAGGTCAGTGGCCAACTCTTGGCCAAGTGGGAATCCCAACCTTTGTAGGTTTTCTACGTACCCAATCATCTTGAGTACATATGGACCTACGGGAGTCCCATCTTGCATTTTGGACCCAAATAATGCCTTAGAGACTTCATATTTCTCATGTCTTGCTTGTCCTTGATATAGTTGACGAAAATGTCCAACTATATCATAAGCATTCATGAACTCATGTTGCTTCTGAAGCTCAGAGTTCATGGTCGCGAGCATTAGACATGACACATCTAATGCATCATCTTGATGCTTCTTGTAAGCATCTTTGTCAGCTCGCGAGGCAGTGGCAGGAGGTGCCTCCGGAATGGGCTGCTCCAGGACGTACAGCTTCCTTTATTGGGTGAGAACAATTCTCAGGTTCCTGTATCAGTCCAGGAAATTTGCTCCATTGAGCTTGTCCTTCTCAAGGATAGAACGCAGAGAGAGAGTGTTCGTGTTTGTCGACATAGTTATCTATAACATACAATGCAGAGAATTAATATTATATTCCTTTTATCATTTAATTAGGCATTTAATCAAATGATGCTCCCACTGAATTATAGGAATTTTGTAGAATCGAGTTATGGATGTGGTCAAACCACATTACTAGATTCATACAAACTAGCTATAATTCTTGCGGGACAAGATCCACATCATACTAAGCCTTGAGTTAGCTTTGGCTAAATCGCCCAAGACTTAGTACGATCGGTGGGTAACACATTACCGATTACATCTCTATGCAACTCTTATTTATAGGATCAAGACCCACATTTACAAAAGACCTTGAGTTAGCTTTGGCTAAATCACCCAAGATTTAGTGTAAATGTGATCTTAACCTATCTTTCCAACGATTGGAATATGCTTATAGTTCTACTCGATCCAATTGAGTTAACTAGTTTTGCTCAATCTAATTGAGCTTACTTTAACCCAAGTGTGATAGGCGGGACCAAGATTGTCCCTCCGCACCCTACCAAGATAATATGTGTTGCTCTACTTTGGCAGATTCAACAACAACAAATGATCGAGGTAGTGATGGGTATCAAGGCTCAGTAGGCATTTTCGAGTTGATTCGATTATGATCTAATCTAATCGTAATGTGTATCTTATATGCATTTAGGCCTTTATTATCCTATATTAGCATGCATCACATACATACAATCATTATTCTAGTATGCATCATATACATACAAGAAAATTATCCTAGCATGCATCATATACATACAAGCATTATTCTACTAGCATGCATCACATACATATAAGCAAAATCAAATATATATATATATATATATATATATATATATATATATATATATATATATATATATATATATATATATATATATATATATATATATATATATATATATATAGATGTTTAACTGTGATGTAGTCATGGCCCTACTACGATCTTCTCAAGCCAATGAGAAGATCGGACGGTCAACCTAAGGCTAGCCGCTTCTCCAAGCGCTTCCTTTAACCGCCATGTGTCGTCGTCACCCTTTTCGTAATCTCGTCTTCAAGTGGACTTTCCACCGCTTCATTTTGTACATTACAAATATGAAACTCGAGTTACATTCGAGTCTAAAACTATTTACAACTAGAATATTAAAAGAAGAGGTACGACGCGCAGGTCGCATACACTATACAACACGCACTGACCACAAAAGCGGCTGCAGTAGTATACAACACATCACATCCAATCATATTGGGGTTATTAGGCCATGACAATCACAGAATTATACATAATTCTAAATTATGTATTTTTACAGAAAATTTCTATAATTTTTCCTATTTTTTTTCAATTTTATGAGTCACCTCCCCGTAACGGTCCCGTTAAGCGGTTTCCGGGCGCGATCGCGGGAAAAGGCCCCTTTCGGGGATAGGGGCAGCGCCCTTACTCGCAAAATAAACTTTGCGAGTATCCCTACAATGATCTTACAGCAACTTAAGTCGCTGTCCCAAAAACCTAAAGCGAGAACTCGCCGTTTCGGAGAGTTTTTCTCGACGGTTGAAGCCTACAAGTGTCCCAACACTCGTTGCTTCGATTCTTCGATAAAAATACCCAAAATTTTTATAAAAATAGAAAATTTACAGAAACATATAAATCTGTAATTTTTATATCTAATACAAAAACTACAAAAATGAAACACATACATGCTTCGCACGTGGCTCTGATACCACTGTTGGGTTTTCCGAGCCGCAAAAACCGCTTTTTGCGTTGCGGAAACCTTGGAAGCCCCGGCCACGGATCCGTGCGAAGATGTATTAAAAATAAAACATGTATGTGTTTATATAAAACCCTAGATCTACCTTAGATCTACATGATAAGCATGTTACCCTCGTGATGTGACACCCTTCGCAAATCCCGCTCGTCCAAAAGGTTCGTCGGAACTCGAGAGTGTCAAGTGCACACCCCTCTATTGGTATCCACACAAGAAATAGGTGGAGAAAACACACCCTTGAGTGTGCTAGCACTCTATGGATGGTTCGGCCAAGGAGGTTGGGAGAGGGAGAGAGCTTGAGGGAAGTTGATCCAAGGTTGAAGATGAAGTTGTGTAACCCACCAAAATGAATTCCCACATCTAATGGGGTTGGCCAACCACATTATGGCTTGGGAGGTTACATGCATGCATGTAACTCCAATGCCTCTTGGTCTCCCTCATGATGTGGCACCAATTGACAAAGTCAATGATGATGTGGAGCATCATCATTGGTCGGCCATGCCAAGTCATCATCATGACATGGCATTTGGTCAAGTCAAACTTGACCTTTCATCTTCCCTCTCAAGTCAAAATCAAACTTGACCTCTAATCTCCCATTGTTGATCAAATCTAACCACTTGACTCAAGTCGACTTAATTTAATGAATCTCTATTCATTAATTTAAATTGATTTGATGAATCAAATCTAAATTAGACTCATTCAACACTTGAATCAACTTGAGTCTAACTCAATTAGTCTAATTTGGATTACTCTTAATGCAATTTGGTTCATCCCATGAACCTAATCCTCATGGTTCATCATATGAACCTAATCTCCATCTAATTGCTCTTATGTGTGTGACCCTATATGTTCTTGTAACGTTGGCAATGTCCCTAAACCGATTTAGGAACATAAGCAATGAGCGGTATCTAGCAACACATTATTGCTACCCAAGTTACAAGAATGTTGAGCTCCAACATCACCTTTGTGACTACTAATTGTGACTCTCACAATATATGACAATGTCCCTCTATCCTTGACATCTAGATTGACCAATCGAGGCATAGACCGTGTCATCCTCGGTACAATCTAAATCTTGAACTCCAAGTAGACTCACTCTAATATTGAGCTCATTTGGGCATGGTCATGCACTTCGTGGTCTCACTCTATCAAGAATATCGATGTCACTCCCGTCATATAGGAGGGATAGATCTCATCTACATCACTCACATCCCTCCGCATAATTTGTTACATACCCAGTAATCGCCTTTATAGTCCACCCATTTACGGGTGACGTTTGACGAAGCCAAAATATGCAACTCCTTATGTAGGGAACCATGGTGACTTCAGGTCTAAGGACTAATAGTCATATTAATAGTCACATGAGAAAGTATATGACACTCATATAACGATCCATGATACTTTCTCATGGCGGGTCATTCAGTATACATTCTCTAATGCATACCCATGTGTCAACTTGATATCTCATATCCATGACTTGTGAGATCAAGTCATCGTGTTGACCTACATGCTAGTCTCTACGCATTAACATTGTCCCTGAATGTTAATACTCGACTAGGAATAATTAAGAGTAGTGTTCTCTATATCATCTCATTATCGATTCAACCAATCAATTGATATAAATAAGAACCTACTACTCAAGGACATTATTATATTTAGTTATTTGGCACCAATACAATTAAATATAATAACCATGCCTTTATAAATAGGAATATGATACAATAAAGTCCATACAACAATCATCACATGATTGACTCTAGGGCTTTCACTAACACATACTTGCTAGACCACCCTTAGCTTAGACCTAAGCCTTCTAGCCACCTCCGTCAGCTTCACGCCGATCGGATCCCTCCAAGTCATCCATGACTTGTTCATTCATGAGCTAGCCTTTAGGTGCTTCCATCGGCTATTGTCATGCTAACGGTGTCTACACCGCCAAGGCACATTGGATTTACGCTATCAAGACTCACACTTGGACTTTACGCCGCCAACCATTAGACTTATGCTACCAATACTCCACCCTTGGACTTTACGTCACCAATATCAACCCTTGGACTTTCCAAATGTCAAGTACCCATGACTTAGACTTTCATTGTCAAGACTACACCCTTGGACTTTTCCATTGCCAAGTGTCCCACTTGGACTTCTCCATCATATGGTCAACCTCAATCAACCATAGTCAAATAATGGTCAAACCATCGTCAAACAGTCAATCATGACCTGGGTCGATTGCACCAACAATCTCCCCAATACATTATCAAACATAAATGTCAAACATCAAAATACTACTCGAGTCAAATTCGAATCCGGTCAATCATGACATGAGCCGATAGCACCAACACAGTCAGTCAGGCTTACACATCCTTTGACTAGACCAACGGAGGTATCTATGATGTGGAGAGAGAATCTAATATCTACATGGAAAAATTAACTTAGTCAACCATAACTTGGTCACCTCCATTATTTCACACTCTCACTCCTCCATGATTCCACATCTCCACTCCATGTTATCACATCCCCATCGCACACTGCAGGTATATAATAATCCAAATAATACAGAAAAATGAGAGGCAAAACCAACTCTACTCTTCTTCAAATATATTATCTTTAGTCTTTCAAACCCCCGTTCTGACTTAGCATCGGAGGAGCTTCGTCGACCTCCTTCTCATCCGTTTGTTAGTCTTCTCGAGAGCGAAGTACATCCAACGTCAACCAATCTGATTAGCTCAGCATATCCACACTTGATTTGTGCAGAGCCTATTGAGGAGTTCAGACATGAGTACTAAGCAGTCTCTTCCACTCTTCATCTCAGATCGGGACATCCCGACCTCTCGAAGCGCTAGCGACGCCTGATCTCCCAAAGCACTATCGACGTCCGACCTCTCGAAGCCAGACTTCATCTGCCCAACCTCTTGCTAAAGCTTCGCTGAAGACCGACCTCACTTGTATTTAGCCAATCGAAAATATTCGACCGTGAATATTATACTAAATCATCCTATCTCTAAATTCCCAAATGGAACAATTCCTAACACAAATTTCAAACTTTAATTGTATAAAAAATCGTCCCACCTTTTATCATCCACACCGTACTTAAGAAGATATTGATAATATTTATATATGAATATATAGCTAAGCAATTGTTGATTAGAATATCTAAAACATATATGTACAATTTTTGTATTGCTTTTTGTACATGCTATACTCATTAAACAATAGAAATCCTAAATTAAAGTTGCTTGAAAAATGATTTATCTTATCACCGTATCAACTTATCTTTTTCTTCTCATTGTAAGATTTAAATTTGAATCAAACCGGAATCACTAAAATTTTAAATTTAATTTCCAATCAATTTCTATATAGATTTTTTAAACCAAAAGATTTCCATTTGAATTTAGCCTTTCCCCCTAAATAAATAATGGGACATTATTTGCTGAGTTAGAGATAAAAGAAAGAAACGTAATTTGAAAAATAAAGTGCACTCCTCCGGTTTCTAAACTAAATTTTCCATTCAAATTTTTGTTTCTAAAAAAAACTAATAATAAATAAAACAATTTTTATCTCCTTGTTTCAGGGATCAACATCTATAAAGCCTACAAATGGCAGGATCAGAACAATAAATGTGTAATTTCAAAGCAAGAATATCAAGTCCATATGCCTTGTAAACAACAATAAAATGTCTACAAAATTTGACATGCAGGATCACAGAAAAAGATAGCCTAAAAGTAAAATAAATGTGCTCGATATACTCAAGAGATTGATCCAATAACATGAGCTTCATTTATCTTCGAGATGCAGATTCAAGACTTGACTAAGAAGAGAGGACTGCCATGACATCAGATGCTCTCAGAACAATGAATGCTGCACCATCGTTGCTCTTGAACTCACTTCCGGCGTACTTAGAGTACATGATGGTGCTCCCCACCGCAAGTTTCAATGGCGTTCTGTTCCCATCAGGATCCCAATTGCCAGGGCCAACTGCGATCACCTGTCCAATGAGGATCACTTAAGACTTCAACATTCTGGCTAAATCAGTCAATCATCAATGTAGACTTAGCTTCGAGTCCTGTTTCTTAAGATCGGAAAATCGCACCGTCCCCACTGAAGGCTTCTCCTTTGTAGCCTGAGTCAGCAGTAAGCCACCAGCAGTCTTCTCCTCTGCTTCTGCCACCTACAGAAAGGAAATAGATAAACGCTCATTCTTTTTAGGAAACATTGATAATTTGTAAGCTTTATCGAAGAAATGAAACTGAAATTATCACACATTAATGAAATTTAGCAAATTATAACCAACCCCGGCATATTATTAATTAGAACCTCCATCCACAATTAATAAAAGGCTAAACGAGCAGAGATGAATATTAGATACTAACTAAACCAAGGTAAATATTGTTAACCAGAACTTACAACCAAGATCTAGAATTTATCTTATGCTCGAGGGCATACATTGTGAAGAATTTAATTCAATAACTTATGTGCCAGTAAAAGGTCGATCCGAGAACCCTACCTTAAAAGTTTGACTGCTCTTCCAATGGTTATGGAAAAGGTAGGCTATATATTAATCCCTCCAGAAAGGTATAGGTAAATTTTACACAAGGAATGTTTTCTAAAATTTGTCATAAAATTTATTCAGAATTAAAACATAGAATGACATGATTATTAAGTAAACCGTCTTCATGCATTATGCTTTCCTATTTTTTTAATCACTATTAGGTTGTTTAATTAGGAGGAAAGCGATCAAATTATTGTCATATAATTTAAAAGTCACATATTAGAGTCGTGGAAATAATCTCTTACAAGATTGCATATGATAAACATTTTCTTCAATTCCCTCATTCGTAGGAACTTCATACATCGGACTATTCTTTTTTTATCAAGTTGCTTAATTGCTACTTGATCATACAAATTGACAAAGAAACCAGAAAAAACAGACAATTAAATGAATAACTGGGTCAAAACATACCTTGATTAGAACTCGATCATTGAGTGGCACTAGGTCCTTGATATCATCCGTTTCAAGAATACCAATGAGGTCATCTTCTTTCAGCAAAAGATGATTACATCCATTGAATTCAAGTTCTGTTCCAGCATACTTTGAGTAGACAACTTGTTTACCAACCTACAACCAGATATTCCATATTGTCAAACAAGGAACATAATTGGTAGGATCAAGACGCAATAGCCAGTTCATTGAATTCAAATTCTATTCCAGCATCTGGAGTTGAAGAGCTGCTTACCATTCTACTACCAGATACTGCATATAATCAAACTTGAGCAACTGATGATGTCCCAAGATAAATTTTTTATCAATAAACAACAAAGCATAGACACTGTTTAACCGGTAGAACAGCTAGGTCACAGGGTCAGGTTCAAGAATTGAACTACCTTAAACAATAATTGCCTAAAAAATGGAACGACAGAGAGCAAGAAATGAATACTTGGATATCGCAGTTACAAAGTTTCATTTTCACTCTCCAATCAACAATCCTTTATTTCTCTCATTAAACATGGGATCTAAAATTGTCCAAAATGGAAATTATTGGTTAAGTGAAAATATAAAAGATTAAGAAGTTGAGAAGCATCAGTACTAAAGTTTGATGCTAGAATCACTCCCCAGTTAAGGATTCTTAATTTCGTTCATTAAACATCCAGTTTAAAATTGTACAAAAGGGAGATATTGTTTAAGTGAAAGCATCAAAGCTAAAAAGTATCACTCCTCCAAATTGATGACAGAAATTGTATCAAATTTCCAGTATACAATGTAAAGACAATGCTCAGAATAAATTACTTTTCTTATATATTAATCAGAAGCCACAGAAATCTACCACTAGTCCAAATTAAATTAACATAAAAATTTGTCAAGAGAAGGAATACCTCAACTCCAACTTTTATTTCAATTTTCCCAATTGTTCTACCTTCTCCGACAGCAACAACCTCACCAATTTGAGGTTTAGTCTGAGCAGTAGTAGGCAGTAGTATTCCTCCACTGGTTTGCTCCTCTGAAGACTTGATCTTAACTAGGATTCTGTCACCCACAGGCTTGATGGATGAGTACTGCAAAAAAACATAACGAGAATCAAACAATGTTTTTCAGCGTAAAGTGCTCTAGATGCATTTTGGTAACGATTTAAAGGCGTAAATCAGTAGTCCAAGCAATACCCAGGGCAAAAAATGTTATAAATAATGGATCAGGAGAAGTATATGACGTCTTGATTATCAACAATTATAAATACAAGTTGAATACGATACAAGTCAAATTTAAAGTATCAAGAGAATGACGAAGGTATTGATACTTCAAGTTAAAGCTACCAGGAAAATGATGAAGGAATTAATACAATTTATTTCCATTGTAAACGAGTATATGATGGTGACCTATATGGAAGCTAATCTGTCAACATCTAAAAGGCATACACCCACTAATGGACCATGAGAAGCAGATGGAATATTGGGTATCTAACCAAAAGGTAGAATAACACGCAACTCAAGTTGAAATAAGCAAGAGAATGATAAAGGCATTAACATAATTTAACTCCCAAATATGTGGATATTCTGTAACAGGATAATCCCATAACAAAATGTACATGCATGCAAAAAAATACAAATAAAGAAATCTGGAACACAAATATCCATCTATGAAGGAGATACTCAAATTTTATCTGAAGCAGCCCTGTTCAAGCACATTAATTAAGTATATCAATCCCAGAAGTAGAAACTGTATATCTGGTATTCTTAAGCTGTCCAGCCAGACCATCCGAATAGCATTTTTTTGCAAACCTTTCAAAGGAGCTAGATGACCTAGATATAAATAAAATAAATCATCGACTAATAGATCTCACAATGTTTGGGTCTGTGAGTAGGCAAACAAAAGGAAAACTCGATTACAGTCCAATGTACAGGTTACCTTTCCATCAGCACAGTTGTTATAGTTGCCACCCTTGACCCAATAAGATGTCCAAGTTTCCCACAGAAAAATATAGTAAACTCGACAACTATCCTAGCAAAGCATGCTTTTAGTTTCTTATACCTTCGGACCGATAACTGTGGCAGCCTTGACGACAAGCCCAGAAAAGCTCCTACTTTTTAGCACCAACTCTGGTGCTCCAACGCACGAAGAGATGTAGCCGGCGTTTGGAACAAGACGGAGACCTTCGAACAAAGGCAAACTACGCACTCCGACCACTCCGCATGCAAATGGCTACAAGGCTGCCATCAGTCCGAGGAGAAAAATCTTACCTGTGATCAAATTGAATCGTCTAAACAATATTAAGAGCGAAAATTTCCAATTTCACGGCAGCAAATGAGAAGCATACCAAAAAACCAAAAAAAAAAAAAAAGAGTAATCCTGGAAACACATCTTGGGATATAGAGATGAGAATCGATGGAGATTAGGGATCGTGAACGCAGTATACCAATGGAGAGGAGCAGAGATGAAACCCTAGCGACAGTGAACTGGCACTTCCTCTCGCTTGCAGTCGAAAGCAGATGGCGTAGGTATCGTCCAAGACGATCACATTGTTTCGCGGGAGTCGCTTAATAAAACGGTACCGTTAAAACGTTTCCAGAAGCAGTGCGAGCAGGTTCGCGAATGTTCTAGAAATTAGGAACCCTTCCCTAAAATTTTTATTTTTATTTTTATTTTTTAAAAAGGACAATTGAGTTCCATCATTAACTATTAAAATAATAATAATTTACTGTTTCACATCTTTTCCCTCCGTTCAATCACATGCTCGTCCCGTGCTAGTTCGAAATGAAATCACGCTCCGAGTCACGTTAACGTAGACTCCGAGTTATGTTACTGTGCGCGATTACAAATCATCATAAAACGACGAAGAAAGTCCGAATGAACAATGGTGTGCAAAAACTGAAGGCGAAACAACTGTGCATTTTTGACGTCGATTGTGTTTTCGATGGTGTGCATCACGCTGCGTTAGTTTTGACCATCGAGTGCAAACAAACGATACACCTTTTTAAAAAGATAACTCTAAAATCGCTCTCAATCCCCTTTCCGTCCTTCATCGATATTTTCTCCGATGAAACTCTTTTCTTCAATATTTTCTCTGGCATCACCAACTCTTCTATTCTTCTAATCAAACTTTATTCACCGGCATTTTCACCTGACCAAACTATATGCTCCTATAAAAATTGTAACCCTCCTCCCTTCTTCGCTAAAGTTCCTCTTCCACATGTTGTAGGATTGGAAAGCACGCTAGAGGGGGGTGAGAGTGAATAACGTGTTTTAAAATTTTTTCTTTCATAAAACTCACGTGATTTTCAAAGCTTAACACAACAAAAAACTAATAAAATAAAGACACAAGTATTTTACTTGGTTCACAGTCAAATGTCTATTAGTCCAATGCCCGTGATCTTTGATCACTTTCGACAGACAATCAACTAAATGATCTCTTCTTTGTTGGAGGTAAGAGACACCCCGATTACAAAAATTAAAGGAAATGGTGACAACCTCACCATTCCTTATAGAAATTAAGTACACAAGAAACACCAAATTAAAATATACCGACGAGTAAAGAAATCAATGAAAAAGCACGGTTGGCGTTTGCAGCATGAAGGTTGATCGGTTGCAAGATTGTGAGGGTGAGAGTACTTGTGTATCAAAAATTAATTCCTAAGATTTGTGTTGAATCCTTCTTTTATAGACTAACGACTTTGATAAAGTCCAAGTCTGGTTCCTACTTGGATTTTATCCTGAGGTGGCACCTTGCTCTTGACCGATCCAAAAATCCTTGGCATTTTGACTGATCCGTATGCATCAGTCGACTACCATCCCGATCAGTCAACTGTTGCTGAATCGCAGATTCTTCTAGTCGACTAAAGTACAAGGTGCTCGATTTTTGTATAGGGTACTCAATTTTTTGTATAGGGTGCTCGATTTTTGTATAGGGTGTTCGACAATGACAATGGGTGCTCGATTTTTGTATAGGGTGTTCGGCAATGACAATGGGTGCTCGGTTTTTGTATAGGGTGTTCGACAATGATAATGGATGCTCGGTTGGAGAGCATGGTGCTCGGTTAGAAGGCATAGTGCTCGACATTTGTACCAAGTGCTCGATAATTACACTGGGTGCTCGGTCATAGCACTTGTATATAACAATAGTAATAGTAATCATCCAGTCTTCATCTGCATTACAAGATTAGCATAGTGTATACTATAACAATGGTAATGACAGTCTTCGACTATCCGATCTCGACTTCGGCATTCCTCAAAATCCTTAGTTAGATTGATGCTTAAGGTTGTCCCCGTATCGAGGACGCGACCTTACAATTCCACACAAAGTTCTTACCTTGCTTAACCTTGGTCTTCTGACCTGTTGCTTAGCATCTGATCCTTTGACCACCTTTGCTTTCTTCAGTGTCCAGACTTCACTGACCCATCGAGATTCTCCTGGCGCCTTTGACCTTAGCTAAGACTATTCAAATTCTGCACACTTAACATAACATATAAAATAATATTACAACTTAACTTTGAACTATTATCAAAACTTAGGTTCGATTATCTAGTGCCCCTGCACCAACACAGACCACCTCTCTGCCCAAACTACTCTGCCAAACTTTCTCCGAGCAAACTCCATCCGAAAATTCAAATCCTTCGCCAAATGATGAAGATGAAAGATTCCAACTTATCATCATCTCCAAAAGTTAGGTTTAATATATTTTATGTTGTCATTGTTGTTGTAATTAATATAAATCATCCTCAAAGGTATGTTGTGATTTTTTTTATAAAGTTCAGGCTACGTGTTACTTTGTTATCATGCAGGAAATGAAACAAATTGGATCATCTTCTACAAGAGAAATTTAATTATCTATTTTGGGACAAAAGTTTCATTGGATGAGTAAGTTTGGACATTTTAAAGAATTTTTTTCACAAATTTCCACAAAGGGAAAAAGGCAAGAGGCATTCAATAATACATTTGAATGAAAAACACATCAGAATATTAAGTCGTCGTTCCTTTTTATCATTCTTAGCATACCAGAAATTCCACATCTTAGAGGATTATTGGTCAATATATTTAAAAATTGAATTATGAAGCAAAGACATTTAGATTCTCCAATGTGGTTGTATCTTTTACAACTAAAGATATTGCGTTATTACTTGGAATCCAAGATAGAGGCATACATATCCCGATGGATTTCAATGTTACTTTTGGTGAATTATTTAAAAGATTTTTTTACAAGTAAAGAACTCAATCGATCCAGCTTTAAATATTTGCTAAGGAAGTATTATCTCCGCATAGAATCTGATACGGATGTTTTATTTTTTTTATAAATTTTATATTTTGTATCTTTTTTCTTCTGTTTTGTTTATTTTTAGTACATATAAGCTACCTTTAGATATTATAGATATTGTAGATGATTTTGATAGTCTAAAGAGTTATAATTGGATTGAGGCAATATATAATTATATAACACCTCAACTTCTAATATTTAGGGATATTTTTGCATCCAAGACTCCTAGCATTATCATCTCACTGTCTTATATGAAGGGATTTGCTAGTCTATTAGTTATAAGTTTTGATTATCTACTGAATATATTTAAAAATAATCAATAGTATATAATTATTTAATTATGACATAGGCTTGATTTCTTGAGCATGTCCCTATTCAATTGTCAAGCAGCATCGTAACACCGAGAATAAGTAAATGGAGGTCTACTTATTCTCATATAAATAAAGTGAGGGCTAAATTAGAAAGAACCTCATCTTTCCAGGTAAACATTTGTGTATTTCAACTATTACTAAATTCATGTTATATAGTTAAAGGTTTTTTAATTAATTATCTATCTTTATTCATTTTATATATTATTATGGATATTATCCCTACCCTTGAAGAAGCACATTTACTTGGGCCCCCCTTCCATATTGAATCTTAGTCTAGGCCACAAAGGAGTGAGACATTAGCTGCACAATTAGATAGAGACTCTGCAGCTACATGCTCACATTGCATAGAAAAGGATAAACAAATCCAAATCCTTACTCACCAGAATGAAATTCTTGTTAAATTAAATAAAAAATTAGTAGTCATTCTAAAAATGAAAAGTTTTTATTATTCAACTAGTCACTTTGCAGAAGATCTTATTCCTGAACATCTTTCAATCAAAGTAATAAGGAGAGGACGTGATAGAAATCGTTATAACCTTAGGGTCACTCCTAAAGATATACCGAAATGGCTAGCAATAGTCCCAAGTAGGAAGAGGCCTAGGATAGAAAAAGAATATTGAGGGAGGTAACTTAGGGATAAAGTCTATGGAGGTGGATTTTAAAATAAAAGATATGCAAGAAGAGCTTGAAACTATTTTAGTCTTCAACGAGATTGATAAAGAGGTCCAAAAAATATAAGCGAGGGAAAAACAAATTAATACTCTAAGATTGAACGCTATTAAAGTAAGTTTACATTTATATAGTAATATTTAAGGTTGATATGAATTAAATTTTTATTGCTTTCACTATTATTTTGTTAAATACATTGTGTTATACGAATCATATGATTCTGAGCTGTCTAAGTCCATCAATCGATTTCAGACGATACCATATAAAGAACATATCAACACAATTTAGTCTATACATCCATATTAAAGAACATATAAAGATAGAAACTAAATATGATTTATCTCAACAATTTAGTTTATACATTTATATGTCCTCTATTTTTCACAATGATATTTATCCCAACAATTTTATTGTGGGCCAAATATTTACAAAAGTTCATTACTATCAAAAAATAACAAACTAATATATATTTCAACTTGGTGGAGCCATTTTTACATGATCTTTTATTGTGACCTAATTATTTACATCTACTACACTTGTTTTTGACCTTTGTTTTTGACCTTCCTCGTGTGCTTGGACTCAATCCTTGCCTTCTTCCTTCTTTCAGGTTGCACAAGCTAGGCTACGAGACGGTAAAATAATATAATCATGTTCAACCATTGGCTAATATTGTTTGCTTCTACAAGGATAAATTTTCCCCATGTAAGTACTTTTTCAAGTTTCAAATAAGAAATAATACTCACAATACTGATATGAGTTCATGTTCCTATAAGAGCACACCGCAATAGCATATGAGCAAGGAAACCTTGAAATTCGAAATTCACCGCAATCACATTTATGACTTTTCATGTTAAATATATAGGAGGATCCTAAACTTTGTACCTCCATTTCTATTCTGCTATAGGGAAATACTACATAGGATCCAGTTCTTTGTCTCCTAGTGTCAATTTTCTTCATACCAAATGACGTCAATACTCCTATAAAATTAGACAAGCACTTCCTCCCTATGATTATAAAACCATTGTGCAATCTTCCTCCGTGTATTGTTTATTAGTTTTGTAATTGGGAGTTCTCAAGTATCCTTGAATAATGCATTCAGGCTTTCAGAATAATTTATTGTTAGCATTGAGTACCTTCTATCAGGGAAATGTTCATTGGCCCATTTGTTAGGTTCTATATTTTGCATCCATCTATAAGCATCTGCATGTCTATCTGACATAGTCTGCATTATTTGATCATATTGCATGATTGTATTTGCTCTAGATGCTTCCCAAAACAATCCTAGTGTTGGTCTGTCATGCGTATCTGTAGCCATATTACAAGACATGTGATAGCAACAAAATCCATGGTGAGCAGTAGGATATACTTTACTCATTGTAGATAATATTCTACGATGTCTATCAGATATAATCGTCATACTTGATGGATCAACTGTAAGAAATATCCTTAGATGATTTAAAAATCACTCCCAAGCTAGGCCACACTCTACATCAGAATTGCAAAGACAACTAGAAGTAGATTTCCATTGTCATCTATTGATGTGACTATCAATAAAACACTAGGATACTTGCCTCTTATGTGTTGCATCAATTTCAATTAGTTTCTGAATATATATTCTAAAAACTCTTCCACATGCACCAAATGTTCAAAAATATCGTTGAAAATTATGATAACCATTTGATGTCAATGCAACATATGTTTCTGGGTCTCTATATGTTAGCTCCCGTAAAATTCTAGGGATATCACCATAATCCTTATCAATATCACCTACCACCTTATTTAGAGCTTTTTAATGTGTAGAGTTGGCCTTTCTATATGATATGTGCATTCCATATCGTGATTGCATCTCTCTCTGTGTGTTTATAGGTATATACTTATCCGATGATACAAAATGACTTTCAATCAGAGAAATTATAAAAAAAGATGTGCATCCAGGATGATCAATCATGCTCAAGGAAAGACTGCACTGGTGATGTTGTAAATATTTTATAACTATGAACTCAATATCTCCCATTGCAATTATTGTCCATGTGCAATTTTCTCCATGATAAATTGCTTCAACTCTAGTTTTCCTTGCATCTTTAATCTTGTATATCAATTGTCTTTTCATAGCATACTCAGTAAGTGCGGCTTTAAAATGTTTTTGCATTGCATAAATCTACAATAAATATTTATATTAGCACACTGTAATTGAATTAAATTAATATTAAGAAAGTTAAAAATACATTATCTGACCAACAAAAAATTTACTATTGTCAACTGGTTTAAGCATTTGCAATGGAACAAGTGAGTTCATTACATATGGATCTTCAGCTATTGGAAATTCCTCTTCAATATCGTATATTCATTAGTATTCACTGGCTCACTTAACGAATAGTGTATATCATTTGCTAAGTAATCATCTTCGGATACATCCCTTTGAATTTCGACTTCCATTCTATTATCATTAAATTCTTGTTCAACCCACGTATCCTCAAATAAATCTTCTAAACCTGTATTAGTATGACTTGGATTTTCCTCAAGAATCTGTAATTGATGGTCTCTCTAGTATTCACCACACCGCTAGAGGAAATTGAAGATAGCATATTGGTAGCACTCATATTTATATTTGGATTATCAGATAAGTGTCGATTCTCTGTATCCCAATCAATAGATTCCATCATAACTGATAGTATATCATCACAAATTTCATCATTCATGCATTGATACATTCAGAAATTAATAATATAGTGAAAAAATTCTATTAAGCTTGTGAATATTTACAAATCACTCTGGCTGGGTGGAGGAGGTTGTGTATATCTTTCTAAATTCTACTATAACATCTTAGATTTTATCATTATAACAACAAATAACTTCTAAATCAAAAACACACTTTATATTACTATTTAAAATGTTAATACATTTAACAAATTTGAAATACCTAAAGAATAATAGAAGATAAGGAAGTCCAATTACAAAATGAGTTATGATTATGCTAATCTATAAATAAGAAAAATACATTTACATTTATAAATTGATATAAGAAAATATACATGTTGAGTTGATTATAACTTAAAGCTTCGTCCTCGATAAAATTTTAGTATTGTCAAGTTGTGATTGGGAAAATTAAAAATAAGTTGATCACACGAAAGATACTTTAGGATTTTTCTATAATGCTTTGAGTTTTAGAGTAGTCTGAACAGTACTTTATACTTTAATGTCGAGTTTTGAAATTTTATAGTCGTCAAAGTTTTGTGTACAGGGAGCTACCAAAGTCTGTCATGATTTTAGAATTTGAAATTATGACCACGAGCGAAATTTAAAAATTGGGTCACATTTTCTATTAAAAATTTTGAAAATTGGGCCCTTATAGAAAATTTTTTTTGAGCCTTGGGCGAGGGCCCCAGGAGCCCTCTCCTAGGGCCGGCTCTGGGAGCTATCAAAGGGCTGGTGTAGACCGCAGAAATAGAAAATCGAGAGGTTAGAGGATTTGGAGTGATTTTAGGATTACCTTTTCAAGAAGAAGATGTATCGTTTGTCAGCAATTGATCGTCGAAAACTAACGCGACATGGTGCACACTGTCGGAAACACAATCGACGTCGGAAATGCACAGTCGTTTCACCTTCGCCTTCGCCTTTTTCACAGTACCGTCATTCGTTTGGATTTTCTTTGTCATTTTACGATTATTTACAATTGTGCACGGTAACGTAGCTCAAAGTCTGCGGTAACGTGGCTCGGAGTGTGATTTTGATTCGGACGAGCATGTGATTGAGCAGAGGGGTAAATATGAAAAGTGATATGCGATTTGATAATTACGAAAGTTACGTATATGATTTCGATATTTCTTAATTTTGAGAACATGAAACGATAAATTGCCGTTAAAAAAATGTTATACATTAAATTTAAACCCATAATAAAAATACATAAAATATACTACTTTTGAGTAATTAACGTAAGTTTAAGATTTAGGGGTTTTTATTTTACGTTAAAAGGTTTTTAATGAACTCATTTTTTTTTCCGTTTGCATGATTAAATATTAATAAAAAATAATATTTTTATAAATTATTATAACTTTAACACAGCACATGCACCATTAAACCATCCAAAAGTTTGAAGAAAATAATTATCACGTAAAGAAGTCAAACTAAAAGCTTATACTAATTCAGAATAATTATTTACAATAATTTATAGGTCTCACACCGATTAATAAAATATATACATATTAAATTTATTTTAGATTATAATTATTCTTTATTTATTTTTTTAAAAAAAGGCCTTTGTTATCTTAGCAATTTTAAACACACCCTCAACTCTAAGTAGCTCCATAGAAAACAAGCATGGTCTTGCTGCTAGATATCCACTAGCTCTCAACTCTACGTATTCACAAAAGATTAGAACTGTTAGCAGTTTCTATCGATCTATCCGATAGTCATTATGAGAGAAACTCTAAGTATATAATAGATCAACCTCGGCAAACACTTTAATCTAGGTATCATTGAGTGGGCTAAGCTTTCTTCAATGCATTGATCGCTTAATGAGTTGTCTATAGATAGATAGATTTCTTGATCATCTCAAACAAGCGGAGTCACGAATCGACAGACAAACTTCTTTCTCAAATAGATCGATAAACAAAACTTCTCTTTTGAGCAGACAGACTTCTTTAATTTGCTTAATTAGGTAGACGGAGTCACAAGTCGATCGTCCTCTTAAGTATAGGAATTGATTTATATCTCTATAGACAAGAGAGAAAGTTAGGAGAGAGAGATAAAGAGCGACTCTTCACGACGATAATTAAAATAAGATAACAATTACAATGAGAAAAGTTACTTTCTCTTCTTCCTTATTACTGTTGTTTTTATATTGCTCCGGAGATAATGCTCTTCACGATCACCGTCGATCCTTCGATGACGATGAAGAGAAATAAATTACGGAGATTATGTCTCTTGATCCGTTGATAAAAATGATGAAGGAGCTTTGAATCCCAATGAGTATTTTAAATTTCACGTCGAAATTCGACTCTTGTTCATCTATAATTAACCATATCTATACCGCTCTAGCTAATAGATCGTCCCAAGTGAACGATTTGGCTTTAACTGAATTTCCCAAAATGATATTGATTGAGTCCGCCACCATGCAGAGTAGACCATGTGGATCGATAATGATCCCAAAAACAAGAATTCATACTAAAATCATAACCAAAAGCTTTTAAAATGTAAAATGCCACTTTGATAGATCAAAGAAAATCTAGGTTAGACCCTCGTGATGCCGATAAGACAAGTCTCAAATCAGAAATCCAAAAAATAGAAAGCTCAAGAAAATTGAAAAAGCAAGGGAGGTGGAGTCGTGAAGAATTAGAAATTAAGAATCGATGTAATTTCGCCTTAAATATTCCTAGAAGAAAATGTCTTAGAGGAAGATTGCAATAAAAAAAGTGTGACAATTGACAGATATGATTACGTACTGAAGAGGTGCGTGCATAAGTGGGATTATGTAACGAAGTGGCATGTGGATTTAAGACCATCTAAGAAGTGCACAATAATTACGAAAAGTCAAAAAGTTTATAAAATAAAGAGAGAATAATTATAAATTTGTTAAACTCACTTCGATTTTACTCTTAATTATTACTCTTTTTCTTTTATCTAATTTGAACATGGAAGGAGAATTATCGGAACATCGACTCCTTCTGATTTGTATTAATTTGGAAAAGACTTTAACTACGGCCAACCGAATCAGTTCTCTCTTGAGAACTCGACGAAAGAGGATTAACAATTGCTTGTCGTATCGCCTAGCTCGATGAATAGATCATATTTGTCACCGATAAATCAACTATATATATATATATATATATATATATATATGTGTGTGTGTCTTGACCAATCAATTATCCTAGGTTAGCCTACCTCTCAAAAAAGATAATTTTCTTGCATATCTCATCTAGGTCACCCAAACTAGCTAACTTATAAATTGTCCTATTAATTATATAAGTTGACTAGCCAATGCTTAGGCGATGATAATAATGCAAAACTTTCTGATAAGGCAAATGTCGAGGTGGGGACTTTCTGATAAGGCTTAGACGATGACCATAATTTTTCTTTTCATTTTTATATATACCATTATTGATAATAATTAATGCTAATAAATTTTAATTTTGGCTTCACTTTGAATGTAGGTTGATAGGTAGGGAGTAGAGTAAATTTTAGAAGATATTAGAATTGTCGGGATAAAGCTCCTTTCCGACGTTTAAATCACTGGGATCGATATAATAGATGCAAAAGCAGAGTCGAAAGTCGAAACCGAGGAGGAGAGATTCAGAACTTTCCTTGTAAATGAGGCTCATACTTTCTGACTTAGACCAGGTAAGAAGCTAAGTATGACCCCTATTGACCTTGAAAAATAAAATAAAAAATATAATATACATAGAGAAATTCTAGTCATAATAAATGAAAAGCTAGCTGTATTCTATTCGACGTACGTTAATTTTTTTCTTAAATCTGGCCCAGAAATTGAAAATTAAGTCCGATTGTTAAATCCACACTTACCGGTTTTGATCCGACTTCGATTCAAACTTGCATTCAAACGTCTGTAAAAAGTTGGAATCCAAGAAGAGGGATCATCGATCTAAATCTAGGAAAGAACTTTAAATCTCTTTCAAAATCGATCTTTACCTCCGGAGACAACATTGTCAGAAGAAGTCGAAGAGCTGCGGAGCTTGATCTTCCACAGATTGAAAGTGACGATCCTATGTGTTCTGCCCGATGAAAAAAAGGAGATGATCAATCAATTATTTCTCCTGCGGTGCTCACATCATATATAGAGAGTTAGTTAATTCTAATCCATTAGTAGTCCATCAATGTTAACGGTACGATTAAAAAGGTCTATATATATAAATCCAATAACACAAATCTACTAATCAAAACTATAATAATTAAATCACTCTAATTGAATTGAACCCATACGTTACATTAATCAATTAATCACATGTGAGCTCGGCCACCACCAACACTAATTAATTGTTCTGGAACTCAACTCCATCGTACTTGGCCTTTAACACCTCAAATGCATCAAGCTTACTTCGCATTTTCCTTCCTTGCCTTTGAACTCACCTTGTTCTAGGTCTTCAAGCTAGTTATCAAATCAACTAACAAATTGACGGACACAGTCCATCCATGGGCATTCAATTTGTGATTTCACCTCTTCGGTCCTTACGGAATTTCTGTTCCACAAACATCATTCGTGCTCTTATATGAATCAATAAGGGCTCACATAGATGTATTCGGGACCGACAAAGAATCAGTGACCATTGACTGTGATACCGAACAAACAAAGTGATCAATGGATAAAAAGATGCACATTGTAAAGTCACGAATCAATATTAATACCAATCCAATCATCAATAATGATGATAATTAATAAGGAACAATCCCTATAGGGATAGAGCGTTGATAAGGTTTATAGCAATTTGCGAATAATGCACGGATCGAATTTTGAAAGGAGGTTTAAAATCCTCTCTCGAGTTTTGCTTGTGGTATATTTATTCTTATATTTCACATATATATATAAGAAGTATATATATATATATAGAGAGAGAGAGAGAGAGATTGTTTCATCTGAGCGACGAAGTGATGCGCGCTTGTGCACGGAAAACAACTATGAACAATAATTTCACTGTTCATTACACTGCGGTGAACAGTGAAATCGCTGTTCATCGTAGTTTTTCGCGTACAGACATGCATCGATCTGGCGCCCAAGTGATCATATAGATGTATATTATTTCTGCTACGCTAACGAATTATAGACAAGCAATCACGAATCAAAGCAAAGAAATCAAAAATCGTTATTCACCCCCTCTAGCACAACAACCGATCCCCAACACCCATCCTCGTTTCCATTTTGATGAAACTCTTTTCATCCTTTCCCTTCATCTAGTCCATCCAGACTCGGTCTCTCCCAATCTGAGAATCTAATTCTCAAATTCGTTTTGAGTCCACCGAAAAATAACTCGTAGTGTGTGTGACCTTATAGGTTCCCAGTTTATGTTGATTGTCCATAATTAACTATTACTTATAGAACGATCATGAGTGACACCTAATAGTACATCATGATCCCTAATTAATAGAAAAATCAAAGGTTGATCTCAGAATCACTTCTAAACCTTTCAACAACTACAATGAATCACGTCTCATCCCTTTCACTCGTCTTATACCCACTTGGTTCAGGACATGGTCTATGTGTCTGTTCCCACTAGGCTTACTATGTCACACCTAGCTCAAGTTATACTTTCTCATCCTGCAGATTAAAATTACTCCCACATATGTCCAAGAGTACTATACTCTTAACATGTAAATCTTTGGCCAAAGACTTCGAGTAACAATCCTGACAAGTAGTCATATGGTATACATCTCCTTCACAAGGAGCGATGAATCCTCTATTGGCTATTCAAACATCTTCGGGTAGTTCAACTTATAGCCAATCATCCTAGATCCACACCTTAAAGAGATGTTTGTTTAAGATGTCAAAGTATAAGTCTCCATGAACAAGATGACTTGAATACCTCAAGTTGAAGAAAACTCACACTTAAGCTACAATAAGAACTTTATAGACATATCCATATATGTAGGAAACCATATGAAGTTTTATAGCAGGTTACTCTAATGAACTAATTACCATAACGAGCATTCACATTTAACTTTCGACATCCCAATGTCTCTGGCCAGTGAAGAACAACTGTTTGGATAAATCAAGGAGTATAACGCATGCTAGTCTCACAAAACCGATGATGTCCGAGCTCATCAATTCATCAACTAGAGAATATTTCAATACATTCATAATTACACATGTAGAGATGCTTACTAGTTGTGATCTCATCACAAGTTCTCTCATGCTATGAATCGTATTGTAGATATTTAGTAAATGACTTTAAGATCCAATCAAATACATAATGAATGTACACTTAAATAGTGAATCTATTATTTATCGAATAAATAGTACAAACCATAAGGTAATTGTCTTAGGATACCTCTTAAATATAATAAGCATTTCCCTTCAAAACCTCCCAAGAATCGATGTTGAATCTCTATCTGAAGTCCTCCTTTTATAATCTCTATATTGGGTTATTTTCCGTCGATCAGTCGACTAGCCTTACCCCCAGTCGACTGACCTTACCCCCAGTTGACTGGTCACTTATCCACTATCTCATAACGGCTTAATTTATGTCTAATTTAAGCCGATCAATCGACTTCCTGAGCGATCAGTCGACTGACATGAGCCATTAGTTGACTCAGAAATATTCTTTGCTCTGTCCGCTTAAAGCTAGTCGACTGCTTCACCACAGTAGTTGATTGCTTAGTCGGAGCATGATTTCTCAACTTCTCGAGCACCACAGTAGACAAGCATCTTAGTCATCCCTACTACTCGAGCACCAATCGGAGTTTCTCAAGTGCCACGACTTCACTCGCTCAAGCACTCGACTAGTCGACTAGTGAAGACCACTAGTCGACTAGTACACCTCAAAATTAAGATTCACCATATCAAGTATGATCTTTTCATACTTGACTCTTACCCATAGCCTAGGCCTAAACCTTTAAGCTTCTTCCATCAGTACCATGCCTTTAGGATGCATCGAATCATCCACAACTCCTCACCCTTTGCGCTAGCTTCAAGTACTTTCTTCGATTTTGTCATGCTACCGGGTCTCCCTTTGCCAAGAGGTCATGCCTCCAGGACTTCCATTGTTAAGAGGTCATACCTCCAGGACTTCCATTGCTAAGTCTCCATACTTGGAATTTTTTTGCCAAGAGATGGCGCCTTCAGAATTTCCATTGCCAAGTCTCTATACTTAGATTTTTCCTTGTCAAGTATTCATACTTGGACTTTCCTTGCCAAGTATCTATACTTGGACTTTTCCTTGCCAAGCACCATACTTGGACTTTTCCTTACCAAGTCTCCATACTTAGACTTTCCTTACCAAATATCCATACCTGGACTTTCCCCGTCAAGTTTCTGGTCAACCTTAACCTACTTGATTTCTCGGTCAACAACTTCATATGACTATGGATATTGTCAACTATATTGTCAAACATCAAAACTCTACTCGAGTCTCACTCGAGTTTGGTCAACCTTGACCTGAGGTTGATTGCATCAACAATCTCTCCAACAAATTTTCCCTTTTTTATGTTTGACAATATCTTTAAGTTAGGTTATCCCGTAAGCTCAACTTATCTCTTCTTATGTCAAAGCATAATGAAAGTTTCCTAACTTAAACCCTTCATTCTCCCCCTTTGGCACACATCAAAAAGTTTCTTAGAGATTTCCATATCTCATTCATTAATGAGATCCTTCATTCTCTTTTTTCTTCAATCCTTCATCTTTAATCCCTTCGTTCTCCTTAATGATAAAATCCTTATCACATAATAAAAGGTATTTTTTCATTCTCCCCCCTTTCAACAATCATGCATTATACCTTGATGAGCAATCTCCCCCTAAAGGTGTGCTCCCCTTTGACCATTGCACTAATAATATTTTTGGAGAGTTCTTAAGCCAATAGAAAATCTAAACAATAAAAAAATAAGAACAAAATTTCAAACTTCAACTATAACATCCCTTAAAATTTAATTCTTACCATAATCAACTCTCCCATTTATTTTCGCTGAAAATCTCACCTTTCCAATGCTTGTCTAAGCATATTTACAGTTAGGAGTGATTTGGGCACTTAGGATTGTTGATAAATAGCTAAATGGATCTTGCATAGTCAAAATTAGCCTAATCAGTCAACTGGTTCAACAATCAGTCAATTGATATCACCACCAATCGACTGGCTAAATGAGCAATCGACTGGTATCTGCATTTATAGAAATTAGAGGTTTTTGAATGAAATTCAAAAATGCATAAGTAATTCTATAATTTTTGAAAAATCTTGAAACTTCATGTTGGCAATCGTGCTATTTCTCGGAATGCTCATAGGCTCCCATGTCCCCGGATTAAAATTTTCACTAATGAAAACTAATCCGGATGGGATGAGTTTCCTAAGCACAACCAATTCGTCGTCGTGCTAACGACTTGAGCGATCGCTTGAACAAACTAGTTGTTCAAGCAACACAACTCTTCTAGTCGGTTAGCCGCGGAAGAGACGACGGACGGATTGCCGATTTTTGTGTTTCTTATCGGGGTCCATGATTATACAAATACATACAAATGTAAACTAGTATAATCAACATATACTAACATAAAGAACATAAGCTAGCATATCAATAAGAACATGCAAAGAACAATAATAAAAGTTATACAACTTTTATACCTCTTGATCTTCTATCGTATGTCCTAACCTCCTTGTAGACTTCGTGTGGGCGAAGATCCTCCACAAGTTGAAGCTTCCTAGATCTTCTTCAATCCAAAGAAAGAAGAACTCTCTTTCCCTTCTTGCTTGAGCCAACCACCATTCCACAAAAGGATTGATGCCGCCGGCCCCAAGAATAGAGAGAACATAATGGAAACAACCAAGGTACCGAACTAGGGACAAACCCTTGTTTTGGTGCCACCGGCCAAGATGGAGTGAAGAGGATAAAGGGAATATGTTGGGCGCCGGCCACGGTGGAGGGAATAGAGGAAGGAGCCGGCCACAACCTAGGAAGAGGAAGAGCTCCTCTCCTATAGTTGCCGCCCACCTTCCTTGCATACCCTAGTCGCTTCAACCATAGGAGTCAAACCCTAATTAGGGTTTCCTCCTTAGGTCTTCCATCCAAGGTGGAAGGAGGAGATCTAAACCGGCCACCTTTCCTAGGAAGAAGAAGAACTCTTCCACAAGATGCCGCTTACCCTCCTTCCAAACCTTGGCCGCCCATGCAAAGGAGTCAAACCCTAATCAAATTAGGGTTTCCTCCTTAGGGTTTCTTGCCGCCCAACCATGGTGGAGAGAAGAGATCTAGGAGCTAGCCACCTTCAAGGAAGAAGAAGAGATCTTCCTCAAGTTGCCGCCCACCCTTCTTTCCTTACCTTGGCCGGCCAACCCAAGGAGCCAAACCCTAATTAGGGTTTGCTCCTTAGGGTTACTTGCCGCCCAAGCAAAGAGAGGCTAAACCCTTATTTCCATCATCCAACATCAACCACTCTCCTATTTTCCGCCCAACCCATAGCCACCCTTTTATAGAACTTAGGAGAAAATTGGTTATTGATGAGGTAGCCAAAAATATAGGAACTAATTCCCAATTTTCTTGCCGCCCACCTTATCCAACCTTTCCTCTCCCTTTTATATAGAGTTAGGTTTAGGCCTTGGTTTAATCTCCACCGTCGGTTCTAGGGTTTTAATCTCAACCGTCGGATTTAGAGATTTAATCTCAACCGTCGGTTCTAGGGTTTTAATCTCAATCGTCAGATCTAGAGATTTAATCTCAACCGTCGGTTCTAGGGATTTAATCCTAACCGTCGGATCTAGAGATTTGTTTTCGATCATTTGATCTAGACTTCATGAGGTTTATATTAGGCTACGATAGGGACCATGAGGAGGAGTTGGGTCTTGGCCACCCGATGGATCAGAACCACACAAACTTGATCCATCAATGATGTTCCATTCCACTAGAGGATCATCATCGAACTACCTCACCAACCCCCATAAATTAATATGGGCTCCATATATTATTTGTACATCCATCTCCCCGTGTTTAAGATATCGAATGTCCGTCAATTAATTGATTTACTGACCATCAATTAATTAACATCTAACTCCTCGAGTAGTACCACTCAACCTTATCATCATGTTGACTAAGTCAACCTGCAGGGTTTACATGATGAACCTTATGAGCTCCTCAAGGGGACATCATCAACCTAATACATAGGACACGGATTCCTCCTATAATCAACGGCACACCATGTAAATAATATCATTTCTCAACTTACCGGACATATTGATTTAATCCATAGAAATCTCACCCTCTGGTAAATCAAAGAAATAAATACTAAGTACATGTGTCCGTTATTATATCGGGATTAAGAGCATGTACAACATAATATCCGAGGTCCGATTCAATTATGTAGTCAGCAACAAATTGAATCACCTCTATGTCGGTCCTGCTCAATACACCTAAGTGTACTAGTGTAACTCTATGTTCAAGATAAAACAATACTAAGCTACACTACAACCATGCCAATGGTTTGTCCAAAACCATCTTGGTTGTGAGCCTCTACTTATACTCTACAAGAGACTGATAACATGATCTTCTGTGCCACACCCAAGCACCATGTTACCTACAATGTAAAGTATTAGACAATATGCACATATATAAATATAAAGTGCAAACAATGATCATGTGATTCTTATTTCAAGATAAAATGTTCATACAAAAGAGCTAGACTTTCAGTATACATCCCAACACTTCATACACGCATTACTTATGACAAATACTATGGTAGAAAAATAGTTTTCTATTAAAATATCTATTATTTTTTAAGAATGATACAAAGTTCAAAACCATTGAAATCTTATGTTTTTGCTTAACTTGTATCAATCTTATCAATGGTGATTGTTATCAAAAGATAAACTTCACCAAGATTTTCCAAAATTATTTTAAAATTATTTTCAAACCTTATTTTCAATCATGATCAATGGGCTAAGTGTACATGACTTGTACATTAGCTTTCCTCATGATTCCTTTATATCATTAGATGAGTTTGAGTTTATTTTGATACAACATTTGAGCATCTTGAGCTTAACTCATTTTCCTAATATCTCACATGTGTCTAGAGTTTTTCAATACACACACATGTCTTCCTATAGTCTTTGTGAGATGTAATTGTGTTTTTTCTTAGACTAAGGGATAATGCATTGTTATTTAAGCATATCCAATTTGACCTCCTTACTTAGGATGTCAATTAATGTCATTTGTCCTTAAGTTCAATCGATAAATTTAATAGATGAATTATGATCATGACATAAATAATTGAATAATTTAAAAATATTGTCAATGATGCATGATGTCAGACATGATAAAATTAAGCTCATCGTTAAGGAAAGTATTTTTTACATCCATTTGGTGTAATTCTAATTAGTCCCCACGGGAGGACCTTGTGGCTACTACGGCAGTAGAGTTGCTCCAATGAGCAAGGGTCAATCTCAGGTAATATACTCCCCATGATTTACCTCTTTCGTATTGATTGTAGGACCGATTGATGGGGGAGCTGAGGGCAAGCGAATTGCCTTTTGTTGCACTAATGACATGATAAAAATAACTTAAGTATTATCATGATATTTTAAATAATCATGTGATACATGTTGTCATGACATAAATCTAATTGTTATTTTCTAGAATTATATCAAATACTCAATTTGACATAATGACGAATTGACTCCCTCGAGTGTGTCAAAGCCCCAACTTGGCACACATTGACTTAGATCTAATTGTATCAATTTTGATCAACTTTCAACCTTTCATTATTTCTCTTGGTATATCCTAAAATCTTTTAGGATCACGTTCTAAATTTATTTTCAAAGTATTAATATACCTCGAAAATGCTCTCAAGTGTCAACTCCACTATGGTTAGTTTAACTACCTTTCCATTTTAAGTTGACACACTCTATACCCATCTAGTGTGAAAGAATCACACCCCAGGAATCCAATGCCTATTGGAGCTCCTTGAGTTTTTTAGGTAGTTACTAGGGATAACCTCCCTTGCTACCTTCTTAATGACTCTTATAGGCTTCTTGAAAGCCTTAGTCATTGAGGTTTCATCAAGGTTAACTCTAGGGATATCTTCCCTTGTAACCTAACTGTAGGGATATCTTCCTTTGTAACATTCTTAGTGACTTTTCTAGGCTTCTTGGAAGTCTTAGTCATTTGACTCTTATCAAGATCAACTCTAGGGATAACTTTTCTTGTAATCTTGACACTCTTAGACCTAGGATTGGTTCCATAGTTAAATGAAACACTATGGTAGGAGGGCATCAATTCTTTGAACTTTGGTTTATATCCCAAACATTTCTTGTCCTCGGAAACTTCTTGCCTCGTAACTCCTAAATTTTATTCATTTGACCTTTTAAATATATTTTCCATCTTCTTGAGGGTTTTTTCTAATTTGTCAAGCTTTGAACTCAAAACTTGATCTTCTTCCTTGAATGCCTCAAATTTACTTTTTTTTTTTGTTCTTCCTTTGGGTATTCCTCTGCTTTGATTATTATCTAGGTTGTTCTTGTCCTCAAGTGAACTAGATCTGCCCCTAAAGGTTCTAATGTTCTCTGTAGATAGAATAGTTCTTGAGGTTATTTGTCTAGAATTGTCCTTAGGCATATTATCATGATGTTGAGCATTTAAACAATAAAATTTATTATTAGCATGTTTTTTATTATGAAAAATTGAAGATACATTATAAAATGATACCTTGGGCCTTGCCTTAGGAGCTTCCCCTACACTTGAGTTTCCTATTTTGTTCTTCTTTAGGCACTTCCCTCTTGGACATTGGCTCCAATAGTATCCTTTCTCATTGCATGAGAAGCACACTATGATCTCCTTTCCTTTGAGTATTGAAGTTCTGATCTCCCTGAGCTTCTCCTTGGCCTTTGGTGCAACTTGAATTTTTCTGTTGATTGTCCTTGGGCACTTACTCTTATAATGCCCCTTCTCCCTACACTCAAAGCATATAATATGATTTTTATTTTTAAAAATTGTATTTGAGTTACCTTCAATAGTAGAGGAGACATTGGCTTATGTTGGTGCAATCGACCCTAGGTCAATATTGACTAAGCTCAAGTAAGACTCGAGTAGGATTTTGATGTTTAACAATATGTTTGATAATAGATGTAACAATATGTTTGGCATACGTATTGAGAGAGATTGTCGTGGAGGAGATTGTTGGAGTAATCAACCTCAAGTCAAGGTTGGCCAAGCTCGAGTGAGACTCGAGTGGAAGTCCAAGGGTGAAGTCTTGGCAAGAGCAAGTCCAAATATGGATATTTGGCAAAGGGAAAAAATCCAAGTATGTAGTCTTGGTCGTGTAAGTCTAAGTGTATAGTCTTGACAACAAAAGTTTATATTTGGAGACTTAGCAATGGAATAGTCTAAGGTGTAGGGGATCGTTTGAACGCTAGAGGGGGGTGAATAGCGTCGTGTTATACGTCGATGGAATTCAATTGCGTTCGTCTATAAATTTCGTTAGCGCAGCGGAAATAGAAATAATAACAATAGCGAAACAAAACAAACACAATTACATAAGTATTTAACGTGGTTCAGAACCGAATGGTTCCTACTCCACAGATCGAGCTCTAACGAGCTCTAACGACGCCAATGCAATCACTAATCACAAATACTCCTTCTCGACACAAGTCGAAGGCGAAGAAATCTTGTACAAGTATTCTTACAACAATAAAAAATAGATACAAGCAATTACAATAACAAAATACAATGCAAGCAAAGAAAACTACTTTACAATTGCTCTTTTGAATGCTTGATCTTTGGTTGCTTGAATTGTACTTGGAGATCCTGATTTGCAGTAGCAAATTACCCCAAAAGCCTTCAAAAACCGTTGCCTTTTTCCTCCTCCACTAGCTCCTTTTAAACCTTCTACCTGTACTGGAAAAAGTCGATCAATCGATTACTTGGGACCATCAGTCGACTGATGCCACTGTTGTCGTGAGACAACGGCTAGATCCACACTGGAAAAATCCAACGGATCCATCATCAGTCGACTGATTATGACCATCAGTCGACTGATCAAGCCATCACTCGACTGTTGATCGCAGCGGTCGAGTGAGACTCCATTTTGTGCTCCAAAACGCGAAGATCACCGACCGATCACAAGATCGCCGATCGCTGACAATCACCGATCGCCTCCTCCGGGCAATGATCAGGCCAAATCCCGTAGTCAAATCCTAGTTGACTCAGGCCAGTCGACTGTCACATGACATCAGTCGACTGGTACACCTTAAACATGAGGTTTTAGCCCAAGTATGGTTCCCCCATACTTGCTAGACCACCCTTAGCCTAGACCTAAGCCTTCTAGCCACCTCCATCAGCCTCACGTCTCTCAGATCCCTCCAAGTCATCCATGACTTATTCATCCATCGCGCTAGCCTTCAGGTGCTTCCATCGGCTATGTCATGCTAACGGTGTCTACACCGCCAAGGCACATTAGACTTACACCGTCAAGACTCCGCTTGGACTTTACGCCGCCAACCATTGGGCTTATGCTGCCAAGACTTCACCCTTGGACTTTACGCCGCCAATATCAAACCCCTTGGACTTCTCAAATGCCAAGACTCAAGCTTGGATTTTCCCTTACCAACCCATGTTGGACTTTCCATGCCAAGACTCATGCTTGGACTTTACTTTGCCAAGACCCATGCTTGGACTTTACATTGCCAATAAGGACCGCCGAGCAAGATGAGATCTCGGTCCTCCTCTTTGTCAAACTTGAAAAGCACCCACTCACTCTTGTGCAAATGGAAGTTGTATGTCACAGTTCATTTTTTTTCTTGATGAATTCAACCCCTTGTCACCCCGAATGACTTCCCATGAAGCACCCTACTAAACAGTGTCCCATGACTCACTCCACTGGATTAATATCTTCATAGCCTATCTTCACAGCCTTGCCAATGCATTCGTACTACTCAAGAGGAGTCGTCATGCTAGTATTCCGATTATCTTAGAAAAATTTAGAACAGTCCTTGCTCTTCCCCACCTCTCGAGTCCGCACCCACAACCTATAAATCTATCGGTTGAGCATCGGTAGGCTGCAGGGTTTCATCAGCCACAGCTCCTTCACCAATCAACAACACCGTCTCCAACCTTGCAAAAGTGCCCAGCCCAGCCTGGAAATCGGCATTATGAGCCACCTCAGCTACCCCCCAATTGACATTTCCGCATTTGCTACTTGCTCTAAGACATTGCCAATCTCCAAGGGACGGTTGGCTGTTGTTGATTGGTCCTTGACCCTATTAACTGTGTGACCATAATGTTTCCTTGCCATTTCAGTGGAAGACACAACAATCAACAGGTTGTGCCTAGCCTGCAGCCCTCAAAAGCAGAAAAATGAATTTGCCAAAGGTAGCAGCTAAAGCTGGAACAACCTGCAGCCCCACCTACCCATTTTGTCTTTCTTTCCTTCCTCCTATAGCAGTCGGAGAAACCTCAAGCGATCATCGGAAAAACTCCAAAAGCTCACACAACACTTTGCATGTTGACAAGCACAACCTGCACACCAACCACAGCCGCACACAGGGCGCACCTTGCACTTGAGCTTCCTTCCACAACACTCGCGCGACACAACTTGCACACCACCTGCTACTTGCACAACCTATAGACTAGGATGTCAAAGCGCCATCACAACCAATGGAGAGCACACACTAGCCCAAGAGTCACCCAAAAAATTGTCCGCCTTTGCAACTAGAGTCATCTGCAACCTCCTAACCAATCTCGGACCACCTTCTCCCTAGAGCAATCCTAGAGGGAAGGGAAAGTTTCTCTCTCTAAATTGAAGGAGAGAAAATTTGGATGTTCTCTTTCACAACAAATAATAATAATAATAATAATAAGGAAACATCCAGTTCCATCTAGTCTCTTTCACGTGTTAATTAAACTTACATGTGAAATGAATCTCAAAGACTTATCTTTATAGTCGAGCAATTCGAAATCACAAAAATAACTGAGAGATGGTATAACCTCGTGGTAAAAGGGTGATATATTTATTTCAAATATTTTTAATCGTTGATTTTATAGTCAAATGAAAAAAAGATAAATTAGGAGGAATATTTTTATTTAATAAAAACTAATAAAACGAGAGAATAAATACTTTGAAAACTTTACAACTTCATAATTTTCTTGGGCAACTCTACGTTTGGTGAGTGGTGGTGAGTAATGAGGTAGATTAAACTCGAGGCCTGCTGACCCGATGAGAGTCAATCGTCATTTAAAGTGGTAATGATAACAATGTCACAACCTAAATTTTAAACTCTCAACCTTAAACCAAAAGCCTTCCGCATCTCATTTGTTTAATCTTCATCAAGATTAATCTTCCTGTTTTTTTCGGTGGAACAAATTTTTCCAGTCCAACTGAATAAATTTAATAACCAAATTTAATCTTCATCAAGAAATGTTAAAAAGTCGGCCAAATCTATTTTTATTTGTAATTATAATCAACTATCGGCAAAATAAATTTTGACTAGTATTTTTAATATTTTCACCTATAAAAATTAATATTGGTCAGTAATAAAAAAAAATGTACATCCAGAATTCATTCCTTGTTTTTTTTTAATCAAATTTTAACGACGTATCCATTTTTATTTTTTATAATTTGATTCAGGAAATTAATAAAATTACTGGCAAAAGAAATTCACTGTCCAAGTTTGATCTTGAATTTTGGTCGATAATTAATGGACATTTTTAATTTCTTACGGATCAAAATTTACTTTGTCCAATAAAACATTTAAAAATGTTATCTTTCATTGTCGATTTATAGTTATCATTTTATATTTTTTTTATCAGAATAAATTTTCTATTTGAATTTTTTAAAATGAGACTTTCACTTTTCTATTGGAGCCAAATATTATCATTTTTTAATAAATAGAATAGTTTCCCATTACAACAGACAATTCAATGAATATCTATGAGCATCTATTATCCCTAAGATTTATGGATTATAGTATAATATTTATCCGAGAGATGGTAAATAATTAAAGTGTTAATAGATAAATTGAGTAGGAGATATTCTTCTTATATTAAATTCAAGTTTATTTATTTATTTGTTTTTTAGTAGACAAGTAAATCTAACTAAATCTACATTTGACTTAACAATCACTCCTTCCTTTGATTTTTCAAATGGTAAAAGTCAACGTAGGATAAGAAGTATAGTCTTAGCCTACATCTTTTTTTTATAAATTACAGATATAAATGCTTTCCATGTTCTCGTGGAAGATTTGAAGAAAATTTCCCCCTTTTTTCCCAAACAAACTCAACTTTTTCGAGAGTTATTTCACTCAAAAACGTTCAGTGGAAACAGCACACCACCAAACTTTGACCCAATTTGTCCAGAGGCGAAGCACTCAATTAAAATAAAACATATTGAAAGACAGCTAATTAAACTCACGAGGTCTTCGCTTGCCACTCAACTGCAGCTTCTTCACTGTCTTATGATCACTGCGAAGAAAGTAAATTATATAAAGTTCTATGAACTTTGCATAGTGATTAAGATATGTGAGAATCATCTGAATTAAAAAAAATAATTTAGATCTTTTTCAAAATCGATCTATAAATACCGTCGTATTTTAACTATTATGTCATCTCCAACTACATCTTCTGCTGCACCAAGCCTTGTCTGAATTGCTGTGTGATATTTTAATGCTCATCGAACACATGCAGGTAATTGCAGTTGACTCCGTTGCAGTGTCGTCGGGATGCTCCTTGCTCGAGTCAAAGGGGAAGGTTGAAAGTCATTGTCGAGTATGGTTGTTGAGTCTTCTTAGAAGACGCCGTGAGGAAGCAAAAGTAAAATCCTTGAAATCAAAAACAGATTTTGGGTGCTCGTCGGTTGACTTTGGGATTTATTTATTTATTTAGGTACTATGAAAATTCTCCGCAATTCACATAAACTAATTAATATGGATGTCTAAAATAGATTATGAGAAAACCTTATAAAAGGAAAACTGAATATTTTTCTTTATTCAGTGCGATGGAACAAAAAATCGGATTCAAACAGTATCTGATCACATAAATTTCATGTTTCTTTAATACATTTCTAATATGCAGCATGAGCTGCAGCTTCAAAAACAAGAATTCACTACAATCTGGATCGCCAATGACGACGTTGATGATGCAGCTAGCTCGTTAGAAAAGGAAGACGACTTCCTCAAAAAGAAAAACAAATATATATATATATATATAATAACTATTTTGAGCGATTTGCTTGGGAGATGAGGAGCGTGTGAAACTGGATTCAACCCGAGCAACCATATCTGTCATCACTCAGAGCTCAGACTGAGACTGAAAGTGGAGAGGTTAGGACCCAACCCAAGCCATGATTTCCTGTTTTTTTGGTTCATAGAAGAAGAAGTGACCATTTGAGGGTAGGGTGCTCTTGCATCGATCCTGAAATTTTTGAGTCCCAACAATCAATTAGACCAGCTGAAACAATCGACAGAATGTTGCTCTTCAGCGCGAGAAAAGAATTACCTACCGATCCTTTCTCTTCTCCAGGAATCGCTGCAGCGAGACTTTCCTAGCAATAGGAAGATCGGCAGCTAAGAAAAACAGTAAATGTCAAAGTCAGACCTTGTTCGAGTGGTTCGAACGAAGAACGACTTTTTCTTCTAATTTATTACCTGAGAGATTTGGCTCCGCTGATCTTAGCAGATTGACTAAGGTTGAATTTTGACGAGAGAGGGATGCTGAGATTGTGGCAGTTGAAGTAGCGGAGGAAGGGGGGACATGGCTGAAGTTTTGAGCGGTGGAATTCCCCTCGCTTGCTATCCGAATCAGATCCTTGGCCTTCTCGTCTGGGAAACTGTCAAACACCAGCACCTTTCCTCCGTAGAAAATTGTAAGTTGGGATTTTTCTGCCCCCCTGCAAAATAAGCAGCCAGAGAAATTGCTTAGATCGCGTCTAGGGTTTGTTATCAGCTTCCTTTCTTGCTCTGTGATATCGAGCTTTTATTCCTTTCTTTGTTCTGTGACATCGAGCTTTTGTTTCTATTATGTTCTGCGGTCGAAGAGCAGGATGAAAAAGGAAAGAAAGGTGAGACCTTGGATCCTCCGACGGAGAGGGGACGAAGCCGGCGGCACGTTGGGGAAAGAGCTCCATGGGTTTCTCATGGGAAACTACTTCCCCTTCGATTTCCCTCTCGCAGTCCTCTCCGCTGGAGATGTCCGCTCCTGGCAACAAGCAAATGGTGGTCGGCGGCGGCCGAAATGACGGGGAGTTGCCTGGAAGAATAGACGGGAATGATCGACAATTGACAAATTCATGCAGACGCAAACAAAATTTAAAATAAACAAACAGAAAAAAAAAAAAAACACCCTAAAATTCAACGCGTTGGGAAAAATCTTCGAATAGTGGAACGGAACTAAAGTAAATTTTTGAAAAGGAAAATAGTAGAAAACGTCAATCGAAGGCATTCCTTGTACGCCAAACCAAAAAAAAAAAACACTCCATGAATCCCAACGCACCATATGAAGAAAAGAATCGGAGTTTACATACAAGCAAGCATCGCAGAGCTGTATGATCAGATGCACAAATCCAACTGAAAAACTCAAATGCACAACCAAAAATGCTCACCTCTAGCGTCGTCCTTGGCGATCCCGATCCCTAGGTCGGCGACGCTGCCCTTCTCCCTGATGTACTGGCTCAGGATACTACAGGCGACGGCGAAATTGGTGCGGCCTTGCTTCCGCCCCGCCTCCGCCATCTCTCGATCGCCGAATGTTTGAAAAGTGAGCCCGAGAATCCACCGGCGGACGCTTCGACTCCGTTTGACCGCGGTTACCTCCCACCGCCTTCGCCAATTCTTTAATTTATAGACGGCTTTCCATTTCGGTCACGTGATGCCCATAAAATGTTAGAATTATTAATCTAACGACTCCTATTTATCTCAACATCAAATAAATCGGAGATCCCATAAATCTTGGCTCGATTGTCAAGACCATTTAAAATCCGAAAAAAAAAATTATATTAGTACAGATCCATATATATTTATACTGATAAGGTATTATTTATTTTGGACTTAAATTTTTATATTTTATTCAAAAAAAAAAAAAAATCTTATATCAATAGAGATATCTTTTTATCTTATAAATATATAATCTTTTTCAAATCTTACCAATATGAGACTTCAATTGTATTCTCAATACTTCATTAATCCCTCCTCAAACGAAGGATCATATTGACCCTCTCAAGTCTATTCGTCCTCGAAGAATATCCTCTGCTTCACGTCTCACGCCAACTCACTAGACTTCCGCTAATTCGTCTGCTCTCCGACCCAAATTTGGACTTCGCACAATTATTTGGTCCTCCCGACTCAACTGGACTTTTTACCTAGTGTCTGGTTCTTCCGGACATGTGAGCTCCACTTTCTTCGTTTTAGATTATGGCTTGACATGGATCATGACTCTTATATCAATTGTTAGTATTTATAAGATTCACATATCTCCACAATAATATTATATTGTCCATTTTGAGTCTAAGTCCTCCTGATTTTATTTTTTAGTTTTATCCAAAAGATCTCATATCAATAGAAATATCTTTTCATCTTATAAATATATAATTTTTTTTATGTCTTACCAATGTAAAATTTCGATTGTATTCTTGATACTTTAATATTTTAGATCCCTTTCGAAATTCGATCCGTGCCTGAAATCCGTAAACCTCACAATCCGCCATCCCGTGGAAAAGATGCATGCCCGAGTTCGCGCATTTGTGGAGAGTTAACTAAAATGGCAAATTCTATTCATCAATAATCTAACACATTTTCAATTTCATCCACGAAGTTCCACGACTAAAATTACCCCTAAAATAATAAAAATTAAATAAATAAGGACATTTTACCCAAAAGAAACCTCCATGATTAGTATTTATCAAAGTGAACTTCTATAATTACAAAATAGTCCTTTGGTTGCTTATCAAATGAATTAAATTTAAACAATTTATCGTTAGCATGTTCCATATTAACATTGTTAATTAGAAGCAAAGATATCAAATAAGATTATAAGTTCTATGGTTATTGTCTAATTTAGTACGAGTAGTATTAGACTTAATCATAAATATGTATATACTTTCGATGCAATGTTTGTAATCTATTAGTCAAACTAATCTAGATTCGCAATAAAATCATGCTTAACACATTTGTTGATCAAGTCTAACACATTAATTTTATAAGTCATAGATGGAAGAGTTAAGTTGATTGTTAAATTTATTTTAATAAATTTTGTATTTCTTTTTTTAATTTCATGACAAATTTACCATATTACCACCTAACATTAATTTTATTAATATATAAATTAACATATGCCGTATTATTATGTGAGATAAAAATTTATAACAAAATGCTAAATAATTGTTATAATTTTTATTTGACTTATTGAATTGTTAGAAGTCGATTTAAATCATTTTACAATAAAATTTCAGATAATAAAAAAACATTTTTAAAACATTTACAAGTTCTAAACGTTTGACTAAGTCTCTCAGCTAAATATGAAAATTTTATATAATAAAAAAATATAAAAATTGAATAAAAAAACATCACAATATTCAATTTAAATCTCTTTAAATAGAATGTCATGATTTATCAATTTTTAAAATAAAACATATAAATAATTGAAGGAAGGATAACATTAGTATAATAGTAAAATTATTGTCGCGTGTTTTAAAAATCACAAATTTTAATCGTGAAAGTAGGTTTTTATACGTACAATAAATTTTTTTTTCCTAAAATTTTACACTCGTGGGATTGTCTTTTAAAAATACAAATAATTAATGAATTATAAAAAAAAATAATTTGGACATAAACTTTAGTTGAACTGATTCCATCGCAAATATTTCATGCGTATACAAATGATTATGGTGCGAATTTAAAAAAAAATAAGTTGGGCATCTGCTTTAGTTGCAAAAGGAAGATCTCGATGTTTAGAGCGAAACAATAAAAATTAAGTTTTTTTATACGTGAAAAATTTATATTTAGATAAAAAATAGATCTTTTGATACGTAATATTTGAATCATGGACGAAAGATTTAATTACCCTTGGGCAGAGTTAACTCGGAGTAAAATTGATAAAAAAAAATAATAGTCTCCGGGGGTATAGCACAGCGGTTAACTACAAGATTCTCTTCTGCGCTTTCAGAAGTCAATTTTGTCCATCAATAGCACACGTTGTGCGGGTGGTGGTGTCCGATGCCCCTCCGTCTCAACATGGTCAGTCTCCTAGTGTAGTACGGATTTTCAACGTGTACTGATCCTGTGCTATCCTGATTCAACTTTGTCAGCCGGTGACGCTCGTCATAGGACCGGACTGATTGACCATCAAAATTAATAGAGAAGAGAAATCGTACATGATATTTGATACATGATGTAAATTAAAATAATAATAATAATAATAAAATTATGACCGTGTAATTTAAAAACCACAAATTTAAATCGCTAAAATTACATACAATAAATCTTTCTATAATTTTTTTTTTCATTGGATTGCCTTTTAAGAATACAAATAATTAATGAATTATGGAAAAAAAAAATTAATTAATTAGGGCATGCAGCTTTAGTCCGTCGACTAGTGCGAAATAAAATAAACATCGAAACATACGATTCTTTTTTTAATGTTCCATGTTTACGACGTGTGTGACCCGAGTCGGCTTCGGCCGAAGCGATGTGACCGGCCGGGGCGAATAAAACCATGGAAGCATGTAAAACGTGGGGATGGAACGGAATCACGTGGCGAGAAAATCAAAAAACGAAAGGAAGGGAAAAAAAAAACATGGGAATGATCGCTACGTACGTGATGATCGATTTAGGCCTGTGCCAAATGTAAAACGTTATAGAGATTCTAGAAAAATAAAAATAAAAAATGAGATCGATCAGATAAAAGATTTGACATGTCAGTCATTCATCTTCTTCCTCTTTTTTTTTTTTTTTAAAAAAGAATAATATAAGAAAGTTAAAGAATAATGATTTTAATGTTCCATTTTCAGTGCACTTTTGTTGGTACTTCATTTATTTTCTTTTGATAAGTCCACTTTTAACTTAATATATAGGTAAGCAATTGAGTGGCAATCCGTGACTCGAATGGCTAAATAGTCTTCCACATCTATATCCATCAACTTCATAATGATATACATGATCTATAATTATAGCAGCAACGATTATCGTTTCATAAACATCTCTAAATTAGTAATAATTAAAACAGTGGAAGCCATTGTAATTTAATAACAATTAAAACGATCGTAATAATTTCTTTTTTCTTTTCTTAATGATGATCTCTATGGATTTAATATTTTCCTTGCCCCTATAATTAAATACTCAGGTATAAATTTTGAATCATTTTTTTTTTTCTTATCAATTTTTCATCCTACTTTTATTATCACAAGTATTATATTGACTTGCGTGCCAGAAAGATTTTGTAAGATAATTAAATTAATTATGGTGGAAAAAAAGAAAGAAAGAAAGAAAAGAAAAGAGTGCAATTCCACGAGCAACACTGAGTGTAAGAAAAAGGTGGTTCATGGCTCGCACTGTTTCTCGATTGTTTTTATTTTTTCAATGTTCAACAATATTCTTGCACACCTACCATTCATATGCTCATCTCATTTCTTTGACGATGACACGACGAAAATAAAAAATGTGAGGAAGCGCTCCGACACGTGCACAGAGGGACAATCAAGGTGTGACTTGCGAGAATTCTTAATAAGCATAATTTTTAAACAAGTTTTATGACTTTCAAAGATTATTATCGTTCGAAAAATTATTGGTACAATCAACTTTAGATCAAAATTGAGCAATGATACTATTGGTATCTTTTTCCATACATGAAATAAAAGAATCCGTGCGCAAGACATTATCCAAACCAAAGAGGTGGTTCAGCGGAGGGGTTTGAGAAAACTGATTTGGTCACATTGGTTTGGGTAAAAATGGCTCGGGGAGACGGTTCATGGGAATTAGCTTGACCGAGCGGGTTTGGAGATTAGCTCGGTATGGAGAGTATAGGAATCGACTCTAGGTAAGAAGTCTAAGAGCTATGCTAAGCCTAAGTGGTAGGTTTAGATTAGCTTTACGAAGGGCAAGTGGGTGAAAGGAACGGGTTAAAATATTTCCCAAAATATTGGTGAGAAGTTTGTTATACGACAGATAAGACCCTACATAATATTCAGAGGAGTCTCCACTCCCTATTTCTGTAACAGAATGATTCTCTAGGTAAGCAAGATGGTCATGTATACGGTAATGGAAGATATTCGTTATGCAATAGTTGGCCAGGGAAGAGGAGGAGGATAAAAGACAGAGGAGGGGCGAGAGAGAAGGGGATCCGCAACTTCCAATAGCGAGAAACGAAGACACACTTGAAGGGGAGAGCGACCACATCGTTGGAGAAGGAAGGAAAGAGACAAGGAGAGTAGGGAGCTCCATTCTTTCAATATTTGTATATTGAGCTAACTGTAAGAGGTTTTTTCCTTCCGCCTTCGGAATTTTTTCCGCGAAGGAGGAAATTCATAGTGAAAGTGCTTTTGGCACCATAGCTCGTGGGAGAGCTCACCCCAGTGGAGTAGGAATCTTCATTCCGAACCACGTTAAATCTTGTGTCTCTGCTCTTTGCTTTGGTTGTTCGCGTTTTTCTTTTCGTACTGCGGCCGGAGAGAACCTCCAAGCTTCCTGCACGCACCTTGGCGTTGAGAGGAGGCTAGAAAATCCATCTACGACCGCATCAGTTTGAGACTGCATATTAAACGTGGTTCCCTACTCTCCTTGTTTTCGTACTTCATTATTGATGCATGCTGTCGGGAAGCTTAGGGGTTCTTTCAGGGCGCAACAGTAATGAAGTACGAAAAGAAAAACGCGAACAACTAAAGCAAAGAGCAGAGACACAAGATTTAACATGGTTCGAAATGAAAATTTCTACTCCACGGGAGTGAGCTCTCTCATGAGCTACGTTGCCAAAAGCACTTTTACTATGAATTTCCTCCTTCGCGGAAAAAGCTTCCGGAAGCGGAGGGAAAAAACCTCTTACAGTTAGCTCAATATACATATATTGAAAGAATGAAGCTCCCTACTCTCCTTGTCTCCTTCTTCCTTCCTTCTCTGGCGATATGGTCGCTCTTGTTAGAATAACATGAGTCGGGAAAGAATTAAAAAGATATCTTTCTTATGTTTTGCGTTGTACATAGACAGAGTATTTATAGATATGTTACAAGACCAAATCAATAAATAAACTAGATAAGAAAAATTTATCCTATCTAATTTGACGAAGAATTTATCCTATCTAATTTGACAAAGCTTTATTTGAATAATTCTCTTTTATCCCCCTGCAAATTCAATGGGAGATCTTTCACGTTGAGTTTGACTGCCAACTTATTGAAACGATGTCTGGATAATGGCTTGGTAAAGATATCAGCGATTTGATCTTCTGCAGAAATATAGGAGACAGATAATTGTTTGGTTGCAACTCGCTCCCGAACAAAATGAAAATCAATTTCCACGTGTTTTGTACGAGCATGAAAGATCGGATTTGCTGTAAGATATGTTGCTCCAATATTGTCACACCAAATTTTTGGTATGGTATTTGACACAAGATGTAATTCAGAAAGAAGGGATTGAAGCCAAATAATTTCAGATGTTGCATTGGCTATAGCTTTATATTCAGCCTCAGTACTTGAGCGAGAAACCGTAGGTTGTTTTTTCGAATTCCATGAGATAAGATTTCGCCCAAGAAATATTGCATATCCACTGGTAGAGTGTCTATCTTCAGGAGAACTTGCCCAATCTGCATTACTATAAGCGTGTAAATCTCGCGATGAATGACGATATAGTAGAAGACCGTGTAATATAGTGCCTTTGAGATAGCACAGAATTCTTTTCACGCATTCCCAATTTTGTTCAGTGGGACTATGCATAAACTGACAAGCACGATTTACAGCAAATGTAATATCAGGTCGTGTAATAGTAACATACTGTAAGGCTCCAATAATACTTCGATAACTTTGAGGATCAGACATAGCAGGTGAGGATGAGGGTCCAGTGTTGTTATTTATAGCAATTGGTGTAGAAATTGGACGTGCTCCATCCATCTTAGCTCTTTGAAGAAGTCCAGCAATGTATTTACTTTGAGAGAGAAGACATCCTTCATCATGTGGGATCAGTTCAATACCAAGAAAAAAACGAGCATTGCCCAAATCTCGAATAGAAAATTCTTGATTGAGAAGACTCAATAAAGTTGCGATTCCCTTTTGATCATTTCCAGTTATTAAGATGTCATCCACATAAATAAGGAAAAATATCATAGATCCATCCTTATATTTATAAAATAGAGAAGAGCCGCTGATCCGTGAAAATCCTTGTACTTGTAACCAATTAGATAAGCGATGAAACCATGCACGAGGAGCCTGTCGAAGACCATATATAGATTTCTTGAGTTGACAAACATGAGTTGGAAATTGTGGATGAATGAACCCAGGCGGTTGCTCCATAAATATAGTTTCCTCAAGATGACCATGAAGAAACGCATTAGAAACATCTAGTTGTCGAATAGGCCAGTGCGAACTCACAGCTATTGATAATAATAATCGGACAGATGTGATTTTGATAACTGGACTAAAGGTGTCATTAAAGTCAATACCTGGTTGTTGACTAAATCCTTTCGCAACCAGTCGTGCTTTGTATCGTTCAAAAGAACCGTCGGCTCGATGTTTAAGGCGAAATATCCATTTAGAACCCACTACATTCATGGAGGGAGTGCGCGAAACTAGACTCCATGTTCCATTGCGAAGTAGTGCATCAAATTCTGTAGCCATTGCATTACGCCAATTTGAATCCTTGTTTGCTTGAGAAAAACAAGTTGGCTCAACAAATTTTGAGGAGATTGCGAGAGCATGAGGAAGAGGATGTTGGGTTGTCTTTGGTGGACATCGAGCATAGATATCACTCAAGGGAAGTATGCGACGAGGTAGATATCTTCTGAATCATTCTTTGTTGGGGATAATGAAGTAGATGGACTTACATTATTTGAGGATCCAGAGCTAGAAGGTGTATTATCTTTGACTGGCGAAGATTCCGAGATTGGACATTGAATATGTTCTTGAATGTTGTACCTTCTAATATCATCATTGCACGTATCTCTTGTGGGAATAGATCTTTGGGATGAATCTAATGGTATAGAAGAGTTTCCAGAGAGCTCAGGAGCAGGACCTAAAATTCCATCTCTTTTTGTAGATCCAACATGTCTTGTAGGAATAATGACCTGTGGAACCTTTGATGTTATATTGGGTGATATTATAAAGGTACCACCATTTCCTGAGGATGGAGCTTCTGGTATGGCTGTAAATGGAAAAATAAATTCATCAAAGATAACATGCCGAGATATATATATGCGTCCTGTCGGTACATGTAGACAACAATACCCATGGTGCAAATTACTGTAACCAAGGAAAACACATTGTTGGGAACGAGGATTAAGTTTGTGTTTAGAGTAAGGTCGTAACCATGGATAACATGCGCAACCAAAGATACGTAAGAACCTAAAGTTAGGAGGTTGATTAAAGAGTTTTTCCATAGGAGATTTGTGGTGAAGCAATGGAGTAGGTAGACGATTGATAAGATAAACTGCTGTATGAACAGCATCATCCCAAAATTTAAGTGGAATCGATGCATGATTGAGGAGGGCTAAAGCAGTTTCAATTATATGACGATGTTTCCTCTCTGTCGAACCATTTTGTTCGGGAGTGTGAGGACATGATACTCGATGAAGAATACCTGAGGAGTCGAGATAGCGATGAAGCGCCTGATATTCTCCACCCCAATCGGAGTGGAGAGAGAGTATTTTATGGGCAAAATAGCGTTCAACATGCCTTTGAAATCGACAAAAAAATATCAAGAAGATCAGATTTTCTTTTCATGTGAAAGACCCAAGTAAATTTACTGAAATCGTCGATAAAAATCACATAATAAAGAAAACCCTGATTTGACATAATAGGAGCAGAGCCCCACACATCAGAGTGAATTAATTCTAAAGGAAACCTAGATACATGAGAGGAAGTAGAAAAATGTAATTTATGACTCTTCGCTTTCATGCATGCTTCACAAGAATAAGAAGGAGACGTCAGAGAAGTTGGTAAGTTGAACTTATTGATGATATCTTGAACTAGACGAAGAGATGGATGACCAAGTCGTTCATGCCACGAGGATTTACTTGTGCGTTCTCCAATGAAGGCCTTGGTGGATGTGGGTTGAAGGTAATAAAGACCATCTTTAATTTCTCCTTTGAGTAGAGTCGTTCCTGTTGCAGGATCCTTCACAAGACAATGATGAGGGTGAAATTCAAAAAACACATTATTGTCAATAGCAAATTGACGAACTGAAAGTAAATTTTTAGTGATTGAAGGAACATGAAGAGTATTGCGCATGTGAAAGGTTCGACCGGACGAATGCAAAATTGTGTTTCCAAGGTTAACAATTTCCAAACCTGAGCCGTTGCCTACTTGTACCATGTCAGGTCCATGATAGGGGGAGGCTTCTGTGAGAATATCATAATCCGGTGTAACATGATGAGTTGCCCCAGAATCTGGATGTCATCCTGAGGCTGAAGAATTTGTTACAGTCATATGAGGATTGCTTGCAAGAGAATATGCTCCCGGATGAGATGAAGTTGAGGATGAAGGTTGATTTGATGATGCAAATCCTCCAGGAAAGTTTGAATCAAATCGCTTATAACATTGATGTGCAAAGTGACCATTGCCAAAACAAATCTGACATTGTCCTCGGCCTCGTCCTCGTCCTCGTCCTCGTCCTGTATTTCTTTCACTTTGATTTCGTTGATTGTGTTGTTGATGGATAGTTGTATCTGATGTGTTGGTTGTATGCGCAGACAGAACAATAGAATCTGACATCCTCTGAGATTGTAATTGTAAGAGTATTTCATGAGAAATCAGCATGCCATGAAGAGCATCAAGTGACACTTGCTCCATACGTGTAGTTACACTGGGAATAAAATTGTCATATTGAGGCCCTAAACCGGCAAGAACATGAATTAACAAATCTGGTTCCAATTGTTCTTAGATTATTTGCAATGGTTTTGATCGACTGAATATATTCATGGATCGATTTATCTCCTCGTTGCACCGATTGTAGTTGCATGCGAAGTTGAAGTACTCGCGCTTGAGAATGTGATGCAAAAGTATGAGCAAGAGTTTCCCATATTTGTTGAGAGGTGTCAAGCCCTACAATAATAGGAAGTATAGGCTCGCTAAGTGACGAAATTATCCACATCATAATTAATTGATCCTTCTTGCTCCAAGCTGTATAATTAGGATAGTCTTCTTGAAGTTTAGGAGAAGTGTCATCTACAATTCCAAATAGATCATGAGCACGAAGTAACGATTGAAACTGCATCTTCCAAAGTAAATAATTATCAGCTGTAAGTTTAATAGGAAGATAGGATATGACATTTATAGGTAAGGAGGAGAGTTGCGCTGCTTGACTTGTTTCCATTGATGAAGAAGATTCCGACATTTGATTTTAACTGCAGATAACTAAACTAGAAAAATTTCTGTTAATAAAGAAGTCTCAGCGGCGCCTCGAGGGCAGTCAACCGGTGCGGCAATCGGGCACGGTCGCAGGGAGAGAGGGAGAGGCGGCGCTGGTTTCTCCACTAGTTGGCTTCGTCTAGAAATTGCAACTCAGTCGGCTTTAGGGCAGATGGATAGGTGACAAGAGGTGGCAATTATAGAAAGCTCAGAAACAGCCAAGCAGATTATACAAAACCTGGACAAAGATTTTTCCAGCGGTAATGATAACTCAGGATTCATGCATGGTGGGGATGGGAAATTGTGGTTGAATCTGATGATGAGGTGGATACTGACGAGGATTGCAACCAGAAGACGCGCGACGTCCTAAAGCTCTTTCTCGAGAACGTGATCGGTGACGCCGTGAACTACACGGTGGATCGATTGCTTCAGAGGGAAGAGTGTAAAATACGGAAAAAAAAAAAATTAAATTTAACCCTTTAATTAATTGGGTTTGATTAGTGGATTAATTGAGCTTAATTAGTGGGCTAATGAGGTGGATTAGCTAGTTGGATTGAGTCCATTGAGCTTGGGCTGAAATTGGGCTTGGGCAAATTGTTGGGCTTGAAATTGACTGAATCGGTTGGGCTGAATCAATTGGATTGAGCTTGGGTTGGCTTGAACTGAAGTTGGATTGTATTGGGTTGAAACGGATTGAATTGGGCTTGGTTAGGTTTGAACCGAACCAAAGGAACAAAGTTTAAAAGGGGCTGAACCGATCGCGAGCTCATTCCTCACTGACTGCACTCACGATCCGCTTCTTCTTCTTCCTCGTTCCTTCGCGATTTCTGTCCCCGATTTCTTCTTCCCATTTTCGATCGCCGCCCTCTTCGCCACAAGCAACGACCCACTGCTGTCGGCGATTTCTCTCCACCTTCCTTCTTCTCCGCGAGATGCTGCTGTTGGCATCGCCGGTGGGAGATCTGGTCGGAGGAAAGACACCGAGCAGGCTGGAATCGGGAAGAGATTGGTTGAGGAGCTGGGACGCTAAAGCAGTGAGCTGCCGAGAGGGGGGATTCTCCACCGATCGTCGTCGGAGTTAGGTAAGGGTTGATTTCTTCCCTTCCGTGAGATGTAAGCTGGGATTTTAGCTGTGGGTTCTTGGAAGCTTGGATCGGCAACGACGCATCTACTCGATCTCGTGGTAGCTAGGGGACGATGAAGGGGATGGATGCCGGTAGTGATTTGGTTCATCAGTAGCTAAGGGAGGTAGTGTGTGATCGAAGATGAGCTGGGACTTCACAAATTTTGTCGGAATCTAGTGAATGGCTGATCTTTTTCCTTGGGTTGAGCGAGCTTTCCTTATCTATGTTTCCTTCACTTTCATTAGCTCCGATCGTGGAGGGAGAGAGGGCAAAGACCATTGAGCGAATGAACCGATCGGGAAGAGGGGATCAAGCGCTGGATTACTCCGGTGAACATGAGAAAGGGTCACGAGATGATCTGATCGGTAAGTTTTGGGTAAGCTTATTGTTTCATCTGTATTTCTGTGTTTATGGTGAGTTTGCACGTTGAATTGAATTGGTAAGGCTGTAGTACTCTTCGATGATCTTCAATCCATGATATAGTTTCCTAATTTGTGTTGATCAGGATTGCAAACAATTCAGTGCAACTATCATTGTGCTAGGTGGGGGCTTGGATCTGTGATTGCTTGCTTCTGACCTCGATAATAGCCAAGTGTTCTATTTCGTATGGTAATGCTTCAATACCATTAATATGGATCTAACTAGTATTTGGGTTAATCTGATAATACACTTATTGTAGGAGAAGGGTGATAAATGTGATTTATGTGTGTGTAGAAGTTTGATCGAGATATGAGATTGATGTAGAATTTGATTCGATCATTAGATGTGAGACTGCACTTAACTGTATCCTATTGTTACAGGACTTTGATTGTGATAGATACATGGACGTGGAGATGGATAGCACGGACTACATAGAAGGTGGGTAATATCTACCTGGTCCGATAGTTTTGATCAAATTCCTGTGCATGATCTTGGATATATGTCTATACCTGTTTACCTTAAATCTACTCTTATTTAATCATATGCTTGTACTGCCTTGACCTTTGAGATATAAACTCTGGTACTTCATTGATTATCTAGCTCGGATAGGAACTATAAACCCTATTATGTATTAGCTGATGGATGTTCCGTAAGTACAAGTGGTTAGGGTTATCTTTGTGACCTCAGATTGGGTTACTGTGTTACATCACTAGGGTTAGGTGATGAATTGGGTTATGGAGTCGATCGTTGTATCGTACACATATTAGTTGTGTATCTATGGTGGATCTAGTTGTCTGTGCATAGATAAGTGTATGGTTGTCAGTATGTGACCATGGACTAGAGGTCCTAGCGCGATGGTATATCCATTATGGATTGTGTGCCTGTGTATGGTTATATGGACGGTCGATTGTATATCGCTACTGACTAGAGGTTTTAGCGTGGTGGACTGTCAGATGAGTATGACTCTTTGTGCGATAGAGAGAGTCTTGTGATTGTAGTCCTTGCATAGTTGACTTTTGGTTGACCAGGACTCCCCATGGGATAGGGAGTGAGGCGAGGATACATGTATGGAGCTATGCATCATTACATTTGCATGCATGCTGACGACTGGGTCTCCCTTATGGATGAGACGGGTCGTCAGTCATCCCGCTCCCGCCACTCGGGGTAGTGGTAGCAGGTTGAGGGTAGAGCATTGGATGTGCGCGCCTGCCACTAGGGATGGTGGTAGCCGAGATGCGCGACGCCACCGAGCAGAGTGGTGTTAGCACTCGCCACTATAGACGGTGGTTGTGTGACGTGGCTTGTCTCACCTGGTGCGAGCTCGCCTACTCATGGGTAGTGACGGGCGACGGACCAGCAGCAGGACCCCGGGAGTAGTTAGCTCTTTACGCTTATATGCTACTCATTCATACTACCCAACTCGGTCACTGAGAGTAGTGACGACCGAGTCGGGCTAGTCGTCATGCCGTATGCCACCCGGCCATCGGGTCGTGGTTGGACGGGTCCGCAGACATGACCATGCATATGCACTGCTGATATATATGTATGCATGTATTTGATATATGTTTTACATATGCCTGTGAGATGCTGCATTTGATTGAGCTATGATTGCTGCATATGGTTGTTCATCATGATACATGTCATCTGCATTTTTATTTACTGCTATGTGTAGAGCATGATTCATGCGTTGATTCGGTTATATGCATTTGATTAGCATCATGTCATTGTGTGGTACGGACCGGGTTGTTATTACAGGTGATCATATATTGTTCATATGTTGGAGTATTGGTCAGGTATGAGATTGACTTGATATATTATATGGGTTATGTTATTGTATATCTGTCAGGATGATATAACTTATGGAGTTGCAGACCGTCGGGTACGTTGGTACATTACTTCCTGTTCGGTTGATCAGTTTAGTATATGCATTGAGTATGACTTTACTGTAGTTACTTGTTATTAGTTTTGGATATGACTGTATGTCTATTGGACTCATCTTTGTCAGATACCGTAGATCTTCACATGTATACTTGTAGATCTATCCTTATATGTTGTTCATGCACTTTCTATATATTACCCCCGAGTTTATACTCACCACCTGGACCCTCGGGCTTCTGCCGCCCTTATATGTAGAAGATTCCTTGGTGTTGAGTCTCAGTCACCGATCCCATCTCACACCGGACGAATGGATATGTTTTTCGTGTTGTTATATCCTTACGGATTGTTGGTTTGGGTTTTTCCCTGTATTGTTTCCGTATTTGTGATATACGGACATATTGTATGTATTTGGTCTTTGATTCGATTTCTGTTATGATTCTTGTCGTGTCAAGTCACTCCGGAGTGCACAGTTGGTCTTTGTATCTTGTTGATCTGTTTGTATTTTTTCCGCTGTGTTTAGTATATTTGATATGTTGATATCTGTGTATATCATATTGTTGTTGTGGGCCTACGGGCCTTGTATTAACCCGATATGTTGCCACGTACAGGGGAGATGTCGTCCGTTTGCTTTTCGGCACGGTATACTCCCGGGGCGTGACAAAGAGGAGCAGAGATCTCGGCTTTTCCTACATTGTGGCGTTGATTCGGGAAAAAGAAGGGGAGCGCTGTGGCTTGAGAGGTGACCGGCTGCCTAAGCTGTCGTCGGAGGGAGGTCGCCGATCGCCGCTCGTGAGGAAGAAGGGGAGTGCTGCGGCGTTCTGTTTGTTGCGCGATGAAACGAAAGCTAGGCACGGGAAAGGACAGGCTCTGATACCATGTTAGAATAACATGAGTCGGGAAAGAATTAAAAAGATATCTTTCTTATGTTTTGCGTTGTACATAGACAGAGTATTTATAGATATGTTACAAGACCAAATCAATAAATTAACTAGATAAGAAAAATTTATCCTATCTAATTTGACGAAGAATTTATCCTATCTAATTTGACAAAGCTTTATTTGAATAATTCTCTTTTAGCTCTCCCCTTCAAGTGTGCTTTCGTCTCTCGCCGTTGGAAGTTGCGGATCCCCTTCTCTCTCGCCCCTCCTCTGTCTTTTATCCTCCTCCTCTTCCCTAGCCAATTGCTGCATAACGAACATCTTCCATCACTGTACACGTGGTCACCTTGTTTACCTGGAGAATCATTCTGTTACAGAAATGGGGAGTGGAGACTCCTCCGAATATTATGTGGGGTCCTAATATGTCGTATAATAAATTTCTCACCAATATTTTGGGAAATATTCTAATCCGTCCTTTTCACCCGCTTATCCTTCGTAAAGCTAATCTAAACCTACCACTTAGACTTAGCATAGCTCTTAGACTTCTTACCTCAGACTTCTTATAATAGTCCGAACCAACTCCTATCATCCCCGTACAAAACCAATCTCCAGGCCCGTTCTGCCAAGCCGATTCCTATACTCTCTATACCGAGCCAATCTCCAAACCCTCTCGGCCAAGCCAATTCCCATTAACCGCCTCCCTGAGTCATTTTTACCCAGACCTATGTGACCGAACCGATTTTCTCAGACCCCTCTGCCGAACCACCTCTTTGGTTCGGATAATGTCTTATGCACGAGTTCTTTCATTTCACGTATGGGAAAAGGTAGCAGCAGTATCATTAGTCAACCCTTAAAAATAGTCAAATGAGATACTGAGTTTGTGTAATATATATATATATATATATATATATATATATATATATATATATATATATATATATATATATATATATATATATATATAACAAATTAAATAAAAATTTTAAAAATATAATATAATAATAATATAATTTAATTACGAGATAAATAAAGTAAATTTATTTATCTATTTTATTAAAGTGAAATTAATTATTTATTTGTATTTTAGTTGATAATTTTAAGATAAGCTTTTATTAGATTAGACTAAGTCTAAATGACTTTATACAATAATAAAGTTGATTATTTCAAAAGCGGAGATTTAGTTATTGATATTTAAGTAAGAAAAGCTTCGGATAATTTTATTAGACTTTGAGATAGTCTATTTATTTTATCCGAAAGATAGGTATTTTGGGATAAAATTTTTAAGGACTTTGGTTAATTGAATTAATCAAGGTTGATTAATTCAATACTACCCTAAGTTATAAATAAGCCCTAGATTAATATTTTCGAAGTTGTACGTTTTTCTTTTCCCCCGTTTTTCCCTCTCCCGACTCGCGTCTTGCTCGTGTCGACAACCCACGTTGTCACCACCGGCTGTCCACGCGCATAGTGTCTGCTGCCCGTAGCTGTTGGGCGCCGCCGTCACGCACCGAGCACCGACTTTCGCCACCTCGGGCGACCTCGCTTGCGACCGAGATTCGTCGTCGTCGCTTTCTTCCTGCGCATCGTTGTGTCCAGGTCACCGCCGCTCAAGCTCGCGCCGTCACCGCCTTCTCCTCATGCGTCGCCCTTCGTTGTGGCCAGATCGCCGCCGCCCGAGCTCCAACCGCCGTCGCTTCCCTTACGATTGCGCACCGAAACAACCAGCCATCACCCCTGTTCGCGGTCAATGTGTGCGGTGAGAAACTTAACTTCAATTAGGAGTATTAGGATTAGGTAATTAAAAATTGATTAATCAGTTAATTTAGATTTAATTAGAAATTAGTTTCAATTAATTAAATTGGCTAATAAATTAGTTTTGGATTTCCGGATTAACGGGATTATTAAATCTGATTTATTGGGTAAGTAATTAATCAATTTTGGTTTGACTTGTTAATCAAATTAATTAGGTTTATTCTTATTAATTAAATTGAGTTTGAATTGATTAAACAATTAATTGAATCAACTACGACAACATAATTAATTTAATCAATTATGTTGATGGTTTAATACAATGATAATTGAGCTAAGAGTTAATCTAATCTAAATTGATTAGATAGTCAATTAAGAGATTAATTGAGTTATTAAATACTTATCCATTAATTAGGTAAAATATTGATCGGGTTAAATAACAGCTTTGAGAATGGATGCAGAGCTTTGGATTGGAAGATTGCTGGGTCGCTCTGTAGTCAGAGGTGGGTGGATCTTTAACATTTTTAGAATTTAGTGCATGGTTATATTGGTTATATAGTTTACTTATGTTATGTTGTAGATACCCTTTACGTATTGCTAGAATTGCTTTGATATTATATTTGTTGAACCCTTGGATTCTAGGTTGCTTGTTCATCCTTAGCATGTAGTTATTGATTGCTGAGATATAAATTGATAGATATTGCTGGTAGATGTTTACCTATTATTTGTTGGATTGACATCATGATTGGACTAGTGAAATAGTATAATTAAGATGAGATTAATCGTTAGAGGATACATAACTTTTCTCCTATCTCGGCTGCCAACTATGTCTCCTATTCGTGGTTGAGAGGGTCTGCAGTAGAGGATATATAACTTTTCTCCTGTCTCGACTGCCAGCTATATCTCCCATTCGTGGTTGAGAGGGTCTGCAGTAGAGGATTTATAACTTTTCTTCTATCTGGGTTGCTAGCTATGTCTCCCATTTGTGGTTGAGAGGGTCTGCAGTAGAGGTTCTCTACTTTTGAACTATGGTTGCTTTGTATACTTGTGATCGATTATGTCTCTCATTCATGGTTGAGAGGATCTACCGCGGAGTTATACTCGTGGACTACTCATTCAGAGTTAGTGATAGTTGGATTCATGTATCGTCTGTAGCTAGATAGCTACCTTACATCTTGACTGCCCACGAGACCCAGTCGCGGTAGCATGTTGTTGCGTGCAGTCCATAGCTAGATAGTTATATACTCTGTCTGCCCATGAGACCAGGTCGTGGTAGCATGTCATTGCCTGCAGACATAGGGCCTTTTATTACCTATCTACTCACGAGTCTCGTTCATGGTAGCATGTGATTGCGAGCAGATAGCGTCTTTGTATTACCTCGAGAGCCACGAGGCTTTGTCGCGGTATCTTGATATGTATTGCTTATAGATGCAGTTGGTTCTATATGTTACAGGTGTATTTGTTATACTGTTGATTAGGTTAGTTGCAGACTGATATTGGTACTCTGAGGTTTGGATTACTCTAGGTTGTTTCCTTTGACTTCCATTATGTCCATTATATCCATTATGATTATGCATTATTTTCTATCCACCCACTGAGTGGTTGTACTCACCCCCTCTTCTTTTATCCTCTAGGTTAGCTAATAGAGGACGTGTCCAGTTGGCTTACCTTCGCGTCGCTCAGAGATTCCCTTGTCGTGCCGATCCCACTACATCGTCGAGATGTTGTTTTATTGTTTTCATTTTTATTGTATTTTGTTTATGCACTTTGGATTTTGTTGCGATTTGTTTTGGTGTCATAAATATATTTTACTTTTAGTTGATTTATATTTTAGTCGTGCATGCATGCGGTCCATAAAATAATTATACTTCTATATTATTTCAAAGTTTTTATCTGATTTGGTTCCAGCGATGTATATCGGAATAATTGTCACTAAGGGGCTCCTCCGTCATTTGAATGACGAAGATGCCCCCGGGGCGTGACAGTTTGACTTTCTAAGTATAACGCTTCTCATTCATCCTTTCCTTACCAATTCAAATTTACCTTTTCCCGTTGCCATACCTCATATGCTTGAAGCGACTTACTGGGCCCATGGGCCCTGCTTTTCTTTTTCTACCAGGTAGTTGAAAAGCCACAAAACCCTATATAAATTCTCATCTTCCCCCTTTTTACGAACAACTTAACGCTCTTAACGATTCAATCTTTTCCTTTCCCCCTTCCAATAACTTTCTTCGACGGTGGTCAGGTGCCCTAGCCCCCTCTCTTGCAAGCGTTCCCTCTTCAACCCTCAAGTAAGTGCTCCTCCTCCTTTCGTACCTATGGCCCTGAAGAACCTGTCCTCACACCCTTGGTATGAACACACTATCACCCAGCTAAATAGCAAACATTATTTTTTCAATCGTAGACGCCAATATATAGACTCCTCCGTGCCTTGCCATTTCAACACTACTTCTTACCGACCGCATCTTCCTCCTCTAGGCTTACATTGCTTCTTTTCCGAACAACTGCTTATTGGTTTATATTTGCCCGTGCCCCCTTCCTACCTAGAAATTTTGGACTTTTATAAGTTTCCCATCAACCAATCTACTCCCAACTCCTTCCGCATACTATCAGGGGTCATCATAGTGTTCTGACATCTAGGTCTTCCTTTGTCCCCGCAACTATTTCATTGCTTCTTCCAGTTGAAGTCTTCTAAGGAGGCCCTCTTCTATCTATCCAGTCGCTCAAATTGTTAGTTTCTAGTAAACATTTCCTCTTCCCATAAGGGATGGGAAGCACTCTACTTCTTTGCTCAACTCCCGACACCCCTTCCATATTCGGACACTTAAAAACTAGATCTTCCTGAGTTACCCTCCTTCCGCAAGGTTAGGACTCACTGTCCCTTTCCAGAGGTCTACCGAGTATTAAGAGAATATCACTATAGCTCGGACCATCTGATGAAACCTTCCCTCTTCAGGCGCCATGGGTTGTCCCCTTTTCCACTGACTGACCCGGGCGCCATAGGTAGGATGTTGTTTAGACTTTGGCATAAATAACTTTCATGGCCAGCATGTTCTCTAACAATGGACTTTACAGATAACCTAATGCAGGATGTTATCTTAAAAGGAGAGGAGATTGCAGCAGCAAAGAAAAAGACTTCCAAGAAACGAAGTAAAGGCAAGTCTACAACAATTCTCGCTTCACCCCGTAAAAAGTTGCGTCCCCTCAAGGAAGGCGTCCCCAGCTCCTCCTCTATTCCCGCATCCTCTTCCTCGCATTCTTCTCCTCCGCCCTCCCTCTTAAAGTTGAATAGGCACCAACGCCTAGTTATTTATGAACCTCGGGCAGAAGATACCACATTGGTTGTCCCCCTCTCCTCCCCCCGAGAAGAACTTTCTCCTTCTCCCTCTCCTGTTTCATCTCCCATTCAACCTGACCCACAGGTATATTCCCTAGTTGATTCCTTCCCTGTAAATATTCCGACTGACATACCCTTTTCTCCCACTCCGTCTCAGGCCATGGATCCCTCCATACCCCCATGCCCACAACGGAACCCTTTTTGGTGGGAGGGGATCTCCCCCCCCCCCGACCCTCCTTCTTCTACTTCTTTAGGGTCCTCCCTCAGAATACGCAGTACAGAGGAAGTACGTCTCTTCAATAAATCTCAACTACATAACCCCTATGAACGTTTATATAAATCGCTAGCGAAGGTAAGCTCTTCTTTGTTTCACCTTTAAGGTGTAATAGCTAACATGTATTCCCCTAATGTCCCATTTCCGATTTCAGGCAGTTAAAGCTTATAATGAAGCAACGCCAGACATAGTGAATTATCAATCCATTATGTCTGCTCGCTATTCCGCCTCCCTTACTCAGCAAAAGAAATTAGCTCAAGAGCTAATGAGGGCAAGCAGAAGGAGTCTACCTTGGTGGCCCAATGCAAGGATTTAATGACCCAACTAGCAGTGGCTCAGAGTGAGCAAGAGGGACTCCAGAAGAAGATCGAGGACCTATAGCAACAATTATTCCTACAATCTAGCCAGCTTCAACAAATCCCCCTTCTCACACAAGAACTGGAAGAACAGAAAGTACAGCTTGCAGGGGCCGAGCTCTGAGCTTCTGAATCTTATACAACTATACTCCAACTTCAACAAGAACGCCAAATTTGGAAGGCCACCTTAGAGTCGTGCCCGCACCACCAAGTGTTGGTGCAATCGGCCCAGGTCACGATTGACCAGACTCGAGTTTGACTCGAGTGATGTTTTTATGTTTGACATAGTATGTTTGACATTGATGTCAGTTAATAGGTTGGGGAGATTGTTGGAGCAATCAACCCGGGTTATGTTTGACCGGACTCGAGTTTGACTAGAGGGAGACCTTGATGGTTGACTAGGGTTGACCATGTGATTATGGGAAAGTCCAAGCATGGGTCTTGGCAAGGTAAAGTCCAAGTCATGGGTACTTGGCATGGAAAGTCCAAGTGGGACACTTGGCAATGGAAAGTCCAACATGGGTTGGCAAGTAAAGTCCAAGCATGGGTCTTGGCAAGGAAAAGTCCAAGCATGGGTCTTGGCATGGAAAGTCCAAGCTTGAGTCTTGGCATTTGAAGTCCAAGGGGTTTAATATTGGCGGCGTAAAGTCCAAGCTGGAGTCTTGGCAGCATAAGTCCAATGGTTGGCGGCTTAAAGTCCAAGCGGGGTCTTGGCGGCGTAAGTATAATGTGTCTTGGCGGTGTAGACACCGTTAGCATTGTTAGTGCCTATAAGATCCACATATCTCCACAATGGTATGATATTGTCCACTTTGGGCCCAAGCCCTCATGGTTTTATTTTTGGGCTTTACCCAAAAGGCCTCATACCAATGGAGATATCTTTTTTCTTATAAGCACATGATCTTTTCCATGTCTTACCAATGTGGGACTTTGATTGTATTCCTCATACTCCCAACAATCCCCCCCTCAAACGAAGGACCACATTGGGCCCCCCCTCAAGCCTATCCCTCCTCGAAGGATTTTCTCTGCTTGATGTCCGATCTTCAACCCACCAGAACTTCCTGCCAGTTGTTCGGTCCCCCCGACCCAACTAGACTTCCTTCCTGATGTCTGGTTCTCTTGATCCGGACGTGGGAGCTCAACTTCCTTCGTTCGAGGTTCATGGCTTGACATGGACCATGGCTCTGATACCAATTGTTAGTGCCTATAAGATCCACATATCTCCACAATGGTATGATATTGTCCACTTTGGGCCCAAGCCCTCATGGTTTTATTTTTGGGCTTTACCCAAAAGGCCTCATACCAATGGAGATATCTTTTTTCTTATAAGCACATGATCTTTTCCATGTCTTACCAATGTGGGACTTTGATTGTATTCCTCATACTCCCAACAATCCCCCCCTCAAACGAAGGACCACATTGGGCCCCCCCTCAAGCCTATCCCTCCTCGAAGGATTTTCTCTGCTTGATGTCCGATCTTCAACCCACCAGAACTTCCTGCCAGTTGTTCGGTCCCCCCGACCCAACTAGACTTCCTTCCTTACTTTTGTGACTTTCTCCCCCTTTTGCCTTAACTCAAAAAGTTTGTAAATATATTTTAAGGTTTGTAAGTCCAAGCAAGTTCCCAATATAAATATATTTTTTTTTTTTAAAATAATAATAAGCTTGAAAATATGTTCATCTAAAATGTACAACTCCGGTTGGACTTGATTGATATAGAATGATCAATAAGTCTTGAAGGAGTTGATTAATTTTAAATAATTATACTCTATGGTTCATGTCGATGCTTCAATCTACATCTGGAACTGTGAGTAAGGTCCTAACATCTCACGCCTCTATTGGCTAGTACACAAACACATTAGTCTATGTGTTGTGAGATGTGTTGGCTCCTTAAATCTATAGGTATATGATTTCTAAGGTAAGACTTAGGCTAATTTCATAAAAAGAAGCAAAAGTAGAGTACATATATAGAAAAATTTAAATCCTACTCTATTACGCACATACCTAACTTTCGTCTTAATAAACTAAATTCGGCTTCGGGTAGTGGTTTGGTGAAGATGTCCGCTAGGTTTGATTTGGACTCAACATACTCTAGTTGTATAGTTCCATTAGTTACATGTTCCCTAATGAAGTGGTGTTTAACTTCTATATGTTTTGTCCTAGAATGACATATTGGATTTTTAGTTAAGTTAATTGAACTAATGTTATCTATGTAGGTTTTAATGTTGTTAAAGATTAAGCTAAAGTCTTGGAGAGTGTGCTTCATCCACAGGAGCTGAGAGACACACTCACCCATCGCAACGTATTTGGCTTCGGTGGTAGATAAGGCAACGCAATGCTGCTTCCTACTGCACCAACTTACTAGACTCGAGCCGAGGATTTGACAACAACCACTCGTGCTCTTTCTATCGAGTTTACTACCGGCATAGTCGGAGTCGGAGTAGCCGATTAGATTAAACTCGGTAGATCTAGGGTACCAAATACCTACGTTTAGCGTGCCCTTTAGATATCTAAGGATACGCTTGACTAGGGTTAGGTGAGACTCCTTGGCACAGGTTTGTAACCTGGCGCACATACTTACCGCGAATAAAATGTCGGGTCGGCTCGCGGTTAAGTATAGGAGACTTCCTATTGCGCTCCTATAGTATTTTAGGTCAACGGGTTTTCCTTCTACATCTTCGTTTATATTAACATTAGTTGCCATAGGTGTATTGAGGAATACAATCAAAGTCCCACATTGGTAAGACATGGAAAAGATCATGTGCTTATAAGAAAAAAGATATCTCCATTGGCATGAGGCCTTTTGGGTAAAGCCCAAAAATAAAACCATGAGGGCTTGGGCCCAAAGTGGACAATATCATACCATTGTGGAGATATGTGGATCTTATAGGCACTAACAAGCATGACATAGCCGAGGGAAGCACCTGGAGGCTAGCGCGATGGATGAACAATTCATGGATGACTTGGAGGGATTCGAGAGGCGTGAGGCTGATGGAGGTGACTAGAAGGCTTAGGTCTAGGCTAAGGGTGGTCTAGCAAGTATGGGGGAACCATACTTGGGCTAAAACCTCATGTTTGAGGTGTGTCAGTCGACTGGTGCCATGTGGCAGTCGACTGGTGGGAGTCAACTAGGGTTTGACTGCGGGAAATGCCTTAGCAGTCGACTGCCATAGGTGGGCAGTCGACTGGGTGGCTGAGCAGTCGACTGATCTTGTTATCAGTCGACTAGTGCTCGTGAAATCGGGCACAGAATGGAGTCGAGACTCGACTGGTCGAGTGAAGGATCCATCAATCGACTGATGGTCATGATCAGTCGACTGATGGTAGATCTGTTGGATTTTTCCAGCGTGGATCTATCCGTTGTCTCATGACAACAGTGGCATCAGTCGACTGATGGTCCTGAGCAGTCGACTGATCGACTTTTTTCAGCACAGGTTGAAGCTTTATAAGGAGCTCATGATGGAGGAAAAAGGCATGGTTTCTTGAGGGCTTTTGGGGCGATTTGTTGTTGCAAATCAAGGTCTCCAAGTTGATTTCAAGCAACCAAGTGATCAAGCATTCAAAGAGCAATTGTAAAGTAGTTTTCTTTACTTGCATTGTATTTCATTATTGTATTTGCTTGTATCCATTTAGATTATTGTTGTAATCTATTGTACGAGGTTTCTCCACCTCCGACTTGTGTCGAGGAGTATTTGTGGTTAGTGATTGCATTGGCATCGCTAGAGCTCTTTAGAGCTCGATCCGTGGAGTAGGAACCGTTTCGGTTCCGAACCACGTTATATGACCGTGTTGTGATTGTGTATCTTGTTATTACTATTCCGCTGTGCTAACAAGATTGTAGATGATCAAACGCGAAAGAATTCCATCATCGTACGAGCACATCACTATTCACCCCCCCTTTAGCGTCCAATCGATCCCCTACAAGTGGTATCAGAGCGAGGCTGCTCTTGAATTTTAACAACTAAGGGATCATGCTATAGGGTGAAGATGGAAGTCCAAGAACAATTAGGATGAGACATCAACACACCGGTGCCCTACACCCTATACGGACGAGAAGACTTCAATTCTTGGAAGAGAAGAATTGAAGATTTTATTATGATGAGAGATTTTGAGGAATGGTCCATTTTGATGGATGAATTTGAATATCCAAGAGGACCAAGAGGTGGATTCCTCAAAAAGAAGAGATGGACCGAAGAGCAAGTCCAAGCATCTGAGAAAAATGATAAGGTGATAAATTTTTTAATTGATTTAATGCCTAACAATATCTTATGTATGTTAAGTAATTATGTAGATGCTAAGGAGCTATGGAGCCAAGTGACAAAGCTTCATGAAAATTTATCATCGGTCCAAGAAGAAGAAGAGGAGTGCTCACCATCTCAAGCTAAAAAAGAAGTAAGTATATCGTCATCCAAAGAGCTTGAGGATTCAGAGGTTGATAGGGAATCAATTTCCGGATCGGTGGAAGAAGTGGAAGAAGCATCCACTTCTAGGATCGAGGAGGAGAGACCATCCTCAACACCGGAGCAATACCAAGAAGAAGCTTCATCATCTAGTCAAGATGAAGAAGCCCAAAATCCAATTCCGGTCTCCATTGACCTAGGTAACTCAAACATATGTGTTAATAATAAAATGCATATAATATGTTTTGAGTGTAGGGAAACCGGACACTACAAAAGCAAGTGTCCGAAACGGATTAGGAAAACTCCTCCGGCACTAAAAGTCAACACAAAGGTCAAAGATGTCAGTGCCTAAAGTCAAAAGAAAAGCAAGGAGCAAGTCATTTGCTTCAAATGCCGGCAACCGGGACACTACCGGAATCAATGCCCAAAGGGGGAAAAGAAGGGGCAAAGGGGAGCATCACAAGTAGGGGGAGACTCTAAGGCAAACCCTAAGGTATATCTAAATAATGCTCTTTCTTTCAATTATAGACAAAAGCATGCTAGAACTAATTTTAGCAATCTTGCTATTTATCATAAAGAGCATGCTAGGAATAACAAATATATTTGTTTAGGTGTCAAAAATATTAATATTTCAAAGAAAGAGAAATTTGAGACTAATGTCCCTAAAAATATCTCATCTAAGGACAACCCTAGGTCAAACAAGTCTAGAAAAATTTTACCTAAGGAATCAATTAGGAAAAAAGGATAACACATAGGTCTTAATCCCAAATGTACTAGGCATATGCCTAGAAAGGACAATGCCCAAAGACTTAATCAAAAATCTAAAATTTGACAATTAGAGGTTGAAAATCAAGCCTTGAGGTCAAGGCTTAAAAAACTTGAAAAGACCCTTAAAGTTATGCAAAATCAAATGCAAGGGTCTAATGGTCAAAGTCAAGGGTTTATGACTCAAAGTCAACACCTAGGGTCAAAGAGAGAAAAGTCAACCAAAGGCAAGAAGGGTTTGGGTCACAAACCTAAGCTTAAGGTGACTTATCATAGTGTTCCATTTGATTATGGAACACAAACTAGGTCTAGGAAGACCAAGGTCAATAGGGAAGTCATCCCTAGAGTTGACCAAGGTTTGTGCTTAGTGGCTAAGGCTTCTAGGAAACCTAGGGTGGCCACTAAGAAGGTTGCAAGGGGAGTTACCCCTAGAGTCAACCTAGGTAAGACCCAAATGACCAAGGCTAACAAACCTAGGAGGGTCATTAGGAGGGTATCTAGGGAGGTCATCCCTAAGGAATACCTAATTAACCCTAGGAGCTCTGTTGGGGATTTGACGCCGCTAGAGGGGGGGGGTGAATAGCGTCAATGCCCGTACGTCGATGGAATTCGTTCGCGATCGTCTCTACAAAACTCGTTATGCGCAGCGGAATAGAAATAATAAAAGCAATAACGAAAAGATACAATCATGAACACAAGGATATAACGTGGTTCGGAACCGAACGGTTCCTACTCCACGGATCGAGCTCTAAAGAGCCCTAGTGATGCACACGCACTCACTAATCACAAATACTCCTTCTTGACACAAGTCGGAGGTGGAGAAACCTCTTACAATAAGATTACAACAATAATCTAAATACAACAAGTAAATATAAGAAGAAATACAACAAGAGAAGTAAAGAACACTTTACAAAAACTCTTTAGAAGCTTGCTTGTTGATTGCCTTGGACTAGCACTTGAAAGCCCTGATTTGCAGCAGCAAATCGCTTCAAAATGTCCAAGAAAATCGATTACAAAAACCCTCCCGTCGAGCTCCTTTTATCCTTGTGCGCGACCTGGATTTCCGCCCATCAGTCGACTGCCATAAGTCACCAGTCGACTGATGCCACTGTTGTCGTGAGACAACGGCTCGATCCACGCTGGAAAAACTCCAACAGATCTCTTGGCGGATCGACAATTGCCGCGTAGTCGATCGGGCCACGACGCTGAGCATCGTCAATCTGCGGTGGTGAACTAGCAATGATCGCGACCTGGCCGATCGATTCGTAGACTAATCGGGATAATCGCCCAATGAGAATGAGGTTTTAACCCAAGTATGGTACCCCCATACTTGCTAGACCACCCTTAGCTTAGACCTAAGCCTTCTAGCCACCTCCATCAGCCTCACGCTCTCGGATCCCTCTAAGTCATCCATGACTTGTTCATCCATCGCGCTAGCCTCCAGGTGCTTCCCTCGACTATTGTCATGCTAACGGTGTCTACACCGCCAAGGCACATTGGACTTACGCCGCCAAGACTCCGCTTGGACTTTACGCCGCCAAGACTCCGCTTGGACTTTACGCCGCCAACCATTGGTCTTATGCTGCCAAGACTCCTGCTTGGACTTTACGCTGCCAATATCAAACCCTTGGACTTCTCAAATGCCAAGACTCAAGCTTGGACTTTCCCTTGCCAACCCATGTTGGACTTTCCATGCCAAGACCATGCTTGGACTTTCCTTGCCAACCCATGTTGGACTTTTCATGCCAAGACCATGCTTGGACTTTTCTTGCCAACCCATGTTGGACTTTACATGCCAAGGCCCATGCTTGGACTTTTCCCAATGCCAAGTGTCCCACTTGGACTTTCCATGTCAAGTACCCATGACTTGGACTTTACCTTGCCAAGACCCATGCTTGGACTTTCCCATAATCGCATGGTCAACCCTAGTCAACCATTAAGGTCTCCCTCAAGTCAAACTCGAGTCCGGTCAAACATGACCCGGGTCGATTGCTCCAACAATCTCCCCAACATATTAACCGACATTAATGTCAAACATCAAAACATCACTCGAGTCAAACTCGAGTCTGGTCAATCGTGACCTGGGCCGATTGCACCAACAATCTCCCCCTTTTTGATGTTTGACAAAAACCAAACAAATCATCTGAGGTAGACCACTAACTCAAATCCCTTACCAATTATCCCAAATTGGTAAATACTCTCCAAATGTTCTCCCCCAAACATTCTCCCCCTTTTTGACTAACATCAAAAAGGTTATCTCCAAGGAGGTCAAAGTCTCATGTCCCAATGAGATCTTACAATCTCCCCCTTGGTCCAACAATACTTAGGATGCCTACCATCTTCTTAGTGATAAGTCCAATATCACTCAAGAGAGACAATCCCATTTACTCTCCCAATTTCCAAATTGGGTCTCTCAAAAGTCCCATCAATTTCCCAATTGATGTCATATTCTCCCAATAACTTCTCCTCTTCAAGGAGAAAAATACATCCATCATCCCAAGATGGATACCTCCCCCTAAAGGCTTGCTCCCCCTTGACCATTGCACCAACAATGTTCTTGGACAGTCCCTAAGCCAATAAGAACTCTAAACCATCAAAATTAAGGTTAGAAATTCAACATTGAACTTTCCAACACCTTAACATTGATACAAACCCTAAACAACTCTCCTAATCCATATCCAATGGATTTTCACCCTTTATAATGCTTCCCAAAGCATATCCTAGGGTTAGGAGTGATTAGGGACCTTTACCATGGCTGAACACGGGCTAACCAAACCCAGTTTTCCCGAAATCAGCCTTGGCAGTCGACTCTGTCAACTACCGATCATTGCCACACTTATCGATCGTGCCACTCGAGTAGTCGGTAAATTTCAATTTGATTATCTAGAAATTCATAAATAATTATACGTTTATCGACAAATCACGAAATTTGATACGTATAATACCTATGACCAATACAATGGGTGAAAAATGTTTGAAAAATATTTTACCCATAAAATAGTGAATTTGATACAAAACTCAAAACCATTGAAATTTTCAATGTTTTGGCCCTATTTTGTATCAACTTCATCAATGGTGATTGCTATCAAAAGATAGACTTCACCAAGGTTTTTCAAAATGATTTTAAAATGTTTTCAAAACCTTATTTTGGATCATATTCCTTGGGCTCTATGTACATGACTTGTACACATGCTCTCCCAATGATCCACAAATAGAATTAGATGAGTTTTAGTTCATCTAGATGCAAAAACTATGCACCTTGAACTTAACTCATATCCTAGCATCTCACATGTATCTATGGTGTATAAATACACATACATGTCAATTAGATGTGAGATGTGGGTTTTGTTCTCCCTAGACTAGGGTTTCATGCATCTTCTAAAGCAACTCTACTTGATTCCCTTATAAATGGGACTTCAAGTCATGCCATAGTCCTTAAATCAATTTTAATCAAGTTAATGCATGAATGTATGATAATGGCAGAAATAATAGCATTATTAAAACATGGCCAATGATCATGATGTCATGACATATGATAAAATTTAAAAACACATGACATTTAAAACCTTAAACCTAAGCATAATCATGACATATAAAAATGATTAAAAAAAAATGATGTCATGGCATATGACAATCAAGGCATGGCAAATAAAATATATAGGTATGGTAATACCTAAATTTTAATATTAATTGTCATTTGATATAATTAAGTATATTTTGCCATATTAACCTAAATTTTTCCAAGTGTGCCAAAAACCCAAAATGACACACTAAGACCTCTAAACCTAAATTGTGCCAATTTGACCATTTTATCAAGCTTCTCAAATAATATTGGCACACCCTAAAATCTTATAGGATGATAATTCAAATCTATTTCCAAGGTATCCATAACCTTGAAAATAACCTAAAGTGTCACCTTTGTCATGATTGAGTTAACTACCCATCCATTTAAGGTTGGCACACCCTAACCCATCTAGCGTGAATCAATCACGCTCTTAGGAACCCAAAACCGATCTGAGCTCCTAGGGTTAATTAGGTATTCCTTAGGGATAACCTCCCTAGATACCTTCCTAATGACCCTCCTAGGCTTATTAGCCTTGGTCATTTGAGTCTTACCTAGGTTGACTCTAGGGGTAACTCCCCTTGCAACCTTCTTAGTGGCCACCCTAGGTTTCCTAAAAACCTTAGCCACTAGGCACAACCCTTGGTCAACTCTAGGGATGACTTTCCTATTGACCTTAGTCTTCCTAGACCTAGTTTGTGTTCCATAATCAAATGGAACACTATGGTAAGCCACCTTAGGCTTAGGTTTGTGACCCAAACCTTGCTTGCCCTTGGTTGACTTTTGACTCTTAGGTCCTAGGTGTTGACTTTGACTTTTGGACCTAGAAGTTTGACTAATTGACCCTTGCATTTGATTTTGCATAACCTTAAGGGTCTTTTCAAGTTTTTCAAGCCTTGATCTCAAGGCTTGATTTTCCTTTTCTAATATCTCAATTTTTGATTTTTCATTTTCTCTTGAGATATTTTTATTTCTAGGCATATGTCTAGATTTCTTAGCATTAAAGCCTAGATGTTCTCCTATTTTCTTAATGCTTTCCTTAGGTACTATATTTTTAGGGACATTAGTCCCAAATTTCTTCTTATTTCCTAAGTGAACACTCTTATCTCCTAGGCAAATATATCTATTATTTCTAGCATGCTTTTCATGCACAATAGTAAGACTATTAAAATTATTCCTAGCATGCTTTTGTCTATTAACTAAAAAGGATGCATTATTAAAATATACCTTAGGGTTAGCTTTGGAAGCTCCCCCTACATGTGTAACTCCTTCTTTGGTCTTTTTGCTTCCCCTAGGACATTGATTCCTATAATGTCCTTTTGCATTGCATTTGAAGCATATGATGTGCTCCTTGCTCTTGATACTTGGGGAACCGACGTCCGTTGACTTTTGTTGACTTTTAGGCACCGGAGGAGCTTTCTTGACTTTCTTTGGACACTTACTCTTATAATGCCCAAATTTCCTACACTCAAAATACATAATGTTATTTTTATTTTGAATTGAGGTGTTTGAGTTACCGATGGTGGTGGAGACCGGAACTGGACTTTGGGCTTCTTCATCTTGACCGGATGTCGAAGCTTCTTCTTCTCGATGTTCCGGTATGAAGGTTCTCTCCTCCCCCTCAATCCTTGAGGTGGATGCTTCTTCCACTTCCTCCACCTCTTCCGACCCGGAAGTTGACTCCTCACTTTCTTGTGAGGATGATGATGATTCTTCTTCGGTCTCCTCCTCTTCCAAGTCTTCTTGGACCGATTCGGGATTGTCGTGGAACTTGATCAACTTGTTCCACAACTCCTTGGCATCCCTATAGCTTCCTAATCTGGACAAAATATCGTTAGGTATCAAATCAATCAACATTTTTGTTACCTTAATGATTGTCTTGAATTTTTCCCGTTGCTCCTCGGTCCATCTCTTCATCTTGAGGATTTTGCCATTTTCTCCTCTCGGAGCATCAAAACCTATAGTCACGGCAAACCAATTTTCTATATTCGTCATTAGAAAATATTCCATCCTACCTTTCCAATATGCAAAATGTTCGCGGTTGAAGGAAGGTGGGATGTTGACGTCGTCACCCAATCTTTCCTCAAATTCCATATTCTTCCCTCTAGCTTCTTGACTCCGGGTTGTTAATCCATAGAAGAGCTTGAAAAGACCCTTAAAGTTATGCAAAATCAAATGCAAGGGTCTAATGGTCAAAGTCAAGGGTTTATGACTCAAAGTCAACACCTAGGGTCAAAGAGAGAAAAGTCAACCAAAGGCAAGAAGGGTTTGGGTCACAAACCTAAGCTTAAGGTGACTTATCATAGTGTTCCATTTGATTATGGAACACAAACTAGGTCTAGGAAGACCAAGGTCAATAGGGAAGTCATCCCTAGAGTTGACCAAGGTTTGTGCTTAGTGGCTAAGGCTTCTAGGAAACCTAGGGTGGCCACTAAGAAGGTTGCAAGGGGAGTTACCCCTAGAGTCAACCTAGGTAAGACCCAAATGACCAAGGCTAACAAACCTAGGAGGGTCATTAGGAGGGTATCTAGGGAGGTCATCCCTAAGGAATACCTAATTAACCCTAGGAGCTCAAATAGGTTTTGGGTTCCTAAGAGCGTGATTGATTCATGCTAGATGGGGTTAAGGTGTGCCAACCTTGATTGGATGAGTAGTTAACTCAACCATGGCAAAGGTGACACTTTAGGTTATTTTCAAGGTTATGGTTACCTTGGAAATAGATTTGAATCAATATCCTAAAAGATTTTAGGATGTGCCAATACATTTTTTAGAATTATGAAAAATCAATTAAATTGACACAATTTAGGTTTAGAGGTCTTAATGTGTCATTTTGAGTTTTTGGCACATTTGGGAGAATTTAGGTTTTATGACAAAATATGATTAATCCCAACAAATGACAACTAATATTAAAATTTAGGTATTACTATACCTATATATTTTATATGTCATGCCTTGATTGTCATATTCCATGTCATGACATCATGTTTATTTTTAATCATTTTATATGTCATGATTATGCTTAGGTTTTAGGTTAATGTCATGTATGTTTAGTTTTATATCATATGTCATGACATCATGATCATTGGTCATGCTTTATTTTACTATCATTATATTATGATCATTTCATGCATTTAATGTATTGAAAATTGATTTAAGGATAATGACATGACTTGGAGTCCCATTTATAAGGGAATCAAGTAGTGTTGCCTTAGAAAATGCATGAAACTCTAAATTAAATGAACCAAAACCCACATTTCACATCCAATTGACATGTATGTGTATTTATACACCCTAGATACATGTGAGATGCTAGAATATGAGTTAAGTTCAAGGTGCATAGTTTTTACATCTAGATGAACTAAAACTCATCTTTAACCAACAAGTGGATCATTGGGAAAGCTTGTGTACAAGTTATGTGCATAGAGCCCAAGGAATATGATCCAAAATAAGGTTTTGAAAATGTTTTAAAATCATTTTGAAAAACCTTGATGAAGTCTATCTTTTGATAGCAATCACCATTGATGAAGTTGATACAAAGTAGGGCCAAAACATTGAAAATTTCAATGGTTTTGAACTTTGTACCAATTTCACTATTTTATGGGTAAAATAATTACCAAATAATTTTCACCCATTGTATGTGTCATAGGTATTATACGTATCAAATTTCATGATTTTTCGATATACGTATAATTATTTATGAATTTATGAAATTCAACTCTGATAATTGAAATTCGAAAATTTGGTTATCGATCGCTACTAGTGGCTGATCGGTGATAATGTGTCGATCGTAATCGCTATCGAGTTGACTGACAATGTTGATTTCGGAAAAACTGAATTTGTTTAGCCTGTGTTCAGTTGCGTTTAAGGTTCCTAACCACTCATAACCCTAGGATATGCTTTGGGAAGCATTTTAAAGGGTGAAAATCCATTGGATATGGATTAGGAAAATGGTTTAGGGTTTGTATCAAATCTAAGGTGTGGAAAGTTCATGTTTGAACTTTGAACCTTATTTTTGATGGTTTAGAGTTCCTATTGGCTTAGGGACTTCCCAAGGACATTGTTGGTGCAATGGTCAAGGGGGAGAAAGCCTTTAGGGGAAGGAATTCATCATGGGATGATGAATGGTATTTTTCTTCATGAGGAGGAAAATGAGATTTTGAGAGACCTAATTTGGAAATTAGGAGAGCATATAGGATTGTCTCTCTTGAGTGATATGAGACTTATCACTAGGAAGATGGTAGGAATCCTAGGTATTGTTAGACCAAGGGGAGATTGTAAGATCTCATTGGGACATGAGATATTGACCTCCTTGGATGAGCCTTTTTGATGTATGTCAAAAAGAGAGAGAGTAAAATTACCAATTTGAGAAATTGGTAAGGGAATTTGAGTTAGGGGCCTAACTCAAGGTTTGTTTTTGTCAAACATCAAAAAGGGGATATTGTTGGTGCAATCGGCCCAGGTCACGATTGACCAGACTCGAGTTTGACTCGAGTGATGTTTTGATGTTTGACATAGTATGTTTGACATTGATGTTTGACATTGATATCGATTAATATATTGGGGAGATTGTTGGAGCAATCGACCCGGGTTATATTTGACCGGACTCGAGTTTGACTCGAGGGAGACCTTGATGGTTGACTAGGGTTGACCATGTGATTATGAGAAAGTCCAAGCATGGGTCTTGGCAAGGTAAAGTCCAAGTCATGGGTATTTGGCATTGAAAGTCCAAGTGGGACACTTGGCAATAGAAAGTCCAACATGGGTTGGCAAGTAAAGTCCAAACATGGGTCTTGGCAAGTAAAAGTCCAAGCATGAGTCTTGGCATGGAAAGTCCAAACTTGAGTCTTGACATTTGAAGTCCAAGGGGTTTAATATTGGCGGCGTAAAGTCCAAGCGGGAGTCTTGGCAACATAAGTCCAATGGTTGGCGGCGTAAAGTCCAAGCGGGGTCTTGGCGGCGTAAGTTCAATGTGCCTTGGCGGTGTAGACACCGTTAGCATGACATAGCCGAGGGAAGCACCTGGAGGCTAGCGCGATGAATGAACAAGTCATGGATGACTTGGAGGGATCCGAGAGGCGTGAGGCTGATGGAGATGGCTAGAAGGCTTAGGTCTAGGCTAAGGGTGGTCTAGCAAGTATGGGGGAACCATACTTGGGCTAAAACCTCATGTTTGAGGTGTGTCAGTCGACTGGTGCCATGTGACAGTCGACTGGTGGGAGTCAACTAGGGTTTGACTGCAGGAAATGCCTTGGCAGTCGACTGCCATAGGTGGGCAGTCGACTGGGTGGCTGAGTAGTCGACTGATCTTGTTATCAGTCGACTGGTGCTCGTGAAATCGGACATAGAATGGAGTTGAGACTCGACTGGTCGAGTGAAGGCTCCATCAGTCGACTGATGGTCATGATCAGTTGACTGATGGTAGATCCGTTGGATTTTTCCAGCGTGGATCTAGCCATTGTCTCACGACAACAGTGGCATCAATCGACTGATGGTCCCGAGCAGTCGACTGATCGACTTTTTTCAGCACAAGTTGAAGCTTTATAAGGAGCTCATGATGGAGGAAAAAGACATGGTTTCTTAAGGGCTTTTGAGGTGATTTGCTGTTGCAAATCAGGGTCTCCAAGTTGATTTCAAGTAACCAAGTGATCAAGCATTCAAAGAGCAATTGTAAAGTAATTTTCTTCACTTGCATTGTATTTCATTATTGTATTTGCTTATATCCATTTAGATTATTGTTGTAATCTATTGTACGAGGTTTCTCCACCTCCGACTTGTGTCGAGAAGGAGTATTTGTGGTTAGTGATTGCATTGGCATCGCTAGAGCTCGATCCGTGGAGTAGGAACTATTTCGGTTCTGAACCACGTTATATGACCGTGTTGTGATTGTGTATCTTGTTATTACTATTCCGCTGTGCTAACAAGATTGTAGATGATCAAACGTGAAAGAATTCCATCATCGTACGAGAACGTCGCTATTCACCCCCCCTCTAACGTCCAATCGATCCCTTACACCAAGAAGATCTATCCTTGAAGGAGTCCGCACTGCCAGGACTACTATCTTCAATAACTGCTCAGTAACAAAAATTTCATAAGGAGCACAAGGAGGCTCTGATTTCGCTGAGCGAACAAGCTATGATAGCCGCAAGAGATAGAGATGCCCTAGCCATCCAGTTAGCCAAGTGTCAATCCCAACTGAAAGAGTAGGAGGCCGACTTAAAAATGAGATACATTCAAAAGGGCGTGCAACTATTCATGCTAGGCTTCGATGGATCCTCCTCCTTAAACGCTGCCCAAGGCTACCCTCCTCCAGGCACTGACATGAGCTATTTAGCCCTGAAGTGGCTCTAGCTAAATGTCCTTCTGAGCTCTTTGACCTGTAACTTATCATGTCTTCCTTATTGTACTGACTGACTTCTCATTACTAAAGACTGTTTGAAAATTGCACTGCATCGTGTTGCCTTTTATGTATGCGTTGTTATTGATCAGAAATTTTAAGGACATTTTTGGGCTGCCCTTTCATGGATTACTGCAAATTCTCTTCTTTTCATAGTGCCAGTCGACTGCTAAAATCTTCCGTTCGGGAACCTGCTCGGGCCATCCTGAGCTTTACCTTCTTCTTGCCAGAACCGATTCCCACTCGGTAAAAATTAAATAGCTTTGCCACCTTATCTTCTCGAGATAATTGTCCGCTTCGGAGCTAATGTCTCGATTATTTCCCATGCTAATGTCATTACTTCCTTCGCCCTTTCATCTTCTCTCCCTTCCCAAGGATGAATGCGACTCTCCCTCTTTCGATTATAAATTGTCATTATGAACGCCCACTGTCTTTTATCCCACCTCCATGGCTTCTGCTGAACACCCCATTAATATATCTTTGGATTCTGACTCTTTCAAGTTACATGATTTGGCTATAGGACCCGCCGAGGAATCTGCCACACAATCTACTGTGACCTCGGCATACCGACCTCTTCCTCCTCCCGCATCGACTGATGCCTTAACCCCCAATGTGGGGAGGTCCTTCCGAGTCCCTTTTACTTCCTTTCGCAACCGGGTTTGGAACCCTCCCATGACCTGAGAATATACAGTAGGAGATCCTCAGGCCTTCGTTGGACTTCCTCATCTTCCATCGTCCCTAGCTTTCGTTCTAGTTCCTCCAACTGAGATTCCTCTGCTCCCCCTCACTGGAGCTCTACCCGCTGTACCTTCGGCTCAAGGTGACCTCTATAGAGTCGTTCTGGTGCCTCCCCCTTCAGAGGAGTCCTCTTCCAGCTCCCCTAGTAACAATAACAATAAGAAGCCTGTATGATTAGTAGTTTAATTAATGTAACCATTGTTGGGCATACTGATAAAAAGGAAGGGATACTTGTACTTGTTTTTGTCATTTTCTTGTAGGTTTCAAACTATTTTAATTAAAAATGACAGCAACCTCATCTGAATAAACTTCACCCGTACTGCTTTTGTGAAACTCAAACAATTCTTCCAGAATTATTGCATTCAACAACCCCCAACTACTGTCTTTACGCTTTCTCTCCTTTATTTGCATTTATTGCCTCTACTTTCCACGAGGGTCAATTAATATCCTTCTTCCATATCCATAAAAACCCCAAATCGCCATTTGATTGGCATCCATTTCTTCCTCTTCCCCTTTGCGCCATGGAACCTTTGTCTGAACAAGATAGCAGCTCTCCTCCTCTAGAGGGGCGAACTGAAGAGTAGCAACACATTGCAGAATTGGAAGAGCAAGTTCTAGATCTGCAGCGGTGCTTGCGGGTGGCTTCCACTAGCAACTACTCTCTGCGTCAGAAACTGGCAGTATCACAGAGAAATTTGTCCAAACACATATTTATACAGCAATCCTACCTTCGGCAACTGCTACGTCAACCCCAACCACGCAAGGAAGTTCCTTCAGTGCCTCCTCAGAGAAAGCTTTAACCACTCTTGAACAGGGGCCTCATTTGTTCTGTTCTTCCTTATGAAGACTGTGTTATGTAGCTTTTCTTTATTAATTAACTTTTTCATTGCTACAAGTTGTATGTGTCCCTTTCGTACCACATGCATCTTATAGAAATAACAAATTAAAATGCAACAATTTCATTGGCAAATAAAACTCACCGAGTTTCCGCCAGTATCCTTCTCAACTCATCCATCCTTCTAGCCTTCTTCCTTCTGCGTGAGGCCTCAGCTCCTCTTTACTGCACAAGAGTCAAATAGAAATACAACTCCTCCACTCCTTTATTATACAGGAGCAATATATACAATTGAGTGAGGACCCAGCTCCCCTGCTTCACCCTATACAAGGATAAAGAAAATATGTATAGCTGAGGTAAAACTCGATTCTTCTGGTCTCCTGTCACACGAGGATAAAATAATGTATATAGCTGAGATAAAGCTCATCTCTTCCGATCCACCACCACACGTGGATAAAATAATGTGTACAACTGAGGTAAAGCTCAGCTCTTCCGATCCACCACCGTACGGGGATAAAATAATGTATATAGCTGAGGTAAAGATCAGCTCTTCCGATCCACCACCGCACGGGGATAAAATCATGTAAATAGCTGAGATAAAACTCAACTCTTCCAATCCACCACCACACGGGGATAAAATAATATATACAGCTGAGGTAAAGCTCAGCTCTTCCGATTCACCACCACACGAGGATAACGGTTTCGGCTAGCGTCGAACCATAAAAAAGTGTGATGACCCGTCATGGGGATTGGCCCCTTCAGGTCAAAAGAAACTTTTTCACTCTGTCATTCTTCACAGATATTTTTACCTTAAACCCTACTCCTCCATTCCACCACTGCACAGGGATAATAGCTTCGGCTAGCGCCGAGCCATAAAATAGTGTGATGACCCGATATGGGGCTTGACTCCTTCAGGTCAAAAGAAACTTTTTCACTCTGCCATTCTTCACAGGTGTTTTTACCTTAAACCCTACTCCTCCGTTCCACCACCACACAGGGATAATGGCTTCGGATAACTCCGAGCCACATGAAAGTATGATAATCTGACCTAGGGCTCCACTCCCTCAGGTCAGAAGAATTTTTTCACACTGCTATTATTTCTTCGCTCATCCGTTAAACAAGGATAATGGTTTTGGCTGAGGCCAAACTTTAAAGAAAAAAATGAGAAGTATACCTTTAAGGGTCATATCTTTGCTCTGAAGTTAGATTCTTTTGTTCTTCTGTCGTGCAGAGACAACAGTCCTAGCAGATAATAGGTTGTGAGAAGAATAAATTACTATTCCACACCTCCTAAGGGCTCATCTCTATGCTTTGAAGCCCAATTGACATCGTAAGTCCATTTAGTGCCCCATATAAGACTTTTCATCTTCTCTCTTTTCCATTTCCATCTTCTTTTTCTGACTTTCAATCTTCTTCTTCCTCTCCGCCAACAACTACTCCTCGGTGTTCCATTGACTAGCTTCTGTGTTTCTTTTCTTCCTCAAGAGGCAGGATGTATTCTCTTTTTCAACAAGCACTAGCGAAGTGCCGCCAAGGGTCTAGGCAAAGCGAGGGCCAACAGCTTATAGCACCTCCACCTTCATCCCCTATTTTGCCTTCACCCATTCCCACCGCTCTTATTCCAGTGCCCCCTTCTCCTCCTTATTCCTTCGAAACCTCCTTCTCAATAGAACCAAATGCGCTTAGTATAACATGTCCATCACCACCTCTGATGTCACTCGAAAACCCTAGCTCGCCCGTCTCTTCACCTTCTATCCTGGGAATCTGTAAATCGACCCCTCCTTTCTTACAACGTCAGTTTGAATTAAGGGGCGCTGCACGCCTACGTCTACAGGTAGAGGACATCCTTGCTTCCACTCCTTCTCCTTCTCCGAAGCCTTCATCAACATCAGAACCCACGACGGCTGAGACTCATCCATCTTCGCCTCTGCATCTCCTAATCACCTCCCCACTGCCTCCCCCTACTGCCCAAAATTCAGGAGGTCTTTCTCCCCAACTGGATATAGACCGTGACTTCCCCATTCTTCCTCTTACCAACGAAGAACCTTTAATCCCAGTGCTTTCCATATTTTCCTCACCAAATACCTTGCCGGGCTGATTATTTTCTACAGATTCTTCTTCCCCCATCAAGCAGCGGGCAATTTCTGACATTTCACGACCAACATCTGTTTCCCCTCTTTCTTTTCCAGTTTCATCGAGCCTATTGGCGAGAGCTCTATTCGCAACCTCCATAACATATCCAATTGTCTTCATGCCCCCTTCCATTCTTTTAAACATCACATTTTCTCCTTCCAGACCCACTGCACAACCCATTGCCTCCACCTTTTTCCAACCCATCATGAGCGAACCTTCGCCCTTAGTGTCATCTATCCCTTCTTCTTCCAATCATGGTCTTCAAATTTTGAATCTGGAAGAGCTAATTTTATGGATGGAGAGTTTGCGCCATGTTTTGGAATTGGTAAGCTCCCTAAACTAACTTTGTTGATTTCTTCTATCTAACGATTTCTTTTTTATTAATGACCCCCAGGCCTTAATGAACTATCAACAGCTGGATCGTTCCTTCATACAATACCGAGCTCAGTTTCTACAATAGGCGCAACCATGACTGGAGGATCAAACTATTGCATAGAGTCGGGAGTAGCTTCTACTGCAACAATTGACACAATGCCAGGACCAATTAGCGAAAACTCATCACCAGTGGCAAGAAGATGCTGAGACCATTGCGGCATTACAAGCGCAACAACAGGCACATACAGAACTCTTATATGCTCTATAGGGCGCCCAGCAGGAGCATACTAACATAATAGCTCCCAGGCCTCAAGAATTAGTTGATCTTCAAGAGCAGATAGTTGAACTCCTCCGTGAAAAGCAAAGGGACGCTGAATTCATAGCAAATCTCCGAGTTCAACACCAAAGAGTTGAGGACAAAATAACGAACCTCCGCACCCGCTTATGCAAGGAGGTACAGGAAAACTCTTCCTTAATAACTTCTGGGCCACACGCTCATGCCCGTATACGCAGGCAGGAAGCCTCTCTTTAGAGACTGGGTAGCGAGATCGTTCGCACCATATCCCATACGGAGGTTGTAGAGGGGATTTCGGCCTCTATACACCATGATATGATGGAAATGATGAGGTTCGTGCAACAGGATCAGACCTCCCGAGTAGATGACATATCTGTTCTGGCTGATGCCATCATGGAAATATCTCAACGGTACTGCGAAATGCGTCGATCCCTTCACGAGCATTAGGAAAATTGCTGCAGGATCCATCAAGATCGAAGTCCTGACGACCCGAGCCAACGAGAATGCCTGATAGCTCTGATGCAGGCCACTTTTTAGGATAGATTCAACGAAGCGGTTCAGCAATATGCCGACCAAGGACTACCTCCTGCTAACCAACCTACGCTCTTTCTACGTTGGGAAACTGGCTTCAGGCGCTACCCTCCAGACCATTTTAAATTGTAATTCAATACATCACTTTAGAGTGGCCATTGTTAAGGGATACTGGTCACTACATGTAGTTCCCTTTTTTATTTTCATTCTTTTCATAGTTCGCAGGGGAGAAATTATTTTTAATGCAAATGATTCGCCACTTGTGTTCGTGTTTGTCATATATTAAATGACATATTGAACATCATGTATATTCCATAAGGGACCCACTAACTCTTTCCTTCATCCCTTGCTCCTTATATGGCATGAAAATACTTCAAATGTACAGCGTTCCAGGGTCGAGGGAGTTCCTTGCCCTGATCATCTTTCAAATAATAAACCGATCCTGCCACACGGCGCGTAACCACATAGGGTCCTTCCCAATTTGGAGCCAACTTTTTCGGATCTCCTGCAGAGCTGACTTTGCGCAGAACTAAATTTTCTTCTCAAAATCTTCGGGGCACTACCCTTGTATTAAAGGCTTGCTGTACCCTTCACTTATAAAACTCCGCTCGCCTCCGTGCCTGTTCTCATTTCTCTTCCAGCAAATCCAGCTCGGTTCCTTGGATGATTTAATTCTTCTCCAACTCATAAACTTTCACGCGAGCACTACTCAAAAGGGCCTCCACTGGAATAACAACCTCTGTTCCATATACCAAGCTGAAGGGAGTTTCTCTCGTTGCCTTTTTAGGAGTAGTTCGGTAGGTCCACAGGATCCCTGGCAATTTATCCACCCAGTTTCCCCTCTGAGCACCTAATTTGGTCTTCAACCCCTGAATGAGGATTCTATTAGTCACTTCAGCCTGCCCATTAGTCTGAGGATGAGCTACAGAAGTGAAAGTCTGCTGGATATTGAGACTCTGACACCATTCCTTGATCCTCATTCCCTGAAATTGCCGCCCATTGTCGCTGATTAATCTCCTTAGGATTTCATACCGATAGATAATGTTCTTCCATAGAAACTGTATTACTGCATTCTCAGTAATTTTGGCGAGGGGCTCTTCTTCCACCCACTTGGAGAAGTAATCCATTGCTACTAATAAAAATTTCTTCTGCAAAGGTGTCATAGGCACGGGGCCCACTATATCCATTCCCCACTGATCAAAGGGATAAGAAACAATAATATCTCTCATCAGCTCGGCCGGTCGTTCAGACCGGTTGTTGTGCTTTTGACAGGTCGAGCAAATCTGCACTATATGAGCCGTATCTTGTTGGAGAGTGGGCCAAAAGTACCCTGCTAACAATACTTTTCTTGCCAAGGATCTTCCTCCCAAATGGTTACTGCAACAACCCTCATGTATTTCTCAGAGTACCCATTCAGCATCTTCCTTTTCCAAACATTTCAACAGGGCCCACCCAAAAGACACCTTATATAGAACTCCATCCACGATGGTGAACAGCTTCGCTCTGGTCACCAAAATAGATGTCGCTCCTCTTTCTTTTAGAACCTTCCCCTGCTGTAAATATGTCATTATATTAGTCCTCCAGTCAGGGATTTGATCCACTCCCGATATGGCCTCCTCCACATTACATATTACCAAGGAAGTGGGAACTTCCACACAGACTGCTTCAGGTTGTTTTACCCCCTTCATAACGCTAGCTAGCCGAGCCAACTCGTCCGGCCTCCAGTTATTTCTCTTGGGATATGTTGCAAAAGAACTTGCTAAAAATGATCCTTCTCTTTATCAAAGGTCACTAAATATTTTTGCAATCTTTCTTCCCGAACCGTAAAAGCACCTTGGAGTTGTGACACTGCTAATTGGGAATCTGAATGGATCATGACAGAAGTTGCTCCCACAGCTCTGGCGGCTTGAAACCCAGCTAGGATGGCTTCATACTCTGCTTCATTGTTGGATGCTCGATATCTCAGGCGCACATCTATGCGAGTTTCTTCCTTTTCGAGGGATATTAACAGTACCCCCACTCCACTGCTCGTAGATCCAGAAGTCCATACCTCCGCCCCTTCTTCTTTCTCAGCCGAGCTATTTTCTAAACCAACAGGTACCTCTGCCAGAAAATCAGCTAAAGCCTGAGCCTTGATGAGGGTTCGAAGCTGATAATGAATATCATACTCGCTTAGCTCCATCGCCTATTTAGCAAGCCTACCCGAGGAATATAATTAGACTTAGTCACCACCTTGCCTAACTCATTGTGAGTGAAAACATTAATTGAGTGAGCTAGACAATATGACCTCAACTTGCGGGCTGTCAAAACGAAAATATATGCAAACTTCTCCAGCTCAGTGTATCGCGATTCAACTCCTTTCAAGATATGACTGGTGTAGTAAATAGGTTGCTGATGAGAACCTTTTTGCTTTAATAATACTGAATTGATGGCTCCTTCTGAAACAACTAAATACATCCACAGGGGCTCTCCTACGACTGGTTTGGCTAGCAAAGGTAGTTCAGCTAAATATTTCTTTAAGTCTTGGAAGGTCTGCTCACATTGATCATCCCATTGAAATTTAGCAGCTTTACGCAGAATCTGGAAGAAAGGTAGTCCTTTGTCTACTGATCTGGCTATAAATCGGGACAAGGAAACAATCCTCCCTCCTAGCTTTTGAGTTTCTCGTAGATTAGTAAGTGACTTCATGTTGTATAATGCCTGCACTTTCTCTTGATTGGCCTGCAGTCCCTTCTCAGTTATAATATACCCCAGAAACTTCCCGCTCTTTACTCCGAACAAATATTTTTTGGGGTTCAGTTTCATGTTATATTGCCTCAGAGTAGAAAAAGTCTCGTCTAGATCCGTAACTAGATCCCGAGTGGTCTTTGATTTAACCAGGATGTCATCGACGTAAACTTCCACATTCTTGCCCTTTTGTTCTGCAAAAATTATGTCCATGAGTTGCTGATACATGGCCCCACATTTTTTAGACCGAAAGGCATCACCACATATGCGTACAGTCCTCCCGCCGTCACAAAACTGACTCGCTTCTGATCTTCTTTGGCTAATGGTATTTGATGATATCCTTGGTAGGCATCCATAAGGGACACTACTTCGTATCCTACGATAGAATCTACCAACTGATCAATACGAGGTAAGGGGTAGCAGTCTTTAGGGCATGCTTTATTTAAATCACGAATGTAAATACACATCCTCCACTGCCCCGAAGGCTTGAGGACCAAAACTACATCAGACACCCACTCAGGAAATTGAATTTCTTTAATATGACCTGCTTGCAATAACTTATCTACTTCTTCAGCTATAACTTTATCTTTCACAGGCCCAAAATGTCGCTGCTTCTGCTAGACAGGTCGGACTCCTCTGGTGATGTTGAGATGATGTTCAACAACACGAGGATCTATCCCCGTAAGGTCGTGCACATCCCCAGTAAAGATATCTTCATTCATTTTTAAGCAGGCCACTAGCTCCTTAACCTTGAGTTGTTGAGCTACTCCAGTGACTTTCCTAGGAGCTATCTCTACAGGTTCCCCCTCTTCTATTTTTTCCGCTTTGGGAGGAGACTCTTTAAGAATGTATACGTCAGAGATCATGACGGCTTCTCCCTTGGGGTTGTTTGCTCTGGCTTTTTTCTGGTCATCCCTGACCATCTGCATATAGCAACTTCGAGCAGCCTTCTATTCACCTTTGGCCTCCCCGATCAGCTGCTCGACCGAAAACTTCACCTTCTGGTGATAGGGGGAAGCCACTGCCTAGAAAATAGACAAGAAAGGATGACCCAAAATTGCATTATAAGTGGACAGAGCATCCACTATGAGAAAAGGAACAATATTAGTTTTTTGGCTAGGCTTTGTGCCCAGAGTAAGGGGCAATGAGATCTGTCCTATGGGATGCACCATGTGTCCTGCAAATCCGAATAGAGGAGTAGCCACATCCTCTAACTATGTATTTCCCAACTACATCTGTCCAAAGGCCTCTTGAAAGAGGATATTAACAGAGCTTCCCGAATCGACTAGGACCCGGGCCACCTCATAGTTAGCAAGAGAAATACGGATTACCAGAGCATCCATGTGAGGTAGCAGAACGCCTCGCAGATCTTCTAGCCTGAATGAAACTGGTGGTGCTATTTGGATAGCCTGATCTATCACAATAGTTAAGCTCTCCATGAGGTGGGCATAGGACTTCCTAGCCCTATTGGAGTCCCCATCAGTAGGTCATCCTGCAATAACATGAATAACTCCCGTGTGGGGACGTCATTCAAATCAGATGATGGGCCTTCACCCAATGACCCTCCTTGAGAAATACCCTCCTGGATGGGAATTTGTTGATCCGGAGGGAAGGTAACTTGAGGTCTTTGATTGTAGGGCCCCGGGCGAGCCACGTTAGGCCGCTGACCTTGCCTTGCCGGCTCTCCCGTCTGAGGCCGTAGATGTGGGTAGGCGGCTCGGATGCGCTCCAGCTCTTCTTGCAATTTGAAACATCGGCCACTGACATGGCCATATTTCATATGCTATTGACAGAAGAAAGGAGTTGGAGGGTTACGAGGCACCCCCTATACCCCATTGGCCATTGCAGAAGACCTTGTTGGTCATAAAACTCCATCTCCCTCTCTTTCCAGGTTCTTGGGGGAGGGACTACGTCGGCCGCCATGATTTGCAAAGGAGGGGTGGGACGAGCTCCTTGCATCAATAATCGAGGCTTAGGAGCCTCTAGTATGAAAAGTCGCACATATTCTCTCCGAGGAGGAGCTTGGGGGGCTGCAGGGCGACTTCTTTCCATAGGGGTCATTGCAGAGGATTGTTCGACCCTTCAAACCTTTAGTCCTTTCTCCTCGTTAATGTATTTCTTCGCACAGTTTAGCAATTCCTCATAGCTACTCGCGAGTTTTCTTAATAGTGAGCTAAGGAAAGGTCCCTCTCTTAGCCCATGCGGGATAGTCACCCTCAGCGCATCTGACTTCGCCGAGGGGATATTCCTAGCAGTAGAAGTAAATAACTGAAGATACCCTCTAAGTGATTCTGAGAGCTCCTGTCTAATGTGTAGCAGGATTGAAGCGTCATGCTTGTATGTCTTGCAACTGGCAAACTCTTGGCGAAACAACCCTTGAAAATCAGCGAAACAAGTGATAGATCCTGGGGGAAGGGTGTTGAACTATTTCTGCGCCGAGTCGGTTAAGGTAGTACGGAAGACCCGGCATTTGAGAGCGTCAGAGTAGCAATGGAGTGAGGCGGCTCCTGCGAACTGTGACAGGTGTTCTTCAGGATCGGTCGTGCCATCATATTTTTCCACCTGGGGATTTATGAAATACTAGGGTGGCAATTCATAAAGAATGTCATCGATGAAAGGACTGAGATCGTAAGTCTCCGGAGCCCTGGTTGACAGGCTCTCGCCCTACTCCTCTCGCCGGATCTGGGTCAACGGTATAGTGGTCTGATGCATTCTCCCCCCCAGGCAACACCTCGACATTTGTAGTTGTACGAAGTGGAGGGGGCATCTCCTGCTGTTGTCCTCGAGGAGAAGGTTCGTCTGAGTGAGGATGGAGGTATCCAGTCCTTCTCCTCTCTTTGGCTAGGGCTTCAACCACGATTGTGTCCACCATGGCCCTCAGCTGCGATTGTAGCAATGTAATGGGATTCTCCTCCATAGAGGAGGCTGCTGGATAGTGTATCTCCTCTGGCTGTATCTCAATGTCTTGCTCAGTATTTCCCACAGACGACATCAATTGATGTGGTCGTAGATGGATTTTCTAGCCTCCTCTCAACGTCAAGTGCGTGCGGAAAGCTTGGGGGTTCTCTCCGACCGCAATAGTAATAAAGTATGAAAAGAAAAATGCGAACAACCAAAGCAAAGAGAAGAGACATAAGATTTAACGTGGTTCAGAATGAAAATTCCTACTCCACGAGGGTGAGCTCTCCCACGAGCTATGTTGCCAAAAGCACTTTCACTATGAATTTCCTCCTTCGCGGAAAAAGCTTCCGGAGGCTGAGGGAAAAAACCTCTTATAGTTAGCTCAATATACATATATTGAGAGAATGGAGCTCCCTACTCTCCTTGTCTCCTTCTTCCTTCCTTCTTCGATGATGTGGTCGCTCTCCCCTTCAAGTGTGCCTTCATCTCTCGCTGTTGGAAGTTGGGATCCCCTTCTCTCTCGCCCCTCTTCTGCCTTTTATCCTCCTCCTCTTCCCAGGTCAACTGTTGCATAACGAACATCTTTCATCACCGTACACGTGGCCACCTTGCTTACCTAGAGAATTATTCTGTTACAGAAATGGAGAGTGGAGACTCCTCCAAATATTATGTGGGATCCTAATATGTCGTATAACAAACTTCTCACCAACATTTTGGAAAATATTCTAATCCGTCCCTTTCACCCGCGTGCCCTTCGTAAAGCTAATCTAAACCTACCACTTAGGTTTAGCATAGCTCTTAGACTTCTTACCTCAGACTTCTTATAATAGCCCGAACCAACTCCTATACTCTCCATACAAAACCAATCTCTAGGCCCGTTCTGCCAAGTCGATTCCTATACTCTCCGTACCGAGCCAATCTCCAAACTCGCTTAGCCAAGCCAATTCCCATGAACCGCCTCCTTGAGCCATTTTTACCTAGACCTATGTGACCGAACCGGTTTTCTCAGACCCCCTCTGTCGAACCACCTCTTTGGTTCGGACAATGTCTTACGTACGGGTTCTTTCATTTCACGTATGGGAAAATATAGCAGCAGTATCAAGCAAGCTTGAGTAGAATTCGAATAAAATTTTGATATTTGACAATATATATGACTAGATGGTATGTAACATCCGTAGTTATATAGAGTTGTTGATCGAGAAGACAAGTAGGTGAAGGTTGACTAGAGACTTGATGAGTAAGATTCAACTGAAAGTTGGAAAAAGTGAAGTCCAGACAAATTGAGGAGATCATGCTTAGCAAGGAAAGTTCTGATAGGTCGAGGAGATCATGCTTGACAAGTGAAGTCCTGACAAATTGAGGAGATTGTGCTTGACAAGGGAAGTCCCGACAGGTCAAGGAGATCGTGCTTGGCAAGTGAAGTCCCGATAAATCGAGGAGATCGTGCTTGACAAGGGAAGTCCTGACAGTCGAGGAGACCGTGCTTGACAATTGAAGTCCCGACAAATCGAAGAGATCGTGCTTGGCAAGGGAAAGTTCAAGTATGGACACTTGGCAAGGAAAAGTCCAAGTATGGATATTTGGCAAGGAAAATCCAAGTATGCAAACTTGACAAGGAAAAAATCCAAGTATGAAGATTTGACAAAGAACAGTCTAAGTATGAAGACTTGGCAAAGAAAGTCCAAGTATGAATACTTGATAAGGAAAAGTATTAGTATGGAGATTTAGCAAGAAAAGTCCAAGTATGAAAACTTGGCAAAGGAAAGTTCAAATATAAAAACTTGATAATGGAAGTCTCGGAGCTTGGTTCATAGTGGAGAAGTCCTGGAGTTGTGACGTCCTGGCAAAGGAAGACTCGATAATATGACAAAGCCGAAGGAAGCACTTGAAGATTAGTGCAAAGGGTGAGAAATCGTGGAGGACTCGGATGCATCATAAAGTTGTGAGGTTGATGGAAGAAGCTTGAAGCTCATATCTAGACTAAAGGTAAGTGCCAAATATGAGAGGAGCATACTTGATGTATTAAAACTTAGTTTTGAGGTGTATCAGTCGACTGGTGGTTTTAATTAGTTGATTGGTCGAATGCTCAGGCGAGTGAGAAACTCGTGGCACTCAGGAAAGTGCTCGGGCAGGAAAGTGCTCGGGCAGTTAATTGGTGGTTTGGACCAACTGACTGGTAGAGTGCTTAGGTGATGAGGGAAAGCCACTCGGGCACTATGGGGAGCAGTGCTCGAGAAGAGAAATCTCGAGTGATGCTCAAGAAGCTCGAGCATCACTAGTAATCAGTGCTCAGGCGCAAAGGCACTGCGGTGCTCGAGTGCTCGAGCGGTGATCATGCCGAACAGTGCTCAGGACAAGAAGAGCTCAGGAAGAGAAATTTCGACTCGAGAAGTCGGGGGCTCGACCGTATGTTCTCGAGCGACAGTCGAGTGAGGAAGCGATGCTCGAGAGCACTACAACACGACAATTGACTTGTCGAAAGGAAGAGTCGGGGACTTGAGTGCTCGGGCAACTGAGGTGCTCGGGTGATGGGAAATCGGTGCTCAGGAGATCCGTAATATAGCAGTCGACTGTTGTGTTAGAGCAGTCGATTAGCTTCAAAGGTCAAGCACACATAGAGTCGTGGAATCGACTGGCCAATCAATTAATGGCTTAAGCAGTCGATTGATGACTATGAGCAGTCGATTGCTCGATTGTTTTTGAGATGAATCAAGTCATTATGAGACAATGGTTGAGTGACCAATCGACTGGGGGTAAAACCAATTGATTGATGGGCGAAAATCAACTGACATTGAGCTTCTAAAATGAGGATGCCGAGGAGTTATTCGATATTGGTTCCTTGGAGATTTTAAAGGAAAGTGTTGTTACATTACAGGTCTTCAAAATGATTCCAAAGCAACTGAACAAGTGTTCAAGCAAAGCATTCTTATGTAAAGTTTGGTTTATTACCATATTTCAATTTGTTTTCTTTACACTCATATTTGGTTGTTCGCTCTTGTATAAGCTCCAGATTATAAGAAGAATTTCTCCATCTTGGTGTTCATTCAAAGGAGAAGATAGTGAAATTTTACAAGAGGAGTAATTCATCTTCAAGATTGTCACGAAATAAGAGTGGATCTTCAAACCACGTTAAAATCGTGAGTTGTGATTATATTATTTTTGTTTATGTTGTTTTGTTTTCGCTACTAACTTTTCTAGACCATCAATTACGAATGCAATCAAACTAAATAGAAGATCGAATCGAACACTATTCATCCCTTTAATGCAATCCCGGTCCCAAACAATTATTGCCTTCGAAGTTAAGTCTAGTTAACTCCAACAACATCACGTGAAGACTATCCATTTGAAAGTTACTTTTGTCTCTCGGAAAAAAAAAAAAAAAGAAAAGTCTTTTTATGGAGTTTGGTTTGTAATTTTTTTTTAATTTTTAGTGAGAAAATAAAAATATATAAGGAATGATATTTAGTTTATGTTTTTCATTTTCATTTTTCAACAAATAAAAAAATGTTTTTTAGAAAATTGAAAAACATAAAAAATCATTTTCTATTTCATTTTTGTTTTCTAAAAAATAAAAAAATATTTTCTGAAAAATTAAAAAATATATATAAAAAAAACACTTTAAAACTAACGAGTAAGGTAGACAAGAGTAAGTTGGTCAATGTTGTGATAGGAACACAACAACAGCAAAGAAAACAAGGGTGGAAGCAAAGAAAATTGAGAAAAAAATTTTTAATGCGGTTTGGCAAATCGTCCACTCCATAAAACGACTAAGAAAACCTCAATGGAATCATAGTTTTAAGGTTACAATAATCCTATATATACGTCCCTAACTATATATATGATATTTATATATAAAATATATACATTCATGAAAATTTTAAACTCCTCACTGCCTCCAAAAAGAATCACGGCCTGGCCATGGTGTGAGCGTGTCGTTGCCTCTAGATCGTTCACGATGAACTAAACATGCACTTGAAGGTTATCACAAAAAGGCTACAATGCGAATCACTTAGTAAGAAGAATGTGTGAGAAATCGAAGATGTATAGATTGTCTCTCGGATGACAAAACGTAAGTTAATTCACTTAGAGAAATTTTGTTCCAATCGATCATGCATATTCAACTTGCTTGGATACAAGTTGTCCGAGGTTCAATGCAATTTGAGTCTTGAATTTGCATTCTCTATTTGCTCATGCTGACGCACGCATGAGAGAGAGTCTCATCCATATACATTCACAATCATAAGTGTTGTGATTCAATATTATAAATCAATTAAGTTACCCCTCAACTTTTGATGTGAGATTAAACTCCTTTGTATAGGAGTCTCCTCCATTCATCCATCATCTCTTTTCCATTCAAATATTCAACCGATAAAATTTAGAAATTATGCTAATTCTAAAAATAATCTTAAATGCTATACTAAATTTGTATATTAGCCCATAATTTAAAGGATCGAGTTGGCCTCTAAATGACAATCATTGAATACATTAATATAAATTTGAAGCCCTTGCTCACTTAGTCTATCCATCCATATCAAATTGGACCAAGACACAAGTTATTGATGCACCTAGTTTAACATGATCATGGTTTAGAATCGATGATGATCTAACGGTTGGGAATCATTAATTCGATGGTTTAAAAATTCTCAACTCTTGATGTTGACCTTTAAAGACAAATATAGTTTTGAATTGTCGGTTATGGTTCAGTTTATATTTCATGTCAGTTCAAGATTTTTATTTATGTTTAAAAAAATATTTAAATATATATAAATATAAAAATATAAAAAACCTTATTTAAATTGTCTACACACCCATTTAAAGTATAGAATTAAAATACATGTAATTCTTTAGTTCCTTCAATATCAAAATGTTCTATTTTGTCCTTTAAAAGTTATTTTTATTTTATTTTTTTTTAACTTTCATCCAAACATCAAAGTAGTATTTTAGCTTTCAAAAATTCAAAAGTTAAAATAGATTGTCTTTCATCCAAGTGTTGAACTAAGTTAACATATGTACGAGTACGATCTATGCGAGTCGAATGTCAAATCGATCAAAGAAAAATTAAGCTTCCACTTGCTTTTCCCTCTATGTAGCAATTCTTCTCGCTCAGCGGAACCCCTATGATAATACTCAAATGCTTTCAGTTCACCACAACTATCAGTGCTTGGTAGGATCGCAGTTCATTATTATATACTGCCATACTAGGAAACTCACGACAACCTCAAACCATCGCGGAGGTGGGTCAAATCTATTTTAAGAAATCTGCATTGAATGCATACCTCGGCTCATCAGTTTCTGAGCAATCATCTCAAGCACTAGGTTCTCAGGCACTTGGCGCTCAGTACTCAGTGAAAGGACCGATATACACAAGAGGGGGGAGATTACTTTTTCAAAAATAATCAAGTAAACGCAGTGGAAATTCAATTTAAAGAGAGTAGATACGAGCAAAAACACAGAAAACAAAGAAAATTTGATGCAACCAACACTTAACAGAAATGCGATGAATATGAACAAGTGTATGAAAAGTAAACATAGCGCAAATCAAAAATAAAAGGCAAGACGAAGACGCAATCGATTTTTACTTGGTTCACAGCTCTCTCCTAGAGCTGCTAGTCCAAGGCCTACTACTATCTTTTCTCCTTTTTGAAGTCAAGCTTCGAGGGTGGAGAAACCTCTTAATGATTTACAGTTCACAGATTCAAAGGATATATAAATTTACGTATAGAAATCTAAATATGAACAATAAAGGAAAACAAGGAACTTTACAGATACACCGAGTCATTGCTGGCTTTTGTCCTTGTTTTGATCAGAACAACTTTATCTCAGGTGAGAGCTTCTAAGAGAAGGAGCAGAAACACCAAGAACAGAGGAAGAAGATGGCGCAGAGTTTCACAGCTTTTGAAATGTACGTTGTCGTCGTTCAGTTTGCGAGCAAGTAATCGGCAAAGCAGAAGCAGTAAGCACGAAGTCGTTTTGTTGCAGCGCAGGAAGAAGCACGAAGAACCAGTAGTCACGGCGGAAGCAGAAAGCACAAAATCGTTCTCTGGAGGAAGAAGACGCATGAGCCAGTACTTCGTTTTTCTCCGTGAGCGAAATAAAAACCTCGATCTTTCCTTCGATCTCCAATCTCGATCGCACACCTATTCCCAAAGCTAGGATCCCATTCAAACCCTCTGCGAAATCCTTTCCCAACCGTAGGATTTGTTAGCCTTTTAAAGAGACGCTGGTAGAAATCGACCACGCGTCGAAACAGAGAAATTTTCTCGCTGGAATCACGATGTCGATTCCTAATAGTCGAGGCGACAGTCGAGCTCGCTTTGCGTCTGTGAGATTTTTTCGAAGGCTAGTCGAGGCTCTGGCTCGACTGCTTATGTTAAATGTCGGGGATTCTTCTGTTGCAGTCGAGGAGCCAGTCGGAGCTCCACTGCCAATGATTAGTTGAGATGTCGCCTCGACTGCACTAACCGAACCTCCGGTCGAGTCCGCCTCGTGTCTGTCGGCTTTTGTCAAAGGCCAGTCGAGCCACTGACTCGACTGCCGCAGTTGAATTATCGGACGAGTCCACCTCTTCTGTCTGCTTCAACTCAGGATCAGTCGAGGCGTTGCCTCGACTACCTCAGTCGAAGAGCTGGTCGAGGTGCTGGCTCGACTGCCACTCATCCTGCAGCAAACCCATTAGCTATTACACGAGTTTAGTGAAGCCGCCTTAATGCTTGCTTGACGGTCGGTCGGCTTTGACCGTTCATGACATTGATGAATGTAGTAAGGGCAATGGTTGAGGTGTCAACTCATTGTTGTCCTTATGACCATTATTTCAGTCAGCTCTAAGACTGAAACACGCCTAGTAAAGACTCTACCCAGAGACCCTTTACCTGCCAAGACTCTGACCTCCAGCCATTCTTGGACTTTTCACCTTGCCACTTCCACAGGGAATTTTTTGCCTGCCAAGGAATTACCTTTCTTGGATTTTTCACCAAGGTCCACCCTTGGATTTCTCATCTGCCAAGGAATTATCCATCTTGGACTTTTCACCAAGGTCCACCCTTGGATTTCTCATCTGCCAAGGAATTACCCATCTTGGACTTCTCACCAAGGTTCTACCCTTGGATTTCTCACTTGCCTAAACATTTGTTTACCTAAACGTTTGTTAAATACCAAAACATAACTTGGAGCATCAGCTCCAACAATCTCCCCCTCTTTGATGTTTGACAATCCATTTAAGTTTAGGTTACTCTTTTTAGGTTTAAGTTACAATTAGAACTTATATGTGAGCTAATGTGATTAACAAAACAAGTAACAGTAACAGTGATATGAAACAGTGATAGTGTCACGCCCCGAGAGTATGCTGAGCCGAAAAATAAACGGACGACATCTCTCCTGTACATGACAACATATCTTATTTATACAAGGCCTTTCGGCCACAATCTCAACAACACCTATAAATGTAAATATCACAATACACAACAGAGAATAACACAAATGACATCACAATCTTCACACAGTACATACCGGTATGACTGACACCACAACATAAAGGAAACATCGGCAAAACCCGAATCCACAAGTGTGTACATCAGATAACAAGTCCATAACACATAACATCATGTAAAACTTCAAGTACATAACAAAATATACGGAAAACCCAAAACTCAGATTCTCGGATGTGAGATGAGACGATGTCAGCCAACGATGCTCCAAGCCCATCACGAAGTCGGCTACTTGTTACCTGGGCGACAAGAAAACTCAGGGTTTGTGGTGGTGAGTATAACTCAGTGATAATAAGAATAAAAGTGCATGCATAATTTATATATCACATACGAATCAACAATATGCTGTCTAAAAGTATAACCGATATACACCAGCATAATATAACAACTGTATAACTAAACAAATCAACAATAACTCAAGTTACTGACATACCTGAGAATCGACAATGATGTAACTCATATGACCTGAGTATAAATATCATATTACATCACCTACAACATGGTAGAGTAAATACTAACTCTATAAACCACAACATCGATATACTACCGATCTATGTCCAATACGTAAAGAACCGGGTTTATCCCGTATCACCTCAAGGTACTGATCAAAGGTATACAATCGTCTGACCAACTCAATACTGGTAATCCATACACGACCATACAGAATATGCAAGTAGAATGCAAGATGATGTACAATCAAATACAGCAAGCATAGTACAAACAAATACAACAATCAACGATCATATATAGATTCTAGCTATATATATATATATATAATGTGGCATAGGTGGCACGACATGACAACTGTCCCAACTCAACACCAACCACTGCTCTCGAGTTGTCGAGTGGGCAGTATAAACAAGTAGCATATAAGCGTAAAGAGCTAGCTACACAACGGGGGTCTCTGTTGTTGGCCACTCCGACTGACACTATCCATGAGTGGTCGAGTGACATGCACCCAGGACAACTGCACACAACTCCAACTACTACCGTCTATAGTGGTAGAGTGTGGCACAACAAATGCTCTACCCTCACACCAGTTACTCCTCCATGAGTAACCTGGGAGGCAGGATGACTGACGACCCTCTCAACCACAAGGGAGATCATGTCGCTAACATGCATGCAAATGACATGAATGCACAGTCACACATACAGACATCCACCATAGACTCTCTATTCTACAGAGAGTCACACCAATCTGATCAATACACTCTCTATCTTGCAGAGAGTTATACTCAACTGATCATAATAAGCTAGGACCACAAGTCCGTAGCAACACACTATCCACAATTCACATGACCATACATATGTCCACAGCACACTCTCTATTCTATAGAGAGGCATACTCAACTAATCAACACACTCTCTACCCTGTAGAGAGTCGTACTCAACTGATCAAAACACTCTCTATCCTGCAGAGAGTCATACTCGACTGATCAACACACTCTCTATTCTATAGAGGCATATACAACTGACAACACCAACTTAGGACCTCTAGTCCATAGCGACGTTGTATCGACAAATCACACGTTCATACATGACTACATGATCCATAATGGATACGTACACAACATCAGGATATAACCTGGAAACTCAACTTTACTTCTAGAATCATCCACCCCCGGATGATTTATCTAAATTGCACAATTTAGTTTTACAATCAAATTTAGCTACGTACACATAGGTAAATTTTTAGGATATTTGACGCCGACTAGAGGGGGGTGAATAGCGTTTGATCGTTCGTAGATGGAATTTGCTCTCGTTTGTTTCTACAATTTCGTTAGCGCAGCGGAAATAGAAAAGTAATAACGATAACGAAATGCACAACACGCTAACACAAGGATATAACGTGGTTCGGAACCGCACGGTTCCTACTCCACGGATCGAGCTCTACGAGCTCTAGTGATGCGCATGCAACCACTGATAAACACTTCTTCTCGGAACAATCCGAAGGCGGAGAAACCTCGTACAATAATGATTACAACAATAATCAAATGAATACAAGCAAATACAATGAAATACAAATGCAAGTAAAGGAAAAACACTTTATAAGAACTTTGGATTGCTTGATCTTTGATTGCCTTGAACTAGCTTTGAAGGACTGGAAAGCACCAACTTCCCCCTTCAATTTCGCTCAAGAAAATCGCTATCTTTTCCTCCATCACGAGCTCCTTTTATAGCTTGACCTATCTTTGGAAAAGGTCGATCGATCATTGATCGGGACCATCGATCGTGATGCCCTTTGTTGTCGTGAGACAACGGCTAGATCCACGCTGGATAAGTCCAACGGATCTACCATCAGTCGACTGATCAAACCCATCAGTCGACTGATGGTGTCCTCACTCATTCTGGTCCCGGTGATCGGTGAGACTACACTGGCCGCGAATTCGAGCACCGGTCGGTGATCATGCAATCGATCGATGCCATCTCCCAGCGGTCGGCAGCTAGACCACTTCCCGCAGTCAAACCCTAGTTGACTTGGTCGGTCATTGCCACATGACACCCGATCGTGACACCTCAAACATGAGGTTTTAGCCCAAGTATGGTGCCCCCATACTTGCTAGACCACCCTTAGCCTAGACCTAAGCCTTCTAGCCACCTCCATCAGCCTCACGCCTCTCGGATCCCTCCAAGTCATCCATGACTTGTTCATCCTTCGCGCTAGCCTTCAGGTGCTTCCATCGGCTATGTCATGCTAACAGTGTCTACACCGCCAAGGCACATTGGACTTACACCGCCAAGACTCCGCTTGGACTTTACACCGCCAACCATTGGATTTATGCTGCCAAGACTCCCGCTTGGACTTTACGCAGCCAATATCAAACCCCTTGGACTTCTCATGACAAGACTCAAGCTTGGACTTTCCCTTGCCAACCCATGTTGGACTTTCCATGCCAAATACTCAAGACTTGGACTTTACCTTGCCAAGACCCATGCTTGGACTTTCCATGTCAACTCATGTTGGACTTTCCATTGCCAAGAACCATGCTTGGACTTTACCATTGCCAAGACCCATGCTTGGACTTTGCCAAATGCCAAGTGTCCCACTTGGACTTCCCATGCCAAGTACTCAAGACTTGGATTTCCCTATGACAATTACATTGTCATATATTTTTGTCGAACATAAAAACATCACTCGAGTCAAACTCGAGTCCTGGTCAATCGTGACCTGGGCCGATTGCACCAACAATCTCCCCCTTTTTGATGTTTGACAAAAACCAAACAAATCATTGAGTTAGAATACTAACTCAAATCCCTTACCAATTATCCCAAATTGGTAAACACTCTCCAAATGTTCTCCCCCAAACATTCTCCCCCTTTTTGACTAACATCAAAAAGGTTTTCTCTCCAAGGAGGTCAATGTCTCATGTCCCAATGAGATCTTACAATCTCCCCCTTGGTCCAAAAACACCTAGGATGCCTACCATCTTCTTAGTGATAAGTCTCATATCACTCAAGAGAGGCAATCCTATACACTCTCCCAATTTCCAAATTGGGTTTCTAAAAATCCATCAATTTTCCCAATTGATAACATTCTCCCCTTCAAGAAGAAAGAAAAACACATCCATCACTCCAAGATGGATACCTCCCCCTAAAGGCTTGCTCCCCCTTGACCATTGCACCAACAATGTCCTTGGGAAGTCCCTAAGCCAATAGGAACTCTAAACCATCAAAATTAAGGTTAGAAATTCAACATTAAACTTTCCAACACCTTAAAATTGATACAAACCCTAAACACCTCTCCTAATCCATATCCAATGGATTTTCACCCTTCATCATGCTTCCCAAAGCATATCCTAGGGTTAAGAGTGGTTAGGGACCTTAACCGTAGCTGAAATCGGGTTAAGCAACCTTGGTTACCCCGAAATCAGGCTACCAGTCGAGTGATTCAGACATCGATCATTGGCACCTCTATCGATCGCGCCACCAATGGCGATCGGTGATATCAAATTTCGAATTTGATTATCGATCGAATTCCAGAAAATCATAAATAATTATACGTATATCAAAAAATCACGAGATTTGATACGTATAATACCTATGACCAATACAATGGGTGAAAAATGTTTGAAAAATATTTTACCCATAAAATAGCGAGTTTGATACAAAATCCAAAAGTGACTAAAAACTTCAAAGTTTAAGCTCACTTTGTATCAATCTCATCAATGGTGATTGCTATCAAAAGATAGGTTTCACCAAGGTTTTCTAAAATGATTTTAAAAAGTTTTCAAAACCTTATTTTGGATCATATTCTTTGGGCTCTATGCACATGACTTGTACACAAGTTTTCCCAATGATCCATCATTGAAACAAGATGAGTTTTAGTTCATCTAGATGCAAAAACTATGCACCTTTAACTCAACTCATATTCTAGCATCTCACATGTATCTAGGGTGTATAAATATACATACATGTCAATTGAATGTGAGATGTGGGTTTTGGTTCATTTAATCTAGGGTTTCATGCATTTTTCTAAGGCAACCCTACTTGATTCCCTTATAAATGGGACTCCAAGTCATGCCATTGTCCTTAAATCAATTTCAATCAAATTATCTTAAATGCATGAGTGATTATGACATTTGAGATGATATAGATAAACACATGCTCATAATCATGATGTCATGGCATAATATGAAATCTAAAACACATGACACTTAATCCTTAATCCTAAATATGTACATGACATATAGAATGATTAAAAATAAACATGATGTCATGATATGTTATATGGCAAACAAAGCATGACATATAAAATATATAGGTATAGTAATACCTAAATTTTAATATTAATTGTCATTTCATATAATTAATTATATTTTGCCATATTTCTATTTTTCTCCCAAGTGTGCCAAAAATCCAAAATGGCACACTAACCTCTAAACCTAAATTGTGCCAATTTTGATCATTTTATCAAACTTCTCAAGTAATATTGGCACATCCTAAAACTTTTAGGATTAAGACTCAAATGTATTTCCAAGGTAACCATAACCTTGAAAATATCCTAAAGTACCACCTTTATCATGGTTGAGTTAACTACCCATCCAATCAAGGTTGGCACACCCTAACCCCATCTAGCGTGAATCAATCACGCTCTTAGGAACCCAAAATCTATTTGAGATCCTAGGGTTAATTAGGTATTCCTTAGGGATAACTTCCCTAGATACCTTCCTAATGACCCTCCTAGGCTTATTAGCCTTGGTCATTTTGGTCTTACCTAGGTTGACTCTAGGGGTAACTCCCCTTGCAACCTTCTTAGTAGCCACCCTAGGTTTCCTAGAAACCTTAGCCACTAGGCAGAAACTATGGTTACTCTTAGGGATAGCTTCCCTAGTAACTTTGGTCTTCTTAGACTTAGTTTGTGTTCCATAATTAAATGAAACACTATGGTAAGCCACCTTAGGCTTAGGTTTGTGACCCAAACCTTGCTTGCCCTTGGTTGACTTTTGACTTTGAGGTCCTAGATGTTGACTTTGAGATCTAGACTTAGACTTTTGATCATTAGACCCTTTAAATTGAGTTTGTATATTCCTAAGGATCTTTTCTAGTTTCTCAAGCCTTGACCTCAAGGCTTGGTTCTCCAATTCTAATTGCCCAATTTTTGAGTTTTGATTTAAACCATGAGCATTGTCCTTTCTAGGCATATGCCTAGTCCATTTAGGGTTAAAACCTAAGTGTTATTGTATTTTCCTAATAGATTCCTTAGGTAAGGTTTTTCTAGGGACATTAGTCCCAAATTTCTCCTTATTTCCTAAGTGGACCTTTTTAGCACCTAAACAAATATGTCTATTACTTCTAGCATGCTTTTCATGTACAATAGCAAGAGAATTAAATCTTCTAGCATGCTTTTGCCTATTAACTAAGGAAGGTGCATTATTGAAATATACCTTAGGGTTTGCCTTGGATGCTCCCCCTACATGTGTAGCTCCTTCTTTGGTCTTTTTGCTCCCCCTAGGACATTGATTCCTATAATGTCCTTTTGAATTGCACTTGAAGCATATGATGTGCTCCTTGCCTTTAGATGTTGGGGAACCGACATCCTTGACTTTTGGTGCTGGTGGAGCTTTTCTAACCTTCTTTGGGCACTTGCTCTTGTAGTGCCCGGTTTCCCTACACTCAAAGCATATTATATGTATTTTATTATTAACACATATGCTTGAGTTACCTAGGGTGATGGTAGGTGCCGGAGTTGAATTTTGAGCTTCCTCATCTTGACCGGATGTTGAAGGCTCCTCTTAAGGTTGCTCCGGTGTAGATGGTCTCTCCTCCTCAATCCTAGAAGTGGATACTTCTTCCACCTCTTCTTCCGTAAACCACTACAGGTCCACTTACCATAATACCTATAATTCATAACAAAGATGAATGAATAGATAACAACAATAATAAAGTATTTAAGTGCAAAGGCAAGTATCAAGCATCAGAAAAAAAAATAAGAGTGGATTTAAGGTCAACTTGATAATAATATGAAGTTATATACTTCAGGGTTTAGCTACTACCTGACCAGGGTAGGAATATTACCCACCTGATATATAGTTCGTGCTGATTATATTCACGTCCGTAAATCTGCCTCGTATCAAGTCCTGAAATCGTAGAATACCAATATAATCAAAATAACCCTAGTCTCCACTAACCACCAATATAATCCAACAATAACACACCCAGATCAGTTTACTAAATTAAACTGATACACAACTATGAACAACCAAATCTCACTTACCAAGCCTAGCTTCCATTTGATCAACTTCTTGACCTCAAATTCAAACATCCCATCCAGATCTCACAACTGTAAATAAATCCAATATCACAGCCATAATATATAAATTGGCAGTAGAAAACATATATATCGATACCAATTTCATATCAGGGCTTACCAATTTCTAGTTCTTGATCCACCGTAGATAATCCACTCTGTACAATCTGGACATACGAAGCTTAGTTTTACTCATCTTGCATCATTTCAATTCCTCCCAGCATAACAAATTAACTAGCACTACTTCACTCACTTACAACATATCTAGAACCAAACCTCTTATCACATAGAAACAACCCCTACTCATCTCAGCTTCATCGCCTCCAATCAACAATCCAACGTGTTGGCAATTTACAGACCTTAGCCCTCAAACCACCAATCTGTGTGTCAAGCCCGTTCTTCCCAACTGCAATGACAGCACCGTCACGTGATGATGGCTCCACGCTCCTAGAACCCTTGAATCAATGAGGATTCATAGCACTGTGTTGAGTTGAATGTTATCTCTGAAACAACAACAACCTTGATCAGAATCGTCGAAGTGGAGAAAATAAAGGAGAAGTGAAATCGAGGTTGGGTCGAGACAGCGTCACTTCGGATTGGGGTCATCACCGAGAGTGCTAAGTCGTCGGCTTCTCCTCTTGAAATCGCGAGCTCGTGATGGAGATCGGCAACCGCAAGCTTGGCGAAAGATTGATCGGCGCGGCGATTGATCATGGAACGGAAAGACGGCGACAGGGTGGCAGCGGATCCACTTGCGGCGGTGGCAATGAAATGGCACGACGAACTGTAGAAACCGCGAAAAGATGGAATCGAGGTGGGAATGGGGCGGCGACATCGATCGGTCACAGCCACCGCATCAACTTCTTCGCTCGAGCAACGACGGTGAAGAGGAGGAGTTGCGCGTGAGAAATCGGGATGAACAGGGAGAGAGAGGCGACGGTGAGAATTGGAGATTGGGGAAGAAGGATCGGTGGAGAAGAGGAGTCGGCGATGGGTGAAGAAAGGGCGGCTGGCCATTAAGGAGTAGCGGCTGAGAAATGCATGGTAGAAGCCAGTATGCGGTGAGGAAGAGAAAAGGCTATCGCGAGTGAGAAACTCACGATCGGGGCTGTTCTAGGTGGTTGAGCTAGACTAGCTCAAATCCGAGCTAATCGAACTTGACCCCACACCCATTTAGGCTTTAATCTTCCTCCTAAACGGTCATACAAATCCCTTTTAATTTCAGAAAAATTTCTGAAAATTTCCACAAGATAATTCCCAATTAGCAAGGGATTTTTTTTTCTGGTATCTTACATATAGTGATATGAATAACGATAATAGTGATAGTGATATGAATAACAATAACAGTGAAAGTGATATGAATAATGAGGAGATGAATGATAACCTAAACTATAGACATATTCTCCTCCCCTTTGGAAAACACTTAAAAGGGATCATAGGGATATTGAGAGTATGAGGAATACAATAACCCAAAAAGGATTAAAGAATCATAGCATCCTCCCTCTGAATCCTTACTCTTAGTTATCCAATGTACCAACAATGAATTTCAGCAAAATGTAATGAAAGCATCATGAGAAAAAAATTGACAGAGTTTCCCCTTAAAATAGTTGTGATAAAACCTGCTAACAACGTTTTAATACTTACTAACAACAAGAAAAATCATATAAAATTCACATTAATCAATGAGAATCACATTTTAACACATATAATCAGTAAAAAAAATCACATTCATATGCATTTTTTTTTAAAAAAACTACCCACAAAAATACCATCTAAAATACCCATTCAGTCAACACACAAAAAGCCATTTTTACATTGTGATTACTTCATTCATTAATAGTGTTCATTTCGCAAAGTCTCTAAGTCTTCGATACCATCTAAAATTCTAAAATTCAGATACACTACAATTCATTAATGGAAGAACTATCAACACTACATGGTCGGTGACGAGGGTCCCGACGAATCAATCGTCAGAGAGCATAGGAGTCTGAGCATCTCTGTCTGCTAATCCAGAAGTTGCGTTTGTCGGGTTGAGACTTCCGAGAAACGTGTATCAATCATCATCTTGAGATCCACGAGTCATGTGTCCACCGTCTCAGTGAACTCAACATAATCACGACACAAACTATCTAGTTGCTCAGATACGGACGCATAGGGTTCGTCAGCTAGAGCCAGATGTTCTTCTTCTTCTTCTTCTTCTTCTTCTTCTTCTTGTGCGCCCATATCCCATCTCTCTCTTGCCTGATGCCCATCAGCCCACACAACAGTCTCTTTGCCTTGGGCTATGTCGGCCAAGGCAAAATTTCTCCATTTGATGAAATCAAATTCTGTCATCTGCGTCACCTTGCCCTTGCTAGTGTTCATGCCTATGACCTCTAACCAAGATGTAATGATATGTCCAAAAGGCATGTAAATTTTCTTTCGGACAGGGACTGTGAAGTGGACGATGCAGAGAAACATATTTAATGCAATATTGAAATCTAGATGATTTTTGAGGAAATGGAGGGCGAGTAGATGATGTGGTCTTACCTTAGCTTGCCCCCTCGTGACTATCGGAAGGATGCAACCTACAATGACCTTATATAGGACATTGCCAGGGGCATCTAAAGTCATGGCTGGAGCCAAGTTGACACCAGGTTGTCATGGTCTCCTAAAGAAATGTTCATGAATGTCATTGAGAGAGTAACCTTCAATAGGTTCTTGAATGCTTAGATAGAATTCAAGAGCTGACGTTGACTCTCTACACCCTAAAAATGCCTAAGGATATCAGGAGTGAAGGAGATATCTGTCTTGGCTACCCTACTCCTGTAAATGAGTCGATCCCCCATAGGTTGTAGATTATTGTAAAACTCAGAAACTAAGTCTACATTAATATCGTGATCGCAGTAGACCAGTTTACTAAGTTGATAATAATCAATGACACCTATTACTTCTGGAGCAAACTCCTTGAAAAACTCTTTCTCTAAAGAGCGAGTAGCCATCATTTTGAATTTGTAGTTCATGAATGTATGCTGATGTAATTCGGAAGGAAATCGGGGATCCGTAGAGGGGTTCTCCCTAGATGTTTCCTTCCTCCTAACATGGGATTGTTTTCATTTTTGCCTAGAGATGCAAAAATTATGCCAAAAGTGTAGGATGAATGCGATATGATATGGTATGATGAATGACAAGGATAAACACTGATCAGTGATCAATTATGGACTATTAATCGCGAAAGCAACGAGAAGGAAGAGAGAAAGTTTATACTTGGGTTCCATTGACTCTCGTACAAGTGATTTAGAGTTGGTGATGTTGGACTATCCGGGCCGCAAAAACCGCTTTTTGTGTTGCGAAGATTAACAAAAATAATACATGTACGTGTTAAGAAAAACCTTAGATCTACTTGTGAAGAGCATTACCCTTGTAGCGACGCCCTTCGCTTATCCCACTCGTCCAAATGGCTTGTCGGAACTCGAAAGTGTCAAGCGTACACTCTTCTACAAGTATCCACACGAACAATAGGTGGAGAAGGCAACTTAGAGTGTGCTAGCACTCCATGAAACCCATGACAAGAAGGATGAGGGAGATCACAAGAGAGGAGGAAGGAAGAAGATGAAGTTCATTCCCACTAACTTCACACTAATGCTCATCTAAAGTGGTAGGCCACTTCATGGAGGGTTAAATACCTCCATGTAATACTAAGAGCCATGGATCTTGGTCTCCCTCATGAGGTGGCACACCATGATGTGTCCATGATGATGTAGAGCATCATCATTGGCCGGCCCCTTTGCCAAGTCATCATAACGTGGCATTTGGTCAAGTCAAACTTGACCTTTCATCTTCCCTCTCAAGTCAAGTCAAACTTGACCTCTTATCTCCTATGGTTGATCAAATCCAACCATTTGATTCAAGTCACTTTAATTTAATAAATCTCTATTCATTAGTTTAAATTGACTCAATGAATCAAATCTAAATTAGACTCATTCAACACTTGAATCAAATTGAGTCCAACTTAATTAGTCTAATTTGGATTACTCTTAATTCAATTAGTTCATCACATGAACCTAATCCTCATGGTTCATCATATGAACCTAATCTTCATCTAATTGCCCTTTGTGTGTGACCCTATAGGTTCTTGTAATGTTGGCAATGCTCCTAAATCGATTTAGAAATATAAGCAATGAGCGGTATCTAGCAACACATCATTGCTACCCAAGTTACAAGAATATTGAGATCCAACATCACCTTTGTGACTACTAATTGTGACCCTCACAATATGTGACAATGTCCCTCTATCCTTGACATATAGATTAACCAATTGAGGCATAGACCATGTCATCCTCTATACAATCTATATCTTAAACTCCAAGTAGACTCACTCTAATCAAATGAGCTCAATATCTCATATTGACTCATTTGGGCATGGCCATGCACTTAGTGGTCTCACTCTATAGAGAATCATGATGTCACTCCTGTCATATATGAGGGATAGATCTCATCTACATCACTCACATCCCTCCGCATAATTTGTTACATACCCAGTAATCGCCTTTATAGTCCACCCATTTACGGGTGACGTTTGATGAAGCCAAAATATGCAACTCCTTATGTAGGGAACCACGGTGACTTCAGGTCCAAGGACTAATAGTCATACTAATAGTCACATGAGAAAGTATATGACACTTATATAACGATCCATGATACTTTCTTATGGCGGGTCATTCAGTATACATTCTCCAATGTCTACCCATGTGTCAACTTGATATCTCATATCCATGACTTGTGAGATCAAGTCATCGAGTTGACCTACATGCTAGTCTCTTCGCATTAACATTGTCCCTGAATATTAATACTTGACTAGGAATGATTAAGAGTAGTGTTCTCTATATCATCTCATTATTGATTCAACCAATCGATTGCTATAGATAAGAACCTTCTACTCAAGGATGTTATTATACTTATTTATTTGGCACCAATACAAGTAAGTATAATAACTATAAAGAAATACCTTTATAAATAGGAATATGATACAATAATTATCACATGATTGGCTCTAGGGCTTTCACTAACAATCTCCCACTAGCACTAGTGTCATTCACTGTAGTATCTAATACCCAATGACCTAGTGTGACCATCATACTTTTTCTGTGCCAAAGCCTTGGTCAAGGGATCTATGACGTTAGCCTCTGTGGGTACTCTGCAAATCTTCACATCTCCTCTATCGATAATCTCTCGAATGAGATGGAAGGTCGTAGTATGTGTTTGGTCCGCTGGTGTGAACGAAGTTCCTTAGCTTGCGCAATCGCTCCATTGTTGTCACAATAGAGCTCTATAGGATCTACTATGCTAGGAACCACCCCAAGCTCAGTAATGAACTTGCAGATCCAAACTGCCTCCTTTGCTGCCTCTGATGTAGTAATATACTCGGCCTTTATTGTAGAATCAGCAACTATGTCCTGCTTCGAAATCTTCCAGCTCACAGTGCCACCATTCAAGCAAAACACGAACCCTGACTGCGATCTATAATCATCCTGGTCAGTTTGGAAGCTAGCATCGCTGTAACCCTTTACAGCTAGCTCCTCATCAACTCTAAATATCAAGAAATATTCTTTAGTCCTTCTCAAGTACTTAAGAATATTCTTGACTGCTATCCAATGACGCTCACCTGGATCTAACTGGTATCTACTCGTCATGCTCAAAGCATACGAGACATCAGGACAAGTACATAGCATGACGTACATGATAGATCCTATGGCAGATACATAAGGGATCTTATCCATGTGGTCTCTCTCCTCTCTAGAAGAGGGACTTTGAGTCTTCAAAAGACTCACACCATGTGACATCGACAGAAGTCCCTTCTTGGAATTCTGCATGGCAAACCGTAGTAATACCGTGTCAATATATGTACTCTGACTTAGGCCAAGCAATCTCTTAGATCTATCTCTATAGATCTTAATGTCTAGAATACAAACTGCTTCACCTAAGTCCTTCATTAAGAAACACTTCCCCAGCCAAGTCTTCACAGACTGTAGCGAAGGGATGTCATTTCCAATGAGTAGTATGTCATTCATATACAATACAAGGAAGACAACTATATTCCCATTAACCCTCTTGTAAATATAGGGTTCATCTTCATTCTTGATGAAACCAAACTGTTTGATCGCATCATCGAATCGAAGATTCCAACTCCGAGAAGCTTGCTTTAGCCCATAAATGGACCTTTGTAGCTTGTATACTTTGCCAGTATGTTGTGGATCTACAAAACCCTCAGGTTGTGTCATGTACACATCCTCGAGCAAGTTTCCATTCATAAATGCGGTTTTGACATCCATCTGCCAGATCTCATAATCGTGGTATGCTGCAATAGCAAGCATGATTCGAATGGACTTAAACATCGCAACTGGAGAAAAGGTTTCATCATAATCAATACCATGAATTTGCTTGAAACCTTTAGCCACAAATCGACCCTTATAGGTATGCATAAGTCCATCCATGTCAGTCTTTCTCTTAAAGACCCACTTACACCCAATGGGTTTGACACCTTCAGGTGGATCAAGCAAAGTCCATACTTAGTTGGTGTACATAGATTCCATCTCGGATCTCATGACCTTTAGCCATTTATCAGAATCTGGGCTCATCACAACTTCCTGATAGGAGGTAGGCTCATTCTCAATGAAAATAACGTCATCATGGTCAGACAAGAGAAATGAGTATCTCTCAGGCTGACAATGTACCCTATCAAACCTGCGAAGAGGTAGGTCTACCTGAATAGGTTATTGTTCCACAACTCTTTGTGCAACAATCTCATCACCCACAACACTTTGTGGTTCCTGTTCAACCTCCATCAAGGCCTCAGTGCTATGATCCTTATCTTGAATTTCTTCAAGATCGAATGTACTCCCACTAGTTTTTCTAGAAACAAAATTCCTTTCTAGAAATACCCCAGTCTTTGCCACAAACACTTTGTGCTGACTAGGAATGTAGAAGTAATATCTCTTCGTTTCCTTGGGATATCCAACAAAATAGCACTTATCAGATTTGAGTCCTAGTTTGTCTAAGACTTGACGTCGAACATAAGCCTCACAACCCTAAATCCTCATGAAAGACATCTTGGGATTTTTCCCTGTCCATATCATATATGATATCTTTATCACAGTCTTGGATGGTACACGGTTAAGTGTGAAGGCTGTTGTGTCTAGAACATATCCCCAAAAGGATATAGGAAGATTTGTGTGACTCATCATAGATCGTACCATATCTAATAGGGTACGATTCCTCCTTTCGAATACACCATTCCACTGTGGTATTCCAGGAGGAATGAGTTGGGATAGAATCTCACACTCAGCTAGATAGTCACGAAACTCATGGCTAAGGTATTCACCACCTTGATCTGATCGAAGTATCTTAATACTCTTGCCAAGCTGGTTTTGTACTTCATTCTTGAATTCTTTGAACTTTTCAAAGGATTCTGACTTATGTGTCATCAGATACACATAACCATATCTACTGAAATCATCAGTAAATGTAATGAAGTACCTATAACCACCTCTAACAGCAACATTGAAAGGGCCACATACATCACTATGTATAAGTCATAACAAGTCTGTTGCTCTTTCGCTGTGTCCACTAAAGGGAGTCTTGGTCATCTTGCCTAGAAGGAAAGACTCACATGTCTCATATGATTCAAAATCAAATGAGTCCAGCAACCCATCCTTATGAAGCTGGGATAAGCGACTTTCATTTATGTGACCTAAGCGACAATGCCAGAGATAGGTTTGGTTCAACTCATTTAACTTGAATCTTTTGGTACTTATGTTATAGATGGGGCTCTCTAAGTCTAGAATGTAGAGTACGTTCATCAGAGGTGCACTACAATAGAACATATCATTTAAATAAACTGAACAGCATTTGTTCTTTATTATAAATGAAAAGTTTTTCTTGTCTAAACAAGAAACTGAAATTATGTTATTAGTCAGAGAAGGCACATAACAACATTCATCTAGTTTTAGTACAAGCCCAAAGGGTAGAGATAGAAAATAAGTTTCTACAACAACAGCAGCAACCTTTGCCCCATTGCCTACTCGTAGGTCCACCTCGCCCTTCGTCAATGCCCTGCTATTTCTCAGCGTCTGCACATTAGTACAAATGTGAGATACACATCCGGTATCTAATACCATGATGAAGAAATAGATAGATTGACTTCTATGACATATATATATGAAGTAGAAGTCTCACTTCTCTTCTTCTTAAGATCTTCTAGGTATGCTTTGCAGTTACGCTTCCAGTGTCCATCTTCCTTACAGTGGAAGCAAGTCCCTTCCTTGGCTACCCCTCCTTTCGGTTTCAGTGCCTTGCCTTTTCCCTTGGCTTGGGACTTTCCCTTATCTTTAGGCTTGCTCTTGCCTTTCTTCTTTTGCACAATCAAAATGGAGTCGGGTTTTCCCTTCTTAAGGTTGAGCTCAGCAGTTCTCAACATGCTAAGCATCTCAGACAGTGACTTATCAATTTCATTCATGTTGTAATTCATGACAAATTGATTGTAGCTTTCTGGCAAAGATTGCAAGATCAAGTCAGTGGTCAGTTCTTTGCCAAGTGGGAATCCCAACCTCTGTAGGTTCTCTATGTACCCAATCATCTTGAGTACATATGGACCTACGGGAGTCCCATCTTACATCTTGCACTGAAACAGTGCCTTAGAGATCTCGTATCTCTCATGCCTTGCTTGTCCTTGATACAGTTGACGAAGATATTCAACCATATCAAAAGCATTCATGAACTCGTGTTGCTTCTGAAGCTCAGAGTTCATGGTCACGAGCATGAGGCATGACACATCTAATGCATCATCTTGATGCTTCTTGTAAGCATCTCGGTCAGCTCGCGAGGTAGTGGCAGGAGATGCTTCCGGAATGGGCTGCTCTAGGACGTACAATTTTCTTTCTTGAGTGAGAACAATATTCTCAGATTTCTGTACCAGTCCAGGAAATTAGCTCCATTGAGCTTCTTCTTCTCAAGGACAGAACGCAGGGAGAGAGTGTTCGTGTTTGATGACATGATAATCTATAACATAAATAATGCATAAAGTAAATATCATATTCCATTTATCATTTAATTAGGCTTTTAATCAAATGATGCTCCCACTGAATTACAGGACTTTTGTAGAATCGAGTCATAGATGTGGTTAAACCACACTACTAGATTCATAAAAAACTAGCTATAATTCTAGCGGGACAAGATCCACACCATACTACACCTTGAGTTAGCTTTAGCTAAATCGCCCAAGACTTAGTATGATCGGTAGGTAACAAATTACCGATTACATCTCTATGCAACTCTGGTTTATAGAATCAAGATCCACATTTACAAAAGAACTTGAGTTATCTTTGGCTAAATCGCCCAAGATTTAGTGTAAATGTAATCTTATCCTATCTTTCCAACGGTTGGAATATGCCTATAGTTTTACTCGATCCAATTGAGTTAACTAGTTTTACTCAATCTAATTGAGCTTATTCTCACCCAAGCTGTGATAGGCGGGACCAAGATTGTCCCTCCGCACCCTACCAAGATAATATGCATTGCTCTGCTTTGGCAGATTCAACAACAATAAATGATCGAGGTAGTGATGGGTATCAAAACTTGGTAGGCATTTCGAGTTGATTCGATTAAGATCTAATCTAATCGTGAATGTGTATCATATACACATTAAGGCCTTAATTACCCTACACTAGCATACATCACATACATACAAGCAAAATATACTAGCATGCATCATATACATACAAGTAAAATATCCTAGCATCCATCATATACATACATGCAAAATTTACTAGCATGCATCACATACATACAAGCTATATATATATATATATATATATATATATATATATATATATAATAATTAAATTGTGATGAGGTCATAGCCCTACTATGATCTTCTCAATCCAATGAGAAGATCGGACGGTCAACCTAGGGTTAGCGACTTCTCCAAGCACCTCCTTTCACCGCCATGTGTCGTCGGCTCCCTCCTCGTAACTCCGTCTACTAGTGGACCTTCCACTGCCTCATTTTGTACATTACAAACATGAAACTCGAGTTACATTTGAGTCTAAAACTATTTACAATAAAAATATTAAAAAGAGAGGCACGAAGTGCAGGGCGCATACCATATACAACATGCATAACACAAAAACGGTGCGCAAGCCGTATTATGAATTACAACAAATTTTATCCAATCACATTGGGGTTCTTGGGACATGATCATCACAGTATAATACATCATTCTAAATTATGTATTTTACATAAATTTCTATAATTTTCCTATCCTTTTGTTTCATTTTATGAGTCACATCTCCGTAACGGTCCTGCTAAGCGATTTTCGGGCGCGATCACGGGACAAGGCCCCTTGCGGGGTTAGGGGCAGCACCCCTTCTCTTAAAATAAATTTTGCGAGTGTTCCATCTTGATCTTACAGTGTCTTAAGTCGCTGTCCCAAAATACTAAAGCAAGATTTCGCCGTTTCGGAGAGTTTTTCTCGGTAGTTGAAGCCTATAAGTGTCTCAACACTTGTTGCTTCAACTCTAGGAGAAAATACTCACAAAAATCTATAAAATTAGGAAAATTACAGAAACTTACATATCTGTAATTTTTCATATCTAATACAAAAATTACAAAACTAAACACGTACATGATTCGCTCATGGCTCTGATACCACTATTGGACTATCCGAGCTGCAAAAACCGTTTTTTGTGTTGCGGAAACCTCGGAAGTTAGCCACGGATCCGTGCGAAGATTAAAAAAAATAATACATGTATATGTTAAGAAAAACCTTAGATATACCTTAGATCTACTTGTTAAGAGCATTACCCTTGTAGCGACGCCCTTCGCTTATCCCGCTCGTCCAAACGGCTTGCCGGAACTCGAGAGTGTCAAGCGTACACTCCTCTACAAGTATCCACACGAACAATAGGTGGAGAAGGAAACTTAGAGTGTGCTAGCACTCCATGAAACCCACGGCAAGAAGGATGAGGGAGATCACAAGAGAGGAGGAAGGAAGAAGATGAAGTTCATTCCCACTAACTTCACACTAATGCTCATCTAAAGTGGTCGGCCACTTCATGGAGGGTTAAATACCTCCATGTAATACTAAGAGTCATGGCTCTTGGTCTCCCTCATGAGGTGGCACACCATGATGTGTCCATGATGATGTGGAGCATCATCATTGGTCGGCCCCTTTGCCAAGTCATCATGACGTGACATTTGGTCAAGTCAAACTTGACCTTTCATCTTCCCTCTCAAGTCAAGTCAAACTTGACCTCTTATCTCCCATGGTTGATCAAATCCAACCATTTGATTCAAGTCACTTTAATTTAATAAATCTCTATTCATTAGTTTAAATTGACTCAATGAATCAAATCTAAATTAGACTCATTCAACACTTGAATCAAATTGAGTCCAACTTAATTAGTCTAATTTGGATTACTCTTAATTCAATTAGTTCATCACATGAACCTAATCCTCATGGTCCATCATATGAACCTAATCCCTATCTAATTGCCCTTTGTGTGTGACCCTATAGGTTCTTGTAACGTTGGCAATGCTCCTAAAATGATTTAGAAACATAAGCAATGAGCGGTATCTAGCAACACATCATTGCTACCCAAGTTACAAGAATGTTGAGATCCAACATCACCTTTGTGACTACTAATTGTGACTCTCATAATATGTGATAATGTCCCTCTATCCTTGACATCTAGATTGACCAATTGAGGTATATACTGTGTCATCTTCTGTACAATCTATATCTTGAACTCCAAGTAGACTCACTCTAATCAAATGAGCTCAATATCTCATATTGACTCATTTGGGCATGACCATGCACTTAGTGGTCTCACTCTATCAAGAATCATGATGTCACTCCTATCATATAAGAGGGATAAATCCCATCTACATCACTCACATCCCTCTGCATAATTTGTTACATACCCAGTAATCGCCTTTATAGTCCACCCATTTACGGGTGACGTTTGACGAAGCCAAAGTATGCAACTCCTTATGTAGGGAACCATGGTGACTTCAGGTCCAAGGACTAATAGTCACATGAGAAAGTATATGACACTCATATAACGATCCATGATACTTTCTCATGGCGGATCATTCAGTATACATTCTCCAATGTCTACCCATGTGTCAACTTGATATCTCATATCCATGACTTGTGAGATCAAGTCATCGAGTTGACCTACATGCTAGTCTCTTCGTATTAATATTGTCCCTGAATATTAATACTTGACTAGGAATGATTAAGAGTATTGTTCTCTATATCATCTCATTATCGATTCAACCAATCGATTGATATAGATAAGAACCTTCTACTCAAGGACGTTATTATACTTAATTATTTGGCACCAATACAAGTAAGTATAATAACTATAAAGAAATGCCTTTATAAATAGGAATATGATACAACAAAGTCCATACAACAATCATCACATGATTGACTCTAGGGTTTTCACTAACAGGTGCGACCTTAAGGATGACACCCCTTCTTTCAAAAGTGGACTTTTCTAGCGAGGAGGAAAGGCCGGCGAACCCTAGCTGTAGAAACTGTCAGATTAGGGCTAGGATTTTAACCTAGACATGGAAGGAGATGTAAGAGGACTTACCCTAGGTTAGCTTGGGTCCGAGAGAGGTAGTGTAGGTTTAGTAGGTGCTGAAAGATGGCTGGAGTTCGAGTGGCGACGGCGAAAGCAACGGAAGAAGGAGGAAAAAAAATCGCGAGTGGGTCGAACGGGAGAAAAGGCTTCCTTATATAATGTCGCATCCAACAGTCGAGGCGATAAGTTAAATGCCTCGACTAATAAAGCAGTCGAGGCATGGGTCGAGTTCGCCTTGATTTTGTGCCTTCGATAAGTCATCCAGTCGAGGCGTTGGTCGAGCACGCCTTGATTCTATTCACCTGCAGTGGATAGCAGTCGAGTGGCTAGTCGAGGTTCACTCGACTCTGTGTAGTTGCAAATTGTGCAATCGAGCTGCTGGTTGAGTGCTACTCGATTGTTTTTGAAATTTCAGTGTATCAGTCTAGGTAGTGCCTCAACTGGAGGTGCGATTGAGCTCCTAGTCTAGAGCAATTTCATTGTTAACCCATGAGCAATCGAGGCGCTGCCTCGACTGGTTACTGATAGCTGGTTTTTGTAATTTTTTAGGCGAATTTCAGAAATTCATATTTAATTCTAGAGACTTCTAAAAATCTTGAAATTTTTCATAAAGAATTCGAAAGTCATGCTCTTACACAAAAAAATATGAGAAAAATGAAAGACCTGATATTTCTACGGATTGATACAGTTTTCAAATTTTTGAAAATTTAGCCTTTTTGAGCTTCATTCCATTTGTATGACTAACTCCAAATGTGATCCTTCCACCAAGATGTTATTGACCACAGTGAAGATAACATTCTTTTAAACATTCTTAGGTATTTATCTTAGGTTTGCAATTTTCTCAAGGGACCCAACCAATTTTACTTTGTTGGAATGTCCAATTATGATCTTCGAACCAAGTGCACATGAATTATGCAATGGTCTTCCCCATAATTGGTCAAGTTAATGATCACTGTCTTGATAACCTCCTTGCCCAAGGGATGCAATGAACATTTTGGGTAAGTTGGTTATACCTAAACATCTCACCCCCACCAACTAGAAATACAAAAACAGTTTTGTTAACCTTATAGTTTGTGTGAGATGCTTCCTAAGGTATCCCTGATTTCCATACTTCCTTCTTGTTATGGTGAGTTCGTCCTTATGATCATGAAGAGATTTTAATTCCTCACTCAGTGACACACATACCTAGTTCCCTTCTCAAGTGACTAAATTCCTTCTTAGGGAGAGGTTTAGTGAAGATGTCTGCTAGGTTAGATTTTGACTCAATATAATTGAGTACAACATCTCCCCTAGCTACATAATCTCTAATAAAGTGATGTCTTACTTCAATGTGCTTTGTCCTAGAGTGGTGGACAGAATTCTTTGTCAAATTAATAGTACTCATGTTGTCACAGAGCACTTGTACATTTTTGTATCACAACCCATAGTCCTCCAATGTATGAGTCATCCACAACAACTATGACACACTCTCCTCCATGGCTATATACTCAGCCTTAGTGGTGGAGAGAGCAACACAATGTTGCTTTCGACTCGACCAACTCACTAGTGAAGAACCTAGGAACTGACATCCTCCACTCGTACTCTTTCTGTCTAACTTGCACCTAGTATAGTCAGAGTTAGAATAGCCAACTAAATCAAATGATTCAGTACGAGGGTACCATAACCCAATCTTAATAGTGTCTTTAAGATATCTCATTATCCTTTTTACAGCACTTAGGTGAGACTCTTTGGCACATGACTGATATCTAGCATAGACTCCCACAACATATAAAATATCAGGTCGACTTGCTGTGAGATAAAGTAAACTACCAATCATGCTTCTATAATATTTTAGATCCACAGATTTTCCTCCATCATTATTTCCTAGATTTGTTCTTTGTGCCATAAGAGTGGATATCTCCTTTGAATTTTGCATATTGAATTTCTTTAGCAGATTCATGACATACCTAGACTGATGGACATATATACCTTCCTTTGTTTGTTTGATATCAAGTCCGAGGAAGAATGTGAGTTCTTCCACAAGACTCATCTCAAACTCACTCTCCATGTGCCCTATAAACTCATTCAGATAGTCCTTATTATTTGAGTCACAGATTATGTCATCGACATAAACCTGGGCCATAAAAATATTTTCATCATCTCTTCTCAAAAATAGTGTAGGATCTATCTGACCTTTTTTCAACCCTTTCTCTACAAGAAATGTGGAAAACCTTTCATACCAAGCACGAGGTGCTTGTTTCAGCCCATAAAGGGCTTTTTTTTAGTTTGTATATGTGGTCCGGAAAGTCTATACTTTCAAACCTCGGTGGTTGTTCAATGTACACTTCTTCCTTAATTACCCCATTTAAGAAGGCAGACTTCACATCCATTTGATATAGTTTGAAGCATTTATATGCAGTAAAAGCTAGCATAAGCCTTATGGACTCTAGACGGGCTGTCGGAGCATAGGTCTCTTCATAATCTAACCCTTCAATTTGATTATAGCCTTTGGCAAATAATCTTGCTTTATTTCTTATAATCTCTCCCTTGTGGTTAATTTTGTTTCTAAACACCCATTTAGTACCAATTATGGAGACTTCTTCCGGTCTTGGAACTAAATCTCATACTTGGTTTCTTTCGAGTTGCTCTAGTTCATCTTGCATCGCTAAGATCCAATCAGGATCAAGCAAAGCTTCTTCTATTACCCTTGGTTCAATTTCTGAGATTAGAAGAGCAACTTTAACCCCTTCATTCCTAAAGGATGATCTGGTCCTCACCCCTTGTTGAAGTTCTCCAATAATCTAATCGTGGGGATGACTGACACTTGTCCTACTGGATCTTGGTGCTTGAGATGTTTCAAGTACTTGGTCGTTTGATACATCTTCAAGCAATGACCCTTGTGACTTAGACTTTTCTTCATCAGACTCGACCTTAACTCCCCCTACTTCAGTGTTCTCTTGTGATTTAATCTTCTCCATTCCAAATTTAATTTCTTCATCAATTCTTCGAGTATCATCAGGTTTTTCACCTTCTTCAAAAATGACATCTTGTGATTCTTCAATTAGTTTTGACTTTTTATTGTACACTCTATATGCTTTGCTAATAGAAGAGTACCCAACAAGAATACCTTCATCAGCTTTAGTAGTGAATTTTCCTAAATGATCTCTGGTATTTAGGATAAACACCTTGCAGCCAAACACCCTAAGATACTTAACTATAGGTGGTTTTCCAAACCAGAGTTCATGAGAGATTTTTCCTAGAAACCTATGTATTAGCACCCTGCTATGTACATAACAGGTTGTGCTGACGGTTTCGACCCACAAGTAGCTTGGAAGAGTGTACTCATTGAGCATACTTCTTGCAGCTTCTTGTAAGGCTCAATTTTTTCTTTCCACAACACCACTTTGTTGAGGTGTTCTGGGAACTGAAAATTCATACCTATACCCCCTTTCTAAATAGTAGTCCTTAAACTGAGTATTTTCAAATTCTCCTCCATGATCACTTCTAAGGGTTTTAATGGTTGTGTTTTTCTCATTTTCAATTCTTTTACTAAAAGAAATAAAAATTTCAATAGTTTCATCCTTATGTTTCAAGAAAAAGGTCCAAGCATATCTAGTGTAATCATTAATAATTACCAAGAAATATCTACTACCATTAAGCAATTTAATAGTGCTACAGTCAAAAAGATCTAAGTGTAATAAGTCTAAAGCAGTAGAGGTACTTACAATGTTTTTGGGCTTATGTGATGCCCTAATTTGCTTACCTTTTTGACAGGCATCACATAACCTGTCTTTTTAGAATTTTAGCATTGGCAGCCCCCTGACCAATTCCTTTCCAGCTAGTCTTCTTAAATTCTTTAGGTTGACGTGCACGAGCCTTCTATGTCATAGCCAAGATTCATCTGTTATAGACATAAGACACTTGGTAGATAGATTAGTAGCATTATCAAAATATACTTGATATATATTTTCCTTTCGAATTCCTACTAACATGGTAATATCTGAACTATTGTGCTTTACTAGATATTGAGTTGAATTGAATTCAACCCTATATCCGACATCACACAACTGACTCACACTTAACAAGTTAAATGACATATTTCTAACCAGCAACACATTCCTAATCATAAAATGCTCTGAAATATAAACATCTCCTATTCCTATAACCTTTAACTTACCGCTATTGCCAAAAGAAATTGTACCTCTTTTTTTATTTTGCAGCGAGGAAAATAGGGATATGTCGTCGGTCATATGTTTGGAGCATCCACTGTCTACGAACTAGGTTGATGGACACTCCCCCTTAACTGATGCCTGCTAGACACGAAAGATAAAAGATTTCGGAACCCAAATATTGGGTCCATTAGCTTCCAAAATGTATTTCCTAGGAATCCATTCCTTAGTTGTTTTCTTCCTACCAAGAATTCTAGAAACTAAAGAAATAAAACTATGTTCTTGCTGTTTAGGTCTATAACCTATTCCAGCTTTGTTGTAAATAGCTCGTTGTGATTCTAGAATCATATTCAACGTTCGAGAGATAGAGCTGAACTTCTCAAGAGTACACTTGAGATAACTCACCTGTGCTCTTAGAGTTCTATTTTCATCCATAATTTCATTAGATTTGGAGGTGTTAGCACTAGATTATACCGCATGCTCCTTAAGAATCTTAAAATGTCCTAATTAGATTTTAAAGTTTTGATTCTACATTTGGATTTTTCTAGCATGTCAGTTAAATATGCAATAGTTTTATAGCAATCTCTAAGTTTCGAATTTATCTTATCATCATTCAACAATGATGATTCTGCCTCTGAGTCTGAATCTGTTCCGGAGTCCTCCAACGCCATCAGAGTAGTGTGTCATCTAGCCTTGGCTTCTTTTTCTTCTTCTAACGATCCGAATGATGACTCATCCCATGTGGCTCTCAACGCTTTTCGTCTCCCCCTCTTTTCTTCCTTCTTCTTGAGACGAGGGCATTCATTTCTGAAATATCCTTTCTTGCTGCATTCATAACAAACTACATTAGTTTTATCAATTACATTATCAACTTACTTACCTTTCTTTTTGCTAAATCTTCTGCTCCTCCTCATCATTTTCCTTATGAAGTTGGTCATCTCGCTAGATAAGGACTCATCATCTCCATCTGATTCCGTGCTTGAGGATGAAGATTGCTCCTTCTTCTTCTCCTTTTTTTCCTTTCCCTCCTTGCTTTGATCACCTGCAAAAAAAAGTCATACCTTTCTCTTTTTGACCTTTATTATCTTGTTCATGCAATTCCATTTCACAAAATAGCTCATCTATTTTAACAGTTGATAAGTCCCTTGACACCTTATAGGCATCTACCATAGATGGCCATAAGACATTTCGGGGAAAAAATTTAAGCACATATCTAATCAAATCTCGATTCTCAATACTCTCTCCAATAGAGTGGAGACCATTAAGCAACTCCTTGAATCTTCCATGAAGCTCGCTGACAGATTCAGTGTCCTTCATAGTGAAATTCTGGAGTTGACTTAGGAACAAATCCCTCTTGACTATACGAGAGTCTCTAGTACCCTCGTGCAACTCAAGTAGTTTGTTCCATAGGTCTTGCGCACTGCTGAAAGGGCAAACTTTATTAAGTTGTTCCTTTGCCAAGACACACTGTAATATTATAGTAGCTTTGGCATTTGCCTATGCCTTGCACTTTTGTTCAATTGTCCAAAGAGCGGACCATAAGACTTTACCATCATCATCTACATGAGTAATGAAGCCCTCTGTAATGGAGAACCACATTTCTATCTCAGTCATGAGATAGTACTCCATATGACTTTTCCAGTATTAGAAATTCGTTCCATCAAAAAATGAAGGTCGGCTTGTACTATAACCCTCTTGTATGATTATGACTCTAGGGTAGTTAAACTGAGTAATTAGAGCTCTGGCTCTGATACCACTTAAAAGGACCGGTATACGCAAGAGGGGGAGATTACCTTTTCAAAAATAATCAAGTAAACTCAGTGGAAATTCAACTTTAAGAGAGTAGATACAAGCAAAAACACGAAAAACAAAGATAATTTGATGCAACCAACACTTAACATAAATGCGATGAATACGAACAAGTGTATGAAAAGTAAACACAACACAAATCAAAAATAAAAGGAAAGACGAAGACACAGTTGATTTTTACTTAGTTCACAGCTCTCTCCTAGAGTTGCTAGTCCAAGGCCTACCACTATCTTTTCTCCTTTGTGAAGCCAAGATTCAAGGGTGGAGAAACCTCTTAATGATTTACAATTCATAGATTTAAAGGATATATAAATTTACATACAAGAATCTAAATATGAACAATAAAGGAAAACAAGGAACTTTACAGATACACTAAGTCGTTGTTGGCTTTTGTCCTTGTTTTGATCAGAACAGCTTTATCGCAGGCGAGAGCTTTCAAGAGAAGAAGCAGAAACACCAAGAACAGAGGAAGAAGATGGCGCAGAGTTTCCCAGCTTGTGGAATGGACGTTATCGTCGTTCAGTTTGCGAGCAAGTAATTGGTACAGCGGAAGCAGTAAGCACAAAGTCATTATGTTGCGCAGGAAGAAGCACGAAGAAATAGTTATCGTGCGGAAGCAGAAAGCACAAAATCATTCTCTGGAGGAAGAAGATGCACGAGCCAGTACTTCATTTTTCTGCACGAGCGAAATAAAAACCTCGATTTTTCCTCCGATCTCCAATCTCGATCACACACCTATCCCCAAAGCTCGGATCCCATTCAAACCCTCTGCAAAATCCTTTCTCAACCATAGGATTTGTTAGCCGTTTGAAGAGATGCCGATAGAAATCGACCACGCATCGAAACAAAGAAATTTTCTCGCTGGAATTGCAACGTCAATTCCCAACAGTCGAGGTGGCAATCAAGCTCGCCTTACGTCTGTGAGATTTTTCCGAAGGCCGGTCGAGGCGCTGGCTCGACTGCTTATGTTAAATGTCAAGGATTCTTTTGTTGTAATTGAAGAACCAATCAGAGCTCCCTTGCTTCTGATCGCTGCTGCCAATGATTAGTCGAGACATCACCTTGATTGTACCAGCTGAACCGTCGGTCAAGTCCGCCTCATGTATGTCGACTTCTGTTAGAGGCTAGTCGAGCAACTGACTCTACTGTCACAGTTGAAATGTCGGACGAGTCTGCCTCTTCTGTCTTCTTCAGCTCAGGATCAGTCGAGGTGCTGTCTCGACTGCCTCAATCAAAGAGTTGGTCGAGGTGCTGGCTCGACTGCCACTCGTCTTGCAGCAATCCCATTAGCAGCTACACGAGTTCAGTCGAGGCACTGCCTTTATTGCTTCCTTGACCAGTCGAGGCACTGACTCGACTGTTCTTAGCTGTCGGCAAATTCTTTGACTGATGAATGCAGTAAGGGCAATGGTTGAGGTGTCAACTCATTGTTGTCCTTATAATCCATTATTTCAATCAGCTCTAAGACTAAAACATGCCTAGTAAAGACTCTACCCAGAGACCCTTTACCTGCCAAGACTTCGACCTCCAGTCATTCTTGGACTTTTCACCTTGCCACTTCCGTAAGGAATTTTCTGTCTGTCAAGGAATTACTCTTCTTGGACTTTTTACCAAGGTCCACCCTTGGTTTCTCATATGCCAAGGAATTATCCATCTTGGACTTTTTACCAAGGTCCATCCTTGGATTTCTCATCTTCCAAGGAATTACCCATCTTGGACTTCTCACCAAAGTTCCACCCTTGAATTTCTCACTTGCCTAAACCTTTGTTTACTTAAACCTTTGTTTACTTAAATGTTTATCAAACACCAAAACATAACTTGGAGCATCAACTCCAACACTCGGCCCTTGGGCACTCAAGCACTCGACGCTCGATCTTGGAGATATGACTGCCCAGTTGGACCTTTGGCTCGCTCAGCCTCGACAACCCAACTCGGGCCAATTACCCACTCAAATTCAACAACTCAGCTTAATTAGTTTAATTTTTAAGGTAGATATCTTAAGATTATCAACTCAAGCCACTCAATAAATAAGTCTAAATTATTTTTTAATTTCTAATTTGGACTAGCTTTCCTATATCTCCATACACATTGTCCAACATATTTTATTTTTAAAATTAAATATTTATTATACAACAATTGTTGACAATGTACAGACTTTATTATAATAAAGAAGATGAGATAAATTTAGATTTTCTATGATCATCATTTCATCATCATAAAATATTGAAATATTTGTCGTCATCTCTTTCATTGAAATCAAAGAAAGACATAAAATAATTTTCAAGTTTTAATTCCTTAAATGTCAATGTTTTTATAATAATCTTTATTTTTTTTTACTATAATAATTTATTGTAGACTAAGACCTTGATATATATATATATATATATATATATATATAACTCATCTGTGGACACCTCCATTATCCATTGTCCCATCTCCTAGAGTTCAAGAATTGGACTATAGTACGCAAGCGATCAGACGGGTGGATAATGAAAGTGCTCACGGATGAGTTGTATAGGATAACATCTTTATATATATATATTAATTATCATGTGCACCCGTGCATGAATATAAAGGTGTTTTGACGAGCGTCGTTGCTTCGATGATGATGGTGGTGACCTCGATGGATTTAGGAGTTTGACTATAGTGCTCATTGGAATAACGATACGTGTCGAAAATACCTTTGCATTCACAGGTATATACGGAGTGCATACGATAGGTGCACACCATAACAACAAGTTACACACACACACACACACAAGAATGTTATGCTACACAACTCATCAATGAGCACCCGTGAGCACCTCCATTATCCATCATCCGATCCCTTAGGATTCAAAAATTGGACTATAGTGCTAATTCGATCGGACGATGGATAACGAAGGTGCTCATGGATGAGTTGTGTAGCATAACATTTACAAGAATTTTATCTTACACAACTCATCCATGAGCATCTGTAAGCACCTTCATTATCCATCGTCCGATCCCCTAGGGTTCAAGAATTGGGCTATAGTGTCACCTGATCGGACGGTGGATAATCGAGGTGTTCATGGGTGCTCTAGGGATACTAGAAGAATAATAGTCTATTATGGCATTTTCTTAACGACACTTATTTTATAGTGTAGTTATAAACACCTTATAAGTGTTGAGGAGATTATTGGTATAATCAACCTCAGGTCAAGATTGACTAAGCTCGAGTGAAACTCAAGTAGAGTTTTGATGTTTGATAATACATTTGACAATATGACTTAATCGAGAAGTCATGTAGGTCAAGGTTGACCAGAGACTTAATGGGTAAAGTTCAATTGGGAGTTGACAAGGAAAGTCCAAGTATGGAGACTTGGCAAGGGAAAGTCAAAGTATGAAGACTTGGCAAGGAAAGTTCAAGTATGGAGACTTGGCAAGGAAAAATCCAAGTATGAAGACTTGGTAATGAAAGTCCTAGAGGTGCGACCTCTTAGCAAAGGAAGATCCGATAACATGACAAAGCCGAAGGAAAGGCTTGAAGGTAAGTGCGAAGGGTGAGGAGTCATGGACTTGGATGCATCCTAAAAGTGCGAGGTTGATAGAAAAGCTTGAAGGCTTAGGCTTAGGCTAAGGGTAAGTGTCAAGTATGAGAGGATCATACTTGATGCGTTACATCTCAGTTTTGAGGTGTGTCAGTCGATTGTTGGTTTTGATTAGTTGGATAGTCTAGTGCTCGAGCTATTGGAAAAATCCCAAGTCAAGGACTCGAGTGCTTAGGTGCACAGAGGCACGCGGAGTTCGGGAAGACCCGAGTGGGGCTTAAGACATGTCGCTTGGGCGCGTGAGTGGGTGCTCAAACTGGGAGGTACTCAGGGACTCGAGAGATCCGGAAAGTCACTTGGGCACTCGATAAAGGTGCTTGGGCGGATGATGAGGAAATGTAACGCCCGTAAAATTCTAAAAACTGTTCAAAGTAATTATATGGATTTTAACGCCCATAAAAGATTTAAAAAAAAATAAAAAGTATGGTTCGCTATAGCTAGGATTTGAACCATGAACCTCCTAATTGTGAGATAGCCTTGATACCACTAGACCGTAGGATAATTCTTGGCTAGAATAGATAAGGAATATACAAAGAAGATAAATGAGAAGATGAGAGGGTGAAGAGTTGTTTCATCTCTCCGTGAGAAGATGAAAAGTTATTTTTCTCACCTCCCTAGCCATTAACGTGGAGATTAAAGGGAGAAGAAAAAACAAAACCACTTCACATTCCTTCTTCCTCATCCTTGGCCGAAACTTTCCTTCTCCTTCCTCCCTCTCCATCCCAAGCTTTAGGAACCCTTGTGTTGGTGTTCTTGAGGGGGTTTTCAAGGGGATTTTCTCCCAAGACTTTGGTATAGGCAAGGATCACTCTTAGGGCTAAGAAACGTGTAGAAGATCTTCATAACCCTAGCGATATATTTATTGAATATAGCAAAAAAGATGTAAGTGTCACTCACTTGCAGTATAAGTAGTTCTTCGATTGTTTTATATATCTTCTTTTCATATGTTTTGAAGATTATATGTTTGGATCAAATGATATATGTGTGTGATCAGATTTATAGTTAAGGTATAGGTATTTTTAAGCAAGATCTAAGATCACAAAGATGCTATTTCTCACCTATAGCATAAGTAACTCTTTGATTTGCCCATCTAGCTTCTATTATCATGTTTTATTCGAATTTATATGTTCTTTCTAGATTATGTTTGTTTGGATTTTTAGGCATTTTAAGTATATTTCATTTGAAGCAAGATGTAAAGATCGCAAAGATGCTTCCCTTATGAGTTTTGGGGACAAAGAGCATGATCAAACGTCTTGAAAGGCTTCCTATATAAATTTTGAGTATGATCATGTAAAATACTCATTAAATGACAAAAATAAGTAAGGCATATATAAAGAAAGTATTTTACTTTGAAGTGGCATGTACCGGGCTCTTAGATCGCCCATGGGCCCCTAGACCGCCCTTGAAGGTTGTCCTAATAAGTTTGATGGCTAGCTATCCCAAATTCTATTAGGGATGCGTGCAAAGTTGGTACAATGTCGGGCTGCCCAAACAAGGATATTTACTGATTTTAAAGTATATATGTATATATATGGTTTCTAAAGTTAACCAAAGCACAATGTTTACAAGTTTAAGCATAGTATATCCCATGTACATGTTTCTACGAGCGAAGCATATTTCAAAGCATGTATTGCAAGTGGTGTATGTCAAGTTCATGCATTTCAAGTTGAGTCATTGTGTTATGTGCAAGTGTCTCTATATGTCTAATACAGAAAGTTCATGCATGTCAAGTTGAATCTTAGTATCATGTACAAGTGTTTCTAAATGGTTAATGTAGAATTGTCTTAATGACCAGTATGAGCATATGATTGCATGTAAGTATTCCAATAGCATGTTTTCCTAATGCAAAGTTTTGTGAGAATAGGAAGTACTTACTAAACTCCATTTCTTATAGTTTGCATTCCTTATACTGCAGATAAGGGTAAAGCAAGATTGGAATAAGAGGGGGCAGCGGATGAAGTGCTTGGTGTGTGTGGCGGTGGAACAGTGGATTATGATCCTGAACTGGCTGGTATTATATTGTGTTAAGACCTTCGAACTTGTTAGTGTGCTAGTGTTCGTGTCATGTGTTTGATCATGTTGTGTTTAAGAATGACAAACTTATTCGTATTATGCTATGCTAAGATCCTTGAACTGCTAGTGCGCTAGTGTTTATGTTATGTTCTAGTGTTCATGTTAGGTTCTAGTGTTGATGTTAGTATTGTTTATGACTCCGCAACTTTTCGGAGCGTCCCATGTTGAACACGGTGGGGCCATGCCAATTGGCATGACCCTGCTGGGGTGAACAGAGGCGCCCACGGCCAGGCCGTGTTGTCCCACACGGCCATGGTGGTGAACACGGCCAGGCCGTGCTTTACGACACGATTGTGTGTCGCTCGGTTCAACTTCATTTTGCCCTCATCAACATTCCAAGCCTAAAATTCGTATACCCATAACGCACATGTTACGGGTTGAGTTATTTCTCTATCTTCCGCTATTTCAAGTTAAGAGTTTAAATTATGATACTCATTTAGAGACCATGTTTAGATCTTGGTACGAGTTGTTGATACTCTTTTGTTTTAAGTCAGGTATTAGTCAATTTATAAATAGCGTTAGTTTATGGAATAATTGAGTCATGTTTACCTAGAAACGGAAAGAGTAAGATATAGTATGGTAGTAACACCTCCTTTTCTAGTGTAAGAATAGGGGGGGTGTTACAGTATGGTATCAGAGCGAGTTCTGCCCTTTCGCCACACGCACATCGAGCATCAAATTCTGTCACTTCCAAGTAAGAAAGTATATATATGTTTTACTTTCTCCTATGCTTAGTAAAGAATGCTTTTGGTTAAACATGCTTACATATGTAGGTGGTGATGATAGAAAGTAAGTAATAGTAGTAGCCTTATTTTGGTCTTACTTTATTAAGAAAAATGGCTAGAACATGAACCATAGTAGTAGTCTTATATTGGTCTTACTTTATGAAGAAAAATGGTTAGAACACAGACCATAGTAGTAGTCTTATATTGGTCTTACTTTATGAAGAAAAATGGCTAGAACACGGACCAATGAAAATCAGGTCAGATACTTATCTTTAATCAGTATACTACTGTGCTATTAGATACTGGGGCAACCCATTCGTTTATTTCCATGGTGTTTGCTAAGAAGATAAATATACCTTCGGATGTCCTGGATCTTAAGCTTGTAACGACTTTGCCTTCGGGAGAGGTAATGACATCTAGGCATTGGTTGCATGTCACGCTAGTCCGAATTTCAGAAAGAGAACTTTATAGTGATCTAATAATGCTGGACATGCGTGATTATGATGTCATCTTAGGAATGGACTTTCTGAGCAAGTGTGGTGCTTCCATTGAGTATCGTAAGTGAAGAGTCGTATTCCAACCTGAGGCAGAACCTAAGTTTGGATTTATAGGAGAACCAAAGAAAAAAACTAAGAAGTTCTTATCTGCCATAAAAGCTCAAAAGATGTTAGTCAATGGATGTGCTGGGTATCTAGCGCATGTGGTAGATACAAAGCAAGAAAGAGGTTAAAAGCTCGAAGAAGTCCGATTTGTATGTGACTACCCAGAAGTATTCCCTGATGAGTTGCCAGGGTTGGGTCCTAAAAGAGAAATCGAATTTGAGATTAAACTTATTCCTGGTACCAAACCAATCTCAAAATCACCCTATCGTATGGCTCTGATAGAATTGAAAGAGCTTCAGGAACAATTACAGGAGTTACTCGACAAGGGATTCATTTGCCCTAGTCACTCACCGTGGGGAGCTCCGGTATTGTTCGTGAAAAATAAAGATGGGTCTATAGGAATGTGCATAGACTACCGAGCATTGAATAAAGTGACAATCAAAAACAAATATCTTTTGCCAAGGATTGATGATTTGTTCGATCAATTGAAGGGAGCCACAGTTTTCTCCAAGATTGACTTGCAGTCCGGATATCATCAAGTACAAGTTAAAGAGGATGATATACCGAAAATAGCTTTCCGAATGAGGTATGGACACTATGAGTTCGTGGTCATGCCTTTCGGAGCGACAAATGCTCCAGCAACCTTTATGGACCTAATGAATCGAGTATTCAAGGCATTCCTTGACAAGTTTGTGATCGTCTTCATTGACGATATCCTTATTTACTCGAGAAATCAGGAAGAACATGCTGAGCATTTGAAGATAGTGTTATAGACCCTTCAGCAGAGACAATTGTATGTCAAGTTCTCCAAGTGTGAATTTTGGCTCAATCGAGTATCCCTTCTGGGTCACATTATTTCAAAGGATGGGGTTATGGTAGACCCAACATAGATAGAAGCTGTTAGTAACTGGAGTCGACCAAAGAATGCCAGTGAAATCAGAAGTTTCCTTGGATCAGCAAGGTACTACAGAAAATTTATGGAAGACTTCTCAAGGATAGCTGCACTACTGACGATTCTTACCAGAAAGAACAAAAAAAGTTTGAATGGACTGAGGATTGTGAGGGAAGTTTCCTTGAACTAAAGAGGAGATTAACAAGTGCCTCAATTCTTACCCTTCCAGAAAGTAATGGAAGCTTTGATATGTATAGTGATGCATCCAAAATGGGACTTGGAGCGGTGCTTATGCAGAATGGTAAAGTCATTGCCTATCCATCTAGACAACTCAAGGATTATGAAAAGAATTATCCCACTCATGACCTAGAGTTGGCAGCAGTGATCTTCGCTCTCAAAATTTGGAGACATTATTTGTATGGAGTCCAGTGCAAGATTTATACAGATCACCAGAGTTTGAAGTATTTCTTCACTCAAAAGGATTTAAACATGAGACAACGTCGATGGCTTGAGCTGGTTAAAGATTATGACTGTGAAATCTTCTACCATCCTAGAAAGGCAAACAAAGTGGCAGACACACTGAGTAGGAAATCATGCGCCACCTTAATATCCTTATCTTCATTATCCCAACCATTGGAGAAAGAGATATTGAACTTTAGGGTTGAGATTATTTCTGGACAGCTTTCTACCTTGACAATAGCGCCAACACTGTTTAATGATATACTAGTGAAGCAAGACGAAGATCCAAGCATCCAAAGGATCAAGCAAGAGATCCAGGAAGGAAAGGATGAAGGATTTCGTGTCTCAAACAGTGGGGTACTATATCTTGGTGAACACTTATGTATTCCCAATGATCCAGAATTAAGAAAGAGAATTTTAAAAGAAGCTCATGGGACCCCATATTCAATGCATCCTGAATCTACCAAGATGTATCAAGATTTGAAAGAAAAGTTCTGGTGGTTCAGTATGAAAAGGGATGTGGCTAAATATGTCAGCACATGTCTGACGTGTCAAAGAGTCAAAGTAGAACATCAGAGACCTGGAAGAGTTCTGCAGCCTATTCAGATCCCAGAATGGAAGTGGGAAGATATAGCTATGGATTTCACAGTAGGACTACCCAAAACAACTAATGGTTATGATGTTATTTGGGTGATTGTTGATAGATTGACAAAATTTGCTCATTTTCTGGCAATCAAAATATCGTACTCAATGGAACAACTAGCTCAGTTGTATGTTAAGGAGGTGATTAGATTACATGGAGTTCCCAAGACCATCACTTCTGATAGGGATAGTCGATTTACTTCACACTTTTGGGAGGGTGTTCAGAAGGCCCTTGGCACTAAGTTATGATTCAGCACCGCATTTCATCCTCAAACGGATGGGCAAACAGAATGAGTAAATCAAATTCTAGAGGATATGCTACGAGCTTGTGCATTAGATTTTAAAGGAAGCTGGTGCAAATATCTACGTTTGGCAGAGTTTGCTTATAATAATAACTATCAAGCTACCATTGGAATGACACCCTATGAAGCTTTATATGGAAGAAAATATAGGTTTCCTATTTGTTAGTATGAAGGTGGTGAGAAGAAAGAAATGTTGCTCAAGACAGACTTTATTGATGCCACTACCAAAGCTATAAAGATCATCCACCAAAGAATAGAGACTGCTCAGAGTTGGCAGAAAAGTTATGCCGATGTATGATGTAGACCACTTGAATTCGAACCTGGGGATTTTGCATTTCTTAAAGTGGCTCCTATGAAAGGGGTGATGAGATTTGGGAAGAAAGGCAAGCTGAGTTCACGCTATGTAGGACCTTACCGGATCACAAAAAGAATTGGCAAAGTAGCATATGAGTTAGAGCTACCTCAAGAAATGTCAGCTATTCACAATGTATTTCATGTCTCAATGCTGAAAAAGTACATTCCTTATGCGGACCATGTGATTGAGCCACATACGGTACAGTTCAAGAAGATTTGAGTTATGAAAGTCGACCTATTCAGATAATAGATCGAGAAATCCAGAAATTGAGAAACAAAGAGGTACCCTTAGTGAAAGTTATATGGCAAAATCAAATGTTTGAAGAAGCAACTTGGGAATGAGAGGAAGACATGAAACAAAAGTATCCAAAGTTGTTCTAAGTTTCGAGGACGAAACTTTTATAAGGTATGAAGGATTGTAATGCCCATAAAATTCTAAAAACTATTCAAAGTAATTATATGGATTTAATGCCCATAAAAGATTTAAAAATAAAATAAAAAGTATGGTTTGCTATAGCTAGGATTTGAACCATGAACCTCCTAATTGTGAGATAGCCTTGATACCACTAGACCATAGGATAATTCTTGGCAAGAATAGATAAGGAATATACAAAGAAGATAAATGAGAAGATTAGAGGGTGAAGAGTTGTTTCATCTCCCCATGAGAAGATGAAAAATTATTTTTCTCACCTCCCTAGACATTAACGTGGAGATTAAAGGGAGAAGGAAAAGCAAAACCACTTCACATTCCTTCTTCTTCCTTCTTCCTCATCCTTGGCCGAAACTTTCCTTCTGCTTCCTCCCTCTCCATCCCAAGCTTTAGGACCCCTTGTGTTGGTGTTCTTGAGGGGGTTTTCAAGGGGATTTTCTCCCAAGGATTTGATATAGGCAAGGATCACTCTTAGGGCTAAGAAACGTGTAGCAGATTTTCATAACCCAAGCGGTATATTTATTGAATCTAGCAAAAAGGATGTAAGTATCTCTCACCTACAGTATAAGTAGTTCTTCGATTGTTTTATATAGCTTCTTTTCATATGTTTTGAAGATTATATATGTTTGGATCAGATGATATATGTTTGTGATCAGATTTATAGTTAAGGTATAGGTCTTTTTAAGCAAGATCTAAGATCACAAAGATGCTATTTCTCACCTATAGCATAAGTAATTCTTTGATTTGCCCATCTAGCTTCTATTATCATGTTTTATTCGAATTTATATGTTTTTTCTAGATTATGTCTGTTTGGATTTTTAGGCATTTTAAGTATATTTCATTGGAAGCAAGATGTAAAGATCGCAAAGATGCTTCCCTTACGAGTTTTGGGGACAAAGAGCATGATCAAACGTCTTGAAAGGCTTCCTATATGAGTTTTGAGTATGATCATGTAAAATACTCGTTAAATGACAAAAATAAGTAAGTCATATATAAAGGAAGTATTTTACTTTGAAGTGGCATGTACCGGGCTCTTAGATCGCCCATGGGCCCCTAGACCGCCCTTGAAGGTTGCCCTAATAAGTTCGGTGGCTAGCTACCCCAAATTCTATTAGGGATGCGCGCAAAGTTGGTACAATGTCGGGCTGCCCAAACAAGGATGTTTATTGATTTTAAAGTATATATGTATATATATGGTTTCTAAAGTTAACCAAAGCACAATGTTTACAAGTTTAAGCATAGTATATCCCATGTACATGTTTCTACGAGCGAAGCATATTTCAAAGCATGTATTGCAAGTGGTGTATGTCAAGTTCATGCATTTCAAGTTGAGCCGTTGTGTTATGTGCAAGTGTCTCTATATGTCTAATACAAAAAGTTCATGCATGTCAAGTTGAATCTCCGTATCATGTACAAGTGTTTCTAAATGATTAATGTAGAATTTTCTTAATGACCAGTATGAGCATATGATTGCATGTAAGTATTCCAATAGCATGTTTTCCTAATGAAAAGTTTTGTGAGAATAGGAAGTACTTACTAAGCTCCATTGCTTATAGTTTGCATTCCTTATACTGCATATAAGGGTAAAGCAAGATTGGAATAAGAGGGGGCAGCAGATGAAGTGCTTGGTGTGTGTGGTGGCGGAATAGTGGATTATGATCTTGAACTGGTTAGTATTATGTTGTGTTAAGACCTTCGAACTTGTTAGTGTGCTATTGTTCGTGTCATGTGTTTGATCATGTTGTGTTTAAGAATGATGAACTTACTCATATTATGCTATGCTAAGATCCTTGAACTGCTAGTGCGCTAGTGTTTATGTTATGTGCTAGTGTTCATGTTAGGTTCTAGTGTTGATGTTAGTATTGTTTATGACTCTGCAACTTTCCGGAGCGTCCCATGTTGAACACGGTGGGGCCATGCCAATTGGCACGACCCTGCTGGGGTGAACAGAGGCGCCCACGGCCAGGCCATGTTGTCCCACACGGCCGTGGTGGTGAACACGGCCAGGCCGTGCTTTACGACTCTGTCGTGTGTTGCTCGGTTCAACTTCGTTTTGCCCTCATCAACATTCCAAGCCTAAAATTCATATACCCATAATGCACATGTTACGGGTTGAGTTATTTCTCTATCTTCCGCTGTTTCAAGTTAAGAGTTTAAATTATGATACTCATTTAGAGACCATGTTTAGATCTTGGTACGAGTTGTTGATACTCTTTTGTTTTAAGTCAGGTATTAGTCAATTTATAAATAGCGTAAGTGAGTTTATGGAATAATTGAGTCATGTTTACCTGGAAACGGAAAGAATAAGATATAGTATGGTAGTAACACCTCCTTTTCTAGTGTAAGAATAGGGGGGGGGGGGGTAGTTGTTATAGGAAATCTCGAGTCGAAAGTCACGATGCTCGAGCGTGCAACTGTGGTACTCAGGAGAACAGTCGACTGACGTTGTGAGCAGTCGATTGGTGCTTGAGAAAGTGCATGATTGGGAGCACTCGACTACGGTGCTCGGGAGCATTGGTGCTCAGGGGATGTGGTACTCGGGCGATGTGGTGTTCGGGAAGTTGAGAAATAGTGCTCTAACAAACCAGTTGACTATTGTGATGAAGTAGTTGACTAACTTTAGCAAATAAAGCATAGAAAGTTTATGAGTCGATTAGGCAATTTGACTGTTGAGCTAGCAGTCGACTGATGGTGTAGATCAGTCGACTGATCGATTGAATTCCGACGTGGGAGGAGTCATTGTGAGCTAACGGTTGAGTGACTAGTCGATTAGGGGGTAAGACCAGTCGACTGGTGGGTGGAAATCAATTGACGCAGAGCTTATAAAGGGAGGATGTAGTAAAGTTCTTCGGTGACGATTCTTTGAGTTCTTGAAGGGGAAGTGTTGCTGCATTCCGGGTCTTTAAAAGCTTTCCAAAGCAACCAAACAAAGAGATCAAGTTTACAAGCAATCATGTAAGGTGTTTTATTTTGTATTTTAATTTATGCTTTGTATTTGGTTGTTGTATTGTAAGCTCCAGGTGTTGTAAGAGGTTTCTTTATTAGTGCAATAGGCCTCGAGTCAATGTTGACCAGACTCGAGTAGTATTTTGATGTTTGTCAATACAGTTGGATATGGTTTGACCATATGACAAGTGGATGATTGAGATATTCAAAGTCATATGAGGGAGATTATTGGAGCAATCAAATCTCAGGTCAAGGTTGACCAGACTTGAGTGACACTCAAGGGGAAGTCCAAGTTTGGATACTTGGCATGGGAAAGTCCAAGCATGATCTTGATATGGAAAGTCCAAGCATGGTCTTGGCATAGAAGTCCAAGTTTGGATACTTGGCATGGAAAGTCCAAGAATGGTCTTGGCATGGAAAGTCCAAGCATGATCTTGGCATGGAAGTCAAGTTTGGATACTTGGCATAGAAAGTCCAAGAATGGTCTTGGCATGGAAAGTCTAAGTTTGAAGTCTTGGTCACGAAGTCCAAGTGTATAGTCTTGGTGATGAAAGTCCAAGCATTGAGACTTGGCAATCGAAAAGTCCAAGGGTGAAGTTTTTGGCAGCGTAAAGTCTAAACATATAGTTTTGGCAGTATAAGTCCAAATGAACTTTGGCAAAGGAGACTCGGTTAGCATGTCATAGTCGATAAAAGTACCTGAAGGCTAACGCGAAGAGTAAAGGAGTCATGGAGGACTCAGATGGACCCTAAAGGTGTGAGGGTGATAGAGGTGGCTAGAAGGTTTAGGTTTAGGCTAAGGGTGGTCGATCAAGCATGAGGAAAGCATACTTGGGTTAAATCTCATGTTTGAAGTTTACCAGTCGACTTGGGCTATGGACTAGTCGACTAGCCAAGTGCACGACATTAGAGAGCTTAGTTTGACTCGAGCAATCGATTGGGGTTATGACCCAGTCGACTAGTGAGTAGTAGACTGCAACTCGACTGCTGCTATGGTCACTAGCAATCAACTGCCATAAATGGGCAATCGATTGACCTTGATCAGTTGACTAGTCATAGGTGACCAGAGCACAGAATGTCTGGTAGTCGACTGGTTAGTTGACTACTAGCTTAGCAATCGACTACTGGTAAGGGAAGTCGACTACTAGGGAATCTGTTGGAGTAATTCAATGTGGATTAGTTCGTTGTGAGAGAACGGATAGGCGAGCAGCCGACTGCTAGGTGGAAAATCATCCCGAGCTTAGCTTTATAAGGGGACTTCGTGGAGGAATTAGAACAGTCAGTTCTTGGAGTTCTTGAAGGGGATTTGTTGTTGCATTCCAGCTCTTACAAGCTATCCAAAGAAACCAAAGCGTGATCATGTAATCAAAGCTTATTTGTAAAGTGTTTTTACTTTTATTTCAATTTTCTTAGTGTATTTGGTTGTATTTCTTATTGTTGTAAGAATTTGTATGAGGTTTCTCTATTAGGAATTGGATGTCGCTAGAGCGGGGGTGAATGTCGCGTCTTCGATCGCTTAACGAAATTTTATCGTGCTTGTCTACAATCATTATTAGTGCAGCGGAATATAGAATAAAGCAATAACAAAATACAACAAACACACCAATACACAAGGATGTAACGTGGTTCGAAATCTTAGGGTTCCTACTCCACGGGTTAGGCTTGAATGAGCCCTAGCGATGCGAACACCACTACTAATCACAAACACTCCTTCTCGACAATAAGTCAGAGGTGGAGAAACCTCTTACAACGATTACAAAAGTAATACACAACAAATACAAGCAAATATAATAAAATGCAAGTAAATAAACCTTTACAAAGAGCTTTGGAATGCCTACTTGTTGATCGTCTTAGACTAGCCTTGAAGGATTTGAAATCACCAACTATTCCCCTTCAAATCGCCGAAGAAAATCTTGCCAAAATCCTTCTCCACGAGCTACTTTTATAACCTGCATTCGGACTAGATTTTACCTAGCAGTCGACTGATCGCGACCATCAGTCGACTGCTCCTATAGCTATTGTGAGACAATGACTCAATCCACATTGGATAAGTTTCAACGGATAGACCATCAATCGACTGATCATGCTTCCACTCGACTACCAAACCCTAGCAGTCAACTTGGAAGTATTTTGTGCCCATTTTCTCGACCATCAATCGACTGACCTCCACGTCAATCGACTGATCAAGCTATCAGTCGATCGCCTAATCTTTGGCGATCATTGCTAAGGCCACGCGCCACGAGAATGTCGATCGACTCCGCTACCGGTCGGTCATATTCTCCTCGATCATCGCTCAAAGTCAACTCGGCTGCCAAGTGTTAAAATACTTGATCAGTCGACTGACAAACTTTAAACATGAGGTTTAACCCCAAGTATGATGCTCTCATACTTGTTAGACCACCCTTAGCCTAGACCTAAGCCTTCTAGCCACCTCCATTAGCCTCACGCCTATCTGATCCCTCCAAGTCATCCATGACTTGTTCATCCATACGCTAGCCTTCAAGTGCTTTCATCGGCTATTATCATACTAAACTGGTCTATACCGCCAAAACACATTTGGGCTTACGTTGTCAAGACACACGCTTGGACTTTACGCCACCAAACCATTAGACTTATGCTTCCAAGACTTCCGCTTGGACTTTACGCCGCCAATATCAACCCTTGGACTTCCCTTGCCAACCCATGTTATACTTTTCATTTGCCAAGACTCAAGCTTGGACTTTCCCTTGCCAAGACCCATGCTTGGACTTTCCATGTCAAGTACCCAAGACTTGGACTTTCCATTGTCAAGTGTCTCATTTGGACTTCTCCATCATATGGACAACCCCATGTCAACATATAGTCAACCCATTGTCAAACAACTGTCAACTCCTTGTCAAACATCAAAACACTAACATCAAACTACTACTCAAGTCAAACTCAAGTCTGGTCAATCGTGACTTGGGCCGATTGCACAAACAATCTCTCTTTTTTTTATGTTTGACAAAAACCAATATCTTTGAGTTAGAACACTAACTCGATCCAATCATCCCAATTGTCCAAATTGGGAATTCCAACTTTGCCTAATTCTCCCCCTTTTTGACATACATAAAAAATATTCTCTCTCCAAGGGTGTCAATGTTTCATATCCCAATAAAATCTTACAATCTCCTTCTTGGTCCAAAAATATATAGGTTGTCTTCACTCTTCCTAGTGATAGGTCTCATACCACTAAAGAGAGGTAATCCTTTAAACTCTCCCAATTTTCTCAATTGGACACCTCACATTCTCAAAATTCTCCCCCTCATGAGGAAAAATGCATCCATCATCCCATGATGGATAACCTCCCTCTAAAGGTTTGTTCCCCCTTGACCATTGCACTAACAATGTCCTTGGAGAGTCCTTAAGCCAATAGGAATACTAAACCATCAAAATTAAGATCAAAAGTTCAAACTTGAACTTTCACACACCTTAAAATTGATACACACCCAAACAACTCTCCTAATCCATATCCAATAGATTTTCACCCTTTCCAATGCTTTCCAAAACATATCCTAGGATTAAGAGCAGTTAGGGTAGCCTAACATAGCTGAAACACGGGCTAAACATCCTTGCTTACTCGAAATCAGCATTGGCAGTCAACTCTTATAGTCACCAGTCGACTGTCATAAGCGACAGTCGACTGATTTTTGCAAATGCAAAAATTCAGTTTCAGAAATCGAAATTACAAAAATCATAAGTAAAAATATGTATTTTGAAAAATCTTGAAAATTCATATGTATATTACTTATAACAGATACAATGGGTGAAAAATATTTGAAAATTAAATTACCCATAAAATAGGAGATTGACACAAAGTTTAAAATCATTGAAAAGTTCAATGTTTTGGCCCTACTTTGTGTCAACTCTATCAATGGTGATTGCTATCAAAAGATAGACTTCACCAAGGTTTTATAAAATGATTTTAAAATATTTTTGAAAACCTATATTGGATTATAATCAATGGACTCAGTGCACATGACTTGCATATTAGCTTTCCCCATGATCCACCCATGGTGTATGATGAGTTTGAGTTCATCTAAATGCAAAAACTATGAACCTTGAACTTAACTCATTTCCTAGCATCTCACATATGTCTAGGGTGTTTGAAAACACACATATGTTAATTTGATGTGAGATGTGGGTTTTGTTTATCCTAATCTAAGGTCTCATGTATTTTCTAAGACAACACTACTTGATTCCCTTATACATGGGACTTCAAGTCATGTTATAGTCCTTAAATCAATTTTAATCAAACCTAAATGCATAAATGATGATTATGCCATAAAATAATAGCATAAATAAGCATGTATCAAAAATCATGATGTCATGACATATAAATAAAAACTAAACATACATGACACAAAACTAAACCCTAGAAATTAATCATAACATTTTATATTATTTAAATGAATATGATGTCATGACATGGTATATAACAATCAAGGCATGACAAATAAGATGTAAGGCATAAGAATACCTAAATTTTAATATTTGTTGTCATTTGTTAGGATTAGGTTTATTTTGTCATATTACCAACTTATCTCTCAAGTGTGTCAAAAACCCAAAATGACATACTATGACTCTAAGACCTAAATTGTGTCAAATTGATCAATTTTCCATACTTCTCAAAATATATTGGCACATCCTAGAAATCCTTTAGGATTAAGGATTCAAACTTATTTCCAACGTATCCCAAAACCTTGAAAATGTCCTAGAGTATCAACTTTGCTATGGTTAGGTTAACTACTCATTCATTCAAGGTTGACACAACCTAACCCATTTAGTGTGAATCGATCACGCTCCTAGAAATCCAATACCTATTGAAGCTCCTTTGGTTTACTAAGTATTTCCTAGGGATGACTTCCCTAGATACCCTCCTAATGACCCTTCTAGGCTTGGTAGCCTTGGTCACTGCGGTCTTGCCTAGGTTAACTCTAGGGGTGACTCCCCTTGTAACCTTCTTAGTGGCCTCCCTAGATTTCCTTAAAACCTTAGCCACTAGGTACACTCCATGGTTAGCCTTAGGGATGACCTCCCTAGTAACCATGGCCTTCCTGGACCTAGGTTGTGTTCCATAGTCGAATGGAATACTATGATAGGTTTCCTTGGGCTTAGGTTTGTGACCCAAACCTTTCTTTCTCTTGGATGGTTCTTGTCTCCTAAGCCCTTGACTTTGACTCCTAGACCCTAGATTTTGGCAATTTAACCCTTTAATTTGATTTTGCATCTTTTCAAGGGTCTTCTCCATTTTCTCAAGTTTTGACCTCAAAACTTGATTTTCTAGCTCTAATTGCCCAATTTTTGAATTTTGATTTAGTCTTTGGGCATTACCATTTCCTCTAGGCATATGCCTACCCTTCTTAGGGTTAATGCCTAAATGATCCTCTACCTTCCTAATAGTTTCCTTAGGTAGGATTCTTCTAGGGACATTAGTCCTAAATTTCTCCTTAGTTGAAATAGGTCTAGAGTCATTATTTCTAGACTTGTCCTTAGACCTAAAATCAACATGTTTAGCCCCTAAGCAATAAAGCATATTTCTATCATGCTCTTTATGATAAATTGCAAGTGAATTAAAAGCATGCTTTTGATTCTTACATAAAGAGCGAGCATTATGAAAATATACCTTAAGGTTTGCTTTAGAAGCTCCCCCTACATTATTGACTCATTTTTGGCCTTTCTTCCTCCCCTTAGGACATTGACTCCTATAATGCCCCTTTTGTTGGCACTTGAAGCACACCACGTGCTCCTTTCTCTTCTTAGTAGGGACTCCGGCATCCTTTGATTTTTCTTGAATTTTTGATGTTGGTTGAGTTTTCTTGACCTTCTTAGGGGCACTTGCTTTTATAGTGCTCATATTCCCTACACTCAAAACACATAATATGTTTTTTTTATTTTGAATTAATGCGCTTGAGTTACCTTCTGTGGTAGGGGAATCTTGAACTTCCTCTTCTTCTCAACCCGAGGTAGATGCTTCCACTTGAGTTGGCTCCGGTATTGGAGTTTGCCTAGTCTCCTCTCTCTCAATCCTAGAGGTGGAGGCTTCCTCTACTTCTTCCTCTTCCACCGATCCGGAAGTTGACTCCTTCTCAACTTCCGACTCCTCACTTTCTTGTGAGGATGAACTTGTTTCTTTAGCCTCCTCCGATTGAGCCGATGAGCATTCCTCTTCTTCTTGGACTGGTTGTGGGTTCTCATGGAATCTTGCCACTTGGCTCCATAGCTCCTTGGCATCCATGTAATCACCTAAACTATACAAAATGTTGTTAGGAATTAAATCAACCAAGAATTTAATTACCCTCTTATTTTTCTCAAATTCTTGGATTTGTTCATCGGTCCACTTCTTGATCTTGAGGAATCCTCCCTTTGACCCTCTTGGATAATTGAATCCTTCCATCAAGATGGCTCATTCTTCAAATTCCCTCATCATGATGAAGTTTTCAATCCTTGCCTTCCATTGATTGAAGCCTTCTCGTCCATAGAGTGTTCATGTTCCATCCCAATTTCTCTTCAAACTCCATCTTCTTCCCTCTAGTGTGCTCCCTTGACAGTTAGTCCAAATGAAGAGTGACCTCGCTCTGATACCACTTTTTAGGAATTGGACGTCGCTAGAGGAGGGGTGAATGGTGCGTCTTCGATCGCTTGATGGAATTTTATTGTGCTTGTCTACAATCGTTATTAGCGCAGCGGAGTATATAATAAAGCAATAACGAAATATAACAAACACACCAATACACAAGAATGTAATGTGGTTCGGAACCTTAGGGTTCCTACTCCACGAGTTGGGCTCGAATAAGCCCTAGCGATGCAAACACCACCACTAATCACAAACACTCCTTCTCGACAACAAGTCGGAGGCGGAGAAATCTCTTACAATGATTACAAAAGTAATACACAATAAATACAAGCAAATACAATAAAATGAAAGTAAAGAAAACTTTACAAAGAGCTTTGGAATGCTTGCTTGTTGATCGCCTTAGACTAGCCTTGAAGGATTGGAAATCACTAACTATTCCCCTTCAAATCGCCCAAGAAAATCCTACCAAAATCCTTCTCCACGAGCTACTTTTATAACCTGCATTCGGACTGGATTTTGCCTAGAAGTCGACTGATCGCGACCATCAGTCAACTGCTCCTGTAGTCGTTGTGAGACAATGACTCAATCTACGTTGGATAAGTTCTAATGGATAGACCATCAGTCGACTGATCATGCTTCCACTCAACTGTCAAACCCTAGCAGTCGACTCAGAAATATTCTGTGCCCATTTTCGCAACCATCAGTTGACTGACCTCCACGTCAGTCGACTGATCGAGCTATCAATCGACTGACAAGGCCATGGGGCTGCAGTCGAACATCAGTCGACTCCCAACCAGTTGACTTGTCATATTCCCAATCAACTACTCAGAGTCAACTCAACTGTCAAGTGTCAAAACACTTGACCAGTCGACTGACAAATCTCAAACATGAGGTTTAACCCCAAGTATGATGCTCTCATACTTACTAGACCACCCTTAGCCTAGACTTAAGCCTTCTAGCCATCTCCATTAGTCTCACGCCTATCGGATCCCTCCAAGTCATCCTTGACTTGTTCATCCATACGCTAGCCTTCAGGTGCTTCCATCGATTATTGTCATACTAAGTTGGTCTATACCGCCAAGGCACATTTGGGCTTACGCTGCCAAGACACACGCTTGGACTTTACGCTGCTAAACCATTAAACTTATCCTGCCAAGACTCCCACTTGGACTTTACGCTGCCAATATCAACCCTTGGATTTCCCTTGCCAACCCATGTTAGACTTTCCATTTGACAAGACTCAAGCTTGGACTTTCCCTTGCCAAGACCCATGCTTGGACTTTCCATACCAAGTACCCAAGACTTGGACTTTCCATTGCCAAGTGTCCCACTTGGACTTCTCCATCATATGATCAATCCTATGTCAACCATATAGTCAACCCATTGTCAAACAACGGTCAACTCCTTGTCAAACATCAAAACATTAACATCAAACTACTACTCGAGTCAAACTCGAGTCTGGTCAATCGTGACCTAGGTTAATTGTACCAACATTCTCCACCTCCGGTGTCATACCGAGAAGGAGAGGTTCATAGTGAGGGTAAATCACTATAGCACCGCTATGGAGTAGGAACCCTAGTTCCAAACCACATAAAATCATGTGTATTGTGTATGTGTTTGTCTTGTGTTATTTCTTTGTATGTCTTATTTTCGTTGTGCTAACACTTTGTAAGCAAACATGATCCATCGAAGAAAATGAAATCGACGCTATTAATCCCCTCTAGTGTACAAATCAATCCCTACATTTTCCACCTTCAGTGTTATTCTGAGAAGGAGAAAGAGATAACGGGATCTATCGCTAGGAGAGCTAGGACGTGGAGTAGGAATCGAGGATTCCGGACCGCGTAAACCATGAGTTGTGCTTGTGATTATTTTTGTTTATGTTGTATTTTATTTTTCGTTGCTATAATGATTTGTATAGACAAGCACTCGAACACATCGAGAAAGAGAAATTGACGATCGAGTCAATCACTATTCACCCCCTCTAGTGCAAATAATAGTCCCAACAATTGATATCAGAGTAGGTTGCTCTTCTACGGACTAACAGTCGAGGGAGTAAAAGCTAGAGGATAATGGAGTTCAACAATGGATTGGGATACGACATCTGAGTACCACCTTCCTTCGATGGTGATGATTTTGTGTATTGGAAAGGTAGAATTGAATATTGTATAATGAATAATATAGAAAATTGGTTCGCTTTGATGGAGGGATTAGAATCTCCTGTGGACAAGAAGGAAAGAATTCTCAAAAGAAGTAAATGGACCGAGGAATAAATCCAAAGATCAAATTCAAATGACAAGGTAATCAAAATGTTAATAAATTTAACACCTAATGATATTTTGTCCAAGTTAGATAATTAAAAGGGCACAAGTGAACTATGGAGCAAATTGATCAAGCTCTATGAGAATACCTCACCAACCCAAGATGAGAAGGAATCCAAGGAAACAAGTTCATCATCTCAAGAGCTTAAAGATTCAAAAGTTGAGAGGTGCTCAACATATAAAGTAGAAGAAGTTGAAGAAGTCTTCACCTCTAGAATTGAGAGGGAGATTAGGCAATCAACACCGAAGCAAGAGGAAACTTCTACATCCTAAGCCGAAGAACAAGCTCATGATTCCCCTACCACCAAGATAGGTAACTCAATGTCAATTATTAGAAATAAATATCACATAATATATTTTGAGTGTAAGGAGAAGGGACACTACAAGAGTAAGTGCCCTAAATCAATCAAGAAAAAGGCTCAAGTAACACCAAAGGCTAAGGAGAAGCTAAAGGAGATTGAAGCCCCAATACACAAAGGAAAGGAGCACATAGTCTGAGAGGGAGGCACCCTAGGAAGGACAAGATAAAGAGCTCAAGTGTAGGGGGAGCTCCTAAGGCAGAACCTAAGATATTATGTCTTAATGCAATTTTAATTTTTCATAATAAGAAGCATGCTAGCAATAAATACTTTCATTTAGGTGTTCAATATCATGATAATAGGCCTAAGGACAATTCTAGACAAATTAGTTCAAAAATTAGCCTAGCTAAGGAAAATATTAGAATCTTTAGAGGTAGACCTAGTTTAGACAAGGATGAGAAGAACAAGAAAAATCTAGGCAATAATCCCAAGAAAAGTAGACATAATCCTAGAAAGAAAAATAATCATAGAAATGATGGACAAACCAAATTTGAGGCATTAAAGGTAGAAAATAAAGCTTTGAGGTCTAAGCTTGCTAAATTAGAGAAGACCCTTAAAAGGATGAAAAATATGATTAAAAGATCTCGGTCGAAATCTTCTCGGTCGAATGGTGGAGGAATCGGGGTGTCATAGTCGAATCCATCACTTGGCTCTATTCTTATACTCCTCTAGTTCTTTTGCTCCTTCCGACAGTTAGTCCTTGAATAACGGTCTTGCTCTGATACCACTTGTTAGAACCTCTCGGTGCGCTAGAGGGGGGTGAATAGTGATTTCGATTCTTTCATCAATCGATTGTGTCGTGCTTGTCTACAACAATGTTAGCGCATTAGAAACTAAAAGCATACAAATATAAAAAAAACACAAATATAATCATGACACAAGGATTTTACATAATTTGGAACCCTAATTCCTACTCCACAGTCGAGCTCTAGTGATGCACACCACCACTAAACCTTCTCCTTCTCGGAAAGAATTCGGAGGTGAAGAAACCTCTTACAATAGAATTTATACAACAAAAACAACCAAGATACAAGACAAGAATGAAATATAAAATAAAAACCACTTTACAAGGGCGCTTTTGCTTGAATGCTTGTTTGGTTGCTTTGAGATGCTTTGAAGGTATGGAAAGTAGCAACATTTCCCCTTCAAGAACTCCAAGAATTGGCTTTTCAAAACCTCCTCTGCAACCTCCATTTAAAACACTGCTCGAGCTGATTTTTCTCCTAGCAGTCGACTGACTTTACCCATCAGTCAACTGTCCAGTTATTCGTTGTCTCACAAAAGACTAATCCATGTCAGAAAGTACCCGATCAGTCGACTGCCTTGATCCAGTAGTCAAGTGCCATAGGTAGCAGTCGACTATGAGATATTATGTGCCCTATCCACTTAAGGTCAATTGACTACTTACCCCTAGCAATCGACTGTCAGTGGCTAATCAACTGGTGTAAGCCACCAGTCGACTACTCTAGTCAACTAAGCCCTCCGAATGTCGAGCACTCGATCAATCGACTAGTCCAAAGCCCCAATTTACTGCCAAACAATCTGCCCAATTATTTTAGCCCACTAGTCGACTAGTAAACCTTAAAACTAAGGTTTAACCCAAGTATGATCCCTTCATACTTAACACTCACCCTTATACTAGACCTAAGCTTTCAAGCCACTTCCATCAACCTCATGCCCTTAGGGACCATCTGAGTCCTCCACAACTCATTCACCCTTCGCGCTAGCCTTCAAGTGCTCCCATCAACTTCGTCATTCCATCGAATACCCTTAGCTTAGACCTAAGCTTTCAAGCCACTTTCATCAGTCTTATGACCTTAGTTTGAGTCCAAAACTCCTCGCCTTTGGATCTAGCCTTCAAGTGCTTCCGTCAACTTTGTCATGCTAACGGATCTACCTTTGCCAAGAGGTTGTGCCTCCGGGATTTTCATTGTCAAGTCTCCATACATGGACTTTCACTGCCAAAACTATACCCTTAGACTTACACAACCAAGACTATACCCTTAGACTTTTCAATGCTAAGTCTCCATACTACACACTTGGACTTACATAACCAAGACTACACCCTTGGACTTTTTCATTACCAACTATCTATACTTGGACTTTTACAACCAAAATTACACACTTGGACTTACATGACCAAGACTACACACTTGGACTTTCCCTTTACCAAGTATTCATACTTGGACTTCTCCATTGCCAAGTATGTAGGGTTACGGCCGACGCGGAGATGTGCTTTTGTCGTTTCATAAACGAATGCAGCGGAATAAAATATAATCATTTTCTAAATTATTACAACACATATCCACGCATGCAAGATTACAACACATGCGAACATAGCCGCCAAATAAAATTTTACATTAAATTAAGAATAAAACTAATTTTATCCTAGGTATACCTTTCGAATGATGTTGAGCCGGAAGGGCATCAACCGTACGACGCTCTCGGAGCTTCGTCTCTACTCATGTCCATGCCGAATCTTCGAAGGGGCGACTTCTTTAAGCCATGAGTTTGACCTTATCTTCGCTACAAGATGAAGCAAGAAGGTCGGGTGATCGGAGAGCAAGAAAGTTGGCCCAATAAAATAGGAAACAACTCTTATTTCCTTGGTGGCCGACGACAAGCTCTAAAACCCAACTCTCCTAGGTTCGACCAAGGCCACAAAGGAAGAAATCTTTATTCCAAGCCTTAGCTGAAGTTCCCCACTCCCTTAGGGAGGAGTTGGCCGGACCTAAAGCAAGGGATGGACTTGCTAGGGCCAGCGGTAAGGAACACCCCAACAACTCTTGTTGGCGACAAGAAGAGGAAGGAGAAGAAGGAGTAGGCAGCAAGGAGGAAGAGAAGGGGATTAAGCACGACCATTCATTAGGTTTTAGCCTTTATAACTCTTTATATAGGCTCTAAACTTAATGGGTTATGGGTTAGTGGATAAATCCATGAGTCCATAACTATTAAGGCTTAATCTCATCCATTAAACCCTAATTGGGCCCTTAACCAAAAGAAGACCCATTTAATTAAAACTAAATGGGTTTGGTTTATAATTAAACCTCTTAATGCCCAACCCGTCTTCATAAGACGTGCTCCTTTGGCATTTCCGACTTGACAAATATTTCCATAGTTGTAATGTAAGATACCAGAAAAAAATAAAATAATACTTTTTAATTAGGAAAAATACCTATGGAATTTATAAAAAATTTTAGAAATTTTTCTGGACTTAAATGGAAATTTCTATGGCAGTTGCAGAGAAATATTTAATAGGCTTTAGGAAAGCCTGTTTGGGATATCTGCTTATGAGGAGTTAATGGGATTTAAGTGACCTAAGTTTAAATATAAAACCCTAAGGTTAATGGATTGATAAGCGTCGGTTTAATCCCGATACCAACCCGATTGTTTTCCCCATATCCAACCCACATGAGTCGTTCTTCTGTTTCCTCTCCGCGAACGTTTCTGCGATTTCCTCTTTCCTTCGTCGTTTCACGATTCCTCTTCTCCTCTTCCTCATCGTTGTCAGCCTTTTCTCATCTTGAGCCTTTTCTTCTCATTCTCGATCGCATATTTATCCCCCATTTTCCCATGTGTGACCTTCACATTCAGCATCTTCTTCTCCCGATCTCACAAGCGTGGCTCATTTCTTCACCGATGCGGCTCTCCATCACCCAATCGCATAACTCCTCCTGACGATTGACCATAGCATCGATCGATCTACCACCGCCGACGTCCGAGCCAACCCGTCGCCATCCTTCCATCCCTCATCGACGGAGTGTCCAGATTGCGGTGGTTGCAAGAAATGGTGTCGCCAGCCATCTCCGTCACAGGTGCTCTGTCGCAGCCGCCTCATCAAGTCGCCAATTTTCCTTTGTCGAGAGGAACAGCTATTGTCGAGGACAATTTGTGCCATCTCTAACGAGAGGAAGATCACCGTAAGCTCAGGTTGTCATCTCAATTTTTTTTATTATTCAATCGTGAAGAGCTGTTGTTGCGTCCTTCTTACTTTCATGGGCAGAAATTCCAATTATGTTGCAATGATTGAAGAGGTGTGGGAGAAATCTGGATTTGTGTAGTTTGCGTGAGATGAACAGGGATTCAACCACTCTATAACCTTGATACAACAGCTACTATCAATCGATCATGAGAGTTTTTCCAGTGACCTACTCTCACATCTATGAGTAATTTCTTAGCCATCTTGCTGGTTTGTGGATTTTAGATTTGTCGTGTAATTTAGACAGGAATTTAGACTATATTGTGTGTAACAGGGATAAGGTAGACCATTGTGGGGTTTGTCTCCAATTCAACTGTTCGGACTTGGGTCTGATTGAAGCAAGGAGCTATGGTTGAATGAAGTGGTGTTAGGTAAGCTTGGATTTGAATAATTGATGGATGTATGCTATGTTCTACAATTAATTGTTAGTTTAATAAGTAATTGTTAATGAATTGTATAGGTGTAACTTGTTATGTGATTCGATTCATTAGTATGGACGAATGAGGGTAATTGATTCAGATTGGGTGTTATTAGGTGGACAAGAAGGTTGTGCGATTGAGGCATAACCAGGTGAGTCTGAATCTTAATGCTTATGAACATATTTTACTGTGATAGAAGATGTTATTTCGATTCGGGGTGGATATATGATAACTTTGCATAATCGGGATATTAAAGCGGAGTTATTTATGAAGTATATGGTAGGTGGAATCTGATTAAGGGATTATTGAGGTTAATCGAGTAGGTATTGACTTTATTACCGAGTGTATGTTAAACTTGGTTATATGTTGTATTTTTGGTTATAGGTATTTGATTCGAGGCAGATTCATGGTTGTGAAGGTCATCAGCATGATCTACATAACATGTGGATAATTTCCTACCCTAGTCAAATAGTAGCTAAACCCTGAAGTATATAACTTCATATTATTGTCACTTTGACCTTGACTCCACTCTAGTTTTTCTGATGTTTGATACTTTTGCCTTTGCACTTAAATACTTTGTTATTGTTGTTATATATTCATTCATCTTTGTTATGAATTATAGATTGTTATGGTAAGTGGACCTGTAGTGGTTTACCTATGTATATATAGCTAAATTCGGTTATAAAATTGAATTGTACAATCTAGATAAATCATCCGGGGATGAGTAGGATTCTAGAAGTAAAGTTAAGTTTCCATGTTATATCCTGATGATGTGTACATATCCACTATGGATCAGATAGTTGTGTATGGATGTGTGATTGTCGATACAGTGTCGCTACGGACCGATGGTCCTAGCTTGGTTGTAATCAATTGAGTATGACTCTCTGTAGGATAGAGAGTGTGTTGATCAGTCGAGTATGATTCTCTGCAGGATAGAGAGTGTTATGATCAGTTGTGTACGACTCTCTACAGAATAGAGAGTGCGTTGATTAGTCGAGTATGACTCTCTGCAAGATAGAGAGTTATGATCAGTTATGTACAACTCTCTGTAGGATAGAGAGTGCGTTGATCAGTCGAGTATGACTCTCTATAGGATAGAGAGTGTTACGATCAGTTGAGTATGTGTGATTGTGCATTCATGTCATTTACATGCATGCTGGCAACTTGGTCTCCCTTGTGGTTAAGAGGGTCGTCAATCATCCTGCCTCCCAGGTTGCTCATGGAGGAGTAACTGGTGGGAGGCCAGAGCATTATTGTGCTGCACTCTACCACTATAGACGGTGGTAGTTAGAGTTGCATGCAGTTGTCCTGCGTGTGGCACTTGATCACTCATGGATAGTGACTGTCAGAGTGGCCAACAGCAGGGACCCCCATCGTGTAGCTAGCTCTTTATGATTATATGCTACTTGACCATACTTCCCACTCGGCCACTCGAGAGTAGTGGTTGGTGTTGAGTTGGAATAGTTGTCATGTCAAGCCACAGAGGACACACTGGGGTCGTGGTAGCTTTAGGGTGAGCCGATATGACCATGCATTCTGCATTATCGTGTCTTATGGTGTTTTGCATATTACCATATATATATATATATATATATATATATATATATATATATATGGATGATTGTGATTAGTGTATATATAGATGCAGTCTATATGTATGTTTATTGTGATGTTGCATTTGTTTGTATTATGCTTGCTATATTTGTTTGTACATCATCATACACGTTACTGTATTTGCTATATGATAGTGTGTGGGATATCTATGTATGAGTTGGTCAGACTATTGTATACCTTTGACCAGTACCTTGAGATGATACAGGATGGACCCAGTTCATCATTTTATTTGTCATAGGATGTTAGTATGGTAGTTTGTCGCTTATAGAGTTAGATTTACTCTACCATGTTGTAGGTGTTGTATTATGTTACATATACTCAAGTTGTATGAGTTGCATCGTTGTCGATCTTCAGGTATGTCAGTACCTTATGTTGTTACTATTGATCATTTTAGTTATCCAGTTGATATATATTATACTGGTGTATACCTGTATACCGTTAGACAGCATATTGTTGACTCGCATGTGATACATATAAATTATGCATGCATTTTTATTCTTATTACCGCTAAGTTTTCGTACTCACCACCACATACCCTGGGTTTTTCTATCACCCAGATAACAGGTAGAAGTCTTGGTGACGACTTGGAGCATCGCTGGCTAATCCATCTCATCTCACTTCTAAGGCTCCTATGGTCATTTTGGGTGTTCCGTATGTTTTGTTATGTACTTGGATTTATTTAATGGATGTGTGTTAGACATTGTTGTTGTACACACTTGTTGTTTTGGGTTTTGCCGATGTTTCTATATGTTTTGGTATTAGTCATACCGGTAAGCACTGTACGTAGGTTATTATGTCGTTGTGTTTAGATTTCCGCTGTGCTTTGATTATATTTACATTTGTATATGTTATTGTGGTTGTGACCGAAAGGCTTGTATAAACAGGATATGTTGCCACGTACAGGGGAGATGTTGTCCGTTTGCTTTTCGGCTCGGCATACTCTTGGGGCATGACATGTAATGTGTTTGGTCCAACAAAACTCAATCTCTCTCAATCTTGAGAATTAAATTCTCAAACTCGTCTTTAAGTCTCTTCGAAGGATTTGTTATGCGTGTGACCTTACAGGTTCTCGGTTTATGTTGGTCGTCCATAATTAACCATTAATTATGGAACGATCATGAGTGGCACCTAGTAGTACATCATGATTCCCAATTAACCGAAAAATCAACGGTTATTCTCGGAACCATTTTTGAACCCTTCAGCAGCTACAATGAATCGTGCCTCGTTCCTTTCACTCCTCTTATACCCACTTGGTTCAGAACATGGTCTATTGTGTCAGTCCCCACTAGGCTGACTACGTCACACCAAACTCAAGTAATACTTTCTCGTCCAGTGGATTCTAATTACTTCGACATGTATCTAAGAGTACCATACTCTTCACATGTAATGCTTTGGCCAAAGACTTTGAGTAACAATCTGACGAGTGACCATAGGATATACATCTCCTCGTAAGGAGCAGTGAATCCTTTGTTGGCTATTCAATCACCTTCGAGCACTTTAACTTATATCCAATCATCCCATACCCACACTTCCGTAGAGATGTATCGACTAAGATGTCAAAGTATAAATCTACATGACCAAAATGACTTGAAAACCTCAAGTAGAGCGGGCCCTCGAGGAGGGATGTTGGGGCCCTCTCATCTTAACTTAACTTGTGGATCATTAGGAAAGCTCGTGTACAAGTCATGTACATAGAGCCCAAGGAATATGATCCAAAATAAGGTTTTGAAAACATTTTAAAATTATTTTGAAAAACCTTGGTGAAGTCTATCTTTTGATAGCAATCACCATTGATGAGATTGATACAAAGTGAGCTTAAACTTTAAAGTTTTTAGTCACTTTTGGATTTTGTATCAATTTCGCTACTTTATGGGTAAAATATTTTTCAAACATTTTTCACCCATTGTAATGACTATAAGTAATATACGTATCAAGTTTCGTGATTTTTCAAAATACGTAGAATTACTTATGTTTTTCTAAATCTCGATTCTGATAGCTGAAATTCGGAAATTTTAGCTATCAGTCGACTGCCCTTGGTGGAAGTCGACTGATATGGAGTGATCGGTGATTCTTGTCAGATTTGTTTAGCCCGTGTTCAGCTATGGAAAAGGTTCCTAATCACTCCTAACCCTAGGATGTGCTTTAGGAAGCATTATAAAGGGTGAAAATCCATTGGATATGGATTAGGAGCTGTGTTAGGTCAAAGTTTCAAATTTAGGGTGAGTGAAAGTTCTATGTTGAACTTAGAACCTTAATTTTGATGGTTTAGAATTCTTATTGGCTTAGGGGCTTCCCAAGGACATTGTTGGTGCAATGGTCAAGGGGGAGCAAGCCTTTAGGGGGAGGTATCCATCTTGGGATGATGGATGTGTTTTTCTCCTTGAAGAGGAGAAGTTATTGGGAGAGTATCATCAATTGGGAAAATTGATGGATTTTTGATACCCAATTTGGAAATTGGGAGAGAGTATAGGATTGCCTCTCTTGAGTGATATGTGAATTATCACTAGGAAGATGGTAGACATCCTAGGTATTTATTTTTGGATCAAGGGGGAGATTGTAAGATCTCATTGGGACATGAGACATTGACCTCCTTGGAGAGAAAACCTTTTTGATGTTAGTCAAAAAGGGGGAGAATGTTTGGGGGAGAACATTTGGAGAGTGTTTACCAATTTGGGATAATTGGTAAGGGATTTGAATTAGTGGTCTAAATCAAATGAGTTGTTTGGTTTTTGTCAAACATCAAAAAGGGGGAGATTGTTGGTGCAATCAGCCCAGGTCACGATTGACCAGGACTCGAGTTTGACTCGAGTGATGTTTTGATGTTTCGACAAAAAAACATATGACAATGTAATTGTCATGGGAAAGTCCAAGTCTTGTGCACTTGGCATGGAAAGTCCAAGTGGAACACTTGACATTTGGTAAAGTCCAAGTCTTGAGTACTTGGCATGAAAAGTCCAAGTGGGACACTTGGCGCATGGAAAGTCCAAGTCATGGGTACTTGGCATTTGGGAAAGTCCAAGTCTTGAGTACTTGGCATGAGAAGTCCAAGCATGGGTCTTGGCAAATGAGAAGTCCAAGCATGAGTCTTGGCAAATGGAAAGTCCAAGCATGGGTCTTGGCATGGAAAGTCCAACATGGGTTGGCAAGGGAAAGTCCAAGCTTGAGTCTTGGCATTTGGGAAGTCCAAGGGGATTGATATTGGCAGCGTAAAGTCTAAGCGGAGTCTTGGCGGCGTAAGTCCAATGTGCCTTGGCGGTGTAGATACCGTTAGCATGACATAGCCGAGGAAAGCACCTGGAGGCTAGCGCGATGGATGAACAAGTCATGGATGACTTGGAGGGATCCGAGAGGCGTGAGGCTGATGGAGGTGGCTAGAAGGCTTAGGTCTAGGCTAAGGGTGGTCTAGCAAGTATGGGGGCACCATACTTAGGTTAAAACCTCATGTTTGAGGTTGGCAGTCGACTGGCAATATGGCCGGTTCGACTGCCGTGAGTCGACTTAAGTTCGACTGCCAATTTAGAGCTGAAATTGCTCTGCAGCGGTCATTGCGCTCATTGGAAGCGATCGGTGATGTCTGACGATCGGCCCGCCAAGTCGGCGATCAGCTAGTTCAATGTCGAGCACATAGCGCCGTAGTCGTAGCGGCGATCGACAATGTTAGCGAAGCCGTTGTCTCACAACTCTGATCTTGTGATCGGCGAGGACTTATGGCGTCGGCTAAATCGGCCGATGGAGGATAAAAGCAGCTGTTCGTGGAAGGCTCAAGTATCAGTTCTTTGGGGGCTTTGGTGAGGCGATTTGAAGGCGATTTGCAAGTGCATTTCAGGGTCCTTCAAGCTCATCCAAGCAACCGACAAGCAAGCGCTCAAAACCCTAGTTTGTAAAGTGTTCTTTACATTTTCACTTGTATTTGCTTGTATTTCTTTCGTTTATTGTTGTAAACATTTGTACGAAGTTTCTCCGCCTCCGACTTGTTGTCGAGAAGGAGTTTATTGATTAGTGATTGCATTGGCATCGCTAGAGCTCGTTAGAGCTCGATCCGTGGAGTAGGAACCGTTCGGTTCCGAACCACGTTATATCTCGTGTGGTGCTTGTGTTCGTGATTGTATCTTTTCGTTATTGCTTTGATTATTTCTATTCCGCTGCGCATAACGAGTTTTGTAGAGACAATCGCGAACGAATTCCATCTACGTACGGTCAACGCTATTCACCCCCCCCCCCCCCCTCTAGTGGCCTCAAATCTCCAACACAAACTTTTTTTAGTGTTTTATAGGGCCCATTTTTTGAATTTCACAGCAAAAATGAGGCACAATTTTTCACTTTTGCCCAGGGCACTAAGATTAATTTTGAAAATCAGGATTGGCTCCTCAAGTCGAAGGAAACTCGCACTTGAGCTGCAGTAAGAGCTTCATTGACATATCTTATATATAGAGAACCATGTGAAGTCTTACAGCATGTCATTCCAATGATCTAGTTACCCATAACCATCATCCACGTTTAACTTTCGACATCACAATGTCTCTAGCCAGTGAGAAGCAGTTGCTTGGATAAACCAAGGAGTATAATCAGTGCTAGTCTCACAGAATCGATGATGTCCGGACTCATCAATTCATCAACTAAGGAATATTTCAATACTTCATAATTACACATGTAGAGATACTCACTAGTTGTAATCCAATCACAAATTCTCTCATGCTATGAATTATATTACGGACATTCAGTAAATGAGTTTAAGATTCAATCAAGCACATATCAAATGTGCACTCAAATAGTAAATCTTTATTTATTAAATAAATAGTCATAAGGCGATTGCCTTAGGACACCTCTCAAACATAACAAAGTATTCATACTTGGATTTTCCCTTTCACTTGAGTCTCACTCGAGCTTGGTCAACCTTGACCTGATGCCGATTGCTCCAACAATCTTCTCCTAACAATCTCTCTCATGTGACATTGGATGTCTCAAACCATTCACTAGTCATATGGTCATATACATTGTCAAACATCAAAATACTACTCGAGTCTGATCAATTTTGACCCGAGGTTAAATGCACCGACATAGTCGACTGCTATGGAGTGAGCATTTGACTGATGCTCGGGCGATGCGCTGCTTGGGAGTTGAGAAATAGTGCTCCGATGAAGAAATCGACTGGTGAGGCAAGACCAGTCGACTGACTTCAATGGACATAGAACAAAAAGCTCTGGAATTAACTTGCCAGTTCAACTGCCTTCGGCGACCAATGCACAAAACCCTTCGTAATCGATTGGTGATTGTGAGCAGTTGATTGATCAACTATTTCTGACGTGGATTGAGCTGTTGTAAAATAAAAATCGATTGACCAATCGACTGGGGGTAAGACTAGTTGATTGATGGGCAAAAATTAGTCGACGCAGAGCTTATAAAAGGAGGACGTGGAGGAGTTCTTCAATGTTGGTTTTCTTGGGTCTTTGAAGAGGAAGTGTTGTTACATTCTAGATCTTCCAAAGCTCTCCAACACAACTAAATCAACAAGCGATCAAAAGCATTCTTGTGTAAACACTATAAAAATAAGCAAATTTGGCGACGAATTTTGCAACGAAGTTTGGAAAAAAAATTGTTGCAAAAATTTTTTGCAACGAAAAAAATTTCGTTGCAAATAATTCGCCGCCAAATTATGCAACGAAAAATAAAAGTTCATCGTCAAATTGCAACGAATAATATTTTCGTTGCAAAATTCATCGCCAAATTTGGCGACCAATCTTGCTTTTCGTCGCCAAATTTGGCGATGAATCTTGCTTTTCATCGTCAAATTTGGCGACGAATCTTGCTTTTTGTCGCCAAATTTGCGACCAAAATAAGTTCGTCGCCAAATTTGTGATGAAAAATAAATTCGTCGCCAAAATCTAATAAATATATTTCCACGAATAAAATTAAATTTGGCGATGAATAATTTTTTCATCGCAAATTCGACGACGAAAAAAAAATCGTTGCAAATTTTTCAAGATCAGTCGATTGACGAATACATCAGTCGACTAAATATATGACCAGTTCGACTGATCGATCGGCTACCAAAGGTTCTGTGACATGCTACAGTAATGACAGTCGACTAGTCATTTTCATCAGTTGACTGCCAAGTGAGTAGTCGACTGCTCAGTCGGCTATGAAATATTCTGTAAACTGCTACAGTACCATTAGTCGATTGATCATGTTGATTAGTCGACTAATGTTGAAAATCTATTTTATCAACGCATTTTTTCATGTATCAGTCGATTGATGGTTTACATCAGTCGACTACTTTTTTCCCTGTTTTATAATAAACACACACAACAATATTAACAAATTTAGACATCAAACTTTAATACGGAATTAATATATATATAACAAACCTAAACAAACTTACAAATACATAGATATCGTATGTCATAAGTCAAGTAACATTTAAATACAATAAATACATTCAAAGGTAACCACCATCATCACCATCATCATTAAAAAATACATCATCATTGTCTCTATGACAGGGATCAGGAGGAGCAGTAGATCTAGATGGAGTAAGTTAACTTGAACTAGACGTTAATTGAAGATGTTGCATAATGAACATTTGTTGCCTTTGAAATTCGTTCATCTTTTCATTTAAGTCTTTTACTTTCTAAGTGTTTTCTCTCGATTCAGTTTCCTTCTGCGCTAGTAACTCCCTCAAATAATTAACCTCTTTGGTTAATTGAATTACTTGTGCTTTGATGCCAGGGAGGATGAAGAAGAAGCACCAGGGACTCTATAGGATCGGCTCAAAGAATCGAGTCCAATTATTCTTCCACTTTTCGACCCTCCAGTTGTTTCGAGCCATAAAATTATATTGCTAACAGAAGGCTCAGATTCGACTGCATCATTTTCTTGCACTCGAATTTCTCTATGAAAGTTCATCGTATTTCTTCTGTTGTGAAAGAAAAAAAATTAAATACTAACATAAAAATTTAAATTTTTAAAATTACAAACCTTCATTGTTCTAGCTCTTTCCCCACTCTACGTCTTATCTTTCTTTTGGAATGTACGAATGAAAGTGTATATAAATAATGGCTCAGTCCTCGTCTCCTGGGCCTAACAAGCAATTAAAATTTGTAAATTAGTGAGTATTAGATTACAAAATTATAATTTGAAAACACTCACCAATCGATGTCTATATTCATCGATATTTATTGATCCTCCCGCATACGTGGCAGACATAACGCCGGAATTACAATGCTGATTTTGCTTATTCTGTTCACTCCTCCATTTGCTATCCTCAGATCCCCAATGTGCAATAATTTTATTCCAATTCTTCTCGGTTATACAATGTGGTTTCTTGTTTCTAGTTTTCGCATGATTGAGTATGTTTCTCATATGATCACCACACTTTTTTTTTAAAATACTCCTAATCTCTAGTGTTTGACTCTCCTCCCAAGTAAATACCCACTACAGTAGAGAAAAATTAAATTGATTATATTAACTGTAATTTTATATACAAAATAATTTAAATAAGTTACCTTGAACACATTCCATCACAGAATTTTTATTTCTTCCGGCGTGCTCGTATAAGTCATAGAAGCTCCGCCCCAATAGTTATTCACTATTTTATTTACCTCGTGAATAATATGTACAGAATTTATAAATTTAATATAAAATAAAAATAAACCTCGTTAGATACTTATAAAAATACATATCATATTAAAAATAAACATAGATAATCTAAAACTTGAATACTTACGGATCTTCGCGCGAAGATATAAACTCTCTCGTACTTTCCCTCTCCACGAGTGATTATTGTACCGGAGAAGATATATTAGCAGGTATCTACTGAGAACCAGAAGATCCTGCAACTGGAGAAGAGGTGGAGGATACATTTCCTGCAAGAGCATCAGAATGTGCAGGGGCTGAAGCAGAGGAAGACTATGATCTTCCATCACTACTCCATCTATGATCGCCACGTCGAAACTAACAATCATAATTATTAGAAGAATATGACAGTAAAAAAAATACATTTGCATATCGAATTTATAATAGGAACAATATGAAAAAATTACCATATTCATAGCAATTGGATGACCTAAAAAAATAGTTCATTAGTATATCAAATATAAGAAATTTCGAATTAGATAGTAAATTAAAACATAATTGGTACTCAATAAAAAATTACCCACAATTAGAAATTAAAGTCCGCATTACAATTTTCATCCTGGTCATGCGTCTATTCATCATCGGCATTGTCATCGTCGTCGTCGTCGTCGTCGTCGTCGTCGTCCTCATCTTCATCCTCATCCTCATCCTCAGCAACACCCTCATCCTCATAATTAAAATCCTCATCTTCATCCTCATTCAGTTCACTTGCATCAACGGCTACTATTACGGTGCTGGGATCTCGTAACGTTGAAATATTATACTCTTCGATATGAAATATATTGACAACTTCATCTTGTTGATATGCTATGTCTTCCCAATGTTCCTCAATTTTATTATGTGCTTTTGTTTCAAAATTCGTTGCAAATTCTGCAACGAATTAAATTTTTGTTGCAAAAATTTGCAACGAAAATGTTGTTTTGTCATAAATTGGCAACGAAAAATCATTTTCGTCGCCAATTTGCAATGAATTTTGCGACGAAAATTAAATGTTGAAAATTTAAATTTTGCAACAAAAAAATTTTTATTGGAAATTTCGTTACTAATTTGCGACGAAATTTAAAATTCGTCGCAAATTTTATTGCAGATTTATAATAAATTTTTTTCGTTGCCAAATTTCGTCACCAATTTAATGTTTTTTTTGTAGTGAAAGTGTTTTATTACTACATTTCTATTTGTATTCTTTACATTTGTTCTTGTTTGATTGTATTGTATAAGCTCCAGATTCTAAAAAGGTTTTCTTCACGTTGGTGTTCATCCAAATGAGAAGATAGTGAAAGCTTACAAGAGGAGTAATCCATCATAAGGATTATCATGGAGTAGGAATGGATCTTCGAACCACGTTAAAAACCCTGTGAGTTATGCTTATGTTTGTTTATTGTTATACATTTAGTTTCTGCTGCGTTAATTTGTTATAGACAAGTACGAACACGTGAACACAATTAAGAGAGATCAAAGATCAGTTTGAATGCTATTCCCCCCCCCCCCCAAGCGCAATCAAGGTCCCAACAGGAATGACTCCTATCTTGTTTTAAACTTCAACCTGAGATAGTTATGCAACCTTTAGCTATGAGTACAAATCACAAAAATCAATATTCAACTAAACAAGGTATTATCTAATTTTATCCATCATAAATTTATTATTTATTTGAAAGAATTTAAACTTTTAATCCATCCTGTGTATTAAATTAAAGTAAAATTTTATATAGTCTTCTTCTTGTATGTCTAATTCTCATTTATATGTTTTACAGATGGTGAAAATATATAAGGCACCTTAAATAATCAAAGAGATGCAGTTTCAAATCAATTCTAGGTTGATGTGAAGATAATATCATATATGTTGAAAATAATTCTTCAGTTATAGACCAACATGTTAATATGAACAAAGAATCTGATGAAGGTGACATATGTTAAAATTATGATAATTTATTTTATTATTTTTATTATGTCTTATATCATTTATTATATGTATACATATAGCAATGATTGTTGGTGCAATCGACCCAGGTCACGATTGACCAGACTCGAGTTTGACTCGAGTGATGTTTTGATGTTTGACATAATATATTTGACATTGATGTTTGACATTGATGTCGGTTAATATGTTGGGAAGATTGTTGGAGCAATCGACCCGAGTCATGATTAACCAGACTCGAGTTTGACTCGAGGGAGACCTTGATGGTTGACTAGGGTTGACCATGTGATTATGGGAAAGTCCAAGCATGGATCTTGGCAAGGTAAAGTCCAAGTCATGGGCACTTGGCATGGAAAGTCCAAGTGGGACACTTGGCATTTGAGAAAGTCCAAGTCTTGAGTACTTGGCATGTAAAGTCTAACATGGGTTGGCAAGGGAAAGTCCAAGCATGATCTTGGCATGGAAAGTCCAAGCATGATCTTGGCATGGAAAGTCCAAGCTTGAGTCTCGGCATTTGAAGTCCAAGGGATTTAATATTGGCTGCATAAAGTCCAAGCGGGAGTCTTGGCAGCATAAGTTCAATGGTTGGCGGCGTAAAGTCCAAGCGGAGTCTTGGCGGCATAAGTCCAATGTGTCTTGGCGGTGTAGACACCGTTAGCATAACATAGCCAAGGGAAGCACCTGGAGGCTAGCACGATGGATGAACAAGTCATGGATGACTTGGAGGGATCCGAGAGGCGTGAGGCTGATGGAGGTGGCTAGAAGGCTTAGGTCGAGGCTAAGGGTGGTCTAGGCTAAGGGTGGTCTAGCAGGTATGGGGAACCATACTTAGGCTAAAACCTCATGTTTGAGGTGTGCCAGTCGACTAGTGTCATGTAGCAGTCGATTGGTGGGAGTCAACTAGGGTTTGACTACGGGAAATACCCTAGCAGTCGACTGCCATAGGTGGGTAGTCGACTGGGTGGCTGAGCAGTCGACTAATCTTGTGATCAGTCGACTGGTGCTCATGAAATCGAGCACAGAATGGAGTTGAGTGAAGGCTCCATCAATCGACTGATGGTCATGATTAGTCGACTGATGGTAGATCCATTGGATTTTTCCAGCGTGGATCTAGCCGTTGTCTCACGACAACAATGTCATCAGTCGACTGATGGTCCCGAGCAGTCGACTGATCGACTTTTTCCAGCACAGGTTAAAGCTTTATAAGGAGCTCGTGATGGAGGAAAAAGGCAATGGTTTCTTGAGGGCTTTTGGGGTGATTTGCTGCTGCAAATCAGGGTCTCCAAGTTGATATCAAGCAACCAAGCGATCAAGCATTCAAAGAACATTTGTAAAGTGTTTTATTTACTTATATTGCTTTGTATTTCATTGTATTTGTTTGTAGCATTTAGTTTATTGTTGTAAACTATTGTAAGGGGTTTCTCCACCTCCGACTTGTGTCGAGAAGGAGTATTTGTGATTAGTGATTGCGTGTGCATCACTAGAGCTCTTTAGAGCTCGATCCGTGGAGTAGGAACCGTGCGGTTCCGAACCACGTTATATCCTTGTGCTTGTGTGTTTGTGTTTTCGTTATTGCTTTATTATCTTTGTTTCCGCTGCGCTAACGAAAATTGTAGACAAGCACGCGATCGAATTTCATCATCGTACGAGCACGTCGCTATTCACCCCCCCCCCTCTAGCGTCCAATCGATCCCCTACAAGTGGTATCAGAGCGAGGCCGCTCTTCGAAGTTTAACAACTAAGGGAGCACGCTAGAGGGTGAAGATGGAATTTCAAGAGAATTTGGGTTGAGACATTAACACACCACCATCTTATGAGAACTATGGATTTGAAGGCTTCAACTCATAGAAAATAGGAATAGAGAATTTCCTAATGATGGTGGATATCAAGCTTTGGTCCGCCTTGATAGAAGGTTGTGAATTTCCAAAAGGCAAAAAGGGTGGAATCCTCAAGGTTGAAAAATGGACCAAGGAACAACTCAAAGAGTTCAAGACAAATATTAAGGTAATCAAAATGATAAGTGATTTAATTCCTATTAATGTCTTGTCCAAGTTAGGGAGTACAAGGATGTCAAGAAGCTTTGGAGCGAGTTGGCAAAGTACCATGAAGGACCATCACCGGCCTCAAGTGAAGAACAAACAAGAGGCCGAAGAGTGCTCATCGACTCAATCGGAAGATGTCGATGAAGGGAGTGCATCATCCTCACAAGGAAGTGAGGACTTGGAGGTTGAGAGACCATCAACATCCAAGGAGGAAGAGGAAGAGGAAGAATTGGAGGAGACCTCCACCTCTAGGATTGAGGGGGAGAAGAGACCATCCACACCGGAGCCAGAACAAAATCAAGAAGAAGCCTCAACCTCCGGGAGGGATGAAGAACCCACTCCGATCACCATCACCCTAGGTAACTCAAGCATGTTAATTAATAATAAAATGAATATTATATGTTTTGAGTGTAGGGAGCAAGAACACTACAAGAGTAAGTGTCCTAAACGGGTTAAGAAGACTCCACCCGCTCCAAAGGTCAAGGATGTCGATCCCTCAACGCAAAAGAGCAAAGAACAAGTCATTTGCTTCAAGTGCCGACAACCGGGACATTTCCGGAGTCAATGCAAGAGGGGGGACAAGAAGACCCAAAATGGAGCATCATATATAGGGGGAGCTAAGGCTAACCCTAAGGTATATTTTAGTAATGCTCCTTCTAAATTTAAAAGTCAAAAGCATGCCTTTAATTCCCTTGCAATTTATGAAAAGCATGCTAGTAAGAATAACAAATATCTTTGTTTAGGAGCCAAAAATATCTACCTTTCTAAGAAGGAAAAATTTGAGACTAATGTCCCTAAAAATATCTCATCTAACGACAACCCTAGGTCAAACAAGTCTAGAAAAATTTTACCTAGGGAATCTATTAGGAAAATAGGAGAACACCTAGGTCTTAATCCCAAATGGGCTAGGCATATGCCTAGAAAGGACAATGCCCAAAAACTTAATCAAAAATCTAAAATTGGGCAATTAGAATTAGAAAACCAAGCTTTGAAGTCAAGGCTTGAAAAACTTGAAAAGACCCTCAATAAGATGCAAAATCAATTTCAAGGGTCTAATGGTCAAAGTCAAGGATTTAGGACTCAAAGTCAACACCTAGGGCCAAAGAGAGAAAAGTCAATCAAAGGTAAGAAGGGTTTGGGTCACAAACCTAAGCCTAAGGTGGCTTATCATAGTGTTTCATTTGATTATGGAACACAAACTAGGTCTAGGAAGACCAAGGTCAATAGGGAAGTCATCCCTAGAGTTGACCAAGGTTTGTGCTTAGTGGCTAAGGTTTCTAGGAAACCTAGGGTGGCCACTAAGAAGGTTGAAAGGGGAGTTACTCCTAGAGTCAACCAAGGTAAGACCCAAATGACCAAGGCTAACAAGCCTAGGAGGGTCATTAGAAGGGTATCTAGGGAGGTTATCCCTAAGGAATACCTAGTAAATCCTAGGAGCTCAAATAGGTTTTTGGTTCCTAAGAGCGTGATTGATTCACGCTAGATGTGGTTAGGGTGTGCCAACCTTGATTGAATGGGTAGTTAACTCAACCATGGCAAAGGTGGCACTTTAGGTTATTTTCAAGGGTATGGTTACCTTGGAAATAGATTTGAATCAATATCCTAAAAGATTTTAGGATGTGCCAATGCATTTTTGGAATTATAAAAAATCAATTAAATTGACACAATTTAGGTTTAGAGGTCTTAATGTGTCATTTTGGGTTTTTGACACATCTGGGAGAATTTAGGCTTTATGGCAAAATACGATTAATCCCAAAAATTGCAATTAACACTAAAATTTAAGTATTATATACCTCTATATGTTATATGTCATGCTTTGATTTGTCATATGTCATGTCATGACATCATGCTTATTTCTATCATTTATATGTCATGAGTATGCTTAGGATTAAGAACAAATATCATGTTTTTTTTATTACATCATATGTGTCACGCCCCCGGGAGTATGCCGTGCCGAAAATCAAACGGACGACATCTCCCCTGTACGTGGCAACATCTCGGGTTAATACAAGGCCCGTAGGCCCACAACAACAATATAATGAACAGATAAATATATATCAACACGCAGCGGAAATAGGAAATCACATACCAACAACAAAATATACCAAAACATACAGGTGTACACCACCTGACAAGACCACAGTACTAAAACCGTACATAAAACATCGACACAAAGTAAAGTCCACAACATAAAGACGAAGTCCATACATAGAACAAAATCCATAACACAAATACAAATCACAAATCCTCGGGAGACTCAAAATGTGGAGATGGGATGGATCGCCGGCGCAGCTCCAAGTCGTCACGAAGACTTCTACCTGTTACCTGGGCGACAGAAAAACCCAGGGTCCGTGGGAGTGAGTAAAACTCAGCAGGTAATAGATAAACATGTATATTAATATCACATGTATTTCGACAGTAAAATCTACAGGTATCACTAGCATGATAACATATCCATGTATATATAACTTCTAACCAACAGTCAATATGAAACACAGACATACCTGAATGTCTGCTACGCTACACCTATCCAACCTGAGCACATATCCACAACATATAGTATAAGGAATAGTACTAACTATACTAAATCCTGATATGGGTCAAGGGTATCACAGTGAATAACTAACAAGTATACAAGTACTGGCCTACTACCATACAAAAAAATGAGATAACATGTATGAATATGTGCAAACAAATGCAACAAACATAGTACATACAAATGTAGCATCACAATAAGCATATATATATATATATATACTGCATCTATATATGTATGCTAATCACAATCATCCATATATATATATATATACATGCATATATGTATATATATGGTAATATGCAAAAATGTCATAAGTCGGCAATGCAGTATGCATGGTCATGTCGGCTCACCCTAAAGCTACCACGACCCCAGTGTGGCCTCGGTGGCTCGAGCATGACAACTGTCCCAACTCAACACCAACCACTACTCTCGAGTGGCCGAGTGGGCAGTATGATCGAGTAGCATATAAGCGTAAAGAGCAAGCTACACGATGGGGGTCCCTGCTGTTGGCCACTCCGACAGTCACTACCCATGAGTGGTCGAGTGCCACACACGCAGGACTACGGCACGCAAATCCAACTATCACTGTCTGTAGTGATAGAGTGCGGCACTGATGCTCGCCCTCACACCTGGTTACTCCTCCTATGAGTAAGTGGAGGTAGATATTAGCGACACTCTCAACCACAAGGGAGACATCGTCGCCAGCCTACATGCAAATGACATGAATGTAAGGTCTCACAAACAGACATCCACCATAGACTCTCTATTCTACAGAGGGTCGTGCTAACCAGATCAACGCACTCTCTATCCTGTAGAGAGTCGTGCTCAACTGATCATATCAGACTAGGACCACCGGTCGTAGCAAATACCATTCACCCGACCATTTACATAATGCATGGTCGATAGAAACATGCACTCTAAGGGGTACTAGAATTAACTCTAGGTTCAAGGCATCATCTACCTACGGATGACCTTTTTGCCCAATTTACAATCAGGTCGTCATCCGGACTTTACTACTTGTACTTAACTTAAACAAATTCTAAGTTATTTACATCATCTATATGTATAACTCCTAATCATGGTAAAATAAACATGATAGCAGCAAGGAGTTAATAGCCAACGGATAAAGTATCAAGCATAAGATAAATAGAACAGGGTCAAGGTAACATGATCATTTAAGATGATCATGCCTCTAAATCTGTATGCATTAACTACCTGACCAGGGTAGGAATTACCCACCTGCTGTAAATGCTCGTAGCAATGAAATCCTCACGGCCGCGGACCTGTCTCGTATTCATGTCCTGCAAATAGCATCAATTACATTTTAGTACAAGCAGACTACAAAATATGAATTAATTACTATATCGTTCTCATAGTCACATTCTTTTATCGACTTACTACTTAGGAACATCTCCTAAATTATCCAAGGTCGATTTACTATAACCAACCTTCACATTAGACCCTCAACTGGTACGGTTAACATCATAATTAAAAATCCCCCATTTCCAATTAACCACTACACCAGTCTATACATTCAATTCCATACTAACCGGACATTCCTACGCTTATTTCTACTAAACAACCCCTTCTCACAGCTAACTCCATCAACCTTTCCCACTGTTAATTAGCTAACTCAAAGGCAACAATGAACTGATCTGCACGGATAGAACTAAAAAGGAAAATAGTTTGCTTACCGGCAATTTGATTTTCACCGGCAGCACAAACCTTCCAATCCTCAATCTACCGATAGAAGCCCCTGCTCCAAATTTCGCAATGGTGTCAGCCAAGAACAGAATATCGCAGTACCTATGGAGGAATAGGCTTACCGGATAGTTAGAATTTCACCGGCCGAGTAATCCTCCAAATTCGATAGCCAAACCCTCTTACTTCTTATTCACCGATTCTGCCCAAACACAAATTTGGTCACGGCAAATCCACAGAACATCTACTCTTGTTCAAGGTAAGGAGAACCCTAATCGATGCTTACCTCTCACGACCTGGCCGTGTTGGACGACTTGGTTCGCCGGAAACCTAGTGACAACACCGCTGCACTAATCACCCCCAGTTTGTGAGCTACACGGAAACAAGAATGTCAGGCGAAGATGGATTTCATCGTAGATGGGAGAAACAAAACCTACTGTTGGAGAGATCCAAGCTCACCTGCCAGATTCACCTGCCAAGAACTCCATTGCCCTAGCTCCGGCGCTGATCGACAGTGAGAACCCCAACCGACGGCTCTTGCTCCAGCGCTGATCGACAGTGAGAACCCCAACCAACGGCTCTTGCTCCGACGACCACCAGTGTAGTCTCCACTTTGATCGGACCAGCACACACCTTCGACAGCGTGAAATCGAGCACAGTCGTCGGTCCAAGCCTCCAATCGATGACTCTGCTCACTAGCAACCACCCTAGTTGCTTTGGTTTGTCCGCGAGCACCGGCGAGGAAATGTTGGCCGCCGCCTTCCACTCGCACAGCGAAGCCGGCAAGCTCTGGGGTAGCAGGAGTCGATGAGATCGCAAGCGGAGAAAAAGGGATCGCGCTGAGGAGTCGCGAGACGCGATCCGTGAAGAAAAAATAGAGGAGCTCGGTGAGGAAGAGAGGAAACGTCGGCGATGAGGAGGGGAGGAAACACGTCGGGGAAAGAAGACTCGCGGCGGCTGGGGAAAAACGCACGGGAGTAAATAAAAGACGGCGATCGGTGAAACGGAGGAGATAAGTGCGGCTTGCGTTACGAAGGGGGAAATGGATCGGGTTGAGTTTTCTTAATGGGTTGGATCCAAGAAGCCATGAACACTAGATAAATTCAATTAAATCTAGGTTAATTAAACTATTAAAATTTCTCAAGCTAGGTTATATGTAATTAACTCCTAACCAAACGATTTTTTTTATCGTATTTTACATTCTCCCCCACTTATTAAAATTTGGTCCCCAAATTTCGTACTCAAATGTAAAAATTAATTCAAGCATTATTACGAAATAACTACATACCTCCGGTAAACAGATGAGGGTATCGGGCTCGGATAGTATCTTCCAGCTCCCATGTAGCCTCCTCATCCGTATGATGCTGCCATCCCACCTTTACAAGTCGGATGGTTTTGTTTCGCAACTGTCGCTCCTTGCGACCAAGAATCTGCACTGGAGTCTCCTCATAAGTCGCATTCGCCTGGAGTGGTATCGAAACTTCTTTCAGGACATGGTCAGATCGCGGCACGTATTTCCTCAGCATAGATACATGGAATACGTTGTGAACACCCGCAAGTGTCGGAGGTAAAGCCAACCGATAAGCTACACCTCCAATCCGCTCTAATATCTAAAATGGACCAATGTAACGTGGAGCTAATTTTCCTTTTAGCCCAAATCTCTTGACTCCTTTGGTGGGTGACACTCGTAGGAATACATGGTCCCCGACTGAGAATTCCAGAGGCCTTCGCCTCCGGTCCGCATAGCTCTTCTGCCGATCCTGTGCCTCAGATAACCGTCATTTGATCACTCGTACCAACTTTGCATTCTGCTGGATACTCTGAGGCCCCAATATCTGTCGTTCCCCAACTTCCTCCCATAACACAGGAGATCTACAAGGTCTGCCGTATAATGCCTCGAATGGAGCCATCTGGATAGAAGAGTGGTAACTGTTGTTGTAGGCAAACTCCACTAAAGGAATGTGATCCTCCCAACTGCCACCGAAATCCATGACTCAAGATCTCAATAGATCCTCCAAAGTCTGAATGGTACGTTCAGACTGTCCATCTGTCTGCGGATGAAAGGTTGTACTGAGTCGAAGCTCTGTGCCCATGGCCTGCTGCAGACTCTGCCAGAATCGGGAAGTAAAGCGTGGATCTCTATCAGATATGATACTCAATGGTACACCATGCAATCTGATGATCTCTCGGCAGTACAATTCCGCTAGACGATCCAATGAATCCGTCTCACGCATCGGAAGGAAGTGAGCTGATTTTGTTAATCGATCCACGATCACCCAAATCGAAGTATGTCCTTTACGGGTTCTGGGTAACCCCGTAACGAAGTCCATCGTAATATGCTCCCACTTCCATTCTGGGATCGGGATTTCCTGAAGTAACCCAAAGTTTCGATGTTTGATCGCCTTCACTTGCTGGCATACTAGGCATCGTGTGACAAAGTCCGCAATATCTCGTTTCATACCATTCCACCAGTATAAGCGCTTCAAATCTCGATACATCCGAGTACCACCAGGATGTATAGAAAATCTCGACTGATGTGCTTCCTGTAGTAGTTCTTCCTTAACGAGGTGTGTGTCCGAAACACATAGTCGTCCTCGGAAACGAAGTACACCATTCTCGTCACTCGAGAAACTGGCCCGACGCTCGAGTCTATCGCCGCCAAGAACTGTAGATGCTGATCACTGACTTGTGCTTCCTTGATCCTCTCGGCAATGGCAGACTGGGCAACCATAGAAACTAATATCCCCCGGGGTGTTTGACCGTGTTCAGATAATCCCAACTCTGAGAACTGTCGAACTAGGTCGAATCGCCGCCGATGACCGCCGTAACTCCACGAGACTTCGCTCAGCATCCGCTACCACATTAGCTTTTCCCGATGATACCGATGGTGCGCAGTAATCCTTCAGATACTCCATCCATCGCCTCGCCTCAGATTCACTTTTTCTGTGAATGCAGATACTTGCATTTTTATGGTCCGTGTAAATCTCAAAGGTAATCCCATACAAGTAGTGCCTCCATATCTTCAATGCGAAAATAATGGCGCTAACTCTAGATCGTGCATCGGGTAATTTCTCTCGTGATCTTTTAGTCGACGGGAGGCATAAGATACCACGGTTGACCGCATCAGATCGCACCCAACCCTTGTATAGAAGCATCCGTGATAGAGAACCATCCCATCAACACCGTAAGGAATCACTAAGATTGGTGCAGAAACTAGCCGCCGCTAAGCTCCGGAAGCTAGTTTCATGTGCCTCGACCAGCGAATTTGACCCCTTTCCGAGTCAGACGAGTGAGTGGCATGGCGATACTCGAGAATCCCTCCACGAATCTCCGATAATACCCGGCCAGACCAAGGAAACTACGGACCTCCTGAACTGATTTTGGCTGCTCCCAACTGGTAATCGCCTCAATCTTCTAGGGATCTATAGAAATACCTCTGTTGGACACCACATGTCCAAGAAAACCCACTGAGGATAACCAGAACACACATTTGCTAAACTTGGCATACAACTGCTCCTGTCGTAATATCTCCAATACTATCCGCAGATGTTGTTCATGCTCTTCCTCGGATCGAGAATAAATCAATATATCATCGATGAACACTATTACGAACTGATCTATATACCTCAGGAATACCCGGTTCATTATGTCCATAAATGCAGCTGGGACATTCGTGAGACCGAACGACATCACTAGAAACTCGTAATGTCCATAACGAAAAGCGAAAGTCATTTTCAACATCCTCATCTCTTATCCGAAGCTGATGATATCCTGAGCGCAGATCAATTTTAGAATACACACATGTATCCTTAAGCTGATCGAACAAATCTTCTATCCTCGGCAGTGGATATTTGTTCTTAACTGTGACTGCATTCAGTAGTCGATAGTCAATGCATAACCGCAACGATCCATCCTTCTTTTTGACAAAGAGTATCGGTGCTCCCCATGGTGAAACACTAGGTCGGATGAATCCATTATCCAGCAACTCCTGCAGTTGAACTTTAAGTTCATTCAGCTCCTTTGGTGCCATTCGATAAGGAGGTTTCGATATAGGTGCGGTTCCTGGAATCACCTCTATCGCAAATTCAACTTGCCTAGGAGGTGGCAAGCCTGGAAGTTCATCGGGAAATACATTCGATACTCTGACTACTCGCACATCGAGAGGGTGGTAGTCCTTCGCTTCTCAACTTTGACCAGAGATAGCAAATAACCTGGCAACCTGGGCCAATAACTTCGAGCTGTAAAGTCGATATAATGGATAATCCATCGCGTCTCTAGTACCAACAAATTTCCAAGTGGTTGATCCGGTGGTCGAAAGTCACCACTCTTGCTCTACAATCCATCAGCGTGATAAGCGGTCAACCAGTCCATACCAAGAATAATATCGAACTCTATCATTTCCAACACCTGAAGGTCCACTGTAAGGATATGCCCGTCAAAGTCTAATGGGCAACCCTTGATTTCTTGGTGGCTAGACAGCACCTCTCCTGACGGCAAGGATACTGCTAACCCACAAGAACGAACCATTGGGATCCTTCCGACTCTACCCAGAAATATTCTAGATACGAATGAGTGAGAACTACCGGTATCAATCAAAGTATCAAGATATATGGAATAAATCAAACCATACCCGAATGATCGATCCTCACCCAGTGCCTCATCTCTCGTGATGGCAAAACTCGTCTCTTGATTTGTTATTGCATCCCGATAAGGAAGTAGTGTGCCTCCACGGGTTGAGTCCGACTGAGTCGAGGCCAGTATGCGGCATAAGGTAACCATGAGAGTTGGCTGGTAACGACGGCGGTGTAGATACCCCTGGGTAGTAGATCACCGGAGATGCAGGATACTGGATCGCTGTCGGCATCACTGTAGGAGCGCCTCCCTGCATCTGATACAAGTGTGTTGGTGGAGGTAATGGCTGCCTCTGTCCATAAGACTGCATACACGGTGTTGTCCTCTTCTGTCGCTGCTGGTTGGACTGTCTTCCCTTGTTAAAGCTATCAGAAAACTCTAACTGTGCTCTCAACGTACACTCTCGGCTAGTATGTCCGGGTTGCTTGCAATAGTAGCAAATCGGCTGCTCCAAAGGACACTCTGGAGCTCTATGACTTCCGGATCCGCATTTATAACATCCACTTCTGCTCTGACTCTTACGGTTCTTCTGAGACCCTCCAGAGAACTCTGATGCTGGACGCTTCCCTTTCTGCGATCTAGCTGACCCTTCTGTCGCACCTCGCGTAGTTCCTTTTTGCTCCCCTTTCTTCTGAGTCCCCTGAGCTGAACCCTGGTTCTGCTGCTTGCCCTTAGTCATCTGTTTCTTGATATCTTTCTCCTTGGAGATTTGCTGGGAAGTCATCTCGATAAAGAGGGCACGGTCCAATGCCTCCCTGTAGGAGGTAATGCTAGATCCTGACATCCTCGCTCTGATATAAGCTGCTAGGCCCTGGGTGAACTGGTACATCCGGTCTGAATCCTGTGCTACCAGATGAGAGCAGAACTCTGATAGTCTGGTAAACTCTGCGTTGTACTCCATAACAGAACGGTCACCTTGCTTCAGGCTTAGAAACTCCTGACGACGTGCTGTAGAAAATGCCGAAGGAAAGTACTGCCTCCAGAAAGCGTCTCGAAAGTCGCCCAAGTAATCCCACACTCCCAGATAGAGTCTTCTCGTAATTTCCACCAAGTGACACTGATCTCGAGATGATATGCAAGAAGGCCCACCTTCTCCACATCTGCGTTCATATACTCGAAGGTGTCTTCCATATTTTCCAGCCAAGATCGGGCAATCCATGGGTCGGACTCCCCTCGGAACAAGGTGAACTTCTCCTTGGCTGATCGTGCTAACACGAGTATCCGTGACTTATCATTGAGCCTACTGGACTCTGTGGGCTCTGGCGTAGTCAGTGGTGTATCCGGATTCTGAGGCTCCGGGTCACCAATAGGGGTTTGCTGAGGTGGTGCTTGAGTAGCAGGCTCAGTCTCAACGGTATCTCGTCCCTCCTCCGCCGCCGCCTGGATGGACGACCTCGACCACGAGTCTGAATAGGTGGCATGACTCTGACAGTATTCACCTGTTGAACAAGTCTAGATAAGCATCTAACTAAAGTATAAATTATCAGGAATACTTACTTCGTGTTGCCCGGAGCTTATGCCGCTGTCAATCCCATCTCACAAAAATCAAAACCGAAAAATATACCGACTCCCGAGAATCCAAGACTCAAAAACAAAATCATTGTATGGCATCGCAGAACCTTCGGCTCTGATACCAATAAAGTTGTCACGCCCCCGGGAGTATGTCGTGCCGAAAATCAAACGGACAGCATCTCCCCTGTACGTGGCAACATCTCGGGTTAATACAAGGCCCGTAGGCCCACAACAACAATATAATGAACAGATAAATATATATCAACACGCAGCGGAAATAGGAAATCACATACCCACAACAAAATATACCAAAACATACAGGTGTACACCACCTGACAAGACCACAGTACTAAAACCGTACATAAAACATCGACACAAAGTAAAGTCCACAACATAAAGACGAAGTCCATACATAGAACAAAATCCATAACACAAATACAAATCACAAATCCTCGGGAGACTCAAAATGTTGAGATGGGATGGATCGTCGGCGCAGCTCCAAGTCGTCACGAAGACTTCTACCTGTTACCTGGGCGACAGAAAAACCCAGGGTCCGTGGGAGTGAGTAAAACTCAGCAGGTAATAGATAAACATGTATATTAATATCACATGTATTTCGACAGTAAAATCTACAGGTATCACTAGCATGATAACATATCCATGTATATATAACTTCTAACCAACAGTCAATATGAAACACAGACATACCTGAATGTCTGCTACGCTACACCTATCCAACCTGAGCACATATCCACAACATATAGTATAAGGAATAGTACTAACTATACTACATCCTGATATGGGTCAAGGGTATCACAGTGAATAACTAACAAGTATACAGGTACTGGCCTACTACCATACAGAAAAATGAGATAACATGTATGAATATGTGCAAACAAATGCAACAAACATAGTACATACAAATGCAGCATCACAATAAGCATATATATATATATATATATATATATATACTACATCTATATATGTATGCTAATCACAATCATCCATATATATATATATACATGCATATATGTATATATATGGTAATATGCAAAAATGTCATAAGTCGGCAATGCAGTATGCATGGTCATGTCGGCCCACCCTAAAGCTACCACGACCCCAGTGTGGCCTCGGTGGCTCGAGCATGACAACTGTCCCAACTCAACACCAACCACTACTCTCGAGTGGCCGAGTGGGCAGTATGATCGAGTAGCATATAAGCGTAAAGAGCAAGCTACACGATGGGGGTCCCTGCTGTTGGCCACTCCGACAGTCACTACCCATGAGTGGTCGAGTGCCACACACGCAGGACTACGACACGCAAATCCAACTATCACTGTCTGTAGTGATAGAGTGCGGCACCACAATGCTCTGCCCTCACACCGGTTACTCCTCCTATGAGTAACCGTGGAGGCAGGATGACTGGCGACACTCTCAACCACAAGGGAGACATCGTCGCCAGCGTGCATGCAAATGACATGAATGTAAGGTCTCACAAACAGACATCCACCATAGACTCTCTATTCTACAGAGGGTCGTGCTAACCAGATCAACGCACTCTCTATCCTGTAGAGAGTCGTGCTCAACTGATCGTATCAGACTAGGACCACCGGTCCATAGCGACACCCTAAATACCATTCACCCGACCATTTACATAATGCATGGTCGGTAGAAACATGCACTCTAAGGGGTACTAGAATTAACTCTAGGTTCAAGGCATCATCTACCTACGGATGACCTTTTTGCCCAATTTACAATCAGGTCGTCATCCGGACTTTACTACTTGTACTTAACTTAAACAAATTCTAAGTTATTTACATCATCTATATGTATAACTCCTAATCATGGTAAAATAAACATGATAGCAGCAAGGAGTTAATAGCCAACGGATAAAGTATCAAGCATAAGATAAATAGAACAGGGTCAAGGTTACATGATCATTTAAGATGATCATGCCTCTAAATCTGTATGCATTAACTACCTGACCAGGGTAGGAATTACCCACCTGCTGTAAATGCTCGTAGCAATGAAATCCTCACGGCCGCGGACCTGTCTCGTATCCACGTCCTGCAAATAGCATCAATTACATTTTAGTACAAGAAGACTACAAAATACGAATTAATTACTATATCATTCTCATAGTCGCATTCTTTTATCGACTTACTACTTAGGAACATCTCCTAAATTATCCAAGGTCGATTTACTATAACCAACCTTCACATTAGACCCTCAACTGGTACGGTTAACATCATAATTAAAAATCCCCCATTTCCAATTAACCACTACACCAGTCTATACATTCAATTCCATACTAACCGGACATTCCTACGCTTATTTCTACTAAACAACTCCTTCTCACAGCTAACTCCATCAACCTTTCCCACTGTTAATTAGCTAACTCAAAGGCAACAATGAACTAATCTGCACGGACAGAACTAAAAAGGAAAATAGTTTGTTTACCGGCAATTTGATTTTCACCGGCAGCACAAACCTTCCAATCCTCAATCTACCGATAGAAGCCCCTGCTCCAAATTTCGCAATGGTGTCAGCCAAGAACAGAATATCACAGTACCTATGGAGGACTAGGCTTACCAGATAGTTAGAATTTCACCGGCCGAGTAATCCTCCAAATTCGACAGCCAACCCCTCCTACTTCTTGTTCACCGATTCTGCCCAAACACAAATTTGGTCACGGCAAATCCACAGAACATCTACTCTTGTTCAAGGTAAGGAGAACCCTAATCGATGCTTACCTCTCCCTGACCACAACCGGCAGTGGACGACTTGGTTCGCTGGAAACCTAGTGACAACACCGCTGCACTAATCACCCCCGGTTTGTGAGCTACACGGAAACAAGAATGTCAGGCAAAGATGGATTTCATCGTAGATGGGAGAAACGAAACCTACTGTTGGAGAGATCCAAGCTCACCTGCCAGATTCACCTGCCAAGAACTCCATTGCCCTAGCTTCGGCGTTGATCGACAGTGAGAACCCCAACCAACGGCTCTTTGTCCGGCGCTGATTGACAGTGAGAACCCCAACCGACGGCTCTTGCTCCGGCGACCACCAGTGTAGTCTCCACTTTGATCGGACCAGCACCCACCTTCAACAGCGTGAAATCGAGCACAGTCGTCGGTCCAAGCCTCCAATCGATGACTCTGCTCACCGACGACCACCCTAGTTGCTTTGGTTTGTCCGCGAGCACCGGCGAGGAAATGTTGGTCGCCGCCTTCCACTCGCACAGTGAAGCCGGCAAGCTCTGGGGTAGCAGGAGTCGACGAGATCGCAAGCGGAGAAAAAGGGATCGCGCTGAGGAGTCGCGAGATGCGATCCGCGAAGAAAAAATGGAGGAGCTCGGTGAGGAAGAGAGGAAACATCGACGATGAGGAGGGGAGGAAATGCGTCAGGGAAAGAAGACTCGCAGCGGCTGGGGGAAAACGCACGGGAGTAAATAAAAGTCGGCGATCGGTGAAACGGAGGAGATAAGTGCGGCTTGCGTTACGAAGGGGGAAACGGATCGGGTTGAGTTTGTTTAATGGGTTGGATCCAAGAAGCCATGAACACTAGATAACTTCAATTAAATCTAGGTTAATTAAACTATTAAAATTTCTCAAGCTAGGTTAGATGTAATTAACTCCTAACTTTTGGTGCAATCGGCCCAGGTCATGATTGACCAGGACTCGAGTTTGACTCGAGTGATGTTTTGATGTTCGACAAAAATATATGACAATGTAATTATCATGGGAAAATCCAAGTCTTGGGTACTTGGCATGGAAATTCCAAATTGGACACTTGGCATTTGGGAAAGTCCAAGCATGGGTCTTGGCAATGTAAAGTCCAACATGGGTTGGCAAGGAAAGTCCAAGCATGGTCTTGGCATGAAAAGTCCAACATGGGTTGGCAAGGAAAGTCCAAGCATGGTTTTGGCATGGAAAGTCCAACATGGGTTGGCAAGGGAAAGTCCAAGCTTGAGTCTTGGCATTTGAGAAGTCCAAGGGTTTGATATTGGCGGCGTAAAGTCCAAGCAGGAGTCTTGGCAGCATAAGTCCAATGGTTGGCGGCGTAAAGTCCAAGCGGAGTCTTGGCAGCGTAAGTCCAAAGTGCCTTGGCAGTGTAGACACCGTTAGCATGACATAGCCGATGGAAGCACCTGAAGGCTAGCACGATGGATGAACAAGTCATGGATGACTTGGAGGGATTCGAGAGGCGTGAGGCTGATGGAGGTGGCTAGAAGGCTTAGGTCTAGGCTAAGGGTGGTCTAGCAAGTATGGGGGAACCATACTTGGGTTAAAACCTCATGTTTGAGGTGTGCCAGTCGACTGGTATCATGTGGCAGTCAACTGGACCGAGTCAACTAGGGTTTGACTGCGGGTTATGGCCTAGCAGTCAACTGCCATAGGTGGGCAGTCGACTGATGGCTCGAGCAGTCGACTGATCGCATGATCAGTCGACTGGTGCTCGGGAATTCGGCCACAGAATGGAGTCGAGACTCGACTGGTCGAGTGAGGACTCCATCAGTCGACTGATGTGTATGATCAGTCGACTGATAGTAGATCCGTTGGACTTATCCAGCATGGATCTAGACGTTGTCTCACGACAACAGTGGCATCAGTCGACTGATGGTCCCGATCAGTCGACTGATCTACTTTTTCCAGCACAGGTTGAAGTTATATATGGAGCTCGTGATGGAGGAAAAACAAAAGGGTTCTTTGAGGCGATTTGGGGCGAGTTGCTGCTGCAATTCAGGGTCTCCAAGTGCTACTCGATCAACCTAGCGATCAAGCATTCAAGAGCATTTGTAAAGTGTTTTCTTTACTAGTTTTGCTTTGTATTTCATTGTATTTGCTTGTAGCTATTTGTTTATTGTTGTAAACAATTGTAAGAGGTTTCTCCGCCTCCGACTCGTGTCGAGAAGGAGTTAGTTCATAGTGGTGTGTGATTGGCATCGCTAGGGTTCGTACGAACCCAATCCGTGGAGTAGGAATCATTCGGTTCCGAACCACGTTAAATATTTGTGTTAGCGTGTTGTTCATTTCATTATCGTCATTACTTTTCTATTTCGGCTGCGCACTAACGAAATTGTAGAAACAAACACGAAAGAATTCCATTGACGCTATTCACCCCCCCCCCTCTAGCTTCCAAACGATCCCTAACAAGTGGTATCAGAGCCCGGGGCTCTTCTACGGACTAACCGCCCAGAGCTAAAACAAAAGGCTAGAGGGTAAAAGATGGAAATCCAAGGACATTTGGGATGGGATATCAACACACCTATCCCCTATACCTTCTATGGACAAGAAGGGTTTAAGCAATGGAAGTCAAGAATTGAAGACTTCCTAATGATGAGGGACTTCGAAGAATGGTCTATCTTGATGGAGGGTTTTAGCTATCCAATAGGACCAAAGGGAGGATTCCTCAAGAAGAAGAAGTGGAGTGAAGATCAACTCCAAGCCTTCGAGAAAAACAAGAAGGTAATCAAATTCATTTTTGATTTAATTCCTAATGACCTCTTGTGTAGCCTAGGTGACTATGTGGATGCCAAGGAGCTATGGAGCGATTTGGCCAAGCTCCAGAAAGCCCATCAACGGTCCAAGAGGAAGAGACCGAAGAGGCTAATGCATCATCCTCACAAGGAAGTGAGGACCTGGAGGTTGAGAGATCATCAACATCCAAGGAGGAAGAGGAAGTAGAATTAGAAGTTGATAGGGAGTCAATTTCCGGGTTGGTGGAGGAAGTGGAAGAAGTATCCACTTCTAGGATTGAGGAGGAGATCAGAGTTTCCTCAACACCGGAGCATCAAGAAGAAGCTTCGACATCCGGTCAAGATGAAGGAGCCCAAAATCTAATTCCGGTCTCCATTAACCTAGGTAACTCAAACACTTTATCTTCCAATAAAAATCATATTATGTGTTTTGAGTGTAGGGAATTTGGGCACTATAAGAGCAAGTGCCCAAAGAAGATTAGGAAAGCTCCACCGGCACCAAAAGTCAAGGATGCCGGTTCCCCAACACCTAAAGGCAAGGAGCACATCATATGCTTCAAGTGCAATTCAAAAGGACATTATAGGAATCAATGTCCTAGGGGGAGCAAAAAGACCCAAGAAGAAGCATCACAAGTAGGGGGAGCTAAGGCTAACCCTAAGGTACATTTTAGTAATGCATCTTCTAATTTAAATGCTAAAAAGCATGCTAGGAACTTTAATTCTCTTGCAATTTATGAAAAGCATGCTAATAGGAATAAATATTTTTGCTTTGGAGCTAAGAGAGTCCATGTAGGAAATAGGGAGAAATTTGGGACTAATGTCCCTAAAAATAACTTATTTAAGGACAAACCTAGGTCAAATAACTCAAGATCAATTTTACCTAGGGAGACAATTAGAAAGGTGCAAGAGCACCTAGGTCTAAACCCTAAATGGACTAGGCATATGCCTAGGAAGTCCAATGCCCAAGATCTAAATGGACTAGGCATATGGATTAGGAGAGTTGTTTAGGGTTTGTATCAATGTTAAGGTGTTGGAAAGTTCAATGTTAAATTTCTAACCTTAATTTTGATGGTTTAGAATTCCTATTGGCTTAGGGACTTCCCAAGGACATTGTTGGTGCAATGGTCAAGGGGGAGCAAGCCTTTAGGGGGAGGTATCCATCTTGGAGTGATGGATGTGTTTTTCTCTCTTCTTGAAGGGGAAAAGGTTATCAATTGGGAAAATTGATGGAGTTTTAGAAACCCAATTTGGAAATTGGGAGAGTGTATAGGATTGCCTCTCTTGAGTGATATGGGACTTATCACTAAGAAGATGGTAGGCATCCTAGGTATTTTTGGACTAAGGGGGAGATTGTAAGATCTCATTGGGACATGAGACATTGACCTCCTTGGAGAAAAGACCTTTTTGATGTTAGTCAAAAAGGGGGAGAATGTTTGGGGGAGAACATTTGGAGAGTGTTTACCAATTTGGGATAATTGGTAAGGGATTTGAGTTAGTGTTCTAACTCAATGATTTGTTTGGTTTTTGTCAAACATCAAAAAGGAGAGATTGTTGGTGCAATCGGCCCAGGTCATGATTGACAAGGACTCGAGTTTGACTCGAGTGATGTTTTGATGTTCGACAAAAATATATGACAATGTAATTGTCATGGGAAAGTCCAAGCCTTGGGTACTTGGCATGGAAAGTCCAAGTTGGACACTTGGCATTTGGGAAAGTCCAAGCATGGGTCTTGGCAATGTAAAGTCCAACATGGGTTGGCAAGGAAAGTCCAAGCATGGTCTTGGCATGAAAAGTCCAACATGGGTTGGCAAGGAAAGTCCAAGCATGGTCTTGGCATGGAAAGTCCAACATGGGTTGGCAAGGGAAAGTCCAAGCTTGAGTCTTGGCATTTGAGAAGTCCAAGGGTTTGATATTGGCGGCGTAAAGTCCAAGCGGGAGTCTTGGCAACATAAGTCCAATGGTTGGCAGCGTAAAGTCCAAGCGGAGTCTTGGCGGCGTAAGTCCAAAGTGCCTTGGCGGTGTAGACACCGTTAGCATGACATAGCCGATGGAAGCACCTGAAGGCTAGCGCGATGGATGAACAAGTCATGGATGACTTGGAGGGATCCGAGAGGCGTGAGGCTGATGGAGGTGGCTAGAAGGCTTAGGTCTAGGCTAAGGGTGGTCTAGCAAGTATGGGGGAACCATACTTGGGTTAAAACCTCATGTTTGAGGTGTGCCAGTCGACTGGTATCATGTGGTAGTCGACTGGACCGAGTCAACTAGGGTTTGACTGCGGGTTATGGCCTAGCGATGATCGCCGAGGTGGGCGCGATCGATGGCTCAGCGATCGATCGCATGATCACCGATCGGTGCTCTGAATTCAACCACGAATGGAGTCGAGACTGATCGTCGAGTGAGGACTCCATCGGTCGGCGATGTGTATGATCGATCGTGATAGTAGATCCGTTGGACTTATCCGATGGATCTAGCCGTTGTCTCACGACAACATGGCATCGATCGATGGTCGATCGATCACCGACCGTCTACTTTCCAGCCGCATGTCTGAGCTATATGGAGCTCGTGATGGAGGAAAAATGTATCGGGCCTGTTGGCGCGGTGACCTATTGGTCGCGGCGTCGCCTGTGGCGAATTCGGTGACCTGTTCGCGTCGTCGCCTGTTGGCCGTCGTTACTCACCGACTTCACCCTGAAGTGGGTTTTGCCTTCCAGTTGAACTCTAGACCTCGGCTAAGTACTAAGTTTATGAATCTCGCAACCAAGTGATCAAGGATCACTTGGTTACCAGGATTCATAAACTTTAGTACTTAGCCTGGAGGTCTAGAGTTCGAATCCTGGGGAAGGCAAAAACCCACTTCCAGGGGTGGGAAGTCCAGGTGAGTAACGACGGGCCAACAGGGGCGACGGTCGTTGACCAATAGGGGTCACCGAATTCCGCCAACAGGGGCGACGGTCGTTGACCAATAGGGGTCACCGAATTCCGCCAACAAGGGCCCGGTCGTTACAAAAAACAAAAGGGTTCTTTGAGGCGATTTGGGGCGAGTTGCTGCTGCAATTCAGGGTCTCCAAGTGCTACTCGATCAACCTAGCGATCAAGCATTCAAGAGCATTTGTAAAGTGTTTTCTTTACTAGTTTTGCTTTGTATTTCATTGTATTTGCTTGTAGCTATTTGTTTATTATTGTAAACAATTGTAAGAGGTTTCTCCGCCTCCGACTCGTATCGAGAAGGAGTTAGTTCATAGTGGTGTGTGATTGGCATCGCTAGGGTTCGTACGAACCCAATCCGTGGAGTAGGAATCATTCGGTTTCGAACCACGTTAAATATTTGTGTTAGCGTGTTGTTCATTTCGTTATCGTCATTACTTTTCTATTTCCGCTGCGCACTAATGAAATTGTAGAAACAAACGCGAAAGAATTCCATTGACGCTATTCACCCCCCCCCCTCTAGCTTCCAAACGATCCCTAACACTAACCAAACGATTTTTTTTATCGTATTTTACAATATGCCATGACATCATGATCATTGGTCATATTTTATTTTGCTATCTTTATGCCATGATCATACATTCATGCATTAACTTGATTAAAAATTGATTTAAGGACTATGACATGACTTGGAGTCCCATTCATAAGGGAATCGAGTAAGATTGCCTTAAAAAATGTACGAAACCCTAGATTAAATGAACCAAAACCCACATCTCACATCCAATTGACATGTATGTGTATTTATACACCCTAGATACATGTGAGATGCTAGGATATGAGTTAAGTTCAAGGTGCATAGTTTTTGCATCTAGATGAACTAAAACTCATCTTTAACCAACAAGTGGATCATTGGGAAAGCTTGTGTATAAGTCATGTGCATAGAGCCCAAGGAATATAATCCAAAATAAGGTTTTGAAAATATTTTTAAATCATTTTGAAAAACCTTGGTGAAGTCTATCTTTTGATAGCAATCATCATTGATGAAGTTGATACAAAGTAGGACCAAAACATTGAAAATTTCAATGGTTTTGAACTTTGTGCCAATTTCATTATTTTATGTGTAAAATAATTTTCAAATATTTTTCACCCATTGTACGTGTCATAGGTATTATACGTATCAATTTTCATGATATTTCAATATACGTATAATTATTTATAAATTTCCAAATCTCATTTCTGATAACTGAAAATCGAGATTTTGATTATCGATCGCTCAGGTGGCTGATCGATGTGAGTGGCAATGATCGTAATCGCTTGAGTCAACTGACAATGTTGATTTCGGGAAAATAAGATTTGTTTAGCCCGTGTTCAGCTATGGTTAAGGTCCCTAACCACTCCTAACCTTAGGATATGCTTTGGGAAGCATTTTAAAGGGTGAAAATCCATTGGATATGGATTAGGAAAATGGTTTAGGGTTTGTATCAAATCTAAGGTGTGGAACCTTATTTTTGATGGTTTAGAGTTCCTATTGGCTTAGGGACTTCCCAAGGACATTGTTGGTGCAATGGTTAAGGGAGAGCAAGCCTTTAGGGGGAGGAATTCATCATGAGATGATGAATGGTATTTTTCCTCATGAGGAGGAAAATGGATTTTGAGAGACCCAATTTGGAAATTGGGAGAGCATATAGGATTGTTTCTCTTGAGTGATATGAGACTTATCACTAGGAAGATGGTAGGCATCCTAGATATTTTTAGACCAAGGGGGAGATTGTAAGATCTCATTGGGACATGAGACATTGACCTCCTTGGATGAGCCTTTTTGATGTATGTCAAAAAGGGGGAGAGTAAAATTACCAATTTGGGAAATTTGTAAGGGAATTTGAGTTAGGGGCCTAACTCAAGGTGTGTTTTGTCAAACATCAAAAAGGGGGAGATTATTGGTGCAATCGACCCAGGTCACGATTGACCAGACTCGAGTTTGACTCGAGTGATGTTTTGATGTTTGACATAATATATTTGACATTGATGTTTGACATTGATGTCGGTTAATATGTTGGGAAGATTGTTGGAGCAATCGACCCGAGTCATGATTAACCAGACTCGAGGGAGATCTTGATGGTTGACTAGGGTTGACCATGTGATTATGGGAAAGTCCAAGCATGGGTCTTGGCAAGGTAAAGTCCAAGTCATGGGTACTTGGCATGGAAAGTCCAAGTGGGACACTTGACATTTGGGAAAGTCCAAGTCTTGAGTACTTGACATGTAAAGTTCAACATGGGTTGGCAAGGGAAAGTCTAAGCATGGTCTTGGCATGGAAAGTCCAACATGGGTTGGCAAGGAAAAGTCCACGCTTGAGTCTTGACATTTGAAGTCCAAGGGATTTAATATTGGCGGCGTAAAGTCCAAGCGGGAGTCTTGGCAGTATAAGTCCAATGATTGGCGGCGTAAAGTCCAAACGGAGTCTTGGCGACGTAAGTCCAATGTGCTTTGGCGGTGTAGACACCGTTAGCATGACATAGCCGAGGGAAGCACCTGGAGGCTAGCGCGATGGATGAACAAGTCATGGATGACTTGGAGGGATCCGAGAGGCGTGAGGCTGATAGATGTGGCTAGAAGGCTTAGGTCTAGGCTAAGGGTGGTCTAGCAAGTATGGGGGAACCATACTTAGGCTAAAACCTTATTTTTGAGGTGTGTCAGTCGACTGGTGTCATGTGACAGTCGACTGGTGGGAGTCAACTAAGGTTTGACTATGGAAAATACCCTAGCAGTCGACTGCCATAGGTGAGCAGTCGACTGATCTTGTGATCAGTCGACTGGTGCTCGTGAAATCGGGCACAGAATGGAGTCGAGACTCGACTGGTCGAGTGAAGGCTCCATCAGTCGACTGATGGTCATGATCAGTCGATTGATGGTAGATCTGTTGGATTTTTCCAGTGTGGATCTAGTCGTTGTCTCATGACAACAGTGGGATCAGTCGACTGATGGTCCTGAGCAGTCGACTGGTCGACTTTTTCCAGTATATGTTGAAGCTTTATAAGGAGCTCGTGATGGAGGAAAAAGACAATGGTTTCTTGAGGGCTTTTGGAGCGATTTGCTGCTGCAAATCAGGGTCTCCAAGTTGATATCAAGCAACCAAGCGATCAAGCATTTAAAGAGCATTTGTAAAGTGTTTTCTTTACTTGTATTGCTTTGTATTTCATTGTATTTGCTTGTAGCATTTAGTTTATTGTTGTAAACTATTGTAAGGGGTTTCTCCACCTCCGACTTATGTCGAGAAAGAGTATTTGTGATTAGTGATTGTGTGTGCATCACTAGAGCTCTTTAGAGCTCGATCCGTGGAGTAGAAATCGTGTGGTTCCGAACCACGTTATATCCTTGTGCTTGTGTGTTTGTATTTTCGTTATTGCTTTATTATCTTTGTTTCCGCTGTGCTAACGAAAATTGTAGACAAGCACGCGATCGAATTCCATCATTGTACGAGCACGTCGCTATTCACCCCCCCCCCCCCTCTAGCGTCCAATCGATCCCCTACAATGATGAACTTCATAATACTAAGAGAAAAAAAAAAGAGGTTTCATATTTATGAAAGAAATCTAGGGTCGACCTTGCACATTACCATGCATTAAGATTCCATGTGATAATATGGGGCATCCTATAGGAGCAAAAAGAAATAAATTTACTGATTTTTTGAGTCCCCTGGCAAGAAATGATAAGTATTGTCCAATTGATGTGGAAGATTGACATAAAATGTCAATGGATAAAAAAGAAAGACATGTTATAAAGGTAAATAAATTAAGTTTGCATAATTTTATTGTTTAAGACTTTTAATTTATATAATGATAATTTGTCTAAATATATGTGGTAAGAAAAGTATGATCTTCTTCCAGAGACAAAAAATTGGATGCTACGCTCAATAACAAAAAAATGAAGAATTGAAAGTCTGAACTAAAAAAAAATACTATAATCTTGAGTTGTCAATTCAAGTTCTTTTACAACAGAGAGATGAAAGAGCTTATACAGAACAATATATAAGACTAATTACTTTTTAGAACATGAAAAAAATCAAAGATAAACACTATTTTTTATTTAGAATATAATTTGATTAAAATATTATGTATATTTTTATTTTGTGTATTAAGTGTAATTTAATATATTAGGAAATGAGCGAAAAAATAAATTTGCTAGAATGTACAAAATAATACATCAGACTACTAGAAGAACGTCTTTTGCTCAAGTGCAACACAAATTGATAATTTATCTTATTCATATTATAATTCTATGCATGTTATTCTTCTCAGTTCCAACACATGTATAAACTAGTAGCCAAATATATTTTCAGGAAAAAGAAAAGGGACACCCTCTAACACAAGTTGAATTATTTCAGACTTGTTTTACTCAAGTCAATGGAAGTCCTTCAAATAATGTTGTAGCAGAAAGATTGATAAACTGTTATATACTCTTCAACTATTTTAAGTTTAGAATAATTTATTTTAATTTTCATTATGTATTTAATAAGTATTAACATATCATGTTTTGATAAAGGTTACAGTGAATGAACTAACAAATGAACTTTCTGAAGATTCTAATGATCCAGTGAGCCAGAATAATATATTTGCTCAAATCATAAGATCAGATAGACTTGGTCGAGTACGTATATGCTTGGTGATGGTGTTAATCCATTTGATTTTATGGGGAGAAGTTATTAGTCATGACGCATACAATAGATTAGTGATGGAACAATAGACAAAATAAAAAAAAATGGATGAGCAAATTAAAAAAAAGTCCAACATATTGAAATGTTAGAAGCAAAGATTTCTAATTAATCAAATCAGAATCCTCTTTCAATTTGCAATAGTAATCAACATGCATCATCTAGTAATCTACAAATTTCTGTTCCTCGTCATCCATCTTTATGGATAAGGTTTGTTTAATTCCTTTTTTATTATTTATTTCACACATCTTTGATCTTTTATGTCTTTTCACTTTTATGTATTTGGGACTAAATTGGTGTGAAGTATGAATATAAGTTGTCCTAGAACCAGAAGAGAGTTTAATTTGACCTTATGATCTTTTACAGAGATTTGAGGTTACACTTGGAGGAATGATAGTTTGGCCTTATCATCTATTATAATTTTAACATTTCATTAAAATATTATTAATTTTTTATATTTATCGTGTTATTATAATTTTAAATAAATATGAAATGTATTTGTAATTAACAGTAAGCGAAGATCACTGTTAGATGAATTTAGAATGATACTTTGTATTTTCTCGTATGTCATGATATCCAATTTTTATCGCTATTTCTATTATCTTTGGGTGTTTATTGTTTTAATTTAGTATTAATAGAAATATATTCATTGTATTTGTAGTTGACAGGTATTTAAATTTTTGTGAATCAATATTATGGTTCAAGATGGTCTGCCTAGTTAAGTTTTTATTTATAAAACTTTGTTAGTTCTAAAATTTAATATTTTGAGTGTAATGTGTAGTTAATTTTGGATGTAAAAGACTCATTAAGACATTTGTAACTTTGACTCAAATGATTGTTATATGAATTTATATTTTCTATTATTACTCTAAATTATTTTTTATAACTTTTTCTATTCTAAATAGTGGATAAATTATGATGATGTGTAAATATTGTATTCATATTATACATTCTAAATAAATATTAGTGATCATTTTAATGTCTTCATAAATTATTATAATGACGTTAATAAATGTCATTATAGATTAGTTCAGATGACATTTTAAAATGATCTTATAAATTATCTTTACTGATAATTTTTATTGTCCTTATAAAAAAATATAAAATATTTATAAATGTCAAAATAAATAATTTTAAGTGGCATTTAGTTTTATCTTTATTACAATGATAATAAGATATACGTAAATGTCCTTAAAATATAACCTTTTAATTTCTAACATTTTAGATATATCTAAATTAAGATACTTTTGATATTAATATTTATATTGTATAATGATATTATAAAATATCATGAATGTGAGTGAGGTCTAAGACGACATCACTTTTATAAGACATTTTTTAATGATGCCTGATGCGGGTATGGGAAAAAATCTGGTTGCTCCGTTTTCAATGCAGTGAAGCACTGAGGGAGGTCTCAGAGGATTCTCCCTGGCCATAATCAGTAGAGAATAAGAGGATGAAGTAGATGAAACGCAAAAAACTGACGTCAGCAATTGAGATTCAGACACAAGATGTAACGTGATTCGGAATGAGGATTCCTACTCCACGGAGGTGAGTTTTCTCACCAGATGCGGTGCCTAAGCACTTTCACTATGAAGGTACTCCTTTACAGAAAGCAAGTTTCTGCAGGTGGAGGAGAAAGACCTCTTACAATGATCTTACAAGATGAGGAAAATACAAGAGATGTAGCAATGGCAGATCTCCGTCCTTCTTCTCCGGCGAGATGGTTGTTCTTTCTCCCTTCTCCTCTTGCCTCTTCTTCTCTCTTGCTAGGTTGGAACAATTGCGGATCCCCCTTTTCCTCCCTTTGCCTCCTTCCTTTTGTCCTCCCCCCTCCTTCATCGTAACGTCGTGGATTATCTCCATCGTACACGTGGCCACCACCTCTTCCTGGAGAATAATTCTGTTACAAAGATAAGGAGTGAAGACTCCTTGGAATATTGTGTGGGGCCTCCCAGGCCATTGCCTAACACATTTTTCTCTATTTTTTGGGAAACTAGGCTAGACTACCTCCCTCAGCCTTCCGTATCGAGGGAAGCTAGTTTAGGTCTATAGCCCACAGGTGACCTAGCCCTAGGGCTTTTTATCAACCCGAACCAATTCCTCTTTTCCCCATGTCAAGTTCCCTTTGTATTGATCAGATTGGACCGACCTCTTGGCAAAGCACCTTCCGTCTCTCCTTTGCCGTGTCGATTGCTTTCGCTAACCCTCCCGTACCAATGGCTTCTGACATTCGCCCATGCCAATGGCTTCTGATATTCGCCCGTGCCAATCTTCCTTTTCTTCCTTAGCAGAGCCGTGTATTTCGGATCGGATCTAGGGTCACCTGCTAACCCCTCTATCGAGGATTATGTAGAGAAGGTACCAGTAGTATCATTAGTCAACCCCGAAAAATAGTCAAGCGAAGTTATAAGCTTGACTTTCCCAATGTACATAAAGTTTCTGACCTATTCTTCATTTCTCGACTTAAATCCATCCGTTCCCTTATAACTCCCCCCAGTATATTGAAGGAGGCCCGCTGGACCCATGGGCTCCGCTTCTCCTTCTCCTTCTGTGCAGCTGAGTCATCGCGGAAAACCCTATATAAACCCTCGCCTTCTTCTTTTAGGTATCGTCTAGTGTGCTTGACAATCCAGTCTGTTCTTCTTCTCCCGTGATTCTCATCAGCGGCGTTGCGGTGACCCAGTTCTTCCTTTCCCACACGATTCTTCTTTAACCCCCGAGTAAGTGTTCTGCTTTGTTCACACCCATGGCTCCTAGGACCACCACTTCACCCACCTGGTATGAACATACCATAACCCAGTTAGATTGTAACCATTATTTCTTTAATATTAAGAACGACTACATAGACCCCTCTATAAAATGCTGTTTCACGACTAAACTGCATCGGCCTCATAATCCTCCTCCCGGTTTGACATGCTTTTTCTCTGAACAATTTCTTAACGGCCTATCCCTGCCGGTACCACAGGTCTATTTGGACCTCCTAAACTTCTACGGACTACCCCTGAACTAATTCACCCCCAACTCCTTCCGGATTCTATCGGGAGCCTACATAGTGTTCCAACACTTGAACCTCTCTTTGACCCCCGAAATATTCCATTGCTTCTTCCAGTTAAAGTCTTCTAAGGCAGGTCTCTTTTATTTATCTAGCCGATTTCGGTGCAATTCTGGTGAACCTGCCTACTTCCCACAAGGGCTGGGAAGCACTATACTTCTTTGTACAGCTTTCAGAGCCTTTACCCTATTTCGATACTTGGAAGGTAGACCTTCCCGAATTGCCTCCCTTCCAGGAAATGAGGACCAAATGTCCCTTTCCGGAAGTGTATAGAGTTTTAGGAGAGTTACATTACTGCTCAAACCATCTGGTAGAAACTCCCCTCTTAAGCCACTTTGGATTGTCTCCTCTACCTTTGTGACTTTGGTTCTTTGTAGGTAGGGTGAAATTTATCTATGATGTGACTTCCTTTTAGGTCATTCATCTTTCTTACGGTATATCTTGTAGATAATCGATCTGAAGGCTTTGGTGGAAGGAGTCGATCGAGGTGCCAAGAAGAAGAAGACATCAACTAAAGAAGCAAATCCACAGACTCCGTCACCTCCTCGGAAAAAGCTACGGCTCATCAAGAAAGGCCTCAGTTCATCGGCTCGTCTCCCTCATCTTCGGCTCAACCGCGGTCTCGGCCCTAACCATTTATGAGCCAAGAAGAGGAGGCAGTACCTCCCCTGTCCCTTCTCCCTCTCTTCAAGGAGGGGATTCTCCCTCCCATTTTCTTCATTCCTCTCCCTCTGCACAAAATTCACCTCCACCTTCTCATATAGAGTCCCTCCAAACTCCTGTTCCTTCTGACCCAAGAACTGTTCCCACCCCCCTTCGCCGTATCAGACCTCCCTCCTCCTCTGAAGGGGAAGATCCCTCCCTTCTTGTTCCTCCGAAGGCCACGTTGGGGTCCCTGCTGCAAATTCGGCACCCCTCGGAGGTGAAATTCTTTAATCAGTCGGGCGTACAAGGCTCATGCGAGCAAGTGAGAAAACTACTGGCTGAGGTATCTATTACTTCTCCTCTTTCTCTTTACCGCAAGTATTACTATATGCCAATGTATAATGACAGTTTTCTTTCCTGCAGGCCGCCACTCAGCATAGCAAAATGGTAACTCGGTTGGCCCGCTTTCAATCTACTGTGGAAACTAGCCACTTCGCCTCGGTGACACAACAGAAGAATCTCGTTCGGCAGTTAAGCGAACAAGAGGCGAAGGAGGCTGATATGAGGGGCCAATGTGAAGAGGCGATGGTGCAATTAGCCTTGGTCAGGAGCGAAAAGGAAGAATTGCAGCGAAAGAACGAGGTGGAGCGTGATTTTCCTCGATCCGGTGGTGCAGCAAGTAGATGACTTGGCGGAGTTGAAAGAATATAAAGGGCACCTTGGGAGGCCATGATCAAAGCTGCGGACTCTTCCACCACCATTCTACTGCTTGGCGGGGCGCTCTGAGGCTCGATTAGGCGTCGATCTTGGGAGGCTACCAAGAGATCTTGTATTGAAAAATGCTAGGTCTTCTTAGTGCATCTTTTCCTCATGCTTTATCAGCGGCTCGGCCAATCCATCCTTCACCAAGAATATTGAGGCCCTCTCGACTTTGGGTCGTCGCCGCCGCGGCCAGCCGAAAAAGATGCTCTGGCGGCTGAACTGGCGGAAAGTCGAGCTCAACTAGCCAAATGCCAAGATCAGATGAAAGAAGCGGGAGTTGATCTTAAAAGGCGCTACATGAAGAAGGGGTAGATTTGTTTGTATTAGGCTTTGAGGGTCCTCGGCTCAAAAGCGTCGGCGAGGATACCGCCTCCGCACGGACACTAGTTACTTGGATCCGTAGAGGCGTTAGCTAAGTGTCACGATCTCTTGAGTAATTTATAACATTCTCTTTTTAGTAATTTCACGATGGCTTCTCGCTTGCTTAACCTTGTCCATATAACTAACTATCATCATCTTGTTATGCTCCTTGGGGTTGGGAACTACGAACCAATTTTAAATTGATCTTGCTCTCTATCTTTTATCTCTTTCGTGTCGTAAATGCGAATAACCTCGTCGGTTGGGCTTATCGGAGAGATCTCGAATACCGTTATTCCTCCGCTCTAATTTTGGTTCGGATTCGCTTTGAAAGGTCTTTACCTGATATCATTCATATCCGCCTCCGATTCTCGGGTTCGAATTCCGGAAGGGTTTTTACCCGAATATCATTCATATCGTCTCCGATTCTCGTTCGGGAATTCGCTTTTAAATAGCTCTTGCCCGCTGATCTTCCCTATCTCTTCATCGCTGGAAACGATATCAATCTCTTCGCCTTCTTTCCTTTCCTGTAACCTCTCAAGGTTCCCTTTTCTTCCATTATAAATCCTTCGTCCCCATGTCTTCCCCGCTATCTCACTATCATGGCTTCAGCAGGGCATCCTATCGAAATTTCTTCGTAGTCGAATCTTTTGAACTACAAGACTGGATCTTCGAGGATATGGAAGATTCGGAGACCCGCCAATCAAGCATTCAGCCTTTCCGCCTTCCGCCCCGCGCTCTCCCTCCAACTCCAACTCCTCCTACAGGAGGTCCTTCCGCGCCTCTTTCTCCTCCTTCCGTAATAGGTGTGGAATCCTCCTTCACATGGGAATATTGGGAGATCCTCGCGCTACACAGAACTTCCTCACTTCCACCCAAGCTGGCCGCCCAGCTTCCCAAGAAAGGTTCATCCTTCTCCTTTGATGAAGGTCCACCAGCTTCTTCCTCCACCTCAAGGCTTAATGCTTCAGAGTTATATGGCTCCTTCTCCCCAAAGAGACATCTCCCGCTTCATCCGTTAGGAGTAATCATGGAAAATCTTTGTAGATCAAGTTAATGTAATCGCTTTCAAATATGTTAATAAAAAATAATAATAAGGGAGGCAAATGATATCTGCTTTTGTCTTTTTCCGTAGAAAAGTAAGGTTTCGCCTTCCAAAAGGACGTAATCTGATCCAACATACCTTCTTCTATCATTTCTGGATTCGGACCTTCTTAATTACAATTGTAGTCCCGGACCTTCCCACCATCGCCCTCATGTTTCCTCTTCTTTATCGCATTTATGGTCCCTACTTCTCCTACCAATAAATGCACTATTCCCTTCGCCGCCATAAAAACCCCCAACCTTTACCTCGATAGCTTCCATCATTCTCCTTTTCCTTTGCTTGCCATGATGTAATATCGAACAGGCAGCTTCCTCGCTTTCTAAAGAATGATAAATGATCGCCGATACATAGCTATCTTGAGGAACAAGTGAAGTGTTTACAAAGAATACCGAGGAAACTTCCGCCAATAATCGCTTCCTCCGCCAACAATCGGTCGGGTCCCAAAAGGAACTGCCAAGGCATCTTCTGCAAAGAATCCTATCGGCGCCAACTATGGTGCCAACCTCAACCATACAAGGGAACTCCTCTCGTCCCTCCTAACAAAGAATCAGAACGCCCGGATATATAAGGGTCTGCTTGTTATTTTCCTTGTAGATGACTTAGAATATGTAATTCTCTCACATCAATGAACTTTCCTAGTTTATCTCCTTTCTCCAGTATCTTCTGAGTTGTACCACTCTTTACTCCTTTTGTATTCACGTAGACTCACACAGGACTGAGGCATATTTCGGCTCTTCCGTCTTTTCAATCTGCCAGGTATGTAGAACCCTTAAATGAGTCAACCCTGTTATTTCACAGGAATACAACAATACAAAGCTAAACAAGAATTTCAACTCCCCCCCTTTTTATGGGGACAAAAAGTGATATACAATTGAGGAAGTCCCAGTCCTCCCGTTCCACCATCGCACGGGGATATCTTCTGCCATGGGGATAGAAATTTTATATAGAGTAAATAACAACCAAGGATATCGGTTCTTTCTGCTTCCACCACCACACGGGATATCTTCCGCTCGCCTTGCGAGGATAAATTTATACATAGAGTAAATAATAACCGAAGGATATCGGTTCTTCCGCTCCACCACCACACGAGGATATCTTCGCTCGCCTATGGGATAGAAAGTTATACATAGAGTAAATAATAACCGGATATCGGTTCTTCCGCTCCGCCACCACACGGGATATCTTCCGCTCGCCTTGGGGATAGAAATTTATATATAAAGTAAATAACAACCAAGGATATCGGTTCTTAGCTCCACCACCACCACACGGGATATCTTCCGCTCTACCTTGCGGGATAGAAATTTATACATAGAGTAAATAATAACCAAGGATATCGGTTCTTCCGCTCCACCACCACACGGGATATCTTCCGCTCGCTTACGGGGATAGAAATTTATAGATAAAGTAAATAATAACCGAAGGATATCGGTTCTTCCGCTCCACCACCACACGGGATATCTTCCGCTCGCCTTATGGAGATAGAAATTTATACATAGAGTAAATAATAACCAAGGATATCGGTTCTTCGCTCCACCACCACACGGGATATCTTCCGCTCGCCTTGCGGGGATAGAAATTTATACATAGAGTAAATAATAACCAAGAATATCGATTCTTCCGCTCCACCACCACACAGGATATCTTCCGCTCGCTTTGGGATAGACATTTATATGTATAGCGCCAAGGCCATCAAGATAAAGGAGGCAACGCCTTCATATCATTCCTCTTTGGCTCTCCTCCCGAAGGGGAACGCTATGTCCGCCTTCCCTGCAAATGGGGGCTTTAATACATAATGGGTCATTTAGAAATATAAACCCTTCTTTCCCTTTCACCACTGCACGAGAGCCCACTAATGGTCAAGCCCATTCTTCCCCTTTTATAGGGGTTCTTTTGTCTTCGCTTTCTTCGCCATCTTCATCCCTTCGCCTTTTGGTCTCCTTTTTCTTCATCTGTTTGCTCCTCACCGCCAAACCTCGCTTTCCTTGATCCTTTCTTCCCAAATCTTTTCCTTTTATTTTTAGACCCCAAGATGCATTCCAACTTCTTGAGATCGCAAAGGGATCGGTGACCTTTCGCTTCTTCTTCCTTTTCACCTTCCCGATCACCACCATACCGATTCACCTCGTCGTTCTCCCTCTCCTCCTCCGTGACCACTACTCCATCCCGGAGGAAGCCAGGGTCATTAGTCTCTCCTCACTTCCTCCGGTCTTTACAAGCCCTAACTTTCCCACTCTTTCTCCTTCCGCCAACGACGTTCAAAAATCGCCTTCTTCTTCCCCGCAACCTGGGGATGAACCTGGGGAGGATGTATTCCACCAATGACAGAGGTGGATCACCCCTGTCTTCTTTCCCAGACGTCATTCCTTTTCTGAACCCATGGCGGTTGATATTCCTTCACTGCCAACTTCCCTCTTCGCTCATCGCCTGAAGAATCCCTCTCCTCCTGTGGACCCTAACCAGGGTCCCTCTACTTCTTGCATCCCCATCGAAGGCTCCTCCAGCCCAATGCTCATCATCTCGTCTTCTCAAGATCCCTCCTCCGATCAGCCTCCTTCCGTCTTTCCTTCCGAACTCAACCCCCAACCATGCGTGACACATATTCTCCCCGCAACTCCGGATATGCCGCCCCTGACTACCACCTCCATGGGTCGTCCGAATGATGCTCCTCTGTCTTTCCATTCTCGACCAATGGATACCGCCCCTATTTTCCCCTTTATAAGCGAGATTCCTCCTTCAGCATCTTCCGTCCCGTCTTCTTCCCTTTCTCCCAGGAGTCTTCGGATCCTGAACTTAGAGGAAGTGGTTCCTCGCATGGAAGGCCTGCGTCATGCTTTGGACTTGGTACGTTTTCTTACTCAACTTCCTTAGCTTTGTCTAGCTGACCAATTTCTTTTCCCACGACCGGTATGTAGGCCCTGACCAACCATCAAGAATTGGATCGCTCTCTTCATCAATACCAGGCTCAAGCCCAAGAATGGGAGCGACAACAACGGGAAGGCTTGGCGAATGCTCAGAATCGAGAACGACTCCTGTTACAACAATTGCACCTGTGCCAAGAGCAATTAGCCGAAGCTCGCCAGCAAATTCAGAAGGATGCTGACACTATTGTAGCATTAAAGGAGCAACCACGTCCAGGTGCAGAGCCACTCGTCCCCCAGCAGGAAGTCCAGTCGGCCTCTCTCGACACAGAATCTTCCTCGGCTCACAAGTTACTACGTCTTCAAGGGCAGGTAGCAGAGCTCCTCAAGGGGAAGCAACGGGATTCTGACGCCATCGCTCGTCTTCAAGTTCAGTATCGGCGAGCACAGGACAAGATAGGGGACCTCCGCACTCGCTTGTGCAAGGAGGTACAAGAAAACTCATCCCTCATAAATTCCAGGATGCATGCTCACGCACGCCTACGCAGGCAAGAAACTTCCCTCCAGAGGATGAGCACTGAACTCGCCCGAACCAGATCTTATTCCGAAGCAGTAGAGGGGATTTCAGCCTATGCGTCAAAATATGTTGAGATGACGACCTTGTGCGGCAAGCAGACCAAAATTCCCGAGCCGATGATGTCTCCATCTTGGCCGATGCTATTATGGAGGTGTCGCGGCGCTATGTGGACGTAACGGCGAAAATCTTCAAGAACAACAAGAAACATGCAAGAGGCTCCATCGAGAGCGAAGCCCTGACCGTCCGAACCGCGAGGAGCGGCTCATCATTTTAATGCGCGCCACCTATCAAGACGGATTTAATGACGCGGTTCGGCAGTATGCCACTCAAGGATTACCTCCTCCCACTTATCCTTCATTTTCTTTAAATTGGGAGGCTGGTTTTCGACGTTATCCTCCCGACCGGTTTAAGCTGTAATTTAATATCCCATTTTGAAACGGGAATTTCCTTTCTGTTTTTCCTCTTCTTCTTCAAGATGTATTGATAATACCATATTGCCCTTGTAAATAACCCCTTAATGAAATTTGGAGAATACTTGGCATCTAATTAACGCAATCAATTCAAGAAGCACCCCCTTCGGAGTTTCATAATTTCCCTTCTTCTATTCCATATTTCTCATACAGTGTGAAAGAGTTTTAAATGAAGGGCATTCCAAGGTCGTGGAAGCTCTTTGCCTTGGTCATCTTTCAGATAATATGCTGACCCTGCTACGCAGCGCGTTATTTCATAGGGTCCTTCCCAGTTGGGAGCCAGCTTTCCAGGGTCTCCAGCGGGATTGACTTTACGCAAAACCCAATCCCCTTCTTGAAATCTCCGAGGCATCACTTTCTTATTAAAGGCTCGCTGCACTCTTTGCTTGTACAATTCCGCTCGCCTCCGTGCCATCTCCTGCCTTTCCTCCACCAAGTCCAATTCGGTGCTTCGGATAAGTTGATTTTGATTTGGTTTGTATGCCTTTATCCAAGCGCTATTCAACAAAACCTCGACCGGAATAACGGCTTTCGCCCCGTATACCAAACTAAAGGGAGTTTCTCCTGTTGCTGTCTTGGGTGTGGTTCGATAGGCCCACAGGACGCCGGGTAACTCTTCTACCCAGTTTTCCCTCTGAGCACCCAACTTGGTCTTTAATCCTTGAATGAGGATCCTGTTAGTTACCTCCACCTGCCCATTCGCTTGAGGATGGGCTACCGAAGTGAAAGTCTGCTGAATGTTGAGACTTTGGCACCATTCTTAGATCTTTTTTCCTTGGAACTGTCGTCCATTGTCACTGACTATTTTCCGAGGGATATCATACTGACAAATGATATTTCTCCATAAGAACTGTATTACGGTATTCTCAGTAATTTTGGCTAAGGGCTCTGCCTCCACCCATTTGGAAAAATAATCCACAGCTACCAATAAAAACTTCCTTCAGAAGGTGCCGCTGCATCGGGCCTACTATATTCATTCCCCATTGATCGAAAGGACAAGAAGAGATTACGGCTTTCATTAACTCAGCTGGCCGTTCAGAACGGTTGTTATGCTTCTGACAAGCGATGTGCAGACTATACGAGCAAGATCTCCAAGAGTAGGCCAAAAGTATCCTGCCAATAAGGCCTTTCTTGCTAAAGCTCTCCCCCCTAGATGATTGCTACAGCATCCTTCATGGATCTCCCGGAGTACCCATTCCGCATCCTCATTTCTCAGGCATTTTAACAAGGGTCGCCCAAAAGAGGTCTTGTATAGGTCTTCATTTAAGAGGATGAACCGTTTGGCTCGGTTTATTAAAGTGGATGCCGCTACTTTCCCTTCAGGGATCTTCCGTCTTAGTAAATAAGCTATGATGTCGGTCCTCCAATCAAGAGTTAGGCTTGATTCGGGTATGTCTCCCTCCACGCTGCATATTGCTAAGGAAGTATGAATTCTCGTATGGATCGCTTCCGAGGATTTTATTCCTCCCATAGCGCTAGCCATCCGAGCCAATTCATCTGCCTTCCCGTTGTGCTCCCGCGGGATTTGCTTCAAGAGGACCTGACGAAATTGAGCTTTTTCTTTCTCAAAAGTCTTCAAGTACTTATGCAGCCTTTCCTCCCGAACCGCAAAAGAACCTTGAAGTTGTGATATTACCAACTGGGAATCCGAGTGGATCACAATGGAAGAAGCCCCCACCGCTTTAGCAGCCTGCAGTCCCGCTAGAATGGCTTCATATTCCGCTTCATTATTAGATGCCCGATATTCCAGGCGAACTGCTAATCGAGTTTCTTCACCCTCCGGGGAAATTAATAAAATACCAACGTCGCTGCCTAAAGATCCTGAAGAACCGTCTACGAATATATCTCATGCCTCTGATCCCTCCTCCTTTGTTGCCAAACCATCTTTCGCTAGCAAGGTACCTCGAAAAATCGTGAGTGCTTGGGCCTTGATAACCGTTCGAGGTTGGTAGTGAATATCATACTCGCTTAGTTCTACCACCCATTTGGCCAATCTTCCAGAGAAATTTGGCTTAGTGATGATCTTACCCAATTCGCTGTGTGTTAGAACGGTGATGGGATGAGCCAAAAAGTACGACCTTAATTTGCGGGCGGTTAGTACTAGGATATATGTCAACTTCTCTAGCTCCGTATAACGGAATTCCGCCCCCTTCAGGATATGGCTGGTATAATAAATAGGTTGCTGGTGAGAACCTTCTTGTTTCAATAATACCGAACTAACGACTCCCTCCGAGACGGCCAGATACATCCATAATGGTTCTCTAGGTATTGGTTTGGCTAGCAGGGGGAGTCCAGCCAGATATTTCTTCAACTCCTGGAAAGCCTGTTCACATTGATCATCCCACTGAAATTTAGCAGTCTTGTGCAAAATCTTGAAAAAAAGCAGCCCCTTGTTCGCCGATCTGGCTATAAATCGGGACAAAGAAACAATCCTGCCCACCAACTTTTGGGTCTCTCGCAGATTAGCAGGTGATTTCATGTTGCATAGGGCCTGCACTTTCTCAGGGTTGGCTTGCAGCCCCTTCTCCGTTACTATGTACCCCAAGAACTTGCCACTCTTTACCCCAAACAGGCATTTGTTAGGGTTTAGCTTCATATTAAACCGCCTTAATGTAGCGAAGGTTTCATTTAAGTCCTTGACTAAATCCCGAGTGACCTTCGATTTGACCAAGATGTCCTCCACGTAGACCTCCACATTCTTCCCTTTCTGCTCCGCGAAGATTTTATCCATAAGGCGCTGATAGGTGGCTCCTGCGTTCTTTAGTCTGAACGGCATTACCACATAAGCGTATAACCCCGCAGTCACAAAGTTAACCCTCTTTTGATCTTCTTGGGCCAAAGGTATTTGATGATATCCTTGATATGCATCCATTAGGACACCACTTCATATCCTGTAGAATCCACCAGTTGATCAATACGAGGCAAGGGGTAGCAGTCTTTAGGGCATGCTTTATTCAAATCACGGAAATCGATACACATCCTCCATTGCCCCGAAGGCTTGGGGACCAAGACTACATTAGAAACCCATTCGGGGAACTGGATTTCCTTTACATGACCCGCTTTTAGTAGTTTGTCCACTTCTTCTGCTATGACTTTGTCCTTTTCTGGTCCAAAATGTCACCTCTTCTGTTGGACGGGTCGGGCTCCTTTAATGATATTGAGATGGTGTTCCGCCACTTGAGGATGGATCCCCATGAGATCATGCACATCTTTTGCAAAGATGTCTTCATTCTCCTTCAGGCAAGTCACCAGCTCTTCTTTGACATCCAGTTGTTGTGCTATCCGTGTGGCCTTTCCTGGAGCGATTTCCACCAGTTCTCCCTCCTCTATTTTATCAGCCTTGGGGGGAGATTCCTCCAGGACGCAGACATCAGTGATGATGACAGCTTTGCCTTTGAGGTCCTCGGTTCGGGCTTTCTTCTGATCGTCCCGAACCATTTGTACTGTACTTCGAGGCCTTCTGTTCTCCACGAACTTCTCCCACCGATTAACCTACTGGAAATTTTAGCTTCTGGTGGTACGGGAAAGCCACGGCCTGAAAAAGGGTGAGGAAAGGATGCCCAAGAATAGCGTTATAAGTGGACGGAGCGTCCACGATAAGGAAAGGAATTATACTGGTTTTTTGGCTGGGCTTTATGCCCAGAGTTAAAGGCAATGAAATCTACCCCGTCGGGTGGACCACGTGCCCTGCGAATCCGAAGAGGGGAGTGGCCACCTCTTCTAGTTGGGCGTTTGCATCTGTCCAAGGCTTCTGAAGAGGATGTTGTGAACTTCCCGAGTCAACCAAGACCGCCACTTCATAATTGGCGAGATATACGGATAACTAAAGGCGTCCGTGGGGCAACAGAGGACACCTTGCGAGATCTTCCGCCCGAAAAGCAGGCGGTGCCACTTGAATAGTATGGTCGGTGACGATGGCCAAACTTTCCATGAGACGGGCGTACGACTTCCGCGCCTGGTTAGAGTCCCCGTCGGTAGATCCTCCAGCTATAACATGAATAACTCCCCGTGTGGGAATGTCATCTAGATTGGATGAAGGGCCCTCACCTGATGGACCTTCTTGAGAGACAACCTCCTGGGATGGCGTTTGGGGGAAAGTGACCCGGGGTTGTTGATTATACGGCCATGGACGGGTTGCATTGGGTCGGGGGCCTCGCCGCGCCGGCCCTCCTGCCTGAAACCTTACTTGCGGATATGCAGTATGGAGGCGATCCAATTCTTCTTGTAACTTGAAACATCGACCACTCGTGGTATTCTCATATGATATTGGCAAAAGAACGGTCAGGGGTTACGCGATATCCTGTGTCCCAAGGGTCGTTGTAGCAGACCCTGCTGGTCGTAAAATTCCATTTCACGTTCTTTCCATGTCCTCACAGGAGGAAGCGCTTCAGCGGCCATGATTTGTAATGGAGGGGTGGGGCGAACAGCTTGCAGCATTGGACGAGGCCTCGGAACCTCCTGTCGAAAAGGTCTTGTATACTCCCGCCGAGGGGGTGCTTGAGGCGAGGAGGCGAACTCTTTCGCTGGGATCGCTGCGGCGATCCGTTCGCCCTCCGCATTTTTAATCCTTCTTCTTCGCGGATAAACTGCTCCGCACGGCTCAGTAGCTCTTCGTAACTATCCGTAGGTTGTCTCAACAAGGAACTGAGGAAGGGGCCCTCCTTCAGCCCGTGCTGAATAGCGCCTCTGAAAGATTCAGATCGGGTGGCGGGGATTCCCCTGGCTGCAGAAGTGAATTGATGAATATACCCCCTAAGGGATTCCGAAGGTCCCTGGGTGATATGCATCAACATAGAGGCGTCTTGTTTATACGCCTTACAGCTGACAAATTCTCGACTGAACATTCTCTGGAAGTCATCGAAACAGGTGATAGACCCCGGGGGCAGAGTAGTAAACCACTTTTGCGCCGAGCCAGTCAGGGTGGTTCGAAAGACTCGGCACTTGAGAGCGTCAGTATAACAGTGAAGCGAGGCCGCTCCGTCGAATTGAGATATGTGCTCTTCAGGATCCGTCGAACCATCATACTTATTGACCTGAGGATTTCGGAAGTAGGATGGAGGGAGCTCTGTGAGAATGTCCATCGTGAAGGGACTGGGCTCGTATACTTCCGGAGGTCTGGTTGATTGACTTTCACCCTGTTCCTCTCTGCGCGTTTGGGTGAAGGGCATAGTATTCTGAGGCGTTCTTCCCCCAAGTCCGCCTCCAAGCAATACTTCCCCATTGGCGGCTGTACGAGAGGGAGGAGGCATTTCTGGGGGTGGGCCTCTGGAAGAAGGTTCCCCGGAGTGCGGATGCAGATATCTGGTCCTTCTCCTTTCCCTAGCGAGGGCTTCTGTAATAGCGTCATCCATCAGGGCCTTCAGCTGCGATGGTAGAAGGGTGATGGGGCGCTCCTCTGCTGCAGAAGTATCAGGTTGTTGTATTTCTTCAGGTTGCATCTCGACGTCCAGCTCAAATGTTCCCACAGACGGCGCCAACTGATGCGGGTATGGGAAAAAATCTGGTCGCCTGCTTAATGCAAGAAGCACGAGGAGGTCTCGAGGATTCTCCCGGCCGTGAATCGTGAGAGAATAAGAGGATGAAGTAAATGAAACGCAAAAAACTGACGCCAGCAATCGAGATTTAGACACAAGATGTAACGTGGTTCAGAATGAGGATTCCTACTCCACGGAGGTGAGTTTTCTCACCAGATGCGGTACCTAAGCACTTTCACTATGAAGGTCCTCCTTTACAGAAAGCAAGTTTCCGCAGGTGGAGGAGAAAGACCTCTTACAATGATCTTACAAGATGAGGAAAATACAAGAGATGTAGCAATGGCAGATCTCCGTCCTTCTTCTCCGGCGAGATGGTTGTTCTTTCTCCCTTCTCCTCTTGCCTTTTCTTCTCTCTTGCTGGGTTGGAACGATTGCGGATCCCCCTTTTCCTCCCTTTGCCTCCTTCCTTTTGTCCTCCCCCCTCCTTCATCGTAACGTCGTGGATTATCTCCATCGTACACGTGGCCACCACCTCTTCCTGGAGAATAATTACATAAAGATAAGGAGTGAAGACTCCTTGGAATATTGTGTGGGGCCTCCCAGGCCATTGCCTAACACCTTTTCCTCTATTTTTCGGGAAACTAGGCTAGACTACCTCCCTCAGCCTTCCGTATCGAGGGAAGCTAGTTTAGGTCTATAGCCCACAGGTGACCTAGCCCTAGGGCTTTTTATCAACCCGAACCAATTCCTCTTTTCCCCATGTCAAGTTCCCTTTGTATTGATCAGATTGGACCGACCTCTTGGCAAAGCACCTTCCGTCTCTCCTTTGCCGTGTCAATTGCTTTCGCTAACCCTCTCGTACCAATGGCTTCTGACATTCGCCCGTGCCAATGGCTTCTGATATTCGTCCGTGCCAATCTTCCTTTTCTTCCTTAGCAGAGCCGTGTATTTCGGATCGGATCTAGGGTCACCTGCTAACCCCTCTATCGGGGATTATGTAGAGAAGGTACCAGTAGTATCAATGCCAATAAAATATTAGTGTCACTAAAAATTAAATGAATAAAATTTTTTAGAATTTAAAAAAAATAATGAAATGACTTTGAACGATCAATTTGAACTATATCTACATAAGCTCTAAACATGATCCATAAGTAGGTATATGCTAATCTACAAATGTCCATGAGTTGTGCCTAAAAAAAATGAAATTGTCACGTTAACAGTTCCTCTACGATTGTCCTATGCATAAAGGAGAGAGATAAATTGAGAAATACTCGTGAGAGCAGCCTTAACAATTTCAACTTTCCTAATTTATCATTTCATTTAGAGGAAAATTTTATAAATTCGTCGTAGCTAGAGATCAATTCGTGGATACTTGAAAGTCAAACTAAAAGTCATACCGTTGTACCGTAGCCCCAGGACACCATGAATCATGCCTAAGCTAACTACATTGTGGATTCGTAGGTTCAATTTTTCCATTTTACACTTGATCTTACATAGAAAAAACCAGAATTGTGTAAAATATATTGATGTCACCATCTCAACTAACATGACATCAATTAGTATGTGTCATTTTATAAAATATTTCTCATGATTTATCTTTCTTCATTTAACTATAAAATCGACGACGAAGAACGTTTGAAATCAACGTATCACCTTTGCTCCAAGTGTGTATCATCTTATATTTCAGAGTCACATCTAATCCAACCTGGTTTATTCCTCATCCAACTTTGACTATTAGAAAAAATTATTTATCCTTAAAAGTCATTGGTAGATTAATAATTTTATTAAAAATAATGTTTTATATGAAAACAACTTAGTCCTAAACCAGCATCATTCATTTTGACTTTGTCTAACAGAGTATAATTCACTTTCAATTTTTATCATTTTAGACGCTCGATTTAAACTTCATCCGAGTCAAACTCATAAATTGTCACCCCTGTACATGTTTGACCTGAACTGCATTTAATTTACTACTGGACCTAATCCCAAACGCTTAGGGTCGCACCGAGCATCACTTGTTAAGCGTGACCCATGGACTGAGTCGTGCCATAAATGACCTGACCCATATAATTTCTCCCCGTTGCTTAAATATTAAGCATCTCTCTATGACTATTTTATATCTAAAGAAGAAAGATAAATTAGAAGCACTCGATTCAGCTTCCCTAATTTGTCACTTAATTTGAACTTTTTTTTTATAAATTTACTGTAATTGGGGATTGAATCGTAGATACTTGAGAGTCAAATTAGACACATTGTTATTGCATCGTAGCTCCGAGAGATTCTCTTTATTGTTTTAAAAATATGGAACTGTCACATTAACAACCTTTCAATTATTCCTATCGAAAAGGAGGATAAATCGGACTAATACTAGCGTAAACTGTTTCAACATATCCAATATCCCAAGAGATCGATCTCTATTTGAAGAAAAGTCTATAAATATATCTAATTAGAGATCGACTCGGGAGTTTTTAAAAATTTATATGGATCATTGCATTATAGTCCAAACTATTTTCTATTGCTTTAAGCTCTTGATTAAGTGAGAGGAAGGTGTTAACGAAGAAAAAAGAAAGAGAAATTAAGGAAGAGTGGTATCCAAGCTTCGCCCGACTAATCCACTTGGCGAACCGGCCCTGCCCCATGGCCTCCGAAGAGTCTCCACCGGCCCACGAGGGTAAATCAGGAAGACACGCCGCCAAGTCGCCTCGAGGAGTTTAACGTCAATCAGAGTCCGCACCCCACACCAACCCGCTGGTAAACGGGAATCCGCCTCCGCAACCCGCAAGCGAGTGGAAAACGGCGGAATTCATGTTCTCTTTAGTTGGTAGGAGGAGAGGAAATGTTCGTTAATATAACATATCTCATCCTATTTAGAAGGAAAGAAATTAAATTTATAAAGTTAAAAAAAATACTTTTACATTTTAAATTAGTTATTATTTATTTTTTTTAATATTAATATTTATTTTATAAATACAAATTGAATATTTTGAATAAAAAATTATTTTTTTATATTAATATTTAAAATAATTATTATAGTTATTTTTTAAACAGACAAATAGAGATTTGTTAAAGACACTTTTATCAGAGACAATAATAAAAAGAAAAAAACGAAGATCAACGAGCAAAGATTTAATATAGAAGAAGCATGAAAATAATGCTCAACCGAAGAAATTAGAAAAGTTTAGATTAAATAAATTAAATAATTTTAATGAATTTAACTATTTTAAATAAAAATAAGAAATAATAAATATTTAAAATTTTATTTTCCTTTCTCACATTTTAAATTGAGATATAAAAAAAAATCTTTTCTCGATAGAAAAATAAAATAAAATAAAATATTTTTTTTTTATTTTTTCTTATTCTTTTCCTTTCGCGTTCATTCATTTTCAATCCAAGTATTTCAAAATTTCTTTCTTCTTATTTAAGCTTTTCTCACTCCTCTCTTTAACTCCTCCCAAGTTAGAGCATCTCCAACCTGTGCATTAAAATATCAAATTTAAAGTAAAAATCACACTAAATCCTTTCAATTCATACACCATTTCTTTACATCAAAAATGGTGCTTGAATAATGCCGTAATATTTTTTGATGTGACATTATTCCTAACACTATTTTGATATTGGGATTTTTTTATTTTATTATATTATATAATTAATAAAATTAAATATAATATATATTATTAAATATTATAAATAAAAATTAATTTGTAATTATTTTTCTATCTTCATCATTTATAATAATATTAATTATTTATTATAAATTTAAATTAAGTGTTTTTAATAGTATATTTTAATTTTATTATATATACATATTTATAAAAATTAAATTTATTTATTTATTTTTAAATTTATTTAATATATTTTAATTATATTTATAAATTATACCACTAATTTCATAAAAAATAATAAAATATTAAAAAATTTGACATGCATAAATGTAAATTACATCACCTATTACACTGACATACAAAGTAAAAATAATAATAACACTAAATTAAAATATTACTAATAAAAACTTAAAAACATGAATAACACTAAACCTGACAAACAACTACAAATACAAACTATACTAATAAAGCACACATAAACTTAAAATTACTTCAATAATATTATAATACTAATATTCGAGAAAATCACTCTCCATTCCACTAAAATAATTACGAAATTGGTCAAAAATATTCGTAGGATTTTGAGATTCTTGATCTTTGTTAGGACCCTTGGAATGGCTAGAGGGGGTGATTAGCCTTTCTTCGTTTCTACAAAAAGGTTAGCGGAAGCAATACAAATATAAGCACAAACAAAACAAGAAACAAAGCTAACACCCGATGTAACGTGGTTCGGAGATGACGCTCCTACTCCACGGCAATCCGTAAGGTGGATTAGCCCTAATCAATCTTCACTAGAACCTCCTTTGGATGAACCAAGGTGGAGAAATCTTATCTTACAATGCACTCCTCTTCTTTACAATGATGGATGATCAAGAACAAGAGAAAAGGAGGATTTAAATCACTAAAAACACTTGGAAGGCTTGGTGAGTACGAGAGTATAGTTAGGAGCAAGAGCATTAGCTTCACCAAGCTCCTCATGGCCCCTTTTTATAGAAGAGTGGCTGTTTTTCCCGTTGGACGTCGATCAGTCGACTGATGCATACCATCAGTCGACTGCCACCGAAGCCAACGGCTTCTGAAACGCGATCTCCGCGGAGATTCGTAGCCGCAATCTCCAACGGCCAGGTGATCAGTCGACTGATCCCTCCATCAGTCGACTGATGGGGTGATCAGTCGAGTGATCAAGGCAGCAGTCGAGTGAGGCGCATTCTCGTGGCGATATTTCTTGATCGATCGTGATGCCCTTAGCGCGGTGATCGCAGGATCGCCGATTTGCTCGACTAAGGCGATCGATCGATGGTCGTGGTTTCACCCTACGACTTAGTTGAACGTCGACGGCCGATCGATATATCGTATCAGTCGACTGATACTCATCAAGTATGAGTAATTCATACTTGATTTTATACCCTAGACCTAAACTCAACCTTCTAGCTCCTCAATAAGCCTTGCGCCTTCAGGATCCCTCCGAGTCCGCGACTTGTTCATCCTTTGCACTTTGCTTCCAAGAGCTTCCTTCGGTTTCGTCATGTCTTGGGTTGCCAAATGCTTGGACTTTACGCCGTCAAGACTACAAGCTTGGACTTATGCTGCCAAGACCTTACTTTGGACTTCTTCATTAAGGTTCACTTGGACTTTACGCTGCCAAGACTACAAGCTTGGTCTTACGCTGCCAAGTCCATCCCTTGTACTTCCTTTGCCAAGATCATACTTGGACTTCCTTTGTCAAGATCATACTTGGACTTCCTTTGCCAAGATCATACTTGGACTTCCCTGTCACTTAAACATTTTCGCAATTAGATCACAAGATATTGCCTAACTTAGATGATTATCCAAACATCAAAACATATATAAATGCTTGGAGCATTGTTGCACCAACAATCTCCCCCTTTTTGATGTTTGGCAATCATTTGAGTTAGGTCTTTAAATACACACATAATCAAATTTTCAATATGTATTATAACTTAAACACTCCTTCTCCCCCTTTGACATACATCAAAAAGAGAAGGATTCAAACATGAAGGAAATAATGTGTTAGATCTTGGACTAAGGTACAATATTGAAATTAAGCTCCCCCTTAATCCAAGATATGCTTTATAATGTATAAACAATAGTTGAAGCAAAGCATACCAAAAATTCAAAAAAAAAAAATTAAGTCCTAACTTTGCACCAACAATGGTTTTGGGGATGAAAAAGATATAATTTATGAAAACTCCCCCTAAAATACTGCATTAGTCAGTCCTAAATCTTGTTTATACGCAATATTATCATACTATAGTGTTAGGACATCAAAGATACACCAAATATCAGAAAATGGAGCTTATTATCAGAAAACCCGGTATCGATCACGCACTAAATCGAAATTTCAAATTTTTTCACATTTTAAATGCGGTAGAAATTCCAAAAATCTCGAAAAATCACGAAATTTTGCGTACACATTTCTGAAATCATACTTTATTAAGGAAAAATAATTTGAAAAATATATGTTTTCCAGATTTCAAGATTGATACAAATTTGGAAACTTACAAAAGTTCTAAAGAATTTTTAAACTTTGTATCACTTTTGTGATTTACTTGAAAACTGTTTTCCAAAATATAATGAACATGGTTTAAAATATATATGATTTGGAATTTCCAACCATGTTCTTAGAGCTATGTACTCATTACTTGAATACAAGCCTTCCCAATGGTTGGTCCATAAGGTATTTATGTCTCTAGGTGTGTCATTGGCTCATAGTAATGCATCATAACAAGCATGATGAACCAAGTACACCTTCCCTATCATCTCACATGGTTCTAAGTGTCTCAATACAAAAATCAAGGTTTCTTAAGGCTTTTTGTGAGATGTATCAAGGTATAAAGATAACATATAAACATGGGATCATGCAAACCTAGAATTTTACTCTACAAAGCACATACCAAGCTCTCTCCTTAAAGATGAAAATTCATTTTCGGGAAGAGCTTTGGTGAAGATATCGGCAAGGTTGGACTTAGATTCTACATAATTAAGTTCAATGTCCCCTCTTGCCACATGATCTCTTATGAAGTGATGTTTCACTTCAATGTGCTTGGTCCTAGAGTGATGTACCGGATTTTTGGTCAAGTTGATGGTACTCACATTATCACAATAAACTTTAATGTTAGAGTAGTGTAGCTCATAGTCCACAAGAGTATGCCTCATCCAAAGTAATTGAGCTACACAACCACCCATAGCCACATATTCGGCTTCGGTGGTTGATAAAGCAACACAATGTTGCTTCCTACTACTCCAACTAACTAGGGAGGACCCAAGAAATTGGCATCCACCACTAGTACTTTTCCTATCCAATTTGCACCCGGCATAATCGGAATCGGTATAACCAAACAATTTAAATGACTTAGTCCTAGGATACCAAAGTCCTACATTTAGGGTGCCTTTAATATATCTGAATATTCTTTTGACGGCTACCAAATGTGATTCTTTGGCACAAGATTGGTATCTTGCACACATACCTACCGCAAATAAAATGTTGGGTCTACTAGCGGTTAGGTATAGTAAGCTACTAATCATACTCCTATATAGTTTAAGATCAATTGATTTACCTTCGTGATCACTATCTATTCTAGTGCTAGTGGCCATGGGAGTGGTTACAATTTTGGCATTTTCCAAACCAAATTTCTTGATCATTTCATTTGCATATTTGGTTTGATAAATATGAATACCTTCATTGGTTTGTTTGACTTGTAAACCTAGGAAAAAGGTAAGCTCTCCAACCAAACTCATTTCAAATTCATTTTCCATATTTTTTATAAAGTCTTGAAGAAGATCATCATTTGTTGACCCAAAAATAATATCATCAACATATACTTGGGCTATGAATATATCTTTTAATGTTGACTTTATAAACAAAGTTTGGTCTACTTGGCCTCTTCTAAAATCCTTAGAAATTAAGAAGGATGACAATCTTTCATACCATGCCCGGGGAGCTTGTTTTAACCCATATAATGCTTTCCTAAGCTTACATACATGATTTGGATAATCTATGTTCTCAAATCCGGGTGGTTGCTCTACATATACTTCCTCCTTAATAAAACCATTTAAGAATGCCGATTTAACATCCATTTGGTAAAGTTTGAATCCCATGTAGGAAGCATACCCTAAGAGAATCCTAATAGATTATAACCTTGCAACCGGGGCATAAGTCTCATCATAGTCAAGCCCCTCAACTTGATTGAATCCCCTAGCAACCAACCTAGCCTTATTTCTAGTGATATTTCCTTGATCATCTAGCTTATTCCTAAAAACCCATCTTGTAGTAATTATGGTGCTATCATTGGGTCTAGGTACTAATTTCTACACTTGACTTCTCTCAAATTGAGTCAATTCATCTTGCATTGCCAAAATCCAATCCGGATCATGTAATGCATCATTGATCGATTTGGGCTCAATTTGTGAGATAAGAGCAACTTGACTAGTAGGAGGTCTATGAAATGACCTAGTTCTTACTCCTTGAGATAGATCTCCTACTACTTGGTCAAGTGGATGATCTTGATGAATTCTTAGGTTTCTAGAAGGGGTTTCAATTTGATCATTGTTATCTTCCACTCTTCTTTCATCATCGGAGTCTCCTCTTCCTCCCCCTTGATCATTACCCCTAATGGTCAAATTTTGAAGTTTTTGGGTAATGTCTTGATTATTGTCATTAATATATCCTTATCAATGGAGGACTTTCTAGGGTAGGTACTAGTAGTTTCATCAAATTGAACATTGGAAGACTCCTCAATCCCTTTGGTTCTCTTATTGTAGACTCTATACCCTCTACTTGTGGATGAGTATCCAACTAGGATTCCCTCATCCGCTTTTGATTCAAATTTTCCTAAGTTATCTTTGGTGTTTAGAATATAAACTTTACATCCAAAGACTTTGAAATAATGAATTGTGGGTATAGTCTCATTCCATAATTCAAATGGTGTTTTTCCTAAAAACCTATGGATTTGAACCCTATTTTGGATATAGCAAGCGGTATTGACCGCTTCCGCCCACAAGTAGCTAGGTAGAGAATATGCATTAAGCATAGTCCTAGCCGCCTCTTTTAGGGCACGATTTCTCCTTTCCACCACCCCATTTTGTTGGGGTGTTCTAGGACAAGAGAACTCATGCTTGTACCCTTGCTCTAAATAAAATTGTGAAAATTTTAGGTTTTCAAATTCACCACCATGATCACTACGGATCCGGTTGATTTTGAGACTCTTTTCATTTTCAACCCTTTTACTAAATCCTATGATTATTTCTAAGGTATCATCCTTATGTTTCATAAAATAGACCCAAGTATACCTAGAAAAATCATCTACTATAACCAAACAATATTTATTACCATTTAAAGATGGAGTACTATGGCAATCAAATAAGTTAAGATGCAATAATTCTAATGGTAAAGAGGTATTGGTTAGGGTTTTACCTTTGTGTGATGCCTTTGTTTGTTTTCCTTCTTGGCATGCATCACACAATTTGTTCTTGACATACTTGATCTTTGGTAGCCCTTTGACCAACTCCATCTTGGCTACCTTGGCTATGTTTTTCATGTTGATATGCCCCAATCTTCTATGCCATAGCCAACTTTCCTCTTCTTTTGCAACAAAACACTTAGTAGAAATGTTAAAAGCATATGAAAGATCAACATAATAGATATTTGATTTCCTATATCCAATTAACATGCAATCATTTAATTCCTTGTGTCTAATCATGCATTTAGAGGATTCAAAGGAGACATGATAGTTTGCATCACAAAGTTGACTAACACTTAATAAATTAAATTTCATATTTTCAACTAGCAAGACTTTGTGAATAACAATTTTGGGGGATACCTCAATTGTTCCTCTACCTAATATCTTGAGTTTTCCACTATTCCCAAAGGACACCGCTCCCTTCTTCACATATTTAATTGTGGAGAACTTGCTCACATCCCCGGTCATATGTGTTGAGCAACCGCTATCCACAATCCACATACCTCGCTCTCCTACCTAAATCACATGAAAAACACAAGCTTTTGGTACCCAAATATTTGGACTGGTAACATTAAGTAAAAACTTCTTAGGTACCCAAGCTTTCTTAACCTTACCCTTAATAGTTGCTTTTCTATTTATTAATGAAATATAAGCAACTTCTTTTTCTTTTGGCTTATATCCTAAACCGGCCTTGTTATAAACCGCTCTTTGCCTACTAAGAATCATATCAAGACACTTTGAGCCATTTGAAAATTTTTCTAAACATGCTTTCAATTCACTAACCTCATCCTTAAGTTTGTCATTTTCTTCTCTAAGCATGCAAGAGTCAATATGTGACGGCTTTTCATTCCTAATGACCTTTAGTTCTACCTTCATGCTCTTAACCTTAGATTTTGACTTATCTAGAGCTTCTTTAAGATAAGCAATTGATTTATAGATAAGCATAACCTTGGGAGAATTCATTACCTCATCGTCACTAGATGACGATTCATCACTTGAAGAGTCTTCTTGACTTGATGTGCCGGAATCATCTTCTAATGCCATGAGTGCCACATGGCGTGTGATGTGGCACAGCTCATCATCGAAGGAAGAGTCTTCGATACTTGGTGTGTCCCATGTGGTTTGAGCCACCATGGCCTCCTTCTTCTTCTTTTCCTTCTTGTCCTTCTTTTTCTTTTCCTTTTCCTCCTTCTTCTTTAGCTCCGAGCAATTCGGCTTTATATGCCCCTTCTTATTGCAAGCATGGCAAATCACATTATTGCTAAAACTTGAATTACCATTAAATTTACCTTTTGAGGAATGAGACCCCTTCCTTGCTTCTCTATTCTTGAACTCTCTTGACTTTCTATAAAGCTTCTTGACGAAATTTGCCATTTCACTAGATGAGTCCCCATCGCTATTTGACTTATCCTCCGACTCGGATGATGATGATGCTTCTTTTCTTTCCTTCTTCTTCTTTTCTTTCTTGTCCTTCTTTTCAACAAATAGAGCTAAACCCTTTTCCTTAGAGGACATGTTAGTTTGCTCATGTAATTCAAACTCACAAAATAATTCATCAATTTTAATTTGAGATAAATCCCTAGTTACCTTAATGGCATCAACTATAGAAGTCCATAAAGAATTTCTAGAAAATGCTTGTAAAATATACCTTACCAAATCCCGGTTGTCAACTCGCTCACCTATGATATGGAGTCCGTTCACAATTTCCTTGAACCTTCCATGCATTTGACTTACGGTTTCATGCATCTTCATTTGGAAGGCTTGAAGTTGTCCAATTAATAAGTCCTTCTTGGCCCTCTTTGACTCCTTGGAACCTTCATTTAGCTCAATGATCTTTTCCCATAGCTCCTTGGTGGATTCAAAAGGCCCCACCTTGTTGAGTTGCTCCATTGTGACGCTGCATTGGATGGTGAGGACGGCCTTTGCATTTGATTCAAATTTCTTGTTTATTTCTCTTGTCCAATCCTTGCTTGGAATAGGATGTCCATGTTCATCCACCGGTTCCTCGAAGCCATCTACAACACTATGCCAAATTTCAATATTACTCATAAGATAGTACTTCATCCTACCTTTCCAATACGCAAAATGACTCTCATCGAAGAGCGGTGGCTTGGCGATGCTATATCCCTCTTGAAGAGCCATTGATGTCTTGGTTGATGGTGAGATCTTCCAAGCTATCCGGGCTCTGATACCACTTGTTAGGACCCTTGGAATAGCTAGAGGGGGGGGGGGTGATTAGCCTTTCTTCGTTTCTACAAAAAGGTTAGCGGAAGCAATACAAATATAAGCACAAACAAAACAAGAAACAAAGCTAACGCTCGATGTAACGTGGTTCGGAGATGACGCTCCTACTCCACGGCAATCCGTAAGGTGGATTAGCCCTAATCAATCTTCACTAGAACCTCCTTTGGATGAACCAAGGTGGAGAAACCTTATCTTACAATGCACTCCTCTTCTTTACAATGATGGATGATCAAGAACAAGAGAAGAGGAGGATTTAAATCACTAAAAATACTTGGAAGGCTTGGTGAGCACGAGAGTATAGTTAGGAACAAGAGCACTAGCTTCACCAAGCTCCTCATGACCCCTTTTTAAAGAGAAATTTGTTTTCCCGTTAGCGTCGATCGGTCGGTGATGCATACCATCGATCGTACGCCTGGCTCCAGCGGCTTTAAATCGATCTCGCGGAGATTCGTGGCCGCCAATCTCCAGCGGTGATCGATCGATTGATCCCTCCGTGATCGTGATGGGGTGATCGATCAGTGATCAAGCGGCGATCAGTGAGGCGCGTGCATTCGTGGCGATATTTCCCTTGATCGGTCGTGATGCCCTTAGCGATCGGTGATCGCGAATCGATCATTGCTCGACCGAGCGATCGGTGATGGTCGAGTTTCACCGACTTAGTTGAAAGCGCTGACGGTCGGTGATACATCGTATCAGTCGACTGATACTCATCAAGTATGAGTAATTCATACTTGATTTTATACCCTAGACCTATACTCAACCTTCTAGCTCCTCAATAAGCCTTGCGCCTTTAGGATCCCTCCAAGTCCGTGACTTGTTCATCCTTTGCGCTTTGCTTCTAAGAGCTTCATTCGGTTTCGTCATGTCTTGGGTTGCCAAATGCTTGGACTTTACGCCGCCAAGACTACAAGCTTGGACTTATGCTGCCAAGACTTTACTTTGGACTTCCTTTGTCAAGGTTCACTTGGACTTTACGCTGCCAAGACTACAAGCTTGGTCTTACGCTGCCAAGCCCATCCCTTGTACTTCCTTTGCCAAGATCATACTTGGACTTCCCTGTCACTTAAACATTTTCGCAATTAGATCACAAGATATTGCCTAACTTAGATGATTATCCAAACATCAAAACATATATAAATGCTTGGAGCATTGTTGCACCAACAATCTTCACTTTGATATTAATTGAGTTGTTATCCTCTCCCTGTATTGGAGACGATCGAGATCTTTCTCCTTGATGTGTAACTGGATGATATTCTTGGACTTACATTCTCTTTTGCATAATTTTAATTTGTTCATTGCAAATATATTCACACATCATCGAGTCAGAGATCGAGTTCAAATTTTTTAACAAATTTTTATTTCTTCCTAGTAAATCATAGCATCTGTCATTTTTGTAGCAGTAATAGTACTTGCATATATTGCCTCGACAGGTTGAAAATTAATTTTAATTACCTTTGCAATTTGTTTATCATTTTTTTCTTAATATTTACTTTCTTCACCTCGGGAGGTTATTTACTAGAAGTATCACCGCTATTTGAATCAGTGATATTTAGATCAAAAGCATACACACGAGAAGATGAAGGTATACGAAATTATTCCTCGGAGAATTGTTGTTCAAATGAACTAGCATTAGTATTTTGTTATCGCGATTTTATGTCTGCAGTATTCATGTTGTCAGTGCCAAATTTTTCAAAATCTTTGAGAATATTCCAGACATGGTCAAATTTGAAATCCTTTATATATTTCAATTTTTCTGCTAACAACATTCTAGCACAAATTAACTGCAACAAAACAATTGAACATCAATTACGAAGACAATGCTATTAATGAACTCAGACTTTGATTATAAATTTAGATAATCTAAAATAAATATGAACATAGTAACTTACAAATATATTGTTCAAATGCTCTGCTAAGATTCATATATTCGATTTGTAGTATGTAACTTTTCATTTTGGATACTGCACTAAACATAAGAAGTATTCTTTTTTTGCAAAGATCTTGGTGGTCAATTATAAATATTTTTAACATATATTTATGCTTGAACAATTATGTAATAAAAGTTAAAAATAGAAAAGTCATAATATATATATATATATATATATATAGGAGGTAAAATTAAAAAAAAATAATATATCTTAAATATTAATGAAGTATTAATTTTAAATATAATAATTATCATATAAAAATATTAATAAATTAAAATATATATTGATAATTAAATTATGAATAAAAAAATAGAATATCCTTTTTAGTGTGGTATGATGTGAGTGGTTTGAAATTAAAATAGTATTTGATGTTTAAATTATATTGTTTTGGTGTCAAAACTAATGTTTATAGTTGTAGATAATCCGTTAGGTAGAAAAGGGCATGGGACAGAGTTGTAGAAGCCTAGGAGGGTAGAAAAGAGCATTATTTGCAAATGAATTAATTCAGAAGGATCTGATTGCAAAAGAGAGCATTTCTTTTCTTGCAGGAGCATCGATCGGCTGCGAGCCTTCTTCCCCTTCGATGCCCACAAATCAAATCGCCGACAGCGAGAAAACCTAGTCCCATCTCCAACGCTCTCGGAGGAACCCTAGCAACCGACACGAGATCGAGAGAACGCCATGAGTCGCGGAACTGGAGCCGGCTACGATCGCCACATTACTATCTTCTCCCCCGAAGGCCGTCTCTACCAAGTCGGTAAATCCTAGATTCCTTGATTCGTACTCAGTGAAAGATTTGATCTTTAGGTATCCCCAGTATGGATCATGCTCGAGGCATTGATGTCCGCAAGGAAACGTCCAATCTAGGTTTTATTTTAGCTGTAAGTGGTGTTTTCTTTGATTCGGACAGAATATGCGTTTAAGGCCGTCAAGGCGTCCGGGATCACGTCAATTGGAGTACGTGGAAAGGATTCGGTGTGCGTTGTCACCCAGAAGAAGGTTCCTGTGAGTATAACTTCTCCATGCTTCTTTAGTATCATTCTAAGACGCGCTCTAGATTTTAATTTTTTAAATTTTAATTTATTTTCCTTTGGGGTGTGGAATGCTTTTCATGTTGATTATATAACCTAATATTTCTGGTGGAAATACTGATGCAGGATAAGCTCTTGGACCAGACCAGTGTCACGCATCTCTTTCCCATTACAAAGTACCTTGGACTCTTAGCCACGGGGATGACAGGTTGTTCATCTGTGTTCCTTCTAGAATTATGGCCTTAACGGTTTTGACTTGTTGATGATCTCAATCACTGTGGATTGTATGGTAGTTGATATTTTTAAAATTATGTGAGCGTAACCTCATGGAACTTCTTTGTTTGCTGCCTCATCTGATATCAATAACACACGCAGATGTATTTATTTATCAATCATATTGCTTTAGCGTCTTGGTGCAACGGTAAAATTGTTGTCTTGTGACCTAGTGATCGTGGATTTAAGTCTCGGAAACAACTTCTTACAAAGCAGAATAAAACTGCGTACAATAGATCTTTCCCCGGGACATCGCATGGCGGAAACTTCATGCACCGGACTGTCCTTTATTGCCTATGCAGTGTGTTACTACTATCCTTGTTCATAGTTTTCTGGACAGTGTTTTTTTGGACAATTTTGTATACAATTATCTCATGCAATATTGTGTATTAGGACAGATGTTTCTTTCAATTTGTGATAGAATGCCAAAACGTCATATGAAATGTTAAACCATATATTTTGTGCTGAATATTAAAATGCATATACAATATATATATATATATATATTCAGCATCATTAACTTTTAGTTTTTTACCACTTCTTTTGTAGCTGATGCAAGATCGTTGGTCCAACAAGCAAGGAATGAAGCAGCAGAATTTCGTTTCAAATGGGGATATGAGATGCCTGTAGATGTATTGTCCAAATGGTACCATCATGCTCTTCCTACTTGCAAACTTGTTCGATGTTAATTATTGTATATTGCCGGTTTATTAATGTAAACAACTGCACTAATTTTGTCCAATTCAACTTGCTAAAGACTATATTAGATTTTTTCGATTTTGTGCTATCTGCTAGACAACCAATTCCAAACTTGTATCAATTTGAAGGCTGTAACACCTAGTTTTTGAAGTATTGCTGTTAGGATATTGTGATTGCTAGCTCTTTTGCTTGAGCAATGTCAATATTTGTTGTTTCAATATTTTCTGTCATATGTTAATGCTCAGTTTCTATGCAGAACTAAATGTTCTAGTTTTATGCAATCATCAAGATTAGGAAAATTGGCTCTCTATTTTTACCCCATAGTGAAATTTACTATCAAGACATTGATATTTGATCCACCAAAGTATGTTCTGAAGATTTCCTTTTATTGTTAAGCAATGACTGGTCCACTTTGACTTCTTCTGGATTTAGATTTCAAGAGATCTTTCATTTGGAATTTGATCTTGTGACTCACTTGAGCTATATTGACCATACTCCAACTATTTAAACTTCTAGTGTGTAGCAGGTTAATAGCATGTTCATTAAGCATTTTACAGATAACTACCTTTGCATTCTGAATACACTTTTGTCGTCTCTTTTAGTTGCTTAATATTCTGTCTGACATGAATTTCCAGGGTAGCAGATAAATCACAGATATATACCCAGCATGCCTATATGAGGCCTCTTGGAATAGGTTAGATTCTTGTTGGTTTCCTAGAAGAATGGAAGTAGGTGGAGCCTTCTTCTAGATTTAAACTCTCTCTCTCTCTGTCTCTCATACTATGCTATTTCATCGAAGTTGCGATGATCTTGGGTATCGATGAGGAGAAGGGACCCCAACTCTTCAAATGTGATCCAGCTGGACATTTCTTTGGGCACAAGGTACTTGGAATTTGAAATATATTATTATTTTACTTGCCTTTATGTCTTAGTAATCTCTGGTATTACGCCACCATTGAGTGGATTCTCCCTGAAAAATAATCACAATTATAGTATATGGAACATAATTAGGAAGATAATAAATGAAACCATGCTATTGCTGAAGAATCAAATTGAGCTGTATACGATTGTTAAAAAGATAAATATGGCAAGTTCTAGTTTTCTTTCATGATATCTGTTACCTCTATGTTTTCTTTTAATGAGTAGCTAGAAAAGCTAAGCATATAACTCAACCTCAATTACTAAGGAAGAGAAAAATAAATTGGTGCACTTGCTAAGTAGGTTGCCCATTTAAGTCTATACAAGGAGTATGTATTACCTGTATCCGAACTTATGTTCTTATTGATGATTGGTAATACGTTCTTCTGCCAACTGTCAACTGTTTAATTTTTACAGCTGGTTCTATCTTCCTTTTTCCTGACTCTTGTGGTACTAACTATTGAGTTACCATCAACATAATTGTTAATAATAGAAGTTATTGTTATTATTCCCTTTTCAAACTATCATTGATATTGATTCCTTAAATTGTAGAGTTGAATAATACGAGTGTTGTAACCTTGGGTTAAGCACTTTGGGCTGGCCGGTTGTTGGGCTTATCAATAATAGGTTAGTTCTTAGAAAAAAATTAAATTCTAAGCACAGTGAGGCATTCGGAAAACATTGCCTTTGTGATGACAGAGCATCGTCTGGCCCTGGATATCATCAATTATGGACAAATATAAAGTATGTGGTAGAGTGTAGGTTTTGATGTGGATGGAAGCCTTAACTTGGTCACTTCCTAATTAGTTTTGCACGAAGAGTTGTGAGCCGATGAAAGAGGTTTACAGGCCTAGATGAGGGAATTATTATCTTTACTTGAGCTTATGTGTTTTTTAATTGAGAATGTATTTTGGACCAGTGTTTTTGTCTAAAGTTACTTGGTTCTCTCATCTAGATGGGTCTTGCTACTTGTTGAGTGTGAATCATACACACTTTTTAGGTTTTATTTAGCATGCATTTTGTAGGTTTTGTTTACATATCATGCATAAAACACAGCTTTTACCTTCATATTGCATTTTTAGTTCAGATAATTGCGGTTTCTAAGTTTTTCTCTCAGGAGGGACAAAAGAAGGCATAATAGAGCCATGGAGGGAAATCACGACGAAACGGGGAGCAAACGGAGCCACAACGTCCATTTTCCAGACTTCTCAGTGTCCAATATGCCCAGGGCATGCCAGGGGGCCACCCAAGGCGTGCCAGGGGCAGAACCTAACACGCCCTGCCCATGCCATTTGGCACGGGCGTGTCGTGTGGCCAACACTCACGATTAAAAGGCTTGGCATGATTGTGCCAAGCCAAATACCTGTCCATTCACGTCGAAGAAACCTCTAGCAGCCTCCTCCTTGCTCTCCGGTGAAGATCCAAGCTTTATGACCTTCTCTAAGCAAGATACGAGCTTCCTCGAGGACCGGCGACGACGTAGCAACCATTTGAAACGAAAATCCAGAGATTTCGTGCTCAATCTTGCTTCAACAACCCTTTCAACCATTTTCCAACTGAATCTCTTCTTCCAACTCGAGATCGAGCCTTCTCTAAGGTCAACCTAGGATCTCGAGGCAATTTCTGAGTTCAAGAATACCATTCTGAGGAGTTGCAACCACTTTTCTGAATTTTCAATTAAGATCCGAATTTTCCAGCAACTTTCCTTACATTCTGGCAAACTTCTTCTTATTTCCAAGTTGTCCAAGAGATTCAAAAGCATCACCATGTTTAAATGGCTAAGGAGAAACTCCACCGCCGCTTCCACCGTTAGCGCTTCTAATCGAAGGCGTAAGGCACGCGACGAGGGTAACGAGAATCTTTATGGTATTATTTTTCACAATGCTGATATATTGACAGAAAGAAAAATGGTTAGCATTAGATATATTGATATCTATACCATTGAGACCTTAGGAATTAAGGATGATATTAATTGGGTGATCAGTAGGATTGGATGGACTGGACTTATTAATATAATTTACCCTACTTACCTAAAAATAACTCTTAAATTTTTTAGTTCAGTTGAAGCTGATATCTTAAACGGTCCAAATTGTGAAGAAGGAAGGATTACTTTTAGAATGTTTATAATGAGTATTCATGGATGCTCAAAGAATTCAATAATATTTATGATTTACCTTGTGGGCAAGAAAGGGGATTACCTAGAGGATTTCAAGATTTTATATTTTGGAGAGAAATTTCAAGAGGTATAGAAGGATAGGACCCATCAAGATCAAAATCATCAAATCTCCCTAATCAAATTTTTAGATATCTCCATAAAGTTATAACTAACACAATTTTTAGTCGAGGAGATAGTGAAGGTGTAGTCCGCCAAAGTGAATTGATTATTTTATGGGCAATGATTAATAATGACAATGATTAATAATGTAAATATCAATACTGGCTCACATTTTATTAGACACCTGGTAAAAATAGGAAAAAGTTCGACAGGATCAATCTTAGTTGGAGGTCTAATAACTCAGATAGCATTGGCCTTGAGGTATAATCTTGATGGATTAGAGTCAATTCCAAATAGCCCTAAGATTGATTTAGGTGCATGTATGACCATGAGATTGATCACTAGAGATGAAAGTAGATATTGTTTAGTCTTACAAGATTATTTTCTCCTCCCACTTCCAAATTCTGATCAAATAACAATAAGGGACCGAGCCAACTGACTCATGACTAATGTAGCACAGGTTCTTTATCCCTTAGAGTCCACTACAGTACCATCTATTAGGACCCCTAGGCATTCTTTTGCTTTCGGTTCTTCTTCTACAGGTGCTAGCACTTCTGATGATGCATATGCTGGGATTCAATCCTCCCTAGATGCACTACACATCGACCTAAGGGAGCAGCAGGCCAAACTTAACACTCAAAGGTAGATGATAGAGGTCATGTACCATTGGCACCTTTCACAAGGTCATTTCTTTCCACCTCCTCCTTCTGAGTAGTTTACCTTTTTATGACCTTTCCATACATTGAGGATAATGCATATTTTAAGTTTGGGGGTAGCTTTGCATATTTTTCCTGTTTAGCATAATTTATTTTTGTAGTACTTCCTCCGCATATTTCCTTGCATTGTTTAGCATTTAGCATACTTCCTGCTCATATTTCCTTAAAATTGATAACTTGTTGTTCCTCGATCCAAAGTATATAACTAACCTTAGTTAGATCGATAAAAGTCCTTTTAACCTACTTGATAAGAACCTTGTTTCACTCTTTACATGACTTATGAGGTAGAGATATCCAAAAAGAGTTCATCCTTATACCGGACTAGTATTCAAATATCCATGGGGACTTTCACAATACTTAGTTACTGGAGAAACACTCATTTCAAGAGTTTGAAAAAAAAAAATTGAAAGAAAATGAAAAAAAAATTGAAAGAAAATGAAAAAAAAGAGAAGAGATTGAAAAAAATAGGAAAAGAAAAGATGAAATATCATTAAAGTACCTCTTTGAGACCAAGTAGCTATTGGGGAAACACCAATAGGGGTGCCCCTTTGAAGCCAATTAATTACTGGGGAAATATTTGATGTTTATTTCCTACTTTTCTTCTTCTTGATCTTGAGTGCTCCTTTGAGACTAAGTATAATAGGGAAAGTATGATCGAAGCATACTAACAGGTAAGTGTCTCGATGCCAGATATGTGAGGAACACGGTAGAAAGGATATTTGATTCGGATTGGTATCCAAAATCTTAAAGGTAAAAAATTACATGCACTACAAGGATCTTTTAGTTAAGCTAACGAGATCGAATCGACAAGACTAAGTAACCTTGGGATGAGTTTTTAATAAGTTATTATGATTCTCACTCATAATTTCTTTCTTTTTCTTTGTTTGATGATGATAAACAAAAGTTTAAGTTTGGGGGTGTGTTGAGTGTGAATCATACGCACTTTTTAGGTTTTATTTAGCATGCATTTCGTAGGTTTTGTTTACATGTCATGTATAAAACACAACTTTTACCTTCATATTGCATTTTTAGTTTAGATAACTGCGGTTTTTACTCTTAAGAGGGACAAAAGAAGGCATAATAAAACCATGGAGGAAGACCACGATGAAATGGAGAGCAAACGGAGCCACAACGCCCATTTTCTGGACTTCCCAGTGTCCAACATGCCCAGGGTGTGCCAAGGGGTGCGCCCGTGCCCAGCTCTTTTAGCATGCCCCATTCCGGGGCATGTCAGGTCTCCACAACGCTTAGCATGCCCAGGTCGTGCCAAATGGCACGGTCATGCCGCGGGATAATCGAAATCTCGATTTTTCTCAAGGTTGTTCCGAATTTCTTGTAACTAATTTTCCAATTTTCTCTTAAAAAAACTCTATAAAAAACCCCAGAGTTAAGGAGGAAGGGGATTCGGTCTGGAGGATGGAGTAGAAGGGAAAGGGATTTAGAGGGATCGAGGAGGAGAAGCTCCAAGACAGGAAGAAGCCTCTACGACGTCGACTAGTCTTGTTTTTACTCTTATTCTCTTCTAGTATCGGATGTCTTTCGATACTTCGATGTCTTCTTCTTTCCCAACTATGGAGTAATTCTCCTTGGTCCTAGGATTGTGGAGTAGCTCTATGTCGTGTTCTCTTGGATGATTCTTTTTATTTATTGATATGTATTTTGTGATTTAGTTCTATCGTGTGTTTTTGGATTAACATTACATAATTCATAGTCACTCTTCCGTGTGCTCTTAAGGGTTAAAGGACGTACTTAGTTGTCAACCGAGACCATGGATCCATAGAACTAAATGTGAGAATTTAGTTACAAGTAACGATTAAAGTTTAGATAATTTCGTGGGATTCTAGCGACAAGTTCTTGCAGGGACAAAGATTATTTACGAACGGACATCGTGAAAGTAATTAAATCTCTTGTGGATTTTAAGGGTATCAAAGATTTACTTGGACACATTCTTATGATTCACCGATAGTAGAACTAAGTTTTGACTGCCTAAATCTAGTGACAGGATTCTAGGTAACAAGGTCGCCTGAGTTCGAATACAGAGAAAATAGAAATCGTGTCTACGTAATATATCATTACGAACTCGAGAGAGGCTAATGATTACCTTACAACGTGTCTCCATTATGAATACATACCAATACTTGAGAATCTCTCCTTGATAATCGATATAATAGCAAAACCGACATCCTCTGCTAAATCTTAAAAGCAATTCTTTACTCTGAACTTCTTTACCTGACTATTACTCAACCAATTAATTCTTCTAGATAATCTTTCTTTGCAAACAACTAGCACTTGACAAAGTCTCTATGAGATCGATATTTAGATAACTTGACGACGACCATGCGCTTGCGGGTTGACACAACATCACTACTCTAATTTACAACAACTCTATATGTCGTATTAGGGGAAGTCTCCTTGTCAAAACATTTGCTCAGCTGGATATGGTATTTCTTGTCCAATGAGAAATAACTCATGCACCTTATGGAGCTTTTATCTTAAAGTAAAAGTGTATTAAGTTTTTATACCTTTCGTATCTTTTATTTCCATCCATTATTGCATTGTTGCTCAGTTACAAATTATGCTTCATTAATCAGTTGGTATGCTTGTCTTGGACTGTGGTTTTGCTTGTAAATGTAGTTGTAGCTCACTGATTTTATACTCTTTTCGCTATTTTGAGTCCAGGCAACAAGTGCTGGCCTGAAAGAACAAGAAGCAATCAACTTCTTGGAAAAGAAAATGAAGAATGATCCTGCATTCACATACGACGAAACAGTGCAGGTATGCCTATAAGATATATTGTTGTCAGTATCATATATCACTTAGTTCAAAAAACTCACATTATCCTTTTATGTAGGATTGCATGAATACTCTCTTGCTCAACAAGTTACTCTCTCACTTAACAAGTTTTAGGACTCTGCAATATCCATACAATCATGTTTAGTGACTTAGAACTAGTTAGCAAGTCTATTGTTCTGAAATTGCTGCTTATATATTATGAGGATAAAAATAATTTATTTGTTTTGATAATCCTACCCTGTTCTCTCATAATTTGTAGTTGACCTTATGCTACACCCTTTTTTGCATTCAATGATTGGTTATCGTTGGCTAAAATATTTGCGAAGTGATATTTTCTTAACTTATTTTTTTTGTAGACTGCAATATCTGCTTTGCAATCAGTTCTGCAAGAGGATTTCAAAGCTACAGAGATAGAGGCAATCTCTTACTTTTGGTCATTTCTCATAAGATTTGAGAACATTTGTAGTCACTATTAATAGTTAACTATTTTTTTTTTTTATAAAAAAATGTATGATTATTTGTTTTCCTTCCGCTTGCATGTTGTGATTATAAATGCGTATTCCGTAGGTGGGAGTTGTGAGGACAGAAGATCCAGCATTTAAAGTGTTATCGACGGAGGAGATCGACGAACATCTAACAGCAATCAGTGAACGTGATTGATGGAAACTCAAATTCAGTTTTGAGATTCAGATTTCTCGCTTTAAACTTTTGTCACAGTTCATAATGAATTAGTTTTTCCATCCCTCAAAATTCCAATGTAATACTGAGCTGCTTGTTGTCTAGTTTTTATAGTAATTTATGGGCGCATCTAAAATATTTAAAATTTAAAATTATGCTGCATTGATTTTTAAAATTAACATCGCTTTGATATTAAATTTTGAAAATTAGTATTAAATAGTGTTGATTTTAAAAAATTAACATCGTACTAATGTTAATTTTAAAAATATATAGTGATGTTGATTTTGAAAAATCAATACTATAGTAGTGTGGTATTGATTTTTTAAAAAATCAGAATTATAGTGGTATTAGGTTTAACAAATTAATATCATAGTCAATGTAACATTATGGTTCTAAATTTTTTAATACTATACGAGATTTATGAATAGGGGTGTATATTTTTTTTTTTACATTTTAATATTCTTTTCTTCGATTTAATGTTGTTTTACTATTTTAAATTATATAAGTAAAATTGATAGATGACTTTAGTTGATTTTGTTTGAATTCAATTCAAATTTAGTAGATTTCTATGAAGTTTTCTCTAACATTGTACAATTGGTTTTCAAAATTCAATCTTTGTATTAACATACACCTATAATTTCGCATAAGAGATTCAGAATTACATCCATAATTTTACATAAGAAATTCAAAAATTAAGTTTATTCATTCTTAAAGCTTTCCTAGTCTTGCATTCAATATTTGTGTCATTAGACATTTACCCATAACTTCATATAAAATGTTCAGAATTAAGTTTGTTTTTCATATAAATCTTCTATATATATCTTCCTCTTCCATTCCATGTCAAGAATTCATAATTTAAATTTCTCTAAGTCTATCAATAAGTTTCGATTAAAACTCATTTATGTGCTTAATTTGTAGCAAAAGATAATTATGTTCAGTCCCAGTATCTTTCATCAGTTCTTCAGTGATAATGAAAGGAGGTAAATCATGGGAGAGGAGAAGGGTATGCCTTTTAATCTGTTGACCAGAACAACGAATGATTTTTGAGTCTGGATAAAGATTTTAGATTCCACGTCGAAAATTAATTCATATTATCTGTAGTATCTACACTGCTCTAGTCAACGAGTAATTATGAGAGGACTCATTTATGTGCTTAATCAATTCATATGCCGTGTTGATTTTTTAAAAATTAATATGACTGTGGTGTTAATTTTTTAAAATTAACATTACTATGGTATTGATTTTTAAAATCAACATCATGCATCAATACGATATTGATTTTAAAAAATCAGCATCACTCGGTATTAATTTTTAAAATTTAACATTAATATGATATTGATTTTTGAAAATTAATATTATAGAATTTTGAATTTTAACGTAGGAATAATACAGAAAATAAATTTATCTTTTAATTTTTAAAATAGGATACACCTGAAATATTAAATGTTAGATGTACCCTTTTAAGTAAATTGCCATATTTTCTATGATTAAACAAGTTTAAAATCATCCGTGATCATTTTTTTTTATTCGATTTCTTCTCATTAATTCTGATGGCCGACCGGCAGGAGTTTTCCCACTAATCCGTGATCATTGCATTTATGTGAATTTGACGTATACATCTCTTTTGTAATTAAAAAAAAATGCAAGCAAATCATTATGTTTATTAGGTATCAAGGAAAATGACAGGAAAAAAATCGAATGACCGTAAAATATTTTTAAAAGTAAGAAAAATATAAATTAATAATTAAATTTATTATATTATATGAAATTTAATGTTAGATTATGATTCGAATATATAAATAAAAAATAAAAATTATAAAATAAAAATATTAAAATGAATATATAAGAATAGATAAAATAAAAAATAAAAAAATTTATAGTGAAAATTAAAATTATAATTATTGAGAAAATTTTTTGAAAGATATATTTAGAATGATATATACATGTACTTAGATAATTGATAAATATTCCAATAAAATAATATGAAATTATTATAAATATATAAATCAAATTTAAAAAAAAAATAAAAAAAATAATTAACAATAATAAAATAAAATAAAATATATTTAAATATAAATGATGATATAATATGATAGATATCGGAATAATATTTGATTGCCGTTGAAATTCACCTATTTGAGCAGCTAGGTCACTAAACCATGACCCGGTCCGGTTCAATTTTTAAGACTAGGATGACCTACTGGACCACGAACCAATAGCCCGGTCCATTTTAATTTGTATGACTATGAGCATGCGGTTCAATTAATCGACGTGGTGGTTCAGGATCCGGTTTGGTTTAATTTTTAACTGGATCGAGTATATTTGCTGGAAGTCAAGTCCCTTATCATTTTGGTTTGGTCTTGCCGATCCGAAGCCGAGCTTAAGGTCAAGGAGCGAGCGCGGCATGAGAGGGGAGAGGGGCGGCGGCGGCGAGGCCGGCCCGAGCTTCCGGCCGGCGGCGGAAGGGTTGACGGAGAGGCGGTTCCCTCCAGCGGCGCAGCCGGAGATCATGCGTGCCGCCGAGAAGGACGACCACTACGCAGCGTACGTCCATGATGCCTGCCGCGACGCCTTCCGACATCTGTTCGGTCATATTTCTTCTCCCCCTCTCATAATGGTTCGATTTTGCTCATTATATAGCCTATCGATGCTCATTTGTGTGGTTGTTACTGTTTAGGCGCAAGGGTTGCTGTTGCATATCAAAACGAGGTAGGCCTCGTTACTAAAAGATAGTTCTTTTGCTCTTCTCCTAAGCTTGATGTGATCATGTCTCTGTTAGTCATTTGATTCGTAACAGTTAGCGAGCAATGCCCTTTAAGTAGTGTGAATCGAGTGAATGATTTTAATGTGACCCAACTTCACTTCTTCTATTGTTTACGATTGTGTCATTTTTAGAGAAAAATAAGTGCTGCTAAAATCCAACTGATCGTTTTGCAATCGTGCAGTCTGTTAAACACCTTAAATGCTCAGCCCAACTAGAAGTAATTTAGTTGGCTCTAGTGTCGAAGAAATAGTATCAGTGATCAGCATATGATTGTATAGAGCAACAAACCCTCTTTCTTATTCTCAGGATACTGATACGAGGCTTGAATCCATCATTGAACTTCATGATTAATTGTTTCTTTGGACGATAGCATTGTATTCTTTTCGTTCTTTACATTATTTAACACAATAATAGAAACACTGCTCTTTTGCCCCTCGTACATTTTCTTATGTTAAATATTAAGTTGCTTGTATTTTCTCAATATTCTGCAGATAAAGCTATTAGGGCAGACACTTTACTACCTGTTGACAACTGGTTCTGGACAGCAGACTTTGGGAGAAGAATACTGTGATATTTGCCAGGTTTAATATTTCTTTGATACATTAGATGCTATTTTCTTTTTGGATTGTTTGGTACATTGTTGATATTTATATCATTAATTGGCTGATTTCCTTGAGGACCTTGTCACTTTGTAACCTTGGATACACTTATTGGTCATTACTCGTGTTAAAGAGAGTAGAAGGTGAGAAGGAGAGAAAAGACTCCACCCCTCAATCCTACATCTCCAACCTAGTTTTCTCATGATATCCTTAAATACCTAGAGGATCTCACCTAAGTGCTTTGTTATTTGTTGTTGGATTGGTATTATTCTTGGACTTTAACATGGTATCAGAGTTAGTTCTTCACATCTAATGATGTTGAGCATGAAGGGGGATGCTAAAGAGAGTAGGAAATTAGAATGAGAGGATAAACTCTAACTTCAGTCCCACATCTATGAATAGGAATTCTTATTGTATGGTTAAATACTGGTGGATCCTACCCAAGTGCCTAGCATTTGGATTGGATTCTGCTCCCTCTTGAGCTTTAACAACTTGGCATTCAAATGCTTAAGCAAAATGCCATTTAATGGCATTACAGTGGATGTTTTCCTAAACTTATATGCTTTTTTGCAAATGACAAGGTTGCAAGTTCTTATGGTTTGCCTCCTACGCCAGCTAGAAGGATGCTTTTTATAATCTACCAGACTGCAGTTCCTTATCTTGCAGAAAGAATCAGGTGTCTTGATATTATCTTCTATTGCATTTGCTTATTAGTCTTGTCAGCTACTTATCTCGCTGATGAAAAACTATCCTACAGCTCAAGGATGACTGCTCGTGGTATTATTTTGGAAGAATTGAACTCGAATGAGCTTTTTGGGAACAACAATCCAAGGACCCAAGCTCATGGTTTTGATGTGCCCAGGAGTTCTTTGACAAGTACACATGCATCCATTTTATCAAAGTTGAGACAAAATATCCATGGCCTATGGTTATGGGTGCTTCGGAAATGGCCGTTGGTATATCAATAATTTCTCCTAAGAATCTGCTGTATCTCTATTGATTTCTCATTTTATGCTGCTTTGGTTCTAGTTGGTCGAAGGATTCAGCACTTAATTAAAAAAAAATCATATTAATTATACATTCTTGCTCCTAGGTGCTTCCTTTTGCCCATGAGATTTTACAGTTGGCTCTTCGAACCAACCTAATGTTCTTTTATTTTGAAGGTAATTTTATATTATAAAGTGATTACATCTTAGTATCACCCTCTTATCTCAATATATGTGACAGGATATAGTTATTTGCTAATTTAGTTGTGGACCATTTTCCTTTGTTTCTAGTGCTTATTTATTTAATTTTTTGCAATTTTTTTCTTCAGGTTTGTATTATCATGTCTCAAAACGAGCATCAGGTATCCGCTATGTATTTATTGGGAAGCCATCAAACCAAAGGCCTGGGTATGGAACCATTGATTATAAGATTTGATCATAGCACAGTACTTTTCTATTTTTTCTTCTTTGCATTTTGTTCTCTTTGATATGTAGTTGGCCTTCTGTATAATTTTAGTTTTTCATTTGGACCATGCTATACATTCCTGCTCTCTACAGGTATCAAATTTTGGGTGTATTCCTTCTAATCCAGTTATGCATTCTTGGAGCTGAAGGACTACGGAGAAGTAATTTGTCTTCAATAACAAGTTCTGTTCATCATCCATCACCAAGGACCCATGGATCTTTCTCAGGTAAAATTCAAATTAGTTTGTCTGAAAAGTCATCTGGCCAAAACCATCTCGGTTTTACTCTTTTCTCTTTTTGTTTGTTCTTGTGTGTTTCTTGTTTTGGTTTTTTATTCTTGCAAGGTGTGGCATTGTCTGTAGTAGTGTAGAAATCATAAAGGGCTCAATTAACAGGAGGGAAAATAAAAATAAAAAGGTCGATGTATCATATTTTATGCCGGAACTTCATTGAGTTGAAAGTTCAGGGGTCTGAGGAAATGATTCTTCTGTGTTTAACATCTTCTAGTTTGGAGATGGTCTCATTCCTCTCGATTAGATTATAGAATCAACAAAATCTGTATGCCTTAGTTTCCAAATTCCAAATGGAAATTGCCAAAGATTGGACAAATCAGTACAAATATGGCATGAAAATGGGACTTGGATAAGGTTATACACCTGCTTTGATCATGAATGTAGTGTGTTGAAGAGGACTACTATGGATGCGTGAGAATTTTATGATCAGAAAATCTCTACAGGAATCACATAACTGCTTTCATTGTGCTCGTGAACATAATGTTGAATGATATCTGTTGAAATTTGTTCTGCATATTGAATTGTCATTTAGTTCTATCATGGGATCAAAGGGATTTTTGAGATGCAAATGTTATCTTTTAACAGATCTTTTCCCAAAAAGACTTTCGGCCTACCAATAATAAACTTAAGAAATAGCATTTATAGTAGGTGTAGAAGGCCTCTGCAAACCTAACTGACAAGACACAAATGTAAACTAGGAGAGCAGTGTATTAAAATATTAAAACATGATAGATGCTTGTTCATGTAGTTCTATTTTGATGAAATATTTTAACCAATATCAGAGTAGATAACTAAACCATCTTGACAAAAACAAATTATGTTTAGATTCTTCAAAAAAAACTATATACTGATGAATTATCACACTTCTAAGGTGTTTTTTCCCCTTTTGTTCTCTTGCAATATTGTCATTATTTCAGCTTCTTACTGGGTTATTCTGCTAGTACTTTAAGGAATGCCTTATCTCTCAACCAATAGATTAGATAGGCTAGTTTTGTAGTTCAATTGGGCTAAACTTCTTCTTAACTATTCATCTGAGCAACTGTGTATCACCATTTAATTCATGGATTGATGATTGCAGGTAGAGATTTGCCTGTTCTGAATGAAGATGGCAATCTGATCCCTGATAGTGATGCTAGTAAAGGAAGTTCTGTTACTGATTCTTTTTCTCATTCAGAGGTATTTTTGTTAAATACATTGTGATCGAATTAATAAAAAAAAGGGACTCACGGGATTCTTGTGGTTAACAACATTTGTGCATACTTTGTTGTGCCCTGGAAGGAATGGAAATAACAGATACTAATGTTCTTGTTTCCTTTTTTCAGCCTCAATCATCAGGTGGGGTAAGTAAATGCACCCTCTGCCTCAGTTCGCGCCAACATCCTACAGCAACACCCTGTGGTCATGTCTTCTGCTGGTATTACACTAGTTTTTTCTGGTTCTGATTTCTATGACAGTGCATAGCTGCTTCAAACTTCCCAACGGTAGTTTTCTTCTAGGACAGCATTTGAACCAGATGGAGATATATCACTATGTTCGGCAAAACTTTTAGTTAACCCTCCTTTTGTTGTTTTATACCCTGCGCACCCCCTTACTTTTTGGTGTCTAATGATCTCGATCTCGGAAGGCCTTCCAAAGGTCTTATGGCCATTTAGTTTTCTGTGTACTGCATGAGAACATGATTCCTCGATCTTAGTTTTCTTGTTTGCAAACTTATATCATCTCTGATGAAAGAACATCTGTTTTTACTGATTTCGATCATGTTTCATGGCTGTCTTCAATGATCAATAGTCAGTCTCCACTGTTAACTTCAAGTAGAATTAAATCTTGATTACTCTAAAATTATATATTTTGATGCTCGATAAGCAGGTGGTTCACATTGTTCTATATTAATTGTAGGAATTGCATAATGGAATGGTGCAATGAAAAGCTTGAATGCCCTCTCTGTCGCACTTCGATAGCTCACTCAAGCCTAGTTTGCTTGTATCATTCTGACTTTTAAAAGCATCAACTTAACATACTACGAAATAGTGCGAGAGAATTGAATCTTGCATGCAATGGAATAGAAGGTGGCACTGAGCAATGAGCAGAACAAGGGAGGTCAGTCTCCATTTCAGAGTTATCCAAATGTTTTGTGAGCTTGGCTTAAATCAGATAAATACAGGATGGTTCCACGGATGATTCTTTGTGGCTATCAAATTGACAAGATTAATACGGTGTCGATTACAATTTTCTACATGCATCTTCCAAATTCTGGATTCCGTTGTCCACAATAATAGGAGAATAGAGTTGTTGTAATATAACATTTGACAAACAGCAGCTAGCGCTCTCATTCTATAGGTATATCAGTGATTTCATCATTGGCCCTTGTATTAAATCGGTGTATTTCTTTTCCATTTTATGATAAGATTCAATGAGCATTGGTTTGTTTGGTTCATAGGAATAATTACTCCATTATTTTTGAATTCTCAGGAAATGTTTCTATGTTTGGTTAAAAATAAAATTAAAAAGGTGATTTTCATTGAGCAATGATTCCTTAATCATTCTTCTTAGTAATGTTTTATTCTATTCTAGGAATAATACTTCCTCTTCTATTTTATTGTTCAAAAAATATTTAGTCTTATTCTATTCAATTCTATAAAGAATATTATGAGCAAATAAAGCAGGTTGGGTGACGCAGTTAATCAGACTAATTGGGTGGATTCGATGGGTCAAGCAGTTTGAACAATTATAAACACCGATCAAGTTTTGGTCACTGGAGAAGGGTTGGATGAGCAGTTATGTTTGTAGGAGGGTTAGGGGGCGTTTGGTAACCTTCTCATTTTCTGTTTTCTGGAAAACAGAAAATAGTTTTTTTCTGTTTTTCAGTTTTCCAAAAAATTCTCTCTCAGAAAACGGAGATGGAAAATGCCAACCAAACACATTTTCTCAGAAAATAAAAACAGAAAATAGAAAATTTTCTCTCTACCAAACGCTCCATTAGTGTCTTTCTTCCTTGATGGCTATGTATTTTCTGAATTCTATGTTGTATGAATTTTATGTTATTTTGGATGCTGTTGATGGATTTTATGTGCCACTGTATCACGCTAGGTTTATTATATGGATTTTATGCTTAATTATGTGTTATATTTGATCTAGTTCTTTATCTTGAAATTGATGCTTATATCTTGTTACTCGTCAATACTCGTGTGTTCATTAGCTTGTTATAACTATCAACACTCTTCTATTTGATGTTCTCAGTATCTAAGTTGGATCTTTTGTATATGTTAGACCTTTCATACGATGTCATAAGTTATAGTTTTTTTTATTAATGATTTTATACGAGTCAATACTTATTTGATACAGGTTCATAGATCTTGACTTTTGCTTTCTTTTACTCATAAATTTTGATACATCTTGGTTATTAGATCTTGGCTCATGTCTTCTGCTACTCGATTATTGTTCTCCTAAATTTTACATGTTAGCTATGCTTTTTGAATTTTGGTAATTGCTAATTCTTGATACTTAGCTATGCTTTCTTTATCTTGATACATGCTTTTTTTGTACATGTTAGCTATGCTTTTCTTTGTTCCTTCAATCTTTAGCAATGGTTCTTGCCATATTACTAAGGATGTGTTTAGTTTGCCTTGAAAATTTAATGTGATCTCCATGAAATCTAGTGGTCTACTGTCTGTGGATTTGTTCTTCCTGAGTTGAGGGAGGGGCATAAAGAAGTCCCTTGTATCTCTACCAAATTTATTTGTTTGCTGCGAAGTAGCAAGTCGATTTGTAACCGTGAGAATTAAGAACATACCCACGTTTCTATTTCTCTTAATGAATAAAAGAATTAGCACAATGGTGGTCTTTGTTCCTCATTATCTAGCTTTGACTGCTGCTAGGTTCTTGATATCTTTGAATGTTGACCTTCAATTTTTTTCATTGACACTGAAGTCTTCGAATCTTCAGTCTAATTAATTTTTAAGAGTGATCGGTTCTATTCGACGGATCTTCGGGGTACTTCATCAATAACTGAGTCGGATAAGATCGAAGTCCAAGTGATTTTTATCGGCCACCAAAAATAAATCAGAGAAACATTCGTAGCTTCTTCGTGATTCAATTCGAATTTTACAGTCACGTTATCTCTGAACGACGGTTTAACGTCGAAGTCGTATTCTGTCCACGGGCAAACTCTTAGATCCTAGGATTGTTTGAATGGATTTTTTTTTTAAATTCAGTGTCGAACGATATCGCAGTAGAGAATTGAATTGCGTTCTCTTGTAGGATGCTTCTTTCGTTTTTGCCGTTGCACCGTGCCCTTGCGGCAATGTTGACCTTCAAGTATTTCTAGATTATCTCGACAATGATGAAGGGTGAGATGATTTTTCATACTATTAGAATTCATAATTCACTACTGCAAAAGGTTGTATCTCTCTCTATATAGAGTTTTGATACTTTTAGCGCTCATTATTGCACGTCTATGCATGACAAATGAGAAATACACAGTAATAACGTCGCAATGCCCGCTCGAACTCACCGACGGAAGGTTGGATTTTGATCACGATCCAATCGGAATTCAGCGACGATCCGATCAGAATCCGATCGCGATTCGATTGACACCAGAGTTCAGTCGGATTATGATCGGATTTCGATCGAATCACGGTCGGACTTCAGTGCCAGTTGGATTCCGATGTTGATCAAATTCTAGTTGGCCATCGACGAATTTGAGCTATGGGCGAAAGAAATACAGTGCATTTTCCATTTTATCCCGTTTAGCAGGAAGATTGTTTCTAAGTTCTGGTTTAGGTTTCATTTACATTTTATTTCCCTAACTTGATTTCGCTCAATTGGTTACCGTAGAAATATAATTGCACATAACATTCATGGAGCAACTAACAAATAATTATAGTTTACCTTTTGCTTATGCAGTTGATCTTCCTAATTATGTGACAAGGCTTCAAAATATTTTTATATCGTCTAATTCATGCAATTTCATAGCGTTGATAAATTAATCGTTTATGATTCGCCATTTTTTTTTTTTTTTTGCAATGCCTTAGTTTGCAAATCTAATGTTCACGATGTATTAATGTTTCCATGTGTTAAAGTAAACATATAGCCCTCGGAATTACACTGTATCTACGAAGTCTCTTGGATATTTTCGATTCAATTCTCAATTATAATATTAGTCTTTTGAATATTTTCGATTCAATTCTCACGAAGTCTTTTTGAATACTTTTGAATATTTTTCGATTTATTCTATTTACTAATGAAAACTTTCATGTCCCCATGCTAACTTAAAAAAAAATGAACGTATAATATTGAAACGTATAAATACACATTTGAGTTTTTTTTTTTTTTTTTTTCAATTTTGTAATTTATTATTATTTTGTTTCTTTCTCCTTTTTTTTTTTTAATTTTAATTTTAAAAAAATTAATAATGATTATTATTAAAAATATTTTTCGAGCTTTGAGCTCGATCGGTTCTGGACCTGGCTCATTGCGTGGGAAGGAAAAATTCTATAATTGGACCAGGAATCAAACTGAGAGGGGCCCACTTTATTTGCTGTACATTTATTCTCCAATCTACGGTCGTCGAGCCGGCCACCGCCACCACCTCCTCCGCGCCGCCGATGGGATCAGTTGCACCGCAGTGAGCCGGTGATCTGATGTCCCATCAGTTCTACTACCTTACCTGACGCTTTAACCCTAACGAAACCACAGTAATCTTCCTCTTCCTCTTCTCACTCTCAGAAGCCGATTAGGGTTTCTTCCTCCCTCCCCTTGTGATTGAATCCGTGTTGTTCGCTAGCAGCCGATGTCGAAGAAGGTAATTACGAGAGAAGAATGGGAGAAAAAGCTCAAGGATGTGAAGATCAGGAAGGAGGACATGAATAAACTCGTCATGAATTTTCTCGTTACAGAAGGCTATGTGGACGCCGCCGAGAAGTTCCGCATTGAATCCGGCACCGAGCGTATCCCGTCACTTTTATTTCAAAATGTTTTTTTTTCTTGTTTTATTTGTTCTATGCTCTCCTTTGTTCCGTTCGTAATCGCCAATCGTGTGATTGTTTTTCCTTATGAGCGATTAGCCGACGTTGACCTCGCCACAATAACTGATCGCATGGCTGTGAAGCAGGCCTTGCAATCTGGTAACGTCGAGGATGCCATCGAGAAAGTCAATGACTTGAACCCTACGGTAATACCAAAAATTCTGTCACTGCGTTTCGTTTAGGTGTTTGTTCTGCGTCTATTTATGCTAAAAAGAGAGAAAGAGGACAAATGACTATATCTTAGGATTTTTTCGCCCTTGATAATATGTGGTGCCCTTTGCTAAATAGTAAAAAAAAACACTATTGTGCAAATTAGCGGGAATCACATTCCTTTCAAATCATATGAAGTGCTGAATATTTCTTTTCCTCTTGATGCAATTTCTTGTGCCGGGTGGATATATCAACTAAGTGTGACACAGACCAACATTTTGGATAGTTTTTGCAATTTACTTAATGAAAACTCAGTTTCTACTTCTTAACATTGCTCAGCGCTTGCAATCATTTTCTTGTTTGATAATTTTACTATAAAACCTAGATTAAGATATGTTGGTGTGTTCAAGGTGACAAATATTCTACAATCAAATAGGTTGAATTGATCAGGATGGGAAGTGTAAGGATAGACAGACCAAAGAAAACTCTATTTAAAATTACTAATATTGTGTTTACTCGGAGGAGAGGAAATAGATGAGGAATAAAGTAGTTTAAGAGAGAGGCGACGACGACAACAATCAAGTCTTACCCCACTAGGTGGGGTCGGCTATATGGATCCTTCTATGTCATTCACGCCATTGGACTTTATCCTATACTATATCATCGTTTATATTTAAATAAATTTTATTTTATTTTATTGTTGCTAAAATTCTGCCAATGATGAGTTAACCTTGTTGTGGCTGGTCCTAAGCCTCGATAAAGGAGGAGGGTTGCGTTAGGTTGTCAGCTAACATTAAACTAAAACAAATGTTCAATGAATAGATCCACTAATGCTTTGTTTGAAAGAACACGCTAATTTCGAATCGAACGCGTCTCAAAGAAAGACCGCTACATCTCTAGAACTCGGGTGTAATGATAAATATGCAAGAGTTTGCATTACATGGTTCGACTATATCGTATCGACAAGGACCGTTACATCTCCATAAGAACTTGAGTGTAGTATTAAATAAACAAGAGTTCTCACATCATAGGTTGAGTAAGAATAAATAGTATAGGAAAACTAATAGCCTAAAATTTGATACATGGAACATAGGAATCCTCACCGGTAAAGTAACAAAGGTAGTAGATACGATGATTAGGAAAAAATTAATATTTAGTGTGTACAAGAGACAAAATGGGTAGGCGAGAAGGCAAAGGTGATAGAGAACTCGGATTTTAAGTTATGTTATACAGGAAAGAGTAAAACAAAAAATAGAGTGAGTATTATTGTATATAATCTGTTAAAAGATGAAGTTGTAGGAGTAGTTAGAAAGGAGATAGAATTATAGCTCTCAAAATAACAGTGGAGAAAGAAACTATGAACGTAATTAGTGTATATACATCTCAAGAAGAATTAGATGAAGATATCAAATTATGATTTTGAGACGACCTAGATGAAGTATTACAAAATATTCCGTCAAATAAAATGATTTTAATAGAAGGCGATTTAAATGGGCATATCGGAATGAAAAATGAGGAATATGAGAGAGTGCATGGGGGTTATGAATTTGGAACAAGAAATGAAGAAGGTAAAACTATATTGGATTTTGTGATAGAAAATGATGAAAAAATAAAAGAGCGGCGGAAGAGATATTTTCATCAACTTTTTAATGAAGGTTTAGGTGACCAACTTAATTTAGGTAATTTAAGTAGGTCAAATAAGTATAGACATTTAAATTTTTATCGTAGAATTCGAATTTTAGAAGTAGAACAAGCTTTAAATGGAATGCAAAATAAAAAAGTCGTTGGACCAGATGATATTTCAATAGAGGTATGAAAGTGTCTAAGGAAACAAGGTATTGAATGACTTACAAAATTATTTAACATGATATTGAAAACAAAAAAGATGTCTGATTAATGGAGGGTAAGTATTCTAATTCCTTTATATAAGAATAAGGGAGACATACAAATTTGTGCAAAATATATGTATATTAAACTAATGAGTTATATCATAAAACTTTGGGAAAGAGTAATAGAAAAAAGATAAGGAAGGAGACCATGATTCTCGAAAATCAATTTAGGTTCATGCCAGAAAGGTTGACAATATAAGCTATACATCTTCTCAGGCAAATAATTGAAAAGTATCGGAAGCAAAAGTAAGATTTACACATGATATTCATTGACTTAGAAAAAACTTATGATATAGTCCCAAGGAAAATTATTTGGAGAATTCTAGAAAAGAGAGGTGTTAGCGTAACATATATTGAACTAATTAAGGATATATATGAGGAAGTAACGACCAGAGTGAAGACTCCAGGCGGATTAGCTGAAGCATTTCCAATAAAGATAGGGTTACATCAAGGATCAACTCTAAGTCTCTATCTTTTTACACTAATTATGGACGAACTCACTGGACACATTCAAGACACAATACCATGGTGCATGTTGTTTGCAAATGATATTGTTTTGGAGATGAAACACGTGAAGGAGTAAATGCTAAACTAGAATGTTGACGGAAAACATTAAAAGTGAAAGGTTTTAGGCTTAGTAGAGTAAAACAAAATATATGGAATTTAAGTTTAGCAATATTAGACATAATGAAATAAGTGTTAAGATAGAAGATGACGAGTTATCTGGAATTGTGAGCTTAAAATATTTTGGATCATTTTTGCAAGGTGATAAAGGGATTAAAAGAGGTGTCTTACATAGAATACAAGCAGATAGTTGAAATGGAGGAAAACATCGAATGTTTTATTTGATCGTAAAATACCTCTAAAATTTAAAGGAAAGTTCTACAAAACGGTGATTAAACTTGCTATGTTATATGGTGCTGAATATTAGGCTATGACTCGAGCACATAAACAAAAGATGAGAGTTGTAGAAATGAGGATGTTATGGTGGATGTGCAGACATACGAAGATGGACATAATAAGAAATGAAAACATTAGAGAGAAAGTTAGAGTTTCATTTATTGAAGGAAAGCTCCAAGAGACATGTTTAAGGTAGTACAAACATATACTTAAACGACCAATAAATGCTCTAGTTAAGCGATATGAAATGATGACAAATATACACATCAAACGAGGAAGAGGAAGACAAAAAAAACTTGGTTAGCGATAATAAAAGAAGATAAAATTTATTTAAGTATAGATAATGATATAGTAAGAGATATAGTTCAATGACGTAGAAGAATCCATATAGTTGACCCACTTAGTGGGATAAGGCTTGGTTGTTGATGTTGTTTATCGTTACTAATCAAGTTTTCTTTATTTTTTCTCTTTATCATTTAATGTGCATATTTATCATAGTTTTGTATCGCCTAACTAGAACATTTATTAGTCATCTATGTCCATACTATCTTAAATGTGTCTCTTAGAGTTTTCCCTCAATAGATGCGACCCCGATTTTTTTTCTATTGTTTTTATTTCTTATTTTGTCCATCCTTGTATGTCCACACATTCACCTTCTTTTCAATTCTTATTTTCTGCTAATATATTCGAGTTATAGTCTAACATTCAACTCTATATGACATAGCAAGTATAATCGTCATTTTGTAGAACTTTCCTTTAAGTTTTAGAAATACTTTATAATCACAAAGAACACCAGGTGCTCTCCTCTATTTTAACTATTCTACTTATATTCTATATAAGATATCTCTCTTAATTTCTCTACCCTTTTATAAAAATAATCTTAAATACTTAAGTCTCTCAGTTACACATAATTTGTCATCTTCTATCTTAACAATTATCTCATTAGGTCTAATATTGTTAAATTTAAATTATATATACCGTCTTTACTAAACCTAAAACCTTTTACTTTCAACATTTTCCGCTGAGATCCGAATTTAACATTTACTCTTTCACGCGTCTCATTGACTAAAAAAATATCATCTGCAAACAACATACGTCATAGTACCTTGTTTTGGATGCGTTCAGTGGGTTCATCCACAATTAGTGTAAAAAGATAGAAACTTAGAGCTCATTCTTGATGTATCCCTATCTTTATAAGAAACACTTAGATTGATCCACTTGGATTCTTTATTCTTGTCCTTGTATACTCATACATATCCTTAATTATTTCAATATAGTTACATTAGCACATTTCTTTTCTAAAATTCTCCATGTAATTTTCCTTAATATTTTATCATAAGTTTTTTTTGTAGGTCAACGAATACTATGTGTAAATCTTGCTTCTGTTTTCAATATTTTTTAATTAGTTGTTTGAAAAGATATATAACTTCTATTGTTGACATTTCAAACACGAATCCAAATTGATTTTCGATTATTATAGTCTCCTTTCTTAGTTTTTTTCTATTACTCTTTCTCAAAATTTCATTATATGATTCATTAGTTTAATACCCTTGTAATTTGTATAATTTTATATGTCTTCTTTATTTTTATATAAGGGAAGTAGAGTACATACCCTTCCGATCAGTTTTTTTTTTTTTTCGTTTTCAGTATCAGGTTGAATAAATTTGCAAGTCATTTAATACTTTGATTCGCTAGGTACTTTCATACCTCTATCAGAATATCATCTTGTCCAACTATTTTTCCATTTTGTATTTCATTTAAAGTGTATTTTACTAGTTGAATAAATTTGTAAGTTATTTAATACTTTGATTCGCTAGGTATTTTCATATCTCTATTGGAATATCATATTTGGCCAACTATTTTTCCATTTAAAGTGTGTTTTACTTTTGATGTTTAAATTTTATGATAAAAATTTAAATTTCTATATTTTATTGATCTACTTAAATTATCTAAATTAAGTTGGTCACCTAAATCTTTATTAAAAAGTTGGTCAAAATGTCTCTTCCATCGCTTCTTTATTTTCTCACCCTTCAATAGTATCCTATTGCATAATTAGACGAAATTGAGATGGGAAAAAATGGATTGTATAATTTTATTTCCACTTTATTCCATTTATAATTTTTCATTAGATGAAATTGAGATGGAAGAAATATTCCTGCTTACATTCCTATGAGATGTGAACTTTTTACTTTTTTCTCAAAATAAAATAATAAATTAAATTAAATTCCTTCTAGTTGTCTATTTCCTTCCAATCAAACAAAACAAATGAATCATTAATTCCATTCCTATTCTTTTTCTCTTATTTTTATTCAGGTAAACACAACATGAAAGTGATTTAAAGGATCGAGGTATTACTAGTTTGGTAGGAGAATAAGATCCTGTGTAATAGATGTCAAGTAGTCGGGTCTCATGACTTGTTATTGTTATATTTTTAAGATCTTTCTGTGCAAGGAGAATCTAGACTTGTTATTCCTTTTTTTTTTTTTTTGCATTTTGTATAATTACTCTATAAAATACTGCTTGTCACGGAGATGCATAGCTGGTATCAATTTCATAACTTTAATTCTCTCTGTCTCATTTTCTTTTACTTAGATCATCAAAGACAATAGTAAGCTCACTGCAAGCATAATTACTATGGTTGAGTCAATACTAGGGAAAGATAAATGGCTTTTCTTTGTACCTTGTTTTATCGGTAATGTATGACTATTTGGAAATTATTTCATTTATCATTCGATTTCTATGGTGTCTAAGATGAAATTATGTGCATTCGAAATCATTCTGTCAACTATCAAAGAACTCTTTTTCCTTGTTCCTGACTTGGCATATTTCATTTTGCAGATTCTAGATACCAATCCTCAACTGTATTTCCATCTACAGCAACAGAGATTGATTGAGTTGATTCGTAGTGGAAAGGTAGAAGAGGCTCTAGAGTTTGCTCAGGAGGAGCTGGCTCCAAGAGGAGAAGAAAATGTATGTTATTTTCATTCTTATATAGAAATCTATCCCCATCTTCTTGTTCTTATTGTCACCTCTAGTAAAATATATTTTATTGTCCTTACATTTCACCTACTCATGCTGAAACAGAGGAATTTAGTTTGTTCTTCTGGTTTTCATTTGGCCTACTCATATTGGAAAATTCATGTGAATACATTCCTCAGAAGCTTGCTGAAGTTGCTTTATTTTTCCCTTTTCTTGGATTGGAGTATGTTTATGCTTCCTATATGAAATCTTGACTGAGTTTTTGTTTCCTATTATTTGCTGGTTGTGATTGCATGGGAACAAGATGTGCTAAGTAAACTGTATTTTGGTTTTCGCAGCAAAGTTTTCTTGAGGAGTTGGAGAAGACAGTTGCTCTTTTGGCGTTTGAAGATGTAAAAAATTGTCCTTATGGTGAACTTCTAGATGTGTCACAACGCTTGAAAACTGCGAGTGAGCTTAATGCTGCCATACTAACTAGTCAAAGTCATGATAAAGGTTGGTGGTATTTAACTTTGATTTCCAGTTTTCCAACTGCTATCCTATGAAATAATGGTATACCCCCAATATACTAACAACTAAGTCCAATTTAACAGCCCAAAAAGTAAACTGTATGATAGAAGGTCTAGATGTACTTATTTTAGCTGCAGAAAAAAATGTTCAGAATGACCTGAGAAAATGCTAATAAAAAAGAACAGTCCGGTACACGAAACTTCCACTAATGCAGAGTCGTAGGAAAGGTCGGACCACAATGAGTCAATTGTACACAGCTTTACCTCACAGTGGAAGAGATTGCTTCCGCGAAACTCAGAAATTTCTAATTAGGATGATTTTTGACAGAAGGCATTGAAAGTGTAGATTGGAAATTTGTGATCCTTTTGTGCTATCAACCACTCAACCATCTCTCCTAGAGTTCATTTCAATTTTCTTTCTACAAATGCCATATGACTATATGAGATGATGCACTAACTATCCTAGGAAAAATCCCAGATATTTCTCTATATTTCGATGTATCTATTTAAATATTGTATACTTTTATATATGCATGATCCAATATTTCTACTTGGGAAGTCAATACACCACTCCTCTCTCCTCAACGGTCGAGCCTATCTGGATACCCTCGACTCCATGTCTGAATAAAAGCAAGTGGCAATAAGTTATAAAGAATCAATTAATTCATGGTCAATTCCCCGCACGATGTATGATCTTCATATTATAGACTAAGTGAGGGAAAACTGAATTTGCCGGTAACTTAGAGGATTACAAACACGACTATTGCTTTCCAATTAGCTGCTTTTGCATTAATTGCGACTTCATCTGTTTTACCGATTAGTGTACTGGTTGTATTAAGGTTATATTTCCTTGAGGTATTACAGTGGCTAAATGGTATCTGGCATATTCAATGGTCGAATCTCCTTCCGAAATGAGAATTTGGATTCCTTCATTCATTGCCATTATCTGAGAATCAATATAGTCAACCCTATCTAGTGGGGTAATGCTGGATTGTTAGTGTTGTAGTATTGTCTGAGAACCAATATCGTCTTTCTCAGTGCTAGAAAACTCAACTTATATTTTGACTTCACGCTAGAGCATATTTTGACATGTTTGTGAACAAGACTCCCCCATTTTTTTGGCAGATCCAAAGCTTCCTAGCTTGCTGAAAATGCTAATATGGGCTCAGAATCAGCTGGATGAGAAGGCTGCTTATCCAAAAATTCACAATCTAACAACAGCAGCACTTGATGACCCTGCAGTCTGAGTTCACCATCTATCATATTCTTAGCCAATTGGAAGGTTCGGTTAGTCGATTAGTCGATAGATGTGTAAATTAGCGGCATCAAACGATCCATTTTGATTGCATCTCATTTGGATATTGAGGTCCTAATGGAACTTTCTTTGTCTTATTTGGTTAATTTATGTTGTAATTGACCTTTTCTGCTTCATTCCTTTGGCTATCATGTGTGTAAATTAGTTTGTTGTTTGATAATTTTTATATCTCAAAATTGTTTTGTAAACTAATATCGTCATCTAACCCTGTTTGATGATTTTGAAAAGAACTATGATGATTCGATATATAATTGAACAAGATGTATTAATTGAAATTTTAAAAAGAATTAAGCACATGTCAATGTTACAATGTTTATATTGAATTTTGGAAGTAATTTAAATCATTTGGGAAAGTAACTTTATATTAGATTTAAATCCTTTTGGTCGTAATTAACTTTAATTCTGGGAGCTTATTTTTAGTCGATTGTGATTATTGTTTGCGATTAAAACAATCAAACTGAGTCAAACAAAAAAGATAATTTAAATTTTATTTTGAACGAAACGAGTTCTTTCACGGATTTCAAAGTTTGGCCTATTAACAGTCTGTCTCGTCAGATTCGAAAGAAAAATGGAAATTTTTAAAGTAATTTAAAAATAATATAATAAAATTTTAATATGTTATTTGAATAAAAATTCTAACTGTCTCTATCAATATCTATCTTCAAATCATCATAAAAAAAAAATTATGAAAAATCTTTCCATTGATAAATTTCATAAAAAAAAAATAGGAAGATAAATTATAAAAATTTTTTTGACTCAAAGTCTATTGATAATAAAAAAATCGACACATTCACAGTTAATTCACGGGAGCAAATATCATCCAAATATAATGTCCATCGCAGCCATAGCTCGATTTTAATATGTTTTTAGTACTACTGTACGAGTTGAATTGCAATTAATATTCATCTCGATCTAATCTTAATAATTTAGATTTTTTTATAATAATAATAATAAAATAATATCCTAGAGATAGTAAAAACGAAAAAATATTTCATAGAAAAATATAGTTCAATTCTCTGTTGCGATATCGTTTAACGATGAATTTTAGAAAAACTTATTCAGACGGTCTTGGGGCCCAGGAGTTTGTCCGATGGACGAAGTACGATTTCGACGTTAGACCGTCATTCAGGGATAATGTGACTGTGGAGTTCGAATTGAACTGTGAAAAAATTGTAAGTGTTTTCTTGATTTACTTTTGATGATTGATAGAAGCCACTTATATTTCGATCTTATTCGGTTCAATTATTGATGAGATATTTTGAAGATACATAGGATATAGTTGATCACTTTCATAGATTAGCCGAAAACGAAAATTCGAATATTTTGAATAAAAAAATTTAATAATAATAAAAAACTGGTACACTGTGAAAAGAGGGATAAGGACGAGGGAAAGCTGGTTTGTCAAAACAGACTAACAGAGGAGTAATTATATTATGCAAAATAAAACTCTTGCATTTATTAGCAAGCGAACATTTCTTGTCAGATAAAAACATTTGTGCTTGCCGCATTTATCGAAAGTGTAATTTGCCCCCTTTTCACCTCGCGCGCCGGTGAACCCTAGACTCGCTCCGCTTTTCTGCATCTTCTCAGCTCTCAGGTAAATCTCGGCGTCCTCTTCCCCCCGCTTTGCGACTGAGGAAGCTATCTTTCTCTCTCTCTCTCTCTCTCTCTCTCTCTCTTTCTTTTTTGTCTTTGTAGCGGCAGTGCAAGTCTCTTTTTTTTTTTTTCTTTGTGCGAGATTTTGATTTTGTTTTTAGCATTTGCGTTGCAAAGATCTCATTTTGTAACCGTGCAAGTTCAGGCCTTGAGGCGAATGCGGGCTGCCGGGATTTATTTAGTTTGGGATTCATTCTGCTTTTGGACTATTTGTTGGTTGGGCGATCGGCCTTTTGCTCCGAGGGTTTCTTATGCTGTTTTCTGGATCTTTTTTTGTTTTTAAAAAAATATTTTGAACTTTTATCTTCATCTCTCATGCACTTGTTCTTTTCTTTTTTTTTTTTAATGAAAGGGGCTTGACGGCATTGAGCATCGGTGAGATGGAGCAATGTGTTTGAGTGTTGGGCAGCATAAAAGTTGCGATCTTGACGCTGATTGCTTGTTTAAAACATAGGCTTCCATGGATGACGATGGTGGATTGGGTATCCGGAATTGGGGCTATTATGACCCACCATCAAAGGAAAACCTTGGATTGCGGCTCATGCCTTCTTTGGTGGAGCGGGATGTGAAGCCAGTTGTATCGAGTGGTGGATTTATTCACAGGCTTTGCACTCTTCCTGAGCCATCACTTCCAATGGACTTTGTAAGGGATGGATGGTTTCACCACAGTAATGACAATGTAAAGAATGATTATGCGAGGGAAGGATGGATACACTATAGCAATGACAATAGCAAGAGCTTCCCCATTTTGACAACAAACCATCAGCAGCATACCAGTTATAATGTTCTCCCTGATCCCGCCATAATGAATAATGTCCAGATGTTTCAGCACTTGGAGCCACAGCCCAAGGAGGACAAGCCTTTGATGAAAGAGGAGCCGGTTGATGGAAATGAGCCTCCTTTGAAGAAGAGGTCTAGGGGTCGTCCACAGAAATCACCAAAGCCAAAGAAGCCTAAGAAAGCTGCAGCACCAAGAGATGGGGTTGCTAATGGCTCCATTTCGCATGGAAAGACTGGGAAGAAGAGCACTAGCATGGTCATTAATGGGATTGATTTTGATATCTCTAGAATTCCAACTCCAGTGTGCTCTTGTACTGGAAAGCAACAACCGTGCTACAAGTGGGGTATTGGAGGATGGCAATCGGCATGCTGCACTACCAGTATTTCCATGTATCCCCTTCCAATGAGCACTAAGAGGAGAGGGGCGCGCATTGCTGGTAGAAAAATGAGCCAGGGTGCATTTAAGAAGGTGCTGGAGAAGCTAGCTGGAGAAGGTTATAATCTTTCTAACCCAATTGACTTGAAGACCTTCTGGGCCAAGCATGGTACTAACAAGTTTGTGACTATCAGGTGAAAGTTTTGTTGTCTAGGCTTATGAATCTTCGCCTTTGCAATGGATCATTGCTTCTCTAATGTAGATTAATTTGTGTCCTGTGGGGATCATTGATATAACTTGAGTGTGTTTTTTGTATTACTCTTAACATGGCTTATGGGGCGTAGACACTCAGGTTATATCATCATCAAAGCTTGTACCTTTTTGTGGAGACAATGCACCCTAAGATGGTCCTTTCACCTACTACATATAATTTTTTTGTTCACTTTCTTCTTCTGGATATTAAGCTATTATGGGAATGTATTGACAAGTGCCACTTATTTTTCTACTGTTTTTGTGATGTTCCTTGTCATGTATTGGTGTAGTTCAAATGATCTATATCTAAAAATTTTCATTATTAGATCGTGTCTGGTTCATTGTGGGAATTGATATGGTATAGAAATTGCATCTGTTTGCAAACTTGATCCTAATTTGTTGGGTCATAACTCAAAACTGAAGTAGTTCCTTCAACATATGAAATATTTTAATTTATAGTTATTCAATTGTGTTATAAACTATGGTAATTACATGATATTGTCATTGCCATTTATGCCATTTATAATCTGATATTTTATATCTTCAATTTTCAGTGTGTATATATGCATTTTATCCCTTTTTTTCAATGATTAATGGCTCTTAGTTTGTGTTAACTAAAATATATATTTAGCAAGTACCAATGTTTTAGAGAGCATATGCAGTTAACATGCGGCTAGGTTATCATTTTGTACATTTACAATTTGCAGGTGCATTTGCGGGTACATATGTGATATCTACTTAAAAATATTTAATTGTTTTGTCTTAACAAAACCTTGAATTTAATTGGTTGTAAAAGAACTTAATTAATTAATCCGTTGAAAGGTAATTTACATCTACCACCTGACATGAATTTTAAAAATACCAGAACATGCAGTGCCTATACAATAAAGCTTAAAGAATTGATATTTGAAATGCTAATTTTCTTAATTTAATTGCCAAATGTATTATCATCATAATCTTTGTTGAAGCAGTTGTCTGTTCTCCCTTTATTTAAATCAGGTTGTTGGTCATTGGTTTCTATTATTGTTCATGTATAGATGAGTCTAGAGCTCCGTAGTTGTGGGAACTCATTAATTTATGTAGCTTTTGCAACACAGTTCCATCGTAAGCATTATCTTTTGTTGGCTTCTTTTCCTGATAATCCATTAACCAACCCGTTACATTTGTGCTATGTTATATTAGCCTTAGCATTTTGTTGGCTTCTTTTCCTAATAATCCATTAACCAACCCTTTGCATTTGTGTTGTGTTATCATTTTAGGGATAATGAGAGCCTATGTTGTTTGTGCTGATGAGTATCCTACTGTGCAAACACACTACTCTTATTGACATGCTCAACACCTGTCATGATGGATTCAAATTATGTTTGTCTTTTTATAGTTTCTTCACAATTCTAATTTAATTAATTATCTAATCGTTATAATATTATTTTTAAAAGTAAACAAATGGAGAAAACTAAAGATTGAAACACACAGAGAACTAAAAAAGGAGTTTTTTTTTTTTAAGATTTAACTATTTAATTGATATATGCTTATTAAAAAAATGAAAACATAATTTAATGAGTAAAGCATTCAAATTTATGTAATTTAATTAAAATGATTATCTAATTTTTTTATATAGAAGTAAATAAAACTAAGTGAAAGAGCATTAAAGGTGTAAAAAACATCTAAATTCATCTCAGCTTGGTATGACACATGCAGAAGTGTTCTAAGTGCCAGCACAACTTGGTGCAAAAATTGTACTGTTCTTGCTGGGGCCTAGACTTCCAGCTCAGAAGTATATTTTGAACCTTGATGTATTGTATTCGCTGATCCAGGTAATCTATTGTAAGTTTCTGGTTATGAGGAACCTCTCCATAAGACTGGATTCCCCCTGGAGATGCCCTTAGCCCCCTTCCTGAGATCCTAAATAAAATCCACGAGACCATTTTTTTCTTGCATATATCATGTGTCTAAATATTTTTATTATACAACTTGATGGTTGTTTATCTCAAGTGGTATGAACTTGCTATATGTTCTATCTACTTGGATTCTAGAATTCTACTCAAAACAGTTTCGAAACAGCTGAACTTTTTCCAAGCATTGATAATTAGCACAATATAATTTGATCTCCCTTGTGATGCTATGATATTATCTATATTGAATTCCTTCACTCTAGTGCTTCATGCTTCCCCTGCATATGTAACTATAGTCTAACCAACCCCATTCATTGTGGTTGCCTCTTGCTACTGGATTAGTTTATTGATATGGAGATGCGGTGGTGGTTGGAAACATATTCATTGTTTAAAATAAGGGAATTTTTAAGTCTTTTTTCTTTCTCTAACCACGATTGGCATGAAACATGTGAAATTGGCAAATATCATTTTGTATTTTTCCTTCCTATGCTCATGAGTACCTCTCTTTGCTCTAATTCACTGATATTTGGGATTGGAGTCTTGTCTCTAGCAATGGTGGTTTTAATTTTCATTTCTTTAAAAGTTATTCTCATTGATACTATGCTCATATGGAAAGTATACTTACATTAAGACTTGTTTGCAACTTTGAACATTCATTTTTTGTTTTTTTTATTTTGAAATAAAGCATAATTTTCTATTCCTATAAAAATTTTATTTGCTGAAGGGGAGCTTTGGCGTAATGATAAAGTTGCTGCCTTGTAACTTAGAGGTCACGGATTCAAGTTTTGGAAACAGTCTCTTGTAAAGTAGGGTAAAACTATGTATAATAGATCCTTTCCCAGGATTTTATATAGCGGAAGTTTCATGCATCGGACTACTCTTTTTTATAAAAATTTTACTTGCTGGTAATGTCCTTGAGTGCTGCATTCTGCTTGTAATCATTTTGTGCTAACAAGGAATTCTCCTCAGAATCAGCTCTCCTTATAATCTTCAGCAAATTGGTATTCAATTAAATTAATTGAACTTTTACTTTATATCATGCATACTATGATGCTCTATATTAGTATTGCCAAAAAAAGGCTTTGATATTTGCACCCTTCATCTAACACTTTCTTCTATACTTCTTCAGATTGACACTGTTGAAATCTATTTCTGCAATTGATCATGTAAACTTTCTAGAAATAACTTTGTCAAACACTTAGATCCTTAGCTATATGAGAAACTTGTACTCAAGCTTAAGCAACATGGAGAAACAATATTGTGGAGATGTGGTTCTAAAATCATGTTATGTTTTTAGTACAATTCCCTGAATGGTTTCATGTCTTTATCATAAGCAAATTGCTTGTTTTTCTCCGTCAAGCATTTTTACTTGTTTGGGCTTCCTTAATGCTCCTGAATCTAGACAGCAAACTTTAGTTTATATCCACTAACTGCATCTTTGTTAGCTACCTAGAAGCCCAAAAAGGCTTTGATGTTATGATTCATTGTCAATTCGCTTTTACACCACCAAAGGCATATTTTTTGATGCTACACTTTATTTCTTGGATTTTTAGCCATCTCTACTTGACTCTATCTATCTTCCACCTTCTGCTTAAACTTCATCTGCCTGTTAGATCCATTGACTATGTGACAGGTATACTATTAGCATATAATGATACCTTCATCAGATTCTCAATCTCCATCAGTGACTTCATCTGAACTCCAGATCCTCTGAGAAATACCAGCTGCACTTGCAGTGATTGGTGTTTGAGTTTTCCTTAATAACAAACATAATCATTAAGTCTTCATAGCAAGTTATTTGTAATAGAATTTGATAAAACAACGAACGGTTATATGTTTTGAGTTTTGCTGTTTGAGTTGTTTAATATTGGGAGTGAATTAGTTCTGGCATTCATTTAAGAAGCCTAGTGTTGTTTTATTGGATGTCTCTATACAGGCATATACCACGGCGAAATGAATGTTTGACTTTGATTATTCTGGAATTTGTTAACTTGTTTTTCTAATGCAGCTGAAAATCTATTGAACTGGCAGAGTGTTTTTTTTTTTTTGGGTCTACTCATAAACCCTTGCTTTTGAAATCCCTTTTGTCTTCCAGAAACTCTAACATCTTGAGTGACTATCTTTTTCTATTGGATCCTTGCAAAAAGTATGCTTTTTGTGGTTTGGATCTAGAACTTCTAATCCTCTTCCTCATTATTTAGATCTATAGTGGTGGACATTCTCTCTGTCTGAATAGCTTTTAACTTAACAATTCTGGTAGCTGCTGTGCAATGTAATGCTGTTGAGGAGGTTTGCTATGAATCTAGTGTTTGCAATTTTAGGCTTGCTAAAAATGTTCTATAGACAATGAGGCATCTCCATTTGTCCTTTATTATATAACATGCATATATTTTTTTTGTCAGATTTATCTAAAGGTGAATATCTTCATTTTGTTTTCTTTCAGAATTCTGATTTCCATGTTCATTTTGAACAAAGTGCCAACTCGTTTATGCATCAAATTAGCAATGGATGTGCTTGAAATAATTTGTTTTGCTTTAGAGTATGAAAATTTTAATACAGTATACATCTGTTTATCATTTAGAACTGTGTTTTTTGATATGGCATAGTCCGTAGGATTCCCCGTGCCAGACTATCTTCTGTCTGCAGTTGTTTATACCCAGCCTTTAGACACTTGCACGTACTGTTTCTATCAGATTAGGGTTGTTCTGCAACCAGACAAAGCCAGAGTAATACTGGCACATTCACGTTAACAATGACAAGGAACAGCAGCGATACCCATTAGGTACCAACATTTTTCATTTCTCATTAGATCGATAACCTGGTTTTCTAGATTTTAGTGAACATATGATTTTTATTTTGGAGTAGTTCCTTGAACAGAATAAGAATAGCTTGCTGTTGTTTTGTTCCAGGATATGCATCTGCTCACTGCTTTGAACAAATGCCCATTTGTCAGCTTTCTTGTTCTTGTCTTGCTACTTATTATTTTTGTTTCTTTTAATGCTGCTTTAGTGGTGAATGATTTCAGGTCATTGATGAAAACAATCAGGTTCTTTCCACTCACAGATCTATTACATGTTCCTTTTCTCTCTTCATGCTTCTCCAGTAAATTCTGTCATGGTCCATTTGATTCATAGGATCTCAATTCGTTGTAAATTCTGCTGGAATAAATAGTTCTATTTGATTCTAAGAGATAAGATTAGATTAGCTGGAAGACCTGAGTTATGTGAACCAAGTAGGTTAATTTGATTGGAAGATTTAGACAAGTCAAGCATGTTAAATGTAGAATAAATTATTCTACTAGCTATACTATTCTATCATTACAACTAAAATGGGGAAAAAAAATGAAACTAGATCATTTCGCTTTGACCCTTTTCGTTCTATTGGATTTTCAATCTTACACATTCCATTGCACTTGCTTTCTCTATGTATAATCAGTAAGGATTGACAACATATGTGAGTTCTTAGAAGTACAGATTAAAAAAAAAAAAAACTTAGAAGATCATAGTCAAACTGATACTATTCATCTGACTACAACTATGAATTCTTGAAAATATAGGAATCAGTAGATACTCCTTGATGCTCCTACTAGTTTCATATTACTGGTCCTGCCACATATGTTTGGGATTTAGAATAGTCATTACATAGACATCATAGAAAGAAATTTACATTTTTTTTCTCCCTTTTAAAAATAAAAAATAATATATCTTTTTAGCTTCAAGCAAACAGGGGCAAGATAGGTGCCTAGTCATATCATACACTCGTCTTTCAAATGTGTTCTACTTAATTCTTAATCCAGGGAGACGTTCATTGTGGCTCAAATATTCAATTGACCTTTTGGAGCTGGCAAAATTAGCTTGTAAAAAAGATGCATGTGGTTGGGTTTTTCCTGGGGCTGAATTACTAATTTGGTCGACAATCTTTAGTTCAAATAGTATTTGTTTAGCCTAAGTTGTAGAAGTTAGATTGAGAATTTTTTTAGATTGATTTGTTATGGTGCTTCAATCTGACCATGCACCAGTCTGTTCTCCAGCTCAAATCTTGTTCTTGCAGTATCTTGATCAGAACATGAAGTTGGAGAACCTTCAATTGTTTGGGAGGGAGGTAGTTGATGGAAATCTTCTTCTTCAGGTCAATTCATGACCATTCCATAGCTCTCAAGTGAGAAAGGATATCAAATAGGGGCAAGAATGAGTCAAACTGAGAATGATGTGAGCCTCCAAGGAATTGGAAGACAGTTTGTGAATAGTAAAATGAGGCGATCCATCCCTATAAGTTCTCCAATTGGCTTTGTTTGAAGAACAACCAAATAATGTTTAGGATTTGGATAGGTAAAGTTTAATTTGGCTTAAAGGTTGATGTTAGTTTAGCTTAATATATCTGAAGTTGGTTTCCAGCGTAGACCTATGCTTTGATGCCGTCAGTCTCGCTCCCAATTGCTCGATCGAGCTTCATGTCGTCGTTGATGGTTGATTTGAATCAGCACACGTGTGGAATCTTAGTATATTCATTATTTAAATACAAAAGACAATTCCGTATACGAAGTTTTTACCCTATAGAGTTTTTAAAAAGGGTTTATTATATACAATTTTATTTTATTTTGTAAAAGATTATTTTTAGGATTTGAATTTGTGATCTTTAAATTATAAAATCACAAGATAATAATTTTATCGTTGCATCAATTTTTTTTTCCATTCATTATTTAGATAAAATAATTATTGATAACACTCATCATTCTTGATTATAATTTATAGCAAAAGATGATTATGTTTGTCTCTTGTGCCTTTCATTGTCGGTCTTTCGATGATGGTGAAAGAAAATAAATTCTTTTAACTCATTGATCAAAACAATAGAGTACTTTTGAGTCTGAATAAGGATTTTAAATTTCACGTTGAGAATCGATTTCTGTCAATCTGTAATAGTATTTATACTGTTCTAATCAACGGATCATTTTAAGAGGACGCACCATAATCTTCTCATAAGATTGTTCATGAAATCAAACTAAAATTTGAATGTGGTCTTCTAATAAGGTTGTTCATGAAATCAAACTAAAATTTGAATGTGAATGTATGAAAGATGAAAAGAATTGCCTTTGATAAAAAAAAAAATGCTTGTTTCAATTGAAGGTTGCCTTAAGTTAACAATAAATTCTTTGTTCGAAAATAAAATATTTTCTATTTAACTTGGCCCAATTGAATAATATTTTAATGGATTAAAAAATCAATCTGATTGATTGAACATTTGAGAGTTTATAACTTGATAATTTAGTCGATTGAATACTTGAGAGTTTATTTGGTCATTTTTCTCTTAGAAAGTATATACGATAATTTACCAAACAGTACACGTAAAGTTTAGAATTGTTCAAACAATATCCCATACTTTCATATTTATCAAATAGCGCATTTAATTTCTTTTTTACTCCTCTCGCCAAACAAACCTGTAGCATAGTGAAAATCCCAAATATGGTACTGAGAATTCAAATCCCAGCACCACAGTTGTATTGCAATCCCAGCACCACTATCGTGGTGCCGGAATTGTAAATTCCAGTACTACGGTGGTGGTGCTGGGATTGCACCACTACTGTAGTGTTGGAAATTCAAATTTCAGTATCACAGTGATATTGGAATTGCAACTTCTAGCATTATTATGGTGCTGAAATTACAAATTCCAACACTACAGTGGTGGTGTTGGAATTGCACCATCACTGTAGTGCTAGAAATTTAAATCCCAGCACCATAATGGTGTTGGGATTGCACTACCACCGCGTGCGAATTAAATCCCAAAGACCACAAGAGTCGAGATTTGTAATTTCAAAGACTACAAAGGTGCGATCTTTGTGAGGCGAGGATAAAAAGGGAATTAAGTACGTTATTTAGTAAATATGAAAATATGAGATACTATTTGAATATTTTTAAATTTCACGTACACTGTTTGATAAATCGCCAAAGTATATATAGATTGAACATTGATATTCTAATTTGTGGTGTACTTGAAAAACTATGGTCAAGGGCTCAAAGAGGCTTTTTCTATGAACTTTTGGCATTTTTTTTTTCTTTCGTTGTCTTATTATTATATTTTATAAGAGAAGAAACATATTTAATGAGTTCTTTCCACCTTAACAAAAAGCATTTCTCTAAGCAGAATTCAAAAGTGATCCATCTTATAAATAAGAAGGTCTAGAGTAGATGATAAAATACTTTTGTGTTTATTTTGGACCTTTCATATGTACTATTCATCCCTCTTTAATTGTAAAATTCGTCAATCTAATGATCTTTATCAGTCTATTTTAAATTATTATAAAAGAGATAAATTATGAAGAACTTTTGATTTAAAATCTATTGGTAAATTATACGAAGAGTTGGCTTTCCACGGAAGTAAAAAATTGATCTTTATTTTTTGAGATAAATTTTATATGTGTTTACTATCCGAGCTAATCCGTGTGAGCCATCTTCCTCCAACCGAACATGGATATTTAACAATATTTTTGTTGTCTGCTATCGCATTAATGTCTTCTATCAACTTAATTGACATCTTGTTGGAGAATTAGATCACTTTTGCTACCAACCGCAAAAAAAAGTTAGACAAAATTGATAGATGATCTGCGACGAATTCAATAGCAAAAATACAAGAACAAAAGGACTGCTAGGTGGCCTTGTAGTAGTACTCCATCAATGAAAATGGAACTATGGAAGCATACAAGGACTGCACCAGCTCCAAAGTCCTGTACAAGCTCAAAAAAAAAAATTGTTTTGAGTTCAAGACAAATATATGGCAGTGGACTTTATGGGTGACTGCGACTCGATTTGAACGTGAATTGATTGTTTAAAAATTAGGCAATTTACTAAATCACGTTCTCTAAGTTGGAAAATATCGAAAACACATACATAAGTTTCAAAATGACTTAATCACGTATCTCTTTCTGGATTTACCCTCCGCTCCTCTGCGTGCACGTCCCGTGCTCGTCCGAATCGAAATCCCGCTCCGAGCCGCGTCATCGCAGAGTCCGAGCTATGTTACTGCGAAGGAAATCGCTACGAAAATCAAAATCGAAACGAAGAGGTGCATTTCTGACTGTGGCGAGGGCGAGGGCGAAGAAAATCCGAACGAACGAGGTGCATTTCCAATGCTGATTGTGTTTCCGACGGAGAGGACCACGACGCGTCAGCTTTTGACCATTGACGGCTGACGAACAGTGCATCTTCTTCTTCAAAAGGTAACCCTAAAATCGTTATTTTCTCTTAACCTTTCGTCCTGTGACATTTTCTCCAATGAAACTCTTTCATCTAGCATTTTCTCCGGCGAAAATCTTTTCTCTGACATTTTCTTTCTCCGACATTTTCTCCGGCATCGACAATTCCAGTAAAGCTCTTCTTCCGGTATTTTCTTATTTTCTTGGACATTTTCTGTTCACTATCATTTTCAGTCAAGCAATTGTTTATATTCTGCTAGAAATATCGTAACCCTTGTAATCCTCCTCCCTTTTCTGGTAAAGCTCTTCTTCCGCAGGCCACCTCTCCGCAGGCCTTTCTTTCTCTGTGCAAATTTCATCCGGTTGAAAATTCACATCCTTCGGCAAATGATGAAGATGCAAGATTCCAACTTGCCATCATCTCCAAAGGTTAGATTGAATATTATTTATGTTGTGATTGTTGTTTTAATTAGTATAGTTTAAACATTTGAAAGTTAAAATGTTATTTTGTTATCATGCAGGAAATGAAATAAATTGGATCATCTTCTGCAAGAGAGGTCTAATTATCTAGTTTGGGGCAAAAGTTACGCTGGATGAGCAAGTTTGGACATTTTAAAGATTTTTTTTCACAAATTTCAACCAAGGGAAAAGGCAAGAAGCATATACATTTGCATGAAAAACACATCAAAGTATTAAGCACTTGTCCCTTTGTATCATTCCTTACCATACCAGAAATTCCACATCTCAGAGGATTATTGGTCAATATATTTAGAAATTGGGATTCCGCATTTGGTAGAGAGAAAATTTTCCATTTTTTATTTTCATTTTCTGAGAAAACGCGTTTGGTTGACGTTTTCCATCTCCGTTTTCTAGAAAATAAAGGAGCGTTTTCTGGATAACTGGAAAACTTCAGAAAATCATTTTCTATTTTCATTTTCGTTTTCCAAAAAATAAAAAAGTATTTTCTAGAAAATTGGAAAACACTAAAAAATCGTTTTCTATTTTTTGGAAAAGGAAAACATAAAATGGAAAATGAAAAATTTTCTCTCTACCAAACGCTACCTAAGATGGATTCTCCAATGTGTTTGTGTCATTCACAACCAAAGATGTTGCGTTATTGCTTGGAATCCAAGATAGAGACATACATGTCCAGATGGATTCCAACTTTGCTTCTGGTGAATTATTTGAAAGGTTTTTTGCGAGTAAAGAACTCAATCGATCAAGATTGGAATATCTACTAAGGAAGTATTATCTCCGTGTGGAGTCTGATACAGATGTTTTATTGTTTTGTAAATTTTATATTTTGTAACTTTTTTCTTCTGTTTTATTTGCTTCTTCTGCATATAAATTACCTTTAGGCATTATAGATATAGTAGATGATTTTGATAATCTAGGAATGTATAATTGGGTTGAGGCAATATATAATTATATGACACCTCAACTTCAAATATTTGGGAATGTTTTTGCATCCAACACTCTTACCACTATCATCTCACTGCCTTATATGAAGAGATTTGCTGGTTTACTAGCTGTAAGTTTTGATTATCTACTTAATACATTTAAAAATAATCAATAGTTTATAATTGTTTAATTATGACATAGGCTTGGTTTCTTGAGCATGCCCCTATTCAACTGTAAAGCAGTATTGTAACACCGAGAATAAGCAAGTAGAGGTCTACTTATTCTCATATAAATAAAGTGAGAGCCAAATTAGAAGGAATCTCATCTTCCTAGATAAACATATGTGTATTTCAACTAATACTCAATTCATGTTATATAGTTATAGTTTTTTTTTAATTAATGATCTATCTTTATTCATTTTGTAGATTATTGTTGATATTATCCCTACCCTTGAAGAAGCACATTTACTTGGGACCCCCTCCATATTGAATCTCAGTCTAGGCCACAAAGGGTTGAGACATCAGTTGCACAATCAGATAGAGACTCTGCAGCTACATGCTCACATTGCATTGAAAAGGATAAACAAATCCAAAACCTTACCCACCAGAATGAAATGCTTGTTAAATTAAATGAAGAATTAGTAGCCATTTTGGAAAGGGAAGGTTTTTATTATCCAACTAGCCACTATGCAGAAGATCCTATTCCTGAAGATATTTCGGCCAAAGTAATGAGGAGAGGACGTGATAGAAGTCATTATAACCTTAGGTCCACTCCTAAAGATACACCAAAATGGCTAGCAATGGTCCCAGGTAGGAAGAGGCCCAAGATAGAAAAAGATATTGAGGGGGTAAGCTGGGGATAAAGTCTATGAAGCTGAAATTTAAAATAAAAGATATGCAAGAAGAGCTTCCACCTATTTTAGTCTCCAACGAGATTGATGAAGAGATTGATAAAACAAGAGCAAGGGAAAAACAAATTAACACTATGAGATTGAACGAGTTTAAAGTAAGTTTACATTTATGCAATAATATTTAATGTTTACACATTTTTATTGTTTTCACAATTGTTTTGTTAAATCCATTGTGTTATATCTATTTGCAGTATTTGAAAGGAAATTTTAAAGCGACAAAAAAAAAGCGAGATGAATACGTGACCTACCTTATATCAATGCTTCAAAATTGGACATTACCTATTTCTGAGTTTATATGGGAGGAAGACTACTACTCATTGACAATACATGGCTTCCTATCATGTGTTTTAGGCAACATCTTCACTGATGGAGAATTAATCGACGCTTACGTTTCATTACTCTTCAGGGAAGTGTCCTCATCTGGTAGACCATATAATAAGTCGATATATTGCTCAACCGGATTCATGGTAAAAGTTTTTGCTTCCTTTAACTTTTTATAATATTTTTTTACATTATTACACAAATTTACAATTATATCTATAATCTTGCAGTCATCATATGAACATTTATGGGAAACAACTTTACGTCAAATTATAAAAACAAATCCGGTTGATCGGGAAATAAGGTATATTTTTATACCTATAAATACCGATAGTTTACACTATCATTTAATGGTTATGGACATCGACACAAAAACCTTCTACCATTTTAATTCGTTGTCCTACAACTCCAAATATGATGCAACTTTCACATTGTTGGTTAGTATTATTCATTTAAAAATTACATTCCAGAATTATGACACATGATTATCTATTTTTATGAATGTTATTTGTCCATCCAATGATTCCAGGTATCTACATTGAAAAGCTTTCCTGATGATAAACTTAAAGAAATGCACGATGGATTACAAGATTACCAACCTTTAGATGAATGGACCTCTGTTAAAGTAGATTGTCCCCAACAAATACTATCATAAGTAAATTTACTACATTATAAATAAATTTCAACGGTGTCATTGTGATTATTTTAATGATTATTATATTTTTGTGAAATTACAGGAATGACTGCGGCTTCTTCATCATGCAATATATAAGACATCAAATGTTGAATATTAAGATGGAATTCAGACAAAAAGACATTCATAGATTTAGAGTAGAAGTTACAGTATCAATTCTTAGGGACAAGTCATTTTCGAAATATAAATTTGAATGATTCAGTAATCTTGTTGTTATATAAGTGTTGTCATTAGTTAAGTGGTACATTTGTAATTATAAAGGATGAATATTATGGTTAAAATATTGTGTATGCATACGTTGTTGTAAATGGGCTATGTTATAAAATTATCATGAGTCGGAATGATACCGAGTTGGCTAGGGTAGGTCCATCAGCCGGTGTCGACTGAAATCAACTGATGGGCATATTCAATTCAAAAAAATCGAAGTTTTATATCGGAATGAGTGATTGAGTTTTAGGAACTCATTGATATCTTCGTCCAGCGGATATCGTCGTCGCAGCATTCAAAATATTCTTTCAAGCACACTTCACACGTCGGGCACGAGTGGCAAAAATCGCTGCTCCCGACATGGTGTATCGCAATGATTTTAGAGGTCACGAACATATTATTGAGTGCTAGTGGAGCACATAGGTCTTCGGAGAATGTGGTTCTGTGCTCTCTAGGTCCATCAGCCGGTTTCGGTCGAAATCGGCTGATGGGCATATTAAATTCAAAAAAATCGAAGTTTTATATCAGAATGAGTGATTAAGTTCCAGGAACTCATTGGTGTCTTCGTCCAGCGGGTATCGTCGTCGTAACATTCAAAATGTTCATTCGAGCACACTTCACACGTCGGACACAAGTAGCAAAAATTGCTGCTCCCGACACAGTGTATCACAATGATTTCCGAGGTCACGAACGTATTATTGAGTGCTTGTCACGCCCCGAGAGCATGCCGAGCCGAAAATCAAACGGACAACATCTCCCCTGTACGTGGCAACATTTCGGGTTAATACAAGGCCCGTAGGCCCACAACAATAACATAATATAACATACTAATAGCAGCGGAAATGAAAACCCCCATACCCACAACATAGATAACAAAATATGCAGGTGTACACCACCTGACAAGTCCACAGTAATAAAACCGTAAATAAAACGACGACATCACGACAAAGTCCATAACAAAACAAGGGTCCATGACATAGGACCAAAATCCATAACACATAAACAAGTTCATACATAACCAAAAACGAACTCCTCGGGAGACTCGAAAAACAGAGATGGGATGGATCGGTACAGCCTCCAAGTCGCCACGGTCGTACCATTACACTGGGCGATGTAAAAACCTGTGGTCGGAGGTGGTGAGTAAAACTCAGCAGGTAATCAGAGAAAACATGTAAATATATGTATCAATATTACATGTCATTCAACAATTTAATCTACTGCATAACAAGTATACATCAAGATAACTATAGATATGCATGCATATACTAAATAAACTGAACATTAACGATGCTGACATACCTGGCAGTCAGCTACTCTATCCTGATCCAACTGGCATATAATCACATCATAGGGTATAACAGTATAGTATTAACACAATATCCTAACCTGAGTCAAGGGTATCACTGTGAATATCCGATAGGTATACAAATATCAACCTACTACCATACAGGAATATGCAATAGCATGTATGAATATGTACAAACAAATGCAACAAGCATAGTACATACAAATGCATCATCAAAGTGAGTATACATATAGACTGTATCTGTATGTATACTAATCACCATCATCCATATATATATATATATACAAGCAGGTATGTATATATATATAATCATATGCAAAACACCGTATGATACGGCAATGCAACATGCATGGTCATGCTCGCCACCTCACCCCTACTACGCTACCACGACTGTGGCCTAGGTGGCACGACATGACAACTATCCCGACTCCAGCCGCCACCACTCTCGAGTGACCGAGTTGGGTAGTATGATCAAGTAGCATATGAGCGTAAGTAGCTCGCTACGCAACGGGGGTCCCTGCTGCTGGTCACTCCGACTAACACTACTAATGAGTGGTCGAGTACCACGCACCCAGGACAACTGCACGCAACTCCAACTACCATCGTCAATAATGGTAGAGTGCGGCACAACAAATGCTATGCCACACCTTTGATTACTCCTCCGAAGTAACTGGGAGGCGGGATGATTGACGACTCTCTCTCAACCCCAAGGGGAGACGATGTAAGATGATATGCAATGACATGAGGGTACCGCCTCACATACGTAACATCTACCCTAGACTCTCTGCTCAACAAAGAGTCACACCCAATTGATCAAGACACTCTCTACCCTCAGAGAGAGTCATACTCATCCGATCGACAAGCTAGGACCATCGGTCCGTAGCGACACATCCACGACTCACGACTATTTACACAACCCGTGGTTGGTAAATAAATATGCAACATATAGGTATGGAATAAGTCCTACCTTTAGGGTCATACTTATCTACAGAGGACCTTTTGCCAAATTTATAATTTAGGTCATCCTCCGTACTCTAACATCTACACCCTACTAAATAGTTAGACCTACTTACATCACATCTCAGTAACTTCTAGATCATGCTAGGGAATATGTGTTATCAATAATCGAGCACACATATATATCAACAAAGTTCAAGCATACGATAAATAGAGCATGATCAAGGTAATATGAACACCTAACATGTTCATATCTATGTCTAAATCTGAAATCATTACATCTACAGGCCGGAGGAAATTACCTACCTGTTATGTAGACTACATTGTCCGTCTTTACATCCGAGATTCCGTCTCGTATCAACATCCTGTACACAACATAGAACATACTTAAGTTCTATCATACATCGAATCATCAAATCCTACATCGATCATTATATCTAACTAATTTAACATTCTCCAACCTTAATCAAATTAAATTCATCGATCACCATGAGTCGACTCTAGCATCCACTATAAAGGTAACACATCCTACTTCATAACAGTACCAAATTAAAGGTTACCTTTCAATTGTTGAAATCACCCCCAGCTTCTTGATCTACATCCAGGTATCAGATTAAAGTTCAAATAGCCCAATTGGAAGCAACCTCATAACCCAATCTGTTCACCAACAATTGATCATCACTCTAATAATTAAATCTGCTCATCCTATAGAAATCAGTTAACTTAATCAACATATACAACCTTACCTCTCACAACTAACCCAATGGTCGATTTACAGCTCCAATCCACCCCCTTTTCCTTGCCAAGAGCAGCCTTCATAGCTCTTTCACAGCGGTCACCACACTCACAGTTAATTCCACTGTCCAATTCTCATATCGCAGCCCTCAAATCACTGAAATGAAGCCACTATTCCTCGTCACAACCAATTCACGGTGGAAACTCAAAAATCTGACTGAAACTTTAGATTGATATGGGACTTACCTCCAATTTTGATCCCCAGCTCATAGAATCATAGAGATCTTGATCACCACAGCCCTAGAAGACCCCACCGACAGCCCATCCACAGAACCGGCAGCCACCGTCTCCTCTCCCCTGTTCACAGCCGCATAGTAACTCTGACATAGCCCCCATCCAGCTACTCCACCACCTGATTCACAGCAATTAGAAACTACGCCGGTGATACTCCCCCAAATCAGTCTAACTCCGGCAGAAAACGCAGCTCCTGAATAGAACCAGGTGTCGACTTCACCGACTGAGGCGTCAGCGTGGCTTACGTGGAGATCCAACCCTAGAGATCACGACCGAAGAAATCGGCAACCCTCAGCCAGCAGTACGTGCTCGTAGTGGAGATCAACGGCGATGGCCAAGGGTGGTGGTCGTTGGCCGTGTGCGCCGGGGCGGCGATCGACGATCCTGTGCGTGCGATGAACAGGGCGGCTGTGGTGCTCGCGCAGCTTGGCGACAGCGGCGACTGTGGACGGCGAGTTGCTCCAACAGGCGACGAAGGGCGGCGACGATGAGTGGAGGCGATCATGGGCACCGACAACGAGCTCCTGCAGAACGCTCGATTGACGCCGGCGGCAGTGAAAAGGAGACAACGATCGAACAAAATGGGGGAGGAGAGATCGGCGCTGGAAATACGACAGGGGGAGCGCTCGAACGACGACGGCGAGGAGGTGAAGAGCGCGGCGCGCGAGAAACCGAGAGGGAGGAGAATCGGCGTCGATTGGAAAAGAAGAAATCGGGCGTTTTGTTAAAAGAGAGGAGTCGGCGACGGGTGAAGATAAAGGCGGCTGAGAAACGTAGAAGCCATCTATCGCGAGTGAGAAACTGACGATCGGGTTCTTTTAGGTGGTTGAGCTAGCCTAGCTCAAATCCAAGCTAACCCAACTTGACTCTACACCAAACTAGGTTTTAATCTTCCTCCTAAATGGTCATACAAATCCCTTTTAATTTAAGAAAAATTTCTGAGAAAAATTTCCACATGATAATTTTCAATGAGAAAGGATTTTTTTTTTTCGGTATTTTACATTCTCCCCCACTTATAAAAATTTGGTCCCCAAATTTCGTACTAACATGCAAAAATTACTTTAAGCAAGTTTCCGAAATAACCACATACATTCCTCAAGTGAACCGATGAGGGTATCGAGCTCGGATAGTATCTACCAGCTCTCACGTAGCCTCCTCACCGGTATGATGCTGTCATCCAACTTTTATGAGTCGGATGATTTTCGTCCCACTACTGTCGCTCCTTGCGACCCAGGCTCCATCCTGGAATCACCTCGTAAGTTGCATTAGACTGAGGTAGAATTTGAAACTTCTTTCAGAGCATGATCAACATGCGACATGTATTTCCTTAGTATAAAAACATAAAATACGTTGTGAGCACCTGCAAGTATCGGAGGTAAAGCCAACCGATAAGCTACACCTCCATAGTCCACGACACAAGATCTGAATAGATCCTCCAACGTCTAAATGATACACTTAGACCGTTCATCTATCTGCGGGTGAAATGTTGCACTAAGCCGAAGCTCTGTGCCCATAGTCTGGTGTAGACTCTATCAAAATCGCGAGGTAAATCGCGAATCTCTATCCGATATGGTACTTAAAAGTACCCCACGCAAATATGATAATCTTTCGGTAATACAACTCTACCGAATGATCCAACAAGTACGACCCACGAATATGAAGGAAATGAGCTGATTTGGTCAGTCGATCCACAATCACCCAAATCGTATCACGTCCTTTACGGGTTCTAGACAATCCCGTAACGAAATCCATAGTGATACGCTCCCACTTCCATTCCGAAATCGGAATTTTCCTAGAGCAATCCATCGGATTTCTGATGTTCAGTCATCACCTGCTGGTGTAGTAAATATCCAGCATCAAAGTCTGCGATATATCTCTTCATACCGTTTCCACCAGTATCAACGTTTCAACTCTCGGTACATCTGAGTACCACCAGGATAAATAGCAAATCTCAAATGATAAGCTTCCTGTAGCAACTCTTCCTTAAACACTGCAACTCCGGAACCCTCTATCCTTTTCAGAGACGGGAATTATTTTCTCAAAAGAGAAATCCATCAACCATCCAAGATACACTCCACACACGCTGTAAGTGCATGGAAGACTATAGCAATCAATCTCCCTTGTTGCAATTGTTGCAACTGTTCGCGCTCCAGCAACTCCATAGTAGCTACCGAGTAGCTAGTTAAATTCAATGAGCACTTCTGCTCCATACATCTACAAATCCAAATATTAACTACTAAAGGCATGTCATGTATATAACAACATATCTCGTAGTTTCTTAACTGTCATAGGCATAAGATATGCCTCATTCAATCGTGATCGGAATCGCCGATCCACGAGATGATGCATCCGCGTACAACCTCCTTTTATCCACTCCTAAGGATTAACTAATACTGTGTAAAAGTTAACCGCCATCAGGTCAGAACCGTTTCACCACTACTAAATGATTTACAACATCACCTTTGTCAAACAAGTCCGTGGTATAGTAATGTCTAAGCATTCTATCCACATCAACGAATTAACCAAAACATACAAGGCAAACCACCATCTACGGTGGTGGTCGAGTGCGCTGACTCAACTACCACGATCAACAATGGCGGTTACATAACTCCAACAATCACAACGGATCCAATCGTGTTCGGGATACACGATTCTCAAATCATAGATGACTAAATCGTTAATTAGTCTAACAACTTAAATCAAAATCCATACAATTCATACCAAGTATGAAATTGTCATATCTACACACTCGCATCCCTTTACTCTGGCGATGATATATATTAATCATCACAATGACCTTGATAATTGTATGACACCATGTCACTACAATATCAATCCTCTAGTCGTAAACCAACCTTAGAGTATACACAGGTGTCCTTTGCTGATCTAAACAGCTCATTTATCCTCAACGTAGGATATTTACTTTCAACAATCATCGCATTCCATCATCGACAATCGATGCATAATCTCAAATGTCCATCTCTCTTTCGACAAAGAATTATGGATCTTCACAAGGAGAAATACTGGGATAGATAAATATCCCCTCCAACATCTCCTATAATCGCAACTCACGTTATTCCAATTCTTTTATAGTGTTTAACAACACTAATACCAACAAAAATATCACTCGATATGTGATCTTCGATACCAGAATTATTTTCGCAATCATTTCGATCACCTACTCCACTTGCCTATGCAACGGCAAGCCTGTTCATCCGAAACTACATCCGAAGGCTCTCGGATTATATACACATCCAAGAGACATACCATACCATAATCTTAACAATTTAACCATCCCTAAGGATATGTCTACAGTAAAGATATGTCTATCAAAGTCTAAGGGCATCCTTTAACTTCTTAATTGTTGATCCTCATCTCACCTGACGGTAGAGATACCATCGACCCACAAGTCGATGTAAAGGACCCTTCTAATCCAACTGAGAACGTTCTAGATACAGATACCTGTAACTACAAGCATCTCTCAACATATTAACCTAGAGGGTAAACTAAAGCAATACCCTGAACGATCCATTATCTGTAGATCCGATTCAAAGGCTCCCCGTAGGTCTCCGCCTTTCTCCGAAGAGAACAAGATCAGATCCAACAATCTGTGACAAAACGATCGCATTTCTGCGATGAATGATCCAAGGATTTTTCCTAGATCATCTGATCCTATCCCTTAAATCTACGATCTACAACTGTAGAATACAAAATAGATACGACCACCATCGTATACTCTCTCCTCTATACTAATCAAATCATATCTGGGGGTAATTGTTGTCTGCATGAGTCTTCCACGATGTCTTCGGCGATCATATATAAGTCACTTCTCAAGGGAAGTATCAGGAACTCCAACCACGCTGAGGTGGTAGGTAGATCTAAATAACCCAATCTTGTGTTGATCTCTGCCGTCGAGACGGTGCATCACCTTCCGGAATCTCGATAGTCTTCAACGAGTCTTCAAAGTACACCTCCTCATCTCTTGGTTGCTAACAATAGCAATAAATGAACTGCTCCAATGGATAATCCGCTTCACGTGTCCTCGTGATCTGCACTGCACGCACACAATTCCTTCGGAGTCTTTGTTCTGATTTTGCTGATATCCACAAGAACCTTCTGATGATCTGCGATTGGTCTTCTATAATCGGAAAGTAGCCCCAAGGCCTCTGACTCCGATCTTGCTCCTTTATCCAACAGTCGGAGACTTCTTATTCCAACATCTGACTTGCTATGTCTGCTATCAATCTTCATCTCCTAACACTTGTACAGAGTCATTTCTAAACTCCTGTCTCAATCCAACGTCTTCCGGCAGGATCTGGTAGAAGATCCCGGCATCCTAATCCAACAGTAAGCCAACAATCGTAGGTGGCTTAAAATATTCATTCATCTTCTTGAGCTATTAGGTGGTCGTAACCTCTGCAAGCACTATTACTAACTGATCACTCTTTCTTGAAGCTCAAGAATTCCTTACAATGTCACTAAAAGTGACACGGGGAAATATTTTCTTTCAACATCACTAAACCATGATCAAGTGATATATTATTTCCCGAAGATTATTTTCTGCATTTATCACCAAATACCGGCTTGACCCCGATAATGGTATGCAAATAACTCTACTTTCTCGGTATAACATGAGTTAAGTACTTAAAAGTACTCCCAAAGTTATACAATTCAGTATGAACAACTCAGGGATAAAATCCCTATGAAACTCCATAACCTAGCCTTCCGCTATCTGCATCACAATAGTCTACAAGTCTGTTCATTACCCACAGGTAATGATCTGACTAGCACAGTTAGTGGAAATCTCTAAGACTGTAGTCTCTGATTCCCATAATAAATGTGACGACTTGGCCCCTATTTTCCAACTCGGTATCAGTCGGCTCTAAGAGGTAAATCACCTCCTCAACACAGGTTCAAGACTCACAGACTCGACAGGTCGTTCCCATGGTCAACTCATACAATAGTTAGGAATAATAACCAATACACTACAGGTTACTCCCTAGTATAAGCATTAAAAGCATAGTCAACATAACCGGGAGTATCAACCCTAAAGGTCACTCCGGTTGGTCGCCTCGGTGGACGACCCCTACTACAAGGCTGCACAGGTGTCATAACTCTATTGTATACACCTACTGATCCAGTTTAGATAAATATCTACTAAACCATAAGTTTTCAAGAATTCTTACCTCGTGCTGCTTGGAGCTCAGGCCGCTGTCCATCTCATCTCAAAAACCAAAACCGAATAAATCGACTCCCGAGAATCCAAGACTCGACACAAAAATAACATTGTATGGCATCGCAGAATCTTGGGCTCTGATACCAATAAAGTTGTCACGCTCCGAGAGCATGCCGAGCCAAAAATCAAACGGACAACATCTCCCCTGTACGTGGCAACATTTCGGGTTAATACAAGGCCCGTAGGCCCACAACAATAACATAATATAACATACTAATAACAGCGGAAATGAAAACCCCCATACCCACAACATAGATAACAAAATATGCAGGTGTACACCACCTGACATGTACACAGTAATAAAACCGTAAATAAAGCATGCGATATACAAAGTCCATAACAAAACAAGGGTCCATGACATATGACCAAAATCCATAACACATAAACAAGTCCATACATAACCAAAAACGAACTCCTCGGGAGACTCGAAAAACAGAGATGGGATGGATCGGTCGGCGCAGCTCCAAGTCGCCACGGTCGTCACCGCTACTCGGGCGACTAAAAACCTGTGGTCGGAGGTGGTGAGTAAAACTCGTGTGTCGAGAAAACATGTAAATATATGTATCAATATTACATGTCATTCAACGATTTAATCTACTGCATACAACAAGTATACATCAAGATATAACTATAGATATGCATGCATATACTAAATAAATGAACATTAACGATCTTTGACATACCGATAAATGGCTACTCTATCTGATCCAACTCGGGCATATAATCACATCATAGGGTATAACAAAGATAGTACTAACACAATATCCTAACTTTGAGTCAAGGGTATCACCGTGAATATCCGATAGGTATACAAATATCAACCTACTACCATACAGAATATGCAATAGCATGTATGAATATGTACAAACAAATGCAACAAGCATAGTACATACAAATGCATCATCAAAGTGAGTATACATATAGATCAGTATCAGTATGTATACTAATCACCATCATCCATATATATATATATAGCGTATGTATATATATATAATCATATGCAAAACAGTATGATACGACAATGCAACATGCATGGTCATGCACTGCTCACCCCTACTGCTACCACGACCCGGTGTGGCCTAGGTGGCACGACATGACAACTATCCCGACTCGGCCGCCACCCCTCTCGAGTGACCGTTGGGTAGTATGATCAAGTAGCATATGAGCGTAAGTAGCTCGCGCTGCAACGGGGGTCCGCACGCTGGTCACTCGACTAACACTACTAATGAGTGGTCGAGTACCACGCACCTGAGACAATCGCACGCAACTCCAACAACCATCGTCCAATAATGGTAGAGTGCGGCACAACAAATGTTATGCCCTCTCACCGATTACTCCTCTGGAAGTAACACGGGAGGCGAGGATGACGACGACTCTCTCAACCCCAAGGGAGACGATGTCGTCGATACATGCAATGACATGAAGTCTTGTCTCACATCTGAGAACATCTACCCTAGACTCTCTGTTCAACAAAGAGTCACACCCAATTGATCGATACACTCTCTCCGAGAGAGTCATACTCATCTGATCCTGACAAGCTAGGACCATCGGTCCGTAGCGACACACTGTCCATGACTCACCTGACTATTTACACAATCCGTGGTTGGTAAATAAATATGCAACATATAGGTATGGAACGAGTCCTACCTTTAGGGTCATACTTATCTACAGAGGACCTTTTTACCAAATTTATAATTTAGGTCATCCTCCGTACTCTAACATCTACACCCTACTAAATAGTTAGACCTACTTACATCACATCTGTAACTCCTAGATCATGCTAGGGAATATGTGTTATCAATAATCGAGCACACATATATATCAACGAAAAGTTCAAGCATACGATAAATAGAGCATGATCAAGGTAATATGAACACCTAACATGTTCATATCTATGTCTAAATCTGGAAATCATTACATCTACCCGACCAGTAGGAAATTACCTACCTGTTATGTAGACTACATTGTCCGTCTTTACATCTGAGATTCCGTCTCGTATCAACATCCTGTACACAACATAGAACATACTTAAGTTCTATCATACATCGAATCATCAAATCCTACATCGATCATTATATCCAACTAATTCAACATTCTCCAACCTTAATCAAATTAAATTCGCATGAGTCGACTCTAGCATCCACTATAAAGGTAACACATCCTACTTCATAACAATACCAAATTAAAGGTTACCTTTCAATTGTTGAAATCACCCCCAGCTTCTTGATCTACATCCAGGTATCAGATTAAAGTTCAAATAGCCCAATTGGAAGCAACCTCATAACCCAATCTGTTCACCAACAATTGATCATCACTCTAATAATTAAATCTGCTCATCCTATAGAAATCAGTTAACTTAATCAACATCTACAACCTTACCTCTCATAACCAACCCAATGGTCGATTTACCCCAATAATCCACCCCCTTTTCCTTGCCAAGAGCAAATTTCATAGCTCTTTCACGTTGGTCACCACACTCACTTAATTCCACCCCAATTCTCATATCGCACCTCAAATCATCAAAATGAAGCCACTATTCCTCGTCACAACCAATTCACGGTGGAAACTCAAAAACTGGATCAAACTTTAGATTGATATGGGACTTACCCCAATTTTGATCCCTCACCATAAAATCACAGAGATCTTGATCACCACATAGAAGACCCTGCACCGACCCATCCACAGAATCGGACCACCGCCTCTCCTCTCCTCGCTCACAACGCATAGTAACTCCGACATAGCCCCCATCCAGCTACTCCACCACCTGATTCACAGCAATTAGAAACTACGCCGGTGATACTCCTCCAAATCAGTCTAACTCCAGAAAACGCAGCTCTGAATAGGTCGACTTCACCGATCGAGGCGCCGCGGGCTTACATGGAGATCCAACCCTAGAGATCACGATCAAGAAATCGCAACCTCACCAAAGAAGACGTGCTCGTAGTGGAGATCAACGGCGGCCAAGGGTGGTGGTCGCTGGGTCGCGCGCGGGGCGGCGATCGACGATCCCGCGGCGCGATTAACAGTGGCGGTGGTGCTAGCTGGCTGCCGCGATCGGGACGGCGAGTTGCTCCAACAAAGTACGGCGGGCGGCGACGGCGAGTGGAGGCGATCATGGGCACCGGCAACGAGCTCCTGCAGAACGCTCGATTGACGCCGGCGGCAGTGAAAAGGAGACAACGATCGAACAAAATGGGGGAGGAGAGATCGGCGCTGGAAATACGACAGGGGGAGCGCTCGAACGACGACGGCGAGGAGGTGAAGAGCGCGGCGCGCGAGAAACCGAGAGGGAGGAGAATCGACGTCGATTGGAAAAGAAGAAATCGGGCGTTTTGTTAAAAGAGAGGAGTCGGCGACAAGATAAAGGCGGCTGAGAAAAGTAGAAGCCATCTATCGCGAGTGAGAAACTGACGATCGGGTTCTTTTAGGTGGTTGAGCTAGCCTAGCTCAAATCCAAGCTAACCCAACTTGACTCTACACCAAACTAGGTTTTAATCTTCCTCCTAAATGGTCATACAAATCCCCTTTAATTTAAGAAAAATTTTTGAGAAAAATTTCCACATGATAATTTTCAATGAGAAAGGATTTTTTTTTTCGGTATTTTACAGTGCTAGCGGAGCACATAGGTCTTCGGAGAATGTGGTTCTGTTTTAGTCCATCACCGGTTTAAACCTACGATGGGCATATTCAATTCAAAAAAATCGAAGTTTTATATCGGAATGAGTGATTGAGTCCCAGGAACTCATTGGTGTCTTCGTCCAGCAGGTATCATCATCGTAGCATTCAAAATATTCTTTCGAGCACACTTCACATGTCGGGCACGAGTGGCAAAAATCGTTGCTCCCGACACGGTGTATCGCAATGATTTTCGAGGTCACGAACGTATTATTGAGTGCTAGCGGAGCACATAGGTCTTCGGAGAATGTGATTCTGTGCTCTCTAGGTCCATCAACCGATTTCGGCCGAAACCAGCTGATGGGCATATTCAATTCAAAAAAATCGAAGTTTTATATCGGAATGAGTAATTGAGTCCCAGGAACTCATTGGTCGTCCAGCGGGTTTAGAGACTTGAGTGCAATAAATTTAGAACTTAAAATACCTAGGAAAATAAAATATCAGAGTATCAGTCGAGGCGATTACTGAAGTGCCTCGACTGATAACAGCACCAAGCGAACAAAATCAAGGAGGCTTCGACTGGCGCCTCGACTTATAGCTGTTGCAGGCAAATAGAATCGAGGCACACTCGACTGACACCTAACGATTTTATCCACTAGCGAACAGAATCGAGTCTGCCTCGACCAACGCCTTGACTGGTTGTTCTAATGGAAGGATAGACCGATTCTACCTCGACCAACGCCTTGACTGGGCGTTTCTGATGGAGGCACAGAATCGAGTCTGCCTCGACCAGCGCTTCGACTGAATCATCAGTCGAGGCGTTATACTTATCACCTCGACTGTTGGACGTGGGACTATATAAGGAAATCCCGTTTTCTTCTCCTACGCTATCGTCGTCCGTCTCTCCGGTCAACATTCGTCGATGCCTAACCCTAGACGACTCTTTTTGACGACTCTTTTTGGACCCGATCAAACCTAGGGTAAGTCTCCTTGCCTTCCTACCCTGCTAGGTTAAATTCTCAACCCTAAATTGTCGTTTCTCCACCATTAGGGTCACCGATCCTTCACTCTTCACTCGTCGGTCCTTCACTCGTCGCCGATGAAGGCCATCCCTGATCCTTCACTCTTCGCTCGCCGGTCCTTCCTACCTTGCTAGGTTAAAATCTCAACCCTAAATTGTCATTTCTCCACCATTAGGGTCGCCGATCCTTCACTCTTCGCTCGTCGGTCCTTCACTCGTCGCCGACGAAGGCCATACCTGATCCTTGACTGAAGCCTCTTCAAGCATAATCCTCTTGAACAGCTTCGAAAGGGACCAATGACACCTAAGTATAAACCCTTTTGCTTTTCCCCTTCCGTTGTCACATTTCTTACTTAGGTGTTAATCACTAATCATCTTTTGTCTATGTCATTCATCATACCGTATCATTCTGCATTCATCTTACATTTTTGGGCATAATCTTACATATTTAGGCAAAAGAGGAAAGAAATGGAGAGTAGTCGGAAGGAAACTTTTAGGGAGAAACCATCTACTGACTCCCGATTTCCTTCCGAATTTCATCAACATATATTCATGAATCATAAATTCCAATTGATGCATACTCGCTCCTTAGATAGAGGGTTCTTCACCAGGCATGCTCAAAATGTAATAGGGGTAATCGATTTTTATAGGCTTAGTAAACTAATCTATTGTGAACATGACATAAATATAGACTTAGTTTTTGAGTTCTATAATAATCTACAACCCACAGGAGATAGACTTATATATAAAAGTAGGGTAGCCAAAAGAGATATCTCATTTACTCCTGACATTCTTAAGGCATTCTTAGAGTGTAGAGAGTCACGGTCAGCCCTTGAATGCTATTAGAGCATTCAAGAACCTATTGATGGTTATTCCATAAATGTCATTCATGAAAACTTTTTTAGAAAACCACATCAATCTGGTCTAAATTTATTTTATGCCATGACATTAGCTGCCCCCGACAATGTCCTGTACAAGGTCATTGTAGGTTGCATACTACCCATTGTCACACGGGGGCAAGCTAAAGTAAGACCCCATCATTTACTCACCCTCCATCTTATGAAAAATCGTCTAGATTTCAACGCACTAAATATTTTCCTATGCATCATCCACTTCACAGTCCTTGTCCAAAAGAAAATCTACATGTCATTTGAACATTTCATTACATTTTGATTAGAGTCTATAGGCATCAACACGAGAAGGGGCAAAGTCAAGCAAATGTCTGACTTTGACATCATAAAGTGGTGCAATTTTTCCTTGGCCGACATGTCCCAAGTCCATAAGAGCGTTGAGTGGGCGGATGGACACCAGGCCGGTGAGCGATGGGATATGGGTGCACAAGAAGAAGAAGAAGAACCACTAGCTCTAGCTGACGAACCATAATCTTCCATTTCCGATCAGCTAGATAGCTTATGCAGAAACTATGTCAAGTTCCAAGGGACAATGGATACTCGATTCGTGGAACTCCAGATGACCATCGACACCAGATTTGAGGGGCTTCATACAACCATAGATTCGCGTCTATCGGAAGTATCTTCCAGACATATGCAGATTTTGAACTAACAAATAGAATTTCTAAGTCTCCTACGCTCCTTCGCGGCTGATTCTTCGGGTCCTTCTTCACCAGTCATGTAGCTTTTGTTTTTTTTCTTCTACAGAAAAGTTGTATGTACATAACTTTAGAATTCTTAAAACATGTAGCAAGTTTAGGAATTCTATGAAATGAACATCTTTAATAGAGTTTAGTGAATTTTGCATATGAATTTTTATGGTCTTCTCTAACTTATGAATATGAGTTTGGTTTTGTTGTTGTTGTTATCTATGTATTTATATGTTATTAGCAAGTTTTGTCACCACTGCTTCAAGGGAAAATTCTATCAATTTTTTTTGTCTATCTAGTGGAGTTTTATATGGTTCATTCAAAAATCAAGATTGATACATTATTGGGGTATCGGATAACGAGGTGTAAGGATTCAGGGGGAGGAACCTATAAATTGCTCAATCAAATTCTAAAATTCCTTTTTAGTTGTCGTAGCATTCAAAATGTTCTTTCGAGCACACTTCACACGTCGGGCACGAGTGACAAAAATCGCTGCTCCCGACACGGTGTATCGCAATGATTTTCGAGGTCACGAACGTGTTATTGAGTGCTAGAGGAGAGCATAGGTCTTCGAAGAATGTGGTTCCGTGCTCTCTAGGTCCATCAGCCGATTTCGGCTGGAACCGGCTGATGGACATATTCAATTCAAAAAAATCAAAGTTTTATATCAGAATGAGTGATTGAGTCCCAGGAACTCATTGGTGTCTTCGTCCAGCGGGTATCGTCGTCGTAACATTCAAAATGTTCTTTCGAGCATACTTCACACATCGAGCATGAGTGGCAAAAATCGTTGCTCCCGACACGGTGTATCGCAATGATTTCCGAGGTCACGAACGTATTATTGAGTGCTAGTGGAGCACATAGGTCTTCGGAGAATGTGGTTCCATACTCTCTAGGTCCATCAGCCGGTTTCGGCTGAAACCGCCTGATAGGCATATTCGATTCAAAAAAATCAAAGTTTATATCGGAATGAGTGATTGAGTCCCAGAAACTCATTGGTGTCTTCGTCCAGCGGGTATCGTCATCGTAGCATTCAAAATGTTCTTTCGAGCACACTTCACACGTCGGACACGAGTGACAAAAATCGCTGCTCCTAATACGGTGTATCACAATGATTTTCGAGGTCACAAACATATTATTGAGTGCTAGCGGAGCACATAGGTCTTCAAAGAATATGATTTCGTGCTCTCTAGGTCCATCAGTCAGTTTCGGCCGAAATCGGCTAATGGGCATATTCAATTCAAAGAAATTGAAGTTTTATATCGGAATGAGTAATTGAGTCCCAGGAACTCATTAGTGTCTTCGTCCAGCGGGTATCGTTGTCGTAGCATTCAAAATGTTCTTTCGAGCACACTTCACACATCGGGCACGAGTGACAAAAATTGTTGCTCTCGACATGGTGTATCACAATGATTTTCGAGGTCACGAACGTATTATTAAGTGCTAGCGGAACACATAGGTCTTTGGAGAATGTGGTTCCTTGCTCTCTAGGTCCATCAGCCGGTTACGGCCGAAATCAGCTGATGGGCATATTCAATTCAAAAAAATTGAAGTTTTATATCGGAATGAGTAATTGAGTCTCAGGAACTCATTGGTGTCTTCGTCCAGCGGGTATTGTCGTCGTAGCATTCAAAATGTTCTTTCGAGCACACTTCACATGTCGGGCATGAGTGGCAAAAATCGCTGCTCCCGACACGATGTATCACAATGATTTTCGAAGTCACGAACGTATTATTGAGTGCTAGAGGAGCATATAGGTCTTCGGAGAATGTGGTTCCATCTCTCTAGGTCCATCAGCCGGTTTCGGTCGAAACCGGCTGATGGGCATATTCAATTCAAAAAAATTGAAGTTTTATATCGTAATGAGTGATTGAGTTTCAGAAACTCATTGATGTCTTCGTCCAGTGGGTATCGTCGTTGTAGCATTCAAAATGTTTTTTCGAGCACACTTCACACGTCGGGCACGAGTGGCAAAAATCGCTGCTCCCGACACGGTGTATCACAATGATTTCTAAGGTCACGAATGTATTATTGAGTACTAGAGGAGAACATAGGTCTTCAGAGAATGTGGTTCCATGCTCTTGGTCCATCAGCCGATTTCGACCGAAACCGGCTAATGGGCATATTCAATTCAAAAAAATCGAAGTTTTATATCGGAATGAGTGATTGAGTCCCAGGAATTCATTGGTGTCTTCGTTCAGCGGGTATCGTCGTCATAGCATTCAAAATGTTCTTTCGAGCACACTTCACACATCGGGCACGAGTGGCAAAAATTGCTGCTCCCGACATGGTGTATCGCAATGATTTTCGAGGTCACGAACGTATTATTGAGTGCTAGTGGAGCACATAGGTCTTCGGAGAATGTGGTTCCGTGCTCTCTAAGTCCATCAGTCGGTTTCAGCCGAAATCGGCTGATGGGCATATTCAATTCAAAAAAATCGAAGTTCTATATCGGAATGAGTGATTGAGTCCCAAGAATTCATTGGTGTCTTCGTCCAGCGGGTATCAACATCGTAGCATTCAAAATATTCTTTCAAGCACACTTCACACATTAGGCACGAGTGGAAAAAATATGAAGAACATATCGAGACAAATTAGTTTATAGATATATATTAAAGAACATATGACAATGATATTTATCCCTACATTTTTCGGGTGGGTCAAATACATACAAAATTTCATTACTACCAAAATTAACAAACTAATATATGTTTTAACTTGGTGGAGCCATTTTACAGGATCTTTTATTGTGACCCAATTGTTTGCATCTACTACACTTATTTTTAACCTTTCCCTTGTGCTTCGACTCGATCCTCGCCTTCTTTCTTCTTCCAGGTTACACAAGGTTACGAGGCGGTAAAATAATATAATCATGTTTAACCATTGGCCAATATTGTTTGCTTCTACAAGGATACATTTGATCCATGTAAGTACTTTTCCAAGTTTCAAATAAGAAATAATGCTCACAATAGTGATATGGGTCCATATTCCTATAAGAACACACTGCAATAGCAAGTGAGTAAGGGAATCTTGAAATTTGAAAATCACCGCAATCACATTTATGACTTTCCATGTCAACTATATAGGAGGATCCTAAACTTTGTACCTCCATTTCTATTATGTTATGTGGAAATACTGCATAAGATCCAGTTCTTTGTCTCCTAGTGTCAATTTCCTTCATACCAAATGGTGTCAATACTCCAGTAAAATTAGACACTTCCTCCCTATGATTATAAAACCATTGTGCAACCTTCTTGTGTGTATTGTTTATTAGTTTTGTAATTGGGAGTTCTCGAGTGTCCTTGAATAATGCATTCAGGCTTTTAGAACAATTCGTTGTCAGCATTGAGTACCTTCTACCAGGGAAATGTGCATTGGCCCATTTGTTAGCTTCTATATTTTGTAGCCATATATAAGCATCTGCATGTCTCTCTGACATAGTCTACATTATTTAATCATATTGTATAATTGTATTTGCTCTTGTTGCTATCCAAAACAATCCTAGTGCAGGCCTGTCACGTGTATCTGTAACCATATTACAAGACAAGTGATAACAACAAAATCCATGGTGAGCAGTAGGATACACTTTACTCATTACAGATAATATTCCACGATGTCTATCAGATATAATTGTCATACTTGATGGATCAACTGCAAGAAATATCTTTAGATGGTTTAAAAACCACTCCCAAGCTAGGCCACACTCTACCTCAGCAATTGCAAAGGCAACTGGAAGTAGATTTCCATTGCCATCTATTGATGTGGTCGTCATTAATAAAACACCAGGATACTTGCCTCTTAAGTGTGTTGTATCAATTCCAATTAGTTTCCGAATATATGTTCTAAAAACTCTTCCACATGCACCAAATGACCAAAAACAACGTTGGAAATTATGATAACCATTTGATTTCAATGCAACATATGTTTCTGGGTCTCTATATTTTAGCTCCCGTAAAAACCTAGGGAGATCACTATAATCCTTATCAAAATCACCTACCACCTTATTTAGAGCTTTTTGATGTGCATAATAGGTCTTTCTATATGATATATGCACTCCATATCGTGATTGCATCTCTCTCTGTATGCTTATAAGTTTATACTTATCCGATGATACAAACTGATTTTCAATCTGAGAAGCTATAAAAGAAGATGTGCATGCGGGATGATCAGTCATATTCAAGGAAAGACTGCACTGGTGATGTTATAAATATTTTGTAATCGTGAACTCAATATCTCCCCTTGCAATTATCGTCCATGTGCAATTTTCTCCCTGACAAATTGCTTTAACTCTAGTTTTTCTTATGTCCTTAATCTTGTATCTGAATCGTCTTTTCGTAGCATACTCAGCAAGTGCGGCTTTAAAATATTTTTGTGTTGTGTAAACCTACAATAAATATTTATGTTAGCACAATGGAGTCGAATTAAATTAATATTGAGAAAGTTAAAAATGCATTACCTGACCAACAAAAAATTCACTATGGTCAACTGATTCAAGTATTTGCAATGGAACAAGTGAGTTCATTATATATGAATCTTCAACTATTGAAAATTCCTCTTCAAGATCGATATATTCATTAGTATTTACTGGCTCACTTAACGAATATTGCATATCATTTGCTAAGTAATCATCCTCAGATACATCCCTTTGAATTTCGACTTCCATTCTATTGTCATTAAATTCTTGTTCAGACTACGTATCCTCAAATAAATCTTGCAAACCTATAGTAGTATGACTTGGGTCTTCCTCAATACTAAGCGGTGCTTGTTCATTCAAATTGAATCTGTAATTGGTGGTCTCTTCGATATTTACCACACCACTAGAGGAAATTGAAGATATCATATTGGTAGTACTCATATTTATATTTGCATTATCACATAAGTATCGGTGTCGGTTCTCTATTTCTGAATCAATAGGTTCCATCATAACTGATAGCATGTCATCACAAATTTCATCATCCCTGCATTGATACATTCAACAATTAACAATATTGTGAGAAGAATTTTGTTAAGTTTGTGAATATTTACAAATCACTTTGCATGGGTGGAGGAGATTGATATATCATAATATGTGTATCTTTCTAGCATTTTAGACTTCATCACTATAACAACAAACAACTTTTAAATCATAATCGCACTTTATATTACTATTTAAATTATTAATACAGGTAACAAATTTAAAAATACCTAAACAATAATAGAAACCACGAAAGTCCAACTGCAAAACGACTTAAAACAATTAGTCATATTAATCTATAGATAAGAAAAATACATTAACATTGACAATTTGGTATAAGTAAACATACATATTGAGCTGATTAGAACTTAAAGCTTCGTCCTCGATAAAATTTTAGATATCGACAAGCTGTGAATGAGAAAATTAAAAATAGATTGATCCCACCTCGGAACAGTACTTTATATCTTAATGTCGGGTTTTGAAATTAAAGAGTCGCTAAAGCTCCGTATATAGGGAGGAGCTGCCAAAGGGCTGGTGTAGACCACCGGAAACAAAGAAACGAAAGGTTAAGAGATTTAGAGCGATTTAGGATTACCGATATAAAGAAGAAGGTGCACCGTTCGTATTTTCTCCTTCACCGTAGGCAGTGGTCGAAAAATGACGCGGAGCGGAGTGGTGCACACCGGCGGAACACAATCGGCAAATGCACCTTCGCCTTCTCCCTTCGCCTCGCCGTTTTACGATGACGCGCCTCGGACAGAGCAGCGATTTCCTTCGCAGTAACATGGCTCGGACTCAGCGATGACGCGGCTCAGAGCGGGATTTCGGTTCGGACGAGTACGGGACGCACACGCGGAGGAGCGGAGGGTAAATCCGAAAGAGATAAGTGATTAGGTCATTTTAAAACTTATGTACGTGTTTTCAATATTTTCCAATTTAGAGAATGCGATTTAGTAAATTGTCGTTAAAAATTGAATCGAAATTATTTTTTCTATTCCAATTCAAAAATAGAAATCCAAATGACCTATGATTTGATTTCGATTTCTAAATTTTTAGAATCGAAATTAAATCGGAATAGAAATATGAACTTAAATTTGAACTTTTTTTTAAATCGGAATCAAAAATTTTAAAATGATAAGTTTTTTTTACTTTTAAATAAAAAATTAAACTCATTCAAATTTTAAATTCAGTCACAATTATAATAATAAATATATATATAAATCAAAATTATTTAAAATTTAAATTTTTTATCATTATAACAATCAACGTGTATAAAAATAAAAAGATTCAAAATTTAAAATTTTTATTATTGCATCATAAACACAATAAAAATATATATACAAAAATCAAAGTCATTCAAAATTCAAATTAAAATCAAGCACAACAATAACTATGCACAAAGATCCAAGTTATTTAAAATTTAAAATTTTCAATTAGATATCTCAATCATAATAAAAAAATATAAAAAATAAATAAATTATTCAAAATTCTAATTCATTTAAAATTTAAATCAAATACAACAATCAATATGTACAATGATCAAAGTTATTCAAAATTTGTCCACACGGAAATAACGTGGTGGCTAAAGCACGACAGTGCTTGCAGAAGTGGCGTGGGTCAATTCCGGAAGAGATTTAAAGTCTTTTCCCGAATTCAGATGACCCCCACGTGAATCAAAATCATGCACAACATTAACTATGCACAAAGATCCAAGTTATTCAAAATTTAAAATTTTCATTTATATGTTACAATCATAATAAAAAATATATAAAAAAAATAAAATCATTCAAAATTCTAATTCATTTAAAATTTAAATCAAGATCATGTACAACAATCAATATGTATAATGATCAAAGTTATTCAAAATTTATTTCCACGGGGATGGCTGGTGGCTAAGACACAGCGGTGCTTGCAGAAATGACGTGGGTTTATTCCGGAGGAGGTCTAAAGCTTTTTTTTGGATTTAGATGAGCTCCACGTATTTTGGTCACCACGTCAAAGCTCATAGGGATCTCAGAGATTTACCTCCCTCACAATGACCGGTGGAGGTCGTTAGGTTGGCGATTCTAACCTTTTGTAAAAGTTATTCAAAATTTAAATTTTTCATTGATATGTTACAATCATAATAAAAAATCAAAGTCAAGCACAACAATCAATATACACAATGATCAAAGTTATTTAAAATTTAAATTTTTCATTGATGCATGATAGTCACAATAATCAACATATACAAAAATCTAAGTAATTTAAAATTCAAAATTTTTATTATTGTCACAACAATCAATATTACAATGATCAAAATTATTTAAAATTTCAAAATTTTCATTGTGTTACAATCAGGGTAATAAATAGTATCATTGTGTCATACAATTCAAATTTCAAATTATTTATATTTACTATCACTTTAAATTTATTTTCCTTCATAAATCAATTTTCAATTCTCACTTATTACTTTTTGCTTCTTATTGTCAATATACTCTTAATTTTTCGACTCTCAATTTCTCTCTTATATAATTGCTTAGTTTTCTTTAAAATTTTAATTTTATTTAATTTCATTTATCAATATGTCCAGTGATAAAAAACAAAAATAAGATTGGAGATCAATTTTTTCAAATTTAGCAATTTTATCTTGAAAATTTTCGAAATCTCATCAACACATCAACCTTGAAACTAAAAATGATGATCAAGAAGAGATGTGTACAGGAAAAAAAAATATTGCGATCCAACATTTTTAAGGTACATTTAAAAAAAAATCATTTACCAAATGGTTCGATACAAATTATTTAGAATTACTATGGCCAATAATTCAAATTCAAAGAAGGTAAAGGATATGAGAAATTGCCCATTTGAATAATATTACATCCAATTGAAGGACTCAATTTTTATCAAAAAAAATACATTTTTCACCTATAAAATGGTCCAAATCTTTCTTTTATTTTCATTTATTTTGATGAAAAAAATAGAGAAGAGTCGACTAAAATAATTCATATTGAATATTTATCTTTATAAAAGAAAAAAAATAATTTACAAAAGTTTTTCAAAAATTTTAATGGTCAAGTTTTTATATGTAGTGATATTTAGAGTGATCATTAGCAAATTCATTCATATATGACTACTACTTGTCATTTGATTAATAATAATTGGAATATCCAAAATCTATCGTTGCATTTAGAATTTTTGATAAAAGACATACAATTGAAAATATTTATAAGATTATTAATTCAATTTTACAAGAATATTATTTAGTAAATAAATTTTTTTATTGGTTTTGATAATGCTTCTGCTAATACTGTTTCTATTAGAGATTTAGAAAATATTTATAAATCTAGTTTTGTTGATAAATTTTTTTTATATAAGATGTTTTTGTCATGTATTAAATTTATGTGTTCAAGATGGATTAAAATCTCTCGAAATTATTTTATCTCTATTAAAAAAGTAATTTCTTATTTATGAAATAAAAAAATTTGGAAGAATACCTAAAAGATTTTCTAAAGATGTTCCAATACGTTAGAATTCAACTTATGAATTATTAAATTAATCATTTTCTTATAAACAATTATTACATGTTTTTTTATAAATAATATTAATTTTATTATTTTATATCCACAACAATGAATTATTTGTAAAAAAAATAAATTTATTAAAAGTATTTAATAATGCTATATATATATTGTCGTGTTTATTATACTACATCTTCTTTATTTTTATTAAAAAATATTAATATTTTAAATGTTATACAAAGAAATGAAAATTGATAAAGATTTAAAAGATACAATTTATCTAATAAAAATAAGATAGTGTAATTATTTTTATAAATTTTTTGATATTTATCTTGTTACTATTATTTTTTATCCTATATATAAATTAGATAGTTTATTTGATTATATAACATTTTATATTAAAAATTTAGTAATAAATGATTATGACGTTGTAAAAAAATAAATAAATTACAATAGAAAATTAATTTTTAATATATATGTTGAATTTAGTGTGACATTTGATAATTTTACTTAATAATATTCTCAATCTATAAATATTAGAGAATTTTTTTAAAATAAACAAAGCAGAAGAATTATTATTTCAAAAGCAAAAGAAATTAAGAGGTTCAAATTTAATATATGAAATTGATTTATATCTACCAACTACTTTTGAGTTTAATATTTACCCGTCTTTGAAAGATTTTCTAATTATTTAATAGTGAAAAGAGTATATAAATAATTTTCATATATTATAATAAATTTCTAAATAAATTTTAGCAACTCATGTGTCACTTGTGACAATTGAACAAGTATTTAGTCGGGTGAAAATATTTTAGATGATACAAGATTATGTATGATTCTAAAATCACTTGAGACACAAATCTATTTGAATGATTGATGTATCATAGATCTTCGACAATAAGAGATAATAATAAAAAAAAAGAATGAAGACTTATATAATTTTACCATCGAAGACCGATCAAATTATCTCTGACAATATTTTTAGATTAAATTACAATAAGGGTATTATATATTCAAATGGTAAGTGAATGGAGGCTTTGATTCTTTTAGATTCTAAAAGAATAAGTTGGCATTGTTTGGAGAAGAATGATGCTATTGATCGAAGAAGGGAGATAGTGAGATTCTATGGTAAAATCAGTCAGGTGGTGAAAATGGGCTTTTAACATGAGAACATTTTTTTTTAAGCCTAAATGGGCAAGATTAGGGTTAAGAGGGAGAGTGGCTGAGTTTCTTTGACAAAAAAAAATTGATAGATTGATTCTGTAAAAGGTTAAAACCGTCAACCTAGTAGTTCTCATCGATCTATCTCACCGTTATTATGAGGAAGATAAATAACGAAGAACTCTATAGGTCTTGACGTGGTGGTTAAGACATGTAGAGATCATCTGAATTTAAGAAAGGACTTTAAACTTCCTCCGAAATCGATCCATGTCATTTCTATAAACACCATCGTATCTAGACCCGGCAAATCGGATAATGAATCGGATTCGTATCTTGACACGATCTAGACATAATCCGAAAACGTTAATCCATATTCAATCCGAATACGAACTACTTAATTTTGGATAGACATGACATGATCCGTTAGACACGAAAAAATACGTGTAAAATGGATTGTAAGACACGATCCGAACCAATAGACACGAAACGATCTATAATTACATGAAAATACAATAACTTAAACAAAGTATAAAATAGATTACTAGACATGATCCAAATCGATAGACGCAAAAAGGCCCGTAAGTACACGATAATGTAATAACTTAAATAAAAGAGCTTACAAAAAATTAACAATCCCCACAATCTACACTATCCAATTGGGATTACAAGTACACCCTAGAATTATCGTAAAAACACAAAATGAATTTCAAAGATTGTCATCATCATTCAAACTTGTAGAGATTACGTAAATGTCATCCAACTCCTTTCTTTTCCATGCCTAGATTTTTTTAAGTACAAAAAAAATAAACGGATCTAATGGATCTAACGGATCCAGAAGATAAAATACTAATCCGACACATAATTTTTACGTATCTAACAGATAGACACAAAATAGATACGAATCCAAAAATGCATGACCCAAATACAAAAAAATCGGATCATGTTCGTATCGCATTTTCGTGTCGTGTCCAAATTTGTCAGGTCTAGTCGTATCTTAACCACCATGTCATTCTCATGGAGACTGAATAGTAAATCTTAAAATGTTGAACTATTAGATCTCTACTGTGAATACTTTTCGATTTATCCTAACGACCCATGAAAAACTTTCATGGAACTGGATCGATGGCTCCTGAGATTAATTTAGAGTGATTCACCAGCAAATGAGAGGAAAGTTTAGCCCTCCTTTGCATGGTGTTGGTGAGTCCATTGGATATTTACAAAAACTGGGTCATTCAATGAAACAAACTTTGCCATGATTTTTGGAATGCTGCAACATGTACAATCAACTAAGACCAATGATTTTTGCCTCCGAAGCAATGGTTCAGTAACAGAACGCTAATATAATCTCTTGAATATTTCTGATTCGACAATGATATATTTATAAAAAAAAATTCAAATGAGATGATAAATTTTAAAATACAACGACCCATGAAATTTTTTTATGGAACTAGACCAATCCCTCCTAAGATTAATTGAGCCAAAGATCTAGATACCTGATGCAACTAAACAATTACAGCCAGTGAAATCAATGTACTAAAATTGAGTTAGCAGCATGCCAACCCATTGGCAACGCCATTCACGGAGAATGTTCAATATTGTGCTCTACAGTCGTGATTCTTCGAGGTGCCCATGGCATTTCAAGCGAATAAATCAAATTGCTCATATTCAACTAAGCACATGGAATTGTACAAATAAGATTTAGTTAAAAGCGGAGAATCAGAGAAAGACTAAAAAGATGAAACAACAATAACCATCACCATCAGTCTTATCCGGTGGAATCAATTATATAAATCCTCCCATATAAATTATTATCTATATTTAAATAAACTTTAATCTTTCTCTTTCTCGTTCAATTTTAATAATTTCATATCAACTAAATCGAACATCTATCGATCGTCTAAGTACATATTCATATCATCTTAAATATATCTTTTAAAACTTTTTCTCAATATGTGCAGTCTCAATTTTCATTCTAATGTCCTCATTTCTTATTTTATTCATCCTCTTTTATCTTATAATCCTTATCTCTACAACTCTCATCTTCTGCTCATGTGTTTGAAGCATAATCCAACATTCAACTCTTTATAACATAGTAGATTTAGCTTCCTTAAATTTGAAAGGTAAGTAATGTTCTCCTCTATTTCAATCATCCTATTTATATTCTATATAAAACATCTCTTTCAATACCTCTATAAACTACAATCCGGTGCACGAAGCTCCCTCCACGCGGGGTACCGGAGAAGGAATCTATTGTACGCAGTCTTACCTTGCTTTTTTTACAAGAGGCTGTTTCCAGGATTTGAACCCGTGACCTCTTGGTCACAAGACAACAACCTTACCGTTGTGCCAAGGCTCCCTTCTTTTCAATACCTCTATCATTTTATAAAAATAATCATAAATATTTAAAACTTTTAGTTACACAACTCATTATCTATTAATTTAACAATTGTTTTTATCGTATCTAACATTGCTACATTAAATTTCATATATTTTATTTTTACTAAGTGTAAGACTTTTTACTTCTAGCATTTCTATCTAAAATTCAAATATAACATTTACTAAAAAACTAAAACAGAAAAAGAAAAAATATATATATTCACCCCCTTTAATCTCTATTGCTCACTCTTTACTCTCCTACCACTAATTGTTGAAAGATACACATAGCAGAAAGGACTTAACAAGGGTGACAATATACAAGCCTGATATTTTGAAACAGGATCACTGAGAATCAAGTTTTCAGCAACTTTGGTTGCCATGAATCTTGGTAACTGCAAAGTTATCTCTAAAGATGCAATTTCAAATGCATTAACAAGTAACAAACTAAAATCAATACGATGACAGAGAATATCCTAACAACCAAAACAGCAGGAGGAACATTTCAATTCATACCGGTTTCCCAAAGCAAAAAAGCTCTCATAATACGTTGATTAAATTAATTGAGATTGCGAAGTGGAAAAAAAAACAAAAAAACAAAAAGAAGCACGACGTTCCATAAGGCTAAAACAAAGAAGTTAGAGGCTTTGGAAATCACCGTCTCCGCATGCCTCTTCCACCACGGCCAGCCATTGCACTTGCAGCAGCTTCACCTTGAGCACTCTCCGACTGATCATTGCGGTTGAAAAGCAAACCATCAAGAGAAGTAACAAGATATTATAAATTCATATCATTGTATAATATTAAAGCAAATTCAGAAGCAATAGAGATTTTTAAGGAACCCTAAGTTAGAGACAAAATATATAGAGAGAGGGAAGATAAAATATCATAGGTGGCTGAAGTCCTGAAGTAGGATTTTCATAAACCCATCATTAGATTGTAAATATAAAATAACAAGATAAAGCAAACAGTTCTGGCAATCACCTTACTCTGAAAATATCAGTGTGTTTAGCAGAGCATCAAATAATTAGCACTGAAATCAATGGTGAAATTTAGAATCTGAGACCAGGCTGCTAAAAGCATGAGGATGACTCGAGTTGTATCTCTGATGACAACCTTGAAGATATGGTGGTGGTTACAAAAGCATATTTCAAGTTAGTTATATCTACCAATATTTGGTTTCTGACCGAATTATTGATGCATGTATGCTGATGTTTATGCCTGTAAACTTCGTGTTTGGCTCATTTATGTTCTTCAACATGCACAAAGTCAATTGAATAACCAAGCTTGTACATCCTATTAAACTAAATAAATAAGCTTGAATAAGTGTTCAACATGTTAATGTTCACGAATAGAGATGGTGTAGCACCCACAAGAGAGTCAGATGACTAATGCGGTGACAGACTTGCTATAATAAGCAAGGGTCGATCCCTAAGAGCTGCAAAGTCTTTCGGAGATACTTGCCATCCCGCCCCGTTAGCGCTCAATTGGACACAAAAATGCCTCTTGTAATTTATCTCTCTTACAATAGTTGTGGAGGTTACAATGGTTGTGGGGGGCATCAGGGTGATGAATTTATTTTTTGCTACAATGAATAGAGATCGTGAACTATGAACAACATTGATAAACAATGTCCATGTACAAAGCTAGTGAACCATTGTCATGAACAAAACTCTAATCAAACTTATAAGTTTGCAAATCAACAAACAAGCTCTAAAAAAAACAAAGTTGTTATGTTAAGTTCACTAACCAACCAAAAGAGCTTTAAAAGGTTAAAAGTTCAATCAATCAAACAAGCTCAATAACATCTAAATGAGCCCAGCTTGAACCGAACTAAAGTCGAGTTTCGAGCTCAAAAGAAGTAATCAAGCCGAGCTTGAATAAATATTTCAGCAGCCTGGTTAATTTTAGATTCGGTTTGGTTATCCTACTAAACAATTCTGAGCAACATAAAACTTGTTTCAGCTCATTTACAACCCTACCTACGTTAGAGATACTGAAAACAAATTTAGATTAAATAGGACTAACATACTTATATTGCTCAGCAGTACTAGGAGAAAAATAGAATATTGCATGCTGACAGTGTTGGTTGAACTCTCTAATAAGTGTGGCTGACATTATACTAGGGAGAAAGACTGACAGAAACAGTGTAGGATTAAAATAGGCAAAAAAAAAAAAATAAAGATACTGAAGGGGAGCCTTAGCGCAATGATAAAGATATTGTCTTGTGACTTAGAAGTTATAGGTTCAAATTCTGAAAATAATCTCTTGCAAAGCAAGGTACAATTGCATACAATAGATCCTTCCTCAAAACCCTACATGGTAAGAGCTTCGTGTACCAAACTATTTTTTTATTGCTAAGTTAGCAATATGAGAAAGCAGTTTATCATCAAAGATCAGCAAGTTTTTAAGCGATAAACCATTCAAAACAAAATTAAACAAATAAATGTTGAGATGGTATGAGATGGAATTGTTAATAGAATTTCTGCTATTACATAACATTCAGCACCAAAAGAACTATACCGCCGAAAACAGATGCAGCAAATTAGGTAGACTAAGAGTCTAACACCACAAGCGAAACCCTGAAAGGAATAAAACCCCCAGATTTATGACAAATAAAATTGTACCTTGGGATTTTTCACTGTTTCATCCACGCTTAAGATAAGACAACAAGCTTCAGTTGCAGCATTTACAGCATTGATCTGTCATTCATTTATTTAGTCAATATAAATGGCAATACCAACAAATAACTTGGACAAGAGAAAGATAAAGGTTTGAAAAATGATATTACTTTCACAACTGCAGGCTCCCATACAAAATTGGCAAAAGAATCTGCAATCCCACCAGTATTAATGTCCACACCATAATTTGCACCTTCCCCTGTCATAGTCATGACCTTCAGCACATGCTACCAGGACAAAAGAAGACAAGACAGCCAAATGCGCTCATTTACAGGAGGAAGCTAACCAGATGCATGTTTCTGTCTTAGTTTGTTCAAGATGTCTGTAGAATCAAATCCAGCATTGTCACAAAGTTGACGTGGAATGACCTGCAAATTTAAATTAATAAGTTACCCATTAAAATTTATCAAACCTACCAGATAGACAGTTCATATTCATAACAGATCCATTCTTCAAGCTTGCTTAGGCCATAATTACAGCCGTTTAAAAGATGAACATCAGATAGATAAAAAAAAATTCCGTGATTATTAAAATCATGAAGTAAAAAACAAAATAATTAATTAATTCTCTTAAAATTTCCAAACAAGAAATCCTTCCAAATACCTTAAGTCCTTCCACCCTATCAAGTGTGTATCATTCAAAGTAAAGTTTGGATTGTTAACACTATCAATAGGCATGTCAAAGGAGGTATGGAGAAAGGGATGAAAGATAAAAACTTCACCCATTTAGTTTCACATTGCCAAGTGGAGCTTCTTAAGCATATTTAAATATCAAAAGGTTGTCCACCTAAGAGCACTGCATTTTGGATTTGCATTGGGTCTTAGGAAATAACATGGTATCAAAGTTAGGCCTCTTACCTCTAGTAATGATAAACCTAAGTGGGAACATTAAAGACATGATAAAGTAGGAAGGGATGAATCACAGAAACTCCACCCTTTAGTTAGCGCGGTAACATTTTAGGTTGGGATTAAGCTCCTCCTTGGCATTTAGATAATTTATGTACGTCAAAGGAGTGTAGAAATTAAAAATTTTATCATAAAATTTAACCTTCATAAGTAGAATAGACTTTAAATGGGATGCAAAATAAAAAAATAGTTGAATCAGATAATATTTTAATAGAGATATGAAAGTATCCAGGCAAACAAGATTTTAAATAACTTACAACTTGATATTGAAAACAAAAAAATATCTAATCGGTGAAGGATAAATATTCTAATTTATTTATATAAAAATAAAGGAGACATAAAATTATGCAAATTATAGGGGTATTAAACTAACAAGTCATACTATAAAATCATAGAAAAAAACTAAGGAAGGAGATCACAGTGATCGGAAATCAATTTAAATTTATGTTGGGAATATTGACAATATAAGTTGTACATCTTCTCAGACAACTAATTGAAAAGTATTAGAAACAAAAGCATAAATTATACATGATATTTATAAACTTTTTCAAAGGCAATAAATATCATGTAAGAATTCTTTAAAAAACATGTTAGTGTAGCATATAATTGAAATAATTATGTATGAGGATGTACTGACAAGAGTGCAAACGCCAAGAGAATTAACCGAAGCATTTCTCATAAAGATAGGATTACATCAAGAATCAATTTTAAGTTCTTATTTTTTACATTAATTATGGATGAACTCACTGGATACATCCAAGATATGATACTATAGTACATATTATTTATAGATAATATTATTTTGATAGATGAGATACGTAAAGAAATAAATGTTAAACTTGAATTTTGAAGAAAAATGCTAGAAGTAAAAAGTCTTAGACTTAGTAGAGTAATGACAATATATATGGAATTTAAATGCTTCACTTATGCAATACATTTAAGATGGTATTGACATGTATTTAGACGACTAGTAAATGCTCTAGTTAAGCGATGTGAAACTATTATAAATATATAAATCAAACGGAAAAGAAGAAAATCTAAGAAGACTTGATTAACAATGATAAAACAAAGTAAAATTTATCTAAATAAAAATGATAATAGAGTAGAAATAGAACCCAATGACATAGGAAGATTCATATAGTCGATTCCAACTAGTGAGATAAAACTTAATTGTTATTGTTGCTGCTTTTGCCTAATAGATATCAAAACATCTCAAGAGAAGATATTGAAATATAAACTCAAAAATAAGCACCTAAAATAAAACAAATAATGAGCATTTAAAATAATTAAATATTAATAGAAATATTTTTTAATTAATATACACTAATATTTAAAAAATAGAAAAAGCATCGAAATTGTATCGATATGGTGCAATACAGTACCAAAACTGTATCGTTCCGATTGCAGACCGAAAATCCAGCACGGGTCAAGATTTTAAACTATGGCCACTACTAACTAACATTCAAATTAATCGATGAATTATTTTCTTCAATTTTCAAATCCAAGACAAGGAAAGAAAATAAACTTTCTCTGATGCTAATTCTGTCCATTTAGATTCTATTGGACTTGTTATAATTTTAGATAGTACGTAAACATTAACAAACTTAGAGCTGAATATGCAGCATTGTCTAGTGAATTGCATTACTTCTCAAAAAAATTGCAGACAGAATAAGAAGAAATAGAAAGGAAAGGCAAAAGTATGATTACTAGTTTCCTAACGTATGTCATATTATAAAATATTCAGCAGAGCTAGAAAGCATCATGTTCATAGTACTAATAAAAATGTAAGCCTACACACCTTGTCTAATTGTTCAGAGATATAATAAAAGGATTAAAGCAATCTATAGAGCCAATTAAAGATTAATAATTATTGAAACTACATAATAAATAGATACCATCACAGATACTATCAAGGATTTAAATGAACAAGAAATAAGTACTTATAATCCTCTACCTCAAGAGCTTTGGCAAATGAATTGATAAATAACTGTGACTTCCCAGCTATTGTATGGGCATGCTGTCTCAAATACCGGCTTAGTTCCATCTGTCAGTGATGGGGAAAAAAACTTACAATGTAAAACAGGCAAGCTAAGAAGCAACACGATTAATTGTAGGAAATTACATCAACAGCGCCGCCACCAGGCACAATGGTAGAGTTCTTTAAAGCTCTCCTAACTATCATAATGGCATCATGAAGGCTCCTTTCTGCTTCTTCAATGAACTGAACAGGATAGGCCAACAAGTTATCATTAACCGCAAAAAGTAGGTTCTTACATTAGAATAACAACAAAAAATAATAAAATTACAACTCCTTAACTATTCTGGGATATATGATCTTATACCACATTCATCATTGAATCTTAATAATGCCACTGAACACTATTAAAATTTTGTTAAACACAACCCAGTTTGATCAACAAACCTGATCAGCACCGCCTCTGAGAACAATCGTAGCAGTCTGACCCGAAGGGCAACCACTAAAAATGTTGAATCGTTCATTCCCAACTTGTTTTTCTTCAAATACTTCACAAGACCCAAGTACCTTTTGACAGAGACTATGAGCAATATGAAATGATACCAAACTGAAATTTTATATTCAACAATCAAATAGTAAAATAAGAATAAGCAAGGTAGGACGTGTCAGAATGAATGGGTAAGCATACCTCATCAATGACATTGTTGACAGAGGTCTGAACAGTTCCACCTGTTGCAGCAGCAACACGTTGTAAATCTTCCTCCGTGACACGGCCAGCACAGAAAATATCCCGATCAGCAAAATACTGCAGAAAAACCAATTGTTATGCTCCAAAAAAACTATGAAATTACTATAGTGACTTGCAACTTACTAAAGTACCTGAGTCGCAAGATCACCAATCGCTAATCTTGATAGGACAATTTTTGCTCCACTTTTAACACACTTATCTAGCTTGTCATATATGATATTCCATTCCGCATCAACGATTGATTGATATTGTAAAGGCTCAGAGAGCCTACATAAGAACCAGAAAGCAAAATTAAAACGTTTGAATATATATATGAAATATTACTTGTAGTAACAGCAAGTCTAGTGGACCTGATTTCTGCATTTTCTTTCTCTGACTTCAACTCCAACTCAATGTTCAACAAAAGTATCTTGGGGTTTAAAAATTTCTTGGGTTGCTGCTCAAAACCAGCATAAGAGAATGTCTTTTTAAAAGCAACACCATTAACAAGAAATGAGTCTCTCATGTTGCCACCAGGGACCTACAGAGAAGTAGCTGCAATTTTAGACGCTGAAATTCCTCCAGAAAGGTAGAATCATCTCTCAATTTTTCTAGTGTAACTCAGAATGAAAAAAAAAACTGTATACAGTGTTTTTCAAAGGCAATATGTGCAATTAGATAGTTCAAGCCCCAGGAACAAAGGGCAGTCACACATCTAAAGACAGTGAGCTCTGCTCTTGTGAAAACATCAAGAATAATGTTGTGCATGCAATACAAATTAAACTGCTTTGCCTAACTCAAGATTTTCAATGGGACACCTAACATCTTAGCAAATACAGGATATATAATCTAGAAGCAAAGTACAAGAACTGAAACTCCCAGCTCAGTACAGTTGGAAAATGAGCATGATGTGCATCCAAAAACATAATATTTTACCTCGATATAAGACAAAGAAATGGAAACATTGCAGCTAGAAACTTTTTAATGAAATTAAGTGGTCCAAACTGAGTTGCGGTCTTTACCAGGCTTACCAAAGAAAAAATAAGACAGACAAGTAATACAGTAAGCCTTGATGATATTGCCATCAACCTATGCAAGATCTAAGTAGAGAATTTATTCTCCGACATATCCGCCATACGACTATTGGAAGAAATAGAGGTGCCACTCAAACTTAGAAGATTTAGGCTCTAATGTCATACAGCTGAGGGGTTAAAAGTATATGATGTACTTGGCAACTCAAGGTCATGAAAACACGCTAGATAAATTATAAAATCTAAAAGGACAGATAAGATCTTCATAAACTAAGAAAAGTAATGGTTTAATACTGCTTAAGATTAACCTACAGGATAATGAGCTCGCTTATAATAACCTTAGCAACTAAAATGAAAAAATATGAGGTAAATAACAATAGATTCCTTGTCCAGGGAGAATCAATTGTTTATACTGGAATAGATTCCTTACTAGTGTAAAAAAAAATTAATATTGTATTCCTCAAAATGTGAAAATAGTTCTCCATTTTATAAAAATGGTAAATCTATATAGTTAGTGTCACATAACACAAAGGGTCGTATACAAGTGTTACCAATCTATCATTAAGCATAAAAACTGTAAAATGAAATCCAAAACTACTGAACTGGTTAAGAATTTTAGGAATATGAGCTTGACCTTTTTTATCCCAATCAAATTAAGCCTATCGTCATTGCCAATTGCAAGGACAGCATCCACAACCATGTTTGCAAAAAACTCCTTCTCACCACCAATTAACTTTGAAGAAAGTGTTGTAGCTGCACATTTAGCCAGTAAGGATTTCTTTTCTTCAAGACTTTTTCCCTCTATGCTTACAGCAAGATCTTTAATTTTGTTGATGGCCTAGAAAATATGGCATGTACTTTTTGATAGTTGACATTTGCACACAATCACAAAACAAGTTAATTATTACCAAAAATGATGCAGTCCGGTAACTTCGAATAAGATTTTGGGGATGAACTCCATCTTCAATGAAAGGTTTTGCCTCCTTTAGGAACTCACCAGCCAAAAGCACCACTGTTGTTGTCCCATCACCAACCTAAGCCATAATATGCAGGATTTTAGACATTCAGACACACTAAAAGCTGGTAGTTAAATTGAGCTAATATATTATCGTCTTTTTTAATACTCAAAATGGCATTGGAACATAATGTCGCGGGTACAATAGTGATCACTTTGTGCGAAGTATCTCTTTCTCCCATATGATATTTATAACGAGTAAGAAACTTATCACTGTCCACTGTATCTAACTTAATTGGTCAAATTTTCAGATTAATTAAATTGTTTATCACGGTTACTTCAACAAAAATTCAAAGCCAATTTTTAACATGGAAATCAAGCCATCCAATATTCATCAGAAGAATTCATAAAAGACAGTGCCTTTTCATGTTCTTAGGCCACGCGCTCATGAAAATTTTCAATTTCTGTTCTCAGTTTTTAGTAAATAATTTTCAGAAAAAAATGTAGAAACTCATCTTCTGAAACTGACAATAGAAAGATAAAATTGTGAGAAATTTTAACAATTTTAATGAGGATGGTTTGATTTTTCTATTTTACTTTGTTGCATGAGGCAAATTTGTGAAAATTCACAATTTTAATTTTCTGTTTTTTCAGTTTTAGCAGATCAGTATCACATTTTTTTTCAAAATTATTTTCTGCGGACTGAACCAAGAATAAAACTGAAAAATGTGAAATTTTTCACAAGCCAAACAGGACTTTATGTTATGTAGGAGATCCAGGCGGCAATTTCTTACCTCGGAGTCCTGAGATTTGGCGATGTCAACGAGAATCTTGGCGGCAGGATGCACAATATCAAGAAGCTTCATGATGGTGGCGCCATCATTAGATATGGTTGTATTCCCCTTATCATCGTGGATGAGCTTGTCCATTCCTCGTGGACCCAGCGTCGTGCGAACCGTGTCCGCCACGGCCGTGCAAGCATTGATGTTGCTCACGACCTGCGCCTTCCCCTGCGACGTGTCCGTCCCTTCCTTCAACAGAATGATCTGGGGTTGCTGCAAACATGGCCGCCAAGAGATCCAAAGGGTTAATCACTAAGTTGTGGCCAAACCGAAACAAAATAGAACGCAAGAGGATGAGAGGCAAAGTGACCAGCATTGCCGCCATCGGAGCAGAGGACGGAGGGATTGAGATCGGAACTAGTTAGGGCTTGCTGGCTTGGAGGGTTTAGACTTTAGACGCGGGTTACAAAAATGAACAGGTTTAGTTATTGTGCGTTGAAGTCTGTCGCTGTAAACGAGTGAAGTTATAGGGTTCAAATTTATTTAATAAAATAATTAAGTTAAATCTAAAATTAATTAAATTATTAAAAAAATCTATTCAAATTTAGTTTTTTCTAAATTTAATTTGAATTTAGTTTAATTTATTCAATGATATCAAACTTCTTAATAAATTTGATTCAAATTTAATTTAAATTTAACTTAGAGCATCCACAATCGTGTTATTAATGGGGTGTTATAATATTCCATAGTGTTAAACACAGTTACGAGGGGGTGTTATAACACCCTCTCACTTGAACGCATTCAATGTATTGAATGCGTTCAAGTGAGCATGAGGTGGGCCAGCTCACTCATATGTAATTTTTTTAATCATAAATATTGAAAAGTTATAAATTTTAAAAAATGAAATAAATTTTTAAAAATAGCAAAATTATTTTTAAAAAATTAAGATTATTATTAAAAATAATAATAATAATTTTAATATTTTAAAATATTTTTAAAATTTATTTATTTAATATGATATAATTCTAAGATGATTGAGCAGAGAGTGAGACTCTTAAATAATGAGTGTTAATGTTAAAAGGGATGTGAGTGAAAGAGATATATTGTTATAATGAGTATGTGACAATGGACCTCATATTTTTTAATGAGGTAGAGAGTGTTATAATGGGATAGGATTATGGATGCTCTTATTTAAACATTATAAAGTTCTTAAATTAAATTTGTTTGTTTAAAATTTTAACATTTTAATCTTTATTATAAATAAGTACAAAATAAATTTATAAATAATTTTTAAATATTTATTTACAACTATTATTCATGAATATTAATAAGATGAACATATATGTGTTCAAGTTTGTTCATTTAATTTATCAAACTTTTTCGTTAGTTGACTTTGATGTATATTAAACTAACGTAAATGAATTTTTATCGTATCCAACATCAAATTTGTTTCTAAACTTTTGATTCGTTACAACCCTAATCGTAGAAGACGAAAATAGTTAAAATTGATGGCTCAACTCCAGTCGAGTCGTGCTTAGCACTCGAGCCAAGCTGAACATGGCTCTCGAGAGTACGCAACAAATAAATATAGAAAAATATTTTGAATGTTATAAAAAAAATATTTATGCCTACGAGAGTAACATGGTATCAAAGGTACGTTTAGTTTAAAATAATTATTAATAATCATACTTGCCACGTGAACAAATGAAATGCATAATTCGAAAATAGTATTATTTAGAAAGAGTTTTTTTTTTATAGTTATATCAAATAATCACATAATCATAATTATACATGAAAATTTAAACCACATATAATTTTGACAGTGAAAAATATTATTTTTGCACATCATTTTTATTTGCATTAAATTTGGTATTATAGAAAATATGTTTTGCTAAAATTATTTGGTAATCCATCGACGAAACGATGAAACAAAGAATAAACAGCATTATAGAACTAACATTATTAAACTAAACTTAAATCGCTTATTTGGGTATTATACCTGTAGAACAATAATATTTATTAACACTTTCATTAAAAGTGGATATTGCTCAAGTTTTAATTCCAAAAAATAACACTCATATTGCCTATTTAGAACTAAAGCAATCTAGAAACTATTTTCTGGTTAGTAAGATAAAACCAAAGAGTAGCATTTACTACTACGAAATTAACAATTAATAAGAATTAGAAATTAAACATTCAAATCTTTTTATTTCCCAATAAAATTAACCAGTGTGGTAGCCGGAAAGAAGCAGCAGCTGCAATTCTAATGGTCTGACGGCGAGAAAGGAGATCCAAAAGGTGCAGACGATAGAGATGGGGCACACAAAAGTTCAGTCATACGAAATTTCGAAGAAGGATCCACTGTAAACTTTATCGTTGTGCCCCAAAACTCCCCTTCAAAATAAGAAGTTGCTGACGCATTGTAGGTGAAGTTCTCAATAGGTGGAACTTTCCTTGTGATCAGACTCAACCATATCCACCTCTAAATGAGTTCTTTTGTTCCAAGTTCCAACTGAAGAACCCAGTTCTGCTTGAGTGCATGCCTTGTCAAATTGAGACCCCAACCTCACTCGGACCAAACAAGAACTGATTTGGTTCCAAGTAACCAGAGTGAAATTGAATTGCTCCTTCATTCTCATGACGACTAAAGTGAGGTGTATCTGCACCCTAGTCTAGTGCATTGCTTGGTATCAATCAATCCATGTAAGATCATCGAGAAGGCAAGATACTACTGCATCTAATATTCCTCTGCTTAGAGGATAACTAGGGGAAACCAGAAGCAAATCAATTGCAGTAAAAAGTGATAACTTTCATCCGAGCGCCTCTTCACTGTCCATCCTAAGACCTGTAAACACAAATGTAAATCACAGTACCAAATGATCTCCTAAATGAGAGGTTCATATTTCCCAAATAGCATACGCACAAATCAATGATATTGAAGAAAATTGGTGAGCTGCAAACATCACGATTCTCAAGGGGATCAACCACTGACAGCTACATGATTGCCCGACTGCTGCTTCCCTGCATAAAATCACACCGGTGAGAAGTTAATTTTGCAACCTGTTGGCTAGGTTCATGGAATAACAAGGAATCGAAGTAGTTTCACAAAAGAGATTGATTCTGAGTTACAACATGCATCGACAAGATCACTCTACTCTTCTTCCAGGAAAGACAATACAACAATGACAATCATACTTTATCCCAATAGATGAAAGTGACTATGATTCCTTCTATGCTCGTCTTTTATTTCCTACTATATCATATATTTAAATAAATTCTATTTTGTTTTATCATTGCCAACGAAGTCTTTTTTGGTCATCCTCGTTTGATGTGCATATTTGTCATAGTTTCACATCGCATATTTGGAGTATTTATTGATCATCTAAGTATATATATGTATCATCTTAAACATGTCTTCTAATATTTTCTCTTAACAGGTACAAACCCAATTTTCTCTTTAATATTATCATTTCTTATCGTGTTCATTCTCGTATGTCTGCACATTCATCCTAACATTCTCATCTCCACGACTCTCATTTTTTATTTATGTGCTCGAGTTATAACCTAACATTTAACTTCATATAATATAGCAGATCTAATCATCGTTTTGTAGAACTCCCCTTTAAGTTTTAAAGATATTTTACGAACACAAAAAACACTTGACGCTCTCCTGCATTTTAACCATTCTTCTTGTATTCTATGTAACACATCTCTCTTAATCTCTTTATCATTTTTTCGTTTTTAGTATTAGATTAAATAACTTTGTAAGTCATTTAATATCTTGCTTCCCTAGACACTTCCATATCTCTATTAGTATATCATCTAATCCAACTATTTTTCAATTTTGTATCTCATTTAAAGCTCGTTTTACTTCTGAAGTTTAAATTCTATGATAAATATTTAAATTTCTGTACTCTTCTGACACTACTAGAAAAGCTACCTTTAACGACGAAATTTAACGACGGTATCATAAAACCATCGTTATTGGTGGTCCAAATTTAATGCTCGTCATTAATGTATATGCATTAACGACAGCATTTTGTCCCGTTGTTGATACTTTATCATCAACTACGATTTTTTTTGTTTCGATCGTTATTGTAATATTTTTAACGACGGTATTTTTTTCCGTCGCTATTGCAAGATTTTTAACGACGGATTAAGAAAAAATATTTCTGATAAAAACTTAAATATAAAATTATCTCTTGATCCAATGGCTGAAATTGTCATAATTTTTGGCTCGATTCTTTCCCTCGTAAAAACCCTGTCCCGTACGAGCATCCGTCCCCATGCGCCTCACATACGACTCTTCACCTTCTCTACAATTCTGTCGTCCAGTGTCGCCTCGAGAAATCAGCAGTCTGACGACGACCATTCCTGTAGCTTGCAATTCCATCTCTCCGCCCTCGGGGTTTCTTGCGGCAACATTGTAAGATTTTGCCACCCTATTGCTACCTTAGTCTCTTTTGTGGAGTACTGTGATTGAAATAAGAGGACTTGCTATTTTCTACATTATGGGGATTAAGGATCTGGCTCTTTAGTCTCCTGATTGTCGGATGTGCTATTATAGTTTATTCATTATTGGTATATCGATCAAAGAGGCTATCGCAGTAAACTCCATACTTTCTCCTAGTTTTTTATCGCGTAGTCCTAGTTTTGTTTGCAGTTTTAGGGCACAGGTGCTCCTATTCCTAAAAGTTTGAATTATAAGCAGTGTTCTTTCTCCTTTTTTTATTGCTTGATCTGTTATTATATTGTTAATTGTTAGTATCGATCAATGTGGACCTCACGTATAAAATCAATGATTTTGACTTTTATTAAAAAAACTAATGGTTGCTATCCATATTCTGTCACCAGGAGAGCCACTGGATTGGGAGGTCAATGATTTAGTTCTCTATGTTTCTTCTGAATTCCACACGCATTAAAATTGTTTGATTTTGATTTTTCTCATCTTAAGATGTGAAATATTGTTCAGAAGTCAACCAAAATGTTCTGATGAAGGGATCCATTGTATGCAGTTATAGATATAATCTGAGTAGAAATTGTTAGACCATTCCAGGCATTTATATGTTTGTTAGATTTTTATTTATTGAACGGCATGCTACAACTTCTCACCTTAGGTCACTGCTGATTCCAGATTCACTTCCATGGTCCACCTCTTTCCCTAGCATTGAAATTAAAATACAAAAAAAAAAAACAGAGATAATTTTGCCTGGAGTGTTCTTATGCTGTTATCTGCTTCTTTTAGCAATTACAATGGTCAAGTTGTATGTCCAGACTTGAAAAATACAAAATCGACACATTAACAACCTCCTGAAGGAGGGAATGTATGTCCAGACTTGAAGATGCATGATGTTGTTTGTGATTTTGTTTATGTTCCAATAATTTCATGGGATGGATAACGTCCTAAAGAAGGAAATCTTAGGCCAAAAAATTGTTGGATAATTGCGAAGTCATGGACATTTCCAAAGGCAATCAATATATTTTATAGTTATAAAGGTTGGATGCCATTAGAATTAGAGAGAGCAGTTTAAACATTAATTAATGCACATCAAATTATGATCACTTAAGGCCTATAATCATATTGTATACACTTCTATTTTCTCATTGACAGTCATTCTATGATTTGCAATCTTTTTTAAAACACTTATTAATTTCAAATTCTAATTCATTGTTTTATTTGTTAAGGAATATTTAGCTATCTTTCTAGTTGCAGCTGGAATCCTAATTTTCTATGCTTTGAAATCCCAATACCATGGACATGAAACACACTGGGAGTATCACAATCCCAGTATACTTACAATGTTAACTTATTTATTTGGTATACAGACAATATTATTGTGTAGCTATTTTTCTCTTGTGATTATATAAATGGTTTCGTGAAAAATTTCTTACATCCTAAGAAGGGATTTGGATGGATTTAAGCACAATCTAATTTCTTGAGTGTACTCTTTAATTTCATTCTCTTGTAGATACAACAACAACAACAACAACAGAGTCTTATCCCACTAGGTGGGGTCGGCTATATGGATCCTTCTACGTCATTGGACTCTATCCCCTACTATATCATCATCTATATTTAAATAAATTTTATCTTGTTTTATTGTTGCTAACCAAGTCTTTTTTGGTCTTCCTCTTCCTCGTTTGATGTGTATATTTGGTATCGTTTCACATCGCCTAACTGGAGCATTTATTGGCCATCTAAGTACATGTCCGTACCACCTTAAACGTGTCTCTCGGAGCTTTCCTTCAATAGATGCAACACCAACTTTTTCTCTAATGCTCTCATTTCTTATTCTGTCCATCCTCGTATGTCCACACATCCACCTTAACATCCTCATCTTTTGCTCATATGCTCGAGTCGTAGCCCAACATTCAGCTCCATATAACATAACAGGTCTAATTGCTGTTTTGTAGAACTTCTCTTTAAGTTTTAGAGGCACTTTACGATCACATAAAATACCCGATGTTTTCCTCCATTTCAACCATCCTGCTTGTATTCTATGTAAGACATCTCTCTCAATCTCTCCATCATCTTGCAAAAATGATCCTAAATATTTAAAGCTCTCAGTTCAAAAATCTCATCATCTCCCGTCTTAACACTTATCTCATTACGTCCTAATATTGCTAAATTTAAATTCCATATATTCGCCTTTACTCTACTAAGCTTAAAACCTTTCACTTCTACAGTGTTTCACGAAGATTCTAGTTTAGCATTTACTCCTTCACGTGTCTCATCTACTAAAACAATATCATCTCAAACAACACGCACTACTAATGTGTCTTGAATGTGTCCAATGAGTTCGTCCGGATTAGTATAAAAAGATAGGGACTTAAAGTCGATCCTTGATGTAACCCTATCTTTATCGAAATGCCTTGCTTAATCCACCAAGTCTTCACTCCTCAGTCATACTTCCTTATACATATCCTTAATTAGTTCAATATACGCTTACACTAACACCTCTTTTTTCTAAAATTCTCCATATTATTTCTCTTAGAACTCTATCATGCTTTTTCTAAATCAATGAATACCACGTGTAGATCCACCTTCTCTATACTTTTTAATTAGTTATGCAGAAGATGTATAAACATCATATCGACCTTCCGGCATGAATCCAAATTGATTTTCGAGAACCATAGTCTCCTTCCTTAATCTTTTCTATTACTTTTCCCAAAGTTTCACTGGTATGACTCATTAGTTTAATACCCCTATAGTTTTCACAAGTTTGTATGTCTCCTTATTCTTATATAAGGAAATTAGGATACTTACCCTCCATCGATCGAGCATCCTTTTGTTTTCAATATCATGTTAAATAATTTGTAAGTCATTCAATACCTTATTTCCTAGACACTTCCATACCTCTATCGGAATATCATCCGTCCAACGGTTTTTCCATTTTGCATTCCATTTAAAGCTTCTACTTAAAAATTTGAATTCTCTGATAAAAATTTAAATTTTATACTCATTTGACCTACTTAAATTACCTAAATTAAGTTGGTCTCCTAAACCTTCATTAAAAAGTTGATAAAAATATCTCTTCCACCGCTCTTTTATTTCTTCTCATTTACTAGTACTCTATCAGATTCATCTTTAATACATCTTATTTGATTAAGATCTTTTGTCTTCCTCTCTCACTTTAGCTATTCTATAAATGTCTCTTTCCCTTCTTTTATATCTAATTTTCGATATAACTGCTCAAAAGTTTCACTTAAATTTCATTCAACGCTTTCTTAGCTTCTTTTCGCTATCAGATATTTTTTCAAATTTTCCTCATTTTACAAATATTTAATTTCTTATATCTTTATTCGCTTTTCCTCGACTTTCTCTTCAGACTTTTCCATTCCACCACCAAGATTCTTTACGCTGGTCGTGTCCTTCGACTCACCGAGTACACTCTTAGCCACTATTTTCAATTTTGATACCATCTTATCCCACGTCAGTATTAGGTCATTGATATTTCATCTAATACTTCAGACTCCTACCTTCTCTTTGAATATATTTAGTTTCTCATCCTTTAACTTCCACCACTTAATTCTAGAGTCGTGTATATTTTCCTTCTATTAATACTATGTTTGAGGCGTATATCCAATACTACTAACCTATGTTGAGTAGTTAAACTTTCTCGGAATAACCTTACAATCTTTACAAATCTTTCTATCTCTCTTCCTAACCATAAGAAAGTCAATTTGTGATTTATTATTTCCACTTTTCAACGCGTGATTAAGTGTTCTTCTCTTTCTTAAAAAATATATTAGCTAGTATAAGATCATATGTTATTCGCGAAATCCAATATAGTTTTACCTTCTCTTCATCTCTTGTTCCAAACCCATAACCCCCACGCACTGTTATATTCGCTATTTTTCACTCCGATATGCCCATTTAAATCACCTTCTATTAAAATTATCTCATTCGACTAATATTTTGTAATACTTCATCCAAGTCCTCCCAAACCTTAATTTGGTATTTTCATCTAATCCTATTTGAGTGCATATACACTAATTACGTTTATAGTTTCTTTCTCCACTACTATTTTGAGAGCTATAATTTTATCCCCTTCTAATTACTCCTACAACTTCATCCTTTAACTAACTATCAACAATAATACCCACTCCATTTCTTGTTTACTCTTGCTCAGTATACCATAACTTAAAACCCGAGTTATCTATCATCTTTGCCTTCTCACCAACCCATTTTGTCTCTTTTACACATACAATATTAATTTTCTTCTAATCATCGTATCTACTATCTCCATTGTTTTACCAAATGAGGTTCACATGTTAGTATGCATCAAATCTTAGACTACTAGTTTTTCTATAATATTTGTTCTTACCCAACCTATGGTGTGAGAACTCTTGCTTATTTAACACTACACCCAAGTTCTCATGAAGATGTAGCGGTCCTTGCCGATACGTTGCAGTCGGACCCTGCAACGTGAACTCTAGCATATTTTTCACTACACCCGAGTTCTGAAAATGTAGCGGTCCTTGCCGAGACATTACAGTCGGACCTTGTAACGCGTTCCTTCCGGGGAACAACCTAGCATTAGCACAATAGTTTGATTGATTCATGCATTGAACATTTGCCTTAGTTTAACGCTGGCTGGCAACCTAACGCAACCCTCCTCCTTTATCCGGGCTTGGGACCGGCCACGACAAGGTTAACTTTCATTCTCTTGTAGATACTTATTTTTATTTGGGACTTTCTTGTCATGTTTTCATATTTACTTTTTAAGTGTTCTAATCGGATACTCACTTGTAAGTGTTATAATATGATAGCAATGTTAGGATTTTAATTCAAATTGTATTCAAGTCCACATCAATGTGTTCTTTTTCAGTTATTCTAGATTTATGATATTCCAGTTGTTACTTACATGTGATTTTAAAGTTTTATATGTTTCTATAAATTTTATGCTTAATTTTGAGAATGCTTTGTAGTTCTTGGTACTAAGAGAAATGTATTTGTTATAGGATTATGGACTCTCAAAAGTCATCTTTAAGTACTAAGAGAAAGCTATTTATAACACCAGGTTCTTTAGCTCGAGAACGTGACAAAATCACTAAGCATTTAGGATCTGGATCAATTGAACACGAGCCTTCTTTGGTGAGCACACGAAACAACGTTATGCAACATACACTTGAATATATCGACCATGTGGAAGACTCTCAAGCTCAAATGGAATCTAGCCAAGGTATGAAAAAGAAATTTATAATTTTTTTCATTCTACATTTATGTACTTGGTAAATCTAAACTAATTATTTAAATATATAGACAAATCATCTACTCAACAAAATTTGAACACACGAGGTAAAAATAAGTGCGATATGGTGTGTAAATTGAAAAATGGAGACAAGCTTCCTATAAGTTTCTATATAGATCGAGCGGTTGGATTGAATCATCAGGCCTTTACAAGGCATTTAGGTATAATTGTAAGAGATGGAAACATATGTCCAGTTCGGGTTCTTGCATGGAATAAAATTGATGAAGATGCTAAAAATCACATATGGGTTGCTATTACAGTGAGTTAGATTTACATTTTTATTATATGAAATATCTTGTTATTAAATACTTACCAATTTTTTCAAGATAAGTTTAAAAATGATGACATTGAGCTATATCGTGAGGCAACCCTTAAACATATGAAACAATTATGGAAGAATTGGAGATGTGAGATGAACTCCAAATTTGTAAAACCATGCAAAACACGTCAAGAAGTTTTACAAAATGTTCCCAAGGGAATGGATAAACAAAATTGGGAATGGTTGGCCACGGAATATTTTTTAAGTGAAAGTTTTTAGGTTATTCTTATCCTATCTTTTTAATGTTATAGATTACTTTTTTAAATTTAAATGTTTATTTTTTGTAAAATTATATTAATATTAATATAATTGTAGAAAATGAGTAAAACCAATGCACAGAATAGATCCATGAAATCTATGCCATATCAAATAGCCAGCAAGCCTTTTAGGAAATTGACATATGAATGGTAAGACATTTTATAAGGATTTTATATTAATTTAGACATAAAATTTTGTCTTATTTAATATTTATAGAGAGGAAAAGATGAACAACCTCCAGATTTTGCATCAATATTTTTTGAGACATGAAAAAAGGCAAACCATATTATTGATCTTGATGCAAAGGAAAAATATGTGAGTATATAATATTTTAATTCATTTTTTTACATGATATTTGATTCATATTTCTAAATCTTTTAACTTATTGAAGGATGAGATTTGTGAGGTCATTCGAGAGGATCCTTCCTTATCAAGTATCCAACTTGTTGAGAAATGTTTTGGACCTCAATGACATGATCATGTTTTTGGCCATGGAGGAGTGAGGCCTAAAGATGAGAGGACCGATTGCTTCAAAGCAAGAACTTCATCATGAGATGTCATATTACGTGAGAAAATGAATAATATGGAATCTAAATTTAAAGCTTTTAAGGAGTTAATGCTGAAGCATTTATCACCTAATATGCAAGTGACTACATCGACTTCAGATATTGTTGAAGGTTGAATTTGTTATTTTAAAATTTTAATTATTTCTTATCTATTATTTAATAATAAGAATGAGTAATTTTGTTCATTTTGAATGGTCAATATTTCATAGGCAGATAAACTAGTGAGGAACAATAGAATGAAGACTCATCTTGGTGATTGACTGGTATTCCCTAAAACTCTTTTGTTGTTTTGTTGTAATGTTATTTAATATGTTGCTATATTATTAGACAATTATTATTGTAATGTTAGAAAGGTATTAAAATATTGATAATATATTTGCTATTCATTTCTTATTCTTATTATTATCTCTCTTGTTCGTTGAAATTAAATTGTAGGTTTAATTTTTTGTATATCAAGGTTTCTAAATTCTTTTAATGATCATATTGTGATGATCATTTTTTTGTCTATTTATTATAGATATTGAAGATTTACAGTGAAACAGATTTTTTGGAGCTTTTGGGAATGTCAACATTTTGCATACTAAGACTTTAGAGAAATGTTCTTTTTGGATGTTAATGGATATAAATTTTGCAAGTTTAACGATGTATATACATTCATTATGAACTATTGGATGATATTTTAATATATATGGTGTTTTGATTTTGAATATATTGTATTTTGATTTTTATTAGTGTTCATTAATATATATTGTGAATTATATATAGGTAATAATGATGAAATAACACTTGTATAATAACCGTCGTTGTTGCTATTAACAACGGTATTCTAAACCGTCGTTAAATAATTAAATGATATTAATTATTAACGACGGTACATATAACCGTCGTCATTGTTATTAACGACGGTATTTATGACTGTCGTTGTTGCCAATAACGACAGTATATAAATCCGTCGTTACTAACAATAACGACGGTAGTGAATACCGTCGTTAAATGCTATTAACGATGGTACTTTTATTTTCGTCGTTAATCTTTTCCCGACAAGGCCTTTTAGCAACAACTTCTATGGTATTTAGTACCGTCGTTAAAACTCATCAATGATGGGAATTGACACTTTAACGACGGGATTCCCCGTCCTTAAAGAGTCCATTTTTAGTAGTGTGACCTGCTTAAATTTCCTAAGTTAAAGTTGGTCACTTAAACTTTCATTAAAAAGTTGATGAAAATACTTCTTTCATCGCTCTTTTATTTTCTCATCGTTCAATAGTATTCTATTACAATAATCTTTAATACATTTTATTTGGATAAGATCTCTTGCCTTCCTCTCTCTGCCTTCAGTTATTCTATAAATATTTCTTTCCTCTTCTTTTATATCCAACTGTCGATATAGTTATTCAAAAATTTCATTCTTGGCTTTATTCACTGCTTTTTTGAGCTCTTTCTTGGCTATTATATACTTTTTAAACTTTTTCTCATTTTTACAAGTGTATAATACTTTATAGGTTGTTCATTTTTCTTTGTTTTTTCCTATATTTTCTGATTCCACCATAATTTTTTTTTTTACTTAGTGGTGCACGCCCCTTTAACTCAACTAATATACTCTTGGCTATCATTTTCAATTTTAATATCGTCTTATCTCATGTTGTACTCCAATAGCAATATATTTCTCCAAATACTTGTACTCCTACTCTCTCCTTAAATATGTTTTATTTCTCGTCCTTTAATTTCCACCATTTAATTCTAAGAGTCGTGCTCGTTTTCCTTCTATTGAAATTATATTTGAGATGTATATCCAATACAACTAAACTATGTTGAATAATTAAGTTTTCTTTAAAAAAGATCTTGCAATCTTTACAAATTTTTTTATCCTTTTTTCTAACCATATGAAAGTCAATTTGCAATTTATTATTCTAACTTTCGAACGTAACCAAGTATTCTTCTCTTTTATTGAAAAACGTTTTAGCTAAATATAAGATCATATGCTATCGTAAAAATTCAATATAATTTTTTCTTCTTAATTTCTTGTTTCAAACTCATAATACTCCATGCACACTATCATATTTCTTATTTTTCATTCTTACATGCTCATTTAGATCTCCTCCTATTAAAATCATTTCGTTTAGCAAAATTTTTTATAATACCTCATCTAGTTTTTCCCATAACCTAGATTTGGTATCTTTATCTAGTCCTACTTGGGGTGCATATATGCTAATTACACTAATAGTTTTTTTGTTATCACTATCTTAAGAAATATAATCCTATCTTCCTTTGTAACAACTCCTAACTTCATTCTTTAATAAACTATTGACAACGACACCTACTCCATTTCTTATTTTATTCCTTTCTATATACCATAACTTAAAATCTAAATTCTCCATCACCTTTGCCTTCTCTCCTATCCATTTTGTCTCCAGTAAACATAAAAAATTAATTCTTTTCCTAACTATTGTATCTACTACTTTCATTGTTTTACCAATGACTATTCCTATATCCCATGTTCCAAATTTTAGACAATTAATTTTTCTATAATATTTATGCTTATTTAATTTATAGCGTGAGAACTCTTGCATATTTAATATTATATCAAGATATCATTAAGATGTAGCGGTCCTTGTCGGGGCATTACAAACAAACTCCGCAATATGTTCCTTCCAAGGAACAATCTAACATTGACACAATAATTTGATGAATTCATTCATAGAACATTTGTCTAAATTTAATGCTGGTTGACAATCTGATGCAATCTTCATCCTTTTTTTCATCCGGACTTGGAACACACATCATCGAGTTTAAAAAAGAACTATGAATAGAGCATAGAATTCAATATCATTTGGTAATATATAGGCATACATAATCAATCTCAAGTTTTCATATGTATTTTGTTTGCTCTACCACCATGTCAACAATGACAAGAGAATCATTCGACAAACATCATTCGATGTTATAGTGGGCATCCAAGTTTGCTCAAACAATAGGTCTACAATCAGTTGTTTGTTCTAGCAAACAATTTATACAAAAAAAAAAGAAAAAGAAAAAGAAAAAAATGAGTAGAGATATTGCAGCAATGTCAAGAGAGAATCACATATTGATATTGCCTTGGAGCTCGAAGTATTTAACACTTTACATCGTATGTGAAAACATTAGTTTGCTGTGCATATATAGGGTTGGAGTTGTCAAAAGCACACCTATCCATTGTCCGGTTTTAATTTGAACGTAAATTTAATCTATTAAGTCAAGATTGTTTAAATCAAGGGCATTCAAACAATCAAGGGCATAGGATCAGACTGAGAATTAAGAGATTCTAACATAATTCAAATCCTACTTGGAACTTAGGTTCGTAAGTCCAAATGACGACCATGATCCTAACTCATACTTCACTCAGAATTACACCCAAAGTCGATCCTGATAAATGTACTTCATTCAAAATCCTATTTGCAATTTTAAGATACATACTCATTTACAGAATCTGCAGATCTCTACCAAATCAAAGGCAATATAAAAGATGTCATGAAGTTTTGAGAACCTTTAGATACCAACTTATATAATTTCTGAAGTATCAACCACGAATAATAAACTGATCAAAAATCAGACGTTATCAGAGAAATCACTTTTTCCTATGACACATTTAAAGTTTATGGTAGTGCATTTTCAAAGCATCAGAACCTAGAACCATAGCCTGGACATGTTGAAGAGAAAATTCTTGCTTCTTGTGTGACAATTTCAGTGAGTTTGATGCTCAAGATGCCTAAATGCAACACTAACAACCTCTGACAGTAATTCACCAAATAAAAGCATCCAGAAGATCTGTTATTTAGTTCATTTTTTCACTCATATAATGCTTGAAGACATACAATTTCTACAGCCACAGATGGTCCCTGCACAGGTATATTTTCCAGTTGCCCAAGTATTATACCGATCGAGCAGACAGATCTCGCATGAAGCTAAATTGAATGTAGTACCTTGTTCTATTATATTTCCAGTGAAAAAAAAAATCTACTATGTAAAACATAATCACAGGTAACTTGTCATCTTAGCAAAAGGAAACATTGATTGTTCCTTAAGATATAGTAAATTCTATAGAGGATAAGAGAATTGTTTGATAATTACCTTCGCAAACAGATGATGATGTCTTTTTACCTATGAAATCTACCGTTGAAGTAGACATATGAGAGCTCCAACCAAACCTACCTGTTAAAGCTTCATCGTATTTTATTTGCTGTCGTCGAAGCTCCCGCCGACGCGTCCTCGAAGGAAGAATGTTATCCAGATCGATCTCCGCCATCGGATCAGCAACAAAATCGCTGGCGTCCTCCTCCTCTCCTCCAACAGCGTCGTCACTATCCCTACCGCTACTGTCATCGCTGTCGTCCACCTCTTCCTCCACCAGTATTCCTTTCCCTTTGTCCATAGCGGTCAGTACATCATTCCCCTTCAAGGTCCCATCAGCGTCGGCCGCTTCCTCATTCTGGTCGTCTTCACCGATGGCTACTTCACGGAGTTGTGGAATGGCGTCGGGTCAGATGCGATCTCCGTCTTCTGTTGCTTCGTCTCCCGCTCGCCCTGTTCTTCCTCGGGCGATTCGGCGTCGGCCTTGCACTTCGAAGCTTTCCTCTTCAGCCCAAAAAAATGCCAAAATCCAACTTCTTAAAATTTAATTTGTTCTGCTCTTCGTTATATAAAAAATGTTGGAAACGTGAATGGAAATAAAGAAATAAAAGGATAGAGAAATTTCTTGTGGAGTTAGAAATTCATTGGATTGAATTTCAAGAGGTGGCAATAGAAAATACTTTTCTACCTGACCACTTTTAATCTAGCTAGGTTCTTGACAGAAGAACCATCCAAGATACCTGAGGGTATTTTGGATATTCAAATCTTCAACTGTTGAGGCTTGGAAACATTCGGAGTTTCTTTGTAGAAACTATATCCTCAACTGTTTGGTAAATGCATTGTATAATATATACTGCACAAAGAAGACGACTAAGGAATTATGGGAATCCTTAGACCGGAAGTACATAACAGAGGATGCAGGGGCCAAGAAATTTGTTATTGGCCGGTTCCTGAACTTCAAAAGGGTGCACTCCAAGACGGTGATCAGTCAAGTTCAGGAGCTTCATATGATCGTGCATAAGATCCACTCTAAAGACATGATGCTGAGTGAGACCTTCCAGATGGCAGCAATCATAGAAAAGCTCTCTCCCGGCTGGAAGGACTTCAAGAATTACTTGAAGAACAAAAGAAAGGAGATGAATATCGAGAAGCTCATCGTCCGACTCAGGATTGAGGAAGACAACAGGAGCTCGGACAGGCAATCATTCACTCAGGCAGTGGTCAAAGTCAATGTGATTGAACATGGCGAGGGCTCACAACGGAAGAAGTCAAAAGCTTCCAAACTAAAGCCTAAAGGAGGCATTAGCAAGAAGAAATTCACAGGAAAATGCTTTAATTGTGACCGTGTTGGTCATAAATCTTTGGACTGTAAAAAGTCAAAGAAGAAGCAAGAGGCCAATGTGAGCGAAGGACCGGACATAGATTTGTGCACTGTAATCTCTGTAGTGAACCTCATCGGTTCGAATCCGCGGTAGTGGTGGATTGATACAGGAGCCACCAAACATGTGTGTTGCAACAAGGAGTTGCTTCATGACTTTGAAGAAGTTAAAGATGGACAAACTGTATATGGGGAATTCAGCAACCTCGGAGATCAAGGGTCGTGGAAAAGTGGTGCTAAAAAATGACTTTGGGCAAGGATCTGACTCTAAACAATGTGCTGTTTGTTTCGGATATTCGCAAGAACTTAGTTTTCGGATCACTGTTGAGCAAGCACGGGTTTAGAATTGTATTTGAGTCGGGCAGGGTAGTGTTGTCCAAGAGTGGAATGTTTGTAGGGAAGGGGTATGAAAATGATGAGTTTTTTAAGCTCAGTGTAATGACCATTAGGCCTAAAATGAATAAAATTGAAAATTCTTCCTCTTATATGCTTGAGTCATCTATGTTGTGGCATAGTAGACTAGGACATGTTAATTATAATTTATTACGAAGATTAATTAATATGCAAAACATTCCGATATTCCTCCTAGACCCGAAACACAAGTGTAAGACTCGTGTCGAAGCAAAGATGACAAAGTCATCTTTCCAACATGTTAAAAGGAATATAGAACCACTCGGCCTAATCCGCACAGACGTATGCGACCTAAAAGGGATTCCGATGCGCGGTGGAAATAAATATTTCATTACTTTTATAGATGATAACACAAAATTTTGTTATGTGTATCTTCTAAAAAGTAAGGATGAGGCTATAGAAAAATTTATTCTCTATAAAAATGAGGTTGAAAATCATCTTAATAAGAAGATTAAGGTGATTCGAAGTGATCGAGGAGGTGAATATGTTTCACCATTCGCTGAGTTGTGTGTTGAACATGGAATCAGACACGAAACAACAACTCCATATACTCCTCAGCAAAATGGTGTTGCTGAGAGGAAAAATTGTACTTTAAAAGAGATGATGAATGCTCTTTTATTAAGTTCTGGGCTACTATAAAATTTATGGGGAGAGGCTATTCTGATAGCAAATTACCTATTAAATAAGGTACCCCGAAAAGATATAGACAAGAGCCCTTATGAATTATGGAATAGTAGAAAGTCATCCTATAAATACTTACGAGTGTGGGGGTGTCTTGCTAAAGTATTGGTGCATAATCCAAAAAGGATTAAAATAGGACCAAAAACTGTTGATTGCATATTCTTAGGATATGCACAAAATAGCAATGTCTATCGATTTCTAGTGAATGAGTCGCTAATTCCAGAAATACATAAGAACTCGATAATTGAATCGAGAAATGCTTCATTCTTCGAAGATGTGTTTCCGTATAAGTCTAGAGAGGAAGTAAATTCCTCAAAAAGGACCTTTGAAACACAAGAAAAAGAGCATAAGGGTGAACCAATAGAGGTAGAGCCTAGACGGAGTAAAAGAGCTCGTACAGAAAAATTCTTTGGATTGGATTTTATTACTTTCATGTTGGAAAATGAACCACAGAGCTATCCAGAAGCTTTAAGATCTTTTGAGGGACCTCACTGGAAAGAAGCGATTGCATCTGAGATCACTTCCATCTTACAAAATCATACTTGGAACCTTGTGGATCTTCCTCTGGGAAGTAAGTCATTAGGTTGTAAGTGGATTTTTAAGAGAAAGAAGAAATCGGATGACACAATAGATAGATACAAGGCTAGATTGATAATTAAGGGTTACCGACAGCGTGAAGGCCTTGACTATTTTGATACATATGCTCCGATATCAAGAATAACCTTTATTAGAGTGTTATTAGCAATTGCCACATTGTGGAATTTGAAAATACATCAAATGGATGTGAAGACCGCTTTTCTAAATGGAAATTTAGAAGAGGAAATCTATATGGAACAACCTGAAGGTTTTTCTGCTCATGGACAGGAAAATAAGGTATGTAAATTGGTCAAGTCACTGTATGGCTTGAAACAAGCTCCTAAGCAGTGACATGAGAAATTTGACAATGTCATGCTAAATAATGGATTTAGAATCAATGAGTGTGATAAATATATCTACAGTAAAAACATGGAAGATGATTTTGTCATCTTATGTCTTTATGTAGATGACATACTTATCATTGAAAATAATGATAAGATAATTAAATCCACTAAGGAAATGTTGAATTTAAGATTCGACATGAAGGATATGGGCTTAGTTGATATGATTCTAGGAATTAAGATTCTTAGAACAGCGGAAGGACTTGTTCTTAGTCAGTCCCACTATGCGGATAAAATTCTTGAGAAGTTCAATAAGAATGATACTGCATTGGCACGGACTCCGATAGATATGAGTCAACATCTATCGAAAAATCGAGGAGAGAGTAGCCCTCAGATAGAGTACTCCAGAGTGATTGGAAGTCTGATGTACCTAATGAATTGTACACGACCAGACTTAGCCTACGTAGCAAGCAAACTGAGTAGATACACGAGTAATCCCGGTGTTGAACACTGGAAAGGGATAATAAGAGTACTGAGATACTTGAGATATACTCGTGATTATGTGCTGCACTATATAAGATATCCAGCTGTGATTGAGGGATACAGCGATGCTAATTAGATATCTGAAGTGAAAGACTCTAAGTCTACAAGTGGATATTTGTTCACTTTAGGGGGTGCAGCTGTGTCATGGAAATCTTCTAAACAAACCATAATAACTAGATCAATGATGGAATCTGAGTTTGTGACTCTTGACAAATATGGTGAAGAGGCTAAATGGTTACGATAATTTTTAAAAGATATTCCTAGATGGCCAAACCCGTGCCCGTGATATGCATACACTGTGATAGTCAATCAGCGATTGGACGGGCACAAAGTCATTTGTATAATGGAAAGTCTAGACATATGCGTCGTAGACATAACACTATTAGACAACTACTCTTAACGGGAGTTATCACTATTGACTATGTAAAGTCAAAGGATAATCTTGCGGATCCGGTAACCAAAGGGTTAAATAGAGAGTTAGTTGTGAGCTCATCTCGAAGGATGAGTTTGATGCCGATAATGAATGTTGGTGCAAAGGAAACCCAACCTATAGAGATTGGAGATCCTAAAAACTAGGTTCAAAGGGACAACCTAACTGCATCGACTAAGAAGGATCACTATGAGGGTTATGAGATAATGAAACAGTGATAAGATGGAGGATAAGCATATGACTTTTAATGATCCAATAGAGCAGTATGGAATACTCTTAAAAGGGTCACCTATGCGAGAAAGAAGTGGGGCCGCTTCGAAGAGATTTGGAATGCACAAATCTTAAATCTTCTCGTAGAACCAGGCGTGTTCAAGGCCAAGAACGTGTTGGATCGAGAAGCGTCGCTAGAAGGGGGGGGGGGTGAATAGCGATCGTAAATCTTTTCTTTTTCGTTCGTTCGATACGCAAAGTAAGCACAGCGGAAAATAAATGAACACGTTTATTTTACTTGGTTCACAACCCAGCGGTTGCTACTCCAAGGCCCTATCGGTCCTAGACCGCGTACGGAGGGCAAAGCACTATAACGTCTCCTCCTCGTTGGAGGTAGGAGACAACGATCACAAAACCGAATATACGAGGATGAGGCAACAAGCCTACCTCACCTCGTTATGAAGAAAAACAAAGAATACAATATCAAAAATATTACTGATTCTCACGCTGACGAAGAAGATCGAAACTTGACGCCGCTGGGCTTTGCTATGACGATGTTGGAGCGCTATGCCAGAGGAGCACTTGATGAATAAACTTGATGTGATTTGGAGATGGAATCCTCCTCCTTTTATAGACTTTGGCCTCGAATTTGTCTCCTCTTATTTCGAACGGATCATGAAGTTGTCCAAATTTTATCGCTGGCGACCACGCCAAACGCTTATCCGCTTTGACCTAGTGCAAAGCAATCGCCGCCATCGGGCCGATCGATGCCTCCCATCACCGATCGATGAGCATCACCGATCGCTTCCATTTTCCAAAGAATGATCGCTAGCTTGGGCATTTCCCTGCAATAAGAGGTTAGCTCGGAAAATGATAAATACGACGGTTTCTAACCGTTCGATCTCGACCTAGACCTTCCACATGAAGTCTTAGTCGGATCGCCGCCTACGGTCATCCCCGTAAAGAGGACACGACCTTACAATCTCTCACTCACACGAGCTTACCTCGATAGTAGCTCTCGCTTCCGGCCTTCCACTCGATTCCTTCGGCTCCCTCCGAAGTCACTCGAGTGTCGCCCGACCACCGCGGCTTCCTCCGGGTGTCGCTAGCCTTCAGCTCCAGCTTTAACACTTTTCTGCACACTTGATTTAGCTCGTGAGATAACAATGTAGACTTAACTTTGTGTCTTTGCCATAATCAAAACACAGGTTCGATTATCTAGTGCCCCTGCACCAACAATCTCTCCCTTTTTGATCTATGGCAAACCAACACAAAGTTAAGGGAAATTAAAGCATAAAACAAGTATAGTAAATGATGAATGTCATTTTCAAAAACTCCCCCTTAACCAAAACTCCCCCTTAACCCTTGGTGAGTTTTAAAAGAGATACTTTAGTTCAAAATTAAATAAATTTTGTGTTACTCCCCCTTAACTTTCGCTCTTCTCCCCCTTTTGCCATAAATCAAAACAAATGTTGGGTTTGTTATGTAAAAATGAAGTTTGTTATATAAAATAGGGGTTTAAAGACAATATGGTATATGCATGCATCAAGATAAATCAACTATGAGTCCAAACATGCGTCTAGCAATAGTTAGATAGATTGGTTCGAGGTGTGTCCCTCTGCACCAATAATCTAAAGGTTTATAATATAACCCTTAGGGTTAGTTTGCTTTCCCCCTTAGTCAAATATATGAAGTATAAGAGATGTAGGGGGCGCTAAACTTTGGCCTAAAGAGTCATTAAGTTCAATAGTTGAGAAAATAAGTAGTATTTTGAAGATTGTTTTAAGTATATTTCAATTATCCTTAACATCTCACCCATTCTATGTGTCTCATAATTTGTTCACCTTATATGTTTTGTGAGATGATTTTAAATTGATTAAAGATAGTCAACCTTGGGTTAGATTCGGATTTAACCTTTAGATCGTTAAGTAACTTTTCGAGAAACTGGCTTCTAGGTCGTGGCGAGGCACAGGGGCCTTCTTTGATCGGAACAACGACCACTTCCTTAGACAAAGCCAAATTCAAGAAAATATCACTTAAGTCACTTAGGGTTACTTCCTGGTCTAACTAGTTTAGGATACGGCAGGTAGCTTCACCTAGTTCCACTCGGCATGCACTAAGCCAGATACGCCTTATCTAGCTCGAATACACGAGACTTTGTTTCCCTAACGTACTATCATCTCGCCGCGTCCTGATACTATGTTGTCAAGAGTTGACTAACTATTTTCCCTATCTAGCCATTCTAAAAATTAAAGTAAAATATTCAATGATTTTGCTAAGTAATCGGGTATACTATTTTAGTGTTAGCTCCCCCTGGACCATTGAACCAATATGGTCTATTCAAATAATGAACTTGATCCTGAGGAATCCAATACTTATTAGTCCTTATATGTGAGTTCAATAAAACCTTTGGGACCCATGCTTGGACTCTTTGATGACTACGATTTACGATAGACATATATGACCTATTCGTAGTCGTTGACCTAAATTCGAGTCCGACTTTGTTGTACACGGCTCTTTGGGTTCCAAGTAGTCGATTAAGGTTCTTAGATCCCAATGTGAACCTTTCCAACCTACCCTCAACCTCTTGAACTCGGTCTTTCAAAAGAGAATTCTCCTCCTCAAGTTTTTCAATTTGGGTTGAGTTTCCCTCTTGAACTTGACTAGTTGAAGAGGTTAGAGTAGCCTCTTGCTTGAGGGTTTCAACCTCCTCAAGTAACGACTCAACCCTAGACTCGGACTTAGTCAATTTCCTAGTAAGCATTTTAATTGTACTGTAAAGTGTACTAATTAAGGAGCGATTAACCTTGACTTTCCCTTTTGGTCCGACTTTGAGTTTTCTCTCGAAATAATCTTCGGGGTCGGAGTCGGAGTTGTAGTTGGACTCGGCTTCGGATTCTGACTCGGACTCCTCCATTCTTGCCATGTAAGCTATGTCTTCTCTGTTGTCCCAAGTTGCATGGAAGGCTTTCCTTGCTCCCTTTTTCTTTTGGTTCTCATTCTTCAATTTCCTCCTTTCTTGTCGAACTATTCTCCGCACAATGTTGACTATTATGGCCTCCTCTTCGGATTCGGATTCGTCTTCGGGTTCGAGTTCATCTACTTGCTTAGTAGGTGGCTTCCTTCTTTGTCCTGCAAGTAGAGCAATACCTCTCTCGGCCCGGACCACGTTAGTTTGCTTATGAAGTTCAAACTCGGAAAATAATTCGTCTAACCTAAGCTTCGAAAGGTCCTTAGAGACCTTGTAGACATCGACCATGGATGCCCACAAGGTAGTCCTAGGGAAAACATTTAAAGCGTACCTTATAAGGTCCCGGTTCTCTATGGCTTGCCCGATCGAATGAAGACCGTTGACGATATCTTGGATCCGCGCATGTAGTTGGGTGGCGGTCTCATGATCCTGCATCTTTAGATTGTACAGTTTATTTAAAAGTAAATCTCTTTTACATACCTTAGCATCGGTCGTCCCTTCGTGTAAATCAATCAATTTGTTCCAGAGGTCTTTGGCGCTAATGAATGGTCCGATGCGGTTGAGTTCCTCCTTGGACAAGCCGCATTGCAATATTTGGGTTGCTCTTGCATCGGCTTCGATTTGCCTCTTGGTTGCATTTGTCCACTTGTTGAAATCCAAGGCCTCTCCTTGATCATTGGTGGGTAGAGCAAAGCCGGTTTGGATTATTATCCAAGTCTCGACTTGTGTTTTTAGAAAACACTCCATCCGACCTTTCCAATAACGGAAATCATTTCCGTTAAAGAACGGAGGTCGGGTGGTGCTATACCCCTCAATGTGAGCCATTAAATATCTTGCAAAATACGAATAAAAACCAAAGAGAATTCCAAGACTTGGTCTTGGATTAGTAGTGCGGGAAATAATAGGAAATAAACAGAAATAAATAAGGAGAATGAGAAACTAACAAAAACTCGAAACTTATGACCTTCGATGTCCCCGAAAGGGTACTAAACGTTGGATTTTGGGGCTGGAAACAGCTTGTTACAGGGTAAACCCTTGTAAGAAGTGTAGATCTCTCAGAGAGCTTCGATTTGATGGGTAGATCGTTTCGTGAGTCCACTTGTAGCAAAAGTTATGCTCGTTTGATCGTGAGGTACTCCGAAGGCGATTAATACTTGCAAAAACACAACCAAAAGAAACATACCAAGACTTCGTCTTGGATTAGTAGTGCGGGAGGAAAAAAACCAAAAAAAATACGAATCGAAAAATACGAACAGAAAACCAAAACGTGCTAGATTGGTGGTTTCACCAAATCTTAGCGCCCCCGCTCTGATACCAATTGTTGGATCGAGAAGCGTCGCTAGAGGGGGGGTGAATAGCGATCGTAAATCTTTTCTTTTTCGTTCGTTCGATACGCAAAGTAAGCACAGCGGAAAATAAATGAACACGTTTATTTTACTTGGTTCACAACCCAGCGGTTGCTACTCCAAGGCCCTATCGGTCCTAGACCGCGTACGGAGGGCAAAACACTATAACGTCTCCTCCTCGTTGGAGGTAGGAGACAACGATCACAAAACCGAATATACGAGGATGAGACAACAAGCCTACCTCACCTCGTTATGAAGAAAAACAAAGAATACAATATCAAAAATATTACTTGATTCTGCTGCCGACGAAGAAGATCGAAACTTGACGTCGCGTCGGCGTTATGACGATGTTGGAGCGTTGGCGTTGTAGGAGCACTTGATGAATAAACTTGATGTGATTTGGAGATGGAATCCTCCCCTCCTTTTATAGACTTTGGCCTCTGAATTTGTCTCCTCTTATTTCGGAACGGATCATGAAGTTGTCCAAATTTTATCGCGAAGTGGCCGCGTCAAACGTTATCCGTTTTGACCTAGCGCAAAAGCTGAATCGTCGCCATCAGTCGACTGATGCCTCCCATCAGTCGACTGATGAGCATCAGTCGACTGCTCCATTTTCCAGCAGTCGACTGCTAGCTTGGGCACTTCCCTGCAATAAGAGGTTAGCTCGGAAAATGATAAATACGACGGTTTCTAACCGTCCGATCTCGACCTAGACCTTCCACATGAAGTCTTAGTCGGATCGCCGCCTACGGTCATCCCCGTAAAGAGGACACGACCTTACAATCTCTCACTCACACGAGCTTACCTCGATAGTAGCTCTCGCTTCCGGCCTTCCACTCGATTCCTTCGGCTCCCTCCGAAGTCACTCGAGTGTCGCCCGACCACCGCGGCTTCCTCCGGGTGTCGCTAGCCTTCAGCTCCAGCTTTAACACTTTTCTGCACACTTGATTTAGCTCGTGAGATAACAATGTAGACTTAACTTTGTGTCTTTGCCATAATCAAAACACATGTTCGATTATCTAGTGCCCCTGCACCAACAGAACGAACACACTCATGAGAACTGAAGAACATCAGGGAAAGTCCTGTGTGAAATGAAATGTGTCAATGCTTATATAAAAGGTCGAATAGTTCAAAAACATCGCGTCTACTAAATCAACCAGTAAACAAACATATTATCATAAGGGAAGGTTCAAAGGATAAAACCTACCTATCCTATGCTGGACTTTACTGCTAAGAGCTATCACATATCAGTTTCCATTCATATGGGGGATTGTTGGAAATGTGAATGGAAACAAGGAAATGGAAGGATGGAGAAACCCTCTTGTGGAGGAGTTTAGTCCCACATTAGAAGTTGAGGGACAACTTTGTTGATTTATAATGTATCACAAGCATTGTAGTTGTGAACATATGCAAGGGAAAAGACTCTCTCTCTCACGCATGGGTGCGCAGGGGGGTGTGAATCCAGGGCCTGGATTGCACTACCGTAAGGCGACTCGTGTGCGAGTGCGACCTATGCGCGTCGAATGTACGACCGGTCGAGGCATAATTTGCCCAAGTGGATCCAACCAACCTTTTGCTAATCCGTTCCATTTTTTGTAACATATGCATTGATGCTTGGCGTTGAAATGGTCGAGTTGATTGCAGACGTTTCAAAAGCGAGCCATTAATCCATTAATTACATAATTAATTGGAGATATTCTACGAAATTATAAAAGAGGAAGCGTTGGAGATATGAATTAATTTTTTCTGCAACTCTCCTCCTTTTCCCCCTGCGCGGTTGATAGCTTTCTGGTGTAGTCAGTTCGTCGGAAATGACCTATGCTTTCGTTGTTCACCCGGTTTTGTCGTTGTATCCTGGGAAATAGTCGCCCATCACCCTCGAAGGCACGGAAGAGGGGGCGAATTTATTTTAAGGATACTGTGGAAACCACAGGCCTCGACACCGAGTAGTGCTGCGGAACAGTCGAGCGCTTCTCCGAGCCTGCCATTCGGGTCTGTCATTTAGCTATGTGGCTCTGTCATTCGACTATGTGCCTCTGCGGCTCTGCCATTCGGTTCTGCCGTGTGGCTCTGCGACTCTGCCATTCGGCTCTGCTATTCAACTCTGTGATCTGGCTCTGCCATTCGCCTCTGCGGCTCTGCCAAATCAACCCTTCCAAATCGGCTATGCCGAATCGACTCTGCCAAATCGGCTCTTCCGGATCGGCTCTTCCAAATCGGCTCTGCCAAATTGGCTTTGCTGAATTGACTCTGTCGATGCTGAAATGACTGTCTAAAGCCAGTGCAGTAACTCTCCTCTCTGAAGGACAAAACTGACAACAAAAAATCTATAGATTTTCTTTCCACAACTCCTCCCTCACGGATTAATATCATACACTTCGCATACTATATACTATTATATGAAGACTTCGCATACTATGTGATGGGTAAGATAAAATTATGGATATGATAAAGATCGATTTTGGAAAAGATTATTTTTTTTTTTGAATTCAGTTGATTCTTATATTTTTAACACCACGTCAAAATTCATAGAATCTTCCGTGATTTTGGAAGAGGTTAAAATTTTTTTTTGACGATTTACCAAACATCGCACGTGAAGTTTAGAATTGCCCAAACAGTGCCCTATACTTTCATATTTACCAAATAACACACTTAATTCCTTTTTTATCCTTCCCGCCAAACAGACATGCACCACTGTAGTACTGAGATTACAAATTCCAACACCACAGTGGTGCTAGAAATTTAAATCCCAGCATCATAATGGTGGTGCAATCTTAGCACCACCACCGTGGTGCTGCGAATTGAAATCTTAGCATCACTATGGTGCTGTGAATTTAAATCCCAGTGGTGCAATCCCAACACCACAGTGGTGGTGCAATCCCAACACCACGTTCGGGATTTCTACTGTAGTGCAGGTCTGGTTGGCGGGAGGGGTAAAAAGGGAATTAAGTGTGCTATTTGATAAATATGAAAGTATGGGACGCTGTTTGGGCAATTCTAAACTTCACGTGCGTTGTTTGATAAATTATCAATTTTTTTTTTGTATTTAGATAATTCTCACATGTTTGTCAAAGCTCATAGAATCTTTCATAATGCATCTCTCTCACAATGACTATGAGACATGACGGAACCGTTATATCAAAGGATTCTAACATTTGTGGGAGACTAAAGAAACATAAAATACTAATAAAATACGTTAGTACACTGAATGTTCATATAATTTAACTGTGATTTTGATCCGAACCATTTGTATCATTGGGTTATTGGATAAGTTCGGTATTTATTTTTCAAATTTATTTGGAATTGACAGTACATTTGAGTTATAAAAAAATAAAAAAAAAAGTTTCCATAGGGCTTCATTTGCAATGTACAATTTGTACGAGAACAAAATGGGGATATTATTAACAGTGATGCATTCATTTACAAACGTATAAACTCCGTGTCTGTGTTACTTACTGTCTATACAAACTCAAGAATAATGAAAATTACAGGCAAGTGTCCTTGCATGCTGCTTCCGCTGTCTGTCATTTCGGAGATCCACTTCCATTTAGCTGGATTTGCAACTGTTGTTTTCCCTCTTTTCGATCGAAACAAAATGATCACCGACTGTTTGTCGACTGGCTTATCAAGCCAATTCATGGTTCTTTACTCTGTCGACGAATCCATGTGCCATCTTGAACTCAGCAGAAAAGCTCTCCGTGTCTAGTTTCTTCTCCCAATGGTGGTCCATTTCATATTCTTTAACATGTTTCGGTGTTTCCTGATTGCTTTTGTCTGTGGAAAAGTCTGAACGTGGCGTCCCGAAGTCGCATCTTTCTAGTGCTCCAAGCTGAAACTCATTCTGCACGTCGTCGAGCTCGTCCGCAGCGACATTGTGCCGTTCGACACCCATCTCCAGGTCGAAGCCTGGCTTCATAATAGGTGGACTAATAGCTCTCCCCATGGAATTCGATGAAGAGAACCTAGATGAATCCTCTTTCACCATTGCTCTGAAATTATTCATGGATTTAGGGGTTTCTGAGAAAAGGATCTCCTTGACATTACGAATGCATCCATGGTTATATGGATTCTTTTTGCCATCGTAACGATACCTGAAGTTCTCATATGTTGTCTGCAAGCATAATTTCTGTGAGGGCTTGAAGTTTTCATAGCAAAAAAGATAAAGAGGCAGAATCAGCTATCTACAACTTCAACAACAAAGAACATACCTACCTGATTGGTGCAAACTAAGTAAAGGTGAAAAGCTGTCAAGCCTCCGACAAACCAAGCTCCTATGAATGTATAAATGATGAGGATGCCCGAAACAGGCGATTGCAGAACAGCTTGCCAAAGATTGCACTTATATGCTCCCATGATCCTTGAGAGGTTAACCCAGCAGAAGGAAAATACATACAGACATAGTAATGTTGTGGACGTGACGAACATAAAGAAGAAACGATAGTTCCTCTGCTTCCACAAAATAAACCAATATAAGTCTCGATGAATGAAACAGATGTCATCTGAATGTGATTGGCAATTATATTATTTTTTACTAGACAATTAAATAGTTTGAAGATAACTAAAAAAAGCATGGACTATATGAACGATTGTGAAATGTAAAGCCTTTCTAGCAAAGAGTTCGACACAAAACAACGATATGGCATGCTTATAGACAATGTCTACCTACCTCACCTCCAAAAGTGAGTTGGGAGTAATCAATGTAGTTCTAGTTTTGTTTGCGTATCTTTTCTCGCGCAAATGGTGAGATCGTCATTTCAATACGCAAGAATTGTTAGTATGATAATGTGAATTTTATCTCTTCGATTTTGTTTGACACACCCCTTCAGATCATTGAGGCACCCCTTTGGATATACTTACCCCTTCAAGCAGTAGCACATCTCTCTAATTATTTGACGCAACCTCTTTGGGCAGTCAAGTCACCATTTGGTTTAGCCGTCTTTGACACAGCCATAGGACTTCTTGACACACCCTCTTTCTAGGTGGGTTGACTCACCTCTTTGGGATGGTTGTCACCAATGACTTTGCTATCAGTGGTAGAGATAGTATTCGAATAATTGACAATCACATTCAGGTAAGGTAGGTCAAAGTAAGGATTGGACCCTCTATCTTAGAGATGATATTGTTTGATTTAGGTTTAGAACTCAGATATATACATACAGTTTATCGACAATCGTCTTTCAAGATACAAAAACTTGATAAATGAGAGTGATAGAATGAGATTCATTTTGTAGTGATGGAGAGATACACTCAAAGGAAACAAATTAGAGCTATGTCACTTGATGTATAATTTTTTTTATACTTCTAGAAGAAATTAAGCCCCTCGGGTTGACCAGCTAAGAACAAAATTAACAAAGGGTGTGCCCCTTGGTGTTGCTACTAATTTAGCCTTAGCTTCACCCGTTGAGACTCTTTTTGGCCTTCTTGCAGCCAATTATGGTAGGCTTTAAGCAACCAATCAATCGTCCAACTAGGCTTTTTACGTTGAGGCCTAATTGAGGCTTAGCAACCCAATTAGCTTAGCATGCTTCAATTTCCTCTAGTCCCACGTGAATTAGCATTCACACATACTTAAGATAGATTTCACATATATTAACTATGCTCGCATATGAGCTTATGACTTACCAAATCAATGAAGAATCTCACGGTTTTCTCCATCACTCAAAAAATTTTGAACATCAATTTCTTATTCACTCAATTAATCGATTTAAAAAAATCTACTTGTAGAAAAGCCTATCCATGTCTTTGTTCAATCACTAATCATCTGGTTACGAAAATCAATTTCCTACAATCAATATGTCTGCTCAAATCATGAGCAACAATTGATAAGGCCTTATCAGCCATTATAGTCTATAGGCCTTTTATTCCGACTGTCTGACATCAATAAACAAGCCTCAAGGGCCTCACTCAAGTAACTAAAGAGGCAGGGAATCTAGCACTACCTTGATATAAACCTTCCATGAATAATCTTGAACAAAGGTTAGATTATTAAGCTCTAGACATAAGAAAGCCATTCATTATGTTACCCTACGTTTCTCTTGCTAACTGGAATCTATTACAAGATAGTGTCCAAAGGCATTTAAACATGAGTCTGTGAAATAAAATGGATCATATATATTTCATATCAAAATGCACTAGTAATGTTCCTGGCAAATGAGTTGTCACTTGGGCATTGTTACTCGAAGAGAAACTCAACTGACATTGAGATGATTAATCACATTGGTCATTAGAAAACTAAGCCTCCAATTTGTTGAAGGCCAATGACAGCATCAAGAAAAATGATGGTTCAATTCAATAGCATATCTTAGGGCTTGTTTGGGAGGAGGTGAGGCAAGGGGAAAGGAGGGTAAATAAAGGGAGGGGAATTTTTACCTTTGTTTGGGAAGGAGTGAGGAAAGGGGAGGGAATGGTAGGCAAGGGGAAATGTTAACCAGCTGTACCCATGGAGAAGGTGAAATTCGGTACACTCCAAATCGGGGTGTAAGGAAGGGGAAGATTAAATTTAATATTTTTTCTTCCCATTTTATCCCTCTTAGATATATTATTTATTTTTAATCCTTTAGTTTCGATCGAAAACGACGTTCCCTCTTCCTCTCCCTCTCGCTCTCGTTCTCGCTTTCGCTCTCGCCGCCGCAGAAGACAAATTCCTCTTCAACCATTTCACTTTTTCCCGATTTCTCTTCCATCACTCTTGCTCCAATGTAAGTTATTTTTCCTTTTTGCTTTTTTCTTTTTTTTTTTCGTTTCTGGATTTTGGATTTTGGATTTTGGATTTTGAATCTATCATTCGTTGGATGAATCAATTTTGTTGATTTTTTTTTTTTGTTTTTTTTGTTTCTTCACTGAGATCATTCTTTTTTTTGTTTCTTTTTTTTTTCGTTTCTTTTTTTTCCCGTTTCTTCATTGAATCTGTGGTCATTTATTTAACTTATAATTTATTTTGATTTTGTTTATTTGATTATAGATGGATGATCAAAATGATAAATGCAATAATTTCATTAAGTTGCATCGTATGCATCAACTCGCATCGGCCCAAGTTGTTTGTTTGGTTGTGGCTTGGTATGCACAAAATAGAAACAAATCAAATAGTCAAATTCCTCGTGTGATACAGTTAGAAGGAGAATATGTACGAAATGAATTAATGACAAAACTACTGACTAATGATCAATGTCGTAGTATAATTAGAATGAGTCCTTCTGCATTTGTGAGATTGTGTAATCTTTTAGTCAAAGAAGGTGGTTTGCGACCTACAACAAGGATCACTGTGGAAGAACAAGTAGCAAAATCACTCTATTTGCTAGCCCATAATGTTACAAATCGTGAACTTGGCTTCTTTTTCTATCGATCGGGAGAAACAGTGAGTCGTCATTTCCATAATGTTTTAAGAGCTATAATAGAGTTGGAGGATAAATTTCTCAAACAACCGGATGGGTCAGAAATTCCTACAGAAATCTACAATAGCAATCGATTCTACCCATTTTTTAAGGTGAAAATATTATTCTTATCTTTTATCTAGTATAAATTCATGTATACATGTTAATAATTATTAATAATTTAGGTATGATTATATCAGGATTGTATTGGAGCGATAGATGGAACACATATTCGTGTTAGAGTTTCTCCCTATGATGCCCCAAAGTTTCGTGGTAGAAAGGATTTTCCAACACAAAATGTTTTAGCAGCATGCACATTTGATTTGAAATTCACTTATGTCTTAACCGGGTGGGAAGGAACAGCTTCTGATTCAAGAGTACTAAAAAATGCATTATCCAAACAAGATTGTCTTAAAATTCCTGAAGGTAAATTAAATGACATATATTGTAATTAAATTTTCTCACTTTTACATTTTGATAACACATAATTTTTTTTAGAAAAATACTATCTTTGGATTCATGTCAAAAGCGGTCTTATTACACCATATCGAGAGAACGTTATCATTTGAAAGAATATAGCCGAATCCACCACGAAATGCTCGGGAGTTATTTAACCTTCGACATTCTTCTTCGCGCAATACAATTGAAGAGCTGAGTTCTTAAGAAAAGATTTCCTATTATAGGAAGTTCGTGAGCCAAATTATGGCATTGAAACTCAAAAGAAATTATCCTCTGTTGTTGCATTTTACATAATTACTTGATTAATATTGATCCGGATGAGGATTGCTTGCACGAGGTTGATCTTGAACTTAGTAATAATAGTGAATATCAAGAGGAAAATCATAGTAATAGGGATGACCATGAAGAGACAAGGAAGGGTGAATTGCTTAGGAATTCTACAGCCACGCCACGTGGTTAGATTATAATATGTGACATTTATGTTTTTTTGTTTATCTTGCAGTTTGGATAAATTCTCTTGTATTTAGATGATTATGAATGGTGTCATTTTAATTTATTATGTTACTTGGATTTTATATCATATGATTGTTTATGTGATTGTGTTTTAAGTGTTACTATATTTTTTTAAGGATGACTAAAAAGAAGGATTTGCAAAGTGAAAATGCAAGTGCAAGCAAGGAATAATTATTGTTGTTGGAATAAAGCAATGGATGATGTTCTTATTGATCGTATTTGAATCAACATAATATAGGCAATAGGGTCAGGAACCTTTACTACACATGCATATGAAAATATTCTAAATGAATTGAAAGTAAAATTTTCCAACAGACCTATTGATAAGGAGAAGATTCAAAATCTTATGAAACATATTAAAAGAGGTTGGTTTTCATTTTATTATTTATTAAAGAATGTTATGAGTGGTATTGCATGGGATCATACTACATAAACATTCATCAGAACTGAATTTTGGCAACAATTAATTGAGGTGAGTTTTGTAATATGCATTTGAAAATTATATTTTATTTTTCTCTTGTGATATTATCTATAAATGAATGTTTGATGCAATTGTATTGTAACTTGTAGATAAAACCAAAAGCTGCCGAATGGAAGAACAAGCCTATTCGAAATTATGAGAAGTTAGTTCAATTATATGGAAAAGATATCACGAAACTGCATCAGAAATGCAAAAGAGAAAAGCGGACATGGAAATGGAGGATAATATTGGTGGAAATAATTTTGAAACCATTGATGAAGTTGAATGTATGATATCTCAACAAGAAATCTATTTGGACAATTCAGATACAGTTAATGAAGATGCCCAACTTCCGACTAATGGTTCTGCACCAACTAAATCTCAATCAAACTCTTTTGTTGGAGCATCATTCAATAACAAGAGGCGAAAGAAAGGTAAAGTTGATGATGATAGTATAAGCAATGCAATTGAACAAGTAGCTCAAGCCATTGTGAGTTCAACAGCTGAAATGGTTAAGTCAAATGAACTTCCTATTTCTGAAAATGAAGTGTGGAATTTGTTAAGTCAATTAGGCATTGAGCAACATAAAATTTCCACATGCTATTTGTATCTTGTTCAACGCCCGAAGATGTTGAGAGCTTTACTTGGATGTCCTCATGAATATCGCAAAAATTTATTATTCCAAATGATGGATGAAGAGAATCCACCACATGATTAGTTTGTTGTTTGTTATGTGGTACACACAATGAAAAATTTTGTTTGGATGTACCAAATCATGTTTTTGGATGATAGATACTTGGATGATTTTGTTTGGAGGCTACATATTATGTATTTGGATGATATGTACTTGGATGATTTTGGATATTTGTTAGACTATTATGTATTTGGATGATATGTATTTGAAGTTTGTTGCTTGATGATTGAATATACTTTGTTCTCATTATGGTATGGATATTATTTTATTCTTATGATGGTAGAATTTATATACTTTGTTCTTATTATGGTATGGATATTATTTTATTCTTATGATGGTGTAATTTATATACTTTGTTCTTATTATGGTGGAATAGATATATTTTGTCCTGATGTAAATTGATATATTTTATACTCTGCTTAAATTGATATTTTATGTAGACAAATTTAGCTACCTAGAAATTCATATTTTTTATCCATTATCTTGTCTGCAATTTATCCAAATATCTCATAATAAATATAATATCACGATTCATATGCCCAATAAATTTTTTTAAATGATAAAACTTTTTTTTGGCATGTTAAATGAGGTCTTGATTTTTTTGTTGCAATATTATTAAGGGTATTTTTGTAACTTTATATATTTAACTTTCATTCCCCTTCCTTTCCTTCCAAACAAGGTAATACACATTACGTTAATGAACCCTCCCTTCCTCCCAAACAAAGAGAAAGTATATATTTCCCATCCCCTCCCTTTCCCTCGCTTCCCCTCCCTTTCCTTTCCATTACTTACACTTTCCTCACCTCCTCCCAAACAAGGCCTTAGGGTGGAAGCTAGTAGTTAATGAGCGGAAGAAGTTGATGGATTGGAGCAATGCAGTATTTACAATTGCAAGTCAAGGTCAGCAGGGACACCTCACTGTCAGGACCTAAGGGTCAAGCCTAGGCAAATTTAAGTCGAATCAGGTAAAAGTCTTGATACCAAGCTACCTTTTATTGATTATATTGTTCCTAATTTAATCTGACTATTGTTGTATCAGGATATTCACCACCAGTAATCTGGAAGAATATCAGAAGCTTAAAAAGTCCATGAGATATATCTATTTTTTATCCAATCCTGTCTCCCTTTGCTTAACATCAGTAGGCTAGTTAACTTGCACCTTATTCATGGTCATGGATATTTCCATAAACAGAGATGCAAAAAGGATGAGTATAAAAAAGTAAAGAAGAAAACCATACTCTTCCAATACACTGGCCAACCCAGGGGCAATGATGATCAAAGCGTTCCACGCAGTTGTTGCAAATTGAGCAATGGGAGCAACGAGGTGGACGATAAAGCATGCACGTATTGCAATACTTGACTTTCATAACAATGCCATTAACAAATACGTCCTTGGTCAGTGGCAAAATTGAGCCACTATAAGCTCTTGACCACTCTGCGGATATAGGGGAGGTGCTATCAACATCTGTTGGTTCAGGAGGATGTGCATTGCGAGGAACAATCCCTGGATCTCTGCCCGAAGTGAGAAATAGCATTACAATATCCTGCACATATCAAAAACTGAGAATACTGATGATATTGTTAAAGAGTGATAACAAACTTCCAGCAAAAGCTGAAATGGACTTGAGTTCACAAAAACTGTCATCCCTGCAATTTGATTTGCAGATATTTCTGTGTTAAAGAGTTCAAAATTCTAAACTTTGACTTCTCTCTTACAAATTCTTGTGGAAGTTTTTGGTACAGTTGTGCTTCATCTTATCTTATTATTCAGATCATTTATAGAATAATCATGGTCAGTGGGGCTTTATTTCTAATGAGCCTTGAGGTTTTTAGCTGTATCTTCAAGATGAAACTTACAACAGATGTTGAACTTCAGGACAGTTGTCTATGGTTATTTTCAGAAGATGCAACCAAGATGAAACAAAAGAAGTACACTCATTTGTGTATGAATAAGTAATTATGTTGGCTAAGCCTTGCCCCACAACAAAGCACACTCCTTAATTTGTTTAAACCCAGAAAATTCATATTGAAACTGATCTCACAGTTGGAAAAGAAATTCTGCACAGTAAGAGAAGGAGATCACAAACAATTAAATAACATTACGAGGAAGTTTCACTCACATAAGCAGCAAAGCCAACGGCAAAATCAACAATAAATTTCCCCAAGTGATGTTGAAACTCGTTCACCAACTTGTCCGAAACAAATAACACAAAGAAGATAACTGGGATAACAATAAGAGGCACTGTGAGCATTAAGGATCTGGCATCTGGACCAAATATAAGTCTCCCACCAAAACAGAATTTCTGCAAGAAAATAAATGGAGATGATTAGTTGCTATTTCAACTTGAGAACAGTTATTGGATTGGTGCATGCAAGAATCAGCAGAATCATATAAAAAAACATGAAGTTGGGGATCTAATTACATTGCTTCCTTTCCACACTCGATATAACCGCTTTGGCTGGCCACTTGTCTCAGTGATCCTCCGATTCGAATCGGTAATAAGATGAGGAAGAGAGTTCTCGTACATTTTACCTTGCAACCTTTTGATATCTGGTAAAGAAGCTTAAATTGTAAATGTATTAGTATCAGAAACACTATAGCAAGTCTCTCCTTGTAATTGGAATCAATGTTAACTCCCCCTGTCCCCCACAACAAAATGCATCAACTAGGTAAAAAAAAATGGCATGCAAATCATAGATTGGAACAAATATTCACATTTTACCCCCAAAAGACAATCCAATTGATAAATAACTAGAGATAACAAACATTAATGGCAAGGTGGAATTAAAATGAAAGCCTGGACGAACAGCAAAGGGAAATCGCAATTTGAAGAGAACGGCGGAATTAGGAACAAGATTGGAACATTACCTCGGCGAAAAAGAAACAATGGGGCATGGGGCGAAACGGCGGGAACCCTAGCGGCTACGTCGGATTTGGTTCTCCGTCTGCCGACCGGTTTATCATCGACGAGCTGATGGGATCGGCGGGGCCAGTCAACCAGGCCTAGGGAACGATCATATGAGCTACGTGTTGCCGATACCGTCCGGCAGGAGGCCGAATCCCGAGCTCATCGACGGCTAGCCGAGCTCTGGCTCAGCGACGACGCAACGGGAGGTGGAGAAAAGGGACGAAGAATCGATGCGACTGTGTTGTTATCGTTTTATGGGAAGCTAAAAATGGAGAAACCGCGCCGAGTAGGCGGTGGTTGGCCGATGAACGGGCAGTCCAAATCGCAAAAGAGGCCCAAACTTGCCATTTAAAGACATCGTATCCTCTAGCCAAAATTGAATCACAAAAAACTTCCGAGAGCTCGCGACCGCAAAATCCTGACTACAAGCTCACAGCGAAGCTCGCGGCCGCAAAATTGCGGTTGCTGCGAGCTTTGAAGTCTCGGCCGCCACAAGCTCGCGGCGGTGAGCTCCATCGCGATTGCCTAGATGCGAGCTCTGCTCCATCGTGTCCGCCTTGCCGCGACTTGGAGGTTCTCTGGCTTCAATTTCTTCGTCACAATTCAGTAGCTCCGGGCTCTGCAAAAGATCAGTTGATCGAGTGTATCGAATTGGATTTATTCGGAAATTCCATTTTATTTCGAATTTAAAAAAAACTCATTTTAATCGAAAATTTTGATTTTTTTTTAAATTGAAGGATAAACTGTAGCATGATTCTACGAGTAATTAGTATAGATGATAAATTATTCCAAAAAATAATGCTCAATTCTCAGGAGTTGCAAATTTTTTAGAAGTGCTTGCTCTATTAATTTTTGGTTGGCAAAAAAAATATATTCATAATTTACTTTTCTTTATTTAGTTGTGAACCGACGATAAAAAATATCAATGTATCATCTTTTGTCTCAAAGTATTGACTCTATAATTGTCCTAAGTATTGATTTTATAATAGTCTCGCAGATGTATTGTGATGATCATTTGAACTTATGCCGCCAAGACTATATACTTGGATTTTACATTGTCAAATCTATAAACTTAGACTTTTTTTTTGCTAAGTACCCATACTTAGACTTTCAATTGTCAAGTATCCATGACTTGGACTTTCCAATTGTCAAAATCATGCTTGGACTTTCCATGTCAAAACTATGCTTGGATTTTCCTTGCCAACTCTATATTAGACTTTTCAATTGTCAATGTTGACTTTGACTTTACGTCACTAAGACTACACACTTGAACTTATGCTATCAAGACTTTACTTTTCGACTTCCCTTACCAAATATCTATATTTGGACTTCCCTTCTCAAGTATTCAAACTTGGATTTTCGAGGTTGATTGCTCCAATAATCTCTCCCAAATAATCTACTTCATATGACTTTGGATATCCCAATCATCCACTAGTCATATGGTTAACATATGATCAAACCATATAGTTAAACAATTGTCAAACATCAAAATCCTACTCGAGTCTCACACGAATTTGGTCAACATTGACCCGGAAACTATTGCACCAACAATATACAAAAGGGTACTATCTAGCAGACAATATATATCAGGAATGGACCACTTTTGTGAATAGTTTTTTCTGCCCCAAGATTCGAAAAGAATGAAATTTAAGGAAAGTTTGTTAGACAATTATAAGAGGTTCAGGGCAATATTGATTCATGGATAAATATAAAGAAATCATGTATACATGCATTATTTTATACAATATGATTGTTGAGGATTAAGATCATGTAATATCGATTTGGGATTACGAAGAACAAAATACTATCACAACGAATTAGAGCTCAACCACTGAATTTGCTAAATACATCCAAAAAAATTATGAGTTACATGATATTCAAGTGCATCATCAGTTTCGTCCCGATTTAGCTGAATATATATGGAAACATATCACTGTAATTAGACTGAATGTCTAATTTATCATCTATGAAATATAAAATATTTAATAATTTCAATTTCGAATTTATAAAACATTTATATTCGTATGTCGTATTATTTCTTTTAAAATTTATACATCGTATAGTACGGTTTCTATTTAAATAAATTATTATTATTAAATTATTTATATTGAATAATTGTATATATATAGATATATATTAAGTTGAAGAATTGAAAAAATAATAATTTTATTTAAATATAAAATTAGATGTAAATTAATAACATAATAATGGAATCATAAGTATTTGATTGATGATATATATGATTATGAAATTTGAAAGTGAGATATTTAATGGTGGGATTCATAAATATTTGATGTATAGAATATTTCTTTGTGAAATATGTATAGTATATTTAAAGAATGAGATAATTAGTTGATGACATAGCAGAGACTATAAATATTTGAAAAAAATCCTCCTAAAACAACTATTCAATAATTATATAACAATATTAAATAAGTTGTGTAGTAGATGTTACGAAACACAATACTTTTAAAATAAAATATTTGATATGATGTATATTTATTGATTTGTATATGTAGGCACACGTTGTTCGTGTGCACGGCAATGTGCACGCTTTTGTGCTTGTGCCCACCATATTATAAATAGGGTGTGCGTCCAAAATGTGGAATCATCACATTAGCAGTTTTTCATCGCTGTCCTTACGTATAGAGGAGGATAAATCAGGTGTCAGGTGACTAATACAAAAGATTTACAAGAGGGTTGTCAAGCCATCGAAGAGAAGACTTTGTGGAAGGTCGGAGAACATCCAAGGCATTGTGGGATCTTGGTTCATGGAATAGCATGGATCTTTCAATTCTACGAATCGTGATCGTCCTTCATACGACAAGTATAGATTGAAGGAATAGATCATCATCGACAATTCAAGAGATCTCATTCTGAAACTGTTCATTTTTAGAAGTGCGAAGAATCTGACGAATTACTATAAGTTAAGTATTTATTTATAACATTTTAAATTCATACAAATCGTATAAGATGTAGTGAATTTTCTACATTGGTATTAGAGAAAACGTAAGTTTGTGTCTGATTTGTATGAATTATTTAGATGGTAAATTTCATAGTTCATCGTGAAAATGATGAACAGTAAAAATTGTCGAGTTGAGCCCGACTGGGAAATACGGTTACACGAACATTTTCTATACTCGGGACATGAAGCGCGAAGCACTCTGTGATTTCCCAATAGTCGAGCGACAATTCCTGAGTGGGAAATTGATTGTTGCTGCATTTGTCGAATGGGAAACCAGTCGCCACTTCGGTCACTCGGCGAGAAGAAATCAGATGTGTGTGGTGGTTAAGCATTAGCTCCTCGGCACCGCGGCAAAAGTGCAATGCCCGAGTGCACGGTGCTTGGCACAACGATAGACATAAAGCCCTCGAGCAAGCGGTGCTCGACACCATAAGTCGAGTGATGAAGCTCTTGGGCTGTGCACTCGAGAATACTTGGACGCCGGACAAAGTGCTCGACACTCGGCTCGATAGTGAAATGTACAATGCTCAGGCTGGACATGTGGTGGTTGGATGACAGAGGCAGACTGTGCTCCGACGTTGGAAATCTCGATGCTTGGGCTTTGTGTTTGGCACAGAGAGACATCGCATTGCATGCGGCTCAAAGACAAAGCATTCAGGTGCTCGGACCAACCGGTGTCCCATTGGTGCTCAGATGGAGCACTAGGTGCTCGGACGGATCACAAGACGCTCAGACTATGTGCTTGGTGTTTGGGTCGTGTGCTCTATGCTCGGAATAAGTGAGTACAGTGTTGATACTCGACCGAGGAGAGCGGGGCTCAGTACTCGATTGAGTGAGCCCAGTGCTTTCGTACTCAAAAGCACTCGAAAAAAAGCATGTGGCGATCAGGACACCAAGTAGAGGTGATTGGAATATCAGTGCTATTGTCGAGTTTAAGTAACAAAGTCGGCATTGACTGACTTGTTTAAGTTGACTATGGTCAACTGAACTTATAATTTGATTGTCGAGTAGTTGTTGAAACAACTTGTACTCAGAATGCAACTCAAAATAGGTTAAGTAAACTAGTGTTGGTGGCTAGGGATATTGAGAAGATAAAACACCACACATGATGCTTGAGTGCCTGGGGTACTTGGAGCAAATTGTGTGATGTTCGGGTTCTCACAAATCACTGCTAAGTTGAGTCCTCATGGTTCCAGTTAAATGGTCTAAGTTGATAGTCGACTGATAGACTATTGATTAGTGTCAGTCGACTGAATGATATTAGAGTTGACTGGGAAAGATGTCGATTGACTGGTAAATGGGTCAGTCGACTAAGACTCTTGACATTCAAGAAGATTTGATTTTTTTTCTTGAATGATTGTGTTGATTCTATGCTTGTATAAATTGAATTAAGTCTGTTTTTGTACTAGTTAGTCGATTTTGTGATTTGTTGTGGAATAAGCTGAGAGAAGCTATCTAGGGGATAGAGTATGACCTTGCTCGGTGGACACATGGGGCGACTTGACCGTCTATTCTGGAGAGTCGAGATGCAGGAGTTTCCGATTCTGGATAACTATAGGATTTGACCTTTTGTTCATTTATTGCCAAAAAACCTAAGTGATATTGCACATCAGATATGGGGGTGCTATGAGGGGTGCATCATATATACACAATTGTGCACAGAGTTACTTCACTATGCAGAGTGTGAAGAAGATTCAGAATAAGAACCTGAAGAGAGCTTTTCTACGGGTTCTTTACGTGTGGGTTCTTTATAGGACTCTATGACTTGGCATCATCCTGAGAGTGTCCTAGCCGAAAGTGCCCTAGTTGAGCCTAAAAAGATAGGACATATTTGGATTACTACTACGTCAGTGTTTGTCTTAGTAGGAGTAGTAATTATCTATTTAGTTTATTAGAGTTGTTTAGGTTATGAGTTATTAAAGAAAGTTATGTGTTATATTGTTAGTAGAGTTTGCTATGTGTTAATAATGTACAACAAGTTTATGATATGTTCATTCAAATAATCTGTTTATTTTATGTTGTTCACTCTACTTGATGCATGATATTTGTTTATGTTAAATATTGAGAATACAATCAAATTCCCATATTGATAAGACATGGAAAAGATTATGTGCTTATAAGATGAAAAGATATCTCCATTGGCATGAGGTCTTTTGGGTAAAATCCAAAAATAAAACCATGAGAGCTTAGGCCCAAAGTGGATAATATCATGCTATTGTGGAGATATGTGGATCTTATAGGCACTTACAATTGGTATCAGAGCCATGATCCATGTCAAACCATGAACCTCGAACGAAGGAAGTGGAACTCCCATGTCCGGATCAAGAGAACCAGACACCAGGCAGGAAGTCCAGTTGGGTCGGGGGAACCGAACAACTGACACTAAGTCCAGTTGGGCCAGAAGGGCTGGACAACTGATAGGAAGTCTAACTGGGTCAAAAGGACCAGATAGTTGATAGGAAGTCCTGGTGGGTTGAGGATTGGACATCAAGTAAAGGATGTCCTTTGAGGACGGATAGGCTTGAGGGGGGAGGGGGGTCAATGTGGTCCTTCGTTTGAGGGGGGGATTGTTAGAGTATTGAGAATACAATCCAAGTCCCACATTGGTAAGATAGAAAAGATCATGTACTTATAAGATGAAAAGACATCTCCATTGGTATGAGACCTTTTGGGTAAAGCCCAAAAATAAAATCATGAGGGCTTAGGCCCAAAGTGGACAATATCATACTATTGTGGAGATATGTGGATCTTATAGACACTTATAGTTTATTGTAATATACTCTTTGATTAGTTCATTATGAGTATAATATCATGATTGTATAATGATTAAGTTCGTTAAATGAGATATATGTAATAGAGTAGATTAATGTAAGTTAGATTGATACATACAAATAATGAATGAGAACGTAGTTGTCACTTGATTTTGTAAACTAATTCAGAGATTACATACATAGAACATATGTTGAATACCGAATAATTTGTTTATGGTAGGTTATGACAATAAAGAACATCATAACTGAATTGAATAAAGGTAAAAAATTAAACGGGGATAACTACCAGATCTGGCACTTCAAGATATAATATGTACTTGAGGAACAAGAAGTTCTAGAGGTTGTATATAAGATTTTGAAAGAACTTGTTGAGGGTCCCACTGCACAGCACAGACGAGACTTTGATGCCTATAAGGCATGGAAAAAGAAGGATTCCACTGCTAAGGGTATGTTGATAAGTTCAATGGTAGATGACCTAGTTTTTGAGTATGAGTCATATCCTACAGCTCATGTATTCTAAGTAACCCTTAGAGATAGATACAATGGAGTTAGTCTGAGCAAGCTTCATTAGCTGACGATTAGGTTCGACAGTTATAAGAAGCGCCCAAATGTCACTATGGTTCAACACCTCAGGAAGTTGTCAAAAATTATTCGAGAGCTTAAAACTACTGGTCATGAGTTGACCGATGAACAACAGGTTCAGACAGTTATTTGTTCCCTTCTAGATTCTTGGGAGACCATAAAGCAGACTTTAACTCACAATGAGAGTATAAAAACTTTCATTGATGTCTCATGCCATGTGGAACTGGAGGCAGAGAGAGTGGAATCCGCGAGGATTTCTGGACAAGCTATGTGGCTGTTGGTTTTGCTGGATCATCTGGATCCAAGAAAAAAAATGGTTCAAGAAGGGAAAGGGAAAGAAGAAGGAAGTTGTTGCTGTGGGAGTGGGACAAGGCCCAATCCAGAAGAAGGGAAAGAAGACTAGGAAAAAAACTAAAAGCAAGATGACTTGCTATAACTGTGGCAAGAAGGGCCACTTCACTTGAGAGTGTGCTGAGCTAAAAAAGGTAATTCCAAGTCTGTTTTCTTTTCCTGAGCATTTTATTATTAGTTCAGTATTGTTGGTTGATTCTTATCCTTTATGGATTATAGATTCAGGAGCAACTAACCATGTAGCTCAGGAACATATTACATTTGTGGAGTACCATCGGGTACCAGTTGGTAACAAATGGATTTATGAAAGAAACAATGCAAGAGTATAAGTCAAAGGAGTCGACACTTGCAAACTTAACCTTCGTGGTGGAAGTACATTGTTTCTACATGATGTTCTGTATGCTCCTAAAATTCGATGGAATCTTGTTTCCATTACTTGTCTTCTTGATTTAGGATATTATATTAATTTTTATAGATGGTGTGTTAAACTTAAGATTGCCTCAGTGTCAATCAGATAAGATTTTTTAACAAATGATTTTATGGTTCTTGATGTGGAACCAAATGTCAATTGTGCGATTGATAGTTATTTTTCAAACATTGCTCTTACTAGTGATGCAGATATAACTGATGATGTTTGACATGCTAAATTAGGACATATAGGACAAGATCGCATGAATTGGTTAGCTAAAGAGAGCTTATTGGGCTCTCGTGCTAAGATTAACTTGTTTATATGTGAGCATTGTCTTGCTAGAAAAGCAACTAGGAAACCATTCAGTAAGGTTATTAGGATTGAGTCATCATTGTAATTTATTCATTCGGATATTTACGGTCTAATGAATATGAAGGCTAAATATGGAGCTTCCTATTTCATTATATTTATTGATGATTTCTCTCATTTCGATCATGTGTATTTGATTTCTCATAAATCTGAAGCATTGGATTACTTCATTCGTTATATGAACGAAGTTGAGAATCAAATGGAATGTAAGGTTAAGAATTTATACATCGATTGGGAGGGAATATTTGTCTGATATATTCAAGACAATATATAATGATAGAGGGATTATTAGACAGCTGATAATCCATGGAACTCCACAATAAAATGGAGTTGTCAAAAGAAAAAATAGGACTCTTCTTGAAATGGTTAGGTCCATGATGATGCATGTTAATTTACCAATCTCCTATTGAAGAGATTCATTATTAGTTGCGACCTATATACTTAACAAAGTACCTTCAAAGTCAGTTTCATCTACCCCATATGAATGTTGGATAGACAGAAAACTAAATTTAAAAAATCTGAGACCCTGGCGGTCAGCTGTCTATGTTCATGATAGTTCTTACAAGTATGAAAAACTAAAACCTAGAGGCAAGAAATATATCTTTATAAGATATTCTGATACTTCCAAAGGTTATATTTTTATAGGTGAGCAATAAGATGAAACCATCTCCAAATTGGATTCGAGAGATGTCACTTTTCTCGAAACTGAGTTCCCAGCTAGATGTGAGGTTGATAAGACAATTCCTCTATTTGAGGAGGATGAGACAATATCAACAAGGGATGTGTCAAGAGAGATGTTTGAGTCTAGTCAACTGAGTGGGAGTAATATGCCTGGTCACGGGGTGACTTCTCAACATCTCAACTTACGAAAAAGTGTTCATAAGATCAAACCTAAGAAGAGGTTTGATATTGAGAATGAGACAATGATGAAACTCCCAGTTGATGATGATGAACCTCAATTAGTTGAGGAAACTTTGGAATGTAGAGTTAGAGAAAAGTGGAAAGTTGCAATGGAAGAAGAGATGAAGTCGATGATTCAGAATCAAGTTTGGAATTTAGTCGATCTTCCTCCTAGCCGAAGGGCTATTGGGAATGAATGGATTCTCAAAATAAAGAAAAAAGCAGATGGATTGATTAATAAATACAAGGCTCATTTGGTTGCAAAAGATTTTACCCAACTGATATTGGTGCAATCGACCCAAGTCACGATTGACCAGACTCGAGTTGGACTCGAGTAGTGTTTTAATGTTTGACATTGATGTTTGACAATGTGTTGGGGAGATTGCTGGTGCAATCGATCCGGGTCATGATTGACCAAACTCGAGTTTGACTCGAGAGGTATTTTGATGGTTGACTAGGGTTGACCATATGATGAAGAAAGTTCAAGTCACGGGTACTTGGTATGGAAAGTCCAAGTGGAACACTTGGCATTTGGGAAAGTCCAAGTCTTGTGTACTTGACATGAAAAGTCCAAGCATAGGTCTTGACAAGGGAAAGTCCAAGCTTGAGTCTTGGCAATTAGAAAGTCCAATACGGAGTTGGCAAGGAAAGTCCAAGAGTGTAGTCTTGACCACATAAGTCCAAGGGTATAGTCTTGGCGGTGAAAGTCCAAGTCATGGGAACTTGGCAATTGAGAAGTCCAAGTGGAATATTGGCGGCGTAAAGTCCAAGGGTGGAGTCTTAGCAGCATAAGTCCAATAGTTAGCGGCGTAAAGTCCAAGCGTAGTCTTGGTAGCATAAGTCCAATGTGCCTTGGCGATGTAGACACCGTTAGCATGACAATAGCTGATGGAAACACCTGAAGGCTAGCGTATGGATGAATAAGTCATGGATGACTTGGAGGGATCCGATAGACACGAAGCTGACGGAGGTGGCTAGAAGGCTTAGGTCTAGGTTAAGGGTGGTCTAACAAGTATGGGGGCACCATACTTGGGGTTAAACCTCATGTTTGAGGTTATCGGTTGACCGTGGCTTTATACCAGTCGAATGGTCAAGTGTTTGACACTTGACAACCGAGTCGACCCTCGTGATCGGCGAGATTACGGACCAATTATGAGGTCGACTCTTTGCTCGACTACTCGGGCGAAAAAGCCTTGGCGATCGGCTCATTAAACGATCGGCGGCTCGATCGCTATTTATGGCAGTCGATTGATGGAGCACAGAACGCTTCGTAGCCGATCGGGCAGTCGGCTACGGGCGTTAGCTTGAATCGCCAAAGGATCCGTTGAATTTTTTCAAAGATGAATCGCAGCTTGTCTCACAACAACAATGTTGGCAATCGAGAGGCTAGTTAAAAGGATCTCCTGGAGAAGGTTTTGGCTAATATTTCTTGGGCGATTTGGAGCGATTTACTGGTGCAAATCAGGGTCTTCAAGGCTAGTCCAAAGCAATCAACAAGCAAGCATTCCAAAGCAATAGTTGTAAAGTTTTCTTTACGTTGCTTTATATATTCATCTTGTATTTGCTTGTATTTGTTTCTTATTGTTGTAAGAACACTTGTACGAGGTTTCTCTGCCTCCGACTTATTGTCGAGAAGAAGTATATTTGATTAATGGTGTGTGTTTGCATTGCTAGGGCTCTTTCGAGCCCAATCAGTGGAGTATGAACCATACGTTTCCAAACCACATTATATCCTTATGTATTGATTGTGTTTATGTTTATTTTGATTGTACATTTCATATTTCCACTGCGTACTAACATTGTGTAGCAAGTGCAATCGAATTTCATCATTCGACGACGAAATGCTATTCACCCCCTCTAGTGGGCGCACAGGTCCTAACAAGTGGTATCAGAGCTAGGAGCTCTTCAACGGATTAACAACCAGGAGCAAGCGCTCTAGAGGAAAGATGATTAAATTCGAAGAAAAATTGAGATGGGATATCAACACCTCAATTCCATACAATTTCTATGGATGAGAAGACTTCAACTAATGGAAGGAAAGAATTGAAGACTTCTTGATGATGAGGGACCTTGAGGAATGGGCTGTATTGATGGAAGAATTCCAATATCCAAGAGGGTCAAAGGGAGGTTTCCTCAAAATGAAGAAATGGATTGAGGAACAAATCCAAGGATTTGAGAAAAATAAGAAGGTAATTAAATTCTTGGTTGATTTGATTCCTAATGACATCTTGTGTAGCTTAGGTGAATATATGGATGCCAAAGAACTATGGAGCAAAGTGGCAAGATTCCATGAGAATTCACATTCGGCTCAAGAAGAGGAGGAGACCGAAGAAGAAAGCTCTTCCTCACAAGAAAGTGAGGATTCGAAAGTTGATAGGGAATCAACATCCGGATTGGAATCAATGGAAGAGGTAGAAGTAGAAGAAGTCTCCACCTCTAGGATTGAGGAGGAGGAGATTAGATCATCTACACTAGAGCAACCTCAAGAAGAACCATCTACCTTGATTAGAGAGAAAGAGCTCGGGACTCCCCTACCATGGAAGGTAATTCAAGCAATTCAGTTAATATTAAAAATCATATCATATATTTTGAGTGTAGGGAAGTAGGACATTACAAGAGTAAATGTCCTAAAAGAGTCAAGAAAAGTTAACCGACACCAAGAGTTCAAGAAAAGACCAATGAAGCCGGGGTCCCCACTAAGAAAAGCAAGGAGCACGTGGTGTGCTTCAAATGCAACCAAAAGGGGTATTATAAGAGTCAATGCCTTAGGGGGAGGAAGAAGACTCAAGAGGGAGTATCACATGTAGGGGAGCCTCTAAGGCAAACCCTAAGGTATATTTTAATGCACCTTTTAGTTCTAGGATTTAAAAGCATGTTTTTAGTACTCTTGCTATTACTTATGAAAAGCATGCTAGTAAAAATAGGTTTTATTGCTTAGGAGCTAAAAATGTCAACTTTAGAAATAAGAAGAAATTTGTGACTAATGTCCCTAAGAAAATTCTACTTAAGGAGTCCATTAGGAAGGTAGAAAACCATCTAGGCTTTAATTCAAATAAATCTAGACATATGCCTAGGAGAGCAAAAATGATCAAAGAAACAATGGGCCCACCAAAATTGAAAAATTGAGGTCAAGTCTTAAGAAGTTGGAGAAGACCCTTAGGATTATGCAAAATCAAATGCAAGGGTCAAATGATCAAAAATCTAGATCAAGGAGTCAAAACCTAGGGTTTAGGAAATAAGAACCATTCATGGGCAATAAAGGTTTGGGTCACAAGCCTAAGCCCAAAAAGACCTATCATAGTGTTCCATTCGATTATGGAACACAACCTAGGTCTAGAAAAACCAAGGTCAATAGGGAAGTCATCCCTAAGGTTGACCAAGGTAAATGCCTAGTGGCTAGGGTTTCAAGGAAACCTAGGGAAGCCACTAAGAAGGTTAAAGGGAGAGTTACCTCTATAGTTGACCTAGGCAAGACCCAAATGACCAAGGCTTCAAAGCTTAGGAGAGTCATTAGGAGGGTATCTAGGGAAGTTATCCCTAGCGAATACCTAGTAAACTCAAGAAACTCTAATAGGTATTGGGTTCCTAGGAGCATGATCGATTCATGCTAAATGGGTTTAGGTGTGCTAACCTTGAATGGATAAGTAGTTAACCTAATTATGGTAAAGGTGATACTTTAGGTTATTTCCAAGGTAATGAGGTACTTTGGAAATAAGAATGATTTTTAATCCTAAAGGTTTTTAGGATGTACCAATGCAATTTATGGAAGTTAAAAAATCAATCAAATTGACACAATTAGGGTTGGAGGTCATAGCGTGCCATTTTGGATTTTTAGCACACTTGAGAGATGGTTGATAATATGACAAAATGGGTTTAATTCTAACAAATGACAACTAATATTAAAATTTAGGTATTATATACCTTTACATTTTATTTGTCATGCTTTTATTGCCATATACCATGTCATGACATCATATCTACTTTTAATTATATAATATGTCATGATCATGCTTAAGATTAAAGTTAAATGTCATGTATGTTTAGATTTATATCACATGTCATGACATCATGATCATTGGTCATGCTTATTTATGTTATCATTTATGCCATGATTATTCATGCATTAATAAAATTGATTCAAGAACAATTGACATGACTTTAAGTCCCATGTATAAGGGAATCAAGTAGTGTTGCCTTAGAAAAATATATGAAACCCTAAATTAGGATGAACAAAACCCACATCTCACATTACATTGACATGTATGTGTATTGACACACCTTAGATATATGTGAGATGCTAGGATATGAGTTGAGTTCAAGGTGCATAGTTTTTGCATCTAGATGAACTAAAACTCATCTATATCATGTATGAATCATTGGGAAAGCTTATGTTCAAGCCATGTATATTGAGCCCAAAGAACATAATCCAATATAAGGTTTTAAAACAATTTGAAAATCATTTTGAAAAATCTTAGTACATCTATTTTTTGATAGAAGTCACCATTGATGATGTTGATACAAAAGGGCTCCAAACATTGAAATTTTTCTTCATTTTTGAACTTTGTATTAATTTTACTATTTTATGGGTAAATTATTTTTCACATATTTTTCACCCATTTTATTTGTCATAAGTATTATACGTATAAAGTTTCAGGATTTTTCAAATTACATATAATTATTCATGAATTTTCAAAGTTCGTTTCTGATAATTGAAATTCGAAAATTTGATTATCGATCGATTACGCTTAAACAATGAATAATGATCGATAATGCAATGTGATTCGATTGATAAGCTGTCAGTCATTGTTTAGCCCAATTTCAGCTATGGTAAGGTTCCCTAACCACTCCTAACCCTATGATATGTTTTGGAAAACATTAGAAAGGGTAAAAATCCATTGGATATGGATTAGGAGAGTTGTTTAGGGTGTGTATCAATTTAAGGTGAGTGAAAGTTCAAGTTTGAACTTTTAACCTTAATTTTGATAGTTTAGTGTTCCTATTGGCTTAGGGACTCTTCAATGGCATTATTTTGTTTTTTGATGAAAGGTAAATATATATCATCAAAGAAAAGCATGATCATACAATAGCCTAGGGTTCATGCTCATGTCATGTCTGACGAAGTGTCAGATCTGAGATGTATCCAAGGTGCGACGTACATGTGCTCTCATGAGTACCAACACTCTCGCTAGATACATCCACTCATCCCTCTCTATGGTCCTTCCTGCGTCCAACCCATGTGTACGACGCATGTGTACCATCCATGTCTCTTTTTTCTCCTATGTACCATCCAACTGTAGTCAGCTCCTCATGTGTACCTTCTTGTGCCATCTTGTTTCCTATGTCCGCCTAGCGTCGTGATCCTCCAATATCTTTACCGTAGCCGTTTGCTACGGACTAGATAGGTCATTCAGGTGGGCCTATTCACCTCTACTAGGCTTTTTGGCCAAGCCTCAGCCATAAACGGATTTGCGACGTCTTTATCATAGCCATTTGCTACGGACTAGATAGGCCATTATGGGTGGGCCTATTCACCTTCCCTCATCAAACCAGCAATTGCCAAAATCTACCCTTTTTTTTTGAACAGTTCCTTTTCCAAGACTAGCCTGAAATCATATATCGCTTTATCAGGCCGGAGGGTGCCCTGGGCAATGTGGACTGACCGGGGTCTGGAGGTTCACTAAGGAGTCGAAGAAACCACCCTGTCCAAATGCTGACCAGTCTGGAGATGAAGTAGGGATTCCTCTTGATCAAGACGAAACTAGCTTGGACAAAGAAATCTAGCTTGGGGTCGAGGAAGACTGCCCTGTCCAAGAGTGCACCGGATAGCAAGGGGTCCCACCTGATCTACCCTGGAGGCATAGGATCAACTGCTCTGGTCTAGAAAACCGCTCTGGATGGGGTTCGCTATCCAGTGCAGAAACCACCCTGAAGCCGACAAAACTACTCTGGCCGGAGGCAAAACCACCCTGGATTTTTTTTTGAACCAGTCGGGAGCAGTAGAACTGCCTTGAGTAAGAGAACTGCCCTGGACAATGAGCAAACCAGTCGGGGAGGGAACTGCCCTGGATCCAACAAGGAGATCCTGGCGGAAGCAAAAGAACTGCCCTGGGTAAGAGAACTGCCCTGGACAGTGGGGAAACCAATCGGGAGGCGCCGAGTAGGGAGTTGCCACAGAAGGTGCACAGGAAGGTCTTTATCTTGGCTTGGAGAGGGGAGATAGAGGGATAGAGAGGACCAGGGATAAGGTGTATGAAGATACCTACTCTGGGACCAAGGGAGACTGCCCTGGGAACGGGAACTTGCTCTGGGAAGGTGAAGAACTGCCCTGGGGATGGGAAATTGTCCTGCAAAGGCGAAGTACTGGCCGGGAATAGGAGGGAGAGGGGGGGGGTTGGACCTGGGATAAGGGTTATAAGAAAAACTGCCCTGGCACAAGGGGAAAGGGGCCCATAAGGGAACTACCCTGGAGAGGATGCCCTACTGCTCTGAACAGTGGCAAACCAGTCGGGGAGGGAACTACCTTGGAGCAGGGGAGCTACCCTGGGAAGGTGTAGAACTGCCCTAGGAAGATGCTGTACTGGCCTGGAGAGGGGAGATAGAGGGATAGAGAGGACTAGGGTTAAGGTGTATGAAGATACCTACTCTGAGACTAAGGGAGACTGCCCTGGGAATGGGAACTTGCTCTGGGAAGGTGAAGAACTGCCCTGGGGACGGGAAATTGTCCTGCAAAGGCGAAGTACTGGCCAAGAATGGGGGGGGGGGGAGGACCTAGGATAAGGGTTATAAGGAAAACTGCTCTGGCGCAAGGGGAAAGAGGCCAGTAAGGGAACTACCCTGAAAAGGGGGGGGGGATAGGGCCAGGGACAAGGCGACAGAGAGAGAGGGGGGGGGGACACCTGAGGGGAAGGAATGGGGGTTTCCATAGAAACTGCCCTGAAAGGCTAAGACCGACCATGGAGAGGTGAGGGACTAGCATGGAGGGAAGTCTTCCTATCTCTGAGGGGTGGAAAAGACATTGGCCCTGGAAAGACACAATTTGCCGGTAAAGAAATAGGATAGCAAAGATAAAAAATGCAAGGAGTATGGGGGGGGGGCTCTCCAATGACATTGTTGGTGCAATGTGTAGGGGATCTCGTGACCGCTAGAGGGGGGAGGGTGAATAGCGTCGTCGATGTAGATGGAGGAATTCGATTGTGCTTGCCTATGATTGTTAGTACGCAGCGAAATATGGAAAATACAATACAAATATACAATCACAATATGCAAAACAATCGATGTAACGTGGTTCGGAATCAAATGGTTCATACTCCACGGGGTGGGCTCGTAAGAGCCCTAGCGATGCAAATCACACACCACTATAACAATAACTCCTTCTCGACACAAGTCGGAGGTGGAGAAACCTCGTACAAATGATTACACTAAGTAATACAACAAATGCAAGAAAATACAAGTATGAAATATAATACAAGTAAAGAAAAACACTTTACAAGAGAACTTGAGCGCTTGCTTTTGGTTGCTTGAAGAGTAGCCTTGGAGACCTTGAATTACACCAGCAATTCGCCCCAAAAACTCCCAAAGAACCATGCCAAATCCTCCCTCCACGAGCTCCCTTTAAAGATGCTCTTTGGAGTGGATTTCGCCTAGCAGTCGACTGATCGGGACTATCAGTCGACTGCCCCTGTATCCATTGTCTCACAACGACATGAGCCACGTCGGATAAGTCCAACGGATATACCATCAGTCGACTGATCATACCCATCAGTCGACTGATGGCTCAATCAGTCGAGTGTTTGGGCCGATCACTCGACTGGAGAACCTTCTGTGCCCGAAATCCCGACCATCAGTCGACTAATCACCAGATCAGTCGACTGCTCAAGAATGATCGCCCCAACTCGGCAATCATTGCCAGACACTTCCCGATCGAAACCCTAGTTGACTCCCATCAGTTGACTGACTATAGTCCCAGTCGACTGATACACCTCAAACATGAGGTTTTAACTCAAGTATGGTGCCCCCATACTTGCTAGACCACCCGTAGCCTAGACCTAAGCCTTCTAGCCACCTCCGTTAGCCTCGCGCCTATCGGATCCCTCCAAGTCATCCATGATTTGTTCATCCATACGTTAGCCTTCAGGTGCTTCCATCGGCTATTGTCATGCTAACGGTGTCTACACCGCCAAGATACATTGGACTTACGCTGTCAAGACTCCCTCTTGGACTTTACGCCGCCAACCATTGGACTTATGCCGCTAAGACTCCCGCTTGGACTTTACACCGCTAATATTCCCCTTGGACTTTTCAAATGCCAAAACTCAAGCTTGGACTTTCCCTTGCCAAGCCATGTTGGACTTTCCATGCCAAGACTCATGCTTGGACTTTTTCTTGCCAAGACCCATGCTTGGACTTTCCTTTGCCAAGACCCATGCTTGAACTTTACATGCCAAGTACTCAAGACTTGGACTTTCCCAATGTCAAGTGTCCCACTTGGACTTTCCATGCCAAGTACCCATGACTTGGACTTTACATGACAATCATATTGTCATATGTTTTTGTCGAACATCAAAACATCGTTCGAGTCAAACTCGAGTCCGGTCAATCGTGACCTGGGCCGATTACACCAACAATCTCCCCCTTTTTGATGTTTGACAAAAACACCCTTGAGTTAGGCCCCTAACTCAAATTCCCTTACCAATTATCCCAAATTGGTAATTTTTACCTTTCTCTCCCTTTTTGACTAACATCAAAAAGGTTCTCCTAAGGAGGTCAACGTCTCATATCCCAATGGAATCTTACAATCTCCCCCTTGCTCCAAAACACCTAGGATGCCTACAATCTTCCTAGTGATAAGTCTCATATCACTCAAGAGAGGCACTCCTATAAATTCTCCCAATTTCCAAATTAGGCATTTGAGATGCCCATTTTTCCCCTTCATGAGGAAAAATAACATCCATCATCCCATGATGGATATCTCCCCCTAAAGGCTTGCTCCCCCTTGACTATTGCACCAGCAATGTCTTTGGGAAGTCCCTAAGCCAATAGGAACTCTAAACCATCAAAAATAAGGTTCAAAGTTCAACATTGAACTTTCACTCACCTTAAATAGATACACACCCTAAACAACTCTCCTAATCCATATCCAATAGATTTTCACCCTTTCTAATGCTTTCCAAAGCATATCCTAGGGTTAGAAGTGGTTAGGGAACCTTACCATAGCTGAAATTGGGGTAAACAACCCTTGTTTTCCCGAAATCAACATTGACAGTCGACTTTATCAGGCAACAATCGACTGTCGTGCCCATCAGTCGACTGCCATCAAGCGGCAGTCGACTGATAACTGAAATTTCCGAATTTTAGCTATCAGAATCGAATTTCAAAAATTCATAAGTAATTCTACGTATTTTGAAAAATCGTAAAAATTTATACGTATAATATTTATGACCATTACAATGGGTGAAAAATATTTTACCCATAAAATAGTGAAATTGACACAAAGTTTAAAAGTAAATAAAAACTTCAATGTTTGAGCCCACTTTGTATCAACTTTATCAATGGTGATTGCTATCAAAAGATAGACTTTACCAAGGTTTTCTAAAATGATTTTAAAATGTTTTTGACAACCTATATTGGATCATGTTCCTTGGGCTTAATGTACATAACTTGAACATAAGTTTTCCCAATGATCTATAACAAATATAAGATGAGTTTGGGTTCATCTAGATGCAAAAACTATGCACCTTGAACTTAACTCATATCCTAGCATCTCACATGTATCTAGGGTGTATCAATACACATACATGTCAATGTAATATGAGATATGAGCTTTGTTCATCCTAAACTAGGGTTTCATGCATTTTCCTAAGGCAACACTACTTGATTCCCTTATATATGGGATTTCAAGTTATGCCAATTGTCCTTAACTCAATTTTCATTAACTTAAATGCATGAAGTATGATTATGGCATAAATGATAACATAAATAAACATGACCAATGATCATGATGTCATGACATATGATATAATCTAAATATACATGACATTAAAAACTAACCCTAAACATACTCATGACATTTTATATGATAAAGATAAATATGATGTCATGACATGTTATATGGCAAACAAAGCATGACAAATAAAATATAAAGGTATATAATACCTAAATTTTAAAGTTAATTGTCATTTGTTATTATTAAGTCCATTTTTTTATATTGTTAATTATCTCCCAAGTGTGCAAAAAATACAAAATGACACACTACAACCTCTAAACCTAAATTGTGTAAATTTAATTAATTTTTCATAATCCCAAAAACATATTTGCACACCCTAAACTCTTTTAGGATTTAAATTCAAACCTATTTCTAGGGTATCCATAACCTTGAAAATAACCTAAAGTGTCACCTTTACCATGGTTAGGTTAACTACCCATCCATTTAAAGTTGGCACACCTAAACCCATCTAGCGTGAATCGATCACTCTCCTAGGAACCCAATACATATTGGAGCTCCTTGGGTTAACTAGGTATTCCTTAGGGATAACCTCCCTAGATACCCTCCTAATGACCCTCCTAGGCTTAGAAGCCTTGGTCATTTTGGTCTTACCTAGGTTAACTCTAGGGGTGACTCCCCTTGTAACCTTCTTAGTGGCTTCCCTAGGTTTCTTTTAAACCCTAGCCACTAGACACCTACCTTGGTCAACCTTAGGGATGACTTTCCTATTGACCTTGATTTTCCTAGACCTAGGTTGTGTTCCATAATCGAATGGAACACTATGGTAGATCTTTTTGGGCTTAAGCTTGCCCTTGGATGGTTATTGTTTCCTAGGTCTTTGACTTTGACTCCTAGACCCTAGGCTTTAACTATTTGACCCTTGCATTTGATTTTGCATTTTCTTAAGGGTCTTCTCAAGTTTTTCAAGTATTGACCTCAAGGCTTGATTTTCTAACTCTAATTGTCCATTTTTTGATTTTTCATCTCTTATTTGGACATTGTTTTTCCTAGGCATATGCCTAGTCCATTTAGGATTAAGACCTAGGTAGTTTTCAATTTTCTTAATAGATTCCCTAGGTAAAGTTTTTCTAGGGACATTAGTCCCAAATTTCTCCTTATTGCTAAAATGGACACTCTTAGCTCCTAAACAATAAAATTTATTATTCCTAGCATGCTTTTCATGAGTAATAACAAGTGAATTAAAATCATGCTTTTGACTTTTAATTGAAGAAGATGCATACTTAAAGGTTACCTTAGGGTTTACCTTAGCTCCCCCTACTTGTGATGCTTCTTCTTTTCTCCTAGGGCATTGACCCCCTACTTAGACTTTACATGACAATCACATTGTCATATGTTTTTGTCGAACATCAAAACATCGCTCGAGTCAAACTCGAGTCCGTTCAATCGTGACCTGGGCCGATTGCACCAACACAATGATCAAGGGGGAGTAAGCCTTTAGGGGGAGGTATCCATCATGGGATGATGGATGTATTCTTCCTCATGAGGGGGAGAAATGGGAATGTGAGTTGCCTAATTTGGAAATTAAGAGAGTTTATAGGAGTGCCTCTCTTTAGTAGTATGAGACTTATCACTAGGAAGAGTGAAGACATCCTAAGTGTTTTTGGACCAAGGGGGAGATTGTAAGATCTCATTGGGATATGAGACATTGGCACCCTTGGGGAGAGAACCTTTTTGATGTATGTCAAAAAGAGAAGAATTGATATGGGAGAATTTGAGATTACCAATTTGGGAGAAATAGTAAGGAGATTTGAGTTAGGGTTTAGGCCTAACTCAAAGGTGTTTTGGTTTTTTTCAAACATAAAAAATGGAGAGATTGTTGGTGCAATCGACCCAGGTCACGATTGACCAGACTTGAGTTGGACTCGAGTAGTGTTTTGATGTTTGACAATGTGTTGGAGAGATTATCGGTGAAATCGAATCAGGTCATGATTGACCATACTCGAGTTTGACTCGAAGGGTATTTTGATGGTTGACTAGGGTTGACCATGTGATGAAGAAAGTCCAAGTCATGGGTACTTGACATGGAAAGTCCAAGTGGGACACTTGGCATTTGGGAAAATCCAAGTCTTGTGTACTTGACATGAAAAATCTAAGCATGAGTCTTGGCAAAGGAGAGTCCAAGCTTGAGTTTTGGCAATTAGAAACTTCAACATGGAGTTGGTAAGGAAAGTCCAAGGGTGTAGTCTTAGCCACGTAAGTCCAAGGGTGTAGTCTTAGCGGTGAAAGTCCAATTCATGAGTACTTGGCAATTGAGAAGTCCAAGGGGAATATTGGGGGCGTAAAGTCCAAGGGTGGAGTCTTGGCAGTATAAGTTTAATGGTTGGTGGCGTAAAGTCCAAGCGTAGTCTTGGCAGCGTACGTCCAATGTGTCTTGGCAGTGTAGACACCGATAATATGACAATAGCCGATGGAAGCACCTGAAGGCTAGCGTATGGATGAACAAGTCATGAGTGACTTGGAGGGATCCGATAGGCGCGAGACTAACGGAGGTGGCTAGAAGGCTTAGGTCTAGGCTAAGGGTAGTCTAGCAAGTATGGGGGCACCATACTTGGGATTAAACCTCATGTTTGAGGTTATCGGTTGACCGAGGCTTTATACTGGTCGAATGGTCAAGTGTTTGACACTTGACAACCAAGTCAACCCTCGTGATCGACTAGGATTATGACCGACGATTGTGTCATTGACTCGCTCGATCGCAGTCGAAAATGCCTTGGCGCGTCGCTCATTGGAGCAATTTCCATTATATGATCACCTCGATGGAGCACAGAACACTCGTGAGCGACGATGGCCATGAGCGCGGCAATGAATCGCCAATGTTAGCGATCGCGGTGACGTTGGGGTTTTTTCAGCGTGGATCAAGTCGTTGTTTCATAACAGCATGTTGATAATGATCGGGTCTTATATTCGATCGTCAATCAGCCAGTGACGCTTTAAAAGGAGCTCGTGGAGAAGGTTTTGGCTAAGATTTCTTGGGCGATTTGGAGCGATTTCTTTGGTGCAAACAAACAAGCATTCCAAAGTAATAGTTGTAAAGTTTTCTTTATGTTGTTTTGTATATTCATCTTGTATTTTTTTGTATTTATTTCTTATTGTTGTAAGAACACTTGTACAAGGTTTCTCCGCCTTCGACTTGTTGTCGAGAAGGAGTATATTTGATTAGTGGTGTGTGTTTGCATCGCTAGAGCTCTTTCGAGCCCAATCCGTGGAGCAGGAACCATACGGTTCCGAACCACATTATATCCTCGTGTATTGATTGTGCTTGTGTTTATTTTGATTGTATATTTTATATTTCTGCTGCGTACTAATATTGTGTAGCAAGCACAATCGAATTCTATCCTCCGACGATGAAATACTATTCACCCCCCCTCTAGCGGGTGCACAGGTCCTAACAAATGGAGGGTATTAACTATGAAGAGGCATTTTCTCCCATAGTGAAGTTTGTGTCAATCCAAGTTATTTTGGTTTTTGCGGCGCATTATGACTTGGCATTACATCAGATGGATGTAAAAATCACTTTTCTTAACGGTGAGCTTTACGAGAAAATCTATATGGTTCAGTCAGAAGATTTCATTATTGAAGGCCAAGAGGAAAAAATATGTTGACCTAAAAAGTCTATATATGGGCTAAAGCAAGTGTCAAGACAATAGAATATAAGATTTAACGAAGTCGTTTTATCTTATGGTTTCGAGATGATCAATGAGGATCATTGCATTTTCTTGAAAAGGAAAAAAGGAAAGTATGTCATTTTATCATTATATGTTGATGATATGCTGATAGTAGAAAATGACATGGTTTTGTTATAGAAGTCGAAGAGTGACTTTCATCACAGTTTGACATAATGGATATGGGAGAAGATGGATACATCTTAGGAATTAAGATTATCAGAGATCGATCTAAAAGACTGTTAGGTATGTCTCAAGAGTCTTATATAAATAAGATATTACAACATTTCAACATGCCTAATTGCAAGGATGAACATACACTTATTATAAGAGAATCTTATAAGCAGTATGGGTCCCAAATTCATGATGAAATAGTCGAGATGAATAAAAAACCATATTATAATGTTATTGGTAGTTTGATATACACTATATTGTGTACTCGTCCTGATATCAGCTATGTTGTTGGCTTAGTCATCCGATTTCAGTCAAATCCAGGATCGAGACACTAGAAGGCGGTAAAGAGGATATTCAGATATCTGAAAGCGACAACAGATTATTGTCTTTGTTTTCAAGGATCAGATATAATCCTGAAGGGTTATTCAGATGCAAATTGAGTTGAGGACTTAGATGATAGGAAATTCACATCAGGCTATGCATTTTTACTGAATAGTGGCGCCATCTCCTAGAACAACAAGACACAAGCTTGTGTAGCCTCATCGTCAATGGAAGATGAACATGTGATATATTTAGTAGTTGTGCAAGAAGCAGTTTGGTTAAGAAGGTTCATGAAGTATCTAAAGATTGCTGAGGATAGTGAGGTCCAGTGACTGTCTACTGTGACAGTTAAGCTACTATAACTTTTTTCAAGGATCCCAAATATCACAGCAAGGGCAAGCATATAGTTATAAAATATAACTTAATTTGTGAGAGATATTATTGCTAGGGAAAAGGTGATTCTTGAGTATATCCCTACATGTGTTATACTTGTAGATCTTTTTACTAAGCCAATGACTAGATAGTCATTTAATAAGCATATAAAGTCTATGAGACTTCAGAGAATGTAACAATATTGTAATTGAAAATTATATTTGTTGGATCGAGAAGCGTCGTTAGAGGGGGGGGGTGAATAGCGATCATAAAACTTTCTTTTCATTTCGATAAAACTCGAGTATTGCAGTGGAAATAAGAGTAAAGTAAAAGTAAATAAACACCTTTGTTTTTACTTGGTTCACAACCAAAAAGTTGCTACTCTAAGGCCCCGCGATTCTAGACCGCATACGATGGGGCAATTCACTAAAAGTCTCCTCCTCGTTGGAGGTAGGAGATGACGATTACAAGAAAAACAATATAGAGGGAGTGGCAACAAGCCTACCTCTCCTCTTTACGATTGAAAGCCCGAGTATAAGAAATAAAAACAAACTAAACGACAACTTTTACTTGAAGTACCTATGAAGGAATATCAACTTAGTGTAGTGTCGACGTTATGATAGCGTAGTGTTATCGTTGAAGCTTGGTGTCATTGGAGCACTTTGGGAGCAAGAAGATGTTGTCCAAAGTAGTGAAATGACCCTTCTTTTATATCCCTTCAAACCCTAGCTCATTGAGATTTGGATCTGGGTCAAAGCTCCTTATCTCTCCAAGATAAGGGGAGCTTATCTTGACTTTTATCGAGATGACCATTTGACTAGCAGTCGACTGATGCCCCTTAGCAGTCGACTGATGGTAGGATCAATCGACTGCCAATAACTTTCATTCAACTATTGGCTTGGTCACTCCCTTGTAGGAAACAGTTAGCACAGAAATCTCGAGTAATGGATATTACGACGGTTCCTTACCACCCAATCTTGACCTAGACCTTCCACCGGAAGTCTTAGACAGATCGCTGCCTAAGTTCATCCCTACACGGAGGACACGACCTTACCATCACTCTCCACTCAGTGCTTACCTTTGATCCTTACCGACTTGTTGCTTAGCTTCTGGTCTCCACCGAGGTTCCTCGACTCCAACGAGGTTCTCCTGGTGTCGCCCGACCACCATGGTTTCTCGTCCCGAGATTCTCTGAGTGTCGCTGACCTTGGGCTTAGCTTATCACAACTCCTACACACTCAACACAGCTCATGAGAGAACAATAATAATTTAACTTTGAACCTTTGCCATAATAAAAATCTAGGTTCGATTATTTGGTGCTCCTGCACCAACAATATATTGTGATTTGATTGTATGAATTATCATAATCTATTCAGTGTATGTGAAATGTTACATTTTGATGATAAGATCTCGGTGAGCATGTTGGCAGGTAGTGATTGATTCTCTCACATGGACAATCATCTCTATTTGTTAAGTATGAATAGAAGTAAGACCCTTGCTTATAGGATACCTTGTGAAGCTATATGTATATATGGACATACTTATAAGCTAGGGTCGCCTTGATATTTGGATCAAGATGAGATCATTTGGCAATTGATGATCGAAGTAAATGCTCCCACCATTTACTATACCTATTTGGAGCCATATCAGAATTCATATGTTAAATCTGAGATTAGACATTGGAAATGTCTAGATCGAAATTTGTACGATGTCGATTTGAGAAAAATATGCACCCTTTTTACTGGTAAAGAGAATAACATCGTAGCATATGATTCATACCACATATGCTAAGGCGACGTAAGTAGGAGAATGGATCCCTGCTTCTCTACTATGTGAGCCCTTTGAAATTATATGTTAATCTTAACATTTGCCCTGAGTGACTATTTAGCTGTTTACTTGAAGTTTTAACCAAGGTCTACTACTTTAGCATGTAAACCTATGACTATGAATGATTCGGTCTATGGAACATGACTAGAAAAGCGACTGATTAAAATGAATGGATTCGAACTAGAAAGGAAGATTAAATATATTTATATCTTTTGATGTTATTCACTGATTGACCCATTTTTGTTATATATAGAAATAATTATGATTATTGAATATGTAACATGCTCTTGACATAATAGTCATTATGAGGGATTAGAGATGTTCATATTGATGTAAATAAAAATTATTTGATCCGGGTAAATACCAAGATATGGATGTATCCAGGAAAACGGTTATGTATCATCTGTGTGTCATTCAGATAATGGTTATGTACCATTTGGGGAGCGGCTAAGTTAGGTGTTACAACTTTTCCTAGCATTGATCACTCTGTGAGCAACTATGTAAGGTATAACAACTTTCTTAGTAAGGAATGCTCAGTGTACTTATTGTCACACGAACCATTTTTCTAAGTATGAATTGATTATTATGTTAGTCTATGTGGCTATCTAGTCTTTGTGACTATTGATCTCTGTTCTATTAGTCTATATAACTATGGACTCTGGCACTATTTAGTTTATGTGGCTAAAATACCTCTTATTGGTTTGTGTGGCCATTTACTTATATGACATAACTTGGATGAGTTGAAGATGTAGGCACACGTTATTCATGTGCACGTTGTTGTAGGATTGAGATTTTCAAGAGAGGGGAGTGAATCACGGAGTTATACAATTTTCTTTTAAAAACCTTTTCTTTTCTTTTCAAAATATAAGAGTATACAACGTAAATGTAAAGCAATAATATAAATATGAAATTTATTTTTACTTGGTTTACAACCCAAATTGTGTTGCTAGTCTAAGGCTCGTAGCTCTCCTAGAGCTACCTTGATAGGCAATCCACTAAAAGGCCCTCCAATTTGAAACTCTCAAACTCGGAGGTATTCTATTTTTACAAAGGCTAAGGGTAAGGTAACAAGCTACCTTCCCTTTAGAAATATAAGAACACAAGTGAAATAGAAATTACAAGAATTTAAAGCTTATATTGACACTTGAAATATTGCTCGAAGAAGCACGAAGAGTAGTGCCAATGTGTTGAGGCTTGTTGCAAAAGACGAATGAAGGCGACGACAATTGGACGTATGAGCATATGATAATTCGGAGCTGGTCCTCAATTTCTTTTATAAGTGTCATACCCCGAGAGCATGTCGAGCCGAAAAGCAAACAGATAGCATCTCTTCTGTACGTGGCAACATATCATGTTTATACAAACCTTTTGGCCACAACCACAATAACATACATAAATGTAAATATAACAAAGTACAGCAAAAACTAACATGACGACATAACAATCTACATATAATGCATACCGGTATGACTAACACAACATAAAGAAAGCATCGTCAAAACCCGAATCAACAAGTGCGTACATAAACAAAGTCAAACACAACATCCACCATATAAATCCGGATCGCTATACGAAACATTCGAAAACAAAAGGAAACATAAATCCAAGTCGAGACCCTCGAAAGTGAGATGAGAGATTGTCAGCCAGCGTTGCTCCAAGCCCATCACGGAGTCAAGTACCTATTACCTGGGCGACAGAAAACTCAGGGTATGTGGTAGTGAGTACAAAACTCAGCGGTAATAAGAATAAAGGTGCATGCATATTATATACATATATATATATATCACATACGAGTCAACAATATGTTATCTAAAGGTATAACAGGTATACACCAGCATGATATAACAACTGTATAACTAAACTGATCAATAATAATTACATAAGGTACTGACATACCTGAAGATCGACAACGATGTAACTCATACAACCTGAGTATAAATAACATAATACAACACCTATAACATAGTAGAGTAAAACTAACTCTATAATAAACAAAACCTCCATACTAGCGTCCTATGACAAATACAACAATGAACCGGGTCCATCCCATATCATCTCAAGGTACTGGTCAAAGGTATACAACAGTCTGACCAATTCAACACTGGTAATTATACACAACCGTATAGAATATGCAAGTGGAATGTAAGATGATGTACAATCAAATGCAGCAATCATCACAACAAGCATATATATAGACTTCATCTATATATATACTAATTACAACCATCCATATATATATATATATATATATATATATATATATATGCAAAATGCCATAAGAACATGATAATGCAGAATGCATGGTCATGCCTGTTCACCCCAACCACTACCACGACCCTAGTGTGGCCTAGGTGGCTCGACATGACAACTGTCCCAACTCAACACTAACCACTACTCTCAAGTGACCGAGTGGGTAGTATGAACAAGTAGCATATAAGCGTAAAGAGCTAGCTACACAATGGAGGTCCCTGCTGTTGGCCACTCTGACAGTCACTATCCATGAGTGGTTGAGTGCCACACACGCAGGACAACTGCACGCAACTCCAACTACCACCGTCTATAGTGGTCGAGTGTAGCACAACAAATGTTCTGCCCTCACACCAGTTACTCCTCCGTGAGTAACCTGGAAGGCAGGATGACTAACGACCCTCTTAACTACAAGGGAGACCAAGTCGCCAGTATGCATGTAAATGACATGAATGAACGACAACACATACATATGTCCACAACATACTCTCTATTCTATAAAGGGGCATACTCAATTGATCAACACACTTTCTATCCTGCAGAGAGTCGTACTCAACCAATCATAACACTCTTTATCCTACAGAGAGTCATACTCGACTGATCAATACACTCTCTACCCTGCAGAGAGTCATACTCAATTGATCACAACCAAGTTTAGACCATCGATCTATAGCGACACACCATCGATAAATCATACGTCCATACACGACTCCATAATCCATAGTAAATATATACACAATATCAAGATATAACATGGAAACTCAACTTTACTTCTAGAATCATCCACCCTCGGATGATTTATCTAAATTGCACAATTCAGTTTTACAACCGAATTTAGCTACATACACATGGGTAAATCACTACAGGTCCACTTATCATAATATCTATAATTCATAACAAAGATGAATGAATAGATAACAATAATAGCAGAGTATTTAAGTGCAAAGGCAAGTATCAAGCATCAGAAAAACTAAAGTGGAGTCAAGGTCAAAGTGGCAACAATATGAAGTTATATACTTCAGGGTTTAGCTACTACCTGACCAGGGTAGGAAATATTACCCACCTGTTAAATAGCTCCGCTAGTTGTCCATGCGTACAAGCATCTGTCACTTACCAAAGTCTTGCAAGACAACATGAACTACGATTAAGTTCTAACATGACCAAATCGAATCCTACATCGATCTTATATTCAAATTCATTATCCAAATACTAATTAAAGTCTCGATCACACATCTCCATTTATAGCTGAGATCATAATATCACACGGCTCGATCAACGATCGACATTTCACACTAATTTAGGGACCTGACCAACCTCAAACCAAACCCTATTCACAGCCCCTACCGCAGTGCACAAACAGAGTATCCATACAATACTCATCTACTACATCAACCTCACCACAACATCCACGCTGTGTTGGATCGTTCTCCGAAGTCATCCTGGTGTCGCCCGACCACCACGGCTCCCTCCGGGGTGTTGCTGACCTTCGGCTCTAGCTTTAGCACTTTTCTGCACACTTGATTTAGCTCGTGAGATAACAAAAATGAGCTTAACTTTGTATCGTTTGCTATAATCAAAACTTATGTTCAACTTAGGTGCCTACTGCACCAACATTGTCACCTAACAACACAGTCAAAACATAGGTCAATACACAGCTCACCACAAGATCAATCCATCGCCACCACCACCCTCTTGAACTCACAAAGTAGCACCCACAATCACCACTGACCCTTCACATCCTTTGTTACACCAAATTAGGGATCTAACCAACCCTAATTGGAACCTAGCTTAACCCACAACCATTTATAGCCATGTTCACACCAATTTGGAGATCTGACCAACCGAAGTAAACCACACAACTCCATCCGTCCATCTTCACTCACTCACAGCCGAGCACAACCGACATATCCATCAATAGAAACCTAATGTCCACCACAAAGACCACATGAAAAAATTGACAGATGAAAAGCACATGTTACATCAAGCTTACCAGTGGTTGGAACCTCCCGACACAATCCTCACCAACCTCCGACGCAAATCAGAGAAAACAACCCCCTTCCATGAGCTACTCTATCCATCGGTTCTGCCCAAATCACAGCTCAAATTCAACGAAGGAGAAACCACAACAACACAAAAATCTCGTCCAAGGTAAGACAAAATAGGCTCTTACCTAGCTCTGACGACCACCGATAGCAAAATCCCCCACACCGACGACTCTGCTCACTACCCAAATCTCCTCTGTTCGTCAGAAAACCATGCTGCCCTAACATCTCAAGCAGGGATCTGAGTAACTTGTTCCGACAAAGAATCACGACCTCTTATCAGAACACACGACCTCTGATTAGAACACGGTGTCGATGCGGCCGACCCAACCTTCCAACCATGCGAGCTCGCCATCGGCCGTGCAGCGCTTCGTCACGGTCGTGTCACTTCGTGAGGAGAAAGAGCGAGAGGAGAGAGGTGAGAAACCAAGATGCGAGAGGGGTTGTCGCGAGGAAGGCAAATCACGTGGAAGAGGAGTCGCGGTGAAGAAGAAAGAAGTCACTCGGGCTCGGGAAGAGAAACAGTGAAGAGGTAATGAAAAGAAAACGACAATTAAACCGATCAAAAAGAAATGATCGGACGTTAAGAAGGAGAAAATGGGTCGGGTTTAAGAAAGTGGGTCGGGTCCATTAACGGGTCGGGTTTAATCCTATAAGCAATTTAACTCTTGGTTCGATTAAACTTAGCTTCAATTAAACCATGAAACTCTTAAGCTAGATTAGGCTTAATTAAATTCCTAACCATCTCTTAAAAATTTTAATTAACCCACTAATAATATTACCCTTTAGCCATTTATTTGCTGTATTTTACATTCTCCCTCACTTAGTAAAATTTGGTCCTCAAATTTCGTACTTAAATGCGATAATATATTCAAGAATTTTCTTGAACTACCACATACCTCAAGTTAAGAAATGAGGGTACCGAGCTCGGATAGTATCTTCCAACTCCCACGTAGCCTCCTCATCAATATGATGTTGTCATCCAACCTTTACGAGTCGGATGGTTTTGTTCATAAGTCGCTCCTTGGAATTCGTGACTGACCTCTCTTCATAAGTCACATTTGGCTGAAGTGGAATCGGTACCTCCTTCAGAACATGATCAACTTATGGTACGTATTTCTTCAACATAGAAACATGAAATACGTTGTGAACACCCTCAAGTGTCGGAGGTAAAGCCAACCGGTAAGCTACACCCCCAATCCGCTCCAATATCTCAAATGGACCAATGTAGTGTGGAACTAATTTTCCTTTTAACCCAAATCTCTTGACTCCTTTGGTGGGTGAAACTTGTAGGAATACATGATCCCCGACTGAGAATTCCAAAGGCCTTCGCCTCTGGTTTGCATAACTCTTCTGTCCATCATGTGCCTCGGATAACCATCGTCTGATTACTTGCACCAACTCTGCATCATGCTGAATACTTTGTGGCCCCAGCAACTGTCGCTCCCCAACTTCCTCCCACAACACAGGAGATCTGCAAGGTCTGCCATATAAGGCCTTAAAAGGAGCTATTTGAATAGAAGAGTGGTACCCATTGTTATAGGCAAATTCCACTAAATGAATGTGGTCCTCCAAACTACCTCCAAAATTCATGATACACGATCTCAATAAATCCTCCAATGTCTGAATGGTACGCTTAAATTGTCCATCTGTCTGCAGATGAAATGTTGTACTAAGCCGAAGCTCTGTGCCCACGACCTACTGCAGACTCTGCAAAAATCGCGAGGTAAATCACGGATCTCTATCAGATATGATACTCAAAGGCATTCCATGCAACCTGATAATCTCTCGGCAGTACAACTCTGCCAGACAATTTAATGAGTCAGTCTCACGAATAGGTAGAAAGTGAGGTGATTTGGTTAGTCGATCCACGATCACCCAAATCGCATCATGTCTTTTACGAGTTCTAGACAATCCCGTAACAAAACCCTTACTGATATGCTCCCACTTTCATTTCGGAATCAAAATTTCCTGAAGCAACCCAGCGGGTTTATGATGTTTAGCCTTTACATACTGACATACTAAACATCGAGCAACAAAGTCAGCAATATCTATCTTCGTACCATTCCACTAGTATCAACGTTTCAAATCTCGATACATCCGAATATCACCAGGATGTATAGAAAATCTCGAATGATATGCTTCATGTAGCAACTCTTCTTTAACTGGATGCATGTCCGGAACACATAATCGTCCCCGGAAATGAAGTACTCCATTCTCGTCACTCGAGAAATTCATCTACTATCCATAATCCACTCTATCACACAGAACTAGAAGTGACTGGGAGACGATAATTACCAATCTCCCTTATTGCATCAGTCCATGTTCTAGCAGCTCTATAGTAGCTACCCAGTAGCTAGACAAAATCCCATGAGCATTCCTGCTCCATACATCTACAATTCAGGATAACATCCACTAAGTCAACGTCATGTGTATGACATCTTGTCTCGCAGTTCCTGTTGAGAAATTGATTAATTTTCTCAATTATATGAATGAGAAATTAATATAGTTTAATCTAGATCGTTGGATTAAGATGGATAAATTCGGTTCATTCAAATGAAGGGGTATAAGTACCTTTTTGGATGACTTAATCTTGGTCATTAAAATCAAAATGAAAGGCTTAGATGCATCCAAAATGAAGAGACATTGTGTCTCTTGGGAAGGGATGCAATCTAGATCATCCATTTAAATTGAATGAATGAGATTAGATTTAACCAAAAGGTTCCTGCACCTCTTCACAATGTATAAATAAAACCCTCTAGATGATGGAAAAACACACTCAAATTCACTCAAACTCACTCAATCCTTACATACATTCCTTCTTCTGCATCCGGAGTCCGAAAAACCTACGAGAAGGTTCGCCGGTCTCGAAATTTGTAGTGCTACTATTCCGAGACATCGTCGTTATATCTTGGAAACGAATTGCTTCTATCCGTAAGCACCTGAGCGGAGCAATATCATTTTACGGAGATAGTGTTGAACACCAGCCTCGATGAGCTCATATCAGTTTGTTTCCTCCCCGGCAATATTCATCACCGAGACTCAACAATCGTAAAACGATATTCGGTGCAATCTGATATGGTCGTGATCAACAACGTTCCGACTACTATTTCATCTGGAGTCACGACCTCCATTCCACCAGGAGAGAAGCTGGAGAAATTCAACGGAGCTGATTTTAAAAGATGGCAACAAAAGATGATATTTTATCTGACGATGCTAAACCTCGTAAGGTTTTTGCGTGAAGACCCGCCAGCCGCTATGGGAGGAGATTCCAATAGTAAGGTTGCTTACGATGTGTGGTCGCACGGAGATTTCCTGTGCCGTAATCATGTTCTAAATGCATTGGACAACACGTTGTATAACGTGTATAGTCTGATAGAGACGACGAAATCTCTGTGGGAATCGCTAGAGAAGAAATACAAAACCGAAAATGCCGGATTGAAGAAATTCATCATCGGCCAATTTCTGGATTTCAAAATGGTGGATTCCAAGAGTGTGACATCTCAAGTCCAAGATATGCAACTGATATTGCATGATCTGGATGCCGAAGGCATGAAGTTGAACGAGTCATTCAAAGTAGCCACGGTAATTGAGAAACTTCCCCCATCGTGGATGGATTTTAAAAATTACTTGAAGCATAAGCAAAAGGAGATGGGGCTTGAAGACTTGATCCTGAGGCTACGAATAGAGGAGGATAATCGAAGGTTCTCCGACTCTAAAGGAACAAAGTGGGCTATCGACGAGATGTCTAATCTGGCTGAGCCGAACACCAAGAAGCCGAAACAATTCAAAAAGAAGGCTCAAGGCAAGAAATTCAAGGGATCGTGCTACAACTGCGGGAAGCCAGGACACATGTCCAAAGATTATAGACGCCTAAAGAAACCAACCAAGGGTCAGAAGGAAGTTGCGAACCAGGTCACAACTTCTGACGACATGGAGCTAGATCTCACTGCGGTCGTGTTTAAAGCCAACACAGTGGTGGACAACCCGAAGCAGTGGGGGATTGATACTGGAGCAACACGTCATATCTGTTTTGATAAGGCGATGTTCTCCAAGTATACTTCGATAAGTGGAAGAAAGCTCTATATGGGCAATTCCACGACATCGTCGATTGTCGGACGTAGAAAAGTTGTTTTGAAGATGACATCAGGGAAGGAGCTAATGCTTATTGATGTGCTCCATGTTCTCGACATCAGGAAGAACCTAGTTTCTGGATCAGCACTTGTTAAAGTCGGGTTCAGACTAGTGTTCTAATCAAATAATTTTGTACTTACGAAGAATGGTGTATTCGTAGATAAAGGGTACTTAGAACAGAGTCTGTTCAAAATGATTGTAATGACTGTACACCGTGAATTTGATGGTAATAAAATAAAAGCTTCCAGCTATGTTGTCGAGTGTTTTAATTTATGACATGATCGACTTGGACATGTTAATAATAATACTCTGAAATGTCTTGTCAAATTAAATTTATTACCAAATATCGATGTTGACAAAACATACAAATGTGAAGTGTGCGTGGAAGCAAAAATGATGAGACTACCTTTTCATTCGGTGGAAAGGTCAATGACTCCTCTAGAGTTAATACATAGTAATCTATGTGACTTAAAATTCGTGCAAACTAGAGGAGGTAAAAAGTATTTTATTACTTTTATCGATGACTGCACGAGGTTCTGTTATGTCTTTCTTTTAAGAAGTAAAGACGAAGCCTTAGAGGCATTCAAAACCTATAAAACAGAAGTTGAGAATCAACTTGATAAACAAATTAAAATAATTCGTAGCGATAGAGGTGGAGAATATGGTGCATCATTTGATGAGTATTGTTCAGAATCTGACATTATCCATCAGACAATGATGCCTTACTCACCTCAATCGAATGGTGTTGCCGAACGTAAAAAATGGACACTAAAGGAAATGATGAATACCTTGTCGATAAATTCAGGCTTGCCCCAGAACTTGTGGGGGGGAAGCCATATTATCGGCAAATCACATTCTCAATAAAATCTTTCATAAGAAAAATGATAAAACATCATATGAATTATAGAAAGGTCGTAAGCCATCATACAAATACTTGAAAGTGTGGGGGTGCTTGGCAAAGATCGAAGTACCTAAGCCAAAGCAAATAAAGATCAGACCTAAAATGTTCGATGCAATATTTGTCGGATATGCCCAAAATAGTAGTGCATATTGTTTCATGGTTCACAAGTCAGATATTCCTGATATTCATGTGGGAACAACCATAGAATCTCGGAATGTGATATTCTTTGAAAATATATTCCCAAATAAAAGGGAAAACATTCAAATTGATAGGAATGAAAGTTCTAACAACCATGACATCTCTGAACTTAATTGTCGTAAAAGGACTATTGGCTATCAAAACGAAGAGCCACGTCGGAGCAAATGGGCTAGAGTTGAGAAATCGTTCGAGTCGAACTTTATGACTTTTATGTCAGAAACGAACCCAAGAACTTTGAGCGAAGCTCTCTCTAGTCCCGACGCCCCATTATGGAAAGAAGCAGTCAATAGTGAAATCGAGTCCATCATGAATAATCATACTTGGGAATTAGTGGACCTTCCTTCTGGTTCTAAACCATTAGGCTGTAAGTGGATACTAAAACACAAGTATAAAGTTGATGGATCTATTGACAAGTACAAGGTTAGACTTGTAGCCAAAGGGTACAAACAAAAAAAAGGGCTTGATTACTTCGACACCTAATCACCGGTGACAAGGATTACGTCCATTCGAGTACTGATAGCCATCGTAGCATTGTATGACCTTAAAATACATCAAATGGATGTTAAGGCTGCATTCTTAAATGGTGAGTTGGAAGAAGAAATCTATATGGAGCAACCCGAGGGGTTCGTAGTTCTAGGAAAAGAAGAAAAGGTGTGCCGACTTGTTAAGTCATTGTACGAACTAAAACAAAGTACCTAAACAATGACACGAGAAATTTGACAAAATTATGCTGTCAAACGAGTTCAAAATAAATGAATGTGACAAATGTATTTATGTCAAAAACACACCTAAAGGCTATGTAATCATCTATCTATATGTAGACGATATGTTTATAATGGGTAGTAACCATGAGATAATCATGAGTACAAAAAAAATGTTGAACAAAAATTTCGATATGAAAGATATGGGTTAAGCAAATGTTATATTGGGAATTAAAATTCTCAGGACATCTGAGGGGAGAGTTTTGACACAATCCCACTATGTAGAGTCGGTGTTGAAGAAGTTCAATGCATACGATCTCTCTACAGTAAAAACACCTATGGATCTAAGTCCACACTTAGCGAAAAACCAAGGTGAGCCCATATCACAATTAGAATATTCTCGGATAATAGGCAACTTGATGTATCTCACAAACTGCACACGTCCGAATATTGCCTATGTGGTCAACAAGCTGAGTCATTTTACAAGTAATCCAAACGATACCCATTGGAAAGCACTGATACGAGTTCTTAGATATTTGAAATATACTATGAGCTATGGATTACATTTCGAAAAATATCTTGCTGTCTTAGAGGGATATTGTGATGCTAATTGGATATTAGATGCAAAAGATACCAAATCCACTAGTGGATATGTATTCACAATTGGTGGAGGAGCGGTATCTTGGAAATCCACTAAGCAGACGTACATTGCTCAGTCAATTATAGAATCCGAGTTTATAGCACTAGACAAAGTGGTTGAAGAAGCTGAGTGGCTGCGGAGTTTCTTGGAAGATATTCTGAGCTGGGCAAAACTTGTGTCTGCCATACTTATACATTGTGATAGTCAATCGACAATTGGAAGGGCACAGAGTAGTATGTATAATGGTAAGTCATGACATATATGTTGTAGACATAATACCATTAGGCAGTTGATCTCGAATGGAGTGATTGCAATCGACTATGTCAAGTCTAAAGATAATTTAGCAGATCCTCTTACGAAGGAGCTAAATCGAGATCAAGTATACTGCTCATCGAGAGGAATGAGATTAAAAATCTACAACTAAAACGACTGTAGCGGTAACCCAACCTTGTTGACTGGAGATCTCAAGATCTTGGTTCAATGGGACAACGAAGTTACAGAAGTTGTATTACAACACACGAGATATATTATCCCTATCCCAATCCTGGGATGAATATGTGCTATCCTACCACATGTAGTGAGGTTAAGCTTATGCTTTTAATGACTTCTATACCTTTATAAGGTGGAGTATGGTAGGATGCTCTTGATAGAAGTGTTACCTATGTGAGTGTGAAGACATGTCGCTTTAATGAAACATTCATGAATCCAAGATGGTGTCCATGGCTAAAACGGAACCAACCATGATAACCAAAAGTAGGTGAGATAAGTCCTTGTGTATGTGTTATTGTCTTAGTATACACAAACAGCTGAGCAGTTCAAGATATCACGTTCACTGTGCAGCCTAGTATGCTCGATAGCATTCCACTACGGAAGGTTCAAAGCCACAAGCTACCTCTCCCGATGCATTGACTTATCGATTGGACGCTTGTAAAGTGTCAACATGCATACATGCATTAATTTCCATTCATGTGAAGGATTGTTGGAAAATTGATTAATTTTCTCAATTATATGAATGAGAAATTAATATAGTTTAATCTAGATCGTTGGATTAAGATGGATAAATCCGGTTCATTCAAATGAAGGGGTATAAGTACCTTTTTGAATGACTTAATCTTGGTCATTAAAATCAAAATGAAAGGCTTAGATGCATCCAAAATGAAGAGACATTGTGTCTCTTGGGAAGGGATGCAATCTAGATCATCCATTTAAATTGAATGGATGAGATTAGATTTAACCAAAAGGTTCCTCCACCTCTTCACAATGTCTAAATAAGACCCTCTAGATGATGGAAAAACACACTCAAATTCACTCAAACTCACTCAATCCTTGCATACATTCCTTCTTCTGCATTCGGAGTCCAAAAAACCTACGAGAGGGTTCTCCGGTCTCGGAGTTTGTAGTGCTACTATTCCGAGACATCGTCGTTGTATCTTGGAAATGAATTGCTGCTATCCGTAAGCACCTGAGCGAAGCAATATCGTTTTACAGAGATAGTGTTGAATACTAGCCTCGACGATATTATATCAGATTGCATCTTCCCCGACGACAATACTCATCACCCGACAACAGTTCCTCAACTGTCGTAAGCTTAAGATACGCCTCATTCAACTGCATCGGGATTACTCCGATCCCTGAAATGATGCATCTACGTACAACATCCTTCCATCCACCTCGGAAGGATTAACTAATACTCGTGCAAAAGTTAACCACCGTCTAGGTCCTGTAAACTGGTTTTGCTTCCGACTAAGTGAATTCCATCACCTTCTTGGTTAAACAAGTCCGTGGTATAGTAATGCTAACAACATTTTATCCACATCTACAATAATAACCAAATCCTACAAGGAAACCACCATTTACGGTGGCCGAGTACGCAACTCCAACTACCACCATCAGCAGTGGCCAAGTTGCGCAGCTCCAACAATCACAAACTGATCCAATCTTGTCCAGAACCCACGATTCTCAAATCCATGGATGACTAACTCATTAAATACGTCTAACAACATTATCAACAGCTCATTAAATTCATACTAAGTATGAAATATCGTCATTTGCATATCCGCATCCTTTTTACTCTAAGCTGATGATATATCAATCATCACACAGACAATGATAATTGTATGACACAAGTCACTACAATATCAACAACTCAATTATAAATTAATCCTACTATATACACAGGTGTCCTTTGTGCTATCCTCTACTGTCGGTGCTGGCCAGACTTCTTTCCCTTTTCTTAATTTAGGAGCTTCATTGCATTAAAAGAATTTTCAACCCCAACCCGAGGATAGACATTCGCAAGTAAGGAGAAATAGCCCATGATGTTGCGCTTAGCTACTGACTTAATCATAACATCAACATATCAAGGCTCAATTAGTAGACCACAATAACCAAAGAATTCTCAGTATGTGGTACCATCTTATCATGATAACTAAAGAATTCTACCTAATATCTAGAGGAGATAAGGAACTCATAACCAATTTACAACAAAAGCATCTAAAGGGAATTTCTATTTATAAATTTGGAGCATCATCCTTAATAGACCAGAAATTCTATTAACAAAAGGCCAACAACTTACAAACCAACAAAAAAAAAGAAAAAGTCTAAAAAGGTAACCAAACACCCATTGCTCACTTACTCAGTAAGTAATTTTATAGACTCAAAGCAGCACCACAACGAGAAATTAAGCTCAAATTGGAGCAGATTAAGTTATTCCCACAACCATTTGAGATAATATAAGGGCCAAAATCATAGGTTGATTAGAAAGTATTCTAACATAGGTCACATAATGTCTTTGGTCTGTAGCCAATACTGACCTAAGGATATTTCCCAAGAAATGTCGATCGACGACCATCATCAATCAAAGGCTAGGATTACATAATAAAACTTGAACAAATGTTCCAAGTAGCTGATAATTATAAGGTCCAACACATATGAAAGCCATTGTTTCATTACAGGGTATAAGAAAAGTGCGACATCTACTTAACTTCACAACCCTAACAAAGATGATATCCATGGGAGGATCATTTGCATTGGCCTGCCTCTTTGCTTGGTGATGCGGCGAGGAAAAATGTGTTTACCTCCTTTCGATGCGACGAAGGCACGAAGGAAGCTTTGGGAGTTCTCATAGGCCGCAACAGTAAAAATGATAAGAAGACGAAGCAAAGAAATGCAAAACCAACACCGACAACGAAAACTAGAACACAGGATGTAACGTGGTTCGAAATGAGTATTCCTACTCCACGGAGGTGAGATCTCTCACCGGGGACAATGCCCAAGCACTTTCCACTATGAACGTCCTCCTTTCCGGAAAGGAAACTTCCCGAGGCGGAGGAGAAAGTCTCTTACAATTTAATCTCAATACAAGAAAGAGTACATGCAATGTGATAGCGAAGGTCGCTACTCTCCTTCTCCGGCGAGGTAGTGGTAGCTCTCCTCCTCCTGTATCTTCGTCTCTTCCCTGTTGGAATAGTTGTGGATCCCCTTTTCTTCTGTCCTCCTTCTCCCTTTTATCCTCCTTCTCTAATCTATCGCTACCTCGCGGATTATCCCCATCGTACACGTGGCCACCACGTCCACCTGGAGAATAATTCTGTTACAGATACGAGGGACGAAGGCTCCTCGGAATATTATGTGGGGACCTCTCCTTCTGTTACATAACGCCTCCTCATCTACATTTCAGGAAACTAGGTTAGCCTATCCCCCTCGACCATCCACTTTTGGTGAAACTAACCTAGGTCTATAGCTCACGGATGGTATAGCCTTTAGGCTCCCTACTAGCTTGAACCCACTCTCCTTCTTCCCTCACCGAACGACCTTTGGATTGCCCAGGCCGAACCGATTCTTATCCGTCCCGTTTGCCTCTATGATTATCTGGCCGAACCGATTCTTATCCGTCCCTTCTGCCTCTATGATTATCTGGCCGAATCGATTCTTATCCGTCCCGTCTGCCTCTATGATTATCTGGCCGAATCGATTCTGGTTTATTTCCCACCGAAGTGTCTCCTCCCGCCTTCGCCTTACCGCGTTGATTGTCTTCACTAGCTTTCCTGTGCCAATTATTTATGGCACTTGCGCCCGAACCGTTCCTCTCTTCTTTCTCCACTGAACCCGTTAATTGGTTCGGGTAACACCTTGCCTGTGAGCTCATAGAGAAGAGGTAACGGCGATATCATTAGTCAACCCCAAAAAATAGTCAAGCGAAGTTATAAGCTTGACTTTCCAACTATATAAGGTTCCTACTCCATCCTTGGCTTATTAATTCAAATTTACTCCTTTCTTAAAGCTTTACTGCATATACTTGAGGCGACCTAATGGGCCCATGGGCCTCGCTTCTCCTTTTTCTCTTCTATAATCGAACCGTCACAAAAACCCTATATAAACCTCCGCCTTTTTCTTTTAGGTATTACTTAGTGTGCCCAACAATACCGTCCCTTCAACTTCTTCTCTCCTGCGATTTTCACCGGCGGCGTTTCAGCGACCCACCCCTCTCCTTCTTATACGTTATTCTTCTAACCCCCCAAGTAAGTACTCTATCATGCTTTATACCTATGACCCCTAAGACCATCCCCTCCCCTGCGTGGTATGAGCATACCATAACCCAACTAGACCGCGACCATTATTTTTGTAACCTTAAGGACAGGTTTATAGACCCTTCCCTAAAATGCTGCTTTACGACCAAGATGCACCGACCAAATCGTCCTCCTCCTGGTCTAACTTGCTTCTTCTCGAGCGATTTCTTAACGACTGTCCTACCAAAGACCTTCCATCTATTTAGATATTTTAGACTTTTATGGACTACCCCTGAACCAATTCACCCCCAATTCTTTTCGGATTCTGTCGGGGGCCTCTATAGTGTTTCAACATCTAAACCTCCCTTTAACCCCTGAAATATTCCATTGCTTCTTTCAACTGAAATCTTCCAAGGCAGGCCTTTTTTATCTGTCCAGTCGTCCAGACTGCCAATTCCTAGTGAACATGCCTACTTCCCATAAGGGATGAGAAGAATTATACTTCCTTGTATAGCTTCCAACATCTTTACCTTACTCCGATACCTAGAAGGTGGAACTTCCCGAACTGCCTTCCTTCTGGGAAATGAGGACCCAATGTCCTTTCCCAGAAGTGTATAGAATATTGGGAGAGTCACATTACTGTTTGAATCACTTGATAAAAACTCCCCTTCTGAGCCACTTCGGACTATCCCCCCTCCCTTCGACGACCTCAGTTGCTGTAGGTAGGATGATACTTTCCTTTTAATATAACTTTCTTCCTACATTATTCATCTTTCTCACCAATACATTTTGCAGATAATCTAATACAAGACGCTTTGGTAGAAGGAGAGGCGATTGAGGCTGCCAAGAAGAAGAAGGCCTCAACCAAGAGGGGTAAATCGCTGGCAGCTCCTTCTTCTCCTCGGAAGAAACTGTGGCTCGTTAAGAAAGGAGCCCCGAGTTCATCTGCTCTTCCCCCTTCCTCTTTCGGTCAACCTGGTTCGCGATCCTTAACCCTCTACGAACCGAGGAGAAAAGATATTACCTTATCTGTCCCATCTTCATCTCCCCACAGAAGGGACTCTCCTTCCCATTCTCCCAATTCATCCCCCTCTGCACATGATTCTCCTTTGCCTTCTCATACCGAGTCCATCTCTGCTCCTATCCCCTCTGACACGCTTACTTCTCCCGCCCCTCTTCAGCGCGTCGGACCTGCGCTTCCCTCCGAAGGAGAGGATCTTCCTATTCCGACCCCCTCAAGGGCTACATTGGGATCTCTGCTGCAGATTCGTAATCCTTCGGAGGTGAAATTTTTTAATCAATCAGGCCTGCAAGGTCCCTGCGAACAAGTAGGCAAATTGCTGTCTGAGGTATTTACTGTCCCCTTCTCATCTTTACTATACGTATCTCTATGTGTCAGCATATACTGATGGTGCTTCCTTTCTTCTAGGCCTCAACCCAACACAACAAAATGGTAGTTCAACTGGCTTAATTCCAATCCAGCGTGGAGGCACGCCACTTCGCCTCTCTAGTGCAGCAGAAAAAACTCGTTCGACAGTTGAACGAGAGGGAGGCGAAGGAATCTGACCTGAGGGGCCAATGTGAAGATGCTATGACACAATTGACCCTGGTCCAAAGCGAAAAGGAGGAGCTTCAGCGAAGGAATGAAGACCTCAAACAGCAAGTTTTCTTCCAGTATAGTGAATTGCAGCAGGTGGATATCCTCGCCCACGAACTAAAAGAGTATAAGGGGCAGCTCGGGGACGCCATCATTAAAGTCGCCGATTCTTCAACTGCTGTCGAACAGCTCCAGCAAGAACGCCAATTGCTTCGACTGGAACGACAAGCTTGGGAAGCCACCAGGAAATCTTGCATAGAGAAGTGCCAAGAACTCTCCTCCATGGTGGCTGCTCTCCCTCAAGCTTTGTCAGCAGCGACCCAGCAACAATCTGCCCTCTATAAAGAATACTCCGAAGCCCTTTCAACTCTGGGACGGCAAGCCATATAGGCAGCCACGGAGAAGGATGCCTTGGCGGCCCAGCTAACCGAAAGCCAAACCTAGCTGGCTAACTGTCAAGTTCAACTAACGGGCCGTCAGGAGAACAAGAAGAGGATCTGAAAGGGCGATATGTCAAAAAGGGGGTGGACCTGTTCATACTAGGCTTTGAGGGATCTTCGGCTCTGAATGCTGAACAGGGATATCCACCCCCTGGCACGGACACCAGCTATTTAAATCCCGTGAATGCACTAGCCAAGTGTTCCCCCGAACTATTTGAATTATAATTTCCAACATCCTATTCCTTGTAATGACTCTTTTCTTAGTGCTAAAAAGTAATTATGTTAACATAACTTTTGAGTTGTCCTCCTTGCATGCCTTCTCGCGGGTCAGAAATCCCGAACCAATTTTGCGCTTTTCTCCTTTTACGCTGACGTTTCTTTTCTCGTGCCGCATAGAGCAATTACCTTATTCGTTCGGGAACTTATTCAGAAGGTCTCAGATGGTCTTATTTATATCCGACACAATTTTGGCTCAGTCAAAAATTAAATGACTTTCGTCTGTTGATCTTCACTGTCTTTCTCATTGCTTCGGAAACGATATCTTGAGGAGTACCTATGCGGCTACCATTACGATATCAGTCTCTTCACCTTCTTCCCCTTCCCGAGAACTACTGCAGTTCCTTTCCCCCAACTATAAATTATCACCCTTCATGTCTTCGTCCTTCCATCTTACTCCCATGGCTTCAGCAGGACACCCCATTGAGATTTCTTCAGACTCCGAATCTTTTGAGCTATGGGACTGGCTTTCCAGGGACGCTGAAGATTCTGAAACCCGCTCGACAGTAACCTCATCCTTCCGTCCCCTTCCTTTTCCGCCCCACACCACAGCTCCCTCCCCTCTCGTGGGGAGGTCTTATCAAGCACCCTTTCCTTCATTTCGCAATCGGGTATGGAACCCTCCCTTAACATGGGAGTACACATTGGGAGATCCTCGGGCCTCTGCCGAACTTCCCCCACTTCCACTGGCTTTAGCCTTCATTCCAGTTTCCCCGGTGGGGATCTGTCCGCCTCCTTTTGATGAAGGTCCACCAGTTCTTCCAGTTTCCCCCGCGAGGATCCGTTCGCCTCCTCTTGATGAAGGTCCACCGGTCATTCCTTCGGCTCAAGGCGAGCTCTACAGGGTCATCTTGGCACCTTCCCCCCCCTAAGGAGCCCTCTAATGCTTCTTCTGTTAAGAGCAATCATAGAAAATCTTCGTAGCTTAAATGATGTAATCATTTTAAGTATGCTAATAAAAATGAAGGAGGGAATTGGTATTCGTTTTTGTCGTTTTCCTGTAGAAGTAAGGTTTCTGTCATCGGAAGACTATGTCGCTTTCTTTTACCATCTCCTGGGGATTCAGACCCTTTTTTCTTACAATTACTGTACCAGCTACTTTTCACCTACTATCGTTACGTTTCCCCTTCTTTACCAGCATTCATTATCCTTACTTTTTCTGTTAAATAAATGCACCCTTATCCTCCATCGTTATAAGGACCTCCAACCTCGGTTGCATAACATCCATCTTTTCCCCTCTTTTCCCTTAGCCATGGACAAAATGTATGAACAGGGCAGCAGTTCCTTTCCTTTTGAAGAAAGGGTGGACGAGCAACGTTATATTGCTAACCTGGAAGAACAGGTGAGGTACTTGCAGCAGCGGCTAAGGGAAGTCTCCGCCAGCAACTACTCTTTGCGTCAACAGCTAGCAGGGTCCCAGAAGGAACTATCTAAACAGATCTTCCTGTAGCAATCCTACTTTCGGCAACTAATGTGCCAACCTCCGCTGCGCAAAGAAGCTCCGTCAGCTCCTCATAACAAAGAACTGTAATACCCCATATATAAGGGTCTTTTTCTTTCTTGTAAGAAGAATTAGAATGTGTAATCTTTCTGAAGCAATGAACTTTTCCTGTTTATCTTCTTCTTCCAACATTTCTTGTGTTATGGCCCATTTCACCTTCCTCATAACCAAATAAGATGACACATAGCTAAGGCCTACTTCGGCGCTTCTGCTAGGAATATAATAATATAGAGTCGCTAAATGACCCAACTTTGCTGCTCTACAGCCACAAGAGGATAGAATAATATATAACTGAATAAGGACTTCAACTTCTTCCGCTTCGCAGGGATAAAAATGATATATAATTGAGGAAATCTCAGTTCTTCCGTTCCACCACCACACGGGGATAAAATAATATAAAGTTGAATAATATGTTCAACTTCTTCCGCTTCGCGGGGATAAAAATGATATATAACTGAGAATATCTCAGTTCTTCCATTCCGCCACTACACGGGGATAAAATAATATAAAATTGAATAATATGTTCAACTTCTTCCGCTTCGCGGGGATAAAAATGATATATATAACTGAAGAAATCTCAGTTCTTCCGTTCCACCACCACACGGGGATAAAATAATAATGACTTCAGTTTCTTCCGCTTCGTAGGGATAAAAATGATATATATAACTGAAGAAATCTCAGTTCTTCCGTTCCACCACCGCACGGGGATAAAATAATATAAAGTTGAATAATATGTTCAACTTCTTCCGCTTCGCGGGGATAAAAATGATATATAACTGAGAAGATCTCAGTTCTTCCATTCCGCCACCACACGGGGATAAAATAATAATGACTTCAGCTTCTTCCGCTTCGCGGGGATAAAAATGATATATATAACTGAAGAAATCTCAGTTCTTCCGTTCCACCACCACACGGGGATAAAATAATATAAAGTTGAATAATATGTTCAACTTCTTCCGCTTCGCGGGGATAAAAATGATATATAACTGAGAAAATCTCAGTTCTTCCGTTCCACCACCACACGGGGATAAAATAATAATGACTTCAGCTTCTTCCGCTTCGCGGGGATAAAAATGATATATATAACTGAGGAAATCTCAGTTCTTCCGTTCCACCACCACACGGGGATAAAATAATATAAAGTTGAATAATATGTTCAACTTCTTCCGCTTCGCGGGGATAAAAATGATATATAACCGAGGTAATCTCGGTTCTTCTGTTCAACCACCACACGGAGATACTCTTCCGCTTCGCGGGGATAAAAATGATATATATAACTGAAGAAATCTCAGTTCTTCCGTTCCTCCACCACACGGTGATAAAATAATATAAAGTTGAATAATATGTTCAACTTCTTCCGCTTCGCGGGGATAAAAATGATATATAACTGAGAAGATCTCAGTTCTTCCGTTCCACCACCACACGGGGATAAAATAATAATGACTTTCAAACTTCTTTCCGCAGGATAAAAATGATATATATAACTAAGGAAATCTCAGTTCTTCCGTTCCGCTACCACACGGGGATAAAATAATATAAAGTTGAATAATATGTTCAACTTCTTCCGCTTCGCGGGGATAAAAATGATATATAACCAAGGTAATATCGGTTCTTCCGTTCCACCACCACACGGGGATACTCTTCTGCTTCGCGGGGATAAAAATGATATATATAACTGAAGAAATTTCAGTTCTTCCGTTCCACCACCATACGGGGATAAAATAATATAAAATGGAATAATATGTTCAACTTCTTCCGCTTCGCGGGGATAAAAATGATATATAACTGAAGAAATCTCAGTTCTTCCATTCCACCACCACACGGGGATAAAATAATATAAAGTTGAATAATATGTTCAACTTCTTCCGCTTCGCGGGGATAAAAATGATATATAACTGAGAAGATCTCAGTTCTTTCGTTCCACCACCACACGAGGATAAAATAATAATGACTTCAGCTTCTTCCGCTTTGCGGGGATAAAAATGATATATATAACTAAGGAAATCTCAGTTCTTCCGTTCCGCCACCACACGGGGATAAAATAATATAAAGTTGAATAATATGTTCAACTTCTTCTGCTTCGTGGGGATAAAAATGATATATAACCGAGGTAATCTCGGTTCTTCCGTTCCACCACCACACGGGGATACTCTTCCGCTTTGCGGGGATAAAAATGATATATATAACTGAAGAAATCTCAGTTCTTCCGTTCAGCCATCACACGGGGATAAAATAATATAAAGTTGAATAATATGTTCAACTTCTTCCGCTTCACGGGGATAAAAATGATATATAACTGAGAAGATCTCAGTTCTTCCGTTCCACCACCACACGGGGATAAAATAATAATGACTTCAGCTTCTTCCGCTTTACGGGGATAAAAATGATATATATAACTGAGGAAATCTCAGTTCTTCCGTTCCGCCACTACACGGGGATAAAATAATATAAAGTTGAATAATATGTTCAACTTCTTCCGCTTTGCGGGGATAAAAATGATATATAACTGAGGTAATCTCGATTCTTCCATTCCACCACCACACGGGGATACTCTTCCACTTCGCGGGGATAAAAATAATATAAAACTGAGGAAATCTCGGTTCTTTCGTTCCACTACCACACGGGGATAAAATAATATATAGTGCCCAAAGGCCTTCATCATAAAGAGTGTGACGTTTTCACACCACTGTTCTTCCTATCTTCATCTAAAAGGGGGGCACCTCCTCCCATTCCCTCCTATGAAAGCGAGGGCTTTAGCACATAATGGGTCATCTGAAGGATAAATCCTCGTTTTTCTTCCACTTAGGGCCTCCTCTTCTATCAATGATGAGCCTAATAATCATTATAAGCCCATTCTTTCCCCTTTTTAAAGGGGATTCTTCGTCTTCCTTTCTGTTACCTTCATTCCTTACGCCTTTTCGTCTTCTTCATTTTCGTTTGTTCTTTTTTTTTGCCGCCTTCCTCCATTGCCTCAATCCCCTACTTCAGCCCCTCCCTTCTTCATTCTTAGACCAGCAAGATGCATTCCACTTTCCTCCGAAAAATAGCAAGCTGTTACTCACACCTCAAGCGAGGCGAAGGTCACCACTCCTCACCTTCCCTATTGCCATCATTCCCGCTCGCCTCGCCTTTCTTCTTCACCTCACAAACCCTTATTACCTCCGTGCGGAGAAATCGGAGTAACCAACCCTTCCTCCTTCCTCTTGCCTGACAAACCCTAACTCTCCTACTTCTTCCCCCTCCGCCGCAAGTGTTCGGAAGTCACCTTCTCCTTCATCACAATCTGAGGATGAATCTATGGAGGGTGTGCTTCCATGTCAGCCAACTATAGATGCTTGCGCATCCTTGCCTTCTTTTTCCTCTGAATACAACTCCACCTTTGAACCCATGGTGATTGATAATTCCCCATTGCCTATCTCCCCTTCTGCCTCTCGCTTGAAGAGCCCTTCTCCTCCTATGGGCATTAGCCCCCTTCCTTTCACTTCTCGCCTTCCTAACGAAGGTTCCTCCAACCCTATGCTCATCATATCATCCTCTCCGGATTCCTCGCTCAACCAATTTCCTTCTGCCACTCCTGACGTGCCTACCTCACAGCCAGCCATGGTACATTTTCCCCCTCCGACTCCTGATTCTTTGCCCCCAACTACTACCTCTATGAGCCTTCTGACCAATGCTCCTTCTCCTTTCCCTTCTCAACCCCTGTCTCAACCTATGGATACCACCCCTATTCTTCCCCTTATGAGTGAGCCTCTACCTTCGGGGTCATCCGTCCCTTCTTCTTCCCGTTTCCCTTGGAGTTTTCAGATCTTGAATTTGGAGGAACTGATCCCCCGCATGGAAGGCCTGCGCCATGCCCTCGACTTGGTATGTTTTTCCAATCAGCTTCTCTACCTTTTCTTACTGAATAACTTCTTTTCAACAACCGGCGTACAGGCCCTGACCAACTACCAAGAGTTGGATCGTTCTCTCCACCAATACCAAGCTCAATTTCTACAGTTAGAACAACAGCAACGGGAGGATCTGGCGGCTGCTTTACATCGAGAACACCTCCTATCTCAACAACTGCAACAATGTCAGGAGCAATTGACAGAAGCTCACCACCGACTTCAAAAAGATGCCGATATGAGAGCGGCATTACAAGAACAATAAATGAATGTCTAACCATCTTCACTCCTGAAACATTCAAATGACACATCCTCGACTCAGAGTCTCCATCTTCTCAAGAATTGATAAATCTTCGAAACCAGGTAGCGGAGCTCCTTCAGGGGCAGCAACGGGATTCAGAAACCATCGCCCGTCTTTGGGTTCAGCATCAGAAGGCGGAGGATAAAATAGGGAACCTCCGTACCCGCCTATGCAAGGAGGTACAAGAAAACTCCTCCCTCATAACTTCTAGGGCGCATGCTCACGCCCGTATACGCAGGCAAGAAACCTCCCTCTAGAGGCTAGGCACTGAGCTTACCCGCACCAGATCTTACTCCGAGGCGGTGGAGGGAATTTCGGCCTCGATGTGCCAGAATATGATGGACATGACAACCCTTATCCAGCAAGATCAATCCTCCCGAGCCGATGATATTTCCATCCTAGCCGATGCTATTATGGAAGTATCCCGACGCTATGTTGACATACGCCGAACTCTTCAAGAGAAACAAGAGAAATGTCGTAGGCTTCATTGGGATCGGAGCCCTGACCGTCCGAACCGCCAGGAATGACTAACCATCCTGCTACGCGCCACTTATCAAGATGGGTTTAACGAGACGGTTCGCCAATACGCTCACCAAGGACTTCTGCCCGCAAACTACCCCACTTTTTCTTTAAATTGGGAAGTCGGCTTTCGGCGCTATCCTCCCGAACGGTTTAGGTTATAACCTGATGTATTATTTCGGGACGTAGTCCCTTTGTTATCTTCTTTTCTTCTTCAGAATTCGCTATAAGAACTAAGGTATCATTGTGAATCAATCAAACCCATATGTGCTATATATTGAATGAACACAACAAATTATCGAGTACATCCCCTCAAGGACTCTCCAGCGCCTCTTCTCCTATCCATCATTTCTTATACAGTGTAGAAAGGTTACAAGTGAATAGCGTTCCATGGTCGGGGAAATTCCTTGCCTTGATCGTCCTTTAAATAATACGCCGACCCAGCTACACGACGCATCACTTCATAGGGCCCTTCCCAGTTTGGAGCTAACTTTCCAGGATCTCCCGCGGGATTAACTTTACGCAGAACCAAATCCCCCTTCTGAAATCTTCGAGGCATCACCTTCTTATTAAAGGCTTGCTGCACTCTCCGCTTGTAAAACTCCGCTCGCCTCCGTGCCGCCTCCCGCTTTTCTTCCACCAAGTCCAACTCAGTGCTTCGAATAACTTGGTTCTGCTCCGGCTCGTACATTTCTACTCTGGCGCTACTTAAAAGAGCCTCGACCGGAATAACAGCTTCCATCCCATATACTAAACTGAAAGGAGTCTCTTCCGTTGCAGTTTTTGGTGTGGTTCGGTAGGCCCACAAGATTCCGGGCAATTCTTCCACCCAATTCCCCCTCTGAGTGCCCAATTTAGTCTTCAACCCTTGAATGAGAATTCTATTAGTGACTTCAACTTGACCGTTAGCTTGAGGGTGGGCTACTGAAGTGAAAGCTTGCTGAATGTTGAGACTTTGGCACCATTCTTTAATCTTTTTGCCCTGGAACTGACGTCCATTATCACTAACTATCCTCCGAGGAATACCATATCGACAGACAATATTCTTCCATAAGAATTGTATTACAGCATTCTCGGTAATTTTGGCAAGGGGCTCTGCTTCCACCCACTTGGAAAAGTAATCTACAGCTACCAATAAAAATTTCTTCTGTAAAGGTGCCACTGGCATTGGACCCACTATATTCATTCCCCATTAATCAAAAGGACACGAAGTGACCACAACTTTCATTAACTCAGTCGGCCGTTCGGACCAGTTGTTATGCTTTTGGCAAGCTGGGCAAGTTTGCACTATACGAGCGGCATCTTGTTGGAGAGTAGGCCAAAAATACCCTGCTAACAGGGTCTTCCTTGCTTAAGCTCTCCCCCCATATGGTTACTGCAACAGCCTTCGTGAATCTCCCAGAGTACCCATTCAACATCCTCGCTTCCTAAATATTTCAATAAGGGTCGTCCGAAAGATGTCTTATACAAGTCTCCGTTTACGATGGTGAATCATCTGACTCTGCACATTAAAGAAGATGCTGCTCCTTTTTCTTCAGGAATCTTTCCATGCTGTAAATAAGCTATAATGTCGGTCCTCCAATCAGGGATTGGGTCTGGTTCGAGCGCCGCTTCCTCCACATTGCATATCGCTAGGGAAGTAGGGATTTCCACATGAACCGTTTCCAATGATTTCACTCCTTCCATAGCGCTAGCCACCCGAGCCAATTCATCTGCCTTCTCGTTATTCTCCCGTGGAATTTGCTTCAAGAGGACTTGTTGAAACTGAACTTTTTCTTTCTCAAAAGCTTTCAAATACTTGTGCAGCCTTTCCTCCCGAACCGCGAAAGAACCTTGAAGTTGTGATATCACCAGCTGGGAATCCGAATGGATTATAATTGAAGAAGCTCCTACTGCCTTAGCAGCCTGCAATCCTGCTAGAATGACTTCATACTCTGTCTCATTATTGGATGCCCGAAATCCTAGGCGTACGGCTATGCGGGTCTCCTCTTTATCAGGGGAGATTAACAAAACACCGACACCGCTACCCGTAGATCCTGAAGAACCGTCTACGAATATGTTCCATGCATATGATCCTTCCTCTTTTGTTGACGAACCATCTTCCGAGCCACAAGGTACCTCCGCTAGAAAGTCAGCGAGCGCTTGGGCCTTGATAACGGTTCGGGGCTGGTAGTGAATATCATATTCACTTAATTCTACCACCCATTTGGCTAATCTTCCAGAGAAGTTGGGCTTAGTGACGACCTTGCCTAGTTCACTGTGAGTTAGAACAACGATGGGGTGAGCCAGAAAGTACGGCCTCAATTTACGGGCGATCAGAACTAGAATATATGCCAGCTTCTCTAGCTCGGTATAACGAAATTCAGCTCTCTTCAAAATATGGCTGGTATAATAAATAGGTTGTTGATGAGAGCCTTCTTGTTTCAATAAAACCGAACTAATAGCTCCCTATGATACGGCCAAATACATCCATAATGATTCGCCGACCACTGGTTTGGCTAACAGTGGGAGCCCAGCCAAATATTTCTTCAACTCCTAGAAAGCCTGCTCGCATTGATCGTCCCACTAAAATTTGGTAGCTTTACGCAGAATCTTGAAGAAAGGTAGCCCTTTATCCGCCGATCTGGCTATAAATCGAGATAAGAAAACAATCCTGCCCACCAACTTCTGGGTCTCTCACAAGTTAGTGGGTGACTTCATGTTGCACAGTGCTTGCACTTTCTCGGGGTTAGCCTGCAACCCTTTCTCAGTGACTATATACCCCAAGAATTTGCCGCTTTTTACCCCGAACAGACATTTGTTAGGGTTCAGCTTTATATTAAACCGTCTCAATGTAGCGAAGGTTTCACTTAAATCCTTGACCAAATCCTGAGTGGTTTTCGATTTGACTAAGATGTCATCCACGTAGACTTCCACATTTTTCCCTTTCTGCTCCACAAAAATCTTATCCATGAGGCGCTGATAGGTGGCCCCTGCGTTCTTTAAATCGAAGGGCATCACCACATAAGCGTATAACCCTCCTGCCGTCACAAAGCTAACCCTCTTTTGATCTTCTTTGGCCAAGGGTATTTGATGGTATCCTTGGTATACATCCATTAAGGACACCACTTCATATCCCACAGTAGAATCTACCAACTAATCAATACGAGGCAAGGGGTAGCAGTCTTTAGGGCACGCTTTATTCAAATCACGAAAATCGATACACATCCTCCACTGCCCAGAAGGCTTGGGGACCAAGACTACATTGGAAACCCACTCGGGAAATTGGATTTTCTTTACATGACCCGCCTTTAACAATTTGTCCACTTCTTCATCTATAACCTTGTCCTTCTCAGGTCTGAAGTGTCGCCGCTTCTGTTGGACGGGTCGGACTCCTCTGGTTATGTTGAGATGGTGTTCAGCCACACGGGGGTTAATCCCTGTGAGATCATGCACATCTCCCGCAAAGATGTCTTCATTCTCCCGCAGACAGGCCACCAGCTCCTCCTTGGCCTCCAGCTGCTGCGCCACCAGTGTGGCCTTTCTTGGAGCTATTTCCATCAGCTCTCCTTCCTCTATTTTGTCTGCTTTGGGGGGGGGGGATTCTTTCAAGACCCAGACATCAGAAATGATGATAGCTTTCCCTTTGAGATCATCGGTTCGGGCCTTCTTCTGGTCATCCCGAACCATTTGTACATAACAGCTTCGGGCGACCTTCTGTTCCCCTCGGACTTCTCCCACCAACGGTCCAACTGGGAATTTCAACTTCTGGTGGTACGGGGAAGCCACCGCCTGAAAGATAGTAAGGAAAGGACGACCAAGAATAGCATTATAAGTAGACGGAGCATCCATGATGAGGAAAGGTATGATACTGGTTTTTTGGCTGGGCTTTACGCCCAGAGTCAGGGGCAATGAAATCTGCCCTGTGGGGTGGACCACATGCCCTGCGAACCCAAAGAGGGGTGTAGCCACATCTTCTAGCTGGGCATTTCCTAGCTGCATCTGTCCGAAAGCCTCCTGAAAGAGGATATTGACAGAGATTCCCGAGTCAACCAGCACCCTAGCCACTTCGTAATTGGCTAGGGATATTCGGATAACTAAGGCATCCGTGTGGGGAAGTAGGACACCTTGAAGATCTTCTGGCCCGAATGAAACGGGCGGTACAGTTTGTACAGTTTGGTCGGTGACAATGGCCAGACTCTCCATGAGACGGGCGTATGACTTTCGCGCCCGGTTGGAGTCACCGCCAGTGAGTCCTCCAGCTATAACATGGATAACCCCCCGTGTGGGAGCGTTATTTAGATTGGATGAGGGGTCCTCACCTGACGGGCCCTCTTGAGAAACAACCTCCTGGGACGGCATTTGGGGGAACATAACTTGCGGTCGTTGATCATACGGACCTGGGCGGACTGTATTGGGTCGTTGCCCTCGCCGTGCTGGCCCTCCTTTATGAAACCACAATTGTGGGTAGGCGGTTTGGAGGCGATCCAGCTCCTCTTGTAACTTGAAACATCGACCACTAGTGTGGCCATACTCCATATGATATTGGCAGAAAAATGGGGCGGGGGGGGGGGGGGGGTTACGTGGTATCCCCCTGTATCCTAAGGGTCGTTGCAGGAGACCCTACTGATCATAGAATTTCATCTCCCGCTTCTTCTAAGTCCTGGCGGGAGGAGGTGCCTCAGCGGCCATAATTTGTAATGGCAGCGCAGGGCGAGCGCCCTGTAACAATAACCGAGGCCTAGGAGCCTCCTGTCGAAAGGGTCGCGCATAACCTCGACGAGGGGGTACTTGAAGGGCGACAGGGCGAGTTCTTTCGGCTGGAACTGCTGTGGCAACACATTCAGCTCTCCGCACTTGCAGTCCTTCCTCCTCGTGGATGAATTGTTCCGCACGACTTAACAACTCCTCATAGCTGTTAGCAGGTTGTCTCAAAAGGGAACTGAGGAAGGGGCCTTCATTCAGTCCGTGCGGAATGGCGACTCAGAAAGATTCTGATCTTGCAGAAGGAATACCCCTAGCTGCAGAGGTAAACCGGTGAAGATACCCTCTGAGTGATTCCGAGAGCCCTTGCGTGATGTGCATCAAGATAGAGGCATCATGCTTATACACCTTGCAGCTAGCGAACTCTCGGCTAAACATCCCCTGAAAATCAGCGAAACAAGTGATGGATCCCGGAGGCAGAGTATTAAACCATTTTTGTGCTGAACCGGTTAAGGTAGTCCGGAAGACTCGGCATTTAAGGGCATCGGTATAACAGTGGAGCGAGGCCGCTCCATCGAACTGTGAGAGATGCTCTTCGGGATTCGTCGAGCCATCGTACTTATCTACAGGGGTTCAAAGTGCGATGGGGATTTCGAGAGGATGTCCATGGTAAAAGGATCGGGCTCATAGACATCTGAGGCACAGTCGACCTGACTTTCACCCTGTTCTTCCGTCGTCGGGTTAAGGGTATAGTATTCTGAGGTGCTCTCCCCCCAAGTCCTTCTCCAGGCGCTACTTCAACATTAATGGTTGTACGAGATGGAGGAGGCATTTCTGGGGGTGGGCCCCGGGAAGAAGGTTCTCCGGAATGAGGATGAAGATATCCAGTCCTTCTTCTTTCTCTAGCGAGGGTCTCCAAAACAGTGTCGTCCAACAAAGCCTTCAACTGTGATGGTAAGATGGTAATGGGGTGTTCCTCCGCCGCAGAGGCAACTGGCTGTTGTATCTCTTCTGGTTGCATCTCAACGTCCAGCTCAAAGGTTCCCACAGACGGCGCCAACTGATGAGGCGAGGAAAAATGCGTTTACCTCCTTTCGATGCGACGAAGGCACGAAGGAAGCTTTGGGGGTTCTCACAGGCCGCAATAGTAAAAATGATGAGAAGACGAAGCAAAGAAATGCAAAACCAACACCGACAACGAAAACTAGAACACAGGATGTAACGTGGTTCGGAATGAGTATTCCTACTCCACGGAGGTGAGCTCTCTCACCGGGGACAATGCCCAAACACTTTCCACTATGAACGTCCTCCTTTCCGGAAAGGAAACTTCCCGAGGCGGAGGAGAAAGTCTCTTACAATTTAATCTCAATACAAGAAAGGGTACATGCAATGTGATAGCGAAGGTTGCTACTCTCCTTCTCCGGCGAGGTAGTGGTAGCTCTCCTCCTCCTGTATCTTCGTCTCTTCCCTGTTGGAATAGTTGTGGATCTCTTTTTCTTCTGTCCTTCTCCCTTTTATCCTCCTTCTTTGATCTATCGCTACCTCGCGGATTATCCCCATCGTACACGTGGCCACCACGTCCACCCGAAGAATAATTCTGTTACAGATACGAGGGGTGAAGGCTCCTTGGAATATTATGTGGGGACCTCTCCTTCTGTTACATAACGCCTCCTCATCTACATTTCAGGAAACTAGGTTAGCCTATCCCCCTCGACCATCCACTTTTGGTGAAATTAACCTAGGTCTATAGCTCACGGATGGTATAACCTTTAGGCTCCCTACTAGCTTGAACCCACTCTCCTTCTTCCCTCACCGAACGACCTTTGGATTGCCCAGGCCGAACCGATTCTTATCTGTCCCGTTTGCCTCTATGATTATCTGGCCGAACCGATTCTTAGCCGTCCCGTCCGCCTCTATGATTATCTGGCCGAACCGATTTTTATCCGTCCCGTCTGCCTCTATGATTATCTGGCCGAACCGATTCTGGTTTATTTCTCACCGAAGTGTCTCCTTTCGCCTTCGCCTTACCGCGTTGATTGCCTTCACTAGCTTTCCCGTGCCAATTATTTCAGGCGCTTGCGCCCAAACTGTTCCTCTCTTCTTTCTCCACTGAACCCGTTAATTGGTTCGGGTAGCACCTTGCCTGTGAGCTCATAGAGAAGAGATAACGGCGGTATCACTTGGTTTCAACACGCTTAGAACAAAGTTTACAAAAAAAAACATGCACTGATGGTCCATCGCATTGCTACTGCTCAAAACCTATTAGCTAAAACCTGATCCTGACATGATTTATGAAAATCCAGTGTCAGTATTTTTCCATGAAATAAAATCCATGCAATGAAAGAAAACCTTAGTAGATGGGCTCAACCCTGTAACAATAGACCTATTCCCATCCTACAAAGCTTCATAAGCATTCAAAAGAAAGATTGTTCTTGTGAGGAACCCAAGCAACCACATCCCATTCCTGACACCAGAAAAAACATATCAACAATTCCATCTCAAACACCCAAAAGGGAATGACTAAATATGAATCTTTAATTCCAACCATTCTCTTCAATATGCTTCGCAACCAATGTGCATTTATCGGAAATTGATTTTGTACGCTATGTGTCCCAGAAAAATAATTTCATCATACAACCAAGGATCCAACCAATGCACCATCGTCATCCCAATCAAATATTTAACTTGGCACATAATCAAACTGCTCCAATTAAAAATGTTCCACTCAAAAGAATAGGAGGAAGGCATTCAAAAGAACCAAATAAATGGAATCCTTTGCAAGACATTTTCAGATAATCCACCTGATATATAACTTATCCTGGAGAGTGATAGACCAAATGTGCTTTAAAAAGGCATCCAAAATTATGAGTGAACAAATCCAGAAGACCTAAGCCCCTTTCCTTAATAGATCATATAATAGCTCAAGTGACTTTAAGAATACCTTTCTTGTCTTCACCCAACCAAAAATAATCTATTCATAAGTTATTCTACTACTACATTGTGATTGTGGATTACACAAATATCGATTGGCAAGCTTTCCTGCAAATAGACAATCCATATCAAACCACTGCACTCTTCTAGGAGGTAACCTATGCAAGCCGCCATTGCCTGCTCAGGTGGAGAGATAGAATACAAGATTGACTCTAAAATTATTTGACATCACTGGGTGACTGGGTCAAGGCATATCCCTATAGAGCCAATTATATTGTACTATAACCATCAAATTATTATACGTATAGTCTTTAATCTAGTGTTCCATGAGACAAGTACATAGAGAGTGATTGTTACTTCATCAAGGAAGGTGCAATCCAATGAAGTTATCAACTTATATCTGAGCTATCCAATAATCAGTTAGTAAATCTAGTACCAAAGCCCTTGAGGGGTTGAAGAACCAACTATATCTACGCCTCCGGCTGGTCGCCTTGGTGGACGACCCCTACTACGAGTCTGCACAGGTGTCATAACTCTGACTGTATACACCTGTTGAATAAATTTAGATAAGTATCTAACTAGAATATAAGTCATCAGAATTCTTACTTCGTATTGCTCGGAGCTCATGTCGTTGTCAATCTCATCTCACAAAACCAAAATCAAAAACAAATCGACTCCCGAGAATCCAAGACTTAATGAAAACATCATTGTATGACATCATAAAACCTTGGGCTCTAATACCAATAAAGTTGTCACGCCTCGAGAGCATGTCGAGCCTAAAAGCAAAAGGACAACATCTCCCTTGTACGTGGAAATATATCATGTTTATACAAGCCTTTCGGCCACAACCATAATAACATACATAAATGTAAATATAACAAAGCACAGCGGAAACTAACACGACGACATAACAATCTACACACAATGCATACCGATATTACTAACACAACATAAAGAAAGCATCGTCAAAACTTGAATCAACAAGTGTGTACATAAAAAAAGTCAAACACAACATCCACCATATAAATCCAGATCGCTATACGAAAACATCCAAAAACAAAAGGAAACATAAATCCAAGTTGGGACCCTCTGAAGTGAGATGGGAGGTTACAATCCAGCGTTGCTCCAAGCCCATCACAGAGTCGAGTACTTGTTACCTGGGCGACAGAAAACCCAGGGTATGTGGTGGTGAGTACAAAACTCAGCGGTAATAAGAATAAAGGTGGATGCATATTATATACATATATATATCACATGCGAGTCAATAATATGCTGTCTAAAGGTATAACAGGTATACACTAGAATGATATAACAACTGTATAACTAAACTGATCAATAATCATTAGATAAGGTACTGACATACCTGAAGATCAACAACGATGTAACTCATACAACCTGAGTATAAATAACATAATACAACACCTATAACAAGGTAGAGTAAAACTAACTCTATAATAAACAAAATCGACATACTAACGTCCTATAACAAATACAACAATGAACCAGATCCATCCTGTATCATCTCAAGGTACTGGTTAAAGGTATACAACAGTCTGACCAACTCAACACTGGTAATCATACACAACCGTACAGAATATGCAAGTGAAATGCAAGATGATGTACAATCAAATGCAGCAAACATAGCTCAAACAAATACAACATCACAACAAGCATGTATATATATATATAACATCACAACAACCATGCATTCTGCATTGTCGTGTTCTTATGGTATTTTTCATATATATATATATATATATATATATATATATATATATATATATATATATATATATATATATATATATATATATATATATATGCAAAATACCATAAGAACACGACAATGCAGAATGCATGGTCATGCCTACTCATCTTAATCGCTACCACAACCCCAGTGTGGCCTAGGTGGCACGACATGATAATTGTCCCAACTCAACACCAACCACTACTCTCAAGTGATCGAGTGAGCAGTATGAACAAGTAGCATATAAGCGTGCAGAGCTAACTACACAATGGGGGTCCTTGTTGTTGGCCACTCCGACAGTCACTATCCATGAGTGGTCGAGTGTCACACACGCAGGACAACTGCATGTAACTCCAACTACCATCGTCTATAGTGGTCGAGTGTAGCACAACAAATGCTCTGCCCTCACACCAGTTACTCCTCCATGAGTAACCTGGGAGGCAGAATGACTGACGACCCTCTCAACCACAAGGGAGACTAAGTCGCCAACATGTATGTAAATGACATGAATGCACGATAACACATACACATGTACACAACACACTCTCTATTCTATAAAGGGGTATACTCAACTGATCAATACACTCTCTATCCTGCATAGAATCATACTCAATCGATCATAACACTTTCTATCCTGCAGAGAGTCATACTCAACTGATCAATACACTCTCTACCCTGCAGAGAGTCATACTCAATTGATCACAACCAAGCTAGGACCATCAGTCCGTAGTGACACACCATCGACAAATCATACGTCTATACACGACTCCATAATCCATAGTAGATATATACACAATATCAAGATATAACATGGAAACTCAACTTTACTTCTAGAATCATCCACCCCCGGATGATTTATCTAAATTGCACAATTCAGTTTTACAATCGAATTTATCTACGTAGACATGAGTAAACCACTACAGGTCCACTTATCATAACATCTATAATTCATAACAAAGATGAATGAATAGATAACAACAATAACAGAGTATTTAAGTGCAAAGACAAGTATCAAGCATCAGAAAAACTAGAGTGGAGTCAAGGTCAAAGTGACAACAATATGAAGTTATATACTTCAAGGTTTAGCTACTACCTGACCAGGGTAGAAAATATTACCCACCTGTTAAATAACTTTGCTAGTTGTCCATGCGTACAAGCATCTATCACTTACTAAAGTCCTTCAAGACAACATGAACTACGATTAAGTTTTAACATGACCAAATCGAATCCTACATCGATCTCATATTCAAATCCATTATCCAAATACTAATTAAAGTCTCGATCACACATCCCCATTTGTAGCCGAGATCAGAGCATCACATAACTCGATCAACGACCGACATTTCACACTAATTTAGGGACCTGACCAACCTTAAACCAAACCCCATTCACAGTCCCTACCGCAGTGCACAAACAGAGTATCCATACAATACTCATCTACTGCATCAACCTCACCATAACATCCACGTTGATCAGCCTAACAACACAGTGAAAACATAGGTCAATACACATCTCACCTCAAGATTAATCCACACTTCAATCCATACTGCCACCCCCCCCCCCCCCCTTGAGCTCACAAAGTAGCACCCATAATCACACAACATCCCTTCACAGCCCACCGTTACACTAAATTAGGGATCTAACCAACCCTAATTGAAACCCAGCTTAACCCATAGCCATTTACAGCCATGTTCACACCAATTTGGAGATCTAACCAACCGAAGTGAACCACACAGCTTCATCCGTCCATCTTCACTCACTCACTGAGCACCAGGTACATATCCATCAACAGAAACCCAACGTCCACCACAAAGACCACATACAGAAATTGATAGATGAAAAGCATAGGTTACATCAAGCTTACCAACGGTTGGAACCTCTCGAGATAACCCTCACCAACCTCTGGCGCAAATCGAAGAAAACAACCCCCTTCCACGAGCTACTCTGTCCACTGGTTTTGCCCAAATCACAACTCCAATTCAACGAAGGAGAAACCACAGCAACATCAAAATCTCATCCAAGGTAAGACAAAATAGGCTCTTACCTAGCTCCAACGACCACCGGCAACGAAATCCCCCACACCGACGACTCTGCTCGCTACACAAATCTCCTCTATTCGTTGGAAAACCATGCTACCCTAACCTCTCATGCAGGGATTTGAGCAACTTGTTATGCTAGAGAATCACAGCCTTTGATCAGAACACAGTGCCGACGTCGCCGACCCAACCTTCTAGCCGTGCTAGCTCGCCGTCGGCTCGTCTGTGCACTTGGTCAAGGTTGGTCGCCGCCGCTTGCCGCGAGGAGAAAGAACGAGAGGGAGAGGTCGACTGCGACGAGAAACTGGGATGTGAGAGGGGTTGTCGCAAGGAAGACAAATCGCATGGAAGAGGAGTCGCGGTGAAGAAGAAAGAAATCGCTCGAGCTTGGGAAGAGAAATGGTGAAGAGGAAATGAAAAGAAAATGACAATTAAATCGATCGGAAAGAAATGGTTGGGCATTAAGAAAATGAGTCGGGTTTGAGAAAGTGGGTCGGGTCCATTAACGGGTCGGGTTTAATCCTATAAGCAATTTAACTCTTGGTTCGATTAAACCTAGCTTCAATTAAACCATGAAACTCTTAAGCTAGGTTAGGCTTAATTAAATCTCTAACCATCTCTCAAAAATTTTAATTAACCCACTAATAATATTACCCTTTAGCCATTTATTTGCGATATTTTACAATAAGCCTCTTCCAGTCGATTGGAACACCCTCAGTCGACTCCAAATTAGCCTATCGATTTGATATTCTGGGCTTTCCAGTCTTTATCCAGTCGACTCCAGGTCGTCTGACTCCGCTCCTATGCAGTTTGAGAAATTACCTATCCTAGTCAACTGGAAGACTTACCATCTCAGTTGCACGATCTTCAGTCGATTGCTAGCTCAAACTGCCAACTAGGTATTCCAGCCGACTGAACCATATCCAGTCGATCAGTCGGTTGGAATTATTTCAGTCGATTGGTGCCCTGCAAAACAAGATTAGCAAAATACACAATATGAAATGTAATGGAAGTAGTAATACTATTCGATCTCGATTTGTTAGTCCCACATGAACTATCCGTCGGATCGATGCCCAACTTGTCCCCCTACAGAGGATTCGGCCTCACCTCTTTACTCGAGGCTTACCTACTTGCTTCCTAGCTGGACTTACCATGCTTGACATCCGATTTGACCCACCCGGACTTTTGCCAGTTGTCCGGTCTCCCTGACCCAGTTGGACTTCATGTTGGTTGTCCGATCTCCTAACTCAACTGGTCTTCATGCTAGATGTCTGATCTCCTGACTCATCTGGACTTCCCTCTTGGGGTTCGATTCTCTTGATTTGTCAAGTCTTCTGTCTAGTATCCGATCAACATGACCTACTAGGACTTTCAATACTTTTCTTAGTATCCGATCAGTTTGCCCTACTAGAGCTTTCCTGTTAAGCCTGCACACTTAACATTTATATAAGAACACAAGTTATTCCTAATTTTAACTATAGTTCATATATTAAAACTAAGGAGTGATGCTCCCTGCATCAACAATTTCTCCCTTTTTGATGTATAACAACACATCGATTAAATTTAAGAGAATCAATTTTCAATGCATCAAGTTCAACACATATTCTTATGCATCAAGTTCAAGTATATCAAGTTTAAGTTCATATGCAAGTCATGAAATGCATTCTTATCAAGTATGCATTCTTATCAAGTATGTGAATTAACTTTAAATTTTACTTCTCTCTTTAATACTAACTTTAAACCTCTCTTTCCCCCTTTGACATACATCAAAATACTATTATCTTTCAAATGCCAAAATTCAGAATTTTACAAAAATGAGTTCAAAGTTTTAGCTTTCAAAATAGCAAGATTGGTTTAAGATAAAAGCTAAGTGTATGAAATTGATCCCTTATGAAGTGATGTTTGACATCAATATGTTTAGTGTGAGAGTAATGAATTGGATTTTTAGTTAAGTTTATTGAACTTATGTTATCAACAAGTGTCTTAACATTTTTGTAATATAACTCAAAATCCTTTAGTGTGTGCATCATCCATAGTAATTGTGCAACACACTCTCCTAATGCTATGTATTCTACCATGGTTGTGGATAGAGCAACACAATGTTGCTTTCTACTAAACCATCTAACCGGCATGAACCTAAGAATTGATATCTTTCACTTGTACTCTTTCTATCAAGTTTACACCCAGCATAATCTGAGTCAGAGTATCCTACTAGTTCAAAGTTATTAGTTCTTGGGTACTATAATCCTATATAAATTGTTCCTTTAATTATCTTAAGATTCTTTTAACATGAGTTAGATGTGACTCTTTAGCATAAGCTTGATATCTTGCACTCACTACAAACAGTATGTCAAGTCGACTTACAGTTAAGTATAAGAGACTTCCTATGACACTTCTATAATACTTTAGATCTACTTGTTTTCCTTCTTTAACATCATCTAGTATTATATTTGTTGCCATGGGTGTTTTTATTTCTTTTGCATTTTCTATTCAGAATTTCTTAATTAATTATTTTTCATATTTATTTTGATATATATAATTTCCATCTCATGTTTAATTTATTTGTAAACCTAAAAAGAAGTTTAACTCTCCTACCAGACTCATTTCAAATTCTTGTTCAATTAAGGTTATAAATTCTTCTAAAAATTTTGAATTTGATGATCCAAATACTAGATCATCGACATATACTTAGGCTATAAAGATGTCTAGATCCAATATTTTTACAAACAAAGTTAAGTCAATTTGACCTTGTCTAAAACCTTTTGAAATTAAGTACGAAGATAATCTTTCATACCAAGCTCTAAGAGCTTGTTTTAGTCCGTACAAGGTCTTTTTCAGTTTGTATACATGATTGGGGTATTCTATATTTTCAAACCCTAGGGGTTGACTTATGTATACTTCTTCTTTTATCACTTCATTTAAGAATACGGACTTAACATCTATTTGGTATAACTTGAATCCTGTGTGTTGCATAGGCTAGCAACATCCTAATGAATTCAAGCCTAGCTACCGGAGCATAAGTCTCGTCATAATCTAACCCTTCTACTTGACTAAACCCTTTCGCTACTAACTTAGCTTTGTTCCTTATAATTTCTCCTTGGTCATCTAATTTATTTCTAAATACCCATTTAGTATCGATAATTGATTTATTTGGTGGTGAAGATACTAATTCTCATACTTTATTTCTTTCGAATTGTGTTAGTTCTTCTTGCATGACTATTACCCAATCAGAGTCCAATAAGGCCTCATCTACTGATTTTGGTTCTAACTTTGATATTAATGTTATTTGACTTATGTTTCGTATATCCGATCTAGTTTGAACTCCTAGGGTTGGATTTCCTAGCACTTGTTCAATAGGATGGTTTGGATTTATTCTAGGTATTCTTAAGTTTTTTGTTGAATTTGTTCTTCTTCTAGTATTATTTCATTCACTCCTTCTTGGTTATTATTTATTGTGTTATTTTTTGTTTGATCATTGTTGAGTTCTTCTTCATCAAACGTGGCATTAGTTGTTCCTTAAATTTTAAAGTTTTTCTTATTGTAAATTCTATAAGCCCTACTAGTTATTGAATACCCAAGAAATATTCCTTCATTGGTTTTTGAAGTGAATTTTCCTAGATGGTCTTTGGTATTTAGAATGTATACTTTACACCCAAATACTCTTAGATATTTTATTGTAGGTATTTTAATATTAAAATTTTCATAAGAAATTTTATGATGTATTTTATTAATTATTATTCTATTTTGCATGTAGCATGCGGTGTTTATAGTTTCGGCCCAAAAATAGCTAGGTAGATTGTATTCATTTAACATTGACCTAGCGGCTTCTTGTAGAGTTCTATTCTTTCTTTCTACTATTCTATTTTGTTGAGGTGTTCTAGGATATGAATATTCATGATGATATCCATTTTCTAGACACATTATTGTAAATTTTTGGTTTTTAAATTCTCCTCCATTATCACTTCTTTTTTTTTTATCTTAAGATGTTTTTCATTTTCTATTTGTTTACTAAAATTATAAAATATTTCATACGTTTCATCTTTATATTTTAAGAATTTTACCCATATAAACCTAGAGTAATCATCTATTATTACTAAACAATATAAATTTTCATTTAGTGATTTTACTCCATGTGAGTCAAATAAGTCTAAGTGGAAGTAGTTCAAGTATAGAACTTATTCGACTTTGATTAGTTAGTTTACGTTGAGACTTGGTTTGTTTTCCTTGTTGGCAAACATTACAAATTTTACTTTCTAAGTTCTTTAGTTTAGGTAGTCCTTTAACTAAATTGGTTTCACTTAGTTTAGTTATGTGCCTAAAGTTGATGTGAGCAAATCTCCTATGTCACAACCAACTTTCCTCTTGTTGTATTAAATGACACTTGATTGAGGATCTTGCTAAAATTATTGAATAGATATTTTTATCCCTAACTCCTTTAAGTAATATATTTGAATTTTCAATGTTATTAATTAAACATTCATTTGATAAGAATTTCACTTCATATCCAACATCACATAGTTGACTTATGCTAAGTAAATTAAATTTGAAATTTTCTACAAATAAGACCTTTTGAATGATAAAATTTGATTTTAATTCAATGTTACCTGTTTCAATTACCTTAAGTTTGTCATTGTTTCCAAAGGCGATTCAACTTAGATTCTTGAGTTTTAATTTCGTGACTTTGTGACGATCTCCAGTCATGTATTTGGAACAACCACTATCCAGAATCCATTGATCCATTCTAGAGTCCTACATGAATTAAACATTCTTAAGGTTGTTGAAAAAATTTGAATAAAACAATTTCAATTTATGTTGACTAATTTCAATTTGTTTAAGTTGAATTGATGTTTAAATTTATTAGAGCTGAGTTGATTACAATTGAATTGGGATTGAGTTGATTACGGTTGAGTTGATTAGAGTTGAATTAGGGTTGAGTTGATTAAAATTGAATTAGGGTTGATTTGAATAGAATCGAGTTGATTAGAATTGAATTAGGGTTGAGTTGATTAGAGTTGAATTAGGGTTGAGCTGATTAGAGTTGAATTAGGGTTTAATTAAATAGGGTAATCCAATTTATCTCACCCAATCTAAGTTTTCATTACACGTTAATCCTATGGGTTTTGTGAGATGAGAATCCATTCTTATCTTGATTCAATTTTATGAAAATTTTAAAGTTTTAAAACTTATGTTAGATTCAAGTTTAGCTTGAGTTAATCAAGTAGTTTTTTAAAATTGATTTCTAGATAGTGGCGAGACATATGACCTTTTTGGATTCAGGTGGACCACTTCTTAAGACAAAGTCAATCAAGGAATCAAATACTTGACTCATTTTGGACTAAACTTTGGTCTAACTAGTTAAAGACTTAGTGAGTTAGCTTCGGTTAGTTCCACTCAACTTAGTGCACCAGGTCGTGGCGAGGCATATAACCTTCTTAGGTATCAGGTGGACCACTTTCAAGACATGCACTTTGAAGAACTTCCTTAATTTACTATCAGTTCACTTCGTCTTAATACTGGTTGTTCAAATTTAAACTACTTTGTTTCTTATCTAGTCAATTCTAAATTAAGCAAATAAAGTAAACTAAGCATGCAAGAGTTTAACTAATTAAATAAACATGCAAGTGACTAGCTCCCCCTAAGTTATAACTTAGTTGAATTTTGTTCACTAAGTGAACTTAACTCTTAGAGAGCCAAAATTGATTCGGTCCAACTTGGTTGACTAAGCTAGACTTAGAAACCCATGCTTAGACTCGACTCTTAGCATTTCGGTTAAATAATGACATGTATTATTTGTAGAATGTTTTAGCCTTATATTTCAATTCAGACTTGTTGTACATGGCTCATTGAGACCCAAGCATAATGTTTAGATACATGAAATCCGAAGTGAACCTTTCCAACATTCCAGTGAGATCTCCTACTTGCCTTTTTAGAACCGAGTTCTCTTTCTCAAGCTTTGCAACTCGAGTTGTGTCTCTATCCTCAACTTGGCAAGTCAAAGTCTTCGAGTTGACTTGCTCCTTAAGAACTTGAACTTCCTTAAGGAGTGAGTCGACTCGATTCTCGGACTTAGCTAAACTTCCTACCTAGACATGCTATTATATTATACAATTTATCTTCTAGGGGAGAAGTTACCTCGTTTAGTCATTCAGAAATGGATGTGGATCCGTGGCTTCCCTCGGGCTCGAATTCAGACTCGGAACTTGATTCGACCTCGGACTCGTCTGCAACCATGAAAGCTACGAAGCTCCTTTTCTTCTCTTCCGCGTCTGACTCCTCCGAAGATGACTCATCCCAAGTCGCCTTGAGTGTCTTCTTCTTATTTTCCTTTTACTTTTTGGGCTTCTATTCCTTTTTAAGTTTATGCACTCCGATTTGTAGTGACCCTTCCCGTTGCATTCGTAGCATGTCACTTCCGATCTGGGACTTGGCTTGTTCTCGACCACCTTCTTGGCATCTCTCTTAGTGAACCTCTTCTTCCGGTTGAATATTTTTTAGACCATGTTTACCATCTCTTCTTCTCCGTTTAGGTCCGATTTTGATTCATCTTCGGACTCACTCTTGATTTTCTTTTACTTTCTAGTCGAACCTGCCACTAAAGCTATACCATTCTCGGTTTGACCCGAGTTAGCTTGCTCGTGTAGTTCAAGTTCACAAAATAGTTCGTCTAGTCTAATTAAGGAAAGATCTCGGGAGACCTTGTAGGCATCGACGATGCCTTAAGGATGTACCTAATTATATCCCTATTTTCAATTTGATGACCTATTAGGTGGAGTCCATTTAATATGTCTTTTATCCTAGTATGAAGTTAACTTGCATTTTTATTTTTCAATATTTTACAATTAAATAATTTATTAAGAAGCATGTCTCTTTTAGCTATCATAGTGTTATTAGTGCTTTTGTATAATTCTACTAATTTATCCCAAAATTCCTTAAAATTTTCAAAGGATCTAACTCTATTGAGCTCTTCTTTGGTTAGTCTGCATTGCAAGGTGTTGAGGGTCTTGTAATCAACTTGAGCTCGTTTTCTAATGTTCACGGTCTATTTCTCCGAATCTAACAACTCTCCCGAGTCGTCTATCGGAGGAACGAAGTCTTTCCTAATTGAAAATCAAAATCTCGAGGTCGGTTTTCAAAACACTCCATTCGCCTCTTTTAATAGGAAAAGTCCTCTCTGTTAAAGAGAGGAGGGCGAACATCATTATATCCCTCTAGGTGTGACATTTTCTTTAAAAAAAAAATTCTTAAAGTTACAAAAATGAAGTAAGATTATACTAGTGCAAAAATTTAAACTAAGCAAAATAAAGCAAGATTAATAATTGTAAAGAACACTTATTCTAGTGCAAAAATAATAAAACTAAAGAAAATTTTCTTATTTGCTCTCTTTGATGGTTTCATCAAAATCGGAGTGCCCCCGTGCTCTGATATCAATTATAGGATCGAGATTTCCAAAAGAGGGGTGAATCTCGGAGTTAATTTTTTTTTTAAAAAAAGTTTTCTTTTTTATTTTTAAAATATAAGAGTATGCAGTGGAAATGTAAAGTAATAATATAAATATATAATTTATTTTTACTTGGTTTACAACCCAAATCAGGTTGCTAGTCTAAGGCTCATAGCTCTCCTAGAGCTACCTCGATGGACAATCCACTAAAAAACCCTCCAATTTGAAACTCTTGAACTCGGAGGGTATTCGCTTTTTACAAAGGCTAAGGGTAAGGTAACAAGCTACCTTCTCTTTAGAAATGTAAGCACACAAACAAAATATAAATTACAAGAATTTAAAACGACAATTTATCAAAGGGCGTACCTCAAGTTTAGAATTGCTCAAACACAGTCTCATAGTTTCATATTTACCAAAGAACACACCTCATTCCTTTTTTTATCCCTCCCTCCAAACGTGGATATCAAGATGACCGAAAAAAAGGTGGTGCTGGAAATTATATTCCCAGGAACACAGTGGTCCTGAGATTTGAATTCCCAACACCAAATATTGTTAGATCGATTTGAAACGCTAGAGGGGGGGGGTGAATAGCATTAAAACTTTTTCTTTCAAATTCGTTCGTTAAAACACGAATAGATAATTAATGACAGCGGAAAGATAAACAATAAATAAAGGAGACAACTATTTTTACTTGGTTCGTAGTCTTCGGCTACTACTCCAAGGCCCTAGTGGTCCTTGACCATGTACGGAGGGCAAAAACACTAAAGAACTCCTCCACGTTAGAGGTAGGAGTTGATCGATACAAATAAGAACAAAGCTTGAGGTAGAGGGACACTCCCCCTCTCCTCGTTACGATAAAAGCTCCGAAAGATTAAAGTAATGAACTTAAAATAAAAGCTAAAACCGACGTTACAATAAGAAAGAAATTAAGACCTAGATGTCAGAGAGAAAGCACTTCGTTGTCGAAAAGTTGTAGCTTGGCAGAGGCTTTTGGAAGCTTTAGAATTGATGAAGAAACCCTAGGATTGACCCTCCTTTTATAGCCTTTGAGCCCCTTTTCGAGAGGAACCCTAGTCAATCACAATTGAGCACCAATCTCCTTGAAATGGGGCGATAAGCCTTGACTCCTCGAAGCTGATCATTGATCATTAGTCGACTGATGGCCATCATCAGTCGACTGATGGCAGCATCAGTCGAGTGTTGACCTCCGGCAGTCGACTGATTGATGGCAGTCGAGTCCTCCAAGCTGGTAGTCGACTGATGCTTGCTGCAAGTCAAAGTTAGCTCAAAGAAAACATTATTTCGACGGCCTTCGACCGTCCAATCTCGACCTAGACCATCGATGGGATGTCTTTGGTCGGATCTACGCTTAAGACCATCCTTGTAAGGAGGATACGACCTCACTTACGCTCGCACACACGAGCTTACCTCGATACTTACCATGTCGCTTTTACTTCCGGCCTTCCACTCGATTCCTTCAGCTCCCTCCGAAGTCACTCGAATGTCGCCCGATCACCGCGGCTTCCTCCGGGTGTCGCTAGCCTTCAGCTCTAGCTATAGCAATCTTCTGCACACTCGATTCAGCTCGTGAGATAACGACATGAGCTTAACTTTGTATCGTTTGCTATAATCAAAACTCAGGTTCGACTTAGGTGCCTACTGCACCAACAATCTCCCCCTTTTTGATTTATGGCAAACCCACATACAAAGTTAAGTAAATAGCAAGCATGAAGAATAATGTGCATTAGAAACAAACAAAAAATAAAAAAGATTAAGTTGGAGTAGTAAGGATTTTCTTCAAGTACTCCCCCTTGAGGAAACCTCCCCCTTGACCGAGGGTGAGTCTTGAAGAAAGACCTTAATCCTCCCTTTGAGGGTTGGCCTTAGTAAAACATTTAAGTTAAGAGTTCTTCTTAACTTGACCCTTTCTCCCCCTTAAGTAAAACATTAAGGGCATAATGTTTAAAATAAGTAAACGTTGATGACACAAATAAGTTTAAGTTAAGAATTCTCTTAACTTGGCCTTTAATAAGTTTTCAAAAACTTAAAGTTAAGTAAGAGTTAAACCAATTAATTTGACCCCGTTAAACCAATTAATTTGACCCCTTAACTTTGGCCTTTTTCTCCCCCTTTTGCCATATATCGAAAAGAGTGAGGGTGTGTGTGGAAAACAAAAATAAGTGTTAAATTTAAAGTCCAAGCATGTTCCACATTATTTTGAAAATAATATACTAAAAATAAGTTCATCTATAAAATGTTCGACTCATATTTGGCTTGATTGATATAAAAGATCAAGCAGTCCTGGTCAGAGTCGATTAGTATGTATGATTATACTCCGTGGTTCATAGCGATGCACTAGCTCTACATCTGGAACCAGGAGTAAGGTCCTAACATCTCACGCCATTGACTAAGTACACAAACACATTAGTCCTATGTGTTGTGAGATGTACTGGCTCCTTAAATCTATAGGTGCATGATATCTAAGGTATGTCCTATGCTAGTTCCATGAAATTAAAGAAATAGTAGTAAGAACATATAATTTGCAAGTTCCTATTCTATTACGCACATGCCCAATTTTCGTCTTAATAGACTAAATTCGGCTTCAGGTAGGGGTTTAGTAAATAGGTCTGCTAAGTTAGACTTCGATTCGATGTATTCGAGTTGTATGGCTCCGTTGGCCACATGTTCTCGAATGAAATGGTGTTTGACTTCTATATGTTTGGTCCTAGAGTGACATATCGGATTCTTAGTAAGATTAATTGAACTAATGTTATCTACGTGAAGTTTAGTATTCGTAAAGTCTAACTTAAAGTCGCGGAGAGTGTGCTTCATCCAAAGAAGTTGAGTGACACACTCACTCATCGCGATGTATTCGGCTTCGGTGGTAGATAAGGCAACACAGTGTTGTTTCCTACTGCACCAACTCACTAGACTCGAGCCGAGAAGTTGACAACAACCACTCGTGCTCTTTCTATCGAGCTTACTACCGGCATAGTCCGAATCAGAGTAGCCGGTTAGTTTGAACTCGGTAGATGTAGGATACCAAATACCGACATTAAGTGTACCCTTTAGATATCTAAGGATACGCTTGACTAGAGTTAGGTGAGACTCCTTGGCACAAGTTTGGAACCTTGCGCATATACTCACTGCAAATAAGATATCGTGGCCGCTAAGTAAAGGAGACTCCCTATTATGCTCCTATAGTATTTTAAATCAATTGGGTTTCCAATTACATCTTCTTCTATATTAACATTAGTTTCCATTGGGGTATTAATAATTTTAGCGTCTTGCATTCCAAAGTGTTTAACTAATTCCCTAGTATATTTGCATTGATGTAGATATATTCCATCTTTAGTTTGTTTAATTTGTAATCCTAAGAAGAAACTTAATTCGCCTACTAAATTCATTTCAAATTCACTTTCCATAAGTGAAATAAACTCATTTAGTAGGATTGAGTTGGTGGTTTCGAAAATAATATCATCTACGTAGATTTGGGCTATGAATATGTCTTTACCTAAGGTTTTTACGAAAAGGGTTGGGTCAACTACACCTTGGTTAAAGCCTTTGGACTTAAGATAAATCGAAAGTCTCTCGTACCAAGTTCGCGGAGCTTGTTTAAGTCCATAAAGCGCTTTCTTTAGTCTAAGGACATGATCGGGTTTGTCTAAACTTTCGAAACCGGGGGGTTGACTAACATAAACTTCTTCTTTAATGTATCCATTTAGGTTACAGAATTCTGTAAACTTATGGTTTTCGAATTCACCACCATGATCAGTCCTAATTCTTTTAATTTTAATGCTTTGTTGATTTTCTATTAACTTAAATAGGTTGATTAATTGATCTAGGGTATCACTTTTGTGTTTGATGAACCTAACCCAAGTAAATCTAGAGTAGTCATCAATAATGACTAAACAGAATTTACTTTCGTTAAGTGACTTAGCTCCGTGTGAATCAAATAGATCCATGTGTAGGAGCTCAAGCACACTTTTGGTTCGTTCTTGACTAGTTAGTTGATGTTGTGTCCTAGATTGTTTACCTTGTTGACAAGCATTACATATTTTATTATCCAAGTTGTTGAGGTTAGGCAAACCTCTGACTAAATCACTCTGACTCATCTTGTGGATGAGTCTTGGGTGTGAGTGACCGAGTCGTCGGTGCCACAACCATGATTCCTCTTGCCGTGTCATAAGACACTTAGTTGAGGAATTAATTAAGTTGATAGTGTAAATGTTGTTATTTCTAGTTCCTTTAAGAATTGTTTTAGAGGTTTCGTTTGTATTAATTACGCATTCATTTTCTAGAAATATGACCTTATAGTTATTATCACACAATTGGCTTACACTGAGAAGATTATATTGAAAATTTTCTACTAATAAAACGTTTTGAATGACAAAATTTGAGTTAAGCTCAATATCACCTGATCCGATGATTTTGAGCTTGCCGTTATTTCTGAAGGCTACCGATCCTTGTCGTTTGAATCGAAGCTTCGAAAACTTGAGTTGATCCCCGGTCATGTGTCGGGAGCAACCACTGTCCAACATCCATTGATCCTACACGCAAGGTAGTTGGATCGGATATTGGATTTATTAAAAATTGGTTGAAAATTATTAACCTAAATCATCTCACCCATGTCTACATGATCAAACATGTTAATCCTATATGTTCTTGTGAGATGACTTCCAATTTTAGTTGAATTAAATTTAATGACTTAAACACTTGTCAACCTTGCGTTAGATTCGGATTTGACCTTAGGCTCATCAAGTCACCTTTTCAAGATCATGGCTTCCAGGTCGTGGCGAGGCACAGAGGCCTTCTTTGATCGGAAAAATGACCACTTCCTTAGACAAAGTCATTTTCAAGAAAATAGAGACTTGACTCACCTAAGACCACTTTCTGGTCTAACTAGTCTAGGATACGGCGAGGTAGCTTCAGCTAGTTCCGCTCGGTCAAGTGCACCAAACTAGATATGCCTTATCTAGCCCGAATACATAAGACTCCACTTTCCTAGCGTACTATCATCTCGTCGCGTCCTGGTACTATGTTATCAAGTATTGATGAGTTATAGTCCTATCTAACCATTCTAAAAAGAAAAATCAAACTAAATAAAAACCTAAGCATGCAATTTCTAAGTTAAAACACAAACAAATTTCGTACTAGCTCCCCCTAGACCGTTGAATCGATTCGGTCTCTCCACATAGTGGATTTGATCCTTGGGAACCCAGTACTGGTTTGATCCTAAGTTTGAAATCAAGGTGGTCTTAGGGACCCATGCTTGGACACATTTTTTATGTCGACTTACAATCGACATATACGACTTATTGGTCATGTTTGAGCTAAACCCTAGCCCGACCTTGTTGTACACGGCCCTTTGCGATCCAAGTAGGAGGTCAAGTCCTTTGGATCCCAAAGTAAACCTTTCCAACGTATTCCTAAGATCTTCGACTTGACTTTTCAAGAGTGAGTTCTCAACTTCGAGTTTTTCAACCCGAGTTGAGTCCTCTTGAACTCGACTAGTCGAAGAGGTTAGGGAGACCTCGTGTTTGAGGAGTTTAACTTCCTCAACCAGGGTCTCGACCTTGGACTTGGACTTAGCTAACTTTTTATTTAAAAACTTAATTGCACTATAAAGAGTAGTAATAAGAGACCGACTTACCTTGAGTGTATCTTTTGAATCGGATGTGTATCCGTGGCTCGTCTTGAATAGTGCTTCGCAGTCCGACTCGTCTTCGGTTTCCGATTCAAGTTTCGATTCCGACTCCATCTCCGATTCCACCGGTTTAGCCATGAGGACTTGATTGTTATCTTCTTCCTCGAAAGCTTCTTCCCAAGTAGCGTTAAGTGTCTTTTTGTGTTTTGGTGCCTTGCTCTTGAGTTTTGGGCATTCAGACTTAATATGTCCAAACCTGTTGCATTCATAACATCTTATGTTTGAACTTTTAGGCTTACCTTCGTTGGGTCGAGTGACGGCTCGTTTTCGGCTCTTGACTATCCTCCGAACTAGGTTGACTAGTTCGGCCTCCATTTCCGAGTCGACCTCCGAATCGGACTCATCCTCTTCTTCCTTCGGGGGTGGCTTGTTGGCGGTTTTCTTCTTTGAACCTACAAATAGTGCTATACCTTTCTCGGGTTCCGAGTTAGACTGCTCATGAAGTTCGAAATCAGAAAAAAGTTCATCTAATCTAAGTTTAGAGAGATCCTTGGAGACCTTGTAGGCATCGACCATGGATGCCCACAAGGCAGTCCTCGGAAAGGAGTTTAGGACATACCTTATAAGGTTGCGGTTTTCGACCTTTTGCCCGATTGCATGTAGATTGTTGACGATGTCCTGGACGCGGGCGTGGAGTTGCATCGCCGACTCGTGTTCCTGCATTTTTAGGTTATATAGTTTATTAAATAGAAGATCACGCTTACATACCTTGGCTTCATCGGTCCCTTCGTGTAGCTCCACTAGTTTTGTCCAAAGGTCCTTTGCGCTTATGAAGGGGCCGACGCGATTTAGCTCTTCCTTGGATAAGCCGCATTGAAGGATTTGAGTTGCCTTAGCGTCGGCTTCGACTTGTCGTTTTGTTGCAATGGTCCATTGGTCATAATCCAAGGATTCACCCACTTCGTTAGTCGGAAGTGTGAATCCCGTTTGGATTATGATCCACATCTCGATTTGGGTTTTGAGAAAGCATTCCATCCGACCCTTCCAATAACAGAAGTCATCTCCGTTGTAAAACGGAGGTCGGACGGTGCTAAAACCCTCGAGATGGGCCATTAGAACAAAAGACACAAGGAGACGAAGATGAAAAACCTAGCAACGACAAAAACACACAGGAAAGTACCAAGACTCGCGTCTTGGATTAGTAGTGCGGGAGAAAAATTAACAAAACGAAATAAATCTGAAATAAACAGAATTAAAAAGAAAAAAAAATCTGTAAAATGGCTAGATTAGTGGTTTCACCAAATCTTAGCAACCCCCGGCTCTGATACCAATTGTTGGATCGATTTGAAACGCTAGAGGGGGGGGTGAATAGCGTTAAAACTTTTTCTTTCGAATTCGTTCGTTAAAACACGAATAGATAATTAATGGCAGCGGAAAGATAAGCAATAAATAAAGGAGACAACTATTTTTACTTGGTTCGTAGCCTTCGGCTACTACTCCAAGGCCCTAGTGGTCCTTGACCATGTACGAAGGGCAAAAACACTAAAGAACTCCTCGTTAGAGGTAGGAGTTGATCGATACAAATAAGAACAAAGCTTGAGGTAGAGGGACACCCCCCCTCTCCTCGTTACGATAAAAGCTCCGAAAGATTAAAGTAATGAACTTAAAATAAAAGCTAAAATCGATGTTACAATAAGAAAGAAATTAAGACCTAGACATCGGAGAGAAAGCACTTCGTTGTCGAAAAGTTGTAGCTTGGTAGAGGCTTTTGGAAGCTTTAGAATTGATGAAGAAACCCTAGGATTGGCCCTCCTTTTATAGCCTTTGAGCCCCTTTTCGAGAGGAACCCTAGCCAATCACAATTGAGCACCAATCTCCTTGAAATGGGGTGATAAGCCTTGACTCCTCGAAGTTGATCATTGACCATCACGATCGATGGCCATCATCGATCGATGAGCGATCGATAAGTGCTTACCTCCGTGATCGTGATTGACAATGATCGAGTCCTCCAAGCTGGCAGTCGACTGATGCTTGCTGCAAGTCAAAGTTAGCTCAAAGAAAACATTATTTCAACGGCCTTCGACCATCCGATCTCGACCTAGACCATCGATGGGATGTCTTTGGTCGGATCTACGCTTAAGACCATCCCCGTAAGGAGGATACGACCTCACTTACACTCGCACACACGAGCTTACCTCGATACTTACCATGTCATTTTTGCTTCCGGCCTTCCACTCGATTCCTTCGGCTCCCTCCGAAGTCACTCGAATGTCGCCCGACCACCGCGGCTTCCTCCGGGTGTCGCTAGCCTTCAGCTCTAGTTATAGCAATTTTTTGCACACTCGATTCAGCTCGTGAGATAATGACATGAGCTTAACTTTGTATCGTTTGCTATAATCAAAACTCAGGTTCGACTTAGGTGCCTACTGCACCAACAAATATAATATCAAGCTCGTCTAGAAAAAAGGTTGTACTGGGAATTATATTCTCAGGAACACAATGATCCTGAGATTTAAATTTCTAACACCACATACAATATCAAGTTTCCCTAGGAAAAAGATGGTGCTAGGAATTTTATTTCCAAGAATACAGTGGTGTTGGGAATTTTATTCTCAGGAATACGATGGTCTTTGGAATTTAAATTCTAGCACGCATAATATCAATCGCCAAAAATGTGGTTTGAAAATTATATTCCCAGGAACACAGTAGATCTGAGATTTAAATTCTCAGCATCACCTTTTTTTCGGTCAGCTTGATATCCATGTTTGGTAGGAGGGGTAAAAAAGGAATGAGGTGCGCCCTTTGGTAAATATAAAACTATGGGACTGTGTTTGGGCAATTCCAAACTTGAGGTGCACCCTTTGGTAAATTGCCGAATTTAAAACTTATACTGACACTTGAAATGTTTCTCGAAGAAGCTCAAAGAGTAGTGTCAACGTGTTGAGGCTTGTTGCAGAAGCCGAATGAAGGCGACGACAATTGAACGTATGAGAATATGATAATTCGGAGCTGGTCCTCTATTTCTTTTATAATCCTCTTCCAATCGATTGGAACATCCTCCAGTCGTCTCCAAATTAGTCCATCAATTTGGAATTCTGGGCTTTCCAGTCCACTGGACTTGATCCAGCCGACTCTAGATCGCCTGACTCCGCTCCTGTGTAGTTCGGAAAATTACCTATCGATCATTGGACCTCCTAGTCGACTAGAAGACTTACCATCTCAGTTGCACGATCTTCAATCGATCATCAACTTAAACTGCCAACTAGGTGTTCCAGTCGACTGAACCATATCCAGTCGATTGGATATCAGTTGACTGGAATCATTTTAGTTGACCAATGCCCTGCAAAATAAGATTAACAAAATACACAATATGAAATGTAATGGCAGTAGTAATACTTCTCGATCTCGACTTCTTAGTGTTGGTGCAATCAGCCCAGGTCACGATTGACCAGACTCGAGTAGTGTTTTGATGTTTGATAATGGGTTGACTATATGGTTGACATGAGATTGACCATATGATGGAGAAGTCCAAGTGGGATACTTGGCATGGAAAATCCAAGGCTTGAGTATTTGGCATGGAAAGTCCAAGCATGGGTCCTGGCATGGAAATATTGGATCGAGAAGCATCGCTAGAGGGGGGGTGAATAGCGAGCGTAAATCTTTTCGTTCTTTCGTTCGATATAGGAGTAAGCACAGTGGAAAAATAAAAAGACACATTTATTTTTACTTGGTTCACAACCCAGCGGTTGCTACTCTAAGGCCCTAATGGTCCTAGATCGCGTACGGAGGGCAAAACACTATAACGTCTCCTCCTCATTGGAGGTAGGAGACAACGATTACAAAATCAAAAGTACGAGGATGAGGCAACAAGCCTACCTCTCCTCATTACGAAAAAAACAAAGAATACAATAACAAAATATGTTACTTGTTGCTGCTGTCGACGAAGAAGGTAAAAGCTTGGCGTCGCGTCGGCATTATGACGGTGTTGGAGCTTTAGCATTGTAGGAGCACTTAAGAATAATCTTGATGATCTTTGGAGTTGGAATCCTCCCCTCCTTTTATAGAGTTTGACCTCTGAATATGTCTCCTCATCTTTTGGAATAGATCACGAAGTTGTACCAAATTTTATCGCGAAGTGGCCGCGTCAAACCTTATCCGTTTTGACCTAGCACAAAGGCTGATTCGTCGCCATCAATCGACTGCCCAATGTCCAGCAGTCGACTGCCAGCCTGGCCACTTCCCTGTAGTAAGAGGTTAGCACGGAAAATGGTAAATGCGACGGTTTCTAACCGTCCGATCTCGACCTAGACCTTCCACAGGAAGTCTTAGTCGGATCGCCGCCTACGGTTGTCCCCGTACAGAGGACACGACCGTACCATCTCTCACTCACACGAGCTTACCTCGATACTTACTTTGTAGCTATTGCTTCCGACCTTCCACTCGATTCCTTCGGCTCCCTCCGAAGTCACTCGAGTGTCACCCGACCACCGTGGCTTCCTCCGGGTGTCGCTAGCCTTCAGCTCCAGCTTTAGTACTTTTCTGTACACTTGTTTTAGCTCGTGAGATAACGATGTAAACTTAACTTTGTGTCTTTTCCATAATCAAAATACATGTTCGATTATCTGGTGCCCCTGCACCAACAAGAAAGTCCAAGTCATGGGTACTTAGCATGGAAAGTCCAAGCATGGGTCTTGACATTAGAAAATCCAAGCATGGGACTTGGCAATTGGAAAGTCCAACATAGAGTTGGCAAAGGAAAGTCTAAGGGTGTGATATTGGTTGCGTAAAGTCCAAGCGATAGTCTTGGCGGCACAAGTCTAATGTTTGACTGCGTAAAGTCTAAGCATGTGTCTTGGTAGTGTAAGCTCAAATGTGCCTTGGCGGTGTAGACCCGGTTAGCATGACAATAGCCGATGAAAGTATCTGAAGGCTAGTGTATGGATGAACAAGTCATTGATGACTTGGAGGAATCCAATAGGCGTGAGGATGATAGAGGTGGCTAAAAGGCTTAGGTCTAGGCTAAGGGTAGTCTAACAAGTATGAGGGGATCATACTTGGAATAAACCTCATGGTTAAGGTTTATCAATCGACTGGGGTTATGGACCAGTCGACTGGTCAAGTATTTTGACACTTAGCAGTCGACTGAGATTATGACTAGCCGACTAATCGGGAGTCAACTGATGATCGACTGTGGCGCGTGATTGGCGATCATTGCGGCTTTGGCGATCAACTAGCCTTGAGCAATCGATTTCCATAGAGGCGATCGTCAGTCGAGGACATGAGCACGTAAAAGCTCGATGACGATCGAGCGATCACTGAGCTTAGTCGATCTGGTAATGGCAATGATCCAGTGTATCCGCATTTGAAATGCTAACATGAATTAAGCCTGTTATGAGACAATGACACTATAGGCAATGATCGGGCCTTGGCGATACCAAGCTGTCAAAGTGGAAATCACCCGAAAGCATAAAAGGAGCAGTTCATAGATGATTTTGGCCATGGTTTCTTAAGGGGTTCTTGAGACGATTTGAAGGCGAAGTGTTCGTGCATTTCAAGGCCCTTCAAGCTCATCCAAGCAACCAACAAGCAAAGCATTCAAAGCGATCTTCTATAAAGTGTACTTTACATAGTGTTGTATTTCTTTGTATTTTCTTATTACTATTATAATCCTTTGTACGAGGTTTCTTCACCTCCGGATTGTTCCGAGAAGGAGTGTATTAGTGGTGGTTTGCATCACTAGAGATCATTTGAGCTCAACCCGTAAAGTAGGAACCCTAGGCTCCGAACCACGTTATATCGTCTTGTCTATTGTTGTGGTTGTATATTCTTAATTGTTGTGCATTTTCATTATTGTATATTCCGCTACGCATTAACAAGTTTGTGTAGAGACAAGCGCGATCGAATTCCATCAAGCGAAGGAAAATACTATTCACCCCCCTCTAGCAACGTACGATTCCTCTACAATTGGTATTAGAGCTAGGATCTCTTCCACAGATTAACCGCCAAGGGAGCACCGCTAGAGGGAAGAGGGAAGATGGAGGAGTCAAGCTTTAAACTAGGTCATGACATCAACACGCCTCCTCCATATGAACTTTTTAGAGCTAAGGGATTTAATCAATGGAGGATGTGGATAGAGCATTTCTTGATGATGGACTTCGAGTAGTGGATCATCCTAATGAAGGGATTTGAATTTCCAAGGGGTCCAAAAGGTGGATATCTCAAGAAGAAGAGATGGACCGAAGAGCAAATTCAAGACTTCGAAATAAATGAATGGGTAATAAATATTTTAGTTAATGTAATCCCTAATGGCATTTTATGTAGATTAAGAGATTATAAGGATGCCAAAAAGCTGCAAATTGGTAAAATATCATGAAGACCCATCATCGACTCAATTGGACAAGGAGACCGAAGAAGCAAACTCACCCTCTCAAGAGAGTGAGAATTCAGAGGTTGAAAGAATTGGAGGAAGCCTCCACCTCTAGGATTGAGGGGGAGGAGAGATCATCTACTCCGGAACAAAAGCAAAAGGAAGCTTCAACCTCCAGGAGAGATAAAGAACCAACTCCGATTCCTACCACCGACCTAGTTAACTCAAGCATTTTAATTAACAATAAAAATTATATTATATGCTTTAAGTGTAGGGAAAACGGACACTACAAGAGCAAGTGTCCGAAACGGATCAAGAAGACGGCACAAGTCGTGCCAAAACCCAAAGAGACCTATCATAGTGTTTCACTTGATTATGGAACCATCCATAGGTCTAGGAAAACCAAGGTTATTAGGGAAGTCATCCCTAAGGTTAACCATGGTAAGTATCTAGTAGTCAAGGTTTCTATGAAACCTAGGAAAGTTATTAAAAATGTCAGAAGGGAAGTTATCCCTAGAGTTGACCTAGGCAAGATCCAATTGACCAAGGCTTCCAAGCCTAAGCGGGTCATTAGGAAGGTATCAAGGGAGGTCATCCATAGTGAATACCTTGTAAACCCAAGGAGCTCCAATAGGTATTGGGTTCCTCAGAGCGTGATTCCCTCACACTAAATGGGTTAGGTTGTGTCAATCTTGAATGGATGGGTAGTTAACCTAACAATAGCAAAGTTGTCACTTTAAGTTATTTCCAAGACAATTGTATACTTTGGAAATGAGGGTTTAATTTCATATCCTAAAGGATTCTAGGATGTGCCAATATAATTTGAAAAGTATGAAAAATTGATCAAATTGACACAATTAAGTCTAGAGTCATGATGTGTCATTTTGAATTTTTTACACACTTAGGAGATGAATAGTATTATGGCAAATTGAGTTTAACACTTAGATATTATATACCTTTATATTTCATTTTCTATGATTTGTTTGTCATATGTCATATCATGACATCATATTTCTTTTTATTATTTAAAATGTCATGATAATGTTTAGGTTTAGTTTTTATGTCATATATACTTAGGTTTTAGTTTTTATGCCATGATATCATGATTATTGATACATGCTTATTTATGTTATCATTTTATTCTATAATCATCATTCACGCATTTAAGATTAATTAAAATTGATTTAAGGACAATGACATGATTTGAAGTCTCATGTATAAGGGAATCAAATAGAGTTGCCTAGAAAAATATATGAGACCTTAGATTAGGAATAACCAAAATCCACATCTTACATCAAATTGATATATGTGTGTATTGATACACTCTAGACACATATGAGATGTTAGGAAAGTGAGTTAGGTTCAAGGTACATAGATTTTGCATCTAGATCAACTCAAATTCATCTTATATCATTGATGGATCATGGGAAAAACTAATGTGCAAGTCATTTGCATTGAGTCCATAGATCATGGTCCGATATAAGGTTTTAAAAACATTTCAAAATTATTTTGAAAAACCTTAGTGAAATTTATCTTTTGATAGCAATCATCATTGATGATGTTGATACAAAGTAGGCTCAAAATATTGAAGTTATCTTTGTTTTTGAACTTTGTATCAATCTCATTATTTTATGAGTATTTTATTTTTCAGATATTTTTCATCCATAATGATTGACTTAAGTATTATAAGTATTGAGTTTCATGATTTTTCAGATTACGTATAATTACTTATAATTTTTTGAATTTTATTTTTGAATTCTAAATCATTGAGAGAATCGTCATTGATTCTTGAGAGAGTCGATGCCAAGGTTGATTTCGGGTAAACAAGATTGATAGATGTTGATCATATACCTGTTCGGAGCTTTGGCTTGTGTCGAAGGAAAAATCACCTTGGAAATTACCTTGCGCTTCACCAACCAAATCAATCCGGATGCTTCTACGCCTCTCTCCCTCTTCGCCGAGCAGTCGAACCTTTCGTAGCCGATCAACCAACTTGGACGCACACTCCTTCCCTTTTAAGGGAAGGAGTGCGTGCTCGAGGCGGTTCCACGAACTGCCTCTATGCAGTTCGTGGAACTGCCACGAACCAACATCTCCCACTCGTCCAAGGTATGTCACATAGACAAAATGATCACACAGACCATTTTAGAAGAGGTGATTAGTCACATAGACTAAATCGAAGCAACATCTATTGTCTCAAAAGACTAATAGAACATAGATTAATAGTCACAAAGACTAAATGAAACATCAAATTAGAAAATGGTTCGTGCGACAGCAAGCACATTGAGCATTCAAATGCTAAGAAAGTTGTTACACCTTACATAGCTGCTCATAGAGTGATACATACTAAGAGAAGTTACCTAACTCAACACTCTACATATGATACATAATCATTCTCCGATGACACAAAGTCATCTCGTGGTACAAAACTATTTATCTTATGGCACACAACCATTTCCCGGGTGACAATATTTTCAGATGATACAAAATCATATTTCTGGTGGTACATAACCATTTACCTGAAACATTTATGTCTTGCTTTTTACCCAGATTAAATAATCTCATTTACATCAATATGAACATCTCTAATCCCTTAAATTGACCATCATGTCAAGAGCATGTCTCATATTCCAAATATTCACAATCATTTCCATACACAACAGAAATGGGTCGACCAGTGAATAATTCTCATTAGATGTAAATCTATTTAATCTTCCTTTTTAGTGTGAATCTATGCATTTTAATCAATCGCTTTCTTAGTCATGTTCCATAGACCGAATCATCCATAGTCATAGGTAGACATGCTAAAGTAGCAAACCTTGATTAAAACTTCAAGTAGACACCTAAATAGTCACAAAGGGCAAATTTAGAGATCAACATATAATCTCAAAGGGCTCACATAGTAGAGAAGCAGGGATCCAGTCTCCTACTACCCTTAGTGTCGTCTTAGCACATGTGGTATGATTCACATGCTACGATGTCGTCATCTTTACCAATAAAGAGCGCATGTTTTCCTCAAATTAACATCGCATGATTTCGATCTAAACATTCCCAATGTCTAATCCAGAATTCCAACATATGAATCCGAATTCAACATATGAATTCTCATCCGCTCATAAATGTATAGTAAATGGTGGGTTCATTTACTTCGATCATTTACCACAAAATGATCTTATCTTGATACAAATATCAAGACGACCCTAACTTATAGGAATGTAACAAATTTTACAGCTTCCAAAGCTAACAACCACATAGGCTGACCTATAAGCATCGGTCTTACCTCTATTCATACACAACAAATAGAGATGATTGTCCATGTGAGAGGACCAATCACTACCTGTCAACATGCTTATCGAGATCTTATAACTAGAATGTAACATAACATACACTGAATAGATTATGGCTGGCATTACAAACAATCAAATCATTATATTCAATTGTCATTACAAGACTGTTACATTCTACGAAGTCCCATGGACTTTACATGCTCATTAAATGACTCTCTAGTCATTGGCTTAGTAAAAGGATCTGCAAGCATAGCTCGTGTAGGGATATACTCAAGAATCACCTTCTTTTTAGCAACAATATCCCTTATAAAGTTGTACTTTATAGCTATATGCTTGCCCTTGCTGTGATATTTGAGATCCTTGGAAAAAGCTATCGCAGCTTGACTGTCACAATAGACGGTCACTGGACTCCCACTGTTCTCAGCAATCTTCAAATGCTTTAGGAACCTTCTCAACCAGACTGCTTCTTGTACAGCTGCTGAACATGCCACATATTCAGCTTCCATTGTAGATAAGGCCACACAGGCCTGTTTCTTGCTGTTCCAGGAGATGGCGCCACCATTCAACAAGAACGCATAGCCTGATGTTGATTTTCTATCATCCAGGTCCCTCACCTAATCGCATCGAATAGCCCATAAGGCTATATTTGATCCTTGATAACAGAGACAATAATCTGCCGCCTTGGATATCCGAAAATCCTTTTCACCGCCCTTCGGTGTCTCGATCCCGGGTTTGACCGAACCTACCGACTAAGCTCATTTGCATAGCCGATATCGGACGAGTACACAACATAGTATACATTAAACTACCTATGGCAATCGCATATGGTTTTTTATTCATGTCGGCTTATTTCAAATTGGAGTCTTGGGACTCATACTTTGCTCAAAACAAAGACTTTTCGCAATAGGTGTCTGCTCACCGTCATAATGACATGTTGAAATGTTGTAACATCTTAGTAATATAAGACTCTTGTGACAAACCCAAAAGTCTCTTTGATCGATCCCTGATGATCTTTACTCCTAAGATGTATTCAGCTTCTCCCATATCTATTGTGTCAAATTGTGAAGACAACCACTTTTTGACTTCCACTACAAAACCTATGTCATTTCCTGCTATCAGCATATCATCAACATATAATGATAAAATGACATACTTTCCTTTTTTCTTCTTTAGGAAAACGCAATGATCTTCATTAATCATTTCGAAACCATAAGATAAAACCACTTTGTTAAATCTTATGTTCCATTGTCTTGACGCTTGCTTCAGCCCATATATAGATTTCTTCAATCTACATACTTTATCCTCTTGGCCTAAAGCAATTTCCGTCAACCATATAGATTTCCTCGTCAAGCTCACCGTTAAGGAAAGCGGTTTTGACATCCATCTGATGTAATTCCAAGTCATAATGCGCCACAAAGGCCAAAATAACTCGGATTGACACAAACTTCACTACGGGAGAAAATGTCTCTTCAAAGTCAATACCCTCTCTTTGGGTAAATCCTTTTGCAACCAAACGAGCCTTGTATCGGTTAATCGATCCATCAGACTTCCTCTTTATTTTGAGAATCCACTTATTCCCAATGGCCCTTCGGCCAGGAGGAAGATCGACTAACTCCCAAACTAGATTCCGAATCATTGACTCCATTTCTTCTTCCATTGCACTTTTCCACTTATCTTTAACTCTACATCCCAACGCATCCTCAACTGATTGAGGTTCATCTTCGTCAACTGGGAGTGTCATCATTGCCTCATTCTCAATATCAAACCTCCTTTTAGGTATGATCTTACGAACACTTTTCCGTAAGTTGGGCTGTTGAGAAGTCACCCCGTGATCAGGCACATTACTCCCACTCGGTTGACTAGGTTCAGGTATCCCACTGGACATCTGTCTTGTTGATAACAACTCATCCTCCTCAAAAAGAGGAACTGTCTTATCAACTTCACCCTTTGTTGGGAACTCAGTTTCTAGAAAAGTGGCATCTCTAGACTCAATCTCAGAGATTGTTCCATCTTGTTGCTCACCTATAAAAACATAACCTTTTGAGGTCTCAGAATATCTTATAAAGATACATTTCTTACCTCTAGGTCCGAGTTTTCCATATTTGTGAGAACTATCATGAACGAGGCAGCTGACCCCCAGGGTCTCAGATTGCTCAAATTTCGCCTGGCCCAACGTTCATATGGGGTTGATGGAACTGACTTTGAAGGCACTTTATTAAGTATATATGCCGCAGCTAGTAATGCATCTCCCCAATAGGAGATCGACAAATTAGCCTGCGCCATCATAGATCTAACCATTTCAAGAAGAGTCCTATTTCTTCTTTCGGCAACTTCATTTTGCTGTGGAGTTCCTGGGATCGTTAGCTGTCTAATAATCCCCTTATCATTACATGTCGCCTCAACAAATCGACATGATATTTACCCCCATCGCCAAGTGCGTAAGGCCTTAACCTTACGTTCCATTTGATTCTCAACTTCGTTCAAATAACGAATGAAATAATCCAACGCTTCAGATTTTTGAGAAATCAAATACATATGACCATACCTAGTGAAATCATCAATAAATGTAATGAACTAGGAAGCTCCATGCCTAGCCTTCACACTCATCGGACCACAAATATCCGAATGAATCAATTGCAATGGCAAGTCTGCTCTAATAGCCTTTCCAAATGGTTTCCTAGTTGCTTTTCCAGCAAGACAATGCTCACATATAGAGAAGCTAATCTTAGCACGAGAGCCCAATAAACCCTCTCTGGCTAATCGATTCATGCGATCTTGTCCTATATGTCCCAATCTAGCATGCCAAACCTCATCAGATATATCCGCATTACTAGTAAGAGCAATGTTTGAAAAACAACTATGAATCGCACAATTCACATCATGCACCACATCTAGTACCATAAAACCATTAGATAAATAACCATATCCGATTGACACAGAGTCAATCTTAAGTTCTACACAACGACTAAAAAAATTTACAGAGTACCCAAAATCAAGAAGGCGTATGATACAAGATTCCTTCGAATCTCTGGAGCATACAAGACATCATGTAGAAACAAAGTACTTCCACCACGAAGGTTAAGTTTACAAGTGCTGGCTCCCTTGACTTCGACTCTTGCATTGTTTCCTACATAGATCCATTTGTTGTCAGCAGGTACCCGGCGGTACTCCACATATGTAACCCGCTCTCGAGCTACATGGTTGGTTGCTCCCGAATCTATAATCCACAAAGGATAAGAATCAGCCATCAACACAGTACTAGCAACAAAATGCTCAGAAGACAGATTAGAAGTTACCTTCTTCGCTCAAGACACTCCGAGCAAAGTGACCCTTCTTGTTACAATTAAAGCAAGATAACTTGCTTTTAGGTTTCTTCCTGTCTTCTTCTTCTTGATTCGATCCTTCCCAACAGAAGAGCAACGCGTTTTATTCTTTCCCTTCCTTCTTGTACCATTTCCTCTTGGATCCAGATGATCCAGTGAGCCTGCACCAATATAGGCCGTAAATCCGCGGATTCTACTCTCACCTCTAGCTCAACATGCCGTGAGATATCCCGAAAGTCTTAATACTCTCCGTGAGTTAAGGTCCGCTTCATGTCTCCCAAGAATCGGAAGAGAACGAATAACCGCCAACTGTTGTTCATCTGCTAACTCATGACCGAGTTTTCACCCGAATCATGTTAGACATCTCCGAGATGTTGAACCATCGTTGCAGATTCGGCGCTTCTTATAGCTTAACTCGATCGTCACCGCTTAGCTCTCGGACTTATTCCATCAGTATCTCTCTAAGGGCTACCTGCATCGCATGAGTGAAGGATACGACTCATACTCTAACACTAGGTCATCCACCATCAACTTATCAATACGCCTTAGCGGTTGAAATCTTTCCTTTTCCATACCTTATAGGTATCAAGGTCACGTCATCTTGTCGCATTACTCTCAACGAGTTCCAACATAACCTGATTAACAGCCTCTAGGACTTCCTGTTCCTCAAGAACATACTGAATCTTGAGGTGCCATATTTTATAGTTATCCCCATTCAGTTTTTCACCTTTGTTCAGTTCAGCTATGATGTTCTTAGTTGTCATAACCTAACATAAATAAACACATTATTTAGTTACTCAGTGTATGTTTTTATGTATGTAATCTCAAAAATAAACTCAAGATAAATCTGATCTGGTTTACAAAATCAAGTGACAACTGCGTTGTCACCCATCATTTGTATGTGCCAATCAGACTTATATTGATATATTTTATTACATACATCCCACTTAATGATATTAATCATTATTACAGCATGATATTACACATTAAATTATGGTGGTATACATAGTGGTATACATCCGCGCCATCTGTAAAATTGAAATAAATCATGTCAGTACATAACCGACAAAACCAGTACAAATACCGGTATATTCCAATTAATCAAGGCACAGAACAAATACACATATATCAAGAAGAACTAAACTCCTTGAATTTTAGGCTATAATTAATTGACCCATTGATCAATCAATTTTGACCCATAGACAGTCATAAACTAGTTCTATCCTTAAGTTATCCATGTCAGATTCTAATTGTTCCAAAACAATCCATCTAACCATAGTTATGAGATTAGTCAACCAAAGTCAACTTTACACAATTCTTGTGTAAATTTAATTGGACACTTAGCCTTTTGTTGGAATCAAATTAATTGAACACATGTCCAATTAAAATTTGATTCAAAGTCCATTTAATTCGGCCCAATTAAACCAAACTTCAAGTTAAAGCCCAATTAATTCGGCCCAATTGAAGCCCACCTAAAGAATCCTTTGATTCAAAACCCAATTCAGCCCAATTAAGCCCATATCTGTACGAAACAGATAAAAAAAATTAATCTATACGAAACAGATTAAAAAAAAATTAATCTGTACGAAACAGATTAAATATTTTTTTTTTATTAATAGGAAAAATTAATCTGTATGAAACAGATTAATAAAAACCTTTTTTTTTCAATTAATAAAAAAATCTGTACTAAACAGATAAAAAAAATTTCTCCCCTTTTTTTTTCGTGCGCCCTAAATCCGAGAGATCGCTCGGCTGGCGACAATGGCCATCATCCGTCACCAACCGGGCGCGCTACCAGAGGCTATCGCCTCAAAGACACCACGCGCCGCCTCCGAGGCCGTCGCCGCGCGGCTAATCGCCGGTCTTGGCGCGCCACGGCGCTGTTCGCGGCGAGTGCCATCGCCGTCGCCTCGCGGCCACGCCGCCTCGCGCCCGGCCGCTCTCCGCGCCGTCCGGCCTCGCGCGGTTGTCGCGCCTGGCCGCCTCGCCTCGCCGCCAGAGGTCGCCGCTCGCCTCGGAGGTCGCCTCGCCCGGCCCGCGTCGCCTCGGCGCCGCCGCGCTTCATTGCGCCGCCGAGGCGTCGGCGGCCTCGCCGTCGTCGGCCTCGCCGTCGTCGGAAGAGCGTTGGCTCCGCGTCGCTTCCGAGCGACCGGATGCCGGCGACCGCGACCACGCCATCGAGAGAAATTTCGCTCTCAAGTTTTTCGAATAGAATTTTCCGGTTGCGGCGAAAAAAATTAACAGTAAATACTATATGCTCGATACCATTGTTGATCATATACCGCGAGCTTTGCTTGTGAGGAAAAATCACCTTGGAAATTACCTCGCGCTTCACCAACCAAATCAATCCGGATGCTTCTACGCCTCTCTCCCTCTTCGCCGAGCAGCCGAACCTTTCGTAGCCGATCAACCAACTTGGACGCACGCTCCTTCCCTTTTAAGGGAAGGAGTGCGTGCTCGAGGCGGTTCCACGAACTGCCTCTATGCAGTTCGTGGAACTGCCACGAACCAACAATAGGGGACTCCATAATTTACCTCCCTCACAATGACCGTGGGACATGCCGATGAGGACCGTTAGGTTGACAGATTTCAATCTTTTATGAATATTGAAAAAGAAGGTGCCCCTACGGGGATAATACGGTGGAGTTTATGGATAAGGCAGTCGATTTAGGAGGAGGTCTAAAATATTTTTCTAGATTCATATGATCATACATATTTTGATCATCATATCAAGGTCTATAGGATCTTTCGTGATTTATCTGATTCACAATGATCATGGAACAGACTGATGGAGACTACTGAGTAGACGGATTTCAACTTTTATAGAATATTTGGAAAAGAAGGTAGTCACCTGAGAAATTTTTGTCGTCGATAGCTATGTAAACACGTATTGCATTTTAACTTTTTTATTCAAAATTATATTTCTGACTATTACTATTTTATCGATATGTTGTCTTTAATAATTAATTCTTGCTGGCTACGTCGTATGAGAATCATAGAACTAATAACAATAAGTTCCAAGAGCCACTTAGTGGCTACTATAATAATTTTAGAATAACTTTGATCATTTAAAAATAATTTTAATCGAATTTGTAAAAGTCTATATATTGATTTTTTTGATCAAGTTAAATCAGTTTATTTTTATATTTATTTGTAAAAGATTAAAATCGTCAACTCAGTATCCATGCGATCTGTCTCACAATCATTATGAGAAAGATAAATCACGGAAGATTTTATAGATTTTGACATGACAGTCAAGATACATAAAAGAGTTTTGGATCTCTTTCGAAATCGATCCATATTACTTCTGTAAACACCATCGTATTTTAACCATCCTATTATTTTCGTGAGGACAATTTTATTTTTATATATTGTAGCAACTATTTTCCGTTGTTTACCAAGTGTTGCAATAAGGGTATGTTTTTTGAAATAAGGAACTTTGTTTTGACTTTTCAAAAACGAGGAGTGCTCTTTTGACAATTTTGATAACTAGGGACGTATTTTTAATTTTTGTCCTAAAAATAACTTAATTTTGATGCCAGCAAGCAAAAGTTGTTAACCCACACCTGAAGGTTCGCCCTCTCGTCGACTCCACGATGAAGAGAGAGAATTAATTATGACTTTTAGGCGTACGAGCATCTGACGTAACGGAAGGTTTGGCATAGTTCTCAATTGATATTTTCATCCAATAATGAAAATTGATCTATGTCCATTTTTTTTTTTTTTATTTATTTATTTATGTCCATCTGAAAACACCATCTCGCTTTGTCCGTGGAGACGATCCGTGATTGAAGTTGCGGCTAATAAACTTTGACGTAGTGAAAATTAATTTTGATATCGTACATTGACACGAGTTATTTTTCATAGCAATTGTTTTAATAAAATTAAAGACGCTTATTTAAAAAATTAAATCCAATCTTTCAAAATAACAAACAACCCCATGTTATTCTATTTTCCTGCACTTTCTAAAATATAATAAAATTTTATCGATTCGCTGAGTAAATTCAAATAAGATCAATTTTTAAAATATTCATTATTTTGAATAATTTACTACTCCGTAAAAGATTTGGAATCTATCAACCTAACGATTCCATCGGTCTGTTCTACGGTCATTATGAAGGAGAGAAATCACAGAGAATCTTAAGAGCTTTGACGTGGTGGTCAAGATACGTAAGAATCATCTAAATCCAGGAAAAGATTGTAGACCTCCTTCGGAATCGATCCTTACCTTATTCGCAAGCTCCGTCGTACCTTAAGGACCACGTCATTTAAGATAACTTATTACTGAATCAATCATACCTGTGAGGACGATTTGTCCCTTGTATTTATTTATTGTTGGTGCAATCGATTCAGGATTTGAGTTTGACTCGAACTGTATTTTAATGTTAGATAAAACGTATGACATGAGACCGTCATGGGAAGTCCAACATGGGTTGGCCACGTAAATCCAAGTGTGTAGGCTTGGTGGTGAAAAGTCCAAGCATGGGGCTTGGTGTTGGGAAATTCAAGCATGGGGCTTGGTGTTGGAAAGTCCAACATTGGTTGGTCACGTAAGTCTAAGTGTGTAGTCTTGGCGGTGAAAGTCCAAGCATAGGGCTTGACACGGAAAATCCAAGCATGAGTTTTGTTGACTTGGCAAGTTCACTAGGCTCGGGGTCCTTGAGTCAGTGAAGGATGACATTGCGAAGTCGTATGCTTGGTGCATCCGAGAGACCGTCGGACGGGGAGCGAATGGAGTGAGGTCCAAGAGAAGCATACTTCGAGGGCAAGAGACGCGAAGGATGACATTGCGAAGCTGTGCGCTTGGTGCATCCGAGGGACGTAGGCCGAGGGAAGAGAGCTTTGATGGGGAACTCCATGAGAAGATGAGGTGGACTTACCCAAGTGGCTAAGACTGAGTGTCGGATGCTCAAACGTGGTGTTTGAGGGTTTACTCGACTATCAGATGCTCAAACAACTTGGTGTTTGAGGTTTTATCCGACATCAGTCGACCGGTATAGGTACCAGTTGACTGCTCTAGGTTGATTGGACTCGACCAATGTTCGACTCACTAGGTTCTCAGCCAACAATGACCGCCGAGGGAGGGTAGTCGATCACAACACCATCAAGAATCACGATGAGGGAGATCAATCGATTGATCGGGGTGAATTTGGGCACAGAATATTTTCCAGTCGAGTGATCATGTCGAGCACTCGACTGATGGGGTTACCAGTCGACTGATGGGTATGATCAGTCGACTGATGGTTATCCGTTGAGGTTTTGTCAATGTGGATTAAGCCGTTGTGAGACAATGACTAAAGAAGAATGATCGAGGTCACGAGCAATGATCGACGGCCGAATCGGAGAGACAAGCATAAACGGAGGAGCTTGGGGAGGATTTCAATAAGAGTTTTTGGGGAGATTTTGGAGGAGAATTGCTGCTGCATTCCAGATCTTCAGGAGACAAACCAAAGCAAGCTACAAGCAAAGAGTTCAAAGCATTGTTGTAAAGTGTTCTTTACTTGTTTTGTTTATTGTCTTGTATTAGCTTATATTTCATTGTATTACTTGTGTAATCCTTGTACGAGGTTTCTCCACCTTCGACGTGTTGTCGAGAAGGAGTTGTTGTTAGTGTCGTGCGCATAACACGAGCTCGTTGAGCTCACCCATGGAGTAGGAACCCTAAGGTTCCGAACCACGTATATTGTCATATCTTATGTGTTGTATTGTATTCATTTTGTATTTCTATCATTTCCGCTCCGCTAACGATAATCATAGACAAGCGACATGCAAGAACGAGCAACTTCCACCGTATACGCGATTAAGGGATATTCACCCACCTCTAGCCGGTCACCGATCCTCCAACAAGTGGTATCAGAGCGAGGAGCTTGTCGAGGACTAACCGCCAACACATGCACGACAAGATGACCAGCTTCAACATCCATCCACCGAAATTCGACGAAGATTTTTCTTGGTGGAAGAAAAGGATTGAGGTATATTTCGAAACTGATTTTGATTTAATACTAATTCTAGAAAATGGTTTCGAAATGTCTAGGGATGAAAGCAACAGGCAAATTGAAAAGACGAGATTGACCAAGGACCAAATGAAGGATTTCAAGACAAATCTCAATGTAATCAAATTGCTTAGTGATTTGATTCCTAACAATATTTGGCCTAGACTAGGTGAATATAGGGATGCTAAGGACCTATGGGACAAGGTGGTCAAATTTCATGAAGAGTCCACAATAGTCCATGAGAAGGAGGCCAAGGAAGAGTGTCCATCAACATTCGGATCCGAGAATGTTGAAGAATCGTCATCTACATTCGAATATGTGGATGACTTGGTGGAAACCTCTATCTCTAGCATTGAGAGGGAAGAGAGGTCTTCCATCCCGGAACAAGATCAAGACGAAGTATCTACATCCGGGAGAACCGAAAATTCCCTAGGTAACTCAAGTATTGTGATTATAAATAAAAATCATATAATATATTTTTAGTGTAGGGAATATGGACACTACAAGAGCAAGTGTCCAAAAAAGATTAAGAAGGCTCCATCGACACCAAAAGTTCAAGAAAAAGCAATGAATGCCGGAGTCCCCGCTAGGAAAAGCAAAGAACACATTGTGTGTTTCAAATGCAACCAAAGGGGACATTATCGAAGTCAATGCCCTAGGGGGAGGAAGAAATGGCAAGAAGGAGCATCTCATGTAGGGGGACCTTCCAAAGTTAACCCTAAGATAAATTTAATTAATGCACCTTCAATTTCTAAGATTAACAAGCATGCTAGAAATTATTTTAGTTCACTTACCATTATCAATGAAAAGCATACTAGTAGGAATAAATATTTTTGTTTAGGTGTCAAGCATGTTAGTTTACCTAAGGATAAACTTAGGACCAATAACACTAGACCTATCCTACCTAAGGAGTCCATTAGGAGAATAGAAGAAAACTTAGGCATAAACCCTAAGAATGGTAGACACATGCCTAAGAAGAAAAATAATTCCCAAAAGATAAATGAAAAATCAAAATTGGGAAGGTTAGAGGTGGAAAACCAAGCTTTGAGGTCAAGGCTTGAGAAACTTGAGAAGACCCTAGCAAGATTCACAAATTCATTTAAGGGGTCAAATGTTCAAAATTTAGGACCTAGGAGACAAGAACCGGTTAAGGGCAAGAAAGGTTTGGGTCACAAATCTAAGTCCTATCATAATGTTCCATTCAATTATGGGACTATTTATAGGTCTAGAAAAATCAAGGCTAATAGGGAAGTTATCCCTAAGATTACCCATGGTGTGTGTTTAGTAGCTAAAAAGTCAAGAAAATCTAATGTAGAAGGTCAAAGGGGGAGTTACCTCTAGAGTTGACCTAGGAAAGACCTAATTGACTAAAGCTTCAAAGCCAAAAAGGGTCATTAGGAAGGTATCTAGGGAAGTTATCCCTAGCGAATACCTAGTTAACCCAAGGAGCTCCAATAGGTATTGGGTTCCTAAGAGCGTGATCGATTCACGCTAGATGGATTAGGGTGTGTCAACCCTAAGTGGATAGGTAGTTAACCTAACCATAGTGAGTTGACACTTTATGATGTGCCAATGTTGTTTGAGAAGATGAAAAATGATTAAATTGTCACAAGTAGATCTTAAGAGTTATGGTGTGTCATTTTGGGTTTTTGGCACATAAGGGAAATGAGTTGTATTATGGCAAAATAAAATTAATTATATCAAATGACAATTAATACTAAAATCTAGGTATTTATACCTTTATACTTTACTTGCCATGATTTACTTGTCATATGTCATGACCTACATCATGTTTACTTTTATCATACTAAATGTCACGATCATTTTTAGGGTTATTTTTATATGTCATGTATGCTTAGATTTCATTCACATGTCATGACATCATGATTTTGGCACATGCTTATTTCAATTATGTCATAATCATCATTCATGCATAAATAAAATGGATTTAAGGATTAAGACATGATTTGAAGTCTCATGCATAAGGAAATCAAATAATGTTGCCTAGAAAAATGCATGAGACCCTAATTGAACAAAGCTCACATCTCACTAGTATGTGTTTCACACATCTAGATACAAGTGAGATGTTTAGGAAAAAGAAATTAAAGGTTTTAAAATCATTTCAAAATCATTTTGAAAAATCTTGGCGAAGTCTATCTTTTGATAACAATCACCATTGAATGAGTTGATACAAAGAGGGCTCAATATTGAAGCTTTTCTCAACCTTTGAACTTTGTATAAATCTCACTATTTTGTAAGTAAAATAATTTTCTAATATTTTTCACCCATAATGATTGTTATAAGTAATGTACGTATAAATTTTCATGATTTTTTAATGTATGTATATTTACTTATAAATTTCGGAACTTAGGTTTTAAAATCAAAATCAGATTTTAGTATTATCACGACTGCCATGGATGGTAGTCGACTGATGTGGGAAGGAGTCGACTGGTAGCTGAGAGAGTCGACTGATAATGTTGATTTCAGGTAAACCTTGGTTGTTAGGCCCATGTTCAGCTATGTTTTGGTCCCCTAACCACTCCTAATCTTAGGACATATTTTGGAGAGCATTAGAAAGGGTGGAAATCCATTGGATATGAATTAGGAGAAGTGTTTAGGGTGAGTATCAATTTTAAGGTGTGTGAGAGTTCATTGTTGAACTTTGCCTTAATTTTGATTGTTTAGTGTTCCTATTGGCTTAGGGACTCTCCAGGGACATTGTTGGTGCAATAGTCAAGAGGGAGCAAACATTTAGGGGAGATATTCATCATAGGAAGATGGATGTGTATTTTTCCTCATGGGAGGAAAATTTGAGATTGTCTCTCTTAAGTGATATGAGACTTATCACTAGAAATATTATAGGCATGTTTGTTCCTCCAAGGGAGAGATTGTAAGATCTCATTGGGATGTATGTCAAAAAGGGAGAGAAGTTACCAATTGGGATAGTTGGAATTCTCATTGGGATGTGAGAATTGCCAATTGGAGATAATTGGTAGACTTGAGTTTGATTTTGTCCAACATAAAAAAGGGTGAGATTATTGGTGCAATCGGCCCAGGATTTGAGTTTGACTCGAACTGTATTTTGATGTTAGACAAAATGTATGACATGGGACTGTCATGGGAAGTCCAACATGGGTTGACCACATAAATCCAAGTGTGTAGCCTTGGTGGTGAAAAGTCCAAGCATGGGGCTTGGTGTTGGAAAAATTCAAGCATAGGGCTTGCTATTGGAAAGTTCAACATGGGTTGACCACGTAAGTCCAAGTGTGTAGCCTTGGCGGCGAAAGTCCAAGCATGGGGCTTGACATGGAAAATTCAAGCATGAGGCTTGGTGTGGGAAGTCTTGAGGACTTGGCAAGTTCACTAGGCTCGGGGTCCTTGAGTCGGTGAAGGATGACATTGCAAAGGCGTGCGCTTGGTGCATCCGAGGGACCGCCGGACGAAGAGCGAATGGAGTGAGGCCCGAGGGAAGCATATTTCGAGGGCAAGAGACGCGAACGATGACATTGTGAAGTCGTGCGCTTGGTGCATCCGAGGGACGTAGGCCGAGGAAAGAGAGCTTCGGTGGGGAACTCCATGAGAGGATGAGGTGGACTTAGCCAAGTGGCTAAGACTGAGTGTCGGATGCTCAAACGTGATGTTTGAGGGTTTACCCGACGGTCGGATGCTCAAACAACTTGGTGTTTGAGATTTTACTCGACATCAGTCGACTGGTATAGGTACCAGTTGACTGCTCTAGGTCGATTGGACTCGATCGATGTTCGACTGACCAGGTTCTGACCGAACAGTCGATTGCCGAGGGAGGGCAGTCGACTGCCAACACCATCAGTCTACTAGTCGGGGTGAATTCGGGCAAAGAATGTTTTCCAGTCGAGTGATCGCACCGAACACTCGACTAATAGGGTTACCAGTCGACTGATGGTTATCCGTTGGGGTTTTGCCAACGTAGATTAAGCCGTTGTGAGACAACGACTACAGCAACAGTCGATTGGAGGTCACGAGCAATCGATTGATCGGTGTGAAATCAGCCCGAGACAAGCATAAAAGGAGGAGCTTGGGGAGGATTTCAATAAGAGTTTTTGGAGAGATTTTGGAGAGGAATTGCTGCTGCATTCCAGACCTTCAAGAGTCAAACCAAAACATGCTACAAGCAAAAAGTTCAAAGCATTGTTGTAAAGTGTTATTTACTTGTTTTGTTTATTGTCTTGTATTAGCTTGTATTTCATTGTATTACTTGTGTAATCCTTGTACGAGGTTTCTCCACCTCCGACGTATTGTCGAGAAGGAGTTGTTGTTAGTGTCGTGTGCATAATACGAGCTCGTTGAGCTCACCCGTGGAGTAGAAACCCTAAGGTTCCGAACCACGTATATTATCGTGTCTTGTGTGTTGTATTGTATTCATTTTGTATTTCTATCATTTCCGCTGCGCTAACGATAATCGTAGATAAGCGACACGCAAGAACGAGCAACTTTCACCGTATACGCGATTAAGGACTATTCATCCCCCTCTAGCAGGCCACCGATCCTCCAACATTTATCATAGTCTTTACTCTTTATTATTGTTTTTTTTTAATTGGTACTAGATGTCAAAGCCTTGGGTCTAATTAATTTTGAGGATGGTCGATCCGACTCCGTGGATCTATTAAATGAGGTACTAAATAATTTCAGACAAAAATTATATTGACCATCAAAATATATTAAATCTGATAATCTGATCGTATTGTCCCTGTAAAACAAGTCCGATCTAGAAGACGTACTCCGTCTGAGAAGATAAACTCTCGATTTACACCCGACTCAGATCTACTTGCTTAAATTTTTTTTAGAATTTAGAATCGAACTTGTCCAAATAGAAAATCAAACTATCTTAACATGTAGAATGCCACATTACTTTACACCGTGCCCCATGGTATTATTATATTATTTAAATTGGAGAGTTGTTTAGCAATATTATTTAGCTTGTAATTATCTATCATAGAATTTAATTATTATTGTATTTTTTTTATTGACATGTTCGAGTTTCAACTTAACCTTGAAGATAGTTAATTCAGTCCCACGGATTTTTTAAATGGGACACTAAGTAATCTCAAGTGAGATCTCTGTCGATCATCAATAATTTCAAATGAGATCTCTATCGATCATTAGAATATATCATAAAAGTGTTCACGGTATAACAATTAAAATCGATAATACAATTGCACCGTCTCTATAAGACAGATTCAATGTCGAAGATGTATTCTATTCGAGAAGATAAACTTCCGATCTGCATATGACTTAGGTTCGTTTATTTAAATTTTTTTAAAATTCAAAGTCAGATTGAATCGTGCTAACTTATAAAATATAGTATCATTTTACTGTTGCTCACTATGCCCTCGAGGGCATTATTGTATTCTTTAAATTGTGGGATTTGTATCGTATACTTGGATGAAAACATTCTTACGTTTAGCCGTTACGAACAAAACTACTACAACAACGCAGATAGCGATGGAGAACATCCCGATATCTTATCCTTTTTTTTTCTAAGGATTTAGATGTAAGAAAAAACAAATTATGACCGTCGATTTCGAGCGTAGATGTCAGATCAAACGGTCTAAAACAGTGGCTCTCACAGTACAGGCTCCGACCGATGGTGAATGACATGGCGCAACTCTATTGGCCAGACCGACGTGGTCTCTCGTGTCATTGGCGGAGACAAGTCAGATGGTGCTCTATTTAAACGGCCACGAATCGAGATCGGAAAGAGAGAAAGGTGAAGGCGAAGAGGAAGCGACTCGGTCGGAGTCCTCGCATCTCAGTCTTCGGAGATCACGGCCATCGCTCGCTCGTTCCCCTGGCGATCTGCTCTCTCTCCCCACTCACAATGGGCGAGAGGAAGTTGACGGTGCCGCTCGTCTTGACGCTGGTTGCGTCCCTTTTCTTCCAGATTTGGGCGTCGGATCCGGTAATTTATTTTTCCACGCATTTTTCCCTCCAGCTATTGGTGATTTCGGGATGTAGAGACTGATTTGGCCTATTTGATCCAGCTGTTCTACGAGTCCTTTGACGAATCGTTCGAGGGTCGATGGACAGTCTCCGAGCAGGCGGATTACCAAGGTAAATTACTTCTGGATCTGTTCTTGGTTCTCCCGTGTCGTAAAATTTTCTGTTACTAGTGCTAAGATTTTACCTTTCAATTTCTGTTATCTACTTTCATGATAGGTAGCCGATTCTATGATCACTTTCCATAGATCTAAAGAAATAAAAAACGAAACTCGTGAAAATTAATTATGACTATAAAGCAGTGGAATTCAAACGCTTCTGCATTAGCTTTCTGTCACTTGTGGAAGCTAAATTGTCGTTTTAGTCAAAACTAGATAGTTGAACTAGGGGTCACCTTATTTTGTCATGGACATAATCTGCTAATTTTGATTGACTATATTGACATTCTATATTTGTAGTTGTCTCGCTGATCAGTGTTCATAGCTAAGGAACAATTAATCGTTTGGGCTTGATAAATTTACTTGGATCTGGTTCTGCGTTAGTACTTTTTTTTTTACCAGGTCTAAAAAGAGTATATTGTTTTATTGACTCAGATCTATTGGTTTAAATTTCTTTGATTTGTTTCTCTAGTAAAGCTTTTGGTATTTGATATTATGAAACTCAACCACAATTGTAACAGTTTGTAATTTAGCTATTTTTGGGAACCATCGTTTTTCTCTCTGAAAAATCTAATGATATATTGTGCTGATAAACTGTCAGGAGCCTGATTATATTCTCATTATCCTGACTTGTATGGGTATCAAACATTTATTTCCTATTTTGTTTTTTGATAATAAGTTGTAGGCGAGCTACACTGCAGAAAATACTTTACAAAACGCAAACTAGCTTATGACAGTACATAATTTTCTCAGTCTAATTCTTATCATAAAAAAAAAAAAGTTGGAAAACCTACTTTTTTGTCAACCACATCTAGATGGTTCCATAACTTGATGCAATGGAATTTTGTTTGATTGAACAAATGGGCTTATGGTAATTTATTTCCGGAATGTTTCATGAAAGAATGACTTTGAAACTACTAGTGTACTGCTGCTAAAGCTGACAACCTTACTGCTAGTCTTTTTCCTGCTATGATAGGAAATCACTAAATCGAAAATAAATGACTAACTTAATTGCATAAAAATTACATAGTTAAAATGGTAATCCAATTATTATCTTGTTTGTATATTACAAGGCACTATTTAAGGATCCAAAAATATTTCTTTTGAGATATGATAGTTTGTCTCTTTTCTTTGTTTTAATGCTTCACTGTTGGTACTATAGAATGCCATTACTAGCAAGTATGGCTTGGTGTTTTGTTAGTTATATAAATACCGTTGGCATGCAAGATGTGGTGTTTTGATAGTTGAAATTGAGTAGGCATAAATAATATAAATAAATAACAAATATTTATCAAACATGCTCTCTTATTTGATTTTAAAGAGCAATAAATCAGAATAAATTATGAATATAATATGCATTTGACTGGAAGGGTAATCATAGCATGCAAAGTGTGCTTTATGAATGATTTGAAAAAAAATGTAAGTTCCTAATTTTTCTTCACAAAAATGACAACCACTCTGGTTATTTACAACCTGGATTTGATCTGGTAAATTCATTTAATAACGAAAAAAAATCTTAGATCAAGAATACTAATCCATCAAATCAATATGATGAAAGAAATAATAAAAGGATAAGTCAAATTACAATAAACATATTTTTACGTAAAATAGTACTAACTGCAGTATGTTCATTATGAGCACAAGGTAAGGATGTTTAGTTATTTTATATTGACCTCAAGTATTGTCAAGCACATTTTGATTGGCTTGAGTAGGACTCATTTCTACCTCGAGTGTGGGAATCATTACTCCATTCGGCCGAGAATGGTTTTGACATCAGCTTTTCCATGTGCTGCCATATTTTATAGGAATTATGACTATTAACCAAAGGAAGTTTAAAGAAATCAACATTTGATAATAAAAATTGTGTGATCACTTTATAGTGATATACTTTTTTGTTCCTTCCCAATTTTAGATAATTTTACTTCTATTACCTTGTGAATATTTTATCTAGTTGGTTAACGTGAATTTATTTGATTAAATAGTGTATCATCATAGACACTGGCAGAAAGACATCATTCTCTTCCTTAAGACTATTCCTTGTTAGATTTGAGGTTTTAATAATTATTCCTTGTTAATCAGGAACAGAAGAATACTCATTGAAACTTTAAGATAATAGCTCAACTTAACACTGGGAATGTCTGCTCCTCCAAGATAGAGTTGGAAAGCACCTACAAATTAGCAATTTTAAGTAATATGTACACTGGCATTTTCAGACCTGGTTCATGGTTCTCTCATAGCAATTTAGTTGCTAACAGGTTGCAGCGTATCGATGAGTTTACTGTAAACAGTATCAGAAGTAAACATTTGTAAGTCTGTTGTCACGTGTAACATCTAGACATCCCATGGATAAGTGTTGCCCAACTCGGAACAACAAGAGTACTTGCATGGGGCAAAATACTCTTTCGGACGGCTAGTTTCATGTAGACAGGAATATACCCTGGAATTGTGTGCTATTTGCTGAATTATTGTTTTTCTAGTTTTTTTTTTTTCCATAAAGTTTTTGGTAGTCGATGCATCTTTCTTACAAAATTTTACTTTATTGTTTAGGTACATGGAAACACTCGAAGAGTGATGGTCACGAAGACTATGGGCTTCTCGTAAGTGAACCAGCAAAAAAATATGCAATTGTTAAGGAACTTGAGCCAATTGCCCTCCAGGATGGAACAATTGTTCTTCAGTTTGAAGTGCGGTTGCAAAATGGACTTGAATGTGGAGGTGCATATCTGAAGTACCTCCGTCCACAGGAAGTTGGGTGGACTCCCAAGGGATTTGACAATGAGTCTCCATATGCCATCATGTTTGGACCTGATAAGTGTGGGTCCACAAATAAGGTGCACTTCATTCTTCAGCACAAGAATCCTAAAACTGGGAAGTTTGTGGAGCACCATCTAAAGTATCCTCCATCAGTACCATTTGACAAAAACTCGCACGTTTACACTGCTATCCTGAAACCTGACAATGAGCTGAAAATTTTGATCGACGGCGAAGAGAAGAAAAAAGCAAATTTCTTATCTTCTGATGATTTTGAGCCAGCTCTTATTCCACCCAAGACGATACCTGACCCTGATGACAAGAAACCTGAGGATTGGGATGAGAGAGCTAAAATTCCAGACCCTGATGCAGTAAAGCCTGATGATTGGGATGAAGATGCAACGATGGAGATTGAAGATGAGGAAGCTGTCAAGCCAGAAGGATGGCTGGACAACGAACCTGAGGAAGTCGATGACCCTGAAGCCACAAAACCGGAGGATTGGGATGACGAAGAGGACGGAGAATGGGAAGCACCCAAGGTTGACAACCCAAAGTGTGAAGAAGCACCTGGGTGTGGAGAGTGGAGGAGACCCATGAAGAGGAATCCTGCTTACAAGGGGAAATGGTCTGCTCCTCTAATTGACAATCCAAATTACAAGGGTATCTGGAAGCCACAAGAGATAGATAATCCAGAGCACTTCGAACTGGACAAGCCCAATTTTGAGCCCATTGCTGCCATTGGTATTGAGATATGGACTATGCAGGATGGTATTCTGTTTGACAACATTTTGATAGCTAGCGATGAGAAGGTTGCCGAACAATACCGGTCGGAAACATGGAAGCCTAAGTACGAGGTTGAGAAAGAGAAGCAAAAGGCTGAAGAAGCAGCTGGTGATTTAAAAAAAGAGCTTTCAGGTTTCCAGGTAACGTTTCCACTCCACCAACGCCAGTTTACCAAATCACGTTGCTCCTATCTTCCTATCGGCCACCACGATAGTTTCACTCTGTTATTTTTATTGCAGAAGAAAATATTTGATGTCCTCTACAAGATTGCAGACGTTCCTTTCTTGGAACCGTACAAGATCAAAATCATCGTATGTTACTATTTAAATTTATCAGATTTCCATTCCTGGCATCGAACAATTTACTCCCTTTCGCATTTGATGGTGGTTGTTACTTTTTTTTTCCGGGACAGGATCTTATTGAGAAGGCAGAGAAACAACCTACCATCACCATTGGAGTCCTGGTGTCCACAGTAGTGGTATTTGTCACTGTTATATTCAGGCTTCTCTTTGGTGGCAAAAAGCAACCTCAGGTGTGTTGAGGGATTCAATCTGGCTTAAATTTAGCTGCTATGTCGTCTTTAGATAATTCCAACTTCATAAAGCTTGGGTTTTACAGGCACCAGTCGCACCGACTGCTTCTGAAACCAAGCCTGCCAGAGCTGCTGCTGCTGAGAATGATGCTGCAGCAACCACCGAGGAAAAAGAAGAGAATGGGAAAGTTGATGATGCATCTGCTCCTCGAGCTCGGAAGTCGAGAAGGGAGACATGAGGTAGCAAGCAAGGTTTTCATTCAAGTTTTGCCTGAGATGTTGGAGTTTTCATTGTTAGGCTTCTGGGCTGTTTTCAGATCAAGCGAATACCTCCGGTTCCAATCGAAGTTCACTTTAGATTGTGCGTGAATTTATGGGCTAGAATCTATGACTGCATACGTTCTTGTAGTTTCCTTGGTTGAACAATATTTCTGGTGCTTTTATTCTTAAAAAACAAAATGGAGGATTGATTTTCATTTTAATGTACTGACTTGTTTTCTCTTAGATTATTGGCAGTTTATCATATTTTCATAAACAAGCGCCCAAAATTAGGAATGAGAAAGGCTGGATTTTTTTTTTTTTAAGAATGAGACATGCTTGGAATTGAATTCTTAGTTATTTGGTTACTGATATTTCACAACTCTTGAATCTCACAGATATCAATGACAATAAGCATGTCGATAATATTTTTTTCTAGTTGAAATAATAAATGAATTTTCATGGAACAACATCGATCATCATCAATTAATTGAGTTTAAGACTTAAACCTTTAGGATTAGTAAAAAAAAAAGAAAGAGAAAAACTTGAACTAAAATAACAAATCAAGAATACTATAACTGTACGAATACTTTTTATAGTATTAACAATTGATGAGAAATCGATCATTCTTAAAATTAGAATTAATCGATGTATGGTGCTAGTTTAAAAAAAAACTTAATTATGCATCTAAATTAAATTGCTTGGTGATATTGACATTAGACATGCTTATCGATTTCTCGGTTTCAATTTCAATTCGGTTCTGACTAGTTTTGAATCCATCGATATTGGAGCCAATCTGAATCGGTTCATTTTGAACCGGTTTCGAATCGGTTTCGAAATGATTTCAGATCGGTTCCGAAACGGTTCTGGATTATCTTCGTCGAACTTGAGCTTTCAAATTCATCTAACGTGTTGGTGATCCTATTTTTTTTCTTTTCGTAAAATAATCTTATAGAAATATTAGAATGTTAAAAATTTTTACTTTTAAATTAGCAATCGGAACCCGATCCAAATTGGAATCAGAATTGGTTCCGAACAAATTTCGAAATCGATTGAAACCGAACCGAATTGAAATTGGAACGGTTCCGAATCGATTCCGAAACCGTTTAATCTGAATCGATTTCGATTTTGAATTTAACGAATTAATTCTGAATCGAAACAATCCATTAAACTTGCCTAATCGACACGCGACGTTACTTGGACCTTCAATTAGCATGAGTCCCTTATTACTCAGAAAGAAAAACAACTTCTGTTCTACGTATACAAGCTAAACGACGCGAGAGGAGGCCACACCACCAAACGATGAGAGATGGCGGTTTACGATAGGAAGAAAGTAACAGTACCAAAAACAAACAAGAAGCAACAGCTGGCTGCAACTGAATTTATTAAAATCAAATTAACTGAATTGTTTTTCAGTAAATTTTGACTTTTAACTATCGAAATCTAACCGATAAAAAAATTTAATTAATTCAATCGCTAATCGAATTAACTAATTTTTTTTAAAAAAATATTTAAAAAAAACTCATTAGATTTAATATAAAAAATCTTATTTTTTTATTATTTAATAATAAAAAAATAAAATTAGTCATTTGAACCGATTGAATTAAAATAACTGATATTTTTCTAAAAATAAACTTTAAAATAGGCCAAACTGAATTTTAATATTTTTCAATTGAACTGAATTTTATTCACCCCTAATCACGCCGTGTTTTGCACTTAAATCTGCGAGGACAAAGTTCCCACAAAAGCTGTTAACTCTACGAGATGAGATGAAAACCAAAATTTACATCGAAGGATGCAATGCAGCACCAGATGTTCAACAGGCCGAGTAGTAGAGTAACTAGGGCCGTAAGCGAACAAGACCAAATTAAATTTTATAATATTCAAATTTATTTAATAAAATAATTAAATCGTGTCAAACCAAATCTAAAATTAACGAAATTATTGAAAAATCTATTCAAATTTGATTTATTTAATGAATATCAGTCAAACTTGTTTAAATTTAATTTATTTAAACGTTATCAAATTCTTGAATTAAGTTTATTTGTTTATTTAATTTTTTAATATTCTAATTATTATTTATAAATTAGTATAAATAAGTTCATAAATAATTTTTAAATGAATTTTTTTCTGAACATGATTCACAAATATTAACAGACCGAACATATATGTATTTAAATTTATTTATTTAATTTATCAAACTGTTCAAATTTATTTATTAATTGACTTTGATGCATATTAAACGAACATAAACGAGTTCTTATCGAATCGAACACCAAACTTATTCATGAATGTTTGATTCGTTTACGGTCCTAAGAGTAACAATGGAACCTCTGTTCCGTTTAGATTTGACCTGGCAAACTTAAAAGCTGTCATGCAGCTAATCAGCCACGGTTACATACTAATCGTGCAGGACTAATTCTAATTCTATGAAATTGTATCTCAGGTCGTCAATATGCTCAGTGAAGCAAACGACCTAAAGCTCGAAGACACAGAAGAGATGAATCTCTATCATCGATGTTAGAAGAATAGGTACAGCAGTCGAAAGCATCGATCTACTGGAACCCTACACACTGACTTCTGAAATTATACACCTCCAGCTCAAAGAGGACCCAGAAAAATTGGACAACCTAATCTTTTCTTTTTGATGATCCAAGTATCTACTCTACTCTTTCGATGCTACAACTAGTAGGGAAATAATGCCAGGAAATAATCAGAAAAACCAGTGAAATACGAAAATGATAAGACATGAAATGAAACATCGCCACTGAATATGAAATGAATGAGAGAGCAGTTCATTTGGCTTACCAGCTCAGTGGATAGAGGCAAATGGTGAGCAATAATAGGGCTCTGCTACATTTGCTGTTCATTTAATCCTGAAAAGGGCAAAAAAAAAAAAAAAACAAAACGCAGTGGCTTATCGTCAAAGGCGATATTTTTACTGCTCTAATCTCAGTTTCCATTCCGTTAAACTCTCAGGATCTGAAGCTTAGTGGAGAAGGCAATGGCTACCCAGTCTGGCTGGGAGGAAGACCACTGCAGCTGCTCGATCTCTGCTCCCGCAGTGTAGGCGAGTATGGGGTCGAGGCCACCTTCAGTAGCAGCGGCTCCCATAGACTTCTGGACGTTGCCCTGGTCGCCTCCCATGGACGAGAGGTCCCAGATCAGGGCCTGTGAGTCATCGCCCGCGGTGCAGATATGGCAGGAGGAGTGGGGCGCCCAGGCGATGGCATTGACGCTGGCCTGGTGGCGGTGGAGCTCAACGACGGGGAAGGTAGGGAAGCGAATGTCGAGGACGACGACCTTGGCGCTGTCCATTATGATGGTAGCCATGTAACGAGGGTCCTGCTTGTTCCACCCGAGGCGGACGAGAGGCGTGCCAGGGGGGTCGGCGGACTCGTATATGATGGTGGAGTGCTCCTTGTCGCGAAGGTCGAAGACGCGGACGGATCCGTCGGCGGAGACGGAGGCAAAGACGCCGACGCGCGATGTCGTACACCTCCTTGTCGTGGGCGATGAGCTGGGTATCCACGGCCTCCCGGTCGATGTCCCAGACAGTACATGTCGTGTCGATGGAGGAGGTTCCGATGCGCCGGGGCTCCACGTCGTTCCAGTCGAAGGAAGTGATTGGGCCGCAAAACTCGGAGTTACGGTTGCCGTTAAGGAGCGAGCCGAGCTCGATGCGGGAGGAGTCCTCGGCGATGCGCCAGATGCGGAGGAAGTCGGCAGAGGTAGCGAGGAGGTCCGGACGGAGGCATTCCCGATCGGGGACGAACATGGTTTTGGTGGGAGGAAAAGGATGGTCGAAGGAAAGCGCGGGCTCGGAGCGGATCTCGCCGGACTCCTCGTCCAGCTGCACAATTTCCATCCGGTTGCCGTAGCCCTCGAGCAGGCTACCGACGGCGAGGCGGTAACGTTTGTCGGGGCGGACGCTCCAGTTCATCGAGTAGACATGCCAAGGCGCCTCGTATGTGTAGATCTCCGAGCGCTGCTGCTTCTGCAGGTCCTCTTCGCCGTCGCCCTCCGAGGATCCAAGATCAGGCGTAGGCCGCAATTCCGGGGCCTCCATATCTCCGCTTGCACCCATCAAAATATGGTCTCTCTCTCTCTCTCTCTGTCACTCTCTCTTTCTCTCTTCTCGGTTACTGTCAAGGTCACCGGATGAGAGATCGCCGGAGAAGTGGATAAGGAAAGGCGAGAGTTGCAGTGGGTAGATGCTTTCGGATTGGGATTTTGGTTGCCCTGTTTGTTTACCCTAAAGTACAGATCAGGGAGAGAGTTTCTTCCCAAAATTATAAAATACGGACGGACTTAAAATCCGATCAAATTTGAGCTAATTTTTAGTCCATTCGAAAAATCGAGTTTTTTAAATTTTGAAAATTGACCAATTTAAAAATCCGACGAAATTTTAAATTATTATTTTTATCCATTTAAAATTAAGCAAAATTAATTTTTTTTTCCGAATTAACTCTCCGAGTGACCACCAGATTATACTTCTAATTATATATATATATATATATATATATATATAAAATTGTTTCCCGAATAAAATTGGATGACCAACGTAATACAAATATTGTATAATAGAGCATGTATCAATCTTCATCTTTAACAGAGTTCTAGTCCTCAACTTGTGTCAAACGTCGATAAGATCAAGGATTTATTGTAATTTACTCACTCTCTTTATGTAGGATATATATATATATATATCCTGTCGATGTGGTGGTGCGACCTCGTCTCTCCCATGCCATGCCTCATCTCGTAAATTTCTTTCACTTCGTTTCTCAATTTCGATTTACCTTGCATTTCTACTTTGTCGTCGTAATCCGAGACTTCCCTCTTTTTTTTGATTTTTTTTTCCGGCGCTAGGTTTTCTGCTCCACTGTGATCCTCGCCTCCTGCCCTGTGCTCCGTCCCTCGCCTCGAGCTTCGCCTCCTCGTGCTACACCCCTCGCCGAAAACCCTTGTCGCGCGATCGCGAGTAGCCCCTCGCCGCGACAGTTTCGCCGCAGGCCCTGCAAGGTTCCTAGTTTATCCGTTTCATACATTTTTATTTCTTCGATTGATGCAATTATACTATATCTTGTGGTGTACCGTGGTATCTTCTCCCTTTCTTCATGTTGTTGTTTTGGTCCGATAACTGTTTTGTTGATGTTAATTCATCTTTTCTTTTTTAGGAAACAACTATCTAGTTGATGTAGGCTTGACGAATTTGATTGACGCTGAAGCATTTACTAATTTTCCAATCTCACTTTAAGCAAACTTGTATCTTCTCATTTTTTTTTATTTCTTACCCTAAATCATGGATTCACATATCTTTCGAGTGAGGTTATTGTTGGGGTTGTTTTTTTCTTAGCTAATATGCCTTTAAAAATTCTTGTCGCATTTTAATTAACGGAATGAACCTTCTTTGATTTGATTTGATCAAAACTCATTGATGGACTTAGAAGCTCCGATTGAACTTATGCAAAGTGCTATAGGTTTCTGAAGTGCACCAAAATTTATATGAACCCAAAAATATAAACTCTAAATCATTAACAATATTGGGGTGTTGATTTTGCACCAACACTATCCTTGGTATTGGTCTTGCAAGACCAGCATCACCATGGTGCTGGTCTTGCAAGACCAACACATCAAGATACTGATCTTGCACCCACCATCACCATGGTATTGATCTTATATGACCAATATCACTATGGTGTTGATATTCAAAATCCAGTACCATGGTGGTGCTGGATTTGCAAATCCAGCACCATGGTATATACCTGAATATAGACAGTAATTATCTCATTTTTTGTAATATGATTGTCTATATTAATGTTAACTAAGATAACTAAGACTTCTACATTGGTATATTAGATTTAATTTTGCAAATGGTCTGAAATAAGAATTTAGACATATCTTCTTGGTTTTATAAATTAAATATTTAGATAAACTTTTGGGGAAAGTGTTGAAACATCTACGCCAAACCTTTAACCTAAGTCTGTGGGAAGGATTATTTATATTGACAATTAACTTAGGCTTTTGGTTTAGGATTGCAAGATAATATCAAGGCGATGCACTATTAGAGCCTGCCCCGTGAAATTTAAAATCGTTACTGTACACCAGAGCCGTACCTAAAATTTAAAGGGTCCGAAGCAAATTTTAAAAAATATATTGATGAATTAATTTTGGGTCATTTATATTTTTTGGGGGCCCTTTTAAAAAGACATTTAATCTATTTTAAAAATGGGTCCGAGGCGATCGTCTCTTTGGCCTTACATTAGGTATGACCCTGCTGTATGCCTAACCCGTACAATTTTCAAGACTCTCTCTTTCGTAGGTGACGACCACACTTAGCTGTTGACTCTCTGACCTCTCTCTCAAGCTCTCTGTTTAGTGATAGTTCTGACACTCCGATTTCTTGGCGATTGTAAGTCCTGAATATTATCTTGCTTCATTGGTCTAGCTAATATTGTGTCCGACCTGGTAAATGACAGTAGAACGTAAAATAGTTTAGGGTTACGCGATTGTCATCGAGTAGTGCATCGCTATTTTATAGGGTTAGGGTTTAGAGTTATATTCGTTGGGTGACAGCAGTATATTTCCGATATATGTTGGGTATGTTTGGATGAAAACTAGTGTTGGTTTTGGTATTACTAGATTATGAATAGTGATTCTATTTTATTATTTTCATCGATTTTGTACATGAAGAAATACATAATATTTAATCGGAGATAAATTTTTTTCCCTTCCAGATGGCTTCAACTGCATCATCATCAAGCGACATTGGTGGTCGGACCCATTGTTTGATTAGAGGACGAATGAAGAGAATTGATTGGAAAAGTAACATGTCCCAATTTAGAAAATTTATTGAAAATGTGTCACCTACTCTTGAACAAGAAAACTTGATTCGAAGCACCCCATTTGGGTGGGTGTTGGATATTCCGGAGAATCCAAATCTGAGAGGACTTGTACAAAATATGTTTGATAATTGGGACTGTGAGGAAAAATATTTTCTTTTCCATGGAAAAAAATTCTACTTTACAAAGGCTAATGTCTCGCTCATTCTGGGTCTACAGGATCGTGGAGAGATAATTCCTCTGGATATCGATGTTGCCTCTAGTCAACTGTATGACTAGTTTTTGATGGATGATGACTACACAAATGAGAATATAGAGAAACTGATCAAGACTTCAAGATCCCTTGACAATCCAGGAGGTGATAAATTATATTTCAAACTTTTTATTATATATTTTTTTCATGAGTGTTTTTTACTATAACTAGCAGTATGCCTAGAATATTGATGCGATCACTAATAGATTGTGTATATGATTTTGACAATCTAGGCAGGTACAATTGGTGTGAGACACTTTATCAATACATAGCTCCTCAAATGGAGTCAATTGGTATGACAATTTAATTGCGATCAAAATCAGAGGTTGATGGTCAATCTAAGAAACCACTGTTGAAGGGTTTCACATATTTATTGGTTGTAAGTTAAAAAAAATATTTATAATGAGGTTGTAATATTCACTAATTATAATTTCATGTTATTATCACATTGCAGGTATGAACGTGTGAGCATGTGCATATCATAAATCCACAAGTGCCTCATTCTTCGCCAAGATTATTGAGGTGGAGGTGACCTATCTCACATGTATCCAGAGTTAAAAAAATGATAGACTATCTCTGTCCAAAATAGATTGATGTAGATTTGATCCCAACACAGTCAGAGTTCCATTTACTATAAATGAGTTCCCCACCTTGTCTAAAACCTAAGGTTGCTACAGGAGAAAGTTCCAAACTACCTGATAATCAAGAATTGTCTTGCCAATCATGCAAGAATAAGGAGGAATTAATATCATCCATGACCATAAAGGTCGTGGAGGTAATATCAAACTTGTACACCACCTCTACACTTAAAGATATGATAATTGAAGAGAATGAAACCAAAATTCAAGAGTTTCTTCATCAAGTAGAGGAGGTCACAATAACCAAGGATAAGATGATTGATAAAAGGGATGATATCATCACTGAAAAAGAATCATTAATTGTGGAAAATGACATTTTAATAACTGAGCTACAAGTAAAATTATAGTCCCTGGAGGCAGAGTGGTTTCAATCACAAGATGTACAACCGACAGAAATGATACACCCCACTGCCTACACTAGGAGGAAGGTATGTGTGAGCAAAAAGTTTTCATCCTTTGGATCACCCCTACAAGAACAACAATTGCATGGTTTGAAAATGTTCACAAAAGGTGGAGACTTGATAGTCAACTTGTTATTAGAACTCCTAGTGTAGAAGGGCCTTCAAAGACTATTGACGATCCTCAAAAATCTATTGGAGGCCTGGAGTCGGAGTTGTATGGGGAAAAAAAAGACAAAGCACTTACAAAGTCTGGTGATACTGCCAATATATCTACTGCGACCCAATCATCAATGGACAAAATTAATACAATTGCTGAGGTGAAGAATAAGATTTTAGAGGTAACCATCAATGTTCATGTATATTATTTACGTAGACACTTTATTCTCTTTAATGTAACATTTTGTTTGTATGCAACAAGCTTCTACATAATTCGCTAAAAAAATGGATGCTATAGTTGGGGAAATGTTATTGAACCTAAAAAAGATGCAGTAAGATCATTAACCTTATCATAGTAAACATAATTTCTACTCTTGTGTTATGCAGCCGTCATTTTTAGGAGTTCAACAAAGATTTTGATTGTGCAAACCCACACTACAACTAGTTTGGTTGATGGAATATTTTCAATTAAACATGGACTTATTCTTTACAATATTTGATTGGAATGCATTGATCCATGAGATTGTCTTATTGCTTATTTTAGTGTCTTAGTTGATGAATGCAAGGAGACTAATAAGGCGTACTACCCATCGACATTCTGTGGGAGTGAATTCCTTGTAGATTTTTTTGTCTTGATCTCAACATATTAAATCAACTTGGTTTTTATACACAGGATATGTTCAATTGTATGTATGCTCAAGCATTCCATCAAACAGTTAAAACACCAGTCAATGATCCAATCAGATATATATTTTGTTCAGTAATTCTTGATGACCACTGGCATCTAGTGGTGGTGGACTTCCAAAAATCCGAGTTTATTCACTATAATTATATCTTGGGGGAAAAAAGCTTTCAATGATCAATTTGATGAAACAGTAAGTATTATATTTTTTATCTGACATTACTAGAGAAGTTGTTTTTTTGGGGATTTAAGTATGTCTGATGATGGTTGTAGGTTGCATTCTTTAAAAAAAATATACCCTTCGTATTATGAGCATCCTGGGATGGGTGATAAAATACTAAATATTGTTTTCTCCAAGCGTCGAGTGCAGGGTCCGAAGCAATGATCTTCATAAGACATTACAAGTTCTTTTCCACGTAGTTGATAAGTTGAAGGTGGTGCTAAACTATATTTTCTTTTTTTCATACAGATTTAACTGTGTATTTTTTTATTGCGATACATCGACAGCCTCATTTTTGGCTACCCTACAAAATTTAAACAACAACAAATGAGGCGGTATAGATTCGAGGTGGGGAATAAAATAATGCGGAACTCAAATTTCAATTTGAAATTTTGATTGTGCACATATGGTAATAATGAACAAAGTTATGTATATGATTGTTCTTGTACCCACCTAGTTCAAATTGTAGATGCTGAGTTTGTAAACATTAAAACTGAACTAATTGTAGTTATTCTACAATTAGAAACTTTGTATAATTTATTGATTATGTCTATATGGAAAATATCTGATTGTACAATGTATGACATTAGTTATAGAATTGTGAATGAGTCTATTATACAGACAAACGATCTTTCATAGAAATAATTTTGTATGCTCTCTAATTCATGGTGTGGGTATTTCAAGTGTAGAACCATGTTAGTCCTGGACTTTGAATATCAGCACCATCGTTTATCTCACCTAAAACCTTCATGTTCCTGGTAATTCAAGTTCAACACCAATCTGGGCATGGACTTTGAATATCAACATCACCCGTTTATATCACCTAAAATTTTCACGATGTTGGTAATTCAAGTTCAACACCAAAGTGGTCATGGACTTCTAATATCATCACCACAGTTTATTTCACCATTTCAACTCATGGTGCTGAAATTTGAGGTACAACACCATGGTGGTGTTGGACTTTATAGATCAACACCACAGGTTATTGAAGCTCACTACTTGATGGTGCTGGTATTTCAAGTGCAACACCACGTTGGTCCTAGACTTTGAATATTAGCACCACCGTTTATCTCATCTAAAACCTTCGTGGTGTTGGTAATTCAAGTTCGACAAATTTGGTCCTAGACTTGAATATCAACACCATCGCTTATCGATGGGACCTAGAATTCACGCAAGAGGGGGGATATGTATTTTATTTTTATTTTTCAAATCAAAAGACACAATGAAAAATCTAATGACAACCTGATCACACACAAAGCACAACAAACACAACACCCAACACACAAAACGACGCAACCGATTTTACTTGGTTCACAACTCTCTCCTATAGCTGCTAGTCCAAGGCCTACCTCTATCTTTTCTCCTTTTTGAAGAATTCTTCAAAGATGGAGAAACCTCTTAAATAAACTTACAACTTTCAGACTCTCTAGATATGAATTTAGTACAGGAATCTGAATGAAACGATAAGCAATAGCTAAACACAGAACCTTGATAGATATGCAATTCTAGACAATCACAAATAGAAAGAAGTGAAGCAAATCCAACAAACGAAACCTTTACAGCTGAGACAAAGAATTAGCGAGATGATCGCGAGTGCAACAATGATTCTAGCATCCAGGTTGACAGAACACCAGTCGGGCAGAAAGTTTACAACAACAAGAGCAATGGGCGCGACTTTCCTCAGGAGAGCAATCGACCACGAGCAAGAAATCCAGATGAAGAATCATTGTCAATCAATAGCAGCAAGAAGAGTGCCAGAGCATTGTAAAAGTTGTTATTTTCTCCGAAGAGAACTCCACCCTATTTTTGTTTCTGCGTAAACCCTAATCCCATGATACTTGATCCAATCTCCAATCATCAACGTATACGCAATCCCTGAAGCTTGGAAAATGTCCTCGATTCAAAGTATTTGGTCATCCATTCGAGCGAGAACTTGTAAAAACCAGAAACACGGAGAAATAGATAGGATTTACCGCCAGAATTGTGAACTTGCTTCCCACTCCGAGGCACCGCAGAGCGCACCTTGCGCGGCTCTGTGTTTTCACGAGGGCTAGAGGCGCTACCAATCGTGCATAGGTCGAAACACAAATTTGTTCTTCTGCAGTCGAGGTGTCAGCTGAGCTTGCCTCGCTTCTGTCTACAACTGTCCAAGACCAATTGAGGCGGCGCCTCGACTGCACCAGCCGAACTCGTTAAGGTTCACAAAATTTGTCCTGCCTCAGTCGAGGCGTTAGGTGAGTGTGGCTTTCATCTGTATCCTTCAGATCGGCCGAGGCGCCACCAATCAAGCATTGCTACTTGTCTTATGTGATCGAGCCGACTTCCACTCTCGATCGCTACACAAGACGGTTGAGGTGTCACCTCGATCACCGGAGCAATGAGGTGCCGACTGACCGTATGACCTTTGTCGATTTATAAGTTTCTCCACCTGATGAATGCAGTAAGGGCAAAAATTGAGGTGTCAACTCATTGTTGTCTTTAAGACTCATTGTTTCAGTCAGCTCTAAGACTGAAACACGCCTAGTAAAGACTCTACCTAGAGACTCTTTACTTGCCAAGACTCCGGCCATCAGTCATTCTTGGACTTTTCACCTTGATACTCCCGCAAGGAATTTCTCTACTGCCAAGGAATCACCCCTCTTAGACTTTTCATCTTGCACGCCCACAAGGAATTTTCAGCTGTCATGGAATTAACCATCTTGGACTTTTCACCAAGGTCTACCCTTGGATTTTCAGCTGCCAAGGAATTAACCATCTTGGACTTTTCACCAAGGTCCACCATTGGATTTCTCATCTTCCAAAGAATTAACCATCTTGGACTTTTCACCAAGGTCCACCCTTAGATTTCTCACCTACTAAGGAATTAACCATCTTGGACTTTTCACCAAGGTCCACCCTTAGATTTCTCACACTTACTTAAACCTTTGTCAAACACCAAAACATAACTTGGAGCTTTCAACTCCAACAGTCTCTCCCTTTTTGATGTTTGACAACCCGTTTAAGTTTAGGTCACTCTACCCAAGTTTAGATCACATATTAGAGAAGTGACAATATAAATCAAATAGACCTGATCAAGTCAGACTATAAATCATATCAACGTAGGTCCACCCTACGTTAGTCAACCTAAACTGTAAACACTCTCTCCTCCCCCTTTGGCAAACACTGAAAAGAATTTCGTAATCAAGAATACTATATCAGACCACCATATATCAAACGTTTTTGGTCAAATTGTAGTAAATCAGATATCAATCAAGGTTACAGATACACACTTAAAATCCTCCCCCTTAATACCATCTGTATTTTTAGTTTTAAGTTTTGAAATCACCTCCTTTTTCGACTCATTTTACTGTAAGTTTACTGATGTTCAAGCCTTCTCTAGTGTTAGAGGTGGTAAGCAATCCAAAGATAGTCCAGTCAAGCCTCTGGTCGAGGCCTTTAGGCTTCTGGAGGTGTGTAGTTGAGTGTCCAGTCGAGGTCTACTCGACTCTGTGAGACTGCGTTGCAAGCAGTCGAGCCGCTGGTCGAGTTTCACTCGGCTATGTGAGACAACGAGGGTATCAATCGAGGTTGCACCTCGACTAGAAGCTCAGTCGAGCTCCTAGTCGAGAACACCTCGATTCTATTCGGTCTGAACCAAAGCCCAGTCGATGCGCCAGCTCGACTATTCCCTGATAAGTGAAACTGTGCAGTTTTCAAACCGAATTTCAGAAACCCACAGTAAATTCCAAAAAATACAATAAATCTTGAAATTTTGCGTATAGAATTCTAACGTCATGCTTCCATAGAGAAAAATATGTGAAAATTAAAATATCTAGAATTTCTTCTAATCGATACACTTTTCAAAAACTTTGAAAATAAGTATTTTTTTGTGCTTCTTCCTACTTGTATCAACACCTCTAATAGTGATTCCTATCATTAGATAGAGTTCACCATAGTGAGAAGAATATGTTCCAAAACATTCTAAGAAATTATCCTTAGGGTGGAAATGGTTTTAAAAGATCCAACCAATTTTACTTGGTTGGAATGTCTAATTATGATCTTCGGACCAAGTGCACATGAGTTATGCAATCGGTCTTCCCCATAATCGTCAAATTAATAATCACTATCTCGATAACCTCCTTACCCAAAGATCGCAATGAGCACATCAAGTAAGTTGGTTATACCTAAACATCTCGCCCCACCAACTAGCAATACAAAAACAGTTTTTGTTAAACCTACAATTTGTGTGAGATGCTTCCCAAGTTATCATGATTTTCCCAACCTCTTGTTGTTATGGTGAGTTAGTCCTAATGAACATGGAAAGGTTTAATCCTCACTCAGTGACACACATGCCTAATTCCCTTTTCAAATGACTAAATTCCTTTTCAGGGAGTTGTTTAGTGAAGATATCAGCTAGGTTAGACTTTGACTCAACATAATTGAGTACAACATCTCCCCTAACCATATGATCTCTAATGAAGTGATGTCTCACTCCAATGTGCTTCGTTCTAGAATGATGGATAGGATTCTTTGTCAAATTAATGGTGCTCATGTTGTCACACAACACTTGTATATTCTTTTATGACAACCCATAGTCCTCCAATGTATGAGTCATCCACAACAACTGTGACACACTCTCCCCCATGGCTATGTACTCAGCTTCGGTAGTGGAGAGAGCAACACAATGTTGCTTCCGACTCGACCAACTCACTAGTGAAGAACCTAGGAACTGACATCCCCTACTCGTACTCTTCCTATCTATCTTACACCCAGCATAGTCAGAGTTAGTGTAGCCAACCAAATCAAAAGATTTCGTGCGAGGGTACCACAAGCCAACCCTAATAGTGCCTTTAAGATATCTCATTATTCTTTTCACAGCACTTAGATAAGACTCCTTGGCACATGCCTGATACCTAGCACACACACCCACAACATATAAAATATCAGGTCGACTCACTGTGAGATAAAGTACACTACCTATCACACTTCTATAATATTTCAGATCCACAAATTTCCCTCCTTCATCACTTCCTAGATTTGTGTTTTAAGCCATGCGGGTAGATATCTCCTTCGAATTCTCCATATTAAATTTCTTTAGAAGATTCATGGCATACCTAGACTGATTAACATATATACCTTCCTTAGTTTGTTTGATATCAAGTCCAAGGAAGAATGTCAGTTCTCCCACAAGACTCATCTCAAACTCACTCTCCATGTGTCCTATAAACTCATTCAGATAATCCTTATTATTCGAGCCACAGATTATGTCATCGACATAAACCTGGGCCACAAAAATGTTCTCACCATCTCTTTTCAGAAATAGTGTGAGATCTATCTGACCTCTTCTCAACCCTTTCTCTACAAGAAATGTGGACAACCTTTCGTACCAGGCACGAGGTACTTATTTCAGCCCATAAAGAGCCTTTTTCAGTTTATAAACGTGGTCCGGAAACTCTATACTCTCAAATCCTGGTGGTTGTTCAACATACACCTCTTCCTTAATTACCTCATTCAAGAAGACAGACTTCACATCCATTTGATAGAGTTTGAAGCCTTTGTATGCAACAAAAGCTAGCATCAGCCTTATGGACTCTAGTCAGGCTACTGGGACATAGGTCTCTTCATAATTTAACCCCTCAATCTGATTATATCCTTTGGTGACTAACCTTGCCTTATTTTTGATTATCTCTTCCTTATGATTCATCTTATTCTTAAACACCCATTTGGTACCAATTACAGAAACTTTTTCCGATCTTGGAACTAAGTCCCACACTTGACTTCTTTCGAATTGTCCTAGCTCATCTTGCATTGCTAAGACCCAATCAGGATCAAGCAAAGCCTCTTTTACAACCCTGGGTTCGATTTCTGAGATTAATGCAACTTCAACTCCTTCATTCCTAAAGGATGATCTGATCTTGGGGATGCCCACTAATCGTCCTAATGGATCCTGGTGCTTGAGATGTTTCAAGTACTTGGTCGTTTGATACATCTTCAAGCAATGACCCTTGTTGCCTAACCTTTTCTTCATCAGACTCAATCTTAGCTCCCCCTACTTCAGCATTTTCATGCAATCTAATCTTCTCCATTCCAAACTTAATTTCTTCCTCAATTTCTCGAGTATCACTAGATTTTTCATCTTCCTCAAATACAACATTTGGTACTCCTCTATCAATTTCAACTTCTTGTTATACACTCTATATGCCTTTCTAATAGAAGAATACCCTACAAGGATACTTTCATCAGCTTTAGCTGCAAACTTACCTAGATGATCTTTGGTATTTAGAATGAACACTTTGCAACCAAACACCCTAAGATGCTTGATTGTAGGTGGTTTCCCGAACCATAGCTCATGTGATGTTTTTCTTAAAAGCCTATGTATCAATACCCTGTTTGTTGGGGAATTGATCGTCCCTAGAGGGAGGGGTGAATAGCGTGTTCGTATGTCTTGATGGATAACGATCGCGTTCTTACTACAATGTCATTAGCACAGTGGAATATAGAATAATAAAAATAAAATATGACATAAGCACACAATATACAAGATATAATGTGGTTTGGAACCTTAGGATTCCTACTCCACGGATTGGGCTCAAATGAGCCCTAGCGATGCAAACAACACCACTAAGCAATAATACTTCTTCTCGACAACAAGTTGGAGGCGAAGAAACCTCTTACAATGATTACAATAGTAATACAAAGCAAATACAAGCAAGTACACTAAAATGCAATTAAAGAAAACTTTACAACGAGCTTTTAATTTCTTGATCTTTGGTTGCTTGAGAAGAACCTTGAAGGTCCGGATCAGAAGGCAAGAAATCTCCTCCAAATCGCTTCAAAGAACCTTTGCCAAATCCTCCTCCCTGAGCTCCCTTTAAAGCTTCACCTCGGGCTAGATTTCGCTTAGCGATCGGTGATCGCGACCATCAGTCAATTGCTCATGTAGCCATTATGAGATAACAGCTTAATCCACGTTGGATAAGTTCCAACGGATACACTGACAGTCGACTGTCATAACCCATCAGTCAACTGCCAGGGCCATAGCCGACTAACCAGTCGGCTATCGAGCATTCTTCTCCCGTAACCCTGACCATCAATCGACTGTCATCCATGACAGTCGACTGCTCAGGCCATCAGTCGACTGCTAGGTCATTTCCTGCAGTCGAACACCAGTCGACTCTAAGCAGTTCAACTAGCCATAATCTGAGTCGACTGCCACGAGTCAACTCGGCTATCAAGTGTCAAGACATTTGATTAATCAACTGGTCCAAAGCCCCAGTCGACTGATAACCCCAAACATGAGGCTTAACCCCAAGTATGATGCCCTCATACTTACTAGACCACCCTTAACCTAGACCTAAGCCTTCTAGTCACCTTCGTCAGCCTCATGCCTATCGGATCCCTCCAAGTCATTCATGACTTATTTATCCATACGCTAGCTTTCAGGTGCTTCCATCGGCTATTGTCATGCTAAGCTGGTCTATACCGCTAAGGCACATTGGGCTTACACTGCCAAGGTTACCATTTAGACTTTACACCATCAACCATTGGACTTATGCTGCCAAGACTCCACCCTTGGACTTTACGCCGCCAATATCACCCCTTGGACTTCCCTTTCCAACCCATGTTGGACTTTCCATTTGCCAAGACTCAAGCTTGGACTTTCCCTTGCCAAAACCCATGCTTAGACTTTCCTTGCCAACCCATATTGGACTTTCCAATTGCCAAGACTCAAGCTTGGACTTTCCTTTGCCAAGACTCATGCTTGGACTTTCCATCATATGGTCAATCCCATGTTAATCATATAGTCAAACAATGGTCAAACCATCGTCAAATATCAAAATACCACTTGAGTTCGGTCAATCATGATCCGAGTAGATTGCACCAACAGTCTCCCCAAAATATTATCAAATATCAAAATACTACTCGAGTCCAACTCGAGTCTGGTCAAACGTGACTTGGGTCGATTGCACCAACATTGTTTTGAACATAACAGGTTGTGCTTATGGCTTCGGCCCATAAATAGCGTGGAAGAGCGTACTCATGAAGCATGCTTCTCGCTGCTTCTTGCAAGGCCCGATTTTTCTTTTCCACAACACCATTCTGTTGATGTGTTCTTGGAACAAAAAACTCATGTCTATACCCCCTTTCTAAACAATAGTCCTTAAATCGAGTATTTTGTAACTCCCCTCCATGATCACTCCTAAGGGTTTTAATGGTTGTGTTTTTCTCATTTTCAACTCTTTTACTAAAAGAAATAAAAATCTCTATTGTCTCATCCTTATGTTTTAAGAAAAAGGTCCAAGCATATATAGTATAATCATCAATAATAACCAAACAATATCTACTACCATTCAAGGATTTAACATTGCTACAATCAAACAAGTCTAGATGTAACAAATCTAAAGCAGTAGAGGTACTTACAATATTCTTGGGCTTATGTGATGCCCTCTTTTGCTTACCTTTCTGACAGGCTTCACACAACCTGTCTTTCTAGAACTTTAGTAGTAGTAGCCCCCTTACAAGTTCCTTTCCAGTTAGTCTTCTCAAATTCTTCAGGTTGACATGTGCAAGCCTCCTATGTCACAGCCAGGATTCATCTGTTCTAGACATAAGACACTTGACAGATATATTAGTAGCATTGTCAAAATACACATGATATATGTTTTCCTTCCTAACTCCTACTAACATGGTAGCATCCGAAATATTGTGTTGAGTTGAATTGATTCAACCTCAGATCAACATCACACAACTGACTTACACTTAACAGATTAAAAGACATGTTTTTAACAAGAAGTACATTTCTAATCATAAAATTTTTCGAGATACAAATATTTCCTATTCCTATAACTTCTAACCTGCCACTATTATCGAACGAAACAGTACCTCTGTTCTTATTTTGCAATGAAGAAAACAGCGATAAGTCCCCGGTCATGTGCTTGGAGCATCCACTGTCTACAAACCAGGTTGATGGACACTCCCCCTTAACCGATACCTACTAGACACGAAAGATAAAGGACTTCGAAACCTAAATATTGGGTCTATTAGCTTACAAAACATACTTCCTAGGAATCCATGCCTTAGTTGTTTTAGTCTTCCTACCAGAATTTCTAGAAAGTAAGGAAATGAAACTAAGTTCTTGCTGTTTAGGTTTATAACATATCCTAGCTTTGTTATAAACAACCCGTTGTGATTCTAAAATCATATTCAAAGTCTGAGAGCTAGAGGTGAATTTCTCAAGAGTACACTTGAGATCATTCACCTGTGCTTTCAGAGAGATGTTTTCATCCATAAGCTCAACAAATTTAGGAGAGTTGGCACTAGCTTCTACCGTATGCTCCTTATCGTTCTTTAATTGTCCTACTTCCGATTTTAACAATTTAACCTTAGCCTTGGATTTTTCTAACATATCAGTTAAATAAGCAATTGTCTTATAGCAATCTATGAGTTCAGAGGTTACCTTGTCATCATCCGAAGATGATGAATTTGAGTTTGACTCTGATTCTGACCTTCTGCTTTCTAATTCTGTTCTAGAGTCCTCTAATGCCATCAGAGCAGCATATCTACCAGTCTTCTCTTCCTTATCGTCTTCCAATGATCCGGATGAGGATTCATCCCATGTAGCTCTCAAAGCTTTCCTTCTTCTCCTCTTTTCTTCCTTCTTCTTGAGTCGAGAACACTCATTTCTGAAGTGTCCTTTCTTGTCGCACTCATAGCAAACTATGTTAGTTTTATCAATCGAATTATCAACTGGCTTACCTTTCTTTCTATTAAATCTCTGGCTCCTCATCATTCTCCTCACGAAGTTGGCCACTTCGCTGGATGAGGACTCATCGTCTCCATCAGATTCGGTAGAAGAGGACGACGACAACTCTTTCTTCTTTTCCTTCTTCTTCTTCCCTTCCTTATTTTGAACACCTACAAACAAAGTCATACCCTTCTCTTTTTGACCTTTATTAGCCTGTTCATGCAATTCCATTTCACAAAACAACTAATCTATTTTAATAGTTTACAAGTCCCTTGATACCTTATAGGCATCCACCATAGATGACCATAAGACATTTCGGGGAAACGACTTAAGTACATACCTAACCAAATCCCGGTTCTCAAGACTCTCTCCAATAGAGTGGAGACCATTCAACAACTCCTTGAATCTTCCATGAAGCTCACTAACAGATTCAGTGCCCTTCATAGAAAAATTTTGGAGTTGACTTAGGAACAAATCCCTCTTGGCTATACGAGAGTCCCTAGTACCCTCGTGCAACTCAAGTAGTTTGTTCCATAATTCCTACGCACTGCTGAAAGGCCCAACTTTATTTAGTTTCTCCTTTGCCAGGCTGCACTATAAGGTTACAATGGCTTTAGCATTAGCCTATACTTTGTGCATTTGCTCGTTCGTCCAATGAGCAGACCCCAAGACTTTACCAGTGTCATCTATCAGAGTAACGAAGCCCTCCGTGGCGGAGAACCACATCTCTATCTCATTCATGAGATAGTACTCCATCCGACTCTTCCAGTATTGGAAGTTAGTTCCATCGAAAAATGGAGGTCGGTTTATGCTAAATCCCTCTTGCATGACTATGACTATAAGATTGTTAGACCCGATAAATAGAGCCCTGACTCTGATACCACTTGATGGGGCCGATAACTACGCAAGAGGGGGGAGATATGTATTTTTTATATTTTTCAAATCAAAAGACACAACGGAAAATCTAATGACAACCTGATCACACACAGAGCACAATAAACACAACACCCAACACACAAAACGACGTAGCTGATTTTACTTGATTCATAGCTCTCTCCTAGAGATGCTAGTCCAAGGCCTACCTCTATCTTTTCTCCATTTTGAAGAATTCTTCAAAGATGAAGAAACCTCTTAAATAAACTTACAACTTTCAGACTCTCTAGATATGAATTTAATATAGGAATCTGAATGAAACGATAAGCAATAGCTAAACATAGAACCTTGACAAATATGCAATTCTAGACAATCACAAATAGAAAGTAGTGAAGCAAATCCAACAAACAAAACCTTTATAGCTGAGGACGAAGAATTAGCATATCCAAAGTGATGTAACACCACACAAGCAGAAAGTTTACAACATCAGGAGAAATGGGCACGACTTTTCTCATGAGAGCAATCAACCACGAGCAAGAAATCCAGATGAAGAATCGTTGTCAATCAATAGCAGCAAGAAGAGTGCCAGAGCGTTGTAAAAGTTGTTATTTTCTCTGAAGAGAACTCCACCCTATTTTTGTTTCTGCGTAAACCCTAATCCCATGATACTTGATCCGATCTCCAATCATCAGCGTAGACGCAATCCCTGAAGCTTAGAAAATGTCCTTGATCCAAAGTATTTTGTCAGCCATTCGAGCGAGTACCTGTAAAAACCATACACATAGAGAAACAGATAGGATTTATCGCCAGAATCATGAAATTGCTTCCCACCAATCGAGGCACCAGTCGAGCGTGCCTTGCATCTTTGCGTTTCTGCGAAGGGTTAGTCGAGGCACCACCTCGACTGCATAGGTCAAAACATAAATTTGTTCTGCTACAGTCAAGGTGTCAGTTGAGCTTGCCTCACTTATGTTTGTAACTATCCAGGACCAGTCGAGGCGCCGCCTCGACTGCACCAGCCGAACTCGTTAAGGTTCACAAATTTGTACTGTCTCAGTTGAGGCGCTGGGTGAGTGCGGCTTGCATCTGTATCCTTCAGCTCAGGATTAGTCGATGCACCGACTTGACTGCTACTTATCTTGCAACAGCCGAGCTTCGACTTCCACCGCTGACCGCTACACAAGACCAATCGAGGTGCCGCCGATCGCTTCCAGAGCATCGAGGCACCGACTGATCGCACTTGTCGACGACAAGTTTCTCCACTGATGAATGCAAAGAAGGGAAACAATTGAGGTGTCAACTCATTGTTGTCCTTAAGACCCATTGTTTCAGTAAGCTCTAAGACTGAAACACGCCTAGTAAAGATTTTACCTCGAGACCCTTTACTTGCCAAGACTCTGGCCATCAACCATTCTTGGACTTTTCACCTTGCCACTCCTACAAGGAATTTCTCTACTACCAAGGAATCATCCCACTTGGACTTTTCACCTTGCACCCCCACAAGGAATTTCCAACTGCCAAGGAATTAACCATCTTAGACTTTTCATCAAGGTCCACCCTTGGATTTCCATCTACCAAGGTATTAATCATCTTGGACTTTTCACCAAGGTCCACCCTTGGATTTCTCACTTGCCAAGGAATTAACCATCTTGGACTTTTCACCAAGGTCCACCCTTGGATTTCTCACATGCCAAGGAATTAACCATCTTGGACTTTTCACCAAGGTCCACCCTTGGATTTCTCACACTTACTTAAACCTTTGGCAAACACCAAAACATAACTTGGAGCTTTCATCTCCAACATTTATCTCACCTAAAACCTTCGTGGCACTGGTAATTCAAGTTCAACACCAATCTGGTCCTGGACTTTGAATATAAGCACCATTGTTTATATCACCTAAAACCTTTGTGATGCTGGTAATTCAAGTTCAGCACCAAAGTGGTCCTGGACTTCCAATATCAATACCATAGTTTATTTCACCATTTCAACTCATGGTGCTGGAATTTGAGGTACAATACCATGGTGGTACTAAACTTTATAGATCATCACCATAGGTTATCGAAGTTCATTACTTGATGGTGTTGGTATCTCAAGTGCAGCACTGGGTTGGTCTTGGACTCTGAATATCATCACCTAAAACCTTCATGGTGTTGGTAATTCAAGTTCAGCACAAATCTGGTCATGGACTTTGAATATCAACACCACCGTTTATCTCACCTAAAACCTTCGTGGTGTTGGTAATTCAAGTTCAACACCAATCTGGTCTTGGACTTTGAATATCAACACCACCGTTTATATCACCTAAAACCTTCGTTGTGTTGGTAATTCAAGTTCAACACCAATCTGGTCTTGGACTTTGAATATCAACACCACTGTTTATATCACCTAAAACCTTCGTGGTGTTAGTAATTCAAGTTTAGCAGTAAAGTGGCCCTGGACTTCCAATATCAGCACCATAGTTTATTTCACCATTTCAACTTATGGTACTGGAATTTGATGTACAACACCATGGTTGTACTGGACTTTATAGATCAGTGCCAAAGGTTATCGAAGATCACTACTTGATGGTGTTGGTATTTCAAGTGCAGCACCACGTTGGTCATAGAGTTTGAATATCAGCACCACAGTTTATCTTACCTAAAACCTTCATGGTGTTGGTAATTCAAGTTCAACACCAATCTGGTCTTGGACTTTCAATATCAACACCACAGATGATTTAACCATTTATAGTAATGGTGCTGCTATTTGAGGTACAGGACCATGGTGGTGCTGGACTTTAAACATCAGCAACTCCAATTATCTAAGCTCCATACTTGCTGGTCATGGTATTTCAAGTTGTATGAGAAGTATAAGGACAAGGATATATTCTCGCTACCTCAAGGATGGTCATTTTTCATCACTTCTAATGACCTGTTAGTTTCAAGTGCAACACCATTACTAATTTGACCTTGAGATAGTTCTGTACTTGCTTTGTCTTGACATTTTAAAATTAGGATTCTGTGATCTGATCATATTAAGAAGTAGAAGAGACCAAAAACTAGGCTTAAGAAGTTAAGTTTCACTTTTAATTACTTCTAAAGGAGGATCCTCAATTTATTCCATTAAGTAAATATGATACATGGCTAGTGACAATACATTTGGAGCAACCTTAAGAAAATCGGTACCCAAGTTTCAATTTATTCAATCAGGTAACTATGATACATGGCTAATGAAAAGGAGAGTCACTCAAAGATAAAACCTAGGAGGCCTTCTTCCACTAGACTCAACGTTAAGCCTGTAGACGAAGATAAACATAAAGTCGGGCGGATGAAGGTCTCCCATGCTTTTAGGCCGAGTGACTATCCTTTGGATTATCGCCTTGGTTGCATCCTTAGTTTTATAGTTTCCTTCATCTACTCAAGGCGGGGAACACGGGGGTTGTTGGGAAGGTTTATTCCTTCTATAGAAATACGACAGATCCGTGCACTTTTCTCGCCTTGCACAAACTTCCAACAACCTCTCATGAATACGTCACAGTAGGGCCTGTGCATAGGGGGTCTCTTCCCGAGAGGGCTGGGGCTCACCGTTGCCGAGGTCCACTGGAGCTTGTAAAACAAACAAGGACGTAAAATCCTAAGTTTTCTTGGAAACGTCGATACCATAGGTAGGGAGGATGCCCAATTCCTGCTAACCTGGATCCCTTGACTGTAAGAGCCCTAAACATCGCCTTCGGGGGGAATCCCCAAATGCAAGAATATGCCAGAGGATCTTGCTCTGGGGTGGCAATATCGAGAAGAGCTGAGAGTCGAGCAAAGCAACGAGGGTAGTAGGAAGGAAGGGTATGAGTCCCCTTATCTTCCCTGTTGGAACAAAGACTTGTTGGACGGTGATCAACTAATTTGATAGAAGAGGATACGAACACCTCCTCTAAAGCTAGAAAAAAAAGAGGCGGAATAGGAGGAGGCGGTCGTCTTATCAATTTTTGACTGTCGGGAAGAGGCCATACTATAAGGATCCTGAGGTTCTTAGAGTCGTTTATGGAGTTGCCTCCTTTATAATCGAGGGGAGAAGTGGAAATGGGGAGGTAGGAGAGGACTTCAATGTGAGTAATAAAAGCTAGAGCCGACCTTGCTCACTCCTTTTCAAGAGGGAAGGTAAGCCTTCAATGCGAGAAGTAAATGAAGTTATTAAAGTAGCCCCAGGAGGGAGTTGGTGGGAACATGCGACCAAGGTTATAGGTCACAACAGTACCCCACTGAGAAGTTAAGAGACATCCGACACGAGGGGAGAGTGGGACCCTCTACACACGTTTGTGAACTAACCTATTTAACTATAAATGACAATTTGCCAAAGGACGCACTTAAAGTTCGACAATGCCTAAAAGGTACACATACATTTCATAATGCCCAAAGGTCGCACCTATTTCCCATACTACCCCTCTCTCAAACTGTTTTATTTAATTTATTAATTAACATGCATCGGATCCATAAGAGAAAATCCCAAGCCACCCAAATGTCACGTCCTGCGGCCTTACCTACTCAAACACAACATCGAGGTTCGTGCTTTCCCGCTTAGCTTTCACGGTTTTTTATGCATATTGGCACAATTCTCCTCTGCCTTCCCATCAAGGTTGTGTTGTTGTAGCTTTATTGAGTTTGAAGGGGTTTACGTGAGATTGTCCGAGGTCATTTCTTTTCCTTCTCCCATCTAAGTTGATGGTAGCAGTTTCTGTTTTAAGCTTGCTGAATTGGTTTTAGGGTTTTCGACGAAAGTCTCCTACCTCATAACCTTTCACTCTCTGATTCATTAATACATAATGGCTCAAGAATGTGGTTCAACCTCTCGTTCATCTACCAAGGTATGTTTCACATTCCTTGATTTAGTCAACAATGAAGTATTCCATTTCTTTCACATATTAATTTGGATTAGGGTTTAGGAATGATTTGCTTTGGTCCCAACAAGCATACTATTTTGTTATTCTATATATGAAGGTGATAAATCCAACAAGGAGTTTTTTCCCCAAAAATCATTGATGTATAGTATTATGAATGTCAAAATATGCACAAGGTGCAGTTTATAAAAATTTAGTTTGTATATAAGTACAATATGATGGAAAAAAATCATGTTATAATTATTTTTATTTCCAAATTTGTAGGTTAAATGAGGGGGAGAGAATAAGCTCCAATGGACTAGTGTGTTAGAACACTTTAACAATTTTTTTGGAGTTCAAACTAGTAAAGGAAAGCAATGTAGTATTGTTTGTTTACTTGATAGACACAAAGAGATCATTAAACAAACCCCATTTGTTATTTTTTTAAACATACAAGAGATTCCACAAATCCATGGCCCATTATTGAATATATTTCAAAATTGGGATTCAGCATCTCAAACGCTTAGGTTTTAAATTGTGTCAATTTCTTTCACTAGAAGAGATGTGACTTTTTTGCTTGGTATTCCAGATAGATGTGCTTCCTATCTCTCAATTCGACCAATGTATCGGGTGAACTATTCCTTTATCATTTCTCTAAAAAAGAGACTACTAGATCAAGAATAGAGTATTTACTAAAAAGTTTTTCTTCTATAGTTGAATCAGATGAAGATGTGTTGGTATTTTGTATATATTTTCTTGTGTGTTATTCTCTACTAGTACATATAAGGTTCCTATAGGTCTTGTAGATATTGTAGATGATTTTGACAACATATATAATTTCAATTGGGTATAAGTCATCCATCAATTTATGGCTCCACAATTACCTATCATTGGTGATATATTTTTATATACCAAGACACATGCACTGAGTAGGTCACTTCCTTACCTAAAGAGATTTGTTGGGCTTTTGGTTGTAAGTTTCTCTTGACAAATATAATGTTGGTGCAATCGGCCCAGGTTACGATTGACCAGGACTCGAGTTTGACTTGAGTGATGTTTTGATGTTTCGACAAAAACATATGACAATGTAATTGTCATTTGGTAAAGTCCAAGTCTTGAGTACTTGGCATGGAAAGTCCAAGCATGGTCTTGGCATGGAAAGTCCAACATGGGTTGGCAAGGGAAAGTCCAAGCTTGAGCCTTGGCATTTGAGAAGTCCAAGGGTTTGATATTGGCAGCGTAAAGTCCAAGCGGGAGTCTTGGCAGCATAAGTCCAATGGTTGGCGGCGTAAAGTCCAAGTGGAGTCTTGGCGGCGTAAGTCCAATGTGCCTTGGCGGTGTAGACACCGTTAGCATGACAAAGCCGATGGAAGCACCTGAAGGCTAGCGCGATGGGTGAACAAGTCATGGATGACTTGGAGGGATCTGAGAGGCGTGAGGCTGATGGAGGTGGCTAGAAGGCTTAGGTCTAGGCTAAGGGTGGTCTAGCAAGTATGGGGGAACCATACTTGGGCTAAAACCTCATGTTTGAGGTGTGCCAGTCGACTGATGCCATGTGGCAGTCGACTGGACTGAGTCAACTAGGGTTTGACTGCGGGTTGTGGCCTAGCAGTCGACTGCCAGAGGTAGGCAGTCGACTGATGGCTCGAGCAGTCGACTGATCCCCACATCAGTCGACTGGTGCTCGAGAAATCAGCCATAGAATGGAGTCGAGACTCGACTGGTCGAGTGAGGACTCCATCAGTCGACTGATGGGTATGATCAGTCGACTGATGGTAGATCCGTTGGACTTATCCAACGTGGATCTAGCCGTTGTCTCACGACAACAGTGGCATCAGTCGACTGATGGTCCCGATCAGTCGACTGATCGACTTTTTCCAGCACAGGTTGAAGCTATAAAAGGAGCTCGTGATGGAGGAAATTGGCATCGGTTTCTTGAGGGTTTTGGAGCGATTTGTTGTTGCAAATCAGGGTCTCCAAGGTGATTTCAAGCAACCAAGCAATCAAGCAATCCAAAGGCAATCGTAAAGTAGTTTTCTTTACTTGCATTGTATTTCATTATTGTAATTGCTTGTATTTGTATCTTATTGTTGTAAGATTACTTGTAAGGGGTTTCTCCACCTCCGACTTGTGTCGAGAAGGAGTTTTTGTGATTAGTGAGTGTGTGTGCATCACTAGAGCTCGTAGAGCTCGATCCGTGGAGTAGGAACCGTGCGGTTCCGAACCACGTTACATACTCGTGTTCGTGTGTAATTGTCTATTTCGTTATTGTTATCATTATCTATATTCCGCTGCGCTAACGAAATTGTAGACACGAACGAGAACGAATTCCATCCACGCACGGGCAAAACGCTATTCACCCCCCTCTAACAGCGTCAAATCTCCTACAATTGGTATCAGAGCGAGGCCGCTCTTCTAAGTCTAACAACGAAGGGAGCAAGCTAGAGGGTAAAAGATGGAAGTCCAAGATCAATTGGGATGGGATATCAACACCCCAATTCCGTATGCCTTCTATGGACGAGAAGGCTTCAATTCTTGGAAGGCGAGAATTGAAGATTTTTTGATGATGAGAGACCTTGAGGAGTGGTCCGCGTTGATAGAAGGATTCGAATATCCTAAGGGACCAAAGGGAGGGTTTCTCAAGAAGAAGAAGTGGAGTGAGGATCAACTCAAACAATTTGATAAAAACAAGAAGGTAATCAAATTCATTTTTGATTTAATTCCTAATGACCTCTTGTGTATCCTAGATGACTATGTGGATGCCAAGGAGCTATGGAGCGATTTGGCCAAACTCCATGAAAGTCTATCATCGGTCCAAGAAGAAGGATCATCACCCTCTCAAGCTCAAGAAGAAACATCCAAAGAGCTAGAGGATTCGGAGGCTGATAGGGAATCAACATCCGAATATGAAGAGGTAGAAGCGGTGGAAGAAGTGGAGGAGGCATCCACCTCTAGGATTGAGGGGGAGAGACCATCCACACCGGAGCCGGAAACAATTCAAGAAGAAGTCTCAACCTCCGGGAGGAATGAAGAATCCACTCCGGCACCTACCACTAAACTAGGTAACTCAAACATATCAAGTAATAATAAAATGCATATAATATGTTTTGAGTGTAGGGAGCAAGGACACTACAAGAGTAAGTGTCCTAAAAGGATTAAGAAAGCTCCTCCGGCGTCCAAATGTCAACAAAAGTCGAAGGATGCCGGTTCCCCAAGTCAAAAGAGCAAAGAGCATGTTATATGCTTCAAGTGTAATTAAAAAGGACATTATAGGAATCAATGTCCTAGGGGGAGGAAGAAGACTCAAGAGGGAGCTAAGGCTAACCCTAAGGTATATGTTAGTAATGCTCTTTCTAATTCTTATAGTCAAATGCATGCTAAAAATAATTTTAGCAATCTTGCTATTTATCAAAAAGAGCATGCTAGAAATAGAGAATATTGCTTAGGAGCTAAGAAGGTCAACCTTAGAAGTAAGGAGAAATTTGGGACTAATGTCCCTAAAAATAATTTATCTAAGAACAAACCTAGGTCAAATAATTCTAGAAAAATGTTACCAAGGGAGACCATTAGAAAGGTGCAAGAGCACCTAGGTTTTAATCCAAAATGGACTAGGCATATGCCTAGGAAGTTCTATGCCCATGATTTAAATCAAGACTCTAAAATTGGGCAATTAGAGATTGAAAATCAAACCTTGAGGTCAAGGCTTGAAAAACTTGAAAAGACCCTAAATATTATGCAAAATCAAGTTAAAGGGTCAAATGATCAAACTCCTAGGTCAAAAACTCGAAGTCAACACTTAAGACCTAAGGATCAAAAGTCATCCAAGGGCAAACCTAAGCACAAGGAAACCTATCACAATGTTCCATTTGATTATGGAACTAAACCTAAGAAAACCAAGGTCAATAGGGAAGTCATCCCTAGGGTTGACCAAAGGTTGTGCCTAGTGGCTAGGGTTTCTAGGAAACCTAGGGTGCCCACTAAGAAGGTTGCGAGGGGAGTTACCCCTAGAGTCAACCTAGGTAAGACCACAATGTCCAAGGCTAACAAGCCTAGGAGGGTCATTAGGAAGGTATCTAGGGAGGTTATCCCTAAGGAATACCTAATTAACCCTAGGAGCTCAAATCGGTTTTGGGTTCCTAAGAGCGTGATTGATTCACGCTAGATGGGTTTAGGGTGTGCCAACCTTGATTGGATGGGTAGTTAACTCAACCATGGTAAAGGTGGCACTTTAGGATATTTTCAAGGGTATGGTTACCTTGGAAATAAATTTGAATCAATATCCTAAAAGATCTTAGGATGTGCCAATGCACTTTTTGAAATTAAGAAGAATCAATTAAATTGGCACAATTTAGATTTAGAGGTTAATGTGTCATTTTGGGTTTTTGGCACACTAGGGAGATTAATGATAATATGGCAAAATATATCTAATTATATCAAATGACAATTAATATTAAAATTTAGGTATTACTATACCTATATATTTTATATGCCATGTTTTGTTTGCCATATAACATGCCATGACATCATGTTTATTTTAATCATTTTATATGTCATCATCATGTTTAGGATTAAGGTTTCAAATGTCATGTGTTTTTAGATTTCATCTTATGCCATGACATCATGATTATGAGCATATGCTTATTTATATCATTTCTTATGCCATGATTATTTCATGCATTAAATTGATTGAAAATTGAGTTAAGGACAATGACATGACTTGGAGTCCCATTTATAAGGGAATCAAGTAGAGTTGCCTTAGAAAATGCATGAAACCCTAGATTAAATGAACCAAAACCCACATCTCACATCCAATGGACATGTATGTGTATTTATACACCCTAGATACATGTGAGATGCTAGGATATGAGTTAAGTTCAAGGTGCACAGTTTTTGCATCTAGTTGAACCCAAACTCATCTTAACTCAACATATGGATCATTGGGAAAGCTTGTGTACAAGTCATATACATAGAGCCCAAGGAATATGATCCAAAATAAGGTTTTGAAAACATTTTAAAATCATTTTGAAAAACCTTGGTGAAGTCTATCTTTTGATAGCAATCACCATTGATGAGATTGATACAAAGTGAGCCAAAAACATATAAGTTTTCTTCACTTTTGAATTTTGTATTAATTTCGATATTTTATGGGTAAAATATTTTTCAAACATTTTTCACCTATTGTATTGGTCATAAGTATTATACATACCAAATTTCATGATTTTTCGATATACGTATAATTATTTATGATTTTATGAAATTCAACTCTGATAATTGAAATTCGGAAATTTCAGTTATCAGTCAACTGCTATTGGTGGCAATGATGATGGAGGTGCCGATCGATGATTTACGAATCACTCGGTGATTACTGATTTCGGGATAACCAAGGTTGTTTAACCCGATTTCAGCTGCGGTTAAGGTCCCTAACCACTCCTAACCCTAGGATATGCTTTGGGAAGCATGATGAAGGGTGAAAATCCATTGGATATGGATTAGGAGAGGTGTTTAGGGTTTGTATCAATGTTAAGGTGTTGGAAAGTTCAATGTTGAATTTCTAACCTTAATTTTGATGGTTTAGAGTTCCTATTGGCTTAGGGACATCCCAAGGACATTGTTGGTGCAATGGTCATGAGGGAGCAAGCCTTTAGGGGGAGTTATCCATCTTGGGATGATGGATGTGCTTCTCCTCTTGAAGGGGAGAAGTTATTGGGAGAATATTATCAATTGGGAAAATTGATGGGATGTTTGAGAAACCCAATTTGGAAATTGGGAGAGTGTATAGGATTGCCTCTCTTGAGTGATATGAGACTTATCACTAGGAAGATGGTAGGCATCCTAGATATTTTTAGACCATGGGGGAGATTGTAAGATCTCATTGGGACATGAGACTTTGACCTCCTTGGAGATAATCTTTTTGATGTTAGTCAAAAAGGGGGAGAATGTTTGGGGGAGAACATTTGGAGAGTATTTACCAATTTTGGATAATTGGTAAAGGATTTGAGTTAGTGTTCTAACTCAATCATTTATTTGGTTTTTGTCAAACATCAAAAAGGGGGAGATTGTTGGTGCAATCGACCCAGGTCACGATTGACCAGGACTCGAGTTTGACTTGAGTGATGTTTTGATGTTTCGACAAAAACATATGACAATGTAATTGTCATTTGGTAAAGTCCAAGTCTTGAGTACTTGGCATGGAAAGTCCAAGCATGGTCTTGGCATGGAAAGTCCAACATGGGTTGGCAAGGGAAAGTCCAAGCTTGAGCCTTGGCATTTGAGAAGTCCAAGGGTTTGATATTGGCAGCATAAGTCCAATGGTTGGCGGCGTAAAGTCCAAGCGGAGTCTTGGCGGCGTAAGTCCAATGTGCCTTGGCGGTGTAGACACCGTTAGCATGACATAGCCGATGGAAGCACCTGAAGGCTAGCGCGATGGATGAACAAGTCATGGATGACTTGGAGGGATCCGAGAGGCGTGAGGCTGATGGAGGTGGCTAGAAGGCTTAGGTCTCGGCTAAGGGTGGTCTAGCAAGTAGGGGGGCACCATACTTGGGCTAAAACCTCATGTTTGAGGTGTGCACCGGCCCGATGCCATGTGGCGACGACCGGATCGAGTCAACTAGGGTTTGATTGCGGGTTGTGGCCTAGCGATCGCGAGGTGGGCGATCGTGATGGCTCAGCGATCGATCCCACATCACGATCGGTGCTCGAAAATCGCCGAGAATGGAGTCGAGACTCGACTGGTCGAGTGAGGACTCCATCAGTCGACTGATGGTAGATCCGTTGGACTTATCCAGCGTGGATCTAGCCGTTGTCTCACGACAACAGTGGCATCAGTCGACTGATGGTCCCGATCAGTCGACTGATCGACTTTTTCCAGCACAGGTTGAAGCTATAAAAGGAGCTCGTGATGGAGGAAATTGGCATCGGTTTCTTGAGGGTTTTGGAGCGATTTGTTGTTGCAAATCAGGGTCTCCAAGGTGATTTCAAGCAACCAAGCAATCAAGCAATCCAAAGGCAATCGTAAAGTAGTTTTCTTTACTTGCATTATATTTCATTATTGTAATTGCTTGTATTTGTATCTTATTGTTGTAAGATTACTTGTAAGGGGTTTCTCCACCTCCGACTTGTGTCGAGAAGGAGTTTTTGTGATTAGTGAGTGTGTGTGCATCACTAGAGCTCGTAGAGCTCGATCCGTGGAGTAGGAACCGTGCGGTTCCGAACCACGTTACATACTCGTGTTCGTGTGTAATTGTCTATTTCGTTATTGTTATCATTATCTATATTCAGTGCTAACGAAATTGTAGACCTGAGCGAGCAATTCCATCAACGCACAGGCAAAACGCTATTCACCCCCCCTCTAGCGGCGTCAAATCTTCTACATATAATTGATTTTTTATATGGACATAAGTATGTAATAGTTTGTATACGAAGCAGGCTTGGTTTTTAGAGCATGTCCCAATCCAGATACCATATAATACTGAAGGGGTATGAATAAATAAGTGGAGGACGACTCCTTCACATATTAATAAGGTGAGAGCTTTATTGGAGCAAGTCTCACCTGAACAGGTAAATATTAAGTCGTGACTTAACATTTGTGTTAATTTCATTATCAAAATAATTAATTGATATTTTGATGGGTTATTGTTGATATAGCCCCTACCCCTAGTGAAATTACATTGCTTGAGAACCTTTATTATATAGATAATACTCCACATCCATGAGAGACATCATCATCACATTTGATACGAGCAAGATACCCTACTATTGAATGCCATGAATGTATTGTTTATCAAAATCGAATCAAAGAGATAACAATGGAGAACATGACACTAATTGAAAGGGTTAAAGAATTACTTGAAATTATACAAAAAGAAGGCATGCAGGCTGAATCAAATGACCTTGTAGTCAATCCTCAACATGAAACGGAAAGAGTTGCTACTAGAAAGGTGACTAGAAGACCATGTGATAGAAGTCGCTATGATTATAGGGATACTCCTATTGATAGTTCTCTCTGGGAAAAATTGGTACCTCAAAAGAAGAGAAGCAAGAGAGAAATCTCTTAGGTTTCAAAAGGGCAAAATGAAAAAGATATAAAAGAAGCAGAAGTCGTTCAGGACAGGGGAAAAGAAATAATTGATATGAATGAATTGCGAATGAGGGATACTATCTCTATTCAGGAAAAAGATTCTGAAAAAGAGGTTGAGAGGGAGGCAACATGTATTGATAAACTCAACAAAATGAGGATGGAAGGCATTGTTGAGGTCAAGATTCTAAAGAAGAAATAATTTGTGTATTCTTATTTATTATATTTAATAATCTATTTTGTTTATTATAGTATGCCAAGAAACAATTTAAGATGTACAGGAAGCAAAAAAAGATGATGATGTGGCCTACTTGTTAAAAAGATTGGAAAAAATAAAGTATGGAAGTCACACCCCTCATGACATTCGAAAATTACATTACAATAATATACAAAGTGTAATATTTATTTACCAATTATTTTGTGTGTAGGCCTATTATAGGATTTATTTGGGAGGAAGCACCTTTTGCAGTAACTATGAATTCATTCTTATCTGGAGTAATTGGATATGCTTTCAAATATAGAGAGTGTATCGATACATATTGTTCAATTCTTTTTAGGGAGGTCTCCTCATCTTGTAGGTCATATAACAAGTTTGTTTATTGTTCATCCGGGTTTATTATAAAGAATTTAAATTATCTAGTAGTATGACGAATTAAAAACTTATACTAATTGTTTAAGTATTTCCCTCTTTACACAATTGTAGTGTACATCAAAAGTGTCATGGAATACCGCCAGGACACAAATCATAATGATAGATCTGGAAGAGGGAGAGGTTAGATATATTTTTATACCTTTAAATACTGACAAAATGCACTTTCACTTGTTGTGTATTGACACAAAAACAAAGAGTTTCAATCACTACAACTCTCTTTTATATGGTGTCAAATCAGCACATGTTTTTAAAGCAATGGTGAGTGGCCAATATTATTATTAAATTTCAGCATTGCATCAATTTGTATATATAAAAGAATAATTATTTTAGGTTTACGTGTTTGTAACAATAGGTATCCGATCTTAAATAATATTCATCTAAAAACTCATTGCAACTCATCAATGTTTAGAAGATTATTACCCCATAGATAATTGAGTTTCTCTTACAGCTGATTGTCCCCAACAATAAGCTAGGTAAGTAAAAGAAATAGACTGAATGTTGAAATTTGGTCGAATTGAAATATTAAATTCCTCATGGTATTTTGACAGCAATGATTGTGCCTCCTTTGTGATGCAATACCTAAGATGTCTGCTGTATGATGACAATATGGACTTCAAACAAGAAGACATGACAAAATTCAGAATAGATGTCTCAGTGTCAATTCTAAAGGATAGGTTCTCCAAAATATAATATAATAATACATGAGGTGGGATTGTAAATATATATTTATTTATTTGAGGGAATTGTATAACTACATTTATGAAAATTTGAAAAGATGATTGACAGGGACTGTATATGTGATCATTGTATCGGTTATAGTTTTAATTAATGTTATATAATACATTCATGAATCTAGCAACACCTTTTTGGTTTGATAACAGTTGGAACTGATATTCAAAGTCCAGGACCATCGTGGTGCTGGTCTGGAATTACCAACACTATGAAGGAAATATATAAGTAAATAGTGGTGCTAATCCTTAAACTCTAGGACCACGTTGGGCGAGGTACTTGAATAACCAGCAACATATAGGGTCGAGGCGAGATAACAATTGGTGTTGATCTTCAAAGTCCAATAACACCATGGTGCTGGTATTTCAATACCAACACCATGAAGGTTTGAGATGAGGTAAAGGGTGGTGCTAATGTTCAAATTCCAGAACCACCTTGGTGTTGTACTTACAGTAACAAAACCATGCAACATTAACCTGAGCTAAAAGGTGGTGTTGATATTCAAAATCTAGGACCACCGTGGTATTGTACTTGAAATAATAGCATCATGAAGGAAATATCTATGTAAACGGTGGTGCTGATCTTCAAACTTCAGGACCACATTGGTGTTGTACTTAAAATACCAGCAACATAAAAAGGTGAGTTGAGATAACAGTCGGTGCTGATCTTCAAAGTCCAAGACCACCATGGTGCTGGTTTTTCAATACCATCACTATGAAGGTTTAAGGTGAGGTAAAGGGTGGTGCTGATATTCAAATTCCAGAACCACCTTAGTGTTGTACTTGCATTAACAACACCATGCAACTTTAAACTGAGCTAAAAGGTGGTGCTGATATTCAAAGTCTAGGATCACCATGTGTTGTACTTAAAATAACATCACCATGGAGGAAATATTTATGTAAATGGTGGTGTTGATCTTCAAAATCCAGGGCCACGTTGGTGTTGTACTTGAAATACCAACAACATAAAGGGGTGAGGCAAGATAACAGTCGGTGATGATGTTCATATTCCAGCACCACCCTAGTGTTGTACTACAAGTACAGAATCGTGCAAGTTTGACCTAAGCTCAAAGGTGGTGTTGATTCTCAAAGTCCAGGACCACAGTAATGCTCTACTTGAAATACTAGTGCCATGAGGTAAATATCTAACTAAATGATATTATTGATTTTGAAAGTCCATAAGTGCGGTGTAGGATGCTCAAAACAGTGTTTGGTCACTGCATGTCACGCCCCGAAGGAGACCCCGCCAGACGAAAATCCGGCAGCATCTCCCCTGTACGGGTGACAATCCCAATTTACATACAAGGCCTACACGGCCACAATACATCAATCAACACGATCGGAATCCAAGCACACACGCAGTTATATAATTTGGCCTTAGGCCATCTACCAAAATAAATGATAAACAGTCTACCATAAATAGACTTACCCCTTCTGCCATCTGGGCAGGAATACTCACCAAAAATCCAATCAAACCAAAATCCGAATAAGGTCCATAAGGACACTAAAAATCCAAATACAAAATCAATCTCCAAACCTATACATGTCCTCTAACCAAAATATCCAAACCATAAAGCAAATATCCAAATAAAAACATTTACGACGAGTGGGGTCCGACAGCTGCACTCTCCTGACAGCTTCATCCTAAAATAGATATAAATCAACGGGGTGAGTTCAAAGAACTCTGCGGGTATAGTAGATATGCAAAGTAAGGTATAGCTAACAATAAAAATAGCATGTCAGTACAGTCTCACATAAATAGGGTATGCAAGCAAGAAATACAAAAGGACTGTACTTACCTGAACCTCCTACCCTGATATAGGAGCATGTGCCTGACTAGAAGTAATAAAGTCCTGACCATATATAAACATGTATCCTGTATGCATGACAATCATATGCACATCCAAGGCATCAATAAAAATGCAGCAAACACAATACAAATGCAATCTGTGCAAAGTGCATGTCGTGCCAATGACATGGTCACCCCTGACGCCAGTCAGCCGCCTCACACGCGATGGTGAAGCCGAGTGGGTAGGGCTATGACAACTGTGCACTCTGCCATCACTGCTCCTGAGTGACCGAGTGGACAGGATGCTGTCGGAGTACACCTATCCTCCTGCCCCAAACATAGTGGGGGAGCTAAGCTCTCATCTCCCGGTGTCATAGACCAGAGGAGGGATCCGCCGCTACACGCCGCCTCATCGCTACTCATGAGTGGACCTGAACTGACAGAGCAACGCACACACACCCTTCGATGTACCACTAACCTGAGTGCAAAGCCATGTAACTAGCTGCGGGCTCAACAATAATGGAACCCCGTCCAGCCAGCATGCAATCATGCAAAAATGGTGCATGATACTAAAGCATGTAAATCCTACTCAAAACACCTATCCGAATAATATGTACAATCAATATGTACATATCCCTAATCCATGTACTATGATCCAAATCAAACAGGGAAATATAATCATATCCTATCACATGCATGTATCTAGTAGGCACCAAAAGCATACTAGGCATATAAACATGAAAAATTATTGTAAGCTATCCTAACTAGCATATCAACAATGACTATCTAAAAGATAAGTCAAAATACCCGCCTGAATATATATCCGCAAGAATGAAAACGTCACGATCGGGGACCTGCCTCGTGACCGAAACCTGCATATAGCATAACTATAGTTAAGCACAAAATATACAATTCAACGACAAATCGAATAATTAATCGATTTCCTTTATATCCCAATTAACCCAAACTATTTCCAATTTTCCTTGTCCACAAATATCCATACAATTAATTTAGCCCAATTAATTCCAAATCAATTAACCTAATTCATCACCTACAAAAATATCCTCAAGATCAAACAATATCACCCAAATCCCATATCCTCCGAATACCGTACCGATCAACCGAATAACACCGGAATCAACCCAAATCGACCAATCAAGCTCACCCGCCCTAGAAATTCCACCGACAACTGATACCAACCCAATCGCACAACACCCTCCAAATAAAAACCTCACAGCCTCTCACATAGACACGCACAGCCATCACAACACCTCGTCACTCCTCCACAGCCTCTCACAGCCTCTCACAACCGGCCTCCAATTTTTTTTTTTTTTACAGCCCCCTAATCAACCAAATCAAACAACCGGCAGGCAAGGAAGAAACTAGTTCATGTTATACCTGCGATGGAATTTCCCCCAAATCGCTCGGTTCACCGGAACGAGGACCTGCCGATGCCCTAATAGTCTCCTCCGGCAACCTCCGGCCAGAAATCACAGTGAAGGGGAAGAAACGGCGACGGTCTGGTGGCTGTAGGCATGCTGGAGAAGGGCGATGTTGCCGGCACTCGCAGAGGAACAACCGGTCTCGGCGTCGGGCAGCGGAGGGGAGCCCGGCGCGTACCGCGGTGGACGGCGAGCTCGCGTCAGGCGACGATGCTCGCGGGAACGCAAACAAGGGCTGCTGCTATGGACGGCGTCGGCTCGAGGAAAGGCGTCATCGGCGAAGAAGAGGGCGCTGGCGTCGGCTCGAGGAAAGGCGTCGCCGGCGAAGAAGAGGGCGCTGGCGTCGGCGAGTCGCGCGTGAGAAGAGAACGAGGAAGAAGAGCTTCGGCGCGTGAAGGAACTGCCGAAGGAAGGAAGTCGCAGCGCGGCGGGGAAAAGAAAGAAATTAGAAAAATAGAAACTTAGGGTTTCCCGATTTAGGTTAATACCCCTTAAATAAAGCCTATCTACTTTATCCCCGTAAAAGTCTCGTACGGAGTCCGTTTAATTCCGGAAAAAATCCTAAAATTCCCTAAAATTTCCGAAAAATTTCCAGGATTATTTCCTTAATTATTTGTCCATTTAATTTACTATTTTAAATCCCCGTATTTAATATTCTCCCCCACTAATAAAAATTTGGTCCCCAAATTTCCTACTAAGATGCACAACGAGTAAGAAATACCACAAGTACTGAAAATATACCTCACGTACCTCAAGTAAACAAGTGGGTGTATTGAGCTCTGATCTTTTCCTCGAGCTCCCAAGTAGCCTCCTCGTCGGTGTGGTGACTCCACCCGACCTTGACAAGTCGCACAACCTTGTTCCGCAACTGTCGTTCCTTGAAATCCAAAACTGCACAAACCTCTCACAGACGTAGCATCAGGTTGAATGGAACCTGACACATCTGACAGAATATGTGTAGAATCTGGCACATACTTCCTCATCATAGACACATGGAATACATCGTGAATACTCGTCAAAGATGGTGGTAGCACTAGATGATAAGCAACTGCTTCGATCCTCTCCAAAATCTCAAACGGACCGATATATCTAGGAGCTAGCTTACCACGGAGTCCAAACCTCTTCACCCCTTTTGTGGGTGAAACTCGCAGGAATACATGATCACCAATAGAGAATTCCAAAGGTCTCCGCTTCACGATCCGCATAACTCTTCACGACGATCCCGCGCCCGCCATCCTACGTCTGATAGTACGGACCAACTCTGCCTCATGCTGAGCTCTCTGGGGTCCTAGCGACTAGGCCTCCCCAACCTCCTCCCAGAGGGTGGGTGTACGACACTGCCTACCATACAATGCCTCATACGGGGCCATTTGGATAGCCGAATGATAACTGTTATTGTAGGCGAATTCCACTAATGGCAAATGATCCTCCCAGTTGCCTCCGAAATCTATAACACAAGACCTCAGCAAATCCTCTAGTGTCTGAATGGTCCGCCGGTATCGCTCCATCTCATGCGGATGGAATGCGATTAAACCGGTGTGTGCCTAAAGCTGCCGCAGACTCGCTGTAACCTAAACGTGAAACGGGGATCTCTATCTGATATAATGCTCAAAGGAACACCATGCAATCTGATGATCTCTCGACAATACAGCTCTGCCAACCGATCCAGAGTGTCGGTCTTCCGAATCGATAAGAAGTGCGTGGATTTGGTTAGTCGGTCTACGACTACCCAAATTGCGTCATGGCCTCGACGTGTCCTAGGCAATCCCATCACAAAATCCATAGTAATATGATCCCACTTCCACTCAGGAATAGGAATCCTCTGAAGTAATCTAGCTGGTCTCTGGTGCTTAGCCTTGACCTGCTGACAAATCAGACATCTAGCTACAAAATCCGCGATGTCTTTCTTCATACCGTTCCACCAATACAAACGCTTTAAATCTCGATGCATGCGGGTTCCGCCTGGGTGGATCGCAAATCGAGAGTGATGAGCCTCCTGTAGTAACTCCTCCATAACCGAGTGAGGCTGAGGTACACATAATCTACCTCGAAAATATATAATACCCTCATCATCGCGGGTGAACTCAGTCTGCTGTCCATAAGTTATCTGACTACCAATGAATCAGAATGCCGATCATCGGCACGAGCCTCCCGGACTCGTCCGGATAGACGATCGAGCAACCATGGTAACTAGAACGCTCGCTTCGCCGGCCCTTACTCCTCTAAGCTCAACTCGAGAAACCCCAATCAAATCAGTGACCAAAACTCGGAAGGAAGCTAAAGTCCTCTGGGACTTGGCTATGCATCGGCAACCACATTGGCTTTCCCTGGGTGGTAGCTGATGGTACAGTCATAATCCTTCAGGAACTCCATCCATCTCCTCTATCGGAGATTGAGTTCCTTCTGTGTAAACAGATATTTGAGACTCTTATTATCAGTGAGAATCTCAAACGTAATACCATATAAATGATGCCTCCAAATCTTCAAGGCATAGATAATAGCGGCAAACTCTAAATCATGAACTGGGTAATTTTTCTCATGATCCTTCAACTAGCGAGAAGCATAAGAAACTACCCTGCCGTGCTGCATTAATACTGCACATAAACCCTGTAGAGACGCATCGGTATACAGAACGAAACCATCATCCCCTGATGGCAATACCAAAATCGGTGCTGACACCAATCTTCTCTTCAACTCCTGAAAACTAGTCTCGCACGCCTCTGTCCACGTGAACTTCATGCCCTTCCTGGTAAGGCGTGTCAATGGCATAGCAATGCTCGAGAAGCCCTCAACGAACCGTCTGTAATAACCGGCCAAACCTAGGAAACTGTGAACCTCCTGAACTGATTTCGGATGCTCCTAACTAGTGACAACCTCGATCTTCTGGGGGTCAACTGAAATACCTCTACTCGAAACCACATGTCCCAGAAAACCGACTGAGTGTAACCAAAATGCGCATTTATTGAACCGTGATATAGCCGCCATCGGAGCCTATCGAGAACAAGGCGAAGATCTTTGCGCGTGTTCCTCCTCGGAACGAGAATAGACCAGAATGTCATCGATAAAAACAATGACGAACCGATCTAGGAAATCCATAAATTCACGGTTCATCAAATCCATAAATATCGTTGGAGCATTGGTAAGCCCAAATGGCATTACCAAAAACTCATAGTGTCCATATCTGGTACGGAACGCTGTCTTCTGAATGTCAGAATCTCTAACCCTTAATTGATGATATCCGGACCGCAAATCAATCTTAGAATAGACTGATGTACCTCTGAGCTGATCAAACAAGTCCTCAATACGTGGCAGGGGATATTTATTCTTGATAGTGACGGCGTTCAACTGCCTGTAGTCGATGCACAGTCTCATCGAACCATCTTTCTTCTTCACGAAGAGAACCGGAGAACCCCAGGGTGATACACTAGGGCGAATAAAACCTCTGTCCAAAAGTTCCTGGAGCTGAACCTTTAACTCGTCCAACTCTCTCGGGGCCATACGATAAGGAGCTTTCGATGCCGGCGACGTCCCAGGTATTAACTCAATCATGAACTCCACTTGCCTTCTGGGAGGTAGACCCGGTAACTCCTCTGGAAAGACATCTGGATACTCTTGGACAATAGGGATGTCCGCGATCTGAGAGTCACCACTGTCTTCTACATTGATCATCGATAATAGAAAACCCTGACAACCGCGGTAATAAAAAGCTTCGAGCAATCGCAGAATGGTTGATATCTTTGTCATCCGGATGCGGTGAAATCCCACGAGGGTTGGTTCAGAGGTCGGAATGTGACCACCCTTGTCGACACCCATCGCGTGGCATGATACGATGTACCAATCCATGCCAAGGATAATATCGAACTCAACCATGTCCAGTACCAATAAATCTACTGTAAGAATGATGTTGCCAAAATCTAAGGGACAACCTCGGACCTCCTGGGTAACATCCAATGTATCGCCCGATGGTAGGGAGACGACTAATCTCTGTGATCTAATAACCGATAGTCTACCAATCTCTCTCATAAAAGTACGAGAAATAAATGAATGCGAACTACCAGTATCAACTAGCATAATAGCTGAAAATGCATAAAGTGAAACCGTACCACGAAATACGGATTCGTTGGCTCACTGCGCATCCTCTCTGGTAATCGCATGAATCCGCCCAGTCTCCAGCGGCGGTGGAGGTGGTATCACTGCCAGAGGTGGCTGTGCTTGGGCCTGAGATTGACACGGCGGCCGGGTACGGGCGGCGATAGGAAGGTGGTATAACGGCTATGACCGTGCTGCGGTGGTGATCCCGAACTAGTGGCGGCGGTCGAGGCGATACTATATCGATGGCGCCGCCGCGAATGGTATCGCATCCGCTGCTGCGAATGGTACTGCATCAGCTGGCCGATCGCATCCGCATCTGCGGTCTGAATCAACCTGTGACACCGTGACGCTCGGTGTACTCCTGTCCATGAATGCTATAGGCGACTCCTGCAGGGGGAGCTGTCCTCTCGCGGCATTGAAGGTCCGGGTTGTTCGGCCCCCTCTTTGAGTCCTGCATCGACGCAACGGTCCTCCAATGTAAACCGGAAGCCACATGCTGAGCCTTCAGCGAACAATCTCGGCTCATGTGTCCAGGCAGCTTGCAATAATAGCAAACTGACTGTCCCAAGGTGCAGGCTGAGACAATATGCTCTTTTGATCCACAACGAGTACAGTAGGTGTCGCCAGTGGGCGGTCTCCGGCTCTGCTAAAAGACCGGAGGGCTATAAGATCGCCCCCGATTTCGAGGCCGGCTAGATGCCCTGAACGACTCGACTCGGTTGATCTGCGACCACTCTGGCCGATGTCCGAGTCCGTGGTCGCTGGTCCGACTGTGGTTCTTTCACCTGCTTCCTCTTCTGCTCTCAGTATTGACCCTCTGTTGAGCCGACTCGATCAACAAAGCTCTATCCAACACCTCTCGGTAGGAAGAACTACCAAATCCTGCCATCCTGACCTGTAGATGCCCATCTAGTCCCTGAACAAACTGCATCATCCGTGACCTATCCTTAGCAACTAACTCTGGACAAAACCTGGCTAACCGATTAAATTCTGTATTATACTCCATCACTGAGCGATTATTCTGTCGAAGACTCAGAAAATCCTGACGTCGCATCATCTGATATGCGGTGGAAATCGACTCTCAAAAGCCTCTCTAAATCTCGCCCAGGTAACCTGTTGCTCGCCAATAATCGAGCGCTGCATATCCCACCAGATCTCGGCCTCACCTCGTAAATGGAAGGCTGCCAACTCTTCCTTCTCCCACTCGGAGCGCACTATATAGAAGGTACGCTCCATCGTCTCGATCCAAGAATGAGCTACAATCGGATCAGTCTCTCCGCTGAATAAAGTGAACCGGCTTTTCATTGACTTTGCTAATCCGGGAATCCGAGCTCGGCGCGGCCTACATCGGAGGATAAGTAGGGCCGACATCGAGTGAGAGGCCGGATCCGATCCGATGGGCTAGTAGCATGTCCCATCGGGGTGTTCGATGTGTAGCAGGTCTCCGTGGTACATCGGATGCCCCAAAGCGGGGTATCTCGGGAGGAGGATCCGCCGAGGATCGAGGATCCACTACTCCCGCGGCACCACTGTGGAATCGACCTCGATCAATATGCTCACCTCGTGAGATCTCTCCAAGTTTGCGCCAAAGATCTCTGGGTCCTCTGGCGTGGCCGTCCCACACCACGTCTCGGCGCAGAAGCATGCCCACCTCGTCTCATATCTGTTAAATGAATACAGATATTACCATAAATAAAAAAAATATCAAATTAATCATCATACCCATTTCACCTCGGAGAGGTCTCAGAGCGCCAAAACCCCATATTGATCTCGTCAAAATCTTTGAATTTCGAAACATAAAAATCACCGGAAATCCATACCAATCCTTAATTTCCAGATTACCTCGCAAAACCTGTCAAAACATGGCGAACTCTGAAAAATCCAAAAACCGCTAGGAACTCAAAAACCTAGGCGCTCGATGCAAATAAATTGTCACGCTCGAAGGAGACGCCAGACGAAAATCCGAAAGATCTCTCCCTAGACGGGTGACAATCCCAATTTGGTGACAATCCCAATCTACATACAAGGCCTACACGCGGCCACTATACATCTGGCCAACACGACTAATCCAAACTCACACGCAGATATATAATTTGGCCTCGTGCCATCAACCAAAAATAAATGATAAAAAATTAAAATAAATAGACTTACCCTTCCGCTATCCAGGCAGGTGAATACTCACCAAAAATCCAATCAAACTAAAATCCGAATAAGGTCCATAAGGACACTAAAAATCCAAATACAAAATCAATCACCAAACCTATACATGTCCTCTAATCAAAATATCCAAACCATAAAGAAAATATCCAAATAAAACATTTACGACGAGTGGGGTCCGACAGCTGCACTCTCCTGACAGCTTCATCCTGAAATTGATATAAATCAACGGGGTGAGTTCAAAGAACTCTACGGGTATAGTAGATATGCAAAGTAAGGTATAGCTAACAATAAAAATATCATGCTAGTACAGTCTCACATAAATAGGGTATGCAAGCAAGAAATACAAAAGGACTGTACTTACCTGAACCTCCTACCCTGATATAGGAGCATGTGCCTGACTAGAAGTAATAAAGTCCTGACCATATATAAACATGTATCCTGTAAGCATGACAATCATATGCACATCCAAGGCATCAATAAAAATGCAGCAAACACAATACAAATGCAATCCGTGCAAAGTGCATGTCGTGCCAATGACATGGTCACCCTTGACTCCAGTCAGCCGCCTCACACGCGATGGTGAAGCCGAGTGGGTAGGGCTATGACAACTGTGCACTCTGCCATCACTGCTCCTGAGTGACCGAGTGGACAGGATGCTGTCGGAGTACACCTATCCTCCTGCCCCAAACATAGTGGGGGAGCTAAGCTCTCATCTCCCGGTGTCATAGACCAGAGGAGGGATCCCTGCCCGCTACCACGCTGCCTCATCGCTACCCATGAGCGGACCAGCGGAGCCTGACAGAACAACTGCACACACCCTCCTGATGTACCACTAACCCATGAGTGCCAGTGTGTGCAGGCCATGTAACTAGCTGCGGGCTCAACAATAATGGAACCCCGTCCAGCCAGCATGCAATCATACAAAAATGGTGCATGATACTAAAGCATGTAAATCCTACTCAAAACACCTATCCGAATAATATGTACAATCAATATGTACATATCCCTAATCCATGTACTATGATCCAAATCAAACAGGGAAATATAATCATATCCTATCACATGCATGTATCTAGTAGGCACCAAAAGCATACTAGGCATATAAACATGAAAAATTATTGTAAGCTATCCTAACTAGCATATCAACAATGACTATCTAAAAGATAAGTCAAAATACCCGCCTGAATATATATCCGCAAGAATGAAAACGTCACGACCGGGGACCGCCTCGGATCAAACCTACATATAGCATAACTATAGTTAAGCACAAAATATACAATTCAACGACAAATCGAATAATTAATCGATTTCCTTTATATCCCAATTAACCCAAACTATTTCCAATTTTCCTTATCCACAAATATCCATACAATTAATTTAGCCCAATTAATTCCAAATCAATTAACCTAATTCATCACCTACAAAAATATCCTCAAGATCAAAGAATATCACCCAAATCCCATATCCTCCGAATACCGTACCGATCAACCGAATAACACCGGAATCAACCCAAATCGACCAATCAAGCTCACCCACCCTAGAAATTCCACCGACAGCCGATACCAACCCAATCGCACAACACCCTCCAAATAAAAACCTCACAGCCTCTCACATAGACACGCATAGCCATCACAACACCTCGTCACTCCTCCACAGCCTCTCACAGCCTCTCACAGCCGGCCTCCAAATTTTTTTTTTACAGCTCCCTAATCAACCAAATCAAACAACCGGCAGGCAAGGAAGAAACTAGTTCATGTTATACCTGCGATGGAATTTCCCCCAAACCGCTCGGTTCACCGGAACGAGGACCTGCCGATGCCCTAATAGTCTCCTCCGGCAACCTCCAGCCAGAAATGACAGCGAAGGGGAAGAAACGGCGGCGGTCCAGTGGCTGCAGGCGTGCTGGGGAAGGGCGTTGTTGCCGGCGCTCGCAGAGGAACAACCGGTCTTGGCGTCGGGCAGCGGAGGGGAGCCCAGCGCGTACCGCGGTGGACGACGAGCTCGTGTCAGGCGACGGTGCTCGCGGGAACACAAACAAGGGTTGTGGCTATGGACAGCGTCGGCTCGAGGAAAGGCGTCGCCGGCGAAGAAGAGGGTGCTGGCGTCGGCGAGTCGCGCGTGAGAAGAGAACGAGGAAGAAGAGCTTCGGCGCGTGAAGGAACTGTCGAAGGAAGGAAGTCGCAGTGCGGCGGGGAAAAGAAAGAAATTAGAAAAATAGAAACTTAGGGTTTCCCGGTTTAGGTTAATACCCCTTAAATAAAGTCTATCTACTTTATCCCCGTAAAAGTCTCGTACGGAGTCCGTTTAATTCCGAAAAAATTCCTAAAATTCCCTAAAAATCCCGAAAAATTTCCAAGATTATTTCCTTAATTATTTGTCCATTTAATTTACTATTTTAAATCCCCGTATTTAACATTGCATATACCTTCCATAGGCCTTCCTCTATCACTCCATGTTAGAGATTCTCAAATTCAACTCGTCTAGGTCCATCAGTGGATTTTGGCCAAAACCTATTGATGACACTATCCACCTCCTATTCGACCCAATCCAATTCCATTAGCTTTCTAAAATCACCTTGGGTGCAACCGTACCCGACACTCCCATCCTCAAGGTTTGCATAGGCTTGCATAGCCTGATTTCCGATTTCAATCTTCCGTGCCAATTGACACGCACGCATGACCACGGTCTATAGGCCTCAGAAACCTGTTTGGTCGCCGCCTATACCTTCCATAGGCCTTCCTCTGCCACTCCATGTCATAGATTCTCAAATTCGACTTGTCTAGGTTCATCAATGGGTTTCGGCCAAAACCCATTGTTGGCACTATCCACCTCCTCTTCGACCCAATCCAATTCCATTAGCTTTCTGAAATCACCCTAGGTGCAACCGTACTTGACACTCCCATCCTCAAGGCTTGCACAACCTAATTTCCCATTTCATCCTTCCATGCCAATTGGCACGCACACATGACCGTGGTCTATGGGCCTCAACAACCTGTTTGGTCACCGCTTATACCTTCCATAGGCCTTCCTCGACCATCCATGTCAAAGATTCTCAAATTCAACTTGTCTAGGTCCATCAATGGATTTCGGCCAAAATCCATTGAAGGCACTATCCACCTCCTCTTCAACCCAATCCAATTCCATTACCTTTCTAAAATCACCCTAGGTGCAATCGTACCCGAAACTCCCATCCTCAAGGTTTACATAGGCTTGCACAATCTGATTCCCCATTTCAGACTTCGGTGCCAATTAGCACGCACACATGACTGCGATCTATAGGCCTTAGAAACCTATTTGGTCACTGTCTATACCTTCCATAGTCCTTCTTCTTCCATGTCATGTCAAAGATTCTCAAATTCAACTCGTCTAGGTCCATTAATGGGTTTCGGCCAAAACCCATTGATGACACTTGAAGGGAAAAACTTCGCTTCTCGCTTTGCCTCGGTCGCTTGTGCATGGCGATCCTATCTATGTCTCCGGATTAAAAAAATTAATCCTTGACGAAGACAGATTACCCAAGAAACCGATCCATCATCGTGCTATTCGATTAGAGTGGTCGCTTGAACAAACTTGCTGTTCAAGCAACCTAACTCTTTTCCTCGATTAGCTGCGGAATAGATGATGTACGAATCATCGATTTTTGTGTTTATCTTCAGGGTCCAAGTAAATTAATCACATATAATTACATACAAATTACATAGAACAAGAAAGAAACTTAAACAAGAATTATACCTCTTGTTTACCTCTTGATCTTCTATCGTATGTCCTATCCTTTTCTTAGACGTTGTGTGGGCAACGATCCTCCAAGAGTTGAAGTCTCCTAGATCACGTTCTTCCCTTCCTTGCTCGTTCCAAACAAAGGGAAGAATACCAAACACTTCTTCTCCTAGCTAGGAGCCGACCACCAAGCTCCTAGCTAGGTTGTTGCTGACGGCCAAGGAGAGGAAGAAGGAATATGGGCGCCGGCCAAGAGAAGAGTTCTTGTTGCCGCCGGCCAAAGAGGAATAAAGGAAGAAGAACCGCCGGCCAAGCTTCAAAGATGAGCGCCGGCCCTAAAGGGATGAAGAAGAGGCGCCGACAAACCTTAGGAAGAGAAGGAAAACTCAAACCCTAAACCTCCTTCACTTCTTGCCGCCGCCCAACCCAACTCCAAACCCTAAAGCTTCTCCTTTGCTTGCCGCCCAAAGCTTTGGAAGCAAACCCTAGCATCCAAAAACACACATTGCCGCCCAAACCTTGGACCTTTATTTATAGATCTCGCCCAAGCCTCCTTTTAATCGTGTCCGTTGGATCTAGGTTTCTTGAGGGTTTTAATAGGCTACGATAGGGACCATGAGGAGGAGTTGAATCTTGGCTACCTAATAGATCCGGCCCACATAAAATCCTATCCATTAATGATAATCTATTCCACTAGAGGATTATCATTGATCTACCTCACCAACCCCCATAAATAAACATGGGCTCCATATATTAATTGTACAAATGTCTCCCCGTGTTTAAGATATCGAATGTACATTAATTAATTAATTTACTAACAATTAATTAATCAACATATAACTCCATGAGTAGTACCACTCAACCTCATCATCATGGCGGACCAAGTCCACCTGCAAGGTTTACATGATGATCCTTATGAGCTCCTCAAGGGGACATCATCATCCTAATACATAGGACACGATTTCCTCCTATAATCAATGTCACACCATGTAAATAATATTATTTCCCAACTTACCGAGCCTATCGATTTAACCCATAAATCTCACCCATTGGTAAATCAAAGAAATAAATATTAAGTACATGTACCCGTTATTATATCGGGATTAAGAGCATGTACACCATAATATCCGAGGTCCGATTCAATCATGTAGTCGTGAATAAAGTTACATGTTGCTATCACCTAAGGTCATACTGATGCAGAAAGTGTACTAATGCCAATTCTAGTGAGATAAACCAATACCAAATTACACTACAACCATGCCAATTGTTTGTCCAAAATCATCTTGGTTGTGAGCCTCTACTTATACTCTACAAGAAACTGATAACACGATCTTTTGTTTGACACCACACACCATGTTATCTACAATGTAAAGTATAAGACAATATACATAACTATAAATATGCAAACAATGATCATGTGATTCTTATTTCAAAATAAAGATGTCCATACAAAAGCTAGGCTTTCAGTATACATCCCAACAACTATCCACCTTCTCTTCGACCTAATCCAATTCCATTAGCTTTCTGAAATCACGTACCTTGGGTGCAACCGTACCTGGCACTCCCATCCTCAAGGTTTGGATAGGCTTGCACAGCCTGATTAATGATTTCAGCCTTCTGTGCCAATTGGCACACACACATGACTGTTGGGGATCGATTGGCCGGCTAGAGGGGGGGTGAATAGCCCTCGTTCGTTTGATGTCGTATTTCGTTCATTCTCGTGTGCTCGTCTACAATTGTCGTTAATATACGCAGCGGAATAACAATAATACTAACAACAATACAAGCACACCAAATACGCAAGCATATACGTGGTTCGGAATCGAATGGTTCCTACTCCACGGGCGAGCTCCTCGAGCTCTAGAGATGCACACGACAATACTCAAACTCCTTCTCGACTACACGTCGGAGGTGGAGAAACCTCTCACAAGCAATTACAACAGTAATATACAAATACAATACAAAAGAAACACTTTTCACCGATTGCTTTTGATCACTTGTTTGTTGCTTGCTTTGATTGGCTCTTGAAGGACTGGAATGCAGCAGCAATTCCCCTCCAATAGCTTCAAAAAAACCATAGCGAAATCCTCCAACTCGTGCTCCTTTTATAACCTCGTGATCAAGTCGCTATCATCACGATCGTCGTGACCATCAGTCGACTGGTCCCGTAGCCGTTGTCTCACAACGGCCAGATCCACGTTGGTTAAGTTTCAACGGATCACACATCGGGATCGATCGATTGCACCCATCACCGATCGATCATCCATCACCGAGGTCTTTGGCGAGCTCGACTCCATTCTCGCGTGCGCGTGTCATCACCGATCGTCATCCCTCGGCTGATCGATCCTCCCATCGATCGGCCGCCTCCTCGACGATGATCGATCACCGACTTGGTTCAGTCAAACACTGGTCGAACCCATACGATCTAGAGCAGTCGACTGGCACCTATGACAGTCGACTGATGTCGGCTAAAACCTCAAACACAAGGTTGTTTGAGTGTCCGACACTCAGTCTTAGCCACTTGGCCAAGTCCACCTTATCCCTCATGGAGTTCCCCACCGAAGCTCTCTTCCCTCGGCCTACGTCCCTCGGATGCGCCAAGCGCACGGCTTCGCAACGCCATCCTTCGCGTCTCATGCCCTAGAAGTATGCTTCCCTTTGGTCTCACTCTATTCGCTCTCTGTCCGGCGGTCCCTCGGATGCACCAAGCGCATGGCTTCGCAATGCCATCCTTCACCGACTCAAAGACCCCGAGCCTAGTGAACTTACCAAGTCCTCAAGACTTCTCACATGCACCAAGCGCACGGCTTCGCAATGCATTTCCCATGCCAAGCACCAAACGCACGGCTTCGCAATGCATTTCCCATGCCAAGCACCAAGCGCACGACTTCGCAATGCTTTGGACTTCCACACCAAGCTCCATGCTTGGATTTTCCATGCCAACCCCATGTTGGACTTTCCCATGACAATCCCATGTCATGAGTTTTGTCTATCATCAAAATATCATCAAGGTACTGCTCGAGTCAAACTCGAGTCAACCTGGGCCGATTGCACCAACAATCTCCCCCTTTTTGATGATTGACAAAACTACCATCTCAAGTCTACCAATTCTCCCATATTGGCAATTCTCATATCCCAATGAGAATTCCAACGAACCCTAATTGGTAACTTGGTAACTTCTCCCCCTTTTTGACATTGCATCAAAAAGGTCCTCCCCAAGGGTATGAATGTCTCATATCTCAATGAGATCTTACAATCTCTCCCTTGGAGGAACACATGCCTACCATCTTTCTAGTGATCCCATATCACTTAAAGAGAGACAACCCAATTTTCCTCCCATGAGGAAATACACATCCATCTTCCCAAGATGGATACCTCCCCCTAGAGGCTTGCTCCCCCTTGACCATTGCACCAACAATGTCCTTGGAGAGTCCCTAAGCCAATAGGAACATTAACCAAATCAAAATTAAGGCAAAGTTCAACAATGAACTCTCATCCACCTTAAAATTGATACTCACCCTCAACCCAACTCCTAATCCATATCCAATGGATTTCCACCCTCTTTAATGCTCTCCCAAGCATATTCTAGGGTTAGGAGTGGTTAGGGGACCAAAACACAGCTGAACATGGGCCTAACCATCAAGTTTACCCGAAATCAGCTGCTGCGATCGACTCCGATCGGATACGATCATTGGACTTACCATCGATCAGCGACATTCTGATCGTTTCGAAATCCATAAGTAAATATACGTAATTTTAAAAATCTTGAAAATGCATACGTATAATACTTATCCTAAACACTATGGGTGAAAAATATTGAAAATTTATTTTACCCATTAAATTAGGAGATTGATACAAAGTTCAAAATTTAAGAAAAGCTTCAATAAAGAGCCATCTTTGTATCATCCCATTCAATGGTGATAGCTATCAAAAGATAGGCTTCACCAAGGTTTTTCAAAATGTTTTTCAAACCTTTATTTTCTTTTTCCTAAACATCTCACCAATATCTAGATGTGTAAAACACATACAAGTCAAATTTTTGTGAGATGTGGGTTTTGTTTTGTTTATGTTCTCATGCATATTTCTAAGGCAATATTCTTTGATTCCCATCAAATCATGCCATAGTCCATAATTTCATTTTATTTATATGCATGATATGATTATGGCATAGATATGATTTAGATAAAAATATATGCCAATATCATGATGTCATGGCATGTGAATGAACACTAAGCATACATGACATCTAAACATAAATCTAAGCATGATCATGATATTTTTATAGATGAAAATGAGAATGATGTCATGACATGGCAAGGCAAATAAAGCATGACAAGAAAAATATACTAAGGTATAAAATACCTAAGTGTTAAAATTAATTTGCCATTTCTAGGAATTAAATTCATTTTGCCTTAATGCCATTCATTTCCCTAGTGTGCCAAAAACCCAAAATGGCACACCAATACCAAGACCTAATTGTGCCAATTTAATCATTTTTAGACTTCTCAAACCCTATTGGCGCACCCTAATGTGTCAACTCACAATGGCTAGGTTAACTACCCATCCACTTAGGGTTGACACACCCTAACCCATTTAGCGTGAATCAATCACGCTCTTAGGAACCCAATATCTATTAGAGCTCCTTGGGTTAACAAGGTATTCCCTAGGGATAACTTCCCTTGATACCTTCCTAATGACCCTTTTAGGCTTTGAAGCCATAGTCTTTTGGGTCTTTCCTAGGTCAACTCTAAAGGTGACTCCTCCATTGACCTTCTTAGTGGCTACATTTGATTTCTTTGAGGTGTTAGCCACTAAACACATACCATGGCTAGACTTAGGGATGACTTCCCTATTAGCCTTGGTTTTCCTAGACCTAGATGTGGTTCCATAATTAAATGGAACATTATGGTAGGACATAGGTTTGTGACCCAAACCCTTCTTGCCCTTAGATGTTTCTTGTTTCCTAGGTCTTGACTTTTGTGCATTGGACCCCTTAACCGAGTTTGATATTATTGCTAGGGTCTTCTCCAATTTTTCTAGCCTTGACCTCAAGGCTCGGTTCTCCACCTCTAATTTCCTCAATTTTGAATTTTCATTAGGTTTAGGGGAAATGTTCTTCTTCTTAGGCATATGCCTAGATTTCTTGGGATTAACACCCAAGTTTTCTTCAATTCTCCTAATTGACTCCCTAGGTAAAATAGATCTAGTGTTTTGAGTCCTAGGTTTGTCCTTAGAGAAACTAACATGCTTGGCACCTAAGCAATAAACCTTATTATTTCTCTTAGCATGCTTTTCATTGATAATAGCAAGAGAGCTAAAATAATTCTTAGCATGCTTTTTAACTCTAGGAATTAAAGGTGCATTAAGTAAATGTACCTTAGGGTTAGCTTTAGAAGCTCCCCCTACATGAGTTGCACCTTCTTGCCCTTTCTTCCTCCCCCTAGGGCATTGGCTTCGGTAGTTTCCCTTTTGATTGCATTTGAAGCACACAATGTGCTCTTTGCTCTTGATTTTGGGAACACCGGCATCATTTGACTTTGGGTTGACTTTTGGTGTCGATGCCTTCTTCTTAGCCAATTTAGGGCATTTGCTCTTATAATGCCCTTTCTCCCTACACTCAAAGCATATTATGTGATTTTTATTTAAAATAATAACACTTGAGTTACCTAGGGAGGTGGTGGAAGCCTCTTCCCGATCTTCACTTCTCCCGGATGTGGATGCTTCTTGTTCTTGCTCCGGGATGGAAGATTGCCTCTCCTCCCCCTCAATGCTAGAGGTGGAGGTCTCCACCAAGTCATCAACATCTTCAAATGTTGTGGGTTCTTCTTCCTCGGCATTTTCTTCTACTTGTGCCGGTTGGGAATTTTCTTGGAAATTTATTATCTTATTCCATAGTTCCCTTGCATCCCTATAATCACCCAATCTAGACCAAATAGTGTTAGGTAACAAATCACTAATCAATTTAATTACCTCGAGATTTATCTTGAAGTTCTTGATTTGGTCTTGGGTCCACTTTGATTTTTCAATGGGCTTGTTGTGTTTGTCCCTAGGCATCTCAAAACCATTTTCTATAATAATCATATAATCAAAATCGGTTTCGAGATATACCTCCATCCGTTTTCTCCACCAAGCAAAATCTCCTTCGAATTTTGGTGGTTGGAGGTTGTAGCCGGCCATCTTGTAGTGCTCTCGCGGCGGTTAGTCCTTGAAGAGCGACCTCGGCTCTGATACCACTTGTTGGGGATCGATTGGCCGGCTAGAGGGGGGTGAATAGCCCTCGTTCGTTTGATGTCGTATTTCGTTCGTTCTCGTGTGCTCGTCTACAATTGTCGTTAATATACGCAGCGGAATAACAATAGAAATAACAATAATACTAACAACAATACAAGCACACCAAATACGCAAGCATATACGTGGTTCGGAACCGAATGGTTCCTACTCCACGGGCGAGCTCCTCGAGCTCTAGAGATGCACACGGCAATACTCAAACTCCTTCTCGACTACACGTCGGAGGTGGAGAAACCTCTCACAAGAAATTACAACAGTAATATACAAATACAAACAAGAATACAAATACAATACAAAAGAAACACTTTTCACCGATTACTTTTGATCACTTGTTTGTTGCTTGCTTTGATTGGCTCTTGAAGGACTGGAATGCAGCAGCAATTCCCCTCCAATAGCTCCACAAAAACCATAGCGAAATCCTCCAACTCGTGCTCCTTTTATAACCTGCATCAAGCTGTTTTTGCGCCCATCAGTCGACTGATCGTGACCATCAGTCGACTGGTCCCGTAGCCGTTGTCTCACAACGGCTAGATCCACGTTGGTTAAGTTCCAACGGATCACACATCGATCCGATCGATGGCACCCATCACCGATCGTGATCATCCATCGATCGAGTCTTGGGCGAAGCTCGACTCCATTCTCGTGTGCCGCGTCAGTGTCATCGATCATCGTCATCCCTCGGCCGATCGGCCATCACCGATCATTGCCCTCCCTCGGCGTCGGTGATCACCAGACTTGGTTCAAGTCGAACCTCAAACACAAGGTTGTTTGAGCGTCCGACACTCAGTCTTAGCCACTTGGCCAAGTCCACCTTATCCCTCATGGAGTTCCCCACCGAAGCTCTCTTCCCTCGGCCTACGTCCCTCGGATGCGCCAAGCACACGGCTTCGCAACGCCATCCTTCGCGTCTCATGCCCTAGAAGTATGCTTCCCTTTGGTCTTACTCCATTCGCTCCCTGTCCGGTGGTCCCTCGGATGCACTAAGCGCACGGCTTCGCAATGCCATCCTTCACCGACTCAAGGACCCCGAGCCTAGTGAACTTACCAAGTCCTCAAGACTTCTCACATGCACCAAGCGCACGGCTTCGCAATGCTTTGGACTTCCACACCAAGCTCCATGCTTGGATTTTCCATGCCAACCCCATGTTGGACTTTCCCATGACAATCCCATGTCATGAGTTTTGTCTATCATCAAAATATCATCAAGGTACTGCTCGAGTCAAACTTGAGTCAACCTGGGCCGATTGCACCAACAATGACCACTGTCTATGGGCCTCAGAAACCTGTTTGGTCACCGCCTATACCTTCCATAGTCCTTCTCCTTCCATGTTATGTTAGAGATTCTCAAATTCAACTCGTCTAGGTCCATCAATGGGTTTCGGGCAAAACTCATTGATGAACTTATCCAATGCCTTTTCAATCAAATCCAAGTGCATTAGTTTTCTGAATTCGCCCTTGGTGCTACTGTACCCTAAATTCACATCCTCAAGGGTTGCATTTCCTTGCACAACTTGATTTCAGAATTCAGTCTATGTGGCAATTGACACACACTCATAACTGCACCCTAGGAGGCTAAGAACCCTGTTTGGTCATCACCTAAGTCTTCTATATTCATTCTTATTCCACTCCATGTTAAGAAATCTCAATTTCAACTCCTCTAGGTCCCTCAATGGGTTTCGGGCAAAACTCATTGATAGACCTATCCACTGCCTTTTCAAACAAATCTAAGTGCATTAGGTTTAGGTTGATGGAAGTGGCTTGAAATCTTAGGTCTAGGCTAAGGGTGAGCATCAAGTATGATGGGTAAATCTCATGTTTGAGGTATGACAGTCGACCGGTGATTTAGAATAGTCGAGTGGTTTAGTAAAGCCGACTCCCACCGTAGGGTTCGAATTTCAGACTGGGTGCTCTGCAATCGACTATTGTAAGGAGGCAGTCGATTGACCACTGTGAGCTTGGAAAACTGAAGGGTACTCAAGCGATTGAGAAATTGAGTGCTCAGGAAGTCTAAAGGGTAGTCGGGTGAAGTGAGAAATAATGCTACTACTCAGTAGTCGACTGTTGTGGTAGAGCAGTCAACTGGAGGCTTTGCTTGCCTCAAATACCATGGTGCTGCACTTCAAATTCCAACACCATGAGTTAAAATGGTGAAATAAATTGTGGTGATGATATTGGAAGTCCATGACCACTTTGGTGTTGCACTTGAAATAACAGCACCACGATAGTTTTAAGTAAGTTAAACGGTGGTGTTGATATAGGACCAATGTAGTGCTGCATTTGAAATACTAGCACCATTAAGTAGTGAGCTTCGATAACCTGTGGTACTGATCTATAAAGTCCAACACCACCATGGTGTTGCACTTCAAATTTCAACACCATGAGTTAAAATAGTGAAATAAAATGTAGTGATGATATTGAAAGTCCATGACCACTTTGGGGTTGCACTTGAAATAACAACACCACGAAGGTTTTAGATGAGATAAACGGTGGCGCTAATATTCAAAGTCCAGGACCAATGTGGTCCTGCACTTGAAATACCAGCACCATCAAGTAGTGAACTTCGATAACCAATGGTGTTGATCTGTAAAATCCAGCACCACTATGGTGTTGCACTTCAAATTCCAGCACCATGAGTTAAAATGGTGAAATAATTGTGGTGTCGATATTAGAAGTCCAGGACTACTTTGGCGTTGCATTTGAAATAACAACATCACGAAGGTTTTAGGTGAGATAAATGGTGGTGATGTATTCAAAGTCTAGGACCAACGTGATGCTGGTTTTTGAATATCAGCACCATGGTGCTGGTTTTTGAATATCAACACCATGAAAAATGGAAAACCAGAGCTCTACCACATCGATGAGGTAGAGCAATGAGCGCGGCAAGCAAGCCATATGTTGTTTATTAGTCGACTCATCTAAGTACCATGAGAAAAAAATTTATTTACTGTGACAATATCATTCTCTACGAAAGAATATTAAATCATTATACCAAATAAAATTCACTGCCAATATGAATTCCATCAAACACCTAGATTCAATATGCTCATTACATACATCATTGTGTGTAGAAAATTTATTTTTCTTCTTCATTACATCCACATGTTTCAACAAGTCCGACAACATAGAAAGAAAGACAACAAACATGTCAAATGCTTCATAATGTCAACTTTCTTTTTCTTCTTTGTTGCATAAACAAATAGTTGAGATTAAACACACTTTTGAAGTTTGGTAGTATCATGTAAACTATGCATCAAAATGTCAAGTAGACAATATGAATTAAGCATGTAGAAAGAAAGTCTCTAGTCTTTGTGACCCTTTACTTGTGCACAACTAGATTGTTAGAACCTGTAATAATAAAGACAATTATTGACATCGATTTCACAATCAATCAACCAACTACTATAATTTAATACAAAGAAACTCTTATAGTACCAGCTTTAGATGCCAAATCTTCTTCATATGTGCCGTCATCGTTGTTATGATGATTATCTAAAGTTGATATGGAATCAACACATCATCATATTTATAATATTTAATTAAAATAATTGAATTACAAATAAAATAATCATACAAATCCAGAATTTATCAACACATACCCTTGCTGCAAATTTGGGTAGTTGCGCTTGTCATGTGACACACCTCGTTGCTCACATCCACGACATAATCTCGACTTTGAGGTTGACTTCTCCTTTGATGATTTCAATCTATTTCCACATCCCTTTGTTCTTACAGAAGGAGGATCAATAATACCAAGGCGCTCATCCATAGATTTATACATTTGACTTTTATTGTTACATGTTCTACTAATGTTCATCTCTTGAATTTTGCTATAGATATTATCAAATTGTTCATCCAAGAAGTTTGTCCCCTCATCAGTCAAAGATACACCATCAACTAATATTGAAACTTTATAGGATAACCTCGAGTGTATTGACATCAAAATCCTTTTTTAATCACTGATGAAATTTTGTTCCCCTAAAGCATATATCGCTCGAGCCTTTGCATTTCATGTCCACCGTTTGAGTATATATTCATCAGGCAACTGAAACACTTGGTTGATACAAAAAAAAGCTAACACATGTCTGCATGGAATGCTCTCAAACTCATATTTCATACAGTTACAAGATATGTAGTCTCTCTATTTGTCATGCATGAGTATCCTTGGTTTGGAGGAAGAACAACTTTGAAATCTCAACACTTGGTAAATAACTAACTCAACTCCTTTAGATGCTTGTTGCACATAATAACCATGACTCTCTCTCATTTCACTTTGAAACTCCATCCATTTCTTTTTCATATACAACTTGACCATTTGAGTTTCCATTGACCAATTTGTTTTAATCTTGGGATGCTCATTCATATCAACATGATCAATAATTAACTCATTGTGTCTTAGGTGTCTCAGTGTCCTATTGAAACAGATAATAAAATCCATTAATGAGTTTTTATTTGAGACATACCTCTTGAAAAATGCATGTGAGCTTTCAAATCTTTGACTACTTGACATTCCAGTACAAAATACATGGCTAAAATATGTTGACAACCACTTGTGTCGCAATTCATACATCAATGACAACAATCATTTTTCTCCAAATTAGCACACTTGATAACCTTTTCCCATGATTTCTCAAATTCATCAGGTGTTGTAGATTTTTCAATGATATTCTTTATGGTTTGATAGCAGTCACAAAAAAATCAAAGGGTTTAATTTTTTGAAGAATTTATTCAGTATATGCCACAAATAATATCGATGCATTGTCTGAGGGAAAACTTGTGCAATGACTTTTGTCATAGCAGGATCTTGATCAGTGATGATTATGTTTGGTGCTCTTTTAGGCATGACTTCTATGAACTTGTTAAGCATCCAAACAAAAGACTCAATTTTCTCATCACTTAAAAATCCGCAACCAAAAATAATTGTTAGATAATGATGATTAACTCCTACAAATGGCGCAAACATTAACCCATATTTATTGGTATTATATGTCGTATCAAATACAACTACATCACTAAATACAATGTTTGTTGTCTTGGATACATGATCCAACCAAAAACACCTACTAAATCTGTTATCTGAATCAATCTCGTAATCAAAGAAAAAGGCATAATTTTTTTCTCTCTCAAATGCAAAAAACTCAATCAATGTTTCAACAACGATACCTTTTTGTTCATCCCTTAGTTGTTTCTCAAAGTTTCCAATATCTCTTTCTATGCAACCTACCTGATCAGGCCCTCCATACTCTATATTAAATAATCTCATTTGTTGACAAGTTGGTACATTGACCTCTGAAAACTGTTGAGTCAATGCTTTCTTTGCTACCGAAACATTACGATGTGAGCATAACAAATGCACCTTTGAAGGAGTCGAGAGTGAATGATTATGACTTTTTCATGAAGTTACTGACAACCCAATTAAGTCTAGTTTGTTCTTTAACAAGTGAAATGTATGACTTACAACCAGTTCTAACTTCTCCACGTGCTCTTTCCCTTGTTCATTGATCACCTTTTTCATGTTTATTATCTATTTGACCTTCTTTAAAGCATACAAATTTTTTCCAGATAACTTCCTTTGTAATCTTATTTTTCTTGCTATTGCCTATCCTTGCACTAAATCCTGATTCTCATGCATATTGGTTATAGAACGAAAATGCCTCCTTTAGTGATGAGAATTTTATATCAATTTTTGGCTTTCGATCATCTGCAAGTTCATAGATGTATAGTTTATCACCATCCTCATTTTGTTCCATTGCCGATGAGTGATAGGACTCCCTATAAAAGATTAGGACTTAAAATTAAAGGATTTACTATTCTTTAATATAAATAAATGCTATGAATCATTTTTTTATTTAATCCATTAAAGAAATGCTATGAATCTTATTTTTCTTAGCAATACAATAAATCATAGACGATAGATACTCTAGGTCTTCCAATTTTTTTTAATGGTTTGGAAATGCATTTTAAGTTATAAATTCATATATCTACCGAAGAGTACATGACTTCTCATGTGATTTTGAAGATTGAGATTATCAAGCTTAAGCATCATGCATGAAATCATGTGAAGTTTCAAACTCACGGATCCCGTGCTGCGAGGGGGATGCCACCCTATGGCATTACTGATGTGGCGAGGAGCTGTTCCTGACTGCACGGCAAGGGGATGGAGGCCTGTGGCTAGGCCGACGCGGTGAGGGGGATGGCCGCCTGTGGCGAGACTGATGCAGCGAGGAGCTATGAGATCAACACAGTGAGGGGCGGACCGCGAGGCACCAATGCTAGAGGGCGAGGGCTGGACCACAAGATGTCGATGCTCGAGGGCGAGGGTTGGACCACGAGGCACCGATGCTCTAGGGTGAGGGTTGGACCACGGGGTGCCAATCCTCGAGGCCGAGGCTGAGGAGTTCGCGGTGGCAAGGGCAACGTGTGGTGATTGTGGATCGCATAGGCATGACTGATGGTGTCGCAGTGATGGGAGGCGAGGATCACGGCGGAACAGAAAACCTAGTGTCGGGAAGGAAATCAAAAGAAAGAGGGAAGTCTCGGATTGAGGCGGCAAAGCAGAAAATGCAGGGGAAATTGAAATTGAGAAACGAATAGAGAAATTTACGAGGCGAGGCATGGCATGGGCGAGACGAGGTGGCACCGCCACGTCGATAGGCACACATAAAATTTTTTGGTATCAGAGCTTTCGACCTAGGACAATGAATGATTGACAAATTAAACTATTTAGATCTAGTAATTTCTCCTGCTAGAAAAATACAAACCCAGGATCTAAGAATCCATAATTGTTATCACAGATTAAAACACATATTTCACCAAGTACACTCCAAAATTTCCCAATTAAATACTGTAACAAACCTCGTCATAGGTAGTAGTCTCTCAATAGAAAATAGTCTTCAAGATCTTTCTGACAAGATAAACAAGATAGTAGTCAAACAACAAGACCAACTTAACAAAATCAAGCAAAACATCGAATATATATATAATTTATAGGAAAATTTAAACAAAAGAATAAGCCAAGTCAACTTTATAAACCTATCTAAAAGAAGTGATATCTTAAACTTAACATGAGTGATAAATGAGAACCAACCTAGAAATTTCAAAACTCAACATAAAGATCTTTTATCTAAAGTTGAAAATTTCCTAAAAACTATAGAGTGTTAGTTCAGAAAACTCCAGAAACAATTAGAAGAGTTATTACTTAAATGAACAGATTGAATTTCAAAAATACATGCTACATAAAAGTAGAATTTCCAGGAAAAGTATATCAAATCCTAATACAATAAAACAACACCATCATTGCACTATTGGCATCATTACACCATAGAATCACAGTGCTAAAAGCAAAAATCCTTAATATAGAAAGAAATACAACAGAAGTAGGCAACATAAGCAATTGGAATCGGTCTATAGAAACTCCTAGTAGAAACTTAGGAAAACTATCAACCGGAGGGATTATAAAAAGGAGACCCACCTCATATTCCTTCATAATGTACAACAAAAGAAATGAATAGGACTACTACAGGCATATTTTCTGGGACATCTAGGACAACTGAAGGAAGAAGATATACTTTTGAAGCTCCTACCAATATGACATGGTTAGAAAACCTACAAAATCACAATACAAATCAACATAGAATAGAAGAAATAATAGACATAGACAGGAATGTAGAAACCTTTTCAAATAAACAGTTGAACATATTAAACCCAAGAAGATTATATGGACAAAACCTTCTATCTTTCTCCAATGATATTTATAGACTCCATAGGGTAGAAGCACTTCATCTACCTGATGAAGGAGAAGAGAGACTTACTCTAATGATAGAAGATGCTAGTAGACAGCTTATGGCTAGACACCATAACTACATACATTTAGGGCTAATAGTTTTTGGCATAGAGGACTAACAAGAATGAAAGTAGGAACGAAGGTATTACTAGTCCTATATGATTCTAGGTTCTCGGATAAGAAGAAAGCAATCATAGGACCCATAGAAGTTAAACATGAACAATAATAGTGGAATTACCTACATATGCCCAAATTTCAACATGACCATAAAATATTTTGTCAAACATATAAAAATAATAGTACAAGGAAAGAGATATGACAGCTTTCAAGGAAAGAACATTTAATCGATATAATATTCCTAGGAAAAACCATGAATTATATAAGCAATGATTTCAAAATCCATATAAATGGGATGATAGAAGCCCTTAGTTCTAGGGGAACAAATTTCCTCAAGCCCAAAGAATACAGTTCAGATGAACTGGCTAGTTTAGAATGGACTATCAAATTATAAGAAGAGGTACAAACAATCCAACCTACACAATCTATCATGTACAAAAATTAGAAGGGAACTTAGTGTAAGATTTTCTAGATACGATAGGAATAGAAGACAAGGAAGACTTGCAAGAAAGCAGAACCTTATGAGCAGAGAAAAAGATTACTCAAAAATACTCCAAACATTAGAACGCAAACATTTAGAGATGATGAAAGGAATAACATGAAACAAACTTGATGAATAAAGATGTTGGTATAGGAGGAATATTCGATGACATAAACGAATATATATACAGACCTAAAGAAGAAGCCAACAATATAACTTCATAAGAACTCAAAAGTTTAGAAAGACTGGCAAGAAAACAAAAAAACATCGAAACCCATGAATATCTAAGTCTAGATGAAGAAGAAAATATAATAGTTAGAGTAACAACATAACCTCAAAACGATGCCTGACATATAAATCTCATGAATACGGAGTCTATCACCACCTCAATACCCCCAACTTATCTTGAAAGTACTATGGGTACATTAGATTATGGGCAAGGACACCCACCAAGAAGAGTTGCTCCATCCTATACAAATAATAACCCTTTCATGCGGACTTTAGGAAGTCGAAGGCTTACAGAAATCACATTTTTTGGGACGGGTTATGTACTACTCAATATTACAGAATGCGACCCTCAATTATATGACACATACTTAGAATAATGGATGGTCTCGGTCCAAAGAGATTATCTCACAAAGCATGAAATAGATGTAGAATTTGGAGAAGCTATGATTCGAATAGGAGAAAACTACCTAGGAGAAACAACCCGATCATCCTGGGAAGCATAAAAAAAAATCCCAAAGAAGTTGCAAAGTTAGCCAATAGAGGAAATAACATTCTAAATTTTTACTACGCTATACATAGGATATTAACAGCGAGAGACGCTAATACTGGTCTAGATATAAGATAGAAAGAAGCAATGCGAGACCTAGAACAAATACGACTTTTTGACTAGTCACAAATAAAGAAATTTTGTAATGATTTCCTGCACCTAGCCTCAATATCAAGAAATTACTATAACATTGACGTTGGGGAAAGACATTTTAGCAAACTACCAAGAGAACTAGGTAAAGAAATGCATAAGTCTTGGAAAGACATGCAAGTTCCAAATGAATGCAATAATATAGGAGTTAGAATACAAAACATAATAAACAAATTTAAAGAAAAATGCACATACATACAAATACAGAAACAACTCAAAAACCAACAATACGGATTTTATAGACAAATATATACACCCCAACAATATGGAGTAAACCCACAAAGAGAAAGGATGGCTCCAAAACCAAAAAAATGACCTAAGCAGACATATTACCTAAAAAGAAGCAAAGCTCGAAAACCATATCTAAGTAAATAAAAACATATCTGGAAGTTTAACCCAAAAAAGACATATTCGAATCTCATAACATGTTATTCTTCTAACCAACAAGGATACTTGTTATCAGTCTGCCCCAATAGGAAGAATCTTTTTACAAGAGAAGAAACTCTGGTAGCCTGCACAAACGAAGACCTAGTCGAAATTCAGACAGATGTCTTTGACACCTCTTCAATCTACTCCATCGTGTCAATTAATGACCTAGAAGAGATACTTAAAACAACAGACAACTCTCTTGTAAACTCCTTTCTTGAAAATAACCATGGTTTACCCCATAGGACAATATGGTGCATCGAACCAAGATAATTCTGAATTTGGTGACACGGGGTATTTCTCCAGTGACAACCACTTCCCTGTAGAAGTTTATGAAAACAACTATATGTTTAGACAAACCCAGGTTCTTTCTACATGCTCATATATATGGGATTTGAAGTCTGGAGCATACCATATTCTCTGCCCTGTTTGTGGTTATTTCCCTTCCCTGAATAAAAGGGGAACCTGTAGGATTTGTAGGCAACAACTATGCAATTACTGCTTATTTGAACAACACCATATAAGCATACCAGAATTATCTACACTTAAAAATAACACCAAGACCACATTATTAGAACCAGAATATCAGTTCTAGAAACTAGAATTAACATTTTAGAAGTGATATAAACCTTCTACGATAAACCATACAGAACCAACATTATGAAGAATTTGAAAGTGAACAAGAAAATAGGATACTAGAACCTCCTATTGAAAACAATATGGTTTTTATTAAGACTCCTAGTATGTGTAATACTGAAAAATTTGTAGATCTAAGAATACAGTGCATTCTAAACATCCAAGGACATGAATTTAAACTTCATGCTCTATTAGATATTGGAGCTACCCGTTCTACACTAGACCTAAAGGTTATACAAGATGTGCTTCCTAAAAACCTAATCAAATACACATCCGAACCCATACTGAGCACCCAATTTGATGGCCAACATCTGGCCTATCATACATTTATTAAAAATTCCCATATAAAAATTTACAATAATTGAGGCCAATACAGTCCATCAATACCCCTACCGCATGTATGGGTACACCCCCTCAATCATCCAAATCTTCAACTTATTCTTGGCCTCCAGTTCCTCCTTACAAAAGACAGAGCCCTCTTTCTATCACCTGACTATGTATTCGTCTTGTCGAATCCCATAATCTCTCCCATCTTGTCAGAATACCCTTCCTCTCTTCGTGCTCCAGAACAAAATCCACACCAATGTACCTATCCATGTAAAGAAAATATTCATTAGACATGTGAATGCTTTACGACAGACAATGCTAAGTATGAAGAATACAAGGTTATGAATTTAGAAACAGATGACCAATTAGACATAGGAAATTCACAATTCCTAAATATTTCTTGTGTACTCAGACACTTAAATACTCCAGAAGACTTAGATAATATAATCTCTATATTAGAAAATTAGAAATCATAAGAGAAGATCCGATCAAATACTGGCACAAAAATCTAATACAATGCAAACTAGAAATTATAAACCCAGATATAACTATAAAGGCACAAGAACTGAAATACACAAATTGGGAAGCCGAAGAGTGCAAACTCCACATACAACAGATGTTAGTCCACCTCTAGACATCGGAGCCCTTCTTTCATAGTCAACAAAAGTTTAGAGCAAAAACGAGGCCAATCCAGAATGGTTTTCAATTACAAAAGATTAAATGATAACTATCATGATAATGGTTATACGATTCTGGATAGGGAAGCTCTTATTAATAAAATACAAAACTCCGAATGGTATTCTAAATTCGATATGAAATCAGGCTTCTGGCATGTTAGGATGCACCTAGAATCCATTGAATGGACAACCTTTACCTATCCTGAAGGACATTTCGAGTGGTTGGTAATGTCACTCAGGACAAAATCGCACACAAATATTTCAACGAAAGATGGATGATATTTTCAAAAAATAAAAAGGTTTACTTGTGTTTACATAGACGAAGTTTTAGTCTTCTCAAAAACCAAGCAAGAACATTTTGCACACCTACACTTAGTCTTCACTCTTATAGAAGCTAATGGCCTTATCATCTCAAAAAAGAAGATGCAGTTGGGAACCAAGCATATTAAGTTTCTAGGAACAAAAATAGGAAAAGAAAAATCTCGTTATAGCCACATATAACAACGAAAATCCTAAATTTTCTCGACAAAATAGAAAACATTAAAGACCAACGAGCTTTCCTAGGCCTACTAAACTATGCAAGACAATACATAAAAGACATAGGTAAAATCAGTTGTCCCTTGTATAATAAAACTAGCCCTAAAGGACAACGTCATTTCAACCAACAAGATATCGAGCTAGTTAGAACCATAAAAGAACAGGTAGAAAACCTGCCTACCCTAGCATTACCTTTGGATACAGATTATTTGGTTATTGAAATAGATGGGTGTGAAACTGGATGGGACGGAATCCTACTTAGGAAGTTTAATAAATATGACACCAAGAGCCAAGAAAGTCTATGTAGGTATGCATCCGGAAAGTTCCATGAAAAGGGACACCTGACATCCTTAGATTATGAAATTTTGACAGTAATATATTGTTTAGAAGCCTTCTATCTGTTCATATATATGTAACAAGAAGAAGATTACTATCAGAACTGATTGCGAGGCCATAGTAAAATATCATGAACAAGCCAAAAGTAAAAAAGCGAACATTATCTGCTAAAAGATGGATAAATTTGTCGATACAATTATCAACAAAGGTATAAAAATACAATGGGAACACATCAATGGAAGTAATAATTCCTTCCCAATTATTAACATGATGTTTTTACAGATGGAGAAGATACAACGAACAAAGACACATGACCCCTCCAATCGAGTATGGGGATAGTACAAAACTACAAAAATAGGGCCTCAAGAATTGCGGGTATACTCCCGAGTTAAAGAACAATTTCGAACCGAATACCAACCACAACTTGTACAAATACAAACAAACATCATTGACAACGTATAAAACATTCCCGCTATTCCGGGAGTTACACATTACAAGCTAGGGGCTATTAATGCCCTCATCTACTATTTCTTACATCTTAAAGAAATCCATAATGCAACCCAAAAGACAGGACAGTATACATACTATGGTATCATGACAGGATCACACGCTGGGCTCTACACCTGGGATGAAGCCAAAGAGCTACTTCTTGGAGACGCCAAGGGTGAAGAGCTCGAGGGTTTTGACTCCCTTGAGTTAGCCCTGGAAACTATCCGAAAGGAAGTAGGACCAAACTACTTCTTAAGTGCCGCAATAAAAAACAAGCACTTACTCAAGGTGACACTACAACAAACTTATGCAGAAGCAGCCCAAGACAAAGGTAAATATCTTGTCCATACTAAAGAACACGAGGAAACTACAAAAATAGACATGGGCCATTTTAATAGCCTATAAACAGATATATCAGTATACATAAGACAGACAACTGAGTATGCAGAATGAAGAACATTTGTTATCTTACAAGAAGCACTACAATGGCTCCAAATAGAACCACAACTTGGGATCACTGTCCTATATGAAGTTGAGTACAAACTTTAAATCCAGATGCCAAAATAAGTTCAAAGACTGTGTCCTTGAACGAAACGGCGGGTGCAGATGCCAACTCTTATATGCCATCAGAAAGGCAAGTATAGATCTAAGTGTCTATACCTCACAAAAATTTTGAGGTCTAGACATAACACCATTCATTCTGTTGGATCATGGTATCCTGAATGAATTATGGGTCCAGACGAATGACATCACTGATGTATTTCCCTACAAATTAGGGAATACCATCAGAATGCTCCTAGAAATGGAATCGTTTGAAAGTTACATGCCATGTTCCATACAAAGCATGCCCCCAGAATGGATTGATCACAAAATAGAACCTGCTAGACATGTCATCAAACTCCAAACCAAAGAAATTATATACAAGCCCGAAGTAATCGAAGATGTTTTTTCCAAACGATCTAGATGAACATTGGGGAGGCATAACTCCCATATTAGAACAAGTTAACCACTGGTAAGCCTCGATCCAAGGCACCTGTTGGCTCTAGGACGAAACCAGAGATAGTCTCGAATACAACCTCATAGCAGAGACATTTACCCAAAAAGATATACTAGCCAACCCACATGGGAAACCAATTTTTCCCTTTCAAGTATCATACCAAGAACACTAAACTAGTAGAACATTATAAACAATGACACTTTAAATGACTCCTCAAAAAATCAAGCCAGATCATAGCACGAGAACACAGAATAACCATGGCAATTACTCAGCAGCAGGATCCACCCAGTTCTACCACATCGACACAAGACAAGAATATGAACAACATGATGGAAAGTTAAAATGACAACTCAAAAGGTAGTTTCCAAAACAAAGTAAACAGACAAAGCAAATATCACATGCAAAAGCAAGTTCCACTCCTAAGAAGTTAAAGATGCTCTGCAAAAGCAAAAGCAAAAGCAAAAGAAAAATAATTCAGGCAAAGCAATCCCCACTCCCGAAAAGAAGACTTCTCCTTTAAGCAACCTAGGCTATATAAGGAGAGGCTCTCCTTATCTGGAGGGCATCCCCCGAAGTATCAATCTACTATTTCTCTAAGTGTGTTAGTAGTCTCACTCTTGGTGTCCTGTTTTCATCTCATTTCTGGAGTCCTGTAAGTATCTATATATTTTCAGTTCCAATTTTCCTTATGTTTTAGTCTCTAATGTAAGCATGTCTAAATTAGTTTCAGTTTGCCTAAGCATGTCTATGGTTTGTAAGCATGTACTTATTTATGCTTAATTTTTATATTGTATTCTTACACTACAAAAAAACATTTAATTAGCGACGAACTTTGGCAACGAAAATAGTCTGTTGCAAATCTGCAATGAATTTTGCGACGAATTTTATGTTTCGTCGCAAATTTATAAATAAATTTTCGATAAAAAAAAATTGTTAATTTTTTTTTAAATTTCCAACATTTAATTTTCATTGCAAAATTAGTCGCAAATTGGCGACGAAAAAATATTTTTGTTGCAAATATTTGCAACGAATTTTTTTTTCGTTGCAGAATCTACAACGAATTTTTTTTTCGTTGCAGAATCTGCAACGAATTTTTTTTCATTGCAGAATCTGCAACAAATTTTTTTTTCATTGCAGAATTTTGCAACAAATTTTTCTTCATTGCAGAATCTGCAAAGAATTTTGAATTCGTTGCAAAAAAAAAATCATTGCAGATTCTGCAACGAAAAAAAATTCGACGCAGATTTGGCGACAAATATAAGATTCGTCGCCAAATTGGCAACGAAATTAGCAACGAAAACATATTCGTCGCTAATTTTCCCCTAATTATCCCGCCCCGATGCACACAATCCCTCCATTTCCTCCGCTCGATCACTCGCTCGTCCTCCTCCCACCGTCGTCGGTACGCTCTTCCTTCCCAGATCCTGTCTCTTCCTTTCGACGTCGTCACCGGAGTAGCGACGGCACTACCACAGCAGATGCTGCCGCGAGCACGCGACGGCAGTGGCCGCCACGACCTCACGCGGCCGCAGTCCGCCACGGAGCTCGCGGCACGCGCGCCACGTGCTCGCGGCGGCGATCGCCACGCCCTCACGCGGTGGTAGTAGCCATTGTGTTCGTGCCCTCGCGGGCGCTGCACACGTGCCTTCGTGCGCGTGCCCTCGCGGTAGTTGTCACGTGATCTCGATCGTGAATTCAAATGTTATTCAAATTATATAAATCAGTATATATAATAGTGTGTCGTAATCTAAATACAAAATTTTTTTTCATAGGTTGTCCTACTTTGAAGGTGTTCGGTGTGTTCGTGAAGTGTTCATCTAGTCGTGAGCTCATCCGCACGTTGTTTCCATTTGGACAACTATGCATAAAAATATTGTATATTTATAACATTAATTATAGTATTATTAATTCTGTTATAATAATTATTCTTAATGTTTGATTTTAAGTAATTTAATTACTGTTAATAGATCATATTTGTTCGAAATGATATTATAGTTTGTAATTAAATATCACACAAAATCATATTTAGTATTAGAAAATTTTAATTTATTTTGAGTATAAATTTATGGTTAGATTGATATATATGGATGAAGTTTGGAAGAAATTAAAATTAATCGTTGATATAATTTTGAAAACAGGATCGATGGAGAGAGAACAAAGTTGGATGTATAAAAAGAATTTACCAGAACGTCGTGGTTTAACCGATGAATTTATAATTGGGTTGGAATAATTTTTGAGATTTGCTAATAACAATGTTGAGTTTATGGATGGGAATAAATTAAGGTGTCCATGCAAAAAATGTCATAATGGTAAATTTTTTCAATGTGATAAAGTTCGAGAACATCTTTGTGGATTTGGTTTTACGCCAAATTATTATAATTGGACTTGTCATGGTGAACTGTTTATATCCGATGAAGAGGTTGGACGAAACATACAAAGGACAGTTAGTGGAAAGCAAGTATATTACGATCAATTCAATCCATACCAGAGGATGACAGTTGATGCAGTTGGTCATAATTTGAATAGCGAACCAAACGCTGCAAGTTCTAGTTATCCTCAAGCATTTGAACACATGTATACTAATTATTCAACACCGTTGGAGGAGGTAGAAGTTACTGGTGGTAATGAAAATGTGTACAATGAGCCATATATAAAATTTCAAGAAGTATTGAGAGCTGCAGATGAACCCGTGTGGTCTAGTTATGACAGTCACATAAAATTATCTCTCACCGCAAGATTGTTGAATGTTAAAACTGAGCATAATGTGTCCGAAAAATGTTTTAATGATTTTGTTCAAGTTATTAGAGAAGTATTGTCGTGTGATCACATAATGTCGAAGGATTTTTACAATATGAAAAAACTTGTTAAAGATTTTGGTCTCCCGGTGCAAAGAATTGATGTTTGCAGAGATGGTTGTCTGTTATATTGGGAGAGAATGTAGATTTAGAGGCTTGTAAATTCTGTAGTCAATGCAGGTACAAGAGTACCACGAGATTAAATCATCATAAGCGATTAAAATCATTCAGACAAATATTCTATTTGCCTTTAACTCCTAGATTGCAAAGGCTTTATGCTTCGAAGTTGACTGCTGAACACATGACTTGGCATGCAAATCATGAAACAAAGAATGAGCTAATGTGTCATCCATCTGATGCAGAGGCGTGGAAAAATTTTGATCGAACGTATCCTGAGTTTGCGAATGAGACCCGAAACATCAGGTTGGGGCTATGTGCTGATGGATTTGCTCCATTTGGCAAATCAGGAAGAACTTATTCTTGCTGGCCAATTATCGTAACTCCGTACAATCTTCCTCCTGGGATGTGTATGAAAACACCTTATATGTTTTTAACATTGATTGTGTCTGGCCCTCATAATCCGAAGAAGTTAATAGATGTTTACATGCAACCGTTGATTGTTGAGTTGATCCAACTATGGGACGTGGGTGTTTCCACATATGATGTCCATACTAATCAGCTATTCACAATGAAAGTTGTACTTATTTGGACCATAAATGATTTTCCTGTTTATGGGATGTTATCGGGCTGGAGTACTACGGGGATTTTAGCATGTTCAATATGTATGGAGAGATCAAAGTCATTTAGATTGAAACACGGAAAGAAACTGAGTTATTTTGATTGTCATAGATAATTTTTACCGTCAAATCATAAATTCAGAAGAAATAAAGAAGAATTTACTAAGAATAGAATTGAAAGAACACCTCTACCATTGAGATTCACCGGTCAAATTTTATGGCAAAGAGTGCTTAACTTTACATCTGTTATTGAAGAACCAAATGTTACAACACATGACTATGGAATTACGTATAAATGGACAAAATGGAGTATCTTTTGGGATTTACCATATTGGCAGAGTAATTTGATTCATCACAATCTTGATTTAATGCATATTGAGAAGAATGTTTTTGAAAATCTGATAAATACGGTGATGGATATAACCGAAAAAACAAAAGACAATCTGAATGCAAGAAAAGATTTGCATCTCATATGTAAACGACCCACCCTTGATATTGATGTAAATAGTAGGAGACCAAAATCGAAAGCAGTTTATACACTGAATAAGGATAAGAGATGGATTGTTTGTGAATGGTTGAAATCATTGAGATTTCCTGATGGTTATGTCTCAAATCTTGATAGATGCGTTGATTTGAAGAAATGCAAATTGATGGTTTTAAAAGTCATGACTGTCATATATTCATGGAAAGATTAATTCTTATTGCTTTGAATGAACTGTTACCAAATTTTGTCTGGGGTGTAATTACTGAATTAAGCATTTTCTTTCATGATATCTCGCTTTCGATGATCGAGTCATTCACACATGGAGATATTAGAGAGAGACATTCCGATTATTATGTGTAACTTAGAAAGGATATTTCCACCGGCATTTTTTGATTCAATGGAACATCTTTTGGTTCACTTGCCATATGAGGCTAAAGTTGGAGGTCCTGTTCAATTTCGATGGATGTATTCATTTGAAAGGTGAATTTTTTTGACTTTTTTTTCATTGTTATTTCATTGGATCAAATTTAGTCTAATTTATTTGCTAATAAATTTTATTGTATTACTCTTAGATTCCTCTATCACTTGAAAAAAAAAGTGAAAAATAAGGCTCATGTTGAAGCTTCTATTGTTAATGCATATATTATGGAGGAAGTTACAACTTTTGCATCATATTATTTTGAACCTCATGTTCAATACAAGAGTCGGAAAGCAGGAAGAAACGATGAGGGTCCCGTTGATCTAAATTTGAGGGCATTCTCAATTTTTAATTACCTTGGTTGACCAAGTGGATCTTGTATGAGTAGATACTTAACTAGTCAGGAGTGGCGAGCAGCCCATACATTTTGTCCAGAAGTAACGTCGTATTTCGAGTAAGTATATAAAATTTATATTAAACATTTCGTATATCATAAAATATTGTTCATGTTTTATTTAATTTTATTGTAGGATTTTTTCAAACTCTATATTCGGAGCTTCTGGAGCATGAGTTTAATAATTTCTGTGATGAAGAATTTGCACAATGGTTCAAAAATTATGTAAGTAGTACATGATAATAAATTTGATAAATCTTGACTGATGACACATATTTATTTTACTATAGGTTCTTGATAATCACGGCCACATTGAGCAAGACCTAATAAAACATCTGTCATGGGGTCCAAATTCAATGGTTAAAACTTGGTCGGCATATTTCATAAACGGATATAATTTTTATACTCAAGCTTATGGAACTGGGAAAACTACAATGAATAGCGGAGTTTGTGTTCAGTCATCTATTGATGGGGGTGTAAGGAATGAATTTTACGGCTTACTAGATGAAATTTTAGAGGTAGTGTATCAAGGCTCAGATTTGCGAGTTATTTTATTTATGTGTCATTGGTTTGACCCTATCAAAGGCATGAGGGTGCATCCACAGTTTAATTTGGTTGAAATTAACTACAAAAAAAATATACAAGAGGTATGAACCATTTGTGTTAGCACAGCAAGTGATTCAAGTATTTTATGCTTCATATCCTAATTTGAGACGAGACAAAAGTGATTGGTGGGCAGTTTGTAAAACAAAAGCACGTAATAAAATTGAGGAACATTGGGAAGACATAGCATATCAACAAGATGAAGTTGTCAATATATTTCATATCGAAGAGTATAATATTTCAACGTTACGAGATCCCAGCGGCATAGTAATAGATGTTAATGCAAGTGAACTGAATGAGTATGAAGATGAGGATTTCAATGATGAGGATGAGGATGACGATGATGATGACGATGACGATGACGATGATGATGACGATGATGATTAGACGCATGACCAGGCCGAAAATTTTATTGCAAACTTCGATTTCTAATTGTGGGTAATTAAACTTTTATTGAGTACCAATTATGTTTTAATTCACTGTGTAATTCGAAATTCCATATATTTGATATACTAATGAACTCTTTTTTTTTAGGGTCATCCAGTTGCTATGAATATGGTAATATTTTCATATTGTTCCTATTAAAAATTCGATATGCAACTGTATTTTTTTCTGTAATATTCTTCTAATAATCATGATTGTTAGTTTCATCGTGGCGGTCATATACGTAGTAGTGATGGAAGATCACAGTCTTCCTCTGCTTCAGCCCCCGCACATTCTGATGCTCTTGCAAGAAATGTGCCCTCCACCTCTTCCCCAGTTGCAGGATCCTCTGATTCTCAGCATATACCTGCTAATGTATCTTCCCCGGTACAACAATCACTCGTGGAGAGGGAAGATACAAGAGAGTTTATATCTCCGCGCAGAGATTCGTAAGTATTCAAGTTTTAGAATATCTATATTTAATTTTTAATACAATATGTTTTTTATAAGTATATAATGGGGTTTGTTTTTGTTTTATGTTAGATTTATAAATTCTGTACATGTTATTCACGAGGTGAATAAAATAGTGAATAACCATTGGGTCGGCGCTTCTATGACTTATACAAGCACGCCGGAAGAAATTAAAGTTCTGTGGTGGAATGAGTTCAAGGTAATTTATTTCAATCATTTAGTATATGAAATTGCAGTTAATATAATCAATTTTTATTTTTCTCTACTGCAGCGGGTATTTACTTGGGAGGAGAGTCAAACACTAGAGATTAGGAAGATTTTTAAGAAAAAGTATGGTGATCATATTAGAAACATACTAAATCATGTCAAAACTAGAAATAAGAAATCACACTGTATAACCGATGAGAATTGGAATAAAATTGTTTCACATTGGGGATCTGAGGAAAGCAAACGGAGGAGTGAACAGAATAAGCAAAATCAGAATTGTAACTCTGGCGTTATGTCTACCACGTATGCGGGAGGATCCATAAATATCGATGAGCATAGACATCGATTGGTGAATGTTTTCAATTTATAATTTTGTAATCTAATACTCACTATTTTATAAATTTTAACTGTTTAATTTGTTTAGGCCAAGGAGACGGGAATTGAGTCATTATTTATAGACACTTTCACCCGTACATTCCAAAAGAAGGATAAAACATGGAGTGGGGAAGAGCTAGAACAATAAAGGTGTATAATTGTAAAAATTAAATTTCTTATGTTACTATTTATTTTTTTTTTCTTTCACAATAGGAGAAATACGATGAACTTTCACAAAGAAATTCGAGTGCAAGCGATGATGCAGTCGAATCGAAGCCATCTGTTAGCAATATAAATTTATGGCTCGAAGCATCTGGAGGACCGAAAAGTGGAAGAATACTTGGACTTGGCTCTTTGAGCCGATCCTATAGAGTCCCTGGTGCTTCTTCTTCATCCTCTCCAGCATCAAAAGCACAAGTAATTCAATTAACCGAAGAGGTTAATCATTTAAGAGAGTTACTAACGCAGAAGGAAATTGAATTGAGAGAGAACGCTCAGAAAGTACAAGACTTAAATGAAAAGATGAACGAATTTCAAAGGAAACAAATGTTTATTATGCAATATCTTCAGTTAACGTCTAGCTCAAATCAACTTCCTGTTGGTGCAATCGACCCAGGTCACGATTGACCAGGACTCGAGCTTAACTCGAGATATGTTTTTATGTTCGACAAAAACATATGACAATGTGATTGTCATGGGAAAGTCCAAGTCTTGGGTACTTAGCATGGAAAGTCCAAGTGGGACACTTGGCATTTGGGAAGGTCCAAGCATGGGTCTTGGCAAGGAAAGTCCAAGCATGAGTCTTGGCAATGGAAAGTCCAACATGGGTTGGCAAGAGAAAGTCCAAGCTTGAGTCTTGTCATTTGAGAAGTCCAAGGGGTTTGATATTGGCGGCATAAAGTCCAAGCGGAAGTCTTGGCAGCATAAGTCCAATGATTAGCGGCGTAAAGTCCAAGCGGAGTCTTGGCAGCGTAAGTCCAATGTGCCTTGGCGGTGTAGACACTGTTAGCATGACATAGCCGATGGAAGCACCTGAAGGCTAGCGCAATGGATGAACAAGTCATGGATGACTTGGAGGGATCCAATAGGCGTGAGGCTGACGGAGGTGGCTAGAAGGCTTAGGTCTAGTAAGGGTGGTCTAGCAAGTATGGGGGAACCATACTTGGGCTAAAACCTCATGTTTGAGACGTGTCAGTCGACTAATGTCATATGGCAGTCGACTAAGGTGAGTCAACTAGGGTTTGACTGTGGGAAGTGTCCCAGTAGTCGACTACCAGAGGTGGGCAATCGACTACTGGACCGAGCAATCGACTGATCTTGTGATCGATCGTGCTCTTCTTTTCAGAATGTATCGACTCATTCTGGGGTTAGCAATGATCGGCGAAGGCTCCATCAGTCGACTGATGGTGGATCCATTGGATTTTTTCAGCGTGGATCTAGCCGTTGTCTCACGACAACAGTGACATCAGTCGACTGATGGTCCCGAGCAGTCGATTGATCGGTGTTTTCCAGCCCAGGCAGAAGCTTTAAATGGAGCTCATGGAGGAGGAAAAAGCATCCGGTTCTTGAGCATCCTTGGGGTGATTTGTTGCTCAAGCAACCAAAAACAAGCAATCCAAAGGCATTTGTAAAGTGTTTTCTTTACTTGTATTGCATTGTATTTCATATTAGTTGCTTGTTGTATTTAGTTTATTGTTGTAAACTATTGTACGAGGTTTCTCCGCCTCCGGATTGTTCCAAGAAGGAGAGTGTATTAGTGGTTGCATGTGCATCACTAGAGCTCGATCCGTGGAGTAGGAACCTTAAGGTTCCGAACCATGTTATATCCTTGTGTTGTGGTGTGTTTGTCTATTTCATTATCGCTTTATTATTATTCCGCTGTGCGCTAACAAAAATTGTAGACTCGATCACGAACGATTTCCATCACGAAACGGAAACAAGCTATTCACCCCCCTCTAGCTTCCAACGATCACCTACAAGTGGTATCAGAGCGAGGCCGCTCTTTAAGTTTAACAACTAAGGGAGCACGCTAGAGGGTGAAGATGAAAGTTCAAGGACAACTTGGATGGGATATCAACACGCTGGTCCCATATGATTTTTATGGGCGAGAGGGCTTCAACCAATGGAAGGCAAGGATTGAAGCCTTCGTGATGATGAGAGACTTTGAGAAATGGTCCATTTTAATGGATGGATTTGAATATCCAAGAGGACCAAAAGGTGGCTTCCTCAAGAAGAAGAGATGGAGTGAGGAACAACTCCAACAATTCAAGAAAAACAAGAAGGTAATCAAATTTATCTTTAATTTAATTCCTAATGATTTTTTGTGTAGCCTAGGTGATTGTATGGATGCCAAGGAGCTTTGGAGGGAATTGGCCAAGCTCCATGAAGATCCATCACCGACTCAAGAAAAGGAGGCCGAAGATGAATTATCATCCTCACAAGCGAGTGAGGATTCGGAAGTTGAGAAGGAATCAACTTCCGGATCGGTGGAAGAAGAGGAGACCTCCACCTCTAAGATTGAGGGGGAGGAGATTATAGCATCCTCAACACTGGAGCAATAAGAAGAATCATCTACATCCGGTCGAGAGGAAGAATAAGCTCAAGAGACCCTCACCACCGAACTAGGTAACTCAAGCAATTTGGTTTCAAATAAAAAATATATAATTTTCTTTGAGTGTAGGGAAGGTGGGCATTATAAGATCAAATGCCCAAAGAGAGTAAGGAAAGCTCCTCCGGCACCTAAAAGTCAAGAAAAGTCAAAAGATGTCGGTTCCCCAACAATCAAGAGCAAGGAGCAAGTGATTTGCTTCAAATGTCGGCTACCGAGTCATTACCGGAGTCAATGCCCAAAGGGGGAAAAGAAGGGGCAAAGGGGAGCATCACAAGTAGGGGGAGTCACTAAGGTAAATCCTAAGGTATATCATTTCAATAATGTTCATTCTTCTAGCTTTAATGTCAAAAAGCATGCTGGAAATAACTTAAGTAATCTTGCGATTATTCATGAAAAGCATGCTAGGAATAACAAATATTTTTGTTTAGGAGCTAAGAATGTCCACTTAGGAAATAAGGAGAAATTTGGGACTAATGTCTCTAAAAATATTTTATCTAAGGACAAATCTAGGTCAAATAATTCTGGACCAATTCTACCTAGGGAGACAATTAAAAAGGTACAAGAGCACCTAGGTCTTAACCTTAAATGGACTAGGCATACGCCTAGGAAGAACCATGCCCAAATATTAAATCAAAATTATAAAATTGGGAAATTAGAGGTTGAAAATCAAGCCTTGAGGTCAAGGCTTGAGAAACTTGAGAAGACCCTTAAAATTATGCAAAATCAAATAAAAGGGTCAAATGGTCAAAGTCAAGGGTCTAGATCTCAAAGTCAACACCTAGGATCTAAGAAACAAAAGTCAACCAAGGGCAAGAAATGTTTGGGTCACAAACCTAAGCCTAAAGTGGCTTATCATAGTGTTCCATTTGATTATGGAACACAAATTAGGTCTAGGAAGACCATGGTTACTAGGGAAGTTATCCCTAAGAGTAACCAAGGTTTGTGCCTAGTGGCTAGGGTTTCAAGGAAACCTAGGGTGGCCACTAAGAAGGTTACTAGGGAGGCAATCCCTAAGGTTAACCATGGCAAGGTCCAAATGACCAAGGCTACTAAGCCTAGGAGGGTCATTAGGAGGGTATTTAGAGAGGTCATCCCTAAGAAATACCTAGTAAACCCTAGGAGCTCAAATAGGTTTTGGGTTTCTAAGAGCGTGATCGATTCACGCTAGATGAGTTTAGGGTGTGTGATAGTCGCATTTTTATCGCATGATTTTTATTCACATTTGGGGATTTTAGGCTCTTTGATTTGGGTAATTATGGTTATTCATGACGTCTTTTGCATGTTGTATTTAATTGAAATTAATTGTTTATTCCCTACAATTTCAGTATTATTTTTCACGGGTGAATGTGATTTTTTAGGGAACATGAAAGAGCCAAATCAGAGCAATGATAGTCGTTGATCAAGATCAAATTCATCTCAGCCGTTGGATTGAATGGATCAGCCCTTTAATTGAAGTCAATTAACCTAGATGCATTTGGGTGGCTGAGATCAGAACCGGCACAATCGGACGGCTGAGAAAATTGGAGATAAAATCCAACTTCTTCCCAGCTGTGCCAGAATCGCACGACATAGAACAGCGAATGCGGCGTCGTCTTCCTCTCGCGAGCGTGGCGACAACTCCACTACAGCACTCCAACGACAATTCCATCAATCCCAGGTTCTTCCCCAGTCCATTCCACCCGGCGGACTTTTCCCTCTTCGGTCAGGCGGAGCTCTCAGCAGCATTTGGGCAGCGGAACTCCATCGATTGAGCAGTGGAGTTCACCTGTCTTCATCGGCGATCTTCAGAGCCCTCACCGGCGGAGCTGAGCTACCCTAGTGGGACGTGGTCACCGGGCTAGGTGACTTGCTCTCGTCGGGATCCGCGAAATCATTTCGCTCGACGCAGCGGCGCTACTTCCAACTTCTGGCGATCTTCAAGCGGTGGTAGCGACGATTATCAGTTCACAGATCCGATTCCATCCACATTGACTGCTCGTGGTCACGGCAGTCCCGCATCCATCATCGGAGCTGTGAACTACTGCATCGATCCAACTCTCGTCGGAATCCGACAAGAGATCCGCACCCTGAGATCCTTAGAGTGTTCGGTATTGTTGTAGGTCACCGGAGAGGGTGGTACCTTTCCGGTGTTTGTGGATGACTGCTGATTTACTTTATTGATCTACTGTTGATTCAGTATTGTGTTTGTTATTGTTTTACTGTGTTACCTTGTTACTTTGTGTGATTTCAGTTTGTGGTTCAGTTTGTGGTTCAGTTTATGGTTCAGTTTGTGTTTTCATTTGTATTTGCATTGTGTTTTCCTTCGTATTTGCACTTGTGTTTTCATTTGTGTTGTCACTGGTGTTATTACATTGTGTTTGCATTAGTGTTTTCAATTGTGTTTTCACTAGTGTTTTTAATATGTGGTTTCACCAGTGGTCTTGAATTGTATTTTTACTAGTGTTCGTAACCTGTGTTTTCACTAGTATTTTACTTTGTATTTTAATCTACGATTTACCTTGTATTTTATTCTGTATTCTAACTTGTGTTTAATTCGAGTCATAGTTAGAGTTTTATTTGTGTTAGGATAGTTTCATTTACATTCGACTAATGTGTCATATAGTGACAGTGCGGTGCATGGTTGAATTGCTTTCGTTTATTGCATTTCGTTTATTGCAATTTTTAGTGACTGTTTAACTACTGTGTCGTATAGTGACAGTGCGGTGCATGGTTGAATTGTTCACATTTGTTTGATCATTGTACCGTATAGTGACAGTGCAGTGCTTAGTCGATTTCTTTTCTGTCTGTTAGTTTAGTTTTTTTAGTGATGGTTTGACTACTGTGTCGTATAGTGACAGTGTAGTGCATGGTTGAATTGTTCACATTTATTTGATCATTGTACCATATAGTGACAGTGCGGTGCATGATCACTTACTTTTGCGCATTAGGATAGTTGCTTGTTACTTGTTATTTGGTAATTAGATTTACTTTTTGCATGTTTAATTCTCATGTTTGCTTTTGATTTTGCATTTTAATTGTTTTGATAATTGTAAAAAAACCCAGTGTTTACTTCTGTTTAAAAACAAACGTCCAGCCATTAGGTTCGTTGGGAGACGATCCGAGTCAGTCCTATACTGCATTAGTGTAGTTAGGGGATTTGGTAAATAATTTGGGAACGGTATTGCGACAATTAAAAATCATTCGATCAAAATTTTGGCGTCGTTGTCGGGGAACTTTAATGGGTTCGTTTGTCTTTAAACTGTAGTTTGTTTGTTTGTTTTCTTTTTCTTTTGTTATTATTGTCTTTCTTATTATCTATATTTGTTTCTCATTGTATTTGTTTGTGTTGATGACTAGGTCTTCAGGCTATAATCTACTTGAGTTTTATGCAGCAATTTTTCTCTTCCCTCAGAGGCCCAGCCTAGGAAGTGGGTTGTTGAAGAAAAGGCTAGGGAATTCCAAGAGCTAGCGGATTCCCAAGTATGCCATGTCTCTTAAAGATTTGTGTTCACGAGAAGTTGTACTCTTTCTATGGAGGTAGGAGATACTGTAGTTCGGTTCAGTATTTTGGACGCTATGAGGTACCTGATGGAGGATCATTCTATTCTTAGCGTGGTTATAGCTGATGAGTTGGACTGCATGAACTTTATTTCTTAGTCTGTTTTTCATTTGGATATCTCTATACCTTCTACATTTTGTTGTGATTTTATTGATTCTGATGTTGATAATAATTTGTCATTAGGACCTATTTGTGGGCCCTTTTATGTAGACAGGGATATGGATTGTGTAGGGATTAGCGCTCTTCAGGCGACGCCCCAAGGATCACTTCCATCAGATGTTTGTGAGAAATGTCAATTCATGGTCGAGCATGGGATAGTCTTAGGTCATATCATCTCTGTGTATGGTATTGAAGTAGATCCTGCTAAAATTCATGCTATATATTCTTTATCTTACCCCGCTTCTGTACGGGAAGTTTATGCTTTTCTAGGTCATGCAGGTTTCTACAGACATTTTATCAAAGACTTCAGTCAGATTGCCCTACCCTTGACCAAATTGTTGCAGAAGAAGGTGGTATTTCAGCTTGACTAGGATTGTGATGGAGATCAAGCCCACCCCTGTAGCATATTCTTTTCCAGATGAGCAGTTTTTTCACCTGTAGGGTAAGACACCATGGTATGCAGATTTTGTTATTTATTTAGTTATCGTGTTATACCTTCACATTTTACTCATGCACAAGTCCAGAAATTGAAAAGTGATGCTAAGTATTATGTATGGGATGATCTTTATCTTTGAAAATTGTGTAGTGATCAGATTATTAGATGATGTAGACTTGATTATGAGTTTCATTCCATACGTACTTACTTTTTGTTATTCTCTGGCTTGTGGGGGGTATTTTGGACCCCAAAGGACTGCTAGAAAAGTTGTATAGTCTAGTTTGTATTGGCCCACCTTATTTCATGATGCCTTTGAATTCTACGAGTCTTGTGATCGATGTCAATGAACATGGAACATAGGACGTAGAAATGAAATGCCTCACCAATCCTTGTTATTCTGTGGGATTTTCGATGTTTGAGGTATTGATTTTATGGGTTCATTTCCTGTATCTTTTGGGATTTTCATATATTCTGTTGGCATATGATTATATTTCTAAATGGGTAGAGGTCATCCCCACCAGGACTGATGATTCTCTAGTTGTTGTGGATTTTGTAGGTCTCACATATTTTACAGATTTGGAGTTCCTAGGGCGATCATTAGTGATCAAGGGTCTCACTTTTGCAACAGACTCATGAAGTGTCGAACAAAGAGATCAAGTATATACTGGAGAATACGGTGGGGTTAGACATGATGATGTTTTTTCTCCAACATGAAAGGGGAGTGTGTTCTTTTATTTACTGCATTTATTTTCTTCCTTTCATGTTCGGAATAATTTGTGTGGTTGATTGCTTGTTTGCCTATTTACCTAGGTTTAGTGTTGTTGTTGAGTCAAATAATATTCCCTATGCATGCCTTAGTATCATTTCAGAGGTGGTAAAAATTAGTTAAGTTTGATCATCAAATTGTGGATTTTTGTGTATGATAGGAGACTTCACCTGCATCCAGTCACTTGTTATGATGGTAAACTTTTTATTGATAGACTAAGCTTGATTTTGATTCGCCTAGTGAGGTTGCAAGCCATTCTTATCATCTACCACTTTTGTGTGATAACACATGTGATTCTTGTTACTCTAGAACTTGCTTTGAGTCTTTTCAAAACTGCAGTAACATTTACTTGCATGAATATGATGAAGGATTTCATTCTTGACTCTTTTCCTGACTTGGTTTGATTGTCTAATCCACTTGATACTTCCATCTTCCATGTCTTACTTGTCTTATCTCTTCATTTCTATCCATTGTTTTTGTATCTTTGTGGATTATCTTTTTCATATCTATTATTTTCCATATTGGAGGAATAGTTTGATGGGAGGAATAGTTTAATGTACAGACTGGATCTCTCCAACTCTGGATAGATGGCTCAGAATCAACTGCTTTCATCGAACGGTCCATAATGTTCAGATCTAATCCCTTGATCGATTTGCCTTCGATCACGATGAAAGACCCAGATTAATCCAGTTTGGAATGATCCTTCTAGTCCTAGATGAAACCATATTTGATCCAACTTGAGTCTAGTCCAGTGGCTCATCTCGATCTCCTACAAATAAAGATAAATTTTGCATATAAATCCAAAATATAAGAGAATTTACAATTAGGTCCAAAAGATAATCCAACTCATAAAATATGTAAATAATCAACAATTAAACACACGAGAGGATTAAAATGGTGATATTAAGGACCTTAATAATACAACAAAAAGGCAGTTATCAGTGTGTCAACCTTGATTGGATGGGTAGTTAACTCAACCATGATAAAGGTGACACTTTAGGTAATTTTCAAGGTTATGGGTACCTTGGAAATAGATTTGATCGTATGATCCTAAAAGATTTTAGGATGTGTCAATACATCTTTGGAATTATGAAAAATCAATTAAATTGGCACAATTTAGGATTAGAGGTCATAGTGTGTCATTTTGGATTTTTGGCACACTAGGGAGAAAAGTGATAATATGGCAAAATATATTTAATTATATCAAATGGCAATTAATACTAAAATTTAGGTATTATTATACCTATACATTTTATATGTCATGCTTTGTTTGTCATATAACATGTCTTGACATCATGTTTATCTTTATCTTATAAATGTCATGATCATGTTTAGGATTAATGACTAATGTCATGTGTTTTTAGATTTTATCATATGTCATAACATCATAATCATTGGTCATGCTTAATTATTGTTATCATTTATGCCATGATCATTCATGCATTTAAGTTAATGAAAATTGATTTAAGGACTTTGGCATGACTTGGAGTCCCATTTATAAGGGAATCAAATAGTGTTGCCTTAGAAAATGCATGAGGTCTTAGATTAGGGAGAACAAAATTTACATCTCACATTACATTGACATGTATGTGTATTTATACACCCTAGATACATGTGAGATGCTAGGATATGAGTTAAGTTCAAGGTGCATAGTTTTTGCATCTAGATGAACCAAAACTCATCTTATATGAGTGGTGGATCATTGGGAAAGCTTGTGTATAAGTCATGTATATTAAGCCCAAGGAATATGATCCAATATAGGTTTTCAAAAATATTTTAAAATCATTTTAAAAAACCTTGGTGAAGTCTATCTTTTGATAACAATCACCATTGATGAAGTTGATACAAAGTGAGCCAAAACTTAGAAGTTTTTCTTCACTTTTGAATTTTGTATCAATTTCACTATTTTATGGGTAAAATATTTTTCTATTATTTTTCACCCATTATATGTGTCATAAGTATTATACGTATGAATTTTCATGATTTTTCGATATACGTATAATTATTTATGAATTTCCAAAATTCATTTCTGATAATTGAAATTCGGAAATTTCAGTTATCAGTCGACTGCCCTTGGTGGCAGTCGACTGATGGGAGTGGCAGTCGACTGATATCTGATAAAGTTGACTGCCAAGGCTGATTTCGAGAAAAGAAGGTATGTTTACCCCATTTTCAGCTACGGTAAAGGTCCCTAACCACTCCTAACCCTAGGATATGCTTTGGGAAGCATTACAAAGGGTTAAAATCCATTGGATAGAGATTAGAAGAGGTGTTAGGATGGCGTATCAAATTTAAGGGTTGAAAAGTTCATGTTTGAACTTTGAACCTTATTTTTTATGGTTTAGAGTTCCTATTGGCTTAGGGACTTCCCAAGGACATTGTTGGTTCAATGGTCAAGGGGGAGCAAGCCTTTAGGGGGAGGTATCCATCATGGGATGATGGATGGTAATTTTCCTCATAAGGAGGAAAATGGATTTTTGAGATACCTAATTTGGAAATTGGGAGAGTGTATAGGATTGCCTCTCTTGAGTGGTATGAGACTTATTACTAGGAAGATGGTAGGCATCCTAGGTATTTTTTGAACCAAGGGGGAGATTGTAAGATCTCATTGGGACATGAGACATTGCCCTCCTTGGAGAGATAACCTTTTTGATGTATGTCAAAAAGGGGGAGAAAGGTAAGATTATCAATTTGAGAAATTGGTAAAGGAATTCGAGTTAGCAGTCTAACTCAATGGTTTGTTTGGTTTCTGTCAAACATCAAAAAGGGAGAGATTGTTGGTGCAATCGGCCCAGGTCACGATTGACCAGGACTCGAGTTTGACTCAAGATATGTTTTTATGTTTGACAAAAATATATGACAATGTGATTGTCATGGGAAAGTCCAAGTCTTGGGTACTTGGCATGGAAAGTCCAAGTGGGACACTTGGCATTTGGGAAAGTCCAAGCATGGGTCTTGGCAATGGAAAATCCAACATGGGTTGGCAAGGGAAAGTCCAAGCTTGAGTCTTGCCATTTGAGAAGTCCAAGGGGTTTGATATTGGCGACGTAAAGTCCAAGCGGGAGTCTTGGCAGCATAAGTCCAATGGTTAGTGGCGTAAAGTCCAAGCGAAGTCTTGGGAGCGTAAGTTCAATGTGCCTTGGCGGTGTAGACACCGTTAGTATGACATAGCCGATGGAAGCACCTAAAGACTAGCGCAATAGATGAACAAGTCATGGATAACTTGGAGGGATCCAAGAGGCATGAGGCTGACGGAGGTGGCTAGAAGGCTTAGGTCTAGGCTAAGGGTGGTCTAGCAAGTATGGGGGAATCATACTTGGGCTAAAACCTCATGTTTGAGGTGTACCAGTCGACTGGTGTCATATGACAGTCGACTAGGGTGAGTCAACTAGGGTTTGACTGTGGAAAGTGTCCCAGCAGTCGATTGTCAGAGGTGGGCAGTCGACTGATCTTGTGATCAGTCGACTGGTGCTCGGTTTTTCGGGCATAGAATGGAGTCTGACTCGACTGCTAGGGTTAGCAGTCGAGTGAAGGCTTCATCAGTCGACTGATGGTGGATCCATTGGATTTTTCCAGCGTGGATCTAGCCGTTGTCTCATGACAACAGTGGCATCAGTCGACTGATGGTCCTGAGCAGTCGACTGATCGACGTTTTTCAGCCCAGGCAGAAGCTTTAAATGGAGCTCGTGAAGGAGGAAAAAGCATCCGGTTCTTGAGCATATTTGGGGCGATTTATTGCTGCAAATCAGAGTCTCCAAGGTCATTCTTCAAGTAACCAAAAGCAAGCAATCCAAAGGCATTTGTAAAGTGTTTTCTTTACTTGTATTTTATATTAGTTGCTTGTTGTATTTAGTTTATTGTTGTAAACTATTGTACGAGGTTTCTCCGCCTCCGGATTGTTCCGAGAAGGAGAGTGTATTAGTGGTTGTGTGTGCATCACTAGAGCTCGTATAGCTCGATCCGTGGAGTAGGAACCTTGAGGTTCCGAACCACGTTATATCCTTGTGTTGTGGTGTGTTTGTCTATTTCATTATCGTTTTATTATTATTCCGCATGCTAACGCTAAAATTAGACTCGATCACGAACGATTTCCATCACGAAACGAAAACAAGCTATTCACCCCCCCCCCCCTCTAGCTTCCAACGATCACCTACACTTCCTCCTTCTGGCTCTGCTCCTCCTCCGCCTGATCCTTGTCATGAAGATAATGATAATGTATTTTTTGATGACGATGGTGATGATAGTGGTTATCTTTGACTGTATTTGTTGTATTTAATTGTTAGCTACTTGACTTATGACATATACGATATTTATGTTTTTGTAAGTTCGTTGTATTTAAATGCTACTTGATGATGATAGTAGTTAGTTTAAACTTTTGGATGTATTTGTTATATATATATATATATATATATTAATTTTATATTAATATTTGATGTATAAATTTGTTAATATTATTGTGTGTTTGTTGTAAAATAGGGAAAAATAATTATCTAAATTTTATTTTTCATTTTTTCCAGATTTGCAATGAAAATACAATTTTCGTTGCAAAAATAAAAAGTCTTATTTGTCGTAAAAATTTGCGACGAAAATAAAAATTCGTCGCCAAATTGGCGACGAAACATTTATTCGTCGCCAAATTTGGCGACAAATTTTGCAACAAAAATATTATTCGTTGCAATTTGGTGACGAATTTTTATTTTTCGTTGCGAAATTTAACAGCGAATTATTTGCAATGAAAAAATTTTCGTTGCAAAAAAAATTTTCAACGAATTTTTTTGCAAAAATCGTCGCCAAAAACCAACATTTTTGTAGTGTTATAAGGTGGTTTTTCAATCCTTTTTCTCTTTCAAAGATAACTCCCTCGTCTAACTAGTAAGGTCTATGCTGGTAAGACTAGGAAGTTAAAAAAAATAGGGCTCCCTAGGAATTCTAGGGAGGTGAGGCTCACCAGAAGACCTTGTAAGAATAAAAAAAAAAAAATCGGGGCTTAGTAGAAATTATATAGGGAGGTGAGTAAGAACACCAAAAAAAAAATTATATATATATATATATATATATATATATATATAGTTATATATATATAGTTGGTCCTGAAATAGTAAAAATTTTAATGAGATCTGCACGAAACAATAAAAAAAGAACTCTTTTAATGTTGAAAATTTTATTTTTATAAAATATAGAGCCTTTTGTATGTATTTTTTATAAAGACTAAATTTTGGACCTGAGCGAGGCCCCAATGACCCTCTTATATATATATATATATATATATATATATAGATATATATATATATATTCTGTAAAAGTTGGGAATCTGTCCAACTAACAACTCCCTGTCACTCGTCCCAGGGCTGCGGTGAGAGAGAGGTAAATCGCGGGGGGACGAGGTCTCTTGACATGGTGGCAAGTAGAGCCGTCAAGTTGGGTTAGACCCATCGGGTTGGCCCGCCCCATCAAGTAATTTAAGCGGGTTGGGTTGAAATTTTATCAACCCGCCATTTTGGCGGGCCTAAATGAATCAACCCGCCCGGGTTGCGGGTTAGACGGGTTGGCCCGCGGCGGGCTTGGGTTGACCCGCGGATTGAGAAATATCAAAAGAAGATAAAATTTGTGAACAAAAAATATTTAAGCTTTTTTTATTAATATTCTAATACTAACAAGTTCATAATAACATTCTTCTTCTATCACACATATAACTCGGCACAAAGCGTAGGAGAAGTTAAAGAAAATAATAAAAAAATATTTGATTTAGGTACTCTAATAAATTTTTTTTATATACTCTAATTAGTTTATAATTATTTGGTCACTACTTTTTTAATTTCAATTAATATAGGAAATGATGATATATAAGAGTCAACTAATTACAAATGTCGCAAAATCTCAATTAAATCTTGGAGGAGCTAAAACTTGAATTTGTATGCTATCAAGATTTGAATATTTTGGAATGTTTAAAGAATAAAAAATATTAGTATATAATATTGTCAATTGATAATTAAGTCTCAATTATAAGATTTTAGTATTTTTAAATGTATTTTTTTTACCATAGTATTCTATCCTCCTTATCAGTTATCACCTCAAACCTTCACCATCTTAATAATTTTGATTTTTTTTTATTTTTTTGGCCTGCAAGTTGGCTCGCGTAATCCGCAACCCACCTTGAGTTGGGTTCGAAATTTCTCAACCCGCCAAGATGGCGGGTCGACCTGCCCCTCCTCGCTAAATGTTGGATTTGCGATGAGTTAACCCGCCCCGCCATAGATCGGTCCATTTGACAGCTCTAATTACTACTATTCCAATCGATGTAGGAAATGATGACATATCAAAGTTAAATAATTACAAGAGCTAAAATATCTCAATTGGATCTCTATTTGTAGGAGTAAAAATTTAAATTTACATATTATCAAGTTTTGAATTATTTCGAGCATTGAAAGAATAAAAAATATTGGTACTCAACTTTGTCGGTCAATCTCAATTATAAGATTTTAGTTACTTCAAATGCTTATTTTTTAAATCATGGTACCCCATCTACCTTACCGATCATCGCCTCAAACTCTCAACACCTTAGTAATTTTAGATATAATTTTTTAATTTTTGTGGCCCGCGGGTTGGCCCGCCTAACCCGCAACCCGCCTTGGGTTGGGTTGGATTGGAGATTTCTCAACCCACCGAGATGGCGGGTCGGCCCGCCCCTCTCCGCTAAATGTTGAGTTAACGACGGATTGGCCCGCCCGCGGGTCGACCGTTTGCTTGACTCTAGTGGCGGCGGAGGGTCATCCCCGGGCGGGGATTTTAGACCCCTCATCCGAAATCGACCCCTGTCCATTCTGCAAGTAACCCCCTGTCTTACCATCGCGCCATCCCTGTGGGGACAAAAACTGTGGCAGGTAAACTTTTTAACGTGACTGACCCCACCGCCGAAGCGGCCCCTCATCAAAAACTCCCGAAGGGATTTTTGGAGGCACAGTACCACGAGTTGATAAGAGCATACTTGGACCGGACCCAGTATCTCAGTCAACAAGACCTACTGATCAATTGTTACTGAGGAGGGCTCGAATCCGACATCTCCCGCAATATGTACTTTCATACTTACCAATATGGTAACAGCACTTCAGTTAAAAATATATATATACACGCGCGCCAACTCAACTATAAATCTTTAAGATATTTATCTCTAATAAAATTTGAATCATGATTCTCTTGTTTGTTTCTGTATGAGTGAGCGATCAACAATCGATTACATATTAACTATGAATTTACCGACATGATTTAATCATAGATTCACCATGGAATCTCGTCGAAGTTTTTCTTTTCTTTCCTTTTTTTTTTTTCCTATTTAGATAGAGTCTATAATTATTTATGGATCACCATTTTTTATTTTACCTTTTTATTATTTAAATTTAAAAAATATATACTATAGATCTACTAAAATATGTTAACTACGTGGTAAAAAATGGTAATCAATTTATTTATTTTTTCCAATTAGAGACTTGTTTATTTTCCAAGACTCATAACATAATTTATCCATTATCACTTTTAATCCTTTACTTAATTTTAAATAATCATGAAATTGTTGCCCATTAGTTATTAAGCACGCTGAAAGTAAATATTAACAATGTGAAATTTTGCTCCTGCGAAAAAAGACTAGTGGCTAGCACATATAAAAAGTTGTACAAATAGATAACGGATCAATCCCTCGCAAAAGCGAGATTTCCGTCCCTCTATGAACTGATTACTAGTCTCAAGGGCTAAAGGTCCACCGTAATTTATCTCTTTTACAATGGTCCGAAGACGGACTGATAGGGGCCGTTAGATTGACAGATTCCAACCTTTTCACAAACAATATGAAATTTTAGGTTCCCTCTTCATCTCATCACTCGCAACTCAACTTGGTTCATGAGTGACAAGACATACAGTAAGAGTTCGAACCCGCAATGGATAAAAATCGATTAATTTTTTTCAGAGAAAAAATATTTTTATATCTGAGTTTGTTCGATCTTTGTAATTTATTTCGATTAGATATTGTGAAATCGATTTAAAGAAATATTCAGAAGGAATGTTATCATTTTTTTATTACAAAAGAATTGTTTATATGATTATGCTATTTATATAAACAGTATTAGAGAAATTTTTTCTAAGTAATTACGGATTAAAGTAGAGGCTATTTCTTAAGTGAGACTAAGTATTTTTTTTTTTTTTATTTTGTGTAATAGAGATCTTTTGGTTGACACTAGCTACATGGAAAATTTTAAAGGACCTGGTGAAATAATAAACAATAGGTCATTTTAATGAGGAAATTTTTATTTTTATAAAAACTGAGCTCTTTTATATGTATTTTTTTAAGACTAAATTTTGGACCTGGACGAGCCCCATCAGCTCTCCCCCAGGTTGCCTCTGACTAGTTATAACTCATGTCCAACCTCAATTATTATTATTATTTTTTATAATTTAGATAGATAAGTTTTACTATCTAATTGACTATGAAAATGATCAATTTAATCTCATAAAAAAAATTATTCATAAATTCGAAAAGTACAATTGAATTTTGACGAAAAATTCAATATCATGAGTAATCCGAACACTGCTAAAGTACATATATATACAACATAAGAATCGAACTTTTAGACCATCTCCAATCAATATACCATTTCACCATATTTGGTGGAAAAATTACATTAAATCCCTCCAATCCATACACCAAAATCCCAACACTATTCCCACACTATATTTGGTGATGAGATTTTTTTAAAAATCTTATTATATTATATAATTAATAAAATCAAATATAATATATATTAGTAAATATCATAAACAAAAATTAATCTCTAATTATTTTTTTGTCCTCATTATTTATAGTAATATTAATTATTTATTATATATTTAAATTAAGTGTATTTAATATCATATTTTAATTTTATTATGCATATTTGTATAGATTTAATTTATTAAAAATTATATTTTTAATTTATTTAATATATTTTAATTATAATTACATTTACAAATTATACCACTAATTTCATAAAAAATAATAAAATATTAAAAATTTTGACATACATAAATATAAATTACGTCACCTATTACACTGATATACAAAATAAAAATAATAATGATACTAAATCAAAATATTACTAATAAAAACTTAAAAACATGGATAAAACTAAACTTGACAAACAACTACAAATACAAATGATACTAATAAAACAACATAAACTTAAAATTACTTCAATAACATTATAATATTAATATTAAGGAAAATCACTCTCCATTCTACTAAAATAATTATGAAATTGACCGAAAACATTCGTAGGATTATGAGATTCTTGATCTTCATTTTAATATTGATTGAGTTGTGATTCTTCTTCCTGTATTTGAGATGATTGAGATCCTTCTCCTTAATGTTAAACTGGATAAGATTCTTGGACTTGCATTCTCTTTTGTATAATTCTAGTTTGTTCATTGCGAATATATTCATGCATTATCGGGTCAGAGATCGAATTTAAATTTTTGAACAAAATTTTTATTTCTTCCTTGTAAATTATAGTATTTGTCATTTTTGTAGTAGCAGCAGTACTTACATTCATTGTCTCAACAAGTTGAGAATTAATTTTAATTACCTTTGCAATTTGTTCATCATTTTTTTCTTTATTTTTGCTTTCTTCACCCCATGAGGTCGTTTATTAGAAGTAGCATCGTTATCTGAATCAATGATATTTAGATCAAAAGCAAATACACAAGGAGATAAAGGTCTACCAAATTCTTCCTCGGAGAATTGTTGTTTAGATGAACCAACATTAGTATTTTGTTGTCACGATTTCATGTCTGCAATATTCATGTTGTCAATGCTAAATTTTTCAATATCTTTGAGAATATTCCAGATATGGTCAAATTTAAAATCCTTTGTGTATTTCAGATCTTCTGCTAACAACATTCTGGCACGAGTTAATTGTAAGGAAACAATTGAACATCAATTATAAAGGCAATGCTATTAATGAACTCAGACTTTGATTATAAAATTTAAATAGTCTAAAATAAATATGAACATAGTAACTTACAATATCTTATTCAGATGCTCCACTAGGATTCAAATGTTTGATTTGTCATATACAACCTTTCATTTGGGATACTGCACTAAGCATAAGAAACATTCTTTTTTGCAAAGATCTTGGCGATCGACTACAATGTGTAAAATTCGGATCTACATGATATTCTTTCTCAATCCTTGCCTAAAATTGATCCTTCGATTGGTTGATTCCTATGATTGAATTTTGTGAAATATGAAGATAAACATTACATAAGTGTTTATCTTCTTCAAATGAGTATGAAGCTTGTCGGGGGATTGAACTCATTTTAGTAGAAGAGAATGCTCTCAAAAAAATGAGCAAAGTAAAATGTGTTATATCAATATCTGGTAAGCCATTATATAGGGAAAAAATGTGAATATAAAATTATACAAAATTTGATCCGACTGTAGATATAAGAATGAGAATCATTCAACAATTTACATTTGGGCATTGTAATGGCACATCAACTACATAACATTGTCCCTATATTATAATTGTCAAGTCACACCACCTGCCCAACTTGTCTCGATGTCATCATTGTTGTTTCACATCATCTATGTGATTTTGTCCAAATGTGTTAATTGTTATGTCATGTCATCTGCATACAAAAAAAATGTGTGTTCAGTGTCAGGTCATGTCACTTGTCCAACTTGCCCCGATGTTGTCATTGTTGGGTTACATCATCTGTTCAGTTTTGTCCAAAAGTGTTCATTGTTAGATCATGTCATCTGCACATAAAAAAATATGTGTTCAATGTCAGGTCACGTCACCTACCCAACTTGTCCCAATGTTGTCATTGTTGTGTCACGTCATCTGTACAATTTTGTCCAAATATGTTTATTGTTATATCACATTATCAATACACAAAAAAATGTGTTTAGTGTTAGGTCATGTCTCTAACCCAACTTGTCTCAATGTCGTCATTATTGTTTCACATCATCTACGTAATTTTGTCTAATGTGTTCATTGTAATGGCATATCATCTGTATACAAAAAAATATGTATTCAGTGTCAGGTCATATCACCTGTCCAACTTGCCTCGATATTGTCATTGTTGTGTCACGTCATCTGTGTAATTTTATTCAAATGTGTTCATTGTTATGTCACGTCATCTGCACACAAAAAAATGTGTTCAATATCAGGTCACATCACATGCCTAACTTGTCTCGATATTTGTTGGGGATTAGACGCCCGCTAGAGGGGGGGTGAATAGCGTGTAACCCGTACGTAGATGGAAATCGTTCGCGTGCTTGTCTACAATTCGTGTTAGCGCAGCGGAATAATAATAATAAAAGCAATACACGAAATACAATCACACACGAACACGATGATATAACGTGGTTCGGAACCGTAACGGTTCCTACTCCACGGATCGGGCTCAAACGAGCCCTAGCGATGCCAAACACACACCACTATCAAATAACTTCTTCTCGACACAAGTCGGAGGTGGAGAAACCTCTTACAATAAGATTACAACAATAATCTAAATACAACAAGCAAATATAATAGGAAATACAATAAGAGAAGTAAAGAACACTTTACAAAAACTCTTTAGATCGCTTGCTTGTTGATCGCTTGAATCGTGGTTGAAGACCCTGATTTGCGAAAGAATCGCCTCAAAAACGTCCAAGAAATCGCTGCCAAAACCCTCATTCCGAGCTGCCTTTATAACCTGCGTCGGGCTGGATTTCCGCCTATCAGTCGACTGCCATAAGTCACCAGTCGACTGATGCCACTGTTGTCGTGAGACAACGGATCGATCCACGTTGGAAAAACTCCAGTCTCTTGGCGCCGATCGCTAACATTGGCGATCGATTAACGCCGAGTCGACGTACGCCACGGTCGGCTCGACACTCATCGGCGGCGATCGACTACCATCCCTTAGCGATCGCTGCCATCAATCGATCGGCTCCGATGAGCATGCAGAGCAATCCCAGCTCTAACCTGGCAGTCGAACTCAAGTCGACTTACGGCAGTCGAACCGGCCATAATGCCAGTCGACTGCCAACCTCAAGAATGAGGTTTTAACCCAAGTATGGTGCCCCCATACTTGCTAGACCACCCTTAGCCTAGACCTAAGCCTTCTAGCCACCTCCATCAGCCTCACGCCTCTCGGATCCCTCCAAGTCATCCATGACTTATTCATCCATCGCGCTAGCTTCCAGGTGCTTCCATCGGCTATGTCATGCTAACGGTGTCTACACCGCCAAGGCACATTGGACTTACGCCGCCAAGACTCCGCTTGGACTTTACGCCGCCAACCATTGGACTTATGCTGCCAAGACTCCCGCTTGGACTTTACGCTGCCAATATCAAACCCTTGGACTTCTCAAATGCCAAGACTCAACCTTGGACTTTCCCTTGCCAACCCATGTTGGACTTTTCATGCCAAGACCATGCTTGGACTTTCCTTGCCAACCAATGTTGGACTTTACATTGCCAAGACCCATGCTTGGACTTTTCCTTGCCAACCCATGTTGGACTTTTCCTTTGCCAACCCATGTTGGACTTTCCATTTGCCAAGACCCATACTTGGACTTTCCCATAATCACATGGTCAACCCTAGTCAACCATCAAAGTCAATTATAACCTGGGTCGATTGTATAAACAATCTCCCCAACATATTAACCGACATCAATGTCCAACATCAAAGTCAATCCATTTTGTCAAATCCCTTTGTCAAACATCAAAACATCACTCGAGTCAAACTCGAGTCTGGTCAATCGTGACCTGGGCCGATTGCACCAACAATCTCCCCCTTTTTGATGTTTGACAAAAACCAAATCAAATCATGAGTTAGAACACTAACTCAAATCCCTTACCAATTATCCCAAATTGGTAAATACTCACCAAATGTTCTCCCCCAAACATTCAAGTGAAAATGTAAAGTGAAAATGTAAACCAAATGTTCTCCCAAACATTCTCCCCCTTTTTGACTAACATCAAAAAGGTTATCTCTCCAAGGAGGTCAATGTCTCATGTCCCAATGAGATCTTATAATCTCCCCCTTGATTTAAAAATATCTAGGATGTCTACCATCTTCCTAGTGATAAGTCTCATATCACTCAAGAGAGGCAATCCTATTCGCTCTCCCAATTTCCAAATTAGGTATCAAAAATCATCAATTTTCCCAATTGATGATACTTTCCCAATAACTTCTCCTTTTCAAGGAGAAAAACACATCCATCATCCCAAGATGGATACCTCCCCCTAAAGGCTTGCTCCCCCTTGACCATTACACCAACAATGTCCTTGGGGAGTCCCTAAGCCAATAGGAACTCTAAACCATCAAAATTAAGGTTGGAAATTCAACATTGAACTTTCCACCACCTCAAATTGATACTTTGACCTAACACCTCTCCAAATCCATATCCAATGAATTTTCACCCTTCATAATGCTTCCCAAAGCATATCCTAGGGTTAGGAGTGGTTAGGGACCTTTACCATGAAAATGGGCTAAACAACCTTGTTAACCCGAAATCAGACTGGCAATGACTCGACGAATGTCGATCGATTGCCACATACATGATCGATCGCCACCAATGGCGATCGGTAGTAATTTTTCAAATTCATATCGAATCAATTTCAGAAAATCATAACTAATTCTACGTATATCGAAAAATCACGAAATTTGATACGTATAATACTTATGACCAAAACAATGGGTGAAAAATGTTTGAAAAATATTTTACCCATAAAATAGTGAGTTTGATACAAAACTCAAAACCATTGAAATTTTCAATGTTTTGGCCCTATTTTGTATCAACTTCATCAATGGTGATTGCTATCAAAAGATAGACTTCACCAAGGTTTTCTAAATTGATTTTAAAATGATTTCAAAACCTTATTTTGGATCATATTCCTTGGGCTCTAAGTACATGACTTGTATACAAGCTTTCCCAATGATCCACCAATAAAATTAGATGAGTTTTGGTTCAACTAGATGCAAAAACTATGCATCTTGAACTCAACTCATATCCTAGCATCTCACATGTATCTAGGGTGTATAAATACACATACATGTCAATTGGATGTGAGATGTGGGTTTTGTTCTCCCTAAACTAGGGTTTCATGCATTTTTCTAAGGCAACCCTACTTGATTCCCTTATAAATGGGACTCCAAGTCATGTCATTGTCCTTAAATCAATTTCAATCAAATTATCTTAAATGCATGAGTGATTATGGCATTAGAGATGATATAGATAAACACATGCTCATAATCATGATGTCATGACATAATATGAAATCTAAAAACACATGACATTTAATCCTTAATCCTAAACATGAACATGACATATAAAATCATAGAAATAGGCATGATGTCATGACATGACATATGACAATCAAAACATGGCATATAAAATATATAGGTATAGTAATACCAAAATTTTAATATTAATTGCCATTTGATATAGTTAGATATATTTTGCCATATTATCATTAATCTCCCTAGTGTGCCAACAACCCAAAATGACACACTAACACTCTAAACCTAAATTGTGCCAATTTGACCATTTTATCAAGCTTCTCAAATAATATTGGCACACCCTAAAATCTTTTAGGATGATAATTCAAATCTATTTCCAAGGTATCCATAACCTTGAAAACATCCTAAAGTGGCACCTTTACCATGATTGAGTTAACTACCCATCCAATCAAGGTTGGCACACCCTAAACCCATCTAGCGTGAATCAATCACGCTCTTAGGAACCCAAAACCGATTTGAGCTCCTAGGGTTAATTAGGTATTCCTTAGGGATAACCTCCCTAGACACCTTCCTAATGACCCTCCTAGGCTTATTAGCCTTGGTCATTTGGGTCTTACCTAGGTTGACTCTAGGGGTAACTCCTCTTTCAACCTTCTTAGTGGCCACCCTAGGTTTCCTTGAAACCCTAGCCACTAGACACACCCTTTGGTCAACTCTAGGGATGACTTCTCTATTGACCTTGGTCTTCCTAGACCTAGTTAGTGTTCCATAATCTAATGGAACACTATGATAAGCTACCTTAGGCTTAGGTTTGTGACCCAAACCTTGCTTGCCCTTGGTTGACTTTTGACTCTTAGGTCCTTGGTGTTGACTTTGACTTTTGGACCTTGACTTTTGATCATTTGACCCTTTAAATTGATTTTGTATAATTTTAAGGGTCTTCTCCAATTTCTCAAGCCTTGACCTCAAGGCTTGGTTCTCTAATTCTAATTGCCCGATTTTAGAATTTTGATTTAGACCATGGGCATGGGACTTTCTAGGCATATGCCTAGTCCATTTAGGGTTAATACCTAGGTGCTCTTGCACCTTTCTAATGGTCTCCCTAGGTAAAATTGGTCTAGTGTTATTTGACCTAGGTTTATCCTTAGATGAATTATTTTTAGGGACATTAGTCCCAAATTTCTTCCTATTATCTAAGTGAATATTTTTAGCTCCTAAGCAATATTCATTCCTATTAGCATGCTTTTCATAAATTGTAAGAGAATTAAAATTATTTCTAGCATGCTTTTGCCTATTAAATCTAGAAGGTGCATTATTGAAATATACCTTAGGGTTTGCCTTGGAGGCTCCCCCTACATATGATGCTCCTTCTTGCCCCTTCTTCTTCCCCCTAGGGCATTGACTCCGATAATGCCCCTTTGAATTGCACTTGAAGCATATGATGTGCTCCTTGCCTTTAGGTGTTGGGGAACCGACATCCTTGACTTTTGGTGCCGGTGGAGCCTTCTTAACCCGTTTAGGACACTTACTCTTGTAGTGTCCTTGCTCCCTACACTCAAAGCATATAATATAAATTTTATTATTATTTGAAATGCTCGAGTTACCTAGGTCCGTGGTAGGTGCCGGAGTTGAATTTTGAGCTTCCTCATCTTGACCGGATGTTGAAGGCACTTCTTGAGGTTGCCCCGGTGTAGATGGTCTCTCCCCCTCAATCACGGAGGTGGATGCTTCTCCCACCTCTTCTATTTTCTCTTCCGATCCGGAAGTTGACTCCTCACTTTCTTCCGATTCCTCACTTTCACTTGAGGATGAGCTCTCTTCTTCATCCTCCTTGTCTTCTTGGATTGAATGAGGTTCTTCATGGAATTTCGCCAAAATGTTCCATACCTCTTTGGCGTCTTTACAATCCACATAGTCACCTAGGCTACACAAGATGTCATTAGGTACTAAATCAAATATAAATTTGATTACCTTCTTATTTTTCTCGAATTGCCGGAGTTGCTCCTCACTCCATTTCTTCTTCTTGAGAAACCCTCCCTTTGGTCCCTTAGGATACTCAAATCCTTCCATCAAGGCGGACCATTCCTCAAGGTCTCTCATCATCAAAAACTCTTCAATTCTCGCCTTCCAAGAATTGAAACCTTCTCGTCCATAGAATGAATAAGGGACCGGTGTGTTAATGTCCCATCCTAATTGATCTTGGACTTCCATCTTTTACCCTCTAGCGTCTTGCTCCCGGTTGTTAATCCGTTGAAGAGCCACCAGGCTCTGATACCACTTGTTGGGGATTAGACGCCCGCTAGAGGGGGGGTGAATAGCATGTAACCCGTACGTAGATGGAAATCGTTCGCGTGCTTATCTACAATTCATGTTAGCGCAGCGGAATAATAATAATAAAAGCAATACACGAAATACAATCACATACGAACACGATGATATAACGTGGTTCGGAACCGTAACGGTTCCTACTCCACGGATCGGGCTCAAACGAGCCCTAGCGATGCCAAACACACACCACTATCAAATAACTCCTTCTCGACACAAGTCGGAGGTGGAGAAACCTCTTACAATAAGATTACAACAATAATCTAAATACAACAAGCAAATATAATAGGAAATACAATAAGAGAAGTAAAGAACACTTTACAAAAACTCTTTAGATCGCTTGCTTGTTGATCGCTTGAATCGTGGTTGAAGACCCTGATTTGCAGCAGCAAATCGCCTCAAAAACGTTCAAGAAATCGCTGCCAAAACTCTCATTCCGAGCTGCCTTTATAACATGCGTCGGGCTGGATTTCCACCTATCCCGATCCGTCATAAGTCACGTCACGGTCGATGCCTACCGCTGTCGTGAGACAACGGATCGATCCACGCTGGAAAAACTCCAAAGGATCTTTTGCGATCGCCAACATTAACATTGGCAGCCGATCACACGCCAGTCATCGCCGCAATGGCTCACGGAGCGTCATGCTCGACACTCGATTAGCGTCGATCGAAAGCCACCGATCGCTCCCATGAGCGCGATCGCCAACCTCAAGAATGAGGTTTTAACCCAAGTATGGTGCCCCCATACTTGCTAGACCATCCTTAGCCTAGACCTAAGCCTTCTAGCCACCTCCATCAGCCTCACGCCTCTCGGATGTCACGCCCGCCCTTTTTTTTTCCCAAGGGTCCGGAGGGGCGACGCGTGACATGACCGTACATACATACACTTCTTACTACTTACAGCGGAAGACTTTAGATACATTTTTTTTTCTTTTAAACATAAACATGCATTGACATATATAGATACTTCTTCTTGACATAGAGCATGCATCATAACGTATATAGATACTTCTTCTTAACATAGAGCATGCATCATAACATATATAGATACTTCTTCTTAACATAGAGCACGCATCATTATTTCATAGGTACTTAGTCCATAAACATCATCACCATAAGGAGACATAAATAAGGACATCCATAAACATCATCGGAAACATATATATAAGGACATGACGGATCTTCTCCACCATGTCACTACCACACACATTTGGCCCCTCCTGCTGCTCCCTTTAGTTTATCCATCCCTTACCCTTATCTGCAGTACGAGGGAAAGATAAACTATAAGCACATAGGCTTAGTAAGATCCTGTCCTACTCACAAAAATCATATATCGACATTAATCATGGTATGTAACATTCATAACATATAAGCAACATAACATGTAACATACATGACGTAAGCAACTTAACATGTAGCATAAGTAACAGAAGTAAACATAACATGTAACATATAGATCATAGCAGCATATCATGTAAATACATATCAAACATAACATACACCATATGTATCACAGCAGCATAAACATGACATATCAAACATAACATACATCATATGTAACATAGCAGCATAAACATGACATATCAAACATAACATACATCATATGTAACATAGCAGCATAAACATGACATATCAAACATAACATGCAACATATGTATGACATATCAAACATAACATATATCATATGTAACATAACAGCATAAACATGACATATCAAACATAACATGCAACATATATATGACATATCAACATAGCATGTGAACATAACCACCAAATCATGTAAACATATGCAGGATGCTTTTTGAAAACATATCTTATAGGTACGTAAACATAAATCTCAATATATTTGGGCCCGGCATTGTACCACTTCTTCATCATCATAGCGCGCATCCCTAAATAGACCCAAGGTAGCAAGTCTCGAACCTACTAGGTTACTAGGCCCGATCTTAGTCCATCGACCTAGGGCAATCGTCATAGCGTAGAAGCCCATCCTAGGCCCGATCTTAATCCATCGACCTAGGGCATCTTGGAGCCCATCCCGTACTAGGCCCGATCTTAGTCCGTCGACCTAGGGGCAATCATACATAGAAGCCCATCCTAGGCCCGATCTTAGTCCGTCGGCCTAGGGCATCTTAGGAGTCCATCCCTTTGGACCTTGTTAGGGTCCTGGTACAAGCCATGCAGAAGGTAAAATACTTATATGCTTTTATTATAACATAGCTTATTTCATTTTGCAAACATAACATACTTCATTTCCTAACATATCATACTACACTTCATGAACATATCATTTTTTATTTCATAAACATATCATACTTCATCCCATAATCATATCATATTCATTTCATGAACATATCGTTTTTCATTTCATAATCATATCGTATTTCATTTCATAACATATCTTAAATATCACATACATATAGGGCATGACATAAGGCATAAACATCAAGAGTAAGTAACCACTAACCTAGAGCATGTTATCTTCATCTAGCATCATTTAATATCACAAGTCAACATGAATTCACCTAAACATAAAACACATGTTAACCTAACCTAGAGCATGTTAAGGATCAATGGTTGACCGAATGGTTCATGGGGTTTTTAGGGTTAAACCTTCAACCTAATCCATCTAACATGCTAACATCATCATATGCATACAAAACATGGTATAAAACTCCATTGAATCATCAAAATAAAGGGGTGGCCGAATGGTTCAAGGGGCTTTTAGGGTTATACTTTTAACCTAATCCCTCTAACATACTAACATCATCATATGCACACAAAACATGGAATAAAACTTCATTGAAACATCAAACAAGGGGGGGGGGCCGAATGATCCATGGAAGCTTTTAGGGTTAGACTTTTAACCTAATCCCTCTAACATACTTGTTAGTAATATATGAGAGATGCCCTAAGGCAATCGCCTTATGTATGAACCATTTATATGATAAATGAAGATTCACTATTTGAGTATACATGTTTTATGTATTTGATTGGATCTTAAACTCATTTACTGAATGTCCACGATACGATTCACAGCATGAGAGAATTTGTGATTGGATCACAACTAGTGAGTATCTCTACATGTGTAATTGTGATGTATCGGAATTATCCCTAGTCGATGAATTGATGGATTTGGACACCATCAATTCTGTCGAGACTGGCACGAGGTATACTCCTTGGTGTATCCAAGCAGCTGATTCTCACTGGCTGGAGACATAGTGATGTCCGGAGTTGATCGTGGATGCTAGTTATGGTAACTAGTTCATTGGAGTGACCACCCGTAAGACTTCATATGGTTCTCTGCATATATAGATATGTCAATGAAGTTCTTACTGTGGCTTAAGTGCGATGTTCCTTTGACTTGCGGTATTCAAGTCATCTTGATCATGGAGACTTATGCTTTGACATCTTAAGCAAACATCTCCGAGGAGATGTGGACCCGGGATGATTGGGTATAAGTCGAAATGATCGAAGGTGTTTGAATAGCCTATAAAGGATTCACCACTCCTTGCGAGGAGATGTATGCCCATGGCCTCTCGTCGGATTGTTACTAAAGTCTTTGGCCAAAGCATTACATGTTTAGAGTAAGGTACTCTTCGATACATGTGGAGTAACTAGAATCCGTAGGACGAGGAAATGATACTTGGGCTAGGTGTGACGTAGTCAGCCTAGTGGGGACTGACACAATAGACCATGTCCTGAACCAAGTGGGTATAAGATGAGTGAAGGGAATGGGGCATGATTCATTAGAGCTACTGAAGGGTTTCAGAAATAGTTCGGGATCAACCGTTGATCTTTTCGGTTAATTGGGGATCATGATGTACTACTAGGTGCCACTCATGATCGTTCTATAATTAATGGTTAATTATAGACGGCCAACATAAACCGAGAACCTATTTGGTCACACGCACAACGAGTGTAATCCAAAGGATTTAAAACGAGCTTGAGAATGGGATTCTCAGACTGAGAGAAACTAGGTTTGGTTGGACCAAACATAAAGCGAGCATGAAATCGTTTCAGTCGCAATGGAAGCATGGATGGGCAGTGTCTTATGAAGACATAATGGATGGACCAAAATGGTTTGGTTCTAATCAAATGGAGGATAATAAACCAAAGGGTTTGGTTTATTTTAAACGAATGAACCAAAAGTTGGTTCGGTTCGTTTTAACTTAAAATAAACCATCATGGTTTGGTTTATTTTAACTTATCTTAATGGAGCGGGTTAACGGGCTTTATGGATATGATCCATTAACCATTAAGAGAATTAGTTCTCTATAAAATAGGGCTTAAACCCTAATCCTAACCTAATGGTGCCCCCTCCATCTTCTCTCCTAGTCGGCGCCAACCCTAGGTGTGCCGCCGCCCGCTTTGTGCCGCCGTCCAAGTCATTGCCGTGACCAAGCTTCAGCCGGAGAACTCTCCGGCGACCCTCCGATGATCTCCTATAGGTTTGGCATCAAGGTGAGCCTTTTCTTTCCTTGGTTGGCCGGCGCCTATATCCTCCACCAAGCTGTCCAGTTTTCTGGACAGCTTCTTCTCCTCTCGTCGGAGCGTCGTTTGGACGACGGTTAGTGCTCCGACAGCGGCTAACTTACCGGGGATTTGATCTCCGGTAATCCTCTGAGGAGGGGAACGAAGGATTCGTCAAACGGTTGACGAATACCTCTCCGGAGAAGCGAGTTTTGAGAACTCATTTTAGGATCCGAATTTGGATTCGGATCGTGATCATCTCTCGATCACGTCGTCTTCAACACGAGGCTAGTAACCCGTACGAAGACGAAGCTCGTGACTTAGCGAAGTCATCCCGAGGAGCTCGGCGTGGATACGGATAGAGACGATTCTTACGAGGATCATTCCGGTTGATGCCGTTCCCGCTACACGTCATACGAAAGGTATAACGTAGATAAATTTCTTTTATTGCAAATTTTAATTTACGGTTATGTCTACACTTGTTGTAATATGCATGCGTATATTGTGTGTGTTATAATAAATATAGATTTATTATTTTTAATTGCTTCCGCTGTGTTCATGTTTACGAAACATGATCGAACACACACACGCCGCGGTGCCGGAAACCCAACAGTGGTATCAGAGCCCAGGTTGTGTTTTGACATAATCGTAAAATTGGTTTTGCGATAGTCATAATGTATTTCTGGAAATTTTCTAAATTTTGGAAATTTAGAAGTATTTATGGAAATTTTTCAATTTTGGAAAGTCTAGAAGTATTTATGGAAATCTTCCACTTTTGGAAAGTTGGAAGTATTTATGGAAATTGATATTTTCCATAATTAAAATATTTGATTAGATTCTGGAAATTTGTTTCCTATTTTAATTATGATTTGATTTGGGAAATCAAATCTTAAAATATTTTATTTCCATAAGTAGTTTTGATGATTTAGGAAATTGGTTTCCTAAATAGATTTTCCTTAATCAAATAATTCCATGAATAAAATATGTGATTAGATTTGGAAATTTATTTCCTAATTTAATTATGATTTGATTTGGAGAATCAAATCTTAAACATATTTTATTTTCATAAATAGTTATGACATATAAGGAAATTATAAACATGACATAAGTGTATGCCATGTAATTGCATTAGATGCATAACATTATGTCATGCGTGTCGTGACATGTAGATGTATGCCATGTATGCCATGCCATGTAGATAATAGTTATTTGCATGCAAAGAGGATGAGACATAAAAACCTTTAATCAATATTAAAGCCTACACCTTCCATTAATATGGTTAGAACCAGAGTTCTGTTTCTTGTTTGGGTTGTTGGACTCTCTCCAAGCCCGGCTCGAACCTGAATATGTTCAAACCATGGAATAGTTTAATACTAATATGGTAAGAGTCAGAGGTCAATCGTTAGCTTTGGTTGTTGGACTCTCTCCAAGCTGGGCTAATTGGTTGAATGCGCTCTAACCATATTAAAACTATTTCTGATTAATGGGTTGGCTTTAACCCGAGCATCGATTTGTTGGACTCTCCAAGGTCGATGTAAAGGGAGGTGAAGTTGGGTGCTATGCATATGATGATGCATACTTGTTAATGTGTTAACAACCCGATGTATGTGTGAACATTCAATTAGTTGATAGCACATTGTGATAGTTGCATATACGGGATATGCAATCGGTATAGATGATACCTACCGTCGTAGTTATGAATGGCTTGTTGGACTCTCTCCAAGGTTGTTCATAACTATGATGGATATCAGCCCATTCGGAGATGGACCTACGATCTCCCGAAGTGATTTTGGGGTTTTTGAAATTCAAAAATGAATGGGATTTATAAATGTATATTGATGCATTTTAAAATCATTTTCATATATGCTCGCTTTGTATTTCTAAAATTGATCATGTTGTCTTTTAATTTATGCTCCATTTTGGATTCAAATAAATTGATCGGGCCGAGCTTGGATCGCTTAGAAGCTTGAGAATTATTCTCAAGGTTGAAAAGCTTACAAATGTCCTCGAAGCGCCTCTTCCCGCCTGTCCTAGTGACGATGCAACTCTGGACCAATTGTTGGCCTATCAGAAACTTGTGAGTGATTCTGAACAAATGAGTTGCATCATGCTAACCGCGATGGAACCCAAGCTACGAAAGCAGCATGAGCATATGGATGCTCATATCGTAGTCCTTCATCTTTGTGAGTTGGTTGATGAGCAAGTGAGATTCGAAAGGTTCGAAGTCTCAAAGCTCCTCTTCACCTCTGAGATGCTAGAAGGTTCGTCTGTGGTACTGCTCAATATGCTGAAGACTGTGGAGTCTTCTGAGAAGCATGAGTAGGGGACGGTGCTATTAGTTGATTCCTCGAAGAAAGGTTCTAAGAGGAAGTCAAAGGAACAACAGAAGGGAAAGAAGAGAAAGGCTAAGAAGGTAGAACTAGCACAAAAGGAAACTTGCCATCATTATGGCAAGGAGAGCCATATGCGAAGAAAGTGTAAGATTTATCTTGAGTCCGTGAAGAAGAATAAGGCATCGGATGCCCCATCTTCTTCAGATATCTTCGTTATTGATTGTCATTCTATTTCCTTAAACACTTGGGTATTGGATACTGGGTGTGGCTCACATATATGTAATGACATACATGGGCTAAGGAATAGAAGAAGACTCGTCAAGGGAGAGTCAAATTTACGTGTTGGGAATGGAGCAACGGTTGCTGCACTCGTCATCGGAACGTATTTGTTGGAACTCCCTGTAGGACTTGTCTTAGAACTGGACAATTGCTTTTATGTTCCTTCATTGATAAAGAACATCATTTCTATTTCTTGTTTAAATAGAAATGGGTACCATTTGACTTTTAGTAACAATTGTTGTTACATAACTATGAATGGAGTTCTTTATGGGACTGGAACTTTAAGCAATGGTGTTTATACGTTGGACGTATCCAGTGACATTTGCAATATCGAAGCGAGCAACGAGTGTGCTCGAAAGGATAATCAAATAGACTCCTACATGTGGCATTGTCGTCTTGGCCATGTAAGCAAGAAATGCATGTCCGAATTACATCGAAGTGGAATTCTGGAATCGTTTGAATTGGATTCATACGATACATGCGAATCATGCTTAAAAGGCAAGATGACTAAGTCACCTTTTACTGGAAAAGGTGAACGAGTGGGAGAGTTACTAGGTCTAATACATACTGATGTATGTGGACCTGTGTCAACTCAAGCATTAGGAGGCTATAGCTACTTCATTACCTTCACCGATGATCACTCACGGTTTGGGTATGTGTTCTTGATGAAACACAAGTCTGAAGCCTTTGAAAGGTTCAAAGAATTCAGAAATGAAGTAGAGAAACAACATGATAAGAGTATTAAAATACTTCGATCGGATCGAGGTGGTGAATACTTAAGTCAAGAGTTTCTTGATTATCTAAGAGACAATGGTATATTGTCTCAATGGACTCCGCCATATACACCACAAAGATAATGGTGTATCCGAGAGGCGAATCGACCTTGTTGGACATGGTCAGTCAATGATGAATCATGCGACTCTTCCCAAGTCCTTTTGGGGCTATGCACTGCATAAATTGCTTTACTTGTTAAATGTAATGCCTACCAAGGTAGTCTCAACTACTCCATATGAGATATGGAATGGTAAGAAACCTCATGTATCTTACTTGAAGATATGGGGTTGTCCCGCTATGTGAAGTGGATCAGACGCATAAATTGGATGCTAAGTCTGATAAATGTCTATTTATTGGATACCCTAAGGAAACAAGGGGTTACCAATTCTATCATCCTGTGGAACAAAAGGTGTTTGTTTCAAAGCATGCTGTGTTTCTAGAGAAAGAGTTTCTCTTGCAAGAAAACAGTGGGAGTGTCGTCGAGCTTGAGGAGGCTCGAGAGACTCAAATAGACATTGATGAGATACCTGGTGAAGCACAACAGTCGATAACTCATAGTGATGAGCAATCGGCTGGACCTATTGTAACACCACATCTTCGTAGATCTGGTAGAACACGCAATATTCCTGAGAGATATGGATTTCTCGTAAGTGAATCGAACGACGTGTTACTCATAGATGATGAGGAGCCTACCAGTTATGAAGAAGTGCTGACAAGTTCAGAAAGGGATAAGTGGCTTGGTGCCATAAAGTCGGAAATGGATTCCATGTATAAAAATCAAGTTTGGAACTTGGTTGACCCACCTGAAGGGATAAAGCCTATAGGGTGCAAGTGGGTTTTCAAGAAGAAAACCGACATGGATGGTAATGTGATTACCTATAAGGCTAGATTGGTGGCGAAAGGATATCGTCAAAAACAAGGTGTTGATTATGACGAAACCTATTCGCCTGTAGCTATGCTTAAATCCATTCGATGCTCCCGCCATAGCGCTCATTATGATTATGAGATATGGCGATGGATGTGAAAACAGCTTTCCTTAATGGAAACTCGCCGAGGACGGTATATGATAACCGAGGGTTTCACATCGCTGATAAAACCAAGGTATGCAAATTGCGACGGTCCATTTATGGATCAAGCAAGCATCCAGAGTCGGAATATCCGCTTTGATGAGACAATCAAAAAGTTTGATTTCTCACAAAATCCAGACGAACCTTGTGTGTACAAGAAGGTTAGTGGGAGTGCAGTCGTATTCCTAGTATTGTATGTCGATGACATACTACTTATAGGAAACGATGTTTCAATCTTACAACAAGTGAAGGTTTGGTTATCCAAGACATTCTCCATGAAAGACCTGGGAGAAGCAACCTACATCCTCGGGATTAAGATCTATAGAGATAGATCGAAACGGTTGCTTGGTCTTTCGCAGTCTACATATATAGACCGAGTGCTAAAGAGGTTTAGCATGTCGAAATCCAAGAAAGGTTTCTTACCCATCGTGCATGGGGTACACCTTTCGAAGTCTATGTGTCCGTGCACAGAAGATGAGAGGATTTGCATGAGTAAGATTCCCTATGCATCCGCAATAGGATCTATCATGTATGCGATGTATCGACGCCTGAGTGTCACGAGCAGATACTATCCGATCCAGAATGGATCATTGGGGTATTGTTAAGACGATCCTTAAGTACTTAAGAAGAACTAAGGATGTGTTCCTAATATATGGAGAAGGGGACATGGTGATACGCGGTATACGGATGCGACTTCGACAGACAAGGATGATTCCGTGTCTCGACCGGATCGTGTTCACCTTGAATGGGGGCGATGAGTTGGAAAAGTTCCAAACAAGAGATCAGAGCGGATTCTACCATCGAGGCGTAATATATTGCGGCCGGGCGCGAAGGAAGCGGTTTGGATCAAGAAGTTCGTTCATGAACTTGGTGTGATTCCGGCCATTGTTGAAGCAATACCGGTCTACTGCGACAACAATGGAGCAATTGCACAGGCAAAAGAGCCAAGGTCTCATCAACGATCCAAACATGTGCTTCGCGCTATCATCTTATCAGAGAGATCATCAGTAGGAACGAAATACAAATCGAGAAAATTCCCACTGAAAGGAACTTAGCGGATCCCTTGACTAAGGCATTACCTCAAAATAAGTTTGAGGGTCATGTTCGAGCTTATGGTATTGGATACCGTAGCGATTGGCATTAGGCCAAGTGGGAGTCTGTTAGTAATATATGAGAGATGTCCAAAGGCAATCGCCTTATGTATGAACCATTTATATGATAAATGAAGATTCACTATTTGAGTATACATGTTTCATGTATTTGATTGGATCTTAAACTCATTTACTGAATGTCCACGATACGATTCACGATGAGAGAATTTGTGATTGGATCACAACTAGTGAGTATCTCTACATGTGTAATTGTGATGTATCGAATTATCCTAGTCGATGAATTGATGGATTTGGACACCATCAATTCTCACGAGACTAGCACGAGGTATACTCCTTGGTGTATCCAAGCACCGATTCTCACCGGGCCGAGACATAGTGATGTCCGAGTTGATCGTGGATGCTAGTTATGGTAACTAGTTCATTGGAGTGACCAGCCGTAAGACTTCATATGGTTCTCTGCATATATAGATATGTCAATGAAGTTCTTACTGTGGCTTAAGTGCGATGTTCCTTCGACTTGCGGTATTCAAGTCATCTTGATCATGGAGACTTATGCTTTGACATCTTAAGCAAACATCTCCGAGGAGATGTGGACCCGGGATGATTGGGTATAAGTCGAAGTGATCGAAGGTGTTTAAATAGCCTATAAAGGATTCACCACTCCTTGCGAGGAGATGTATACCCATGGCCTCTCGTCGGATTGTTACTAAAGTCTTGCCAAAGCATTACATGTTTAGAGTAAGGTACTCTTCGATACATGTGGAGTAACTAGAACTGTAGGATGAGGAAATGATACTTGGGCTAGGTGTGACGAGTCACTTAGTGGGGATCGACACAATAGACCATGTCCCGAACCAAGTGGGTATAAGATGAGTGAAGGGAATGGGGCATGATTCATTAGAGCCATCAAGGGTTTCGTAAATAGTTCGGGATCAACTGCTGATCTTTTTTGCTAATTGGGGATCATGATGTACTACTAGGTGCCACTCATGATCGTTCTATAATTAATGGTTAATTATAGACGGCCAACATAAACCGAGAACCTATTTGGTCACACGCACAACGAGTGTAATCCAAAGGATTTAAAATGAGCTTGAGAATGAGATTCTAAGACCGAGAGAAACTAGGTTTGGTCGACTCAAACATAAAGCGAGCATGAAATCGTTTCAAATGCAATGGAAGCATGGATGGCGTGGTCTTATGAAGACATAATGGATGGACCAAAATGGTTTGGTTCTAATCAAATGGAGGAGAATAAACCAAAGGGTTTGGTTTATTTTAAACGAATGAACCAAAAGTTGGTTCGGTTCGTTTTAACTTAAAATAAACCATCATGGTTTGGTTTATTTTAACTTATCTTAATGGAGCGGGTTAACGGGCTTTATGGATATGATCCATTAACCATTAAGAGAATTAGTTCTCTATAAAATAGGGCTTAAACCCTAATCCTAAACCCTAATTGGAGTTGCCGCCCAACCTAATGGTGCCGCCCCCTCCATCTTCTCTCCTAGTCGGCGCCAACCCTAGGTGTGCCGCCGCCCAGCTTTTGTGCCGCCGTCCAAGTCATTGTCGGCGACCAAGCTTCAGCCGGAGAACTCTCCGGCGACCCTCCGGTGATCTCCTATAGGTTTGGCATCAAGGTGAGCCTTTTCTTTCCTTGGTTGGCCGGCGCCTATATCCTCCACCAAGCTGTCCAGTTTTCTGGACAGCTTCTTCTCCTCTCGTCGGAGCATCGTTTGGATGACGGTTAGTGCTCCGACAGCGACTAACTTACCGGGGATTTGATCTCCGGTAATCCTCTGATGTGGGGGACGAAGGATTCGTCAAACGATTGACGAATACCTCTCCGGAGAAGCGAGTTTTGAGAACTCGTTTTAGGATCCGAATTTGGATTCGGATCATGATCATCTCTCGATCACGTCGTCTTCAACACGAGGCTAGTAACCCGTACGAAGACGAAGCTCGTGACTTAGCGAAGTCATCCCGAGGAGCTCGGCGTGGATACGGATAGAGACGATTCTTACGAGGATCATTCCGGTTGATGCCGTTCCCGCTACACGTCATACGAAAGGTATAACGTAGATAAATTTCTTTTATTGCAAATTTTAATTTACGGTTATGTCTACACTTGTTGTAATATGTATGCGTGTGTTGTGTGTGTTATAATAAATATAGATTTATTATTTTTAATTGCTTCCGCTGTGTTCATGTTTACGAAACATGATCGAACACACACACGCCGCGGTGCCGGAAACCCAACAATACTAACACTATCATATGCATACAAAAACATGGAATAAAACTTCATTGAATCATCAAAATAAAAGGGGTGGCCGAATGGTTCATAGAGGTTTTTAGGGTTAACTTTTAACCTAATTCATTTTACATCCAAACATCATCCTATTCTTACAAAACATGATATAGAACTTCCTTGGAACATCAAAACTAAACTTGGCCGAATGTATCATAGGGACTTTTACACAAAGCATCAACCGAAAGCTACTCGTATGCAGGTGAGGGATACTTACATCCTTCGCGTTTCTTTTTGGTTAGAAAATAACCTAAGGGAAGCAACCTAGCCTTGCTTCTTGCTTGGATGAGGTTCGGCCAAAGATGGAGAGGGGGAGCTCTAGGATTCGGTGAGGAAGAAGAAGAGGAGGAGAAAACAAGTTTGGTAACTCATGCCCCCTCATTCCCCCTATTTATTCACTTGAAGAGTCCCTTCATCTCCCTTACCTCTAACTATAATTTCTCATGTTCTTCTAACAATACATTCTTGTTGGGCTTTTGGTTAGTGGATGCATCTATAGGGCTTGGCTATCTCTAGAGGTTTGGGGTTCAATTCCTAGGCCTTGCATCCTTTTTGGTTTATTTTCTTTTATTTTTAAAAAAGCCCACATAAAGCCCATTATCATCAAGCCAAAAATTCTTGTAAAATTGCTAGAAATTTTACGGGCGTTACATCGGATCCCTCCAAGTCATCCATGACTTGTTCATCCATCGCGCTAGCTTCCAGGTGCTTTCATCGGCTATGTCATGCTAACGGTGTCTACACCGCCAAGGCACATTGGACTTACGCCGCCAAGACTCCGCTTGGACTTTACGCCGCCAACCATTGGACTTATGCTGCCAAGACTCCCGCTTGGACTTTACGCTGCCAATATCAAACCCTTGGACTTCTCAAATGCCAAGACTCAACCTTGGACTTTCCCTTGCCAACCCATGTTGGACTTTTCATGCCAAGACCATGCTTGGACTTTCCTTGCCAACCAATGTTGAACTTTACATTGCCAAGACCCATGCTTGGACTTTTACATTGCCAAGACTCATGCTTGGACTTTTCCTTGCCAACCCATGTTGGACTTTTTCTTTGCCAACCCATGTTGGACTTTCCATTTTCCAAGACCCATGCTTGGACTTTCCCATAATCACATGGTCAACCCTAGTCAACCATCAAAGTCAATTATAACCTGGGTCGATTGTATAAACAATCTCCCCAACATATTAACCGACATCAATGTCCAACATCAATGTCAATCCATTTTGTCAAATCCCTTTGTCAAACATCAAAACATCACTCGAGTCAAACTCGAGTCTGATCAATCGTGACCTGGGCCGATTGCACCAACAATATTGTCATTGTTGTGTCACGTTATCTGTAAAATTTTGTCCAAATGTGTTCATTGTTAGATCACATCATATGTACAAAATAAAAAATATATATAAATATAACACACATTATAAATACATACCCCATAAACAACATGTACATCATTCATTCAATTGTCTCAGAAAATGGATAACAATAATGAAGTTCATCAAATTTATCAAGCTCGGATGATGATAACTTTGCGGAAATGTTTGGTGCAAGGCAGTTTGGTGCAAGGCAATAATTGATCGCTCAGGTGATTTCTCCTAACAATTAAATTATCTTCAATTATCTCAACGAAGAAAATAACCAAAGCATGCATCGAGGCTCAATTCCTGGTCACAACATGATCAATCGTAATCGTGAAGTTGATGATCGTAATCTATTCAATGATTATTTCGCCGAAAATGCATTGTATAATGATGCAATATTTCGACGAAGATTCCGAATTGGACGGAATTTATTTATACGTATCTGTGATGTTGTTAGTAATCATGACAACTATTTTATACAGAGAAGAGATGGGCTTGGAAGACTTGGTTTGTCTGACTTGTAAAAAATAACAACTGCATTTTAGATATTGGCATACGGTGTACTAATAGATGCTACTGATGAGTACATTAAAATAGGAGAATCGAAGACCATCGAAAGTGTGAAACGATTTTGTCGTGTTGTTGAAGTTTTTGGAGGTTAGTACCTATAATCTCCAAACGCTGAAGAAGTTTCTAGACTACTCCAGATTTGTGAGCAACGAGGTTTTTCAAGTATGTTAGGTAGCTTAGATTGCGTGCACTGGAGGTGAAAAAATTATCCAACATGGGCAAGACAATATTCTGGTCATATTGAAAAGGCAACAATTATTCTGAAAGTTGTAGCTAATTATGATCTATGGATCTAGCATGCGTATTTTGGATTGACTGGATCGAACAATGATATTAATGTACTTGAGTTTTCTCATTTTTTGCTAATCTCGCCAGAGGTATTACTGTTCTTGCTCATTATGTCATTCAAAAAAAAAGAGTACAATATGGGTTATTATTTAGCAAATGGTATATATCCAAAATGGTCAACACTTGTTCAAACGATTCATGATCTACGAAGTCAAAAAAATAAAATATTTACAATGAAGCAAGAAATATGTAGAAAGGATGTTGAATGAACATTTAGCGTGCTCCAATCACGCTTTGCAATTATTGTAGGACCTTCACGTTTTTTGCTAAAAGATATTTTACATGATATAATGACATCATGTATTATTAAATGACATCATGTATTATTATACATAATATGATAATTGAAGATGAACGTGATTTAAATGCATCAATTGTGGAGCATTTCGAGGTGTCAACTTCAAATGTTGAGCTAGCAGGAGATGATAATATTTGATTTGAAGATTTTCTAGTTCGATACAAAGAAATCGAAGACAAAGAAGCTCATATTGCCCTTCGAAATGCATTAATTGAGTATTTATGGGAACAATATAGTAATTCTAAAAGTTGAAGGCGATTAATAAAATAGTTTATCCTAATTGTGTGTGGTTTTATAATATTTTTAAAATATATTTATGCTTGAAAAATTATGTAATAAAAATTAAAATCATAATTTTATATATATATTAGTTGGGTGCAGAATTTTAAAAAAATTAATGTATCTCAAATATCAATGAAGTATTAATTTTAAATATATTAATTATCATATAAAATATTAATAAATTAAATTATATATTGATAATTAAATTATAAATAAAAAAATAAAATATTCTAATGAATATTCTTTTTTGGTGTAATATGGTGTGAGTGAGTTGAAGTTAAAATAGTATTTGGTGTTCAAATTGTACCATTTTGGTATGAAAACTACATCAAATATGGTATTTGTAGTTGGAGATGATCTTATTATATAAATATTTTTATCCTCTTATTATCAACAGTGTTTTACCAAACAGCGCTCCTGAAGTTTGGAATTGCCCAAAAAGCGCTCCATACTTTCATATTTACCAAATAGCGCACTTAATTTCCGAACATGGTGCTGGAAATTCAAATCCCAGCACCACAGTGGTGGTGCAATCCCAGCACCACCACTGTGATATTGGAATTTGCAATATCAGCACTACTATGGTGCTGAAAATTAGTGCAATTGTCACGCCCCGAGGGAGTCCCCGCCAGATGAAAATCCAGCAGCATCTCCCCTGTACGGGTGACAATACCAATTTTATACAAGGCCTACACGGCCACTATACATTGGTCAACACGACCGGAATCATACCACATCACACGCAGATAATAATAAGGCCTCAGGCCAACAAATCTAGGTAAACAAAAGTCTACTCTAACTAGACTTACCCCTTCTGCCATCTGGGCAGGAATACTCAATCGAAATCCAATCGAAATAAAAATCCGATCAAAGGTCCCTAAGGACATACCAAAACATCCACAGGTACAAATATCCAACTCCAGTCCTAAACATATATTCTAATCCAAATACCCAAAAACCGTAAACACAAATAACAAAATACACTTCCACGATTTAGGGGGTTTGGCAAATTGGACTCTCCTGACTCCCATCCTCGAAATAGATATAAAACCACGGGGTGAGTTCAAAGAACTCTGCGGATACTAGTCGATATGAATAGTAAGAAATAGCTAACAATATTAATCATGCCAAGATGCCTCATATATATGGTAAGCAAGAAATAAATGCAAAAGGATCAGACTACACGAGTCTCCTACGATATAGAGCATGTCTACTATAAGAGATAAAGTCATCACCATATAAGAATATGAATCAGATGCATGTCAATCATATGCAACATCCAAGGCATCAAAAGAAACACAATACAAATGCAATCCGTGCAAAATGCATGTCGTAAATGACATGGTCACCGACGCCTTGGTCGGCCACACATGCAATGGTGAAGCCGAGTGGGTAGGGCTATGACAACTGTGCACTCTGCCATCACTGCTCCTGAGTGACCGAGTGGACAGGATGCTGTCGGAGTACACCTATCCTCCTGCCCCAAACATAGTGGGGAGCTAAGCTCTCATCTCCTGTCATAGAGGAGGGATCCTCGCTACCACACGCTGCCTCGTCGCTACCCATGAGCGGTCCAGCGGAGCCTGACAGAGCAAACTGCACACACCCTCCTGATGTACCACTAACCCAGTGGCGGTGTGCGAGTTATGTAATCGTGCGGGCTCAACAATAATGGAACCCGTCCGGCGATGCAATCATGCAAGATGGTGCATGATACTAAAGCATGTAAATCCTACTCAAAATACCTATCCGAATAATATGTACAATCAATATGTACATATCCATAATCCAAATACTATGATCCAAGTCAAACAGGAAGATATAAACATACTGATCAAATGCATGTATCTAGTAGGCACAAAAACATACTAGGCATATAAACATGAAAAGTATTGCATGCTATCCTAACTAACATATCAACTTGACTATATCTAAAAGATAAGTCAAAGTACACTTTGAATAAAAATGTCAAGAAGAATGAAATCGCTACGACGGGGACTGCCTCGTGATCAGAAACTCACATAAAACATAATATACTCAGATTATGTTGTAAACCCTAATATCAAGTCCAAAACCTAATGGATTAAACTATCCACCGAAACGCTCACTCACTGTCGTATCAAAATATAATTCCTTCCCAATCAACTCCCAATTACACCAATTTAGGGATCTAATCACCCTAATTGAAATCTCATAACAACCCAAAGACCTTTCCATTCCAAATCCTCAACCTTCAATTTCACAGCCGCACTAACTGTATTTACAAACACATCGACACCCAATAAAACCTCATAGCCCCAAATCAGCCACCACTACCTCTTTATTCCTCCACAAAACTAGCTTCATCCACTCATCATAGATCACAACCTAAATTAACAATTTACATAGGAGAGGGAATAGAACAAGCTTAGACTCCATCGGTAGGGATTTCCCAATGCTGCCCTGTTCAATGGACAATCCAATCCCAGTTGTTGCCCTAAACAACAAACCAAATCAAACCGAGGTGAATCACGGCAGGAAGAATCACGACAAGTCGACTTCGTCCAAGATAGAGACCGAGACCGACTCTTACCTAGATACAGCGACCATTGGCAGATCCTTCCCTCCCGTCGGCCAAGCATCGACCACAAAGGCTCCCAATCCGACGTAAACCGCCGATCCCAAGATCTCGAGGTCGAGAACGTCCGACGAGCCCAATCGTCGATCCTCCTTCCGCTAGCTCTCCCACGGATGGGGTCGTCGGCTTGGTACATTCGGCCGCGAGGAAGAGGTGCTGAGGTCGCATCGGCGGGCAGAGCACGAGGAAGTGGAAGACAGAGGGCAGGGCGACGAGAGGTCGGGCGAGCGAGCAGAGCCGCGTCGTGCAATGGCAATAGCGTGGCCCGGAGAAGGCGGCGCGGGCGGCTCAGGCGAGCAGTGGCAAAGAGGGAACCGGGAAAGACTGCGGCGTCGGTGGAAGAGGTGTCGGCGGAAGATGGCCGCCGATGGGGGCGGCGACGGGCTGCTGGCTGCGGCGAGGAGCAGGTTTTGCAAAGATGGGTTCGCCAAGAGGGAAAAGTCGGGTCGCGCGAGGAAGAGGAAATCGCGGCGCGTTAGAATGGAATCGGGAATTTAGGAAATAGATAAACCTAGATTTATAAGCTAGGTTAAATTTATTCTATTTACGCATCTAAACAGGCCCTTTTTAAAAGTCTATTTTTCTTATCCCCAAAAATATCCCATACAAGCACCGTTTAATTTCCGAAAAATTCCAAAGAAATTTCTAAAATTCTCCAAAAATTTCGAAAATAATTTCTAAGATTATTTTTCCTAATTTTGGCCATTTAATTTAGTATTTTAATTTTCGGTATTTAACATTCTCCCCCACTAATAAAAATTTGGTCTCCAAATTTCCTGCTCATGTACGAGTATGAGATGTCACAACAACCATCTCAGATATCTGGAGACAAGTCACACATCTCAAGTGACTAAGTGGGGTATTGAGCTCTGATCTTTTCCTCAAGCTCCCAAGTAACCTCCTCATCTGTGAGGTGACTCCACCCGATCTTGAAAAGTCGCACAATCTTGTTCCGCAACTATCGTTCTTTGTGATCCAGAATCCATACCTGAACCTCTGCGTAAGTAGCATCAGGTTGAATGGAACCTGACACGCCTGACCGAATATGTGTAGGGTATGACACATACTTCCTCAACATGGACATATGAAACAGAGCATGGATACCAGCCAAGTACGATGGTAGCACTAGGCGATGTGGCCCTCTCGAAATCTCAAACGAACCAATGTACCTAGGAGCTAGCTTACCACGGAGTCCAAATCTCTTCACCCCTTTCGTGGGTGAAAATCGCAAGAATACCTTGTCACCAATTGAGAACTCCAGAGGTCTCCGTCTCTGATCGACATAACTCTTCTGACGATCCTGCGCCTTTGTCATCCTACGTATGATAGTACGGACCAACCCTGCCTCATACTGAGCTCTCTGGGTCCTAGCAACGGGTCCTCCCAGTTGCCCTCGAAATCCATAACACAGGACCTCAGCAAGTCCTCCTGTCTTCTACGAATTTATCCATCTTAGTCATATTATTCAACTAGTCTAATAATCCTAATACTAGTCAAATCCTAAGAGGTAAATATCTTATCATTTATATCACAATGATAACTAGCTACGTATAGCAGTAATAGCAATTAATAACCAAATGCTATCTATAAACCAGCAACCAAAAATCTAACAGTCCAACAGATATCATGTTAAAACAATACTAGATAAAACATGATATCACCGTATAACCAAATATAACCAATACAAATATGTACTAAATCTAGAAAATTTTCTAGAATGTATTTACCTGTTAGCTGTCTGGAGATGTCCTGTTGCCGCCAAATCCCCCATATTGGCCTCGTCAATAATACCTCGAATTTCCGAAACATAAAAATCGTCGGAAATCCGTACAACTCCGAAAATACCCAGTTAACCTACCAAACTTGGCGAACTCCATAAACCCAAAGACCCTAAGGAACTCGGAAACCTGGCTCGATGCGAATAAATTGTCACGCCCAGGAGTCCCCATGACGAAAATCCAGGCATCTCCCATGCGGGTGACAATACAATTTTATACAAGGCCTACACGGCCACTATACATCGGCCAACACGACTCAGGAATCATACCACATCACACGCAGATAATAATAAGGCCTCGGGCCAACAAATCTAGGTAAACAAAAGTCTACTCTAACTAGACTTACACCTTATGCCATATGGGCAGGAATAATCAATCGAAATCCAATCGAAATAAAAATCCGATCAAAGGTCCCTAAGGACATACCAAAACATCCACAGGTACAAATATCCAACTCCAGTCCTAAACATATATTCTAATCCAAATACCCAAAACCGTAAACACAAATAATAAAATACACTTCCACGGCGAGGGGTTTGGCGGTGGACTCTCTGACACTCCATCCACGAAATAGATATAAAACCACGGGGTGAGTTCAAAGAACTCTGCGGATACTAGTCGATATGAATAGTAAGAAATAGCTAACAATATTAATCATGTCAGTACAGTCTCATATATATGGTAAGCAAGAAATAAATGCAAAAGGATCAGACTACTCACAGTCTCCTACCCTGATATAGGAGCATGTGCCCTACTATAAGAGATAAAGTCATCACCATATAAGAATATGAATCCTGTATGCATGTCAATCATATGCAACATCCAAGGCATCAATACAATAATGCAGCAAACACAATACAAATGCAATCCGTGCAAAATGCATGTCGTGCAAATGACATGGTCACCCCTGACGCCAGTCAGCCGCCTCACATGCAATGGTGAAGCCGAGTGGGTAGGGCTATGACAACTGTGCACTCTGCCATCACTGCTCCTGAGTGACCGAGTGGACAGGATGCTGTCGGAGTACACCTATCCTCCTGCCCCAAACATAGTGGGGGAGCTAAGCTCTCATCTCCCGTCATAGACGGAGGAGGGATCCGCCCGCTACCACGCCTCTGCTACCATGAGCGGTCATGAGCTTGTGAGAATCAGCTGCACACACCCTCCCGATGTACCACTAACCTATGAGTGGCGGTGTGCGAGCCTATGGCAGGCTGCGGGCTCAACAATAATGGAACCCCGATCGGCCCAGATGCAATCATGCAAGATGGTGCATGATACTAAAGCATGTAAATCCTACTCAAAATACCTATCCGAATAATATGTACAATCAATATGTACATATCCATAATCCAAATACTATGATCCAAGTCAAAGCAGAAGATATAAACATCGATCAAATGCATGTATCTAGTAGGCACAAAAACATACTAGGCATATAAACATGAAAAGTATTGCATGCTATCCTAACTAACATATCAACTTGACTATATCTAAAGATAAGTCAAAGTACCACTTTGAATAAAAATGTCCGAAGAATGAAATCGTCGCGTAGGGGACACGTGGCCAGAAACACATAAAACATAATATACTCAGTTATGTTGTCAACCCTAATATCAAGTCCAAAACCTAATGGATTAAACTATCCACCAAAGCGCTCACTCCTTTCGTATCAAAATATAATTCCTTCCCAATCAACTCCCAATTACACCAATTTAGGGATCTAATCACCTAATTGAAATCTCATAACAACCCAAAGACCTTTCCATTCCAAATCCTCAACCTTGATTTCACAGGCCGCACTAAGCTGTATTTACAAACACATCGACACCCAATAAAACCTCATAGCCCTCTCCACCTTCAAAACCCCAAATCACACCACCACTACCTCTTTATTCCTCCCACGTAGAACTAGCTTCATCCACTCATCATAGATCACAACCTAAATTAACAATTTACGGTATAGGAGAGGAATAGAACAAGCTTACATACTGCACTCCGCCGGTAGGATTTCCCAATCTTTGCCTGTTCGATGGACAATCGATCCCGGTTGTTGCCTAAACAACAAACCAAATCAAGCAGAGGTGAATCACGGCGGGAAGAATCACGACAAGTCGACTTCGTCCAAGATAGAGGCGAGACCGACTCTTACCTGAATCGGCGACCATTGGCGGATCCTTCCCTCCGTCGGCCAGCATCGACCACTGGCGGCTCCCGATCCAAGCGGAAGCGGCATTGTCGATCCCAGATCTCGAGGTCGAGAGCGTCCGTGAGCCCCGATCGTCGATCCTCCCTTCCGCTAGCTCTCCCACGGATGGGGTCGTGGCGATTAGGTACATTCGGCGAGGAAGAGTCGGAGTCGCCGATCTGGCGAGCACGAAGTGGAAGGCGAGAGGCGAGGCGGCGAGAGGTCGGCGGCGAGAACCTTTACCAGGCCGCGTCGTCTGATGGCGTGGCAGCGGCCGGGAAGAAGCGGCGGCGATGGCGGCTCGAGCGAGCAGCAGCGAAGAGGCAGGAAAAGCTGCAGCGTCGGTGGCGAGAGTGTCGGCGGAAGATGGCCGCGGATAGAGGCGGCGGCGAGGCTGCAGCTCTGGCGAGGCGGGTTTAGCGAAGGGTTAGCTAAGAGGAAAAGTCAGTCGCGAGGAAGAGGAAATCGCATCGCGTTAGAAAGGAATCAGGAATTTAGGAAATAGATAAACCTAGATTTATAAGCTAGGTTAAATTTATTCTATTTATGCATCTAAACAGGCCCTTTTTAAAAGTCTATTTTTCTTATCCCCAAAAATATCCCATACAAGCACCGTTTAATTTCCGAAAAATTCCAAAGAAATTTCTAAAATTCTCCAAAAATTTCGAAAATAATTTCTAAGATTATTTTTCCTAATTTTGGCCATTTAATTTAGTATTTTAATTTTCGGTATTTAACAGCAATTCAAGCACCACGTTCGAAAATTAAGTGCGCTATTTATGAAGGGTAAAAAGAGAATTAAGTGTGTTATTTGATAAATATGAAAGTATGGGGTGTTTTTTGGGCAATTCCAAATTTCAGAAGCATTGTTTGATAAATTATCGTATTATCAACACACCGAGAGAGACTTTTCCAACCTAAATTATGATACATAAAAGGGATGACAAAACTCGAATAATGTTTAACCCAATTGACTCATTTTAACATCGCTATCAATTTCACTTGTTTTTTTTTTTTTTTTTTTTTTTGTCCAAAAGAACTCAACTCAAATTGTGAAGTTTGAGGAAGAGAATTCAGAAGATCCCAAGGGATTGTTGAAAAGGTTCACCTCATACTCCAAATACTTTAATATGATACTTAAATCTCGATGAGTCATGTACAATAAATTTGAACTTAGATACGAAACTAAGACAACTAATAAATTTTACATGTCATTATTAAATCGAAACACTAAGATTCAAATCCAGATCTCTAAGAATTATTTAGTTAATCAAATTGAAACTAATCAATATTAGATCCAAAAATCAAAATTCACTATATAAATTATCTATCAAAGTTATAATTTAAGAGAGTCAATAATGTCTCATTTTTTTATAGACCTTAATGTACACATGGAAATTTAAATTTCCTCTGAAATAAATTCATCTCTTATCGAGGAGATAATGTACTACCATTCTTTATATCAATGTACTATAAATTCACATATTTATATATTGCGATTTTAAGTTCTGAGAATGAGATGTAGGGCCGTAATATCTAACTATTTAAAATCTTAATATATGATTTCTAAATTTTAAAATTTAATATGCTTTGAAAGTTATTCGCTCTTTTCAAAATTTACCTTCATTTAAAATGTTGAGGAAATCCATGAATCATGCAATCCAATTCTTCTATAAATTGTTTTTATTAAAGAAAAACAGAATTTCAATAGCTATTTATTTAACCCATCGATGCAGCCAATGCCCCTTGTCATCAGAATGGTGCATTGACATGCCGATGATCGAGAGACTGAAACAACACACCTCTCTCTAAATTCAAACGACCATTTATATCGATCAAATTACACGAACTAAAGTGAAACTCAGTTAAGTTTGATGGTAACATTAGCAAACAAAATATGTCTGTTTTACTCATCCTCCTGGCTGCGCAACCTAGCAAGCTTGTTCGTGACAACAATGTCGAGTTGTGCAGCGCGTTCAACAATAAGCTTGCGCTTCTTCGTAGAAACGCTATGGGCGATCTCGGCGCAATAAGTCCTGCATTTCATTTCAAGAATTACTTGTTAAACCACAAAAGGGCAATGACGATGATATTCAGATATATGTTAATATCTCAAAGCCTCGACGAGTCAGCAAGTTCATCGTATTGCATACCGGTTGTGCATCATCAGCAACTCCAAATCTGAAACGTTGTTAACCACAAATTTTTTAAATCGATTTGGCAGGTAGTGTCGCGTCTTCTTGTCGGAACCATAGCCAATATTTGGCATCAAGGTACATCCCTTGAACTTTCTTCTCACCCGAGAATCGATACCTTTTGGTCTGCGCCAGTTTGGCTGTACAAACAATAGATTAACCATATGAGTCTTGACGAATTAATAGATATATCATTCTTCTCTGAAAATTTAAATAATAACTGAGAACTCTATCGTAAATTTTTTCTACCCAAACTTTTCTTTTATCCAATAACATAAATAGACTCTACTGTTAACCTTCCAGACATAAAATCAAATTTATCTTTCGACTTTCAGGCATAAAATCAACTCGATTATAATCATAACAATGTAATATAATACAAGCAATCAACTTCAAGTCTTCAAATTAGCGGCAAGCAAAAGTAACAGTGTATGATATATAAGAATAGGGTTCTTATATGAGAATACATCTACAAAAACTACACGCAGCTAAAAAAAAAATAGAATAACAAATGCAGAAATAGTGCATTATTTTCTTCATCAACAAAATGTGAATATGATAGATTTTTTCAGACATTAAAATATGCAATCCATGATATCCTGGCAATTTAAACGCCTTACTGTATAAATTGAGATCTATAGTGGGTTAGATTCATTGAATTTTATTAGCTGGTTATTTAGAAAAGATGATCTCGTGTTATAATCTGAATCCCTGAAATTTCTTATGAGATCCATACAAGTAAATGAGAAAAGAAGACCTTCCACAAAAAATACAGAAGAGAAGAGAAGAGACTTGATGACAGACAAGTCTATGAAATAATCTAATGGAGTCAAGAGCAAAAAACACGAACCTTCAGTACAGAGCAAAAGCAGAGAAGAAAATGAAAAGGCAATCTATAATACGTTCATTTGCAGTAATTAACTGTACAGTTCTGCCGAATACAGGCGACAATAATTGTCATCTACTCTCAAACCACACTGATGAAATTGTCTGATTTATTACAAGGATCTGATTTGTTTGGACAATTTACCGAGCTTACATTCTGATTCAACAAAACAAGGCCTTACTAGCATTTGGCATATAACAAGGATTTTACATAAACATCCTAGGATTATCACCCACGAAGAATGCATCAAGTTCAAACTCCCCAATACTTTTCAAATAATAGCATATACATTTAACACAAAAAGTACGTGCACACTTTAAGATAAACAGAAGAAAAAGATCGGTCTCACCTTCACGCAGATCTTGCGGTCGCTCTGGGGCCTCTTGAACTTCTTGACACGCTTCTTGACAATCTTCTTCGTCAGCAACGGAACCGCCATTTCTACTCCGAAGTATCAAATATACAAAAACAAAAGAGAGGAGGAAAAAAAAAACATTTACCGCACAGAACAGGAGCAATTTAACAAACCGCCACCGCCGAAGTCCAGAACTATTTAAACTTCTGATCACCCAAACGATCAAAACGAGCAGACTGGGGAAAAAAAACATCGAACTCCGGAATGAGAGAAAAATACCTCAGAAGGATCGCAGACGACGTCGTAAGCCTCCAAGCTGCGCGCAGAAAGAAAGGTCAAATTACATAGCACGGAGATCAAAAGGAAAACTCGAGACACGATTAGCGGCTGCTTGCTTACTTGTGGAGCAGATCGCGCTCGCTCTGAAACCCTAATCCGACCATGGTCGCGGTTCTCTTTTATATCGTAGAAAATGGGTATTCTATCGTGGCCGCCGGTTTATCGGTGATACGAAACAGTTGGTGGATCAAATAATGGGTAAACGGGTCGGAGGAGAGAACCCAATTGAAGACCATATTAATTCAACGGTAATTTATGAAATACCCCACTCAACTTTCAATACGCACCCAGCTCGTATTTATAAAAATACGAGTACTTATTTACCAAGATACCATGCTTTTTAAAAATATATATATAAAAAAAAACCTGCCCGACTACAATAGCAACTACTGCGGCTGTCGGTCATGGCTAAATCTATCTCGTACGCCTATTGCGGTCAGATAAATCTCGTTGTTGATCGACAAGTGATCATAACTTCTTATTGTGATTGACCTCTGGCCACAAATAGTCTTGATCTGATTGAAATCGAACAATGGATTGACCATGAATGAGGACTCGAAACAAGTTGATGCAAGCAGATCAATCGATGGTCAAATTGTCTCTCATCGAGTCGACAATTGTCTAGTTAAACCCTTATTAGGTTAGCCTTCGATTAGGTTGGCATTGCACTAGGTCAATTATCAAGATGGATTGAAGAGGAATGAAAAGGTCAATGTTTGATCGGTACTAGCTCAGTCGGAGGAGTAATAGATGCAATTGTCGAGTTGAGACTTTTCAATAGCTAGTTGGATAAATGAGAGAATTGCACTTAACGAGAATAAAGTTAGAAGGGAGCGGAAGGAGATATCAGTGAAACCCTAAATTCCTCCTGAGCTTAAGTTAGATTCATGGGAAAAGAAAAAAAAATACAAAATTGTCTAGATAATAAAAGTAATTATACTTTCTCTTTTTTTTTTTTATTCATTTACAAGTGGTATCGAAACCGTGCATTAATCCACTTAGTGAACCATATGTCACGGCCTCAGAAGAGTCTCCAGCCGAGGATAAATCGGGATGGTGTAGCCAAATGTGTGAGGATATATCGCCAATTAAGTCCACACCCATACGCAGGTTGGAAAGCGGGAACTTCGCACATGGCCAGTGGAAAGCAGAAATTCCCTCCATAGGATCGAACCGGGGCTAATTATACTTTCTCTTGAATGAGGGAATAATATCTTATATCCAAAGGGCAATGATGGACGCATTTTATATAGAGTTTTTGTTATCATTTTGACACACATTCTATCCTATTTTTATAATATTCATTATATATTATCTTTGTTTTATATTATTTTATTATTATCTTTATTCAAATATCTACTTTTATTTATTTATCTTGATAGCAATGAAGAGTTGAAATAAAATGAAGTTTTATATGAAGCATGAATTATAGGGAACATACTCTGGGTGTGTCCCAACATATTGGTATATTTCTAAAAGCGAAATAAATCAAAAAGGAAGCAAATTGTAGGCTCCAAGGTGAAACGCGGCTGGGTCGTGTCTTGAGACATGTCTGTGTTTCTCCCCAGGGGGTGGTCGTGTCTCTGAGGCACCATGTTTCGTAACACAAGCACATTTCATCTAGAGCAAAGCATGGTGGGATTGTATCATTGAGGCATCGTCGTGTTTAGGTGTCATTTATTTCGAGGAATTAAGAATTTTGGACGCTTATAAAAAGAGAAGACAATGAGAATATTGGGGATCACAAAGGGGGCCATCCTAGGGCTCCCAAACCCCAAAAGGGGGTCTTCCAAGGGCCCCCCAACCATCGGATGATGTCGTTCGAGCATCTCTCCAACACCAAAAATCATATTGGAAGGGATTTCAATGTCACAACTCCAGATATGAACGTGAGTTACAACCGAAGACACTCTAGATTCGAGACTAAGTTTTTCCTTTTTGAATTTTTCTGATAGTCTCAATTGAATTTCCTACTTTCATAATGTCTTGTGGTTGTAACTCCATATTTATTGAGAAGATTTCTATGATTCTAATATGAGGGAGTAGTCTTCTTGACTTGTAAACATCGTTATGCAGTGAATCCATATTTGTTTGCATTGCTTTCATTGTTTAAACATCTATGCTTGCTTCTTGTATGCTAGCTTGTGGTTTTGAACCTTTCATAGTAAAATACCATCGAATTTTACTAATCTATTTAGTGAACGCGATGTTTTAAACTACTCAGTCATTTGTATAAACCAAGACAATGGTACATACACAATAATCTTTCTCACATCTTTTATGGTTCTCACGGTTATGTCTATTTTGGCCATGGATAACATCTTGGATTCATAAGTGTTTCATTGAAGTGGTCCATCTTCACACTTATATAGGTGACCTCCTATCAAGAGTATCCTACCATACTTTACTTTTACAAGTATAGGAGTCATTAAAAGTTTATAACTTAACCTCACTACATGTGATAGGAAACACTTTTCCATCCTAGGAATGAGAGGGAAACTAGTCCAAATGCTCATACGAACTTTCATAATTTCGTTGTCTCATTGAACCAATATCTTGGGATCTCCAGTCAATAAGGTTGAGTTACCACTATGAATGTTCTTATTTGTAGATTTTTAATCACATTCCTCTTGATGTGCAGTATATTTAATCTCTATTTAAACCTTTTGTTAACGAATTCGTCAAGTTATCTTTTAATTTGACATAATCAACAGAGATAACTTCATTTGAGATCAACTGCCTAATGGTGTTATGTCGTCGATGAATATGTCACAACTTACCATTGTACACGTTAATTTGTTCCCTTTCAATTGTCAATTGATTATCACAATGTATCAATATGGAAGGCACTTGCTTTGCCCAACATGGGATATCCTCTAAGAGGTTATGAAGCCACTCGGTTGTTGGTGCAATCAACCCAGGTCACAATTGACCGGACTCGAGTTTGACTCGAGCGATGTTTTGATGTTTGACAGTGAGTTGACTACATGGTTGACTTGGGGTTGACCATGTTGGATCGAAGCGGATCGCTAGAGGGGGGGGTGAATAGCGATAAAACCTTTTTTTTGTTCGTTCGTTAAAACTCGAGTAGATAATTAATTTGCAGTGGAAAGATAAGCAATAAATAAAATGAGACAAATATTTTTACTTGGTTCGTAGCCTTCGGCTACTACTCCAAGGCCCTAGTGATTCTTGATCACGCGCGGAGAGCAATTCACTAAAAACACTCCTCCTCGTTGGAGGTAGGAGTTTGACGATTACAAAAAACCTTCGAAAGAAAAGATAGAGAGACAAACCCTCTCTTCTATTAATGTAAAGTGCAACGATAGAAAATCTCGATTAATAAAAGGAATTGCAATATTTAAAGAGACGACAAATTAAAATATCAACAACTAAAGAGGTTATGAAGCCACTCGGTTGTTGGTGCAATCAACCCAGGTCACAATTGACTGGACTCGAGTTTGACTCGAGTGATGTTTTGATGTTTGACAGTGAGTTGACTACATGGTTGACTTGGGGTTGACCATGTTGGATCAAAGCGGATCGCTAGAGGGGGGGGTGAATAGCTATAAAACCTTTTTTTTGTTCATTCGTTAAAACTCGAGTAGATAATTAATTTGCAGTGGAAAGATAAGCAATAAATAAAATGAGACAAATATTTTTACTTGGTTGTGAGCCTTGGCTACTACTCCAAGGTCCTAGTGATCCTTGATCACGCGAGAGAAACAATTCACTAAAAACACTCCTCCTCGTTGGAGGTAGGAGTTTGTGATTACAAAAACCTTGAAAGAAAAGATAGAGACAAACCCTCTCTTATTAATGTAAAGTGCAGCGATAGAAAATCTCGATTAATAAAAGGAATTGCAATATTTAAAGAGGCGACAAATTAAAATATCAACAACTAAAGAGTAGAAACTAAGCTAGGGTTGTTGTGACAAAATCGTAGAGTCATCGGAGAATCATGGAGTTGCAAAGGTTTTTGAGCACTTAGAGATGATGAAAAACCCTAGGAGAAACCCTCCTTTTATAGCCTTTAAGCCCCTCATCGAATGGGTCTTCAACCAATAGGAATTGGGCACAAAACTCCTTGAAAAATGGTGATAAAGCTTGACTCCTCGAGGCTGATTTTTTACCATCGATTGAACTGATTTCTTGGCGGTTGAACGATGGCTCAAGTATTGGAATCGATCCTTGGTCGGTTGAACTAATGGTTTAGCAGTTGAATTGATCCTTGGCCGGTTGAACTGATTTTCAGACTTTTCGACTGTAATAAAGAGTTAGCTCGAAATATAAGTGAATTCGATGGTCACTTGCCATCCGATCTCAACATAGACCTTCCATGGGAAGTCTTGGTCGGATCGTCGCCTAAGGATGTCCCCGTATGAAAGACTCGACCTTACTTACGCTCACTCACACGAGCTTACCTCAACATTTATTTTTGAAGTCTTGCTTTCGGTCTCCACCTGATTCCTTCGGCTCCCTCTAAAGTCCTCCCGGTGTCGCCCGTCCACTATGATTCTCTTCGAGTGTCGACCTTGCAACTTAGCATTTCGCATACTTGATTCTCGTGAGATAATGACATGAGCTTAACTTTGTATCGTTTGCTATAATCAAAACTCGAGTTCGATTTAGGTGCCTCTTGCTCAACAATCTCCCCTTTGATTTATGGCAAACCCACATACAAAGTTAAGAAAAATAAATTAAGTGCATTGCGAAATGAGTATGAGATATGCATGAATGAGCAGAGTATATAAAACTCTTTTCAAGTGCTCTCCTTGAGGAATCCTCCCTTCGACCGAGGTGAGTACTTGAGAAAGAGTTTTAACTCTCCCCCTTGATGTTTGCTACTAAAAAAGAATTTAAGTAACCGAAATTACTTAATATTGGTCATAGTGTTTAAAATAAGTTTTAAGTTAAGAAATCAAAAAATTGATTTCTTGGCCTTTACTTCCGTTTTGTTAACAAGTTAACTTAAAGTTAAGTAAATTTCTTTTCTTTTTTTTAACAAGTTAACTAAATGTAAGTTAACTTAAGGTTAAGTAAATTACTTTTTTGTTAACAAGTTAACTAAATGTGTTTAAGTTAAGAATTCTCTTAACTTGTTTTGTTAACTTAAAGTTAAGTAAGCCTTGGCCATAAAAAAATTGATCCCTTAACTTTGTCCTTTTCTCCCCCTTTTGTCATATATCGAAAAGAGTGAGGGTGTGTGTGGATAAAAAATAAGTATTAATTTTAAAGTCCAAGCATGTTCCACATTATTTTGAAAATCATATACTGAAAATGAGTTCATCTATAAAATGTTCGACTCATATTTGGCTTGATTGATATGAAAGATCAACCAGTCCTGGTCAGAGTCGGTTAGTATGTATGATTATACTCCATGGTTCATAGCGATGCACTAGCTCTACATTTGGAACCAAGAGTAAGGTCCTAACATCTCACGCCCATCTACGTGGCTAAGTACACAAACACATTAGTCCTATGTGTTATGAGATGTACTGACTCCTTAAATCTATAGGTGTATGATATCTAAGGTATGTCCTATGCTAGTTCCATGAAAATGAAAAGTAAGAAATAGTAGTACGAAAATATAATTTGTAAGTTCCTATTCTACTACGCACATGCCCAATTTTCGTCTTAATAGACTGAATTCGGCTTCGGGTAGGGGTTTAGTAAATAGGTCTGCCAAGTTAGACTTCGATTCGACGTATTCGAGTTGTATGGCTCCGTTGGCCACATGTTCTCGAATGAAATGGTGTTTGACCTCTATATGTTTGGTCCTAGAGTGACATATCGGATTCTTAGTAAGGTTAATTGAACTAATGTTATCTACGTGGAGTTTTGTGTTCGTAAAGTCTAACTTAAAATCGCGGAGAGTGTGCTTCATCCAAAGAAGCTGAGTGACACACTCACCCATCGCGATGTATTCGGCTTCGGTGGTAGATAAGGCAACACAGTGTTGCTTCCTACTGCACCAACTCACTAGACTCGAGCCGAGAAGTTGACAACAACCACTCATACTCTTTCTATCGAGCTTACTACCGGCATAGTCCGAATCGGAATAGCCGATTAGTTCAAACTCGGTAGATCTAGGATACCAAATATCGACATTAAGTGTACCCTTTAGATATCTAAGGATACGCTTGACTAGAGTTAGGTGAGACTCCTTGGCACAGGTTTGGAACCTTGCGCACATACTTACTGCAAATAAGATATCGGGTCGACTTGCAGTTAAGTAAAGGAGACTCCCTATTACGCTCCTATAGTATTTTAAATCAATTGAATTTCCGATTACATCTTCTTCTATATTCACATTAGTTGCCATTGGGGTATTAATAATTTTGGCGTCTTCCATTCCAAAACGTTTAATTAATTCCCTAGTATATTTGCGTTGATATAGGTATATTCCATCTTTAGTTTTTTTAATTTGTAGACCTAAAAAGAAGCTTAACTCGCCTACTAAATTCATTTCAAATTCACTTTCCATAAGTGAAATGAACTCATTTAGTAAGATTGAGTTGGTGGTTCCGAAAATAATATCATCTACGTAGATTTGGGCTATGAATATGTCTTTACCTAAGGTTTTTACGAAAAGAGTTGGGTCAACTACACCTTGGTTAAAACCTTTGGACTTAAGATAAATCGAAAGTCTCTTGTACCAAGCCCGAGGAGCTTATTTAAGTCCATAGAGAGCTTTCTTTAACCTAAGGACATGGTCGGGTTTGTCTAAACTTTCGAAACCGGGGGGTTGACTAACGTAAACTTCTTCTTTAATGTATCCATTTAAGAACGCAGATTTCACATCCATTTAAAACAACTTAAATCCTCGATGTGCTGCATACGCTAATAGCATTCGAATGGACTCTAATCTAGCTACTGAGGCATAGGTCTCGTCGTAATCTAAACCTTCGACTTGACTAAACCCTTTAGCGACTAGTCTAGCTTTATTTCTAACCACTTCACCTTTATCATCAAGTTTATTTCTAAACACCCACCTTGTTCCAATGATTGTTTTATCTTTAGGTGGTGGTACTAATTCTCATACTTCGTTCCTAGTGAATTAAGCCAACTCTTCTTGCATTGCAATAATCCAATCGGGATCAAGAAGAGCTTGGTCAATAGTCTTGGATTCAATTTTGAAAATTAAGGAGATTTGACTAAGGTTTCTGTATGAGGCTCTAGTTCGAACTCCTAGACTTGGATCACCTATCACTTGGTCGATAGGATGATTTGCTTGAGTCCTAGTTGGGTTTGGGTTTGAGTCTACAACTTGATCAATAGGATGACTCGTCTGAGTTCTAGTTTGGTTAGAGTCATCTGTCACTTGGTCGATAGAGTGACTTGGTTGACTTAGGTTAGGATTAACACTAGACTTGATCTCTGGATCAGAGTTAGGTCTAGTATGAATCGGCTCGCTAATTGGGGTTTCCGGGGGTTTTGTAGGTTCGTGTCCTTCATCAAATACTACATTGATAGTCTCCTCGACTCTAAGGGTGTCATGGTTATATACTCTATAAGCTCTACTTGTAGTCGAGTATCCTAGAAAAATTCCAGTCGTGGTTTTGGATGTAAATTTTCCTAGGTAATCCTTAGTGTTTAGGATATGTACCTTACACCCAAATACCCTAAAGTACTTGATGTTAGGTATTTTATCTTGATAAATCTCGTATGAGGTCTTAAGGTGCCTCTTTACCATAAGGATCCTATTTTGGACATAGCATGTCGTACTCATGGATTCCGCCCAAAACCTATCGGGTAGGTTATACTCATTTAACATTGTCCTAGCGGCTTCTTGTAGGGTTCTATTTTTGCGTTCTACTAGGCCATTTTGTTGTGGATTTCTAGGGCAAGAGAACTCATGGTGGTATCCATTTAGGTTACAGAATTCTGTAGACCTATGGTTCTCGAATTCATCACCATGATCAGTCCTAAGTCTTTTGATTTTAATGCTTTATTGATTTTCTATTAATTTAAATAGGTTGATTAATTGATCTAGGGTATCACTTTTGTGTTTGATGAACCTAACCCAAGTAAATCTATAATAGTCATCAATTATGACTAAGCAGAATTTACTTCCATTAAGTGACTTAGCTCCGTGTGAATCAAATAGATTCATGTGTAGGAGCTCAAGCACACTTTTGGTTCGTTCTTGATTAGTTAGTTGATGTTGTGTCCTAGATTGTTTACCTTGTTGACGCATTACATATTTTATTGTTCAAGTTATTGAGGTTAGGAAAACCTCGACTAAGTCACTCGACTCATCTTGTGGATGAGTCTTGGGTGTGAGTGACCGAGTCGTCGGTGCCACAACAATGATTCCTCTTGCCGTGTCATAAGACACTTAGTTGAGGAGTTAGTTAAGTTAATAGTATAAATGTTGTTATTTCTAGTTCCCTTAAGAATTGTTTTAGAAGCTTCAATTGTATTAATTACGCATTCATTTTCTAGAAATATGACCTTATAGTTATTATCACACAATTGGCTTACACTAAGTAAATTATATTGAAAATTTTCTACTAATAAAACATTTTGAATAACAAAATTTGAGTTGAGCTCAATATCACCTGATCCGATGATTTTGAGCTTGCTATATTCAAGGCTCTGAGATCCTTGTCATTTGAATCGAAGCTTGAAAACTTAAGTTGATCCCGGTCATGTGTCGGGAGCAACCAGCCTAACATCCATTGATCCTACCACGCAAGGTAGTTGGATCGGATATTGGATTTATTAAAGATTGGTTGAAGATTATTAACCTAAATCATCTCGCCCATGTCTACATGATCAAACACGTTAACCCTATATGTTCTTGTGAGATGACTTCCAATTTTACTTGATTTAAATTTAATGACTTAAACACTTGTCAACCTTGCGTTAGATTCGGTTGACCTTAGGCTCATCAAGTCACCTTTTCAAGATCATGGCTTCCAGGTCGTGGCGAGGCACAGAGGCCTTCTTTGATCGGAACAACGACCACTTCCTTAGACAAAGCCATTTTCAAGAAAATAGAGACTTGACTTACCTAAGACCACTTCCTGGTCTAACTAGTCTAGGATACGGCGAGGTAGCTTCAGCTAGTTCCGCTCGGTCAAGTGCACCAAACTAGATACGCCTTATCTAGCCCGAATACACAAGACTCCGCTTTCCTAGCGTACTATCATCTCGTCGCATCCTGGTACTATGTTATCAAGTATTGATGAGTTATAGTTCTATCAAACCATTCTAAAAAGGAAAATCAAACTAAATAAAAAAAACCTAAGCATGCAATTTCTAGGTTAAAACACAAACAAGTTTCGTACTAGCTCCCCCTGAACCGTTGAATCGATTCGGTCTCTCCACATAGTGGATTTGGTCCTTGGGAACCCAGTACTGGTTCGATCCTAAGTTTGAAATTAAGGTGGTCTTAGGGACCCATGCTTGGACATGTTTTTTATGTCGACTTACAATCGACATATACGACTTGTTGGTCGTATTTGAGCTAAACCCTAGCCCGACCTTGTTGTACACGGCCCTTTGCGATCCAAGTAGGAGGTCAAGTCCTTTGGATCCCAAAGTAAACCTTTCCAACGTATTCCTAAGATCTTCGACTTGACTCTTCAAGAGTGAGTTCTCAACTTCGAGTTTTTCAACCCGAGTTGAGTCCTCCTCTTGAACTCGACTAGTCGAAGAGGTTAGGGAGACCTCGTGTTTGAGGAGTTTAACTTCCTCAACCAGGGTCTCGACCTTGGACTCGGACTTAGCTAACTTTCTAGTTAAAAACTTAATTGCACTATAAAGTGTACTAATTAGAGATCGACTTACCTTGAGTGTATCTTTTGAACCAGATGCGTATCCGTGGCTTGTCTTGAATAGTGCTTCGCAGTCCGACTCATCTTCGATTTCCGATTCATGTTCCGGTTCCGACTCCGTCTCCGATTCAACCGGTTTAGCCATGAGGACTCGATCATCGTCTTCTTCCTCGGACGCTTCTTCCCATGTAGCGTTGAGTGCCTTTTTGTATTTTGGTGCTTTGCTTTTGAGCTTTGGGCATTCGGACTTGATGTGTCCAAACCTGTTGCATTCGTAACACCTAATATTAGAACTTTTAGGCTTACTTTCGTTGGGTTGAGTGATGGTTCGCTTTCGGCCCTTGACTATCCTCCGAACTAGGTTGACTAGTTCGGTCTCCATTTCCGGGTCGACCTCCGAATCGGACTCATCCTCTTCTTCCTTCGGGGGTGGCTTGCTTACGGTTTTCTTCCTTGAACCTGCAAAAAGTGCTATACCCTTCTCGGGTTCCAAGTTAGACTGCTCATGAAGTTCAAAATCATAAAATAGTTCATCTAACCTAAGTTTCGAAAGATCCTTGGAGACCTTGTAGGCATCAACCATGGATGCCACAAGGTAGTCCTCGGAAAGGAGTTTAGGACATACCTTATAAGGTTGCGATTTTCGACCTTTTGCCCAATCGCGTGTAGATTGTTGACTATGTCTTGGACGCGGGCGTGAAGTTGCGTCGCGGACTTGTGTTCCTGCATTTTTAGATTATATAGTTTATTAAATAAAAGTTCACGCTTACATACCTTGGCTTCATCGGTCCCTTCGTAGCTCCACTAGCTTTGTCCAAAGGTCCTTTGCGCTTATGAAGGGGCCGTAGCGATTAAGCTCCTCCTTGGACAAACCGCATTGGAGGATTTATGTTGCCTTGGCGTCGGCTTCGACTTGTCGTTTTGTCGCAATGGTCCATTGGTCATAACCCAAGGATTCACCCACTTCGTTAGTCGAAAGTGTGAAACCCGTTTGGATTATGATCCACATCTCGATTTGGGTTTTGAGAAAGCATTCCATCCGACCTTTCCAGTAACGAAAATCATCTCCGTTGTAAAACGGAGGTCGGACGGTGCTAAAACCCTCGAGATGGGCCATTTGGAAGGGAAACCTTGCACAAAAAATACAAAAAAAAACACGAAAAAGGTTCCAAGACTTCGCCTTGGATTAGTAATGTAGGAAATGAAAAGAAACAAAAGGAATAAATGAGAAATAACCAACTAAAATAAAAGATGAGCACTTACAACCTTCGATGTCCCAGAAATGGTACTAAACGATGGTTTTTGGGGATGAATACAGCTTGTTACGAGGGTTTAACCTCATAAGAAGTGTAGATCTCTCCGAGAGCTTCGTTTTGGTAGGTAGCCCATGTCATGGGTCAACTTGTACGAAAAGTTATGCCCGTTTGACTGTCGGCTACTCCAAAAGCGAATACTTGCAAAACAAAACCAAACGAAGAGTACCAAGACTTCGTCTTGGATTAGTAGTGTGAGAAAATTTAAACGAATGAAAAATAAATCTGTAAAAAATTTTAGATTGGTGTTTTCACCAAATCTAAGCGCCCCCGACTCTGATACCAATTGTTGGATCGAAGCAGATCGCTAGAGGGGGGTGAATAGTGATAAAACCTTTTTTTTGTTCGTTCGTTAAAACTCGAGTAGATAATTAATTTGCAGTGGAAAGATAAGCAATAAATAAAATGAGACAAATATTTTTACATGATTCGTAGCCTTCGGCTACTACTCCAAGACCCTAGTGATCCTTGATCACGCACGGAGGGCAATTCACTAAAAACACTCCTCCTCGTTGGAGGTAGGAGTTTGACGATTACAAAAAAACCTTCGAAAGAAAAGATAGAGAGACAAACCCTCTCTTCTAGTAATGTAAAGTGCAAAAATAGAAAACCTCGATTAATAAAAGGAATTGCAATATTTAAAGAGACAAATTAAAATATCAACAACTAAAGAGTAAAAACTAAGCTAGGGTTGTTGACAGTACTTCGTCGTAGAGTCATCGGAGAATCGTGGAGTTGCAAAGGTTTTTGAGCACTTAGAGATGATGAAAAACCCTAGGAGAAGCCCTCCTTTTATAGCCTTTAAGCCCCTCATCGAATGGGTCTTCAACCAATAGGAATTGGGCACAAAACTCCTTGAAAAATGGTGATAAAGCTTGACTCCTCGAGGCTGATTTTTTACCATCGGTTGAACTGATTTTCAGACTTTTCGACTGTAATAAAGAGTTAGCTCGAAATATAAGTGAATTTGACGGTCACTTGCCATCCGATCTCAACATAGACCTTCCATGGGAAGTCTTGATCGTCGCCTAAGGATGTCCCCGTATGGAGGACTCGACCTTACTTACGCTCACTCACACAAGCTTATCTCAACATTTACCTTTGAAGTCTTGCTTTCGGTCTCCACCTGATTCCTTCGGTTCCCTCCGAAGTCCTCCCGGTGTCGCCCGACCACTACGGTTCTCTCCGAGTATCGCTGACCTTCGGCTTAGCTTAGCATTTCTGCATACTTGATTCAGCTCGTGAGATAATGACATGAGCTTAACTTTGTATCGTTTGCTATAATCAAAACTCAGATTCGACTTAGGTGCCTACTGCACCAACAGACCATGTGTGGGAAGTCCAAGTGTGTATCCTTGGCATGGAAAATCCAAGCATAGAACTTGGTGTTGGTAAAATCCAAGCATGGAGCTTGTTGTTGGGAAAAGTCCAAGCATGGGGCTTGGTGTTGGTAAGTCCAAGTGTATAGTCTTGGCAGTGGGAAGTCTTGAGGATTTGGCAAGGCCACTAGTCTCATAGGCTCGGGGTCCTTGAGTCAGTGAAGGATGGTATTATGAAGCCGTGCACTTGGTGCATCTGAGAGTCTACCGGACGAGGAGCGAATGGAGTGAGGCCCAAGGGAAGCAGACTTCGAGAGCAAGAGACGCGAAGGATAACATTGCGAAGTCGTGCACTTGGTGCATCGGAGGGACGTAGGTCGAGGGAAGAGAGCTTCGGTGGGGAACTCCATGAGAGGATGAGGTGGACTTGGCCAAGTGGTTAAGATTGAGTGTCGGATGCTCAAACATAGTGTTTGAGGTTTTACCCGATGGTTCGATGCTCAAACAAAGTGTTTGTTTGAGGTTTTACCTGATAGGCATAGGTGTCGGTTCAACTGATCCAAGTTGATTGATAATCGACTGGTGTTTGACTGTATTTTGTGACCTAGTAGTCTACTGATGTCGACAGCAATCGACTGCCAAGGGATGACAGTCGACTAATGGAATTGTCGCGGGCACAGAATGCTCTGTAGCCGACTGGGCAGTCGACTACGAGGAGATCAGTCGAACTGGTGAAGCCACCAGTCGACTGATGAGAGATCCGTTGGGTTTTTTCAACATGGATCGAGCCGTTGTCTCACAACGATACTATTGGTAGCCGACTGGGGCTTTTGGCAGTCGATTGTTGGGTGTGAAATCAGCTCGATACAGGTTATAAATGAAGCTCGAGATGGAGGATTTCGCCAAGGTTTTTGGGACAATTTTGGAGGGGAATTGTTGTTGCATTTCAGTCATTCAAGAGCAAACCAAAGCAAGCAACAAGCAAGAGTTCAAATCCAGTGTTGAAAAGTTTTCTTTACGTATTTCATTGTTGTATTTGTATTTGCTTGTACCTTTGTGTATTACTTAGTGTAATTGCTTGTATGAAATTTCTCCACCTCCGACTTGTAGTCAAGAAGGAGCTTTGTTAGTGTCGTGTGCATAACTCGAGCTCGTTGAGCTCACCCCATGGAGTAGGAACCCTAAGGTTCCGAACCACGTATATCATTGTGTATTTGTGTGTGCTTGTATTGTTGTTTAGTATTTCTATTATTTCCGCTACGCTAATGACAATTGTAGACAAGCGACACGCAACGAACCAATGATTTCCATCATCTACGCAAATTCGGCTATTCACCCCCCCCCCTCTAGCCGACCACCGATCCTCCAATAAGTGGTATCAAAGCGAGGAGCTTGTCGAGGACTCATCGCCAACACAAGCACGACAAGAAATGGTCGGCTCCAACATTCATCCACCAAAATTCAAAGGGGATTTTCAATGGTGGAAAAGAAAAATGGAGGTATATTTCGAAACCAATTTTGATATAATATTAATTTTAGAAAATTGTTTCGAAATGCCTAGGGATAAAAAAAACAAGTTGATAAAGAAGTCAAGATGGACCAAGGATCAAATCAAGGACTTCAAGACCAATATCAAGGTAATCAAGATGTTTAGTGATTTGATTCCTAACAATATTTGGTCTAAACTAGGAAATTATAGGGACACAAAGGAATTGTGAAATAAGGTGATAAAATTCCATGAAAATTTTGAACCGGCACAAGTAGAGGAGGAGGTCGAGGAAGAACGTCCATCAACATCCGAGGATGTAGAGGAATTGGAGGAAACTCCACCTCTAGCATTGAGGGGAAGGAGAGGTCTTCCATCCCGGAGCAAGAACAAGAAGAAGCATCTACATCCGGGATAAGTAAAAATCAAGAGGCCTCCTCTTGATTAAGAGTAAAAATCATATAATTTTCTTTGAGTGTAGGGAGAAAGGATATTACAAGAGAAAATGCCCAAAATTGGCTAAGGAGAAAGCACCGGTACCAAAAGTCAATCAAAAGTCAAATGATATCGGAGTCCTCGCTAAGAAGAGCAAAGAGCACATTGTGTACTTCAAATGCAACCAAAGAGGACACTATCGAAGCCAATGCCCTAGGGGGGAAGAAGGGGCAAGAAGGAGCTGCACAAGTAGGGGGAGCTTCCAAAGCAAACCCTAAGGTATATTTTAATGCACCTTCTAGTTCTAAGGCTAAAAAACATGCTAGAAACTATTTTAGTACTCTTGCCATTGTTAATGAAAAGCATGCTAGTAGAAATAATAAAGTTTATTGTTTAGGTGCTAAGCATGTGAATTTATCTAAGGGCAAACCTAGATCAAACAATTCTAGACCTATTCTACCTAGAGAGTCCATTAGGAAGGTTGAGAATCACCTAGGAATTAACTCCAAGAAGTCTAGGCATATGCCTAGGAATAGTCTTTCCCAAAAGACAAATGAAAAATAAAAATTGAGAAAGTTAGAATTAGAAAACTAAGCCTTGAGGTTAAGGCTTGAGAAACTTGAGAAAACCCTAACAAGAATTACAAACTCAATTAAGGGGTCTAATGGTCAAAATTTAGGACCTAGAAGACAAGAACCGATCAAGGGCAAGAAAGGTTTGGGTCACAAACCTAAGTCCTATCACAATGTTCTAGGAAAACCAAGGTTAATCGAGAAATTGTCCCTAAGATTAGTCATGATGTGTGTCTAGTAGTTAAAAATTCAAGAAAATCTAAGGTAGCCACTAAGAAGGTCAAAGGGGGAGTTACCTAGAGTTAACCTAGGAAAGACCCAATTGACTAAGGCTTCAAAGCCAAAGAGGGTCATTAGGAAGGTATCGAGGAAAGTTATCCCTAGTGAATATCTTGTTAACTCAAGGAGCTCCAATAGGTATTGGGTTCCTAGGAGCGTGATTGATTCACGCTAGATGGGTTAGGGTGTGTCAACCCTAAGTGGATGGGTAATTAACCTAGCCATGGTAGAATTGACATTTTAGGATGTGCCGATGTGTTTTGAGAAGTTGAAAATTGATCAAAATTGGCACTTTAGGTTTAGAGGTCATAGTGTGTCATTTTGAATTTTTAGCACACTAGGGAAAAGGGTGGTATTAAGGCAAAATGAATCTTAATTTTAGAAATGGCAATTTGGGCTTAACACTGAGGTATTTTATACCTTAGTATTTTATACTTGTCATGATTTATTTGTCTTGCCATGTCATAACATCATATTTATTTTTATCATATAAAATGTCATGATAATGCTCAAGGTTAGTTAAATGTCATGTTATGCTTAAGTTTATATCACATGTCATGACATCATGATTATTGGCACATGCTATTTATGTCATAATCATCAATCATGCATTAATTAAAATTGAGTTAAGTACTATGACATGATTTGAAGTCTCATACATAAGGGAATTAAATAGTGTTGCCTAGATAAATGCATGTGACCATAGATTAAGAAGAACAAAAACTCACATCTCACATCAAATTGACTTATATGTGTTTTCATACACCTTAGATATATGAGATACTAGGAAATGAGCTAAGTTTATGTGCTTACCTAGTACATCATAATGGACTTAGAACTCATTAGATTTTAGTGATGGATCATTGTGAAATCTTATGTTCAAGTCATGTACATTGAGCCCAAAGAACATAATCCAATATAAGATTTTAAAAACTATTTAAAAAATATTTTAAAAAACCTTGGTGCAATCTATCTTTTGATAGAAGTCACCATTGCTGATGTTGATACAAAGAGGGTTTAAAACATTAAAGCTTTTCTCATTTTTTAAACTTTGTATCAATTTCATTATTTTATGGGTAAAATATTTTTCACCCATATTGATTGTTATAAGTATTATGAATATGAATTTTCATGATTTTTCAACGTATGTATAATTACTTATGAATTTTAGAATTTTATTTCTGAAAATTAAAAGTGATTTTGCGATTATCGATCACGACTTCCATGGATGGCAATGATTGGCATCAACGATATGATCGTAACTATCAAGAGTCGATTGTCAGGCTGATTTCGGGTAAACAAGGTTTGTTAGGCCCATGTTCAGCTATGTTTAGGTTCGCTAACCACTCCTAACCCTAGGACATGCTTTGGAGAGCATTAGAAAGGGTGAAAATCCATTGGATATAGATTAGAAGAGTTGTTTGGGTGATGTATCAATTTTAAAGAGTGTGAAAGTTCATGTTTGGACTTTTAACCTTAATTTTAATTGTTTAGTGTTTCTATTGGCTTAGGGACTCTCCAAGGACATTGTTAGTGCAATGGTCAAGGGGGAGCAAGCCTTTAGGAGGAGGTTACCCATCATGGATTGATGGAGGCATTTTTGGACCAAGGGGGAGATTGTGAGTTCTCATTGGATATAAGATATTGGGATCCTTGGAGAGATCCTTTTTTGTGTATGTCAAAAAGGGGGAGAATTGTGAGAATTGAGACCAATTGGGGTTAGTTGGCCGGTAGATTTGAGTTAGGTGACCTAACTCAATGTGATTTTTGTCAAACATAAAAAAGGGGGAGATTGTTGGTGCAATCAACCCAGGTCACGATTGACCGGACTCGAGTTTAACTCGAGCGGTGTTTTGATGTTTGACGGTGAGTTGACTACATGGTTGACTTGGGGTTGACCATGTGTGGGAAGTCCAAGTGTGTAGCCTTGGCATGGAAAATCTAAGCATAGGGCTTGGTGCTGGTAAAATCCAAGCATGGAGCTTGGTGTTGGGAAAAGTCCAAGCATGGGGCTTGGTGTTGGTAAGTCCAAGTGTGTAGCCTTGGCAATGGGAAGTCTTGAGGACTTGGCAAGGTCACTAGTCTCGTAGGCTCGGGGTCCTTGAGTCGGTGAAGGATGACATTGCGAAGTCGTGCGCTTGGTGCATCCGAGGGACCGCTGGAAGGGGAGTGAATGAAGTGAGGCCCAAGGGAAGCAGACTTCGAGGGCAAGAGACGTGAAGGATGACATTGCGAAGTTGTACGCTTGGTGCATCTGAGGGACGTAGGCCGAGGGAAGAGAGCTTCGGTGGGGAACTCCATGAGAGGATGAGGTGGACTTGGCCAAGTGGCTAAGACTGAGTGTCGGATGCTCAAACATGGTGTTTGAGGTTTTACCCGATGGTCGGATGCTCAAACAAAGTATTTGTTTGAGATTTTACCCGACAGCAGTCGACTGACATAGGTGTCGGTTCGACTGATCCAAGTCGATTGGTGTTCGACTGCATTTTGTGGCCTGATAGTCAACTGCCAAGTATTGGCAGTCCACTGATGTCGACAGCAGTCGACTTTCAAGGGATGACAGTCGACTGATGGAATTATCGCGGGTACAGAATGCTCCATAGCCGACTGGGCAATCGACTACGAGGAGATCAGTCGAACTGGTGATTTCACTAGTCAAATGATTAGAGATCCATTGGATTTTTCAGTGTTGATTGAGCCGTTATCTCACAACGACACTGTTGGCAGTCGATTAGGGCTTTTGGCAGTCGACTGTTGGGTGCGAAATTAGCTCGATGCAGGTTATAAATGGAGCTCGAGATGGAGGATTTCGCCAAGGTTTTTGGGGCGATTTTGGAGGGGAATTGTTGTTGCATTCCAGTCCTTCAAGAGCAAATCAAATCAAGCAACAAGCAAGAGTTCAAATCCATTATTGTAAAGTTTTCTTTACATGTTTCATTGTTGTATTTGTATTTGCTTGTACCTTTGTGTATTACTTAGTGTAATTGTTTGTACGAGGTTTCTCCACCTCCGACTTTGAAGGAGCTTTGTTAGTGTCGTGCGCATAACTCGAGCTCGTTGAGCTCACCCCGTGGAGTAGGAACCCTAAGGTTCTGAACCACGTATATCATTGTATATTTTTGTGTGCTTGTATTGTTGTTTAGTATTTCTATTGTTTAGTTGCCTAACGACAATTGTAGACAAGCGACGTGCAACGAACGAACAATTTCCATCGTCTACGCAAATTCGGCTTTTCACCCCCTCCCCCCTCTAGCCAACCACCGATCCTCCAACATCGATCTCTTCTGCGGCTTTATCCAAAGCTATAAACTCCTATTCCATAGTTGATCGAGCTATACATGTTTGTTTCATAGATTTCCATAACACCTCTCCTCCACCAATGGTAAATATATATCCACTAGTGGATTTAGATTCGTCGATATCCAATTTGCATCACAATATCCTTCTAGTACAACTGGATATCTAGCATAATGTAATCTATATTCTAAGGTGTATCTTAAATATTTAAGAACCCTTATTAATGTCTTCCAGTACCTATTATTTGAATTACTTGTAAATCTACTTAATTTGTTGACTGCATGGGCAATATCAGGACGTGTGCAGTTAGCGATATACATCAAACTACTAATTATCCTCGGATATTCCAATTGCGATATGGGTTCATCAAGGTTCTTAGCCAAACATAAGCTTAAGTCCATCGATATTTTTATAGGGGAAAGATCATATGCATTAAATTTCCTTAGCACTGTCTCAATATAATAAGATTGCGAAAGGACAATTCCTTCATATGTATTAGTGATCTTAATTCCAAACATAATATCTGCTATACCCATATCTTTTATGTCAAAGGTTTTGATCAACATCTTTTTAGTAGTCATGATTATATCATGATTACTCTCCATGATGAGCATATCGTCTACGTATAGACAGATGATGATAAATGAGTCAGGTGTGCCTTTAATATATATACACTTATCACACTCATTAATTCTAAATTTATTTGTCATCATAGTTTTGTCAAATTTCTTATGCCACTATTTTGGTGCTTGTTTTAGTTCATAAAGTGACTTTACAAGTCTACACACTTTATTTTCTTGTTCTAGAGCTACAAACCCTTCTGGTTGCTCCAAATATATCTTTTCCTTTAATCACTGTTTAGAAAGGTTGTTTTCACATCCATTTGATGTATCTCAAAGTTATGTATTACAGCAATAGCAATAAGAATTCGAATAGATGTAATCCTTGTTACCGGTGAATATGTATCAAAGAAGTCAAGGGTTGTCTTTTGGTTGAATCCTTTGGCCACTAGCCTTGTCTTATACTTATCAATAGATTCATCAATCTTATATTTCCTATTTAGGATCCATTTACATCCTAAAGGCTTGATTCCAAATGGAATATCCGTCAATTCCCAAGTATGATTTTGCATGATGGAATTTATTTCACTATTGAAGGGTTCTTTCCAAAAAAGGAGCCTTGGGACTTGATGAGACTTCGCTTATTGTCCTTAGTTCATTTTCCAACATATAAGTCATAAAATCATGACCAAATGATTTTGTTATTTTAGCCCTCTTACCATAGGCGGATCTATGCATGGACTAGGGGGGGTCACGACCCCCCCCCCCCCCCTCCATGTGTTTTAATTAAAAAAATATTTATTTTTATAAATTTTTTTACATAGTAATATATTTTTTTTAGTAATATAATTATTATATAAAATATTTTCCTTCCCGAAATTCTATATTTATTTTCTCTCTAAAAAATACTATAAAATATAATTACTATATATTTATTTTCTCTCTATTATTTCTCGTTTCATCTTCTTGAAATCCTAAATTTCATCTTTTCAATTGTTTCTAGCGTCGTAGCCGATCCACAATTTCTCTTCGTCCCACGCTCACACGTTGCGACTCGCGAGTCCGCCGTTGTGCATTGGTTCGTCGTTGTCCCTGCCAACTCGGTGTTGCAGTCGCATCTTCCACGACCACCGTCAGCCTCCGCTTCACGCGCACAATCACGTCGTGATTGCGGAAGTTATCCCATCGGTGTCACACCACGTTTGCAATCACACGTCACTGCATCGTTAATTGTCATCGCTCTTCGTCCGACCACGTACGAAATCCATCGAGGTTGGTTAATTAAGATTTTATTTAATTAATTTTGAATTTTGATTAATCGGATCATTTGAATTAATTAATTTAGTTGGATTTAAATAATTAATTAGATTTTAATTAATTAAATCTAGAGTTTAATGGATGAATTTAGATTAATTAATCTATTTTAATTGACTAATTGGTTTTAGATTGGTTAATCGTTTTAATTGATTAATTAACTTTAAGATAATTAATTAAATTTTGATTTAATTGATTAATTGGGTTTGATTAATTTATCTGTTTAATTAATTAATTAGCATTCGGTTAATTAATCTATTTAATTAATTTATTTGAGTTAGATTAATTAAATTTGAATTTAATTGGTTAATTGATTTAGATTAATTAATCTGTTTACTTAATTATCTAAGGTTAGATTAATTAAATTTGAGTTTAATTGATTAATTGAGATTAAATTAATTAATTTGAGTTAGGTTAATTGACTAATTTGATTTTATCTGATTAGTATAATTAAAGCTCATTTAGGCTCGAAAATTATCAATTAATTAATTGATTAGTTTGGTATAAGTATAATTAAGGTGTCATTAATCCACAAAGTGTTAATTTAATGAAATAGTTAGATTATTATTTCGATGCAGAAGACTACTTGTGCATAGATATTTATTTGAGGTAGAATACGGACAAACAAGGATGGGTCCTAGTGACTTTGATGGTTGGTTTTAATAGATAAGTTAATGTGGTATTCTCTCACGAGCAACATGATTTGGATTAAAATGTTTAATTATCAAGGAAGATCTCCTGTGATTTTTCCTGACATTTCTTTTCTAGCTATCCGATGGTTTCTTCTTCTTCTAGTATTATCTAAATATTCTTTCGCAATCTCTTAAATGTTTCTAGCTACACATGAGATAAGTTCTCTTTTTTTTACTCTGCATTGCTTTTACTATATTTAATATATTTTCTTTTATCCATAACGATTCTGACTTAAGCATCAGAGGGTCACCACCAAGTAGGCCAACTGTGATTTAATTCGTGTTATTTTTTAGAATATTTACTGATGCGGTCGAAGAGAATCCCTTCTCGATGACACAAGATTAAAGAACGAAAAATTTAAATTGCATTACGGTCCCTCCAAATCTAAAATCCTGGATCCGCCCCTGCCTCTTACTACATCTTGGTTCATCATTATTTCTAAGATTATCCAAATTTGTAGCGTCGTAAGTTCTTTTATTTGAACTTTCTTATTTCCTCTCTTTGCAAGGAAAGATACCTTCAAAAAATATAATATTTCTTGATTCTATAGTCGTTTCAACATGTATATCAGGAATTACTTATTTGTGCACCAAAAATTGACATGCACTACTATTATTGGCATATTCAATAAAGATGCAATCGATTGTTTTTGGTCTTATCTTACTCTGTTTTGGCTTAGACACTTCCACCCTAGCCAAACACCCCCACACTTTTAGATATTTGTAGGAATACTTATGATCCTTCCATAACTCATAAAGAGTTTTATCTTTCTCTTTGTGAGGAATTTTATTAAGAATATAATTTGTCGATAAAATAGCTTCCCCCATAAATTTTGGGATAAGTCTGAACTTATCAATATAGCATTCATCATTTCTTTAAGAGTTCGATTCTTACGCCAAGAATCTCATTTGGTGAGGAGAGTAAGGAGCTATTGTTTGATGAATAATGTCATGTTCTGTACATAATTCATTAAACGAGCCATCATATTCTCCTTCTCGATCACTTCAAATTACTTTAATTCATTGACCGATTTGATTCTCAACTTCATTCTTATAATGTTTGAATGCTACTAAGGTTTCATCTTTGCCTTTCAATAAATACACATAACAGTATCTAGTACAGTCATCAATGAAAGTAACAAAATATTTTTTCCCTCCTCTAGTTTGCACAAATTTTAAATCACATATATCACTATAAATTAATTCTAGAGGAGTTGTATTTCTTTCCACCGAATGGAAAGGTAACTTTATCATTTTAGTTTCAACACATATTTCACATTTATGTGTTGGATTAATATTAAATACGGGCAATGGATTTAAATTCATAAGTCGTCGTAAAGTGTTAAAATTTACATGTCCAAGTCTAACATGTCATAAATTAGAACACTCAACAAAATAAGCGGAATTTATAATTTTATTGTCATTGAAGTCATGATGTACAACCATTATATTCATTTTGAACAAACTTCTCCATGTACCCTCTGTCTATGAATTGACCATATTTTATCAATACAAATTTATTGAACTCAAATACTAACTTGAAACCATCTTTGACAAGAGCCAACCCTGACACTAAATTATTTCGAATGTCGTGAACATGAAGTACACCAATTAGTGTCACTTCTTTGCATGATGTCATCTTTAGTACCACTTTGCCAAGACGAACAATGTTGGAAGTTGCAAAATTATCCATTATTAACTTTCTCCCATTGATAGGGGTATAAGTTGAAAACTGGGCCTTGCCAGAGCATATGTGTCGTGTAGCATTGGTATCGACCCACCACTGCCTTGGATTATCCACTAAGTTGGCTTCAAATACAATAGCAATCAAGTCTAATTATGACATATCTATTCAATCGACTTATCTTCGGCTACGTGCACTTGATTGGCTTTCTTTGGACGGCAGAGTCTTTGTCCTTGTGATTTGTTTTGCCACAGTCGTGACATGTTCCTTGGAACTTCTTGGCCTTCCTTTGGCTTTGTCCTTTGCCTGGATACTTTCTTTTCTTATCAGTGTTTGATTCCAGCAGATTTGCTTTAGCATATATAGGCATTTTTATTGATTCTGATTGTTTATGATTATCTTCTTCAATCTTAATCTTACAATTAGATCCTCAAGTCACGTCTCCTTTTACTTATGGTTTAGATAATTTTTGAATTCCCTCTATGAAGGTGAGAGTTTCTCAATTATCATGACAACTTGAAAGGACTCATTCACTGTCATGCCTTCGGTGTGCAAATTATGTAGGATCAACTGCAATTCTTGGACTTGAGTCATCACAGTTTTAGAATCAATCATTTTGAAGTTTAAGAATTTGCTAACAATGAATTTCTTCAATCTAGCATCTTCTATTTTGTACTTCCGTTTAAGATATTCCCATAACTTTTTTGCAGTTATCTTGAGGCTATACACGTTATATAACGTATTGTCCAAGTCATTGAGGACATAATTTCTACATAAGAAATCACTTTGTCCCCAAGCATCATATGTCACCCTCTTTTCTCTATCAGTTTCTGTTAAATACGGAAATTTAAAATACTAAATTAAATGGCTAAAATTTAGGAAAATAATCCTAGGAATTATTTTCGGAATTTTTTGAGAATTTTAAAAACTTTTCCAGAATTTTTTTGGAATTAAACGGGGCTTGTACGTGGATAATTAAACTAATGGGGATGGTTAGGGATTAATTAAAACCCAATCTAGGTTAATTACTTATAAAGGGGGATATAATCCGGTTTATTTGATGGAACCGAAAGTTCTCCGTCGCACCCAACTTCTCCCCTTGTGATCTCCTCTCCGCTGACACCTTTCTCCTCCGCGAACGCCCGGCGGCTCTGATTCCCTTCCCACCGAGCAATCGCCTTCTCTTCCTCTTCCCGATCTGCTTCATCTCATTCCCTTCTCACGATCCCATGACTTCTTCACCAGAACTCGTCTCCTCGTCGCAGCTCTCCCTCTCCTTGCAAGTGGCGATGGCCGACTACTCTCGTCGAAGCCCACAGACGCATCGACAGTGAGGGTGTGCACGACTGGGAGTCTGCGTCGGCGGCAGCTTCACTCTTATCTATTCGGGAGCCACAAGTTCTGTCAGAGCAAGGGTTTTCGGCCGGTGAATAGGGCAATTTGGGGGTGCTGCCGGTGAAGTCGAAATTACCGGTATATTTCTCTCGTTTTCCATTGTTTATCTTCTGTTTTGTGTGATTCACGGACTGGTGTTGTTGGGTGGACGTTGGTACTACCTTGTGAGTCATGGGCAGTGGTTTTTCCGATGGACTCAGGAATTTATGTTGGATCGATGCGGTTCACTAGAGGGGGGGGTGAATAGCGAAAAACCTTTTCTTTTTCTTTCGTTCATTAAAACTCGAGAGATAATTAATTAATTGCAGCGGAAATGTAAAGTAAATAAAGACAATGAAGTTTTACTTGGTTCGTAGCCTTCGGCTACTACTCCAAGGCCCTAGTGGTCCTTGACCACGTACGGAGGGCAAAAGTACTAAAGGAACTCCTCCTCGTTAGAGGTAGGAGTTAATCGATACAAGAAGGAACCACAAAAACTTGAGATAGAGGGACACTCCCCCTCTCCTCGTATACGATAAAAGCTCCGGAAATGTAAATGACAAACTGATAAAAAAAACTAATACCGACATACAAAAGTAATAAGGAAAGTTAAACCTAGAAGTCGGAATGGAAGGACTTCGTTGTCGGAGAGTTGCAGCGTAACGGAGGCTTTTGAGCACTTAGAAAATTATGTGAAACCCTAGGTTTGGCCCTCCTTTTATAGCCTTTGAGCCCCTTTTCGAGAGGAACCCTAGCCAATCAAATTTGAGCACATCTTCCCTTGAAATTTGGTGATAATCCTTGACTCCTCGAATCTGATCATTGACCATCAGTCGACTGATGGCCATCATCAGTCGACTGATGGCAGCATCAGTCGAGTGCTGACCTTCTGGCGATCGCTTGATGGCGATGAGTCCTCCAAGCCGGCAAATGACCGATGCTAGCAAAGTTAGCTCAAAGAAAACATTATTTTGACGGCCTCCGACCATCCGATCTCGACCTAGACCATCTATGGGATGTCTTTGGTCGGATCTACGCTTAAGATCATCCCTGTAAAGAGGATACGACCTCACTTACGCTCGCACACACGAGCTTACCTCGATACTTACGTGTCGCTTTTGCTTCCGACCTTCCACTCGATTCCTTCGGCTCCCTCCGAAGTAACTCGAGTATCACCCGACCACCGCGGCTTCCTCCGGGTGTCGCTAGCCTTCAGCTCCAGCATTGAGACTTTTCTGCACACTTGATTTAGCTCGTGAGATAACAATATAAGCTTAACTTTGTATCGTTTGCTATAATCAAAACTTAGGTTCAATTAGGTGCCCACCGCACTCAACAATCTCCTTTGATTTATGGCAAACCCACATACAAAGTTAAGACAAAAATAAGTATGAGATTATGCATGAATGAGTAGGAGTATATAAAAATCCTTTTTCAAGTGCTCCCCCTTGAGGAATCCTCCCCCTTGACCGAGGGTGAGTACTTGAGAAAGGGTTTTAACTCTCCCCCTAGATATTTGCTACTAAGAAAAAGAATTAAGTAACCGAAATTACTTAATGTTGGCCATAGTGTTTAAAATAAGTTTTAAGTTAAGAAACCAAATGATTTCTTAACCCTGGCCTTTTGGTTAAATAAGTTTTCAAAACTTAACGTTAACTTAAATTAAATTTTGACTCCTTAACTTTTATCCTTTTTCTCCTTTTTCTCCCCCTTTTGTCGTATATCAAAAAGAGTAAGGGGTGTGTGGAAAACAAGACAAATGTTAAATTTAAAGTCCAAGCATGTTCCACATATTTTTTTTTAAATAATATACTGAAAATAAGTTCATCTATAAAATGTTCGACTCATATTTGGCTTGATTGATATGAAGGATCAACCAGTCCTGGTCAGAGTCGGTTAGTATATATGATTATACTCCGTGGTTCATAGCGATGCACTAGCTCTACATCTGGAACCAGGAGTAAGGTGTTGGATCGATTTGAGCGCTAGAGGGGGGGGGTGAATAGCGATAGAAAATTTTTCTTTTTCGATGTTCGTGTTAAAAACTCAAGAGATAATTAATCGCAGCGGAATGTAAATGTAAAAACAAGAGAGACAAAGGTTTTACTTGGTTCAGAGTCGAGGCTACTACTCCAAGGCCCTAGTGGTCCTTGACCACGCACGGAGGGCAAATTACTAAACAAACTCCTCCTCGTTGGAGGTAGGAGTTAATCGATACAAAAAGAACTTGAGGTAGAGGGACACTCCCCCTCTCCTCGTTACGATAAAAAAGCTTCGAAGAATGTAAATGAGCAACGACACTAAAATTAAAGCCGACGTACAAAAATAAAGGAAATGAAACCTAGACGTCGGAGAAGAAGAAGCACGTTGTTGTCGGTAGCTTTGCGGAGACTTTTTGGAAGCTTAGAATTGTTGTTAAAACCCTAGGTTTGGCCCTCCTTTTATAGCCTTTGAGCCCCTTTTCGAGTGGGTCTTCAACCAATCACAAATGGACACCAAACCGCTTTGAGGTGGAGTGATAAGCCTTGACTCCTCGAATCTGATCATTGACCATCAGTCGATTGATGGCCATCATCAATCGATCGATGGCAAGATCCCGATTGATGACCTTTCGCAATGATCGATACACGGCAATGAGTCCTCCAAGTCGGGCAATGACTGATGCTTGCTGCAAGTCAAAGTTAGCTCAATAAAAACATAATTTCGATGGTCGTCGACCATCCGATCTCGACCTAGACCATCTATAAGATGTCTTTGGTCGGATCTACGCTTAAGATCATCCCCGTAAAGAGGATACGACCTTACTTACTCTCGCACACACGAGCTTACCTCGATACTTACGTGTCGCTTTTGCTTCCGGCCTTTCACTCGATTCCTTCGGCTCCCTCCGAAGTAACTCGAGTATCGCCCGACCACCGCGGCTTCCTCCGGGTCTCGCTAGCCTTCAGCTCCAGCTATATCAATCTTCTGCACACTCGATTCAGCTCGTGAGAAAACAAAATAGACTTAACTTTTGTGTCTTTGCTATAATCAAAACACAGGTTCGATTTCGGTGCCTCACTGCACCAACAATCTCCCCCTTTTTGATATATGGCAAAAACACACAAAGTTAAGGAAATTAAGTGCATGAAACAGTAAAGACAAGAAGCAAAAGTAGGAGTAGTAAAAATATTTCTCAAGTTCTCCCCTTAGAGGAACCCTCCCCCTTGACCGAGGGTGAGTACTTGAAAAAGACTTTTAGTTCTCCAAACACAAAAGTTAAGTTAGGCTTCTTAGAGTCAAAAATAAGTGCAAGTTAAGTAATCAAAAGTTAAGTCAAAAGGTTAATTATTCAAAAGGTTTAACTTTTGATTTCTTAACTTGGGCCTTTAAAGTTTTCAATTCCGAAGAGTTGAAACCTAAACCTTACTCCCCCTTAACTTAGGCCAGAATCAAAGTTTTAAGTTAAGTTATCAATTTCAAAAATTTGAAATTGAACTTTGGCTTTTTCTTAACTTTGGAACTTTGGCTTTTTCTTAACTTTGGCCTTTTCTCCCCCTTTTGACATAAATCAAGGAAAAAGTGGGGGGGTTTTAAGAAAACCCTAAGTCCAAGCATGATGATTTTAAAAATAGTATGTGAAAATAATTCATCTAAATGTTCAACTCTAGTTTGACTTGATTGAAATGATATTATCAACAAGTCCTGATTAGAGTTGGTTAATATTAGTTGCATATTTATACTCCGAGGTTCATATTGACGCACTTGATCTACATCTTGGAACCTGGAGTAGGGTCCTAACATCTCACGCCCATCTACGTGGCTAAGTACACAAACACATTAGTCCTATGTGTTGTGAGATGTACTGGCTCCTTAAATCTATAGGTGCATGATATCTAAGGTATGTCCTATGCTAGTTCCATCAAAATGAAAAATAAGAAATAGTAGTAAGAAAATATAGTTTGCAAGTTCTTATTCTATTACGCACATGCCCAATTTTCGTCTTAATAGACTAAATTCGGCTTCGGGTAGGGGTTTAGTAAATAGGTCTGCTAGGTTAGATTTCGATTCGACGTACTCGAGTTGTATGGCTCCGTTGGCCACATGTTCTCGAATGAAATGGTGTTTGACTTCTATATGTTTGGTCCTAGAGTGACATATTGGATTCTTTGTAAGATTAATTGAACTAATGTTATCTACGTGAAGTTTAGTATTCGTAAAGTCTAACTTAAAGTCGGTGGTAGATAAGGCAACACAATGTTGCTTCCTACTGCACCAACTCACTAGACTCGAGCCGAGTAGTTGACAACAACCACTCGTGCTCTTTCTGTCGAGTTTACTACCGGCATAATCCGAATCGGAGTAGCCGATTAGTTCGAACTCGGTAGATCTAGGATACCAAATACCAACATTAAGTGTACCCTTTAGATATCTAAGGATACGCTTAACTAGGGTTAGGTGAGACTCCTTGGCACAGGTTTGAAATCTGGCGCACATACTTACTGCAAATAAGATATCAGGTCGGCTTGCAGTTAAGTACAGGAGACTTCCTATTGCGCTCCTATAGTACTTTAAGTCAATGGACTTACTTTCTAGGTCTTCTCCTATGTTAACATTTATCGCCATTGGGGTGTTTATTACCTTAGCGTCTTGCATTCCAAATCTTTTAATTAACTCCTTAGTGTATTTTTGTTGATATAGGTATATACCATCCTTAGTTTGTTTAATTTGTAGACCTAAAAAGAAACTTAACTCGCCTACCAAGTTCATTTCGAACTCACTTTCCATGAGCGAAACGAACTCGTTTAGTAAGGCTGAGTTAGAGGTTCCAAAAATTATATCATCTACGTAAATTTGAGCTATGAATATTTCTTTACCTAAGGTTTTTACAAAGAGAGTTGGGTCAACTAAGCCTTGGTTAAACCCTTTTGACTTAAGATGGATTGAAAGTCTCTCGTAACAAGCTCGAGGAGCTTGTTTAAGTCCATAGAGAGCTTTCTTAAGTTTTAGAACATGGTCGGGTTTATCTAGATTTTCGAATCCGGGGGGTTGGCTAACATAAACTTCTTCTTTAATGTATCCATTTAGGAATGCCGACTTAACATCCATTTGAAACAGTTTAAATCCTCGATGTGCGGCATAAGCTAGCAACATTCTAATGGATTCGAGTCTAGCTACTGGGGCATAGGTGTCATCGTAATCTAAGCCTGCGACGTGGCTACATACGTTGGCGCCTAACCTAGCCTTGGTTCTAACTACTTCACCTTTATCATCAAGCTTATTTGAAACACCCACCTTGTTCCAATTATCATTTTGTCTTTAGGTGGTGGTACTAATTCCCACACTTCGTTCCTAGTAAATTGAGCTAGCTCTTCTTGCATTGCAATAATCCAATCGGGATCAAGAAGAGCTTGTTCAATTGATTTGGGTTCTATCTTTGAAATTAAGGAAATTTGACTAAGGTTACTATAGGATGCTCTAGTTCGAACTCCTAGATTAGGATCTCCTATCACTTGATCGATAGGGTGGTTAGTCTGAGTCCTAGATTGGGTTGGGTTTGTGTCACCTAATGCTTGATCAATGGGGTGACTTGGTTGAACACTAGTTTGGTTGGAGTCATCTATCACTTGATCAATAGAGTGACTAGGTTGACTTAGGTTAGGATTAACACTAGACCTGATCTCCGGATCAGAGTAAGGTCTAGTATGAATCGGCTCGCTAATTGGGGTTGCCGGGGGTTTTGTAGGTTCATGTCCTTCATCGAATACTACATTGATAGTCTCCTCGACTCTAAGGGTGTCGTGGTTATATACTCTATAAGCTCTACATGTAGTCGAGTATCCTAGAAAGATTCCGGTCGTGGTTTTGGATGTAAATTTTCCTAGGTAATCCTTAGTGTTTAAGATATGTACCTTACACCCAAATACCCTAAAGTACTTGATGTTAGGTATTTTATCGTGATAAATCTCGTACGAGGTCTTAAGGTGCCTCTTTACCATAAGGATCCTATTTTGGACATAGCAAGTCGTGCTAACGGCTTCTGCCCAAAACCTATCGGGTAGGTCGTATTCGTTCAACATGGTCCTAGCGGCTTCTTGTAGAGTTCGGTTTTTCCGCTCCACTAGGCCATTTTGTTGAGGGGTCCTAGGGCAAGAGAATTCATGGTGGTATCCGTTTAGGTTACAGAAGTCGGTGAACCTTTGATTTTCGAATTCACCACCATGATCGCTTCTAAGTCTTTTAACCTTAAGGTCTTTTTGATTCTCGATTAATTTGAATAGATTAGTTAATTGATCTAGGGTATCATTTTTATGTTTGATGAACCTAACCCAGGTAAACCTGGAGTAGTCGTCAATTATGACTAAGCAATATTGACTTCTATTGAGTGACTTGGCTCCATGTGAATCGAATAGATCCATATGCAGGAGCTCAAGTACTCTTGAGGTTCGTTCTTGGTTAGTTAACTTGTGTTGTGTTCTAGGTTGTTTTCCTTGTTGACAAGCATTACAAATTTTATTAACCAGGTTGTTGAGGTTTGGTAATCCTCTTACTAAGACACTCTGACTAATCTTTTGGATGAGTATCGGTTGTTAGTGACCGAGTCGTCGGTGCCACCACCATGATTCCTCTTGCCGTGTCATAAGACACTTAGTTGAGGAGTTGGTTAAGTTGATCGTATAAATGTTGTTATTTCTAGTTCCTTTAAGAATTGTTTTAGAGGTTTCGTTGGTATTAATTACGCATTCATTTTCTAGAAATATAACCTTATAGTTATTATCACACAATTGGCTTACACTAAGTAAGTTATATTCAAAATTCTCTACAAGTAATACATTTTTAATAACAAAATTGTGTTAAGCTCGATATCACCGATCCGATGATTTTGAGCTTGCCGTTATTCCCAAAGGCTACCGATCCTTGTCGTTTGAATCGAAGCTTTGCGAATTTGAGTTGATCCCGGTCATGTGTCGAGTAACACGTCCAACATCCATTGATCCTACACACAAGGTGGTTGGATTGGATGTTAGATTTTGTTAAGAAAATTGGTTGTAAGTTGTTAACCCTAGGTCATCTCACCGAGTCTATATGATCAAGCATGTTATACTTATGTGTTTTTGAGATGACTTTCAATTAAGTGGATTTAGGTTCAAGTGATTTTTTGTTAGATTTGGATTTAACCCAAGGCTTGTCAAGTTTACCTTTTCAAGATCATGGCTTCCAGGTCGTGGCGAGGCACAGGGGCCTTCTTTTATCGGATCATCGACCACTTCCTTAGACAAAAGCCATTTTCGAAAATGATGACTTGACTCACCTAAAATTATTTCTTCGCCTAACTAGTTATTTTTGAAAAGAGGCTCCCGAGGCTCAATCTTTCAAGGATTTTAGTTGATTATTTGAAAAGAGGCTCCCCGAGGCTCAATCTTTTCAAAGGATTTTAGTTGATTATTTACATGTTCTAAGTGAGTTCACGAAAAAAAAAAAAACAACAAAAAAAATCTAAGCATGCAATTTCTAAGTTAAAACACAAACATGTTTTGTACTGGCTCCCCCTAGACCGTTGAATCGGTTCGGTCTATCCACATAGTGGATTTGGTCCTTGGGAACCCAGTACGAGTTGGATCCTAGAGTTGAAATCAAAGTGGTCTTAGGGACCCATGCTTGGACACATTTTTTATGTCTACTTACGATTGACATATACGACTTATTGGTCGTGTTTGAGCTAAACCCTAGTCCGGCCTTGTTGTACACGGCCCTTTGCGATCCAAGTAGGAGGTCAAGTCCTTTGGATCCCAAAGTAAATCTTTCCAACGTATTCCTAAGATCTTCGACTTGACTTTTCAAGAGTGAGTTCTCAACTTCGAGTTTTTCAACCCGAGTTGAGTCCTTCTCTTGAACTCGACTAGTCGAAGAGGTTAGGGAGACCTCGTGTTTGAGGAGTTTAACTTCCTCAACTGTGGTCTCGACCTTGGACTCGGACTTAGCTAACTTCCTAGACAAAAACCTAACCGTATTATGTAAAATATTAAATAAGGTTCGACTCACCTTAAGGGTATCTTTTGAATCGGATGCGTATCCGTGGCTTGACTTGAAGGTAGCTTCGTAGTCCGAGTCATCCTCAGGTTCTGACTCAAGTTCGTGTTCTGGCCTCCGTGGTCCGACTCAATTGATTTCGCCATGAAGACGTGGTCTTCGCCTTCTTCGATGACGCTTCTTCCCATGTCGCTGAGGGCCTTCTTGTGCTTAGGTGCTTGGTGGTTGAGCTTAGGCACTTTGACTTGATATGTCCAAACTCGCTACACTCATAACACCTAATATTAGAACTTTAGGCTTACCTTGGTTGGGTCGAGTCGTAGTTCGCCGGCCCTTGGCTATCCTTCGAGCTAGGTTCATTAGTTCGGCAAATAACTCCGGTCAACTTCTTCTTCTGACTCATCTTCCTCCTCGGTGGTGGTGGCTTGCTTAGCATTTTCTTCTTCTTTGAACTCGCAAATAAGGCTATACTCTCTCGGGTTCCGAAGTTGGATTGTTCATGTAATTCAAATCCAAAAGAGTTCGCCTAACCTAATTTTAGAAAGGTCCTTGAGACCTTATAGGCATCAACCATGGATGCCCATAAGGTAGTCCTCGAAAAGAGTTTAGAACATACCTAATAAGGTCGCGTTTTCACCTTTTGCCCGATTGCGGTAGGTTGTTGACTATGTCTTGGACACGGGCGTGGAGTCGCCGCGACTCGTGTTCCTCGTGCATTTTTAGTGTGTACAATTTATTGAATAACAAATCACGCTTGCAAACCTTAGCTTGATCCGATCCTTCGTAACTCGATTAGCTTTGTCCAAAGATCCTTTGCGCTATGAAGGGGCCGACGCGATTTAGCTCCTCCTTGGACAAGCCGCATTGGAGGATTTGTGTTGCCTTGGCATCGCACTTGTCGCTTTGTTGCAACGGTTCATTGATCATAATCCAAGGAGTCACCCACTTCATTAGTCGGAAGTGTGAAACCCGCTTGATTATGATCCACATCTCGATTTGGGTTTTGAGAAAGCATTCCATCCGACCTTCCAAGAACGGAAATCATCCCGCTGTAAAACGGAGGTCGACGGTGCTAAAAACCTCGAGACGGGCCATTAGAACAAAAAGACAAGGAGACTAAAATGAAAACCTAGCAACAACAAAACACATTTAAAGTACCAAGACTTGCGCCTTGGATTAGTAGAAAGGGAAATAAAAAGAAATAAACGAAAAATAGAACGTTAAGCAAAGAAATAAGAAACTAAATAAAAGTAAGTACTACAACCTTCGATGTCCCCAAAGGCTACTAAACGTTGATTTTGAGGATGAAAACAGCTTGTTACGGGGTAAACCCCGTAAGAAGTGTAGATCTGCATGAGAGCTTCGATTTGGTAGGTAGACCGTGTCGTGGGTCAACTTGTACGAAAAGTTATGCCCGTTTGACCGTCGGCTACTCCAAAAGCGAATACTTGCAAAACAAAATCAAACGAAGAGTACCAAGACTTCGTCTTGGATTAGTAGTGCGGGAGAAAAATTTAAACGAAAAACAAATCTGGAAGAAAAAAAATGTTAGACTGGTGGTTTCACCAAATCTAAGCGCCCCCGGCTCTGATACCAATTGTTGGATCGATTTGAGCGCTAGAGGGGGGGGGGTGAATAGCGATAGAAAATTTTTCTTTTTCGATGTTCGTGTTAAAAACTCAAGAGATAATTAATCGCAGCGGAATGTAAATGTAAAAACAAGAGAGACAAAGGTTTTACTTGGTTCGTAGCCGTAGGCTACTACTCCAAGGCCCTAGTGGTCCTTGACCACGCACGGAGGGCAAATTACTAAACAAACTCCTCCTCGTTGGAGGTAGGAGTTAATCGATACAAAAAAACTTGAGGTAGAGGGACACTCCCCCTCTCCTCGTTACGATAAAAAAAAAGCTTCGAAGAATGTAAATGAGCAACGACACTAAAATTAAAGCCGACGTACAAAAATAAAGGAAATGAAACCTAGACGTCGGAGAAGAAGAAGCACGTTGTTGTCGGTAGCTTTGCGGAGACTTTTTGGAAGCTTAGAATTGTTGTTAAAACCCTAGGTTTGGCCCTCCTTTTATAGCCTTTGAGCCCCTTTTCGAGTGGGTCTTCAACCAATCACAAATGGACACCAAACCGCTTTGAGGTGGAGTGATAAGCCTTGACTCCTCGAATCTGATCATTGACCATCAGTCGATTGATGACCTTTGGCAGTCGACTGATACACGGCAGTCGAGTCCTCCAAGCTGGCAGTCGACTGATGCTTGCTGCAAGTCAAAGTTAGCTCAATAAAAACATAATTTCGATGGTCGTCGACCATCTGATCTCGACCTAGACCATCTATAAGATGTCTTTGGTCGGATCTACGCTTAAGATCATCCCCGTAAAGAGGATACGACCTTACTTACTCTCGCACACACGAGCTTACCTCGATACTTACGTGTCGCTTTTGCTTCCGGCCTTCCACTCGATTCCTTTGGCTCCCTCCGAAGTAACTCGAGTATCGCCCGACCACCGCGGCTTCCTCCGGGTGTCGCTAGCCTTCAGCTCCAGCTATATCAATCTTCTGCACACTCGATTCAGCTCGTGAGAAAACAAAATAGACTTAACTTTTGTGTCTTTGCTATAATCAAAACACAGGTTCGATTTCGGTGCCTCACTGCACCAACAATAGGTCCTAACATCTCACGCCCATCTACGTGGCTAAGTACACAAACACATTAGTCCTATGTGTTGTGAGATGTATTGGCTCCTTAAATCTATAGGTGCATGATATCTAAGGTATGTCCTATACTAGTTCCATAACAAAAATGAAAGTTAAGAAATAGTAGTAAGAAAATATAATTTGCATGTACCTATTCTATTACGTACATGCCCAATTTTCGTCTTAGTAGACTAAATTCGGCTTCGGGTAGGGGTTTAGTAAATAGGTCTGCCAAGTTAGATTTCGATTCGACGTATTCGAGGTGTATGGCTCCGTTGGCCACATGTTCTCGAATGAAATGGTGTTTGACCTCTATATGTTTGGTCCTAGAGTGACATATCGGATTCTTTGTAAGATTAATTGAACTAATGTTATCTACGTGAAGTTTAGTATTTGTAAAGTCTAACTTAAAGTCGCGGAGAGTGTGCTTCATCCAAAGAAGTTGAGTGACACACTCACCCATCGCGATGTATTTGGCTTCGGTGGTAGATAAGGCAACACAATGTTGCTTCCTACTGCACCAACTCACTAGACTCGAGCCGAGTAGTTGACAACAACCACTCGTGCTCTTTCTGTCGAGTTTACTACCGGCATAATCCGAATCGGAGTAGTCGATTAGTTCGAACTCGGTAGATCTAGGATACCAAATACCAACATTAAGTGTACCCTTTAGATATCTAAGGATACGCTTAACTAGGGTTAGGTGAGACTCCTTAGCACAGGTTTGAAACCTGGCGCACATACTTACTGCGAATAGGATGTCGGGTCGACTCGTAGTTAAGTATAGAAGACTTCCTATTGCGCTCCTATAGTACTTTAAGTCAATGGACTTACTTTCTAGGTCTTCTCCTATGTTAACATTTATCGCCATTGGGGTGTTTATTACCTTAGCGTCTTGCATTCCAAATCTTTTAATTAACTCCTTAGTGTATTTTTGTTGATATAGGTATATACCATCCTTAGTTTGTTTAATTTGTAGACCCAAAAAGAAACTTAACTTGCCTACCAAGTTCATTTCGAACTCACTTTCCATGAGCAAAACGAACTCGTTTAGTAAGGTTGAGTTAGAGGTTCCAAAAATTATATCGTCTACGTAAATTTGAGCTATGAATATTTCTTTACCTAAGGTTTTTACAAAGAGAGTTGAGTCAACTAAGCCTTGGTTAAACCCTTTTGACTTAAGATGGATTGAAAGTCTCTCGTACCAAGCTCGAGGAGCTTGTTTAAGTCCATAGAGAGCTTTCTTAAGTTTTAGAACATGGTCGGGTTTATCTAGATTTTCGAATCCGGGGGGTTAGCTGACATAAACTTCTTCTTTAATGTATCCATTTAGGAATGCCGACTTAATATCCATTTGAAACAGCATTCGAATGGATTCGAGTCTAGCTACTGGGGCATAGGTTTCGTCGTAATCTAAGCCTTCGACTTAGCTAAACCCTTTGGCGACTAACCTAGCCTTGTTTCTAACTACTTCACCTTTATCATCAAGCTTATTTCGAAACACCCACCTTGTTCCAATTATCGTTGTCTTTAGGTGGTGGTACTAACTCCCACACTTCATTCCTAGTAAATTGGGCTAGCTCTTCTTGCATTGCAATAATCCAATCGGGATCGAGAAGTGCTTGTTCAATTGATTTGGGTTCTATCTTTGAAATTAAGGAAATTTGACTAAGGTTCCTATAGGATGCTCTAGTTCGAACTCCTAGATTAGGATCTCCTATCACGTGATCGATAGGGTGGTTAGTCTGAATCCTAGATTGGGTTGGGTTTGTGTCACCTAATGCTTGATCAATGGGGTGACTTGGTTGAACACTAGTTTGGTTGGAGTCATCTATCACTTGATCAATAGAGTGACTAGGTTGACCTAGGTTAGGATTAACACTAGACTGATCTCGGATCGAGTTAGGTTTAGTATGAATCGGCTCTCTAATTGGGTTTGCCGGGGGTTTTGTAGTTTCATTTCCTTCATCGAATTCTACATTGATAGTCTCCTCGACTCTAAGGGTGTAGTGGTTATATAATCTATAAGCTCTACTTTTAGTCGAGTATCCTAGAAAGATTCCTGTGGTGGTTTTGGATGTAAATTTCCCTAGGTAATCCTTAGTGTTTAGGATATGTACCTTACACCCAAATACCCTAAAGTACTTGATGTTAGGTATTTTATCGTGATAAATCTCTGAGGTCTTAAGGTGCCTCTTTACCATAAGGATCCTATTTTGGACATAGCAAGTGCTAGCTATACCAAAACCTATCGGGTAGGTCGTATTAGTTCAACATGGTCCTAGCGGCTTCTTGTAGAGTTCGGTTTTCCGCTCCACTAGGCCATTTTGTTGAGGGTCCTAGGGCAAGAGAATTCATGGTGGTATCGTTTAGAGTTCTGAAGTCGGTGAACCTTTGATTTTGAATTCACCACCATGATAAACTTCTAAGTCTTTTAACCTTAAGGTCTTTTTGATTCTCGATTAATTTGAATAGATTGATTAATTGATCTAGGGTATCATTTTTATGTTTGATGAACCTAACCGAGTAAACACAGGTAGTAAATCAATTATGACTAAGCAATATTGACTTCTATTGAGACTTGGCTCCATGTGAATCGAATAGATCCATATCACGGAGCTCAAGTACACTTGAGGTTCGTTCTTGGTTAGTTAACTTGTGTTGTGTCCTAGGTTGTTTTCCTTGTTGACAAGCATTACAGATTTTATTAACCAAATTGTTGAGGTTGGGTAAGCCTCGATTAAGCCACTCGACTCATCTTGTGGGCCGAGTCTTGGGTGCAGTGGCCGAGTCGTCGGTGCCACAACCATGATTCCTCTTCTGTGTCACAAGACACTTAGTTGAGAGTTAGTTAAGTTGATCATAAATGTTGTTATTTCTAGTTCCTTTAAGAATTGTTTTAGAGGTTTCGTTGGTATTAATTACGCATTCATTTTCTAGAAATATAACCTTATAGTTATTATCACACAATTGGCTTACACTAAGTAAGTTATATTCAAAATTCTCTACAAGTAATACATTTTTAATAACAAAATTCGTGTTAAGCTCGATATCACCTGATCCGATGATTTTGAGCTTGCCGTTATTCCCAAAGGCTACCGATCCTTGTCGTTTGAATCGAAGCTTTGCGAATTTGAGTTGATCTCCGGTCATGTGTCGGGAGCAACCGCTGTCCAACATCCATTGATCCTACACACAAGGTGGTTGGATTGGATGTTAGATTTTTTGTTAAGAAAATTGGTTGTAAGTTGTTAACCCTAGGTCATCTCACCGGAGTCTATATGATCAAGCATGTTATACTTATGTGTGTTTTTTTAGATGACTTCCAATTAAGTTGATTAAGTGGATTTAGGTTCAAGTAATTTTATGTTAGATTTGGATTTAACCCTAGGCTTGTCAAGTTTACCTTTTCAAGATCATGGCTTCCAAGTCGTGGCGAGGCACAAGGGCCTTCTTTTATCGGGTCATCGACCACTTCCTTAGACAAAGTCATTTTCAAGAAAATGATGACTTGACTCACCTAAAATTATTTCCTCGTCTAACTAGTTATTTTTGAAAAGAGGCTCCCCGAGGCTCAATCTTTTCGAAGAATTTTAGTTGGTTATGTTTTTGAAAAGAGGCTCCCCGGGGCTCAATCTTTTCGAAGTTGATTATGTTCATGTTCTAAGTGAGTTCACAAGTTTTAAAGTACAAACTTTCTAAGTTAAAGCATGCAATTTCTAAGTTAAAGCACAAACATTCTAAGTTAAAACATGCAATTTCTAAGTTAAAGCACAAACATGTTTTGTACTGGCTCCCCCTAGACCGTTGAATCGGTTCGGTCTATCCACATAGTGGATTTGGTCCTTGGGAACCCAGTACGGGTTGAATCCTAGAGTTGAAATCAAAAAGTTCTTAGGGACCCATGCTTGGACATGTTTCTTATGTCGACTTACAATCGACATATACGACCTATTAGTCGTGTTTGAGTTAAACCCTAGTCCAGCCTTGTTGTACACGGCCCTTTGAGATCCAAGTAGGAGGTCAAGTCCTTTGGATCCCGAAGTGAACCTTTCCAACGTGTTCCTAAGATCTTCGACTTGACTTTTCAAGAGAGAGTTCTCAACTTCGAGCTTTTCAACTTGAGTTGAGTCCTTCTCTTGAACTCGACTAGTCGAAGAGGTTAGGGAGACCTCGTGTTTGAGGAGTTTAACCTCCTCAACAAGGGTCTCGACCTTGGACTCGGACTTAGCTAACTTCCTAGACAAAAACCTAACCATATTATGTAAAGTATTAAATAAAGCTCGACTCACCTTAAGGGTATCTTTTGAATCGGATGCGTATCCGTGGCTTGACTTGAAGGTAACCGTGGTCGAGTCATCCTCGAGTTCTAACTCAAGTTCGGGCTCGGTCTCAGTGTCGGACTCAATTGATTTCGCCATGAAGGCGTGGTCTTCGTCTTCTTGGATAGCGCTTCTTCCATGTCGCGTTGAGGGCCTTCTTATGCTTAGGTGCTTAGTGGTTGAGCTTGGGGCACTCGGACTTGATATGTCCAAACCTGTTGCACTCATAACACCTAATGTTAGAACTTTTAGGCTTACCTTGGTTGGGTCGAGTTGTGGTTCGCTTTCGTCCCTTGGCTATCCTTCGAGCTAGGTTCATTAGTTCGGCAGTCAACTCCGGGTCAACTTCTTCTTCGGACTCGTCTTCCTCCTCGGTTGGTGGTGGCTTGCTTGCGATTTTCTTCTTCTTTGAACCTGCAAACAAGGTTATACCCCTCTCGGGTTCCGAGTTGGATTGTTCATGTAATTCGAAATCGGAAAAGAGTTCATCTAACCTAATTTTAGAAAGATCCTTGGAGACCTTATAGGCATCAACCATGGATGCCCATAAGGTAGTCCTCGGAAAAGAGTTTAGGATATACCTTATAAGGTCGCGGTTTTCGACCTTTTGCCCGATTGCGTGTAGGTTGTTGACTATGTCTTGGACACGGGCATGGAGTTGCGTCGCGGACTCGTGTTCCTGCATTTTTAGTGTGTACAATTTATTGAATAACAAATCACATTTGCAAACCTTAGCTTGATCCGATCCTTCGTGTAACTCGATTAGCTTTGTCCAAAGATCCTTTGCGCTTATGAAGGGGCCGACGCGATTTAGCTCTTCCTTGGATAGGCCGCATTGAAGGATTTGTGTTGCCTTTGCGTCGGCTTCGACTTGTCATTTTGTCGCAATGGTCCATTGATCATAATCCAAGGAGTCACCCACTTCATTAGTCGGAAGTGTGAAACCCGTTTGGATTATGATCCACATCTCGATTTGGGTTTTGAGAAAGCATTCCATCCGACCCTTCCAATAACGGAAGTCATCTCCGTTGTAAAACGGAGGTCGGACGGTGCTAAAACCCTCGAGATGGGCCATTAGAACAAAAGACAAAAGAAGACGAAGGAAAAACTAGCAACGACAAAAAACACACAAAAAGTACCAAGACTCGCGTCTTGGATTAGTAGTGCGGGAGTAGATTTAACAAAGCGAGAAAAAAAATCTAAAATAAACAGAAATAAAAGAAAAATAAATCTGTGAAAAATGGCTAGATTGGTGGTTTCACCAAATCTTAGCAACCCGACTCACGATACGATTGTTGGATCGATGCGGTTCGCTAGAGGGGGTGAATAGCGAAAAACCTTTTCTTTTCTTTCGTTAGGTTAAAACTCGAGAGATAATTAATTAATTGCAGCGGAAATGTAAAGTAAATAAAGACAATGAAGTTTTACTTGGTTCGTAGCCTTCGGCTACTACTCCAAGGCCCTAGTGGTCCTTGACCACGTATGGAGGGCAAAAGTACTAAAGGAACTCCTCCTCGTTAGAGGTAGGAGTTAATCGATACAAGAAGGAACCACAAAAACTTGAGATAGAGGGACACTCCCCCTCTCCTCGTATACGATAAAAGCTCCGGAAATGTAAATGACAAACTGATAAAAAAAACTAATACCGACGTACAAAAGTAATAAGGAAAGTTAAACCTAGACGTCGGAATGGAAGGACTTCGTTGTCGGAGAGTTGCAGCGTAACGGAGGCTTTTGAGCACTTAGAAAATTATGTGAAACCCTAGGTTTGGCCCTCCTTTTATAGCCTTTGAGCCCCTTTTCGAGAGGAACCCTAGCCAATCAAATTTGAGCACATCTTCCCTTGAAATTTGGTGATAATCCTAGACTCCTCGAATCTGATCATTGACCATCAGTCGACTGATGGCCATCATCAATCGTGATGGCGACATCGATCGAGTGTTGACTCTCAGCCGATCATTGTTTGATGGCGGTCAGTCCTCCAGTAGCGGTCGTGATGCTAACTGCAGGGCAAAGTTAGCTCAGAGAAAACATTATTTTGACGGCCTCCGACCATCCGATCTCGACCTAGACCATCTATGGGATGTCTTTGGTCGTATCTACGCTTAAGATCATCCCCGTAAAGAGGATACGACCTCACTTACGCTCGCACACACGAGCTTACCTCGATACTTACGTGTCACTTTTGCTTCTGGCCTTCCACTCGATTCCTTCGGTTCCCTCCGAAGTAACTCGAGTATCGCCCGACCACCGCGGCTTCCTCCGGATGTCGCTAGCCTTCAGCTCCAGCATTGAGACTTTTCTGCACACTTGATTTAGCTCGTGAGATAACAATATAAGCTTAACTTTGTATCGTTTGCTATAATCAAAACTTAGGTTTGACTTAGGTGCCCACTGCACCAACAATTTAGAGCTGATTAATCTTTCAGCTAACCTAGATTCAATTAGTTAATTAGTTTAAATTATATTAAACTGATTAATGGACTTATGTAGTTTAGATTTCCAGATTTAGTTGTTATGTGACTGTTTAATGAATCCAAAATAGCTAAGTTGATTGTTTAAGGGTAAATCGCATGATCGATTAAATGAGTATTGGTCTAAATGAGTAATTAGCTTTAGAGTAATTAATGGACTAATTGGATTATTAACTAAATCTGAGTTACGTATGGAATCTGTTTAACTTGTTAACTAGATTAATGCAAGTTAATATGATTAATCTAACTAATCTAATTAAATTGAGGAATTTAATTACTTAGTTAGATTGATATAAATGATTCACTAAGTTAATGGAATTATGAGTTGATACATTTAATTGATTTGGGTGGAGCGTACTTAAGGGGTTTAATGATTTAAACCTAGTTGGATGTTGTAAGAGGGTTACGTTTGATGATTGGGAGTTTCTAATTCATATTCGATAAAAAGGGATGCGAATATAAGAACTATATAGTAGTTAATTCGTAAGTAGTTGTATGTCTGCACTTAATTGTAATTGATGACATATGCATGTTTCGGTCACGAGACAGGTCCACGGGCGTAAAGACAGTTGGTATTCTTCATAGCAGGCGGGTATCTTTGACTTATCTTCTTTTAGATATTATCATATTGTTGTGCATCATTTACTATAGCTAGTAATAGTTTTCTATGCTTTTAACCTGCCTTGGTACGTCACTACCTAGTACGTATTGTAGCATTTTCATATGCTTATTATATTGATGCTCTATCACTTTGATACTTGTCATTTGTTTTATTTAGCACTAGAGTAGTGACATACCTTACATACTGGGCATTGAATGAATAATGGATATACCTTGCATGTGTACCTAAACTTATGTACTTAGGTTATTTGATATGAGCTCCTATTGGTACATACCATAGGTAGCCATGGATTTATAGGGGTATCGTGCATTAGTTACATGCACCATTTTGCATTATTACATGACTGACGATCATCGGCTTCTCGGTAGGAGGTGATACTACTTAGTAGTTGAGCCCGTCATCAGTTACATTATCTACACACAACCACTCGTGGGTTAGTGATGTTTCAGGTGTGTGTGTAGCTGCTCTGTCAGGGCTCTACGGTGATCGCTCAGGTTATTGGTATTGCGACGTGGTAGCAAACAGGGATCCCTCCTTTGTCATGAGACGAGGAGATGAGACGAGGTGATGTCCCCCATATACATACATGGGGTAGGAGGGTGATACTCCGCCAACATCCTGTCCACTCAGTCACATAGGTGTAGTGACGACAGAGTGCATAATTGTCACAACCCTATCCACTCGGCCGACACACATGACATGTCGGTGGCTTGACTGGCGTCAGGGGTGACACGGGTGATTGCATCATGTGCATACGTTTTTACTATATGCATTGATTGTTGCACTTTTGGTTGTTGCATATAATTGTCATGCACATACAGGAGGTATTATGTTGTTTGTTTTGGTGATTCTACATATGCTTATGTGGATGTATTTTATGTCAGCTTAGGTGATTCTGGTATGTATAGTTTCAGGTATGTATTTTTGTTGAGAAACTATACCAACATGATTATTATTGCTACTTATAATTTACTATGCATGATTGTTAGATATCTGCTGAGTTTTACTCACTCCGTTGATATTTATTTTATTTCAGGATGAAGCCTTCTGAAGGTCCAATTGTCAGTCCCCTGATCTGACGACTCCGTTATTCTTCTTTTTAGTTTTTCGCATTTTTATCACTAAGACTCTATGTTTTAAACTTGTAATACTTTATACTCTTTATTATTTTGGTGGTACTTGATTAAGTCTTTGTGGACTTTTTGTTTCAGTTTGTTTTGGTTATATGTGTGGTTGTGTATTCCTGCTCAGATGACAGAAGAGGTAAGTCTAGAGGTTTTTATGTTTTGTAGTTACTTTGGTTGTTGGCCTAAGGCCCTTATGTTTTATGTTCCGACCATATTGGTCGATGTATAGTGGGTCGTGTGGACCTTGTATACAGGTTTTAATTGTCCGCATTACAAGGGAGGTGTTGTCCAATTTTCGTCGGACAAGTACTCCCTCTCGGGGCATGACAGTTTCTCCTGGAAAGATGATGGGGACATCTTCGCGTAAGAACCTCGTAAGGTCCAATGTAGTTAAGTAAAACATCTTTTGCTATCATCTTTTGAAATCAGTACCGATAAACTTCTTCGATTTCTCGCCATATGCTGGTAGAATATGGATCGTTGATAATGAATCCATAGTAGATTGCACGGAAAAAATCATTTTAAGATTGTTGGTCTCCTGTGAAAGAGGTGTAATCTGAGTGCGGACAGAATAACGGTATACCATGCTTAGGCAAAGTCGAGACTAGAGTTGGACTCTATCTCCTTAAAATGAATTTGCCCCGCATATGGTGCTCACAAAATATGACAATTGTCTCCCAAGATACCACGATTTTATCTTTCGATAGCAACATTGCAAATCGCAAGATCTCCGAACCGAAGAAGCTTTTCAAAATCTCTAGAATGTAAGTATGTAATACAATGCTTGCTTTTCCTTGAATTGAATGAAACAAATGAAATGATGGATTTTATTTATACTTGTGAAGGGGATAGAAGAACCTCTTGGTTTAATTAAATCTCATACATTCAATTTAATTGGATAATCTAGATTACATCTCTTCCCAAAAGACATAATGTCTCTTCATTTGGATGCATCTAAGTCTTTCATTTTGAATTTGATGACTAAGATTGAGTCATCCAAAAGGTACTTATGCTTCTTCATTTGAATGAACAGAATTTATCCATCTTAATTTGACGATCCAGATTAAGTCATATTATGATGCGACGAAAAAGATTCGTTCACTTCCTTCCGACGCGATGGAGCACGAAGGGAGCTTTGGGGGTTCTCTCCGGCTGCAATAGTAAAGATGAAAGAGTAAAGTAGAGAAATGCAAAACCAACACAGGCAACAAAACCAAAACACAGGATATAACGTGGTTTGGAATAAGGATTCCTACTCCACGGAGGTGAGCTCTCTCACCGAATGTTGTGCCAAAGCACTTTCATTATGAACGTCCTCCTTCACGGAAAAAGAAACTTCCGAAGGTGGAGGAGAAAACCTCTTACAGTCAAATCACGACACAAGAGAGAATACACGAAAGGCGAAGATCAACACTCTCCTTCTCCGGCGAAGTGGTAGCTCTCCTTCTCCCCAATACGTCTTCGTTTTTTGCTGGTTGGAATGATGTGGATCCCCTTCCTTCTGTCCTCCTTCTCCCTTTTATCCTCTTCCTCTGATCCATCGTTGCCTCGCAGGTTGTCCCCATTGTACACGTGGCCACCACGTTTACCTAGAAAATAATTCTGTTACATATACGAAGAACGAAGGCTCCTCGGAATATTGTGGGGGGACCCGCCCCCCCCCCTTTCTGTTACATAACACCTCTTCATCTACATCTCTGGGAACTAGGTTAGCCTGTCCCTCTCACCCATTTGCTTTTGGTAAAACTAACTTAGACCTGTAGCTTACGCGTGGCATAGCTTTTGGGCTCTTCAGCGGCCTGAACCAGCTTCCCTCCTTTCCGCCCCAAACTACTTCCGGACGAACTGAGTCGAGTCGATTCGTATCCGTCCCATCTGCTCCTAGGCCTATCAAGCCAAACCGATTCTCTTTTATTTCCTAATGAGGTGCCCTCCGCCTCCGCTTTGCCGTGCCAACTACCTCAACTGGCTCTCCCGTGCCAATCGTCCCAGGCTATTGCGCCCGAACCGTTCTTCCTTTCTTTCTTCGCTGAACCAATTATCTGGTTCGGATGGTGTCCTTCCTGCGAGCCCTCTTATCCGATTCATAGAGAAGAGGTAACAACAGTATCATTAGTCAACCCCAAAAATTAGTCAAGCGAAGTTATAAGCTTGACTTTCCAAATATATAAAGTATCTACTTCATCCTTTGCTCACTAATTCAAATTCATTCTTCTCTTACAGCCCCACCCTATATACCCGGGGCGGCCTAATGGGCCCATGGTCCCCGCTTCTCTTTTTCTCTTGTATAGTCGAACCTTCGCGAAAAACCCTATATAAATCTCCACCCTTTCCTTTTATGCATGACTTAGTGTGCCTAACAATCCCGTCCTTTCTGCTTCTTCCCTCCAGCGGCTTTCTCTGGCGGCGCTTCAACGACCCAACCCTTCCTTTCCTACACCCTTTTCCTCCAACCCTCAAGTAAGTGTTCTGCCCTGTTTTATACCTATGACCCCTAAGACCACCCCTTCACCTGCGTGGTATGAGCACACCGTCACCCAACTAGACTGCGACCATTACTTCTTTAACCTTAAAGATAGGTTCATAGACCCTTCCATAAAATATTGTTTCACGACCAAGATGCACCGACCACACCGTCCTCCTCCCGATTTGACTTGCTTCTTTTCCGAACAGTTCCTTAATGGCTTGTTCCTACCAACACCCTCCATTTATCTAGAAATCTTAGATTTTTACAGACTACCTCTAAACTAATTTACCCCCAATTCCTTTCACATTCTATCGGGGGCCTTTATAGTATTTCAACACCTAAATCTTCCTCTATCTCCTCAAATATTCCACTGTTTCTTCCAGTTAAAATCTTCCAAGACAGGCCTCATTTACCTATCTAGCTGCACGGGCTGCCAATTTCTAATGAATATGCCCACTTCCCATAAAGGATGGGAAGAATTATACTTCTTCGTTCAGCTTCCAGTACCTCTACCCCACTCGGACACCTAGAAGTTAGAACTCCCTGAACTACCTTCTTTCCGTGAAATGAGGACCCAGTGCCCTTTCTCGGAGGTTTATAAAGCACTGGAAGAATTCCACTATTGTTCAAACCACCTAATGAAAACTCCCCTCCTGAGTCACTTCGGGCTGTCCCCCTTCCCTTCAACGGCCTCGGCCGCCATAGGTAGGATGACATTTACCCTTCAATATAACTTCTTATTTGCATCAACCATCTTTCTTATCAATGCATTTTGTAAACAATCTAATGCAGAATGCTCTAGTGAAATGAGAAGAGATTGAGGCTGCCAAGAAGAAGAAGACCTCAACAAAGAGAGGCAAGTCTGTGGCAGCCCCTTCTTCCCCTCGGAAAAGATTGCGACCCACTAAAGAAGGAGCTCCCAGTTCGTCAGTTCCTACTTTTGGTCAACATGACTCCCGATCTCTAACCGTCTATGAACCGAGGATGAGGGACACCACCTTCTCCGCCCCCTCCTCTTCTCCCCAAGGAGGAGATTCCCTTTCCCACTCTCCTGCTTCATCCTCCCTTCCTCATGATTCTCCCCTACCTTCCCGAACCGAATCCATCTCTGCCCCTATCCCTTCAGAAACACTTACTTCTCCCGCCCCTCTTCAATGGGTCGGACCCAATCTTCCTTTTGAGGGGGGTGATCTTCCCCTCCCTACCCCTTCAATGGCTACATTGGGGTCGCGGTTACAGATCCGTCACCTTTCGGAGGTGAAATTCTTCAACCAATCAGGCATACAACGCCCTTGCGACCAGGTGGGCAAATTGTTGACTGAGGTAACTACTTTCCCCTTCCAACATTTTATGTATTCATACATGTACATGCCACTATATGTCAACGTCTGACGATTGCATTTTCTTTCCTTCAGGCCTCGGCCAAGCATAGCAAAATGGTATCTCACATAGCTCAATTTCAATCCAATGTGGAGACGCGCCATTTTGCTTCCTTGGCGCACCAAAAGCAACTCACTCGGCAACTGAGTAAGAAGGAGCAAATAGAATCAAAGCTGAGGGGCCAATGTGAGGACTCCATAACACAATTGGACCTAGTTCAGAGTGAGAAGGAGGAACTTCAACGAAAAAATGAAGACCTTGAACAACAACTCTTCCTGTAATCCAGCGAGCTTCAGCAGGTGAATCTTCTCACCCATGAATTAACAGGGTACAAAAGGCAACTTGGAGATGCCATTATTCAAGCTGCTGATTCTTCTACTACCATTCAGCAGCTTCAGCAAGAACGTCAACAGCTTCGACTAGAACGCCAAGCGTGGGAAGCCACTAAAAAATCTTGTATATAGAAGTGTCAAGAGCTCTCTTCCATGGTGGTTGCCCTTTCTCAAGCCCTATCAACAGCGGCTCGGTAGCAATCAGATATTCATCAAGAATACTCCGAGGCTCTTTCGGCTCTGGGTCGGCAAGCCATAAAAGCATCAACCAAGAAAGATGCCCTGGCAGCCCAACTAAACGAAAGTCAAGCCCAGCTGGCCGAGTGTCAGGCTCAACTAGCCAGTTGCCAGTCTCAGCTGAAGGAGTAGGAGGCTGACCTAAAGGGGCGGTATGTCAAGAAGGGAGTGGATCTGTTCATACTTGGCTTTGACGGGTCTTCATCTCTGAATGCTGAACGAGAATATCCACCTCCCGGCACGGACACTAGTTATTTGAATCCTGTAGATGCATTGTTTAAGTGTCCCCCAGAGCTCTTTGAATTGTAACACATAATATCTTACTCCCTGTAATGACTCTTTTCTTGATGTTGAAGAATGTTTATATTGGCATGGCATCGCGTCATTCTTCATGTATGTTTTGGTACGGATTAGGGATTTTAGGTTAATTCCTATTCTTTTTGTAATTGCTGTCCAGATGACGTTTTTCGTTCGGGAGACCGTTCGGAATACCCCGGATGATCTTCCTCCGGCCCGAACCAATTTTTGGCTTAGCCAACAATTAAGTTATCTCAGGCTCTTAACCTTCTCAAGTCATCTGGCCGCTTCGAAAATGATATCTCGACAATTTCCTACGCTGACATTATTATGATATTAGTCTCTTCCTCTTCTTCTCCCTCCCGAGGACAAATGCAGTTCTTTCTCCTTCAACTATAAATTGTCTTCATCAATGTCTTCATCTTCCCATCTCATTTTCATGGCTTCAACGGAACACCCCATTGAGATTTCTTCAAATTCTGACTCTTTTGAGCTACAAGATTGGGCCACCGAAGACTCAGAGGAGTCTGATACATGCTCGATGGCGAATTCAGCCTTTCGCCCCCTTCCTTTTCCCCCTCTAAACACAGCTCCATCCCCTTCGGCAGGGAGGTCTTTTCGAGCGAGCTTCCCCTCCTTCCGCAATCGGGTATGGAACCCTCCTCTGATGTAGGAATGCACAATAGGAGACCCACGGGCCTCTGCTGAACTTCCTCCACTCCCGCCGGCACTGGCATTCATTCCAGTCTCTCCGGCGAGGATTCATCCGCCCTCTGTTGATGAAGCTCCATCAGCGATACCTCCCGCTCAAGGCGATCTCTACAGATTCATCTTAGCGCCTTCCCCCTCCGAGGAGCCTCCCAACAAATCTCCTATTAAGAGTAATCATAAAAAACCTACATAGATTAAATGATGTAATCATTCTCAAGTATGTTAATAAAAATGAAGAAAGGAATTGGTATCCATTCTTGTCGTTTTCCTGTGAAGGTAAAATTTTTGTCATTAGAAAAACTATAATCTCGTCTGAACATACTTTCTCTTACCGTTTCCATGGGATTCGGACCCTTTCCCTCATAATTACTGTACCAGCGACTTTTCACCTACTGTCTTTATGCTTCCCCTTCTTTACTAGCATTCATTATCCTTATTTCCTCTGTGAATAAATTCACCCTCCTCCTTTATCATTATAAGGACCTCTAACCATTGTTGTACAACATCCACCTTCTCTTTTCTCTTCTCCTCGCCATGGACAAAATGTCTGAACAGGGCAGCAGTTCTCCTCCTTCTGAAGAAAAGGCCGACGAATAGCGCTATATCGCTAATTTGGAGGAACAGGTGAGATATCTGCAGCGGCGATTGGGAGAAGTTTCTGTTGATAACTACTCTTTGCGTCAGCAACTAGCCGGGTCCCAGAAGGAACTATCTAAGCAAATCTTCCTGCAACAATCTCACCTTTGGCAACTATTGTGCCAACCCTAGCCGCGCAAAGAAACTCCATCAGTTCCTCCCAATAAAGAACTGTAATACCCTATATATAAGAGTTTCTTTTGCTATTTTCTCCTTGTGAGGGAATTGGAATATGTAATCTTTCTGAAACAATGAACTTTCTGTAATGTAAGCCTTCACCCCTACTTTTCCTGCTTGTCTTCTTCTTCCAACATTTCTTAAGTTGTGCCACATTTTATCTTCCTCGTATGAAAATCCAATAGATACACCGTTCCTTCACCCTTTCATTGCGCAGGGATCACGCATATACCTTTCCCATACCAAGATAAAATGACATATAGTTGAGGGAATACTTCGACTTCTCTGCCCCTTTACCGTACGGGGAATATAATAATATATAGTTGAGGAATGACTCAACTCTTCTGTTTCACGAGGATAAAAATGATAGATAACTGAGGAGACCTCAGTTCTTCCATTTCACCACCACACGGGGATAAAATAATATATAGTTGAGGAGTAAGCTCAACTCTTCCATTTCACGGGGATAAAAAATGATAGATAACTGAGGAAACCTCAGTTCTTCCGTTCCACCACCGCACGGGGATAAAATAATATATAGTTGAGGAGTAAGCTCAACTCTTCCATTTCACGGGGATAAAAATGATAGATAACTGAGGAGACCTCAGTTCTTCTATTCCACCACCACACGGGGATAACATAATATATAGTTGAGGAGTAAACTCAACTCTTCCGTTTCACGGAGATAAAAATGATAGATAACTGAGGAAACCTCAGTTCTTCCGTTCCACTACCGTACGGGGATAAAATAATATATAGTTGAGGAGTAAGCTCAACTCTTCCATTTTACGGGGATAAAAAGGATAGATAACTGAGAAGACCTCAGTTCTACCGTTCCACCATCACACGGGGATAAAATAATATATAGTTGAGGATTAAGCTCAACTTTTCCGTTTCACGGGGATAAAAATGATAGATAACTGAGGAGACCTCAGTTCTTCCGTTCCACCACCACACGGGGATAAAATAATATATAGTTGAGGAGTAAGCTCAACTCTTCCGTTTCACGGGGATAAAATTGATAGATAACTGAGGAGACCTCAATTCTTCCATTCCACCACCACACGGGGATAAAATAATATATAGTTGAGGAGTAAGCTCAACTCTTCCGTTTCACGGGGATAAAAATGATAGATAACTGAGGAGATCTCAGTTCTTCTGTTCCACCACCACACGGGGATAAAATAATATATGTAGGATATTTGAAGTCGCTAGAGGGGGGGTGAATAGCGTCGTGTAATGGAATTCGATCGCGTGTTCGTCTCTACAATTTCGTTAGTACGCAACGGAATAGTAATGAAAGCAATAACAAAACAATTAACAACACGCAAACACAATTGTTTAACGTGGTTCCGAACCGAACGGTACGGATCGGGTTCGTACGAACCCTAGCAATGTCCATCACACACCACTATAGTAAACACTCCTTCTCGACACAAGTCGGAGGCGGAGAAACCCCTTACAAGTAATCTTACAACAGTAAGAAACTAAAACAAGCAATTACAACAATTTATATGAAAGACAAGTAAAGAAAAAACTTTACAACTCTTGCTTTTGATTGCTTGAATGCTTGGTTATTTGATTAGCACTTGGAGACCTGATTTGTAGCAACAAATCGCCCCTAAAACTCTCAAAAACCGGATCCATTTTTCTCCATCACGAGCTCCTTTTATAGCTTCAACCTGTGCTGGAAAAGATCGATCAGTTGACTGCTCGGGACCATCAGTCGACTGATCACACTATTGCTGTAAGACAATGGTGTAATCCACGCTGGAAAAATCCAACGGCTAGGACATCAGTCGACTGATCATGACCATCAGTCGACTGATGAGCCATCACTCGACTGCTCGTCCCAGCGGTCGAGTGAGACTCCATTCTGTGCTCAACTCTGAAATCGGGCATCGATCGATCACAAGATCACGATGCTCACCAATCGATCGATCGATCATCTATAGCGATCATTGCTGGGCAATTCCACAGTCAAACCCTAGTTGACTACGCCGATCGGCCACACGTGACACGGTCGGTGGCACACCTCAAACATGAGGTTTTAGCCCAAGTATGGTACCCCCATACTTGCTAGACCACCCTTAGCCTAGACCTAAACCTTCTAGCCACCTCCATCAGCCTTACGCCTCTCGAATCCCTCCAAGTCATCCATGACTTGTTCATCCATCGCGCTAGCCTTCAGGTGCTTCCATCGGCTATGTCATGCTAACGGTGTCTACACTGCCAAGGCACATTGGACTTACGCCGCCAAGACTCCCGCTTGGACTTTACGCCATCAATATCAAACCCCTTGGACTTCTCAAATGTCAAGACTCAAGCTTGGACTTTCCCTTGCCAACCCATGTTGGACTTTCCATGCCAAGTACTCATGACTTGGACTTTACCAAGACAATTACATTGTCATATGTTTTTGTCGAAACATCAAAACATCACTCGAGTCAAACTCGAGTCCTGGTCAATCGTGACCTGGGCCGATTGCACCAACAATCTCCCCCTTTTTGATGTTTGACAAAAACCAAACAAACCATTTGAGTTAGACCACTAACTCAAGTCTCTTACCAATTATTCCAAATTGGTAATCACAAATAATTTTCCCAAACATTCTCCCCCTTTTTGACATACATCAAAAAGGTTATCTCTCCAAGGAAGTCAAAGTCTCACGTCCCAATGAGATCTTACAATCTCCCCCTTGATTCAAAAATACCTAGGATGCCTACCATCTTTCTAGTGATAAGTCCTATATCACTCAAGAGAGGCAATCCTATACTCTCTCCCCCAATTTCCAAATTGGGTTTCGCAAAATCCCATCAATTTTCCCAATTGATGATACTCTCCCAATAACTTCTCCCCCTTTAAGAGGAGAAACACATCCATCATCCCAAGATGGATAACTCCCCCTAAATGGCTTGCTCCCCCCTTAACCATTGCACCAACAATGTCTTTGGGAAGTCCCTAAGCCAATAGGACCTCTAAACCATCAAAGATAAGGTTAAAAATTCAACATTGAACTTTCCAATACCTTAAATTTGATACAAAACCCTAAACACCTCTCCAAATCCATATCCAATGGATCTTAACCCTTTATAATGCCTCCCAAAGCATATTCTAGGGTTAGGAGTGATTAGGGACCTTAACCGTAGCTGAAATCGGGCTAAACAAACCTAGTTTTCTCGAAATCAGCATTGTGATCGACTGTCGACTACCGACTGACGGCCGAGTCCATGCCCATCGATCGGTGACGCGAAGCAACGATCGAGTCAAGTGCTTTGAAAAGTCATAAGTAATTCTACGTAAATCAAAAAAACATGAAATTTGATACGTATATTACTTATCACGCATACAATCGGTGAAAAATTTTGGAAAAATATTTTTACCATTGAAATAGGAGATTGGTACAAAGTTCAAAAACTATTAAAACTTTAAGGTTTTTGATCTACTTTATATCAACTTCTACAATGATGATGGCTATCAAAAAATAGACTTCACCAAGGTTTTCTAAATTGATTTTAAAATATTTTTGAAAACCTATTTCAAACCATGTTTTATTGGCTAAATATACATAACTTGTATATTAGCTTTCCTAATGATTCTTAGTGATGATTGAAATAAGTTAAGATCATTTAGATGCACTATCTATGCACCTTGAACCTAACTCATTATCCTAGCATCTCACATGTATCTAGGGTGTATAAATACACATATATGTCAATGTGATGTGAGATGTGGAGTTGGGATTATTATGGCCTCATGCATTTTCCAGGCAACCCTACTTGATTCCCTTATAAATAGGACTTCAAGTCATGCCATTTTTCCTTAACTCAATTTTAATCACAATAAAATGCATGAATGATCATGGCATAATCATAGCAAAATAATAACACATGGCCAATGATCATGATGTCATGGCATATGATATAATCTAAAAACAAACATGACACCTAAAATAATCCTAGACAATTGCATGACATGTTATATGATAAGATGAAATTTCATGTCATGATATGGCAATTTTCCATAAACCAATACAATAATACAAATACACACTCAAACACACATGATTTTCACAAATAGAATTTTCATTCAATTTAAAAAGATTTCAGTTTTTTACATCCAAAATAGAGATTTGATATGCTCAATCTCACTACAAAAACTGAAAAACAAAAAATTCTAACATCCTCTAGATCTAGTCGTCTGCAGAAGGTGGAGGTGGAGGAGGCTGCTGGCTTAAAGTCCATACCCGCATCATCTCATACATATCGAGCTGACGCTGCTCGATGCAGCTCTGGGACTTTGCAATCTGAATGTATCTCTCCTCCATCCGACTAAGATGTGCGCCCATGGAGGCTTGCCCTACTAAGAGCTCTGGCAGTAGAGTCGATCGTCCGATAGTCTGGAATCTAGACTCACCGGTGGCCAAGGCGATCGATGGACCCATCACGATGCATCTGCTGGCATCTGATCCTCCTCATCAGCAGCGTCTGGATCCTCATAATCCTCTGCAGCCTCTCTAGGCACCAGAGGCGGCTCTCCACGTGCCCTGGGCGGAGGTCGAGGTGCCAACTCCATCTGCCCACGCCCCATCCGCAGCTTCGCTAACGAGAAGTTACGAACTGATATGCAGTCGTACACCTCAGATAGCACCCTCAATGATCCCCTGTGAATGTTGATGCCTACTAACTCTAACCATGCAGTGATAATGTGGCTATAAGGCATATGCACTTTCCCTTGTACAGGGGATATGAAATGTACAATGCAATGAAACATGTTTAATGCAATGTTTATGTTTAATCTATTATGCATGGCGTACAGTAGAAAGAGATGGGGAGGTCGAATCTTGGCCAGACCCCGAGTCACGATCGGAAGAAAACACCCAACAATGACCTTGTAGAGTACATTGTCAGGTGCAGATAGCTCAGTAATAGGAAATAGATTTTGAGCTGGTGGACGAGGATGACCAAAAACATGCTCATGCATGGAGTCCAAAGAGATATGGTCAAATGGCTCGGGTAAAGGGGCATCAAAAGTAGGGTAGAAAATGAAGGTGTCATCCGATGGCTTACACTCAAGAAACTCCTGCAATATCGCAGGAGTGAACTCTAAATCGTGTTTTGCAACGCGAGTAGTGTAGGCAGGGCAATCGTCTACCTTCTTTAAGTTCTGATAGAACTCCTTAAGGAGATCATCATTGATGGCATATGTGCATAAGACAATTTTCATAAGATGATAATATGCAAATATGTCCATGACATCACTATAGTAACGTGTAAAGAAGTCCCTATCGATGTACCTAACCAACATGGGTTAGTACAATCGTGATTCATCCTCGGGTGGATCATTTCTACTGGATCTCCTATATGAATGTAATGCACCGATATGAAATGCAAGGGCACCAATACACGATTAGATTATAATAGATTACAATGGAAAGGAAAGATTAGGGTTTTTGAGTAAGAAAATTTTACTTCGGCGCCATTTGGAGGGATGATGAGAGAATACTCGGATATTGCTGAAAAAGCCGCCGAAAAGTTCGCCGAAGGACTGGACACTGGACCCTAATCGAAAAAGAAGAAACAACCGCTGGAAATGAGTGAACTAGGGTTGTGAGATGAGTGAAAACATGAGAGGAAGAGTTTGGCTATCAAACCTAGGACTTAGGTGGTCGGAGCGGTCGGAAAATCTCGTCGGAGAAAGGAGTGGCGACCGGAGAGGAGAAGGAAGTGAAAGATCATCGCGTGAAGATGCCGAACCCTAGCGGTTCGGTGTTATAAAATCGCGACACCAATCGACTGATGTGCAGCATCGATCGGATCGCGCGCTTATGGCGGTTTTTACAGCTGGCGATCGGCTCGGCTCGGTGTCGATTGTTGAGTCTTACGTAGCCGTCTTTCTGATAACATCGATCGGGATGTTGCTCATCAGTCGACTGGTGGGATCACCACTCGACTGCTCATCGAGCACTCGACTGATGACCCTCAGCCTCGGTGAACAGTACCATCAGTCGACTGATGTGCAAACAGTCGAGTCCTGGAAATAGCACTCGACTGCTGGACGTATCGTATCGCGCTACAGTATGATCAGTCGACTGATAACTGTATCAGTCGACTGATCTCTGATTTCCAGTTCTGAAATTCAGAAAATCTCGATTTCTTTATCCAACAATTTCATTTTCTCATGTTTTAATCTTGTATATTGAATATATTGATGTTATGCTTATGTTCATGGATTCATTAATGCATTTTGATATCTTATTTCATTTTAGCAAACATTAACATCCAATGGTTTTAAAATCCTAACATCTCACCCTTTCTAAGTGTTGAAATCCACAATCAAGGTAAAAAACTTGTTTTGTGAGATGCAATCCACCCTAGACATTCCTTCCATGCAAACACATGGTGAAACACATGAAGCATGGTAAGTGCAAGACATCAAGGTGTGTGACACTTGAGTATCACTCTTGATGTTACTTCTACATCTTAAACACACTTCTCTTGATACATTGATTCCTAAAGTGTGCCAACAATCAAAGTTACACACTATGACCTCTAAATCTAGATTGTGCCAATTTTATTGATTTTCATGATTTCAAAAATATATTGGCACATCCTAAAATCTTTTAGGATTAAAGCTTAAATGTATTTCCAAGATAACCATAACCTTGAAAATAACCTAAAGTGCCACCTTTACCATGGTTGAGTTAACTACCCATTCAATCATGGTTGGCACATTCTAACCCATTTAACGTGAATCAATCACGCTCTTTGGAACCCAAAATCTATTTGAGCTCATTGAATTAATTAGGTATTCCTTAGGGATAATCTCCCTAGATACCTTCCTAATGACCCTCCTAGACTTGTTAGCCTTGATCATTGTGGTCTTACCTAGGTTGACTCTAGAGGCAACTCCCCTTGCAACCTTCTTAATGGCCATCCTAGGTTTCCTAGAAACCCTAACCACTAGGCACAAACCTTGGTCAACTCTAGGGATGACTTCCCTATTGACCTTGGTCTTCCTAGACCTAGTTTGTGTTCCATAATCAAATGGAACACTATGATAAGCCACCTTAGGCTTAGGTTTGTGACCCAAACCTTGATTGTCCTTGGTTGACTTTTGTCTTTTGGGTCCTAGATGTTGACTTTGAGATCTTGACCCTTGACTTTGATTTTGTATCTTATTTAGGGTCTTTTCTAGTTTTTCAAGCCTTGACCTTAAGGCTTGGTTCTCTAATTCTAATTGCCCAAATGATTTTTGATTGGGTTTTTGGGCATTACCATTCACCTTAGACATGTGTCTACCCTTATTGGGATTGATACCTAAATGGTTTTCGATTTTCTTAATTGCTTTCTTAGGAATGACATTTCTAGGGACATTAGTCCCAAATTTCTCCTTCTTTGAAATAGATCTAGAGTTATCATTCCTAGCATGTTTTGATTCATGAGTAATAGCAAAGTTATTTAAATTAATTTTAGCATGCTTTTGCTTAGAATTTAAAGAATGAGCATTATAAAGATATACCTTAGGGTTTGCCTTAGTAGCTCCCCCTACTTGTGATGCTCCTTCTTGAGTCTTTTTGCTCCCCCTAGGACATTGATTTCAGTAATGCCCCGGTTGTCGACACCTGAAACAAATGATGTGCTCCTTGTCTTTAGGTGATGGGGAACCGACATCCTTTGACTTTTGTTGACTTTTAGGCGTCGGAGGAGTCTTCTTAACCTTCTTTGGGCACTTGCTCTTGTAGTGCCCATACTCCCTACACTCAAAACACAATATATGGATTTTATTTGAAATTAGAGTGTTTGAGTTACCTAGGTTAATTGAGACCGAAATTGGATCTTCTTCATCTTGACTAGATGTCGAAGCTTTCTCTTGTTGCTCCGGAGTGGAAATTCTTTCCTCCCCCTCAATCCTAGAGGTGGAGGTGTCTTCTACTTCTTCTTCCACCGATCCGGAAGTTGAATCCTCTTCAACTTCCGATTGCTCACTTGCTCGTGAGGAAGATGAACTCTCTTCATCCTCTTCCTTATCTTCTTCTACTTGTGTCAAGTGGGGCTTCTCATTGAATTTGGATAATTTGTCCCATAGCTCCTTGGCATCAAGATATTCACCTAGCCTAGACAAAACATCATTAGGTATCAAATCTTCTAAGAGTTTTGTTACCTTGGCTTCGGTTTTGAATTTTTGTCATTGCTCTTGGGTCCATTTCTTCAACTTGAGGACTTGTCCCTTCCTATCCCGAGGAGGTTCAAAACCTTCTACGAGGATGAACCAATCCTCTATATCCATCATAAAGAATGTCTCCATTCTTTTTTTCCACGCCGAAAAGTCTTCTTGATCATATGGCAGTGGAGTGTTGATGTCCCATCCAAGCTTGTTTTGGAATTTCATCTTCCCTCTAGCCTTTTAGCTCCCAGCGGTTAATCCATAGAAGAGCCCCGGGCTCTGATACCAATTGTAGGATATTTGAAGCTGCTAGAGGGGGGGTGAATAGCGTCGCGTGATGGAATTCGATCGCATGTTCGTCTCTACAATTTCGTTAGTATGCAGCGGAATAGTAATGAAAGCAATAACGAAACAATTAACAACACGCAAACACAATTGTTTAACGTGGTTCCGAACCGAACGATTCCTACTCCACGGATCGGTTTCGTACGAACCCTAGCGATGCCAATCACACACCACTATAGTAAACACTCCTTCTCAACACAAGTCAGAGGCGGAGAAACCCCTTACAAGTAATCTTACAACAGTAAGAAACTAAAACAAGCAATTACAACAATTTATATGAAAGACAAGTAAAGAAAAAACTTTACAACTCTTGTTTTTGATTGCTTGAATGCTTGGTTATTTGATTAGCACTTGGAGACCTGATTTGCAGCAACAAATCGCCCCTAAAGCTCTCAAAAATCAGATCCATTTTTCTCCATCACGAGCTCCTTTTATAGCTTCAACCTATGCTGGAAAAGGTCGATCAGTCGACTGCTCGGGACCATCAGTCGACTGATCACACTGTTGCTGTGAGACAACGGTGTAATCCACGCTGGAAAAATCCAACGGCTAGGACATCAGTCGACTGATCATGACCATCAGTCGACTGATGAGCCATCACTCGACTGCTCGTCCCAGCGGTCGAGTGAGACTCCATTCTGTGCCCTGAAATCCGAGCATCGGTCGACTGATCACAAGATTAGTCGACTGCTCAGCCAATCAGTCGACTGATCATCTATAGCAGTCGACTGCTAGGGCAATTCCCACAGTCAAACCCTAGTTGACTACGTCAGTCGACTGCCACATGGCACCAGTCGACTGGCACACCTCAAACATGAGGTTTTAGCCCAAGTATGGTACCCCCATACTTGCTAGACCACCCTTAGCCTAGACCTAAACCTTCTAGCCACCTCCATCAGCCTTACGCCTCTCGGATCCCTCCAAGTCATCCATGACTTGTTCATCCATCGCGCTAGCCTTCAGGTGCTTCCATCGGCTATGTCATGCTAACGGTGTCTACACCGCCAAGGCACATTGGACTTATACCGCCAAGACTCCCGCTTGGACTTTATGCCGCCAATATCAAACCCCTTGGACTTCTTAAATGCCAAGACTCAAGATTGGACTTTCTCTTGCCAACCCATGTTGGACTTTCCATGCCAAGTACTCATGACTTGGACTTTACCATGACAATTACATTGTCATATGTTTTTGTCGAAACATCAAAACATCACTCGAGTCAAACTCGAGTCCTGGTCAATCATGACCTGGGCCGATTGCACCAACAATATATAGTTGAGGAGTAAACTCAACTCTTCCATTTCACGGGGATAAAAATGATAGATAACTGAGGATATCTCAGTTCTTCCGTTCCACCACCATATGGGGATAAAATAATATATAGTTGAGGAGTAAGCTCAACTCTTCCGTTTCACGGGGATAAAAATGATAGATAACTGAGGAGACCTCAGTTCTTCCGTTCCACCACCACACGGGGATAACATAATATATAGTTGAGGAGTAAACTCAACTCTTCCGTTTCACGAGGATAAAAATGATAGATAACTGAGGACACCTCAGTTCTTTCGTTCCACCACCACACGGGGATAAAATAATATATAGTTGAGGAGTAAGCTCAACTCTTTCATTTTACGGGGATAAAAAGGATAGATAACTGAGGAGACCTCAGTTCTTCCGTTCCACCACCACACGGGGATAAAATAATATTTAGTTGAGGAGTAAGCTCAACTCTTTCATTTCACGGGGATAAAAATGATAGATAACTAAGGAGACATCAGTTCTTCCATTCCACCACCACACGGGGATAACATAATATATAGTTGAGGAGTAAGCTCAACTCTTTCGTTTCACGGGGATAAAAATGATAGATAACTGAGGAGACCTCAGTTCTTCCGTTCCACCACCACATGGGGATAAAATAATATATAGTTGAGGAGTAAGCTCAACTCTTCCGTTTCACGGGGATAAAAATGATAGATAACTTAGGAGACATCAGTTCTTCCGTTCCACCACCAAACGGGGATAAAATAATATATAGTTGAGGAGTAAGCTCAACTCTTCCGTTTCACGGGGATAAAAAATGATAGATAACTGAGGAGACCTCAGTTCTTCCGTTCCACCATCACACGGGGATAAAATAATATATAGTTACCAAAGGCCTCGGTATAAAGAGTGCGCTGCTATTCTTCCTTCCTTCATCTCGAAGGTGAACACCTTCATCCATCCCCTCCTATGAAAGCAAGGGTTTTAGTACATAACGGGACATCAGAGAAATAAATCATCGTTTCCCTTCTGCTTAGGGCCTCTTTTTCTATAAACTAGGAGTCCAATAGTCGTTACAAGCCCATTCCCCCCTCCTTTTATAGGAGATGCCCCCCTCCTTTTATAGGGGATGCTTCGTCTTCCTTTCTTCTGTTACCTTCATTCCTTCTGCCTTTTCATCTCCTTTTTCTTCGTCTGTTCTTCTTTCCGCCGCCATCCTCTAGTGTCCCAGTCACCTACCTCAGCTCTTTTCTTCTTTCTCCAACAGGCAGGATGCATTCCTCTTTCTTCCGAGAAATAGCAAGTCGTTACTCACACATCAAACAGGGTGAGGGGCAGCCGCCAGCTTCATCTTCGCCCTCACCCTCGTCTATTACCATCTCACCTGCCCCATCTCTCCCTTCTTCTCCGCCTCCACTTGAAACCCTTGTTACACACGCCCCAGATGAAACCGAAGTAACCAGCCCATCCTCATCTCCCTTGTTACTTACAAACCCTAACTCTCCCATTTTCTCCCCCTCCGCCTTGGGTATTCGGAAGTCACCCCTGTTGGTGCAGTGAGGCACCGAAATCGAACCTGTGTTTTGATTATAGCAAAAACACATGGTTAAGTCTATTTTGTTATCTCATGAGTCTACTTGAGTGTGCAGAAACAGGTTAAGCTTGAGTTGGAGATCTGCGACACAGTAAGTGCAAGGTAAGACTCGTGTCCGACGAGCGTAAGTGAGGTCGAATCCTCCGTTTAGGAGTTGATCTTAGGCGACAATCTGACCCAAAACTTTCCATGAAAGTCTAAGTCGAGATCAGATGGTTAGAAACCATCTAAATCCATCACATTTAATATTTCTACATATTGCCTTGAGCTAACCCTTGTTTGAATTCGAAGTTACTCTAATTCAAATTAAAATTTGAATTCGAATTGAAATAAAATTAAATAACTAAAGTATCCTAAAAATGGGCAAAAGGAACTAAAAGCAAGGTGGCAACTTATCCCCCAAATCTTGGTGAGGTGGCCGGTCAAAAGCAAGGTGGAAACTTATCCCTCAATTGGTGGTGAGGTGGCCGGATCTCAAGTGGGCGGACAAGGCTTCAAATAGAGGGGGGTGCTTCACATCTTATACAACAATTATTACAAAGCTCTCAAACGCCTCCACAACGCCGCTCTTCTACGACGACGCCACTACAACGAAGTGCTGCCAACACGAAGCTTCACCGTTAAAGTGTTGGTAATCGTTTTAGTCGATTAATTTAAGTTGTGTTTTTCGAGCTTTTATATCAAAAAGGAGAGAGGGGCTTATCTCTCATCCTTGTGTTTTTGTCGAAAGTTTTGTAATCTTAACTCCTACCTCCAACGAGGAGGAGTGTTTTAGTGATTGCCCTCCGTACGTGGTCTAGGACCATTAGGGCCTTGGATTAGCAGTTGGTTGGCTATGAACCAAGTAAAACTCCTTGTGTCCATCTCTTTTTCGCTGCGTTTATCTCTCACTTATCGTTTTTACAACAAAAGAAAAGAAAAACCGTTTTGCGCTATTCTCCCCCCCCCCCCTCTAGCGCTCATTTCGATCCTACAACCCCCTCTTTCATCACCACCTGAAGATGAATTCAGGGAGGTAGTGCGTCCACGCCAATCGACTACAGATGCTTCTGCATCCCCGCCTTCTCTTTCTCCGAAATATGACACCGCCCCTGAACCCATGGTAGTTGATATTCCTCCACTGCCTATCTCCCCCTCTGCTCATCGCTTAGAGAGCCCCTCACCTCCTATGGGCACTAGCCTAGGCCCTTCCATTTCTCGCCTTCCCAGCGAAGATTTCTCCAGTCCGATGCTCACTATATCATCCTCTCCAGATTCCTCGCCAAACCAATCCCCTTGCGCAACTTCTGGCGTGCCCACCTCGCAGCCAACCATAGTACACTTTCCCCCTCATGCTCTTGATTCTTTGCCCCCAACTTCTACCCCTTTGAGCCTCCTGACTAGTGGTCCTTCTTCTTTTCCCTTCGAACCTCTGTCGCAACCTATGGCTACTACCCCTATTCTTCCTCTTATAAGTGAACCTCCATCTTCGATATCGTCTGTCCCATCTTCTTCCCTTTCTCCCCGGGATCTTCGAATCTTGAATTTAGAAGAACTGGTTTCCCGAATGGAAGGCCTGCACCATGCTTTAGAATTGGTATGTTTCTCCAATCAACTTCTTTAACTTCCCTGACTGAATGACTTCTTTTTTAAATACGGCCAAACTACCAAGAATTGGATCGCTCCCTCCAACAATATCGAGCTCAATCTCTGAAGTTGGAACAGCAACAACGGGAGGATCTAACAGCTGCTCAAAATCGAGAGCACCTCTTACTGCAACAACTGCAGCAATGTCAGGAGCAACTGACAGAAGCTCGCTACCGACACCAAAAAGATGTCGAGACTATAGCGGCATTGCAAGAACAACAGCGGGCTTAAACAGAATCACTCTCAATCCAATGGGATGTTCAGCAGGCACAGCTTGACAAGGAGGCCTCCCCCTCTCAAGAATTGATAAGTCTTCGAGAGCAGGTAACAGAGCTCCTTCATGAGAAGCAATGAAACTCTACATCATCGCCCATCTACGGGTTCAGCATCAAAAAGCAGAGGACAAAATAGGGGACCTCCGCACTCGCCTGTGCAAGGAGATACAAGAAAACTCCTCCCTCATAACTTCTAGGGCGCATGCTCATGCCCGTATACGCAGACAAGAAACTTCCCTCCAGAGGCTGGGCAATGAGCTCATCCGCACCAGATCCTACACCGAAGCGGTAGAGGGAATTTCAGCTTCAATGCGCCAGAATATGGTGGATATGATGAACCTCTTCCAGCATGACCAAACTTCCCGAGCTGATGATATCTCGGTCTTGGCGGATGCCATTATGGAAATATCCCAGCGCTATAGTGACATGCGCCGAGCCCTCCGGGAGCAACAAGAGAAGTGTCATAGGCTCTATCGGAACCGAAGTCCTGACCGCCCGAATCGGCAAGAGCGGTTAGTCATCCTGCTGCGCGCCACTTATCAAGACGGGTTTAATGAGGCGGTTCGGCAATATGTTGATCAAGGACTTCCCCCTGTGAACCATCCCACTCTCTCCTTAAATTGGGAGGCCGACTTTCGACGTTATCCTCCCGACCGATTTAAGTTATAACGTGATGTACTGCTTCGGGACATTGCTCCCTTTTTATCTTCTTTTCCTTTTCATAGTTCACTACGAGGACTATAATACTATTGTAAATAACTCATCAATCAAACTCGGATTCGCTATACATCTAATCAATACAACACATTGTCAAGTACATCTCTTCGGGAGCCCCTCAACTCCTTTTCTTTTATCGATCACTCCTTATACAGTGTGAAAAGGCTTCAAGTGGATAGCGTTTCAGGGTCGAGGATATTCCTTGCCCTGTTCATCCTTGAGATAATATGCGGACCCTGCTACGCGACGCATCACTTCATAGGGCCCTTCCCAGTTTGAAGCTAACTTTCCAGGATCTCCAGTAGGATTAACTTTACGCAAAACCAAATTCCCCTCTTGGAATCTCCGGGGCATCACCTTTTTATTAAAGGCTTGCTGGACTCTCCGTTTGTAAAACTCTTCTCGCCTCCTTGCCGTCTCCCTCCTTTCTTCCACCAAGTCCAACTCAGTGGTTCGAATAATTTGGTTTTGCTCTTGCTCGTAAATTTTCACCCGGGGCTACTTAAGAGAGCTTCCACCGGAATAACGGCCTCCGTCCCGTATACTAGGCTGAAAGGAGTTTCCCCCGTTGCAGCTTTTGGTGTGGTTCGGTAGACCCACAAGATTCCAGGCAGTTCTTCCACCCAGTTCCCCCTCCGAGTCTCCAATTTAGTCTTCAACCCTTGAATAAGAATTCTATTAGTGACTTCAACTTGCTCGTTAGCTTGAGGGTGAGCCACCGACATAAAAGCTTGCTGGATATTGAGACTTTGGCACCATTCTTTGATTTTCTTACCCTGGAATTGTCGTCCATTATCACTGACTAATCTCCGGGGAATACCATACCAACAGACAATATTCTTCCACAGGAATTGTATGACAACATTCTCCATAATTTTGGCAAGAGACTCTGCTTCCACCCACTTGGAGAAATAATCCACAGCCACCAATAGGAATTTTTTCTGCAATGGTGCCACAGGCATAAGACCCACTATATCCATTCCCCACTGATCAAAAGGGCATGAAGCAACCACAGCTTTCATTAATTCCGCCGGTCATTCAGATCGATTACTATGTCTTTGACAGGCTGAACAAGTTTGCACTATATGGGCAACGTCTTGCCGGAGGGTAGGCCAAAAGTATCCCGCTAACAAGGTCTTCCTCGCCAAAGCTCTCCCCCCAAATGATTATTACAATAACCTTCATGGATCTCCCGAAGTACCCACTCAGCATCCTCCTTTCCCAAACACTTCAGCAGGGGTCGTCCAAAAGATGTCTTGTATAAGTCTCCGTTTAAAAGGGTGAATCGTCTGGCTCTGCATATTAAAGCAGATGCTGCCCCTTTTTCTTCGGGAACCTTTTCATACTGCAGATAAGCTATGATGTCAGTCCTCCAATCAAGGATTGGATCCGGCTCGGGCGCAACCTCCTCCACACTGCATATCGCCAGAGAGGTAGGGATTTCCACGCTGACCGTTTCGAATGATTTTACTCCCTTCATAGCGCTAGTCACCCGAGCCAATTCATCCGCTTCCCCGTTGTTCTCCCTCGGAATTTGCTTCAAAAGGACTTGCCAAAAATGGGCCTTTTCCTTCTCAAAAGCCTTCAAATATTTCTGCAATCTCTCTTCCCGAACCGTGAAAGAGCCTTGGAGTTGTGATATCGCCAGCTGGGAATCAGAGTGGATTATAATCGAAGAAGCCCCTACGTCTTTGGCAGCCTATAATCCCGCGAGAATGGCTTCATACTCCGCTTCATTATTAGATGTTCGATACCCCAGGCGTACGGCTATGTGTGTCTCCTCTTTATCAGGAGAAATTAGCAAGACTCCGACTCCGCTACCCGTAGATCCCGAAGAGCCGTCCACAAATACGTTCCATGTATCTAGTCCTTCCTCTTTTGTTGATGAGCGATCTTTCGAACCAACAGGTACTTTAGCCAGAAAGTCAGCAAGCGCCTGAGCTTTGATAACAATTCGGGGTTGGTAGTGAATGTCATATTCGCTTAGTTCTACCACCCATTTAGCCAATCTCCCAGAAAAATTGGGCTTGGTGACCACCTTACTCAATTCACTATGAGTCAGAACAGTGATAGGATGAGCTAGAAAGTATGACCTTAATTTGCGGGCGGTCAAGACTAGAATATATGTCAACTTCTCTAGCTCGGTATAATGGGATTCAGCCTCCTTCAGAATATGGCTGGTATAATAAATAGGTTGTTGATGAGAACCCTCTTGCTTCAGCAAAACTGAATTGATGGCTCCCTCTGAGACGGCCAAATACATCCACAATGGTTCTCCCGCCACTGGCTTAGCCAGTAATGGAAGTCCAGCTAGATACTCCTTTAACTCTTAGAAAGCTTGCTCGCATTGATCGTCCCATTGAAACTTAGTAGCTTTGTGTAGGATTTTGAAGAAAGGTAACCCTTTGTCCGCCGATCTGGCTATGAATCGGGATAAGAAAACAATCCTCCCCACTAGCTTTTGAGTCTCTCACAGATTAGTGGGTGACTTCATGTTGCACAGTGCTTGCACCTTCTCTGGGTTAGCCTGCAACCCCTTCTCAGTCACTATATACCCCAAGAATTTACCGCTTTTCACCCCAAACAGGCATTTTTTAGGGTTCAACTTCATATTATACCGCCTCAATGTAGCGAAAGTTTCATTTAGATCCTTAACCAAATCCTGAGTGGTTTTTGATTTGACTAGGATATCGTCCACATAGACTTCTACATTTTTTCCTTTTTGCTCCGTGAAGATCTTATCCATGAGCCGTTGATAGGTGGCCCCCGTATTTTTTAGGCCGAAGGGCATTACCACATAAGCGTACAACCCCTTGCCGTCACAAAGCTAACCCTCTTCTGATCTTCCTTAGCCAAGGGTATTTGATGGTATCCCTGGTATGCATCCATTAAGGACACCACTTTATATCCTACAGTGGAATCCACCAACTGATCAATACGAGGCAAGGGTTAGCAGTCTTTAGGGCACGCTTTATTCAAATTGCGAAAGTCGATACACATCCTCCACTGCTCAGAAGGCTTGGGGACCAAGACTACATTGGAGACCCACTCGGGAAATTGGATTTCCTTCACATGACCAGCTTTTAACAATTTATCTACTTCCTCAACTATAACTTTGTCTTTCTCAGGTCCAAAGTGTCGCTGCTTTTGTGACGGGTCGGACTCCTCTATTTATGTGGAGATGGTGTTCAGCAACACGAGGATCGATCCCCATAAGGTCATGCACGTCTCCTGCGAAGGTGTCTTCATTCTTCTTTAGGCAGGTCACCAACTCCTCCTTGGCCTTCAGCTGCTGTGTCACTCGAGTGGCCTTTCCCGGGGCTATTTCCACCAGTTCCCCTTCTTCTATCTTGTCTGCTTTGGGAGGAGACTCTTCCAGGACACAGACATCAGAAATGACAATGGCCTTTCCTTTGGGATCATCGGTTCGGGCTTTCTTCTGATCGTCCCGGACCATCTGCACATAACAGCTTCTAGCAGCTTTCTGTTCGCCTCGGACTTCTCCCACCAATTGTCCGACTGGGAATTTTACCTTCTGGTGGTACGGAAAAGCCACCGCCTGAAAAATAGCCAGGAAAGGATGACCAAGAATGGAATTATATGTGGACGGAGCATCCACAATGAGGAAAGGAACCATACTGGTTTTTTGGCTAGGCTTTGTGCCCAGAGTCAGGGGCAATGAAATCTGCCCTATGGGGTGGACCACATGTCCCGCAAACTCGAAGAGGGGTGTGGCCACATCTTTCAGCTGGGTATTTTCCAACTGCATTTGTCCAAAGGCCTCCTGGAAGAGGATGTTGACAGAACTTCTGGAGTCAACCAATACTCTAGCCACTTCGTAGTTGGCCAGGGAGATGCGAATCACTAAGGCATCCGTGTGGGGCAGCAGGACGCCTCGGAGATCTTCCAGCTCGAACGAGACCGGCGGTGCGGTTTGGACAGCCTAGTTGGTAATGATGGCCAGACTTTCCATGAGACGGGCGTATGACTTCCGCGCCCGATTGGAGTCCCCGTCTGTGGGTCCTCCTGCGATGACATGAATAACCCCACGTGTGGGGGCGTTATTTGGATTAGATGAGGGGCCCTCACCTGATAGACCTCCTTGAGAAATAACATCCTGGGACGGCGTTTGGGGGTCCGGAGGGAAAGTAACTTGCGGTGGTTGGTTATACAACCCGGGACGAGCCGCGTTGGGTCGTTGACCTCGTCGTGCCGGCCCTCCCGTCTGAGGCCGCAATTGTGGGTAGGCGGCTAGGAGGCGCTACAACTCTTCATGAAGCTTGAAACATCGGCCACAGGCGTGGTCGTACTCCATGTGGTATTGGCAGAAAAATGGGACGGGGGGGGGGGGGTACGTGGTACTCCCCTGTATCCTGAGGGTCGGTGTAGTAGACCTTGTAGATCATAAAATTTCATTTTTCGCTCCTTCCAAGTCCGCGGGGGAGGAACTGCATCTGCCGCCATAATTTGCAATGGCGGTGCGGGACAAGGGCCTGGTAATAACAACCGAGGCCTGGGAGCTTCCAATAAAAGAGGTTGTGCATATCCCCGCCTAGGAGGCGCTTGTGGGGCTGCGGGGCGGTTCCTTTCAACGGGGACTATGGCGGAGATTTGTTCGGTCCTCCGCACTTTCAGCCCTTCTTCTTCGTTGATATATTTCAACGCGCGACCTAACAGCTCCTCATAGCTGTTAGCGGGCTTCCACAAAAGGGAACTGAGGAAAGGACCTTCCCTCAGTCCGTGTGGGATGGCTACCCTAAAAGCATCTGACCTTGCTGAAGGGATGCCTCTAGTGGTGGAGGTGAATCGATGAAGATACCCTCTGAGTGATTCAGAGGGCCCCTGCGTAAGGTGCAGCAGGATGGAGGCGTCATTCTTACAGCTGGCAAACTCTCGGCTAAACATCCCCTGAAAATCAGCAAAACAGGTGATGGACCCCGGGGATAGGGTGTTGAACCATTTCTGTGCTGAGCCGACCAAAGTGGTTCGGAAGACTCAGCACTTGAGAGCATCAGAATAGCAGTGGAGTGAAGCCGCTCCAGCAAACTGTGATAGATGTTCTTCCGGATTCGTTGAACCGTCATACTTTTCTACTTGGGGATTCCGGAAGTATGATGGTGGGACTTCTGAGAGAATATCCATGGTAAAAGGGCTAGGCTCGTAAACCTCCGGGGCCCTAGTTGATTTACTTTCACCTTGTTCTTCTCGTCGATTCTGGGTTAATGGTATAGTGTTCTGATGTGCTCGACCTACCAGCCCCTCTCCAGGCAATACTTCAATGTTGGTGGTGGTACGAGGTGGAGGATGCATGTCTGGTGGGGGTTCACGAGAAGAAGGTTCACCGGAATGAGAGTGAAGATACCCCGTCCTTCTCCTCTCTCTGACGAGGGCTTCTGCTACGGCGTTGTCCACCATGGCTTTCAGTTGCGATGGTAGTATTGTAATGGGATTTTCCTCCGCTGCGGAGGCAACTGGGTGTTGTATTTCTTCTGGTTGCATCTCTACGTCTCGCTCAAATAGTTTCCCACAGACGGCGCCAACTGATGCGGCGAAGAAGATTCGTTCGCTTCCTTCCGACGCGATGGAGCACGAAGGGAGCTTTGGGGGGTTCTCTCCGGCTGCAACAGTAAAGATGAAAGAGTAAAGAAGAGAAACGCAAAACCAACACAGACAACAAAACCAAGACACAGGATATAATGTGGTTCAGAATAAGGATTCCTACTCCACGGAGGTGAGCTCTCTCACCGGATGTTGTGCCAAAGCACTTTCACTATGAACGTCCTCCTTCACGGAAAAAGGAACTTCCGGAGGTGGAGGAGAAAACCTCTTACAGTCAAATCACGACACAAGAGAGAATACACGAAAGGAGAAGATCAACACTCTCCTTCTCCGGCGAAGTGGTAGCTCTCCTTCTCCCCAATGCGTCTTCGTTTTTTGCTGGTTGGAATGATGCGAATCTCCTTCCTTCTGTCCTCCTTCTCCCTTTTATCCTCTTCCTCTGATCCATCGTTGCCTCGCAGGTTGTCCCCATTGTAGACGTGGCCACCACGTTTATCTGGAGAATAAGTTTGTTACAAATACGAGGAACAAAGACTCCTCGGAATATTGTGGGGGGACCCGTCCCCCCTCTCCCTTTCTGTTACATAACACCTCTTCATCTACATCTCTAGGAACTTGGTTAGCCTGTCCCTCTCACCCATTTGCTTTTGGTAAAACTAACTTAGATCTGTAGTTCACGTGTGGCATAGCTTTTGGACTCTTCAGTGGCCTGAACCAACTTCCCTCCTTTCCGCCCCAAACTACTTCCGGACGAACTGAGTCGAGTCGATTCGTATCCGTCCCATCTGCTCCTAGGCCTATCAAGCCGAACCGATTCTCTTTTATTTCCTAATGAGGCGCCCTCCGCCTCCGCTTTGCCGTGCCAACTACCTCAACTGGCTCTCCTGTGCCAATCGTCCCAGGCTATTGCGCCCGGACCGTTCTTCCTTTCTTTTTTCGCTGAACCAATTATCTGGTTCGGATGGTGTCCTTTCTACGAGCCCTCTTATCCGGTTTATAGAGAAGAGATAACAACAGTATCATATTAATTTCTCATTCATTCAAATTGAGACAATGATTTATTGGATCAATCAATTTTTCGACCGGCCTAGCTTCTCCGTAGTTTTTTGTTGTCTTAGTTCCTTTCCCTCCATCCTTCACGTGCAAGTTCATTGGGCTCACTGATTCTTACTTCTTTCCTACCGTATCAAACCCAAGTACAATAAGTTGAAGCCAAGCTGACACAAAGTTTTTGGCATTGTTGTGTATTATATTTTCACAAACTCCACAATCTACTGCTTTTCTATATGAATTTTCAGCAAAAAAACGTAACTTGATGAATAGTGTAATAAACTCATTGCATTTTTCTTCCCAAAAGTGATTAGTCCATTAAAAGTTTGGACATTAATTTAGCAAGATAAATTTAAGTGAGTCGTTTTGTATTTGGCTTTGAGTTAAGTGTAGATTGTTTTTATTCAAGTTAAGGTGATGAACATATTGCATTGAGCATGAAGATGTAAGGCTTTGGATCGAGAAAGATGTAGTTGAGCTAGAAGTGAACTCAAACTCAAGATGCATGTGAAGAATGTGCTTAATGTAAAATATTGTATTTACCAAGGAATTATTTCTTAGGAGCTCTGATTAGAAATTAAAACTTCGAATTTTGAGTTAACTTTACGTTAATTATTAGAAACCAAGTATCAAGGAATTATCTATTCTTATTTATATAGATAATATTTTAATAATTGACAAGGATAAAGAGGGTATTCATCCTCTACTTAATCATCTCAAATAAAAATATCTTATTTGATATCCACGTAATGTTTGATAAAACAAAATTGTGTGTAAAAAGTTTTGTTTTATCAAATATTATTTGTGCAAAAAAGATTGGAATCCGTCAACCTAGCGGTCTCTATCAATCCGTTCTAGAGTCATCGTAAGGAAGGTAAATCACGGTGGATCTTTGACCCTTGAGACTAATAACCAGCACATAAAGTGACGGAACTCTCGCTTTTGCGAAGGATTGATCCGTTGTCTATTTGTACAATTTACTGTATATGCTAGCCACCAGTCCCTTCCCGCAGGGATATATATCATCCAAACAACTGAGTTGATTTGTATTAAATTAGACAATAAATTATACCGTCTATTATGATTTTCAATAATATAATAATCTTTCTATTTTATCATTGACAATTGAAAAAAAAAATATCATATTTGATATATTTATTTCGTATATATATATATATATATATATATATATATATATATTAGCAAAACGTAAGCTAAATTTATTCTCTTAATTTTCTTTTTCATATTCTACTTCACTCTCTTTTTTTTTCAAAAATACTGTTGGACTTAACTAGTTAAATATTTTTCAATGAATCACAAAATATAATATAATATAATATTGTATATTTTTTAAATACTATAATTTTAAATTTTAAAAATATGTAGAATCTTATTTAAATTTATGACTATTTAGAAACGTAAAATATAATACGTTGTTATGTAATCCAGGGGTAATTTCGGTATTGCGTACCGTTCCGTGTCAGTTCTTCTCGCTTCCCCTGCTCCTGTTCCCATTCGCCTTCGTTCTTTAAACACCATCGACGATCGGATTACACGCCGCGTCCCGGACGATCGATCAACACAATTACCACAGTCCGCGACGAGGGGTTTTGTTCAGATCTAGATTTACGGTCGGACTCCGATCACGGGACGCCTCGGCCTGGCCCCCGCCGGCGATGCTCTCATGGAAGGAAAAGGTGGCAGCAAGGCTCTCCCGGATCCTCGCCGATCTTCCCTCTTCCCTTCCTACTCGTCCCGGAGATTACTCCCCCATCGCTACGGAGGACAAGGTAGTGCCGATCGGTCCTTTTCTCCCCTTCTCTCTTTGCGTTTTGAGTTCTTCAGATCCGTTCGTATTAGGGGCCTATGGTACATTGCGTTGGTTTTATTGTAGCGTTTGAAATTTGAAGAGCCGAACACATATAGCCCTAGCTTTTATCTGTTTCTAGGCTTCGAATTCTATGATGAATTGCCAACTGCGACTCGGCTTGATTGGCGTGATTGGCAACTGTATTAGACCTGTTTCCCTATATACAAAGACTTTTTCATTGGATGAATCTACTTAAATAGATCCGTTATAGAATACACCGTTTCTAATATCAGAATTTTGAATGGGATGAATCTAATTGTATAGATATATTGTAAAATAAATTCTGCCTAATATCTCAGTACTTGGTTGATGAACTCTGTTTTACGATAATACAATTATCATTAATATAAAACTCAAAATCAATTTAAACAGAAGTTATACATCTTTTCAGATAACTAATCGAAAAGTATCGTGGACGAAAGTAAGACTTATACATGATATTTATTGATCTTGTAAAAGCTTATAATAAAGTTCCAAAGGAAGTTATGTGGAGAATTCTAGAAAAGAAAGATATTAGTGTAGCATATGTTGAAATAATTAAGGATATGTATGAGGATGTAATAACAAGAGTAAAAATGCTAGGAGGATTAACCAAAGTATTTCTCATAAAGATAAGATTACATCAAGGATCAGTTTTAAGTCTCTATCTTTTTATATTAATCATAGATAAACTCACTAGATATATCTAAGATATGGTACTATAGTATTTGTTATTTGCACATGATATTATGTTGGTAGATGGAAATGTGAAGGGGTAAATGTTAAATTTGAATCTTGGAAGGAAATACTAGCAACAAAAGGTCTTACACTTAGTAGAGTAAAGACAGAATATATGAATTTAAATTTAGCAATGTTAAATATAATGAGACAATTGTTAAATTAGGAGATAATGAGTTGACTGTAACTAAAAGTTTTAAATATTTAAGATTAGTTTTGTAAAAGATTGGAAGGATTGAGAGAGATGTCTTACATCGAATACAAGCATGATGGTTGAAATGGAGGAGAGCATCAGATATTCTTTGTGATCGTAAAATACCTTTAAAACTTAAAGGAACATTTTATAAAGTAACAGTTAGGTCTGCTATATTATATGAAGCTAAATTTTAGGCTATAACTCGAGCACATGAGTAAACAATGAGAGTTATAGAGATGAAGATGTTAAGATGAATGTATAGATATACGAGGATGGATAAAATAAGAAATGAGAACATTAGATCGAAAGTTGGGATTGCAACTATTGAGAGAGAATTTTGGGAGACACATTTAAGATGGTATGGATAGGTGCTTAGACGATCGATAGATGCTCCAGTTAAGAAATATAAAACTATTACAAATATACAAATTAAACAAGAAAGAGGAAGACCAAAGAAGACTTGGTTAATAACGATAAAATGAGATAAAATTTATTTAAATATAGATGATGATATAGTAGGGGATAAAGTTCAACGGAGGATCCATATAGCCGACCCTATCTAATGAGATAAGACTTGATTATTGTTATTGTATAAAACTCAAAATATGAGTAAGTCATGTTCTTTGCTAACTTAGGATAAAGATCGATAAGTGGCATGGTAGGGAACCACATGCCATCACTTTTGTCTCGAAAAAATAGTTTTGCAATTTATTCACAATTTTTTTTTTTGCTTCCCTCATAGAAAATATGTTTGCAATTCATGCACAAATTCAAAATGTCTTCTTTTTTTGGTCAAGACTCTTGTTGTTTACTGGGTTTTGTCAATGATGTGTGCGAGGGAACAAAATTCATTTTGACGAGGGGGTAAACCTTTGTTAGAGCAAATTTTATCATGCTCCTTGTTAAGGTCAATCTACCTGAGGATAGATATCAACTCTACCATCTATAGTACCATGCCAGTGCTTACAATGTATGTTGCCGATGAAAAATTAGAGGGAGAAGGAAAGAGATGAAGAAGAGAGAACAACTACATATCTAAGTTTAGAATTTGTGTCCTACTTTGAATAATATAATTTTGACATTGAATTGTTAGGACACAAGTTAAAAAAAAAACTACATATACTATTTCAATTCATCTTGACGTAAATTTGAAGCATGTCAATATCACATGATACTCATAGTCACGAGGTCCCTTATAGACCTCATGATCGAGGAGCGCTTCTGCCTTCAAATCTGATCCCCTTGGGCCTTACTGACATTGGTGTTTGCCTTGTTGGACCTGACTTACCTTTTGCCAAACCTGATCACATCTTGTTTGGGGTTCGGTGGTGTTGGGGTTTTAAGGGTGCTACTTTTGGGTGGGTGTTGACATTGATATTTTCCTTGGGCCTAAAATTGACAAATCCTTCCTCACATTGTTTTACTCTAATGGAATTTTACATGATAAATTACCTTTATCTAGTAATATTGAATTTCAGTAATTTATCATAACAATATGTTTCGATTGTATTGCTCACATGCTATGAAAATTCAAATCATAATTAATACACGTCACTAAAAAATAAGGGCGTTTTTCCAAAGAGCGCACTCAGTTTTTTGATTTTCCAACAGGCGCACATAATTTCTAGAATACCCTTCCTGTCTATTTCAACCCTAAATTTAAGTAAAATATTTGGTTTTTCTTATTTAAGCCGAATCTAACCGGATCAAGAAAAAAAAAATAGAAACCTAATTATTTCATCATTGAATTTTATACAAAAACCATTATGACCCTAAAAGGCTCAATTTTTTTTAAAACTTACATCACAATGATCTCTTAAATTTATTCATATTTTTATTTTTAATTTTGGAGTTTTAATAAAAAAATTTAAAAATACAAAAGAAGGTTAATAAAAAATTAAAAAATATTTTGTTTTTTATTATTTAATATCTAATTACAAGAAAATAAGGAAAAGTGACATAAAATTAATATATATATATATATAATAAAATAAAAACTTAGTTATTTTATCGAACACTTTAATATAAAAATAATCGACAACTTTAAAAATCTAAAATTTATCTCAAATTTTAAAAATTTTATTAAAGCTCCAAAATTAAAATTTAAAATATGAATAAATTTAAGAGATCATCGTGAATTTAATGACATAAATTTTTTAAATATTGAGCTTTTTAGGGTCATCAATGGTTTTTTTATGAAACTCATTGATGAAATAATTAAGGTTTTTTTTATTCGATTTGGTTTAGTTTGGTTCAGTACTTCAGTTTAAGTAAGAAAAATCAGTTTTTTACTTAAATTTATGGCTGAAATAGGTGGGAAGAGTATTCTGGAAATTTGGTATATCCTTTGGTAAAAACCAAATTATGGTACTTTCTTTGAGAAATCCAAAAAGCTGAGTGCACCCTTTGAGAAAATGTCCAAAAAATAATTAGTACAAATACATTAATGCAGCCGCTATTAACATGATATATCACTTCCTTCAGCATCAAAACATCAACTTTGCTCGGATGTCAAAGCAACACAGACAGTAAACATAAAATGCAACACGAGGAGTGTCAAATGTTTCCAACCATTCTTTTGCCACCAAAACATATATTCTATGCATCAATATAATTTTATGTCATCTTAGCAAGTAAATTGGAACAAAATACCCTTTTGGTTTGCCATTGCACATTGAGACTATAGAAAGGTAGATCATGCCCACTCAAGCATCAGTACCGTTGTCAATGGACAGTAGTTCAAATGTATTGCATTCAATGCTATACATTCATCGGCAATCAATCAATAGTGGTATTGGTTTTGTACCTAAATGTTGTTGAAGAACTAAGCTCTAGGGTTTATATAAACACAACATTTAGAGACTCGACAATATATAGCCTCTCAACCTAATCACAGGGCTAGAAACCAGTAAAACACGACAATAGAGGTTACAACTCAAAATGTAGGACACAACATGCTAACATTAAGCCACTACATACAATTAGGAATTACAACATAACATAACAACACATAAGTGTTATGTGTATGACTTGAGATTCTAACAAATAATTAACCCAAGATATACAATTAACATGCATGAATAATTATAACTAAAGGAGAGCTTTGGCGCAGCGATAAAGTTATTGTCGTGTGATCTCAAGGTTATGAATTCGAGTCGCGAAAATAATCTCTTACATTGCAGAGTAAGGCTGCATAGTATAGACCAATGTGGTTAGACCCTTTCCTGGACCTTGAATTGGTGGGAGTTGCATGCACTAAGCTGCCCTTTTATGCATGAATAATTATAATTCATCATCATCTCTGCCATAACATGTATCATATTATATAACAATCATAGTAAACAAAATGAGCACGTACTATTACTATATAAGTATCTAAAGGAATTGTATAATATCTATAGCATAATTTTTAGCTTGAAGAACAACAGGGCATATCAGCATCTTTTGGTACAATAGATGAATATTTGAGCATTAATAGTCACAACATGATTATGATGTATATGAGCATAAGTAAATAATAACCAAACACAAAATGATATGATAAACAACATGTACTTGTATAACATATCATGCTTCAACTGGCAATCGACAAAGAGTAGCTTAAGTGGATAGCAAAAACTATGAACATAGCATGTCATGCATCAACTGATACACAAATATATCAAACCCCTACTCAGGCTCAGTTATAACCTGTGACATCTATTTTTGCAAGCATGTGTAACCTCTACAGGAATAATCTCTTGATCTCATGTACATCTATATCCCTAGCACCTAACATGCATGCATCAAAGCATCCAACCACAGAAGCTAATAATCAACGCACGAATAAGGGCACAAAATTTAGTGATACCAAATGAAACAAATTTCTCCAACACCATTGTGCCAAAGGAGGAAGGATTTTTGCATTTCAAAGGAGTTCATGGTAGGTAGAAGCTTGTATGTCACTACATCAGAAAAGGGTACCATCCCTCCAACCCTAACATAATCCACTCAGAAAATATTCCATGAATCGTTATTCAACAATGGAGTGGATTAGGTTTACCTGAATGGAGGAGCCAGGTTGAAGGGAGGTATACTAATTGTTAATCCATAAGCTAACCACAAGAATCATCTCTTATAAAGATCACCAATTCCTATCACCTACCACAATACAAAAACTGAAGTCAAATTACACATCAAGCCTATCACCTACCACAATACAAAAACTGAAGTCAAATGACACATTAAGCCATACAGAAAAGGGAGAGAGAAAGGATTTACAGATTGCCTTTGCTTGAATGAACACAATTAATGTCAGATCCACCTTGTAGCCCAACTCACTCCATATCACCAACAATCTATATAATGTCAATCGATCTGATGAGATCTACCCCAATCAAAAACAACTACATTCCTACTGAGTACTAATAGAAAGGAAAATCAGGTGCCTAAGTGTCTACCTACTTGCTGGGTCAAGCACTAAAGAAACAATTGCTGCACACATCCTCTAAAGAAGGTTGCTTCCATCCAAGGTTTTAAATGTCGAGCCATACCGGACAAAATCGGCGAATAATTTCGTTCTGATGTGAGACCGATACCGGAACTGCGTGTGATTTCGGTAAAACACGCACGACCGACAGAAGGACGAGCGATAGAACAAAGATAACGGACTTACCTGGAAGCAACGGCAAAGGCTCAACGAGGCAGAGGCGGCGACGACGCAGAGCAGCGACGACGAGGCTACAGGTACGATTTGCTTGGGTCGAGATCGCGCTGGGATCCCTATCGCGATCGCGCGATCCCGAGCGATCGCGATCTGCGATCCCGAGCACGCTAGGGATCGCAATCCCCGATCAATTAAAATTTTAATTTATATAATTAATTAATATAGAAATTATAATATAATTATAATTAAATAAATTATTAATTAAAATTTTATATAAAATATAAATTAATTATAATTATAATTATAATATAATTATGATGTATCAATTTTAATTTAAATTATTGATATATCAATTTTTTTTAAAGAAAAGTATATTTATTTATTTTTATCCCTTTGATATCAATTATTTCAAGAAAAAAAATTCGAAATATACTTAACAATAAATACTTGGAATCAAATGAATAATGAACCTTTAAAATAATGAAATATTAATATTTAAAAAATAGAAAAAAATTTGAAACAGTATCGGCACACACGATGCAATACTGAAATCGTATCGTTCCGGTCACTGACCGAAACCTTGATACGAGTTGAAATTCTAAACCTTGCTTCCATCATCACTGAAATCGCTCAAGAAGAGAGTGTAAGTGCATGTTGTGACTCCCTATAGAAGCTTACATGATGCTACTGCTTCATTGTAGAAGAATCCCCAAAGAGATCAACCTAAGAACTAAAAAATATTGTTGAAATAGTCATTGAAGTGGGAATCATCATTCAAATTTGTAGTGGTGAAGCACAATTGCTCCCTTATATGGCATCCTAGAAAAGAACCATCCTTTGCTATTGCATCAGAACGAAGGTGACTAACCCACATCTGTGATGAGGGGAAGATGTTGTCCAAGCACAAGGAAGCCGAGGAAATTTTTTTGTTGGTGTTGCTTCACAAGGGGAGCATGTGATTTAATTGAAGGGGGAGGGGTGCAAATGGAACAAGGACACCAGATTATTTGGGAATAAGGGGAGAGGGAATGGTGGGAGTCAATTGAGTAGAAGTTTGTTGTAAGAGTTGCTTTGGGTGGGAGAGAATGTAGGTGTGCGAGAGGAGGGTATGTTGTCGGAGTCTATTGGATTCAAGAAGAATGAGCAAAGAGAGATTTGGACGAGGTAAGGAAGAAAGGATTCTACGAGAGAGAGCCTTCATTGTGAGGATTATGTAGGATTGACAAAAAGGGAGAAGGGTCTTGGTGGGATGAAGACTAGATTGACAATGAGGGGATAGTAAAGTAGTTGGTCTAACTCAATATGCTGAGCGAGGGAATTTCTGATAAAGGTGGAAGAGGAGGAGGCGGCCTTGCATGAGGAGTATTGTTATATATCTAAAATGGGAGGGAGGTGGTGGAGCTAAGATTTACAGTTGTGTGCATTTCTCAAAACAATGACATTGGGAGAGATATGGTTTGTTAGATATCTCTTTCATTATGACCTCATCCTAAGGTGGATGTTGGAGAGAAGAGATAAAGTCAGGATTTTCTTATTTTGTTTATCTTTTATGGTTATGAGAATAGTAGAATAGGTGCAATTTTAGAGAAGGAACGAATATATTTTTAGATACTAGGAGAAATGAAGAAAATAAATTTTATCTTTTTATAATTGACAGAATGGTCGCAATGGGTGATTGGAGGTAGTGTTTTTTTCGATAGGATTATTGGGGGACAGCAACAATCTTTGAATCTTAGAAGGGTGACAACAGATAGGCACTTATAGCAAGGAAGGAATAGACAACTAAGAAGGAGATGGGGGATACCAATAATAGTAGTTACCTCTTCCTGACATCTTGTGTCTTGCATTCTAATGTGTTATATAGTTTCTATAAATCTCTTTGAGGAATTGCCACAAGTCACTGCAAGGATCTTAAGAGCATTAAGATCAGTCATCAGTCAATGACTTTGATACCAATGTTGTTAGGAACACATGAATTTGGACCCATGAATTACAATAGGCAAGTGTTCATTGAGAGAAGAAAGAAACATGGATCTCCTTAAAAGCAGAGACAAATAAGAGGAAAATGTAAGTCTTACCTGATTAATATTGATTTAAATATTATTATATATAATGAACTTTCTATAAGTTGGTTTCTTGTAAATTTGGTTTACCACTCTTTAGTTAGACCAATCTGATAAAATTAGGCTGTGTGAAACAAACTGTATACAATACTTTGGTTCATGTTGGACCCATGCTTTATCAAAGTTTATTATTTAATTGCATTATAATAAAATTATGAGTTATTGGCTTGCCTGGAGTCCCAATTGATCACCAACATCACGAAGAAGCACAAATAATTTGCATCATGTTCTTTTTCACTAGTGAGTTCTCGAGATGATTGGTTTCGAAACTTGGAGGCTTGAAGCAAACCTATAGTTTCAAGAAAGAGTTCATATGGATAGTAGCTCAGGAATTCTTCTCTATTGAAGTGTGCTTCACAAGTCAAGCCTCCAGCTACAAGAACTACCATGTGAATTCATAATTGCAGGGTAATCCAACCATAGCAACTGCATTTAATAATATGTAGGGCCGTGCTAGGCTTTTATTTGGATTGTAAATTTTAATGGAAAATGATGGCTGGTTTTGTTTACTTAATTTGGGAAGTTCACTATAAAAGAGAGAATGAAATGGAGCGGTAATGTTTCCCTCCCTCCCTCATTATATTCAATATATTTAATTTCCCGAATTTAGGTTCCTCTACTGCATCTCCAATTCCTAAGAAGCTCCAAGCAGATCCAAATGTTGCTGGTGGCTTCCTTGTTGTTGATCCTTCTATCCAAGTTCAGTTAATTTCTTGTAAATTTTGGCAGATTGCAGATATGCAGTTAATCACTTATACATTGTCGCTTCCAATTAAATTATTGCCAATCCCTGTAGGCATTGACAATTTTGAATGTTCCCTAGTGGCTTTCCTTGCTAAGGCTGTCTTAAAATGAAGGGTTCCCTTCTTCTGGAATTTATTTGGATTTACATATATATAAAAAAAAATCTGAACATAGTGGCTGTTCCTTAACTTTCCCAATGAACAACTAGATTTTTTTTGTATTTTAATTGTTTATACAAAACTACTTCCATTGGGTCTTTATTTGATTATTCTTGTTGTGATATTTCCATATGGCTAGTTATGTTATATTTGGCGAATTATAGGTCAATGTACAGGTAATTTTAAACATGTTAGGATGTATTCCTATGTTTTCCATTGTTTAGAAATTGTGCATGGAAGTTCATTCAATTGTTTTTAATTTTCACTTGAAAAATAACGTGAAGCACTGAAAAACACAAGACAATATAAATGCATTCTTAGCAAGGATAGAACAAAATTAATAGCCTAGAGTTGTTATATGACAATAGTTTCCTCTTATATGGCATTTAGAAAGTTCAGGTGACGTTTCTTTTATTAGTTGGCCTAGACCTCCCTTGTCAAATTTCATCTAAGATGTAAGTAATTGAGGTAAAAGTTATGTGCGGGATCTATATTTCTGTGATAAAATTCTTTATTTGCTATAGTTTAGTAGCTGGAAATACTTGTTGAAGTTGCATGTCATTAATTGCCCTTTCTTGCAGGCAATGTCTTCCCAAGACTATTCATCTCAAGTTAATCAGACTCTCTCTTCAAACTTTTTGTCTTCTTTGAACTCAACAAGTGATGATGCTGTTGTGAGTGAGCCAAAATCACCTGCTCATTTTGATTGTGAAGGTTCATCACCACAAAAGTCACTTCCTAGAAAATGGAGTGCAAATTCATTGCCATGGAAAAAAAGACCCTCTAATTTTGGTGAGGAAAATGGAACAACTGAGTGCAGCGAAATTCCTGAAAGTTCAAACGAGGACATGGACCAGTTCTGCAATAAACCTATTGATCATTGTTCCATGTTTGTGGAAGCTTCAACTCGTCAAGACCCTAATGAATATCTTTCTTATCTCACTGAAAAATCTACATTTATGTCTGCTGACCTTTTTGATTTTTTTGGGTCATGTTTGCCTAATATTGTGAAAGGGTGTCAATGGATACTTCTATATAGGTAAGATTTTAGATTTATTCTTGACTAGATGGCTTGTGCTAGTTTCATTGGTTGTGACATACTATTGTTCTCTCCAAATGAAGGGCAGCACATGGAAACATGGGATATCACTTCAAACTCTTCTTCGTAAGAGTGCTGACCTTCCAGGTCCATGCCTATTAGTGAGTTTATCACTTAGCTGTTGGTCTCTTCTTGTTTGACCCCCCTGACTGTTACTAACTAGCTAATATAACTATTATTTTTGTCCCTTTGTGTTTATGCTTATCTTTTACTTGCTAGATTGTTGGCGATATGCAAGGTGCTATTTTTGGTGGCCTTCTGAAGAGTCCTTTAAAGCCTACACCTAAAAGGAAGTATCAAGTAATCTTCTTATTCACTTAGCATTTCACTATTTAGAATGCCAATGCTTAATACTCTTATTGACTTAGCATTTCACTATGCATAATGCTGGCACTTAATATTCTTATTGACTTAGCATTTCACTATGCATAATGCTGGCACTTAATATTCTTATTGACTTAGCATTTCACTATGCATAATGCTGGCACTTGATATTCTTATTGACTTAGCATTTCACAATGCATAATATTGACACTTTATATTCTTATTGACTTAGCATTTCACTAGGCATAAAAGTGGCACTTATTCTTAAGTTGCTTTAGTAGTTGCTTGAGTTTGATTATCGTGGTGTTGCTGAGCAGGGCACTGGCGAAACCTTTGTGTTTAGTACAATTTATGGGCAGCCAAGACTCTTCAGAGCAACTGGTAATTATTTTACAATCTTGCATATTTTTTGGCATTTGTATAGTGCATGAAGGTACATATAAAAGCATCTATCATTTTAGGATCCACTTAAAATCATAGTGAAATATTGATTTATCTAGGAGAATCTTTAGGTTGCCTTTGCAATTCTCTTAGGATATCCCATATCAACAAGAATCTTATGTAGGAGGTCAATAGCAAGTCTTTTATCTTGTCGTCAATTGGCAATTATTACTTAAGACGTTGAGGTCGAGTACTAGCAATGTCAGAGCTTGCTGATTTTTATGGGGCATAATTATTTATTTAAATTGGGCATCAAGGTTTTAGATTTAGATTTAGTTCCTATATTGGGCAAGACTAATTTTTTGTCTTGTATGTTGGCATTCAGCAGTATCCACATATGCTCCTATAAAATCTAATGCTTCGGCACATCAAGGAAAAGTGCACCTCAATTCCCTTTATCTTTCTTTCCAACCCACTGCTCAGCCCCCTCCAAACTATGGCATCAAGGTAGGAAAACCCCAAGGGTTGGTCTTCAACCGATCTATTGGTAAGGTAAGGGGAAAGACAACTGAATAAAGAGAGCTTTAGAGGGTGGTTGGCGACAACAATTGAAATGTGGAAGCCTCTAGAATTTTGTCTGACCAAGTAAGTCATCATCTTCATCTTCTATGGCCCTACCTCTTTTTCTTCATCGTAACTTTTTCTCCCCTTCTACAATATCTTTCCTCTCCTGATCAATGCCAATGAGGAATAAAATTTTCTTCTTTAAAAAAGGGGCCTGAACGACCTAATGAATGCACCCCCAACATAGATATAAGTCCCATTTGCCCCAAGTTTGCTAACATAACAGAACTATTCCTTCCAGCCGTTCACGGTAGGTTGCTTGATGTCAATCATATTGCTAGCAGAATACCAAAATTTCATGGACAGAGGAGGGGGCTTTGCTTAAAAAGAAAAACATGTTTCACAAAGAAAGCGAGGGGAAAGCAAACCTTGACCTTGAGCATATGCTCATTGCTATGTTGGCTTGGAAAAATATAGGTCAACTCTTCAGATGCACACTAGATATATTCTTCATAATGCAATATGTTTGCTGAAAAAAGCAAAATCTTTTTTGAGTTTCCACCAAAGATATGGAAAGACCTGGTGTGCTCTAACCTAGAACACTAGTTTAATATTGTTTCCTTGAACTTCTAATTTGATATGCTCAGGAGAATTGAGGTCTTAGTTTGGAACGACTGGGTGCACACCAAACAAGAACGATAATGTAATTTTGATTCCAAAACCTCTACTCTGATAGGCTTGAAAAAATCAAAGGAGGTCCCAGTGAGAAAACTTCGAGGGGAAGATCACGCAAAAGAAGATGGTGAACTGAACGTTGTACCTAATGAAAGTTAAGATAAAATTTGGAGTCAAAGAAGACCAAGATGGTCAAAGGAGAAAGCATGGATGCTAGGGGCGTTGTCCTATTCTACTCTTAAACCTTGCATTGAGAGAAGTGACAAAGGAGCTGGTGGATTAGACAAAACCTAGATGCCTTAGTTCTCTAGGGCAAGGAATTTGTCAATGAATTTGCCCTGGAAATTCCAATGTGATCTCTAGTTGGACCTGTTTGTGCCTCTTCTTAAGCCACATAAACCTAGGTGATAATTTTTCATGTCCCTCATGCAAATATAACATCTCTCCAAATCAAAAAGTTTCCGGGAGTATCTATGATGATAACGACCATGATAGTTCAGCAGCTTAGAGCAGAAATACTTGAAGATTTGTGACTCTGGTCATGTGTAATACATGGAGGTTCTTCAACCAAGCTCATCTGGAAGGAGATATACAAATTAATAAATATATATATCTAACACTATTAGTTTAGAATGCAAACGAAAAAAATTCAACCTTGATCCCTTGATCTTATCATCATAAATCAAGGTGAGAGCAGAGGGAGAAAGGAATGCTTCTTTGTTCTAAAAACAAGAGTTGTTAGGGTAGCGGGAGAGGGAGGGTAACAATGAAAGGTAGGAGGAAGAAGGGTATGATGATTGCTATAGATCCTAGGATGAAGACAAAGGTGTTATGCAGGAGAGGGACGAGGGGAATGGGAATTCAACTGGGGAATGTCAGCTTCAGGATAGGGAAGGGAAAACTTCAGCTACTACAAGAGACATGCATGAATTGCTAGTGAAGATAGGGTGGGGAGGGGGAAGCTTCAGATGGTAATTCAAAAAATATGGAACTGTCACATTAACAGTCCCCTCCGGCTGTCCCTACCGGTGGAAGAGGTAAATTAGGATCTCAGGTGACAAGTGCAAAAGAGGGAGTCAGTCAATAGTCTAGGATTATGAAATCTCCGGAAATTGACCCCTGTCCATTTAAGAGTTACCTCTTTATACTTATCAACTAGGCTGACCCTGAGACTTTCATATGGTAATTCAAGCTTCATCTTTGTGTGGAGCATTGGAGTGTAATCTATGAAGTGGCAGATCAGTGGTTCGGCAAAGAATGGGACTGCTGCATATGAAGCAAATATGCGCTAGGAGGGGTTATGAGTAGTATGGGGGACAGGCAGGGTAGGAATGCAGTGGGAGGAAATGAGAGAGGGGTACGTAGGCTTTGATACCGAGGTATAATTTAGGTATCCCAATGTTATGTCACATAGGGTTACTATTCAAGTATTATATAAAACATTGCGACAAATATTATATCAAACATTTTTGTCTCACATTATTCTTGTTAATTTTGATCTGAGGAGTTTCTTTATACCTGTGATTATTTAGATGGACAACTATCATGGTCCGACCTTGATTAAAGTTTGGGGTCAAATTCTGTTTTAGAAATTAAATTGCACAAAGCACAATATATTGAAATAACTTGTAAAATGTCATGAGCGAAAATGAAGTGAAGCAACCTTCTCAGGCATTGTTTAATTTTTCACTGTTGTCGCTCTGAGACATTGTCTATAGGTGCAAATAGGTTTTACTACTTGTGCTTGAATGATCAACTGGCATTTGGTGGGGGTCGAAACTTTGCTTTATCCATCGAGGAAGATCTGTAAGTAATTTTTTTTTTAATTATTCTGCTTTATGCCATTTAATTACTGAAAACTGAACTTTGTTTTGGAAACAATGCGTTGTTTGTTATTGAGAAGGTTACGCGGAAGCAGTGGCCCTTGTGAAACATTTGGAAATTCTTGCTTGGCTCATAATTCAGAATTTGAGCTGAAGAATGTTGAGGTAATATGAAATCCCTTGAATATCAAGTTTCAACATTCGTGTGCGTAAATTTGTTCACTTTGATTGCATCTTCTGGCTTTAAAAGCATCTAGCCATGTACTTGATGTTTAAATTCGATGCTTAATAGTCTGCTATGCACAAAAAATGATCTGAACATATTGTTAAATTCCAGATTCCAACAAATAGTCATACTCCAAAGAATAAAATGATTGTCGAACCAAATAATAAATTGATAAGAGTGGGAAGTATGAAAAACAAGAGAAAAGAAATGGCAAATCACTAGGCAGTCTGAAATTTTCGGTTACTCTAATATTATAAAGGTTGGTTTGATCTAACACCATGGATATCCGATTTTGTATTTCTAGCTACACTCCAAGGTGTTTTAAAAGCTTTGATTATTATAATTTGTATGCTTGTTTACCAGTAACTGCATGTCGAATTCCTTAATGAGCTATGATAATTGAGGCAATGATACCGACCGTATTCCCATATTTAAAAATTATTGTTGCTATGTTTGTTTTGATCCATTGTATGAGCAAATAAGATGGGATAAACAGTTTGGAGGCTCCTCTGTTCGAAAATGTTTTGCCACAAACTAGCGCGAGCTTTTCTGGCTCAAATAATGATCAAATCAACTGCCTTAGCTTTGATGGATGTGCAAATTGAAGCTCATTAGATGGGGCTTGTGCATCTCAGAGATTTCTATTTTTTTTTTCTTTATTTTTACATAAAAATCTTGCGGCTCTGATCTTCGAACATTGCTGTTGCAGTTGTGGGGATTCGCTCATTCATCCCGCTACATCACGTAACATCTTTCGAAGAAAGTTGTATCATTTGCCATTTGGACAATTATTTATGTTTTTTTTTTGTTTTATTCTTTCTCGAAAACCGTGTGGTGATTCTTCTCCCAAACTCTCTTATTGATTATTGCATTAATCGTCAGATTCGCTTGGTGCACTTTTATTTGGTTTAAAATTTACGAATGCCTCGGATTAAAAACAATTAGCTATTTTTTTAAACGCTCGCTGCGGGAAAAGCAAAATTCCACCGTTAGCGTTCAATAAATCAAAGCACGATCATTCACCCTACTTGCATCAACATTACTAACTAATAAATTATAGCTCAACATATCATAAAAACAAATAATACAAGTTTGAACCGACCAAACCCAAGCCCGTATTCCAAATTCGCTTTGCTTACGATGTCACATTGGGGATTTTAAAAAAAAAAATGATGAAAGGAGATGACGAGAGTCCCAAGTGATCTGAAACTGCTCCATTAAATTAGCGATAGATAAAATCCTTTTGATCAAGGAGCTGGGGATTTTGGCTCCTCTGGTTCATTCCCTGGGATTCCAAATATCCGAAGGTTACGGTCCATGGAACCGACTGCCATGTATCTTGCATCAGCTCCGAATTTCACGGACGTGATTTTCCCTACATCCAAAGCAGAATAGTATATTAAGAACAAAACAGATCACTCACGTATTAATTTCCTAATGGAATGGAGTATTATCAAGCAAGTCAACTGCACGCGTGCACACGCCCACGCATGCCCACCATGTGCACGCGCACACGCACACACACAGTACCGCTGCATTAACGGTCCCTCTATAACTATTCACGTTTTTAGGAGGAAGATAAATCAAAAACCCACATTAGAAAATACATGGGCAAAGAACCCTCCGTTGAGAATCAAACCTTAAACTTTTACAGTTCACTCTCGTGTACTTACCAACTGAGACAAACTATGGAGGTCACTTGCCCATTATAAAGGTATTATGTATGAGTAGTTGTTAATTTAGATAAAAACTAATACAAATTCGTACAGCTATGATTTAAACACTCAGAAAAAAGGATATCCAAAAAAAAATATTGTGATATGTAATAATAACATATACATTTAAATTTCTGGCCTTTTATTTTTAGTCTTCATTGTATAGTGATAACGGATCAAATTTTAACTGGTATTGGCAGGATACCTAACCTGTTAATTGAGCATGAATACCTACATTCTAAGATGGGTTTGAATAAAGTAGATATCTAACATAAGAACAGCACCATTGCGTGTTAGGTATCTATACAGGTATAAATAACGGTAGCTAAAAATTCACAAACTCTCATGTTATCCCTGACCTCAGATATTGTGCATTTGAAAGGGAAAAAAACGATACCGGTTCCAGATAAATCAGGGAATGTCCTGATAAGATTCCATTCCAGCTTCACATTGGCGACTTGGTACACTCTGCAAATTGCATAAAGGGAATGATACTATAATCTCAAATAATTTCCTCCTGATGAATTTTTAGTCTTTCTATAATGCATGATGAATAATATCAAATCCTAAGAAGTGGCTACAAACCTTATATCAGAACCAGCAATAGCAAGATAGGACCCACTGAAATCAAACTCAACTGCAACAAGGATGATATTTCTCAGTCAGTTCATAGACGAGTCAAAAAATATAAAGGTCTCGAGTTGAAAGCTACTTAATCGACATGGAAGTCTGTTTGAAACATTTATCACCATTATAAATAAGTTTCCAACAAAAAGAACACTATATATACGGTGGAATTTTGAATCAAAAAAATAAAAATAAAAAATCATTTGCATATGAGCATAAAAATGCTGATAAATCATATGAACTGTATGTACTTCTACCAGACAGTAGCAGCTAAACTAGAAATGTTTCAGGCAACACGTAGTACTAGCATACCAGAGTTTGTTGGAGTATTCGAATCATATGGAGTGAAGGATCTGAAGTTCTTTAGCTTCCTAAGGTCCCAAAGTTTAACACCATCCATAGCAGCAGTCTGACCAATGTCAAGGAATTTGCATACACATCCTGTCAGGCAATATGAACATCTGACTGTTTAAAGCATCTCCAAAAAGAGACATACCGCTAGGAAATAGCCATTCTCAGAAAATGACATAGCAGTCACTGATCCAACATGTCCGTCGAACTTTGCCACATTTGACTGCACAAAAGTCATTACCCAAATGGTAATTAGAAGATATCCAACTATCTTCGTGTCTAGCAAGTTATCACCCTTAAAACTGTCTGTACCTGAGATTTTATATCCCAAATATTGACAAGGGCTCCAGTAGTGCCAGTTCCTAGAATAAGACCATCAGGATGAAAGGAAGCTGAAGTATAGCCCTCCTCTGAACTAGCATCGCCAACCTGCATATGTATATCTTCTGTTATCTATAATCAAGTGGTATAAACATCTGCAAGCGTTTAGGACATGCATATAAGTAATTTGTGAGAAGATGGAGTAAGAAAATTAGTGGAGACTACGAGGATAATGTGAGGGAAAATAACACACAACAAATGTATGGGAAACAAATACCTGAGTGAGGCAAGATCCTGTAGAGAGGTCATAGAAACACCAAGTGTTATCCATAGAAGCAGTAACAAAGTACTTATTTGTAGCATGTAGTGTGACAGCTTGTACCTATGGCAGTATGAAAATTTTAACTACCAAGTTGAGATGAAGTATGAAAATGGCAACAAAGTGCGAAGAAAAAGAGGTCTAGGAAAGATTAGCTTCATGTTACAGGAAGTTTCCAAGTCATAGGTTCATTAATAAAATTTAACTAAGAAAGGAAGCTTCCGAAAAATTGATTGTCATATGACAATTCTGATATCCATATTAGAGTCACTAACAACTCCCAAGTTCTCATTATTGTTGAAGGAACATACTAGTCACTAGTGATATTAGAGATATGTATGGTTTATATCTTTTTCAAATCCTATTGTGTTCTTTGAAGAGAATTTAGCCAAAACAAATTTAGAATATCTATTATGGAAACAATGGAAAAAAAAATACTTTATAAACTAAACCATCAGGTAAGTAAACTTGAATGAAATGCACCGTAACTTTATCAATACTAAAATAAAATTTGAAGGAATAGTTATCCCAGATCGACAAAAAAATGAGAAATTGAATATATCATTCAACGGAAAAATTGATGAAAATATTATTCAATAATGAGAAACGGTAGGTGTTTAAAGTAATAAGCCAAAAAAATTGTGTGATCCTCATGCACCATTAGCAATACTAAAGAGAAGGAAAGTTGAAACTAGATTGACAAAAACAAAATCTACAAGGATTCTGAAATACTAAATCCAACTACTCGACAAGAAGTTGATGAAGATTTGTGTGGTTGTTCTGTAGTCGTAAGGTCAAAAGATAATTGTTGCATGCTAAATGTATGGCCAACAAAGAGTATTGGGTGATTAAGAAACAAAGTGAACTATCAAATGATAGACAGTAGTACTTCTCATTTTAACTGGCTAGCCAGAGGGTTAGGACTGAGACAGTTAAGAATGCCCCTTGGTATTTGCAGGTCGGTACTCTCCTCCAAATAGGGGAATATTTCCCCACCCCAGACCCTGGACCCTGGCCTCCAGTTTTGGCTGTTAGCAACAGCCAATCTACTAGCTATAAAGATGGATGAACAGACAGATTGTTGAGCTATTCTAAAACCAAAAGCATATGAGCATGACATGTTGCATGCCATTAGCAGATTTTAGTTTTTTTTTTTTAAATAAAGTCCGCAAGCTATTAGGTTTCTGCTCATGCCCGGAACATTCAATATCAGGTGGCAGAGACTAGAAAGTTGTTAGGTTTCTGGTAGTATACGCATGACCTGTATATTCTCAACTTAAAGTGTAAGATGGAGGAGAACAAGGGGCATTCTTAAGCTAATTAAAGTTAGGTATGGACAACATGAAAGATATAAACTAATTAAGTATCCTAATTATGGTTTTTATTTGTAGAACTAAAGACAATAATGCTGTAGCTAACCCTATATAGTAGCAACATAAGATGTCACACAACATCAGAAAGCAACCCACCATGTAGAATATCATGAAATTATAATTCCTTAGTAAAAGAACTAGCTCAGTATTGAGCAAACGAGGAATGCGCAAAAAGAACTTCAAATTTCCACAAGTATAAAACAAACACAACTAGATCTCGACCAAGATTCTAGAACTAGAGATCCAAGATTCTAGACACAGAAACTGAACTTAGCAAATTATGTGACTTTAACTGGCAAGAGCAAATAGTCTAAACAAACAAATTGGGTGTATAACATATTTCATCTGATCCTCATATTCTTTAATCCACCTGAATCCTTCTAAGTAAATCAAATTGCGAGTAAAATTGAAGTAAATTAAAGTTTAAGTGCCAGACCACAGAAAATTAACAAACTAATTTTTACCAATTAAACCGCTACATGTAGAAGGATACAGAATAGACAACCTTAAATACCTAAATAGTGATGAGCTACTTCATCAATGAAATTTATTGGATAAGCGGGAAAAAAAATATCTCACTGATATCTAAAATCATCAAATATAGATGAAATTTAATCATAAGCTACCTCAGCAGTGTGGTCTCTTAACACATGACGACAATCATAATTTTCATCATCAGTCACTTGCCAAATGCGTACTGTCTGCAGAATCATAATCAGTGCAATAAGAAAGACAGCAAAGTATCGCCATGAACCAATGAAAAAATTACAATAGGACTGCTAAATTTTTTTCAAAGGCTTGTTTCACTTGAATCCCAAAAAAAGTGTGGAAACAAAGTGATTCACCCTACAAAAACATCTTCAAAAAAAATAATAGATTCATAGTTTTCCATCTAATTTTCATGGTAAAATATTGTATTAGCAAAAATAATGGATAGGATTTATGGTTGCAATCTTTGTAGGGTCTAGGCTTGTGGCCACGGTTCCGAAACTGTCGGTTTTGATTTTGGAACCGTCGGTTCCGGTTTATCATCCAACGGAATCGGAACCGAACCGCTCATCAACGGTTTCAGTTCCGGTTTCGGTTCCCTACGGTTCGATTTTGATTTCGGAACCATCGGTTCCGGTTCATCATCCACCGGAACCGGAACCATTAACCGACGATTTCGGTTCGAACCGTTTAGAATCGAAATTTAAATTATTTAATTTTAAGTCTCATTTCTTTAATAGACGATTTAAGTATATTATTTTTCAATTCATTAATTCGATCGATTTATTTAAATTTAAATTATATTTAAATTTAAGTTTTATACGTGGAGATTTAACTTATGTCGATTTATTTATTTTATATAACTCTTTAAATCAAATATTTATCATAAAAAATTATCATCGAAACATATTTAATTAATAAATTCACATCAATAAATTAAAAAGAAAGAATATATATATATATATATATATATATATATATATATATATATATATATATATATATATATATATATATATATATTATTATTATTATTATTATTACAATATGAAAAAAAAAGAAAGAAAAGAGTTGAACTTAATTTATATAAATTAAGTTGTCTACGTACCATTTTGGGGTCTAAAGGAATCAAAGCCCTCGTAGTTCACTTACCATTTAAATACGACTCCCTTATCTTAATTTAATCTGAAATGTTATCAGAGGTAGTGGTTGATGTGCCTTCGGTTGTAAGATCATATAAGTCTTCATTATTCTTCTTCATTATCTCTTGTTACTTGAGATCTGTTTTACACCAAACATCCAGACAGGTTTATGCTTAAAGTGATTCTGGAGTCATATATGATCTTTTGTACATATTTTTTTATGATGATTGTACATATTTTTTTTATTATGATTGTGACACACTGATGAAAATTTTAGATTTTAAATAACTTTATTGTGCATGTTGATAACTTTGATCATTGTGCATGTTAATTATTGTGCAAGACTTTGATTTGAATTTTAAATGACTTTGAGTTTTGTGAATATGTTTTATTATAATTGTGAGGCAACAATGAAAATTTTAAATTTTAAATGTTTTAATTTTTGTACCTGTTGATTGTTATGATGGAATGATACAAAATATGAAATTTAAATGTTTTAATTCTGTTTTTTATGTATATTTATTATTATAATTGTGACACACTAATAAAAATTTGAATTTTGAATGAATTTAATTTTTGTATAAAGTAAATATCAAATTATTTTTAAAAATTCAATTCTGATTTTAACCAAAAAAAAATACTCAGTTCCGATTCCGATACGGTTCCGGTACGATTCCGATTTCGGTTCGGTTCCAATTCGATTCTGGTTCCAAAAATTTAAGCACCGGAACTGAACCATATGTCTCCGGTTTCGGTTCCGGAACCGAAAAAGCGATTTCGGTTCGGTTTTTGGGCCATCGATTCCGATTCGATTCACGGTTCGAACCGAACCGTGGTCACCTCTAGTCTAGGCCACAGTCATCTAGGCATTTTAGACAAGAGAACAGAATTGCATAAATGAGATGGAATACTTTTAGGCATTACAGGTGTCTAGGCAGGATCCTGTGCACAAAAAAAAAAAAAAATATATATATATATATATAACTTATTTGGTTTACTTGATGATATAGACCATAAAAACTTGTTGGTGATTTTACTCCACTAAGGAATAATTATTGCGATTGGTGTTGTCCCTTCTAAAAAATGGACCGCTACTCAGTCTAAGCAACCCAAGTGATCCAGGTGGATCTAAGGAAATGTTTTTTTTATAAGTTGTACTTAGACATTATCTATCTTTTGATATTTTACTATCACACTAATTATCAAGTAGCTATGTGTTTTTCTGTAATTTGAATTTATAACTATATTTTTGTTGTGATTTTTGTTTTTTAGGTCCAAATGTGAAATATGAAATATTTCATTATTGTTATGTAAATTGTGTCAACTTAAAAATTTATTTGTAAGTGATAAACACTTTGCAATATGCATGTTACTAATAAATATGACCTATTCAACATTGCTATACAGTATGACTTTTACATTTTATGATTGTCGTGTTGTTTTTCATGTGGAATTTTGAACTGGATATACTTTATTGGATATATATCAATCATTTTTACCAATATTACTGTTTTAAAATAATGATATTGAATGCATATTGCCCCTTCAAATCACATTTGCACTATGCAGTATGCAGTGGTCAGCTGCTTGTTGCTTGCTGCTTGGAAACACCTTTTAAAAACTTGCTTGGAATGCTAATGGTACATTTTGAATACAAGTATCAAACTTCAATCATAAAAAGTTTGCGTTATTATTTTTTTCTAAATCAAGGAATAAGTTTATCAGAATGTATAATGTTAAATCAAATAAATTAATCTAAAAATTTAATATTTATTAAGTTTCATGCAAGATCCAATCATAAATAGGTTTTGCTTTAAGCATGAAAATGAAACATTGATCCCACTAACCTTGTCACCTGACCCAGTTATAACAAGTTCTTCACCAGGAACAAATTTGACACTGGTGACCTAAATTAAGGAATAAGTACCCAATAAGATCTTAAAGGAAACAAAAATAAGATAATAGATGCAACCAAATGATAAAGTTATCAAGGGCATAGGAAAATACCTTCTTTGAGTGACCAGTGAGTGTCGATAAGACTTGACCAGATGTCCTATTGAAAAGAACTCCAGTTGAATCAACACCACCAGTAGCAATTACGTCCTGTTAGTACTACCATTGGATTAGTACAACAGTATGTAATTAAGAAGGCATATCTTGAGCATGCATCAGTTTCATAGAAGGTTTAGGGAGTATTATTAAGCATTGACAGATCTAAGTGACTAACAAGAGAACACCAGCAAATGCTACGCAGATATGTTCTCAACGCTTCTTAAGATTAGATCAGGAAATGAAACAGTTATAAATATATCAGTTGAAAAAGAAAGAAAGAAATTAATCACAGAGGTGGTCAACCATTAAGGCATATACTTAAAACGAGTTTAATGAGTAACTGCTCTAATGTATTGCACAAAATACAGCTAAATGAATATTTTAGATTAATGTAAAAAAGATATAAACATCCTTGAACAAACAATCATTAAAATATCCTACCTTGGAAGCATCAATATCAATACTAAGAATCCCTGGCTTGTTAGACTTGTGAAGTGGATGACTAGCAACCTGAGTGTATTCATCCAGTGCATCAACAGGAGCCAACGTAGCTGGGATCTAACACAAGAAAAACATAAGATGCAGCTTCAAGATGCCTTGAATGTAATGTCTTGCTGTTAAATTCTCATAAACAAACCAAATTGAAAATCACAAGATTCTGCATATGCACTCCTCTTTGTTAAAACTTAATAAGTCGCTCTTAACAAATGTTTGATCCATATAAATATTTGCCTTTCAACACAAAATCAGACCAAAAAATATTTGGGAGGTTTATAGTAGTTTGTTGGTGATGGTGTTGTTGCTTCTTTTCGCCAACAAATACCACATAACTTAAAGCATAGAAAAATTACCTGGCGCTTTTTCCTCTGTCCAGAAAGCAAAGCATTGCATTCAGTGAGTTCTGCAATGATAGAAGGATTTATACCCGGACGAACTTTCTTGGCAACAGGACCCAACTCATTTTCTGTGGCTGCAAATATAATCGAAGGCAATGAAATAAATTTCTGTTATAAATGTATAATTTAAGATCTTGTGTTTAGGGTTTTCAGAACCTCTTTTCCCATTACTGACAACAGCTGCATTAGCAGATTCAGCTCGTATTTGCCTCTCACTCTGAGACAAAAGCATTCTTGCATCATCTCTTTCCTTCTTCAGTCTAGCTATAACCCGGCATGCAGCATCATGCTGGAGCATAATGCAGTTAGTATAGAACAAGTTATCTGCTCTACAGAGCTAAAACAATATAAACTGGAGAAAAACATGGGTAGGGAGGAAAAGAACAATTGACTAGTTACAAAAGTCAACGCCCTACATATATTGATGCAGGGACAGACAGGGAGGTTTCTGGAGAAAACATGGACTAGTAAGCTATTAAGATGGTTCAGAATTTAAACAAATGGATTTCCCCCGCAATACAGATAAATTAGTTGGGAAATTAAAAAAAACAAGAAGAAAAGAGAGATGGACAAAATACACAATAAAGAGATGGAGAATTTGATGTATGCAGTAATTATCGTGAGAATAGAACAGAACTATTATGACGGAACATTCAAGTATGTACATCCAACAAATAATTGTCAATCATCCAGAAGAACCAATTAAGGGGGAAAAAAGTAAAGTAACATCTTTGATTTGTTAAATAGGAAATGACTCCTTCAATCATCTCTGGATAACAAACGAAACCATTAGTTGAGAAAAAAAAAAGATAATCAAAGGGCCAACACAGTGTCAATAATGACAAGAGGAATTACAGCAAGGAGTTTAAAGTGATCCCACAGCACCATCTTACATCTACCACACGAATTAGACAACAATTGGTGTGTGCCAGCGAGTGATAAATTCACGCCTAAATGAACAACAGTTTTAAAAAAATTACATCGTGGACCTAACTTAGAAAGTCCACTGTATCAAACATGAAAAAGCTAAATGACTGGTGCAATCAAACCCAAATTCAGCAATTTAGAGTAAGTTTCATGTGAAAAATAACTGCTAATTCACCAAGAATGAAGAAGCATGGAGAGACCGAAGAGGAATTTCATTACTTGATGTTTGTGACAAAAAATACAAGATGATGGAAAACAGGCTCATTTGGATCATTCAATAAAAAATCTAAAAAAAAACAAGATACACACGGTTAACTGTATAAAGTATTGAGTCTGATCATAGGAAAATTAAAAACAGTTAAGAGGTACTATTAATAGGGCTATTGGTATAGCAGATTTTGTCTCATATCAGTATCTTTATATTAGTATTTTAGGTTAAGCTTATCTCTAAACTCCGATATATACTGTGTGACTACTGATAAACATATACAATATACCTTATTCTATTTGCCCTAATTTCTACATGGTATTTGAGTATCCTTACCAGAGTTTTCTAAAGAGCTATTCCCTTGAAAGGGAAGCTGCCAACCTCCCACTCTCGATTCTCTCTCCTCCACTCTCTCTCCTCGTAATACTGTCTGATGAGCCATCTCTTCACTCATTTTCAGCAGCAAGAACTCCTGCTCAACAGGTTGCACACAATTACGGAATCCCTTGACAGCAACTCTGTTTGCAATGAAGCCAACTGAGAACAGTGTCTTCCTTCCCAAGCGGGATCAGTCGCACATCTGCAACCTTATGCACGATGTCTCTTGTTTTCAAAGAAGGCAGGTGAGATGACGAGTGATCTCCTCCACTGCTGGAAGCCCTTCCACATGCAATGCACAATCTCTCCAATAGTTGGCGACTCCATCAACCATTTCCTCCAGCAATGTAAAGATATCACAGTGGGCACACCACTATATCAGCATCTTCTCTTGCATGCAATCCTTCCACCTCAAGCCACCAGCTTCCTGAGGCAACACCAGAACTCCCATGACCACAAAATCGCACCTCTCTCCTCTTGCAAGATTATGGCAGCAGCATCCTTTGATGTTGCTTTTACTTAATATATCACCTAATCTATCCCTCCCATGATTCACAGCTAACCATGATGCTGTGACTACAGTTGTTTGTTACAGCAACTAAGTAATTGCCTTTGTCTGTTGTTAACCAAAGCAGTTCCCTTCTGCTACAAGGAAAATCTCCGATCCAGATAACTAGGCTTCAAGATCAACAGCATTTTTTCTCTCCACCTCGAATATTGTTTCCACAAGAAGCAACTCTGCTTCTCATGTAATAGACTTTGGTACATTGAATTATCTTCTATTGAGGGTTTATTCACACTCACCTACATTGTTCGATGATAGAATCAGTTATATGTTCATCAAGCTCAATAATGTCTTTCTAATGATATCTGCGTGGCAGAATTGCAAATAGTAGGGAGTCCAATTTCGGTGAAGCAGCCAATGGACAACTGGCTGAAGATAACACTAGAACCAAGCAGTGGGGAGCACACCTCTTTCTCACAAGCCAACTGCTGAAATTACTTCAATATAATGTTAGAACCAGGCAGCGGGGACACCTCTTCTCGTAGCCCAACTGGAAGTTGACCCAAGGTTTAAAATTTCGACTCGTATCGAGATTTCGATCTACGACCGGAACGATACAGTTTCAGTATCGTATCGTCTGTTTCGATATTTTTTTAATTTTTAAATATTAATATTTAAATAAAAATAATAAAAATATAAATTTATATAATTATATAAAGGAATTAATAATTTATTTAATTAAATTTTACAGTTATATATATAGAGAGAGAGAGTTGATCTGTTGAGCACCAAAAAACTGCCCGACTGTGAGCGACGCACAGTAACCGCGTGCCCAACGCCCTTGATCGCCGGCAGAAGGCCGGATTCCGGCCGGCACCAGAGTCCGGCCGAAAACGGCCGCAATTGTGGCCGCCAGTGGGCGCACCATTGGCGGCCGCAATCGAGGTCGTTTCCGACCATAATCCGACCGGGATCCGTAGTCCGCAAAACGACAGCGGCTGCGATTGTCGTTCGAGCGAGATCCGGTGGAACGAAATGCAGTCGGGATTGGTCGTACTCAAGTGTCGAAAGTGTCGGCGGTCGGGATCGATCGACTCTCTTGGCCGGATCTCGATCGGATTGCAGTCGGTCGACGGTGAATCGCGGCGACAACAATGAAAATCGCACGGAAAAAAGAAAAAACACTGTGCGTTCCCCGTCGATTGCGATTTTGATCTGACGGTCGAGATGCTGTCGCGCACGAGTCGCACAGCATAAGTTGCGCAACAGATCAACGCTATATATATATATATATATATTTCACATTCGCGATCGCGATCCCACGATCTTCCCACAAGCGATCGCACTCCAAGAGCGCTATCGCGTTCGCTTTCCCACAGCGTGAGATCGTGTTGCCTTCTTCTACTGCTTACCGGTATCTCGTCCGCATGCCGGTGCCGATGCCTCGTCGGAACGAAACAAATCGAGCGTTTCGGGCGAAACGACTCGAAATTTAATACCTTGAGTTGACCAAGGCTTAAAATATTAAGCAATGCTGGAGTTTCAATTTATGGGCTGAACAATACCATTTTGGTATCTTATCATGTCAGGCTAATAAGGTTTCAATACTTTTTTAAAATATAAAATATATTTATTTTTTCTAATAATCCGTCTCCTATGTCTTTAAAGAGATACTTAGTCTCTGTTTACCAAAGGGAAAAAAATTAACAGGGAAGGGAAGGGAAGGGGGGAAAGAAATTAAGTGTAAAAAAATAAAAAAGGAAAATAAGAAAACAAGGAAAGGAAAAAATAAAAAACAAAACAAAAAATAGGCATTGTCAAGTGGCCTCACGACCACATGGAGCCTCCACGAAACTGCCATGAGGTACATCGGTCTCGCGACCTTCGAAAGGCCTCCACAAGACCATCATGCCTATGTTGATCGGCGGGTGAAACAGTAAATTCCACCCTGTCAACTAGCACAGTTTGACATCCGATTCCATGGTTCTGACATTAACAATAAATCTAAGTAGAAGGCAGCAAGACTTTAGTCCAACCATCAAAATTAGGCAAACGAGAGCACCCCTCTGCTCAACCAAACCGCTAAGAGGCAATGCAAGAACCAAGAAAATTAGACCACAACTATACTCACAACCCAATTGTCATAACTACTATGAGAATTCCCAATTGATAATTGTGCCTCACACGAACACAAGCACAACAATTGTAGCCTCTACTTGTGACCATACTACCTAAGTACTCCACCATCTTGAGGGTGGTTTTTACTGATCGAGGTCAATGTCATCATTGATTATAACCAGACTGCTAAGAGGCAATGCAAGAACCAAGCGAATTAGACCACAACTATGCTCACAACCCAACTGTCATAACTACTATGAGAATTGCCAATTGATAATTGTGTCTCACGCGAACAAAAGCACAACAATTGTAGCCTCTACTTGTGATCCTACTACCTCAGTACTCCACCATCTTGAGGGTGGGTTTTACTGATCGAGGTCAACGTCATCATTGATTATATGCACCTTTAACTACATAAGTTTGGTGTTGCTTATATACCAATATTGTGTTCTTATTTCATTATTGTTGTGCTTAATTTATAATATACCTATGAGAGTTTCTTTAGTTATAATAAGCCAGGCATGGACATTCTATGCTTGAGCTTGACAAGAAGTGTTAAAGATGTCAGTGTTATCGGAGGAGCAGGTTTAGTTCCAAATAGTATTTTAGATTTAGTGTTTTGTACAAAATCCTATATATACTCATATAATCGTTATCCTTAGACCATAAGCAATATGATTATTCTATTTGCTACATTTTCTACAAAACTAATCACAAACTAGCAGCAGTAGTATGATTGTCCTTGTTAACAAAATCAAATAAGTTTCAAATCTTTTGTCAAACATTGGCTACAATTCCATGGCGTATACACCTGGGTCCTTCAGCCAAATATTGAAAGTTGTTTAATAAAAAAGTAAACTTGCATGGTACGTGTGATCCAAACCAACATGATTACTTTTACAGAACTGGATATGTACCAGTTATATAATCAATACGTGATCAAGGAATACTGCTGCTTATTGAAGCTAAACTATGAATGATTGAACAATGAGGTCTACTTACATATTTATATATGCAAACAAATCGAGAATGGAAATTCTTCCATGTAAAGCCTTCCAAGTAAGCTTACAGAAAAAATGCTGCATGAGGATATATTTCAAGTAACTACTAGCATATAACTTACCTAAAGACATTTAATCAACCCTCTAAGCAAGTTTTGGACATATCCAACTTTAAGTGTACTTAATTGCAGACATCTTTTACTACTTATTGCATATAATTTTGAGGGTAAAACAATATATTCATTTCCTAGCAAATTAAGCATGATTTCTTCAATTTAATCTGAACTTAGGAAACTAAAGACAAAAATAAAACTTCTATATACTCAAGCTTTAATCCTTACAACAAACTTTAATGAGAAAAGTAAATGACCAAATTAAAGATAAAAATATGTAATAATTAAATGCGCAAAGGGCAAAAACAAAACATTCTGATGCATAAAGCAGCTGGTCAAGAACCACAACATGCCCTTGTCTAAAAGTTTTTATACCTGATACAAAGCATGACTCAACTCTTGCCTAGCTGTGTGTAACTGATTCTCGAGTGCAAAATTAGATAGCATCAGAGCATCCCATTCCTGATTCAGAAGAAGAAAAGCAACATTAAATTCTTTAAGGATCGGTACATTGGCTGTAAAGTATAAAGAAGGATTATTCTAGAAAACTAGGATAAGGACAAGCCACGGCATCTAACTGATACAAGCACATGATCAGGCCACTTAATTAGATCTATACTATATCACATAATGTGCAGGATTAAGTTCCAAACTGACACTATTAAAGAGGTGAAATTACTCAAGAAATCTTTCTTATATTATCCATCATTGCTATCTATCTTACAGGTCATGCGAAGATTAAGGTTGCATCATAGAAAGAAGAAACTCATCCCTCACCAATTTACTAGAAAGAACGTAAAAAGCAGCTCAGATTATTTAAAAATTCATGCAACACATAGAATTCAAGGAAAAAGCAATTTATTGCATTCAGATGATAAAGCAACTAGACAGTTAAGGTAACTAAAAGAAGATATTGCAATCCATATTCAAGCCAAAGAGTTCAGAATACCCACATTCTGGAACATTCCAAGCAGCCCAGGAATGCTAGCAGCCTGCAACGGCCTTGGCTTCGCCACCTACCAGAAGAATAATTTAAAAAAAAAAATAGAACATGGTAGACAATAAAATGTAAAAACAGCATTGTTCAGTACGATGCATTAATTTGTTAGCTTGCAATGATTGTAACATTTCTTATATCTAATTAGTCTAGTTCCTGGTTTTTCTCATGCACATCAGCTCAATCAATTTTTTAAGAAACCAAAGAAAATGGAATTAATTGTAGTGTATGCACATGGTATTTTGAAAGTAGAGTCAATCCTCCCACTACACTGAACAATCAAACAAGACAAATTAGTGGGTAGGACAAGGATGGGCACAATTAGGGCCATGATATTGATATTGTATCTTTTCTAAGCTAACTGAATCAGGACAAGGATCATCAGACTACATTAAAAGTTATTGTCACCACAAATTCAAAAATTTGTTTTAGGTACATGGCATCTATTCTTTGACAATCTATTAGAATTGAAAAGAACTCAAGATATTAACATTGGAATAATCGCATGCCTGTCAAACTAATTTTGGCAGACCTAATCTTGTACCCACCGCAATTATTATGGAGCTTTCTTGTAGTAACAGGTACACTGGTGTAAATTTAGTTATTCAGCAAATCAAACAGAGTGAGCATCTGAAGTGTGTTCAGACTGGCATTCGATTATGCAGAGGAAAGATTCAAGAATGGAATCATAACATTCTAAGAACAATGAAGCATTCATGTACCATAGACAGTGCACATTGAGTTGCTAAATGATCTTCAAAATAAAAAGTAGAGGGAAATGAACAATGAGATCCCTTTCTTCTTGTGATTAGCTCTTCTTCTGAAAAAAAATGTAAAATACGCCACCTTTCAACCCTAAACTAGACGAGTGAATGTCATGTCTAATTCTTCGTTGACAATGTTTCTAGTGTACGACACACTAATTCTAAAATGAAACCCACAAATTAGCAAACAAGTGCTTTTTTTTTTCCTTTTATGTTGCTTAAAATTATATGGTCTTTCCCACTAAGTATTCAACTCTATGCCACTTTCTACCATGACAAGTTAAAAACCACAGTAGCCAACGTCAATATTGAAGTTGGGGTAATGCACCTTATTTGTCTTCACAGCTACGAGATCGTCCATGCTGAGCTCCTCGTTGGTAACGGGGCATTTTCCATGATTCTTAAAAAATAAACAGCGGGAAAAAAAAGTCAAATGTAAGGTGACAAACTGAAGTGCACCAGCGAACTAATAACCACTCGACCTTCATAAACGAAAGATAAGAAGTAGGAAATCAACAGGGAGAAGAGGCGGAGGAAAGCATACTGCAACGTGGTGCTCGATCAACCGCCGCTCGAAGAGAAGCCCGGATCTCTTAGAAACAACCGGTTCCTCCGGCACTTCGCCAGAGACTAGAAGGAGAAGAGGTAGAAGGCGTGGTCATAACCCTAAATTGCATCGGAGAAGCAAGAACAGAAACCATACGGATTGCAGCTGGACAAAGGAAAGAGGATCTTACTCGCGCAGATCATTGCTGATTCAAGCGAGGGTTTCGCCGGCGAATTCGGCGGCGAAGGAGGAGCTCGGCGGTAGGGTTCCACGAAGGCTTCAGAGCGACGGCAAGTGAGAGGAAGAGCGCGAGAAATTGGGCGTAGGGTTTAGAGAATGTCTCCTGTGGTTCTCAACTCGCGTCCGGTTGAGCGCATCAAATTATACTTGGGTTCGGGCTCGAGCTCGTCGGCTTTATTTTTTTTAAATAAAATATTTTAAAATTTTCCTAAAATATTATATTAGACAATTTTAACCTCTTTGTCTTCAATGTGCACGTACGAGATGACGGCTTATGAATGATACACGGATCGAATTTCGAAGGGAGATCTAATCCTCCTCCTGATTTAGAATGACCTTTCATGGTCTTGTCAATCGCATCAAAGTCTAAAGGCTCTCTCATAATGATCCTGAAATAGACCGACAAAGACCATTAGATTAACGATTTCATCCTTTTACAAATTTACATTTAGTCTCCGTGTACTTCAAGAGATGGATTATGAAAGAAAAAATAATCCAAAAAAATTTTTTCTCTCATACTTTTGTTTACTTTGATTTGATTGAGAAAGATGAATGTAATCAATTCATTAAATTATTTATTTCAAATCGAGGGGAAAAAAATTAATGATTTATTATCCAAAATATTCTTTTATTAAATTTTTTTATTTTTAGATAAAAATTTAACATTCTTTATAAATTTTTTTTCCAAAAAAAAAAATTATAAAGAATGTTAAAAGAAGTGCGAATGAGTAAACCGCGGGCGATACAGAGATATTACACTATGATCGGCGCTGACGAGTGGATATGATACCAACAAAGGGGGGCTCCTTCATCTGAGAAAGGAGGATAAATCCTCCCTCTCCAGGAATCGAACCCCAACCCTCATTTCCAAATAATCTCTGTCTTAACCAATCCGCCATCCCACGGGGAGTTAACATTCTTTATAATGTTATATGATGTCAAGGTTCAATAAAATTCTTAATTAAAAGTAAAGGATCGTCATCTGTCATTGCAAATAAAGTCATTGAAGATTGAAACAACTTATTGGTGAATAAATAATATTTTTACATTATATATTAACCAGATTCATTCAAGATATTTAGAATGTTTCAACTTAATTTTATAAAATAAATGCAATCAAAATAGTAATTAACATATATTTTATTAGGCTGCAAAAGACACGTGGAAACTTGTAATATTAATAATTCATAATTATTACAAAATTCCTACTAATTAAAAAATTAAATTGACTTTTATTTATTGATAATTATAGACAACCAATAATCCTATACTACAAACCTATCCAAACTTACAAAATAACTATTCGATAAATACAAATCAAAATTAAAAAGGAAATATCTTCTTTAGAAGATCAAACTTCTTCTCCGATGGACATGTCATGACAAGCATCATATTTTCTTTATTCTCTCTTAAAAATAATACACATCAAGTATATTTTCATTTGAAACACCCACAGAAATCAAGGGGCATTTGATTTGTAGAAAATTTTTTATTTTTCATTTTCATTTTCTAAGAAAATGAGAAAATGTGTTTAGATGACATTTTCTATTTTCGTTTTCCAAAAAATGAAGAAGTGTTTTTTGGAAACTGAAAAATACAAAAATATCATTTTCTGTTTCCATTTTCGTTTTCCAAAAAATAAAGGAGCATTTTTTGAAAACTGAAAAATACAAAAAAAATATTTTCTGTTTTCTAGAGAATGGAAAATGAAAAATGAAAAATTTTCTATAAACCAAACGCTCCCTAAGTCTTTGTAGAGTTTCTTATTCACCTTTTGTTGACGAAATGATTTATTTTTTATAACTGAACTTGAACAGTTAATTGCAACAACAACCTCTTTAATATTTAAGTCGGCACTGAACTTTTTTTACTATCATGTGTATCAATAGATGCAAATTTTTTCTTCTTTGATCCTTCAATAAATTGTGAACTATCTATGTCCACTTCAAAACTCTCATGTATATTATTTCTTTGTTCTTCCTCATGAATAATTGCATTATTTCTTTCAGCGACAATAGAAGCTTCTTGACCATTTGCTCTGTCATGAGCGAACAAGTCTAACAATTTGTCATAATGAGACGCAGGAGTATATCTCCATTTCTTAATTAATGGATTAGCCTAAATAATATATATATATATATACAATACAAACTAATATCTACTGTCAATACTTACATCAATAAGTTGCTTTCAAACTTCCTCTTCAGCTTCAAATTTTTTACTCTCAGCATGTCATTGAACTCCACTTACATTCTTAAACAAATCGTAACACAAATTGAAATTACTCTTCAATGTTTTAATTTTATTTTTCAAATGATCTTTTAATAATCGAATTTTAATCTTCTCACTGCAAATGATAATCATTTCTTTGTATGCAGTAGATGTAAAAAGTGTTGCTCACTCGATTGCCATTAACATGTTGTTCTAATAAGACATCTATAAAAATACTATCCATTTCATCGGTCCACTTAATTATATCTTTTTTGACTTGTTTAGTTGGGAGACTCATTTTTACTCAATATTTGCATTAAATTACATGGTATTCATAGTTGTAAACTCATAACATTTAACTATATAATATTGAATTAACAAACACAACGAATGCATAAAAATAATATTCAATTGAAGAATATCTATCATTAAAATTTAGCAATAGCAAATTTAGCACATTATATTATCCAAATCAATCACTACTAACATATCAAAAGTATAATATAAAATCACACATGCTTAAAATGCTATATCATAGCATTCATATAAATTTCATAATAAAAGTCGAATATTCCTTCTTCAATTGATATTGTAATCCATCCATATAAGATTAGCTATGTTTTCTCTGATCATATTTCCTTGCCTCCAATAATCATTGTCTTGCCTTTCATTGTAACTGTCTTCATTATCATAATTTACAATCAATTCACGATCCATTTCAGTAATTAACCTCTCATCTGGATCCACTCCCATTAAGAAATTATGAATAATACAACATACTAAAATAATATCTGTACAAATGTCAATTTCATAATAAGGCTCTGTTCCGCTAGCAATAATTGAGAACCTTTTCTTTAAAAACCCCAAAAGTTCTCTCGATTGCATTGTGAAGAGATGCATGTCAAATATTGAATAACCCTTTTGCATTTGTAGGGTCACATCTCGAGTATTCCTTTAAGTGATAACAAGTTCCTTGATAGGAAGTAATCAAACCCCTCTTCAACATAACACAGAGTTAACTAAATAGTATTTGCCTACCAATAAACCAAAGGATATAGGTTAATTATATTTACTTCAAAACATTATCTATTAATGAAAATTAATTGTGAACTAAATACTATATGGAATTTTTAATTTATCACGTCTAGATAGAGTATTTTTGACGATTTGAGAATCAGATATAGTTCCTTCCCACCCAGATAAGATGTATGTGAACTTCAAGTCAAAGGAACATATTGGTACAATCGATCCAGGTCATGATTGACTATACTCGAGTTTAACCCGAGTAGTATTTTGATGTTTGACAAAACGATTGACAATGTGATTGTCATAGAAAGTCCAAGAATGATCTTGGCATTTGAGAAGTCCAAGTCATGGGGTACTTGGCAATTGAGAAGTTCAAGCATGATCTTGGCGTGTAAAGTCCAGTCTTGGCAATAGTAAAGTCCAAGACATAGGTACTTGGCAAGGAAAGTCTAAATGTATAGTCTTAGTGGCATAAGTCAAAGTGTGTAGTCTTATCGGCGTAAAGTTCAAGTGAACTTTGACGGTGAAAGTCCAAGTATGGATGTCTGGCAATTGGAAAGTCCAAGGGTGTGATATTGACGGTGTAAAGTTCAAGCATATAGTCTTTGCAGCATAAGTCTAATATTTGACGGCGTAAAGTCCAAGTGTTTGTCTTGACAGCATAAGTCCAAATGTACCTTGGCAAAGTAGACCCGGTTAGCATGACAATAGCTGATGGAAGCACCTGAAAGCTAGCATATGGATGAACAAGTCATGAAGGACTTGGAGAGATCTGATTGACATGAGGCTGATGGAGGTGGCTAGAAGGCTTAAGTCTAGACTAAGGGTGATCTACCAAGTATGAGAGAACCAGACTTGGGGTTAAACCTCATTGGCGAGGTTTATCAGTCGACTAGGGTATTGGACAGTCGACTGACCGAGTGTTTGACACTCGGGAGCCGAGTTGACTCAGAGTAGTCGACTAACATTATGACAAGTCGACTGGTCTGATAGTCGATTGAGCTTCGACAGTTAGAGTGAAGTTTCAGCAATGATCGTCTTGAGCAATGATCGGATGACAATCGACCGGTAGTAAACGCACTGCAGAATAATTCGATGAGTCGATCGCCACGGTCGATTAGGGCTTAATAGTTGACTGATGATGTATCCATTGATTGGAATGTCAACGTAGATCAAGTCCATTATGAGACAATGATATTGTAGGCGATCGGGGTCTTTTGACCAACTCACAAAAGTAAATCAGATGTAAAAGGAGCGAAACGGAGGATGTTAGCTATGGTTCTTGAAGCGGTTCTAGGGGCGATTTGAGGCAAAATGCTAGTGCATTTCAAGGTCCTTCAAGCTCGTCCAAGCAATCAACAAGAAAAGCATTCAAAGCGATCTTTTATAAAGTTTTTTTTACATTGTTATTGTATTTCCTTTGTATTTTCTTGTATCTTTATCTCTTATTATTGTGAGAAATATTATAAGAGGTTTCTCCACCTCCGGTGTCATACTGAGAAGGAGAGTTTATTAGTGGTGATGTGCATCACTAGAGCTCACTATTAAGCTCGACCCGTGGAGTAGGAACCTTAGGTTCCGAACCACGTTATATCGGTTGTCTTGTGTGAGTGTTTGTCTTTATTTTTAGTTTATGCTTTTTTTTTCACTGTGCATAATAAGTTTTGTAGATAAACACAAACGCAATCCATCAAAACGAAGAAATCGCTATTCGCCCCCCTCTGGCGTGGACATTCGATCTCCAACAGAACGTGTTAGTGCCTATAAGATTCACATATCTCCATAATGGTATAATATTGTCCATTTTGGGTCTAAGCCCTCATGGTTTTATTTTTGAGTTTTACCCAAAAGGCATAATGCCAATAGAGATATATTTTTATCTTATAAGCACATATCTTGTCCATGTCTTACTAATGTGGGACTTTGATTGTATTCCTCATACTCTCAGCAATCTCCCCCTAAAATGAAAGACCATATTGAACCCCCCTCAAGGCTATCTGTCCTCGAAGGACTTCCTCTGTTTGATGTCCGATCCTTAACCTACCAGGACTTTCTGTCAACAGTCTGGTCCTCCTGACCTAGTTGGACTTCTTGTTAGTTGTTCAGCCCTTCTGACCCAACTGGACTTCCTGTCAGTTGTTCGGTCCTCCCGACCCAACTGGACTTCTTGTTTGGTATCTGGTTCTCTTGATCTGGACATGAGAGCTCTACTTCCTTCATTCGAGGTTTATGGTTTGACATTGATCATGACTCTGATACCAAATGTTAATGCCTATAAGATTCACATATCTCCACAATGGTATGATATTGTCTTTTTTGGGCCTAAATCCTTATGGTTTTATTTTTAGACTTTACCCAAAAGGTCTCATGTCAATGGAGATATATTTTTATTTTATAAGCATATGATCTTTTTCATATCTTACCAATGTGAGACTTTGATTGTATTCTCCATACTCCCAACAGAACATGCACCTAACACATTAGTAGTTAGCAAATCCTTTCTTCCTCTATATCGAGGTGCATCTACATCAGATACCTTAACACGCATATGAGTTCCATCTAATACACCAACACAATCCTGTAACTAAGAGACAATGAGTGTATTTGACTATAAATTACCTTACAAACCTTTTAAAATTCAAAATAATAAAAATAAGTGTCACCTTAAAGTAAGGATAGAATCTATTGCTATTCTATATAAGTGGAGGATTTTCAGATCCATCTGGTTGCTTTATAAATTCAGCATGAAGTCCAATAATGACTTTCAAAACTTCATGAAAATGATTAGTAATAGTCCTTGTACCTTGATGGGAAAACACTTAACTCTCGATGCTTGACATCATGGCCGAGCAAATATAAAAACTTAGCAACCTTTTGTTCAACACTTGAATTCCTATTGGCTTTTACCCTTCCATTGTGCTTTAATAGTTCACACAAGCGAGTAAAACCATTCACACTTACCCTAAGAATATTTTGGCATGTCTCATTGGATCTCATAAGATTATGCAATAGAATACTTCGTGCATTATCCTTTTGTTCATTATTCTCCATTAGATCTCTATCTATATAGTTATTTATAACCTTCAGTATCACCCAAGAAATAATTATACAATTTCTATTTATGAGAACTTCATCATTCGAACTACCATCGTTCTCTTCATAGTAATCATTAATATTCAAATAATCTTCTTCATCATTATCCCATTCCATCTCATCAAATATGTAGATAAATAAATAATAACAACCTAGGCTACTATAAAAAATTTCAACAACATTGTTTGCTATAAAAAATAAAGAGAAAGTATAATCGTTAAGTTGATTAAGAAAAAAAAATGAATATATGAAAGCATCTCACCGTAAACAATTATTTTGAGGGGACAAAAATTAAAATAGAAAAAAAAAGGAAAGGAGGTATTCAAAATCCTTAATTTAGGGCAACAAATTATAGAAGCAGATTAAAGTTAATATATTTAATTACAAACCTCAAAGTTTAAATTTACTGCCCAAATCCATAAGCAAATAATGAAGACTAAAATGCGACTTTAAAAAAATCAAGTATAGAATTGGGGATCCAGTGGTGTAATGTTAAGAGGTCGTGCGACATGAAGACATTGATTGCAATATTAGGGGAAGTTCCCATCAGATCGGTTATGCTCGACCCTACACAAGCATGCATATATTGTCTATTAAAATGTAGTATGAAGCCCTTGGAGACGACATACCTAGGGCTAGGGTGAGGTGAGGCGTGATAATATAGACAAGAAATAAAGAAATCAAGTGTTGATGCAGAGAGCATCACTCTTTAATTTTATATATGAACCAAAGTTAAAGTTAGAATTTACTTGTGCTCTGATATGAATGTTAAGTGTGCAGGCTTAACAGAAAGTCTTAATAGATCGTGTTGATCGGATACTAGGAAGACGTCTTGACAGATCATGAGGACCAGACGCTAGGCATGAAGTCCAGACGGATCAAGTAGACCAGACATCTGGTATGAAGACCGATTAGGTCAGGAGACTAGACAATCGACAAAAAATCCAGTTGGATCAAGTAAACCGGACAACTGGTGGAAAACCCTGGTGGGTCAGATCGGATGTTAAGAATGGTAAGTCCGGCAGGGCAGCCGACAGGTAAGCCTCGAGTAGAGAGGTGAGGTCGAGTCCTCTATAGGTAGACAAAGCTAAGCGTCGATCCGACGGATAGTCCACGTGGGACTTAGAAGTCGAGATCGAGCAGTATTACTACTGCTATCATGTTTTATATTATTTGTTTGTGTTAATCTTATTTTGCAGGGATTAGTCGACTGAATGGATTCTAGTTGACTGAAGTCCAATCGACTGGGTATGGGTCAGTCGACTGGATACCCAGTTGGCTGTTGGGTTTTCGGCACCACGACGAGTGTGTGTTCGAACATGTTTCGTAAACATGTACACAGCGGAAGAAATAAAAATAATAAATCTAATTTATTACAACACACACACCACACGCATGCATAGTACAACATGTGTAGACATAACCACAATTTCAAATTTTACAATAAAAGGAAATTTATACTACGTATACCTAACGTATCACGTGTAGCGGGAAAGACATCAATCAGAGCGATCCTCGCTAGAATCGCCTCTATCCGTATCCACGCCGAGTATCTTCGGAATGACTTCACAAAGTCATGAGCCTCGTCTTCGTACGAGTTACTAGCCTTGTGTTGAAGACGATGTGATCGAGAGAAGATCACATTCCGAATCAAAATTCGGATCCAAAATGAGTCCTCAAAAACTCGCTTCTCCGGAGAGGTATTCGTCAACCGTTTAACGGATCCTTCGTCCTCCACCTATGAGGATTACCGGAGATCGAATCTCCGGCAAAGTAGCCACTGTCGGAGCTCCAAACGTCGTCCAAACGACGCTCCAACTCAAAGAAAGCAAGCTGTCCAGAAAACTGGACAGCTTGGTGGAGGAGTTTGCGCCGGCCAAAGAGAAGAGGGCCAGCGAGTCCTTGGTCACCGGAGCCAAGGAGAATCACCGGAGGATAGCCGCGCGGGAGCTTGGATGCCGGCAACAAGCTTGGACGGTGGCACAAGGGTGGGCGGCGGCTAGGGTTGGGCGCCGACCACAAGAGGAGAGGGAGAGGGTGGGCGGCAACTATGGGTTGGATTAGGTTTTCACAAAACCCTTAAGCCCTATTTTATAGAGAATAAATTCTCCTAATGGTTATCGGATCATAACCAAAAGCCCGTTAACCCGCTCCATTAATTTAAGTTAAAATAAACCAAACCGATTTAGTCTATTTTAAGTAAAACGAACCGAACCAACTTTGGTTCATTCGTTTAAAACAAACCAAACTCCTTTGGTTAATTCTCCACCATTGGATTAGAACCAAACCAATTTGGTTCATCCATCATGTCTTCATAAGACACAACCCATCTACGCTTCCATTGTGACTGAAACGATTTCATGCTCGCTCCTTGTTTGGTCCAACCAAACTTAGTTTCTCTCGGTCTGAGAATCTCATTCTCAAGCTCGTTTTAAATCCTTCGGATTACGCTCATTGTGCATGTGACCAAATAGGTTCTCGGTTTATGTTGGCCGTCTATAATTAACCATTAATTATAGAACGATCATGAGTGACACCTAGTAGTACATTATGATCCTCAATTAACCGAAAAGATCAACGGTTGATCCATAACTATTTCTGAAACCCTTCAGCAGCTACAATGAATCGTGCCTCATTCCTTTCACTCATCTTATACCCACTTGGTTCATGACATGATCTATAGTGTCAGTCCCCACTAGGTTGACTGCGTCACACCTAGCCCAAGTATCATTTCCTCGTCCTACGGATTCTAGTTACTGCACATGTGTCCAAGAGTACCTTACTCTAAACATGTAATGCTTTGGCCAAAGACTTTAGTAACAATCCGACGAGAGGCCATGAGTATACATCTCCTCGCAAGGAGTGGTGAATCCTTTATAGGCTATTCAAATACTTTCGATCACTTTGACTTATACCCAATCATCCCGGGTCCACATCTCCTTAGAGATGCTTGCTTAAGATGTCAAAGCATAAGTCTTTATGATCAAGATGACTTGAATACCGCAAGTCAAAGGAACATCGCACTTAAGCTGTAGTAAGAACTTTATTGACATATCTATATATGCAAAGAACCATATGAAGTCTTACGGCTGATCACTCCAATGAACTAGTTATCATAACTAGCATCCACGATTAACTCCGGACATCACAATGTCTCCAGCCAGTAAGAATCAGTTGTTTGAATACACCAAGGAGTATACCTTGTGCTAGTCTCGACAGAATCGACGGTGTCCTAATCCATCAATTCATCGACTAGGAATAATTCTGATACATCACAATTACACATGTAGAGATACTCACTAGTTGTAATCCAATCACAAATTCTCTCGTGCTATAAATCGTATCGTAGACATTCAGTAAATGAGTTTAAGATCTAATAAAATACATGAAAACATGTATACTCAAATAGTGAATCTTCATTTATCATATAAATGGTTCAAACATAAGGCGATTGCCTTAGGACATCTCTCATATATTACTAACAAACTCCCACTTGGCCTAATGTCAATCGCTACGGTATCCACTACCATAAGCTCTAACATGACCCTCAAACTTACTTTGAGGTAATGTCTTAGTCAAAGGATCCGCTAAGTTCCTTTCAGTGGGGATTTTCTCAATTTGTATTTCCTTCCTACTAATGATCTCTCTGATCAGATGATAGCGGCGAAGCACATGTTTGGATCGTTGATGAGACCTTGGCTCTTTCGCCTGTGCAATTGCTCCATTGTTGTCACAGTAGACCGGTATTGCTTCAACAATGGCTGGAACCACACCAAGCTCATAAATGAACTTCTTGATCCAAACCGCTTCCTTTGCTGCTTCCGAAGCTGCAATGTATTCTGCCTCAGTGGTAGAATCCGCTACAGTGTCTTGTTTGAAACTTTTCCAACTCACTGCGCCCCCATTCAAGGTGAACACATATCTTGACTGAGACCTGGAATCATCCTTGTCTGTCTGGAAGTTGGCATCCGTATACCCGCGTATCACCACGTCCCCTTCTCCATATATTAGGAACACATCCTTAGTTCTTCTCAAGTACTTAAGGATTGTCTTAACAGCCGCCCAATGATCCATTCCTGGATCATACTGGTATCTACTCGTGATACTCAGAGCATATGATACATCGGGTCTCGTACATAACATAGCATACATGATAGATCCTATTGCGGATGCATAGAGAATCTTACTCATGCAAATCCTCTCGTCTTCTGTGCGCGGACACATAGACTTCGAAAGGTGTATCCCATGCCTGATGGGTAGGAAACCTTTCTTGGATTCTGACATGCTAAATCTCTTTAGCACTCGGTCTATATATGTAGACTGCGAAAGACCAAGCAACTATTTCGATCTATCTCTATAGATCCTAATCCCGAGGATGTATGTTGCTTCTCCCAGGTCTTTCATGGAGAATGTCTTGGACAACCAAATCTTAACTGACTGTAAGACTGAAACATCATTTCCTATAAGTAATATATCATCGACATACAATACTAGGAACACGACTGCACTCCCACTAACCTTCTTGTACACACAAGGTTCGTCTGAATTTTGTGAGAAATCAAACTTTTTGATTGTCTCATCAAAACGGATATTCCAGCTCCTGGATGCTTGCTTCAATCCATATATGGACCGTCGCAATTTGCAAACCTTGGTTTTATCAACCGATGTGAAACCCTCAGGTTGTATCATATACACATCCTCGAGCAGGTTTCCATTAAGGAAAGCTGTTTTCACATCCATTTGTCATATCTCATAATCATAATGAGCTGCTATGGCCAGGAGCATCCGAATGGATTTAAGCATAGCTATAGGTGAATAGGTCTCGTCATAATCAACACCTTGCTTTTGACGATATCCTTTTGCTACTAATCTAGCTTTATAGGTAATCACATTACCATCCATGTCGGTTTTCTTCTTAAAAACTCACTTGCACCCTATATGCTTTATGCCTTCAGGTGGGTCAACCAAGTTCCAAACTTGGTTTTCATACATGGAATTCATTTCCGACTTCATGGCTTTAAGCCACTTATCCCTTTCTGAACTTGTCAGAACTTCTTCATAACTGGTAGGCTCCTCATCATCAATGAGTAACACGTCGTTCGATTCACTTACGAGAAATCCATATCTCTCAGGAATATTGCGTGTTCTACCAGATTTACGAAGATGTGGTGTTTCAATAGGTCCAGTCGATTGATCATCACTATGAGTTATCGGTTGTTGTGCTTCACCAAGTATCTCATCAATGTCTATTTGAGTCTCTCGAGCCTCCTCAAGCTCCACGACGCTCCCACTATTTTCTTGCAAGAGAAACTCTTTCTCTAGAAACACAGCATGCCTTGAAACAAACACCTTTTGTTCCACAGGATGATAGAATTGGTAACTCCTTGTTTCCTTAGGGTATCCAATAAATAGACATTTGTCAGACTTAGCATCCAATTTGTCTGATACAGTCCACTTCACATAAGCAGGACAACCCCATATCTTCAAGTAAGATACATGAGGTTTCTTACTATTCCATATCTCATATGGAGTAGTAGAGACTACCTTGGTTGACATTCTATTTAACAAGTAAACAGTTGTCTGAAGTGCATAGCCCCAAAAGGACTTGGGAAGATTCGCATGATTCATCATTGACCTGACCATGTCCAATAAGGTTCGGTTACACCTCTCAGATACACCATTATGCTGTGATGTATATGACGGAGTCCATTGAGACAATATATCATTGTCTCTTAGATAATCAAGAAACTCTTGACTTAAGTATTCACCACCTCGATCCGATCGAAGTATTTTAATACTCTTGTCATGTTGTTTCTCTACTTCATTTCTGAATTCTTTGAACCTTTCAAAGACTTCAGACTTGTGTTTCATCAAGAACACATACCCAAACCGTGAGTGATCATTGGTGAAGGTAATGAAGTAGCTATAGCCTCCTAAAGCTTGAGTTGACATAGGTCCACATACATCAGTATGTATTAGACCTAACAACTCTCCCACTCGTTCACCTTTTCCTGTAAAAGGTAACTTAGTCATCTTGCCTTTTAAGCATGATTCACATGTATCGTATGAATCCAATTCAAACGATTCCAGAATTCCACATCGGTGTAATTCGGACATGCGTTTCTTGCTTGCATGGCCAAGACGACAATGTCACATGTAGGAGTCTAATTGATTATCCTTTCTAGCACGCTTGTTGCTCACTTCGATATTGAAAATGTCACTGGATACGTCCAACATATAAATACCATTGCTCAAAGTTCCAGTTCCATAAAGTATATCATTCAAAGTTATATAACAATAATCGTTACTAAATGTCAAATGGTAACCATTTCTATTTAAATAATAAATAGAAATGATGTTTTTTATCAACGAAGGAACATAAAAGCAATTGTCCAGTTCTAAGACAAGTCCTGTAGAGAGTTTCAACAAATACGTTCCGATGACGAGTACAACAACCTTTGCTCCATTCCCAACACATAAATTTGACTCTCCCTTGACGAGTCTTCTTATATTCCTTAGCCCATGTATGTCATTACATATATGTGAGCCACACCCAGTATCCAATACCCAAGTGTTTGAGGAAATAGAATGACAATCAATAACGAAGATATCTGAAGAAGATGGAGCATCCGATGCCTTATTCTTCTTCACGAACTCACGATAAATCTTGCAATTTCTTCGCCAATGACCCTCCTTGCCATAATGATGGTAAGTGCCCTTTTGAGCTGATTCTGCCTTTTTAGCCCTTTTCTTCCCCTTCTGCTATTCCTTTGACTTCCTCTTAGAACCTTTCTTCGAGGAATCAACTCATAGCACCGTCCCCTGCTCATGCTTCTCAGAAGGCTCCACAGTCTTCAGCATGTTGAGCAGTACCACAGATGAACCTTCATGCATCTCAGAGGTGAAGAGGAGCTTGGAGACTTCGAACTTTTCGAATCTCACTTGCTCATCAAACAACTCATAAAGATGAAAGACTATGGTATGAGCATTCATATGCTCATGCTGTTTCCTCAACTCAGGTACCATCACGGCTAGCATGATCCAACTTGCCAGTTCAGAATCAGTCACATGTTTCTGATAGACCAACAATTGGTCCGGAGTTGCATTGTCACTAGGATGGGCGGGAAGAGGCGTTTCGAGGACATACGCAAGCTTTTCACTTTGAGAACAATTCTCAAGTTTCTAAGCTAGTCCAAGAAGTTCGACACAGTTAATTTATTTGAATCCAAGATAAAGTGCAAATTCAAAGACATCATGATCAATCAATTATCCTAGAAATACAACTCGAGCATATATGAGAAAGATGATTTAAAATGCATCAATATACATTTATAAATCTCATTCATTTTTCGAATTTCAAAAACCCCAAAATTACTTCGAGAGATCGTAGGTCCATCTCCGAATGGGCTGATATCCAATATAGATATGAACAACCTTGGAGAGAGTCCAACAAGTCATTCATAACTACGAAGGTAGGTATCAAATATACCGATTGCATATCACATATATGCAACTATCACAATGTGCTATCAACTTATTAAATGTTCACACATACATCGGGTTGTTAACACATTAACAAGTATGCATCATATGCATAGCACCCAACTTCACCTCCCTTCACATCGACCTTAGAGAGAGTCCAACAAGCCGATGCTCCAGGTTAAAGCCAACCCATTAATTGAGAAATAGTTTTAAAATGGTTAGAGCGCATTCAACTAATTAGCCCAGCTTGGAGAGAGTCCAACAACCAAAGCTAACGATTGACCTCTGACTCTTACCATATTAGTATTAAACTATTCCATGGTTTGAACATGTTCGGGTTCGAGCCGGGCTTGGAGAGAGTCCAACAACCCAAATAAGAAACGAAACTCTGGTTCTAACTATATTAATGGAAGGTGTAGGCTTTAATATTGAGTAAGGGTTTTTATGTCTCATCCTCTTTGCATGCAAATAACTATTATCTACATGACATGATATACATGACATACATCTACATGTCACAACACGTATGACATAATGATATGCATCTAATGCAATTACATGACATATAATTATGACATGTACAAAATTTCCTTATATGTCATAACTATTTATGAAAATAAAATACATTTGAGATTTGATTCTCCAAATTAAATCATGATTAAATTAGGAAATAAATTTCCAAATCTAATCACATATTTTATTTGTGGAAAGTGTTGATTAAGGAAAGTCAATTTAGGAAACAAATTTCCTAAATCATCAAAACTACTTATCGAAATAAAATATTTTAAGATTTGATTTCCCAAATCAAATTATGATTAAATTAGAAAATAAATTTCCAAATCTAATCAAATATTTTATTTATAGAAAATATTAATTTCCATAAATACTTCTAACTTTTCAAAAGTAAAAGATTTCCATAAATACTTCTAGACTTTCCAAAATTAAAATTTTTTATAAATACTTCTAACTTTCCAAAAGTAGAAAATTTCCATAAATACTATTACGACTATCGCAAAACAATTTTACGATTATGTCGAAACACAACTTGGGCTCTAATACCACTGTTGACTTTCCGGCACCGCGGCGAGTGTGTGTTTGAACATGCTTCGTAAACATGTGCACAGCGGAAGAAATAAAAATAATAAATCTAATTTATTACAACACATACACCACACACATGCATAGTACAACATGTGTAGACATAACTACAATTTCAAATTTTACAATAAAAGAAAATTTATACTACGTATACCTGACGTATCACGTGTAGCGGGAAAGACATCAACCGGAGCGATCCTCGCTAGAATCGCCTCTATCCGTATCCATGCCGAGTATCTTTGGGATGACTTCACAAAGTCACGAGCCTCGTCTTCATACGAGTTACTAGCCTCGTGTTGAAGACGATGTGATCGAGAGAAGATCACAATCCGAATCAAAATTCGGATCCAAAACGAGTCCTCAAAAACTCGATTCTCCGGAGAGGTATTCGTCAACCGTTTGACGAATCCTTCATCCTCCACCTATGAGGATTACCGAAGATCGAATCTCCAGCAAAGTAGCCACTGTCGGAGCTCCAAATGTCATCCAAACGACGCTCCGCCTCAAAGAAAGCAAGCTGTCCAGAAAACTGGACAGCTTGGTGGAGGAGTTTGCACCAGCCAAAGAGAAGAGGGCCAGTGAGTCCTTGGTCACCGGAGCCAAGGAGGATCACCGAAGGGTCGCCGGAGGATAGTCAGCTGGAGCTTGGACGCCGACAACAAGCTTGGACGGCGACACAAGGGTGGGCGGTGGCTAGGGTTGGGCGCCGACCACAAGAGGAGAGGGAGAGGGTGGGCGGCAACTATGGGTTGCTTGGATTAGGTTTTCACAAAACCCTTAAGCCCTATTTTATAGAGAACAAATTCTCCTAATGGTTATCGGATCATAACCAAAAGCCTGTTAACCCGCTCCATTAATTTAAGTTAAAATAAACCAAACCGATTTGGTCTATTTTAAGTTAAAACGAACCGAACCAACTTTGGTTCATTCGTTTAAAACAAACCAAACCCCTTTAATTAATTCTCCACCATTGGATTAGAACCAAACCAATTTGGTTCATCCATCATGTCTTCATAAGACACGGCCCATCCACGCTTCCATTGCGACTGAAACGATTTCATGCTCGCTCCTTGTTTGGTCCAACCAAACCTAGTTTCTCTCAGTCTGAAAATCTCATTCGCAAGCTCGTTTTAAATCCTTCGGATTACACTCGTTGTGCGTGTGACCAAATATGTTCTCGATTTATGTTGGTCGTCTATAATTAACCATTAATTATAGAACGATCATTAGTGACACCTAGTAGTACATCATGATCCCCAATTAACCGAAAAGATCAACGGTTGATCCATAACTATTTCTGAAATCCTTCAGCAGCTACAATGAATCGTGCCCCATTCCTTTCACTCATCTTATACCCACTTGATTCAGGACATGGTCTATAGTGTCAGTCCCCACTAGGTTGACTACATCACACCTAGCCCAAGTATCATTTTCTTGTCCTACGAATTCTAGTTACTGCACATGTGTCCAAGAGTACCTTACTCTAAACATGTAATGCTTTGGCCAAAGACTTTAGTAACAATCCGACGAGAGGCCATGGGTATACATCTCCTCGCAAGGAGTGGTGAATCCTTTATAGGTTATTCAAACACCTTCGATCACTTTGACTTATACCCAATCATCCCGGGTCCACATCTCCTTAGAGATGCTTACTTAAGATGTCAAAGCATAAGTCTTTATGATCAAGATGACTTGAATACCGCAAGTCAAAGGAACATCGCACTTAAGCTGCAGTAAGAACTTCATTGACATATCTATATATACAGAGAACCATATGAAGTCTTACGGCTGGTCACTCCAATTAACTAGTTACCATAACTAGCATCTACGATTAACTTCGAACATCACAATGTCTCCAGCCAGTGAGAATCAGCTGCTTAGATACACCAAGGAGTATACCTCGTGCTAGTCTCGACAGAATCGACGATGTCCTAATCTATCAATTCATCGACTAGGGATAATTCTGATACATCACAATTATACATGTAGAGATACTCACTAGTTGTGATCCAATCACAAATTCTCTCATGCTGTGAATCGTATCGTGGACATTCAGTAAATGAGTTTAAGATCTAATCAAATACATGGAAACATGTATACTTAAATAATGAATCTTCATTTATCATATAAATGGTTCAAACATAAGACGATTGCCTTAGGACATCTCTCATATATTACTAACATTGGCAAGATTAGCTGGTGATCGATCGAAGATCTAGCAGCACAGATGGAAAGAGTTTCAGTCGACTGGGGAAGTCCAGTCGATTGGAAAGGCAAACTTCCTTATGCGGAGCGGGTGACTTGGAGTCGACTGGGAGTGTCCAGTCGACTGGAAGACCTGAAGTACCATATCGATGGGTTGATGTGGAGTCAACTGGAGGGCATTCCAGTCGACTGGAAAAGGTCTATAAAAGAAATGCATGACCAGCTCCGAATATAACTAATCTACTACGTCCAAGTGCTACTACTATTGTTGGTCGTCCACAGAAGCTTCATCCCTTCACAAAGACGCAATTCCGACACTCCTGCTTAATTCAATAGCTCTAAAAAGTGTCGGTATATTTTAGTTATACTTGTTTGTATTCATTTTCGCTTTTATGTACTTAATTTCAAAGAGATGGTGGAGTGTTACCTATCTCTTATTCTTTGTAAAAAGTGAACCCCTCTGAAGTCGAGAGATCTCGAGTCGGAGGGTATTATAGTGATTGCTCATCGAGATAGCTCTCGGAGAGCTATGCGCCTTGGAGTAATAACTCGGCTAGGGTTGTAAACAAAATAAAAAACTTGTCTCTCTATTTTATTTATTCCACTGCATACTCTTGTTTCTAAAGATTTCAAAATAAATTTTAATTTCTAAAGAAAATTTGTAACCTCCGAGATTCACCCCTCTCTCTCGGAGCTATTCAATCCTACACCAAGTGGCGACATGCACAGTCGCCAGAGACGAGAGTAGTGACAATCGCCGCAGAAGATAGAAGGTTGGAGCTAATAGTGGAAGAGGGAATAAGATAAAAACCTACGAAGGATATTTAGGTAATATTTCTTATTTAATCTTTCCATCTCTTTATTTTTTGCCTGATTTGGAGCTGATAAATTTTTCTTTGTCGTGTTATCCATGGAAAGATTAATTTTCTATAGTTTTCTAAATTTTTCACTAGGTAAATAAGAGAGAACTTTCCATGATGGAAAGTTTTCCTCAGTTTTGGTTTCCATCCATCCAAGGAACAGAGCATTGAAGTTTTCTTTGTAAAGTTTATCTTCGGATAAAAAAACTCTTCAAATTTTTTGAGGATTTATTGTACCAATCAACTCTTTGCCTCCTAGATTTTATTGTGCTAAGTATTCAGTCTCCCTCTAACTTATTGAAACTTTATATGTTATTTAACATCTTAGGACTTTATGTCTTGCCTTGTCCACTCTTCTTAATTTATCGGCATTTGATGATATGTTTAGCATCCAATCTACCTAATCTATTATAAATTTATGTTGTTGTTAGTGTAGGTAACACCAAATGATCAAATCAATATTTTGATATATGACAAAGTATTTAAAGTTAGACACTAGATGTCAAGTATGCAAGTATAGTTAATTTGACAGAAGAAGCCCCAATAGGTAAAGAGGATCAGACACCAAATAAACGAAGTCCAAATAGATTAGGGAGATTAAACACTAGACAAATGAAGTCTTGATGAATCAAAGAGGTCAAACACTAGACGAGGAAGTTTAAATGGTTCGATAGTCTATACATTTGACATAAACAATCTAAATAGGTTGACTAATCAAACATTTGACAAAGAAAATTCAAATAGATTAGTAAGATCAAACGTCAAGCAAAGGAAGTTTCAATGAGTCAGACATTTGGGAAGATAAAATCTTCTGGGTAACTAGACTCCTGGTAAAGAAATTGTGAGGAAGTGTCTTGTATCTAGGACATGGATAGCTTATAGCTAGGCACTAACTTTAAGAGTTTTAAAGTCAAAGTAAAATAAACAAATGACTAACGATCAACTGAGCTATTAAATATATGTTTATACTTCTTGGACTAATCTTTTTATTGCAAGTAAAGTTTAGATTTTGAATGACTAGAAATGAATGTGGATGATCAGAGATTCAGGTGATCAAAAGTAGATTAAAGCGACTAGACATTCTGATAAACTTGGACATCATCGAGTGTTAATGTGGTAGGATAAAATTTGGCTCTGTTGGTGCAAGAATGCCCTAAGTATTAATTACTTTTGATGTTTAAACAATCAAGTTTAAGTTAGGTAATATTGGTAATTTAACATGGATATTCAGTGACAGGTAAAAGGAAAGTCCAAGTGAAGTCTTGGCAAGGAAGGAAAGTCCAAGGGTGAAGTCTTGGCAAGAAAAAGTCCAAGGATTAAGACTTGGTAGCGTAAGTCCAAGTGTATAGTCTTTACGGCGTAAGTCCAAGTGAATCTTGGCAAAGGAAAATCCTAAAGCATGACAAAGCCGAAGAAAGCTTTTGAAGGCAAGTACAAGGATGAAGGAGTCGTGGACTCGAAGGGATCTGAAGACACGAGGCTGATAGAAGAGCTTGAAGATGTTTGGTCTAGGCTAAGGGTGAGTTTACAAGTATGAGGGAATTATACTTGTGCTATACCAGTTGACTGTTACTTGAACCTGTCGACTGATGACAGTTGACTGGTGAGTATGACCAATCGATTGATCTTGAGTGTTCAACACTCAAGAAGTCCAAGTGGCACTCAACACTCAGGCTCGCACAGTCGACTGCTAAGTTGATGTAGTGACTGAACATTGAAAGAGCGACCGAGGTGCTCGGCACATCAATTGATTGAGGTGTTAAGCCAGTCGACTTATGTTACTGTAGCACGACACAAACTTGTTGAGTCGACTAACATCGACGAGTCACTCGACTGAGCAACGATTAGTCGACTGATCTAGTAACCAGTTGACTGATCAAGTGTCTGTTGAGTGGTGATCCAAAAAAATGGCCGAGTTAAAAGTCATTGAATTCGCGTAACGATCACACCAGTCAACTGCTAGTATTGAGAAGTCAACTGGCGAAGGTAGTAATGGGTAGAAACACCCAAACTCTATAAGAGAGGATTTCGGGAGCTTGGAGTGGGCTAGTGCTCTCATTCAAAATTCTCATCCTAAGCTCTCCAAGCCTTATAAGTCTTTTAAGCTCTTCTTCCTAAGCATACTTCCACCATATTGTAAGAAGAAAGGATTGTCTTTGTAGGGATCTTGTGTGAAAAACAATTGCAAACACAACGAAAAAATTGGATCCCTCCAGAGATCCATGTGTATACATAAAACATGTCATTCTTACAACTGCATCTAGTTGAGAGATTACCCTTGATGTGTACCCTTCGCAATCCCGACAGCAACCTTTCAACAATGGATCTCAGTGCGATCAGGATGGTCATGCCTCTATGGTATCCACACGAACACTCTTTTAGAGAATCAAAGTCTTTGGTTGTACTAACAACCACTCAAAAGACTTTTGGCCAAAGAGGGAGAAAGGGAATGCTCGACCAAGAAGAAGATGAGAGGAAGAAGAAGACTCTATTACAAGAAGATGAGAAGAAAACCTTTTAAAGATGTTTCTTCCGACCTTTGGTTTTTCCACTTCAATGCATGATTAATTCACATTAATCATGCATGACAAGAGGTTTCTTCCAACCTTTAGTTTTCCCACTTCAATGCATGATTAATTCACATTAATCATGCATGATAAATTCATGATGAATCCATATTATTCATCTTCTTCAAATTAATTTGAATCCAACTCCAATTAAACGAATTTGAGTCTAACTCAAATTCGGCCAACATATTTGAGTCTAACTCAAATTCATCCCTTTCAATGAGTCTAACTCAATGATTCCAATTCAATAACCTAATAGTTCATTTTGTCAAACTAAAATGAACTCATCTACAAAACACTATGTTCTTTGTGTGTGACCCTATAGGTTCTTGTAACGTTGGCAATGTCCCTAAAAACCATTTTAGAGACATAATCAATGAGTGATATTTAGCAATGCATCATTGCTACCCAAGTGACAAGAATGTCGAGATCCGACATTACTTTTCTGTGACTATTATCTTGTATGACTCAATTATTCTATCCTTGATATCTAAGTTGATTAATGAGGTATAGACCGTGTCATCCTCTTATCAATCTTTGTATTTCTTGATCTCCAAGTAGACTACCCCAATCAAATGAGCTCAATATCTCATATTGACTTATTTGAGCATAGTCATGTATTTTCGTAGTCCTACTTTATCAAGGGGCCTACAGATATCACTTCCGTCATATAAAAGGGATAGATCTCATATACATCACTCACATCCCTCCGCATAGATCATTGCATACCCAGTGATTGACTTTATAGTCCACCTTGTTACAGGTGACATTTGTCGATACCAAAATATATAACTCCTTATGTAGGGAATCGTAGTGATTTCAGGTCTAAGAACTATTCATATCAATAGCCACTATGAGAATGTTTATGACAATCTATGAAACATTCTCATGGCGGGTTAGTTCGGTACATATTAGCTAATATATACCCATGTGTCAACTTGATATTCTATATCCATGACTTGTGAGATTAAGTCATCAATTGACCTACATGCTAGCCTCAACGTATTAATATTATCCTTGTATATTAATACTTGACTAGGAACAGTTACGAGTAGTGTTATATATATATCTACAGTATCCCACTATCAAGTCACCAACTTGATATACTGTAGACTAGAACCAACTATCCTAGGATATTATTATATTTATTCAAATGACACATCAATGAAGTAAATACAATAACCATAAACTCTACCTTTATTATGAAATATAATACAAAAGTTCCCTTACCAATCATCTCATAATTGACACTTAGGGCTAATATTAATAGTCTTGTAAGAAAGGTTTTTTCACTTTGGTGTGTTCATCTAAAGGAGAAGTTTAGTGAAGACTTACAAGGAGTGATCCACCATAAGGATGGTCATGGAGTAGGAGTAGATCTCCAAACCATGTTACATCGATTGTGTTAAGCGATTGTTTTTCATTTTATATTTGCTTCTGTTAATTACCTAGTAGAAGAAATCGAAGAAGCACTATTCACCCTCCCCTTTAGCGTGTTATAAGATCCTCAACAATTGGTATCAGAGCCTAGATCGCATCGGAAGAACTAACCGTCAACCACACTTTTTGGGTGAGTTCCTACAAGTATATACTATGAGTAAATTGGTTGTCCCACACTTAAATTTTGACAAATGAAGGTCCATTAAGTTGGAGTGATCATCATGAAAAGTTTCGCAAACCCAAGTTTCAAATTGATCGTGACAATTACCTAGCTATCGTTGGGATATGCTTTCTATTTGAATAGAGATGGGATGAGTTAGAAGAGTTCAAAACAAGATATTGTGCTAACTTAATGATAAAATTTTTATACATTATAGTTATTGAGGGAATAGAGGAAGGTTTTTCAATTTGCAAGTTCAACGATAAACTTAAAATTGGTTCCTAGGGTTGTTAATCACGATTGCAAATAACAACAAATTCATTGTACAAGTTAAGGAATCCCAATCTAAGCATATACTCTAGTGATTTCAACTCGATGAGAGAGTTTATCAAGCATACAGACATCACAATAGAGAGAGTATCTATCAAAAATATTATAGTTGACTTATTCACTAAGTCGTCGTCCTACTAGAAGCACGATGATCATATTTGATTGTTTAGTATGAGAAATCTAAATAATCGTGATGTGTAGGTAAATATCAACAACCCTTGTATCGAGTCCAAGGTTCGACCAAATCAGATCAGGTTGGGCTAGGACCCAAAGTCAAGCTCGACTCAAATGTCTCGACAGACATATCTCTCATCTTCATATATTATATCTCGATAGACATATCTCTCGGTGCCTCTTCAGATATTATATTTCGGCAGACATATCTCTCGACGCCTCTTCATATATTATGTCTCGACAGACATATCTCTCGGCGTCTCTTCATAGATTATATCTCGATAGACTGTTGATCTATATTCAAAATTTCGATTGTCAAATAGAAAATCTATGTAGAAATAAGATGCATACCTCTAGTAAATTTACTACATGCTGTCATAAGGATTATCACAGTCGGACAATTCCTCATAGTTCACAAACCAAATCCGACTGAGATTTGGTTTTCTTCTCCGGCAGTCCGATAATCAGACGACACTTCGACTTTCTCTTTTTTATCTCGCTTTATCCCACCCCCCTTTATAGGGTCTTGGACGCTCATCGAGGAATGGAGGCATGCCCGCACTCCTTCGGACGCATGTGCAGTTACTGCGCAATGTGTGTAGTAACTGCCCACGTCTAACATCTCTCACTCGTTCAAGATATGCCACATAGGCAAATGGTCACATAGACCAATATGAGGTATTTAATCACATAGACTAAATAAAGTCGAAGTCAATAGTCACATAGACTAATAAAAGTATTTAGTCACATAGACTAAAAATATAGCCAGAGTTCATAGTCCCAAAAGAATAATAGAACAGAGATGAATAGTCACAAAGACCATTAGAACAACCAATTCATACATAGGAAAATGGTTTGTGTGACAACAAGCACACTGAGAAATCCAATGCTAAGAAAGTTGTTACGCCTTACATAGCTGCTCATAGAGCGATCAATGCTAAGAAAAGTTGTTACGCCTAACTTAGTCACTCTCCAAATGGTACATAATCATTCTCTGAATGTCACATAGTCATTCACCTGATGGCGCACAGCCATCCTCCAGGTGGCACACAATCGTTTTTCAGGTGGTACAAAATCGTTCTCCTGGTGGTACAAAATCGTTTACTTGGATTCATCCATGTCTTGCTATTTACCCAGATTAAATAATCTCCATTTATATCAATATGAACATCTCTAATCCTTCATAATGGCAATCATGTCAAGAGTATGTTCCATATTCTCAATATTCACAATCATTTCCATATATAACAGAAATGGATCGACCAGTGAATAATTCTCATAAGATGTAAATCTATTTAATCTTCCTTTTTAGTGTGAATCTATTCATTTTAATCAGTCGCTTTTCTAGTCATGTTCCATAGACCGAATCATCCATAGTCAATAGGTTTTCATGCTAAAGTAGCAGACCCTGATTAAAACTTCAAGTAGACACCTAAATAGTCACAAAGGGCAAATGCTGAGATTAACATATAATCTCAAAGGGCTCACATAGTAGAGAAGCAAGGATCCATTCTACTACTACTCTTATTGTCGTTTTAGCACATGTGGTATGAATCACATGTTACGATGTTATTCTCTTTACTAATAAAAAATGCATATTTTCCTCAACATCGTACAGATATTGATCTAGATATTCCAAATGTCTAATCCTAAATTCAACATATGAATTCTAATATGACTCATAAACAGGTATAGTAAATGGTGGGAACATTTACTTCGATCACTTTTCTTAAATGATCTTATCTTGATACACATATCAAGATGACCCCAACTTATAGGTATGTAGCTCTATATATATAGCTTCCAAAACTATCCTATAAGTAATGATCTTATCCCTATTCGTACATAATAAACAGAGATGATTGTTCATGTGAGAGGACCAATCACTACCTGTCAACATGCTCATCGAGATTTTATCAGAATGTAACATCACATAAACTGAATAAATTATGGCTAGCATTTAAAACAATCAAATTATAATTTCCGATTGTCATTACAAAATTATTACATTCTACGAAGTCCCATAGACTTTACATGCTCATAAAATGACTCTCTAGTCATTAGCTTAGTAAAAGGATCTGCAAGCATAGCTCGTATAGGGATATACTCAAGAATTACTTTCTTCTTAGCAATAATATCCCTTATAAAGTTATACTTTATTGCTATATGCTTGCCCTTGCTGTGATATTTGGGATCCTTGGAAAAAGCTATAGCAACTTGACTATCACAGTAGACTGTCACTGGACTCCCACTGTCTTCAGCAATTTTCAAATGCTTCAGAAACCTCCTTAACCAGACTGCTTCTTGTACAACTGCTAAACATACCACGTATTCATCTTCCATAGTTGACAAGTTCACACAGGCCTGTTTCTTGCTGTTCCAGGAGATGATGCCACCATTCAACAAGAACGCATAGCCTGATGTGGATTTTCTATCATCCAGGTCCCCAACCCAATCTGCATTTGAATAACCCTTCAGGCTCATATCTGATCCTTGATAATAGAGACTATAACTGGTTGTCGCTTTCATATATCTGAATATTCTTTTTCAGTGCCTTTCAGTGTCTCGATCCTGGGTTTGACTGGAACCGACTGACTAAGCCAACAACATAGCTGATATCGGGATGAGTACACAACATAGTATATATCAAACTACCAACAACACTGGCATATGGTTTTTTATTCATCTTGACTATTTCTTCAGGAGTCTTGGGACTCATACTCTTGTTCAGAATCATCCCTTTCACAATAGGTGTCTGTTTACTGTTACAATCAGACATACTGAAATGTTGTAATATTTTATTTATATAAGACTCTTGAGACAAACTCAAAAGTCTCTTAGATCGATCCCTGATGATCTTAACTCCTAAGTTGTATTCAGCTTCTCTCATATATGTTGTGTCAAACTGTGATAAAAGTCACTCTTTGACTTCTATCACATAACCTATGTCATTTCCTGCTATCAGCATATCATCAACATATAATGATAAAATGACATACTTTCCTTTTTCCTTTTTCAGGAAAACGCAATGATCCTCATTGATCATTTCAAAACCATAAGATAAAACCACTTCGTTAAATCTTATGTTTTACTGTCTTGATGTTTGCTTTAGCCCATATATAGATTTCTTCAATCTACATACTTTATCTTCTTGGCCTTCAGCAATGAAACCTTCTGGTTGAATCATATAGATTTCCTCATCAAATTCACCGTTAAGGAAAATGATTTTTACATCCATCTGATGTAACTCCAAGTCATAATGCGCCACTAAAGCCAAAATAACTCGGATTGACACAAACTTTACTATGGGAGAAAATGTCTCCTCAAAGTCTATACACTCCAATTGGGTAAATCCTTTTGCAACCAAACGAGCTTTGTATCGGTTAATCGATCCATCTGCTTTTCTCTTTATTTTGAGAATCCATTTATTCCCAATAGCCCTTCGGCCAAGAGGAAGATCAACTACCTCCCAAACATGATTCTTAATGTAACGACCTATTGGCACTGTATTTTATCGGCGGATTGGCGATATTGATTGGTCGACGCATCGCTGTAGTCGTCGTTACTCACTGGTCTTCCACCTGAGTGGGTTTTGCCTTCCCATTGAACTCTAGACCTCCAGGCTAAGTACTAAAGTTTATGAATCCTGGTAACCAAGTGATCACTTGGTTACCAGGATTCATAAACTTTAGTACTTAGCCTGGAGGTCTAGAGTTCGAATCCTGGGGAAGGCAAAAACCCACTTCCAGGGGTAGGAAGACCAGGTGAGTAACGATCCATTGCATTTCTCCATTTTTCTCTAACTCTGGAGCCCAGAGCTTCCTTAACTGATTGAGGTTCATCATCGTTAACTGGGAGTGTCATCATTGCCTCATTCTCAATATCAAACCTCTTCTTAGGTTTAATCTCACGAACACTTTTTTGTAAGTTGGGCTCCTAAGAAGTCACCTCGTGACTAGGCAAATCACTCCCACTGGATTGACTTGGTTCAGGTATCCCACTAGACACCTGTCTTGTTGATAACAACTCATCCTCCTCAAATAGAGGAACTGTCTTATCAACTTCACCTCTAGCTGTGAACTCAGTTTCAAGAAAAGTAGCATCTCTCGAATCCAATTCAGAGATTATTCCATCTAGTTGCTCACCAATGAAAATATAATCTTTTGAGGTCTCAGAATATCTTATAAAGATACATTTCTTACCTCTAGGTCCCAATTTTTTATACTTGTGAGAACTATCATGAACATAAGCAGTCGACCCCCAGGGTCTCAGATTGCTCAAATCTGATTTTCTACCTATCCAACGTTCATATGGGGTAGATGGAACTGACTTTGAAGGTATTTTGTTAAGTATATAGGTCGCAGCTAGTAATGCATCTCCCTAATAGGAGATCAGCAAATTAGCCTGCGCCATCATAGACCTAACCATTTCTAGAAGAGTCCTATTTCTTTTTTCAATAATCCCATTTTGCTGTGGAGTTCTAGGGATTGTCAGCTGTCTAATAATCCCTTATCATTACACATTATCTTGAACATTTCAAACAAATATTCTCCTCCACGGTCATTGCGTAAAGTCTTAACCTTATGTTTCATTTGATTCTCAACTTCGTTCATATAATGAATGAAGCAATCCAATGCTTCAGATTTATGAGAAATCAAATACACATGACCAAAACGAGAGAAATCATTAATAAATGTAATGAAATAGGAAACTCCATGTCTAGCCTTCACATTCATTGGACCACAAATATCCGAATGAATTAGTTGCAATGGTGACTCAGCCCTAATAGCCTTACCAAATAGTTTCCTAGTTGCTTTTCCAGCAAGACAATTCTCACACACAGACAAGCTAATCTTAGCACGAGAGCCCAAGTAACCCTCTTTAACTAACCGATTCATGTGATCTTGTCCTATTTGTCCTAATCTAGCATGCCAAATATCATCAGTTATATTTGCATAACTAGTAAGAGCAATGTTTAAAAAGTAACTATCAATCGCATAATTAACATTTGGTTCCACATCAAGAATCATAAAATCATTTGTTAAAAAACCATATCCGATTGACACGGAGTCAATCTTAAGTTCAACACACCGGCTGTAAAAATTAATATAGTACCCTAAATCAAGAAGACAAGTAACAGAAATAAGATTCCTTCGAATCTCAGGAGCATACAAGACATCATGTAGAAACAAAGTACTTCCACTCTGATATCAATTGTTAGTGCCTATAAAATCCACATATCTCCACAATGGTATGATATTGTCCACTTTGGGCTCAATCTCTCATGGTTTTGTTTTTGGGCTTTACCTAAAGGGCCTCATACCAATGGAAATATCTTTTCATCTTATAAGCACATGATCTTTTCCATGTCTTACCAATATGGGACTTTGATTGTATTCCCAATACTCCAACAATCCCCCCCCTCAAACGAAGGACCACATTGACCCCCCTCAAGCCTATCCGTCCTTGAAGGACATCCTCTGCTTGATATCCGATCTCAACCCACCAGGACTTTCTGCTAGTTGTCCAACCCTTCTGGCCCAACTGGACTTCCTGCCAGTTGTTTGGTCCTCTCGACTTAACTGGACTTCCTGCCTGGTGTTTGGTTCTCTTGATCCGGACATGGGAGCTCAACTTCCTTCGTTCAAGGTTCATGGCTTGACATGGACCATGACTTTGATACCAATTGTTAGTACCTATAAGATCCACATGTCTCCACAATGGTATGATATTGTCCACTTTGGGCTCAAGCCCTCATGGTTTTATTTTTGGGTTTTACCCAAAATATCTCATACTAATAGAGATATCTTTTCATCTTATAAGCACATGATCTTTTCAATGTCTTACCAATGTGGAACTTTGATTGTATTCCCAATACTCCAACAATGTTGATTCCTTTGACTTCAACTCTTGCATTTTTTCCTATATAGATCCATTTGTTGCCAGCTGGTACCCTGCGGTACTCTACATATGTAATCCGCTCCCAAGCTACATAGTTGGTTGCTCCCGAATCTATAATCCATAAAGGATAAGAATCAACTAACAACATAGAACTAGCAACAAAATGCTCAGAAGACAGATTTGAAGTTACCTTTTTCGGCTCAGTACACTCCCGAGCGTAGTGACCCTTTTTGTCACAATTACAGCAAGTCACCTTACTTTTAGATTTCTTCCCAGTCTTCTTGTTCTTCTTCTTGATTGGGCCTTGTCCAGCTACAGCAGCAACTTCCTTTTTCTTTCCCTTTCTCTTCTTAAACCATCTCTTTTTCTTGGATCCAGATGATCCAGTAGAACCGACAGTCAAATAGACTTGGCCAGAAACCCTTGCGGATTCTACTTTCTCTGTCTCCAGTTCAACATGACATGAGACGTTAGTGAAAGTCTTAATACTCTCACTGTGAGTTAATGTCTGCTTCATGGTTTCCCAAGAATCTGAAAGGGAATGAATAACTGTCTGAACCTGTTGTTCATCTGTCAACTCATGACCAGCAATTTTAAGCTCCCGAATCATATTCGACATCTCCCTGAGGTGTTGAACCATTGTAAAATTCGGACGCTTCTTGTAGCTGTCGAACCTGATCGTCAGCTGTCAAAACTTGCTCAGACTCATTCTACTGTATCTATCCCTAAGGGCAACCCAGACTGCATGAGCCGAAGGATACGACTCCTACTCAAATACTAGGTCATCAACCATTGAACTTATCAATATACCCTTAGTAATAGAATCCTTCTTTTTCTAAACCTTGTAAGCATCAAGGTCACGTCTGTGCTATGACGTGGGACCCTCAACAAGTTCTTCCATAACCTGATGTACAACCTCTAGAACTTCTTGTTCCTCAAGTACATACTGAATCTTGAGGTGCCAGATTTTATAGTTTTCACCATTAAGTTTTTCACCCTTATTCAATTCAGCTATGATGTTCTTCGTTGCCATAATCTACCATAAATAAACAGATTATTCAGTAATTCAGTGTATGTATTTATGTATATAATCTCTAAATTAACTCAATGCAAATTTAATTTGATTTACAAAATCAAGTGATAACTACGTTACCACTCATCATCTATATTTGTCAATTTGACTTACATTGATTTATTTTATTACATACATCCTATTTAATGAACTTAATTATTATTCAAACATGATATTAAACATTAAATAAACTTATCATTTAAAATTATACTCACAATGAACATATCCAAGAGCATAAACTAATATCATGCATCAAGTAGAGTAACAGTAAAAAATGAACTTATCATTTAGAATGAACATATCATTAACTTAAACATGATGTACAATGTTAACAGATAACAAGACTCTACTAAGAATGTTATACATAACATTCTTCCTACTCATAACTGACAAACGGAAACAACTCTAATAAACTAGATAGACGATTATTACTCCCACTAGGACAAACACTAGCACAATAATAATCTAAACATGCCCAATTTTCTTGGGTCGAACTAGGACACCTTCTGTTGAGATGCTCTCTAGATGATGTCAGGACGCAGAATCCTGTGAAGAACACACACGAAGAGATCTCATAGGAAAAATCTCTTCAGGGTCTTCTTCTGGATCTTCTTCACAATGAACTTCACAAGCCTCGTAGTGAAGTAACTCAGTGCACAACTGGGTGTAGGTTACGTGCCCTTCATAGCGCCCCCATATCTGATATGCGATATCACTAAGGAGCTCAGACAGTGAACGGATCAGAGCCCAGATCCTGTAGTTATCCAGAATTGAAAACTCTTGCATCTCAAGTCTCCAAAATAGCCTGTCTAGTCTACCAATGTGTCATCCGACTTTATGAGCTGAGTCATACTCTATCCCCTGGATAGCCTCCCTCAGCTAATTATGCAATACATTACGTCGAGTCATAGTGGTAATCATTCGTGTCATCTGAAAAAAATTGAAATTAATTAAGTCAGTACAAGTACCGGCTTAATTCAATTTACACAGGCATAGTACGAGCACAATAAATCAAGAACAAATTTCCTTGATTCTCTGGAGAATAATCGATTGATCCACTTAGACCAGTCGACTGATACTTTTACCAACCAATCATCATCTAAGTCCAATCGACTAGACCTATTAAGACTCAATTTTGACTATGAATTCGTGAGAATCCAAACACCATGCAATTTACTCCGAATACCCCAGGCACCCAAGCAACATATATGGTATTCTTTCTCTTATCGTTCCTAGCCAATAACCCTAGTTCACTTAGCCTATCTCTAAATTGTTTATGTCGAGTCTTAGTTGTTCCAAAACAACTACTCAACAATCAAATTATGAGCAAAAAAAAACTTTGGCTCAGTATGCTACCCAATTAAGTTTACGAAATTGATTTATACTCTAAACAAATTGAGTCAATCCAGCTCGAGTTCAATTAACTAAGATCCGATTAATTAAGATTCAAGTCTAATTGATTGAGACGCTACTAACACATCCCATTAAAAAGTCAAATTAAAAAAAAATAAGCCTTCATTTTATTCTGAGCACACTAAAAAAAACTTTAGCTTAAAAAAAAAACTTTAGTTTTTTTTTTGTTAAAGCCCACGCAGAGAGCAGGAAAGAAAAGCGTTTTTTTCTTTCTCGATTCTCGAGCCCACGCAGGAGGCAGGGATTTTTTTCTTTCTCGATTCTGGAGCCCACGCAGAAAGCAGGAAAGAAAAAATGACGATTTATCTAACAGTGCATGTGAAATTTAGAATTGTCCAAATAATATTTCATACTTTCATATTTATTAAATGATATATTTAATTTCTTTTTTATCTCTCTCACCAAACAGACTTTTTAATGTTGAAATTTTGCAGGCATCCAAGCCACAACTGAAAATTCCGAGTCAACCAAATATCCTGTCCAAACGAGCCAACATTTGCATCTTTCTCTCTTTAGCTTCCGATAAAATCTTCCAGACTCAGGACACAAATCTTCCGAACTTCTTACACCATTTTTCGTCCAGCGTGATTTCTCGAGCTTCCGAGTTTTAGAATTTTCGACGAAACGCTTCGAGGTAATCTCGTATCGTCCTCTCATTTAACTATATGTGTTACCCATTTCTTATTCAATTTTAGGATTTCCGTTGAAAGTCGTATATCTCATAAGCTTTCTATCTACCATTCATTATTGCAGAATGAGTCAAGAATCTGGTTCAACCTCTCCTTCACCGATCAAGGTATGTCTCGCATTCCTTGCTTTAGTCGAATATGAAGTACGCCATTTATTTTAAATATTTTTTCGATTATGATTTTGGAATGATTTCAAATATTCAAATATAAATGGACGATTTATTTTAATCTGTATTTGAATTAGATAAATAGATCCCTGAGATTTTTTTCACGGGACTATTGTAAAGCATTGCGGATTCTCTAATTTGTTATATACAATTACAAAATGAATAAATAAATCAGGTTTTTCAAATTTTGTATTTCCAAATTTTTAAGGAAAAAATGAGTGTGCGAAGAAACTCCAATGAACCAGTATTTTAGGTCACTTTATTAAATTTTTTGGAGATCCAAGTGCTAAAGGAAAGCAACGTCCGTCTGTTTATTTACATGAAAGACACAAAGAGATCATTAAATAAATCACATTTGTTGTTTTTTTAATATATAAGGCATTCCACAAATCCGTGTCATATTGGTCAATATATTTCAAAGTTGAGATTTGACAAGTCGAAGCTTTAAGTTTTCAACTGTGCCGGTTGCTTTCGCCATTAGAGATGTCCCTTTTGTTCGGTATTGCAGATAAAGGGGCTTCTGTTCCCATTAATTCAACTAATGCATTAGGTGTTCTTTTTATTTCTCAATTCTCCAAAAAAAGAACCAACTAGAACAAAACTAAAGTATTTGCTTAAAACTTTTTCTGCTAGAGTAGAATTAGATGAAGATGTTTTGGTGTTTTGTAAGTTGTATGTTTTGTATATATTTGTTTGTGTGTTATTCTGTACTACTACATATAAGGTCCCCATAGGTCTTATAGATATTGTAGATGATTTTGACAACATAGGTAGTTTCAATTGGATTGAGTCATCCATCAATTTATGGCTCCACAATTACCTACTATTGGAGATCTATGTTCATCTACTAATATAGTTGCGCAGAACAGCCGAATTCCTTACCTAAAGGGATTTGTCGGCCTTTTGGCTGTAAGTTCCTTCTTGCTAATTTATTTTATCTTTTATATTCACAAAGTAGGTAACACTTTGGATATGAGCAGACTTTGTTTCTAGAACATGTCCCAATCCAGAGACCATCCAATACCGAAAGTCACGAATAAATAAGTGAAGGGCAACTCCTTCACATATTAGCAAGGTGAGGAATTTACTGGAGTAAGTCTCACCTGAACAAGTAAATAGAAGACCACAACTTAATATTTTTTCATTTTTGTTATCTAAATAATTATTGATTTTTTGATAGGTTCTTGTCGATTTAGTCTGTACCCGTAGTGAAATTATATTGCTTGATAAGGTTGACTATTATATTGAAAATACTCCCATCCAATAGAGACATCGTCATCACAAACTATACAAGAAAAATACCCTACTACTGAATGTCATGAGTGTTTAGTTTATCAGAGAATGAAAAACATGACACTAACTAAAAAGGTAAAAGAACTAATTGAAATTATAGGAAGAGAAGGTATGGAGGTTGAATCAAATAACTCTGAAGTTGATCCTCAACCTCAACCGGAACCAATTGCCACTAGAACAAGACAACGAGAAAGAACCCGCTATGATTACAGGGATACTCCCGTTGATAGTCCACTATGGGAAAAATTAGTACTCAAAGGAAAAAAAAAAGACAGAAATTTGTGATGTTGAGGTATTAGAAGGGCAACCTGAAAAAGATGTAAATGAAGCAGATGTTTATTGAAGAAGAGAATTACTATCTCTATTATGGAAGAAGAATATGAAAAAGATCTTGAGAGGGAGGAAGTAAGAATTGATAAACTTAACCAAATGAGAATGGAAGCCATTGGGGTAAGTCAGAATACAAAGAAAATTAATTTTTGTTAATTTTTTTAAATTACTAATCTAATTTTTTTATTATAGTACATCAAGAAAAAATATAAGACGTCAAAGAAGCAAAAACAAGATGCTGATATAACCTACTTGCTAAAAAGTTTAGAAAAAATAAAATATGGTAGTTACATCCACCGTTACATTCGAAAATTTTGTTACAATAATATAGAAAGTGCAAATATTTATTTACCATTAAATTTTTTGTAGGTCTATTACAGGTTATATTTGGGAGGAAGATCCTTTTTCATTAACTTTGATTCTTTATACTCTGGAGTTAATGGATCTGTTTTCACAGTTGGAGAGGTTATCGATACATTTTGTTCAATTCTTTTTAGAGGGGCCTCCTCCTCGTGTAGGTCATATAACAAGTCTATGTATTGCTCATCCGGGTTCATTGTAAGGAATTTAAATTATCTTGTAGTCTGACAATTTAAAATGTTATACTAAATGTTTAAATATTTTCCTCTATACACAATTGCAGTCAACAATAAGAATGTCATGGAAGACCGCCACGACACAAATCATAAACACGGACATGAATGATGGAGAGGTTAGATATATTTTTATACCTCTAAATACTGACCAAACTCACTTTCACTGGTTGTGTATTGACACAAAAGCAATGACTTTCAATCATTACAACTCTCTTTCATATGGAGGAAGATCAAAAGCTGATTTTGAAGCAGTTGTGAGTAGATAATTATCTTAAATATGGATATTCCATCTATTGTATCTGTAAATGAATAGTTATGTTAACTTAATCATTGTGTAATAATAGGTATCCCAATTTAAAGAATATTCATCTAAGAACCTTATAGCAATTCATCCATGTTTACAAGCTTATTACCCCATCGACAATTGAGTTTCTGTTACAGTTGATTGTCCCCAACAAGTAGCAAGGTACTAAAAGAAAAAAAATATGAACATGAAATTTTACTTTTGAACTGAAATATAAAATTTGTCATGGTATTTTTACAACAATGATTGTGCCTTCTTTGTGATGCAATACATGAGATGTCTGTTGTATGGTGAGAAGATGGACTTTAAACAAGCAGACATGGCAAAATTCAGAATAGATATCTCAGTGTCAATTTTAAGGGATGAGTTCTTCATAATGTAATTTAAGAAAACTTTAGGTGGGAGTATAACAATGCATTTTTGTATTTGAGTTAATTATGAATTTTGTTAATTTATAAATGAAACTGCATTCCATAGATAAACAATGACTGTAATTTTGATATATTATTGAATATATTCTTGAATCTAACAATACAATGGTTTGGTTTTGATGTTGTGAAATTGAATGGAATGGAAGGGGACCTTTTTTTATATCTGGCAGGTTTATATTCCCTATTATTGAATTTTGTTTAAATTTCCAGCACCACCTTATTCAAAATATAAGACCATGGTGTTGTTGCGATTTAAATTCCCAGCACCACCTATCTCTGCCAAGTTAAATGTCCATGTTGGAAATTTGAATCTCAGGACTATGGTGGTATTAGGATTTTAATCTCAGGACTTCGATGGTGCTGGGATTGAAATCCTAAGAACACAGTGGTCCTGAGATTTAAATTTCCAGCAACACGTCTAATTTCAAACTGGTTCTGATCCAAAAAGTGATGTTGGGTATTATATTCCCAGGAAGACAGTGGTTCTGAGATTTAAATTCCCAGCATCACATACAATATCAAGTTGGCTGAAAAAAAAGTGGTGCCGAGAATTATATTTCCAGGAACACAGTGATCCTGAGATTTAAATTCCCAGCACTCATACAATTTCAAGTTGGCCGAGACAAAAGGTGGTGCTTAGATTTATATTCCCAGGAACACTGTGGCCCTGAGATTTAAATTTCCAGCACCACGTACAATATCAAGTTGGCCGAAAAAAAGGTGGTTCTGGGAATTATATTCTCAGGAACACAGAAGTTCTGAGATTTAAAATCCTAGCACCACGTACAATTTCAAGTTGGCCGAGACAAAAAGGTGGTGCTGGAAATTATATTTCCAGCAATACTATAGTCCTAGGATTTAAATTGGCAGCACCACATGACACGGGGCCTGATTTCTGAAATATGGCTGTGGAACCTAATAAAACCTTGAATATCAGAAATTTTGGACACGGATACACAGAGGGACACTTTCCAAATCCACTGGACTTGGATTGGATCGAAGAAGAGGTGAATAGAGCTATCAATGGGTTTTGACTGAAACCCATTGATGGACCTAGAGGAGTCCAAATTCCGAAATCTTGACATGAACTGAAAGATCTTACAGCATGAATTTTTGATGTGTCGAGGAAACTTTGTTCTGAATCTTCTGCCTCCCAGTTTTGGCCGCGTGCCACGAATAAATTCACTTTGGGCGAGATAAAAGGTGGTGCTGGAAATTATATTCCCAGAAACACTGTGATGCTGGGGTTTATATTCCCAGGAACACAGTGGTCCTGAGATTTGAATTCCCAACACCACATACAATATCCAGCTCGCCTAGTAAAAGGTGGTGCTGGGATTTATATTCCCAGGAACACAGTGGTCCTGGGATTTGAATTCCCAGCATCACGTACAATATCCAGCTCGGCTAGAAAAAAAGTGATGTTGGGATTTATATTCCCAGGAACACAGTGGTGATGAGAATTAAATTCCCAGCACCACGTATAATTTTGAACTGGCCAAGAAAAAAGGTGGTGTTGAGAATTATATTTCCAGGAACACAGTGGTCCTGAGATTTGAATTCCCAACACCACATACAATATCCAGCTCGCCTACGATTTAGAACTGACCGAAAAAAAGGTGGTGCTAGGAATTATATTCCCAGGAATACAGTGGTCCTGAGATTTGAATTCTCAGTGCCACGTACAATATCCAGCTCGCCTACGATTTCGAACTGGCCAAGAAAAAAGGTGGTGCTGGGAATTATATTCCCAGAAATACAGTGGTCCTGGTATTTGAATTCCCAGCACCACGTATAATATCTAGCTCACCTAGAAAAAGGTGGTGTTGGGAATTATATTTCCAGGAACACAGTGATCCTGGGATTGAATTCACAGCACCACGTACAATATCCAGCTCGCCTAGAAAAAAGGTGGTGCTGGGATTTGAAGGTAGGAAACTTCGCTTCCCACCTTGACTCAGTCGCTTGTTCATAGCGATCCCTTCTACGTTCTCGGATAAAAAATTTATCCTTGACAAGGAGGGATTACCCAAGCTACCATTTCATCGTTGTGCTATTCGATTAGAGTAGTCACTTGGACAAACTTGTTGTTCAAGCAACCAACCTCTATTCTACGATTAGCCGCGGAATAGACGATGTATGGATCGTCGGCTTTTGCGTTTGTATTCGGGGTCCAAGTAAATTAGCCACATAATAAAAAATACAACATGCATATAATTGAAAAACAATTATAGACATAATACAAAAGAATATAAACGAGCATTATACCTCTCGATCTTCTATTGTATGTCCTTCCTCCTTTTGGACGTCGTGTGGGCGACGATCTTCCAAAAGTCGAAGCCTCCTAGATCACCAATCTTCCTTTCTTTTCTCGCTCCGAACAAAAGGAAGAATAAAACAAAACTCTTCCCTATCTAGGACCGGCCACCAAGTCAAGAGACCTAGTTGTAGCTACCGGCCAAGGAAAGGAGATGAAGGTTATGGACGCCGGCCAAGAGCTCCAAGGGAAGAGACCTTTGTCTTTGCCGCCGGCCAAGGATGAGATAAAAGAGATTGGACGCCGGCCAAGGAGAGAAGAAGAGAGGATGGGCGCCGGCCACAACCCTAGGAAGAAGGAAAAAATTTCCAAAAGAGTGGCCGCCCAAACCCTTCTCCAAAAAACCTAGCCTCCCTTTTGTTTCTTGCCGCCTAAGCCAAAAGAAACAAAAACCCTAATCTCTCTAATTGATCTCCACGCCCGAGCCTTAAGCCCTTATTTATAGAGTTAGACTTAAGCCTCCTTTTAATCTCCACCGTCGGTTCTAGGGATTTAATTTCAACTGTCGGATCTAGAAATTTAATTTCAACCGTTGGATCTAGAGATTTAATCTCCACCGTCGGATCTAGAGTTTTATTTTCCATCATTGGATCTAGGCTCCATGAGGTTTGAATAGGCTACAATAGGGACCATGAGGAGGAGTTGGATCTTGGCCACCCAATGGATCAAGCCCACATAAAGTCCGATCCATTAATGATAATACATTCCACTAGAGGATTATCATTGATTTACCTCACCAACCCCTATAAGATAATATGAGCTCCAAATATTATTTGTACATTTTTATCCCCGTGTTTAAGATCTCGAATGTCCATTGATTAATTAATTTACTGACAATTAATTAATCAACATCTAACTTCATGAGTAGTACCACTCAACCTTATCATCATGCCGGACCAAGTCCACCTGCAGGGTTTACATGATGAACCTTATGAGCTCCTCAAGGGGATATCATCATCCTAATATATAGGACACAGTTTCCTTCTATAATCAACGGCACACCATATAAGTAATATTATTTCCCAACTTACCGAGCCTATCGATTTACTCTATAAATCTCGCCCATTGGTAAATCAAAGAAACGAATACTAAGTATATGTGCTCGTTATTATATCGGGATTAAGAACATGTAGAACATAATATCTGAGGTACGATTCGATTATGTAGTCAGCAATGAATCGAATCACCTCTAAGTCGGTCCTGCTCAATACACACAAAGTGTACTAGTGTGATTCTATGGTCAAGACAAACCAATACCAAATCACACTACAACCATACCAATGGTTTGTCCAAAACCATCTTAGTTGTGAGTCTTTACTTATACTCTACAAGGAGTTGATAACATGATCTATCGTGTGACACTGCACACAATGTTATCTATAATGTAATGTATTAGACATTATGCATAACCATAAATATGCAAACGATGATCATGTGATTCTTATTTCAAAATAAAGATATTCATACAAAAGATAGACTTTTCAGTATACATCGCAACAATCTCCCACTTATACTAAAATACTATGCGGTCCTCAAACTGTCATGCATCTAATTCCCATTCCCTCCACTTGCTTATCAAAAGCTCTCGTCGGAAAGACCTTAGTGAAAGAATCTGCCAAGTTATCCTTCGATGCAATCTTGGCCACAATAACTTCTCCTCTCTTTACGATTTCTCGTATCAGTTGGTACTTGTGCTCTATGTGTTTACTTGCCTTATGGGCTCGTGATTCCTTCGAGTTTGCAACTGCACCACTATTATCACAATAAATTATGATAGTTCTGGGCAAACTAGGAATCATATCCAAGTCCATCAAGAAGTTCCTGAGCCACACATCTTCTTTGGCCGCCTTAGAGGCTGCCACATACTCAACTTCCATGGTGGAGTCCGCCACGCATTTCTACTTGACACTCCTCCATACAATGGCTCCACCTCCCAAAGTAAACACAAAACCTGAGGTACACTTACTGTTATTCCTGTCTGATTGGAAGTCGAAATCTGTGTAACTCATAGGGAGTAATTGATCTGCCTGGTAAACTAGCATATAATTCCTAGTCCTTCTCAGGTACTTCAATATATGTTTTACTACAGTCCAATGTCCCTGTCCTGGATTACTCTGATATCTGCTGACCATGCCCACGACAAAGCAGATATCTGATCTCGTAGATAGCATCACATACATGAGGCTTCCTACTGCCGAAGCATAAGGAACCGCCTTCATCTCTTCTATCTCCTCAGATGTTCTAGGACACATCTCCTTAGATAAAGGAACTCCATGTCAGAAAGGTAGAAAACCTTTCTTGGAGTTTTGCATGCTAAAACGATCCATAATTGTGTCTATGTATGAAGCTTGAGATAAGCACAACATCCTTTTCTTGCGATCCCTTATAACCTTGATCCCAAGGATGTGTCCCACTTCTCCCAAGTCCTTCATATCAAACTGTTTGGATAACTATACCCTTACTTCCGATAACACCTTGACATTGTTGCCAATTAATAAAATGTCATCTACATATAGTACAAGAAATATCACTACGTTTCTGTCACATCTTTTGTATACACAAGACTCATCCGGGCTTTGAATAAATCCATAAGACTGGATTACCTCATCAAAGCGGTTGTTCCAAGACCTCGAAGCTTGCTTCAATCCATAAATAGACCGATTAAGCTTACACACAAGATGTTCTTTGCCCTTTGCAATGAATTCCTCTAGTTACTTCATATAGATGTTTTCCTCAAGACTTCCATTAAGAAAAGCTGTTTTGACATCCATCTGTCATACCTCATAATCCATATGAGCAGCAATGCATAAGAGAATCCGGATAGACTTAAGCATGTCTACCGGCGAAAAGGTCTCCTCATAATCGATACCCTCTTTTTGAGTATACCCTTTCGCAACAAGCCTTGGTTTGAAGGTCTCAACCTTCCCATCTATTCCTCTCTTTTTTTTGTAGATTCACTTACATCCAATGGTTTTAATACCATTGGGTGGTTCTACTAGCTCCCAGACCTGATTTGAATACATAGATTCAATCTCAGCATTCATCGCACTTTGCCAAGATACCGCATCTTTATCTTGGATTGCCTCGTCATATGTCCAGGGATCAGGTTCATGTTTGCCAGGGACCAAATCAGAAGATTCTCCCAAGAACATGAATCTATCAGGCTGTCTAACAACCCTCCCACTGTGACGAGGTATCACCTGTGTATCCTCTGTGACACGCGGTGTAGTGACTTGTGGTATATCCTCTTGTACCGGTGGTACTGAAGTAGTGACTTCCCCTTTCAATTCCTCCAGAACAATCTTACTCATGGGCTTGTGGTTCATCACATATGTTGGGAGTATGGGGAATACAATCAAAGTCCCACATTGGTAAGACATGGAAAAGATCATGTGCTTATAAGAAAAAAGATATCTCCATTGGTATGAGGCCTTTTGGGTAAAGCCCAAAAACAAAACCATGAGGGCTTGGGCCCAAAGTGGACAATATCATACCATTGTGGAGATATGTGGATCTTATAGGCACTAACAATTGGTATCAGAGCCATGGTCCATGTCAAGCCATGAACCTTGAACGAAGGAAGTTGAGCTCCCACGTCCGGATCAAGAGAACCAGACATCAGGAAGGAAGTCTAGTTGGGTCGGGGGGACCGAACAACTGGCAGGAAGTCCTGGTGGGTTGAAGATCGGACATCAAGCAGAGAAAATCCTTCGAGGAGGGATAGGCTTGAGGGGGGGCCCAATGTGGTCCTTCGTTTGAGGGGGGGATTGTTGGGAGTATGGGGAATACAATCAAAGTCCCACATTGGTAAGACATGGAAAAGATCATGTGCTTATAAGAAAAAAGATATCTCCATTGGTATGAGGCCTTTTGGGTAAAGCCCAAAAACAAAACCATGAGGGCTTGGGCCCAAAGTGGACAATATCATACCATTGTGGAGATATGTGGATCTTATATGCACTAACAACATAGTCTTCCTCTAGAAATCTAACATTCATGCTAACGATTACCCTCTGATCTCTAGGACTATAAAACAAACCTCCTTTTGTTCCTCTAGGATAGCCAACGAACATGCGTACTTCTGTACGAGGTTCCAACTTACCAGCATCTGCCTTCAGCACATGTGCTGGACTCCTCCAAATCCGAATATGTCTTAGACTAGGCTTTCACCCAGTCCACATTTCTGTGGGAGTAGAAGGCACTGATTTAGATGGTACCAAGTTCAGAATATACACTGCCGTATCTAGAGCATATCCCCAGAACGAATCTGGCAACTCAGAATAACTCATCATTGATCTAACCATCTCCATAAAAGTCCTATTCCTTCGCTCTGCTACACCATTCTACTGGGGTGTGCAAGGTGCAAACAATTGGGATTGAATCTCAGCCTCTAATAAGTAATTCCTGAACTCTCCCAAGAGGTACTCCCACCATGATCAAATCGTAGTGTCTTGATATTTTTACCTTGACGTTTCTCCACATCAGCCTTGAATTCTTTGAACTTGTCAAAGCATTCCGACTTGTGGCGCATCAAGTAAATGTATCCATATCTTGAATAATCATCTATGAAAGAGACAAAATACTCAAAACCACCTCTATCCTGGATAGACATAGGACCACATAAATCAGAATGAACCAATTCCAACACATCTTTGGCTCTATACCCCTTGGCCTTAAAAAGCCTCTTGGTCATTTTACCCTCCAAGCAAGATTCGCAGGTTAGGAAATCTTTCACCACTAATGAACCCAGAGGTCCATCAGCTATCAACCTTTGAATTCTACTTAGGTTAATATGACCAAGTCTTAGATGCCAAAGATATGTTTGGTTCATCTTTGAAGGTTCTTTTCTCTTATTGGAATTAGAAGATGAGTTATTCACTTCTATTTGTATTGTGGGAGATTTTGGTTCGAGTGTATACAAATTTCCTATCAATGCACCAGAACAGATAATCTCCCTATTCCTTTTTATAACAACTCTGTCATTAAAAGAAATAGAATATCCATCCATAAACAATTTAGAAACCGAATTCAAATTCTTTCTAAATAAAGATACATAAAGACAATTTTTAAGAACCAAAACTTTATTCCTCTCAAAAGACAAATAAACATCTCCCACTGCAATAGTCGTCACCTTCGTGGCATCGCCCAAGTATACGGTAATCTCCCCCTCAGCCAGTCGTCTGGTTTCCTGGAACCCCTGCAAAGTATTGTAGACATGATCAGTGGCTCCCGTATATTCACACTAGGTGCCGATAGATAACACCGCTAAACATGTTTGAACGACTAGACCAAAAGATATACCTTTGTTCTGCTTCCGATTGGGGCTGTTGGTGCAGTGGGCACCAAAGTCGAACCGGTATTTTGATTATGGCAAAAGGCTCAATAGTTAAGGGTATATTTGTTATCTTACGAGCTCAATTAAGTGTGCAGAAATGCTAAAGTTGAGCGGAAGGTCTGCGACACCGGTGGGAAGCAGGGTGGTCGAGCGCCGGGGGACCGGAGCCAGGTGCTCGGGTGAAGCGAGGGGGCTACAAGGTAGCTCGTGTGAAAGCGAAGCAAGGTCGTTAAGCGTAGAGGCCCAATACCTCCAATGGAAGGTCTAGAGATCGGATGGTTAGAACCATCGTACTTTATATTTTAAGCTAAGGTGAATTTGGACTTGACTCGTGTTTTGGTACAAAGGGTGATGTGGCATCAAGGTGGACATCCAAACCATCACCAAGCTTCCTTGTGGTGGACGCCCAAAATAAGGTGAGGTTCTTATCCCAACTCAAGGATGAGGTGTTTCATCCAACCACCTTGTGCCACCTCCAACCTTCTTGTGCGCCAACTCAAGGATGAGGTGTTTCATCCAACCACCTTGTGCCACCTCCAACCTTCTTGTGCGCCAACTCAAGGATGAGGTGTTTCATCCAACCACCTTGTGCCACCTCCAACCTCCTTGGGCGCCAACTTGAGGATGAGGTGTTTCATCCAACCACCTTGTGCCACCTCCAACCTCCTTGGGCGCCAACTTGAGGATGAGGTGTTTCATCCAACCACCTTGTGCCACCTCCAACCTCCTTGGGCGCCAACTTGTTGGAGCCATTCAACTTGTGCCACATCATGGGAGCCAACCATCTTGTGCCAACTCACCTTATTTTGGGCGCCCACCACAAGGAAGCTTGGTGATGGTTTGGATGTCCACCTTGATGCCACATCACCCTTTGTACCAAAACACGAGTCAAGTCCAAATTCACCCCTTGAAATTCGAGCTCTTCTCGAGGTGGAACTTGACTAGCAATTGATAGTCAAAGGGTTTTGGGCTACCGATACAAGTTAGCTTAAAATATAAAGTACGATGGTTCTAAACATTTGATCTCGACCTAGACATTCCATTCGAGGTATTGGGTCGGATCTACGCTTAACGACATTGCTTCGCTTTCAAACGAGCTAACCTTGTAGCCTCGCCTCGTCTTCACCCGAGTACCCTCGGCTTCTTCTCCAAGTCCTCTGGCGTTGCCCGACCACCTCGGTTCCCACCGTGTGTCGCAGACCTTCAGATCAACTTTAGCATTTCTGCACACTTAATTGAGCTCGTAAGATAACAAATATACCCTTAACTATTGAGCCTTTTGCCATAATCAAAATACTGTTCGACTTTGGTGCCCACTGCACCAACAATCTCCCCCTTTTTGATTCATGGCAAACCGACACAAAAGTTAAGGAAAAATTAAGCATAACTTAAATATGAATGAGCTAGCATAAAGATTAAATATGAATGAGCTAGCATAAAGATTAAGCATGAATGAGCTAGCATAAAGATTAAAAATGAATGAGCGAGCATAATGATTAAGTATGAATGAGCTATCATAAAGATTAAGCATGAGTGAGCTAGCATAAAGATTAAGCATGAGTGAGAAATATTATTGTTTCAAGTTCTCCCCTTTGAGGTAACCTCCCCTTGACCGAAGGTGAGTTCTTGAAAAATAATTTTACTCCCCTTAATAGTTGCTTAAGTAAACGGAATTACTTAATATAAAAGGTAATAATTTTGTTTACTTTCTTCCTTACTTTTGTGACTTTCTCCCCTTTTGCCTTAACTCAAAAGTTTGTAAATATATTTTAAGGTTTGTAAGTCAAGCAAGTTCCCAATATATATATATTGTAGGTTTGATTTGGACTCAACATACTCTAGTTGTATAGTTCCATTAGTTACATGTTCCCTAATGAAGTGGTGTTTAACTTCTATATGTTTTGTCCTAGAATGACATATTGGATTTTTAGTTAAGTTAATTGAACTGATGTTATCTATGTAGGTTTTAATGTTGTTAAAGATTAAGCTAAAGTCTTGGAGAGTGTGCTTCATCCACGAAGTGAGACACACTCACCCATCGCAACGTATTCGGCCGATGGTAGATAAGGCAACGCATGTCGCTTCCTCGCACTAACTCACTAGACTCAGTAGGATTTGACAACAACCACTCGTGCTCTTTCTATCGAGTTTACTACCGGCATAGTCGGAGTCGAAGTAGCCGATTAGATTAAACTCGGTAGATCTAGGGTACCAAATACCTACGTTTAGCGTGCCCTTTAGATATCTAAGGATACGCTTGACTAGGGTTAGGTGAGACTCCTTGGCACAGGTTTGTAACCTTGCGCACATACTTACCGCGAATAAAATGTCGGGTCGGCTCGCGGTTAAGTATAGGAGACTTCCTATTGCGCTCCTATAGTATTTTAGGTCAACGGGTTTTCCTTCTACATCTTCGTTTATATTAACATTAGTTGCCATAGGTGTATTGATTATTTTAGCATCTTGCATTCCAAATCGATTTATTAAGTCCTTAGTATATTTTTGTTGATGTAAATATATTCCATCTTTAGTTTGTTTAATTTGTAAACCTAAGAAGAAACTTAACTCTCCCACTAAATTCATTTCAAATTCACTTTCCATAAGTGAGATGAATTCGTTTAGCAGGATCGAGTTGGTAGTTCCAAAAATTATATCATCTACATAGATTTGGGCTATAAAGATTTCTTTTCCTACGGTTTTAACGAATAAGGTTGGGTCGACTAAACCTTGGTTGAATCCTTTGGACTTAAGATAGATCGAAAGCCTTTCGTACCAAGCTCTTGGGGCTTGTTTGAGTCCATATAGGGCTTTCTTAAGTCTAAGGACATGGTCAGGTTTATCTAGATTTTCGAATCCGTTAGGTTGACTGACGTAAACTTCTTCCTTAATGTATCCTTTCAAAATTTCTGACTTGACATCCATTTGAAACAATTTAAAACCTCTATGTACAAAGACATATGCTAACAACATTCGGATGGACTCTAGTCAGCTCGGGCGTAGGTCTCATCGTAATCTAAACCTTCGACTAACCTAGCTTTATTTCTAACTACTTCACCTTTATCATCAAGTTTATTTCGAAATACCCACCTTGTTCCAATAATTGATTTTTCTTTAGGTGGTGGTACTAATTCCCACTTCATTTCTAGTGAATTGAGCTAGCTCTTCTTGCATAGCAATAATCCAATGGGATCAAGAAGTGCTTGTTCAATAGTTTTGGGTTCGATTTTGGAAATTAAGATTTGACTAAGGTTTCGATATGAAGCTCTAGTTCGATCCCCTAATTTTGAATCACCTATAACTTGATTGATAGGATGTTTTGTTTGAGTCTTAGTGTGACTCGGGTTAGGGTCATCTATCACTTGGTCGATAGGATGACTTGGGTGAGTTCTAGTTTGACTTGGGTTAGAGTCATCTATCACTTGGTCGATAGGATGACTTGGGTTAGGGCGAGATTCAAGTTCAAGATCAGTCGGGTTATATAAGTTGATTTGCTAGTTGGTTTTGTTAAGGATTGAGCGGGTTCGTGTCCTTCGTCAAAACTATATTAATGGTTTCTTCGACTCTTATGTGTAGGATCAATGGAATTACTAAAGGGTTGTTTGTAAGTTTTGAACCTAAATCATCTCACCAATATCTACATGATCAAAACATGTTATTCCTATGTGTTACTTGTGAGATGACTTTCAATTTTACTTGATTAATTTTAATGAATTTAAATTAACCAACATTAGGTTAGATTCGGATTTAGTCTAAGCTCATCAAGTAATCTTTTCAAGAGATTAGCTTCCAGTGTCGTGGCGAGGCCTGAGGCCTTCTTTGATCGAACAACGACCACTTCCTTAGACAAAGCTAATTTCAAGAAATTGATAACTCGACTTACTTGAGACTACATCTTGGTCTAACTAGTTATTTTTGAAAAGAGGCTCCCCGAGGCTCAATCTTTTCGTAGGATTTTAGTTGATTTATTTTTGAAAAGAGGCTCCCCGAGGCTCAATCTTTTCGCAGGATTTTAGTTGGTTATGAGTCCTATCTAACCATTCTAAAAATAAAGGAAAAACTAAGCATGCAATTTCTAAGAATTAACAAAAATACATTTTGTATTGGCTCCCCCTGGACCATTGAATCGAGTGGGTCTATTCACATAGTGAATTTGGTCCTTGGGAACCCAATACATGTTAGATCCTAAAGTTGAAATCAAAGTGGTCTTAGGGACCCATGCTTGGACATTTTTCTTATGTTGGTTTACTATAGACATATATGACTTATTGGTTGTATTTGAGTTAAACCCGAGTCCGGCCTTGTTTTACACGGCCCTTTGTGATCCAAGTAAGAGGTCAAGTCCCTTGGATCCCAAAGTGAACCTTTCCAACGTGTTCCTAAGGTCTTCGACTTGTGTTTTCAAAAGCGAGTTCTCAACTTCAAGCTTTTCAACTTGAGTTGAGTCCTCCTCTTGAATACGAGTAGTCGAAGAGGTTAGGGAGACCTCATGTTTGAGAAGGTTAACCTCCTCAATTAGGGTCTCGACCTTGGACTCGGACTTAGCTAGTTTCTTATTTAAAAATTTAATTGCACCATACAAAGTATTAAGTAACGACTTACCCTTAATGATTCTTTTGAACCGGATACGGATCCGTGGCTTGTCTTGAATGGAAGCTCATCATCGGATTCGGACTCGGACTCTTCTTGGTTTGAGTCGTGCTCTCGGCAGCCATTAGAGCTTGGATATATCTTCTTCCTCCGGTGGCTTGCTTGTGGGCTTCTTCTTCTTGTAACTGCAACTAACGCAATACTCTTCTACCGACCACGTTAGTTTGCTCATGTAATTCAAGTTCAAAACAATTCGCCTAACCTAATTTTAGAAAGGTCCTTGGAGACCTTGTAGGCATCGACCATGGATGCCCACAAGGTGGTCCTAGGAAAGCGAGTTAAGAGAATACCGATAAGGTCGCGATTCTCGACCTTTTGTCCGATGGCATGGAGTTGGTTGGCGATGTCTTGGATACGAGCATGTAGTTGAGTTCGGTCTTGTTTTCCTGCATTTTCAAGTTATACAATTTATTTAAAAGTAAATCTCTTTTACATACCTTCGTGTCGTCGGTGCCTTCGTGTAGTTCCACTAGCTTGGTCCATAAGTCCTTTGCACTAATGAAGGGGCCGACGCGGTTGAGCTCTTCCTTGGACAACCCACATTGCAAGATTTGAGTTGCCTTGGCATCGGCTTCTACTTGTTTTTCATGGAATTTGACCATTGATCGTAACCCAAAGATTCACTATCTTCATTAATAGGAAGTGTGAAAATAGATTTAGATATATATGACATAGACATTTAAGATGATTCAGGTACAGATCTAAGAGAATCCAGGCTCATTCCCCCGCCTCGATCGAGCGCCCTCTCATTCTACCATCGATTTCTCCACCACCGCCAAAGCAACGCGTACATTCTGCTCATGCCGGAGAATAACCTACAAGCATTGGGTGGCCTCCTCCCGGTCACGCCTCGCGGTCTCCAAGCGCCTTATCAGAATTGCATGCTGCTTCTCCAGTGTTGGGACGAAGATGCGCTAAGTCGGAGGAGGGGCCGAGGAGCCCTCCTCAACGTTCGAGGAGGAAGAAGACTTCTCCCCAGGGTTGTGTTCACCTCGTGGGAAGCCATGAAGGAGATGATCTATTGTAAAGGAAGGGGTTAAGAAGCCCCTCGACATTTTTTCAACTTATGTAGCCTAACGAAAATGAGTTAATGAGGATGCCAGAGGGTTGGTTTGTGATATTCCCAAAACACCCTTCCCGCATACTTTTGTGCTGATGTGTGGGAAATCAGCAAACATTGTTTTGTCAGTATTGGTGCGAGAAAAAAATTTAATACAACTACCACACACAAATTAATTGCACAGTAAGTATTTGATAAATAAGTCGTCTAATATAAACATTGTTTCCTTTACAAATATTTACACAACCACTATTGACAATTAGGAATTAGTAGACGGTGGCATTCTACAGTACCTCCTATTATGACCAAGCTGTTTGCATCTGCTGTATTTATTTTTCACCTTCCAAGTATGTTTAGACTCAATGCGTGCTTTTTTTCTTCGACCCAGCTGCACAAGGCTACGAGGAGGTAGAACTCCAAAATTTTTGTCACCATTAGGCCAAAAATTCTTACTTCGAAATGGGTAAATACGATCCATGTAAGTGACCTCCCAAATTTCCCTTAGAAAATAATGCTCAAAATAATGGTATGGATCCATGTTTCGATATATGATGACTGCAATAACATGCGAGCAAGAAATTCTTGAATTTTGAAACTCATTGCAGATGCAACTGCGCCTCTCCAAATCAATAATATACGAAGAAGCTATTGTCTGTACTTCCATTTCTGTTTATGAGTATGGGAATACTGAATATAATCGAGTTCTTTCTCTCCTTTCATCAATCTCTTTAATGGCATAAGGTGTTTGAAAATCTTACCTTTTTGAAGATTCTTCCCTACGGTTAAAGAGCCATTGAGCAACCTTTCTTCTAGTATTATCAATTAAACTAGTGATGGGGAGTTCATATGTTTCCTTGAATAATGCATTTGAACTTTCAGAATAATTAGTGGTTAACATTGTGTACCTCCTCCTAGAAAAGTGTGTATTGATCCATCTTTTTTGATCGATCTTTTGTAGCCACACATATGCATCCTTGTGTTTTTCATGTATGTTCTATATTAATCGATCAAACTCAACTATTGTATTGGCTCTTGCTGCTGCTCAAAATAAACCTAATGAGGATCTATCCTGGGTATCTATTACCATGTTACAAGACAAGTGATAGCAACAAAAAGCATGATAGGCATATGGATACACTTTGTTAACTACTGATATAATCCCCCGATGTCTATCCAATACAATGCTCAACGACTCTGAAAGGACAGTAAGGAATGTCTTTATATGATCCAAAAACCACTCCCAGGCAAATCCATATTCAACTTCAGTAATTCCAAATGCAACTGACAGAATTTTTGCATTACCGTCAATGGCAGTTGCCATTAGCAACACACCAGGATACGTGCCGGTGATATGTGTAGCATCAACTCCAATTAGTTTTTGCAAATAAGACCTGAATACTCTTCCACAAGCACCAAATGCCCAAAAACATCGTTGGAATTGATTTTCACCATTTCTTAGTACTGCAACATATGTATCAGGATCTCTAACTCTTAACTCACACAAGTACATTGGAAGATCAATATAGACATGATCAAAATCACCAATCACTCTTTTTAATGCTTTCTGTCTGGTTGTGTATGCTTTCTTGTATGAAATGTGAACATTAAACCTAGCTTGAATTTCTCTTCGAATTGAACTTGGTTTATAATCATTAGAAGTAGCTAACCGTCCTACAATCTGGTTTGCTACAAATATGGATCTGCAGGCATGGTGATCTGCTGTTTCCCTAACTATGTCACATTCATACTGCTTTACATATTTTGTGACAGTGAACTCCACGTCTCCACTTGCAACTAATCTCCATGAACATGGTTGATTGAAGCAAATAACTTTAATTCTATTAAGTCTGGTGTCAACTAGCTTGTATATGAAGTTTTTTAGCATCGCATGCTTTACTAGTGCATCTTTAAACTTTTGTCGTGAGGAAAAAATTTGTCCAGTAAAAAATTCATTTGGATCTGATGAACTGACAGCTGTCAATTGTGTTATTCGTGGATTTAAAACATAGGGATCATCAGCAATTGGGAACACTTTCTCTAAGTCATCTTCTTCATGTTGAATATCATCAGCTAAGAATTCTTCCAAAGGACTTATATATTCTAACTGTTCTATCACTTATATATCACTTACCTCCTCTTCACTCCAAGTTTCTTCAAAATATTCATCAACTCTTCTTCGAGCATGGAAGAAGCTTCTCTATTTATATCAAGGTGTTAATCACTGATAATTCTATTCCCCATATCAGTAAACTGAGATGAAGATGGAATATTACTTAGAGACACATTTATGGAGTCTTGATCATCTAACTCTCTATCCTTCAAATTTGATTCAATTGTTTCCAAAAAACAGAACACTTCATCGGGAAGCAGGTTGTCCCTGCAAAGGGTCTTAAAACCAAAACAATTATATGTAGTGTGGTAACACTACTGACACATAGGCTGAATTTTTTTAAATAGGGTTTAGAAGGCTAAGGACAAGTGGAGGATGAGAGTTTAGGGTTAGGTTTCCCAATTATACACTTCACTAACCTACAAATTTGAGTTGGATAAAGTCATCAATGGGTTTTGACCGAAAGCCATTGATGGATCTAGAGATGTTGAAATTAGGAACAGTCGATATGGAATGAAAGAGGAAGGCATTTGGAAGGTTTATGCGCAGAAGGATACTTAGTTCCAACATTTCTACCAACAGTTATGGGTGCATGCCAATTGGCACACTCGTCTGAATGTTGGCACGGAGCATGAATGTTTAGAACTACGGTTTGGGAACCTAAGAAAAGGTGGAGGATGATAGTTTAGACCACGCTTGCACTCCACTCGCCTAGAGGACTTTATTTATCTCCGATATAAATTGTCAATACCACCATTTATCTTGGCCAAGTTCCATCTCCATGGTGCTGGGGGTTTGAATCTTAGGACTACGATGGTGCTGAGATATAAATTCCCAGCACCACTATTTATCTCGACCAGGTCAATCTCCATGGTGTTTGGAGTTTTAATCACAGGACCACAGTGTTGTTGGGGTTTCAATTTCCAACATCACCATTCATCTCGGCAACTTAAATCTCCCTGGTGCTGGGAATGTAATTCCCAGCACCCCATGGTGTTGCTGGGAGTTTGAATCTCAAGACCACGGTGGTGCTGGGATATGAATTTCCATAACCACTATTTATCTCGACCAGTTCAATTTCCATGATGTTAGGAGTTTTAATCGTAGGACCACAGTATTCTTGGGGTTTCAATTCCCAGTACCACCTTTCATCTCGGCAACTTAAATCTCCCTAGTGCTGAAAATTACATTCCCAACACCATGGTGTTGCTGGGAGTTTGAATCCCAGGACCACGGTGGTGCTAGGATATAAATTCCCATAACCATCATTTATCTCGACCAGTTCAATTTTCATAGTGTTGGGAGTTTTAATCGCAGGATCACAGTTTTGCTGGGGTTTCAATTCCCAGCATCACCATTCATCTCGGCAACTTAAATCTCCCTGGTGCTACGAATGTAATTCCCAGCACCCCATGGTGTTGCTGGGAGTTTGAATCCCAAGACCACGGTGGTGCTGGGATATGAATTCCCATAACCACTATTTATCTCGACCAGTTCAATTTCCATGATGTTAGGAGTTTTAATCGTAAGACCACAGTATTCCTGGGGTTTCAATTCCCAGCACTACCTTTCATCTCGGCAACTTAAATCTCCCTAGTGCTGAAAATTACATTCCCAACACCATGGTGTTGCTGGAAGTTTGAATCTCAGGACCACGGTAGTGCTAGGATATAAATTCCCATAACCATCATTTATCTCGACCAGTTCAATTTTCATAGTGTTGGGAGTTTTAATCGCAGGACCACAGTTTTGCTGGGGTTTCAATTCCCAGCATCACCATTCATCTCGGCAACTTAAATCTCCCTGGTGCTGTGAATGTAATTCCCAGCACCCCATGGTGTTGCTGGGAGTTTGAATCCCAAGACCATGGTGGTGCTGGGATATGAATTCCCATAATCACTATTTATCTCGACCAGTTCAATTTCCATGATGTTAGGAGTTTTAATCGTAGGACCACAGTATTCCTGGGGTTTCAATTCCCAACACCACCTTTCATCTCGGCAACTTAAATCTCCCTAGTGCTGAAAATTACATTCCCAACACCATGGTGTTGCTGGGAGTTTGAATCTCAGGACCACGGTGGTGCTAGGATATAAATTCCCATAACCATCATTTATCTCGACCAGTTCAATTTTTATAGTGTTGGGAGTTTTAATCGCAGGACCACAGTTTTGCTGGGGTTTCAATTCTCAGCATCACCATTCATCTCGGCAACTTAAATCTCCCTGGTGCTGCGAATGTAATTCCCAGCACCCCATGGTGTTCCTGGGAGTTTAAATCCCAAGATCACGGTGGTGCTGAGATATGAATTCTCATAACCACTATTTATCTCGACCAGTTCAATTTCCATGATGTTAGGAGTTTTAATCGTAGGACCATAGTATTCCTGGGGTTTCAATTCCCAGCACCACCTTTCATCTCGGCAACTTAAATTTCCCTAGTGCTGAAAATTACATTCCCAACACCATGGTGTTGCTGGGAGTTTGAATCTCAGGACCATGGTGGTACTAGGATATAAATTCTCATAACCATCATTTATCTCGACCAGTTTAATTTTCATAGTGTTGGAAGTTTTAATCGCAGGACCACAGTATTGTTGGAGTTTCAATTCCCAGCATCACCATTCATCTCGGCAACTTAAATCTCCCTGGTGCTGGAAATTACATTCCCAGCACCATGGTGTTGCTGGGAGTTTAAATCTCAGGACCATGGTGGTGCTGGGATATAAATTCTCAGCACTACTATTTATCTCGACCAGTTCAATTTCCATGGTGTTGAAAGTTTTAATCGTAAGACCACAGTGTTGCTGGGGTTTCAATTTCCAGCACAACCTTTCATCTCGGCAACTTAAATCTCCCTGGTGCTGAGAATGTAATTCCCAGCACCATAGTGTTGCTGGGAGTTTGAATCCCAAGACCACGGTGGTACTGGGATATAAATTCCCAACACTACCATTTAGCTTGACCAGTTCAATTTTTATGGTGCTGGGAGTTTTAATCGCAGGACAACAATGTTACTGGGGTTTCAATTCCCAGCACCACCTTTCATCTCGACAACTTAAATCTCCCTGGTGTTGGGAATGTAATTCCCAGCACCATGGGGTTGTTGAGAGTTTGAATCTCAGGACCACGGTGGTGCTGGGATATAAATTTTTAGCACCATCATTTATCTCGACTAGTTCAATCTCTATGGTGCTAGGAGTTTTAATCGCAGGACCACAGTGTTGCTGGGGTTTCAATTTCCAACACCACCTTTCATCTCGGCAACTTAAATCTCCCTGGTACTGAGAATGTAATTCCCAACACCATGGTGTTGCTGGGAGTTTGAATCCCAGGACCACGGTGGTGATAGGATATAAATTCCCAACACTACCATTTATCTCGACCAGTTCAATTTTCATGGCGCTGGGAGTTTTAATCACAGGACCACAGTGTTGTTGGGGTTTCAATTCCCAGCACCACCTTTCATCTCGGCAATTTAAATCTCCCTGGTGTTGGGAATGTAATTCCCAGCACCATGGTATTGCTGGGAGTTTGAATCCTAGGACCACGGTGGTGCTGGGATATAAATTCCAACACCACTATTTATCTCGACCAGTTCAATTTCCATGGTGCTGGGAGTTTTAATCGTAGGATCACAGTGTTGTTGGGGTTTCAATTACCAGCACCACCTTTCATCTCACCAACTTAAATCTCCGTGGTGCTGGGAATTACATTCCTAGCACCATGGGGTTCCTGGGAGTTTGAATCTCATGACCACGGTGTTGCGAGAATTTGAATTAACAACAACACCTTTTCTCTCGACCAAGTTCAATCTGTCTGGTGATGGGAGTTTGAATCCCAGGACAACGGTGGTGCTAGGATTTCAATTCCCAGCACCACCTTTTATCCCGAACTTCTTGAACCTTCATGGTGCTGGGATTTTTAATCCCAGGACCACGGTGGTGAGGGAATTTCAATTCCCAGCACCACCTTTTATGCCGAATTCTTTGAACCTTAATGGTGCTGGGAATTTGAAGTTCATCACTTTTTATTCAGGCCAGCTTCAATCTCCCCTGGTACTGGGATTTTAAATTTAAGGGACACGGTGATGCTGGGAATGAAATTCCCAGCACCATCTACTATCTCGGACAGATTCAATCTCCTAGTGTTGGGAATATCAATCAGGGAACTTCAGTAGTCCTGAGATTTAATTTAAAGCATCACCTTTTAAGTTAGGTAGAATTTGTTTAGGTGGCGACAAAACTTGATTATGAACCTCCTACATCGCAATTATGGGAGCGTGCCAAACTTTGGTATGAAATTCCTACCTCGTATTTATGGGTGTGTGGCAAACTTGGTTATGCAACCTCCTACAATGCATTTATTAACCTCATAGCAGTCTCAAGTATAAAAACACATACATACATGATAATACTATGTGAAGCAGGAGGTGAATGAGCTGAGCCAAATTCTAGAAACCCTACCCGGATATTCTTTGGAGAAGTGATGTCGTTGACAATATCTAGACTTTTAGAGTTTCTACTAGCGTTTCATCAAAAATATTTTGCTCAGTTGGTTTGCGGGGGAAACCTGCGTGTGGTGTTCATCAACAGTATGGAAAGTAGGGGGCTCCCATGCGGGTGGAAGTGACGTTCGGATGGCTCGAGATTTTCAGTTATGGCTCAAATGCCTACAAATTCTCTCTCAATATTAAATTGCATGTCTGTTTGGTGGGAGGGGCAAAAAGGGAATTAAGTGTGTCATTTGGTAAATATGAAAGTATGGAGCGTTGTTTGGGCAATTCTAAATTTCACGTGCGTTGTTTGGTAAATTGTCGAAGAAAAAAGCTTGTTTTTTTTCTTTCTCGATTCTCGAGCCCACGCAAAAAGAGACAGTTAGACTTCGGTTGGGGAAAAAAATTTACGTTTTTTTTTCAACTTTTTCTCAATTGCAAGCTCTTCTTTCTCGCGACTTTCCCTTTCTCCTCCTCTGCCTTCTCCTTTCTCGCGACTCCTCATCACTGCCTCCTGAAGGCGTCTCAACGAGGCAGAGATCGTGCTACGAGGGACTCGAGAACAGATCTCGCTCCACGGCGAGACACGTGAGAACAGATATCTCGCACCTTCTGCGCTTCAGCGGCGAGAGGGCAGATCGTGATTTCACCTCTTTGCGAAGGGAAATCGTGAAGGATCTAGAGGTCTATGGTATTTCAATCGAAATTTATCATATAATAACTGTGCTCTTATACCATTGTTGATCTATATCCGAAATTTCGATTGTGAAATAGAAAATCTATGTAGAAATAAGATGCATACCTCTGGTAAATTTACTACCTGCTGTCAGAAGGATTATCACAGTCGGACAATTCCTCACAGTTCACAAACCAAATCCGACTGAGATTTGGTGTTCTTCTCCGGCAGTTCGACAACCAGACGACGCTTCAACCAGACGGCACTTCGGCTTTCTCTTTTTTTATCTCGCTTTATCCCATCCCCCTTTATAGGGTCTTGGACGCTCGTCGGGGAATGGAGGCATGCCCGCACTCCTTCGAACGCGTGCACAATTACTGCACAATGTGTGCAGTAACTGCCCACATCTAACATAGACATCTCTCGACGCTTCTTCATATATTACGTCTCAGCAAACATATCTCTCGACGCCTCTTCATGCACACACCGATAAATATAATTATCTCCTCGCCACGCCAAAGATCTTCAAAGGTTACGTAGTCCTCAGAACGAGGGGAGGGCAAGAACATCCTGTAACAGACAACCATGTTTGCACATTCCTATTGATTGGATGCTTCTACTGCATTTATGGAGCATTATCTCCCATCAGTGCAGGTTGCATTAATTAAACCTCATGCATCTGCTGCACTTAATGAGGTGGCGTCTCCTATCATTCTCTACCATGTCAGGCCGTCATGATAGATCTACATCCTCGGGAAGAATCCATAGGAGTTAGTTGACAGCGGCATCCAGGCTATATGAAGGTAAAGGGGGGATCGCCAGAGGGGGCTCCAATTCTCCAACTCTTCTCTTTTCCTTCTTTTCCTTTCACTCTCACTTTCTTCTACTCAGGTGGATCCTGACTTGAGCGTCGGAGAGGCGTCACCGAGATCCCTCTCAGCGCCCCCTTCATGTTTCTTTGCCTTTCCTAGTTCTTGCTCTTGACCCTGTCGGTGATCCCCGTGTAGGTGATCGGTATGGCCGGCTAGAGGGGGGTGAATAGCCCTCGTACGTTGGACGTCGTAAATTGCTCGTCTACAAAAGATTAGCGCAAGCGGAATATACAAATACAAAGCAAAAGACAAACAATAAAACAAACGCTAACAAAGAATGGTATAACGTGGTTCACGGCTACGCCGCTAATCCACGGTCCCCGATTCGTCCTCGGTGAATCACTCCGTTAAACCAATCCACTAAATGGTCTCTCCTTTGCACCAAGCTAGGTGGAGGTAACCTTTACAACCAAGATCACTCTTCTTACAATAGGATTGAAGTAAAGACAAGTAAGAAGAGTTTAGAGCTTGTGGGGCACTAGGAAGATTGTTTGGAGTATGAGCATTAGCCTCTCAAAGGCTCACACCCTCTCTTTTTATAGAGAGGCTAGTTACTACAACGGCCTCCGAACACGCCGGATCCCGACCGCAGTAGTTCAATCCTCTTGGCAATGATCGATGGACTCATCGGGCCGATCACGCTCCGTAGTCGATCGCCGCCACGGATCGTTCGCGGGTCGAACCCCATCGATGACTACCGATCGTCAGCCAACCGAATGATCGATGTTCGGCACGACGCCTAACGATGGCGCCGATTGCAGCCACAATCCAATATATACCGCCGAACTCACTGATTGAGCAATGATCGCCATGACATGGCAATGACCGGTGTCGAAAACCCATCCGACACTTGGCCAAATGGCCAAGTTTCACCTAAGAGCTACCCTTCCGGGTTACAATCGCCACTCATTTCTGAGTCCTCGCCGGTTCTCTTCGTTCTCGGCCACGCCCCTCGATCGTGCACGACTCTGCAATGCTCCTTCGCGTCTCTTGCCTCGAAGTCTACTTCCTCCGGCTTCACTCCAAGCTTCTCGTCCGGCGGTCCCTCTGATGCTCCAAGCGCACGGCTTCCGCAAAGCTATCCTTCACCGACTCAAGGCACGAGTCATGAGATGTGAAACTCGCCACGGCTCCATGTGCGAATTACTAAGTCCTGCACGACTTCAACGCACATATCACATCAACATATCAAACTAACTTAAACCCTTTGCCACACCATCAAAACCATATTACGGCAAGAGATTGTCCTAACAATCTCCCCCTTTTTGATGTGTGGCAATCCGTTTAAGTTAGGTAAAAACATTTGATATAAATTCTAAGGTAAGAAAGCATGTAAAGATAAACATGATATAACAACATGCAACTCCCCCTTAATCTATGAAACTCTCTATGCAAATTTTCTCCCCCTATCATATATTTCTCCCCCTAAAATATATTTCTCCCCCTAAAGTGATTAACTTAAACATACTTATTTCTCCCCCTTTGACACTATCAAAAAGATTAACACTAAGTTATAAGCTCATGGCATCAAGTATAATGGAGGGAAAATATGACAAGTTGATTTAAAATTGGGTACCACTTGTTGATGGCATCAAGTATATTTCTACCACTTGTTGTAGGTTTACAAACTGAATTCGCCTTCAATGTTCGATCATTGCTATCGATTATGGCAATGACCGCACAAAGGAATCCGAATTTTTGATTTTCTGGACGAATTTCAGAAATGCATTATAAATTCCAGAAAATTCGAAAAATAATGAAATTTGGGGAACATATTTCTATTAAGTATATCTATCAAGGAAAAATAGTTTTTCATGAAAACTCATTATATTTTCTTGTTTTTGCCAAAAATCCAAAAGCTCTAAAAACCACTAGGTTTTTGATCATTCTAGTATCAAGTTAGCTACCTAGTTTTGCATCCAATTGTTTCAAAACATGAATACATGTATTTTAAGGTAAGAAATTGTTTTGAAAACATATGAAATATCCAACCATGATCTTTGGGCAATATGTCTATGAATTAAACATAAGTCTTCTCCATGATTGGTCTATTATTGCTATTTTGATACTTTAAATGACCATCTAAATGCCATAGGCATTAGTGGACATTTGTATCATCCTAATATCTCACTCATGCTAAGTTTGCAATCAAGTTAGCCTATAGTGAGTGTGAGATGTATCCTAGGGGGTATTTGTATATACTTAACCCATATATTCATGCAATTCTATCATGGTTAATTATCAACCTAACATTCTACATGATCATAATGACATATATCAATCAATTCTACATTATGATCATGAAACTCATGTATCCATCAAATAATAGTCATGCATTAGGTATTATATGATGATAACAAACAAAGTATCACCTAAAACATGATTCAACCCTATTTCTCATGATAACATGCCAAATATCAAAATCATAAATCATGATTTAAAACATACATAACAATTACATTAATCATCATGATTTAAGCATTATTACCTATTTATGGGCACGTTATCATCACCCAACACTATCTAAAAAATGTTGTCCCGTCATCCTAAGTCAACCAAAATATGATATAGGTTAGGACCATGTGGTTGACTACCCTAGGGGTTTTCTAACCCTTAAGGATGGATTTTGAAACCCAAAATAAGTTCTTTCCTATTGGGTTCATTAAATACTCCTTGGGGATCCATTTCCTAGCAATTACTTTCTTTTTATCTTGTCCCCTAGCTATTAGGCATTTATAGGCCTTTTCATTTTTCTTTTCTTTGTATCCTAGGCCTTTCTTGTTGAAACTAGCTCTTTGGCTCCCTAAGATCATATTTAATGTGTTGGAGCCAATTGTGAATTTCTCTAGGGCTTTGGTTAAATAATCTACCTTTTCCCTTAAGGCCCTATTTTCATTTATACATGCATCATTAACATCCAAAGGCATATAATCATGTGAGCATGCATCATCATTTAAGCTAGAAGAAATATTATCATTTAAGCATGCTTTTTCTAATTTTTGTTCTAATTCCTTAATTTGTTCAAGCATGCATTTATTTTTCTTCTTTGCCCTAAATAAATCCTTAGTTAAACTAGAAATCATAGAAACTATTTTCTTAGGGGTTAGATTTGTTACCATAGTTTCCATGTCCTCTTCTTCGGATGAGGAGGATGTGGAAGCTCCCCCTTCATTTGAGCTCTCCCCATTTGAGCTTGATCCTTCATTTTCGGATGAAGAGCAATCCAAGTCATCAAAGGCCATCAAGGCCAAATTGGTGACAAAAGCATTCTCCTCTTCCGATGATGAGGAGGAGGATGAGGAAGGATCATCCCATGTCTTGGCCTTGAATGCTTTGGCCTTCCCCTTTTCTTTTGCCTTCTTTTCTTCTTCCTTTCTCTTGCTCCCCTTCTTCTTCTTCTTTTCTTCTTTCTTCTTCCTCTCTTCCTTGCTCTTGTTTAGGAGGGGACAATTGTCCCTTATGTGTCCCTCTCCTTGGCAATTATAGCATATGACCTTCCCCCTTGGTCTTCTATTCCTATCATTAGATTTATCAAATCTAAAATTCTTAAATGCACGTCTTACCCTCCTTACCATATAGGCTTCTTCGGTGCTATCCATGGAGGAGGAGGAAGACGCTTCGTCATCGGAGGAGGAGGGAATTTCCATCTTCTTCTTCCCCTTATTTGCCAACAATGTTACTCCTCTTGAGGGTTGAATTTTAGGCTCCTCTTGTATTCCCTCAAGCCTAGTTTCGTGGAGCTCCATTGTTGAGAAAAATTCCTCCAAGGTACTTACTTCCAAGTTCTTGGAGATGTAGAACGAATCCACCATGGAGCTCCACTTTGAGGACCGGGGAAAGGCATCTATGGCCTTCATTACCATATCCCGGTTTGATAGCTTCTCACCTACACTTGTTAGTCCATTTAAAATTTCTTTGAATCTAGAATGCAAAGAAATTACCTTTTCTCCCTTTTCTAATTTGATGTTGGATAGTTGGGAGCGGAGGAGATCTCTCCTTGCTAGCTTTGCCTCGGATGTGCCTTCATGAAGCTCAATTAGCTTCTCTCACATCTCCTTGGCGCTTAGGCATTCTCCTATTCGGTTGATTTCTTGTTGGGGGAGCACATTGAAAAGATGATGTTTTGCCTTTGAGTTCGCAAGGTGCTCCTCTCTTTGCTTCTTAGTCCATCGTGATTTTTCGATTGGTTTCCCTTCTTCATCCCTAGGCAAAACGAAACCGGATTCCATTGTAATCATTATATCAAAATCCGTTTCGAAAAATACCTCCATTCGCTTCTTCCACCAAGCGAATTCTCCTTCAAACTTCGGAGGATGAATGTTGGAGCCGACCATTTTGAAAATTGCTTGTTGTGGCGGTTAGTCCTCGACAAGCTTTCCTCTGCTCTGATACCACTTGTAGGTGATCGGTATGGCCGGCTAGAGGGGGGTGAATAGCCCTCGTACGTTGGACGTCGTAAATTGCTCGTCTACAAAAGATTAGCGCAAGCGGAATATACAAATACAAAGCAAAAGACAAACAATAAAACAAACGCTAACAAAGAATGGTATAACGTGGTTCACGGCTACGCCGCTAATCCACGGTCCCCGATTCGTCCTCGGTGAATCACTCCGTTAAACCAATCCACTAAATGGTCTCTCCTTTGCACCAAGCTAGGTGGAGGTAACCTTTACAACCAAGATCACTCTTCTTACAATAGGATTGAAGTAAAGACAAGTAAGAAGAGTTTAGAGCTTGTGGGGCACTAGGAAGATTGTTTGGAGTATGAGCATTAGCCTCTCAAAGGCTCACACCCTCTCTTTTTATAGAGAGGGCTAACTCTTGGCGATCCCGATGGACCTCATCATCTTTCTCAGTCAATCGCCCGTTGATCATTTCGAGCGGTCTAATGGCATCGAAACCCCATTGACCCGATCAGCGCCTTCGGCCGTGATCGGCGAAATCTGTGATCGCTTCCACGTGTAGCGATCATTGCGGCCACAATCCGATCGATCATATACCGGTCGAACTCACTCGAGAGCGATCATTGCCATGACATGACATCGGTCGGTGTGTCGGGAAAACCCATCCGACACTTGGCCAAATGGCCAAGTTTCACCTAAGAGCTACCCTTCCCTGGGTTACAATCGCTCACTCTCATTTCTCGGAGTCCCTCGCCTTCGAAGTTTTCTTCGTTCTCGGCCACGTCCCTCGGCAGCATCAGGCGCACGGCTCTGCAATGCTCCTTCGCGTCTCTTGCCTCGAAGTCTACTTCCTCCGGCTTCACTCCAAGCTTCTCGTTCGGCGGTCCCTCGGATGCTCCAAGCGCACGGCTTCCGCAAAGCTATCCTTCACCGACTCAAGGCACGAGTCATGAGATGTGAAACTCGCCACGGCTCCATGTGCGAATTACTAAGTCCTGCACGACTTCAACGCACATATCACATCAACATATCAAACTAACTTAAACTCTTTGCCACACCATCAAAACCATATTACGGCAAGAGATTGCCCTAACACCCCGTCCAACACCTCCCAGATAAACTTCCCCAGCCGGGTGGTCCTCGCTCAACTTCGAAGATAATTTCCACATCAGCAATAGTGTCGCCCAATTCATCTCCACTTAGCCGAGTCATCAAGGTCTCAATATTACTAACATCGGAGCTTGCCTCTTCACTTGGACCCAAGCCGAGTTGTACCTCATCTCTGTGTTTCAGCCGCAACAAATCGAATTTAGAGGAAGTGGAAGATCATTAACGATGTTATCTTAAAGACAATCAAATTATAAACAGAAAGTATTATATATAAAATGTAATTACATACCATATTAATGAAATTATGCTTTTATTAATAATTTTGTTGAATTTGTGTGTTGGCATGTTCTAATAAAAGACCCTATTAAAATTGTTATTTTAATGATAAATTGAGAGATAGATGTGAGATAATTAATCATAGAATGCATAGTGAAGGCGATGTTATTCGAAGGATCGATCCTTTGTCACTAGCGATATTGAGAATAAATTATCGACTTCATGGCATGAATAGTATATATATGCTATATTTTACGATATGATAGCAAAAGATGATCTCACACCTATATATATATATATATATATATATATATATATATATATATATATATATATATATTATATATATATATATATATAGATGAACACATTGATGGGTTAGAGGTCAACCCATTGAACCTAATTCACTATGAGAATCTATTTGACCTTTTACTTGGTGTCTATGAAATCTCAAGCACATGGGTGCAATTAGTCCTTAGACTTAAGATTACCCTTTAATTATCTAGTAATTAAGAGAACCGACATATTTTGTCCCATGGATTGAAACCTTGACATAAAAGGGTTTTATTACTTAGATAATCGATACTATTGATATTTGAAAGTCTACATAGTCACATGCAAAAGATGATCTCTTGGTTAAATTATGCGAGTAGCTAGAGGAAATTAAGAGTGATGGACAATTAAGTATTAAGTATCCCAATTAATTAATCATATAATTAATAATTATTTTTGATGGTTAGAATTTAATTAGAATAAATTAAAAGGTGACTTGTTCAATTAATTAATTAAATTTAGAGAGAAAATAGTTGTGAAAGGTAATAGTTATTTTGAGTGATTAAAATTTGAAAGTTCAAATTAAAATTTAATAAGAGCTAATTACATTTTAATTTAAAATAATTTTCTTAGACCGGTAGAAATTAATTTGAAGCAAAAAATAATTTCGTAAGACTTGTAAAATCTTTAAAAATATAGAACTTTTAAAACCTACAAAAAAAAAAGTAATTAATTAATTAACTTATAATAATTAGGATTATATCATAATTAATCTCTACTAATTAGTCCAAATCCAATGGCCGAAACTAAATCTAATAGTTTATATATTTAGACGATTTGGATTGAGATCCAAATAATAATAATAAATTTAGTATAGGAAATGGTTTTGTAAAATTAAGTGGTGCAGGGAGGATTAATTAATAAACCCTAAACCACGAAAAAAAAGTTTAAAATAGAAGCAAGCGCAACAATAATAATAATATAAAAAAAATTTAATGTACGAAAAAACTTTATTACAAAAAAAAGTTTCTTTTAGTCGTCCTCTCTTCCATCTTAGTCAAAAGAGTTCTTATTTTAATTTGTAACAATGATGAGCTAAATTTCATTAATTTATAACAATAAGATCATTAATGATCATAAGCTTGTTTGCTAATGAATAGTTTCTTAATTTCATTGTTTGCGATAACATATTTAACCTTTCAATGAATACTTTTCCAATCGACTCAAAACATCTCTAGTCAACTCGAATCAAATAGAGAATATCTTATTACCTATTCAACTGAACAAGTTTTAGTCGACTAAACTTGTTGAGTTGAATATATAGGTAATAAGATATTAACTCGAGATCAAGCTCAAACGTCAGCTTCCACCAACACGCATATATATATTTTTTTAATTCATCGAATACACATTTAGACGTACTTCCATCTAGAAAATAAATCCAAGATTAATTATATTTCCTCCTAATCTCTCAAACACACATTTCTATAAGTTTTTAATGTGTTAATATTTCTTGCCTTTAAACCCATTTCGCTTGATTTTTTGTTCCTCAAATGCGCTAAATTGTGTCCTCCCCTTCCAACTTATTCTACGCATATAATCCACTAAACTAGTATCTCATCGCTTGATCTTGTGAATACAACTCACAATTCTCAAGTTACGTACTTTTTTGTTTTTGAGCAACTTACTAAGCTTTAGTTCAATTTTGATCTCTTTGTCATTTTTTTTTGTCCTCTTAGGTTTTTTTCGCAGTCTACCAAACTTCACGCCTACCTCATCCTCTCTAGAGCAAAGCTTTTGATCGATCAACCTTCACCACTTGATCCAATAGTCTTAGCTTCTAATTGAAAATCTACCAAGCTGAGTCACCAATTTTCTAAATTTATGGTGGATCTCATCCTTTTGAATCATTAATGCACTAATATTGTCCTTGGACTATGGTGCAGCAGTAGGACATCCAGATTGACTCTCAAATATTTATGATTCGATCTTTAGTTATGATGAATTTATAGAAATTTTCTCTAAATGGGATAACAAATCAAGAATGTTGAAGGTGCTGAGCAAGCACTTTTTGATGTACTCTGATGACTGATGAAAAAATTTTATAGAGTTGAATCGATCATCTCCATACTAGTAAAAAATAATAATAATGCACCAATATTCATGGATAATCTGAACCAATCTTCACCTTGATAAAGATATTAAATCATAGCAAGATTAATTTAAACTCTTTGTTAACCAATTCAAAATAATTTGGTGGGCCGGGGGACTCGATCACTTCGAGTAGAATTGCACCAATTGACATAATAATATTCATCATTTTATTTATTTATTTATTATTGTTTTTGCTGGATTTACCATCGCAGAAGAGCGCACACAAAAAAAAAAAAATTATCCACTGGCATAAAAATCATAACATTAATAAATACCCTCTCTTAATAATAATAATAATAAATCATTCACCCATTTTTAATTTCTTTGTCCCAACTCGGTGACCATGCTCGCTCGAGATTGCAGCTTTTGTTGGAGAAATTTTCTTGAATTCGATCGAACTAATTTGGATCCCATAGACTAGCTTGTTCAATTTTAATAAAATAGGGCATCAATATTGATATTTTTTTTTTATATTTGATATTAGATATTTAAGTCGTTGGTTTGATCGTTTAAGAGTGATCGATTTAGTTTCACAAAAATTTTCTATTGATCATCAAAATAAATAGATAAATACATACAGACAACTCAATAGTTCAATATCATAAAATCATCGCGAATAGAGATCAAATCTAAAATGTTTAAAAGATTAATATAGACATTTTATCATTTTGCCATAACATTGAGATATAATAATATTTAGTTGGAACTGATACATTCATTTTAAATATATGTTTTATCGTTGATTTCGTGGTCAGATAAAAGAAGGTAAATTACAAAAGTATAATAATATCTATTTTTTTATTAACACTAAAGTATTCGAATTTTCGATCTGACTAATTTCTGAGAGTAATCGGCTATGTTCCACGAACCTTCGGAACATCTCATCAACAGTTGAGTCGGATAAGATCGAAATCCAAGTGAACTCCATCAGCCACTAAAGGTAAATTAAAAAAGCGCTTGTAGCATTTTTACGGTGTAATCCAGACTTCACAGTCGTATCATTCCTGAACAATGATTCAATGTCGAAGCCATTACTCTTGAACCCAGAGTCGTTTAAATATATTTTTTGTCGAATAATATTATAACAAACTATATTCTTTTATAAAATATCTTTCCATTTTTAACTTTTTAGCACTGTACCGTACCAGAGGCGCATTCATTTGGTTGGACATAATAGAGCTAGCATGACGTGTGCCGCTGGACTTCGTTGGCGACGAGCTGGCACAGGTGAAGCTCGCTGTGGAAGATGACATTGATGAGTCAAGGGTGGAAGCAATTTGAATGCCAATGCCCAATTTTGGATCAGCACTGCACTAAATTTGAGTATTTCCATGGCACGTAGTCAATAGTGCACGGTTATATAACGTTGTTAATTTAGAGCACATGCAATGGGCTCATTAATGGGGTATTATAACACCCCACATGTAATTTTTTTTATTTTTTTAATTATAAATATTAAAAAAATTATAAATTTTAAAAATTTGAATAAAATTTTAAAAATAGCAAAATTATTTTTTTAAAAAATAAGATTATTATTAAAAATAATAATAATAATTTTAAAAATATTTTTAAATTTATTTATTTAATATGATATAATTTTAAGATAATTGAGTGGAGTGTGGGACCCGTAAACACTGATTGTTAATATTAAAAGTAATGTGGATGAAAGAGATATGTTATTATAATGAGTATGTGACCGTGGACCCCATATTCTTTTATGAGGTGGAGAATGTTATAATGGATGAGGGTTGTGGATGCTCTTAGAGTCACCGTTATAATAAATTTAACTTTGTCATCCACTACAAAAAAAATATAGTCAATAGCGACGAATTTTAAAAAAAAAATCGTCGCAAAATAAATTAGCGACGAATTTAGCGACGAATTTATTTTCGTTGCGGATAAAGCGTCGCAAATATTAGCGACAAAAATAGCGACGAATTCTTGCGACGAATTTTTGTAATGACCTGACCCCTATTGGCACCTGGCCCCTATTGGCGGAATTCGGCGACCCCTATTGGTCGACGACCATCGCCCCTGTTGGCCAGTCGTTACTCACCTGGTCTTCCCACCCCTGGAAGTGGGTTTTTGTCTTCCCCAGGATTCAAACTCTAGACCTCCAGGCTAAGTACTAAAGTTTATGAATCCTGGTAACCAAGTGATCCAATCCCTTTTTGTAGTTTTCTCTGTTGAACGTGACTCAATCGAGGATTTGGGCAGCAACGTTTCGGTGGGTTGTCGATTTTAGGAGTTCTCACTGTCGATCGCCGCGGGAGCTAGGTAAGCTGTCGACCTCCCCTTATCTTGAACGAGAATAGAGGTTCTGTAAATTGTCGTGACCTAACTTGAGTTAGGGCAGTGCTACTGACGTTGGATTTTTCCAGCGAATAGAGCCTTTGGGGGAGAAGTGCTGACGGGGAAGCTCCAAACTCTGGTAAACCTCTCATCTTCCTTTCCATTTTCTTTTCTGTCCAGTGTTGTCTCTTTGGATCTATGATGTTATAGGGTTGTCGATGTGTGAGTTAAGGGCAGTGGCTATAGTTGAGCGGTGGAGTAAACTGGACGGAGTTTGGTTGTGCGTGAATGGAGGGGTTGTGAAGTTGTGTCGGTTGTGATGAGTGGATGAAACTGTGCTGAGGATCCAATCTCGGTAAGCTTGATCTAACCCTTGCTTTCCATCTATCAATTGTTGTGTGTGACTTTAGTTGTTTGTGTATCAACGTGATTTGAATTGGACTTTGGGTTTCTTTCGATGGAGCATGTGGGAGGATGCTGTTTGGGAGAATTGGCCGGCTATGGTAGAGTGGATGGAGCTGGGTTGAGTTGAGGAGTTCGAATAGGGTTGGTTAAGTCCTTGAATTCGTGTAAATTGTGAAGTTGCGAAGGGCTGTATTGGTTGTAGGTATGTTGTGTATGTGATTAAACTAATCTTGTGATGGATTTGTTGGTAATAGAAGATTTCTTATATTGATGTATACTACGTTATAGTTGAGCTAGTATTGACTCGATGATTAATAATTATGGATGAGTTGTTCATATTTACAGGGTTGATTTGGATCATTGTAAATTGTTAATGGGATCTAGTGGTATACTTACGGTGATATAGCTGAAGTGATGTTGGAGGTGTGATCGAGACTTTAATTAGTATCAAGACAATTGATTTGTAAATAATGATCAAGATTTTATTTCGTATTCAGTAGATTGAGTGAATACGAAAGGATGTAGGGTTTGATTTAAATTGTTGTCATGTGTTGGGATTTAATGATAGTTTATGTTGTGTGCAGGACTTGGTTACGAGGCAGGTCCACGGGCATGAAGATTATTATCACGAGCTTCATAACAGGTAGGTAATTTTCTACCGGTCGGGTAGATGTAATGATTTCCAGATTTAGATATAGATATGAACATGTTAGGTGTTCATATTACCTTGATCATGCTCTGTTTATCGTATGCTTGAACTTACCGTTGTTATATATGTGTGCTCGATTATTGATAACACATATTCCCTAGCATGATCTAGAAGTTGCAGATGTGATGTAAGTAGGTTTAACTGTTTAATAGGGTGTAGATGTTAGAGTACGGAGGATGACCTAAATCGTAAATTTGGCAAAAAGGTCCTCTGTGGATAAGTATGGCCCTAGATGTAGGACTTATTCCATACCTGTATATTGCACATTTATTCACCAATCACGGGTTGTGTGAATGGTCATGTGAGTCGTGGGTTGTGTCGCCTGGATGATGGTCCTAGCTTGTCATGATCAGATGAGTGACTCTCTACAGGGTAGAGAGTGTACTGATCAATTGGGTGTGACTCTTTGTTGAACAGAGAGTCTAGGGTAGATGTATTGTATGTGAGATAGTACCCTCATGTCATTGCATGCATACTGACGACATCGTCTCCCCTTGGGGTTGAGAGAGAGTCGTCAGCCATCCTGCCTCCCAGGTTACTTCCAGAGGAGTAACTGGTGTGAGGGCATAGCATTTGTTGTGCCGCACTCTACCATTATTGACGATGGTTGTTGGAGTTGCATGCAATTGTCCTGGGTGCATGGCACTCGACCGCTCATTGGCAGTGTCAGTCGGAGTGGCCAGCAGCAGGGACCCCCGTTGCGTAGCGAGCTCTTTACGCTCATATGCTACTTGATCATACTACCCAACTCGGTCACTCGAGAGTGGTGGCGGCTGGAGTCGAGATAGTTGTCATGTCGTGCCACCTAGGCCACACTGGAGTCGTGGTAGCGAGTAGGGGTGAGCAGGCATGACCATGCATCGCATTCTTACAGATCATACGGTGTTTTGCATATGATTATATATATATACATACCTGCTTGTATATATATATATATATGGATGATGGTGATTAGTATACATACAAATACAGTCTATATGTATACTCACTTTGATGATGCATTTGTATATACTATGCTTGTTGCATTTGTTTGTACATATTCATACATGATACTGCATTTCCTGTATGGTAGTAGGTTGATATTTGTATACCTATCAGATATTCACAGTGATACCCTTGACTCAGATTAGGATATTGTGTAAGTACTATACTGATATACCCTATGATGTGATTATATGCCCAGGTTGGATCAGGATAGAGTAGCTGACTGCCAGGTATGTCAGCATCGTTGATGTTCAGTTTATTTAGTATATGCATGCATATCTATTGTTATGTTGATGTATAATTGTTATGCAGTAGATTAAAATTGAATGACATGTAATATTGATACATATATTTACATATTTTCTCCCGACACTGAGTTTTACTCACCACCTCCGACTCGGGTTTTTCTCGCCGCCTGTGCATGTAGACGCTTTGTGACGACTTGAGTCGCTCGATCGATCCATCCCATCTCCATTTTCCGATGTCTCCCGAGGAGTTTATTTTGTTTCTCTCTTATGGTTATGAATTTTGGTCCTATGTCATGGACCCTTGTTTTGTTATGGACTTGTCGTGATGTCGATGTTTTATGTACGGTTTTAGTACTGTGGTCTTGTCAGGTGGTGTACACCTGTATATTTTTGTTATGTATGTTGTGGGTATGCGCTCTTTATTTCCGCTGCTGTTATTTGTTATATATATTGTTGTTGTTGTAGGCCTACGAGCCTTGTATTAATCCGAAATGTTGCCACGTACAGGGGAGGTGTCGTCCGTTTGATTTTCGGCTCGGCATGCTCTCGGGGCGTGACAATTTTAGTGGTATCAGAGCCCAAGGTTCTGTGATGCCATACAATGATTTTTGTTTTGAGTCTTGGATTCTCGGGAGTCGGTATATTTTTTCGGATTTGGTTTTTTTGAGATGAGATGGACAGCGGCCTGAGCTCCAAGCAGCACGAGGTAAAAATTCCTGAAAAAATTTCTTAGGATATTCTCCTCATTACCCCACATTTATTATTTTATTTTATTATTATTATTATTATTATTTTCTTTCGTGGTATTTTACAATTTTAGCGACGAAAATTAGTGACGAATTTAAATTTTCGTCGCTAATTTCGTTCCAGACGTTACGACGAATTCAAAATTTCATCGCAACTTTGGTCGCAAAAATTTGCGACGAATTAAGTGTTTTCGTTGTTAATTTTCGCGACAAAAAAAAAATTCGTCGCAAAACTTTATGACGAAAAAATAAATTCCTCGCAGAAAATTTACGACGAAATTACGATTTCGTTGCTAAATTCATGATCGATATAAATTGCTCGCAAAATCGTCACAATTGTCGCAAAGCATATTTTGCGACGAATTCATTTTTCGTCGCAAAATTTTGTGACGAATTAAATTTTCGTCGTAAATTTCGTCGCAAAATCCGTTGCAAAATTTGTCGCAGGTTAGTTTCGTTGCTAAATTCGTCGCTAATTTGCGACGAAAACAAAATTCGTCGCAGAATTCCCAGAATTTAGCAATGAATTTGTATTTTTGTCGCTAAATTTGTCACTAAATAAAAAAATTTTTAGCAGGTTCCATCCGTTTCGATATTTTATCGTATATACAAATTTTACACACACAAAATAAAACACAATAAGTTCTGATATCCAAAAATATTTCATATCCAAATAAATACATTCAATACAAACAAAACACACACACATTCAATACAATAAAATAACATTCAATAGTCCCCACGGGGATGGCGAGTTGGTTAAGGCAGAGGGCGCTTGCCGATGAGAGCGGGGTTCGATCCCTGGGACGGCAGGAATTAATTCCTCCCCCCCAGTCGTAGCAGGACTTCCCCTCTGCTGGTATTAGCCTGCCAAAGGCCATAGGCTCGGTCCATGGGGGTAACGTCCCCTGTGGGCCTGCCCCGTGATTTACCCCTTCGCGAATTCCTCTTGGGACGGGGGGCCGGAGGCTGCTAGGTTGGCAGTTCCAACCTTTGCCGATAAAATAACATTCAATAATATCCAAAAATATTTCATATCCAAATAAATACAAACTAACACAATAAGTTAAGAACAATACAACATTCCAAACAACAAAGTTATATCCTACAACATTCCAAACATCAACATAGTTCTGATATCCAAATAACAATGTTCACGCAAAATATCTCAACACATGCGAAAGAAAAAAGAAAAGATCATCTGCTAAGCAAGGGTCGTCATTCTTCTACCTGCATTAGAAAAGAAATAAACAAAAAGTATCATACATTAAAAAAAAACTATATACTAACACGAAAATAAATATGCAAAGACTTACTAAGATGTGAATTTTCAACCGGCATAAGGATTGACTTCATCATTCCTGTTTAAAGCAAAATAAAAAGTACTAATCAAAAATTAAAAAAATGAAGGATTAACAAACTCAATAAACTAAAAAACGATAAAAGTACTAATTACAAACATGCATACAATATCATCATTGTCGCCACCATCATCCTCATTACTAGGAGGAATATGACTTGGACCGGAATTAAATTGCTGAAACTGTCGCATAAGAAAAGCTTGTTGTCATCGCATTTCTATCATTTCTTGATCCCTTTGTGAGTTTTGTTGTTGTATTTCTAGAATTTGCTGATCTCTTTCAAGTATTATGCCCTTCAAATTGCTAACCTCCTCAATTAAGTTATGTATCTGTGCCGCTACTGCTGGTGGAGTAGAAGAAACAGATCTATGAGGAACATTATGCATTCTGCTCAGAGAACCCATACCTAATATCCTTCCCCCTTTTGCTCCTCCACTCGCCTCAAGCCATAAATCCAAATTATTACTAACAGATGGCTCAGATCCCTCATTATCACCGTCATCTCCTGAAATTCTCTGTGATGAGGCTAACTGATCATATCTCTCCTATACAAAATTAAAATTTTAATCAGAGCATATACATAACTAACAGAATTAAAGTTATAAAGTAAGTTTAAAGATTAATTCAAACCTTAATTGCTCTAGCTCTATCTCCACTCCAAGTCTTATCTTTTTTTTGGAAAGTGCGAACAAAAATATCTATAAATTTCAGCTCCTTTCCCAATTCCTTAGACTAAAAATAAGAATGTTAGAAATAAAATAATAATCTGAAATAAATTAAAAAACTAATTGTAGAATTAAAAAATTACCAATCTACGTGAATGCTCCTCGATATTTATAGATCCTCCCGCATATGTTGCAGATAAGTCTCCAGAATTACATGCTTGATTTATTTTATTCTATTGACTCCTTTTTTTGCTCTCATCAGATTGCCAATAATTGGAGATTTTACTCCAATTTTCTGACGTGACACAGGCTGGTTTTTTTCCAGTACTTTTGGCATGACTCAATACATGTCGGATATGATCGCCACATTTTTTTTAAAAAATTCTTTTAACTTCCAAGTCTTGAGAAGAGTCCCAAATAAATGTCCGCTGAGATGAAAAAAAAATTGATTATATAATCACTTATTTAATATATAAAATGAATCGATTATACCTTAAACTCGCACCACCATAGTTCTTTTGTAGGTCCTGACGTACTTGAGTATGACAATGAGTCTCCTCTCCAATAGTTATCCACGATTTTATTGATCTCACGAATAACGGTTACAAAATTTTCAAACCTATGACAATGAGACTTGTGTGTTGTGTCTATGATAATCCTCATCAGATATAAATGGTTCACCATGACATGTCCAGTTATAGTAATTTACAGTAAAACTAAATCTACAAAGATGCTCTGAAACTTTGCTAGACGGTAAAAATCTACCATTGTGACACTTTCTGCACGGACACCTTATCTGATTACCATCCATAAACTCAACATTAATAGATGCGAAATTTAAAAACTCTTTCAACCCACTCATAAATTCATCAGTTAAACCCCAACGTTCAGGTAAATTCCTATTATACATCCAACTCCTTTCACCTGCATTATGTCTGTTTTCAATAAATTATATTAATAAAAACTCCTAGAAAATACAATAATACAAATATACAGTTAGTTCACATATGAATTCACTATGTTTAACTATCTTTAAACAGAGACGAAGAAAGACTAGCATAGAGAAAAAGAATTCACTATAAAAAACAGAGGACTTTTATTACTTTAAGATAAACATTAAAGAATTACTTTATGTTATAGACCTCAATCTAAACAAACTACAAAAATAATAAATTCTTAATAAATCAATATAAACTCGTACAAGAAGTATTCTCTTTTTTAGATTAAAACATACAAAATCTACTTAACACTTTAAATTAAAATAATATCATCTTAAAATACTGCATTTGGAAGTCAGCTTCTCAAATTATGATATGCATTCAGCTGGAAATGAAAATATTTATTTTCTTTCCAATCACAATTAAATACATATAATAATTTGCGGAAGCAAAGATGCCTTGATGAATATAAGTCTCAATCTTGGTGTTTAAGAGATTACTAATGACATTTGTACGGGTCTCAACATAAGCTTAGGCAGATGCATTTGCGAAACTTAACATTAATTGAATCCTAACAAACAAAATTTCAATGGAAACTATTATCCATAAAGTATCATTTAAATGGCAATGCAAATAGGTTTTAACACTTTCCAATAAACAAAACATATAACCTAAAAGAACGAATTTAAAATTAGTGAAATTTTTTATAAACCTCTTGATCGCAGTCGAGGGCAAAGGGTCGGTGGTCGCCGACTCACTGTGGAACTCTCGAGGGTCGGGCGCGAACTCGCGGACAGCGGCCTCGTGGCGCCGCGCGGCGGTCGCGGGCGCATCGCCGGCGAGGGCGGCGGTCGGCGGTGGTCGCTTTACGGCCCGGCGGCAATCTAACTCCGGACGGACGGCGACCGCGGACGGCAAAGGTGGCGCTGCGGTCGCGGCGGCACACGGCGTGGTCGCCGGCGTGGTCGCGACAATGGTCGGTCGCGGCGGTCGCAGTAGCACGCGAACTCTGACAAGAAGTGGATCGCGGCGGACGGCTCGGCGGGGCGGCTCGCGGCGGTATGCGGCTCACGGCTACCTGGCGGCCACGGCGACGGCGGCTCATGGCGGCGGGGGTACGCGGCGACGAGGGCGCGGCGGCGCTGCGGCGATGTCGGGTCAGTGGCGGCGCTCGGGCGGCTCAGGATCGGGCAGGCGACCACGCCGGACGGCCGCTCGCGGCCGACGGCGGGCACGCGGCGACGAGGGTCGCGGCGGCGGCGGCTCACGGTGGTCGGGCGTCGCTACCGATTTGGCTGCGGCGGGCGCGGACGTTTGCCATGGCGGAGGTCAGCTTGGCGCGACGCGAGGAGATGGAATTAATTAGGGCATCGGGAATTAGGGCATCGGGCTGGAAAAGAGGAAACTTTGCATTCGTTGCAAATATTTTTTAAAAAAAAAATTAAAAAATTTGAAAACGTTACCTATTTTTTTAATATTTTTTTTTATAAATTTAAAAATTTGCAACGAATCTGTGATTCGTTGCAAATATTTTTTAAAAAAAAATAAAAAATTTGAAAACGTTACCTGATTTTTTTATTATTATTTTTTTTATAAATTTAAAAGTTTGCAACGAATCTTGGATTCGTTGCAATTTTGCAACCAATCCAAGATTCGTTGCAACGAATCCACAGATTTTAAAGTTATTTTTTAAAAAACTATTTGCAACGAATCCATGGATTCGCTGCAAATAATTTAAAAAAAAATTAAAAAACTTTAAAATCGTTAACTGAATTTTTTTAATATTTTTTTTTATAAAATTAAGAGTTTGCAACGAATCTGTGGATTTGTTGCAAAATTACGAATCTAATCCATGATTCGCTGTGCAAATAATTTTTTATTTTAAAATAAATAAAATACTTGAAACTTGTTAACTAACTTACAGATCTCCGAATGAGATAAAATCAGTGTCAATATGTTCATCTAGTTCTCCTCATTATATAAACATCGTCAAAAAAATTTTAATCCGGGCATTTTTGAATATCGGTCTGTCTGAGAAATCTAATTCACGTTCAAAAAATCACGTATCACAATATTTTCGGTAAAATTGATTTTTAAAAATATATATATAATCAGGGGAACTAGACTAACACATAGAACTTATTTCATCTCATTCTGAACTCTCTAAGTCACTTAACCGGCTTCGAAGAATTTTTAATTTTTTTTCTTCTAAAAATAAGAATTTTTTTTCAAAATATTTAAAAAGAAACTCGTTCACGAGAACTTGTTTTTTATTTTTTATTTTAAATAAAATAAAAATCTGCGATGAATTATGAATTCGTCGCTAAATTAGCGACGAAAAATAAATTCATCGCTAAATTAGCGACGAAAAATAAATTCGTTGCAAATTTTTGCAACGAATTTATTTTTCGTTGCAGAATTTGCAACGAAAAAAAATTCGTAGCAGATTTTGCAACGAATTTTAAATTCGTTGCAGAAATTTGCGACGAATTTATTTTTTCGTCGCAAATTGGCGACGAAAAATAATTTTCGTCGCCAATTTGCGACGAATTTTGCAACGAAATTTAAATGTTGGAAATTTTATAATTTTTGCAACAAATTTTTTTCCGTAGAAAATTTCGTTACAAATTTACGACGAAACATAAAATTCGTCGCAAAATTTGTTACAGATTTGCAACGAATTATTTTCGTTGCCAAAGTTCGTCGCCAAAAAACAGTTTTTTTGTAGTGATCAATCGGTGCACAATTATAGCACGCGAATGCACAAACTTAAGGGTATTTTGAGAGGATATTTCGTCGCCACAAAAATAATATGATGGTTAAGATACGACGATCCTTGTAAAAATATATGGATCGATTTTGGAGGAGGTCTAAAGTCCTTTCCTGAATTCAGATGATCTCACGTGTCTTGATCATCATGTCAAGATCCATAGGACCCTCCGTAATTTACCTCTCTTATAATGATTGTGAGACAGACCGATGAAGCCACTAGGTTAACGGTTTCAACCTTTTACGGAGTTATAAAAGAGAATATTTCTTTAAATATCTTAAATCTCTCGGTATTTTGAGTTCTCGAGCAAAAAATTTTGTCTCATAATTTCTCTTATTAAATTTATAAAAAATGAAAAAAAATATTTCAGTTAATTATAATTAACATGGTAGCATGCAACGTGCATGAGTATTTTTTTTTTAAAAAATAGTATTATTTTTTTAAAATTTAAAGTGAATATTGTCAAACAGTTTATAATTGATTGAGAACGTTTCATTTAATTTTTTAAATGTTAGACAATGTTCAATATTCTATATATATATATATATATATATATATATATATATATATATATATATATATATAATTTTTTTCATCCATCTTTCATAAAAAAACTACTCCATACTAAAAAAAATTCTCCACTATATCTATTCTCCTCTTTCTCACACTAAACTATTTATTTAGTCCAAAATATCTCAAGATTCTCGAGCTACCAATATAGAAAATATTATCGAAGACACAACGAATAATACAACATCTGATTTTGGTAAGACGTTATTCATGATGGTAGTGCACAATCAACTTTAAGTGGCTAAATTCGTGCAAAATTATTATGAGAGTACATAAAGAAGAAGGTCAATTAACATAGAACATGCAGCGGGGCACACTCAGCTTGTCAATGATTATTTCTCTCCTGAGCTGATGTATACTGATGATGTGTTCCGATAATGATTCCAAATGAGAAAAGAGTTATTTTTGTGCATAGTCTCTGATTTGGAAAATCATCCCAGCCATTATTTTAAATGAAAAGAAGATGCACGGCGACTATTATCAATTGGCATATGGAGGTTCCGCCAACCAATTAGATGAGTACTTGTGAATGGGTGAAACAACTTCCCTTGAATGTTTATCCAATTTTTGTCAATGTGTGATGCAAATATATGGAGGTGAGTACTTAAGAAAACCCAATGCAATTGATATCGCTCATTTGTTTGAAATGCATAAACAAAGACACGGTTTCTCTGGGATGTTAGGAAGTCTTGATTGTATGCATTGGACGTGGAAAAATTATCCGACTGTGTGGAGGGTACAATACACACGAGGTGATCATGACTATCCAACAATTATGCTTGAGGCGGTTGCATCTACTGATTTATGGATATGACATGCTTTTTTTAGAGTAGTTGGTTCTCATAATGACATCAATGTGTTTAATGAATCATCTCTTTTTAATGATGTTTTGAAAGGAAGTACAATGAAGGTTAATTTTATTGTGAACGGTACACAATATACAAAAGAGTATTATCTAACAGATGATATTATCCGAAATGACCTACTTTCGTGAAGAGTTTTTTTTGCCCTTAGGATCGAAAAGAATGAAATTTAAGGAAGGACAAGAGACTACAAGAAAAGATGTCGAACGAGCATTTAGAGTACTCCAAGCACGTTGGGCAATTATAAGAGGTCTAGAGCGACATTAGTTATGTTGGATATTGGATCTTAAATGACCAATACGGTTTTGCAAGAAAAAATCGATGTGTCATCAATCGATGAAAGTCTGAATTGACTTCTAAATCGAAATCTATGTTTCGCGTAGATGAATCTAGATTATTAATTTGCTCAAAATCGATTACGGGTGAATGAAAAATTAATTGTTTAAAGTCAGCTCAAAATAACATTAATTGTAGATTAATATTATAAAAGGAAGTAGATGAGAAATAGTCATACATCAGAAATTCCAAAGAGTATTTGCTTCCTTATATGCGTTGCTGTGTTAATGAAGGTAACACAAAAAGCACAGATACTCTCTTCTAACGGACGAGTAGGCGTTCACACCTGTGAGCCCGCAACCCGCCACAGCGCAATGGGCGCTTTGTTGACGCACTTTGTACTTTGTTGGCGCATATGATAACCGTTGAATCAAAGAGGGATGATGGATCGCAAGTGACGCAATCTGGAGCGTTGATCGCGAAGAGTCGCGATCTGATCGTTAGTGATGATGGTTGATCTGGAGCGTCATATTGAATGGATCGCTGCATCCAGATCTGACAGCTGAGATCAAAGAGCTATCTGAAGAGTTATAACCCTCTAGATCGAACAACCCAGATGAATCTTGACCAAAAGGTTACGACTAATCACCAAAGGGTACCTCATCTCTTCACATTATATAAATAAAATTCTCTAGATGATGGAATTCACTCAATCCAATCATTCAAATATCTCCAATCTTCTACATCCAGAGTCCAAAAAGCCTATGAGAATGTTCGTTGGTCTCAAAATTTGAAGTGTTGCTATTTCGAGACGTCGTCGTTGTATCTTGGAAAACGAATTGCTGCTATTCGTAAGCACCTGTAACGAAGCAATATCATTTTACGGAGATAGTATTGAACACTAACCTCGACGATCTGATATCATTTTGTACCTCTCGACGACAATCAATGACAAATTACAATAGGTTCATAGACAAATGCAAAGAAATCATGTATACATGCATTATTTTATACAATATGATTGTAGAAAATGAAGGTCATGCAGTATCGATTTGGGATCGAGAAGAACAAGATATTATCACAACAAATCAGGGCTTAACTATCGAAGTTGCTAAATACATTAGAAGAAATTTTGAGTTACGTGATATTCAAGTGCATCATCAACTTCGTCAACACATGAGAAACATATCATCACGATGAGTAAATGTATAATTTATCATCTATGCAATATTTAATTATTTCAGTTTTGAATTCGTGAAATATTTGTATTCGTATGATGTACTATTACTTTTAAAATTTGTACGTCTTATATTGTATTTTTTATTTAAATAAAATATTATTATTAAATTATTTATATTGAATAATTGGATGTCGATTGATATTAAGTTGAATAATTAAAAAATAATAATTAAGTTTATTTAAATATAAAATTCGATGTAAATTAATACAATAATAGTGAAATCGTAAATATTTGATTAGTGAGATATTTGATTATAAAATTTAAAAGTAAGATATTTGATGGTGGGACTCATCAATATTTAATGTATAAAATATTTGGAAAGTGGATATTTAAAAAATAAGATATTTGATAGATGAATTTTTATTTAAATAAAATATTATTATTAAATTATTTATATTGAATAATTGGATGTCGATTGATATTAAGTTGAATAATTAAAAAATAATAATTAAGTTTATTTAAATATAAAATTCGATGTAAATTAATACAATAATAGTGAAATCGTAAATATTTGATTAGTGAGATATTTGATTATAAAATTTAAAAGTAAGATATTTGATGGTGGGACTCATCAATATTTAATGTATAAAATATTTGGAAAGTGGATATTTAAAAAATAAGATATTTGATAGATGATGTGTAAGTGGATCGATAAATATTTAGGAGAAATATCTCTTTCTATTACGGATTCTCCGAGTAAATCTACTTCCATATTTTAATTTTCATAAATATGATTCTCTATTTTCTCATCTTTATTCATCTGTTAGATGTTTTAATTTTCCTTATCTTAATTATAATAAATGTGATGCTTTACTTTAGCATCTTCTCCATCTACCATACAATTTTTTTTGACAAAATTAAAAGATCAAAGTTTTTTTAAAAAACAAATAAATGGTACCGATAAAATATATATTAATTTGATCAAACAAATTAAATTAATTAAAATTTCTTTATCAATCGACTTATTAAATAAATTATTTTTAAATTCTAATTTTATCAATCAAGCAATTAAATTGAATAGTGATCAATTTTCTATTCACTTTTTTTTCCCAATAAAACGGTTGAATCGAATGATTAATTTTATATTTTATTTTTTATTGAGCAGTCAACTTTGGAAAATATCAATTGATTGATATTTCTAATTCATTTTAATCTCTTTAATCAATTTTTGAATTTCAAAATAAAATTGAATAGAATAAATTGAAATAATTAATAAAATTCTTTAATTTTCGAATTAACTGATGGATTGTCCGTTATTTTGATTTAATTGATATTTTGTTGTAATATCAATTATCCAATTAAAATGCTGTAATATACTTGTATTTCAACTAATCAATCAATCAAGTGTTCGACTCGATGAATATTCATTTACGTTCGTTGAATATATATCAAAGTTAATTAATGAACGAGTTTGAACAACTCGATAAACTAAATGAATAAATTTAAATATATATGTGTTCGATTTGTTAATGTTCGTAAATAGTATTTGTGAATAATGTTCGTGAACCGTATTCGTGATTACACTTATTTAAAAATTATTTATACTCATTTATAAATAACGATTAAAATTTTAAACAAGGAAACAACTTTAAATTTGTTAATGTTTAAATAAGTTTGAATCAATTCAAACTTAGGAGCTCGATATTTATTAAACAAGTTAAGTTCAAATTGAATTCGATCTTAAAAAAAAAAATTAAGTCATGCTTAATAGATATTTCAATAGCTTAGTTAATTTTAGATTTGATTCGGTTCGATTTGATTATCTTATTTGAATCTTATAAAGCTTAGTTTGGTAATTAAAACGGTTTTAATTATAATAATTTTAAACAAACTTTGACTAAATTGAACTAATTTTAATCAAGTTAAGTAATTTTTATTAAATATTTGAATAATTATAATTATTTAATGTTTTTGAGCTACTCAGTTTTGGCAAAACTTTTGTAAGAGAGAAAATATATTTTTAAATATATATAAAAAAAATGGAGTGCTGTATGATAATAAAAATAAGGGGTGTTTTTATTATTATTACTTTTGCCCTCGAAGCCAGATTCCGCAAGGTTCAATTTTGGATCGCTAGAATGATCGTGTCCTTGGGACGGCGATCTATCCAGAACGGCGGTGGCAATCAACCGGAGGCAGAGAGCTCCAATGAGATGGTTGGATTGAATCGAAAAGTTAGCTGGTACTAAATTTTATTTCAGTAACAGTGGAAGTGGTTTTTATATTAGTTTGTGTAGAAAAGATGGCATTTTTGAGTTACAAAAAAAAAAAGTTGCATTCATGGTGGTAGATCGACCGCGTGGGATGAGTGAGAAGGAGACGAGTGCAGCCTTTTTAGTTCTTGGTTCGCTTCTTTGATTGCTTGAGGCTTATTCTTTAATCTTTTTGTGTGCCACTAATGGCGAGGAGGGCCATGGCGGATTATTTGGGGTTTACAGTTGTTTGGCCTTGCTTCTTCTTCCGCGTCGCGTGAGAGAGACGAAGATCAGTAAAAGGTAAAGGAAAAGAACAGCCTTTGCTCTCTCTCTCTCTCTCTCTCTATCTCTGCAGCTGTCGCTGCTCTAAATCATTTCTTCGACTTTGTTCGATGCATTTCTATCCCTAATCTTTGACTCTTTTGATGTGGTTCAGCGCCGCTTCGATTCTTGTGCTTCAAGGTGAGAGATCTTTGGTTCTTCGTCTGCTTTTCCGCATTATTCCCAATTCCAATATTTGAAGTCTTTTTTTTTTTCTTCACTTGTTCTGTGGATAAGCTTTGTCGCTAGAATAGGAGTTTAAACGGCTTCTTTCGAAGATTTAATGCATCTGAAAAATAAGTGGCCCAGCGAGTGACCAGAGCTCCGGATGCGATTGACCAATGTTCAAGGTTTGATGCCCTCTCCTTTCTCCATTCCATTGTTTGATGTCATCGATGGTTGCCGTATGCTGGATAGAAGAAGCTGAACTTGGGAAGCCTTTGGTCAAAGCAAGATTTCACTGTCTTCTTGTTCTGATGACTCTTGTAAGTTCTAGAGGAAGTTTAAGAAGATTTCATTGTCTTCTTGAAAGCTTTTGGTCAAAGGAAGTCAATCCTTCTTTTACTGCCTAAGATAATAAAGTTCATTATCCAACATCCCTAAGATAGTACAGGAGGATCACTTAATAGAATAAAAGGTTTGTTGTTGTTGTTGTATCCAACATCCTTAAGATTCCACCAGTACGCAGCCTGAAAACTTTTGTTGCTCCTGTAACGATAGATAAATTACTTGTTGGGGGATGGGATGTTGAGGGTTAAGACTTGACCACTGCCTCTGGAGGTGATGAGATTTGGATCATAAAGTTGGTGTGTAGGTGGTTTGGGTGAATGTCTCTTGGTTTGACACTTGATGCAAAAGATCAATGAGACCAAGAATTCTTCCAACAAGGTTCGTGTTTGTATCATAGCCAGGGGAATTAATAAAATTAAAAGAACTCAAATGCATACGCATATGCTCTATGAATATGGGATTTATAGAATCAAGAAGATGGAAGCTTATTGTATCACTAAAGATAGGATTAGACACACCTTTTAGTCGGTGTGAATCTTACATATTAGTTAGTTAACTCGTTGTACTTCTTAAAACCATGCATTGAATGTTGATGAGAATTTCCAACAATGATTGGACAAGCCAACTGATGATTGACATCAATACAGAGCTAAAATGGTTAACCTTTTCGACATTCTGATGTTCAGACATGTCAATGGAAATTGCTTGGACCCATCTCTTTGCTTCTAGCTCTCATCCTTCAAAGCAGGACAAGTATTATGGAGGATCTAGTTATATAAAGGCGTGATCAATTGGTGCTTACTGTGACCACACTTTTGAAGCATCACGTTGTTATATCTTTTTGAACAATGCTTATTATACCTTTTTTTTTGCACTTACTCTGATTGTATACAGCCAATACCTTATATTTTAGAACTTCCTGTACCGATACAATACTAACAATCCTGGTGTCAATCCCTCCAATATTTAGATCTTGACAAACTAAGAAAGCTGGATAACCTGGTGACGTTTTTGGACATATAAATAGTGACCACTCAAACTTGGACCCAGTATTCCTCTATCATTTACCTATCAATTCTTTATTTGCTGAGCATTTTCACTTGTATACATCTGAAAATTCAAACTATATTACAGTTTTCTTAACTCATATAAAAAATATCAGGAATTGTTTTTTTAAAAGATGATTATCACTTATAAATTCACTTTTGCCATGCAGTGAAATCAAGTTGTTCTTAAATTCTCGAGCGGAGGCACATAGCTTAAAGAAGATGGAAGATATTTTCTTAGTTGGGCAGGAATCGTCAGATAATAAGCTTACTTCATCTCATAGTCAAAAGAATAATTTAACAAACGAAGATGACAACCGCTTCACTCTTTTTAACAGTGAAGTGGAGTGTGATAGCGAGAACCTTTCCAGCAAGGTACCATTGATCTTGGATATCAAGGATCTGAAAAGTGGAAGATGTTTGATACATAAATCTTGTCCGTGCACCAGCCAGCCCATTTTCGCTAATTCTTCTTATTTGACAAGTACCAGTAATGGCAATGCACCACTTTGCATTCATTCAGCAAAACTAAGTTTCGATTCTTTTCACATCTTCTGCAGAAAGAGTTCATTGTCAAGTATCCCTTCCAGACACACACTCTATGGTTACAGCCCAAATTTTAAGCAGCGAATGAAATCTCGAAGTGTATGCAGCCTGACTGATCTCATCGTTGAATGTTCACCGACAATGCAAACAGGGAATTTACTTCTGCACCCCTCAACCGGACTGCTTGTTGGTTCAGTAAATGAAACTTTGAAAAGAAAAGTCCTAATGAAGAGCGCAGTGGATTTTCAGTCAGTACTTCGAGATGACATGAAACAGATCATGGCAAAGACAATCAGCGTAAGTGATGATAAAACAATGGAGGAGTTAATTTCCCATGAGAGGCATTTTTGTTGCTCAAGTTCAAACTCAAAGTCACTGTGCCAGTCTAATTCATCCAACTCAGCTCTTCTTCAGTGTGTCTGGGAGAGCAGGAATCCCTTCTTCCTGTTCTCTGTGGGCCAGGATCATGGGAACATCATATACGTGGCCAGTCCACATGATACCAACTCTTCAATTGACAAGGCAGTGGACTTTATCTATCTGTTTCATGCACACACTGAAAAAATAAAGGAACCAAATCATGGTGTTCCTAACTTGGTTGCTAAGATGAAGGTAAGAAGTTTTCTGCTTCTTGGTTCTGGCAGACCCAATTGCACGGAAACTGAATTTGTTCTGTCAGCTGCCAATGAGGACCTTTCCGGTGGGCTGCAAACATTCACATCTAGTCTTGTTAAAAACAAGGTGCTACCCTGTAGATTGTCTGAAATATTTAGGCTAAGTCGTCACTCAAGATCACATTCAATGCAAAAGGTTGATGGTTTGAGCTCTCAGCTCGAGGAACTGCAAGAACTTCATAAAAGTAAACTAGGGATGATTGATGAAGCATGTTGCCGGAAGGTTCCTTTTGCCAATTTCCCTTGTCGTCTTGAGTTGGCTGCGATAGTTGTAAAAACTTTTGGGTTTGCTAGGAATGATGGGGCATCATCTGGTGGTTGGGGTCTCAAATTTCTCGAGAAAGGTGAAGATGATGATGCCAGTGCTTCTCAAGTGTCTCTGTGTTCTTCTGGATCCAAGCTAAATTGTACAGAACATTGGAGATCAGATATAAATGTGAATGTTCTTATCCCTGATGGAATTCATGGTGGCCCGGTTTCTGGAATTGCTGGCCCTTCTAGTCTCATTGACAGATGGATGTCCAATGGGCAATGTGATTGTGGCGGCTGGGATGTTGGGTGTCCGCTAACGGTACTCAACAACAATTCTGAGGAGGATTCAAAATCTTTCAACCTGAATATTGAGGTTTGCAGTATGAATTCATTACTAGTTAAAATAATTCCGTGTGAGCTTCCTTTCTGGTGTTTATTGTATTTGTAAAGAACTGTTTGCTTGTGTTTTGTGAATAAATAACAAAATATTTTGAAAACCACAAAATTGTTATCTAATTAATTACGTGACAAAATTTCAGAAGAAAAGGTACTATGATAGCCAGGGCTGTCTGTCAGTGCTTCAACCTTAAACCTTTAGTTAGGTTGAAACATGATAGACATGATTTATGTTTGGTTTGTTTATCAATATGAACTAACCAAACCTAAACCAAAGAGCCAGGCTTTTGGCCCCTTGCAAAAATGAGACATATCAGTTGTGCCAAATATTAGTGTCAGTGCCTATGCCAAGCACAAACCCTAGGTGGAGGAAGAGAACCAGGTCGAGGTGGAGGGCCATGTACCTCATGTCAAGATGTGCTGCTTAAACAAAGACCTATACAACGTCTACTTCCAGCCAAGTCTTTCAGCTCTTCAGTCATTCTCCATAGCCGTGGCAATCATCCATTCACAAATCCCCAGCCTTTGTCCAAAATGGTAAACCACTATCTTAATCCTCTGTAATTGTTTTTCCTTTTTCTTTTAGTTAAAAAAAAAAAAGTCGAGGGATTACAAACTTCAGTCGTTACAGTTTTTAAATAGTTTTCCCCATTCTTTACGCTACTGTAATGTAATTTACCTTGACATTGTAAAAATACAAATAGCTGATTTTTCTCAATCTAGTTTTCCTTCATCTAAAAGCCACTGTCAGTTTCATAATCATCAGCATTTATATTATAGCATATGTTTTACGTCTACACTGGTTATTTGTATCATGAAGCATTAGCATTTTTGGACTGTTTGAATCCCTACTGCACCTTTTTATGTTTGTGTGTGAAAAAATAACTTATGAGTGATCAGAGGAGGTACACTGGTAGCTTGTATTAGGCACTGTGAGCTTGGTGAAAAAATAACTTACGAGTGATCAGAGGAGGTACACTGATAGCTTGTATTAGGCACTGTGAGCTTGGAGTACATATGAGACTACAGAAACTGAACAAATGTGGATCGATTTTGACAAAATGTAGTGCACCAATACCAAATGGACATTAACTTATTGTATGTATTGCTAAGTTTAAGGACTTATTTGTACTGTGATAAGTGTATTCTGTTAATTAAAAGGAAACACAAATCCTATTTTCCTAATCTTCATTTGGTATCACAGTTCAACTCCATCTTCCCGGGCCGATCCTGGCATCTGTCCAACTATCCTACCTTCCCTGGTTAGACTTGCCATTTAGGCTGTGTTTGATACGTTGTAATTTACTCTGTAATGTTATTCAGATTATATTATAAAGTTGATTATTTTATTTGTTATCGTTTTAAAATTGTAATAAAATGTAATCTGGATTATAAAAATATTAAAGTTTTATAATCTGAATTATGAAGTAAAATATATATAATCCGATTACATTTCAAATCATAATATGAAAAGTGTCATATGCTCAACAATCGAAGTCGATCGTCGCTGTCTGTTGTCGCCATCGGTCGATCAATCGTCGGTCAGTCATCTCCGTTGGTTGATCGGTCGTCATCGTCGGCCAACCGTCATCATCGTTCGACTGTCACTGTCGGCGGTCGGTCCCTACTGTCCTTGTAATGCATATCAAACAAAAGAATATAAATACATTTGTAATTCAAGATTGTATATCATTTTTATCCAAACATAGTAATATAATTAAGATTATATTATTTTACATTACGAATTTATTACATTGCGTCCTATCAAACGTAGTCTTAGTTTCTTCTAAGTCAAGATGGGCGATGCAAGATGAAAATCAAACTAAACTCAAATGGAAAACTAGTAAGAAATTAACATAGTGTAGATAAGTATAGATCGATCGAAAGATGGAGTTGTGCCTCTTTTATAAATCTCAACAAATAAACTAGGAGAGAAAAAAATTAAGGGGGCGTTTGATGTTGGCCGTGTTTTTCATTTTCTAGAAAATAAAAAAAATATATATATATTTTAGTTTTTTAAAAAAAAATCTCTCTCAGAAAATGAAGATGAAAAATATCAATCAAACATTATTTTTTTATTTAAAAAAAAAATTACAAATCGAACGCTACCTAAATCTCCTACCAAAGTAATCCTTTGATTTGGTGGTAGTGAGGCGATATCCACAACTCCGATGAAAGTGCTTCATCAGTTTCGTATCGAATTCAAATCATTTTCGTATTCCATTTTGGTGCTGTGCCAATTTGATATAGCAGTAATTTTCTGCTACATTAGCGAGTTTGGTATGAGAAAGATCATTGTCCTTTGATTCAGTGGAAGTAACCACAACTGCTCATTGCTTTGCGCTCCACAGAGGCAATGTCGGCAAAAGATTGAAATTATCAATCTAGCAATCTTTATCGGTCTGTCTCACGGTCATTGTGAAGAAAATAAATCACAGAGGACTCTATGAATTTTAATGTGGTTGTCAAAATAAGTGGAGGTCTTCTGAATCTAAGAAAAAGCTTTATATTTTTTTCGAAATTGTTCTATGTCATTTCTACAAATATTGTCATATTTTAATCATCATACCATTCCGTGAAGATAATACCTTCAATGTGTTAAACTGAGGTGATAGCCAAGGTGCCCTGCTAGTCGCCACCCTTGGTGCTTCTTTTCTGTTTTATTACGGATGGTATAGTTTTTTTTTTTTCTTAAGAATAACTAATTAACTTCTCGTTGAGTTGTAATTTTTTAGAAAGAGGAGTATGCCTTGACCTTGAACGTTTGCTGATGATCCTTTGAACAAATTCTACGAGTTAAAAGCAAATTGCCATGTAAATTTTATCCTCTTCCTTCTATAAGAACTTTTAATACTCATATTTTATAATTGTCTGTAAAATTTCAGCCTTTAAAGTTTTATTTAACGGGAGAGGTAAAAAAGAAATTAAGTATATCATTCGATAAATATGAAAATATGAAACATTGTTTGAGAAATTTTAAATTTCACGTGTGCTGTTTGATAAATCGCTGAAGAATATTCTATAGAATGAGTTCAAAATTATCAATGACTCCATAGCTTTAAACTCTTGTCATTTTTACCTCTAGTTATTATTTATTATTATTAATACTATTACTACTACTACTATAGAATGACAATGTGATAGATACGTGTCGTCTTTTATTTGTAGGTATTTTGAAAAAAAAAAAACATATAAACTTTAGGGTTGCACCGAAATGCCACTGAAGTCTATGCTATCCTTTTTTTTTTTTTTGGCGAACGGGAATTTAAACATTTGATTTTTTTTTTTTCGCTTTTTAACAGCGTGCAATATCTGACAATTATAAACTTTAAAATAGAAATAATCATTCTAATATACTAAGGATTCATAACAGCACCAGTGGTCTAGTGGTAGAATAGTACCCTGCCACGGTACAGACCCGGGTTCGATTCCCGGCTGGTGCATTTTATTTTTAATCTCTCATAAATTTTCGTTTCATTGAGAAAACTAAAGAGCATTTTATTTTTAATCTCTCATAAATTTTCGTTTCATTGAGAAAACTAAAGTTTACAAACTCTGAGAAATCTTATGCCGCGTCAAAAAAATGTGTTTTTTTAATAATTAAATACAAATTCATTATCTCCATTTTTCATGCTTGGAAAGAAAGACAGCGGGCTCTCATCGGGTGACATTTATTCGAAGATTCATAAGATCGGATCAATCGTCTTAACACGATCAAATTTAACTATTAAATCATAAATATTTTTTAAATTTATTTTAATGATCGATAAAATTAAATATATCTCATCTTCAAAATTAATCAACCGAGAGGGAATTCGATGAATTCACGATGCTAACGACGCTAGTAAAAAAAGAAGAAAATCTCGAAGAGCAGGAAATCGTGTTCCACCTCCTCCCGAGACAGCGAGATCGTCCACATCCATCTGATCCCCCCTTTCACAGCCTCCGCGGAAGGGAAGATCTCATCGGCCGACAGAGCTAGACCATTGGCACAAGGAAGGGCAACCTGTCACTCTGCCACCAGCACAACCGAAGTGGACAAGGCTCTCTCTTCTTCCTCTTACCTTCATCGATAAGGTCGACAGCTTCTCCCAATTAAGGGGATGACTGGAGTCTCCTCGTCGTCGGCCCGATCCGGAGCCGGAGGCATCTTGGATCGATTCCAACGCAGGTTAAATTGAAGCAGGGGAGGATGCGCCAGCCAGGAGTTCCAGCTTCTGGTCGAAGGCGCCAGATCGGAAGCCGGAGGAGTGCGGTGGCGTTGGAGGATCGACGACAAAGGACGAGGGGAGGGGAAGGAGGGAAAAAAAAAAGAAAGGGATTTTCCAACGCTCCCGGCGGCCCCTCTCTCTCTCTCTCTCTCTCTCTCTCACTCACTCCCCCGCTCGATCTATTGCAAAAAAAATAAAAAAATAAAAAATTATAATAATATTATTGCCCAAGACAACTATAAAGTTACAGTCTAATTTTTTTTTTTATTTGTCAAGAAATTTTTGTAATTTTATTATAGTTAAAACTTGAATGGTAAATATCCCAAAGTCAAATTGAACGTCTTATTATTATATCATAATCTCAAAGGCATAGTCTCTTTGGGATGATTCATTGGCTAGATCAACACAGATACTGTTATAAATGGATAGAGATCGATTCTCAATATGAGATTTAAAATTTTCATTCGAACTCATAAATCTTCTATTGTTTTGACCAACGGATCAAGGGATATTGTTCCCTCGTAATTTACTTTCCTTCACTATCACCGAGGGACCGATGGTGAGGAACTTTGAGGCGTGCATATGTTTCACTCGATGACCAAATCAATCGCAAGTCCTGGATTGCTCGAAGCGCGTATTTTCAACTCGGCATGACTAGCTCAATCGTAAGTCTTGGACTGCTCGAAGCGCGTGTTTTCAACTCGACACGACCAGGCCAATCGTAAGTCCTAGAGTGCCCAAAGCGTTTGTTTCCACTCGACACGTCCAAGTCAATCGTAAGCTTTGGACCGCCTGTAGTGGTCTTCTTCCACTTGATACGTTCAGACCAGTCATAAGTCGTGGATCGCCCGCATTGTTCTTCTTCCACTTAGCACGACTAGGCTAATTGTAAACTCTGGACCATCCGTAGTATTCTTTTTCCACTCGACACGATCATATCAATCGTAAGCCTTGGATTGCCTACATTGTTCTTCTTCCGTTCGATATAGTCAGGTCAATCGTACGTTTTGGACCGTCCACAGTGTTCTTCTTTCCTTTAGCAATGGATCAAGGGGCATAGTTTCTCATGATTTACTTTCTTTTATCAATACCTAAGAATCAACGATGAAATACACTGAAATAAACATAATCGTCTTTGTGCTGCATGCATATAATCTCAAAGGCATAGTCAAATTGATATTTGAAAGTAGATTTGCTGCAAAGAGAAAAGAGTACACTTTACTTCTATCACAAAGTTTATAGAAATATTTTCTTCGATACTTTCTATTTTCGTATGGATCTTTGGGGATGGACATCGAAGCAGTTCGTAAGATAAAAATATTTTCTTCACTTTTACGGTACGCTTACTTTAATTTAAGGCTATAAATGAGACCAGGTTTATGCTTTTTATATTTATTTTATAAGGTAAAGATTAAAATGAATTAAACCGTTAAACTAATTATTTAAATTTAGCTTTGATTTTTTTTTTTTAACTATAAAAGAGCTCAATCGAGCCCAATTTTATATTGTATACATTGATTTAATAAGACAATCGAACTTAGCTAAGCCAAAGTTAAAATAAATTAAGTCAGTCATTAAAATATTTGTTTTAAGTTTTACTTGATTTTTTTTAACGATCTCTAGCCATTGAATTTTCAATTTAAGTTTGTTTGATTATTTAAAATTTTTATATTTTAAAACTTTTTTAATTAGTCATTGAGTTTGATTTTGAAAGTTTATATATATGTATATATATAAAAGATTATTTATTTAGTTTAACAACTTGTTCAATGTTATTTATTTAATTGATTTTATATATATTGAACGATTATAAATAAATTTTGATCAAATTAATTATTAAATTTGTTCATAAATATTTGATTCTTTGTTATACTAATTTTATTTTACAAGTTTAACCTTGATTCAAGTTTGACTTGCGTTGAGTTCATTTATATGTAATCGAATTCTCAATTCAAGTTTATTTTATTTTTTAAAATTTTTATAGTTTTAAACTTATTTAGTCAGTCAGTGAGTTTGATTTAAAAACTTATTTATTTAGTACCATATCGATAAGAATTTTATTGTAAAATAAAATTTATAAATAATTCACAATCTCGCTCCATTAATATTAAGAGTTACCTTAGAATTGCTTTGGTCATGTTTTTTTTTTTTAATTATTGTGACCAAAATTGTTTTAACTTTTGGGCGCATTTGATTCAAGTAATCATACATATTGGTAGTTTTAGCATCTAATTTGAGATTATCTAAACAAAATAAAAGAATGAACGAAACTGGAAAAACTTACGAGTTTCGTCAGAATCTTCTCGCGTCCAGCAAAGGAAGAAGATGACTTCTGTCTGAGGATTGATCACGCCGGAAGAGTCCTACTTCTTCACGAGACAAATCCCGACAGCGCCTTGGTGTTCCTGTTCACTCCGACAAACCACTCGAACAACTAGGGAAAAAGGCAGCACACGACTCCTTGAGCCGTGCGTGCACACGTGTGCAGTTGCAGAAACTGCAATCACGAAACTGCATATGCAGTTACATGAACTGCCTACATCTCTCACTCGTCCAAAGCATGTCACATAGACAAAATGGTCACATAGACCAATAAGAGGTATTAAGTCACATAGACTAAATAAAGCCGGAGTCATTATTCCCAAATGACTAATAGAAGTATCTAATCACATAGATCAGAATCGTGTCGGAGATCATAGTCCCAAAAGACTAATAGAACAGAGATCAATAGTCACAAAGACCATTAGAACAATCAATTCATACTTAGGAAAATGGCTCGTGCGACAGCAAGTACACTGAGAAATCCAATGCTATGAAAGTTGTTACACCTTATATAGCTGCTCATAGAGCGATCAATGCTAAGAAAAGTTGTTACGCCTAACTTAGCCGCTCCTCAAATGGTACATAATCATTCTCTGAATGACACATAGTCACTCACCTGATGACCCATTGTCATCCTCCAAGTGACTCTCAGTCATTTACCAGGTGGTACCGAACCTTTCTCCTGGTGGTACTTAACCGTTTTCCTGGATATTATGTCTTGTTATTTGCCCAGATTAAATAATCTCTACTTACATCAATATGCACATCTCTAATCCCTCATAATGACCATCAAGTCAAGAGCATGTTCTATATTCTCAATATTCACAAACATTTCCATACATAACAGAAATGGATCGACCAGTGAATAATTTTCAAAGGATGTAAACATATTTAATCTTCCTTTTTAATGTGAATCCATTTATTTTAATCAGTCGCTTTCCTAGTCATGTTCCATAGACCGAATCATCCATAGTCAATAGGTTTATATGCTAAAGTAGCAAACCCTAATTAAAACTTCAAACAGACACCTAAATAGTCACAAAGGGAAAATCCTGATATTAACATATAATCTCAAAGGGCTCACATAGTAGAGAAGCAGGGATCCATTCTCCTACTACTCTTATTGTTGCCTTAGCACACGTGGTATGAATCACATGTTACGATGTTATTCTCTTTATCAATAAAGAGCGCATGTTTACCTCAACATCGTACAGATTTTGATTCAGACATTCCAAATGTCTAATCCTGAATTCAACATATGAAATCTAATCTGGCTCATAAACAGGTATAGTAAATGGTGAGACCATTTACTTCAATCATTTGTCTTAAATGATTTTATCTTGATACATATATCAAGACGACCCCAACTTATAGGTATGTATCCCATACATATAGCTTCCAAAGCTATCCTATAAGCAATAGTCTTACCCCTATTCGTACATAACAAACAGAGATGATTGTCCATGTGAGAGGACCAATCACTACCTGTCAACATGCTCACCAAGATCTTATCAGAATGTAACATCACATACACTGAATAAATTATGACTTGCATTAAACAATCAAATTACAATATCCGATTGTCATTATAAAACTATTACATTTTATGAAGTCCCAAAGACTTTACATGCTCATTAAATGACTCTCTAGTCATTAGCTTAATAAAAGGATCTGCAAGGATAACTCGAGTAGGGATATACTCAAGAATAACCTTCTTCTTAGCAATAATATTCCTGATAAAGTTGTACTTTATTACAATATGTTTTCCCTTGCTGTGATATTTGGGATTCTTGGAAAAAACTATAATAGCTCGATCACAAAGAGATAGTCATCGATTCCCATCGCCTTCAAAGAATCTTCAGATGCTTCAGAACCTCCTTAACTGCATCCGCTTGTACCACGCTTAACATGCCACATATTTAGCTTCCATGGTTGATAAGGTCACACAGACCTGTTTCTTGCTGTTCCAAGAGATGACGCCACCATTCAACAAGAACGCATAGCCTGATGTAGATTTTCTATCATCCAGGTCCCCAGCCCAATCTGCATCTGAATATCCCTTCAGGCTCATATCTGATCCTTGATAACAGAGACTGTAATCTGTCATCGCTTTCAGATATCTGAATATCCTTTTCACTGTCTTCTAGTGTCTCGATCCTGGGTTTGATTGGAAACGGCTGACTAAGCTAATAGCATAGCTGATATCGGGACGAGTATACAATATAGTGTACATTAAACTACCAACAACACTGACATATGGTTTTTTATTCATCTCGGTTATTTCATTTGGAGTTTTGGGACTCATACTCTTACTTAGAACAGTACCTTTCACAATAGGTGTATGTTCACTGTTGCAATTAGACATGCTGAAATGCTGTAACATCTTATTTATATAAGACTCTTGAGATAAACCCAAAAGTCTCTTAGATCGATTCCTGATAATCTTTACTCCTAAGATGTATTCAACTTCTCCCATATCTATTGTGTCAAATTGTGATGAGAGCCACTTTTTGACTTCTATCACCAAACCTATGTCATTTCCTGCAATCAGCATATCATCAACATATAATGATAAAATGACATACTTTCCTTTATCCTTCTTCAGGAAAATGCAATGATCCTCATTGATCATTTCGAAACCATAAGATAAAACCACTTCGTTAAATCTTATGTTCTACTGTCTTGATATTTGCTTTAGCCCATATATAGATTTCTTTAATCTACATACTTTATATTCTTGGCCTTCAACAACGAAACCTTCTGGTTGGACCATATAGATTTCCTCATCAAGCTCACCGTTAAGGAAAGCGGTTTTTACATCCATCTGATGTAATTCCAAGTCATAATGTGCCACTAAAGCCAAAATAACTCGGATTGACACAAACTTTACTACGGGAGAAAATATCTCCTCAAAGTCAATACCCTCCAATTGGGTAAATCCTTTTGCAACTAAACGAGCTTTGTATCGATTAATCGATCCATCAGCTTTCATCTTTATTTTGAGAATCCATTTATTCCCAATAGCCCTTCAGCCAGGAGGAAGATCGACTAACTCCCAAACATGATTCTTAATCATTGACTCCATTTCCTCAACCATTGCAACTTTCCACTTTTCTCCAGCTCTAGAGCCCAGAGCTTCCTTTACTGACTGAGGTTCCTCATCGTCAACAGGGAGTATCATCATTGCCTCATTCTCAATATCAAACCTCTTCTTAGGTTTGATCTTACGAACACTTTTCCGTAAGTTGGGCTGATGAGAAGTCACCCCGTGACTAGGCAAAGTACTCTCACTGGGTTGACTAGTTCCAGGTATCCCACTAGACACATGTTCAGTTGATAACAACTCTTCCTCTTCAAATAGAGGAACTGTCTTATCAACTTCACCTCTTGCTGGGAGCTCAGTTTCGAGAAAAGTAGCATCTCTCAAATCCAATTCGGAGATTGTTTCATCTGATTGCTCACCTATGAAAACATAACCTTTTGAAGTATCAGAATATCTTATAAAGATACACTTCTTACCTCGAGGTCCTAGTTTTCCATATTTGTGAGAACTGTCATGAATATATGCAGTCAACCCCCAGGGTTTCAGATTTCCCAAATCTGATTTTCTGCCTGTCCAACGTTCATAGGGGGTAGATGCAACTGATTTTGAAGGCACTTTGTTAAGTATATAGGCTGCAGCTAACAATGCATCTCCCCAATAGGAGATCGGCAAATTAGCTTGCGCCTTCATAGACCTAACCATTTCGAGAAGAGTCCTATTTCTTCTCTCAGCAACCCCATTTTGCTGTGGAGTTCCAAGGATCGTCAGCTGTCTAATAATCCTTTTATCATTACATATTATCTTGAACATATCAGATAAATATTTTTTACCACGGTCAGTGCGTAAAGTCTTAACCTTACGTTCCGTTTGATTCTCAACTTCGTTTATATAACGAATGAAGCAATCTAATGCTTCAGATTTGTGAGAAATCAAATACACATGACTGAAATGAGAGAAATCATCAATAAAGGTAATGAAATAGAAAGCTCTATGTCTAGCCCTCACATTCATTGGACCACAAATATCCAAATGAATCAATTACAACGGTGACTCCGCCCTAGGAGCCTTATAGAATGGTTTTCTAATTGCTTTTCTAGCAAGACAATGCTCACATACAGATAAGCTAATCTTAGCTCGAGAGCCCAATAAGCCCTCTTTAGCTAACCGATTCATGCGATCTTGTCCTATATGTCCTAATCTAGCATGCCAAATATCATCAGTTATTTCTGCATCACTAGTAAGAACAATATTTGAAAAATAATTATCAATCGTACAATTGTCATTTGGTTCCACATCAAGAATCATAAAATCATTCGTTAAAAAACCATAACCGATTGACACTGAGTCAATCTTGAGTTCAACGCACTGACTGTAAAAATTTATACAATACCCTATATTAAGAAGACAAGTAACAGAAACAAGATTCCTCCGAATCTCAGGAGCATACAAGACATCATGTAGAAACAATGTTCTTCCACCCCGAAGGTTAAGTTTGCAAGTGCCGACTCCTTTGACTTCGACTCTTGCATTATTTTCTACATATATCCATTTGTTGCCAGCTGGTACCCAGCGGTACTCCACATATGTAACTCGCTCCCGAGCTACATGGTTGGTTGTGCCCGAATCTATAATCCACAAAGGATAAGAATCAGCCAACAACACAGAACTAGCGAAAAAATGCTCGTAAGATGGGACTAGAAGTTACCTTTCTTGGCTCGGTACACTCCCGAGCATAGTGACCCTTCTTGTCACAATTAAAGCAAGTTACCTTACTTTTAGGTTTCTTCCCCGTCTTCTTGTTCTTCTTCTTGATTGAGCCTGTCCCACCTGCAGCAACTTCCTTCTTCTTTTCCTTCTCTTTCTTGAACCATCTCTTTTTCTTGGATCCAGATGATCCAGCAGAACCGGCAACCAAATAGGCTTGACCAGAGATCCTCGCGGATTCTACTCTCTCCGCCTCAAGTTCTACATGGCGCGAGACATCAGTGAAAGTCTTAATACTCTCGCTGTGAGTTGGGGTCTGCTTCATGGTCTCCCAAGAATCTGGAAGGGATCGAATGACTGCCTGAACCTGTTGTTCATCTGTCAGCTCGTAACCGGCAGTTCTTAGCTCTCGAATCATATTCGACATCTCCCTAAGATGTTGAACCATAGTAACATTCGGGCGCTTCTTGTAGCTATCGAACTTGATCGTCAGCTGTCGAAGCTTGCTTAGACTGACTCCGCTGTACTTGTCCTTAAGGGCAACCCAGACAGCATGAGCTGAAGGATACGACTCATACTCAAAAATTAGGTCATCTATCATTGAACTAATCAAGATGCCCTTAGCAGTGAAGTTTTTCTTCTTCCATGCCTTGTAGACATCAATATCTCGTCTATTTTATGCAGGGGGACCATCTACAGGTTCTATCATGACCTGATTTACAACCTCTAGAACTTCTTGTTCCTCAAGTACATACTGTATCTTGAGGTGTCAGATTTTGTAGTTATCCCCATTGAGTTTCTCACCCTTATTGAGTTCAGCTATGATGATTTTAGTTGTCATAATCTAACATAAATAAACACATTATTTAGTTATTCAGTGTATGATTTTATGTATGTAATCTACAAATTGACTCAATGTAAATTCGATTTGGTTTACAAAATCAAGTGACAATCCAATTCTCACTCATCATTTGTATGTACGAATCGAATCGACTTTGATCAATTACATTACATACATCCTATCTTAACATGATATTATTAAATGAACCTATCATTTAAATTGTACTCAATATGAACAAATCAAAGAGCAAAAATATCATGCATCATGTAGAGTTAACAACATAAAATGAACATATCATTAAATTAAACTTGATGTACATTGTCAACACATAACAAAGATAACTCTACTAAGAATGTTACATATAACATTCTTCCTACTCATAACTGGAAAAATAAACTAAACAACTAGATAGATAATCATTACTCCCACTAGGACAAACACTAGTGCAGTAATGATCCCAAATACGCCAATCTTCTTAATGAACTAGGACATCCCCGCCGAGATGCTATGATGTCGGGGATCACGGAATCTTTAAATTAGGACACCTTTGAATCGATCAGGAAAGATTCCATCGAGTCCTCTTCGAATCATCCTCTGGATCATCACGATGCACCTCACAGTCCTCATAGTGAAGCATCTCAGCGTATAGCCGGGTATAGAGGCGTGTCCTCATGGCGCCCGGATCGATCGTCTTTATGTCACTTTCGGATCTTTGTGGCGGTGGCGAACGAGCCCATATTCTGTAATTCTCCATAATCGGAAACTCCTGCATCTCAAGTCTCCAGAACAATCTATCAAACCTCCCGATGTGTCACTCGACTCCATGAGCTGAGTCATACTCTATCCCCTGGATAGCCTCTCACAGTCGATTACGCAACACATCGCGTCTCGTCATAGTGGTAATCATCCGTGACATCTGAAAAAATTAAAATTAATTAAGTCAGCTCAATTCACCGGCTTAATTCAATTTATATATAGGCATAGATCCATCAAAATAAATCAAGAACAAATTTTCTTGATTTTATGGAGGACTATCGACTGACTTACTTAGACCAGTCAATTGATATTTTTACCAATTGATTGTCATCTAAGTTTAGTCGACTAGTTCCATGAAGACTTAATATTGACTATGAGAGTCCAAACACCACGCAATTTGCTTCGAGTACCCCAGACACTCAAGCAATATGCATAGTATTCTTTCTCATCGTTCTTAGACATCAACTCTAGTTCATTTGGTTTATCTCTAAGTTGTTTATATCAAGTCCTAATTGTTCCAAATAATTACTTGATTATTTAGTCATGAGTTGAGTTGACCACGGTCAACTTGAGTACAATATTTGTTTGAGCTAATTGGGCACCTAGCTTTCGTTGAAATCCAATTAATTGAACCTATGCCCAAATTAATTTGGATCTCAAATTAAAGCCTAAGTCCAATTATTTAATTTCCAATTAGGCCTCTCTAATTGACAGCCCAATTAGAAATCCAACCCAATTAAAAAATTAAGCCTCTCTAATTGATAGCCCAATTAATTCGGCCCAATTAAAATCATGGGCTGGCAGTAAATCACCCTGCCAGGCGGTAAACCACCTTGGCAGAGCGGTAAACCTCCATGGCAGGCGGTAAACCACCACAGCAGGGTTAAAGCGCCACCGCCCTACGAAAGCGCCTGTCGGCGATTCACATACGCAAGCGATGGCCGCCTAGCGGTAAAGCGCCCCTAGCGACGGTAAATCACCCTGCAGGTGAAATCGCCGCTTCGCCTGCGAAACCGCCTGCGAGCGGTTAAAAGCGCCTAACGATTGCTCCCGCCATGGTAGGGCTCAAACCGCTGAAGGCTCAAACCGCTCTGGCGAGCTCAGCATACGACAAGGCTTAAAGCGCCTGATAGAGCTTAAAGCGCCTGGCGATTCAATCGCCACGTCGGCGGTTAAAGCGCCTGTCGGACGGTTAAAGCTACTTAGCGGCGTGTAAACCGCCTGTGGTAAACCGCCCTAGCGGCGGTTAAACTATCACTGTAGGGAAACCGCCTGCACAGGTGAAATCGCGCCTGTCGTGATTCACCGCCTGGCCATGGCGCTAGCCCGGCGAATCGCCGCCCTTGAGTAAACCGCCTAGCGGCGGTTAAAGCGCCAAATTTCAACGTTGAAATCACCCTTCCAGGGTAGTTTCCGGCCAGGGCAGTTAGCCCAGAGTGATTTTCCATTCCACAAACCACTCTGGAATGGCCAGGGTGGTTTGTCCAGAGTGGTATTCCACTTGCCGCAGAAACAGTATTTTCTGCACTGTTCATCTTCTTCCTCGCGCAATTTTTGTGATGAATAGCTTATTTTTTTGCAGAAAAAATTCTAATCTTTATTAGATGCTATCCAACAAGGGCTCTGATACCAATATTGATAGTTTTAGTATCTAATTTGAGATTATCTAAACAAAATAAAAGAATGAACGAAACTAGAAATAAACTGAAAAAATTTACGAGTTTCGTCAGAATCTTCTCGCATCCAACAAAGGAAGAAGATGGCTTCTGTCTAAGGACTGATCACGCCGGAAGAGTCCTACTTCTTCACGAGACAAATCCCGACAGTGCCTTGGTGTTCTTGTTCACTCCGACAAACCACTCAAATAGCCTTTTAGCGTCAACCCGTCTGCTCTCCCCTTTCTCTCTTTAGACGCACACCCATATATAGGGAAAAAGGCAGCGCACGACTCCTTGAGTCGTGCGTGCACACATGTGCAGTTGCAGAAACTACAATCACGAAACTGCGTTTGCAGTTACATGAACTGCCTACAATACATAATCTTAGTTATGTGATTATCAAGGAATAAAATATAACTTTAGAATAAAGTATAACTTTTGATAAAAACTTTATTTGGTTTGAGGTTTTAATATATAACTCAGTTTAATATTTTACTAAATTATCCTTTGTCTTTTGCTCAATCAATTCAACGACGACGACGAAAATATTAATGACGACGGCGGCCGATGATGATGTGCTCAGGCTAGCGGCGGCGCGGTGATCGACCGATGCTTAACAGCGATGAAGCGGCAAACTAGCGGTAGGCCGGCAGCGATGATGGCCGTGGCCGGCGGCGGCGATCGATCGGCGGCAGCGGCGAGTGGCCGGTGATGGCAGCGACAACCGCGATGATCGATCGGCCAAGCTGGCACCGAGCGATGATGAAGCGATCGATCGTAGGCTGTATCGTTAAGCGGCGGCAACAGTGGTGGCGATAAGCGGTGGCGGCTGGCGAGGGTAGCGGCGGCGGCGGCGGCAGGCGGTGGCGACGAGCTATTGATTGAGTTTTGACAAATTGACATTTAATATATTGCTAAGGATAATATTGGAAAAAAAAATTCTTAATCTCGGGAATCAACAAAAACCTTGATTCTTCAAGATTTTCCGATTCCTCCTAAAAAAGTTTTTGTTCATAACTAGATAATGAATAATTATCAAGTAATTATTCATAACCTAAACTAAATAAGATTTTCATTGATAACCTAACAAGATTATCAAAACAAAAAAAAAAACCAACAAGGTTATTAGAGTTGTTTTGGCCAATATTATTTTAAAACAATTCTGATTTAGATTTTTGTAATAGATCGGTTGAGAATAAAGGAGAGTTTTGGGAAGCAAATTATAGATGGGTGTTATTTTAATAATTAAAAAAGGATGTTCTTTTGACAATAATAATAATAATAATAAGTGCTTTTTGATTCTTTTTTTTAAATTAGATATGTGCAACTTTTTTTTTAATTAATGATTGCTATAATCCTATAATAATGATTGATTTAGAAAGGGTAGTTTCCTACTTTAGTAAATATTTTTTTTAATTTTTTTATTTTCAGATTATTATCAACTTTTGGAAAGAGGGGAAAAAAAGGAAGCAAAAGTCGGAAGGACGCTTAATTTCAAAAACACCAAAAAAAATCCCATTTTAATTATTAAGACGGTCCAAATCTAATATATATGTTTTTTTACAAATATTTCATAAAAAAAATATAAAAGTAGTGGAATAATTATAAATGTATACTTAAACACTATTACAGACAAATCTGCAATTTATAGGCATTCAAAAACAAATTATTAACACCGGTGTGCGAATCTTCAATTCGATTAATTTTTAAGAGTAATTGATTTTGTGGTTACCAAGAATAAATAAAAAAAACAATTATAATTTTTTCACAGTTCAATTCGAATTTTACAGTCGCATCATTCCTGAATGGTCATCTAATGTCAAAATCGTACTCCGTCTATCAGGTAAATTTCTAAATCCCAAAGTTGCCCGAATAGATTTTTTTTTAAATTTACCGTCAAATAATTTCACAATAAAAAATTGAACTGTATTTTTCTATGAAATATCTTTCCATTTTTATTAGTGTACTATGCCTGTGAGTATATCTGTATTGAGTGTGCTTAATGAATTTTATTTGTTTGATAACCTTTTATTAAAATTCTATTTATTTTTTCAATTGACATTAGATATCTTAAATGTTTGACTCAATTAATTACCAGAATAATCGATTTGATTTTATAAAATATTTTCATCGAATGTTAAAATAAATTAAAAAAATATTTTCTAAAATTTATTATCCCATTTTAAAAAAAATTATTATTATTATTTTTAATAATCCAAGTGTACAACTAATTTGGAAATGTATTAGTCCTGTCCATATATATCATTCACAGGATAAATTAGAGAAGTACGATAATTAAGATCAATGGATAATTAATGATTCGGTTCAAATCTCACCATGGGAGTCTCAACTTAAAATTTTAAAAAGTAACGCTTGAGGAAAGAATCTAATCGTTTCGAGTAATCTATCCAACTAGTAGCTTCATTCATCCGTCTCGGGGATCGGTGCGAGGTAATCGTGGACGAGGTCTCGAGACAGTGGCAAGACAGAGGAGGGGCTATCTGAAGACATGAGGGATTTTAGACCTCTCATCCAGAATCGACCCCTGTCCATTCTGCAAGCAACCCCTGTCTTACCATCGCGCCATCCCCGTGGAGACCGGAAAGAATCTAACCGTGATGGATGATATGATTATCATTCTATCGTCCTAACCATAAATCAAATCCATGATACTTAAAATCAAGAAATTTATTAAGATTATGTCAAAGCACAACCCTTTATAATTTATCTTTCTCATAATAATCGTGAGATAGGTCAGTAGAAATTACTAGATTGACGGTTCTAATATTTTACAGAAGAAATTTATTAAGATTTTATTGAGGAATGATTAAAGGACGACTTCCAATTATTATTTATGTCGAACACACTCAAACACAACAATTTGAGTGAAAGCCTTCAATCGAAGGTTCTCTGCATCTGCAAAAGATTGGAATCGTCAACTTAGTGATCTCCACCGATCTGTTCCACGATCATTATGAGGAAGATAAATCACCGAGGACTTTATAAGTCTTGATGTGATGGTCAAGATACGTAAAGATCATCTAAATCTAAAAAAGAATTTTAGACTTCATTCGAAATTGATTCAATGCCATTTTTATAAATACCATTGTACTTTAGTCATCATGTCATCTCTGTAGAGACTCAATCGAAGTCTCTTGAACATTTTGAGAAAGATTAATATATTTCATGAAGTCCAAGTCCCCAAAACAAAAGTTGTCTAAGAGGTTTTACTTTTACATAGAGCCCCACAGTGTAACTCAAGATGTCTTCAATCGGTCCATCGAATCTAAAAAAAAAAAAAACTTTTTTTCATTTACTTAGAAGCTAATTTGAATGGCTCCGACGAGATTAAGTTTTCGTACGATAGAATGCTAAATAATTCATATATGAAATATATTCTATCGATTTAATAGAGAAGTGTTTACGGTTTAACAATTAAATTCGACGATATAGTCACATGATCCCTATAAAATAAGTCCAACGTAAAAAATATACTCCATCCGAGAAAATAAATTCCTAACTTACACTCGACTGTTTAAGTTTTTCCGAAATTCAAAGTCAAATTTATCTCAGTAAAAAATCAAACCGTATTAATATGTGAGATATCGTTTCTCTTTGTCAAGTTTCATGTTCTTTACAATTGTTGTCCCATAAGAGGACCTTGTAACTAGCATGACAGTAGAATTGTATTAATGAACAAGAATCAATTTTCTGAGATTGTAAGTCTTTCGAAGTGTTTATTCTTCTGCTGTATTAATCTTGAATTGAACAATATATTCTTCATAATTTATCTTTTTCCTATTAACTTTGAAATTAATGGATGAAAATGAGTAAATTACCTTTTCTCCAATTGCACCAATGTTCTTTAGAATTGTTACATGCATCCACAGCTTAATCCTTTTGAGTTCATGTCTGTGTACTCCACCCCTTAACCCACCCAAACCAAAATTTTAGCCCTTAAACGCACTTTTTTTTATATTCACTGTGGCCATTTAAATATTTGTGCGCTTGATTACGTATTAAAACTACAGCAAATACAAAATTATATTATTAACATATTAAAAAAAAAAATTGAGTTACATTTAAGATGACATTTTATTTTTATTTTTAATTTAAGGAGATTTATTAACTTAATTTTTTAGATTTTATTTCTTTTCCTTGTCCAACGTTAAAATAACAGCAATTATATAATAATAAAAAAATAGAGGGTTATTTTAGCAATTCCCCTATTTTTATTCGTCGCGCATGGTTCGCCGGAACCGCAGCCGCCAGCCGCAGTCCTCACTCTCCTCTCTCCCTCTTGCGATCTCTGACCCGCAGCCGCGCTGCCGGCGGTCGACCGACTCGGTCTGTCGTCCAACCTCCTCCCATTTACCCCCTATTCGAGTTCTTCTCGACGGCCGCCCTCCTGGGCCATCGTATTCTGTCCCGCAGATCAGTCTTCCTCTCTGATATAGCAGACCGTTCCTCCTCCTTGATCTCGCAGAAGGATCGGTCTCACTTGCAGGTCAGTCTGTCTCTCTCACACAACATCCAGTTTCCTTCAGCTGCTACAGCCTCAGCCCTATTCTCTGCGACAACGGAGTTCTTCTTCTTCGACTCCGTCGAAGCAGGATCAGGTGAGAAAATAATTTTGTTTTGTATTTAATTTCTGTTTTAGAACTATGTATATTCTTTAAACTCTTTAATCAAACATTTTATGATTTTTCCGGAAGAAGGATCCTTTTTGGCTTAGAATTCTGGTGTTGATTATATTTTTTTACGGTGAAAAATAGGTTTCTCATCTTCGTGAGTCATTATGATTCTCGAGCTAAGTTTACCCTCTGTGTTTTGGTTTGTTCCTTTTTTTCTTTTTTTGATCCATTTAATTGGGTACCAGTTTGTTCCTGTATCTGGAACTATCCAACTTGACATTTGATAGGGGGTTGAATACCTGGCAGGTGCTCTATTAAATAAACAGGAGTTTGGGATAGTCTTTTACCAAAATTAGCTAGGTAGTTTGTGTAGATGCCCTTTTAATTAAAAGGGGTTGAGTTCTGGCATTTTGGGAAGTTGTGTATACCCAACCCAATATGTCTTCAGTGGCAACCCTCATCACATGTTGGACCCTTTAGTTATTTTTTCCCCTTCTTGTAGCTCTCCCCTCTCATGCTTGATGTCTCCAATTTTCAACATGCCTCTTGTTCATTCCTTGCACGTTTGTCAATTTCATGCAATCCTTTGAGATCCACATCTTTCTAGAGTTCTTGACAACAAGCCTTTCGTGTGCATCCACTACCGGATCATTTTGCCATTAGATCATCTCTACTCACACCATTCTACATAATGGGGTTGTCAATGTTGGAGAGTCACAAATTGAAAGTCCCTCTTTCAGTAGATCACTTCTTGTTGCCTCTCGTTTGATGCTAGAGCTTATCATGGTCACCCGGTCCTCCCATCCTCCCTTCTTATCTTGATGTCCTACAACTCATGCAAAGGTCTTAATTCTTACTCTAATTTAATTAGTGTCTTATTGATTAAACTTTATTTTGATTCAGTTGTTTAAGGCAAGTGTGTGGATATGAACTTTTTCTTATTCAAGTGCGAACTTCTAAAGCGTGCATCCATTAAGCCCAAATATAAATTCACATTAGATTTTTGATTGGTTTCTTTTGGTTGCAAGCAAGCTTATTTGTTATCCTCGTTCATTTGTTGTAGGCACCTCCATTTCGGTCCACACCCTTTGAGCCGACTGTAAAAGTGAACCATGGTTGTTAGGATAGTTAATGAATTCAAGTATTAGTTGTATTTGAATGCAAAGACCAAGAAATCAGAATTTGCGAAAAAACTAAAAAAAAAAAAATGAAAAAAGTATAATAATATGATTTCACATGGAAATTACAATTGGTGTTTTAAAATCTTAAGAATAGTCTTTATTTGTTATTACACATTTAATTTTTAATAAGTCAACATACAACTAATGTCATATTTATTAATATAAATCATTAATTATAAATATATATTATAAACATTATTAAAATCATTAGTATAGATAGCTCAATACTATTAGGTTGTTCTTTTTTTAAAATAAAAGTGTTATTATTTCATTTATAATTGCATAATTTTTATTGGGTTACTTTATTCAAATCAATTTTTGGTTGAATAAATGACAAATTTAGGATCATTGTTAATCGTGTGAATTTATTGTGTTCACTCTTGATCCACATTATCTAATCTACAATAATTTCCCTCGACCTATAATAACCTCCCTTAGATGAGTGAATTGTTACTTCCAATGAATGATAGCAACTGGGGTTGAGCACGAGCCAAGATGAACCAAGGTTGATGATATTCAAACTTGTTTGATAAGCTAACCTAGTTGAGCCAAGTTGAGCCTAAAATGAACCAAGCTGCTAAAATAGTTTCAAGCTTGTTTTTTTTTCCAAGCTTAGGTTGGCTTGAGCTTGGTTCTTTTAGATGTTTTCGAACTCTTAATTTGTGATTGTTTGAATTCTCTACATTTGTAAACTTGTTTGGTTGAAACTTATTTGGTTGGTTTGTGAACTTAATATTACAAGCTTGTTTGTTTATTTATATATTACATATTTGAATAAAAACAACCAAAATAAATAAGAAAAATAACTAGCATTGGACAAGCTTATAGAGATTAATTGTTCATGAGGCTTTTTGGCATAGTATGCCATGGATACCCTAACTTCACCTAGAGGGAAAATTCATAGCTAAGACAATGATGTTTATATAGAATCGATCCCAAGACTAAAGAATTTATATTTTTACTTTATTACCAATTCAAAATAACAAACTACTAAAAAAAGGGAATCAAATTGCAATATTATTAACACGTCAAATCTGGAACTCAAAAATCAAATTGTTCACCTTTTTGCATCACTTTTGTTCATCAAATATTCACAAATAAGGATCAAAGAACCTTTGTTCATGACTTGTTTACAATTTTTGTTCATCAACATCAATAAGTTGAGCTTATAAGCAATGATGGAACCATGTTTTTTTGTTGAAAAAAGGGTAGTCCGGTGCACGAAACTCCCGTTATTTGGGGTCCCGGGGAAGAATCCATTGTATGCAATCTTACCTTGCTTTGCAAGAGGCTGTTTCCAGGATTCGAATCCGTGACCTCTAGGTCATAAGACAACAACTTTACCGTTGCACCAAGGCTCCCCTTCATTTTTTTTGTTGAAGGGATGCAATAATATATAGCTGTCCTAGCAAAAAACATAATCAAATACTAATATAATTTCTTAAAATATTTTAAAGAAATTACCATATCTTTCAATTTATGGCGTCAAAAGCATAAATATGATGAGTTCAGTTTTTATTTTCTGTTGTCAAGTATATTATAAATGCCTTTCAAGTATTACATGGGATTAATTTACCCCGTTTACTTTCACCTACCTTTGCCCTTGCTCATAGTGTTCAAACTTGTTTATTTATTTTGTCAAGTTAAAAATGCTTCATTTTGTTATTTTTTTAGTACTGACTCTTCTTGAGTAATATTTAGCTTGTTTACAAACAATAGTTCATTTACAATCTTGATTACTTGATTAGGTTAATTTGTTTACAATGGTTCCTCAAGCTGGCTCCCTTTCTTTATAACGGGCCTAAAAATATAGCTCATCAATAAAATCTTGTTCAAAGCCATAAGTGAATAGATCACCTTTTGTTGTTTACTTCTGGAACTCTTAAGTGATGGATGGGCAGTAATCATTGTAGCTTAAAGATATGCAACGATTCAAAGCCCTTGCACGAGCCCGGAGGTCCATCTCCACCATTTTCCATCCTATCTTTACTACCTCACGATCTGTTTCTACCCATGACAATCAACCCCATAAGGAGGTCAGCCTCCATCATTAACTTTTTTTTTTTAATCTCATTTTGACATCTTCTCTAGGTTCCTATTTCTGAATTTCAGGTGCTTGTGGAGGGTAAGGCAAGTGCTCGTGCTGCCATCCTCAACCGGCCTTCTAATCTCAATGCCCTCACAACCAATATGGTAATTTTCTAATGTGATTATGTTCATTTTGTCGCTTGAGTGAGAATATAGTTAGTTGTTTTATTCTATTTTGCAGGCATCTCGGTTGAAGAAACTATATGAGTCTTGGGAGGATAACACAGATATTGGGTTTGTTATCATGAAAGTGAGTTCTTGCTTGCATTGGACCATCTTCTGGAAAACTTTATTGTTATTATTATTGAGGACTTTCTTGCCTAAGAAATTTATTTATTTATTGTCAAAACTGAAACTTACGTGTCCTTTTGATTTCTGAAGGGCAGTGGCAGGGCATTTTGTTCTGGTGGCGATGTTGTTGCTCTTTATCACTTAATTAATGAAGGTATGCTCCTGGTTTGGATCATCCTCAAATGATTTATGGTAGGCCCTGAACTTTGAAAGCATCTACACAAGTGAGGTGTTGGTATGATATGGCAATAAAAAATAACAGGGAAGAGAGAATTCAACATATTGCAAAATCTAGTGTTTTGATATCTTTAAGTGTTATGCCCAATACATTCGTGGCTGCAAATATATGACAAATGGTAGAAATAGATGATCACTAGGAGTGGTAATTTTTTTAAGTGTCCTTTTTTATGATTTATTGTGAGAGCTTAATGAGAGTGAATAGTCTTCCATGTTGGGAGCCTGTATACCAGTAGCTAAATAAGATTAACACCTTACATTGAAAGCTTCATGTTTGTTTTTTCTCCTTCTGCCAAACATGTAGGGATGGCAAGAGAAGAACAAAATAATGCAAAAAAAATTAGTGGTTAGGAGTGTAAGACAACATACACGAATCGAAAACATAAGAATGCATCATTCTTTTGACGATAAAACAATGAAATTTAATGTCGCACTGACTTCTTCTTGACTGGGAAGTAAAAGTAGGATACTGCAAGACATTCAAAGAGAGCAGAAAGAAGGAAACAAGACAATAATATGTAGTAGCTTGCTTCTTTTTTGAAACTTCAGTAACACCTCAGCAAGATATCAACTGTTGTTCCATTTGCATAGTTATAATATTAAAAGTTCAATAATATTAATAGTTGTTCAGACATTTTTAACATTGGTAGTCAATGCATTAATTTCCACAGTTTCTGGTGCTGAGCAGTGCCGTTCAGCACAGGTAGAATTTATCATTCTGCTAGTTGATCGACATTGAGACAAACTCCGACACAGTGACACAATTGAAATAGAGGGAGGGGAGAGAAGAGAAATCAATGGAGTGAAAGTAGTAGAGGAGAGAAAGAGGGGAGTGTGATGGAAATTCGTAAAGGAGTGGGAAAAAAGTAAGAGAGGAGTGCCAGGCGATAGGCTGATGTTGGCGGCTGTAGGCACGGTAATAGCGGGTGTAGTAGGGTTGCCGTGCATGCAATAGGGTGGCTGTGGAGGGGAAGGTGCCTAGTAGAATCTAGTAATAGAACAAAAAAAAAGTGAGAGAAAGTAAAACTAACCTTTTAAATATATCACTTTTGTAGGATCGAGTAAACTGAGAGAGGAGGGTGAATCTCGGTGTTTAATAAATTTTTATAAATTTTAATATGAGTACGCAGCGGAAATGAAATGCAACTAAAGACATAGTTAATTTACTTGGTTAACAACCCGAACTGGGTTGCTACTCTAAGGCCCGTAGCTCTCCCGCGAGCTACCTCGATGGGCAATTCACTAAATATCCTCCGATTCGAGAACTCTCGACTTCGGAGGGTTTCGCCTTTGACAAATAATAGAGATGGGTAACACACTACCCACTCTTGAATTTAAGTACAGTAGTGAAAAAGTAAATGAGCAAATACAAGACGTATACCGACACTAAGTAGATGGTAGAAGTATACTCGGAGTGTCGGAAGATCGCTTTGTTGTAGGAGTTTAGCTTTGGTGGACGAGAATGGATTTCGACAACACTTCGACGTAAAAATAATTGATACTTCGGATCCCGTTGAGCACTGATAATATAGACCTTTTCCAGTCGACTGGAATGCCTTTCAGTTGACTCCACATCAGTCCGTCAATATGAAATTCGTGGTTTTCCAGTCGACTGAATCCTCTTTAGTCGACTTCACGTCACTCGGCTCCGCATCGAGAAATTTTCCTCTTCAGTCGACTCAAACTCTTCAGTCGACTCAAGCCCTTTCCATCTGCGTCGCACGTTCTCCGATCGATCACCAGCTGATCCTGCCAAATAGGTATCCAGTCGACTGATACATCTCCAGTCGACTGGACTTCAGTCGACTTGAATCCATTCAGTCGACTGATTCTTGCAAAACAGGAGTAGCACAAAATAGATAATATGAATTATGATAGCAGTAGTAATACTGTTCGATCTCGACTACTAAGTCCCACGTGGACTTTTCGTCGGATCGACGCCTAACTTTGTCCCCCTACAGAGGACTCGGTCTCACCTCTTCACTCGAGGCTTACCTGTCGGCGACCTGCTGGACTTACCATTCTTGACATCCGATCTGACCCACCAGGGCTTCCACCAGCTGTCCGGTCTGCCAAACCCAGTTGGACTTTTTGCCGATTGTCCGGTCTCCTGACCCACCGGTCTTCATGTCAAATGTCCGGTCCACGCGACCCATCTGGACTTCATGCCTGGTGTCCGGTCCTCCTGATATGTCAAGATTCATACCTAGTATCCGGTCAACACGACCTACTAGGACTTCCTGTTAAGCCTGCACACTTAACACTTATATTAGATCATAAGTGAATCCTAACTCTTAACTGTGGTTAATACTTCAAAACTAAGGAGTGATGCTTACTGCATCAACAATCTTCCCTTTTTTGATGTATGACAACACATCAGTTAAAGTTAGGAGAATCAAATACCAATCTCCATATTCTGACATGTATAAGAAATGAACTTATCACTTTTGTCATGCATAAATTTAGCCATGTATGAAATGCATAGGTCCTTATCAAATTTTGCATTCTCTTAAATTTATATCTCTTTTTAAATCTATAATTTTATATTTCTTCTCTCCTCCTTTGACATACATCAAAATAAGAGTTAAGTTAAAGATATAAACATAATATATTGGAGAGTTAATATGATATTTTATCAAGAAACATTTGAAAAAACTTCCACTAAATAATGCAAAGTTTTCAAAATTTTCAAAAATTTTAAAACATTTTCAAAATTCCCCTTGAAAAATTGAAAATTTTTCAAAATTTTTCAAAACTCCCCTTGAACAATTAAAAAATTTTCAATACTCCCCCTAAATAATTCAAAAGTTTCAAAAGTTTTCAATACTCCCCCCGAACAATTCAACATTTTCAAAATTTTTCAAAATTCCTCCTAAATAATTCAAAAGTTTCAAAAGTTTTCAATACTCCCCTTGAATAATTCAAAATTTCAAAATTTTTCAAAACTCCCTCTGAACAATTCAACATTTTCAAAATTTTCAAAACTCCCCCTGAATAATTTAAAATTTTCAAGTTTTTCAAAATTTTTAAAACTCCCCTTGAATAATTCAAAAGTTTTCAAATTTTTCAAAATTTTTCAAAACTCCCTCTGAATAATTCAAATTTTTTAAAATTTTCAATTTTTTCAAAACCTCTCCCCTGAATTATTCAAAATTTTTAAAATTTTAAATTTTTTCGAATTTTTCAAAACTCTCCCTGAATAATTCAATTTTTTTTAAATTTTCAAAATTTTCAAAAATCTAAAAAAAATTAAAATTTTTCTAACTCTCCCTAAATAATAAAATATTTTTAAATTCCAAAAATTTCCAAAAAATTTCAAAATTTTCTAACTCTTTAAAATTTTTCAAAACTCCCCCTTGAATAAAGCTTTATAATGTTTAATTGTTTTCTTCCCATACATCAAAACCTAAGTAGTAATTTTAAAAATCTTTAAGCTTTTTAAGACTTAATTTTTTCAAAGTAAGTTTTTCTACCTCTTAATTTAAATTTTGAATAAAGCAAATTATCTTGAATTGACTTGGGATTAATTGTGTTAATTGATTTGATTTTATTTGAGTTGATTAGCTGAGTTGAATCGATTAAGTTCACTAGGTTGATTAAGTTGAAATAGTTAAGTTGAATTGATTAGATGGTTTGGATTGATAAGATGGTTAATTAAGTTGATTAGAATTGAGTTAATTAAGTTGGTTAAATTAAATTGATTAAGTTTAGTTGATTAAATTGAATTAATTATGTTTAGTTAAGTTTAATTAAGTTGTTGTTAAGTTTAATTAAGTTGTTGTTAACTTTAATTGAGTTGTGGTTAAGTTTAATTAAGTTGTTGTTAACTTTAATTGAGTTGTGGTTAAGTTTAATTAAGTTATTGTTAAGTTTAATTAAGTTGTGATTAAGTTATTATTAATTTTAATTAAGTTGTGATTAAGTTTAATTAATTTATTGTTAATTTTAATTAAGTTGTGATTAAGTTTAATTAATTTGTGATTAAGTTTAATTAAGTTGTGATTAGGTTTAATTAAGTTATTGTTAATTTTAATTAAGTTGTAATTAAGTTTAATTAATTTATTGTTAATTTTAATTAAGTTGTGATTAAGTTTAATTAATTTGTGATTAAGTTTAATTAAGTTGAGTTAAGTTAAATTAAACAGAATTAAGTTTTAAATCATCTCACCCAAGCTATATTTTCAATACATTTATCCCTATGAGTTTTGTGAGATGAGTATTTCTTTTTATCTTATTTAAATTTAATGAGCAATTTCAAAGTTTTTAAACTTGTGTTAGATTCAAGCTTGGTTTGAGCTAGTCAAGTAGGTTTTTCCAGCATTGACTTCCAGGTCGTGGCGAGGCACATGACCTTCTTGGTTATCGGAGCAACGATCACTTCCTAGACAAAGTCAATGAAGGAATCAAGTACTTGATTCACTTTAGACTAAGCCTTGGTCTAACTAGTCAAAAACTTAGTGAGTTAGCTTCGGTCAGTTCCACTCGACTTAGTGCACCAGGTCGTGGCGAGGCACATGACCTTCTTGGTTATCGGAGCAACGACCACTTCCTAGACATGCACTTCAAAGAGCTTTCCTAACTCACTATCAATTCACTTGTCTTAGTACTAGGTTGTTCAAGTTTAAACTACTTTGTTTCCTATCTAGTTCGTTCTAAATTAAGCAAGTAAAGTAAACTAAAGCATGCAAGAGTTTTATTTAATTAAGGAAACAATCAATGAGTTAGCTCCCCCTGCATAGTAGCTCTGTTGGGTCTTGTTCACTAGGTAAACTTGTCCTTTGGGAATCCAAAATTGGTTCGGTCCAACTTGATTGACTAAGCTAGTCTTAGGAACCCAAGCTTGGCCTCGACCCTTAGCATTTCTGTTAAACAAGGACATGTATGATCTATTTGTGTCCTTAGCCTTATATCTGAGTCCGGACTTGTTGTACACGCTCGTTGAGACCTAAGCATCATATTAAGATACTTGGAGCCCGAAGTGAACCTTTCCAACAATCCGGTTAGATCTTCTACTTACCTTTTTAGGACCGAGTTCTCTTTCTCAAGCTTCGCAACTCGAGTTGAGTCTCTATCCTTAATTTGGCAAGTCGAAGTCTTCGAGTTGACTTGCTCCTTAAGTACTTGGACTTCCTCAAGAAGCGAGTCAACTCGATTCTCGGACTTGGCTAGTTTCCTACCTAAGCATGCAATAATATTGTACAATTTATCTTCTAAGGGAGAAGTTACCTCGTCAAAATCTTCGGAAACGGATGCGGATCCGTGGCTTCTCTCGGACTCAGACTCATATCTTGATTCGACTTCGGACTCGTCATCTGCCATGAGTGCTATGAAGCATGTCTTAGATATTTCCGCGTCCGACTCTTCTGATGATGACGTGACCAAATTTGCCTTAGATGCTTTCTTCCTTTTTGTCTTTCTCGATTTGGATTTCTTTCCTTTTTTATTTGTTCCTGCCATCAAAACTAAACCATCCTCGGGTTGACTCAAGTTAGCCTATTCATGCAATTTAATTAATTTGTCCCACAATTCTTTAGCATTTTGAACCGGCCCGACTCGATTTAGCTCTTTATTTGTAAGTCCGCATTGCAAGGCGTTTAAAGCCTTGTAGTCAACTTGAGCCTTTTTCCTAAAGTTTGCGGTCCATTTCTCCGGATCTAACAATTTACCCAAGTCGTCTACCGGAGCTATGAACCCTTTCCTAATCGAGAATCAGACCTCTAGGTAGATTTTCAAAAAACACTCCATTCGCCCCTTCCAAGAAGGAAAATCCTCTCCGTTAAAGAGAGGAGGACGAACGGTGCTTAGACCCTCTAAATGTGACATTTCTATTTAAATTAACTAAAATTAAGAATTATTCCTACTTGCAATAATTAAGAATTATTTAAATTGCAAATGTTAATGAAATTTACTCTAAGCAAAGATTATTAAAAATTAAACTAATTTTAGCAAATAAAAAATAATCTAATGCAGAAAAATATTTTGGAAATTTTCTAAATGCAAAAAAAAATATTTTGGCAATTTTTAAATGCTGAAAAAATATTATGGTAATGTTTTAAATACTGAAAAAATATTATGGTAATTTTTTAAATGCTGAAAAAATATTATGGTAATTTTTTAAATGCAGAAAAAAATATTATGGTAATTTTTTAAATGCTGAAAATTAGTTTAATTAATTAAATGCGCAGAAAATTAATGTAATTTACTAAGTGTGCAGAAAATTAATTTAATTAATTAAATGTGAAGAAAATTAATTTAATTTACTAAGTGAGAAAAATTAATTAAAATTATTCTAATGCAAGAAAAATTAATTAAAATTATTCTAATGCAAGAAAAATTAATTAAAATTATTCTAAGTAAGAAAAATTAATTAAAATTATTCTAAATTAATCTAAAGCTCTACGATGGTGGTTGCACCAATTCGGAGCGCCCCCGCTCTGATACCAATTGTAGGATCGAGTAAACCGAGATAGGGGGGTGAATCTCGGTGTTTAATAAATTTTTATAAATTTTAATATGAGTACGCAGCGAAAATAAAATGCAACTAAAGACACAGTTAATTTACTTGGTTCACAACCCGAACTGGGTTGCTACTCCAAGGCCCGTAGCTTTCCCGCGAGCTACCTCGATGGACAATTCACTAAATATTCTCCGATTCGAGAACTCTCGACTTCGGAGGATTTCGCCTTTTACAAATAATAGAGATGGGTAACACACTACCCACTCTTGAATTTAAGTACAGTAGCGAAAAAGTAAATGAGCAAATACAAGACGTATACCGACACTAAGTAGATGGTAGAAGTATACTCAGAGTGTCGAAAGATCGCCTTGTTGTGGGAGTTTAGCTTTGGTGGATGAGAATGGATTTGGACAACACTTCGACGTAAAAATGATTGATACTTCGGATCCGGTTGAGCACTGATAATATAGACCTTTTCCGGTCGACTCCACATCAGTCCGTCGATATGGAATTCGTAGTCTTCCAGTTGACTGAATCCTCTTCAGTTGACTCCACGTCACTCGGCTCCGCATCGGAAAATTTCCCTCTTCAGTTGACTCAAACTCTTCAGTCGACTCAAGCTCTTTCCATCTGCGTCGCACGTTCTCCGATCGATCACCAGCTGATCCTGCCAAATAAGTATCCAGTCGACTGATACATCTCTAGTCGATTGGACTTTAGTCAACTTGAATCCATTCAGTCGACTGATTCTTGCAAAACAGGATTAGCACAAAATAGATAATATGAATTATGATAGCAGTAGTAATACTGCTCGATCTCAACTACTAAGTCTCACGCGGACTTTTCGTCGGATCGACGCCTAGCTTTGTCCCCCTACAGAAAACTCGGCCTCACCTCTTTACTCGAGGCTTACCTGTCGGCTACCTGCCAGACTTACCATTCTTGACATTTGATCTGACCCACCAGGGCTTCCACCAGCTGTCCGGTCTGCCTAACCCAGCTGGACTTTTTGCCGATTGTCTGGTCTTCTGACCCAAACGGTCTTCATGCCAAATGTCCGGTCCACGCGACCCATCTGGACTTCATGTCTGGTGTTCGGTCCTCCTTATCTATCAAGATTCATGCTTAGTATTCGGTCAACACGACCTACTAGGACTTCCTGTTAAGCCTGTACACTTAACACTTATATTAGATCACAAGTGAATCCTAACTCTTAATTGTGGTTCGTACATCAAAACTAATGAGTGATGTTTACTGCATCAACAACTTTGACTATCTAATTCAATACAATTGAATCGTGTGTGTGTGAATATATATATATATATATATATATATATATATATATATCCTACACAATTCATCTGTAAGCATCTCCATTATCCACTGTCTGACCCCGTAAGAATCAAGGATTGGGCTATAGTGTACATTCGATCGGACGGTGGATAATAGAGGTGTTCATGGGTGCTCACGGATGAGTTGTGTAGGAGAACATTTCTCTCTCTCTCTCTCTCTCTCGAGTTTTGTTATCTTGAGTGATGCATCAGTGTGAACCTGTGTGCGATGAGCTCTCCACCGTTTGATCTATTGCAATTGCGCAGTAAATGAGAAATGCATAGTATTTTTCTCCCACGACTCCGACCGATTTCTTCGTCGTCGATCGCCATCCACACTATAGCCCTACTCTTGAACCCGTTGGGATTGTAGCCGGTGTCCCTTCGGCCGAATGACGGTCGAATCCTGGTCGGATTGCGATCGGAATCCAGTCGCGGTCCGGTCAGACTCCGACGCTGGTCGAACCGTGGCCGGAATCCGACCAAACAATGACGACAATGACGAGCGTGATCAAAGGAAGGAACACTGTACATTTCCCATTTATTGTGCGTCATGAACGAGTGCGCAGAAGAAGGCGCTCAGGATAATATATATATATATATATATATATATATATAATGCTGATCAAAACCAAAATAAATCCAAATTGAGCATGGTTTGAACCCACTTGACTCTACTCGATTCAAATTCACCAAATCTTAATTTGACTTTCACTCAATCTCTAATACTTAGAATATTAGTTTGATTTAGTTGAGCAAGTCACTAAATTTTTTTAAGAAATAATTTAAAATGCAAAATCTTTAAATAGGATAACCTTTAGTATATATTATTAACAAAAAGATTTGTTTATGTTCTAACATTTTTTATGTTTAAAGATTGTGTGAGTGATGAAAAAAATAAGGATTTAACGATGCTTTGATTAAATAAAAAATTATTAATTAAAATAAAAATAATTTATTTGCTCACTTTCACTATTTTTAATTTATTTTATTGAAGATACATGATAAGTACAATGGATGTGTACTAAATGGATTGAATTATTTTTGAAAAACTCCATCCAATTTAAATTGAAGTATAAAAAATTTTCAAATTTAAATTTGATTTTACTTAAAATTTTCAAATTTGATTGAGTCAAATTCAAGTTGATTTTTTTAGAATTCTATATTTATAAAATTAAATAAATTAATTACAAAAGTTTAAATTTAATTTAAGTATAAAATATAATATTTAAAAATCTGAAAAATCTTCTATCTCTTTATTTTTCATCCACTCTAATAATTATAATTAATAGAAAAATAAAACCAAATTAAAATCTATTTATAGGTCGATATTAAATTATTTCACTTCATCCCAAAGTTTTATTAAAAAAAATACATAAATGAAATAATGAAACAAATTGATAATTAATGCATAATTTTTTTTTATTAAATGCTAATAAATAAATTTCATACACAATTTCATAAAGCGTATACATTCATTTAAACAAAATTACATACTGAATAATGAAAGTTTCTCGGCCTTTAAATTTAAAATTGTTCCAATTGTATAAAATTTGAAGGCAAAATATGCCCTAGTCTATAGAGTGCGGAGTTCTCCTTTTCTTGTTGGTTATTCTACTGATTTGCATGCAAAAATTGGATAAATTATAAGTGTAAATTATTATGAAACAAATGAAGTATATAATTTACAAATGACGAAATTTAAAATTTTAGATTTAATTGGTTGTAATACACAGAGTGAGGTGATTAAATCAATCAACAAATATAAATATAAGGACATGAATATAATAATTTAATTAGTTATTAAGTAACCATTTAATTATAAAAAGTTGATTATTATTATTATTAATGATTCAATCAATAAGGACCAAAATAATACCGATATAGCATGAGATGGTACCAAAATTGTATCTTTTTCACTGATGGCTTTAGTTTAAGAGTAATAATAATTAACCTTTATTGAAGTTATTAAGTGAGAGTTTAAAATTATCAAGCTACAAAACTAGAACTATTCATCTACTCTTTCTGTGTACGTATTGGATATTGACACTGAATATCTCCACTAGCCATATGAAAAGTTTTAGTTTTAAATGAGACAGGTTCGGACACTTGTATCCACACTCATGATTCCAACCCAAGAAACATAACTATTGAGATAAATAAGTTACTGATATTACGTATTATATTAATATGTTTAAATAAAATATAATATCATTTATTTTATTAATTATAAATATGTATGGTTATTATAATGAATGAATTATATGGTGTAGTGAATTTGAATTCAACAGTATTATAGAATATATTAGTTTCATAGTTAGTACTTATTGTTTAGGATAATAATATCTACTATACATAGATATTAATGGCCAACTTAAATTTACTTATCTAATTAATTCACAATTGATTTATTATAATTGTTAAGCCACGTTTTACTCAACTATTTTTGAATCAGATAATTTATAGAATATGCATATCATTCCCATTTTCCTTTTGGTCCATTCATTCCCCTAGCACCTTAAGGTGCATGTGACTTTCAACACTTGTAATATGCAAACTAAGATATAACCTTTTAATGGTTCTATCTACTCCCCATTCCTTATATTGGTGGAAACATTGGCTGTTGGATTTTGCTTTAATTCTGTGTCTGACCATATCCATCAATTTTTAAGTTGTTATCTTGACAATTTATTTTGCTAGTTACTGTGGTTTTCCTGTGACATTTTAGCTTTCTCATGCAGGCAAGGTGGAAGATTGCAAGGACTTCTTCAGGAATCTATACATGTTTATTTACATTTTAGGGACTTATTTAAAGCCTCATGTGAGTGTGACCTGAAAATTTTCAAACTTTTATTGTAATTTTGCATCTAGATATTTTTAAGTTTTCTCTTTGCTTCTCATAAATGTTTAGGTTTGGAAATGGGAGGATTGGTGTTCTTATTGCGAACATTATAAACCATTTTAATTTTTTTTCTGACCCCAAAATCAGATGTTTGGTTTAAATGTTAAGGTAGAAGATTAGATTCATCTCTCAAGTATTTCGTTATATAAAACTCTCTGGAGTTTGCCAATCTAACCTGTGAAGAAAAGTTCAAAAAAATGTTCATTTCATCTACTTCTGAAAAATGTTCATTTCATCTACTTCTGCTATATTAGTTATTTTCTGAGGGGTTGTTTCACTCTAGAGAATTAGGTAATGTTAAAGGATAACTAGAGCCCTTTCAGATCCTGTAGATCTTTTACACGATCATAGTTAGTTTCATTTGATTTATTTGTTTCATCTTCTTGACTTGCTTAATGTCAACTACTGCACTATTTGATAATTTGTCTGCCAATACATTGTCATGATTATAGTACACTTGTTTCCTGACAATGTTTTGTGTACATAATGTTTCACATATAAAATTTGTTCTTTCCCCATTCCTTTATATGTCGTCATACTTTCTTTTATTCTATATTTTTCCATATTAGTATTTTTCTCTTTTAAGAGTTCTGGTGTTTAACATTTCATGCAGGTGGCTATCCTAGATGGTATTACCATGGGGGGTGGAGCAGGAGTCTCCTTTCCTGGGACATTTCGTGTTGCAACAGATAAGACTGTATGTGTTCTATGTTCTTGATACAATGATGCTTATTGGGTCGTGAGCCATTTTTAATTTCCTTTTTTAGTTTTAAAGATAAGCTGGTTGTTTGATTTTCCTTGCACAATAAAAGACAATTAAAGATCCATTTGCCGAGACAAATGTTTGGAACTTAACCTTTAATAGTCATGATCAACTGTTTTTAGTGGCTTATTACATTTTTCTTTTCAAAGAGTAATAACTTCACTAAACAATTTCAGATATTTTCTACACCAGAAATTCATATAGGCTTCCATCCTGATGCTGGAGCTTCCTTCTACTTGTCACATCTAACTGGTTATATTGGTATGCCCGTTTTACTATGTTATACTCATATTGCATAACAATTCCTTTGTCCTCTGTATGTTCATTCTGCCAATATCTGATTCTTTACACTGCCTGTTTTGCTGCTCATACCTGGTGTTCCTATAAAACCTTATTTGTGATTGCATACTATATAGCTGTTTGATATTATGGCAATATAGTTTGGTTTCTTCTAACACAAAAGAATCTGGATAAAGTGGAGGTTACTAGAGTTTATGTGATCATGGATATCCTGTGTATTTAGATAGCTAGCAAGGTTGGTATCCCTATAGACATTATTTAAGTTGGTCTTGCATTTTTATAACATTCTTTTGGATCTTTCTTGACCAATTATTTTCCCTTCTCTTTTTCCCCCTCTAAGAGTAAACACATTCTGGTTATTATCTTTCTGTAGGGGAATATTTGGCCTTAACAGGTGAAAGACTTAATGGAATTGATATGCTTGCAGTTGGCCTTGCTACACACTATACAATGAGTGCTGTGTGTTTCTTTGATCTATTTTGAAAACTTGTCTTTACCAACTTTTCGGTTCCCTTACTATGCAACTCTTTTCTTGGTGATAGAGGCTTAATTGGGTTGATGATCGGCTTGCTAAGTTGGTCACTGATGATCCTTCAACGATAGATGCTTCCCTCGCAACTTTTGGTGATATTGTCTATCCAGGAAAAAACAGCATCGTTAACAGGTATTCTGTTCTCAAATGGTTACTTAGCATGCTTTTCTTACAGTATACCTGTGTGGCATCACCATGTTCAATTCTCATGTTTCTCATGTGTCGCAATGTGTTAGTTTCTGTGCATTGTACTTTTCCATTGCTTGGGGGCTTTAGGTGTTGGGCCAGATCCTTTTACATTGGGGCCATTTTGGATTAGAGATGGTCCAAGCAAAGTTAATATTAACTGTGTCCATCTAGCAGCAAAACTGAAAATAACTAGCTGCTTTGCTCTGTCTATCAACTAGCATTGCATGACAAAGTTATCCAGTACAGATCAAAATGCATGGTGGATAGGTATAACTTCAAAGCAAATTGGAGCCATTCTTGACAGTTCAAAATTGTTTTCGAATAATGGCGGTGGCAAGTAGATAGTGATGAGCTCTCTCTCTTTCTCTTTCTCTCTCTTTTTTCTTTTTTGCTTTGAGTAGCATGTTATTCATATGAAATAGAAATTCCTGCCTTGACACATAATAATTTTCCTGCAGCATATTAAATCGGTATAATCAATAAAGTGCTAAATCCATGACTGTGGACAATCTGTGTTCTGTTTCAGCCTCTTGGATTCCTCAGAGGATGAGGATCGGAGGCATATTGGGTTATGATATCACCATGTCTTGGGGCTAAAGCTTTTTTTGGAACATTCATAACTGTCCATAATGTGTTCAAGAGTTTACTTATTTGCTCATCTTTGAGTTGTTTAAGGTTTAGATGCCATGTTAGCTCCTGCATCTGTTGTTGAAAATTGCCCCATTCAAGCTAAAACAGGCCATATACAAAGTCCACTCTATTGATCCTAGCAACAAAATTGGTCTAAAATGAGCATAAAAGTAAGCAAACTGTTCAAAGCAAGGAAAAGAAGTTGAGGATAGTTTAGAAATTCAATAACATTAAAGTAGTTATAGAACTCTACATTACTTTGCTTAGTTCATTATTGAAATCTTTACTGCAGCCACTCAAAAAGTTGACTTCAACAGAAAGACTGGATTGATCTTTGCTGAAGAACCATCACTTATATACAATCATTTCTTAAATCTCATTGATCTTCACTCTTAATTTGGCTAAACTACAATCATTTCCATCTAGTCTAATCTAATTTATTCGTTGGTAATAATTTTGAATTTTGAGTTTTCTTATATTGCTTAGATGGTTTTCGGGAAATAACAAATTTCTCAGGAAAGACTGGATCGGTCTTTGCTGATACTGATGAAACTTGGGTTTTCTATATCGGTTATCAACTGATCTTAACAGACATGCAGATTCCTAGTTATTTGCTTCATTTGCAAGCGCATAATACTCATGAAAGTTGGTCGCATATAATATTCAGCGAGGTACAACCCACATAAAACAATGATGTGTGGAATGTATGACTTGTTATTTTACCTTTTTGGTATATAATGCATTTTTTCTTGTCATTCATTATTATTTATGTTTATTATTGAGTCCTTTTTGACAATATGTTCATACTTGTACTTTTGCCAGGTCTCTTCATCTATAGTATACAAAATAATTTTAATCTACTGAATTTTGTTAAGTTGGATTCTTCCCCCTGTGCAGGTTGGAGTTGATAGATAAATGTTTTGGCCTCGAAACAGTTGAAGAGATTTTGGACGCTTTGGTGAGCCTTCCCACAATCTGTTTGACCTCTGTTGATCGTTGTAGATTCTTTAGTGATAAATTTGTGCATGCTACTGCCATGTCACTTGGCATGACGGTTCAGTTATTAATAAAATAAGTGTTAGGCCCTAGGAGCAATTTTGTCCTTAAAGTATGATATCTGATCCCTATGTTTTTATGAGAATGCAAGCTCTGAATCTTCTCAGCCTCCTCATTATCTTCCTCTCAGAAATGAGTTTCTCAAAATATTATCTTTTAATTTTCAATAGAGGCATTTTTAGTTGCCTGTGTTTATCCCCAACTTTTGATCACAATTTTGTTTTTTAGTTCTTTGTTTTTACCATTGCTTTCATTTAAATTATTCTATTCAAGAAAACTATTTGATAGTTTGTAACATTAGAGCTTTCTTTATATTGTACTGCAACGCGTACAAAACCTTCACTTTACCCGTTTCATTCTTCAACCAAAACTTCACTCGACCTTCTTTTACGGACATCGGACTCGCTAGATATCTCTTCCATAAACATTATGGAGGTATAGTTTGTAGAACCATCAATTGCACTCATCGACCTTTTAATCAACTCGGCAGCAATTAACTGAAAAGCTGCTCTTTTAAAAAGATCTAAATTATCTATTGCACTGTTCATCTGACCAATCTCCAATGAATTACAGGCACACATTGTATTAGTGATTTTGTATTCTCTCAAAGTCGAAACAATGTCAAGTGAAAGTCTCGACCACTACTTAGCCTTTATGAATTTAGACTTTAGGTCCACCAATTTTGTCTTTCTGATGCAATATTATTTGTTACTCGTTTGTCCTACGTAGGAGATTGAGGCAGCCAGATCAAAGCAAGAATGGTGTATTGTTGCATTAAAGAAATTGAAAGAAGCTTCTCCGTTGAGTTTAAAAGTTGCCTTGCGATCTGTAAGTTCTGAAGCCTCATGCTCTAGCATTAATGCGGCGAGATTTGTTATTCTGGTATGATATTTCCTTCTATTATTGATTAGATAAGAGAAGGTAGGTTTCAGACTCTCGACGAATGCCTTGTTCGAGAGTACAGAATGTCTCTTCATGGGATCTCAAAGCCACTTTCTCATGACTTCCTTGAGGTAACGAACTCATCTCCAAAGAATATTTTCTAGTTATGTTCCTGAGTCATGTCATGTGTATAGGGTGTTCGAGCGCGGCTGATCGACAAGGACTTCACCCCCAAGGTATCCACAGCGATGCTCCGCATAGTTCGATTTTCATATGGTTTTTTGTTGCCATTTCCATGATTCTAACCTTGTAAATTGCAGTGGGATCCCCCTACGTTGGACAAAGTATCAGAAGACATGGTCGATCATTACTTCTCGCCTCTTGGCGAATTGGACTCTGAACTGAAGCTACCTACACACTTGCGTGAAGCCTTCATTTGATTCAGCGATCGAAAATGGGTTCATTGTTCTGGACACACCTCGCAAAGCCAGTATTTGAACATGAAATGCTTTTACATAACAGGCGGCTGGAGCTCCTTATTTTGGTTCGAAGTGAGATTAATGATTTTGGGCATCTAGAGAACCAACATCTTAGTATCACTATGAGAGCTGCATTTTTATACTCCATCCAAATAACGATGCTTAACATCTTTGGACAGAAAACCTCGAAATTATCTGCTTTTCTGCCTGCCGAGAACACTTTCTGCTTCAAACTGTTGACACTGGTACATTCCAAAATGTTCCAAAAATTCAACTACGAAGCCATTTAAAGAGAACTCTAGCTAGGAGAAAGGGAATATATTGCCCTCATGGATTATCACAATTGATATCTGCATGAATGTTTTGAATTTCTTAGCGGATGCAAAATATCTCGTTGGATTTTTGATCTTTCGTTTCGTATGCAAAGGGATCATTAAGCTGGGGGATCACGTAAGAGTAGGAGAAGGGAATATAAAACATTTTAAGAAAATAGCTTATGCAATATGGAGATTGTGCAATACTTTAGCAAAGTTAAAAGGAATATAGTTGTTATTGTTTGATATCATTTCAAAGGTTATAGGTACATAACATATATAAGTATAGTTGTTATTATGGACAAATTTTCTTTGAGTGGGTTAGTGAAAGATTAATTAATAAGACTACCCATTTCAAAGCTTTCACATCAAAATTAACCTTAAGTCCACAAAGAAGTCTATCTAAAATTAAAACACACACACACACACACACATTTTCTTTTTCAAAGGAGCTAAAATTACTTCACTATTATCAAAATTAAGCAAATTTTCTAGATTGAAAAAAAGAGAGAGTTAAATTCGTTTCAATTTGAACTTTTATGCAAGATTTTGATTCGGTTAGATTTTAAAAAGAGATCAATAAAGAATTTATAAGTTAATGCTTTTGAAAATTCAATTTTGATCGAGGGTTAAAAAAAATTTAAATACTCAATTATTGATTCAATTCCAACTCCATTGGTCGTTTCTTGTTTTGTTTTTTATATACAAAATATTCCTAATCTCGATAATGATGGGCAATTTTGAATTGAATTGTGATTTGTCTATATCAACGATGTTGAATATGTATTCCAAAAGAACCATTCACCAAAGTGATTCGTCAACGTTATCTCATTTGGTTGGCAACTCAATTAGCATCGCCATCGTTATTTCTTGTGATGATGGGCATCAGTTACCAAAGGACTAAACATACATAAATGAGGACTTTTTTTAAAAAAGAAAAAAGAAAAAAAAAGGGAAAAAAATGAATTTTAATCACTCATATGCAAGTAAAAGTGAAATTTTGATCACTTTTAAAATTTTTCCTAAAAGTAAAGCTTTGAGAAAATTCTAAAAAGACATTTATAATGAAAAATAATAATAAGAAGAAGGGAAGGTAAATGAAAATAGTCACTTGTACAAAATATTTCCCTCTATTATTGTTGTGGTTATGATATCATATCATGGCACAGTGGTTATTAGGTATGAAGAAGAAAGGAAAAGGTTTTGATTAAATCTAAAAAATCCACTTGGTAACTTTACGTCCTTGACATGAATAAAGATGCCATCTTTTGCCCACTTCCACTTCTTTTTCAACGTCGTCGCTTGTAAACTTGGCATGAAAGGGTTGATTAATGTCACGTGAAGGAGCATCACCTCGCAGTCACATCTAAACAGTCACATTGCCGCCCTTATATTATATCCTTGCGGAACGACGATGCTTATAAAATAATATGGATTGATTTTGAAGAAGATTTATTTATTTTTTTATTTAAATGATCTTTATATATCTGAATCACTATATCAAAATTCATATAGTCTTTCGTGATTTCTCTCTCTCATAATGATCGTGGAACAGATCGATGAGGATGATTAGATTGACGATTCTAATTTTGCAGATTGCTACTCCTAGGGCCACGAACGACAAAAAGAGAGACATGAGAATATAATTCAATTCTCTACTGTGATATCGTTCGATAGTAAATTTAGGAAAAATCTATTCGGATAATCTTGAGCCCAGAAATTTATCCAGTGGACAGAGCACATATTTGATATTGGACCGTCATTTAAGGATGACGTGACCGTAGAGTCCGAATTGAACTGTAAAAAATCTACTAGCACTTTCCTGATTTATCTTTAATAATCGATGGAGATCGCTTGGCTCCGATTTTATTCGATTCAACTGTTAACGAGACGTTTCGAAATTCCGTAGAACATAATCGATTATTCTCAGAGATTAATGGAATCAAAGATTAAAATACTATATGTCAATAGAAAAAAAATAAACAGTCAGATTGCTGCAAAATCTTTTCTTTTTTTTTTCCTGAAAAAAGACATAATTTTAAAATAAGTGTCGCTGAGAAAAATCTTGTTTTTTTTTTCTTTCTTCCCTTTATTTTATTTTTAATTCCTTTCTTTTAGAAAAAACTCCAGTGATTTTACTGATGAGAAAAAGAAGTGCGAGAAAAAGATAAATTAGACTTCACGGAACACATCGTTGTATGTACATTCAGGAGGAATCTTATCCGAAGAAGAGAAAACTAATCACTCGAGATTCCGTCAGACACTAACGTGGCATGCTTGGAATACTCCTGGCGACCCCACCAATGGAATTAGATTCTATATATCGATGATTTGTTGGAAGACAATTAATTATTCAAACTTGGTTCAGGCCTTTTCTTTATAATTTTACTCATCACCAAGAAAATTTAAAATATAATTTATACGACTTTTAAATATTCAAACTTTTATTCCTCTATTTATCATAGGATATGGGTTAGGACTGATTATTATTTATCTTTTTTTAAATTAACATGATTATATTTCAGTATGCGATCCTTTCGAATATAAAATTCTGAATTCGTTCTTAATTGTAAATTCTTGATTAAATTTATTTATGAATTAGTTGACCTTGTAGGTATATTCTATTTCTAGAGTCGTGCAAATTGGGAGGTTATGCATGTTAAGGTCCGCCTGAGAAACGAGAAGGATGCTTAAGTATGCCGTGACAAATGAAGATGAATTAGTCTACACGGCAGCATCACCTCCACCTCCTCCTTTATATAGTTATTCAATTCCTTTGATTTTGATTGATGATGAAGAAGAAGAAGTCGTCTATTGCACTGGCATGATACTCATGTAATCTATCAAGTATCTTCGGTAGCAATTATCTCGATCGGGATGATCGTTGATTAGAACGGCATAGATATTATTATAAATGGATATAAATTAAATTTTGACGTGAGATTTAAAATTTTCACTTGAATTTAGAAGTCGTTTGTCATTTTTGATTAACGGATCAAGGGATATAGTACTTCTGTAATTAATCTTCCTTCATCATTATCAATAGTGAGACGCTGGAGCGAATATATACGTAATTGTCTTTTGTTACAGAGGTATCTCCCATAGCAATTTATTTATAATTTTTTTTAAAGTGATTAGATGATAAATTTTATAACGTTGGACTGTTAAATTGTTTGTTATGAATACTTTATAATTTATTTTGACAGTCGATAGAAAATTTTTGATGGAGTCGAATGGAAAGATATCGCAATATTACCGAATAAATTATTTGAATTATTTTATTCTTCTCTCATTGACATTTACTCAAATTTAATTTGTAAATATCTAATCTAAAGAGAGGACTATTGGACCCTCGTGACATAGTGTGAGACGAAGATGCTCATGCAATGAAAATTAGATTTTCATATTGTACAAATATTCGTTGGCGGTGTTCGAATTATTTATGATGCTGAATTGTCTATCAAAATTCAATTGCATTTTTTTGGATTTGTTTTAATAGTCGATGAAAATTTTTGATAGAATCAAATTAATCATCTTCGGATAATAAAATTTAAATATTTGAATTATAAAAAATATTAAAATAATATCCAAGCATAAAATAGCTTCGATCGTAGCTATTGAAACATAGAGCAAAATTACTTTAGTTAAATTAAAATTATTGTATATATCAAAATATTTTTATTAACTTCGTTAAAATTATGTAGAAAAATAATTCATCGGGGAGAAAGCAAACTGATATGAGTTCGTCGAGATTAGTATTCAACACTATCTCCGTAAAACGATATTGCTCCGCTCAGGTGCTTACGGATAGCAACAATTCATTTCCAAGATACAACGACACGTCTCGGAATAGTAACACTACAAATTCCGAGACCAACGAACATTCTCGTAGGTCTTCTGGACTCCGGATGCAGAGGATGGAATGTATGCAAAGGTGAGTGAGATTGAGTGATCTATTCCATTCTCTAGGGATCCTATTTATACTAGGTGAAGAGGTGAAGTGCCCTTTGGTGAATTTAATCTGAGCCATTGGATGTAGAGGGTTGTAACCATTCATCAAACCTTTTAATTTCAGCCATTAGATCTGGATGATTGTAACCTTTCAGATCTTCCTTTGATCTTAGCCGCCAAATTTGGATCCAGTCAATCCGACGCTCCAGATCAATCTTAATCACCAACGGTCCGATCGTGATTCTTCGCGATCAACGTTCCAGATCGCACTGCGATCCATCACCCTCTTCGTTCCAATGGTGGCTATCCGATTGCCCAGTCAACAGTCAGTCACCTCTCTATGCCCAACCGAATGTCATGTATACATGACACATCACTCGAGTGCCACGAAGTGCAAAGTGCGCCAACAAAGCGCCCATTGTGCGCGTGCGCGCGTGGCGGGTGACGGGCTTGCAGGTGCGAGCACCTGCTCGCCCATTGGATGAGAGTATCCGTGCTTAGTTGAGTTAACTCAATTAACACAGCAACACATATAAGGAAGTAAATCCTCTATGGAATTTCCAATGTGAGACTATTGCTCCCCTTACTTCCTTTAATAACATTTTAGGCTGACTTTAACAATTAATTTCTCATTCACCCATAATCAATTTTGAGCAAATTAATAGTCTAGATTCATCTACTTGAAACGTAGATTTCGATTTTGAAGTCAATTTAGACTTTCATCGATTGATGGCACCTCGATTTTCCTTTTCAAAACTGTAAACCATATTGGTCTTTTTAAGACCCAATATCTAACATCCCCCACATGAATGAAAATTAATGCATGTATGCATGCTGACACTTTACGTGAGTCCAATCGATAAGTCAATGCATCGAGAGAGGTAGCTTGTGGCTTTAAACCTTCCGTAGTGGAATGCTATCGAGCATACTAGGCTGCGCAGTGAATGTGATGTCTTGAACTGCTTAGCTGTTTGTGTATACTTAGACAATAACACCCACACAAGGACTTATCTCACCTACTTTTGGTTCTCATGGTTGGTTCTGTTTTGGCCATGGACACTATCTTGGATTCATGAGTGTTTCATTGAAGCGACATGTCTTCACACTCACATAGGTGACACTTCTATCAAGAGTATCCTACCATACTCCATCTTATAAAGGTATAGAAGTCATTAAAAGCATAAGCTCCTCACTACATGTGGTAGGATAGCACATATTCATCCTAGGACTGGGATAAAGATAATATATCTCGTGTGCTGTAACACAACTTCTGTAACTTCGTTGTCCCATTTAACCAAGATCTTGGGATCTCCGATCAACAAGGTTGGGTTACCGCTATAGTCGTTTTAGTTGTAGATTTTTAATCTCATTCCTCTCGATGAGCAGTATACTTGATCTCGATTTAGCCCCTTCGTGAGAGGATCTGCTAAATTATTTTTAGACTTGACATAGTCGATTGCAATCACTCCATTCGAGATCAACTGCCTAATGATATTATGTCTACGACATATATGTCGTGACTTACCATTATACATACTACTCTGTACCCTTCCAATCGCCGATTGACTATCACAATGTATAAGTATGGCAGACACAGGTTTTGTCTAGCTCAGAATATCTTCCAAGAAATTCCGCAGCCATTAGCTTCTTCAGCTGCTTTGTCTAGTGCTATAAACTCGGATTCCATAGTTGACCGAGTAATGCACGTCTGCTTAGTGGATTTTCAAAATACCGCTCCTCCACCAATTGTGAATACATATCCACTAGTGGATTTGAAATCTTTTGTATCTGATATCCAATTAACATCACAATATCCCTCTAAGACAGCGGAATATTTTCCGAAATATAATCCATAGTTCATAGTATATTTCAAATATCTAAGAACTCGCATCAGTGCTTTCCAATGGGTGTCGTTTGGATTACTTGTAAAACGACTTAGTTTGTTAACCACATAGGAAATATCCGGACGTGTGCAATTTGTGAGATACATCAAGCTGCCTATCATCCGGGAATATTCTAATTGTGATATGAGCTCACCTTGGTTTTTCACTAAGTGTTGACTTAGATCCATAGGTGTTTTTACTGTAGAGAGATCGTACGCATTGAACTTCTTCAACACCGATTCTACATAGTGAGATTGTGTCAAAATTATCCCCTCAGATGTCCTGAGAATTTTAATTCCCAATATAACATCTGCTTGACCCATATCATTCATATTGAAATTCTTGGTCAATATTTTCTTTGTACTCATGATTATCTCATGGTTACTACCCGTTATAAGCATATCGTCTACGTATAGACAGACGATTATATAACCTTTAGGTGTGTCTTTGACATAAATGCATTTGTCACATTCATTTATTTTGAATTCGTTTAACAGTATTATTTTGTCAAATTTCTCGTGCCATTATTTAGGCGCTTGTTTTAGTCCGTACAACGACTTAACAAGTCAGCACACATTTTCCTCTTTTCCTGGAACTATGAACCCCTCGGGTTGCTCCATATAGATTTCTTCTTCCAACTCATCATTTAAGAATGCAGTCTTAACATCCATTTGATGTATTTCAAGGTCATACAATGCTGCGATGACTATCAGCACTCGTATGGATGTAATCCTTGTCACCGGTGAGTAGGTGTCGAAGTAATCAAGACATTCTTTTTGCTTGTACCCTTTGGCTACAAGTCTAGCCTTATACTTGTCAATAGATCCATCAACTTTATACTTGCGTTTTAGTATCCACTTACAGCCTAATAGTTTAGCACCAGAAGGAAGGTCCACTAATTCTCAAGTATGATTATTCATGATGGACTCGATTTCACTATTGATTGCTTCTTTCTATAATGGGGCGTCGGGACTAGAGAGAGCTTCACTCAATGTTCTTGGATCCGTTTCTGACATAAAAGTCATAAAGTCCGGCCCGAATGATTTCTCAACTCTAGCCCGTTTGCTCCGACGTGACTCTTCATTTAGATAGTTAATAGTTCTTTTACGACAATTAAGTTCAGAGACGTCATTGTTGTTAGAACTTCCGTTGCTATCAATTTGAATGTTTCCCCTTTTATTTGGGAATACATTTTCAAAAAATATCGCATTTCGAGATTCTATGGTTGTTCCAACATGAATATAAGAAATGTCTGACTTGTGAACTATGAAATGATATGCACTACTGTTTTGGGCATATCCGACAAATATTGCATCGAACGTTTTAGGTCCGATTTTTATTTGCTTTGGCTTGGGTATTTCGATCTTTGCCAGGCACCCCCGCACTTTCAAGTATTTGTATGATGGCTTGCGGCATTTTCATAGTTCATGTGGTGTTTTATCATTTTGCTTGTGAGGGATTTTATTTAGAATGTGATTTGCCGATAATAAGGCTTCCCCCCACAAGTTCTGGGGTAAGCCTGAATTTATCAACAAGACATTCATCATTTCCTTAAGTGTCCGATTTTTACGTTCGACAACACCATTTGATTGAGGTGAGTAAGGCGCCGTTGTCTGATGGATAATGCCAGATTCTGAACAAAATTCATCAAACGGTGCACCATATTCTCCACCTCTATCGCTACAAATTATTTTAATTCGATTATCAAGTTGATTCTCAACTTCTGTTTTATATTTTCTAAAAGCCTCTAATGCTTCGTCTTTACTTCTTAAAAGATAGACATAACAGAACCTCGTGCAGTCATCGATAAAGGTAATAAAATACTTTTTACCTCTTCTGATTTGCACGAATTTGAAGTCATATAGATTACTATATATTAACTCTAGAGGAGTCGTTGACCTTTCCACTGAATGAAAAGGTAGTCTCGTCATTTTTGCTTCCATACACACTTTATATTTGTGTATTTTGTCAACATCGACATTTGGTAATAAATTTAATTTGACGAGACGTTTCAGAGTATTATTATTAACATGTCCAAGTCGATCATGCCATAAATTAAAACACTCGACAACATAACTAGAATCTTTTATTTTATTACCATCAAATTCACGGTGTACAGTCATTACAACCATCTTGAACAGACTTTGTTCTAAGTACCCTTTACCTACGAATACACCATTCTTCGTAAGTACAAAATTATTTGATTGGAACACTAGTCTGAACCCGACTTTAATAAGTGCCGATCCAGAAACTAGGTTCTTTATGATGTCGGGAACATGGGGCACATCAATAAGCGTTAGCTCCTTTCCCGATGTCATCTTCAGAACAACTTTTCCAAGTCCGACAATCAGTGATGTTGTGGAATTGCCCATATAGAGCTTTCTTTCATTTATCAGAGTATACTTGGAGAACATCGCCTTATCAGAACAGATATGACGTGTTGCTCCAGTATCGATCCACCACTGCTTCGGGTTGTCCACTACTGTGTTGGTTTCAAACACGATCGCGGTGAGATCAAGCTCTATGTCGTCAGAAGTTGCGACCTGGTTCGCAACTTTCTTTTGACTCTTGGTTGGTTTCTTTGGGCGTCTGCACTCTTTGGACATGTGTCTTGGCTTTCCGCAGTTGTAGCACGAGCCCTTGAATTTCTTGCCTGGAGCCTTCTTTTTGAATTGCTTCGGCTTTTTGGTGTTCGGCTCAGTCAGGTTAGACATCTCGTCGATAGTCCGCTTCGTTCCTTTAGAGTCGGAGAATTTTCAATTATCCTCCTCTATTCGTAGCCTTAGGATCAGGTCTTCAAGCCCCATCTCCTTTTGCTTATGCTTCAGGTAATTTTTGAAATCCTTCTATGACGGGGGGAGTTTCTCAATTACCGCGGCTACTTTGAACGACTCGTTCAGCTTCATGCCTTCGACATCCAGATCATGCAATATCAGTTGCATATCTTAGATTTGAGATGTCACACTCTTGGAATCCACCATTTTGAAATCCAGAAATCGACCGACGATGAATTTCTTCAAACCGACATTTTCGGTTTTGTATTTCTTCTCTAGTGATTCCCACAGAGATTTTGCCGTCTCTATCAGACTATACACGTTATATAACGTGTTGTCCAATGCATTGAGAATGTAATTATGACACAGAAAATCTCCGTGTAACCACGCATCGCAACTAGCCTTACTATTGGAATCTCCTTCCATAGAGGTTGATGGGTCTTCACGCAAAAACCTTACGAGGTTTAGCGTCGTCAGATAAAACATCATCTTCTGTTGTCATCTTTTGAAATCAGCTCCGTTGAATTTCTCCGGCTTCTCTCGGGGTGGAACGGAGGTTGTGACTCTGGGTGAAACGGTAGTCGGAACGTCGTTGATTACGACCATATCAGATTGTATCGAATATCGTTTTACGATTGTAGAAAAATAATTCGTCGGGGAGAAAGCAAACTGATATGAGTTCGTCGAGGCTAGTGTTCAACACTATCTCCGTAAAACGATATTGCTCTGCTCAGGTGCTTACGGATAGCAGTAATTCGTTTCCAAGATACAACGACGACGTCTCGGAATAGTAGCACTACAAATTTCGAAACCAGCGAACCTTCTCGTAGGTTTTCTGGACTCCAGATGCAGAGGATGGAATGTATGCAAAGGTGAGTGAGATTGAGTAAATTTGAGTAATCTATTCCATTCTCTAGTGATCTTATTTATACTAGGTGAAGAGCCCTTTGGTGAATTTAATCTGAGTCATTGGATGTAGAAGGTTGTAATCCTTCATCAAACCTTTTAATCTCAGTCATTAGATCTGGATGATTGTAATCTAAGTGTGCCAACAAAGCGCCTATTGCGCGCGTGCGCGCGTGGCGAGTGGCGGGCTTGCAGGTGCGAGCACCTGCTCGTCCATTGGATGAGAGTATCTGTGCTTAGTTGAATTAACTCAATTAACATAGCAATACATATAAGGAAGTAAATACTCTATGAAATTTTCAATGTGAGACTATTGTTCTCCTTACTTCCTTTAATAATATTTTAGGCTGATTTTAATAATTAATTTCTCATTCACCCATAATCGGTTTTGAGCAAATTAATAGTCTAGATTCATCTACTCGAAACGTAGATTTCGATTTTGAAGTCAATTTAGACTTTAATCGATTGATGACACCTCGATTTTCTTTTTCAAAATCATAAACCATATTGATTTTTTTAAGATCCAATATCTAACAAATTATTCATACTTAATTAAAATAGCTTTAATTTCGTGAAAATACACCGTTACAGCAACTGTGCTACAGTGGGTATAACTTATATATAGCAGTTAGGTCGTAACTGTTACGACATTGTTGGAGTAATTTTTGACAACGTTCAAACTATTTTGATCGAAGCGAATTTGACCAAATTTGTAAAGAATATTTTGATCCGTTCTATGGTAGTAATTTAAATTGAATTTTATTTTAATGCATGGTAATATTATTTATGTCGTATTTGTTAGGTGTATTGCAGCAGCTATGATATAATTTTTATAACAGTTTTGGAATAAGGATATTTTTATCCCTTCCGAGAATTTGGTCTTTGATTTTTTATTTTATTATTATTATTATTATTATTATTATTTTTGACTTTGTGTTTCTGATAGAGTAACCACCACCGCTGCATCATCTACTCAGAGCCGGCTATTTGGGAGGACGGTTGAAGCTCGGTCCAAATTTTTTTTTAGTATTTTATAGAGTTCATTTTTCTAAATTTAAAGTGAAAATGAGGTATAATTTTTCATCAACTTTGAAAATCAAGACCGACTCTGCATTTACTATTAGATTTATTTTTTAAAAATTTATAACACACGAGTTGTCAAAGAAAAAGATTTTTTAAAAATAATTGATGCAAATAAGGATGAATAATTGATTATTAATTGAATTTTTAATAAAAATAGAACCCACTAAATTGATGAAAAATTGATTAATTTAATCAAAAATTAAAAAATTAATTTTTCAAAAAATCAATTGACTAGTGTTATAATGCTAATCGATTATATATAAAATTATAATTTCATAAATTGATGCTCCAGTATATTCAATTGATACTATAGTATTAGTCGACTGTTATAGTACCAATCGATTGATGTTATCATGGTTTGTAAGAACAGTCGTGAAAGTCATCGCAGACTCTTTCATTTCCGTCCTAGAATACCTTCGTTCTCACTCCGGAATGGCTGTGACGTTGCTCCGTAGTCATCCTTTTCTTTTTTTTTGTAGTGATCGTCATCTCCACCAAAGCAGGACCTGTCACTATTGAGTATCGTAGTAGCAGGAGCAACCGTTTTAAGTTCACTTATGTAGCCATTGTCGTCTCCACCAAAGTAGGATAAATCTCCACCATGGCTCCTCCTTTGCTTTCCTTTTCTGTGGAATGTTCTTTGTCGGAAATTTAATACGGTATAAAATGTTCCGATCAATTCCGATAATTTTGCATCCGTTTCGACAAATCTTAGATACTATAGGACCAATCGACTGATCATCTTTATTTCAATTTTACCCGTCAAATCGATTTTTTTAATCCGAATTCCAAAATCAAATTGAATTAACTTTAAAAAATTAATATGTTTTTTAAAAATAAAAATTATTATTTTTTAATAAATCGAACTGAACTTTCGATTTCGATTAGTTCGATCGATTTAATCAGTTTAACTAAATTTGTGTACAACACAGCCCTATATGCAAGACAACGAAGGTACCAAATCGCGATGACAAGGCCTTCTTCATCCAAGTCTTATCCCATTAATATAATGGTCATCGATCGAACCATTAAATTCACGATGGCAAGAAGATCATGCAATTAAAAATATTGCTGTCCTCCTGGTTGGGCGAGGAATTGAAGGAGTTGACTAAAAACCCATGAAAAAGAAATTAAGCAAACCACCAAGGCTGGCTGACCTCTCCGCTTGGTGTCTATTATATACCACAAGGAAGCCGAGAGATGCTTGGCCTATGGATCGATGCATCAATGGAAAGATCCTTCTTCCACTGTTAATCTCATCTTCCATGCCATGAAGGAGCACAAGGATGGCCATCTCAAGTTTCAAAGAAACAGAGAGAAATTTTTCCCTTGAAGCACCCACCGCCAATACCATCAATTTACTGTTTCATTCTCTTCTTCCTTCTCGAGTAATAAATCTATTTTAGAGCTCAGTTTGGTGCCTGATGATGCATGGTTTGGCCATCAGTCCCCTCCTCCTCCTCCTGGCAACGTGTGTCATGCCTCAGATGATGCTATGCTTTGTGACTTCTGTTCATTCATGGTGCCCGAGACCATCAGAAACAAAATTCGTACAGAGAACTAACAAGTTTTGGGAGTTCGAGGAGCAAACAAACAGCTGGGTGGAGATCAGTCTGCCATATGATCTCATCTCCTGTATCGATGATAACTGCAGCAAAGTTGCATCCATTGTGGACATGGACCAGAAACAAGCTGGGCTTGCATCTCGAGACAAGCAAGAGGATCATGATGCTGCTCTGCCTCTGAGAAGAAGAATCTCTCTGACAAGGATGTCAGAGGCATCTGTTTGGGTGACAGGGCAAAGCGGATCGATCTTTGAGAGGTTCTGGAATGGTGTGAAGTGGGTGATTGCTCCACATGAACTCCCAAATCCAACTGCTAGAGCTACTTCAGTTTTCATAGTCAATCAGACTATTCTTGCTCTATCAGAAGCAGGACAGCTATATCAGGTGCTTTTTCCATGCACCGCCTGAAACTTTGTTCTTAGTATACTGTTCTACAAACCATGCATATCCAGTTAATTTCCATTCGTGCCGTGATTTCAGCTGCAATTGAATGAGAATTCTCAGCCGATTTGGATCGAGTTTATGTTTATGTTTGCGTCTAAAGAAAGTGGAAGAACTGAAGAGGAGTCGAGTTCGAATGTTCAGATCAAGTCTGGTGTTGTATCCCATGATGGAGAGTAAGAACATATATGCCTTTTTCTCCAGCTACAAGAGCTTTGCAGTGACACATTTTCTTGTTTATACTTCAGGAGGCTTTACTTGTCTACAGTAACTGGGACCTTGTTAGAGATCAGTGAGTTTCATCCTTTAAGGTATGGAAGAACTCAAAGTAAAGAACTAATGCAATAAGTTTGATGAAATTTTGAACTCGAATAGGTGGGCGAATCATGGTCGACCGCAAGGCGGAGATAATTCGGCTATAGCCGACACAGGGGCTATCAGACCAGGCATTGTTTTTGCAATAAGGTACTAGATTGTTTCTTTGTGTCATGATGTGAGTAGCACCAGTAAAAGGTTTGGTTAAACCACTTTTTTTTAGTTATCAGGATTGTTGAGCTTCATCGAAAGAGTTCTCTGCTTAAATCTTTGTTAATTATGACAGAATTTGTATAATTTCTAACTTTCAAAGTTATTCTAAGCTGAATTCTGTCTTGCAGTTCTAGTGGAAATTTGTATGAGTTTGACAAGAGATCAAAGCCATCATGGAAGAAACACATTTGGAGTGACCACCCTTCTGTCAATCAAACTTCTTTGGAGCCGACAGGAGGGTGTGTTTTACATGGTCTAGCAGGAGCACACTCATCATCTCTATTTCTGTTAACCAAGGTCGAGTATCGATCCTCGAACTTTTGCCCGACTAATCTAACAAGCATAGTAGTTAAGTGTTCATCCATGTAAAACTTAGAAAGTTTGATGATCAAGGTACTAATAGGATTGCAGGATGGCCTTTTGGTAGAGCGGCGATTGCACAAAAGGAAGTGGAAGTGGCAAGTCCATGGAGCTCCTAAGGGACATAACCTGAGTGCTTTCACAAATGTTCAACAAAGTGAACTCAATGACAAGTCATATTCCTTGTTCATTACCACAACAACTGGCTGTGTGTTTGAGTTTCAGCTTAGTAGACATCCAGGTAAGAATATGATCATCTTTTGTTCTTTCTATTCTTTCAATTAGCACTAACCTTTCAATGATGCATCAACAACAAAAATAATATACAAGCCTTGTTCAATTTGTTCGATAGGGTAGGGTAACCGAGCAAAGCCAAGTTAAGCCTAGAATGAAGTTATTGAAATGGTCGTTTAAGATTGACTTGGTTTCTTTTTTATGTGTTTGTTTGATCGTTTAATTTTTTTTTACATTTAAAATCTTGTTAGTTTGGTTAATGAGCTTGATCTTACCAAACAAACAAGATTTTCATGATCAAATATGGTTCACAAACTTTGTTTATGGATATTGTTCATTAATATTATTCACGAACAATTTATAATCTTTGTTAATGAAAATTAATGAACCGAATACACATGTATTTAAATTTGTTCATTTAGTTTAATGAGTTATTCAAACTTATTCATTTGATTGAGTTTGTGTAAATTATCACTTAGAAATGAATCAGCATGCTCTTGATGCAACTAAGCTAACTCCTGTAATTACTGAAACTCGATGAGCTTGTGAAACTCCCATGACAGTTTGTTTTTCTCCTTTGCCTCCTAATTTATTTCCGACAAAAAAACAACAACAACAACAACATAATTTCATAGAACTAAAGCATTAGATCGATCAATTTGATGTTTCAAAAATATGTCTTGGTGCGATTAATAATTTCATTTTTTTATGGCAGAAGGTGGCAGTAACTGGCACAGAATTGAAGGGACTTGGGAAAATCATATGCACCCAAACGATGCAAAGATTGCAAGAAGAGTGCCAGGCATAGAAATACAAAGTGGGAGAATAATTTTTGCACTAGATGATGGTCGACTAGGGGAGCTCCATTTGCCTGGACTTGGAGGTGAAGGATCTGGTCCAACTCAATTGAGTAGTTTAAGAAGGAGAACTTCACACAAGTATGAATGGTCTCTCTTAGATAGCCCCGAAACCGAAGGATGGAACGCCGAGTATTGCACCGATGAACGTGGACAATCCAATTGTATGTTAGGAACAAAAGATGTGATATCAGACTTTAAACCAAATGATTTGAGCATAGGTGCACCAGCAAGAAGGAGAAAGGTGGAAGAACACCAACACTACATACCTCTGAGCAAACATAAAGCTAGTAGCCAAATGGAATCCTCCAATTTTCTAACAAGAAGCATCGATAAGAACTTTCGGCTGCGAGTGATGTACCCTGATAAGTCCTTTTTTCTGATAACAGACACTGGCTTGACTTTCGAGTATCTATATACAGATAGTGTTTGGATATGGCTAAGGCATGAACATTCAGCAGCTATAAGAGGGGCAGTAGGAAGTTACAATGGTAGTTTATTTTTAGTCGATGCGAACGGAAACTTGCTAATCAGAGAAAGAACTGCAAATGAACTGTCATGGATCAACTGCACTGCCATGAGAAAGGGAAGACAGGTAGTGACAGGACCTCCATGGGATGGCACAATTGGTAGAGCTTACAAAGTGACGACCGAAGATAGTCTCTTCTTTGTTAGCAAGAAAGGAAGGTTGTTGCAGTTCATCGTCTCACTGCGAAAATTCCAGTGGAAAGATTGCCATAGTCCTCCTGATACTAAAATTGCATTCATTGTGGATCAGGAAATTTTAAGGAAGAACATCATATTTGTTGTTGGGCATAATGGTGGCCTATATCAATACAACAGAATCACAGAGTTATGGCACAAACACTACCAATCCCCTCATTTAGTCCTCTCAGGAGCCCCTGGAACAGCAATCAGACCATCTGCACTAGCATTAGCCGGTTCGATATTTATGATTTCGGAGGCCGGAGGATTGGTTGAGTACCATTGGGACTCATTGGACGGATGGGAGTGGGTCGAGCATGGAACACCATATCGAGATGTGTTGCTTGTCGGTGCACCAGGTCCATGTTTTGATGGCACTCAGTTGTTCCTCATTGGATCAGATGGCAAGGTTTACAGAAGACATAGTGATCAAAATAGTTGGAAATGGACATGCCATGGCTACCCGTATCACAAACATTCAGCATCGGAAGATCGAAGGTCGAAAATCGATGCTAACTGTGCCATTGACGACAAGAACAACCTCCATTACTCGCACACCGACAACAGAAATTGCAATGAGAAGGTTAGGAAAAATGGTGGCTAAATGAGTTGGAGGTGTTTCAGAAATTTTTTGTAGCCTGACCTGACAATGTGTGTCCCTATTTTTCAGGTGGCACCAGTAAGACCAATGCCGTTCTCTGAAGATTCAGTCATCTTTGAATTACAAGATGGCAGGGTAAGCAATTCTAGACCTAATCATTTCATACAACTAGCAATCAGCATAATGAACACATAGCTGCTCATATCGATAAATGGCATTTGAAACAACACAATTGATACTATCTCCTATCTGAGCAGCTAGCAGAACTGAGGAGGCCACTGAGGAACACAGAAGTAGCAACAGAAGAAGGCTGGGAATGGGTGCGTATCATCGGCACGCCGACAGGCTCCTGCCTCACAGATTACTGGACTAGTATGGCCACATAAAGACCACCAACATGAAGGCAAATAGATGTATGCAAAAATTGAAGGAGATGATGATCATCATGTAAAATTAAAGAGAAGAAGGTAGAATTTGCATAAGATGTGATACAAAGAGGAGCAATACTGCAAGAAGATTCAAAAGGTTGTTACAGGTTATGATACTTAGAAATACAATATCAGATATTACAATATCGAAAGAAAGCTATCGAAACCAAAATGTTCCCTATGACTAATTCATAACTATAGCATAAAGGAAGCACATATATTACTTAAAGCAAGATGAGGAGAAAAAAAAGCGAGAGAACATCTCCCTAGAGTTTTGCAACTATTTCATAATAGTTGTTTACATGCTTGTTTGAAATGTTTACACACAACTATTTCATAACAGAATACCCAAATTAAAGGAAGAAAAAACAAATGAAACCTCTGAAGAATCCACACAAGTAATTCCATGAAAACTTTAGCAGCTAATAGGTTATCAAAGTAGACATCTAAACTCTCAATTTGAAACTCATAGTACTCGACTGTCGTTGTGCAAAAGATTGGAACTTTCAATTTAGCGGCCTCCTCGCTTCGGCCCCCAGAATTCGAGAGGGAGTAAATCACGGGAGGGCTATGTACGTGGACGCGATTGGTAAGACAATGGGTGATCATCTGAGCCCGAGACAGGGTTTTAGATTGCCTTCGGAATTGACCCTTATCCATTGTGCAAGTTTATCCATTGACTTACTAACACACCGCACCCGCGGGATAGGCTATTAGATAGTAAAATTGCTGCTAGCTAGGATCGATAAAGTAGAGGTATGCAGCAATAAAAGGGTAAGTAGTAAAGCATAACTATAGGAAAGCAAGCATGAGGTATTATTATCACATCTCATTTACTTTTATAGTCTTTCTTTTTTAAATCTTTTTATAGCTTTTTGAGCATAGTATAACACAGGTATGACTGTTGTAGCTCAACAACCTTCACACTCATTATAGATGAACTTCTCGCAGCTCCGTGGATACGACGTATTGATAAGTCAATGAGTAAATTTGTACAATAGACAAGGATCGATTCCGAAGACGATCTAAAATTCTATCTTGGATTCACATGATTATTCATTGTCTTACTAATCGTATTCACGGACATAGTCCTCCCGTGATTTACTTTCTTTCGAATCCTGAAGAGCCAGAGCGAAGGAACCGTTAGTTTGATAGTTTCAATCTTTTGCACAACAGTAGATGAACTCCTTGCAATCCTTCGAGATCAAATTAATTACCACCCCAAAGGTATGCACTATCTCGTCTACAAATCTTAGAGCTGAGTGGCAGTCATCAACTTGCAAAACAGGGTTTTAGATCCAAATCTGAATCAAGACACTTCAATGCCAACATCATCCACACCATTTTGTCAATAAACAAGGCGTTTATAGGTACAAATTAATTAAAAGGGGAAAAGTCCAGTTAAAATGTTTGCTGAAAGTATATTATATTCTCTAAAGCTAAAACAATGTCAATTAAAACATAATATCCTAGCTAGTTTAACTATTTACTGAAAATTGCTTAACTAGTTTTTAAAGTTAAAATAGTCCCGAAACAGATCAATTAAAGACATGGTAATTAATAAAAAAACCATCCACATCAATTTGTTTATAATTAAAGTGTTTGTATTTACAAAAGGGGGAAATAGCTCAGTGCGAAAAAGGATATGAATTATTTGTTCTCAGAAGGAAGAATATGCATAATTGGTTAAGTTTTTATACATCAAAATTGAGAGTCAGATTGTAATTACTGGTAAATGTGCATGTAGTATTTTGTTAAAGTTAAAAAAAAACAGAAAAAAAAAAAAAAAGAGACTTAATCTTTACTCTCTCCCTCTTAGAGATAATCATACAATTAAAAGTATATTTGTTAATTTGTTAATCATTGGGCACTGGAGAGTCTTAATCCAACTATCCTTATCTCAAGGAAAAAAAACTATAATTGATATAATTAACTTCTTTATATAAAATTTAAAATAGATTTTATAAATCTTAAAGCACTATATATGCTATATTTACTAGATAACGTTGCTATCGCTGCTACTAGATTCTATTGTAAATGTTATTAAATTATATGTGGGTGTTACCAAATTATAATATAAATGCTACCCAATTATTAATATATTAGTGTCACCTCATAATTAAGTTATATTATACATGCTGACAAATTGTATTATAGATGTTACAGAATCATACTTTATATATTACTAAATTATATGGTAGAAAATCAAAAGGATATTTTTTTATTCATATCATTGAAAAAGTGCTTCTTCTTTTTTTTTTTTTTTCAAAATTTATCAAAACAATGACTCATTCACAGTTTGATATCCAAAATAGTTTTGATTAAAATTTAAACCTAAACCTAAAATTCTTTACAACAGTGAATCTCTAAGTCGGAGCAACTTTGAACAAAGAGAATTTGGTCAAAATTGCTTTAAGATGTTGCGTTTTGATTGAAATTGTTCAAAAATGATGCAATTTTAGTTAAAATCGGTCTTAACTAAAATATGTGTGAGGTGGTTGCTTTAATATATTTTTTTTAAAATAAGTTTTTTTTTTTTTTTACAATATGGATAATTATTTCATGAATGTTTTTTTATTTGTTAGGAAATTATATTATAGTACACATTTACAATTGTTACCAAATAGACATGTTGGTCCACGGTGAGCAAAGAGTTTTTTTTTTTTATAATTTAGATATTCAAATTTTATTTTTATTTTATTGATTATTAGAATAAATTTGATCATAGTGGATATCTCAGTATTATTAGTAATTAACGTAAAATATATCTCATATGAATTTTGAGTACTGATTATACGAAAAGTCATTCTCTTTCTTTATTCCAAGCCTACGCGGAGATGAGAGGGTAATCACTTATTTATTTATTTTATTAGCATGTTCGATTTTTGATTCGATTAATTTTTAAAAATGATCAATCTGACTTCATAATTTTATAAGGATATCTGAGTCAGAAGAGATTAAAATCTCTACAAATCTTTACCAATCACTTGAGTATATCAAATAAATGTTCGTAACTTAGCGATCTAATTCGGACTCCACAATTATCTATCTCTGAAAATTTATTCAACATTGAAGTCTTATTCTATCCGTTGAACAAATTCCTATATAGAGGATCGTCCTTATATTTTTTTTCTTGAAATTCATCCTCGAATAATCACTTATTTACGTTAAGAATAAAACATCAGGATCGTATCTGATGTAAAGCTAAATTAACGGTCGTTTGAGTTCATTTTTTAAAGTAGTTCGAATCGTTCGCAAAGAGAACCCCAAAATTAATATAAAAGATAAAAAAAAAAATATTATTAATATATTTTTTAAAAAATTCTATTGAGACGTCTTGAATTTTAGGGATGGCTCTGTTAAAAGCAGAGCAAGGCAATCAAAGCCTTGCAAATATAATAACAAATGCGCCGTTCTTGCCTCGTTCCTAATTCTCTGTCTCAACCTGCTTCGAACTTTGCCCGTCTCCACCTAAAATCACACCTACTCGCAGTAAATTAACGAAAAGAAGACCCGCAATTATAAAGTATATATTCGCTGCAACGAGATCGACCGGATAAGCGCTGCCAGACAGAGTTTAAAATGGCACGCATGACGAAGCTGTCGACCTCGTCGACGTCGGCGTGTCGCGGCCAATCAGAACCTAAACCACTTCCGTGTTGCTCTTTTATTTGAACACTGGGCCAATAGGAAAACGCCGGGGTTCGTGGAAGTCGTCGTCACCGGCAGGCTTCATCCCACCAGTGTTAATTTTTCTATTGAGTTACGTGGTGGAGAGATAATTAAGAACCGATCGACCGATACGGTTGCGGAGAAGAATTAGTTGGCCGAGGAGATCGAATGGCAGTGGAGTTGCAGAGCGAGTCGATGGACTACCGGGTGGAGCTGCTGTCGCCGGTGAGGCAGGAGGGGGAAGCGGCGATGATGGCGGCGACGCCGAGTTGGAGGATCAACGTGAACGACTTCCCGGTGCCGGAGCAGCCCAGGGCGGCTCCGCTTGCTTCCAGAGTCCTACGCAGGTTCCACGGTATATATATACACTGGTCTTTCTCCTTCGTAATTGTTTTATATTTCTGACTTCGACTGATCGATCAATTAACATGAATTTATATGTAGTCTATATATAATATCTGGAAATCTTGAATTTGTAGCTCAAATTGCAATTGATTTACAGATCAATAGTTTTCCGCCTCGAAATGTTGATCGAGTTGATCTTTTGGTTGTTCAGGCAAAGAAAGGAAACTAGCTAAATACTACAGGAACCAAGGGCAGCTCCTTGAGGGATACAGCAAGATGGATAACTTGAACGAGTTAGGCTACTTAAATGAAGCTCCCACGCAGGTTTCTCTTTATTCACTTTTTTTTTTAAATTTCCCATTGATTTTAAGAAGATTTTACTTCATCATATAATTGTATCGACTATTTTATAGCTATTACAGTAATATTAAAATAAATTTTTAAATTTTTTGCCGATTGAGTCGATATATAGTTGAGACACACATCAAGCAATTAGCAATGCATCTACAGGAAGAGATACGAGAGTTGGCCAAGAGCGAAAGGTTCGCCATCCACCTGTCGAACGCAGTCAACTTGATCCTTTTCGCATCCAAAGTGCTGGCTTCGATCGAGACCAAATCCATGGCGGTGATCGCCTCGACTCTGGACTCTCTGCTCGACCTTCTCTCGGGGCTCATCCTCTGGTTCACCGCACACGCCATGAAGAAACCGAATCACTACAGCTATCCCATCGGCAAGAACAGGATGCAGCCTGTGGTGGGTAATTAACATGCATGAGTCATTAAACAATTACGACAAAACAAGAAAAACTCACAGACATAATTAATCCTGCAGGGCATCGTCGTCTTCGCTTCGGTGATGGGCACTCTCGGCCTGCAAGTGCTCTTGGAATCTGGCAGAGAACTTGTGACCAGCGTACGGATGCACACGAGTAAACTAATTAAGCTAAAAAAGAAAGCAAAAATGGTTATTTAATTTATAATTAATCGAATCGGTTCGTCGTGAATCGCGCAGCAACATCCTGAATTTGATCGCGTAAAAGAGCTGTGGATGGTGGGAAGCATGTCGTCCGTCACCCTGGTCAAGTTCTTCCTCATGCTCTACTGCCGCAGCTTCAGCAATGAAATCGTGAGAGCCTACGCGCAAGACCACTTCTTCGACGTCATCACCAACTCCATCGGCTTGGTCGCCTCGCTGCTCGCCGTCCGGTACGCCTGGTGGATGGATCCCGTCGGCGCCATCATGGTAATCGATCGAATTGCATGCCCTTGCATGGCCAGTTTGCTGGCCTGCAGGCATTAATTTTGTGGTATCTGTGCAGATTGCGTTGTACACGATAGGGACGTGGGCGAAGACGGTGCTGGAGAACGTCTGGCTTCTGATTGGCAGAACGGCGCCGCCGGACTTCCTGGCGAAGCTGATCTACCTGGTGTGGAACCACGACAGGAAGATAAAGCACATCGACACGGTGAGGGCGTACACCTTCGGGGCGCACTATTTTGCGGAGGTCGACATCGTGCTGCCGGCGAACATGCCGTTGAGCGAGGCGCATGACGTTGGGGAGACGCTGCAGGAGAAGCTGGAGCAGCTGCCGGAGGTGGAGCGCGCTTTCGTGCACGTCGACTTCGAGTTCACGCACAGGCCTGAACACAAAGCTCAGGCTTAGGCAAATTTATTTATCGATATTTAAAAAAAAAACTATTATTAATAATGATAAAAAAAATGGCCAAGACTTAATGATGATTATTCCTTTTTAAAAATTAATTGACATTTTTGCAAATTAGTCTATCAATTTTCTAAAATTGCAATGGGTTCTTAAAGAAATAAATTACTATAACATTTTGCACCCTTAAAAACAAAATAATCCTCCAAATTTGAGTTAATTGACTCGCGATCATCTTAATTACATTTCAAAATCGAACCTAATACACTCATAATTCTCATAATAGTCCAATTGAAGATTCGCTTTAGCTAAAAATTTATTTTAGTTCAAATTTAGCTCCACTAAAAATTTGAACTAATAGATAATAAAAAAATATTTGAACGGCCTAGAACTCAGAACAGTCTTATCTTAGATCCGTCCTTATTCATACCCAACCCCTTTACAAGTTAATATACAGATGTTATAAACAGGCAGAATCAATTTTTGACATGAGATATAAAATTTTTATTTGAATTCAAAATTTTTTCACTGTTTTAACAAACAAATCAAGGAGCATAATTTACATTCTTTCATTCTCGGATCCACAAACAAAGATCATGCGAATTGAATCGGATCGAATGCCAATAAAATGAATATCCGCTCAAGAAGAGAAAGCTGAACTTTTATTTTATAAGTCGAATTTTCATTTTATATATATGATAATTTATCAAAAGGTGTACGTGAATTTTAGAATTGCTCAAACAATACCTCATACTTTCATATTTACTAAATGGCGTACTTAATTCTCTTTTTACCCCTCTCGCCAAACAGACCTTTTAATACTGAGATTTTACAGACATCCGAGCCACAATTAGAAATCCCGAGCCATCCAAATGTCTCATCCAAACGAACCACAACATTAGCATCTTTCTCTCTTTAGCTTTCGAGAAAATCTTCCAAACTCAAGACACAAATCTTCCAAACTTCTTACACTCCATTTTTCATCCAACGTGATTTTGTTAGCTTCCGAGTTTTAGGATTTTCAACAAGACACTTCGAGGAAATCTCATGTCGTCCTCTCATTTAACTATTTGTGTTACCCATTTCTTATTCGGTTTTAAGGTTTCCGTTGAAAGTCGTACATCTCATAAGCTTTCTGTCTACCATTCATTATTGCAGAATGAGTCAAGCATATAATTCAACCTCTCCTTCACCGGTCAAGGTATATCTCGCATTCCTTGCTTTAATCGAATATGAAGTACGCCATCTATTTTAAATATTTTTTCGATTATGATTTTGGAATGATTTCAAATATTCAAATACAAATGGATGATTTTTTTAATCTGTATATGAATTAGATAAATAGATCCCTGAGGTTTTTTTCACAGGATTATTGCAAAGCATTACGGATTCTCTAATTTGTTATATACAATTATAAAATGAAGGAATAAATCATATTTTTAAAATTTTATATTTCCAAATTTTTAGGAAAAAAATGAGTATGCGAAGAAACTCCAATGGACCAATATTTTAGGCCACTTTATTGAATTTTTTTGGAGTCTAAGTGCTACAGGAAAACAACGTTCGTCTGTTTGTTTACATGAAACACACAGAGAGATCATTAAACAAATCTCATTTGTTATTTTTTTGAATATACAAGACATTCCACAAATTCGTGGCATATCGGTCAATATATTTTAAAGTTGGAATTCGACAAGTCAAAGCTTTAAGTTTTCAACTGTGCTAGTTGCTTTCATTAGAAGAGATGTGTCCCTTTTGCTCGGTATTGCAGATAGAGAGACTTCTGTTCCCATGAATTCAACTAATACATCAGGTGTTCTTTTCATTTTTTAATTCTCTAAAAAAGAACCAACTAGATCAAAACTAGAGTATTTACTTAAAACTTTTTCTGCTAGAGTAGAATTAGATGAAAATGTTTTGGCGTTTTGTAAGTTGTATATTTTGTATATATTTGCTTGTGTGTTGTTCTGTACTACTATATATAAGATCCCCATAGGTCTTGTAGATATTGTAGATGATTTTGACAACATAGGTAGTTTCAATTGGGTTGAAGTTATCCATTAATTTATGACTCCACAATTGCCTACTATTAGAGATCTATGTTCATCTACTAATACAGTTGTGTAGAACAGCCGAATTCTTTACCTAAAGGGATTTGCCAGCATTTTGGTTGTAAGTTCCTTCTTACTAATTTATTTTATCTTTTATATTCACATAAGTATGTAACACTTTGGATATGAACAAACTTGGTTTCTGGAACATGTCCCAATCCAGAGACCATACAATACCAAAGGGCCACGAGTCGCCCTCACATATTAGCAAGGTGAGGAATTTATTGGAGCAAGTCTCACTTGAACAAGTAAATAGAAGACCACAACTTAATTTTTTTTCATTTTCGTTATCTAAATAATTATTGATTTTTTGATAGGTTATTGTTGATCTAGTTTATACCCATAGTGAAATTATATTGCTTGATAAAATTGACTATTATATTGAAAATACTTCCTATCCAATAGAGACATCATTATCACAAACTATACAAGAAAAATACTCTACTATTGAATGTCATTAGTGTTTAGTTTATCAGAGACAACTCAAAGAGTTAAGAATGAAAAACGTGACACTAATTGAAAGGATAAAAGAACTAATTGAAATTATAGGAAGAAAAGATATGAAGACTGAATCAAATAACCATGAAATTGATCTTCAACCTCAACCGGAACCAATTGCCACCGGAACAAGACAACAAAATAGAACCCGCTATGATTGCAGGGATACTCCCATTGATAGTCCACTATGGGCAAAATTGGTACCTCAAAAGAAAAGAAAAAAGTTAGAAATTTGTGATGTTGAGGTATTGGAAGGGCAACCTGAGAAAGATGTAAATGAAATAGAAGTTTTTGGGAAGAAGGGAAAACAAATAATTGATATGGATGAATTGCAAGCGAGAGATACTATCTCTATTGTGGAAGAAGAATATGAAAAAGATCTTGAGAGGGAGGAAGCAAGAATTGATAAATTTAACCAAATGAGAATGGAAGCTATTATGGTAAGTCAGAATACAAAGAAAATTAGTTTGTGTTAATTTTTTTAAATTACTAATCTAATTTTTTTATTATAGTATGTCAAGAAAAAATGTAAGACGTCAAAGAAGCAAAAACAAGATGTTGATGTGACTTGCTAAAATGTTTAGAAAAAATAAAGTATAGTAGTTACATCCACCATTACATTCGAAAATTTTATTACAATAATATAGAAAGTGCAAATATTTATTTACCATTAAATTTTTTTGTAGGTCTATTACAAGTTATGTTTGGGAGGAAGGTCCTTTTTCATTAAATCTGAATTCTTTATACTCTGGAGTTAATGGATCTGTTTTCACAGAAAAGGTAAATATATAACTGCGGGGTAACCCCTGTTCTTACACCATCACCAACCATAACCATCCAGGTGCCGGCAGCTCCTACATGAGGCTTACCCATTCGTGCATCCCTAACTCACACTACACATGAGGTTTACTATCCACCCCTTACATATCACGCACACACCACATCAACACACACACTCAAAGACAACCATTCATCAAGAAACTACACAAAAACTACATGCTTCCCATATGCCGTGCACACAAACCACCCCTTAACCATCCATGAAGCGATACACATGTATTTGCACCTTGCGAAACATCCTATCCACATCCGGAGCCTTCCCTTCATAGCGCCTTCTGTTGCGAGCTTCCCATATCATATATACCATAAAAGATAAGCCAAGATAGCAAGCCTTCACCCTCCTTCCATCCCCCTTATAATGCTGCTCAAAGATCCCGAACATTTCTGTCATAGAATACACTTCATAAGGAATTTTCAGCCATCTCCTGACCTTTGCCCATAACGCTGCCGAGGTGCCACATTCAAGGAACAGATGCTCATTTGTCTCCTCTTGATCCCTGCAAAGCACACAGTCTTTATCAACCACATAGGGCATTCTATCCACCGTTTGCAGCTTCCCAAGTGCCACCAACCATAATATAAACCGATGCTTTGGCATGATCTCCTTCCTCCATATCACCGGCGCCCACCCAACCACACCGCCTCTTGGAGCAAAAAACTTATAAGCTTCTTCCACTCCATGCCCCTTCCCTGCAAACCAATCAATCATCTGCATATTTGCTTCCCCTACCCCTCCGGCACGCCCTTGGACTTTTTTCCGAATATCCACTAGCCGCTTGATAAGTGGGGAATCTGAGTTCCTTACCTCCCATTGCCAAAAATCTGCACCTCTAATAGCATGTTGGTGCACCCATTTAGCCCATAACGAATCACCCTTGACTTGATTGACCATAATGTCTTGCTAAGGAGAGCTTCATTCCATGCCCCAAGGTCCCTAATCCCATAGCCACCACTCTCTTTCGGAAGACATAATGTAGACCATGCAATAGGAGGATGCTTGGATGACCACACAAAAGCCCGGCAAATTGCCTTAATCTTTTCAATAATCCCAGCCGGAATAGGCACCAAAGATAACCAATAACACTCCATGCCCTGAAGAACTGTCCTTACTAACTCCAAGCGCCCCGCATATGATAAAGAATGCTTTGACCACGAATTTATCCTTCTTGTGAGCGCCTCAAGCAACGACCCATAATTTGCTATTCTCAACTTTTCTGCAGCCAACGGAATACCCAAATACCGAAATGGAAAGACCCCTTCTTGAAACCCCATAATCCCCAGCAACCGTTCCTTACATCTATCATCAACCCCTGCTATATACATATGCGACTTCCTGACATTAGCCTACAGGCCCGATTCCACCCTAAATTGCTTTAAACAATCCGCCATCACCCTTAAGGAAGCCTCATCCGCTCGCGCAAATAGCATCAAATCATCCGAATACATCAAATGTGTAATTCCAACTTCCTTGCACATGGGATGGAAGTGATATGACGGCAATAAGGAAGCCACCCTCACTCGCCTGGATAACACCTCCATGCACAACCCAAAGAGCAACGGAGACAACGGATCACCCTGCCTCAAACCCCTCCTCCCGCTGAAGAAGTCATAGATGCCCCTATTCAAAGAGATGGAATAAGATGCTGTCGTGACACATTCCCTGATCCAGATACAAAACTGCCTCGGAAAACCCATACTGTCCAGCATCTTCATCAGAAAATCCCAGCTGACCATATCAAATGCTTTCTTCAAATCCACCTTGATCATACATCTCGGCGAGATCCTCTTCCGTGCATACTTTCTCAACAGCTCCTGCGTAAGGTTGATGTTCTCCCCTATAGATCTTCCCTGCACAAATGCCGCCTGCGCCTCATCTACCAAGTAACCCATAACTTTAGATAACCGAGCAACCAATATTTTAGCAATCACCTTATAGAATACATTGCAGCATGATATAGGCCGATAGTCGTCCACCCTCGGAGCATGGCCCCCCTTTGGCACCAAGGATACCAACGCATGATTCCACTACTTAAGTAACCTTCCCTCCCGAAAAAACTCCCTTACTGCTGCCACAAAATCCCCCCCCCCCATCTCCCAAGAAGATGTAAAGAATTTCGCTCCAAACCCATCCGGCCCCGGCGCCTTGTCCTACCCAATGTCGTATAACGCAACCTTGATCTCCTCCACCTCTATCCTCTTTACCAAACTCACACCTTGCGCATCATTCAGGCACCTTCCCGAAAGACCAGTGCTGCCCATAGGATCACACGACCCATCCTGCCCAAGAAACTCATGATAGTAATCAACAAATTCCCTTGCAACTTCTCCAATGCTTGTAGTTTGCTCTCCATCCCTTTTGATAAGCGTCACAATCACATTCCTTTTGTTGTTCCTTTTGACCACATCATGAAAAAACTTAGTGCACTTATCCGCACTTTGGAGATATACATGCTTAGCCCTCTGCTGAAAATATTGCTTCTCCACCTCCACCAATAGTGTAGCTTGCCTCTTAACTTGCCCATAGTTTGAAGGAACCATACCCCCATCAAGTATACCCCTTTGCACCTCCTCTAACTCAGCACTTGCCCTTCTTGCCTTCTCCGATATATGACCAAACTTCTTCTTATTCAACTCCCTCAAGTCCCCCTTCAACCGGTTCAACTTGCTTTTGAGAACGAATTGAGCAGTCCCACCAACCGGATGAGCCCATGAATCCCTCACAACCCGTTGGAAATCCCCATGAAGTGTCCACATATTCAAGAACTTGAAAGGCCGATTTGGAGGTCTATCTTTAACCATAGTATGCACAATTCCACATGAATGATCTGAGAGGCAACCCGGGGCCGTAAATTCTGCATATGCATCATAGTCCGCTGCTAGTCAATGTGAATTAACCATAGCTCGATCCAGTTTGCTAGAGACCACCCCATTCGTCCAAGCAAGCCGACACCCAATCGAATGAAGATCCACCAATCCACACACCTGAGTGAATATCTGAAGATCCATCATCTCATAATTTGTAACTGGAGCTCCCTCTTGCTTATCCTCAAGCGACATTATGGAATTGAAATCACCCATAATCATCCACGGCTCCCTGATATCCTCCCCAAGCTCCGTAAGTGCTTCCCATAACGGTCTCTGCGCCACTATAGAGTGCAGCCCATAAACAAATGACACCAAGAAGCTCCGCCCCGTTACTTGACATCGAATCTGTGTATGTATATATTGCTCGGCAATAGTAATGATCTCCACCTCCACCCATTGCAAATCCCATACTAACAATATACGACCATGATTAGTCACTCCAAAATTATGTGAATGCCCCATACCTCTAAACCGCTTTGCCATAATCTGATCAAGAGAGCCCTCCCCAAGCTTTGTTTCCAAAATCGCCATAACTTGAATGTCTTTATGTCGAAGGAGGTGTTGCACCCCTCCTTGCTTCAGGGACCTGTGAAAGTCCCTTATGTTCCACGCCGCAACCTTCATTTATCAACGTCGTGGACTGCTCGCGTCCGTAGTTGTCGCCCGCCACAATCCGCTCCCACACCTCCATTTCCTGTCGTATCCTCCCTACCATTACTTGAGCTTGCCACCGAAGTGTCCTCCGAAGTAGATGCTGTCGAAGAGGAAGCCACTGCTACCGACGAGGAGCTGGAAGAACCCACAGCCACCACCACCCCCCGGCCAGATCTGGACACTGCACTTCCCGCACCCCTTTGACCTGCTCGATCATGTCCAGCTCGAGAAGACCCTCCCCCTTGTTGAACCAGGTCTTTACCACGGGCTACTTGTTGCTGCCGCCCTCGCCCCTCATCCCGGCGAGCATCCACCAGCCCTCCATCCCGCCTTATTTCCTCCAACTGCCTTACTACCGGCTGCCCACCCATCTGCTCCTCTTCCAGCTGATTATGCCCTTCCAATTCTTCCGATCCCTCAACATCCTCACCCCCAACCTCCTCCCCTTCCTCCGTAGCAGCACTTTGTGTCAAGGGAGGCTCCACCGCAATCGGAATCGGGCTAGACATCGGCACCAACACCAACCGATTCTGCCCATCCTGGCTTCCAGCCTGCCCATTCACGCTAGCCTGATTTGGCACCCTCCCTTGTTGCCCCGACCGTGCCCTAAACTGCCCCCTCAATCCTCCTCCTCTCTGGTTGACCGATTGTGAATGACGTCTTGTCGGCCGCCATCCATTCACAGCCCCCCCCCATCCGTCTCTCCACCCTCCTGCCCCTACACGCCTTCCCTTCCAACCCCACTCTGACAATGTTCCGTCTGATGCCCAATCCTCTGACATTTTTAACAGAATTCCGACAATGCTTCATACACAATCCGAAGATCCACGTGTTCTCCCGTCGGCAAGGTTATCGGGACCTCCATTACCCGCTAACCAAAGACTGGAACCTCCACCATCATATGCGCATATACCAATCGCTCCCGCATACGTGTCAATTTGTCCGTGTACAACGGCTTGCCTATCTTCGAGCCCACCATACTCAGCACTTTCTGCGACCAACAGTCTGGAGGAAGACCATGAATTTGAACCCACGCCGACACATGCCTCCCATCCTCATCAAACAGGAAGCACCGCGGCATAATCTTCAAGAACACCGGTATCCCGAACGCAAAATAGGGCCCTCCTTGAAGCACGCTGTCCCTGTTCGCTTGCGTATCAAACTGATAGACCACCCAGCCACTTTTATGCATGAAAAACTTATACACAACCTTCCATTGCTCTGCCACCGCGATAACTCCACTTCGGCCCGGATGCAGCCCCATGAAATAGCCTACCAAGCAGAATCCCATTGCATCCTCAATGTTGTCTAGATCGTCATAAGCGAACGCAAGTCTCTCCCCCCTCGCCTCATACTGATCAAGTTGCATTGCCTGCTTTATCTTCCGATTATCTTTGAACAAACCTGCCCATGTACTCGGCCCCCAACTTCCGGCCTCCGGCTCCCCCTCGACCCCCTCCTTCTCCGGCTGTGCCTCTTGCTCCTGTCGCTCAACCACCGGTGATCCTTGCCTTTCCGTCGAAGCCCATTCCCTTCCAGCCCCATGAGTCAAAGGTGGAGCCCCCACACGATCTACTTCTTCCTCCCCAGCCCCTTCCTCAACGCCAACAACCACACCCTCCTCCTCCACCTCCAAACTGTCCACATCATTGCCCTCATCTACCTCCGCAGCCACCGGTTGGCCCAACTGTTCAGCACCTCTTGCCACTTGTCCATCCACCTCAGCTTGACCCAAACAAAGCAAACACCCTTACCTTTCTTTTGCTCGCAGTAAATCCCCCCGGACAACCTCCACTCTCCGGCCAAACCTCTTGACCAACCTTCCACAGCCCCCGTCCACCTCCAAGGTGAAGAAGAACCCTCCTTGCAGCGAACGCTCCACCCCCAGCCCCTTCAGCCACCGCAAGTACCAAGAAATCCTAGAGAGAAGTTGGAGCTTCTCTCACTAACCTCCCGGCCCTCGGATGACTGAATGGATCTGTTTTCACAGTTAGGGAGATTATCGATATATTTTGTTCAATTCTTTTTATGGGGGTCTCCTCCTCATGTAGATCATATAACAAGTTTGTGTATTGCTCATCCGGGTTCATTGTAAGGAATTTAAATTATCTTGTAGTTTGATAATTTAAAATGTTATACTAAATGCTTAAATATTTTCCTCTATATACAATTGCAGTCAGCATTAAGAATGTCGTGGAAGACTGCCACAACATAAATTATAAACACGGACATGAATGATGGAGAGGTTAAATATATTTTTATATCTCTAAATACTGACCAACCTCATTTTCACCTGTTGTGTATTGACACAAAAACAATGACTTTCAATCATTACAACTCCCTTTCATATAGAGGAAGATCAAAAGCTGATTTTAAAGCAGTGGTGATTAGATAATTTTTTTAAATATGGATATTTCATCCATTGTATCTGTAAATGAATAATTATGTTAACTTAATCATTGTGTAATAATAGGTATCCCAATTTAAAGAATATTCATCTAAGAACCTTGCAGTAATTTATCCATATTTACAAGCTTATTATCCATCGACAACTAGATTTCTGTTACAGCTGATTGTCCCCAACAAGTAGCAAGGTACTAAAAGAAAAATACTAAACATGAAATTTTACTTTTGAATTGAAATATAAAATTTGTCATGATATTTTTACATCAATGATTGTGCCTTCTTTGTGATGCAATACAAGAGATGTCTGCTGTATGGCGAGAAGATAGACTTCAAACAAGAAGACATGACAAAATTCAGAATGTCTCAATGTCAATTTTAAGGGATGAATTCTTCATAATGTAATTTAAGAAAACTTTAGGTGGGAGCATGACAATGCATTTTTGTATTTGAGTTAATTATGAATTTTGTTAATTTGTAAATGATACTACATTTCATAGATCAACAGTGATTGTAATTTTGATAAATATATTCTTGAATCTAACAATACAATGGTTTGGTTTAGATGTTGTGAAATTGAATGGAAGGAAAGGGGACCTTTTTTATATATGGTAGGTTTATATTCCCTATTGTTGAATTCATAGTTTGTAGGATTGTAATCCTATGCAGGATCGATTTGGGGTCAGGATCGGATCGATTCGGATTAGATCGTAGAATCGTAAGATCCTATCAAAAACTCTTAAATTAATAATTTTACATTTACACAAGAACAATTATGACAAAATAAAAAATAAATCATAATAAAATGAAAAAAAATACATAACAAAATTGCATGAAAAATAAATTATCATAATCAAATTACACACTCCAACTTAAAAATATCTAAAACACACACTAGAATATTTTAAATAACTCTACAACTGATTAGCCGTCTAATTATCTATCTATTTCTTTTTCTCTTTACAAAAATGGATATGAACGAGAAAACATATAATCATATTAATTTACTTTACACCGAAATAAAACTATCAAAAAATAATTTATTATTTTCATATCATAATTATAAATTATATTCTCATTTTATTTCTTTTCCTTTAACTTCATTTTTCTATGAATTAAATTTCTAAAAATCACGATTCAGCTTAGATATTTCCTATTTTAAATCCAAGACAAACTCACTGCCTTCCTTTCTTATTCATTTTCTCTTGTATCTTCTAAATTTCATCAGCGGTCTTAAATCAGTTCACCTATATATTTCTTGCTATTCCGTTTATTTTGTCCTTTTTTCGCTTATTTTTCTTCATTATTATCTTCTTAAAAGTTGTTTGATTGTTTCGACTTGAAATCGAAGGATTAGGGTGTCGTGGTCAATTTATTTTTAGACATTGGTTTGTATTTGTGTGTGTAGATTGAAATATTCAGAAAGAGATAATCTGGACTCTCCGAAGGATAATATATGATTCTGAACGATCCTACTTGTACGATCCTACCGATCATATACGATTCTATACTAATTTCTGAACGATCCTATATGATCCCACTGATTTCTGAACGATTCTATACGATCCTACCGATCCTGTACGATTCTGCCGATCCCATGACAAAACCGATCCTATGCGATCTAGGAACGTTTTGGGATTTCGGATCGTAGGATTGTGCGATCCTACGATCCAGGATCACGATTTTGCAAACCATGGTTGAATTTTGTTTAAATTTTCAGTATCACCTTATTCAAAATACAGGACTATAGTGTTGCTGCGATTTAAATTTCCAATACCACCTTCTATCTCTGCCAAGTTAAATGTCCATATTAGAAATTTGAATCTCATGACCACGGTGGTACTGAGATTTTAATCCTAGGACTTCGATGGTGCTGAGATTGAAATCCCAGGAATACAGTGATCCTGAGATTTAAATTTCCAGTAACACATCCAATTTCAAACTGATTCTGATCCAAAAAGTGGTGATGAAAATTATATTCCCAGGAACACAGTGGTCTTGAGATTTAAATTCCCAACACTACGTACAATATCAAGCTGGCTGAAAAAAAGGTGATGTTGGAAATTATATTCCCAGGAACACAGTGGTCCTGAGTTTTAAATTCCTAGCACCTCGTACAATTTCAAACTGACCGAGATAAAAGATGGTGCTAGGATTTATATTCCCATGAACATAATGGACCTGAGATTTAAATTCCCAGTACCATGTATAATATCAAGCCGGCAAAAAAAAAGTGGTTCTAAAAATTATATTCCCAGGAACACAGTGGTATTGGGATTTAAATTCCCAACACCACATACAATTTCAAATTGGTCGAGACAAAAAGGTGGTGCTGGGAATTATATTCCCAGCAACACTGTAGTCTTGGGATTTAAATTGCCAGCATCACATGACACGGAGCCTGATTTCTGAAATATAGCTATGAAACTTAAAAAAACTTTGAATATCAGAAATTTTGGACACGGATACACAGAGGAGCACTTTCCAAACCCACTGGATTTGGATTTGATCGAAGAAGAGGTGAATAGGGCTATCAATAGGTTTTGATCGAAACCCATTGATGGATCTAGAGGCGTCCAAATTTTAAAATCTTGACATGGACTGAAAGATCTTACGGCTTGAATTGTTGATGTGTCGAGGAAACTTTATTTTGATCCTCCTACATCCCAGTTTTGGGCCGCGTGCCACGAATAAATTCACTCTGGGTGAGATAAAAGGTGGTGTTGAGAATTATATTCCCAGAAACACTGCGGTGTTGGAATTTATATTCCCAGAAATACAGTGGTCCTGGGATTTGAATTCCCAACACCACGTACAATTTCGAGCTGACCGAGAAAAAATGTGATGCTGGGAATTATATTCCCAAGAACAAAGTGATCATGAGATTTGAATTCCCAACACCACGTACAATATCCAGCTCACCTAGAAAAAAGGTGGTGCTGAAATTTATATTCTCAGGAACACAGTGATACTGGGAATTAAATTCCTAGCACCACATACAATTTCGAACTGGTCGAGAAAAAAGGTGGTGCTGGAAATTATATTCCCAGGAACACAGTGGTCCTGAGATTTGAATTCCCAACACCACGTACAATATCTAGCTCGCCTAGAAAAAAAGTGGCGCTGAGATTTATATTCCCAAGAACACAGTGGTCATGAGATTTGAATTCTCATCACCACATACAATTTTGAACTAACCGAGAAAAAAAGGTGGTGTTGGGAATTATATTCCCAGGAACATAGTGGTCTTGAAATTTGAATTTTCAATACCACGTACAATATCCAGCTCGCCTAGAAAAAAGGTGGTACTGGGATTTATATTCCCAGGAACACAGTGATCTTGAGATTTGAATTCCCAACACCACGTACAATTTCGAATTAGCCAAGAAAAAAGGTGGTGCTGAGAATTATATTCCCAGGAACACATTGGTCCTGAGATTTGAATTCCCAGCACCACGTACAATATCAAGCTCTCCTAGAAAAAGATGGTGCTGAAAATTATATTACCATGAACATAGTGGTGCTGGAAATTTAATTCCCAGCACCATATATGATTTCGAACTGGCCGAGAAAAAAGGTGGTGCTGGAAATTATATTTCCAAGAACACAGTGGTACTGAGATTTAAATTCTCAGCACCACACACAAAGTATGCAAAATCATTTAGCATACAAAGTATGCAAAATGGTAGTCACAAGAAAATATACATTGTACAGATTTAAATCCCATCACAAAATTATAAAGTTGAAGTGGTTCACATATTTAACAATGTCTAAATTTTTTATAATTGTACATATACTACATAATTTGGATTTACACTTTGCATTTTGAGAATGTCTTTTATAGGCAGGCACCTTGGTGCAGTAAAAAATGTACAACTTAATATACTATTACAACATATCCCAAATTACAATACAGTCATAATTGCAAACAAAAGTGTGAGCTGTGCATTATTCTATTCCCCACCAAGAATTTAAAGTTCCTCATACCTTGCTATATGAATCTTTTAGGGTACCCAAATAATAGACTCTCAATGTATCATATTGTAAAAAATGCACAGTCATAGCTATAAAAAAAATACAAATAATTAATCCATTGTTAACTTATAAAATATGGTATTTATAAAGAATATTAAATGTTTACGAAGAGATTTGTTTGGGACCCTGCACTCGACACATGGAAAAATTTGTATTATAAAATTTACCAGCCAGGCCAGGATGCTAGTTCTCATAATACGAAGGGTGGATCTTTTTAAAGAATTCAACCTATACCCAAAAAAATGTTATCAATCCTCCATACAAAAATGGTTTATTTAAGTAACATATAAAATAACACTGCTTACTGTTTCTTCAAATCGACTAGTGTAAGCTTTCCTGATGGACAATGAGTTGTAGTGGATAAACTCTGCATTTTGCAAGTCCGCCACTAGTAGGTGGCAGTGGTCATCACAGATTATTAGACAAAATATATATCTGATTGGATCATTGCTTAGGTTTTAAAAGTTTGCTGGAATGCTTGGGCGTACATCATATTAAACATACCCTGTGTATAAAAAAATCTGTCAAAATATCGAAGCTTTAATGTTGATAATTTCATGCAAAAAGGGCAAAAACTTACCGAAAATCCAACTCTACAGAATATTGAGCTATAGTACGCGTTATCAGTCTCCTTGCACTCATCAGCTAAGACTGATAAATAAGCACTGATACAATCCCCATGTGTCTAAACATTCCAATCAAATATTGTAAGGAAAGAGTCCATGTATAAGTTAATAGCATTCGTCTTCCACACTGGTCCTAATACTGTCACACTACACAAGGAAAGGATTATTAGCAACTCTCAAAATATAAGATTACTATTATAAAGTGTACGATCTTACTCTATTTTTTTTAATTTCAATAAATACTCCCCGACTGTTGGATCCATCTTATCGGTGAATTCTTTATAAACTTATTGTATACAAAAAAAAAAGTTAGAATAAAAATATTTTCTCTGAAAAATAGGACCGGACAAGATAACTTATGCTCACCTCCAATATCCTTCTCTTGACTTCGTCGAGTGGTTGTTGTTTGTCTATGGAGACTTGTGTGGCAGTAGATAATATTTCAGGTTCATACTCCTCGGCAATTGATTTCCCTTTTTTTATCCTGGACTGACTCCTACTCAAAATTTGCCTCTTTAGGATTGATATTAAGGTCTGATGAGGGATACTCAATAACCTTGTTGAGGACTATTTGAGTTTCAACTCTCATTCTTTTAGGAATGTTAGCAAACCATGCAGGAGGAACACTTTTACTTGTAGGGGGTGATACACCATGAAGAGCCCTCTTCCGCACATAAACTTTCCGCCTAATGTATGTAGTAAAAGGTTGTTGGGTCTGTGCAGCTTGTATGGGTTGTTATTGTAACCCCTCTACATTCCGGGATTGTAAATTCAATTGAAGCTCCAATATTAAACTGTCCTTTTCAACGATTAACGCTTCTTTTTCACAAATTATATTATCCCTTTCACTTATCTCATTGTCCTTCCTGCTTCTGACCTCCTCCAACTATTGAAGAAGCTCCTGTATTTTCTTTTCTTTTTCTTCGATGGTCGCATGCTTAAGTAGGGAGGTGTTATCCAAGTTAGTCTTTGCTTCAACTAGCTTGGTGCATAGAGTTGAAATTAGTTCTGCATTCTCCTGGCATACTGGACACGCATTTTCTCCTGCGTCGAGCTGAGTTTCGGGTCGAGGAGTTAAAGCACAAATCCTAGGTGGAGAAGTGTTCTGTATCCGATGCAGCTCTGACTGTGCTGACATTAGATCAATAATTATTTTATTTGGTAGGAGACCATCTACCATCTTCTTAACAACCCTTACATTCGTGGAACTCCACCTCCATCTCAACATTCTAGGCAAAGCATGAGGGACATGTGGAGATAGGATACACAAATACTCACACATCCATACCTGGAATGACAAAATTAGTTGTTAATAGACAGATTGATCTATACTCTTTGTGGAAAACATAAAATATATTCACTTACAGCCAATAAGTGTGTGAAACCCTTAAGCATTGGTCTCATAGATCTACCACCGACCTCTACTTTTGGTCGCAATGTCACTCCCATACTAATTGACTCCATTTGAGGAGCCATGTAGGTATAAAGTGATTCGCACCAATTGTACCTGCCTAAGTTATCAAAATCGTCTACACAATATATAAGTGATCGCATAAATATTCTAGGCTTATTGCTGGTGGTAGTAAAAAATACACAAGAGAAAAAATATAAAATAAACAACTGACAATAAAAATTTTTAGATCCCAAATTATCTGGAGATCTGGACTCTTCATTAATTCCTCCAGATGCTTGTTAGAGCAATCAACTTCCATGAAATATTGCAAATATAGCTTACCAGAGGGAGCTTCATTATTCATTGGAACTACGAGTCCATCATTTGGTAGACCAAGGATGAGGGAGACATCAGTCTTTGTGAAATGTAATTTCTTATCGTGGAATATAAAACATTTCTCCTCGCAGTCCCAATTATCAAACATATTTTGAACGAGGGGTCTGACATGGATAATATCTAGAATGTCCAAAACCCACACAAAAGGGGAGCTCCAAATCAGTGTTTCTTCTTCCTCAGTCGGCGACACATTTGCAATAAATTTTTTAAAATGTGTAACATTGCTTTTCCAGTTCATTCTTCTTGTTCTTCCTCGCATCAACGCAAGAGTTCTTCAAGAACTATCGCTTGATGATTCAACAATTGAAGTCATCGTGAATTGAAAAAACTACGTTAGGTTACGAACTAAATGCATTGTAATATGACGATTTGAAACTAATAGATGAAATGGATTGAAACATGTGTGTTGATAGAAACAAATGTTACCTCTGCTCAAATGGATTATTAAAACCCTAAACCCTATCAGGCCCGACTTAAAACGATATCGCTAACGAAAATGAAAAAACCCTAGATGGGATGCACCTTCAACTGCGACACAGATTATGGTCAACGAAAGAAGTTAAGTAATCTACAAAACTTACGAATGCCGAAAATCGAAGTGTCAAACAATTCCACAAGAGATAGATCGAAAGGAGCGACAGAGAAATGAAATTTAGTCGCTTGAACTACCAACGGGGGTTTTATATTAACGGGTCGGGTGCGGTGGCCCAGATTTTTATTACAGTTTTGCAAAATAGATCAACATACAATTAGTTAGGCCATAAGTTTATAACGTCATAAGTTTCAGGCATCCCACGATAATGCAAAATAGATCAATATTCATTTAGTTAGGCCAACAAAAACAGATTTAGATATATATGACATAGACATTTAAGATGATTCAGGTACATATCTAAGAGAATCCAGGCTCATTCCCCCGCCTCAATCGAGCGACCTCTCATTCTGTCATCCATTTCTCTACCAGCGCCAAAGTAGCGCGTACATTTTGCTCATGCTGAAGAATAACCTCCAAGCGTTGGATGGCCTCCTCCCGGTCACGGCTCGTGGTCTCCAAGCACCTTCTCAGAATAGCACGTTGCTTCTCCAGTGTTAGGACGAAGATGCATTGAGTCGGAAGAGGGGCTGAGGAGCCCTCCTCAACATTCGAGGAGGAAGAAGATTTCTCCCCAGGGTTGTGTTCGCCTCAGGAAGCTATGAAGGAGATGATCTATTGTAAAGGAAGGGGTTAAGAAGCTCCTCGACGATTTTTCACCTTATGTAACCTAATGAAAACGAGTTAATGAGGACGCCAGAGGGTTGGTTTGTGATATTCCCAAAACACCCTTCCCGCATACTTTTGTGCTGATGTGTGGGAAATCAGCAAACATTGTTTTGTCAGCATTGGTGCCAGAAAAAAATTTAATACAACTACCACACACAAATTAATTGCACAATAAGAATTTGATAAATAAGTCGTATAATATAAACATTATTTCCTTTATAAATATTTACACAATCACTATTTACAATTAGGAATTAGTAGGCGGTGACATTCTACAGGACCTCCTATTATGACCAAACTGTTTGCATCTGCTGTATTTATTTTTCACCTTCCCAGTATGTTTAGACTCAATGCGTGTCTTTTTTCTTCAACTTGGCTACACAAGGCTACGAGGAGGTAAAACTCTAAAAAATTTATTACCATTAGGCCAAAATTTCTTACTTCGACATGGGTAAATACGATCCATGTAAGTGACCTCCCAAATTTCTCTTAGAAAATAATGCTCACAATAACGGTATAGATTCATGTTCCGATATATGATTACTGCAATAACATGCGAGCAAGGAATTCCTAAATTTTGAAACTCATCGTAGATGCAATTGCGCCTCTCCAAAACAACAATATATAAAGAAGCTATTGTCTGTACTTCCATTTCTCTTTGTGAGTATGAGAATACTGAATATAATCGAGTTTTTTCTCTCCTTTCATCAATCTCTTTAATGACATAAGGTGTTAGAAAACCCAACCTTTTTGAAGATTCTTCCTTACGGTTAAAGAACTATTGAGCAACCTTTCTTCTAGTATTATCAATTAAACTGGTGATGGGGAGTTCACGTGTTTCCTTGAATAATACATTTAAACTCTCAGAACAATTAGTGGTTAATATTGTGTACCTCCTCCCAGGAAAGTGTGCATTGGTCCATCTTTTTTGATCGATCTTTTGTAGCCACGCATATGCATCCTTGTATTTTTCATGCATGTTCTGTATTAATCTATCAAACTCAAATGTTGTATTGGCTCTTACTGCTGTCCAAAATAAACCTATTGAGGATCTATCCCAGATATCTGTTACCATGTTACAAGACAAGTGATAACAACAAAAAGCATGATGGGCGGATGGATACACTTTGTTAATTGCTAATATAATCCCTTGATGTCTATCTGATACAATGCTCAATGACTCTGGAAGGACAGCAAGGAATGTCTTTACATGATCTAAAAACCACTCCCAGGCATATCCACATTCAACTTCGACAATTCCAAATGCAACTGGCAGAATTTTTGCATTACCGTCAATGACAGTTATCATTAACAACATACCAAGATACTTGCCGGTGATATGTGTAGCATCAATTCCAATTAATTTTTGTAAATAAGACCTGAATACTCTTCCACAAGTACCAAGTGCCCAAAAACATCGCTGTAATTAATTTTCACCATTTCTTAGTACTACAACATAGGTATCAGGATCTCTAACTCTTAACTCACGCAAGTACATTGAAAGATCAATATAGGTCTGATCAAAATCACTAACCACTCTTTTTAATGCTTTCTGTCTGGCTGTGTATGCTTTCTTGTATGAAATGTGAACACCAAACATAGCTTGTATTTCTCTTCGAATTGAACTTGGTTTGTAATCATCAGAAGTAGCTAACCGTCCTACAATCTAGTTTGCTACAAATGTGGATGTGCAAGCATGGTGATATGTTGTTTCCCTAACTGTGTCACATTCATGCTGCTTTACATATTTTGTGACAATGAACTCCACGTCTCCACTTGTAACTAATCTCATGAATATGGCTGATTGAAGCAAATAACTTTAATTCTATTAAGTTTGGTGTCAACTAGCTTGTATCTGAAGTTTTTTAGCATCGCATGCCTTACTAGTGCATCTTTAAACTCTTGTCGGGAGGAAAAAAACTTGTCCAATGAAAAATTCATTTGGATCTGATGAACTGATAACTGTCAATTGTGTTATTCGTGGATTTAAAATATAGGGATCATCAGCAATTGGGAACACTTCCTCTAAATCACTGTATTGATCTGAGTTTAACTCACCTTCTTCATATTGGATATCATTAGCTAAGAAGTCTTCCGAAGGATTTGTATATTCTAACTGTTCTATCACTTGTATATCACTTACCTCCTATTCGCTCCAAGTTTCTTCAAAATATTGATCAACTACTGTAGTAGTAGTGATAAACTCTTCTTTGAGTATGGAAGAAGCTTCTCTATTTATATCAAGGTGTTAATCACTGGTAATTCTATTCCCCACATCAATAAACTGAGATGAAGATGGAATATTTCAAATTTGATTCAATTGCATCCAAAAATGAGAACACTTCATCAGGAAGCGGGTCGTTCCTTCAAAGATTTTTAAAATCAAAACAATTATATGTAGTGTGGTAACAATACTGGCACGTAGGCTGAATTTTTTTAACTAGGGTTTAGAAGGCTAAGGACAAGTGGAGGATGAGAGTTTAGGGTTAGGTTTCCCAATGATGCACTTCACTAACCTACAAATTTGAGCTGGATAGAGCCATCAATGGGTTTTGACTGAAACCCATTGATGAACCTAGAGATGTTGAAATTAGGAACAATTAATATGGAATGGAAGAGGAAGCCATTTAGAAGGTTTATGCACAGAGGGATACTTAGTTTCAACATTCCTGCCAGCAGTTATGGGTGCGTGTCAATTGGCACAGAGCATGCCAATTGACACACTCGTCTGAATGTTGGCACGGAGCATGAATGTTTAGAACTACGGTTTGGGAGCCTAAGGAAAGGTGGAGGATGATAGTTTAGGCCACGCTTGCACTCCACTCGCCTAGAGGACTTTATTTATCTCCGATATAAATTGTCAGCACTACCATTTATCTCGGCCAGGTTCCATCTCTATGGTGCTGGGAGTTTGAATCCCAGAACTACGGTAGTGCTGAGATATAAATTTCCAACACCACCATTTATCTTGACCAGTTCAATCTCCATAGTGCTGAGAGTTTTAATCATAGGACCACAATATTACTGGGGTTTCAATTCCCAACACCACCTTTCATCTCGGTAACTTAAATCTCCCTGGTGTTGGGAATGTAATTCCCAGCACCCCATGGTGTTGCTGGGAGTTTGAATCCCAGGACTACGGTGGTGCTGGGATATAAATTCCCAATACCACCATTTATCTCGACCAGTTCAATTTCCATGGTGCTGAGAGTTTTAATCGCAGGATCACAGTATTGTTAGGGTTTCAATTCCCAGCACCATCTTTCATCTCGGCAACTTAAATCTCCCTGGTGTTGAGAATGTAATTCTTAGCACCCCATGGTGTTGCTGGGAGTTTGAATCCCAGGACCACGGTGGTGCTGGGATATAAATTCCCAACACCACCATTTATCTCGACCAGTTCAATCTCTATGGTGTTGAGAGTTTTAATCACAGGACCACAGTATTGCTGGGGGTTCAATTCCTAACACCACCTTTCATCTCGACAACTTAAATCTCCTTAGTGCTGAGAATGTAATTCCCAGCACCATGGTGTTGATGGGAGTTTGAATCCCAGGACCATGGTGTTGCGGGAATTTGAATTAACAACAACACCTTTTCTTTCGACCAGGTTCAATCTGTCTGGTGTTGGGAGTTTGAATCCCAGGACAACGGTGGTGCCGGGATTTTAATTCCTAACACCACCTTTTATCCTGAACTTCTTGAACCTCCATGGTGCTGGGAGTTTGAATCCCAGGATGACGGTGGTGCCAAGATTTCAATTTCCAACACCACCTTTTATCCCGAACTGTTGAACCTCCATGGTGCTGAGAGTTTTAATCTCATGACCATGGTGGTGACGAGATTTCAATTTTCAACACCACCTTTTATACCGAATTGCTTGAACCTCAATGGTGCTGGGAATTTGAATCCCAAGACCACGAAGTTGCTGGGATTTAAATTCCCAACATCACTTTTTATCCAGGTCAGCTTCAATCTCCCATAGTGCTGGGATTTTAAATTTGAGGGACACGGTGATGTTGGGAATTTTATTCCTAACACCACCTACTATCTCAGACAGATTCAATCTCCTAGCGTTGAGAATATCAATCAGGGAACTTCGGTAGTCCTGAGATTTAATTCAAAGCATCACCTTTTAAGTTAGGTGGACTTTGTTTAGGTTGCGACAAAACTTGGTTATGAACCTCCTACATCGCAATTATGGGTGCGTACCGAACTTTGGTATGAAATTCCTACCTCGTATTTATGGGTGCATGACAAACTTGGTTATACAACCTCCTACAATGCATTTATTAACCTCATAGCAGTCTCAAGTATAAAAACACATATATACATGATAATACTATGTGAAGCAGGCGGTGAATGAGTTGTGCCAACTTCTGGAAATCTTACCCGGATATTCTTTGGAGAAGTGATGTCGTTGACAATATCTAGACTTTCAGAGTTTCTACTAGCGTTTCATCAAAAATATTTTGCTCGGTTGGTTTGCGGGGGAAATCTGCGTAGGGTGCTCATCAACAGTATGGAAAGTAGGGGGCTCCTATACGGGTAGAAGTGACATTTGGATGACTCTGGATTTTCAATTGTGGCTCAGATGCATACAAATTCTCTCTCAATATTAAATTTCAGGTATGTTTGACAGGAGGGATAAAAAGTGAATTAAATATGCTATTTTGATAAATATAAAAGTATAGAGCGTTGTTTGAACAATTCTAAACTTCACGTGCACTCTTTAATAAATCACCGTTTTATATAACTTTGAAATACCGCATGGACATAGGCTAAGGAGATCGGGAGAGGAAAAAAAATCAACCAAAGCGTTTACATGTCACAAACAAAATCAAACCTTTCCCTTCTCCACGAATTTTTTTCTCCTTTCTTTTCCAATCGTAGATCCTTTTCTCTAAGAATGAGTCATCCAGGTAGACCTGGCCATGATCCGGGTCCGGTCTGAGTCTGAGTCAGAATCGTCGGGTCCGGGTTAACAAAATACCGACCCATAATCGGCCCGCTTGTGGCCAGTTACGGTCCGAGTTGTGGAACCGCCGATTCCGGTTCGATTAATCGCCGTCTTAGTTAAATAAATAAAAATTTAAAGAATGATGTAAATAATTAAAATAAAAAAAAATGCACAATTGAACTTATAAAAACTCTATCAAATATTTCATTATCTCAATAAAAAATATATTACATCTCAAATTTCAACATCTTGAACTTAAATAAAAAACTTATTACAATAAAAAAAATCAATTACATTTCAATTTTCATTATATTCAATTAATTTCAGTCGTATTTCCTCCCGTCGTAGTTCTGGATGTTCCCTATGTTTCGTCTTGGTCTTCTTCGTCATTTTTAATATGTTGGGTTCGACTTGCAGCTTTTGACCAATCATTGAGTAAACATCGCGCTTCCAAATTTTTTGGCCTTAAGCTAGAACGTCTCTCGTCCAATGTATTTCCTCCAATACTAAAAGCTTTTTCCACTGCAACCGTTGAAACTGGAAAAGCTAGAATTTCTTTTGCCATTATAAATAAGATTGAAAATATTTGAGTTCTTTGCGACCACTATTTTAGAATGTCGAAGCTTTCTTCATCTGCATCACTAAAATTAAAAGAAGTGGTAAAATAATTCTCAAGTTCCTGACTGGAACTTGAGGATCCTCGTGGACGTTTAGTCCATTCCCTTAATAACAACTGTGTTTTAGTGAGTTTAGAAGTAATAATACTAGTTGTAGTGGATTGATGTGTTTCATGTCCAATAGTTTGTTCACCATATTTAATGTTATATTCATTATAAATATCATCTAAATGAGTTTTAATATTAAACAAAATCAAAGAAATATTAGGAGCAGTTTCGGTAACAGAGCTTAAAGATTCATAATATAATGCTAACATATCTTGCAAACCATCTAATTTAAGTCCAGGATCTAAAACAAAAACACATAAAAATATTTCAGAAATGTTTAAGAAATATTTTTCTCATTTTTCTTTCATTACATAAATACATTGAGATAAATAATTATCATTTGATTGAATATGTTCATTAAAAATACATGCAATATTACAACAATGTGTTAAAATTAAATATAAAGTTGGATAATAAACATCGGATAATTGATCACTAGCATCACTAAAAACTTTTAAAATTTCACAAATACTAGTGCATATATTCCATTGATTTGAAAACAAATAAATATCACATGATTGAACATGTTGATGAAAAAACATACATAATAAATTTTTTTATTCAAAAGTAGATAACAACAATTTATAAGTAGAATTCTAACGAGTTGGGACGTTACGTGCAAACCGTTTAGGCTTCATACCATTTATTTTACAATATTTTCTCTATTCTTTCATAACTTGAGGATGTGTCCATAAATAATGAATTGCACTCCTAATTAGTTGAATATGTGATTCTAAATTTTTAAGTCCATCTTGAACACATAAATTTAAAATGTGACATGTACACCTAATATGAAAAAAATCTTCCACCTATTGATGGTTTACATATATCAATAAGCTCACTAATGCTAGAGGTATTTGCACTAGCATTATCAAAAGAAATTGAAAAAAAAATAGAAGTTAGATCATATTCTTCTAAAATAACAAAGATAAGTTGTGAACTATTTTGTGTTGTGTGTGTTTCGTTAAAATATCTATATGATAATAATCTTTTTTGAATGTTCTAATTATTATCAATTCAATGACAAGTAATACCCATATATGAACAACTTTGCCAATGATCACTCTAAATATCGGAACACAAAGAAACTTTACTATTTAAACTAGAAAATTCTTTAATCAATTATTTTTTTTTGTTCTAAGACTAATTTTAAAAGTATGCATTTTAGAGTATTTCTTGGGATACGTTTAATAGAAGGATTTACACTTGTAGAAAGCCAATTTTTAAAAGATAATTTATTACTAAAACTAAAAGAAAGTTGTTCAATCGCACAAAATTTAGCAGTTTCTTCTCTAAATCTAGATTCATCAAATTTAAAAAGTTTAGATTCGTTACCCCAACCCGATTGAGAAGAGAATGTCGGAATTTGAGTTTGAGAATGATCGATATCAATTTCCACCGGATGATTTCTCTCCATATGTCGAGTAAGAGTTCCGTAACCTCCTCCTTGTTGAAATTTGTAACATTTCGAACAATATTTACATTTTGCTTGCATATCATCAGAAGGGAGCGTTTCTTTATCAAAATGTTTGGTGAAGATATCAGATGTCGGGTGAGGCACTCGAGTTGGTCTTGTAGCTGTAGAACCCGTCATCGTACTGAATGTATTGCTCCTACTTTCTTGACTTTGATGATGACGTATTTGATATTCATCACCGGAAATATCAAGATCATAGTCACCGATTTCGAATTGAGGTGAATCGCCGCCTTGCTCGAACTCGGACTCGGGCGATGGTGACATTATGCTCTTTCCCTTTCCTTTGGCACCGACCGCACTCTTACGACTTGATCCGGCTCCAGACATTTGTAAAAATATTACTTGAGACTTGAGAGCAAATGAGATAATGAGAATTAGAGATTTACAGAAGAGAAATTGTGATTTGTGAAGGAAAAAAATGAAAGGGAGTGGAGAAGAATTTATAGGAAAAAAAGAATTAAAAAAAACAAACTTTTGCAACGGCCGACCCATCGAGTCCGAGTCGGGTCGACCCGGTGGGTCGGCCGTTGCACAACGGCCACGAAATCGTGGTCGTTGATCATCAACGACCATGAAATCATGGCTATCCATTTTTTTTTTTAAATAAATGGTCGACCCGTCGAGTCCGGTTCGGGCCGACCCGGCAGGTCGACCATTGCACAACGACTACGAAATCGTGGTCGTTCATTTCCGTTCATTTTAAAAAAAAAAAATCCGGTTCAGTTTTTTAAAAAATCACGACCAGACAACCTATTAGGCGGTTTAGTCACGAGTCCGAGTCAAACCCGTTGACCCAGTTAATCGGACCGTTGACCACGATCCGATTTCGGGTCGTGTCCGGATCCGACCCGGACCTTGGCCGGGTCTACATCCAAGTTTTATGTATCCTTCTATAATCTATTTGATCCTACGAAAATTTTTATCGACTATCAAAATATACTATAAGAAATATCTGATTTAGCAACAAAAAATTCGATCGCTAAATCCATTTAGCGACCAATATTATTGATCGCTACTTGTTCCGTCGTTAGATAATTAGCGATGGTATATAAGTTTTATCGTCAATTTAACGATGAAAAATAAATTCCATTGTTAAATTTAACAACCAACACTAAGATAAAAATTAAATTTCATTGTTAAATTAATGATCGAACATTAATTTTCATCGCTAATTAAATTTAACGATCAAATATCAATTTTCATCGCTAAATTAATGATAAAAAATAAGTTCCATCACTAAATTAACAATCAAATATTATTTTGATCGCTAAATTTATTTGATTAGGATTATATTAAATTATGGACGAAACTTATCTTTTGCCGCTAATTTAACATAATTTTAATATAATAAAATTATAATAATAAAATATCATCAACCATCAATTTTAATATTTAGTTAGAACATTCAAATCATTATAGACAATTACAATATCAAAGACAATTAAAATTATATATTTAGTGCATATGTAAAGAACATATAAAAATAAAAGAGAGTCATTTATGTATAAAGAATTAATGTCAATAACAATTGTAATCATCTAAATAAATTTTACCATAAAGTAATTACAACTTTTATTTATAAGGACAATAGTTGGCAAAGAATGAATTTCCTTAAAAGTTACAAACACAAATGGAAAAACAAAATAAAAACTTTCTGATACAATCTTCCACAGCAAAATTAAACACAGAGTAGAGCTTAACTCTCTCTGGATGTGAGAATAACAAAGAAGATACAGTTACATTTAAAAGTAGTATACCTAATGTCAGTTTTTGAGTTGTACTAACATGGAAAAAATTGACATGGACATAAATAGAAATTTGTGACAATGAAAAATATTTGCTTATTATCAACTTCTAGATGTGATGTGAAAACTTGGCTAAAGCACCAATAGAAACAATGTATCCAGTTTTCTTGGTAAAAAGAATCATGATCATAGCAAAAACACATAAAAAAATGAGATAACTAGACTCATGAGCAAAAAACTTATCAAAAGTCATTACCATTATATGAAAAACAGTAGAAGAAAGGCTTACATCCAGACAAATTCACAATAGCTTTGCTTAAAACATCCATTGTCCTCTGCTTAGAAACCCTTAGGGTGTATTTAGTTGGGGATTTTTGTTGATAATTTTATTAGATTATCAATAAAATTTTTATTTGATTTAGATTATAAATAATTATCTGATAATTGTTCATTATTTGATTATGAACAAAAAAACCTTTTTAGGGAGAATCGAAAAATCTTGATTTTCTAAGGTTTTTGTTGATTCTCGAAATTAGGGAATTTTTTTTTTCAATATTACCCCTACCAATATATTAAATGTCAATTTGTCAAAACTGCCGCCCGCCGCTGTTGTCGCCACGGGCCGCCGCTGTTGCATCGCCGCCGCTGCCACATCGCTGCTGCCGCCGCTTGCCGCGTTGTCGCCATCGCCGCCATCACCCGCCGCTGCCGCCACCGCCCGCCGCCCCACCGCCACTCCCGCCGCCTGCCGCTAACCATCACGCTTCGCCGCTTCGCCCCGCTTCGCGCCGCCACCACCGCCGCTTCGCCGCTTCGCCGCTGCCGCAGCCGCCGCTTCATCGCCGCCGCCGCCGCCACCCATCGCCTCCGCCGCAGCCGCTGCCGCCGCAGCCCATTGCCCTCCACCGTTGCCACTCGTCGCCGACCGACCGCCGTCGCCCATTGCCGACCGACGACCATCGCCGATCGTCGCTCGGCCAGTCGCCGTCGCCGCCGATTTATCGCCCATCGTTGTCGCCACCGGTCAACCGATCGCCGTTGCCGCCGCCGATCGATCGGCCACCGTCGTCATTAACATATATTTCCGTTGTCGTCGTCAAATTGATTGAGCAAAAAACAAAGAATAATTTAGTAAAATATTAAATTAAGTTATATATTAAAACCTCCAATCAAACAAGATTTTTATCAAAGGTTATATTTTATTCCAAGATTATGTTTTATTCCTTAGTAATCACATAATCAAGGTTACGTACGGTTACTTGAACCAAACGCATCCTTGAAAGCTCGAAACAATCACCAGCTAATATAAAACTCCGTGTTTGTTTAAGTCCCAATGCTGATGCTTGAAGTAATATATAACCAACATGGTGAAGAATAGATGGTAGGGTGCAAACCATCCTGAACCATATTGTATTGCATATAGAAAGAGTTTTCAAATTTCTACGAGATCATCAAAGATAAATAGCAAGCAGACAAATATGAGATGGAACAAATTTTCAGTAAAAAATTTAGTCCGAGTGATCCTTCTAAATTCTAAAAATTGAGAAACAATTAATACCGAAATAAGATATTCTCAAGTGTAAAATAGTAAAACTAAAATCCTTACAATTGTCATATACAACCTACTCATCGGGAGATCTAAGGTCTTCAGTCTCCTAGGAATCAAAACCACAGGAAGTTAGAAAAGCAGGACTTGCTATTGAACGAGACATAAATTCTCACATCGACTGCTCTATTGTCTAATTTGTCATGATAATATATATTTACAAAATAACTTTATAACACATACAAATTTCATATATTATCAAAAGCATGCCAAAGATAAATGACGGAAAAACCATTATTCAGAAAGAGTAGAAAATGACATAAATAACACTTCAAAACTCATGCCAAGATATATTGCCTGGGAAAGAAGAATTTGTAACACCTTTATGTGTGCTATTTCCATCCAAACCAGACAAAGCATGTGGATTCTAGATGCAATAGCTGTTACATACGTGCAAATCCTGGGCACTTGAATTATTACTGAGACATAGTTAAGGTATCAATACATACCAAATACCAAACGTAGACACTAACTCTAAATTTAGAATACGTTTAATAGGACTAAACGTAATGTAATCATGCTTGTAATGTAATTAAATTCGTAATATAAAGTAATGTAATCTTGATTACATTACTATGTTTGGATAAAAATTATATATAATCTTAGATTACAAAGATAATTACATTCTTTTGTTTGATATGCATTATAAGGACGATAGGGACCAACCAACAACAATGCATGACAAAGTATCGGCAGTCATGACGATGGGTCGATCGGCGACAAGGACTGGCCTACGACGACGGCGGTCTATCAATGGCGGTGACGGTGGCAACGGCGACGATCAACCAATGATGGCGGCGGCGACGATCGACCGACGACCGATCGACCGGTGGCGGCAACGGATGGTGACGATAGACTTCGATTGTTGAGCACTCGACACTTTTCATATTACGATTTGAAATATAATCGGATTACATCAATTTTATTTCGTAATTCAAATTATAAAATTTTAGTATCTTTTATAATCCAGATTATATTACATTATAATCTTAAAATGGTAACAAACAAAGTAATTAATTTTATTATATAATTTAGATTATATTATAAGACAGATTACAGCATACTAAATACAATCTCAGTGGAAAGTAAAAGCAATAGTATACTACGTATTGCCACTTAATACATTAGTAAATTGGATGATAAGAAAATATCTCATAGTATATAAAAAATATGAACAAGAGAAAGAACATATAGACTAAGCCAATAAATAAATAGATAGACTGGTAACACTTGCTACTTTAAAAATTGGCTGATAAAAAAAAGTCTCATATAAATTTCAAGTGGAAGAACGTACAAATCAAAGTCAATGAACAAATAGATACACTGGACTCGAATCAAAATGAGCAACACTACAAAATAATGACTTAATGTAGCGGTACTGCATTTTTGTAAGGCAAAAGAACTATAGCAACGGAATCAAAATGCACCTCGACACCGTCGCTGCCGTGGCCAACCCGCGCCTCGTCGCTGCCGCGGCCAGGCAGCGTCCTGCCGCGAGGACACGGCAGCGCCATTCATCTCGCGGGAGGAGAAAGGGGAAAAGGATACCTAGCAAAGGCGGAGCAGCAGACCAGAGGAGATCAGAGGGAGGAGAAAGGGGAAAGTGCGTCGATTTTAATTCAGTATTAGCGACAGAAAGTTCCGACGCTAAAATCAGCTGCGATCGATTAAATCAGGGACGAAATCATTAATTAGCCATGGATTTAAATATTCTGTGGCTATTTAAAACAAATTTAAAATTTTTGGGACGCCGTCGTCAAGAGAGCACAACAGGTCGATCGTACTGGTTGACACGACCGTGTAAAGTGAAAAATTAATAATGGAATTAATTTTTGATCATTAATCAAGTACATAATTTAAATCCGTTATTAATAATTTAGCGATGAAATTTTAATTTTATTATTGTCGGTAGAGATAGAGACGGCGAGATATCCAATAGCGAAGGCGGCAAGAGACCAGTGACTCGAAGGAAAAGAAAATGACTCGGAGGGAAAGTCGAGCCGAGTTGGAACGATGTCCCGACCTTGAGCCGAGCTGAATGATGTGAAGCGGGCGAATGACGCATCTTGCAAGCAGAGCCGACCCATCTTACTTTGAGACCCTGGGCAAAACTTATTAAGTTGGGCCCTGATCCAGAGTAAAATTTGACATAAAAAATTTTTTGGGCCCTAAAAAACTTATTGATAGTGTTAAAAATATTTGGGCCCCTGGGTGATCGCCCCAAAAGGCCTGGCCCAGGGCCACCTTTGCCTGTAAGACAAAAGCAGTTAAAGGCACTGAAAGAGATCTCGGCGAGACCCCTTCGACGCTCAAAACTGGGATTAGAAGGAAGATGGTGAAAGGAATGGAGAGAATGAGTTGAAAATGTGTGAACCCCTTGTCCCCTCCTCCAAGAGGGTTATATATAAGAAAGAATCCTCCTGTCAATTAGTACGGTCAATATGAGCGGTATAACTTCATGATCTTACGCTTGCCCTAAGAAGTGATAGGGGTCATTACCCTCGTTAATGTCATCGGCGCGTGGATTGTCATTAATACTCATCGTGTGGTTGATGGGAGACAACTCCTCATTAATGTGGTGGACATACCTCTGGAAATCAGTATGGACATTTGTTCCTTGGTCGGAGAGAAATGCTGACAATGATTGTCTTGTGGACCATATGAACAGGAATACCCACCACGTCCTCTAGCTAAATAAGATAGATCCTGTGTTGAGAAGTCATACATCTGAGATAATGTACAGCTGTCGAGATGTGAGATAATAGTCGAGACACGGAGTGTCTGGAATATGATACAACCGAGACGAGACGCGGGGCGTCTGACATGTGATATGGCCGAGACGAGACGAGACGCGGGACGTCTGAAATGTGATATGACCGAGACGAGACGAGATGCGGGGCGTCTGAAATGTGATATAATAGGCTGCAGTACTGGTTGTTTGTTATATAACTAGTCATAGGTTAGTTTTTCCTAGTATCATAGACATCCCCTCTCAAGCCTAGTCGAAGGATAGACGTAGCCTGACTGACTAGATGGGTCTTATTGCGTTATGATTTCCCTCTTTCAATTTAATGAGGTATGGGAGGTGACGCTCTGGATGTTCTCCTTGGGAACGGATGAGATCCCTCTTTTGGAGATAGCCCATTAATGGTCATTAATATAAGGATATGATATGATTGTCTTGCTTCCCTAGGGTTCTCCTCGTCATGCCACGTGTCCTGAGGAAAGGTCCTCGAGAGACGAATCGACGCAACTCGTCTATAAGTGCCTTTCGAAACTTAGGTCTCATCATTTCGCACACTACGCCTCCTCAGACCTTTCTTCCCCGACGATTCCTCCCTTCTTCTCCGGCGATATTTCCTTTGTAAGTTCCCTACCCCTCGCTCTTCCCCCCTTTTTTTTCAATGGCCTCCTCTACCGACATTTGGTATCTGAGGGCCCGTAGTTTTGTCACCTTTGAGGTTCGCACCGAGGCCAAGGCTGTTTTCCACATCCCTAACTCCTATAGGCTTAGATCTCCTCAGCGGGAACAACGACCTCACGAGCCTCCTCCCGAATTCACTGTCTTCTTTCTTGACCAGTTGGTTGCTGGTCTTCGCTTTCCCTTGCACCCTTTCTTTGCTGAGTTGTCAACCTATTTTCTTATTCCTTTGAACCAATTCGCCCATAACGCCTTTAGCCTCATTAACAACTTTATTATTATTTTCCTTTTCTATCACCGTCCTCTTTCGGCTGCCGCTTTCCATTCTTGCTTCACTCTGAAAAAGAAAGAAGAGGGAGTCTTCTTCTTCTTGGATCGACAAGAAGTGAATTTCTTGTCGAAGCTTATCACTTCCCACAAGTACTGGAAAACCCGGTACTTGTTTGTTAAACCCGAATCCTCATTCTCTTGGCCGACTGGGTGGCAGCTCAAGCTGCCACCTTCTCCCTCTATTCGTAGCTTCAAAAAATCTCCCGCTTACTGAAATATTTCTGGAGTCCTTATTGGCTTAAGCTTTGATGTCAACATCTTGCTGGAGGAGGGACTTCTATATCACTTCGGGATAAGTCCAATAGAGGCCGAGCTGAGTGACTCATCAGGTAAAAAAAGTTTTACATTGTTTTATCTTTTGTTTTATTTTTAACTACTAACTTCTTTCTTTGTCCATGACAGCTGAAGTCATGTTTCGCCCCTCCATCAACAAAAGGATGAAGTGTAAAAGGGCGCAGGCGATCCCTCCAATGGACATTCCGGCCGAGACACCCGAAGAGACCGGTTCAGATGAACTTGTACCACCTCAGCCTTCAATGGTAACCGAGGTGATAAGTTCCGGTTGGAGGAGCAGCGACAACGACGCAAGAGGAGTCGAGCCATGCTCTCCTCCCCTGAAGGAAGTCCCTCTCAGCGCTCCAGTCCAAGTTGTCATGACTCGGCTGGGTCGAGTGGTGTTGGACCAAGCGGCGCTGGTCCTTTCGACATTCCACCACCTCCCGTAGAGGGGTGCCCAAAGGCTCCCACTCCTTCGGCCAAGCCATCTTCCTCACAACCGCATAGCTCCAACCCTCTTCCTGAGATTTCTGGTCATTCGAGGCCGAGACAGGAGCGGCCAGCTCGAGGCTTTCTCCAAGAAATCCGGGACACTGTCGGGGCATCTGTCCGGGAGAAGTCCATCCCGATACTAAGTGATGAGATGAATACTCATCTGGTAAAGGTAATTTGTTTTCTTAAACGCCTCACTAGTCCGATTATTTGGCTAACCTTATTTTCCTTTGCAGTTTTGGGATTGCCACCTGGAGATGGTGTCTCGGTTGCCCCCCTGATGGAAACCTTTCAGGGGATGCGAGCCCAAGTAGCGGCTCTCTCGACCCAACTCCTAGACAAAGAAACGGAGCTCGGACTAGCTCAGTCCGAGGTGACCATGTTCTGATCCAAAACCCTCCGCTATGAGGACAATCTCAGGAACCAAGCGCAGGAGCTGGAGCGCCTAAGGGTCCAGGCAACCGAAGTGGAGGAGTTGCAGGCCAAAGCTGCCGAGGCGGATGAACTCAAAGCCTGCATCGAAGAAGCTGAGGCCAGACTACTACAAGCTGAGAAAATTAGAGCGGCTCAGGCAGAGTTCGAGGCTAAACGACGGGATGAGCTAGTAGACCGAGCCGAGAAAGTTGAGGCTGAACTAATCTCGTACCGCTCGGGCGAGGAGGGCCGCTGGGAGAAGCGTAAAAGGGTCTTCCTCACCTCGGAAGAGTTTTTTGACATCCTAGGAGGTCGCACTGTAGACCTTCTAGAGATAGGTTACGAAGGGGTTATCCGGCATGTCAAGGAGTCCGGATACATATCCGAAGGGGCTTCTACTGAGTTCCTAGATCTATAGTGTCTCATCGATGAGACTCCAGATTCGGTGCTCGATGGTCTCCCCAAATAATTTTTAATTTTTAGTTTATCAGTAGAATTTTGTAGTCGTACGCTACCTTTCTAAACTTTTAATATCTTTGATTTTAATATGAGTTTTTTGAACTAAGCATTATCTCTTGTTCTCTTAAGAACTTAATGCAAATAATTGACTACTGCCATAATTAACAATAATTAACAACTCTAGAGTACCTTCGCTATGCCCGATGATAGGATACTTGGCCGAGATGTAATAAGTGATATGCCGAGGAGTTGTTATATATATATATATAGCCAGCCATGACAGGCGATATCCGAAGATGAGCCGAATGAGAAATATACTTGGGATCAGCCATAATAAGCGATATCCAAGGAAAGGGTTGAGTAGAAATTACTTGGAACCAACCGTGATAGGCGATATCCAAAGAAGGAGCCGAATATAATATACTTGGAACCAGCCGTGATAGGCGATATCCAAGGGAAGAGCCGAATAAAAATTACTTGAAACCAGCCGTGATAGGCGATATCCAAGGAAAGGGCCGAATATAATATACATGGAACCAACTGTGATAGGCGATATCCAAGGGAAGAGTTGAATAGAATATACTTAGAACCAGCTGTGATAGACGATATCCAAGGGAAGGGCCAAATAGAAATTACTTGGAACCAACCATGATAGGCGATATCTAAGGGAAGAGCCGAATAAAATATACTTGGAACCAGTCGTGATAGGCGATATCCAAGGGAAGGGCCGAATAGAAATTACTTGGAACCAGTCATGATAGGCGATATCCAAGGGAAGAGCCGAATAGAATATACTTGGAACTAGTCATGATAGGCGATATCCAAGGGAGGAGCTGAATAGTATATACTTGGAACCAACCGTGATAGGCGATATCCAAGGGAGGAGCCAAATAACATATATTTGGAACCAGCCATGATAGGCGATATCCAAGGGAGGAGCCGAATAGTATATACTTGGAACCAGCTGTGATAGACGATGTTCAAGGGAAGATCCGAATAGAATATACCTGGAAACAGTTGTGATAGGCGATATCCAAGGAAAGAGTCAAATAACATATACTTGGAACCAGCCGTGATAGGCGATATCCAAGGGAAGATCTGAATAGAAATGACTTTATAGGCATTGAAGAGAAGTACTCATTATTCAAGGCAAAAAATCTTATTACATACTGACTGGCCGTCTACACGTAATAGGGTCGTAAATGAAAAGCATTTCATGACCGAGTGAGCTCCTTTCCCTCGCTGTCTTGCAGATAATAAGCCCCCGAGGTGAGCTTCTTGATAACCTTGTATGGGCCCTTCCATCGGGACGCTAATTTGTGAACTTCCCCTGCTAGTTGGATTTTCTTCCATACGAAATCTCCGGGCTGAAATGAGTGAGGCACTACCCTCTTATTATAGGCTTGTGCTATTTTCCTCCAGAAAGTGTCCATTCGGCTTGCAGCGTTGTCTCTTATTTCTGATACGAAGTTCAACTCTACCAGTCTTGTGTCATTATTGTTGTTGCTATCTAAGGCATAAGCTAAGACTCTAGGCGATCTCATGCTAATTTCTACTGGGACAAGGGCTTCGTCTCCATACACTAAATGAAATGGGGTGAGACCAGTACTATTTTTGGGAGTTGTTCTATAAGCCCATAGGATACTCGATAGTTCCTCTACCCAACTTCCTCCCGTATGATCTAACTTGATTTTGAGCCCCCGAATCAATTCCCAGTTAGTCACTTCGACTTGTCCGTTGCTCTGCGGATACGCCACAGAAGTGAAAGTCTGTTGGATTTTCAACTACTAACACCATTCCCTTATCTTGTAGTCTTGAAATTGTCGCCCATTGTTTGAGACCAACTTTCTCAGAATACCGAATCAGCAGACTATGTTCTTCCAAAGAAATTTTAATACGACCTCTTCAGTTATTTTAGCCAGTGGCTCGGCTTCCACCCTTTCGAGAAATAATCCACAGCGACTAGCAGAAACTTCTTCTGATTCGACTCCATTGGTAGTGGTCCCACTATATCCATTCCCCATTGATCAAAAAGGCAGAATATTACTGAGGTTCTTAGCAACTTGGCTGGCTGTTGAGAAAAGTGTTGGAAATTTGACGCCGCTAGAGAGGGGGGTGAATAGCGTTTACTCTTGCGTAGATGGAAAATGTTCGCGTGTTCGTATCTACAAGTTTCGTTAGCACAGCGGAATATATAATAACAATAACGAAACACAATCACAAACACAATAACACGAAGATTTAACGTGGTTCGGAACCACATGGTTCCTACTCCACGGATCGAGCTCTAGCAACGCCAATGCAATCACTAATCAATAAACTCCTTCTCGACAACAAGTCGGAGGCGGAGAAACCTCGTACAAATGTTTACAACAATAAACAAAAGGAATACAAGCAAATGCAATAATACAATGCAAAACTAGTAAAGAAAACAACTTTACAAATGCCTTTGGATTACTTGCTTGTTGATCGCTTGAACCGTGGTTGAAGACCCTGATTTGCAGCATCAAATCGCCTCAAAAACGTCCAAGAAATCGCTTAAGAACTGATGATAAAAACCCTCCCGTCGAGCTCCTTTTATCCTTGCGCGCGACCTGGATTTCCACCCATCAGTCGACTGCCATAAGTCACCAGTAGACTGATGCCACTGTTGTCGTGAGACAACGACTCGATCCACGCTGAAAAAACTCCAACGGATCTCTTGGCGATCGGCGCCAACATTGTGTCATTGCGAGTGCGTGGCCGTGGCGATCGGCTCTGAGCGTTGTGCTCGACATTGGGTGATCGATCATTGTCGACCCTTAGCGATCGTACCGTCGACACCGATCGGCTTGCTCAATGAGCGATCATTCGCGGGCATTTCCATCTCTAAATTGGCAGTCGAACTCAAGTCGACTCACAGCAGTCGAACCGGTCATAATGTCAGTTGACTGCCAACCTCAAAAATGAGGTTTTAACCCAAGTATGGTGCCCCCATACTTGCTAGACCACCCTTAGCCTAGACCTAAGCCTTCTAGCCACCTCCATCAGTCTCACGCCTCTCGGATCCCTCCAAGTCATCCATGACTTGTTCATCCATCGCGCTAGCCTCTAGGTGCTTCCGTCGGCTATGTCATGCTAACGGTGTCTCCAAGGCACATTGGACTTACGTCGCCAAGACTCCGCTTGGATTTTACGCCGCCAACCATTGGACTTATGCTGCCAAGACTCCCGCTTGGACTTTACGCTGCCAATATCAAACCCCTTGGACTTCTCATGCCAAGACTCAAGCTTGGACTTTCCCTTGTCAGCCCATGTTGGACTTTTACATTGCCAAGACCCATGCTTGAACTTTTCCCTTGCCAACCCATGTTAGACTTCTCAAATGCCAAGACCATGCTTGGACTTTCCCTTGCCAACCCATGTTGGACTTTTACATTGCCAAGACCCATACTTGGACTTTTCCCTTGCCAAGTGTTCCACTTGGACTTTCCATGCCAATTATACAAGACTTAGACTTTCCCATGACAATTACATTGTCATATGTTTTTGTCGAAATATCAAAACATCACTCGAGTCAAACTCGAGTCCTGGTCAATCGTGACCTAGGCCGATTGCACCAACAATCTCCCCCTTTTTGATGTTTGACAAAAACCAAACAAATCATTGAGTTAGAACACTAACTCAAATCCCTTACCAATTATCCCAAATTGGTAAACACTCTCCAAATGTTCTCCCCCAAACATTCTCCCCCTTTTTGACTAACATCAAAAAGGTTTTCTCTCCAAGGAGGTCAATGTCTCATGTCCCAATGAGATCTTACCATCTCCCCCTTGATCCAAAAATAAATACCTAGGATGTCTACCATCTTCCTAGTGATAAGTCACATATCACTCAAGAGAGGCAATCTTATACTCTCTCTCAATTTCCAAATTGGGTATCAAAAACCCATCAATTTTCCCAATTGATGATACTCTCCTAATAACTTCTCCTCTTCAAGGAGAAAAATACATCCATCATCCCAAAATGGATACCTCCCCCTAAAGGCTTGCTCCCCCTTGACCATTGCACCAACAATGTCCTTGGGAAGCCCCTAAGCCAATAGAAACTCTAAACCATCAAAATTAAGGTTCTAAGTTCAACATAGAACTTTCACTCACCCTAAATTTGATATTTTGACCTAACACAGCTCCTAATCCATATCCAATGGATTTTCACCCTTTATAATGCTTCCTAAAGCATATCCTAAGGTTAGGAGTGATTAGGAATCTTTTCAATAGCTGAGCACGGGCTAAACAAACCTTGTTAACCCGAAATCAGACCTGGCAGTCGACTCTGACGATGTCGATCATTGCCACCCATACGAGTCATTGCCACCAAGTAATTAATTTCAATTTCGATAAATTTGGAAAAACATAAGTAATTATACATAATTTGAAAAATCATAAAATTTGATACGTATATTACTTATAGTCATTACAATGGGTGAAAAATATTTGAAAATTATTTTACCCATAAAATAGTGAGTTTGATACAAAACTCAAAACCATTGAAATTTTCAATGTTTTGGCCCTATTCTGTATCAACTTCATCAATGGTGATTGCTATCAAAAGATAGACTTCACCAAGGTTTTCTAAATTATTTTTAAAATGATTTCAAAACCATGTTTTGGATCATATTCCTTGGGCTATATGCACATGACTTGTACACAAGCTTTCTTAATGATCCACATTTGAAATTAGATGAGTTTTAGTTCATCTAGATGCAAAAACTATGCACCTTGAACTTAACTCATATCCTAGCATCTCACATGTATCTAGGGTGTATAAATACACATACATGTCAATTGGATGTGAGATGTGGGTTTTGGTTCATTTAAAACTAGGGTTTCATGCATCTTCTAAGGCAATCCTACTTGATTCCCTTATGAATGAGACTCCAAGTCATGTCATAGTCCTTAAATCAATTTCAATCGAAATTTTTCTTAAATACATGAATGATTATGACATTAATGATGATATAAATAAGCATATGCTCATAATCATGATGTCATGGCATAAGATGAAATCTAAAAACACATGACATTTAAAACCTTAATCCTAAAACATGAACATGACATATAAAATGATTAAAAGTAAGCATGATGTCATGACATGTTATATGACAAACAAAGCATGACATATAAAATATATAGGTATAATAATACCTAAATTTTAATATTAATTGTCATTTGTTGGGATTAATCATATTTTGCCATATTAACCTAATCTCCCTAGTGTGCCAAAAACCCAAAATGGCACACTAACCTCTAAACCTAAATTGTGTCAATTTAATTGATTTTTCTTAATTTCAAAAGTGCATTGGCACATCCTAAAATCTTTTAGGATATTGATTCGAGTCTATTTCCAAGGTAACCACAACCTTGAAAATATCCTAAAGTGTCACCTTTACCATGGTTGAGTTAACTACCCATCCAATCAAGGTTGACACACCCTAAACCCATCTAGCGTGAATCAATCACGCTCTTAGGAACCTAAAACCGATTTGAGCTCCTAGGGTTAATTAGGTATTCCTTAGAGATAACCTCCCTAGATACCTTCCTAATGACCCTCCTAGACTTGTTAGCCTTGGTCATTTGGGTCTTACCTAGGTTGACTCTAGGGGTAACTCCTCTTGCAACCTTCTTAGTGGTCACCCTAGGTTTCCTAGAAACCTTAGCCACTAGGCACAAACTATGGTTACTCTTAGGGATAGCTTCCCTAGTAACCTTGGTATTCTTATACCTAGTTTGTGTTCCATAATCAAATGGAACACTATGGTAAGCCACCTTAGGCTTAGGTTTGTGACACAAACCTTGTTTGCCCTTGGTTGACTTTTGACTTTGAGGTCCTAGGTGTTGACTTTGAGATCTAGACCTAGACTTTTGATCATTAGACCCTTTAACTTGGTTTTGTATATTCCTAAGGGTCTTTTCTAGTTTCTCAAGTCTTGACCTCAAGGCTTGGTTTTCTAATTCTAATTGTCCAATTGATTTTTGATTAAATTCTTGGGCATGAGACTTTCTAGGCATATGCCTAGTCCATTTAGGGTTTAGACCTAGGTGCTCTTGCACATTTCTAATTGTCTCCCTAGGTAAAATTGATCTTGAGTTATTTGACTTAAGTTTGTCCTTAGGTAAATTGTTTTTAGGGACATTAGTCCCAAATTTCTCCCTATTTTTGAAGTTAACACTTTTAGCTCCTAAACAAAATTCCTTACTTCTAGCATGCTCTTTATGATAAATAGCAAGACTATTGAAATTATTCCTAGCATGCTTTTGACTATAAGAATTAGAAAGAGCATTACTAAAATATACCTTAGGGTTAGCCTTAGCTCCCCCTACATGTGTAGCTCCTTCTTGGGTCATTTTGCTCCCCCTAGGACATTGACTCCGGTAATGCCCCTTTGAGTTGCACTTGAAGCATATGATATGCTCCTTGCTCTTTTGACTTGGGGCATCGGCATCCTTGACTTTTGGTGCCGGTGGAGTTTTCCTAACCTTCTTTGGGCACTTGCTCTTGTAGTGCCCGACTTCTCTACACTCAAAACATATGATATGATTTTTATTACAAATTGATATGTTTGAGTTACCTATGGTGGGTGTGGTGATTGGAGTGGATTCTTCATTCCTCCCGGAGGTTGAGACTTCTTCTTGAATTTGTTCCGGCTCCGGTGTGGAAGTTCTCTCCTCCCCCTCAATCTTTGAGGTGGATGCTTCTTCCACCTCTTCTTTCTCCGATCCGGAAGTCGACTCCCTATCAACTTCTGACTCCTCAAGCTCTTTAGATGGGGATGTGCTTGCTTAAAAAAAAAAATGTGGAACCGCCACATTAGCGGCCCCCTCCGGCTGCCCCTACCGGTGGAGGAGGTAAATCAGGACCCAGGTGGCAAGTGCAAAGGAGAGGGTCTGTCGATGGCCCAGAGTCATGACCTCCCCGGGAATTGACCCTTGCCCACTTAAGAGTTGCCCCTTTGCACTTACCAACTGGGCTAGCCCTGGGGGCTAAGGGATGTGCTTGCTTAAGCTTGAGAGGGTGATGGTCCTTCTTCTTGGACCGATGATAGACTTTTATGGAGAAATTTGACGCCACTAGAGGGGGGGTGAATAGCGTTTACTCTTGCGTAGATGGAAAACGTTCGCGTGTTCATGTCTACAAGTTTCGTTAGCACAGCAGAATATATAATAACAATAACGAAACACAATCACAAACACAATAACACGAAGATTTAACGTGGTTCGGAACCACACGGTTCCTACTCCACGGATCGAGCTCTAGCGACGCCAATGCAATCACTAATCAATAAACTCCTTCTCGACAACAAGTCGGAGGCGGAGAAACCTCGTACAAACGTTTACAACAATAAACAAAAGGAATACAAGCAAATACAATAATACAATGCAAAACTAGTAAAGAAAATAACTTTACAAATGCCTTTGGATTACTTGCTTGTTGATCGCTTGAACCGTGGTTGAAGACCCTGATTTGTAGCAGTAAATCGCCTCAAAAACGTCCAAGAAATCGCTTAAGAACTGATGATAAAAACTCTCCCGTCAAGCTCCTTTTATCCTTGCGCGCGACCTAGATTTCTGCCCATCAGTCGACTGCCATAAGTCACCAGTCGACTGATGTCACTGTTGTCGTGAGACAACGGCTCGATCCACGCTGGAAAAACTCCAACGGATCTCTTGGCAGTCGACTGTCAACATTGGCAGTCGACTGCCAGCGCCCGTAGCCGACTGGCCAGTCGACTACGGAGCATTCTGTGCTCGACATTGGATCGACAATGATCACGACTTTAAGGCCGATCGGCCGTTGCCGTCACTACCGATCGCTAATGAGCAATGACTGATAACCTCAAAAATGAGGTTTTAACCCAAGTATGGTGCCCTCATACTTGCTAGACCACCCTTAGCCTAGACCTAAGCCTTCTAGCCACCTCCATCAGCCTCACGCCTCTCGGATCCCTCCAAGTCATCCATGACTTGTTCATCCATCGCGCTAGCCTTTAGGTGCTTCCGTCGCTATGTCATGCTAACGGTGTCTCCAAGGCACATTGGACTTACGCCGCCAAGACTCCGCTTGGAATTTACACCGCCAACCATTGGACTTATGCTGCCAAGACTCCCGCTTGAACTTTACGCAGCCAATATCAAATCCCTTGGACTTCTCATGCCAAGACTCAAGCTTGGACTTTCCCTTGCCAACCCATGTTGGACTTTTACATTGCCAAGACCCATGCTTGGACTTTTCCCTTGCCAACCCATGTTGGACTTCTCAAATGCCAAGACCATGCTTGGACTTTCCCTTGCCAACCCATGTTGGAATTTTACATTGCCAAGACTCATGCTCGGACTTTTCCCTTGCCAAGTGTTCCACTTGGACTTTCCATGCCAAGTATACAAGACTTGGACTTTCCCATGACAATTACATTGTCATATGTTTTTGTCGAAATATCAAAACATCACTCGAGTCAAACTCGAGTCCTGGTCGATCGTGACCTGGGCCGATTGCACCAACAAAAAGTTCTTATGCTTCTGACAGCTAAGACATATGCGCACGTAGTGAACAACATCTTTCTGGAGAGTGGGCCATAAATACCCGTAAGAGAATCTTCTGAGCAAGGGATGTTCCTCCAGAATGATTTCCACAGCAACCTTCATGCACTTCTCTCAGAACATAATCAGCTTCATCTAAGCCAAGACACTTAAGAAAAGGCTGACCGAAGGCTCGTTTGTACAGGGTGTCGCCAACTAAGAAAAAATGGGTGCTTCTTTTCCTGACTATTTGTGCCTCTGTTCGGTCATTCGACAGTATTCTCCTTTTCATATAATCAATTAGGGGGGCCTCCAGTCTGGTAGATTTGGGGGCGTTATCGGATTTCGATCTATGTTAGCGATGAGTTGTGTCTCGGCTATTGAATCCTCTAGGCTCCAAGTAGTGAGAGTGCTGGTCATGTGAGCTAGTTCATCAACCTTTTTATTGTCTACCCGAGGAATTTTATGAAGGATAACCTCTTGAAATTTCGAGGATAACTTACAATAAGTTTGTATATAGCGCTGAAGTCGCTGATTGTTGGTGTCAAATGATCCTTTGACTTGCTCCACTACCAACTATAAGTCGGAATATAGAGAAATTCGGGAGGCTCCGACATGCCGAGTTGCCCGCAATCCGGCCAGTAAAGCTTCGTATTCAACTTCATTGTTGGAAGCTCGGAAGTTGAGTTGTACTGCTATCCGAATCGTATCTCCTTAAGGGGATATTAATAATACTCCTACTCCACTTCCTTGCTTAGTTGTCGAGTCATCCACATATATCTTCCATTCTTCATTTCTCTCGAGTCCTAGCATCTTGGCCAAGAAATCGGTCAATACTTGTGCTTTAAGAGTCGTACGAGGTTGATATTGGATATCGTATTCGGCCAATTCAGTAATCCATTTGATCAGGCGAGCAGATGCTTCGGGGTTGGTTAATATCCTCCCGAGATCACTATTAGTTAAGACAGTGACCGGATGGGATAAGAAATAAGGACGAAGCTTCCGAGCTATTATGAGTAGAGCTAGTGCTAGCTTTTCCATTGTTATGTACTTGCTCTCAACAACTTTCAATAAATGACTGACAAAGTAGATAGGTATTTGCTTACCATTCTCTTGTCGAAGCAGTACTAATGCCACAACCTCCTTTGAAGAGACTTGGTATAATTGCAAACCTTCTCCAAGTACGGGCTTGGCAAGTGTATACAGTTCAGACACATACTGTTTTAGCTCTTTAAAGGCTTGCTCACACTTCTCGTCCCATGAAAACTGAGCCGACTGGCAGAGCACCTTGAAGAAAGGAAGACTCCCCTCAATTGACTTAGGGATGAAGCGGGAAAGTATCGTTATCCTGCTCAATATCCTTTGTACCTCTTTGAGATTTCTGGGAGAAACCATATTCTGTAGGGATTGAGCCTTCTCGGGATTAACTTCAATACCCCGTTTGGTCACAATGTATCCCAGGAACTTGCCTCCTCGGACTCCGAATATGCATTTGGCCGGATTGAGCTGGATTCTATATTGACGCAGCGTGTCGAATGTCTCCGTCATGTCTCTGACTATGTCCTCAGCTTTTGTGGACTCGATGAGAATGTCATCCACATACACTTCGATGTTTCAGCCTATTTGTGACCAAAATACTTTGTCAATTAGCTTTTGATAAGTGGCACCAGCGTTCTTTAGCCTGAATGGCATAACATTATAGCGAAAAGTGTCATCCGCCGTGACAAATCTGACTTTCTCTTGATCTTCCCATGCTAATGGAATTTGATGATACCCCTGGTGAGCATCTAGCATACAAATTAATTCACATCCTGTCGTAGGATCTACTAATTGATCTATCCGAGGCAAGGGGTAGTAATCTTTAGGACACGCTTTATTAAGATCCCTGAAGTCTATACATACTCTCCATTTCCCTTCCAGTTTTGGCACTAATACAATGTTGGACAACCACTCGAGAAATTTCACTTCTCGGATGTATCCCGCCTGCATAAGTTTCTGCACTTTGGCTCGGATAATTTAATCTTTCTCTGGTTCGAAGTGTCTTCTTTTTTGCTTGATAGGCTGAGATTCGGGAAGAACGTTTAGTCGATGCTCCATTATGACTCGGGAGATACTCTGATTTTGCTCTTCAGGCCAAGTGAAGATGTCGCGGTTGCTTGCCAAACAGTCAGTTATTCCTTGCTTTAGCTTGGTTGGCAAATCTGCAGTGACTCGGACAACTCGCTTAGAATGGTCCGACCATATTTGCATAGTTTCTTCCTCTAGGGGCTCTTCATGCAGAGTATAAACTTCTGCCATCTCAATCTTCCGGCTCTTCTTAGGGCCTGTTTGGACTTCCTCCACATAGCACTTTCGAATTGCCTTCTGATCCCCAATAGCTTCCCCTATTTGATTATTCACAGGGAATTTAATCTTCTGGTGATAAGTTGATACGACATCTTTGAAGGAATGCAATGTTGGCCGTCCCAAGATGACGTTGTAGGCCGAGGTGGGGTCTACTACAGTAAAGGTGACTATCCGAGTTCAACGGAGGGGCTCTTCTCCTAGAGACAGAGGCAGATCAATCCGGCCGAGTGGAGACACCTCGTGACACGAGAAATCGAATAGGGCAGTATTTATCGGCTGGAGTTGTGTCGGGTCGAGTTGCATATGATCGAAGGCATCTTTAAATAAAATATTGACTGAGATATCTGTATCCATGAAGATCCTGGCTATGTCATAGTTGGCGATGATGACTCTAATTACCAAGGCGTCATCATGCGGGATAGAAACTCTTCGTAGGTCCTCGGGGCCTAAATTCATTGAAGGCCTGTTGGCATGCCTTCAGCTGGTATTCACTTCCATATTCTCCAGCCGTCTTCCATGAGCCTTTCGGATTCAGTTTGAATCCGCATTTGTGGCTCCGTCGGTGATCATGTTGATTGTACCACGGTGTGGAGTGTTGAGTTCTTGTGGCGATTCTGGCTGGGAAGAAGGTCCGCTCGGAGAGGCTTCTCGGGACCTTCTCGAGACTTGAGCTGATCTTTGCAGCTCGAGTGAGGGTCGAGGAGCCCGCCTAGCCGGGTTGCGTCGAGCATGATTCTGCGGTTCAGGTCTTGCATCTCGAGGCAGGGCATTGAAGTTCTGTTGTTGTTCCCTCATAACTTGTCTGATTTCATCCATCAGGGTACGACACTCCCGGATTGAGTGACCATATATTTGATGAAAGACGCAGAAAGGGCCACACTGGGCAGGCAACATTGACGGTTGAGGAGTCTCCTACACTGTGTGAATTGCTTTGTCTTTGACCAGCCGAGGGGGTAGACAGGAGGAACTCTAAGGAGGCGATTATGTACTGGCGGAAGGGCCTTCAGGCTCGACTTTTGGGGCTTAGGTCAATCAGTCCTTCCTCCATGTTGCTTATCTACAAGGCTTCAAAGTGAGGTGGGGGTCTCTTCATCAACGACTTTGAGAAATCCCCCCTTATTAAGCCTTGAGAAAAGTGTTGACTACCATCTTAGGCGAAGCATCCGAGACGTCGACGGCCACTCGGTTGAACCGATGTATATAGTCCCTCAGGGATTCAGTACTCTTCCGCTTTATTGTCATGAGATACTGGGCAGTTCAGTGGTACCTCTTGCTACTGGCGAATCATTGGAGAAACCGGGCAGATAACTCCTGGAAGGAATTGATGGATCCTGCCAAGAGCCGATCGAACCACCTTTGGACGGAGCTTATTAGATTGAGAGAGAAAACCTTGCACTTGGATCCATCCGAGTAGTCTTGTATCAAGACAACCTTTTTAAACTTCCCCAGGTACTCTTCCGGATCAGTTGAACCGCTATACTCTCCTATAGAGATCTGTTTGAAAGACTTTGACATTTTGTCAACTATAATATTGGGAGCTAGGGGGGACTTGGTGCTGGTTAGCGGGGCCTTACCCTTCCTAGGATCCCTTTCCAGTGGGGTGTAGGAGAGTGCTTCCTCAGAGGACTCTTGCAAAGATGCAGTTGATGATGACTCGGTCGGTGTGGGGGCGATGGGAGTTGTTCATGGTGGAGCCGGAGTAGAAGGGATGGATGTTGGTGTTGGACCCTGGGGGACACTTGTACATGGATAGGGCCTCGAGGAAGGAGGTCTCGCAAAACGTCCTTGGATACTTTCCCTAATCATATTCCCTTTGGTGTAGTTGTGGTTGCCGGAGTTCGCTCCTTGGTCTCCCATCTTTGTCTCAGGCGTTGTTTATTTTGTTTCTCATAGACGATGCCAATTATGTTGCTTATAGAGACAGAGGCGGCGAGATGTCTAGTAACGAAGGTGGCAAGGGACCAGTGATTCGGATGAAAAGAATATGACTTGGAGGGAAAGCCGAGCTGAGCTGGAGCGGTGTCCTGGCCTCGAGCCGAGCTGAGCCGAATGACGTGAAGCGACCGAATGGCGCGTCCTGCAAGACAGAAGTGGTTAAGGGCACCGAGAGAGATCTCGGCGAGGCCCCTCCGATGCTCAAGATAGAGATTAGAAGGAAGGTGGTGAAAGGAATGGAGAGAATGAATTGAGAATGCGCGAACCTCTGGTCCCCTCCTCTAGGAGGGTTATATATAGGAAAGAATCCTTCTACCGATTAGTACGGTCGGTATGGACGGTATGACTTCATGATCTTATGCTTGCCCTAAGAAGTGATAGGGGTCATTACCCTCATAAATGTCGCCAATGCGTGGGCTGTCATTAATACTCATCGTGTGGTTGATGGGAGATAACTCCTCATTAATGTGGTGGACATGCCTCCGGAAACTAATATGGGCATCCATTCCCTGGTCGGAGAGAAATACTGATAAGGATTGCCTTGTGGATCATATGAACAGGAATACCCGCTACGCCTTCTGACTAAATAAGATAGAACCTGTGTTGGGAAGGCATACATTCGAGATAATGTATAGCTGCCGAGATGTGAGATAATGGCAGAGACACGGGGTGTCTGGAATATGATACGATCGAGACGAGACGTGGGGCGTCTGACATGTGATATGGTCGAGACGAGACGAGACACGGGGCGTCTGGAATGTGATATGGCCGAGACAAGACGCGGGGGCGTCTGGCATGTGATATGGCCGAGACGAGACGAAATACGGGGCGTCTGGAATGTGATATAATGAGCTGCAGTACTGGTTGTTTGTTATATGCCTAGTCATAGATTAGTTTTTTTTTAATATCATCTATAAATTAACGATGAAATTTTATATTCCATCACTAAATGAGCCAACAAAATAAATCATAGTCGATTGTGCCACTTGTCATGTCGTGTTATGGAATGGAGAAATATAATCAATGACAGAATTAAAGTTCCGTTGTTAATTAACAACGAAATTAAATTTCCGTAGCTAACAGACCATACAAAGAAGGCCACGGGTAGACAGTACAATCTATCATGCCCGTGTCACGGATGGAGAAATTAGAGACGAAATTAAAATTTTATTATTAATTAACGATGGAATTAAATATTCATAGTTAATTAATAATTGATTAAGATATTCGATCGTTAATTAATGACTGAATTAAAATTTCATCGCTAATTAGCGACTGAATTAGGGATAAAAATAAATTTTCATCATTAATTAGCAAAGGAAATAAATTCGATCACTAATTAATAATGAAATTTTAATTTGGTCACTAATTAATAATTGAATATTTTAATCGATCATTAATTAGGGATGAAAATTTAACTTTATCGTTAATTCGATTGTTAAATCCTAACTTTTTATAGTGGTAAATCTAAAAAGTGCTTACAATCCGATGACAAAATTCGACTTTGTAGTCGTATCCTACTTATATAACCAACCATTTAACGCCACAATTATACTCTGTTTATAAAAACAAACTCTCATATCCAACATCCAATCCAAATTTAACATCTAGTCCAAAAACAATAAAATAAAAGTTTTTTTATATTTATTGTCTGACATACCCCATAAAAAATTGACTTGCATTCGTCTATAAAATATCATAATTATCTTTCCTCTTTTTATATTTATATTGGTTTCACTCTCATCAATATACAATCTCAATAATGGAAGGCAGGAAAATTCATTGAAAATGAGATACTTCAATGTGGGAAATGTCACCAATTGCTAATATAACTATGTGGTAAAGTAGCACGGTCCAAGTCAATTTTGTGAATCATTAATTGTGCGCTTTATCGTGCCCAATTCATGCACGACTGCGAAAACGTAAATAATTAAAAATGCATAGTATTTTGTCTATGCTCATCGATGTTTGACATAGTTGATGATTGGTCGGATTTGATCTTGATAACGGTCGAAATCAAGATTGAAATTCGGTCCGATTGTGATTGCTCACGACTGTGACATCGCGGCTGCTCGTAGCCCGATCAACTCGAATTTCGGTCGGATTTCGGTTGCGACATTGTGGCTACTTGAACTGCAATCGAATTGATTTCCGATCATTATCAGAGCCGGATCGCGGGTTCAAGCGATGGACTATAGACCAGCTGGAGCGATACTATGTATTTCCAATCACACACACGATGAAAGTGCTCACAGATTAATTGAATAGCAATATATATATATATATAATTTGTTGAGATCGTCACCACTGTCTGTCTGATCAAATCGCGGTTGGATTTCGGGTATAATCTGATCGGATTGTAGCTGCAATCCAATCGGAATTTGACCGAACTCTGACTCCGATTGGACCATGGTCGAATTTCGATCAAAATGCGACCGAATTACGACCGCTAGTGCCATAGTTATTGGCGACTGTAATTCGACCGAATTCTTACTGCGATCTTGCCAAAATTCAATTGCACTTTGACTCCAAACGGATTTTGACTAGATCACGACTGAAATCCATTCGTTGAGCGACAATGCCGAGCAACATAGATAGAAGTGCTAGGGCAGATTTACTATCATTCTTTGTTACTGTACAAGTATATATATATATATATATATATATATATATAGCGCTAGTAAATGAGCGATTGCGCGCTTATCTCTGTATGTGCACAATGAAATCATTGTGCATAGAGATAAGTGCGCATAGTCATGAATTTTTTCGACGCTTAGGATAAAATTACTATATATCCAACCCGACTTGCGATCCACTATTTGATTCGTTGCCCATCATGTCGTCTCTCCTACGACGTCTCTTGTCGCACGACGTCCGATTGGATGCTTGTTAAAGCCCAATTCTTGAAGACCATGAGATTTCCTGTCTCATCCAATCGTATATGGTCTCATCGTGCCCCTCTCCACTGGATGTCACGACTTTGCGACCACGATGTTGCGACCGCGACACAGCTAGATTGCGACCTGCGATCTGGTCAGATTGCGATCATGATCGATCCCATCATGATTCAGCCTCGATGCATTGGCAATATAATTCGGCCTCAATGTCACGGGACACGATTTAGCAATGTGATTCGGTTGTGATCCAATCAGAATTCGACTGCGACCACATATTGACCATGATTTGACAACGTCCCGGAGCAACAACGAGCAGAGCGGGGTGGAGCGGTGCTCGAGAGATTACTGTGCATTTCTCATTCACGCTCGGCGGATCGAACAGTGGATACGAGGGGATTAGATGGTACGTGATCGCAAGTTGCTCAGGGAGAAGGGTGACGACTTCCTATGTGTGAATGTTGGGTATGCATAGTAATTGAGAATGCACAAATGATCTATCTCACACGAGGAAGGTGGTTAGCATCGGCAGAGTTCAGCTGTGTCACATCCTGACGTCGCAACTGCAATTGAGCTAGATTTTGATCGGATCGGGGCCAGATCACAGTCAAAATCTAACTCGATCAAACGACATAGGCGTCTGATTGAATTTAGACATTGGCTATAGTGCAGATGATAATCGATGAAAAAGGAATCGAATGACGATAGCAATTGGGACGGCAAGTTGTACACGAGCACACAAAACGTCATTGTCCAGGATAGCAAATAAATAAATAAATAAATAAATAGAGAGAGAGAGGTTGGCTTTTATGTCTAGTGCATTCTTGTATTATTTTTAGATTGAGTAATTATTTAATATGAATGATATATTTTTCTATTTCTTAATTTGTATATTTAAAATCTTATAATATTATAGTAAGATCAAATTTATTATGTCAAGTTTGTAGTATACCTTATCTAATCTTCTCGGATTTTTATTTCAGTAATCAGTACGTTGGAATTTCTCTGTGTAGTTCTTCTAATAAGTATAGGATTTCTTGGTAGTCGGGATGATTAGGGTTAGAACAGTCAAGTATATTTAGTTTTCTTACTCAAAGAACAAATATATTTAGTGGCAAAATGTGATAATATTCACGTCAAATATTTTTCATGGTCGACTCTCCCATTTAATAAAGAGTGATAAATTATGAGGATCTTTGTCCCGACACAATAATCCCTTTGTATGAAAAAAATTAAAAATTTAATGAAACATTTTATATTTGCTGAGAATTAACTTTAAAATTTTATGCTATTCATGCAATTAAATCCTAAACCAATTAAGACAATCCATAAAGACAACAAATACATTTAGTTGGTGCAAAAGATGATTCGATTGTCCTCAGTGCCTCCGCTAGCTAATTTCATAGTCAATATGAAGGAGGTAAATTATGAGGAACATATTGTTCGATCAAGGACTAGTGTGGTAGGAGGACAAGTATTCCGAAATTAAAGGCTTGTAGCCTCCGGAGATTGACCATTACTCATTGATGCAACTCTGTTGCCGCGCTAGCCACAAAGACCCTTTCGTGGGATAATAAAATACACTTTGTTTGTGTAAAAAATGATTTGCTCGTTCTTAACACCTCCGTCAATCGGTCGCACAACCAATACGAGGGAGGTAAATCACAAAGAACATATTATCTAATCCAAAACTAACATGGTAGAAGAACGGATACCCTGAAAGACTTGTAACATGTTGTGAATTTTTGTTTAGATAGTAATTGGACATCCTTTTGTGGGAAGTTAAGGGAGCGTTTAATTCGTAGAAAATTTTTTATTTTTCTTTTTCATTTTATGAAAAAATGAGAAAATGCAAGAAATGATGTTTGATTGGTGTTTTCCATTTTCGTATTTTAGAAAATAAAAGAGCGTTTTATCAAAAATTGAAAAACACAAAAAAAATCATTTTATATATCTATTTTTATTTTTTCAAAAAATAAAAGAGTATTTTTTGAAAAATTAAAAAATATAGAAAAATTATTTTCTATTTTTTGAAAAAGAAAAAAAAAAAAAATAAAAAATAAAATTTTTTCTACGAATCAAACGCTCCTTGAAATTTCTTTTTGTTCCTTTTTCCACCCTTCTCTCTCCATTTATCCTCTCCTTCCTTCTCCCTTCCTATCAATCAGCTTTGAGTGTCCCATTACCTTTTATGAAAGCATAGATATCATTCAATTGGATGTTCTACAGCACCTTCTTGGACCGTTGAACCAGAAAGAACACCCGAGGTCAGTTTGGGCTTCCACTGCAATCTGTAATTGCGACTTGTCTCTCTTCGACCGGCCTGTTGCTTTCGCTCAGCTTCACCGTCCTCCTTTCCTTCTCTTTGGAACCATCCTGGAAATTCCCACCTCACCAAGTGAAATCTGACATAAACCACAATGACATAATTAATTAAGGGAATTAATTAAAGAGAACCAATTCAGACGACTCCTCGATCGATCGGTCGAATATCATGAACTCGAAGAATCATATCAAAGATGTCAGAACGAACGAACGAACGAACGCTTCAGTTTTCTCTCAGAAGAGCATGCAGCTTCTTCATTCAGGCAGAGGTCTGCATTTTGACTCAGTGGAGAGGATAAAGCCGAATTAAAGAGGTAAATGTAGGCAGCAGCGACGACGACGCCGGGTCGTCCACTTCATCAGTGCATTTGATTTTTTTTTCTTTTTTTTTTTCTGATTACGTACTGATCGTTCTTCGATCGGTTTAACGCGCGTTGGCGTACGCAGTGTGGAAATTCCATGGCGATAAAAAAAGTCTTAATTAATCGACTCGGTGCATCTCAATCCCGCACGTTTCTTGCACTGGGATTTAACGAAGCGCAAAGGCCAAATGGGTTAGAAAGGGAGATGAAAAAGACTTTTCATATAAAATATTTTGAAAAAAAAATAATAATTAAATAATAAAGAATGACCATTTTTCTCGAAAAGGCGCACCTTAAATCTAATTATATTATTTAAAATAATTAAATAATAATTTATCGAAGCTCATATTTAATTTCCAAAAATAATGTAGACTCTAAACTCTACCCCTTCACGCCTTTTTTTTTAATAAAAAAAAATACCTTTCTTATTAAAAAAAAACTAATATATTGTGGTCACAGGCTTTAACCACAACGATTAATTCCGGCCTCGTGGTCGTCGATTGTAATGAGATTGTAAAATCATAATCATCCGATTGCGACCTTTAGCCGCAATCGATTTGGTTGCAAAATCACGGCTACGAAGAGTTGCTCCGGTTGTAAAATGGAATGATATTTCACGGACAGTACGGTTGGGATAAGTTTGATTTTAAATTTTTAAAAAAAATTGAACGGATAATTTTGAGTTGGATGTGGAGTTCATCTTTTGGGATGAAATATATTTTTGATATCGGATTTTTCTTATAGGAATGTCATGATCGCATAGTCAGATTTCGCTATTGAATCGTAATACATTTCGGATTTATTATAATGATCGATGAAGTATAGACATTTATAAAATTAAATCAATTATTTTTAGAATTAAATAGATTAAAAATACATATATCGTGATTAGAGTCGGTTCTGGACAAGGGCAGTTGGGGCCTCGCCAAGGTCTAATGATTTTTTTTTATAATTGAATAGGAAAGGAACTCAATTTTATTGAAAAATAAATTTGTTTATCTATAAAATGACTTATTTTTTTTTTTACTTCGTCCAGGGTCTTGAAATACCAAGGACCGACTCTCATCGTAATGCTAATAAATAATCCCCATGAAGATGGCGTGATGGTAGATACGACGAGAACGTAGATAAGGCGAGTTGATTTAGTGCAAAGTTAACTTTCTAAATTGAATGACCCTAGTCTTACCATCATATCAAAATCCATAGAATTCTCCGTAATTTACTTTCTTTATAATAACTACGGTGACTAAGATACGACGGAGCTTATGAATAAGACAAGAGTTAATTTCGAAGGTCTAAAGTTCTTTTCTAAATTCAAATGACCCCACGTATTTTAGTCATCACATCAAAATCTATAGATTTTTTCGTATTTTATTTTCTTTATAATGACTATGGAATAGATCGAGAGAGCTGACATATTTCAATCGTACGGGAATGCTAATAAATAAATAAATATATTAAGAAAAAAAAAAACGAAGAGCTGTGGTCCAATATTCGGCGCTTGGCATCCGTAGATGGCGGAGTCCTAGTGAGATAGATGGCAGTCCTTCACAGTCGAATTCTCGTACGATACGACAAACTCCCCGAGCTACTCCCGCCTCGCGTATTGTCGGTTTCCCATTCCAGAACCTTCTTAACTATTTTGTCTGAACCCGAGAAGTGCAGGGCCAATGAGAAACCACGCGTTCCCCCGCACCCACAAAAAAATAAATAAATAAAAAAATTAGAGAACACAGTAAAAATGAAGGATGGGACCCACTCCAAACTGCATACGTGGCTCCATTTAAATCATTATTATTATTATTATTTTTATAATAATAATAATAATAATAATAATTATTATTATTATGTATGACTTCTATATAATATTCCTCGTCTTCTTCCATTCGATCGCCTCCTCTCTTCTTCCAGTCCTGCGGTCGTCCCTTTGTCCTCGCCCAGATGAAGAACAACAGCGCCCGTGAGGCCACCAAGATGGAGCGGAAGACGCTGGAGAAGAACCGCCGGATCCTGATGAAGAGCTTGTGCATGAAGCTCGCTTCCCTCATACCCAAACAGCATTGCGCCAGCACAAAGGTGCCCGATTTACCTATTTCCTCTCCTATTCCATGCCTTTTTGTCCCTTCCTTTGTTATCTCATATCTATTTGTTCTTTGCCCCCATTCTGAGACGCGTACCATAATTGAAATTTGTGTTGGCGAGCTGGTCCTTTTTATTTTTATGGCGGATGTTCAACAGTTGGATCAGATCTAGAAGGATCATATGCACTCGTTTTCTCTTTTAATGTTTGATTTTTTTTTCTTTAGGTAACTGTTTAAAGTCCGTGCAAAACATGCGGTATTTTAATAATCTTTGTCAGCTTCGATAGCGTAGTGTTTTTTTTTTTGGTCTTATCTTGAATGAAATCTCCAACCACAGTTGGAATCTCTCCGAAAACTGATTCCTCACCTTTTTTTTTTTTTCTTTTTGAATATTATATTTGAAAGTGACTCTGCTTGTGCGATATCCACAGAAACAAATAGTTCAATAATACATGGATATGATATATGGCCGCCTGGATTAGATAGGTATAGAAGCCCCTGCAACTGTGCATGATGTATAGAAGCCCCTGCAACTGTGCATGATGCAATAAATTATCTCAGGAGATAGCTAGTAACCATTAATATCGCCTCCTAAATGGATATGAGTTAGTTATCCACCCAATTAATTTCAGTGGTCAAATTGTAGCTAAATAATCTCGATTTTGATTTTCTAAATGCTTATATATATATATATATACGTCGAACAAACTGCAGTTTAATTTGCATGCTCAATCCTCCTTACTTAATTTATCGGTGCAGGATATGTTGAGCCAACAAGATCATTTGGATCAAGCCACAATTTACATCAAAACTCTTAGAGCAAGGATAGAGAAGATGAAGGAGAGGAGGGGCCAAAAGATGAACATCCAAGAAACGGATATAGAAATTGAAAGTGGGGATACATCAGAATTCAAATTGCCCGTCGTCGAAATAAGGCACCAGGATTCCAACTTGGAGGTGGTTCTTGTAATTGGGCAGGATAAGAGGTTCCTGTTCCACGAGGTGATAAGTATTCTTGAGGAAGAAGGAGCACGAGTTATCAATGCAAACTTCTCCATCGTGGGTGAGAAAATCTTCTGCACATTGCATTCCCAGGTATGAGCTAGCGAGCTGCAAATCTTTCACTACTATTTAGTGAATAATTTTTATATATGTTGTAGCATTCTAATTCAGTTTCTCATGATAAATAGGTTGATAAGCTTAGATTTCCTTTTGGTCGAAGTTTATAATTAAGCTTATATGAGAACACCATTAATTATTAACTTTGCTTGTGATGTCTTGGTATTAGGGAAGATCTAATTTTGATCCTGATGAGACATTTAGAAACATTTGCTTGTGCATGGTTGAGGAATGAGGCACATGCAATTGAGCCTCATATGTCATTAATTGGGTTGATTCTTGGATATTAATTAAACTTTGGGTCTCAGTGAAATTGTCAAATCTTAAGAGGGCATTGTTGCACCCTAGGTAATTAATCTCATATGGGCAGTTGTATGATAGAAGAGATCTATATATAAGCTTACATGAATAATCTACAAGCATCTTTGCATCATGGTTATGCAAACCTGATAAAATTAATGGATCAATTCTCTCATCTATGAAGATTGTGACATGTAATGACAATTATTTTAATTTCATTAGTCACCCATCCATTTTTCACATGGTGGAATGCTTTCGTTGGATTTGCATCATCTCTGTGTTTCTTTCTTTGTTAAACTTGTTGGCTAGTCTTTTCTTATGTTAAAAAAATAAATAAATAAATAAAACTTGTCCAAGTCAAGAAGAATTTTCTCATTTGCAATGGAGGTTATGTTCGCTGGAGGTATGCATTAGAAGAGGAAGAGAATACTTCTTATCCTCACCCGTTGCTTTGAGTTTACATATTCTTCAAAAGCATGCTTTCTCTTATCCTTCCCTCCATCTAGGTTTTGTCTTAACGAACGGCTACTTCGTTGTTGCAGGCAGTGAGCTCCAGACTGGGGTTAGATGCTTCAAGAGTAACTGAGAGATTGAACCAATTGATCAGATGAGATGAGCATTCATCTGGAGAAACCACTTTCCTCCACAATTTGCCCATCCATCTACGTAAGCAAATATAGATATGAATCAACGCATGAGAAAAAGATGAAGAAATTAAAACTAGATGTTCTTAGTCTATTGTTCTTAATTAGTAAGGGATAATAATAAGTTTGTCAAAGTCTGTTGATGCAATACTCTTAACTTAAAATTTGTTGCTGCTCCTCTCGGTTGCCTCCCAACTAGCCTTCTAAGCGCTATATAAACTCATATGATGTAGATGGAGTTGAAGGTCGAAACTAAAGTTCCTTCTTGGACTCAATTGGGTGGGAGACGGGCCTTTTATTTAGTTGACATCTTCCTTCTAAGATGTTTTCACCGGAGTTTTATAGGAATAATTTAAATTTAAATTCACAAAATGAATTGAGATTTATATGTGAAGATGGTACTCTTCTTGGGCAAGTGATCGAGTTGTTGAGTGGTTGAGCTAATCGAGTTGACTAAGTACCCAAATTGGTTGAATAGCTGAGCTACTAAGTGCGGAGTTGCGGAGTTGCCTGAGTGCCTGATTGCTGAATTGATCGAGCTAGCTGAGTTGGTTGAGCTGTCGAGTTTCCTTAAATTAGATTTATCTCTTTCGACGGTACTTCAAAGTTACAATGAACGTTTATTTTCCAGGGTACAATAGTAGGATCGTGTACGCAACCAAGTACGGATCGTTCGAACACTATCATGGAAAAGTTGTTGAGCGAGTTGCTCAGCAGGGAGGAAGAGAATGTGGGAGAGCGAAATTAAATGGAGAGCTTGTCTGTATTGTTTGCTTTTTGTCTGAGATCATAGCCTCCTTATATAAACTTCGAGATACAACATCCCATTAATGACCGAGTAAAAACCATTTATTGCCTTTGCCCTCTCGATATGAAACGCAAGCCGCCAACCATCAACGGTCGGTTGTTTCGTCTGGGTAGTTACATAATCGCCATTAATTATCCGATGATTTTAAATTTGTGATTTAATACATACATTGCACACTTAAGTAGACAGTATAATGAATTCGGATGACAATAAATAGATTTATTCGCTTGGGTAAATTTTGTCTCGATTGCTCCAACATTCGATGCGAGTAGATCGTACTCACATACGAGTCACCTCGGTTTAATACAATTCGGGTCCTAAATTTACACCCTCTAGGGGGCGTGTGTGAGAGAGAGCCTCTCGCCCATACATATTCACAACTCCATATGTTGTGATATAATATAAACCAATCAATTTGCCATGAAACTCCCAATGCAGGACTAAAATCCTATACATATGAGAGCCCTCATTCCATCCATCTATTTTATTTCCATTCAAATTTCTAATAATCCTCCACATAAATAGATATAAAGATATGTGATAGCTTTCATCAATTGAATCCTGCATAGGATAGGTAGAGTTTACCCTTTGAATATTCTCTTGTGAGGATATGTTTGTTCATTGATTGATCAGTCGATATGATATCTTTGAACTGTTCTACTATTTATATAAGCATTGACCCATCTCACCTAGGGCTCTCTTTGATACAACTTAATTTTTATGGGTGTGTTTATTCTTGGTTATAAACATGATTAGTTCTATGAAAGTGTCTAAGAATTGTCTTTTAAATTTCTTCAAAGCAACCCCATTTCTTTCTCACATAGGTGATTTTTTTAAACAAGAGTGATCAATATTACTTTACCTGTGAGCATAAGGATCATTAAAAACCATAGGCTTATCCTTCATTCTTGATGGGCATCACCAGTCTTTAGGGAAAATCACCCACAGTGATCTTATTTCGTTAGTGCAATTAGATTGTCCCATTGAACCTAGGTAGTTCTTGGGATCTTCAGTCAATATAGTTTACATTTTCTTTGCACCAACTTGTTCCACATGCATCAATCTCATTGATATGATGAGATTACAACTAATTCTATGTTTAACTCTTTCGTTAGTGTATCTGCCAAGCTTTCTTTTGATTTTACATAGTCGATAGCGAAAATTTCAGTCGAGAATAGTTGTCTAATAGTATTATGTCAATGATGCATATGCTTAGATTTACCATTATGCATATGACTCTGTGCTCACCTAATCATTGATTAACTATCATAGTGTAGCAGATTGCTGACATAGGTTTTGACTATCTAGGAATGTCTTCTAAGAATTATTGTACCCATTTAGCCTCTTCACCACACTTGTCAAGGGTTACAAACTCATATTTCATTATAATCTGGTTATTATGGGTTGCTTAGAAGATTTCTATGAAACGACTGCACCTCTTAGATTAAATAAATATCCATTTGTAGACTTTGAATCTTTCACCTCAGATATTCAATTCGCATCGCTATATCCTTCGACTGCAGTTGAATATCTTGCATAGTACAATTTATAATAACGAGTATATCTTAAGTACCTCAGTACTCTTATTATCCCTTTTTAGTGCTCAACACTGAGATTGTTGGTGCAATCGACCTCAGGTTAAGATTGATCAAGTTCGAGTTGAGTTTTGATATTTGACAATATGACTAAAGGTAAAAGATGGTACGAGGGAGATTGTTGGTGCAATCAACCTCAAGATAAGATTGACCAAACTCGGATGAGACTTGAGTTGGAGTTGAGCTTGGATATATGGATGATAATATGACATGGGATGGTATGAGACATTCGTAGTCATATGTATGAGGTGTGATGAAAAGTCAAATGGGATAAGGTTGACCAGATACTTGACGAGTGATGTCCAACCGGACGTTAACAAGGTGAAAATTCAGGTGAGTCAGGGAGGGTCGGACACTTGGTGGTGGAAAATCCAACAAGAAGTTGGTAAGTGAGAAATCCAAGTGGATCAAGGAGGACCGGACACTTGGGGGGTGAAAGTCCAACAAGGAGTTGACAATTGAAAAATCCATGTAGGTCAAGGAGGACTGGATACTTAGTGTCAGAAAAGTCATGACAAGTCAATATGACCAGATGACTAGGCAAGTGAAGTCCTGACAGCTCAAGACTATTAGATGAATATTATATTTGAGAGGTGTCCTAAGGCAATCATTTTATGGTTTGTACTATTTATTCGATAAATAGTAGATTCACTATTTGAGTATACATTCATTATATATTTGATTGGATATTAAACTCTTTTACTGAATGTCCACAATGCGATTCATAGTATGAGAGAACTTGTGATGAGATCACAACTAGTGAGTATCTCTACATGTGTAATTATGAATGTATTGAAATATTCCCTAGTCGATGAATCGATGAGCTCAGACATCATCGGTTCTGAGAGACTAGCACGTGTTATACTCCTTGGTTTATCTAAGCAGTTGTTCCACTAGCTGAAGACATTGGGATGTCGAGAGTTAAACGTAGACGCTAGTTATGATAACTAGTTCATTAGAGTGATCTGCTGTAAGACTTCATATGGTTCCCTACAAATATGAATATGTCTATGAAGTTCTTACTGCAGCTTAAGTGCGAGTTTCCTTTGACTTGAGTTATTCAAGTCATCTTGGTCATTGAGACTTATACTTTGACATCTTAAGCAACCATCTCTTTGAGATGTCGACCCGGGATGATTAGGTATAAGTTGAAGTGTTTAAAGGTATTTGAATAGCCAATAGAGGATTCACCGCTCTTGGTAAAGGAGATGTACACCCTATGGTCACTCGTCAGGATTGTTACTCAAAGTCTTTGATTAAAGTATTTACATGTTAAGAGTATGAAACTCTTGGACACATGTGAGAATAATTTGAATCCGCAGGACGAGGAAGTATAACTTGGGCTAGGTGTGACGAAGTCAGCCTAGTGGGGACAGACACATAGACCATGTCTTGAACCAAGTGAGTATAAAATGAGTGAAAGGAACGAGGCATGAATTGTTGTAGCTGCTGAAAAGTTCAGAAGAGGTTCTGAGATCAACCATTAATTTTTCAATTAATTAGAGAGCATGACGTACTACTAAGTGCCACTCATTATCGTTCTATAATTAATAGTTAGTTATGGATGACCAATATAAATCGGGAACCTATAAGGTCACATGCACTGTGAGTTGTTTTTCGATGGACTTAAAACGAGTTTGAGAATTGAATTTTTAGATTGAGAGAGACTAAGTCTGGTTAGACTAAATGAAGGGCAAGGATGAAAAGAGTTTCATCGTAACGGAGACTTGAATGAGGTCACATCTTATAAAGAGGGATTGAACCCATGGTGGTTTAAAAATGAACCAAATTGATTTGGTTTAAATAAAGGGTGGTTTGGTTCAATGAACCAAATGGTTTAGTTTTGAACCAAAGGATATTGGTATGGGCTATTGGGCTAATGGTATTGGATTTAGATCTTGATCCATTAAACCAATAAGAGACACATATATATGTAGGACCGTTGACGTCACACTAGAGGGGGGTGAATAACGGTTTCGATTCAACACTTGAAATTTGATCGTGTTTGTCTCTACAATTCGTTAGTATGTGCAGCGGAAATAAAAAAATGTAAGCTCAAAACAAAGATGAACACTCACATGCAATACACAAGCATATAATATGGTTCCGAATCTAGGGTTCCTACTCAACGGGTTGAGCTCAAATGAGCTCTAGTGATGCACACCACTACTAATTCACTCCTTCTCGGAACAATCCAGAGGTGAAAAAACCTCGTACAAGTGATTACAAAAGTAATACAATAATAAAAACAAGATACAAGCAATTACACTAAGTAAATGAATAAAAGTAAAGAAAAATACTTTACAAATGTGAGCTTTAAATGCTTGATCTTTGGTTGCTTTTGGAATGCCTTGAAGGTATGGAATTCAACGACAATTACCCTTCAAATTCCTCAAGAAACGTTGCCAAAATTCTCCCTTTTGTGCTCTTTATAAAGCTACAACTTGGACTGATTTTCGCCTAGCAGTTGATTGCCCATACTCATCAGTCGACTGCTCCTATAGCCGTTGTTTCATAACGACTTAATCCACACTGAAAAAATTCCAACGGATAGCTTATCAGTCGAATGCCAACCCTAGCAGTCGACTGCTGGCCCGTCAGTCGACTGACCAATCGATTACGGAACTTTCTATTCTCGTGGCTTCAAACAGTAGTTGACTACCTCCATGACAGCCGACTGCTAGGCTAGTTGACTGCCAAGGCCATACAACCACAGTTGAGCTCCAGTCGACTCCTGACCAATCGACTGGTCATAACTCCAATCGATTGCTTAGAGTCGACTAGGCTGCCAAGTGTCAAAACACTTGACCAGTTGACTGGACCATAACCCTAGTCGACTGATGAACCTCAACCATGAGGTTTAACCTAAGTATGATGCCCTCATACTTGATAGACCACTCTTAGCCTAGAGCCTTCTAGCCACCTCTATCATCCTCACGCCTATTGGATCCCTCCAAGTTATCCATTACTTGTTCATCCCGCTAGCCTTCAGGTGCTTCCATCAGCTATTGTCATGCTAACCGGGTCTACACCGCCAAAGTATATTTGAGCATACACTGTCAAGACACACGCTTGGACTTATGCTACCAAAACTATAACTTGAACTTTATACCGCTAATATCACACTCTTGGACTTCCCTTGTCAACTCCATGTTGGACTTTCCAAATGCCAAGACCCATGCTTGGACTTTCCAATTGTCAAGTACCTATGACTTGGACTTTACCATTGTCAAGATCCATGCTTGGACTTTCCATGTCAAATACCCATAACTTGGACTTTCCATGCCAAGTACCCATGACTTGGACTTTCCAATGCCAAGTGTCCCACTTGGACTTCTCCATCATATGGTCAACCCATTGTCAAACATCAAAATATTACTTGAGTCAAACTCGAGTCCGGTCAATCGTGACCTAGATTGATTGCACTAACAATCTCTCACTTTTTGATGTTTGACAAAACTTTTGAGTTAGACCCCCTAACTCAAGCTATCAAATCTCACAATTTCCCCCCTTTTTGACATACATCGAAAAGGCTCTCCCCAAGGGTATCAATATCTCATATCCCAATGAAATTTTATAATCTCCCCCTTGGTCCAAAAATATTTAGGATTCTTAGTGATAAGTCTCATATCACTAAATGAGAGACAATCCTCACTTCTCTAATTCTCCCCCTTTGGTGAGCACAATGAGGGTTTCTAAAACCCTTTATGTCTCCCCCTTTGAGAAATACACATCCAACATCCCATAATGGATAACCTCCCTCTAAAGACTTTCTTCTTCTTGACCATTGCACCAACAATATCCTTGGAGAGTCCCTAAGCCTATAGGAACATTAAACCATAAAAATTAAGGGCAAAAGTTCAAACTTGAACTTTCACACACCTTAAAAGTTGATTCTCACCCTAAACAACATCCTAATCCATATCCAATGAATTTTTACCATTCCAATGCTTTCTAAAGCATATCATAGAGTTAGGAAATGTTAGGGTATCCTAAATTAGCTAAAACTGGGCTAAATAAACCTTGTTTACCCGAAATCATCCTAGGCAGTCGACTCGATCAACAACCAATCGACTGTCCTCAACGCCAGTCGATTGGTTTTTGCAGATGCAAAAATCCGGTTCAGAATTTGAATTTCAAAAATTCATAAGTAAATATATGTAATTTGAAAAATAATAAAACTTCATACGTATAATACTTATGTCAGATACAATGAGTGAAAAATATAATATCTATTAAATAGTGAGATTGATACAATATTCAAACAACAAAGATAACTTCAATATTTTGAGCTTACTTTGTATCAACTTCATCAATGGTGACTGTTGGTGCAGGGGCACCTAAGTCGAACCTGTATTTTGATTATGATAAAAGACGCAAAGTCAAGGATATATCATTATCTCACGAGCTGAATCAAGTGTGCAGAAAAGTGCTAAAGCTGGAGCTGAAGGCTAGCGACACCCGGAGGAAGCCACGGTGGTCGGGCGACATTCGAGTGACTTCGGAGGGAGCCGAAGGAATCGAGTGGAAGGCCGGAAGCAAAAGCAACACGTAAGTATCGAGGTAAGTTCGTGTGTGCGAGCGTAAGTGAGGTCGTATCCTCTTTACGGGGATGATCTTAAGCGTAGATTCGACCAAAGACATCCTATAGATGGTCTAGGTCGAGATCGGACGGTCGACGACCGTCAGAATTATGTTTTTGTTGAGCTAACTTTGACTTGCAGCAAGCATCAGTCGACTGCCAGCTTGGAGGACTCGATCGCCACAATCTGATCGCCGGAGGTCGAAGACTCGATCGATGCTACCATCACCGATCGATGATGGCCATCGACTGATGGTCAAGGATCAACCTCGAGAAGTCAAGCTCTATCACCATTTTTCAAGGAGGTTTTGTGCCCAATTCCTATTGGTTGAAGACCCATTCGATGAGGGGCTTAAAGGCTATAAAAGGAGGGCTTGTCCTAGGGTTTTTCATCAATTAAAAAGCTTCCAAGTGCTTCCGATACGCTACGAGTCTCCGACATCCCTACGACGAAGCGCTGCCGAGACGACGACTCAAGCTCCAAGATTCAAGTCTTCAAAAGTCGTCGGTATAATCTTTAATTTATATAAGTTGTTCTTATTTCGAGCTTTAAATCATATCAAGGAGAGGGGGAGTGTCCCTCTACCTTGAGTCTTTCTTGAGTTTTTGTATTCGTTTAACTCCTATCTCCAACGAGAAGGAGTTCGTTTAGTGTTTTGCCCTCCGTGCGTGGTCAAGGACCACTAGGGCCTTGGAGTAGTAGCCTTCGGCTACGAACCAAGTAAAAAACCCATTGTCTCTTCTATTTTAGATTTATCTTCCGCTGTGTCTACTCGTGATTTACCGAACGAATTCAAAGAAAAGTTTCTATCGCTATTCACCCCCCCCTCTAGCGATCTGCTTCGATCCAACAGTGACTTCTATCAAAAGATAGACTACACCAAGGTTTTTTAAAGTGATTTTGAAATGATTTTAAAACCTTATATTGGACCATGATCTATGAGCTCAATGCACATGACTTGCACATTAGCTTTTCCCATGATCCATCCATGATATAAGATGAGTTTGAGTTTATTTAGATGCAAGAACTATGCACCTTGAACTTAACTCATTTTTCTAACATCTCACATGTGTCTAGGGTGTATCAATACACACATATCAATTTAATATGAGATGTGAGTTTTTTATTTTTCCTAATCTAAGGTCTCATGTATTTTTTTAGGTAACTCTATTTGATTCTCTTATACATGAGACTTCAAATCATGTCATAGTCCTTAAATCAATTTAATTTGACCTAAATGCATGAATGATGATTATGACATAAAATGATAACATAAAAAAGCATGTACCAATAATCATGATGTCATGGGTCTAAGCACTAACATGACATAAAAGTTAAACCTAAACATTATCATGACATTTTATATGATTAAAATGAAATATGATGTTATGACATGACAAGACAAACAAAGTATGACAAGTATAAGATACAAAGGTACATAATACCTAAGTGTTAAGCTCAAATTGTTATTTCTAGAATTAAATCCATATTTGCCACAATGTATCAATCTCCCAAGTGTGTCAAAAATTCAAAATGACACATCATGACTCTAAAACCTAACTCGTGCCAATTTAATCAATTTTTCAAACTTCTCAAATTTAATTGACACATCCTAAAATCATTTAGGATATGAAATTAACCCTTATTTTTAAGGTATCACATAACCTTGAAAATGTCATAAAGTGTCAACTTTGCTATGGTTAAATTAACTATCCATCTATTTAAGATTGACACAACCTAACCCATCTAGCGTGAAGGGATCGCACTCCTAGGAATCTAATACTTATTGGAGCTCCTTAGGTTTACTAGGTACTCACTAGAGATATCTTCCCTTAGTACCTTCCTAATGACCCTTTTAGGCTTGGAAGCCTTGATCAATTTGGTCTTGCCTAGGTCGACTCTAGGGATAACTTCCCTTGTGACCTTCTTAGTGGCTTTTCTAGGTTTCATGGAAACCTTGGCCACTAGGCATCTACCATAGTTAACCTTAGGGATGACTTCCCTAGTAACCTTGGTTTTCGTAGACCTAGAAATGGTTCCATAATCGAATGGAACAATATGGTAGGTCTCCTTGGGCTTAGATTTGTGACCCAAACATTTCTTGCCCCTAAATGACTCTTGCCTCCTAGACCCTAGATTTTGTCCATTATACCCTTGAATTGGATTTTGTATCTTCCTAAGAGTCTTCTCTAATTTCTCAAGCCTTAATCTCAGGACTTGGTTCTCTAATTTTAATTTCTCAATTTTTGATTTTTCATTAACCTTTTGGGAATAGTTCTTTCTCTTAGGAATATACCTACCTTTCTTAGGGGTAATGCCTATAGGATCCTCCACCTTCCTAATGGATTTCTTAGGTAGAATTGTTTTAGGGTTATTGGTTCTATATCTATCCTTAACCCTAACATTGCAAGATTTAACACCTGAGCAAATATATTTATTGCCATTAGCATGCCTTTCATGATTATGCACAAATGTAAGAGAATTAAAATTACTCCTACCATGTTTTTGATTATTACGTAAATAAAGAGCATCATTGAAATATACCTTAGGGTTTATTTTAGCTCCCCCTACATATGTAGCTCCTCCCTTGCCCTTGCTAGGTTGTCTTCCCTTAGGGCATTGACTCATATAGTGCCTCTTTTGATGACATTTGAAGCAAACTACATGCTCTTTGCTCTTAATTATTAGAGCTCTGACATCCTTTGACTTGTCCTTGACTTTTGGTGTCGGTTGAGTCTTCTTGACTCTTTTTGGACACTTGCTCTTGTAGTGTCCTTGCTCCCTACACTCAAAGCATACAATATAATTTTTTTTTTTAATTTGCATGTTTGAGTTACCTAAAGTGGTGGTGGAAGCCTCTTGAACTTATTCATCACTTCTCCTGGAGGTTGATGCTTCTTCTTGCTCTTCTTCCGACGTGGAAGGTCTCTCCTCCCCCTCAATCCTAGAGGTGGAGGCTTCTTCTAATTCTTCCACTTCTTCTATCGATCCGGATGTTGATTCCTTCTCAACCTCCAAATTCTCTCTCTTTTGAGAGGATGAGCTTTCTTCCTCCTTATCCTCTTGGACCGATTGAGGCTTCTCATGGAATTTTGCCAATTCGCTTCAAAGCTCCTTGACATCCTTATATTCACCTAATCTAAACAAAATATCATTAGAGATTAAATCAACCAAGAATTTTATTACCTTCTTATTTTTCTCGAATTTTTGGAGTTGTTCCTCGGTTCATTTCTTCATCTTGAGGAATCCTCCATTCGACCCTCTTGGATATTCGAATCCTTCCATCAAGATGAACCAATCTTCGATGTTCATCATAAGGAAGGTTTCTATACTTTCCTTCCATTGGTTAAAGCCCCCAATTCCATAAAATCCATAAGGCAGTGGAGTGTTGATGTCATGACCTAGTCCAAGATTTGGCAACTCCATCCTCCTCTTCAACCTCTAGCGATGCTCCCTTGGCGGTTAGTCCGTAGAAGAACTTCTAGATTTGATACCACTTGTAGGACCATTGGCATTGTGCTAGAGGGGGGTAAATAGCGGTTTCAATTCGACGCTTGGAATTCATTGTGTTTATCTCTACAATTCGTTAGTATGCACAGCAGAAATAATAAAGCATAAACTCAAAAACAAAGACAAACACTCACATGCAATACACAAGCATATAATGTGGTTCGGAATCTAGGATTTCTACTCCACGGGTTGAGCTCAGATGAGCTCTAGTGATGCACGCCACCACTAATACACTCCTTCTCGGAATAATCCAGAGGTGAAGAAACCTTATACAAGTGATTACAAAAGTAATACAACAATCAGAACAAAATATAAGCAATTACACTAAGCAAATGAATACAAGTAAAGAAAAATACTTTACAAATGTGAGCTTTGAATGCTTGCTCTTTGGTTGCTTTTAGAATGCCTTGAAAGTCTGGAATTCAGCAGCAATTCCCCTTCAAATTCCTCAAGACATGCTGCCAAAATCCTCCCTTTCGTGCTCCTTATAAAGCTATAACTCGGGTTGATTTTCGCCTAGCAGTCGACTGCCCATACCCATCAGTCGACTGCTCCTGTAGTCGTTGTCTCACAATGACTTAGTCCACGCTGAAAAACTCCAACAGATAGCTCATTAGTCGATTGCCAAACCCTAGCAGTCGACTGTTGGCCCGTCAGTTGACTGACCAATCGACTACAGAACTTTCTGTGCTCGTGGCTACAAACAGCAATCGACTGCCCTCCATGGTAGTCGACTTCTAGGGCAGTGGATTGTCCAAAGCTAGCAGTCGACTGACAAGGCCATGCAGTTGCAGTCGAGCTATAGTTGACTCCCGACTAGTCGACTGCTCAGAGTCGATTAGGCTGCCAAGTGTCAAAACACTTGACCAGTCGATTGGTCCATAATCCTAGTCGATTGATGAATCTCAACAATGATGTTTAACCCAAGTATGATGCCCTCATACTTGATATACCACCCTTAGCCTAAACCTAAGTCTTCTAGCCACCTTCATCTGCCTCACGTCTATTGGATCCCTCCAAGTCATCCATGACTTGTTCATCCCGCTAGTCTTCAGGTGCTTCCATCGACTATTGTCATGCTAACTGGGTCTACACTGCTAAGGTACATTTGAACTTATGCTGTCAAGATACAAGCTTGGACCTATGCTACCAAGACTACAACTTGGACTTTACGCCGCCAATATCACACCCTTGGACTTCCCTTGCTAACTTTATGTTGGACTTTCCAAATGCCAAGACCCATGCTTGGACTTTCCAATTATCAAGTACCAATGACTTGAACTTTACCATTGCCAAGGTCCATGCTTGGACTTTCCATGCCAAGTACCAATGACTTAGACTTTTCAATGTTACTTAGACTTTTCAATGTTAAGTGTCCCACTTGGACTTCTCCATCATATGGTCAACCCCATGCCAACCATACAGTCATCCCATTGCCAAACAATGGTCAACCCATTGTTAAACATCAAAATACTATTTGAGTCAAACTCGAGTCCGGTCAATCGTGATCTAGGTCGATTGCACCAACAATATATAGAATATGCATGGAGGAAACCCTAGTTAAGCAAGAGTTCTCCTCTCCTCTCCTCCTCTCTAGCCGCCGACCACCACCTTGCTACCCCTTCCTTTTCCACCGCCCAAAAAGGGTTGTTGTCGGCCACCTTTGCCTTCGGCAACCCTTCTTTGGCATTCTCACTTGTGGAGGAATCTTCATCGGTGATTTTTTCATCGGAAGCAATCGATGAAGCCTCCTAAAGCTGTTAAAAAAGTGAAAAAAATCTGTGCAGACAGATTTTGTCCCAAGTAGTTTGGTCTCGTAATTTGTGCCATCTGGTTGCGTATGCCACTGGGCACAAATGTCATCTTCACACGCAAGGCTAGTACCTTTCGCGAGGACGAAACTTGGGCTTTGGAGGCCATCCAGAGGGAGCTCTGCGTGGACATGAGTAGAGGCAAACTCCGATGAGTTTTCGATTGATACCATTCCCGCTCTGCATCGTCCGATAGGTATAACTAGAATAAATGTTATTCTCAGTTTTAATTAATTCATAATTTTTTTTTTGTGATTATGTCAACATGTGTTGTATTCTGCATATGTGGATGTATGTGTTGTAATAAATTAGGAATTTATTATGCATTTTTTCCATTACTGCATTTGTGAAATGCAATCGAACACATCCGCTGGCATGATAACCCTTCAGTGGTATCAGAGCCAACCGTGCTTCGACATAATCTTAAAAATAGTTTTATGGATTGTAGTTAGTTGAAAATATTATTTCTGGAATTTTTTTTTTAGGAAAGAATTTTTTAATTTTTGGAAAGTCTCCTAATCGGTTAGGAAGTTCCAATGTTCAAAAAATTCTAGAACAATTTGGAAAATTTCAGTTTGGAAATATTCTGTAAAATAATTTAGAAAATTTTATTTTGGAAAGATTTTAAATTTATTAAGAAAAATCCATTTTGAAAAGTTTCCTAATTAGTTAGGAAATTTCGATCGTGGATAGTTCTAAAATAATTTCCAAAAAATTTTCAAGTTTGAAAAATTCTAAATTAATAGAGAAATTCTAATTAAGTGTTTTCTAATTTGTTAGGAAATTTAAATTTGAAAAATTGTTTCCTAATAATTAGATTTTCTTATTTGGGATAGTTTCCAAGATAATATTACGATAACTATAAATACCTTGTCATATGATGCTATATAGATATATTAGATGTATGCCATCATTTATTAACGATGATATGATAACGATGATACCTTAATCCCTTACGTTAAATATTAAAACTTACACCTTCTGTTAATATGGTTAGAACCAGAGTCTGAGTTCTTGTTTGGGTTGTTGGACTCACTCCAAGTTCAACTTGAAATTAGATATGTTCAAATTATTGAGATATGATCTCGCGATTAACGGGTTAGCCTTAATATGAAGCATTAGCTTGTTGGACTCACTCCAAGGTTAATATGGATGGAGGTGAAGTTGGGTAATATACATATAATGTATACTTGTTAATGAGTTAATAATCCGATATTTATGTGAACAATCAAATAGTTGACAGCATAATGTTATAGTTATGTATAAGTGATACATAATTGTTTTGTGATACCTACCACTCTCGCTAAGTATGACTTGTTGGACTCACTCAAAGGTTGTTCCTATTTATGGTGGATATCAATCCATTCAGAGATAAACCTACGATTTCCTGAATTCAAAGTAAGGGCTATTAAATTTGAAAAATAAATGGGATTCTAAAATGTAGGTAAATTGTTTACATTACATTAAAAATCATCTCTCATATTATTTCGATTTTTTATTTCTAGGTTAATCATCTGATCATGACGTCTTTAAATTTACATTCAATAATGGACTTGATCAAACTGGTTGGGCTTAACTTCTTGGATTGGCTAAGAAATTTGAGAATTATTCTCAAAGTTGAAAAGTTAGCTTATGTCCTCGAAGAATCTCTTCTCAATGCTCTTATAGACAGTGCTACTAATAACCAAAGGTTGGTCTACAAGAAGCATTTGCCTGATTCTGAGTTTGCTAGTTGCATCATGTTAGCCTTAATGACTCATGAGCTTCAGAAGCAACATGAGCATATGGATGCTTATAATATCATTTTTCATCTTCGTGAGTTTTTTGATGAACAGGCTAGATCTGAAAGGTTCGAGATAACAAAACTTCTCTTTAACTCAAAGATGCAGGAGGGTACATCTGCAGTGCAGTTTGTACTAAAGATAATGACTATATTGAGCGACAAGGATCACTAAGTTTTACAATGGATCATGAATTAAGTATTGACTTAATTCTACACAGTTTGTCTGATAGTAATTCACAATTTAAGATGAACTATCGGATTAACAACATTGAATCCACCATTCTTGAGTTGATCAACATGCTCAAGACTGTTGAGCCTTTTGTCAAGAAAGAGCAAAAGTCGGTGCTGCTGGTTGATTCCTCAAAGAAAGGTTCTAAGGAAATAAAAGCGTCAACTCAAAGGGAAGAAAAAGGGAAAGAAAGAAGAGCTTACTCTAAAGGGTTCTTTCCATCATTGTGGAAAAGGACACTGACTAAGAAACTGTAGGATCTATCTTGAGTCCTTGAAGAAGAAGAAGGCATCTGATGCCCCATTCTCTTCAGATATCTTCATTATTGATTGTCATACTATTTCCTCAGACACTTGGTTATTGGATACTAGGTGTAGCTCATATATATATAATGACATACAGGCCGACTAAGGAATAGTGGAAGACTCGTCAAGGGAAAATCAAATTTGCGAGTTAACAATGGAGCAAAGGTTGTTATTGTGGCCATTGGCACGTATTTGTTGAAACTCTCTATTGGACTTGTCTTAGAACTGGATGGTTGTTATTTTGTTTATGCACTGATAAAGAACTTCGTTTCTATTTCTTATCTAAATAGAAAAGATGTTCATTTGACTTTTAGTAACAATTGTTGTTACATAACTTTGAATGGGGTTCTTTATGACATTGGAACTTTATACAATGGGATCTACGCGTTAGATATATCTAGTGACATACTCAATATTGAAGTGAGCAGTAAACATGCTCGAATAGATGATCCACTATCCTCTTACATGTGACATTGTCACCTTAGCCATATAAGTAAGAAATGCATGTCCGAATTTCACAAGTGTGGAATTCTGGAATCATTTGAATTGGATTCATTTGACTCATGCTTAAAAGGAAGGATGCCAAAGTTGTTTTTTATTGGAAAAGGTGAACTGATGGAAGAGTTGCTTGGCCTCATACATATTGATGTATGTGAACCAATGTCAACTTATGCACTAGGAGGATATAACTACTTCATTGCCTTTATCGATGATCACTCACGATTTGAGTACATATATCTAATGAGATATAAATCTTGTTAGGGATCTTTGGAAGACTAGAGGGGGGGGTGATTAGCCTCTTTTGAATTCTACAATTGCGATCAGCGGAAGCAAATACAAATACAAAAGAAAACAAGAGATTAAAAAGACAATCGCTAACAAGAAGAATTTTACGTGGTTCGGAGATTAAGCTTCTACTTCACGGTGATCCTTAAGGTGGATCAATCCAATCAAATCTCCACTAAGAAATCTTTCTCTTACAAGACTCTCCTTACAAAAGATGAATATGAAGATTGGAGAAGAGGAGGATTAAAACACTTAGAAAGCTTAAGAAAAATGTGGGAGCTTGAGAGTATGTTAGCAGTAAGAGCACTAGCCTCCTCAAGCACCCCATGACCTCTTTTTATAGAGAAGAGGCTGATTTTCCCATTCAGCCTCGATCAGTCGACTGATGTACAACATCAGTCGACTGATGTTGTAGCTGACGCCATCCAACGGCTTCTGATGAGCCAGATCCGCATTCGTCACTGCCCAACGGGACTCTAATCAGTCGACTGATCATACCATCAGTCGACTGATTGAGTAACCAATCGAGTGCTCTAAGCGATCACTCGACTGGAGAACCTTCGTCGCGGCGTCCACTTATAGCGATCCGATCGCTAGGGTATAGCGATCGGCGATGATGGACTACGATCCGCCAAACATTAGCAAATATTGTTGGCCACAGAACTCATCTAACTTCAGTCGAGTGACTGACCAGTCGATTGGGACGAAGCACCAGTCGACTGATACACCTCAAGTATGATTAAATCATACTTGAATTAACCCCCTGGACCTAGACTTAACCTTCTAGCCCTTCCTTCAGCCTTGCACCTCCAGAATCCCTTTGAGTCCGCGACTCTTTCATCCTTGTGCTTGCTTCCAAGAGCTTCTCTCGGTTTCGTCATGTCTTGGGTTCCTCTTTTTCCAAAGGACCGCTTGGACTTTACGTCGCCAAGACTATATGCTTGGACTTACGCTGCCAAGACCTTGCCTTTGGTCTTCCTTTTCCAAGGTCCGCTTGGACTTTACGCCGCCAAGACTACATGCTTGGACTTACGCCGCCAAGACCTTTCCTTGGACTTCTCTTGCCAAGATCACACTTGGGCTTTCCTTCACCAAGTCTTCATACTTGGATTTCCCTATCACTTAACACATTCTCAATTAAATCACAATTAATGCCTAACTGCAAATGATTATACAAACATCAAAAGACATAAATGCTTGGGGCATTGTTGCACTAACAATCTCTCCCTTTTTGATGTTTGACAATCATTTAAGTTAGGTCTTGAAATATGCTCAGCAATAAACATTAAACATCATATATCAATATGAATTCTAACTTAAATTTCCCTTCTCCCCCTTTAACATACATCAAAAAGAGAAGGTCTAAAAGAAATTAAGTTATGCATGAGTAAAGTTTAGGTATGTCTTGAACTAAGGTATAAGATAGAAATAAGGCTCCCCCTTAATCCAAGACATGTTTCATGATGTGTAAATAATATGTTGAGCAAAGAATAATATGAAAATATGTCCTAAATTTGCACCAACAATAAACATGATATAGACTTAGGGAATGAAAGGTTAATGTATCATAGAACTCCCCCTAAATCAATGCATCAAACAGTCCTATACTCTCTTAATAACTTAGATTATTATACTATAGGGTTAGGACATTTAGGATTACACTTAAGGTGATAGAACAAGACTGAAACTGCAGAAATATAGTGTGGCAATGATCGACATCAAGAATAATCACAATCTCAAACGCTAATTTCAAATTTTTCAAATTTAACCTAAAATGTGCCAAAAATTTAAGAAACATCAAAAAAGCATGAAATTTTATGGACACATTTATGAAACCATTTTATATCAAGGAAAAATAATTTGAAAAATATATATTTTTCAGATTTCGAAAATGATATAATCTTGAGAACTAGCAAAAGCTTTAATGAGTTTTCAATACTTTGTGCCACTTTTGCTTGTTAAGTGAAAACTGTTTTTCAAAATATAATAAATATAGTTTAAAATATATTTTGTTTGACATTTTCAATTATGTTCTTAGAACTATATTCACATCAATTGTACATAAGTCTTCCCAATAATTGGTCCAATGAAGGATTAATGTCTCTAGATGACATTTTAGTTCATAGTAATGCATCATAACAAGCATGATGAACCAAATGCATCTTTTTAACTTCTCACATATTGTCTAAGTGGCTCAATACAAAAATCATGGTTTCTTAGGTATTTTGTGAGATGCTTAGAGGTATAGTCCTAGATTTTCTATAGGATCATGCAAACCTAGACCTCTATTTTACTAAGCACATTCCAAGTTCTCTCCTAAGTGATGAATAATCTGCTTCGGGGAGAGCCTTGGTGAATATATCGGCTAGGTTGAACTTGGATTCTATGTAATTGAGTTCAATGCCCCCTTTGCCACATGATCTCTAATGAAGTGATGCTTCACTTCAATGTGCTTAATCCTAGAGTGATGTACTGAATTTTTGATCAAATTTATGGTACTCACATTATCACAATAAACCTTGACATTGGAGTAGTGTAGCTCATAGTCCTCTAGGGTGTGTCTCATCCAAAGTAATTGAGCCACACAACCACCCATAGTCACATATTTGGCTTCGATGATGGACAAAACAACACAAGGTTGCTTTCTACTACTCCAACTAACTAGGGAGGATCCAAGAAATTGGCATCCACCACTAGTACTCTTTCTATCCAACTTGCAACCCACATAGTTGGAATTGGTGTACCCAACCAAATCAAAAGATTTTGTCCTAGGGTACCAAAGTCCTACATTTAATGTGCCTTTGATATATCTTAAAATTCTCTTAACTGCCACTAAATAAGACTCTTTGGCACATGATTGATACCTAGCACACATACCTACCGCAAATAATATATCGGGTCTACTAGTGGTTAGATATAATAAGCTACCAATCATACTCCTATAAAGTTTAAGGTCAATTGATTTTCCTTCATGATCATTATCTATTTTTGTGTTGGTTGCCATAGGAGTTGAAACTACCTTAGCATTTTCCAAACCAAATTTCTTGATCATTTCTTTGGTATATTTGGTTTGGTATACATAAGTTCCTTCATTAGTTTGTTTGACTTGTAATCCTAAGAAGAATTTTAATTCTCCAACTAGACTCATTTCAAACTCATTCTCTATGTTTTTGATAAAGTCTTGTAGGAGTTCATCATTTGTTGACCCAAAAATAATGTCATTGACATATACTTGGGCTACAAAGATATCCTTTGATTTTAACTTTATGAAGAAAGTTTGATCTACTTGACCTCTTCTAAAACCCTTGGAAACTAAGAAGGATGATAGTCTTTCATACCAAGCCCGGGGAGCTTGTTTTAACCCATATAAAGCTTTTCTAAGCTTGTATACATGGCTTGGATAATCTATATTTTCAAACTCGGGAGATTGTTTTACATATACCTCTTCCTTAATGAACCCATTTAGGAATGCCAATTTTACATTCATTTGATGAAGTTTAAAACCTATGTAAGAGGTATATCCTTATAGGATTCTAATGGACTCTAAGTTAGCAACCGAGACATAAGTTTCATCATAATCAAGTCCTTCAACTTGATTGAAGCTCCTTGCAACTAACCTTGCCTTATTTCTAGTTATATTACCTTGATTATCTAATTTGTTCCTAAAGACCCATCTTGTAGTAATAACGGCGCTATCATTGGGTCTAGGAACTAGCTCCCATACTTGACTCCTTTCAAATTGAGTCAATTCATCTTGCATTGCTAAGATCCAATCCGGATCAAGTAATGCATCATTGATTGATTTGGGCTCAATTTCGTAGATGAGAGCTATTTGACTAGAGGGAGCTCTATAAAAATACCTAGTTCTAACATCTTGAGATAATTATCCTACAACTTGGTCTAGAGGATGACTTTGATGAACTCTTATTGTTCTAGGAGGTGTATCAAGTTGATTTTGATCATTACTATCCTCAATCCTCCTCTCATCATCGAAATCTCCTCTTACTCCCCCTTGATTATTACTCACTAATCCTCCCCCTTGATCATTACCCCCTAAGGTCAAGGTTTGAAGCTTATGGGTAATATCTTGATTTTTGTCATTGATATCACTATCAATGGGGGATTTTCTAGGGTAAGTAGTAGAGTTTTTATCAAATTGAATATTTGAAGATTCCTCAACTATTTGTGTTCTCTTATTGTAGACTCTATAGGCTCTACTAGTGGATGAGTATCCGACTAGGATTCCTTCATCCGCTTTAGACTCAAATTTTCCTAAATTGTCCTTGGTGGTTAAGATATAAGCTTTGCATCCAAAGACTTTAAAGTAGTGAATTGTTGGAATTGTGTCATTCCATAATTCAAATGGAGTTTTACTTAAAAACCTATGGATTTGGACTCTATTTTGGATATAACAAGCGGTATTAACCGCTTCCGCCCACAAGTAACTAGGTAATGAGTATGCCATAAGCATAGTTCTAGCTGCTTCTTGTAGGGCATAATTTTTTCTTTCCACCACCCCATTTTATTAGGGTGTTCTAGGATAAGAGAATTCATGCTTGTACCCTTGTTCTAAGCAAAATTTGGAGAAATTAGAATTCTCAAATTCTCCACCATGATCACTACGGATCTGATTGATTTTGAGATTTCTTTCATTCTCTGCTCTTTTGCTAAATCCTATAATTATTTCTAGGGTATTGTCCTTATGTTTCATAAAATACACCCAAGTATATCTAAAGAAATCATCTACTATAACTAAGCAATATTTACTACCATTCAAAGAAGGAGTACTATGACAATCAAATAAATCTAAATGGATAAGCTCTAATGATAAGGAAGTACTAATTAAATTTTTACCCTTGTGTGATGACTTTGATTGTTTCCCTTTTTGGCATACATCACACATCTTGTCTTTGATGTACTTTAATTTTGGCAATCCCTTCACTAGCTCCAATTTAGCTACCTTGGCTATGTTTTTCATGTTGATATGCCCTAATCTCATATGTCATAGCCAACTTTCTTCTTCTTTTGCCATAAGACACTTAGTGGAAATGTTAGAAGCATATGATAAATCAACATAGTAAATATTGGATTTTCTATATCCTTTTAACATGTAATCATTTAATTCGTTGTGTCTTATAAGGCATTTTGTAGAGTTAAATTCAACTTTAAATTGGCATCATATAGTTGGCTAACACTAAGCAAGTTGAATTTCATATTTTTGACTAAAAATACTTTATGAATAGTAAAACTTGGGGATACCTCAATTGTGCCTTGTCCTAGAATTTTAAGTTTGATACTATTTCCAAATGACATGGTCCCCTTGCTAAGGTGGTTGATTGTGGTAAATTTGCTCACATCATCGGTCATGTGTCTTGAGCAACTACTATCAACAATCCATATGCTTGGTCCTTCTACCTAAACAACATAAAAAACACAATCCTTAGGCACCCAAATTTTTGGACCGGTAGCATTAACAACATAACTTTTGGGAGCCCATGCCTTTTTACCTTATCTCTTAAGGGTTGATTTTCTACTAATGAGAGAAGTAAAAGCTACTTCCTTTTCCTTAGGTCTATATCCTATTTCGTCCTTATTGTAAATATCTCTTTGATCCCTAAGTATCATGTCTAGGTATTTTGAGCATTTGTAAATTTCTTCAAGCATGCTCTTAATTCACCTATTTCCTTTTTAAGCTCGTCATTTTCATCCTTAAGTGAACATGCATCATTACAAGAAAGTTCTACATTCCTAATTTCCTTGATTTTTTACTTTTAAACCCTTAATCCTAGATTTTGATTTATTTAGAGCATTTTGAAGACATGCAATGGTTTTATAAAGTAATTCTATCCTAGGGGAGTCTTTTACCTCATCGTCACAAGAGGACGATTCGTCGCTTGAGGATGATGATGATGACTCCTCACTTGAGCTTCCGGCTTCATCTTCCAAAGCCATGAGTGCTAGGTTGTGTGTGACATGGTACATTTCCTCCTCATCGGATGAACCTTCTAGGCTTTGTGTGTCCCAAGTTTGGGCTACCATGACCTCCTTCTTCTTCTCCTTCTTGTCCTTCTTCTTCTTTTCCTTTTCCTCCTTTTTCTTTAGCTCCGGGCAATTTGGCTTGATGTGCCCCTTTTTGTTGCAACCATAGCAAGTAACATTAGGAGTAGAAATTGAACTACTAGAAGATTTACCTTTTGAGGATTGGAACATCCTCCTCACATTCTTCTTGGTGAGCTTTCTTGATCTCCCACCAAATCTCTTCACATAGTGAGTCACCTCACTAGCCGATAGCTCCTCATCACTACTTGAAGACTCTTCCTCTGACTCGGATGATGAAGAGACTTCCTTCTTGTCCTTCTTCCCTACAACAAAAGCTATACCTTTTTCTTTCGAAGAAGTGTTAGCTTGCTCATGTAACTCAAATTCACAAAAAAATACATCTAACTTAACTAAAGAAAGGTCCCTAGAAACCTTATAGGCATCTACCATTGATGCCCATAAAGTTGTTCTAGGGAAAGCTTGAAGCACATACCTTACAAGGTTCCGGTTTTCGACCTTCTCACCTATTATATGTAATCCGTTGACTATCTCCTTGAATCAACCATGCATTTGACTTACAATCTCGTTGGTCTTCATGGTGAAGCTTTGGAGTTGACCCATCAATAGATCTCTTTTGGCTCTTTTTGTCTCCTTTGATCCTTCATTGAGTTCGATGAGCTTCTCCCAAAGCTCTTTTGCGGATTTGAAGGGTCGAACCTTGGATAGTTGCTCCTTGGATAGACGACATTGAACTGTGGTCGTTGCTTTTGCATTGGCTTGCACTTTCTTTGCCATCTCCTTAGTCCAATCCTTTGTTGGTATTGGCGCTCCATATTCGTTGACCGGCTTCTCGAATCCATCTACAATGCTAAATCAATTTTCAATATCGTTCATAAGGTAGTATTCCATCCTACCTTTCCAATAGCCGAAATCATTGTCGTCGAAGAATGGAGGCCTCGCTGTGCTATATCTCTCTTGCAATGCCATCATGCTTCCATTGATTATTAGATCTTCCAATGCGATCCGAGCTCTGATACCACTTATTGGAGATCTTTGGAAGGCTAGAGGGGGTTGAATAGTCTCTCTTGAATTCTACAATTGCGATTAGCGGAAGCAAATACAAATACAAAAGAAAAGAAGAGATTAAAAACACAATCGCTAACAAGAAAAATTTTATGTGGTTCGGAGATTAAGCTCCTACTCCACGGCGATCCTTAAGGTGGATCAATCCAATCAAATCTCCACTAAGAAAACTTTCTCTTACAAGACTCTCCTCTTCTTACAAATGATGAATATGAAGATTGGAGAAGAGGAGGATTAAAACACTTAGAAAACTTAAGAAAAATGTGGGAGCTTGAGAGTATGTTAGCGGTAAGATCACTAGCCTCCTCAAGCACCCCATGACCTCTTTTTATAGAGAAGAGGCTGATTTTCCCGTTGAGCCTCGATCAGTCGACTGATGTACAACATCAGTCGACTGATGATGTAGCTGACGCCATCCAATGACTTCTGATGAGTCGGATCGGCATTCGTCACTGCCCAATGGGACTCTGATTAGTCGACTGATCATACCATCAGTCGACTGATTGAGTAACCAGTTGAGTGCTCTAAGCGATCACTCGACTGGAGAACCTTCTGTGCCGACGTCCACTTATAGCAGTCGATTGCCAGTATATAGTAGTCGATTGTTGGCCACAAAACTCAGCCAACTTCAGTCGAGTGGCTGACTAGTCGACTGGGACGAAGCACCAGTTGACTGGGACGAAGCACCAATCGACTGATACACTTCAAGTATGATTAAATAATACTTGAATTAACCCCCTGGACCTAGACTTAACCTTCTAGCTCTTCCTTCAACTTTGCGCCTCCAGGATCCCTTCGAGTCTGCGACTCCTTCATCCTTGAACTTGCTTCCAAGAGCTTCTCTCAGTTTTGTCATGTCTTGGGTTCCTTTTTTGCTAAAGGACCGCTTGGACTTTACGTCGCCAAGACTACATGCTTGGACTTACGCTACAAAGACCTTACCTTTGGCCTTCCTTTGCCAAGGTCTGCTTTGACTTTATGTCACCAAGACTACATGCTTGGACTTACGCCGTCAAGACCTTTCCTTGGACTTCTCTTGTCAAGATCACACTTGGACTTTCCTTCACCAAGTCTGAATACTTGGATTTCCCTAACACTTAACACATTCTCAATTAAATCACAATTAATGTCTAACTACAAATGATTATCCAAATATCAAAAGACATAAATGCTTGGGGCATTGTTGCACCAACAAATCTGAGGCCTTTGAAAGATTCAAAAAGTTCAGAAATGAAGTAGAGAAATAGCTTGGTATGAGTATTAAAATATTTCGATCCAACTAAGGTGGTGATTACTTAAGTCAAGAGTTTTAAGATTATCTAAGGGACAAAGAAATATTGTTTCAATGGACTCCACCTTATATACCACAACACAATGATGTATTAGAAAGGTGAAACCGAACCTTGTTGGACATGGTTAGGTCAATGATAGATCATGTGAGTCTTCCCAAATCCTTTTGAGGTTACGCACTTAAGACAGCGGTTTACTTGCTAAACAGAGTCCCGACTAAGGCAATCTCTACTACTCCGTTTGAGAAATGGATCGGTAAGAAATCACCTATCTTATTTGAAGATATGGGATTGCCTTGCTTATGTGAAGAGGATGATATCAGATAAGCTGGATGCTAAGTCTGATCGGTGTCTATTTATTGGCTACTATAAGAAAACAAGGGGTAACCAATTCTATCATCCCTTGGAGCAAAAGGTGTTTGCCTCAAGGCATGTTGTATTCCTAGAGAAAGTGTTTCTCTTATAGGAAAACAGTGAGAGTAAAGTTAAACTTAAGGAAGTTCAAGAGGCTCCAATAGACACAACCTATAAAGATGAGCCATCGGTTGAACCTATAAAGACACAACCTCTTCGGAGATCTAATAGAATACATGTACAATATTCCTGAGAGATACGAATTTCTCGTAAGTGAATTGAATGATGTGTTACTCATTGAGCCTACTAGTTACGAATAAGTTCTAAAATGTTCAAGAAGGGACAAGTGACTTACAACCATAAAATTGAAAATGGATTCTATGTACAAAAATCAAGTTTGGAACTTGGTAGATCCACTTGAAGGTATTACACCTATTGGGTGCAAGTGGATTTTCAAGAAGAAAACTGACATAGATGGTAATTTGATTACCTACAAAGCAAGATTGGTGGCAAAAGGTTATTGTCAAAGGCAAGACGTTGACTATGATGAAACTTTTGCACCAATAGCTATGCTTAAATCCATTCGGATACTCCTAGACATAACAACTCATTATGATTATGAGATATGAAAAATGGATGTGAAAATAGTTTTCCTTAATAGAAACCTATCTGAGAATGTATATATGATATAATATAAGGGTTTCGCATCTGTTGACAAAAATAAAGTAGCAAGGTTCAACGATCCATTTATGGATTAAAGTAAGAACCTAGGAGTTGGAAAATACATTTTGATGAGACAATCAAAGAGTTTAATTTCTCACAAAATCTAGATGAACCTTGTGTCTACAAAAAAGGTTAGTGGGAGTGCGATCGTATTCTTAGTGTTATATGTCGATGACATATTGCTTATAGGAAACAATGTGCCTATTCTACAGTCTATTAAAGTTTGGTTGTCCAAGGTCTTCTCCATGAAAGATATGAGAGAGGAAACCTATATCCTTGGGATAAGGATTTATAGAGATACATCGAAAAGGTTGCTCGGTCTTTAATAGTCTACATATATAGGTAAAATGCTAAAACGGTTTAGCATGTCTAAATCCAAGAAAAGTTTCATACCCATGCGACATGAGATTCACCTTTCGAAGTCTATGTGTTCGCGCACAGAAGATGAGAGGATTTGCATGAGTAAGATTCCTTATGCATCAGCAATAGGATCTATCCTATATGCTATGTTATGTACAAGACATGATATATTATATGCTTTGAGTGTCACGAGTATATATCAGTCGGATCCAAGTATGGATCATTGGGTGGTTGTTAAGGCAATCCTTAAGTACTTGAGAAGAACTAAGGATATGTTCTTGGTATGTGGAGAAGGTGATATATGAGTATACTGATGCCAACTTTTGACAGATAAGGATGATTTCAAATTTCAGTCTAGATACATATTCACTTTGAATGGGGGCAAGGTGAGTTGGAAAAGTTCCAAATAAGATATCGTCGTTGATTCTACCACTGAGACAAAATACATTGCGGCTTCTGAAGCAGCAAAAGAAGCAGTTTGGATTAAGAAGTTCATCTCTGAACTTGGAGTGGTTCTGACTATTATTGAAGCATTATCAGTTTACTATGATAACACTGGAGTCATCACATAAGCAAAGGAACCAAGGTCTCACTAACGATCTAAACATGTGCTTCAGCCTTATTATTTGATCAGAGAGATTGTTAGTAGAAAAGAAGTACAAATTGAGAAGATTCCCACTGAAAGGAACCTAGTGGATTCTTTGACAAAGACTCTATCTCAAAGCAAGTTTGAGAGTCACGTCCAGGCCTATGGTATTGGATACTGTGGCGATTGACATTAGGTCAAGTGAGAGTCTATTATATTTGAGAGGTATTCTAAGGCAATCACCTTATAATTTATACTATTTATTCGATAAATAGTAGATTCACTATTTGAGTGTACATTCATTATGTATTTGATTGGATATTAAGCTCTTTTACTGAATGTCCGCAATACGATTCATAGCATGAGAGAACTTGTGATGGGATCACAACTAGTGAGTATCTCTACATATATAATTATGGTGTATTAAAATATTTCCTAGTCGATGAATCGATGAGCCCGTACATCATCAGTTCTGAGAGACTAGCATGTGTTATACTTCTTGGTTTATCCAAGCAGCTGTTCTTCACTGACTGGAGACATTGGGATGTCGAGAGTTAAACATGGATGATAATTATGGTAACTAGTTCATTGGAGTGATCTGCTGTAAGACTTTATATGGTTCCCTATATATATGTTTATGAAGTTCTTACTGCAGTTTAAGTGAAAGTTTCCTTCGACTTGAGGTATTCAAGTCATCTTAGTCATGGAGACTTATACTTTGACATATTGAGCAAATATCTCTTTGAGATGTAGATCCAGGATGATTGGGTATAAGTTAAAGTGTCGAAGGTGTTTGAATAGATAATAGAGGATTCACCGCTCTTGGTAAAGGAGATGTATACCCTATGACCACTCGTCAAGATTATTATTCAAAGTCTTTGGTCAAAGCAATTACATGTTTAGAGTATGATACTCTTGGATATATAAATTTGAATCCATAGGATAATGAAGTATAACTTGGGCTAGGTGTGATATAGTCAACCTAGTGGGGACGGACACAGACAATGTCCTGAACCAAATGGGTATAAGGTGAGTGAAAGGAATGAGACATGACTCATTGTAGATGTTGAAAGGTTCAGAAGAGGTTTTGAGATCAACCATTGATTTTTCAATTAATTGGGGATCATGATATACTACTAGGTGCCACTCATGATCATTCCATAATTAATAGTTAATTATAGATAATCAACATAAACTGGGAACTTACAAGGTCACACAAACTACGAGTTGTTTTCCGATGGACATAAAACGAGTTTGAGAATTGGATTGTCAAATTGAGAGGGACTGAGTCTAGTTGGACCAGAGGAAGGACAAGGATGAAAAGAGTTTCATCGGAATGGAGACTTGGATAGGGTCGCGTCTTATGAAGACGGATTGAAACCATGGTGATTTAAAAATGAATCAAATTGATTTGGTTTAAATAAAGGGTAGTTTGGTTTAATGAACCAAATAGTTTGGTTTTAAACCAAAGGCTATTGGTCTGGGCTATTGGGCTAATGATATAGGATTTGGATCTTGATCCATTAAACCAATAAGAGACACATATATATATAGGATATGTGTGGAGGAAACCCTAGCTAAGTAAGAGTTCTCCTCTCCTCTCCTCCTCTCTAGCTGCCAGTCACCACCTTGCTGCCCCTTCCTCTTCCACAACCCAAAAGGGGTTGTTGCCGACCACCTTTGGCTCTAGAAACCCTTCTTCGACATCCTCACTTGTGGAGGAATCTTCTCTAACGATTTCCCCACCGGAAGCAATCGTTGCAGCCACCTAAAGCCGTCAGAAAGGTGGAAAATTTGTGTGGATAGATTCTGCCCCAAGTAGTTTGGTCTCGTCGTTTGTGCTATCTGATTGTGTACATCCCCGGGCATAAACACCATCTTCGTAGGCTTTGTTATTCTCAGTTTTAATTAATTCGTAAAAATTTTGTTTACGATTATGTCAACATGTGTTTTATCATGCATGAGTGGATGTATGTTGTAATAAATTAGGAATTTAGTATGTATTTTTTTCCGCTGGGTGCATTTGTGAAATGCAACCGAGCATATATCCGCGAGCTTGATAACCCTTTAATGACTAGGTAAGTGAAGTCCTAGTAGGTCAAGGCGTCGAATTATTAAGCAAGTGAAATCCTGATAGATCTGGACGACCATTCTTGGCAAGTGAAGTTCTAATAGGTCAACAGTGATTGTGCTTGACAGGTGAAGTTCCGACAGGTCAAGGGTGATTATGCTTGGCAAGTGAAGTTCTGACAGGTTTGGAAGATCATGCTTGGTGTTGGTGCAAATAAGATTCACATATCTCCACAATGGTATGATATTGTCTACTCACTTTTGTAGGGAATCGGTACGGCCGGCTAGAGGGGGGTGAATAGCCCTCTTCCAATGGATGTCGTAATTCGTTCGTTCTTTTGCTCGTCTACACAATCGTTAGCGCAAGCGGAAGCATAAACAATAAAGACAAAGCAATAAATGAAAATACAAATGCTAACAAAGAATGTAACGTGGTTCACGGCTACGCCGCTAATCCACGGTCCCCGATTCGTCCTCGGTGAATCACTCCGCTAAACCAATCCACTAAATGGTCTCTCCTTTGCACCAAGCTAGGTGAAGGTAACCTTTACAATCAAGATCACTCTTCTTACAAATAGAATGGAGTAAAAACGAGTAAGAAGAGTTTAGAGCTTGTGGGGCACTAGGAAGATCACTTGGAGCATAAGCATTAGCCTCTTAAAGGCTCTCACCCTCTCTTTTTATAGAGAGGGCTGATTTCTTCCCGTTGGCCGCCACCAGTCGACTGCCGCCCTTGGCAGTCGACTGCCGTCACTACAACGGCCTCCGAACACATCGGATCCCGACCGTTGTAGTCCAACGGAACTCTTGGCAGTCGACTGATGGACCTCACTAGTCGACTGTTGCCTCCGTAGTCGATTGCCCGGCCAGGCGGTTCGCGGCGCGATATCCTCCGCAGCGATCATTGTCATTCCAGCGATCACTGGGCATAAACCTATCACGGATACGGTCGAACTCACTCGATTTCGAGCGATCGCCATGACATGGCAATGACCGTGTCGAAAACCCATCCGACACTTGGCCAAATGGCCAAGTTTCACCTAAGAGCTACCCTTCTCCGGGTTACAATCGCTCACTCTCATCTCTCGGAGTCCCTCGCCTTCGAAGTTCTCTTCATTCTCGGCCACGTCCCTCGGCAGCATCAGGTGCACGGCTCTGCAATGCTCCTTCGCGTCTCTTGCCTCGAAGTCTACTTCCTCCGGCTTCACTCCAAGCTTCTCGTCCGGCGGTCCCTCGAATGCTCCAAGCGCACAGCTTCCGCAAAGCTATCCTTCACCGACTCAAGGCACGAGTCATGAGATGTGCGAATTACTAAGTCCTGCACGACTTCAACGCACATATCAAATCAACATAACACACTAACTTAAACCCTTTGCCACACCATCAAAACCATATTACGGCAAGAGATTGCCCTAACAATCTCTCCCTTTTTGATGTGTGACAATCCGTTTAAGTTAGGTAATAACATTTGATATAAATTCTAGGTTCTAAGGTAAGAAAGCATGTAAAGATAAACATGATATAGCAACATGCAACTCCCCCTTAATCCATGAAATTCTTTATACAAATTTTCTCCCCCTATCATATATTTCTCCCCCTAAAATAATTAACTTAAACATAATTATTTCTCCCCCTTTGACACCATCAAAAAGATTAACACTAAGTTAAAGGCACATGACATCAAGTATAAAGAGAAACATACATTAAAATCAGTCAAAACCTGATAAAATCAGGTTATCAGACTTGTTCACGATCCATCATCATTATCGGTATCAAGATGGCAATGACCGCATAAAGGAATCCGAATTTCTGATTTTCTGGATGAATTTCAGAAATGCATTATTAATTCCAGAAAATTCAAAAAATCATGAAATTTGGGGAACATATTTCTTTTAAGTATATCTATCAGTGAAAAATAGGTTTTCATGAAAAATCATTATATTTCCACGTATTTGCCAAAAATCCAAAAGCTTTAAAAACTACTAGGTTTTTGATCATAAGAGTATCCATTTTAACACCTAGTCTTGCATCCAATTGTTTCAAAACATGAATACATGTATTTTAAAGTAAGACATTGTTTTGAAAACATATGAAATATCCAACCATGATCTTTGGGCAATATGTCTATGAATTAAACATAAGCCTTCCCCATGATTGGTCTATTATTGCTATGTTGATACTTTAAATGACCATCTAAATGCCATAGGCATTAGTGGACATTTGTATCATCCTAACATCTCACCCATGCTAAGTTTGCAATCAAGTTAGCCTATAGTGAGTATGAGATGCATCCTAGGGGGTATTTGTGTATACTTAACCAATATATTCATGCAATTCTATCAAGGTTAAGTATCAACCTAATAATCCTCATGATCATAAAGACATATATGAATTAATTTTACATTATGATCATGAAACTCATATATTCATCAAATAATAGTCATGCATTAGGTATTATATGATGATAATAAACAAAGTATCTCCTAAAGCATGATTCAACCCTATTTCCCATGTTTATGTGCCAAATATCAAAATCATAAATCATGATTTCAAACATACATAACAATTACATTAATCATCATGATTTAAGCATTATTATCTATTTATGGGCACGTTATCATCACCCAACACTATTTAAAAATGTTGTCCCGCCATCCTAAGTCAATCAAAATATGATATAGGTCAATTCCATATGGTTGACTACCCTAGGGTTTTCCTAACCCTTAAGGATGGATTTTGGAACCCAAAATAAGTTCTTTCCTATTGGGTTCACTAAGTATTCCTTGGGGATCCATTTCCTAACTATTACTTTCTTCTTATCTTGTCCCCTAGCTATTAGGCATTTGTAGGTCTTTTAATTTTTCTTTTCCTTATAGCCTAGGCCCTTTTTGTTGAAACTAGCTCTTTGGCTCCCTAAGATCATGTTCAATGTGTTGGAGCCAATTGTGAATTTTTCTAGGGCTTTTGTTAAATAATCTATCTTTTCCCTTAAAGCCCTATTTTCCTCTATGCATGCATCATTAACATCTAATGGCACATAAAGGTCATGTGAGCATGCATCATTTAAGCTAGAAGAAATATTATCATTTAAGCATGCATTTTCTAGCTTATTTTCCAATGCCTTAATTTGATTAAGCATGATTTTATTTTTCTTTTTCATTCCAAATAAGTCCTTAGTTAAACTAGAAATTATGGAAACTATTTTCTTAGGAGAGGCTTTCGTTACCATAATTTCCATATCCTCTTCTTCTTCTTCGGATGAGGAGGATGTAGAAGCTCCCCCTTCACTTGAGCTCTCCCCACTTGAGCTTGATCCTTCATTTTCGGATGAAGAACAATCCAAGTCATCAAAGGCCATCAAGGCCAAATTGGTGACAAAGACATTTTCCTCATCCGATGATGATGAGGAGGATGAGGATGGATCATCCCAAGTCCTTGCCTTTAGAGCTTTGGTCTTCCCCTTCTCTTTTGTCTTCTTCTCCTCTTCCTTCTTTTTCTTGCTCCCCTTTTTCTTCTTCTTTTCTTCTTTCTTTTTCCTCTCTTCCTTGCTCTTGTTTAGGAGAGGACAATTGTCCCTTATGTGCCCATCTCCTTGGCAATTGTAGCATATGACCTTCCCCCTTGGTCTTCTATTCCTATCATAAGATTTATCAAACCTAAAATTCTTAAATGCACGTCTTACCCTCCTTACCATATAGGCTTCTTCGGTGCTATCCATAGAGGAGGAGGAAGACACTTCGTCATCGGAGGAGGAGGAGATTTCCATCTTCTTCTTCCCCTTGTTTGCTATCAAAGCTACTCCTCTTGAGGGTTGAATTTTAGGCTCTTCTTGTATTCCTTCAAGCCTAGATTCATGTAATTCCATAGTGGAGAAAAATTCATCTAGAGTACTTACCTCTAGATTCTTTGAAATGTAAAATGAGTCAACCATAGAACTCCACTTGGATGATCGGGGGAAAGCATCTATGACCTTCATTATCATATCGCGATTGGAGAGCCTTTCTCCTACACTTGTTAGTCCATTTAAAATTTCTTTGAATCTAGAATGCAAAGAAGTTACCTTTTCTCCCTTTTCTAATTTAATGTTGGATAGTTGGGAGCGGAAGAGATCTCTCCTTGCTAGCTTTGCCTCGGATGTGCCTTCATGAAGCTCAATTAGCTTCTCCCACATCTCCTTGGCACTTAGGCATTCTCCTATTCGGTTGATTTCTTGTTGGGGGAGCACATTGAAAAGATGATGCTTGGCTTTTGAATTTGCAAGGTGCTCTTCCCTTTGCCTTTTGGTCCACCTAGATTTCTCTATTGACTTCCCCTCTTCATCCCTAGGCAAAACGAAATCGGATTCCATTGTAATCATAATGTCAAAATCCATTTCGAAAAATACCTCCATTCGCTTCTTCCACCAAGCGAATTCTCCTTCAAACTTCGGAGGATGGATGTTGGAGCCGGCCATTTTGAAAGTTGCTTGTTGTGGCGGTTAGTCCTCGACAAGCTCTCCTCGGCTCTGATACCACTTGTAGGGAATCGGTACGGCCGGCTAGAGGGGGGTGAATAACCCTCTTCCAATGGATGTCGTAATTCGTTCGTTCTTTTGCTCGCCTACACAATCGTTAGCGCAAGCGGAAGCATAAACAATAAAGACAAAGCAATAAATGAAAATACAAACGCTAACAAAGAATGTAACGTGGTTCACGGCTACGCCGCTAATCCACGGTCCCCGATTCGTCCTCGGTGAATCACTCCGCTAAACCAATCCACTAAATGGTCTCTCCTTTGCACCAAGCTAGGTGGAGGTAACCTTTACAATCAAGATCACTCTTCTTACAAATAGAATGGAGTAAAAACGAGTAAGAAGAGTTTAGAGCTTGTGAGGCACTAGGAAGATCACTTGGAGCATAAGCATTAGCCTCTTAAAGGCTCACACCCTCTCTTTTTATAGAGAGAGCTGATTTCTTCCGTTGGCGCGATCATTGCCGCCCTTAGCGTCGTGCCGTCCATAATGGCCTCCGAACACGTCGGATCCCGACCGTTGTAGTCTAACGGAACTCTTGGCTGATCGATGGACCTCACCGATCATTCGCCTCCGTAGTCGATCGCCGCCACGGCTTCTGCCGCGATATCCTTCAGCAAATTGCTGGGGCGCATAAACCCATCGATCGGATACTACCAAACTCACTCGACTTGAGCGATCATTGCCATGACATGGCGGTGATCGGTGTCTGAAAACCCATCCGACACTTGGCCGAATGGCCAAGTTTCACCTAAGAGCTACCCTTCCCGGGTTACAATCGCCACTCTCATCTCTGAGTCCTCGCCTTGGTTCTCTTCGTTCTCGGCCCACGTCCTCGCGACATCAGCGCATGACTGCGAATGCTCCTTCGCGTCTCTTGCCTCGAAGTCTACTTCCTCCGGCTTCACTCCAAGCTTCTCGTCCGGCGGTCCCTCGGATGCTCCAAGTGCACGGCTTCCGCAAAGCTATCCTTCACCGACTCAAGGCACGAGTCATGAGATGTGAAACTCGTCACGGCTCCATGTGCGAATTACTAAGTCCTGCACGACTTCAACGCACATATCAAATCAACATAACACACTAACTTAAACCCTTTGCCACACCATCAAAACCATATTACGACAAGAGATTGCCCTAACAACTTTGGGCCTAAACTCTCATGGTTTTGTTTTTGAGCTATATTCAAAAGGTCTCATACCAACGGAGATATCTTTTTATTTTATAAGCACATGATCTTTTCTATGTATTACCAATGTGGGACTTTGATTATATTCCTAATACTCCAAACAATCCCGCTCTTAAATGAATAACCACATTGCCCCCTCCAAGCCTATCCGTTATCGAAGGACTTCCTTTGCTTGATGTTCGATCCTCAACCTATCAGGTCTTTTTACCAACTGTCTGGTCCTCTTGACCCAACTTGACTTCCTGCTAATTGTCCAGTCCTTCTGGCCCAACTGGACTTTCTGCCAGTTATCCAATCCTCCTAATCCAGCTGGACTTCTTGCCTGGTGTCTGGTTCTCTTGATTCGGACATGGGAGCCCCACTTCCTTTGTTCGAGGTGCATGGATTGACATTGATTATGACTCTGATATCAATTGTTTTTGCAAATAAAGTTCATATATCTCCATAATGGTATGTTATTGTCCACTCTCTTTGGGCCTAAGCCATCATGATTTTATTTTTTGGCTATATCCAAAATGCCTCATACCAATGGAGATATCTTTGCATCTTATAAGCATATGATCTTTTCCATATCTTACTAATGTAGGACTTTAATTGTATTCCCATTACTCTCAACACTTAGCAAGGGAAGACTTAGTTGATCAGGGAGACTGAGCTTGGCAAGGGAAGTCCTAGTAGGTCTCGACTAACTGGATGATAGGCAAAGAAGGTTCCGGTGGATCAAGAGTGATTGGATGCTGGATGAAAAAAGTCCTAGTAGGTTGAGGTCAATCGAATACCAAGTGAAGCGAGAGTTGACTTACAATTAGGTTGAGACTGAGGTATCAGTTGACTAGTAGGGTTTACCAATCGACTAGTGTTTACTGTTCAAGCACCATTGAGTTCAAAACTCAATTGTGAACAGTAGCAATCGATTGCTACTGTTTACTAGTTGACTACTATAATAACAGTCAAATGCTATAGTAATAGGTGATAGAACTCGACTATGAATAGTAGCAATCGATTGGTATTGTTCATCAATCGATTGTTATAGTAGTCGACTACTACAGTACAGTCAACTGTGAACAGCGTTTTCAGCCTACAGAATGTTTCCAACTCAATCAGTCGATTCGACTAAAGCTTACCAATCGACTGATGACTTATACCAGTCGACTGGTGTACTGTAGCAAATCAAAATACGACATGGATTTAGCCGTTAATTGACCAGTTGACTGGGGGTAAGGCCAGTCGACTGGTAGGCGAAAATCATCCCCATGAAAACCTTATAAAAGAGGGTTTCATGGAGATTTCGAGATGTCGATACTTAGAGACTTTGAGGAGATTTGCTGCTGCATTCCAAACCTTTCAAGGCATTTCAAAGCAACCAAGCTACAAGCAAGCAAGATCGCAATCATGTAAAGTATTTTGATTCTTGTTTTTCATTTCACTTGTATATTTTGTATTTGGTTACATTCTTTGTACAAGCTTCAGGTTGTAAGAGGTCTCTCCACCTTTGGAAGGTTTTCGAAAAGGAGGAAGTGATAGTGAGACTATTGATAGGAGCTTGGCCATGGAGTAGGAATCGAGAATTTCGAACCATGTAAAATCCGGTGTGTTGTGTTTTGTCTTGTGTTTTGTTTATACATTATTTCCGCTGTATTAACGTTTTATAGACGAGCACATGAACACAATTGACGATTGAGTTTGAATCGCTAATCACCCCCTCTAGCGACCCAAAGTCCTAACAGAGATTACTTGTGAATCTCTTCAATTTACTCATTGCGTAGGCTAAGTCTAGCTGTGTATAACTCATTAGGCATATCATACTTCCAATCACTCTATAGTAGTCTAACCGAGGGATACTCTCTTCTCCATTTTTCGATTGATATTGACTTACATCTATCAGAGTTCGAGCTAATGCAGTGTAATCTTTATTGAATTTTTCAAGAATCTTGTCAACATAATGAGACTAACATAGAATAAGTGTAGGACCATTGGCGTCGCTAGAGGGGGGGGGTGAATAGCAATTCATCGATTTCTTTGCTTGGATTCGTCGTGCTTGTCTACAATCATTAGTACGCTGCGGAAATACAAATACAAGCACAAAACACAACACACGGATTTTACGTAGTTCGGAACCCTAGTTTCTATTAGTGATCGTTTGAAGCTAGAGGGGGGGTGAATAGCTCGTTTTCGTTTCTACAAGGGTGATTAGCGAAAGCATAACAAATACAATATAAATAGAAATGAAAACACAATGCTAACACAAGGCAGGCCTTTACGTGGTTCGGAGATAACGCTCCTACTCCATGGCGATCCATAAGGTGGATCAACCAAGCGATTCCACTAAGAAGCTTTCTCTTTTACAAACCCTCCTCTTCTTACAAAAGATGTAGATGAAGATTAGAGAGGAGGAGGAGAATTAAACACTTGAAAGCTTTAGAAAACTTGTGGGGGTTTGAGAGAAAGATCAGAATATAAGCATTAGCCCTCAAAGCCACCACCAGCCCTCTTTTTATAGAGAGAGGGTTATTTTTCCCGTTGGGCTACTCACGATCGATGTACAACATCACGATCGCTGCCAACGACTTCTAATCGTGCAAATCGCGGAGATACGCAAATGATTTCCAACAATACGATTAGTCGATCGATCACTTCATCACGATCGATGAAGCGACAATGCGAGTGATCGCGGTGACGAGTCGAGTGAGACTCATTCTATGCGATCGCTGGCTCGACAATCGACCGATCGTCGTGGTTTCACACCGACTACCAAGCACCGATCACCGATTGATATGTCGATCACGATCGATACTTTAAGTATGAATAATTCATACTTGAATTAACCCTCTAGACCTAGACTCAACCTTCTAGCTCTTCCTTAAGCCTTGCGCCTCTAGGATCTCTCCGAGTCCGCGACTTGTTCATCCTTTGCGCTTTGCTTCCAAGAGCTTCCTTCGGTTTTGTCATGTCTTGGGTTTCCTTTTGCCAAAGTGTGCTTGGACTTTACGCCGCCAAGACTACATACTTGGACTTACGCTGCCAAGACTTGCCTTTGGACTTCTTTTGTCAATATCACACTTGGACTTGTCTTTACCAAGTCTTCATACTTGAATTTTCCTATCACTTAAACACATTCACAATTAGATCACAAGGCATTGCCTAACTTAGATGATTATCCAAACATCAACACATATAAATGCTTGGGGCATTGTTACACCAACAATCTCTCCTTTTTTGATGTTTGACAATTATTTAAGTTAGGTCTTTAAAATATGCACATAATCATATTTTCAATATGAATTCTATCTTTAGACATTTATGCACATAATCATATTTCCATCATATTTTCAATATGAATTCTAACTTAAACATTCCTTCTCCCCCTTTGACACACATCAAAAAGAGAAGGATTCATAAATTTCATAAAAGAATTAAATTTGTTGTAATCTTGAACTAAGGTATAAGATTGAAATTAAGCTCCCCCTTAATCCAAGATATGGTTCATGATGAATGACTAACTTGTGGAACAAAGCCTAACAAAAGATTGAAGGTTAAATCCTAACTTTGCACCAATAATGTAAGTTTGGGGATGAAAAGATATATATTATGAAACTCCCCCTAGAACATCGTATCAAACAGTCCTAACACTTATTTATACTGAAGATCATCATACCATAGTTTTAAAACATTCAAATATATATTTAAATCCAAGAAATAGAGCTTTTTATCAGAAAATATAGTGTATTAGTCGACTGGATTCTGATGCAGTCGACTGCTATGCTTGAAATCCGAATTTTATCATTTTCAGCCCAAATTTAGAAATGCGTTAGAAATTCTAGAAACCTCAAAAAATCATGAAATTTTGTGTACACATTTCTGAAATCATTTTTTATCAAGGAAAAATAATTTAAAAAATATATGTTTTCCAAATTTCAAGATTGATACAAACTTGGAAACTAACAAAAGTTCTAATATTTTTGCAAACTTTGTATTACTTTTGTGTTCCACTTGAAAACTGTTTTTCAAAATATGATAAATATAGTTTAAATTATGTTTTATTTGACATTTCCAATCATGTTCTTAGAGCTATATGCACATCAATTGTGTATAAGTCTTCCCAATGATTGATCCAATGAAGGATTAATGTCTCTAGATGACACTTTGATCCATAGTAATACATCATAACAAGCATGATGAACCAGGTGCATCTTCCTAACATCTCACATGTTGTCTAAGTGGCTCAATACAAAAATCATGGTTTCTTAGGTATTTTGTGAGATGCTTAATGGTATAAATCCTAGGATTTATATATGATCATGCAAACCTACACCTTTATTCAACTAAGCACATCCCAAGTTCTCTCCTAAGTGATGAAAATTCTACTTCGGGGAGAGCCTTGGTAAATATGTCGGCTAGGTTGGACTTGGATTCAACGTAATTAAGCTCAATGTCCCCCTTAGCCACATGATCTCTAATGAAGTGATATTTTACTTCAATGTGCTTGGTCCTAGAGTGATGCACCAAATTTTTGGTCAAATTTATGGTGCTCACATTATCACAAAATACTTTCATGTTGGAGTAAGATAGTTCATAATCCTCTAAGGTATGTTTCATCCATAGTAGTTGAGCTACACAGCCACCCATAGCCATATACTCGACCTCGGTGGTGGATAGGGCAACACAAGGTTGCTTCCTACTACTCCAACGAACTAGGGAGGACCCAAGGAATTGACATCCACCACTAGTACTCTTCCGATCCAATTTGCAATCGGCATAATCAAAATCGGTGTACCCAACCAAATCAAAAGACCTAGTCCTAGGGTACCATAGTCCTACATTTAGTGTGCCTTTAATATATCTTAAGATTCTCTTAACGACAACTAAATGTGATTCTTTGACACATGATTGGTACCTAGCACACATACCCACCACAAATAATATATCGGGTCTACTAGCGGTTAGGTATAAAAGGCTACCATTCATACTCCTATAGAGTGTAAGGTCAATTTGTTTTCCTTCATTATCACTATCTATTTTTGTATTAGTTGTCATAGGGGTTGACACTACTTTTGCATTTTTCAAACCAAATTTCTTAATCATTTCCTTAGCATATTTGGTTTGGTAAATATAAATTCCTTCACTTGTTTGTTTGACTTGTAGTCCTAGGAAGAAATTTTGTTCCCCAACTAGACTCATCTCAAATTCATTTTCCATACTCTTGATAAAGTCTTGAAGAAGATCATCATTTGTTGACCCAAAGATAATGTCATCAACATATACTTGGGCTACAAAGATGTCCTTCGATGTTGACTTTATAAATAGAGTTTGATCTACACTACCCCTCTTAAAGTCCTTAGAGATTAAGAAAGATGATAATCTTTCATACCAAGCCCGGGGAGCTTGTTTCAAACCATATAAAGCTTTCCTAAGCTTGTATACATGATTTGGATACTCTATACTCTCAAACCCAGGAGGTTGTTCTACATATACCTCTTCCTTAATGAACCCATTTAGGAATGCCGATTTAACATCCTTTTGATGGAGTTTGAAACCCATATAAGAGGCATACCCTAATAGGATCCTAATATACTCTAATCTAACAACCGGGGTATATGTTTCATCATAGTCAAGTCCTTCAACTTGATTAAAACCCCTTGCAACTAACCTTGCCTTATTCCTAGTAATATTTTCTTGGTCATCTAGTTTGTTCCTAAAGACCCATCTTGTAGTAATGATGTTGATGTCATTGGGTCTAGGAACTAACTTCAATACTTGACTCCTTTCAAATTGAGCCAATTCATCTTGCATTGCTAAGATCCAATCTGGATCAAGTAATGCATCTTTGATTGTTTTGGGCTTAATTTGGGAGATTAAGACTATATGACTAGAGGGATCCCTATGAAATGACATAGTCCTAACTCCTTGAGATAATTCACCTACAATTTGATCTAGAGGGTGATTTTGATGAACTCTTATTGTTCTAGGAGGTGTGCTAAATTGAGTTTGATCATGATTATCCTCAATTCTTCTTTCATCATCGGAATCACCTCTAACTCCCCCTTGATTCAATTCTCCCCCTTGATCATTGCCCCCTAAAGTTAAATCTTGAAATTGTTGGGTAATTTCTTGATTTTCGTCATTGATATCATCATCAATGGGGGATTTTCTAGGGTATGTATTAGAGGTTTCATCAAATTGGACATTTGAAGACTCCTCAATCTTTTGAGTTCTTTTATTATAAACTCTATACCCTACACTAGTGGATGAGTATCCAACTAAAATTTCCTCATCCGCTTTGGACTCAAATTTGCCTAGGTTGTCTTTGGTGTTTAAAATATAAACTTTGCATCCAAAGACCTTAAAATAGTGAATTGTTGGAATTGTACCATTCTATAATTCAAATGAGATTTTTCCTAAAAACCTATGAATTAAAATCCTATTTTGGATATAGCAAGCGGTGATAACCGCTTTCGCCCACAAGTAGCTAGGTAAAGAATATGCATTTAGCATAGTCCTAGCCGCTTCTTGTAGGGCACGATTCTTCCTTTCCACAACCCCATTTTGTTGGGGTGTTCTAGGACAAGAAAATTTGTGCTTGTACCCTTGTTCTAGACAAAAAGTTGAGAAATTAGAATTCTCAACTTCTCCACCATGATCACTACGGATCCGGTTGATTTTGAGTTTTCTTTCATTTTCTACTATCTTACTAAATCCTATGATTATTCCTAGGCTTTCATCCTTAATTTTCATGAAAAATACCCAAGTAAATCTAGAGAAATCATCTACTATTACTAAGCAATATTTACTACCAATCATGGAAGGGGTACTATGATAATCAAATAAGTCCATATGCAATAGTTCTAAAGGTAAAGTGGTACTAAGTAAAGTTTTACCTTTGTGTGATGTTTTTGATTGTTTCCCTTCTTGACATGCATCACACATTTTGTCCTTGAGAAACTTGACTTTTGGCAACCCTTTGACTAACTTCATTTTGGCTATTTTGGCTATGTTCTTCATGTTTATGTGCTCTAGCCTCCTATGCCAAAGCCAACTCTCTTCCTCTTTTGCAATAAGACACTTAGTAGAAGCATAGGATAAATCAACATAATATATATTTGATTTCCTAAAACCTACTAACATGCAATCATTTAAAGTTTTGTGTCTTATAAAACATTTTGAAGCATCAAATTGAACATCAAAATTGGCATCGCATAGTTGACTTACACTAAGCAAATTAAATTTCATGTTTTTAACTAATAAAATTTTATGAATGGCAAGATTTGGGGATACCTCAATTGTGCCTTTTCCTAGTATCTTAAGTTTACCACTATTCCCAAAAGACACCTTCCCCTTGCTAGTGTGGTTGATGGTGGAAAATTTGCTCTCATCACCGGTCATGTGTTTTGAGCACCCACTATCAACAATCCATAGGCTTGGTTCTTCTACCTATACAACATGAAAAAATTCAAGCCTTAGGTACCCAAATTTTAGAACCACTAGCTTCAATCAAAAATTTCTTAGGGACCCAAGCCTTTCTAACCTTGCTCCTAACGGTGGATTTTCTACTAACAAGAGATGTAAATGCTACCTCCTTTTCCTTAGGTTTATATCCTATTCCGGCCTTGTTGTAAATAGCCCTTTGATCCTTAATTATCATATCTAGGTATTTAGAGTCATTTGTAAATTTTTCTAAGCATGCTCTTAGTTCACCTATTTCTTTTCTTAATTCATCATTTTCATCTCTAAGTGTACATGTATCATCACAAAGTGGTTCTACATTCTTAAGTGCCTTAATTTCTACTTTTAAGTCCTTAATCCTAGTTTTTGATCTATTTAGAGCATTTTGAAGGCATGCAATGGTTTTGTAAAGTAAATCTACCCTAGGGGAGTTGCTTACCTCATCATCACTTGATGATGATTCGTCGCTTGAAGAAGAGGAAAAAGATTCCTCACTTGAACTCCCGGCTTCCTCCTCCAAGGCCATGAGAGCTAGGTTCCGAGTGGCATGATACACTTCTTCATCATCGGAAGAGTCCTCTATGCTTAGTGTGTCCCATGTTTGAGCCACCATTGCCTCCTTTTTCTCCTTCTTTTCCTTCTTCTCCTTATGCTTATTTTCTTTCTCCTCATTCTTCTTTAGTTCCGGGCAATTTTGCTTGATGTGCCCTTTCTTGTTGCAACCATAACAAGTTATGTTAGATGAAAGAATTGAACTAGTAGAAGACTTACCTCTTGAGGATTGGAACATCCTCCTCACATCTTTCTTGATGAGTTTCCTTGACTTCCCACCAAACTTCTTGACATAATGAGCCACCTCACTTGCCGATAGCTCATCCTCACTACTAGATGAATCTTCCTTGGATTTGGATGAAGAAGACACTTCTTTCTTCTCCTTCTTCTTCTTGTCCTTCTTCCCTACAAAAAGAGCTACACCTTTCTCTTTGGATGAAGTGTTAGCTTGCTCGTGCAACTCAAATTCACAAAATAACTCATCTAATTTAACCAAAGAAAGATCCCTAGAGATCTTATAGGCATCTACCATTGAAGCCCACAAGGTTGTTCTAGGGAAGGCTTGGAGTACATACCTCACAAGGTCTCGGTTGTCGACCTTCTCACCTATCACATGTAGTCCGTTGACTACTTTCTTGAAGCAACCGTGCATTTAGCCCATGATCTCATTGGTCTTCATGGCGAAGCTTTGAAGTTAGCCTATTAAGAGATTACTCTTGGCTCTTCTTGTTTCCTTGGATCCCTCGTTGAGCTCAATTAACTTCTCTCAAAGCTCTTTCGCCAATTCAAAAGGCCCCACCTTGCTTAGTTGCTCTTTTGACAACCCACATTGAAGTGTGGTTGTTGCCTTGCCATTGGCTTGAGCCTTCTTGGCCATGTTCCTCGTCCAATCCTTGGTCGGTATGGGTGCTCCATGTTCATCTGTCAGTTTCTCGAAACCATCTACAATGCTAAATCAATTTTCAATATCGTTCATAAGATAATACTCCATCCTACCTTTCCAGTAGCCGAAGTCGTTGTCGTCGAAGAATGGAGGTCTCACCGTGCTATACCCCTCTTGGAAAGCCATCTTGCTCCGGTTGATTGTTAGATCTTCCGATGCGATCTGGGCTATGATACCACTTGTTAGTGATCGTTTGAATCTAGAGGGGGGTGAATAGCTCGTTTTCATTTCTACAAGAGTGGTTAGAGGAAGCACAACAAATACAATATAAATAGAAATGAAAACACAATGCTAACACAAGGCCTTTACGTGGTTCGGAGATAACGCTCCTACTCCATGGCGATCCTTAAGGTGGATCAACCCAAGCGATTCCACTAAGAAGCTTTCTCTTTTACAAACCCTCCTCTTCTTACAAAAGATGTAGATGAAGATTAGAGAGGAGGAGGAGAATTAAACACTTGAAAGATTTAGAAAACTTGTGGGGGCTTGAGAGAAAGATCAGAATATAAGCATTAGCCCTCAAAGCCACCACCAACCCTCTTTTTATAGAGAGAGGGATGTTTTTCCTTATCACGATCGATGTACAACATCGACCGCCAAGCCAACGACTGATCGTGCAAATCATGAGATACGCACTGTAATTTAACGGCCGTCGATCAGACCGATCACTTCATCACGATCGACCACCGCACGGTCGAGTGAGACTCCATTCTGCGGCCATCTTCGGCATGATCACCGATCCGCAAGATTGACGATCGATTACCTGATCAATGATCGCCAGCCTCCCGGCAATTGATCGATTGTCGTGGTTTCAAATGACCGCCGAGCATCCGATCACGATCGATACATCATATCAGTTAACTGATACTCTTCAAGTATGAATAATTCATACTTGAATTAACCCTCTAGACCTAGACTCAACCTTCTAGCTCTTCCTTAAGCCTTGCGCCTCTAGGATCCCTCCGAGTCCGCGACTTGTTCATCCTTTGCGCTTTGCTTCCAAGAGCTTCCTTCGGTTTTGTCATGTCTTGGGTTTCCTTTTGCCAAAGCGTGCTTGGACTTTACGTCGCCAAGACTACATGCTTGGACTTACGCTGCCAAGACTTGACTTTGGACTTCTTTTGCCAAGATCACACTTGGACTTGTCTTTACCAAGTCTTCATACTTGGATTTTTCTGTCACTTAAACACGTTCACAATTAGATCACAAGGCATTGCCTAACTTAGATGATTATCCAAACATCAATACATATAAATGCTTGGGGCATTGTTGCACCAACAGTTCCTACTCCATGGCTGAGTCCTAGCAAGCTCTAGTGATGCACACCACCACTACTCCAACTCCTTCTCGGAAATAATTCGGAGGTGGAGAAACCTCTTACAATAAGGAGTTTACAAGAAGAAATAACCAAATACAATGTAAGAATGAAATACAAAACAAAAACCACTTTATAAGAGCGCTTTTGATTGCTAGATGATTTTGTTGCTTTGAGGTGCTTTGAAGGTTCAGAAAGCAGTAGCGTTTTGTTGGAGGATCGATGGCCCGACTAGAAGAGGGGGATGAATAACCTTTCTCATGCTTGATGAAAATCGTTCGTTCATCTCTACAATTCGGTTAGCACAGCGAAAATACGATATACAAATACAAAATGAAGATGAATACACAAGCAAAAGAGAATAATATACGTGGTTTGAAACCTTAGGGTTCCTACTCCACGGGGCGAGCTCAATGAGCTCTAGTGTTGCACTCACCACTAATAAATCTCCTTCTCGATAACACGTCGGAGGTGGAGAAACCTCGTACAAATGCTTACAATAGTAAACAAGAAATACAATCAAATACAAGTGAAATACAAACCAAAGAACTAAACACTTTACACGAAGTGAGCTTTGCTTGCTTGATGATTTGATTGCTTTGGATTGGTCTTGAAGGTTTGGAATGCAGTAGCAATTCCCCTCTAAAATCTCCCCAAAAATCGCTACAAAATCATCCAACTCGAGTTCCTTTTGTAACATGCATTGAGCTAATTTTGTGCCTGATAGTCGACTGTCATAATGCCCCAATCGACTGCTCCTGTAGTCATTGCCTCACAATGACTTAATCCACATTGGCATTCCAGCCAATGAACACACTGACAGTCGACTACCCATTACCATCAGTCGACTGCCAACCCTACAATCGACTGATCAGTCGGCTACTGAGTGTTCTGTGCTCGTGACCAAGACCAGCAGTCGACTGCCCTCTAAGGCAGTTGATTGCTCAAGGCCAATCGACTGACCAACGATGACAGTCGATTGCCAAGGCCACTTAGCCGCAGTCGATCACTAGTCGACTCCCGATCAGTCGACTGTCCAATATCCCGATCGAATGATAAACCTCAACAATGAGGTTTACCCCAAGTATGATGCCCTCATACTTGCTAGATCACCCTTAGCCTAGACCTAAGCCTTCTAGCCACCTCCACTAGCCTCGCACCTATTGGATCACTCCAAGTCATCCATGACTTGTTCATCCATGCGCGGATCCCTCCAAGTCATCCATGACTTATTCATCCATACGCTAGCCTCCAAGTGCTTCCTTTGGCTATTATTATGCTAACCGGGTCTACACTGCCAAGGCGGATCCTTGAACTTCCCAAATGCCAATCTCCATGCTTGGACTTCCCTTGCCAACTCTATGTTGGACTTTCACCGCCAAGGCTACACACTTAGACTTCCCATGCCAGCTCCATGTTGGACTTTCCAAATGCCAAGGCTACACACTTGGACTTCCCATGCCAACTCCATGTTGGACTTTCCATGCCAAGGCTACACACTTGGACTTCTCATGCCAACTCCATGTTGGAATTTCCAATTGCCAAGCTCCATGCTTGGACTTTCACCACAAAGGCTACACACTTGGACTTACGTGGCCAAAGCTACACACTTGGACTTCCCATGAAAATCACATGTCATATGTTTTGTCAAACATCAAAATACCGCTCGAGTCAAACTCGAGTTTGGTCAATCATGACCTGGGCCGATTGCACCAACACATTTCCCCCTCAAGAATGCTAATAATGACCGCCCAAAATGTCCACGAGCTTCCCTACTAATAGCCCCATTGAAGCCTCTCGATTTCGAATGTTTCAATGCAACGGTTGCTTCGCTAGTCAAGGCACAACCTCGACTGATACCCCAGTTGAGGCGCTAGTCAAGTCTGCCTTGCTTCTGATCGACTGTTTTCATGCCTGTCTTGAATCCAGTCGAGGTGCCAATCGAGTGATCCAGTCGAGGCACCGCCTCGACTAGGCCCTAGTCGAGGTGATGGTCGAGTGCGCCTCGCTTCTGTGCCTCCATCAGAACGACCAGTCGAGGTGCTGGTTGAGTGCCTCTAGTTGAGGTGCCACCTCGACTAGACTCTGGTCGAGGTGTTGGTCGAGTGCTTCCATAGCACTATCTTGACTTTCCAAGTCCCACCGCCCGACTCCACCTTACTAGTCAAGGTGTCGCCTCGACTAATATCCCAGTCGAGGTGCTGGTCGAGGTTAACTTGCTTTTGTTTACCTACAAACGAAGCCCAGTCGACTGAACCGAACTGGTAATCGATTGTTATACCTCAACACTGAGGATTAACACCATAAGTATGATCCCTTCATACTTGATACTCACCCTAGGCCTAGACCTAAGCCTTCAACCCACTTCCATCATCCTTACGCCTCTCGGATCCCTCGATTCATGACTCTTCATGCTTGCACTAGCCTTCAAGTGGTTCCATTGGCTATCGTCATACTCTCGAGCCTACCTTTGCCAAGAGGCAACGCCTCCGGGACATCACTGCCAAGACTCCCTGTCCGAGACTTCATTTTCCAAGACTCCTCATCCAGGACTTCATTTGCCAAGACTCCTCATTCGAGACTTCACTCACCAAGCACGGTCTCCCAGACTTGCCGGGACTTCCCTCGCCAACTCCCCATTGGTCTTTCCAACACCAAGTGTTTGGTCTCCCATGATTGACTTAGATTTTCCTTTGCCAAGTATCCATACTTGGACTTTTCCTTGCCAAGTCACCATACTTGAACTTCTCCACACCAAGTGTCTAGTCAACCTTGACCAACTTGAATTTCTCTAATGATCTCCCTCATATGATCTTGGATGTCCCATACCATCCACTAGTCATATGGTCAAATCATATTGTAAACTATTGTCGAACATCAAAACCTTACTCGAGTCCCACTCGAGTATGGTTAATCATGACCTGGGTCGATTGCACCAACAATCTCCCTCTTTTTGATGTTTGATAATACTGTTAAGTTGGTTATCCCATAAATCCAACTTGACTCTTTTTATGTCAAAGCATAACGAAGAGTTCCCAATTCAGAATTTCAAATTTTTGAAATTTTTGGGGTTTAGTGTAATTAGGGTTGATGCTAAACTTAAGATCCAAACTTAACCCCTTGTATTTCTCCCCCTTTTTGACATACATCAAAAAAAGTCTACCAAGGTTTACCATATCTCATTTTCAATGAGATTCTTTCTTCTCTCCCTTGGTCAACAATCATCTTGAATGTCTTCATTCTCCTTAGTGATCTATCGCTAAATGAAAAGCAATCTTCTATTCCCCCCCCCTTTTTATAAACCATCATCCATCATACCTAGATGGATAATCTCTCACTAAAAGCTTACTCCCCCTTGACCATTGCACCAATAATATCCTTGGAGTGTTCCTAAGCCAATAGAAAACTTAAACCATTGAAAATAAGGATAAAAGTTCAAATTGGAACTTTCACAACCGTTAAAATTTGATTTTTACCCTAATTAACTCTCCAATTAATTTCCAATGAAAATCTCACCCTTTTAATGTTTGTCTAAGCATATTAGAGGTGTAGGAGTAGTTATCTAACCTAGGGTTTGTTATGCTTGAGAGGTGTCCTAAGGCAATCGCCTTATGGTTGTACTATTTATTTGATAAATAAAGATTCACTATTTGAGTACAAATGTCATATGTGTTTGATTGGACCTTAAAGTCATTTACTGAATGTCCGTGATACGATTCATAGCATGATAGAACTTGTGATTGGATCACAACTAGTGAGTATCTCTACATGTGTAATTATGAATATATTGAAATAATCCCTAGTCAATGAATTGATGAGTTCGGACATCATCGATTCTGGGAGACTAGTACGGGTTATACTCCTTGGTTTATCCAAGAAGCTGCTCCTCACTGGCTGGAGACATTGAGATGTCGAGAGTTAAACGTGAATGCTAGTTATGGTAACTAGTTCATTGGAGTGACTTTTGTAAGACTTCATATGGTTCTCTGCATATAAGATATGTCAGTGAAGCTCTTACTGTAGCTCGAGTGCGAGTTTTTTTCGACTTGAGGTATTTAAGTCATCTTGGTCATGGAGGCTTATACTTTGACATCTTAGTCGATACATCTATACGGAGGTGTGGGTATGGGATGATTGGGTATAAATCGAAGTGTCCAAAGGTGATTGAATAGCCAACAAGGATTCACCACTCCTTGCGAGGAGATGTATATCCTATGGCCATTCGTCAGGATTGTTACTCAAAGTCTTTGGCCAAAACATTGTATGTCAAGAGTATGGTACTCTTGGATACATATCGAAGTAATTAGAATCCACTAGACAAGGAAGTAAGACTTGGGATAGGTGTGATGTAGTCAGCCTAGTGGGGACTAACACATAGATCATGTCCTGAACCAAGTGGGTATAAGATGAGTGAAAGGAATGAGACATGATTCACTGTAGCTACTGAAGGGTTCAGAAATGGTTCCGAGATCAACCGTTGATTTTTCGGTTAATTAGGGATCATGATGTACTACTAGGTGCCACTCATGATCGTTCCATAATTAATGGTTAATTATAGACGACAAATATAAACAGAGAATCTATTAGGTCACACATACTATGAATCCTTTGAACAGACTTAAAACGAGTTTGAGAATTGGATTCTCAAGATCGAGAGAGATTAAGTTTGGTTGGACCAAACACATGACAAATATGAAAATATTTGCCAAGTTGAAAACGCGAAAGGAGCACATCTTAAGAAGATGGGTTGGGCCTTAAACAATTTAATTATAAACCAAACCCATTTGGTTTTAATTAAAAGGGTCCTCTTTTGATTAAGGGCCCAATTAGGATTTAATGGATGAGATTAAGCCTTAATGGTTATGGACTTAGGGATTTGATCCACTAACCTATAACCCATTAGTATTAGTGCCTATATAAAGGGTTATAAAGGCTAAACCTAATGAAAAAAAAGAAGTCCTTAAGGCCCTCTTCCTCAACCTAGCACAACCTAGGAGAATTAGGGTTTGGTGTTCCCTCGGCCATCAAGAAAACAAGGGTTGTTTCCACCTCTTTAGAGGCCTACCACTCTAGGTTTTAGGATTGTTATTGTCATTTATTAAAGCTTAAAAAATAGCAGCTACTTCCGACACGAATTGACAACCTTACGAAGGTTGTTCGAGGACTCATTTGTGTAGCAAAATGAGTCGACAATTGCTCTCTGATTACCTGAACTTCTTGCTTCATCTAGTAGTGAAGAGAAGGTCAAACTTGTGGCTTTGAGAAGTCGTCCCTCCGAAGATTCGGCGTGGATACGAATAGAGACGAAGCTCCACAAGCGTCGTATGATTGATGCCCTTCCGGCTCACTATCATCCGAAAGGTATACATAGAGTAAAATTTATTTTATTCTTGTTCTATGTAAAATTTTATTTGGCGGATATGTCCGCGCGTGTTATAATCCTGCATGCGTAGGTATGAGCGTTATAATAATTTAGGAAATTATTACATTTTTCTTCCATTGCGTTCGTTAGTAAAACGATAAAAGCACATCTACGTGTCGACCGTAATCCTATAGTGGTATCAGAGCCTGACCGTGCTTTGACATATTCATAAAATAATTTTTATGAAGTCGTAGTTGGTTGTAGAATTATTTTGAAAATTTTCCAATTTTGGAAAAATTTCTAGTTTTGGAAAGTTTTCTAATTTTTAGAAAAAAAATCCAGATTTGAAAAATTTAGAAATAATTTAGTAAATTATATTTCTGGAAATATTTGATCAAGAAATATTAATATGAAAAATATTTCCTAATTAATTAGATTTTCTTGATAGATATTTATTTCCTTAAATAAAGTATGTGATTAAATTGGAAATTATTTTCTAATTTAATTATGGAATTTTGATTTATGGAAATTAATATTCTATAATAAATTTTATTTCTCAAAAATATTTACCAAATAAAATATGAAATTAAATTCGGAATTAATTCCTTATTTAATTAGAGAATCATGATTTATGGAAATCAAGATTCTAAATCATATTTTATTTATAATATATTTTCTAGATAAAATATAATATTAAATTCGAATTTAAATCCTTATTTAATTAAAGAATCATGATTTATGAAATCTAGATTCTAAAATATATTTTATCTTTAATATATTTCCCAAACAAAAATATGAGATTAAATTTGAAAATTATTTCTTAATTTAATCAAAAGGAATGTTGATTTATGGAAATCAAATTCCTAAATGTATTTTAAATCCAAAATAATATAATGACAACTATGACATAATCATGCCATATTATATGTCATGATTAGATGCATTTTGTCATGCGTGTGTTGTGACACGTCATCATATATGTCATGCGTACGATGTCATATAGGTAGAACATATGCTTGAGGATGAGATCTAAAACCCTTATACAAATTTTAAAGCTTACACCTACCGTTAATATGATAAGAACCAGAGACTAATCCGTTGTTTGAGTTGTTGGCCCAAGTCAAGCTCAACCTGAAATTAGATATGTTCAAACCATAGAGATACAATCTCATGATTAACGGGTTGACTTTAACTTGAAGCAATGACTTGTTGACCTAACGACAAGGTCAATGTGGATAGAGGTGAAGTCGGGTGATATACATTTGATGTATACTTGTTAATGTGTTAACAACTCAATGTTTATGCAAACATTCGAATAGTTGATAGCATAATGTGATAGTTACATATATGCGATATGTAATCGGTATACTTGATACCTACCACTATAGCTAAGAATGACTTGTTGGCCTAACGTCAAGGTTGTTCTTATCTATAGTGGATATCAACCCATCCGGAGAAAAACCTACGTTCTCCCAAATTCAAAGTAAGGGCTCTTGAATTCGAAAAGTGAGTGAGAGCCTAATATGTAAATTGTTTACATATCAAATCATCTCTCTCACATTCTCAATTTTGTATTTCTAGGTTAATCATTTGATAATATCATCTGTTAATCTGCGTTCGATTTTGGAATCGAACAAACTGACTGGATACAACTTCTTGGACTGACTTCAAAACTTGAGAATCATTCTCAAGGCTGAGAAGCTTGCTTATATCTTTGAAGAGACTCTTCCCACTAGTCTTGACAGTGATGCAACTTCGGACCAAATGTTGGCCCATCAGAAGCATACGATTGATTATGAGCTTGCCAGTTGCATCATGCTAGCGACGATGACTCCTGAGATGCAAAAGCAGCACGAGTATATGGATGCTTACACGATCATTTACCATCTTCGTGAACTCTTCGATGAGCAGTTGAGATCCGAAAGGTTCGAGGTCTCGAAGCTTCTCTTTAGATCGAAGATGGAGGAGAGTTCATCTATAGTACAATTTGTACTGAAGATGAACGGGTACATCGAGCGGCTAGGATCACTAGGGTTTGCGATGGATCACGAATTAAGTATTGACTTAATTTTGCATAGTTTGTCCAAGAATTACTCACAATTTGTGATGAACTATCGGATGAACAATCTTGAATCCACCATTCCCGAGCTGATTAATATGCTCAAGACTGTAGAACCTTCTGTGACTAAAGAACAGAAGACGGTGATATTGGTTGACTCCTCGAAGAAAAGTTCTAAGAGGAAGTCAAAGCAATAGCCAAAGGGGAAGAAGAAGAAGGCCAAGACTGGAGAGTCATCTCCAAAGGGCATATGCCATCACTGTGGCAAGATGGGCCATTGGCGAAGGAACTGCAAGACCTATCTTGAGTCCATGAAGAAGAAGCCGACATCTGATGCCCCATCTTCTTCAGGTATCTTCATTATTGACTATCATGCTATTTCCTTTGACGCTTGTGTTGGATCGTAAAAAGAGCGCTAGAGGGGGGGATGAATAGTGCACGTGAATATCTCGTTTCATTTTTGTTCGATTCGATTAAAACAATAGTAAGAGTAAATACACAACAGAAATGCAAATGACAAAGCTTGATTTTACTTGGTTCACAGCCTACCGACTGCTAATCCAAGGCCCTAGCGGTCCGAGATCGTGTACAAAGGGAAACTCACTAAAACTTCTCCTCCTCGGTGGAGGTAGGAGACGACGATTACAAAACTATGAGAAATCTCGAGATAAAGAGACAAACCCCCTCTCCTCTTAAAGGAAAATACAACGATGAAAGCCTCGATTAAGAAATGAAGTACAAGTATTAAAGTGACAATTATAAGTACTGATACTGACGACTAAGAAGATGAAGGTTGAGCTAGTGTCGTCGGTATTTCGGCGCGCTTCGTCGTCGTAGACTCGTCGTAGAGTAGCGGCATTGCAGAGGCATTTGGAGAGCTTAGAATGATGACCTAAAGGGGTGAAACCCCCCTTCTTTTATAGCCTTCTAACCCCCTAGACATTGAGATCAAGTTCTATCTAAAAAGGCCACCTCGCCCTAAAATAAGAGGATGAAGTTTGACTCTCATCGAAGTTGGAATTTGAATGTCAGTCGACTGATCAACCCTATCAGTCGACTGATGCCACCAGCAGTCGACTGTTGCTAGGGTTTATAGCTGCAACAATAAGTTAGCTCGAAAATGAAAGCAATATAAGTGAATTTGACGACCACTTACCGTCCGATCTCGACCTAGACCTTTCATGGGAAGTCTTGGTCGGATCATCACCTAAGGACATCCCCGTACAGAGGACCCGACCTTGCATTCACTCACACACATGAGCTTACCTCAAGTTTACCTTAGGTCTTTGTGACTTGAAGCTTTGCTTCAGGTCTCTACCTGAGTTCATCAGCTCCCTCCGAAGTTCTCCCGGTGTCACCCAACCACCACGGTTTCTCCATCCGAGATTCTCCAGGTGTCGCTGACCTTCAGCTCAGCTTAACATTCCTGCACACTTGGTTCAGCTCATGAAATAACGATATAACCTTAACTTTTGCATCTTTGTCATAATCAAAACTTAGGTTCGATTATCTGGTGCCTACGGCACCAACAATCTGTCCCTTTTTGATCTATGGTAAACCGACACAAAGTTAAGGGTAACACTTAAAGCATTAAGTAAATCAAATGAATATTGAATATGCATAACTTAATAAGTTAGTGTGAGTAACTTAGTGAGTTAGCTTCAGTAGGAGTAAAAGTAAAACTCTTTTTCAAGTCCTCCCCCTTGACCTTAGGTGAGTACTTGAAAAAAAGTTCTTAGTTCTCCAAAGTTAACTTTTGATCTCTTAACTTTGGCCTTTTCCTCCCCCTTTTGCCATTAAAAAGGTTAACCATAAAAAAAAGGTTAAGTTAAGTAATTCAAGCTTACTTAACTTGGGTTGATGTTTTTAAGTTAGATGCAAGTTAAGTTATCAAAAAAAAATTAAATTGTTTATTCCTTAACTTTGGCCTTTTCTCCCCCTTTTGCCATAAATCGAAAAAAGCGAGGGTTTGGAAAACACATTTTCTAAAAAAAAATTATAAGTCCAACCATGTTCCAAATAAATTTTGAAAATAATAGTTTAAACATAAGCTCATCTATTTGTATGTTCAACTATATTTGACTTTGATTGATATAGAATAATCAATAAGTCATGATTAGAGTTAATTAATTTAGATAATTATACTCTATGGTTCATGTCGATGCACTAGATCTACATCTGGAATCAGAAGTAAGGTCCTATCATCTCATGCCCATATACGTGGCTAAGTATACAAACACATTAGTCTTATGTGTTGTGAGATGTATTGGCTTCTTAAATCTATAGGTGCATGCTTTCTAGGGTAAGCCCTAGGCTACTTCCATTTTGCATGAAAAGTAAATAGAGTATAGAAAAAATATAAGTTTTATGTCCTACTCTATTACGCACATACCTAATTTACATCTAAGCAGACTAAATTCTGCTTCGGGTAAAGATTTTGTAAATAAGTCTGCTAGGTTTGACTTGGATTCCACGTATTCGAGTTGTAAGGCCCCGTTAGCTACATATTCTCGAATAAAGTGGTATTTGTCCTCTATATGTTTGGTTCTAGAATGACAGATTGGGTTCTTGGTTAAATTAATCAAACTAATATTATCGATGTAAATTTTAGTGTTGTTAAAGTTTAAGTTAAAGTCTTGGAGAGTGTGCTTCATCCAAAGAAGTTGAGCCACACATTCACCCATCGCGACATATTCGGCTTCGGTGGTAGATAAGACAACACAATGTTGCTTTCTACTGCACCAACTAACTAGACTCGAGCCGAGAAGTTGACAACAATCACTCGTGCTCTTTCTATCGAGTTTACTACCGGCATAATCTGAGTCGGAGTAGCCGATTAGTTCGAACTCGGTAGATCTAGGATATCAAATCTCTACATTTAGTGTACCCTTTAGGTATCTAAGGATGTGTTTAACCAGCGTTAGGTGTGACTCCTTAGCACAAGTTTGAAATCTTACACACATACTCAGTGCGAAGTGTATATCAGGTCGACTCGCAGTTAAGTACAAGATACTACCTATCGCGCTCCTATAGTATTTTAGGTCTATTGGTTTTCCTTCTAAGTCTTCTCCTATATTGACATTTGTAGCCATTGGTGTATTAAATACCTTAGCGTTTTGCATTCCGAATCTATTAATTAATTCCTTAACATATTTATGTTGATGTAGGTAAATTACTTCCTTAGTTTGCTTAATTTGTAAACCTATAAAGAATGTTAATTCTCCTATTAAGTTCATTTCAAATTCACTTTCCATTAGTGAAATTAACTCGTTTAGTAGGATTGAGTTGATTGTTCCAAAAATTATATCATCTATGTAAATTTGGGCAATAAAGATTTCTTTGCCTACGGATTTTACGAAGAGGGTTGGGTCGACTAGGCCTTGGCTAAACCCTTTAGACTTGAGATAAATAGAAAGCCTTTCATACCAAGCTCTAGGAGTTTGTTTTAGTCCATATAAGGCTTTCTTAAGTTTAAAAACATGGTTAGGTTTGTCTAAGCTTTCGAATCCTGGGGGTTGGCTAACATAGACTTCTTCCTTGATAATTCCATTTAAGAACGCTTATTTTACATCCATTTGAAATAGTTTAAATCCTTGATGTGCAACGTAGGCTAATAACATTCTGATTGATTCTAGTTTAGCTACGGGGGCATAGGTTTTGTCATAGTCTAACCCCTCTACTTGACTAAATCCTTTGCGACCAATCTCACTTTATTTCTAACTACTTCACCTTTGTCATCCAGTTTGTTCCGGAATACCCACCTTGTTCCAATAATCGATTTATCTTTAGGTGGTGGTACTAATTCTCAAACTTTGTTCCTAGTGAATTGAGCTAGCTCTTCTTGCATAGCAATAATCCAATCGGGATCAAGAAGAGCTTGTTCAATTGATTTAGGTTCAATTTTCAAGATTAAAGTGATTTGACTAAGATTTATGTATGATGCTCTAGTTCGAACCCCTAGGTTTGGATCACCTATCACTTGATCAATAGGATGATTCGATTGTAACCTAGACTGACTCGGATTAGGATTTGCACTAGACTTGATTTCATGGTCAAATTCGGGTCTACTATGAATTGGTTCATCAATTGGTTCTACTTCGAGTTTTGCGGTTTTATCTCCTTCATCGAATACTACATTAATGGTTTCTTTGATTTTTAGGGTTTCATTATTGTAGACTCTATAGACTCTACTTGTGGTTGAGTATCCTAGGAATATTTCGGTATTTGTTTTAGAGGTGAATTTGCCTATGTAGTCTTTAGTATTTAGGATATGTACCCTACATCCAAATACTCTAAAGTATTTAATGTTAGGTACTTTATCATGGTAGATTTCGTATGAGGTCTTAAGGTGCCTCTTGACTAGTAGGATTCTATTTTGGACATGACAAGTCATACTAACGGCTTCTACCCAAAACCTATCGGGTAGGCTGTACTTGTTTAACATGGTTCTAGTAGCTTCTTGTAAGGTTCTATTCTTTCGCTCGACTGGACCATTTTGTTGTGGGGTTCTAGGATAAGAGAACTCATGGTGGTATCCGTTTAGGTTACAGAAGTCGGTGAACCTATGATTTTTGAATTCACCACCATGATCGCTTCTAAGTCTTTTAATCTTAAGGTTCTTTTCGTTTTCTATTAATTTACATAAGTTGGTAAGTTGGTCTAAGGTATCACTTTTGTGTTTAACGAACCTAACCCAGGTGAACCTAGAGTAGTCGTCAATTATGACTAAGCAAAATTGACTCCCATTTAGTGACTTGGCTCCATGAGAATCGAATAGATCCAAGTGTAGGAGCTCAAGCACACTTTTGGTTCGATCCTGGTTAGTTAGTTGATGTTGTGTCCTAGTTTGTTTATCTTGTTGACAAGCATTATAGATTTTATTATCCAAGTTATTAAGGTTCGGCAAGCCTCTGACCAAACCACTTTGACTCACTTTGTGAATGAGTCTTGGGTGCGAGTGGCCGAGTTGTCGGTACCACAACCAAGATTCCTCTTGTTATGTCATAAGACACTTGGTTGAGGAGTTGGGTAAGTTAATTGTATAGATATTGCTATTCCTAGTTCCTTTAAGTATTATTTTAGAGGTTTCATTAGTTTTAATTAAGCTTTCATTTTCTAAGAATATAACCTTATAGTTGTTGGCTTATACTAAGTAGATTATATTCAAAATTTTCAACTAATAGAACATTTTGAATTGTAAAGTTAGAGTTCAGCTCAATATCACCTAATCTGATGATTTTGAGCTTGCCGTTGTTTCCGAAAGCTACTGATCCTTGACTTTTGAATCTTAGCCTCGAAAATTTTAATCGGTCTCCGGTCATGTGTCGGGAGCACCCACTGTCCAAGATCCATTAATCCTACACATATAGTAGTTGGATCGGACATTGGAATTTGAGATTTGGTTGAAGTTTATTAGTCTTAGAGTCATCTCACCCTTTCTACATGATCAAACATGTTATCCTTATGTATTATGTGAGATGACTTTAATTTTACTTGATTAAATTTAATGAATTGAAACTAATCAACCTTGGGTTAGATTCGGATTTAACCCTAAGCTCGTCAAGTAACTTTTTCGAGAAGTTGGCTTCCAAGTCATGGCGAGGCACAGAGGCCTTCTTTGATCGGAATAATGACCACTTCCTTAGACAAAGCCAAATTCAAGAAATCGATTACTTGAGTCACTTAAGATTACTTCCTGGTCTAACTAGTTAAGGATACGACGAGGTAGCTTCAGCTAGTTCAACTTAGTCGAGTGCACCAAGCTAGATACGCCTTATCTAGTTCGGACACACAAGACTTCGTTTCCCTAACGTACTATCATCTCGTCGTGTCCTAGTATTATGTTGTCAAGATTGACGAGTTATTGACCATATATAGCCGTTCTAAAAATTAAAACAAAAACTAAGCATGCAAGTCTAATTTCATGTAATAGAGCAAACAAATTTAGTACTAGCTCCCCCTGGACCATTGAATCGATTCGGTCTATCCACGTAGTGGATTTGGTCCTTAGGAACCCAGTACTTATTAGATCCTAGTTATGAAATTAAGGCGGTCTTAGGGACCCATGCTTGGACTTGTTTTATATTACGATTTACAATTGACATATACGACTTGTTTGTCGTATTTGATATAAACTCTAGTCTGACCTTGTTGTACATGACCCTTTGCGATCCAAGTAGTAGGTCAAGTTCCTTGGATCCCAAAGTAAACCTTTCCAACATTTGCCTAAGATCTTCGACTTGCCCTTTTAATTAAGAGTGAGTTCTCAACTTCGAATTGGTCAACTCGAGTTGAGTCCTCCTCTTGAACTTGACTAGTCGAAGAGGTTAGGGAGACCTCATGTTTAAGGAGTTTAACCTCATCAACTAAGGTCTTGACCTTGGACTCAGACTTAGCTAACTTTCTAGTTAAAAACTTAATTGCATTATATAACGTATCAATTAAAGGCCGACTTAACTTGAGTGAACCTTTTGAACCGGACACGAATCCGTGGCTTGTCTTGAATAGAGACTCGTCATCGGATTCGGAGTCGAACTCTTCCTCGGGTTCAGACTCCTCCTCGGGTTCGGTCAGCTTGTCCATGAAGACGAGGTTGTTGAGCTCGTCTTCCTCCTACGACGATTCCTCCCATGTAGCATTGAGTGCTTTCTTGGACTTTTGTGCCTTGTTCTTGAGCTTTGGACATTCCAACTTGATGTGGCCCAACCTGTTACACTCATAGCATCTATAGTTGGAATTTGATTTAGACTTACCTTCCTTGAATTGATTGATGTGTCATTTTCGGCTTTTGATCATCTTTCGAACTAGATTTACTAGTTCGATCTCCATCTCATCGTCTATCTCCAACTCATCCTCGTCTTATTCCTCTGGAGGTGGTTTGGTTTTGGGCTTCTTCTTCGAACCTGCAAATATGGGAATACTTTTCCCGGCGGGGGTCGAATTAGACTGCTCATGTAATTCAAATTCAGAAAACATTTTGTCTAATCTAATTTTAGAAAGGTACTTAGAAACCTTGTATGCATCAACCATGGATGCCCACAAGGTATGTTGGTGCAATTGGCCCAAGTCACGATTGACCAGACTCGAGTTTGACTCGAGCGATATTTTAATGTTTGACATGGAAGTTTGACATTAATGTCTGATAATGTTTTGGGGAGATTGTTGATACAATCGACCCGGGTCATGATTGACTGGACTCGAGTTTGACTCGAGGTGATTTTGATGGTTGACTAGGGTTGACCATGTCAAAGTAAAGTCCAAGCATGGGTCTTGGCAAGGAAAAGTCCAAACATTGGTCTTGACATGGTAAGTCCAACATGGATTGGCAAGGGAAAGTCCAAGCTTGAGTCTTGGCATTTGGAAAGTCCAAGGGGTTTGATATTGGTGGCGTAAAGTCCAAGCGGGAGTCTTGGCAGCATAAGTTCAATGGTTGGCAGTGTAAAGTCCAAGTGGAGTCTTGGCAGCGTAAGTCCAATGTGTCTTGGCGGTGTAGACATCGTTATCATGACATAGCCGATGGAAGCACCTGAAGGCTAGCGCAATGGATGAACAAGTCATGGATGACTTGAAGGGATCCGAGAGGCGCGAGGCTGATGGAGGTGGCTAGAAGGCTTAGGTCTAGGCTACGGGCGGTCTAGCAAGTATGGGGGAACCATACTTGGGTTAAACCTCATGTTTGAGGTTAAAACCTCATGTTTGAGGTGTGTCAGTCGACTGGTGCCATATGACAGTCGATTGGTGTGAGTCAACTAGGGCTTGAGGCAGTCGACTGCTAGAGCCAGCAGTTGACTAATCGTGTGATCAATCGACTGGTGCTCGAGAATTTGGGCACAGAATGGAGTTTGACTCGACTATTGGGGCTAGCAGTCGAGTGAAGGCTCCATCAGTCGACTGATGGACATGATCAGTCGACTGATGTCCTATCCATTGGATTTTTACAGTGTGGATTACACCGTTGTCTCACAGCAATAGTATCATCAGTCGATTGATGGTCCCGAGCAGTCGACTGATCAGCGATTTCCAGCCTAGGCAGAAGCTTTAAATGGAGCTCATGGAGGAGGAAATCAACCATGGTTATTGAGAGATTTTGGGGCGATTTGTTGCTGCAAATCAGGGTCTCCAAGTGCAAGTCAAGCAACCAAGCATTCAAGCAATCAAAAGCAAAGTGTTGTAAAGTTTTCTTTACTTGTCTTTTGTATTTGTATTGTATCTTGCTTGTATTTATTTCTTACTGTTGTAAGATAACTTGTACGAGGTTTCTCCACCTCCGACTTGTGTCGAGAAGGAGTTATTTGTGATTAGTGGTTGCGTGTGTATCACTAGAGCTCTTTAGAGTTCGGTCCGTGGAGTATGAACCATTTGGTTCCGAACCACGTTAAATACTTGTGTTGTGAATTGTGTTTGTCTATTTCGTTATTGCTTTCCGCTGCGCGCTAACAATTATGTAGAGACAAATGCGAATGATTTCCATCAATGTACTAGCACGATACTATTCACCCCCCTCTAGCGGTCAATATTTCCTCTACAATTGGTATCAGAGCCCGAGGCTCTTCTACGGACTAACCGCCGGGAGCAAAAGATGCTAGAGGGAAGATGGAATTCCAAGACAAGCTTGGATGGGACATCAACACTCTACCACCATACGACCGAGAAGATTTTCCGACGTGGAGAGCAAGAATGGAGACATTCTTGATGATGGACATAGAGGATTGGTTCATTCTCATGGAAGGCTTTGAACCTCCTAGGGATAAGAAGGGAGAAGTCCTCAAGTTAAAAAGGTGGACCCAAGAGCAACGTCAAAAGTTCAAGACCGAAGTTAAGGTAACAAAACTTTTGGAAGATTTAATCCCTAACGATGTTTTGTGCAAGCTAGGGGATTACATGGATGCCAAGGAGATATGGAGCAAATTGGCAAGATTCCATGAGGAGCCTCACTCAATCCAAGAAGAAAAGGAAGAGGAGGAAGAGGGCTCATCCTCACAAGCGAGTGAGGATTCGGAAGTTGAGGAGGAGTCAACTTCCGGGTCGATGGAAGAGGAAGAGGAAGAATTGGAGGAGACCTCCACCTCTAGGATTGAGGGGGAGGAGAGACCATCCACACCGGAGCAACCTCAAGAGGAGCCATCCACCTCCGGGAGGGATGAAGAACTCACTCCGATCACCACCGCCGAACTAGGTAACTCAAGCATGTCAATTAATAATAAAATTAATATTATATACTTTGAGTGTAGGGAAGCCGGGCACTACAAGAGCAAGTGCCCAAAGAGAGTAAGGAAATCTCCTCCGGCACCTAAAAGTCAAGAAAAGTCAAAGGATGTTGGTGTTCCCACCAAGAAGAGCAAGGAGCACGTTGTGTGCTTCAAATGCCAACAACCGGGACATTATAGGAGTCAATGCCCTAGGAAAAAGGAAGGAGCATCACAAGTAGGGGGAGCTAAGGCTAACCCTAATGTATATTTCAATAATGCTTCTACTTTAATTTATAGGCAAAAGTATGCTAGGAATTTCAATTTCCTTGCAATTTATCATGAAAAGCATGCTAAGAACAATAAATATTTTTGCCTAGGAGCTAAGAATATTCATTTTAATAATAAGGATAAATTTGAGACTAATGTCTCTAAAAATATCTTACCTAAGGACAAACCTAGATCAAATAATTCTAGACCAATTCTACCTAGGGAGACAATTAGAAAGGTACAAGAGCACCTAGGTCTTAACCCCAAATGAACTAGGCATATGCCTAGGAAGAACCATGCCTAAGGATTAAATCAAAATTCAAAAATTGGGCAATTAGAGGTTGAAAATTAAGTCTTGAGGTCAAGACTTGAAAAATTAGAAAAGACCCTTAAGATTATGCAAAACCAAATAAAAGGGTCAAATGGTCAAAGTCAAGGGTCTAGGTCCAAGAGTCAACACCTAGGGGCTAAGAGACAAGAGTCAATCAAGGGAAAGAAAGGTTTGGGTCACAAACCTAAGCCTAAGGTGGCTTATCATAGTGTTCCTTTTGATTATGGAACACAAACTAGGTCTAGGAAGACCAAAGTTACTAGGGAAGTCATCCCTAAGGGTAACCAAGGTGTGTGCCTAGTGGCTAGGGTTTCAAGGAAACCTAGGGAGGCCACTAAGAAAGTTACAAGGGGAGTTACCTCAAGAGTTAACCATGGCAAGACCCAAATGACCAAGGCTAACAAGCCTAGAAGGGTCATTAGGAAGGTATCTAGGGAGGTTATCCATAAGGAATACCTAGTAAACCCTAGGAGCTCAAATAGGTTTTGGGTTCCTAAGAGCGTGATTGATTCACGCTAGATGAGTTTAGGGTGTGCCAACTTTAAATGGAAGGGTTGTTAACCTAACCATGGTAAAGGTGACACTTTAGGTTATTTTCAAGGTTATGGATACCTTGGAAATAAGTTTGATCTTTGATCCTAAAAGATCTTAGGATGTTCCAATACATTTTTGGGTTTATGAAAAATCAATTAAATTGACACAATTTAGGTTTAGAGGTCATAATGTGCCATTTTAGATTTTTGGCACACTTGGGAGATAAGTGATAATATGACAAAATATACTTAATTATATCAAATGACAATTAATATTAAATTTTAGGTATTATTATACCTATACATTTTATGTTCCATGCTTGATTTGTCATATAACATATCATGACATCATGTTTATTTTTATCATTTATATATCATAATTATGTGTAGGATTAAGGTTAATAATGTCATGTATTTCTAGATTATATCATATGCCATGACATCATGATCATTGGCCATGTTTAATTATGTTATCATTTATACCATGATCATTCATGCATTTAAGTTAATGAAAATTGATTTAAGGACAATGACATGACTTGGAGTCCCATTTATAAGGGAATCAAGTAGTGTTGCTTTAGAAAATATATGAAATCCTAAATTAGGATGAAAAAAACTCACATCTCATATTAAATTGACATGTATGTGTATTTATACACCCTATATACATGTGAGATGGTAGGATATGAGTTAAGTTCAAAGTGCATAGTTTTTGTGTCTAGATAAACTAAAACTCATCTTATCTTAATTGGTGGATCATTGGAAAAGCTTGTGTACAAGTCATGTACATTGAGCCCAAGGAATATAATACAATATAGATTTTCAAAAACATTTTAAAATTCTTTTAGAAAACCTTGGTGAAGTCTATCTTTTGATAGCAATCACCATTGATAAAGTTGATACAAAGTGAGCTAAAACATTGAAGTTTTTCTTCAATTTTGAATTTTGTGTCAATTTCAATATTTTATGGGTAAAATATTTTTCTATCATTTTTTACCCATTGTATTGGTCATAAGTATTATACGTATGAATTTTTCATGATTTTTCAATATACGTATAATTATTTATGAATTTTCAAAATCTATTTCTAATAACTGAAATTTAAAAATTTCAGTTATTAGTCGATTGCCCTTGGTGGCAGTCGACTGATGAGAGTGGCAGTCGACTGATTTCTGAAGGACTCGACTGCCAAGCTGATTTCGGGAAAAACAAAGTTGTTTAGCCTATTTTCAGCCATGGTAAAGTTCCCTAACCACTCCTAACCCTAGGATATACCTTGGGAAGCATTATAAAGGGTGAAAATCCATTGGATATGGATTAGGAGAGGTGTTAGGATGATGTATCAAATTTAAGGTGTGGAGAGTTCATGTTTGAACTTTGAACCTTATTTTTGATGGTTTAGAGTTCCTATTGGCTTAGGGACTTCCTAAGGACATTGTTGGTGCAATGGTTAAGGGGGAGCAAGCCTTTAGGGCGAGGTATCCATCAAGGGATGATGGATGATATTTTTCCTCATGAGGAAGAAAATGAGATTTTGAGATACCCAATTTGGAAATTGGAAGAGTGTATAGGATTGTCTCTCTTGAGTGATATGAGACTTATCACTAGGAAGATGGTAGGCATCCTAGGTATTTTTGGACCAAAGGAGAAATTGTAAGATCTCATTGGGACATGAGACATTGACCTCTTTAGAGAGATAACCTTTTTGATGTTAGTCAAAAAGGGAGAGAATATTTTGGGGGAGAATGGTATGGAGAGTGTTATCAATTGATGTTATCAATTGTCAATTTAGAGAATTGGGGAGAATGTTTGGGATTATCAATTTGGGATAATTGGTAAGAAGAATTGAGTTAGTGTTCTAACTCAAAGATATATGTTTTTGTCAAATATCAAAAAGGGGGAGATTGTTGGTGCAATCGGCTCAGGTCACGATTGACCGGACTCGAGTTTTACTCGAGAGATGTTTTGATGTTTGACATGGAAGTTTGACATTGATGTCTGATAATGTTTTGGGGAGATTGTTGATACAATCGACCCGGGTCATGATTGATCGGACTCGAGTTTGACTCGAGGTGATTTTGATGGTTGATCAAGGTTGACCATGTCAAAGTAAAGTCCAAGCATGGGTCTTGGCAAGGAAAAGTCCAAACATTGGTCTTGACATGGTAAGTCCAACATGGATTGGCAAGGGAAAGTCCAAGCTTGAGTCTTGGCATTTGGAAAGTCCAAGGGGTTTGATATTGGTGGCGTAAAGTCCAAGCGGGAGTCTTGGCAGCATAAGTTCAATGGTTGGCAGTGTAAAGTCCAAGTGGAGTCTTGGCAGCGTAAGTCCAATGTGTCTTGGCGGTGTAGACATCGTTATCATGACATAGCCGATGGAAGCACCTGAAGGCTAGCGCAATGGATGAACAAGTCATGGATGACTTGAAGGGATCCGAGAGGCGCGAGGCTGATGGAGGTGGCTAGAAGGCTTAGGTCTAGGCTACGGGCGGTCTAGCAAGTATGGGGGAACCATACTTGGGTTAAACCTCATGTTTGAGGTTAAAACCTCATGTTTGAGGTTGTAGGGGATCGTTGGAAGCTAGAGGGGGGGGGGGGTGAATAGCTTCGTGCTCGTACGATGGAATACGTTCGTGTGTTCTTCTATAATTTTCGTTAGCGCACAGCGGAATAATGATAATAAAGCAATAACGAATATACAAACACGCAAACACACAAGTATTTAACGTGGTTCAGAATCAAACGGTTCCTACTCCACGGATCGAGCTCTGAAGAGCTCTAGTGATGCACACATACTCACTAATCACAAATAACTCCTTCTCGACACAAGTCGGAGACGGAGAAACCCCTTATAATAGTTTACAATAATAAACTAAATACAACAAGCAAATAATATGAAATACAATGCAATACAAGTAAAGAAAACACTTTACAAATGCCTTTGGATTGATTGCTTGTTGATCGCTTGAACCGTGGTTGAAGATCCTGATTTGCAGCAGCAAATCGCCTCAAGAATGTCTAAGAAATCGCTGCTCCAACCCTCCTCCCCGAGCTCCATTTAAAGCTTCAGCCTGGGCTGGAAAATGCCGATCAGTCGACTGCTCGGGACCATCAGTCGACTGATACCACTGTTGTCGTAAGACAACGGCTAGATCCACGCTGGAAAGATCCAACTGATCCATCATCAGTCGACTGATTATGACCATCAGTCGACTGATAGAGTCTCCACTCGACTGCTAACCCCAACAGTCGAGTCAGACTCCATTCTGTGCCCGAAAAACCGAGCATCAGTTGACTGATCACACGATCAGTCGACTGCTCAGCCAATCAGTCGACTGCCCTCCTCTTGCAGTCGACTACTATGACACTTCCCGCAGTCAAACCCTAGTTGACTTACACCAGTCAATTTCTATATGGCACCAGTCGACTGGCACACCTCAAACATGAGGTTTTAACCTCAACCATGAGGTTTAACCCAAGTATGGTGCCCCTATACTTGCTAGACCACCTTTAGCCTAGACCTAAGCCTTCTAGCCACCTCCGTCAGCCTCACGCCTCTCGGATCCCTCCAAGTCATCCATGACTTGTTCATCCATTGTGCTAGCCTTCAGGTACTTCCATCGGCTATGTCATGCTAACGGTGTCTACACCGCCAAGGCACATTGGACTTACGCCTCCAAGACTCCGCTTGGACTTTACGCTGCCAACCATTGGACTTATGCTGCCAAGACTCCCTCTTGGACTTTACGCCGCCAATATCAAACCCCTTGAACTTCTCAAATGCCAAGACTCAAGCTTGGTCTTTCCCTTGCCAACCCATGTTGGACTTTCCATTGCCAAGACCCATGCTTGGACTTTCCCAAATGCCAAGTGTCCCACTTTGACTTTCCATTCCAAGTACCCATGACTTGGACTTTTCCATGACAATTACATTGTCATATGTTTTTGTCGAACATCAAAACATCTCTCGAGTCAAGCTCGAGTCCTGGTCAATCGTGACCTGAGCCGATTGCACCAACAATCTCCCTCTTTTTGATTTTTGACAAAAACCAAACAAACCATTGAATTAGACCATCTAACTCAAACCAATCATCCCCATCAATTTTCCCAATTGATGTCATTCTCCCAACAAATTCTCCCCCTTTTTTGACTAACATCAAAAAGGTTATCTCTCCAAGGAGGTCAATGTCTCATATCCCAATGAGATCTTACAATCTCTCCCTTGGTTCAAAAATACCTGGATGTCTACCATCTTCCTAGTGATAAGTCTCATATCACTCAAGAGAGGCAATCCTATACACTCTATCAATTTCCAAATTGGGTCTCTCAAAATCCCTTTTTCTTCTCTCCATGAGGAAAAAATACCATCTATCATCCCATGATGGATACCTCCCCTAAAGGCTTCTCCCCCTTGACCATTGGACCAACAATGTCCTTGGGAAGTCCCTAAGCAAATAGGAACTCTAAACCATCAAAAATAAGGTTCAAAGTTCAAACATGAACTTTTCAACCCTTAAATTTGATACATCACCCTAACACCTCTCCTAATCCATATCCAATGGATTTTCACCCATTATAATGCTTCTCAAAGTATATCCTAGGGTTAGAAGTGGTTAGGGACCTTAACCGTAGCTGAACACGGGCTAAACATACCTTGTTTTCTCGAAATCAGCATTGGAAGTTGACTCTCTCAGCTACGATACCAACTACCACCTCTCAATGATCGCCAACCAGGCAATATCGATTGATAATCGAAATATCGTAATTTGATTCTCGTAAATGAAATTCAAAAAATCATAAGTAATTCTACGTATATCAAAAAATTGTGAAAATTCATACGTATATTATTTATAGTCAATACAATGGCTGAAAAATGATAGAAAAATATTTTACCCATAAAATATTGAAATTGATACAAAATCCAAAAGTGAATAAAAACTTCAAAGTTTTAGCTCACTTTATATCAATCTCAGCAATGGTTATTGCTATCAAAAGATAGACTTCACCAAGGTTTTCTAAAGTGATTTTAAAATGTTTTCAAGACCTTATTTTGGATCATATTCCTTGGGCTCAATGTACATGACTTGTACACAAGCTTTTCCAATGATCCACTACTCATATAAGATGAGTTTTGGTTCATCTAGATGCAAAAACTATGCACCTTGAATTTAACTCATATCCTAGCATCTCACATGTATCTAGGGTGTATAAATACACATACATGTCAATGTAATGTGAGACGTGAGTTTTGTTCTCCCTAATCTAGGGTTTCATGCATTTTTCTAAGGCAACTCTACTTGATTCCCTTATAAATGAGACTTCAAGTCATGTCATTGTCCTTACATCAATTTTAGTCAAATTAAATGCATGAAATGATCATGGCATAATGATAGAAATAATTAAGCATGACCAATGATCATGATGTCATGACATATGATTAAATCTAAAAACATATGACATTAATCCTTAATCCTAAACATGATCATGACATATTAAATAATAAAAATAAATATGATGTCATGACATGTTATATGGCAACCAAAACATGACATATAAAAAGTATAGGTATAATAATACCTAAATTTTAATATTGATATAATTAAATATATTTTGCCATATTACCACTTTTCTCCCTAGTGTGCCAAAAACCCAAAATGACACACTATGACCTCTAATCCTAAATTGTGTCAATTTAATTGATTTTTTATAATTCCAAAAATGTATTGACACATCCTAAAATCTTTTAGGATCAAAGATCAAATCTATTTCCACGGTATCCATAATCTTGAAAATTACCTAAAGTGCCACCTTTGCCATGGTTGAGTTACCTACCCATCCAATCAAGGTTGGCACACCCTAACCCATCTAGCGTGAATCAATCACGCTCTTAGGAACCCAAAACCTATTTGAGCTCCTAGGGTTAATTAGGTATTCCTTAGGGATAACCACCCTAGATACCTTCTTAATGACCCTCCTAGGCTTGGTAGCCTTGGTCATTTGGGTCTTACCTAGGTTGACTCTAGGGGTAACTCCCCTTGCAACCTTCTTAGTGGCTTCCCTAGGTTTCCTTGAAACCCTAGCCACTAGGCACACACCATGGTCAACTCTAGAGATGACTTCCCTATTGACCTTGGTCTTTCTAGACCTAGTTTGTGTTTCATAATCAAATGGAACACTATGATAAGCCACCTTAGCTAGGCTTAGGTTTGTGACCCAAACCCTTCTTGCCCTTGGTTGACTTTTGTCTCTTAAGTCCTAGGTGTTGACTCTGACCATTTGACCCTTTAATTGAATTTTGCATAATTTTAAGGGTCTTTTCCAATTTCTCAAGCCTTGACCTCAAGGCTTGATTTTCTAATGCTAATTGCCTAATTTTTGAATTTTGATTGGGTCTTTGGGCATGAGACTTCTTAGGCATATGTCTAGTCCATTTAGGGTTAAGATTTAAGTGCTCTCCTATTTTTCTAATAGACTCCCTAGGTAAAACCTTTATAGGGATATTAGTCCAAAATTTCTCCTTCTTTGAAATATTAATATTTTTGGCACCTAAACAAATATATCTATTATTTCTAGCATGCTTTTCATGTACAATAGCAAGATTGTTGACATTATTCCTAGCATGCTTTTTATACCTAGAAATTGAAGGTGCATTGATAAATTTTACCTTAGGGTTTGCCTTGGAGGCTCCCCCTACATGTATAGCTCCCTCTTTGACTCTCTTGCTCCCCCTAGGGCATTGATTCCTAAAATACCCCGGTTGTTGGCACTTGAAGCAAATGATGTGCTCTTTGCTTCTTTTAGTGGGGACACCGGTATCTTTTGATTTTTCTTGAGGTTTTGGTGTTGGAGGAGTCTTCTTGACATTCTTTGGGCATTTACTCTTATAGTGCCCAAATTCCCTATACTCAAAATATATAATATTATTTTTATTTTGAATTACGGTGTTTGAGTTACCTAAGTCAATGGAGGTCGGAATCGGATTTTGAGCTTCTTCATCTTGACCGGATGTCGAAGCTTATTCTTGTTGTTGCTCCGGTGATCTAATATCCTCCCCCTCAATCCTAGAGGTGGAGGTCTCCTTCAATTCAACTTCCTCTTCCTCCTTGAATGTTGATGGTCTCTCAACCTCCAAGTCCTCACTTTGTGAGGATGATGTGCTTGCCTCTTCGGTCCCTTCCTCTTGGACCGGTGATAGACTTTCATGGAGCTTTGCCATTTGGCTCCATAGTTCTTTGGCATCTATATAATTACTTAACATACACAAGATATTGTTAGGTATTAAATCAATCAAAAATTTTATTACCTTATTATTTTTCTCGAAGGCTTGGACTTGCTCTTCGGTCCATCTCTTCTTCTTGAGGAATCCACCTTTTGGTCCTCTCGGATACTCAAATCCATCCATCAAAATGGACCATTCTTCGAAGTCCCTCATCATCAGGAAGTCCTCAAATCTCGCCTTCCATTGTCTAAACCCTTCTTGTCTATAGAAGGTATATGGGATAGGGGTGTTGATATCTCATCCTAGTTGTTCTTGAACTTCCATCTTTACCCTCTAGTGTGCTCCCTTAGTTGTTAAACTTCAAGAGCGGCCTTGCTCTGATACCACTTATAGGAGATCGTTGGAAGCTAGAGGGGGGGTGAATAGCTTCGTGCTTGTATGATGGAATACGTTCGCGTGTTCGTCTATAATTTTTGTTAGCGCACAGCGGAATAATGATAATAAAGCAATAACGAATATACAAACACGCAAACACACAAGTATTTAATGTGGTTCAGAACCGAACGGTTCCTACCCGACGGATCGAGCTCTAAAGAGCTCTAGTGATGCACACACACTCACTAATCACAAATAACTCCTTCTCGATACAAGTCGGAGGCGGAGAAACCCCTTACAATAGTTTACAACAATAAACTAAATACAACAAGCAAATAATATGAAATACAATGCAATACAAGTAAAGAAAACACTTTACAAATGTCTTTGGATTGATTGCTTGTTGATCACTTAAACCATGGTTAAAGACCCTGATTTGCAGCAACAAATCGCCTCAAGAACGTCCAAGAAATCGCTGCTCCAACCCTCCTCCATGAGCTCCATTTAAAGCTTCTACCTGGGCTGAAAAATGCCGATCAGTCGACTGCTCGGGACCATCAGTCGACTGATGTCATTGTTGTCATGAGACAATGGCTATATCCACGCTGGAAAGATCCAACGGATCCATCATCAGTCGACTGATTATGACCATCAGTCGACTGATAGAGCCTCCACTCGACTGCTAACCCCAGCAGTCGAGTCAGATTCCATTTTGTACTCGAAAAACCGAGCACTAGTCGACTGATCACATGATCAGTCGACTGCTCGGTCAATCAATCGACTGCCCTCCTCTGGCAGTCGACTACTATGGCACTTCCCGCAGCCAAACCCTAGTTGACTTACACCAATCGACTGTCATATGACACCAGTCGAATGACACACCTCAAACATGAGGTTTTAACCTCAACCATGAGGTTTAACCCAAGTATGGTGCTCCCATACTTGCTGGACCACCCTTAGCCTAGACCTAAGCCTTCTAGCCACCTCCGTCAGCCTCACGCCTCTCGGATCCCTCCAAGTCATTCATGACTTGTTCATCCATTGCGCGAGCCTTCAGGTGCTTCCATCGGCTATGTCATGCTAACGGTGTCTACACTGTAAAGGCACATTAGACTTACGTCGCCAAGACTCCGCTTGGACTTTACGCCACCAACCATTGGACTTATGTTGTCAAGACTCCCGCTTGGACTTTACGCCGCCAATATCAAACCCCTTGGACTTCTCAAATGCCAAGACTCAAGCTTGAACTTTCCCTTGTCAACCCATGTTGGACTTTCCATTGCCAAGACCCATGCTTGGACTTTCCCAAATGCCAAGTGTCCCACTTGGTCTTTCCATGCCAAGTACCAATGACTTGGATTTTCCCATGACAATTACATTGTCATATGTTTTTGTCGAACATCAAAATATCTCTCGAGTCAAGCTCGAGTCCTGGTCAATCGTGACCTTGGCCGATTGCACCAACAGAGGTGTGCCAATCGACTGGTGTCATATGACAGTCGACTTGTGTGAGTCAACTAGGGTTTGACTATGAGAAGTGTCCAAAGAATTGGATCGCCAAAGGTGGCGCGATCGCTGAACAGCCGATCGATCGGTGATCACCGATCGTGCTCGAGAATTTGGGCACAGAATGGAGTCTGACTCGACTGCTTGGGCTAGCAGTCAAGTGAAGGCTCTATCATTTGACTGATGGATGATCAGTCGACTGATGTCCTATCCGTTGGATTTTTCCAGCGTGGATTACACCATTGTCTCACAGCAACAGTGTCATCAGTCGACTGATGGTCTCGAGCAGTTGACTGATCGGCGATTTCTAGCCTAAGAAGAAGCTTTAAATGGAGCTCGTGGAGGAGGAAATCAACCATGGTTCTTGAGAGCTTTTGGGGTAATTTGTTGCTGCAAATCAGGGTCTCCATGTGCAAGTCAAGAAATCAAGCATTCAAGTAATCAAAAGCAAAGTGTTGTAAAATTTTCTTTACTTGTCTTTTATATTTGTATTGTATCTTGCTTGTATTTATTTCTTACTATTGTAAGATTACTTGTATGAGATTTCTTCATCTCCGACTTGTGTCTAGAAGGAGTTATTTGTGATTAGTGGTTGTGTGTGCATCACTAGAGCTCTTTAGAGCTCGATCCGTGGAGTAGGAACCATTCGGTTCCGAACCACATTAAATACTTGTGTTGTGAATTGTGTTTGTCTATTTTGTTATTGTTTTATTATTATTCCGCTGCGCGCTAACGATTGTGTAGAGACAAACGCGAATGATTTCCATCAACGTACTAGCACGATGCTATTCATCCCCCTCTAGCGGTCAACATTTCCTCTACAAGGTAGTCCTAGGGAATGCATTAAGCACGTACCTTATTAAGTCTCAATTTTTGACCTTCTATCCAATCGAATGTAGACCGTTGACTATATCTTGAATTTGTGCATGTAATTGGGTGGCAGTCTCATGAACCTACATTTTTAGATTATATAATTTATTTAAAAATAGATCCCTCTTACATACCTTAGCGTCGTTGGTTCCTTCGTGTAGCTCGACGAGCTTGTTCCACAAGTCCTTCGCACTGATGAAGGGGCCGACGCGGTTGAGCTCTTCTTTGGACAAGCCACACTGTAGGATTTGCATAGCCTTGACATCGACTTCCACTTGGTGTTTCATGAGATTTGTCCATTGATCGCAATCCAACGATTCACCATCTTCATTAGTAGGAAGTGTGAACCCGATTTGGATTACGATCCACATCTCTACTTGGGTTTTTAAATAGCACTCCATCCGACCCTTCCAGTAACAGAAGTCATCTCCATTATAAAATGGAGGTCGGGTGGTGCTAAACCCTTCGAGATGGGCGATTTTTTTTTAAAAAGGAACCTCGCAAAAACAAAAATGACAAAAGGTACCAAGACTCTCGTCTTAGATTAGTAGTGTGGGAGATAGGAATTTAATGAAACGAAAAATGCTACGAATCGAAAAACTAATACGAAAAGAAACTTAACACGATACTAGATTGGTGGTTACACCAAATCATAGTTTCCCCGCTTTGATACCAATTGTTGAATCGTAAAAAGAGCGCTAGAGGGGGGGGTGAATAGCACACATAAATCTCTCATTTCTTTTTCATTCGATTCGATTAAAACAATAGTAAGAGTAAATACACAGAGGAAATGTAAATGAAAAAGCTTGGTTTTACTTGGTTCACAGCCTGTTGGATTGAAAGCGTCGCTAGAGGGGGGGTGAATAGCGAGCGTGAAACTTGCTTCTCGATGTTAAAATAAGAGCAAACACAGTGAAAATAAAGACAATAAAATAAGTAGACAATTTGTTTTTACTTGGTTCACAACCCAATGGTTGTTACTCTAAGGCCCCGTGATCCTTGATTGCGTACGAAAGGGCAATCCACTATAGAGTCTCCTCCTCGTTGGAGGTAGGAGACAACAATCACAAATTAAAATCGAAAGCTCGAGGATGAGGCAATAAGCCTACCTAACCTCGTTACGATTAAAAACATGAATACAATAAATAAAAACAATACTTGCTGCTGACGAAGAGATTCTGAACTTGGCATTGCGTCGGCATTATGACGGCGTTACGACATTAGAGCTTTGCCATTGTGGGAGCACTTTGAGAGCAAGACGAATGATCTTTGGGTTGGAGTCCTCCCCTCCTTTTATAGACTTGCGCCTTGTAATAAGTCTAGATGCAGATCCTCAACTTTTAGAACTTATCACGAGGTGACACCTTATTTTATCACGAAGTGGCCCCGTCAAATATTATCCTATTTGACCTAGCGAAAAAGGCTGATTCGTCACCATCAGTTGAATGATACCCTTCATCAGTCGACTGATGTGCATCAGTCGACTGCCAATAGCCAGCAGTCGACTGCCAGCCTGACCACTTCCCTGCAGTAAGAGGTTAGCACAGAAAATGGTAAATACGATGGTTCCTTATTGTCTGATCTTGACCTAGACCTTCCATTGGAAGTCTTAGTCGGATCGTCACCTACAGTCATCCCCGTACAGAGGACACGATCTTACCATCTCTCTTCGCACTCATGCTGACCTCTAGTCCTTTATGACCTGTCGCTTTGCTTCCGGTCTTCACCTGGGTTCTTCGACTCCCACGAAGTTCTCCCGGTGTCTCTCGACCACCATGATCTCCCGACTTGGGATTCTCCGGGTGTCGCTGACCTTCGGCTTAGCTTAACCATTTCCTGCACACTTAATTCAGCTCATGAGATAACAATATGACCTTAACTTTGGATCTTTGTCATAATCAAAACCTAAGTTCGATTATCTGGTGCCCTTACACTAACAATCTCTCCTTTTTTAATCTATGACAAACCGACACAAAGTTAAGGAAAAAATTAACGCATAAAACAAGAGTAAATGATAAACGTCCTTTCAAAAACTCCCCCTAAACCCTAGGTGAGTTTTGAAAGAAATACTTTAAATTTTTTTAAAAATTAAAATTTTATTACTCCCCCTTAACTTTTGCTCTTCTCCCCCTTTTGTCATAAATCAAAAAGGTGTCGGGGTTTTTATATAAAATAGGGGTTTAAAAACAACATGTGTCTAGAATTATTAAAAATAAATCAACTATGAGCCCAAGCATGCGTCTAGAAGTAGTTAGATAGATTGGTTCGAGGTGTGTCCCTCTGCACCAATAATCTAAAGGTTTGTAATATAACTCTTAGGATTAGTTTGCACTCCCCCTTAGTCAAATATATGAAGTATAAGAGATGTAAGGGGCGCTAAACTTTGTCCTAGAGAATTATAAATATTCATTAAGTACAATAGTTGAGAAAATAGGTAGCATTTTGAAAAGGTTATGTTAAGTTTATTTCAATTATCCTTAACATCTAACTCATTTTATGTGTCTCAGAATGTGTTCACCTAATATGTTTTGTGAGATGATTTAAACTTGATTAAAGATAGTCAACCTTGGGTTAGATTCGGATTTAACCTTTAGATCGTTAAGTAACTTTTCGAGAAACTGACTTCCAGGTCGTGGCGAGGCACAGGAGTCTTCTTTGATCGGAACAACGACCACTTCCTTAGACAAAGCCAAATTCAAGAAAATATCACTTAAGTCACTTAGGGTTACTTCATGGTCTAACTAGTTAGGATACGACGAGGTAGCTTCAGCTAGTTCAACTCAGCTAAGTGCACCAAGCTAGATACGCCTTATCTAGCTCGAATACACGAGATGTTGTTTCCCTAACGTACTATCATCTCGTCGTGTCCTGATACTATATTGTCAAAGTTGACTAACTATTTTTCCTATCTAGCCGTTCTAATAACTAATCATGCAATGATTTTTCTAAGAAAGTGAGTATACTATTTTAGTGTTAGCTCCCCTTCGACCATTGAACCAATATGGTCTATCCACAAAGTGAACTTGATCCTGGGGAATCCAAAACTTATTGGTCCTTATATGTGAGTTCAATAAAACCTTTAGGACTCATGCTTGGACTCGTTGATGACTACGATTTACGATAGACATATAAGATCTATTCGTAGTCCTTGATCTAAATCCGAGTTTGGCTTTGTTATGCACGGATCTTTGAGTTCCAAGTAGTCGGTTAAGATTCTTGGATCCCAACGTGAACCTTTCCAACCTAACCTCAACCTCCTGAACTCGTCCTTTCAAGAGAGAATTCTCCTCCTCAAGTTTTTCAACTTGAGTTGAGTTTCTCTCTTGAACTTGACTAGTTGAAGAGGTTAGAGTAGCCTCTTGCTTGAGGGTTTAAACCTTCTCAAGTAACGACTCAACTCTAGACTCAGACTTAGTCAATTTCCTATTTATCAACTTAATTGCATGATATAAGTTTGCAATTAATGAACGACTTACCTTAATCTTTTCTTTTGATCCGGCTTTGAGTCTTGACTCGAATTCATCCTCAGAGTCGGAGTTGGATTCGTAGTCAGCTTCTGACTCGGACTCGGACTTTACCGGTTTCACCATGAATGCCAAGTCGTTATTTTGATCTTCTCCCTCCTCCCACGTTGCATGAAAAGCTTGCTTGAGTTTCTTATGTTTTAGCTTCATTTTTGGGCAGTCTGACTTATAATGCCCCTTCTTGTTGCACCCATAACATGTGTATGTTTGTGGGGGTTTCTTGCTCTTCAATTGATCCCTTTTCTTTTTGATGATTCTCCAAACTAGATTGACTAGTTCGGCCTCCATCTCCTCTTCGGATTTCGATTCAGATTCACCTTCCGATTCGCATTCTTCTTCTTTGGAGGTATCTTGCTCTTTGCTTTTTGTCTTTGTCCTGCAAACAACGCTACATCTTTCTCGACCGAGACCGCGTTAGTTTGTTCATGTAACTCAAATTTTGAAATAAAGTTCATCTAACCTAACCTTAGATAGATCTCTAGATACCTTGTAGGCATCAACCATGGATGCCCACAAGGTGGTCCTAGGAAAAGCATTAAGAGCGTACCTTATCCGATAGCATGTAGACCATTCAAGATGTCTTGGATCCGCTCATGGAGTTGCGAAGCGGTCTTGTGGTCTTGCATCTTTAGATTATACAATTTATTGAATAGTAAATCTCTTTTGCATATCTTGGCATCGGATGTTCCTTCGTGTAGCTCGATTAACTTGGTCTAGAGGTCTTTAGCGCTAATGAACGATCCAATTCGGTTGAGCTCCTTCTTGGACAAGCCGCATTGCAACACTTGGGTTGCTTTTGCATCGGCTTCGATTTGCCTTTTGGTTGCATTGGTCCATTTGTCGAAATCCAAAGGCTCCCCTTGATCATTGGTGGTTAGAGCAAAGTCGGTTTGGATTATTATCCAAGTCTCGACTTGTGTTTTCAAGAAACACTCCATCTAACCTTTCCAATAACGGAAATCATTTCCGTTAAAGAACGGAGGCCAGGTGATGCTATACCTCACAATGTGAGCCATTAATTATCTTGCAAAACACGAATAAAAATCAAAAGAAATTCCAAGACTTGGTCTTGGATTAGTAATGCAGGAAATAATAGTAAATAAACAGAAATAAACGAAAAATTAAAAAACTAAACAAAAACTAGAAACTTACGACCTTCGATGTCCCTGAAAGGGTACTAAACGTTGATTTTTGGGGATGAAGATAGCTTGTTATGAGAGTAAACCCTTGTAAGAATATAGATCTCTGAGAGAGCTTTGATTTGGTAGGTAGCACATTTTGTGAGTCCACTTGTATGAAAAGTTATGCCAGTTTTACCGTCGGCTACTCCAAAAGCGAATAGTTCGATCGATACTTGCAAATACACAACCAAAAAAAAAAGTACCAAGACTTCGTCTTGGATTAGTAGTGCGGGAGAAATAATAGGAGAAATTCACGAATCAAAAAATACGAAAAGAAAGCCAAAAAGTGCTAGATTGGTGGTCTCACTAAATCTTAGCACCCCCGCTCTGATACCAATTGTTGGATCAAAAGCGTCGCTAGAGGGGGGGTGAATAGCGAGCGTGAAACTTTCTTCTCGACGTTAAAATAAGAGCAAGCACAGTGGAAATAAAAACAATAAAATAAGTAGACAATTTGTTTTTACTTGGTTCACAACCCAATGGTTGCTACTCCAAGGCCCCGCGATCATTGACCGCGTACGAAGGGGCAAACCACTATAGAGTCTCCTCCTCGTTGGAGGTAGGAGACAACGATCACAAAAATCGAAAGCTTGAGGATGAGGCAACAAACCTACCTCACCTCGTTATGATTAAAAACATGAATACAATAAATAAAAACAATACTTGCTGCCGACGAAGAGATTCTGAACTTGGCATTGCGTCGGCAATATGACAACGTTACGATGTTAGAGCTTTGGCATTGTGGGAGCACTTTGAGAGCAAGATGGATGATTTTTGGGTTGGAGTCCTCCCCTTCTTTTATAGACTTGTGCCTTGGAATAAGTGTAGATGCAGATTCTCAACTTTTGGAACTTATCACGAGGTGACACCTTATCTTATTGTGAAGTGGCCACGTCAAATATTATCCTATTTGACCTAGCGCAAAAGGTTGATTTATCACCATCAGTTGACTGATGCCCTTCATCAGTCGACTGCCAATAGCCAGCAGTCGACTGTCAGCCTGACCACTTCCCTGCAGTAAGAGGTTAGCATAGAAAATGGTAAATATGACGGTTCCTTACCATCCGATCTTGACCTAGACCTTCCCTTGGAAGTCTTAGTCGGATCGTCACCTACGATCATCCCCGTATAGAGGACACGATCTTACCATCTCTCTTCGCACTCGTGCTTACCTCTGGTCCTTTATGACCTATCGCTTTACTTCTGGTCTTCACCTAGGTTCTTCGACTCCCACAAAGTTCTTCCAGTGTCGCCCGACCACCACGGTCTCCTGACTTGGGATTCTCCGAGTGTCGCTGACCTTCGACTTAGCTTAACCATTTCCTGCACACTTAATTCAGCTCATGAGATAACAATATGACCTTAACTTTGGATCTTTGCCATAATCAAAACCTAAGTTCGATTATCTGGTGCCCCTGCACCAACACAGCCTACCGGCTGCTAATCCAAGGTCCTAGCGGTCCGAGACCGCGTACGAAGGGAAACTCACTAAAACTTCTCCTCCTCGTTGGAGGTAGGAGACGACGATTACAAAACTCGAGAAATCTCGAGGTATAGAGACAAACCCCCTCTCCTCTTAAAAGAAAATACAACGATGAAAGCCTCGATTAAGAAATGAAGTACAAGTATTAAAGTGACAATTATAAGTACTGATACCGACGACTAAGAAGATGAAGGTTGAGCTCATGTCGTTGGCATTTCGGCAGCGCTTCGTCGTCGTAGAGTCATCGTAGAGTAGCGGCATTGCGGAGGCATTTGGAGAGCTTAGAATGATGACCTAAAGGGGTGAAACCCCCTTCTTTTATAGCCTTCCAACCCCCTAGATGTTGAGATCAAGTTCTATTCAAAAAGGCCACCTCACCCTAAGATGAGGGGATGATGTTTGACTCACATCGAAGCTGGAATTTGAATGTCAGTCGACTGATCAACCCTATCAGTCGACTGATGCCACCAGCAATCGACTGCCAACATCCAGCAGTCGACTATTGCTAGGGTTTCCAGCTACAACAACAAGTTACCTCGAAAATGAAAGCAATATAAATGAATTTGACGACCACTTACCGTCCGATCTCGACCTATACCTTCCACAGGAAGTCTTGGTCGGATTGTCACCTAAGGATGTCCCCGTACGCGAAGGACCTGACCTTGCACACACACGAGCTTACCTCGAGCTTACCTTAGGTCTTTATGACTTGAAGCTTTGCTTCAGGTCTCCACCTGAGTTCATCGGCTCCTTCCGAAGCTCTCCCGGTGTCACTCAACCACTATGGTTTCTCCATCTGAGATTCTTCGGGTGTCGCCGACCTTCAGCTTAGCTTAACATTCCTGCACACTTGGTTTAGCTCATGAAATAATGATATAATCTTAACTTTTGCATCTTTGTCATAATCAAAACTTAGGTTCGATTATCTGGTGCCTACTACACCAACAACTTGGATATTAGATACCGAGTGGGACTCATATATATGTAATGGCATACATGGGCTAAGGGATAGTAGAAGACTTGTTAAGGGAGAAGCGAATCTGTGGGTCGGCAATGGAGCAAGGGTTGCAGCTATCGCCGTCAGAACATATTCGTTGAAGCTTCCTAGTGGACTTGTCTTGGAACTATACAATTGTTATTTTGTTCCTGCATTAATAAAGAACATTGTTTCTATTTCTTGTTTAAATAGAAAGGGTTTCCATTTGACGTTTAGTAACAATTGTTGTTATATAACTTTGAATGACGTTCTTTATGGTACCGGAACTTTATGCAATGATATCTACGTGTTAGATACATCCAGTGACGCATTCAATATCGAAGCAAGCAACAAGCGTGCTCGAAAGGATGATCAGTTAACCTCTACACATGACATTGTCGCCTTGGCCATATAAGCAAGAAGCGCATGTCAAAGTTATACAAGAGTAGAATTCTAGAATCATTTGATACATGTGAATCATGCTTATAAGGCAAGATGATAAAATTGCCCTTTTTTGGAAAGGGTAAGCTAGTGGAAGTGTTACTTGGTCTCATACATACTGATGTATGCAGACCAATGTCAATTCATGCTCAAGGAGGTTACAGCTACTTCATTACCTTTATTGATGATCACTCACGATTTAGGTAGGTATATCTTATGAGATATAAATCTGAAACATTTGAAAAGTTCAAAGAATTTAGAAATGAAGTAGAGAAATAACTTGGTAAAATTATTAAGATACTTCGATCCGATCGAGGTGGCGAATACTTAAGTCAAGAGTATCTAAGAGACAATGGTATATTGTCTCAATGGACTCTTCCTTATACACTGCAACATAATAGTGTATCTGAGGCGAAATCGAACCTTGTTGGATACGGTGAGATCGATGATGAATCATGCAAGCCTTCCCAAATTCTTTTGGGGCTATGCACTCGAGATAGTTATTCACTTACTGAATAGAGTTCCGACCAAGACAGTCTCTGCTACTCCATATCGGATATGGACTAGTAAGAAATCCCAGTTGTATTATTTGAAGACATGGGGATGTCCTGCTTACGTGAAGAGGACTACATCAGACAAGATGGATGCTAAGTCTGATAAGTGTCTATTTATTGGATACCCCAAGGAAACGAGGGGTTGTCAATTCTATCATCCCTTGGAACAAAAGGTGTTTGTTTCAAGAAATGTTGTATTTTTAGAGAAAGAGTTTCTCTTGCAAGAAAATAGTGGGAGTCAGGTTGAACTTGAGGAAGTTCAAGAAACTCCAATAGACACTAAAGAGATGTCTATACCGAAACCACAGTCGATTATTCATGATGATGAGATAATGACTGAACCTATCGTTACACCACATCTTCGTAGATCTGGTACGTCACATAAGATTCTTGAGAGATATAAATTTCTCGTAAGTGAATCTAATGATGTGTTACCCATTGAAGATGAGGAACCTACTAGTTACGAAGAAGTTCTGAAAAGTTCAGAAAGGGATAAATGACTAATAGCCATGAAGTCGGAAATGGATTCGATGTATGAAAACCAAGTTTGGAACTTGGTGGATCCACCTGAAGGCATCACGCCTATTAGGTGCAAGTAGATTTTCAAGAAGAAAACTGACATGGATGGTAATGTCATTACCTATAAAGCTAGATTGGTGGCAAAAAGTTATCATCAAAAGCAAGGTGTTGACTATGACGAGACCTTCTCACCAATTGCCATGCTTAAATCCATTCGGATACTCCTGGCCATAACAACTCATTATGATTATGAGATATGACAGATGGATGTAAAAACAACTTTTCTTAATGGAAACCTACATGAGGATGTTTATATGATACAACCCGAGAGTTTCACATCGGTTGATAAAACCAAAGTATGCAAGCTTCAATGGTCCATTTATGGACTGAAGCAAGCATCCAGGAGTTGGAGTATCCATTTTGATGAGACAATCAAAGAGTTTGATTTCTCACAAACTCCTAACGAACCTTGTGTGTACAAGAGGGTTAGTGGGAGTGTGATCGTATTTCTAGTACTATATGTCGATGACATATTACTCATAGGAAACGATATACATGTCTTACAATTAGTCAAAGGTTGGTTATCCAAAATGTTCTCCATGAAAGACATGGGAGAAATAACCTACATCCTCGGGATTAAGATCTATAGAGATAGATCGAAAATGTTACTTGGTCTTTCACAGTCTACATATATAGACAGAGTGTTAAAGCGATTTAGCATGTTTGAATCCAAGAAAGGTTATATACCCATGCGACATGGGATTCACCTTTCAAAGTTTATGTGTTCCCGCACAGAAGATGAGAGGATTTGTATGAATAAGATTCCTTATGCTTCTGCAATATGAACTATTATGTATGCTATGTTATGTACAAGGTGATGTGAGCAAAACATATAGGGTTTTAGGAGTAGTTTTCGCTCACATCTCGCTATATTTTATACTTGTTTCATGCATATCGTATTTTGTTTTGCATGCATTTTCTATTTTCTAGTTCGGAGATCTGCTCTTTGTATTTTTGTGTGCAGGACAATATTCTACGGGAAAAATGGTGCACCTTTGGAGCAAAAGGAAGGCATTTGGTAGCTAGAACAGAAGGACACATGACCTAGCCCTGTGGATCCACACGCTCGACCCTAGATCACGAACCAGCGCCACACACAGCCTGGCCGTGTGAATCCACACAACCGTGTGGCGTTGGGACGATTTCGATGAGATTAGGTTATTTCTAGGGTTCGGGAAGATCCAACCTCATGTCTATATAAGGAAAGCTATGCTCAAACCCTAGGGGAGAGGCCCGATGGCCGGGACGACACACTGGTACCCTAAAAAGTACCAAAAACTCGCAACGGGGAGGAAGGAAGCCGCTTGAGGATCAAATTCTGCGCTTCAACGCTGGGGAGAAGAACCAAAGTGCATTGTAATTCACTTTCCTCACATAATTTGCATTGTATCTATGAATTCAATTATGCTTTGTGTTTCTCTTTTTGTATTTATGGAGTAGATTCTCCAATTCTAGGATTATAGAGTAGTTTGTGTGCATAGAACATGCTATTTCAAATATATATTTGTTCTTGATTTCATATTTGCAATTGGTAATTGTTTAGATCGATAGCTATTTATTTTGGTCTTCTATTTACTATGCATAGCCGATACGAGGGGTGCCAGCCCTCGTATCAAAGATTTAGGAGAATTAAGGAGGAATCTAGGGGTTGACCTCATCTTCGGTAACCGTGGATAGAAGGGTGTGATAGAGTCGGAAATGGGACATGTTCCGACTCGTCGCAGGGATTGATCCGACATCCTCGTATCGCCTATCCCATCCTAAAGCGAGGGGTCGACCTGGTATGACAGAGGTAGTTCCTGATAGATGAAAAGGCTCATTAGGAAAGTGTATGATGCCCCTTCCACAAGATCATAGTTAGACATCTAGATAATACCCAATTGATAGCGTGTTCTGTGACACACAAGCAAAATCGAAATCCTAGAATTCCCTCAGAAGACTCGTAGCAACCTTTCTCTTCCTCCGTGTGACACTGTACTAGAGTTAGGGCCGCCGACAAACCTCATAAGCACAACCCTTAACATTAAACTCCGAACAATAACGTCAACTGAACAATCGATACTCGAATCTCAGTCCCTGTGGGATCGATAATCTTTTTATTACTTGACGACATTCGTGCACTTGCGGGCGTTAAGCGCGAGCGTGCACTTCGAGTCCTCGACGGTTCCCATCACGAGATTTGAGGATGTGTTCGCGTGCATCAAGTTTTTGGTGCCGTTGTCGGGAACTGATTGATTCGATATTGAATCAAGAGGTGGACAGTTGGATTGGACCTAGTTTAGGTTTATTTCCCTAGTTTTTATTGCTTTCCAGTTTAATTTGGTTATAATTTAGATTTTAGTTTTCTTCTAGCTTTGGTTATTTTCTAGTAGTTTTTTTTAGTTTAATTATAGTTCTAGCAGCTTTAGTCTCCTGCTGTGGCACTACTGTTCCTTTCCTTATTCATATTTTCTCGTAGATAAACATGCATGCTTTTTCTCATGATTATGGTCAAGTTAATGCTATGAGTTTTGGTAACATTTATTGTGAGCATTGTGGTGAAACATGACATACCATTAATGATTGTCCGGATATATTTGAGCCTTCGCAATTTGAATAAGAAGATGCCACCTATGATTACAACAAGTGGCCACGAGATGATTCTTATTCATATAGTTATGACCCTAGCTACTTGAACCCTCAATATTGTTTCCCAAGTGAGAACGAGAGCTATGAATCACCATGCGAATTGTATCCAGAACCAAGTCCCCACTTAGGAGCCTTGCTAGCTAATTTTACTAGGGAATGCGAGGAGCATAGTCGAGAATTCGCGGAGCTTATGCAACGAGATCTAGCAAGAGAAGAAACCAAACGACGAGAATGTGGCTTTGATGACTGGATTACGCCTAATATGGCGGAGACTCACTTTGAACGAATGGATGAGGAAGACGTAGATGGCATGGGAAGTGAAGAAGGACAATCCATTCGATCGCCACTTGAAGGAGAACTTGAGGATTATATAATTGATACTTTAATCGAGGAGTGCATTACTTCAATCAAAACACCTCCTAACCTCAAGGACCCAGAAGAGCTTGCCTTAACCCTCACCGAAACTTTAGTTACTAATAACGAAGCTCATCTAGTGATTTGTGATGATAAAATTTCATTCGACCTAATAGAGTCTACTAATCAATCTTTTGGTCAGGATGTCTGTCGTGAGTTACATTATTCACAATATATGGAGGAAACAGAATATTATGATCAAACTCCTAATGATTATTTAAAGATAAGCATGTTCACTCTCGAACCAAGGAAGGTAGTTAATAAATATCTTGCCCCTCCACGAGCAAGATTTAAGAGATATGGCGACGAAGGACCATAAGACAGGAGGCATAAGGTGAGCAAATATCTTACTCCCCCACGAGCAAGATTCAAACGCATCAAATGAAATGTAGGGGTATGGTCGATCTAAAAGACCTTAAACAAAGCGCTTCTTGGGAGGCAACCCAAGTGTAGTTTTATATATGTTTTTGATTTTATTGCATTCATGTGTATAATTTAGACATTGATTTATGGTCATTTACATTTTTGCAAATAGTTTAGGATTAGAAAGAACTTGCTAGGTAGAAGAAAAAATTGTTTTGAGCCCACCTAGTCCATGACGAGAGCTTGCACCTACACCACCATCTTTTTCTACATTCGAGCAAGATACAGGTACATCTGCCTACGACTTTTCAGAGTTTCGATCGTGCCTCGATGGCATATACGCCGAGTAGTGGATGCAAAGGTAGTGATGGGAGGAGAAGAGCACTTATACACAGGCAGGTTTCAGAGCTTACAGGACCACTTCCAACGGGCCGAGGAGTTCTATGACGAGGCTTGTATCTATTTCCCAAAGGAGGCTGCCCATCATTAAGAGGAGGCTGCATATTGCTAGGAGGTTCGGCAGCACCTGTGTGTCCAACAGGCACAGTGGACCCGAGAGGAGGAGCACCGAACAACCGTTGTATCCACCAGCTCTCAGATCGACCACATGTACATGTGACATCAGCAGCTGAGCACCAGATTTATCCAGGAGCCAGACATAACAAGGCTACCAAACTTTCCACCTCGGCCATCATAGACCCAAGTTTTGATTTATTTTGTTTCTAGCAGTAGTTTCTTTCCTAATATTTGCATTTTAGTTAACATTGATTTGTTCATGCATAGGTTGTTTAGTTTCTTTCAGCACTTAGTTCTTGCTATCTATAAGCTGCCTCAGTAGTATTTTTAAAAGTTTTCTTCATGAGTTGTTTCCATGGGTATCTTAATTTCATTTACCTCATGGTATTTTATTTTATATGCTCTAATAAATGTTCTAAACTTGCACTGGTTAATTTTTATTTCTACACTTACACGTGAGGAATATTCTGAAAGGAAGAATCTAGTACATACGTAGTTATGATTCATCCCAATAGTCTAGTACTTTGGAATCCATATGTGACTCTAGGTTTAGTACTTTAGTTATTGGAGATGCTCAAATTGTGTAAGCCCATTCGGAAAAATCAGAATTCCTGTGAGCAGGAGAAGAACAAATATATATATATATATATATATATATATTTCTGTTCTTGAAAAAAAATAGTTGTCCTGGGTGGAAATAGTTAGGTGCCCCTTTGAGACCGAGTTAGGTTACTGGGGAAACACCTACCAATTTCTCTCAATACCGAGCACGCCTTTGAAACTTTATGCTAGATCTAGGGAACGACCCTTGCTTAGGGAGGACCAGTGCTTAAAAGCCGAAGACCTTAGGAAAGATATACGATGATGACTTAACTTACTTTGGAATGAGTATCCCTCAAGGAGATTCGCTTAGCACATGCACGAGAAGCTAACTTAGTGATTTTTTAGAGCATATCTATTTGCTTTGATTGAAAATACCACTTGATAAATCTAGTTAACATGCTAAATATGAAACAATACCTTTTTAAAATATTATGGCACTGAGGTTTGCTTGAGGACAAGCAAAGACTTAAGTCTGGGGGGATTGATGCGAGCAAAATATATAGGGTTTTAGGAGTAGTTTTCGCTCACATCTCGCTGCATTTTATACTTGTTTCATGCATATCGTACTTTATTTTGCATGCATTTTTTATTTTCTAGTTCGGAGATCTGTTCTTTGTACTTTTGTATGCAGGACAACATTCTACGGGAAAATGACGCACTTTTGGAGCAAAAGGAAGACATTTGGCTGCTGGAATAGAAGGACACACAACCTAGCCCTGTAGATCCACATGCCCGACCCCAGATCATGAACCAACGCCACACATAGCTTGGCCGTGTGAATCCACATGGTCGTGTGGTGCTGGGATGATTTCGACGAGATTAGGTTTTTTCCGTGTTTCAGGAAGATCCAGCCTCATGTCTATATAAGGAAAGGTACGCCTAAATCTTAGGGGAGAGGCCCGACAGTCAGGACGGCACACCGGTGCCCTAAAAAGCACTCGAAACTCGCAACGGGGAGGAAGGAAGCCGCTTAAGGACCAAATTCTACGCTTCAACGCCGGGGAGAAGAACCAAAGTGCATTTTAATTCGCTTTCCTCACATAATTTGCATTGTATCTATGAATTCAATTATGCTTTGTGTTTTTCTTTTCGTATTTATGGAGTAGATTCTCCAATTCTAGGATTAGGGAGTAGTTTGTGTGCGTAGAATATGCTATTTCAAATATATGTGTGTTCTTGATTTCATATTTGCAATTGGTGATTATTTATATCAATAGCTATTTGTTTTGGTCTTCTATTTACTGTGCATAGCCAATATGAGGGGTGACAACCCTCATATCAAAGATTTAGGAGAATTAAGAAGGAAGCTAGGGGTTGGCCTCATCTCCGATAACTATGGATAGAAGGGTGTGATAGAGTCAGAAATGGGACACGTTTTGACTCGTCGCAGGGATTGATCCAACATCCTCGTACCACCTATCCCATCCTAAAGCCAGGGGTCGACCTGGTATGGCAGAGGTAGTTCCCGATAGATGCGAAGGCTCATCGGGGAAGTGTATGATGGCCCTTTCACAAGATCATAGTTAGACGTCTAGATAATACCTAATTGATAGCGTGTTCTGCGACACACAAGCGAAACCGAAATCCTAGAATTCTCTCAGAAGACTCATAGCAACCTTTCTCTTCCTCCGTGTAACACCGTACTAGAGTTAGGACTGCCGACAAACCTCATAAGCACAACCCTTAACATTAAACTCCGAACAATAACGTCCACTGAATAATCAGTACTCGAATCTCAATCCCTATGGGGTTGATAATCTTTTTATTACTTGACAACATCCGTACACTTGCGGGCGTTGAGCGCGAACGTGCACTTCGAGTCCTCCACGGTTCTTGTCGTGAGATTTGAGGACGCGTTCGCATGCATCACAAGACCCAACGTATCATATGCTTTGAGTGTCATGAGCATATACCAATCTGATCTAGGAATAGATCATTGGGTAGCTGTCAAGGCAATCCTTAAGTACTTGAGAATTGAAGCCTTCTCGTCCATAGAAAGCATAAGGGACCGGTGTGTTGATGTCTCATCCTAATTGTTCTTCCAATTCCATCTTCACCCTCTAGCGTGCTTCCTTAGTTGTTAAACTTCAAGAGCGACCTCGCTCTGATACCACTTGTAGGGGATCCTTGGAAGCTAGAGGGGGGGGTGAATAGATTGTATTCGTTTCGAGATGGATTTCGATTGCGTTTATCTTTACAAATTTCATTAGCGCACAACGAAATAATAATAATAGCAATAACGAAATAAGACAATCACGCAAACATAATTATTTAACATGGTTCGGAACCGAACGGTTCCTACTCCACGGATCGAGCTCTAAAGAGCTCTAGCGATGCCACAAACACACCACTATGCAAACACTCCTTCTCAACACAAGTCGGAGGTGGAGAAACCTCGTACAAATGATTACAACAGTAATACCAAATACAACAAGCAAATACAAGTGAATACAACAAAAGAAATGCAAAGAAAACTTTACAATCGATCTTTTGATAGCTTACTTGTTTGGTTGGTTGAGTGGCACTTGGAGAACCTGAATTACACCAGCAATTCGCCCCAAAAACTCCTCAAAGAACCATAGCATTTTCCTCCTTCACGAGCTCCATTTAAAGCTTCAACCTGTGCTGGAAATCGCCGATCAATCGACTGCTAGGGACCATCAATCGACTGATGCCACTGTTGTCGTGAGACAACGACTAGATCCACGCTGGAAAGATCCAACGGATCCATCATCAGTCGACTATTCGAGCCTCCACTCGACTGTTAAGCCCAGCAGTCGAGTCAGACTCCATTATGTGCTCGAAAACCGAAGACCACCGATCGATCACAAGATCACCGACTACATGGCCAATCACCGACCGTCCACCTCGCGAATGATCTTGGTCAATTCTCGCAGTCAAACCCTAGTTGACTCACGCCAGTTGACTGTCACATGACACCAATCGACTGGCACACCTCAAACATGAGGTTTTAACCCAAGTATGGTTCCCCCATACTTGGTAGACCACCCTTAGCCTAGACCTAAGCCTTCTAGTCACCTCTATCAGCCTCATGCCTCTCGGATCCCTCCAAGTCATCCATGACTTGTTCATCCATTGCGCTAGCCTTCAGGTGCTTCCATCGGCTATGTCATGCTAACAGTGTCTACACTGCTAAGGCACATTGGACTTACGCTACCAAGACTCCGCTTGGACTTTACGCCGCCAACCATTGGACTTATGCTGCCAAGACTCCCACTTGGACTTTACGCCGCCAATATCAAACCCCTTGGACTTCTCAAATGCCAAGACTCAAGCTTGGACTTTCCTTGCCAACCCATGTTGGACTTTCCATTGCCAAGACCCATGCTTGGACTTTCCTTGCCCACCCATGTTGGACTTTCCATTGTCAAGACCCATGCTTGGACTTTCCCAAATGCCAAGTGTCCCACTTGGACTTTCCATGCCAAGTACCCAAGACTTGGACTTTTCCATGACAATCACATTGTCATATATTTTTGTTGAACATCAAAACATCTCTCGAGTAAAGCTCGAGTCCTGGTCAATCGTGACCTGGGCCGATTGCACCAACAATCTCCCCCTTTTTGATGTTTGACAAAAACCAAACAAACCATTGAGTTAGAACACTAACTCAAATCCCTTACCAATTATCCCAAATTGGTAATTTTACCTTCTCCTCCTTTTTGACATACATCAAAAAGGTTATCTCTCCAAGGAGGTCAATGTCTCATGTCCCAATGAGATCTTACAATCTCCCCCTTGGTCCAAAAATACCTAGGATGCCTACCATCTTTCTAGTGATAAGTCTCATATCACTCAAGAGAGGTAATCCTATACACTCTCCCAATTTCCAAATTGGGTATCTTAAAATCCCTTTTTCTCCTCCCCATGAGGAAAAAAAATATCATCCATCATCCCATGATGGATACCTCCCCCTAAAGGCTTGCTCCCCCTTGACCATTGCACCAATAATATCCTTGAGAAGTCCCTAAGCCAATAGGAACTCTAAACCATCAAAAATAAGGTTCAAAGTTTAAACATGAACTCTCCACACCTTAAATTTGATACATCATCCTAACACCTCTCCTAATCCATATCCAATGGATTTTCACCCTTTATAATGCTTCCTAAAGCATATCCTAGGGTTAGGAGTGGTTAGGGACCTTTACCGTAGCTAAAAATGGGGTAAACAATCTTGTTTTTCCTGAATACTGGCAATGACTTTATCGAGATCACGATCGCTGCCTACATCACATCGCCACCAAGGGCACCAATCGATAATGAATTTTTCGAATTTCAGTTATCAGAAATGAGATTTGGAAATTCATAAATAATTATATGTATATCAAAAAATCACAAAAATTCGTACGTATAATACTTATGACTAATACAATGGGTGAAATATGATAGAAAAATATTTTACCCATAAAATATCGAAATTGACACAAAGTTCAAAACCATTGAAATTTTCAATGTTTTGGCCCTACTTTGTATCAACTTCATCAATGGTGATTGCTATCAAAAGATAGACTTCACCAAGGTTTTCTAAAGTGATTTTAAAATATTTTTGAAAACCTATATTGGATCATATTTCTTGGGCTCAATGTACATGACTTGTACACAAGCTTTCCCAATGATCCACAATTAAGATAAGATGAGTTTTAGTTCATCTAGATGCAAAAACTATGCACCTTGAACTTAACTCATATTCTAGCATCTCACATGTATCTAGGGTGTATAAATACACATACATATCAATGTGATGTGAGATGTGGGTTTTGTTCATCCTAAACTAGGGTTTCATGTATTTTTCTAAGGCAACCCTACTTGATTCCCTTATAAATGAGACTCCAAGTCATGCCAAAATCCTTAATTCAATTTTAATCAATTTAAATGCATGAAATGATCATGACATAAGTGATAGCATAATTAAACATGACCAATGATCATGATGTCATGACATATGATATAATCTAAAAACACATGACATTAATCCTTAATCCTAAACATGATCATGACATATAACATAATTAAAAATAAATATGATGTCATGGCATGTTATATGGCAAACAAAGCATGACAAATAAAATATATAGGTATAATAATACCTAAATTTCAATATTAATTGTCATTTGATATAATTAAGAATATTTTGCCATATTATCACTTTTCTCCCTAGTGTGCCAAAAACCCAAAATGGCACACTATGACCTCTAATCCTAAATTGTATCAATTTAATTGATTTTTCATAATTATAAACATGTATTGGCACATCCTAAAATCTTTTAGGATCAAAGATCAAACTTATTTCCAAGGTACCCATAACCTTGAAAATTACCTAAAGTGTCACCTTTGTCATGGTTGAGTTAACTACCCATCCAATCAAGGTTGGCACATCCTAAATCCATTTAGCGTGAATCAATCACGCTCTTAGGAACCCAAAACCTATTTGAGCTCCTAGGGTTTACTAGGTATTCCTTAGGGATGATCTCCCTAGATACCCTCCTAATGACCCTCTTAGGCTTGTTAGCCTTGGTCATTGTGGTCTTACCTAGGTTGACTCTAGGGGTAACTCCCCTTGCAACCTTCTTAGTGGCTTCCCTAGGTTTCCTTGAAACCCTAGCCACTAGGCACACCTCATGGTCAACTCTAGTGATGCCTTCCTTATTGACCTTAGTTTTCCTAGCCCTATTTTGTGTTCCATAATCAAATGAAACATTGTGGTAAGTCTTTTTGGGCTTAGGCTTGCCCTTGGATGGTTCTTGCTTCCTAGGTCTTGACTTTTAACCATTTAACCCTGGGTTTTGACTTTTAGACCCTAAATGTTGACCACTTGACCCTTGAAATTGATTTTGCATCTTCCAAAGGGTCTTTTCCAAATTTTCAAGTCTTGACCTCAAGGCTTGATTTCTAACTTTAATTGCCCAATTTTTGAATTTTGATTTGGTCTTTGGGCAATGTCCTTTCTAGGCATATGCCTAGTCCATTTAGGATTAAGATCTAAGTGCTCTCCTATTTTCCTAATAAACTCCCTAAGTAAAACTTTTCTAGGGACATTAGTCCCAAATTTTTCCTTCTTTGAAATATTAACATTTTTGGCACCTAAACAAATATATCTATTATTTCTAGCATGCTTTTCATGTACAATAGCAAGATTGTTGACATTATTCCTAGCATGTTTTTTATCCCTAGAAATTGAAGGTGCATTAATAAATTTTACCTTAGGGTTTGCCTTAGAGGCTCCCCCTACATGTGATGCTCCTTCTTGCCCTTTCTTTTTCCCTTTAGGACATGAACTCCTATAGTGCCCTTTTTTGTTGGCATGTGAAGCACACCACGTGCTCTTTTCTCTTAATTGTCGGGGCACCGGCATCCTTTGATTTTTCTTGAGGTTTTGGTGCCGGAGGAGTCTTCTTGACTTTCTTTGGGCACTTACTCTTATAGTGCCCAAATTCCCTACACTCAAAACACATAATATTATTTTTATTTTGAATTGAGGTGTTTGAGTTACCTAAGTCAATGGAGGCCGGAATCGGATTTTGAGCTTCTTCATCTTGACCGGATGTTGAAGCTTCTTCTTGATGTTGCTTCGGTGATCTAATCTCCTTCCCCTCATTCCTAGAGGTGGAGTTCTCCTCCAATTCTACTTCCTCTTCCTCCTTGGATGTTAATGGTCTCTCAACCTCCAAGACCTCACTTCCTTGTGAAGATGATGCATTTGCCTCTTCGGTCCCTTCCTCTTGGACCGGTGATGGACTTTCATGAAGCTTGGCCACTTGGCTCCATAGCTCCTTGGCATCTATATAATTACCTAACATAAACAAGATATTGTTAGGTATTAAATCAATTAAAAACTTCATTACCTTATCATTTTTCTCGAAGGCTTGGACTTGCTCTTCGGTCCATCTCTTTTTCTTGAGGAACCCTCCCTTTGGTTCTATTGGATAGCTATATCCCTCCATCAAAATGGACCATTCTTCAAAATCCTTCATCATCAAAAAATCTTCCATCCTTCTCTTCCAAGAATTGAAGCCTTCTCGTCCATAGAAAGCATAAGGGACTGGTGTGTTGATGTCACATCCTAATTATTCTTCCAATTCCATCTTCACCCTCTAGCGTGCTCCCTTAGTTGTTAAACTTCAAGAGCGGCCTCGCTCTGATACCACTTGTAGGGGATCCTTGGAAGCTAGAGGGGGGTGAATAATTTATATTTGTTTCGAGATGGATTTCGATTGCGTTTGTCTCTACAAATTTCGTTAGCGTGCAGCGGAATAATAATAATAGCAATAACGAAACAAGACAATCACGCAAATACAATTCTTTAACGTGGTTCGGAATCGAACGGTTCCTACTCCACGGATCGAGCTCTAAAGAGCTCTAGCGATGCCACAAACACACCACTATGCAAATACTCCTTCTCGACACAAGTCGGAGGTGGAGAAACCTCGTATAAATGATTACAATAGTAATACCAAATACAACAAGCAAATACAAGTGAATACAACAAAAGAAATGCAAAGAAAACTTTACAATCGATCTTTTGAGAGCTTGCTTGTTTGGTTAGTTGAGTGACACTTGGAGACCCTGAATTACACCAGCAATTTGCCCTAAAAACTCCTCAAAGAACCATAGCATTTTCCTCCTTCACGAGCTCCATTAAAAGCTTCAACCTGTGTTGGAAATCACCGATCAATCGACTGCTCGGGACCATCAGTCGACTGATGCCACTATTGTTGTGAGACAATGGCTAGATCCACGCTGGATAGATCCAACGGATCCATTATCAGTCGACTGACAATGACCATCAGTCGACTGTTCGAGCCTCCACTCGATTGCTAAGCCCAGCAGTCGAGTCAGACTCCATTCTGTGCCCGAAAAACCGAGCACTAGTCGATTGATCACAAGATCAGTCGACTTCTTGGCCAATCAGTCAACTGCCCACCTCTGACAGTCGACTGTTGGGCCAATTCCCGCAGTCAAACCCTAGTTGACTCACGTTAGTCGACTGCCACATGACACCAGTCGACTGACACACCTCAAACATGAGGTTTTAACCCAAGTATGGTTCCCCCATACTTGCTAGACCACCCTTAGCCTAGACCTAAGCCTTCTAGCCACCTCTATCAGCCTCACCCTCTCGGATCCCTTCAAGTCATCTATGACTTGTTCATCCATTGCGCTAGCCTTCAGGTTCTTCCATCGGCTATGTCATGCTAATGGTGTCTACACCGCTAAGGCACATTGGACTTGCGCTGCCAAGACTCCGCTTGGACTTTACGCTGCCAACTATTGAACTTATGCTGCCAAGACTCCCGCTTGGACTTTACGCCACCAATATCAAATCCCTTGGACTTCTCAAATGCCAAGACTCAAGCTTGGACTTTCTTTGCCAACCCATGTTGGACTTTCCATTGCCAAGACCCATGCTTGGACTTTCCTTGCCAACCCATGTTGGACTTTCCATTGCCAAGACCCATGCTTGGACTTTCCCAAATGCCAAGTACCCAAGACTTGGACTTTCCCATGACAATCATATTGTCATATATTTTTGTCAAGCATCAAAACATCTCTCGAGTCAAGCTCGAGTCCTGGTCAATCGTGACCTGGGCTGATTGCACCAACAATATGCACAACCCTTAACATTAAACTCCGAACAATAACATCCACTGAACAATCAGTACTCGAATCTCAATCCCTGTTGGGTTGATAATCTTTTTATTACTTGACGACATTCGTACACTTGCGGGCGTTGAGCGCGAGCGTGCACTTCGAGTCCTCCACGGTTCTTATCGTGAGATTTGAGGACGCATTCGCGTGCATCACAAGACCCAACGTATCATATGCTTTGAGTGTCACGAGCAGATACCAGTCTGATCCAGGAATAGATCATTGGGTAGCTGTCAAGGCAATCCTTAAGTACTTGAGAAGAACTAAGAATATATTCTTGGTATATGGAGAAGGTGATATGGTTACACGCGGGTATATGAATGCTAGCTTCCAGATCGACAAGGATAACTCCAAAATAAATCATAGTTTGGGTACATATTTACACTGAATGGTGGCATAGTGAGTTGGAAAAGTTCCAAATAAGACATAATTGTCGATGCTACCACGGAGGCAGAATACATTGCAGCTTTTGAAGCAGCAAAGGAGACAGTTTGGATCAAGAAGTTCATCTCTGAACTTGGGGTGGATTCGTCCATTGTTAAAGCATTACCAGTTTACTGCGATAACACTGGAGCTATCACACAGGCAAAGGAACCTAGGTCTCACGAATGATCCAAACACGTGCTTCGACGATATCATCTGATCAGAGAAATCATCAATAGGAAAGAAATACAAATCAAGAAGATTCTCACAGAAAGGAACCTAGCAGATCCTTTGACAAAGGCTCTATCACAAAGTAAGTTTGAGTGTCACGTCAAGGACTATGGTATTGGATACCATGGTGATTGGCTTTAGGCCAAGTGAGAGTCTGTTATGTTTGAGAGGTGTCCTAAGACAATCACCTTATAGTTGTACTATTTATTTGATAAATAAAGATTCACTATTTGAGTGCACATGTCATATGTGTTTGATTGGATCTTAAACTCATTTACTGAATGTCCGTGATACAATTCATAATATGAGAGAACTTGTGATTGGATCATAACTAGTGAGTATCTCTACATGTGTAATTATCAATGTATTGAAATAATCCCTAGTCGATGAATTGATGAGTTCGGACATCATCGATTCTGGGAGACTAGCACGGGTTATACTCCTTGGTTTATCGAAGCAGTTGCTCCGCACTGACTGAAGACATTGAGATGTCGAGAGTTAAACGTGAATGCTGTTTATGGTAACTAGTTCATTGGAGTGACTTGCTGTCAGACTTCACATGGTTCTCTACATATAAGATATGTCAGTGAAGCTCTTACTGTAGCTTGAGTGCGAGTTTCCTTCGACTTGAGGTATTCAAGTCATCTTGGTCATGAAGACTTATACTTTGACATCTTAGTCGATACATCTCTACGGAGGTGTGGATACGAGATGATTGGGTATAAGTCGAAGTGCCCGAAGGTGATTGAATAGCCAACAAAGGATTCACCACTCCTTGCGAGGAGATGTATACCCTATGTCCGCTTGTCAGGATTGTTACTCAAAGTCTTTGGCCAAAGCATTGCATGTCAAGAGTATGGTTCTCTTGGATACATGTCGAAGTAATTAGAATCCACTAGACAAGGAAGTAAGACTTGGGCTAGGTGTGACGTAGTCAGGCTAGTGGGGACTGACACATAGACCATATCTTGAACCAAGTGGGTATAAGATGAGTGAAAGGAACGAAACGGATTCACTGTAGCTGTTGAAGGGTTCGGAAATGGTTTCGAGATCAACCCTTGGTTTTTCGATTAATTAGAGATCATGATGTACTACTATGTACCACTCATGATCATTCCATAATTAATGGTTAATTATAGATGACCAATATAAACCGAGAACCTATTAGGTCACACGCACTACGAATTCTTTGAAGAGACTTAAAACGAGTTTGAGAATTAGATTCTCAAGATCGAGAGAGATCAAGTTTGGTTGGACCAAATACATGACAAATATGAAAATATTTGTCAAGTCGGAAATACAAAAGGAGCACGTCTTAAGAAGATGGGTTGGGCCTTAAAAGGTTTAATTATAAACCAAACCCATTTGGTTTTAATTAAAAGGGCCCTCTTTTGGTTAAGGGTCTAATTAGGATTTAATGGATGAGATTAAGCCTTAATGGTTATAGGCTTAGGGATTTGATCCACTAACCTATAACCCATTAGGATTAGTGCCTATATAAAGGGTTATAAAGGCTAAACTTAATGAAAAAAAGAAGTCCTTAAGGCCCTCTTCCTCAACGTAACCAAACCTAGGAGAATTAGGGTTTGGTGTTCTGCCAGCCATCAAGGAAACAAGGGTTGTTTCCACCTCTTTAGAGGTCGGCCACTCTAGGATTTTGGGTTGTTATTGTCGCTTATTGAAGCTTCAAAAACATCGGCTAATTCCGATACGAATCGACAACCTTACGAAGGTTGTTCGAGGACTTGTTTGTGTAGCAAAATGATTCGACGATTGCTCTCCGATCACTCGACCTTCTTGCTTTGTCTAGTAGCGAAGAGAAGGTCAAACTCGTGCCTTTGAGAAGTCATTCCTCCGAAGATTTGGCGTGGATACGAGTAAAGATGAAGCTCCGTGAGCATCGTATGGTTGATGGCCTTCCGGCTCGCCATCATCCGAAAGGTATACCTAGAGTAAAATTTATTTTATTCTTGTTGTATGTAAAATTTTATTTGGCGGATATGTCCGCACGTGTTGTAATCATGCATGTGTGGGTGTGAGTGTTGTAATAATTTAGGAAATTATTACGTTTTTCTTCCATTGCGTTCGTTTGTGAAACGACAAAATCCCATCTACACGTCGACCGTAACCCTACAGAGTTATGGTTAGATGGCTTAAACCAACGTTGTTAAGCCAAAAACAATGCTAACAATCGATTGAGAAAGCTCTAGTCGAGTGAAAGCATCTCGAGTCGAGGAGCTGCCTCGACTGGTTTTTGAATTTTCTGAAATCAAATTTTCAGATGAATTTCAGAAATGCATAAATAATTCAAAACAATCGAAAAAATCTTGAAATTTCATCCACACATTACTTATGTCAAACACTATAGGGGAAAAAATATTTTTTTGTGAAAATAACTTTTAATTTTAAAGAATTATACAAAGTTCAAAAGCATTGAAACCTTCAATATTTTTAGTCAACTTTGTTTCAATCTTCTCAATGATGATTACTATCAAAAGATAAGTTTCACCAAGTTTTTTAAAATGTTTTTAAAACTTTAATTTCAATCATGGTCTATGGCCTAAGTATACATGACTTGTATATTAGCTTTCCTCATGATTTACACCTATGATTGAGATGAGTTTGAGTTCATCTAGATGCAACATCTATGCACCTTGAACTTAACTAATTTTCCTAACACCTCACATATATCTAGGGTGTATCAATGTACACACATGTCAGTCTAATGTTCTTGTGAGATGTGGGTTTAGGTTCTTAGGGTTTCATACATTTTTTTTAGCAACACTATTTAATTCCTTTATACTGAGACTTCAAATCATGTCATTGTCCTTAAATTGATTTTAATTATCCTAAATGCATGAATGATGATCATGACATAAGAATGTGCATAATTTAAAAGTATTTACCAATAATCATGATGTCATGACATAAAGATAGACCTAAATATAAACATGACATATTCAAACTAAGCATGATCATGCCATTTTATATGACTAAATGAAATATGATGTCATGACATGACATATGACAAACCAAATATGGTAAATATAAGAAATACAAAGGTATAGGATGTTGGATCATCTGCACCAACATATGATACCTAAGTTTTAAAGCAAATTTACCATTTTCTAGAATTATGTATATTTTGCCATAATAACTCAAATTCCCAAGTGTGACAAAAACTCAAAATGACACACCATGACCCTTAACCTAATTGTGCAAATTTTGATCAATTTTTCAACTTCTATATAATTCATTGACACATTCTAAAATCTTTTAGGACTTAATTCAATCTCATTTCCAAGGAATCCAATAACCTTGAAAATGTCTTAAAGTGTCACCTTTACCATGGTTAGGTTAACTACCTATCCATTCAAGGTTGACACACCCTAAACCCATCTAGCGTGAGGGTATCACGCTCCTAGGAACCCAATACTTATTAGAGCTCCTTGGGTTTACTAGGTACTCACTAGGGATAACTTCCCTTAGTACCTTCCTAATGACCCTCCTAGGCTTAGAAGCCTTGGTCATTTGAGTCTTGTCAAGGTTAACCCTAGGGATTGCTTCCCTTGTAACTTTGTTAGTGACTTTTTTAGGTTTCATTGAAACCTTAGCCACTAGACACTTACTATGGTCAACTCTAGGGATGACTTCTCTCGTGACATTAGGCCCTCGTGACATGGTCAACTTTTGGCTATAGTAGCTCATTATGATTATGAAAATAACTTTCCTGAATGGAAACTTATCTGAGAATGTATATATGATGCAACATGTGGGTTTCATGTCTGTTGACAAAGAAAAAGTATGCAAGCTTCAGAGATCCATTTATGGATTAAAGCAAGCATCCAAGAGTTGGAACATTCATTTTGATGAAGCAATTAAATAGTTTGATTTCTCACAAAATCCAATTGAACTCTGTGTGTACAAAAAGGTTAGTGGGAGTGCGATCGTGTTCATAGTGCTAGATATAAATGACATATTGCTTATAGGAAATAATATTCCTATCTTACAATTGGTCTTAGCAAGCTCTGATTGAACTCATTCAAGTCTGGTAGATTTTTACAGTGACTATGATTATATTTTTTAAAATTCAGCCTCTGTGTCAATTAACACATATTCATAACTTAACGTAGGAGACTTAAAACTAAAGTTACATACCATCTCTATACTTTCCTTTCTCACTATATATATAAGTTTTATAATTTTAAGTTTTTTAGGTTCATCAATTGATGGCCTTGGTGAGCTCTGATTGGATCCAATCTAAATATGATATATTTCTACAGTGCTCCTTAGTTTCATTCTGGCCAAAAGTTATGTTTTAAAAGTATCTTGGCCTTACACACCCATGATGTGTTCAAAGGGCGCATTAAAGGTTCTAAATTTTTAACAAGTTATGTATAACTAAGATGTTCTTAAAACTGAACTTTTGGTACCAGTGGACTAAGGGACACGACAGAAATATATTATATTTTGATTGGGTCTAATCAGAGCTCACTAAGACTATCAATGGATTTTGATCAAAACTCATTAATGAACTTAAAAAAGTTCGAATTATGAAACTTGTACAGAAAGTAGAAAAGAAAAAATAGAGAAGATAAATATGATAAGCAACCTTGGTTTTGAGCCTCCTATGTGAAGTTATAAATACGTATCAATTGACACAAATATTGAATTTTAACAAACATACTCTGTATGACTAGGAAGATTTTGAAGCCAAAACTTTTGGGTACTATTGAACTTAAGGTCACTGTAAAACTCTACTGGACTTAAATTGATTTCAATTAGATCTTGCTAAAGTCATCAATAAGTTTTGACCGAAACTCATTAATGAATCTAGACAATTTAAAATTCTAAAAAAAGGACAAAAAGTGGAAGAGAAGATTCTTGAGAATGTAAAAAAGATGTATAACTCTATTTTTGAGCCTTTTATGATGTTCAAAAGTTTGAAACCATAGTGATACTAATTTTTAAAAATTAACACCGCTTTAGTATTGATTTTTCAAAATCAGCATTGTTGTGATATTGATTTTTGAAAATTCACACCACTAATATGCCTTTTGGTAATTGGATAATGCATTTTTTCCATTGTGCAAAACTAATTGGCCACAATGGAATTAATGAGCATTGCAAAAAAATATCATATATGAATTGATATGGTGTGCAATCTTAGTTTTGAACATCCTACGTGAAATTATTCTGTAAAAAGTTGAAAATCTGTCCAACTAGCAGCCTCCTACCACCCGTCCTAGGGCACTGGCGAGAGGGAGGTAAATCACGGGGGGGGAGGGGGGGACAAAGTCCCTTGACACGGTGGCAAGACAGGGAAGAGTTTATCTGAAGTCAGGGGGGATTTTAGACCCCTCATCCGAAATCAAACCCTATCCATTCTGCAAGCAACACTCTGTCTTACCACCGCGACATCCCCGTGGGGACTCCTACGTGAAATTATGAATATATACCAATTGATATAGAGATTGAATTTTAAAAAATATACTATATATAGTTGGGAAGACTTTGAAGCTAAGACTTTAGAGCATGCTTGGACTCCGAGTCATTACAAAAATATACCAGACTTGAATTGAGTTCAATTAGAATTTGTTAAGATCATTATAAATTTTGGCTGAAACTTATTGATGAACTTAAAAGATCCATTGTTAAATATTTCTCACGATATCCTATTTCTTTTAACATGAAAGGGAACACGTGTTAAATTATTGAAGCAAAATTTAGAATGACCTCAAAAAAAAACTTTCAAATCTTTAAAACAAAATTAAGCAAAGCACGATATATATATATATTCAAATTAACTTAAGTTGCATTCGATATCACGTTACTATTCTCAAGACTCTTTTTAAATCCATTAAGATAGTTTAATTAAAATAGTTTGATAATCTTTTTGACGTATTAAGTATAAGTTTGATTAAAATATTTTGATAATTTTTTATTATTTTTTATTTATCTATTTTTTGAATCCATTAATTTTAAAAGTAATCATTCTATAAATTTAAATAGAGAATCGTAGAAATATAATTTTTTATTTTTTTATTAGCATTGGAATATTCGAGTCTTCGACTCAATTAATTTCCAAGGTGATCAATCTGATTCTACGATTTTTACATGGACGTCTTTTTAACAGCTGAGTCGAAAGAGATCGAAGCCACGTCAGATCTTCACCAACCACCAAGGTAAACTAGGAAAGTACTAATAACTCGGTGGTCAAGTTCGGACTTTGCAATTGTGACATCTCTGAAAGATTGTTAAATGCCGAAGCTTTACTTCATTCGTCGAACAAATTCTTATGCATAAATTTGTTTCTACGATTTTTTTTAAAAATCATCATCGAATATTATCTCAGATTAAATTATATTTTTCTATGAAATATCTTCGCTTCACCGTTGCATCACGTGGTGGGGTGAAATATAGTTTGGTTGATAGAAGTGATTTGATTCAAACAGCTCTGGATACTTTGAGAACTTCACAAGAGGAAGTGGGCTATTTAAGAATTTCAAGAAACTAGATGTGCCTATTGAAACATTCCCAACTTTATTGGATTTTTTCATCTCGCGGGATTTGTCTCTCTCACAGTTCCAAATCGAGGGGCGTCGCTGCGGCGGAGACGGCAGCGGTAACACATGGCGGAGGGCTTTGTCGACGACGAGAACCTTGAGGCGATCGTCATCAGAATCGAGCAGAAATCCCGCAAGATCGAGAGCTTGCTCAAGCAGTGAGTTCCAATCGAAACACCAGGCTCAATCTGAGGTAGATCTATAAAGTTCCAACTTCCCGCGTAAGCCCTAATGTTGACCCTCCTGATGGCAGATCAAAGCCGGTAGAGGCGTTGAAGACGGCTTTGGAAGGTTCCATCTTGAAGACCAGAGACGAGAGGTGCAAGGTTGGTCGGGATCGGATCCTTTTCTTCCGTTGGTTAGGTTGATCTGTATAGGTGGAAATTTATGTTCCTTTTGTTGGTTTTCTTTTGCTTTAGTCAGCGAATTGGATAGTAGTCCATCGAGCAATCATGGCCATAAAGGATGTGGATGCTATGTTATCATATTTGGATCCCGAGTATTATGACATCCTCATGAAGTAAGACGCGCATATCTACATTTCTTTTCCTATTTCTTGGATATTGCTCTTGTTAAGCAATCTTTAGCAAATCTCATGGCAAATGCAATTTAAAGGGCACCCACATCTTACATTACATTATATCAAACTACTTGATTCATGGGTAAGTGCAATTACATGGGAAAAATTACATTGTTCAGTCAATATATCCCTTAAACGTGGTGCAACATATGAGAATTAGCTAATCCTAACAGTTTCTGGTAGGATAAGAGGGAATACTAATGGAATTATGAAATACAGTATTTCCTTTGCCCACAATTGAAACTTTGCTGCATGAATCAGTAGATCCATTTTGGATTGGCAATTTTAACTTGTAGCTTTTTCTGTTATTTTTATGCAGTTTGTTGTTGTTTATTGGATAGTGATTATATTGGCTGTGCTTAGGGACAAATATGATTATTATTTCTTATGTCAGTATGCATTTCTGTAATAGGGATAAAGGATTGCAATGTTTAAACCTGCACAATATGGAATAAAGAATTATGGGAAAAAACTAGCTGAAACTTGTCATATTACCTAATTTTGCACTTGGCAACAGAAACCTGGGTCTTTGGCATACCCTTTTTGTTCAGCATTAGACTATGGTAGAAATGCATGGAATAAGTTAAATAACCAAGTGGATAATCTATTCCTGGAATGGATCTCTAGTCTTTGGGTAATTATTTATATCAGGATTTGAAAGGTGCTTTTAGGTGGCTGGTGGTCAACTCATTGCATAGTGTCTATGTGATTACTATTAAATGATATTTTTAATATCGATTGATTGATAAAATTGACTAACATATATCCGACGACGACAACAACAACAACAAAGCCTTATCCCACTAGGTGGGGTCGGCCATATGGATCCTTCTACGCCATTGGACTCTATCCCCTACTATATCATCATCTATATTTAAATAAATTTTATCTTATTTTATTGTTGCTAACCAAGTCTTTTTTAGTCTTCCTCTTCCTCGTTTGATGTGTATATTTGTCATCGTTTCACATTGTCTAATTGGAGCATTTATTAACCGTCTAAGTACATGTCCGTACCACTTTAAACGTGTCTCTCGGAGCTTTCCTTTAATAGATGCAACACTGACTTTTTCTCTAATGCTCTCATTTCTTATTCTGTCTATCCTTGTATGTCCGTACATCGACCATCTTTTGCTCATGTGCTCGAGTCATAGCCTAACATTCAACGCCATATAACATAGCAGGTCTAATCGCCGTTTTGTAGAACTTCCCTTTAAGTTTTAGAGGCACTTTACGATCACATAAAACACTCGACGTTTTTCTCCATTTCAACCACCCTGCTTGCATTTTATGTAAGACATCTCTCTCAATCCTACCATCATCTTGCAAAAATGATCCTAAATATTTAAAGCTCTCAGTTTCAGATAACTTGTTATCTCCTATCTTAACAATTACGTCTAATATTGCTAAACTTAAATTCTATATATTCTGTCTTTACTCTACTAAGCCTAAAACCTTTCACTTCTAGTGTTTTCCGCTAAGATTTTAGTTTAACATTTACTCCTTCATGTGTCTTATCTACCAAAACAATATCATCTATAAATAACATGCATCACGGTACTATGTCTTGAATGTGTCCAGTGAGTTCGTCGATGATTAGTGTAAAAAGATAGAGACTTAAAGCTGATCTTTGATGTAACCTTATCTTTATTGAAAATGCTTCAGTTAATCTGCCTGAAGTCTTCACTCTGGTCGTTACTTCCTCATATATATCCTTAATTAGTTCAATATATGTTACACTAACACTTTTTTTTTTAAATTCTCTATATAATTTCTCTTAGAACTCTATCATAAGTTTTTTCTAAATTAATGAATACCATGTGTAGATCCTGCTTTTGCTCTCTATACTTTTCAATTAGTTGTCTGAGAAGATGTATAACTTCTATTGTCGACCTTTTTGGCATGAATCCAAATTGATTTTTGAGAACCGTAGTCTCCTTCCTTAATCTTTTTTCTATTACTCTTTCCCAAAGTTTCATGGTATGACTCATTAGTTTAATACCCCTATAGTTGTCACAAGTTTGTATGTCTCCCTTATTCTTATATAAGTGAATTAGGATACTCATCCTCTATTAATCAGACATCCTTTTTGTTTTCGATATCATGTTAAATAATTTTATAAGTCATTCAATATCTTGTTCCGTAGACACTTCTATACCTCTATTGGAATATCATCTGGTCCAATGACTTTTCCATTTTGCATTTCATTTAAAGCTTGTTCTACTTCTGAAATTTAAATTATACGATAAAAATTTAAATTTCTATACTCATTTAACCTATTTAAATTACCTAAATTAAGTTGGTCTCCTAAATTTTCATTAAAAAGTTGATGAAAATATCTCTTCCATCGCTCTTTTATTTCTTCATCATTTACTAGTACCCTATTACATTCATCTTTAATACATCTTATTTGATTAAGATCTTTTGTCTTCTTCTCTCTCACTTTAGCTATTCTATAAATGTTTCTTTCCCCTTCTTTTGTATCTAATTTTCGATATAACCATTCAAAAGTTTCAATCTTAGCCTAATTCACTGCTTTCTTAGCTTCTTTCTTACCTATTGTATATTTTTTCAAATTGTCCTCATTTTTACAAATATACAATTTCTTATATGCGGTTCGTTTTTTCCTTGACTTTCTCATTCCACCACCAAGATTCTTTACTTGGTAGTGCATGCCCCTTTGACTCACCAAGTACACTCTTGGCTACTATTTTCAACTTTGATATCATCTTATTTCATGTCGTATTAGGGTCACTGTATATTTCATCTCATACTTGTACTCCTACCTTTTCTTTGAATATATTTAGTTTCTCATTCTTTAACTTCCACCACTTAATTCTAGGAGTCGTGTATATTTTCCTTCTATTAATATTATATTTGAGGCGTATATCCAATACTACTAACCCATATTGAGTAGTTAAACTTTCTCCAGGGATGACCTTACAATCTTTACAAATCTTTCTATCTCTCTTCCTAACTATAAGAAAATCAATTTGTGATTTATTATTTCCACTTTTAAACGTGACCAAGTGTTCTTCTCTTTTCTTAAAAAATGTATTAACTAATATAAGATCATATGCTATTGCAAAATCCAATATAGTTTTATCTTCTTCATTTCTTGTTCCAAACCCATAACCCCTATGCACTCTCTCATATTCATCATTTTTCACTCCGACATGCCCATTTAAATTGCCTCCTATTAAAATCATCTCATTTGACAGAACATTTTGTAATACTTCATCCAAGTTATCCCAAAACTTTAATTTGATATTTTCATCTAATCCTATTTGAGATGTATATACACTAATTACGTTTATAATTTCTTTCTCCACTGCTATTTTGAGAGCTATAATTTTATCCCCTTTCTAATTTCTCTTACAACTTCATCCTTTAACGAACTATCTACAATAATACTCACTCCATTTCTTGTTTTACTCTTTCCTGTATACCATAACTTAAAATCCGAGTTCTCTATTATTTTTTGCCTTTTCACCTACTCATTTTGTCTCTTGTACACATACAATATTAATTTTTCTCCTAATCATCATATCTATTATCTCCATTGTTTTACCAGTGAGGGTTTCTATGTTCCATGTATTAAATATTAGACTATTAGTTTTTCTATAATATTTGTTCTTACCTAACCTATGATGTGAGAACTCTTGCTTATTTAATACTACACTCAAGTTCTCATAGAGATGTAGCGGTCCTTGCCGATACGTTGCAGTCGGATCCTGAAACGTGAACTCTTGCATATTTTTCACTACACCCGAGTTCTGAAAATGTAGCGGTCCTTGCCAAGACATTATAATCAGACCCTGTAATGTGTTCCTTCCGGGGAACAACCTAGCATCAACACAATAGTTTGATTGATCCATTCATTGAACATTTGCCTTAGTTTAACATTGGCTGACAATCTAACGCAACCCTCCTCTTTTATCTAGACTTGGGACTAGCCACGACAAGGTTAACTTATCATGGGTGGAGTTGACTAACATATATCCGACAAAGTATTTTAATAAATCTATTTAATTCATAACTTCCATCTTCCTCGGGCTGTGGTGTGTGTCTAGGGGTGGCACCTGGTGCATTCTGGGGAGTGGATTTTTTAGCTTATGTTGGATCAAACACCCTTCGTCTGATGCTTCAGGTGTAGCAAAGTAGACTACCCTTTCTAGGTGGACAATCCCTCTCTTTGAATTTTCAATAAATTATCATGAAATTAATCTAAATTATGATACACTAGTTTAGTCCCAAATTGAAAATTACGGGTTAATCAAGAAGATCTATAGACTTAGATGAGTGAGTTAAAACTAGCTTGAGCTTAAGCATTTTGGGAATTTTGTGATAATTCGATTAGAAGGAACCTAAATCTTCATTAAGGACTGTCAATGTGTAATTATGACTCCATTGTGCAAATGAAAGATCATTTTAGGCTATGGTTGGACTTTATTTCTTGACTGGGACGTCAACCCTTTATCGAAGAGATTACGATGCGCTTTATTTGTCCCTTACAAAGAGTTGTGGTCTAATTAAGGGAATTGGTAGGCATAAATAAGTGAACTATTACTAAGTCAAGCAATATTAGACCAGTTATCGGACTTAATAAAGTCAATAGGTTAGTTCTATAATTTTAATGGGTTTAACATAAAATACAACTATTGTTTACAATCTCACTTGAACCCAGTCCACTTGATCCCAACCTGGACTGACCTTCTAATCTTCCTTGAGAAATCAAGCAATAACTTTTGAGATTTATAAAGAGAGAACTGAAGATGAACCAACTACATTGAATGGATTCTATAAAATCAGTTAGAATCAAACAGAGATGGAATGCTATGTCTAGTCTTTTGCAAGATCAATTAAAATTTAGTGATCAATCCCTATATTCATTGGTTGGGTACTAGTGGTGAACTGCATGTGCAATGTAGCAGACAAGTGAACAAAGGGGTAGATGCAAACCTTTAGCAGAGGTGGATGTGAAGGTGCTTGACGTAATTGTAGTTGTGCAATTGCAATGGGCTATCCATGAAGGTGATTTTGGCAATAATTTGGCATTATCACATTTAGTGGAGGTTGGCATCCTACGATTGCTCTGATTGGGGATGTGATAAAACTTCACAAAGGCAGAATAGAATCTACAAGATGTTCTTTTTTTTTTCAAGATAGAAGGAACCAATTGTGTTAAAAGTATTGAATAGCTTTTCATATACTTCTAAAGCAAACTTAATTCTAATAAGATACCAAGGTATTAAATACCGAGCCGTTCCGTGCGAAACAGACAAATTTTTTCGTTCCGACATGGAACAGGCACCGACACATGCAAAACGGCGACGACGACGGCGGTAGCGATCGCGTTCTCAATCGCACTGCGGGAATGCGATCGCGTTCCTGATTGCGCTGCGGGAAGTTCGCGATCCCGCAGCACGATCGGGATCGCAATCGCACAGTGCGATCGGGATCATGATCGCGAAAGCGTTCGCGTAGCACGCTGCGGATGGGAAATTTTCTAAAATTAAAAAAAAACAATTATAATTAAAAAAATATTAATTAAAAATATATATGTATATAATATAAATTAATCAAATTGTAAAATTTAATTAAATAAATTAGTAATTAATTTATATAATTATATATATTTATATTTATATTTAAAAATATAAAAAATTAAAAATTAAAAGATATTTTAATTAAAATTCTAAATTCGAATTTGTAATTTATTTAAAATTAAATCTTAAATTCTTTTTTAAAAATTAACTAAAATTTTAAAAAATCAAATAATTAAATATTAATGTTTAAAAAAAATAAAAAAATACCGAAATAATATCGGCACGGATGATACAATACCGAAACCATATCATTCCGGTCGCTGATCGAAATCTCGATATGGGTCGAGATTTTAAACCTTGTAAGATACTACATAACTACTCATGATTTGATACTACTACTACAACAACAATAAAGTCTTATTCCACTAGGTGAGGTTGGCTATATAGATCCTTCTATGTCATTGGACTTTATCCCTTACTATATTATCATCTATACTTAAATAAATTTTATCTTGTTTTATTGTTGTTAGCTAAGTTTTTTTTGGTCATCGCCTTCTTCGTTTGATGTACGTATTTATCATAGTTTCATATCGTCTAACTGGAGCATTTATTGGTTGTCTAAGTACATATCCGTACTACCTTGAACGTGTCTCTTAGAGTTTTCCTCAATAGATGCAACTCTGACTTTCTCTCTAATGCTCTCATTTCTTATTTTATCTATTCTCGTGTGTCTATACATCCATCTTAATATTCTCATCTATGCAACTCTCATCTTTTGCTCATATGTTCGAGTTATAGCCCAACATTCAATGTCATATAATATAACAAGTTTAATAATCGTTTTGTAGAACTTTCTTTTAAGTTTTAGATGTACTTTACGATCACATAAAACATCCCACGCCTTTCTCTATTTTAATCATTTTGTTTGTATTCTATATAAGATATCTCTCTCAATCTTTTTATCGTCTTGCAAAAATAATTTTAAATATTTAAAGCTCTCAATTTCAGATAACTCGTCATCTCTTATCTTAACACTTGTCTCATTACATCTAATATTACTAAACTTAAGTTCTATATATTCTGTCTTTACTCTGCTAAGCTACAATCGTTCACTTTTAGTGTTTTCCGTTAAGATTCTAATTTAGCATTTACTCTTTCATGTGTTTCATCTACCAAAACAATATCATCTGGAAATAACATGCACCACGGTACTGTATCTTGAATGTATCTAGTGAGTGCATCCGTAATTAGTGTAAAAAGATAGGGATTTCGAGCTGATTCTTGATGTAACTCTATCTTTATTGAAAATGCTTCAGTTAATCCGTTTGAAGTATTCACTTTGGTCGTTATTTCCTCATACATATTCTTAATTAGTTAAATATATGCTATGTTAATATCTCTCTTTTCTAGAATTCCCCATATAATTTCTCTTGGAATTCTATTATAAATTTTTTCTAACTCAATGAATACCATGTGTAGATCTTGCTTTTGATCATAATATTTTCAATTAGTTGTTTGAGAAGATATATAACTTCTATTGTTGACTTTCCAGGCATGAATCCAAATTGATTTTCGATAATTGTGGTCTTCTTCCTTAATCTTTTTTCTATTACTCTTTTCTAAAATTTCATAGTATGACTCATTAGTTTAGTACCTCTATAATTTGCACAATTTTGTATGCCCCTCTTATTTTTATATAAGAGAATTTGAGTACTTATCTTCTATTGATCATATATATTTTTTATTTTCAATATCATATTAAATAATTTTGTAAGTCATTCAATATTTTATTTCCCTATACACTTCCATACCTTTATTAAAATATCATTTAGTCGAACGACTTTTTTATTTTGCATCCCATTTAAAGCGTGTTCTACTTTTGAAATTTGAATTCTACGATAAAAATTTAAATTTTTAAACTCATTTGATCTACTTAAATTACCTACATTAAATTGGTCACCTAAATCTTTATTAAAATATTGATGATTATTCAATCGCTCTTTTATTTCTCCATCATTTACTAGTACCCTATTGCGTTAATCTTTAATACATCTTATTTGGATAAAAAAATTTATCTTTCTTTTTCTCCTTTAGTTATTCTATAAATGTCTCTTTCCCCTTGTTTTGTATTTAATTTTTGATATAATCATTCAAAAGTTTCATTCTTAGCTTCATTCACTGCTTTCTTAGCCACTTTTTTGGCTATTGTATATTTTTTAAAGTTTTTCTCATTCTTGTAAATATTAATTTCTTATAAGCTGTTCGTTTTTCCTTTACTTTCTCCTGCACCTCATTCCACCACTAATATTCCTTATTTAGTGGTGCATGCCCCATTGACTCACTGAATAAACTTTTGGTTACTATTTTCAACTTAGATATCATCTTATCCCATATCATATTAGGATCACTGTATATTTACCTAATACTTATACTCCTATTTTCTTAAATATGTTTTGTTTTTCATCCTTTAACTTTCACCACTTAATTTTAGGAGTTGTGTATATTTTTTTTCTATTGATACTATGTCTGACGCTTATATCCAGTACTACTAATCTATGTTGGATAATTAAGCTTTCTCTAAGGATAACCTTGCAATTTTTATAAATCTTTTATCTCTCTTCCTAATAATAATAAAGTCAATTTGCGATTTATTATTTCTCCTTTTGAACGAGACTATTTGTTCTTCTCTTTTCTTAAAAAACGTATTAGCTAGTATAAGGTTATATGTTATCGCAAAATCTAATATAGTTTCGCCTTCTTCATTGCTTATTCCAAACTTATAACATCATGAACCCCCTCATATTCCTCATTTTTCACTTCAATATATCAATTTAGATCGTCTCTTATTAAAAATCATTTCATTTGATCGAATGTTTTGTAATACTTCATCTAAGTCGTCCCAAAATCTTGATTTGGTATATTCATCTAATCCTGCTTGAGGTGTATATACGTTAATTACGTTTATAATTTCTTTCTCAATTAATATATTAAGAGCTATAATTCTATCTCCTTTCTAACTACTATAATTTCATCCTTTAATGAACTATCTACTATAATACCCACTCCATTTCTTGTTTTACTCTTTTCTGTATATCATAACTTAAAATTTGAGTTCTCTATCATCTTTGCCTTCTCGCCTATCAATTTTATCTCTTGTACACACAAAATATTAATTTTTCTCCTAATCATCATATTTATTATCTCCATTGCTTTACCAATGAAGGTTCATATGTTCCATGTTTCAAATTTTATACCATTAGTTTTCCTATCATATTTGTTCTTATCCAATCTATGGTATGAGAACTTTTGCATATTTAACACTACATTCAAGTTTTCATAGAGATATAGCGGTTATTATCGATACGTATTATAGTCAAACCCTACAATGCGAACTCTTGCATATTTATTATTACACCCAAGTTTTGGAAATGTAGTGGTTCTTGCCGAGACGTTACAGTCGGACCCTGTAATTCATTTCTTCTGGAGAACAACCTAGCATTAGCACAATAGTTTAATGGATCCATGCATTTGAGCATTTGTCTTAGTTTAAAGTTGGTTGACAATTTAATGCAATCCTCCTTTATCCGGGTTTGGGATCGACTATAACAGGGATAACTACTCATGATTTGATACTTTATATTAAATAGTCTCTCCCTCTACTTGTATTTATGTTATGTTTCTAGCAACTTATACAACCTTTTGTATTTTGATATTTAGAAATAGGTTTCTAATTATTTACACAGTTCTATTGCAGTTCCTGTTAATCTGGTGCAAAAATATTACAAAACCCCAGCTTTTGCAAGTATATTTAATTCTACAAACTCAAAAATTTAGTCAGCAAATCTACTATAATTTGATGTAAAAATAAATTAATTATCTTCTTAGATTATACTTTGTCCCTGATAAAGTGGCTATTGATCTCTATCTTTTATGATCCTTGAAAGATTGTATTATGAGTGATATGTGTGGCAACTTGATTGGCACAATATAACTTCACTAGCTTAGTTGGTTTCAAAATTTATTTTTGATTTATGGTTTTAACAAACAAATTTGTGAAAGTTAAGTTTCTCTCCCTCTTTTCTCCTCTCTAAAGTAATGGTCAAAAGGGGAACTTTTACTTCTTTCCTTTCTTCCAAGGAAATAGAAACTAGGGACCATACTCTTTGCTGATAAGAGAGATCCATCTACTAGAGTGATATTGGTATGATGAAATGTTGGCATAAGGCCAAAGAAAAAGGAAATATTAGCACACATGTTTAGTAAGTTTCAGAATCTACAAGTTTATAAACTAGAAGCACGTGTTATACAAGCACTACAAGTACCTTCATGAACTTAGAAGTTTGGATATCATGGTTTGAGATGGTTCACTTTGAGAAGTCTGCTTAAGTAAGCATTTATAATCAATTGGTACTTTAGCTGTGTTAGTTATGGAAGGCTTAATTGTTAGAAGGTTCACATGAAAATTTTGCTTTGGTTGCCTTGATGGTGATTAATTAAGAAAGACAGGAAATATAAACCAAATGAAGATGCCAAGGAAAACCTGCATTGATGATAGTGCAGGGAATGATCTTTGCATCTTTGAAAAGAAGCAGTGAGGGTAGATTCACTCGACAAGCTTTGTTGAAGGGTGATGGTTTTATGGTCCAAGTATATTAGATTTGAAGCAGGAGGAGGGATAGCAATCACTTCAAATACAACCTATGAAACTGTTCAGGTCAGGTGCTGTTACTGGATCAACATATTTGGAAAATCGTGCTGTTAATTGATCCTCTTCTTATTTGTGCCATTGGATCTGCTGGTGATGTGAGCTGGGTAGCATGAGTTTGCGCAGGGATGATTAGCAACACATATTTAGAAGCTTTGAGGGTTGTCGTTTTAGTTGCAAAGGGAGAAGGCTCGCATCGTGCAGACATCATTGGTAGGAGATGTGAGGATGTAATGCTGGTGAAAGCCTTGCAAGACAAGCTCACAAGAGCATGCAACACTCTCACCTGGAACATCTTTGGCAAGGAGGCCGACATTTGTGGCAAGGGAAGCTCGGTAAGGTTATCTCCATTTCATGCGGCAGAAGACAAGCATGCAAGCTTTAACAAAGAAGGTCATAAGTGTGTGAGACAAAGATAATGAGCACATTCTGTGGAACAGATTTGTGAATTATGCATGGAGAAACTATACGATTCTGATTTGAAGGAAAATTATTAGGTTTAATCCAGTCCCGCTCTACCTAGATGTATTATCACAATATCATCTTCATATACTTGTCTATAGGTATTTACAGCGAGGCCCTTAACTACATAGACAAGTCACCAACTAGTATAAATAGGAGTTAACCGTTTAAATAAGCTGATTTGATCTTTAACTAGAGAACAACTCTTCTAAATAGTTGTATTAAATTGATAATTTTCTAATGAGATATTCTATTTATAAATAGGTAAATTATCTCGTTTAATTTTGTTCAGATAGGTAAAGTTATTTGAATATTTACTTGTCTATACCTATTTATCAAACAAATATAATAGGTATTCGGCATTTTTATATTAATTAACTAACAATTAACAATAGTTTAAATATATTTGATTAAAGAATTTGATAATAAGAGTTATCTAATAGTTGAGGATATTTATTTTTCTCTATTTGAAATTTTCTACTGATCTATCAATATGACATGACTGATTAAGATTTTCAAATTAGTGGATCTCTTTATCAACTTCAATTCCCTGAAAATGGTCTCCATCATGTTAGCAGTGTTATCAGAGCACACAATGATACCGATTATAACAATGCTCAAGTCAATAAATTCTCAACAATGACATAATATGAATTCTCATATCGTATATATTGATCGAATGTAAATCCATGCACAATTAGTCACATAATAGTTCAACTCATGTGTCAATACATAAGCAAAGAGAAAGATGACTCATGAATACAGGTATTCTAGTCCACAATTATGCTTGCCATGAAATGCATACTCAAAGAACGACTCAGCAACCATAGGAAATTAGAAGAAACAAATCAAATGGGGAAACAAGGTCCATTTCTTCATGGGTTTATAGAAAAAGAAGTTTCCATTCTTCTCCCTCTTTTTAGGGTCTAATCCCCTCTATACTACTACTCTCTTGTCTCTAATAAAAATCCTTTTGTTTTCAACTCGAGCCATAAATGCCTCTTCTTCCACTTTCATTCTCTCTTTTTTTTTCCTCCCTCGTCTTGCCTTTGCTTCTGTCAGGTGACCACTGGGTTGATACAATTGTTGATATCATTACTGCACCTGCTGCCAACCGAGAACATTGATGCATGTTCCTTTGTTCCAATCCTAAGTTCCCTTTTTATTGCATTTTTAAATTCTTCCTACAATTCAGAAACTCAAACCAGGGATAAAAATAAGTAGGGATCCTACATGAAGAACAATACAACAAATGCACAAGGAATTAGATAGATAACAAAAAAATCATGGAAAATGTTAGAATTCCACTGCAATTGCTAAACAAGTCCTCAGAGTTGCACTTTGCCACTGAGAACTTCCTGTCAATCATTGGAGAATGAAGCCCTTTGCTCTCCCTTGCACCACAGATTGACTCTCTCTTTCTCATGAGGAATAGGTTTGGCTCCACTTGGTCTCTCTCTCTCTCTCTCTTTAGTTACACCCTTAATTTAGTCAGCCTCAAGTGAGGAATAGGTTTGGCTCTACTTGGGCTCAAGCTGGTTTCGAACTAATCCTCTCCACAAATGGTTAGAGGTTTTACAAGTTCACTCTTAGATCCTCATAAATAGGTCTCTCCATATAATTTTCAGTCTGTAGCTTAATAATTCAAATGTCTTGATTTTTTTTTTCCAAAAATAAGTTCTCTAAAATTATGATAAAAGTCGGGATAATTTGTTTTTGTTTTCATACTGGCTCATGGCAAACATGGTGCACTTCTGTTGGTCTCACGGATATGGATACCTAATCAAGGATGAACCTTTGCAAAAAATTTAGAATGAAGGGTTAGTGAGGATTTCACTTTTTTTTTTTTTTAAAAAAAAATTGATTCAAACTGGCAAGAATTTTGTATCTCAACCTCAGGGTAGACCTGACAAGTTATACTATGTTTTGGAAAAAAGGAATAATTATTATTATGTGAACTTTCCTGAAAGATTCTCAAGAATCATTATATTGGAAGCCACTAAGAGGTGTCCATAGGCACCAAGATGAGAAATCTGAGGCCTGCATGCCAAGATGTTTTTGATATTTTGTCTGTGGAGTCGAGTTCAGATGGTACGTCCATGTTCAATTGTAAATTCATCTCTTTCGCATGTAGATGCATGCAAGTGACGATATCACATTGAACTTGGTGTTTTAGTTTTTAAAACTTTTTGGATACATTTTACACTGTGCTAGTCTCAGCGATAGAGCATCTATGTTTTTCCTACTGAAAATAATCATATTTCATAGCTCTTAGTTGGTACTGAAAACTTTTTCTCCAATCCCACCACCTCTTAACATTGTTCAAACTGATCAAAACGCGCTCTCACTTGTGGAATCATAACAAAAGAATATCAGCTTTTTAACTCTTTCAATGAAATTTAGCTATTATTTGGAGGAGTTCAACTTCTTATCGCAAACTCATGCCTTTTTGTTGACATGGATGGATTGCAGGTACTTGTATAGAGGATTAGCTACTGGAGATAGACCTACGTGCGACCAGTGCCTAAAGATCCACGAAAAATTGACAGAGAAAGCAGGGTTAGGATGCATACTTCGCTCATTGGCTGACACTCTTAATACTGTGTAAGCTTCATTTACGATGAGACCTGTATATGCAATCGACAACCTTAACATGCAATTAACATTTATATGATTACAACAGCATGTCAAGCTTGTTTTTTATGACAGCACCACTCTTATCTACTCCAACGCCCTAATAGAGCATTGAGTTCCTTCGGGACACCTGTTTTTTTTTTTTTTTATCTTCGTGGTAATTACTTTGACGGCAGTACCTTTGCTCGAGATGGAAAAAGAGATGCCATATATCTCAACTGTAGTTTGGACAACAATTTATTTGTCATAGACTGGGCCCCACGAATGAATAAAAACACTGCTTCGATAAGTGTGAAAAACAAATCATTTTGGGAGTGCGTTATCTGCCAGCTCAGTGCTAGAAGCATACTCAGCAACAGCTGGACATACGCAGCGATGTGAGTGTACAATTTATTAAATTTCGCATTCATGCCGCCCCTGCTCAGTGCAACCAAAAGTGTTGTCGATTGTGCTTCCATTTCATAATAAGTGTCATTGTAAGTTGTGACCATCCATCCATTTTGTATCAGGTTCATAATTGTGCAATTCTGCATTGATAGATGATTCCGAGATTGTCGAGGTGAGTTTTAGTCTAAAGCTAGGATGAAGTTTTCGAGTTTGGGGATGGAGAAAGATGCCGAGGAACCCTTGTCGTATACATGCTTAGAAGATTTTACAGCTTAGATTTTACTCGTCTTTTTGGGCATAATCCTTAGAAGTTCTCTCTCTCTCTCTCTCTCTCTCTCTTAATTTTTTGTGAGGAAAATAAAAAGATATGTGTATTATTATGACTGGACTGACCTCGCCTGGGGGAGAACGTCAATCATTTAAGAAAGCTGGAAACAAGGTCCTGTCGGTTGCCCTCACACAAGTGATCATCGGCTTTGTTAGGCGGACTGGACGGCAACCAATTCCAAATTATGTGTCATATCCAGAATAGAATAATCTAATTCAAAATAAGACTCTGGTCCGACCAAATATATGTATATGTTTTTTTTCTTCTTCTTCTAATTTTAATAAATATTATACATCAGAAACTCCCAAAGTTCGATCGTATTTCGCGATCAATATTATTGATTGAGGTGATGAGCGGGCCGATAGAGACTGTCGGAAGTTAAGCATCAACACTCACTTTTTATTTTTATTAGTATTATTATTATTATTTACATAAATTTACGCAAGACGAACTTTCTAGACCACATTTGGAACATGGAAAAAAAGATGTGCTATCGGCCATGCCCTGCACGTGCGACACCTCGTCGCACCACCCACGCCCCGCGGTAACCTGTTCCCTGACCCCAAGTCGAAGCCCACACGTGCGGAGGCGAAACGGAAGGCGTTCGTCAAGCACGTGACATCTCCTCCCACAGCGACGCGCATCGTCGCCGTGCGAACCCCACCCGCTTCCCCTCCAGGTCGTACACCACCTCGAAACCTTGCTGCTGGAAGTTGCCCAGCGTCCCGGCCGGCCCACCGTATGCCTCCTCGCCGCCGGCCTCCCCTCCGTTCATCACCATCAGGCACCCTACCCGCCTCCCGCCGCTCTCTAACCCCATGAAGTAGTTCCGCCGCGGCAGCGCCACGCTGGCGTTCCCCGCGAAGTGGAGCACCAGGCCCGGCACGCTCCGCCGATCCGCCTGCCGGTCCTCGAAGAAGTAGCATGGCCGCAGCCCGGTGCGCTCCTCAGCCTCTGCGGCCCGCTCGAACCCTGCCCGGCTCATCTGCCGGTTGAATTCGTTCGCCAAACTCGTGTAGGTCTCCGCCGGAAGCATCGTGAAGGTGGTGCCTGAATCGACCACCATCCCGCCGTTCCCCTTCCGGTCGACATCCCTTAGTTCGGGCGGCGCTCGAATCCGGCTCGGTCCGATCGACAACGACTCGAGGCCGACAGAGTAGAAGTAGGGGTGTTTAGGGTTGTGGAGGAGCGGAGTGTAGACGAACGGCGGATCTTGGTCCGGTTCCGATGGCTTCGGCTCGGTTCGGCCCAGAATGAGCGGGCTGGGCCGGAGGAGGCGGTCTTGCTTGAAGGAGTGGGAGACGAGGCAGTAGGAGAAGCGGGCGGCAAGGGAAGGCGAGAGAGCTGCAAGCTGGGCGGGCAACGAGAGCGGGCCTCGGCCGAACCCCGCGACGCCGACGGGCTCCGCCAACGCTGAGTGCGCACACGCAAAGGTAAAGTTTTGCAGGCGGAGCGCCGCGGCAGAAGGGGCTGCGGAGCCGTGGAGGGAGAGGGGGCCACGGCGGAGGCGGGCGACGAGGCTGCCATCGCCATAGGCGTAGTAGAACCGTGGGCATGGGGCGGAGCAGGAGTCGGTCTCGATGTCGTCTAGCGTACATGCAGCGATGGCGCAGAGATCGGAGGCGGGGAGCCCCGAGTGGACAGCCGAGCAGGCGGCGGAGCCGCAGGTGACCTGGCGGGACGCCGGCGGCGGGGGCAGTGGGGGGTGGAGGGGAGGGTACGACGGCTTGCCCTCGCACAGGATGCACTCGAACGGGGAGCAGGGGAACCAGACAAGGTCGCTACCGGTGTCCATATACAGCGATACGATGGTGGGAGCGGGCGGCGCGCCGACGGAGACACTGAGCGTGTAGTCGCTCCCGGGGGACAGCGGTAGGGAGACCTGCTGCCGGCGGCTTCGGTGGCGCGCCGCCGAGTGGAGCGCCGACGACTTGAGGTGCTGGAGGATGGTAAAGTTGGAATTTTGGGAACGGGAAAGGGGGAAGACGACGGAATCAGGCCGAGCACCATCAATACGAAAGAGCTGCTCCCACAACAGGAGCAGCAGAAACAGGGGAACCATCAAGGCTTGCATTTTGATGGAGGAGCAACAAGGAGAAAGGAGATGAGAAGCTGTGTGTGGGGCAAAGCAAGAAGCTTCCAACACATCGACTTATAGGAGTAGAATTCGAAATCTGTACTCAGCAATGGGTGCAGTAGCATCGGCATGCAGCCAATCACCCCTCATCATCCCTAATGGCTGCAGTAGAAATGAATGAATCTGGAAGAGCGTAGCAGTACTACAAGTTTAATGGAGTTTAAATGAGGAAGAAGAGTGTTCCAGTCTTCGTAAGTGAGAAAGAGTAATCCTTAGTGTCCAAGTTATGCCATACCTCTCTTAATGGGAAGGCCATCGTGGGATTGGACAATGGAACAGGGCTCTACATAAATTTGAGCTGGACGAGAGAGAATATACTGCCATGTCCCTGCTGCCAACTTTACCAACAGGCAACCCTAAACACAGTAAAAATAAAAAATAAAAATTTTGCAGGATTTCAAACTTTGAATATTAATGCAGAATCTCAAGGTGGCTCACCAGTGTCCCACCTCAAATGAGGTTTGTTGTCTTCCAAGGGTTTCTCCAGTTTTAAGCCAGAGGATTTCTTGCTTGCTGCTGTGGAGTTCATGGGCATGGGCTGAGCTTATCCTGAAGCTGAATCTCGGACATTTCTCTGGGAAATTCCTTGTATCAGTTTCAGAAAGAGCAGTAGGTGACAAAATGTCACAGAGGGCAATTTGTAGCTTTGTTTAATCCGTTGGCCGAGGGACAAAGGATCAGCAGGTAAGTGGTGCTATGCAAAACCATGGTTCAAGTTTGATATGGCAAATGATTATTTTTTTTTTTTTTTTTTTTTTTTTTGCCTTTGTATTTACTCTTTACCATCTTGTTATTGACTGTCTTTCTCAGTATTTTTTTTTTAACAAGAGAGATTCAATTGCAACTTGGAATTCTCATAAGTTTTGACTTATTTGTTATTGACTTTGTGAATAAGCTGCTCTGTTGTTTAATTATAAAGTGCTTATAAATTAGGAACTCATTTCTATGATTTTTACTATCCTTTTCTATGTATTTACCAACCGAGTCTAGCCGAGGAACATAGTAAACTTGAATCTCACTCGCTTTGCTATAGTTTCATTACATGGAAAATACTTTGTTCTTCAAATTTTTACAGTTTTGTGTATGTCTTGCTAGCGCATGTACTCGAACAATACGACAATTGTTTCACTTATCGATGTCGTCGAGCATAACAAATTTTTGCAAGACACAAGAAACTCACTCCACTTCATTACATTTAAATAATTTTCATATCTTATTGAACTTGATAATGATGTTCAAAGGCTTTCATATAAATTCTAAAATTACTCTTGTTATCATGATCCTCAAATTATGTGAATATATTATATTTCACTTCGTTCACAAGGCTGCCTTTCGCCTCTATAAAGGAACTCATTCGACATTGAGAAAATACCTAGAGCTTATGTATATTTAGGGAGGTCATTTTTGTTTGGAAGAAAAACATAGATAATCAAAACCAAATATATTATGGCATTGATCAAATCCCATTTCAAGAGTAAAAAAATTCAACCTAAAATTTTGACTCTATCAACCTCTTCTTGTAATTTATCGAACACCATCATTTCTTGGCTTTCCACTGTCTTCTTCTTCTACCTCTTTGCTTTATTGCTTGGCAGTAGCTACACTTCTCCAATTGCTATGATGGATCCTCTTGGTCAGACCGCGACGACTCAGCGGCAACAACAGACTGAAGTGGCGAAGGTACATTGTGGTCACCCTACTTGAATATTCTCTGAGCTATGTATCTTTAGGGTTTCGCTTGTAATCGACAACATTTTCCGTGTTGGCCCTTTACCTACTTCTTCCTTGCGAACTTATCTAACTTTTGTGCCTAGACATCATGAGCAATGAAGTTCTCATGTATCTTCTAAGCAACGTCTTACTAATCTTGACACTAAATAATCAATCATGGATTGACTTGTTAACAAAGAGCACCCTCTCAAAACTTTATTGAATTCCTAAAGAAATTCGAAATGTTATAACAGATCGATGATAGTCATCGAATACTTTTCCTCAATTTTATAAGACTTGATGACCATAAACAAATTCAAAAGCACAAAGCGTATGACAATGTACATTTTACACAATTTAAGGCTTTTTTTTAAGCAAAAAAAAAGTGTCTAATAAAGAATCATTTTAAATAACAGGGCACGTTGATATTTTGGTGATTACTCATCACAGACATCTCTTTCTTTTCTTTTCTTTTATTTTATTTTAAAAAAAAGTAGCATTTGGAGTAGCGATGCAGTTTGTAAATGAATTAAAAATGGAAAAGAGCTTTTCCCCTGAAAAACAAGTTGTCCAGTTGGAAATTTACGGTGATGGAGGAAGAGAGGAAAGAATAAATAAGAAATAAATTTGAATCTTATTTGAAAAAGGAGAGAGAGAAGAAGAGACAAACATAGGAAAAGATAAATTTTAAATTTTTTTTATCTACGAGAATGATTTTCTTATCCTCCAAAAAAAAAAAAAAAAAAAAATTGTCTTTCTCTTCTCTTTCCTCCTTTTAGTAGTCAATTTCTTCTCGTCTCATCTAAACAGTCTCTCAGCGCATTTGCAATGGGGGTATTAATGGAGTGTTATAACACCCTTTGATATTAACATTTCATTGTAAAGGTCTTTATAACACTTGGCTTGAATGTGTTAGTGAGCGTTTTTAATTATATTTATTAAAAATTTATAAATTTTTAATAACAATAAAATTATTTTTTTAAAATTAAGATTATTATTAAAAATAATAATAAATAATTTTAAAATATTTTTAAAATGTATTTATTTAATATGATGTAATTTTAAGATTATTGAGTAGTGTGAGATCCATAAATAATGAGTATTAATATTAAAAAAGAATATGAATGAAAGAGATATATTATTATAATAAGTATGTGATAGTTGACACATATTTTTTAATGAAATGGAGGATATTATAATAGAAATGGATCGTAGATGATGAGTGACAATGGGATCCTCGGGGGGAATACGTACGGAGCTTCCAAAGAATAAGATTCGAGTGTGCAAACCAACAAACGAACGTTCATTTGTATCTCAAAATGGTACATGGCATCATTTAAATTTCGAAATAGTTTTGTGGTACCACCAAGGGTTTCGTTTCCATTCGTCGGTCGGGCCCACACACTTTCAACAAATAGATGCATCCAATCCATTTTTCAGTCCCTAAGTTTTGATTTTTCAGCTGCAGTAGCAGCAGCTGCTGCTGTTGTTGCTGCTGCATCAGTTTTCCATTCGACTCCTAAACATGCTTTAAATCTTGGTGTTGACAAATGGGAAGAACAGAGGGGGCACACTTGCATCGTATGCTAAAAGCAATTATTGGATTTCCATAAAAATGACTGACTCATTGATTCAGATAGAGAGAGAGTGTGTGTGTGAGATTATTGGATGATTTTATATTGTTATTCTTCTTAAAAATAATTATAATAATTGAGTAAAAATCAAAAGGACATCCTTTTTTTTTTATTTATCATTAAGAGAATGCATCTATCTATTCACTAAAAAAAAACCATAAATTTGTGACGAATTTTGATTCGTTGTAAAATTATTTTGCAATAAAATTTACAATGGAAATATTTTCGTTGTAAATAAATTGTCGCAAATTTTTGCGATGAAAATACAATTTCGTCACAAAATTTTGAGACGAAATAATATTTTCGTCGCAAATATTTGCGACGAATTTTTTTTTTCATCGCAAAATTTTGCGATGAATTTCTATTTTCATTGCAAATATTTGCAACGAAAATATTATTTCGTCGCAAAATTTTGCGACGAAAAAAAATTTGTCGCTAAATCCAATAATTCTTCGTGGCATTATGAATCGTCAAATAGTGTTATCATTAGACTGCCGTAGGTCACCAGTCGACTATCATTTATAGACGAAAACTAAATGTCGTCGCAAAAATCTAGATGTCTAGTCGATTGTCAAAGATCGTTAGTTGACTGCTGCCGAGATAGTCGACTGCTCGGTCAACTAAAAAATATTCTGTGTCTTGCTACAGTAACATCAGTCGACTGCTGGATCGTGTAGGGCCATAGAATTAGTATCAATCGACTGGTGATACTGTGAAAGGCCACAAAATATTTATTAATTGACTCTGCAATCTACTGTACAGTCTCAGCAGCAGTCGACTGACTAACATCCTTTGGTGGTCGACTGGACATCCAGATTTTTGCGACGAAAAATTATTTTCGTCGCCAATCTACAACAAAAATATACTTTTGTCACAAATCTGAAATAAAAAATACTACAATATAATCACATATTTCAACCTACTTTTACAAATTTGACAACTAAAACACATACAAAATGATTTAATAAAATTTTAATATATAACAATTTCAAATACATCACATATTAAACTCCATAAATATTTAATCATTCAAAATGAAATAATACTAAATTAACAATACAGAGATAACCACCAGACATCCATATTAAATGTACTAAATCATTCATCGTACATATTAACCTTACACATCCATATTGAATGTCACTATAAAAAATCAGCAAAATAGCGACGAATTATTACTTCGTCGCTAACGAGAATTACCGATGATTTTTATGATTGTCGTAAATAAACATATTAAAAATATTAAATGTCGAAATAATGTCATATTTGCGATGAAACATTACTATTTTGTTGTTAACATAAAAATATTCGTCACTAGTCTTTATTCAAAATGAGTATTAGTGACAAAATAAATATTTCGTGGCTAATATATTTACATTTAGCGACGATATTTTAACTATTCATCGCGAATAATGACAGTTGACTGAAAAACTTTCTATGACCGGGCAAATTATGTGTAGTCGACTGGTGTATATCACCAGTCGACTGATGGTGCCAATTTTTGCGATGATATGTATGGTTCGTCGCTAATAATAATAATATTAGCAAGGAAAATGTTAAGTTCGTCACTAATCTATTAAATATTAGCAACGAAATATATGTTTTCATCGTTAAGATATGTAAAAAAACCCTCGGTTGTCGTATTCCCCTAAATTTTCGCGCGACTCCTCTCTTCCTCTTCTCTTCCGACAATTCGTCCGCTCCCGACGTTTCTTTCCCTCCGACTCCTACTCTGACAATTCCTCTGCTTCCGGTGATTCTTCTGCTCCGACTCATGCTCGTGATTCTTAGCTCGACTCCTGCTCCTGCGTCTTTGCCTCTCGCCTCGTCATGACTCGATTTTTGGCTCAGGCCGTCCTTCTCCCATTCTCCGGCTCGGCCGCCGACTCACCTCTGCTCGACCTCTCTCTCACTCGGTCTCAAGCTCCGGCATCCTGCTCGATTCATCTCCAGCTTGATCGACCTTTGACTTAGGTTTTTTCAGAGTCTTTAAAAAAAATAAATTTGTAGCAATTTTTAATGATATTTTTTATGTTATTGTTATGATTAGATTATAAATTTAGAGATATTTGGATACTTAGACGATGAATTTTATATCATAAATTTAGGAATATTTGGATTCTTAGATGATGAATTTTAGATTATAAATTTAGAGATATTTGGATACTTAGACGATGAATTTATAGTTTTTATTATACTTAGATGACAATTATAGAAATTATATGGTAAACCATGTGTGTTAATTTATATTGTAATATATTTATCCATATATATTCATGCACCTAAGTAAATATAAAATTAACGATTGATAGAAATTAACTATGACACTTTAGAAACATTTAAATTTTGCTCGTTAATATTTTATTGTACTATTTTATTTTGATTTGTCTATATGTTTGATAGATATTTTTAGGGTTAAGTTTAAGGGAGTAGGAATTATAATTTATTTGTATGCTTACGATAAAAGGGTTAATTAGAGTTAATTTGTTGCTTAGATGATAAATTTGGAGATATTTTGATAATTAGATGATTATTTTTGGATTACTTTGAAGTTTATTGGATAATGGTATGATTTTTTGATTCTCAAATTATAATTTGTTAGATATATTTATTCTTATGGTTATTTTGATGTTTGAATCATAAATTTTATGATTAATTTTGATGTGATCAATAAATTTAAGTTGCTAAAATAATTGTATTAATAGTTACCAGCAAACTTATTTATTAAATAATTTGACATCTAATATATGTTTCACAGGTTTTAAAATATAGATAAAAGATGGATAACGATTCAGAATCAGATTAGTCCGAAATATATAAATGGGTTGAATTAGTTTTTAAATGTGGTAGAGAATTACATGATAAGTTTGAATTTATTGAAAATTCATTGTACATGTTGTCGGTGTGCCAATTTATTTAAATATGAGTTGGATTATATGCGAGAACATCTTTATAGGTGGGGATTTGATAACTTATATAAAGTATGAAACTTTTATGAAGAAGCTTCTACATCATTCATCAATGATTTTGATGTTGAAGTAGATGATTTCAAAGACGATTTTGAAGACATGTTTATTAATTTACAAAATACAAAAAATATAAACAGCAATGAGCCTCAATATGATGATATTAATGAAAATACAAATGCAAATGATTGTAGATAAAGTTATACTTCAATATTGGAAGAAGCACAAAAAGAACTGTATCATAATTGTGATCAAAATTGAGTTGGAAGAGTCATTCTGCAAGTGTAACATTTAAATTTATATGGTAATAATCGACTGATGGTGATTACTAGTTGTTCAACTCGACCTGAAAGCTATAAAAGAAAGTTTCATTGAGGATTATGCAAGCCAATTTTTTAGGGTTTTGGAGGAGAGTGTTGTTGTATTTCTAAATCTTAGAAGTCAATGTAAAGCAATCAAAAGTGATCAAAGCAAAGATTCATCATTATAAAATATTTCATTTGTATTTTTCTCATCATCTATTGTATATTTACATTTTTTGTGTTACTTGTAAAAGAATAGGTTGTAAGAGATTTCTCTGCCTCTGGAAGATATCTAGCAAAAAAAGGCATAGTGAAGTAGCACTAGGACTAGGTTGTGGAATAAAAATTGAGGGTTCTTAACTACATAAAATCAAAGTATTGTGCTTATGTTTCTATTTGGTGTTTATTTATTTTATTTTTCATTGCATTAATATCTTATAAATAAACACACAATCGTAAGACAAATAGAGAATAACAAATCACTATTCACCACCTCTCTAGTAACATCAACAGTCCCAATAAGTGGTATCAAAGTAGGTCACTCTTCACGAAACTAACTTTCTAGGGAGAACAATGCTAGGGTAAAGCTATAATTTCAAAGAGGATTCCCTAGATGGATCTGGATATGATATCCAAGTATATCTAGTTTTTGGAATGGAAATTTTCAAATATTGAAGATCGAGGATGGAGCTTTTTATCACGATGGACATTGATAGTTAGTTCATCTTGATGAAAGGAATTGAAGCTCCATTGCATAGTAAAGGAAGACACCGTTATAAAAAGAAGTGGACTAAGGAACAATTTTAAAAATCCATGACAAATGAAAAGGTAACCAAAATTTTGGTTCATTTTTTACCTAATGACATTTTGTGTAGTATAGGTAAGTATCAAGATGTCAAAGAATTATGGGCAAAGCTAATAAAGCTTCACAAAGAACCTTTATTGGTACAAGAGAAGGATGTGCCTAAAGAGGAAGGCTCATTGGCTCAAGAACAAGATTACTTGGAGGTTGAGAGGTGCTCAATTTTCGAAATGGTGGAAGATGAAGAAACCTCTACCTCAAGGATTGAGGGAGAGGATAGACCATCGACATAGGAACAAGAAGAACCTTCAACATCTAGAGTTGATGAGGAGAAAGCAAGTGGCACACCTACTACCTTAGGAGATACAAAAAATTTCAATTGTTAAAATAAAGATCATATAATATACTTTGAGTGTAGGAAGAAGGGACACTAGAAGAGTAAGTGTACAAAATTAATGAAGAAGAAGGCTCAAGTTGTAAAATACCGGAAAAAAAAAATAATAATAAAATAAAATATCTCTTGTTAGTTAAGAAATTTTCTTAAATGATTTTTCAGAAATTTTTAGAAAATTTTCTGGACTTAAATAGAGATCTTATGGGTTTAATTGAATGGATCTAGGGTTAATGGTTTATAGGGTTTAAACCCAAACCCGTTAGTAAAACCCGATCCGTTTACTTCTCTAAACGCCCAATCATTTACTTACGCCGTTCTTCCATTTTCTCCGCCGATCCTTCTTCCCCAATCCCATCTTCGTCGCGACCTCTGCCATCCCTCTCCCTTCTGATTTCTCACGCCGCGAGCCTCCCTCTCGGTTCCCGATCTCCGACCGCTCGTCGGCCCGCCTCCAGAGGACGCAAGCTCCAACCGACGCGATCGCCGACGCCCGAGCCGTCGCTCGCCGCACCCTATTTCCCTGCGTCATTTCTTCACCGACAGCGCCGATCTCCTCGGTGAAGGTGAAGGGGCGCAATTTTGGGTGAAGCCGATAGCGTCGATCTCCTTCCCGCTCGCTGCCGCCTTCTCCAGCGCACCCGTCCGCCCACTCGCCCTCTCCGCTCGGCGGCCGGTGTTGCCCTCTCCCGCCACGCGTCGTTTCATCGATGGGAGACAGCAAGTGGCATCGCTCTATTGCAGTCGCGACGGGCGACCATCCTTGTGCACCTCGGATTCTTCAGCCGTCAGCATCAACTCGGATCGGCGTCGCCCTCTTCTTCCACCATTTCGTCGGCAAAGATCTAAGGTCAACCAGCCGCTATTTTGTTTGATACTAGTTCGCCGTCGCGCTCCTTTTCGACTGTTTCACTGTCGGAGATCTATTTGAACAGTCGCCCAATCACCGCCTGCCTCTCCGTTCGATCGCCTTCATCCACCGTGGCATCTGGATCACAACAGCTACCATCGATAGAAGTAACTACGCTGACATCTTTAACCTTCTGATTTCGTGCTAAGGTTAAGCGTCACGAGTCCAGCTCGCGTCCGGCAACAGCAGTGACTAGTTGCAGTTGATCCACTGATATCTCTGCCTCAACCGGCGGTCTGTGAATTTTGATTTGTAACTTCTGTTCCTTGATTCGTCTCCTGATCCAGAGCACAGCTAGGGTAACAATTTCATTGTTGAATTGTTACTGATTCATTTTCTAGGTTTTGGTAAACTCTTAGTCTTGTTCTGTTTCTTGAATGGTGGATGCAAGGAGCGGATTCAAGAAGAGTGGTGATGTATTTTAGATGATGAAGACGATATTGTGAGGAGCCTTGTGAATCCAATTGGACTATTGAAATTGAACGTTTGAGGTAAGTTCATATGTGAATAGTTGCAAATGCTTATCGTTGATAGGTTATTAGTTAATCTAAGTGTGATGGATGCTACTTCCAGTTCGGCTATGGATTTGGAGTTGATACCTTACCATTGGGTTAGAAGGTTTCATGATTTAGCTGGACTAGGTGAGTGATTTACAGCTAAATAATTATCGAAGAATTTATACATTCTATAGAGAACCGGTATATGGTTTAATGGGAATGCTTGATTAGTATGATGGAATGGAATGAGGTTATGCCACTGTGAGATTTGGTTAATTAATCAGGGATTAAGATTGGTTTAGATTCTTATTCCTACAATTTGATTATGCTAGCATGTGATTATACTGGATTCTACCATTTCAGATATTGGATTCGAGGTAGAGATCTTGGAGGCGGAGACCGTCAACATGAGCTTCCTAGCAGGTGGGTAATTTCCTACCTGGTCCGGGTAGTTGTATTTCATTCAGATTTAGTCATTGATATGAGCATGTTAGGTGTTCATATTACCTTGACCCTGTTCTTTTTATCGTATGCTTGATCCTTTACCGTTGGCTATTAACTCTATTGCTGATATCATGTTTATTTTATCATGATTAGGAGTTATACATATAGGTGATGCAAGTAACTTAGAATTTGTTTAAGTTAAGTGCAAATGGTAAAGTCCGGATGACAACCTGATTGTACATTGGGCAAAAAGGTCATCCGTAGGTAGATAATGACTTTAACCTAGGGTTAGTTCTAGTACCCTTAGGTTGTATGTTACCACCGAACATGTGTTGTGTAAATGGTCAGAGGAATGATACTTAGGGTATCGCTACGGACCGGTGGTCCTAGCTTGTTATAATCAGTTGAGTACGACTCTCTACAGGATAGAGAGTGCGTCGAGTAGATTGGTATGACTCTCTACAGGATAGAGAGTCTATGGTGGATGTCTGTATGTGAGACATTGCATTCATGCATTTACATGCACGGCGGCGAGGTCTCCCTTGTGGTTGAGAGGGTCGTCATCACGCCTCCACGGTTACTCATAGGAGAATGGCGGTGTGAAGGAGCATTGAGGTGCCACACTCTACCACTATAGACGGTGGTAGTTGGATTTGCGTGCCGTAGTCCTGCGTGTGTGGTACTCGACCACTCATGGGTAGTGACTGTCGGAGTGACCAACAACAGGGACCCCCATCGTGTAGCTTGCTCTTTACACTTATATGCTACTCGATCATACTGCCCACTCGGCCACTCGAGAGGAGTGGTTGGTGTTGAGTTGGGACAGTTGTCATGCTCGAGCCACCGATGCCACACTGGGGTCATGGTAGCTTTAGGGTGAGCCGACATGACCATGCATGCCGCATTGCCGTATCTGATGGCGCTTTGCATATTACCATATATATATATGTTAGTAATATATGAGAGATGTCCTAAGGCAATCGCCTTATGTATGAACCATTTATATGATAAATGAAGATTCACTATTTGAGTATACATGTTTCATGTATTTGATTGGATCTTAAACTCATTTACTGAATGTCCACGATACGATTCACAGCATGAGAGAATTTGTGATTGGATCACAACTAGTGAGTATCTCTACATGTGTAATTGTGATGTATCGGAATTATCCCTAGTCGATGAATTGATGGATTTGGACACCATCAATTCCGTCGAGACTAGCACGAGGTATACTCCTTGGTGTATCCAAGCAGCTGATTCTCACTAGCTGGAGACATAGTGATGTCCGGAGTTAATCGTGGATGCTAGTTATGGTAACTAGTTCATTGGAGTGACCAGCCGCAAGACTTCATATGGTTCTCTGCATATAAAGATATGTCAATGAAGTTCTTACTGTGGCTTAAGTGCGATGTTCCTTTGACTTGCGGTATTTAAGTCATCTTGATCATGGAGACTTATGCTTTGACATCTTAAGCAAACATCTCTAAGGAGATGTGGACCCGGGATGATTGGGTATAAGTCGAAGTGATCGAAGGTGTTTGAATAACCTATAAAGGATTCACCACTCCTTGCGAGGAGATGTATACCCATGGCCTCTCGTCGGATTGTTACTAAAGTCTTTGGCCAAAGCATTACATGTTTAGAGTAAAGTACTCTTCGATACATGTGGAGTAACTAGAATCCGTAGGACGAGGAAATGATACTTGGGCTAGGTGTGACGTAGTCAGCCTAGTGGGGACTGACACAATAGACCATGTCCTGAACCAAGTGGGTATAAGATGAGTGAAGGGAATGGGGCACGATTCATTCGAGCTCAAGGGTTTGAGAAATAGTTCGGATCAACTAGTTGATCTTTTGGTTAATTGGGGATCATGATGTACTACTAGGTGCCACTCATGATCGTTCTATAATTAATGGTTAATTATAGACGGCCAACATACACCGAGAACCTATTTGGTCACACGCACAACGAGCGTAATCCAAAGGATTTAAAACGAGCTTGAGAATGGGATTCTCAGACCGAGAGAAACTAGGTTTGGTTGGACCAAACATAAAAGCGAGCATGAAATCGTTTCAGTCGCAATGGAAGCGTGGATGGGTGTCTTATGAAGACATAATGGATGGACCAAAATGGTTTGGTTCTAATCCAATGGATGAGGATAAACCAAAGGGTTTGGTTTATTTTAAACGAATGAACCAAAAGTTGGTTCGGTTCGTTTTAACTTAAAATAAACCATCATGGTTTGGTTTATTTTAACTTATCTTAATGGAGCGGGTTAACGGACTTTATGGATATGATCCATTAACCATTAAGAGAATTAGTTCTCTATAAAAGTGGGCTTAAGGGATTGTTAAAACCTAATACAAAATCAAAACCCTAGCCTACAAGGAGTTGCCTCCAAAGATGGTTGTGCCGCACAACCTCCTTGCCGCCCTGCGTGATTGTGCTGCGGTCTAGGTCCTTGACGGCGACCAAGCTTCTGCCGGTGAACCTCCCGTGATCTCCTATAGGTTTGGCATCAAGGTGAGGTTTTTCTCTCCTTGTTTTGGCGCCTACTCCTCCACCAAGCTGTCCAGTTTTCTGGACAGCTTCTCCTCCTCGTCGGAGCGTCGTTTGGGCGGCGGTTAGTGCTCGACAGCGGCTAACATACCGGGATTTGATCTCCGGTAATCCTCTGAGTGGAGGGACGAAGGCGATCTGCCAAGCGGTTGTGAATACCTCTCCGGTGAAGCGAGTTTTGAGAACTCGTTTTAGGATCCGAATTTAGATTCGGATCGTGATTATCTCTCGATCACGTCGTCTTCAACACGAGGCTAGTAACCCGTACGAAGACGAAGCTCGTGACTTAGCGAAGTCATCCCGAGGAGCTCGGCGTGGATACGGATAGAGACGATTCTTACGAGGATCGTTCCGGTTGATGCCGTTCCCGCTACACGTCATACGGAAGGTATAACGTAGTTTAATTTCCTTTTATTGCAATTTTAATTTACGGTTATGTCTACACTTGTTGTAATAGCATGCGTGTGTTGTGTGTGTTGTAATAAATAGGAGTCTTTATTATTTTTATTGCTTCCGCTGTGCTCATGTTTACGAAACATGATCGAACACACACACGCCGCGGTGCCGGAAACCCAACAGTGGTATCAGAGCCCAGGTTGTGTTTCGACATAATCGTAAAAATGGTTTTGCGATAGTCATAATCTATTTCTGGAAATTTTCTAATTTTGGAAATTTAGAAGTATTTATGGAAATTTTTCAATTTTGGAAAGTCTAGAAGTATTTATGGAAATCTTCCACTTTTGGAAAGTTGGAAGTATTTATGGAAATTGATATTTTCCATAAATAAAATATTTGATTAGATTATGGAAATTTGTTTCCTAATTTAATCATGATTTGATTTGGGAAATCAAATCTTAAAATATTTTATTTTCATAAGTAGTTTTAATGATTTAGGAAATTGGTTTCCTAAATAGATTTTCCTTAATCAAATAATTCCATGAATAAAATATGTGATTAGATTTGGAAATTTGTTTCCTAATTTAATTATGATTTGATTTAGAGAATCAAATCTTAAACATATTTTATTTCCATAAATAGTTATGACATATAAGGAAATTATATACATGACATAATTGTATGCCATGTAATTGCATTAGATGCATAACATTATGCCATGCGTGTCGTGACATGTAGATGTATGCCATGTATGCCATGCCATGTAGATAATAGTTATTTGCATGCAAAGAGGATGAGACATAAAAACCCTTAAACAATATTAAAGCCTACACCTTCCATTAATATGGTTAGAACCCAGAGTTCCGTTTCTTGTTTGGGTTGTTGGACTCTCTCCAAGCCCGTAAATCGAACACGAATATGTTAAAACCATTGAATAGTTTAATACTAATATGGAAAGAGTCAGAGGTCAATCGTTAGCATTGGTTGTTGGACTCTCTCCAAGATGGGCTAATTGGTTGAATGCGCTCTAACCAAATTAAAACTCTTTCTCGATTAATGGGTTGGCTTTAACCTGGAGCATCGGCTTGTTGGACTCTCTCCAAGGTCGATGTAAAGGGAGGTGAAGTTGGGTGCTATGCATATGATGCATACTTGTTAATGTTTTAACAAACCGATGTATGTTTTATCATTCACTTTGTTGATAGCTAATTGTGATAGTTGAATATACGTGATATGTAATCGGTATAGTTGATACCTACCGTCGTAGTTATGAATGGATTTTTGGACTCTCTACAAGGTTGTTCATAACTATGATGGATATCAGCCCATTCGGAGATGGACCTCGATCTCAGTGATTTTGGGGTTTTGAAATTCGAAAAATGAATGGGATTTATAAATGTATATTGATGCATTTTAAAATCATCTTTCTCATATATGCTCGTTTGTATTTCTAAGATTGATCATGATGTCTTTGAATTGCGTTCCATTTTGGATTGAATAAATTAGTGGTGAGCTTCTTGGGTGGCTTAGAAGCTTGAGAATTGTTCTCAAGGTTGAAAAGCTTGCAAATGTCCTCGGCGCCTCTTCCCGCCGTCTAGTAACGATGCAACTCTGGACCAATTGTTGGCCTATCGAAACATGTGAGTGATTCTGAACAAATGAGTTGCATCATGTTAGCCGCGATGGAACCCAAGCTACGAAAGCAGCATGTGCATATGGATGCTCATATCGTAGTCCTTCATCTTTGTGAGTTGGTTGATGAGCAAGTGAGATTGAAGGTTCAAGTCTCAAAGCTCCTCTTCACCTCTGAGATGCTAGAAGGTTCATCTGTACTAGTGCTCGATATCTTTGAAGACCGAAGTCTTACGAGAAGCATGAGCGAGGGGCCAGTCTTTGTTAGTTGATTCCTCGAAGAAAGGTTCTAAGAGGAAGTCAAAGGAGCAATGAGAAGGAAAGAAGAGAGAAGGGCTAAGAAGGTAGAACTAGCACAAAGGAAACTTGCCATCATTATGGCAAGGAGAGCCATTCTTGAAGAAAGTGCAAGATTTATCTTGAGTCCGTGAAGAAGGATAAGGCATCGGATGCCCCATCTTCTTGAAATCTTCTTTATTGATTGTCATTCTATTTCCTCGGACACTTGGGTATTTGATCTTGGGTGTGGCTCACATATATGTAATGACATACATGGGCTAAGGAATAGAAGAAGACTCGTCAAGGGAGAGTCAAATTTACGTGTTGGGAATGAAGCAAAGGTTGCTGCACTCGCCATCGGAACGTAGTTGTTGAAACTCCCTGTAGGACTTGTCTTAGAACTGGACAATTTCTTTTATGTTCCTTCGTTGATAAAGAACATCATTTCTATTTCTTGTTTAAATAGAAATGGGTACCATTTGACTTTTAGTAACAATTGTTGTTACATAACTTTGAATGGAGTTCTTTAAGGGATTTGGAACTTTAAGCAATGGTGTTTATCGTTGGGCGTATCCGTGATATTTTCAATATCGGCGAGCAACAAGCGTGCTCGAAAGGATAATCAAATAGACTCCTATATGTGGCATTGTCGTCTTGGCCATATAAGCAAGAAACGCATGTCCGAATTACACCGATGTGGAACTCTGGAATCGTTTGAATTGGATTCATACGATACATGCGAATCATGCTTAAAAGGCAAGATGACTAAGTTACCTTTACCGGAAAGGGTGAGCAGTGGGAGAGTTACTAGGACTAATACATACTGATGTATGTGGACCTATGTCAACTCGAGCATTAGGAGGCTATAGCTACTTCATTACCTTCACCGATGATCACTCACGGTTTGAGTATGTGTTCTTGATGAAACACAAGTCTGAAGCCTTTGAAAGGTTCAAAGAATTCAGAAATGAAGTAGAGAAACAACATGATAAGAGTATTAAAATACTTCGATCGGATCGAGGTGGTGAATACTTAAGTCAAGAGTTTCTTGATTATCTAAGAGACAATGGTATATTGTCTCAATGGACTCCGCCCTATACACCCACAAAGATAATGGTGTATCCGAGAGGCGTCTTAGGACCTTGTTGGACATGGTCAGGTCAATGATGAATCATGCAACTCTTTCCAAGTCCTTTTGGAGCTATGCACTTCAGACAGCTGTTTACTTGTTAAACAGAATGCCTACCAAGGTAGTCTCAACTACTCCATATGAGATATGGAATAGTAAGAAACCTCATGTATCTTACTTGAAGATATGGGGTTGTCCTGCTTATGTGAAGCGATCGATTGTATAAATTGGATGCTTAAGTCCGAGAATGTCTATTTATCGATACCCTAAGGAAACAAGGGGTTACTAATTCTATCATCCCGTGAACAAAAGGTGTTTATTTCAAGGCATGTGGTTTCTAGAGAAAGAGTTTCTCTTGCAAGAAAATAGTGGGAGTGTCGCCGAGCTTGAGGAGGCTCGAGAGACTCAAATAGACATTGATGAGATACGGTGAAGCACAACAATGACAACTCATAGTGATGAGCAATCACCGACTTCCATTGTAACACCACATCTTCGTAGATCCGCAGAACACGCAATATTCCCCGAGAGATATGGATTTCTCGTAGTTTAATCGAACGACGTGTTACTCATTGATGATGGCTTATGAAGAAGGACAAGTTCAGAAGGGATAAGTGGCTTGGTGCCGAAGTCTAAATGGATTCCATGTATGAAAACCAAGTTTGGAACTTGGTCGACCCACCAAGGCATAAAGCCTATAGGGTGCAAGTGGGTTTTCAAGAAGAAAACCGACATGGATGGTAATGTGATTACCTATAAGGCTAGATTGGTGGCGAAAGGATATCGTCAAAAACAAGGTGTTGATTATGACGAAACCAATCTCCTGTAGCTATGCTTAAATCCATTCGGATGCTCCTGGCCATAGCGGCTCATTATGATTATGAGATATGGCAGATGGATGTGAAAACAACTTTCCTTAATGGAAAATTGCTCGAGGACGTGTATATGACACAGCCTGAGGGTTTCACATTGGTTGATAAAACCAAGGTATGCAAATTGCGACGATCCATTTATGGATTGAAGCAAGCATCCAGGAGCTGGAATATCCGTTTTGATGAGACGATCAAAAGTTTGATTTCACAAAATCCGCATTTAACCTTGTGTGTACAAGAAGGTTAGTGGGAGGCAATTGTATTCTAGTATTATATGTCGATGACATACTACTTATAGGAAATGATGTTTCAATCTTACAAATGGTGAAGGTTTGGTTATCCAAGACATTCTCCATGAAAGACGGGAGAAGCAACCTACATCCCTGGATTAAGATATATAGAGATAGATCAAACGGTTGCTTGGTCTTTCGCAGCTTCATATATATAGACCGAAAAGCAAAGAGGTTTAGCATGTAATCCAAGAAAGGTTTCTATCCATCGTGCATGGGGTACACCTTCAAGTCTATGTGTCCGCGCACGTAAGATGAGAGGATTTGCATGAGTAAGATTCCCTATGCATCCGCAATAGGATCTATCATGTATGCTATGTTATGTACGAGGCCCGATGTATCGTATGCTCTGAGTGTCACGAGCAGATACCAGTCCGATCTAGGAATGGATCATTGGGCGGCTGTTAAGACGATCCTTAAGTACTTGAGAAGAACTAAGGATGTGTTCCTAATATATGGAGAAGGGTACATGGTGATACGTGGGTATAAGGATGCGACCGCATGCATAAGGATGATTCCATGTCTCACCGGGTATGTATTCACCGAATGGAGGCGCAATAAGTTGGAAAGGTTCCAAGCTTGACGCTATAGCGATTCTCGCCACTAAGGTAATACATTGCACTGAAGCAAAGGAAGCGGTTTGGATCAAGAAGTTCATCTCTCGAACTTGATGTGGTCTCATCAATGATCCAAACATGTGCTTCACCGCTATCATCTTATCGAGAGATCATCAAGAGGAACGAAATACAAATCGAGAAAATTCCCACCGAAAGGAACTTAGCGGATCCTTTGACTAAGGCATTACCTCAAAGTAAGTTTGAGGGTCATGTTAGAGCTTATGGTATCGATACCGTAGCGATTGGCATTAGCCAAGTGAGTCCGTTAGTAATATATGAGAGATGTCCTAAGGCAATCGCTTTATGTATGAACCATTTATATGATAAATGAAGATTCACTATTTGAGTATACATGTTTCATGTATTTGATTGATCTTAAACTCATTTATCAATGTCCACAATACGATTCACAAGATGAGAGAATTTGTGATTGGATCACAACTAGTGAGTATCTCTACATGTAATTGTGATGTATCTAATTATCCCTAGTCGATGAATTGATGGATTTGACACCATCAATCTCGAGACTAGCACGAGGTATACCCTTGGTGTATCCAAGCAGCTGATTCTCACTGGCTGGAGACATAGTGATGTCCGGAGTTAATCGTGGATGCTAGTTATGGTAACTAGTTCATTGGAGTGACCAGCCGTAAGACTTCATATGGTTCTCTGCATATAAAGATATGTCAATGAAGTTCTTACTGTGGCTTAAGTGCGATGTTCCTTTGACTTGCGGTATTCAAGTCATCTTGATCATGGAGACTTATGCTTTGACATTTTAAGCAAACATCTCTAAGGAGATGTGGACCCGGGATGATTGGGTATAAGTCGAAGTGATCGAAGGTGTTTGAATAGCCTATAAAGGATTCACCACTCCTTGCGAGGAGATGTATACCCATGGCCTCTCGTCGGATTGTTACTAAAGTCTTTGGCCAAAGCATTACATGTTTAGAGTAAAGTACTCTTCGATACATGTGGAGTAACTAGAATCCGTAGGATGAGGAAATGATACTTGGGCTAGGTGTGACGTAGTCAGCCTAGTGGGGACTGACACAATAGACCATGTCCTGAACCAAGTGGGTATAAGATGAGTGAAGGGAATGGGACACGATTCATTCGAGCTACTGAAGGATTTCAGAAATAGTTCTGGATCAACCGTTGATCTTTTCGGTTAATTGGGGATCATGATGTACTACTAGGTGCCACTCATGATCGTTCTATAATTAATGGTTAATTATAGACGGCCAACATAAACCGAGAACCTATTTGGTCACACGACAATGAGTGTAATCCAAAGGATTTAAAACGAGCTTGAGAATGAGATTCTCAGACCGAGAGAAACTATGTTTGGTTGGACCAAACATAAAGCGAGCATGAAATTGTTTCAGTCGCAATGGAAGCGTGGATGGGCAGTGTCTTATGAAGACATAATGGATGGACCAAAATGGTTTGGTTCTAATCCAATGGATGAGGATAAACCAAAGGGTTTGGTTTATTTTAAACGAATGAACCAAAAGTTGGTTCGGTTCGTTTTAACTTAAAATAAACCATCATGGTTTGGTTTATTTTAACTTATCTTAATGGAGCGGGTTAACGGGCTTTATGGATATGATCCATTAACCATTAAGAGAATTAGTTCTCTATAAAAGTGGGCTTAAGGGATTGTTAAACCCTAATCCAAAATCAAAACCCTAGCCTCCAAGGAGTAACCTGTTGTGCGCCCAACCTCCTTGCCGCCAATTGATTGTGCTGCCGTCTAGCTCCTTGCCAGCGATCAAGCTTCAGCCGGTGAACCTCCGGCGACCCTCCGATGATCTCCTATAGGTTTGGCATCAAGGTGAGGTTTTTCTCTCCTTGTTTTGGCCGGCGCCTACTCCTCCACCAAGCTGTCCAGTTTTCTGGACAGCTTCTACTCCTCTCGTCGGAGCGTCGTTTGGACGACGGTTAGTGCTCCGACAGCGGCTAACTTACCGGGGATTTGATCTCCGGTAATCCTCTGAGGTGGAGGACGAAGGATTCGTCAAACGGTTGACGAATACCTCCGGAGAAGCGAAGTTTTGAGAACTCGCTTTGGATCCGAATTTGGATTCGGATCGTGATCATCTCTCGATCACGTCGTCTTCAACACGAGGCTAGTAACCCGTACGAAGACGAAGCTCGTGACTTAGCGAAGTCATCCCGAGGAGCTCGGCGTGGATACGGATAGAGACGATTCTTACGAGGATCGTTCCGGTTGATGCCGTTTCCGCTACACGTCATACGGAAGGTATAACGTAGTTTAATTTCCTTTTATTGCAATTTTAATTTACGGTTATGTCTACACTTGTTGTAATAGCATGCGTGTGTTGTGTGTTGTAATAAATAGGAGTATTTATTATTTTTTATTGCTTCCGCTGTGCTCATGTTTACGAAACATGATCGAACACACACACGCCGCGGTGCCGGAAACCCAACAATATATACATATATGCATGTATATATATATATATATATATATATATATATATATATATATATATATATATATATATATTATATATATATACGATGGTTGAGATTAATATATATACGGATACCTATATATATATGATTATTGTGATGTTGCATTTGTTTGTACTATGCTTGCATTTGGGTGGACATCATATTCATGCATGTCTCTTACATTTGTTATCTGATTAGTCGGATATTGGTATGTGTTAGACAGACCACTAGGTACCTTGACACTGTAGCTAGAGTATATTTTGAGTTGATTTACTCTTCTGTTATATATATATATGTGATATATGTTCAAAGTTGGATCGAGTAGCGGTTGACTCTGTATATGTCGCATTTTATGTTATTCATTTCAGTAGACGGTATATGCTTGTATTTATATACTATGCTGATATACCTGTTGTACATCTAGATTATGTTGTCGAAATACATGTGATATTACATATATACATGTTTTCTATTACCTGCTGAGTTTTACTCACCACCCCCACGGACCCTGGGTTTTCTGTCGCCCATGTAACAGGTAGAAGACTTCGTGACAGCTTGGAGTACCGCCGGCTGACGTCATCTCATCTCACGAGGCTCCCGTATTTTGTTTTGGGCCTGCTGTCCGTTGTGCATTGTATTTTGGAGTTTTCGTGATGTATATGTTGTATATTTAGATTTTGTCGAGGTTTGTGTTGTTGGGGTGTGTTAGCCATATCGGTATGCATGTGTGGGATTGTTGTATTATTGTAGTATGTTTCCGCTATGTCTTGTGTAGTTTTTATTTTCATACATATATATTGTTGCTATTGTGGGCCTACGGACCTTGTATTAACCCGAAATGTTGCCACGTACAGGGGAGGTGCCATCCGTTTGATTTTTGGCTCGGTATGCTCTCGGGGCGTGACAACTTTAGTGGTATTAGAGCCCAAGGTTCTGCGATACCATACAATGTTGTTTTTGAGTCGAGTCTTGAATTCTCGGGAGTCGATTTATTCGGTTTTGGTTTTTGAGATGAGATGGACAGCGACCTGAGCTCCAAGCAGCACGAGGTAAGAATTCCTGAAAAACTTATAGTTTAGTAGATAGTTATCTAAACTTGGTCAGTAGGTGTATACAATAGAGTTATGACACCTATGCAGACTTATAGTAGGGGTCGTCCACCGAGGCGACCAATCGGAGTGACCTTTAGAGTTTATACTCCCGGTTATGTTGGCTATGCATTTAGATGCTTATATCAGGGAATAACCTGTAGTGTGTTGGTTATTATTCGTAACCGTGGTATGAGTTGACCACGGGAACGACCTGTTGAGTTTGTGAGTCTTGAACCTGTGTCGAGGAGGTGATTTACCTCTGAGAGCCGACTGATACCGAGTCGGAAAACAGGGGCCAAGTCATCACATTTATTATGGAAATCAGAGACTACGCCTTAGAGATTTCACTAATCAGATTTAGTCGATCATTACACTGTGGGTAATGGACAAGACAAATTGTCTATTGTGATGTAGATAGCGGAAGGCTAGGTTACGATGTTTCATAAGGATTTTATCCCTGAGTTGTTCGTACTGAGTTGTATAACTTTGAGAGTACTTTTGGGTACTTAACTCATGTTATACCGAGAAAGAAGAGTGGGTTGCATACCATTATCGGGATCAAGCCGGTATTTGGTGGTAAATGCAGAAAATAATCTTTGGGAAATAATATATCACTTGGTCATGGATTAGTGATGTTGAAAGAGAGTATTTCCCCGTGTCACTTTTAGTGACACATTATAAGGAATTCTTGAGCTTCAAGAAAGGGTGATCGGTTAGTAACAGTATACGGTGCAGAGTCGTGAGACTTGCGGAGGTTACGGCCACCTAATAGCTCAATAAGATGGATGGATAATTTAAGCCGCCCAGAGTTATTGGCTTATAGTTGGATTAGGATGCCGGGATCTTCTACCAGATCCTGCTGGAAGATGTTGGATTGAGACATGAGTTTAGAAATGACTCCGTACATGGGTTTAAGAGTTAGAGACCAGTAAGCAAATATTGCAGGTCAATTTAATAGAGTCAGAAGTCTCTGACTATGGGATAAAGGAGCAAGATCAGAGTCAAACTTTGAGTTATTTTCCGATTATAGAAGACCAATCACAGATCATCAGAAGGTTCTTGTGGATATCAGCAAAATCAGAACAAAGACTTCGAAGGGATTATGTGCGTGCAGTGCAGATCACGAAGACACGTGAAGCCAGATTATCTGTTGGAGCAGTTCAGCTGTTGCTATTGTTGAGCAACCAGTACAGTGGAGGAGGTGTACTTTGAAGACTCAGTTGAAGACTATCGATGGTATTCCAGGAGAAAGATGCATCGTCTCGACAGCAGAGATCAGCACAGGAGCAGCATCAACATAAGACATCTTAGAAGATTCAGCAGTTATCCCCAGATATGATTTGATTAGTACAGAGGAGAGAGTATACGACGATGGTCGTATCCATTTTGTATTCTATAATTGCAACTCGTAGGATTTAAGTGATGAGATCAGATGGTCTAGGAAAAATTCCCGCGGCATTCGTCGTAGAAATGTGACCGCTTTGTCGCGAACTGTTGGATCTGATCTGGTTCTCTTCGGAGAAAGGCCGAGACCTGCGTGGAGCCTTTTGGATCGGATCAACAGATATTTGATCGTTCAGGGTATTACTTTAGTTTACCCTCAATGTTAATATATTGAGAGATACTTGTAGTTTACGGGTATCTTTGTCTAGAACATTCTTAGTTGGATTAGAAGGGTCTTATACATCGAACTAATGGGTCGGTGGTATCTCTACCGTTAGGTGAGATGTGGATCAATAATTAAGAAGTCAAGGGATACCCTTAGACTCTGATAGACATATCTTTACTGTAGACATATCCTTACGGATGGTCAAATTGTTAAGATTATGGTATGGTATGTCTCTTGGATGTGTATATAATCTGAGAGCCTTCGGATGTAGTTTCGGATGAACTCCAAGGCTTGCCGTTGCATAGGCAAGTGGAGTAGGTGTTCAAAATGATTGCGAAAATAGTCCAGTATCGAAGATCACATAACGAGTGATATTTTTGTTGGTATCAGTGTTGTTAAACACTATAAAAGAATCGGAATAACGTGATTTGCGATTATAGGAGATGTTGGAGGGGATATTTATCTACCCCAGTATTCCTCCTTGAGAAGATCCGAAACTCTTTGTTGAAAGAGGGATGTGTTGGGAGTATGGGGAATACAATCAAAGTCCCACATTGGTAAGACATGGAAAAGATCATGTGCTTATAAGAAAAAAGATATCTCCATTGGTATGAGGCCTTTTGGGTAAAGCCCAAAAACAAAATCATGAGGGCTTGGGCCCAAAGTGGACAATATCATACCATTGTGGAGATATGTGGATCTTATATGCACTAACAATTGGTATCAGAGCCATGGTCCATGTCAAGCCATGAACCTCGAACGAAGGAAGTTGAGCTCCCACGTCCGGATCAAGAGAACCAGACATTAGGAAGGAAGTCTAGTTGGGTCGGGGGGACCGAACAACTGGCAGGAAGTCCTGGTGGGTTGAAGATCGGACATCAAGCAGAGAAACTCCTTCGAGGAGGGATAGGCTTGAGGGGGGGCCCAATGTGGTCCTTCGTTTGAGGGGGGGATTGTTGGGAGTATGGGGAATACAATCAAAGTCCCACATTGGTAAGACATGGAAAAGATCATGTGCTTATAAGAAAAAAGATATCTCCATTGGTATGAGGCCTTTTGGGTAAAGCCCAAAAACAAAACCATGAGGGCTTGGGCCCAAAGTGGACAATATCATACCATTGTGGAGATATGTGGATCTTATATGCACTAACAGGATGAACCTTTAAAAGTATGCATCAATTATCGATGATGGAATACAGTAGTTGTCGTGATGAATATCCTCCGTTGGGGATAGATGATCTGTTTAGATCAATAAAGGACACTTGTGTATACTCTAAGGTTGATTTACGACTGGAGTGTTGGTATTGTAGTGACATGATGTCATACAATTATCATTGTCGCTGAGATGATTATTATATCGTCAGCTTAGAGTAAGGGAGATGCAGGTGTGTGGAGACGACAATTTCATACTTGGTATGAATTGTATGAATTTTGATTAAGTTAGGCTAATTAACGATTTAGTCGTCACCGGATTTGAGAATCGTGTATCCTGAACACGATTGGATCCTTTTGTAATTGTTGGAGTTGCGTAACGCGTGCCGTTGATTGTGGTAGTTGGAGTTGCGCACTCGACCACCGTAGAAGGTGGTTTTCCTTACATGGTTTGGTTAGTTCTGTAGATGTGGATAGAATATTTGACATTACTATACCACGGACTTGTTTGACAAAGATGATGTTGTAAATCATTTAGACGGAAGCTGGTGAAACCAGTTTACAAGACCTAGACTACGATTAACTTTACACAAGTATTAGTTAATCCTTGGAGTGGATAAAGGATGATGTCATTTGAGGATCGGAACGATTCCGATGCAGTTGAATGAGACATATCTTATGCCTACGTCAGTTAAGAAACTACGAGATAGTCTGTCATATACATGATGGGACTTTAGTAGTTATTTTCTGAAGTTATGGATATATGGAGCAGGAATGCTCATGGGATTTTAACTAACTACGGGGTAGCTAGTATAAAGTTGCTAGAACGCGAATAGTTGTAATTTGCGAGATTTGATCGCTATAGTCTTCCATGCACTTACAGAGTGTGTGGTAGAGGGTTGATGGATTTCTCTTTTGAGAAAATAATTCCCCATCTCTGATAAGGATTGTGGGTTCCGGAGTTGCAGTGTTTAAGAAAGAGTTGCTGCAGAAAGCACATCATTCGAGATGGGTTATATACCTTGGCGGTACTCAGATGTACCGAGATTGGAGACGTTTATACTGGTAGAATGGTATAAAGAGAGTTATAGCAAATTTTGCTGCTCGATGTTAGTATGCTAGTAAGTGAAGGCTGAACATCAGAAACTCGCTGGATTTCTCTAGAAAATTTCGATTCCGAAATGGAAGTGGAAGCATATCACGATTGATTGCGTTACGGGATTGCCTAGAACCCGTAAAGGATGTGATGCGATTTGGGTGATTGTGGATCGACTGACCAAATCAGCTCATTTCCTTTCTATTCGTGGGTCATACTTGTTGGATCATTCGGTAGAGTTGTATTACCGAAAGATTATCAGATTTGCGTGGGGTACTTTTAAGTACCATATCGGATAGAGATTCGCGATTTACCTCGCGATTTTGAAAGAGTCTGCACCAGACTATGGGCACAGAGCTTCAGCTTAATGCAACCTTTCATCCGTAGACTGATGGACTGTCTGAGCATGACATTCAAAGGTTGGAGGATCTATTCAGAGCATGTGTCATGGATTATAGAGGTGTAGTTTATCGATTGGCTTTACCTCCGACACTTGGGGTGCTCACAACGTATTTCCTGTTGTCATACTGAGGAAATACGTGTCGCATGTTGATTATGTTCTGAAAGAGGTTCCGATTCTATCTCAGTCTAATGCGACTTATGAGAAGATTCCAGGGTGGATCCTGGGTCGCAAGGAGCGACAGTAGCGGAACAAGACCATCCGACTCGTAAAGGTTGGATGACAGTATCCGACTGATGAGGAGACTACATTGGAGCTGGAAGATATTATTCGAGCTCGATATCCTCATTTGTTCACTTGAGGCATGTAGCAGTTTAAAAAATTTCTTGAGTTGGTTCCCATATTTAAGTACGAAATTTGGGGACCAAATTTTTATTAGTGGGGAGAATGTAAAATACCGGAAAAAATAATAATAATAAAATAAAATATCTCTTGTTAGTTAAGAAATTTTCTTAAATGATTTTTCAGGAATTTTTAGAAAATTTTCTGGACTTAAATGGAGATCTTATGGGTTTAATTGAATGGATATAGGGTTAATGGTTTATAGGGTTTAAACCCAAACCCGTTAGTAAAACCCGATCCGTTTACTTCTCTAAACGCCCAATCATTTACTTACGCCGTTCTTCCATTTTCTCCGCCGATCCTTCTTCCCCAATCCCATCTTCGTCGCGACCTCTGCCATCCCTCTCCCTTCTGATTTCTCATGCCGCGAGCCTCCCTCTCGGTTCCCGATCTCCGACCGCTCGTCGGCCCGCCTCTAGAGGATGCAAGCTCCAACCGACGCGATCGTCGACGCCCGAGCCATCGCTCGCCGCACCCTATTTCCCTGCGTCATTTCTTCACCGACAGCGCCGATCTCCTCGGTGAAGGTGAAGGGGCGCGATTTTGGGTGAAGCCGATAGCGTCGATCTCCTTCCCGCTCGCTGCCGCCTTCTCCCCGCGCACCGTCCACGCCCAACTCGCCCTCTCCGCTCAGCGACGGCTGTTGCCCTCTCCCGATCGCCGCGTACGTTTCTGTCGATGGGAGACAGCAAGTGGCATCGCTCTATTGCAGTCGCGACGGCCGACCATCCTTGTGCACCTCGGATTCTTCAGCCGTCAGCATCAACTCGGATCGGCGTCGCCCTCTTCTTCCACCATTTCGTCGGCAAAGATCTAAGGTCGTGCAACCGCTATTTTGTTTGATACTAGCTCCTTTTCGACCGCTTTCATCGGAGATCTATTTGAGCACGCCTAATCACACTTTGCCTCTCCGTTCGATCGCCTTCATCCACCGTGGCATCTGGATCACAACAGCTACCATCGATAGAAGTAACTACGCCGACGTCTTTAACCTTCTGATTTTGTGCTAAGGTTAAGCGTCACGAGTCCAGCTCGCGTCCGACAACAACAGTGACTAGTTGCAGTTGATCCACTGATATCTCTGCCTCAACCGGCGGTCTGTGAATTTTGATTTGTAACTTCTGTTCCTTGATTCATCTCCTGATCCAGAGCACAGCTAGGGTAACGATTTCATTGTTGAATTGCTACTGATTCATTTTCTAGGTTTTGGTAAACTCTTAGTCTTGTTCTGTTTCTTGAATGGTGGATGCAAGGAGCGGATTCAAGAAGAGTGGTGATGTATTTTAGATGATGAAGACGATATTGTGAGGAGCCTTGTGAATCCAATTGGACTATTGAAATTGAACGTTTGAGGTAAGTTCATATGTGAATAGTTGCAAATGCTTATCGTTGATAGGTTATTAGTTAATCTAAGTGTGACGGATGCTACTTCCAGTTCAGCTATGGATTTGGAGTTGATACCTTACCATTGGGTTAGAAGGTTTCATGATTTAGCTGGACTAGGTGAGTGATTTATAGCTAAATAATTATCGAAGAATTTATACATTCTATAGAGAACCGGTATATGGTTTAATGGGAATGCTTGATTAGTATGATGGAATGGAATGAGGTTATGCCACTGTGAGATTTGGTTAATTAATCAAGGATTAAGATTGGTTTAGATTCTTATTCCTACAATTTGATTATGCTAGCATGTGATTATACTGGATTCTACCATTTCAGATATTGGATTCGAGGTAGAGATCTTGGAGCGAGGCGAGACCACAACATGAGCTTCCTAGCAGGTGGATAATTTCCTACCTGGTCCGGGTAGTTGTATTTCATTCAGATTTAGTCATTGATATGAGCATGTTAGGTGTTCATATTACCTTGACCCTGTTCTTTTTATCGTATGCTTGATCCTTTACCGTTGGCTATTAACTCTATTGCTGATATCATGTTTATTTTATCATGATTAGGAGTTATACATATAGGTGATGCAAGTAACTTAGAATTTGTTTAAGTTAAGTGCAAATGGTAAAGTCCGGATGACAACCTGATTGTACATTGGGCAAAAAGGTCATCCGTAGGTAGATAATGACTTTAACCTAGGGTTAGTTCTAGTACCCTTAGGTTGTATGTTACCACCGAACATGTGTTGTGTAAATGGTCAGAGGAATGATACTTAGGGTATCGCTACGGACCGGTGGTCCTAGCTTGTTATAATCAGATGAGTACGACTCTCTACAGGATAGAGAGTGCATCGAGTAGATTGGTATGACTCTCTACAGGATAGAGAGTCTATGGTGGATGTCTGTATGTGAGACATTGCATTCATGCATTTACATGCACACTGGCGACGAGGTCTCCCTTGTGGTTGAGAGGGTCGCCAGTCATCCTGCCTCCACGGTTACGTTTAGGAAGAGTAACCGGTGTGAGGGCAGAGCATTGAGGTGTCACACTCTACCACTATAGACGGTGGTAGTTGGATTTGCGTGTCGTAAGTCCTCGCGTGTGGTACTCGACCACTCATGGGTAGTGACCGCCGAGTGACCAACAACAGGGGACCCCCATCGTAGCTTGCTCTTTACGCTTATATGCTACTCGATCATATCGCCACTCTACCACCTCGAGAGGAGTGGTTGGTGTTGAGTTGGGACAGCTTGTCATGCTCGAGCCACCGATGCCACACCGGGTCGTGGTAGCTTTAGGGTGAGCCGACATGACCATGCATGCCGCATTTATTCGATGGCGCTTATTTGCATATTACCATATATATATATATATATATATATATACATATATGCATGTATATATATATATATATATATGGATGGTTGAGATTAATATATATATGGATACAGTCTATATATATATGATTATTGTGATGTTGCATTTGTTTGTACTATGCTTGCTGCATTTGGGTGGACATCATATTCATGCATGTCTCTTACATTTGTTATACGATTGAGTCGGATATTGGTATGTGTTGGACAGACCACTAGGTACCTTGACCTGTAGCTAGAGTATATTTTGAGTTGATTTACTCTTCCTGTTATATATATATATGTTGGATATATGTTCAGGTTGGATCAGAGTAGCGTAGCAGACTTCAGGTATGTCTGCATTTTATGTTATTCATTTCAGTAGACGGTATATGCTTGTATTTATATACTATGCTGATATACCTGTTGTACATCTAGATTATGTTGTCGAAATACATGTGATATTACATATATACATGTTTTCTATTACCTGCTGAGTTTTACTCACCACCCCCGCGGACCCTGGGTTTTCTGTCGCCCAGGTAACAGGTAGAAGACTTCGTGATAGCTTGGAGTACCGCCGGCTGACGCCATCTCATCTCACGAGGCTCCCGTATTTTGTTTTGGGCCTGCTATCCGTTGTGCATTGTATTTTGGAGTTTTCGTGATGTATATGTTGTATATTTAGATTTTGTCGAGGTTTGTGTTGTTGGGGTGTGTTAGCCATACCGGTATGCATGTGTGAGATTGTTGTATTATTGTAGTATGTTTTCGCTGTGTCTTGTGTAGTTTTTATTTTCATACATATATATTGTTGTTATTGTGGGCCTACGGGCCTTGTATTAACCCGAAATGTTGTCACGTACAGGGGAGGTGCCGTCCGTTTGATTTTCGACTCGGTATGCTCTCGGGGCGTGACACAAGTGAGTCCAAGGGAAAAAGAGGAACCAAAGGAATCCAGAACCATAATACAAAAAAAAAACAAGGAGCACATAATGTGTCTCTTGTGCAATCGACATGGACATCACCAGAACCAATGTCTAAAGGGGAGGCTTCAAAGGACCAAAGAGGAAGATTAAATTTAGGGGGAGCTCCAAAGGTAAAACCTAAGGTATTATTGTTTCATAATAAAATATATTTATTTTATGATAAAAAAACATGCTAGGACTAAATTTTATTATTTAAAAGCTCAATATTATGATTGCAAGTCTAAGGATAATTTTAGATTCTATAACACTAAAACTATCCAACCTAAAGATGGAAAGGTAGAAAGGGAATTAAGCAAGAGCCCTAAGAAAGCCTAGGAAAAATAAAGATTAAGATAAAAATGAAAAATATATAAATAAATATTTGGAAAAGGAAAATCAAATCTTAAGGTCAAAACTTAATCAATTAGAGAAGACCCTTAGGAAGATGGAAATTGTATTTAAAGTGTTCAAGCCAAAAACTTTAGGTTTAGATAGGCAAGAACTACCTAAGGACAAGAATGAGTTGGGATACAAATCAAAGTCCAAGGAAAGTATGCCAACGTATCTTAGAGTTCCATATAACTATGAAATAAATCCTAAATTTAGGGTTAGAGTCAAGATTGCAAGGGAGGTCATCCTTAGTGGTAACCTTGATGAGACTACAATAACTAAGGCTTCTAAAAAGCCTAGAAGAGGCGTTAGAAAGGTATCTATATATTGAGATTATTCCTAATAAATATCTAGTAAATCCAAGGAGTTCCAATAGGTATTAAATTTTTAGAATGTGATCTCTTTATACTAAATAGTAAAGTTGACATTTTAAGATATTTTAGAGGTACTGTGATACCTTGAAAATGAATATTTAAATCCTATTTTAGAGAATGTTAGAGAGTGCCAATAAGAATTTGAATCGTTCAAAATTGGTATAATACTTAGAATCTAAAGTGTGTCAAGTTTTGAATTTTTTAGCACACTCAAGAAATTTGGTCCAATTATGTCAAATTGTCTATTTGACATAATATTAGTTGATACAATTAGATTGGATATCTATGAATTTTTATACCATTATCCTATACTTATCATGATTTGTGTGCCATGTTATATGTCATGATATCTTATCATGTATTTATTTTATCATGATAATATATGTTTTTGATAATGGCATGCTATATCATACATGTATTATTTAAGCATGATAGATTTCTTTTGAAATTATGCAATTAATGTATGTCATGAGCATTTACATATATTGATATAATTCCTTGTAATTAAGGATAAAAAATATTATTTGACATCCTAGGTAAGATAGTCAAATTAAGGATACCCAGATAAATATGCATGATTCCTTAGTTTAGGGAGAATTAATTTACATATCACAAGAATTATGGGATGACTTGTGTGTATATTGAGATACATTAGATTGAAGTGAGATATTAGAATGATAAGCTAAATTCAAGGTGCTGACATGGTGCATCTATATGAGCTAAACATTATTAAATCATATGGTTTTTACATGTACGAATCATGGAGAAGGCTAATTTACAAGTCATATAGATTTGGCCCATAGAACATGATTGAAAATTGATTTGAAAATATTTTTAAAATCATTTTTGAAAAACTTAGTGAATTCTATTTGTTAATAGAAATCACCATTGATGGTTTTGATACAAAGTTAAGGTAAAATATTGAAGTTTGTAATAGTTTTTAACTTTGTATCATTCTTTGAAAATAATGAATATTTTTATGGAAACTTATTTTTCTCTAATAGTATTTAATATAAGCAATGTTTGAATGAAGTTTCATTATTTTCAAAAATCATATAATTATTTAAGAATTTCTAAAATTAGATTTGAAACTTAACATACTATAGTCGACTATTTTATAAAAATAGTTGACTGATGACATTATCAATTAATTGATCAAAGACATCGATTGACTACTACTGTGGTTTTGATTGAAATAGAGTTTTTTTTAAAGTATTTTTGGCTTAATCCTAACTATTTTGACTACTTCTAACCCTCTGATAAGCATTTATAGAGAAAATTTTCCTAGTGAAAATAAAAAGGAGAGTTAAAAAGGGGGCATCAAAAATTAAGGGGAGGTTTAGGTTCAAGGTTGAACTTTTAACCTCATAATTAAGAATTTTTAACTCCAAAATATTGTTGGTGCAATGATTGAGAGAAGCATGCTTTGAGGGGAAGGTTCTTCTTAAAAGTATATGAAATGACCTATGAGAAGAAGATTGAATTAAGGAGGAGATATATAAGATAGTATGCTCAAGGTTGAGCATCAGAGAAATGGAAGGTAGGAAACCTCCATTAAAGTGTTGTTAAAGGTTAGGAATAAAAAGGGGAGAATGAAGGAATTCAAGTGTTAGTGAATGACAAAGGAGTTATGATTTTAGAGAGAGTTTTTATGTATGTCAAAAAGGGATAATGAAGGATTTAAGTTAGGACATAAGAAGTGGTAAGTTGAGCTAATGGGCTAGCTTAACTTAAACATATTATCAAACATAAAAAAGGAAGAGATTGTTTGTGCAATCAATCTTTGGTCAAGTTTGATCAAGTTCGAGTTGAGTTTTGATATTTGAGTAATATGTGGTGATGATCGATCGATACTCTCTAGGGGGGATTGTTGGTCAAAAATAACTAAGCTCGATGTAGAAGAAAAAATATTAAAGAAGGAGATTATTGGTGCAATTGACCTTGGGTCAGGTTGATTGAAATGGATAAGGGTTTTGATGTTGATGGTTGAACGAGAAGTCTAATTAAGTGAATCACAGTTTATCAGACACTTAGCAATCGAAAGTCTAACAAGAAGTTGGCAAGTGGTGAAGTTCAAGTGATTAGATACTTAGCAAGAGAGAAATAAAGTCAAAGTGGATTATCGATGGTTGGACACTGAATTCTAATGACTCTCTAAGAAGCCTAAGAGAGTTATTAGAAAGGTATCTAGGGAGGTTATCTCTGATTAATACCTAGTAAATTCAAATAACTCCAATAGGTATTGGGTTCCTGTGAGTGTGTTCCCCTAATAATAAATGGGTATAGAGTGTGTTAACTTAGAATGGAAGGGTCATTAATCTAACTATAGTAAAATTGACACTTTAGAGTATTTTCGAAGTATATTGATATTTTGAAAATGAAATTAAAATTTTATCCTAAAAAATTTTAAGATGTACTAATATAAATTAAGGTTTAAATTAATCAAGATTGGCATAATAGAATAGGGTCAGTAGTGTACCCAGATTAGGATTTGGCACACTGAGGTCGCGTCTCAAAGGGGCACCTAGCCATTTCCACCCACGACAATTATTTTTTTATCCCTCATAATCTCTCTCTTCTTTTTTTCTCTTTTTTTTCTTCTCTCTTTTATTTCTCTTTTCTTTTCCTTTCTCTCTTTTATTTTTCGGCTCACTGAGATTTTGATTTTTCCGAATGGGCTTACACAATCCGAGCATCTCCAGTAACTAAAATGCCAGTCTTAGGGTCACCTGTGGATTCCAAAGTACTAGACTACTGAGATGAATCATAACTAGGTATGTACTAGACTCTCCCTTTCAGAGTGTTTGACATATGTAGGTGTAAAAATAGAAGTTAACCAGTGTAAGTCTAGAATATTCATTCATAGCCAATAAAATAAAATACCACGAGGTAAATGAAGTTACACTACTCATGAAACAACTCACGAAGAAGACTTTAAAAATACTACTGAGGCAGCTTTACAGATAACAAAAATTAAGTGCTAAAAGAAACTCAACAACCTATGCATGAACAAATGAATGCTAACAATAATGCAAATATCAGGAAAGAAACTACTGCTAGAAACAAAATAAAATTTAGGCCCTCCAAACTTAAATGAAAGTATACCTCTAATATGGTGGACGAGGTGGAACCGGAAGCCTCTGATCTGGATCTCGAGAACCTCGGCGCTGAGCAGATGCCACATGTACATGTGGTCGATCTGAGAACAGGTGAATGCAGCAGCTGCTCGATGCTCCTCCTCCCTAGCCCACTGTGCCTGCTGGGCATGCATGTGCTGCCGCATCTCCTAGCGGTAGGCGACCTCATCCTGGCGACGGGCAGCCTCCTCCTGGAAGTATATGCGGGCCTCATCATAGAACTCCTCAACCCGCTGGAAGTGCTCCTGGAAGCCCTGGAACTCTGCTTGCGTGTAGGCGCTCTGCTCCTCCCATCGCTGCCTCTGCGTCTGCTGCTCAGCGTATATATCGTCGAGGTGCGATCGGAACTCCGAGAAATCATAAGTCAATGTACCTGCATCCTGCTCAAAAGTGGAAAAAGATGGTGGTGTAGGTGCAGGCTCATGTCGACATGGACTAGGTGGGCTCCTATGCATGTGTGGACTAGAGGGAGAGTGATGCAAAGGGGGAGAGATGGGCGCCGATGTGGATGGTCCCTCATATGGAGGGGACTCCACTATCAGGTCCAAGCTCTAGTTGGCGCGTGTGGTGATGATGGTACGGTCAGGGTTGGGGAGCCTAAGGGCTGTCAGGTTTTTCCTTACAAAGTATAAGGAGTGTCCCTCTCTTACAATCATCTTCATCGCCATACACACTCCTAGGTCAATCCTAGGGCTCCCCTCTATACTCTCTAATACAGTGTAATCGTACCCCATCCTATGGCAAATATGGGTAAGTAGGCCTCCCACATTAATCTCTCCTCTCGCTGCTTTGTCCATCTTCACTAAGTGTCTGATGAAGTGGGACCCTACATCGATACTACTCCTTTCTTGTAGCATGTCCCAAAGGCAAAGCATCTTGCTAGCTCTTACTACACCGTCACTCTCCTCACGACCAAATTAGTACTGGCCATAATGCAGTGGAGGTATCAAAAAATGGGATTTTGGAGGCACGACGCTTTGGCCCTAGAAGGGTCGTAAGCATGCTCCCCTATTAACTCGGTCCAAAATATCCGAGAGTTAAATTCCATAGGGGTTCTTCTCTCTCCCCCACTCGGCAAGTCAAAGCATGAATTCGATTGGTGGAGGGTCCATTCATGCTCAATGTTAAATATCCTAAAAGTTATCCTACCCCCCTCGTTCTCTCTACCCGTTAAAATTTTCGCCTCTAAGAAACTCAAAAATTCTAGAATTATCCTAGGGTAGGTTGGGTGTCTTATTCCCATTATCTCTTCCCACTCCATTTTTGCAAATAGGGTTTGACTGTCACCCACCAACCCTAAGGACTCTAGCAAATCTTCATCAAGGTACCTAGTAGCAGTGAGTTTACGAGTAGAAAGCATATTATATCTATCTCTATGTTCATTGTTGCGAAAAAGAAGGGTTGGTAGAGCATTACCCTCCTCCGGAGCTTGAGGGGCACCGGTGCTCCTTGCTCGTCGCTCCGAAGCACCGAATCGAGATGCCACTTGCTTGGTCCTCCTCATCCTTGCTTCTTTTGGCTTCCTTGAAGGTTGGAAAAGCTTCTAGGTGGTGGGGAAGAAGAATCCACACAGCTAGGGCAAGAAAAATCAAAGCACATGGCGCAAATGGGGTGAAAACACATGGCTTGCCCTACTTAACCCTTACGTGACACGACCGTGTGAAAACACACGACCAGGCCGTGTGTGCCTCGGGTCGGTCGGGCACGACCGTGGGAAAACACACGGCCAGGCCGTGTGTCTCCTTTTTTCTCCCATTTTTCCACAACGGTCCGAATTTTCTCATATGCTTAGCCGTGTAAGCTAATATTGATTTTATTTTTACCTAGCAAAGTTCTCTTCTGGTCCTAATCCTAACCAAAATGGAAATCAAAGTTCAAATTAACTAAATGCATGCAATGCAATCAAAGGGAAACCTAAAAACTAAACTTGGGTTGCCTCCCAAGAAGCACTTTGTTTAAGGTCTTTTAGCTCGACCTTATTCCTACGTTTCATTTGAGGCATTTGAATCTTGCTCGTGGGGGAGCAAAATATTTGCTCACCTTATTCCTCTTGCCTGGTGGTCCTCCATCGCTATATCCCTTAAATCTTGCTCGTAGAGGGGCTAGATACTTTCTCACCTTTCGTTTCCTGCTTTTTTGTCCTCCATTACTATATCTTTTAAATCTTCCTCGTGGAGGGGCAAGATACTTGTGCGCTGCTTTCCTTGACTCGAGGTTGAACATGCTTAGTCTCAACGAATCATCAATAGTTTGATCATTATATTCTAAATGTTGTAAATAATTTAACTCACCATAGACATCCTCACCAAAATATTGATTAGTAGATTCTATTATGTCGAATGAAATTTTATCATTATCAATCACCAAAAGGGTTTTGTTACTAGTAACTAAAGTTTCAGTGAGGGTTAAGGTAGGCTCTTCTAGATCCTTGAGGTTAGGAGGTATTTTAATTGAAACAATGCACTCCTCAATTAAAGTATTAATTAAATAATCCTCAAGTTCTTCTTCAAGTAGTGATTGAATGGATTATCCTTCTTTACTTCCAATGTCATCTACGTCCTCCTCATCCATTCTCTCAAAGTGAGTCTCTGCCATATTAGGTGTGATCCAGTCATCAAAGCCACCTTCTAGTCGTTTGGTTTCTTCATCTACCATATTTTGTCGCATAAACTCCGTGAATTGTTGACTATGCTCCTTGCATTTCCTAGTAACTTTATCTTGCAAGGCTTCTGGGTGGAGACTTGGTTCTGGATAAAATTCGCATGGCGATTTATAGCACTCGTTCTCGCTTGGGACACAATATTGAGTCTTTGTCTGCGAATGTCACCGTCAGAATTCATCATTCACTGCTTGTTCTATTCGAATGAAATCTTTCATCATCTGCTCAAGTCGGGATTTAGGCAAACAATATTGAGGGTTTAAGTACCCAGGGTCATAACTATATGAATAGGAATCATCTTGTGTCCACTGGTTGTAATTGTAGGTGACATCTTCTTGTTCAAATTGTGAAGGTTCGAATATATCTAGACAATCGTTAATGGTATGCCATGTTTCACCACAATGTTCACAATAAATGTTACCAAAACTTACAGCATTCAATTGACTATAATCATAAATAAAAGCATGCATCGTTATACACAGAAAATTATAGGTAAGGAAAGGAATAGAAGTGGGTCGGCAAGAGTCTCCTTTTTTTTTTATTAAACTAGAGCACTACTAAAAACTAAAAGAAAGAAGATGTAATTAATCTAAACTGCAAATTAAATAGCAAAAATCTAAAATGAAATAAAACTGAAATAATATAAAATAAAATAAGAAAATAAATCTAGCCTAAGTCCAATCCAATTATCCACTTCTCAATTCGATATCGAATCAATCAGTCCCCGGCAACGGCGCCAAAAACTTGATGCACATGAACGTGACCTCAAATCTCGCGACGGAGACCATCGAGGACTCAAAGCATGCACTCGCGCTCAACGCCCATAAGTGCACAGATGTCGTCAAGTAATAAAAGATTATCGATCCCACAGGGACTGAGATTCGAGTACCGATTTGTTTAGTAGGTGAAATTGTTCGGAAGTAAAATCTAAAGGTTTCAATTACGAGGGTTGTCGATGGACTAAACTCTAGTACGGTGTCACACGAAGGAAGAAAGGAGCATGCCGAGATCTTTAAAAGGGATTCTAGGACTTCGGTTTCGCTTGTGTGTCACAAAACATGCTATCAACTGGGCATTGTCTAAACGTCTAACTATGATTTTGTAGAAGGGACATCATACACTCTCTCGATGAGCCACCGCATCTATCGGGAGCTATCTCTGCCTTACAAGGACGGGATAGGCGATACGAGGATGCCAAATCAATCCCTGCGACGAACCGTTTCCAGTTCCATCGCATCCTTCTACCCACGGTTACAAGAGATCAGGTTTACCCCTAGGTTCCTTGTATAAATTCCCTAAATCTTAGATACGAGGGATGTCACCCCTCGTATCGCCTAAGCACAGCAGGTAGAAAACCAAATACACATAGATATTGGTATAAACAATTTCCAATTGCAAATTTAAACTCAAAAACATAATTCAATTTGAAGCAACATGTCATGCGTACACAAGCTACTCCCTAATCCTAGAATCGAAGGAACTACTCCATATATAGAAGAGGAAAATCACAAGGCATGTTCATGTTCGAATATATCAGAAATAAAATGCAAGAACAAGAGGTTATAATGTCGATGTGGTCTTCTCTCCAGTGTTGAAGTGCAAAACTTGGATCTCCGGCGGCGTTCTTCCTCCCTGTTGCGAGTTCCCTAAACTTTTTAGGGATTCGGTGTGTCGTCCCAACCGTCGTGCCTCTTTCCTAGGGTTTGGGAGCCCTAGGGTGGCTCCCTCGTGATACCTGGGATTTGGGGCGGAGCTTCCTTTATATAGACATCATGTCGGATCGCTGCGAAACCTGGAAAATAACTGACTCGCATCAGCATTGTGCAACACCACATGGCCATGTGTGACATTGGGGTGGCCGATTTTGCCCCTTGGACACAGCCGTGTGTAGCCACACACCCTGGTCGTGTCCCCTTCTGCATCTAGCTACAAAATGCCCTTCTTTTGCTCCGAAAGTGCGCCTTTTCCCATGAAATATTATCCTGCACGCAAAAGTACAAAGAGTAGGTCTTCGAACCAGAAAATAGGAAATGCATGCAAAACAAAGTGACATATGTATGAAACTAACATAAAATATAATGAGATGTGAGCGAAAACTACTCCTAAAACCCTATATGTTTTGCTCACATCACACACTCGAGGGAGTTTGTCCGCTTATCTCAAATTGTGAATTTGGCATAATTTTAGATAATATCGCTTAAATTAGAGATTTAGGTATCTCTACTATACCATATGAATCTCGTATTTATCATATTTTGTGTACCATATTATATGTCATGATATCATATCATACATGATGATATACTTATCATGCTATGATAATTAAATTTTCATAATGATCTATGAATTGGCCATGTCATGACATACATACATCATTCAAGTATGATAAACTTTCTTTTGAATGTTATGCATATAATGCATGTCATGATCATTTTTCATGCATTGATTTATTTACTCACAATTAAGGACAAATGGTAATATTTGACATCCTAGATAGGATGCTCAAATTAAGAGTGTCTAGATATAAATGTATGGTCCCTTAGTTTAGGGAAGAACTAATTTATATCTCACAAAGATCATAGAGACTTGTATGTGTATTGAGATGCATTAGATGCAAATGAGATGTTAGGATAATGAGTCAAGTTCAAAGTGTTGACATGGTGCATTAAATGTGTTGGTGTAATCGACTCAGGTCACGATTGATCAGACTCGAGTGAAACTCGAGTAGGATTTTGATGTTTGACAATGACTTTGACCATTGTTTGACAATATAGTTTGACCATATGTTGACCATATGACAAGTGGATGTTTGGGATATCCAAGGTCATATGGGGGAGATTGTTAGGAGATGATTGTTGAAGCAATCATCCTTAGGTCAAGGGTGACCTAGCTTGAGTGAGACTCAAGTGGAAGTCCAAGTTTGGAGACTTGATAATGGAGAAGTCCAAGTATGGATACTTGGCAAGGAAAAGTCCAAAGGTGAAATCTTGACAAGGGAAAGTCCAAGTATGAATACTTGACAATGGAAAAGTCCAAGGGTGTAGTCTTGGCCACGTAAGTCCAAGAGTGTAGTCTTGGCAGTGAAAGTTCAAATAGGGACATTTGGTAAAGGAAAAAACCAAGGGTGTAGTCTTGGCGGTGTTCATGTAAGTCCAAGTGTGTAGTTTTGGCTCATAAAACCTGAAGATATGACATAGTCGATGGAAGCACTTGAAGGCTAACACAAAAGGTGAACGAGTCGTGGAGGACTCGAATAGACCTTGAGGGCATGAGACAGATAGAGGTGGCTAGAAGGCCTAGGTATAGGCCAGTCGAATGGAGGATTTGCCTTGTCGACTGGCCCAGTGTGGTCAATTCCCACTGTGGGGCTTAGTTTTCAGCCTGGATGCTCGGCACTTTGTGGCTTGGGAAACAACCATGGTGCTTGGCAGTCAACTGTTGTAGAGAAGCAGTCGATTGATGTTGTGAGTCGACAAACGAGCTATATGCTCTACAATCGACTGTTGATTTGCAGTAATTGACTGGCTACTGGTGCTCAGGAAACCTGAAGGTTGCTTGGGCGATTGGGAAACAGTGTTCCAATGGAGTAGTTGACTTCTATGTATGTGCAATCGATTGATGGCACTATAGCACCCTATAGATTGTTTGTTAGTCGATTTGGCAATCAACTGCTGGTAAGGGCTCGACTACTCAGGTGTTCGTTGGCTAGAATGCTAATGTTGATTAGTCTGTTGTGAGACAATGGATAGGCGGGTAGTCGACTGAGGACTTTAGACAGTCGATTGCTAGGCGAAAATGTAGCCCAAAGCAGATTATAAAAGGAGCAGCTTGGGGAGGATTTTGACAGTAGTTTTCTTGAGGATTTTGAAGGGGAAGTGTTGTTGCATTCCAGAATTTCAAGAACAATCCAAGGCAACCAATAAGCAAGCAATCAAGTGTTCAAGCATTTTTGTGTAACGTGCATTTCATTTTCATTCTTTACACTTGTTATATTTTTGTATAAACTCTTGCTTGTAAGAGGTTTCTTCACCTCCGAATTGTTTTTGAGGAGAGAAGATTTAGTGGTGGTGTGTATCACTAGAGCTCGCCCATGAAGTAGGAACCTTAGTTCCGAACCACGTAAAAAATATTATGTCGTGTGTTTGTATTTTTGTTTGTTTCTGCTGTGCACTAAAAACTTGTAGACAAGAATGACGCAATCGAACAAGAAAAATGAAAATTGCTATTCACCCCCCCCCTTCTCTAGCGCACGTTAACGATCCAACAATTGGTATCAGAGCCGAGCTTGATCCTTCAAAAGACCTACAAGTGGTGTCAGTGAGGCCGCTCTTCATCAGACTCATCGTTGCAATAGCAATGCTAGAGGAAGATGGATTCAGCTATGACACTCGGATCCCTCCATCATTCGACCGAGAAGATTTTTTGGCATGGAGGGCGAGGATGGAGACTTTCTTGATGATGGACATAGAGAATTGGTTCATCATCATGGATGGATTTAAACCTCCCATGGACAAGAAGGGAGGACTCCTCAAAATCAAGAAATGGACCAAGGAGCAATGCCAAAAACTTAAAACCAATTTTAAGGTAACTAAACTTCTAACTAATTTAATTCCTAATGATATTATGTCAAAATTAGGATAAGTTAGGGATGCCAAAGAAATATGGAGCAAATTGGTAGAGCTCCATGAGAAGCTTCACTGACATTAGTAGAGGAGTCTAAGGAAGAGTGCTCCACATCTCAAGCTCATGAAGACTCGAAAGTTGACAAATGCTCAACATCCGAAAAGGAATAATCATCATCATCCTCTCTAGAGCTTGTAGAATTGGAGGTGTTGGTGCAATCGGCCCAGGACTCGAGTTTGACTCGAACTGTATTTTGATGTTAGACAAAACGTATGACATGGGATTGTCATGGGAAGTCCAACATGGGTTGGCCACATAAATCCAAGTGTGTAGCCTTGGTGGTGAAAAGTCCAAGCATGGGCTTGGTGTTGGGAAAATCGAAGCATAGGGCTTGGTGTTGGAAAGTCCAACATGGGTTGGCCACGTAAGTCCAAGTGTGTAGTCTTGGCGGTGGAAGTCCAAGTATGGGGCTTGGCATGGAAAATCCAATCATGAAGCTTGGTGTGGGAAGTCTTGAGGACTTGGCAAGTTTACTAGGCTCGGGGTCCTTGAGTCGATGAAGGATGACATTGGAAGTCGTGCTCTTGGTGCATCCGAGGGATCGCCGGATGGGGAGCGAATGGAGTGAGGCCCAAGGGAAGCAGACTTCGAGGGAAAGATACGCGAAGGATGACATTGTTAAGTCGTGCGCTTGGTGCATCTGAGGGACGTAGGCCGAGGGAAGAGAGCTTCGGTGGAGAACTCCATGAGAGGATGAGGTGGACTTGGCCAAGTGGCTAAGACTGAATGTCGGAGGCTCAAACGTGGTGTTTGAGGGTTTACCTGTTGGACTTTCCGAGCCACAAAAACTGCTTTTTGCATTGCGAAAACCCCGAAAGTCCGGCCACAGATCCGTGCGAAGATATATTAAAATAAAAAACATGTATGTGCTAAATAAACCTAGATCTACCTTAGATCTAGAAGTTGAGAGTGTTACCCTCGATGCGACGCCCTTCGCAAATCCCGCTCGTCCAAATAGCTTGCCGGAACTCTAGAGTGTCAAGTGTATACTCCTCTATTAGTATCCACACAAGCAATAGGTGGAGAAAAGAAACCTAGAGTGTGCTAGCACCCTTAGAAGTTTCGGCCAAGGAGAGGGATGGGAGAGCAAGCTTGAGAGGAAGATGATCCAAGGAAGAAGATGAAGTAAGAGTAACTCACAAAATCAATTCTCATCTAATGAGAATAGTGGTCGACCACTTCATGTCTTGGGGGGTTACATGCATGCATGTAACTCCAAGAGCCAATGGCTCTTGGTCTCCCTCATGAGGTGGCACCACATGATAAGTCAATGATGATGTAGAGCATCATCATTGGCCGGCCATGCCAAGTCATCATCATGACATGGCATTTGGTCAAGTCAAACTTGACCTTTCATCTTCCCTCTCAAGTCAAGTCAAACTTGACCTCTTATCTCCCATAGTTGATCAAATCCAACCATTTGATTCAAGTCAATTTAATTTAATGAATTTCTATTCATTAATTTAAATTGATTTGATGAATCAAATCTAAATTAGACTCATTCAACACTTGAATCAAATTGAGTCCAACTCAATTAGTCTAATTAGGATTACTCTTAATCCAATTTGGTTCATCACATGAACCTAATCCTCATGGTTCATCATATGAACCTAATCTCCATCTAATTGCCCTTTGTGTGTGACCCTATAGGTTCTTGTAACATTGGCAATGTCCCTAAACCGATTTAGGAACATAAGCAATGAGCGGTATCTAGCAACACATCATTGCTACCCAAGTTACAAGAATGTTGAGCTCCAACATCACCTTTGTGACTACTAATTGTGACTCTCATAATATGTGACAATATCCCTCTATCCTTGACATCTAGATTAACCAATTGAGACATAGACCGTGTCATCCTCGGTACAATCTATATCTTGAACTCCAAGTAGACTCACTCTAATCAAATGAGCTCAATATCTCATATTAACTCGTTTGGGCATGGCCATGCACTTCGTGGTCTCACTCTATCAAGAATATCGATGTCACCCCCGTCATATAGGAGGGATAGATCCCATCTACATCACTCACAACCCTCCGCATAATTTGTCACATACCCAGTAATCACCTTTATAGTCCACCCATTTACGGGTGACATTTGACGAAGCCAAAGTATGCAACTCCTTATGTAGGGAACCATGGTGACTTCAGGTCTAAGGACTAATAGTCATACTAATAGCCACATGAGAAAGTATATGACACTCATATAACGATCCATGATACTTTCTCATGGCGGGTCATTCAGTATACATTCTCCAATGCATATCCATGTGTCAACTTGATATCTCATATCCATGACTTGTGAGATCAAGTCATCGTGTTGACCTACATGCTAGTCTCTATGCATTAACATTGTCCCTGAATGTTAATACTTGACCAGGAATGATTAAGAGTAGTGTTCTCTATATCATCTCATTATCGATTCAACCAATCGATTGATATAGATAAGAGCCTACTACTCAAGGACGTTATTATACTTAGTTATTTGGCACCAATACAAGTAAATATAATAACCATGCCTTTATGAATAGGAATATGATACAATAAAGTCCATACAACAATCATCACATGATTGACTCTAGGGCTTTCACTAACAATCTCCCACTAGCACTAGTGCCAATCACCGTAGTATCTAATACCCAATGACCTAGTGTAACTATCATGTTTTTTCTGTGTCAAACCCTTGGTCAAGGGATCTGCGATGTTAGCCTCTGTGGGTACTCTGTAAATCTTCACATCTCCTCTATCGATAATCTCTCGAATGAGATGGAAGCACCGATATATTCGGGCTCTGTTGTAGAATTAGCAATTGTGTCCTGCTTGGAACTCTTCCAGCTCACAGCGCCACCATTCAAGCAAAACATGAACCCTGACTACGATCTATAATCATCCTGGTCAGTTTGGAAGCTGGCATCGCTGTAACCCTTTACAGCTAGCTCCTCATCGCCTCCAAATATGAAGAAATATTCTTTAGTCCTTCTCAAGTACTTAAGAATATACTTGACTGCTATCCAGTGACGCTCACATGGATCTGACTGGTATCTACTCGTCATGCTCAAAGCATACGAGATATCAGGATGAGTACACAACATGGCGTACATGATAGATCCTATAGATGATGCGTAAGGGATCTTATCCATGCGGTCTCTCTCCTCTCTAGAAGAGGGACTTTGAGTCTTCGAAAGACTCACACCATGTGACATCGACAGAAGTCCCTTCTTGGAATTCTGCATGGTAAACCGTAGTAATACCATGTCAATGTATGTAGTCTGACTTAGGCCAAGCAATCTCTTAGATCTATCTCTATAGATCTTGATGCCTAGAATACAGGCTGCTTCACCTAAGTCCTTCATTGAGAAGCACATCCCCAGCCAAGTCTTCACAGACTGTAGCGAAAGGATGTCATTCCCAATGAGTAGTATGACATCCACATACAATACAAGAAAGATAACTGTGTTCCCATTAACCCTCTTGTAGACACAGGGTTCATCTTCATTCTTGATGAAACCAAACTGTTTGATCGCATCATCGAATCGAAGATTCTAGCTCCGAGTGTAAGATACGAAAAAAAAACCTGTGATTAAGAAATTATCTTATATAATTTCTCAGGAATTCACAGAAATTTTTTCGGATTCAAAAGGAGTCCATACGAGGAAGATGTAAGTTTGAATGGGTGGTTAGGTCGGCTTGAGTTAACTCGGACTAAACCTGGGATAGACTTGAGTTGACTGAACACATTCCACCAGCCTTAAAGGACCCGAACCCGGTTTGCAAATCGCTTATTTTGATTTCTTTCTCCCTTCTCCGCGCGACTTCCTCTGTTCCCGATCTGATCCTTTTTTGTCCCCGATTATTTCTCAGTCGATTTCTCCTCTCTTTAACCTTCCACCGCCGTGGGTTCGAGCTGCTGCCGACCTCCCATCTGTCATCGTCGACCGCTTATTCGAGAGGCCAACTCGACGGCGTCTTCACCGGTGAAGCTGAGATCAGTCGTCGCCCTTTTCATCGCATCGCGAGGATGGTCCGGCTGCCGCTTGAATCCAGCTTGTCGTTGATATCTCTGCCGACGACGAGGGAAGCTGGATCGACTCCGTTGACATCGCAGCTGGGTAAGCACTGGTATCACGATTTTTTCTCTTCCTAAATCGCGATCCTGGTTTTTCCTCTGCTCTTCCTCTCGATCGTGACCTCGCTTTCAGCCAGCGTCGTCGCGAGCTCAGCTGTTTCCAACTGTCATCTCTCCTGATTTCATCTTCATCGCCGTAGCCCATCCTTTTCCTGTGCCCTTGTGGCGTTGTCGCCGTCTTTGAGTTCTCGCCGTGAGCTCGATCACAACGAGCTCATCCTCGCCGAGAGTTGGATCGAGGGTGACCTCCCTTCCCTTTGATCATGATCTGCCATTTCTGGACCTCCATCGCCTACTGTGAGCTAGGATTTATGAGTTTCTGTCAAGATTTGGGTAAGCGATTGATTTGTTCCCTTGATTTGGATGAAATCCTTGGTTGTGAGCCTCTGTTTGTCGTAGAGTTCAGCAGTGTTGGAGCTGGGGTTTCGTCGGTGATTGTCAGTGGAGATCTAGGACAGGTAAGGTTGTATACTTTTGCTGTTTTCAATAATAAGTTATGTATCTCGATGGCTTGCTGTTGATGTGGTTGTATCTGCGCTTGATTTCAGTGAGTTTCTCCACTTGATTTCTATCTATGCAGATCGGTTGTCGTCGGTATCAAGAGAAAGTTGTGGCAGGATTTCTTTCACCCTGTTTCCTCTGTGTTGGGATTATAGTGTGGTCGACGGCTAATTGGTGGTGTATTGATGAGATGTGAGCTCAGTTATGGGAATTGGCACGCGTTTGTGTGGAAGAAGAGATTTTCCTTGTGGATCTAATTTGGCAGTGCAAGGTAAGGCTATTGGGTGATCTTGTGAGTAATTTCTGCATTTTGTTGATCTTGGAGGTTGTATTCTGTTTAACTGGATTGAGCAAAGATTTCGGTTGAATAAATCTGATTGTTCCAGATGGGATATCTATGCTCGAATTGAGGGGACTACGTTGGGTAAGCTGGGTTAGTTCATATCAAACTCTTGTAAGTTTATCCGGGAGCTGTGTTGATGAAATTGGACTAGGTAAGTTTGATTTGAGATTTGATATCATCATTGGACTTATGATAGTACTTGTCAATGATGCATGTTGATTTCAGGACTTTGATTAGTGATGGAGGCTCGTATGCATGGACAGCTAGCCGGGCTACATAGCAGGTGGGTAATATCTATCTGGTCTGGTAGTTTTGATCAAATTCTAGTGCATGATCTTGGATTTATATTTATACCTGTTTACCTTAAATCCACTCTTATTTAATCATATGCTTGTACTGCCTTGACCTTTGAGATATAAACTCTGGTACTTCATTGATTATCTAGCTCGGATAGGAACTATAAACCCTATTATGTATTAGCTGATGGATGTTCAGTAAGTACAGGTGGTTAGGGTTATCTTTGTGACCTCAGATTGGGTTACTGTGTTACATCACTAGGGTTAGGTGATGAATCGGGTTATGGAGTCGATCGTTGTATCGTACACATATTAGTTGTGCATCTATTGTGGATTTAGTTGTTTGTGCATAGATAAATGTGTGTGGTTGTCAGTATGTGGTTACGGACTAGAGGTCCTAGCATGATTGTATATCCATTATGGATCGTATATCTGTGTATGGTTATATGGATGGTCGATAGTATCTCGCTACTGACTAGAGGTCTTAGCGTGGTTGACTGTCAGATGAGTATGACTCTTTGTACGATAGAGAGAGTCTTGTGGATTGTAGTCCTTGCATAGTTGACTTTTGGTTGACCAGGACTCCCCGTGGGATAGGGAGTGTGGCGAGGATACATGTATGGAGCTATGCATCATTACATTACATGCATGCTGTTGACTGAGTCTCCCTTGTGGATGAGACGGGTCGTCAGTCATCCTGCCTCCTCGGCCACTCGGGGTAGTGGTAGCAGGGTTGAGGCGAGCATTGGATGTCGCTCGCCACTATGGATGGTGGTAGGCGGAGATGCACCGCCACCCTAGAGTGGTGTTAGCACTCGCCCACTATAGACGGTGGTTGTGTGACGTGCAGTTGTCCTGTGTGCGGCGTTTGTCTACTCATGGGTAGGGACAGCGTGGCTTGCAGCAGGGGCCCCTAGGAGTAGTTAGCTTTTTACGCTTATACGCTACTCAGTCATACTACCCAACTCGGTCACTCGAGAGTGGTGGCAGTTGGAGTCGAGCTAGTTGTCATTTGTCGTGCCACCCTGGCCACTCTGGGGTCGTGGTTGGATGGGTCCGCAGACAGTGACCATGCATATGCATTGCTGATATATATGTATGCATGTATTTGATATATGTTTTACATATGTCTGTGAGATGTTGCATTTGATTGAGCTATGATTGCTGTATATGGTTGTTCATCATGATACATGTCATTTGCATTTTATATACTGCTATGTGTTGAGCATGATACATGTGTTGATTCAGACTGTTATATGCATTTGATTAGCATCATGTCATTGTGTGATACGGACCGGGTTGTTATTACAGGTGATCATATACTGTTCATATGTTGGAGTATTAGTCAGGTATGGGATTGACTTGGTACGTTATATGAGTTATGTCATTGTAAATCTATTCAGGATGATCTAGCATCTGGTGTTATAGACCGTCAGGTACGTTGGTACATTACTTTATGTTCAGTTGATCAGTTTAGTATATACACTGAGTATGACTTTATTGTAGTTACTTGTTATTAGAGTTGGATAGGACTGTATGTCTATTGGACTCATGCTATATACATGTAGATCTTCACATGTATACTTGTAGATTTCTTTACCCTATATGTTCATGCACTTTCTATATATTACCCTTGAGTTTATACTCACCACCCCTGGACCACAGGTTTCTGTCGTCGCATAATGTAGAAGATTCCTTGACGCGTTGAGCTCAATTGATCCCATCTTACACCGAACAATTGGGGTTTTCCACGTATTTGCTTCCGCTGTTGTTTTGTATTATGGTCATGTATAATCAGTGTTGTATTTGGTTGTTGGTTTGTATATTGTTTTTGTGTAGTATGTTTGAGTCGCACCGGTGCGCACCTTTTGTGTTGTTGTGGATATATTGTTTGGTATTGTCCATATATATATTGTTGTTGTGGGCCTACGAGCCTTGTATTAACCCGATATGTTGCCACGTATAGGGGAGATGCCGTCCGTTTGCTTTTCGGCACGGCATACTCTCGGGGCGTGACAATTTTATTGGTATCAGAGCCCTAGGTTGTGAAGTCCATTTTCGGATTTTACTTTGTTCGGATATCGAGTTTTGCTTACTCGGTTTTGGTTTTGTGAGTTCTGGGATCTGGCTGTTGCGGGACATCTCCGAGCTACAAGGTTTAAGGTATGTTAACTGTTATTACATATCCTTCTATTTGTCTATGCACTTAGTTGCTTATAATATGGATGACTTGTAGGGTGTTGGTTAGTATTCGTAACCGTGGTTTGAGTTGACCACGAGAACGACATATTGAGGTTATTAGACATATACCTACTATCGAAAAGGTAATTACCTTTGAGAGCCGACTGATACCGAGTCGAAAAGCAGGGGTTAGTAGTCACATCTCTTGTGGAGATCAAGGATTATAGTCATAAGATTTTCACTAATTATGTTAGTTAGATCATTACCTATGGGGTAATGGACTAAGCGAGTATACTATTGCTGGTGCAGATAGTAGAAGATTAGTTTGTGATGTATCATAGGGATTTTGATCCCTGAGTTGGTCATTCTAGGTTGTATAACATTGGGAGTACTTTTGAGTACTTAACTCGTGTTATACGAAGATAGTAATGTTAGTTGAATACCATTATCCGAATTTTAGCCGGTACTTGGTGGAAGAAATGGAAAGTAACCTACGGGAAATAACGTATCACTTAGTCACAGTTCAGTGATGTTGTGAGAGAGTATTTTCCCACATCATTTTCTTTGACTCATTGTCAAGGAATTCTTGGGCTTTAGGTCGAGTGATCGTTTGGTAATGGAAGTACCATGCAGAGTCGTTAGACTTGCGAAAGTTACGACCATTTAATATCCCAAGAATGTGATTGGGTTGGTTTTGGCCACCCACGGGTTTATTGGTTGACATCTTGATCATGATGTTTGGATCTTCTACCAGATCCTATCGGAAGTCCATAGGCCGAGTCATGTGTATAGAAATGACTCCGTAGCAAGTGTTTTAAGAGTTGGAGTTTTGATAAGCATATATTGCAAGTCAAATTATTGGAATTAGAAGTCTCCAAATGTTGGATAAAAAGGAGCAAGATTAAAGTCATGAGTCATGAGCGACTATTGGAGAGTTTTCCGATCATAGAAGAACGATTACAGATTGTCAGCAGCTTCTCATGTTTATCAGCGAACTCAGAGGAAAGACTCCGAAGGGAGATTACGTGTGTGCAGTGCGGGTTACGACAAGACACAAAGCCAGATTATTCGATGGACCATTGTATCTGTTTCTACTATAAGCAACCGGTATCTACGAGGAGAGTATGTACTTTGAAGACTCAGTGGAAGACCATGGATGATGCTTTCGAGCGGACGATCCACAACCTCGGAAGACGAGATCATGACAGAAGAATAGATTATCACATCAGCAGTGATCTACTACCTCAGATATAGTTGGAGCTCTTTGATACTTTCATCCGGAAGAAGTAAGTTACTCAGCAGTATCAGCCGAAGACATCTCAGAAGACTCAGACGTTCAGACAACAATTGTTACCTTCCCAGACAAGAATCAAGTATCTTCGAGCGTAATTATGATTTGTTCGAGAGAGAGTATACGGCGATGGTCGATCTATGGCATATTCTCCGGGTGCGGCTATACCTTTCACGAGAGATGGTGCTATGATATTGATAGTTCTTGATATTTTTAGGATGTGTATCCTTTGCGATCTAGTGTTTACCATCTCCATTGCAGTTGTTTCAGTTTGTACCTCAGTTTCAGCAGCTGATTTTAGTTCTCCATGGTAGTCTTTCGCATCTACTTGTGCTCAGTCGCCAATAGCAGAAGTTGGACGAGTTACATGATTACTCAAGAAGTATAGAAGACCGAAGGATCGGTCCTTCGGGGTATTACTTTAGGTTATTCTATTTGTGGATATATCGAGAGATACTGGTAGTTTACAGACATCTTTATCTAGAACATTCTTAGATAGGATTAGATGGGTTCCTATCGACTTGCGGATTGATGGTATCTCTACCGTCAGGTGAGATGTTGATCAACAATCAAGAAGTCAAGGGATACCCTTAGCCTTTGCTAGACATGCCTCTACTATAGACATATCCTTACGAATAGTTGGATTGTTGAAGCATTGGTATACTAGGACTCTCGGATGTACGTATAATCCGAGAGTATTCGGATGTAGTTACGGATGAACTCTGGGCTGCATGAATATGCGATTGAGGTGATTTCGGGAATAGTCTTGATATTGGGGACCTCATACCGGGAGATGATTTATGGGTATCAGTGTTGCTAAACACTATGGGAGATTTATCTGCCTTAGTGTTTCTTCTTGAGAAGACTTGTAACTCTTTGTTAGAAGAGAGACAGACCTTTGAGATTATGCATCGATTATCGATGATTGAAATGCATTAGTTGAGAATGAGTATCCTTTGTTAGGGATAGATGATTTGTTTAGATCAGCTAAATGACACCTGTGTATATTCTAGGGTTGGTCTACGACTGGAGGTTTGATATTGTAGTGACTTAGTGTCATACAATTATCATTGTCGATGTGATGATTGAGCTATCATTAGCGTAGAGTAAAAGGATTCAGGTGTATAGAGCTGATTGATAATGTTGTTAGACTTATCGACGATTTAGTCGTTCATGGATTTGAGGAATCAAGTACTCTTGGAGTATTTGAGATCGATTGTCATCATATCTGTGGATGATATATTTTTGGGATATATTCACGATCTTAAGGGAAGTTATGTTTCCCTAGATTGATTTGGTGCTTACCAGAGATAAGGATAGGATATTCTAGCGATACTATACCGCCGATTTGTTGGACCAAGAAGGTGATGAAAATCACCTGGTCGGAAGTTTGTGAAGCTAGGTTTCAGGGCCTAATCGATGACTGACGTTTGCATTAGTATTAGTTAATCCATCTGATATGGATGGAAAGGTATTGTATGCAGAGGCATCATTTTAGGGATTAGGAGCGATTTCGATGTAGTTGAATGAAACATATATTATGTGTACGCTAGTGGAGAAACTAGCGAGATTGGTCATTATAGGTTTCCAGTTATTTTCAGTTCTGTGTGACAGAATGAATTTTGGACATTAGATTAATTTCTCTTGTGAGAATAAATCTAAGTCTCTAGGAAGGATAGTGGTTCCCAGAGTTGCATTCGATTTAGGAAGAGTTGTTTCAGGAGACTCTTCATTCGAGAGTGATGATTTATTCGGAGTGTATCCGAAAATAGTGAGTATTGAGATGTTCATGTTGGTGGAACGATATATGGGACATGATTGATTTCGTAGTTTGATGTTGGGTATTGCCAACAAGCAAAGGTGGAATATTGTGATCGATAGGGTTACGTACCGTAATGAAGTGAGAGCCTAGTACGTTAGACTGTGTTGGGAGATTATCTAGAATTCGGAAAGGACTTGATCGGATTTGGGTAGTCGATGATCGATTAGCTAGGTCCGCTCATTTTCTTCCGAGCCGTAAGATGGACTTCGTTGGATCGCTTGATGGAATTATATCCATGGAGTAACCTTGAGTATCATTTCTGATAGTGATTCATGATTCACCTTACGATTCTGGCAAAGTTTTCCATCGGTTACGGGTATAGAGCTCCACTCTGGTATAGTTAATTACCTTTTAATAGGTCGGTTGAGAGTGTATATAAGAGCTGGAAATAAAATATTCGAGCTCAGTACCTCACTTAGTCACTTGAGGTGTGACTTTGCTCCGGATACTTGAGATGGTTGTTGTGACATCTCATACTTGTACATGAGTCGGGAATTTGGGGACCAAATTTTTATTAGTGGGGGAGAATGTAAGATACGAAAAAAAAAACCGTGATTAAGAAATTATCTTATATAATTTCTCAGGAATTCACAGAAATTTTTCCAGATTCAAAAGGAGTCCATACGAGGAAGATGTAAGTTTGAATGGGTGGTTAGGTCGGCTTGAGTTAACTCGGACTAAACCTGGGTTAGACTTGAGTTGACTGAACACATTCCACCAGCCTTAAAGGACCCGAACCCGGTTTGCAAATCGCTTATTTCGATTTCTTTCTCCCTTCTCCTCGCGACTTCCTCTGTTCCCGATCTGATCCTTTTTCGTCCCCGATTCTTTCTCAGCCGATTTCTCCTCTCTTCAACCTTCCGCCACCGTGAGTTCGAGCTGTTGCCGACCTCCCATCTGCCGTCGTCGACCGCTTATTTGAGAGGCCAACTCGACGGCGTCTTCACTAGTGAAGCTGAGATCAGTTGTCGCCCTTTTCATCGCATCGCGAGGATGGTCCGGCTGCCGCTTGAATCCAGCTTGTCGTTGATATCTCTACCGACGACGAGGGAAGCTGGATCGACTCCGTTGACATCGCAGCTGGGTAAACATTGGTATCGGGATTTTTCCTCTTCCTAAATCGCGATCCTGGTTTTTCCTCTGCTCTTCCTCTCGATCGCGACCTCGCTTTCAGCCAGCGCCGTTGCGAGCTCAACTGTTTTCGACCGTCATCTCTCCTGATTTCATCTTCATCGCCGCAGCCCATCCTTTTCCTGTGCCCTTGTGGCGTTGTCGCCGTGAGCTCGATCACAGCGAGCTCATCCTCGCCGAGAGTTGGATTGAGGGTGACCTCCCTTCCCTTTGATCATGATCTGCCATTTCTGGACCTCCATCGCCTACTGTGAGCTAGGATTTATGAGTTTCTGTCAAGATTTGGGTAAGCGATTGATTTGTTCCCTTGATTTGGATGAAATCCTTGGTTGTGAGCCTCTGTTTGTCGTAGAGTTCAGCAGTGTTGGAGCTGGGGTTTCGTCGGTGATTGTCAGTGGAGATCTAGGACAGGTAAGGTTGTATACTTTTGCTGTTTTCAATAATAAGTTATGTATCTCGATGGCTTGCTGTTGATGTGGTTGTATCTGCGCTTGATTTCAGTGAGTTTCTCCACTTGATTTCTATCTATGCAGATCGGTTGTCGTCGGTATCAAGAGAAAGTTGTGGCAGGATTTCTTTCACCCTGTTTCCTCTGTGTTGGGATTATAGTGTGGTCGACGGCTAATTGGTGGTGTATTGATGAGATGTGAGCTCAGTTATGGGAATTGGCACGCGTTTGTGTGGAAGAAAAGATTTTCCTTATGGATCTAATTTGGCAGTGCAAGGTAAGGCTATTGGGTGATCTTGTGAGTAATTTCTGCATTTTGTTGATCTTGGAGGTTGTATTCAGTTTAACTGGATTGAGCAAAGATTTCGGTTGAATAAATCTGATTGTTCCAGATGGGATATCTATGCTCGAATTGAGGGGACTACGTTGGGTAAGCTGGGTTAGTTCATATCAAACTCTTGTAAGTTTATCCGGGAGCTGTGTTGATGAAATTGGACTAGGTAAGTTTGATTTGAGATTTGATATCATCATTGGACTTATGATAGTACTTGTCAATGATGCATGTTGATTTCAGGACTTTGATTAGTGATGGAGGCTCGTATGCATGGACAGCTAGCCGGGCTGCATAGTAGGTGGGTAATATCTACCTGGTCCGGTAGTTTTGATCAAATTCTAGTGCATGATCTTGGATTTATGTTTATACCTGTTTACCTTAAATCCACTCTTATTTAATCATATGCTTGTACTACCTTGACCTTTGAGATATAAACTCTGGTACTTCATTGATTATCTAGCTCGGATAGGAACTATAAACCCTATTATGTATTAGCTGATGAATGTTCAGTAAGTACAGGTGGTTAGGGTTATCTTTGTGATTTCAGATTGGGTTACTGTGTTACATCACTAGGGTTAGGTAATGAATTGGGTTATGCAGTCGATCGTTGTATCGTACACATATTAGTTGTGCATCTATGGTGGATTTAGTTGTTTGTGCATAGATAAATGTGTGTGGTTGTCAGTATGTGGTTACGGACTAGAGGTCCTAGCATGATTGTATATCCATTATGGATCGTATATCTGTGTATGGTTATATGGATGGTTGATAGTATCTCGCTACTGATTAGAGGTCTTAGCGTGGTTGACTGTCAGATGAGTATGACTCTTTGTACGATAGAGAGAGTCTTGTAGATTGTAGTCCTTGCATAGTTGACTTTTGGTTGACCAGGACTCCCCGTGGGATAGGGAGTGTGGCGAGGATACATGTATGGAGCTATGCATCATTACATTGCATGCATGTTGTTGACTGAGTCTCCCTTGTGGATGAGACGGGTCGTCAGTCATCCTGCCTCCCTGGCCACTCGGGGTAGTGGTAGCAGGGTTGAGGGCAGAGCATTGGATGTGCCGCGCTCGGCCACTATGGATGGTGGTAGCTGGAGATCGCGACCACCATGCAGTGGTGTTAGCACTCGCCCACTATAGGCGGTGGTCGTGTGACGTCGATTGTCTGTGTGCGGCGTTTGTCTACTCATGGGTAGGAACAGCGTGGCTTGCAGCAGGGGCCCCTAGGAGTAGTTAGCTTTTTACGCTTATACGCTACTCAGTCATACTACCCAACTCGGTCACTCGAGAGTGGTGGCAGCTGGAGTCGAGCTAGTTGTTATTTGTCGTGCCACCCTGGCCACTCTGGAGTCGTGGTTGGACGGGTCCACAGACAGTGACCATGCATATGCATTGCTGATATATATGTATGCATGTATTTGATATATGTTTTACATATGCCTGTGAGATGCTGCATTTGATTGAGCTATGATTGCTGCATATGGTTGTTCATCATGATACATGTCATCTATATTTTATATACTGCTATGTGTTGAGCATAATACATGCGTTGATTCAGACTGTTATATGCATTTGATTAGCATCATGTCATTGTGTGGTACGGACCGGGTTGTTATTACAGGTGATCATATACTGTTCATATGTTGGAGTATTGGTTAGGTATGAGATTGACTTGGTACGTTATATGAGTTATGTCATTGTAAATCTGTTCAGGATGATCTAGCATCCGTGTATTCTGAGCCATCAGAATGCGTTGGTACATTACTTCATATTGATTGATCGATTTAGTATATACACCGAGTATGACTTTTCAGTAGTTACTTGTTATTAGAGTTGGATAGAATGTATGTATATTGGACTCATCTTTGTATACTGTAGATCTTCACATGTATACTTGTAGATTTCTTTACCCTATATGTTCATGCACTTTCTATATATTACCCACGAGTTTATACTCACCACCTCGACCTGGGTTTCGTCGCCAGATAATGTAGAAGATTCCTTTGACGTTGAGCTCTTGGTGATCCATCTCACACCGAACAATTGGGGTTTTCCACGTATTTGCTTTCGCTGTTGTTTAGTATTATGGCCATGTATAATCAGTGTTGTATTTGGCTGTTGGTTTGTATGTTGTTTTTGTGTAGTATGTTAGAGTCGCACCGGTGCGCACCTTTTGTGTTGTTGTGGATATATTATTTGGTATTGTCCATATATATATTATTGTTGTGGGCCTACGAGCCTTGTATTAACCCGATATGTTGCCACGTACAGGGGAGATGTCGTCCGTTTTCTTTTCGGCACGGCATACTCTCGGGGCGTGACACCGAGAGGCTTGCTTTAGCCCATAAATGGACCTTTGCAGCTTGCATACTTTTCCAGTATGCTGTGGATCTTCAAAACCCTCAGGTTGTGTCATGTACACATCCTCGAGTAAGTTTCCATTCAGAAATGCGATTTTGACATCCATCTACCAGATCTCATAATCGTGGTATGCTGCAATAGCAAGCAAGATCCGAATGGACTTAAACATCGCCACTAGAGAAAAGGTTTCATCATAGTCAATACCATGAATTTGCTTGAAACCTTTAGCCACCAATCGACCCTTATAGGTATGCGTAAGTCCATCCATGTCAGTCTTTCTCCTAAAGACCCACTTACACCCAATGAGTTTGACCCCTTCAGGTGGATCAACCAAAGTCCATACTTGGTTGGTGTACATGGATTCCATCTCAGATCTCATGGACTCTAGCCATTTCTCAGAATCTGGGCTCATCACAGCTTCCTGATAGGAGGTAGACTCATTCTCAATGAGCATAACGTCATCATGGTCAGACAAGAGAAATGAGTATCTCTCAGGCTGACGACGTACCCTATCATACCTGCGAAGAAGTAGGTCTACATGAACATGTGATTGTTCCACAACTCTTTGTGCAACAATCTCATCACCCACAACACTTTGTGGTTCCTGTTCAACCTCCATCAAGGCCTCAGTGCTATGGTCCTTATCTTGAATTTCTTCAAGATCGAACGTACTCCCACTAGTTTTTCTAGAAACAAAATCCCTTTCTAGAAAAACCCCAGTCTTTGCCACAAACACTTTGTGCTGACTGGGAATGTAGAAGTAATATCCCTTTGTGTCCTTGGGATATCAAACAAAATAGCACCTATCGGATTTGGGTCCCAGTTTGTCTGAGACTTGACGTCGAACGTAAGCCTCACAACCCCAAATCCTCATGAAAGACATCTTGGGATTTCTCCCTGTCCATATCGTATATGGTGTCTTTATCACAGCCTTAGATGGTACACAGTTAAGGGTAAAGGCTGCTGTGTCTAGAGCATATCCCCAAAAGGATATAGGAAGATCTGTGTGACTCATCATAGATCGTACCATATCTAATAGGGTACGATTCCTCTTTTCGGATACACCATTCCACTGTGGTGTTCCAGGAGGAGTGAGTTAGGATAGAATCTCACACTCAGCTAGATAGTCACGAAACTCATGGCTAAGGTATTCACCACCTCGATCTGATCGAAGTATCTTAATACTCTTGCCAAGCTTGTTTTGTACTTCATTCTTGAATTCTTTGAATTTTTCAAAGGATTCTGATTTATGTGTCATGAGATACACATAACCATATCTACTGAAGTCATCAGTAAATGTAATGAAGTACTTGTAACCACCTCTAGCAGCAACATTGAAAGGGCCACATACATCACTATGTATAAGTCCTAACAAGTCCGTTGCTCTTTTGCTGTGTCCACTAAAGGGAGTCTTGGTCATCTTGCCTAAAATGCAAGACTCACATGTCTCATATGATTCAAAATCAAATGAGTCCAGCAGCCCATCCTTATGGAGCTGGGATAAGCGACTCTCATTTATGTGACCTAAGTGACAATGCCAGAGATAGGTTTGGTTCAACTCATTTGACTTGAACCTTTTGGTACTTATGTTATAGATAGGGATCTCTAAGTCCAGAAAGTAGAGTCCGTTCATTAGAGGTGCACTACAATAGAACATATCATTTAAATAAACTGAAAAACATTTGTTCTTTATTATAAATGTAAATCCTTTCTTGTCCAAACAAGAAACTGAAATTATGTTCTTAGTTAAAGAAGGCACATAACAACATTCATCTAATTCTAGTACAAGCCCAGAGGGCAGAGATAGATCATAAGTTCCTCAAAGAATAACAAAGAACTCTTGCTCCATTGCCTACTCGTAGGTCCACCTCGCCCTTTGTCAATGCCCTGCTATTTCTCAGCGCCTGCACATTGGTACAAATGTGAGATGCACATCTGGTATCTAATACCCATGATGAAGAAATAGATAGATTGACTTCTATAACATTTATACCTGAAGTAGAAGTCTCACTTCTCTTCTTCTTAAGATCTTCTAGGTATGCCTTGCAGTTACGCTTCCAGTGTCCAGCTTCCTTGCACTGGAAGCAAGCCCCTTCCTTGGCCACCCCTCCTTTGGGTTTCAGTTCCTTGCCTTTGCCCTTGGCTTGGGACTTTCCCTTACCTTTAGGCTTGCCCTTGCCTTTCTTCTTTTGCACCATCAAAATGGTGTCAGATTTTCCCTTCTTAAGGTTGAGCTCAGCAGTTCTCAACATGCTGAGCATCTCAGGCAGTAGCTTATTAATTTCATTCATGTTGTAATTTATGACAAATTGATTGTAGCTTTGCGGCAAAGACTGCAAGATTAAGTTAGTGGACAACTCTTGGCCAAGGGGGAATCCCAATCTCTGTAGGTTTTCTACGTACCCAATCATCTTGAGTACATATGGACCTACGGGAGTCCCATCTTGCATTTTGGAACCAAACAATGCCTTAGAGACTTCATATCTCTCGTGCCTTGCTTGTCCTTGATATAGTTGACGAAGATGTTCAACCATATCATAAGCATTCATGAACTTGTGTTATACGAAGCTCAGAGTTCATGGTCGCGAGCATTAGACATGACACATCTAATGCATCATCTTGATGCTTCTTGTAAGCATCTTTGTCAGCTCGCGAGGCAGTGGCAGAAGGTGCCTCCGGAATGGGCTGCTCCAGGACGTACAATTTCCTTTCTTGGGTGAGAACAATTCTCAGGTTCTTGTACCAATCCAGGAAATTTGCTCCATTGAGCTTGTCTTTCTCAAGGACAGAACACAGAGAGAGAGTGTTCGTGTTTGTCGACATAGTAATCTACAACATACAATGCAGAGAATTGATATCATATTCCTTTTATCATTTAATTAGGGCTTTAATCAAATGATGCTCCCACTGAATTATAGAAATTCTGTAGAATCGAGTTATGGATGTGGTCAAACCACATACTAGATTCATACAAACTAGCTATAATTCTTGCGGGACAAGATCCACATCATACTAAGCCTTGAGTTAGCTTTCGCTAAATCGTCCAAGACTTAGTACGATCGGTGGGTAACACATTACCGATTACATCTCTATGCAACTCTTGTTTATAGGATCAAGACCCACATTTACAAAAGACCTTGAGTTGGCTTTGGCTAAATCGCCCAAGATTTAGTGTAAATACGATCTTATCCTATCTTTCCAATGGTTGGAATATGCCTATAGTTCTACTCGATCCAATTGAGTTAACTAGTTTCACTCAATCTAATTGAGCTTACTCTAACCCAAGCCGTGATAGGCGGGACCAAGATTGTCCCTCCGCACCCTACCAAGATAATATGCATTGCTTTGCTTTGGCAGATTCAACAACTACAAATGATTGAGGTAGGGATGGGTATCAAGGACTTGGTAGGCATTTACGAGTTGATTCGATTAAGATCTAATCTAATTGTAATGTGTATCATATACGCATTGAGGCCTTTATTATCCTACACTAGCATTCATCACATACATACAAGCATTATTCTAGCATGCATCATATACATACAAGAAAAATATCCTAGCATGCATCATAAATATACAAGCATTATTCTACTAGCATGCATCACATACATACAAGCAAAATCAAATATATATATATATATATATATATATATATATATATATATATATATATATATATATATATATATATAAAATTAACTGTGATGTCGTCATGGCCCTACTGTGATCTTCTCAAGCCAATGAGAAGATCGGATGGTCAACCTAGGGCTAGCGGCTTCTCCAAGCGCTTCCTTTGACCGCCATGTGTCGTCGGCACCCTTCTCGTAACTTCGTCTACAAGTGGACTTTCCACTGCTCTATTTTGTACATTACAAAAATGAAACTCGAGTTACATTCGAGTCTAAAACTATTTACAACTAGAATTTCAAAAGAAGAGGTACGACGCGCAGGTCACATACACTATACAACACACACAACCACAAAAACGGCACGCAGGTCGTATTATGAATTACAACACATCATCATCCAATCATATTGGGGTTCTTGGGCCATGACCATCATAGAATTATACATAATTATAAATTATATATTTTTACAAAAAATTTCTATAATTTTTCCTATTTTTTTCAATTTTATGAGTCACCTCTCCGTAACGGTCCCGCTAAACGGTTTCCGGACGCGATCGCGGGACAAGGCCCCTTTCGGGGATAGGGGCAACGCCCCTACTCATAAAATAAACTTTGTGAGTGTCCCTACTATGATCTTACAACGACTTAAGTCGCTGTCCCAAAAACTTAAAGTGAGAACTCGCCGTTTCAGAGAGTTTTTCTCGATGGTTGAAGCCTATAAGTGTCCCAACACTCGTTGCTTCGACTCTTCGAGAAAAATACCCAAAAATTCGATAAAAATAGAAAATTTACAGAAATATAAAAATCTGTAATTTTTATATCTAATACAAAAACTAAACACATACATGCTTCACACGTGGCTCTGATACCACTGTTGGACTTTCCGAGCCGTAAAAATCGCTTTTTGCGTTGCGGAAACCCCAGAATCTGGCCACGGATCCGTGCGAAGATATATTAAAATAAAAAACATGTATGTGCTAAATAAACCTAGATCTACCTTAGATCTAGAAGTTGAGAGTGTTACCCTCGATGCGATGCCCTTCGCAAATCCCGCTCGTCCAAATAGCTTTCCGGAACTCTAGAGTGTCAAGTGTACACTCCTCTATTGGTATCCACACAAGCAATAGGTGGAGAAAATAAACCTAGAGTATGCTAGCACCCTTAGAAGTTTCGGCCAAGGAGAGGGATGGGAGAGCAAGCTTGAGAGGAAGATGATCCAAGGAAGAAGATGAAGTAAGAGTAACTCACAAAATCAATTCTCATCTAATGAGAATAGTGGTCGGCCACTTCATGTCTTGGGGGGTTACATGCATGCATGTAACTCCAAGAGCCAATGACTCTTGGTCTCCCTCATGAGGTGACACCACATGATAAGTCAATGATGATGTGGAGCATCATCATTGGTCACCCATGCTAAGTCATCATCATGACATGATATTTGGTCAAGTCAAACTTGACCTTTCATCTTTCCTCTCAAGTCAAGTCAAACTTGACCTCTTATCTCCCATGGTTGATCAAATCCAACCATTTGATTCAAGTCAATTTAATTTAATGAATTTCTATTCATTAATTTAAATTGATTTGATGAATCAAATTAAGTCCAACTCAATTAGTCTAATTAGGATTACTCTTAATCCAATTTGGTTCATCACATGAACCTAATCCTCATGGTCATCATATGAACCTAATCTCCATCTAATTGCCCTTTATGTGTGACCCTATAGGTTCTTGTAATATTGGCAATGTCCCTAAACCGATTTAGGAACATAGGCAATGAGCGGTATCTAGCAACACATCATTGTTACCTAAGTTACAAGAATGTTGAGCTCCAACATCACCTTTGTGACTACTAATTGTGACTCTCACAATAAGTGACAATGTCCCTCTATCCTTGACATCTAGATTGACCAATTGAGGCATAGACCGTGTCATCCTCGGTACAATCTATATCTTGAACTCCAAGTAGACTCACTCTAATCAAATGAGCACAATATCTCATATTGACTCATTTGGGCATGGCCATGCACTTCGTGGTCTCACTCTATCAAGAATATCGATGTCACCCCCGTCATATAGGAGGGATAGATCTCATCTACATCACTCATATCCCTCCGTATAATTTGTCACATACCCAGTAATCCCCTTTATAGTCCACCCATTTACGGGTGACGTTTGACGAAGCCAAAGTATGCAACTCCTTATGTAGGGAACCATGGTGACTTCAAGTCTAAGGACTAATAGTCATACTAATAGCCACATGAGAAAGTATATGACACTCATATAACGATCCATGATACTTTCTCATGGCGAGTCATTCAGTATACATTCTCCAATGCATACCCATGTGTCAACTTGATATCTCATATCCATGACTTGTGAGATCAAGTCATCGTGTTGACCTACATGCTAGTCTCTACGTATTAATATTGTCCCTGAATGTTAATACTTGACTATGAATGATTAAGAGTAGTGTTCTCTATATCATCTCATTATCGATTCAACCAATCGATTGATATAGATAAGAACCTACTACTCAAGGACGTTATTATACTTAGTTATTTGACACTAATACAAGTAAATATAATAACCATGCATTTATGAATAGGAATATGATACAATAAAGTCCATACAAAAATCATCACATGATTTACTCTAGGGCTTTCACTAACATTATCTGACGGTCGGATGCTCAAACAACTTGGTGTTTGAGGTCGACTGCTCTAGGTTGATTGGACTCGACCGGTGTTCGACTGACCAAGTTCTGGACGATTAGTCGACTGCCGAGGGAGGGCAATCGACTGTCGATGCTATGAGTCGACTGATCGTGGCAAATTCGGGCATAGAATATTTTCCAGTCGAGTGATCACGCCGAGCACTCGACTGATGGAGTTATCAGTCGATTGATGGGTAGGATCAATCGACTGATGGTTATCCGTTGGGTTTTGCCAACGTGGATTCGGCCGTTGTGAGACAACGGCTACAGGAGTAGTCGACTGGAGGCCACGAGCAGTCGACTGATCGGTGTGAAATCAGCCCGAGACAAGCATAAAAGGAAGAGCTTGGGGAGAATTTCAACAAGACTTTCGGGGAGATTTTGGAGGAGAAATGTTGCTGCATTCCAGACCTTCAAGAGCCAAACCAAAGCAAGCTACAAGCAAAGAGTTCAAAGCATTGTTGTAAAGTGTTCTTTACTTGTTTTGTTTATTGTCTTGTATTAGCTTGTATTTCATTGTATTACTTATGTAATCCTTGTACGAGATTTCTCCACCTCCGACGTGTTGTCGAGAAGGAGTTATTGTTAGTGTCGTGCGCATAACACGAGCTCATTGAGCTCACTCATGGAGTAGGAACCCTAAGGTTCCGAACCACGTATATCTTGGTGTATTGTGTGTGCTTTGTATTTGTCTCATATATTCGTATTTGTTATTTGTATTTCTTCTGCGCTAACGAATTGTAGAGACAAGCACGCAACGAACGCGAATGAATTCCACCGCACACGCAATTAGTGTTATTCACCCCCCTCTAGCTGGCCACTGACGTTGCAACAAGTGGTATCAGAGCAAGGAGCTTGTCGAGGACTAACTGCCAACACAAGCACGACAAGATGGCCGACTTCAACATTCATCCACCGAAATTCGATGGAAATTTTTCCTGGTGGAAGAAAAGTATGGAGGTATACTTTGAAACCGATTTCGATTTAATGCTAATTATTCAAAATGGTTTTGAAGTGCCTAGGGGCGAAGACAACATGCCAATAGAAAAGACAAAATGGAACAAGGACCAAATCAAGGATTTCAAGACAAATCTCAAGGTAATCAAATTGATAAGTGATTTGATTCCTAACCATATTTGGTCTAGATTAGGTAATTATAGGGATGCAAAGGAGTTGTGGCATAAGGTGCTAAAATTCGATGAAATTCCCGAACTGGCACAAGTAGAGAAGGATGCTGAGGGAGAATTGCCATCAACCTTCGACGATGTGGATGACTTGGTGGAGACCTCCACCTCTAGCATTGAGGGGGGAGGAGAGGTCTTCCATCCCAAAACAAGAACGAGAAGAAGTATCTACATCCGGGAGAAGTGAAGATCAAGAGGATTTCACCTCCCTAGGCAACTCATGCATTGTAATTAAAGATAAAAAAACATATAATATGCTTTGAGTGTAGGCAAACTAGGCATTACAAGAGTAAGTGCCCAAAATTAGCTAAGGAAAAGGCACCGACACCAAAAGTCAAAGGATGCCGGAGTCCTCGCTAGAAAGAGCAAAGAGCACATTGTGTACTTTAAATGCAACCAAAGAGGACACTACCGAAGTCAATGCCCTAGGGGGAGGAAGAAAGGGCAAGAAGGGACATCTCATGTAGGGGGAGCTTCCAAAGCTAACCCTAAGGTATATTCAATTAATGCACCTTCAATTCCTAAGGTTAACAAGCATGCTAGAAACTATTTTAGTTCACTTGCTATTATTAATTAAAAGCATGCTAGTAGGAATAAATATTTTTGCCTAGGTGCCAAGCATGTAAACTTACCTAAGGACAAACCTAGGAACAATAATTCTAGACCAATCCTACCTAGGGAGTCTATAAAGAGAATAGAAGAAAACTTGGGCATTAACCCCAAGAAATCTAGGCATATGCCTAGGAAGAGTCTTTCCCAAAAGATTAATGAAAAATCAAAATTGGGAAAGTTAGAATTAGAAAATCAAGTCTTGAGGTCAAGGCTTGAAAAATTGGAAAAGACCCTCAAAATTATAACAAACTCAATTAAAGGGTCAAAGGAACAAAATCTAAGACCTAGGAGACAAGAACCAGTTAAGGGCAAGAAAGGTTTGGGTCACAAACCTAAGTTCATCATAATGTTTCATTTAATTATGGAACAATATCTAGGTCTAGAAAAACCAAGGTTAATAGGGAATTTATCCCTAAGACTAACCATGGTGTTTGTTTAGTGGCTAAGGATTCAAGAAAAACTAAAATAACCACTAAGAAGGTCAAAGGGAGAGTCACCTCTAGAGTTGACCTAAGGAAGACCCAATTGACTAAGACTTCAAAGCCAAAAAAGGTCATTAGGAAGGTATCTAGGGAAGTTATCCCTAGTGAATACCTTGTTAACCCAAGGAGCTCAAATAGGTTTTGGGTTACTAGGAGCATGATCGATTCACGCTAGATGGGTTAGGGTGTGTCAACCCTAAGTGGATGAGTAGTTAACCTAGTCATGGTAGAGTTGACACATTAGGATGTGCCAATGTGATTTAAGGAAATGAAAAATGATTAAATTGGCACAATTAGGTCTTAGAAGTTATGGTGTACCATTTTAGATTTTTGGCACACTAGGGGGATAATTGGTATTAAGGCAAAATGGACTTAATCCTAGAAATGACAATTTGGGCTTAACACTTAGGTATTCTATACCTTAGTATTTTATAATTGTCATGCTTTGGTTGTCTTGTCATGACATGACATCATATTTACATTTTATCATATAAAATGTCATGATCATTTTTAGGGTTATTTTTATATGTCATGTAAGCTTAGATTTCAATCACATGCCATGACATCATGATTTTGGCACATGTTTTATTCTTATTATCATTATGCCATAATCATCATTCATGCATAAATAAAATGAATTTAAGGACTAAGACATGATTTGAAGTTCCATGCATAAGGGAATTAAATAGTGTTGCCTAGAATAATGCATGAGACCCTAAATGAACAAAGCCCACATCTCACTAATATTTGACTTGTATGTGTTTTACACATTTAGATACAGGTGAGGTGTTTAGGAAAATAAAATTAAAGGTTTTAAAATCATTTCAAAATTATTTTAAAAAACCTTGGTGAAGTCTATCTTTTGATAGCAATCACCATTGAATGAGGTGATACAAATAGGGCTTAATATTGAAGCTTTTCTTAACTTTTGAACTTTGTATCAATCTCACTATTTTGTGAGTAAAATAATTTTCAAATATTTTTCACCCATAATGATTGTGATAAGTAATGTACGTACATATTTTCATGATTTTTCAACGTATGTATATTTACTTATGAATTTCGGAACTTAGGTTCTGAAAACTGAAACTGCATTTTGCAGTTATCAGTCGACTGCCATGGATGACAGTCGACTGATGTGGGAAGGAGTCAACTGATATCTGAGAGAGTCGACTGATAATGCTGATTTCAGGTAAACCATGGTTGTTAGGCCCATGTTCAGCTATGTTTTGATCCCCTAATCACTCCTAACCCTAGGACATGCTTGGAAGAGCATTAGAAATTGTGGAAATCCATTGGATATGGATTAGGAGAAGTGTTTAGGGTGAGTATCAATTTTAAGATGTGTGAGAGTTCATTGTTGAACTTTGCCTTAATTTTGATTGTTTAGCATTCCTATTGGCTTAGGGACTCTCCAAGGACATTGTTGGTGTAATGGTCAAGGGGGAGCAAGCCTTTAGGGGGAGGTATCCATCATGGGAAGATGGATGTGTATTTTTCATGGGAGGAAAATTGGGAGATTGCCTCTCTTAAGTGATATGAGACTTATCACTAGAAAGATTGTAGGCATGTGTTCCTCCAAGGGAGAGATTGTAAGATCTCATTAGAATATGAGACATTCATACCCTTGGGGAGGACCTTTTTGACGTATGGGAGAGAAGTTACCAATTAGGATAGTTGGAATTCTCATTGGGATGTGAGAATTACCAATTGGGGATAATTGGTAGACTTGAGTTTGGTTTTGTCCAACATAAAAAAGGAGGAGATTGTTGGTGCAATCGGCCCAATGCTTGAGTTTGACTCGAACTGTATTTTAATGTTAGACAAAACGTATGACATGGGATTGTCATGGGAAGTCCAACATGGGTTGACCACGTAAATCTAAGTGTGTAGCCTTGGTGGTGAAAAGTCCAAGCATGGGGCTTGGTGTTGGAAAGTCTAACATGGGTTGGCCACGTAAGTCCAAGTGTATAGCCTTGGCGATGAAAGTCCAAGCATGGGGCTTGGTATGGAAAATCCAAGCATGAGGTTTGGTGTGGGAAGTCTTGAGGACTTGGCAAGTTCACTAGGCTCGGGGTCCTTGAGTCAGTGAAGGATGACATTGCGAAGTCATGCACTTAGTGCATCCGAGGGACCGCCAAACGGGGAGTGAATGGAGTGAGGTCCAAGGAAAGCAGACTTCGAGGGCAAGAGACGCGAAGGATGGCATTGCGAAGTCGTGCTCTTGGTGCATCCGAGGGACGTAGGCCGAGGGAAGAGAGCTTCGGTGGGGAACTCCATAAGAGGGATGAGGTGGACTTGGCCAAGTGACTAAGACTGAGTATCAGAGGCTCAAACGTGGTGTTTGAGGGTTTACCCGATGGTCGAATGCTCAAACAACTTGGTGTTTGAGGTTTTACCCGATATCAGTCGATTGGTATAGGTACCAGTTAATTGCTCTAGGTCGATTGGACTCGACCGGTGTTCGACTGACCAAGTTCTGGCCGAACAGTCGACTGCCGAGGGAGGGCAATTGACTGTCGACGCCATCAGTCGATTGATGATGGAGATCAGTCGACTGATCGGGGAGAATTCGGGCACAGAATGTTTTCCAGTCAAGTGATCGCGCCGAGCACTCGACTGATGGGGTTACCAGTCGACTGATGGATAGGATCAGTCGATTGATGGTTATCCGTTGGGTTTTTGCCAATGTGGATTCGGCCGTTGTGAGACAATGGCTACAGGAGCAATCGACTGGAGGTCATGAGCAGTCGACTGATCACCGCGAAATCAGTCCGAGACAAGCATAAAAGGAGGAGCTTGGGGAGGATTTCAACAAGACTTTTGGCAAGATTTTGGAGGGGAATTGTTGCTGCATTCTAGACCTTCAAGAGCCAAACCAAAGCAAGCTACAAGCAAAGAGTTCAAAGCATTATTGTAAAGTGTTCTTTACTTATTTTGTTTATTGTCTTGTATTAGCTTGTATTTCATTGTATTACTTGTGTAATCCTTGTACGAGGTTTCTCCACCTCCGACGTGTTGTCGAGAAGGAGTTATTGTTAGTGTCGTGCACTTAACACGAGCTCGTTGAGCTCACCCGTGGAGTAGGAACTCTAAGGTTCCGAACCATGTATATCTTGGTGTATTGTGTGTGCTTTGTATTTGTCTTATATATTCGTACTTGTTATTTGTATTTCTGCTGCGCTAACGAATTATAGAGACAAGAACGCAATGAACGCGAACGAATTCCACCACACATGCGATTAGGGCTATTCACCCCCTCTAGCCGACCACCGACGTTCCAACAGGAGGTTGAGAGGTGCTCAATGTCCAAGTTAGAAGAAGTCTCGAAAGCCTCCACTTCAAGGATTGCGGGGGAGCATAGAGCTTCAACACCATAACAAAAAGAGAAACCTTCACATCCAGGGAAAGTGAAGAATAAGCTCAAGAGTCCCCTACCACCATCCAAGAAGGTAATTCTAGCATGGTAAATAAAAATAAAAATCATATAACATGCTTTGAGTATAGGGAACAGGGGTATTATAAGAGTAAATGCCCAAAAAGAGTCAAGAATGCTTAACTGACACCAAAGGTGAAGGAGAAGTCAAAGGAGGCTGAAGCCCGGCTAAGGAAAGACAAGAACCATATAGTGTGCTTCCAGTGCAACCAAACAGGGCATTACCAAAGCCAATGTCTGAAGGGGAGTCACCCTAGGAAGGACAAGGGAGAGAGCTCAAAGGTAGGGGGAGCTTCTAAGGCTAAGGTAACGGTTAATAATACACCTTGAAGTTATAAGGTTAAGAAGCATGCTAGTGATATATTATTTTTTAATTCACTTGCAATTGTTCATAAGAAGCATGATAGTAGTAAGCCTAAGGATCAATCTAGAAACAAATATTTGTGCTTAGGTGCTAAACATTGTAACCTTAGGGTTAAGGACAAGACCCCACCTAAGGATAATAAGAATCTAGACATTAACCCTAAGAAGGGTAGACATATGCATAGAAGAAAGGGGAATTCCCAAAGAAAGAATGAAAATTGGGCAATTGGAAATAGAAAATCAAGCTTTGAGGTCAAAGCTTAATAAAATGGAAAAGACCCTTATAAGAATGGAAGAGACGCTTAATAGGTCTAGTGGTCAAAATTTAGGAGTTAGGAGGCAAGAACCTTCTAAGGGCAAGAAAGGTTTGGATTACAAGCCTAAGTCCAAAGAAGTCAAGCCAACCTACCATAATGTTACATTTAATTATTGAACAAACCCTAGATCTAGGAGTGTCAAGGTCACAAGGGAGGTCATCCCTAAAGTTGACTGTGATAGGTGTCTAGTGGCCAAGGTTTCCAAGAAATCTAGGAAATCCATTAAGAAGGTCACAAGGGAAGTCATCCCTAGAGTACAAGACCAAAATGACCAAGGCTTCTAAGCCTAGAAGGGTCATTAGGAAGGTACTAAGGAAAGATATCTCTAGTGAGTACCTTGTTAATCCAAAGAGCGCAATAGGTTTTGGGTTCCTAGGAGTGTGATTCCCTCGCGCTAGATGGGTTAGGGTGTGTCAATCACAAATAGATGGGTAGTTAACCTAACCATGGTGGAATTGACACTTTAGGATATTTTCAAGGTAATGTGATACCTTGGAAATGAGTTTATATTATTATCCTAAAAACTTTTAGGATGTGCCAATAGAAATTATAAAAGTTGAAAAATCGATCAAAATTGACACAAGTAGGTTTGGAGTCAATAGTGTGCAAATTTGAGTTTTTGGCACATTTGGGATTTAGTTGGTTATGGAAAATTGGTATAAGTCTTAGCAAATGGAAATTGTCACGCCCCGAGGGAGTCCCCGCCAGACAAAAATCCGGCAGCATCTCCCCTGTACAGGTGACAATATGGAACTTGCATACAAGGCCTACATGGCCACTATACATCGGTCAACACGACCAATACAAAAACATCTACACACGCAGGTTATAAGGCATCAGGCCATCAATCAAGGTAAATAGTAAACAGTCTACAATATCTAGACTTACCCTTTCTGCCATCTGGACAGGAATACCCAACCAAATCCAATCAAAATAAAATCCGAATATAGGTCCATAAGGACATACCAAATATCCACGAGTACATAAGTCAAATATTAGACCTAAATATATCTTCTATACAAAATCCAAAACCATAACTCAAATAACTAATAAACTATCACGACGAGGGGGTTTGGCAGCTGGACTCTCCTGGTAGCTTCATCCTGAAATAGATATAGAACAACGGGGTAAATTCAAAGAACTCAGCGGATAATAGTCGATATGCATAGTAAGAAATAACTAACAATAATAGTCATGCCAGTACAGTCTCATATATAGGGTATGCAAGAAATAAATACAAAAGGACTGTACTTACCTGAATCTCCTATTCTGATATAGGAGCATGTGCCATACTAGCATAAATAAAGTCGTCTGATCCAAATACAAATATGTATCCTGTATGCATTACAATCATATGCAACATCCAAGACAGCAATCAAAATGCAGCAAACACAATACAAATGTCATCCATGCAAATGCATGCGATGCAAATGACATGGTCACCCCTGACGCCAGTCAGCCGCCTCACACGCGATGGTGAAGCTGAGTGGGTAGGGCTATGACAACTATGCACTCTGCCATCACTGCTCTTAAGTGACCAAGTGGACAGGATGCTATCGGAGTACACCTATCCTCCTGCCCCAAACAGAGTGGGAGAGCAAAGCTCTCATCTCCCGGTGTCGTGGGCGGAGGAGGATCCATGCTTCTACCTGTGCCTCATCGCTACCCATGGCGGACCAGTGAGCTGCCGAACAGCGCACACACCCTCCTGATGTACCACTAACCCATGAGTAGCAGCGTATGCAGACCATGTAACTGGTTGTGGGCTCAACTATAAAGGAACCCCGTCCAGCCAGCATGCAATCAAGCAAGATGATGCATGATACTAAAGCATGTAATACCAACTAAAATCCATATCCGAATAATATGCACAACCAATAGGTACATAACAATGATCCAAGTAAAACAGGAAAGGTATAACTATAATCTGATCAGATACATGTATCAAGTAGGCACAATAACATACAAGGCAGATAAACATGAAAATTATTGCAAGATATAACTATCTAGCATATCAACATGACTATATCAAAAAGATAAGTCAAAATACCCGCCTGATAAAATGCCCACAAAAATGAAATCGTCACGACCGTGGACCTGCCTCATGACCGAAACCTGCATACAACATAACTATTATTAAGCATAAAAATGCAATCCACCGACAAATCGAATACTTAATCGATTTCTTACATAACCAATTAACCCAAAGGCTTAATAAAATCTCGATCACCTTCCACCTAATATAACTGTCTTTTCGTCCAATTACTCGAATATGATTTCACAACCCCTATCATCATGTGTACAACATCCAAACAAAACCTCACAACTAACTCACCCAAAGTAGATCCATCCCACAGCCTAAAATTTATCCGCAATCAACCAACAATCTAATCTCCACTGAATATAATTACAATTAACCGAATAACACATTCTGAACCATTCATCGCTCACTTAACATACCATTTATGGTCGTACAACCGACAACAACCCAATCACAGCCGGCCAAAACCCCAAAATCAGCCCATTCACAAACAATACAGTCTCTCCACTAACCCACCACAGTGCCTTTGCCCACCATGCTTGTTCCACGGCCTTCTGACGACTTAATCCTTGTTTCACAGCCGACCACTTTACCAAAAGGAAAAATCCACCACACCACCGATCACTCTCACCCAAAACAGAATCCACAGCAACATACACCTGAACAGACAGGAAACAAGAGGAAAACTAGGTATTTACCGGAAGCTTCACCCTCATCGGCGACGCTGAGGGAGCTCGCGGCGGCGATCCTACGGCTGCAGACGCGAGGAAGAAGAAGCTCGTGGCGGTGACCCTGTGGCTGCAGATGCGTCGCGACGGGGTTGTGCTCGTGGGTGACCGGTAGCAGGTGGCGCAATGGCGGCGTGCGCTGCGGAGGAGGCGGTGACAAGACAGGCGGACATGAGGAAGAGAAGCCGGCGATCCTGGTCATCGGTGGAGAAGAGATCGCGAGAGAAGAGAAGCTGACGGTCCTGGTCATCGATGGAGAAGAGATCGTGAGAGAAGACAGCGCGGAAGAGGGCAGGCGCGGTAGAAAAAAAAAAAGAAGTTATCACGAAGAAGGAGTTAGGGATTTCGGGTCGCGAGGGAGAAAACCGGCGCACGGGGAAAACTGGGATCAATCCCTAATCATCCGAACTACCCCTTTATAAATAAATAAAAAAACCTAGGTTTTATTTTTATTAATCCCTTAGTAATTTAATTATCCCCGTAATTATCTCGTACGGGCTCCATTTAAATCCAAAAAAAATTCTGGAAAAAATTCTAAAATTCTCTAAAAATCTCGAAAAATTTCCAGAATTATTTTCTTAATTCTTTGGCCATTTTATTTTAGTATTTTAAATTTTCGTATTTAACATTCTCCCCCACTATTAAAAATTTGATCCCCAAATTTCCTACTAAGATGCATAACAAGTAAGAAATTACCACAAATACTAAAATATATCTCACGTACCTTAAGTAAATAGGTGGGGGTATTGAGCTCTGATCTTTTCCTCAAGCTCCCAAGTAGCCTCCTCATTGGTGTGGTGACTCCACCCGACCTTGACAAGTCGCACAATCTTGTTTCGCAACTGTCGTTCCTTGTGATCTAGAATCCGTACCGAAACCTCTGTGTAAGTAGCATCAGGTTGAATGGAACCTGACACATCTGACAGAATATGTGTAGAGTCTGGCACATACTTCTTCAGCATGGACACATGGAACACATCATGAATACCCGTCAAAGATGGTGGTAGCGCTAGCTGGTAAGCGACTGCTCCGATCCTCTCCAAAACCTTAAACGGACCAATGTATCTACACTACAAAAAAAGTGTTTTTTGGCGACGAATTTTGGCAACGAATTATTTTCGTTGCAAATCTGCAACAAATTTAGCGACGAATTTTCTGTTTCGTTGCAAAATTTGCAACGAATCCTGGATTCGTTGCAGAAATTTCCAACGAATCCAGGATTCGTTGCACAAATTTCCAACGAATCCAGGATTCGTTGCAAAATTAATATTACAATTTTAAAAAGTTTTTTTTTTAAATTTGCAACGAATCCTAGATTCGTTGCAAAAATTTGCAACGAATACAGAATTCGTTGGAAATTTTTGCAACGAATCACAATATTCGTTGCAAATTTGCAACGAATCACAAGATTCGTTGCAAATTTAAAAAAAAATAAACTTTTTAAAATTGTAATATTAATTTTGCAACGAATCCAGGATTCGTTGCAAATTTGCAACGAATTCTGGATTCGTTGCAAAATTAATATTACAAAAATAAGTTAACGTTTTAAAAAGTTTAATTTTTTTTTTTAATTTCCAACGAATCCATGGATTCGTTGCAAAATTGCAATGAATCCAAATTCGTTGGAAAATTTTTTTAAGTTACCCGATGCCTGCCCTAATTTATTTTCCTTCCCCTCGCGTCGCGCCCGACCCTATCCGCCGCCGCTGCCAGCTCGACGCCTTCCGCACGACCCGCGCCGGCATCGCACGCCCGCCACGACCCGAGCCCGGCCACGCACTATTCGTTGCTTACCTAGCCACGGCAACGGAAGAGCTTCCTTAAGCTCATGTCCGGTCGATCTTATCCGATGGTTTCCTACTATGCTCTCCCGTGGCTCGTCGGCCTCCTTAATCTCTTACGTGCCTAGTCGTGCGGTACCAATCACTGCTATTTTATACATCACATACTTGTTTTTTTCTTTCTTTTATTCGAGAATTAGCATGATCATGCAAATATCATTCGTTAACGTATTTTCCTTACTTCGTGTTTATGTAAGACAATTTTAAATAGATACTAACATGGATGCTTGTATTCAAAATTAGGACCAAGAACTTATTAACAATGAAATATATTTGAGGCCGCTTAGCTACATTAATTGGTCAATTAAACAAAACCTGTACTTTTCGCAGTTACCTTGTTTAAGCATATTGTTTATCATGGTTCAGTTGCTATAGCATTGGTGAAAGGAGAACTTTCAAATGGGCTATGAACTACGATGCTTATGCCGTGATTTTTACTTTGGAAAGGAAATACAGAATGCTGGACGGTGTTCTTTTGCCCATGTTGTGCCCTGGTTGGAAGAAGTGAAAAGTTTCCGGATACTTAGGTTTATACAAGATTTCCATACAAGTGAAATGTTGTTGTTGCAAATTAGATAACATAGGAATTTGATTATCAAGTATCCAAGAAAGGATTAGGAATTGATTTTTTCAGTGTTATGGAATACAACTGGTCTGATTGCTTAATTAAGTTATATTTGGGTTAGGAATTTGATTCAGAAGTATCTGAGAAAGGATTAGGAATTGATTTTCGGTGTTATGGGATCTGGTTACGATTGTAATTAAGTTATATTTGGGTTACATGATATGCCATGATTAAGTCAATGTTGTTATCATAGCTTAATATGTTATTGAACATAGGCGAGAATAATACATCACCATATAGGATATGCTATTCTTTATATTCTTGATTTTAGCGAATCACAATATATATTATCTACTGTTACAATTTCAATTTATTGATCAAACAATCCTAAAAGGGATACTAATTAGGCAAATGAAGTAACTTGGAAATTCTTGATAAAATTGATGGCCTTGTTAAGAATCCAATTGACATCTATCATTCTCGAGACTAAAAAAGGACAACTTATGTTATTGTTGGGAAGCAGCTGCTTTTATTCATTAAGTCATTCTGCTGCAAATTAGCGTTATCCCTTGTTGTCTATTTCCAGTTATCACTTGCATCTGACTATCACTAAACATGTTTGTTCACCTCGGCCATTATATATCATGTAACTAATATTCACCATTATTTCATCTTTTTATTTGGAAGCAGGTGTGTGGCGTTATCACGCAGCGAATCTTCATGGAATATGTTATCTTTGTTTACAGAATCTGGGCTGTTGTTCATGGAAATAAGCTTGTTGGTGTTTCTGCTTCAAGGAAATCATGCTGGTGGATTGGATGTGTTAACACGTACATTTATCGTGTCTGGAGTAATTGTTGCCGCCGATACACTTCTGAAGGTAATCAAATTTTCTATTCAGTAAGTTTCCTCTGTAGTGCTCATTTTCCAATCCATCCACATAATAATTTTGCTTTAAACAGGAATGATCGATGAAGTCAATCCTTATGGCGGTTGAAAATGCACATCATTGTAAGTCTTTGCATATTTATTTTCGTGTTAGTATATAGTTTTTTTTAATGTATGATACTTTTTGCTGTTTGTTTCTTTTCTAATGCAGGTAGAAGAATATCGACGATTGCTTACCAGATTCTCTTTTTTTCCCCATGTGTTGAGATCTTTTGTGGACATTGTTATTTGGATATCATAACTATGTTGATGTTTGAAATGTTGTAGGATATAACTTTTTATTTGGAATGTTGTATTGTTCTTAACTTATTGTGTTGCTTTGTATTTATTTGGATATGAAATATTTTTGGATATTATTGAATATTATTTTGTTGTATTGAATGTGTGTGTGTTTTGTTTGTATTGAATATATTTATTTGGATATTAGAATTTATTGTGTTTTGTTGTGTGTGTGTGAAAATTTGTATATACGATAGAATATCGAAACCGAATAAATCTGTCAAAAAAAATTTTATTTTGCGACAAATTTAGCGACAAATATCCAAATTCGCTAAAAGAAATCTGCGACGACTTTATGACAATTTAAATTTAAATCGCAAAATTTGACAATTTAGCGAATCTAATCTGCGATAAATTTTGCAACGAATTTTGCGACGAAAAATATTTCGTCGCAAATTTTTTCAACGAAAAACGAATTCGTCGCAAATTTCAGCGACTAAATTTGCGACGAATTTGGAAACATCGCAAATTTACCAACGAATTCCTTTTTACATCGCGAAAATTACCAACGAAAAAATTAATTCGTCGCAAAAAATTGTTTTTGCGACGAATTTTGCGACGAAATTTGCGATGAATTTGTATCAGTCGCAAATTTACCAACGAATTCCTTATTTCGTTGCGAAAATTTCCGACGAAAAAATTAATTCGTCGCAAAATTTTGTGACGAATTCTGCGATGAATTTTGGAAATCTGGGTAACTTTTGCAACAAAATCAGCGACGAAATTTAAAATTCGTCCCTAATTTTCGTCGCTAAAATTCGTCGCAAAAATTCGTCGCTATTTTTGTCGCTAATATTTGCGACGCTTTATTCGCAACAAAAAATTTTTTGTTGCTAAATTTGTCGTAAAATTATTTTGCAACGAATTTTTTTTTAAAATTCGTCGCTAAATTCGTCCCAAATTTTTGTTTTTTTTGTAGTGCTAGGAGCTAGCTTACCACGGAGGCCAAATCTCTTCACCCCTTTCGTGGGTGAAACTTGTAGGAATACATGATCACCAATAGAGAACTCCAGAGGTCTCCGTCTCCAATCTACATAACTCTTCTGACGATCCTGCGCCTCTGTCATCCTATGTCTGATAGTACGGACCAACTCTGCCTCATGCTGAGCTCTCTGGGGTCCTAGCAACTGGGCCTCCCCAACCTCCTCCCAGAGGATGAGTGTACGACACTGTCTACCATACAATGCTTCAAACTGGGCCATTTGGATAGCCGAATGATAGCTATTATTGTAGGTGAATTCCACTAACGGCAAGTGGTACTCCCAGTTGCCGCCGAAATCTATAACACAGGACCTCAGCAAATCCTCTAGTGTCTGAATGGTCCGTTCAAACTGTCCATCTATCTGCGGATGGAATGCAGTACTAAAACGAAGTTGCGTGCCTAAGGCCTGCTGCAGACTCTGCCAAAATTGGGATGTGAACCGGGGATCTCTATCTGATATAATGCTCAAAGGAGCACCATGCAATCTGATGATCTCCTGACAATATAACTCTGCCAAATGATCCAGAGAGTCGGTCTTCCGAATCGCTAAGAAGTGCGCGGATTTGGTTAGTCGGTCAATGATTACCCAAATTGCATCATGACCTTGACGTGTCCTAGGCAAACCCACCACAAAATCCATGGTAATGTGATCCCACTTCCACTCGGGAATAGGAATCCTCTGTAGTAGTCCGGCTGGTCTCTGGTGCTCAGCTTTCACCTGCTGACAAACCAGACATCTAGCTACGAAATCTGCTATGTCTTTCTTCATGTCGTTCCACCAATACAAACGCTTTAAATCTCGATACATGCGGGTTTCACCTGGGTGGATCGCAAATCAAGAGCGATGAGCCTCCTGAAGTAACTCCTCCATAACCGAGTGAGACTGAGGTACACATAATCTGCTCCGGAAATAAATTATACCTTCCTCATCGTGGGTGAACTCCGTCTGTTGTCCAGAGGTTATCTGACTACCAATGAACTATAAATGCTGATCACTGGCCTGAGCCTCCCGAACTCTCATCCGGATAGACGACTGAACAACCATGGTAACCAGAACGCCCTACTCTGTCGGTCCCTGCTCCTCAAGGCTCAACTCGGAAAAACCCTGAATCAAATCCGTGACTAAAACTCGGTAGGAAGCTAAAGTCCCTCGGGACTTCCGGCTAAGTGCATCGACAACCATATTGGCTTTCCCTGGGTGGTAGCTAATGGTACAGTCATAATCCTTCAGGAACTCCATCCATCTCCTCTGTCGGAGATTGAGTTCCTTCTGCGTAAATAGATATTTGAGACTCTTATGATCAGTGAGAATCTCAAACATAATACCATACAGATGATGCCTCCAAATCTTCAAGGCAAAGATAATTGCAGCTAACTCTAAATCATGTACTGAGTAGTTTTTCTCATGCTCCTTCAACTAGCGAGAAGCATAAGAGACCACCCTTCCGTGCTGCATCAGTACTGCGCCTAAACCCTAGTGAGATGCATCGGTATAAAGGACGAAACCATCGTCCCCTGATGGCAATACTAGAATCGGTGCTGACACCAATCTCTTCTTCAACTCCTAGAAACTGGTCTCACACGCCTATGACCACGTGAACTTCACGCCCTTCCTGGTAAGGCGTGTCAATGGCATAGCGATGCTCGAGAAACCCTCAACGAATCGTCTGTAATAACCAGCCAAGCCTAGGAAACTGTGAACCTCCTGAACTGATTTCGGCTGCTCCCAACTGGTGACAACCTCGATCTTCTGGGGGTCCACTGAAAGGCCTCTACTGGAAACCACATGTCCCAGAAAACCGACTAAGGGTAATCAGAATGCGCACTTATTGAACTTCGCATATAGTCGCTTCTGTCGGAGCCTATCTAAAACAAGGTGAAGATGTTGCGCGTGTTCCTCCTCGGAACGAGAATAGACCAGAATGTCATCAATAAAGACAATAACGAACCGATCTAGGAAATCCATAAATTCACAGTTCATCAAATCCATGAATACTGCTGGAGCATTGGTAAGCCCAAATGGCATTACCAAAAACTCATAGTGTCCATATCCGTACTAACGTTGTCTTCAGATATGCCGAGTCTCTTAACCATAATTGATGATATCGGACCACGGATCGATCTTAGAATATCTTGATGTACCTCGGTGATCACAAATCCTCAATACGTGGCAGGGGATATTTATTCTTGATAGTGACGGTGTTCAACTGCCTGTAGTCGATGCATAATCTCATCGAACCATCTTTCTTCTTCACAAAAAGAACCGAGAACCCCAGGGTGATACACTAGGGTGAATAAAACCTCTGTCCAAAAGCTCCTCGAGCTGAACGTTAAACTCGTCCAACTCTCTCGGGGCCATACGATAAGGAGCTTTCGATGCCGGCGACATTCCAGGAATTAACTCAATCGTGAACTCTACTTGCCTTCGGGGAGGCAAGTCCGGTAACTCCTCTGGAAAGACATCCGGATATTCTCGGACAATTGGAATGTCAGCGATCTGAGAGTCACCACTGTCTTCTACATTGATAATAGATAATAGAAAACCCTGGCAACCGTGCAATAAAAGCTTCTGAGCCTGAATCGCAGAAATGGTCGTTATGTCATCGTCGTCGGATGCGGTGAAATCCACGAGGTTGGTTCGGAGGTCGGAATGTGACCACCCTCGTCGGCAATCAAGCGTGGCATGATATCTTGTGACCCAATCCATGCCAAGGATAATATCGAACTCGACCATGTCCAGTACCAATAAATCTACAGTAAGTATGATGTTACCGAAATCTAAGGGACAACCTCGAACCTCCTGGGTAACGTCCAACGTATCACCAGACGGTAGGGAGACGATTAACCACTGTGATCTAATAGTAGGTAGTCTACCAATCTCTCTCATAAATGTACAAGAAATAAACGAATGCGAACTGCCAGTATCAATTAGCATAATAGCTGAAAATGCATAAAGTGAAATCGTACCGCGAAAAATGGATTCGTTGGCTCGTTGCGCATCCTCTCTAGTAATCACATGAATCCACCCAGTCTCCGGTGGAGGTGGAGGTGGTAGCACTGCCAGAGGTGGTCGTATGCGGGCACGAGGCCCGATCTGGTGGCGTGATGGCTGCGGATGCATCTGCATCTTGGTAGCTACGGCACTGAACTAGTGGCGGGCCGCAATCTTGAATCAATGGTGAGGTCGGTCGTACTGTACAGTGGCTTGGGTTGCACGATTGAGGTCTGAAATAGAACCTGTGACATCGTCACGGACCTTTGGAGTACTCTGTCCCATTCATGCCGTATCGACTCTGTAGGGAGGCATCCTCTTGGCGTGATGAAGGTTTGGCTTTTGCCCCCTCTGAGTCGGTGGCAGCGCCCTCCTGGATAGAAACCCAGGAAGCCACATGTTGAGCCTTCAACGAACAATCTCGGCTCAGGTCACCAGGCAGTTTGCAATAATAGCAAACTAAGCTCCTAAGATCGGTGAGGCAGTATGCTCTCTCGATCCTAGCGAGTCTGATGGAGATGTCACTAGTGGCGGCCTCGGCTCTGCTTGAGAAGACCGGGAGGAGTCGGTGAAGATCGTTGATTTCTAAGGTCGGCTAGATGCCCCGAATGACTCACGGCCGTGGCTGCGGCCACTTTCTGCATCCGATGATCTGTGGGCTCTTTGGTACATCTGTGGTTCGCTCTGTTTGTTTCCTCTTCCTGTCAGTATTAGCTCTCTGTTGAGCCGACTCAATCAACAGAGCTCTATCCAATGCCTCTCGATAGGAAGAACTGCCAAATCCTGCCATCTTGACCTGAAGATGCCCATCTAGTCCCTGAACAAATTGCATCATGTGTGACTTGTCCTCAGCGACTAACTCTGGACAAAACCTGGCTAATCGATTAAATTCTGTATTATACTCCATCACTGAGCGATTATTCTGTCGAAGACTCAGAAAATCCTGACGGCGCATCATCTGATATGATGGTGGGAAATACTGACTCTCAAAGGCCTCTCTGAATCTCACCCAGGTGATCTGCTGCTCGCCGATGATCGAGCGTTGCGTGTCCCACCAAACCTCGGCCTCGCCTCGTAAATGGAAGGTTGCCAACTCTGCCTTCTCCCACTCGGAGCAGACCATATAGTAGAAAGTATGCTCCAAAGTCTCGATCCAAGACTGAGCCACACTTGGATCAGTCTCTCCGCTGAATAAGGTGAACCGATTTTTCATCGACTTTGCTAAACTGGGAATCCGAGCTCATGCCGCAGCCACATCAGTAGGATGAGTAGGGGCTGTCGCAGGAGCTGGCGAAACAACTGTAGATGGTGCCCCTGCAAACGCAGGGGGTGTCTGGTGTGTAGCAACAGGGTCTCCCGTTGATACATCGGATACCCTAGAAGTGGGTATCTCTAGAGGAGGAACCGCCGAGGACTGAGGATCCATGACTCCCGCAGCACCAAGTGAAATCTGACCCTGATCAACATGCTCACCCTCAGTAGATCTCTCTGGCGACTCCGTCGCCAGAGATCTCAATGTCCTCTGGCGTGGCCGCCTCGCACCACGTCTTGGCGCAGGAGCAAGCCCACCTCGTCTTATATCTATTAAATTATTACAGATGTTACTACAAATAAAAACATATAAAATTAATCATCATACCTATTTTGCCATCAGGAGAGGTCCCGTCGCCGCCAAATCCCCAAATTGACCTCGTCAATAATACCTTGAATTTCCGAAACATAAAAATCATCGAAAATCCATACAAATCCAAAAATTTTCAGATTTACTGGTAAAAACCTGCCAAAACATGGCGAACTCCGAAAAATCCAAAAACCCCTAGGAACTCAAAAACCTAGGCGCTCTGACACCAAATAAATTGTCACGCCCCGAGGGAGTCCCCGCCATACAAAAATCCGGCAGCATCTCCCCTATACAAGTGACAATATGGAACTTGCATACAAGGCCTACACGACCACTATACATCGGTCAACACGACCGGCACAAAAACATCTACACACGCAGGTTATAAGGCCTCAGGCCATCAATCAAGGTAAATAGTAAACTATCTACAATATCTAGACTTACCCCTTCTGCCATCTGGGAAGGAATACCCAATCAAATCCAATCAAAATAAAATCCGAATATAGGTCCATACAGACATACCAAATATCCACGAGTATATAAGTCAAACATTAGACCTCAACATATCTTCTATACAAAATCCAAAACCATAACTCAAATAACTAATAAACTATCACGACGAGAGGGTTTGGCAGCTGGACTCTCCTGACAGATTCATCCTGAAATAGATATAGAACAATGGGGTAAGTTCAAAGAATTCAACGGATAATAATCGATATGCATAATAAGAAATAACTAACAATAACAGTCATGCCAGTACTTACCTGAATCTCCTATCCTGATATAGGAGCATGTACCATACTAGCATAAATAAAGTCGTCTGATCCAAATACAAATATGTATCATGTATGCATGACAATCATATGCAACATCCAAGACAGCAATCAAAATGCAGCAAACACAATACAAATGTCATCCATGCAAAATACATGCGATGCAAATGACATGGTCACCCCTGACGCCAGTCAGCTGCCTCACATGCGATGGTGAAACCGAGTGGGTAGAGCTATGACAACTGTACACTCTGCCATCACTGATCCTGAGTGACCGAGTGGACAGGATGCTATCGAAGTACACCTATCCTCCTGCCCCAAATAGAGTGGGGGAGCAAAGCTCTCATCTCCCGGTGTCGTATACCAGAGGAGGGATCCCTGCCCGCTACCACGCTGCCTCATCGCTATCCATGAGCGGACCAGCGGAGCCTGACAAAGCAACTGCACACACCCTCCTGATGTACCACTAACCCATGAGTGGTAGCGTGTGCAGACCATATAACTGGCTGCGGGCTCAACTATAAAGGAACCCCGTCCAGCCAGCATGCAATCATGCAAGATGGTGCATGATACTAAAGCATGTAATACCAACTAAAATTCATATCCGAATAATATGCACAACCAATAGGTACATATCAATGATCGAAGTAAAATAGGAAAGGTATAACTATAATCTGATCAGATGCATGTATCAAGTAGGCACACTAACATACAAGACAGATAAACATGAAAATTATTGCAAGCTATAACTATCTAGCATATCAACATGACTATATCAAAAAGATAAGTCAAAATACCCGCCTGATAAAATGCCCGCAAAAATGAAATCGTCACGATCGTGGACTTGCCTCGTGACCGAAACCTGCATACAACATAACTACTATTAAGCACAAAAATGCAATCCACCGACAAATTGAATACTTAATCGATTTCTTACATAACCAATTAACCCAAAGGCTTAATAAAATCTCGATCACCTTCCACCTAATATAACCGTCTTTTCATCTAATTGCTCGAATATGATTTCATAACCCCTATCATCATGTGTGCAACATCCAAACAAAACCTCACAACTAACTCACCCAAAGTAGATCCATCCCACAGCCCAAAATTTATCCGTAATCAACCAACAATCTAATCTTCACTGAATATAATTACAATCAACCGAATAACACATTCTGAACCATTTCATCGCTCACTTAACATACCATTTATGGTCATACAACCGACAACAACCCAATCACAGCCGGCCAAAACCCTAAAATCAGCCCATTCACAAACAATCCAGTCTCTCCACTAACCCACCACCACCACAGTCGTGCACTGCCCACCCACAACTGTTCACTGCCTTTATAGGCAACTCAATCCTCGTTTCACAGCCAACCACTTCACCGAAGGGAAAAATCCACCACACCACCGATCACCCTCACCCAAAACAGAATCCACAGCAACATACACCTGAACAGACAGGAAACAAGAGGAAAACTAGGTATTTACCGGAAGCTTCACCCTCACCGGCGACACTGAGGGAGCTCGCGGCGGCGGTCCTACGGCTGTAGACGCGAGGAAGAAGAAGCTCGCGGCGGCGACCCTGTGGTTGCAAACGCGTCACGACGGGGTTGTGCTCGTGGGCGACCAAGCAGGCGAGGGGAAGCAATGGCGAAGGTGTCTTGGCGGCGCTTTGAGAGACGGCAGGCGAAGACCCGGCAAGGCGGTGAGGGCCGAGGAATAGAAGTCGGCCGGTCCTAGTCGCTGCGAAGAAGGATCGCTAGAAAAAAAGAGGGCAAAAAAAAAAAAGTTATCAAGAAGGAGTTAGGATTTCGAGAAAAGGGAAAACTGGGATCGATCTCTAATCATTCGAACTACCCCTTTATAAATAAATAAAAAAAACCTAGGTTTTATTTTTATTAATTTCTTAGTAATTTAATTATCCCCGTAATTATCTCGTACGAGCTCCGTTTAAATCCAAAAAAAAATCTAGAAAAATTTATAAAATTCTCTAAAAATCCCGAAAAATTTCCAAGAATATTTCCTTAATTATTTGGCCATTTTATTTTAGTATTTTAATTTTTCCATATTTAACATTCTCCTCCACTAATAAAAATTTGGTCCCCAAATTTCCTACTCAGATGCATAACGAGTAAGAAATTACCACAAGTACTAAAATATATCTCACGTAATTTAAGTAAACATGTGGGGGTATTGAGCTCTGATCTTTTCCTCAAGCTCCCAAGTAGCCTCCTCATCGGTGTGGTGACTCCACCTGACCTTGACAAGTCGCACAATCTTGTTCCGTATCTGTCGTTCCTTGTGATCCAGAATCCGTACCGGAACCTCTGCGTAAGTAGCATCAGGTTGAATGGAAGCTGACACATCTGACAGAATATGTGTAGAGTCTGGCACATACTTCCTCAGAATGGACACATGGAACACATCATGAATACCCGTCAAAGATGGTGGTAGCGCTAGCCGGTAAGCGACTGCTCCGATCCTCTCCAAAATCTCAAACGGACCAATGTATCTAGGAGCTAGCTTACCACGGAGGCCAAATCTCTTCACCCCTTTCATGGGTAAAACTCGCAGGAATACATGATCACCAATAGAGAACTCCAGAGGTCTCCGTCTTCGATCTGCATAACTCTTCAGACGATCTTGCGCCTCTGTCATCCTATGTTTTATAGTACGGACCAACTCTGCCTCATGCTGAGCTCTCTGGAGTCCTAGCAACTAGGCCTCCCCAACCTCCTCCCAGAGGGTGGGTGTACGACACTGTCTACCATACAATGCTTCAAACGGGGCCATTTGGATAGCCGAATGATAGCTGTTATTGTAGGTGAATTCCACTAACGGTAAGTTATCCTCCCAGTTGCCCCCGAAATCTATAACACAGGACCTCAACAAATCCTCTACGGGCACTGGAGTACTCCTGTCCATGCATGTCATATGCGACTCTTGTAGGGGGAGCTGTCCTCTGTTGGCGTGGCGAAGGTTTGGCTGTTTTCCCCCCTCTCTGAGTCCCAGACTGACGCAACTGTCCTCCCTGGATAGAAACCTCGGAAGCCACATGTTGAGCCTTCAACGAACAATCTCGGCTCAAGTGACTAGGCAGTTTGCAATAATAGCAAACTGACTGTCCTAAGGTGCAGGCTGAGATGGTATGCTCTCTCGATCCACAATGAGTACAGTAGGTGTCACTAGTGGGCGGCCTCCGGCTCTGCTGAGAAGACTGGGAGGGTCCAGCTGAAGATTGTCCTGATTTCTGAGGTCGGCTAGATGCCCCAGAATGACTCTGACCTGACTGACTGTGGCCACTTTGCTGCTGTCCAATAGTTTATGGCTGCTGGGTTTGTCCTGTGGTTCGCTCTGTTTGTTTCCTCTTCCTGTTAGTATTAGCTCTCTGTTGAGTCGACTCAATCAATAGAGCTCTATCCAATGCCTCTCATAGGAAGAACTGTCAAATCCTGCCATCTTGACCTGAAGATGCCCATCTAGTCCCTGAACAAATTGCATCATGCGTGACCTGTCCTCAGCGACTAACTCTGGACAAAACCTGGCTAACCGATTAAATTCTGTATTATACTCCATCACTGAGCGATTATTCTGTCGAAGACTCAAAAAATCCTGACGATGCATCATCTGATATGATCGTGGAAAATACTGACTCTCAAAGGCCTCTCTGAATCTCACCCAGGTGATCTGCTGCTCGCCGATGATCGAGCGTTGCGTGTCCCACCAAACCTCGGCCTCGCCTCGTAAATGGAAGGTTGCCAACTCTGCCTTCTCCCACTCGGAGCAGACCATATAGTAGAAAGTATGCTCCAAAGTCTCGATCCAAGACTGAGCCACACTTGGATCAGTCTCTCCGCTGAATAAGGTGAACCGGCTTTTCATCGACTTTGCTAAACTGGGAATCCGAGCTCATGCCGCAGCCACATCAGTAGGATGAGTAGGGGCCGTCGCAGGAGCTAGCGAAACAACTGTAGATGGTGCCACTGCATACGCAGGGGCAGATACCGAGTGAGGGCCGATTGACACCACTGATGGGCCTGTCGGGTCTGCTGTAGTAGGCCCTATTGGCGGGGGTGTCTGGTGTGTAGCAGCAGGGTCTCCCGCTGGTACATCAGATACCCCAGAAGTGGGTATCTCTAGAGGAGGAACCGTCGAGGACTGAGGATCCATGACTCCCGCAGCACCAAGTGGAATCTGACCCTGATCAACATGCTCACCCTCAGTAGACCTCTCTGGCGACTCCGTCGCCAGAGATCTCAATGTCCTCTGGCATGGCCGCCCCGCACCACGTCTTGGCGCAGGAGCACACCCACCTCGTCTCATATCTGTTAAATTATTACAGATGTTACAACAAATAAAAACATATAAAATTAATCATCATACCTATTTTGCCACCAGGAGAGGTCCCGTCGTCGCCAAATCCCCAAATTGACTTCGTCAATAATACCTCGAATTTTCGAAACATAAAAATCGTTGGAAACCCATACAAATCCAAAATTTTCCAGATTGACTCGTAAAAACCTGCCAAAGCATGGCAAACTCCGAAAAATCAAAAAACCCCTAGGAACTCGAAAACCTAGGCGCTCTGATACCAAATAAATTGTCATGCCCCAAGGGAGTCCCCGCCAGATAAAAATCCGATAGCATCTCCCCTGTACAGGTGACAATATGGAACTTGCATACAAGGCCTACACGGCCACTATACATCGGTCAACACGATCGGCACAAAAACATCTACACACGTAGGTTATAAGGCCTCAGGCCATCAATCAAGGTAAATAGTAAACAGTCTACAATATCTAGACTTACCCCTTCTGCCATCTGGACAAGAATACCCAACCAAATCCAATCAAAATAAAATCCGAATATAGGTCCATAAGGACATACCAAATATCCACGAGTACATAAGTCAAACATTAGACCTAAACATATCTTCTATACAAAATCCAAAACAATAACTCAAATAACTAATAAATTATCACGACGAGGGGGTTTGGCAGCTGGACTCTCCTGACAGCTTCATCCTGAAATAGATATAGAATAACGGGGAAAGTTCAAAGAACTCAGCGGATAATAGTCGATATGCATAGTAAGAAATAACTAACAATAACAGTCATGCCAGTACAGTCTCATATATAGGGTATGCAAGAAAGAAATACAAAAGGACTGTACTTACCTGAATCTCCTATCCTGATATAGGAGCATGTGCCATACTAGCATAAATAAAGTCATCCGATCCAAACACAAATATGTATCCTGTATGCATGACAATCATATACAACATCCAAGACAGCAATCAAAATACAGAAAACACAATACAAATGTCATCCATGCAAAATGCATGCGATGCAAATGACATGGTCACCCCTGACGCCAGTCAGCCGCCTCACACGCAATGGTGAAGCCGAGTGGGTAGTGCTATGACAACTGTGCACTCTGCCATCACTGCTCCTGAGTGACCGAGTGGACAGGATGCTATCGGAGTACACCTATCCTTCTGCCCCAAACAGAGTGGGGGAGCAAATCTCTCATCTCCCGGTGTCGTAGACTAGAGGAGGGATCCCTGCCCGCTACCACGCTGCCTCATCGCTACCCATGAGCGACCAATGAGCTCGACAGAGCAATCGTGACACACCTCCCGATGTACCACTAACCCATGAGTGGCAAAGATGTGCGACTATATAATCGTCAGGACTCAACTATAAAGGAACTCCTGTCTAAAGATGCAATCATGCAAGATGGTGCATGATACTAAAGCATGTAATACCAACTAAAATTCATATTCGAATAATATGCACAACCAATAGGTACATATCAATGATCCAAGTAAAACAGGAAAGGTATAATTATAATCTGATCAGATGCATGTATCAGGTAGGCACAATAACATACAAGGCAGATAAACATGAAAATTATTGCAAGTTATAACTATCTAGCATATCAACATGACTATATCAAAAAGATAAGTCAAAATACCCGCCTGATAAAATGCCCGCAAAAATGAAATCGTCACGACCGTGGACCTGCCTCATGATCGAAACCTGTATACAGCATAACTATTGTTAAGTACAAAAATGCAATCCACCGACAAATCGAATACTTAATCGATTTCTTACATAACCAATTAACCCAAAGGCTTAATAAAATCTCGATCACCTTCCACCTAATATAACCGTCTTTTTGTCCAATTACTCGAATATGATTTCACAACCCCTATCATCATGTGTACAACATCCAAACAAAACCTCATAACTAACTCACCCAAAGTAGATCCATCCCACAGCCCAAAATTTATCCGTAATCAACCAACAATCTAATCTCCACTGAATATAATTACAATTAACCGAATAACACATTCTGAACCATTCATCGCTCACTTAACATACCATTTATGGTCGTACAGTCAACAACAACCCAATCACAGTCAGCCAAAACCCCAAAATCAGCCCATTCACAAACAATCCAGTCTCTCCACTAACCCACCGCCACCACAGCCGTGCACTGCCCACCCACAACTGTTCACAGCCTTTATAAGCGACTCAATCCTTGTTTCACAGCCGACCACTTCACCAAAGGGAAAAATCCACCACACCACCGATCACTCTCACCCAAAACAGAATCCACAACAACATACACCTGAACAGACAGGAAACAAGAGGAAAACTTGGTATTTACTAGAAGCTTCACCCTCACCGGCGACACTGAGAGAGCTCGAGGCGGCAGTCCTGCGACAGCAGACGCGAGGAAGAAGAAGCTCGCGGCGACGACCCTGTGGCTGTAGACGCATCGCGACGGGGTTGTGCTCGTGGGCGACCAACGCGCAGAGGCAGTGGCGGAAGCAACGGGCAAAGGCGTGCGCCGGCGCTTGCGGAGGGATGGCCAACCGCAAGACCCGAGCGGCTGTGGACACGAGGAAGAGAATTTGACGGTCCTGGTCGTCGACGGAGAAGAGATCACGAGAGAAGAGAAGTCGACGGTCCTGGTCGTCGGCGGAGAAGAGATCGCGAGAGAAGACAGCGCGGAAGAGGGCAGGCGCGGCAGAAAAAAAAAGAAGTTATCGCAAAGAAGGTGTTTGGGATTTCAAGTCGCGAGGGAGAAAACCGATGCACGGGGAAAATTGGGATTGATCCCTTATCATCCGAACTACCCCTTTATAAATAAATAAAAAAATCTAGGTTTTATTTTTATTAATCCCTTAGTAATTTAATTATCCCTGTAATTATCTCGTACATGCTCCGTTTAAATCAAAAAAAAAATTCTGGAAAAATTTCTAAAATTCCCTAAAAATCTCGAAAAATTTCCAGGATTATTTTCTTAATTCTTTGGCCATTTTATTTTAGTATTTTAAATTTTCCGTATTTAACAGAAATTGAGCTTAAAACTTAGATATTTTATACCTTTGTATTTTATATTTGTCATATTTTGTTTGTCATATGTCATGTCATGATATCATACTTAATATGTTTATTTAAAATATCATGATAATGATTAGGGTTGTTTAATATCATTCTTATACTTAGGTAAATTTTATATTATGTCATGGCATCATGAATCATGAGCAAATATGCTTAAATTATACAAATTATTTATGCCATGATCATATTCATGCATTTAAAGTTATAAAATTGAATTTAAGGACAACGATATTGATTTGAAGTCCCAAGATACGGAAATCAAATCAGATATGCCTAGATATATGCATGAACCCTTAGATTTAGGGAAGAACCAAATCCACATATCACAAAGACTATAGAATGACATGTGTGTATTGATGCACCTTATATATATGTGAGATATGAGGAAAATGAGTGAAGTTCAAGGTACTTGAAATATACATCAAATGAACTTAGAACTCATTAAATGATAATGATGAATCATGAGGAAAGCTAATATACAAGTCATGTGCATTGAGCCCATTAACCATGATTCAATATAAGATTTTGAAAATATTTTAAAATTATTTTAGAAAACTTAGTAAAATTTATCTTTTGATAGCAATCACCATTAATCATATTGACACAAAGTTAGACAAAATATCAAAAGTTTTCAATTCTTTTGAAATCCCTTAAAATAATAGATATTTTTATATAAAATTATTTTTCACCTGTTGTATTTCATGTAAGTAATATACGTATGAAGTTTCATGATTTTTAAAAATACGTATAATTACTTATGTTTTTTCAAAATTTGTTTCTGAAAATTGATTTATGCAAATTGCAAAAACCAGTCAACTGCTGCTTGAAGCAGTCGACTGGTTTCTGATTTCAATCGACTATCGTGTCTGATATTAGCTTAACAATATTGGTTTGGCTAGTTATCATCACCCCTAGGTACCCTAACATCTCATAACCCTAGGATATACTTTAGAAAGCATTGGAAGGGTGAAATAATTATTGAAAATGATTAGGAGAATTAGTTAGGGTGGAGTATCGAATTTTAAGGAAGATTAAAGTTCAAGTTTGAACTTTTACCCTTATTTTCGTTGGTTTAGATTTCCTATAGGCTTAGGAACTCTCCAAGGACATTGTTAGTGCAATGGTCAAAGGGGAGTAAGCCTTTGGGGGAAGTCATCCATCTTAGGATAATGGATGTATTTTTTTAACAAAAGAGGAGAAGTGAGGGTTAGGTAAATCTTCATTGTGGATTGTCTCTCATTTAGTGATAAGGGTTGTATCACTAAGAAGAGTGAAGACATCCAAGATGATTTTGGACCAAGGGGAAGAATATAGGATCTCATTGGAGATGAGACATTGAAAAACTTTGGCAGGCTTTTTGATATATGCCAAAGGGGGAGAAGTGAGGATTTAAGTAAGGTAAACCTTCATTATGCCTTGGTATAAGAAGAGTTAAGTTGGGTTATGGGACAACCTAACTTAAAGGTGTTGTCAAACATCAAAAAAGGGGAGATTGTTGGTGCAATCGATCCAGATCATGATTGACCATACTCAAGTGGGACTCGAGTAGGATTTTGATATTTGACAATAGGTTGATAATGGATTTAAGCATTGTTTGACAATATGGTTTAACCATATATTGACCATATGAAAAGTGAATGTTTGGAATATCCAAGGTCATATGGGGGAGATTGTTAGGAGGTGATTGTTAAAGCAATCGATCTAAGGTCAAGGGTGAACTAGCTCGAGTGAGACTCGAGTGGAATCTAAGTTTGGAGACTTGGAAATGGAGAAGTTCAAGTATGGATATTTCACAAGGAAAAGTCCAAGGGTGAAGTCTTGGCAAGGGAAAGTCCAAGTATGGACATTTAGCAAAGGAAAAGACTAAGGGTGTAGTCTTGACCGTGTAAGTCCAAGGGTGTAGTCTTGGCGGTGTACGTGTAAGTCCAAGTGTGTAGTCTTGGCGGTGTACATGTAAGTCCAAATTGTTGGTGCAATCGGTCCAGGTCACGATTGACCAGACTCGAATTTGACTCGAGTAGTATTTTGATGTTTGACACAATGATTGACAATGTGATTGTCATGGAAAGTCCAAGAATGATCTTGGTATTTGAGAAGTCCAAGTCATGTGTACTTGGCAAGTAAAATCTAAGTCATGAGTACTTGGCAATAGAAAGTCCAAGTCATGGGTACTTAGCAATCGAGAAGTCCAAGCATGAGTCTTAGCATAGAAAGTCCATGCATGGGTCTTGGCAAAGGAAAAGTCCAAGCATGGGTCTTGGCAATGATAAAGTCCAAGTCATGGGTACTTGGCATGGGAAGTCCAAAGGTATAGTCTTGGCAGCATAAGTCCAAGTGTGTAGTCTTAGCAGCGTAAAGTTCAAGTGAACTTTGGTGATGAAAGTCCAAGTATGGATGCTTGGCAATTGGGAAGTCCAAGGATGTGATATTAGCGACGTAAAGTCCAAGCATGTAGTCTTGACAACATAAGTTCAATGTTTGATGGCGTAAAGTCCAAGCGTTTGTCTTGGCGGCATAAGTCCAAATGTACATTGGCAAGGTAGACTCAGTTAGTATGACAATAACCGATAGAAGCACTTGAAAGCTAGCATATGGATGAATAAGTCATGAAGGACTCGGAGGGATCCGATAGACATGAGGTTGATGGAGGTGGCTAGAAGGCTTAGGTCTAGGCTAAAGGTGGTCTATCAAGTATGAGGGGATCATACTTGAGTTATGGATCAGTCGACTAGCCGAGTGTTTGACACTTGGCAGCCTAGTCAACTTGGATCAGTTGACTGGGATTATGACCAATCGACTGAGCTTCGACTACTCGGGTGAAGCACTGACAGTCGCCTGTCAATTGTAGGTAGTTGACTAGCCTTGAGCAGTCGACTGTCATGGATGGAAGTTGACTGGTTTAAGCGGACACGAGCATAGACGCTCTAGTAGTCGACTGCTGGTAAGGGCAATCGACTGTTGGTGTATCCGTTGGATGGGTTCCAGTGTGGACGGAGCCATTGTGAGACAATGGATAGGAGAGCAGTCAACTAGTGTCTTTTGGCAATTGACTGCTAGACGTGAAATCAATCCGATGCAAGTTATAAAAGTAGCTCGAGATGGATTTTGCATCAATTTTTGGGGCTATTTTGGGGAGGAATTATTGTCGCATTCCAGATCTTCAAGAGCCTTTCAAAGCAACCATCAAGCAAGCAACGCATTTAAGTTCTTATAAAGTGTTCTTTACATTATTGTTGTATTTCCTTTGTATTTGCTCCTATCTTCATTCTTATTGTTGTAAGATTGTTATAATAGGTTTCTCCACCTTTGGTGTGTCACTGTGAAGGAGTTTATTAGTGGTGGTGTACATCACTAGAACTCACTATTGAGCTAACCCCATGGAGTATGAACCCTAGTCTCGAACCATATTAAATCTTTGTGTGTTGTTTGTATGCGTGTTTTGTACTTGTCTATATTGTATTTCTATATTCTGCTGCGCTAACAATAATTATAGACAAGCACGCGATCGAAAGCAATGAAATTGACAAAACGCTATTCACCCCCCCCCTCTAGCGCGACCACATCGATCCCTACAATTGGTATTAGAGCTCGGAGCTCTCAGAAGAATAAATCGCTCTGATACCCTACAATTGGTATCAAAGCACGTTGCTCTTCACCGGATTCACAAGGGAGCAAGTGCTAGAGGACAAGATGGAGTTGCCTCATGATGGATTAAGTTGCGACACCACGGTTCCACTTTTCTTTGATGGCTAAGATTTCGCATTTTGGAAAGGTAAAATGCAATATTTTTTAATTAAAGATATAGATTATTGGTTTAGTGTTGTAGATGGCTTTGATCTTCCCAAGGACAAGAAAGGAAGAGTTCTCAAGAAGAAGAAGTGAACCGAAGAGCAAAATTGAAAATACGAAATTAATCAAATGGTAATGTTAATTTTAACTAACTTAATGCCTAGTAACATCTTGCATAAGGTAGGACATTGTAAGGATGCTAAAGAATTATGGAGCAAGTTGACTAAGCTCCATGAAGAATCCTCATTGGCCCAAGAAGTAGAGGAGAAAGTCGAAGAAGAACCAAGTTGCTCATCCGCTCAAGCTCAAGAAAAGAGTACATCATCATCCCAAGAGCTTGAGGAATCGAAAGTTGAGAGATTCTCAACATCCGATGAAGAGGTAGAAGAATTGGAGGAAGCCTCCATTTCTAGGATTGAGGAGAAGGAGAGACCTCCTCCATGCCGGAGCAAGAGAAAGAACCATCTACCTCCGGGAGAGAAGAAGAGCAAGCTCAAGATTCCGGCCTAGGTAACTCAAGTACAATAAATAAAAATAAAAATTATATTATATGTTTTTAGTGTAGAAAGCAAGGGCATTACAAGAGCAAGTGCCCAAAAAGAGTCAAGAAGGCTCATCCAGCACCAAAAGTGAATGAGAAGCCAAAGGCGGTGGATGCCCAAAGACGAAAGAGAAAGGGGCATATTATTTGCTTCAAATGCAATCAATGGGGCCATTATCGAAGTCAATGTCTTAGGGGGACTCATGCAACCAAGGGCAAAGGAGAAGCATCATATGTAAGGGGAGTTAAAGCAAATCCCAAGGTATCATTTATTAATGCACCTTCAAATTCTAATGTCAAGAAGCATGCTAGGAATTTTATTGCAAACCATCATGACAAAAAGCATGCTAGAAATAACAAATCTTATTGCTTAGATGCTAAACATGTTGATGTACCTAAGGACAAATCTAGAACCAATAATCCTAGAACTATTTTATCTGAGGAAACCATTAGAAAGATAGAGAACAACCTAGGTATCAACCCTAAATGGACTATACATATGCCTAGAAGAAAAGGGAATGCCCCAAGAAAGAATGAAAATTCAAAAATTGGGAAATTGGAATTAGAAAATCAAGCTTTGAGGTCAAAGCTTGAGAAAATGGAAAAGACCTTTAGGAATATGGAAAATGCAATTAAAGGGTCTAATGGGAAAACCTTAGCTATTATGAGGCAACAACTACCCAAGGGTAGGAAAGGTTTGCATCACAAACCTAAATCTAAGGTTGCCTACTTATCATAGTGTTCCATTTAACTATGGAACCACTACTAGGTCTAGGAAAGTCAAGGTCACAAGGGAGGTCATCCCTAGAGTTGACTATGATGTGTGTCTAGTGACTAAGGTTTCAAAGAAACCTAAGAAAGTCACTAACAAGGTTACAAGGAGATTTACCTCTAGAGTTAATCTTGACAAGACCCAAATGACCAAGGCTTCCAAGCCTAAGAGGGTCATTAGGAAGGTACCAAGGGAGGATATCCCTAGTGAGTACCTAGTTAACCCAAGGACCTCAAATAGGTTTTGGGTTATTAGGAGCGTGATTCCCTCACGCTAGATGGGTTAAGGTGTATCAACTTGAATTGGTAAGGTAGTTAACCTAACCATAGCAAAATTGACACTTTAAGACATTCTCAAGGTAATGGGGCACCTTGAAAATAAGATGATATTTAATCCTAAAAGATTTTAGGATGTGTCAATAGAATTTAAGAAGCTTGAAAAATCAATCAAAATTGGCATAATTAGATTTAGAGGTCATGGTGTGCCATTTTGGATTTTTGGCACACTTAGGAATTTGGTCATTATGGTAAAATTAGGGTTTAATCCTAACAAATAGCAATTAATATTAAAATTTAGGTATTCTTATACCTTTATATTTTATTTTCCATCCTTTGTTTGCCATGTGTCATGTCATGACATTATATTTCATTTAATCATATAAAATGTCATGAAAATGCTTAGGTTAATTATGTCATGCTTGTGTTTAGGTTTATGTTTATGTTTATGTCTATGCTTTATTTATGCTATCATTTTATGTCATGATCATATTCATCCAATTAAGATCAATAAAATTGATTTAAGGACAATGACATAATTTGAAGTCTCATTATAAGGGAATCAAATAGAGTTGCCTAGTTAAAATGCATGAAACCTTAGACTAGGAAGAACAAAAATACACATCTCACATTAAATTGATATGTGTCTGTATTGATACACCTTAGATACATGTGAGATGCTAGGAAAATGAGTTAAGTTCAAGGTGCATAGATGTTGCATCTAGATGAACACAAACTTATAATATAACATGGAGAAATCATGAGGAAAGTTCATGTACAAGTCATGTTCATTGAGCTCATAGACCTTGGTTCAAAATAGGTTTTCAAAATCATTTTGAAAAACCTTGGTGAAGTCTATCTTTTGATAGCAATCACCATTGATGAAGTTGATACAAAGTAGGTTCAAAACATTGAAGTTATCATTGATTCTGAACTTTGTATCTATTTCATAATTTAATGGGTATTTTTATATAAAAATATTTTTCACCCATGATGATTGACATAAGTATTATACATATGAAGTTTCATTATTTTTCAAATTACTTATAAATACTTATGAATTATCCAAATTTAATTTCTGAACCTAATTTCTGCGTTTGCAGAAATCAATTGACTGTCGCTTGAGGACAGTCGACTAGTGTTGATGGCAATCGACTGGTTGCTGGACGAGTTGACTACTAAGCGGATTTCAGATAAACAAGGTTTGTTTAGCCCACTTTCAGCCATCCCTAGATATCCTAAATTCTCCTAACCCTAAGATATACTTTAGAAAGTATGGGAAGGGTGAAATATCATTGAAAATAATTAGAAGAGGTGCTTAGGGTGAAGTATCAAATTTTAAGAGAGGTTAAAGTTCAAGTTTGAACTTTTACCCTTATTTTCGACGGTTTAAGTTTCTTATAGGCTTAGGAGTTCTCCAAGGGCATTATTGGTGCAATGGTCAAGGGGGAGTAAGCCTTTAGGGGGAGGTTATCCATCAAGGGATGATGGATTGAGTTTTTCCTCAAAGGAGGAGAAATGAAGGGTTTGGGTTTGGAAACCCTCATTGTGCTCACCAAAGGGGAGAATTAAAGAAGTGAGGATTGTCTCTCATTTAGTAATATGAGACTTATCGCTATGAAGAGTGAAGGCATCCTAGATGTTTTTGGACTAAGGGGGGGAATATAAGATCTCATTGGGATATGAGACATGGATACCCTTGGTAGTCTTTTTAATGTATGCCAAAGGGGGAGAAGTGAGGTTTAAGTTAGGTAAACCTTCACTATGATTTGGCATTGGAAGAGTTAAGTTTAGACTTATTGATTAGCCTAACTTAAAGGTGTTGTCAAATATCAAAAAGGGGGAGATTGTTGGTGTAATCGACCCAGGTCACGATTGAACATACTTGAGTTTGACTCGAGTAGTATTTTGATGTTTGACAAAACAATTGACAATGTGATTGTCATGGGAATTCTAAGAATGACCTTAGCATTTGAAAAGTTTAGGTCATGTGTACTTGGCAAGTAAAGTCCAAGTCATGAGTACTTGGCAATGGAAAGTCCAAGTCATGGGTACTTGACAATTGAGAAGTCCAAGTATGAGTCTTGGCATGGAAAGTCCAATTATGGGAAGTTCAAAGGTATAGTCTTGGCAGTATAAGTCCAAATGTGTAGTCTTGGCGACATAAAGTCCAAGTGAACTTTGACGGTGAAAGTCCAAGTATGGATGTTTGGCAATTGGGAAGTCCAAGGATGTGATATTAGTGGCGTAAAGTTCAAGCATATAGTCTTAGCAGCATAAATCCAATGTTTAGCGGCGTAAAGTCCAAGCATTTGTATTGGCGGCATAAGTCCAAATGTACCTTGGCAAAGTAGACCCAGTTAGCATGACAATAGCCGATGAAAGCACCTGAAGGCTAACGTATGGATGAATGAGTCATGAAGAACTCGGAGGGATCCAATAGGCGTGAGATTGATAGAGGTTGTTAGAAGGCTTAGGTCTAGACTAAGGGTAGTCTATCAAGTATGAGGGAATCATACTTGAGTTAAATCTCATGTTTTAGGTTTATCAGTCGACTGGGGTTATGGATCAGTTGACTGGTCGAGTGTTTGATACTTGGTATCCTAGTCAACTTGGGATCAGTCGACTGATTGGGTAGTCAACTGAGCTTCAACTGCTCGGGTGAAGCACTGGTAGTCGATTGTCAGTTGTGGACAGTCGACTGACCTTGAGTAGTCGACTATCATAGATGGAAATCGACTGGTTTAAGCGGACACGAGCACAGAAGTTCTGATAGTCGACTGCTAGTAAGGGCAGTCGACTGCTGATGTATCCGTTGAGCAGGTTCCAGCATGGGTGGAGCCATTGTGAAATAACGGATATGAGAGCAATCGACTAGTGTCTTTTGGCAGTTGACTGCTAGGCGCGAAAACATTCCAATGCAGGTTATAAAAGTAGCTCGAGATGGAGAATTTTGCACCGATTTTTGGGATGATTTTGGGGAGGAATTGGTTTTGCATTCTAGATCTTTAAGAGCCTTTCAAAGCAACCATCAAGCAAGCAAAACATTTAAGTTCTTGTAAAGTGTTCTTTATATTGTTGTTGCATTTCCTTTGTATTTGCTTGTATCTTCATTCTTATTATTGTAAGAGGTTTCTCCACCTCCAGTGTCACCGTGAAGGAGTTTTTTTAGTGGTGGTGTGCATCACTAGAGCTCGCCCCGTGGAGTAGGAACCTTAGTTCTGAACCATGTTAAATCATTGTGTGTTGTGTGTATGCGTGTTTTGTACTTGTCTGTATTGTATTTCTATATTCCATTGCGCTAACAATAATTGTAGACAAGCATGCGATCGAAAGCAACAAAATTAGTGAAATGCTATTCCACTCCCCCCCCCCAGCGTGACACATCGGTCCCTGCACATGTGTATAGTCTTGGTTGCATAAGACTCGAAGGTATAACATAGTTGATGGAAGCACCTAAAGGCTAGCACGAAGGGTGAACAAATCGTGGAAGACTCAGATGAACCCTGAGGGTGTGAGGCTCATAGAGTTGGCTAGAAAGTTTAGGTCTAAGTCAAGGGTGGTTGATCAAGTATGAGGGGATCATACTTGGGTTAAACTTCATGTTTGAGGTGCATCAATCGACCGGCCCAGTATGGTTGACTCTCGCTATGGGGCTCGATTTTCAGATTGGGTGCTCGGTACTATGTGGCTTGGGAAACTGTCATGGTGCTCGATTGTCGACTGCTGTGGAGAAGAAGTCAACTGATGATGGTGAGTCGACAAATGAGATATGTGCTTTGCAGTTGACTGTTGATTGGTAGCAGTCGACTGGCCGCTGGTGCTCGGGTGATCAAAAATAGTGTTTCGACGGAGTAATCAACTGTCGTGTATGTGCAGTCGATTGATGGCACTATAGCGGCCTACAAATTGTTTGTTAGTGACTAGGCAGTCAACTTGAGGTGCGACAGTCGACTGCTAGTAAGGGCAGTCGACTGCTCAGGTGTTTGTTGGCTAGAATGCCATCGTGGATTAGTCTGTTGTGAGACAATGGATAGGCGGGCAATCGACTGAGGGCTTTAGGCAGTTGACTACTAGGCGGACATCTAGCTAGATGCACATTATAAAAGAAGTAGCTCGGGGAGGATTTCACAGTAGTTTTCTTGAGTATTTTGAAGAAGTGTTGTTGCATTTTAGACCTTCAAAAGCAATCCAAGGCAATTAACAAGCAAGCAATCTAGTGTTCAAGCATTTTTGTATAACGTGTATTTCATTTTCATTCTTTACACTTGTTATATTTTTGTATAAACTCTTGTTTGTAAGAGGTTTCTCCACCTCCAGATTGTTTCCGAGAAGGAGACAAGATTTAGTGGTGGTGTGCATCACTAGAGCTCGCCCGTGAAGTAGGAGCCTTAATTCCAAACCACGTAAAAAATATTATTTCGTGTGCTTGTTCTCTTGTGTTTCTATTTCTGTTTGTTTCCGTAATGCACTAACAACTTGTAGACAAGAACAACGTAATCGAATGAAAAAAATCGAAATCGTTATTCACACCCTCCCCCTCTAGCACACGTCAACGGTCCAACAAAATGAACTAAGTTTCATTAAATGATATGGATTTCATATGGACCAATAATGGAGAAAGGTAGTGTGCAAGTTATGTACATTTGGTTCATAGATCATGATTGAAAATTAATTTTGAAAATATATTTAAAATTATTTTTGAAAACCTTTGTGAACTTTATTTATTAATAGAAATCACTATTGATAGTGTTGATACAAAATTAGGATAAAACATGAAAAGTTTTCAATGATTTTTAACTTTGTATTATTCTTTGAAAATAATGAATATTTTTATAGAAAAATATTTTTTTCCCATAGTATTCGATATAAGTAATATCTATATGAAGTTTTAAGATTTTTTTTAACTAGAGAATTACTTGTACATTTTTGAAGTTAGATTGAAAAATTGATTTTCAAAATTATTGTACATCAGTCAATAGTTTAGAGTGACAGTCAACTGTGACCGGTATCAATCGATTAATGGACTATATCAATCAATTGATGGATTGTATCAGTTAACGGTTAAGGCTATTTTTGGCTACATAGGACTATTTTAGCTATTTAAGCTCAATCTTAAATATTTTAGCTACTTCTCATCCTTTAATATGCTTAGACAAGCATTTAAAGGGAAATTTTCTTAGTGAAAATAAATAGGATAGTTATAAAGGGGAGAATCAAACTTTAAGAGGGAGGTTAGGGTTCAAGGTTGAACTATTGACCTCGTGACAGATTTTGAAACTTCCTAAAGGTTTAGGGAGCGTTTTGTATGAGCCGCATTTTCTCTTTTTTTGTATTTTTTCAGAAAACAAAAAATGACTTTTTGGTATTTTCTATTTTCCAACAAAATTAAGCTTCGTTTTCTAGAAAACGAACATGGAAAATACCAACAAAACAATATTTTTCGCATTTTCGCATTTTTGCAGAAAATGAAAATAAAAAATAGGTAAACCAAACGCTACCTTAGGAACTCCAAAAGCATTATTAATGTAATAGTTAAGGAGGAGTATGCCCTTGGAGGAGGGGAGTGTCCTTCAAAGCATGAAGAGTGATCTATTTATCAAAGGGAAAGAAAGAAAGATAGATGTATTGCAACCATATGAATAGTCAAAAGGATAAAAATGAAGGATTTTAGATGTTCATGAATGAGGTTGGAAAATATAGTCTTTTTATATATGTCAAATTAAAGGGAAGAATGAAGGATTTAAGTTTAAAAAAATTTCATTATACTTTGGCATAAGAAGTAATGCTATTGGTCTAGCCTAACTTAGTAACTTATATATATTATCAAATATCAAAAAGGGAGAGATTATTGGTGCAATTAACCTCTGGTTAAGATTGATCAAGATCAAGATGAATTTTGATGTTTAAACAATATAAGACCAAGCGATACTTCTCAAAAGAAAGATTGTTGGTCAAGGATGACCAAGCTCGGGTTAATCATAAATGGAGAGTGTTAATGTGAGATACCAGAAAATAAATAAATAAATAAACCATTTTTAATTAAGAAATTATCTTAGAAAATTTTTCAGAAATTTTTAGAAATTTTTCTGGAATTAAACGAGGCTTGTACGGAATATTTAATGGTATAATTAAATTAATGAGGTGTTAATTAAAACCTTGGTTTTGATTTACTTATAAAGGGGTAATCCGGTTAACTTTTCGACCAATCCAAGTTTTCTTCCCCCGTCGCGCACGAACTTCTCCTCGCGACTCCTCTTCTCTTCTCCTTCCTCTCGGTTTGTCATGCGCAGCTCTCCTCACCTCACCGTCGTCCCGTGACCATCCACGGCCACTCAAGGCCCCCGGGCATAGTACCTCGCGTCCCGCCGCTCCTGCGCGTCGTGCGCACAGGACCAGCGGTCGCTGCCCCTGCACATGCGGCCAGCGACCCCAACCCTTGGCCATCGCCGCTCCAGGGCCAGGAAGATTGGGGTCAATGGCTAGGGAGGTGGCGTCGATGGCAGCTCCACCGTGTCCTCGTCGGTGCCCACAGATGCGGCGACAACGAGCAGGCGCTGGGTTGTGCAACCGTGAGAGGGGAATTGTCGGATTTGGGGATTTTCTACCGATTTTGTGGATTGCACTGCACTGGTGGTCACCGGAGCAAGGTAAGGCATTGTTTGTTCCTTATTTCCCTTGATCTCAGAAGGGATCCAACTCTGAACACGTTTCTTTTGTGTTAGCTTAGATCTCTTTGGTGGAAAAAGACAACGACAGGGTAGGGGTGGCTGTGAAAGGGGGGTTGATGCACAGCAACCTTACCGACGGATTGGTGTTGGCCGGAGCTTGGTAAGCTTAATCTATCTTCTCCTTTTTAGCTGTAAATTGATAGATTGTGGGCGTGCGGCTGTGAATTGGAGAATTTCATGGCTGTGGGCTGGAGTTAGGCCGGCTATGAATGGGTCTAAGGGGTTGTGAGGGCTGAGATGTTCTGATTGGGAGGTTTGAAATGGAATCTGGGTGGCTGTGAGAGGGAAATTATCGGTTGTGAAGTTGAGTAGGGGCTGTGATTAGGTGAAGATGGACAGATAGAGCTGGGTGGTTCACTGGGGGTTGGTCAGATCTCCAAATTGGGGTGAACATGGCTGTAAATGGTTGTGGGTTAAGCTGGGTTCCAATTAGGATGGTTAGATCCCTAATTTGGTGTAACAGTAAGTTATTAAGGGGCTATGAACGGATGTGATGGCTGTGAATGGCTGTGGATTAGTGTGTTCTTGTAAAGTTGTCAGATATCTGTATGAATTAATGATAATTATGTTATATGCAGGTTTCGGTCACAAGACAGGTCCACGGGTGTAAGGACAGTTGGTATTCTTCATAGCAGGTGGGTATTTTTGACTTATCTTCTTTTAGATATTGTCATCTTATTGTGCATTGTTTACTATAGCTAGTAGTAGTTTTCTATGCTTGTTAACTGCCCTAGTATGTCACTATCTAGTACGTGTTGTATTCATTTCATATGCTTATTATATTATGCTCTATCACTTTGATACTTGTTATTTGTTTATTTAGCACTAGAGTAGTGACATATCTTATATATTGGGCATTAAATGAATAATGAATATAACTTGCATGTGTACATAGACTTATGTACTTAGGTTAGTTGATATGGGCTCCTATTGGTACATACCATAGGCAGCCATAAATTGATAGGTATATCGTGCATTAGTGACATGCACCATCTTGCATTGTTGCATGACTGACGATCATCGGCTCCTCGGTAGGAGGTGATACTACTTGGTAGTTGAGCCCATCATCAATCACATTACCTACACACACAACCACTCATGGGTTAGTGGTATTTCATGTGTGTGTGTAGTTGCTCTGTCAGGGCTCCACGGTGGCCGCTCAGGTGATTGGTATTGTGACGTGGTAGAAGACAGGGATCACTCCTTTGTCGTGAGACGAGGAGATAAGACAAGGTGATGTCCCCTATATTCATACATGGGGTAGGAGGGTGATACTCCGCCAGCATCTTGTCCACTCAGTCACATAGGTGTAGTGACAGCAGAGTGCATAGTTGTCACAACCCTAATCACTCAGCCGGCACACATGACATGTCGGTGGCTTGACTGGCATCAGGGGTGACACAGGTGATTGCATCATGTGCATACGTTTTTACTATATGCATTGCTTGTTGTACTTTTTGGCTGTTGCATATGATTGTCATGCACATACATGAGGTATTATGTTTGTTTATTTTGGTGATTCTACATATACTTGTGTGAATGTATTTTTATATCAGCTTAGGTGATTCTGGTATGTACAGTTTCAGGTATGTATTTTTGTTGAGAAACTATACCAACATGATTATTATTGCTACTTATAGTTTATTATGCATGACTATTAGATATTCGCTGAGTTTTACTCATTCCGTTGATATCTCTTTTATTTCAGGATGAAGCCTTCCGGAGGATCCAGTTGCCAGTCCCCTGATCTGATGACTCCGTTAGTTGGTTTTCAGGTTTCCGCATTTTTATCTCTTGTACCCTATGTTTTAAACTTGTAGTACTTTATACTCATAGTTGTTTTGGTGGTGTTTGATTATGTCTTTATGGACTTTTTGTTCGAGTTGGTTTTGGTTATGAGTGTGGTTGTGTATTCCTGCTCAGATGGCAAAAGAGGTAGGCCTAGCGGTTATTATGTTTCGTATTTACTTTAATTGTTGGCCTAAGGCCCTTATATTATATGTGTTGTGGAGTTATATTCTGGCTATGTTGGTCGATGTATAGTGGCCCGTGTGAGCCTTGTATACAGGTTTCAATTGTCCGCAGTATAGGGGAGGTGTTGTCCAATTTTCGTCGGACAAGTACCCCTCTCGGGGCGTGACAGTTAAAGAGGAGATTATTAGAACAATCAACTTTGGATTAGGTTGACTATGATGGATATAGGTTTTGATAGAAGTTGGTTGAGTGGAAAATTAAGAAAGTCAAGTTTGATAAGATACTTGACATGTAGAAAAGTCGAAGTAGATCATGGAGGATCGAACACTTAGCCATTGAAAGTCTAGTAGGGTATTGACAAGTGAGAAGTTGAAGTGAATCATTGAGGACCAGACACTTGACAGTCGAAAGTCGAAAGTCTAACAGATAGTTGGCAAGAGGTGAAGCTCAAATGGATCATAAAGGACTAGACACTTTGCGTGAGATGGATGAGTCTAAGTGGATCATGGAGGATCAAACACTCAGCATGTAAATGAAAGTCATAACAGGTCATGGAGGATCATATGTTAAGGATGGATTTCTAACAAGTCATAAAGGATCAGATATTAGGTGAGTGTGAAAGTCCAAATAAGTCAAAGAAAATTGGATGTTTGACATTGGAGAAGTCCCGAAAGATCAAAATTGATCGGAAGTCAAGCATGAGAAAGAAATTCTAAACAAGTCAAAAAGACCGATTGTTTAGTGTCGATGAAGTCTTGCCAAGTCAAGGGTAACTGGATGATAGGAGAATGAAGTCCTAGCAAGTCAACGGTGACCAAATATTAGGCAGATGAAATCTTGACAAGTCAAGGATGATCAGATGTTATACGAAAAAAGTTCTAATAGGTTGAGGTCAACCAAATAATAGGTAAAAGATTGAAGCTAAGATATCAATCGATTGATAAAGTACATCAGACAATTGATAAATCATAAACCTTAAGTTCAGGAGTTTCAAAAGCTTTACAAGGGTTTCGAATGTAATCAATTGAGTGATAGGGTTAGCAATCAATTGATTGAACAGAAATTTTGAAACTCAATTGATCATATTCAATCGACTGATAGAGTGAAGCAATCAACTGATGACACCATAGCGGCGAACCTAAAATTCAAAACTCAACTATAGGATTCGACTGGATAGACATCAATCGACTGATAGTAAGTGATGTTGAGTTGGATAGAGTTGTTGAACTGACATTTTATAGCAACATTCGAATATACAGTGGAGCAGTTGATGGATGGTAGAAGGTAGTCGACTTATTGGCAAAAATCAACTTTGACAGTAATTTTATAAAAGAGAGTTTCATTTAAGATTTGAATAGTTAATTCTAAAGAGTTTTGGAGATAAAATGCTATTGCATTCCAGACCTTCAGAAAATAAATTCAAAGTAGTCTAACAGCGAGCAAAGCAAAGACATTATGTAAATTATTATTTACATTGTATTTCAATTTTCTTTATATCTTTGTATTGCTTATATTCATTGTAAAAAAAATTGATTGTAAGAGGTTTCTCCAAGATATCCTAGAAAGAGAAAAGATAGTGATGCTCATATTATGAAGTTAGAACGTGAAGTAGAAACCAGTGATTTCAAACTACGCAAAACCAATTCATTATATTGTATTTGTTTTTGTATTATTTCTTTTGTATTTTCACTACAAATTTATTGATTATAGGCATACACGAATAAACAACGATCAAATTCAAATGGAATCCCTATTCATCCCCTTATGCAACCATTTCAATGATGTTCCAATGAAAGCTAAAATTTAATACTTTCAATAATGGTATAAAAAATGTCAATGTATATCTCTGTGAAGTTGTTTGTACTCGCGCTTTAGAAGTCAATAATGTTCTTTATTGTTGTTTAGAGGATTAAAAATATATATATATTTGATTAGCTTTTTCTCTTTTTTTTTTTTTTATGGCAGAAGAAACATTCACACGTCATTGAAAAGATCTACATAAAGACATTTAATAATTATATTAATGTAAAAAAAAACTTGTATTGAGAAAAAAGAGTCGAAAGGATTATATAAAGTATCGTTGATCCACTTTCACGGAAAAAGGATGGCCTATATGGCATTCTTATTTTTTTCAAGAACAAAAAATTAAAAGGACGCTCCTTAACGTCAAAAGGATTTTTTTATTAATTATCAAAAGAATGCTAAAATTATCCTTATTCGAATGGTATTGTGGTAGCTATGGATCATAATTGATACTAGGTATGACTCTTAATTGCTAATGACATGTAATAATCAAGTTTCATCAAATTAACTTAGGTCGATTGCTCCAACATGATCAAAATTACTAGCCATAAAGTATTTTTATATCAAAATATTTTTTATTAATTTGATTAAAATTGTTCAAACTTATCAAAATTTCTCTAATTTAATTAAAACTGCTTAAACACTAGTGTAACCGTTATGATTCGTAATTACTACACATTGTAACAGCTATGATATGGAGTTGTTAGATATTATAGCAATTACGATCCATGACTACTATAATTGTTACACGTTGCACCAGTTATGATCTATAACTGTTACACGTAGTAATTATGAATCACAGTTATTACAATAATATTAAGCAATTTTAATTAAGTTAAAGCGATTGTGATTAAATTTGAGCAATTTAACCAAATTAATAAAAAGTGAGTTTATATAAGAGTGCTCTATGTCCATTAATTTTGATTAAATTGGAGAAACTTTTTTTGTGTTGTAGCAATTATGTCTAGTTGCTATAGTAGTACTAAAATAAAAGTGATTTTCAGGATAAAATACAAGATAGAGTGTCATTTTGATAATTAATAAAAAAAAAAGGTGCTATTTCGGCAAAAAAAAAACACTTTTTAATTTTTTTTTATTATTTTTCACCACGTGTTTATGCTAAATATGCATTTAACTTAGATACAAATTTTAATTGCTTATTAAAATTTAAAATTAAATGCTTGTTTTTGATAAATTGCTGCTGAACTTTTACCTTTTAAATATTTTTACTAAACAATCAATTAAGCAGCACATGTGCTTTTACATGTGAACAAGAATTAATTTTCAACGTGAAATTTAAAATTTTTATTCTGATTCAAAAAAATTTTATTGTGTTGAGATCAAAGAATATAACTTCTTCATAATTTTTTTTTTTTATCGTCACAGAAAAACCAGCTGCGAAAGATATTAGGATCAACATAATCAATTTTTTACTAAGTATCAATTAAGCAAGTCGATTGAATGGTGTATGACGATTTGTTTATGATTTTATGGACCCTGTAACTAGTAACATCGCTTACTCTCTCTCTCTCTCTCTCTGGCGCTCAGTATTTTTTTTTCATATTTTTTGTGTGCTGAAGAGGATGTCATTGTCACGTCTCGAGGGAAATGAGGTGAAATCCATCGCATCTCAAACAGCTAAGCATGACACTTTTTGACAGCCAAGTTTTTGTCTGTTTATGGTTTAAATAAGAAGGCGAAAGGAATGGGCCTACCCCTGCTCTGCTCTGTTCCTCTCTTCTCTTCTTTTCCAGTTTTTCTTCCTCCTTCTCGAAGTAATCTTTTTCCCTTTTTTTTTTTTTTTTTGCCTTCCTTTTGTTCACAATTTCCAAATTCTCTTCGACTCTTCTGCTTGCTCTGTTCCGCCTTTTTCTCTTTTTCCTTTGTTGACAATTCCACTTTCTTCATGCTGTTTTTGAGGGAAAAATATAATGCTTACTTTATCTGCTTTTCCTTTTCCGTTTCCTTCCCGAACATCCGTCTTCAATTTTATAATTTAAGTACTAAGTGGAAATTTATGTCGAGTCTTTTTTTCTTATCCTTACTATTGTAAAATTCACATTCAGTACAATGATAGGGATAGAACAGTGATGATGAAAGCTGAGTTGAGGGTGAAGAGGCCCCCCAGCAATGATCCATGCTCGTAAATTTAAATCTGCATAGGTCGTGATTTGGTTGGCCTTCATCACGTAGCTATCCAATAATTGGACCATACCAGTACGGACATAAGTTATGTTGATTAAATCAGGATAAAATAACTCCACGGATGAAGCGGTTCAGTAATAAAGCACTCAAAGGTGCAACAAAAGGACCAACGATGAAATCCTAAAAGCCATGAGTGTGCATAAACTGCACTTCGCCCTCTACTTCCATCTAGAAAGAAAAAAAAAATCAAGTAACAATCGAAAAACCAACCAAAACGAGATCGATAATCCAGGCCTGTGAAAATCAGCTGAGAAGAAATTGCTATCAGGTGCCTTTTTATTCCACTTCTTCTAAACTATCTTATCTTCCCTTGTATAGGGTCAAGTCGGTCCAACTGCAAAAGCATTGAATTTATTCACAAAAACCACCAGCTAGACACGCCAATGCCAATGCCCATCCCGATATCATGCAGAGATGATGTAAGATCTCCAATATGCTAGTAAATTATGCCATGTTTTTAACAATATACATCGAGCAGTTGGGTGAGTGGCCTTATTGTTTCCACAGTTTCAATTGTTGAAGAATTAGACTAGGAGATGGAAAAGAAAGCTAAAACCAAAGCAGATGGACTGCTACATACAGTCAAAATTGATTGATGTTTTCGGTCATCAAATCAAAAAGATATCTCATACTTTGTGTGTGTACTGTGGAATCTGCAACAAGTCGTAGTCACCAACCAGTACCTATCCAATTGGAACAGCAGGGTTAGGCCAAAAGCGTGTATCGCAACCCGAAGGAAACAAGAATGTAAACTGATACCTTGAATTTGTCTCCGTTGTATGTGTATTCCACTAATAACTGCTTAGGCTCCCCAGGGCATGGATCACAAAATCCCATTAAGCCAGACTTCTTGATTCCTTTATGAAGCTGCAGCAGGGTTTAGAAACATTTGAGTTTTGAGTCCATATCTTGCAGTTTCAATGGTTGAAAAAGGTTATGAAAAGAAAAGATGAAACTGAAACAGGATTCCAAACCAAATAAAAATATTCAAGGTATTAGACAAAGAATTATCTGATAATAATAAGAGGGGGGAAAAGTAGATGCCAGTGGATAAAAAATAACATCTCACCAGTTTAATGATCTGATAATTCAAAATCCAATAACCCAATAACTCTAACTCCAGCGGTGACTTCGTGATCTAGTCCCAACAAGTTCCAAGAGATAACATATAGGGTTTCCTATGTTTATGTAGCAAGGGACTGCATTGCGGATAACAAATGTAGACCATCCATCTAAGACTGGATTTAATATTTGCGATTAGACGATTTGCGTGACCAGATATGTAAAGACCTAAAAAAAAAAATCAAAACTATTGTTCATTTGAACCTACCTACTTGTGTTTGTGAAATAATTTTAGACAATTTTTGGTGAGGTGTGTCAATTTTAACAGAAATACTTGTGTATCCCACGTGTTAAAAGATATGAATGTCATATGAATAAACAGTTCTACCTCGTTCAATATTAGTTGAGATAGTTATATATTATGTGGTATATATAGTATATGGTCGACATATACTTTTGTGTATTATGGATTGACCAAAATACTTAATATCAGTGCCACCAAAAAAAAAAACTCTGGAGGCACAAGCTTAGACATTGTCAACCTTAGCCACTTTGCAGACAGATCAATATTCCAGTGCTAAGCTTACTTGTTATCTGGGATATAAAAAACAATGTCTCCACTAAACAAAGCTACACTATCTGCCACTTCACTGAAAGTTTAAGAGGGTTCTTCCAAATAACTCTAGCAGGCATACTCTCCTTTTAATCCTTTTCTGCTGAATATTGAATATTTCAAATTTATTACTTCCGTTCTATAGTTGAACCTAGCTTTAGATTTGTTTTCCCCTACATTATAATCACCTGTATTTTGACTTTTTCTTCAGTAACTTAAACATGACCTAGGCATGTATCGAGGAATAAATGTATCTTGAAAGGTGAAAGGCATGAGAAAATAATTCCAACAGAAATATCCATAACCAACCTTAAGCTGTGAGTTGGTCACCAGAAAGTTGAGCGGTAACGTAACATCTAGAACTAGAGATGCCACATCATCAATTGCCTCGAGAAAATCATTTTCTTTGGTAGGGTCAATTTTTCCATACATTGCCTTAGTGATAACTAGCCCATCCTTCTCCAGTTCTTTAGTTTTCTTCCTGTTGGAAGCATTTTCTAGCAACTTCTGAGCTTTTTTAGCTGCATCTCTTGCTTTTCTAATCTTCATGTTAGCACAAACATTTCAGTAAGAACGTTACTTCATAAATTGTTACATGAAAATATGTCTCAAGAAGTAGCCATCTTATTTATTCTTCTGAACAGTGAATATTACAGAAATATATGATAATGTAAAACATATGATTGCACATTAATTCAATTAACAGACACGACTAAATGTTGCAAAATAATGATTTGTAAATCAAAATTTACTACATAAAGTTAGGGAAAAGGTTCCAGTGATTAGTCTTCTCATAGGGGTACTAATTCCTATAGTAGCCAGAAAATTATAATACAAGCATCAGAGAAAAAGTAACCACGAGATCCTTTTACAGTGATTTTTAAAAGCATTCTTAGTGAAAAACCAGATTTACAGTTCAGCTGCAAGTGTATGGAAAACTAACAATCTTGAACATTTTAATCAAGGCTTGTGAGTCAAGAATAAGAGCGTAATTCATATCAGATCTCAATGCATAATTTGCAAAAATAGAAAACTATTGCATCTGAAGGTAACTAGTCAAGGCAAATTGCTGTTTCTACTGTTTTCTCTTCTTCATATAGTATAGATATTAGCTCCTAGATTATGCTCTCTTAGAAGGACGAAGCAGATATTAACATATTACTGGAGCCTGAATCTAAGTTCAGAAGCCAGTAGAAGGGAGCACAATGGACCCAAATAAAGATAAAATTAATAAGCTGCAAGCTTCACAAGCAAAGGAAGAAAAATCAAGTAAATAGAACGTGAATCATCATTTAGATAGTTTCTACAGTCACATAATAGACAGAAGTATTGCGTTTTGAAGAAGCTGAAGTGTGTCTTCCATTCAGGAGCATCATTGGTAGTGAAGTTTGTGCTCAGGAAAAATTGTGCTACATTGATTTCAACAGAGACAGGACTTAAATTCATAGACAACAGTTCATGCAAATAGATGCTTAAAAGTAGGTGAATATGCAAAAACTAGGACACTTGGAATGTGTAAACTGCACATGGCAAGAACAATGAAAAACAATTTGGTCACATTGCATTTTACATCTTCCATTGTTCATTTATGCTGATGCAATTGAGTGGTTACAGAATTAGATAATAAAATGAGACAAAGTGTGCCACCTCATTTAACTCAGTCTGACTTACAAATTACAAACATTACATAGTTCCAATGAATACCATCGGGCATGGTGAGAACATTCACCTATGCAAGTCATGCAAACAGAATAACCCATCAAAAAGAAGTCAATACAGGTAGTACAAGGCTTCCAAGCAAAACGTATAGGCCATCATACATCAGAATCATCAATAGCATTTCTTCACCAGTGGCAGCAAAAAAAAATGGCACACAGCTAAGCAAATCAAAGATTTGCCCTTATAGCTTGACGAATCCAAAAACACCAGCTAAGTTAGAGGTTCGTCAACAAGAAATTAGTCCAGGATATAAATATGTCAAACGAAGGCCAGTTCCATGTCAGAATAACTGGCTTACCAAAAAACTAGAAGTCTGCCCAAAATTTTTGATTGGTGAGCAAAGATCATTCAATCTTGAACGTGTATGCTACTGTCTAGTCTAACTTATGAAATTGCTATTGGCCAAGCAGCTAAGCATGTAATTCATTTGATTAACAAAAAAGTATTAATTTCTTCTCTAGAGAGCAAATAGTGTTGCCATGAGGATTAAAATAAATACTTTTGACATTTATCTGCTTATTGCTTTCGAGTACCATCTATATCTGTGTGATTTTTAGTTTTATAAAGCTTCAAACCATGTATTGTTTTTATATCCAATATTAGGATCGAGGTTTAAAATCTCGACTCGTATCGAAATTTCGGTCTGCAACCGAAACAATACGGTTTCGGTACCGTATCATCCGTGCCGATACTATTTCGGTATTTTTTTTCTTTTTTTTTTAAACATTAATATTAATTATTTGATTTTTTTTTAATTTTAGTTAATTTTTAAAAAAGAATTTAAGATTTAATTTTACCTAAATTATAAATTCGAATTTAGAATTTTAATTAAAATATCTTTTATTTTTTAAATAAAAATAATAAAATATAAATTTATATATTTATATAAATTAATTAATAATTTATTTAATTAAATTTTACAGTTTATATATATATATATATATATATATATATATATATATATATATATATATATATATAATTTTAATTAATATATCTTTTAATTATAATTTATATATTTAGAAATTTCACCGCGATCACGGTTTCTCACCGCGATCGCGCAGCGCGATCGCCTTCCCAATCGCGCTGCACGATCGCCTTCCCGATCGTCGCCGCGTCGCCACCTCCCGTTGCTTCCAGGTAAGCGTTCCGGTTTCGGTTCCTCATTGGAACGAAATTTTTCGCTAATTTCATCCGAAACAGCTCGGCATTTAAAACCTTGATTAGGATACATTGTTTATTTTATTTTCTAGTTATCCGAATTTCCATGTGATGTTACTATTTTTTTTAAATCATGATCTAAATAAGATATCCTTACCAAGCTCAAAATCGTTTGAGTATGGTTTGTATACAACCATTTTATTTTTTTTCATTTCATTAACTATTCTTCCTCTCGACACAATAGAAAAAAATTATTGAATGCTAGGGGTGTGCAAAATATTGGTTAAACTAAAATAACCAACCGAGCAAAAGTTTGGTTCGATTAATTCAGAAATTTAATTTTTTCTAAAAAAAATCTTTGATTATTTCAATTTATTCGGTTCCGTTTAGATTTTAAAATTCATAAATCGATTAAACCAAACCGGTATCAATCGACTACACCTGATGAAAGTCAGGTCCAAACCGAGACCCAGATGCAAGTCAACAAGCCGATTACTCATTGACCCGGTTACATGAGCCAAAACCGTAACCAACCCATCGGGTGATAGGCTAGTTACAGTTCAAGGTCCAAAAAACCATGAACCATGGTGATTCAAACTGTTGGTTCACCTTTTTTTTTGTGGTTGTGGGAACTGTTGATTCCAACCGACGACAAGTATATAATTTTTTTTTATTTTTTGAATGGTGAAGATTATTTGACCATCTTTTGGCAAGGGTACGATTTAGTGACCGTTATTCTCCAAACTCTATATATAAGATACTCATTTCATCATTTTCATATCTTCTCTATTCTTCTCTTTGAATTCCAAAATATCATATGCTTTTGACTTCGATTCTCTAATTCTAATGAAAGGAAGTTCGCCAAGTTCTTGAAAGGGCAAAGAAATAATCATTCCGAATGTGGATTCTGAGGACGTTTAATTTACCGATGATAAACCAGAATAACTTTTGACAACTGCCACATAGGAAAGTTCTGAAACTTTTAAGATTTGAGAACTCTACCTTTAAAATTGTCTATTTTTACTAAATATTTTGAGAAAATCACTCTTCCATCCGAAGAAATACAAGCGAAATGTAAACATTGCAAAGTTTCCTATAAATTCCAATCGAACAACAGTTATAGGCCATTGAAGCGACACGTCGAAACAAAGCATCCAAGGAAATTTAAAGTCGAACATTCTCAAACACAAATCTTTAAATTTTCATCATTCACGAAAGATACCGATATAAATTTATTTAAATATTCTAATATTAAATTAAAAGAATCATTAGCTAGATTTTTTTTATAAAATATTTTTCTTTTAGTTTTGGATCTAAATACACTTTTAAAATTTTTTGTCAAGAATCACTTTAACTCATCTGTTAAATATGTTCCATGAACTAAACTTACTAGCACAATTAAAAAATTAATAAGATAGGAAAAAAATAAATTGAAGAATTTCCGATGTCTTTATGTTTTGATATTTAAAATGATCATTGACAAACTCATTCGTATATGGGTATATAATCTATTATTGGATTGATAACTCCTAAACAATTCAAAAATATTTATTAACATATCGAATTTTTAATGAACTAGATACTGCTCACAACATCTCTCAATTATTATATTTAATTTTAGAAGAATAAAAATTAATTAATAAAATATTTTCAATATCGTTTGATAATGCTAGTTCTCATATTGCAAGTATGAATTTAAATTTATTTGACCGTCTGTTATTGGTGATTTATTAACAGGACCTAGCCTCTCACAAGTGTGCCGATGTCTCATGTTGTATCATGCCGATCGACGATCATGTTTCGCGCATCAACCGGTATGGTATTTAAAATCGTGCTTGACATTTTGGGATGGTAGAAGCAAAATTATCCTAGATTTCCTATATTTGCATGAATTACTCGATATGTATTAGTCATTCCAATATCAAGAGATGCTTCAAAATTCTCTTACAATACTAGTGGTTGGATACTTGATTGTTTCAAGAGTTCATTGACTCCTAAGATAGTAGAAAGTCTTATTTGTATCCAAAATTAACTTCGGTTAAATTTGAAATTAATCGATGTTGAAGAAATTTTAAAGGACATAGAAAAACTTGAAATGGTCAACTTTTTCAGTTTAAGAAAAATATAGTTAGATTTTTATTTGTAATTATAAACTTATAAAGTATTAATTTGTTTGACTTGTAAATCATCATTTTTTTGTTAGAATTCTCAATTGCAATGGACTCGTCTTCATCGACAACATCGATGCAGGGATGAATTGCATAATAATCGATGGTATGTTTTAAATATTTTATTTGATTTAGAAGTACATTTACTTGTTTACTTTTTTATTCAAGTAATAAAAAATAAATATTTGCTCCTTGGTCATTAGGGACAAGTATAAGGAGTATAGGATAACACAAAACCCCCGTGTGCCCACGTCATGCAATGCGATCTTCACAATGTGATTCATGTGGAATTATGTTTATCATCTCTTGATTAGCAAAACAATTCTAAACTTATAGTACTCAGTTGTTAAAACTTGGAAATGTCATTAGTGAGTGTGTAACTAATACACAAACTAAAATTTGCTATGTATTTAATTTTGTGACATGTAAGGTACTTAATTCGATTAACATTGGAGTTGTACCATTCAATGTTTATGGTGGAATTGAGAATGCAAGAATGTGATTTAATTAGAGGTATTTAATTTGATTAATTCTGTGATACGAAAGAACATAAATAATTATATTTATTTTGAGATATTTTATTTGGTTAATTTTGTAAATGCACTGAAAGATTAATTTTGTAAATGTGGGGGAGATATTTTGATTTTTTTCCGGCAATTTACCAAACCACATAGCCAGGTTACTCGAATATCCAACTGCGTACTCAACTTTTATAATTACCGATTACCAAAATGCGTAGTCAAATAGCTTCAATTTGAATTATCCAAAATATACCCTATATAAATATCAAAAAGATGTATAATCAAAATCAAAAAGATATACAATCAAACGTATTTCTCAACTCAATAAAAACCTCCAAAAGAAGTGAATCTAGTACATAGTATCTATTTGCATACGCTCGAATGACCCATCCTCATAATAAGCATGTATGTGACCCTATTCCGATCTAATCTGAGTTGATGGTCTTAGGCATCTCAGAAATACTTCAAACAAGTCCATTAAATCACTACACTACTTGCATCCTCATAAGTGTAACTATGCCTTTAAATATGAATTTCACAACCCAAATAGAGTTATAGGTTTCTGAAATTAACACAATCTTGAGAATTGAAATGTTTTGTCACAAACTCATTTGAGGAGGTATGTCATACACACTCATCAACTGGATAGTAAATTTATCAATCAACTATGCAACTCAACTGATCAATTGATGAGTTTAGCAATCAACTATGCAACTCGATTGATCGATTGATAAATCGAACAGCAAGTTTAGCAGTCAACTACACAACTCGACTGATCGACTGAGAAATCGGATGGTAAATTTCTCAATCGACTACGCAACTTAACTGATAAAAATCGAACAACGAAATAGTATGTCTAACATTTAATCGATGAAGTCGACTTTCCAATGTCAATCGACTGATAAGGAAAATTCGATTAATTCAATAACCGACCAAATTAACCGATTTTATATCGGTTCAATTTTGTCGGTTTTAGTGGCAAAGTTCGATTGGTTCAGCTTGTCTAAAAAAAATTCGGTTAATTCGATTTCGATTTGTTCAATTAAATTTTTAACCGATTGCTCAGCCATATTAAAAAGATTATTCTTTTAGGAAGAGAATAAAAAATAATGTAAATACAAATGTGTTAAAATCAATGTCTTACGTTGAGTAACAACTTATTTGCAAAACGTGCTCACACATTCTTAGAACTACCATCTTTCATCTTAGGCACCTTGTTAGAATAATTGTAAATTCTTTATAAGACATACAATTCATTTTCCTTTTTTCCTTTTGTTTGGAGATCACTAGCCATTACCTTTTGCCTACTCATTATTTTTATGTCATATAACATTTCTAGGGTAAAGTAATCCTTTTATAGATGAAAAAAAGATATCTAGGATAACTTCTTGAAGGGTCTAATACCTTCATCAATTTATCACTCTATTAAATGTATTGAAAATAATAACTGATTCATCAATAGATGTTAGCTTGTTACAAAGCCTAGAAACAATAGAAATTACTAGAAAGGAGATTCAAGCAAACAATGTTCAGTTTCTAAAGGTATTATGATTTGGTTCGCTGAAAATATTCAGTGAACTAGCAGTTTAATCAGACTAACTTCTGTTAACAGACTGATAACTGAAAATATTCAGTTAACTAGCAGTTCCATCAGACTAACTTCTGTTAACAGACTGATAAGATATTACACCACCACAATTTTAGGTTTGACAAGGCTAAATATCAAATAAATGATATGTCAGATGCCAAACGTTTTAATTTCTAGGGCTTCTTTTGTGTATATATTCAATATATCAAATATTATCCTTTTTTATTCTTTCAGTCCATTCCATGTAAGTAACTGCTTGAGTTCATTTCCCATGTATGAAGCTGAAGAGCAAAGCAACAAATGGCCAAATATACTAAGATGTTTGTTGAATGTGGATATGGTAGAATTAATTTCTATGATAATAAATGCATGAAAGGTAAGCATAATAAGTATCTCCAAGTTTCACTGTGGTTAGGTATATTCTTCTCTAGGCTAAAGTACTTAATGAACCTTTTGAGCTACAACAGAAAAAAGCAACCAACAAGCCAGCTCAGCATGTGCTGATCATCTAACCTGATCTAAGGATTCTTCCTTTTCTTTAATTGCCTTCTGCTGCTCCCGTCTGTGATAATAAGGTTTCAGAACAAATTTCTGCAGAATTTATAGAGATACCAGATCAAAATCATTGTATATGTTCAACGGTTTACAGTGAAAGTTTTAGCACAAAATCAAGAGAAAACCATCATGTTATTTCGCCACAAACACAGATGAATGAGCTCAAAACCTTTGGGAAAACAACTACATCTGAGATAAAGAAAAGAGGCCCTTAATTAGTAAAATTAATTTCCACAAATTCAAAGCACAGAAAAGGACATCATATGAACTTAGCTTCAAGTCTTAGACAAATCAATCTTTTCTATATACTTTAGTACTGTCATATTGTCTTAGTTAAGATTAACAACCTAGTAGTAATCAGTCCCAATAATCTTGAAAAAATTTTGCTTACATCACTTGCAAAGTGCAAAGTCTCCCTAGTTCCAACCTAGACTCTGTATGTTATTCCACCAAATATTGGGAGGCACAAACCATTGAAATTCTTACAATATTCAACTTTTAAATTGAACTCACCATGCATCAAGCATAAAGTACCAAATAAAACCAACCAAAAAACATGAGACACCGAGTTAAAACATTCTTTTATTATAGGATCAATTTTTCCATCAATATTTGGACATATTCTACAGCATCTTGAGGATCAACACAATAATTTCTTTTTAAGAAAATTTCTTTGCCATTACAAATTGAAAGGTTTGTGGCGTTAGGTTAGTTGGCATGGGTTAGGTTGTCACCACCGAAGAAGCATCTTGATGCGATGGAAGCTAATAGCACTTCTTTTTTGCTTTATCCACCAACATTATTAGATTAAACCAAAAACACTTTTTGATTTAGAGATATACCTTATGGTAGTCACACAACCAAAAGGACCAAAAACACTTTTTGATTTAGAGATATACCTTACGTAGTCACACAACAAAGGATGTTTGACCTCTACATCATCCAAACAACCCAAGCTCCTAATCAAAGTGATGTGATATTGTCCAAGAGAAAAGAGAGACCTCACTTCAAGAGGGAGAGGGGTCAGCTAAAGTTTAGACTAATAAACATTTATTTGGCTCATCATATGACCTATATTTCTACAGTAAATTACCGAACCATTTAACCAAGTTTCTATAATACCCAAAACACATACCTAACTTTCATGTTTATCAAACACATAGTCATTTCCAATTATATCTCTTGTTTTATGAACAGTCGACCGTAGAAAACTAGCAAACAACGAAATAGTTAAGTTCACAAGTCAAATTCCTAAACTTACTGTACTCGATTTGTGATCAGCAATCGACTGTTGAAAATTAACAGTCGATTATTAAACTTTCTGTGCTTGTATTATTTGTTGTGACAAAACATCTTGAAGCTATGCCAATTTAAAAAATCTACAACTCTTTATCTAGGCTAAGAAATCCATGTCTAAAGGCATAATTACACTCAAGATAATATAAGGAGTACAATGAACTTGATTTGAAGCTTTTTTAAGGTTCCTAAGATCATCAACGAGTTTTGACCTAGGCTATAAAATTCATGTTTGAAGGCATGATTACACGTACGATTATGTAAAGAGTGCAATGAACTTAATTTGAAGCGATTCTGATGTACCAAAAGTTGTCGGCGAATTTTGACCAAAACTTCTTGATGAGAAACACCAGAATCGCTTCAAACTAATACCATTACACTCCTGAGAGCCTCCTGAGTATAACCAAGCCTTCAAAATTGAAAACTGTGGATTTTTTTAATTCTTCACAACCTTGAGACAATTTGACCCAAGCTCATTAAAAGGCCTAGGTCTATCATACTTATTCACCAACATCATCAAAAGATTCCTAGGACTCCCCTAGTTTAAATCATATCAAGATTTTGAAATTATGAACATTGTACGACCATTAGCGAGATAGATGTGGATTTTTAAAATTTTTACAACCTTGAAACAATTTGATACATCTCTCAATTTAAGTTGTGGAATTTAGGCCTGAAGGTATGATTACACTCTGAAAGCTCTCACAAGTGTAATAATCTTAGTTTAAAGTGATTCTGTTGTTCTTAAAGCTATCAATGAGTTTTAATCAAAACTCACTGATAAATTGGTTGTATTCAGAATTTCAAACTTGATATGGTCTAAAGGAGTCCTATGAACCCTTGGTAGTGTTGGTGAGCAAGTATGATAAACCTAAGTCCTTTAATGAGCTTGTGTCAAATTGAATTAAGGTCATAAAGATTTCTAAAACCTACAGCTCTATAACTAGGCTTTGAAATCCATGCTTGAGAGCATGGTTACACTCAGGATGATGTAAGGAATTGACACAGGTGAAGTAGCAGGATGGACATCCTTCCGCGCACATTATTAGAATAGAGATTGCAGAGGAATCGAAGGAGGTGGGAGTTCACAAATAAAAAGGATCCGCCTCTAGATTTAAACGAAACAAAATATTATTAAACCAAAAACAATGCATACTTATACGAGCCTTCGCCTACGTTTAAATAGACTAAGAATTGAGAAAAAAAATCGTAACAAATAGAAAAGTTCAAAACAAATAAAAATAGAAAACTTTGTAACAAACAAAAAAGTTCAAAACAAATAAAAATAGAAAACTTCGTAACAAACAAAAAAATTCAAAACAAATAAATGATGATGATGATGATGATGATGATGATGAAATAATGAAACCCTAATTATCCAAGTGGTGGCGGCAACGCTCCACGGTCGTGGTCATGGTCGTGGACACGGTTTGGTCGTGGTGTAAACCATAGCAATGGTCCGAAGCACAAGCAAGTCGTGGTCCCTACAAGAAGTCTCGTGTCCAACCTCAGAATAGTTCACGCCCATGGAGGTGGTCACGGTCAAGCTGTGGTAGCCTCTGGGAGCTCCATTATGCCTCGTTCCAATCCAAAATGAAGCACACTCGTGTCAGAGAGTCATGGGGGTGCAGAGATCCTTGTTGGAGACCTCAATTACTCTTCGTTATGGCTCAGAGGAAGACAGGATTGTATCATAAAATAAGAGTTGATCAAACTGCTAGATGCGCTTGTATCAAGAATATAATGAACTTGATTTAAAATTTTTCCGAGGTGCTTAAGGTCGTTAATAAGTTTTCGTCAAAACTCATTGATGACCTTAGGCATATTAGAAAAACTTCAAATCAAGTTCATCGCACTCCTTAAATCATCTTGAGTGTAATCATGCCCTCGAACATGAATTCCAAATTGTCTCGAGGTTGTAAAGATTTTAAAAATCTACATCTCTCAATCTACGTTATAGAATTTAGATATGAGAGCATGGTTACACTTAGTTTCCAAGAGTGCAATTAACTTGATTTAAATTTTTTTTAATATACCTATAGTCAACAGTGAGTTTTGGCTTCGACATAAATTTCAAGGCCTAGATAAAGAATTGTTTTTTAAATTGACATAGCTTCGAGAACTATCACAGCATATAATGGGAGCACAAAAAGTTTAGTAATCGACTGCTAATTTTCAACCGTCGACTACTAATCACAAATTAAATACGATAAGTTTAAGAGTCAACTGGTGAACTCAACTATTACATAGCAGTCGACTGTTGATTTTCAGCAATCAACTACTCATAAAATAGGAGGTATAATTGGAAACGGTTATGTGTTTTGGTAAATATGAAAGTTGGGTACGCATTTTGAATATTAAGGGAAACATTGCTATGCGGTTCGATAATTTGCTGATATTTCTAATGGCTTGTTTAATCATAATTGTTACCTAATTAATTTAAACTCCTAAATTTTATGAACTTAATTTTATTTAGTATTAAAAGCTTGTCAATTTCCTAATTGATCATGAAATTCTTTTTAAACTAGAAATCATTATTTATAAACCTTATAAAATAATTTCTAAAATTATTTTCCCTTCAAAATGAATTATATAACTCTTGTAGAATCTATTTAGAATTTCAATCAAGCTTTCAAAATTTTACTATTATCAAAATGAAATTTAATTTCCAAATAAATAAATCTCAAGCTGGTCCTCTTATTCTTAATTGCACAAATTAACTTTTAACTTTGCAATTAAACTCCTTTGTTTAATTCAATATATGAACTCTTAATTTATTCCAACATAATTTTTCAATTAATCAATTAGGATAATTAGCTCTTAATTATCCTGGTTCTCTAAATAGTACAAGCATCACATATCGAAAGCTCAAACCTTGTGCATGTAAGAAATATTAGCAGTGTACAAATCTTATTTATCAATTTAAGCACACAATTCTTAATTGGTCTCTAATAAGGCATAAAGACTATCCAATATTCTACAAGGGTTGAGTTCCCAAACATCTTTAAGCGATGACAGTTGTGCAATTTATTTCTCTTATTATATCATGGTGTCCTATGATTTAGATTACTATCTATCCTAATAGGACATGTCCAAGAGTTATTCAATATGGCTGTGATTCACACAAAGAAAGGTTAACTTGAGAACTTTTCTCAATCCACTTCCACTATGCATAGTTTTTCAAAGTGAACACTGACTAAATCGGCCAGTGATATTCACTCCTCTTTTACCAAGAGTGATAAGTCAAATGTCGATTACTCGTGCATCTTCATAAAGCTAGCAATAAATCCAATAACAAGTACATATACAATTCAAGGGTCCAATTTACGAGCAGTAGAGTCTCATGTATAAAGACCAATTTCACCCGTCATGCATGAGAAACCCTATAGACACTAGATAACCTACCAATGAGTTCTCATGGTGAGTCACACCTAGTGGATTTTTTCCAACATCCCACCTACATACTTGTCAAGACATTGAAATGCCTATGAAAACATGATACATATTGCTATCATATAGCATAAACATAGTATGTAGTAGTATTACTGTAATACTAAAGCCGATCTCCTATCTTGAAATTAATATGACTATGGATATTCAATCATATTATCTCTAATACCTTAGGATGGTCTTCCATCACTTAATCAATAGTATTATTAGAACTTGTTATCGCAATCTACAAATTACATGAAATAATGAGACCAGATACAGTGATTTTCTTACGATCTAATTGTCTATAGGGCATTATCAATAACAAGCGCTTCTCTGCTGCATTGGCTATAATTGGAGCATGAAGCAGCTACAATGGTGGACACAACACCAGATGACTCCTCATTTTGCTATAAATTTCTTACTCTGAGGCAATCAAATTTTTCTGCAGGAAGATTGTTTCTAGACTCCAAGGCAATTAAACAAGTACTAATTCCTTCTATTTGTTCAGCAAGTTCAGAAACGGATTGACTTTCTAGAAGTTGATCTGTACTTTTTTTTTAAAAAAAATCCTTCTTGTGCATGTACCGCAATTAGACATTGGTAGATTCTTCATAATTTCATAATTGGTTAGAGAAGAACAGCCGGGGTTCAGATTCAAGGTGCAGCATCAAAGAATTAGACATAGAAGATTGACAGCCTAGGCAATCTCACATATTGATTATCCAAGAAATGTAGGCAATCATACAAGTGCTTCCTAAGAAATCTTAGGAGAAGCAATCGTACCAAACCAGAAAGAAAATTCTCAAGATTTCCTTAAGAAATTTAATACAGCCCTTACATACTTCAATTTCTTGGCTGAGCACACTGAGGGACCATGTAAGCAATCCATTTGGACTTCCAAACCAAGTATAGTGCATACTATAATCATATTTTTCTCAACCAGATAAACTTGGCATTCAAGCAAGCAATACCTATTAGAGCTATAATAAAAGTAAAAGGACAGTGATTAAGAATAGAATCTTAAAACTCAAATACAAAAAATCAGACTTTTCTAGATGCTTGCTAAAAGTTTCCAAAATACCTCTCTAGATCAAGAAAAAAACCACTACTTTAAAGAATTACAAGAAGGGATTCCTACCAAACAGAAATATTTTATATATAAATTTCATCTGTTTTAATAATTTCTAAAAATCTGTTGCTTGTGGCTTCCTAAGCATGTCAATTTGCAAGTTACTTCCTAAGATGGTAATTCAAACCGCAATGACACCAAAACGATGACCAAAGTTGAAGCTTAGTGCTAATTTTGGTAACATTTCAACATACAATCTTGGTTTTATGTCCAATAATGGATGTGGGTCGAACCAAGCCAATAGAATTTTGCATCTCACTAAGTGGAATTAGAGTTAGAATTGGACTCGTGCTTCAATTAAGGTAACTAAAAAAATATCTTTAATAAACATAATTAAAGTTATATGATAAATTGACTCGATCTAGGCTTGATTTGGATTGCAATAGAGCCAAAACCAAGAAAAACTAACCTCATTTCTGCGATCATAAGTTTATTAGGTCTAGGTCACTAGACTTTATAAAACTTGGAATCTTGTTTATTGATTGCCACCCATGTTGTAATGGTTTTAGTTGCATTTAACGTGCACAACATTAAGTTTAACTTGTGATGGTAGATGCACTTAAGCGGTCAAAACCTCACAACTTGCTAAAAATAAATAATAATAGTTTAATAATAATAATACAGACTAGAAACACAATAGGACATTATATTGTTCGACTGTAGCTCCATAAACTGTCTTTTGGTTTTTTCAGTTCTTATGACCACCGAGAATACTGAGAAAGGATTCATATAGCCTCCAAATAGTGTGAAATTTATGATAGTCCAATAGCAGTAGGTGGTCAAGCATGGCATATAAAGAACTGGATATTGAGCATAACATCAACATGACACTGACAACCATGTCTTCCAGCAATTCCTTATAAAGATGCATCAACAACTAGAATGCACAATCTCAAAAACATAAACATGTTCTATCAACATTTTCCACCAAGGGGACATTAATATTTAGTCTTTAAAAAAATCCAAATTGCAGAAACAAGCAATGAGAAAACATGAAGACAGCAGAGAACCTTGAGAAGAAGATAAATTGATGAAGGAATCATCAATGCTCCAGTTGCCACTAAGAGATTTAACTGGCGAGTAAGTAAAACCTGCATAAAGAAAATAGTGATCAATTTTTTAAATTAATGAGGAATGGGCACAAAACAAAAAACTAATTATTAATATCAAGAGTAATAGTGTTGAATTAAAAACCTTAAATTTTGATGCTAGGCACAGTGTACAAAAAGAGTTGCATCAAACAAACATAATAGCACACTGCAGATCAAATTTGCAAAAAAGAAAACCAAGAAGAAATAAAATTCTCATGCGCTTACCACTTGAATTAATGATAATTCTTTTTGCATGCCCAACTGGCAGGTGGGTATTAGGGAGTTAATACTGGCACTTGTCCAAATAAGGTTGTTTTTGTTAGCACATAAATAAAAGGGTCATCTTGTAATTGAAATTAATATATATCTAAAGATATATAAAAAAGCTATGATCATTAGCAGGCTTTATATTTTTATTATACCTTTTTTTTCGTGAACCTATCTTCCCTCAATACACATTGCAAGATGACTATAATAATCTCTTTAATATCAGCTAAATGCATGAACTTTCGAGCAGGAGATTACACCAAGGAGGCAAATATTCTTCCCATATATGATTTACAAAAGAGGGGAGTCTTGACGCAACGGTAAGGTTGCTGTCTCGTGACCAAGAGGTCACGGATTTAAATCCTAGAAACAGCCTCTTGCAAAAAGCAAGATAAGATTGCGTACAATGGATCCTTCTCCGGAATCCCACATGGTGGGAGCTTCGTGCACCGGGTTGCTATTATATATATATATATATGTGTGTGTGTGATTAACAAAAACAAGATTGTATGTATAAGAGCAAGAGACACAGATGGGGGTAATACAATTTAGGTTAGTTACAAACAATAGGGACATAGTTAGGGGTTTCTTTCATTCTCGATGATCAACTACCTATGTTTATTATTAATTAGTGTAAAATTAAATGCTACATCATGCATTATAGTTATCTACAAGTAGATCTCTAGTATTTACAAGCAAGTCCCCACGACCTCCCTAACCTTCCTATGTATGAAAACTTGGATTGTCATGTATATATACAGAATCCAATCCTAGGACTTCCTTAGGATTTAGTTAGCAATTTTTCTAGTTGATCATTGAAGGTCACAAAATGATGTGGCAACTTCATTGAATTACACCAACTCTCTGAATAATTATTTTTTGCAATTTTTTCCTTTCATAGAATACTATATTACGAGTTATGTGCATGACAACTTAGTGCAGCTTTATCTGCTCCTTGTGAACATTAAAACCCGATAACCAGTTGTTTCATCTAGATGGGCACACAAATAGAAACGGTCATAATGCCATACCTCTGCACTCAATCTAGTTAGCAAAGTGTGCTTATTGCTCATCTAGGAAATTAGATTAGCTCTCAATAGCCTAATGGGGACGGTCTTACTATGGGAGAAGTTGCCCAGTCGGATCATTATACACCACAATCTAAATGAGATCACCACAATATAAAAATCATTCCCTAGATCTTTCTCTAGGTATCAATGGCAATGGGTCGGATCCTATATCCTCCATCTCCATCCCCATTTATTATATCCATCTCCATCTCCGTCGGCTATTCAATTTTCTTCCTCATCTCTGTACCCGTCGGAGGATCGGATATCCATGCCCTACCTAAATATCCTATTACCACATACAATTGCATTTTTCAAATTTAAATTATTTAGACAAAGGAATGGGTATTTACCAAATTCTTACAAAAACAATAAGAAAAAAGATTTTATATAATAGAGAGAGAGAGAGAGAGAGAGAGAGAGAGAGAGAGTGCTCCGTCCACGATAAGTTAACCTTGTCATGGCCGATCCCAAGCCCGGATAAAAGAGGAGAGTTGCGTTAAGTTGTCAACCAACATTAAACTAAGGCAAATGTTCAATGAATAGATCCATCGAATAATTGTGTTAATGCTAGATTGTTCCCCGGAAAGAACGCGTTATAGGGTCCAACTGTAATGTCTCGGCAAAGACCGCTACATCTCCAGAACTGGGTGTAGTGATAAATATACAAGAGTTTGCATTGTAGGATCCGACTGTAACGTATCGACAAGGGCCGCTGCATCTCCATGAGAATTTGGGTGTAGTGTTAAATAAGCAAGAGTTCTCACATCATAGATTCGGTAAGAACAAATATTATATGAAACTAATAGTCTAATATTTGGTACATGAAACATAGGAACCCTCAGTGGTAAAACAATAGAGGTAATAGATACGATGAGTAGGAGAAAAATTAATATTTTGTATATACAAGAGACAAAATGGGCAGGCGAGAAGACAAAGATGATAGAGAACTCGGATTTTAAGTTATGGTATATAGGAAAGAGTAAAACAAAAAATGGGGTGGATATTATTGTAGATAGTTCGTTAATGAATGAAGTTGTATGAGTAGTTAGAAAGGGGGATAGAATTATAACTCTTAAAATAGTAGCAGAGAAAGAAACTACGGACGTAATTAATGTATATGCACCACAAGCAAGATTAGATGAAAATACCAAATTAAGATTTTGGGACGACCTAGATGAAGTATTACAAAATATTTCATCAAACGAAATGATTTTAATAGGAGGCGATTTAAATAGGCATGTCGGAGTGAAAAATGTGAAATATGAGAAGGTGCATGGGGATTCTAAATTTAGAACAAGAAATGAAGGTAAAACTATATTAGATTTTGTGATAACATATGATTTTATACTAGCTAATACGTTTTTTAAGAAAAGAAAAGAGCACCTGGTCACGTTCAAAAGTGGAAATAATAAATCACAAATTGACTTTCTTATAGTTAGAAAGAGAGAGAGAATTGTAAAGATTGTAAGGTTATCCCTGGAGAAAGTTTAAATACCCAACATAGCTTAGTTGTATTGGACATATGCCTCAAACATAGTATTAATAGAAGAAAAATATACACGACTCCTAGAATTAAGTGGTGGAAGTTAAAGGATGGAAAACAAAATATATTTAAGGAGGAGATAGAAGTACAAGTATTAGATGAAATATATGATAACCCTAATACGATATGAGATAAGATGATATCAAAATTGAAAATAGTAGCCAAGAGTGTACTCGATGAGTCAAAGGAGCATGCACCACCAAGTAAAGAATTTTGGTGGTGGAATGATAAAGTATAAGAGAAAGTAAAGGAAAAATGAACAGTCTATAATGAATAATATATTTGTAAGAACGAGGAAAACTTGAAAAAATATACAATAACCAAGAAAAAGACTAAGAAAGCAGTGAATGAAGTTAAGAATAAAACTTTTGAACAGCTATATCGAAAATTAGATACAAAAGAAGGGGAAAGAGACATTTATAAAATAGCTAAAGTAAGAGAGAGGAAGACATAAAATCTCATTCAAATAAGATGTATTAAAGATGATTGCAATAGGATACTAGTAAATGATGAAATAAAAGAGCGGTGAAAGAGGTATTTTCATCAACTTTTTAATGAAGGTTTAGGTGACCAACTTAATTTAGGTAATTTAAGTAGGTCAAATGAGTATAGAAATTTAAATTTTTATCATAGAACTCAATTTTCAAAAGTAAAACAAGCTTTAAATGGAATACAAAATGGAAAATACATTGGACCAGATGATATTTCGATAGAAGTATGGAAGTGCCTAGGGAAACAAGGTAATGGCTTACAAAATTACTTAATATGATATTGAAAATAAAAAAGATGTTTGATCAATGAAGAGTAAGTGCTCTAATTCCTTTATATAAGAATATGGGAAACATACAAACTTGTGCAAACTATAGGGATATTAAACTAATGAGTCATACAATGAAACTTTGGGAAACAGTAATAGAAAAAAAATTAAGGAGGCCATGGTTCTCGAAAATCAATTTAGGTTCATGTCAGAAAAGTCGACAATAGAAGTTATACATCTTCTTAGGCAACTAATTGAAAAGTATCAAGAGCAAAAGCAGAATATACACATGGTATTCATTCACTTAAAAAAAGCTTATGTTAGAGTTCCAAGAGAAATTATATGGAAAATTCTAGAGAGGTGTTAGCGCAACACATATTGAACTAATTAAGGATATATATGATGAAATAACAACCAGAGTGAAGATTTCAGACGGATTAACTGAAACATTTCCAATAAAGATAGGATTACATTAAGAATCAGCTCTAAGTCCCTATCTTTTTACACTAATCATGGACGAACTTACTGGACACATTCAAGACACAGTACCGTGGTGCATGTTATTTGCAGATGATATTGTGTTGGTAGATGAGACACATGAAAGAGTAAATGTTAAACTAAAATTTTGATGGAAAACACTAGAAGTGAAAGATTTTAGACTTAGTAGAGTAAAGACAGAATATATGGAATTTAAGTTGTTCGGAACTGAGAGCTTTAAATATTTAGGATCATTTTTATAAGGTGATGGAGGGATTGAAAGAGATGTCTTATATAGAATACAAGCAAGATGATTGAAATGGAGAAAAACGTCGGATGTTTTATGTGATCGTAAAGTACCTCTAAAACTTAAAGGGAATTTCTACATAATGACGATTAGACCTGCTATATTATATGACGTTAAATGTTAGGTTACGGCTCAAGCACATAAGCAAAAGATGAGAATTGCAGAGATAAGTATGTTAAGGTGGATGTATGGACAAACGAGAATGGACAGAATAAGAAATGAGAGTATTAAAGAGAAAGTCAGAGTTGCACCTATTGAAAGAAAGCTCCGAGATACACATTTAAAGTGGTACAGACATGTACTTAGACGACCAATAAATGATCTAGTTAGGCAATGTGAAACGATAATAAATATACACATCAAACGAAGAAGAGGAAGACCAAAAAAGACTTGTTAGCAATAATAAAACAAAATAAAATTTATTTAAGTATAGATGATGTAGTAGGGGATAGAGCCCAATGGCGCAGAAGGATTCATATAGTCGATCCCACCTAGTGGGATAAGGCTTGGTTATTATTATTGTATATATATAGAGAGAGAGATGTTATCCTACACAACTCATCCGTGAGCACCCGTGAGCACCTCCATTATCCACTGTCCGTTTGGGTGAGCACTATAGCCCAATCCTTGAACCCTAGGGGATCAAACAATGGATAATGGAGATGCTCACGAATGCTCACGGGTGAGTTGTGTATGATAATACGATAACATTCTTGTGTGTATGTATAATTTAATCGGGTATTCGGGTAGGGTATAGGTAGGATTCTTCCAGACCCACCTCCATATCGATTCCGAAAATCCCTATACACGATTATTTAATTAGGTCGAAAAATCCCTCCATACCCTCTTTCATTCGAGTCAGGTATTGGATCCTCCATCGGACTCGAAGGTAATTGTGATCCCTAAGTATTATAGAATTTTCAGTGGCACCCTCCAATGATTATATTATAGAGCATTGAGAAACTAACGAACCATATTCATGTAATAATTACTATGTACAACAAGAAAATTTTGCTTTGCTAATAAAGGTAAGACAAAAAAATAAGTTATATGAGGAACTTATTATCATCCTAAACAGGAGAGAAGTGAATTCACAACACTATATGGTAAAGGAGCGCTTTAGATCACACATTCTTTAATTTGCATAGCAGACCTAATCAGTGTTTCAAATCTCAACTCGTGTGACATCTGGCGGAATTTATCGTTACGCCTACCGTCCGGCATCGATCGGTACTGGTGACCGGTGCGCGAGGGCCTCGTTGACCTCATGACCGCGTGGGGGGGCCAGCGACCCTCGGGGATCGCAGCGACATCACACGGCCTCCGGTGGTCGCAGCAACGTCACACAGCCTCTGCAGGCCTCCACGAACGTCGCAACGACGACGACGCACGTCCTCTGTGGGGGTCGCGGTGGCGTCGTGCGATCTCCGTGGGGGCACGCGGCGACGTCGTGCGACCTCCGTGGGGGAGGCAAGGACGTCAACAGCCTCCGCGAGGGGTCTCCGTGACGAAAACTTTGAACTTAGGACTTAATAATCAACTCCCCAAACTATAATTAGGATAAAATAAATAAAATCAACTAAAATTTAATAAAATTATCTTATTAATTTAAAAATATTTCATACACTATTTTAAAATTTATTTTATTAATTTATATATTATGAATAATAATTTTATTATTATTAAATTTTATTTTATTTTTGTAATCCTATTTAAATTAATTTTACTATTATAATTAATTTTTTGATATTTTTTCTTTCCATAATTATTTTGTTTATTTTTAATATTTAAGTTAAAATTTTCATTTTTAATTTATGTATTTTATATTTAAAAATTATCGAAATTTATCGATAAGCACGATACGATATCGAAACTGTATCCATAGGCGGAGCTTCTGTAGGCCTAGTGTGGCCAGCTGCCCACATTGGGCTCAAATTATAATATTAATTGAAATATTATAATAGAATCGGGAGGAAGCCCATTTAATGGAATTGAAATATCTGAATTATAAATTATATATATAATTAAGAATAAGTAGACGAAGGGTGAGAGGACAATTTTGACTTTTCTTCCTAAAATTAAAAAGCAAATAAAAATGTCAAACCCTAATAAGTAATAATTAATTATCTTGCTTTTTTATTTTTCCCTAGCCATCAATTTTTTTTCAAACCTAAGTAATAATTAATTACCAAATTACCTTGCTTTTTTTTTTCTCAACCGCCAATTTTTTCTATTATAATATTAATTGTCAACCCCTAAGTAATAATTAATTATCTTGCTTTTTTATTTTTTCTCTCATTATCTCCTTTGCTGCTCTCATCCTTCATCAACGGTGCTCTGAAGGTAAATTGCTACTTTTGCTCTTTGCATCTATTTTTTTTTTTATTTTGATTCCTTTTTTATTATTTCTTAGGGCTGAAAGTTTCTAGGGATCAATAACTACGTCATCGATTTTCAAAGGTTATAACAAAAGTCTTCTAAAGCGATTGATCGTCGAGAAGTCCACTTTTCATTGTGATTATAGGTAATTGTTGTTGTTGCTAATTTTTCCTATCGCGATCTTCATTTTTTTTGTTCCTTTTTAGATTATTATTTTGTCTTTAATTTTTGGTTAAAATGACGTAGACAGAGCCAAATTAACACAGGAGACATAGAAAAAGAATAAAAATCTTTTCTCTGTGTAGACTGAAATTTTGAATTAAAATTAGTTTTCTTTTTTCTTGTTTTGGTAGTGTCGTTATTTTATTTAGATTTTGAGCTAATAGTATATGATGCTTTAGAATTTCTTTTAGTTACTACTTACTTCAAGAATGAAATTTAGGATAAAAAAAAAACTACAACCCGATGCACGAAGCTCCCGCCACGCAGGATACCAGAGAAGGAATCCATTGTACGCAGCCTTACTTTGCTTTTTTTGCAAAAAACTGGTTCCAGGATTTGAACCCGCGACCTCTTGATCACAAGGCAACAACCTTACCATTGTGTCGAGGCTCCCTTCTGAAATCTAGGATAAAAAGATAATTTATTCTATATATCATCGATTCATAATTTTAAGGTTTTTAGTGTTTAAGTTTGCATTATTAATTCATTTTTTATTTATTTTTATTAGGAAATCACTATATTTACAATGCTTAGATTTTTTTAAAGAAAAGAGCTAGAACCAGAAGAACAAAATATTGGAAATGTTAGAGTTGAAGAATTTGATTTTTCACAACTACTGACAGATCCTAGACTACGGATTTCAATTTATGCTTATAATGCTAACATTAGAGATCAAGTTCGAAGGGCATATTTGCAAAAAGGTCCATGTCAACCTTCCAGCTATGAATTCCCAAAACGAAAATTTGGAGTAAGTCAATTTAGATGATTCAATCCTTCATGGTAAGGAATTCAGTGATTGGTTGGAATATAGTATAGAAAAAGATGACGCATTTTGTTTGTATTGCTATCTTTTCAAGACGGCTAATGGAAAACAAGCAAGAGGAGAGACTTTTGTTAGTGAAGAATTTACAAACTGGAAAAGTAAAGATAGGTTGAATATTCATGTTGGCTAGCATGATAGTGAACATCATAAAGCTCGAATGAATTGTGAAGCTTTGATGAATCAAGATGAGCACATTCAATTAGTTTTGCACAAACAATCAAAGAAAATGCGGAATGATTATCGCATCCATCTCAATGCTTCGATTGATTGTATCAGAGTTTTATTGCGACAAGGAAATTCATTTCGAGGTCATGATGAAACTGAAGGTTCTCTTAATCCAGATAACTTTCTTATCCAGCTGGAGTTTTTAGGTGCTCATAATAAAGAGATTAATGATGTGATATTGAAAAATGCTCCTAAAAATTGCAAGTTAACATCACTTGATATTCAGAAGGATATAGTGAATGCTTGTGCAATTGAAACGATTAATATTATTATCAAAGATATTGGTGATTCATTGTTCTCTATTTTAGTTGATGAATCTCGTGATGTGTCAACAAAGGAGTAAATGTCAATTGTTTTGCATTATGTTAATAGTAATGGACATGTGAATGAGCGTTTTATTAGAATTGAACATGTTACCAGTACTACAACACTCTCACTGAAAGCTCTCATTGATAAGATGTTCTCTAAATATAATTTGAGTATGTCTAAATTGAGAGGACAGGGTTTTGATGGAGCAAGTAATATGCAAGGTAAGTTTAATGGTCTAAAAGCACTCATTTTAAAGGAGAACCCATGTTCGTTTTATATACATTGTTTTGCACATCAACTTCAACTAGCTCTTATAGCTGTGGCTAAGAAAAATCTTCCGATTTCTAATTTTTTTTCGTGTTGTTGGTGATGTGGTAAATGTTGTTGGATCATCCTGCAAACGTTCTGATGTTCTTCGAGATAAACATTCAGATTTTATTATTGAGGCATTGGAGCGAGATGAGATTTTAAGTGATCGGGGACTTAATCAAGAAACTACCCTTCAACGTGCTAGAGATACACGTTGGGAGTCACATTATAATTCTTTGATCGGCTTGATTTCTATGTCCTCTACTGTCAGTAATGTGCTTAAAATGATTTCAGAAGATGATTCTAGTTCCCCTGATCAAAAACCGAGGCATTTAATTTATTGGAGTCAATACTTACATTTGATTTAGGTTGCCAGCCAGCGTTAAACTAAGACAAATGTTCAATGAATGGATCAATCAAACTATTGTGCTAATGCTAGGTTGTTCCCCGGAAGGAACGCGTTACAGGGTCCGACTGTAATGTCTCGGCAAGGACCGCTACATTTTCAGAACTCGGGTGTAGTGAAAAATATGCTAGAGTTCACGTTGCAAGGTCCGACTGCAACGTATCGGCAAGGACCGCTACATCTCCATGAGAACTTGGGTGTAGTGTTAAATAAGCAAGAGTTCTCACATCATAGGTTGGGTAAGAACAAATATTATAGAAAAACTAGTAGTCTAAAATTTGGTACATGGAACATAGGAACCCTCACTGGTAAAACAATGGAGATAGTAGATACGATGTTTAGAAGAAAAATTAATATTGTATGTGTACAAGAGACAAAATGGGTTGGTGAGAAGGCAAAGATGATAGAGAACTCGGGTTTTAAGTTATGGTATCTGACGAGTAAAACAAGAAATGGAGTGGGTATTATTGTTGATAGTTAGTTAAAGGATGAAATTGTAGAAGTAATTAGAAACGGGGATAGAATTATAGCTCTCAAAATAATAGTGGAGAAAAAAACTATGAACATATAATTAGTGTATATGCACCTCAAGTAGGATTAGATGAAAATACCAAATTAAAGTTTTGGGAGGACTTGGATGAAGTATTACAAAATATTAGTCGAATGAGATGATTTTAATAAGAGGTGATTTAAATGGGCATGTCGGAGTGAAAAATGGCGAATATGAGAGTTGTGGGGGTTATGGGTTTGGAACAAGAAATGAATAAGGTAAAACTATATTGGATTTCGAATATAGATATGATCTTATACTAGCTAATACATTTTTTAAGAAAAGAGAAGAATACTTAGTCACGTTCAAAAGTGGAAATAATAAATCACAAATTAACTTTCTTATGGTTAGGAAGAGAGATAGAAAGATTTGTAAAGATTGTAAGGTTATTCCTGGAGAAAGTTTAACTACTCAACATAGGTTAGTAGTATTCGATATACGCCTCAAGCATAGTATTAATAGAAGGAAAATATACACGACCCCTAGAATTAAGTGGTGGAAGTTAAAGGATGAGAAATTAAATATATTCAAAGAGAAGGTAGAATCTGAGTATTAGATGACATATCACGTTGACCACTGTCTGACGTGGGATAAGATGGTATCAAAATTGAAAATAATAGCTAAGAGTCTACTCGGTGAGTCAAAGGGACATGCATCACCAAGGAAAGAATCTTGGTGGTGGAATGAAAAAGTGCCAGAGAAAGTCAAGGAAAAACGAATAGCATATAAGAAATTAAATATTTGTAAAAATAAGGAAAATTTGAAAAAATATACAATAGCCAAGAAAGAAGCTAAGAAAGTAGTGAATGAAGCTAAGACTAAAACTTTTGAACGGTTATATCGAAAATTAGATACAAAAGAAGGGGAAAGAGACATTTATAGAATAGCTAAAGTGAGAGAGAGGAAGACAAAAGATCTTAATCAAATAAGATGTATTAAAGATGAATCTGATAGGTACTAGTAAATGATGAAGAAATAAAAGAGCGGTGGAAGAGATATTTTTATCAACTTTTAATGAAGGTTTAGGAGACCAACTTAATTTAGGTAATTTAAGTAGGTCGAATGAGTATAGAAATTTAAATTTTTATCATAGAATTCAAATTTCGTAAGTAGAACAAGCTTTAAATGGAATCTGAAAATGGAAAAGTCATTGGACGGATGATATTCCGATAGAGGTATGGAAGTGTACAGGAAATGATTGAATGACTTACAAAATTATTTAACATGATATTGACAAAAAAAGGATGTCGATCGATGGAGGGTAAGTATACTAATTCCCTTATATAAGAATAAGGAGACATACAAACTTGTGAAAACTATAGGGGTATTAAACTAATGAGTCATACTATGAAATTTTGGGAAAAGTAATAGAAAAAGATTAAGGAAGGAGACCGTGGTTCTCGAAAATCAATTTGGATTCATGCGGGAAGGTCGATAAAGCTATACATCTTCTCGCATAACTAATTGAAAAGTATAGAGAGCAAAAGCGGGATCTACATGGTATTCATTGATTTAGAAAAACATGATAGAGTTCAGAGAAATAATATGAAGAATTTTAGAAAAAGAGGTGTTAGTGTAGCATATATTGAACTAATTAAGGATATGTATAAGGAAATGTGACGAAAGAAGACTTGGTGGATTAATCAAGCATTTCCAATAAAGATAGGGTTACATCAAGGATCGCTTTAAGTCTCTATCTTTTACACTAATCGTGACGAACTCACTGGACACATTCAAGACACATTACCGTGGTGCATGTTATTTGCAGATGATATTGTTTTAGTAGATGAGACACGTGAAGGAGTAAATGCTAAACTAGAATCTTGGCGGGAAACACTAGAAGTGAAAGGTTTTAAGTTTAGTAGAGTAAAGACAGAATATATGGAATTTAAATTTAGCAATGTTAGACGTAATGAGACAAGTGTTAAGATAGGAGATGATGAGTTGTCCGGAATTGAGAGCTTTAAATATTTAAGATCATTTTTGCAAGATGATGGAGGGATTGAGAGAGATGTTTTACATAGAATACAAGCAGGATGGTTGAAATGGAAGAAAGCATCGGGTATTTTATGTGATCGTAAAGTGCCTCTAAAACTTAAAGGGAAGTTCTACAAAACGGCAATTAGACCTGCTATGTTATATGGAGCTGAATGTTGGGCTACGACTCGAGCATATGAGCAAAAGATGAGAGTTGCAGAGATGAGGATGTTAAGGTGGATGTGTGGACATACGAGGATGGACAAAATAAGAAATGAGAGCATTAGAGAAAAAGTTGGTGTTGCATCTATTGAAGGAAAGCTCCGAGAGACACGTTTAAGGTGGTACGGACATGTACTTAGACGGCCAATAAATGCTCCAGTTAGGCGATGTGAAACTATACCAAATATACACATCAAACGAGGAAGAGGAAGACCAAAAAAGACTTGGTTAGCAACAATAAAACAAGATAAAATTTATTTAAATATAGATGATGATATAGTAGGGGATAGAGTCCAATGGCGTAGAAGGATCCATATAGCCGACCCCACCTAGTGGGATAAGGCTTTGTTGTTGTTGAATACTTACATTTGATTTTGCATTTAACCTACACTTGATGAAACATGTCTTAGGGATTTCGAGTGAATTGTCGAAGGCATTGCAAAAGAAAGATCAAGATATTGTGAATGCAATGGATTTAGTACAAGTATGTAAACATCGACTCCAAAGTATGAGAGATGATGGTTGGGATTCATTTTTAGAAAAGGTTCATTCTTTTTGTCATCAACATTACATTGATGTTCTCAAAATAGATGATATATTTACACGTTGGGCACCACGTGGTCGTCCCCATCGTAATCCACCTAAAGTGACAAATTTACATCACTACTGTGTTGATTTATTCTATGGTGTTATTGATATGCAACTTCAAGAGTTAAATGATTGTTTCTCAGAGGCAGGTATGGAGTTACTACTTTATGTAGTTTGTTTGTGTCCACAAAACTAATTTTTGGCTTTTGACAAGAAAAAATTGATACGACTAGCTGAATTTTATCCACAAGATTTCTCAAGGTTTGATCTTTTTGTATTCGATGTTCAACTTGAAACTTACATATGTGATATGCATTCTAACAAAGCATTTCAAGGATTGAAAGGCCTTGGTGATCTTTCAGAGAAATTAGTCGAGTCAAAAAAAAAAATATGGTGTACCCGTTGGTTTATAAGCTTTTGACATTAGCATTAATTTTACCAGCTGCGACTGCGACGGTAGAGAGAGTATTTTCTACCATGAGAATTGTGAAAGACAGATTGCGCAATCGAATGGGTGATGATTGGATGAATGATAGTCTTATTGTCCATGTAGAGAAAGATGTATTTTTAATGGTTGACAATGGAGCTATTGTCCAAAGGTTTCAAAATATGAAAACTTGAAAAGAACAATTGTAAGATAATTATTTTATAGTGTTGTAATTATAAGATTTTATTTTTAATTTTATTAATTATATTATATTATTGCCCTAGTTGAATGAAGATTCCAACTCCGCCTCTGACCGTATCGTTTCGATTGCGAACCGAAATCTCGATACGTGTCAAGATTTTAAACCTTGGACCTAATAACAAACCCAAAAAGTTATTTTATCTATACTTATTTCATGAGGTCAATGTAGAGGAAGACATTCTTGATATCCAATTCTTAATATCCAACTGATAAAGAGACCACTAAATATGACTACCAAGGTGATAAAAATCAAATTGAAGCGATCTTACCTAAAGACGAAAAGGTTATACCCCACAATTTTTACATACTTAGCAAAAAAAATAAAGACAATCCGATGTATGAAGCTCCCACCAATGCGAAGTTCCAAGGAATGGTAGGACCACACTGGGTCTTTTGTACGCAGTTTTATGATGCATTGGAAGAGGTTATTTTCGTGATTTGAACCCATGACTACTAGGCCACACAGTAACAATTTTACCATTGCGCTAAAGCTCCCCTTCAAATGTATTTATAATTAGACAATATTCCATTTGGTCTAAGAATGGCTTCAAAGGAACACAAAAATATTTAAGTATACAAGGAAAGTTAGTAAACAAAGATAAGGCTAAACTTACCGGGATCACAATCTTTTCATTCCTCCTCCTGTGTAACTCAAGCCTCCAACTAACTCCCTGCAGCACAATCATTATTCAGTAAAGTTGGCAATAAAGATAGAGAACAGGAATAATATGTATAAATTATGTTTGATGAGCTTCTAAGTAAATCAAGCTTGATCACCCTTGCATTAAAAGAGATGGTCTAAATGGGCATTTTGATTGGACAGAAAAATGCACCAAAATCATTAGGCAATCACATAAACACAGACTTCTGGTACCAAAATCTACAATCTTCTCCATTTTATCTCATGATGAAATGGTCTGTATGGTTCCAACCCTTATGGACCAGTACTAGTTCACACAAGTTAGGAACATGAGTGTTGGGTTGTAAGTCACACAAAAGAAATAATATAGAACAAATGATAATACTAAGGTGAACATGTAGATTAGTGGATTGAATAACATTGAAAATATTATTACCAAATAAAAGATAAGTGTAGCGTCAATATAATAGCTAATAAAATGATGGGAAAAAAAAGATATTATGAACATGTTCAAAGGCGATCAATAGGTTCTATCATAAGATGGTTGAATCAATTAGAATGGAATATGCAAGAGAGAAAGACTAAAGAAAAGTGTAATTTATGTAATAAAATTTAATTTGATTCCCTTATTGATAACACTATTATAATCATGATACCTTTATTGATCAGTATTGAAATTACACAGGCAAGAAAAATTAATATCAATCTTATCGGTTTGGTATTCATGGTGAGAATTGTATGGGAAAATAATTTTTTAAGATGTAAGAGAGACAAGGTTTAATGTATGATACAATAAAAATAGAGCCCCAATCATAGACCTCTACAGCCAAATAAGATTTATGTCGCTGACCCCAAATAATTGAGAAAAACACAAATTGATGATGACGATATGCATGCACGATCTTAATTCTAATATTCTCAAATACAATTTTATATATGTATATGCAATTTATAATATGTAATTATTATTTAATATGAATTATGCTATAACAAAACATTATGAATTTTGTTTCATAATCAATGACAAGAATTATATATAATTTCTTAAAATATTGTATCAATACTGTTACTGTCATTTGTCTAAATAATTCAAATTAATTAAATGGTATATAGAAATATATCCAGTATTCCAGTATAATATAATACCTATTACAATTAGTAAATAATTTATAAATTATAAAAAAACAAATAATAAAACTATCAACAATAGTGGATTATTTAATTAATAAATAACATTAGATTATGTGATTAATAAATATTAAGTAATTTCTAAAGATTAAATTCAACTCCGAAAACACATAGATGAGCTGATTATGGAATCATGCATTTAATAAATAGAGATTATTTTATGCAATAAGAAAAATAAAAAGTTTAAAGTTACTTGTGAGAAAAGGGTGTGGGTTTACATGCTAGAGATCTAGATAAATAAATTAGTAAATTGACTAATTTTAAATATATTCCTATCCAGAATATTTTTATTATCTTAACTTCTACTTGTTCTAGCAAACTTATGCAATCAAAAACTTAAAAAGTTAATTTAGAAAAAAAAGAAATAAAAATAATCCAGTAAAAAATTGATTCACAATCTGATTTTTTTAAAAACATTTTATTATCACTTTTAGTGTTTTTTTGCAAGCCTAGTCTACCTTTACACCAAGTATCAGAAGACTGCATTATTGTAATAATTCCTATAGAAGAGGCTCCCTATCATTGTTCCATTCATTCAATCAATATTACAATAATTTTATTTTGAAGTTTCGCTACTCTTGAATCTCATTAAGACTCATGATATCACTAGGCCATGTATCACAGCCTTGCTTGTACCATGTCAAGTGGTCCAAAAGACCAACCTCACTGCCAACTACAAATCCACCCATCATCTTCCTCCATCAATGAATGCATTATACTAGAAGGTATTGCTTTCTATTTGGTATTGTGCCATCAACACATCCCCACAAAGAACCCAGCTCTTTCTAATACAGCAAAAGTCACCCATATTTCTTGCAGCCCTCTTCTGTTGATTTATAACTTCTTAAATAATCTGCAAGAACCCCACACCTAACCTTTCCATGCTACACTTACGATTCTCATTAAAGACTGAGAAAAGGAGTTCAACTGACTTGACCAACTTTCTAAGAGCAAGGAAAGAATGTTTAAGTTTCACATCCAAAGGCAACCCAACCTCAAAGGTTTTGAGGTTGAATGCGATGCATCAAGTATACAAATATATGCATCTCGGGTGTTGATTGCATTCTTTAGGCAAAAAGTCAATGAGACCACACAATGGTACTCCACTTACAATATAAGTTCCAGGCTTTAATACATTGGTGATTTACACTTCTAAATGAGTTCATCCTACACCTTGAACAAGGGACTAAGCTTCATCAAGTTACAAAAAATATCAACTATCAAGCATGCTAGATGACTATAATTCTCCAAAAATACACTTGCAATGTGAAGTATTACCCTCAGGAGAAGACAAGAAGTTGTCAATGCTATGGAGAGAATCATTAGAGATTTCTTAATGTAGAATTACTTACATGCAAGTGACCTTGAAAATCATCTTGGAAACACAAAACTATAGCCTTGTTAGTTAATGATTACTTTGGCAATACGTGAGGCATAGTATTAAATTTCGAGCCGTTTCGTTCGAAATGCTCGATTTGTTTCGTTCCGACGAAGCATCGGCACCGGCACGCGGACGAGATACTGGTAAGCAGCAGAAAAAGGCAGCGCGATCTCGCACCATGGGAAAGCGAACGCGATCGCACTCCGGGAACGCACTCGCGATCGCGTTCCCGCTCGCGATTGCGTTCCCGGAGCATGACCGCGATCGCGCTCCGATCGCGCTCTGATTGCGCCATCGCGATCGCGCTCCGATCGCGCCATCGCGATCGCGCTCCGATCGCGCCATCGCAATCGAGCTCCGATCGCGCCATCGCGCTCCTACTCCAGGAACGCAATCGCGATCGCATTCCGGGAGCGCAATCGCGATCGCACTCTCGGAGCGCGATCGCTTGTGGGATCGTGTTCGCGTTCGCGGGCGCGATCGCGAACGTGATATATATATATATACCTGTAAAATTTAATTAAATAAATTATTAATTACTTTATATAATTATATAAATTTATATTATTATTATTATTATTATTTAAATATTAATATTTAAAAATTAAACAAATATCGAAACGGACAAATACGATACCGAAATCGTATCGTTCCGGTCACAGACCGAAACCTCGATACGAGTCGAAATTTTAAACCTTGACGTGAGGTAGATATCACAAAGAATGTATCTCAACATCACTTGGACCAGAGACAATCCTAGACTGGCCCTTAATTGGACCTAAGCTGGAGCTAATGTTCTTGGTAATTTGTAGATGTAACATTAACCATACCCTTATGCAAATTTAGTTATAGTTCTGGACAAAATTGAACTGGAACAGACTGTACCTCACAAATAATTACTCTTATTTTCTAGTTGTTTTAGATCTTATAGACGGTAGATGAATTATAAAATGAGCGACCAGTGTTGATTGCAAAATGTAATCAGTGCTTAACATAAATTCAGCTAATTGAGTTTCTTTACAAAAGAAAGCCAGAAATTCCTATTTATACTAACTTCCACCGCACACATGTTTTTGGTATTTTCAAGTCACCTTCCAGCCAATTATGGTTATTGATTCTACTACTTAGCAGGAGAAATAGCATTTGCAGACAAACATGACCTGAAAAGAAATAACTTGAACACACAAAGACAATCACCTCAATTCCTATGTTGTAGACAGCTCGTACGGTACTGGAGTTAGATAGCCTTCTTCCACCCCCAATTTCAAAATCAAGTGTACTGTTTTGAAAGTCAAACTGAGTTAAGATTTACCAAACAGAGAGTTTTCAAATCCAAGAACTTCCATATTTCTATGATTCCCTACTATATGGAAGGTAAACAGAAGAAGTTAGTAATGTTAAAAAGAGCAATTAATCAAAAAATTGATGGTAACCTTTCTACGGATTCAAGGGAAAAAGCAACCAGTTCAGCCAGAACAATTAAATTGGTATCATCCAGCAGCATTCTATTTGGTATTAAACCTCCAACTCATAAGCAAAATATTATGTATGATCCATGAGATACTATATTGCTATATTAAGTGCAGTTTGTTCAGCTCTACAATATAAATTTTGAAAACAAAAAGAACAGTTTCTCTTATTTATATATTTAATTTCGTTTTCGTTTTCATGCAATGCATAAATAAACAAGTAGATCAACAGAGCATAATTGACATGCAAAATTGTTCAGTGTTCAGTAGATTAAGCCTATATTGATTCAATTAAACTCTAAAGCATCAAGCCATAATATTTCCAGAAGAATAACCCAAATCTATGGCAATGTTAAAATTTGATAAAATTTTATGAATTATATGAATGAAATAATATTTCCTAGGACCAATTAAAGTCATAATAGTTAATTATGACTAGTGTCTATGAGCACAGGTGTGTAAATATGTACCATGCATGAACATGATAATACAAAAAAAAAAACTGATAAAATAAAAAATGAAGAAAGCAGAAGTGTGTATATACACCTAGTTCAATTCAATCTAAAATGATATAATACACTGTATGTGTCCTGCCAGCACTAGAAATAAGCCTAATCTAAATAAACTAAATCTAAAATGACACTAACCTAATTATATAAAAAGCATACACATTTGCATATCTTTAATCTTAAAGAGTCCATATATAGAATATAACATCGAAGCATAGTCACCTTCCAAGGTAACCAGCAACAAGGCAATGTGACTTCTCTGACAAATGCCGTGTGTAATGGGCTGAAGCCTCAGAAAGACCTATTCCCAACTGTAGAAAATTTAGACAGATCACTTCAGGCAAACAAATGATTTCAAGAACAAAAGTATCCAAAGATCAAAGAGAAAAAAAGGTAGGAAAAGAAGGTAAATATTGCTTTGGATGGAACCATCTCTACTGGGGGTATTGCTTGTGTTTTAGCCTGCTTCAATTGTGCTTCCTTCTTCACTTTGAGCTTTGCTGCCTCAAATGAGCTTCCGTATCTTTGTGTGCAATTCTTAATTTTAAAAAATTGTTTTTGCCATATCTATGTTTTATTCGATAGATATATGATTTTTACCAATAATATGTTTTAACATTTAGTTTTAAGAAACATTATCAATGTCAGTCTCAAAACTAGATGAAAAAGGTTGATGACTCCATTAGGCCTAAATGGCCAATACCAAAATTTATCTTAAACTTATGAACAAGAATTTATAATCCTATTTCTCATATGGTTAGATAGTCACAAGTGAGGCAAAGAGTCTTCACCATCCAAGTACATCAATATGCAAAGGGTTAGCTAGGATGTTGGCCTAATAGCAATCCATCACGAGCAATCCAATGACAAGCAAAATAAGGTTTGTGGCGCCAATGTGGGGAAAAACTAGGAATTTAACTGTAAATATCGTGAAATACAAGGCCTAAAGTGTACATTGATAAATAATAACATTATATGGAGGGGACTACCAGCAAAAACAAACCCTAATATTTCCCTATTAATTGTAGCAAGACACTGATTATAGTTAAATATATTAGAGTTGAAGCTATAGTAGAAAAGGAAGAATTATAAAATGTAATTTGATTCAAGGTTAAAAATCTCATTCTCTGCCAAAGTTTCAATGTCTGACCGAGCAAAGATTTCACTGTCAACAACCAACAGTAGTATCCTTGCCATCATCATAAAGATTTCACTGTTAACACTAACTATGAGGATGAAGAAGAAAAGGAATGAAGGATATTTACCACTGCAAGTACCCTTGCCATTCTCAGCTTGGTTCGACACTGAAACCTTATTGCAAAGATGAAGAAGAGGCAAACTAGCTAAGAGAAAGATATTAGTGGTGCTGAAGTTGTCTTTATGATGATCTCCTTTCTAAATGATTTTGCATTGTGTGTTTCAAGCACCACAAAATGGCGCCATAAAACCTTAATTAGATTTATAAGTGGCATAGTATCAAGTTCAATGGAGGGATGAGATCCATATAAATTGAGAGTAACAAGCCTTAATGACAATTAAGTGATGATGACAATGACTCTTCTAAATTCTGAATATAGGAAATCATATCTCCTGCAGCTTCGTGAGTTTGAATATCATATTTATGTATTATGTGGCCATAATTACAATTGAACAAATATTACATGGTATATTCAGTGTCATTGTGAAATTGTTCTCTTTGGTGGCTACAATCGCTCTTATATTTGCAAATAATGATGAGTTATTACCTGGAAATGCCTTAGACAATCAAAAATTCTCTCAGTTCTGTCGATTTGAACATCTTGGTCCTTACTCCTACTGTTCCATCACTAGATTGTCACAAAGTTCTTCCTTCTTTGTCAGACACAAGAAGTCAATAACTAAATGGATAATAACGACAGGACAGCAACATCTGTTTTGCTGTATTCTACAACCCCTCTCTGTTGTCGAGTCAATTGTGTTGATTGCATTGTCAGCTATTGCTCATTGCAAGATCTATTCTCAGATGGCTTGTATAAGCAACCATATCATCTTCCATAATCTGCTGTTATTGTGCACTGTGACTTCTATCTCTTCATGGTGCATGTTCTGCTCTTCACTGCCACCCTTGTTCTTGTTTGTGGCTCATTATCCAAACAAGTACTGCTCTCACTGTCACTCCAGGTCATCAGATGGTGGTGAACAATGCTTCCTCACCAAATTAACAGTCAACATTGATAGTGCATTGACAGTTGAACACCTGGTAATAAAGTTTGCAATTCAGAGCTTAGGATCTTACAACCCCATAGCCCAAATTGGCCTAAACATTCCAAATCTCAAGGATCTTGTTGGGGCATGAATCTCACAAACCTACAATTGATCCAACGTTCCCTCATCATTCCTACATAGGATTTTGATCTGCACAATCATGACTTAATAGTATAAATTTACATTCGCATAGGCATTTTAAAATTTTGGCACTCAATAAAAGTTGATTCACTATATCATCCCAAAACAATGGATGGTATAAGAAGTTTTTTTAACTTCCGACTAGCGGAAAAGGCCCACCATTTACAGGTTAGATAAATAATATGCATTAATAGCATCATAGTTATATTCAGAAAATAATGCAAATTAGTTATATATTCAGAAAATAATGCAAATTAGTTATATATTCTAACTTTCAACGGTCATATTACATTCTCTCTTCTACATGAATCATATACTTTCTAATATTAAAATGATGCAAATTAAGAAATGCACAATGATAATGGTATATATTCAAAGTTAATTTATGAATAATTCTAAATTTCAAAATAATATAAATTCAAGATCTTACAATCGTATACCCCAATCATATGACCAGATCAAATGAATCTTTCATCATTTCTAAGTAGGATCTCGAACTAGATAAACCTTGGTTTGACAGCCAGTCATCAACACAATGCATAGTTGAGCGTGGCTACATTACATGGTCAAATTGTGACTGCAATATGGATTATTGTCAAACAGTTTCAAGTCAGTTCATTAATTGTCAAAAAAAATTTAGTTAAATTTTACATATTAACCATATAAATCCAATAAAACTCAGGTCATTAAATTTCTTCTAATCTGTATCTACAACTAGATCAGGAGAGTTTCCCGTTTAATTTGGTCACTAGAGAACAAAATACAGCTAATATAGCACACAAAGTGAAGAATGCAAAATTCATACATAATCATTAGATGTTCAAGATCCTAATGCTCATAGCAAAAGTTAGAGAACTAAAACAGTGCATATACTGAACACCTAAGTACTTGATTTATGTAAGGAAAAAATTGGCATATGTATATGGAAGTAAAAAATGCAATAATGGTAGGAACTTGTAAGAAGTTTCATGAGAAAGAAACAAAAGGACATAAAGAAAGAATAATGCACCTTAATTGCACCAGCAGCTGAAACTTTTTTCTCTTTCTTTTGCCATCCAACACTAATGGATGATTTTGTTCCCAAAACAAGTTGTATCTGAAAAAACAATAATAATAGATTGCACAATCCATTGTGCAAATAAAAAGAATAATCAATTCATGTCTTGAGTTATCAAATAGAAATTTTGGCTTTCAATGTCATTGGTTACAGAAGATAGCAGGACCAAGAGTCTCCTTATGTGCCTTAAATGTTAAGGACAAATTGAGCTTGGTATCCGTAACTACTTAACTATGTGGATGCATTGTTTTGCACACAAATGGGAAAAAAAACATAGTTATTGGAGCATTCAACGAATGATCCCTTAATCTCGATCAGTAAAGCTACAGAGATTGTTGATGGGGTATGTTATCAGTAAGATCGCAAACAGAGGCACGTAGTTGTTATGCTTACAGCACAGTCATCGGAAAGCTACTCTTGAAACAGTTTTGGCTAGCAGAGTTATGCTGCTTTCTGCCTTGTTCTACCATTATTGTTGTGATTTTAATAGTTGCTCACCTTCACATGGTTCCAACATTATGGCCAGAGCCGTGCTCCTGCCTACCTAGTTTCAATTATGTCACAGTGATTCCCATAGTCAGGTTGCAAGTAGAATTGTGTTCTCTTCCACTTGGTTCAAGTCATACACAACTACCAATTGCTTCACCAAAATTGTGCATAAGAATCCCCTCATGTCATAATTTAAAAAAAAAAAGAGTTGAAAAGCAAGAAAAGAATTGACTACAAAATCAAAGGGTTGTTGTGATGCTAGAAGAAGAAATTGCTCGTCCAAGACCAGAAGTTTTATATCAATGATTAGGAAAGGATTAGCTTACCAGGCCACAAGAGAATTCACCTAACAAGATAATTAAAAAGTTGTTTATTTTACATAAAAATAGGTTATCTTTTGAACACCTTGTTCTAGAACTTTTTTTTTTTAATGGGATCCAATGATGGGATTGGGGTCATTCTAGTAGCTAAAGTAATTTAACCTAGAAAACAAAAGAAAATTGTATATTCAAGTGAGCCTCATGAGGCTGCAGAAGGGAATTAAAAAGAACAGTAGGTGCTCCATCATGCTGGTGGCGATTAGGTGAGTCTACAGATAGCTCTATAGGTGATCAAATGAGCCTGCATGGCTGCAAAAGGTTTGTCAAGGATCAGTTGGGAAGGAGTTAAGGAGAGATTTAGAGATGGAAAGGAGCTCACCATCGGATCTCTCGCTTTCAATGATAGTGGAGGGGAATGAAAGTCAATAGTCAAGCTACATGGGAGGAGAGAGAACCTCAAAGTGTGGTGGCTTGCCGATTTAAGCGGCTAGGAGGCCAAGCTAGCATAAAGAGGGGGATGCTTGTGGGAGATTACTGTTTGTTGAAGGTGGTCAGTTGAGTTGTAGGACACAAGGGGGTCTTGCCACTCTAGATCTAGCATCAAAAACTACCCTCAACTTGCACCAAGTAAGAGGTTGCTATAAGTCACAGTTCGTGGAATGATTTTTGATTCAGATAGTCTCCACTTGGTTGGCCTTACACCAATCAATGTTCGGGTGGCCAATGACGTGGGCAACACTGAAGATCTGGATAAGGGAGGCAAAGATGTCCACCCTGAGTTGGGCCCAACTATTAAGACATTTGACACCGTAGATGATGAAGATGCAGCAGCCAATGGCAAAAGACAGCTCAATAGATTATCGATTGAGTCAGTAGGATAAACATGAGGGGATAGGCCTCTCTATGTCATGAGACCCATTAATCATCAGCTTCTACTCTACGAGAAAGATGTAGATGAGGATAAGTCAGCAAGGGAGAAAGGACGAGGGGAACTTAACAAGGAAAGAAATAGATTTGCATTTTGTGCACCAATACATTCATGGTTTATCTTTGATGATCAAAGTAGCTTTCCTTAGGCATTTTTCTAAGTCACTAATTATGTTTATTTCGCTGCTCATCATTTGTCATCTAAGTTGCATCTACTTGAGAGGAAAGGTGCCCAAATAAAGGAGGGAAAGTAGCCATTTCCTTTTTCTTCAATGGGAAAACAAAAGGTAAGGGAAAAGAAAAAAAAACAATTTGTATCTCTTTTCCCTATTTTTGGTTCATTCCAAAAGTGGATAGAAGAGGGTATAGAGGGAGGAAAAACATTAAAAAGACTGGTTTAACCTTGCCTATCTTGGAGAAGACGGAATGAATTAAAGTTGTCATTTTTTTCATTTCCCCTACTTTCGTCTCCTTTCAAGTAAACAAAAGGTTGAAATTAAGATCCCAGTGCCAATACCACCCATCCAAAACCCATAATCATACAACTTTTTCAACTGAAAGAAGAGTGAAATATCTAATCATAAAATGGTTGAGAAAGTTAAAAATATTATATCACAGACATACATTTCCTGAGCTTGTTTCTGATAGTTGACGACCCCAGATATTAGAAAGATTGACTGATCCATCTCCTAAAGAAACCATAAACCCTGAAGATGCTGTTGAATGATTTGAAAGTTGACTGAAAACAATAATAATATTACTAATACGAACCGGTAGAAACAAGATAAGGAGAATCATAAGAAACCAAATGATCAACAAATATAAAATAGATCACCGAGATGCTTGGAAACCAATGAGTGATCGTAGACCAGCTGTTGCCCTAAAATCAACTTCAGTAGCAGGAGAAATAAAGTGCCTCAATGCAACAGTTGCTGAACCTTGACCACTTTCACCAGAAACAACAAATCGTCCATTAACAGAAATAATGTTTCTCTTGGATATTTGTGATTGAAAGTCACTAGCCATTTCCATTCTGTAAGTTACAGAGGAAAGATTAAAAGCCAGACAGCACCATTGATGATGTACAGCAGGAATTAATTCCAATGTTGCAGCCTCTAGCAAAGACAGTTTAGCTAGAACAAAAAATAATACTAATTCATATGCTGGAGACTAGAAATGATTTGGTGGATATGAAATGTGAGACTATTTAGGGAACCAATTTATTGATAAAATCAATAAGAAGCAGGAACAAGTCATTCAATTACCAAGGTGTTTAGCAGCATGGTGGAAAGTTTCTAATATATGCATGTACAACATGCAAGCATGTATATTTACAATTGAAGTTGTTTTCTAAATTACATGTATACAACATGCTAGCATGTATATCTACAACTGAAATACAATAGAAGCAGCTAAAAGATTTCCTCATTTCATGAATGATATTCTGCAATTATAGCAGGAAAATCTTAAATTCAAAAGCATGTAACTACAAACAACAAAAAGATCAATTGAATGAAGAAGAGAGAACAAAACATTAAAAAACAAGAATACTAAAGATTACCGATTAATAATGCGACCACCCTCTAGGTAATCAGGTAAGGATAATCTCCCAAGAAGCATAACTGAAGCTCCAGAGTGAGTGAGTGCCTTTTCATGTTCCTTGTGACGCTTTAGCTTTTCCAATTCTTCCTTCAGTTCATCTACTTTATTCAGGTGGGGCCCAAGTTCCAAGCCTGAACTTAGGCCTTCCATACCATAAATATCATAGATTTGTCTTTTGTCTGGATCGTTCAAGATGTCATATGCTTCAACAATTTGACGAAAATTTTCCGTGGCAACATCCTTCAACTAGAAGAAACCTTTAAAATCAATAAATCCAATACAGAGCCACTTGACCAGTTTGGAGGATGGTATATGACAGTCTAAACATTGAGACACTTCCATTTGAGATTAAAAGTAGGAAAATATGGCTAATTTCTTATTTAGAATATTGTGGTTAGTGATGGTAAGGGAGAAAAAAAGAAAAGGCACTTCAGAGCATTTTACATAGAGAAGCTTTCAAGTTAGTTTCACAGTTGATTTCTTGAAAGAAAAGAATCTGCCTAGGTAACACACATTGTTCCACCTCGATGTTGATGTTTTTATCTATGAACATAAAATATTAAACTGTTACAAAAATAACATGAATCCCAACTATGGAGATCAGATATACATACTATAACCCTACAAATGTCGTTAGTGTTTTGTGATCATCTTGACTGTTTTTTTGATGAATTTCTCTAATCTTCTTAATTGGACATAGATTGAAGGGGAGTCTTGGCGCAGTAGTAAAGTTGATGTCGTATGACATAAAGGTCACGAATACGAGTCATGGAAACAACCTCTTGCTATGCAAGATAAGGTTGCATATAATATACCCTTCCCCAAAACCCTGTATTGTCAGAAACTTCATACATCGGACTGCCCTATTTTCTTACATAGATATAGATTGGGTGAAACTAGGATGGTGAAGCGAAGTTTCATAATCTGATGTACACACATAAAAGAGAGCATTTTTTTATCAAAAAAATTACAAAGAAAAAGCTCCATGCATGGTCTAATAACGTCTCCCAACTAATATTATCCAATTTCTTGTACTTCTAACAACTCAGTTTACAATTGCAGCCTACTTCATCAATGTTATCCAAGTCCGACTGCATTGAACTAACATTTTTTACCAACAATGAAAAACGCATGAATTTTTCCTTACTCTACATTACTTCTACGCGTTTCCTTACTCTACATTACTTCTACGCAGCAAAACCATAAGATCTACAAGGTAGCCCCAAAGTCCCCTTATTGTTCAAGCAGACAGGGAAGGAGAAAGATACCAAGAGGCTCAGAACAGTAAGTCATTCTAGGCATTCAACATTTGGTATCTACAACACCGCAGTTCGGCCAAAAAATATACTATTTTTTTATCATTCAGAGGTCCTCTTCAACCACGAATTCCAACACTTCTTGTTTGATAGCTTGTACCAAAAAGCAAAACAGGTTATTGACAGAAGCCAATAAGTACGGTAGACGTAAAAATTGATCAAATGTTAGCGATTTTTCGGATCATTTTTTAGGTCAATCCCTCACCAATCTTCCTCTTAATCGCATATGCTACAAAGAGAAGAAGAGAACCAACCAATTTATCTGTATTCACACTCGTTCCTCCTGGGCATGATTCATCATAGGGGATACAAAACGAAAACAAAAGCGGAAAAAACAATAGGCCTGTGCTGGGATCGACAAAGCAACCATCAACAAGTGAGAATCACGACGAAGAGTCAGCATCGTAAAGAGATCAACCTGGGGATCGAGGTGCTTGTCGGGGTGAGCCACCCCCGACCAGTGAAGGAACGCTTTACGGATTTCCTCCGCGGACGCCGATGGCGAGACGTGGAGGCGGGCATAGAGCTCCCTGTTCGGCACCGCTTCATCCTCCCCTCTCCCTCCGCTCGATCTCGAACCCATTCCGCGGCCACTCGGATGGTTTCGCCTCGTTGGAAACTGCAGGGACGAGGGTTTAAGAGGTGGAAGCGGCGGATGGGGGCTAGGGAGCGAGACCCGCGACGGCAGCAGCTACGGTTTATGGTATGGTCAAAACACAGCCCCATGACTGCTTAGTGGCTGTTACTGTACATTTTACAAGGAGGCCCTCCTGTATATAGAATCATCAAAAAGAATCTTTGATTTAAACATAATTGATGGTTTCTTGAAAAGTCAGACTTTTAACCCGAATAGGTAAGCATCCAAGTGGTAATTTATGATCCGAATGATTAACTACCTAAATAGCTCATCAATCATTAACACTCGTCAATGGACATCGGCATGCCCGATGAAATCCCTCCGACGGTCAAATCAATACTTAGATAAAGGAATGAAACTTACAGCTATGCAAGCGGGTCTAAATCTGAGGTGAGACCTAGGATGCACTTGCATCATATTCACTTTATAAAAAGATCTAAATCACTTTTTAAATGGGTCCAAAAATTAGTACGAGGGGCTAAAAAATTAATCCATTAATTTTTTTTTTTTTTAAACTTGACTTGGATCATCAAAATATTAGGTACGACACTATACACAAATGAAGGAAGTGAAATGAAAAGAATGACTAGAACACGAAGAAAGACTATATCTTCTACCAACGTTGCTCACCCCTTGTAAAGAAGACGAAACCCCTAAGTTGGATACAAATCAGTCACAGAAAGACAAATATTTGCAACATCATTATGAGCTACAAGAACTTAATGCAAGATCTCATAACGCCCCAAGCACACGAGCAGGTACATACAATGATTGCATATATATTGAAGGTTCACATATAATAACTCATGTGGGGTATGACCCTAGTGGTTATGATACAAACAAACGAGCAAAGACAAGAGTCCTTACAACCCAACTACGCAAATGAACATATAACCAACCCAAATGAACAAAGACTAAAGCCCATATGGCCTGAATGGAGACAAAAACTCATATGCCCCAAATACCTAATATCATCAAGGGTTCCTCCCCTTAGTCGAACTGAGAAGCAAAGTCGAAGAAATTCCGAGGTAAGATAACTAAAAGATCTACAATATCGACCGATGGAGTAGAGAACTGAAAACTAAATAAATTGAAATAGATTAGATGTGTTCCTAGGAAAATCATAAAAAACAGAGATGCTCCCACCGAGAATGTGTCAGAGACAACCATAGAAAACGAGGATGATCCCATCGGGGGCGTTCCCATAAAAATGATGTTAAGCGACGATGCTCCCAACGAGGGTGTTCCACGTTCCTAAGAGAATAATATTGAGTAGGGATACTCTCAATGGGGGCATTTCCACAATTATAACTATATAATTGGAGAAATCTGAAATGACCCATTCTCCTTGAGCCGAGAAATTATTGATTCAATAAACTGCGGACATCATCAAACCATGGGCACTAAATCCCTACATGATATCACAATCTACCAAATCCACCATCCAATTTTGCCAGTCAATCATCACCATACACCTATACCACCATTGTTCCCCAACTAACTACCACGAACATCGTCTGATGTAGAGTGTAAAAGGCGGGTGCAATATCGGTCATTCATTACATTCCAACACCACGCTCGAGCGTTTGCGATGTACACTGTATGATGAGCAACAGAAAAGGCGGACACAATCGTGGTCATTCGTTGCTTTCATCACATGTCATTCGACCACCCTACCTAGCTATAAAAGGTATTACTGTGGTAAAAAATGGATGCCCTCTGAATTCTTACCCTTAGTCCTATAGAATGTCACTCGTGCATCCACATCTTGTTCATCTCATCCATTGCATGTAAGCTTTTGTCGTCGACTCTTCCATCTCCTATTTACTTGTTCACTCTAGTCTTAAGTCTACATATATAATTTGTTGCATAAGAAGTCCATCCCTGTTGAATCACTACCTACTGAGATAACTCGAATGGGATTCCAACCTTGGTTTGAAATCACTTCCACTCACATGGTTCACTCCATCTGTGTCGTTAAGATCCCATTTTTTTCATTCCATCTGAATATTACATCATATCTACTACATTAACTAAGTGGGCTCATCTACCACCATAAAAACACCACAACTTTCTTCCTTGGGCAATTAGAAGGCGGGCTTCACTTCCCGATTAATCCATTCCTTTGTGAAATAGCTACGTATTTCTCGCTACTCCTTATTCAACTAGTGTTGAATTCTTGGTGCCTACTAATGGGCTTCTTCATTGTACTATCATATTTCAAACTTACCCCCACTACTCACCTATTCCACTATTTATTTCATCTTAAAAAGGTTGAACTAGGTGTTTGCTTTTTCATGGCCAAACCAAAAATTGAATTCCTGACTAGATGCCCCACCTCTTATAAGGGGTGGAAGGAACACTTCTTTCTCGTATGTCTGACAACTCCTTTTCCTTTTATTTTCACTTAGATTTATGCTCTTCCTCCTCGACCCGCCCTTGGACACTACCATGACTGAGAGGACTACAAAGCAATTATCTCCTACCTCAGCGATCGAGTAATCTGTCTAGGTCGCCTACTAACCAAACAAATTCAATCTCAAGTGGGTTTAAGTTCTTCCCTTCCAGATCCATTTGTAACATTAGGTAGATTTAAAAATATTTTTTTTATAGAAGGTATTTGAGAGTAAGTACTAACAGGTTATATTATCTATAGAATCAACCATAATATTGTCCACCATGATGGAGTTGGCCAAGAAATAGAAGAGAGAAAGTGAACATACTTCTACCTCATATAAAGAGACAAGAAAAGAAACCTCGCCACAAGTAAGTCCATGTATTACATTGACGATTTGCACATTTGCATGCACATAAAATACAAATGCTTAAATGCTACTTATAGGTATAGGATGAGGCCCCTAGCACGAGAGAGCCAAAACAACTACATCTCTCCCCATCCCTCATATAGGAGGTGTTAGGACCTTAACGTGCGCTAGAGGAAGGTGAATAGCGATTTCTCGATTTCGTCATTCGATCGTTTTGGTCGTGCTCATCTACAACAATGTTAGCAGCAGAAATACAATACAAAAAGTAAGACAAGTTGAACACAATCACAACACACGATTTTATATCATTTAAAACCCTTAGTTCCTACTCCACGGGCGAGCTCTAGAGTGAGTGATGTATGCAAATCATATATGGTTTTAAGAGTAGTTTTAGCACACATCTCATTTCATTTCATATTTGTTTCATGCATATTTCCTTTATTTTGTACTTATTTTTTATATTCTAGTTCAAAAATCTACTTTTTCTATTTTTACATGCAGAGCAACATTTTGGGGGCAAAAATGACACATAAATAGAGCTCAAGGAAGGCAATCGTGCTTTGACCGTGTCCCTAAGACACGGGCACACTTTGAATGAAAAGATGGCATCCGCTCAGAGTTCTAGAGGAAGACACGGTCAGGCGTGTGAATTTCACACGACCGTGTTTTTTGCCGGATGCAGATTCTAGAGCATGATTTCCATACTCCAACACAGCCAGTCGTGTGGAATCTACATGACATTGTGGCGACCTCGCAACTTATGAAGATCTATTTTTGTGAGCAATTAAGGAAAGTCGGTTTCACCCATATAAAAAGGAAGGCACGTCTAAACCTAGAGGTGGGAGGCTTGATGATTGGGATACAAGGAGGTGCCTTAAAAAAGCACCAGAGGCTCGCAACGGGGAGAAGGAAAAGCGGCTCAAGGATGGGATTGCACTCCAACACTAAGGAAAATGACCAAGGCATCTCCAGAAAGTATTCAGAGCATATATTTATTTGTTTACTTTCTATTTGCATTGTAATGCTCAAGGATACAATGTCTTGTGTGTGTCTTTTCGTATCTATGGAGTGAATTTCTAGATTCTAGGATTAGAGAGTAACTTGTGCAAGTTGGACATGCTAGTTCAAATATATTTCTAATTTCCTTGATTATGTTTGTAGTTTATGATATCTAGGTTTAATGATAATTGCATTTTTGTTCTATTCCTACCATGCTTAGTCGATACAAAGGACAAAAACCTCTATATCGAAACCTAGGAGAATCAAGGAGGAACCTCCCGGTTATCCTCCCTCCCAAAATCGTAGGAAATAGGTCACGAAAGAGTAGGACATAAAATATGGTTCACCTGTTCATGGGGACCCATAGGACATCTTAGAGCCTTACTAACATATTCTAGCATAAAGCCTTGGTTAGGAATAAGCAATTCCTAGTAGAATCAAAAGTTCATTGAGATTACATATAATGATCCTCCCACAAGATCGCAATTTGAGAACCTAGGAGCATTAACTTAATAGTATGTTCGACAACGCATAAGTGAAACCAAAATCCTAGAATCCCTTGAACAACCCTTGAGTAACCCCTTAATTCTTTCTCTAAGTGACACCATACTAGAGCCTTCTCACAACTAACCACCCTAACTCAGGAAGCGATTCACTCCGAACAACATACATTCACTGGACACCCAATACTCAAAATCACAATTTCTGTGAGATCAATACATAATTTATTACTTGATAACAACTGTGCACTTGCGGGCATTGAGCGCAAATGCGTGCTTCAAGTCCTTGATGATCTCGGTCGGTGATTTGAGATCGTGCTCATGTGTATCAAGTTTTTAGTGTCATTGTCGGAGACAATGGTTTCAATATTGGATCAAAAGTGAATTGTTTGGATCGGACATAGTTTAAATTTATTTTCTAGTTTTACTTTATCTCAGTTTTAGATTTTTGTTATTCTTTCTAGTTTAGATTTATTTCATTAGTCGTAATTAATTTTCAATCTAATATTGGCTTTAATTCAGTTTTAAGTTTTCTTTATTTAGTCCATTACCTTCATTTATAGTCTAGAATTGCTATCATTTCATGTATGGTTAGTCTTAATTCAACTCTTAGTATTAAGCGTGTAGTATTGGCATGTTGATATGTGTGCTCGACCATTAAAAGATTTTGTGGCACCTAGGCTCAAAGTGTGAAATTCTAGTATAGTCATTCCTCAAATCAAAGCTACAAGCTGGGAGATAAACCCTATGTTAATTTCCCTAATTCATAAGAATCAGTTCGGAGGAACTCAAATTGAGGAACCATACCAACACCTTGAGGAATTCCTAGCATACTATGGTACGATACAATATGAAAGGGGTTCCAGAATATGCCATTAGTCTCATAACTTTCCTTTTCTCTCTAAAAGAAGAGGTCAAACAATGGATACGAACACTACAAGAATAATGATCGTTAAGGATACTCATAAATGTCCTTGTAGTATATTTTTAGTGACACTAACGTTTTAGTGATATCACTAAAAAACGCCCTATAAAGTGATGTCGTTTTAGACCCGATTTGCTTTCCTAACATTTTATAATGTTATTATACAATATAAATACTAACATTAAAAAGTGTCTTAATATAAATATATAATAATGCGTTAAAATGTCAGGAAAAGTCATATTTTAAGGACATCTACATGTGTCTTATTATTATCGTAATAAGGACATCTACGTATGTATTATTATTATTGTCACGCCCCGAGAGTATGCCGTGCCGAAAAGCAAACGGACGACATCTCCCCTGTACGTGGCAACATATCGGGTTAATACAAGGCCCGTAGGCCCACAACAACAATATGATATACACAGATATCAACATATCAAACATACTAAACACAGCGGAAACAATACAAACAGATCAACAAGATACAAAGACCAACTGTGCACTCCGGAGTGACTTGACACGACAAGAATCATAACAGAAATCGAATCAAAGACCAAATACATACAATATGTCTGTATATCACAAATACGGAAACAATACAGGGAAAAACCTAAACCAACAATCCGTAAGGATACAACAACACGGAAAACATATCCATTCGTCCGGTGTGAGATGGGATCAGCTGGCGGAGCTTCGAACATCCAAGGAATCTTCTACCTGTTATCTGGGCGACAGGAAGCCCAGGGTCCCGGGGTGGTGAGTATAAACTCAGGGGTAATATATAGAAAGTGCATGAACAACATATAAGGATAGATCTACAAGTATACATGTGAAGATCTACATGTATACAGCATGAGTCCAATAGACATACAGTCATATCCAAATCTAATAACAAGTAACTATAGTAAAGTCATACTCAATGTATATACTAACTGATCAATCAACAGAAGTAATGTACCAACGCATCTACGATGCCGCAACACCATAAGCTATATCATCCGATGATATACAATAACATAACCCATATAATGTATCAAGTCAATCCCATACCTGACCAATACTCCAACATATGAACAATATATGATCACCTGTAATAACAACCCGGTCCGTACCACACAATGACACGATGCTAATCAAATGCATATAACAGTCTGAATCAACGCATATATCATGCTCAACACATAGCAGTAAATAAAAATGCAGATGACATGTATCATGATGAACAACCATATGCAGCAATCATAGCTCAATCAAATGCAGCATCTCACAGGCATATGTAAAACATATATCAAATACATGCATACATATATATCAGCAGTGCATATGCATGACCATGTCTGCGGACCCGTCCAACCATGACCCCAGTATGACCCGGGTGGCACGACATGACGACTAGACTCGACCCTCACTACTTCTCGGTGGGAGTTGATGAGTAGCATATAAGCGTAATGAGCTAACTACTCCCCGGGGGTCCCTGCTGCTGGTCGCTCTATCACTACCCATGAGTAGATGAGCTCTGCACACAGGACAACTGCACGTCACACAACCACCGTCTATAGTGGGCGAGTGCTAACACCACTCTGCTCAGTGGCCAGGTGCGCATCTCCAGCTACCACCATCCCTAGTGGCCGAGCGCGGCACATCCAATGCTCTGCCCTCAACCCTGCTACCACTATCCCAAGTGGCCAGGGAGGTAGGATGACTGACGACCCGTCTCATCCACAAGGGAGACCCAATCGTCAGCATGCATGCAATGTAATGATGCATAGCTCCATACATGTATCCTCGCCTCACTCCCTATCCCATGGGGAGTCCTGGTCAACCAAAAGTCAACTATGCAAGGACTACAATCACAAGACTCTCTCTATCGCACAAAGAGTCATACTCATCTGACAGTCCACCACGCTAAGACCTCTAGTCAGTAGCGATATACAATCGACCGTCCATATAACCATACACAGGCACACAATCCATAATGGATATACCATCGCGCTAGGACCTCTAGTCCATGGTCACATACTGACAACCATACACTTATCTATGCACAGACAACTAGATCCACCATAAATGCACCACTAATACGGTTATGATATAACGATCGACTCCATAATCCAATCCATCACCTAACTCTAGTTAGGTAACACAGTAACCCTATCTGAAGTCACAAAGATAACCCTAACCACATGTACTTATTGAACATCTATCAGCTAATACATAATAGAGTTTATAGTTCCTATCCGTGCTAGATAATCAATGAGTAACAGAGTATATATCTCAAAGGTCAAGGCAGTACAAGCATATGATTAAATAAAGAGTGGATTTAAGGTAAACAGGTATAAACATATATCCAAGATCATGCACAGGAATTTGATCAAAACTACCGGACCAGGTAGATATTACCCACCTGATACGAAGCTCGAATAATCCTCACTACGCGGACACCGCATTATCCCAAACAATAACAAATTAGGGTTAAGCACAAGTCTCTAATTATACGAACAAAATACTAATTCGTTCTATATTCGCATCCTTCCCTTGCTTAACCCAATCATCATCTCCCTAACAGAGCATAACCAATATGATCCAATACACTAAAATCTCCAAATCAAAGCATATCAGACATCAACTAATATTAACCGAAACACCATGGCCAGTAAAAGAAACAATCGGCAAACACCCTACAACCGATTATAGCTCCACCCCTAACTGTGCAGAACAACCTCCATGTATACCACTCTTGATCGATTGCTCAACATCACCGATTGATTTGCTTATCTATTGCCATGCTAAGGTGAAACACAGCAACCTATCAGATCGATCTGAATGATCGATTGTACCCACAACCACTAGGAGAAACAAACCAACAATTCATCGAAACCCCTTGGCAGAACATACATCTACACCCAATCGAAATAAACGGGAGAAACAGAGACCCATCCATAACAACTGCTGTGAACATAAATGCTCCAAGACTTACCTCACAACACCGACGATCCTAACATCAATCTCCAAAGGAAAATCAACAATTAGCAATTGAAACTGAAAGAGGGTATCAAGGCTTACCGAATCAAATCACTACCGGCAGCCATCCCCTTCATCGTCCCCTAGCTACCGCAAAGATCAGCCGAAGTACAGTCACTGCCGATCCAAGCTCCCAACCACACGCGCATTCACCATTCCAGTTCGCAATCGAGATGGCAGGCGACAACGCAAGTGCAGACCTCCGACGCGACGATGGCAAGCCGACTCAGATAATAGAAGGGCACGACGATATGAGCTCGGGGAAGAAGAGAATGGCGATGGCGACGATCCGAGCTCGTGCGACGGTGAGATTTGTGTACAGGTCGATTAGGGTGACCCGATGAGCTGGACGGCGGTTGTCGATGGTTGGAGATCGAAGAAGTGGGGCGCGAGTGAGGGTAGGCGACCGGCTGGCGCTGCTTGCTCCCAACCGAGATCAGCGGCGTCGGGTGGAGGTTGGCCGAGGATGGGCGGCGATCGGGATTTTGACGAAGATTTGCGATCGGGAGAAATGAGATCGAGAAATCGGGATTGGGTTCATTCGGCGGCTTATAAAAGTTGTTCGAGTGATTTGGCTAGCCCAACCCAAATCCAACCCAATCCTGATTTGGGTTCAGCTCAGCTGGTTCGGCCCAATCAGCCCAAGCCCAATCAGCCCAAGCCCAATTCAGCCCAAAGCCCAAAATCATCCCAAGCCCAATTTCAGCCCAATTAATCCCCTAATTAATTACAATTAATTAAAGGGTTTAATCCATATAATTTTATTTTATTTTTTTTGTATTTTACATTCTCCCCCACTTATAAAAATTTGGTCCCTAAATTTCTGACTCATGTACGAGTATAAGAGGTCACAACAACTACACAAGTATCTGGGGAAAAGCATACCTCAAGTGACTAAGTGGGGTACTGAGCTCGAATATTACATTCCAGCTCCTATATATACGCTCTCAATCACCCTTTTAAAGTCTGAATAACACCTTCCTATTGACCATCTATCAAAAGATAGATAATCGTACCCGAGTGGAGCTCTATACCCATGACTTGTGGAAGACTTTGCTAGAATCGTAAGGTGAATCATGAATCACTATCAAAAATGATACTCAAGGATACTCCATGGATATCATTCCGTCAAACGATCCAACGAAATCCATCTTACGGCTTGGAAGAAAATGAGCGGACCTAGCTAATCGATCATCGACTACCCAAATCCTATCAAGTCCTTTCCGAATTCTAGATAATCTCCCAACACAGTCTAACGTACTAGGCTCTCACTTCATCACGGTATGTAACCCTAACGATCACAATATTCCACCTTTGCTTGTTGGCATACCCAACATCAAACTACGAAATCAACCATGTCTCACATATCGTTCCACCAACCGGAACGTCTCAATACTCACTATTTTCGGATACACTCCGAATAAATCACCACTCCTAATTGAAGAGTCTCCTGAAACAACTCTTCCTAAATCGAATGCAACTCTGGGAACCACCATCCTTCCCAGAGACAGAGATTTATTCTCACAAAGAGAAATTAATCTAATTTCCAAAATTCATTCTGTCACCCAGAACTGAAAGTAACTGGAAGACTGTAATGACTGATCTCGCTAGTTTCTCAACTAGCATACACATAATATACGTCTCATTTAACTGCATCGGGATCGCTTCTAATCCCTGCAATATTGCATCTATGTGCAGTACTCTTCCATCCATATCGGACGGATTAACTAACACTGACACAAAAGTCAGTCACCTTCTAGGCCTTGAAACCTAGCTTCACAAACTTCCGACCAGGTGATTTCCATCACCTTCTTAGTCCAACAAGTCAGCGGTATAGTATCGCTAGAACATCCTATCCTCATCTATGGTAAATACCAAATCAATCTAGGGAAACATAACTTCCCTTAAGATCGTGAATATATCTCAAAAATATATCATCCACAGATATGATGACAATCGATCTCAAATACTCCAAGAGTACTTGATTCCTTAAGTTCATGAACGACTAAATCGTCGATAAGTCTAACAACATTATCAACATCTCCTAAAATTCATACCAAGTATGAAATGTCATCTTCTACACACCTGCATCCTTTTTACTCCAAGCTGATGATAGCTCAATCATCACACTGACAATGATAATTGTATGACACTAAGTCACTACCATATCAACCCTCCAATCGTAGATCAACCCTAGGATATACACAGGTGTCCTTTAACTGATCTAAACAGATCATCTATCCACAACGAAGGATATTCATTCTCAACTACTGTATTCCATCATCGATAACCGATGTATAACCCCAAAGGTTCATCTCTCTTTTAACAAAGAGTTCTGGATCCTCTCCAGAGAAATCCTAAGACAAATAAATCTCCCATAGTGTTTAGCAACACTGATACCAATAAAATCATCTCCCGGTATGAGGTCCCCAATATCAGGACTATTCCCGAAATCACCTCAATCGCATATTCCACTTGCCCATGCAGTGGCCAGCTCGAGAGTTTATCCAAAACTATATCCGAATACTCTCGAATTATGCATTATCCGAGAGTCCTAGTATACCAACGCTCCAACAATCTAACTATCCATAAGGATATGTCTATAGTAGAGGTATGTCTAGCAAAGGCTAAGGGTATCCCTTAACTTTGATTGTTGATCAACATCTCAACTGACGGTAGAGAAAATCACCAACCCACAAGTCGATAGGAACCCTTCGAACCCTATCCAAGAATGTTCTAGACAAAGATACCTGTAAACTACCCGTATCTCTCGATATATCCGCAAATAGGATAACCTAAAGTAATACCCCGAAGGATCGATCCTTCGGTCTTCTATACTTTTTCTCGAGTAATCATGTAAACTTGTCCAACATCTGTTCTGGACGGCTGAGCTCATGTAGATGCAAAGACTATCATGGAGGAACTGAAGTCAACTGCTGAAACTGAGGTACAAATTGAAACAACTGCAATGGAGATGGTAAACACTGTTGTACTGGCAAGGGTACACATCTGGCTGTAAAATATTGAAGAACTGCCAACATCGTAGCACGATCCAACTCTGTGAAAGGTATAGCTGCAACTGGAGAATACTATGTAGATACGACCATCATCGTAAATCTCTCCTTTGTATAAAGCATAACCACGCTCGAAGGTAATAGCTTATCGCCGTCTGGTCTTCTCGAGATGTCTTCTACCGATCACGAGTAACTCGCTTCTTCCGGATGAAAGTATCAAAGAGCTCCAACTATATCTGAGGTAGTAGATCTCTGCTGATGTGATAATCTAATCTGCTGTGATAACTCGGCTTTCGAGGTTGTGGATCGTCCGCTCGAAAGCATCATCCATAGTCTTCAACTGAGTCTTCAAAGTACATACTCTTCTCGTAGATACCGGCTGCTTATAGTAGAAACAGATACAATGGTCCATCGGATAATCTGGCTCTGTGTCTCATCGTAACCCACACTGCACACCTATAATCTCCCTTCGGAGTCTTTCCTCTGAGTTCGCTGATAAACATGAGAAGCTGCTGACAATCTACAATGGCTCTTCTATGATCGGAAAACTCTCCAATAGTCGCCCGTGACTCACGACTTTAATCTCGCTCCTTTTTATCCAACATACGGATACTTCTGATTCCAATAATTTGACTTGCAATATATGCTTATCAAATCTCCAACTCTTAAAACACTTGCTACGAAGTCATTTCTATACACATGACTCGGTCTATGCACTTCCGGTAGGATCCGATAGGAGACCCAAACATCATGATCAAGATGTCAACCGATAAACCCGTGGGTGGCTTAAGACATATCGATCACATTCTCGAGTTATTAGGTGGTCGTAACCCTCGCAAATCTAGCGACTCTGCATAGTACCTTCGTAACCAAACGATCACCCTACTCAATGCCCAAGAATTCCCTGACAATGAGTCAAAGAAGATGACGTGAGAAAATACTATCTCACAACATCAGCTTTGAGCGTGACTAAGTGATACATCATTTCCCGTAGGTTATTCCCTATATCTTCCATCAAGTACCGGCTAAATCCGGATAATGGTATTCAACTACCACTTCTATCTTCGTATAACACGAGTTAAGTACTCAAAAGTACTCCCAAAGTTATACAACCTAGAACGACCATCTCAGGGATCAACATTCCTATGAATATCATCCCCTAATTTTCTACTATCTGCATCAGCAATAGTATACTCGCTTAGTCCATTACCCCTCAGGTAATAATCTGACAAACATAATTAGTGGAAATCCTTAGGACTATAATCCTTGATCTCCACAAGAGATGTGCCTACCTAATCCCTGCTTTCCGACTCGGTATCAGTCGGCTCTCAAAGGTAATTACCTTTTCGATAGCAGGTACATATCTAATAACCTCAACATATCGTTCCCGTGGTCAAACTCAAACCACGGTTACGAATACTAACCAATATCCTACAAGTCATCCATGTTATAAGCAACTAAATGCATAACCAATAGAAGGATATGTAATAACAATTAACATACCTTAAACCTTGTAGCTCGGAGATGTCCGCAACAGCCAGATCCCAGAACTCATTAAACCAAGACCGAGTAAAGCAAAACTCGATGTCCGAACGAAATAAAATCCGAAAATGGACTTCGCAACCTAGGGCTCTGATACCAATAAAATTGTCACGCCCCGAGAGTATGCCGTGCCGAAAAGCAAACGGACGACATCTCCCCTGTACGTGACAACATATCGGGTTAATACAAGGCCCGTAGGCCCACAACAACAATATGATATACACAGATATCAACATATCAAACATACTAAACACAACGGAAACAATACAAACAGATCAACAAGATACAAAGACCAACTGTGCACTCCGGAGTGACTTGACACGACAAGAATCATAACAGAAATCGAATCAAAGACCAAATACATACAATATGTCCGTATATCACAAATACGGAAACAATACAGGGAAAAACCCAAACCAACAATCCGTAAGGATACAACAACACGGAAAACATATCCATTCGTCCGGTGTGAGATGGGATCAGCTGGCGGAGCTCCGAACGTCCAAGGAATCTTCTACATTATCAGGCGCGAAGCCCAGGGTCCCGGGGTGGTGAGTATAAACTCAGGGGTAATATATAGAAAGTGCATGAACAACATATAAGGATAGATCTACAAGTATACATGTGAAGATCTACAGGTATACAGCATGAGTCCAATAGACATACAGTCATATCCAAATCTAATAACAAGTAACTACAGTAAAGTCATACTCAATGTATATACTAACTGATCAACTGAACAGGAAGTAATGTACCAACGCGTGCACGGCGATGCGCAACACCATAAGCTATATCATCCTGACAGATATACAATAACATAACCCATATAATGTATCAAGTCAATCCCATACCTGACCAATACTCCAACATATGAACAGTATATGATCACCTGTAATAACAACCCGGTCCGTACCACACAATGACATGATGCTAATCAAATGCATATAACAGTCTGAATCAACGCATGTATCATGCTCAACACATAACAGTAAATAAAAATGCAGATGACATGTATCATGATGAACAACCATATGCAGCAATCATAGCTCAATCAAATGCAGCATCTCACAGGCATATGTAAAACATATATCAAATACATGCATACATATATATCAGCAGTGCATATGCATGGCCATGTCTGCGGACCCGTCCAACCACGACCCCAGTATGGCCCGGGTGGCACGGCATGACGACTAGCCCGACTCCAGCCGTCACTACTCTCGAGTGACCGAGTTGGGTAGTATGAATGAGTAGCATATAAGCGTAATGAGCTAACTACTCCCCGGGGGTCCCTGCTGCTGGTCGCTCTATCACTACCCATGAGTAGATGAGCTCTGCACACAGGACAACTGCACGTCACACAACTACCGTCTATAGTGGGCGAGTGCTAACACCACTCTGCTCAGTGGCCAGGTGCGCATCTCCAGCTACCACCATCCCTAGTGGCCGAGCGCGGCACATCCAATGCTCTGCCCTCAACCCTGCTACCACTATCCCAAGTGGCCAGGGAGGTAGGATGACTGACGACCCGTCTCATCCACAAGGGAGACCCAATCGTCAGCATGCATGCAATGTAATGATGCATAGCTCCATACATGTATCCTCGCCTCACTCCCTATCCCATGGGGAGTCCTGGTCAACCAAAAGTCAACTATGCAAGGACTACAATCACAAGACTCTCTCTATCGCACAAAGAGTCATACTCATTTGACAGTCCACCACGCTAAGACCTCTAGTAGTAGCGATATACAATCGACCGTCCATATAACCATACACAGGCACACAATCCATAATGGATATACCATCGCGCTAGGACCTCTAGTCCATGGTCACATACTGACAACCATACACTTATCTATGCACAAACAACTAGATCCACCATAAATGCACCACTAATATGGTTATGATATAACGATCGACTCCATAATCCAATCCATCACCTAACTCTAGTTAGGTAACACAGTAACCCTATCTGAAGTCACAAAGATAACCCTAACCACATGTACTTATTGAACATCTATCAGCTAATACATAATAGGGTTTATAGTTCCTATCCGTGCTAGATAATCAATGAGTAACAGAGTATATATCTCAAAGGTCAAGGCAGTACAAGCATATGATTACATAAGAGTGGATTTAAGGTAAACAGGTATAAACATATATCCAAGATCATGCACAGGAATTTGATCAAAACTACCGGACCAGGTAGATATTACCCACGATCTGGCTCGAATAATCCTCACTACGGACACCTGCTTCGTATCCCAAACCTGCACAATAATAACAAATTAGGGTTAAGCACAAGTCTCTAATTATACGAACAAAATACTAATTCGTTCTATATTCGCATCCTTCCCTTGCTTAACCCAATCATCATCTCCCTAACAGAGCATAACCAATATGATCCAATACACTAAAATCTCCAAATCAAAGCATATCAGACATCAACTAATATTAACCGAAACACCATGGCCAGTAAAAGAAACAATCGGCAAACACCCCACAACCGATTATAGCTCCACCCCTAACTGTGCAGAACAACCTCCATATATACCACTCTTGATCGATTGCTCAACATCATCGATTGATTTGCTTATCTATTGCCATGCTAAGGTGAAACACAACAACCTATCAGATCGATCTGAATGATCGACTGTACCCACAACCACTAGGAGAAACAAACCAACAATTCATCGAAACCCCTTGGCAGAACATACATCTACACCCAATCGAAATAAACGAGAGAAACAGAGACCCATCCATAACAACTGCTGTGAACATAAATGCTCCAAGACTTACCTCACAACACCGACGATCCTAACATCAATCTCCAAAGGAAAATCAGCAATTAGCAATTGAAACTGAAAGAGGGTATCAAGGCTTACCGAATCAAATCACTACCGGCAGCCATCCCCTTCATCGTCCCCTAGCTACCGCAAAGATCAGCCGAAGTACAGTCACTGCCGATCCAAGCTCCCAACCACACGTGCATTCACCATTCCAGTTCGCAATCGAGATGGCAGGCGACAGCACAAGTGCAGACCTCCGACGCGACGATGGCAAGCCGACTCGGATAATAGAAGGGCACGACGATATGAGCTCGGGGAAGAAGAGAATGGTGATGGCGACGATCCGAGCTCGTGCAACGGCGAGATTCGTGTACAGGTCGATTAGGGCGACCCGATGAGCTGGACGGCGGTTGTCGATGGTTGGAGATCGGAGAAGTGGGGCGCGAGTGAGGGTAGGCGACCGACCGGCATTGCTTGCTCCCAACCGAGATCAGCGGCGTCGGGTGGAGGTTGGCCGAGGATGGGCGGCGATCGGGATTTTGACGAAGATTTGCGATCGGGAGAAATGAGATCGAGAAATCGGGATTGGGTTCATTCGGCGGCTTATAAAAGCTGTTCGAGTGATTTGGCTAGCCCAACCCAAATCCAACCCAATCCTGATTTGGGTTCACCAAATTGTTCTAATCGGCCCAAGCCAACCAATCACCCCAAAGCCTAATTCAAATTTAAAGCCCAAACCCTAATTAATTACAATTAATTAAAGGGTTTAATCCATATAATTTTAAATTTTTTTTCCCCATATTTTACAATTATTGTAATAAGGACAATACTAAATGTCACCTAAACTTATTTATTTTGACATTTATAAATGTCTTATATTTTTTTATAAGGACAATAAAAATTGTCAGTAAAGATAATTTATAAGATCATTTTAAAATATCACCTTATTTAATCTATAATGACATTTATTAATGTCATTATAATAATTTATAAATACATTAAAATGATCCCTAATGTAAGTATGAATCCAATATTTATACATCATCGTAATTCATTCCTATTAAGAATATAAAAAATTATAAAATACAACTTAAAGTGATAATAGAAAATATAAATTCATTCCATAATCATTGAGTCAAAGTTACAAATGTATTGATGGGTCTTTTACATTCAAAACCAACTGCATACTATACTCAAAATATTAAATTTTAGAACAAACAAAGTCTTATAAAAAAAAACTCAACTACACAAACTATCTTCAACCATAATATTGATTCATAAAAATTTAGGTGTCTGTCACCTACAAATACAATGGATATATTTATATTAGTACTAAAATAAAATAATAAACAACCAAAGTTAATAGAAATAATGGTAAAGGTTAGATATCATACCAAACATGGAAATGCAAAGTATCATTTCATATGCATCTAATAGTGATCTTCGCTTGCTGTTAACTGCAAATGCATTTCATATTTATTTAAAATTATAATAACACAATAAATATAAAAATTAATAATATTTCAATGAAAGGTTAAAATTATACCAGATGATAAGGCCAAGCTATCATTCCTCCAAGTGTATCCTCAAACGTCTGTAAAAGATCATAAGGTCTAATTAAACTCTCTTTTGGTTCTAAGATAACTTATATTTGTACTTCACACCAATTTGGTCCTAATGTCTATCCCCCTACTATAGTATTTGGATCTATACTATGGAGCACTCCTTTTGCCACAATCTTTGTTGAATCAAATAAACTTTTAATCAAAACGGAGCATCTAATCTACAAAAAAAGTCAAAAAGAGATAAAAGATTGAAGATGTGTGAAACATATAGTAAAAAAGAAACTAAACAAACCTTACCCGTAAAGATGGATGACAAGGAAAAAAAATTTGTGGATTACTATTTGATGATGCATGTTGATTACTATTGTAATTTGAAAGAGCGAGGATTCTGATATGATTGATTAGAAATCTTTGCTTCTAACATTTCAATATGTTGCCCTTGCATTTTAATTTGTTCATCCATTTTTTCTAATTTTGCCTATTGTTCCATCACTAGTCGATTGCATGTGCCATGACTAGGAACTTCTCCCCATAAATCAGATGGACTAACACCATCACCAAGCATATGTACTCAACCAGGTCTATCTGGTCCAATGATTTGAGCAAATATATCATTCTGATTCACTGGATCATTAGAATCTTTAGGAAGTTGATTTGTTAGTTAATTCATTGCAACCTTTATCAAGACATGACATGCTGATACTTATTAAATACATAATGATAATTAAAATAAATTATTTTAAACTTAATATAGTTGAAGAGTATAAAATAGTTTACCAATCTTTCTGCTACAACATTGCTTGAGGGACTTCCATTAGCATGCGTAAAACAAGCCTGAAATAATTCAACTCGAGTTGGAGAGTGTCCCTTTTCTTTTTCCTGAAAATATATTTGGTTACTAGTTTATACATGTGTTGGAATCGAGGAGACTAACATGTATAGAATTATAATGTGAATAAAATAAATTACCAATTTGTGTAGCACTTGAGCAAAAGATGTCCTTCCAATTGTCTGATGCATTATTTTGTACTTTCTAGCAGCTTTATTTTTTTCACTCCTTTTCTAATATATTAAATTACACTTAATACACATAATAAAAGTGTACATACTGTTTTAATCAAATTATATTATAAATAAAAAAATAATGTCTACCTTTGATTTTTCCGTGTTCCAAAAAGTAATTAGTCTCATGTATTGTTCTGCAATAGCTCTTTCATCTCTCTGTCATAAAAGGACTTGAATTGATAATTCAAGATTATAGTACTTCTTTTTGAGTTCAGACTTCCAGTTTCTCCATTTTTTTGCTATTGAGCGTAGTGCCCAATTTTTTGTCTCTGGAGGAAGATCGTACTTTTCCTACCAAAAATATTTAGACAAATTATTATTACATAAATTAAAAGTCTTAAAAAAATAAAATTATACAAAAATTATTTATTTACCTTTATAACATTTAACATGTCTTTCTTTTTATCCATTGACATTTTATGCCAGTCTTCCACATCAATTGGACAATACTTACAATTTCTTGCCAAAGAACCCAAAAAATCAGTAAATTTATTTCTTTTTGTTCCTATAGGGCATCCCATATCATCACATGGAATCTTACTGCGTGGTAATGTGTTAGGTCAACCCTAGATTTCTTTCATAAATATAGGATCTCTTTTTTCCTCTCAGTATTATGAAGTTCATCATCACTATCTGTACACATATAAAAGGATATAAGACATAATATAAATAATAAAATAAATTATTATAATTTTCATATATGTTACCTTCATTAGATTTGTTATTCATGTTATCATTTTGTTCTGGAACTAAAAAATTATTTTCAACACATGTGATATTATCTTGCACATCAATTAGGAATTGATTTGAATCTGCATCTCTTTGGTCATTCAAGGTACCTTGTATATTATCACCACCTATAAAAGCATCAATTCAAGTAAAAAAAAGAAAATAAGAATTAGACACACGGGAAAAAGACTATATAAAATTTTTAACCATAGAGAAATTTTTACATGTTCCAACAAATAGTTGTCACGCCCCGAGAGCATGCCGAGCCGAAAATCAAACAAACGACATCTCCCCTGTACGTGGCAACATTTCGGGTTAATATAAGGCCCGTAGGCCCACAATAACAACATAACATATAAATATGAAAACAACCACAACATAACTACTTACAACAACTACATAATGGAAACATAAAATACAACAACATTAATCCCACACATGCATACCGGTATGACTAACACATCACAACAATACGGAACCTCGACAAAATCCGAATATACAACATGTATATCATGAAAACTCCAAAATACAATACACAACGGACGGAAAGTCCAAAACAAACATGGGAGCCTCGGAGGTGAGATGAGATGTCAGCCAACGATGCTCCAAGCCGTCACGAAGACTTCTACCTATTACCTGGGCGACAGAAAAACCCAGGGTCCGTTGGGGTGGTGAGTAAAACTCAACAGATAATAGAAAACATGTATATATGTAATATCACATGTATTTCAATAACATAATCTAGATGTACAACAGGTATATCAACATAGTATATAAATACAAGCATATATCGTCTAACCAAATGAACAATGAAAAATGCAGACATACCTGAAGTCTGCTACGTTACTCTGATCCAACCTGAACATATATCCAACATATATATAACAGGAAGAGTAAGATCAACTCACAATATACTCAAGTTACAGGTCAAGGTATCTAATGGTCTATCCAACACATACCAGTATCCGACACAACCATATAACATATGCAAGAAGCATACATGAATATGATGTACAATCAAATACAACAAGCATAATACAATCAAATGCAACATCACAATAAGCATATATATATATATATATATAGACTGCATCTATATATGTATACTAATCACAATCATCCATATATATATATATATATATACATGCATATATGTATATATATGGTAATATGCAAAAATGTCATAAGTCGACAATGCAACATGCATGGTTATGTCGGCTCACCCTAAAGCTACCACGACCCCAGTGTGGCCTCAGTGGCTTGAGCATGACAACTGTCTCAACTCAACACCAACCACTACTCTCGAGTGGCCGAGTGGGCAGTATGATCGAGTAGCATATAAGCGTAAAGAGCAAGCTACACGATGGGGGTCCCTGCTGTTGACCACTCTGACAATTACTACCCATGAGTGGTCGAGTGCCACACATGCAGGACTACGACACGCAAATCCAACTACCACCGTCTATAGTGGTAGAGTGCAGCACCACAATGCTCTGCCCTCACACCGGTTGCTCCTCCTATGAGTAACCGTGGAGGCAGGATGACTGGCGATACTCTCAACCACAAGGGAGACCTCGTCGCCAGCGTGCATGCAAATGACATGAATGCAATGTCTCACATACAAACATCCACCATATACTCTCTATTCTACAGAGAATCATACTAACCAGATCAACGCACTCTCTATCCTGCAGAGAGTCATACTCAACTGATCATAATACTCTCTATCCTATAGAGAGTCATACCAATCTAATCGATGCACTCTCTATCCTGTAGAGAGTCGTACTCAACTGATGGACGCACTCTCTATCCTGTAGAGAGTCGTACTCATCTGATTATAACAAGCTAGGACCACCGGTCCGTAGCGACACACTAAGTATCATTCCCCTGACCATTTACACAATACATGGTCGGTGGTAACATGCAACCTAAGGGTACTAGAACTAACCCTAGGTTCAAGACATTATCTACCTACGGATGACCTTTTTGCCCAATGTACAATCAGGTTGTTATCCGGACTTTACTATTTGCACTTGACTTAAACAAATTCTAAGTTACTTACATCATCTATATGTATAACTCCTAATCATGGTAAAATAAACATGATAACAACAATAGAGTTAATAGCTAACGGTAAAGTATCAAGCATACGATAAATAAGAACGAAGTCAAGGTAACATGATCATATAAGATGATCATGCATCTAAATCTGTATGCATTAAACTACCTGACCAGGGTAGGAATTACCCACCTGGTATGTAGAGTATCTGGAAATATCATTTGCCTTAACGTCCAAGAATTACTCCCGATTCAACATCCTGCACACAACATATACGATCCAATTATATTACCAATTCTAATATTAGGATCAAATCCTAATCCTACACCAACTTTATATCTCGATCAACTAACTGAACAACTTCCTTCATTAGCTCTTAATCAACAAACTAATAAGAGGCTAGCTATGGATGAACCTAAATCACAACTAATAATCTACAATTAGCTACAACATCAACTCCAAATATAGTAAGCATCCATATCACTTAGATCTATACGTACCTCAGGTTACTTTAATCTCTCCCAGCTTCCCTGTTAAATTCTGATCTCCATGGTAATATCAACGACCACTACCATCATCAATAAAACCGATTAAACCATATCAGCTTAATATCAAACTAAACACATACTACAACTCCTCAAATCTCTGCCCTAAACCCTCAGATCTGAGCTCTCGAGCTCACAATTCATCAACACAGCAGACCCACTACAACACCTCACTAATCATCTAATTGAAATTAAATAGATCAGTATTCAACAATTGATAAATCAAAACTATAACCATAGCATACCTCCCAAATCACTGGAGCACCGTTCCGAATGAGAAGAATTGCAATCACACTCTCCCTCTCCGAAATCCAGCAAGCTCACAGACGGCTATCTCGCTGACAAAAGTGGAAGATCAAGGGCGAAATCTTCTGATTGGTACTTACGCTGAGATGAAAAAATAAAAATACTGACGATATGGCGGTACCGTTATAGGTGAAGATTAGACCTCGCCAACATCCGTCCCGAGCTACAAACTTCCGTCGATGACGAATGGGGCGGAAGGATCTCGAGGGACTATAAGACGCCGGGATCTTTCATTGGTTACAATTTAGATGAGCGGGCGGCGAAGTTGAGCTCGTGCTCCAAGAAGAAATTATAAGCGACTAAAAGTGTCAGTCACATCGCCTTCCGGAGGGACTTCTTTGGTCTATACCACGCCGCCTGGCCGGCATTTACCAACGAGGATCAACGAGTCGAAGAGCAAGGTCGGCGAGGTTACCTTGCGTGTGACGGCGGCGGCAGAGGGAACCGTGTTCGATCGTGCTCGATTCGCGTGGCAAATGCGGATTGGGGCGCTTCGATCGGAAGCGAAAGCGAAGCGGTCGGTGGTGCTTGGCGGCGAAGGAGATGGAGATGGAACAAAGGGGAAAGGGAAGATCTGCGCTGTCGGGATCGGGTAGAAGGATCGGCAGATCGGCGGAGAAGAGGATCAGGCGGAGAAAGTCGATCGTCGACCGAGGGAGAAAAAGGAATTGGGGAAAAGGAGTCGACGGGAAACGGAAAGGATCGGGCGAAATAAACACGCCAATTAACCCATTTAATTCCTCAATAGAAACAGGCTTTATAAAAGCCTATTCGTTTTATCCCCATGAAATGACCATAAAATCTCCGTTTAAATTCAGAAAAATTTCTAAAAAATCCTGAAAAATTCTATAATCTAATTCCTTAATTAACAAGAATATTTATTATTATTATTATTTTTTTCGGTATTTTACAATAATAAATTTATGATATAAAAAAATTAGATAATACCTTATTCAGTTGAATATGTGATATTATTTTGCACATCAATTTGGAATTGACTTGAATCTGCATCTCTTTGGTTATTTAAGTTACCTTGTATATTGTCACCATCTATAAAAGTATCAATTCAATTAAAATAATAAAGCAAATAAGAATTAGACACATGGGAAAAAGACTATATAAATTTTTACATTAATTTAATACTCAAGATGAATTAAAAGTTTACTTTTCTTTCCAATAAATAATAAATTTATAATGCATAAAATTAGATAATACCTCGTTAAGTTGAATATCGATCTATGTTATTTGTACTCATACCTGACGACTACATATCTCTCTTAGATTGTAGTTTAAAACGAGATTTCTTATGAGTTCGACACTTAGGAGCCATACCTACTACAAACAATAGTTAGTTACAAATTATAGTCAATACAAAATTAGCTAAACAATTTGATTGTTACTAAGAACAATGTATTATATTCATCTATCATTGGTTGTAAATATTTATCCACCAGCTTAGATCCATTCTAAATATCCATCTATCATTGGTTGTAAAACATGAAATTCCATTACTAGAATGTGAAAAAGCCATATCAGGATCCTTCCACCCTATTGCAACCAAAAATCATGTGACTAAGAACAAGAATATTCAAAAATCAAATGTGTCAAACTCTATAAATGCTTAAGAGTTATTCACATGTTCTAGGTGTTGGTGCAACAATGCCCCAAGCATTTATATGTTTTGATGTTTGGATAATTATCTAAGTTAGGCAACAAATTGTGATCTAATGGTGAACATGATTAAGTGACAGGTAAAGGCAAAGTCCAAGTATGATCTTGGCAAGAGAAGTCCAAGGTAAAGGTTTGGCGGCATAAGACCAAGCATGTTGTCTTGGCGGCATTAAGTCCAAACGGACCTTGGCAAAGGAAGTCAAAAGGCAAGTCTTGGCAGTGTAAGTCCAAGCATGCAGACTTGGCGGCGTAAAGTCCAAGCACGCCTTGGCAAAGGAAACCCAAGACATGACAAAACCGAAGGAAGCTCTTGGAAGCAAAGCGCAAAGGATGAACAAGTCGCGGACTCGGAGGGATCCTGGAGGCGCAAGGCTTAAGGAAGAGCTAGAAGGTTGAGTCTACGTCTAAGGGGTAAAATCAAGTATGAATTACTCATACTTGATGAGTATCAGTCGACTGATACGATGTATCAGTCGATTGGTCAGGTGCTCGATTGAGTCAGGATGAAACCACGACCATCGACCGCTTTGTCATGGCAATGATCGATGATGTTGCGATCGATCGCCAGCGATGGCGATCGTGATCAAGTTAAATCTGACCGTACGAATGGAGTCACACTTGACTACGGCCTGTGATCACTCGACTGATCACTCCATCAGTCGACTGATGGATGGATCAGTCGACTGATGAGAATGCCATTGGAGGAAACGACTCTAAATCCCGTGAATCCGGCTGTACGGGTTAATCATGCCGGATCGTGATCGATCGTGCATCATCGATCGATCGTGTCTCAGCAGGAAAATCAGCCTTCTCTCTATAAAAAGAAGGCTGATGGAGGTTTTTGGGGCTAATGCTTATTCTCTGATTCTTCTCCAAAGCCTCCACGAGTTTTCCCCTCCTCCTCTCTCTAAGCTCAAGTTTCATTCTTTGTAAAGAAGAGGAGGTTTGTTGTAAAGGAAAACTTCTTAGTGGAATTGCTTGGGTTGATCCACCTTAAGGATCGCCGTGAAGTAGGAGCGTTATCTCCGAACCACGTAAAGGCTTTGTTAGCATTGTTCTTTCGTTTTTACTTATATTATTTTTGTTTGCTTCCGCTAATCATTCTTGTAGAAATGAAAACGTGCTATTCACCCCCCTCTAGCTTCCAAACGATCACTAACAAGTGGTATCAGAGCCCGGATCGCATCGGAAGATCTAGCAATCAACTGGAGCAAAGATGGCTTTTCAAGAGGGGTATAGCACGGCGAGGCCTCCATTCTTCGACGGCAACGACTTCGGCTATTGGAAAGGTAGGATGGAGTATTACTTAATGAATGATATTGAGAATTGGTTTAGTGTTGTAGATGATTTCGAGAAGCTGGTGGAAACACGGAGCGCCCATACCGACAAAGAATTGGACGAGAGACATGGCCAAGAAGGCTCAAGCCAATGCCAAGGCAACAACCACACTTCAATGTGGTTTGTCAAAAGAGCAATTAAGCGAGGTGGGGCCTTTTGAATCGGCGAAGGAGCTTTGGGAGAAGTTGATCGAGCTCAACGTAGGATCCAAAGAAACAAGAAGGGCCAAGAGAGATCTTCTAATTGGCCAACTTCAAAGCTTCTCAATGAAGACCAATGAGACCGTAAGCCAAATGCATGGTCGCTTCAAAGAAGTAGTCAACAGACTACATGTTATAGGTGAGAAGGTCGACAACCGAGACCTTGTAAGGTATGTGCTACAAGCTTTCTCTAGAACAACCTTATGGGCTTCAATGGTAGATGCCTATAAGGTCTCTAGGGATCTTTCATTGGTTAAGTTAGATGAGCTATTTTGTGAATTTCAATTACATGAACAAGCTAACACTTCATCCAAAGAGAAGGGTATAACTCTTTTTGTAGGAAAGAAGGACAAAAAGAAGGAGAAAAAAGAAGTGTCCTCTTCATCCGAATCCGAGGAAGACTCATCAAGTAGTGAAGATGAGTTATCGGCAAGCGAGGTGGCACATTACGTCAAGAAGTTTGGTGGGAAGTCAAGGAAACTCACCAAGAAAGATGTGAAGAGGATGTTTCAATCCTCAAGAGGTAAGTCTTCAAATAGTTCAAATTCTACCTCTAACGTGACTTGTTTTGGTTGCAACAAGAAAGGGCATATAAAGCCAAATTGCCCGGAACTAAAGAAGAAGGAGGAGAAGGAAAAGAAAAGAAGGAGAAGAAGAAGAAGGAGGCAATGGTGGCACAAACATGGGACACTCTAAGCATGGAGGAGTCCTATGATGATGAAGAAGTATGCCATGCCACCCGGAATCTAGCCCTCATGGCATTGGAGGAAGAAACCGGGAGCTCAAGCGAGGAGTCCTCTTCTTCTTCAAGCGACAAATCATCATCAAGTGATGATGATGAGGTAAAAAACTCACCTAAAGTAGATTTACTTTACAAGACTATTGCATGTTTATAAAATGCTTTGAATAGATCGAAAATTAGGATTAAGGATTTAAAAATAGAGATTAAATCACTTAAAAGTGTAGAATCATCATGTGGTAAGTTATCTAGTGATGAATGTACCCTTAGGGATGAAAATGATGAATTAAGAAAAGAAATAGGTAATTTAAGAGCATGCTTAGAAAAATTTACTAATGACTCTAAATACCTAGACATGATTATTAAGGATCAAAGGGCTATCTACAACAAGGCCAGATTAGGATATAAACCTAAGGAAAAGGAGGTAGCATTTACATCCCTTGTTAGTAGAAAATCCATAATTAAAAGCAAGAGTAGAAAGGCTTGGGTACCTAAGAAATTTATAATTGATGCTAGTGGTCCTAAGATTTGGGTACCTAAGGATTGTATTTTTCATGTGATATAGGTAGAAGAACCAAGCTTGTGGATAGTTGATAGTGGGTGCTCAAAGCATATGACCGGTGATGAGAGAAAATTCTCCACTATCAACCACACTAGCAAAGGAAAGGTCTCATTTGGTAATAGCGGCAAACTTAAGATTCTAGGAAAGGGCACAATTGAGGTATCCCCCAATCTTGCCATTCATAAAGTGCTATTAGTTAAAAATATGAAATTTAATTTACTTAGTGTATGCCAACTATGTGATGCAAACTTTGATGTTAAATTTGATTCCTCAAAATGTTTTATAAGACACACAACTCTAAATGATTGCATGTTAGTAGGTTTTAGGAAATCAAATATATATTATGTTGATTTACCCTATGCTACTAATGCTTCTACTAAGTGTCTCATTGCAAAAGAGGAAGAAAGTTGGCTTTGGCATAGGAGTCTAGGACACATAAACATGAAGAATATAGCCAAAATAGCAAAAATGAAATTAGTCAAAGGGTTGCCTAAAGTCAAATTTCTCAAGGACAAGATGTGTGATGCATGCCAAGAAGGAAAATAATCAAAAACATCACACAAAGGTAAAAATTTACTTAGTACCGCTTTACCTTTAGAACTCTTACATATGGATTTATTTGATTGCCATAGTACCCCTTCTATGATTGGTAGTAAATATTGCTTAGTAATAGTAGATGATTTCTCTAGGTTTACTTGGGTATTTTTCTTGAAAAATAAAGATGAAACCTTAGGAATAATCATAGGATTTAGCAAAAGAGTAGAAAATGAAAGAAAACTCAAAATCAACCGGATCCGTAGTGATCATGGTGGAGAATTTGAGAATTTTAATTTTTCAACTTTTTGTTTAGAACAAGGGTACAAGCATGAGTTTTCTTGTCCTAGAACACCCCAACAAAATGGGGTTGTGGAAAGGAAAAATCGTGCCCTACAAGAAGCGGCCAGGACAATGCTTAATGCATACTCCTTACCTAGCTACTTGTGGGCGGAAGCGGTTAATACCGCTTGCTATATCCAAAATAGGGTATTGATTCATAGGGTTTTAGGAAAAACTCCATTTGAATTATGGAATGGTACAATTCCAACAATTCATTATTTTAAGGTCTTTGGATGTAAAGTCTATATTTTAAATACCAAAGACAACCTAGGTAAGTTTGAGTCCAAAGCGGATGAGGGAATCCTAGTTGGATACTCATCCACTAGTGTAGGGTATAGAGTTTACAATAAAAGGACTCAAAAGATTGAAGAATCATCAAATATCCAATTTGATGAAACTTCCAATACATACCCTAGAAAATCCCCTATTGATGATGATATCAATAATGAAAATCAAGAAATTACCTAACAATTTCAAAATTTAACCTTAGGGGGTAATGATCAAGGGGGAGGATTGAATCAAGGGGGAGTAAGAGGTGATTCCGATGATGAGCAAAGGATTGAGGTTAATCATGATCAAACTCAAATTAATACACCTCCTAGAACCATAAGAATTCATCAAAATCATCCCTTAGATCAAATTGTGGGTGAATTATCTCAAGGTGTTAGGACTAGGTCATTTCATAGGGATCCCACTAGTCATATAACTCTAATTTCTCAAATTGAGCCCAAAACAATCAAAGATGCATTACTTGATCCGGATTGGATCTTAGCAATGCAAGATGAATTGACTCAATTTGAAAGGAGTCAAGTATGAGAGTTAGTTCCTAGACCAAATGAAAACACCATTATTACTACAAGATGGGTTTTTAGGAACAAACTAGATGACCAAGGAAATATCACTAGAAATAAAGCAAGATTAGTTGCAAGGGGTTTTAATCAAGTTGAAGGACTTGACTATGATGAAACATATGCCCCGGTTGCTAGATTAGAGTCTATTAGAATACTATTAGGGTATGCCTCCTATATGGGTTTCAAACTCTATCAAATGGATGTCAAATCGGCATTCCTAAATGGGTTTATTAAGGAAGAGGTATATGTAAAACAACCTCCCGGGTTTGAAAGTATGGACTATCCAAACCATGTATACAAGCTTAGGAAAGCTTTGTATGGTTTGAAACAAGCTCCCCGGGCTTGGTATGAAAGATTATCATCTTTCCTAATCTCTAAGGACTTTAAGAGGGGTAGTATAGATCAAACTCTATTTATAAAGTCAACATCAACGGACATCTTTGTAGCCCAAGTATATGTTGATGACATTATCTTTGGGTCAACAAATGATGAACTTCTCCAAGACTTTATTAAAAATATGGAAAAAGAGTTTGAAATGAGTCTAGTTGGGGAATTAAATTTCTTCCTAGGATTGTAAGTCAAACAAACTAGTGAAGGTATTTATATTTATCAAACCAAATATGCTAAGAAAATGATTAAGAAATTTGGTTTGGAAAATGCTAAGGTAGTTTCAACTCCAATGGAAACCAATACTAAAATAGATAGTGATAGTGAAGACAAACAAATTGATCTTACACTATATAGGAGCATGATTGGTAGCCTCTTGTACTTAACCGCTAGTAGACCCGACATATTATTTGCGGTTGGTATGTGTGCTAGGTATCAATCATGTGCTAAAGAATCTCATCTAGTTACCGTTAAGAGAATTTTAAGATATGTTAAAGGCACATTAAATGTAGAACTATGGTACCCTAGGACTAGGACTTTTGATTTGATTGGGTACACCAATTCCGATTATGCCGGTTGCAAATTGGATCGGAAGAGTACTAGTGGTGGGTGCCAATTCCTTGGATCCTCCCTAGTTAGTTGGAGTAGTAGGAAGCAACCTTGTATTGCTCTATCCACCACCGAAGCCGAGTATGTGGCTATGGGTGGTTGTGTAGCTCAACTACTATGGATGAAATATACCTTAGAAGATTATGAGCTATCTTACTCCAACATGAAAGTATTTTGTGATAATGTGAGCACCATTAACTTGACCAAAAATCCGGTGCATCACTCTAGGACCAAGCACATTGAAGTGAAACATCACTTCATAGAGATCATGTGGCTAAGGGGGACATTGAGCTTAATTACATTGAATCCAAGTCCAACCTAGCCGACATATTCACCAAGGCTCTCCCCGAGGTAGAATTTTCATCACTTAGGAGAGAACTTGGAATGTGCTTGGTTGAGTAAAGGTATAGGTTTGCATGATCCTATAGAAATACTAGGATTTATACCTTTAAGCATCTCACAAAATACCTAAGAAATCATGATTTTTGTATTGAGCCACTTAGACAACATGTGAGATGTTAGGAAGATGCACTTGGTTCATCATGCTTGTTATGATGCATTACTATGGACTAAAGTGTCATCTAGAGACATTAATCCTTCAATGGACCAATCATTGGGAGGGCTTATACACAATTGATGTGCATATAGCTCCAAGAACATGATTGGAAATATCAAATAAAACATATTTTAAACTATGTTTATCATATTTTGAAAAATAGTTTTCAAGTGAAACACAAAAGTGATATAAAATTTACAAAAACATTAGAACTTTTGTTAGTTTCCAAGTTTGTATCAATCTCGAAATCTGGCAAACATATATTTTTCAAAATATTTTTCCTTGATAAAGTATGATATCAAAAATGTGTACGCAAAATTTTGTGATTTTTCGAGGTTTCTGGAATTTCTAACGCATTTCTGAATTTGGGCTGAAAAGGTCAAATTGATTTTTTAGATGATCGGTTCGTAAACCAATGATGATAATGTGTTTTCTGATAAATAGCTTCATTTTCTGATATTTAGTGTATCTTTGATCTTCTAAAACTCTAGCATGATAACACTGGGTATAAACAAGCTTTTAGGACTATTTAATACGGTGTTTTAGGGTGAGTTTCATAAGATGTATCTTTTTCATTCCCAAATTTACATTGTTGGTGCAAAGTTAGGATTTAAACCTTCAAATTGTTGATAGATTTTTGCTCCACATGTATTTTCTCATCATGAACTATATCTTGGATTAAGGGGGAGCTAAATTTCAATTCTATACCTTAGTTCAAGATTACACTGCATTCAATTCTTCAATGAAATATATGGTTTCTTCTCTTTTTGATGTATGTCAAAGGGGGAGAAGAAATGTTTAAGTTAGAATTGGATATATGATTATGTGATATGATTATGTATCTTTAAAAAGACCTAACTTAAATGATTGCCAAACATCAAAAAGGGGTAGATTGTTGGTGCAATAATGCCCCAAACATTTATATGTTTTGATGTTTGGATAATCATCTAAGTTAGGCAACAAATTGTGATCTAATGGTGAACATGATTAAGTGACAGGTAAAGGCAAAGTCCAAGTATGATCTTGGCAAGAGAAGTCCAAGGCAAAGGTTTGGCGGCATAAGACCAAGCATGTTGTCTTGGCGGCATTAAGTCCAAACGGACCTTGGCAAAGGAAGTCCAAAGGCAAGTCTTGGCAGCGTAAGTCCAAGCATGTAGACTTGGCGGCGTAAAGTCAAAGCACGCCTTGACAAAGGAAACCCAAGACATGACAAAACCGAAGGAAGCTCTTGGAAGCAAATCGCAAAGGATGAACAAGTCGCGGACTCGGAGGGATCCTGGAGGCGCAAGGCTTAAGGAAGAGCTAGAAGGTTGAGTCTAGGTCTAAGGGGGTAAAATCAAGTATGAATTACTCATACTTGATGAGTATCAGTCGACTGATATGATGTATCAGTCGACTGATACGATGTATCAGTCGACTGGTCAGGTGCTCGACTGAGTCAGGATGAAACCCTGACCATCAGTCGACTGCTTTGGTCATGGCAGTCAACTGATGTTGCGATCAGTCGACTGCCAACAGTGGCAGTCAACTGATCAAGTTAAATACGAGCACAGAATGGAGTCACACTCGACTACGACCCGTGATCACTCGACTGATCACTCTATCAGTCGACTGATGGATGGATCAGTCGACTAATGAGAATGCCGTTGGAGGAAACGACTCTAAATCCCGTGAATCCAACTGTTCAAAAGCCGTTAATCACGCCGGCAGTTGACTGATGTTATGTATCAGTCGACTGATCGTGCTCCAACGGGAAAATCAGCCTTCTCTCTATAAAAAGAAGGCTGATGGAGATTTTTGGGGCTAATGCTTATTCTCTGATTCTTCTCCAAAGCCTCCACGAGTTTTCAAGCTTTCTAAGTGATCTTAAATCCCCTCCTCCTCTCTCTAAGCTCAAGTTTTATTCTTTGTAAAGAAGAGGAGGTTTGTTGTAAAGGAAAGCTTCTTAGTGGAATTGCTTGGGTTGATCCACCTTAAGGATCGCCGTGGAGTGGGAGCGTTATCTCCGAACCACGTAAAGGCTTTGTTAGCATTGTTCTTTCGTTTTTACTTATATTATTTTTGTTTGCTTCCGCTAATAATTCTTGTAGAAATGAAAATGCGCTATTCACCCCCCCTCTAGCTTCCAAACGATCACTAACACTAGGAATTGCAGAATTCAAACTTTATTATGTCAAAATCTCTTTTACAGAAAAAACATGATGGCTTGACAAACAATCTGATTAATAACTCAGAATACTCAATAAGCCAAGAATCAATAAGGACGAAAGGGTTAAGTCATTACTCATCATAATGGAAAATAATAATAAGCATAACAAAAATCACTGGAAAGAAAAATGCATTAAGTCATCATATATTATAATTGACTACTGTTATTACAATGATAATTAACTAAATATAAATGCATAAACTAGATAAAATTTCATCATAAATCAGTATCAATTTCCACTCCTACAACATCATCACGAACCCAAACCACTTCTTCATGTTCATTGTAGTCTTCAGAATTACAAATATAACTTTGAAGATATGTATCAACATCTGCCATAGACTGCATTTGATACTTTGCTTGTGCATCAGTGGTGATAATGACATGCCAATCACAATCAATTGGATCTTCCACGTAAAATACTTGCATAGCCTGAGATGCTAAAATATAAGGCTCATTACGACGCCTAACATTTTTAAAATTGGCTAACACAAAACCACCTTATCTACTTTTAATCGTTTGCCTTTGGAGGCCCACTCACATTCAAATAAAACAACTTTTCGACCTCCTCCATAGTCTAACTCAATGACATTTTGTAAAATCCCATAATAATCAAGTTCACTTAATAGTGAATTATGATCTCTTATACTTGAATAACTTGAAGTAGTTGCCCTAACAGTTACATCACAATTTTGAGTTTTTCTCTTACGTTCCACTTCCTTTGTATGAAACCTAAATCCATTTGAAACAAATTTTTCATATCATATCCCAATGACATTCGGGCCTTTGACAATTGATCTCAAATCATCTGACACTGGATCATCTGCTGAAAGATTTGTACCTTTAATCTATCACACAATAAGTACTTAATCAATTATATTTGAAAATAATTGTAACATATAGTTTTAATAACTATTACAACACAACTTACATGACTAGCAAACCATGAGGCAAAAGTTTCACTATGTAAACACTCAATTTGGTGTGGTGGAAGATGAGAATGACTACGATCCACAATTCTTCAGTGTTCACTGTAAAAAGAATAATAATTTTATAACTAATTATATATTTAAACACATTATTTGTATTAACACTTACTCGATATAAGATTGGATGTGATGACAATTGAACAACACATATTGATGTGCCTTCTTTAATATCTCAATATCAAACTTAGTTGTAATGGTTTTTTCAAGTGCATAACCAGAGAAGTTAAACACATCTAATGTGAATATTGAGTTAATATTTCTATCATCACTTCTTGATGATTGATTAAATCTTGTCTCTACATAATCTGCTAAATATAAAGAGCAGAATGTCAAACATTCCTCAGCTAAATACCCTTTAGCAATGGATCCTTCTTGTCTACTTCTATTTCGAATATAAGATTTCAATGTTCCCAGATACCTTATTTCAAAATACAATAATTTGTATTATTTATCAAAAAAATATTAAAGAAAACATCAATAAGATTTATATATTACCTTTCAATTGGATACATCCAACGATAGTGAATTGGGCCAGCAAGTTGTACTTTAGTTGCCAAATGAACAGTTAAATGAACCATTATGTCAAAAAATGATGGAGGAAAAATCTTTTCCAATTACATAGAATCACTGAAATATCTCTCTTCAAACGAACCAAATCTATAGGAGAAATTGTTTTACAACATAACTCTCGAAAATATCCACTTAATCTATTCAAAGGAATTCGAACGGATTTAGATAAAATTCTTCGTAGTGCTATTGGTAACAATTGTTGCATCAAAATGTGATTGTCATGACTTTTTAAACCACTTAATTTAGTCGATTTCATTTGAACACATCGTGATATGTTTGATGCATAGCCATCTGGAACTTTACTTTTTTTTAAACCTTGCAAAAAATACCCTTCTCTTTTTTCCCCATTGAAAAAGATGCTGGAGGTAAATATACTTTCTTTGGTCCTTTCTCAATAGGATGAAGCGATAATATTATTCCCATTTCTTGCAAATCAAGTTGTGATTTGAGTTTATCTTTCGATTTGCCTTCCATGTTCATCAATGTCCCATAAATAGATTCACAAACATTTTTTTCAATATGCATACGATCAAGATTGTGGCGTATCACATTATCTTTCCAATATGGTAAATCAAAGAAAATACTAAATTTTTTCCAATTGAATGGCAATACTGAATTGTCATTACTTGTTTTCCCAAATGTAATTTTAAAAATTTTCAACTAATCTATCACCATGTCTCCTGATAGTATAGGTGGTGGTCTTCCATACTCTTCTATGCCATCAAAAAATTGAGCATTTTTTCGAAATGCATGATCACTATTTAAAAATTTTTGACAACCCATATAGCAATATTTTCCACCATGTTTTAACCATTGTGAATGTGTAAATTTATGACACACTGGGCATGCAAGCTTCCCTTTAGTACTCCATCCTGATAAGGTTGCATATCCAGGGAAACCACTAATTGTCCATAGTAATGCAGCATGTAATTGAAAATTCTGTTTAGTTGATGCATCATATGTTTGAACTCCTATCTCCCATAAATACTTCAAATCTGCAATAAGAGGCTGCAAGTAGATGTTGATGTTATTTCCCGGAGCAGATGGGCCATGTATCAATAGTGACAACATAAAGTATGGTTGCTTCATACACATCCATGGCAGAAGATTATATGACATTAAAATAATCGACCATGGTCCATGTACTATATGTTCCACACTCATATTTTTGAATGGATTAAATCTATCTGATGCTAAACCAAGTCTTATGTTCCTAGGATCCTTTTCAAATTCTGGGTGCTTAAGGTCAAATGTTTGCCAAGCTGGGGAGTCAGTCAGATGTCGCATGCAGGCATCCTTTGTGTAGAATTTAGAATTCCATCTCATATGGGATGCTGTTTTGGATGACATGAAGGAACGTTGCAATCTAGGCTTTATTGGAAAATACCATAAAACCTTACGTGTGAATTTTCTCTTCTCACCAATAAGATCATTTTCAAATGTTTCCCATCTAAGCTCATTACATGTTTTGCTATCTTTATCCAACCTCCAAAATAAAGTGCAATCATTAGGGCAAGCATCAATTTTTTTGTAACCAAGTCCTAATTGCTTCATCAATTTTTCTGCATCGTAGTATGACTTAGGTAAATCATCCATTGCATTTGGAAATGCTTCTCTCAACAAATCTAAAAGCATATCAAAAATCTTATCGCTCATTTTCCCTAGACACTTTAAGTGAAGTAAACGAATAATAAATGCAAGTTTTGAGAATTTTTTGCAACTTGGATATAATTCTTTTTGTGAATCATCAATTAATTTATAGATTTTCTCAGCTTCTCCAATTGGAATCTCCTTATCATTTTCAAATTCTGATGTGCTAATTATACTATCATTATGCTCTAGAATCCCAAATGCCTCATAAACTAAACCTTGCATATCATCTACATCCTTTTGAGATGGAACAAAAGCATAGTTTGTAGATGTACCATATGTTATCTCTCCATGAGCTACCCAATGAGTATAACCTTTGATAAATCCATCAATCGTCAAATGATCATAAGCAACCTCTCTTGAAACAAATATACCAATCTTACACCGTACACAAGGGCATAAAATCATTCCATTTATGTTTGAATTAAAAAATACAAACTGTAAGAAACTCTCAGCTCCATTTTGATACTCCTTAGATTGTCTTGGTAAAAACATCCAACTCTTATCCATAATGATTCTACAAAAAATACTTATTAAAATAAGTTTAACATTATGATAAATTGATAAATTTCAAAATGCATGTATACTAAATTTAACACTCACAATATAGTCTAAATTACAATTTACAATATGAATGTTTAGATATTAACCATTTAATATGAGATAAGCCTTAATAGAGTTGCTTAGTTGTATACATCACATAGTCTAGATTATTTTGATGCATATGAAACATTGCTTATTTGTATAATAGACTTGTATAACTAGATAAATTTTAGGGGGGAAAAATATCAAAGTAGCAATTCTGAAAAAAGTGTAGCATAAGCAACATATCACAAAAGTTGCTTAGCAAATATCACAAGTTTACCATATATTTTAGAAAAAAAAGAAATGGTGTAAACTTAAAGATGTGCTGATGTAAAAAGACCCAAAGTACTGATATTAAAGATGTTCTCTTAAAGATGTTCTAAAAAAACCCTCTTTGATATCCTAAATTTATATGCAACATTCTAAGAAGAAAACATGCTTTGACAAGCAATATCATACTGAAAATCAGCTAGGGTATGTTTGCAAATTAAATTTTCATATTGTGAGCTTGGATCTATATTTTTGGTCCAACTTTTGTAAATTTTTCAACAGGGGAAGCATTCAACAAGAAAGAAGATTGAGGATCAGTAGATATGTGCAATTGATTTGCTTGCCAATCTAGCAAGCAAGTTGTTGTTATAAAGGGAAAATTTGCCAAGTCCAAATCACAATATTCAAACATCTTCCCCTATTTCAGTATGTAGTATAGTTAAATTAGAGAAAATTGATGCATAGAAGTTGGTAAAATTTGAGGCTAGTGATCAGCTAAGTTGTCATGAAGATCTGCATTGTCACAAAAATTTCTTAAAAGGGAAGACAAATGGCTTGAACAATCATTAAATGGTCTCACAAGCCAAACCACTAGAGCTTACTCTCGCCACAATGTCTGAAGTACCACATGAGGATGTTGTTGCCCAAGAACAGAAGTTGATCGGTAAGAATGATAATTTGGATGCCATTATAAGCACAATATATAAATATGTTACAATTTCTCATCTATAATCACAATGACCACCTGACAAATAAAAGGAATCATATTGAAGAACCTATTGGGACGGAATCAGGATGTTGAACGATGGACGATAGTGGATGGATGAACGTCGAGCAATGACCGACGGAAAAGGAAGAGAACGAACGGAGGGCGAGCAACCGTGAGAAGGCGACACGGAAGAAGAAGGGACCGACGAGCGTGCTCACACGGTAGAAGGGAAATTAGGGAACAATAGAGAACGGAGGAGGTTTAGGAAATTAGGAATGGTGAAGAACGAGGGAGAGGTTTAGGGAATTAGGGAACAACAAAGGAAATCATTTAGCCTAAAACAATTTTAAATATATATAAATGTTATTTGTCTTGAATATTATTGGGCGGACCCGGATTATGGGTCGACCCGTTAGTAACCCAGATCCATTTAACTTCTATGTTAAATAGAGATTTTAGGCTTGCTGTAAAGACTCTCTCTCAGAAAAATATTCTTCTTGCCTGTGGACGTAGGTCGTGTGACCGAACCACGTTAATTCGGTTTCTCTTTTCTCTTTTCTCTTCTCTCTTGTTCGTAACAATTGATATCAGAGCTTGCGTTCCTGCACCACCAGAGTGTGATTCCTAGATTCACGTGAAGTCGGCTTGCCGATCCATCGCCGAGAGGAGCAGCGTCGCCAAGGTGGAGTTTGGCGCTGTCTTCGCTGCCTCATCTCGTCGATTTGTCGCCTGGGTCATCGATCTGCCGCCGTGCATTGTCTTCGTCTCCTCGTCTTATCATTTACCGCCTGAACTCGATCGATTCGCCGAGAGGAGCATCGTCGCATAAAAGGAGGAAGCCACCGCCTTGGTCCGCCGCGCCCGCGCAGAAGGAGGAAGCCGCCGCCTCGGTCCGCCGTCGGTCTGCCACCTTGGTCCGCTGCACAGAGGGTGAAAGTCGCCTCGGTCCGCCGCCTTGGTACGCCGCATAGAAGGAGGGCCGCTGCCTTGGTTCACCGCGCAGAAGGAGAGCACGATCAGTCGTGCAGAAGGAGAAGGCGAGTGGAGATAGTTGGTGAGCGCACGAAGAAGGAAGAAAAAAAACTGAAGGGAAAAAAAAACCGAAGAGAAAAAAAAACAAAAAAAAACCAAGAGACAGTTTGGGTCAAAGTTTTTTTTTTCTTCTTAAGAATAGTTTTTTTTAGGTCAAAGTTTGAGCTTTTATATCTCAGGCAAAGCTTGATCTGAAAAATATCTGGGATTGCATTTACTGATCAAGATATGGAAGATGTCATCTCACAAGTTTGATATTGAGAAGTTCAATGGATCGAACAATTTCACTTTGTGGAAGGTGAAGATGAAGGCTGTTTTGGTTCAATAGGGATGTGCGACAGCATTAGACGGAGAAGAAAACTTGTCTCAAAGTTTGAAGGCAGAGGAGAAGATTGAGATTTTGGCAAAAGCGCATAGTGCAATTTTGTTGAGTCTGACTGACGAAGTCCTGAGAGAGATGGTTGATGAAACCACTGCTGCATCGTTATGGAAGAAACTGGAAAGCAAGTATCAGAAGAAATCCTTAACGAACCATTTGTATCAGAAGCAGCGTTTGTATACTTTGTGGATGTTAGAAAATACACAGGTAAAAGATCATGTTGATAATTTTAACCGAATCATCTTAGACTTGCAAGGTGTTGGGGTTAAAATTGATGATGAGGATCAAGCAATCATTCTTTTATGTTCCTTGCCTAATTCATATGAGAATTTTGTTGACACTATGCTGTATGGAAGAGAGACTATTTCTGTCAGTGATGTGAAGAATGCTATGCAGTCTAAAGAATTGAAAAGAAAGGTCTCTAGTTCTAATGAAGGCGGAGCAGACTCTAGTCTGATTGTTAGCAGGGGCAGGAACAAGGAAAGGGATGAAGGCAACAAGAGTAAGTCACATTCGAAATCGAAGTCAAATTATGGACCTCGGTGCTATCACTGTAAAGAAAAGGGGCACATTAGAAGGGAATACCCACAACGGAAGAAGGGAAACCAAAAGAAGGAATCAAATGGCAAAGCTAGTGCAAGTGTAGTGCACGATAGTTCTGATGAAGGTGAGGGTAGTGATGTTTTGACTATCTATACTTCAGGTTCTGCAAATATTTGGGTCATGGACACAGGTGCTTCTTATTACATGACTTTTTCAAGGAATCTGTTTACTTCCTTTAAGGAATGGAATGACAGTGTGAAATTGGGTGATGATGAGAAGCTTAGTGTCAAGGGCAGTGGTTATGTGTAGGTTAAGATGTATGATGGGATGGTTAGAACAATCGATGCTTGGCATGTTCCTGACCTTCGAAAAAATTTGATTTCCTTGGGTGCTCTTGATAAGCAAGGGTACAGTTATTCTGGTGGAGATGGGCAAATTAGAGTTTCAAAGGGTGCTCTGACAGTAATGAAGGGTAAATTGCAGCATGGAATTTACAGCTTGGTAGGAAATTCAGTGATTGGAATAGTGGCAGTATCTCGTTCTTTAGAGCAGCATGATGATTGTACAGAGTTATGGTATCGTAGATTGGGTCATATGAGTGAGAAAGGACTTGCAATATTGAGCAAACAAGGATTGTTAGATGGAGCAGAAACAGGGAAACTGAAATTCTGTGAGACTTATGTTATGGGCAAGCAGCGCAGGGTCAAGTTCAGTTCTGGCAGACACACTTCTACAGATATCCTTGAGTATATTCATTTAGATTTGTGGGGTCCTTCTCAGGTTGAATCACATGGAAGATGCAAATACTTTGTTACCTTTATTGACGACTACTCTAGAAAAGTTTGGGTGTATTTTCTGAAGACAAAGGATGAAGTGTTTGGGCGGTTCAAGGAGTGGAAGACTATGGTTGAAAAACGTACTGGGAAACAAGTCAAGACACTCAGAACCGATAATGGGTTAGAATTCTGCAATGCATCGTTTGATGAGTTCTGTAAGAAAGAAGGTATAGTGAGGCACCGCACTGTACGACATACACCACAACAGAATGGAGTTGCAGAACGTATGAACCAAACACTGTTGCAACGTGCTCGATGCATGCGATTAAACGCTGGACTTTCGAAACAATTTTGGGCTGAAGCAGTTAATACTGCTTGCTATCTGGTAAATAGATCTCCATCAACTGCAATTGATTTGAAGACTCCTCAAGAGGTATGGTACGGTACTTCCTCTGATTATTCTGGCTTGCGTATATTTGGTTGTCCTGCATATGCCCATGTTAATGATGGTAAACTTGAGGCTAGGGCAATGAAATGCATATTTCTAGGGTATGCTGCTGGAGTTAAAGGGTATAGACTATGGTGTATTGAAAATGATAGAACTCCAAAATTTATTATTAGCAGAGATGTCACATTTGATGAGTCTGCTATGTTTGGCCAGAGAGAGGAGCTTGGTGATCTTGCAGGTAAGAGATATAAGGGTGCTGACCAGAAGGTGGAGTTTGAGATTGAAACTCCTAAAAGGATGACTACAAATCCTATAGAACAGTCCAGGGATGTGCAAGACGAAGAGTCACAAAATATAGCAACAAGGAGGTCAAGGAGGGAAATCAGAAAGCCTTCAAGATATGCAGAATGTGTTGAGGGTATTGATACTAATACCATTGCATTTGCTTTGACAGTTGCTCAGAATATTGATTTTGATGAACCGAAGTCATACAAGGAGGCGGTACAGAGTAAGGAAGAAGCTACATGGTTGATTGCCATGAATGAGGAGATGCAATCACTTTCAAAGAACAAAACATGGGATCTAGTACCATTACCAAAGGGGGTGAAACCAGTAGGATGCAAATGGGTATTCAAGCAGAAAGAAGGAATTCCTGGGGTTGAACCAGCTCGGTTCAAGGCAAGGTTTGTGGCGAAAGGTTTTTCACAAAAGGAGGGAATTGATAATTATCACGAAGTGTTCTCACCAGTTGTGAAGCATAAGACCATTTGGGTTCTTTTAGCCATGGTGAGTACATTTAACCTTGAGTTAGAACAACTTGATGTGAAAACTGTTTTCTTACATGAGAATCTAGAGGAGCAGATTTATATGTCACAGCTAGAGGGATTTCTTGATTCTGAAAAGGAAGACCATGTGTGTTTGCTGAATAAATTCTTATATGGGTTGAAACAGTCTCCTAGGCAGTGGTACAAGAGGTTTGATGCATTTATGATCTCCCAGAAGTTTGTTCGGAATTCCTCTGATAGCTGTATTTACTCTAGAAAACTGTCTGATGGTTCCTTTATTTATTTGTTACTATATGTGGATGACATGTTAATTGCAGCGAAAAATAAGATTGATGTTAACAATCTGAAGAGTTTGTTGAGCAGTGAGTTTGAAATGAAGGATTTGGGTGCAGCCAAGAAAATTTTAGGCATGGAAATTTGGAGACAGAAAGCGTGCCTCGTATGTATCTTAGCAGAAATACATTGAGAAGGTACTACAGTTTTTCCAGATGGAACAATCTAAGCCGGTTAGTACTCCCTTGGCAGCACACTTTAAACTTGATGCTAGTGCATTACCTAGTACTGATGAAGAAAGAAATTACATGAGTAGAGTTCCTTATTCAAGTGCTGTTGGAAGCTTGATGTATGCCATGGTATGCACTAGACCAGATTTAGCTCATGCTGTTAGTGTGGTAAGCAGGTTTATGAGTAATCTTGGAAAAGCTCACTGGGAGGCAGTTAAGTGGATTATACGATACTTGAAAGGCACGAGTGATATTTGTTTGGTTTATGGTATTAATGGAAATACCAGAAGTCTTATTGGCTATACAGATTCTGACTATGGTGGAGACCTTATGAGAAGGAGATCCCTGACATGTTATATCTTTACTCTTTGTGGATGTGCGATTAGTTGGAAAGCAACACTTCAGTCTACAGTTGCTTTGTCTACTACAGAAGCGGAATACATGTCATTGACAGAAGGAGTAAAAGAAGGTATATGGTTGCATGGTTTTATTGATAGCTTGGGTTTGGATGTACAGAAACCTATCATTTATTGTGATAGTCAAAGTGCATTGAGCTTGGCAAAAAATCCAGTATATCATTAAAGATCAAAACATATTGATGTCAGGTTGAATTTCATTCGAGATGTCATAGAGGATCAATCATTCTCCATAGAGAAGATAGCCACAGTTGATAATCCAGCAGATATGTTGACAAAGCCGTTGCCTACAGAGAAGTTCAAGCATAGCTTGGACTTGGTGAATGTTCGCATAGCATAAGGCCCTTCGGGGCATTGATGGCAGGAAGATTCAAGTCAAGGTGGAGAATTATTATTTGTCTTGAATATTATTGGGCGGACCTGGATTATGGGCCGACCCATTAGTAACCCGGATCCATTTAACTTCTATGTTAAATAGAGATTTTAGGCTTGCTGTAAAGACTCTCTCTCAAAAAAATATTCTTCTTGCCCGTGGACGTAGGTCGTGTGACCGAACCACGTTAATTCGGTTTCTCTTTTTTCTTTTCTCTTCTCTCTTGTTCATAACAATAAACTTAGTACCTATAATGATATTTATTAAATATGTCATTAAAAGGGATCTAATTGGATACTTTTTTTTATAACAATAATCACTTTTAATAAGTGCCCTTATAAAGTGTTTATAACTACATTATAAAATAAGCGTCATTAAGAAAATATCATAATAGACTATTATTCTTGTAGTGGAACTCTACCAGCAAGGAGTATAACAATGTGGGAGTAGCTGGAACGTCTATTTTTGGACAAATACTTCCCGCCAAGGGAAACAACTTACCTAAGGGATAAAATTCTTGCTTTCAAGCAAGACCACAGAGAGACATCGGTGGAGGCATGGGGGGAAGTTCTAGAAGCTGATACTTCGATGTCCGCATCACAACTTATGGGATTGGCTGCTCATTCACATTTTTTATTTTGAAATTTCCAGCTCAGCTAATGAACTCTTGGACACAACCACAGGGGGGTATTGATGAAGAAGAACATGGGCGAGGCCTACTGCATAGTAGAGACAATAGTCTTGACCCTCCAAATATGGTCAGATAGTGAGCAGAAGTTTCAAAAGTCTATCCTTGAGAAGAAATCCGATGGTTTAGAGATAGCGTGCCAGATAAATGATGGAAGCGAAGGAAAGACATGTGATCGTATTGATTTCAGTAAAGAGAAACGTCAAGGAGGTGTGAGGAGTATATTATCGAAGGGAGAGAGAGAGCTACCAGGACAGGAGTTCCCCATTTCTTTGAACCAGAAAATGAAGAAAAACAGGACTTGGTAGAAATGAAAAAACACCCTAGCGCATAAATGAAACCCCTTCCTTCGAATCTCAGATATGAATTTTTGGGGCCAGACTTGACCTATCTAGTGATTATAAATGTAAGTTTGAAAGAGGCTGAGATAGGGAAGTTACTGGAGGTACTAAAGACATATAGGAAGGTACTGGGATATACCATCGAGGACGTTAAGGGAATAAGCCCATCACTTTATATGCATAGAATAGTACTCGAGGACGGGTGTAAGTCAGTAGTAGAGCATCAAAGAAGACTTAACCCGAACTTGCAAGAGGTTGTGAAGAAGGAAGTATTAAAGCTATTAGATGAAGGAATAATTTACCCTATTTTAGACAGTGAATGGATCAGTCCTGTACACGTAGTCCCCCAAAAGGGTGGGATTATAGTAGTCAAGAACGGAGAGAATGAGTTGATTCCTACGCAAATAGTAACGGAATGGAGGATGTGTATAGATTACCGTAAGCTGAACAAAGCAACAAGAAAAGATCACTTCCCACTTCCCTTTATTGATCAAATGCTAGAACGTCTAGCTAAACACTCCCTTTTTTGCTATCTTGATGGATACTCTGAGTTCTTCCAAATCCCTATTCATCCTAATGATTAGGAGAAGACTATCTTCACCTGCCCATATGGGTCTTTTGCATATAAAAGGATGCCTTTTGGACTATGCAACGCCCCTGCTACCTTTTAGTGATGTATGAGCACCATTTTCTCGACCTAATCGAAAAAACTATGGAACTGTTCATGGATGACTTTTCGGTTTATGGAACAAGTTTTGATTCTTGTCTGAAAAATTTGTCAAAGGTCTTGCAGAGATGTGAGGAAAGTAACTTAGTCTTGAATTGGGAAAATTGTCACTTCATGGTTACCGAAGGAATAGTGTTAGGCCATAAGATATCAGGAAGAGGCATTAAAGTAGATAGAGCAAAGATCGAAGTTATTAAGAAATTACCCCCACCTAGGGACGTCAAGGGAATAAGGAGTTTTCTTGGTCATGCAGGTTTTTACCGAAGGTTCATAAAAGATTTCTCCCAAATAACTAAGCCCCTGACAAACCTACTGGCTAAGGACATAGACTTTATTTTCAATTAGCAATGTTTTGAAGCATTTGAAAAAAATTAAAAAGGCTATAGTGACCGATCTAATAATACAACCCTTTGATCAGAACTTGCCATTCAAGATTATGTGTGATGTCAGTAATTATGCAGTAGGGGAGGTATTAGGGCAGCAGAAGAACAAGAAACTTCATGCGATCCACTATGCAAGCAAGACATTGGACGAAGCATAAATTAATTATGCCACGACAGAAAAAGAATTACTAGTAGTGGGGTTTGCTTTCGACAAGTTCATATCATATCTACTAGGGTCAAAGGTCATAGTTTACACTGACCATGCAACGTTCCTTACTTAGTAAAAAGGAGGCTAAACCCCACCTCATTCACTGGATCTTACTTTTGCAAGAATTTGATATAGAAATTAGGGATAAGAAGGAGTTAGAAAACTTTGTTGCAGACCATTTATCATGTATGTCCCTAAATAAGCAGCTAGATGAGAAAGACATTTTACCAATAAATGACACTCTGCAGGATGATACGCTCATGGTTGTTAGTAAAGTCACCACCCCTTGGTATGCAGATCTGGTAAACTTTTTAGCAGGAAGAATAATTCCACCAGAATTCATGACCCAACAAAGAAAAAGATTCTTTACAGACGTAAAGCAATATGTCTGGGATGATCCTTTTCTATTTAGAAGATGTGCGAATAACATTTATCGAAGATGTGTACCAGAAGAGGAAGTTGATAATATTCTTTCTTATTGCCATTGCTCCGCATACAGAGGGCACACTGGAGTCTCAAAAACGGTCGCGAAGGTGCTCCAAGCAGGGTTCTACTGGCCCAGTTTGTTTAAGGATACGCTTAACTATGTGTTCTCTTGTGATCGTTGTCAATGGATAGGTAATATAAGGAGACATGAAATGCCATCAAGTACTATCCTCGAAGTAGAACTCTTTGACGTATGGGGGGTGGACTTCATTGGACCTTTTCCCACCTCTGGCACAAATAGATATATTCTGGTAGCTTTAGATTACGTCTCGAAATGGGTAGAAGTTGTAGCATCACCCCACTGCGATGCTAAAATGATCATCAGGATGTTTAAGAAGATTATCTTTCTAGATTTGGAGTTCCTTGAGCGGTAATTAGTGACGGGGATCTCATTTCATTGAGAAGTAATTCGAAAAGTTGTTGCACAAGTATGGGGTAATCCATAAGGTCTCGATAGCTTACCATCTTCAAACAAGCTGGCAGGTGGAGATTTCGAATAGAGAGATTAAAAGTATTTTAGAGAAAACAATCATGGCATTTCGAAAAGATTGGTCACAAAAGTTGGATGATGCTCTTTGGGCTTATAGAATGGCATACAAGACTCCTATCGATATGACCCAATTTCGCTTGGTTTACGGGAAACCTTGCCATCTTCCTATTGAATTAGAGCACAAAGCTTATTGGGCTATCAGGAAACTGAACCTAGATTTGCATGCAATAGGGAAAAAGAGGAAGCTACAATTAAGTGAGTTGGATGAGATACAACAAGATGCGTATGAACATGAGAAGGTATATAAAGAGAGAACAAAAAAATAGCATGACCAGCATATCCTGAGAAGAGAGTTTAAGGAAGGGGACTTATTTCTACTTTATAACTCAAGACTAAAACTCTTCCCGGGAAAGTTGAAGTCAAGATGGTCAAGACCATTTCGAATCAAAAAGGTGTATCCATATGGGGCTATGGATATATAGAGTAAAGAATTGGGGGAATTTAAGGTGAATGGACAAAGATTAAAGAAATATCTAGGGGAGGATAACAATTCTAACGACGATGAGTGGAGGTTTACAGAATCACTGACGCCTAATTGACGCATAGGAGTAAGGTCAACTAAAGACCCTAAACAAGCGCTTCTTGGGAGGCAATCCAAGTTTAACTTTATTGGTTTTCAATTTTTGCATTTATGCATACTAGTTTAGATTTTAATTGTTGCATATTATTATGTACATGTGTTTCATTTCATATAGAATTTTCCAGGTATAAGAAGAATTTTTTTCAAAGCCCCAGAAGAAAGCATGGGCGCCCGTGTGAATTTCACACGAACGTGCCCAATGGACAGAAGAAAACACGACGGGGCGTGTGGAAAATCTCGGACCATGTGGCACTATAGGAAAAATTTTAGAGCTGCACATGACCGACTGTGTGAATTTCACATGCCCATGCCTTTTTAGAACATTTTTCGAGCGACCACGGAAGAGCCACACATGGTCGGCCGTGTGGAATCCACACGGTCGTGTTGCACCCCATTAAAAGGGGCGAGAGCCATGCGTTTGTCCTAAATCAGTCATGTCTCTCAAATCTTATGCCCTAGCCTGTGCCTACCTTCGTGCTCCAAGCTCCAAGGACTCTCTCCAACCTCCAAGAAGCCTCCTAGAAGCAAGAATGAGGTGGACTAAGTACACCGCAATAAGGGTTGCCTCTTCAAGGTCGAGGTCGAGAGGAAGGGACGCTCAACAAGAACCGGAGGTAGGTAACACCCCTATGGATATCATATTTAGAGATAATTCTCATAGAGATAGATGTAATATGCTTTCATCTCAAAAAATCACTGCCACTCGGTATTTAGATGTAGCTCTCTTAGAAATCCTAGGTCTTTTAGGGGATGTACAATGGTTGTTTGCCAAGGTAGGTTGGGAGGAGATAATGAGAGTTAGATGTATGACCTATCCTAGGGTAGTTTTAGAATTTTTAAGTTCGATGGAGACGGAGATCTTGATAGGGGTAGATAGTCGAGAGGGCAAGATTACGTTTAGATTGTTTAACATAGAGTATGAGTGGACCCTCCATCAATGGAATCTTTGCTTTGGTTTGCCTAGTGGGGGAGAGAGGAGAACACTTATTGAGTTTAATGCAAGATCATTTTTGTTTGATTTAACAGGAGAAACCTCCTATGACCCATCTAGAGTCAAAGCATCACGACTCCAAAACTTGATCTTCCGATATATTCATCGGGTTATGGCGAGCACCATTTTTGGAAGAGGGGAGAGCGACGGAGTGGTGAGGATGAGCGAAATTCTATGTTTGTGGAATATGTTAGAGGGGAATAATACTATTGATGTAGGATCTCATTTTTTAGGCACCTAGTGAATATGGGTAAGGTGCCCAAGGGAAATATCATTTTTGGGGGTCTTTTGACCCACATTTGTGATTCGGTGGGGTACGATTGTGAGAGTTTGGATAGAATAGAAGGGAGCCCTAGCATTGACCTAGGGGTGTGCATGACTATGAAAATGATAGTTAGATAAGGACATGCTTTTTGTTTTGTAAGGAATAACTTGCCACTCTTTAGGCTCTCCCACACCGATCGTACAACTATCATCAACCATGCCAATTGGCGATTGGATAGAGTAGTAGAGTCCCCACCACACGAGGGACTCTCTACTCATGCACCCCTTTCACCACCTTCCAATAACTCACCACTGGATCCTCCCATCCATAGGAGCTCTCCTAGTCCATGACCCGATCCTACACCTGCACTACATTCTTTTCCTTCTTTTGAGCAGGACACAGGTACGTATGCCTATGATTTTTCAGAGTTCAGATCGCGCCTCGATGACATCTACACTAAGCAACAGACATAGGGGTAGCGATGGGAGGAGCACAAGACATATATACAGGCAGAGTTTCAGAGCCTACGAGACCATTTCCAGAGGGTTGACCAGTTCTACGGCCAGACCCAACACTACTTCCCAGAGGAGGCTGCCTATCGATAGGAGGTGCGGCAGTTTATGCAGGATGCACACACATAGTGGGCTTGAGAGGAGGAGCACAGAGCATCCACTAAGTCCACCAGCTCGCAGGTAGATCACATGTATATGTGGCACCAACGGTTGAGCACGTGATTCTCGCCTGAGCCTGATATGCCGAAACTACCTGATTTTCCACCTAGGCCTCCACGCTGAAGGTATGATCCATCCTAAGTCTAGGGGGAACATTATATTCATTGCATTTTTTCTTCTATGTTTTGGGTAGTTCTATTTTTTGTGTGTTTCATAGGTCTAGATTTTATTTCAACATTCTTTTCAGTTTATCATACATGTAGTTTTGCTTTTAGGTTTCTTTTCAATACTTAGTTGTATGTTCCTATAAGTTGCTTTAGTGATATTTTTGAAAAACTTTAACATTATATTCCTATGCCATGGGTAGTTTATTTTCTTTTATCTCTTGGTACTTTATTTTGAGATGATTTATTGGATGTTCTAAATTTCTCACTTGTTAGCTTTTATTTTAACATACACTTATCGAAAATTCTGAAAGGGAGAACCTAGTATATACCTAGTTATGATTCATCCCAATTGTCTAGTACTTTGGAATCCATAGGTGACTCTAGATTTGCATTTTAGTTACTGGAGATGCTCGAATCATGTAAACTCATTCGAAAAAAAAGAAAGAGAGAGAGAGAGAGAATTTCAGTGAACTAGATAGGAATAAGAGTATCGGTAAAAAAAAAGAGAAAGAAAAAATATAGTGATTAAAAATAGTTATCATGGGTGGAAATGGTTAAGTGCCTCTTTGAAACCGAGTTATGTTACTGGAGAAACACCTATCAATTTCACTCGATACCAATCACGCCTTTGAGACTTTGTGCTAAATCTAGGGAGCAATCCTCGCTTAGGGAAGGTAAGTTCCTAAAAGCCGAAAACCTTAGGAAAGCTATAGGATGATGAATTAGATTAACATGGAATGTGAACCCCTAAGGAAACATCTTAGCACATGCATGAAAAGTTAACTTAGTGAACTTATAGAACATATCTATTTGCTTTGATTGAAAGTGTCACTTGATAAGTTTTAGTAAACATGCTAAGCATGATGACTACATTTTTAAAATTCCATGACATTGAGGTTTGCTTGAGGGCAAGAAAAGATGTAAGTATGTGGGATTTTGATGTGTGCAAATCATATAGTATTTTAAGAATAGTTTTAACACACATCTCATTTCATTTCATACTTGTTTCATGCATATTTCCCTTATTTTGTACTTATTTTCTATATTATAGTTTGGAGATATGCTTTTGCTATTTTTACGTGCAGAGTAACATTTTGTGGGCAAAAATGGCACATAAATGGAGCTCAAGAAAGACAAGTGTGCTCCGGCTGTGTCCCCCAAGACACGGGCATGCTTTGGACGAAAAGATGTCATCCACTCAGAGTTTCAGAGGAAGACACGGTCGACCGTGTGAATTTCACACGGTTGTGACTTTTATCGAATGCAAATTCCAAGGCATGATTTCCATACTCCAACACGACCGACCATGTGGAATCCACACGGTTGTGTGGCGACCTCGCAACTTATGAAGATCCATTTTCGTAGGCAATTAAGGAACGTTGGCTTCACCCATATAAAAAGAAAGACACATCTAAACCTAGAGGTGGGAGGCTTGATGGCTGAGACAACAAGGAGGTGCTCTAAAAAGCACCAGAGGCTCACAATAGGAAGAAGGGAAAGCAGTGTTGGAACGTTCGTGACCGCTAGAGGGGGGGGGGTGAATAGCGCATTTTCGTCGTTTGTTGATGGATTTCACTTGCGATCGTGTGCTTGCTACAAAATGTGTTATACGCAGTGGAAATAGAAATAATAAAATACAAATACACACAAGCACAATAACACATGGCGATGTAACGTGGTTCAGAATCGAATGGTTCCTACTCTACGGATTGGGCTCTAAAAGCCCTAGCGATGCCAACACACACCACTATAACAAATAACTCCTTCTCGGAACAATCTGGAGGTGGAGAAACCTCGTACAAGTGATTACAACAGTAATACTAAACATATACAATCAAATACAAATATGAAATGTAATACAAGTAAAGAAAACAACTTTACAAGAGCTTTTGATTGCTTGCTTTTGGTTGCTTGAAGAGTAGCCTTGATGGTCTGGATTGCAGTAGCAAATCCCCTCCAAATAGCCTCAAGAATCATGTAAAAATCCTCCCCACGAATAACTTTTATAACCTACATTCGGGCTATTTTTTTTGCCTAGGAGTTGACTGATCGGGACCATCAGTCGACTGCCCCTGTAGCCATTATGAGACAACGATATGAGCCATGTTGGATAAGTCCAACGGATAGAACATCAGTCGACTAATAGCTCAATCAGTCGAGTGCTCGGCCTGATCACTCGACTGAAAAGCTTTCTATGCCCGAAAGCCCGACCAGCAGTCGATTGATCTCGGATCGATGTTTGCTCGTGCCATCACGATCGTCTAATGCTAGCATTGCTGAGCATCTTCTGTGATCAAACCCTAGTTGACTCCCATTAATCGACTAACCATAGTCTCAGTCGACTGATACACCTTAAACATGAGGTTTTAACCCAAGTATAGTGCCCCTATACTTGCTAGACCTTAGCCTAGACCTAAGCCTTCTAGCCACCTCCATCAGCCTCATGCCTATTGGATCCCTCCAAGTCATCCATGACTTGTTCATCCATATGCTAGCCTTCAGGTGCTTCCATCGACTATTGTCATGCTAACGGTGTCTACACCGCCAAGGCACATTGGGCTTACGTTGCTAAGACTCCGCTTGGACTTTACGCCGCCAACCATTGGACTTATGTTGCCCAGACTCCACCCTTGGACTTTTCGTCGCCAATATTCCCCTAGGACTTCTCAATTGCCAAGTACCCATGACTTGGACTTTCACCATCAAGACTACACCCTTGGACTTACGTGGCCAAGACTACACCCTTGGACTTCTCAATTGCCAAGACTCAAGCTTGGACTTTTCCTTGTCAACCCATGTTGGACTTTCCATGCCAAGACTCATGCTTGGACTTTTCCTTGCCAACCTATATTGGACTTTCCATGCCAAAACTCAAGCTTGGACTTTTCATGCCAAGTACACAAGACTTGGACTTCTCCCATGACAATAGTCAAACCATTATCAAACATCAATTATAACCTTAGTTGATTGCATCAGTAATCTCCCCAACACATGTCAAACATCAATGCCAGACATCAATGTCAAACATCAAAACACTATTCGAGTCAAACTCGAGTCTAGTCAATCGTGACCTGGGTCAATTGCACCAACAATCTCTCCCTTTTTGATGTTTGACAAAAACACCCTTGAGTTAGACCCCTAACTCAAATTCCCTTACCAATTATCCCAAATTGGTAATTTTACTTTCTCCCCCTTTTTGACATACATCAAAAAGATTCTCCCAAGGAGGTCAATGTCTCATATCCCAATGAGATCTTACAATCTCCCCCTTGGTCCAAAGACACCAGGATGCCTACAAACTTTTTAGTGATAAGTCTCATATCACTCAAGAGAGGCACTCCTATGAAGTCTCCCAATTTCCAAATTGGGCATCTTAAATTCTCATTTCTCCCCCTCATGAGGAAAAATACATCCATCATCCCATGATGGATACCTCCCCCTAAAGGCTTGCTCCCCCTTGACCATTGCACCAATAATGTCCTTGGAAAGTCCCTAAGCCAATAGAAACTCTAAACCATCAAAATTAAGGTCCAAAGTTCAACATTGAACATTCCCACACCTTAAAATTGATACATCACCCTAACAAATCTCATAATTCATATCCAATGGATTTTCACCATTTCTAATATTTTCTAAAGTATATCAAAGGGTTAGGAGTGATTAGGGAACCTTACCATAGTTGAAATTGGGCTAAACATACCTTGTTTACTCGAAATTAGTCCGGCAAATAACTCTATCGAATATTGATCGCTTGCTCATCGATCCAAGCGCCATCAGCAAGAGTCGACCGATAACTGAAATTTTTGAATTTCAGTTATTAGAATTGAATTTCAGAAATTCATAAGTAAATATACGTAGTTTAAAAAATTATGAAACTTCATACGTATAATACTTATAACAAATACAATGGGTGAAAAATATTTGAAAAATATTTTACCCATAAAATAATGAAATTGACACAAAGTTCAAAAGTGAAGAAAAACTTCAATATTTTAGCTCACTTTGTATTAACTTCATCAATGGTGATTGCTATCAAAAAATAGACTTAACCAAAGTTTTTCAAAGTGATTTTAAAATATTTTCAAAACCTTATATTGGATCATATTCTTTGGGCTCAATATACATGACTTGAATATAAGTTTTCCTAATGATCCATCACATGATATAGATGAGTTTTAGTTCATCTAGATGCAAAAACTATGCATCTTGAACTCAACTCATATCCTAGCATCTCACATGTATCTAGAGTGTATCAATACACATACATGTCAATGTAATGTGAGATGTGGGTTTTGGGTCATCTTAAATTAAGGCCTCATGCATTTTCTAAGGCAACACTACTTGATTCCCTTATACATGGGATTTTAAGTCATGTCATATGTCCTTAATTCAAATTTATTAATGCATGAAATGATCATGGCATAAATGATGACATAAATAAAGCATGACCAATGATCATGATGTCATGGCATATGATTAAATGTAAATATGCATGGCACTAAAAGACAAACCCTAAACATAATCATGACATTTATATGATTTAAATGAATATGATGTCATGACATGTTATATGGCAAATGAAGCATGGAAAATAAAATGTAAAGGTATATAATACCTAAATTTTGATATTAGTTGCCATTTGTCATTATTAAACCCATTTTTCCATATTATTAGTTTATCTCCCAAGTGTGCCAAAAACCCAAAATGACACACTAAGACCTCTAAACCTAAGTTGTGCTAATTTGATCAATTTTTCATAGTTCAATAAATTATATTGGCACATCCTAAACTCTTTTAGGATTATAATCACAACACATTTCCAAGGTACCCATGACATTGAAAATGACCTAAGGTGCCACCTTTACCATGGTTAGGTTAACTACCCATCCATTTAAACTTGACACACCTAAACCCATTTAGCGTGAATCGATCACGCTCCTAGGAACCCAATACCTATTGGAGCTCCTTGGATTTACTAGGTTTTCGCTAGGGACAATTTCCCTAGATACCCTCCTAATGACCCTTCTAGGCTTGGTAGCCTTGGTCATTTGGGTCTTGTTTAGGTCAACCCTAGAGGTAACTCCCCCTTTGACCTTCTTAATGGCTTCCCTAGGTTTCCTTGAAACCTTAGCCACTAGGCACTTACCTTGGTCAACCTTAGGGATGACTTCCCTAGTAACCTTGGTTTTCCTAAACCTAGGTTGTGTTCTATAATCGAATGGAACACTATGGTAGGTCTCCTTGGGCTTAGGTTTGTGACCCAAACCTTTCTTGCCCTTAGTTGACCCTTATCTCCTAGTCCCTTTACTTTGACCATTTGACCCCTTAAATTGATTTTGTATATTCCTAAGGGTCTTCTCCATTTTCTCAAGCCTTGACCTCAAGACTTGATTTTCCTTTTCTAATATCTCAATTTTTGATTTTTCATTAACTCTTGAGATATTCTTATTTCTAGGCATATGTCTAATCCATTTAGGGTTAATGCCTAGGTGATCCTCTATCTTCCTAATGGTTGCCTTAGGTAAAACATTTTTAGGGATATTAATCCCAAATTTCTCTTTATCCCTAAGGTTGACACTCTTAGCACCTAGATAATAAAATCTATTGTTTCTACTAGCATGCTTTTCATGATGAATTGCAAGATTGCTAAAATTATTTATAGCATGCTTTTTCCTATAACTTAAAGAGTGAGCATTGTTAAATTTTACCTTAGGGTTTACCTTAGAGACTCCCCCCTACTTGTGATACTCCTTCTTTGACCTTCTTGCTCCCCATTGGACATTGACTCCGGTAGTGTCCCGGTTGTCGACATTTGAAGCACACCACATGCACCTTGCTTTTTCTAGTGGGGGTACCAACATCCTTGACTTTTTCGTTGACTTTTGGTGTTGGAGGACTTTTCTTGACTCTTTTAGGACATTTACTCTTATAATGTCCTACTTCCCTACACTCAAAGCATATAATGTGATTTTTAATATTAACCGAAATGCTTGAGTTACCTTCCATGGTAGGGGAGTCCTGAGCTTCCTCTTCCTCTCGACCGGAGGTGGATGGTTCTTCTTGAGGTTCCTCCGGTGTGGAAGGTGATATAATCTCCTCCTCCTCAATCCTAGAGGTGGAGGCTTCTCCTACTTCTTCCTCTTCTTCCACCGATCCTGATCCAGATGTTGATTCTCCATCAACTTCTGAATCCTTACTTGCTTGTGAGGATGTGGATTCTTCTTCTTCGGATTCTTGGACCGGTTGAGGGTTCTCATGGAGCTTGGCCAATTCGCTCCAAAATTCCTTTGCATCCTTGTTTTCTCCTAATTTGGACACAACATTGTTAGGAATTAAATCACTCAAAAATTTGATTACCTTATTACTCCTCTCGAATCCTTGGAGTTGTTCTTCGGTCCACTTCTTCATTTTGAGGAGGCCCTCTTGGAAATTTGAACCCTTCCATAAAAGTCGCCCAATCATCTAAGTCCATCATCATGATGAAGTCTTCAATTCTTCTCTTCCATGAATTAAAGCCTTCTTGTCCATAAAGCACATACGGGACCGGTGTGTTGATGTCCCATCCTAGTTGTTCTTCAAAATCCATCTTCTTGCCCTCTAGCGGTGCTCTCTTGGTTGTTAGTCCGTAGAAGAGCGGCTTCGCTCTGATACCAATTGTTGGAACATTCGTGACTGCTAGAGGGGGGGGGGGTGAATAGCGCATTTTCATCGTTTGTTGATGGATTTCATTTGCGATCACGTGCTTGCTACAAAATGTGTTATACGTAGCGGAAATAGAAATAATACAATACAAATACACACAAACACAATAACACACAGCGATGTAATATGGTTCAGAACCGAATGGTTTCTACTCCACGGATTGGGCTCTAAAAGCCCTAGCGATGCCAACACACACCACTATAACAAATAACTCCTCGGAACAATTCGAAGGTGGAGAAACCTCGTACAAGTTATTACAATAGTAATACTAAGCAAATACAATCAAATACAAATATGAAATGTAATACAAGTAAAGAAAACAACTTTACAAGAGATTTTGATTGCAAGTTTTTGGTTGCTTGAAGAGTAGCCTTGAAGATCTAGATTGCAGCAGCAAATCTTTTCCAAATCGCCTTAAGAACAATGCCAAAAATCCTCCCCACGAACAACTTTTATAACCTACATTCGGGTTGATTTTTCACCTAGCAGTTGACTGATCGGGACCATCAGATGACTGCCCCTGTATCCATTATGAGACAACGACATGAGCCACGTCAGATAAGTCCAATGGATAGACCATCAATCGACTGATAGCTTAATCAGTCGAATGATCGGCCTGATCACTAACCGAAAAGCTTTTTGTGCTCGAAAGTCTGACCAGCAGTCGACTGATCTCCAAATCAGTCGACTGCCCAATGTTGGCAGTCAACTATTAGGCTATGTTCCCACAGTCAAACCCTAGTTGACTCCCATTAGTCGACTGACCATAGTCCCAGTCGACTGATACACCGCAAACATGAGGTTTTAACCCAAGTATGATGCCCCCATACTTGCTAGACCACCCTTAGCCTAGACCTAAGCCGTCTAGCCACCTCCATCAGTCTCACGCCTATCAGATCCCTCCAAGTCATCCATGACTTGTTCATTCATATGCTAGCATTCAGGTGCTTCCATTGACTATTGTCATGCTAACGGTGTCTACACTGCCAAGGCACATTGAGCTTACACTGCCAAGACTCCGCTTGGACTTTATGCCGCCAACCATTGGACTTTTGCTGCCAAGACTCCACCCTTGGACTTTATGCCACCAATATTTCCCTTGGACTTCTCAATTTCCAAGTACCCATGACTTGGACTTTCACCGCCAAGATTACACCCTTGGACTTACGTGGCCAAGACTACACCCTTGAACTTCTCAATTGCCAAGACTCAAGCTTGGACTTTCTCTTGCCAACCCATGTTGAACTTTCCATGCCAAGACCCATGCTTGGACTTTTCCTTGTCAAGACCCCTGCTTGGACTTTTCCTTGCCAACCCATGTTGGACTTTCCATGCCAAGACTCAAGCTTGGACTTTTCATGCCAAGTACACAAGACTTGGACTTCTTCCATGACATTAGTCAAACTATCATCAAACATCAATTATAACTTGGGTCGATTGCATCAGCAATCTCCCCAACACATGTCAGACATCAATGCCAGACATCAATGTCAAATATCAAAATACTACTGAGTCAAACTCGAGTCTGGTTAATCGTGACCTGGGCCAATTGCACCAATAAGCAGCTCAAGGGCGGGATTACACTCCAACACTAAGGAAAATGACCAAGACATTTCCATAAAGCATTCAGGGCATATATTTATTTTTTTTACTTTCTATTTGAATTGTAACACTTAAGGATACAATGTCATGTGCTTCTTTTTTCGTATCTATGGAGTAGATTTTCCGATTCTAAGATTAGGGAGTAACTTGTGCAAGTTGGACATGCTAGTTCACATATATTTCTACTTTCCTTGATTATGTTTGTAGTTTATGATATCTAGGTTTAATGATAATTGCATCTTTATTCTATTCCTACTGTGCTTAGTCAATAGAGGACAAAAGCCTCTATATCAAAACCTCAGAGAATCAAGGAGGAACCTCCTGGTTATCCTCCCTCCCAAAATCGTAGGAAATAGGTCGTGAAAAAGTATGACATCAAATATGGTTCACCTGTTCATGAGGACCCATAGGACGTCTTAGATCCCTACTAACATATTCCAGCAGAAGGCCCAAAGTAGGAGAAATCAACTCTAGAAGGGTTGTGGGACCCCAGTGACAGGGGGCTTCCCAAGGATAACAATCCCCTGAGCTCTGACGATCCAAAAGGGAAACTTGGTTAAGAATAGATAATTTCCAGTAGAAGTAAAAGTTCATCGGGATTACATACAATGATCCTCCCGTAAGATCGCAATTAGAGAACCTAGGATCATTAACTTAATAGCATGTTCGACAACGCACAAGTGAAATCGAAATCATGAAATCCCTTGAACAACCCTTGAGTAACCCCTTAATTCTTTCTCCAAGTGACACCGTACTAGAGCCTGCTCACAACCAACCACCTTAACTCAGGAATCGATTCACTCTGAACAACATACATTCACTGGACACCCAGTACTCAAAATCTCAGTCTCTGTGAGATCAATACATAATTTATTGCTTGACGACAACCGTGCACTTGCGGGCGTTGAGCGCAAGTGCGTGCTTCAAGTCCTTGGTGATATCGACCGGTGATTTGAGGCAGTGCTTATGTGCATTAGTGAGCTCTAGTGATGTACACTACAACTAAACCTTCTCATTCTCAGAAACAATCCGGAGGTGGAGAAATCTGTTATAATGGAGTTTATATAAGAAGAAACATCCAAATATGAAATACAAAAGCAAATGAAGAAAAACAAGTGAAAACACTTTTACAAGATGAGCTTTTGATTGTTTGTTGATTTGGTTATTTTGAATGGCTTGGAAGGTCTAGAATGCAACAACAACTCCCCTTTAAAGTCCTCAAGAACTGACTTCTCCTCTTCATGAAATCTCCTTTTAAAGCTCCAACTCTAGTTGATTTCTGTCGATCAGTCGATTGGCCTTATCCACCAGTCGATTATCCACTTGACAATTGTCTCATAACGGACTAATCTACGTCAGAAATTACTTGATCAGTCGACTATCCTGACCCAACAGTCGACTGCCATAGCCATCAATCAACTGCCATAAGCCAAAAGTCTACTCAGAAACATTCTGTTCTTTGTCCACTTAAGGTCAATCGATTGGTCAACCTTAGCAGTCAACTGTCAGTGGCTAGTCGACTGGTGCAAGCCACCAGTCGACTGTCAAAGTACCAGTCAGTAGTCGAGCCACAGTCGACTACTCGACCAGTCGAGCCACAGTCGACTGCTTGAGTCTTCTGAGCCCTCTGAGTGTCGAGCACTTGACCAGTCGGCTGGTTAATACCACTAGTCGATTGGTAAACCTCAAAACTGAGGTTTAACCGAAAGTATGATCCCCTCATACTTGACACTCACCCTTAGCCTAAATCTAAGGCTTTAAGCCTCTTCCATCAACCTCACACCCTCAAAATCCATTCGAGTGCTCAACGACACCTTCACCCTTCGCGCTAGCCTTCGAGAGCTTCCATCGGCTTCATCATGCTATCGAATCTATCTTTGCCAAGAGGTTGTGCCTCCAGGACTTACGCTGCCAAGACAACACACTTGGTCTTATATGACCAAGACTATACCCTTGAACTTTCTTTTGCTAACTCTCCATACTTGGATTTTCGGTACCAAGACTACACACTTCGACTTACACGACCAAGACTACACCCTTTGACTTTCCTTTGCCAAGTATTTATACTTGGACTTTTGTTGCCAAGACTATACACTTGGACTTACACGGCCAAGACTACACACTTGGACTTTTCCCTTGCTAAGAATCCATTCTTGGACTTCTCCATTTGCTAAGTATCCATACTTGGACTTGCTTTGCCAAGTCTCCAAACTTGGACTTTCACTCGAGTCTTACTCAAGCTTGGTCAACCCTGACCCGAGGTTGATTGCTCCAATAATCTCTCTTATAACAATGTCCCTCATATGCCCTTAGATGTCCTAAACCATTCATTAGTCATACAATCATACATATTGTCAAGTGTATTGTCAAACGTCAAAAAACTACGAGAGTCTCACTCGAGCTTGGTCAACATTGACATGAGGCCGATTGTACCAAAAATCTCTCCCTTTTTTATGTTTGACAATACCTTTAAGTTAGGCTATCCCATAAGCCCAACTTCAATCTTCTCATGTCAAAGCATAATGAAGGTTTTATAACTTAAACCTTTCATTTCTCTCCCTTTGACATACATAAAAAAGTCTCTCATCTTCCAATGAGATTCTTTATTCTCCCCCTTTATCCAAATTCATCTTGGATGCCTTCATTCTCCTTAGTGATAAAACCCTTATCACTAAATGAAAGATAATTCTTCACTCTCCCCCTTTTTAAACTTCATCCATCATGTCTTGATGGACAAACTCCCCCTTAACCATTGCACCAATAATGTTCTTAGAGAGTTCCTAAGGCTATAGGAAATCCAAACAATAAAAAATAAGAGTAAAAGTTCAAATTTTAATATTAACATCCCTTAAAATTTGATTCTTATCCTAATTAACTCTCCTAATCATTTTTAATAATAATTCCACCCTTCCAATGCTTTTCTAAGCATATTATAGTGTTAGGAGTAGTTAGGGTACCTATGATTGCTGATAAATAACTAAACAAATCTTGTTCAGCCAAAATCATATCCATCAGTTGACAATGTCAGTGATCAGTCAACTGACACCACAACTAGTCGACTGGCTGCCTACAACAGTCAACTGCCGTCTGATTTTTCAAAAATCAGAGTTTTTCAGTTGAGATTTAAAAATGCATAAGTAATTATACAATTTTTGAAAAATCATAAAACTTTATACGTACATTATTTATGTCAAGTAGTATGGGAGAAAAATAGTTTTATATTCAAATGTCCATTATTTTTTAAAAATGATACAAAGTTCAAAATCATTGAAAACTTCAATATTTTTGCCTAATTTGTATCATCATTCTCAATGGTGATTGCTATCAAAAAATAAACTTCACTAAGATTTTCCAAAATGATTTTAAAATGGTTTTCAAAATCTATTTTCAATCATGGTCAATGCGCTAAGTGTACATGACTTGTACATTAGCTTTCGTCATGATTTCTTCTTATGATTTAATGAGTTTGAGTTCATTTTGATGTACCATGTAAGCATATTGAACCTAACTCAATTTCTTAACATCTCACATGTGTCTAGAGTGTTTCAATACACACCATGTCATCCTATAGTCTTTGTGAGATGTGGATTTTGTCCTTCCCTAAACTAAGGGTTCATGCATTATTATCTAGGCATATTCATTTGATTTTTTTTTTATCTAGGACATCAAACAATGTCATTTGTCCTTAAATTCAATTTGATGAACATAATGCATGAATTATGATCATGACATATATTGATTGTATAATTTAAAAACATTGCCAATGATACATGATGTCATGACATAATGAGTATAACTAAGTATAAGCATAACATTAATCAATCTAAGTGTTATCATGACATTTTAAATGATCATATGGAACATGATGTCATGACATGGTATAACAATCAAAGAATGACAAATTTTATAATATGAATGTATAGAAATACCTAAGTTTTAAATCAAATTGTCATTTGCTAAAATTATATCCAATACCAACTTGACACAATGACATGCCAACTCCCATGAGTGTGCCAAAATTTCAACTTGGCACACTATTGACTCTAAGCTAATTGTGCCAATTATGATCAATTTTTCAAACTTCATTATTCCAATGGCACATCCTAAAATCTTTTAGGATCAAATTCTAATTTCATTTCCAAAGCATAACAATACTTTGAAAATGCTCTAGAGTGTCAACTCTACTATGCTTAGGGTAATTATCTTTCCATTTAAAGTTGATACACCCTAAACCTATTTAGCACAAAGGAATCACACTCATAGGAATCCAATACCTATTGGAGCTTTTTTAGTTTACTAGGCATTCATTAGGGATAACTTCCCTGGATACCTTCCTAATGACTCTACTAGGCTTCTTGAAAGCCTTAGCCATTGTGGTCTCATTTAGGTTAACTTTAGGGATAACTTCCCTTGTAACCTTCTTGATGGCTCTTCTAGGTTTCTTTGAAACCTTAGTCACTTGACTCTTATCAAGGTCAACTCTAGGGATGACTTCCCTAGTAACCTTGATATTCCTAGACCTAGGGCTAGTTTTATAACTATATGGAACACTATGGTAAGAAGACATAATTTGTTTGGACTTAGACTTGTAACCCAAACCTTTCTTGTACTTCGGTGGTTCTTGCCTCATAAACCCTAGATTTTTGACCATTAGACCCTTTAATCAAATTTGTCATCTTTCTAAGGGCCTTTTCCAATTTATCAAGTCTTGACATCAAGACTTTATTTTCTTCTTCTAATTTCTCCATTTTTGATTTTCCATTATATGTTTGGATATTTTTCTTCTTCCTAAGCATGTGTCTATCTTTCTTAGGGTTAACGCCTAGATTTTTGTTATCCTTAGGTAGAGTTGTTCTTGAAGTAATAATTCTAGAGTTGTCCTTATGCATATATTCATGATGTTTAGCACCTAAACAATAAGCCTTACTAGCATGCTTTTATGATGAACAATTGGAAGTAAATTATTAAATGATACCTTAGCCTTAGGATCTCCTCCCTATACTTGAGCTTTCTCCCTTGTCCTTCCTAGGGTGACTCCCCCTCAGACATTGGCTATGGTAATGGCTCTTTTGGTTGCACCGGAAGCATACTATATGCTCCTTGCCTTTTCGTATCGAGGCTCTAACCTCCTTTGAATTTTCTTTTGCCTTAGGTGCTACTTGAGCCTTGTTCTCGATCCGTTTTGGACACTTGCTCTTATAATGCTCTTGTTCCCTATACTAAAAAGCAAATGATATGATTTTTATTTTTAATGATTATATTTGAGCTACCTATAGAGGAATCTTGATTTTGTTCTTCATTTTGTCCTGATGTAGAGGTCTCCTCTTGCTCCGGTGTTGATTGTCTCTCCTCCCCCTCAATCCTAGAGGTGGAAGCTTCCATGACTTCTTCCATCTCTTCCAACTCAGATGTTGAGCACCTCTCAACCTCTAAATCCTCAAGTCCTTGAGATGATGAACTTGATTCCTTAGACTCCTTGTCATCTTGGGCTGATGAGGGCTGTTGGTGCAGGGGCACTAGATAATCGAACCTGTGTTTTGATTATGGCAAAGACACAAAGTTAAGTTTACATCATTATCTCATGAGCTAAATCGAGTGTGCAGAAAAGTACTAAAGCTGGAGCTGTAGGCTAGCGACACCCGGAGGAAGCCGTGGTGGTCGGGCGACACTCGAGTGACTTCGGAGGGAGTCGAAGGAATCAAGTGGAAGGTCGGAAGCGAGAGATACAAGGTAAGTATCGAGGAAAGCTCGTGTGAGTGAGAGATTGTAAGGTTGTGCCCTCTTTACGAGGATGACCATAGGCGGCGATCTGACTAAGACTTCCTGTGGAAGGTCTAGGTTGAGATCGGACGGTTAGAAACCGTCGCATTTATCATTTTCTGAGCTAACCTCTTACTACAGGGAAGTGGCCAGGCTGATAGTCGACTGCTGACCATTGCGCAGTCGACTGATGCTCATCAGTCGACTAATGGGAGTCATCAGTCGACTGATGGCGACGAATCAACCTTTGCGCTAGGTCAAAATGGATAAGGTTTGACGCGGCCACTTCGCGATAAAATTTATTACAACTTTGTGATCTGTTCCGAAAAAAGAGGAGACATATTCAGAGGCCAAAATCTATAAAAGGAGGGGTGGATTCTGTTGGTGCAGGGGCACTAGATAATCGAACCTTGGTTTTGATGATGGCAAAGATTCAAAGTTAAGCTATTTTATTGTCTCATGTGATATACTAAGTGTGCAGGAAGTGTTTAAGCTAAGCCAAAGGTCGAGCGACATCCGGAGAATCTTAAGTTGAGAAACCGTGGTGGTCGGGCGACACCAGGAGAACCTCGGGGAGTCGAGGAACCTCGGTGGTGACCAAAAGCTAAGCGACAGGTCAAGAGGACCAAAGGTAAGCTTCGTGTGTGGAGCAGTGGTAAGGATGCGTCCTCGGTTAGAGGACAATCCTAGGCGTCGATCCGACTAAGGCTTCCGGAGGAATCTTTGTCGAGATCAGACGATCAAGGTATCACTGCTTGCATGGCATTATGAATCTATTGTGCTAATCTTGTATTGCAAGAATTCTCAAGTGCAACAGTCAACTAGAGATGTCAGTAGTCGACTGAAGGCAGTCGACTGCTAAGAGGATCAGTCGACTGATGTCGACGAATCAACCCAGTGCACAAGGTCAAAGAGATAGAGATTGATGCCACCACCTTAGGATAAGATAAGCCGCCACCTCAGGATAAGATAAGCCGCCACCTCAAGATAAGATCCATGAGTTTTGGATCTGGATTGGGACAAATTCCAAGGCGCAAATCTATAAAAGGTGGGGAGGACTTACACCCAAATTCAAGAATCTCCCAAGTGCTCGTGCTCTCTACAATGCTACTCCGACCGTGCGTCATCTTCTAATTAATTGTCGATGTTATTATTATCTTTCTGTACTTAATTTATATAAGGACCGGTAAGGTTGTTACCGGCCTTATAATCATTGTAATCGTCTTGTCTCTTACCTCCAACGAGGAAGAGACTTTTAGTGATTGCCTTTCGGAAGCGATCAAGGATCGTAGGGCCTTGGATTAGCAGCCGGTGGGCTGTGAACCAAGTAAAAAAGCTTTGTGTCTTTCTTGTGTTTGTCTTTTAGTTTTTCGCTGTGTACTTGGTTTTAATCATCGAAAAAGAAAAGTTTTTATGAACGCTATTCACCCCCCCTCTAGCGCTCATATCGATCCAACAGATTCCAACTCCAAAGATCATCAAGTTTATTCATCAAGTGCTCCTACAACGCCAACGCTCCAACACCATCATAACGCCGACGCGACAACAAGTTCAGATCTTCTTCGTCAGCAGCAGTATCTAGTAATATATTTTGATATTGTATTCATTGTTTTTATTCGTAACGAGGTGAGGTAGACTTGTTGCCTCATCCTCGTACATTCGATTTTGTGATCGTTGCCTCCTACCTCCAAAGAGGAGGAGACGTTATAGTGCTTTGCCCTCCATACGCGGTCTAGGACCGATAGGGCCTTGGAGTAGCAACCGCTGGGTTATAAACCAAGTAAAAATAAACGTGTCTCTTTATTTTCCGCTGCTCTTACTCGTATATCGAACGAACTAACGAAAAGATTTACGATCGCTATTCACCCCCCTCTAGCAACGCTTCTCGATCCAACAATTGGTATCAGAGCGGGGGCGCTAAGATTTGGTGAAACCACCGATCTAGCACGTTTTGGTTTTCTGTTCGTATTTTTCGATTCGTAGTTTTTTTTTTAGGTTTTTTCCTCCCGCACTACTAATCCAAGACGAAGTCTTGGTACGTTTCTTTTGGTTGTGTGCTTGCAAGTATTCTCTCTTGGAGTAGCCGACAGTAAAATGGTCATAACTTTTCGCACAAGTGGACTCACATAACGATCTACCTACCAAATCGAAGCTCTCTGAGAGATCTACATTTTTTACTAGGGTTTACCCTTGTAACAAGCTATTTCCAGACCCAAAACCCAACATCTAGTACCCTTTTGGGGACATCGAAGGTCGTAAGTTGTTAGTTTTTGTTAGTTTCTTATTTTTCTCATTTAATTCTGTTTATTTCCTATTTATTTCCTGCATTACTAATCCAAGATGAAGTCTTGGAATTCCCTTTGGTTTTTATTTGTATTTTGCAAGATACTTAGTGGCTCACATTGAGGGGTATAGCACCACCCGATCTCCGTTCTTTAACGGAGATGATTTCCGTTATTGGAAAGGTCGGATGGAGTGTTTCTTGAAAACACAAGTCGAGACTTGGATAATAATCCAAACCGACATTGCTCTACCCACCAATGATCAAGGAGAGCCCTTGGATTTCAACAAGTGGACAGATGCAACCAAGAGGCAAATCGAAGCCGATGCAAGAGAAACCCAAATATTGCAATGCGGCTTGTCCAAGGAGGAACTCAACCGCATCAGACCATTCATTAGCGCCAAGGACCTATGGAACAAATTAATCGAGCTACACGAAGGAACGCCCAATGCTAAGGTATGTAAACGTGACCTTCTTTTCAATAAGTTGTATAACCTTAAGATGCAGGAATACGAGACAGCGACGCAACTACATGCCCGCATCCAGGACATTGTCAACGGCCTGCACACCATCGGACACAAGGTCGAAAACCGCGACCTACTAAGGTACGTTCTTAATTCATTTCCTAGGACTACCTTGTGGGCATCCATGGTCGATGCCTACAAGCTCTCTAAGGACCTTTCGAAGATTAGGTTAGACGAATTATTTTCTGAGTTTGAACTTCACGTGCAAACTAATGTGGTCTGGGCCGAGAGAGGTATTGCTCTACTTGTAGGACAAAGAAGCAAGCCACCTACCAGGCAAGAAGATGGACTCGAATCCGATGACGAATTAGAGTCTGAATCCGAAAAGGTGGAAGCAATAGTGAACGTAGTGCGGAAGATCGTTCGGAGGGAAAGGAGGCTACTAAAGAATCAAAAGAGGGCACAATTCAAATCAAATCAAAAGAAGGCTTTTCATGCAACATGGGACAACGAAGAAGGTGACGACATAGCATGCATGGCAAGACCTGAAGAGTCCGAATCCGAATCCAATTACAACACCGACTCCGAACTCGAGGACTACTTCGAGAAGCAACTCAAAGCCAGACCAAAAGAGAAAATTAAGGTTAGCCGCTCACTAATTTATACGCTTTACAATACAATTAAAATGCTTAATAGGAAATTAACTAAGTCCGAGTCTAGGGTTGAGTCGTTACTTGAGGAGGTTGAAACCCTCAAGCAAGAGGCTACTCTAACCTCTTCAACTAGTCAAGTTCAAGAGGGAAACTTAACCCAAATTGAAAAACTTGAGGAGGAGAATTCTCTCTTGAAAGACCGAGTTCAAGAGGTTGAGGCTATGTTAGAAAGGTTCACATTGGGATCTAAGAATCTTAACCGATTACTTGGAACCCAAAGAGCCATGTACAACAAAGTCGGACTCGGATTTAGGTCAATGACTATGAATAGGTCTTATATGTCTATCGTAAATCGTAGTCATCAAAGAGTCCAAGCATGAGTCCCAAAGGTTTTATTGAATTCACATATAAAGACTAATAAGTTTTGGATTCCCCGGGATCAAATTCATTATTTGAATAGACCATATTGGTTCAATGGTCCAGGGGGAGCTAACACTAAAATAGTATACCCGCTTACTTAGCAAAACCATTGAATATTTTACTTTAATTTGTAGAACGGCTAGATAGGAAAAATAGTTAGTCAACTCTTGACAACATAGTATCAGGATGCGGCGAGATGATAGTACGTTAGAGAAACAAAGTCTCGTGTATTCGAGCTAGATAAGACGTATCTAGCTTGGTGCACTTGACCGAGTGGAACTAGCTGAAGCTACCTCGCAGTATCCTAAACTAGTTAGACCAGGACTTAAGTGATATTTTCTTGAATTTGGCTTTGTCTAAGGAAGTGGTCGTTGTTCCGATCAAAGAAGGCCCCTGTGCCTCGCCACGACCTGGAAGCCAATTTCTCGAAAAGTTACTTAACGATCTAAAGGTTAAATCCGAATCTAACCCAAGATTGACTATCTTTAATCAATTTAAAATCATCTCACAAAACATATAAGGTGAACAAATTCTGAGACACATAGAATGGGTGAGATGTTAAGGATAATTGAAATATAACCTCTTCAAAATACTACTTATTTTCTCAACTATTGTACTTAACAACTTTTAGGCTAAAGTTTAGCGCCCCCTATATTTCTTATACTTCATATATTTGACTAAGGGGGAAAGCAAACTAACCCTAAGGGTTATATTACAAACCTTTAGATTATTGGTGCAGAGGGACACACCTCGAACCAATCTATCTAATTACTGCTAGACGCATGCTTGGACTCATAGTTGATTTATCTTGATGCATGCATATACCGTATTATTTTTAAACCCCTATTTTATATAACAAACTTCATTTTTACATAACAAACCCCAACATTTGTTTTGATTTATGGCAAAAGGGGGAGAAGAGCGAAAGTTAAGGGGGAGTAACACAAAATTTATTTAATTTTGAAAACTAAAGTATCTCTTTCAAAACTCACCTAGGGTTAAGGGGGAGTTTTTGAAAATGAAATTCATCATTTACTATACTTTTTTTATGCTTTAATTTCCCTTAACTTTGTGTTGGTTTGCCATAGATCAAAAAGGGAGAGATTGTTGGTGCAGGGGCACTAGATAATCGAACCTGTGTTTTGATTATGACAAAGACACAAAGTTAAGTTTACATCGTTATCTCACGAGCTAAATCGAGTGTGCAGAAAAGTACTAAAGCTGGAGCTGTAGGCTAGCGACACCCGGAGGAAGCCGTGGTGGTCAGGCAACACTCGAGTGACTTCGGAGGGAGTCGAAGGAAACGAGTGGAAGGCTGGAAGCGAGAGCTACAAGGTAAGTATCGAGGAAAGCTCGTGTGAGTGAGAGATTGTAAGGTCGTGTCCTCTTTACGAGGATGACCATAGGCAGCGATCCAACTAAGACTTCTTGTGGAAGGTCTAGGTCGAGATCGGACGGTTAGAAACCGTCGCATTTATCATTTTCTGAGCTAACCTCTTACTGTAGGGAAGTGGCTAAATTTGTGATCATTTATTGACCATTCTTGCCGATCGGTGATGCTCATCAGTCGACTGATGGGAGTCATCAGTCGACTGATGGCGACGAATCAGCCTTTGCGCTAGGTCAAAACGGATAAGGTTTGACGCAGCCACTTCGCGATAAAATTTATTACAACTTCATGATCTGTTCCGAAAAAAGAGGAGACATATTCAGAGGCCAAAATCTATAAAAGGAGGGGTGGATTCCAACTCCAAAGATCATCAAGTTTATTCATCAAGTGCTCCTACAACGCCAACGCTCCAACACCGTCATAACGCCGACGCGACAACAAGTTCAGATCTTCTTCGTCGACAACAACATCTAGTAATATATTTTGATATTGTATTCGTTGTTTTTATTCGTAACGAGGTGAGGTAGGCTTGTTGCCTCATCCTTGTACATTCGGTTTTGTGATCATTGTCTCCTACCTCCAACGAGGAGGAGACGTTATAGTGCTTTACCCTCCGTACGCGGTCTAGGACTGATAGGGCCTTGGAGTAGCAACCGCTGGGTTGTGAACCAAGTAAAAATAAATGTGTCTCTTTATTTTCCGTTGCTCTTACTCGTATATCAAACGAACTAACGAAAAGATTTACGATCTCTATTCACCCCCCCTCTAGCGACGCTTCTCGATCCAACAAGGGCTTCTCATGGACTTCTACCAATTTGTTCCATAGCTCCTTAGCGTCCTTAAATTTTCCTAACTTGCACAAAATATCATTAGGTACCAAATTGATTAACATTTTGGATACCTTATCGTTTCTTTCAGATTTTTGGACTTGTTCCTCGGTCCATTTCTTCTTCTTGAGAATTCTCCCCTTCTTATCCATGGGAGCTTCAAATCCTTCCATGACGATGATCCAATCCTCTATGTTGTTCATCAAAAAGTAGTCCATTCTTCCTTTCCAATAAGGGAAGTTTTCACGGTTGAAGGAAGATGGAACTTGTGTGTTGTAGCCTAGCCCATCATTGAATTCCATTGATCTTGATGGTTCCTCTAATGCGTGCTCTTGCGGCGGTGAGTCCTTAAAGAGCGACCTCGCTCTGATACCAATTATTAGGACCTTGAAGTGTGCTAGAGGGAGGGGGTGAATAATGATTTCTCGATTTCGTCGTTTGATCATTTTGGTTGTGCTCGTCTACAACAATGTTAGCGGTGAAAATACAATACAAAAGCAAGACAAGTGAAACATAATCGTAACACACGATTTTATGTGGTTCGAAACCCTAGTTCCTACTATAGGGTGGAGCTCTAGAGTGAGCTCTAGTGATGCACACCGCCACTAAACCTTATCCTTCTTGGAAACAATCCGGAGGTGGAGAAACCTCTTACAATGAAGTTTATACAAGAAGAAACAACCAAATACAAAATACAAAAGTAAATGAAGGAAAACAAGTGAAAACACTTTTACAAGATGAGCTTTTGATTGCTTGTTGATTTGGTTGCTTTGAATGACTTGGAAGGTCTGAAATGCAACAATAACTCCCCTTCAAAGTCCTCAAGAACCGACTTCTTCTCCTCTTCACGAAATCAACTTTTAAAGCTCCAGCTTGGGCTAATTTTTGTCGATCAGTCGACTACCCTTTTCCACCAGTCGACTGCCCGCTTGACTATTATCTCACAATGGACTAATCCACATCAAAATTTACCCAATCAGTCAACTATCCAGACCCAATAGTTGGCTATCATTGCCATCAGTCTATTGTCATAAGTCAACAACCGACTCAGAAATATTTCGTGCTCTGTCCACTTAAGGTTAGTCAACTGGTGGAAGCCACCAGTTGATTGCCAGAGCACCAGTTAGTAGTCGAGCTACAGTCGACTACTCGACCAGTCGACTAGGTCATAACCCCTAGTCGACTGCTCGAGTCTTCTGAGTGTTCTAAGTGTCGAGTACTCGACTAGTCGACTAGTCAATACCATTAGTCGACTGGTAAATCTAAAAACTGAGGTTTAACCCCAAGTATGATCCCCTCATACTTGACACTCACCCTTAACCTAAACATAAGCCTTCAAGCCACTTCCATCATCCTCACACTCGTAGGGTCCATCCGTGTCCTTCATGACTCATTCATCCTTTGCGCTAGCCTTCAAATTCTTTCATCAGCTTTGTCATGCCACCTGGTCTATCTTTACCAAGATGTCACACCTTCGAGACTTACACTGTCAAGACTATACACTTGGTCTTACATGATCAATATTACACCTTTGGACTTTACTTTGCCAAGTTTTCATACTTGGACTTTCATTGCCAAGATTATATACTTGGACTTACATGACCAAGACTACACCCTTGGACTTTCCTTTGCTAAGTATCCATACTTGGACTTTTGTCGCCAAGACTATACACTTGGGCTTATATGATCAAGACTACACACTTGGACTTTTCCCTTGCCAAGAATCCATTCTTGGTCTTCTCCATTTGCAAAGTATCCATACTTGGACTTTCTCTTGTTAAGTCTCCAAACTTAGACTTTCACTCAAGTCTTACTCGAGCTTGGTCAACCCTGACCTGAGATTGATTTCTCTAACAATCTCCCTCATATGACCTTAGATACCCCAAACCATCCATTAGTCATATGATCATACATATTGCCAAGCGTATTGTCAAATGTCAAAACACTGCTCGAGTCTTACTCGAGCTTGGTCAATATTGACCTGAGGTCGATTGCACCAACAAGAGGAACCTGTCAGGCCAACATAGAAAATATAGTTTAAAACACTCACACAAAAATCATGCCAAGCTCACCCTTTTCCCTAGAAATCCACAACACCACCACCATCTCATGAAGTCGACCCATCATCTCTTTCACATATATCTTCCCCTAAAAGCATCTTGTCCCCCAACCATATGGACCTCTTAACTATATTCGAACTGACACTCCCCCTCCTTCCTTTGATCCACTAACATTACCCCCCATAGTTCACTGACTGGGTATAGGTCCCCGTCCTTGTAGCTATCGAGATCAAAGCCCTCCGCCTTACTTTCCTCCCATCCACCATTGGGATCTTGGGAAATTGGAGCAAGAATTTATCCATCAATAGAGTTGACCCCACCTATCCGACTACATCACTCAAGGGATGGCTCAGATATATCTCATCCTTCCACTATGGATATGCAAAGATATAAAAATTATTCAAACAACATTCTCTATGATATAGGGTCTTGCGGGAGTTAGAGAAATCCTCGAACGGTTACAAGAAGCCATGATATAAGAGATGCCAACCAATCAAAATTCAAAGAATTATAATTCAAAATAAAAGAGCCTTCAACAACATGTGACCATAGCCATACGAAAACCCTTGAGCAAGAAAACAAAAACTTAGCTCAAGACTTGGAAGCATCACGTGCCTAAGAGAATAGTGCCCTCGATGAAATACCATTCATGCTTTCTCATGTGCAACAAGTAGAAGAAAGGGCAACCTGAGCGGAAACACAGATCAAATTGGTAGAGGAGAGAGCCACTAAAGTAGAAATTAAGCTTGAAAATGCCTCAGAATGAGAGACTAACATGAACCTCCACAACGTCGACTTAGAGAAAACCATCAAAGGAATTAAAGAAAAAATTAAGTAGGAAAAATCAAGTTTGCCTGAGCAGAAGAAATGTTGAGAGAAGGAATGGTGACATCATTATGGAACTCCCCTGACCTTAATAGATAGTTGATCGAAAGGATGTTCTACTTCCTTCAATTGGGCTTTGATGGTTGCACCACTCAATTCCAAGCAGCAGGCTAATCTCTACCCGGGGAATCAACAAAATTTATGGATATGCCGCAAGTGTTGGAGACAATTCCCCAATAACTTTTTTATTTTTAAACCTGAATGAGGGCCATCAAATTGAACTAGGATTCGTACGAGTCCTTTTTTTTTGTATGGCCTTAAGGCCAACAACTTTTAACCTGCAAACTATATAAGTTTCGCAATGTCACACATCTTTTGCTCCATATTTCTAAACTTGTATATTTAAAAAATTCCTTTATTCTTTGTTACAACATGCAAAATTATATTAGCCAATGAAATAGGGCCTCAAATGAAAAGCATTCCAAGGCCTTAGGAGAAATTTTCCTTGTGTATCCCTTAAATAATATGCCCCCATATGAAAAGGTCCTTCATGTTGGAGTATTGGGAATACAATCAAAGTCCCACATTGGTAAGACATGGAAAAGATCATGTGCTTATAAGATGAAAAAAATATCTCCATTGGTATGAGGCCTTTTGGGTAAAGCCCAAAAATAAAACCATGAGGGCGTAGGCCCAAAGTGGACAATATTATGCCATTATGGAGATATGTGAATCTTATAGGCACTAATAATTGGTATTAGAGTCATGGTCTATGTCAAACCATGAGCCTTGAACGAAGGAAGTCGAGCTCTTATGTCCGGATCAAGAGAATCAGACACCAGGCAGGAAGTCCAATTGGGTCGGGAGAACCAAACAACTGACAGAAAGTCCAGTTGAGCCAGAAGGGTTGGACAACTGGCAGGAAGTCCAGCTGGGTCAAGAGGACCAGACAGTTGGCAGGAAGTCCTGATGGGTTGAGGATTAGACATCAAGCAGAGGATGTCCTTCGAGGATGGATAAGCTTGAGGGGGGTCAATGTGGTCCTTCGTTTGAGGGGGGGGGGGATTGTTGGAGTATTGGGAATACAATCAAAGTCCCACATTGGTAAGACATAGAAAAGATCATGTGCTTATAAGATGAAAAAATATCTCCATTGGTATGAGGCCTTTTAGGTAAAGCCCAAAAATAAAATCATGAGGGCTTAGGCCCAAAGTGGACAATATCATACCATTATGGAGATATGTGAATCTTAAAGGCACCTACAGTTCCCACTTAGGTCCAAGATTGCTTTGAGAACCCTCTGGATACACTTGTCATAAAATAAGATCTTGGAAAGATCATGGAAGCACAAGATTGTTATAGACTCATTGTACTCGAGCCTGATACCGTTGCATCAAAATAAAAGGCCTACATTCGCCTTTCTTCCACCAAGTCCAACTATTTTACTCGAGCATGTATATGATTTTTGGGATTATAGATAGAAATCCATGCAATTTCTATCATAATTTCAAGTGGTAGAATGGTTTCACTGTCATATACCATGTTGAACGGTGTCTTATTCGGAAAGATCATAAGATACTAGTTAATTCTTCTAGCCAAGTTCCACCAACATGTTCTAGCTTAGTCTTTAACCCTTTTAATATTGCTCAATTGGCTACTTTCGCTTGTCTATTACTTTGAGGGTATGCCACAGAAGTAAACACTTGTTCTATTTTGAACTTCCAACACCATTTTTGTATCTTCTCTCATTGGAACTGTAATCCATTATCTGATATCAATCACCTAAGTATATCGTACATACATACAATATTTTATCATAGAAACTTCATAACATCCTGTTCAGTAATATGAGTCAATGATTCAACTTCCACTCACTTAGAAAAGTAATCAATGGCTACTATCAAAAACTTTTTCAGCTTGATACTAAAGGCTTGACCAAATCCATGTCCCACTGATCAAAAGGACACACCACCATCGAAGACCTTATGAGTTCAACCGATTGAGTAACATCCGATTGATGCCTCTGACAACTCTCGCACTTCTGTACCAAGTGCTTCGCATCCTCTTTCAATGTAAGCCAAAAATATCCAGCTAATAAAGCCTTCCTTACAAAAGCTTGTCTTCCCGCATGACTATCACAAGCTTCTTTATGTACCTCTCGCAACACATAATCAACTTCTTGAGCATTCAAACACTAGAGGAGAGGATCCGCATTTGACTAACAATACAAAATATTGTCAACAAGAGTATATCAAGTGGCTTGGTGTTTAAGCTACTTTGCTTGCACAGGATCACTAGGCAATTGTTCATACCTTAGATAAACCAAGAATGACGACCTCTAATCTGGCTCTTCAGAAATAGGATGTGTTGGTGCAACAATGCTCCAAGCATTTATATGTTTTGATGTTTGGCTAATCATCTAAGTTAGGCAATATCTTGTGATCTAATTACGAATGTGTTTAAGTGACAGGGAAATCCAAGGATGAAGACTTGGTAAAAGGAAGTCCAAGTATGATCTTGGCAAAGGAAGTCCAAGGGATGGACTTGGCGGCATAAGACCAAGCTTGTAGTCTTGGCAGCATAAAGTCCAAAGTGAACCTTGGCAAAGGAAGTCCAAAGTAAAGTCTTGGCAGCATAAGTCCAAGCTTGTAGTCTTGGCGGCATAAAGTCCAAGCATTTGGCAACCCAAGACATGACGAAACCGAAGGAAGCTCTTGGAAGCAAAGCGCAAAGGATGAACAAGTCGCGGACTCGGAGGGATCCTGAAGGCGCAAGGCTTATTGAGGAGCTAGAAGGTTGAGTCTAGGTCTAGGGTATAAAATCAAGTATGAATTACTCATACTTGATGAGTATCGATCGGCCCGATACGATGTATCGATCGGCCCGGTCGGTGTTCGGTGAGTCAAGATGAAACCACGACCATCGATCAGCCTTAGTCGGAAGCGATGGCCCGATCTTTGCGATCAATCGATTGCCAAGGGCATCAGTCGACTGATCAAGGGAAATATCGCCACAGAATCTGATCTCACTCATTGCGCCTTGATCACTCGGCGATCACCCCATCGATCGGATCGATGGAGGGATCGACCGACCGTGATCACTGGCCGTTGGAAATTGTGGCTACAAATCTCCGCGGAGATCATGTTTCAGAAGCCGTTGGCTTCAGCGGCAGTCGACTGATGGTATGCATCAGTCTACTGATCGACGCCCAACGGGAAAAACATCCCCTCTTCTATAAAAAGGGGCCATGGGGAGCTTGGTGAAGCTAGTGCTCTTGCTCCTAACTGTTGGGTTTCCGGCACCGCGGCGTGTGTGTGTTCGATCATGTTTCGTAAACATGAGCACAGCGGAAGCAATAAAAATAATAAATACTCCTATTTATTACAACACACACAACACACGCATGCTATTACAACAAGTGTAGACATAACCGTAAATTAAAATTGCAATAAAAGGAAATTAAACTACGTTATACCTTTCGTATGACGTGTAGCGGGAACGGCATCAACCGGAACGATTCTCGTAAGAATCGTCTCTATCCGTATCCACGCCGAGCTCCTCGGGATGACTTCGCCAAGCCACGAGCTTCGTCTTCGTATGGGTTACTAGCCTCGTGTTGAAGACGATGTGATCGAGAGATGATCACGGTCCGAATCCAAATTCGGACCTAAAGACAAGTCCTCAAGACTTGCTTCTCCGGAGAGGTATTCGTCAACCGATTGACGAATCCTTCGTCCTCCACCTCAGAGGATTACCGGAGATCAAATCCCGGTATGTTAGCCGCGGTCGGAGCACTAACCGTCGTCCAAACGACGCTCCGACGAGAGGAGAAGAAGCTGTCCAGAAAACTGGACAGCTTGGTGGAGGAGATAGGCGCCGGCCAACAAAGGAAGCCAAGTGCTTACCTTGATGCCAAACCTAAGGAGGATCGCCGGAACTCTTCCGGCAGCAGCTCGACGCCGGCGAGGAGGAAGGAAGCCATATACGGGCGCGGTTGGATGGTAATGTGGGCAAGCGCAACACAAGGGTGGCGGCTCTTGATGTTAGGCGGCCACTAATTGGATTAGGTTTAGGGTTAGGGTTTAATCCCTATTTTATAGAGAACTAATTCTCTTAATGGTTAATGGATCATATCCATAAAGCCCGTTAACCCGCTCCATTAAGATAAGTTAAAATAAACCAAACCATGATGGTTTATTTTAAGTTAAAACGAACCGAACCAACCTTTGGTTCATTCGTTTAATATAAACCAAACCCTTTGGTTTATTCTCATCCATTGGATTAGGACCAAACCATTTTGGTCCATCCATTATGTCTTCATAAGACACGGCCCATCCACGCTTCCATTGCGACTGAAACAATTTCATGCTCGCTTTATGTTTGGTCCAACCAAACATAGTTTCTCTCGGTCTGAGAATCCCATTCTCAAGCTCGTTTTAAATCCTTTGGATTACACTCGGTGTGCGTGTGACCAAATAGGTTCTCGGTTTATGTTGGCCGTCTATAATTAACCATTAATTATAGAACGATCATGAGTGGCACCTAGTAGTACATCATGATCCCCAATTAACCGAAAAGATCAACGGTTGATCCAGAACTATTTCAAACCCTTGAGCTTGAATGAATCGTGCCCCATTCCCTTCACTCATCTTATACCCACTTGGTTCAGGACATGGTCTATTGTGTCAGTCCCCACTAGGCTGACTACGTCACACCTAGCCCAAGTATCATTTCCTCGTCCTACGGATTCTAGTTACTCCACATGTATCGAAGAGTACCTTACTCTAAACATGTAATGCTTTGGCCAAAGACTTTAGTAACAATCCGACGAGAGGCCATAGGTATACATCTCCTCGCAAGGAGTGGTGAATCCTTTATAGGCTATTCAAACACCTTCGATCACTTCGACTTATACCCAATCATCCCGGGTCCACATCTCCTTAGAGATGTTTGCTTAAGATGTCAAAGCATAAGTCTCTATGATCAAGATGACTTGAATATCGCAAGTCAAAGGAACATCGCACTTAAGCCATAGTAAGAACTTCATTGACATATCTATATATGCAGAAAACCATATGAAGTCTTACGGTTGGTCACTCCAATGAACTAGTTACCATAACTAGCATCCACGATTAACTCCGGACATCACTATGTCTCCAGCCAGTGAGAATCAGCTGCTTGGATACACCAAGGAGTATACCTCGTGCTAGTCTCAACAGAATTGATGGTGTCCAGATTCATCAATTCATCGACTAGGGATAATTCCGATACATCACAATTACACATGTAGAGATACTCACTAGTTGTGATCCAATCACAAATTCTCTCATGCTGTGAATCGTATCGTGGACATTCAGTAAATGAGTTTAAGATCCAATCAAATACATAAAACATGTATACTCAAATAGTGAATCTTCATTTATCATATAAATGGTTCATACATAAGGCGATTGCCTTAGGACATCTCTCATATATTACTAACAGACTCCCACTTGGCCTAATGCCAATCGCTACGGTATCCAATACCATAAGCTCCAACATGACCCTCAAACTTACTTTGAGGTAATGCTTTAGTCAAAGGATCCGCTAAGTTCCTTTCAGTGGGAATTTTCTCGATTTGTATTTCGTTCCTACTTATGATCTCTCTGATAAGATGATAGCGGCGAAGCACATGTTTGGATCATTGATGAGACCACATCAAGTTCATAGATGAACTACTTGAATCGCCTTTCTTTGCTTCCAAAGCTGCAACGTATTCTGCCTTAGTGGCAGAATCCGCTATAGTGTCAAGCTTGGAACCTTTCCAACTTATTGCGCCTCCATTCTAGGTGAATACATACCCAGACTAAGACATGGAATCATCCTTATCTGTCTGGATCTGGCATCCGTATACCCTCGTATCACCATGTACCCTTCTCCATATATTAGGAACACATCCTTAGTTCTTCTCAAGTACTTAAGGATCGTCTTAACTAGCCAATGATCCATTCACGGATCGATTGGTATCTGCTCGTGACATTGAGCGTCACGATACATCGGGCCTCGTACAAAACATAGCATACATGATAGATCCTATTGCGGATGCATAGGGAATCTTACTCATGCAAATCCTCTCGTCTTCTGTGCGCGGACACATAGACTTCGAAAGGTGTACCCCATGCCTGATGGGTAGGAAACCTTTCTTGGATTCCGACATGCTAAACCTCTTTAGCACTCGGTCTATATATGTAGATTGCGAAAGACCAAGCAACCGTTTCGATCTATCTCTATAGATCTTAATCCCGAGGATGTAGGTTGCTTCTCCCAGGTCTTTCATGGAGAATGTCTTGGATAACCAAACCTTCACTGACTGTAAGATTGAAACATCATTTCCTATAAGTAGTATGTTATCGACATACAATACTAGGAATACGACTGCACTCCCACTAACCTTCTTGTACACACAAGGTTAAATGCGGATTTTGTGAGAAATCAAACTTTTGATCGTCTCATCAAAGCGGATATTCGACTCTGGATGCTTGCTTCAATCCATAAATGGATCGTTGCAATTTGCATACCTTGGTTTTATCAGCGATGTGAAACCCTCGGTGTATCATATACCGTCCTCGGCGAGTTTCCATTATGGAAAGTTGTTTTCACATCCATCTGCCATATCTCATAATCATAATGAGCTGCTATGGCCAGGAGCATCCGAATGGATTTAAGCATAGCTACAGGCGAATAGGTTTCGTCATAATCAACACCTTGCTTTTGACGATATCCTTTCGCCACCAATCTAACCTTATAGGTAATCACATTACCATCCATGTCGGTTTTCTTCTTGAAAACCCACTTGCACCCTATAGGCTTTATGCCTTCAGGTGGGTCAACCAAGTTCCAAACTTGGTTTTCGTACATGGAATCCATTTCCGACTTCATGGCACCAAGCCACTTATCCCTTTCTGAACTTGTCAGCACTTCTTCATAACTGGTAGGCTCCTCATCATCAATGAGTAACACGTCGTTCGATTCACTTATGAGAAATCCATATCTCTCAGGAATATTGCGTGTTCTACCAGATCTACGAAGATGTGGTGTTACATTAGGTCCAGCCGATTGCTCATCACTATGAGTTGTCGGCTGTTGTGCTTCACCAGGTATCTCTTCAATGTCTATTTGAGTCTCTCGAGCCTCCTCAAGCTCGACGACACTCCCACTATTTTCTTGCAAGAGAAACTCTTTCTCTAGAAACACAGCATGCCTTGAAACAAACACCTTTTGTTCCACAGGATGATAGAATTGGTAACCCCTTGTTTCCTTAGGGTATCCAATAAATAGACATTTATCAGACTTAGCATCCAGTTTGTCTGATACAGTCCGCTTCACATAAGCAGGACAACCCCATATCTTCAAGTAAGATACATGAGGTTTCTTACTAGCCCATATCTCATATGGAGTAGTAGAGACTACCTTGGTAGGCATTCTGTTCAACAAGTAAACAGCTGTCTGAAGTGCATAACCCCAAAAGGACTTGGGAAGAGTCGCATGATTCATCATTGACCTGACCATGTCCAACAAGGTCCGATTACGCCCCTCAGATACACCATTATGCTGTGGTGTATATGGCGGAGTCCATTGAGACAATATGCCATTGTCTCTTAGATAATCAAGAAACTCTTGACTTAAGTATTCACCACCTCGATCCAATCGAAGTATTTTAATACTCTTGTCATGTTGTTTCTCTACTTCATTTCTGAATTCTTTGAACCTTTCAAAGGCTTCAGACTTGTGTTTCATCAAGAACACATACCCAAACCGTGAGTGATCATCGGTAAAGGTAATGAAGTAGCTATAGCCTCCTAATGCTTGAGTTGACATAGGTCCACATACATCAGTATGTACTAGACCTAGTAACTCTCCCACTCGTTCACCTTTTTCCAGTAAAAGGTAACTTAGTCATCTTGCCTTTTAAGCATGATTCGCATGTATCGTATGAATCCAATTCGAACGATTCCAGAATTCCACATCGGTGTAATTCGGACATGCGTTTCTTGCTTATATGGCCAAGACGACAATGCCACATATAGGAATCTATGTGATTATCTTTTTCGAGCACTCGTGTTGCTCGCTTCGATATTGAAAATGTCACTGGATACGTCCAACGTATAAACACCATTGCTTAAAGTTCCAGTCCCATAAAGAACTCCATTCAAAGTTAAGTAACAACAATTGTTACTAAAAGTCAAATGGTACCCATTTCTATTTAAACAAGAAATAGAAATGATGTTCTTTATCAACGAAGGAACATAAAAGCAATTGTCCAGTTCTAAGACAAGTCCTACAGGGAGTTCCAACAAATACGTTCCGATGGCGAGTGCAGCAACCATTGCTCCATTCCCAACACGTAAATTTGACTCTCCCTTGACGAGTCTTCTTCTATTCCTTAGCCCATATATGTCATTACATATATGTGAGCCACACCAGATCAAATACCCAAGTGTGAGAGAAATGGAATGACAATCAATAACGAAGATTTCTGAAGAAGATGGGGCATCCGATGCCTTATCCTTCTTCACGGACTCAAGATAAATCTTGCACTTTCTTCGCAAATGGCCCTACTTGCCATAATGATGGCAAGTTTCCTTTTGTGCTAGTTCTACCTTCTTGGCCCTTCTCTTCTTTCCCTTATGCTATTCCTTTGACTTCCTCTTAGAACCTTTCTTCGAGGAATCAACTAACAGCACCGTCCCCTGCTCATGCTTCTCAGAAGACTCCACAGTCTTCAGCATATTAAGCAGTACCACAGATGAACCTCCTAGCATCTCAGAGGTGAAGAGGAGCTTGGAGACTTCGAACCTTTCGAATCTCACTTGCTCATCAACCAACTCACAGAGATGAAGGACCACGATATGAGCATCCATATGCTCATGCTGCTTTTGTAGCTTGGGTTCCATCGCGGCTAGCATGATGCAACTCATTTGTTCAGAATCACTCACATGTTTCTGATAGGCCAACAATTGGTCCAAAGTTGCATCGTCACTAGGACGGGCGGGAAGAGGCGCTTCGAGGACATACACAAGCTTTTCACCTTGAGAACAATTCTCAAGTTTCTAAGCTAGTCCAAGAAGTTCGGCCCAGTCAATTTATTTGAATCCAAAATGGAACGCAAATTCAAACACATCATGATCAATCTTAGAAATACAAAATGAGCATATATGAGAAAGATGATTTTAAAATGCATCAATATACATTTATAAATCCCATTCATTTTTCGAATTTCAAAAACCCCAAAATCACTTCGGGAGATTGTAGGTCCATCTCCGAATGGGCTGATATCCATCATAGTTATGAACAACCTTGGAGAGAGTCCAACAAGCCATTCATAACTACGACGGTAGGTATCATCTATACCGATTGCATATCCCGTATATGCAACTATCACAATGTGCTATCAACTAATTGAATGTTCACACATACATCGGGTTGTTAACACATTAACAAGTATGCATCTTATGCATAGCACCCAACTTCACCTCCCTTAACATCGACCTTGGAGAGAGTCCAACAAGCCGATGCTCCAGGTTAAAGCCAACCCATTAATCAAGAATAGTTTTAATATGGTTAGAGCGCATTCAACCAATTAGCCCAGCTTGGAGAGAGTCCAACAACCAAAGCTAACGATTGACCTCTGACTCTTACCATATTAGTATTAAACTATTCCATGGTTTGAACATGTTAGGTTGGCCGGGCTTGGAGAGAGTCCAACAACCCAAACAAAAGCGGAACTCTGGTTCAAACCATATTAATGGAAGGTGTAGGCTTTAATATTGTTTAAAGGTTTTTATGTCTCATCCTCTTTGCATGCAAATAACTATTATCTACATGGCATGGCATACATGGCATACATCTACATGTCACGACACGCATGGCATTATGTTATGCATCTAATGCAACTACATGTCATACAATTATGTCATGTACAATATTTCCTTATATGTCATAACTATTTATGGAAATAAAATATGTTTAAGATTTGATTCTCCAAATCAAATCATAATTAAATTAGGAAACAAATTTCCAAATCTAATCACATATTTTATTCATGGAATTATTTGATTAAGGAAAATCTATTTAGGAAACCAATTTCCTAAATCTTCAAAACTACTTATGGAAATAAAATATTTTAAAGATTTGATTTCCCAAATCAAATCAAGATTAAATTAGGAAACAAATTTCCAGAATCTAATCAAATATTTTATTTATGGAAAATATCAATTTCCATAAATACTTCCAACTTTCCAAAAGTGGAAGATTTCCATAAATACTTCTAGACTTTCCAAAATTGAAAAATTTCCATAAATACTTCTAAATTTCCAAAATTTAGAAAATTTCCAGAAATACATTATGACTATCGCAAAACCATTTTTACGATTATGTCGAAACACAACCTGGGCTCGATACCCTTTGTTGGGTTTAGGCACTTGGCGTGTGTGTGTTCGATCATGTTTCGTAAACATGAGCACAGTGAAGCAATAAAAATAATAAATACTCCTATTTATTACAACACACACAACACACGATGCTATTACAACAAGTGTAGACATAACCGTAAATTAAAATTGCAATAAAGGAAATTAAACTACGTTATACCTTTCGTATGGCGTGTAGCGAAACGGCATCAGCGCGATTCTCGTAAGAATCGTCTCTATCCGTATCCACGCCGAGCTCCTCGGGATGACCGCGTGACCACGAGCCGTCTTACGTGCGGGTTACTAGCCTCGTGTTGAAGGCGGCGTGATCGAGAGATGATCACGCGGTCGAATCCAAATTCGGACCTAAAGACAAGTCCTCAAGACTTGCTTCTCCGGAAGGTATTCGTCAACGATTGGCCAGAATCGCCCGTCCTCCACCTCAGAGGATTACGGAGATCAAATCCCGGTATGTTAGCCGCTGTCGGAGCACTAACCGTCGTCAAGCGGCTCCTCGGCGAGAAGGAAAAGCTGTCAGAAAACTGGACAGCTTGGTGGAAGAGATAGGCGCCCGGCCAACAAAGGAAGCCAAGTGCTTACCTTGATGCCAAACCTAAGGAGGATCGCCGGAACTCTTCCGGCAGCAGCTCGGCCTTGGCGAGAGGAAGGAAGCCGCCTTACGGGCGCGGTTGGATGGTTAGGCGGCCACTAATTTGATTAGGTTTAGGGTTAGGGTTTAATCCCTATTTTATAGAGAACTAATTCTCTTAATGGTTAATGGATCATATCCATAAAGCCCGTTAACCCACTCCATTAAGATAAGTTAAAATAAACCAAACCATGATGGTTTATTTTAAGTTAAAACGAACCGAACCAACCTTTGGTTCATTCGTTTAATATAAACCAAACCCTTTGGTTTATTCTCATCCATTGGATTAGGACCAAACCATTTTGGTCCATCCATTATGTCTTCATAAGACACGGCCCATCCACGCTTCCATTGCGACTGAAACAATTTCATGCTCGCTTTATGATTGGTCCAACCAAACATAGTTTCTCTCGGTCTGAGAATCCCATTCTCAAGCTCGTTTTAAATCCTTTGGATTATACTCGTTGTGCGTGTGACCAAATAGGTTCTCGGTTTATGTTGGCCGTCTATAATTAACCATTAATTATAGAACGATCATGAGTGGCACCTAGTAGTACATCATGATCCCCAATTAACCGAAAAGATCAACGGTTGATCCAGAACTATTTATGAAACCCTTGATGCTTGAATGAATCGTGCCCCATTCCCTTCACTCATCTTATACCCACTTGGTTGAGGACATGGTCTATTGTGTCCGATCCCCACTAGGTTGACTCGTCACACCTAGCCCAAGTATCATTTCCTCGTCCTACAGTTCTAGTTACTCCACATGTATCGAAGAGTACCTTACTCTAAACATGTAATGCTTTGGCCAAAGACTTTAGTAACAATCCGACGAGAGGCCATAGGTATACATCTCCTCGCAAGGAGTGGTGAATCCTTTATAGGCTATTCAAACACCTTCGATCACTTCGACTTATACCCAATCATCCCGGGTCCACATCTCCTTAGAGATGTTTGCTTAAGATGTCAAAGCATAAGTCTCTATGATCAAGATGACTTGAATACCGCAAGTCAAAGGAACATCGCACTTAAGCCACAGTAAGAACTTCATTGACATATCTATATATGCAGAAAACCATATGAAGTCTTACGGTTGGTCACTCCAATGAACTAGTTACCATAACTAGCATCCACGATTAACTCCGGACATCACTATGTCTCCAGCCAGTGAGAATCAGCTGCTTGGATACACCAAGGAGTATACCTCGTGCTAGTCTCATGAAATTGATGGTGTCGAGATTCATCAATTCATCGACTAGGATAATTAGATACATCACAATTACACATGTAGAGATACTCACTAGTTGTGATCCAATCACAAATTCTCTCATCTTTGTGAATCGTATCGTGGACATTGATAAATGAGTTTAAGATCCAATCAAATACATAAAACATGTATACTCAAATAGTGAATCTTCATTTATCATATAAATGGTTCATACATAAGGCGATTGCCTTAGGACATCTCTCATATATTACTAACACTAACTATACTCTCGTGCTCACCAAGCCTTCCAAGTGTTTTTAGTGATTTAAATCCTCCTCTTCTCTTGTTTTTGATCATCCATCATTGTAAAGAAGAGGAGAGCATTGTAAGAAAGGTTTCTCCACCTTGGTTCATCCAAAGGAGGTTCTAGTGAAGGTTGATTAGGGCTAATCTACCTTACGGATTGCCGTGGAGTAGGAGCGTCATCTCCGAACCACGTACATCGGGTGTTAGCTTTGTTCTTGCTTTGATTTGTGTTTATATTTTGTATTGCTTCCGCTAACATTTTTTGTAGAAAAGAAGAAAGGCTAATCACCCCCCTCTAGCCATTCTAAGGGTCCTAACAAGTGGTATCAGAGCCAGGTTAGCTTGGAAGATCTCACCATCAACCAAGACATCAATGGCTCTTCAAGAGGGATATAGCATCGCCAAGCCATCGTTCTTCGATGGGAGTCATTTTGCGTATTGGAAAGGTAGGATGAAGTACTATCTTATGAGTAATATTGAAATTTGGCATAGTGTTGTAGATGGCTTCGAGGAACCGGTGGATGAACATGGACATCCTATTCCAAGCAAGGATTGGACAAGAGAAATAAACAAGAAATTTGAATCAAATGCAAAGGCCGTCCTCACCATCCAATGCGACGTCACAATGGAGCAACTCAACAAGGTGGGGCCTTTTGAATCCGTCAAGGAGCTATGGGAAAAGCTCATTGAGCTAAATGAAGGTTCCAAGGAATCAAAGAGGGCCAAGAAGGACCTATTAATTGGACAACTTCAAGCCTTCCAAATGAAGATGCATGAAACCGTAAGTCAAATGCATGGAAGGTTCAAGGAAATTGTAAACGGACTCCATATCATAGGTGAGCGAGTTGACAACCGGGATTTGGTAAGGTATATTTTACAAGCATTTCCTAGAAATTCTTTATGGACTTCAATAGTTGATGCCATTAAGGTAACTAGGGATTTATCTCAAATTAAAATTGATGAATTATTTTGTGAGTTTGAATTACATGAGCAAACTAACATGTCCTCTAAGGAAAAGGGTTTAGCTCTATTTGTTGAAAAGAAGGACAAGAAAGAAAAGAAGAAGAAGGAAAGAAAAGAAGCATCATCATCATCCGAGTCGGAGGATGAGTCAAGTAGCGATGGGGACTCATCTAGTGAAATGGCAAATTTAGAAGCTTTATAGAAAGTCAAGAGAGTTCAAGAATAGAGAAGCAAGGAAGGGGTCTCATTCCTCAAAAGGTAAATTTAATGGTAATTCAAGTTTTAGCAATAATGTGATTTGCCATGCTTGCAATAAGAAGGGGCATATAAAGCCGAATTGTCCGGAGCTAAAGAAGAAGGAGGAAAAGGAAAAGAAAAAGAAGGACAAGAAGGAAAAGAAGAAGAAGGAGGAGGCCATGGTGGCTCAAACCACATGGGACACACCAAGTGTTGAAGACTCTTCATCCGATGATGAGCTTTGCCACATCACACGCCATGTGGCACTCATGGCATTAGAAGATGATTCTGGCACATCAAGTCAAGAAGATTCTTCAAGTGATGAATCGTCATCTAGTGACGATGAGGTAATGAATTCTCCCAAGGTTATGCTTCTCTATAAATCAATTGCTTATCTTAAAGAAGCTCTAGATAAGTCAAAATCTAAGGTTAAGAGCATGAAGGTAGAACTAAAGGCCATTAGGAATGAAAAGCCTTCACATATTGACTCTTGCATGCTTAGGGAAGAAAATGACAAACTTAAGGATGAGGTTAGTGAATTGAAAGCATGTTTAGAAAAATTTTCAAATGGCTCAAAGTGTCTTGATATGATTCTTAGTAGACAAAGAGCGGTTTATAACAAGGCCGGGTTAGGATATAAGCCAAAAGAAAAAGAAGTTGCTTATATTTCATTAATTAATAGGAAAGCAACCATTAAGGGTAAGGTTAAGAAAGCTTGGGTACCTAAGAAGTTTTTACTTAATGTTACCGGTCCAAATGTTTGGGTACCAAAAGCTTGTGTTTTTCATGTGATTTAGGTAGGAGAGCGAGGTATGTGGATTGTGGATAGCGGTTGCTCAACACATATGACCGGGGATGTGAGCAAGTTCTCCACAATTAAATATGTGAAGAAGGGAGCGGTGTCTTTTGGGAATAGTGGAAAACTCAAGATATTAGGTAGAGGTACAATTGAGGTATCCCCTAAAATTGTTATTCACAAAGTATTGCTAGTTGAAAATATGAAATTTAATTTATTAAGTGTTAGTCAACTTTGTGATGCAAACTATCATGTTTTTTTTGAATCCTCTAAATGCATGATTAGACACAAGGAATTAAATGATTGTATGTTAGTTGGATATAGGAAATCAAACATCTATTATGTTGATCTTTCATATGCTTCTAACATTTCTACTAAGTGTTTTGTTGCAAAAGAAGAGGAAAGTTGGCTATGACATAGAAGATTGGGGCATATCAACATGAAAAACATAGCCAAGGTAGCCAAGATGGAGTTGGTCAAAGGGCTACCAAAGATCAAGTATGTCAAGAACAAATTGTGTGATGCATGCCAAGAAGGAAAACAAACAAAGGCATCACACAAAGGTAAAACCCTAACCAATACCTCTTTACCATTAGAATTATTGCATCTTGACTTATTTGATTGCCATAGTACTCCATCTTTAAATGGTAATAAATATTGTTTGGTTATAGTAGATGATTTTTCTAGGTATACTTGGGTCTATTTTATGAAACATAAGGATGATACCTTAGAAATAATCATAGGATTTAGTAAAAGGGTTGAAAATGAAAAGAGTCTCAAAATCAACTGGATCCGTAGTGATCATGGTGGTGAATTTGAAAATCTAAAATTTTCATAATTTTGTTTAGAGCAAGGGTACAAGCATGAGTTCTCTTGTCCTAGAACACCCCAACAAAATGGGGTGGTGGAAAGGAGAAATCGTGCCCTACAAGAGGCGGCTAGGACTATGCTTAATGCATATTCTCTACCTAGCTACTTGTGGGCGGAAGCGGTTAATATAAACTTGCTATATCCAAAATAGGGTTCAAATCCATAGGTTTTTAGGAAAAACACCATTTGAATTATGGAATGGGACTATACCCACAATTCATTATTTCAAAGTCTTTGGATGTAAAGTTTATATTCTAAACACCAAAGATAACTTAGGAAAATTTGAATCAAAAGCGGATGAGGGAATCCTAGTTGGATACTCATCCACAAGTAGAGGGTATTGAGTCTACAATAAGAGAACCAAAGGGATTGAGGAGTCTTCCAATGTTCAATTTGATGAAACTACTAGTACCTACCCTAGAAAGTCCTCCATTGATAAGGATATTAATGACAATAATCAAGACATTACCCAAAAACTTCAAAATTTGACCATTAGGGGTAATGATCAAGGGGAGGAAGAGGAGACTCGATGATGAAAGAAGGGTGGAAGATAACAATGATCAAATTGAAACCCTTCTAGAAACCTAAGAATTCATCAAGATCATCCACTTGACCAAGTAGTAGGAGATCTATCTCAAGGAGTAAGAACTAGGTCATTTCATAGACCTCCGACGAGTCAAGTAGCTCTTATCTCACAAATTGAGCCTACCTCGATCAATGATGCATTACATGATCCGGATTGGATTTTGGCAATGCAAGATGAATTGGCTCAATTTGAGAGAAGTCAAGTGTGGGAATTAGTACCTAGACCCAATGATAGCACCATAATTACTACAAGATGGGTCTTTAGGAATAAGCTAGATGATCAAGGAAATATCACTAGAAATTAAGCTAGGTTGGTTGCTAGGATTCAATCAAGTTGAGGGCTTGACTATGATGAGACTTATGCCCGGTTGCAAGGTTAGAATCTATTAGGATTCTCTTAGGGTATGCTTCCTACATGGGATTTAAACTTTACCAAATGGATGTTAAATCGGCATTCTTAAATGGTTTTATTAAGGAGGAAGTATATGTAGAGCAACCTCCGGTTGAGAACATAGATTATCCAAATCATGTATGTAAGCTTAGGAAAGCATTATATGGGTTAAAACAAGCTCCCGGGCATGGTATGAAAGATTGTCATCCTTCTTAATTTCTAAGGATTTTAGAAGAGTCCAAGTAGATCAAACTTTGTTTATAAAGTCAACGTTAAAAGATATATTCATAGCCCACGTATATGTTGTTGATATCAGTGTTGGGTCAACAAATGATGATCTTCTTCAAGACTTTATAAAAATATGGAAAATGAATTTGAAATGAGTTTGGTTGAGAGCTTACCTTTTCCTAGGTTTACAAGTCAAACAAACCAATGAGGGTATTCATATTTATCAAACCAAATATCCAAATGAAATGATCAAGAAATTTGGTTTGGAAAATGCCAAAATTGTAACCACTCCTATGGCCACTAGCACTACAATAGATAGTGATCATGAAGGTAAATCAATTGATCTTAAACTATATAGAAGTATGATTGGTAGCTTACTATACCTAACTGCTAGTAGACCCGACATTTTATTTGCGGTAGGTATGTGTGCAAGATACCAATCTTGTGCCAAAGAATCACATTTGGTAGCCGTCAAAAGAATATTAAGATATATTAAAGGCACCCTAAATGTAGGACTTTGGTATCCTAGGACTAAGTCATTTGAATTACTTGGTTATACCGATTCCGATTATGCCGGGTGCAAATTGGATAGGAAAAGTACTAGTGGTGGATGTCAATTTCTTGGGTCCTCCCTAGTTAGTTGGAGTAGTAGGAAGCAACATTGTGTTGCTTTATCAACCACCGAAGCCGAATATGTGGCTATGGGTGGTTGTGTAGCTCAATTACTTTGGATGAGGCATACTCTTGTGGACTATGAGCTACACTACTCTAACATTAAAGTTTATTGTGATAATGTGAGTACCATCAACTTGACCAAAAATCCGGTACATCACTCTAGGACCAAGCACATTGAAGTGAAACATCACTTCATAAGAGATCATGTGGCAAGAGGGGACATTGAACTTAATTATGTAGAATCTAAGTCCAACCTTGCCGATATCTTCACCAAAGCTCTTCCCGAAAATGAATTTTCATCTTTAAGGAGAGAGCTTGGTATGTGCTTTGTAGAGTAAAATTCTAGGTTTGCATGATCCCATGTTTATATGTTATCTTTATACCTTGATACATCTCACAAAAAGCCTTAAGAAACCTTGATTTTTGTATTGAGACACTTAGAACCATGTGAGATGATAGGGAAGGTCTACTTGGTTCATCATGCTTGTTATGATGCATTACTATGAGCCAATGACACACCTAGAGACATAAATACCTTATGGACCAACCATTGGGAAGGCTTGTATTCAAGTAATGAGTACATAGCTCTAAGAACATGGTTGGAAATTCCAAATCATATATATGTTAAACTATGTTCATTATATTTTGGAAAACAGTTTTCAAGTGAATCACAAAAGTGATACAAAGTTTGAAAATTCTTTAGAACTTTTGTAAGTTTCCAAATTTGTATCCATCTTGAAATATGGAAAACATATATTTTTCAAATCATTTTTCCTTAATAAAGTATGATTTCAGAAATGTGTACGCAAAATTTCGTGATTTTTCAAGATTTCTGGAATTTCTATCGCATTTTTGAAAATGGGCTGAAAAGGCTGAAATTTCGATTTGGTAGTGTGATCGGCATTCGGTGATACCAATAAGCTCCATTTTCTGATATTTGGTGTATTTTTGATGTCCTAACACTCTAGTATGATAATATTGCGTATAAACGAGTTTTAGGACTGCTTAATACAGTGGTTTAGGGGGAGTTTCAATAAATTCTATCCTTTTATCCCCAAAACCATTGTTGGTGCTAAGTTAGGATTTAACTTTTGAATTTTAGATTATGCTTTTCCTCAAATGTAATTTACATCCTATCTTGGATTAAGGGGGAGCTTAATTTCAATCTAATACCTTAGTCCAAGATCCAACACTCTAAATTCTTTCATCCTTCTCTTTTTGATGTATGTCAAAGGGGGAGAAGGAATGCTTAAGTTAGATGATTATGTGTGTATCTTTAAAGACCTAACTTAAATGATTGTCAAACATCAAAAAGGGGGAGATTGTTGGTGCAACAATGCTCCAAGCATTTATATGTTTTGATGTTTGGCTAATCATCTAAGTTAGGCAATATCTTGTGATCTAATTACGAATGTGTTTAAGTGATAGGGAAATCCAAGGATGAAGACTTGGTAAAAGAAAGTCCAAGTATGATCTTGGCAAAGGAAGTCCAAGGGATGGACTTGGCGGCATAAGACCAAGCTTGTAGTCTTGGCAGCATAAAGTCCAAAGTGAACCTTGGCAAAGGAAGTCCAAAGTAAAGTCTTGGCAGCATAAGTCCAAGCTTGTAGTCTTGGTGGCATAAAGTCCAAGCATTTGGCAACCCAAGACATGACGAAACCGAAGGAAGCTCTTGGAAGCAAAGCGCAAAGGATGAACAAGTCGCGGACTCGGAGGGATCCTGAAGGCGCAAGGCTTATTGAGGAGCTAGAAGGTTGAGTCTAGGTCTAGGGTATAAAATCAAGTATGAATTACTCATACTTGATGAGTATCGATCGATCGATGTATCGATCGGCCCGATCGGTCGATGAGTCGATGAAACCTGACCATCGATCATTGCCTTGGTCGAGCCGATCGATGCGATCGGCGCCAGGGCATCGATCGGCGATCAAGGGAAATATCGCCCGCACGAATGCGGTCTCACTCGATCTGCCTTGATCACTCGGTGATCACCCCATCGATCGGTGATGGAGGATCGATCGATCACCGCCATTGGAAATTACTCGAATCTCCGCGGAGATCGCGTTTCAGAAGCCGTTGGCTTCGGCGGCAGTCGACTGATGGTATGCATCAGTCGACTGATCGACGCCCAACGGGAAAAACAACCCCTCTTCTATAAAAAGGGGCCATGGGGAGCTTGGTGAAGCTAGTGCTCTTGCTCCTAACTATACTCTCGTGCTCACCAAGCCTTCCAAGTGTTTTTAGTGATTTAAATCCTCCTCTTCTCTTGTTTTTGATCATCCATCATTGTAAAGAAGAGGAGAGCATTGTAAGAAAGGTTTCTCCACCTTGGTTCATCCAAAGGAGGTTCTAGTGAAGGTTGATTAGGGCTAATCCACCTTACGGATTGCCGTGGAGTAGGAGCGTCATCTCCGAACCACGTACATCGGGTGTTAGCTTTTTTCTTGCTTTGATTTGTGTTTATATTTTGTATTGCTTCCGCTAACATTTTTTGTAGAAAAGAAGAAAGGCTAATCACCCCCCCTCTAGCCATTCCAAGGGTCCTAACAGGATGACCATCTAAAAGAGATACCAATCCTATTTGTGTTACTACTGTTGATGCACGTGGTATCCTCAAGCTCTGTCTAACAAAGCTCTGATACCACTGTTGGTACACCAGCGCACAATGTCCTCAAGTTTTATTGAACAGAGCTCTGATACCACGGTTGGATCATACAAATCTAGCATTCACGTGTTGTATTTCTACACCCCTATATTCAACGGAAGTTTAAAATTTTATTTATGATTTAATAATTAAATCAAAGGAGTGCTCATATGAATTTTCAAAACAAACATAAGCATGATCTTTTAATCTAAGCATGCAATACTATTTAACTCTTTAAGCAAGATCTTAAATGCATGACAAAGATAAACTATCATGTGATTGAACATCTAATGTCAATCTAATAATTTTATTTAGACATGCTAAACTATCTAAAACAAATATATTAGATCATTTAAGAACAATCTAAATAAAACTATTATCACATGAGTATAAATATATATCCATGAAACAATTCATAAGCATAGATTTATACCTTCCAAACTACCTTAGTTTGTGATGTCTTGATCTTGTGCTTCGTTCATCTAATCCGGTCCATGATCGAAAACCCTTTTCCAATGCTTGATCACACTAGAGATCAAGTTCCCTTTTTTGTCAAGACGAATAAGGTGTATTCCTCAAATACAAGGGATGTGTTGCTAAATTCTCCCTTCACAAAGGGCTGCCTAAAATCCCATAACAAGCGGCTACACCTACAACAACTTTGTAAGGTGATGGGTGACAACTACTCTTCTCCAAGAAGAGAAGTGATATTAAGGAGATTGACCCCTTTATATGGAACCTAAGAAGAAGATATCCTATCTTCTTCTTCTCTTAATGGGATTTGACCTCCTCTTGAAGAAGATGAAGAGGGGGATGCCGACAAAACCTCAAGGAGGAGAGAAGGAAGAGACTTGGGGTTTTAAGAATACAAAAGACTCCTTTTTCAACACTTGATCCTCTCCTCTTACTCTTGTTTATATAAGGTCACAAGAAAATCTCTCATCTTCTTCCTCATTTATTTGGCCAACCACTTCAAGATAAAAATCAATAGGTGGCTGCCAAAACTAAAGACAAGAGAGAAGAGGAAGAGGAAGAGTCTCAGAAAGAAAATTTAAAATTTTCTTCTCCTCCTTAGCCATGCCTTTTGCCCTCACATGAATCATCATAAGCTAGTAATGGGCTTGTGAGTTATGTGGACCATTATCCATTTTCCATCATGGATCATTAAGTTTTAGAACTTTTCTAGTACCCAATTATGAAGTTCATCATGAATTCAATTTCTAGATCATGTGTGGAACACCTCCACTCTCCTTATTGTTAGGGCAATCAACCCAAGTATGGTTTGGTTTTGATGTGTGTGGCAAAGGGTTTAAGTTAGGTTGTTATGTGATTTGATGTGTGTGTTTAAGTTGTGCAGGACTTAAGTGAATCACACATGTGTTAGCTTGATAAAGCATTGGCGAGTTCACCATTTCATGGCTCGGGTTCTTGAGTCGGTGAAGGATGACATTGTGAAAGCCGTGCGCTTGGTGCATCCGAGAGACCGCTAGATGAGGAGTAAATGAAGTGAAGCCGGAGGAAGCAGACTACGTGGCGAGATGCGAAGGATGACACTATAGGAGCCGAGGGCTTAGTGCATCTGAGGGACGCAGGCCGAAGAAAGCTTCGAGGTGAGGGACTTCATGGGAGATGAGAGTGAGCAATTGTAACTCGGGATGGGGTACCTCAGCTAGGTAAACTTGGCCGAATTACTAAGTTAAGTGTCGGACGCTCAAACTTAGGTTTGAGGTTTTACCCGACAAGTCGAACGCTCAAACTTGTCTTTGAGGTTTTACCTAACAATTGGATAAGTCAGATGCTCAAACATGAGTTTGAGGTTTCTACCCAACGAATGAAAGTGTCAGATGCTTAAAAAGGTGGTTTGAGGTTTACCCGACCGTCGGATTCTCAAACAAGTATTTGTTTGAGGTTTTACCCGACACCAGTCGACTGCTATAGATAGCAGTTGACTGCTCTGAGTTGACTGAATGTCGACTGGTATTTGATTGAAGGGTTTTTGACCTAGAAGTCGACTGCTGACCATCAGTCGAACTGCCAAGGGACGACAGTTGACTGATGAAGGTGGTTGAGGGCACAAAACTGCTCATAACCGATTGATCGATCAGCTCTGTGACGATGGCCCGGCGATAGCGTCGATCGTGCCAAGCCTACCATTGAACGGTGACGATAGCAAGTTAGAAGCCATTGGGAGTCAGCCGTTAGAGCGGCAGTCGACTGATGACATGCAGCAGTCGACTGTTGCATGCCCAATGGGAAGAAAGCCCTCTTCTCTATAAAAAAGAGGGTTTGGGTGACTTTGGGAGGTTAATGCTTAACTCCTATTCATACTCCCAAGTGCCTTAAACGTGTTTACTCTTCTCTTACTTGTTCTTAGCTCTATTTTATTATAAGAGGGAGAAATTGTTGTAAAGAGGTTACCTCCACCTTGTTTAATCTAAAGGAGAGATTAGTGCTTTGGTTGAGGGAGTGATTCATCATACGAATCATCCGTGGATTAGCAGCAAGAGCCATGAACCACGTTACATCCTCGTGTTTGTGTTTGCTTCTCTTTACTTACTTTGTTTAGCTTAATTGTCTTTATCATTGTATTTCTGCTGCGCTAATTATTTGTAGACGATTAAGAACGCGAGATTTCCATCAACGATCAACTAGGGCTATTCCCTTCTAGTTGGGCCATGATCCTCCAATAAGTGGTATCAGAGCCAATGTAGCTTGTCAATGGACTTACTGCCGCAACAAGCACAACAATGAAATAGCCGGCTCGAACATTCATCCGCCAAAATTCGAGGGGGACTTCGCTTGGTGAAAAAAGCATATAGAGGTATTTTTCGAAACAAATTTTGATATTATAGTTATTATGGAAATCAGTTTCGATATACCTAGGGATGAAAAAGGGAAGCTAATCAAAAAATCAAGGTGGACTAAGAAGCAAAGAGAGGAGCACCTTGCAAATTCAAAAGCCAAGCACCATCTCTATAACGTGCTTCCTCAACAAGAAATCAATAGGACTGGAGAGTGCGCTAGTGCCAAGGAGATGTGGGAGAAGCTAGTGGAGCTTCATGAAGGCACCTCCGAAGCTAAGTTATCAAGAAGGGACCTTCTCCGCTCCCAACTCAATAATATCAAATTAGATAAGGGGGAAAAGGTATTATCACTACACTCTAGATTTAAAGAGATAATTAACGGTTTATCAAGTGTAGGGGAGAGACTCTCCAATAGAGATATGATCATGAAGGCCATAGATGCATTCCCTTGGTCATCAAAGTGGAGCTCCATGGTGGACTCATTTTATATTTCAAGGAATCTAGAGGTAAGTACTCTAGAAGAATTCTTTTCTGCTATGGAGCTTCATGAAACTAAACTAGAAGGTATAGTAGAAGAGCCAATCATCAAATCAAGGGGAGTAGCATTAGTGGCCGACAAAGGAAAGAAGAAGGAGACTCCACCCTCCTCATCCGATGATGAATCTTCCTCATCAATGAATAGCAATGAAGAGGCTTATATGGTAAGGAAGGTAAGGCATGCTTTAAAGAATTTTAATTTTAACAAGTCTCATGATAGGAGAAGAAGGAAGATTATTTGCTATAATTGTTGGCAATGTGCTAGTCCTCGGAATGCTCATAGGCTCCCATGCCTCCGGATTAAAATTTTCACTAATGAAAACTAATCCGGATGGGATGAGTTTCCTAAGCACAACCAATTCGTCGTCGTGCTAACGACTTGAGCGATCGCTTGAACAAACTAGTTGTTCAAGCAACACAACTCTTCTAGTCGGTTAGCCGCGGAAGAGACGACGGACGGATTGTCGGTTTTTGTGTTTCTTATTCGGGGTCCATGATTATACAAATACATGCAAATGCAAACTAGTATAATCAACATATACTAACATAAAGAACTTAAGCTAGCATATCAATTAAGAATAGAAACATGCAAAGATCATAAATAAAAGTTATAAAACTTTTATACCTCTTGATCTTCTATCGTATGTCCTAACCTCCTTGTAGACTTCGTGTGGGCGAAGATCCTCCACAAGTTGAAGCTTTTTAGATCTTCTTCAATCCAAAGAATGAAGAACTCTCTTTCCCTTCTTGCTTGAGCCAACCACCAATCCACAAAGGATTGATGCCGCCGGCCCCAAGAATAGAGAGAACATAATGGAAACAACCAAGCAACCGAACTAGGGACAAACCCTAGCTCCTAGTGCCGCCGGCCAAGAGGAAAACAAAAGGAAAAGAGGAATAGGTTGGGCACCACCAAAGGTATAGGAAAAAGGATAGGAACCGGCCAACACCCTAGGAAGAAGAAGAACACTTCCCCTATAGTTGCCACCTACCTTTCCTTCCAAACCCTAGCCGCCAACCAAGCTTCCTTTGGATTTCTTGCCAAGGTAGAGGAAGAGAAGGTAGTGGCGCCAACCCTTAGAAGGAAGAAGATGAGCCCTTCCCTATAGTTGCCGCCATAACTTCCAAACCTAGCCTAATCCAAAGAGCCAAACCCTAATCTAATTAGGGTTTCCTCCATAGGTTTCTTGCCGCCTAAGCATGGTGGAGAGGAGAGATCTAGGAGCTAGCCACCTTCCATGAAGAAGACAAGCTCCTCCATAGGTTGCCGCCCAACCTCCTTCATCACCTTGGCCGCCCAACCTAAGGAGCCAAAACCCTAATTAGGGTTTCCTCCATGAGGTTGCTTGCCGCCCAAGCATACTAGGCAAAACCCTAATTTCCTTAGCATCCATCATGAACCATTAACCCCCCTTGCCGCCCAACCCATAGCCATCCTTTTATAGAGTTAGGGTTAGGCCTTGGTTTAATCTCCATCGTCGGTTCTAGGGTTTTAATCTCAACCGTCGGATTTAGAGATTTAATCTCAACTGTCGGTTCTAGGAATTAATCCCAACCGTCGGATCTAGAGATTTAATCTCAACCGTCGGTTTTAGGAATTTAATCCCAACCGTCGGATCTAGAGATTTAATCTCAATTGTCGGTTCTAGGAATTTAATCCCAACCGTCGGATCTAGAGATTTAATCTCAACTGTCGGTTCTAGGAATTAATCCCAATCGTCGGATCTAGAGATTTAATCTCAACCGTCGGTTCTAGGAATTTAATCCCAACCGTCGGATCTAGAGATTTAATCTCAACCGTCGATTATAGGGATTTAATCCTAACCGTCGGATTTAGAGATTTGTTTTCCATCATTTGATCTAGACTTCATGAGGTTTATATAAGGCTACGATAGGGACCATGAGGAGGAGTTGGGTCTTGGCCACCCGATGGATCGGAACCACACAAACTTGATCCATCAATGATGTTCCATTCCACTAGAGGATCATCATCGAACTACCTCACCAACCCCCATAAATTAATATGGGCTCCATATATTATTTGTACATTTATCTCCCCGTGTTTAAGATATCGAATGTTCGTCAATCGATTGATTTACTGACCATCAATCAATTAACATCTAACTCCTCGAGTAGTACCACTCAACCTTATCATCATGTTGACTAAGTCAACCCGCGGGGTTTACATGATAAACCTTATGAGCTCCTCAAGGGGACATCATCAACCTAATATATAGGACACGGATTCCTCCTATAATCAACGGCACACCATGTAAATAATATCATTTCCCAACTTACCGGGCATATTGATTTAATCCATAGAAATCTCACCCTCTGGTAAATCAAAGAAATAAATACTAAGTACATGTGCCCGTTATTATATCGGGATTAAGAGCATGTACAACATAATATCCGAGGTCCGATTCAATTTTGTAGTCAGCAATAAATTGAATCACCTCTATGTCGGTCCTGCTCAATACACCTAAGTGTACTAGTGTAACTCTATGTTCAAGATAAAACAATACCAAGCTACACTACAACCATGCCAATGGTTTGTCCAAGACCATCTTGGTTGTGAGCCTCTACTTATACTCTACAAGGGACTGATAACATGAACTTCTGTGCCATCACCCAAGCACCATGTTATCTACAATGTAAAGTATTAGACAATATGCACAACATATAATAAATATAAAAGTGCAAACAATGATCATGTGATTCTTATTTCAAAATAAAGATGTTCATACTAAAGAGCTAGGCTTTCAGTATACATCCCAACAATCTCCCACTTATACTAAAAGACTATGCTGTCATTATACTGCCATACATCTGATTCCCCTTCCCTCCACATGCCTATCAAAGCTCTCGCTAGAAGGGCCTTAGTGAAAAGGGTCTACCAGGTCATCCTCTAATGCAATCCAGGCGACAGCAACTTCTACCTCCTTAACGATTTCTCGTATCAGGTGGTACTTGCACTCTATGTGTTTACTAGCCTTATGGGCTCGTGGTTCCTTCGAGTTTGCAACTACACCATTATTATCACAATAAATTGTGATAGTTCTGGGCAAACCAGGAATCACATCCAAGTCCATCAAGAAGTTCCTGAGCCACCCAACTTCTTTGGCCGCCTAAGAGGCTGCCATACAATCAGCTTCCATGGTAGAGTCCACCATGCATTTCTGCTTGACACTCTTCCATACTATGGCTCCACCTCCAAAAGTAAACACAAAACCTGAGGTAGACTTACTGTTATCCCTATCAGATTGGAAATCAGAATCTATGTAACCCACAGGGAGTAATTTATGCTCAAACTAGCATATAATCCCTAGTCCTTCTCGGGCACCACAATATATGCTTTACCGCACAATATCCTGTCTGGATTACTCGATATGTCACGACCATGCCCACTGCAGCGGATATCCGGTCTCGCAGAGCATCGCATACATGAGGCTTCCCTCTGCCGAAGCATAAGGAACCGCCTTCATCTCCTCTATCTCCTCAGATGATCTAGGACACATCTCCTTAGATAAAGGAACTCCATGCCTGAAAGGTAGAAAACCCTTCTTGGAGTTTTGCATGCTAAAACGATCCATAATCATGTCTATGTATGAAGCTTGGGATAAGCACAACAACCTTGATCCCAAGGTTGTGACCCACTTCTCCCAAGTCCTTCATACCATCGCTTGGACAACCATACCCTTACGTCGATAACATTTCGATGTTGTCGCCAACCACCAAAATGTCATCTACGTATAGTACAAAAATACCACTATGTTTCCGTCACATCTCTGATATACACAAGACTCATCCGAACTTTGAATAAATCCATAAGACTGGATTTACCTCCTCAAAGCGGATGTTCCAAGACCTCGAAGTTTGCTTCAATCCACAAATGGACCGATTAAGCTTACATACAAGATACTTTTTGCCCTTAGCAATGAATCCCTCTGGTCGCTTTATATAAATGGATTCCTCAAGACTTCCACTAAGGAAATCTGTCTTGACATCCATCTGTCACACCTCATAAATTCAAATGAGCTGCTATACAAAGGAGCTCCTGGACTGATTTGAATCCATAGATTCAATCTCGATTTATTGCACTTTGCAAAGATGTTGCATCTATATCTTGGATTACCTCGTCATATGTCCAGGGATCAGGTTCATGTTCGCCAGGGACCAAATCGGAAGATTCTCCCAAGAACATGAATCTATCAGGCTGTCTCACAACCCTCCCACTACGACAAGGTATCACCTGTATATCCTCTGTGATACGCGGTGCAGTGACATGTGGTATATCCTCTTGTACTGAGTACAAGTCGGACTTCCCTATCAACTCCTCAAGAACAATCCTACTGTGGGCTTGTGGTTCATCACATAGTCCTCCTCTAGAAATCGCATTCGTACTAACGATCACCTTCCGATCTCTAGGACTATAAAACAAACCACCCTTCGCTCCCCTAGGATAGCCAGCGAACATGCATATACGTATGAGGTTCCAACTTATCGACCTTCAAAGACATGTGCCGAATCCCCATATCCGAATATGTCTTAGACTAGGCTTCCGCCTAGTCCACAATTCTGTGGGAGTAGAAGGCACTGATTTAGATGGAACAAGGTTCAGAATGTATACCGTCGTATCTAGGGCATATCCCCAGAACAAATCTGGCAAGTCAAAATAACTCATCATCGATCTAACCATCTCCATAAGAGTCCTCTTCGCTTCGCTCTACACCATTCTACTGGGTGTGCAGTGCATAATTGGGATTGAATCCACCTCGATAAGTAATTCCTAAACTCTCCCAAGAGGTATTCACCACTACGAACAAATCGTAGTGTCATCTTGAATAATTGTCTATCAAAAAGATGAAATATTCAAAACTATCTCTTGCCTGGATAGACATAGGACCATACTTAATCGAATGAATTCCAACACATCTTTGGATCTATACCCCTTGGCCTTGAAAGGCCTCTTGGTCATCTTACCTTCCAAGCAAGATTCGTAGGTTGGGAGATCCTCCACCACTAATGAACCCAAAGGTCCATCAGCTATCAACCTTTGAATTCTGCTTAGGTTAATATATGCCCAAAGATATGTTTGATTCATTTTCGAAGGTTCTTTTCTCTTATTGGAATTAGAAGATGAGTTAATACCTTCTATTTGCATCATGGGAGCTCGTGGTTCAAGTCATAAATTTCCTATCTATGTACCTGAATAGATAATGTCCCTATTACTTTTATAACAAATCTGTCATCAAAAGAAATAGATTATCCATCCACAATTTAGAAACTGAAAGCAATTCTTTCTAAACAAAAGCACATAAAGAAAATTTCTAAGAACCAAAAACTTTATTTTTCTCAAAAGATAAATAAAACATCTCCCACTGCAATAGTCGCCATCTTCATGGCATTGCCCAAGTAAATTGTAATATCCCCTTTAGCTAGTCGTCGGGTTTCGAACTCCCAGTATTGCAGACATGATTAGTGGCTCTCGTATCTACACACCAGGTGCCGATAGATAACACCGCTAACCATGTTACAACGACTAAACCAAAAGATATACTTTTGTTCTTGTTTCGGATTGGGATAATCCTTCTTCTCATGTCCGGTCTGCTAGTAAGTGAAGTATTTGCCTTTCGGCTTATTCACTCTTCCCTGAGATCCTCCCACCACCTTTGCTCCACCTTGTTTCTTCTTCTTCTTGCCTTTCGGCTTAGAAGTAGAAAACCTTTTTGAGCAACCATGGCTTGAGGACACTCTTTGAAGAGTGTATACTTGTACTTCTTAGCAAATAAGACAACATCTAGATTCTTTTCCAATCAACATTAACTAGGTACAGTAAGTTTATTTCCTTTAGTATTACAACAAGTGGACTGAAAATCAATTTTGAAAATCCTAAGAATCACATAGATCATTGCTTTAGATTTCAAATATTATTGATTCCTCAAAACAATAAAATCCCGAAATCAACCAACACCTCAAAACATCGAGAATATCGCATGCCACGATAGTGTGGACGTATACGAATTCTACATTTGTAAGAGGAGGTTTTACCCATTAATTTTATTATCTTGTCAACCTTACTTTTTGACAAATAAAATTAATAGTTGGTTCCTCTTTGGCCCTACAAATAAAAGCAGTGACTCCGATGGGGAGGATACTTTTATTTGCATCTAAGTGTGCACCATTACACGATACTAAGGGAATTATCTCGGATTATGTGCCTTACCGATGGGGAAGTACACACGCTCCTAAATAATTTCCTATAACCATTATTTGACCTAGTGATCCGCAAACAAACTCATCCGATGGGGAGGAAGGCACTCAGAGCCGACGTGCAAGTTTGTTGCATCACATGTCAAATTGTAATGGAGGCCGCGGGAATTAATTAAAATATCCCTCTCCCACTTAGTAAATTGAAAATGAGGAATTTTCAAGCACACACAACATGCATATAAAACAAATCAGCAATAAATATGGAAAAATCAGAATTTTTCCAACTATTATGGCATTGTTCTCCAATATGCGTCCCGTCGTGTCGCCACCTCGTCCGCTCCTCCTACGCCATGTACGAGCCATCCGGAGATCCGAGCCGAGTATAAAACCTATTTTATTTTACATCCATCGATCCTATACTCCACGAGGGAGTGTACATGAAATCTAGATCGAAAGTAAAATAAAATAAAGAGTGGCTAAACAATGTCGTATTTAATTACAAAAATTAAATACTAATCTAGCCTCGTCAACCCCGAGGATTCAAATAATATACAATCATACACAAACAATCACATACACACATATAGCCATAATAGTCGGATCTTATGCAGCAAAAAAGTTAGCCTACGCACATCCTACTATTATCCGGCATACAAAATATATGATATGTGCATGAAAGTAACCGAATCCAAAAACACACAAAACCGAAAACGATGGCTCTGATACCAATTGTTGGCAATGTGCTAGTCCTCGGAATGCTCATAGGCTCCCATGTCCCCGAATTAAAATTTTCACTAATGAAAACTAATCCGGATGGGATGAGTTTCCTAAGCACAACCAATTCATCGTCGTGCTAACGACTTGAGCGATCGCTTGAACAAACTAGTTGTTCAAGCAACACAACTCTTCTAGTCGGTTAGCCGCGGAAGAGACGACGGACGGATTGCCGGTTTTTGTGTTTCTTATTCGGGGTCCATGATTATACAAATACATGCAAATGCAAACTAGTATAATCAACATATACTAACATAAAGAACTTAAGCTAGCATATCAATTAAGAATAGAAACATGCAAAGATCATAAATAAAAGTTATAAAACTTTTATACCTCTTGATCTTCTATCGTATGTCCTAACCTCCTTGTAGACTTCGTGTGGGCGAAGATCCTCCACAAGTTGAAGCTTCTTAGATCTTCTTCAATCCAAAGAATGAAGAACTCTCTTTCCCTTCTTGCTTGAGCCAACCACCAATCCACAAAGGATTGATGCCGCCGGCCCCAAGAATAGAGAGAACATAATGGAAACAACCAAGCAACCGAACTAGGGACAAACCCTAGCTCCTAGTGCCGCCGGCCAAGAGGAAAACAAAAGGAAAAGAGGAATAGGTTGGGCACCACCAAAGGTATAGGAAAAAGGATAGGAACCGGCCAACACCCTAGGAAGAAGAAGAACACTTCCCCTATAGTTGCCACCTACCTTTCCTTCCAAACCCTAGCCGCCCAACCAAGCTTCCTTTGGATTTCTTGCCGCCCAAGGTAGAGGAAGAGAAGGTAGTGGCCGGCCAACCCTTAGAAGGAAGAAGATGAGCCCTTCCCCTATAGTTGCCGCCCAACCATAACTTCCAAACCTAGCCGCCTAATCCAAAGAGCCAAACCCTAATCTAATTAGGGTTTCCTCCATAGGTTTCTTGCCGCCTAAGCATGGTGGAGAGGAGAGATCTAGGAGCTAGCCACCTTCCATGAAGAAGACAAGCTCCTCCATAGGTTGCCGCCCAACCTCCTTCATCACCTTGGCCGCCCAACCTAAGGAGCCAAAACCCTAATTAGGGTTTCCTCCATGAGGTTGCTTGCCGCCCAAGCATACTAGGCAAAACCCTAATTTCCTTAGCATCCATCATGAACCATTAACCCCCCTTGCCGCCAAACCCATAGCCATCCTTTTATAGAGTTAGGGTTAGGCCTTGGTTTAATCTCCATCGTCGGTTCTAGGGTTTTAATCTCAACCGTCGGATTTAGAGATTTAATCTCAACTGTCGGTTCTAGGAATTAATCCCAACCGTCGGATCTAGAGATTTAATCTCAACCGTCGGTTTTAGGAATTTAATCCCAACCGTCGGATCTAGAGATTTAATCTCAATCGTCGGTTCTAGGAATTTAATCCCAACCGTCGGATCTAGAGATTTAATCTCAACCGTCGGTTCTAGGAATTAATCCCAACCGTCGGATCTAGAGATTTAATCTCAACCGTCGGTTCTAGGAATTTAATCCCAACCGTCGGATCTAGAGATTTAATCTCAACCGTCGGTTCTAGGGATTTAATCCTAACCGTCGGATTTAGAGATTTGTTTTCCATCATTTGATCTAGACTTCATGAGGTTTATATAAGGCTACGATAGGGACCATGAGGAGGAGTTGGGTCTTGGCCACCCGATGGATTGGAACCACACAAACTTGATCCATCAATGATGTTCCATTCCACTAGAGGATCATCATCGAACTACCTCACCAACCCCCATAAATTAATATGGGCTCCATATATTATTTGTACATTTATCTCCCCGTGTTTAAGATATCGAATGTCCATCAATCGATTGATTTACTGACCATTAATCAATTAACATCTAACTCCTCGAGTAGTACCACTCAACCTTATCATCATGTTGACTAAGTCAACCCGCGGGATTTACATGATAAACCTTATGAGCTCCTCAAGGGGACATCATCAACCTAATATATAGGACACGGATTCCTCCTATAATCAATGGCACACCATGTAAATAATATCATTTCCCAACTTACCGGGCATATTGATTTAATCCATAGAAATCTCACCCTCTGGTAAATCAAAGAAATAAATACTAAGTACATGTGCCCGTTATTATATCGGGATTAAGAGCATGTACAACATAATATCCGAGGTCCGATTTAATTTTGTAGTCAGCAATAAATTGAATCACCTCTATGTCGGTCCTGCTCAATACACCTAAGTGTACTAGTGTAACTCTATGTTCAAGATAAAACAATACCAAGCTACACTACAACCATGTCAATGGTTTGTCCAAGACCATCTTGGTTGTGAGCCTCTACTTATACTCTACAAGGGACTGATAACATGAACTTCTGTGCCATCACCCAAGCACCATGTTATCTACAATGTAAAGTATTAGACAATATGCACAACATATAATAAATATAAAAGTGCAAACAATGATCATGTGATTCTTATTTCAAAATAAAGATGTTCATACTAAAGAGCTAGGCTTTCAGTATACATCCCAACAATAATTGCCAAGGAGAAGGACACATGAGGGATGAGTGTCCTTTTTTGGACAAGAGCAAGGAATAGAAGAAAAAGGATAGCAAGAAGAAAGGTAAAAAGAAAGAAGAGAAGAAGTCCAGGGAAAATGAGAAGTCAAAACCCCGAAACCTAAAAGCTACGTGGGATGATCCATCATCATCATCGGAAGAAGAAATCTCCACCTACCTTGCACTTATGGGAATTAACGATATAGCCTCCACCTCCTTCGAGCAAGAAGAAGGAAACACAAGTGAGGAGGAGAGCTCAAGTGTAGGGGGAGCGTCCTCATCGGAATTGCAAGAAGGAGATTGGGTAAGTGAGGTAAAAAGTCTACCCACTCAAGATATAGTTTCAATGATTACTAGTTTAACTAGGGATTTATTTAGGGCTAAGAAGAAAAACAAATGCATGCAAAATGAAATTAAGGCTCTAGAAGAAAAACTCAAAAATTCTTGCTCACATGATGATTGTATTTCTTCTAGTACTAATGATGCATGTATAGAAGAAAATAAGGCTTTAAGGGAAAAGGTAGATTTCCTTACTGAGACCCTAGAGAAATTCACAATTGTCTCAAACACTTTGAACATGATAATTGAGAGCCAAAGAGCTAGTTTTAACAAGAAGGGCCTAGGATATAAGGGAACCGAAAATGAAAAGGCCTACCATTGTCTAATTGCTAGGGGACAAGCTAAAACAACAATGGTAGCTAGGAAATGGATCCCAAAGGTGTACTTGGTGAACCCCATTGGAAAGAATTTATATTGGGTTCCCAAGTCAATTCTCAAGGGTTTGAGAAACCTAAGATAGTATAAGTGGACTTATTTTATATCATGATTATTTGGTTGACTTATGATGATGTGGGTGATGGTTTTTGATTTATGATGTTGGGTGGTAATGTTTAAATCATGATTTGTGATACTTGATTTTATACTTGATGCATGATCATGACGTGTAGTTATATGATATACTTGTTTTATGATCATAATGGGTGTTTTTGATAATACTTAACTTTGGTAGAAATTGCATGAAAATTGATGGTTAAGTATAATTACCTTAGGTACATCTCACATTCACCATAAGGCTAACTTGATTGAAAACATATCAATGGGTGAGATGATAGGTTATACAAGTGATTCACTAATATTTATGGCTTTTTGATGAATCATTGTAAGTATCATAACATAGTAATCATAGACCAACTATGGGGAAAGCATATGTTTAATTTATAGACATATTGCCCAAATATCATGGTTGGATATTTCAAATATTTTAAAATCATTTTATGTTTTATAAACTGTGAGTTCATGTATTGAAAAGTTTCTAAGGCAAAACTAGCTTTCAAGTTGATACTTGAGTCCTTTTCAAATTTTTGAGTTTTTGTCTTATTTTCAAAAATTGATTGAATTTTCATGAAAAACAATTTTTCATTGATAAAGGGACTTATAAAAAATATGTTCCCTAAATTTCATGATTTTTTGAATTTTTTGGATTTTTTTAGTGCATTTCTGAAGTTGGCTTCAGAAATCAGAATTTCGAACTTTCAGCTACTAGTCGACTGATGAAGAATGCCAGTCGACTGCTACATGCACAAACTGGATTTTTGGGTTTTTAAATATGATTTTTGATAGTTTTATTCCCTTAGATATTGATGCCATGCTGTATAACATTTGTATGATGTTTTTGATGGTGTCAAAGGAGGAAAAATATTAGTGTTTAAGTGAATCATGCTAGGGGGAGAATTAGCATGTGTTAAGGGGGAGTTGCATGTATTAAGTGGGAGTGTTTTGATACTCATGTTATGTTTACATGCTTTCCTGCCTTAGTGAATTTTGTTAATGTTTTCCCTAACTTAAACATGTTGCCACAAATAAAAAAGGGGGAGATTGTTAGGGCAATCAACCCAAGTATGGTTTGGTTTTGATGTGTGTGGCAACGGGTTTAAGTTAGGTTGTTATGTGATTTGATGTGTGTGTTTAAGTTGTGTAGGACTTAAGTGAATCACACATGTGTTAGCTTGATAAAGCATTAGCGAGTTCACCATCTCATGGCTCGGGTCCTTGAGTCGGTGAAGGATGACATTGCGAAAGCCGTGCTCTTGGTGCATCCGAGGGACCGTCGGACGAGGAGCAAATGAAGTGAAGCCGGAGGAAGCAGACTTCATGGTGAGATGCAAAGGATGGCACTGGATGCAGGCTGAAGAGAGCTTTGAGGCGAGGGACTTCATGGGAGATGAGAGTGAGCGATTGTAACCGGGGATGGGGTACCTTATCTAGGTGAACTTGGCCGAATGACTAAGTCAAGTGTCGGACGCTCAAACTTAGGTTTGAGGTTTTACCCAACAAGTCGGATGCTCAAACTTGTGTTTGAGGTTTTACTCGACAATTGGATAAGTTGGATGCTCAAACATGAGTTTGAGGTTTCTACCCGACGAATAAAAGTGTCGGATGCTCAAATAGGTGGTTTGAGGTGTATCCGACCGTCGGATGCTCAAACAAGTATTTGTTTGAGGTTTTACTCGACACTAGTCGACTGCTATAGATAGCAGTCGACTACTCTGAGTCAATTGAATGTCGACTGGTGTTCAACCGAAGGGTTTCTAACCCAGCAGTCGATTGCTAGGGTTTGACAGTCGACTGCTGACCATCAATCAAACTGTCAAGGGACGACAGTTGACTGATGAAGGTGGTAGCGGGTACAGAATCGCTCATAGCCGATTGATTAGTCGACTACGCAGGCAACAGTCGATTGCTAAGCCTACCGTTAGATGGTGATGATGCAATTCAGAAGCCGTTGGGAGTCGATCGTTAGAGCGGCAGTCGACTGATGACATGCAACAGTCGACTGCATGTCCAACGGGAAGAAAGCCCTCTTCTCTATAATAAGAGAGCTCAGGTGATTTTGGGAGGTTAATGCTTAACTCCTATTCATACTCCCAACTGCCCTAAATGTGTTTACTCTTCTCTTACTTGTTCTTAGCTCTATTTTATTGTAAGAGGGAGAAATTATTGTAAAGAGGTTACCTCCACCTTGTTTAAGCTAAAGGAGAGATTAGTGCTTTGGTTGAGGGAGTGATTCGCTATACTTCCGGAGGCCTGGTTGATTGACTTTCGCCCTGTTCCTCCCTGCGCGTTTGGGTGAAGGGCATAGTGTTCTGAGGCGTTCTTCCCCCGAGTCCGCCTCCAAGCAATGTTTCCCCATTGACGGCTGTACGAAAGGGAGGAGGCATTTCTGGGGGTGGGTCTCTGGAAGAAGGTTCCCCGGAATGCGGATGCAGATATCCGGTCCTTCTCCTTTCCCTAGTGAGAGCTTCTGTGATGGCGTCATCCATCAGGGCTTTCAATTGCGAGGGTAGAAGGATGATGGGACGCTCCTCCTCTACTGAGGCAGCAGGGGGTTGTACTTCTTCCGGTTGCATCTCGACGTCCAGCTCAATGTTCCCACAGACGGTGCCAACTGATGCGGAAAGAGTGAAAACCTGCTCGCTCCGTTTTCAATGCAGTGAAGCACTGAGGGGGGTCTCAGAGGGTCCTCACCAGCCGCAATCAGTAAAGAATAAGAAGATGAAATAGGTGAAACGCAAGCAAACCGACGATAGCAATCGAGATTCAGACACAAGATGTAACGTGGTTCGGAATAAGGATTCCTACTCCACGGAGGTGAACTTTCTCACCGGAGGCGGTGCCTAAGCACTTTCACTATGAGGGTCCTCCTTTACGGAGGGTCAATTTCCGAAGGTGGAGGATAGAAGACCTTTTACAGTGATATCGTAAAGCGAGAAAAATACAAGAGATGTGACAACGATAGATCTCCTTCCTTCTTCTCCGGTGAGGCGACTGTGGTTCTCCTCTTCCTCTTGCGTCCTCTGCTCTCTTGCTGGGTTGGAATGATTGCCGGATCCCCTTTTCCTCCTTGCTCCCTCCCTTTTATCTTCCCCCTTCCTTCATCGTAACGTCGTAGGTTATCTCCATCGTACACGTGGCCACCACCTTTCCCTGGAGAATAATTCTGTTACAGATATCAGGAGTGAAGACTCCTTGGAATATTATGTGGGGCCTCCCAGGCCGTTGCCTAACACCTTTTCCTCTATTTTTCGGGAAACTAGGCTAGACTATCTCCCTCAACCTTCCGTGTTGAGGGAAGCTAGTTTAGGTCTATAGCCCACGGGTGACCTAGCCCTAGGGTTTTTTATCAACCCGAACCAACTCCTCTTTTCCCCATGTCAAATTCCCTTTGTATTGATCAGATTGGACCGACCTCTTGGCGAAGCGCCTTCCGTCTCTCCTTTGTCGTATCAATTGCTTTCATTAACTCTCCCGTACCAATGGCTTTCAATATTCGCCCGTGCCAATGGCTTTCAATATTCGCCCGTGCCAATGGCTTCTAATATTCGCCCGTGCCAATGGATTCTGATGTTCACCCGTGCCAATGGCTTTTGATGTTCGCCCGTGCCAATGGCTACTGATATTCGCCCGTGCCAATTTTCCTTTCCTTTCTTAGCTGAGCCGTGTATTTTGGATCGGATCTTGGGTCACCTGCTAACCCCTCTATCGAGGATTATGTAGGGAAGGTACCAGTAGTATCATTACTCAACCCCGAAAAATAGTCAAGCGAAGTTATAAGCTTGACTGTCCCAATGTACATAAAGTTTCTGACCTATTCCTCATTTCTCAACTTAAATCCATCCGTTCCCTTATAACTCTCCCAAGTATATTAAGGGAGGCCCGTTGGGCTCATGGGCTCCGCTTCTCCTTCTCCTTCCGTGCAGCTGAATCGTCGCGGAAAACCCTATATAAACCCTCGCCTTCTCCTTTTAGATATCGTTTAGTGTGCTTAACAATCCAGCCTGTTCTTCTCCTCCAGTGATTTTCACCGGCGGCGTTTCGGCGACCCAGCCCTTCCTTTCCCCACACGATTCTTCTTTAACCCCCGAGTAAGTGCTCTGCTTTGTTCACATCAATGGCTCCTAGGACCACCTCTTCACCCGCCTGGTATGAACATACCATAACCCAGTTAGATTGTAACCACTATTTCTTTAATATTAAGAACGAATACATAGACCCCTCTATAAAATGTTGTTTCACGACTAAACTGCATCGGCCTCATAATCCTCCTCCCGGTTTAACATGCTTTTTCTCTGAACAATTTCTTAACTACTATCCTGCATACCACAGTTATTTGGACCTTCTAAACTTCTATGGACTACCCCTCAACCAATTCACCCCCAACTCCTTACAGATTCTATCGGGAGCCCACATAGTGTTCCAACACTTGAACCTCTCTCTGACCCCTGAAATATTCCATTGCTTCTTCCAATTAAAGTCTTCTAAGGTAGGTCTCTTTTATTTATCTAGCCATTCAGACTGCCAATTCCTGGTGAACCTGCCCACTTCCCACAAGGGCTGGGAAGAATTGTATTTCTTTGTACAACTTCCCGAGTCCCTTCCCTATTCTGATACATGGAAGGTAGCCCTTCCTGAATTGCCTCCCTTCCAAGAAACGAGGACCCAATGCCCCTTCCCGGAAGTGTATAGAGTATTAAGAGAGCTACATTACTGCTCCAAACACCTAATAGAAACTCCTCTGTTAAGCCACTTTGGATTGTCTCCTCTACCTTTGATGACTTCGGTTGCTGTAGGTAGGGTGATACTGGTCCTGCACTATGACTTCCTTTCCAAATTATTCATCTTTCTTATAAGTATACCTTGCAGACGATCTAATGCAGAAGGCTTTGGTGGAAGGGGAAGCTATTGAGGCTGCTAAGAAAAAGAAGACCTCAACTAAAAGAGGCCAGTTAGTAGCAGCTCCATCATCCCCCCGAAAAAAGCTGCGACTCATCAAGAAAGGAGCCTCAAGTTCATCAGCTCTTCTTCACCAGGAGCTCAACCCTTAACCATTTATGAGCCAAGAAGGGAAGGCAGTACCTCCCCTGCCTCTTCTTTATCTCCCCAAGGAGGGGATTCTCCCTCCCAATTTCTTCATTCCTCCCCATCTGCACAAAAATCACCCCTGCCTTCTCGTACAGAATCCCTCCAAGCTCCTATACCTCCCAGGCTGAGAACCTCTCCTACCCTCTTCGCGTACGGACCCCATCTCCCTTGGAAGGAGAGGATCCTTCCCTTCCTGTTCCTCCGAAGGCCACGCTGGGATCCTTGCTGAAAATTCGGCACCCTTCGGAGGTAAAATTCTTTAACCAGTCGGGCATACAAGGCCCGTGTGAGCAAGTGGGTAAACTGCTGGCAGAGGTATTTACTTTTTCTTTTCCTCCTCTCTGCTATGGGTATTTCCCTATACTGATGTATGCTGATAATTTTCCTTTCCTTTTAGGCCTCCACCCAACATCACAACATGGTGGTTCATCTAGCCCAATTCCAATCTAGTGTGGAGGCTCGCCATTTTGCCGCCGTGTCACAACAGAAAGAGCTCGTGCGGCAATTAAACGAGCAGGAGGCAGACTTTTGGGGCCTGTGCGAAGATGCCACGATGCAACTAGCCTTGGTTCGAAGCGAAAAAGAGGAGCTACAACGAAAAAATGAAGAATTAGAACAGCGCCTCTTCTTGCGATCCGGTGGTACGCAGCGGTGAACATCTGACTCGAGGCGAAGGAGTATAAGAGATATCTTATGGACGCCATGATGAAGGATGCTAACTCTTCGGCTACTATCACACAGCTTCAACAAGAACGCCACCATCTTAATCTGGAGCGTCAAGCCTGGGCAATTATCAGGGAATCTTGTGTAAAGAAGTGTCAGGATCTTTTCTCCATGGCAGCGGCTCTTCCCCGAACATTATCGCCGGTGGCTCAGCAGCAATCGACCCTCCAACAGGAGTATCTTGAAGCTCTTTCAGCCTTAGGACAGCGAGCTATACAGGCAGCCACCGAGAGAGATGCTTTGGCGATTAAATTGGCGGAAAGTCAAGCTCAGGTGGTTCAATATCAGGACCAACTATACTTCCGGAGGCCTGGTTGCCCTACCCACTACTCAATATCTAGAACCATTAAATGAATTGACTCTGCTATTTTGCAAGGATAAAACAATATAGGGTTAAATAATAACCGAGGGGTCTCGGTTCTTCCGTTCCACCACCACACGGGGATATCTTCCGCTCTGCCTCGCGGGGATAGAAATTTAGATGTAGAATAAATAATAACCGAGGGGTCTCGGTTCTTCCGTTCCACCACCACACGGGGATATCTTCCGCTCTGCCTCGCGGGGATAGAAATTTAGATGTAGAATAAATAATAACCGAGGGGTCTCGGTTCTTCCGTTCCACCACCACACGGGGATATCTTCCGCTCTGCCTCGCGGGGATAGAAATTTAGATGTAGAATAAATAATAACCGAGGGGTCTCGGTTCTTCCGTTCCACCACCACACGGGGATATCTTACGCTCTGCCTCGCGGGGATAGAAATTTAGATGTAGAATAAATAATAACCGAGGGGTCTCGGTTCTTGCGTTCTACCACCACACGTGGATATCTTCCGCTCTGCCTCGTGGGGATAGAAATTTAGATGTAGAATAAATAATAACCGAGGGGTCTCGGTTCTTCCGTTCCACCACCACACGGGGATATCTTCCGCTCTGCCTCACGGGGATAGAAATTTAGATGTAGAATAAAAAATAACCGAGGGGTCTCGGTTCTTCCGTTCCACCACCACACGGGGATATCTTTCGCTCTGCCTTGCGGGGATAGAAATTTAGATGTAGAATAAATAATAACCGAGGGGTCTCGGTTCTTCCGTTCCACCACCACACGGGGATATCTTCCGCCCTGCCTTGCGGGGATAGAAATTTAGATGTATATAGTCCCGAAGCCATCAATATAAAGGAGGCAACGCTTTCATACCCTCCCTCTTTTGTGCTTGCCTTCTGAAGGGGGAACGCCCATATCCGCCCCCTTCCCATGTAATTGAAGGTTCTAACACCCACCGAGCCATTTAGGAAAAATAATCCTTCTTTCCCTTTCATTTAGGGCCGCTTTTATCACAGGCGAGGAGCCCAAGAACGATTATCAGCCCACTCACTTCCCCTTTATAAGGGATCCTTTTGCCTTCATTTCTCTGCCTATCTTCATCCCTTTGCCTTTTCATCTCCTTCTTCTCCGTCTGTTCGTTCCTCCGCCGCCATACTTCGTTGCCCAAATCCTTATTCTTAGATCATCAAAATGCACTCTACCTTTTTCCAGGAGATAGCGGGTCGTTATCCAAACCGCAAGAGGAAATCCGGTCATCCGTCAACTTCGACCTCTTCTTCCCCTCCCCCGGTCACCAACACAGCTACTTTACCTTGTCCATCTTCCTCTCCCCCCCTCGAATCTCTTGTTACTCCTACCCCGGAGGGAATTGGTACCATTATTCCTTCCTCCATTTCCCCGACATTTGCGAACCCTAACTCCCATACTTTTTCTCCCTCTGCCACCAACATTCAGAAGTCGCCTTCTCCTCCACCCCAACCTGAGGATGAACTTGGGGAGGATGCGCCTCCATGTCGTAGATTGATAGAGACTGACCCATCCTTGCCTTCTTTCTCCCCTGAATACCATTCTTCCTCCGAACCCATGGCGATCGATGTCCCCTTACCGCAAGCTTCCCCTTCCACTCATCGCCGGAAGAGCCCCTCTCCTCTTCCAAATGTCATTCCCCTTCTTCCCCTCCCCCATGAACTTCCCACCTCAGTATCATCCGTCCCATCTTCTTCCTTTTCTCTCCGGAGTCTTCGGATTCTGAACTTAGAGGAAGTGGTTCCTCGCATGGAAAGCCTGCGCCATGTTATGGATTTGGTATGTTTTCTCGTTTAGCTCTCTTAGCTTTGTCTTACTATCTGATTTTCTTGTTAACAACTGGCATGCAGACCTTAACCAATCATCAAAAGTTGAATCGCTCCCTCCTTCAATATCAGACTCAATCTCAAGAATGAGAGCGGCAACAACGGGAAGATTTAGCGACTGCTCAAAATCGGGAACGACTCCTGTTACAACAATTGCACCTGTGCCAGGAGCAATTATCCGAGGCTCGTCAACAAATTCAGAAGGATGTTGATACCATTGCGGCGTTAAGAGAACAACAACGTCCAGGTGTGCAGCCACCCGTGTGTCAGCGGGAAGTCCCACTGGCCCCTCCCGATAAGGAGTCTTCCTCGGCTCAAGAATTAATACGTCTCCAAGGGAAGGCAGCAGAACTCCTCCAGGGGAAGCAACAGGATTCTGATGTCATCGCTCACCTTCAGGTTCAATACCAGTGAGCACAGGATAAGATAGGGGAACTTCGCACCCGCTTGTGCAAGAAGGTACAAGAAAACTCATCCCTTATAAATTCCCGGGCGCATGCTCATGCCCGTCTATGCAGGCAGGAGACTTCCCTCCAGAGACTGAGCACTGAACTCGCCCGAACCAGATCTTATTCTGAAGCAGTGGAGGGGATCTCAGCTTCTATGCGTCAGAACATGGTGGAGATGACGCACCTTGTGCAGCAGGACCAAGGCTCCCGAGCCGATGATGTTTCCATCTTAGCTGATGCTATTATGGAGGTGTCGCGACGCTATGTGGACATGCGTCAAAAACTTCAAGAGCAACAAGAAAAATGCGAGAGGCTGCATGGTGAGCGAAGCCCTGACCGTCCGCACCGCCAGGAGAGACTCATCACTTTACTGCGCGCCACCTATCAGGACAGATTTAATGAAGCGGTTCAGCAGTATGCTAACCAAGGATTACCTCCTCCACCTTATCCTTCCTTTTCTTTAAATTGGGAGGTTGGTTTTCAACGTTATCCTCCTGACCGGTTCAAGCTGTAATATGATAACCTATTTTGAAACGGGAATTCCCTTTCCATCTTTTCTTTTTTCTTCAAGATTTATTAACAACACTGTATTGCTTCTGTAAATAACCCCTTTAATGAAATTTGAAGAGTATTCGACATCTAATTAATGTAATCAATTCAAGAAGTACCCACTTCGGAGTCTCATAATTTCTCTTCTTCCATTCCATATTTCTCATACAGTGTGAAAAAGTTTTAAATGAAGGGTGTTCCAAGGTCGTGGAAGCTCTTTGCCTTGGTCATCTTTCAGATAATATGCTGACCCTGCTACGCAGCACGTTATTTCATAGGGTCCTTCCCAGTTTGGAGCCAGATTTCTGGGATCTCCAGTGGGATTAACCTTACGCAAAACCCAATCCCCTTCTTGAAATCTTCGAGGCATCACCTTCTTATTGAAGGCTCATTGCACTCTTTGCTTGTAGAATTCCGCTCGCCTCCGTGCCATCTCCCGCTTTTCCTCCACCAAGTCCAATTCGATGCTTCGGAGGAGCTGGTTCTGATTTGGTTCGTATGCCTTTATCCGAGCGCTATTTAACAGAACCTCGACTGGAATAACAGCTTCCGTCCCGTACACCAAACTAAAGGGAGTTTCTCCTGTTGCTGTCTTGGGAGTGGTTCGATAGGCCCACAGGAAGTCTGGTAACTCTTCTACCCAGTTCCCCCTCTGAGCCCCTAATTTGGTCTTTAATCCTTGAATGAGGATCCTGTTAGTCACCTCCACTTGCCCATTCGCTTGAGGATGAGCGACCGAAGTGAAAGCTTGCTGAATGTTGAGACTCTGGCACCATTCTTGGATCTTTTTTCCCTGGAATTGTCGTCCATTGTCACTGACTATTTTCCTAGGAATACCGTAGCGACAAACAATGTTTCTCCATAAGAACTGTATTACGGTATTCTCAGTAATTCTGGCTAAGGGCTCTACCTCCACCCATTTGGAAAAATAATCCACAGCCACCAATAAAAATTTCTTCTGTAAAGGTGCTGCTGGCATCGGACCTACTATATCCATTCCCCACTGGTCGAAAGGGCAAGAAGAGATCACTGCTTTCATTAACTCAGCTGGCCGTTCGGAACGGTTGCTATGTTTCTGACAAGCGAGACAAGCTTGCACTATACGAGCGACATCTTGCTGAAGAGTCGGCCAAAAATATCCTGCCAAGAGGACCTTCCTTGCCAAAGCTCTCCCCCCTGAATGATTGCTGCAGCAACCTTCATGAATCTCCCGTAGTACCCATTCCGCATCCTCATTTCCCAAGCATTTCAATAAGGGTCGTCCGAAGGAAGTCTTGTATAAGTCCCCATTTAAGAGTGTGAACCGTTTGGCTCGGCTTATTAAAGCGGAAGCCGCTATTTTTTCTTCAGGGATCTTCCCGTGCCGTAAATAAGTTATGATGTCGGTCCGCCAATCAAGCATCAGACTTGATTCGGGTGCATCTCCCTCCAAGCTGTATATTGCTAAGGAAGTATGAATTTTCGTATGGACCGTTTCTAAGGACTTCATTCCTTCCATAGAACTAGCCAACCGAGCTAATTCATCTGCCTTTCTGTTGTTCTCCCGCGGGATCTGCTTTAAGAGGACCTGACGGAATTGAGCTTTTTCTTTCTCAAAAGCCTTCAGGTATTTATGCAGCCTTTCCTCTCGAACCGCGAAAGAACCTTGGAGTTGCGATATCACCAACTGGGAATCCGAATGGATTATAATGGAAGAAGCCCCCACCGCTTTAGCAGCTTGCAAGCCCGCTAAAATGGCTTCGTATTCTGCCTCATTATTAGATGCCCGATATTCCAGGTGAACGGCTAATCGAGTTTCTTCACCACCAGGGGAAATTAATAGAACACCGACGCCGCTGCCCGTAGACCCTGAAGAGCCGTCCACGAATATACTCCAGGCCTCTGATCCCTCCTCGTTGGCTGTCGAACCCTCTTCCGAAACGTAGGGTACCTCTGCTAGAAAATTCGCAAGTGCTTGGGCTTTGATAACCGTTCGAGGTTGGTAGCGGATATCATATTCGCTTAGTTCTACTACCCATTTGGCCAATCTTCCAGAGAAATTGGGCTTAGTGACGACCTTGCCTAATTCACTGTGGGTTAGAACGGTGATGGGATGAGCCAAAAAATACGGCCTTAACTTGCGAGCGGTTAGCACTAGGATATACGCCAACTTCTCCAGCTCTGTATAACGGAATTCCGCCCCCTTAAGGATATGGCTGGTGTAATAAATACGCTGCTGATGAGAACCTTCTTGCTTTAACAATACCGAACTAATGGCTCCATCTGAGACAGCCAGATACATCCATAAAGGTTCGCCGGCTATTGGTTTGGCTAGCAGTGGGAGTCCCGCCAAATATTTCTTTAACTCCTGGAAAGCCCGTTCACATTGATCATCCCACTGAAACTTGGTAGCCTTATGGAGGACCTTGAAGAAAGGCAACCCTTTGTCCGCCGACCTGGCTATGAATCGTGATAAAGAAATGATCCTGCCCACCAGCCTCTGTGTTTCCCGCAGATTAGCGGGTGACTTCATATTGCATAATGCTTGGACCTTCTCAGGATTGGCTTGCAACCCTTTCTCAGTCACAATGTACCCCAATAACTTGCCGCTCTTTACCCCGAACAGACATTTATTAGGGTTTAACTTCATATTAAACCGCCTCAATGTAGCGAAGGTTTCGTTTAAGTCCTTGACTAAATCCCGAGTGGCCTTCGATTTGACTAATATGTCATCCACGTAGACTTCCACATTTTTCCCTTTCTGTTCAGCAAAGATTTTGTCCATAAGGCACTGATATGTAGCCCCTGCGTTCTTTAATCCGAAAGGCATTACCACATAGGCGTATAACCCTCCCGCGGTCACAAAGCTAACCCTTTTTTGATCTTCTTCTGCCAAAGGTATTTGATGATATCCTTGATATGCATCCATTAGAGACACCACTACATATCCCACAGTAGAATCCACCAGTTGATCAATACGAGGCAAGGGGTAGCAGTCTTTATGGCATGCTTTATTTAAATCATGGAAATCAATACACATCCTCCATTGCCCCGACGGCTTGGGGACCAGGACTACATTAGAAACCCATTCTGGAAACTGGATTTCCTTTACATGACCCGCTTTTAGCAGCTTGTCCACTTCTTCGGCTATGACCTTGTCCTTTTCTGGTCCAAAATGTCACCTCTTACATTGTGCAGGTGGGCTCCTTTAATGATATTGAGACGGTGTTCAGCCACTCGAGGGTTGATCCCCGTGAGATCGTGCACGTCTTTTGCAAAGATGTCTTCATTCTCCTTCAGGCACGCCACCAGCTCTTCTTTGATTTCCAGTTGTTGTGCTATCCGTGTGGCCTTTCCTGGAGCGATTTCCACCAGTTCTCCTTCCTCTATTTTGCCAGCCTTGGGGGGGATTCTTCCAGGATGCAGACGTCAGTGATAATGACAGCTTTGCCTTTGAGGTTGTTGGTTCAGGCTTTCTTCTGGTCGTCCCGAACCATTTGCACGTAGCAGCTCCTGGAGGCCTTCTGTTCTCCACGAACTTCTCCTACCAATTGACCCACTGGAAATTTCAGTTTCTGGTGGTATGGAGAAGCCACGGCCTGAAAAAGGGTGAGGAAAGGACGCCCAAGAATAGCATTATAAGTGGACTGAGCGTCCACAATGAGGAAAGGGATTATACTGGTCTTTTGGCTGGGCTCTACGCCCAGAGTTAAAGGCAAGGAAATCTGCCCCGTAGGGTGTACTACATGCCCCGCGAATCCAAAGAGGGGGTGGTCACATCTTCTAGCTGGGCATTTCCCAGCTGCATCTGTCCGAAAGCTTCCTGGAAGAGGATGTTGACGGAGCTTCCCGAGTCAACTAGCACCCAGGCCACTTCATAATTGGCCAGGGATATGCGAATGACCAATGCATCCGTGTGGGGCAGCAGGACACCTTGCAGATCTTCTGGCCCGAATGAAACGGGTGGTGCCACTTGAATAGTTTGGTCGGTGACGATGGCCAAACTCTCCATGAGATGGGCGTACGACTTCCGCACCCGGTTAGAGTCCCCGTCGGTAGGTCCTCCAGCTATAACATGAATAACTCCCCGCGTGGGAATGTCATCTAGATTGGATGAAGGGCCCTCACCTGATGGGCCTTCTTGAGAGACATCCTCCTAGAATGGCGTGTGGGGGAAAGTGACCCGAGGTTGTTGATTATATGGCTTTGGACGGGTTACATCTGGTCGTGGGCCTCGCTGTGCCGGTCCTCCTGCCTGGAACCTTACTCGTGGATATACAGTATGGAGGCGATCCAATTCCTCTTGTAACTTGAAACATCGGCCACTACTGTGGCCGTATTCTGTATGATATTGGCAAAAGAACGGGGCTGGGGGGTTACGTGGGATCCCCCTGTGTCCTAAGGGTCGTTGCAGCAGACCCTGTTGGTCGTAGAATTCCATTTCCCGTTCTTTCCAAGTCCTCACGGGAGGAAGCGCTTCAGCGGCCATGATTTGTAAGGGTGGGATGGGGCGAACTCCTGGCAACATCGGACGAGGCCTCGGGACCTCTTGTCGAAAAGGTCTTGGATACTCCCGCCTGAGAGGCGCTTGGGGAGCAGCGGGACGAGCCCTTTCAGCTGGGACTGCTGAGGCAGTCCGTTCAGCTCTCCGTACCTTTAATCCTTCTTCTTCGCAGATGAACTGCTCCGCACGGCTTAGTAGCTCCTCATAACTATCCACAGGTTGTCTTAACAAGGAACTGAGGAAAGGGCCCTCCTTCAGTCCGTGCTGAATAGCACCTCTGAAAGATTCAGATCGGGCTGAGGGGATTCCCCTAGCTGCAGAAATGAATCGATGAAGATACCCCCTAAGGGATTCTGAAGGTCCCTGGGTGATATGCATTAACATAGAGGCATCTTGTCTATACGCCTTGCAGCTGACAAATTCCCGACTGAACATTCTCTGGAAATCAGCGAAACAGGTGATAGACCCTGGGGGCAGGGTATTGAACCACTTTTGCGCCGAGCCAGTTAGGGTGGTTCGGAAGACTCGGCACTTGAGAGCGTCGATGCGGTGGGCGAGGTCGCTATGTGCTCTTCGGGATCCGTCGAACCGTCATACTTATTAATCTGAGGATTCCGAAAGTAGGATGGAGGGAGCTCCGAGAGAATGTCCATTGTGAAGGGACTGGGATCGTATACTTCCGGAGGCCTGGTTGATTGACTTTCGCCCTGTTCCTCCCTGCGCGTTTGGGTGAAGGGCATAGTGTTCTGAGGCGTTCTTCCCCCGAGTCCGCCTCCAAGCAATGTTTCCCCATTAACGGCTGTGCGAGAGGGAGGAGGCATTTCTGGGGGTGGGTCTCTGGAAGAAGGTTCCCCGGAATGCGGATGCAGATATTCGGTCCTTCTCCTTTCCCTAGCGAGAGCTTCTGTGATGGCGTCATCCATCAGGGTTTTCAACTGCGAGGGTAGAAGGATGATGGGACGCTCCTCCGCTGCTGAGGCAGTAGGGGGTTGTACTTCTTCCAGTTGCATCTCGACGTCCAGCTCAATGTTCCCACAGACGGCGCCAACTGATGCGGAAAGAGTGAAAACCTGCTCGCTCCATTTTCAATGCAGTGAAGCACTGAGGGGGGTCTCAGAGGGTCCTCACCGGCCGCAATCAGTAAAGAATAAGAAGATGAAATAGGTGAAACGCAAGCAAACCGACGATAGCAATCGAGATTCAGACACAAGATGTAACGTGGTTCGGAATAAGGATTCCTACTCCACGGAGGTGAACTTTCTCACCGGAGGCGGTGCCTAAGCACTTTCACTATGAGGGTCCTCCTTTACGGAGGGTCAATTTCCGAAGGTGGAGGATAGAAGACCTTTTACAGTGATATCGTAAAGCGAGAAAAATACAAGAGATGTGACAACGATAGATCTCCTTCCTTCTTCTCCGGTGAGGCGACTGTGGTTCTCCTCTTCCTCTTGCGTCCTCTGCTCTCTTGCTGGGTTGGAATGATTGTCGGATCCTCTTTTCCTCCTTGCTCCCTCCCTTTTATCTTCCCCCTTCCTTCATCGTAACGTCGTAGGTTATCTCCATCGTACACGTGGCCACCACCTTTCCCTGGAGAATAATTCTGTTACAGATATCAGGAGTGAAGACTCCTTGGAATATTATGTGGGGCCTCCCAGGCCGTTGCCTAACACCTTTTCCTCTATTTTTCGGGAAACTAGGCTAGACTATCTCCCTCAACCTTCCGTGTTGAGGGAAGCTAGTTTAGGTCTATAGCCCACGGGTGACCTAGCCCTAGGGCTTTTTATCAACCCGAACCAACTCCTCTTTTCCCCATGTCAAATTCCCTTTGTATTGATCAGATTGGACCGACCTCTTGGCGAAGCGCCTTCCGTCTCTCCTTTGCCGTATCAATTGCTTTCATTAACTCTCCCGTACCAATGGCTTTCAATATTCGCCCGTGCCAATGGCTTTCAATATTCGCCCATGCCAATGGCTTCTGATATTCGCCCGTGCCAATGACTTCTGATGTTCGCCCATGCCAATGGCTTCTGATGTTCGCCCGTGCCAATGGCTACCGATGTTCGCCCGTGCCAATGACTTTTAATGTTCGCCCGTGCCAATCTTCCTTTCCTTTCTTAGCTGAGCCGTGTATTTTGGATCGGATCTTGGGTCACCTGCTAACCCCTCTATCGAGGATTATGTAGGGAAGGTACCAGTAGTATCACGAATCGTCCGTGGATTAGCGGCAAGGGCTATGAACCATGCTACATCCTCGTGTTTGCGTTTGCTTCTCTTTACTTACTTTGTTTAGCTTAATTGTCTTTATCATTATATTTCCGCTGCACTAATTATTTGTAGATGATTAAGAACACGAGATTTCCATCGACGATCAATGAGGGCTATTCAACCCCCCTTCTAGTAGGGTCACAATCCTCCAACACTTATTTCATTAACTAGAAATCATTCATAAACTTTTTTATGAATGTTAACATTTGATCGTATCAAACTTTATTTATAAATATACCATTTGATCACATCAAACTTTATTCGTCAAATTCAACTATTTGAATTTTTGAATTTCTCAATGGGAAATAGGAAAACCAATACTTATGTGACCCTTAATGGTTCAGGGATACAGATAGTCATTGATTCACAACTCTTTGTGATTTAGAACTATACTTGTCTTTTATTCAAGCATATCCTTAATAGTCCCATCCTATGTTCAACTCTTTGATTATATGATGTAAGAACTAATTTTTGTTGGAGATCGTTTGGAAGCTAGAGGGGGGGGGGGTGAATAGCGCTTTTCGGTTTCTACAAAAATGATTAGCGGAAGCAAGCACAAATAATATATGTAAAAACACAAAAACAATGCTAACAAGGCCTTTACGTGGTTCGGAGATAACGCTCCTACTCCACAGCGATTTTTAAGGTGGATCAACCCAAGCAATTCCACTAAGAAGCTTTCTCTTTACAAAGACCTCCTCTTCTTACAAAAGATGACAATGAAGATTTGAGAGGAGGAGGGAGATTAATACACTTAGAAAGCTTGGAAAACTTGTGGGAGCTTAGAAGAATGATCAGAATATAAGCATTAGCCCCTTCTTGCTCTCATTGGGCTCTTTTTATAGGAAAGACATCACCGAGCTTCGGATTCGCGGGATTTACAAATGTCATCGCTAACGGAAGACTATCACCGATCGCCAACAAAGGGTAATTCGACCGATATCGCTATAGCCGACCAACTACCTGGCTACGCGTTATTCGATTTGCGCCGATCGCCAATAATGGCAATGATCGCCACCAGGCGCGAAGCCGGCAGTCGACTCTCACCAGCCTGATCCGATAACTCCCCAGCGATCGCTAATGCCTTCCAACCTCTAATGTCGATTTTAAGGGCTTCCGATCGACACCATGTTCCAATGATCGGCACACCCTAAGTATGACTAAATTCATACTTGAAAACATAACCTAAGCCTAGACTTAACCTTCTAGCTTCTCCATCGACCTTGCGCCTCGATTTCTTTGAGTCCACGACTCCATCCATGCGCTTGCCTTAGCTTCCTTGGTTTACGTCATGCTTTGGTTTTCTTCTTTGCCAATGCGCTTGGACTTTCTGTTGCCAAGACTACATGCTTGGACTTATGCCGCCAAGACTTTCCTTTGGTCTTTCTTTTCCAAGGACTGCTTGGACTTTACGCCGCCAAGACTACATGCTTGGACTTACGCTGCCAAGAACAAGACCTTTCCTTTGACTTCTCTTTGCCAAGATCACACTTGGACTTATCTTTTACCAAGTCTTCATACTTGGATTTTCCTGTCACTTAAACATGTTTACAATTAGATCACAAAACATTGCCTAACTTAGATGATTATCCAAACATCAAAATATATAAATGCTTGGGGCATTGTTGCACCAACAATCTCCCCCTTTTTGATGTTTGGCAATCATTTAAGTTAGGTTTTTAACACATACAAATAAACATATTTCAATATGAATTCTAACTTAAATATCCCTTCTCCCCCTTTGACATACAACAAAAAGAGAAGAGTTTATCCAATAAGTGCAGGAAAAATTGACACATCTTGAACAAAGGTATAAAATTGATATGAAGCTCTCCCTAAATCCAAGACATGTTTCATGATGGGGAAATAACATGTGAAGCAAGGCATAAGCAATAGAATAAGCAAATATGTCCTAGCCTTGCACCAACAATTATAGAAATTAGGGATGTAGCTCCCCCTAAACCAGTGCACCAAGAAAATCCGCCTTTCCATACAAGTTATCATGTATATACTGTGGAAATCATATAATGTCCAAAATTGAACCTGTTAACCGATGAAAAACCATTTTCTATTCCAAAAACAGGTCATGGTGACCGAATACGTCATCAATCACTGGCCTTAGCGATCGCCAATAACGGCAATGATCGATATCGATACAATCTGAAAATTGAATTTTTCAGTCAAGGTTTGAAAATGCGTAGAAAATTATGTGGGTGTCCAAAAATCACAAAACTCGTCATACACATTTTATTTGACCAATATAACATATGAAAAATATTATACGAAAAATATGCTCATCAGATTAATGGATTGATAAGATATTCAAAATAACAAAATTATGACACAAAAAGTGTAATTGTATCGTATCAATATTCATAACTTCGTACTATATGCTCAACTTCTAAACTTGACAAATAACAAGTTGTAGACACTAATAGAAATGAATTAAAACAAAGACACAATTTCATTTCATTAATCAAAAGTTATGACACAAGTAGGAGTTTATGCCGTACATACGGACAAAAAGAAAATAAAAAAAAACAAGCGAGCTAACGATCGTCGTCCTCAGCATCCATCGGTGCAGATGACGATCCATCATGAGGTGGGTGTCCAGGTGCAGCAGGGCGGAGAATCGCCAAGATGTCCTGATGCTGCAGATGCACCCCTCTCACGAGGGAGAGGAGCTCCTGATGCTCTAAGCGCAGCTTCTCAAAACGTGTGTCTACCCGCTCCGCAAAAGCATCGAAATGGGCAACGAAGGATGGATCTGGCATAACAGTATCACCTGTAGCAGTCTCCCCCGCATCTGCTCCCTCAACAACACCCTCAGCAACTCCTTCCTTCCGGCATCCTCTGTGCCGGGCGCCACCACACTAGCCGTCGTGCTAGGTCCCAGAAAATGGATCCTCTGTCGGCCTTCAGGCCCGCCAAGGAGAAGCTCCGTTGAGTCATCTGATCATATTTCCTATTCATGACTTTAATGACTCCTATATTGACATCAATGCCTACGGAGCTGAGCCATTGAGTAAGGACATTTCCAAAAGGAATATGAACCTTCCCATTGTTTGGCCTTATGAAATGAGTGATGCAATGGAAGGTATTGAGACCAATATTGATGTCTAAGTATTGACGAAAGATATGCATGAGAAGTAAGTGTGGAGAACGAACCAAGGCCAAACCACGGGTAACTATAGGGAGAAGACAATGAGCAATGACCTTATAAAGGACATTGTCAGAGGTAGAAAGTTCTTGTGATTGAAATAGATTGGTATTCAAAGGTCGAGGAGAATGATAGAAAGTAGTGTGAAGGAAATCAAAAGAAATCTCCTCAAAAGGAGGTGGAAGAGGTTCACTCCAAGATGGATATAAGATGAAATCATTCTCGGAAGAGAGACAACCAAGAAAATCAGTCCAGATCTGGGGACTGAAATCCAGATCGCGCTGAGCAACGCGAGTCCGATATCTCAGCCCATCTCCAGCCGGTCGCAGGTTGTTGAAAAATTCAGAGAGAAGAGTGATATTAACATGATGTTCACAAAAGACTAAAGACTCAAGTTTGTAATGTTGAATGATTTGAACAATGTCAAAACAGTAGTCTTTAAGAAAATTGGGATTCATTGATCTAGGTGGAATAAGTTGGAATTTGTTTTTATTGAAAGCACTTTCAAGTGAGGAATTTGGAAATCGAGGATCGACAGAGGGTCGAGGGTTTGACGGGCCCTCGTTGGTCGGAGGTGCCCGGGTACGCTTAGTAGCAAAGTGCTTAAGTCTAAATGTGTGAAAAGACAACAAAAAAAATATGCACAATGTAGGTTAAGGATGATGCATGGACAAAGACAACAAGACAAGCATGAGTTAGTGAAATACAATCATAGGAACAAACAAACATTGATCAGGAATGAGAATATACCTAGGCGGCATGGTGAACAAAGAACAGTGCCAGACCACGGAACCCTAGCCGAGTGACTGGAAACTAGGGCGCGAACGGAGTGACAAGAGGAGGTCCTCGAGTCGGAGAGCACTCCAAATGGGAGCATCGGTCGGTGAAGTCGCTGGAAAAGCGAGGGAGAACGGCTAAATGGCGCGGTGGAGGTTCATCGGAAGAGGAAGAGGAGAGAAAATCGGGATGGTTTGGCGAGTCGAACCGGTGGAAAGCCCTAAAAAATGCGACATCGATCATTGCCGTTAGTCGACAATCAAATATAGCGATCGCATCGAACAATTCAGTATCGTCGGTCATTGCCGTAAATGGTAGTCGGCCCGATAGACATCGATCAGGCCGGATCGCATCGATCGATTACATGTCGATCATGCCATAAATGGCGGTCAGGCGATGGTTCGATATCGTCGTATCGATCGAGAATTAATTCAATAAAGATCAAAAAATCACAAAATTTTGTGGGTAATATTGTTAGATCATTTCCTATCAAGGAAAAATTATTTTAAAATTATATCACCTCTAGATTTTGATATTGACACAATCTTGAGATTTTGCAAAAGTTATGATATTTTTGCAAAACTTTGTATCACTTTGGCTTATCAATAGGAAATTGTTTCTCAAGATTTGATAGACATAGTTTAAATTTTATTTTATTTGACATTTTCAATCATATTCTTGGAGCTATATGCACATTAATTGTACATAGGCCTTCCCAATGATTGGTCCAATGAAGGATTAAAGTCTCTAGATGACACTTTGGTTCATAGTAATGCATCATAACAAGCATGATGATCCAAGTGCATCTTCCTAACATCTCACATGTTGTCTAGGTGGCTCAATACAAAAATCATGGTTTCCTAAGTATTTTGTGAGATGGTTAAAGGTATAAATCCTAGTATTTCTATAGGATCATGCAAACCTACATTTCTATTCTACAAAGCACATTCCAAGTTCTCTCCTAAGTGATGAAAATTCTATTTCGGGGAGAGGCTTGGTAAAGATGTCGGCTAGGTTGGACTTAGATTCAATGTAATTAAGCTCAATGTCCCCCTTAGCCACATGGTCTCTAATGAAGTGATGTTTCACTTCAATGTGCTTGGTCCTAGAGTGATGCACCGAATTCTTGGTCAAGTTAATGGTGCTCACATTATCACAAAATACTTTCATGTTGGAGTAAGATAGCTCATAATCTTCTAAGGTATGTTTCATCCATAATAATTGAGCTACACAACCACCCATAGCCACATATTCGGCCTCGGTGGTGGATAAAGCAACACAAGGTTGCTTCCTACTACTCCAACTCACTAGGGAGGACCCAAGGAATTGACATCCACCACTAGTACTCTTCCGATCCAATTTGCAACCGGCATAATCGGAATCGGTGTACCCAACCAAATCAAAGGACCTAGTCCTAGGGTACCATAGACCTACATTTAGTGTGCCTTTAACATATCTTAAAATTCTCTTAACGACAACTAAATGAGATTCCTTAGCACATGATTGATACCTAGCACACATACCAACCGCAAATAATATGTCGGGTCTACTAGCGGTTAAATACAAGAGGCTACCAATCATGCTCCTATAAAGGGTAAGATCTATTTGTTTTCCTTCACTATCCCTATCTATTTTAGTATTGGTTGCCATTGGAGTTGACACTACCTTAGCATTTTCCAAACCAAATTTCTTAATCATTTTCTTAGCATATTTGGTTTGATAAATGTAAATTCCTTCACTTGTTTGTTTAACTTGCAATCCTAGAAAGAAATTTAATTCTCCAACTAGACTCATCTCAAACTCTTTTTCCATATTTTGAATGAAGTCTTGAAGAAGTTCATCATTTGTTGACCCAAAGATAATGTCATCAACATACACTTGGGATACAAAGATGTCCTTAGATGTTGACTTTATAAAGAGAGTTTGATCTATACTACCCCTTTTGAAATCCTTAGAGATTAGGAAAGATGACAATCTTTCATACCAAGCCCGGGGAGCTTGTTTCAAACCATATAAGGCTTTCCTAAGCTTGTATACATGGTTTGGGTAGTCCATATTTTCAAACCCGGGAGGTTGTTCTACATACACCTCTTCCTTAATAAACCCATTTAGGAATGCCAATTTGACATCCATTTGATGGAGTTTGAAACCCATATAGGAGGCATATGCTAAAAGTATTCTAATGGACTCTAACCTAGCAACCGGGGCATATGTTTCATCATAATCAAGTCCTTCAACTTGATTAAAACCCCTTGCAACTAATCGTGCTTTATTTCTAGTGATATTTGCTTGGTCATCTAGTTTGTTCCTAAAGACCCATCTTGTAGTAATAATAGTGTTTTCACTTGGTCTAGGAATTAACTCCCATACTTGACTCCTTTCAAATTGAGCTAATTCATCTTGCATTGCTAAGATCCAATCCGGATCAAGTAATGCATCTTTAATTGTTTTGGGCTCAATTTGAGAGATTAGAGCAATATGACTAGTAGGATCCCTATGGAATGACCTAGTCCTAACTCCTTGAGATAATTCACCCACAATTTGATCTAAGGGGTGACTTTGATGAAATCTTATGGTTCTAGGAGGTGTGTTAGATGGAGTTTGATCATGATCAACCTCAATCCTATGCTCATCATCGGAATCATCCCTTACTCCCCCTTGATTCAATCCTCCCCCTTGATCATTACCCCCTAAGTTTAAGTCTTGAAATTGTTTGGTAATTTCTTGATTTTCAATATTTATATCATCATCAATAGGGGATTTCCTAGGGTATGTATTTAAAGTTTCATCAAATTGAACATTTGAAGATTCTTCAATCTTTTGAGTCCTTTTATTGTAAACTCTATATCCTACACTAGTGAATGAGTATCCAACTAGGATTCCTTCATCCGCTTTGGACTCAAACTTACTTAGATTGTCTTTGGTATTTAAGATATAAACTTTACATCCAAAGACCTTAAAATAATGAATTGTTGGAATTGTACCATTCCACAATTCAAATGAAGTTTTTCCTAAAAACCTATGAATCAATACCCTATTTTGGATATAGCAAGCGGTATTAACCGCTTCCGCCCACAAGTAGCTAGGTAAGGAATATGCATTAAGCATTGTCCTAGCCGCTTCTTGTAGGGCACGATTTTTTCTTTCCACAACCCCATTTTGTTGGGGTGTTCTAGGACAAGAAAATTCATGCTTGTACCCTTGTTCTAAGCAAAAATTTGAAAAATTAGAATTCTCAAATTCTCCACCATGATCACTACGGATCCGGTTGATTTTGAGTTTTCTTTCATTTTCTACTCTTTTGCTAAATCCTATGATTATTCCTAAGGTTTCATCTTTATTTTTCAAGAAAAACACCCAAGTAAATCTAGAAAAATCATCTACTATTACCAAGCAATATTTACTACCAATTATAGATGGGGTACTATGGCAATCAAATAAATCCATATGTAGTAATTCTAACGGTAAAGCGGTACTAAGTAAATTTTTACCTTTGTGTGATGTTTTTGATTGTTTCCCTTCTTGGCAAGCATCACACATCTTGTCCTTGAGAAATTTGACTCTAGGCAATCCTTTGACTAGCTTCAATTTTGCTATTTTGGCTATATTCTTCATGTTTATGTGTCCTAGCCTCCTATGCCAAAGCCAACTTTCTTCCTCTTTTGCAATGAGACACTTAGTGGAAGGATTAGTAGCATAGGATAAATCAACATAATATATATTTGATTTCCTAAAGTCTACTAACATGCAATCATTTATAATTTTGTGTCTTATAAAACATTTTGAGGAATCAAATTTAACATCAAAGTTTGCATCACATAATTGACTTACACTAAGTAAATTAAATTTTATATTTTTAACTAATAGAACTTTATGAATGACAAGATTGGGAGATACCTCAATGGTGCCCTTTCCTAAAATTTTAAGTTTGCCGCTATTACCAAATGACACTTTTCCTTTGCTAGTGTGGTTGATAATGGAGAATTTTCTCTCATCCCCGGTCATATGCTTTGAGTACCCACTATCAACTATCCACAAGCTTGGTTCTTCTACCTATGTCACATGAAAAACACAATCCTTAGGTACCCAAATCTTAGGACCACTAGCATCAATTATAAATTTCTTTGGTACCCATGCCTTTCTCCCCTTGCTTTTAATCATTGTTTTTCTACTAACAAGGGATGCAAATGCTACCTCTTTCTCCTTAGGTCTATATCCTAATCCGGCCTTATTGTAAATTGCCCTTTGATTTTTAAGAATCATATCTAGATATTTAGAACCATTAGTGAATTTTTCTAGGCATGCTCTTAATTTACCTATTTCTTTTCTTAACTCATCATTTTCATCCCTAAGAGTACATTCATCAATATCACTAGATTGTTTGCAGCATGATGAATCTACACTTTTGAGTGATTTGATTTCTAATTTTAGATCCTTAACCCTAATTTTTGATCTATTTAAAGCATTTTGTAAACATGCAATAGTCTTATAAAGTAAATCTATTTTAGGGGAGTTGTTTACCTCATCATCATCACTTGATGATGATTCATCACTTGAAGAGGAGGAGGACTCCTCGCTTGATCTCGCGGCTTCTTCCTCTAATGCCATAAGAGCTAGGTTCCGGGTGGCATGACATACTTCCTCATCGTCGGAAGACTCCTCCATACTTAGAGTGTCCCATGTTTGTGCCACCATTGCTTCTTTCTTCTTCTTTTCCTTCTTTTCCTTCTTCTCCTTATGCTTCTTTTCTTTCTCCTCTTTCTTCTTTAGTTCCGGGCAATTTGGCTTGATGTGCCCTTTCTTATTGCAACCATAACAAGTTACATTAGATGAAGAATTTGAAATATTTGAAGATTTACCTCTTGAGGATTGGAACATCCTCTTCACATCTTTCTTGGTGAGTCTCCTTGACTTCCCACCAAACTTCTTGACGTAATGTGCCACCTCGCTTGCCGATAACTCATCTTCACTACTTGATGAGTCTTCCTCGGATTCGGATGAGGAGGACACTTCCTTCTTCTCCTTCTTCTTCTTCTCCTTCTTTCCTACAAAAAGAGCTATACCCTTCTCTTTGGATGAAGTGTTAGCTTGTTCATGTAATTGAAATTCACAAAAAAGTTCATCTAGCTTGACTAATGAAAGATCTCTAGAGACCTTATAAGCATCTACCATTGAGGCCCATAAGGTGGTCCTAGGGAAAGCTTGTAATACATACCTTACAAGGTCACGGTTGTCGACCTTTTCACCTATAACGTGTAGTCCGTTGACTACTTCCTTGAAACGCCCGTGCATTTGGCTCACAGTCTCGTTTGTCTTCATAGTGAAGCTTTGGAGTTGGCCAATCAAAAGATCCCTCTTGGATCTTCTTGTCTCTTTGGATCTTCGTTGAGTTCGATGAGCTTCTCCCAAAGCTCTTTTGTGGAGTTGAAGGGCCTGACCTTAGAGAGTTGCTCCTTGGATAGACCACATTGAAGTGTGGTCGTTGCTTTTGCATTTGCTTGTGCTTTCTTGGCCATCTCTCTTGTCCAATCTTTTGTCGGTAGTGGTGCTCGAATTAAATCGACCAAACTTTCCGAATCCATCTACAATACTAAACCAATTTTTTGTGTCATTCATGAGATAGTATTCCATCCTACCTTTCCAATAACCGAAGTCGTTGCCGTCGAAAAATGGAGGCCTCGCCGTGCTATATCCCTCTTGAAATGCCATGCTCCGGTTGATGGTTAGATCTTCCGATGCGATCCGGGCTCTGATACCACTTGTTGGAGATCGTTTGGAAGCTAGAGGGGGGGGGTGAATAGCGCTTTTCGATTTCTACAAAAATGATTAGCGGAAGCAAGCACAAATAATATATGTAAAAACACAAAAACAATGCTAACAAGGCCTTTACGTGGTTCGGAGATAACGCTCCTACTCCACGGCGATCCTTAAGGTGGATCAACCCAAGCAATTCCACTAAGAAGCTTTCTCTTTACAAAGACCTCCTCTTCTTACAAAATATGACAATGAAGATTTGAGAGGAGGAGGGAGATTAATACACTTAGAAAGCTTGGAAAACTTGTGGGAGCTTAGAAGAATGATCAGAATATAAGCATTAGCCCCTTCTTGCTCCCATTGGGCTCTTTTTATAGGAAAGAGCCTCTTTTTCCCGTTGGAGGTCTATCAGTCGACTGATGACTTACATCAGTCGACTGCCGCCGATTCTAACATCTTCTGAACAGTCGGATTCGTGGGATTTGCAGTTGTCATCGCCAACGGGAAGACTATCAGTCGACTGCCAACAAAGGCGCTCGATCGAGATATCGCCGTGAGCCGATCGACCACGGCTACGGGCTATTTTATAGGCGCCGATCGCTAATAATGGCGATCGCCACTTTGTATGTGGCGGGTCCGAAGTCGACTCTCACCGCCTGACCGATAACCCCACGATCGCTAATGCCTTCCAACCTCTAATGTCGACACCATGTTTCATCATACTTGAAAACATAACCTAAGCCTAGACTTAACCTTCTAGCTTCTCCATCAGCCTTGCGCCTCCAGGATTTCTTTGAGTCCACGACTCCATCCATGCGCTTGCCTTCAAAAGCTTCCTTCGGTTTCGTCATGCTTTGGTTTTCTTCTTTGCCAAAGTACGCTTGGACTTTACGTTGCCAAGACTACATGCTTGGACTTATGCCGCCAAGACTTTCCTTTGGTCTTTCTTTTCCAAGGACTGCTTGGACTTTATGCCGCCAAGACTACATGCTTGGACTTACGCTGCCAAGACCAAGACCTTTCCTTTGACTTCTCTTTGCCAAGATCACACTTGGACTTGTCTTTTACCAAGTCTTCATACTTGGATTTTCCTGTCACTTAAACATGTTTACAATTAGATCACAAAATATTGCCTAACTTAGATGATTATCCAAACATCAAAATATATAAATGCTTGGGGCATTGTTGCACCAACAATTTTGATTATCACCCAACGAATCATGGTAAGAGCATCTAGTAGCACCGCCCCATGACTCTCTATGTATCACTGAATAGTGCCTGCATGAACTAGTCAATTATGGTTAATGTACAATCCGATCCCTTCAACCCTTATATATCCTGGTCAAATCTACAACCCTTGGTACATAGAGAGTTGTATATTGATTTGATAATTATGTGATGTATCTTATAGTGACATCGCATGGGCAACTTGTAAACTCCTTTCTGAAAGCATATCTTACTACTCTGATAAAGACATCATAACTATAGAACAATACATTACATAGGATATCCACACCCGTAGGTGTATGGTGAATCCCTAACTATAATGCACTTACTCCTATATGTTTTGTTATTGCACCCAATCTCACCACTTGATGACTCTAATAGAGTCGGTAAATGAGTCAAAGTGCAACCCTAACATATAGAGTCTTAGTGTTGTCCTAGGTCATAAGGACTACTAGTGTACAACCACAACCAAGACTTATCCACTCGATAAATGATAACCAATTGAAAAGTTTGTGTGAGGGTAGTTTGATCAACTCATCATATGAGCACCCATCTGTACACTTGAACATTTCTATGTCCTTATCAATGAAACATGGTACACTACATCACAGATGCTAGTCTCTAGCTCGAGAGACATTTTATCCTTGTTTATTAGGTGACCCAATTGACTAGGAACATGTTTAGAATATACAGTAAATATCGATGTATTTCATGATGGTCATCATATGTACCACTACATCTCACTATAGAATATTCAAGGATTTTATCTATGCCCTTGACATGGGTATTGAGATAAAATAATGCCAAACTAATTTGAATTATATTAAAATAAAGGATACTTATTCACAAGAGTCATCAAAGCTCTAGCCAATAGTTGGCTTGCAGGACACCTATTCTAACAAACTCCTACTTCCCTTCCCCTAATGCCAACTACTTATTAGTTTTAACCTCATCATTTCATGATGCTTTTCAAATGATAGTCCTGACAAGGGCTTTGTAAGTGGATCAACAATGTTATCTTTCTCAACTGTGTTGTCTCCTCTTCCCATAATCTCTCAGATGATGTAGAATTTTCTCAATATATGCTTGGATCGATGATGAGACATTGGTTCCTTTTCTTGTGCAATACTACCTGTGTTGTCACAGTGAACCGGTATTGCATCAACTCCATTTGGAATAACTCCCAACTCTTGGATGAAATTCCTCATGAAAATTGCCTACTTTGCTAGTTCTGAAGTTGAAATGTATTTTGCCTCAATCGTGGAATCCACAATTATGTCTTGCTGTAAGCTTTTCCAAGAAATAACACCACCATACAAAGTGAATACATATCCAGAGGTTGATTTTGAATCATTCACATCTGATTGGAAGCTAGAATCATTATAGTCTTCTAATTTTAATTCTGCAATCTCGTATGTCATGAACAAATTCGTAGTCCTTCGTAAGTACTTAAAGAATATCTTTCACAGCTTTCTAGTGCAATGGATCGGGATTTGACTGATATTGGCTTGTAACACTCAGAGCATATATTGTATTAGATCTTGTAGATATCATACTATGCATAATATTACCAATGGCAGACGCATAGGGAATGTGTGTCATCATCTCTATCTCTTTATTTGTCTTGGGGCACATTGACTTGGATAGAGTTATACCATGACTCATTGGTAAGTATCCTCTCTTTGATTCTTCCATTGAGAATCTTTTGAGTATGATATCTATATATGTGGATTGGGCCATCCCCAACATCCTCTTTAATCTATCTCTATAGATCTGTATTCCTATTACGTAAGATGCTTCACCCAAATTCTTCATGGAGAATCTACTGGCTAACCATACTTTTGTTAACTGAAGCATTCCTATATCATTGCAAATGAGTCGAATGTCATCAACATATAGTATCAGGAATGTCACTGCACTCCTATTAACCTTCTTGTACACATATGATTCCTTAGGATTTCTAATAAAATTAAACTCTTTGATTGCATTATCAAATATGAGGTTCTAACTTCTCGATGCTTGTTTGAGACCATAAATTGATCTTTGAAGTTTGTATACCTTATGCTCACTTTCCACTGATGTGAAGTCTTTAGGCTGAGACATGTAAATCTCTTTATTAATATCACCATTAAGGAATATTGTCTTCACATCCATCAGTCATATCTCATAGTCATACCATACAACTATGGAAAATAGCATCCTAATTGACTTAAGCATTACAATTGGTGAAAAAGCTTCATCATAGTCAATTCCTTGTCTTTGATTATATCCTTTGGCCACCAATCTAGCTTTGAAGGTTAGTACCTTCCCATCAACTCCAACTTTTCTCTTGTAGATCCATTTGCATCTTATACAAATGATTTCTTCAAGTGGATCCACTAATGACCAAACTTGGTTTGAGTGCATGAGTCCATTTCGAATTTCATGACCTCTAACCATTATGTCGAGTCGATATCAGATGTCGCCTCCTTAAAGGACCTTGGATCACATCCATGATCAGAGTCATTTTGATTTCCTTTAAAGAGTAGACCATACCTTACAAGTGGTCTTGAGACCCTATTAGATATTCTTAGTGTGTGTACTTGTTCTACTAGATGTTTAGGTGTGGGTTCTATTATTTCAGTTGTGGAATTATCTCGAACCTCTTCGAGTTCTATCATCCCAATTGACTAGGAACATGTTTAGAATATACAATAAATATCGATGTATTTCATGATGGTCATCATATGTACCACCACATCTTTTTGGTGCAGGGGAAACCAAATAATCACACCTGAGTTTTGATAATGGTAAATGTTCAAAGTCAAGTTACATTGTGATCTTATATTATGTGTTAAGCTTGTAGGATTAAATAGGTAAAAAGACCTAGTTGGCCTACTGAATCTGATTAGTAAAAGGAAGTTTTAGCTAAGATCGAAGACACCAAAAGAGTCTCGATGGGTCAGCAGAGCCTAGACATCGAAGAGAGCCAGTGTGGTCTCATGATCGGGGGCTAAGCAAGAAAGTCCAAATAGGTTGGAAGACTAAGGGTTTGGAAAAGGCAAGCAAGGTAAGAAACCTTGTGAGGAGTGGTTCTTCTAGAAAGAAGAACTGGCAAGGTCGCGTCCTCTGTAAGGGGACAACCTTAGGCGTCGGTATGATTAAGGGTTCCAGGGGAATGTCAAAGTCAAGATCGGACAGTCGGAGACTATCGTTACTATCATATTTAATCTGTGTTGCAGGTATAATCTAGTCGATTGAACCTTTATGTGCCTAGAATAGGTCCAGGTGACTAGAGTGTAGGTATAAATAAAAATGAGATCCAGGTCAGGTACATGATGTAGGATCAAAAAGCATGCTAGAGGGGGGGGGGTGAATAGCATGTTTGAAACTTTTCTTTCGTAAAACTCACATGATTTTCAAAGCTTAATGCAATGGAAAACTAATAAAGTAAAGACATAAGTATTTTACTTGGTTCATAGCCGAACGAATGCTAGTTCAAGGCCCATGATCTTTGATTGCTTTAGGTGGGAAATCAACTAAATGATCTCTTCCTTGTTGGAGGTAAGAGATAAGCCAATTACAAAATTAAAGGAAGCGGTAATAACCTTACCTCTCCTTATAGAAATTTAATACACAAGAAAATACCAAATTAAAATATACCGACAAGTAAAGAAATCAATGAAAAAGCACGATCGACGTTTGTAGCATGAAGGTTGGTCGGTTGCAAGATTGTGAGAGCGAGAGTACTAGTGTATCAAAAATTAATTATCAGGGTTTGTGTCCAACCCTTCTTTTATAGACCAACAACTTTGATAAATTCCAGATTTAGATCCTACTTAATTGGATCTTATCCTGAGGTGACACCTTGCTCTTGACCGATCCAAACAACCTTGGCATTTTGATTGATCCGTATGCATCAGTCGACTACCGTCCCGATCAATCGCTTGTTACTGAACCGCAGATCCTTTGTAGTCAGCTGAAGCATAGGGTGCATAATTTTTGTATAGGGTGCTCGATTTTTGTATAGGGTGCACAACAATGACACTGGGTGCTCGACAATGACAATGGATGCTCAGCTGGAGAGAATGGTGCTCAATTGGAAGGCATGGTGCTCAACATTTGTACTGAGTGCTAAGTAATTACACTAGGTGCTCGGCCAGAGCACTTGGTCCTCGGCCAGAGCACTAGGTGCTCGACTAGAACAATTGGTCCTTGGCTAGAGCACTTGGTGAGCCTTCTCATCCAGTCTTCACCTGCATTACCAGCACAATGTATACAACAAAAGCAATCATGACAGATCTCAACTTCAACCTTCCCTCGGAACCCTTAGGCGGATCGACGCCTAAGGTTGTCCCCGTACTGCAGACGTGACCTTATCATCACTCCTCACAAGGAGCTTACCTTTGCTTAACCTTGGTCTTTTTACCTGTTGCTTAGTATCTGATTCTCATGGCATCTTTGATCTTAGATAAGGCTACTCAAGTTCTACACAATTAACATAACATATAAGATAACATTATGACTTAACTTTAAACCTTTGCCATTATCAAAACTTATGTTCGATTATATGGTGCCCCTGCACCAACAATCTCTCCTTTTTTGATTTATAACAACACGACTCAAAGTTAAGGAAATAAATGCATTAACCACTTAGTTTTCAAAAAATCCCCTTTAATAATACCTCCCCCTTAATGTTTGGTGAGTTTTGAAAATTTTAATCTTTTTAAACTTAACTTTTCTCTCTCCCTCTTTGACATATATAAAAAATAAAGTAATTTCAGACTAGGTGTTAGTTGATTGCTTCTCCACAGCAGTCGACTGTTGAGAAACATGGTTGTTGCCCGAGCTGCACGGTGCCGAGTACCTAGGCTGAAATCCGAGCCCAACAACGGGAGTCGACTTCACTAGACCAGTCAACTGGTCTAAACCACCAGTCGACTGGCTCACTTTAAATATGAGGTTTAACTCATTTTCATAGTTAATAAAGTTTAAAAACCCTTAAAGCCTGAAGTAACTAAATAAATTTATGAATCCAAGCATGTATCCTTTTCTGTAGAAAAATAATAGTTTAAAATAAACATTCTAATAAACTGTCCTTAATAAAATGTCCAACTCTATTTTGACTCAAATGTTATCAAATTATCACTTAGTCTCGATGAGAGTTAGTCACTTAAGTGATTAGTTTAAAAATTATACTCCATGATTCATGTTGATGCACTTATTTTACATCTGGAATCAGGAGTAAAGTCCTAACATCTCACACCCATATATGTGGATTAGTACACAATTAAGTTAAACCTAAGTGTTGTGAGAAGCATTGTCTACTTAAATCTATAGGCTCATGATTTCTAAGGTAAATCCTATGTTAGTTTCAAAGAAAATAAAAGATAGATACATAATATAAGTAAAACCAATTTCTACTCTACTAAACACATCCTTAGTTTTCTTCTAAGTAAACTGAATTCAGCTTCAGGTAAGGGTTTGGTGAATATATCTGCTAGGTTCGATTTAGACTCCACATAATCAAGTTTTATATCACCGTTAGTTTCATGTTCCCGAAAAAAATGTTGTTTTACTTTTATGTGTTTAGTTCTTGAATGATGTATTAGATTTTTAGTTAGATTAATTAAACTAATTTTATCTATCATAACTCTAGTGTCCTTAAAGTTTAGTTGAAAGTCATTTAGAGTATGTTTCATCCAAAGGAGTTGAGCTACACACTCACCCATTGCTATGTACTCTTCTTCGGTAGTAGACAATGCAACACAATATTATTTTCTATTACACCAACTAACTAAACTTTGACTTATAATTTGACAGCTACCACTTGTACTTTTCCTATCAAGCTTACAATCAACATAATCTAGTCAGAATGCCTAATTAACTCAAAATTACTGATCCTAGCTAGGGTACCATATTCCTACATTTATGTTGGTGTAAGAATGCCCTAAGTATTATTTAATTTTGACGTTTGGATAATCATTTATAGTTAGGCAATATTTATGATCTAATATGGATGATTAAGTTTCAGGTTTAAAGAAAGTCCAAGTATGAACACTTGGCAAGGAAAGTCGAAGGATGAAGTCTTGGCAAGAAAAGTCCAAGAATGTGGACTTGACGCCATAAGTCTAAGCATGTAGTCTTGGTAGCATAAGTCCAAGTGGATCTTGGAAAGGAAGTCTAGGGGTAAGGTCTTGGTAGCATAAGTCCAAGCAAGTAGTCTTGGCGACGTAAAGTCCAAGCGGACCTTGGTAAAGGAGGAACCCAAAGCATGACGAGATTGAATGAAACTTTTGAAGGCAAGCGCAAGGATGAAGGAGTCGTGGACTCGAAGGGATCTTGAAGGCGCAAGACTGATGGAGAAGCTTGAAGGTTGAGTCCAGGATTAGGGTGTATTTTTAAGTATGAAATGGTCATACTTAAGGTATACTACTCGACTAGTTCTTGTACTAGTCAATTGGTCTCGAGTGTTCAGTACTTGAGGGTCTAGAAGACTTGAGCAGTCGATTGGAGTTATGACCCAGTCAACTGGTCAAGTAGTTGACTGCAGCTCGACTGATTTGTGGCCCTAGAAGTCGACTGACCACTAGCAGTCGACTACCATGTATTGACAATTGACTGATTTAGGTGGACACAAGAACAAAAACTTCTTGAGTCGACTGTTCGCTTGGAGTATTCGACTGTTGGCTTGAACATTCGACTGCTGGTATGAGCAGTCGACTGATCAAGTGTCCGTTGAGTGATGATGATCGCAATCAGGCTTTGTCAGAAGCCATTGGATCCGGTCAACAGTAACACTAGTTGACTGCTGTTATGCAGTAGTCGATTGGAGTCGGGCTCAATTGGCAGAAACACCCAAAGTCTATAAAGGGAGGCTTGGGGAGCTTGAAGATGGTTAGTGCTCTCATTCCAATCTTTTTTCCTAATCTCACCAAGCTTTCCTTTAAGCTTTTTAAGTTCTTTAAACCTATTCTTCCTAAGCTCATCTCAATCATTTTGTAAGAAGAAGAGTGTTCATTGTAAATAAGACTTCTCCACTTTGGTGTTCTCATCAAAAGCATATCTTAGTGAAGACTTGAAGGAGTGATCCACTTTAAGGATCACTGTGGAGTAGGAACTTCATCTCCGAATCACGTTACATCTTTGAGTTAGCATTGTCATTGTTGTCATTTTCCTTTTAGCTTTTGATTTATTTTGCTTCCGCTAATATCTTGTGTAGAGAAATCGAAAGAGGCTATTCACCCCCTCTATCCATCCAAAGATCACATAACAAGTGGTATCGGAGCTCGAATCTCTTGGAAGATTTAACCATCAACCGAAGCATCACAATGGCTTTTCAAGTGGGACACAACATTGTGTGACCATCACTCTTTGACGACGACGACTTCGCTTATTGGAAAGGTAGAATGAAGTACTTTCTAATGAATGATTTAAAAATTGGGGTAGTGTTGTCAAGGGATTCGAAGAACCAGTGGACCAATTTGGAGCACTTATCCCAATCGAGGATTGGACAAAGGAAATGTACGAGAAGGCTCAAGCAAATAGCAAAGAAATAACCACACTCTAATGCGAATTATTAAAGGAGCAATTTAACAAGGTGAGACGTTTCAATATCGCAAAGGAGCTTTGGGAGAAGCTCATGGAACTAAATGAAGGGTCAAAGGAATCGATGAGAGCCAAGAGAGATCTATTAATAAGTCAACTTCAAACATTCTCCATGAAGACCAACGAAACGGTAAGTCAAATGCATGGAAGTTTTAAGGAGATCGTCAATGGACTTCATGTTATAGGTGAGAAAGTAGACAACCGAGACTTGATAAGGTATGTTTTTAAATCTTTCCCTAGAACCACCTTATGGGCATCAATGATTGATTCTTATATGGTCTCTAGAGATCTTTCTTTAGTTAAGTTAGATGAATTATTTTGTGAATTTGAGTTGCATGAGCGAGCTAACATGTTATCAAAGGAGAAAGGTCTAGATTTTTTTTGTAGAAAAGAAGGAGAAGAAGAAGGAGAAGAAGGAAGAATCATCTTCATCCGAATCGGAGGATGAACCATCAAGTAGCAATGAAGGGTCATCGGCAAATGAAATAGCTCACTATGTCAAGAAGTTTAGAGGGAAAACAAGAAGAACTACAAAGAGGGATGTGAAGAGATGTTCCAATCTACAAGAGATGAATCTAGTGGTAATTCAAAATTTAATACTAATGTCATTTGCTATGGATGAAACAAAAAGGGTCATACCAAGCCAAATTGCCCGGAGTTGAAGAAAAAGGAGGAAAAGGAAAAGAAGATAAAAGAAAAGAAGGAGAAGAAGAAGAAGGAGGCCATGGTAGCAAAAGCAACATGGGATACTCAAAGCATTGAGGACTCATCCGATGAGGATGAACTTTGCCACATCACATGCCATGTGGCACTGATGGCCTTGGAGGATGACACCGAGAGCTTAAGTCAAGGAGAGTTCTCTTCTAGCGATGAATCGTCATCTAGTGACGATGAGGTAAAGGATTCCCCTAAAGTAGAACATTTATATAAAACTATTACTTATCTTAAAAATACATTAGATAAGTCAAAATCTAGGGTTAAGGACTTAAAGGTAGAAATTAAGGTAATTAGGAATGAAGAATCTTTATGTAGTGATTCATCCATGTTTAGGGAAGAGAATGAAAATCTTAAGAATGAAATTTGTGAAATAAGAACATGCTTAGAAAAATTTACTAGTGGCTCAAAATACCTTGACATGATCCTTAGAGATCAAAGAGCCATATACAACAAGGGCGGTATAGGATACAAGCCTAAGGATGAAGTTGCTTACATCTCTCTGGTTAATAGAAAGGCAACAATTAAGGGCAAAGTAAAGAAGACATGATTCCCAAAGAAATTTTTGAATGATATTACTGGTCCAAATATTTGGGTACCAAAGGAGTTTATTTTTCATGTTGTTTAAGTAGGTGGACCAAGTATGTGGATTGTGGATAGCGGTTGCTCAAGACACATGACCGAAGATGTGAGCAAGTTCTCCACAACCAACTATGTTAACAAAAACCGTGTCATTTGACAATAGTGGGAAGCTCAAGATTTTAGGTAGAGGTACAATTGAGGTATCCCTTAAAATTATCATTCACAAAGTTTTATTAGTTAAAAGCATGAAGTTTAATTTACTTAGTGTTAGTCAACTTTGTGATGCGGGCTATAATTTAGAGTTAAGTCCTCAAAATATTTGATTAGACACAAAAACCTAGAAGATTGTATTTTAGTTGGTTATGTGAAATCAAATATTTATTATGTTGATCTCTCCTATGCATCCAACGTTTCTACTAAGTGTCTCATGTCATAAAAAGAGGAAGGTTGACTAAGACATCTTTGTTGCCCAAGTGTATGTTGATGACATTATTTTTGAGTCAAAAAATTATGAATTTCTCCAAGACTTCATTGGGAATATGAAAAATGAAGTTGAAATGAGTCTAATAGGATATTTGACCTTTTTCTTAGGTCTACAAGTCAAACAAACTAGTAAGGGAACCTATGTCTATCAAACCAAATATGTCAAGGAAATTTTCAAGAAATTTGGTTTAGAAAAAGCTAAGGTAGCGTTTACTCCTATGACAACCATCACTAAGATAAACAATGATCAAGGTGGAAAAATTAATCGACTCAAAACTTTATAGGAGTATGATTGATAGCTTACTATACCTAACTGCTAGTAGACTCAATATTTTTTTTGCGATAGATATGTGTGCAAGATACCAATCTTGTACCAAAGAGTCCCACTTAGTAGCGGTTAAAAGACTATTAAGATACATAAAGGGCTCTCTTAATGTAGGTTTATGATACCCTAGGACTCAAACTTTTGATTTGATTGGGTACACCGTTCTGATTATGCAGGTTGCAAATTGGATTGGAAAAGTACTAGTGGTAGATGCTAATTTCTTAGATCCTCCCTAGTGAGTTGGAGTAGTAGAAAGCAGCATTGTGTTACTTTGTCTACAATCGAGGTCGAGTATGTGGTCATGGGTGGTTGTGTAGCTCAACTACTATAGATGAAACATACCTTAGAGGATTATGAGCTACACTACTCCAATGTTGAGGTTTATTGTGATAATGTGAGTATCATCAACTTGACTAAAAATCCGGTACATCACTCTAGAACAAAACGCATTGAAGTGAAGCATCACTTCATTTGAGACCATGTGGCAAGAGGAGACACTGAATTTAATTGTAGGGTCAATGGACATCGTGCTAGAGAGGGGTGAATAGTGATTTCGATCTCGCTTCGATGGATTGCATGCTTGTCTACAATTTGTTAGTAATATGTAGTGGAATAATAAAGTAAAATAACAAATATAATCACACACACAACAATAAGATTTTTATGTGGTTCGAAACTAGGATTCCTACTCTACAGTGGTGCTACAGTGATCTACCCTCACTATGAACCTCTCCTTCTCGGTATGACACGGAGATGGAGAAACCTCGTACAAGTACTTACACCAATAAGAAATACAACCAAATATAAACAATTACAATAAGAATGAATACAAGTAAAGAAAATACTTTACAAATGAGCATTAATTACTTGGTCACGCTTGTGTTGCTTTGGATAGCTTGGAAGGTCTGAAAAGTATCAACTTTTCCCCTTCAAGACCACCAAGAATCGATAGCTCCAAATCCTCCACGAAGTCTCCATATAAAGTTGATCTCAAGCTGATTTTTTGCCTTCTAGTCGACTGCTCTTACCCAACAGTCGACTAACCTCAATACTGTTTTCTCACATCAACTCCATCTACGCTGAAATCTGCCTAACAGATACACTAGCAGTCGACTACCCTTACCAGCAGTCGACTGTTGTCTAGGAGTCGACTGATCAATCAACTACATAAGAATTTATGGACTGCTACAGGGCCATCAATCGATTGCCCATCCATGGCAGTGGACTGCTCAAGTCCACTCGACTGCCCATTCATGGCAATCGACTGCCACAACCTCATCTGAGCAGTCGAGCCTTAGTCGACTCCTTGACCAGTCTACTGATCATAATCTCAGTCAACTGTTCTTAGTCAACTAGGCTCCTGAGTGTCAAACACTTAACCAATCAACTAATCTAAAGTCGCAATCGACTGATAAACCTTGACCATGAGGTTTAATCCAAGTATGATCCCCTCATACTTGATTAACCACCCTTGGCCTAGACCTAAGCCTTCTAGCCACCTCCATTAACTTCATGCCTCTTAGATCCCTCGAGTCTGTGACTCTTTATCCTTCGCGTTAGCCTTCAGGTGCTTCCATCGGCTATGTCATGTTAACTGGGTCATTTGCCAAGGTTCATTTGGACTTATGCTACCAAGACTTTACCTTTGGATTTTGCTTTCCAAATATTCATATTTGGAATTTCTTTTCCAAGTATCCAAAATTGGACTCCGAGGTTGATTGCTCTAACACTCTCCCCCAAATAATCTCTCCCATATAACTTTAGATATTCCAATCATCCACTAGTCATATGATCAACATATGGTCAAATCATATTATAAAATAATGGTCAAACCCATTGTCAAACATTAAAACACTACTCGATTTTGGTCAACATTGACTCAGGGCCTATAGCACCAACATTAATTACATTGAATCTAAGTCTAACCTTGCCAATATTTTCACCAAGCCTCTCTCCGAAGTAGAATTTACATCACTTAGGAGAGAACTTGGAATGTGCTTTGTAGAGTAATTGGTATAGGTTTGCATGATCCCATAGTTAAAACCTAGGATTATACCTTGATACATCTCACAAAATACCTAAAAAACCATAATTTTTATATTGATCCACCTGGACATCATGTGAGATGTTAGGAAGATGCATTTTGTTTATCATGCTTGTTATGATGCATTACTTTGAACTAAATTGACATCTAGAGACATAAATCCTTCATTGGACCAATCATTGGAAGCCTTGTGTATAATTGATGTGCACATAACTCTAAGAACATAGTTGGAAATGTCAAATATAATAACCTTTAAACCGTGTTTATCATGTTTTGAAAAATATTTTTTATTTGCTAAGCAAAAGTGGTACAAAGTTTTGATAAACCTTTAGGGCTTTTGCTAGTCTTCAAGTTTGTGTCAATTTCAAAAATGGGAAAAGATATATTTTCAAATTATTTTTATTTGATAGAAAATGAGTTTCTAAATGTGTCTACAAAATTTCATGTATTTTTGACATTTTTGTATTTATTTGTTCTTTTCGGAGTTCTAACTAAAAACTCAAACTGCACCCTATAATAGTAACCAGTCGATTGGTCTTATACCAGTGGGCTGGTGCTTCTAGGAGTTGACTGGTCCAACTGTTTATGATGGGTTAGACTTATTCATATCATCTAACACCAATCCTAGGTAGTCTCTACCATTTACTATGTTTCAAGTAGCGGAAAATGATAATTCTTTAAAAAACATGGGGGAGGAAAGCACCTTAGTGCAATAGTTAAGGGGGAGGTTTAACTATGTCAATATTTAAACCCAAGACTAATATGCACATACTTAATTTTTGGTGCAAAGTTAGGAAATACTTTTTATCCATTCTCTTTATATACTTTGTTCAACATGAATACAACATAGAATGTGTCTTGGATTAAGGGGGAGGCTTAAGTATATCTTATACCTTAGTTCAAGGCATAACCACCAATTCATACTTGCTTTATTAAAAATTTGTCTATCTATTTTTGATGTGTGTCAAAGGGGGAGAAGGGGAAAAATATTTAAGTTAGAATTCAATTCATATTGTGACATATGATGTTTCATTGCATAATTAAAAATCTAACTTAAATGATTGTCAAACATCAAAAAGGGAGAGATTGTTGGTGCAAGAATACCTCAAGTATTATTTAATTTTGATGTTTGGATAATCATTTATAGTTAAGCAATGTTTGTGATCTAACATGAATAATTAAGTTTAAGGTTTAAAGAAAGTCTTGTAAGACCGTTGGCGTCGCTAGAAGGGGGGGATGAATAGCGATACTTGTCTCTTCGATTCGTTGTGCTCGTCTAAAATGTTAATATGCAGTGGAAAACTCGAATACAAGCACAACAACGCACAACAAGCACAAAACACAATATTTACGTGGCTCGGAACTCAAGTTTCTACTCCACGGTTGAGCCCCTCGTCGGCTCTAGTGATGCACACCACCACTATAATACTTCTCCTTCTCGGTGACACACTGGAGGTGGAGAAACCTCTTAACACAGTTTATCAGAAATTTACACGAAACTTACAGTAGTAGGAGATGAAGAAGAAACCGATTACAATGATTGCAGTGAAAACTAGATTGCTTCTTCTTTTCAGAACTTGTAATTGCCTTTGAGATTAAATACCTCGAGGATGCAGGAACCCTCGTTTTAGTAATAGCTTCTTAGGTTCTCGTTTGTAGTAAGTCTTTTTCTTTGCTTCTTATTTATGAAAACCAACCGTGTAAACCTTTTAAATCGAGCTTGATTAGGGCTTTTCCAGCCCGTGCAGTTGAGTTGCCTCGACTGGCGCATTAACTCGCATTTAATGAGCTTCCAACAGTAAGTTTTCCACCATAATTAACATTATTTGTCCGTTGTAACTTAGGTCCAGTCGAGGTGATGGTTCATCGCCTCGACTGGTAGGCTTTAGTTGAGCCTTCAGTCGAAACTCCCTTGCTTCTGTTTCAATCCAAATAGAGCAATAGTCGAGCTCGCAGTCGACAATCCCTTGCATCTATTTTGTTGAACCAAGCATCAGTCGAGGCGTCGCCTTGACTACTGAGGGGTTTTTCCTTTGAACACGCAGACCACAGTCGAGGTTTTAATCGACTATGACTTGCTTCTGTTCGTGAGAAACAACCCCAGTCGAGGCGTCACCTTGACTGCTACGGTCTTCTCAGTGTTTTGCAAGCTAGTCGAGGTGTTGCCTCGACTCTTGACCGTTTCAACTCGTCTAGAGTTGAAACCACGCCTAAGAGAGGGTCTACCCTGTACCCTTTACCTGATGCCTATGAACCACTGTCCATAGGTCTTCCATGCCAAGAATCACTTCCGGGATCTCGTGCCAAGACTCCTCGTCCGGGTCTTCATTCCAGGACTCCTCGTCCAGGTCTTCATGCCAGGACTCCTCGTCCGAGTCTTCACTTGCCAGGACTCCTCGTCCGGGTCTTCACTTGCCAGGACTCCTCGTTCGAGTCTTCATTTGCCAGGACTCCTCATCTGGGTCTTCATTTGCCAGGACTCCTCGTCCGGGTCTTCATTTGCCAGGACTCCTTGTCCGGGTCTTCACCACCTTGCATCTAGTCCTCGGCCTACAAGGAATTTCCTGAAAATACATCTCAACTAACCGCATGAGATAACACATAATTATCACCTAGACTTGAACCCTTGTCAAACACCAAAACATCATCTGGGCCTGATTGCACCAACAAGTCTAAGTGTGAAGACTTGGCAAGCAAAGTCCAAGGGCGAAGCCTTGGCAAGAAAAGTACAAGAATGTGGACTTGGCAGCATAAGTCCAAGCATGTAGTCTTAGTGGCATAAGTCCAAGTGGACCTTGGAAAAGAAGTCTAGGGGGTGAGGTCTTGGCAGCATAAGTCCAAGCATGTAGTCTTTGTGGCGTAAAGTCTAAGCGGACCTTCGCAAAGGAAGAACCCAAAGCATGACAAAACAGAAGGGAACCTTTGAAGGAAAATGCAAGGATGAAGGAGTCGTGGATTCAGAGGGATCTTGAAGGTATAGGGTTGATGGAGAAGCTTGAAAGTTGAGTCTAGGATTAGGGTGTGTTTTTAAGTATGAAATGGTCATACTTAAGATATACCAGTCGACTGGTCTCGAGTGTCCAACACTCGAGGATCCAGAAGACTCGAGCAGTCGACTAGGGTTATGACCCAGTCGACTAGTCAAGTAGTCGACTGCAGCTCGACTGATTTATTGCTCTAACAGTTGACTGCTAGGGTTTGATAGTTGACTGACCACTAGTAGTCAACTTCCATATATTAGCAGTTGACTTATTTAAGTGGACACGAGCACAAAACTTCCTTAGTCGACTGTTCGCTTGGAGTAATCGATTGTTGGCTTGGGCAGTCGACTGTTGGTATGAGTAGTCGATTGATCATGTGTCCATTGAGTGGTGACAATCATGATCAGGCTTTGTCAGAAGCCATTGGATTCGATAAATAGTAACACCAGTCGACTGCTGGTATGCAGCAGTCGATTGGAGTCAAGCTCAACGAGCAGAAACACCCAAAGTCTATAAAGGGAGGCTTGGGGAGCTTGAAGATGGCTATCGCTCTCATTCCAATCTTTCTTCCTAAGCTCACCAAGCCTTCCTATATGCTTTCTAAGTTCTTTAAACCTCTTCTTCCTAAGCTCATCTCAATCATCTTGTAAGAAGAAAGTGTTCATTGTAAAGAAGGCTTTTCCACCTTGGTGTTCCCATCAAAAGGAGATCTTAGTGAATACTTGAAGGAGTGATCCACCTTAAGGATCGCTGTGGAGTAGGAGCTTCATCTCCTAACCACATTACATCTTTGAGTTAGCATTGTCATTTTCCTTTTAGCTTTCGATTTATTTTACTTCCACTAATATCTTGTGTAGAGAAATTGAAAGAAGATATTCACCCCCCTCTAGCTATCCAAAGATCACCTAACAATTTAGTGTTCCTTTTATATATCTAAAAATTCTTTTTACTAAGGTTAAGTGTGATTCCTTGAGACAAGATTGAAATCTTACGCACATACCTACTGCAAAAAGTATATCAGGTCGGTTTACAGTCAAGTACAAAAGGCTACCCATCGTACTCCTATAGTGTTTTAAATCTACGGGTTTTTCATCTAAGTCATTATCAATTTTTACATTAGTTGTCATAGGTGTAGTAATATCCTTAGCATTTTCCATACCAAATTTTCTAATTAATTCCTTAGGATATTTATTTTGATACACATAAGTTCCCTCCTTGGTTTGTTTTATTTATAATCCTAAGAAGATAGTGAGTTCATCTACTAGACTCATTTCAAACTCACTCTCTATCGGTGAGACAAATTCATTTAAAAATATGGTATTTGTTGAGCCAAATATTATGTCGTCTACATAAATTTAAGCTATAAACATTTCTTGACCTAAAGTTTTTACAAATAGATTTGGGTCAACTAGTCATTGCTTAAATCCTTTAGATATTAAATGAATAGTTAGTCTTTCAGACCAAGTCCTAGGTGGTTATTTTAATCCATATAGAGCTTTCCTAACTTTGAATACATGGTTAGGTTGATATAGGTCTTCAAATCTTGGTGGTTGGTTTACATATATCTCTTCTTTGATGAAATCATTTGAGAATGCTGACTTAACATCCATTTGATGCAACCTAAAACCCTTATGCGCAGCATAGGCTATAACAACATCCTAATCGACTCAAGTTTAGCTACTGGTGCATAAGTTTTATCATAATCTAATCCCTACTTGACTAAAACCTTTTGCTACTAACCTAGCCTTATTTCTAACAATCTCACCTTTATCTTCAAGTTTGTTTCGAAATACCCATTTTGTACCTATGATAGTTTTTTCTTTAGGTACTAGTACTAACTCCCAAACTTGATTCCTTGTAAATCGGGATAACTCTTCTTGCATAGCATTGATCCAATCAGGGTCAAGAAGAGCTTGATCTATGATTTTGAGTTCAATTATATTCCTATAGGATGCTCGAGTTCGAACACCTAGTTTAGGGTCATCTAATACTTGATCTATTGGATGATCAAATCTAACTCGAGGTGTTCTTGGATTAGGGTTAATGTTTGATTCATTTTGTGGGTTATGATCAAGTCTAGCTTCATTATCTATGTTTTTATTGGTTAATTCAATGGTTGATTAGGATTTTGTTGGATTATTTTTTTATTAAATACTACATTAATGGTTTCTTCAATTCTTAAGGAGTCATTATTATACACCCTATAAACTCTATTAGTGGTTGAGTAACCTAGAAATATGCCACTTGATGATTTAGAGGTAAATTTTCCTAAGTAATCTTTAGTGTTTAGTATATGTACTTTACAACCAAAGACTTTAAAATATTTAATATTTGGTATCTTATTATAGTAGGTCTCATAAGTTGTTCTATTATGTCGTTTAATGTTAAGGTTCTATTTTGGACATAACAAGCGATATTTACCACCTTAGTCCAAAACCTATCGGGTAACCTATATTCGTTTAACATAGTCCTAGCAACTTCTTGTAAAGTTCTATTTTTTTTTCTTTCAACTAACCCATTTTGTTAAGGAGTTCTAGGGCAAGAGAATTCATGGGGATATCCATTTTGATTACAAAATTAAGTAAACCTATGATTTTCAAATTCCCCACTATGGTCACTTCTAATTCTTTTAATATATAAGTTTTTTTTTATTTTCTAATAATTTGCATATATTAGTAAATTGATCAATTGTTTCATTTTTATGTTTTAAGAATTTGACCCAAGTGAACATAGAGTAGTCATCTACTATTAATAAACAGTATCAACATCCATTTAGTGACTTGACTCCATGTGAGTCAAATAAGTCCAAGTGTAGGAGCTCAAGTATACTTTTAGTTTTATTTAGACTAGTCACTTTATGTGAAGATTTAGTTTGTTTTCCTTGTTGACATGTGTCACGGACTTTGTTTTCTAAATTACCTAATTTGGGTAAGCCTCTAATTAGTCTATTATGACTTATTTTAGAAATAAGTTTTAGATGGGAGTGACCCAGTCGTCTGTGCCACAATCATGTTTCCTTTTGCTATATCATAAGACACTTAATTGAGAAATTTGGTAGATCTATTGTATAAATATTATATTTCCTAACTCCCCTAAGTATGATTTTTGAGCATTCAATATTTTTAATTAGACATTCAATTGATGAAAATGTTACTTTTATAACCAGTATCACATAATTGGCTAATACTTAGAAAATTAAGTTCAAAATATTATACTAATAAAACTTTGCGTATTATAAAATTTGAGTTTAGCTCAATGTCACATGCTTCGATGATTTTGAGTTTATTGTTGTTTCCGAAGGTTACCGACCCTAGGTTTTTGAATCTTAGCTTTGTAAACTTTAGTCAGTCTATGGTAATATGTCTGGAGCACCCACTGTCCAACATCCATTGATCCTATACACAAAGTAGTTAGATCAAATTTTGGAATTTTAAATAGGTGTAAGTTTTTATCATATGTTTCATCTCACCCTTTCTACATGATCAATCAAGTTATCCTATATATGTTGTGAGATGACTTTCAATTTTACTTAGTTAATTTTAATGACTTGAAAATTAATTAACCTTGGGTTAGATTCAGATTTAACCTTTAGTTGGTTAAGTGAACATTTCGAAAGAGGGCTTATAGGTCGTGGCGAGGCACAGAGGTCTTGTTTGATCGGAACAATAACCACTTCCTTAGACAAAGCCAACTTAAAACATTATACACTTAATTCACTTAGGGTCAAATCCTAGTCTAACTAGTTTAGGATGTGGTGAGGTAGCTTCAGTCAGTTCCACTTAGCTAAGTGTACCAAGCTATATACTCTTTATCTAGCCCGAATACACTTGACCGAGCTTCCCTAACGTACTATCATCTTACCATATCCTGATACTCTGTTGTCAAGGTTAATTGACCATTTCCTATCTGACCATTCTACTTTAAGCAATTAAAATAAGCTAAGCATGTAGAATTAAAGACTAAACTAATCAAGTAATCATGCATACAAGTTTAGTATTGGCTCTCCCTTGATCATTGAATCAATACGATCTATCCACATAGTGGATTTGATCCTTGGAAACCCAATACTTGGTTGAACCGAATTGTGTTATTAGACTTGACTTAGGGACTCATGCTTGGATTCTTCTACGATTATGATTTACTATCGAAAGAAATGATCTATTTGTCGATCCAAATCCGAGTCCAGTCTTGTTGTACACGACTTTTTGAGATCCAAGGATTAGGTCAAGCCCCTTGGAGCCCAATGTGAACCTTTCCAACGTTGTCCTAAGCTCTTGAACTTGCCCTTTCAAGAGAGAATTCTCTTCCTCAAGTTTTTTGGCTCGAGTTGAGTTTCCCTCTTGAATTTGACTAGTTGAAGAGGTTAGGCAAGCCTTATTCTTAAGGATTTTAACTTCCTCAAATAAAGGCTCAACCTTAGACTCGGTCTTAGTTAATTTTTTATTTAAAAACTTAATTGTATCATACAAGTATTTGATTAAGGAGTGACTCATCTTGATCGATCATTTTGAACCGGATATGGATCTGTGGTTTGACTCGAACTCATACTCGGTGTTAGGCTCAGATTTGAACTCAGACTCGGTGTTGGGCTCAAATTCAGACTCGGACTTGGATGGTCTTGCCATTAGAACCAAGTTGACTTGGTCTTATTCTTCCTCATTCGACGATTCTTCCCATGTTGGGTTGAGTGCTTTTTTGGGTTGATGCCGCTTAGTCCTTAGATCCAAACACTCTGCTATAAAGTGCCTCTTCTTGTTGCATTCATAGCACTTGTAGTCTTGTGTAGATCTCGAGTTTTGACTTGTACCAGATTTCTTCTATTTGGTTGGTTTAGCTATCCTTCTTCTTTTCTTGATCAATTTATGGACAAGGTTTACCAGTTCTATTTCTAACTCTTCATCTGATTCAAATTCATCATATTCAGGAGTTGGCTTGTTTTTCCTTTCTTTTGTCTTGCAAACAAAGCAATACTCTTCTCGATCGGGCCGAATTAGACTGATCATGTAATTCAAACTTGGAAAACATTTCATCTAACCTAATCTTAGATAAATCCCTAGATACTTTGTAAGCATCAACCATGGATGCCCACAAAGTAGTCCTTGGAAAAGCTCTTAGAGCGCACCTTATGATGTCGCGGTCTCTGATGTGAGCAATTTTAGGAATAGTTTTTGCTCACATCTTATAGCATTTTATGTTCGTTTCATGCATATTTTACATTATGTTGCATGCATATCCTATTTTTTGGTTCGGAAATCTGCTCTGTTTACTTTTGTGTGCAGGATAGCATTTTATAGGGAAAACGGTGCAATTTCGGAGCAAAAGAAGACATTTGGCAGCTGGACGCAGAAGAGAACACGACCAGGGCGTGTGCCCACACATGACCTTGTTCGGAGGGCGAAAACGGCTGCCACAGCCTGACACACGGCCAGGCCATGTGTTTTCACACGGCCGTGTGGCGGCCCAGCAAATTGACGTGACTAGAGTTTTTTCCAGATTTCGTAACGATCCGACGTGATGTCTATATAAGGAAAGTTCCGGCCAAACCCTAGGGGAGGCACGACGGTTGGGACGGTACTCCGAAGCCTTGAAAAGCTTTGGGAACTCGCAATGGGGAGGAAGAACGCCGCCGAAGGTCAAGATTCTTCACTTTAACACCGAGGAGAAGACCTACATTGCATTGTAAATTCTATTATTTGCATAAATTCTATTGTTTATACGGATACGATCATGCCTTGTGTTTCTTCACTCGTATCTATGGAGTAGACTCTCTGATTCTAGGATTAGGGAGTAGTTTTTGTTGAGTCAGAACATGTTAATTCAAATATCTTTTCATTCTTGAATTTATATTTGCAATTGGTGTTTTGGTTTAGATCTATAGTTATCGTTTTGGTTTTCTAGTCGCTGTGCTTAGCCGATACGAGGGGTGACAACCCTCATATCAAAGATTTATGGGAATTAAAGAGGGACCTAAGGGTTGGCCTCATCGCCGATAATTATGGGTAGAAGGATGTGATAGAGTAGGAAACGTGCCTCATTTTTGACTCGTCGCAGGGATCGATTCGGCATCCTCGTACCGACTATCCCGTCCTAAAGCCAGGGGTTGACCTGGTATGGCAAAGGTAGCTTCCGATAGACACGAAGGCTCATCGGGAGAGTGTATGATGTCCTTTCCACAAAACCATAACTAGATACCTAAGCAAACCCAATTGACAACGTGTTCCGCGACACACAAACGAAACCGAAATCCTAGAATCCATCTAAAGACCTGTAGAGGCCCTTCTTTTCCTCCGTGTGACACCGTATTAGAGTTAGGACCGCCGACATCCCTCCTAATTGCAACCTTTAGAGTCTAGTCCCGAACAATAACATCCACTGAACAAATCGGTACTCAAATCTCAGTCCTTGTGGGATCGATAATCTTTTTATTACTTGACGACATCCGTGCACTTGCGGGCATTGAGAGCGAGTGCGCACTTTGAGTCCTCGACAGTCTCCGTCACAAGATTTGAGGTTGCGTTTGTGTGCATCAAGTTTTTGGCGCCATTATTGGGGACTGATTGATTTGATATTGAATTAAGAGATGGATAATTGGATCAGACTTAGGATTAGATTTATTTACTTGCTTTACTTCCTTTTTATTTTTATTTTTATTTTGCTTTATTTACTTTAGTTCTAGATTTTTCATACATAGATTTAGTTTTATTTTATTTTAGCAGTAGTTCTCTATTTTCTTATTGACTCTTTAATCTTGGCAACTAGATTAGTTTATTTTCTTTTTCTAAACCTTAGGTAAATACTCCTAATTTTGTGGCTCAGTTCTTCGTATGCTTAGATGCTTAGGATCGAAAGGCCTGATTCCGATCGATTTAGAAATCGAACGAACCTATCATCGTCGGAAAGCTGAATAGAAGAGGATGGAGGACCAAACTGCATCCGAAGTGAATATAGGTAGCCGACCCTTGTAGGATTACGCATCCCCTAGCACTAGAGGATTTTGACCGAGTATAGCTGGACCATCCATTTCAGCAAACAACTTTGAACTGAAGCCAACACTCATACATATGGTCCAGCAGAGTCAATTCGGGGGAGCTACGACTGAAGATCCGAACCGGTACCTGGAGTCATTCTTGGAGATCTGCTCGATGATGAAAATGAATGGAGTCCCTGCAGACGCGATTTGCCTGAGCCTATTCCCGTTCTCATTGTGGGATAAGGCTAAGACATGACTTCACTCTCTGCCTTCGGGAAGCATTACTACATGGGAGCAATGTGAGCAGCAGTTCTTGAATAAATATTTCCCACCAAGCAAGACTGCTCACATGCCCCATCTGATCACAAACTTCCGTCAGAAGGAGGGGGAGTCCCTATTTGAAGCCTGTGATCGCTACAAGGGGCTACTCTACCAATGCCCCCACCATGGATTGGAAAGGTGGCTGGTGATTCACATCTTCTACAATGGGATCACGTACACCACAAAGATGTCCCTCGATTCTGCCATAGGAGGAGCACTTATGAACAAAACTATCGAGGAAGTAGAGGAGCCGATAAAAGAGGTGGCCCAAAACCACCATCAATGGGCTTCCGAATGTGGTCACCCAGCTCCTGCAGTAGGACGGTATACTATCAACTTCGTGAACCACCCAGCAGCGTATCGGGAGGACTACTATGGAGGGCAGAGTAGCTTAGAAGAATAGATTGAGCACTGTGATGCAGTTGGGGACTATAATCAAAGGTCCAACAACCCATACTCCAGTACTTACAACCTCAGATGGAAGAACCACCCAAACTTTTCCTATCGGAATAACTCGGGGAACTTCCAACCATTAGAAGGGTATGGGCAACAACAGGGCAATAGCTAGGGAGCAGGAATAGAAGTCTAGGTTAAAACTGATGATGGAAGACTTTATTGCTACCCAAACGAAGGCCAATGGAGCCCAATGAAGAGTTCCATCGCCAGCATCAGAAAATAGAGGAGACACTTAGAGACTTGAAGGCCACTGTTGACAGTCTTGCAAGTCACACAAGGATGTTGGAGACACAGTTGGCTCAGATAGCCCAAACCTTGTCACAACCTATGGAGAGCTCTCTATCATTACCCGAGCTGAGTCAAGCTAAGGAGGAAGGAGTGGGCAGTGAGAGAATAGCACAGAGAAACAGATTTTCCAAGGGGTGTGCAACCATGATTTCCACCTTACCTGACCAAGCCGAAACTGAGGACAAGATTCCACCCCAGCTTGAGGACCCTGGTGAATTTATTATCCCCTGCTTGATTTATGGAGAAATCTTTGATAAAGCACTGTGAAACTTGGGGTTATCGGTTAGTGTGATGCCTTACACATTCTACCTAGAGATGAGACTGGGTAATATACAACCAATGGGCATAGGGATTCGTATAGGGGATGACACGATCAAGAAGCCCATTGGCATGCTAGCATAGGTGCCTGTGGTGATTGAGAATTTCTTGATACCCACGGATTTCATCATACTAGACACAGGACCCAATCCCCAGAATCCCATCATTTTGGAAATACCTTTTCTGGCAACTGCAGAGGCGTGCATAGATGTAAAGGCACATCAGATCTCATTGGAGGTAGATGGAGAGATCATCCTCTTTATCCTATCAGAGTATAAAGCTCCCTTCCTAGACGACTTCACTTTCAGTAGATTAAAGCCGAGTCCACTGAATGTCGATTTTGAGACAGATGAATGGAGGTTCACGGAGCCTTCAGAGCCAAGTTGATAATGGAGTGTGGTCGAGCTAAACGACCTTAAACAAAGCGCTTCTTGGGAGGCAACCCAAGTTTAGTTTTTAGGTTTTCCTTTGATTGTATTGCATGCATTTAGTTAATTTGAACTTTGATTTCCATTTCATTTAGCATTAGGACAAGAAAAGAACTTTGCTAGGTAAAAATAAAATCAATTTTTAGTTTACACGACGAAGCGTGTGAGAAAATTTGAACTGTTGTGCACAAAAGAAGAGAAAAAGGGGACACACAGCCTGGCCATGTGTTTTCCCATGGTCGTGCCCGACTAACCCGAGGCGCACACAGCTTGGTCGTGTGTTTTCACATGGTAATGTCGTGCAAGGTTAAAAAGGGCACGCCGTGCATTTTTGTCCCAAATGCGTCGTGTGTTTCGATTTTTCTTTTCCTAGCCGTGTGAATCCTTCATCCCCACCACCTAGAAGGTTTTCCATCCTTCAAAGAAGCCAAAAGAAGCAAGGATGAGGAGGACCAAGCAAGTGGTATCTCGATCCGGTGTTTCAGAGTGACGAGCAAGGAGGGCGATTGCCCCTCAAGCTCCGGAGGAAGGTAACGCCTTACCAACCCTTCTTTTTCGCACCAATGAGCATAGGGATAGATATAACCTACTTTCTACTCGTAAACTCACTGCAACTAGGTATCTTGATGAAGATTTGCTAGAGTCCTTAGGGTTGTTGGGTGACATTCAAGCCCTATTTGCAAAAATGGGGTGGGAAGAGATAATGGGAATAAGACACCCAACCTACCCTAGGATAGTTTTAGAATTTTTGAGTTCCTTAGAAGTGGAAATTTTAACGGGTAGAGAGAGCGAAGAGGGTAGGATTACCTTTAGGATATTTAACATTGAGTATGAATGGATATTACACCAATGGAATTCATGTTTTGGCTTGCCAAGTGGGGGAGAGAGAAGAACCCCTATTGGATTTAACTCTCGAATCTTTTTAACTGAATTGATGGGAGAGCACGCTTACGACCATTATAGGGCTAAAGCATCACGCCTCCAAAACCCCATTTTTCGATACCTCCACCGAATCATGGCAAGCACTATTTTTGGTCGTGGGGAGAGTGATGGTGTAGTGAGAGCTAGCGAGCTACTTTGCCTATGGGACATGCTACAAGAAAGGAGTAACATCGATGTAGGGTCCCATTTCATTAGACACTTAGTGAAAATGGGCAAAGCAGCGAGAGGAGAGATTAATGTGGGGGGCCTACTTACCCACATTTGCCATAGGATGGGGTACGACTACACTACGCTAGATAGCATAGAGGGGAGCCCTAGGATTGACCTGGGAGTGTGTATGACCATGAAGATGATTGTAAGAGAAGGACACTCCTTATACTTTGTAAGGAAAAACCTGACGACCCTTAGGCTTCTCGACCCCGATTGTACCACCATCACCACACGCGCCAACTGGCGCTTAGACCTGATAGTGGAGTCCCCTCCATATGAGGGACCATCCACATCGGCACCCATCTCTCCCCCTTTGCATCACTCTCCCTCCAGTCCACACATGCATAGGAGCCCACCTAGTCCACGTCGACATGAGCCTACACCTGCACCATCACCTTTTTCTACTTTTAAATAGGATGTAGGTACATCTTCCTATGATTTTTCGGAGTTCCGATCGTGCCTCGACGACATATATGTCGAGCAGCAGACACAGGGGCAACGATGGGAGGAGCAGAGCGCCTACACACAGGCAGAGTTTCAGGGCTTCCAGGAGTACTTCCAGTGCACCGAGGAGTTCTATGACAAGGCTCGCATCTACTTTCAGGAGGAGGCTATCCGTCGCCAGGTGGAGGCCACCTACAACCAGGAGATGCGACAACATATGCAAGCCCAGCAGGCACAGTGGGCTAGGGAGGAGGAGCACCGAGCAGCCGCTGCATCCACCAGTTCTCAGATCGACCACATGTATATGTGGCATCAGCGGCTCAGCAGCAGGTTCTCCCATGACCCCGAGATGCCGAGGCTACCAGACTTTCCACCTCGTCCACCATACTAGAGGTATGCTTCACTTAAGTTGGGGGGGGGGGACCCCAAGTTTTGTTTTGTTTCTAGTAGTAGTTTCTTTCCTAATGTTTGCATTTTGGTTAGCATTCATTTATTCATGCTTCAGTTGTTTAGTTTCTTTCATCACTTAGTTTTTGCTACCTATAAGATGCCTCAGTAGTATTTTTAAAAGTCTTCTTCATGAGTTGTTTCCATGAGTAGTGTAACTTCATTTATCTCATGATATTTTATTTTATTTGCTTCTAATGAATATTCTAGACTTACACTGGTTAGCTTTTATTTTACACATACACATGATGAACTTTCTGAAAGGGAGAGTCTAGTACATACCTAGTTATGATTCATCTTAGTAGTCTAGTACTTTGGAATCCACAGGTGACCCTAAGTTTAGAATTTTAGTTACTGGAGATGCTCGGATTGTATAAGCCCATTCGAAAAAAGCAAAATCCCAGTGAGCCAAAAAATAAAAGAAAAAAAAAGAGAGAGAAAAAGAAATGAAAAAGAAAAGAAAGAAAAAAAATTTGAGGGATAAAAAAAATAGTTGTTGTGGGTGGAAATGGTTAGGTGCTTCTTTGAGACTGAGTTAGGTTACTGGAGAAACACCTATCAATTTCTCTCAATACCGAGCACGCCTTTGGGACTTTGTGCTAGATCTAGGGAATGACCTCGCTTTGGGAAGGTAAGTGCCTAAGAGCCGGAGACCTTAGGAAAGCTATAGGATGACGACTTAACTCACCATGGAACGAGTATCCCCTAAGAAGATTCACTTAGCACGAGCACGAGGAGCTAACTTAGTGAATTTCTAGAACATATCTATTTTGCTTTGATTGCAAATACCACTTGATAAATCTAGTTAACATGCTAAGCATGGAACAATACCTTTTAAAATTTCATGACACTGAGGTTTGCTTGAGGGCAAGCAAAGATTTAAGTATGGGGGAATTAATGTGAGCAAAACATATAGGATTTTAAGAGTAGTTTTCGCTCACATCTCATAGCATTTTATGTTTGTTTCATGCATATTTTACATTATGTTGCATGCATTTTCTATTTTCTGGTTCGAAGATCTGCTCTGTTTACTTTTGTGTGCAAGATAGTATTTTATAGGGAAAACGATGCAATTTCGGAGCAAAAGAAGACATTTGGCAGCTCGACGCAAAAGGGAACACAGCCAAGGTGTGTGCCCACACACGGTCGTGTTCGGAGGGTGAAAACGATCGCCACAACCTAACACATGGCCAGGCCATGTGTTTTCACATGACCGTGTGGTGGCCCAGCAAATTGATGCAACTGGGGTTTTTTTCCAGATTTCACAGCGATCCGGTGTGATGTCTATATAAGAAAAGCTCCGCCCAAATCCTAGGGAGGCACGACGGCTGGGACGACACTCCGAAGCCCTGAAAAGCTTCGGGAACTCGCAACGGGGAGGAAGAATGTTGTCAGAGGTCATGATTCTGCACTTCAACACCGAGGAGAAGACCTACATTGCATTGTAAATCCTATTCTTTGCGTAAATTCTATTATTTATACGGATATGATCATGCCTTGTGTTTCTTCTCTCGTATCTATGGAGTAGACTCTCTGATTCTAGGATTAGGGAGTAGTTTTTGTTGAGTCAGAACATGTTAATTCAAATATCTTTTCGTTCTTGAATTTATATTTGAAATTGGTGTTTTGGTTTAGATATATAGTTATCATTTTGGTTTTCTAGTCACTGTGCTTAGCCAATACGAGGGGTGACATCGCTCGTATCAAAGATTTATGGGAATTAAAGAGGGACCTAAGGGTTGGCCTCATCGCCGGTAATTGTGGGTAGAAGGATGCGATAGAGTAGAAAATGCACCTCATTTTTAACTCGTCGCAGGGATTGATTCGGCATCCTCGTACTGACTATCCCATCCTAAAGCCAGGGGTTGACCTGGTATGGCAGAGGTAGCTTCCGATAGATGCGAAGGCTCATCGGGGGAGTGTATGATGTCCTTTCCACAAAACCATAAATAGAAACCTAAGAAAACCCAATTGACAACGTGTTCCGTGACACACAAACGAAACCGAAATCCTAGAATCCATCTAAAGACCCATAACGCCCCTTCTTTTCCTCTGTGTGACACCGTATTAGAGTTAGGACCGCCGACAGCCCTCCTAATTACAACCGTTAGAGTCTAGTCCCGAACAATAACATCCACTGAACAAATTGATACTCGAATCTCAGTCCCTGTGGGATTGATAATCTTTTTATTACTTGATGACATCCGTGCACTTGCTAGTGTTGAGCGCGAGCCCACGCTTTGAGTCCTCGATGATCTCCATCGTGAGATTTGAGGTCGCATTTGTGTGCATCAGTCTCCACCTTCTGTCCGATGGCGTGAAGGCCATTTAAGATATCTTGGATGCGAGCATGGAGTTGGCTTGTGGTCTTATATACCTTAGTGTCAAAGGTCCCTTCGTGGAGTTCGGTGAGATTGTTTTAAAGGTCCTTGGTGCTGATGAATGGGTCGATGCGGTTGAGCTCCTCCTTGGATAGGTTGTCTTACAAAATTTTAGTGCCTTTTGCATCGACTTCGATTTGTCTTTTTATTGCATTGGTCCACTTGTAGCATTCCAAATGGTCTCCTTGATTATTAGTCTGTTGATCAAACCCCATCTGAATGACAATCCACATATCGACTTATGTCTTTAGAAAGCACTCCATCCGATCCTTTCAGTAACGAAAGTCATCTCTACTAAAGAACAAAGGTCGAACGCTTCTATAGCCTTTTTGATGGCCCATTTCGATCACCTCGCAAAGACAAAAACATGAATGAAACTTCCAAGACAGTCTTGGATTAGTAGTGCATAAGATAAAAAACCATAGAAATAGAAAATTGAAAAGAAAGAAAAAAATTGCTCAAGATGGTGGTTGCACCAAGATTGAGCACCCTCGGCTCTAATACCAATTGTAAGATCGAAAAACACATTGGAGGGGGGTGTTGAATAGCATGTTTAAAACTTTTCTTTCGTAAATATCATGTGATTTTCAAAGCTTAACACAGAAGAAAACTAATAAAGAAAAGACACAAGTATTTTGCTTGGTTCATTGTCGAATGGTTGCTAGTACAAGGCCCATGATCTTTGATCGCTTTCGATGGACAATCAACCAAATGATCTCTTCCTCGTTGGAGGTAAGAGACATGCCAATTACAAAAATTAAAGGAAGCGATAACAACCTTACCACTCCTTATAAAAATTAAGTACACAAGAAAACACCAAATGAAAATATACCGATAAGTAAAGAAGTCAATGAGGAAGCACGATCGACGTTTCAGCATGAAGGTTGGTCAGTTGCAAGATTGTGAGAGTGAGAGTACTTGTGTATCAAAAATTGATTATCAGCGTTTGTGTCCGACCCTTCTTTTATAGACCAGCAGTTTTGATAAAGTTCAGATCTAGATCCTACTTAATTGGATCTTATTTTGAGGTGGCACCTTGCCCTTGATCGATCCAAATATCCTTGGCATTTTGATTGATTCGTATGCATCAATAGACTGTCATCTCAATCAATTGTCTATTATTGAACCACATATCCTTTGTAGTCGGCTGAAGCATAGGGTGCTCGATTTTTGTATAGGGTGCTCGATTTTTTTATAGGGTGCTCGGTAATGACACTGGGTGCTTGGCAATGATAATGGATGCTCTGCTGGAAAGCATGGTGCTCAATTGGAAGGCATGGTGCTCGACATTTGTACTGCATGCTCAACAATTACACTGGGTGCTTGATATTTATATTGGGTGCCCGACAATTACACTAGGTGCTCAGCCAGAACACTTGGTGAGCCTTCTCATTCAGTCTTCACCTACATTACAAGCACTATGTATACAATAAAAGCAATTATGATAGTTCTTGACCATTCGATCTCGACTTTGGCCTTCCCTCGGAACCCTTTTTCGGATCGACGCCTAAGGTTGTCCCTGTACTGAGGACGCGACCTTACCATCACTCCTCACAAAGAGCTTACCTTTGCTTAACCTTGGTCTTTTTACCTGTTGCTTAGCATTTGATTCTCCTGACATCTTTGATCTTAGCTAAGACTACTCAAGTTCTGCACACTTAACATAACATATAAGATAACATTATGACTTAACTACCTTTTCCATTATCAAACTTAGGTTCGATTATATGGTGCCCCACTAACACGTGATGATGTGACAATCGCCTGAATGAGGTCTAGATGACTGAGACCAAGTAATGTCAAACTGAAATAGTAAGGATCAAATTTTCATCCGAGGTTGACATGTCAGACTCCAGGCGCATGGATGAGGTCCAACCGCTTGTACCAATAAAGACCCGACTCTAGTGGATCAAATCAAGACTCAGCTGTAGGCGCCTAGAAATGCCTATAAAAGAAGCTTTGAATGGAACACCCAAATCATCAATCTCCAAGTGCTTGTGGTCGCAATTCTCATTCTTGATGATCAGTCTCAACGTCATAATTCTCCTCATACTTCATTGCCATCATATTGAGTCAGTATATTTGCTTTACCATTTCTATCATTTCTATTGTACTTAAACTTCTAAAAGAGATGGTAAGATTGTTACCATTCCTTATTTTTTTTGTAAGAAACATGTCTCTTATCTCTAACGAGAAAGAGATTATCAGTGATTGCCCATCGATAAGCGATCTCGGATTGCAGGTCTTGGACTAACAACTTTACAACTGTGAACCAAGTAAAAAATCTTTGTGTTAGTATTTATTTTATTATTTTCATTTCATATTACTCTAAGATTTTATGATTTTTATAAAATGAAATCAAAATATGATTTACGTTATTCACCCCCCTCTCTAGCATATTTTTCGATCCTACAATTGGTATTAGAGCGAGGACGCTCAAATTCGGTGCAACCACCGGTTGAGCAATTGTTTTAGTGTTTTTTATTTCATTTTATTTTTTTCACACTACTAATCCAAGGCCAAGTCTTGGTACATTCTATTTTTCGTGTATTTTCAAGTTTTTCATGATCCATCAAAAAGGTTGCAGTACAATCCGTTCACCTGTCTTTTGTGGAAATGACTTCTGATATTGGAAGACTATGATGGAGTGCTTCTTGAAGACTCAAGTGGACATGTGGATAATCATCCAGACATGATTTTCTCTTCCCGCCAACAATCATGGAGAACCATTGGAATGCGATAAATGAACGAACGGGATGAAGTGTCAAATAAAAGCGGATGCCAAAGCCACGCAAATCTTGCATTGTGAGCTATCTAAAGAAGAGCTTAACCGGGTTGGACCATTCATAAGTGCCAAGGATCTCTGGGACAAACTTACTGAACTACACGAGGGTATCTCCAACACTAAGGTATGTAAAAGAGACCTTTTGTTAAATAATTTTTTTAATATGAAAATGCAGGATGGCGAGATGGCTATCCAACTTCACATGAGAATCCAAGACATCCTGAACGAACTATATTTTGTTAGTTAAAAGGTAGAAAATCGAGATGTGATTAGGTACACACTTAAATGTTGGTGTAATCAACCTCAGGTCAATGTTGACTAAGCTCGAGTGAGACTCGAGTAGTGTTTTGATATTTGACAATACGTTTGACAATATATATGATAGTATGACTAGTGGATGGTTTGGGACATCCAAGGTCATATGAGGGAGATTGTTGGACTAATCAACCTCAGGTCAAGGTTGACCAAGCTCGAATAAGACTCGAGTGAAAGCCCAAGTATGGATACTTGGCATGGAAAAGTCCAAGTATGGATACTTGGCAAAGGAAAAGTCCAAGAGTAGAGACTTGGCAAAGAAAATTCCAAGTATAGAGACTTGGCAAGAGAAAGTCTAAGTATAGAGATTTGACAAATGAAAAGTTCAAGTGTGTAGTCTTGGCAAAGGAAAAGTCCAAGTATGGATACTTGGCAAAGGAAACTCTAAGTGTGTAGTCTTGGCGTTAAAAGTCCAAGTGTGCAGTCTTGGTCATGTAAGTCCACGTGTGTAGTCTTGGCGGCGTAAGTCCAAGTGTAACTTGGCAATGGAAGTCCTTGAGGCGCGATCTCTTGGCTAAGGGTATTCGGAGCATGACAAAGCCGAAGAAAGTACTTGAAGGCTAGTATAAAGGATGAGGAGTCATGGAGGACTCAGTGCATACTAAAGGCGTGAGGCTGATGGAAGATGCTTGAAGGCTTAGGTCTAGTCTAAGGGTAAATGGCAAGTATAAGGGGAGCATACTTGGTCTTAAACCTCAATTTTAAGGTGTACATGTTGACTACCTATTGAGGGCAGTCGATTGGCAACAAGAAGTCTCGAGAAACCGGTCGAGAAGTCGCTCGGGTGATTGAGAAATGCCTAAGTCAGGTGCTCGGGAAATCGAGCGAAGCTCGACACTCGGGCGATAATCGAGTGAGAAAGCGGTGCTCGGAAACACTGCAACTCAATAATGACTTGGCAGTTGACTGCTATGGGAAGTAGTCAACTGATCGAAGGAGTCGAGCGATTGAGAAATAGTGCTCGACACTATGAGTGTTGGGGCGACGCACGAGAGGTTCTCGGAATGGGAAATCTATGCTTGGGATAACTCTGATTAAACAGTCAACTGCCGTGGATGGACAGTCGACTGGCCGAAGCAAAGAGTTCACAAAAGCACTCTTAGTTGATTGATCAGTCGATTGGCGCTCGATAAGACCAGTTGACTGGCTTTAGCGGTAATGTGCATAGAGAGCCATGGAATCAATTTGCCAGTTGATTGGTGGCTCAAGCAGTCGACTGATGGCTATGAGCAATAATTGCTTGATTGTTTCTAACATGGATCTAGCCATTGTGAGACAACGGTCGAATGTCCAATCAACTGGAGGTAAGATTAGTCGATCGGCAGGTGGAAAACGTCTATTGTAGAGCTTATAAAAGGAGGACATGATAGAGTTCTTCGGCTCCGGTTCTTGGGAGATTTTGAAGGTAAGTGTTGCTGCATTCTAGGTCTTTGAAAACTCTCCAACACAACCAAATCAACAAGCGATCAAAAGCATTCTTGTAAAGTGTTTTCTTTCATGCTTTTCCTTATATCTGCATTTGGTTGTGTATTATTGCATTGTAAGCTTCATTGTAAGAGGTTTCTCCACCTCCGGTGTGATTTCGAGAAGGAGACAAGTTTTAGTGGTACATCACTAGAGCTCGACCATGGAGTAGGAACTAGGGTTCCGAACCATGTAAAATCTCATGTTGTATGCTTGTGTGACTTTCATTTTTGTTTATCTTTATTTCTGATGTGCACTAATGATTTGTAGACAAGCATACGAACACAATCGACGATTGAGAATCGAAGACGCTATTCACCCCCCTCTAGTGAACATCAAGGCACCAACATTAAAGCCTTCCCAAGAACCACTTTGTGGACATCTATGGTTGATGCATACAAAGTATCTCGAAACTTGTCAAAAATTAGGTTAGATATACTATTTTTTGAATTTGAATTGCATGAGCAGACTAACTCAATATAGGTCAAGAAAGGTATTGCCTTGATTGCAGGTCCGGAGAAGGGAAAATTCAAAGCAGAGTACGACGAGTTCGAGTCAAAACTAGATAATTATATGGCATCAGAGCTCATCAACCTAGTTCAGAAACTAATCAAAAATAACAAATGAATGACTAAACAAAATAAATACAAGCAATCCAATACAAGTCGAAATACAAGGTCAAATCTAGAAAGATCATGCTTCCAGTGCAATAAGAAGGAACACTTCATAGCTAACTACTCAAATTTGAAGTCAAAACAACAACAATCAAAGAAGGCACTAAAGGCTACATGGGATGAATCTTTAGATGAAGATGAGAAAAATCAAACTAACCATCTAACACTCATGATGAGACCAGAATATGAGTCTGAGTTCGAACCTGAATCCGAAATAGAACCCGAGTTCAATTTTGAGAATGATTCAAGCCACGGATCTGTATCCGATTCAGAAGGTTCTATAGGGTATGCCCTTAGTTAATTAAGAAATTATATGTAATGATAACTTGCTTAACTAAAAAATTAGCTAAGTCCAATTCCAAGATCAATCTTTACTTAAGGAGGTTGAATCTCTTAAGAAAAGGTTAACCTAAACTCTTCAACTAGTCAAGTTCAAGAAGGAAACTCAAGTCAAGTCCAAAAATATGAGGAAGAAAATTCCTTATTGAAAGGGCAAGTTCAAGAGCTTAGGGGAATGTTGGAAAAGTTCACATTGGGTTTTAAGTGTCAAGATATGATGCTTGGGTCTTAAGGAGTTGTGTACAACAAAACCGTAATTGGATTTAAAGCTAAATCAAATAATAGATTATATCTCTCAATTGTTAATCATAATCGTAAAAGAATCCAAGCATGGGTCCCTAAGTTAAGTTTAGTAAAACAATTAGGCTCAACCAAGTATTGGATTCCCAAGGATCAAATCTATTATATGGATAGACAGTATCGGAGCAATGGTCCAGGGGGACTCAATACTAAATGTGTATGCTTGATTACATAAATTACTTGATTGTTTTAGTTTTTAGTCTTGCATGATTAGTTTAATTTAATTGCTTAAATTAGGTAGGTTAGATAGGAAATGATAAGTTAACCTTTGAAAATATGGTATTAGGACGTGGTGAGATGATAATAAGTTAGTGAAACCTAGTCTAAGTCTAAGTATATTCTGTTGGTGCAGGGGCACTAGATAATCGAACCTAGGTTTTGATTATGGCAAAGATCCAAAGTTAAGGTCATATTGTTATCTCATGAGAAGAATTAAGTGTGCAGGAAATCATTAAGCTAAGCTGAAGGTCAGTGACACCTGGAGAATCTCGAGTCGGGAAACTGTAGTGGTCGGGCGACACCGAGGGAACTTCATGGGAGTCAAAGAACCTAGGTGGAAGACCGAAAGCAAAGCGACAGGTCATAAAGGACCAGAGGTATGCTCGTGCGAGTGAGAGATGGTAAGGTCATATCCTCTATACGGGGACGACTGTAGGCCTCGATCCGACTTAGACTTCTTGTGGAAGGTCTAGGTCAAGATCAAACGATAAGAAATCGTCGCATTTACCATTTTTTGTGCTAACCTCTTACTGTAGGGAAGTGGTCAGGCTGGCAGTCGACTGCTGGCCATTGGGCAGTTGACTGATGCACATCAGTCGACTGATGGAAGGCATCAGTTGACTGATGGCGATGAATCAACCTTTTGCACTAGGTCAAAATGGATAATATTTGATGCGGCCACTTCGTGATAAAATATGGTACCACCTCGTGATCAGTTCCAAAAGATGAGGAGACTTATTCCAAGGCAAAACTCTATAAAAGGAGGGGAGGACTCCAACCCAAAAATCAATCAAGATTATTCTTAAGTGCTCCTACAATGCCAAAGCTCCAACACCGTCATAACGCTGATGCGACGTCAAGCTTTCATTTTCTTCGTTAGCAATAGCAGCAAGTATTTTTGTTTACTGTATTCTTTGTTTTAATTGTAACGAGGTGAGATAGGCTTGTTGCCTCATCCTCGTGCTTTCGGTTTTGTGTTCGTTGTCTCCTACCTCCAATGAGGAGGAGACCTTATAGTGGATTGCCCCTTCGTACGCGGTTAAGGATCACAGGGCCTTGGAGTAGCAACTGCTGGGTTGTGAACCAAGTAAAAATAAACTTATCCTTTTTATTTTTTCCACTGTACTTGCTCGTATATCGAACGAACGAAAAGAAAAGTTTTACGCTCGCTATTCACCCCCCCTCTAACGACGCTTCTCGATCCAACATATTCAAGATGGATAAGGTGTATCTAGCTTGGTGCACTTAACTATGTGAATCTAACTAAAGCTACCTCACTTCATCTTAAGCTAGTTAGACCAGAATTTGACTTGAAGTAAGCTAAGTGTATAATTTCTTAAGCTGACTTTGTCTAAGGAAGTGGTTGTTGTTCTGACCAAAGAAGTCCCCTGTATCTCATCATGACCCAGAAGCCATCTTTTGAAAAGTTCACTTAAGTAACTAAAAGTCAAACTTGAATCTAACACAAGGTCAAGTCATCTCCATAACACTAAAATTAACTAAGTGAAATTGAAAATCATAGGGATAACTTGTTTGGTCATATAGGTAAAATTTAAAACTAGGGGTTTATGGGTGTCTGTAATACTTCCAGGCGCCTGGAAAACCTCTATAAGTGTTGGTGCAATTGGCCCAGGTCATGATTGACCAGACCCGAGTTTGACTCGAGTAGTATTTTGATGTTTGACGATGAGTTGACCATTGTTTAACAATGGGTTGACTATATGGTTGACATGGGGTTGACCATATGATGGAGAAGTCCAAGTGAGACACTTTGCATGGAAAGTCCAAGCATGGGTCTTGGCAATGGTAAAGTCCAAGTCTTGAGTACTTGGCATGGAAAGTCCAAGCATGAGTCTTGGCAAGGGAAAGTCCAAGCTTGAGTCTTGGCAATTGGAAAGTCCAACATGGGTTCGCAGGGAAAGTCCAAAGGTGTAGTCTTGATCATGTAAGTCCAAGTGTGTAGTCTTGGCAGTGAAAGTACAAGTCATGGGTACTTGGCATTTGGGAAGTCCAAGGTTTGATATTGGCGACGTAAAGTCGAAGGGTGGAGTCTTGGCAGCATAAGTCTAATGATTGGTGGCGTAAAGTCCAAGCGTGTGTCTTGGCAGTGTAAGCCCAAATGTGCCTTGGCGGTGTAGACATCGTTAGCATGACAATAGCCGATGGAAGCACCTAAAGGCTAGAGTATGGATGAACAAGTCATGGATGACTTGGAGGGATTCGATAGGCATGAGGCTAATAGAGGTGGCTAAAAGGCGTAGGTCTAGGCTAAGGGTGGTCTAACAAGTATGAGGGCATCATACTTGGGGTAAACCTCATGGTTGAGGTGTAGCAGTCGATTGGGGTTATAGACCAGTTGACTGATCAAGTGTTTGGACACTTGGCAGCCGAGTCGACATTGAACAGTCGACTGAGATTATGACTAGTTAATTGTCATGAGTCGACTAGCGTTTGACTGCGATAAGTAGCCTTGGCAGTCGACTGCCAGCATTGGGTAGTCGACTGGCCTTGAGCAGTCGACTGCCATGGAGTGCAGTCGACTGCTTCTAGTGTTGGTCGCGAGGACAGAATGCTCGGTAGCCGACTGAGCAGTCGACTATGGGCTTGAGCAGTCAACTGCTGAAAATGATAGTCGACTGCCAATGTATCCATTGGCTTGAATGCCAATGTGGATCAAGTTTATTGTGAGACAACAACACTGTTGGCAGTCGACTGGGCCTTTTGGCAGTTGATTGCCAGGCAAAAATCCAAGTCGTACGGAGGCTTAAAAGGAGCTCGACAGAGATAATTTTGTTAGTGATTTTCTTGGGTGATTTGAAGGGGATAATTGGTACTTTTCAGTGTTAGAGTATTAGAAATACAATCAAAGTCCCACATTGGTAAGACTTGGAAAAGATCATGTGCTTATAAGATGAAAAGATATCTCCATTAGCATGAGACCTTTTGGGTAAAGCCAAAAAACAAAACCATGAGGGTTGAGGCCCAAAGTGGACAATATCATACCATTGTGGAGATATGTAAATCTTATAGACACTAACAATTGGTATCAGAGTCATGGTCCATGTCAAGCCATGAACCTCGAACGAAGGAAGTTGAGCTCCCATGTCTGGATCAAGAGAACCAGATACTAGATAGGAAGTCCAGTTGGGTCAGGAGGACCGAACAATTGGCAGGAAGTCCAGTTGGGTCGGGAGGACAGAACAACTGACAGAAAGTACAGCTGGGTCAAGAGGACCAGATAGTTGGCAGGAAGTCCTGGTGGGTTGAGGATCGGACATCAAGTAGATGATGTCCTTGGAGGACAGATAGGCTTGAGGGGAGGGTCATTGTGGTCCTTCGTTTGAGGGGGGGATTGTTGGAGTATTAGAAATACAATCAAAGTCTCACATTGGTAAGACATAGAAAAGATTATGTGCTTATAAGATGAAAAGATATCTCCATTGGCATGAGGCCTTTTGGGTAAAGCCCAAAATCAAAACCATGAGGGCTTAGGCCCAAAGTGGACAATATCATACCATTGTGGAGATATGTGAATCTTATAAGCACTAACATCTAGTCCTTCAAGGCTAGTCCAAGGTGATCAATAAGCAAGCATTCAAAGCAATCATTTGTAAAGTTTTCTTTACGTTATTTGTTGTATTCACTTTGTATTTGCTTGTTGTATTTTGTTTATTGTTGTAAATATTTGTACGAGGTTTCTCTACCTCCGGTGTGTCACTGAGAAGGAGATTTATTAGTGGTGTGTGCATCACTAGAGCTCGTTGAGCTCGCCTCATGAAGTAGAAACCCTAAGGTTTTGAACCACATATATTCTTGTGTATTGTATGCTTGTGTATTTCATTTATGCTTTATTGTTATTTTCGCTGCGCATATTAACGAATATTGTAAACAAGCACACAAGAACGATCGAACTCCATCTACGTCAATGAAAATGCACCATTCACACCCCTCTAGCGCTCACCGAAGTTCCTACAATTGGTATCAGAGCGAGGTCACTCTTCAAGGTTTGACAACTAAGGGAGCACCGCTAGAGGGTAGAAGGAAGATGGAGTTGCCCAACGATGGATTGAGATGGGATATCAACACTCCGATTCCATACGCGTTTCATGGACGAGAAGGCTTCAATCAATGGAAGACAAGGATTGAAGAATTCATTATGATGAGGGATTTCGAAGATTGGGCTATCTTGATGGAAGGATTCGAATATCCAAAAGGGTCGAAGGGAGGATATCTCAAGAAGAAGAGATGAACCCAAGATCAACTCTGAAAATCCGAAATAAATGACAAGGTAATCGATATGCTAGTTGATTTAATACCTAACGAGTTATTGTCCAAGATGGGTGAATTTAAATATGCCAAGGAGCTATGGAGCAAATAGGCAAAGCTCCATGAAGAACCATCATCGTCTCAATTGGAGAAGGAGACTGAAGAGGAAAGTTCATCCTCACAAGAAAGTGAGGATTCGGAAGTTGAGAAGGAATCGATATCCGAGGAGGAAGAAGAAGTGGAAGAATCGGAGGAATCCTCCACCTCTAGGATTGAGGGGGAGGAGATGAGACCATCCACTCCGAGCAAAATCAAGAAGTAGCCTCCACCTCCAAAAGAAGTGATGAAAAAGATCAAGAGACTTCCACCATCATTGACCTAGGTAACTCAAGTACCTTAATAAATAATAAAAAAAATATATTATGTGTTTTGAGTGTAGAGAATATGGGCACTATAAGAGCAAGTGCTCTAAGAAGGTCAAGAAGGCTCAACCGACACCAAAGGTCAAGGATGTCGGTGTCCCCACTAGGAAAAGCAAGAAGCACGTGGTGTGCTTCAAATGCCATCAAAAGGGACATTATAGGAGCCAATGCCCTAGGGGGAGGAAGAAGGTCCAATAAAGAGCATCACGTGTAGAGGGAGCTTTAAAAGCAAATCCTAAGGTATATTTTAGTAATGCACATTCAAATTTTCATGTCAAAAAGCATGCTAGGAGTAATGTTAATAATCTTGCTATTGTTTATGACAAGCATGCTAGAAATAATAAATTCTATTGTTTAGGTGCTAAGAGTTGTAATTTTGGGTCCAAGGATCATACTAAACCTACTTTACCTAAGGACAAATCTAGAAACAACAACTCTAGACCCACTCTACTTAGGGAGTCCATTAGGAAGGTAGAGAATATTCTAGGCATTAACCCTAAGAAGGGTAGGCATATGCCTAGGAAGTGTCATTCCCAAAAGATTAATGAAAAATCAAAATTGGGAAAATTAGAATTAGATAACTAAGTCTTGAGGTCAAGGTTTGAGAAATTGGAGAAGACCCTTAGGAAAATACAAAATCGAATGCAATGGTCAAATGGTCAACATTTAGGATTAAGGAGTCAAAACCCAGGGAAGAAAGGTCCACCCAAGGGCAAGAAAGGTTTGGGTCATAAACCTAATCCCAAGGAGACCTATCATAGTGTTCCATTCGATTATGGAACCATCCATAGGTCTAGGAAGGCCAAGGTTACTAGGGAAGTTATCCCTAAGGGTAACCATGGTGTGTGCCTAGTGGCTAAGGTTTCAAGAAAACCTAGGGAAGTCACTAAGAAGGTTACAAGGGGAGTCACCCCTAGAGTTAACCTAGGCAAGACCACAATGACCAAGGCTTCTAAGCCTAGAAGGGTCATTAGGAGGGTATCTAGGGAAGTTATCCCTAAGGAATACCTAGTAAACCCAAGGAACTCCAATAGATATTGGGTTCCTAGGAGCGTGATAGATTCACGCTAAATGGGTTAGGATGTGTCAACCTTGAATGGATGGGTAGTTAACTCAATCATAGCAAAGTTGGCACTTTAGGACATTTTCAAGGTTATGTGATACTTTGGAAATGGAGGTTGAGATTTTATCCTAAAAGATTTTAGGATGTGCCAATATATTTTGAGAACTATAAAAAATTCATCAAATTGGCACAATTAAGATTTAGAGGTCATAGTGTGCCATTTTGGATTTTTGGCACACTTGGGAGATGAGTAGTAATATAGCAAAAAGAACTTAATCATAACAAATGACAATTAATACTAAAACTTAGGTATTATTATACCTTTATATTTTGTTTGTCATATGCCTTGTCATGACATCATATCTCTTTTAAATCATATAATATGTCATGATCATGGTTAGGGTTAGTTTTTATGTCATGTTAGTTTTTAGATTTCACCATATGCCATGACATCATGATTTTTGGCACATGCTTATTTATGCTATATTATATGTCATGATCATTATTCATGCATTTAGGATTAATGAAAATTGATTTAAGGACTATGACATGATTTGAAGTCTCATGTATAAGGGAATCAAATAGAGTTTCCTAGAAAAATGCATGAGACCCTAGATTAGGATGAATAAAACCCATATCTCATATCAAATTGACGTGTGTGTATTCATACACCCTAGACACATGTGAGATTCTAGGAAATGAGTTAAGTTTAAGGTGCATAGTTCTTGTATCTAGATGAACTCAAACGCATCTTATACCATGGATGAATCTTGAAGAAAGCTTATGCACAAGTCATGTGCATTAAGCCCATAGACCATTGTTCAATATAAGATTTTAAAATCATTTTAGAAAACTTTGGTGCAGTCTATCTTTTGATAGAAGTCACCATTAAAGAAGTTGATACAAAATACGTCAAAAACACTGAAGTTATCAATGGTTTTGAATTTTGTATCAATCTCAATATTTAATGACTATTTTATTTTTCAAATATTCATCACCCATTATGATTGTTATAAGTATTATATGTACAAAGTTTCACTATTTTTAAAATTACTTATAATTACTTATGTATTTTAAAATTTTGATTTCTAAACCTGATTTCTACACTTATAGAAATTAGTTGACTGCCATGGATGGCAGTCGACTGGCATCAAGGGCAGTCGATTGTTGACTGATAAAGTTGATTGCCAATGCTGATTTTGAGTAAACAAGGATGTTTAGCCCATGTTTCAGCTATATTAGGCTACCCTAATTGCTCCTAACCCTAGGATATGCTTTGGAAAATATTATAAAGGGTGAAAATCCATTGGATATGGATTAGGAGAGTTGCTTGGGTGATGTATCAAATCTTAAGGTTCGTGAAAGTTCAAGGTTGAACTTTCGACCTTAATTTTGATGGTTTAGTGTTCCTATTAGCTTAAGGACTCTCCAAGGATATTGTTGGTATAATGGTCAAGGGAGAGCAAACCTTTAGGGGGAGATTATCCATCATGGGATGATAGATGTGTTCTTCCTCATGAGGGGGAGAATTTTGAAAATTGAGAGTTTGAAGGATTGTCTCTCTTTAGTGATATGGGACTTATCACTAGGAAGAGTGAAGGTATCCTAGATATTTTTAGACCAAGGGGGAGATTGTAAGATCTCATTGGGATATGAGACGTTGATACCCTTGGAGAGAGCCTTATTGATATATGTCAAAAAGGGGGAGAATTGATGGGAGAATGTGAGAATTCCCAATTTGAACAATTGGGAGGATTGGATTGAATTAGTGTTCTAACTCAAAGGTGTTTTTATCAAACATTAAAAAGGGAGAGATTGTTGGTGCAATCGGCCTAGGTTATGATTGACCAGACTCGAGTTTGACTCGAGTTGTGTTTTGATGTTTGACGATGAGTTGATCATTGTTTGACAATGGGTTGACTATATGGTTGACATGAGGTTAACCATATGATGGAGAAGTACAAGTGGGACACTTGGCATGGAAAGTCCAAGCATGGGTCTTGACAATGGTAAAGTCCATGTCTTGAGTACTTGGCATGGAAAGTCCAAGTCCAAGCATGGGCCTTGGCAATGGTAAAGTCCAAGTCTTGAGTACTTTGCATGGAAAGTCCAAGCATGGGTCTTGGCAAGGGAAAGTCCAAGCTTGAGTCTTGGCAATTGGAAAGTCCAACATGGGTTGGCAAGGAAAGTCCAAGGGTGTAGTCTTGGTCACTTAAGTCCAAGTGTGTAGTATTGGCGGTGAAAGTCCAAGTCATGGGTACTTGGCATTTGGGAAGTCCAAGGTTTGATATTGGCAGCATAAAGTTCAAGGGTGGAGTCTTTGCAGCATAAGTCCAATAGTTGGAGGCGTAAAGTCCAAGCGTATGTCTTGGCAGCATAAGCCCAAATGTGCTTTGGCATTGTAGACATCGTTAGCATGACAATAGCTGATGGAGGCACCTAAAGGCTTGTGGCTAGCGTATGGATGAATAAGTCATGGATGATTTGGAGGGATCCGATAGGCGTGATGCTGATGGAGGTGTCTAGAAGGCTTAGGTCTAGGCTAAGGGTGGTCTAGTAAGTATGAGGGCATCATACTTGAGGTAAACCTCATGGTTGAGGTGTAACAATCGACTGGTCAATTGTTTGGACAACGATCGATTATGGGATTATGATCGCTATGAGTCGACCATGGGCGTTCATTGCGACAAGTAGCCTTGCGCATCGCCAAAGATTGGACAATCGATTGTCGCTAGTGTTGGTCGGGAGTAATGAGAATGTTGATGAGACGGTCGAGCGATTGGCTAAGGGCTTGAGTAGTCGATCACGGAAATGAATGATCATTCGCCGGTGTATCCGTTGGCTTGAATGCAAATGTGGATCAAGTCTATTGTGAGACAACGACACTGTTGGCAGTCGACTGGAGCCTTTTGGCAATTGATTGGTAGGCGGAAATCCAAGTCGTGTGGAGTCATAAAAGGATCTTGACGGAGAGGATTTCGGCAATGATTTTCTTGGGCGATTTGAAGGGGATAGTTGTGTTGGATCGATTTGAAACGCTAGAGGGGGTGGGTGAATAGCATTAAAACTTTCTTTTTGTTTGTTCGTTTAAAAACCGAGTAGATAATTAATTTGCAGCGGAAAAGATAAGCAATAAATAAAAGAGACAATTCTTTTTACTTGGTTCGTAGCCTTCGGCTACTACTCCAAGGCCCTAGTGGTCCTTGACTATGCACGGAGGGTAAAACACTAAACGAACTCCTCCTAGTTGGAGGTAGGAGTTAATCGATACAAGAACAAAAACATGGGGTAGAGGGACACTCCCCCTCTCCTCGTTACAATAGAAAAAAGGGATTCGACAAATGTAAATGAACAACGAATCTAAAACTAAAACCGACGTACAAAAATAAAGGAAATGAAACCTAGACGTCGGAGAAGAAGCACTTCGTTGTCAGTAGCTTTGCGGAGGCTTTTGGAAGCTTGGAATTGATAATGAAACCCTAGGATTGGCCCTCCTTTTATAGCCTTTGAGCCCCTTTTCGAGAGGAACCCTAGCCAATCACAATTGAGCACCAATCTTCTTGAAATGGGGTGATAAGCCTTGACTCCTCGAAGCTGATCATTGACCATCAGTCGACTAATAGCCATCATCACGATCGATGATGGCAAAGATCACGAGCGTCGACCTCCGCAATGATCGATTGATGGCAATCGATTCCTCCAGTCGGGCAATGATCGATGTTTGCTGCAAGTCAAAGTTAGCTCAAAGAAAACATTATTTCGACGGCCTTCGACCGTCCGATCTCGACCTAGACCATCGATGGGATGTCTTTGGTCGGATCTACGCTTAAGACCATCCCCGTAAGGAGGATACGACCTCACTTACGCTCGCACACACGAGCTTACCTCGATACTTACCATGTCGCTTTTGCTTCCGGCCTTCCACTCGATTCCTTCGGCTCCCTCCGAAGTAACTCGAGTGTCGCCCGACCACCGCGGCTTCCTCCGGGTGTCGCTAGCCTTCAGCTCTAGCTATAGCAATCTTCTGCACACTCGATTCAGCTCGTGAGATAACGACATGAGCTTAACTTTGTATCGTTTGCTATAATCAAAACTCAGATTTGACTTAGGTGCCTACTGCACCAACAATCTCCCCCTTTTTGATTTATGGCAAACCCACATACAAAGTTAAGTAAATAGCAAGCATGAAGAATAATGTGCATTAAAAACAAACAAAAAATAAAGAAGATTAAGTTATAGTAGTAAGGATTTTCTTCAAGTACTCCCCCTTGAGGAAACCTCCCCCTTGACCGAGGGTGAGTCTTGAAGAAAGACCTTAATCCTCCCCTTGAGGGTTGCTTTAAGTAATTAACATTACTTAAAGTTGGCCTTAGTAAAACGTTTAAGTTAAGAGTTCTTCTTAACTTGGCCCTTTCTCCCCCTTAAGTAAAACATTAAGGGCATAATGTTTAAAAATAAGTAAAACGTTGATGGCACAAATAAGTTTAAGTTAAGAATTCTCTTAACTTAGCCTTTAATAAGTTTTCAAAACTTAAAGTTAACTTTTGGTTTAAATATAAAGTAAGAGTTATGTTATCAAAAAAAATTTTGACCCCTTAACTTTGGCCTTTTTCTCCCCCTTTTGCCATATATCGAAAAGAGTGAGGGTGTGTGTGGAAAACAAAAATAAGTGTTAAATTTAAAGTCCAAGCATGTTCCACATTATTTTGAAAATAATATACTGAAAATAAGTTCATCTATAAAATGTTCGACTCATATTTGGCTTTATTGATATAAAAGATCAACCAGTCCTGGTCAGAGTCGGTTAGTATGTATGATTATACTCCGTGGTTCATGGCGATGCACTAGCTCTACATCTGGAACCAGGAGTAAGGTCCTAACATCTCACGCCCATCTACGTGGCTAAGTACACAAACACATTAGTCCTGTGCATTGTGAGATGTATTGGCTCCTTAAATCTATGGGTGCATGATATCTAAGGTATGTCCTATGCTAGTCCCATAAAAATGAAATTTAAGAAATAGTAGTAAGAAAATATAATTTGCAAGTTCCTATTCTATTACGCACATGCCCAATTTTCGTCTTAATAGACTAAATTCGGCTTCGAGTAGGGGTTTAGTAAATAGGTCTGCTAAGTTAGACTTCGATTCGACATATTCGAGTTGTATGGCTCCGTTGGCCACATGTTCTCGAATGAAATGGTGTTTGACGTCTATATGTTTGGTCCTAGAGTGACATATCGGATTCTTAGTAAGCTTAATTGAACTAATGTTATCTACGTGAAGTTTAGTATTCGTAAAGTCTAACTTAAAGTCGCGGAGAGTGTGCTTCATCCAAAGAAGTTGAGTGACACACTCACCCATCTCGATGTATTCGGCTTCGGTGGTAGATAAGCAACACAGTGTTGCTTCCTACTGCACCAACTCACTAGACTCGAGCCGAGAAGTTGACAACAACCACTCGTGCTCTTTCTATCGAGCTTACTACCGGCATAGTCTGAATTGGAGTAGCCGGTTAGTTCGAACTCGGTAGATCTAGGATACCAAATACCGACATTAAGTGTACCCTTTAGATATCTAAGGATACGCTTAAATAGAGTTAGGTGAGACTCCTTGGCACAGGTTTGAAACCTTACGCATATACTCACTGCAAATAAGATATCAGGTCGGCTTGCAGTTAAGTAAAGGAGACTCCCTATTATGCTCCTATAGTATTTTAAATCGATTTGGTTTCCAATTACATCTTCTTCTATATTAACATTAGTTTCCATTGGGGTATTAATAATTTTAGCGTCTTGCATTCCAAAGTGTTTAATTAATTCCCTAGTATATTTGCGTTGATGTAGGTATATTCCATCTTTAGTTTGTTTAATTTGTAATCCTAAGAAGAAACTTAATTCGCCTACTAAATTCATTTCAAATTCACTTTCCATAAGTGAAATAAACTCATTTAGTAGGATTGAGTTGGTGGTTCCGAAAATAATATCATCTACGTAGATTTGGGCTATGAATATGTCTTTACTAAGGTTTTTACGAAAAGGGTTGGGTCAACTACACCTTGGTTAAAGCCTTTGGACTTAAGATAAATCGAAAGTCTCTCGTACCAAGCTCGCGGAGCTTGTTTAAGTCCATAAAGCGCTTTCTTTAGTCTAAGGACATGATCGGGTTTGTCTAAACTTTCGAAACCGGGGGGTTGACTAACATAAACTTCTTCTTTAATGTATCCATTTAAGAATGCAGATTTCACATCCATTTGAAACAACTTAAATCCTTGATGTGCTGCATATGATAATAGCATGGACTCTAATCTAGCTACTGGGGCATAGGTCTCGTCGTAATCTAAACCTTCGACTTGACTAAACCCTTTAGCAACTAGTCTAGCTTTATTTCTAACTACTTCACCTTTATCATCAATTTTATTTCTAAACACCCACCTTGTTCCAATGATTGTTTTATCTTTAGGTGGTGGTACTAATTCCCATACTTCGTTCCTAGTGAATTGAGCCAACTCTTCTTGCATTGCAATAATCCAATCGGGATCAAGAAGAGCTTGGTCAATAGTTTTGGGTTCAATTTTAGAAATCAAAGATATTTGACTAAGGTTTCTGTATGAGGCTCTAGTTCGAACTCCTAGACTTGGATCACCTATCACTTGGTCGATAGGATGATTCGTTTGAGTCCTAGTTGGATTTGGATTTGAGTCTACAACTTGATCCATAGGATGGCTTGTTTGAGTTCTAGTTTGGTTGGAGTCATCTATCACTTGGTCGATAGAGTGACTTGGTTGACTTAGGATAGGATAAACACTAGACCTGATCTCCGGATCAGAGTTAGGTCTAGTATGAATCGGCTCGCTAATTGGGGTTGCCGGGGGTTTTGTAGGTTCGTGTCCTTCATCAAATACTACATTGATGGTCTCCTCGACTCTAAGGGTGTCGTGGTTATATACTCTATAAGCTCTACTTGTAGTCGAGTATCCTAGAAAGATTCCGGTCGTGGTTTTGGATGTAAATTTCCCTAGGTAATCTTTAGTGTTTAGGATATGTACCTTACACCCAAATACCCTAAAGTACTTGATGTTAGGTATTTTATCGTGATAAATCTCGTATGAGGTCTTAAGGTGCCTCTTTACCATAAGGATCCTATTCTGGACATAGCATGCCATACTCACGGCTTCGGCCCAAAACCTATCAGGTAGGTTATACTCATTAAGCATTGTCCTAGCGGCTTCTTGTAGGGTTCTATTTTTGCGTTCTACTAGGCCATTTTATTGTGGAGTTCTAGGGCAAGAGAACTCATGGTGGTATCCATTTAGGTTATAGAATTCTGTAAACCTATGGTTTTCAAATTCACCACCATGATCAGTCCTAAGTCTTTTGATTTTAATGCTTTGTTGATTTTCTATTAACTTAAATAGGTTGATTAATTGATCTAGGGTATCACTTTTGTGTTTGATGAACCTAACCCAAGTAAATCTAGAGTAGTCATCAATAATGACTAAACAGAATTTACTTCCGTTAAGTGACTTAGCTCCGTGTGAATCAAATAGATCCATGTGTAGGAGCTCAAGCACACTTTTGGTTCGTTCTTGACTAGTTAGTTGATGTTGTGTCCTAGATTGTTTACTTTGTTGACAAGCATTACATATTTTATTATCCAAGTTGTTGAGGTTAGGCAAACCTCTGACTAAATAACTCTGACTCATCTTGTGGATGAGTCTTGAGTGTGAGTGACTGAGTCGTCGGTGCCACAACCATGATTCCTCTTGCCGTGTCATAAGACACTTAGTTGAGGAGTTAATTAAGTTGATAGTGTAAATGTTGTTATTTCTAGTCCATTTAAGAATTGTTTTAGAGGTTTCGTTTGTATTAATTACGCATTCATTTTCTAGAAATATGACCTTATAGTTATTATCACACAATTGGCTTACACTGAGAAGATTATATTGAAAATTTTCTACTAATAAAACGTTTTGAATGACTAAATTTGAGTTAAGCTCAATATCACCTGATCCGATGATTTTGAGCTTGCCGTTATTTCCGAAGGCTACTGATCCTTGTCGTTTGAATCGAAGCTTCGAAAACTTGAGTTGATCCCCGGTCATGTGTGTTGGGTTTCCGGCACCGCGGTGTGTGTGTGTTCGATCATGTTTCGTAAACATGAACACAGCGGAAGCAATAAAAATAATAAATACTCCTATTTATTACAACACACGCATGCATATTACAACAAGTGTAGACATAACCGTAAATTTAAATTTGCAATAAAAGGAAATTTATCTACGTTATACCTTTCGTATGACGTGTAGCGGGAACGACATCAACCGGAACGATCCTCGCTAGAATCGTCTCTATCCGTATCCACGCCGAGTTCCTCGGGATGACTTCGCTAAGTCACGAGCTTCGTCTTCGTACGGGTTACTAGCCTCGTGTTGAAGACAACGTGATCGAGAGATGATCATGATCCGAATCCAAATTCGGATCCAAAACGAGTCTTCAAAACTCGCTTCTCCGGAGAGGTATTCGTCAACCGATTGACGAATCCTTCATCCTCCACCTCAAAGGATTACCGGAGATCGAATCCCCGGTAAGTTATCCGCTGTCGGAGCTCTAACCGTCGTCCAAACGACGCTCCAACGAGAGGAGAAGAAGCTGTCCAGAAAACTGGACAGCTTGGTGGAGGAGTAGGCGCCGGCCAAGAACAAGGAAGCCAAGTGCTCACCTTTTCACCGAGGCCTAGGGAGATCACCGGAGGGTCGCCGGAGGATCACCGGCTAAAGCTTGGTCGCCGGCAAGGAGCTGGACGCCGGCACAAGGGGGTTGGGCGGCCAAGGAGCTTGGGCGGCCAAGGAGCTTGGGCGGCAACTCCAACTAGGGTTTATTTTGGATTAGGGCTTAATTATCCATTAAGCCCTCTTTTATAGAGAACTAATTCTCTTAATGGTTATTAGATCATAACCATTAGGCCCGTTAACCCGCTCCATTAAGATAAGTTAAAATAAACCAAACCATGATGGTTTATTTTAAGTTAAAATGAACCGAACCAACTTTTGGTTCATTCGTTTAAAATAAACCAAACCCTTTGGTTTATTCTCATCCATTGGATTAGAACCAAACCATTTTGGTTCATCCATTACGTCTTCATAAGACTCGGCCCATCCACGCTTCCATTGCGACTGAAACGATTTCATGCTCGCTTTATGTTTGGTCCAACCAAACCTAGTTTCTCTCGGTCTGAGAATCTCATTCTCAAGCTCGTTTTAAATCCTTTGGATTACGCAGCGTGGTGACCAAATAGGTTCTCGGTTTATGTTGGCCGTCTATAATTAACCATTAATTATAGATCATGAGTGGCACCTAGTAGTACATCATGATCCCCAATTAACCAAAAGATCAACGGTTGATCCGAACTATTTCAAACCCTTCAAGATGGCTCGAATGATTCGTGCCCCATTCCTTCACTCATCTTATACCCACTTGGTTCAGGACATGGTCTATTGTGTCATCCCCACTAGGTGACTCACGTCACACCTAGCCCAAGTATCATTTCCTCGTCCTACGGATTCTAGTTACTGCACATGTATCGAAGAGTACTTTACTCTAAACATGTAATGCTTTGGCCAAAGACTTTAGTAACAATCCGACGAGAGGCCATGAGTATACATCTCCTCGCAAGGAGTGGTGAATCCTTTATAGGCTATTCAAACACCTTCGATCACTTCGACTTATACCCAATCATCCCGGGTCCACATCTCCTCACAGATGTTTGCTTAAGATGTCAAAGCATAAGTCTCCATGACCAAGATGACTTGAATACCGCAAGTCAAAGGAACATCGCACTTAAGCCACAGTAAGAACTTCATTGACATATCTATATATGCAGAGAACCATATGAAGTCTTACAATTTGGTCACTCCAATGAACTAGTTACCATAACTAGCATCCACGATTAACTCCGACATCACAATGTCTCCACCAAGGTGAGAATCACCGCTTGGATACACCAAGGAGTATACCTCGTGCTAGTCTCGAGTAATTGATGGTGTCCAAATCCATCAATTCATCGACTAGGATAATTCGATACATCACAATTACACATGTAGAGATACTCACTAGTTGTGATCCAATCACAAATTCTCTCATGCCGTGAATCGTATCGTGGACATTCAGTAAATGAGTTTAAGATCCAATCAAATACATGAAACATGTATACTCAAATAGTGAATCTTCATTTATCATATAAATGGTTCATACATAAGGCGATTGCCTTAGGACATCTCTCATATATTACTAACAATGTGTCGGGAGCAACCACTGTCCAACATCCATTGATCCTACACGCAAAGTAGTTGGATCGGATATTGGATTTATTAAAAATTGGTTGAAAATTATTAACCTAAATCATCTCACCCATGTCTACATGATCAAACATGTTAATCCTATATGTTCTTGTGAGATGACTTCCAATTTTAGTTGAATTAAATTTAATGACTTAAACACTTGTCAACCTTGCGTTAGATTCGGATTTGACCTTAGGCTCATCAAGTCACCTTTTCAAGATCATGGCTTCCAGGTCGTGGCGAGGCACAGAGGCCTTCTTTGATCGGAACAACGACCACTTCCTTAGACAAAGCCATTTTTAAGAAAATAGAGACTCGACTCACCTAAGACCACTTCCTGGTCTAACTAGTCTAGGATACGGCGAGGTAGCTTCAGCTAGTTCCGCTCAGTCAAGTGCACCGAACTAGATACGCCTTATCTAGCCCGAATACACAAGACTCCGCTTTCCTAGCGTACTATCATATCGCCGCGTCCTGGTACTATGTTATCAACTATTGACGAGTTATAGTCCTATCTAACCATTCTAAAAAGAAAAATCAAACTAACTAAAAACCTAAGCATGCAATTTCTGAGTTAAAATACAAATAAATTTCGTACTAGCTCCCCCTGGACCGTTGATTCGATTCGGTCTCTCCACATAGTGGATTTGGTCCTTGGGAACCCAGTACTGGTTTGATCCTAAGTTTGAAATCAAGGTGGTCTTAGGGACCCATGCTTGGACATGTTTTTATGTCGACTTACGATTGACATATACGACTTATTGGTCGTGTTTGAGCTAAACCCTAGCTCGGCCTTATTGTACACGGCCCTTTGCGATCCAAGTAGGAGGTCAAGTCCTTTGGATCCCAAAGTAAACCTTTCCAACGTATTCCTAAGATCTTCAACTTGACTCTTCAAGAGTGAGTTCTCAACTTCGAGTTTTTCAACCCGAGTTGAGTCCTCTTGAACTCGACTAGTCGAAGAGGTTAGGGAGACCTCGTGTTTGAGGAGTTTAACTTCCTCAACCAGGGTCTCGACCTTGGACTCAGACTTAGCTAACTTTTTATTTAAAAACTTAATTGCACTATAAAGAGTAGTAATAAGAGACCGACTTACCTTGAGTGTATCTTTTGAACCGGATGTGTATCCGTGGCTCGTCTTGAATAATGCTTCGCAGTCCGACTCGTCTTCGATTTCCGATTCAAGTTTCGGTTCCAACTCCGTCTCCGATTCCACCGGTTTAGCCATGAGGACTCGATCGTTATCTTCTTCCTCGGAAGCTTCTTCCCAAGTAGCGTTAAGTGCCTTTTTGTGTTTTGGTGTCTTGCTCTTGAGTTTTGGGCATTCGAACTTAATGTGTCCAAACCTGTTGCATTCATAACATCTTATATTTGAACTTTTAGGCTTACCTTCATTGGGTCAAGTGACGGCTCATTTTCGGCCCTTGACTATCCTCCGAACTAGGTTGACTAGTTCGGCCTCCATTTCTGAGTCGACCTCCGAATCGGACTCATCCTCTTCTTCCTTCGGGGGTGGCTTGCTGGCGGTTTTCTTCTTTGAACCTGCAAATAGTGCTATACCTTTCTCGGGTTCCGAGTTAGACTGCTCATGAAGTTCAAAATCAGAAAAAAGTTTATCTAATCTAAGTTTAGAAAGATCCTTAGAGACCTTGTAGGCATCGACCATGGATGCCCACAAGGTAGTCCTCGGAAAGGAGTTTAGGACATACCTTATAAGGTCACAGTTTTCGACCTTTTGCCCAATTGCGTGTAGATTGTTGACTATGTCCTGGACGCGAGCGTGGAGTTGCATTGTCGTTTCATGTTCCTGCATTTTTAGATTATATAATTTATTAAATAGAAGGTCGCGCTTACATACCTTGGCTTCATCGGTCCCTTCGTGTAGCTCCACTAGCTTTGTCCATAGGTCCTTTGCGCTGATGAAGGGGTCGACGCGATTTAACTCCTCCTTGGACAAGCCGCATTGGAGGATTTGTGTTGCCTTGGCATCATCTTCGACTTGTCGTTTTGTCGCAATAGTCCATTGATCATAACCCAAGGATTCACCCACTTCATTAGTTGGAAGTGTGAAACCCGTTTGGATTATGATCCACATCTCGATTTGGGTTTTGAGAAAGCATTCCATCCGACCTTTCCAGTAACGAAAATCATCTCCGTTGTAAAACGGAGGTCGGACGGTGCTAAAACCCTCGAGATGGGCCATTAGAACAAAAAGAACAAGGAGACTAAAATGAAAACCTAGCAACGACAAAAACACACGAAAGTACCAAGACTTGCATCTTGGATTAGTAGTGCGGAAGAAAATCTAACAAAAAGAAATAAAACAGAATTAAAAAATAAAAAATCTGTAAAATAGCTATATTGGTGGTTTCACCAAATCTTAGCAACCCCCAGCTCTGATACCAATTGTTGGATCGATTTGAAACGCTAGAGGGGGGGTGAATAGCGTTAAAACTTTCTTTTTATTCATTGGTTTAAAAACTGAGTAGATAATTAATTTGCAGCGGAAAAGATAAGCAATAAATAAAAGAGACAATTCTTTTTTACTTAGTTCGTAGCCTTCGGCTACTACTCCAAGGCCCTAGTGATCCTTGACCACGCACGGAGGGCAAAACACTAAACGAACTCCTCCTCGTTGGAGGTAGGAGTTAATCGATACAAGAACAAAAACTTGAGGTAGAGGGACACTCCCCCTCTCCTCGTTACGATAGAAAAAAGAGCTTCGACAAATGTAAATGAACAACGAATCTAAAACTAAAACCGATGTACAAAAATAAAGGAAATGAAACCTAGACGTCGGAGAAGAAGCAATTCGTTGTCGGTAGCTTTGCGGAGGCTTTTGGAAGCTTGGAATTGATAATGAAACCCTAGGATTGGCCCTCCTTTTATAGCCTTTGAGCCCCTTTTCGAGAGGAACCCTAGCCAATCACAATTGAGCACCAATCTCCTTGAAATGGGGTGATAAGCCTTGACTCTCGGGCGATCATTGACCATCACGATCGATGGCCATCATCGATCGTGACGATGGCAGATCGGTCGATCACGAGGTCGACTTGGCTGATTGACGACAGTCGAGTCCTCCAAGCTGGCAGTCGACCGATGCTTGCTGCAAGTTAAAGTTAGCTCAAAGAAAACATTATTTCGACGGCCTTCGACCGTCCGATCTCGACCTAGACCATCGATGGGATGTCTTTGGTCGGATCTACGCTTAAGACCATCCCCGTAAGGAGGATACGACCTCACTTACACTCGCACACATGAGCTTACCTCGATACTTACCATGTCGCTTTTGCTTCCGACCTTCCACTCGATTCCTTCGGCTCCCTCCGAAGTCACTCGAGTGTCGCCCGACCACCGCGGCTTCCTCCGGGTGTCGCTAGCCTTCAGCTCTAGCTATAGCAATCTTCTACACACTCGATTCAGCTCGTGAGATAACAACATGAGCTTAACTTTGTATCGTTTACTATAATCAAAACTCAGGTTCGACTTAGGTGCCTACTGCACCAACAAGTTGGTGCTTTTCAGTCCTTCAAGGATAGTCCAAGGCGATCAACAAGCAAGCATTCAAAGCAATCATTTGTAAAATTTTATTTACATTATTTATTGTATTCACTTTGTATTTTCTTCTTGTATTTTGTTTATTTTTGTAAACACTTGTACGAGGTTTCTCCACCTCCGGTGTGTCACCGAGAAGGAGATTTATTAGTGATGTGTGCATCACTAAAGCTCGTTGAGCTCGCCCTGTGGAGTAGGAACCCTAAGGTTCCAAACTACGTATATTCTTATGTATCATGTGCTTGTGTATTTCATTTATGATTTATTGTTATTTCTACTGCATATATTAACGAATATTGTAGACAAGCACGCAAACACGATCGAACTCCATCTATGTCAACGAAAATGTGTCATTCACCCCCCTTCTAGCGCTCACCGAAGTTCCTACAATAAGTAGGGAGTGGGGCAGAATCTCCAGACGCCTATTCCAAAAAGCTTCTAGAAAATTTTTATTCCACTCGAGATCATCTTCTACATCTTTGCAACAATGCCTAGGTAATATCCTAATTAAGTCTAGCAATGTACTTAATTTTTTATTTTTATTTTTTATTTATAGTTAATAATATTGTAGGACTAAGAGAAGACATACTGAGGCTGCCCCCTTTGATATTCCTAGTTCTGACAGTAGATTTCCTATCGAAGAATTTAGACTTAGGTTTTCCACCATTACCTTCTTACCCATGCCTACTAGATACCTTAGTCGATCTTTTTTCATTAGGTCTTATCTACGTACCATCGAGGTTATTGACCACTATGGATTAGGCAACCTAGTTTATTGTACTAGTTCAATTAACATCCGGTTATGTGCTGAGTTGTACAATAATTTGGTTAAGTTAGATGACTTGGCCTATGCCACTCGGATTGGAAATATGGATATCATACTTACTCTCGAAGTGATTAGGAGACATTTAGGACTTAGAGAGTCATCATGCACATTTTCTTATTTTCCACCTTATGTATTACCGTTTGGTGATCCTTATTCTCATATCACATTAGATATGATTCATTCATACTTCTTTGATGGGGAGAGGACGCCAACGCTAAGTCAATTTAGGTCAATCAAACTTCGAGTACAGGATTATGTCTTGTACCAAGTCTTGGCCACATGCATTTTTCCTCTTAGCACTAGGGACATCGCGATGATGTACCTTTTTCATTCATTTCTTTTATATGCTTTTTGTCATAGGCTATATGTAGATATTAGTTTGTACATATTTCATTCTATCATCCATTATTCAGGGATCATTACCGGTCATAGGGTACACATGCCCTACTGTCACATTTTGACTTCCTTGATATCATCTTTTGGGATTGACGTTACCTTGAGTAATGTCAAACCATTATTTGAGTTTGACATGCTAGGGGCTAGGCAGTTTGCATTAGTTAGGATAGAAATAGACGATCATGTCATGTCATGGAAGAGAGGGGGGGTCCAGCCTTAGCCTCCACCAGCTGGTGAGAAGATGATCGATTTTGACTTCCCTGACTTTTCCCAACTACCACCACCTCCAGTTGCACCCACACTTGAGGATCGGGTCTTCAAACTTGAGGAGACTATGATTGCAGGCTTTCATCAGATTAGAGAGCAACAACAGGAGATGTTGGAGATGATGCGGGTCTGGATGACCAAACATGCTCCTCCTCCACCAACATCAGATTAAACTTTAGATTATATATTATATCAAAACAGTGTGTAAACACCATATTATTAAGTATGTCTCCTTATGCACATTTCCTTGGGTTAAAATATGTTATTTATCTATTTTTTTATTAGCCTAGGATCTACCTTAGAAATCATGCATCTATAGTTTTAAGGAGTCAATACATCTCACAACACTTAGGTTTAACCTAGTTGTGTACTGAGTCATGTAGATGAGTGTGAGATATTAGGACCTTACTCTTGATTACAGATGTAGATCAAGTGCATCGACATGGATCAAGGAGTTTAAAAATCAAACCGATCACTTAGGTGAATAACTTCTACCTAGACTTATTGTTAATTTAATATCATTTGAGTTAAAAATAAAGTTGGATATTTGTTTAAGGACACTTTAATAGATTATTTACTTTAAAATACTATTTTCTAATTATAAACCCATGTCAAGGGTACATGCGTGGATTCATAGCTAGTAGAATCTTATTAAAATATTCAAATTATTGTAACACTTAACATTTACTTTCTAAGTTTATTTGTGATATATGTCAAAGAGGGAGAAGTAAATACGTAAAAGTTAAGAAAAATTTGAAGTTTTCAACTTTCTTTTTAACTCTCAAAATATTTTTTTTTTTCAAAACTCATCATAAATTACATTATTAAAGGGGAGATAATATTAAAGGGGAGTTTCTGAAAATAAAAAATATTATGTATTGATTTCCTTAACTTTGAATAGTGTTGTAATAAATCAAAAAGAGGGAGATTATTGGTGCAGGGGCACCAAATAATCGAACCTAAGTTTTGATAATGACAAAGGTTCAAAATTAAGTGACATTGTGATATTATATTATGTGTTAAGCTTGTAGGATTAAACAGGTAAAAAATCCTAGTAGGTTTGCTGGATTTGATTAGGCAAAGGAAGTTTTAGCTAAGATCGAAGACACCATGAGAGTCTCAGTGGGTCAGCAGAGTCTGGACATCGGAGAGAGCTAGTGTAGTTTGAGGATCGAGGGCCAAGAACAAAAGTCCAAATAGGTTGGAATACCAAGGGTTTGGCAAAGGTAAGCAAGGCAAAAAAACCTTGTGAGGAGTGGTTCTTCTAGAAAGAAGAATGTTGGGGATCGTTTTACGTGCTAGGGGGGATGAATAACATTTCTTCGATTTCATGCTTCGATCGCGATTTCTTAGTTTGGATTTTACGTGGTTCGGAACCTATGGTTCCTACTCCATGGCTGAGCTCTAGTGATGCATACACCACTATCAACCTCTCATTCTCGGAAACAATCCGGAAATGAAAAAACCTCGTACAATAAGTTTATACAAAAGTACAATAAGAAGAAGCAACAAAAACAAGCTAAAAATGAATACAAATGCAAAAACACTTTACAAAGATGAACTTTGGATTGCTTGCTTATTTGGTTGCTTTGAACGTCTTTGAAGGTCTGAAAAGCAACAGTGTTCCCCCTCCAAAAGCTTCAAGAATTGACATCAATCTCCTCCCTCTAGAGCTCCTTATAAAGCTACAACTCGGACTGATTTTCACTTTCCAATCGACTTCTCTTACTTAGTAGTTGACTGGACACTGTACCGTTGCCTCACAATGGCTTAATCCATGTCAGATTAATGTCCATCAGTCAAATATTCTGACCATCAGTCGACTGCTAGAGGCCATCGGTCGACTGCCAAACCTTCTATGCCCTGACCACTTGATTCCGGCTAACTGCTAAACCTTAGCCGTCGACTATCAGAGCCACAACCGAGTAGTCGAGCCTCAATCGACTACATGATCAGTCGACTAGTCATAATCTTAGTCGGTTGCTTGAGTCAAACTAGCCTCCCAAGTTTCGTGAACTTAGCCAGTCGATTGGCGCATAACCCTAGTCGACTGGTAAATCTCAAAAATGAGGTTTAACCTAAGTATGATACCTTCATACTTGATAAATCACCCATAGCTTAGACCTAAGCCTTCTAGCCACTTCCATTAGCCTCATGCCCTCAGGGTCCCTCTTAGTCCTCAACGTCTCATTCACCCTTCACGCTAGCCTTCAAGTGCTTCCATCAGCTATGTTATCCTAACCGAGTCCTTTGCCAAGGTTCATTTGGACTTATGCTGCCAAGACTCCATGCTTGGACTTTACATTGTCAAAACCTCACTCATGGACTTCCTTGCCAAGGTCCGCTTGGACTTTACGCTGCCAAGACCACATGCTTGGACTTATGTTACCAAAATCTCACCTTTGGACTTCCTTGCTAAAATTCATTTGGACTTATGCTGCCAAGACTGCATGCTTGGACTTTACACTGCCAAACTGCATCCTTGGACTTTCACTGCCAAGACTATACACTTGGACTTACGTGACCAAGATCATTCTTGGACTTTCCAATTGCCAAGCATCCATACTTAGACTTTCCATTGCCAAATATCCAAACATGAACTTCCCTTTCCAAGACCATTCTTGGACTTTCCATGCCAAGTATTCAAATTTGGACTTCCGAGGTTGATTTCTCCAATAATCTTCCCCAAATTATCTTCCCCATATGAATTTGGATATTCTAATCATCCACTAGTCATATGGTCAACATATGGTCAAATCATATTGTCAAACAATGGTCAAATCCATTATCAATCCATTGTCAAATATCAACCTTATTCGAGTCCCACTCGATTTTGGTCAACATTGACCCAGGGCCTATTGTACTAATAAAGAATTGGTAAGGTCACATCCTTTGTAAGGGGACAATCTTAGACGTCGATCCGACTAAGGGTTCCGGGAGTCAAAATCGGACAATTGGAGACTGTCATTACTACCATATTTAATCTGTGGTGTAGGTACAATCTAGGCGATTGGATCTTCAAGTGCTTGTAACAGGTCTAGGCGATAGGAATGTAGGTACAAAGAAAATGAGATCCATGTCAAGTATGTGATGATGTGGTTGTCGCCTAAATAAAGTCCAGGCAACTGGGACCAAGTAACGTCGAATTGAAACAGTAACGATCAAGTTTTCATCAGAGGCTGACACGTCAGACTCTAGGCGCCCGGATGAGGTCGAAGCACCTGGACTAGTGAAGGCTCGACTCCATCAGATCGGATCCAGACTCAATTAGAGGCTCCTAAAGGGACTTCTAGGTGCCTAGAAATGTCTATAAAAGAAGCTTCGAATAGAATACCCAGATCATCAATTTCCAAGTGCATGTGGTTGCAATTCTCATGCTCAATAATCAGTCTCAACACCGTAGCTCCCCTTGTATTTCATTGTTGTTATAGTGAGTTGGTATATTTGCTTTATCATTTCTATTTTACTTAAACTTCTAAAAGGGATGGTAAGGTTGTTTCCGTTCCTTATTTTTTGTAAGAAACGTGTCTCTTATCTCTAACAAGAAAGAGATAAGTAGTGATTACTGTCGATGTAGGGGCACCAGATAATCGAGCCTAGGTTTTGATAATGACAAAGGTTTAAAGTTAAGTCATATTATAGTCTTATACTTTGTTGAGGGTACAAAACTTAACCTGACTAGGCAAAGAAGAAATCGAAGACACCGAGATAGTCCCAGTGGGTCAACAAGAGTCTGGACATCGAAGATAGTCAGGATGGTATGAGGATTGAATGCTAAGCCAATAAGTCCAAATAGGGTTTGACAAAGGTAAGCAAGGTAACACCTTGTGAAGAATGGATAAGGTCGCATCCTCTATATGGGGACAACCTTAGGTGTCCGTCTGACTAAGGATTCTAGAGGAATGTCGATGTCGAGATCAGACAGTAAGGATACTATCATTATTATTGCTTGTATATTGTGCTAAACATATGTTGAAGATACTGAGCAGTCGATTGGAATGGAAGCAGATGACTAGAAGGGAATCCAGTCGACTCGATCTGGTCCAATCGACTGGACCATAGTCTAGTTGACTGGAACAAGATAAATTCCAAATGAATTGGATCAAGATCTGGATGAAGGTGGAGTCGCCTGGACCGAGTCCAGGCACCTGGAAAAGTCTATAAAAGATGTTTTGGATAGAAGCCCTAAATCATCTTTTTCCATGTGCTTATTCTTTCAACTATTGTGTTCAACGATCAACCTCCGTGCTATAGATCTACAACTCCGATCGCACACCTCAATTACATCATCTCGAGTCAGTATTATTAAGTTTGTATTTATCATTTCATTTGTACTTAACTCTACAAGGAGCGGTAAGGTTGTTACCGTCTTCTTAACATTTGTAAGAAGCAAGTCTCTTACCTCCAACGAGGAAGAGACACTTTGTGGATTGTGTTGGGGATCGATGGCCCGGCAGAAGGGGGGATGAATAGCCTTTTTCATTGCTTAATTGAATTTGATCATGCTTGCGTGCTTGTCTATAATACTCATTAATATGCACAGCGAAAATAATTGTTGGAGGATCATGGCCCGGCTAGAAGGGGGGGTTGAATAGTCTTTTGCATGCTTGATGAAAATCGTTCATTCTTACGAGCTTGTCTACGATACTCGTTAGCATGCACAGTGGAAATAATAATAAAGAAAAATGAAATACGCAATCACACACAAGAACACAATGATATACATGGTTCGGAACCTTAGGGTTCATACTCCACGGGGTGAGCTCAACGAGCTTGAGTGATGAACACACCACTACTAAAACTTCTTCTTGACAACAAGTTGGAGGTGGAGAAACCTCATACAAACAATTACAAAGTAATACAAAAACGTACAAGAAAATACAAATACGAAATGAAATACGTAAAGAATACTTTAAAATAAATGGCTTTGAACTCTTGCTTGTTTCTTGCTTTGGTTTGCTCTTAAAGGTCTGGAATACAGCAGAAACTCTCCTCCAAAATCTCCCAAAAAATCGTTGTGGAAATCCTCCCCAAGCTCCTCCTTTTATGCTTGTCTCAGGTTGATTCCGCGTCTAGCAGTCGACTGCCATAAGGCCTCAATCAACTGCTCCTGTAGTCGTTGTGAGACAATGACTTAATCCACGTCGGCATCCAGCCAATGGAAACACTGGAAATTGACTGCCCATTACCATTGGTCGACTTCCAGCCTCGTAGCCGACTGATCAGTTAGCTACCGAGCATTCTGCTCTCGCGTCCACAACTAGCAGTTGACTTCCATCCATGGTAGTCGATCACGGCTTATCTGGTCGCCTAATGTCGGGCAAATGATCGCTATGGCATATGACACATAACGCTTAGTCGACACCATGACCGACATACCACCAGTCAACTATTGTCGGGTAAAACCTCAAACACAAGTTGTTTGAGCATCCGACCTTCGGGTAAAATCTCAAACAACATGTTTGAGCATCCGACACTTAACCTCAGTCACTTGGACAAATTCACCTCATCCATGAGGTTTAACCCAAGACACCCTTAGCCTAGACCTAAGCCTTCTAGCCACCTCTACTAGCTTCGCACCTATCGGATCCCTCCAAGTCGTTCATGACTTGTTCATCCATACGCAGATCCCTCCAAGTCATCCATGACTTATTCATCCATACGTTAGTCTCAAGGTGCTTCCTTCGGCTATTATCATGCTCTCGGTGTCTACACCGCCAAGGTACATATGGACTTACGCTCCCAAGACTACCGCTTGGCCTTACATCGCCAAACCACCCCTTGGACATCCCAAATGCCAATGTCAACCCATGTTGGACTTTCACCGCCAAGGCTACACACTTGGACTTACATAGTCATGGTTACACACTTGGTCTTCCCTTGCCAACTCCATGTTGGACTTTCAATGCCAAGCCACATGCTTGGACTTTCACCGCCAAGGCTACACACTTGAAATTTCATAGCCAAGGCTACACACTTGGTCTTCCCTTGCCAACTCCATGTTGGACTTCCAATGCCAAGCCCCATGTTTGGATTTTCACCGCCAAGGCTACACACTTGGACTTACGTGGCCAAGGCTACACACTTGGTCTTCCCATGACAATCACATGTTGTATGTTTTGTCTAACATCAAAATACTGCTCGAGTAAAACTCGGATTAATCATGACCTAGATCGATTGCACCAACAATAATAGTAAAGCATAAACGAAATCAAGGACACAACACACACAAGAGACAATCGATATAACGTGGTTCGCAACCTTAGGGTTCCTAATCCACGGGGCGAGCTTAACAAGCTCTAGTGATGCACACACCACTACTAAATCTCCTACTTGATAACACGTCGGAGGTGGAGAAACCTTGTACAAGCAATTACAATAGTAATACAAAATGTACAAGTAAATACAAAGACAATAATGAAAAATAAGTAAAGTGTTAGTGTCAGCCCTTAGTGTCAATCATGAGATGATTGATTAGGGATCATGTGTATCATATTTCATTAATAAAAGGCAAGGATTGTTTATTATATTTACTTTATGCAAGTGTCAGCTAAAATAAATATAATAATGCTCTTGAATAGTAGGTTCTAATCTACAGTTTATCAATTGGTAGAATTGATTATGAGAAGTTGTAGAGAACACTATTCTTAATATTCCTAGTCAAGTATTAATATACAAGGGCAATATTAATACATTGAGACTAGCATGTAGGTCAATGGATGACTTGATCTCACAAGTCATGGATATGTGATATCACATTGACACATGGGTATATATATTGGAGAATATATATACTGAATTGACCTGCCATGAGAAAGTATCATGGATCGTTATATGAGTGTCATATACTTTCTCATGTGACTATTGGTATGAATAGTCCTTAGACCTGAAGTCACTATGATTCCCTACATAAGAAGTTATGTACTTTGGTATCGTCTAACGTCATGTCATAACAGGGTGACTATAACGGTGATCACTGGGTATGTAACGAATTATGCGGAGGGATGTGAGTGATGTAAATGGGATCTATCCCTCCTATATGACAGGAGTGATATCTTTTGCCTCTTGATAGAGTAGGACCACGAAATATATGGCCATGCTCAAATGAGTCAATATGAGATATTAAGCTCATTTGTTTGAGTGAGTCTACTTGGGGATCAAGAAATATAAAGATCGATAAGGGGATGACACGGTCTATGCCTCATTGATCGATCTAAGATATCAGAGATAGAAGGACATCGTCATACATGATAATAGTCATGGAAAGGTTATCGGATCTCGACGATCTTGTAACTTTGGTAGCAATAATATATTGCTAGATGTCGCTCATTGCTTATGTATCTAAAAAGGGTTTTAGATACATTGCCAACGTTACAAGAGCCTATAGGGTCACACACAAATGACATTCTATTTTGGAGATGGTTTCTTTTAGTTGGACTAAAAGAACAATTGAGCATATGGCCAAGATTTGAGTTAGACTCAAATTGGTTAAACTTGAGTTAGACTCAAGTTGAACCATGGAAGATGATTCATCACCATGCATGATTAATTTGATTAATCATGCATGGAATACCAAGAGCCTTGGTATTCATGATGAGAATTCATGAAGGAGAATACCAAGGGTCTTGGTATTAAGAGATGTCTTAATGAGGAGATAATGACATTGATGCATGGGATTAAAAGGCCTCTTTTGGTGTTTCACGTGGATCACACTTGGGTGTGTGTTTTTGTTTGGGTGTGCAAGCAAAAGAAGGCCAAGAGAGAAAGTGTTCTCTCATCTCCTCATTCCTCTCCTTCTTCTTCCAAAGAAGTCTTGGCATTTTGCTAGGGATTGCTAACACAACATGACTCCAAATCGTATGGGTGTCAGTGTGGATACCATAGATATACGATTACCCTTATCGTATTGAGATCCAACAGTGTTTGGAAAAGCGAGATTGGGAAGGGCACACACCGAAGGTATATTCCTCCTCTAGATAAGATCTAGACTAGATAGAAAATGATTTATATAGTTTTGCATGGATCTCTGGTGGGATCCAGTATAATTATTTATTTCCGCTGCGATTGTGCGAAGTATTCACCCGCGACGTTGTGAACGTCAGATGAGGACCGATTCCCCAACATAAAAAACACTTTATAATAATTACTTTGAATTCTTTGCTTGTTGCTTGCTTTGGTTTGCTCTTGAAGATCTGGAATGCAGCAGCAATTCCCCTTCAAAATTACCCCAAAATCACTGCAAAATCCTCTAACTTGAGCTCCTTTTATAACCTGCATCGAGCTAATTTTGCACCCAACAGTCAACTGATCATACCCATCAATCGACTATTCCTGTATCTGTTGTATCACAATGACTTGATCCATGCTGGAAAAGTTCCAACGAATAGCCCATCAGTCGACTGCAAAACCCTATCAATCGACTGATGCACAGGCAGTCAAGCTGCTGGTTGAGACTGCTTTGCTTATGTGGTATCTTCCATCAGTCGACTGACCTCCATGGTAGTCGACTGCTTAATACTTGCAGTCGACTACCAATGACACACGGCTGCAGTCAAACTCCAGTCGACTCCCATCAGTCGACTAATAAATCTCAAATATGAGGTTTAACCCAAGCATGATACCCTCATACTTGCTAGACCACCCTTAGTCTATACCTAAGCCTTCTAGCCACCTCTACTAGCCTCACACCTATCGGATCCCTCCAAGTCATCTATGACTTGTTCATCCATACGTGGATCCCTCCAAGTCATCCATGACTTATCCATCCATACGCTAGCCTTCAGGTGCTTCCATCGGCTATTATCATGCTAACTGGGTCTACACCGCCAAGGCTACACACTTGGACTTCCCATGCCAATTCCATGTTGGACTTTCCAATTGTCAAGCCCCATGCTTGGACTTTCACCGCCAAGGCTACACACTTGGACTTATGTGGCCAAGGCTACACACTCGGACTTTCCATGTCAACTCCATGTTGGACTTTCCAATTGCCAATCCCCATGCTTGGACTTTCACCGCCAAGACTACACACTTGGACTTACGTGGCCAAAGCTACATACTTGGACTTTCCATGCCAACTCCATGTTGGACTTTCCAATTGCCAAGCCCCATGCTTGGACTTTGAATGCCAAGTACACAAGACTTGGACTTCCCATGACAATTTCATTGTCATACGTTTTGTCAAACATCAAAATATTGCTCGAGTCAAACTCGAGTCTGGTCAATCATGACCTGGGCCGATTGCACCAATAGATTGGCCATCGATAAGCGATCTCAGATTGCAGGCTTTGGATTAGCAGTCTTATGGTTGTGGACCAAGTAAAAAGTATTTGCATCTTTATTTTGTGTTTACTTTATTGTTTTTGCTGCACATTACCCTTCAATTTGTGAGTTTTATGATACAAAACAAAAGAAAAGTTTTTTACACTATTCACCCCCCCCCCTTTAGCGTTCTTTTCGATCCTACAATTTGTATCAGAGTGGGGGAGCTCAAATTCGGTGCAAACCACTAGTTGAGCAATTATTTTGTTTTCGTTATTTTTCATTAAAATTATATTTTTACGCACTAATATACCAAGACCAAGTCTTGGTATATTTCTTTCTGTTTTTGTATTTTTGCAAGGATTTACATAAATGGCCCATCAAGAAAGCTATAGTATCATCCGACCTCCTTTCTTCTTTGGAGATGACTTAGGTACTGGAAGGATTGGATGGAATATTTTTTGAAGACCCAAGTCGAGATGTGGATCATCATCTAGATGGGGTTTACTCCTCCCACAGACGATCTTGGAGAGATATTGGAATGTGACAAATGGACTACCGGGATGAAGCATCAAATTGAAGCGGATGCCAAAGCCACCCAAATCCTCGAATGTGGCTTATCCAAAGAAGAGCTCAACTGGGTCGATCCATTCATTAGCACCAAGACCTCTGGGACCAACTCACGGAGCTTCACAAAGGAACTTCCGACACTAAGGTATGTAAACATGATTTGTTACTTAATAATTTATATAATATAAAAATGTAGGATAATGAGACCGCGAGTCAGCCCCATGCATGAATCCAAAACATCCTGAATGGACTCCACTCAATCGGCCAAAAGCTAGACAATCGGGATGTAATAAGGTACGCACTCAAATCCTTTCCAAGAACACTTTGTGGGCGTCAATGGTTGATGCATATAAAGTATCTCGGGACTTATCAAAAGTTAGGTTAGATGAATTGTTTTGTGAATTTGAGTTACATGAGAAGGCTAATTTGGAACCGTCCGAGAAGGGTATTGCTTTATTTGCAAGTCAGGAGAAGGGGAAGATCAAATCCAAGTCCAAGTCCAATGAATCTGAATCGGAGCTAGATGACGATGTGGCATCAGAACTTGTCAACCTCATTCGAAAGCTAATTAGAAAGAAGAGACAAATGACAAAGCAAGTCAAGGAGAAACAATCAAACTCAAGTCAAAATACTAGATCAAGACCAAACAATGAATGCTATAGATGCAACAAAAAGGGGCACTTCATAGCCAACTACCCTAACCTAAAATCAAAAAGGCAACAATCGAAGAAGGCGTTAATGACTACATGGGAAAAATCATCGGATGAAGAGGATAGAGTTAAAGTCAATCATCTAGTACTAATGGTAAAACTCGAGTCCAAACCCGAGTCTGAGTCCGAATTGAGTCCGATTTGACCTATGGATCTGTGTCCGATTTAGAAGGTTCCATCAAGGTACACTCTTCCTTAATTAAGAAATTGTATGTAATGATCACATGCTTAACAAAGAAATTAGCTAATTCCAATTCCAAGTTCGAATCTTTACTTAAGGAGGTTGAATCCCTAAGGAAAAGGTTAACCTAAACTCTTCAACTCGTCAGGTCCAAGAAGGAAACTTAACTCAAGTCCAAAAGGTTGAGGAATAGAATTCTTTGTTGAAAGGACAAGTTCAAAAGCTTAGAGGAATGTTGGAAAGGTTCACGTTGGGCTCCAAGTATCTTGACATAATGCTTGGGTCTCAAAGAGATGTGTACAACAAGACCGAACTTTGATCCAAAGCTAAATCGATAAATAGATGATATCTATCTTTAGTTAATCGTAATTGTAAAAGAATCCAAGCATGGATCCCTAAGTCATTTTTAGTAAAATAAGTAGATTCAACCAAATATTGGGTTTCCAAGGATCAAGTCCATTATGTGGATAGATCATATTGGAGCAATGATCTAGGGGGAGCTAATATTAAAATTGTATGCTTGATTACATGAATAACTTGATTGTTTTATCTTTTAGTTATTAGTCTTGCATGCTTAATTTAAGTTGAAAGGCTAGATAAATAATGGTTAGTTGACTTTAACAACATAGTATTAGGAAGTAGTGAGATGATAGTAAGTTAGTGAAACCTAGTCTACATGTATTCAAGAAGGATAAGGTGTATCCAACTTGATGCATTTAGCTAAGTGAATCTAACCTAAGCTATCTCACTTCATCCTAAACTAGTTAGACCAGGGTTTGACTTGAAGTAAGCTAAGTGTATAATTTCTTAAGTTGGTTTTGTCTAAGAAAGTGATCGTTGTTCCAATCAAAGAAGACCCCTGTGCCTTGCCATGACCTAGAAGCTATCTTTTGTAATGTCCACTTAAGTAACTAAGGGTCAAACTTGAATCTAACATAAGGTCAAGTAATCTACAAAATATTAATATAACTAATTAAAATTGAAAGTCATCTCACAACAACTATAGGAATAACTTGATTGATCATATAGAAAGGGTACTACAAAACCTAAGCTAAATGTTGAATCAACTAATGAAAATGTAGATGATAAAGTTAGACCAGAGTTTAACCAATAAGAGGAATCAAACATTGATTATGATACAAGAATATCAAGGGTAAGACTTGATCATCTAATAAGTCAAATTCTAGGTGACCCTAATCTAGGTGTTAGAACTCAGGCAGCCTATAGAAATATAAGCCAAATTTCACTAATCTCTAAAATTGAACCTTAAACGACATACCAAGCTCTTCTTGCCCCTAATTGGATTATAGTTATGCAAGAAGAGTTATCTCAATTCACCAAAAATTAGGTTTGAGACTTAGTACCAGCACCTAAGAACAAAACTATTATAAACACAAAATGGGTGTTTAGAAACAAGCTTGATGACCAAGATGAAAATGTTAGAAATAAAGCTAGATTAGTTGCAAAAGATTTTAGTCAAATAGAAGGTTTAGATTATGATAAAACCTATAGACCAGTAGCTAGACTTGAGTCGATTAGAATGTTATTAGCCTATCCTGCACATAAAGATTTTAAATTATATCAAATGGATGTCAAGTCGGCATTTTTAAATGGTTTCATCAAAGAAGAAATATATGTGAACCAACCACCAAGATTTGAAGACCTAGACCAAACTAATCATGTATACAAATTACAAAAAACTTTATATGGACTAAAACAAGCACCTAGGGCATGGTATGAACGACTAACATTTCACTTAGTATCTAAAGGGTTTAAACAAGGACAAATTAACTCAACCTTGTTTGTAAAAACCTTAGATCATGAAATTTTCATAGCCCAAATTTACGTCGATGATATAATCTTTGGGTCAATAAACATTGTATTTTTAAATGAGTTTATATCATTAATGGAGAGTGAATTTGAGATGAGTCTAGTAGGAGAACTTAGTTTCTTTCTAGGGTTACAAATAAAACAAACAAAGGAGGAAAAAATATGTTTATCAAAATAAATACACTAAGGAGTTAAATAAGAAATTTGGCATGGAAAATGCTAAAGAAATTAATACACCTATGACTACTAGTGTAAAAATAGATGATTACTTAGAAGGAAAATCTAGAGATTTGAAATACTATAGGAGTACGATAGGAAGTCTTCTATACTTAACTACAAGTCGACTTGATATTATCTTTGCAGTAGGTATGTGTGCAAGATACCAGTCTAATGCCAAGGAGTCACATCTAACTTTAGTAAAATGAATTTTTAGGCATATCAAAGAAACCCTAAATGTAGGAATTTGGTACCCTAGATTCAATAGATTTGACCTAATAGGATTTTCTAACTTAAACTATGTTTGATGTAAACTAGATAAAAAAAAGTACAAGCGATAGTTGTCAACTTTTAAGTCAAAGTCTAATTAGTTGGTATAGTAAAAAACAACACTATGTTGCACTATCCACTACCGAAGCAGAATACATAGCCTTGGGCGAATGTGTAGCTCAGCTTCTTTGGATGATGCATACACTAAAATATTTTCAACTAGAATTTAAAAATACTAAGGTTATTATTGGTGCAATCGACCCAGGTCCCGATTGACCAGACTCGAGTTTGACTCGAGCGATGTTTTGATGTTCGAGAAAAATATATGACAATGTGATTGTCATGGGAAAGTCCAAGTCTTGAGTAATTGGCATGAGAAGTCCAAGCATGGGTCTTGGCAAGGGAAAGTCCAAGTCTTGTGTACTTGGCATGGAAAGTCCAACATGGGTTGGCAAGGGAAAGTCTAAGCTTGAGTCTTGGCATTTGGAAAGTCCAACATTGGATTGGCATGGGAAGTCTAAGGGTGTAGTCTTGGTCATGTAAGTCTAAGGGTGTAGTCTTGGTGGTGAAAGTACAAGTCATGGGTACATGGAAATTGAGAAGTCCAAGGGGAATATTGGTGGCGTAAAGTCCAAGGGTGGAGCCTTGGCAGCATAAGTCCAATGGTTGGCAGCGTAAAGTCCAAGCGTGGTCTTGGCAGCATAAGTCCAATATACCTTGGTGGTGTAGACACCGTTAGCATGACAATAGCCGATGGAAGCACCTGAAGGCTAACATATAGATGAACAAGTCATGGATGACTTGGAGAGATCCAATGGTGTGAGGCTGACGGAGGTGGCTAGAAGGCTTAGGTCTAGGCTAAGGGTGGTCTAACAAGTATGGGGGCACCATACTTGGGGTTAAACCTCATGTTTGAGGTTATCGGTTGACTGGGGCTTTATACCGATCGGATGGTCAAGTGTTTGACACTTGGCAACCGAGTCGATCCTCAGCAGTCGACTGGGATTATGACCAGTTCGACTGCTGTGAGTCGACTAGTGCTCCACTGTCATTTAAGGGTCGAAAAGGCCTAACAGTCGACTGATGTCAGTCGACTGCTGGTTTTCCTGTTGCAAACACAGAATGTTCCGTAGCCGACTGGGAAATCGACTACGGCACTGGCAGTCGAACTTGTGATGTTGGCAGTCGACTGCCAAGTGATCCGTTGGAATTTTTCCGACGTAGATCAAGCTGTTGTCTCACAACAACAGTGTTGGAAGCCGACTGGGGCCTTATGGTAGTCGACTGTCAAGTGGAAATCTAGCCTGATGTAGGTTAAAAGGAGCTATTCGTGGGAGATTTGGCTATTGGTTCTTGAGGCGATTTTAAGGTGAAGTGCAGGTGCATTTCAGGGTCCTTCAAGCTCATCCAAGCAACCAACAAGCAAAGCGCTCAAACCCTAGTTTGTAAAGTGTTCTTTACATTTCAGTTGTATTTTGCTTGTATTTCTTTTTATTACTGTTGTAATCTCTTGTAAGAGGTTTCTCCGCCTCCGATTTGTTGTCGAGAAGGAGTATTTGATTAGTGGTGTTGTTCACATCGCTAGAGCTCGTTTGAGCTCAATCCGTAGAGTATGAACCTTGAGGTTTAGAACCACATTACATCTTGGTGTATTTGTGTTTGTCTTTATTTTTGTTTTTTGCTATTATATATATTCCGTTGCGCATAACAAGTTTTGTAGAGACGAACACGAATGAATTCCATCGACGTACGATCAAATGTTATTCATCCCCCCTCTAGCGGGTGCACAAGTCCTAACAGTTATGATAGACAATATTAGTTCAATTAATCTTATGAAAAATCCAATTCATCACTCGATGACTAAATACATAAAAGTAAAACATCATTTTGTTAGGAAACATGCAACTAAAGGTGATATAATGCTTGAGTATGTTGAATCTAAATCAAACCTAGTAGATATATTCACAAAACTTTTATCCAAAGATGAATTTAGTTTATTTAGAAGAAAGTTAGGAATGTATCTAGTAGAATAGGAATTAATTTTAATTACATTATTTATCTATCTTTTATTTTTTTGAACTAGCATAGGATTTACCTTCAAAATCATGTTCCTATAGAGTTAAGGAGCCAGTGTATCTCACAACACTTAGATTTAACCTAGTTGTGTACTGAGTCATGTAGATGGGCATGAGATGTTAGGACCTTACCCTTGATTTCATATGTAGATTGAGTGCATCGACATGAATCATGGAGTATAAAAATCAAATAAATCACTTAGGCGACCAACTTCTGTTAAGACTTAGTCATAATTGAATATCAATTTAGTCAAAATGGAGTTGAACATTTTGTAAGGATAATTTATTAGATGATTTATTTTTCTAAAGTAATGTAAAGCTAAAGGATACATGCTTGGATTTTTCGTTCCTAATTTAACTACTAATCAAAATCAAGTATGCATTAAAGTTGTTTCTAATTTTTGTAAACTTTTTGTTGATTTAACATTAATTACTTATTAAATGTTTAATTTTTACATAGTCATTTCAAAACTTAACGATTACTTTTTGATATATGGCAAAGGGGAGAGATGTTAAGTAAGCTCAAACTCTCAACAAATTTGAAAAATTTAACTCTTTTCAAAACTCACCAGATATTAAGGGGAAGTTTTTGAAAAACAATTGATTTATGCATTTATTTTCTTAACACTGAATTGTATTGTCATAAATAAAAAATGGAGAGATTATTGGTGCAGGGACATAAGATAATTGAGCCTAGGTTTTGATAATGACAAAGGTTCAAAGTTAAGTTATATTATGGTCTTATACTTTATTGAGTGTGCAGAACTCAACCTAACTAGGCAAAGTAGAAATCGAAGATGCTAGGATAATCTCAGTGGGTTAGCAGAAGTTTGGACATCGAAGAGAACCAGGATGGTCTGAGGATTGAATGATAAGTGAATAAGTCCAAACAGGATTTGGCAAAGGTAAGCAAGGTAAGACCTTGTGAAGAATGAGTAAGGTCGCATCCTCTGTATGGGGACAACCTTAGACGTTGACCCGACTAAGGTTACTATCATTATTATTGCTTGTATATTGTGATAAACATGTGTTGAAGATACTGAGCAGTCGACTGGAAGGGAATCCAGTCGATTGGACCATGGTCCAATCAACTGGAATAGGATAAATTTTGGCCGCATCAGATCATGATTTGGATGAACATGGAGTCGCCTGGACTGGGTCCAAGCGTCTGAAAAAGTCTATAAAAGAAGTTTCGGACATAAGCCCTAAATCATCTCTTTCCAAGTGCTCATGCTTTCAACTATTATGTTCGATGATCAATCTTCGTGCTACAGATCTACAACTCCAACCGCACACCTCAATTAGATCATCTCAAGTCGGTATTATTAAGTTTGTATTCATCATTTCATTTGTACTTAACTTCTATAAGGACCAGTAAGATTATTACCATCTTCTTAATATTTGTAAGAAGTGAGTCTCTTACCTCCAATGAGAAAGAGACACTTAGTGGATTGCCTAGAGATAAGCGATCTCGGATAGCGAGCCTTGGATTAGTAGCCTTGCGACTATGAACTAAGTAAAAAAATGTCTTTATTTTGTGTTTACTTTATTGTTTTTGATGCACATTACTCTTCGATTTGTGAGTTTTACGATACGAAACAAAGAAAAGTTTTTTATGCTATTCACCCCCTCCCCACCTCTATACATCTCACTATAGTATATTTAAGGACTTTATCTATACACCTGACATGAGTATTAAGATAAAGTAAATGCCAAACTGATTTGAATTATATTAACATAAAGGATGCTTATTCACAAGAGTCATCAAAGCCTAGCCAACAGTTGGCTTGCAAGGCACGTACTCAAACAACTACCTCTCGAGTAGTTCAATTTTCCAAGGAACTAGCAAACTGGGCCAACTTATCTGCCTGAGTATTCTCCGAGCGAGGAACTTGCTTCACTTGCATGTTAATAAAGTGCTCCCTATTACACTGAACATCCTTATAATATCTTTGAAGCTTCTCATCTTTAACCTCAAAAACATCATTCACTTGTTGAACTACTAATTGTGAATCCATGTGAATTAATACTAGTCCAACCCCTATATTTCTTGCAGCTTATAACCCAATCAACAAAGCTTCATACTCAACTTCATTATTAGTCAATCAAAATTGAAGTTGCACGACAAACTTAATCTCTTCTCCTTGTGGTGATATTAGAATTACACTCACTCCATTACCTTCATTATGAGTTGAACTATCCAGAAACATCCTCCATACTTCTTGCTCTTCTGTTCTGACGGTCTCCACTAGAAAGTTGACAAGAGCTTGAGCCTTGATAGCCGACGAGGTTGATAATCCATGTCATACTCATTGAGCTCATATGTCCACTTGATAAACCTTTCGATAGCTTCTAGACGACTAAGAATATGCCCTAGTGGCATGCCCGTTAATACCACTATGGGATGTGAGAGAAAATATGGACGTAGTGAGAGTTAGTGCTAAAGTTAATTTCTCTAAAGTTGTATATTACAATTTGACTCCTTTGAACAAATAACTAACATAATATACAAGATATTATTTGTTATCATCTTGTCGAATCAACATAGTACTCACAATAAATTCTGAAGCAGCTAAGTATATCCACAACTTTTCACCTTCTCGGGGCCTCACAAAAGTCGATAGGTTGCATAGATATTCTTTTAACTCTTGAAATGCACTTTCACATTGTTTATCTTACTTAAAAGAGTAGGCTCTCTTAAGAATCATAAAAAAAATATAGTGTAAAATATGAAAAAAAAAATTATATGGGTTAACCCTTTAATTAATTGGATTTAATTAGTGGGTTAATTGAGTGTAAATAGTGGATTAAATTGGGCTTGGGTTGTATTGGGCTTGGGCTTGGGCCTGGGCTGAAGTGGGCTTGACTGGATTGAGTCAAAGCAGATTGGGGTTAAACCTAGATTTGGTTTAAGCTTAACCTGCGCTAGCCCAACTAAACCAGTTGGCCTTTAAAAGAACCCAAACCCGATTTGTGTGATTTCTCTTCGCGATTGATCTTTCCTCGATTCCGCGCCGCGATCCCCAAATCTCAATCTCGCGATTTCCTTCTTCACCGCTTAATTCCTCTGCTCCCGATCGACCTTTCCCTTCTCTTCCTCGAGCTCCCACTCGTCGCCACTAGAGCTCTCCATCGCCGCAGCTCCTCAGCCACCCCGTGAGTTCCTCAGTCGCTACAGTCGCTGTGCACCCGTTCGCCGTCATTCTTCCTTTTCCGGAGTTGTCGGAGATCTTCATTGGAGCAGGCGGTCGGTCGTCGTTGCCTCTGCTCATGCCTCCTCGCCGTAAGAACCAGCTACCCCCGACTTTCCCGAGCTGATCCCACCTTTTCCGACGATCTGCCACCGTCGACCCTAAGCTAGCTGATCTCCGCTCAATGCTGCCTTATCACCACTGTCGGAGCTCTCCGTCGCTGGCCAGGTCAGAGTTGCTCGTCGTCACCGTCGCTCGAGCTCAGATCTGCCATCATCGACGCTCGAGCTCAGCCGCCGTCGCCTCTTCTCTTCCGCCGTTTGATCATCGGCACAGTGTTGGAGTTGGTGTTGCGCCGGAAAATAAGGGGGTGCTGCCGGAGGAGATTTGATCGGTAAGCTCTTGTTATTTTTTTGTTCAGTGGTAATTGCTGTGTTGTGTGTTTCGGTGAGTGGACTGATCTATACTTTGGCTGTGAGTGATGAAGAACTTAGGGTATCAAATTGGAGAGAGAGCTCAGTTATGTTGAATCGACAATTGGTGGTGTGGGCAGAAGGTTGTGGCTGTTGAAATTGCCGTAGAGTCGGCAGTGGATGCAGTGGAGCAGGGAATCTGAATTTGGTAAGCCTTGTTAACTTTCTGTTCAATAATAATTGTTGTATTTTCATGGTGTTTATGCCTAGGGTATTCGATGGTTTCTGTTAAGGGTTGAAGAATTTGAAGCTGTGCTGGTGAGGGTAAGCAAGATCTAATACCTATACTTGGAATTCAGCATGGATTAAGTATGGTGATTTTTATGCAGGATGTGAGTTGTATATTGGTTATTGTGATCAGTTTGATATTAAGCTGATATAGATTTGTTCTGTGTTGTTGAAGGATTGATTAGGTTAATTGGATAAATAGATCAATCTAGTTGATCGAGATACCAGATTGATGTAGAATTTAATTCGATCATTAGATGTGAGACTGCACTTAACTGTATCCTATTGTTACAGGATTCTTGGATTGTGAATGATACATGGAAGTGGAGATGTATAGCACGGATTATACGTATCAGGTGGGTAATATCTACCTGGTCCGGTAGTTTTGATCAAATTCTAGTGCATGATCTTGGATTTATGTTTATACCTGTTTACCTTAAATCCACTCTTATTTAATCATATGCTTGTACTGCCTTGACCTTTGAGATATATACTCTGTTACTCATTGATTATCTAGCACGGATAGGAATTATAAACCCTATTATGTATTAGCTAATGGATGCTTAGTAAGTACAAGTGGTTAGGTTTATCTTTGTGACTTCAGATTGGGTTACTGTATTACATCACTAGGGTTAGGTGATGGTTTGGATTATGGAGTCGATTGTTATATCATATCCGTTTTAGTGGTGCATTTATGGTGGATCTAGTTGTCTGTGCATAGATAAGTGTATGGGTGTCAGTATGTAACCATGGACTAGAGGTCCTAGCGTGATGGTATATCCATTATGGATTGTGTGCCTGAGTATGGTTATATGGACGGTCGATGGTATCTCGCTACTGACTAGAGGTCTTAGCATGGTTGACTGTCAGGTGTGTATGACTCTGTGTGATAGAGAGAGTCTTATGGATTATAGTCCTTGCATGGTTGACTTTTGGTTGACTAGGTCTCCCCGTGAGTTAGGGAGTGTTGCGAGGATTTGTGTGTGAGCTATGCATCATTACATTTCATGCATCGACGATCGGGTCTCGCTTGTGGTAGAGACGGGTCGTCAGTCATCCTGCCTCCCCGGCCACTCGGGGTAGTGGTTGTAGGGTTGAGGGCAGAGCATTGTAGTGCCTGCTGTTCTCGGCCACTATGGATGGTGGTAGCTGGAGATGCGCACTTGGCCACTGTGCGGAGTGGTAGTTAGCGCACTCACCCACTATAGACAGTGGTCGTGTGATGTGCAGTTGTCCTGGGTGCGGTGCTCGTCTACTCATGGGTAGGGACAGAGCGGCTAGCAGCAGGGACCCCCGTGTGGGTAGCATATAGCTCTATAGCGGGCTAGCTACTGTTTCATACTACCCAACTCGGTCACTCGAGAGTGGTGGCGGCTGGAGTCGGGATAGTTGTCATGTCCTGCCACCTAGGCCACACTGGGGTCGTGGTAGCGAGTTGGGTGCGCAGGCATGACCATGCATATGCATTGCTGATATATATGTATGCATGTATTTGATATATGTTTTACATATGCCTGTGAGATGCTGCATTTGATTGAGCTATGATTGTTACACATGCTTGTTCATCATGATACATGTCATTTGCATTTTATTTACTGCTATGTGTTGAGCATGATACATGCATTGATTCAGACTGTTATATGCATTTGATTAGCATCATGTCATTGTGTGGTACAGACTTGGTTGTTAGTACAGGTGATCATATCCTATTCATATGTTGGAGTATTGGTCAGGTATGGGATTGACCTGGTACATTATATGGGTTATGATATAGTATATGGGTTACTTTATGTTCAGTTGATCAGTTTAGTATATACCTTGAGTATGATTTTACTGTAGTTACTTGTTATTAGATTTGGATATGACTGTATGTCTATTGGACTCATGTTGTATACCTGTAGATCTTCACATATATACTTGTAGATCTATCCTTATATGTTGTTCATGCACTTTCTATATATTACCCCTGAGTTTATACTCACCACCCCGGGACCCTGGGCTTCCTGTCTCCCAGATAACAGGTAGAAGATTCCTTGGACATTCGGAACTCCGCCAGCTGATCCCATCTCACACCGGACGAATGGATATGTTTTCTGTATTGTTGTAGCCTTACAGATTGTTGTTTTGGGGTATTTATCCTGTATTGTTTCCGTATCTGTGATATACGGACGTGTTGTATGTATTTGGCTTTCGATGTGGCTTCTATTATGTTTCTTGTTGTGTCAAGTCACTCTGGAGTGCACAGTTGGGTCATTGTATATTGTTTTATCTGTTGTATGTTTTCCGCTGCGTTTGATATGTTGATATCTATGTATATCATATTGTTGTTGTGGGCCTACGGGCCTTGTATTAACCCGATATGTTGCCACGTACAGGGGAGATGCTGTCCGTTTGCTTTTTGGCATGGCATACTCTCGGGGCGTGACATATAGACTCTTCTCTACTGAACCAGAGATAAAATGGGACAAAGCAGTAAGTCATCCCACCAGTCACTTCACATCTTTCAAATTTCAGGGAGACTACATTTGCTGAATGGCTTCTACCTTCTAAGGATTCACCTTGATTCCTCTATTGGTCATCATATATCCCAACAACTGACCTTTCTCGACCACAAATATGCATTTTCAAAATTGAGTTGCATCTGATATTGCCGCAAGGTGGAAAAAATTTTCTCCATATCACATATTCAATCTTTAACCTATAGGGTTTTTACTAAAATATCATCAATATAAACCTCCACATTCCCCCTCAATTATTGAGCAAACACTTTATCCATCAACCTTTGGTATGTGGCTCCTATATTTTTTAAGCCGAACAACATAATAGTATAGCAAAAGATGCCATCATCTATAATGAAACTAACTTTATCTTGATCTTCGCGAGCAAGTGGAATTTGGTGGTACCCCTGACAAACATCCATCATAGATATAAGTTGATAATATATAGTGGAGTCTATTAATTTATCATTATGAGACAAGGGGTAATAGTTATTAGGATAAACTTTATTCAAATCTCTAAAATCTATACACGTGTCATTTAATAATCTTATCTTTTTCGGCACCAAAGTGACAATGTTTTTGCTTCACCGAGTGGGTATCAATTCAAATATTCAAATGATGCTCCATAATTGATGGATCAACTCCCATTAAGTCTTTAGGAGCTCAAGCAAAGATGTCTTGATTTCATTTCGGGTAAGAAACCAAGGCTTCTTTTGTCTCGGCTGATAAAATTTTCATATGTGAAGGAATCACCTATACCCACTCGGTTGCTTGCTCAGGATGAAAGGATGAAATGTCTTCTTGCACCATGTATATTTCATGAATGTGACCTCCTTAGCGATCTGGCCTCGACAACTTCCTAAAATTCTTCTTTTGCTCCAAAATTATCTCTACATAATATTTACGAGTAGTCTCCTGATCTCCTCTCACTTCTTCAACCTCATTCCCCATATGAAATTTAATCTTTTGATGAGATGGCGAAGCTATAGCTTGTTGGTGCAGAGAGCACCACTCCTTAGTTTTGATGTATGAACCATAGTTAAAGTTTGGATTTACTTGTGTTCTGATATGAGTGTTAAGTGTGTAGGCTTAACAGGAAGTCCTAGTAGGTCGTTTTGACCGGATATTAGGTAGATGTCTTGACAGATTAGGAGGACCAGACACCAGGTATGAAGTCCAGATGGGTTGAGTGGACCGAACATTTGGCATGAAGACCGGTTGGGTCAGGATACCAGACAATCGATAAAAAGTCCAGCTGGGTCAAGAAGATCGGACAACTGATGGAAGCCCTGGTGGGTTAGATCGGATGTCAAGAATGATAAATCCAGCAAGGCAGCTGGCAGGTAAGCCTCGAGTGGAGAGTGAGGCTGATTCCTCTGTAGGGGGACAAAGAAGTTGAGATCGAGCAGTTTTACTACTGCTATCATATTTCATATTGTTTGCTTGTGCTAATCTCATTTTGTAGGGATCAATTGACTAAATGGATTCCAATAGACTGGGTACGAGTCAGTCGACTAGATACCTAGTTGCAGGATTAGCTGGTGATCGATCAAAGATCTGGCAGCACAGATGGAAAGATTTTCAATCGACTGCGGAGTTTCAGTCAACTGGAGAGGCAAACTTCCCGATGCGGGGCTGGGTGACCTGGAATCAAGTGGGGCATGTTCAATTGATTGGAAGACCCGAAGTATCATATTGACGGGTTGATGTAGAGTCGATTGGAGGGCATTCCAGTTGACTAAAAAAATTTTATAAAAGAAATGCATGACTATCTCCGAACATAACTCATCTACTACGTCCAAATGCTGCTACTATTCGTCGTCATCCATAAGAGCTCCATACCTTCACAAAGACGAAATTCCGACACTCCAAGCCTACTTCGATAGTCCTAAAAGTGTCGGTATATTTTAGTTCTTATTTGCTTGTATTCATTTTTGCTTTGTGTACTTAATTTCAAAAGAGAAGGTAGAGTGTTACCTATCTCTCATTTTTGAAAAAGCGAACCTCTCCGAAGTCGAGAGTTCTCAAGTCGGAGGGTCTTATAGTGATTGTCCATCGAGGTAGCTCTCGGAAGAGCTACGGGCTTTGGAGTAGCAACCCAGCTAGGGTTGTAAACCAAGTAAAAATGCTTGTCTCTCTATCTTATTTATTCCATTGCATACTCGTGTTTCAAAATAAGTTTTTAAAATCTAAAGAAAATTTATAACCTCAGAGATTCACCCCCTCTCTCCAAGCATTTCGATTCTACAATTGGTATCAGAGCGGGGGCGCTCCGAATTTGATGCAACCACTATCGAGAGCTTTAGGATTTTCTTTAGTTTTAGCATTTTTATCTTAGAATAATTTTTGCATTAATATATTTTTTGCATTAGAATAGATTTTTAATATTTGTCTTGCTTTAGTATAAATTTATTCTTGCACAATACATTTTTGCTTAAATTGAATAAATCTAGGAATAATTCTGAATATTAATTTAATTAATTTAAATAAAAATTTAATAATCGAAATTTATTAGTTAGTATTGTCGCATTTAGAGGGTTTAAGTACCATTCGCCCTCCTCTCTTTAACGGAGAGGATTTTCCCTCTTAGAAGAGGCGAATGGAGTGCTTTCTAAAAATCAACCTAGAGGTTTGGTTTTCAATTAGGAAAGGGTTTGTATCTCCGGAAGACGACTCAAGAGAGTTGTTAGATCCGGAGAAATGGACCACAAAGATTAAGAAAAAGGCTTAAGTCAATTACAAGGCTTTAAACACCTTGCAATACGGACTTACAAATGAAGAGCTAAGTTGAGTCGAGTCAGTTGAAAATTCTAAAGAATTATGGGATAAATTAATTAAATTACATGAACAGGCTAACTTGAGTCAACCCGAGGATGGTTTAGTTTTGATGGCAGGAACGAACAAAAACGAAAGAAATCCAAATCGAGAAAAAGGAAAAGGAAAGAAGCATCTAAGGCAAACTTGGACAAGTCATCATCGGAAGAGTCGGATGTAGAAATATCAATGACATGCTTCATAGCACTCATGGCGGCCGATGAGTCCAAATCCGATACAAGCCACGGATCCACATCCATTTCTGAAGGTTCAAATGAGGTAACATCTCCCCTAGAAGATAAATTGTATAACATTATTGCATGCTTAGGTAGGAAACTAGCTAAGTCCGAGAATCGAATCGACTCTCTTCTTGAGGAAGTCCAAGTACTTAAGGAGCAAGTCAACTCGAAGAATTCGACTTGCCAAATTAAGGATAGAGACTCAACTCAAGTTGCAAAGATTGAGGAAGAGAACTCGGTCCTAAAAAGGCAAGTAGAAGATCTCATCGGATCATTGGAAAGGTTCACTTCGGGCTCCAAGTATCTAAACATGATGCTTGGGTCTCAATGAGTTGTGTACAACAAGTTCGAACTCGGATACAAGGCTAAGGACACAAATAGATCATACATGTCCTTGTTTAATAGAAATGCTAAGGGTCGAGTCCAAGCATGGGTTCCTAAGACTAGCTTAGTCAACCAAGTTGGACCAAACCAATTTTGGATTCCCAAAGGACAAGTTCACTTAGTGAACAAGACCCAACAGAGCTACTACGCAGGGGGAGCTAACTCTTTGTTTGTTTCCTTGATTAGTTAAACTCTTGCATGTCTTAGTTTACTTTACTTGCTTAATTTAGAATAGACTAGATAGGAAGCAAAGTAGTTTAAACTTAAACAACCTAGTACTAAGACGAAGTGAACTGATAGTAAGTTAGGGAAGCTCTTCGAAGTGCATGTCTAGGAAGTGGTCCATCCAATATTCAAGAAGATCATATGCCTCGCCACGACCTAGTGCACTAAGTTGAGTGAAACTAACCGAAGCTAACTCACTAAGTCTTTGACTAGTTAGACCAAAGTTTAGTCCAAAGTGAGTCAAGTACTTGATTCCTTCATTGACTTTATCTAGTAAGTGGTCCATCCGATACCCAAGTAGGTCATATGTCTCACCATGACCTGAAAGTCAATGCTGGAAAAACCTATTTGATTAGCTCAAGCTAAGCTTGAATCTAACACAAGTTTAAAAACTTTAAAATTATTCATTGAAATTAATTAAGATAAAAAGAAATCTTCATCTCACAAAACGCATAGGATTAACGTGTATTGAAAACTTAGCTCAGGTGAGATGATCAAGCTTAAATAGCTTAACAACTAAACTTAACAATTTAACTAAACTTAACAATTTAACTAAACTAAACTAATTTACACAACTTAACTAAACTTAACAAATCTACTCTGTAAGATATGGGAAAAAAAATATAAATAATAATAATAATAAAATAAAATACCCCTGGTTATGGAGAAATTGTCTTACAAAATTTCTCAAGAGTTCACAGAAATTTTTCTGGATTCAAAAGGAGTCCATACGAGGAGGATTTAAGCTTAATGGGTGGTTGGGTTAGCTTTGGGTCAACTTAGACTAGCTTAGACTGAACCTAGGCTAGCTTAACCCAAAGAGATTGGTTCTTAAAGGCTGAACCCGACCGTTTGCGCATTTCTCATTTCTTCCTCAATCGCGATCTCGGGTTCTCTTTCATTTTTCCCCGATTTTTCTTCCTCACCGTCGCCAACGGCTCCCTCTCGATCTCGACGGAAGCTACTCGACTTCACCGCCGGCTTCTTCATGTTCCTCCTGATCCGGCCTTGCCCTTCTCTTCTCACGATGCGGCTTCTCCCTCCCGCGATCGGTATTCCTTTCCACCCGACGCCGCTGATCTCGGTTGGGAGCAAGCAGCGCCGGCCGGTCGCCTACCCTCACTCGTGCTCTATTTCTCCGACCTCCAGCCATCGTCAACCATCATCCAACTCGATCGATCGCCCTAATTGGCCTGTACGTGAATCTCACCATCGCACGAGCTCAGATCGTTGCCATCGCCTTTGCTCAGCCATTTCTGAGTTCGCTGCTAGCCGATTTGCCTCCGACCACCATGGACAACATCGACAGCCATCAGAAGCTCCATCTTCCATTGTTGTCGTCTCCTTGTTGAGCTCCGTCGATCCATATGAGCGGCGCCTCCAGTTGACTCTGCACCGTGGGCAGCAGTTCGGCTGCCACACTCGGATCTACCATCGAGCCTATTCTTTGTGGTGAGTTGTCGTGTGTTGTGACCTCCATGCTCTGCTCCATTGATCTGGATGGCAGCGAGCTTATTGTTGCAGTTTAGATCGTAAGCAACATTGTGAGTTGGCTACCTAGATATATCTATTTCTCTTTATCCGCTTTTGTCCGATCTTTGTGGATTGTTGATGAGGATGTTGATCGGCTAGCAGGTTGGACAGGGCTAGGATAGATCTCAATGTTCTTCTGTGTGGAATTGTTGATAGCAAGATGATTTGGGGGTTGTGTTTTGTTTTGCTGTGGATGGAGCTGTGAACAGCTTGGGTATGTGATCAGTTTTGATATGGATAATTGTATGTAGGTGATATTAGATCTATAGCAGGTAATATTATCCTGTTTGATTTCAGGTATTGGTGATGGAATTGCAGGTGATGGATAAGACTTGAGTAAAGTTGTACCTATTCGATAATAGATTTAGTTCCAGATCCGTGGTGGAGGATTGAAGCAAGAATGAGTAAGTCTGGATCTGAATGTTATAAATTTGGTATTTGACTTACGGTTGGTTAAATTATAGTTATTTGTCTCTGTGATGGAGTGAGTGGATCTATTGGATATATCACGGTAGAGTTTCTACAGTAATCAGATTTGAACTGGTTACTAGGGTTATTGGATTGTGATAGACTCCTATATAATTCCTATACTATGTTGTGTACAGGACGTGGATACGAGGCATGTTTTCGGACGTGAGGATTACCGGGATGAGCTGCATATCAGGTGGGTAATATCTACCCTGGTCAGGTAGTTTTGATCTGAATCTGATGCATGAATTTGGACTTATGCGATTGCTTTGATCTTAGATCCACTCTTATTTAATCATATGCTTGTACTACCTTGACCTTTGAGATATATTGCTGTTACTTCATTGATTATCTAGCACGGATAGAAACTATAAACTCTATTATGTGTTAGCTGATGGATGTTCAGTAAGTACATGTGGTTAGGGTTATCTTTGTGACCTCAAATTTGGGTTACGGTGTTACATCACTAGGGTTAGGTGATGGATTAGATTATGGAGTCGATTGTTGTATCATATACTTATAAGTTGTGCATCTATGGTGGATCCAGTTGTCTGTGCATAGATAAGTGTATGGTTTTCAGTATGTGGTTATGGACTAGAGGTCCTAGCATGATGGTATATCCATTATGGATTGTGTGTTTGTGTATGGTTATATGGACGGTCGATGGTATCTCGCTACTGACTAGAGGTCTTAGCGTGGTTGATTGTCAGATGTGTATGACTCTTTGTGCAATAGAGAGAGTCTTGTGGATTGTAGTCCTTGCATAGTTGACTTTTGGTTGACCAGGACTCCCCGTGGGATAGGGAGTGTGGCGAGGATACATGTATGGAGCTATGCATCATTACATTACATGCATGCTGGCGATTAGGTCTCCCTTGTGGTTGAGATGGATCGTCAGTCATCCTACATCCCCGGCCACTCGGGGTAGTGGTAGCAGGTTGAGGGCAAAGCATTGGAGTGGTAGTTAGCGCACTCGCCCACTATAGACGATGGTTGCGTGTTGTGTAGTTGTCCTGTGTGCGACGCTTGTCTACTCATGGGTAGGGACGGCGTAGCTAGCAACAGGGACCCCTAGGAGTAGTTATCTCTTTACGCTTATATGTTACTCAATAATACTACCCAACTCGGCCACTCGAGAGTAGTGGTAGCTAGAGTCAGGATAGTTGTCATGTCGTATCACCCTGGCCACTCTGGGATCATGGTTGGACGGGTCCGCAGACAGTGACCATGCATATGCATTGCTGATATATATATATGCATGTATTTGATATATGTTTTACATATGCCTATGTGATGCTGCATTTGATTGAGCTATGATTATTGCATATGCTTGTACATCATAATACATGTCATTTGCATATTATATACTGCTGTGTGTTGAGCATGATATATATGTGTTGGTGCAAGGGCACTAGAAAATTGAACCTTGATTTTGATGATGGCAAAGATTCAAAGTTAAGCTATTTTGTTATCTCATGTGATATGCTAAGTGTGCAGGAAGTGTTTAAGCTAAGCCAAAGGTCGAGCGACATCCGGAGAATCTCAAGTTGAGAAACCGTGGTGGTCAGACGACACCAGGAGAACCTCGGGGAGTCGAGGAACCTCGGTGGTGACCGAAAGCTAAGCGATAGGTCAAGAGGACCAAAGGTAAGCTCCGTGTGTGGAGCGGTGGTAAGGACGCATCCTCGGTTAGAGGATAATGTTGGTGCAACAATGCTCCAAGCATTTATATGTTTTGATGTTTGGCTAATCATCTAAGTTAGGCAATATCTTGTGATCTAATTACGAATGTGTTTAAGTGACAGGGAAATCCAAGGATGAAGTACTTGGTAAAAGGAAGTCCAAGTATGATCTTGGCAAAGGAAGTCCAAGGGATGGACTTGGCGGCATAAGACCAAGCTTGTAGTCTTGGCAGCATAAAGTCCAAAGTGAACCTTGGCAAAGGAAGTCCAAAGTAAAGTCTTGGCAGCATAAGTCCAAGCTTGTAGTCTTGGCGGCGTAAAGTCCAAGCATTTGGCAACCCAAGACATGACAAAACCGAAGGAAGCTCTTGGAAGCAAAGCGCAAAGGATGAACAAGTCGCGGACTCGGAGGGATCCTGAAGGCGCAAGGCTTATTAAGGAGCTAGAAGGTTAAGTCTAGGTCTAGGGTATAAAATCAAGTATGAATTACTCATACTTGATGAGTATCAGTCGACTGATACGATGTATCAGTCGACTGGTCATGCGATCGATCGATGGTGATACCTAACTATCACGATCGCTTTGGGCATATCACGATCGATATCGTGATCACGATCGCCTAAGGAAATCACCGATTGATCAAGGGAAATATCGCCACAGAATGCAGTCTCACTCGACTGCTGCCTTGATCACTCGACTGATCACCCCATCAGTCGACTGATGGAGGGATCAGTCGACTGATCACCTGGCCGTTGGAGATTGCGGCTACGAATCTCCGCGGAGATCGCGTTCGGCCGTTGGCTGGGCACGATCGATGGCATGCATCAGTCGACTGATCGACGCCCAACGGGAAAAACATCCCCTCTTCTATAAAAAGGGGCCATGGGAAGCTTGGTGAGGCTAGTGCTCTTAATCCTAACTACATCCTCGTGCTCACCAAGCTTCCTAAGTGTTTTTAGTGATTCAAAACCTCCTCTTCTCTTGTTCTTGATCATCCATCATTGTAAAGAAGAGGAGATCATTGTAAGAAAGGTTTCTCCACCTTGGTTCATCCAAAGGAGAAGATAGTGAAGCTTGGCTAGGACTAATCCACCTTACGGATTGCCGTGGAGTAGGAGCATCATCTCCGAACCACGTAACATCGGGTGTTAGCATTGGTTTCGTATTTCTTATTCGTATTCATTTTCGTATTTGTATTGCTTCCGCTAACTTGTTTGTAGAATCGAAGAAACGCTAATCACCCCCCCCCCTCTAGCCATTCCAAGGGTCCTAACAAGTGGTATCAGAGCCCGAATTGCTTGGAAGATCTCACCATCAACCAAGGCATCAATGGCTCTTCAAGAGGGATATAGCATCGCCAAGCCACCACTCTTCGATGGGAGTCACTTTATTGGAAAGGTAGGATGAAATACTATTTAATGAGTAATATTGAAATTTGGCATAGTGTTGTAGATGGCTTCAAGGAACCGGTGGATGAACGTGGAAACCCTATTCCGAGCAAGGATTGGACAAGAGAAATGAATAGGAGTTTCGAGTCAAATGCAAAAGCGGTACTCACCATCCAATGTGGGATTACCATGGAGCAACTTAACAAGGTGGGACCCTTCGAATCCGCCAAGGAATTATGGGAAAAGCTCATTGAGCTAAATGAAGGTTCCAAGGAATCAAAGAGGGCCAAGAAGGACCTATTGATTGGACAACTTCAAGCCTTCCAAATGAAGATGCATGAAACCGTAAGTCAAATGCATGGAAGGTTCAAAGAAATTGTTAACGGACTCCATATCATAGGTGAGCGAGTTGACAATCGGGATTTGGTAAGGTATATTTTACAAGCATTTCCTAGAAATTCTTTATGGACTTCTATAGTTGATGCAATTAAGGTAACTAGAGATTTATCTCAAATTAAAATTGATGAATTGTTTTGTGAGTTTGAATTACATGAGCAAACTAACATGTCCTCTAAGGAAAGGGTTTAGCTCTATTCGTTGAAAAGAAGGACAAGAAAGAAAAGAAGAAGAAGGAAAGAAAGAGGCATCATCATCATCCGAGTGGAGGATGAGTCAAGTAGCGATGGGGACTCATCTAGTGAAATGGCAAATTTCACAAGAAGCTTTATAGAAAGTCAAGAGAGTTCAAGAATAGAGAAGCAAGGAAGGGGTCTCATTCCTCAAAGGTAAATTTAATGGTAATTCAAGTTTTAATAATAATGTGATTTGCCATGCTTGCAACAAGAAGGGCACATAAAGCCGAATTGCCCGGAGCTAAAAAGAAGGAAGAAAAGAGAAGAAAAAGAAGGATAAAAGGAAAAGAAGAAGAAGGAGGCCATGGTGGCTCAAACCACATGGGACACACCAAGCATTGAAGACTCTTCCTCCGATGATGAGCTTTGCCACATCACACGCCATGTGGCACTCATGGCCCTAGGAAATGATTCGAGCACCTCAAGCCAAGAAGATTCCTCAAGCGATGAATCGTCATCTAGTGACGATGAGGTAATGAACTCTCCTAAGGTTAAGCTCCTTTATAAATCAATTGCCTATCTTAAAGAAGCTCTAGATAAGTCAAAATCTAAGGTTAAAAGCATGAAGGTAGAACTAAAAGCCATTAGAAATGAAAAACCCTCACATATTGACTCTTGCATGTTTAAAGAAGAAAATGATAAACTTAAGGATGAGGTTAGTGAATTAAAAGCATGTTTAGAAAAATTTTCAAATGGCTCAAAGTGTCTTGATATGATTCTTAGTAGACAAAGAGCGGTTTATAACAAGGCCGGTTTAGGGTATAAGCCAAAAGAAAAAGAAGTTGCTTACATTTCATTAATAAATAGGAAAGCAACTATTAAAGGTAAGGTTAAGAAAGCTTGGGTACCTAAGAAGTTTTTACTTAATGTTACCGGTCCAAATGTTTGGGTACCAAAAGCTTGTGTTTTTCATGTGATTTAGGTAGGAGAGCGAGGTATGTGGATTGTGGATAGCGGTTGCTCAACACATATGACCGGGGATGTGAGCAAGTTCTCCACAATTAAATATGTGAAGAAGGGAGCGGTGTCTTTTGGGAATAGTGGAAAACTCAAGATATTAGGTAGAGGTACAATTGAGGTATCCTCCAAAATTATTATTCACAAAGTCTTGCTAGTTGAAAATATGAAGTTTAATCTATTGAGTGTTAGTCAACTTTGTGATGCAAACTATCATGTTTCCTTTGAATCCTCTAAATGCATGATTAGACACAAGGAATTAAATGATTGCATGTTAGTTGGATATAGGAAGTCAAATATCTATTATGTTGATCTTTCATATGCTTCTAACATTTCTACTAAGTGTTTTGTTGCAAAAGAAGAGGAATGTTGGCTATGGCATAGAAGATTGGGGCACATCAACATGAAAAACATAGCCAAGGTAGCCAAGATGGAGTTGGTCAAAGGACTACCAAAGATCAAGTATGTCAAGAACAAATTGTGTGATGCATGCCAAGAAGGAAAACAAACAAAGGCATCACACAAAGGTAAAACTCTAACTAACACATCTTTACCATTAGAGTTATTGCATCTTGACTTATTTGATTGTCATAGTACTCCATCTTTAAATGGTAATAAATATTGCTTGGTTATAGTAGATGATTTTTCTAGGTATACTTGGGTCTATTTTATGAAACATAAGGATGATACCTTAGAAATAATCATAGGATTTAGTAAAAGGGTTGAAAACGAAAAGAGTCTCAAAATCAACCGGATCCGTAGTGATCATGGTGGTGAATTTGAGAACTAAAAATTTTCACAATTTTGTTTAGAACAAGGGTACAAGCATGAGTTCTCTTGTCCAAGAACACCCCAACAAAATGGGGTGGTGGAAAGGAGAAATCGTGCCCTACAAGAGGCCGCTAGGACCATGCTTAATGCATATTCACTTCCTAGCTACTTGTGGCGGGCGGTGAATACGCCTATATCTAAAATAGGGTTCAAATCCATAGGTTTTTAGGAAAAACACCTTTTGAACTATGGAATGGAACTATTCCCACAATTCACTATTTCAAAGTCTTTGGGTGTAAAGTTTATATCTTAAATACCAAAGATAACTTAGGGAAATTTGAATCTAAAGCGGATGAGGGAATCCTAGTTGGATACTCATCCACAAGTAGAGGGTATAGAGTCTATAATAAGAGAACCCAAGGGATTGAGGAGTCCTCAAATGTGAAATTCGATGAAACCACTAGTACCTACCCTAGAAAGTCCTCCATTGATAAGGATATTAATGACAATAATCAAGACATTACCCAAAAACTTCAAAATTTGACCATTAGGGGAAATGATCAAGGGGGAGGAAGAGGAGACTCCGATGATGAGAGAAGGGTGGAAGATAACAATGATCAAATTGAAACCCCTTCTAGAAACCTAAGAATTCATCAAGATCATCCACTTGACCAAGTAGTAGGAGATCTATCTCAAGGAGTAAGAACTAGGTCATTTCATAGACCTCTTACTAGTCAAGTTGCTCTTATCTCACAAATTGAGCCCAAATCGATCAATGATGCATTACATGATCCGGATTGGATTTTGGCAATGCAAGATGAATTGGCTCAATTTGAGAGAAGTCAAGTGTGGGAATTAGTGCCTAGACCCAATGATAGCACCATAATTACTACAAGATGGGTCTTTAGGAATAAGCTAGATGATCAAGGAAATATCACTAGAAATAAGGCTAGGTTGGTTGCTAGGGGATTTAATCAAGTTGAGGGGCTTGACTATGATGAGACTTATGCCCCGGTTGCTAGATTAGAATCTATTAGAATTCTCCTAGGATATGCTTCCTATATGGGATTTAAACTTTACCAAATGGATGTTAAATCCGCATTCTTAAATGGTTTTATTAAGGAGGAAGTATATGTGGAGCAACCACCCGGGTTTGAGAACATAGATTATCCAAATCATGTATGCAAGATTAGGAAAGCATTATATGGGTTAAAACAAGCTCCTAGGGCATGGTATGAAAGACTGTCATCATTCTTAATTTCTAAGGATTTTAGAAGAGGTCAAGTAGATCAAACTTTGTTTATAAAGTCAACATTGAAAGATATATTCATAGCCCAAGTATATGTTGATGATATCATCTTTGGGTCAACAAATAATGATCTTCTTCAAGACTTTATAAAAAATATGGAAAATGAATTTGAAATGAGTTTGGTTGGAGAGCTTACCTTTTTCCTAGGCTTACAAGTCAAACAAACCAATGAGGGTATTCATATTTATCAAACCAAATATGCAAATGAAATGATCAAGAAATTTGGTTTGGAAAATGCCAAAATTGTAACCACTCCTATGGCCACTAGCACTAGAATAGATAGTGATCATGAAGGTAAATCAATTGATCTTAAACTTTATAGGAGTATGATTGGTAGCCTACTATACCTAACCGCTAGTAGACCCGACATTTTATTTGCGGTAGGTATGTATGCAAGATACCAATCTTGTGCCAAAGAATCACATTTGGTAGCCGTCAAAAGAATATTAAGATATATTAAAGGCACCCTAAATGTAGGACTTTGGTATCCTAGGACTAGATCATTTGAATTGCTTGGTTATACCGATTCCGATTATGCCGGGTGCAAATTGGATAGGAAAAGTACTAGTGGTGGATGCCAATTTCTTGGGTCCTCCCTAGTTAGTTGGAGTAGTAGGAAGCAACATTGTGTTGCTTTATCAACCACCGCCGAATATGTGGCTATGGGTGGTTGTGTAGCTCAATTACTTTGGATGAGACATACTCTTGTGGACTATGAGCTACACTACTCTAACATTAAAGTTTATTGTGATAATGTGAGTACCATCAACTTGACCAAAATCCGACATCACTCTAGGACCAAGCACATTGAAGTGAAACATCACTTCATAAGAGATCATGTGGCAAGAGGGACATTGAACTTAATTATGTAGAATCTAAGTCCAATCTTGCCGATATCTTCACCAAAGCTCTTCAAAAATGAATTTTCATCTTTAAGGAGAGAGCTTGGTAAGTGCCTTGTAGAGTAAAATTCTAGGTTTGCATGATCCCATGTTTATATGTTATCTTTATACCTTGATACATCTCACAAAAAGCCTTAAGAAACCTTGATTTTTGTATTGAGACACTTAGAACCATGTGAGATGATAGGGAAGGTGTATTTGGCTCATCATGCTTGTTATGATGCATTACTATGAGTCAATGACACACCTAGAGACATAAATACCTTATGGACCAACCATTGGGAAGGCTTGTATTCAAGTAATGAGTACATAGCTCTAAGAACATGGTTGGAAATTCCAAATCATATATATTTTAAACTATGTTCATTATATTTTGGAAAACAGTTTTCAAGTGAATCATAAAAGTGATACAAAGGTTGAAAATTCTTTAGAACTTTTGTAAGTTTCCAACTTTGTATCAATCTTGGAATCTGGAAAACATATATTTTTCAAATTATTTTTCCTTAATAAAGTATGATTTCAGAAATGTGTACGCAAAATTTTGTGATTTTTTGAGATTTCTGGAATATTTACGATTTCAAAATGGTGAAAAGGTGAATTTCGATTAGTAGCGATATGAGGTTCGATACTCAGATCGATACACTGGGTTTTTCTGATAATAAGCTCCATTTTCTGATATTTAATATATTTTTGATGTCCTAACACTCTAGTATGATAATATTGCGTATAAACGAGTTTTAGGACTGCTCAATACAGTGGTTTAGGGGGAGTTTCAATAAATTCTATCCTTTTATCCCCAAAACCATTGTTGGTGCAAAGTTAGGATTTAAATTTTGAATTTTAGACTATGCTTTTCTTCAACTGTAATTTACAACCTATCTTGGATTAAGGGGGAGCTTAATTTCAATCTAATACCTTAGTCCAAGATCCAACATTCTTAATTCTTTCATCCTTCTCTTTTTGATGTATGTCAAAGGGGGAGAAGGAATGCTTAAGTTAGATGATTATGTGTGTATCTTTAATCTTTAAAGACCTAACTTAAATGATTGTCAAACATCAAAAAGGGGGAGATTGTTGGTGCAACAATGCTCCAAGCATTTATATGTTTTGATGTTTGGCTAATCATCTAAGTTAGGCAATATCTTGTGATCTAATTACGAATGTGTTTAAGTGACAAGGAAATCCAAGGATGAAGTACTTGGTAAAAGGAAGTCCAAGTATGATCTTGGCAAAGGAAGTCCAAGGGATGGACTTGGCGGCATAAGACCAAGCTTGTAGTCTTGGCAGCATAAAGTCCAAAGTGAACCTTGGCAAAGGAAGTCCAAAGTAAAGTCTTGGCAGCATAAGTCCAAGCTTGTAGTCTTTGCGGCGTAAAGTTCAAGCATTTGGCAACCCAAGACATGACGAAACCGAAGGAATCTCTTGGAAGCAAAGCGCAAAGGATGAACAAGTCGCGGACTCGGAGGGATCCTGAAGGCGCAAGGCTTATTAAAGAGCTAGAAGGTTAAGTCTAGGTCTAGGGTATAAAATCAAGTATGAATTACTCATACTTGATGAGTATCACCGATCGATACGATGTATCGACCGGTCGCGATCAACCGATCCGGTGATACCCTAACTATCGATCCGACGCTTTGGGCATATCGATCGATATCGTGATCGATCGACCGCCAAGGAAATCACCGATCGATCAAGGGAAATATCGCCACGAATGCGGTCTCACTCGACTATCGCTTGATCACTCGATCGATCACCCCATCGATCGTGATGGAGGATCGATCGTGATCACCTGGCCGTTGGAGATTGCGGCTACGAATCTCCGTGGAGATCGCGTTTCAGAAGCCGTTGGCTTCGGCGGCAGTCGACTGATGGCATGCATCAGTCGACTGATCGACGCCCAACGGGAAAAACAGCCCCTCTTCTATAAAAAGGGGTCATGGGAAGCTTGGTGAGGCTAGTGCTCTTAATCCTAACTACATCCTCGTGCTCACCAAGCTTCCTAAGTGTTTTTAGTGATTCAAAACCTCCTCTTCTCTTGTTCTTGATCATCCATCATTGTAAAGAAGAGGAGATCATTGTAAGAAAGGTTTCTCCACCTTGGTTCATCCAAAGGAGAAGATAGTGAAGCTTGGCTAGGACTAATCCACCTTACGGATTGCCGTGGAGTAGGAGCGTCATCTCCGAACCACGTAACATCGGGTGTTAGCATTGGTTTCGTATTTCTTATTCGTATTCATTTTCGTATTTGTATTGCTTCCGCTAACTTGTTTGTAGAATCGAAGAAACGCTAATCACCCCCCCCCTCTAGCCGTTCCAAGGGTCCTAACAGATAATCCTAGGCGTCGATCCGACTAAGGCTTCCGGAGGAATGCCGAAGTCGAGATCGGACAGTCAAAGGACTGTCACACTGCATGGCATTATGCATCTATTGTGCTAATCTTGTATTGCAGGAATTCTCAAGTGCAGTAGTCAACTGGAGATGTCAGCAGTCGACTGCTAAGAGGATCAGTCGACTGATGTAGACGAATCATCCCAGTGCACAAGGTCAAAGAGATAGAGATTGATGTCGCCACCTCAGGATAAGATAAGCCACCACCTCAAGATAAGATAAGCCGCCACCTAAAGATAAGATAAGCTGCCACCTCAAGATAAGATCCACGAGTTTTGGATCTGGATCGGGACAAATTCCAAGGTGCAAATCTATAAAGGAGGGGAGGACTCAAACCCAAATTCAAGAATCTCTCAAGTGCTCGTGCTCTCTACAACGCTACTCCGACCGTGCGTCATCTTCTAATTAATTATCGGTATTATTATATTTATGTACTTAATTTGTATAAGGACTGGTAAGGTTGTTACCGGCCTTATAATCATTGTAATCGTCTTGTCTCTTACCTCCAACGAGGAAGAGACTTTTAGTGATTGCCCTTCGGAAGCGATCAAGGATCGCAGGGCCTTGGATTAGCAGCCGGTGGGCTGTGAACCAAGTAAAAACCCTCGTGTTTTTATTTATTTATTGTTATCTTTCCGCTGCATTTTACTCGTACCTTAACGAACGACTACGAAAAAGTTTTCACTAACGCTATTCACCCCCCCCCCCTCTAGCATTTCAAATCGATCCAACAATTGGTATCAGAGCGGGGGCGCTCAGATTCGGTGCAACTACCGATCGAGCATTTTCTTTTCTTTATTTTTATTTTTTATTTTTAATTATCTCCTGCACTACTAATCCAAGACCAAGTCTTGGGACTTTTTGGTTTGTGTTTTTTTTTGCGAGTATTAGAAGATCGTTGACCGAGCTAACCATGGAAGAGTATCGCTCAATGCCTAAAGGTAACAATGTCAATTTAAATTTTAAATTCCATATTATTTATTTCAAGTGCAGGGAGAGAGGATACTATAAAAATAAGTGTCTACTCGTAAGACTCGAACGACACAACCGGCGGCAAAGGAGACACCATTGTCAGGAGTACGGAAGAACAAGGAGCACATCAAGTGCTTCGGGTGCAGAAGATTCGGTCACTACAAGAATCGATGTCCGGAGAAAAAGGTTAGTAAAATTAATAATTTTGAAAAGTTGAGTTTTAGAATAGTTGATAATTTAGATAAATTGTGTAATTGTTGTCAATTAAATAATACAATTAATAATTCAACTAATAAAAAATTAATTAATTCAAATTTAATTAGTTTAAATAATAATAATAACAATATCATGGAAGAAAATGATCAAATTAATCTTACATTTGATAAAATTAACCAAGAGATTAATCAAATTTTTAGTTTAATTAACATAGATCTAGATCAAGTTAAGGATAAAACCAACCTAGGACTTAATCAAAATAATCAAAATCTTGATCAGAATAATCAAACCATAGGACAGAATCATCAAATCCTAGATCTGATTAATCTAGATAATTCCGAATTAAAAAATTCTATTTTGAAAAATTCAACCATAAAAAATTTGAAATTAACTTTAAAAAATTCCAAAGATAATCTAAATAATTCTAATAATAATTATACCTTTAAAAACTCTAATAATCTTATCTTAAATAATTCTAATAATAATTCTCCCTTTAAAAACTCTAACAATCTTATCTTAAATAATTCTAATAATAATTCTACCTTTAAAAACTCTAGCAATCTTATCTTAAATAATTCTAATAATAATTCTACCTTTAAAAACTCTAACAATCTTATCTTAAATAATTCTAACAATAATTCTACTTTTAAAAAGTCTAATAATCTTATCTTGAAAAAGTCTAATAATATTATTTTGAAAAATTCTAATAATCCTATTTTAAATAATTCACAATATAACTTAATTAAAAATTCAAAATTAGTTAATCAAACCAATAAAATTAATTATAATAGAGTACCATTTGATTATACACAAATTAATAATCTAGCAATTAAACCTTCAACTTTTAAAAATTCAACTAATAAATATGTAGACTTGGGTTACAAGTCTAAGCTAACCAAAAATCAAGACACTAAAATTTGTAAACCTAATTATAATAAAGTATCTTATAACTATGGAACAAATAAAAGTCCACCCAAGAAAATAACCATTTCTTTAAATTGATTGAATGTAGCTTGCTCATGCATACATATCATTATCATGCTTATTTTGTCATGTCATACATACTGGTTAACTCTCATAGAATGGTTAGATAAGAAATAATTAATTAATCTTGACAACATAGTATCAGGACGCGGTGAGATGATAGTACGTTAAAGAAACGAAGTCAAGTGTATCCGAGTTGGATAAGGAGTATCTAACTTGGTGCATTTAACTAAGTGGAACTAACTGAAGCTACCTCACCACATCCTAAACTAGTTAGACCAGGATGTAACCCCAAGTGAATTAAGTGTGTAATTTCCTAAGTTGGCTTTGTCTAAGGAAGTGGTCGTTGTTCCGATCAAAGAAGGCCCCTGTGCCTCGCCACGACCTGGAAGCCCTCTTTTGAAATGTTCACTTAACTAACTAAAGGTTAAATCTGAATCTAACCCAAGATTAGTTAATTTCTAAGGCATTAAATTAAATGCATCTCACAAAACCTATAAGGATAACTTGGTTGATCATATAGAATGGGTGAGATGGTAAGGACAACAAATTAAAAATGATTTTGAAAACGATTTCAAATTTTATATACACAAAAAAAGATTCTTAAAACTATTCTTATTGGTTGTCATGATTATTGTGTGTAGTTATATGTAGTTTTCAAAACAACTATGCTTCTTAAAATGATGGTTAGTTGACCAATACTAAAAATCTAAATCTTTATGTCAACTTTAGATACCTAGACCCTTTGGACACTTAGGTGAGCCTTCCTTATGGCCAACAAGGATGTCCTAAGAGTTTGTCAGACAAAAGGGGAGACCCTCTCGATAAGCCTTCCTTGTGGCTAACAAGGATGTTAGGTTAAGGGGGAGGTTCTAATTGGATAATCATCATAGAAGTTGTTAAAAAATATTTTTAAAAAAAAACCAATATTTTCTAAATTTAAATCCTTCTTTTGATAATATGCCAAGGGGGAGAGAAGACTTAAGTTGGACAAACTTAGTATCTAGCTACCTCCAGTTTGGCATAAAAACCAATAGACATGAGCCTTTAAAATGTTTTTTTTCTTTCTCAAAATTTTATAACAATGTTAAAGGTTAGGGGGTCACATTCTAACCTAGGATATACATTGTTGGTGCAAGATCTAGAAACCTAAACTCCTAAGTTTTAAAGGAAGTTGAACATATTAAATCAACTTGATTAGCATGTTTAAAAATTCTATTTCTTGGCAATGTACCCAATATAAAGTTATTTTTGATATATGTCAAAGGGGGAGAGAGAATAAAGTTAAGAAGTTACTTACTTTTTCTTTCCTAAAAAGTAATTATTTTTCAAAAATCACCTAGGGTTAAGGGGGAGGTACCCTTAAGGGGGATGTTTTGAAAAATGACTGTTCAATGTTTACTGATTATTTTCTCTTAACTTTGAATTGGTTTGTCATAGATCAAAAAGGGGGAGATTGTTGGTGCAAGGGCACTAGAAAATCGAACCTTGATTTTGATGATGGCAAAGATTCAAAGTTAAGCTATTTTGTTATCTCATGTGATATGCTAAGTGTGCAGGAAGTGTTTAAGCTAAGCCAAAGGTCGAGCGACATCCGGAGAATCTCAAGTTGAGAAACCGTGGTGGTCAGACGACACCAGAGAACCTCGGGAGTCGAGGAACCCTTGGTGACCAAAGCTAAGCTGACAGTCAAGAGGACCAAAGGTAAGCTCCGTGTGTGGAGCGGTGGTAAGGACGCGTCCTCGGTTAGAGGATAATCCTAGGCGTCGATCCGACTAAGGCTTCCGGAGGACTGCCGAAGTCGAGATCGATACCAAAGGATCGCCACACTGCATGGCATTATGCATCTATTGTGCTAATCTTGTATTGCAGGAATTCTCAAGTGCAGTAGTCAACTGGAGATGTCAGCAGTCGACTGCTAAGAGGATCAGTCGACTGATGTAGATGAATCATCCCAGTGCACAAGGTCAAAGAGATAGAGATTGATGTCGCCACCTCAGGATAAGATAAGCCACCACCTCAAGATAAGATAAGCCGCCACCTAAAGATAAGATAAGCTGCCACCTCAAGATAAGATCCACGAGTTTTGGATCTGGATCGGGACAAATTCCAAGGTGCAAATCTATAAAGGAGGGGAGGACTCAAACCCAAATTCAAGAATCTCTCAAGTGCTCGTGCTCTCTACAACGCTACTCCGACCGTGCGTCATCTTCTAATTAATTGTCGGTATTATTATATTTCTGTACTTAATTTGTATAAGGACCGATAAGGTTGTTACCGGCCTTATAATCATTGTAATCGTCTTGTCTCTTACCTCCAATGAGGAAGAGACTTTTAGTGATTGCCCTTCGGAAGCGATCAAGGATCGCAGGGCCTTGGATTAGCAGCCGGTGGGCTGTGAACCAAGTAAAAAGCTTTGTGTCTTTCTTGTGTTTATCTTTTGTTTTCCGCTGCATACTTGGTTTTAATCGTCGAAAAAGAAAAGTTTTCACTAACGCTATTCACCCCCCCCCTCTAGCGTTTCAAATCGATCCAACAATATGTTGGTCCAGACTGTTGTATGCATTTGATTAGCGTCATGTCATAGTATGGAATGCACCGGGATGTTATTACATGTGATTATATATTGTTCATATGTCTGAGTGTTGGTCAGGTATGGGATTGACTTTGTACGTTATATGGGTTATGTTATTGTATATCTATTCAGGATGATATAGCTTATGGTGTTGCAGACCGTCAGGTACATTGGTACATTACTTCATGTTCAGTTGATCAGTTTAGTATATACATTGAGTATGACTTTACTGTAGTTACTTGTTATTAGATTTGGATAGGACTGTATGTCTATTGGACTCATGTTGTATATCTGTAGATCTTCACATGTATACTTGTAAATCTCTATATCCTTATGTGTTGTTCATGCACTTTCTATATATTACTCCTGAGTTTATACTCACCACCTCGGACCCTGAGTTTCCTATCGCCCAGGTAACAGGTAGAAGATTTCCTTGGACGTTCGGAGCTCCGCCAGCTGATCTCATCTCACACCGAACGAATGGATATGTATTCCGTATTGTTGTATTCTTGTGAATTATTGTTTTGGGATTTTACCCTATGTTGTTTCCATATTTACGATATACGAATGTGATGTATGTATTTGGTCTTCGATGTGATTTCTGTTGGGATTCTTATTGTGTCAAAGTCACTCCGGAGTGCACAGTTGGGTTTTTATATCTTTTTAACTGTCAGTATGTTTCCGCTGTGTTTGGTATGTTGATATATTTATATTATGTTGTTGTTGTGGGCCTATGGGTCTTGTATTAACCCGATATATTGCCACATACAGGGGAGATGTCGTCCGTTTACTTTTCGGTACAGTATACTCTCGGGGCGTGACATACTCAACTTAACTTAACTTAACAAATTAACTAAACTTAACAAATTTACACAACTTAATTAATTAACTCAAATCTAATCAACTTAATCAATTCAACTCAACTTAATCAATTCAACTCGACTTAATTAATTCAACTCAACTTAATCAATTGAACTCAACTTAATCAAATTCAACTCGATTTAATCAACTTATTCAACTCAATTCAATCAACTTATTCGACTCAATTCTAATCAACTCAATTCAATCAACTCAATTCTAATCAACTTAATTCAATCAACTCAATTCTAATCAACTCAATTCAATCAACTTATTCAACTCAATTCTAATCAACTCAATCAACTCAACTTTAATCCTAAGTAAATCAACATAATTCAAAACGAAAGTAAGCATTTATGTTAGAATATCTTTTATCACAAAGAATCCAAGCTTAGAAAGTGGGTGTCCTTAAGTAAGATTGCATTTTTACATGCATAAGCATGAGATTAAGGGGGAGTTAAGATATTTTGAAAAATTAAAATAAAAGCATCATTATAGGGGGAGATCAAGAATTTAGGGGGAGCCTAAAAGATTTGTGAGAAATGTTCTTAAAAGGTGAGAGAAAAATTTAAAGAGTTGAAAAATAACTCAATAATTCACTTGAACTTAATAAATTGGACTTATCAATCTAAGTAATGTTAAATTACTTGATACTCAAACAACTTCCTCTTTAAGTAACTTAGCTTTATCTAAATTTGGAAAATGATAGTTAACTAAACTAAGTATAAACTTAAAATATTTTTAAATATAAAACAAATCATGATAGGATCTTTGTTTAGAATCTTTAATAAGAAACTATCTTGAAAATATATTTTAATATGGATTATTCTCAAACTAATGAAAAAGAGGACAACCTCTTAGAAGACTAATTTCAAATGCACAAGAAGTACTACTTAGGTTTTGATGTATGGAGGACTTTAAGGCGTTCAAAAGTTTGTGGAAAGAATATGTTAAGAGGAAGTTATTTCATTTGCATCATCTTAACTTAATCTTTGTTGAAAATTTTGAAAACTTTAAGTTTCATTTAAAACATTTTAGCTTTTATTGAGGGGGAGTTTTATAAAGTTTTGCATATTTAGAATTATGTAAATTTGAAAAAGGGGAAGTTTCAAAGTTTTTGAAATTTTGAAACATATTTTTAAGGGGGAAGCTTCAAAGTTTTTGAAAATTTCAAAAATATTTTTAAGGGAGAAGTTTCAAAGGTTTTGAAAATTAAGATAGTGTGAATTTTGAAAAATTGAAAAATATTAAGGGGGAGTTTCAAAAGTATTGAAAATTAAGATCATGTGAAAATTTCAAAAATATTTTTTAAGGTGGATTTTTTAAAAGATAAGATAATTTGGAAAATTTCAAAAATATTAAGGGGGAGTTTCAAAGGTTTTGAAAATTTTAAGAATTTCAAAAATATTTTTTTAAGGGGGAGTTTTGAAAACTTTAACTTTTGGATATTTTCATAAATTTGTTCAAATTTTGAAAATTTTAGATATTTAAAGGTTAAATACTTTTGAAAATTTTGAAACCCAAAGATTAAGGGGGAGATCCCATTTTTAAAAGAAAATCTTATTGCATTGATTTAGGGGAGCATTGATAAATTATTTTCAAAGTTTCATAAATCTTAGGCATTTTTGGTGAAGCTTGTCAAGCAAGTTTATAATCTTTAGTTATGTTTGAAAAGGATTAAAAGTTAGAAAAAATTAAAGGAAAAACTTTTCTTGCATATGAGCATCTCATGCATATACCATTTTTTTGCTCAAATGCATTCTTGAATTATCCTAAATTTGAATATTGTAGTTTGATTCTCCTAACTTTAACTGATGTGTTGTCATACATCAAAAAGGGGAAGACTATTGGTGCAGAGAGCACCACTCCTTAGTTTTGATGTATGAATCATAGTTAAAGTTAGGATTTACTTGTATTCTAATATGAGTGTTAAGTGTGCAGGCTTAACAGGAAGTCCTAGTAGATCGTGTTGATCGGATACTAGGCAGATGTCTTAACAGATCAGGAGGACCGGACACCAAGCATGAAGTCCAAATGGGTCGAGTGGACCGTGTTAGGACCTCGGTGGCCGCTAGAGGGGGGGCGAATAGTGTGTATGTCGTAGATGGAGGAATTCTTTTTCGATCGCATGCTAGCTACAATTCGGTTAGTGCGCAGTGGAATAACAATAATAAAAATAATAACACGAATACAAGCACACACGCAACACCAAATATAACATGATTCGGAACCGAATGGTTCCTACTCCACGGATCGAGCTCAAACGAGCTCTAGAGATGTCAATCACACACCACTACTCAATAACTCCTTCTCGGAACAATCCAGAGGTAGAGAAACCTCGTACAAAGATTACACTAAGTAATACAAGAGATACAAGCAACTATCAATATGAAATACAATACAAGTAAAGTAAAAATACTTTACAAAGAGCTTTTGATTGCTTGATATTTGATTGCCTTGGACTAGCCTTGAAAGACTAGAAAGCACCAACTATTCCCATTCAAATCGCCCAAGAGAACCATGCCAAAAATCCTCCCCATGAACTATTTTTATAACCTACATTCGGGCTGATTTTTTGCCTAGCAGTCAACTGATTGGGACCATCAGCCGACTGCCCCTATAACCGTTGTCTCACAATGGCATGAGCAACGTTGGATAAGTTCCAACGGATAGATCATCAGTCAACTGATGTCTCAATCAGTCGAGTGTTCGGGCTGATCACTCGACTGGAGAGCTTTTTGTGCCAAAAAACCTGACCAGCAGTCGACTGATCTCTAGATCAATCGACTACCCAATGCTGGCAGTTGACTGCTAGGCCAATTCCAACAGTCGAACTCTAGTCGACTTCCATTAGTTGACTGACCATAGTCTCAGTCGACTGATACACCTCAAACATGAGGTTTTAACTCAAGTATGGTTCCCCCATACTTGTTAGACCACCCTTAGTCTAGACCTAAGCCTTCTAGCCACCTCTATCAGCCTCATGCCTATCGGATCCCTCCAAGTCATTCATGACTTGTTCATCCATACGCTAGCCTTCAGATGCTTCCATCGGCTATGTCATGCTAAGTTGATCTATACCGCCAAGACACATTGGACTTAAGCTGCCAAGACTCCGCTTGGACTTTACGCCACCAATCATTGGACTTATTCTGCCAAGACTCCACCCTTGGACTTTATGCTGCCAATATTCCCCTTGGACTTCTCAATTGCTAAGACTCAAGCTTGGACTTTCCCTTGCCAACCCATGTTGGACTTTCCATGCCAAACTCATGCTTGGACTTTTCCTTGCCAAGACTCATGCTTGGACTTTCCTTGCCAACTCATGTTGGACTTTCCATGCCAAGTACACAAGACTTGGACTTCTCCCATGACAATGGTCAAACCATCATCAAACATCAAGTATGACCTGGGTCGATTGTATCAGCAATCTCCCCAAACACATGTCAGACATCAATGTCAAACATCCATGTCAAACATCAAAATACTACTCGAGTCTGGTCAATCGTGACTTTGGCCGATTGCACCAACAGACCAGACATTTGGCATGAAGACCGGTTGGGTCAAGAGACCAGACAATCGACAAAAAGTCCAACTGGATCAGGAAGATCGGACAGCTGGTGGAAGCCCTGATGGGTCATATCGGATGTCAAGAATGGTAAGTCCGACAGGGCAGTCGACAAGTAAGCCTCGAGTGGAGAGGTGAGGCTGAGTCTTTTGTAAGGGGATAAAGCTAGGCGTCGATCCGACGAATAGTCCATGTGGGACTTAGAAGTCAAGATCGAGCAGTTTTACTACTACTATCATGTTTCATATTGTTTGCTTGTACTAATCTCGTTTTGCAGGGATCAGTCGACTAAATGGATTCCAGTCGACTGGGTACGAGTTAGTTGACTAGATACCTAGTTGGCAGGATTAGCTGGTGATCGATCGAAGAGCTAGCAACATGGATGGAAAGATTTTCAGTCGACTGGGGAGTTTTAGTCGACTGGAGAGGCAAACTTTTCGATGTGGAGCCGGATGACTTAGAGTCGACTGGGGCATGTTCATTCAACTGGAAGACCCGAAGTACCATATTGACGTGTTGATGTGGAGTCGACTGGTGGGCATTCTAGTCGACTGGAAAATCTTTATAAAAAAATGCACAACCAGCTCCGAACATAACTCATCTACTACATCCAAGTGCTGCTACTATTCATCGTCATCCACAAGAGCTCCATACCTTCACGAAGATGAAATTCTGACACTCCGAGCCTACTTCGATAGTCCTAAAAGTGTCAGTATACTTTAGTTCTTACTTGCTTGTATTCATTTTCGCTTTGTGTACTTAATTTCAAAAGAGAAGATAGAGTGTTACCTATCTCTCATTTTTGAAAAAAGCGAACCCCTCGAAGTCCAGAGTTCTCGAGTCGGAGGGTCTTATAGTGATTGTCCATCGAGGTAGCTCTCGAAAGAGCTATGGGCCTTGGAGTAGCAACCCGACTAGGGTTGTGAACCAAGTAAAAAATATTTGTCTCTCTATCTTATTTATTCCTCTGCATACTCGTGTTTCAAAATAAGTTTTTAAAATCTAAAAAAAAATTGTAACCTCCGAGATTCACTCCCCTCTCTTGGAGCATTTCGATCCTACATAGCTTAGAAAGTATTAAGGGTTGGCCTTCTCTAGATGATATTATATGCAGATGGGGCCTTGGCTACTATAAAAATGGTGAGAATGGTAGTTGTTTAGGTACCTCCCCTAAGGAAAGAGGCAACCAAATTTGCTCGAGCGAGTGCACCGTATGCCCAGAAAAGCCATAAAGAGGAGTCATTATATGTTGCAAATCCCCCTCATCCTATCCCATTTGCTCCAAAGTTATCTTGAAAAGGTCATTGACAAAACTACCTGCATCAATAAAGACCCGAGCTATCTCATAATTTGTCACAATCGCTTGGATGACAAAAGTATCATTATGTGGGATCACAATCCCCCTTAGATCTTCAGGATGAAATCTCAGCATGGGACTAGAGCCTTCCTTTGACGTATCGACAACTAAACATTTTGTTTGGCTATGTATCTTTCTAGATGGATTAGAATCACAATCAGTAGAACCTCTAAATATCATATTGATAATCGACGTGAGTGGGGATACTCCAAACGACGACATTCAATTCACTTGTTTGTCATCAAGATTCTGCTTTTTCATTCCCTCTGAATATCACATCATGTCTGCCACATTACTAAGCGGGCTCATCTACCACTAGAAAACATCACAACTTTCTTCCTTGGGAAATTAGAAGGCGGACTTCACCTCTTGATTCATCCATTCCTTCGTGAAATAGCTACATATTTCTCGCTACCCCTTAATCAACTAGTGTCAAATTCTTGGCGCCTACTAATGGGCTTCTTCATTGTACTATCATACTTTAAACTTACACCCACTACTGACCTATTCCACTATTTATTTCAACTTAAAAAGGCTGAACTAGGTGTTCTTTTTCAAGGCTTGACCAAAAATCGAATTCTTGATCGGATGCCCCACCTCTCATAAGAGGTGGAAGGAGCACTTCTTTCTCGTATGCCCAATGACTCTTTTTCCCTTTATTTCCATTTGGATTTTTGCTCTTCCTCCTCGTTCTGCCCTTCAACAAGACCATGATTGAGAGGACTATGAAGCAATTATAAATAAATTTTGTCTCAAGTCGGTTTAAGTCCTTCCCTTCCAGATCCGTCTATAACATTGGGTAGATTTAAAAAATATTTTTTTTATAGAAGGTATTTGAGAGTAAGTACTAATAGGTTATATTATCTATAAAATCAACCATAATGTTGTCCACCATGATGGAGTTGGGCAAGAAACAGAAGAGAGAAAGTGAATAGACTTCTACCTCATAGAAAGAGACAAGAAAAGAGACCCCACCACAAGTAAGTTGTAAACCCCCCCCCCCCCCTCCCCTCTCTACTTACACTAGTAAAGGAGGTGTTACCATCATACTACTTTACCTTACTCTTTTCGTGATCAGGTAAAACATGACTCAACCATCCATAGACTCACATACACTATTTATAAATTAACCAATACCTGACTTAAAACAGAAGAGTATCAACAACTCGTATCAAGATCTAAACATGGTTTCTAAACAAGTATCATAATTTAAACTCTTAACTTGAAACAACGGAAGCTAAAGACACAAACCAACTATATTCACATGTTGACACTAGGCTATTTCACAAGTTCTTAACCTATCTAAGCATGCACATTCACTAGAGTTCTAATGTAGAACATTCTTAAGTAACTCAACCTCATGCATGACGATAGCAATGATATGCATCTTTGACATGAACCTGAATGTAAACAACAATACATAACATCAACCCTAGCGCCTAACATGGACACTAGCACATAACATGAACACTAGCACACTAGTAAGTTCAAAGTTCTTAGCATAGCATAATACTAGCAAGTTCGACATTCTTAGACACAACATGATCAAACACATAACATGAACACTACCACACGAACAAGTTCGAAGGTCTTAACATAACAGAATACTAGTAAGTCCAGGATCATAATCCATTGTTCCGACGCCACACATACCAAGCACTTCATCCGCTGCCCCCTCTTACTTAAACTTTGTTTTACCCTTATCTGCAGTATAAGGAATGCAACTATAAGCAATGATGCTTAGTAAGTATATCCTATTCTCACAAAATATCGCATTGTAAGAAAAACATGCTATTAGAATACTCGCATGCAACCATATGCTTTTACTTGCATTTAAGAAAATTCTGCATTAAACATTTAGGAACATTTGCACATGATACAATGATTTAGCTTGACATGCATGAACTTTCTGTATTAAACATATAGAGCCACTTGTACATAACACAATGGCTCAACTGGAAATGCATGAACTTGATATACACAACTTACAATACATGCTTTGAAATATGCTTCGCTTGTAGAAACATATACATGTGACATACTTAAACTTGTAACCATTGTGCTTTAGTTAACTTTAGAAAACCATATGTACATATATACTTTAAAATCAGTAAACATCCTTGTTTGGGCAGTCCGACATAGTACCAATTTGCACACAACTCTAATAGAATTCAGGGTAGCTAGCCACCGAACTTATTAGGACAACTTACTAAGGGCGGTCTAGGGGCCCGTGGGCGATCTAAGGGTCCGGTACATGCCACTTCAAAGTAAAATACTTCCTTTATATATAACTTACTTATTTTTGTCAGGTAATGAGTATTTTACATGATCATAATCAAAAACTCATATAGGAAGCCTTTCAAGACATTTGATCATGCTCTTTGTCCCCAAAACTCGTAAGGGAAGCATCTTGTGATCTTTACATCTTGGTTCCATTGAAATATTCAAAGTAAAATATTTCCTTTATATATAACTTACTTATTTTTGTCATTTAACAAGTATTTTACATGATCATACTCAAATACCCATATAGGAAGCCTTTCAAGACATGTAATCATGCTCTTTGTCCCCAAAACTCGTAGGGGAAGCATCTTTGCGATCTTTACCTCTTGCCCCACAAGAAATATACCTAAAATACCTAAAAATCCAAACAAACACAATCTGGACAAAACCTATACATTTGAATAAAAACATGATGCTAGATGTGCAAATTAAAGAGTTACTTATGCTATAGGTGAGAGATAACATCCTAGTGATCTTATGTCTTGCTTAAAACAAAATATACCTTACCTATAAATCTAAACACACCCATATAATCTGATCAAAACATATTTTTGTCATTTATCAAACATTTAACATGATCATACTCCCAAAAACTCATATAGGAAGCCTTTTAAGACATTTGATCATGCTCTTTGTCCCCAAAACTTATAGGGGAAGCATTTTCGCGATCTTATGTCTTGCTTCAACATGAAATATACCTATAAATATATATGACCTACTGATTTTGTCATTTAACCAACATGTAACATGCTCATACTCCCAAAACTCATATAGGAAGCATTTCAAGATATTTAATCATGCTCTTTGTCCCCAAAACTCGTAGGGGAAGCATCTTTGCGATCTTTACATCTTGCTTCCAATGAAATATACTTAAAATACCTAAAAATCCAAACAAACATAATCTGGAAAGAATATATAAATTTGAATAAAATATGGTGATAGAAGCTAGATGGGCATATCAAAGAGTTACTTATGCTATAGGTGAGAAATAACATCTTTGTGATCTTAGATCTTGCTTAAAAAGACATATACCTTAACTATAAATCTGAACACACACATATATCATCTGATCCAAACATATAATCTATCAAAATATAGGAAAAGAAGCTATATGAAATAATCGAAGAACTACTTATACTGCAGGTGAGAGATACTTACATCCTCTTGCTATCGTACTAGTATACTGCTAGGATTTTTGTGAGATGAAGACCTTCCCTTGTTCCTTAGCCTTAGGAGTGGTCCTATAGCATATACTAAGCCTTTGTATCCTCTTGAGAACCTCAACCAAAAGCTTTAGGGTTTCGGATGGAGTTGGAGGAAGGAGGAGGAATTTCTATGGAGGAGGAAGAAGGTGGAGTTTGATCCTCCAGCAAACACCAAGCTTTGTGAGAAACTCTTCTTGAAAAACCCTCTTGAGGATCCCAACACGAGAAGCCCTATAGCTTGGGATGCAAAAAGGGAGGAAAGAGAAGGATAGGTTTCGACCAAGAATGAGGAAGGAGGAGAATGAAGAAGGAAAAGATGAGATTTGGTTCTTCCTTCTCTCTTTAATCTCCTCTTTAATACCTAGAAAGATGAACACTCCTCTTCCTCTCATGGGGGGATGAACCAACTCCTCATCTTCCATTTATACTCTTTGTATATTCTTTATATATCCTAGCCAAGTATCATCCTATGGTCTAGTGGTATCAAGGCTACCTCCCTATTAGGAGGTTCATGATTCAAATCCTAGCTATAACCATCTTTTATTTTATTTTATTTTATTTTATTTTAAACCTTTTATGGGTGTTAATATCCATATAATTATTTTGAACAACTTAGAATTTTAAGGGCATTACATAAGTACATGTATTACATTGACTATTTGCACATTTGCATGCACATAAAATACAAAAGCTCAAATGCTACTTATAGGTACAAGACGAGGCCCCCCGCACGGTGGAGCCAGAACAACTACATATCTCCCCATCCCTCATATAGGAGGAATCTACCAGACCCAACACAGAAAATATAATTTAAAATGCTTGTGCAAAAACCATGTTAAGCCCGCTCTATTCCCTAAAAATCCACAACACCACCTCCATCTCATGAAGTCAACTCATCGTCTCTTCCACACCAATCTTCCCCTATAAGTAACCCGTCCCCCAGCCATATGGACTCTCTTAACTATATTCAAACTGACACTCCCCTTCCTTCTTTTGATCCACTAACACACCCCCCCCCCTCCATAGTTCACTGACCGAGTATAGGTCCTCGTCCTCGCAACTATCGAGAACGAAGCCCTCCTCCTTACTTTCCTTCCATCCACCATTGTGCTCTTGAGAAACTGGAGCAAGAATTTATCCATCAATTGAGTTGACCTACCTATCTGACTACATCACCCAAGGAATGGTTCATGCATATCTCATCCTTCCATTATGGATATATAGAGATATAAAAATTTGTTCAAACAACATCCTCTGTGATATAGGGTCTTGCAAAAGTTAGAGAAATCCTCGAACAGTTACAAGAAGGTCATGATATGAGAGTTGTCAACCAATTAAAAGTCAAATAATTAGAATTCAAAATAAAGATCCTTTAGCAACATGTAGCCACAACCAATGCCCGTATGGAATTCCTAGAGTAAGAGAACAAAAACTTAACTCAAGACTTGGAAATATCATGAGCATGAGAGAATAATGCTCTCGACGAAATATCATGTTGGTGCAATCAGCCCATGTCATGATTGATCAGACTCGAGTTTGACTCGAGTAGTGTTTTGATGTTTGACATTGATGTTTGACAATGTGTTGGGGAGATTGTTGGTGCAATCAATCCATGTCATGATTGACTGTTTGACGATGGTTTAACCATTGTTTGACTATATGATTGACTTGGGGTTGACCATATGATGGAGAAGTCTAAGTGGGACACTTGACAATAGGAAAGTCCAAGTCTTGAGTATTTGGCATAGAAAGTCCAAGCATGGGTCTTGGCAAGGAAAAGTCCAAACTTGAGTCTTGACATTTGGAAAGTCTAAGGGTGTAGTCTTGGCCACGTAAATCCAAGGGCGTAGTCTTGGCGGTGAAAGTCCAAATCATGGGTACTTAGAATTTGAGAAGTCCAAGGGTTGATATTGGCGGCGTAAAGTCCAAGGGTGGAGTTTTGGCAGCATAAGTCCAATGGGTGGCGCCGTAAAGTCCAAGTGTGGTCTTGACAGCGTAAATCCAATGTGCCTTGATGGTGTAGACATCATTAGCATGACAATAGCCGATGGAAGCACCTGAAGACTAGCGTATGGATGAATAAGTCATGGATGACTTGGAGGGATCCGATAGGCGTGAGGCTGATGGAGGTGGCTAGAAAGCTTAGGTCTAGGCTAAGGGTGGTCTAGCAAGTATGAGGGCATCATACTTGGTGTTAAACCTCATGGTTGAGGTTTGTCAGTCGACTGGGCTATGGGTCAGTCAACTGGTTAAGTGTTTTGACACTTGAAAGCCAAGTCGACACTCAGTAGTCGATTGAGATTATTACCAGTTGACTGTCGTGAGTCTACTAGGGTTCGACTGCGATAAAATAGCCTAATGTCATTTGAACATTGGGCAATCGTGATGGTCCAAGCGATCGCCATGGATGTCGATCATTGGTCTACGCTCACAAGCATAGAACGCCGGTAGTTGAGGCGGTTGGCTCTGGGCATTAGCGATCGGCCGATCGCTAATCGATCCGTTGGAGTTTTTTTAACGTGGATCAAGTCGTTGTCTCACAACGATACTATTGACAGTCGACTGGGGCCTTATGGCAGTCGACTGTCAGGTGCAAAATCAGCCCGTTGCAGGTTTAAAGGAGTAGCTCGTGGGAGATTTCGGTATTGGTTCTTTGGGAGCTTTCTTGAGGCGATTTGAAGGCGAAGTGCAGGGTCCTTTAAGCTCATCCAAGTAACCAATAAGCAAGCGCTCAAAATCCTAATTTGTAAAGTGTTCTTTACATTTCATTTCGTATTTGCTTGTATTTGTTTTGTATTACTGTTGTAATCATTATACGAGGCTTCTCCGCCTCCAAGATGTTGTCGAGAAGGAGTAATTGAGTAGTGGTGTGTGTTTGCATCGCTAGGGTTCATTCGAGCCCAATCTGTGGAGTAGGAAACTCGAGATTTCGAACTACGTTATATCTTGATGTATTTGTCTTGTGATTGTGATTGTCGTATTTTATTCTTGTTATTATTATTTTCACTACGCTAACACGATTTGTAGAGACGAACACGAATAAATTCCATTGACGACAACGTTATTCACCCCCCCCCTCTAGCGGGCGCATAGGTCCTAACATATCACTCATGCCCTCTTGTGCGCAACAAGTGGAAGAAAGGGCAACCTGAGCGGAAATGTTGATCAAACTGACAGAGGAGAGAGAGCCGCTAAAATAGAAATTGAGCTCGAAAATGCCTTAGAATGAGAGACTAACATGAACCTCCACAATGCCGACTTAGAGAAAACCATAAAAGAACTTAATGAAAAAATTAAGCAAGAAAAGTGAAGTTTGCCTGAGCAGAAGCAATGCTGAGAGAAGGAATGGGCAACATCATTATGGAACTCCCTCAACCTTAATAGACAGTTGATCAAAAGGATGTTCTGCTTCCTTCAATTGGACTTTGACAGTTGCACCGCCCAATTCCAAGCAACCGGTTCTCCTCCACCTAGGGAATCAACAGAATTCCTAGATATGTCGCAAGTGTTGGAGATAATTCCCCAAGACCTTTTTACTTTTAAACATGAATGAGGGCCTTCAACTTATAAACTAAGACTGAACTAGGACTCGTATGGGTCCTTTTTTTGTAAGGCCTTAAGGCTAGCAACTTTTAACTTGCAAATTATATAAGTTTCGCAATGTTACACATATTTTGCTCCATATTTATAAACTTGTATATTTAAAATATTCCTTTCTCCTTTGCTACAACACACAAAATTATATTTGAAGAGTCTTTTCTTTAGTAACCCTCAACGGAGCATTGTAGGGTTGGTATCTGGGAACAAGGAGTTGAGGAAAAAATTGAGCCTCCCTTCTGTATTTTGGGACTTTGGTTGATCGAACACTTTTCTGGTCTACTCGAGCCTTTTACGCTTCCTTCATATTGATGTACTTTTTTGTCCGAGCAAGAAGCTCATTGTAATCATGAGGAGGTTTCTTAGTTAAGAAATGGAAGAAATCACCCTCACAAAGGGCTTGTGTAAAATCACTTGTCTTCATCTCAGCGATGACATAGGGTACTTTCAGAGTGGCTTGAGTAAACCACTAGATATACTCGCACAAAGCCTTCTGCAATTTCTATGTTATGTTAAACAAATTGAGGGGTGTAGACTGATACCTTTAGAGTTGGAAAAATGTCATGGAAACACGTTGTGAAGTCCTTGAACAAACATATGGAACCACTCGAGAAAGCATTAAACCATCGTTGTGCAGGTCCAACAAAGTGGTGAGAAATACTCTGCATTCAACCCTATCTGAATATTGATGAAGGAGGACAAAATTTTCAAAATGACCCAAATACTCCTCCGCATCAATAGTACCATTGTAATCAACTTGCAATGGCCGAAAATATGAGGAGGTAGCCTCTCCTATATGATCCTATTCAAGAATAGGGTCCATGCGGGATAGCTCTCATCATAGAAGTACACTGATAACTATTTGTTGACTTTTTTCCTTGGCTAACTGAAAATACTCTCCTAGAATTTTGTGACATAGACTCTTTAGTTGCAACATCTAGATGAACATTCTTATCTTCTTTGAGCGAAAGCAATCCTTCTTGTTGTAAAGTTTTCCGGACAACTATTGGCACCACTTTAGAGAGTTGTTTCCATGGAACATTTTCCATCATCATTGGTGGTTGTCTCTCATCGGATCCTTCCCTGTGAGAGTCTGCCATTGCTTTTAGAAGTACTTGTGACTTTTTGCTCAGTCTCCTATAGACGGTGTCAATTTTGATGATTCTCCCTCCACGCTAAGCCTTTCCCTTCCTTTCTTCAGGAAAGTCAGCCTTTAACCGAATGGATAAGCACCCAAGCGACAATCTGTGACCCGAAGAACTAAGTACATGAATGGCTTAGCTATCTTAGATGTTGATTCAGTTTAAGACCGCGATTGAGGCAGTCAAATGATCATGCACATCAACACTCGTTAGTGAGCACCGACATGATTGGTGAGACCCCTCCTATGGTCAAGTCAACAATGGGATGAAGAAATGGAACTTGGAGTTGTGCAAACGAAGGAAGTGAAATGAAGAGAATGACTAGAGCACGAAGAAAGATCATACCTTCCACCAACATTGCTCACCCTTATATAAGAGACGAAAACTCCAAATTGAATATCGTTCGTAGAAAAACAAATAGCTATGGTGCCATTATAAGTCGTAACAACATAATGTAAGATCTCATAACGCTCTAAGCACACAAATAAGAAAGTACATCAACGACTGACTATACATTGAAGGCCCATATAATAACCAAGCAGGTGACCCATGCAATTATAATAAAAAAAGAGCAGAGATAAGAGTCCTTACAACTCACATACGCAAATAAATATGATTCAACCCAAATGTACAGAGATAAAAACTCATATGCCCCAAATATTCAATACCATCATTAATTTAAAAAAATAAAATCATATAAATCTTATCATAAAATAAAATAAAAAAGCATATGACTTAAAAATATTAAAATATATATAAATTTTGAAATATCATAAACCGACCCACAACTCAAAATAGTATATGTTTTTCATATTTAATTTTTAAATCTGAATTGTAGAAGAACGGCAAGAGGTTCTTGGATTCAATTTACGCTTTTAAAATAGTCAATCGATTCAAATCATTTAATAAAGTTGACCAAAAAATACACAGTTAACTCCTAGTAAAATTTTAAATTTAAATTTATACATAAACTTTAAGAGATGATTGAGTTTGATTGTACTTTTAAAATGATTTGGCAACAAATTTTGATCAAAATGGTTAGATCCATTCATTGCTACGTTCATATAGTTTGGGTCAAAATTGATATATCTAAATAGTAATTTTTGTTGAAAATGCTAGAACCAAATAACAATGCTGAACAAATCAACTACATAGCCATTTTTAATCACTTTGAAAGTGAAATCTAATGATCTCCAATTTATATATTCCTAATCAAAAATTGATTCAAATTCTAATTTTATTTATTTATTCCTTCCTTAAATACTGTCATTCCATCGCATCTTTTGCATTTTTATCAACATTGAAGAGATGGAGTGCAACTGTGAACCCAGGAATCCAATTTGGATGGACGGGTTCAGAAGCTTGCTCTCCTCCCTACTCTCTTGCATTCTTCCAGTGTTAGATGTAGCATGCAGAACCGAGGCCCTGTGAGCTTTTGCATGTTATACTGCTAGCTCACCTTTGGAGCACATGAAATCCCTCGCACTGTTAAGTAGCTTTGATGCACTGTCCTTTGTGCTATGTAGCTTTGCATTGCATGACCACCACCACCACCACGACCAAATAATCACAACTCAGAACCCATGTAAAATATTGGATACTCTAGTTTTGCTGAACATACAGCATGCAGAAAATTCAATACGCCCACATAAAGCATGATCAAGTTTTAGTATAAACACCCTAATGCTGGCACATAATCACAGAACCGACAAACACAGTCGATCACAGTAAATTGACAAAAACATCTTGATTGAGTATATTTTAAATTAATAATCTTCTAGATTCAACGTAGGCTCAAGTGCAACTAGAACAGGCTCATCAGCATGATCAAAATTCCTAGTCTTAGGGAAGGCATCTCTGCAACTTGAGGTACTTCGAGCCAGAAAATCAAGCATTTGCTTGGAACAAAAGAACACGAGCTAGTATCAAACTAGGCCAGCACTTCGACGATGGTGGGTCCCAGAGAACTGAGCGAGCTGATCAAATCAACGTCAAGCAAGTCAAAGGCCACCAACTCACATCAAAAACTGAAGCAAAAAGAAAAAGAAAGAACACCCGTCACCATCAAGTGAGAGGTGCTGGCTAAAATGCTAGGAATCCAAAGGTTGAGTCAAACAAGCAGCAAAAAACCTGTTAGGACATCTGGGTTTCATGGCAGTGATAATTACTAGATATTATTAATGGCACAGTAGACATGTCTCATTGAGAAGTTGAAATACTCACTGATTTAGAGGTATCTGTTAATCTAATCATAGAGTTAACGATGTCAGGGCTTATCCTGTCAGCAAGAGCTCCTCTTTCTGAAATCTGAAGAGATTTTTCCTTCACATAGCTCTGCAGTTTTTTCGTGTCATAGTCTAGCCGTTCTTGATCTAAACAAGAAGCAAAACGAAATTGTTTAAGCAGGATATTATTTGGATGGGATGCTGATCGATAAACAAAAAACAGTTTCTATAACAATGATAACAAAGGGCCTCATAATGATATTTTTTACAACTAAACCGAAAATTAAACACCAGCCTATGACGGTGGGTTGTGTTCCTGAACATACAACAATAAATTACTAACGTATACCGCAGAATTTACAAAGAGGTGGGCATCAGGAAATTCTATGAATAATCTGGAAAGGAGCGAAAATCAAGTGCCAGAGCCAGGTTTACTTTCAGAACCTAGTAAAACATAAATGGAGTTATCTTCCTAGTGCCAGTTAAGGCATCAAGAGAAGTAACTAGAACAAACTAATTTGCTCAAAGTGTTTAACTGAACTTCCTAATTACATTGACTCATTTGCTTCAATCTTGCTAACCAAACATTATGTAAAATTCTGGAACTGAGTATGTAACTGCAAGAAAGATTGAAAAGTATTTAAAGACAGAGTAAATATTCCTCATTCTTTTCCTCTTTGTTATTACGTAACTTTGATTTATCTTAACAATTTTGTATGAGAACTTTATACCAAATAGATTTGTTTCTTCAAATGTTATGATTCTTTACTCAAGTCTACTGCACCCACCCGACCCCCTTTCTTTCTCTACGTTACACATGATCAACTCAACTCAGGCTTTTGGAATAGAGTTTAAGTTGATTGCAACCACCCAAACCATCAAATTTGACAAAGAGGAAGATCATAGAGAAATGCAGTTTGTTACAAGGGGCGCACATTGAAATTCTTTTATGAAACTCCGAGTCTTACTAGGCATTCTAATATCCTTTTTTTCCCCCATTCACTAGCTTTGTCACTCAAACTCTACGAATACAACTCCTGTACCAGTGTCAACATGACACAACATAGGCAAGTACGAAAAGTGTCTGAGCAGTCAAACAAGTCTGTGAGAAAAGAGGAAGAAGACACTTAGGAGGAAGCTTACCTAGGCATCAGATGTTACTCATGTCACTCAGGAAGGAAAGCAGTCGATGGAGACTTTGGGAAGGGCGTTAGATGACCATTCAAGGAAGCATCCGATTTAAGTTGCTGGGGCACAAAAATTAAGGAGATTGTGCGATTGCTCACATCAAGGGGATAGGAGAGGAAGGCTCACATCAAGGTGATGGAGAAGAGGGAAGGCTTGTGCCAATGTAATGAAAGAGAACATTTCAAAACCCCCCAAAGATTTTAGGAAATTTCATAATGCCCTCTAGGATATAATATTTCAAAAAGACCCTCAAATTTTTTAGGCCTTTTTAAAATGCCCCTTAAACATTATATTACATACATTGTCCAATATAAACACCATGGTGTGTACATTTATTATATAACATTATACACATTATATATCATATATTATATGCAATAATATTTATACTTTTAAAATCATTATGTCCTTGTACCTGTATTTGGACCCTTTTCAAGGGGTCCTCGACCCTGGGTCCTCATTTTCTTTTTTGAAAAAAATAGGAAAAAAAAAATCATGCATAGAAAATCTAGATGCATACCCATGTTGAATAAATGAGTTTAAGTAATATAGGTCATTAGTTCAGTTCTAACTAAATACAAAAGGATATCAATTTATCACTTTTCTAATTTATATGTAGACAATATTAAGTTTAAAGGGTGAACTCCTTGTCCTGCAAATGTCTAATTATGCACAAAAGTTCCATAACATGTGTCCAGGAGTATTCTAAGACAGTCTGTTAGATATCAATCTAAATTTACAGTCATGAACAAAAATATTGTTCATTGTACTTATAAAAATATCAGATCCTGGAAAAATCAATCATTTTTAAGTAAATATTGTTCATTGTGATTATGGAGGCATTACCTTTTTCCAAAGTGGTATGAGCTGCATGGAATGGCATGCGAACAAAAATATCAGATCCTGGAAACATCATCCATGTATGCTCCTTCGAGTCATGGTCTCCACACGTTGGACATATCTCCTTGACTAATTCCTTAGTTCCCTCTATTTCTCGCATGACTGCTTCAAAGGGTGATGGAACACTACTCTTTGTAGTCCGAGCTCTCCTACGTAGAGCTGTCAGAGCTTCTCTATTAGCATTCCTAAGCCTATCATTTTCTACAAGCTGTTGATACAGGAAACATTAGATGCAACTAGACTAGAGAATTGATGTCTTGATAAAAATAGTTAGGCTAGAAAAGGTCCTAACCTGATGTCTTGCCAAAAATAGTTCCTCAGCTTCTGTTTCAACCTCAACCAAAGTTTGCCGAAGTTGCTCCATGCCAGGATCCATTGCAACTCTCTAGACTGTTTAATTCCAGTGCAAGGAAGATTTTGCTTCGTTATGCACAATTCTCTCATTAAAAATAGGCTTGTTCAATTCTAGGAAAGAGAAACTATGAGAAAGTACATCCAATGCAACTATTGATTTTAAATACCAGAAATAGGATAGTTAAGCATCACAGATGAACGATGAAAACTAAGATCACAAGATACCATTTGTTAGTGTCAGATGCAAAGGAAAATAACTTCTACCTTATAATTCCACAAAACAACGACCAAGAAAACAAGACAACAACACTTTGCCCATCTCATCTCAACTGATATGTCAAACCACCTGTTTGAACAAATTGATAGAGTAAAGGCCAAATGGTTGTACTACATGATTATGTATTGATGCTAGATCTTGGTCAATTTTAAGAAAGAGAAAGACAACAAGAAAAATGCATCCAATGCAGCAATTGCTTTTACATACTAAATATAGAATAATTGAGCATCACAGAAGAACCATTAAAATTAGGATCACAAGATACTGACAGTTAGAATCACACGCAAAGAAAAATAACTTCTACCTTAAACATGGGAATATAATTCCACAAAACAATGAACAAGAAATTAATATATAAACACTCGTCCATCTCATCTCAACTGATCAGTCATAACACATGTTTGAATTACTTGTTAGAGTAAATCCCAGATTGTGCACTGCATGATAATGAATTTTTGCTAATCTTACTAGTGTTATATTTGACTGATTAAGCTTTTGCCAGTCTAATCTCAATTATCTAGACTACTCGATATGCCTGTATTTAGACTCCTTGTTCTATAAAATGAAAGATAATCTAATGGAGTTATGTTGTGGTGTGATGTAAGTTTAATGGCAATTTAATAGGTATATCTTCATGAGACCAAGAAAATTTTGTCTCTTTTTGACCTTGCTTTCTTTGGGCTTCAGTCTTTTACCTTCATGTTCACTAAGTTGTTCCCTTCCTCAGTGTGCAGGAAAACTAAGGGTGCGTTTGGTTGGGGTCATCTGTGATGACCTTGGTTATCCATCCAAGGTTATCAAAGAAAACCTTGTTTGATTTAGGATTTCAACGATTACCAAGTCATGATGGATGCTCGACACGTCATGTCACGTCAGCAAAAGGGTTATGGATGGAGGAATTGAAAAACCTCCAAGAAGCTTGGTTTTTCTTGATTCCTTTGGTTATGGAATTTTTTTTCCAAAACTACCCTCTAATTTTTACGATTTAGGACAAAACTATCCTTATCAATTTATCAAATTACAATCTAGCCAATTGTCGGTTGGCCGTCGGTCGTCGTCGGTTGTCGGCCGATCGCTGCCACTTGCCGTCGATCGCCGGTCATGGCCGTCGCCGCCGCCATGCCGCTTGATTGGGAGTAATATTATAAATGTCATAGTAAGTAATACATTAAAACTTTCAAACAAACAAGATTTTGTCTCATTATCTAGGATTAAACCAAACAGCATTAAGTTATGTTTTATTCCCCATAACTTTGGTTATGTGATTACTTGGTAATCACATGACTAAGGTAATTACAGATGACCCCCCACCAAACGCACCCTAAGTGTTATGCTGAATGACCACTAGTTGGACCAGGAGAAAAAACAGAAACCAAAAGTCTCTTCAACTCAGATTAGTTCCCAGATTGAATGTGTAAAAAAATTGGTACAACCAGCCAATTTTCACAGAATTGTAAGAACAGACTGGTATTCAGAAAACCAAGTCAGTTTAATAGTGTGCTTTGAAATGCCAAAAAAACATGCTCGTTCACAATTTCATATAATTTTGTAGAACAAAAATGATCCTTTTTCATATTTTAAGCTACCCTATTAATAAATGCATCCAAAAAAGTCCTAGAACAGTCCATTTAAAATGTAATTGCAAGTTTGTTATTCAATTTATATATCAATATTTGTCCTTTATGCGCTAGTAACTTTTTTTTCATGTATCATTATGATTTTGCATAAGTAAATTTTGGGCCGCATTTTATCTTAAATGGATGAAATAGATGTGCAACTATACCAATTAATCTGGATCAGTTTAACCAATTAGCTTTTTTAGGTCACTCTGTAATTTGACTGATTAAACCATTACGATGAACTTATGGCCTAAAGCTCGTCTAGTTCATTTTTGTAACGATGGCAGTGTTGTGCCTCTAATAATCTTATGGGGAAAATAATGCCCCCTAACACTATCAAACTAGAAGATGTTATCTAGTTATGAAAGATATATATTTTTCTCAACTTGATACCACAATGTTTCTTTTTCTACAGCAAAACCTTAGAAGAGGCTGGAAATCTGAAATGATGATTCCACCTCCCCTCAACGATAAAAGCTCTAATTATCCCAACAAAAACTCACTTTCTAAAAAGATTAACCATACTTTTAAAATTCTCCTATTAATTTTCTAATTACCAAACGACAAACAAATCAAATCTTTAATTTATTGCAACTACTTCAATCTTGAATATTTTTATGCTTATTTCCTTTTATTGTGGAAGCATCAATCTGGAATTATCTTCAATTTACTTTTTCAATCATTGAACGGCCATTCCAAGTAGAAAGAAAAAAAAATGCACTTTGTTTCTCTTTTTGCACTTTGACTTGGAGATAATCTTTTTCAGTTGTCCTTTCTAATGAATAAGGAAACATTCGAGTTTATTATTATGAAGAGAATGATGTCACGCCTTCATTATACTCAGATGTTGTGAAGGTGATAAGGATGAGGATGATTCCACAAAACCGAAAAGAAAATTAATGAACAAAGACCAATATTCAAACTTTTCCCAACAAAATAGCCTATCCTCCAAATTAAAAATTCAACTCATGTTAAATAAATTGGAAATTAAAATAAATAAGCATTGTAATTAATCTTGCTCATAATGATTAAATAAATTGGATATGAAGGATAACAATGCATCTAAAGTAGAAGTGATGATGAAATTCGAATTAATAAATGCAATATAAATATTCATTGTATCAGTAGGTAATTTATAATAACCATTACTAAATATAATTTCAATCATAAAATCAATAGATATGGGATAAAGTGCTTGTGATCTTTTATACATATGCTTATATATACATATGGTTCCTAAATTTAGCAATGTATAAAGAATATCAATTAAAATTATTAAGTTCATCGTTAAACTTTACATCTAACATATATACAGTAATAGTTATGGCATTTATGCTAATGATGGTTTTTTTATAGATGATGATTACCTAATTAAAAAATATTTTTTTATGAATGATGACTAAACTAAATAGGACTTTTTTGTGAATAATGTCATAATATGTATGAAATTGCAAGAAAAACTAATTAAATGCAGGTAATTTAAAATTATAACTAAATAAACAAAAGTTAATTTTTGAGAAGAGTAAATATGATTGTACCAAGATGAAGCAAGCTTCATTGATGTTAAAGTTGCCTTAAGTTTAAATTAGACTAATTGATGAAGAAACTCAACCTACCCTTTACTACATCTAGGAGAAATATCTCAATTTTTTTTTTCTTTTTCTTTCTTTTTTAATCTAGCAACTATTGCTACAGTAACATTTTTTTTTAACCATGGCAAGGTTGAGAAAGCAGAATGATGGTGAAGATGAAGATGCACAAAGATGATGAGAGGGTGCAGAAATCCATTAGAATTCGATTAAGGAGAGTAATTGGGGAAGGGATGTGAATAAGGATGGCGTTGAAGCTTGAGGATGATGGAGAACGGAAGGATAACTAGTAGCAAAATTAAACCATCAGATGTTGGCCCTTTGACGCAGCACAACAAAAGAACAAAGACACAATCCTCTTATAGAAAAGTTAGTAATTTTCATAAAGAAAAAAGGAAATTGAAGATTCTATTACGTCAAAATTGTCAAATACATAGGATTCTAATCTTGTTTTAAAGATTGATAACACGACATATTCTTCATACAATAATAGACTTTTCTCATAAAATCAAACAAATCAAATTTTAAATTTATTGCAGCTACTTCAATCTTGTGTATGCTTCTATTTATTTCCCTTTATTGTGGAAGTGTTAATTTGGAATTATCTTCAAAATGTTTCCTTCAATCTTTAATTATTGCCTTTTCAATGTCAATTTCTTTCTTTGTTTGCATTAGATACCACAATAATATTTCTCTCATAGGGTTTACATTTTCTACAACAAAACCTTAACTAGTCTCCGTATCAACTCTACTCCGTTGATCTAATATCAACTAGTCTCTTATCTTCTAGTGCAAGTCCCTCTTACCAAAGCCTCCAGATTTGGTGACAAGCCTTATCCCTAGAACCCATCATTGCTTATATCTGTCTAGTGTCCACCAAATTGCTTTACCTCTAATTAGGTTGATGAATCCCTAAGACTTACCCCACTAGAATCTATGAACATAAGGACTAATACCTCTCTAACAGTGGTTATTGATGCCAATAACTATCTTCGCACCCTTCAACTGCCCAACCCCACATGCCAACACACACACCATAACCATCCCACATCACAATTCCCCATCATAATCCAAGATTGAATGGATTCTATATCAGTAAAAAAAAAAAAAACTCAATCAAATTACACATTAGCACAGAGTGGCACAACTACAATTGCTTTAGTAGAGCCCACTACTTAGCCACTAGAGTCACACTGGAAAAGGACTCCAACAAGTTCTTCCACCCCACGCATGCTATTCTTCATGTTGCCCGCTAGGACCTTCCTTATCTTCTTTAGGCACCACTAGTGCAATACATTACGAAAGGAAATAAGAGATGAGATAAATGTCCTAATTGTCTTCATTTTGTCATTTTAGAGATCAATAGCTGAAAGAGAATTAAAAAAATTCAAATTGAAAGAGAAAATTACTAGTTGTTGGGAAATTGTTACTTCAATGAATGAAAACAGCAATGTGTCTTGTCCCCCACTAGACAATGGGTGTTCTCTCATGAGGTGGATAGTGTTTCCTATACATTATACCAACCTTAAACTAAATTGAGTCCACATGAGGCCTGCATTATGGTACAAAGAGCAGCCTTGATAAACAAAATGAGAACAAATTCTTGAGAAAAAAAGGAAGAGAACATAATCTTTTAAAAAATAAAGTTGTTTAATGCACATAGGATGATGACATGAAAATGGGACGAGATGCTAGAAAAAGAAAATGAGAGAAGGTGATAGTAGTAAATAATAATAATAATAATAATAGATCTAATGCATTTTTTTCTCATATCTTCTCGTCTTTGTGTCAAGATTGAGTATGTGGGGAGGAGAGGTGAGGGAAGGAAGAGATAAGAGAGGAGATGAGGTGGGAGAAGAGGGAGAAAAATGAGAAAGTTAGCTACGTATAGGGAGAGAAGAGAGAAAATTACCCAATATCCTCACTCGAACTTCTGCAACGTCATCCACCGACCGCTTGGCCACCCACCATAGTATCCTTTCCTCATGAGACCCACACATGACACCAACATGCACACCAATCACCCACCTTCCCAAATATGCTAGCCCAATGCTTGATAACTATTGCCTAAGCCCCAACCCTCACTCACACTCATTACTACTTCCCCATCGATGACCCTTGCCTACACTTGTCTAAGACAAGAAAGACCCTTCGCTGGACTTGCCATGAGGGAGTGAGGGTAAATTAGAAACTTTGAAACGTGTCATGATTATAATAGTGCATCCACCAGGTTCTTGGTGCATGTGATGTTGGGGGAAATGCATTAGCAAAAAGGGATTCAAAACCCTCTCCATTAGTTATCTATTGCAATAAACAAAAGGGAAAGCTCCTCGAAATCAAAGCTCTCGTCTCTATCCCAATGGATTCCACTGAGTAAACCACCCTTAAGTGTTACTCCCTAATCACTCCAACACGGATATAGGGATGACGATGGGTTGGATAACTGCATCTTTCCCTAATGCCAGCTAGAGCAGGTTGGTCATATTACATGAATCCAACCATTTACATAAAAGAGTATCTGTCAAATACCCAAACACATCACAGATGTGTTAGATAGTCATAAGCACCCTAAGAGAAAAAGTTTACTAAAATAGCTTGTTGATTTAGGAAACATTAAATATTTCTCGTCATAAAACATAAATAGCACTTGAAAATAAAATCTGTGTTCATTCACTAATAACTGAATCATGTCAGCTGTTATGAATCTAATAACATAGCAAAAACTGTCCGCGGTTGCAAAAAATTTCTGGCAATGTAACCAAACCATATCCTATATAAAATAGCACAAGGATTCAATTAGAACCAAACCAGTTCTTCCGAATGAATATAGAGCCATATTTAGGTAATATACACCTGGAATTGAATAAACCCAAGGTCATCTATCTACATTTTCAGAATCCAGAATGAATGGTAATGCGAACACCAAAACATCGAGAAAATAACAAGAAACCAACCATCACCTACTGAATCAGAGGAAGGAAATGAAAGAAAATTAAGCCCTTACTTGACAAGCGATAAGGAGATGGAAGATGAGGCTTGGAAAAAAAAGGGGCAGTCGAACGAGGGGGAAGCAAAGAGAGAGCACGAGAGACTAAGAGGTGAGGGTTGGCGAAGGCCGACGATCGTGGTCGGAGGCGAGGTCGTTGGGAGTGGGAGAGAAAAGGGGTGGCGAGGACCGCGACGTCTCGGGACGCTAGGAGAGAAGAAGCGGCGAGTTCTCGGCCGCTGGGAATTTCGAAGAAGAAAGGGAGGAGAGGAAGTCGGCGAGGAACATTAAAAGGGCAATAGCTAAAGGAGGCGTTTTTAGGATCAAAATTAAAAGTGCAATAGCTAAAACATATATATTAAAATAGTATCGTAATTTTTATTTTAAAAATAACCTTAATAAAATTATTTTAAATGAAACACTGTATATCATATCCTTTGCTATAATTAATTTGTTACCCTTCATCTTTATAATAGCATAAGCAATTATACTATGTTGTACAAATAAGCAATTATACTATACTTATTATCAAATTTTTTAAATCATTTTTTTGAGAAATTTAACTATTATTATTATTATCCTTGACCACTATAATAATTTTAGATGGTTAACTTAAAATTAAAATAAAACAATACATAAAATAGTCGAATTAATATCAAGGGGTAAAGAGTATTTAATTTCGTCGTAGTCGATCCCAAGCTCAGATGAGAAAAGAAGAAGGTTGTGTTAGGTTGTCTATCAGTGGTAAACTTCGACAAATTTCAATAAATAGATTCATCAAGATATTGTGTTAATGTTAAATTGTTCTTCGAAAGGAATGCGTTACAGAATCCGACTATAACGCCTCAACAAGAGCCGCTATATTTCTATGAGAACTTGAGCGTAGTTTTAAATATGCAAGAGTTATCATACTATAAGTTGAATAAAAATAAATATTATAGAAAAATTTATATTTTAGACACATGAAATATAGAAATACTCACTAATAAAATAATGAAAGCAATAGATATTATGATTAGAATAAGAATTAATATTATATGTTTATAAGAGATAAAATGGATAGGAGAGAAGAAAAGATGATAGAAAACTCAAGTTTATGGTACGTAGAAAAGAGTAAAATAAGAAATGAAGTAAATATTCATTACAAGAAAAAAGATAATATTTTTTATGCGTTGTTTATGTGGCTGAAAAAGCATTGTTAAAAGCACTGTTGTTAAAAGTCCGACTAATGACAACGGATAAAAAACATTGTCTTTTCTAGCAAAGACAATGTTTTTGCAATGGGAAAAAAGCGTTGTCGTTTTTCGCATGAACAACGCTTTTACAACAAATAAAAAACGTTGTCCTTGCAACAAAGACAATGTTTTTACAACAGATAAAAAGTATTGTCGTTGTTAGAAACGACAACGCTTTTACAATGAATTTAAAGCGTTGTCATTTTAGCACATATAACAATTTTGCAGTGGATTAAAAGTGTTGTCTTTTAGCATAGACAATGATTTTTGCAATGGAAAAAAAAGCGTTGTCGTTTGAAATGAAATATCAATTTTTATCAACAAATAAAAATCGTTGTTTTTTATATCTACAAAAATATTATTTATTATATTACACGATGAACTACTTAATTAAACACTTATAAATAATATCAATTAAAATATTATTAAAGTACAACTAATCGATCTTCTTACAATTGAAACATAAATATTGCATAATCGACAAATAATGAAAAACGAAAAATGTAAAGTCATAATCCACAAACTTAGGATCTAAGTTAAGTTTATAAAATTAAACAAAAAATCTACATACTATACATGCATATTAATTCCAACCTATCTTGCTTTTAGATTGAAATTTTCTGAATTGCATCTTGGCAAAAAATCTTACTTTGATTGTGAGGAAAAATATTATTATATTATAATTAAAATGATCAATACAAATCTTGCATAGATTTCTAACAATAATTTGACAGTATTTCAAGAAAAGAGCTAACAAAAAGATAATTGTTGGGATCACAAGCTAAAATTTACATTCTATTCAAACTAAGAATAAAATCATTCAGTAGTTGAGTTAACAATTGATTCTTTTGCATCAGTAGGTGTGAATAATAAAATCAGTTACATCAACTGCTTTATTCTTAGATATTGATGGCACATAGTTGCCATTTCTTCAATTTTCCAGTTAGTGAAGGTCACAATAGCAACAAGTCAAGCACCCCTTTAAAAGATGTAATCGACTCTCGACTCTGAAGTAGTTGTAAATACAAAATACAACATTTTTGTAAAAGCTTTTGGGAATTATTTTAGATGGACAGTAGATGCATTAGATAAAGCAGAGAACAAAGCATTAAGGGGGAACATTTAGTATTGTGCTCATTCTTGGCTTTTGATCAGCCAAGCATAATGAGGTGCATGAACAAGATAGCAACTGACAAAAAGTTAAACAATTAGATGTAAGAAACTCCGGCTACGATGTGCATGAAGAGTTAGCCTATTCCCAAGGACACGCCGAGTTCGATATTCTTAACCTGGCAAAAGGTGACCAAAATTGCTTTGCGATAGATTGTGGAGCAAATGCCGATGGGATTCAGTTAGGAAGATATTGTTATTTGATCATTCTATGTAAGAGTGGGAATTTAACCCTTTTTGACTGAGCAAATGACATTGAACTAGAACTAGAGCAGAATGTACAAAAATAATTTAAACAATGAGAAAAATAATGTCAGGATGCTTTATTCCTAAATTAGAATCAAATAAAACAATGGATGAGACGGTAGACAAATATAATGCCTTAACAGATAAACAGCAGAAAATATCATTCTCCACATAAACATGAACTATACATGCAGCTAAAATATAGAGCAGGTATCAGTCATCCATGATGGTCTGTGTTGCGTACAAACATGGAAACAGGTGAGGAAAATGAGTCATCACTTCTTATAAGGACTTCATTTTACAAGTGATAATGAATGGAAATGGCCTATTTGTTTATATATTTTCTGATTCTTGTTAATTGTCTTGCCCAGATCACACATTTAGTTGCTCATATTTGTGATGAAAAGGAGTTTATGTTACCATAACCATAAGCCACCAAGGACCACAAGAAGTAACCAGCTCTCAAGCTTTTCTTTCTAGCCCAATCATACCTGAAAATTAGATTTGCAGATATTATAGAAGGAAAATAACAATATATTTTGTTAAAATGAAACATCAGACTTATGGGATCAGCCGTAAGTTATTTGGAAGTAGCATAGTTGTAACTCATCCACCCTATAAAATGTCTTCATAGATAGGGTATATATACATCACTCGTGCCAACGCTAGAATCTCCAACTGTTTAACCACACTTCAGTTAGAGAGTAGGGACGACTAGCGACTTGATACTTCAGACAACTTAGGCTCTTTTGACATGATTCCATCACATACAAACAAGCACTATGATGTTTCAGTGATTTTAATGCTGCTAATTTAAATTCAGGACAATGGAAATTCCAAAGGAACTATGCAAAGCCCCGAGCATGTCTATTAATCAACCAAACAGAGAGTACATTAGTTGTTAGGAATGACATGTCAGTGATGATTAATCTTGAATAGAAATGAGAATTCCAAGCAAACACGCTCATCAATATCTGCATGATAAAAGAAGCTAGGCAAAAGTCAAAAGTGTTTGGAGCTATTGCTCTAAGTTATGTTTTGGTGTTTGACAAAGTTTAGATAGTGTTGGTGAAGGATAAATCCAAAGGATAAATCTTGGTGTGAGACATCCAAGTGCTTTGGTGAAAGATAAATCCAAAGGGTAAATCTTGGTGTGAGAAATCCAAGTGCTTTGGTGAAAGAAAAATCCAAGGGTGAATTTTGGTGTGAGAAATCCAAGTGTCTTGGTGAAGGAAAATTCCTTGCGGAAGTGGCAAAATGAATATACATTAACAAGATTAACATGTAACATTAAATATGTCATAACAATATGAATATACATATCAAAATAAAATGTATATGTATGTATTGATATATTTGTGACAGTAAAAAGTACTAACTTACGTTAACTGATTCCCATATCAATTCTTTAACATCACTTGGAACTTGCTTCCAAGTCTTGTAAATAATCTCAACCTTTTCTCGAGCAAGCACACCAATATAACTTTGCATTTCAACAATTTCTCCTATTGGTTGTCCAAGTTTGTTGAATGCAACATCCCTTCTAATTCCTTGAACTCTTTGCCTAGCAAGCTTATCCAAGTGTGTATGACCTCTAGACATTCTTGTGGTTTCTGTGTTTGTAGAATCCAATACAGTGTTACCATCCCAACTCTCTTCAATTTTAGCAGATGCAATTTTCACATGTTGTCCTTAGCTATTGTTGTTTGTAATAGTGTCACATCCATCAAAACCTATTTTCAACTTTGTAGAGGATGCCATAGAGTCCACAACTTATATTGTTGTTAGCAGCTGATATATACAACAAATAAGAGAAAAATCAAGTAACAAATACATAAACTAGCAACAACATGATAAAAATTAAGATAGCATACAATATTGTCCACAAATTCAATATTGAAAGCAAGATAACATCTCAATATGGTCCACAAAATCAGTTTTCAAAGCAAGATAACATATCAATATCATCCACAGAATCATCTTCAAAAGGTAAATAACATATCTATATATTGTCAACCCAAGCCCCATCACAGTTTTCATGAATGCATGGTGGTTCATTATCATCTACTCCATTAACATCTATTGATGGCAACCCATTGCTAAAACAATGATAATGCATTGCAGTGTCTTCCAAATCTTCACCTTTTATGTATTCAAAGTACTCTATGCTTGGAGTTATAAGTACAACACTCCATAAAGGATTTTCAGGATCTTCAATGTAAAATACTTGCTTTGCTTGACTAGCCAATATAAAAGAGTCGGATTTGAATCCAATTCTATTGAGGTTTAGCAATGTGAAACCAAGATCATCTACTTTAATACCGTGATTATTCTCCACTCAATTACATTTAAACATTGGAATTTGAACTTTGTAGTAATCAACTATCATACTTCTTCTATAACTCCATAAAAAACCATATATGACACAATAGGATTTTTATCCTTTGCACTAGCAACTTGCATTGTCTTTGCGACTAAGCTGACTCTGGAGTTTTGAACAACTCGTATATCATCATGCTTTTTTTGTAGCATAAGTAACCCCATCAATCAAATAACTAGAGTACTTTAAAATTTGATTGCTAGGTCCGCGTATTATCCACTTCAATTTTTCTAATACTTGATGGGTGGAATGCTCAGCTACACGTGCAACCTAGATTGTTTATGTGATAACTTTTTAATTATGTGTAAATAAGATAATGAATGTATGACAATATGTAATACTAAAGAAACTTACACGATCACGCAACCAGATAGTAAAAGTTCGATTATGCTCATCTTGTAACCACTTCTTGGATTTAGCCTTATGAGAAAATCTTGCATTTCAAATACGCCATGTGTTCCCTAAAGAAATTACCAGGAATAAATAAACCAATTGAATATAAGCAAACTATATGAAAGTATTAACAAGTTGAAGAAATTACATATAGAGATCAATCTCAACATCATTTGCTAATACTTAGCGATGTGCTTGTTGCAACTCATCGAGACTAATGGAGTGCACTACTGCACTTGATAAAGGCTTAGTAAGTTCTATTTGTCGATGACTTGATGGGATCCCAATTGTGTGCACACTAGCCAGATAGTCTGAGCAAAATTCAACAGCTTCTTCGACAATATAACATTCAGCTATACATCCTTCAGGCCAATTGCGATTTCGCACATACCCTTTCAAAATCTTCATGTATCTTTCAAATGGATACATGTACCTATACCAAACCGGTCCACACAATTTCACCTCTCGCACAAGATGAATAGATAAATGAATCATTATATCGAAAAAGAAGGGGGAAAATACTTTTCAAGTAAACACAATGTAGTCACAATCTCTTGTGGCAAAACATCCAACTTTGAGACATATATCACTTTATTACATATCACATTGAAGAAGAAACACAATCGAGTGATAGTGTCTTTGACATGTTTGGGTTGTAGGAACGTTGGTGATCGCTAGAGGTGGGGGGGGGGGGTGAATAGCACGTTCGATGCGTCGATGGAATTTGTTTGCGTGCTTGCTAAAAAACTCGTTATGTGCAGCAGAAATAAAGATAATAAAGCAATAACAAAATATACAAGCACACAACACCAAGATATAACATGGTTCGGAACCTCAAGGTTCCTACTCCACGGGTTGAGCTCGAATGAGCCCTTGCGATGCCAAACACCACTAATAATTACAAACACTCCTTCTTGACAACAAGTCGGAGGTGGAGAAACCTCTTACAATGATTACAAAAGTAATACACATAATAAACAATCAAATAGAAATGAAATACACAAAACAACATAAAGAAAACTTTACAACCATTACTTTGGATGCTTGTTTGTTGATTGCTTGAACCGTGCTTGAAGACCCTGATTTGCACCAGCAAATCGCCTAAAAAATGCCTAAGAAATCGCTACCAAATCCTCTTCCACAAGCTACTTTTATAACCTGCATTCGAGCTAGATTCGCGCTTGACAGTCGACTACCATAAGGCCCCAGTCGACTGCCAATAGTACCGTTGTGAGACAACGACTTAATCCACGTCGGCATTCAAGCTAATGGTTACATTGGCAGTCGACTGCCATTACCCAGCAGTCGACTGCTAGGGTCGTAGCCGACTGACCAATCGACTACCGAGCATTCTTCTCCCACAACCCCAATTAGCAGTTGATTGCCATCCATGGCAGTCGACTACTCAATGCTGGCAGTCGACTGTTAGGCCATTTTCTACAGTCGAACACCAGTCGACTCTGAGCAATTCGACTGACCATAATCCTAGTCGATTGCCAAGAGTCAACTCAGCTGCCAAGTGTCAAAACATTTGACTAATCGACTAGTCCAAAGCCCCAATCGATTGATAACCTCAACCATGAGATTTAACCCTAAGTATGATGCCCTCATACTTGCTAGACCACCCTTAGTCTAGACCTAAGCCTTCTAGCCACTTCCGTCAGCCTCATGTCTATCGGATCCCTCCAAGTCATCCATATGCTAGTCTTCAGGTGCTTCTATCGACTATTGTCATGTTAAGTGATCTATCCCGCCAAGGCATATTGGACTTACGCTGCCAAGACTACCGCTTGGACTTTATGCCGCCAACCATTGGACTTATGCTGCCAAGACTCTACCCTTGGACTTTACGCCGCCAATATCAACCCTTTGACTTCCCTTGCCAAGACTCATGCTTGGACTTTCCATGCCGATCCATGTTGGACTTTCCAATTGCCAAGACTCAAGTTTGGACTTTCCCTTGCCAAGACCCATACTTAGTCTTTCCATGCCAAGTACCCATGTTAAATACTGGAAAATTTAAATAGTAAATTAAATGGCCAAATAATTAAGGAAATAATCTTGGAAAATTTTCGGGATTTTTAGGGAATTTTAGGAATTTTTCCGGAATTTTTCTGGATTTAAACGGACTCCGTACGAGATTTTTTCGGGGATAAAGTAAATAGGCTTTAGAGGGGTCTATTTAAAGCGGATAAGTATACGGAAAACCTAATTTCTATTTTCCTATTTACTTTCTTTTCCCCGCCGCGCCGCAACCCCTCTTTCCCTTTTCCCCTTCGGCAGTTCGTCCGCACGACCTTCTCTCTCGCGCGACCACCGGTTCTCTCGACGACCGCCGTCGTCGCAACCTCCCTCCGCGGCCGACGATCAGGCCGCCGTTCTCTTCCTCGCCGACCACTGCCGCGCGCACCGGTCGCCGCGGCCACAGAACTGCCCGACGCCTCTTCTCCGCAAGCGCCGGCGAACGTTGCCGCCTTCCCGGTGCTCAGGCCCGTCGGCTACTCTTCTTCGTGTCCGCAGCCACCCGAGTCCTCGTACGTGTCCCTTCCATAGCGGCCACCCCTTGCCTTCCGCCGCCGCAAGCTCCCCTAGTGTCGCCGGTGAGGGTGGAGTTTAGGTAAATACCTAGATTTTCTTTTGTTTTCTTGCTTTGTGAATTCATGGGTGTGGTGGGGCAAGTGATTAGAGGCAAGGAATCGGGGACTACCGAGAGGGGTCAGAAGGGTTTTGTTTTGGGAGATGGTCGTGTAAGGATTGGCTGTGAACAATCGTTGAGACACTGTAAATTTAGTTGGGGATCTAATTTGGGAAAGGAATGGCTGTGGATGGAATTCCTAGGGCGGGTGACTTGATTGGTCGATTTGGGTTGATTCCGGAGTTATTCGGTGATCGGTATGGTTCGGAGGATATGGGATTTGGGTGATATTGTTTGATCTTGAGGATATCTTTGTAAGTGATGAATTAGGTTGATTGATTTGGAATTAATTGGGCTAAATTAATTGTATGGATATTTGTGGGTAAGGATTGGAAATTAGTTTGGGTTAATAGGGTTATGAAGGAAATCGATTAATTATTCGATTTGTTGTTGAATTGTATATTTTGTGCTTGACTATAATTATGCTATATGAGTTTTGGCCACGAGGCAGTCCCGATCGTGACGCGATTTTCTTCTTGCGGATATATATTCAGGCGGGTATTTTGACTTAACATTTAGATTAAGTCAAATTGATATGCTAGTTAGGATAGCTTACAATAATTTTTCATGTTTATATGCCTAGTATATTTTTGGTGCCTACTAGATACATGCATGTGATAGGATATGATTATATTTACCTGTTTGATTTGGATCATAGTATTGGATTAGGGATATGTACATATTGGTTGTACATATCATTCGGATAGGTATATTATGAGTAGGATTTACATGCTTTAGTATCATGCACCATTTTCGCATGATTGCATGCTAGCTGGACGGGGTTCCATTATTGTTGAGCCCGCAGCTAGTTACATGGCCTGCACACACTGCCACTCATGGGTTAGTGGTACATCAGGAGGGTGTGTGCAGTTGCTCTGTCAGGCTCCGCTGGACCGCTCATGGGTAGCGACGAGGCAGCGTGGTAGCGGGCAGGGATCCCTCCTCTGGCCTATGACACCAGGAGATGAGAGCTTAGCTCCCCCACTATGTTTGGGGCAGGAGGATAGGTGTACTCCGACAGCATCCTGTCCACTCGGTCACTCAGGAGCAGTGATGGCAGAGTGCACAGTTGTCATAGCCCTACCCACTCGGCTTCACCATTGCGTGTGAGGCGGCTGACTGGCGTCAGGGGTGACCATGTCATTGGCACGACATGCATTTTGCACTGATTGCATTTTGTATTGTGTTTGCTGCATTATTGTATTGATGCCTTGGATGTGCATATGATTGTCATGCATACAGGATACATGTTTATATATGGTCAGGACTCTATTACTTCTAGTCAGGCACATGCTCCTATATCAGGGTAGGAGATTCAGGTAAGTACAGTCATTTTGTATTTCTTGCTTGCATACCCTATTTATGTGAGACTGTACTGGCATGATATTTTTATTGTTAGCTATACCTGATTTTGCATATCTACTATACCCGCAGAGTTCTTTGAACTCACCCCGTTGGTTTATATCTATTTCAGGATGAAGCTATCAGGAGAGTGCAGTTGCCGGACCCCCCCACTCGTCGTAAAGTTTTGATTTGGATATTTGTTTTTACGGTATTTGGATATTTTGGTTAGAGGTCATGTATAGGTTTGGAGATTGATTTTGTATTTGGTTTTGGTGTCCTTATGGACCTTATTTGGATTTTGGTTTGGTTGGATTTTGTTGAGTATTCCTGCCCAGATGGCAGAAGGGGTAAGTCTATTTATTTTAGACTGTTTGTCATTTATTTTGGATGATGGCCTGAGGCCAAATTATATAACTGCGTGTGAGTTTGGATTCCGGTCGTGTTGACCGATGTATAGTGGCCGTGTAGGCCTTTGTATGTAAATTGGGATTGTCACCCGTACAGGGGAGATGCTGTCGGATTTTTGTCTGGTGGGGTCTCCTTCGGGGCGTGACAATTTATTTGGTATCAGAGCGCCTAGGTTTTCGAGTTCCTAGGGGTTTTTGGATTTTTCGGAGTTCGCCATGTATTGGCAGGTTTTGCGAGGTAATTTGGATTGGTATGGATTTCCGATGATTTTTATGTTTCGGAAATTCGAGGATTTTTGACGAGATCAATATGGGGTTTTGGCGGCTACTGGACCTCTCCTGACGGTGAAATAGGTATGATAATAAATTTGATATGTTTTTATTTATGGTAATATCTGTATTCATTTAACAGATATGAGACGAGGTGGGCGATTACACGAGACGTGGTGTGGGACGACCACGCCAGAGGACCCAGAGATCTTTGGTGACTGACTTGCCAGAGAGATCTACTGAGGGTGAGCATATTGATCAGGGTCAGATTCCACAGGGTGCTGCGGGAGTTGTGGATCCTCAGTCCTCGACGGATCCTCCTCCCGAGATACTCACTGCTGGGGCATCCGATGTACCAGCGGGAGATCCTACTGCTACACATCAGAAACCCCCGCCAGTAGGACCTTCTACTACAGACCCGACAGGCCCATCAGTGAGCCTGGCCGACCACTCAAGATCGGCCCCTACTTATCCTACTGATGTAGCTGCGGCACGAGCTCGGATTCCAGGATTGGCTAAGTCGATGAAGAGCCGGTTCACTTTATTCAGCGGAGAGACTGATCCGATCGTGGCTCAGTCTTGGATCGAGACGATGGAGCGTACCTTTTACTATATGGTCTGCTCTGAGTGGGAGAAGGCAGAGTTAGCGGCCTTCCATTTACGAGGCGAGGCCGAGATCTGGTGGGATATGCAGCGCTCGATTATTGGCGAGCAGCAGGTTACCTGGGCGAGATTTAGAGAGGCTTTTGAGAGTCAGTATTTCCCGCGGGCATATCAGATGATGAGACGTCAGGATTTTCTGAGTCTAAGACAGAATAATCGCTCAGTGATGGAGTATAATACGGAATTTAATCGGTTAGCCAGGTTTTGCCCAGAGTTAGTTCTTTGAGGATAGGTCGCGGATGATCACGGTTTATAGAGGATGGATGGGCATCTACTGAGTTAGGATGGCGGGATTTGGTAGTTCTTCCTAGAGGCGTTGGATAGAGCTTTGTTGATCGAGTCGGCTCAACAAAGGGTTATCTGAGCAGGAAGAGAAGCGGTGAAAGATCTACAGTCGGACCCATCGACCACGGACTGGACATCAGCAGAGTGGCCGCAGTCAACCGGGTCAGAGTCATTCTGGGGCATCTAGCCGGCCTCAGAAATCAGGACGATCTTCAGCTGGGCCCTCGCGGTCTTTTCAGCAGAGCCGGAGACCGCCCATTGGCGACACCTACTGTACTCGTTGTGGATCGAAAGAGCATATCATCTCAGCCTGCACCTTGGGACAGCCAGTTTGCTATTATTGCAAGCTGCCTGGACACATGAGCCGAGATTGTTCGTTGAAGGCTCAGCATGTGGCTTCCGGGGTTTCTATTCAGGGAGGACCGTTGCGTCAGTCTGGGACTCAGAGAGGGGGCCAGACAGCCAGACCTTCGCAACGCCCGCAGAGGACAGCTCCCCCTGCAGGAGTCGCCTATGGCATTCATGGACAGGAGTACACGGTGCCGCGCGGTGTCACGAGGTTGATTCGAGACCGCGATACGAGATCGATCGGCCAGCAGTACCAGTACCATTCGCGGCAGCAGCTATTCTGATGCTCATGCGGCCGCCGCCACTAGTTCAGATCACCGCTCAGCCGTGCTGATACCCGATCGCGGCCGTTATACCACCTTCCTATCGCCTTCGTACCGATCTGTATCGATCTCGGGCTCGAGCACATCCCCTTTGGCGGTGATACCACCTCCCGCCACCGGAGTGGCGGATACATGCGATTACGAGAGAGAGGATGCGAATGAGCCAACGAATCCGTATTTCGCGGTACGGTTTCACTTTATGCATTTTCAGCTATTATGCTAGTTGATACTGGTAGTTCGCATTCGTTTATTTCTCGTACTTTTATGAGAGAGATTGGTAGACTACCTGCTAGTAGATCACAGAGATTAGTCGTCTCCCTACCGTCTGGCGATACAATGGATGTTACCCAGGAGGTTCGAGGTTGTCCTTTAGATTTTGGTAACATCATTCTTACGGTAGATTTATTGGTACTGGATATGGTCGAGTTCGATATTATTCTTGGCATGGATTGGCTGTCAGCATATCATGCCACAGTGGATTGTCAGACGAGGGTGGTCACATTCAGACCTCCGAACCAACCCTCGTGGGATTTTACTGGCATCCGGGACGACGGTATAGCGACCATTTCTGCGATTCAGGCTCAGAAGCTTTTATTGCACGGTTGCCAGGGTTTTCTATTATCTATGATCAATGTAGAAGACAGTAGTGACTCTCAGATCGCGGACATCCCTATTGTCCGAGAGTATTCAGATGTCTTTCCAGAGGAGTTACGTCCGCCTCCCGTAAGGCAAGTGGAGTTCATGATTGAGTTAATACCTGGGACGGCACCGATCGAAAGCTCCTTATCGTATGGCCCCGAGAGAGTTGGATGAGTTAAAGGTTCAGCTCCAGGAACTTTTGGACAGAGGTTTTATTCGCCCTAGTGCATCACCCTGGGGTTCTCCGGTTCTCTTCGTGAAGAAGAAAGATGGTTCGATGAGACTGTGCATCGACTACAGGCAATTGAACGCCGTCACTATCAAGAATAAATATCCCCTGCCACGTATTGAGGACTTGTTTGATCAGCTCAGAGGTACATCAGACTATACTAAGATTGATCTGCCGTCTGGATATCATCAATTAAGGGTTAGAGATTCTGAAATTCAGAAGACAGCGTTTCGTACCAGATATGTACATAATGAGATTTTGGTAATGCCATTTGGGCATACCAATGCTCCAGCGGTATTCATGGACTTAATGAACCGTGAATTTATGGATTTTCTAGATCGGTTCGTCATTGTTTTTATCGATGACATTCTGGTTTATTCTCGTTCCGAGGAGGAACACGCGCAGCATCTTCGACTTGTTCTAGATAGGCTCCGACAGAAGCGGCTATATGCGAAGTTCAATAAATGCGCGTTTTGGTTACACTCAGTCGGTTTTCTGGGACATGTGGTTTCGAGTAGAGGTATTTCAGTTGACCCGTAAGATCGAGGTCACTACTAGGGGGAGCAAATCGCTCAGAGGTTCGCAGTTTCCTAGGCTTGGCCGGATATTACAGACGATTCGTTGAGGATTTCTCGAGCATTTCTATGCCATTGACATGCCTTACCAGGAAGGGCGTGAAGTTCACGTGGACAGAGGCGTGCGAGACTAGTTTTCAGGAGTTAAAGAGGAGATTGGTGTCAGCACCGATCCTGGTATTACCATCAGGGGACGACGGTTTCGTTCTTTATACCGATGCGTCTCTACAGGGTTTAGGCGCAGTGTTGATGCAGCACGGCAGGGTAGTTTCTTATGCATCTCGCCAGTTGAAGGATCATGAGAAAAACTACCCAGTTCATGATTTAGAGTTTGCCGCTATTATTTATGCCTTGAAGATTTGGAGGCATCATTTATATGGTATTACGTTTGAGATTCTTACTGATCATAAGAGTCTCAAATATCTGTTTACACAGAAGGAACTCATTCTCCGACAGAGAAGATGGATGGAGTTCCTGAAGGATTATGACTGTACCATCAGCTACCACCCAGGGAAAGCCAATGTGGTTGCTGACGCACTTAGCCGGAAGTCCCGAGGGACTTTAGCTTCCTTCCGAGTTTTGGTCACAGATTTGATTCAGGGTTTCTCTGAGTTGAGCTTAGAGGAGCAGGGACCGACGGAGCAGGGCGTTCTAGTTACCATGGTTGCTCAGTCGTCTATCCGGACGAGAGTCCGGGAGGCTCAGGCCAGTGATCAACATTTACAGTTCATTGGTAGTCAGATCACTTCGGGACAGCAGACTGAGTTCACCCTAGATGATGAGGGTATTATATATTTCCGAGGTAGATTATGTGTACCTCAGCCTCACCCGGTTATGGAGGAGTTACTATAGGAGGCACATCGCTCGATTTGCGATCCACCCAAAGTGAACCCGTATGTATCGAGATTTAAAGCGGTTGTATTGGTGGAACGGTATGAAGAAAGACATCGCGGATTTTGTAGCTAGATGTCTGATTTGTCAGCAGGTCAAGGCTGAGCACCAGAGACCAGCTGGATTACTTCAGAGGATTCCTATTCCTGAGTGGAAGTGGGATCATATTACTATGGATTTTGTGATGGGTTTGCCTAGGACACGTCAAGGTCATGACGCGATTTGGGTAGTCGTAGACCGACTAACCAAATCCGCGCACTTCTTATCGATTCGGAAGACCGACTCTCTGGATCGATTGGCAGAGCTATATTGTCGGGAGATCATCAGATTGCATGGTGTTCCGTTGAGCATTATATCAGATAGAGATCCCGTTCACGCCTAGGTTCTGCAAAGTCTGCGGCGAGCTTTAGGCACACGTTTAGTATCTTGCATTCCATCCGCAGAGATGGGCGATCTGGCGGACCATTCGAGACACTAGAGGATTTCTGAGGTCTGTGTTATAGATTTGGAGGCAATCGGGAGGATCATTTACGTTAGTGGAATTCGCCTACACAATACGATTATCATTCGGCTATCCAAATGGCCGTATGAGGCATTGTATGGTAGGCGGTCGTACACCCACCCTCCGGGAGGAGGTTGGGGAGGCCCATTTCTAGGACCCGAGAGCTCGATGAGGCGAGTTGGTCCGCTATCATCGGGACGTAGGACAGAGGCGCAGGATCGCTAGAAGAGTTAGGCAGATCGTAGACGGAGACCTTTGGAGTTCTCTGTTGGTGATCATGTATTCTTGCGAGTGTCACCCACGAAAGGGGTGAAGAGGTTTGGACTCCGTGGTAAGCTTGCTCCTAGATATATCGGTCCGTTTGAGATTTTGGAGAGGATCGGAGCAGTTGCTTATCGTCTAGCGCTACCCCCATCTTTGACGAGTATACATGATGTATTCCATGTGTCTATGCTGAGGAAGTATGTGCCAGATTCTACACATATTCTATCAGATGTATCAGGTTCCATTCAACCTGATGCTACTTACGCAGAGGTTCCGGTGCGGATTTTGGATTTCAAGGAACAGCGGTTCGGAACAAGGTTGTGCGACTTGTCAAAGTCGGGTGGAGTCACCACACCGACGAGGAGGCTACTTGGGAGCTCGAGGAAAAGATCAGAGCTCAATACCCCCACTTGTTTACTTAAGGTACGTGAGGTATATTTTCAGTACTTGTGGTATTTCTTACTCGTTGTGCATCTGAGTAGGAAATTTGGAGACCAAATTTTTATTAGTGGGGGAGAATGTTAAATACTGGAAAATTTAAATAGTAAATTAAATGGCCAAATAATTAAGGAAATAATCTTGGAAAATTTTCGGGATTTTTAGGGAATTTTAGGAATTTTTCTGGATTTAAACGGACTCCGTACGAGATTTTTACGGGGATAAAGTAAATAGGCTTTAGAGGGGTCTATTTAAAGCGGATAAGTATACGGAAAACCTAATTTCTATTTTCCTATTTACTTTCTTTTCCCCGCCGCGCCGCAACCCCTCTTTCCCTTTTCCCCTTCGGCAGTTCGTCCGCACGACCTTCTCTCTCGCGCGACCACCGGTTCTCTCGACGACCGCCGTCGTCGCAACCTCCCTCCGCGGCCGACGATCAGGCCGCCGTTCTCTTCCTCGCCGACCACTGCCGCGCGCACCGGTCGCCGCGGCCACAGAACTGCCCGACGCCTCTTCTCCGCAAGCGCCGGCGAACGTTGCCGCCTTCCCGGTGCTCAGGCCCGTCGGCTACTCTTCTTCGTGTCCGCAGCCACCCGAGTCCCTGCGGCCGGCTGTCCCTTCGCAAGCGCCGGCCACCCCTTGCCTTCCGCCGCCGCAAGCTCCCCTAGTGTCGCCGGTGAGGGTGGAGTTTAGGTAAATACCTAGATTTTCTTTTGTTTTCTTGCTGTTCAGGAATTCTATGGGTGTGGTGGGGGCAGTGATTAGGGCAGCAAGGAATTGGGGACGGCTGAGAGGGGCTGTAAGGGTTTTGTTTTGGGAGATGGTCGTGTAAGGATTGGCTGTGAACAATCGTTGAGACACTGTAAATTTAGTTGGGGATCTAATTTGGGAAAGGAATGGCTGTGGATGGAATTCCTAGGGCGGGTGACTTGATTGGTCGATTTGGGTTGATTCCGGAGTTATTCGGTGATCGGTATGGTTCGGAGGATATGGGATTTGGGTGATATTGTTTGATCTTGAGGATATCTTTGTAAGTGATGAATTAGGTTAATTGATTTGGAATTAATTGGGCTAAATTAATTGTATGGATATTTGTGGGTAAGGATTGGAAATTAGTTTGGGTTAATAGGGTTATGAAGGAAATCGATTAATTATTCGATTTGTTGTTGAATTGTATATTTTGTGCTTGACTATAATTATGCTATATGCAGGTTTCATCACAGGCGAGTCCCGACCGTGACGATTCAGTTCTTCTTGCGGATATATATTCAGGCGGGTATTTTGACTTAACGTTTAGATTAAGTCAAATTGATATGCTAGTTAGGATAGCTTACAATAATTTTTCATGTTTATATGCCTAGTATGTTTTTGGTGCCTACTAGATACATGCATGTGATAGGATATGATTATATTTACCTGTTTGATTTGGATCATAGTATTGGATTAGGGATATGTACATATTGGTTGTACATATCATTCGGATAGGTATATTATGAGTAGGATTTACATGCTTTAGTATCATGCACCATTTTCGCATGATTGCATGCTAGCTGGATGGGGTTCCATTATTGTTGAGCCCGCAGCCAGTTACATGGCCTGCACACACTGCCACTCATGGGTTAGTGGTACATCAGGAGGGTGTGTGCAGTTGCTCTGTCAGGCTCCGCTGGTCCGCTCATGGGTAGCGACGAGGCAGCGTGGTAGCGGGCAGGGATCCCTCCTCTGGTCTATGACACCGGGAGATGAGAGCTTAGCTCCCCCACTATGTTTGGGGCAGAAGGATAGGTGTACTCCGACAGCATCCTGTCCACTCGGTCACTCAGGAGCAGTGATGGCAGAGTGCACAGTTGTCATAGCCCTACCCACTCGGCTTCACCATTGCGTGTGAGGCGGCTGACTGGCGTCAGGGGTGACCATGTCATTGGCACGGCATGCATTTTGCACGGATTGCATTTTGTATTGTGTTTCTTTGCATTATTGTATTGATGCCTTGGATATGCATATGATTATCATGCATCTGAGATACATGCTTATATATGATCGAGACTTTATTACTTCTAGTCGAGGCACATGCTCCTATATCGAGTAGGAGATTGAGTAATCTGATCATTTTGTATTTCTTGCTTGCATACCCTATTTATGTGGCTATCTTGGCATGATATTTTATTATTAGCTATACGATTTTGCATATCTACTATACATGAGTTCTTTGAACTCACCCCGTTAGTTTATATCTATTTGGGATGAAGCTATCGAGAGAGTCTCGATTCTTGTCGTAAAGTTTTGATTTGGATATTTGTTTTTACGGTATTTGGATATTTTGGTTAGAGGTCATGTATAGGTTTGGAGATTGATTTTGTATTTGGTTTTGGTGTCCTTATGGACCTTATTTGGATTTTGGTTTGGTTGGATTTTGTTGAGTATTCCTGCCCAGATGGCAGAAGGGGTAAGTCTATTTATTTTAGACTGTTTATCATTTATTTTGGATGATGGCCTGAGGCCAAATTATATAACTGCGTGTGAGTTTGGATTCCGGTCGTGTTGACCGATGTATAGTGGCCGTGTAGGCCTTTGTATGTAAATTGGGATTGTCACCCGTACAGGGGAGATGCTGCCGGATTTTTGTCTGGTGGGGTCTCCTTCGGGGCGTGACAACCCATGACTTACACTTTCCCATTTCCAAGTGTCTCACTTGGACTTTCCATGACAAGTACTCAAGACTTGGACTTTCCCATGACAATCACATTGTCATTCATTTTGTCAAATATCAAAATACCGTTCGAGTCAAACTCGAGTCTGGTTAATTGTGACCTAGGTCGATTGCACCAATAATCTTCCCCTTTTTAATGTTTAACAAAAACCACAAACACTTTTGAGTTAGGCCACCTAACTCAAATCTCCTTATCAATTCTCCCAAATTGATAATCTCAAATTCTCCCATAACTTCTCCCGTTAATTCTCCCCCTTTTTGATATACATCAAAAAGGTTCTCCCCAAGGGTGTCAATGTCTCATATTCCAATGAGATCTTACAATCTCCCTCTTGGTTCAAAAACACTTAGGATGTCACACCCCGAGAGCATGTCGTGCCGAAAAGCAAACGGACGACATCTCCCCTATACGTGGCAATATTTCGGGTTAATACAAGGCCCGTAGGCCCACAATAACAACATAACATATAAAGTAAATACAACAACTACTCAAAGCACAGCGAAAACATAATACAACAAGCTACACACATGCATACCGGTATGACTAACACATCACAACAACACGAAACCTCAACAAAATCCGAATCTATAAAATAGTACATCAGGAAAACTCCAAATACATAACACCATGTACGGAAAGCCCAAAACAAACACGGGAGCCTTGGAGGTGAGATGAGATGTCAGCCAGCGGTGCTCCAAGTCGTCACGAAGTCTTCTACCTGTTACCTGGGCGACAGAAAAACTCAGGGTCCGTGGTGGTGGTGGTGAGTAAAACTCAGCAGGTAATAGAAAAACATGTATATATGTAATATCACATGTATTTCAACAACATAATCTAGAGGTACAAAAGGTATATCAGTATAGTATATAAATACAAGCAATACCGTCTAACCAAATGAATAACGAAAAATGCAGACATACCTGAAGTCTGTACGCTACTCTGATCTAACCTGAACATATATTCAACATATATATATAACAGGAAGAGTAAGATCAACTCACAATATACTCAAGCTACAGGTCAAGGTATCTAATGGTCTGTCCAACACATATACCAGTACCCGACACAACCGTATAACATATGCAAGAAGCATGCATGAATATGATGTACAACCAAATGCAGCAAGCATAATACAATCAAATGCAACATCACAATAATCATATATATATAGACTGCATATATATATATATTAATCTCAACCATCCATATATATAAATATACATGCATATATGTATATATATATATGATAATATGCAAAGCGCCATCAAATAAGGCAATGCAACATGCATGGTCATGCCTGCTCACCCTTACTCGCTATCACGACCCGAGTGTGGCCTAGGTCGCACGACATGACAACTGTCCCAACTCACACCAACCACTGCTATAGAGTGGCCGAGTGGGCAGTATGATTAAGTAGCATATGAGCGTAAAGAGCTCGCTACACAACGGGGGTCCCTGCTGTTGGCCACTCCGACTAACACTACCAATGAGTGGTGGAGTACCACGCACCCAGGACAACTGCACGCAACTCCAACTACCACCGTCTATAATGGTAGAGTGTGGCACAACAGATGCTCTGCCCTCACACCAGTTACTCGGAGAGTGCTCTGGGAGGCAAGATGACTGACGACTCTCTCAACCCCAAGGGAGACAATGTCGTCAGAATGCATGCAAATGACATGAGTATGCTATCACACGTACAACCATCTACCACAGACTCTCTGTTCAACAAAGAGTCGTACCCATCTGATCAATACACTCTCTATCCTGTAGAGAGTCAGACTCAACTGATCGACGGACTCTCTATCCTGTAGAGAGCCGTACTCAACTGATCATAACTCTCTATCCAATAGAGAGTCGTACTCAACTGATCGACACACTCTCTATCCTGTAGAGAGTCATACTCGAATGATCATAACTCTCTATCCAATAGAGAGTCGTACTCAAATGATCGACGCACTCTCTCTCCTATAGAGAGTCGTACTCGACTAATCATATCAAGCTGAGACCACTGGTCCGTAGCGACACACTAATCACCCTTCACTTAACCATTACACAACACATGGTTGGTAACAAGTATGCAACATATAAGTATTGAAAATAAATCCTACATTTAGGGCATTACCTATCCACGGATGACCTTTTTGTCAATTTATAAATTGGGTCATCACCCGTACTAACATTTACACCCTAGTAAACATCTAGGCCAATTTACATCACATCTATAACTCCTAAATCATGATAGGGAATATGTGATATCAACAATTGAGCATAAATACATCCAACGATAAGTTCAAGCATAAGATAATAAGAGCAGGGTCAAGGTAACATGATCATATAAGATAATCATACATCTAAATCTGTATGCATTAAAACTACCTGACCAGGGTAGGAATTACCCACCTATTAAATAGCTCATGCTAGCTATCCACGCGTGCAAACATCTATCACCAATTAAGGTCCTGCAAAAGAACACATAGAACACAACTAAGCTCTATTTTACATCGAATGATTGAATCGAATCCTACATCGATCATTATATCCAACTAATTCAACATTCTCCAACCTTAATTTGATTAAATTCACCGTATCATTCATGAGTTAACTCTAGCATCAACTATAAAGGTAACACATCCTACTACATAACAATACCAAATCAAAGCTTAACTTACAATTGTTGAAATCAACCACCACTTCTTGATCCTCATCAGATCTGAATCCCATAATCAAATTGGGAACCAATTCCAACTCTGATCCACCAACCCTACAAAGGTTCTGCTATATCATCATTCATTAACTTAATCAACGTACAAAACCTTACCTCTCACTAGATCAATCGACCATAGCTTCTTCTTTAATACAAGAGAAATCTGATCTGTACAGAATACTAGCATTGTGGTTAAATCCAATCTCAACTCCAATGTATTTTAGTACCTGCACAGAATCAAACCTATAAGCTATGATTTACAGATCTGAACCCTTAAATCGTCAAGAAATAGAGCAACACCATTCTTCCCAATTACACAACATCACAGTCGAACCCACCTCAATCACCCTAAACTCATCAATATTGACGGAAACAGAGAAGAGTGATGGCAGTGCAGGGGGGTTCACAGCTAGGCACGAGAATAACAATCGGCTATCGTTCTCGCGATGATAAGGTCAGCTCCTCCCTAGCTTTGGCGATGAAGATGGTGACGGCAGCAACGGAACTGATCTTGCGGCAAGAAGGAAAAGAGGTGATCGGTACAATGCTCCATCGAGAGGGCAGCAGCTCCAGCGAGGCCAAGTTCTCGGCTATCACAAGGATGGATGCTACAGAGATCGCGAGAAGAACAACAGTGGAAGGAGAAAAATCAACATCAAAAAGAAAATAGACCAAGCAGAGGAAGGCATGATCGGTTGGAGGAGAAGAGACAGTGAATCATCTTGCCGATGAGGCAAGCGGTGATGGGTGGCAATGGCTCCACTTGCGGCGGCAGCGGCAGCGGCGCTATATGCGGCGGCCGTAAGGGAAGAGCGAGTGCCCGCAACCCTTGATAGGGTGGATCGGACCCAGGCATTCCTTCACGCTTGGCGGCGGCGAGGAGGCAACCTGCTTCGGTTGGATCAACAGAGAAGAAGAGGCGACGGCGAATCGATCCCGCGTCGAGCGGGGATGGCGACGGGCTCGGCGGATATCAACTGGATCGGGCACCGGCAACAGTGAAGAAGAGCGCTCGAACTGCTGCGGTAAAGCGGAGGCCCTAGGGCGGCGGCAACGAGCACGGGGCGGAGATCGGGTGAAGATCGACACCGGCGACAACTCTCTCTCACGACCGACGAGTGGTGTGGCGACGACGAGCGTGGGCACGAGGGAAGGAGACGCGATCAGGCTCTGGTCGCTCCCTGCCGTGAGGTAAACTTCGCGAGGAAGGAGATCTCATGTTATCGGAGGAGCGTTCGGCGAGGCACGGTGAAATGGAATCGCGACGGGGAAGGAATAAAATGCCTCGCGAATTAAGGCGACGATGAGACGGTTGGCATTATTAAATTGATGCAGTCGGATCCAATTTAACGGGTCAGGTCCAATAAAGTGGGTCAGATTCCAGACCCTATAGCCTATTAAATCTTCCTCCGCAAAGTGTCTTAGAAATTTCCATTTTTCCAGCAAAATTCTTAAAAATTCCTAAAAAATTCTATAGTGTATTTCCAAATTAACAAACATTATTATTATTATTATTTTTATTTTTCCATTCTTTAGTTATTTCTTTACGGTATTTTACATTCTCCCCCACTTAATAAAATTTAGTCCCCAAATTTCGTACTTAAATGTAAGAACCAATACATGAAATATCTGAAATGACCACATACTACAAGTGACTAGAGGAGGGTACCGAGCTCGGATAGTATCTTCCAGCTCCCATGTAGCCTCCTCATCAGTAGGAATACTGCCATCTAACCTTTACGAGTCGGATGGTCTTGTTCCATTACTGTCGCTCCTTGCGACCCAAATCGTTTCACCCCTTTCGTAGGTGAAACACGCAGAAATACCTGTTCCCCAATTGAGAACTCCAAAGGCCTTCGCCTCCGATCTGCGTAACTCTTCTGTCAATCCTGTACCTCCAATAATCATCATCTGATGATGCACACCAACTCTGCATCATGTTGGATACTCGGTGGCCCCTATAGCTATCGTTCCCCGACTTCTTCCCACAACACAGGAGATCTGCAGGGTCTACCGTATAGGGCCTCAGAAGAAGTCATCTGAATGGATGAGGGATAACTATTCTTATAGTCAAATTCCACTAAATAAATGTAATTCTCCCACTACCTCCATAATCCATGACACAAGATCTTAATAGATGCTTTAATGTCTGAATTGTACGCTTAAACAACCCATCAGTCCACGGATGAAATGTTGTATTGAGCCGAAGCTCTGTGCCCATAGTCTGATGCAGACTCTGTCAAAATCGTAAGGTAAAACGTGGGTCTCTATCAGATATAGTACTCAAAAGTACCCCACGCAATCCGATAATCTTCCGACAATACAACTCTGCCGGATGATCCAACGAGTACGACCCACGAATAGGAAGGAAGTGAGCTGATTCGGTTAGTCGATCCACGATCACCCAAATCGCATCATGTCTTTTACGGGTTCTAGGCAACCCCGTAACGAAATCAATAGTGATATGCTCCCACTTCCATTCCGAAAATCGATATTTCCCAGAGCAATCCAACGGGTTTCTGATGTCCAGCCTTCACCCACTGACATACTAACATCGAGTAGCAAAATCTGCTATATCTCTCTTTATACCGTTCCACCAGTACAAACGTTTTCAACTCTCGGTACACCTGAGTACCACCAAGGTATATAGCAAATCTCTAATAATGTGCTTCCTGTAGCAACTCTTCCTTAATTGGATGCATGTTCGGAACACACTATCCTTATCAGAGACAAGGAATTATCTTCTCAAAAGAGAAATCCATCAACCATCCAAGATACACTCCACACACACTGTAAGTGCATGGAAGACTATAACAATCAATCTCCCTTGTTGCAATTGTTGCAACTATTCGCGCTCCAGCAACTCCATTGTAGCTACCCAGTAGCTTGTTAAATTCTATGAGCACTTCTGCTCCATACAACTACAAATCCAGATAATAACTACTAAAGTCATGTCATGTATATGACAGACTATCTCGTAGTTTCTTAACTGACGTAGGCATAAGATATGCCTCATTCAACTGCATCGAAATCGTTCCGATCCCTGAAATGACGCATCTGCGTACATCATCCTTTTATCCACTCCGAAAAGATTAACTAATACTCGTGTAAAAGTTAACTGCCGTCTAGGTTTTGTAACTGGTTTCACCAGCTTCCGATTAAATGATTTCCATCATCACCTTTGTCAAAAAAGTCCGTGGTATAGTAATGCCAAGCATTCTATCCACATCTACGGAATTAACCAAAACATACAAGGAAAACCACCATCTACGATGGTCGAGTGTGCAACTCCTGTTAGTAATATATGAGAGATGTCCTAAGGCAATCGCCTTATGTATGAACCATTTATATGATAAATGAAGATTCACTATTTGAGTATACATGTTTCATGTATTTGATTGGATCTTAAACTCATTTACTGGATGTCCACGATACGATTCACAGCATGAGAGAATTTGTGATTGGATCACAACTAGTGAGTATCTCTACATGTGTAATTGTGATGTATCGGAATTATCCCTAGTCGATGAATTGATGGATTTGGACACCATCAATTTTGTCGAGACTAGCACGAGGTATACTCCTTGGTGTATCCAAGCAGCTGATTCTCACTGGCTGGAGACATTGTGATGTCCGGAGTTAATCGTGGATGCTAGTTATGGTAACTAGTTCATTAGAGTGACCAGCCGTAAGACTTCATATGGTTCTCTGCATATATAGATATGTCAATGAAGTTCTTACTGTGGCTTAAGTGCGATGTTCCTTTGACTTGCGGTATTCAAGTCATCTTGATCATGGAGACTTATGCTTTGACATCTTAAGCAAACATCTCTAAGGAGATGTGGACCCGGATGATTGGGTATAAGTCGGTGATCGAAGGTGTTTGAATAGCCTATAAAGGATTCACCACTCCTTGCGAGGAGATGTATACCCATGGCCTCTCGTCGGATTGTTACTAAAGTCTTTGGCCAAAGCATTACATGTTTAGAGTAAGGTACTCTTCGATACATGTGGAGTAACTAGAATCCATAGGACGAGGAAATGATACTTGGGCTAGGTGTGACGTAGTCAGCCTAGTGGGGACTGACACAATAGACCATGTCCTGAACCAAGTGGGTATAAGATGAGTGAAGGGAATGGGGCACGATTCATTCGAGCTACTGAAGGGTTTCAGAAATAGTTCTGGATCAACCGTTGATCTTTTCGGTTAATTGGGTATCATGATGTACTACTAGGTGCCACTCATGATCGTTCTATAATTAATGGTTAATTATAGACGGCCAACATAAACCGAGAACCTATTTGGTCACACGCACAACGAGTGTAATCCAAAGGATTTAAAACGAGCTTGAGAATGGGATTCTCAGACCGAGAGAAACTATGTTTGGTTGGACCAAACATAAAGCGAGCATGAAATTGTTTCAGTCGCAATGGAAGCGTGGATGGGCCTTGTCTTATGAAGACGTAATGGATGAACCAAAATGGTTTGGTTCTAATCCAATGGAGGAGGATAAACCAAAGGGTTTGGTTTATATTAAACGAATGAACCAAAGGTTGGTTCGGTTCGTTTTAACTTAAAATAAACCATCATGGTTTGGTTTATTTTAACTTATCTTAATGGAGCGGGTTAACGGGCTTTATGGATATGATCCATTAACCATTAAGAGAATTAGTTCTCTATAAAATATGGTTTAAACCCTAATCAAGAGTTGCCGCCCCTCCCTCTCCTCCCCTAGTCGGCGCCAACCCTAGGATTGCCGCCGCCCAGGTTTTGTGCCGCCGTCCAAGTCATTGCCGGCGACCAAGCTTCAGCCGGTGAACACTCCGGCGACCCTCCGGTGATCCCCTATAGGTTTGGCATCAAGGTGAGGCTTTTCTTTCCTTGGTTGGCCGGCGCCTATATCCTCCACCAAGCTGTCCAGTTTTCTGGACAGCTTCTCCTCCTCTCGCCGGAGCGTCGTTTGGACGACGGTTAGTGCTCCGACAGCGGGTAACTTACCGGGGATTTGATCTCCGGTAATCCTCTGAGGTGGAGGACGAAGGATTCGTCAATTGGTTGACGAATACCTCTCCGGAGAAGCGAGTTTTGAGAACTTGTTTTAGGATCCGAATTTGGATTCGGATCGTGATCATCTCTCGATCACGTCGTCTTCAACACGAGGCTAGTAACCCGTACGAAGACGAAGCTCGTGACTTAGCGAAGTCATCCCGAGGAGCTCGGCGTGATCTAGAGACGATTCTTACGAGGATCGTTCCGGTTGATGCCGTTCCCGCTACACGTCATACGAAAGGTATAACGTAGATAAATTTCCTTTTATTGCAAATTTTAATTTACGGTTATGTCTACACTTGTTGTAATAAGCATGCGTGTGTTGTGTGTGTTGTAATAAATAAGAGTATTTATTATTTTTAATTGCTTCCGCTGTGCTCATGTTTACGAAACATGATCGAACACACACACGCCGCGGTGCCGGAAACCCAACAACTCCAACTACCACAATCAACAGTGGCCAGGTTACGCAACTCCAACAACCACAAACTGATCCAATCGTGTCCAGGATACACGATTCTCAAATCCAGTGGCGACTAAATCGTTAATTAGTCTAGCAACTTAATCAAAACTCATACAATTCGTACCAAGCATGAAATTGTCGTCTCCACACACCTGCATCCCCTTTACTCTACACTGATGATATATATTAATCATCACAACGACAATGATAATTGTATGACATCATGTCACCACAATATCAATACTCCAGTCGTAAACCAACCTTAGAGTATACACAAGTATCTTTGGCTGATCTAAATAGATCATCTATCCACAACGAAGGATATTTACTTTCAACAACTATCGCATTCCATCATCGATAATCGATGCATAATTTCAAAGGTCCATCTCTCTCTAACAAAGAGTTCTGGATCCTTCTCAAGGAGGAATACTGGGATAGATAAATATTCCCTCCAACTTCTCCTATAATCGCAACTTATGTTCTTCCAATTCCCATAGTGTTTAGTAACACTTACACTAACAAAATTATCCCTCGAAATCACTCCAATCGCCTATTCCACTTGCCTATGCAGCGGCAAGCCTAGGAGTTCATCCAAAACTACATCCGAAGGCTCTCGGATTATACGCACATCCGAGAGCATATCGTACCATACTTCCAACAATTTAACCATCCGTAAGGATATGTCTACAATAAAAGTATGTCTATCAAAGTCTAAGGGCTTCCCTTGACTTCTTAATTGTCGGTCCACTTCTCACCTGACGGTAGAGATACCACCGACCCACACGATGTATAGGAATCCTTTTTAATCCAACTGAGAATGTTCTAGACACAGATACCTGTAACTATAAGCATATCTCAATATACTAACCTTGAGGGTAAACTAAAGTGATACCCTGAACGATCCATTATCTGTCAATCCGATCCAAAGGCTCCCCGCAGGTCTCAGCTTTTCTCCGAAGAGAATAAGATTAGATCCAACAGTCCGCGATAATTTGGTTGCATTTCTGCGACGAATGCCTCGGGGTTTTTTCCTAGATCATCTGATCTCATCCCTAAATCCTACGAGCTGCAACTGTAGAATACAAAATAAATACGACCATCGTCGTATACTCTCTTCTCTGTACAAATCAAATCACATCTGGAGGTAACTGTTGTTGTCTGCTGAATCTTCTAAGATGTCTTCTGCTGATGCTGCTTCTGTGCTGATCTTTGCTGAAGGGTAGTATCAAGGAACTCCAACCACGTCTGAGGTAGTAGGTTGATGCTAATAAGGTAACCACATCTTCTGTGTTGATCTCTACTATCGAGATGGTGCATCATCCTCCCGGAACACCATTGGTAGTCTTCAACTGAGTCTTCAAAATACGTCTCCTCAACTATACTGGTTGCTCACAATAGCAACAGATGAACTGATCCAACGGATATCTGACTTCACGTGTCTTCGTGATCTGCACTGCACGCACACAATCCCTTCGAAGTCTTTGTTCTGATTTGGCTGATATCCACGAGAACATCCTGATGATCTACGGTTGGTCTTCTATAATCGAAAAATAGCTCAAAACCTATGACTCCGATCTTGCTCCTTTATCCAACAGTCGGAGACTTCTGACTCTATTAAGTTGACCTGCAATATCTGCTTATCGGTCTCCAACTCTTAAACCCTTGTACGGAGTCATTTCTAAACTCCTGTCTCAATCCAACGTCTTCCGCCAGGATCTGGTAAAAGATCCCAGCATCCTAATCCACTATAAATCAATAACTCTGGGTGGCTTAAATCATCCATTCACCTTATTGAGCTATTAGGTGGTCGTAACCACCGCAAGTCTCACGACTCTGCACAGTACACTATTACTAATCGATCACCCTTTCTTGAAGCTCAAGAATTCCTTACAATGTGTCACTAAAAGTGACACGGGGAAATACTCTCTTTCAACATCACTAAACCATGATCAAGTGATGTTTTATTTCCCGAAGGTCATTTTCTGCATTTTCCATCAAATACTGGTTTAATCCCAATAATGGTATGCCAACAACTCTACTTCCTCTATATAACATAAGCCAAGTACTCAAAAGTACTTTCAAAATTATACAACTCAGTACGAACAACTCAGGGATAAAATCCTTATGAAACACCGTAACCTAGCCTTCCGCTATCTGCATCAACAATAGTCTACTTGTCTTGTCCATTACCCAACAGGTAATGATCTGACTAGCACTGTTAGTGAAAATCTCTAAGGCTAAAATCTCTGATTTCAACTAGAAATGTGATGACTTGACCCATATTTTTCCGACTCGGTATCAGTCGGCTCTCAAAGGTAAATCACCTTTTCGACACGGGTTCAAGACTCACAGACTCAACAGGTCATTTTCGGGGTCAACTCATACCACGACTACGAATAATAACCAACTCACTATAGGTTATTCCCTGTTATATATATTAAAAGCATAGTCAACTAAAATCGGGAGTATAAACCCTAAAGGCCACTCCGGTTGGTCGCCTCGGTGGACGACCCCTACTACAAGTCTGCACAGGTGTCATAACTCTATTGTATACACCTACTGATCAAGTTTAGATAAATATCTACTAAACCATAAGTTATCAGGAATGCTTACCTCATGCTGCTTGGAGCTCAGGCCGCTGTCCATCTCATCTCAGAAAACCAAAACCGAATAAATCAACTCCCGAGAATCCAAGACTCGACACAAAAACAACATTGTATAGCATCGCAGAACCTAGGGCTCTGATACCACTAAACTTGTCGCGCCCCGAGAGCATGTCGTGCCGAAAAGAAAACGGACGACAACTCCCCTGTACGTGGCAACATTTCGGGTTAATACAAGGCCCGTAGGCCCACAATAACAACATAACATATAAAGTAAATACAACAACTACTCAAAGCACAGCGGAAACATAATACAACAAGCTACACACATGCATACCGGTATGACTAACACATCACAACAACACGAAACCTTAACAAAATCTGAATCTACAACATAGTACATCAGGAAAACTCAAAATACATAACACCATGTAAGGAAAGCCCAAAACAAACACGGGAGCCTCGGAGGTGAGATGAGATGTCAGCCAACGGTGCTCCAAGTCATCACGAAGTCTTCTACCTATTACCTGGGTGACAGAAAAACCCAGGGTCCATGGTGGTGGTGAGTAAAACTCAGCAGGTAATAGAAAAACATGTATATATGTAATATCACATGTATTTCAACAACATAATCTAGAGGTACAACAGGTATATCAGTATAGTATATAAATACAAGCATATACCGTCTAACCAAATGAACAACGAAAAATGCAGACATATCTGAAGTCTGCTACGCTACTCTGATCCAACCTGAACATATATTCAACATATATATATATAACAGGAAGAGTAAGATCAACTCACAATATACTCAAGCTACAGGTCAAGGTATCTAATGGTCTGTCCAACACATATACCAGTACCTGACACAACCATATAACATATGCAAGAAGCATGCATAAATATGATGTACAACCAAATGCAGCAAGCATAATACAATCAAATGCAACATCACAATAATCATATATATATAGACTGCATCTATTTATATATTAATCTCAACCATCCATATATATATATATATATACATGCATATATGTATATATATATGGTAATATGCAAAGCGCCATCAGATACGTCAATGCAACATGCATGGTCATGCCTGCTCACCTCTACTCGCTACCACGACCCCAGTGTGACCTAGGTGGCACGACATGACAACTGTCCCAACTCACACCAACCACTGCTATAGAGTGTCTGAGTGGGCAGTATGATAAAGTAGCATATGAGCGTAAAGAGCTTGCTACACAACGGGGGGCCCTGCTACTGGCCACTCCGACTAACACTACCAATGAGTAGTCGAGTACCACGCACCCAGGATAACTACACGCAACTCTAACTACCACCGTCTATAGTGGTAGAGTGCGACACAACAGATGTTCTGCCCTCACACCAGTTACTCCTTGGGGAGTGCTCTGGGAGGCAAGATGACTGACTACTCTCTCAACCCCAAGGGAGACTATATCGTCAGAATGCATGCAAATGACATGAGTATGCTATCACACGTACAATCATCTACCACAGACTCTCTGTTCAACAAAGAGTCGTACCCATATGATCAATACACTCTCTATCCTGTAGAGAGTCGTACTCAACTGATCGACGGACTCTCTATCCTGTAGAGAGCCATACTCAACTGATCATAACTCTCTATCCAATAGAGAGTCGTACTCAACTGATCGACACACTCTCTATCCTGTAGAGAGTCGTACTCGACTAATCATAACTCTCTATCCAATAGAGAGTCGTACTCAACTGATCGATGCACTCTCTATCCTATAGAGAGTCGTACTCGACTAATCATATCAAGCTGGGACTACCGGTCCGTAGCGACACACTAATCACCCTTTACTTAACCATTACACAACACATGGTTGGTAACAAGTATGCAACATATGGGTATTGGAAATAAATCCTACATTTAGGACATTACCTACCCACGGATGACCTTTTTGCTAATTTATAAATTGGGTTATCACCCGTACTAACATTTACACCCTAGTAAACATCTAGGCCAATTTACATTACATCTATAACTCCTAAATCATGATAGGGAATATGTGATATCAACAATTGAGCATAAATACATCCAACGATAAGTTCAAGCATAAGATAATAAGATCAGGGTCAAGGTAACATGATCATATAAGATGATCATGCATCTAAATCTGTATGCATTAAAACTACCTGACCAGGGTAGGAATTACCCACATGTTAAATAGCTCATGCTAGCTATCCACGCGTGCAAACATCTATCACCAATTAAGGTCCTGTAAAAGAACACATAGAACACAACTAAGTTCTATTTTACATCGAATGATTGAATCGAATCCTACATCAATCATTATATCCAACTAATTCAACATTCTCCAACCTTAATCTGATTAGATTCACCGTATCATTCATGAGTCAACTCTGGCATCAACTATAAAGGTAACACATCCTACTACATAACAATACCAAATCAAAGCTTACCTTACAATTGTTGAAATCAACCACCACTTCTTGATCCTCATCAGATCTGAATCCCGTAATCAAATTGGGAACCAATTCCAACTCTGATCCACCAACCCTACAAAGGTTCTGCTATATCATCATTCATTAACTTAATCAACATACAAAACCTTACCTCTCACTAGATCAATCGACCATAGCTTCTTCTTTAATACAAGAGAAATCTGATCTGTACAGAATACTAGCATTGTGGTTAAATCCAATCTCAACTCCAATGTATTTTAGTACCTTCACAGAATCAAACCTATAAGCTGTGATTTACAGATCTGAACCCTTAAATAGTCAAGGAGAGCAACACCATTCTTCCCAATTACACAACATCACAGTCGAACCCACCTCAATCACCCTAAACTCATCAATACTGAAGGAAACAGAGAAGAGTGATGGCATTGCAGGGGGGTTCACAACTAGGCACGAGAATAGCAATCGACTATCATTCTCGCGATGACAAGGTCATCTCCTCCCTAGCTTTGGCGATGAAGATGGTGACGGCAGCAACGGAACTGATCTTGCGGCAAGAAGGAAAAGAGGCGATCGGTACAATGCTCCATCGAGAGGGTAGCAGTTTCGGCGAGGCCAAGTTCTCGGCGTTCACAAGGATGGCTGCTGCAGAGATCACGAGAAGAACAACAGTGGAAGGAGAAAAATCAACATCGGAAAGAAAATAGACCGAGCAAAGGAAGGCGCGATCGGCTGGAGGAGAAGAGACGGTGAATCGTCTTGTCGATGAGGCAAGCAGCGATGGGCGACAATGGCTCCACTCGCGGCGGCAGCGACACTATATGCGGCAGGAGTAAGGGAAGAGCGAGTGCCCGTAACCCTTGATAGGGCGGATCGGACCCAGGCATTCCTTTACGCTCGACGACGGCGAGGAGGAAACCTGCTTCGGTTGGATCAGCAGAGAAGAAGAGGCAACGGCGAATCGATCCCGCATCGAGCGGGGATGGCGACGGGCTCGGCGGAGATCAACTGGATCGGGCACCGGCAATAGTGAAGAAGAGCGCTCGAACTGCTGCAGCAAAGTGGAGGCCCTAGGGCGGCGGTAACGAGCACCGGGCGGAGATCGGGCGAAGATCGACACCGACGACAACTCTCTCTCGCGACCGACGAGTGGTGCGGCGACGGCGAGCGCGGACACGAGGGAAGGATACACGATCAGGCTCTGGTCGCTCCCTGCCGCGAGGTAGACTTCTCGAGGAAGGAGATCTCGTGTTGTCGGAGGAGCGTTCGGTGAGGCACGGTGAAATGGAATCGCGACGGGAAAGGAATAAAACGCCTCACGAATTAAGGCGATGATGAGACGGCTGGCGTTATTAAATTGATGCGGCCGAATCCAATTAAATGGGCCAGGTCCAATAAAGCGGGTCGGATTCCAGACCCTATAGCCTATTAAATCTTCCTCCGCAAAGTGTCTTAGAAATTTCCATTTTTCCAAGAAAATTCTTAAAAATTCTTGAAAAATTCCATAGTGTATTTCCAAATTAACAAACATTATTATTATTTTTATTTTTCCATTCTTTAGTCATTTCTTTACGGTATTTTACATAGGATGCCTTCACTCTTCCTAGTGATAAGTCCCATATCACTCAAGAGAGACACTCCTTCAAACTCTCTAAAATTTCAAATTAGGCATCTCACATTCTCAAAATTCTCCCCCTCATGAGGAAGAACACATCCATCATCCCATGATGGATAACCTCCCCCTAAAAGCTTGCTCCCCCTTGACCATTGCACCAACAATGTTCTTGGAGAGTCCTTAAGCCTATAGGAACACTAAACTATCAAAATTAAGGTTAAAAGTTCAACCTTGAACTTTCACACACCCAAATAACTCTCCTAATCCATATCCAATGAATTTTCACCCTTTTTAATGCTTTCCAAAGCATATCCTAGGGTTATGAGCAGTTAGGGTAGCCTAACATAGCTAAAATCAGGCTAAACAAACCTTGTTTACTCGAAATCAGTCTCGGCGATCGACTCGACTGATCGTGATCATTATTGAATTTATGCAAATGCACGAAATAGATTTTGGAAAATCATAAGTAATTATGCATAAATAAAAAAATCACGAAAATTTATATGTATAATACTTATGTCAAACATTATGGGTGAAAAATATTTAAAAAATAAAATACCCATAAAATAATGATATGGTTTTCTAAAATATTTTTAAAATGATTTTGAAAACCTATATTGGGTCATGATCAATGAGCTCAATGCACATGACTTGCACATTAGCTTTCCCCATGGTCCACCATGGTATAAGATGAATTTGAGTTCATCTAGATGCAAAAACTATGCACCTTGAACTTAACTCATTTCCTAGCATCTCGCATGTATCTAGGGTGTATCAATACACACACATGTCAATGTGATGTGAGATGTGGGTTTTGGTTCATCTTAAACTAAGGTCTCATGCATTTTCTAAGGCAACACTACTTGATTCCCTTATACATAGGACTTCAAGTCATGCCAATTGTCCTTAAATCAATTTTACTTAATGCATGGAATGATCATGACATAAATGATAACACAAATAAGTATTGCCAAAAATTATGATGTCATGGCATATGATTAAATCTAAATACATATGACATAAAACTAAACCCTAGAATTTAATCATGACATTTTATATGATTCAAATGAATATGATGTCATGACATAGTATATGACAAATAAAGCATGACAAATAAAAGGTATAGGTATAACAATACCTAAATTTTAATATTGATTGCCATTTGTTATTATTAAGTTCATTTTGTCATGTAGTATACGAAAAAAAAAATGAATTAACCGTTAATTAATTAGGATTAATTAGGCTTAATTAGTAGGCTGAAATCGGGCTTGATTTGTAATTGGGCTTGGGCTGAAATCGGGCTTGATCTGTAATTGGGCTTGGGCTGAAATCGGGCTTGATTTGTAATTGGGCTTGGGCTGAAATCGGGCTTGATCTGTAATTGGGCTTGGGCTGAAATCAGGCTTGATCTGCAAGTGGATTGGGCTGAACTTGGATTGAATCTAACTTGGGTTAAGTGGCTGAACCGGCTGGGCTGAATCCAACCGGATTGGGTTTGGAATGGGCTGGGTTAGCCAGATTTGCTCGATCGGCTTTTAAAAGCCACCGAACGAATCGAGCCGTCCCCTTCTCGCGGAGTTCTACGCTCATGTGGCGTCCGTCACCAACCTCTCCGTCGGCGTCGGCTCCGGAGGAGCTCGACGGCGCCGCTTTTTAGTAGATCTCCTACGGGATTAGGGGGTTTCGCTGGAAAATCGCGCATACCTCGACAAGGACGTGGCGTCGTTATCGCGAGCTGCCATCGGAGGTAAGGATCGATCATTCCCTTCCCTTTTCGAGTGGAGATCTGGAGTTTTGGGTTGTTTTTTGCTCCGATCGGGGTATTGGCAGTGATCGGAGCTGGCTGGTTCGGTGAGCAGCTAAAGGGGGAAAAGCCGGATGTCACCTGTCGCCGGAGCTAGGGATCAGAGCTCCGATCTTCGTTGGTAATCAGGGGATGAGTAAGGTAGATTTCCGATGGAGTGCAGAGTTCGGGATTGAATTGGGATTCCATCGGGAGCAGCCAGAAAATCCGACAGAGGTCTAGAACTGGTAAGCTTTATTACCGTGTATTGTTCGATCTTGATTGGCTTGTTATGGATGTTGATTATGCTATGGATTTGGGAATCGGAACTGTGGGGTTGGATGATTACGGTAATTGCTGTGATACGGGTTGAATTCGGGATAATGCTCGGTGATACTAGTTGATAGGTGAATTGTATTCTGTTGTCGATGCGTTTGATTGGAGTTCTGTCGGTAGGCAGAAGAGGAGCCGGAGTGAACTGCCGGTAGGAGTTTGGATCTGGTAAGTTTAGATCTAATCCAATGTTGCCAATGGTGGTATCCCTTGATTGATGTTCTGTTAATGTGATATTGAGTAGTATTGTTGATTGTAGGTGTAGGTTCTGTTGATAGCTTGGTTGAGTGTATGGATAGATCGGTGGAGCAAGGGGATGGGTTGTTTGGTAAGATTGTGGATTGTGATCAGGAGGTGGAATTGGTGTTTGCCGATTGTCTTGTTTGATGTCCATAGTGTTTGCGGTTAATATTAGTGGATGACTGATATGCTTAGATTTGGGAGTTTGTAGTGTGTTGGATCATATTGGGTATACTCTAATAGAGAGATGACGATTGGGTTAAGTAAAGGGCAAGATGCGAATATAGAACGAATAAGTATTTTATTCGTATTATTATTGGAGTGATATGCTAAATCCTAATTTGTGATTATGTGCAGGTTTGGGATACGAAGCAGGCCCGCGGCCGTGAGGATTATACGAGCTTCGTATCAGGTGGGTAATATCTACCTGGTCCGGTAGTTTGATCAATTCTAGTGCATGACATTTTACATATGGTTATTCTTGTTTACCTTAGATCCACTCATATTGTATCTTGTGCTTGTACTTAACCTGCGATCTTTGAGATATTGCTGTTAATCTATCATACCTTTATCTCGGATAGAAATTATAACCCTGTTTGTATGTTAGCTGATAGGTATTCAGTTAAATGCATGTAGTCACTAGTGTGGACTTAGATGGGGTTACCGGGTTCCATCACTAGGTTAGGTGATGAGTCCAAATTATAGGGTCGGTCGTTGTACCGTACATATATTAGTGAGTTAACTTGATGAACCTATTTATCTGTACATAGGTAAATAAGTTGGGGTTACGGATCAATCGTCCTTGCATGGTTGACTTTTGTTGACTAGATCTCCTTGTGGATTAGGGAGTGTTGTGGGGATGTATGTGAGCTATGCATCATTACATTTGCATGCATCTTGATGGAGGTCTTCCTTGTGGAAGAGGCGGGTCATCGGTCATCCTGCGCCTCCCCGTGACTCGGGATAGTGGTAGCGAGGTTGAGGGCGAGCATTAGATGTGCGCTCGACCACTATATATGGTGGTAGAAGATGCACTTTTGGCCCAGTGCAGTGGTGTTGCTTTTCGCCCACTATAGATGGTGGTTGTTATGGCGTGCGGTTGTCCTATGTGCGGCGCTTGTCTACTCATGGGTAGGGGCGGCGTGGCTTCGCGAGGACCCCTAGGAGTAGTTAGCTTTTGCGCTTATATGCTACTCATTCATACTACCCAACTCGGCCACTCGAGAGTAGTGGTAGCTAAGTCGGGCTAGTTGTCATTTTCGTGCCACCACAGCCACTCTGGGAGTCGTGGTTGGAAGTCATGACAGCATGACCATGCATATGCATTGCTGATATATATGTATGCATGTATTTGATATATGTTTTACATATGCCTGTGAGATGCTGCATTTGGTTGTTGCATATGATTGTACATCATGTTACATGTCTTTTGCATATTTTATATACCGTTATGCATGTGTTGAGCATGAGTGGGTACTATTTGGATTATGTCATGATATACCTGTTCAGGATGTTATAGATCATATGGAGGACAGACTGTCAGGTATGTACATTACTTTATGTCAGTTGATTAGTTCAGTTATACCATGTGTAGGACATATCTGTGATTACTGATTACTATGCTTAGTACCGTATATGTACATTGGACTCATCTTTGCATACCAGATCTCTTTACCCTTTATGTTCTTCATGCACTTCTATATATTACCCCGAGTTTTATACTCACCACCTCGACTCGGTTTCGTCGCCTGTAGTAGATAGAAGACTTCGGCAGAGGCTTGGAGCATTGCCACCTGATCCCATCTCGCCGTTTTCCGAGGGTTTTGCTTCCCATCGCATGTATCTTTATATGGACTCTTATTGTTTTGGAGATCATGCTGTATGTTTCCCTTTTGATATTCAGTATGGATTTTATTCTAGTATGGACGGATATACCGATGTACTTATGTTGACGAGGTTGTATTTCCATGTGTTTGGCTTCCGCTATTGATGTTATACGTTTTGCTGTGTTGTTATACATTTTCGATATGTGTTATACTGGCTGCGACTTTGTACCGTATTGGAATTGTCATAAGGGGGTGCCGTCCGTTGGCCGGACAGAGTCTACCCCGGGGCGTGACAATTTTATTGGTATCAGAGCTCTAGGTTGCGATGCCATGCAATAATGTTTTTGTTGGATTTTGGGACCTCGAAAATCGTTTTGATTTGATTTGATTTCGATTTTGGTAAGATGGGATTGACAGAGGCATGAGCTCCAAGTTGTCCGAAGTAAAAAATCTTAACACTTAATATTTTCTGGTTAAATATTTATGGAAGTCGTTCAACAGGTGTGAACAGACGATATTATGGCACCTGTTCAGACTCGTAAGAGAGGTTGACCCTCTAAATAGCCTACTACCGGAGGACCGGTTGATCAGGAGGAGCCACGACAGTCTCCTACCAGAGGTTCGGAACTTCAACAGCCTGATGTACCCTTGACTACGCCGACTGCTACGGATTCCAGTTGGGTCAGAGTCAAGGCACGTATACCGGTGTTAGCACGGTCAGCCAAGGCCGATTCACGCTATTCCGAGGCGAGTCTGATCCCTGGATTGCACGGACTTGGTTAGACAATTTGGAGGATACATTTGAGTTCATGAGTTGCACCGATGAGGAGAAGGTGGGTCTAGCAGCTTATCATCTTCAGGAGCAGGCGGTTACGTGGTGGAAAATGCAGAAGACCTTGATGGGAGAGCAGAACATCACCTGGGCAGTTTTCCGAGATATATTCGAGGCGTGATTTTCCTGCGTTCTCTGACGACGCCGTCAGAGTTCTTAAGCCTTAAGTGTGGGGATCGATCGGTTATGGAATACAATGCGAGTTTACTCGATGGAATTGGTCGCGCTCTGGTAGACAGATGAGGACCGGATGTTACAATTCACAGGTTTGGCGCCTATATTCGAGTAAGAATGTCGATCCTCCATTAACTCGCATCGAGAGGCACCGGATAGGCTCTGTATTGAGATGACTTCTCAGCAAATTGCAAAGGAGAAGGAGGTAGAGAAGCAGATGTCCCAGGGAAAGCAACGGAAGCAGGATACGACCACGGAGACTCAGAAGAAGCAGAATCAGAGTGGGGCTTCTCGAGGTACTACAGAGGGATCATCTAGGGCACAGAAAGGGAAGCGACCAGCTTCTGGACAGTCTGGCGGTTCTCAGAAGAACCGTAAGAGTGGATACATGACTAGATGTCGTAGATGTGGGTCCGGAAATCATAGTGTTCCCGAGTGTCCCCTGGATCGAGATGTTTGTTATTACTGCAAGCATCCAGGGCATACTAGTCGAGAGTGTACTCTGAAGGCACAGCTGGAGGGTTCAGGCAATTCCAGCAAGGGAAAGAGATCTGATCAGCATCATCAGCAGAGGTCAACACCTAGGACGCAGATGCATGGTCAGAGACAGACACTACCTTCTACAGCCCAGATATATCATATACATGGGAGTGATTCTTCCGAGATGCCAGCAGCGATTCATTATACCCCAGCTCCAGAGAGTTATTATTCCGGACCACCTACTCAGCGATATCTACCGGCAGGCTCTCAGGGATATATTATGCCTGCGCAGCAGAGTCAGCCTCCAGCAGCATCATCGCAGACCCAGATCCATCCGGAGTGGAGGCATTCTACTATTATATCTGGAGCGCAGCCGTCGCATGTGGAGACTGGACGAGTTTATGCCATTACCCGAGAGGACGCTCAGCGGGCCGAGGGATCGGTCATTCGGGGTATGATTTTGGTTTATTCTATACCTGCTAATACATTGATTGATACTGGTAGCTCACATTCTTTTATTTCTAGTATATTTCTGAGTAAAATTGGGAGAATCCCTATGATTCGTTCTTGTGGATTAGCGGTATCATTACCATCGGGCGAGGTTTTGACCAGTCATCAAGTAATCAAGGGTTGTCCGTTGGATTTCGAGGGACATATACTTACGGTGGACCTTCAGGTGCTAGAGATGGTGGAATTCGACATTATACTCGGAATGGATTGGTTGGCTACATATTATGCTACAGTGGATTGTAGAGCGAGAGTAGTGACCTTCCGACCACCCGATCAGCCTGCATGGGAATTCGTGGGTACCCGTGATGATGGAGTGTCCGTTATATCTACACTTCAGGCTCGGAGATTATTGTCGCATGGTTGTCAGGGTTACTTATTCTCTTTGGTCAAAGTGGAGAGTGAGGAGATACCACCTCTTTCCAGCGTACGGGTAGTTCGTGAGTATCGGATATATTTCGGATGAACTTAGGGCTTGCCACCTCAGAGGCAAGTGGAATTCGCGATAGAGGTGATTCAGTGCCGACCGGTGTCAAAGCTCCATCTGGGATGGCAAGAAGAGTTAAGTGAGCTAAAGATACAATGCAAGAGTTATTGGATAGGGGTTTTGTCGCCCTAGTGTTTCACCTTGGGAGCTCGGTCGCTTCGTTAAAAAGAAAGATGGATCTCTGCGGTTATGTATTGATTACCGACAACTTAATGCAGTGACCGTTAAGAACAAATATCCACTGCCGAGGATAGAGGATTTGTTTGATCAGCTCAAGGATACTTGCGTGTATTCCAAGATTGATCTGCGATCAGGTTATCATCAGCTGAGGGTAAGAGACGAGGATGTTCAGAAGACAGCGTTCCGCACGCGTTATGGACATTACGAGTTTCTAGTGATGCCATTTGGTCTTACTAATGCTTCAGCTCCATTTATGGATTTGATGAACCGGGTATTCTTGAGGTACTTAGATCAGTTTGTCATCGTATTCATAGATGATATCTTGATATATTCTCGTTCTAAGGAGGAACACGAGCACCATCTTCGGATTGTATTGGAGACATTACGACGAGAGCATTTATATGCCAAATTTAGTAAGTGCGCTTTCTGGTTATCTTCTGTGGGATTTCTTGGACATGTGGTATCTAGCAGAGGTATTTCAGTTGATCCCCAGAAAATCGAAGCGATTACCAGTTGGGAGCAGCCAAAGTCAGTTCAGGAAGTCCGTAGTTTTCTTGGATTGGCCGGGTATTACCGTAGATTTGTGGAGGGATTTTCCCGTATAGCCACACCACTTACTCGCTTGACCCGGAAAGGGGTCAAGTTTGCTTGGTCAGAGGCGTGTGAGTCCAGTTTCCAGGAGCTTAAGCAGCGTCTAGTTTCTGCACCGGTATTGGTGATTCCTTCTTCTTGCGATGGGATGATCAGTATCGATGCTTCTTTCCAAGGATTGGAGCAGTTTGATGCTTGATTCGACCGTGTAGTATCTTATGCCTCCCGTCAGCTTAAGGATCATGAGAGGAATTATCCGGTACACGATCTGGAGTTAGCAGCCATTATTTTTGCGCTAAAGATATGGAGACATTATCTGTATGGGATTACTTTTGAGATCTATACGGACCATAAGAGTTTGAAATATCTTTTCACTCAGAAAGAATTGAATCTTAGACAGAGACGATGGATGGAGTACCTAAAGGATTATGATTGCACCATTCAGTATCATCCGGGTAAAGCTAACGTCGTAGCCGATGCACTGAGCAGGAAGTCCCGTGGGATTCTGGCAAGTCATTTGACCGCAGTGACTGATCTTGTTCGACAGTTCTCAGAGTTGGGGTTGTCGGAACAGGGTCAAACATCCCGAGGGATATTGGTATCCATGGTTGCCCAGTCTGCTATTATTGAGAGGATCAAAGAGGCACAAGCTAGCGATCAGCATCTGCAGTTCTTATGCAGCACTGTGGATTCAGGACGACAGACAGATTTCTCGTGTGACGAGACTGGAGTCCTCCGATTCCGAGGGAGACTATGTGTTCCGGACACACATCCGATTAAAGAGGAGTTATTACGAGAGGCACATCACTCGAGATTTGCTATACATCCTGGCGGTACCCGGATGTATCAGGATTTGAGGCGTTTATACTGGTGGGACGGTATGAAGAGAGATATTGCGAATTTCGTCGCTCGATGTTTGGTCTGCCAGCAGGTAAAGGCTGAACATCAGAAACCCGTCGGATTGCTACAGAGAATCCCAATTCCGGAATGGAAGTGGGAACATATTACGATGGATTTTGTTATGGGGTTGCCCAGAACCCGTAAAGGACATGATGCGATTTGGGTGATTGTGGATAGGTTAACCAAATCCGCTCATTTCCTTCCGATTCGTGAGACACATCCATTGGATCGACTAGCTGAGCTATACTGCAGAGAGATTGTCAGACTGCACGGAGTACCTTTGAGTATCATATCTGACAGAGATCCACGTTTTACTTCACGATTCTGGCAGAGTCTTCAGCATGCTATGGGCACCGAGCTTCGTCTCAGTACTACATTTCACCCGCAGACGGATGGACAGTCGGAGCATACTATTCAGACTCTGAAGGACTTATTGAGATCTTGCGTCATGGATTTCGAAGGCAGCTGGGAGGATCACGTTCACTTGGTGGAGTTCGCGTATAATAATAGCTATCACTCTTCCATTCAGATGGCTCCCTTTGAGGCTTTGTATGGTCGACACTGCAGATCTCCGATTGCGGAGGATGCGGAGCCATGCTTATTGGGCCTCGTGAGTATTTAGCACGATGCGCAGTTAGTTCGTATTATCGACGACGAATATTGTCGAGGCCTGTGATGCATGTAAAAGTTATGCTGGACGGAGGCGAAGACCTCGAGTTTGTTATAGGAGATCATGTATTCCTCACGTATCGCTACGAAAGGAGTCAAGAGATTCGAATTAAAGGAAAGTTAGCACCACGCTACATTGACCATTCGAGATATTGGAGCGGATTGAGGTGTAGCATACCGATTGGCTCTACCTCCGACGCTATGCAGTGTTCATAACGTATTCCATGTTTCTATGCTCGAGGAAATACGCATCATCCGGATCATGTTTTGACGGAGGTGCGCCCACTCACTTAACGCGATATATGAGGAATTTCCGTCTTGATTCTGGTCGCAAAGAGCGCCACATGAACAAAACCATCCGCCTCAGTAAAGGTTGGATGACAAAGATCACACCGATGAGGAGGCTACATGGGAGCCGGAGGATATCATCCGAGCTCGATATCCTCACCTGTTCACGTGAGGTATGTAGTAATTCAAGAATTTCTTACTTTGATTACTGCATATAAGTACGGAAATTTGGGGACCAAATTTTATTAAGTGGGGGAGAATGTAGTATACGAAAAAAAAAATGAATTAACCGTTAATTAATTAGGATTAATTAAGGGATTAATTAGGCTTAATTAGTAGGCTGAAATCGGGCTTGATAAATCGGGCTTGATCTGTAATTGAGCTTGGGCTGAAATCGGGCTTGATTTGTAATTGGGCTTGGGCTGAAATCGGGCTTGATCTGTAATTGGGCTTGGGCTGAAATCGGGCTTGATCTGTAATTAGGCTTGGGCTGAAATCGGGCTTGATCTGCAAGTGGATTGGGCTGAACTCGGATTGAATCTGACTTGGGTTAAGTGGTCGAACCGGCGAATCCAATCGATTGGCTCGAACGGCCGGGTTAGCCAAATTTGCTGATCGGCTTTAAAAGCCACCAACGAATCAGCTTTTGCGATCCTTCTCCGCGAGTTCTCCGCCCGTCGGCGGCCCGTCACCAACCTCCGCGTCGGCCCCCGCAGGAGCTCGACGGCCGCTTTTAGTAGATCTCCCACGGGATTAGGGGGTTTTACCGAAGGAAATCGCGCGACACTCCCACGGAGAGCGTTGCGCGCGCGAGCTGCCATCAGAGGTAAGGATCGATCATTCCCTTCCCTTTTCGAGTGGAGATCTGGTGTTTTGGGTTGTTTTTAGCTCCGATCGGGGTATTGGCAGTGATCGGAGCTGGCTGGTTCGGTGAGCAGCTAAAGGGGGAAAAGCCGGATGTCACCTGTCGCCGGAGCTAGGGATCAGAGCTCCGATCTTCGCTGGTAATCAGGGGATGAGTAAGGTGAATTTCCGGTGGAGTGCAGAGTTCGGGATTGAATTGGGATTCCATCGGGAGCAGCCGGAAAATCCGACAGAGGTCTAGAACTGGTAAGCTTTATTATCGTGTATTGTTCGATCTTGATTGGCTTGTTATGGATGTTGATTATGCTATGGATTTGGGAATCGGAACTGTGGGGTTGGATGATTACGGTAATTGCTGTGATACGGGTTGAATTCGGGATAATGCTCGGTGATACTAGTTGATAGGTGAATTGTATTCTGTTGTCGATGCGTTTGATTGGAGTTCTGTCGGTAGGCAGAAGAGGAGCCAGAGTGAACTGCCGGTAGGAGTTTGGATATGGTAAGTTTAGATCTAACCCAATGTTGCCAATGGTGGTATCCCTTGATTGATGTTCTGTTAATGTGATATTGAGTAGTATTGTTGATTGTAGGTGTAGGTTCTGTCGATAGCTTGGTTGAGTGTATGGATAGATCGGTGGAGCAAGGGGATGGGTTGTTTGGTAAGATTGTGGATTGTGATCAGGAGGTGGAATTGGTGTTTGCCGATTGTCTTGTTTGATGTCCATAGTGTTTGCGGTTAATATTAGTGGATGACTGATATGCTTAGATTTGGGAGTTTGTAGTGTGTTGGATCATATTGGGTATACTCTAATAGAGAGATGACGATTGGGTTAAGTAAAGGGCAAGATGCGAATATAGAACGAATAAGTATTTTATTCGTATTATTATTGGAGTGATATGCTAAATCCTAATTTGTGATTATGTGAGTTTGGGATACTGGCAGCGTTAGTGAGGATTATACGAGCTTCGTATCAGGTGGGTAATATCTACCTGGTCCGGTAGTTTGATCAATTCTAGTGCATGACATTTTACATATGGTTATTCTTGTTTACCTTAGATCCACTCATATTGTATCTTGTGCTTGTACTTAACCTGCGATCTTTGAGATATTGCTGTTAATCTATCATACCTTTATCTCGGATAGAAATTATAACCCTGTTTGTATGTTAGCTGATAGGTATTCAGTTAAATGCATGTAGTCACTAGTGTGGACTTAGATGGGGTTACCGGGTTCCATCACTAGGTTAGGTGATGAGTCCAAATTATAGGGTCGGTCGTTGTACCGTACATATATTAGTGAGTTAACTTGATGAACCTATTTATCTGTACATAGGTTGTTAGTAATATATGAGAGATGTCCTAAGGCAATCGCCTTATGTATGAACCATTTATATGATAAATGAAGATTCACTATTTGAGTATATATGTTTTATGTATTTGATTGGATCTTAAACTCATTTACTGAATGCCCACAATACGATTCACAGCATGAGAGAATTTGTGATTGGATCACAACTAGTGAGTATCTCTACATGTGTAATTGTGATGTATCAGAATTATCCCTAGTCGATGAATTGATGGATTTGGACACCATCAATTCTGTCGAGACTAGCACGAGGTATACTCCTTGGTGTATCCAAGCAGCTGATTCTCACTGGCTGGAGACATAGTGATGTCCGGAGTTAATCGTGGATGCTAGTTATGGTAACTAGTTCATTTGAGTGACCAGCCGTAAGACTTCATATGGTTCTCTGCATATATAGATATGTCAATGAAGTTCTTACTGTGGCTTAAGTGCGATGTTCCTTTGACTTGCGGTATTCAAGTCATCTTGATCATGGAGACTTATGCTTTGACATCTTAAGCAAACATCTCTAAGGAGATGTGGACCCGGGATGATTGGGTATAAGTCGAAGTGATCGAAGGTGTTTGAATAGCCTATAAAGGATTCACCACTCCTTGCGAGGAGATGTATACCCATGGCCTCTCGTCGGATTGTTACTAAAGTATTTGGCCAAAGCATTACATGTTTAGAGTAAGGTACTCTTCGATACATGTGGAGTAACTAGAATCCGTAGGACGTGGAAATGATACTTGGGCTAGGTGTGACGTAGTCAGCCTAGTGGGGACTGACACTATAGACACAGTCCTGAACCAAGTGGGTATAAGATGAGTGAAGGGAATGGGGCACGATTCATTCGAGCTACTGAAGGGTTTCAGAAATAGTTCTGGATCAATGCTGATCTTTTGCTAATTGGGGATCATGATGTACTACTAGGTGCCACTCATGATCATTCTATAATTAATGGTTAATTATAGACGGCCAACATAAACCGAGAACCTATTTGGTCACACGCACAACGAGTGTAATCCAAAGGATTTAAAACGAGCTTGAGAATGGGATTCTCTGACCGAGAGAAACTATGTTTGGTTGGACCAAACATAAAGCGAGCATGAAATTGTTTCAGTCGTAATGGAAGCGTGGATGGGCCGTGTCTTATGAAGACATAATGGATGAACCAAAATGGTTTGGTTCTAATCCAATGGATGAGAATAAACCAAAGGGTTTGGTTTATTTTAAACGAATGAACCAAAAGTTGGTTCGGTTCGTTTTAACTTAAAATAAACCATCATGGTTTGGTTTATTTTAACTTATCCTAATGGAGCGGGTTAACGGGCTTTATGGATATGATCCATTAACCATTAAGAGAATTAGTTCTCTATAAAAGAGGGCTTAAGGGATTGTTAAACCCTAACTAATCCAAACCCTAGCCCCCTTGAGTTGCCGCCCACCTCCACCTTGGAGTTAATTGGCGCCAACCCTAAAGCTGCCGCCGCCCAGCTTGTGTGCAGCCGTCCAAGTCTTTGCCGGCGTCCAAGCTTCAGCCGGAGAACCTCCGGCGACCCTCCGGCGATCTCCTTTGGGTTCGGTGATAAGGTGAGCTTCCATCTTTCCTTAGCCGGCCTCTATTCCTCCACCAAAAGCTGTCCAGTTTTTCTGGACAGCTTATTTCTTTGTTGTCGGAGCGTCGTTTGGACGACGGTTAGTGCTCTGACAGTGGATAACTTACCGGGGATTTGATCTCCGGTAATCGTCTGAGGTGGGGGACGAAGGATTCGTCAAACGGTTGACGAATACCTCTCCGGAGAAGCGAGTTTTGAGAACTCGTTTTAGGATCCGAATTTGGATTCGAGTCGTGATCATCTCTCGATCACGTCGTCTTCAACACGAGGCTAGTAACCCGTACGAAGACGAAGCTCGTGACTTAGCGAAGTCATCCCGAGGAGCTCGGCGTGGATACGGATAGAGACGATTCTTACGAGGATCGTTCCGGTTGATGCCGTTCCCGCTACACGTCATACGAAAGGTATAACGTAGATAAATTTCTTTTATTGCAAATTTTAATTTACGGTTATGTGTACACTTGTTGTAATATGCATGCGTGTGTTGTGTGTGTTGTAATAAATATAGATTTATTATTTTTAATTGCTTCCGCTGTGCTCATGTTTACGAAACATGATCGAACACACACACGCCGCGGTGCCGGAAACCCAACAGTGGTATCAGAGCCCAGGTTGTGTTTCGACATAATCGTAAAAATGGTTTTGCGATAGTCATAATGTATTTCTGGAAATTTTCTAAATTTTGGAAATTTAGAAGTATTTATGGAAATTTTTCAATTTTTGAAAGTCTAGAAGTATTTATGGAAATCTTTCACTTTTGGAAAGTTGGAAGTATTTATGGAAATTGATATTTTCCATAAATAAAATATTTGATTAGATTCTGGAAATTTGTTTCCTAATTTAATCATGATTTGATTTGGGAAATCAAATCTTAAAATATTTTAATTTCCATAAGAAGTTTTGATGATTTAGGAAATTTGTTTCCTAAATTGACTTTTCTTAATCAACACTTTCCACAAATAAAATATGGGATTAGATTTGGAAATTTATTTCCTAATTTAATTATGATTTGATTTGGAGAATCAAATCTTAAACATATTTTATTTCCATAAATAGTTATGACATATAAGGAAATTATATACATGACATAATTGTATGCCATGTAATTGCATTAGATGCATAACATTATGCCATGCGTGTCGTGACATGTAGATGTATGCCATGTATGCCATGCCATGTAGATAATAGTTATTTGCATGCAAAGAGGATGAGACATAAAAACCCTTAATCAATATTAAAGCCTACACCTTCCATTAATATGGTTAGAACCAGAGTTCTGTTTCTTGTTTGGGTTGTTAGACTCTCTCCAAGCCCGGCTCGAACCTGAATATGTTCAAACCATGGAATAGTTTAATACTAATATGGTAAGAGTCAGAGGTCAATCGTTAGCTTTGGTTGTTGGACTCTCTCCAAGCTGGGCTAATTAGTTGAATACGCTCTAACCATATTAAAACTATGTCCTGATTAATGGGTTGGCTTTAACCTGGAGCATCGGCTTGTTGGACTCTCTCCAAGGTCGATGTAAAGGGAGGTGAAGTTGGGTGCTATGCATATGATGCATACTTGTTAATGTGTTAACAACCCGATGTATGTGTGAACATTCAATTAGTTGATAGCACATTGTGATAGTTGCATATACGTGATATGCAATCGATATAGAAGATACCTACCGTCGTAGTTATGAATGGCTTGTTGGACTCTTTCCAAGGTTGTTCATAACTATGATGGATATCAGCCCATTCGGAGATGGACCTACGATCTCCCGAAGTGATTTTGGGGTTTTTGAAATTCGAAAAATGAATGGGATTTATAAATGTATATTAATGCATTTTAAAATCATTTTCTCATATATGCTCATTTTGTATTTCTAAAATTGATCATGATGTCGTTGAATTTGCGTTCCATTTTGGATTCGAATAAATTGACTGGGCCGAGCTTCATGGACTGGCTTAGAAGCTTGAGAATTGTTCTCAAGGTTGAAAAGCTTGCAAATGTCCTCGAAGCGTCTCTTCCCGCCCGTCCTAGTGACAATGCAACTCTGAACCAATTGTTGGCCTATCAAAAACATGTGAATGATTCTAAAATGGTGAGTTGCATCATGTTAGCCGCGATGGAACCCAAGCTACGAAAGCAGCATGAGCATATGGATGCTCATATCGTAGTCCTTCATCTTTGTGAGTTGGTTGATGAGCAAGTGAGATTCGAATGGTTCGAAGTCTCAAAGCTCCTCTTCACCTCTGAGATGCTAGGAGGTTCATCTGTGGTACTGCTCAATATGCTGAAGACTGTGGAGTCTTCTGAGAAGCATGAGAAGGGGACGGTGCTGTTAGTTGATTCCTCAAAGAAAGGTTCTAAGAGGAAGTCAAAGGAACAGCAGAAGGGAAAGAAGAGAAAGGCTAAGAAGGTAGAACTAGCACAAAAGGAAACTTGCCATCATTATGGCAAGGAGAGCCATTTGCGAAGAAAGTGCAAGATTTATCTTGAGTCCATGAAGAAGGATAAGGCATCGGATGCCCCATCTTCTTCAGATATCTTCGTTATTGATTGTCATTCTATTTTCTCAAACACTTGGGTATTGGATACTGGGTGTGGCTCACATATATGTAATGACATACATGAGCTAAGGAATAGAAGAAGACTCGTCAAGGGAGAGTCAAATTTGCGTGTTGGGAATGGAGCACAGGTTGCCGCACTTGCCATTGAACGCATTTGTTGAAACTCCTCGACTTGTCTTAGAATCGACAATTGCTTTATGTTCCTTCGTTGATAAAGAACATCATTTCTATTTCTTGTTTAAATAGAAATGGGTACCATTTGACTTTTAGTAACAATTGTTGTTACATAACTTTGAATGGAGTTCTTTATGGACCGAACTTTAAACAATGGTGTTTATACGTTGGACGATCCAAAGGATATTTCAATATCGGCGAGCAACACGCGTGCTCAAAAGGATAATCAAATAGACTCCTATATGTGGCATTGTCGTCTTGGCCATGTAAGCAAGAAACGCATGTCCGAATTACACCGATGTGGAATTCGAATCGCTTGAATTGATTCATACGATACGCGTAATCATGCTTAAAAGGCAAGATGACTAAGTTACCTTTACCGAAAAGGTGAACGAGTGGGAGAGTTACTAGGTCTAATACATACCGATGTATGTGGACCTATGTCAACTCAAGCTTTAGGAGGCTATAGCTACTTCATTACCTTCACCGATGATCACTCACTTGGGGGTATGTGTTCTTGATGAAACACAAGTCTGAAGCCTTTGAAAGGTTCAAAGAATTCAGAAATGAAGTAGAGAAACAACATGACAAGAGTATTAAAATACTTCGATCGGATCGAGGTGGTGAATACTTAAGTCAAGAGTTTCTTGAGTATCTAAGAGACAATGGTATATTGTCTCAATGGACTCCGCCCTATATACACCACAGCATAATGGTGTATCTGAGAGGCGTAACCGGACCTTGTTGGACATGGTCGTCAATGATGAATCATGCGACTCTTCCCAAGTCCTTTTGGGGCTATGCACTTCGCATACCGCTTACTTGTTAAATGTAATGCCTACCAAGGTAGTCTCAACTACTATGAGATATGGAATGGTAAGAAACCTCATGTATCTTACTTGAAGATATGGGGTTGTCTCGCTATGTGAAGCGATCAGACGTATAAATTGGATGCTAAGTCCGATAAATGTCTATTTATTGGATACCCTAAGGAAACAAGGGGTTACTAATTCTATCATCCCGTGGAACAAAAGGTGTTTGTTTCAAGGCATGTGGTTTCTAGAGAAAGAGTTTCTCTTGCAAGAAAACAAAGGGGAGTGTCACGAGCTTGAGGAGGCCTCGAGAGACTCAAATAGACATTGATGAGATACCCGGTGAAGCACAACACCACAACTCATAGTGATGAGCACCTACGACTATTGTAACACCACATCTTCAGAGATCCGCAGAACACGCAATATTCCCGAGATATGGATTTCGTAAGTGAATCGAACGACGGTTACTCATTGATGATGAGGAGCCTACCAGCTTATGAAGAAGTGCCGACAAGTTCGAAGGGATAAGTGGCTTGGTGCCATGAAGTCGGAAATGGATTCCATGTACGAAAACCAAGTTTGGAACTTGGTTGACCCACCTGAAGGCATAAAGCCTATAGGGTGCAAGTGGGTTTTCAAGAAGAAAACCAACATGGATGGTAATGTGATTACCTATAAGGCTAGATTGGTGGCGAAAGGATATCGTCAAAAGCAAGGTGTTGATTATGACGAAACCTATTCGCCTGTAGCTATGCTTAAATCCATTCGGATGCTCCTGGCCATAGCGGCTCATTATGATTATGAGATATGACAGATGGATGTGAAAACAGCTTTCCTTAATGGAAACCTGCTCGAGGACGTGTATATGATACAGCCTGAGGGTTTCACATGGTTGATAAAACCAAGGTATGCAAATTGCGACGGTCCATTTATGGATTGAAGCAAGCATCCAGGAGCTGGAATATCCGTTTTGATGAGACGATCAAAAAGTTTGATTTCACAAAATCCGCATTTAACCTTGTGTGTACAAGAAGGTTAGTGGGAGTGCAGTCGTGTTCCTAGTATTGTATGTCGATGACATATTACTTATAGGAAACGATGTGTCAATCTTACAGTCAGTTAAGGTTTGGTTATCCAAGACATTCTCCATGAAAGACCTGGGAGAAGCAACCTACATCCTTGGGATTAAGATCTATAGAGATAGATCGAAACGATTGCTTGGTCTTTCGCAGTCTACATATATAGACCGAGTGCTAAAGAGGTTTAGCATGTCGGAATCCAAGAAAGGTTATCTGCCCATCAGGCATGGGGTACACCTTTCGAAGTCTATGTGTCCGCGCACAGAAAACGAGAGGATTTGCATGAGTAAGATTCCCTATGCATCCGCAATAGGATCTATCATGTATGCTATGTTATGTACGAGGCCCGATGTATCGTATGCTCTAAGTGTCAAGAGCAGATACCAGTCTGATCCAGGAATGGATCATTGGGCGGCTGTTAAGACGATCCTTAAGTACTTGAGAAGAACTAAGGATGTGTTCCTAATATATGGAGAAGGGGACATGGTGATACGCGGTATACGGATGCCACTTCCGCATGCATAAGGATGATTCTGTGTCTCACCGATACGTGTTCACCTTGAATGGGGCGCAAAGTGAGTTGGAAAAGTTCCAAACAAGAGATCAGAGCGATTCTACCATCGAGGCAGAATACATTGCACTAAGCAAAGAGCGAAGCGGTTTGGATCAAGAAGTTCGCTCATGAACTTGGTGTGATTCCGCCATTGTTGAAGCAATACCGGCCCATCGCGATAACAATGGAGCAATTGCACAGGCGAAAGAGCCAAGGTCTCATCAACGATCCAAACATGTGCTTCGCCGCTATCATCTTATCAGAGAGATCATCAGTAGGAACGAAATACAAATCGAGAAAATTCCCACTGAAAGGAACTTAGCGGATCCTTGACTAAGGCATTACCTCAAAATAAGTTTGAGGGTCATGTTCGAGCTTATGGTATTGGATACCGTAGCGATTGACATTAGGCCAAGTGGGAGTCTGTTAGTAATATATGAGAGATGTCCTAAGGCAATCGCCTTATGTATGAACCATTTATATGATAAATGAAGATTCACTATTTGAGTATACATGTTTCATGTATTTGATTGGATCTTAAACTCATTTATCGAATGTCCACGATAATACGATTCACAAAGATGAGAGAATTTGTGATTGGATCACAACTAGTGAGTATCTCTACATGTGTAATTGTGATGTATCGAATTATCCCTAGTCGATGAATTGATGGATTTGGACACCATCAATTCGCCGAGACTAGCATGAGGTATACCCTTGGTGTATCCAAGCGATTCTCACCGGCCGGAGACATAGTGATGTCCGAGTTAATCGTGGATGCTAGTTATGGTAACTAGTTCATTGAGTGACCACCGTAAGACTTCATATGGTTCTCTCGCATATATAGATATGTCAATGAAGTTCTTACCGCGGGCTTAAGTGCGATGTTCCTTCGACTTGCGGTATTCAAGTCATCTTGATCATGGAGACTTATGCTTTGACATCTTAAGCAAACATCTCTAAGGAGATGTGGACCCGGGATGATTGGGTATAAGTCAAGTGATCAAGGTGTTTGAATAGCCTATAAAGGATTCACCACTCTCTTGCAGGAGATGTATACCCATGGCCTCTCGTCGGATTGTTACTAAAGTCTTTGGCCAAAGCATTACATGTTTAGAGTAAGGTACTCTTCGATACATGTGGAGTAACTAGAACTCCGTAGGACGAGGAAATGATACTTGGGCTAGGTGACGAGTCACTTAGTGGGGATGACACTATAGACCATGTCCCGAACCAAGTGGGTATAAGATGAGTGAAGAGAATGGGGCACGATTCATTCGAGCATCAAGGGTTTCGTAAATAGTTCGATCAACCGCTGATCTTTTCTTAATTGGGGATCATGATGTACTACTAGGTGCCACTCATGATCGCTCTATAATTAATGGTTAATTATAGACGGCCAACATAAACCGAGAACCTATTTGGTCACACGCACAACGAGTGTAATCCAAAGGATTTAAAACGAGCTTGAGAATGGGATTCTCAGACCGAGAGAAACTATGTTTGGTTGGACCAAACATAAAGCGAGCATGAAATTATTTCAGTCGCAATGGAAGCGTGGATGGGCCATGTCTTATGAAGACATAATGGATGAACCAAAATGGTTTGGTTCTAATCCAATGGATGAGAATAAACCAAAGGGTTTGGTTTATTTTAAACGAATGAACCAAAAGTTGGTTCGGTTCGTTTTAACTTAAAATAAACCATCATGGTTTGGTTTATTTTAACTTATCCTAATGGAGCGGGTTAACGGGCTTTATGGATATGATCCATTAACCATTAAGAGAATTAGTTCTCTATAAAAGAGGGCTTAAGGGATTGTTAAACCCTAACTAATCCAAACCCTAGCCCTTGGAGTTGCCCACCTCCACCTTGGAGTTAATTGGCGCCAACCCTAAAGCCGCCGCCGCCAGCTTGTGTGCAGCCGCCAAGTCTTTGCGGCGCCAAGCTTCAGCCGGAGAACCTCCGGCGACCCTCCGGAGATCTCCTTTGGGTTCGGTGATAAGGTGAGCTTCCATCTTTCCTTAGCCGGCCTCTATTCCTCCACCAAAAGCTGTCCAGTTTTTCTGGACAGCTTGTTTCTTTGTTGTCGGAGCGTCGTTTGGACGACGGTTAGTGCTCCGACAGCGGCTAACTTACCGGGGATTTGATCTCCGGTAATCCTCTGAGGTGGGGGACGAAGGATTCGTCAAACGGTTGACGAATACCTCTCCGGAGAATCGAGTTTTGAGAACTCGTTTTAGGATCCGAATTTGGATTCGGATCATGATCATCTCTCGATCACGTCGTCTTCAACACGAGGCTAGTAACCCGTACGAAGACGAAGCTCGTGACTTAGCGAAGTCATCCCGAGGAGCTCGGCGTGGATACGGATAGAGACGATTCTTACGAGGATCGTTCCGGTTGATGCCGTTCCCGCTACACGTCATACGAAAGGTATAATGTAGATAAATTTCTTTTATTGCAAATTTTAATTTACGGTTATGTCTACACTTGTTGTAATATGCATGCGTGTGTTGTGTGTGTTGTAATAAATATAGATTTATTATTTTTAATTGCTTCTGCTGTGCTCATGTTTACGAAACATGATCGAAAACACACACGCCGCGGTGCCGGAAACCCAACATAGGTAAATAAGTTGGGGTTACGGATCAATCGTCCTTGCATGGTTGACTTTTGTTGACTAGATCTCCTTGTGGATTAGGGAGTGTTGTGGGGATGTATGTGTGAGCTATGCATCATTACATGATAGTGGTAGGTGGTCGAGGGCGAGCATTAGATGTGCCGCTTGACCACTATATATGGTGGTAGATGGAGATGCGACCGCCACCGCAGGCAGTGGTGTTAGCACTCAATATAGATGGTGGTTGTTATGATGTGCGCTTGTCTGCGCGCTTGTCTACTCATGGGTAGGGACGGCGTGGCTTGGCAGCAGGACCCCTAGGAGTAGTTAGCTTTTTACGCTTATATGCTACTCATTCATACTACCCAACCCTCGCCACCGAGAGTAGTGGTAGCCAGAGTCGGGCTAGTTGTCATTTGTCACACCGCCACTCGGGTCGTGGTTGGACGAGTCCGCAGACAAGATGACCATGCATATGCATCGATATATATGTATGCATGTATTTGATATATGTTTTACATATGCCTGAGATGTCGTGATTTGGTTGTTGCATATGATTGTACATCATGTTACATGTATTTTGCATATTTTATATACCGCAGTCATGTGTTGAGCATGAGTGGGTACTATTTGATTATGTCATGATATACCTTGCTCGTGATGTTATAGATCATATGGAGGATGACCGTGTATGTACATTACTTTATGTCAGTTGATTAGTTCAGTTATACCATGTGTAGGACATATCTGTGATTACTGATTACTATGCTTAGTACCGTATGTCTGTTGGACTCATGCTGCATACCTGTAGATCTCTTTACCCTTTATGTTGTTCATGCACTTCTATATATTACCCCTGAGTTTTATACTCACCACCCTGGACCCTGGGTTTCCTGTCGCCCAGGTAGTAGATAGAAGACTTCGGCAGAGGCTTGGAGCATTGCCACCTGATCCCATCTCGTCGTTTTCCGAGGGTTTTGCTTCCCATCGCATGTATCTTTATATGAACTCTTATTGTTTTAGAGATCATGCTGTATGTTTCCCTTTTGATATTCAGTATGGATTTTATTCTAGTATGGACGGATATACCGATGTACTTATGTTGACGAGGTTGTATTTCCATGTGTTTGGCTTTCGCTATTGATGTTATACGTTTTGCTGTGTTGTTATACATTTTCGATATGTGTTATACTGGCTGCGACTTTGTACCGTATTGGAATTGTCATAAGGGGGTGCTGTCCGTTGGCCGGACAGAGTCTACCCCGGGGCGTGACATGTCATATAATCACTTATCCCCCAAGTGTGCCAAAAGCCCAAACTGGCACACCATGACTCTAAGATTTAACTTGTGCCAATTTGATTAGTTTTTCAAACTTCTTAAATGATATTGACACATCCTAGAAATCCTTTAGGATTATAGATTAACCTCCATTTTCAAGGTACCCATGACCTTGAAAATGACCTAAAGTGCCACCTTTACCATGGTTAGGTTAACTACCTATCCATTTAAAGTTGGCACAACCTAACCCATTTAGCATGAGCCGATCACGCTCCTAGGAACCCAATACCTATTGGAGCTCCTTGAGTTTACTAGGTATTCCTTAGGGATGACCTCCCTAGATACCCTCCTAATGACTCTCCTAGGCTTGGTGGCCTTTGTCATTGTGGTCTTGCCTAGGTTAAATCTAGGGGTAACTCTCCTTGTAACCTTCTTGTGGCCTCTCTAGGTTTCATGGAAATCTTGGCCACTAGACACTTGCCTGGGTTAACCTTAGGGATGACTTCCCTATTAACCTTGTCTTTCCTAGACCTAGGTTGAGTTCCATAATCAAATGGAACATTATGATATGTCTTCTTGGGGTTGGGTTTGTGACCCAAACCTTTCTTGCCCCTTGAAGGTTCTTGCTTCCTAGGATCTAGATTTTGACCATTTGACCCTTTAATTAAATTTTGCATCATTGCAAGGGTCTTTTCAAGTTTCTCAAGCCTTGACCTCAAGGCTTGGTTTTCTAACTCTAATCTTCCCAATTTAGATTTTTCATTAATCTTTAGGGAATGAGACTTCCTAAGCATATGTCTATTGTTCTTGGGATTAATGCCTAGGTGGTCTTCTATTTTCCTAATACTTGCCTTAGGTAGCATTTCTAGGGACATTAGTCCCAAATTTCTCATTAGTTCTAAAGCTACAACTCTTAGCACCTAAACAATACAATCTATTTCTACTAGCATGTTTTTCATGAGCAATGAAAAGTGAATTAAAAGCATGCTTTTTAACATTAAAACTAAAAGGTGCATTGCTAAAATATACCTTAGGATTTGCCTTAGAGGCTCCCCCTACATGTGTAGCTCCTCCTTGCCCTTTGGTTTGCTTTCTCCCTCTAGGGCATTGACTTCAATGGTGTCCCCTTTGATGATGCTTTAAGCACACCACGTGCTCCTTGCTCTTACTAGTGGGAACTCCGACAACCTTTAAATTCTTGTTGACTTTTGGTGTCGACAGAGCCTTCTTGACTCTTTTCGGACACTTGTTCTTGTAGTGTCCTACTTCCTTACACTTAAAGCAAATTATATGATTTTTATTTTTAACTAAATTGCTTGAGTTACCTAGGTCAATGGTGGCAGAGGCCTCTTGAGTTTGTTCATCACTTCTCCCAGAGGTAGAAGCTTCCTCTTGCTCTTGCCCTTGCTTCGACGCTCTAATCTCCTCCCCCTCAATCCTAGAGGTGGAAGCTTCCTCTACATCTTCCTTTTCCACTGATCCGGAAGTTGACTCCTTTTCAACTTTTGACTCCTTACTTTCTTGTGAGGCTGAACTTGTTTCTTCGGTCTCCTCCGATTGAGTCGATGAACATTCCTCTTCTTCCTCTCCTTCTTGGACCGGTGATGAGTTTTTATGATATTTCGCCAACTTGATCCAAAGGTCCTTGGCATCTTTACAATCTCCTATCTTGATCAAAATATCATTAGGAATTACGCTAAGTAATATACCCATTACCTTATTATTTATGTTGAAGTATCGGAGTTGCTCTTTGCTTCACTTCTTCTTCTTAAGTCGTTTTCCTTCTTCGTACTTCGGAGCATCGAAACCTACTATGACACTAATCCAATTATCAAAATCGCACATAAGAAAATTCATCATTCTACCTTTCCAATATGTGAAATCTCCGTGGTCGAAGGATGGTGGAATGTTGATGTCGTCACCCAATCTCTCTTTAAACTCCATCTTCTTCCCTCTAGCATGCTCCCTCGGATGTGAAGCCAGTGAAGAGCTCTTAGCTCTGATACCAATTGTAGGAATGTTGGTGACCGCTAGAGGGGGGGGGGTGAATAATGCATTCAATGCATCGATGGAATTTGTTCGCGTTTTTCTACAAAACTCGTTATGTGCAGTGGAAATAAAGATAATAAAGCAATAACAAAATATACAAGTACACAACACCAAGATATAATGTAGTTCAGAACCTCAAGGTTCCTACTCCATGGATTGGGCTCGAATGAGCCCTAGCGATGCCAAACACCACTAATAATCACAAACACTCCTTCTCGACAACAAGTCGGAGGTGGAGAAACCTCTTACAACGATTATAAAAGTAATACACGTAATAAACAAGAAAATACAAATGAAATACACAAAACAACGTAAAAAAAAACTTTACAACTATTGCTTTGGATGCTTGCTTATTGATTGCTTGAACCATGGTTAAAGACCCTGATTTGCACCAGCAAATCGCCTAAAAAATGCCCAAGAAATTGCTGCCAAATCCTCCTCCATGAGCTACTTTTATAACCTACATTCAGGCTGGATTAACGCCTGGCAGTCGACTGTCATAAGACCCTAGTCGACTACCAACAGTTCCATTGTGAGACAACGACTTAATCCATGTCGGCATTCAAGCCAATGGTTACACTGACAGTCGACTGCCATTACCCAGCAGTCGACTGCCAGGGTCGTAGCCGATTGACAAGTCGGTTACCAAGCATTCTGCTCCCGTAACCCTGACCAACAGTCGATTGCCATCCATGATAGTCGACTGCTCAAGCCATCAGTCGATTGCCAGGCCATTTCTTGCAGTTGAACACTAGTCGACTCTGAGCAATTTGACTGATCATAATCCCAGTCGATTGCCAATAGTCAACTCGGCTGCCAATTGTCAAAACACTTGACCAATCGACTGGTCCAAAGCCCCAGTCGATTGATAACCTCAACCATGAGGTTTAACTTCAAGTATGATGCTCTCATACTTGCTAGACCACCTTTAGCCTAGACCTAAGCCTTCTAGCCACCTCCGTCAGCCTCATGCATATCGGATCCCTCCAAGTCATCCATGACTTGTTCATCCATATGCTAGCCTTCAGGTGCTTCCATTGGCTATTGTCATGCTAAGTGGTCTATCCCGCTAAGACACATTGGGCTTACGCTGCCAAGACTACCGCTTGGACTTTACGCTGCCAACCATTGGACTTATGCTGTCAAGACTCCACCCTTGGACTTTACGTCGTCAATATCAACCCTTGGACTTCCCTTGCCAAGACCCATGCTTGGACTGTCCATGCCAACCCATGTTGGACTTTCCAATTTCCAATACTCAAGCTTGGACTTTCCTTTGCCAAGACCCATGTTTGGACTTTTCATGCCAAATACCCATGACTTGGACTTTCCCATTGCCAAGTGTCCAACTTGGACTTTCCATGCCAAGTATTCAAGACTTGGACTTTCCCATGACAATCACATTGTCATTCATTTTGTCGAACATCAAAATACTGCTCAAGTCAAACTCGAGTCTGGTCAATCGTGACTTGGGCCGATTGCACCAACATGGGCAAGACACCACGGATGGCCACTGGAAGCAATTGTTGCATTAAAGTGTGGTAGTCATGTGACTTTAGGCCAACAAGTTTCAAGTCCTTCATCGACACAAGGTTTTTAACATTGGATGAGTAACATGCCGAAAGATGTATTTCAGACAAAGAATTCAAAATCTTTCTTTTCTCATCCTTACTAAGTGTATAACAGGTTGATGGCAAAACGTTCTCTTCTCCTGCACCCTTGGTTCCAAATCTGTCCTCACATTCATTTCCACAAGGTCTAATCTCACTGCTACTCTATCCTTTATTTTTCCAGGAATGTCAAGTAATGTACCTAGGAGAGATTCATAGACATTCTTTTCAATGTGTATCAGATCAAGAACATGTAAATATTTCCAATATTGAAGTTCAAAGAATACTAATTTTTTCCCAGGATGATTTTACATCATCCTTCTTCGACTGAATCTTCCCACTCATTTTTCCCCAATGACAATTAATTCTTTCAACTCTTTCAAAAACTTCATTGCCACTCAATGGTTTTGGTGCAGGGTTAAACTCTTGGTTCCCATTAAATGCTTTCCTTTGCCTTTGATAAGGATGAGTTGCAGGTAGAAACCTTCTATGGCCTGTATATGACATTTTTTGACTATGCTTCAACCTTGTTGAATAGGTTTTTTCACCACAAATCGGACATGCATGATATCCTTTCACAACACTCCCTGACATGTTCCCATATGCAGGAAAACCATTAATCGTCCATAATAAGACAACTCTAAGCAAGAAAGTTAATTTCTTGTCGATATGCATCATATGTTTCAACACCTATATCCCATAAGCATTTTAAGTCATCAATCAGGGGTGCTAAGTAAACATCAATATCATTTTCTGATTGTTTGGGACCTGAAATCAACAATGTGAGCATCATAAATTTTCTCTTCATACATAACCATGGAGGAAGATTGTAAGTGATCATTAAAATTGGCCAACAACTATATGCAGAACTCATTAAACCATGGGGATTTATCCCGTCAGCTAATATGACTAATCTAAGATTTCTTGTCTTAGTAACAAACTCTGGCCAATTGTTATCAACTAATTTCCAAGATGGTGCATTAGCTGGATGACATAAATATCCATCACGAAGTCTTTTATCAACATGCCAAGTCAACTCCTTAGATATCTCCTTATTTTGAAACATTCTTTGAAATCTTGGAATAGGGGGGAAGTACCACAGAACCTTTGCAGGAACTCCTTCCTTAATTGTATTTTTTTGCCCTAAGTTCCACCTTGGCATATTACAAGTAGGACAATTGGTGAGATACTCATACTCCTTCCGGTATAAGATACGATCATTAGGGCAAGCATGTATTTTCACGTAATCCATCCCTAATGCACATAAGCTTTTCTTTGCATCATACAAAGATAAAGGCAATTCATTTTCATCTGGAAGCATTTCTCCAATCAAACTGAGTAGGTCAGTGAAACTTTTATCACTCCAACTATATTTGGCCTTCAAGTTAAATAATTTCACAACTACAGATAACTTTGTAAATTTAGTGCATCCAGAATATAAAGGTTTCTCAGCATCTTCAAGTAGCTTATTGAATTGGGTTGGATTCTTAGCATAACTATCATATGCAGCATGTATCATATCTACAAGTTCCTCAGCAATAGATTTTTGTTCATCTAGCCCTACTTGATCACTATCATTCTTTGAGTTTCCTATCGTAGATCTTTCCCCATGCCATATCCATGTATGATATGTTAAATCTATATCATTACAATACATATGTGCCCTTATAGTTGCTGCATTTGTCTTCTTTAGATTACCACATTTTGCACATGTGCAAGGTATTGCATCCGGATTGTTAGCGTTTTTCATTGCATATTGCAAGAAAGACTCAACTCCAACCTCATATTCGCATGATAGTCTCTCCTTTGACATCCATTCTTTATCCATTCTTGTTACAACTAATCAACTGACAATGAACTGACACTTTCAAAACAATTGTAAATAATATAACAAAATCTTAAACACAACCACAATAACAAAACAATCAAATAATTTAATTACTAACTTCATTATTCATTAATTAAAAATATAACAAGCAATTGTACATACAATATCAAATGCATCAACTTGTAGGACATAAACATGATTTTATGATCAGATAAAGTCTGCAATAGGTATCGAGAGTGAACCCAGTGTGTGCTGGTAATCATGCATGTAGATCCACTCTGGCACAAAATTGAAGTTGAGGAGCAAATAATGTTATTTTATTAAAAGAAAAAATTATTATGGTTCTCCTTGTATAGTCAGGCTATAAATGAAAGAAACTAAAATTAGCCCATGTAGCACTACTATTACATTAACTATCTTAACAATAGTAATAGAAAGTTCTTTGTTTGAATGAAATATTGATGCATCCTTTCCTAGAGTAATGTACTTCTATTATGGTGATCCTAGAGTACTTTTGTCATATAACTTTTTGCTCATTTTTTGCACAAGGCTCTTCATATTCCATTTAGACTACTTTTTATGTTAATTTTGATGAACCTGGCTTGAGCAAAGAAATTTTTGTTTTGATCCATTGGAGGTCTATGAGCCTTGCACAACTTTATCCATATTTGATGTAAAATAGAGAATAAGACCCAGTCTTCATTCGGTGACAAAAACAATACTTTGTCTTTACAATGTCAAATAAATGATTGTATTTAATTAATCAAACTTACATATTTTAGATATACTACATGATATTAACGAACTTGAGTTAAAATCAAAATGAGTAGCAGTTAAGTTTAGTCCTAGATGTAGGATCGAAATACTCCGAGAGAGGGGGTGAATCTCGGAGGTTACAATTTTCTTTAGATTTTTAAAACTTATATTTTGAAATCGTTAAAGAGTATGCAGCGGAAATAAAATAAAATAGAGACAAGCTTCTTTTACTTGGTTCACAACCCTAACCGGGTTGCTACTCCAAGGCCCGTAGCTCTTCCGAGAGCTACCTCGATGGGCAATCAATATATACCCTCCGACTCGAGAACTCTCGATTTCGGAGGGGTTCGCTTTTTACAAAGATGAGAGATGGGTAACACTCTACCCTCTCTTTGAAATTAAGTACATACAAGCGAAAATGAGTACAAAAAATAAGAGCTCAGTTATACCGACACTAATGGAAATTTCAAAGTAGACACGAAGTGTCGAAAATGCGTCTTTGTGAGGAAATGAAGCTCTAGTGGACGAGGATGAATAGAGGCAGCACTTCGACGTTGTGGCAGTGTTCTATTCAGAGCTGGTCAAGCATTTGTTTTATAAACCTTTTTCAGTCGACTGGAATGCCTTCCAGTCGACTCCATATCAGCCCATCAATATGGAACTTCTGGTCTTCCAGTCGACTGAACACGCTCCAGTCAACTCCAGGTCACCCGGCTTCGCATCGGGAAGTTTGCCTCTTCAGTCAACTGAAACTCTTTCCATCTGTGCTGCCAGATCTTCGATCGATCACCAGCTTATCCTGCCAACTAGGTATCCAGTCGATTGACCCGTACCCAGTCGACTGGACTTCGATCGATTGAAATCCATTTAGTCGACTGATTATTGCAAAACAATATTATCACAAATAGATAATACCAAATATGATAGCAGTAGTAAAACTGTTCGATCTCGACTTCTAAGTCCCATGCAGATTTTTCGTCGAATCGACGCCTAACTTTGTCCCCCTAAAGAGGACTCAACCTCACCTCTCCACTCGAGGCTTACCTACCGGCTGATCTGCCAGACTTACCATTCTTGACATCCGATTTGACCCACCAGGGCTTCCACCAACTGTCCGGTCTACCTGACCCAGCTAGACTTTTTGTTGATTGTCCAGTCTTCTAACCCAATCGGTCTTCATGCCAAATGTCCGATCCACTCGATCCATTTGAACTTCATGCCTAGTGTCCGGTCTTCCTGATCTGTCAAGACATTTGCCTAGTATCCGGTCAACACGACCTACTAGAACTTCCTGTTAAGCTTGCATACTTAACACTGATATTAGAACACAAGTAAGTTCTAACTTTAACTATGGTTCATACATCAAAACCAAGGAGTAATACTCTCTGCATCAATAATCTCTCCCTTTTTGATGTATGACAATACATCAGTTAAAGTTAGGAGAATCAAACTACAGTATCCAATTATAGCATATATCAAAAATGCATTGGGTTAAAAATGTATATGTATGAAATGTTCATATGCATAAAATACTTTAAAATTTTAAATCTCCCTCTCTTTAAGTCTATCTCCTCTCTCCCCCTTTGGCATACATCAAAATCAAAATTAAGTTCAAAATGCCACAACTTTAGAGCTGAGAATTTAAAGTTTTAAAAAACATTTTTTATAAAAAATGCTTAAGTTTATCAATACTCCCCCTAAATAATAACATTTTTCAAATTTTTAACTTTCAAAATTTTCTAACTCCCCCTTAAAAATATTTTTCAAATTTTCAATTTTCAAAATTCTAACTCCCCTTTAAAAACATTTTTCAAAATTTCAATTTTCAAAATTTCTCAAAATTTTCTAACTCCCCCTTAAAAATATTTTTCAAATTTTCAATTTTCAAAATTCTAACTCCCCTTTAAAAACATTTTTCAAATTTTTAATTTTCAAAATTTCTCAAAATTTTCTAACTGCGCCTTAAAACTATTTTTCAAATTTTCAATTTTCAAAATTTCATAAAATTTTCTAACTCCCCCTTAAAAACATTTTTCAAATTTTTAATTTTTAAAATTTCTCAAAATTTTCTAACTTCCGATTAAAAATATATTTCAAATTTTAAATTTTCAAAATTCAAACTCCCCTTAAAATTCAAATTTTAAAATTTCAAAATTCTAACTTCCCATTAATTTTTTTTTTCAAAATTTCAAATTTTAAAATTCTAACTCCTCTTTAAAAACATTTTACAAATTTTCAATTTTCAAAATTTCTCAAAATTTTCTAACTCCCCCTTAAAAACAATTTTTAAATTTTAATTTTCAAAATTCTAACTCTCTCAAAATTTTCTAACTTCCCCTTAAAAATATTTTTCAAAATTTAATTTTCAAAATTCTAACTCCCCTTTAAAAACATTTTTTCAAATTTTCTAACTCCCCCTTAATAATAGCTAAAAATTAAATTAACCTTAAAATTTTCAAAATTTTCAAGATGATGCAAATGTGATAGAAAATATGTCAAAGCATGAATTCCTAGATATTATTTTTTGTATTTAAAAATCATCCTTAAAGCAAATGTTCAACTCTTTACTAGCTCAAGTGATATAGAATTATCATCAAGCTTTGAATTAGAGTTAGTCACCGAAGTGATTGATTTGCTCTTGTAAACCCCATGTTGGTTCATGTTGATGCATTGAATCTACATCTGGAACCAAGAATGCAGTCCTAACATCTCATGCTCATCTTCGTGGCTCAATACACAAACATGTAATCCTAGGTGTTTGTGAGATGCGAAGGCTTACCTAGGTTTATAGGATCATGAAATCTAAATTGACATTGGCTAGATTGATTTTTAAATTTCCTTTAAAAACAATACAATATAATATTACTTTTCAAAATAAATTTTGAGTAATGAACATGAAAACATCCTAGTCTACCAAGCATAATCCTAGTTGTCTTCTAAGCATACTAAATTCAGCTTCCGAAAGTGGTTTAATGAAGATATTAGCAAGGTTATATTTGGACTCAACATAGTTGAGTTCAATACTCTCCTTTGCCACATGATCTCTTACAAAATGATGTTTAACTTCAATGTGTTTAGTACATGAGTGATGGATTGGATTTTTAGTTAAATTTATTGAACTTATGTTATCAACTAATGTTTTGACCTTTTTGTAATCTAATTCAAAATCTTTAAGTGTGTGCATCATCCATAATAATTGTGCCACACATTCACCTAATGCTATGTATTCTGCTTCAGTTGTGGAAAGAGCAACACAATGTTGCTTCCTACTGAACTAGCTTACTAAGCATAATCCTAAGAGTTGACACCCTCCACTAGTACTTTTTCTATCTAGTTTGCACCCTGCATAGTCTGAGTCAGAGTATTCTACTAATTCAAAGTTATTAGATCTTGGGTACCACATACCTACATTAATAATTCCTTTAATGTATCTTAGGAATCTTTTGAAATGTGTTAAATGTGATTCCTTAGCACAAGTTTGATATCTAGCACACATACTTACTACAAATAGTATGTCGGGTCTACTTGTAGTTAAGTATAGTAAACTACCTATGACACTCCTATAGTACTTTAGATCTATAGATTTTCCTTCTTTGTCTTCATTTAATATAACATTTGTTGCCATTGGTGTTTTAATGTCTTTTGCATTTTCCATGCCAAATTTTTTAATTAATTCTCTTGCATACTTATTTTGGTATATATAGTTACTGTCTCTTGTTTGTTTTATTTGTAAACCTAAGAAGAAGTTTAACTCATATACTAGACTCATTTCGAATTCTTGTTCCATTAGGTTTATGAATTCTTTTAAGAAGTTTGTATTTATTGATCTAAAGACTGCATCATCTACGTATATTTGAGCAATAAAAATGTCTTGGTTCAAGGTTTTTACAAAAAGAGTTGAGTCAATTTGACCTTGTCTAAAGCCTTTTAAGATTAAGTATGAAGATAATCTCTTATACCAGGCTCTAGGAGCTTGTTTTAATCCATATAAGACCTTTTTTAATTTATATACATGATTAGGGTATTCTATGCTCTCAAAATCTGGGGGTTGACTTACGTATACCTCTTCTTTTATTACTCCATTTAAAAAGGCGTATTTGACATCCATTTGGTATAGCTTGAATCCTTTATGTGTCGCATAAGCTAGCAACATCCTAATTGACTCAAGCCTAGCTACTGGGGCATAAGTTTCATCATAGTCTAACCCTTCTACTTGACTAAACCCCTTAGCTACTAATCGAGCTTTATTCCTTATGATTTCTCCTTAATAATTTAATTTATTTCTAAATACCCATTTAGTGTCTATTATTGATTTATTTGATGGCCGAGGTACTAAGTCCCACACTTCATTTCTATCGAATTGCTCTAGTTCTTCTTGCATAGCTATTATTTAATCAGTGTCCGGTAAAGCCTTATCTATTGATTTTGGTTCTATTTTTGATATTAATGTAATTTGACTCAAGTTTCTTAGGGTTGATCTAGTTTGAACTCCTAGAGTTGGATTTTCTAATACTTGTTCAAGAGGATGGTTAGGATTAATTCTAGATGTCTTTAAGTTTTCTTGGGTTTGTTCCTCTTCATCATGCGTAATTTCATTTAGCTCATTTTGATTATCTTTTAATGTGTTTGTTTGATTATTGGTAATTTCTTCTTCATCAAATTTTACATTATTTGTTTCTTCAATTTTTAGAGTTTTCTTATTATAAATCTTATAGGCCCTACTAGTGGTTGAATATCCAAGAAATATCCCTTCATCGGTTTTTGAAGAGAATTTTCCTAGATGGTCTTTCATATTTAAAATAAATACTTTGCATCCAAATACTTTTAGATATTTTATTTAAGGTATTTTATTATTAAAAATTTCATAAGATGTTTTATTATGTAATTTATTAATTATTACTCTATTTTGCACATAACATGCAGTGTTTATAGCTTCGATCCATAAGTAGCTTGGTAAGTTATATTCATTTAACATTGACCTAGCAACTTCTTATAGGATATTTTTTTTCTTTCTACTATTCCATTTTGTTGGGGTGTTCTAGGGCATGAATATTCATGGTGATATCCATTTTCTAGACACATTATTGTAAAATTTTCATTTTTAAATTCTCCTCCATTATCACTTCGTATTCTTTTTTATCTTAAGGTCTTTTTCATTTTCTATTTCTTTACTAAAGTTTTTAAATACTTCAAATGTTTCATCCTTTTGTTTTAGAAATTTTACCCATGTAAACCTAGAGTAATCGTCTATTATCACTAAACAATATAAATTTCCACTTAATGATTTTACCCCATGTGAATTGAACAGGTCTAAGTGAATTAACTCAAGTATTGGACTTGTTCGACCTTGATTAGTTAATTTATGTTGGGACTTAGTTTGTTTTCCTTGTTGGCAAGCATTACAAACTTTGTTTTCAATATTTTTAAGTTTGGGAAAACCTCTAACTAAGTTAGTTTCACTTAACTTCGTTATATTCCTAAAGTTGATGTAAGCAAGTTGTCTATGCCACAACCAACTTTCCTCTTGCTGTGTCATATGACATTTAATTGAGGATCTTTCTAAATTTATTGAATATATATTTTTATTCCTAACTCCCTTAAGTAATATTTTTGGGTTTTCAATATTGTTAATCAAGCATTCATTCGATAAAAATTTCACTTCATAACCAGCATCACATAACTGACTTATACTAAGCAAGTTAAATTTGAAATTTTCTATAAGCAAAACTTTTTGTATAGTAAAATTCGACTCTAATTCAATGTTACCTGATCCAATTACCTTAAGTTTGTCGTTGTTTTCAAAGGCGACTGAACCTAGATTCTTGTAGCTTAATTCTGAGAACTTTTGACTATCTCCAGTCATATGTATGGAGCAGCCACTATCCATAATCCATTGGTCCATTCTGGAGTCCTACATGAATCAAAACTTTTTAAGATAATTCACACCTTGAATAAGATGAATCATCTTGAATTGATTTGTGTTGTAAATTTGTTAAGTTTAGTTTAAGCAAGTATGTTTAGTTTAAGTTGAGTTTAGTTTAATTAAATTTGTTAAATAAATATGTTAAATTTAGTTTAAGTAAATTTGTTAAGTTATGTAAATTATATTAAGCTAATTAAGCTTGATTAGATTCTAAATCATCTCACCCAAGCCAGGTTTTCAATACACGTTACTCCTATGAATTTTGTGAGATGAGGATTTCATTTTATCTTAATTAAATTTAATGAGCAATTTCAAAGTTTTTAAACTTGTGTTAGATTAAAGCTTAGCTTAAGCTAGTTAAGTAGGTTTTTCCAGCATTGACATCTTGGTCATGACGAGGCATATGACCTTCTTGGAAATCAGAACAACGACCACTTCCTAGACAAAGTCAATAAAGGAATCAAGTACTTGATTTACTTTGGACTAAGCCTTAGTCTAACTAGTCAAAGACTTAGTGAGTTAGCTTCGGTCAGTTCCACTCGACTTAGTGCACCATGCAAGTCGTGGCGAGGCACATGACCTTCTTGGATATCGGAGCAACGACCACTTCCTAGACATGCACTTCGAAGAGCTTCCCTCGCTTACTATCAGTTCACTTCGTCTTAGTACTAGGTTGTTCAAGTTTAAACTACTTTGTTTCCTATCTAGTCCATTCTAAATTAAGCAAGTAAAGTAAACTAAAGCATGCAAGAGTTTAACTAAATAAGGAAACAAGCAAAGTGTTAGTTCCCCCTAAGTGATAGCTAGGTTGAGTTTTGTTCACTGAGTGAACTTGACTCTTGGGAACCCAAAATTGATTTGGTCCAACTTGGTTGACTAAGCTAGACTTAGGAACCCATGCTTGGACTCGATTCTTAGCGTTTCAGCTAAGTAATGACATATATGATTTATAGGAGGATTTAGCTTTGTGTCTGAGTCCGGACTTGTTGTACACGGCTCGCTGAGATCCAAGCATCATGTTGAGATACTTGGAGCCCGAAGTGAACTTTTCCAATGATCCGGTTAGATCTTCTATTTGTCTTTTTAGGACCGAGTTCTCTTTCTCAAGCTTTTCAATTTGAGTTGAGTCTCTATCCTTAATTTGGCAACTTGAACTCTTCGAGTTGACTTGCTCCTTAAGTACTTGAACTTCCTTAAGCAGCGAGTCGGCTCGATTCTCAGATTTAGCTAACTTCCTACCTAGGCATGCAGTTATATTGTACAACTTATCTTCTAAGAGAGAAGTTACCTCGTCTAGTCCTTCAAAAATGGATGCAGATCCATGGCTTCTCTAGGACTCGGAATCGAACTCGTACTCCGAACTTAACTCGGCTTCAGAGCTTGATTTGGCCATAAACGCCATGAAGCTTCTCTTCGTCTCTTCTGTGTCTAACTCTTCCGAGGACGATTCATCCCAAGTTGCCTTAAGTGCTTTCTTCTTCTTTTCCTTTTTTGATTTTTCTTCCTTTTTTAGATTCACACACTTCGATTTGTAGTGTCTGTTGGGAGTATGAGGAATACAATTAAAGTCCCATATTGGTAAGATATGGAAAAGATCATGTGCTTATAAGATAAAAAGATATTTCTATTTGCATGAGGCCTTTTGGGTAAAGCCCAAAAATAAAACTATGAGGACTTAGGCCCAAAGTGGACAATATCATGCCATTGTGGAGATATATGAATCTTATATGCACTAACAATTGGTATCAGAGTCATGGTCCATGTCAAGCCATGAACCTCAAACTAAGGATGTGGAGCTCTCATGTCCGGATCAAAAGAATCAACCACCAGGTAGGAAGTTCAGTTAGGCCAGAAGGGTTGGACAACTGATAGGAAGTCCAGTTGGGTCAGGAGGACCAGATAGCTGGCAGGAAGTCCTGGTGGGTAAAGGATCAGACATCAAGCTGAGAAAGTACTTTGAAGACGGATAGACTTGAGGGGGGCTCAATGTGGTCCTTCGTTTGAGAGGGGGGGATTATTGGGAGTATGGGGAATACAATCAAAGTCTCACATTGGTAAGACATGGAAAAGATCATGTGCTTATAAGATAAAAAGATATTTTCATTGGCATGAGGCCTTTTCGGTAAAGCCCAAAAATAAAACCATGAGGGCTTAGACCCAAAGTGGACAATATCATGCAATTGTGGAGATATATGAATCTTATATGCACTAACAGTGTCCCTTTTTGTTGACCTCATAGCATGTCACTTTCGATCGGGGTCTCGACTTATTGTCGACAACTTTCATAGCATCCTTCTTCGTAAACCTTTTTCTTCGATTGAACATCTTTCGGACCATATTTATGATTTCCTCTTCTCCGTTTGGTTCCGACTCCGACTCATCTTCGAACTCACTTTTCATTTTTCTTTCGTTTTTATCGAACCTGCCACTAAAACAATACCATTCTCGGTTTGACCTGAGTTAGCTTGTTCATGTAGTTCAAGTTCACAAAACAATTCGTCTGGTCTAATTGTAGAAAGATCCCTGGAAACTTTATAGGCATCAACAATGGATATCCATAAGGCGTTCCTCAGGAATGCCTTAAGTGTATACCTAATTACATCCCTATTTTCTATTTAGTGTTCGATTAAATGTAATCCATTTAAAATGTCTTTTATTTTTGTATGAAGTTGACTAGCATTTTCATTTTCGTTCATTTTACAATTAAATAGTTTATTAAGTAACATGTCCTGTTTAGCTATCCTAGTGTCATTTATACCTTCATGTAATTCAATTAATTTGTCCCATAATTCCTTAGAATTTTCGAATGGACTCACTCTATTGAGCTCTTCTTTGGTAAGTCCGCATTGCAAGGTGTTAAGCGCCTTGTAATATAATTGAGCCTATTTTCTAACGTCCGCGGTCCATTTCCTCGGTTCTAACAACTCACCTAAGTCATCTACCAGAGAGACAAACCCTTTCCTAATCGAAAACTAGACCTCTTGGTTGGTTTTCAGGTAGCACTTCATTTGTCTTTTCCAATAGAAAAAGTCCTCTCCGTTGAAGAGAGGAGGGTGAACGGTGCTATACCCTTCTAAGTGCGATAATATTAAATTTTTTATTTAAATTAATTAAAATTCAAAATTATTCCTAGAGTTGTTTAAAAAATTATTCTAAGTGGAATAATTAATACAAATTATTCTAAGTACAACAATTAATAAAAATTATTCTATGTGACAAAAATTAATAAAAATTATTTTAAGTGACAAAAATTAATAAAATTATTCTAAGTGACAAAAATTATTCTAAGTGCCAAAAATTATTTTAAGTGAAAAATTATTAAAAATTATTCTAATGCAAGAAAATTAAAGACAAATATTCTAATGCTCTCGATGGTGGTTGCACCAAATTTGGAGCGCCCTCGCTCTGATACCAATTATAGGATCGAAATACTCAGAGAGGGGGGGGGTGAATCTCGGAGGTTTCAATTTTCTTTAGATTTTTAAAACTTATATTTTGAAATCGTTAAAGAGTATGTAGCGGAAATAAAATAAAATAGACACAAGCTTCTTTTCGCAACCCTAACCGGGTTGCTACTCCAAGGCCCATAGCTCTTCCGAGAGCTACCTCGATGGGCAATCACTATATACTCTCTGACTCGAGAACTCTCGACTTCGGAGGGGTTCGCTTTTTACAAAGATGAGAGATGGGTAACACTCTACCCTCTCTTTGAAATTAAGTACATACAAGCAAAAATGAGTACAAAAAATAAGAGCTCAGTTATACCGACACTAATGGAAATTTTGAAGTAGGCACGAAGCGTCGAAAATGTGTCTTTGTGAGGAAATGAAGCTCTAGTGGACGAGGATGAATAGAGGCAACACTTTGACATTGTACCAGTGTTCTATTCGGAGCTGGTCGAGCATTTATTTTATAAATCTTTTCCAGTCGACTGGAATGCCTTCCAGTTGACTCCACATCAACCCATTGATATGGAACTTCTGGTCTTCCAATCGATTGAACACACTCCAGTCGACTCCAGGTCACCCGGCTCAGCATCGGGATGTTTGCCTCTTTAGTCGACTGAAACTCCCCAGTCGACTGAAACTCTTTCCATCTGCACTGCAAGATCTTCAATCAATCACCAGCTTATTCTTCCAACTAGGTATCTAATCGACTGACCCGTAACCAGTCGATTGGACTTCAGTCGACTGGAATCCATTCAGTCGACTGATCCTTGCAAAACAAGATTAGCACAAATAGATAATATCAAATATGACAGCAGTAGTAAAACTGCTCAATCTTGGCTTCTAAGTCCCACGTGCACTTTTCGTCGGATCAACGCCTAGCTTTGTTCTGCTAAAGAGGCCTCGGCCTCACCTCTCCACTCGAGGCTTATGTGCCGGCTAATCTGTCAGACTTTTCCATTCTTGACATCAGATTGGACTTGAGGAATTGAGTATTTTGGAAGCGATTGGATCTTTTGTTGGTCGTCATTTTAGATGATATTTTTGGATATATTCACAATTTTATGGGAAGTTGTGGTTTCCCTGGATTGATTTGGTTATTACCGCGGATGTGGATAGTGTTGGTGCAGTAGGCACCTAAGTCGAACCTGAGTTTTGATTATAGAAAATGATACAAAGTTAAGCTCATGTCGTTATCTCACGAGCTGAATCGAGTGTGCAGAAAATTGCTATAGCTGGAGCTGAAGGCTAGCGACACCCGGAGGAAGCCGCGGTGGTCGGGTGACACTCGAGTGACTTCGGAGGGAGCCGAAGGAATCGAGTGGAAGGCCGAAAGTGAAAGTGACACAGTAAGTATCGAGGTAAGCTCGTGTGTGTGCGAGAGTAAGTGAGGTCGTATCCTCTTTATGGGGATGATCTTAAGCGTAGATCCGACCAAAGACATCCTATAAGTGGTCTAGGTCGAGATCGGATGGTTAGAGGCCATCAAAATAATGTTTTTGTTAAGCTAACTTTGCCTTGCATCTAGCATCAGTCGACTGCCAGCTTGGAGGACTCGACTGCCATCTAACAGTCGACTACCTGAGGTCAGCATTCGACTGATGTTTCCATCAGTCGACTGATGATGGCCATTAGTTGACTGATGGTCAAGGATCAGCCTCGAGGAGTCAAGCCTTATCACCATTTTTCAAGGAGCCATGTGCCTAATTTCCATTGGTTGAAGTCCTCTCGAAAAGGAGCTCAAAGGCTATAAAAGGAGGGCCTATCCTAGGGTTTCTTAATAAATTCTAAGCTTCCAAAAGCCTCCGCAAAGCTACAACTCTCCGACAACGAAGTGCTTCTTCTCCGACGTCTAGGTTTAATTTAATTTATTTTTTTTACATCGGTATAAGCTTTATATCAGTTGTTTCTTTACTTTTTTGAAGCTTTTCTATTGTAACGAGGAGAGGGGGAGTGTCCCTCTACCTCAAGTTTTTTGTGTTCTTGTATCGATTAACTCCTATCTCTAACGAGGAGGAGTTCTTTAGTGTTTTGCCCTCCGTGCGTGGTCAAGGACCACTAGGGCCTTGGAGTAGTAGCCGAAGGCTACAAACCAAGTATAAAATATCTTGTCTCTTTTATTGTTTCATTTATCTTTCCGCTGCACTTAATTGTTTTGAAACAAATTCGAAAGAAAGAAAAGTTTTTATTGCTATTCACCCCCCTCTAGCGATCCGCTTCGATCCAACAATTGGTATCAGAGCCGGGGGTTGCTAAGATTTGGTGAAACCACCGATCTAGTTTTTTACAGATTTTTTTTCTTTTTAATTCAGTTTATTTCAGATTTATTTCATTTGGTTAGTTTTTCTCCCGCACTACTAATCCAAGACAAGAGTCTTGGTACATTTTCGTGTGTTTTTGTCGTTGCCAGGTTTTTCGTCTTCATCTCCTTGTTTCTTTTGTTTTAATGGCCCATCTCGAGGGTTTTAGCACCGTCCGACCTCCATTTTACAACGGAGATGACTTCCATTATTGGAAGGATCGGATGGAATGCTTTCTTAAAACCCAAATCGAGATGTGGATCATAATCCAAACGGGTTTCACACTTCCGACTAACGAAGTGGGTGAATCCTTGGGTTATGACCAATGGACCATTGCGACAAAACGACAAGTCGAAGCCGACGCCAAGGCAACTCAAATCCTCCAATGCGGTTTGTCCAAGGAGGAACTAAATCGCGTCGGCCCCTTCATCAGCGCAAAGGACCTTTGGACAAAGCTAGTGGAGCTGCACGAAGGGACCGATGAAGACAAGGTATGTAAGCGAGATCTTTTATTTAATAAACTATATAATCTAAAAATGCAGGAACATGAGTCCGCAATGTAACTTCACACTCATGTTCAAGACATAGTCAACAATCTACACGCTATCGGGCAAAAGGTCAAAAACCGCGACCTTATAAGGTATGTTCTTAACTCCTTTCCGAGGACTACCTTGTGGGCATCCATGGTTGATGCCTACAAGGTCTCCAAGGATCTTTCGAAACTTAGGTTAGATGAATTATTTTCTGATTTTGAACTTCATGAGTAGTCTAACTCGGAACCTGAGAAGGGTATAGCACTTTTTGCGGGTTCAAGGAAGAAAACCGCAAGCAAGGCACCTACGAAGAAAGAAGAGGATGAGTCCGATTCGGAGGTCGACTCGGAGATGGAGGCCGAACTAGTCAACCTAGTTCGGAGGATAGTCAAGGGCCGAAAATGAACCGTCACTCGACCCAACGAAGGTAAGACTAAAAGTTCAAATATTAGATGCTATGAATGCAACAGGTTTGGACACATCAAGTCCGAATGCCCAAAACTCAAGAGCAAAGCACCAAAACACAAAAGGGCACTCAACGCTACTTGGGAAGAAGCATCCGAGGAAGAAGATAATGATCGTGTTCTCATGGCTAAACCGGTGGAATCGGAGACGGAGTCGGAACCGGAACTTGAATCGAAAATCGAAGACGAGTCGGATTGCAAAGCACTATTCAAGACAAGCCACAGATACACATCCGGTTCAAAAGATACAATCAAGGTAAGTCGATCCCTCATTAGTACACTTTATAGTGCAATTAAGTTTTTAACTAAAAAATTAGCTATGTCCGAGTCCAAGGTCGAGACCCTGGTTGAGGAAGTTAAACTCCTCAAACACGAGGTCTCCCTAACCTCTTCGACTAGTCGAATTTAAGAGGAGGACTCAACTCGGGTTGAAAAACTCGAAGTTGAGAACTCACTCTTGAAGAGTCAAGTCGAAGATCTTAGGAACATGTTGGAAAGGTTTACTTTGGGATCCAAAGGACTTGACCTCCTGCTTGGATCGCAAAGGGTCGTGTACAACAAGGCCGGACTAGGGTTGAACTCAAATACGATCAACAAGTCGTATATGTCGATTGTAAGTCGACATAAAAAATGTGTCCAAGCATGGGTCCCTAAGACCACCTTAATTTCAAACTTAGGATCGAACCAGTACTGGGTTCCCAAGGACCAAATCCACTATGTGGAGAGACCGAATCGATTCAACGGTCCAGGGGGAGCTAGTACGAAACTTGTTTGTGTTTTAACTTAGAAATTACATGCTTAGATTTTTATTTAGTTTGATTTTCCTTTTTAGAATGGTTAGATAGGACTATAACTCATCAATACTTGATAACATAATACCAGGATGCGGCGAGATGATAGTACGCTAGGAAAGCAGAGTCTTGTGTATTCGGGCTAGATAAGGCGTATCTAGTTCGGTGCACTTGATCGAGCGGAACTAGCTGAAGCTTCCTCGCCGTATCCTAGACTAGTTAGACCAGGAAGTGGTCTTAGGTATTCAAGTCTCTATTTTCTTGAAAATGGCTTTGTCTAAGGAAGTGGTCATTGTTCCGATCAAAAAAGGCCTCTGTGCCTCGCCACGACCTGGAAGCCATGATCTTGAAAAAGTGACTTGATGAGCCTAAGGTCAAATTCGAATCTAACGCAAGGTTGACAAGTGTTTAAGTCATTAAATTTAAATCAAGTAAAATTGGAAGTCATCTCACAAGAACATATAGGGTTAACGTGTTTGATCATGTAGACATGGGTGAGATGATTTAGGTTAATAATTTTCAACAAATCTTTAAGAAATCCAATATACGATCCAACTACCTTGCATGTAGGATCAATGGATGTTGGACAGTGGTTGCTCCCGACACATGACCGGGGATCAACTCAAGTTTTTGAAGCTTCGATTCAAATGACAAGGATCGGTAGCCTTCGAAAATAACTGCAAGCTCAAAATCATCGGATCAGGTGATATTGAGCTTAACTCAAATTTTGTTATTCAAAATGTTTTATTAGTAGAAAATTTTTAATATAATTTACTTAGTGTAAGCCAATTGTGTGATAATAACTATAAGGTCATATTTCTAGAAAATGAATGCGTAATTAATACAAATGAAACTTCTAAAACAATTCTTAAGGGAACTAGAAATACCAATATTTACACTATTAACTTAACTAACTCCTCAACTAAGTGTCTTATGACACGGCAAGAGGAGTCATGGTTGTGACACCGACGACTCGGTCACTCACACCCAAGACTCATCCACAAGATGAGTCAGAGTGACTTAGTCAAAGGTTTGCCTAACCTCAATAACCTTGATAATAAAATATGTAATGCTTGTCAACAAGGTAAACAATCTAGGACACAACATCAACTAACTAATCAAGATGAACCAAAAGTGTGCTTGAGCTCCTACACATGGATCTATTTGATTCACACGGAGCTAAGTCACTTAATGGGAGTAAATTCTGCTTAGTCATAATTGATGACTATTCTAGATTTACTTGGGTTAGGTTCATCAAACACAAAAGTGATACCCTAGATCAATTAATCAACCTATTTAAATTAATATAAAATCAACAAAGCATTAAAATCAAAAGACTTAGGACTGATCATGGTGGTGAATTTGAGAACCATAGGTTTACAGAATTCTGTAACCTAAATGGATACCACCATGAGTTCTCTTGCCCTAGAACTCCACAACAAAATGGCCTAGTAGAACGCAAAAATAGAACCCTACAAGAAGCCGCTAGGACAATGTTAAACGAGTAAAACCTACCCGATAGGTTTTGGGCGGAAGCCGTGAGTACGACATCCTATGTCCAATATAGGATCCTTATGGTAAAGAGGCACCTTAAGACCTCATACGAGATTTATCACGATAAAATACCTAACATCAAGTACTTTAGGGTATTTGGGTTTAAGGTACATATCCTAAACACTAAGGATTACCTAGGGAAATTTACATCCAAAACCACGACCAGAATCTTTCTAGGATACTCGACTACAAGTAGAGCTTATAGAGTATATAACCATGACACCCTTAGAGTCGAAGAGACTATCAATGTAGTATTTGATGAAGGACACGAACCTACAAAACCCCCGGCAACCCCAATTAGCGAGCCGATTCATACTAGACCTAACTCTGATCCGAAGATCAGGTCTAGTGTTAATCCTAATCTAAGTCAACCAAGTCACTCTATCGACCAAGTGATAGATGACTCTAACCAAACTAGAACTCAAATGAGTCATCCTATTGATCAAGTTGTAGACTCAAACCCAAATCCACTAGGACTCAAACGAATCATCATATCGACCATGTGATAGGTGATCCAAGTCTAGGAGTTCGAACTAGAGCCTCATACAGAAACCTTAGTCAAATCTCCTTGATTTCTAAAATTGAACCCAAAACTATTGACCAAGCTCTTCTTGATCTCGATGCAAGAAGAGCTGGCTCAATTCACTAGGAACAAAGTATGGGAATTAGTACCACCACCTAAAGATAAAACAATCGTTGGAACAAGGTGGGTATTCAGAAATAAACTTGATGACAAAGGCGAAGTAGTTAGAAATAAAGCTAGACTAGTCGCTAAAGGGTTTAGTCAAGTCGAAGGTTTAGATTACGATGAGACCTATGCCCCAGTAGCTAGATTAGAATCCATTCGAATGCTATTAGCATATGCTGCACATCGAGGATTCAAGTTGTTTCAAATGGATGTGAAATCAGCATTCTTAAATGGATACATTAAAGAAGAGGTTTATGTTAGTCAACCTCCCGGTTTCGAAAGTGTAGATAAACCCGACCATGTCCTTAGGTTAAAGAAAGCCCTCTATGGACTTAAACAAGCTCCTCGGGCTTGGTACGAGAGACTTTCGATGTATCTTAAGTCTAAAGGATTTAACCAAGGAGTAGTTGACCCAACCTTTTTCGTAAAAACCTTAGGTAAAGACATATTCATAGCCCAAATCTACGTAGATGATATTATTTTCGGAACCACCAACTCGATCCTACTAAATAAATTCATTTCACTTATGGAAAGTGAATTTGAAATGAATTTAGTAGGAGAGTTGAGTTTCTTCTTAGGTCTACAAATTAAACAAACTAAAGATGGAATATACCTACATCAACGCAAATATACTAGGGAATTAATTAAATGCTTTGGAATGCAAGACGCTAAAATTATTAATACCCCAATGGCAACGAATGTAAATATAGAAGAAGATGTAATCGGAAACTCAATTAATTTAAAATACTATAGGAGCGTAATAGAGAGTCTCCTTTACTTAACTACAAGCTGACCTGATATCTTATTTGCAGTAAGTATGTGCGCAAGGTTCTAAACCTGTGCCAAGGAGTCTCACCTAACTCTAGTCAAGCGTATCCTTAGATATCTAAAGGGTACACTTAATGTCGATATTTGGTACCCTAGATCTATCGAGTTCGAACTAACCGGCTACTCCGATTCGGACTATGCCGGTAGTAAGCTCGATAGAAAGAGTACGAGTGGTTGTTGTCAACTTCTAGGCTTAAGTCTAGTGAGTTGATGCAGTAGAAAGCAACACTGTGTTGCCTTATCTACCACCGAAGCCGAATACATCGCAATGGGTGAGTGTGTCACTCAGCTTCTTTGGATGAAGCACACTCTCCACGACTTTAAGTTAGACTTTACAAATACTAAACTTCACATAGATAACATTAGTTCAATTAACCTTACTAAGAATCCGATATGTCACTCTAGGACCAAACATATAGAAGTCAAGCATCATTTCATTCGAGAACATGTGGCCAACGGAGCCATACAACTCGAATATGTCGAAACGAAGTCTAACTTGGCAGACCTATTTACTAAACCCCTACCCGAAGCCGAATTTAGTCTATTAAGATAAAAATTGGGCATGTGCGTAGTAGAATAGGAACTTACAAATTATATTTTCTTACTACTATTTCTTACTTTTCATTTTCATGGAACTAGCGTAGGACATACCTTAGATATCATGCACCTATAGATTTAAGGAGCCAATACATCTCACAACACATAGGACTAATGTGTTTGTGTACTTAGCCACGTAGATGGACGTGAGATGTTAGGACCTTACTCCTGGTTCCAGATGTAGAGCTAGTGCATCGCCATGAACCACGGAGTATAATCATATATACTAACTGACTCTGACCAGAACTGGTTGATCTTTCATATCAATCAAGCCAACTATGAGTCGAACATTTTATAGATGAGCTTACTTTCAGTATACTATTTTCAAATAATGTGGAACATGCTTGGACTTTAAATTTAGTACTTTTTTTTTGTTGTTCCACACACCCTCACTCTTTTCGATATATAGCAAAAGGGGGAGAAAAAGGCCAAAGTTAAGGGATAATTTTTTTTTCTTTTTTCTGATGGCCAAAGGTTAAGTAAATGTTTACTTAACTTTAAGTTAACTTATTTTTGGTAACAAAATGGAAGTAAAGGCTAACTTAAACACATTTACTTAACTTTAAGTTAACTTGTTTTTGTTAACAAAACGAAGGTAAAGGCCAAGGTTAAGAAATCAATTTTTTTGATTTCTTAACTTAAAACTTATTTTAAACACAATGGCCAATATTAAGTAATTTCGGTTACTTAATTTTTTTTAGTAGCAAACATCAAGGGGAAGAGTTAAAACTCTTTCTCAAGTACTCACCTCGGTCAAGGGGGAGCACTTGAAAAAGAGTTTTTATATACTCCTGCTCATTCATGCATATCTCATACTCATTTTTTTAAATGCACTTAATTTATTTTTCTTAACTCTGTATGTGAGTTTGCCATAAATCAAAAAGGGGGAGATTATTGGTGCAGTAGGCACCTAAGTCGAACCTGAGTTTTGATTATAGCAAACGATACAAAGTTAAGCTCATGTCGTTATCTCACGAGCTGAATCAAGTGTGCAAAAAATTGCTATAGTTGGAGCTGAAGGCTAGCGACACCCGGAGGAAGCCGCGGTGGTCGGGCGACACTCGAGTGACTTCGGAGGGAGCCGAAGGAATCGAGTGGAAGGTCGGAAGCAAAAGCGACACAGTAAGTATCGAGGTATGCTCGTGTGTGTGCGAGAGTAAGTGAGGTCGTATCCTCTTTACGGGGATGATCTTAAGCGTAGATCCGACCAAAGATATCCTATAGGTGGTCTAGGTCGAGATCGGATGGTCGGAGGTCGTCAAAATAATGTTTTTGTTAAGCTAACTTTGCCTTGCAGCTAGCATCGATCATTTGCCCGACTTAGAGGACTCATTGCAATCCAGCGGTCGATTGCACTGAGGTCATTCGGTGATGCTACCATCAGTCGACTGATGATGGCCATCAGTCGACTGATGGTCAAGGATCAACCTCGAGGAGTCAAGCCTTATCACCATTTTTCAAGGAGCCATGTGTCTAATTTCCATTGGTTGAAGGTCCTCTCGAAAAGGGGCTCAAAGGCTATAAAAGGAGGGCCTATCCTAGGGTTTCTTAATAAATTCTAAGCTTCCAAAAGCCTCCTCAAAGCTACAACTCTCCGACGACGAAGTGCTTCTTCTCTAACATCTAGGTTTAATTTATTTTATTTTTTTTACGTCGATATAAGCTTTATATCAGTTGTTTCTTTACTTTTTCGAAGCTTTTCTATCGTAACGAGGAGAGAGAGAGTGTCCCTCTACCTCAAGTTTTTTGTGTTCTTGTATCGATTAACTCCTACCTCTAACGAGGAGGAGTTCTTTGGTGTTTTGCCCTCCGTGCATGGTCAAGGACCACTAGGGCCTTGGAGTAGTAGCCGAAGGCTACGAACCAAGTAAAAAATATCTTGTCTCTTTTATTGTTTCATTTATCTTTTTGCTGCACTTAATTGTTTTGAAACGAATTCGAAAGAAAGAAAAGTTTTTATCGCTATTCACCCCCCCCCTCTAGCGATCCGCTTCGATCCAACAGATAGGATGTTTTTAGTGTTACTATACCAGTGACTTGTTTGACCAAGAAGGTGATGGAATTCACTTGGTTAGAAGCTTGCCAAACTAGTTTTCAGAGCCTAGACGGTGGCTAAATGTTGCATCAGTGTTAGTTAATCCTTCAGGTGTGGATGGAAGGGTATTGTACGCAGATATATCATTTCAGGGATTGGAGAGATTTCGATGTAGTTGAATGAGATGTATCTCATGCTTACGCCAATTGAGTATGCACAGAGTAGGAGTTCACATGGAGGTTTGGCTAGCTACTGTGTAGCTTTTATAGAGTTGCTAGAATACAGACAGATGCAACAAGGGGGATTGGTCACTATAGTCTCCCAGTCACTTGTAATCTTTGTGTGGTAGAGTGGATTTTGGACAGTGGATGGATTTCTCTTGTGAGGAAATAATTCTCCATCTCTGGAAAGGATAGTGATTTCTGGAGTTGCATTAGATTTAAGAAGAGTTTGTTGGTGCAGTAGACACCTAAGTCAAACCTAAGTTTTGATTATAACAAACGATACAAAGTTAAGCTCATATTGTTATCTCACGAGCTAAATCGAGTGTGCAGAAATTGTTAAAGCTGGAGCTGAAGGCTAGCGACACCCAAAGGAAGCCGCGGTGGTCGGGCGACACTCGAGTGACTTCGGAGGGAGCCGAAGGAATCGAGTGGAAGGTCGGAAGCAAGAGCTACAAAGTAAGTATTGAGGTAAGCTCGTGTGTGTGAGCGTAAGTGAGGTCATATCCTCCTTACGGGGATGGTCTTAAGTGTGGATCCGACCAAAGATATCCAATGGATGATCTAGGTCGAGATCAGACGGTCGGCGACCGTCGAAATTATATTTTTATTAAGCTAACTTGTGATTTCAGCTAGCATCAGTCGACTGCCCACAAGAGCCACTCGACTGCTGGAAATCAGTCGACTGCTTAGTGTTGCAACACGACTAGAGCTACTATCAGTCAACTGATGATGGCCATCAGTCGACTGATGGTCAAGGATCAACTTCGAGGAGTCATACCTTATCACCTCATTTCAAGGAGATTGGTGCTCAAATCTGATTGGTTGAAGATCCTCTCGAGAAGGGACTCAAAGGCTATAAAAGGAGGGCCTCTCCTAGGGTTTTCTCATCAATTCTAAGTGCTCAAAAGCTTTCCGCAATGCAACGCCTCTTCGACGATACTCCTATGACAATGTGCTACCGAGACGACGATGACCCAAGCTCCAATCTCCGATCTTCCAAGTCGTCAATAAAGAAGTCATTTAAGTTGTAATTCTTTCATTACGTTTGAGGTTTTTAATCGTAACGAGGAGAGGGGGAGTGTCCCTCTACCTCGAAGCTTTCGTGTTTTTGTATTCGAATAACTCCTACCTCCAACGAGGAAGAGTTCGTTAGTGCTTTTCCCTCCGTGCATGGTCAAGGACCACTAGGGCCTTGGAGTAGTAGCCGTAGGCTACGAACCAAGTAAAAACCTTGGTGTCTTTATTTCTATATTGTATTTTTCCGCTGCGTTTACTTGTGTTTTGAAATGAATTCGAATGAAAAGTTTCTATCACTATTCACCCCCCTCTAGCGATCCGCTCGATCCAACAATTGGTATCAGAGCCGGGGTGCTAAGATTTGGTGAAACCACTAATCTAGATTTTTACATATTTTTTTCTTTTTAATTCTGTTTATTTTGAATTTGTTTCATTTGTTTAGTTTTCTCCCGCACTACTAATCCAAGATGCGATTCTTGGTACATTTCGATCGTTTGTGTCGTTGCTAGGTTTTTATTCTTCACTCTCTGGTTTTTTTTGTATCAATGGCCCATCTTGAGGGTTTTAACACCGCCCGATCTCTGTTTTACAACGGAGATGACTTCCATTATTGGAAGGGTCGGATGGAGTGCTTCCTTAAGACCCAAATCTAGATGTGGATCATAATTCAAACGGAATTCACACTTCCAACTAACGAAGTGGGTGAATCTTTGGATTATGACCAATGGACCAATGCTACAAAAAGACAAATCGAAGGCGACGCTAAGACGACTCAAATCCTCTAATGCGGCTTGTCCAAGGAGGAGCTCAATCACGTCGGCCCATTCATTAGTGCCAAAGACTTATGGACAAAGTTGGTCGAATTACACGAAGGGACCGATGAAGCTAAGGTATGTAAGCGCGATCTCTTTTTCAATAGGTTATATAATCTAAAAATGCAGGAACACGAGATGGTGATGCAACTTCATGCTCGCGTTCAAGATATCGTCAACAACCTACATGCAATCGGACAAAAGGTCGAAAACCGCAACCTTATCAGGTATGTACTAAACTCCTTTCCTAGGACTACCTTGTGGGCATCCATGGTCGATGCCTACAAGGTCTCCAAGGATCTTTCAAAACTTAGATTAGATGAGTTGTTTTCGGATTTTGAACTCCATGAACAGTCTAACTCGGAACCCGAGAAGGGTATAACACTTTTTACAGGTTCGAAGAAGAAAACCGCGAGCAAGCCACCCCCGAAGGAGGAAGAAGATGAGTCTGATTCGGAGGTCGACCCGGAAATGGAGGCCGAACTAGTCAACCTAGTTCGGAGGATGGTCAAGGGCCGAAAGTGAACCATCACTCGACCCAACGAAGGTAAGACTAAAAGTTTTAATGTTAGGTGTTACAAATGCAACAAGTTTGGACATATCAAGTTAGAATCTCCAAAGCTCAAGAGCAAAGCACCGAAACACAAGAAGGCACTCAACGCTACGTGGGAAGAAGCGTCCGAGGAAGAAGATGATGATCACATTTTCATGGCTAAACCGATTGAATCGAAGATGGAGTCAGAACCGGAGCATGAGTATGAAACTGAAGACGAATCGGACTGTGAAGCTCTATTCAAGAGAAGCTACGTATCCACATCCGGTTCAAAAGATACACTCAAGGTAAGTCAATCTCTTATTAGTACGCTTTACAGTGCAATTAAATTCTTAACTAGGAAATTAGCTAAGTTCGAGTCCAAGGTCGAGACCCTGGTTGAGGAGGTTAAACTCCTCAAACACGAGGTCTCCCTAACATCTTTGACTAGTCAAGTTCGAGAGGAGGACTCAACTCAGGTTGAAAAGCTTGAAGTTGAGAACTCACTCTTGAAGAGTCAAGTCGAAGATCTTAGGAACACGTTGGAAAGATTTACTTTGGGATCCAAAGAACTTGACCTCCTACTTGGATCGCAAAGGGCCGTGTACAACAAGGCCGGACTAGGGTTCAGCTCAAATACGACCAACAAGTTGTATATGTCGATTGTAAGTCGACATAAAAAACATGTCCAAGCATGGGTCCCTAAGACCACTTTGATTTTAAACTTAGGATCGAACCAGTACTGGGTTCCCAAGGACCAAATCCACAATGTGGAGAGACCGAACCGATTCAATAGTCCAGGGGGAGCCAGTACAAAATTTGTTTGTGCTTTAACTTAGAAATTGCATGCTTAGGTTCTTTATTTATTTTGATTTTTCCTTTTAGAATGGTTATATAGGACTATAACTCTTCAATACTTGGTAACATAGTACCAGGATGTGACAAGATGATAGTACACTAGGAAAGCGGAGTCTTGTGTATTCGGGCTAGATAAGGCGTATCTAGTTCGGTGCACTTGGCCGAGTGGAACTAGCTGAAGCTACCTCGCCGTATCCTAGACTAGTTAGACCAGGAAGTGGTCTTAGGTGAGTCAAGTCTCTATTTTCTTGAAAATGGCTTTGTCTAAGGAAGTGGTCATTTTTCCGATCAAAGAAGGCCTCTGTGCCTCGCCACTACCTAGAAGCCATGATTTTGAAAAGGTGACTTGATGAGCCTAAGGTCAAATTCGAATCTAACGCAAGGTTGACAAGTGTTCAAATCATTAAATTTAAATCAAGTAAAATTGGAAGTCATCTCACAAGAACATATAAGGTTAACATGCTTGATCATGTAGACATGGGTGAGATGATTTAGGTTAATAATTTTCAACCAACCTTTAATAATTCTAATATCCGATCCAACTACCTTGCATGTAGGATCAATGGATGTTGGACAGTGGTTGCTCCCGACACATGACCGGGGATCAACTCGAGTTTTCGAAGCTTCGATTCAAACGAAAAGGATCTGTAGCCTTCGGAAACAACGACAAGCTCAAAATCATCGGATTAGGTGATATTGAGCTCAACTCTAACTTTATTATTCAAAATGTCTTATTGGTAGAAAATTTTCAATATAATTTACTTAGTGTAAGCCAATTGTGTGATAATAACTATAAGGTCATATTTCTAGAAAATGAATGCATAATAAATACAAATGAAACTTCTAAAACAATTCTTAAAGGAACCAGAAATAACAATATTTATACTATTAATTTAACCAACTCCTCAACCAAGTGTCTTATGACACGGCAAGAGGAATCTTGGTTGTGGCACCGATGACTCGGTCACTCACACCTAAGACTCATCCACAAGATGAGTCAGAGTGACTTAGTTAGAGGTTTGCCTAACCTCAATAACTTGGATAATAAAATATGTAATGATTGTCAACAAGGTAAAAAATCTAGGACACAACATCAACTAACTAATCAAGAACGAACCAAAAGTGTTCTTGAGCTCCTACACATGGATCTATTTGATTCACACGGAGCTAAGTCACTTAATGGGAGTCAATTCTGCTTAGTCATAATTGACGACTATTCTAGATTTACTTGAGTTAGGTTCATCAAACACAAAAGTGATACCCTAGATCAATTAATCAACCTATTTAAACTAATAGAAAATCAACAAAACCTTAAAATCAAAAGACTTAGGAGTGATCATGGTGGTGAATTAGAGAACCACAAGTTTATAGAATTTTGTAACCTAAATGGATACCACCATGAGTTCTCATGCCCTAAAACTCCACAATAGAATGACCTGGTAGAACGTAAAAATAGAACCTTACAAGAAGCCACTAGGACAATGTTAAACGAGTATAACCTACTCGATAGGTTTTGGGCGGAAGCCGTTAGTACGGCGTGCTATGTCCAAAATAGGATCCTTATGGTAAAGAGGCACCTTAAGACCTCGTACGAGATTTATCATGATAAAATACCTAACATCAAGTACTTTAGGGTATTTGGGTGTAAGGTACATATCCTAAACACTAAGGATTACCTAGGGAAATTTATATCCAAAACCTCGACCAGAATCTTTCTAGGATACTCGACTATGAGTAGAGCTTATAGAGTATATAACCATGACACCCTTAGAGTCGAGGAGACTATCAATGTAGTGTTTGATGAAGGACACGAACCTACAAAACCCCCTGCAATCCCAATTAGCGAGCCGATTCATACCAGACTCAACTTCGATCCAAAGATCAAGTCTAGTATTAATCCTAACCTAAGCCAACCAAGTCATTCTATCGACCAAGTGGTAGATGACTCTAACCAAACTAGGACTCAAATGAGTCATCCTATCGACACAGTGATAGATGACTCTAACCCAAATCAAACTAGAACTCAAACGAATCATCCTATCAACCAAGTGATAGGTGATCCAAGCCTAGGAGTTCGAACTAGAGCCGCATACCGGAACCTTAGTCAAATCTCCTTGATTTCCAAAATTGAACCCAAAACTATTGACCAAGCTCTTCTTGATCCCGATTGGATTATTGCAATGCAAGAAGTGCTGGCTCAATTCACTAGGAACGAAGTATGGGAATTAGTACCACCACCTAAAGATAAAACAATCGTTGGAAAAAGGTGGGTGTTTAGAAATAAACTTGATGATAAAGGTGAAGTAGTTAGAAATAAAGCTAGATTAGTTGCTAAAGGGTTTAGTCAAGTCGAAGGCTTAGATTACGACGAGACTTATGTCCCAGTAGCTAGTTTTGAGTCCATCCGATGGTTATTAGCATATGCTACACATCGAGAATTTAAGTTGTTTCAAATGGATGTAAAGTCAACATTCTTAAATGGATATATTAAGGAAGAGGTTTATGTTAGCCAACCCCCCGGTTTCGAAAGTCTAGATAAACCCGACCATGTCCTTAGATTAAAGAAAGCTCTCTATGGACTCAAACAAGCTCCTCGAGCTTGGTACGAGAGGCTTTCGGTTTATCTTAAATCCAAAGGATTTAACCAAGGTTTAGTTGACCCAACCCTTTTCGTAAAAACCATAGGTAAAGACATATTCATATCTCAAATCTACGTAGATGATATCATCTTCGGAACCACCAACTCGATCCTACTAAATGAATTCATTTCACTTATGAAAAGTGAATTTGAAATGAATTTAGTAGGTGAGTTGAGTTTCTTCTTAGGTCTACAAATTAAACAAACTAAAGATGGAATATATCTACACTAACACAAATATACTAGGGAATTAATTAAACGCTTTGGGATGCAAGATGCTAAAATTATTAATACCCCAATGGCAATGAATGTAAATATAGAAGAAGATGTAATCGAAAATTCAATTGGCTTAAGATACTATAGGAGCATAATAGGGAGTCTCCTTTACTTAACTGCAAGCTGACCTGATATCTTATTTGCAGTAAGTATGTGCGCAAGGTTCCAAACCTGTGCCAAGGAGTCTCACCTAACTCTAGTCAAGTGTATCCTTAGATATCTAAAGGGTACACTTAATGTCGGTATTTGGTACCCTAGATCTACCGAGTTCAAACTAACCGGCTACTCCGACTCAGACTATGCCGGTAGTAAGCTCGATAGAAAGAGTACGAGTGGTTGTTGTCAACTTCTCGGCTCGAGTCTAGTGAGTTGGTGCAGTAGAAAGCAACACTGTGTTGCCTTATCTACCACCGAAGCCGAATACATCGCGATGGGTGAGTGTGTCACTTAGCTTCTTTGGATGAAGCATACTCTCTAAGATTTTAAGTTAGACTTTATGAACACTAAACTGTTGGGTTAATTTGACGCCGGCTAGAGGAGGGTGAATAGCGTTTGATCGTTCGTAGATGGAATTTGTTCGCGTTTGTTTCTACAATTTTGTTAGCACAGCGGAAATAGAAAAGTAATAACAATAACGAAATGCACAACACGCTAACACAAGGATATAACGTGGTTCGGAATCACACGATTCCTACTCCACGGATCGGGCTCAAACGAGCCCTAGCGATGCCACAAGCACACCACTATGTAATAACTCCTTCTCGGAACAATCCGGAGGTGGAGAAACCTCGTACAATGTATACAACAGTAATACAAGATGAATACAAGAAATATAATGAAATACAAAGCAAGACTAGTAAAGAAAAACACTTTACAAATGCTCTTGAATGCTTGATCGCTAGGTTGATCGAGTAGCACTTGGAGACCCTGAATTGCAGCAGCAACTCGCCCCAAATCGCCTCAAAGAACCATTCATTTTCCTCCATCACGAGCTCCTTATAAAGCTTCAACCTGTGCTAGAAAAAGTCGATCAGTCGACTGATCGGGACCATCAGTCGACTGATGCCACTGTTGTCGTTAGACAACGGCTAGATCCACGTTGGATAAGTCCAACGGATCTACCATCAGTCGACTGATCATACCCATCAGTCGACTGATGGATTCCTCACTCGACCAGTCGAGTCTTGACTCCATTTTGTGGCCGATTTCTCAAGCACCGATCGGTGATCACACGATCGATCGGTGATCACACGATGATCATTTGCTCGAGCCATCGATCATTGCCCACTTCGACGGCATCGCTAGGCCACAACCCGCAGTCAAACCCTAGTTGACTCGATCCGGTCGGAAACATGAGGTTTTAGCCCAAGTATGGTTCCCCTATACTTGCTAGACCACCCTTAGCCTAGACCTAAGCCTTCTAGCCACCTCCATCAACCTCACATCTCTCGGATCCCTCCAAGTCATCCATGACTTATTCATCCATCGCGCTAGCCTTCAGGTGCTTCCATCGGCTATGTCATGCTAATGGTGTCTACACCGCCAAGGCACATTGTACTTACGCCGCCAAGACTCCGCTTGGACTTTACGTCGCCAATCATTGGACTTATGCTGCCAAGACTCCCGCTTGGACTTTACGCCACCAATATCAAACCCTTGGACTTCTCAAATGCCAAGACTCAAGCTTGAACTTTCCCTTGCCACCCCATGTTGGACTTTCCATGCCAAGACCCATGCTTGGACTTTCCCTTGCCAACCTATGTTGGACTTTCCATTTGCCAAGACTCATGCTTGGACTTTTCTCAAATGCCAAGTGTCCCACTTGGACTTCCCATGCCATGTACCCATGACTTGGACTTTCCCATGACAATTACATTGTCATATGTTTTTGTCGAAACATCAAAACATCACTCGAGTCAAACTCGAGTCCTGGTCAATCGTGACCTGGGCCGATTGCACCAACAATCTCCCCCTTTTTGATGTTTGACAAAAGCCAAACAAATCATTTGAGTTAGACCACTAACTCAAGTCTCTTACCAATTATTAAATGTTCTCCCCCAAACATTCTCCCCCTTTTTGACTAATTTCAAAATGGTCTTCTCTCCAAGGAGGTCAATGTCTCATGTCCCAATGAGATTTTACAATCTCCCCCTTGGTCCAAAAATACCTAGGATGTCTACCATCTTCTTAGTGATAAGTCCCATATCACTCAAGAGAGGCAATCCTATACACTCTCCCAATTTCCAAATGGGGTTTCTAAAAATCCATCAATTTTCCCAATTGATAACCTTTTCCCCTTCAAGAAGAAAGAAAAACACATCCATCACTCTAAGATGGATACCTCCCCCTAAAGGCTTGCTCCCCCTTGACCATTGCACCAACAATGTCCTTGGGAAGTCCCTAAGCTAATAGGAACTCTAAACCATCAAAATTAAGGTTAGAAATTCAACATTGAACTTTCCAACACCTTAACATTGATACAAACCCTAAACAACTCTCCTAATCCATATTCAATGGATTTTCACCCTTCATCATGCTTCCCAAAGCATATCCTAGGGTTAGGAGTGGCTAGGGACCTTAACCGCAGCCGAAATCGGGTTAGACAAGCTTGTTTATCCCGAAATCAGGCAATCAGTCGAGTGATTCAGAAATCAGTCGATTGAACCCCACATCGATCATTCGCCACTATGAGCGATCGATAATCAAAATCTGATTTTCAGTTATCAGAAATGAGATTTGGAAATTCATAAATAATTATACGTTTATCGAAAAATCATGAAAATTGATACGTATAATACCTATGACCAATACAATGGGTGAAAAAGTTTGAAAATTATTTTACCCATAAAATAGTGAGTTTGATACAAAACTCAAAACCATTGAACTTTTCAATGTTTTGGCTCTATTTTGTATCAACTCTATCAATGGTGATTGCTATCAAAAGATAGACTTCACCAAGGTTTTTCAAAATGATTTTAAAATGTTTTCAAAACCTTATTTTGGATCATATTCCTTGGGCTCTATGTACATGACTTGTACACATGCTCTCCCAATGATCCACATGTTGGGTTAATATGAATTTGAGTTCAACTAGATGCAAAAACTATGCACCTTGAACTTAACTCATATCCTAGCATCTCACATGTATCTAGGGTGTATAAATACACATACATGTCAATTGGATGTGAGATGTGGGTTTTGGTTCATTTAATCTAGGGTTTCATGCATTTCCTAGGCAACCCTACTTGATTCCCTTATAAATGGGACTTCAAGTCATGCCATTGTCCTTAGTTTAATGTTAATAAATTAATTGCATGAAATGATCATGGCATAAAGATAGCAATAACTAAGCATGACCAATGATCATGATGTCATGACATATGATAAAATCTAAAAACACATGACACTTAAATCCTTAACCTAAGCATATTCATGACATATAAAATGATTAAGAATAAGCATGATGTCATGGCATGTCATATGGCAAACAAAGCATGACATATAGGTATAATAATACCTAAATTTTAATATTAGTTGCCATTTGTTGTGATTAAATATATTTTGCCACATTATCACTAGTTTCCCTAGTGTGCCAAAAACCCAAAATGGCACACTAACCGCTAAACCTAAATTGTGCCAATTTGATCACTTTATCAAACTTCATAATTAATATTGGCACATCCTAAGATCTTTTTAGGATTAGAGCTCAAATGTATTTTCAAGGTAACCATAACCTTGAAAATATCCTAAAGTGCCACCTTTACCATGGTTGAGTTAACTACTCATCCAATCAAGGTTGGCACACCCTAAACCCACCTAGCGTGAATCAATAACGCTCTTAGGAACCCAAAACCGATTTGAGCTCCTAGGGTTAATTAGGTATTCCTTAGGGATAACCTCCCTATGTACCTTCCTAATGACCCTTCTAGGCTTATTAGCCTTGGTCATTTGGGTCTTACCTAGGTTGACTCTAGGGGTAACTCCCCTTGCAACCTTCTTAGTGGTCACCCTAGGTTTCCTAGAAACCCTAGCCACTAGGCACAAACTATGGTTACTCTTAGGGATAGCTTCCCTAGTAACCTTGGTCTTCTTAAACTTAGTTTGTGTTCCATAATCAAATGGAATACTATGGTAAGCCACCTTAGGCTTAGGTTTTCCCTTGGATGAATCTAATTTCCTAGGTCTTGATTTTTGACCATTTGACTCTAGGCTTTGACTTCTAGACCCTACATGTTGACCTCTTGACCCTTGAAATAGATTTTGCATTTTTGCAAGGGTCTTTTCCATCTTTTCAAGCCTTGACCTCAAGACTTGATTTTCCTTTTCTAGTTGCCCAATTTTAGAATTTTGATTTAATCCTTGGACATTTGACTTCCTAGGCATATGCCTAGTCCATTTAGGATTGAAACCTAGGTGTTCTCCTATTTTCTTGACAGATTCCCTAGGTAAAATATTTTTAGGGACATTAGTCCCAAATTTTTTCTTATTTCCTAAGTGGACACTCTTAGCACCTAAACACATATGTCTATTATTTCTATCATGCTTTTCATGTACAATAGCAAGACTATTAAAATTATTCCTAGCATGCTTCTTATCCCTAGAAATTGAAGGTGCATTAATAAATTTTACCTTAGGGTTTGCCTTGGAGGCTCCCCCTACTTGTGTTGCTCCTTCTTGCCCTTTCTTCTTCCCCCTTGGGCAATGACTCCGGTAATGCCCCTTTGAGTTGCACTTGAAGCATATGATATGCTCCTTGCTCTTTTGACTTTGGGGACCGACATCCTTGACTTTTGGTGCCGGTTGAGCCTTCTTTACCCTTTTTGGGCACTTACTCTTGTAGTGCCCAGATTCCCTACACTCAAAGCAAATTATATGATTTTTGTTTAAAACCGAATTGCTTGAGTTACCTATAGTGGTTGTAGGCCCCGGAGTGGATTCTTTATCTCTCCCGGAGGTGGATGGATCCTCTTGAGATTGCCCCGGTGTGGAGGATGGTCTCTCCTCCTCAATCCTAGAAGTGGATGCTTCTTCCACTTCTTCCACTTCTTCCACCTTTTCTTTCTCCGATCCGAAAGTTGACTCCATCTCACCTTCCGATTCCTCACTTTCACTTGAGGATGAACTCTCTTCTTCATCCTCCTTGTCTTCATGGATTGAATGAGACTCTTCATGGAATTTTGCCAATTTGTTCCATACCTCCTTGGCATCTTTACAATCCTCAAGGTCACCTAGGCTACACAAGAGGTCATTAGGAATTAGATCAAAAATAAGTTTGATTACCTTCTTGTTTTTATCGAATTGTCGGAGTTGCTCCTCACTCCATTTCTTCTTCTTGAGAAAACCTCCTTTTGGTCTCTTAGGATATTCAAATCCTTCCATCAAAGAGGACCACTCCTCAAGGTCTCTCATCATTAGGAAGTCCTCAATTCTCGCCTTCCATTGTCGAAATCCTTCTTGTCCATATAAGGAATATGGAATTGGGGTGTTGATATCCCATCCCAATGGTTCTTCCATCTTCACCCTCTAGCCTTTTGTCTTAGCTCCCCGCGGTTAGTCCGTAGAAGAGCCCTAGGCTCTGATACCACTTGTTGGGTTAATTTGACGCCGACTAGAGGAGGGTGAATAGCGTTTGATCGTTCGTAGATGGAATTTGTTCGCGTTTGTTTCTACAATTTCGTTAGCGCAGCGGAAATAGAAAAGTAATAATGATAACGAAATGCACAACACACTAACACAAGGATATAACGTGGTTTGGAACCGCACGGTTCCTACTCCACGGATCAGGCTCAAACGAGCCCTAGCGATGCCACAAGCACACCACTATGTAATAACTCCTTCTCGGAACAATCCGGAGGTGGAGAAACCTCGTACAATATATACAACAGTAATACAAGATGAATACAAGCAATATAATGAAATACAAAGCAAGACTAGTAAAGAAAAACACTTTACAAATGCTCTTGAATGCTTGATCGCTAGGTTGATCGAGTAGCACTTGGAGACCCTGAATTGCAGCAGCAACTCGCCCCAAATCGCCTCAAAGAACCATTCATTTTCCTCCATCACGAGCTCCTTATAAAGCTTCAATCTGTGCTGGAAAAAGTCGATCAGTCGATTGATCGGGACCATTAGTCGACTGATGCCACTATTGTCGTGAGACAACGGCTAGATCCACGTTGGATAAGTCCAACGGATCTACCATCAGTCGACTGATCATACCCATCAGTCGACTGATGGAGTCCTCACTCGACCAGTCGAGTCTCGACTCCATTCTGTGGCTGATTTCTCGAGCACCAGTCGGTGATCACATCGATCGGGCCGATCGCTGAGCATCATCGATCGCCCACTTCCGGCGATCAGCTAGGCCACAACCCGAAGTCAAACCCTAGTTGACTCGGTCCAGTCGACTGTCACATGACACCAGTCGACTGGCACACCTCAAACATGAGGTTTTAGCCCAAGTATGGTTCCCCCATACTTGCTAGACCACCCTTAGCCTAGACCTAAGCCTTCTAGCCACCTCCATCAGCCTTACGTCTCTCGGATCCCTCCAAGTCATCCATGACTTGTTCATCCATCGCGCTAGCCTTCAGGTGCTTCCATCGGCTATGTCATGCTAATGGTGTCTACACCGCCAAGGCACATTGGACTTACGCCGCCAAGACTCCGCTTGGACTTTACGCCGCCAATCATTGGACTTATGCTGCCAAGACTCCCGCTTGGACTTTACGCCGCCAATATCAAACCCTTGGACTTCTCAAATGCCAAGACTCAAGCTTGGACTTTCCCTTGCCAACCCATGTTGGACTTTCCATGCCAAAACCCATGCTTGAACTTTCCCTTGCCAACCTATGTTGGACTTTCCATTTGCCAAGACTCATGCTTGGACTTTTCTCAAATGCCAAGTGTCCCACTTGGACTTCCCATGCCAAGTACCCATGACTTGGACTTTCCCATGACAATTACATTGTCATATGTTTTTGTCGAAACATCAAAACATCACTCGAGTCCTGGTTAATTGTGACCTGGGCCGATTGCACCAACATAAACTTCACGTAGATAACATTAGCTCAATTAACCTAACTAAAAATCCAATATGTCACTCTAGGACCAAACATATAGAAGTCAAACACCATTTCATTCGAGAACATGTGGCCAACGGAGCCATACAACTCGAATACGTCGAATCGAAGTCCAACTTGGCAGAGCTATTTACTAAACCCCTACCCGAAGCCGAATTTAGTCTATTAAGACGAATATTGGGCATGTGCATAGTAGAATAGGAAGTTATAAATTATATTTTCTTATTACATTTTTTTTTTACTTTACATGCTCATGGAACTAGCTTAGGACATACCTTAGATATCATGCACCTATAGATTTAAGGAGCCAATGCATCTCACAACACATAGGACTAATGTGTTTGTGTACTTAGCCACGTAAATGGGCGTGAGATGTTAGGACCTTACTCCTGGTTCCAGATGTAGAGCTAGTGCATCGCCATGAACCATAGAGTATAATCATATATATTAACCGACTCTGACCAGGACTTGTTGATCCTTTATATCAATCAAGTCAAATAAGAGTTGAATATTATATAGATGAGCTTATTTTCAGTATTTTATTTTCAAAATAATATGGAACATGCTTGGACTTGAAACTTAAACTTAATACCTATATTTTCTTTTTCAAAACCCCCCCACACTCTTTTCGATATAAGGCAAAAGGGGGAGAAAAAGGCCAAAGTTAAGGGATCAAGCCAAAGTTAAGGGATCAATTTTTTTGATAACTTAACTTAAGACTTCATACTTATTCTCATGGCCAAAGTTAAGTAAATGTTTTCTTTTGGTTAACTTTAATTTTTGCAAATTTACTTAACTGTTTTAAAAAGGGAGAAAGGGAGAAAGGGCCAAGTTAAGAAGTCTTCTTAACTTAAATTTTCTCACTAAGGCCAACTTTAAGTAATTGTTAATTACTTGAAGTCTTCCTAAATAGCAACCATCAAGCGGGAGGATTAAGATCTTCTTTCAAGACTCACCCTCGGTCAAGGGGGAGGTTTCCTCAACGGGGAGACTGTTGGGTTTCCGGCACCGCGGCGAGTGTGTGTTCGAACATGTTTTGTAAATATGTGCACAGCGGAAGGAATAAAAATAATAAATCTAATTTATTACAACACACACATCACACGCATGCATAGTACAACATGTGTAGACATAATCATAAATTTAAATTTTGCAATAAAAGGAAATTTAACTACATATACCTTATGTATCACGTGTAGCGGGAACGACATCAACCGGAACGATCCTCGCTAGAATCATCTCTATCCGTGTCCACGCCGAGTATCTTTGGGATGACTTCACTAAGTCACGAGCCTCGTCTTCATACGGGTTACTAGCCTCGTGTTGAAGACGATGTGATTGAGAGAAGATCACGATCCAAATCCAAATTCGGATCCAAAGATGAGTCCTCAAAACTCGCTTCTCCGGAGAGGTATTCGTCAACCGTTTGACGAATCCTTCGTCCTCCACCTATGAGGATTACCGGAGATCGAATCCCCGGCAAGGCTACCACTGTCGAAGCTCCAAACGTCGTCAAAACGATGCTCCAATGAGAGGGAAACAAGCTGTCCAGAAAACTGGACAGCTTTTGGTGGAGGAGTAGGGGCCGGCCAAAGGAAAGGCGGAAGCTCACCTTATTACCGAACCCAAGGGAGATCACCGGAGCTCCTCCGACAGCAGCTCGACGCCGGCAAGTGGAGAAGACGGCAGCAGCTAGTCGCCGGTTGGAGGATAAGGGGCGGCGACACTAGGGTTGGCGCCGACTTCTTCAAAGGGGAGAGGTGGGCGGCAACTCTAGGTTAGGGTTTTTGGATTAAGGCTTAACAAACCCTTAAGCCCTCTTTTATAGAGAACTAATTCTCTTAATGGTTATTGGATCATAACCATAAGGCATGTTAACCCGCTCCATTAATATAAGTTAAAATAAACCAAACCATGATGGTTTATTTTAAGTTAAAATGAACCGAACCAACTTTGGTTCATTCGTTTAAAATAAACCAAACCCTTTGGTTTATTCTCCTCCATTGGATTAGAACCAAACCATTTTGGTTCATCCATTATGTTTTCATAAGACACGGCCCATCCACGCTTCCATTGGGACTGAAACAATTTCATGCTCGCTTCTTGTTTGGTCCAACCAAACCTAGTTTCTCTCGGTCTGAGAATCTCATTCTCAAGCTCGTTTTAAATCCTTCGGATTACGCTCGTTGTACGTGTGACCAAATAGGTTCTCGATTTATGTTGGCCGTCTATAATTAACCATTAATTATAGAACGATCATGAGTGGCACCTAGTAGTACATCATGATCCCCAATTAGCAAGAAAGATCAGCGGTTGATCGAACTATTTACGAAACCCTTTGGCTCGAATGAATCGTGCCCCATTCCCTTCACTCATCTTATACCCACTTGGTTGAGGACATGGTCTATAGTGTCGATCCCACTAGGTGACTCGTCACACCTAGCCCAAGTATCATTTCCTCGTCCTACGGATTCTAGTTACTGCACATGTATCGAAGAGTACCTTACTCTAAACATGTAATGCTTTGGCCAAAGACTTTAGTAACAATCCGACGAGAGGTCATGGGTATACATCTCCTCGCAAGGAGTGGTGAATCCTTTATAGGCTATTCAAACACTTTCGATCACTTCGACTTATACCTAATCATCCCGAGTCCACATCTCCACAGAGATGCTTGCTTAAGATGTCAAAGCATAAGTCTTTATGATCAAGATGACTTGAATACCGCAAGTCAAAGGAACATCGCACTTAAGCTACAGTAAGAACTTCATTGACATATCTATATATGCAGAGAACCATATGAAGTCTTACGGATGGTCACTCCAATGAACTAGTTACCATAACTAGCATCCACGATTAACTCCGGACATCACAATGTCTCGGCCCGGTGAGAATCAATTTGCTTGGATACACCAAGGAGTATACCTCGTGCTAGTCTCGACAGAATTGATGGTGTCCAAATCCATCAATTCATCGACTAGGGATAATTACGATACATCACAATTACACATGTAGAGATACTCACTAGTTGTGATCCAATCACAAATTCTCTCATCTTGTGAATCGTATCGTGGACATTGATAAATGAGTTTAAGATCCAATCAAATACATAAAACATGTATACTCAAATAGTGAATCTTCATTTATCATATAAATGGTTCATACATAAGGCGATTGCCTTAGGACATCTCTCATATATTACTAACAGGCTCCCACTTGACCTAATGCCAATCGCTACGGTATCCAATACCATAAGCTGTAACATGACCCTCAAACTTACTTTGAGGTAATGCCTTAGTCAAAGGATCCGCTAAGTTCCTTTCAGTGGGGATTTTCTCAATTTGTATTTCTTTCCTACTGATGATCTCTCTGATAAGATGATAGCGGCGAAGCACATGTTTGGATCGTTGATGAGACCATTGTTGGATCGAGAAGCGTCGCTAGAGGGGGGGGGGTGAATAGCGATCGTAAAACTTTCGTTTTCGTTCGTTCTATACGCAAAGTAAACGAGTAAACACAGCGGAAAATAAAATGACACGTTTATTTTACTTGGTTCACAACCCAGTGGTTGCTACTCCAAGGCCCTATCGGTCCTTGACCGCGTACGGAGGGCAAAGCACTATAACGTCTCCTCCTCGTTGGAGGTAGGAGACAACGATCACAAAATCCGGAAGTACGAGGATGAGGCAACAAGCCTACCTCACCTCGTTACAAAAAAAACAACGAATACAATAATAAAAAGTATTACTAGATCTTTGCTTTGAAGCGAAGAAGATGCGAGGTTGTCGTCGCGTCGGTGTTATATGATGTTGAGCGTTGGCGTTGTAGGAGCACTTGATGAATAATTGATGTGATTTGGGTGGAATCCTCCCTCCTTTTATAGACTTTGGCCTAATTGTCTCCTATTTCTTTGGAGCGGATCATGGATTTTTCCAAATTTTATCGCGAAGTAGCGTCAAAGCGTTATCCGTTTTGACCTAGCGCAAAGTAGTCGTCGCCATCATCGATCGGCTATGTGTCCGTGATCATTGCCCGGCTAACCACTTCCTGCAATAAGAGGTTAGCTCGAGAAAATGATAAATGCGGACGGTTTTACGGTCGATCTCGACCTAGACCTTCCACGGGAAGTCTTAATCGGATCGCCGCCTATGGTCGTCCCCGTAAAGAGGACACAACCTTACAATCTCTCACTCACACGAGCTTACCTCGATAGTAGCTCTCGCTTCCGACCTTCCACTTGATTCCTTCGGCTCCCTCCGAAGTCACTCAAGTGTCGCCCGACCACCGCGGCTTCCTCCGGGTGTCGCTAGCCTTTAGCTCCAGCTTTAATACTTTTCTGCACACTTGATAGCTCGTGAGATAATGATGTAAACTTAACTTTGTGTCTTTGCCATAATCAAAACACAGGTTCGATTATCTAGTGCCCCTGCACCAACAACCTTGGCTCTTTCGCCTGTGCAATTGCTCCATTGTTATCGCAGTAGACCGGTATTTCTTCAACAATGGCTGGAATCACACCAAGTTCATAAATGAACTTCTTGATCCAAACCGCTTCCTTTATTGCTTCCGAAGTTGCAATGTATTCTGCCTCAGTGGTAGAATCCGCTACAGTGTCTTGTTTGGAACTTTTCCAACTCACTGCGCCCCCATTCAAGGTGAACACGTATCCGCATCGAGACTGAATCATCCTTGTCCGTCTCGAAGCCGCATCCGTGATACCCGCATATCACCATGTCCCTTCTCCATATATTAGGAACACATCCTTAGTTCTTCTTAAGTACTTAAGGATCGCCTTAATGACCACCCAATGATCCATTCCTCGATCGGGATCGTATCCGCCGTGACACTAGAGCATACGATACATCGGGCCTCGTGACATAATATAGCATACATGATAGATCCTATTGCATGATGCATAGGGAATCTTACTCATGCAAATCCTCTCGCCTTCTAGGCTGACACATAGACTTCGAAAGGTGTACCCCATGCCTGATGGGTAGGAAACCTTTCTTGGATTCCGACATGCTAAACCTCTTTAGCACTCGGTCTATATATGTAGATGCGAAAGACCAAGCAACCGTTTCGATCTATCTCTATAGATCTTAATCCCGAGGATGTAGGTTGCTTCTCCCAGGTCTTTCATGGAGAATGTCTTGGATAACCAAACCTTAATCGATCAGAAGATTGAAACATCGCTTCCTATAAGTAATATGTCATCGACATACAATACTAGAACACGATCGCACTCTACTAACCTTCTTGTACACACAAGGTTCGCCCGATTTTGTGAGAAATCAAATCTTTTGATCGTCTCATCAAAATGGATATTCCAGCTCCTGGATGCTTGCTTCAATCCATATATGGACCGTCGCAATTTGCATACCTTGGTTTTATCAACCGATGTGAAACCCTCAGGCTATATCATATACACGTCCTCGAGCAAATTTCCATTAAGGAAAGCTGTTTTCACATCCATCTGCCATATCTCATAATCATAATGAGCCGCTATGGCCAGGAGCATCCGAATGGATTTAAGCATAGCTACAGGCGAATAGGTTTCGTCATAATTAACACCTTGTTTTTGACGATATCCTTTCGCCACTAATCTAGCTTTATAGGTAATCACATTACCATCCATGTCGGTTTTCTTCTTGAAAACCCACTTGCACCCAATAGGCTTGATGCCTTCAGGTGGGTCAACCAAGTTCCAAACTTGGTTTTCATACATGGAATCCATTTCTGACTTCATGGCTTCAAGCCACTTATCCCTTTCTGAACTTGTCAGCACTTCTTCATAACTGGTAGGCTCCTCATCATCAATGAGTAACACGTCGTTCGATTCACTTACGAGAAATCTATATCTCTCAGGAATGTTGCGTGTTCTACCAGATCTACGAAGATGTGGTGTTACAGTAGGTCCAGCCGATTGCTCATCACTATGAGTTATCGGCTATTGTGCTTCACCAAGTATCTCATCAATGTCTATTTGAGTCTCTCGAGCCTCCTCAAGCTCGACGACACTCCCACTGTTTTCTTGCAAGAGAAACTCTTTCTCTAGAAACACAGCATGCCTTGAAACAAACATCTTTTGTTCCATAGGATGATAGAATTGGCAACCCCTTGTTTCCTTAGGGTATCCAATAAATAGACATTTATCAGACTTAGCATTCAATTTTTCTGATACAATCCGCTTCACATAAGCAGGACAACGCCATATCTTCAAGTAAGATACATGAGGTTTCTTACCATTCCATATCTCATATGGAGTAGTAGAGACTACCTTGGTTGGCATTCTGTTTAACAAGTAAATAACTGTCTGAAGTGCATAGCCTCAAAAGGACTTGGGAAGATTCGCATGATTCATCATTGACCTGACCATGTCCAATAAGGTCCGGTTCCGCCTCTTAGATACACCATTATGCTGTGGTGTATATGACGGAGTCCATTGAGATAATATACCATTGTCTCTTAGATAATCAAGAAACTCTTGACTTAAGTATTCACCACCTCGATCCGATCGAAGTGTTTTAATACTCTTGTCATGTTGTTTCTCTACTTCATTTCTGAATTCTTTGAACCTTTCAAAGGCTTCAGACTTGTGTTTCATCAAGAACACCTACCCAAACCGTGAGTGATCATCGGTGAAGGTAATGAAGTAGCTATAGGCTCCTAAAGCTTGAGTTGACATAGGTCCACATACATCAGTATGTATTAGACCCAGTAACTCTCCCACTCGTTCATCTTTTCCTGTAAAAGGTAACTTAGTCATCTTGCCTTTCAAGCATGATTCGCATGTATCGTATGAATCCAATTCAAACGATTCCAGAATTCCACATCGGTGTAATTCGGACATGCGTTTCTTTCTTTCATGGCCAAGACGACAATGCCACATGTAGGAGTCTAATTGATTATCTTTTTGAGCGTGCTTGTTGCTCGCTTCGATATTGAAAATGTCACTGGATACGTTCAACATATAAATTCCATTGCTCAAAGTTCCAGTTCCATAAAGTATGTCATTCAAAGTTATATAACAACAATTGTTACTAAACGTCAAATGCTAACCATTTCTATTTAAACAAGAAATAGAAATGATGTTCTTTATTAGAGAAGGAACACAATAGCAATTGTCCAGTTCCAAGACTAGTCCACTAGGGAGCTTCAGCAAATAAGTTCCGATGGCGACCGCAACAACCTTTGCTCCATTGCCAACTCGCAAATTTGACTCCCCTCTGACGAGTCTTCTTCTATTCCTTAGCCCCTGTATGTCATTACATATATGTGAGCCACACCCAGTATCCAATACCCAAGTATCTAAGGAAATAGAATGACAATCAATAACGAAGATACCTGAAGAGGATGGGGCATCGGATGCCTTCTTCTTCTTCATGGACTCAAGATAAATCTTGCAGTTTCTTCGCCAGTGGCCTTCCTTGCCACAGTGATGGCAAGTGCCCTTTTGTGCTAGTTCTGTCTTCTTTGCCTTCTTGTTCTTCCCTTTCTTCTATTCTTTTGCCTTCCTCTTAGAACCTTTCTTTGAGGAATCAACTAACAGAACCGCCTTCTCCTCATACTTCACAGAAGGCTCCACAGTCTTCAGCATATTGAGGAGCTCAGGAATAGTGGATTCTAATTTGTTCATCCGATAGTTCATCACAAATTGTGAGAAACTCTTGGGCAAACAATGCAGAATTAAGTCAATACTTAATTCATGATCCATCACAAACCCGAGGGTGGCTAGCCGCTCGATGTACCCATTCATCTTTAGCACAAACTGCACTACAGACGAACCTTCTTGCATCTTCGTGGTGAAGAGGAGCCTGGAGACTTCGAACCTTTCGGATCTCGCTTGCTCATCAAACAACTCATGAAGATGGAAGACGATGGTATTAGCATCCATATGCTCATGCTGCTTTTGCAGCTCAGGTACCATCGCCACTAGCATGATGTAACTCGCCAGTTCAGAATCTGCCACATGCTTCTGATATACCAACATTTGGTCTGGAGTTGCATCGTCCTTAGGACGGTTGGGAAGAGGCTCTTCAAGGACATATGCTAGATTTTTCGCCTTGAGAACAATTCTCAGGTTTCTAAGCCAGTCCAGGAAGTTAGGCCCAGTCAGTTTGTTTGAATCCAAAATAGTGCACAAATTCAAAGACGTCATGATCAATCGATTGACCTAGAAATACAAAACGAGCATATATGAGAAAATGATTTTAAAATGCAACAATATACATTTATAAATCCCATTCATTTTTCGAATTTCAAAAACCCCAAAATTACTTCGGGAGATCATAGGTCCATCTCCGAATGGGCTGATATCCATCATAGATATGAACAACCTTGGAGAGAGTCCAACAAGCCATTCATAACTACGATGGTAGGTATCAACTATACCGATTGCATATCACGTATATGCAACTATCACAATGTGCTATCAACTAATTGAATGTTCACACATACATCGGGTTGTTAACACATTAACAAGTATGCATCATATGCATAACACCCAACTTCACCTCCCTTTACATCGACCTTGGAGAGAGTCCAACAAGCCAATGCTCCAGGTTAAAGCCGACCCATTAATCAAGAAATAGTTTTAATATGGTTAGAGCGCATTCAACCAATTATCTCGGCTTGGATAGAGTCCAACAACCAAAGCTAACGATTGACCTCTGACTCTTACCATATTAGTATTAAACTATTCCATGGTTTGAACATGTTCGGGTTCGAGCCGGGCTTGGAGAGAGTCCAACAACCCGAACAAGAAACGGAACTCTGGTTCTAACCATATTAATGGAAGGTGTAGGCTTTAATATTGAGTTAGGGTTTTTATGTCTCATCCTCTTTGCATGAAAATAACTATTATCTACATGGCATGGCATACATGGCATACATCTACATGTCACGACACGCATGACATAATGATATGCATCTAATGCAATTACATGACATACAATTATGTCATGTACAATATTTCCTTATATGTCATAACTATTTATGAAAATAAAATATGTTTAAGATTTGATTCTCCAAATCAAATCATGATTAAATTAGGAAACAAATTTCCAAATCTAATCACATATTTTATTTGTGAAAATAGTTGATTAAGGAAAGTCAATTTAGAAAACCAATCTCCTAAATCATCAAAACTACTTATGGAAATAAAATATTTTAAGATTTGATTTCCCAAATCAAATCATGATTAAATTAGGAAACAAATTTCCAAATCTAATCAAATATTTTATTTATGGAAAATATCAATTTCCATAAATACTTCCAACTTTCCAAAAGTGGAAGATTTCCATAAATACTTCTAGACTTTCATAAATTGAAAAATTTCCATAAATACTTCTAACTTTCAAAAAGTAGAAAATTTCCAGAAATATCATTATGACTATCGCAAAACAATTTTACGATTATGTCAAAACACAACCTGGGCTCTGATACCACTGTTGGGTTTCCGACACCACGGCGAGTGTGTGTTCGAACATGTTTCGTAAACATGTGCACAGCGGAAGGAATAAAAATAATAAATCTAATTTATTACAACACACACATCACACACATTCATAGTACAACATGTGTAGACATAACCGTAAATTTAAATTTTGCAATAAAAGGAAATTTAACTACGTATACCTTACGTATCACGTGTAGCGGGAACGACATCAACCGGAACGATCCTCGCTAGAATCGTCTCTATCCGTGTCCACGTCGAGTATCTTTGGGATGACTTCACTAAGTCACGAGCCTCATCTTTGTATGGGTTACTAGCCTCGTGTTGAAGACAATGTGATTGAGAGAAGATCACGATCCGAATCCAAATTCAGATCCAAAGACGAGTCCTCAAAACTCGCTTCTCCGGAGAGGTATTCGTCAACCGTTTGACGAATCCTTCGTCCTCCACCTATGAGGATTACCGGAGATCGAATCCCCGGCAAGGATACCACTGTCGGAGCTCCAAACGTCGTCCAAATGATGCTCCGACGAGAGGGAAATAAGCTGTCCAGAAAACTGGACAGCTTTTGGTGGAGGAGTAGGGGCCGGCCAAAGGAAAGGTGGAAGCTCACCTTATTACCGAACCCAAGGGAGATCACCGGAGCTCCTCCGGCAGCAGCTCGATGCCGGCAAGTGGAGAAGACGGCAGTAGCTGGTCGCCAGTTGGAGGAGAAGGGGTGGCGGCACTAGGGTTGGCGCCGACTTCTTCAAAGGGGAGAGGTGGGCGACAACTCTAGGTTAGGGTTTTTGGATTAGGGCTTAACAAACCCTTAAGCCCTCTTTTATAGAGAACTAATTCTCTTAATGGTTATTGGATCATAACCATAAGGCCCGTTAACCCGCTCCATTAATATAAGTTAAAATAAATCAAACCATGATGGTTTATTTTAAGTTAAAACGAACCGAACCAACTTTGGTTCATTCGTTTAAAATAAACCAAACCCTTTGGTTTATTCTCCTCCATTGGATTAGAACCAAACCATTTTGGTTCATCCATTATGTCTTCATAAGACACGGCCCATCCACACTTCCATTGCGACTGAAACAATTTCATGCTCGCTTCTTGTTTGGTCCAACCAAACCTAGTTTCTCTCGGTCTGAGAATCTCATTCTCAAGCTCGTTTTAAATCCTTCGGATTACGCTCGTTGTGCGTGTGACCAAATAGGTTCTCGGTTTATGTTGGCTATCTATAATTAACCATTAATTATAGAACGATCATCAGTGGCACCTAGTAGTACATCATGATCCCCAATTAACCGAAAAGATCAACGGTTGATCCAGAACTATTTCTGAAACCCTTCAGCAGCTCGAGTGAATCGTGCCCCATTCCCTTCACTCATCTTATACCCACTTGGTTCAGGACATGGTCTATAGTGTCAGTCTCCACTAGGCTGACTACGTCACACCTAGCCCAAGTATCATTTCCTCGTCCTACGGATTCTAGTTATTGCACATGTATCGAAGAGTACCTTACTCTAAACATATAATGCTTTGGCCAAAGACTTTAGTAACAATCTGATGAGAGGCCATGGGTATACATCTTCTCGTAAGGAGTGGTGAATCCTTTATAGGCTATTCAAACACCTTCGATCACTTCGACTTATACCCAATCATCCCGGGTCTACATCTCCACAGAGATGCTTGCTTAAGATGTCAAAGCATAAGTCTTTATGATCAAGATGACTTGAATACCGCAAGTCAAAGGAACATCGCACTTAACCTATAGTAAGAACTTCATTGACATATCTATATATGCAGAGAACCATATGAAGTCTTACGACTGATCACTTCAATGAACTAGTTACCATAACTAGCATCCACGATTAACTCCGGACATCACAATGTCTCCAGCCAGTGAGAATCAGCTGCTTGGATACACCAAGGAGTATACCTCGTGCTAGTCTCGACAGAATTGATGGTGTCCAAATCCATCAATTCATCGACTAGGGATAATTCTGATACATCACAATTACACATGTAGAGATACTCACTAGTTGTGATCCAATCACAAATTCTCTCATGCTGTGAGTCGTATCGCGGACATTCAGTAAATGAGTTTAAGATCCAATCAAATACATGAAACCATGTATACTCAAATAGTGAATCTTCATTTATCATATAAATTGTTCATACATAAGGCGATTGCCTTAGGACATCTCTCATATATTACTAACAGAGACTTGGAAGAAAATCTCTACTACTCCCACCTAATCTTTGTTATTCTTGATTCTCATGCTTATCATTATTCTTCATGCATATTATTTCCTTAACTTTGTATGTGGGTTTGCCATAGATCCAAAAGGGGGAGATTGTTGGTGCAGTAGACACCTAAGTCAAACCTAAGTTTTGATTATAGCAAACAATACAAAGTTAATCTCATATTGTTATCTCACGAGCTAAGTCGAGTGTGCAGAAAATTGTTAAAGCTGGAGCTGAAGGCTAGTGACACCCGGAGGAAGCCGCGGTGGTCGGGCGACACTCGAGTGACTTCGGAGGGAGGCGAAGGAATTGAGTGGAAGACCGAAAGCAAGATCTATAAAGTAAGTATCGAGCTAAGCTCGTGTGTGTGAGCCTAAGTGAGGTCGTATCCTCCTTACAAGGATGGTCTTAAGCATGGATCCAACCAAAGACATCCCATGGATGATCTGGTCGAGATCGGATGGTCGACGACCATCGAAATTATGTTTTTGTTAAGTTAACTTGTGATTTCAGCTAGCATTAGTCGACTGCCCACAAGAGCCACTCGACTGCTGGAAATCAGTCGACTGCTTAGTGTTGCGACTCAACTGGAGCTGCCATCAGTCGACTGATGATGGCCATCAGTTGACTGATGGTCAAGGATCAGCTTCGAGGAGTCAAGTTTTATCACCTCATTTTAAGGAGATTGGTGCTCAAATATGATTGGTTGAAGATCCTCTCGAGAAGGGACTCAAAGGCTATAAAAGGAGGGCCTCTCCTAGGGTTTTCTCATCAATTCTAAGTGCTCAAAAGCTTTCCGCAACACAACGCCTCTTCAACGATACTCCTACGACAAAGTGCTACCGAGACGATGATGACCCAAGCTCCAATCTCTGATCTTCCAAGTCGTCGGTAAAGAAGTCATTTAAGTTGTAATTCTTTCATTGCTTTTGAGGTTTTTAATCGTAACGAGGAGAGGGGGAGTGTCCCTCTACCTCGAAGCTTTTGTGTTTTTGTATTCGATTAACTCCTACCTCCAACGAGGAGGAGTTCGTTAGTGCTTTTCCCTCCGTGCGTGGTCAAGGACCACTAGGGCCTTGGAGTAATAGCCGTAGGCTACAAACCAAGTAAAAACCTTGGTGTCTTTATTTCTATATTGTGTGTTTTCACTGCGTTTACTTGTGTCTTGAAATGAATTCGAACGAAAAGTTTCTATCGCTATTCATCCCTCCTCTAGCGATCCGCTCGATCCAACAGAGTTGTGTCAAGAGACTCGTCATTCGAGATGGGTGATTTATTCAGAGTAGATCCAAAAATAGTGAGTGTTGAAACGTTCTTCGTGGTGGAACGACATACAGGACATAGTTGATTTCATAATCTAGTGATCTGTGTGCCAACTAGTAAAAGTGGAATACTAGTGATCAACAAGGTTGTGCACCGAGATGGAAGTGGTAGCCTAGTACGATGGATTGTGTTGGGCGATTATCTAGAATTCGGAAAGGACTTGATGCGATTTGGATAATCGATGATCGATTAACCAAGTCCGCTCATTTTCTACCAAGCCGTAAGATGGATTTCGTTAGGTCGCTCGACGAAATTATACTGCAAGGATATTTTCAGTTTCTTGGAGTATCCTTGAGTATCATTTCCGATAGTGATACATGATTTACCTTATGATTCTAGCAAAGTCTCCAACAGGTCATGGACAAGAGCTCCACTCTGGTACGATTATTTACCTTTTGATAGATGGTCAATAGGAAGGTATTATTCATACTTTAGAAGGTCTATTGGAAGTGTGCGTGATATATTTTAGAGGCTATCAGTACCCCACACTTGGTTATTTGGGATGTGTGACATTTCTCAAAGCACTTGAGTTGATCAGTGTGACATTGCTTATTCATCGTACTTGAGTAGGAAATTTGTGGACCAAATTTTTATTAGTGGGGGAGAATATAAAATACCGTAAAATAAAATACCTCTTGTTAACGAAGAAGTTGACTTATAGAAGTTTTGAGAACTTTCAGAATTTTTTCTGGAAAAAAATGGATGTTTTATGATTATTCATGGGGAAAGAACGAATAGGCTTTATAAAGTCTCTTTGTATAATTGTGTTAATGAAGGATTAATTGAGGGTTAATTAATCTTAACCCTAAGTTTATTTTGGCATATAAAAACCGTTTCTCTTATGTTGATTCCCCAATTTTGCCGATCAAAAACCTGCGGTTCCTCTTTTACCCCAATTTCCTTTCTCCTCCCCGATCAACAACATTTCCCGCTCGTTGCCGCCGCGATTCCCCTCTCTCAATCTCGCTCGAGCGTCGACTACTCCTTCCGTTTCTTTCGGTCCGACGACAATAGGTGTTGTTGCCCCATCGCAGCTGCAGCTCCACCGCCCTATATCTGATGCCCTACTCCGTGGCCAACATCAATGGTGGTCGGTGTCGGCTTTCATATGATGCCAATGCCATCCACTGCTTGCGCATTGGCCACTTTTCATTTTCTCTTCATCTCTGGCCACCAAGGACAACCTCAACAACCGACCTTCTCTGAGCTCCATCTTCGTCGCCGCACTGCCCCTTGATGTAGTCGATCTACTAGCATCTGTTCCTCATCTGGATTTCTTCCATTGTCGATCTGCTCTCTTCGCCTTCAGCTACTGCAAGCTCGATATGTTGCAACATCATTTTGCTAATTGATATGCTGATCTCTCTGCCTCAACCGGCAGTCTGTGAGTTTTGGTTGGTGACCTCCGTTCTTTGTTTCGTCTTCTGATCCAGAGCACAGCTAAGGTTTGACTGTGCAATCGTTGCGACGGAGAATGCTACCATTCTAATTCACGGTGGTTCAAGAGGATGAATCGGTGGATCTGCTGTGTGATTCTTTGCAGCCTATCCAGTTGGATTTTGGTAATACAATAGTTTTGTTCCTTTGGATTAAGGATTTGGAGATTAATAGGTCAAGGGAACATTAATTACTATGTGGATTTATAGGTGATGAAGAGTTGTCATTTCCTATCGGAATTGTTTGTGCAGATTTGGTACACTAAGTTGGATTAAGAATCTGGGTAGAAGAAGCTATGCTTGATAGGCTGTGGGCAATTGGATTGGTGCGAGGTAAGTAGATCTGAATGTGTTAAAACTATGCTATAGAAATCTTGTTCCATGGTTATTATGTATAATAGTGTTAATGCTAGAGTTAATTACAGTATAAGGTAAGGTGAATGGTTAATTTTGGTGGATGAGATCAAGTATGTTATCATGGGGATAAGATGAATTGTGTAGTTTTGATTTTCGACTCGTGGATTGTGATATGAGTTTGAAGTAGAATTAGATCCGATCATTCGGATTATGATAGACTTAATTGTATTCTATGCATGTGCAAGTATTTGATTCAAGGTAGATTCATGGACGTGAAGACAACTGGTGTCTACATATCAAGTGGATAATATTTCTACCCTGGTCAGGTAGTTGATAATCTTAGTGCATGATAGTTTATATTGATGACTTCATTACCTTGACTCCACTTCTGTTATTCTATGCTTGATACTTAGTCTTTGCACTTTGAGATGCACTGTTGTTGATGTTATATTTCATTCATCGTTGTTATGAGTTACCGACGCTAGGGTATGTGGACCTATAGATGCTTAACTATGGTACATAGCTGAGTATGAATGTAGACTTGACTTGTGTCGTCATGATTTAATCATCCGGGGGTGGGTGATGTCCTTGATGTAGAGTTGATGGTCGTTTCATCTTCCTTTTTTGTTGTATATCCACTATGGATCATGTATCTGTGTATGGTTGTGTGTGGGTTGTCGATAGTGTGTCGCTACGGACTGGAGGTCCTAGCTTGGTTGACTGTCAGTTGTGTATGACTCTCTGTGGGATAGAGAGTGTGTTGTGGAGGTATGTATGTATGGTTGTGCATTCATTCCATTTACATGCATGCTGACAACCTGGTCTCTCTTGTGGTCGAGAGGGTTGTCAGTCATCCTGCCTCTACGGTTACTCGTTGTAGTAGTAGCTGGTGAGAGGGCAGTGCATCTGTTGTGTCGCACTCGACCACTATTGATGGTGGTAGTTGGAGTTGCGTGCAGTTTGTCCTGGGTGTGTGACACTCGACCACTCATGGGTAGTGATAGTCGGAGTGACCAGTAGTAGGGACCCCTATTGTGTAGCTTATAGCTCTTTACCTTATCGCTACTTATTCATACTGCCCACTCGACCACTCGAGAGTAGTGGTTATTATTGAGTTGGGACAGTTGTCATGTCGTGCCACCTAGGCCACACTTGGGGTCGTGGTAGCGAGTGGGGTGTGCAGGCATGACCATGCATTTGCATTGCCATATATGATGACATATATATATATATATATCTGTGTGTGTGTGTGTGTGTGTGTGTGTATAGATATAGTCTATATATGCTTGTTGTGATGTTGCATTTGTTTGAACTATGCTTGCTGCACATGTTTGTTCATCATCTTGCATGCTATTTGCATATTCTATACTGTTGTGTGTGGAGTACAGTGTAGAGTTGGATCAAACTGTTGTACGTGTTTGATTAGTGTTATGTTGTGGTATAGGATGGACCAGGTTAGTAATGTATCTGTTTATATGTTGATCATATACTATGTGTTGATTACAGGTGTAATATTGTTTATACATGTTGTACGTATTATATTATGGTATACTTGTTCAGCTTGTATAGGTTGTGTCGTTGCAGACCTTTCAGGTATGTCAGTACATTGCATTATGTACAGTTAATCAGTTGGTTCATTTATGCATTGATTAGATTTATACTGATAGTTATTTGTTATTACCTTTAAGATTGTATGTCCGTTGATCTCCGTATGTATACCTATTGACCTCCCTATTTATACCTATAGATCTTCATTTGTATACTTGTTGATCTCCATATGTTATATGTTGTTCATGCACTAGCTTTTATATTACCGCTGAGTTTTATACTCACCACCATAGATCCTGGGTTTTCTTGTCACCCAGGTAACCAGGTAACAAGTAGAAGTCTCTTTGGGTGCTTGGAGCTCCGTCAGCTGATCCCATCTCACATCAAATGGTTGGATATATTTTATCCTATATTGTTTCCGCATTTGTGGTATATGGATGTGTTGTATGTATTTGGCCTTTATTATGAATTCGGTTTGGATGTTGGTTTCTATTATGAATCTTATTGTGTCAAAGTCACTCCGGAGTGCATATCTGAGTCTTTGTATCTTTATTATTTGTTGGTATATTCTGCTATGTTTTATAGCTTGTGTGAATTAGCAGCTATTTGGGCCATGTATCAGTTTTATACTTATATTGTCACAAGAGGGTACCGTCCGGTCGATGGACAAATATACTCTCGGGGCGTGACAATCCTATTGCCTCTAGTTGGCCGAGCAACGTCCATGATGCCAACCACTTTAGTGTGGTCGTAGATTATGCCACTACCGTGATTTCATTGTGCAGTGAGGGAGTAAGGGATTTTGAATGGATTTGGTTGATTAATTAGCTTGATGAGAGGATGATTAATATTTGATAGTTTAATTGGGTAATTTCTTATCCATTTTGTTTTTCTGGGATTACAAGTTTATAGAGTGTAGTTTCAGATAGGAATTTGGTTATCTTATTTTTTTAGGGTTAATGGTGATCATATTGGGGGTTTGACCTCCAATATTGACTATTTGATTTGGATACGATACCTCAACCTTGGGAGCAAGAAGTTGTGCAATTGAGGCTAGGCAAGGTGAGTCCAGATCTGATCATCAATGGTAGAATATCATGGTTAGTGAGAATGATCAGTTTAGTGTAATTGAATAGTTAGTATGGTGTTAATCATTTTAATGGATTATTGACATTGATTGAGTTAGGTATTGACTTTATTACCGAGTGTATGTTAAAACTTGGTTATATGTTGTATTCTTGGTTACAGGTATTGGATTCGATGGTGATAGATTTTTGGACGTGAAGACTATCAACACAGTACATATCAAGTGGGTGATTTCTCTTTGACTCTTGTAGATCTTGATCTTGGTGCATGAACTCTGTTAATGATAGATGGAATTATCTTGACTCCACTCTATTTATTCTTGTGCTTGATACTTAGTCATTGAACTTTGAGATACTCATTCGATATTTATACAGTCTCGTTTCATCACTATTGTTGATTATAGATACTATATATATTTGATCTATGGATGTTGCATAAGTACATGTAGTTGAGTACAGTTATAGTCCTTGATTTGGTCATTATGTTGTACCACTAGAGTTGGTAATGATTATAACTGTAGACTTAGTTGTCTTATTGCATGACCTTGAATTGTCTTGTCGACCATGACTACCGTGGATGGTTGAGTGGGTCATCGGTGGAGTTTTATTTATGGACTGGAGGTCCTAGCATGAGTTGTATGTCTATTGTATATGGCTCTCTGTGGGATAGAGAGTGGCTGAGGGCCTAGATGCATGGAGGATTTATCATCTCATTTACATGCATGTTGTTGACTATATCTCCCTTGTGGTTGAGAGAGTCATCAGTCATACCTGTCCACCCAGTCACTGTGGGATAATGATTGCGGGAGATATGGACAGTTGATATCTGTAGCACTCGGCCATTGTGGGATAGTGGTAGCTGGAGTTGCGTGCAGCTTGTCCTATCATGTAACACTCGGCCACTCGTGGATAGTGGTAGCTAGAGTTGCTTGCAGCAGGGATCCTTATATGTGGCTAGATAGCTACTTACTCATACTGCCCATTAGCAGTAGCTAGAGTTGGGACAATTGTCATGTTTTGTTCACCCAGGAAACATGGGGTCGTGGTAGCAAGGTGTGAAGGTAGTGACCATGCATATGCATAGCAATGGAGGCACATATTTATCTTTGATGTATATTGCATATGCTTGTGATATGTTGCATATGATTGTTGCATATATTTGTACATCATCATACATACCATTTGCATGTTCTATACTGTGGTATGTGGAGTACTTGGGTATGAGTTGGATCAGGTTGTTATGTGCATTTGATTAACATTATGATTCTGCATTAGATGGACTAGGTTGGTTTCAACATTTGATTATACATTATTCATATGTTTATGAGTTGATCACAGATGTGATATTATTCATGCATGTTATTGGTATGTGTTACGTTCTTGAATATTTTCTCAGATTGTCATGAGTTGTGTCATTGTAGATTTTCATATAAGTCAGTACAATACATTACATCTAACGGAATAGGTTGGTATATGCATTTATTATATTTATACTGATGGTTATTTGTTATTATCTTTAAGACTGTATACTTGTTGATCTCCATATGTTTATTTAGTTCATGCACTATCTTTCCTATACCAGTCTTATACTCACCACCACAGACCTTGGATTTTCCTGTCGCCCAGGTAGCAGGTAGAAGATTCCTTGGGTGCTCGGAGCTCTACCAGTCGATCCCATCTCACACCGAGCGTTTAGATTTTATTCTATATTGGTGATGTATTATATTTGGATTGTATGTTTTGATTTTATTTTATACTGGTTTCGCATTTTCGTATATAGTTGTGTTGTTATGTATTTGACTTCTATTATGGTTTTGGTTTTGGTTGTGTTTTGATTTCTATTATGTTTTTCGATTATGGTTGTGTCAAAATCACACTGGTGCGTATCAGTGTGTCTTTGTATTTCTATTATTTATTAGTGTTATTTTATTGTGATATATGATTTATGGGTGTCAGCGACTATGTGGGTCTTGTATCGGTATTGTATACTATATTGTCACTAGAGGGTACCGTTCGGTCGATGAACAAATTAAATATACTCTCGGGGCGTGACAATAAGTGCCCAAGGAGAATTAAAAGGAAGATTCAAGTGCCACCAAAAGTGAAAGAAAAGTTCAAGGAGTTTGGTACCTTGATACTAAAAGAAAAGAAGCACATAGTGTACTTCTCATGCAATCAAAAGGGTCACTACTAGAGCCAATGTCTAAGAGGGAAGTGTCTAAAGAAGAACAAAATATGAAGCTCAAGTGTAGAGGGATCTCCTAAGGCCAAGCCTAAGGTAACACTTAATAATTCACTTTCAATTTTTCATGAGAAGAAGCATTCTAGTAATAAGTTTTGTCTTTTAAATGTTCAACATCATGATATTAGGTCTAAGGATAATTCTAGACAAATTACCTCAAGAACTAGCCTACCTTAGGAAAATATTAGAATCTTTAGAGGTAGACCTAGTTTAGATAAAGATGGGAAGAATAAGAAAAATCTGGAGAATAATCCAAAGAAGATTAGATATATGCCTAGGAAGTAAAATCATGTCCAAAGAAATAATGGACAAACAAAACTTGAGAAATTAGTGGAAGAAAATTCAACTTTGAGGTTAAAGCTTGATAAATTAGAAAAGACCCTCAAAAAGATGAAAAATATATTTAAAGGGTATAATGGACAAAATCTAAGTTTTGATAGAAAAGAATCATTTAGGGACAAGAAGGGTTTGAGTTACAAATCTAAGTCCAAGAAAATCATGCAATCCTACCATAGTGTTCCATGTAGTTATGAAACTACTCTAGGTTTAGGAATATCAAGGTTACAAGGGAAGTCATCCCTAGAGTTGATCTTGGCAAGAGTCTGTTGGTGCAGGGGCACTAGATAATCGAACCTGTGTTTTGATTATGGCAAAGACACAAAGTTAAGTTTACATCGTTATCTCACGAGCTAAATCGAGTGTGCAGAAAAGTACTAAAGCTAGAGCTGAAGGCTAGCGACACCCGGAGGAAGCTGCGGTGGTCAGGCGACACTCGAGTGACTTCGAAGGGAGCCGAAGGAATCGAGTGGAAGGCCGGAAGCGAAAGCGTCACAGTAAGAATCAAGGTAAGCTCGTGTGAGTGAGATGGTAAGGTCGTGTCCTCTATACGGGGACGACCGTAGGCGACGATCCGACTAAAACTTCTTGTGGAAGGTCTAGGTCGAGATCAGACGGTTAGAAACCGTCGTACTTATCATTTTCCGAGCTAACCTCTCAACTGCGGAAGTGGCGGTGTGATCATTCTGGACATGGAAGCGATCGGTGATGCCCATCGGTCGGTGATGGGAACATCGATCGGTGATGGCGGCGACTCGACCTTTGTGCTAGGTCAAAGCGGATAGCGTTTGGCGCGCGCCAGCGATAAAATTTGGAAAACTTCGTGATCCGTTCCAAAAAAAAGGGAGACATATTCAGAGCCCAAAGTCTATAAAAGGAGGAGGATTCCAACTCCAAAGAACATCAAGTTTATTCATCAAGTGCTCCTACAACGCCAATGCTCCAACACCGTCATAACGCCGACGCGACGACAAGTTCCGATCTTCTTCGTCGGCAGCAGTAGCAAGTAACATATTTTGATATTGTATTCTTTATTTTTATTCGTAACGAGGTGAGGTAGGCTTGTTGCCTCATCCTCGTAATTTCGGTTTTGTGATCGTTGTCTCCTACCTCCAACGTTATAGTGATTTGCCCTCCGTACGCGGTCTAGGACCGATAGGGCCTTGGAGTAGTAACCGCTGGGTTGTGAACCAAGTAAAATAAACGTGTCGCTTTATTTTCTGCTGTGTTTACTCATTTAATTGTCTACTCGAATGAAACGCCGAAAAGTTTTACGATCGCTATTCACCCCCCCTCTAGCGACGCTTCTCGATCCAACAATTGGTATCAGAGCAGGGGCGCTAAGATTTGGTGAAACCACCAATCTAGCATGTTTTGGTTTTCTGTTCGTATTTTTCGATTCGTATTTTTTTTTGGTCTTTTTCCTCCCGCACTACTAATCCAAGACGAAGTCTTGGTACGTTTCTTTTGGTTGTGTGCTTGCAAGTTTTCTCTCTTGGAGTAGCCGACGGTAAAACGGCCATAACTTTTCGCACAAGTGGACTCACATAACGATCTACATACCAAATCGAAGCTCTCAGAAAGATCTACATTTCTTACGAGGGTTTACCCTCGTAACAAACTGTTTCCAGCCCCAAAATCCAACGTTTAGTACCCTTTCGGGGACATCAAAGGTCGTAAGTTTCGAGTTTTTATTAGTTTCTTATTCTCCTTATTTATTTCTGTTTATTTCCTATTATTTCCTGCACTACTAATCCAAGACCAAGTCTTGGAATTCTCTTTGGTTTTTATTCATATTTTGCAAGATATTTAATGGCTCACATTGAGGGGTATAGCACCACCCGACCTCCGTTCTTTAACGGAAATGATTTCCATTATTGGAAAGGTCGGATGGAGTGTTTTCTAAAACCACAAGTCGAGACTTGGATAATAATCCAAACCGGCTTTGCTCTACCCACCAATGATCAAGGAGAGGCCTTGGATTTCAACAAATGGAGAAATGCAAGAGCAACCCAAATATTGTAATGCGGCTTGTCCAAGGAGGAACTCAACTGCATCGGACCATTCATTAGCGCCAAAGACCTCTGGAACAAATTGATTGATTTACACGAAGGGACGGCTGATGCTAAGGTATGTAAAAGAGATTTACTTTTAAATAAATTGTACAATCTAAAGATGCAGGATCATGAGACCACCACCCAACTACATGCGCGGATCCAAGATATAAATCAGCGGTCTTCATTCGATCGGGCAAGCCATAGAGAAGCAGGACCTTATAAGTCGCTTTAAATGCTTTCCCTAGGACTACCTTATGGGCATCCATGGTCGATGTCTACAAGGTCTCTAAGGACCTTTCGAAGCTTAGGTTAGATGAATTATTTTCCGAGTTTGAACTTCATGAGCAAACTAACATGGTCCAGGCCGAGAGAGGTATTGCTCTACTTGCAGGACAAAGAAGGAAGCCACCTACTAAGCAAGTAGATGAACTCGAACCCAAAGACGAATCCGAATCCGAAGAGGAGGCCATAATAGTCAACATTGTACGGAGAATAGTTCGACAAGAAAAAAGGAAATTGAAGAATGAGAACCAAAAGAAAAAGGGAGCAAGGAAAGCCTTCCATGCAACTTGGGACAATAGAGAAGACATAGCTTACATGGAAAGAACGGAGGAGTCCGAGTCAGAATCCGAAGCCGAGTCCAACTACAACTCCGACTCCGACCCCGAAGATTATTTCGAGAGAATCGAGAAAAAACTCAAAGCCGGACCAAAAGGGAAAGTCAAGGTTAATCGCTCTTTAATTAGTACGCTTTACATTACAATTAAAATGCTTAATAGGAAATTAACTAAGTCCGAGTCTAGGGTTGAGTCGTTACTTGAGGAGGTTGAAACCCTCAAGCAAGAGGCTACTCTAACCCCTTCAACTAGTCAAGTTCAAGAGGGAAACTCAACTCAAATTGAAAAACTTGAGGAGGAGAATTCTCTCTTGAAAGACCAAGTTCAAGAGGTTGAGGCTAGGTTGGAAAGGTTCACGTTGGGATCTAAGAACCTTAATCGACTACTTGGAACCCAAAGAGCCGTGTACAATAAAGCCGGACTCGGATTTAAGTCAAAGACTACGAATAGGTCTTATATGTCCATCGTAAATCGTAGTCATCAAAGAGTCCAAGCATGGGTCCCTAAGAACTTTTTGATTTCAACTCTAGGATCCAACCCGTACTGGGTTCCCAAGGACCAAATCTACTATGTGGATAGACCGAACCGATTCAACGGTCTAGGGGAGCCAGTACAAAACATGTTTGTTCTTTAACTTAGAAATTGCATGCTTTAACTTAGAAAGTTTGTGCTTTAAAACGTGTGAGCTCACTTAGAACACGTACATAACCAACTAAAATCCTACGAAAAGATTGAGCCTCGGGGAGCCTCTTTTCAAAAAAAAAAAAAACCAGTTAGACTAGGAAATAGTCTTAGGTGAGTCAAGTCATCATTTTCTTGAAAATAGGTTTGTCTAAGGAAGTGGTCGATGATCCGATAAAAGAAGGCCCCTGTGCCTCGCCATGACCTGGAAGCCATGATCTTGAAAAGGTAAACTTGACAAGCCTAGGGTCAAATCCAAATCTAACATAAAATTACTTGAACCTAAAAGCACTTAATCAACTTAATTGGAAGTCATCTCACAAAAATACATAAGTATAACATGCTTGATCATATAGACACAGGTGAGATGTTAAGGATAATTGAAATATAGTTAAAACAACCTCTTCAAAATACTACTTATTTTCTCAACTATTGTACTTAACAACTCTTAGGCCAAAGTTTAGTGCCCCCTACATCTCTTATACTTCATATATTTGACTAAGGGGGAGAGCAAACTAACCCTAAAGGGTTATATTACAAACCTTTAGATTATTGGTGCAGAGGGACACACCTCGAACCAATCTATCTAATCTTGCTACGCATGCTTGGACTCATAGCTGATTTATCTTGATGCATGCATATACCATATTGTCTTTAAACCCCTATTTTATATAACAAACTTCATTTTTACATAACAAACCCCAACGTTTGTTTTGATTTATGGCAAAAGGGGGAGAAGAGCGAAAGTTAAGGGGGAGTAACACAAAATTTATTTGATTTTGAACTAAAGTATCTCTTTCAAAACTCACCTAGGGTTAAGGGGGAGTTTTGGTTAAGGGGGAGTTTTTGAAAATGACATTCATCATTTACTATACTTGTTTTATGCTTTAATTTCCCTTAACTTTGTGTTGGTTTGCCATAGATCAAAAAGGGGGAGAATGTTGGTGCAGGGGCACTAGATAATCGAACCTGTGTTTTGATTATGGCAAAGACACAAAGTTAAGTTTACATCGTTATCTCACGAGCTAAATCGAGTGTGCAGAAAAGTACTAAAGCTAGAGCTGAAGGCTAGCGACACCCGGAGGAAGCTGCGGTGGTCGGGCGACACTCGAGTGACTTCGGAGGGAGCCGAAGGAATCGAGTGGAAGGCCGAAAGCGAAAGCGTCACAGTAAGAATCGAGGTAAGCTCGTGTGAGTGAGAGATGGTAAGGTCATGTCCTCTATATGGGGATGACCGTAGGCGGCGATCCGACTAAAACTTCTTGTGGAAGGTCTAGGTCGAGATCGGACGGTTAGAAACCGTCGTACTTATCATTTTCCGAGCTAACCTCTCACTGCAGGAAAGTGGCCAGGCTAGCAGTCGACTGCTGGACATGGAGCGATCGGTGATGCCCATCGATCGGTGATGGGCATCGGTCGATTGATGGCGGCGACTCGACCTTTGAGCTAGGTCAAAGCGGATAACGCGTTTGTGCCGCCACTTCGCGATAAAATTTAGAAAACTTCGTGATCCGTTCCAAAAAAAAGGGAGACATATTCAGAGCCCAAAGTCTATAAAAGGAGGAGGATTCCAACTCCAAAGAACATCAAGTTTATTCATCATTGCTCCTACAACGCCAACGCTCCAACACCGTCATAACGCCGATGCGACGACAAGTTCCGATCTTCTTCGTCGGCAGCAGTAGCAAGTAACATATTTTGATATTGTATTCTTTATTTTTATTCGTAATGAGGTGAGGTAGGCTTGTTGCCTCATCCTCGTAATTTCGGTTTTGTGATCGTTGTCTCCTACCTCCAACGAGGAGGAGACGTTATAGTGATTTGCCCTCCGTACGCGGTCTAGGACCGATAGGGCCTTGGAGTAGCAACCGCTGGGTTGTGAACCAAGTAAAATAAATGTGTCACTTTATTTTCCGCTGTGTTTACTCATTTAATTGTCTACTCGAACGAAACGCCGAAAAGTTTTACGATCGCTATTCACCCCCCCCCCTCTAGCGATGCTTCTCAATCCAACAGAGTCAAGTGACTAAGACTTCTAAGAAGCCTAGAAAAGTCACTAGAAAGGTATCAAGTGAAGTCATCCCTAGTGAATACCTAGAACACCCAAGGTGCTCCAATAAGTATTGGGTTCCTAGGAGCGTGATCCTTTCACACTAAATGGGTATATGGTGTGCCAACTTAAAATGGAAAGATAGTTAACCTAACTATAGTAGAGTTGACATTTTAAAGCATTTTCAAGGTAGTGATACTTTGAAAATGAACCTAGAACTTTTATCCTAGAAGTTTTTAGGATGTGTATATGGAAATAAATGGTTGAAAAGTTGATTATAATTGGCATGATTAGGCTAGAGTTAATAGTGTACAAAGTTGAGGGCTTTGGCATACTCGAGGGAGTTAAACAATGTTTTATGTCAAGTTTTGTATTTGACATAATTTTAGATAATGAAATCAGATTCAAGACTTAGGTATCTCTATACTTTTATATTATAAAATTTGTCATGTTTTGTTTGTCACCCCATGTCATGACATCATGTATCACATGATTATTTAAAATGTCATGCTAATACTTAGGCTATTTTTATCATGTCATGTCATCATGTATCATTTGAAATGCTTTTAAATTATATACATCATTTATGCCATGCTCATAATTCATGCATTAAGTTATTCATATTGAAACTTGAGGACAATTGACATTATTTGATACCTAGGTAAGGTGATCAAATTGGGCATGCCTAGATAGCAATACATGATCCCCTATTTGAGGAAGAACCAATTTTGTTAGGGCAATCTCTTGCCGTGATATGGTTTTGATGGTGTGGCAAAGGGTTTAAGTTAGTTTGATATGTTGATGTGATATGTGCGTTGAAGTCGTGCAGGACTTAGTAATTCGCACATGGAGCCGTGGCGAGTTTCACATCTCATGACTCGTGCCTTGAGTCGGTGAAGGATAGCTTTGCGGAAGCCGTGCGCTTGGAGCATCCGAGGGACCGCCGGACGAGAAGCTTGGAGTGAAGCCGGAGGAAGTAGACTTCGAGGCAAGAGACGCGAAGGAGCATTGCAGAGCCGTGCGCCTGATGCTGCCGAGGGACGTGGCCGAGAACGAAGAGAACTTCGGCGAGGACTCGAGAAATGAGTGGCGATTGTAACCCGGGAGGGTAGCTCTTAGGTGAAACTTGGCCATTTGGCCAAGTGTCGATGGGTTTTCGACACGATCATTGCCATGGAATGGCGATCGGCCCTCTAATCAGTGTAGCTCGGGGTATCTATTGGCCGGTTTGTGGCGTGATCGGCGCCATCGTTAGCGATCGATTGCCAAGATAACGATCATTCTGGCGGCCGATCGGTAGTCAATAGGGTTTTGGCGCAGAACCGCTCGTAAGGCCGAGGCGATCGACTACGAGGTCGTGATCGGGTGAGAGTCGGGATCTGCCAAGAGTTCCGTTGGACAACAACGGTCGGCATCCGACGTGTTCGGAGGCCGTTGTAGTAACGACGCCATGGCGTGATGATGGCGGAAGAAGTTAGCCTCTCTATAAAAGAGAGGGTGTGAGCCTTTGAGAGGCTAATGCTTAAGTTCCAAACAATCTTCCTAGTGCCCCACAAGCTCTAAACTCTTCTTACTCGCTTTTAATCCATTCTATTTGTAAGAAGAGTGATCTTGGTTGTAAAGGTTACCTCCACCTAGCTTGGTGCAAAGGAGAGACCATTTAGTGGATTGGTTGAGCGGAGTGATTCACCGAGGACGAATCGGGGACCGTGGATTAGCGGCGTAGCCGTGAACCACGTTACATCTTGTGTTAGCATTGTCTATTTCCTTTGCTTTGTTTTTATTTGTTTAATTTGCTTGTATTGTTGTTTCCGCTTGCGCTAATCTAATTGTAGACAAGCAAATTCCGATAACCAACAAACGAGGGCTATTCACCCCCCTCTAGCCGGCCATCTGATCCCTTACAAGTGGTATCAGAGCCGAGGTTGCTTGTCACCGGACTAACCGCCGCAACAAGCCCTACATCAAAAATGGCCGGCTCCAACATCCATCCTCCGAAGTTTGAAGGAGAATTCGCTTGGTGGAAGAAGCGAATGGAGGTATTTTTCGAAACGGATTTTGATATAATGATTACAATGGAATCCGGTTTCATTTTGCCTAGGGATGAAGAGGGGAAGCCAATAGAGAAATCTAGGTGGACCAAGAAGCAAAGAGAGGAGCACCTTGCAAACTCCAAAGCCAAGCACCATCTCTACAATGTGCTTCCTCAACAAGAGATCAACCGGATCGGAGAATGTGCTAGCGCCAAGGAGATGTGGGAGAAGCTTATAGAACTCCATGAAGGCACATCCGAGGCCAAGCTAGCAAGGAGAGATCTCCTCCGCTCCCAACTATCTAATATAAAACTAGAAAAGGGAGAAAAGGTAACCTCACTACATTCTAGGTTTAAGGAAATTTTAATTGGGCTAACAAGTGTAGGAGAAAGGCTTTCAAACCGGGACATGCTCATGAAAGCCATAGATGCTTTTCCCCGATCCTCAAAATGGAGTTCAATGGTGGACTCCTTCTATATGTCCAAGAACTTGGAAGTAAGTACCTTGGAGGAGTTCTTCTCGACAATGGAGCTCCACGAAACGAGGCTTGAAGGAATTCAAGAAGAGCCAAGAATTCAACCCTCAAGAGGAGTAGCATTGTTGGCAAACAAGGGGAAGAAGAAGATGGAAGTCCCCTCCTCCTCCGATGATGAAGCCTCCTCCTCCTCCATGGATAGCACCGAGGAAGCCTACATGGTAAGGAAGGTGAGGCGTGTATTTAAGAATTTTAGATTTGATAAATCAAATGATAGGAATAGAAGACCAAGGTGGAAGGTGATATGCTACAATTGCCAAGGAGAGGGACACATAAGGGACAATTGTCCTCTCCTAAACAAAAGCAAGGAAGAGAGGAAAAAGAAAGAAGAAAAGAAGAAGAAAAAGGGGAGCAAGAAAAAGAAGGAAGAGGAGAAGAAGGCAAAAGAAAAAGGGAAGGCCAAAGCATTCAAGGCCAAGACATGGGATGATCCTTCCTCATCCTCCTCCTCATCATCGGATGAGGAGAATGCCTTTATAATTTGGCCTTGATGGCCTTTGATGATTTGGATTGCTCCTCCTCCGAAAATGAAGGATCAAGCACAAGAGGAGAGAGCTCAAGTGAAGGGGGAGCCTCCTCCACATCATCATCCTCCTCATCATCCGAAGAAGAAGAAGAAGATATGGAAACTATGGTAGCAGCTTCTCCTAGTAAAATAGTTTCCATAATTTCTAGTTTAACTAAGGACCTATTAGGAATGAAAAAGAACAATAAAAGCATGCTTAATCAAATTAAAGACTTAGAAAATAAGTTAGAAAATGCATGCTTAAAAAATAATGATACTTCTTCTTGCCATGATGATGCATGCTCACATGATAATTATGTGCCTTTAGATGTTAGTGATGCATGCATAGAGGAAAATAGGGCATTAAGGGAAAAGGTAGATTATTTAACCAAAGCCCTAGGAAAATTCACAATTGGCTCCAACACTTTGAATATGATCATAGGGAGCCAAAGGGCAAGTTTTAACAAGAAAGGCCTAGGATATAAAGAGAAGAAAAATGAGAAGGCCTATAGATGCCTAATAGCTAGGGGACAAGACAAAAACAAAGTAATAGCTAAGAAATGGATCCCCAAGGAATTTCTAGTGAACCCCATAGGTAAAAATCTATTTTGGGTTCCAAAATCCATCCTTAAGGGTTAGAAAACCCCTAGGGTAGTCAACCATATGAACTTGACCTATATCATATTGTGGTTGACTTAGGATGACGGGACAACATTTTTAGATAGTGTTGGGATGATAACGTGCCCATAAAAAGGTAATAATGCTTAAATCATGATGATTAATGTAATTTCTATGCATATGTGTAATCATGGTTTATGATTTTGATATTGGGCACGTCATCATGAGAAATAGGTTTAAATCATGCTTTAGGTGATACTTTATTTTTTTTATCATCATATAATGCCTAATGCATGGTTATAATTTGATGAAAACATGTATTTCATGATCATAATGTGAAATTAATTGATATATGTCATTATGATCATGTAGGTTGTTAGGTTGATACTTAACCATGATAGAATTGCTTGAATATATTGGTTAAGTATATATATACAAATACCCCCCTAGGATGCATCTCACACTCACTATAGGCTAACTTGATTGCAAACTTAGCATGGGTGAGATATTAGGATGATACAAATGTCCACTAATGCCTATGGCATTTAGATGGTCATTTAAAGTATCAAAATATCAATAATAGACCAATCATGGGGAAGGCTTATGTTTAATTAATAGACATATTGCCCAAAGATCATGGTTGGATATTTCTAATGTTTTCAAAACAATTTCTTACCTTAAAATACATGTATTCATGTTTTGAAACAATTGGATGCAAAACTAGGTGTTAAAATGGATACTAACATGCTAAAAAACTAGTGGTTTTTCAAGTGTTTGGATTTTTGGCAAATCTTGTAAAATATAATGATTTTTCATGAAAAACTATTTTTCCTTGATAGATATACTTAAGAGAAATATGTTCCTCGAATTTCATGATTTTTAGAATTTTCTGGAATTTTTAATGCATTTCTGAATTTCATCCAGAAAATCGTAAATTCTTTCCATTGTGGTCATTGCTATCTTGATAGCGATCTGATCTGAAGGCCGATTTCAGTTTGTAAACCTCCTACAAGTGGTAGAAATATACTTAATGCCATCAACAAGTGGTACCAAATTTTAAATCAACTTGTCATATTTTTCCTCTATTATACTTGATGCCATGAGCTTATAACTTAGGGTTAATCTTTTTGATGGTGTCAAAGGGGGAGAAATAAGTATGTTTAAGTTAATCATATTAGGGGGAGAAATATATGATAGGGGGAGAAAATTTACATGGAGAGTTTCATGGATTAAGGGGGAGTTGCATGTTGCTATATGATGTTTATCTTTACATGCTTTCTTACCTTAGAATTTATATCAAATGCTTTTACCTAACTTAAACGGATTGCCACACATCAAAAAGGGGGAGATTGTTAGGGCAATCTCTTGCCGTGATATGGTTTTGATGGTGTGGCAAAGGGTTTAAGTTAGTTTGATATGTTGATGTGATATGTGCGTTGAAGTCGTGCAGGACTTAGTAATTCGCACATGGAGCCGTGGCGAGTTTCACATCTCATGACTCGTGCCTTGAGTCGGTGAAGGATAGCTTTGCGGAAGCCGTGCGCTTGGAGCATCTGAGGGACCGCCGGACGAGAAGCTTGGAGTGAAGCCGGAGGAAGTAGACTTCGAGGCAAGAGACGCGAAGGAGCATTGCGAGTCATCGCTGATCGCCGAGGGGGCGTGGCGAACGAAGAGAACTTCAAGGCGAGGACTCAGAAATGAGTGGCGATTGTAACCCGGGAGGGGTAGCTCTTAGGTGAAACTTGGCCCATTTGGCCAAGTGTCGGATGGGTTTTCGACACGATCAGCCATGGAATGGCGATCGCTCTAGTCGAGTGTAGCTCGGGTATCTATTGTGGTTTGTGGCGTGATCGGCGCCATCGTTAGCGATCGATCGCCAAGAACGATCATTCTTTGAAAAGCTGATCGGTAGTCAATAGGGTTTAGCCGCAGAACCGCTCGTAGCCGGCTGGGCGATCGACTACGAGTCGTGATCGATTGGTGAAGATCATTGCCAAGAGTTCCGTTGGACAACAGCGGTCGGCATCCGGCGTGTTGTAGCCCTCTCTATAAAAAGAGAGGGTGTGAGCCTTTGAGAGGCTAATGCTTAAGTTCCAAACAATCTTCCTAGTGCCCCACAAGCTCTAAACTCTTCTTACTCGCTTTTAATCCATTCTATTTGTAAGAAGAGTGATCTTGGTTGTAAAGGTTACCTCCACCTAGCTTGGTGCAAAGGAGAGACCATTTAGTGGATTGGTTGAGCGGAGTGATTCACCGAGGACGAATCGGGGACCGTGGATTAGCGGCGTAGCCGTGAACCACGTTACATCTTGTGTTAGCATTGTCTATTTCCTTTGCTTTGTTTTTATTTGTTTAATTTGCTTGTATTGTTGTTTCCGCTTGCGCTAATCTAATTGTAGACAAGCAAATTCCGATAACCAACGAACGAGGGCTATTCACCCCCCTCTAGCCGGCCATCCGATCCCTTACAAATTTCATCCCACAAAATCATAGGATGACATGTGTGTGTATTGAAAATACCTTAGACACGTGAGATTTAGGAAAATGAGTTAAGTTCAAGGAGCTTAGATGTTACATCTATATGAACTCAAACTCATAATATGACATGAATGAATCATAAGGAAAGCTACTGTTCAAGTCATGTACACTTAATCCATTAATCATGATTGAAAATAAAGTTTGAAAATAATTTTAAAATTATTTTGGAAAACCTCGATGAAGTCTATCTTTTTATAGCAATCACCATTGATAAGATCAACACAAAGTTAGGCAAAAATATTGAAGTTTTCAATAGTTTTCAACTTTGTATCATTCTGTCAAAATAATGGGTATTTTCATAGAAAATTATTTTTTCCCATAGTATTTAGCATAAGTAATGTGTGTATGAAATTTTAAGATTTCCCGAAAAATATAGAATTACTTATGAATTTCCAAAAATCGATTGAAAATTGATTTCTGAAAGAAATTGAGAAACCAGTCGACTTGGAGCAGCCGATTGGTGCAGGAATCAATTGACTGGGTGTTGAAACTAGTCGACTGTTAAGCTGATTTTTGACTGAATGGGAAGGTTTAGCCATTAAACTTCAACCCTATGCTAGTTAATTACTCCCAACCCTCTAATACACTTAGAGAAGTATTGAAAGGGTGAGATTTTCAGTGAAATTAATTAGGAGGGGTAATTAGGGTAAGAATCAAGCCTTAAGGGATGTTAAAGTTCAAGGTTGAACTTTTGTCCTTATTTTTAAAGTTTATATTTCCTATTGGCTTAGGATATCTCCAAAGATATTATTGGTGCAATGGTCAAAGGGGAGCAATCCTTTAGGGGGAGATTATCCATCAAGGTATGATGGTTGAATTTTGAAAAAGGGGGAGAATGAAAAATTGCCTTTCATTGTGTGATAAACATTTTATCACTAAGGAAAATGAAGGGATTCAAGATGAAGGATTGAAAAAAGGGGAGAATGAATGATCTCATTGGAGAATGAGATATGGAAGTCTTTGAGAGACTTTTTGATGTGTGCCAAAGGGGAAGAATGAAGGGTTTAAGTTAGAAAACCTTCATTATGCTTTGACATAAGAAGAGGTGAGTTGGGCTTATGGGCTAGCCTAACTTAAAGATATTGTCAAACATCAAAAAGGGAGAGATTATTGATGCAATCAACCTCAAGTCAAGATTGACCGAGCTCGAGTGGGACTCGAGTATGTTAAGGATCTTGGATGGCTAGAGGGGGGTGAATAGCCCTTTTTCATTTTCTATAAGAATCGTTAGCAGAAGAAAAACAAAGAACACAATTGAAAATGAAAATAATGCTAACAAAGTATTTAACGTGGTTCGGAGATGACTCCCCTACTCCACGAGAATCAATAAGGTGGATCACTCCTAGCAAGTTTTCACTAAAATCTCCTTTTGATGAACACACCAAGGTGGAGAAGCCTTTTTTACAAGCACACTTTTCTTCTTACAGGATGATTGAGTTGAGCTAAGGAATAAGAGGTTAAAGAACTTGAAAAGCTTGAAGGAAGGCTTGGAGAGCTTAGTATGGACGTTTAGAATTAGAGCACTAGCCATCTTCAAGCTCCCCAAGCATCTCTTTATAGAGTTTGGGCAATTCTGCTTGTTGAGTCCGACTCCAGTCGACTGTTGTATACCAGTAGTTAACTGGTGTTACTATTGATTGGATCCAATGACTTTTGACGAAGCCTGATCGTGATCGTCACCCCTCAACGGACACTTAACCAATCGACTGCTCATACTAGGAGTTGACTGGTGAAGCCCAGTGGACTGGCCAGTCTACTGCCAAACAATTTGTGCCCTAGCCACTTAAGTCCAGTCGACTACTAAACCCTAGTAGTCGACTGAATAAGGCTATTCGACTGGTATCAAACACTAGTCGACTGCCATAATCTCTGTTCAATAGTCAATCCGCAGTCAACTACTTGACCAGTCGACTGGGTCAGATCAAGCTTTCTGAACCCTCAAGTGTTGAACACTCGAGACCAGTTGACTGGTACACCTCAAGTATGACTAATTCATACTTGAGAACACACCCTGAGCCTAGACTACACCTTCTAGCTTTTCTATTAGCCTTGCACCTAGAGGATCCCTCTGAGTCTGTGACTCCTTCATCCTTGCGCTTGCCTTCAGAAGCTTTCTTCAGTTTCGTCATACTTTGGTTCCTCCTTTACTAAGGTTCGATTGAATTTTACACTGGCAAGACTACATGCTTGGACTTATACTACCAAGACTCACCCTTAGACTTTCTTGCTAAGACCCACTTAGACTTATGCCACCAAGACTACATGCTTGGACTTATGTCGCCAAGTCCACATTCTTGGACTTCTCTTGCCAAGGCTTCACCCTTGGACTTTCCTCACCAAGTCATCATACACTTGGACTTACTTTGCCAAGATTCACACTTGGACTTTCCTGTCACTTAAACATTCATGTTAGATCACAAATATTGTTTAACTACAAATGATTATCCAAACATCAAAATACATTAATACTTGGGGAATTCTTGCACCAACAGAGTAGAGTTTTGATATTTGATAATACATTTGACAATATGATTGGATGATATAGGACATCAATAGTCATATGGAGTTGTTGACTGAGAAGTCATGTAGGCCAAGGTTGACTAGAAACTTGACAGGAAAAGTCCAAGTATGGTGCTTGGCAAGGACAAGTCCAAGTATGGAGACTTGACAAGGAAAGTCCAAGTATGATGCTTGACAAGGAAAAGTTCAAGCATGGAAACTAAGCAAGAAAAGTCCAAGTATGGATACTTAGCAAGAGAAAGTACAAATATGGAGACTTATCAAGGAAAGTCCAAGTATGGAGACTTGGCAAGGAAAGTCCAAGTATGGTTACTTGACAAGGAAAAGTCTAAGTATGGAGACTTTGCAAGGAAAGTCCAAGCATGAAGACTTGACAAGGGAAAGTCCAAGTGTAACTTGACAATGGAAGTCCTAAAGCACGACTCTTGGTGAAGAAGTCCCGGTGGTGTGGTTTCTTTTCAAAGGAAGACCCAATAGCATGACAAAACCAAAGGAAGGCTAGTGCAAAGGATTAGGAGTTATGGAGGATTCGGAAGCATCCTAAAAGCATGAGGCTGATGGAAGCAGCTTGAAGGATTAGGTCTAGACTAAGAGTAAGTGTCAAGTATGAGAGTGATAGTCGCATTTTTATTATGTTATTTTTTACTTACAGATCGGATATTTCAGGCTCTTTGATCGATTATTTCAGGTTTTGAATATGTTTTCACATATTGGATCTAGCTGCAATTAATTGTTTAATTCCTATAATTTGAGTATTATTTTTCACGGGTTGAATGTGATTTTGTAGGAAACATATAATGAGGGTCTAACTGGAGCAATCGCAGCCGTTGATCGGGATCAAATCGATCGCAGCCATCAGATTTGATTGATCAACCACTTAGGGATGATTAATTGGATTCATTTAACCCTAGCTCTAAATGGGAGGCTGAGATCAGAGATGGCTCGATCGAACGACTGAGGAAAAGCCATTTAAAAATGCAACATTTTCTCATCTTCGTTGAATGGCATGACAGAACAGTAAGCAGTGCATTTTCTTCCTCACGCGAGCGCGGCGATTGGCAACTACACGAGCGACAACGATAGTCCGGCAGCATTCCGACAACCTTCCCTCTGACGGCCGGAGGCAATCCCATCCGATCCTCATCGGAAGATTCAGATGTCGTGATTCAGATAGCTGATCAGAAGCGAGTAGAGGCAGCAATTCCGGCGAGTACATCCTTCAGCGACATTCCACTCCATTCCGGCAACTGGGATAGGCCATTCCATCTCGTCGGAGCCACCCACAAGCTGTGCCGGGATTAGGACAGCTCCATCTCCATCGTCGGTGAAGATTCCCTCCACTGTCCGACAATCCAGAGTCACCAGAACAGTGATCGCATTCCTCCATCTCTCCTTCCTTCCTTCTGTGCTGATTGGGGCAGCTTCACATTCACCGTCGGAGTGGCTGTTCAGTTTGTTGCGACCGTCGTGTGGTGTACCGATTGTTTTTATTTGGATCTGTGTGTTTAAAAACCCATTTAGTTGGGATTTTGTGTTATTTACATTCTGTATATTATTCCTATTAGGTTATGCATTTGTTAGTAGTTGATTATGTTTGTTTCTGTTAATTGTTTGTTTGTTTATGTGCAATGTTATTTCTATCAGTTTGGTTGTTGCTTAGTTGTTTAATTTAGTTCGTCATGCATTTTTATTCGATTTAATACTTGTGTTCATTATTTAGTTGTAGGTTAGTTTAATTTCTTGTTGCTGATGTACTAACCCCATCAATTAAAATTGTCCAATCAATGCATCGTATAGTGACAGTATGGTGTTTGGTTGGAGTGCTTGAATTTGTTAGGTTAGTTTCCATTTCCATCCGACTAGTGTGTCGTATAGTGATAGTGTGGTGCTTGGTTGACTTGCTTTCATTATTAGTTTAGATTTCATTTACATTTGTATAGTGTACCGTATAGTGACAGTGCAGTGCCTGGTTGAATTGCTTACTTTCCTTGCATTCAGTTTTCAGTGACTATTTGATCACTGTACCGTAGAGTGACAGTGCGATGCTTGGTTGAATTGTTCACATTTGTTTCTTGATCATTGTACCATATAGTGACAGTGCGGTGCGTGATTACTTACTTTTGCACATTAGGATAGTTACTTGTTAATTGTTATTTGGTAGTTAGATTTACTTCCTGCAGATTTAATTTCCATGTCTGTTTACCAGAATTGTTTGACCATTGCATCGTATAGTGACAGTGCAGTGCAAGGTTGAATCATTCTTGCATTAGGTTAGCTTTGAATAATTGTTTTGATAAATTATAAAAAACCCCAGTGTTTACTTCTGTTTAAAAACAAACGTCCAGCCATTAGGTTCGTTGGGAGACGATCCGAGTCAGTCCTATACTGCATTAGTGTAGTTAGGGGGTTCGGTAAATAATTTGTAACAGTACCGCGATATAATCACAAGTCCAGAAATTGAAATGTGATGTTAAGTACTATGTATGGGATGATCCTTATCTTTGGCAATTTTGTAGTGATGAGATCATTAGACGATGTGGACTTGATTATGAGTTTCATTCCATACTTACTTATTTTTTGTCATTCTCTCACTTGTGGGGGGAATTTTGGACCCCAAAGAACTACTAGGAAAGTTTTAGAGTCTAGTTTGTATTGGCCCACCTTATTTCATGATGCCTTTGAATTTTACAAGTCTTGTGAGTGATGTCAACGAACAGGGAACATAAGACGTAGAAATGAAATGTCTCGCCAACCCTTGTTATTCTGTGAGATTTTTTATGTTTGAGGTATTTATTTTATGGGTTCGTGTCCTGTATCTTTTGGATTTGCATATATTCTTTTGGCATATGATTATGTTTCTAAATGGGTGGAGGCCATTCCCACCAGAACTGATGATTCTCTAGTTGTTGTGGATTTTGTTAGGTCTTACATATTTTACAGATTTGGAGTACCCAAGGCGGAGACGATCTGAGTCAGTCCTATACTGTATTAGTGTAGTTAGGGGGTTCGATAAATAATTTGTAATGGTACTGCGACATAATCACCGTCTATCAAATTTTGGCGTCGTTGCCAGGGAACTTTTTATAATGGCGTTTGTTTGTCTTTAAACTGTAATTTGTTTGTTTGTTTTCTTTTTTTTTGTTATTAGGGTCTTTCTTATCATTTCTATTTGTTTCTCATTGTATTTGTTTGTGTGGATGACTAGGTCTTCAGGCGATAATCTACTTGAGTTTTATGCAGTAGTTTTTCTCTTCCCTCAGAGGCCCAGCCTAGGAAGAGGGTTGTTGAAGAAAAGGCTAGGGAATTCCAGGAGCTAGTAAATTCCCAAGTGTGCCGAGGTTCTGAAAGATTTATGTATTCACAAGAAGAAGCTGAAAGAATTTCTTGCAGATTTTTAGATTCTTGATATGGAGGAAGGAGATACTGTAGTTCAGTTCAGTATTTTGGACGCTATGAAGCACCCGATGGAGGATCATTCTATTCTTAGCGTGGATATAGCTGATGAGTTGGACTGCATGAACTTTATTTCTTAGTATGTTTTTCATTTGGATATCTCTGCACCTTCTATATTTTGTTGTGACTTTATTGATTCTGATGTTGATAATGATTTATTCTTAGGACCTATCTGTGGGCCCTCTTTATTGTAGACAGGGATATGTAATGTGTAGGGACTAGCGCTCTTTAGGCGACGACCCAAGGATCACTTCCATCAGATGTTTGTGATAAATGTCATTTCATGGTCGAGTATGGGATAGTCTTAGGTTATGTTATCTCTATGTATGGTATTGAAGTAGATCCTGCTAAAATTCATGTTATATCTTCTTTATCTTACCCCGCTTCTGTGCAGGAAGTTTGTGGTTTTCTAGGTCATGCAGGTTTCTACAGACGTTTTATTAGAGACTTCATTAAGATTGCCCCTACCTTTGACTAACTTGTTGCAGAAGGAGGTGGTATTTCAGTTTGACCAAGATTATGAGGGAGATCGAGCCACCCCCATAGCAGATTCTTTTTCAGATGAGCAATTTTTTTTCACATATAGGGTAAGGTACCCAGGGCGATCATTAGTGATCAAGGGTCTCACTTTCGTAATAGACGTAGGCCATTTTAAGTAGAGAGATCAAGTCTATACTGGAGAATACGGTGGGGCCAGACATGATGATGCTTCTTCTTCGACTTGAAAGGGGAGTTTGTTCTTTTATTTACTGCATTTATTTTCTTCCTTTCATGTTCGGAATAATTTGTATGGGTTGATTGTTTGTTTGCCTATTTACCTAGGTTTGTTTGTCTGTTGTTGAGTCAAATAATATTCCCTATGCATGCCTTAGTATCATTTCAGAGTTGGTAAAAATTAGTTAAGTTTGATCATCAAATTGTGGATTTTTGTGTATGATAAGAGACTTCACTTGCATACAGTCACTTGTTATGATGGTGAACTTTTTATTGATAGACTAAGCTTGATTTTGATTCACCTAGTGAGGTTGCAAGCCATTCTTATCATCTATCCACTTTTGTGTGATAACACATGTGATCCTTGTTACTCTAGAACTTGCTTTGAATCTTTTCAAAACTGCAATAACATTTACTTGCATGAATATTATGAAGGATTTCATTCTTGACACTTTTCTGACTTAGTTTGATTATCTAATCCACTTGATACTTCCATCTTCCATGTCTTACTTGCCTTATCTCTTCATTTGCTATCCATTGTCTTTGTATCTTTGTGGATTATCTTTTGTATATCTATTGTTTTCCATGTTGGAGGAATAGTTTGATGGGTTGTATTGTCCGAGACGGACAAAATTTTTAAGTGTGGGGGAGGAGCTATATTATTTTTATTGGAAACATGATATGGAAGGAATAGTTTCAGAGGTTATTAGTCCTATGTTATATTTTCCTGTGATAAGTACTTGATTTTTTGCGCAAAAAAAAAATGGCGCCATTGATGTTTCTTTTGTTAAAAAAAAAAGAAAGAAAAGAAAAAAAAAGTGCAATTGTAATGCAGGCAAATGGAATTGCAATGTGTTGGATAGAGCCATTTGATTCTGAATCCAATTCTAAAGTTTCCAATTGTCCTAGTCTCATCCCATATTGCTGGTTACTGAGCATTTCACAGAGCAACTCATCAGGTTTATTTCTCCAATTCTTCTCTTATTCCCTATTCATTTGTACCTTTGTCTTATACTACTCTTTGCATACTTTATTTGCAATCTACTTTTGATCTTATTCTGATTCTTGATAAATCCTTTTGATTCATGTATGAGATGTATTAATAGTAGTAGAGAAGTAGATGATAAGCAAGCATATGGTAGTACAAGATTGCATGTTGTTTTGAGGGCGCCCCACTCCTACATTATTATGTGAACATCAGTGCATGTATCCATTTTGGGAGGTTTTGTATCAGGCTTAGTTTATTTGATCGGATTGGAACTCATCATACATGTTGACTGTTGTAGGAGTCGGATCTTTTGACTACCCGGAATTCAGATCGATTTGGTGATCCTAAGTAACTTATTTTTCTTGTCTCTGAATTGTTGATCTGGGTATTGCTAGTGGAATGAGTTAGAGAGTCAGTGTTTCTTTGTTTTATTGTTGCTCGGGACGCGCACAAATAAGTGTGGGGGAATTTGATAGTCACATTTTTATTGTGTTATTTTTACTTATAGATCGGATATTTCAGCCTCTTTGATCGGATATTTCAGGCTTTAGATATGTTTTCACATATTGGATCTAGCTACAATTAATTGTTTAATTCCTATAATTTCAATATTATTTTTCACGGGTTGAATGTGATTTTGTAGGAAACATATAATGAGGGTCTAACTGGAGCAATCGCAGTCGTCGATCCGGATCAAATCGATCGTAGCCATCGGATTTTATTGATCAACCACTTAGGGATGATTAATTGGATTCATTTAACCCTAGCTCTAAATGGGAGGCTGAGATCAGAGATGGCTCGATCGAATGGCTGAGGAAAAGCCATTTAAAAATGCAACATTTTCCCATCTTCGTTGAATCACGCGACAGAACAGTAAGCGACGCATTTTCTTCCTCTCGCGAGTGCGACGATCGGCGACTAGACGAGCGGCGGCGACAGTCCGGCAGCATTCTGGCGACCTTCCCTCTGACAGCCGGTGGTAATCCCATCCGATCCTCATCGGCAGATTCAGATGTCGTGATTCGGACAGCTGATCAGAAGTGAGTAGAGGCAGCGATTCCGACGAGTACATCCTTCATCGACATTCCACTCCATTCCGGCGACTGGGATAGGCCGTTCCATCTCGTCAGAGCCACCCACAAGCTGTGCCGGGATTAGGACAGCTCCATCTCCATCGTCGGTGAAGATTCCCTCCACTGTCCGGCAATCCAGAGTCACCGGAACAGAGATCGCATTCCTCCATCTCTCCTTCCTTCCTTCTGCACTGATTGGGGCAGCTTCACATTCACCGTCGGAGTGGATGTTCAGTTTGTTGCGACCGTCGTGTGGTGTACCAATTGTTTTTATTTGGATCTGTGTGTTTAAAAACCCATTTAGTTGGGATTTTGTGTTATTTACATTCTGTTTATTATTCCTATTAGGTTATGCATTTGTTAGTAGTTGATTATGTTTGTTTCTGTTAATTGTTTGTTTGTTTATGTGCAATGTTATTTCTATCAGTTTGGTTGTTGTTTAGTTGTTTAATTTAGTTCGTCATGCATTTTTATTCGATTTAATACTTGTGTTCGTTATTTAGTTGTAGGTTAGTTTAATTTCTTGTTGCTGATGTACTAACCCCATCAATTAAAATTGTCCAATAAATGCATCGTATAGTGACAGTATGGTGTTTGGTTGGAGTGCTAGAATTTGTTAGGTTAGTTTTCATTTACATTCGACCAGTGTGCCGTATAGTGACAGTGCGGTGCTTGGTTGAATTGCTTTCATTATTAGTTTAGATTTCATTTACATTTGGCCAGTGTACCGTATAGTGACAGTGCAGTGCTTGGTTGAATTGCTTACTTTCCTTGCATTCAGTTTTCAGTGACTATTTGATCACTGTACCGTATAGTGACAGTGCGATGCTTGGTTGAATTGTTCACATTTGTTTCTTGATCATTGTACCATATAGTGATAGTGCGGTGCGTGATTACTTACTTTTGCACATTAGGATAGTTACTTGTTAATTGTTATTTGGTAGTTAGATTTACTTCCTGCAGATTTAATTTCCATGTCTTTTTACCAGAATTTTTTGACCATTGCATCGTATAGTGATAGTGCGGTGTAAGGTTGAATCGTTCTTGCATTAGGTTAGCTTTGAATAATTGTTTAGATAAATTATAAAAACCCCCAGTGTTTACTTCTATTTAGAAACAAACGTCCAGCCATTAGGTTCGTTAGGAGACGATCCGAGTCAGTCCTATACTGCATTAGTGTAGTTAGGGGGTTCGGTAAATAATTTGTAACGGTACCGCGACATAATCACAAGTCCAGAAATTGAAACGTGATGTTAAGTACTATGTATGGGATGATCCTTATCTTTGGCAATTTTGTAGTGATCAGATCATTAGACGATGTGGACTTGATTATGAGTTTCATTCCATACTTACTTATTTTTTTATCATTCTCTTGCTTGTGGGGGGAATTTTGGACCCCAAAGAACTGCTAGAAAAGTTTTAGAGTCTAGTTTGTATTGGCCCACCTTATTTCACGATGCCTCTGAATTTTACAAGTCTTGTGAGTGATGTCAACGAACAGGGAACATAGGATGTAGAAATGAAATGTCTGGCCAACCCTTGTTATTCTGTGAGATTTTTTATGTTTGAGGTATTGATTTTATGGGTCTGTGTCCTGTATCTTTTGGATTTGCATATATTCTTTTGGCATATGATTATGTTTCTAAATGGGTGGAGACCATTCCCACCAGGACTGACGATTCTCTAGTTGTTGTGGATTTTGTTAGGTCTTACATATTTTGCAGATTTGGAGTACCCAAGGTGGAGACGATCCGAGTCTGTCCTATACTGCATTAGTGTAGTTAGGGGGTTTTGTAAATAATTTGTAACGGTACTGCGACATAATCACCGTCTATCAAATTTTGGCGCTGTTGCCGGGGAACTTTTTATAATGGCGTTCGTTTATCTTTAAACTGTAATTTGTTTGTTTGTTTTCTTTTTCTTTTGTTATTAGGGTCTTTCTTATCATTTCTATTTGTTTCTCATTGTATTTGTTTGTGTGGATGACTAGGTCTTCAGGCGATAATCTACTTGAGTTTTATGCAGTAGTTTTTCTCTTCCCTCAGAGGCCCAGCCTAGGAAGAGGGTTGTTGAAGAAAAGGCTAGGGAATTTCAAGAGCTAGTAAATTCCCAAGTGTGCCGAGGTTCTGAAAGATTTATGTATTCACAAGAAGAAGATGAAAGAATTTCTTGCAGATTTTTAGATTCTTGATATGGAGGTAGGAGATACTATAGTTAGGTTCAGTATTTTTGACGCTATGAAGCACCCGATGGAGGATCATTCTATTCTTAGCGTGGATATAGCTGATGAGCTGGACTACATAAACTTTATTTCTTAGTATGTTTTTCATTTGGATATCTCTGCACCTTCTATATTTTGTTGTGACTTTATTGATTCTGATGTTGATAATGATTTATTCTTAGGACCTATCTGTGGGCCCTCTTTATTGTAGACAGGGATATGTAATGTGTAGGGACTAGCGCTCTTCAGGCGACGACCCAAGGATCACTTCCATCAGATGTTTGTGAGAAATGTCATTTCATGGTCGAGCATGGGATAGTCTTAGGTTATGTTATCTCTATGTATGGTATTGAAGTAGATCCTGCTAAAATTCATGTTATATCTTCTTTATCTTACCTCGCTTCTGTGCAGGAAGTTCATGGTTTTCTAGGTCATGCAGGTTTCTACAGACGTTTTATTAGAGACTTCATTAAGATTGCCCCCACCTTTGACTAACTTGTTATAGAAGGAGGTGGTATTTCAGTTTGACCAAGATTATGAGGGAGATCGAGCCACCCCCATAGCAGATTCTTTTTCAGATGAGCAATTTCTTTTTCACCTGTAGGGTAAGGTACCCAGGGCGATCATTAGTGATCAAGGGTCTCACTTTCGTAATAGACGTAGGCCATTTTAAGTAGAGAGATCAAGTCTATACTGGAGAATACGGTGGGGCCAGACATGATGATGCTTCTTCTCTGACTTCAAAGGGGAGTTTGTTCTTTTATTTACTGCATTTATTTTCTTCCTTTCATGTTCGGAATAATTTGTATGGGTTGATTGTTTGTTTGCCTGATTACCTAGGTTTGTTTGTCTGTTGTTGAGTCAAATAATATTCCCTATACATGCCTTAGTATCATTTCAGAGTTGGTAAAAATTAGTTAAGTTTGATCATCAAATTGTGGATTTTTGTGTATGATAAGAGACTTCACTTGCATACAGTCACTTGTTATGATGGTGAACATTTTATTGATAGGCTAAGCTTGATTTTGATTTACCTAGTGAGGTTGCAAGCCATTCTTATCATCTATCCACTTTTGTGTGATAACACATGTGATCCTTGTTACTCTAGAACTTGCTTTGAATCTTTTCAAAACTGCAATAACATTTACTTGCATGAATATTATGAAGGATTTCATTCTTGACTCTTTTCTGACTAAGTTTGATTATCTAATCCACTTGATACTTCCATCTTCCATGTCTTACTTGTCTTATCTCTTCATTTCCTATCCATTGTCTTTGTATCTTTGTGGATTATCTTTTGTATATCTATTGCTTTCCATGTTGGAGGAATAGTTTGATGGGTTGTATTGTCCGAGACGGACAAAATTTTTAAGTGTGGGGGAGGAGCTATATTATTTTTATTAGAAACATGATATGGAAGGAATAGTTTCAGACTATATTTGCCTGTGATTAGTACTTGATTTTTTGCGCAAAAAAAAATGGCGCCATTGATGTTTCTTTTGTTAAAAAAAAAAGAAAGAAAAGAAAAAAAAAAGTGAAATTGTAATGCAGGCAAATGGAATTGCAATGTGTTGGATAAAGCCATTTGATTCTGAATCCAATTCTAAAGTTTCCAATTGTCCTAGTCTCATCCCATATTGCTAGTTACTGAGCATTTCACAGAGCAACTCATCAGGTTTATTTCTCCAATTCTTCTCTTATTCCCTATTCATTTGTACCTTTGTCTTATACTACTCTTTGCATACTTTATTTGCAATCTACTTTTGATCTTATTCTGATTCTTGATAAATCCTTTTGATTCATGTATGAGATGTATTAATAGCAATAGAGAAGTAGATGATAAGCAAGCATATGGTAGTACAGGATTGCATGTTGTTTTGAGGGCGCCCCACTCCTACATTATTATGTGAACATCTGTGCATGTATCCATTTTGGGAGGTTTTGTATCAGGCTTAGTTTTTTTGATCGGATTGGAACTCATTATACATGTTGTAGGAGTCGGATCTTTTGACTACCCAGGATTCGGATCGATTTGGTGATCCTAAGTAACTTATTTTTCTTGTCTCTGAATTGTTGATCTGGGTATTGCTAGGGGAATGAGTTAGGGAGTCAGTGTTTCTTTGTTTTATTGTTTCTCGGGACGCGCACAAATAAGTGTGGGTGAAATTTGATAGTCACATTCTTATTGTGTTATTTTTTACTTGCAGATCGGATATTTCAGGCTCTTTGATAGGATATTTCAGGCTTTGGATATGTTTTCACATATTGGATCTAGCTACAATTAATTGTTTAATTCCTATAATTTCAATATTATTTTTCACGGGTTGAATGTGAATTTGTAGGAAACATATAATGAGGGTCTAACTGGAGCAATCGCAGCCATCGATCCGGATCAAATCGATCGTAGCCATCGGATTTGATTGATCAACCACTTAGGGATGATTAATTGGATTCATTTAACCCTAGCTCTAAATGGGAGGCTGAGATCAGAGATGGCTCGATTGAATGGCTGAGGAAAAGCCATTTAAAAATGCAACATTTTCCCATCTTCGTTGAATCACGCGACAGAACAGTAAGCGGCGCATTTTCTTCCTCTCGCGAGCGCGGCGATCGGCGACTACACGAGCGGCGACAATAGTCCGGCAGCATTCTGGCGACCTTCCCTCTGACAGTCGATGGAAATCCCATCCGATCCTCGACAGAAGATTCAGATGTCGTGATTCGGACAGTTGATCAGAAGCGAGTAGAGGCAGCGATTCTGGCGAGTACATCCTTCACCGGCATTCCACTCCATTCCGACGACTGGGATAGGCCGTTCCATCTCGCCAGAGCCACCCACAAGCTGTGCCGGGATTAGGACAACTCCATCTCCATCGTCGATGAAGATTCCCTCCACTGTCCGACAATCCAGAGTCACCGGAACAGTGATCGCATTCCTCCATCTCTCCTTCCTTCCTGCTGTGCTGATTAGGGCAGCTTCGCATTCACCGCCAGAGTGGTTGTTCAGTTTGTTGCAACCCCCGTGTGGTGTACCGGTTTATTTTATTTGGTCTGTGTGTTTAAAAACCCATTTAGTTGGGATTTTGTGTTATTTACATTCTGTTTATTATTCCTGTTAGGTTATGCATTTGTTAGTAGTTGATTATATTTGTTTCTGTTAATTGTTTGTTTGTTTACGTGCAATGTTATTTCTATCGGTTTGGTTGTTGCTTAGTTGTTTAATTTTTTTCGTCATGCATTTTTATTCGATTTAATACTTGTGTTTGTTATTTAGTTGTAGGTTAGTTTAATTTCTTGTTGCTGATGTACTAACCCCATCAATTAAAATTGTCCAATCAATGCATCGTATAGTGACAGTATGGTGTTTGGTTGGAGTGCTTGAATTTGTTAGGTTAGTTTTCATTTACATTCGACCAGTGTGTCGTATAGTGACAGTGCGGTGCTTGGTTGAATTGCTTTCATTATTAGTTTAGATTTCATTTACATTTGGCGATTATGCATGTCTGATGTGAGGCGGTGCTTGAATTACTTACTCCTTGCATTCGATTTTGTTGACTATTTGATCACCGCATCAGTATAGTGAGGCGGTGCTTGGTTTAATTGTTCACATTTGTTTCTTGATCATTGTATCGTATAGTGACAGTGCGGTGCATGATTACTTACTTTTGCACATTAGAATAGTTAATTGTTAATTGTTATTTGGTAGTTAGATTTACTTCCTGCAGATTTAATTTCCATGTCTGTTTACCAGAATTGTTTGACCATTGCATCGTATAGTAACAGTGCGGTGTAAGGTTGAATCGTTCTTGCATTAGGTTAGCTTTGAATAATTGTTTTGATAAATTTTAAAAGCCACCAGTGTTTACTTCTGTTTAAAAACAAACGTCCAGCCATTAGGTTCGTTGGGAGACGATCTGAGTCAGTCCTATACTGCATTAGTGTAGTTAGGGGGTTCGGTAAATAATTTATAATGATACCGTGACATAATCACCGTCTATCAGAGAGAAGCATATTTAGTGTTAAAACTCAATTTTGAGATGTACCAGTTGACTGCCTATTAAGGACAATCAATTGATAATGAAAAGTCCTGAGTAGTCGCTTAGAAAGTTCATCTTGATCATGGCTCGAGAAGTCGCTCGGGCAATGAGAAATGCCTGAGTCAGGAAGTTACTTAGGTTGTCGACTAATCGAGTGCTCAGGCGATTGAGAAATGCCAAGTCTGGTGCTCAAGCTAGAGCTCAGGCACTCGAGAAATCGAGTAGGGCTCGGGACTCAGTAGTTAGGCGATAGGCGTTTGGGCACTGCTATGTTCAAGCACTGTAAAGATCGGGCACTGCGGGTGCTCGGGCGTGCGAGCAGTGGTCGGGGTGAACAGTGCTCGGGTCGAGTAGTGCTCGGGAAGAGAAATCCCAACTTCGGAAGTCGTGTGCTCGACTACAAGTGCTCAGCAGGTACTGTGGTGCTCGAGCGATAACTGAGTGAGAAAGCGATGTTAGGGAGCATTGTGACTCGACAGTCGACTGTTGTGGGTCGACTGACTGAAAGGAAGAGTCAGGGACTCGGGTGCTTGGGTAGCCATCATGCTCGGGCGATGGGAAATCGGTGCTCGGGAGATCCATAACATAGCAGTTGATTGATGTGTTAGAGCAATCGACTGAATGCAAGGTCGAATGAACAGAACAAGCTGGAATCGACTGGCCAGTTCAACTGGCTTTAGCGACCAGTGCATAGAACCCTTCTGAATCGATGTGTGGCTACGAGTAATCCACTGCTTAGCTATTTTTGACATGGATTGAGTCATTGTGAAACAACAGTAGAGTGATTAATCAACTAGGGGTAAGACCAGTCGATTGGTAGGTAAAAATCGTCCATTGCGGAGCTTATAAAAGGAGGACTTCAAGGTGATTTGAAGTGTCAGTTCTTGGGAGGTTTTGAAGGGAAGTGATGCTGCATTCCAGGTCTTCAAATGCCACTCCAAAGTAACCAAATCAACATCAGTCAAAATCTCACTTGTAAAGTGTTGTTATTTAATTTATTTCATTTGTTTGTATTTGGTTGTACTCTTGTAAGCTCCAGGTATTTGTAAGAGGTTTCTCTACCTCCAGTGTGATTCCAAGAAGAAGAAAGTTTTAGTGATGGTGCATCGCTAAAGCTAGGCCATAGAGTAGGAATCGAGCATTCCAAACCACGTAAAATCCCGATATTGTGGGTGTGAGTGTGCTTGTCTTATTTATTTATTTATATTGTTTTGTTTCCACTGCGTATAACCCTTGTAGATAAGCGCAATGCAATCGAGAGCAAACGAGATCAAGTATGATGCTATTCACCCCCTCTAGCACATGTCAAGGTCCCAACACACGTGTCAGACAATGCACGCAGAGCCATAAATATTGGCCTGACCCTGCAATTACAACTGTCAAAGTAATCATGGAGATCAAATTTGATGTGATGGTGAAGGTCGCGAGGATCATAACCTTTGATCTAGCAGTTACACAGGTTGTGGAGGAAAACTCAAGTTATTATTAGGGTATATAGAAACTAAATGTCGGTTCAATACAACGCCTTCATCTTTTTCCCGATCATCCATCTTTTGCCATTTTGAGATTCTAGCAACCTCCTTCAGCCTATAAGTCATCTTCTACTTTATAGTTATCATCAAGGGTAGTTCTTCCTTCTAGTACGAAACTACTCCAACAAGTTACATTAGAGAAGACAGACCAGCTATAAAGATGTCCTTTAAAATTCCCTCATATCACAAAGTACGAATTCCCCGACTAGATCAATCTCCTCATCTTCCTCCACTAGATGACTTCACTACCTTATTTTATGGGAAATTAGTCAATGGTCTATGATTCCCTATTCCCCTCTTTTTTAGTGAGAAATACAAGTATTTTTGAATATCTTGATAACAACTAACCCCTAACTCTTTTCAACTAATGTGTGGAGTCGCTATCATCTTCCAATTCTACCATGCCCATTTGAGTCTGGTGAATTCCCATTATCCCCCCCCCCCCCTAAAAAAAAAGAAAATGGGATTTTTTTACTTCACGGCAAGACTGTCAATTTAGTTCTTAGGAAAATATCCGACCTTGCACAAAGTACTAGAAGGCTCATTAATTTTATGTTTGATCTATTTCTGCCTTTGATTGTCGACTAGATGCCAAATGGACTTACCACTATCTCCCAAACTGAGTAATTATAAAGAGCTTGCTTAATATCAAGGAGTAGTAGATGCATTAGCAAACCTCCACTTTAATGTGAACTTATTACTCAAGGAAGATCTACCCTAGTAGTTTGGGTTGAGTCTGATAGAAATCGAGCTCAATGGTTCTCTGGGTAAGGGAAACTAGAACTAACTTTGTCTAAAAATGTGAACTGACTATTTTTTTTTTGCAGCTGGGGTAATGTTGAGGGCCTCTTGTAATAAGAATATGAAATGGTCACGGGTGCGCCTAGTGCCTCCATCTGCTACTCCTGAGGATACTCTTGTGATCAAAGTGACTGAGTCGACTAATTGAGAGGAGTCCTAAGACAATCACCTTAGAAATTATTAATAAAATTCACTATTTGAGTATACATTATCTATGAATTTGATTGGACTTTAAACTCATTTACTGAAGTCCATAATACGATACATAACATGAGAGAAATTACGATTGGATCACAATTAGTGGATATCTCATCATGTGTAAATATGTGAGTATTGAAACTATCCTTAGTCAATGAATTGATGAGATTGGACATCATCAAATTCTGTGGGATTAGCACATGTTATGCTCCTTGATTTATCCAAGCATTCGATACTCACTGAATAGAAGCATAGGGATGCTGAGAGTGAATATGTGAATGCTAGTTTAGGTAACTAGTTCATTGAAGTGACCTGCTATGAGACTTTATATGGTTCTTTATGTCATTGAAGATCTCATTGTAGCTCGAGTGTGAGATTCCTTAGACTTGAGGCATTCAAGTTATCTTGATCATGGCGTCTTATATTTTGACTTCTTTGCAGTCATCTCCATAGGAGGTATAACTCCGGGTTGATTGGGTATAAGTTAAAGTGATCAAAGATGTTTGAATAACCCACAGAGAATTCACAACTCATGTAAAAGGGAGATGTATACCCTAGGCCTCTTGTCAGGATTGCTACTCAGAAGTCTCTGGCCATAGCAAGCATGTTAAGAAGATAGTCTTTTTAGAAACATGTAGGAGTAACTTGAACCCACAAGACAAAGAAATTGACTTGGGCGAGGTGTGATGTAGTCAACTTAGTGGGGACGAGCACATAGACCATGTCCTTAACCAAGTGGGTATAGGATGAATGAAAGGAACAAGGCATGAAAACAACTGTAGTTGTTGAAGGGTTTAGAATCGTTCAGGAGTCGATTTAGACTTTCCAGCCAATCGAGGGGCATGATGCACTACTAGGTGTCACTCATAATCTATTCATAATTAAGGAGTTAATTATGAATGACCAACATAGTCGAGAACCTAGTGGGTCACATGCAATACGGGTGATCTAAAGATGTAAAACAAGTCTGAGAATAAGATTCTCAATGAGAGAGGATGTATCTGGTTGGATCAGACCAAAGGGGTGCGAATCGGAGGCTATGGAACCTCCGATGTGTTGAATCAAGAAAATGCTAGAGGGGAGAATAACGTTTAGAAATCTTTTCTTTTCGTCGAGTTAAAACAAAGTACACAGCGAAAACACAAAACAAAAGACACAAGTATTTTTTACTTGGTTCACAATGTTAGTAATATATGAGAGGTGTCCTAAGGCAATCGCCTTATGGTTGTACCATTTATTTGATAAATGAAGATTCACTATTTGAGTATACATGTTTTCATGTATTTGATTGGATCTTAAACTCATTTATTGAATGTCCACAATATGATTCATAGTATGAGAGAATTTGTGATTGGATCACTAGTGAGTATCTCTACATGTGTAATTGTGATGTATTAGAATTATCCCTAGTGATGAATTAATGGATTTGGACGCCATCGATTCTGTTGAGACTAGCACAAGGTATACTCTTTGGTTTATCCAAGCAGCTATTTCTCACTGGCTGGTGATATTGGGATGTCCAGAGTTGATCATGGATGCTAGTTATGGTAACTAGTTCATTGGAGTAACTACCTGTAAGACTTCATATGGTTCTCTACATATATGGATATGTCAATGAAATTCTTACTGCAGCTTAAGTGCGATGTTCCTTCAACTTGCGGTATTCAAGTCATCTTGGTCATGAAGACTTATGCTTTGACATCTTAAGCAAGCATCTCCGAGGAGATGTGGACCCGGGATGATTGGGTATAAGTCGAAGTGGCCGAAGGTGTTTGAATAGCCTATAGAAGATTCACCACCCCTTGCGAGGAGATGTATACCCTATGACCTCTCGTCAGATTGTTACTAAAGTCTTTGGCCAAAACATTATATGTTTAGAGTATGGTACTCTTGTATACATGTGCAGTAACTAGAATCCGGAGGACGAGGAAGTAATACTTGGGCTAGGTGTGACGTAGTCAACCTAGTGGGGATTGACACAATAGACCATGTCTTGAACCAAGTGGGTATAAGATGAGTGAAAGGAATGGGGCACGATTCATTGTAGCTACTGAAGGGTTTCAGAAAAGGTTCTGGGATCAACCGTTGATTTTCTGATTAATTGGGGATCATGATGTACTACTAGGTGCTACTCATGATCATTATATAATTAATGGTTAATTATAGACGACCAACATAAATTGAGAACCTATTTGGTCACACGCACAACGAGTGTAATCCGAAGGATTTAAAGTGAGTTTGAGAATAGGATTCTCAGATCAAGAGAGACTAGGTTTGGTTGGACTAAACAAAGAGCGAGTATGAAATGTTTTTAGTTGCATCGGAAACATGGATGGGTCGTGTCTTTTGAAGACATGATGGATGAACCAAATCGGTTTGGTTTTAATTCAATGGTGGAAAATAAACCAAAGTGGTTTGGTTTGTTTTTAAATGAATGAACTAAAGTTGGTTTGGTTCATTTTAACTTAAAATAGACCAACACGGTTTGGTTTATTTTAACTTAAGTAATTGGAGTGGTTTAATGGATCTTGGTTATGAACCAATAACCGTTAGGAGAATGTGTCCTCTATAAAAACAGGGCTTAAGTGTTTTGTAAAACCCTAATCTATTCTTGCCGCCCAACCCCTCTCTTCTCCTCCTCCTTGCTCTTGCCACCCAAGCCAAGGAGCTGCCCAAAGGAGCTGCCGTCACCTCTTGCTATTGCCGCACCTCCTTGCCACTGGCCAACCACCAACCATCGGCATCCCTTGGGTACCTCTCGACCACCGCCAATTGCCGGCGACCGTCTGCAACTTTGGCCGGTCACTTCTTCCTCCACAATAAGCTATCCAGTTTTGGACAGCTTGTTCTCCTTTGCGTTGAGAGGTCATTTGGTCAGTGTTTTATGCTCCGACAGTGGTCATTTGGTCAGGTATACCTAGTATAAGTTTCCTTTTATTGCAAAATTTTAAATAGCGATTATGTCTACACATGTTGTATCCTGCATGCGTGTGATGTGTGTGTTGTAATAAATTAGATTTATTGCTTTTATTGCTTCCGCTGTGTTCATGTTTAGAAACATGTTCGAACACACTTGCTGCGATGCCAGGGAAACCCAACAGTGGTATCAGAGCCACGCTGTGTTCCGATATAATTGTAAAATTATTTTGCGATAGTCATAATTGTATTTATGGAAATTTTCTACTTTTGAAAAGTTTAGAAGTATTTATGAAAATTTTCTACTTTTGGAAAATATAGAAGTATTTATGGAAATTTTTTACTTTTGGAAAGTTTAGAAGTATTTATGGAAATTAATACTTTCCATAAATAAAATATGTGATTTGATTTGGAAATTTTTTTCCTAATTTAATCATGATTTGATTTGGGAATCAAATCTCAAATATATTTTATTTCCATAAATAGTTATGACAAATAAGAAAATTTAAATTGGAAATTTCCTAATATGATTAGGAAATTACAATTTAGGAAATATATTTCCTAAATTAAATTTGACTTTCCTTAATTAACACTTTCGATAAATAAAATATGTGATTAGATTTGGAATGGAAATTTGTTTTCTAATTTTAATCATGATTTGATTTGGGAAATCAAATCTAAAACATATTTTATTTCCAAAATAGTTATGACAAATAAAGAAACTATTTGTACATGTCATAATTGTATGCTATGTAATTGCATTAGATGCATATCATTATGTCATGCGTGTCATGATATGTAGATGTATGTCATGTGTGCCATGTCATGTAGATAATAGTTATTTGCATGCAAAGATGATGAGACATTAAAACCCTTACACAATATTAAAGCTTACACCTTCCATTAATATGGTTAGAACCGGAGTTCTATTTTTTGTTTGGGTTGTTGGACTCACTTTAAGCCCGGCTCGAACCTGAACATGTTTAAATCATTGGAATAGTTTAACACTAATATAGTAAGAGTCAGAGGTCAATCATTAGTTTGGGTTATTGGACTCACTCCAATCCTGGCTAATTGGTTGAATGCGCTCTAACCATATTAAAATTATTTCGCGATTAATGGTCGGCTCTAACTTGGAGCATCGATTTGTTAGACTCACTCCAAGGTCAATGTGAAGAGAGGTGAAGTTGGGTGTTATGCATATGATGCATACTTGTTAATGTGTTAACAACCCAATGTATGTGTGAACATTCAATTAGTTGATAGCACATTGTGATAGTTACATATACGTGATATGTAATCGGTATACTTGATACCTACCATCATAACTAAGAATGGCTTGTTGGACTCACTCCAAGTTTGTTCTTATCTATGTTGGATATCAGCCCATTCGGAGATGGACCTCTGATCTCCCTAATTGATTTTGAGGGTTTTTGAATTCGGAAAATTGAATGGGATTTTGTAAATGTATGTGGATGCATTTTAAATCATCTTTCTCATATATGCTCGATTTGTATTTCTAGGTTAATCGCTTAATCATGATGTCTTTGAATTTACGCTCTATTTTGGATTCGAATAAATTGATTGGGTTGAACTTCTTGGACTGACTTAGAAACTTGAGAATTGTTCTCAAGATTGAAAAGCTTACGTATGTCCTCGAAGCGCTTCTTCCCGCCCGTCCTAGTGATGATGCAACTCCGGACCAATTGTTGGCCCATTAGAAACATTTGAGTGATTCTGAACTAGTGAGTTGCATCATGCTAGCTGTGATGGTACCCGAGCTGCGGAAACAACATGAGCATATGGATGCTCATACCATAGTCTTTTATCTTTATGAGTTGTTTGATGAGCAAGTGAGATCCGAAAGGTTCGAAGTCTCCAAGCTCCTCTTCACCTCTGAGATGAAAGAAGGTTCATCTGTGGTACTGCTCAACATGCTGAAGACTGTGAAGCCTTTTGTGAAACATGAGCAGGAGATGGTGTTGTTAGTTGATTCCTCGAAGAAAGATTCTAAGAGGAAGTCAAAGGAGCAACAGAAGGGGAAGAAGAAGGCTAAGACGGTAAAACTAGCCCAAAAAGGACACTTGCTATCATTGTGGCAAGGATGGCCATTGGTGAAGAAACTGCAAGATTTATCTTGAGTCTGTGAAGAAGAATAAGGCATCTGATGCCCCATCCTCTTCAAGTATCTTTGTTATTGATTATCATTCTATTTCCTCAAACACTAGGGTATTGGATATTGGGTGTGGCTCACATATATGTAATGACATACATGAGCTAAGGAATAGAAGAAGACTCATCAAGGGAGAGTCAAATTTATGTATTGGGAATGGAGCAAAGGTTGTTGCACTCGCCATCGGAATGTATTTGTTGAAACTCCCTACAGGAATTGTCTTAGAACTGGACAATTGCTTTTATGTTCCTTCATTAATAAAGAACATCATTTCTATTTCTTTTTTAAATAGAAATGGGTACCATTTAACTTTTAGTAACAATTGTTGTTACATAACTTTGAATGACGTTCTTTATGGACTGGAACTTTAAGCAATGGTATTTATACGTTGGACGTATCCAGTGACATTTTCAATATCCAAGCGAGCAACAAGCGTGCTGGAAAAGATAATCAATTAGACTCCTACATGTGACATTGTTGTCTTGGCCATGTGAGCAAGAAACGCATGTCCGAATTACACCGATGTGGAATTCTGGAATCGTTTGAATTAGATTCATACGGTACACATGCGAATCATGCTTAAAGGGAAAGATGACCAAGTTACCTTTTATGGAAAAAGGTGAACCTGTGGGAGAGTTGCTTGGTCTAATACATAATGATGTATGTGGACCTATGTCAACTCATGTTCTAGGAGGCTATAACTACTTCATTACCTTCACCGATGATCACTCACGATTTGGGTATGTGTTCTTGATGAAACACAAGTCTGAAGCCTTTGAAAGGTTCAAAGAATTCAGAAGTGAAGTAGAGAAACAACTTGGAAATAATATTAAAATACTTCGATCGGATCGAGGTGGTGAATACTTGAGTCAAGAGTTTCTAGATTATCTGAGGGACAATGGTATATTGTCTCAATGGACTCCGCCGTATACACCATAACATAATGATGTATCTGAGAGGCGAAACCGAACCTTGTTGGACATGGTTAGGTCGATGATGAATCACGTGAATCTTCCCAAGTCCTTTTGGGGTTATGCACTTAAGACTGCTGTTTACTTGCTAAACAGAGTTCCGACTAAGGCAGTCTCTACTACTCCATATGAGATATGGAATAGTAAGAAACCTCATTTATCTTATTTGAAGATATGAGATTGTCCTGCTTATGTGAAGCGGACTGTGTTAGACAAATTGAATGCTAAGTCTGATAAATGTCTATTTATTGGATACCCTAAGGAAACAAGGGGTTACCAATTCTATCATCTCTTAGAACAAAAGGTGTTTATTTCAAAGAATGTTGTGTTTCTAGAGAAAGAGTTTCTCTTGCAAGAAAATAGTGGGAGTGTCGTTAAACTTGAGGAGGTTCAAGAGACTTCAGTAGACATTGAGGAGATACCTGGTCAAGCACCTCGATTGATGACTCATAGTGATGAGACATCGACTGAACCTATTGTGACACCACATCTTCATAGATCTGGTAGGACATGCAATATTCCTGAGAGATATGAATTTCTCGTAAGTGAATCGAACGACGTGTTACTCATTGATGATGAGGAGCCTACCAATTATGAAGAAGTTCTGAAAAGTTCAGAAAGGGACAAATGGCATGAATCTATGAAGTCGAAAATGGATTCCATGTATGAAAATCAAGTTTGGAACTTGGTGGACCCACCTGAAGGCATTAAGCCTATAGGGTGCAAGTGGGTTTTCAAGAAGAAAATCGACATGGATGGTAATGTGATTACCTTTAAGGCTAGATTAGTGGTGACAGACTATCATAAAAAATAAGGTGTTGATTATGATGAGACCTATTCACCGGTAGTTATGCTTAAATCCATTCAGATGCTCTTGGCCATAGCGGCTCATTATGATTATGAGATATGGCAGATGGATGTGAAAGTGGCTTTCCTTAACGGAAACCTACTCGAGAGTGTGTATATGATACAACATGAGAGTTTCACTTCGGTTGATAAAACCAAGGTATGCAAACTTCGACGGTCCATATATGGATTGAAGCAAGCATCCAGGAGCTGGAATATCTATTTTGATGAGACAATCAAAAGGTTTTATTTCTCATAAAATCCAGACGAATCCTGTGTGTACAAGAAGATTAGTGGGAGTGCAGTCGTGTTTCTAGTGTTGTATGTCGATGACATATTACTTATATGAAACAATATATTTGTCTTACAGCCGGTTAAAATTTGGTTATCCAAAATATTCTCTATGAAAGACCTGGGAGAAGTGACCTACATCCTTGGGATTAAGATCTATAGAGATAGATGAAAATAGTTGCACGGTCTTTCGCAGTCTACATATATAGACCGAGTGCTAAAGAGGTTTAGCATGTTGGAATCCAAGAAAGGTTTCCTTTCCATTAGGCATGGGATACACCTTTTGAAGTCTATTTGTCCGCGCACAGAAGATAAGAGAATTTGCATGAGTAAGATTCCCTATGCATCCGCAATATAATCTATCATGTATGCTATGTTATGTATGAGGCCCGATGTATCTTATGCTCTGAGTGTCACGAGCAGATATCAGTTTGATCCAAGAATGGATCATTGGGCAACTATTAAGACAATCCTTAAGTACTTAAGAAGAACTAAGGATGTGTTCCTAATATATGGAGAAGGTGATATGGTAATACGCGGGTATACGGATGTCAGCTTCCAGACAAACAAGGATGATTCCATGTCACATTCTGAGTAGGTATTTACCTTAAATGGAGGCACAATAAGTTGAAAAAGTTCCAAGCAAGACACTATAGTAGATTCTGCCATTGAGGCAGAATACATTGCAGCTTTGGAAGCAGCAAAGGAAGTGGTTTGGATTGAGAAGTTCATCTTTGAACTTAATAAGGTCTCATCAACGATCCAAACATGTGCTTCGCCGCTATCATTTGATCAAGGAAATCATCAGTAGGAAGAAAATACAAATCGAGAAGATTCCCACTGAAAGGAACTTAACAGACCCTTTAACTAAGGCCTTACCTCAGAGTAAGTTTGAGGGTCATGTTAGAGCTTATGGTATTGGATACTGTGGCGATTGACATTGGGCCAAGTGGGAGTTTGTTAGTAATATATGAGAGGTGTCCTAAGGCAATCGCTTTATGGTTGTACCATTTATTTGATAAATGAAGATTCACTATTTGAGTATACATATTTTCATGTATTTGATTGGATCTTAAACTCATTTACTGAATACCCGCAATACGATTCACAACATGAGAGAATTTGTGATTGGATCACTAGTGAGTTTCTCTACATGTATAATTATGATGTATTGGAATTATCCCTAGTCGATAAATTGATGGATTCAGATGCCATCGATTCTGTTGAGACTAGCACGAGGTATACTATTTGGTTTATCCAAGCAGTTATTTCTCACTAGCTGGTGACATTGGGATGTCCGGAGTTGATCATGGATGCTAGTTATGGTAACTAGTTCATTGGATTAACTACCTGTAAGACTTCATACGGTTCTCTACATATATGGATATGTCAATGAAGTTCTTACTGCAGCTTAAGTGCGATGTTCCTTTGACTTGCGGTATTCAAGTCATCTTGGTCACGAAGACTTATGCTTTGACATCTTAAGCAAGCATCTCCGAAGAGATGTGGACCCAGGATGATTAGGTATAAGTCGAAGTGGCCGAAGGTGTTTGAATAGCCTACAGAGGATTCACCGCTCCTTGTGAGGAGATGTATACCCTATGGCCTCTCGTCGGATTGTTACTAAAGTCTTTGGCCAAAGCATTACATATTTAGAGTATGGTACTCTTGTATACATGTGCAGTAACTAGAATTCGGAGGACAAGGAAGTAATACTTGGGCAAGGTGTGACGTAGTCAACCTAGTAGGGACTGACACAATAGACCATATCCTGAACCAAGTGGGTATAAGATGAGTGAAAGGAATGAGACACGATTCATTGTAGCTGCTGAAGGGTTTTAGAAAAGATTCTGGGATCAACCGTTGATTTTTCGGTTAATTGGGGATCATGATGTACTACTAGGTGCCACTCATGATCGTTCTATAATTAATGGTTAATTATAGACGACCAACATAAACCGGAAACCTATTTGGTCACACGCACAATGAGCATAATCCGAAGGATTTTAACGAGTTTGAGAAACGATGTCGCCACCTCATGATAAGATAAGCTGCCACCTCATGATAAGATAAGCTGCCAAACAAAGAGCGAGTATGAAATGTTTTCAGTCGCATCGAAAGCATGTATGGGCCATGTCTTTTGAAGATATGATGGATGAACCAAATCGGTTTGGCTTTAATTCAATGTTGGAAAATAAACCAAAGTGGTTTGGCTTGTTTTAAATGAATGAAACAAAGTTGGTTCGGTTTGTTTTAACTTAAAATAGACCAACGCGGTTTGGTTTATTTTAACTTAAGTTATTGAAGCGGGTTAATGGATCTTGGTTATGAACTAATAACCGTTAGGAGAATGTGTTCTCTATAAAAACAGGACTTAAGGGTTTTGTAAACTTCTAATCTATTCTTGCCACCCAACCCCTCTCTTCTCCTCCTTGCTCTTGCCGCCCAAGCTAAGGAGCCGCCCAAAGGAGCTGTTGTCACCTCTTGCTGTTGCCGCTGGCCAACCACGATTGCAGCGTCCTTGAAACCACCCTCGGTAGCCGGTTCGTTCAGTTTACGTATTGCTTGGTTAGAAAACCCTAGGGTAGTCAACCATATGCAATTGATATTATTAATCATACTCTTGGTAGTGTCTTATGACACGATGAGAGGGCGGGACATCTTGGATTTGTGCGCAAATGACTCGGTCACTTGCATGATACGCGTGCCTATAAAGATGAGTTAATAATGACTTAAATCATGATGATTAATGCCTAATTTTCATCAACAGCATGATAATAAAATATTTGGGATCTGAATTTATTTCGGATTGTGATCGTCTCTTGGATCACATCGTCTTCGACTCGAGACTAGTGACTTTTGCGAAGATGAGGCTCGTGGCTTTGTGAAGCTATCCCGATGATACTCGGCGTGGATACAGATAGAAGCGATTCTAGCGAGAGTCACTACGGTTAATGTCATTCCCACTACACGTGATCCGTCAAGTATACCTAGTATAAGTTTCTTTTTATTGCAAAATTTTAAATAGCGATTATTTCTACACATGTTGTATCCTGCATGAGTCTGATGTGTGTTGTAATAAATTAGATTTATTGCTTTTATTGCTTCCGCTATATGCATGTTTACGAAACGTGTTCGAACACACACTCGCCACGATGCTAGGGAAACCCAACACACAACCCATCGACTGCTAATCCAAGGCCATGCGATCCTTGATCACTTCGGAAGGGCAAAGCACTAAATATCTCTTCCTCGTTGGAGGTAAGAGACAAATGATTACAACATTGTAGAGGAGGAGATAACAAATCTACCTCTCCTCTTAACAAATAATAAATAAGAAATAATACCAACAACTTAATTGTATAGGATGCTCGGTCGGAGTTGCATTGTAGCACATAGAGATACGGTCAGAGAGCAAGCACACTTTAGGAGTTCATTGATTATGTAGGGTTTGAGTCCTCCTCTCCTTTTATAGATTGACGCCTTGGAATATGTCCAGATATCCAGATCCAAAACTCATGGATCTTATCTTGAGGTGGCAGCTTATCTTATCATGAGGTGGCGACATCGATCGATATCTCTTTGACCTTGTGCATTGGGTTGATTCGTCGACATCAGTCGATTGATCCTATCAACATTCGACTGCCTCCAGTCAACTTCTTTGATTGAAACAACGATCACTTCTTTAGACAAAGTCAATCTTAAGAAATTATATACTTAATTCACTTTGGTCAAATCCTAGTCTAACTAGTTTAGGATGTGGTGAGGTAGCTTTAGCTAGTTCCACTTAGCCAAGTGCACCAAGCTAGATACTACTTATCTAACTCGGATTTATGAGACTTCATTTTCCTAACATACTATCATCTCACCGCGTCCTAATACTATGTCGTCAAGGTTAATTAACCATTTCCTATCTAGCCATTCCATGAGAGTTAATTTAAGACTAGTATGTATGACATGCCAAAAATAAGTATGGTAATTAATTAAAATGATATGTATGCATGAGCATATTATGTTCAATCAATTCAAAGAAATAGTTCGTTTCTTAGGTAGACTTTTATTTGTTCCATAGTTATAAGGTATTCTTTGATAATTAGGTTTACAAATTTTAGGATCTTGATTTTTGGTTAACTTAGACTTGTAACCCAAGTCTACATATTTATTTGTTGAATTTCTAAAAGTTGAAGGTTTAATTATTAAATTATTAATTTTTATATAATCAAATGGTACTTTATTATAACTAATTGTATTGGTTTGATTATCTAATTTTAAATTTTTAATTAGGTTATATTTTGAATTATTTAAAATAGATTTAATTGGATTATTAGCCTTTTTCAAAATAATATTATTATGCTTTTTTAAGATAAGATTATTAAACTTTTTCAAAGTAGAATTATTATTAGAATTTTTTAAGATAAGATTATTGGACTTTTTAAAAGTAGAATTATTAATAGAATTATTAGAATTTTATAAGATAAGATTATTAGACTTTTCAAAAGTAGAATTATTAACAGAATTATATGAATTTTTTAAGATAAGATTATTAGACTTTTCAAAAGTAGAATTATTAATAGAATTATTAAAACTTTTTAAGATAAGATTAGATTTGGAATTATTTTAAATTTAATTTCGAATTTTTTATGGTTGAATTTTTCAAAATAGAATTTTTTTAATTTGGAATTATCTTGTTTAATCAGATCTAGGGTTTGATAATTTGTTTCTAAGGTTTGATTATTCTGATCTAGGCTTTGATTATTCTGATCTAGGTTTTGATTATTCTAATTAAGTCATAGGTTGGTTTTATCCTTAACTTGATCTAGTTTTATGTTGATTAAACTAAAAATTTGATTAAGCTCTTGGTTAATTTTATCAAATGTTAGATTAATTTGATCATTTTTTTCAATAATAATATTATTATTTAAACTAATTAAATATGAATTAATTAAATTTTTATTAGTTGAATTATTAACTGTGTTAATTAATTGACAACAATCAACTAATTTACTAGCTTTAATGCATAATTTATCTAAATTATCAAGTACTCTAAAACTTAAATTCTCAAAATTATTAATTTTACTAACCTTTTTCTCCGGGCACCGATTTTTGTAATGATCGATTCTTTCGTACATGAAATGCTTGATGTGCTCCTTGTTCCTCTGGACTTCTAGCATTGGTTTCTCCTTTGCCGTCGATTGCGTCATTCGAGTCTTACAAGTAGGACACTTATTTTTATAGTATCCTCTCTCCCTACACTTGAAATAAATAATAAGCAATTTAAAATTTAAATTTAATTTACTTGTGAACTCTCCCTTTGAATCCTTGATTTATCCATTTTTCTGTAATGCTAGTTACAAAGAAAATGTCCCAAGACTTAGTCTTGGATTAGTAGTGCAAGAGGTAATAAATAAAATAAAATAAAAACTGAAAAGAGATTGCTCGACCGATGGTTGCACCGAATCTGAGCACCCCTTCTCTGATATCAATTGTTGGATCGAGAAAATGCTAGAGGGGGGTGAATAGCATTCAGAAATCTTTTCTTTTCGTCGAGTTAAAATAAAGTACGTAGCAGAAACACAAAACAAAAGACATAAGTATTTTTTACTTGGTTCACAACTCACCGGCTGCTAATCCAAGGCTCTGCGATCCTTGATCCCTTCTGAAGGGCAAAACACTAAATATCTCTTCCTCATTGGAGGTAAGAGACAAATGATTACAACAATGTAGATGAGGAGGTAACAGAACTACCTCTCCTCTTAGTAAATAATAAATAATAAATAATACCGACAACTAAATTGTAGAGGATTCTCGATCGGAGTTGCGTTGTAGCACGTAGAGATACGGTCAGAGAGCAAGCACACTTTAGGAGTTCATTGATTATGTAGGGTTTGAGTCCTCTCCTTTTATAGATTACGCCTTGGAATATGTCCAGATATCCAGATCTAAAACTTGTGGATCTAATCTTGAGGTGACAACTTATCTTATCATGAGGTGTGACATCGATCGATATCTCTTTGACCTTGTGCATTGGGATGATTTGTCGACATCAATCGACTAGTCCTATCAGCAGTCGACTGCCTCCAGTCGACTTCTAAAACCTCCAGTCGACTACTATTCTTGAGAATCTAACCTGATACCTGCAACACAAGGTTAGCACAAGAGATGCATCATGTCAAGCAGTGTGATAGTCCTTTGATTATCCGATCTCGATTTCGGCATTCCTCCTAAAGCCTTGGTCGGATCGACGCCTAGGATTATCCTCTTACCAAGGACACACCCTTACCACCGCTCCACACCCGAAGCTTACCTTTCGTCCTCCTGACCTGTCGCTTAGCTTTCGGTCACTTGATCACCGAGGTTTCTCCTTCCGAGATTCTCTCAGCGTCACCCGACCATCGAGGTTTCTCCTTCCGAGATTCTCTCGGTGTCACCCGACCACCGAGGTTTCTCATCCCAAGATTCTCTTGGTATTGTTGACCATCGAGGTTTCTCCTTCCGAGATTCTTCTGGTGCCACCTGACCGCCGAGGTTTCTTGTCCCGAGATTCTCCTGGTGTCGTTGACCACCAAGGTTTCTCGTTTGGAGATTCTCTTGGTGTTGTTGACCTTAGCAAAGTCTAATACAATACCTGCACACTTAGCATAGCACATGAGATAACAAAATAGATTAACTTTTAATCTTTGCCATTATCAAAAACTAAGGTTCGATTATCTAGTGCCCCTGCACTAACACGATGGCCATGTCGAGGCTTAGCATGACCATATCTCACTCAAACAAAGTTAAACGGATCATACAAAACTTCACACGATCATGCCTGGCTCTGGCCGAAATCAGCTAGGGTTGAATCTATGCACAATAGGACACACGGCTAGCCGTGTGTCCAGGCACGGCCAGGCCATGTGTAAAACACATGGTCATGTCGTGGGCCGCCGAATTTTAGTGAGTTCTTGAAAGAAAATGTTATGGGTTATTCTTACCGAAATTATGGGATAATTATGGTAAGATAGGTTCTATTTAAGCCTCCTAAGATGCCCTAATCAAGATATCTACAAATAGAACCCTGATAGGCTTTGGAGGTAATCTAAGGTTTTCATTCTTGGTAGTCGTCTTCTTCCTCTCTCTCCCTTTCTCATCTCTGTAGGTTGGATAGCACCAATCGAAGACGAAGACTTGTTGCTCGAGGAGTTGTCTTAGGTGATCATGGCATGGATACCTATAGAGGCAAGGCTTGTGAGCTTTTCTATTTGTTTCTACGAATTCAAAAGAATCCCAAAGGTATAACTCTTCTCCTTCTTTCGTTATTGCTTGTATTTATGTCAAAGCAAGAATTCCTGGTCCCCAGGGGATATATGGGATGAAATAAAATTGTTTTATTCCCTTTGCTTCCACTGCGCATGATCCCATGAAGTCCAACAAGTGGTATCCAAGCCACCTTGTTGTTGACATAGATCACATGCATGTAGGAGAACCTTTTAAAGCATATTTGATGCTTTGTATGTGTGTGTGATGTTTTTCTATAGGATAGATAAAACTTTGCATGATTGTATATATAATAGTTTGTTGATTATATATACGTGGATGTGATAATAAGCAAAGAGGAAGATACCAAGGATATGTTATTGTCAGCCCTTAGTGTCAATCATGAGATGATTGATTAGGGATCATATGTATCATATTTCATTAATAATAGGCAAAGATTGATTATTATATTTACTTTATGCGTGTGCTAGCTAAATAAATATAATAATGCTCTTGAATAGTAGGTTCTAATCTATAGTATATCAATTGGTAGAATTGATTATGAGAAGTTGTAGAGAACACTATACTTAAACATTCCTAGTCAAGTATTGTATTAATAGACAAAGGGATATATTGATACATTGAGACTAGCATGTAGGTCAATGGATGACTTGATCTCACAAGTCATGGATATGTGATATCACATTGACACATGAGTATATATATTGGAGAATATATGTACTGAATTATCCCGCCATGAGAAAGTGTCATGGATCGTTATATGAGTGTCATATACTTTCTCATGTGACTATTGGTATGAATAGTCCTTAGACCTGAAGTCACTACGATTCCCTACATAAGGAGTTATGTACTTTGATATCGTCTAACGTCACTCGTAACAGGGTGCACTATAACGGCGATTGCTGAGTATGTAACGAATTATGCGGAGGGATGTGAGTGATGTAGATGAGATCTATCCCTCCCATATGACGGGAGTGATATCTTTGGCCTCTCGATAGAGTATGACCACGAAATACATGACAATGCTCAAATGAGTCCATATGAGATATTGAACTCATTTGTTTGAGTGAGTCTACTTGGGGATCAAGAAATATAAAGGTCGATAAGGGGATGACATGGTCTATGCCTCATTGATCGATCTAAGATATCAAGGATATAAGGACACCGTCATACATGATAATAGTCACGGAAAGATTATTGGATCTCGACTTTCTTGTAGCTTTGGTAGCAATGATGTATTGCTAGATGCCGCTCTTTGCTTATGTATCTAAAATAATTTTAGATACATTACCAACGCTATGAGAGTCTATAGGGTCACACACAAAGAACATATTTTGGAGAAGTGTTCATCTTAGTTTGACTAAATAAATCATTAGTTAATTGAATAGACTAGAATGAGTTAGACTCATTGCTTGGCCAAACTTGAGTTGGACTCAAATTGGTTTAACTTGATTTAGACTCAAGTGAAATTAATTTAAGAAGGTAAGCATGATTAATGATGATTAATCATGCATGCAAATGAGAGTTTTTGCATGCAAATGGATTAATGTATGAAATGAGATTTAATGCTTAATGTTGCATGCAAAGACATTAATGCATGAAATGTAACATATTCCCAGACGTTGCATGCAAAATAGATTGTTGCATGCAAAATAGATTGTTGCATGCAAAAGAGGGGTTAATGCAAAAGAATTAATCCATGAAGTGGGGTTTCATCTTCAAACATTGCACGCATGAATGGGGTTAATGCATGAATTGGAATTTAATGCATGTGAAATGGGATTTAAGCTCTCTTGAATGTGAGTGGAAAGGTTTTGAATCCTTTTGCCGTGTGTGATCCCTAATTCTATTTTCTCCCTTCTTCTTGGCCAAGTAATAGAGTGGAGAGCCTTAGTTTGGTTGCTCGCACAACCAAAGGTGTTATCTCCATCTCCAAGATACGGTTCGTGTGGATACCTTAGAGATACGGTTGTTCTTACCGTATTGAGATCCGACTGTGTTTGGATTAGCAGGATTGCGAAGGGTTCGCATCGAAGATATATTTCTTTTCTAGATAAGATCTAGATTAAAGAAAATGATTTATATGTTTTGCATGGATCTCTGAAGGGATCCGGTTTGTAATTTTTGTTTTCGCTGCGGTTGTGCGAAGTATTTTGCTCGTGATATTGTGAATGTCACGATCTGATTTTTCCTACAGTGGTATCAGAGCCACTTGCAAAATGTATATTTCATTATGATGATTTATATGTGATATAAATTTAGATTTTCATCTTTTCTATGAGATATAAAATATGTGCATTATGGGTACATGAATTTTAGGTTTGAAATGTTGATAAGGGACAAAAACGGGGTTGAACACGGCCTGGCCGTGGGCGCCTCTGATCACCTCAGAATGGTCATGCCAATTGGCATGACCCCACCGTGTTGAACACGGGATGCTCCGAAAATGAGGGTTCATATTGATGGACCAAGGGCAACAACTCATTCAAGGAGTTGAGTTGTAAAATAAAATTTTTGCTTCGGGGGCACTACGCCCTGAGGCCCCCGCAAGGGGTGCTACCCCTTGACCTCGCCCGCTAACTGCCATGGCGTTGTGACTTATCAGTGAAGCGGATTAAAATTCGTGTGTGTATTCATAATAAATTTTATAAAATTACATCATTATGAATGATATGATGCATGGTGCATGGTTATGGCCTAGGACCCAATGTGATTGTGGTTGTGTGTTGAATGTGCATGTTGTAATTCATAAATACGACCTGCATGTCGTATCTTCATCTCTATTTTTCTAGTTGTAAAATAGACTTAGACTAGAATGTAACTCGAGTGTTCTTATTTTGTAATGTACAAAATAAAGAAATGAAAATCCCATTGAAGGTTGAAGTTACAAGGAGGATGCCGACAACACAGGATGACCGAAGGAAGCACTTGGAGAAGATGTCATCCCTAGGTTAACCATTCGCTCTTTTCATTGGCTCGAGAAGATCGTAGATTCACGCCATAACCATGTCACGTTATTTGCTGTGTGTGTATGTGATACATGTGATGCTTGTATATATGATGCATATGATGCTTGTATATTTGATGCATGCGTAGTTAGTTGTCACAAAAATTAGGTCACTTATTATATGCCTACCAAAGTTTAATACTTATTATTACCTTGTTCAATCGTAGCACGTTTGCCAAAGCAAAGTGACTTAATTTACCTCGGTAAAGTACGATAGGACAATTGTGATGTCCGCCTATTAAACTTTGGATTTGACTTAACTAAGCTCTCTCAATTAGATTGATGAACTTAGAGGCATAGCTCATACGAGACATCTACCTACATTATACAAATCTTGGGCAATTAGCCAAAGCTAACTCAAGATGAGTGGTAATTTAGAAGGATATCTCATGCGATGGGCACAATGAACAAATAATGTTGTTCATAATATACAAGAGTTACATTAGATGTAATTGGTACAAGTTACCTACCTAACTTATACGAGTCTTGGGCGATTAACCAAAGCTAACTCAAGATGCGGTATAATATGGATCTTGTCCCACTTTGTGACCAGTGGGAGAATTATTTATTTAAAGGCCTAATTAAATGATTGAAATATGATACATTTCTGCACTTCTATATTGTAGATCACAATGTCATCAAATACGCCAAACACACTCTCTCTGTGATCTATCTTTGATAAGGACAAGCTCACTGGAGCTAATTTCTTGGACTGGTACAGGAACTTGAGGATAGTCCTCAAGAAAGAACGCAAAATTGTATGTCCTAGAGCAGTCCATTCCTTAACCACCCGCCCCTACGACCACTCGTGCTGACAAGGATGCTTATAAGAAGCATCAAGATGATGCATTGGATGTGTCATGCCTTATGCTTGCCACCATAACCTCTGAGCTTCAAAAGCAACATGAGAACATGGATGCCTATGGTATGGTTGAGCATCTGAAACAACTATATCAGGGACAGGCAAGGCACGAGAGATATGAAGTATCAAAGGCCTTGTTTCAATGCAAAATGCAAGAAGAACCTTCTGTAGGCACTCATGTACTCAAGATGATTGGGTACATTGAGAACCTACAGAGATTGGGATTTCCATTGGGCCAAGAGTTGGCCACTGACCTTGTTCTTCAGTCACTGACAGAAGGCTATAGTCAATTTGTCATGAACTACAACATGAATGAAATTGACAAGCCTTTACTTGAGTTGTTGAGCATGTTACAAACTGTTAAACTCAACCTTAAGAAGGCAAATCCTGGTACCATTTTGATGGTGAACAAAGGCAAAGGTAAAGGCAAGAAGAAGCCTAAAGGTAAGGGTAAGACCCAAGCCAAAGGCAAAGGCAAAGGCAAAGCAAATGCATTAAAACCTAAAGGAGGGGTGTCTAAGGAAGGGGAATGCTTCTACTGCAGTGAGACCGGGCATTGGAAGAGAAACTGCAAGCTATACCTGGAAGAGGTGAAAAGGAAGAGAAGTGAGACTTCTGCCTCAGGTATACATGTTATAGAAGTCAATTTATCTATCTCATCTTCTTGGGTATTAGATACCGATTGTGCTTCTCACATTTGTACTAATGTACAAGGCCTTCAAAAGACTAGATCATTGATGAAGGGCGAAGTGGACCTATGGGCAGGCAATGGAGCAAAGGTTGCCGCCATTGCTGTAGGGACTGTTGGTGCAATCGGCCCAGGTCACGATTGACCAGGACTCGAGTTTGGCTCGAGTGAAGTTTTGATGTGTTTTGATGTTTCGACAAAAACATATGACAATATAATTGTCAAGGAAAGTCCAAGCATGTGTCTTGGCAAATGGAAAGTTCAACATGTGTTGGCAAGGAAAGTCCAAGCATGGGTCTTGGCAAATGGAAAGTCCAACATGAGTTGGCAAGGAAAGTCCAAGCATGGTCTTGGCATGGAAAGTCTAACATGGGTTAGCATTTGAAGTCCAAGGGGTTTAATATTGGCGGCGTAAAGTCCAAGCGGTAGTCTTGGCAGCACAAGTCCAATGGTTGGCGGCGTAAAGTCCAAGCGGAGTCTTGGCGGCGTAAGTCCAATGTGCCTTGGCGGTGTAGACACCGTTAGCATGACATAGCCGACGGAAGCACCTGAAGGCTAGCGCGATGGATGAACAAGTCATGGATGACTTGGAGGGATCCGAGAGGCGTGAGGCTGATGGAGGTGGCTAGAAGGCTTAGGTCTAGGCTAAGGGTGGTCTAGCAAGTATGGGGGAACCATACTTGAGTTAAAACCTCATGTTTGAGGTGTGCCAGTCGACTGGTGCCATGTGGCAGTCGACTGGACCGAGTCAACTAGGGTTTGACTGCGGGTTATGGCCTAGCGCGATCGCCATAGGCAGGGGCCGATCGATATCGAGCAGCCGATCGATCGCGTGATCGACCGATCGGTGCTCGAGAATTCGCCACGCATCGGAGTCGAGACTGATCGTCGAGTGAGGACTCCATCACCGACCGATGGTCACACCGACCGACCGATGGTAGTTCCGTTGGACTTATCCAACGTGGAACTAGCTGTTGTCTCACGACAACAAGAGCATCACCGATCGATGGTCCCGATCACGATCGATAGACTTTTCCAAAGACAGTTGAAGCTATATATGGAGCTCGTGATGGAGGAAAAAGAAATCGGTTCTTGAGGGCTATTGGGGCGATTTGATGGTGCAAATCAGGTCTCCAAGTGCAAGCAAGCAATCAAGCATTCAAGCAATCAAAACAAGTATTGTAAAGTCTTTTCTTTACTTGTATTTCATATTCATTATTGTAATTTCTTGTATTTGTATCTTATTGTTGTAAGATTACTTGTAAAGGTTTTCTCCACCCTTGACTTGTGTCAAGAAGGAGTTTTATTGGTTAGTGGTGTTTGTGGCATCGCTAGGGTTCGTACGAACCCAATCCGTGGAGTAGGAACCGGTTCGGTTCCGAACCACATTATATGCTCTTGTTGTGATTTGTGTTGTGTCCATTTCGTTATTGCTTTTATCATTATATATATTCCGCTGCGCTAACGAAATTGTAGACACGAACGAGATTGAATTCCATCCACGATCGGGCGAGATGCTATTCACCCCCCCTCTAGCCGTTCCAATATTCCTAAAAAGTGGTAACAGAGCCCGGGGCTCTTCTACGGATTAACAACCGGGAGCTAAGGCAAAAGGCTAGAGGGTGAAGATGGAATTCCAAGACAAGCTTGGATGGGAAATCAACACTCCACCTCCATATGATCCAGAAGATTTTCCGGCATGGAGAGCAAGAATGGAAACATTCTTGATGATGAACATAGAGGATTGGTTCATCCTCATTGAAGGTCTTGAACCCCCTAGGGATAAGAAGGGGAATGTCCTAAAATTAAAAAAGTGGACCCAAGAGCAATGCCAAAAGCTCAAGACCGAAGTTAAGGTAATGAAACTTTTGGAAGATTTAATCCCTAATGATGTTTTGTACAAGCTAGGGGATTACATGTATGCCAAGGAGCTATGGAGAAAATTGGCAAGATACCATGAGGAGAGTTCATCCTCAAGTGAAAGTGAGGAATCGGAAGTTGAGATGGAGTCAACTTCCGAATCGGAGAAAGAAGAAGTAGAAGAGGTGGAAGAAGCATCTACTTCTAGGATTGAGGAGGAGAGACCATCCTCTACACCGGAGCAACCTCAAGAAGAGCTCTCAACATCCGATCAAGATGAGGAAGCTCAAAATTCAACTCTGGCACCTACCACCACCCTAGGTAACTCAAACACTTTATTTTCAAACAAAAATCATATTATGTGCTTTGAGTGTAGGGAGTATGGGCATTACAAGAGCAAATGTCCAAAGAGGATCAAGAAAGCTCCTCCGGCGCCTAAAAGTCAACAAAAGTCAACGGACGCCGGTTCTCCAAGACAAAAGAGCAAGGAGCATGTCATTTGCTTCAAATGCCGACTACCGGGTCATTACCGGAGTCAATGCCCAAAGAAGAAGAAGAAGGGGCAAAGGGGAGCATCACAAGTAGGGGGAGCCACTAAGGCAAACCCTAAGGTATATTTAAATAATGCTCCGTCTAATTTAAAGCATGCTAGAACTAATTTTAGCAATTGTTGTATGTATCATAAAGAGAATGCTATAAATAACAAACATATGTGTTTAGGAGCTAAGAATGTTCACCTTAAGAATAAGGAGAAATTTGGGACTAATGTCCCTAGAAAAACAATACCTAAGAAATCTATTAAGAAAATCCAAGAACATCTAGGTTTTAATCCAAAATGGACTAGGCATTCGCCAAGAAAGTCCAATGCCCAAGATTTAAATAAAAATTCTAAAATTGGGCAATTAGAATTAGAGAACCAAGCCTTGAGGTCAAGGCTTGAGAAATTGGAAAAGACCCTAAACAAGATACAAAATCAATTTCAAGGGTCAAATTGTCAAACTCTAGGATTTAAGAGTCAAAAGTCAACCAAGGGCAAGAATGGTTTGGGTCACAAACCTAAGTCCAAGGTGACTTACCATAGTGTTCCATTCGACTATGGGATACTAACTAGGTCTAGGAAGACCAAGGTCAATGGGGAAGTCATTCCTAGAGTTGACCAAGGTTTGTGCCTATTGGCCATGGTTTCGAAGAAACCTAGGATGGCCACTAAGAAGGTTGTTAGGGAGGCAATCCCTAAGGTTAACCTAGGCAAGACCAAAATGACCAAGGCTAATAAGCCTAGGAGGGTCATTAGGAAGGTATCTAGGGAGGTTATCCCTAAGGAATACCTAATTAACCCTAGGAGCTCAAATCGGTTTTGGGTTTCTAAGAGCGTGATTGATTCACGCTAAGATGGGTTTAGGGTGTGCCAACCTTGATTGGATGGGTAGTTAACTCAACCATGATAAAGGTGGCACTTTAAGGTTACTTTCAAGGTTATGGTTACTTTGGAAATATCCTTGAGCCTTAATTTCAAAGAATTTTAGGTTGTGTCAATATATATCTTGAAAACATGAAAATCAATAAAATTGACACGATCTAGATTTAGAGGTCATAGTGTGTACCTTTGATTATTGGCACACTTTGGAAGGTCATGTATCAAGAAATGTGTGGTTAAGATGTAAAGGTAACATCTAGAGTGATACTCAAGTACCACACAACTTGATGTCTTGTACTCACCATGCTTCATATGTTTTACCATATGTTTGCATGGATGGAATGTCTAGGATAGATTACATCTCACAAAACAAGTCTTTTACCTTGATTGTGTATTTTAACACTTAGAAAGGGTGAGATGTTAGGTTTTGGAAATCATTGAATGTTAATGTTTGCAAAAATGAAATAAAACATTAAAAAACATTAACAAATACATGAATAAAAGTATAACATCAATACATTCGATATACAAGATCTAACGTGATAAAATGGAATAATTAAGATGATGAAATCGAGACATATCGATCGTCGATTATCGATCACGATCGATACCGTAGCGATACGATACGGCCATCGATCGAGTGCTAGCTTCATGACTCGTCGATTGAACATCGATCGATTAGGTTCATCGATCCGATCGATGGTCTTATTCACCGAGGCCGAAGGCCATCGATTGAGTGCTCGATGAGCGCCGATCAGTGATGTGCACATCGATCCGACCGATGGGTAACATCGATCGACCGATGCTATCAGAGCACGCTACGAAGGTTGTGATCGATTAATGGACGGATCGATCGGGCCGGCTCGTAAACCCAGATAATAAACCTCTATCGGTCGTGATGCTCCACGTCGATCAATCGACCCATTTTTAAAATGCGAACTGCTAGGGTTCGACGTCTTCACGCGACGAACTCCTTCTTCTCCCTTCCGTCTCCGATCGCCGTCTCCCTCTCCGGCCAACTCTTCCGGCCGTGCCAACCTTCCAAAGTCCTAGGTTTGATAAACAAGCCTCTCCTCTTCCATTTTCCACCTATTTGGAGCCCTAGTTCACGCGATTTAGGGTTTATTTCTCTGTTCGATTAGGGTTACGGCGTCAAGCTCTCGCGACTTTTAAGCGATCCTCAGCAACATTTGAGTCTTCCCTCCAGCACACACATTCAAATGACGCCTAAGTAACGATTTTTCTTTCCGAGCCCTAATTTTCATTTCCATTACAATTTAGGTTTATCTAATCGTGTATTGTTGCCATTGCATGTCATATCATCACATTGCATTCATAATAGGAGAGCCCGTAGGAATGATCCACCCGAGGGTGAATCTCGATTGTACCAACCTATGTTGGTTAGGTACATCGATAGGAACTTTTTCAATAGGCATTGTAGTGACGTCATGGAATTAATTGCATACTACAATCTGATGAAAATCGTCTTGTGCACGCATCCAATTAATGATGACCTTATTAAGGAATTCTATCAAAACCTTAAAAAGGTGGATGACGGCCCTACTTACACTACTCGCGTTGCAAAACGCGAGTTAGAGTTCACTCCTGCGATACTGCAGGAGTTTCTCGAGTGTAGGCCTTCAGATAACACCTTTATCTTTTACCCTACCATGGACTTTCCTCTACCTGAACCTTTTGACCATATCTCTATGGAGTCCATGCATGAACATATCTTTTGTTATCCTCGTCCACTGGCCCAGAATCTATTTCCTATCACTGAGTTGTCTGCACCTGACAATGTCCTTTACAAGGTCATTGTTGGGTGTTTTCTGCCCATTGTCACTCGGGGTCTGGCCAAGATTCGGCCTCCCCATCTTTTTCTTCTATATGTCATGCATCATCAGTTAGATATAAACTTTGCATTAAACATTTTCCACTGCATTGTGCACTTCACTTCCCCTGTACAAGGGAAAGTGCATATGCCATTTGGTCATATCATCACAGCATGGCTCGACTCCGTAAGCGTCAACATCCACAAGGGCTCTCTGCGAGCGCTATCGGAGGTGTACGACTGTATATCAGTTCGTAACTTCTCGTTAGCGAAGCTACGGATGGGCACTGGACAGATGGAGTTGGCGCCACGACCACCACCCAGGGTGCATAGACAGCCTCCTCCGGTACCCAGAGAGGCGACAGAGGACCACGAGGATGCAGAGACCACTGATGAGGATGACCATATGCGGCGAACACATCGAGGGTCCATCGATCGCCGTGGGCGAGTCCTTCGGGACTATCGCGATCGATGGACTCTAGGCCGTCGAGATACTAACGAGCCGGGCATCCTTCAGACGTCTCGATAGGATGGAGGAGTCGGGGCGCATAGAGCAAAGATCACTCGATATGCTAGAGATGATGCGGGCAACTGGACTCGAGTCGTGACCTCCTCCGCCGCCACCTCTGACGATTAGAGGATATTAGATTTTTTTTTGTGGTTGTCAATTTTTGTAGTGAGATTGAGCATAGCCAATCTCCATTTTGAATGTAAAAGACAAATTTTAAGTTAAATGAAATCTTTGGTTCTGAAAAATCTTGTGTGTATCAATGAATATTTGTATAATTGTATTGCTATCATATACCATGTCATGACATTGTTTAGGGTTACTTTAGATGGCATGTGTTCTTAGATTTCATATTATGCCATGACATCATGATTATGAGCATGTGTTTATCTATATCATCTCTAATGCCATAATCGCTCATGCATTTAAGATATTTTGATTAAAATTGATTTAAGGACTATGGCATGACTTGGAGTCCCAGTTATAAGGGAATCAAGTAGAGTTGCTTTAGAAAATGCATGAAACCCTAGTTTAGGGAGAACAAAACCCACATCTCACATCTAATTGACATGTATGTGTATTTATACACCATAGATACATGTGAGATGCTAAGATATGAGTTAAGTTCAAGGTGCATAGTTTTTGCATCTAGATGAACTAAAACTCATCCAATTCCATTGTGGATCATTGGGAGAGCTCGTGTACAAGTCACATACATAGAGCCCAAGGAATATGATCCAAGATAAGGTTTTGAAAACATTTTAAAATCATTTTGAAAAACCTTGGTGAAGTCTATCTTTTGATAGCAATCACCATTGATGAAGTTGATACAAAGTAGGGCCAAAACATTGAAAATTTCAATGGTTTTGAACTTTGTACCAATTTCACTATTTAATGGGTAAAATAATTTTCAAACATTTTTCACCCATTGTATTAGTCATAAGTATTATACGTATCAAATTTCGTGATTTTTCGATATACGTATAATTAGTTATGATTTTTCAAAACTCATTTCTGATAACTGAAAATCGGGATTTTCAGTTATCGATCGCTACCCTAGGTGGCGATCGACTAATGAGTTCGATCGTGATTTCTGAATCACTCGACTGGTAGCCTGATTTCGGGGTAAACAAGGTTGTTTAACCCGATTTCAGCTACGGTTAAGGTCCCTAATCACTCCTAACCCTTGGATATGCTTTGGGAAGCATTATAAAGAGTGTAAATCCATTGGATATGGATTAGGAAAAGTATTTGGGGTTTGTATCAATTCTAAGGTGTTAGAAAGTTCAATGTTGAATTTCTAACCTTAATTTTGATGGTTTAGAGTTCCTATTGGCTTAGGAACTTCCCAAGGACATTGTTGGTGCAATGGTCAAGGGGGAGCAAGCCTTTAGGGGAAGGAATTCATCATGGGATGATGAATGGTATTTTTTTCCTTATGGAAAGGAAAAATGAGTTTTTGTGATACCCAATTTGGAAATTGGGAGAGTGAATAGGATTGCCTCTCTTGAGTGATATGGGACTTATCACTAGGAAGATAGTAGACATCCTAGATATTTTTAGACCAAGGGGGAGATTGTAATATCTCATTAGGACATGAGACATTGACCTCCTTGGAGAGAAGACCTTTTTGCTGTTAGTCAAAAAGGGGGAGAATGTTTGGGGAAAAACATTTGGAGAGTATTTACCAATTTGGGATAATTGGTAAAGGATTTGAGTTAGTATTCTAACTCAATTATTTGTTTGGTTTTTGTCAAACATCAAAAAGGGGGAGATTGTTGGTGCAATCGGCCCAGGTCACGATTGACTAGGACTCGAGTTTGGCTCGAGTGAAGTTTTGATGTGTTTTGATGTTTCGACAAAAACATATGACAATATAATTGTCAAGGAAAGTCCAAGCATGGGTCTTGGCAAATGGAAAGTTCAACATGTGTTGGCAAGGAAAGTCCAAGCATGGGTCTTAGCAAATGGAAAGTCCAACATGAGTTGGCAAGGAAAGTCCAAGCATGGTCTTGGCATGGAAAGTCTAACATGGGTTAGCATTTGAAGTCCAAGGGGTTTAATATTGGCGGCATAAAGTCCAAGCGGTAGTCTTGGCAGCACAAGTCCAATGGTTGGCGGCGTAAAGTCCAAGCGGAGTCTTGGCGGCGTAAGTCCAATGTGCCTTGGCGGTGTAGACACCGTTAGCATGACATAGCCGACGGAAGCACCTGAAGGCTAGCACGATGGATGAACAAGTCATGGATGACTTGGAGGGATCCGAGAGGCGTGAGGCTGATGGAGGTGGCTAGAAGGCTTAGGTCTAGGCTAAGGGTGGTCTAGCAAGTATGGGGGAACCATACTTGAGTTAAAACCTCATGTTTGAGGTGTGCCAGTCGACTGGTGCCATGTGGCAGTCGACTGGACCGAGTCAACTAGGGTTTGCGGGTTATGGAGCGCCGATCGCCATAGGTCGGCGATCGATGGATCAGCGATCGTCGATCGTGTGATCGATCCGTGGTGCTCGAGAATTCGGCCACAGAATGGAGTCGAGACTCGACTGGTCGAGTGAGGACTCCATCAGTCGACTGATGGTCACAATCAGTCGACTGATGGTAGTTCCGTTGGACTTATCCAACGTGGAACTAGCCGTTGTCTCACGACAACAGTGGCATCAGTCGATTGATGGTCCCGATCAGTCGACTGATAGACTTTTTCCAGCACAGGTTGAAGCTATATATGGAGCTCGTGATGGAGGAAAAAGAAATCGGTTCTTGAGGGCTATTGGGGCGATTTGTTGGTGCAAATCATGTCTCCAAGTGCAAGCAAGCAATCAAGCATTCAAGCAATCAAAACAAGTGTTGTAAAGTCTTTTCTTTACTTGTATTTCATATTCATTATTGTAATTGCTTGTATTTGTATCTTATTGTTGTAAAATTACTTGTAAAGGGTTTTTCCACCCTTGACTTGTGTCAAGAAGGAGTTTTATTGGTTAGTGGTGTTTGTGGCATCGCTAGGGTTCGTACGAACCCAATCCGTGGAGTAGGAACCGGTTCGGTTCCGAACCACGTTATATGCTCTTGTTGTGATTTGTGTTATGTCCATTTCGTTATTGCTTTTATCATTATATATATTCCACTGCGCTAACGAAATTGTAGACACGAACGAGATTGAATTCCATCCACAATCGGGCGAGACGCTATTCACCCCCCCTCTAGCCGTTCCAATATTCCTAACAGGGACATATAACTTATCTTTGCCCACTGGGCTTATCTTAGAACTAGAAGACTGTTGTTATGTGCTTGCCCTGACTAAAAACATTATCTCTATTTCTTGTTTAGATAAGAAAGGTTTTTCATTTATAATAAAGGACAAGTGTTGTTCCGTTTATTTAAATGATATATTTTTTTTGTAGTGCACACCTTGTGAATGGTCTCTATCTTCTAGATCTTGAAATCCCAGTCTATAACATAAATACCAAATGGTTCAAATCTAATGATCTGAACCAAACATATCTCTAGCATTGTCACCTGAGTCACATATCCCAACTCCATGAGGATGGATTACTGGACTCATTTGATTTTGAATCATATGAGACATGTGAATCTTGTCTTCTAGGCAAGATGACCAAGACTCCATTTAGTGGACATGGCGAATGAGCTACTGATTTGTTAGAACTCATACATACTGATGTATGTGGGCCTTTCAATGTAGCAGCTAGAGGTGTTGGGTTTCCCCGGCATCGCGGCGGGTGTGTGTTCGAACATGTTTCGTAAACATGTGCACAACGAAAGAAATAAAAGCAATAAATCTAATTTATTACAACACACACACCACATGCATGCAAGATACATCATGTGTAGACATAATCGCAGTTTTAAATTTTACAATAAAAGGAAATTACGCTAGTTATTCCTGACGTATCACGTGCAGCGGGAATGACATCAACCGGAGCAATTCACGCTAGAATTGCCTCTATCCGTATCCACGCCGAGTACTGTCGGGATAGCTTCACCAAGCTATGAGCCTTGTCTTCGTAGGAGTCACTAGGCTCATGTCGTAGATGATGTGATCGAGAGAGATCATAATCTGAATTAAAATTCGGATGCAAAAATAAGTCCCCAAAACTCGCTTCTCCGAAGAGGTATTCGTCAACCGATTGACCAATCCTTGGTCCTCCACCTATGAGGATTACTGGAGATCCAATCCTAGCAAGAAAGTTGCTGTCGGAGATCCAAATGTCGTCCAAACGACGCTCCAACAAGAAGGAAGCAAGCTGTCCAAAACTGGACAGCTTGGTGGAGGACTTGGCGCTGGCCAAAGGAGAAGGCCCAGCTGGTCCTTGGTCACCGGAGCCAAGGAGGGTCGCTGGAGGATCACCGACAGCAGCAGGAGGCCGGCGGCAGCAGGTGGCATCGCCAGCAGCACCTCTTGGGCGGCAATGGCTTGGGTGGCAAGAGCAAGGAGAAGAAGGAAAGGAGGCTAGGGTTTCCAAAACCCTTGAACCAATTAATTCTCTTCGAAAAACCCTTAAGCCATGTTTTTATAGAGAACACATTCTCCTAATGGTTATTGATTCATAACCAAAACCCGTTAACCTGCTCTAATAACTTAAGTTAAAATAAACCAAACTACGTTGGTCTATTTTAAGTTAAAATGAACCGAACCAACTTTGGTTCATTCGTTTAAAACAAACCAAACTCCTTTAGTTTATTTTCCACCATTGGATTAGAACCAAACCAATTTGGTTCATCCATCATGTCTTGAAAAGACACGACCCATTCATGCTTCCGATGCGACTGAAACCATTTCATAGTCGCTCTTTGTTTGGTCCAACTAAACCAAGTCTCTCTCGATCTGAGAATCTTATTCTCAAACTCGTTTTGAATCCTTCGGATTACGCTCATTGTGTGTGTGACCAAATAGGTTCTTGATTTATGTTGGCCATCTATAATTAACCATTAATTATAGAATGATCATGAGTGGCACCTAGTAGTACATCATGATCCCCAATTAACTAGAAAATCAATGGTTGATCCTAGAACCATTTCTGAAACCCTTCAGTAGCTACAATGAATCGTGCCTCATTCCTTTCACTCATCTTATACCCACTTGGTTCAGAACATGGTCTATTATGTCATTCCCCACTAGGTTGACTACGCCACACCTAGCCCAAGTATTACTTCCCCGTCCTCCAGATTCTAGTTACTGCATATGTATACAAAAGTACCATACTCTAAACATGTAATGCTTTGGCCAAAGACTTTAGTAACAATCCGATGAGAGGTCATAGGGTATACATCTCCTCGCAAGGAGCGATGAATCCTCTGTAGGATATTCAAACACCTTCGGCCACTTCGACTTATACCCAATAATTTCGGGTCCACATCTTCTCGAAAATGCTTGCTTAAGATGTCAAAGCATAAGTCTTCGTGACCAAGATGACTTGAATACCGTAATTCGAAGGAACATCGCACTTAAGCTGTAGTAAGAACTTCATTTACATATCCATATATGCAGAGAACCATATGAAGTCTTACAGCTAGTCACTCCAATGAACTAGTTATCATAACTAGTATCCACGATCAACTCTAGACATCCCAATGTCACCAGCCAGTGAGAAATAGCTGCTTGGATAAAACAAAGAGTATAACTCGTGCTAGTCTCAACAGAATCGATGACATCCGAATGCATCAATTCATCGACTAGGGATAATTCCAATACATCACAATTATACATTTAGAGATACTCACTAGTTGTGATCCAATCACAAATTCTCTCATGCTGTGAATCGTATTGTGGACATTCAGTAAATGAGTTTAAGATCTAATCAAATACATGAAAACATGTATACTCAAATAGTAAATCTTCATTTATTATATAAATGGTTTAAACATAAGGCGATTGCCTTAGGACACCTCTCATATATAACTAACAAGAGGAGGCTATCAGTACTTCATTACTTTTACTGATAATTTCAGTAGATATGGATATGTGTATCTTATGAGACACAAATCTGAATCCTTTAAAAAGTTCAAAGAATTCAAGAATGAAGTACAAAATCAACTTGGTAAAAGTATTAAAGTGCTTCGATCAGATCAAAGTGGGGAATACCTTAGCCAAGCTTTTCGTGACTATCTCATTGAGTTTGGGATTAGATCTCAACTCACTCCACCTGGAACACCATAGTGGAATGGTGTATCAGAAAAGATAAATCCTACATTATTAGATATGGTATGATCCATGATGAGTCACACAAATCTTCCTTCTTTCTTTTGGGGATATGCTTTAGAGACGACTGCTTTCACACTTAACCGCGTTCTATCTAAGGCAGTCATAAAGACACCATATGCGATATGGATTGAGAAGAGTCCCAAGATGTCTTTTATGAAGATTTGGGGATGTGAGGCTTATGTTCGACGTCAAGTCTCTGATAAACTAGGCCCCAAATCAGACAAGTTCTACTTTATAGGATACCCTAAGGAAATGAAAGGATATTACTTCTACAATCCCACGCAAGGCAAAGTGTTTGTCGCTAGAAACGGAGTATTTCTAGAAAGAGAATTCATCTCTAGAAGAACTAGTGGGAGTAAAATACATCTTGAAGAAATTCAAGTTAAAGATAACACTGAGATGGAAATTGAACTTGCACCACAAAGTGTTGTGGATGATGAGATTGTTGCATAAGAAGTTGTGGAGCAACAACCTGTTCAAGTAGACCAACCTCTTCGTAGGTTTGATAGGATACGTCGTTAGCCTGAGAGATATTCATTTCTCTTGTCTGACAATGATGACATTATGCTTGTTGAGTTGAACGAGCATACATCCTATCAGGAAGCTGTGATGAGCCCAGATTCTGAGAAATGGCTAGAGGCCATGAGATCCGAAATGGAATCCATGTACACTAACTAAGTATGGACTTTGGTTGATCCACCTGAAGGGGTCAAACCCATTGGGTGTAAATGGGTCTTTAAGAGAAAGACCGATATGGATGGTCTTATGCATATCTATAAAGGGTGATTGGTAACTAAAGGTTTCAAACAGATTCATGGTATTGACTATGATGAAACTTTTTCACCAGTTGCGATGCTTAAGTCCATTCAGATCATGCTTGCTATTGCTGCTTACCACGATTATGAGATCTGGAAAATGGATGTCAAAACTGCATTTTTGAATGGAAACATCCTCGAGGACGTGTACATGACACAACCTGAGGATTTTGTAGATCCAAAGCAAGCTGGCAAAGTATGCAAGCTGCAAAGGTCCATTTATGGTTTAAAGCAAGCATCTAGAAGCTGGAACCTTCTATTCGATGATGCGATCAAACAGTTTGGTTTCATCAAGAATGAAGATGAACCCTATGTCTACAAGAGGGTTAGCGGGAGCATAGTTATCTTTCTTATCTTGTATGTTGATGACATACTTCTCATGGGAAATGACATCCTGATGCACGCAAATGCAACCTCAAATCTCGTGATGGAGACTGTCGAGGACTCAAAGCGCACGCTCGCGCTCAATGCCCGCAAGTACATGGATGTCATCAAGTAATAAAAAGATTATCAATCCCACAGGGACTGAGATTCGAGTACTGATTTATTCTGTGGATGTAATTATTCGGGACTAGACTCTAAGGGTTGTGAATGTGAGGGTTATCGGTGGTCCTACTCAATACGGTGTCACACGGAGGAAGAAAAGAGTTTGCCGCGAGAACTTTTTAAAGGGATTCTAGGATTTTAGTTTCGCATGTATGTCGTAAAACATGCTATCAACTGGGCATTGTCTAAACGTCTAACTATGGTCTTGTGGAAGGGACATCATACACTCTCTCGATGAGCCACCGCGTCTATTGGGAGCTATCTCTGCCTTACAAGGACTGGATAGGCGGTACAAGGATGCCGAATCAATCCCTGCGACGAACCGTTTCTAGTTCTATCACATCCTTCTACCCACGGTTATAGGAGATGAGGCCAACCCCTAGGCCCCTCGTATAAATCCCCTAAATCTTAGATACGAGGGTTGTCACCCCTTGTATCGGCTAAGCACAGTAGATAGAAAACCAAATACACATAGATATCGGTCTAAACTAATTCCAATTGTAAATTCAAACTCAATACTAGAATTCAATTTGAAGCAACATATCCTACGCACACAAACTACTCCCTAATCCTAGAATCGAAGTAACTACTCCATAGATAGGAGAGGAGAAACACAAGGCATGTTCATGTTCGAACAAATAAAAGATAAAGTGCAAGAACAAAAAGTTACAATGCCAATGTGGCCTTCTCTCTGGCGTTGAAGTGCAGAATCTTGACCTCCGACGACATTCTTCCTCCCCGTTACGAGTTTCCGAAGCTTTTTAGGGCTTTGGGGTGTCGTCCCAGCTGTCTTGCCTCCCCCCTAGGGGTTGGACAGAGCTTTCCTTATATATACATCATGTCGGATCGCTTTGAAACCTAGAAAATAATCGACTCATGTCGGAATCATGTAGCGCCACACGGTCGTGTGTTTCTACATAGTCAGGTCGTGTGTGGCACTGGGGTGGCCGATTTTGTCCCTTGGATACGACCGTGTGTAGCCACACGCCCTGGTCGTGTCCCCTTCTGCTTCTAGTTGCAAAATGCCCTCCTTTTGCTCTAAAAGTGCACCTTTTTCCCCACGAAATGCTATCCTGCACACAAAAGTATAAAGAGCAGACCTCCGAACCAGAAAATAGGAAATGCATGCAAAACAAAGTGACATATGCATGAAACTAACCTAAAATGTAATGAGATGTGAGCGAAAACTACTCCTAAAACCATATATGTTTTGCTCACATCAATTCCCCCAGACTTAAGTCTTTGCTTGTCCTCAAGCAAACCTCAGTGCCATGAAATTTTAAGAAGATATTGTTCCATACTTAGCATGTTAACTAAATTTATCAAGTGGTATTTGCAATCAAAGCAAAATAAATATGTTCTAGAAATTCACTAAGTTAGCTCCTCATGCTCATGCCAAGCGAATCTTCTTAGGGGATACTCATTCCATGATAAGTTAAGTCGTCATCCTATAGCTTTCATAAGGTCTCCGACACTTAGGCACTTACCTGCCCAAAGCGAGGGTCGTTCCCTAGATCTAGCACAAAGTCTCAAAGGCGTGCTCGGTATTGAGAGAAATTGGCAGGTGTTTCCCCAGTAACCTAACTCGGTCTCAAAGGGGCACCTAACAATTTCTACCCACGATAACTGTTTTTATCCCTCATAATCTCTTTTTCTTCTTTCTTTTCTTTTTCATTTCTTTTTTCTCTCTCTCTCTTTTTTCTTTTCTCTCTTTTATCTTTTCGGCTCACTGAGATTTTGATTTTTCCGAATGGGCTTGCACAATCCAAACATCTCCAGTAACTAAAATACTAAATCTAGAGTCACCTATGGATTCCAAAGTACTAGACTACTGAGATGAATCATAACTAGGTATGTACTAAACTCTCCCTTTCAGAAAGTTCATCATGTGTATGTGTAAAATAAAAAACTAACCAGTGTAAGTCTAGAACATTCATTCAGAGCAAATAAAATAAAATACCATGAGGTAAATGAAGTTAAGCTATCCATGGAAACAACTCATGAAGAAAACTTTTACAAATACTACTGAGGTAGCATATAGGTAGCAAAAACTAAGTGCTGAAAGAAACTAAACATCTAATGCATAAATAAATGAATGCTAACTAAAATACAAACATCAGGAAAGAAACTACTACTAGAAACAAAATAAAAACTTGTGGTCCCCCCAGACTTAAATGAAAGTATACCTCTAGTATGGTGGACGAGGTGGAAAGTCTGGAAGCCTAGGCATCTCGGGATCCTAGGAGAACCTACTGCTGAGTCATTAATGCCACATGTACATGTGGTCGATCTGAGAGCTGGTGGATGCAGCGGCTGCTCTGTGTTCCTCCTCCCAGGCCCACTATGCCTGCTGTGCATGCATGTGCTACCACATCTCCTGGCGGTAGGTGGCTTCATCCTAGCGACGAGCAGCCTCCTCCTGGAAGTAAATGTGGGCCTCGTCGTAGAACTCCTTAGCCCGCTGGAAGTGCTCCCGGAAGCCCTGAAACTCCGCCTGTGTGTAGGCGCTCTGTTGCTCCCATCACTGTCTCTGTGTCTGCTGCTCGGTGTATATATCATCGAGGCACGATCGGAACTTCGAAAAATCATAGGTTGATGTACCTGCATCCTGCTCAAAAGTAGAAAAAGTTGGTGGTGCAGGTGCAGGCTCATGTCGAAGTGGACTAGGTGGGCTTCTATACATGTGTGGACTGGAGGAAGAGTGATGTAAAGGGGGAGAGATGGGTGATGCTGTGGATGGTCCCTCACATGGCGGGGACTCCACTATCAGGTCTAAGCGCCAGTTGGCGTGTGTGGTGATGGTGGTACGATCACGGTCGGGGAGCTTGAGGGCCGTCAGGTTTTTCCTTACAAATCATAAGGAGTGTTCCTCTCTTACAATAATCTTCATGGCCATACACACTCTTAGGTCGATCCTAGGGCTCCCCTCTATACTATCTAGTGAAGTGTAGTCGTACCCCATCCGATGGCAAATGTGGGTAAGTAGGCCTCTCACATTAATCTCTCCTCTCGCTGCTTTGCCCATCTTCACTAAGTGTCTAATGAAATGGGACCCTACATTGACGCTACTCTTTTCTTGTAGCATGTCCCAGAGGCAAAGTAGCTCGCTAGCTCTCACTACACTATCACTCTCCCCACGACCAAAAATAGTGCTTTCCATGATTCGATGGAGGTATCAGAAAATAGGGTTTTGGAGTGATGCTTTGGCCCTAGAAGGGTCATAAGCGTGCTCTCCTGTCAATTCAGTCCAAAAGATTCGAGAGTTGAACCCAATAGGGGTTCTTTTCTCTCCCCCACTTGGCAAGCCAAAGCATGGATTCCATTGGTGAAGTGTCCATTCATGCACAATGTTAAATATTATAAAGGTAATTCTACCCTCTTCCCTCTCTCTACCCGTTAAAACTTCGGCTTCTAAAGAACTTAAAAATTCTAAAACTATCCTAGGGTAGGTTGGGAGTCTTATCCTCATTATCTCTCCCCATCCTATTTTTGCAAATAGGGCTTGGATGTCACCCAACAACCCTAGGGATTCTAGTAAGTCTTCATCAAGATACCTAGTTGCAGTGATTTTACGAGTAGAAAACATATTATATCTATCCCTATGCTCATTGTTGCGAAAAAGAAGGGTTGGAAGAGTGTTACCTTCCTACGGAGCTTGAGGGGCGTCGGTTCTCCTTGCTTGCCGCTCCGAAACTCCGGATCGAGATACCACTTGCTTGGTCCTCCTCATCCTTGCTTCTTTTGGCTTCTTTGAAGGTTGGAAAAGCTTCTAGGTGGTGGGGATGAAGGATCCACATGGCTAGGGCAAGAAAAATCAAAACACACGGCGCAAATGGGGTGAAAATGCACGGCATGCCCTTTTTAACCTCGCGCAACATGGTCGTGTGAAAACACATGACCAGGCCATGTGCGCCTCGGGTTGGTTGGGCACGACCGTGGGAAAACACACGGCCAGGCCGTGTGTCCCCTTTTTCTCTCCTTTTATGCACAACAGTCCGAATTTTCTCACATGTTTCATCGTGTAAGCTAAAAATTTATTTATTTTTACCTAGAAAAGTTCTTTTCTGATCCTAATGCTAAATGAAATGGAAATCAAAGTTCAAATTAACCTAAATACATGCAATACAATCAAAGGAAAACCTAAAAACTAAACTTGGGTTGCCTGCCAAGAAGCGCTTTGTTTAAGGTCGTTTAGCTCGACCAAACTCCATTATCAACTTAGCTCCGGAGGTTCAGTGAACCTCCATTCATCTGTCTCAGAATCGACATCTGGTGGGCTCAGCTTTATTCTACTGAAAGTGAAGCCGTCTAGGTAAGGAGCTCAACACTCGGATAGGCTGAAGAGGATGATCTCCTCATCTACCTCCAAGGAGATCTGGTGTGCCTTTACATCTATGCATGCCCTCGCAGTCGCCAGAAAGGGTCTTCCCAAGATGATGAGATTCTAGGGTTTGGTCCTGTGTCGAGTATAATGAAATCTGTATGGATCACGAAGTTCTCAACAACCATAGGCACGTGTGCTAGCAAGCCGATGGGTTCCTTGACTGAGTCATCCCCCATACGAATACCAAGATTCGCTGGTTAGAGCCCATTCAGTCCCATCTTCAGATAGTATGCATAGGGCATCACACTTACTGATGACCCCAAGTCGAACAGTGCTTCATCGAAGCTTTCCCCATAAATCGAGCAGGGGATAACAAATTCATCGGGGTCCTCAAGCTGTGGTGGAATCTTATCTTCAATTTCAGCTTGGTCAGGTAGGGTGGAAATCATGGTTACACACCCCTTGGAGAATCTGCTACTTGTTGGAGATTTGACGCCGCTAGAGGGGGGGGGTGAATAGCGTAGATGACTGTACGTAGATGGAAATCGTTCACGTGCTTGTCTACAATTCGTGTTAGCGCAGTGGAATAATAATAAAAGCAATACACGAAATACAATCACACACGAACACGATGATATAACGTGGTTCGGAACCACACGGTTCCTACTCCACGGATTGAGCTCTAACGAGCTCTAGCGATGCCAATGCAATCACTAATCAATAAACTCCTTCTTGACAACAAGTCGGAGGTGGAGAAACCTCGTACACAAGATTACAACAATAATCTAAAGAAATACAAGCAAATACAAAGGAAATGTAAAGAACACTTTACAAACTAGGGTTTGAGCGCTTTGCTTGTTGGTTTCTTGGATGAGGTTGAAGGGCCCTGAAATGCACCTGCAAATCGCCTCAAGTAAGCTCCCAAAAATTTGATACTTGAACCTTCCACGAACAGCTGCTTTTATCCTCCCTCGGGCTGGATTTACCGCGCATCGACGCATGAGTCCCCGATCGACCGCTAACATCAAGATGTGAGACAACGACTCAATCCACGTTGGACAAGTTCCAACGGGACTCACCCGATCGCCAACATTGGCGATCGATCGCTAACGCCCGTAGTCGACCTACCGCCTACACGCGATCATTTCAGGCTCGACACTGACCGGCGCGATCAAGATCCTTGGCGCCGATCGCATCTCGGCGCGATCGATCGGCCGACATCGGGCCGATCTTCCCATGAGCAATGACCGCACCCAAGTATGGTGCCCCCATACTTGCTAGACCACCCTTAGCCTAGACCTAAGCCTTCTAGCCACCTCCATCAGCCTCACGCCTCTCGGATCCCTCCAAGTCATTCATGACTTGTTCATCCATCGCGCTAGCCTTCAGGTGCTTCCATCGGCTATGTCATGCTAACGGTGTCTACACCGCCAAGGCACATTGGACTTACGCCGCCAAGACTCCGCTTGGACTTTACGCCGCCAATATCAATCCCCTTGGACTTCTCAAATGCCAAGACTCAAGCTTGGACTTTCCCTTGCCAACCCATGTTGGACTTTCCATGCCAAGACCCATGCTTGGACTTCTCATGCCAAGTGCTCAAGACTTGGACTTTCCCAATTGCCAAGTGTCCCACTTGGACTTTCCATGCCAAGTACCCATGACTTGGACTTTCCCTTGCCAAGACCCATGCTTGGACTTTCCCATAATCACATGGTCAACCCTGGTCAACCATCAAGTCAATTATAACCTGGGTCGATTGTATAAACAATCTCCCCAACATATTCACCGACATTAATGTCAAACATCAATGTCAATCCTATGTCTAACATACTTTGTCAAACATACTTTGTCAAACATCAAAACATCACTCGAGTCAAACTCGAGTCCTGGTCAATCGTGACCTGGGCCGATTGCACCAACACTACTCTGCCCCACTCCCTCATTGTATACTCCTTCCTCCTTAGCTTGACTCAGCTCGGGTAGTAATGGAGAACTATCCCTAGATTTCGACACGGTTTGGGCTATCTGGGCCACTTGTGTCTCCAATATCCTTGTGTGACTTGAAAGACTGTCAACAGTGGCCTTCAAGTCTCTGAGTGACTCCTCTATTTTTTGATGTTGGCGACGGAACTCTTCATTGGGTAGCAATGAAGTCTTCCATCATCAATTCTAACCTAGACTTCTATTGTTGCTGCCCATTGCCCTACTGCTGACCATACTCTCCTGATGTTTGGAAGTTCCCCGAGTTATTCTTATAGGAGAAATTCGGGTGATTCCTCCATCTGGGATTGTAGGTACTGGAGTATGGGTTATTGGGCCTTTGATTATAGTCCCCAACCGCATCACAGTTCTCGATCTGCTCTTCTAAGTTGCTCTGCCCTCCACAGTAGTCCTCTCGATATGCTGCTGCTCCTTCTCCAAAGTCAATGGCCGCACATGAAGATGTAGGATTTAAAGAGTCAAACCGTCTGCCAAGCGCGTCATCCTTACTGCTAGGTAGTCCACAGAGTTGACAATATATCATCCCACTACAAGAGCTGGTTGACCACGTTCGAAAGCCCATTGATGGTGGTTCTGGGCCACATCTTCTATTAGCTCCTTTGCTTCCTCGATAGTCTTGTTCATAAGTGCTCCTCCTGTAGCAGAATCAAGGGACATCTTCGTGGCATACGTGATCCCATTGTAGAAGATGTGGATCATCAGCCACCTTTCCAATCCGTGGTGGGGGCATTGGTAGAGTAGCCCCTTGTAGCGATCCCAAGCTTCAAATAGGGACTCCCATTCATTCTGACAGAAGCTTGTAATTAGATGGCGCATGTGAGCAGTCTTTCTTGGTGGGAAATATTTATTCAAAAACTGCTGCTCACATTGCTCCCATGTAGTAATACTTCCTGAAGGTAGGGAGTGAAGTCATGCCTTAGCCTTATCCCACAATGAGAAATGGGAAGAGGCTCAGGCGGATCGCTTCCACAGGGACTTCATTTATCTTCGTCGTTGAATAGATTTCCAAGAATGTCTCTAGGTGCTGGTTCGGGTCTTCAGTCGCAGTTCCCCTGAATTAACTTTGCTAGACCATATGGATGAGTGTTGGTTTCAGTTCAAAGTTGTTTGCCGAAATGGATAGTCTAGCTATACTCGACCTAAATCCTCTAGCACTAGGAGCTGCATAATTCCACAGAGGTCGGCTACCTATATTTACTTCGGATGCAGCTTGTGTTGGGATGTATACTGAAAAGTCTATCTTTTGTATGAACATCTTTATTTTTGAAATAAGAATCACATTATCATTGTTTGCATATTTATGATTATGCATATTATCTAATACATTACATTGTAGATAACATAGTGTGTGGTGTCACACAAGAGATCATGTTATCGGCTCCTTGTAAAGTATAAGTAAAGGCTCACAACCGAGATGAATTTGGACAAACCATTGGAATGGGTGTAGTGTGATTTGGTATTGGTTTATCTTGACCATAGAATCACACTAGTACACTTTGTGTGTATTGAGCAGGACCGACTTAGAGGTGATTCGATTTATTGCTGACTACATAATCGAATCAGACCTCAGATATTATATTGTACATACTCTTAATCCCGATATAATAACGGGCACATATACTTAGTAGTCATTTCTTAATCGATAGGCTCAGTAAGTTGGGAAATGATATTATTTATATGGTGTGTCGTTGATTATAGGAGGAAACCGTGTCCTATATATTAGGATGATGATGTCCCCTTGAGGAGCTCATAAGGTTCATCATGTAAACCCTGCAGGTTGACTTAGTTCGGCATGATGAAAAGGTTGAGTGGTACTACTCATGGAGTTAGATGTTGATTAATTAATGGTCAGTAAATTAATTAATCGACGGATATTCGAGATCTTAAACACGGGGAGAAAATGTACATATAATATATGGAGCCCATATTAACTTATGGGGATTGGTGAGGTTGATCAATGATAATCTTTTAGTGGATTGGATTATCATTAATGGATCGGACTTTATGTGGGCTTGATCCATTGGGTAGCCAAGATCCAACTCCTCCTCATGGTCCCTATTGTATCCTATTAACACCTCATGAAGCTTAGATCCAATGGATGAAAACAAAACTCTAGATCCAACGGTAGAGATTAAATCTCTAGATCCGACGGTTGAGATTAAATCTCTAGATCCGACGGTTGAGATTAAATCCCTAGAACCAATGGTGGAGATTAAAACAAGGCTTGAGCCCAACTCTATAAATAGAGCATTAAGGTGGGCGGCAAGGTTTGATGGCTTAAGAGTGTTGGATCGAGAAGCATCGCTAGAGGGGGGGGTGAATAGCGATCGTAAATCTTTTCTTTTTCGTTCGTTCGATACGCAAAGTAAGCATAGCGGAAAATAAATGAACACGTTTATTTTACTTGGTTCACAACCCAGCGGTTGCTACTCCAAGGCCCTATCGGTCCTAGACCGCGTACGGAGGGCAAAGCACTAAAACGTCTCCTCCTCGTTGGAGGTAGGAGACAACGATTACAAAAACCGAATATACGAGGATGAGGCAACAAGCCTACCTCACCTCGTTATGAAGATAAAAATATAGAATATAATATCAAAAATATTACTTGAATCTGCTGCCGACGAAGAAGATCAAAACTTGGCGTCGCGTCGGCGTTATGACGGTGTTGAAGCATTGGCGTTGTAGGAGCACTTGATGAATAATTGATGTTCTTTGGAGATGAATCCTCCCCTCCTTTTATAGACTTTAGCCTCTGAATTTGTCTCCTATTTCTTTGGAACGGATCATGAAATTTTCCAAATTTTTATCGCGAAGTGGCCGCGTCAAACGTTATCCGTTTTGACCTAGCGCAAAAGCTGAATCGTCGCCATCGATCGGTGATGCCTCTCATCGATCGTGATGGCGATCGGCGATGCATCTCATCGATCAGCGATATGATCGGCCTTGCCCAATGTCGGTGATCATTGCCGGCTGGCCACTTCCTGCGGTAGAGATTAGCTCAGAAAATGATAAATACGACGGTTTCTAACCGTCCGATCTCGACCTAGACCTTCCACAGGAAGTCTTAGTCGAATCGTCGCCTACGGTCGTCCCCGTAAAGAGGACACGACCTTACAATCTCTCACTCACACGAGCTTACCTCGATAGTAGCTCTCGCTTCCGGCCTTCCACTCGATTCCTTCGGCTCCCTCCGAATTCACTCAAGTGTCGCCCGACCACCACGGCTTCCTCCGGGTGTCGCTAGCCTTCAGCTCCAGCTTTAGTACTTTTCTGCACACTTGATTTAGCTCGTGAGATAACAATATAAACTTAACTTTGTGTCTTTGCCATAATCAAAACACAGGTTCGATTATCTAGTGCCCCTGCACCAACAAAGAGGATTAGGGTTTGCTTCCCTTGGGCGGCAAGTAATCCTAGTTTGGTTAGGATTAGGAGTGGGCGGCTAGGGTTAGGGTTTGGGTGTTGGTTGTGGGCGGCAACATGAGGAGAAGACCTTTTCTTCTTCTTCCAAGGTTTGACCGGCAACCTATCCTTCCTCCCTCTACTTTAGCCGGTGCTCAACCTATCCTTCTTCCCCTCTTCCATGGCCGACAATTAGGAGAGCTAGGTTTAGGGTTTTTGGGCGGCTACAAGGAGAAGGATTGGTTTCTTTTTCCTTCTCCAAGTGTTGACCGACGCCCATCAACCCCATTGATTCTCCTTTGGCTGGTTCCCATACTCCATGTTCTCTTCCTTGGCTGGTGGCAACATCGAGTCTATTGACTTGGTGGCCGGTTCTAGATAGGAAGAAGAGTTTTGTTTTATGATCTTCCTTTGTTCGGAGTGAACAAGAAAAGGAAGATTGGAGATCTAGGAGGCTTCAACTTTTGGAAGATCGTCTCCCACACGACGTCCAAAAGGAGGAAGGACATACAATAGAAGATCAAGAGGTATAACAAGAGGTATAATCTTGTTTATTTTGATTAGTGTTCCTTTGTATTATGTTTATAATTGCTTTTAAATTATATGCATGTTTTATGTGGATGTTTACTTTATGTATGTGGCTAATATAACTTGGACCCCGAACATAAACACAAAAGCTGACAATCCGTACATCGTCTATTCCGCGGCTACTCGTAGAATAGAGGTAGGTCACTTGAACAGCAAGTTTGTTCAAGTGACCACTCTAAATGAATAGCACGATGATGACAAGGTTGTTTGGGTGTTTCCTTTTGTCTAGGATTAAATTTTTTAATCCGGGCACATTGATGGGATCACCATGAACAAGCGACCGAGTTGAAGTGGGAAGCGAAGTTTCCCCTCACGAACATAACCAACAAGTGGTATCGGAGCCACGGTTTCCGGTTTTGTATGTTTAGGATTCGATTAATTTTTATGCACTTTTCATATATTATATATATCGGATAATTGTAGGATATGCGTAGGTTAACTCTTTGGTTGTAGGCATAGGATCCAACTATTATGGCCATATGTGTGTATGTGATTGTATGTGTGTAAATGTTTATTTTGTTGAATCCTCGGGGTTGACGAGGCTAGTATTTAAGTTTTTGTAAATTAGATACGATATTGTTTAGCCACTCTTTCTATTTTAGTTTACTTTTGATCTAGATTTCATGTACACTCCCTCGTGGAGTATAGGATCGATGGATGTAAATTAAAATAGTTTTTAGTCTCGGCTCGGATCTCCGGATGGATCGTACATGGCGTAGGAGGAGTGGACGAGAAGGCGATGCGACGGGAGACATATTGAAGACAAAAGCCATAATAGTTGGAAAATAATTTATTTTTCATATTTATCACTTATTGTTTGATATGCATGTCGTAGGCTAGAAAATTCCTCAATTTCAAATTACTAAGTGGGAGAGGGATATTTTTATAAATTCCCACGGCCTCCATTACAATTTGACAAGTGATGCAAACAAACTTGCGCGTCGGCTCTGAGTGCCTTCCTCCCCATCAGATGAGTTTGTCTGTGGATCACAAGGTCGAATATGGTTATAGAAAATTATTAAGGAGCGTGTGTACTTCCCCATCGTAAGGCACATAACCCGAGATAATTACCTTGGTACCAAGTAATGGTGAACACTTAGATACAAATATAAGTATCCTCCCCATTGGAGTCACTGCTTTTATTTGTAGGGTCGAAGAGAAACCAACTATTAATTTTATTTGTCAAAAAGTTAGGTTGACAAGATAGTAAAATTAATGGGTAAAACCTCCTCTTACAAATGTAGATTTCGTATACGTCCACACGATCGTGGCATACGATATTTTCGGTGTTTTGAGGTGTTGGTTGATTTTAAAATTTTATTGTTTAAGGAATCAATAATTTTTTGAAATCTAAAGTAATGATCTATGTGATTCTTAGGATTTTCAAAAATGACTTTCAGTGTACTTGCTATAATACTAAAGGAAAATTAACTTACTGTACATAATTATGTTGATTGGAAAAAGGAATCTAGATATTGTCTTAACTGCTGAGGAGTACAAGTATGTACTCTTTGAAGAGTGTCCTCCTAAGCCTGCGAATGAGCTGGAAGTCCTTGGAGCTGAGATCAATGGGGAAACCTAGGTTGATATCATTCTCCAGTCGACAGAAAGGCTTGCTCAGGTGCAGGCCATGGTTGCTCAGAAGGTTTCTACTTCTAAGCCGAAAGACAAGAAGAAGAAGAAACAAGGTGGAGCAAAGGTGGTGGGAGGATCTCAAGGAGGAGTGAAGAAGCCGAAAGGCAAGTACTTCACTTGCAAGCAGACTGGACATTGGAAGAAGGACTGTCCCAATCCGAAGCAGAACAAATGTATATCCTTTGGTCTAGTCATTGAAACATGGTTAGCAATGTTATCTACCGGCACCTGGTGTGTAGATACGGGAGCCACTGATCATGTCTGCAATACTTTGCAGGGGTTCCAGAAAACCCGATGACTAGCTAAAGGGGAGATTACCGTTTACTTGGGCAATGCCATGAAGATGGTGGCTGTTGCAGTGGGAGATGTTTATTTGTCTTTTGAGAAAAATAAAGTTTTGGTTCTTAAGAATTTCCTTAATGTACCTTTATTTAGAAAGAATTTAATTTCGGTTTCTAAATTGTTTATGGATGGATATTCTATTTTTTTTAATGACAGAGATGTTATAAAAAGGAATAGGTACATTATCTGTTCGGGTGCATTGATAGGAAATCTATACACATTTGAATCAAAAGCTCTCACGATGCAAATAGAAGTTAATAACTCATCTTCTAATTCCAATAAGAGAAAAGAACCTTCAAAGATGAACCAAACATATCTTTGGCATCTTAGGTTTGGTCATATTAACCTAAGCAGAATTCAAAGGTTGATAGCTGATGGACCTCTGGGTTCATTAGTGGTGGAAGATTTCCCAACCTGCGAATCTTACTTGGAGGGTATGACCAAGAGGCCTTTTAAGGCCAAGGGGTATAGAGCCAAAGATGTGTTAGAATTGGTTCATTCTGATTTGTGTGGTCCTATGTCTATCCAGGCTTGAGGTGGTTTTGAGTATTTCGTCTCTTTTATAGACGATTATTCGAGATATGGATACATTTACCTTATGCGCCGCAAGTCTGAATGCTTTGACAAGTTCAAAGAATTCAAGGCTGATGTGGAGAAACGTCAAGGTAAAAGTATCAAGACACTACGATCTGGTCGTGGTGGTGAGTACCTCTTGGGAGAGTTTAGGAATTACTTATCAGAGGCTGAGATTCAATCCCAATTGTCTGCACCTGGCACACCCCAGCAGAATGGTGTAGCAGAGCGAAGGAATATGACTCTTATGGAGATGGTTAGATCGATGATGAGTTATTCTGAGTTGCCAGATTCGTTCTGGGGATATGCTCTAGATACAACGGTGTACATTCTGAACTTGGTTCCATCTAAATCAGTGTCTTCTACTCCCACAAAATTGTGTACTGGGCGAAAGCCTAGTCTAAGACATATTCGGATATGGGGGAGTGCAGCACATGTGCTGAAGGCAGATGCTGGTAAGTTGGAACCTCGTACAGAAGTACGCATGTTCGTTGGCTATCCTAGAGGAATGAAAGGTGGTTTGTTTTATAGTCCTAGAGATCAGAGGGTGAACGTTAGCACGAACGCCAGATTTCTAGAGGAAGACTATGTAATGAACCACAAGCCCATGAGTAAAATTGTTCTGGAGGAATTGAAAGGGGAAGTCACTTCTTCAGTACCACCGGTACAAGAGGATATACCACAAGTCACTGCACCCCGTGTCACAGAGGATACACAGGTGATACCTCGTCATAGTGGGAGGGTTGTGAGACAGCCTGATAGATTCATGTTCTTGGGAGAATCTTCTGATTTGGTCCATGGCGAACATGAACCTGATCCCTGGACATATGATGAGGCAATCCAAGATATAGATGCAGCATCTTGGCAAAGTGCAATGAATATTGAGATTGAATCTATGGATTCAAATCAGGTCTGGGAGCTAGTGGAACCACCCGATGGTGTAAAAACTATTGGATGCAAGTGGATCTACAAAAGAAATAGAGGAATAGATGGGAAGGTTGAGACCTTTAAAGCGAGTCTTGTTGCGAAGGGGTATACTCAGAAAGAGAGTATCGATTATGAGGAGACCTTTTCGCCAGTAGCCATGCTTAAGTCTATCAGGATTCTCTTATGCATTGCAGCTCATATGGATTATGAGGTGTGGCAGATGGATGTCAAGACAACTTTCCTTAATGGAAGTCTTGAGGAAAACATCTATATGAAGCAACAAGAGGGATTCATTGTGAAGGGCAAAGAGCATCTTGTATGTAAGCTTAATCGGTCCATTTATAGATTAAAGCAAGCTTCGAGGTCTTGGAACATCCGATTTGATGAGGTAATCCAGTCTTATGGATTTATTCAAAGTCCGGATGAGTCTTGTGTATACAAGAGATGTGACGAAAACGTAGTGGTATTTCTTGTACTATACGTAGATGATATTTTATTGATTGACAACAATATCAAGGTGTTATCGGACGTAAGGGTATGGTTGTCCAAACAGTTTGATATGAAGGACTTGGGAGAAGTGGGACACATCCTTGGGATCAAGGTTATAAGGGATCACAGGAAAAGGATGTTGTGCTTATCCCAAGCTTCATACATAGACACGATTATGGATCGTTTTAGCATGCAAAACTCCAAGAAAGGTTTTCTACCTTTCAGGCATGGAGTTCCTTTATCTAAGGAGATGTGTCCTAGAACATCTGAGGAGATAGAGGAGATGAAGGTGGTTCCTTATGCTTCGGCGGTAGGAAGCCTCATGTATGCGATGCTATGTACGAGACCATATATCTGCTTTGTCGTGGGCATGGTCAGTAGATATCAGAGTAATCCAGGACAGGGACATTGGACTGCGGTACAACATATATTGAAGTACCTGAAAAGGACTAGGGATTATATGCTGGTTTACCAGGCAAACCAATTACTCCCTTTGGGTTACACGGATTTCGACTTCCAATCTGATAGGGATAACAATAAGTCTACCTCAGGTTTTGTGTTTATTTTGGGAGGTAGAGCCATTGTATGGAGGAGTGTCAAGCAGAAATATGTGGCAGACTCCACCATGGAAGCTGAGTATGTGGCAGCCTCTGAGGCGGCCAAAGAAGCTGTGTGGCTCAGGAACTTCCTGATGGACTTGGATGTGATTCCTGGTATGCCCAGAACTATCACAATTTATTGTGATAATAATGGTGCAGTTACAAACTCGAAGGAACCACGAGCTCATAAGGCAAGTAAACACATAGAGTGCAAGTACCACCTGATACGAGAAATCGTAAAGGAGGTAGAAGTTGTTGTCGCCTAGATTGCATCAGAGGATGGCCTGGTAGACCCTTTCACTAAGGCCTTTCGGGCGAGAGCTTTTGATAGGCATGTGGAGGGAATGAGAATCAGATGTATGAAAGTATGAGGATAGCATAGTCTTTTAGTATAAGTGAGAGATTGTTGGGATATATACTGAAAAGTCTATCTTTTGTATGAACATCTTTATTTTTGAAATAATAATCACATGATCATTGTTTGCATTTTTATGGTTATGCATATTATCTAATACATTACATTGTAGATAACATGGTGTGTGGTGTCACACAGGAGATCATGTTATCGGCTCCTTGTAAAGTATAAGTAAAGGCTCACAACCGAGATGACTTTGGACAAACCATTGGAATGGGTGTAGTGTGATTTGGTATTGGTTTGTCTTGACCATAGAATCACACTATTACACTTTGTGTGTATTGAGCAGGACCGACTTAGAGGTGATTCGATTTATTGATGATTACATAATCGAATCAGACCTCAGTTATTATATTGTACATACTCTTAATCCCGATATAATAACGGGCACATATACTTAGTAGTCATTTCTTTGATTTACCAATGGGCAAGATTTATAGATTAAATTGATAGGCTCGATAAGTTGGGAAATGATATTATTTATATGGCGTGCCATTGATTATAGGAGGAAACCGTGTCCTATATATTAGGATGATGATGTCCCCTTGAGGAGCTCATAAGGTTCATGTAAACCTTGCAGGTGGACTTGGTCCGGCATGATAAAAAGGTTGAGTGGTACTACTCATGGAGTTAGATGTTGATTAATTAATAGTCAGTAAATTAATTAATCGATGGACATTCGAGATCTTAAACACAGGGAGAAAATGTACATATAATATATGGAGCCCATATTAACTTATGGGGGTTGGTGAGGTTGATCAATGATAATCCTTTAGTGGATTGGATTATCATTAATGGATCGGACTTTATGTGGGTTTGATCCATTGGGTGGCCAAGATCCAACTCCTCCTCATGGTCCCTATTGTAGCCTATTAACACCTCATGAAGCTTAGATCCAATGGATGAAAACAAAACTCTAGATCCAACGGTAGAGATTAAATCTCTAGATCCGACGGTTGAGATTAAATCTCTAGATCCGACGGTTGAGATTAAATTCCTAGAACCAATGGTGGAGATTAAAACAAGGCTTGAGCCCAACTCTATAAATAGAGCATTAAGGTGGGCGGCAAGGTTTGATGGCTTAAGAGGATTAGGGTTTGCTTCCCTTGGGCAGCAAGTAATCCTAGTTTGGTTAGGATTAGGAGTGGGCAGCTAGGGTTAGGGTTTGGGTGTTGGTTGTGGGCGGCAGCATGAGGAGAAGGCCTTTTCTTCTTCTTCCAAGGTTTGGCCGGCAACCTATCCTTCCTCCCTCTACTTTAGCCGGTGCTCAACCTATCCTTCTTCCCCTCTTCCATGGCCGACAATTAGGAGAACTAGGTTTAGGGTTTTTGGGCAGCTACAAGGAGAAGGATTGGTTTCTTTTTCCTTCTCCAAGTGTTGGCCGGCGCCCATCAACCCCATTGATTCTCCTTTGGCCGGTTCCCATAATCCATGTTCTCTTCCTTGGCCGGTGGCAACATCGAGTCTATTGACTTGGTGGCCGGTTCTAGATAGGAAGAAGAGTTTTGTTTTATGATCTTCCTTTGTTTGGAGTGAGCAAGAAAAGGAAGATTGGTGATCTAGGAGGCTTCGACTTTTGGAAGATCGTTGCCCACACGACGTCCAAAAGGAGGAAGGACATACAATAGAAGATCAAGAGGTATAACAAGAGGTATAATCTTGTTTATTTTGATTAGTGTTCCTTTGTATTATGTTTATAATTGCTTTTAAATTATATGCATGTTTTATGTGGATGTTTACTTTATGTATGTGGCTAATATAACTTGGACCCCGAACATAAACACAAAAGCCGGCGATCCGTACATCGTTTATTCCGCGGCTACTCGTAGAATAGAGGTGGGTCACTTGAACAACAAGTTTGTTCAAGTGACCACTCTAAATGAATAGCACGACGATGACAAGGTTGCTTGGGTGTTTCCTTTTGTCTAGGATTAAATTTTTTAATCCGGGGACATTGATGGGATCGCCATGAACAAGCGACCGAGTTGAAGTGAGAAGCGAAGTTTCCCCTCACGGACATAACCAACAGCTTGGTCCTCCATCCTCTTTTGTTCAGCTTTCCGACGATGATAGGTTCGTTCGATTTCTAAATCGATCAGAATCAGGCCTTTCGATCCTAAGCATCTAGGCATACAAAGAATCGAACCACAAAAATTAGGAGTACTACCTAATACTAAGAAAGAGGAAATAAACAAATCTAGCTAACAAAATCAAAGAGCCAATAAGGAAATAGAAAACTACTGCTAAAATAAAATTAAAACTAAATCTAGATATGGAAAATCTAAAACTGAAGTAAAATAAATAAAAAGAAAATAAAGCAAGTATGTAAATCTAATCCTAAGTCCGATCCAATTATCCTCTTCTCGATTCGATATCGAATCGATCAATCCCCGACAACGATGCTAAAAACTTGATGCACGCGAACGCAGCCTCAAATCTCGCAACAGAGACCGTCGAGGACTCGAAGCGCGCCCTCGCGCTCAACACCCGCAAGTGCACGGATGTCGTCAAGTAATAAAAAGATTATCGATCCCACAGGGACTGAGATTCGAGTATCGATTTGTTCGGTGGATGTAATTGTTTGGGACTAGACTCTAAGGGTTGTGAATGTGAGGGTTATCGGTGGTCCTACTCAATACGGTGTCACACGGAGGAAGAAAAGAGTTTGCCGCGAGATCTTTTTAAAGGGATTCAAAGATTTTGGTTTCTCTTGTGTGTCGTAAAACATGCTATCAACTGGGCATTGTCTAAACATCTAACTATGGTCTTGTGGAAGGGACATTATACACTCTCCCGATGAGCCACCGCATCTATCAGAAGTTATCTCTGGCTTATAAGAACTGGATAGGTGGTACATGGATGCTGAATCAATCCCTACAACGAACCATTTCTAGTTCTATCGCATGCTTCTACCCACGGTTATAGGAGATGAGGCCAACCCCTAGGTTCCTTGTATAAATCCCCTAAATCTTAGATACGAGGTCTGTCACCCCTCGTATCGGCTAAGCACAGTAGATAGAAAACCAAATACACATAGATATTGGTCTAAACTAATTCCAATTGCAAATTCAAACTCAATACCAGAATTTAATTTGAAGCAACATATCCTACGCACACAAACTACTCCCTAATCCTAGAATCGAAGTAACTACTCCATAGATAGGAGAGGAGAAACACAAGGCATGTTCATGTTCGAATAAATAAAAGATAAAGTGCAAGAATAGAAATTTACAATGTCAATGTGGCCTTCTCTCTGGCGTTGAAGTGCAGAATCTTGACCTCCGGCGGCGTTCTTCCTCCCCGTTGCGAGTTCCCGAAGCTTTTTAGGGCTTCGGGGTGCCGTCCCAACTGTCTTGCCTCCCCCCTAGGGTTTGGGCAGAGCTTTCCTTATATAGACATCACGCCGGCGCTCTGAAACTTGGTAAATAACCGACTTGCTTTGGAATCACGCAGTGCCACACGGCCATGTGTTTCCACATGGTCAGGTCGTGTGTGGCACTGGGGTGGCCGATTTCGCCCCTTGGACATGACCGTGTGTAGCCACATGCCCTGGCCATGTCCCCTTCTGCGTCTAGCTATAAAATGCCCTCCTTTTGCTCCGAAAGTGCGCCTTTTCCCCACGAAATGCTATCATGCACACAAAAGTACAAAGAGCAGACCTTCGAATCAGAAAATAAGAAATGCATGCAAAACAAAGTGACATATGCATGAAACTAACCTAAAATGTAATGAAATGTGAGCGAAAACTACTCCTAAAATCCTATATGCTTTGCTCACATCACATCCCTACGCTGCAGTCTGTGAAGACTTGGCTTGGGAATTATTTCTCAATGAAGGACTTAGGTGAAGCAGCCTACATTTTAGGCATTAAGATCTATAGAGATAGATCTAAGAGATTGCTTGGCCTATGTCAGAGTGCATACATTGCCAAAGTGCTTAAACATTTTGCCATGTAGAATTCCAAGAAGGGATTTCTGCCAATGTCACATGGTGTGGCCTAAGTCGAAGGCTCAATACCCTTCTTTTAAGGAAGAAAGGGAATGCATGGATTAGATCCCTTATGCATCTGCTATAGGGTTTATTATGTACGCCATGCTATGCACTCGTCCTGATGTCTCGTATGCTTTAAGCATGACGAGTAGGTACCAGTTAGATCCAGGTGACAGTCACTAGATAGCCGTCAAGAATATTCTTAAGTACTTGAGAAGAACTAAAGAATATTTCTTGATATTTAGAGGTAATGAGGAGCTCACTGTAAAGGGTTACAGCGATGCTAGTTTCCAAACAGACAAGGACGATTATAGATTGCAGTCAGGGTATGTCTTTTGTTTAAATGGTGGTGTTGTGAGCTGAAAGAGTTCAAAGCAAGATATAGTCGCGGATTCTACTACAGAGGCCGAGTATATTGCTGCTTCAGATGCGACAAAGGAGGTTGTTTGGATCAGGAAGTTTGTTTTTGAGCTTGGTGTAGTTCCTAGCATCGTAAGCCTTATAGAGCTTTATTGTGACAATAACGGGGCTATAGCACAGGCTAAGGAAACTCGTTCTCACCAGCATTCCAAACATATACTACAGCGGTATCACCTCATTCGAGAGATCATTGATAGAGGAGATGTGCGGATATACAGAGTAGATACTGATACTAACATTGCGGATCCCTTGACCAAGGCTTTGGCACAGAGAAAGTATGATGGTCATATTAGGTCACTGGGTCTTAGAGATTACAGTGATTGACACTAGTGCTAGTGGGAGATTGTTAGTGTCAACCCTTAGTGTCAATCATGAGATGATTGATTAGGGATCATATGTATCATATTTCATTTATAAGAGACAAAGATTGATTATTATATTTACTTTATGTGTATGCCAACTAAATAAATATAATAATACCCTTGAATAGTAGGTTCTAATCTACAGTATATCAATTGGTAAAATTGATTATGAGAAGTTGTAGAGAACACTATACTTAAACATTCTTAGTCAAGTATTGTATTAATAGAAAAAGGGGTATATTGATACATTAAGACTGTAGGTCAATGGATGACTTGATCTCACAAGTCATGAATATATAATATCACATTGACATATGAGTATATATATTGGAGAATATATGTACTGAATTGTACCACCATGAGAAAGTGTCATAGATCGTTATATGAGTGTCATATACTTTCTCATGTAACTATTAATATGAATAGTCCTTAGACCTGAAGTCACTATGGTTTCCTACATAAGGAGTTATGTATTTTGGTATAGTCTAACGCCACCCGTAACAGAGTGCACTATAATGACGATTGCTAAGTATGTAATGAATTATGCAGAGGGATGTGAGTGATGTATATGAGATCTATCCCTCCCATATGACGGGAGTGATATCTTTGGCCTCTTGATAGAGTATGACCACGAAATACATGACCATGCTCAAATGAGTCAATATGAAATATTGAGCTCATTTGTTTGAGTGAGTCTACTTGGGGATCAAGAAACATAAAGGTCGATAAGGGGATGACACGGTCTATGCCTCATTGATCGATCTAAGATATCAAGGATAGAAGGGCACCGTCATACATGATAATAGTCATGGAAAGGTTGTCAGATCTCGACTTTCTTGTAGCTTGGGTAGCAATGATGTATTGCTAGATGTCGCTCATTGCTTATGTATCTAAAATGATTTTAGATACATTACCAATGCTATGAGAGTCTATAGGGTCACACACAAAGAACATATTTTGGAGAAGTGTTCATCTTAGTTTGACTAAATAAATCATTAGTTAATTGAATGGACTAGAATGAGTTAGACTCATTGCTTGGCCAAACTTGAGTTGGACTCAAATTGATTTAACTTGAGTTAGACTCAAGTGAAATCAATTGAAGAAGGTAAGCATGATTAATGATGATTAATCATGCATGTAAATGGGAGTTTTTGCATGCAAATGGATTAATGCTTGAAATGAGATTTAATGCTTAATGTTGCATGCAAAGACATTAATGCATAAAATGAAACATATTCCCAAACGTTGCATGCAAAATAGATTGTTGCATGCAAAAGAAGGGTTAATGCAAAAGAATTAATCCATGAAGTGGGGTTTCATCTCAAACGTTGCATGCATGAATGGGAATTTAATGCATATGAAATGGGATTTAAGCTCTCTTGAATGTGAGTGGAAAGGTTTGTGAATCCTTTTGTCGTATGTGATCCCTAATTCTATTTTCTCCCTTCTTCTTGGCCAAGTAATAGAGTGGAGAGCCTTAGTTTGGTTGCTAGCACAAACAAAGATGTTATCTCCATCTCTAAGATACGGTTCGTGTGGATACCTTAGAGATACGGTTGTCCTTACCGTATTGAGATCCGACTGCGTTTAGATTAGCGAGATTGCGAAGGACTCGCATCGAAGGTATATTTCTTCTTCTAGATAAGATCTAGATTAAAGAAAATGATTTATATGTTTTGCATGGATCTCTGGAGGGATCCGGTTTGTAATTTTTGTTTCCGCTGCAGTTGTGCGAAGTATTTCGCCCACGATATTGTGAATATCACGATCTGGTTTTTTCTACATGATGCTCCTTGAAACACCGAACATGTTGACCACATCGTTAGAATCGAAGTATAGACTATCCATGTGTTGGGGAATAGGTTACACATTGCGCATTTCGCGTATTTGATTCCTAATAACGACATATGCATCAAGCGCATGGCTCACGTTCGCATCGAAAAAATTGTTTCCTAATGTGACCTTGATTTTTCCAATTTAGATTTAATTTTTTGTTATAGATGAGACCTAGAATAACCTAAAATCCTTTGTGCAAATATTAAGGCTAACACCTTCCATTAATATATAGTTGAACCAGAGTTCTTTTTTGTGTTCAGATTGTTGGACTCCCTCCAAGCCTGACATGACAACGAGCATGTAAGATATCGAAAATAAAATAATAATAAATACTCCTTGTTAGTTAAGAAATTATTTTATGAATTAATTTCAGGATTTTTAGAAAATTTCCTGGAATTAATTGGATTTTCTAAGATATTTTGTGGGGAAATATTTAATATGGATAGAGCCTATTTGGATTAATTTAAGGGATAGTTGAGTTGATTAACCTAGGGTATATAATTATTAAAATCTAGGTTTATTTCTATTATTTTGTTTTCCCCAGCCGCCCAAATCCCCATTTCTCCTCTTCACCCTCACGATTTTCTTCTTCCCTGTGCCCATCATCGTCGATTCTCCTCTCTTCATCAAGCCTTGCCAGAGCAGCTTGTTGATCGTGCATCTCTTCCCCTTCGTCGGTTTCTTCCAGTAGGTTATGTATGGCGACATCGTTGCTGTGGATGATTGTTGCTATCGTCGCCTTCCTTTTTCCTCGTCAGAGCGATCTACCATCGTCGCCTTTATTCTTTGGATCCTGATGGCAGTAAAGCTCCGTAGCCACCGTTTCCCTATGTCGATCGTGTCGCCGCCTATTTCTTGGTCGGATCTTGACCGTGAGCAGCATCATCGATCATTGCCCTTCCACTTATGTGTTGCCACAACTTCCAACACTTGATGTGGGGTCGCCATCAGTGAATGCTGACCAAGAATAGCATCGGCTACCACACATCTGACCCTTTTCCATCTCGTGAGCCGGTGTTGAGACTAAGAGAGGGGGCTAATGGCTGTGTCACCTCTGCGACAATGCTCGAGCCAAGGCACAACTTCCTCATTGTTAGTGATATGTGAGTTCTAATCGGCTAAGCTGTTGTTGCACCTGGGGAGCTCAATTTCTTTGAGGCTTAGAGTGGTTGGAGGCTCGATCGATAGTCCAGTGCAGTCTCCTCATTGTCAGTGATCGATTTTCTTTTTGATAGCTCCATTTACCTGTTAGTTCATTGGATTATTTTGTTGTTGTTGTCGCTAGAGAAGGAGAGTTGTAGTTGGTTGTGGCTGATTCGAACAGTGAGATTCGTAGTGGAAAAGTGAATCGGTACGAGGTGAGTTTTGATCTAGGTAAGTATATGTATGTGATATTAGATCTATAGCAGGTAATATTATCTTGTTCTACTTCTTGTATTGGTGATGAATTGTAGGCGATGAATATGACTTGAGTAGAATTGTCCCTATTCGGCAGTAGAGTTGGTCCAGATTCATGATAGAGGATTGAAGCAAGATTGGGGTAAGTTTGGATTTGAATGTTATAAATTTGGTATTTGAGTTGCAGTTGAAAGATATAAATCCATCTGTGATGAGAGTCAGGAATGCTATTAAATATGTTTTGCAATCCCCCTCTAGATTAAGCAAGTTCAACGAATGTGTAGAAATTGAAAAAATTGAAAGTAAAAAAATCATTGTGTTTGGATGTACAACCAGATGGAATTCAACTTATTTGATGTTGAATGTAGTAGAAAAATTTGAAAGAGCTTTTGATAGGTTTGATGAACAAGACCCATGCTTAAGACTATATCTTCAACATACAGATTGGGGTGTTGTTGTGAATAACAATGGAGATATGGTATTTGGACTAGACGGTAATGTCCAAATAGAATTACAGACTATTAATGGGAAGCCAACTAGTGCTGATTAGAATAATATTAGACTCTTTGCATCTCTATTGCAAGTTTTTTATGAGTTAACATTAAAAGTCTCAGGATCTTTATATGTCACTTCTAACACTTTGACAAATATTAAAAGTCTCAAGATTGAGAATGAAAATGAAATTTGACAAATATTGGGGAGATCCAATGAAAATGAATAAATTGATTTATATTACAGTGGTACTTGATCCAAGACATAAATTAGATTTTTTGGAATTTATGCTGATTGAGTTATATGGAGATGAAAAAGGTGTAATAGCAGGAAAGAATATAAAGGAGACTTTGTTTGCTTTGTACAAAAATTATAAGGAGAAAATGGAGCCTTAAAGTAATACCTCAAAAATTTCAGTTAATTCAGAATCAGGTGATAGCCACGTCGTGCCTAAAAATATGAGTTAAATAGATTTGAAAAGACAATCAATCTTTGTAAAGTATAAGAAACAAAAGGCACAAATTTTTGGTGATGGCAACATGTCAGAATTAGACAAGTATCTGAATGAAATAGTTGAAGAATATTGTGAGATTTTGACATTTTGGGATGGTGGAAGCAAAATTGTCATAGATTTCCTATACTTGCTCAAATTGCTCGTGATGTGTTAGTCATTCTAATATCAACAGTTGCTTCAGAATTCACTTTCAGTACTGGTGGTCGGGTACTTGATTATTTCAGGAGTTCATTGACTCCTAGAGTGGTAGAAAGTTTGATTTGTACTCAAGATTGGCTTCGATTAAGTTTGGTGTCAATTAATGTCGAAGAAATTTTAGAAGATGTAGAAAAACTTGAAAGCGGTACGTTTTATTTAAAGTTAGTTGTTTGTTTACAATTAAAAAAATATAGAGTATTAATTTGTTTGACTTGTATCATGTTATACTTTTTTGTCAGAGTTCTCAAAAGTAATATTGGATTCGTCTTCTTCGACAACACCAATTGAGGTGTAATTAACTACTTTATAGTATGCTTCAATTATTATAATCTAGTTACAAGTGTATTTACTTTTTAATTATCTTGTTCAAATGGTAATAACAAATTTGTACTTTTTGATCATTATTTATTAGGATAAACACAAGTGGTGAAGCAGACAAGTTTGAACTTTGAACTCTAAAATCAAGTCACAACTTACAAGGAGTCAAGGAGTGAAGGAAGGACTAAGGACTCAAGTCAACTCTCAAGTCTCAAGTGTCAACTCTCAAGATCTAAAAATACATTGTATTCATTTTGATATTTGACATGTTCTATAAGCCCATAACTGAAGTGTAAAAAAGTTAAAATTATATGCTTCATTGCTATGTTAGCAGCTTGATTGCTTGAGTGTTTTAATTTTAACGAGATATTTTTATATATTTTGATGTGTTGACATTTATTAAATTGTGTCTTGTATAGTTGTGCTCTTGTTGACATGTATAATGTATTTAATTTAAATAGTTATGTTATTGTGTAATATTGAATGTTTTAAATTTTAATGTTGAAATTTAAGAATGTACAGGAAAACAACTTGTACAAATATAGGGGAGGTATATTTTTTTTAAAATTCTAATAAATCGTGTAAATTTAAGGTTCCACATAATAGGTATAGCATCTAATCGTATATATTCATTAAATGTACGAAATGACATCAAATTAGTGTTTTACAATAGAATTTTATAGAAGGCAGTCGACTGGTTCAGAAATCAGTTGACTGTTTATTGTAAAATTTATTTGGACAACGATCAGACTGTTTAACAGTTGACTGATACTATGTTCAGTTGACTGATGTTATATATCAGTCGACTAATTGGACCATCAGTCGACTGATTTGAGCCATCAATCGACTAAAAAATAATCTGTGCTCGACACATTCTGTCCAGTGGATACAGTCGACTGATGTATAACATCAGTCGACTAATGTGATACATTAGTCGATTGGCCTAAAAAAATCGGTTCAGTTTAGTTAAAAATTTCGGTTGGTTTGATTTAGTTAAAAAAATTCGGTTTATTCGGTTTCAATCTTAATTGGTTCGGTCGGTTCGGTTTTAACCGAATGCACACCCCTACCATTGTCATGGGAAAAGTCTAAGTCATAGGTACTTGTCATGGAAAGTCCAAGCATGAGTCTTGGCAAAGGAAAGTCCAAGCTTAAGTCTTGGCAAATGGAAAGTCCAACATGGGTTGGCAAGGAAAGACCAAGGGTGTAGTCTTGGCCACGTAAGTCCAAGTGTGTAGTCTTGGCGGTGAAACTCCAAGTCATGTGTACTTGGCAATTGGGAAGTCCAAGGGGTGATATTGGTGGCATAAAGTCCAAGGGGTGATATCTTGGCAACATAAGTCCAATGGTTGGCGGTGTAAAGTCCAAGCGTGGTCTTGGCAGCGTAAGTCCAATGTACCTTGACGGTATAGACACCGTTAGCATGACAATAGCCGATGGAATCACCTGAAGGCTAGCGTATGGATGAACAAGTCATGGATGACTTGGAGGGATCTGATAGGCATGAGGCTGATGGAGGTGGCTAGAAGGCTTAGGTCTAGGCTAAGGGTGGTCTAGCAAGTATGAGGGCATCATACTTGGTGTTAAACCTCATGGTTTAGATTTGTCAGTCGACTGGGATTATGGACCAGTCGACTAGTTAAGTGTTTTGACACTTGGCAGCCGAGTCGACACTTAACAGTCGACTGGGATTATGATTAGTTGACTGCCATAAGTCAACTAGGGTTCGACTATGGCAAAATAGCCTAGCAGTCGATTGACAGTATTGGTTAGTTGATTGATAGCCTGAGCAGTCGACTTCCATGGATGGCAGTCGACTGCTGGTTGAGTTTACGAGCATAGAATGCTTGGTAGCCAACTGGGTAGTCGGCTACGACGTTGGCAGTCGACTGATGATGTTGGCAGTCGACTACCAACTGATCTGTTGGAGTTTTTTTAGCGTTGATCAAGTCGTTATCTCACAATGATGCTGTTGGCAGTTGACTGGGGCCTTATGGCAGTCGACTGCTAGGCACAAAATTAGCCCGTTGCAGGTTAGAAGGAGCAGCTCATAGGAGATTTCGACATTGGTTCTTTGGGAGCTTTTTTGAGGCAATTTGAAGGTGAAGTGCAGGTGCATTTCAGGGTTCTTCAAGCTCATTCAAGCAACCAACAAGCAAGCGCTCAAAACCCTAGTTTGTAAAGCATTCTTTACATTTCACTTTGTATCTATTTCTTATTGTTGTAAGAATACTTATACAAGGTTTCTCCGCCTCCGACTTATTGTCGAGAAGGAGTATTTGTGATTAGTGGTGGTGTTTGCATCGCTAGGGCTCGTTCGAGCCCAATCCGTGGAGTAGGAACTATACAGTTTCGAACCACGTTATATTGTCGTGTTGTGCTTGTGCTCTTGTTGTATTTATTTTATTATTGTATATTCCGCTGCGTATAACAAGTTTTGTATCAAGCACGCGATCAATTCCATCGACAAATGACAACGCTATTCACCCCCCCCCTCTAGCGAGCGCATAGGTCCTGACAGTTTCGTATGGCAGTGTGTTGATTACAGGTGTAGTATTGTTCTTCTATGTTGTATGTGTTATATTGTGGCATATGTGTTCAGGTTGTATGGGTTGTATCATTGCAGATCTTCAAGTATGTTAGTACCTTACGTTATGTTCAGTTGATCAGTTGGTTTGTTTATGCATTGATTATAGTTATACTACTGGTTATTTGTTATTACTTTTAAGACTGTACACCTGTTCATCTCCATATGCATACCTGTTCATCTCTATACCTATACCTGTTGTTCTCCATATGATATATGTTGTCATGCACTATCTTTTATATTACCGTTGAGTTTTATACTCAGCACCACATACCTTGGGTTTTCTTGTCGCTCAGGTAACATGTGGAAGATTCCTTGGGTGCTCGGAGCTCCGCCAGCTAATCCCATCTCACACCGAGTGTATGGATTGTATTCCATACTGTTGTATATTTTGGGATTGTTTGTTTTGGGATTTTATTCTATATTGTTTCCGCATTTTGGTATATGGACGTGTTGTATGTATTTGGCCTTTATTATTGATTCAATTTGGATGTTGGTTTCTACTATATTTTCTTGTTGTGTCAAAGTCGTACCGATACGTATATATTTGAGTTCTTATATCTTTATTATATGTCATGTGTATTCTGCTGTGTTTTATAGCTTATCTGTGATAGTAGCTATTTGGGTCACGTATCGGTAGTTTTTCTTATATTGTCACAAGAGGGTATCGTCTAGATGACGGACAAATATACTCTCGGGGTGTGACAGAGCATGTTCAATTTATATGAGATTCAATATTTACTTTAGAAGGTAAGGATCAGAGTTCAAATTTTAAGTTTAGGTTGTTGGACTCCCTCTAAGCCTAGCTTGAATTTTGAACCATTTAAATTTGATCTCATGATTAATAGGTCAACCCTAATTGTTGGACTCCCTCCTAGGTCAATGCGGACAGAGGTGCAATTAGGTGATATGCATAGGATGCATATTTGTTAATGAGTTAACAACCTAAAGTATATATGAACATTCAATTAGTTGATAGCATAAAGTGATAGTTATATATTTGATATATAATGGGTATTGTTGATACCTAACATTATGACTAAGAATGGTTTATTGGACTCCCTCCAAAGTTGTTCTTAGTCATAGTGGATATCAACCCACTAAGAGATAACTTACCATCTCTCGAATTCAAAGTGAGGGCTCTTGAATTTGACAAAATAGTGGGAGTTTCTTATTAATATAAATTGTTTGCATTACTATAAATTCATCTCTCTTACATATCTTTTTGTATGGCTAGGTATTGATTAGAATAGCATGCCAACCTCTATTAATTTACGTTCTATTTTAGACAACAACAAAATGACCAAGCCAACCTTCTCGGACTGCCTTCATAACCTAAGAATTGTTCTCAAGACTGTGAAGTTATCTTATGTCCTAGAAGAGGTTCTTCCCCAACCTCATGGAGACAATGCATTTGGAGATTAAAAAAGTTGGCTTACCAAAAACATGTTGCTGACTCTAACATGGTGAGTTGCATTATGCTAGTGTTGATGTCTTCTGAGTTGCAAAAGCAACATAAGAATATGGATGCTAATACAATTGTCTTTCATATTCATGAGTTGTTCGATGAGAAAGTGAGATATGAAAGGTTCGAGATCACCTGGCTCCTCTTTCGCTCAAAGGTGTAGGAGGATTCATCTGCAGTGCAGTATGCACTAAAGATGAATGGATATATTGAGCGATTGGGATCACTAGGGTTTTTCATGGACCATGAATTAAGTATTGACTTAATTCTACATAGTTTGACTGATGACTATTCTCAATTTGTGATGAACTATAAGATGAACAAGATAGAGTCCACGATACCAGAGCTGATTAATATGCTCAAAGCAATGGAGCCATCTGTTGCTAAAGAACAGAAAGTGGTGATGTTGATTGACTCCTTAAAGAAAGGTTCTAAGAGGAAGTCAAAATCTGTAGCCAAAGGGAAGAAAAAGGCAAAGAAAGGAGAATCGACTCCCAAGGGCACTTGCCATCATTGTGGCAAGGATGAACATTAGAAGAGAAACTGCAAGTAGTATCTTGAGTCACTAAAGCAGAAGAATGCATCTGATGCCCAATCTACTTCAGGTATATTCATTATTGAATGTCATATTGTATCTTCGAATACTTGGATATTAGATACTGGGTGTGGCTCACATATATGTAATGACATACAGGGGCTAAGGAATAGAAGAAAACTGGTTAAAGAATAAGTAGATCTAAGAGTTAGCAATAGAGTCAGCTTCAAGATGGATAAGGATGATTCCAAATCCTAGTATGGATACATATTTATCTTGAATAGAGGTGCGATGAGTTGGAAAAGTTCCAAACAAGACACCATTATTGATTCTACCATAGAGGCAGAGTACATTGGAGTTTTTGAAGCAGCAAAGGAGGCGCTATAGATCAAGAAGTTCATTACTAAACTTGAAGTAGTTCCAAGCATTGTTGAAGTATTACCAGTTTACTGTGACAACAATGGTGTTATTGCATAAGTGAAGGAACCACGGTCTCATCAGCGATCCAAGATGTACTTCATTGTTACCATCTGATTAGAGAGATCATAGGTAGAAGAGACATACAAATAGAGAAAGTTTCCACCGATAGGAATCTAGTAGATCCCTGGACAAAGCCTCTTCCCCAAGAAAAGTTTGAGAGGCATATAGAAGCCTATGATATTAGATACCAAGGCGATTGGATGTAGGCCAAGTGGGAGTATGATGTAATAGAGAGGTGTCTTAAGGCAATTGCCTTAGATGTTATTAATAAAATTTACTATTTAAGTATAAATTATCTATGTATTTGTTTGGATATTAAACTCATCTACTGAAGCTCACAATATGATACATAGCATGCGAGAAATTGTGATTTGATCACAATTAGTGGGTATCTCATCATATGTAAATATGTGAGTATTGAAACTATTCCTAGTCGATGAATTGATGAGATTGGACATCATCAAATTCTGTGAGACTAGCACATGTTATGCTCCTTGGTTTATCCAAGCATTTGGTACACACCGAATTGAAGCATAGGGATGCTAAGAGTCAACATGTGGATGCTAGTTTAGGCAACTAGTTCATTGGAATGACCTACTATGAGACTTCATATGGTTCTTTATGTCATTGAAGATCTCATTTCAGCTCAAGTATGAGATTCCTTAGACTTGAGGTATTCAAGTCATCTTGATCATGATGTCTTATACTTTGACTTCTTCACAGTCATCTCCATAGGAGGTGTAACTCTAGGTTGATTGGGTATAAGTCAAAGTGATCGAAGATATTTGAATTTCCCATAGAGAATTCACCACTCCTGTAAAAGAGAGATGTATATCCCAGGCCTCTTGTCAGGGTTGTTACCCAGAAGTCTTTGGCCAAATCAAGCATGTTAAGAAGATGGTCTTCTTGGGAACATGTAAAAGTAACTTGAACCCACATGACTAGGAAACTGACTTGGGCTAGGTGTGACATAGTCAACCTAGTGGGGACGAGCATATAAACCATGTCCTAAACCAAGTGAGTATAGGATGAGTGAAAGGAATAAGGCACGAAAACAACTGTAGTTGTTGAAGAGTTCAAAATCGTTTGGAGTCGATTTAGATTTTCTAACCAATTGGAGGTCATGATGCATTGCTTGGTGACACTTATAATATATTCATAATTAAGGAGTTAATTATGAATGACCAACATAGTCAGAAACCTATTGGGTCACACACAATACGTGTGATCTCGAGATGTAAAACAAGTTTGAGAATGAGATTCTCAATGAGAGAGGATGTATCTGGTTGAACTAAACCATGGGGGTGTGAATCGGAGGCTATGAAATCTCCTATGACCATGTCGAGGCTTAGCATGGCCATATCACACTCAAACATAGTTAAACGGATGATACAAAACTTCACACAGTCGTGCCTGGCTATGGCCAAAATCGGCCAGGGCTGAATATGTGCACAGCAGGACACACAGATAGCCGTGTGTCCAGGCATGACCAAGTCATGTGTAAAACACACGGTTGTGTCATGGGTCGTCGAATTTTAGTGAGTTCTTCAAAGAAAATTTCCTGAGTTATTCTTATCAAAATTTTAGGATAATTATGGTAAGATAGATTCCGTTTAAACCTCCTAAGATGTCCTAATCAAGAGATCTATAAGTAGATCCCTTGATAGTCTTTAGAGGTAATATAAGGTTTTCATTCTTGGTAGCCATCTTCTTCCTCTCTCTCTCTCCGTTTCTTGTCTCCACCGGTTGCCTAACACCAACCAAAGACGAAGACTTGTTGCTCGAGGAGTTATCTCAGGTGATCCCAGCGTGGATGCCGATAGAGGCAAGGCTTATGAGCTTTGCTATTGGTTTTTACGGATTCGAAAGAATCCTGAAGGTATAACTCTTCTCCTTCTTTTGTTATTGCATGTATTTATGTCAAAGTAAGAAATCCTGGCCCCCAAGAGATGTCTGGGATGAGATAAAATTAATTTATTCTCTTGCTTCCGTTGTGTATGATCCCATGACGTCCAATAATTTTCTCATATACTTCAACATAACAACGAAGTCAAACATTATTTATTTCAAATAAATGCTTCAATTGTTATGTAGCCAGTTGAGAATTTGAATGAATGATAACTTTTGAGGCATCGACTTATTTTGCAACTTGGAGACTAGCTAGTAATGCTTCATACTCAGCTTCATTATTTGAGACATGAAAATTGAGTTGTATGGCTATCTAGATTACATCTTTTCTAGGTGAAATGAGTAAAATATTGACCCCACTTCCTTGCTTAGTTGTCAAGCCATCAACAAAAATTTCCCAAGTATCTTTGGTCTCCTATCCAAAAAATTCTATCAAGAAATCGACAAATGGTTGTGCTTTTATTGTTGTTCGTGGTTGATATTGGATATCATACTCACCGAGCTCGACAATCCATTTGATTAATCATCTCAAGGTTTTTTAGGTTTGTCAACACTCGCCCGAGGCTACTATTGGTTAGTATGATAGTAAGACAAGAAAATTCGGGCATAATTGTCGAGCAATAAGGATGAGAGCTAGAGCCAACTTTTCTAGGGTATTGTATCATCTTTCAACGTCTTTCAAGAGGTGAGTTGTAAAATATATAGGATGTTGTTTGTCCCCCTCTTGATGAAGTAGCATAGTCCCAACTTCTCCCTTGGTGGCTACTAAGTATAGTCATAATCTTTCTCCTGTTACAGGTTTAGAGAGAGTAGGTAACTCTATTAAGTACCTTTTAAGATCGATGAAAGTCTCCTTGAACTTCTAATCCCATGTAAACCGAACTGATTTCTGAAGCATTTTGAAGCAGGGTAAACTTCGATCAACCGATCTAAAAATGAATTGGGACAAAGCAATAATTCTGCTACCTAATCTCTGGACTTTCCTAATGTTTTTAGGCGAGGTCATGTTTTTAGAACTTGAACTTTTTTAGGATTGGCTTCAATTCCTTGTTTAATCACAATATATCTAAGGAATCACCCATTGCGGACACCGAATATACACTTACTTAGGTTGAGTTTCAAACCAAATCTTCGTAATGTCTCAAAGGTTTCTTCCATGTCATTAATAATGTCCTCGACTCGAGTTGTTTTAATGAGTATATCATCTACGTATTGTTAGTGTCTATAAGATTCATATATCTCCACAATGGTATGATATTGTCCACTTTAGGCCTAAGCCCTCATGATTTTGTTTTTGGGTTTTACCCAAAAGGTCTCATACCAATAGAGATATCTTTTTATCTTATAAGCACATGATCTTTTCCATATTTTACTAATGTGAGACTTTGATTGTATTCTCCATACTCCCAACAATGCCCCCCCCCCTCAAACGAAGGACCACATTGAGCCCCCCTCTCCCCCCCCCCCCCAACCCCAAGCCTATCCCTTCTCGAAGGACTTCCTCTTCTTGATATCCGATCTTTAACCCACTAGGACTTCCTACCAAATGTCTGGTCCTCCTGACCCAGTTGAACTCCTTGCCAGTTGTTTGGTCCTCTTGATCCAACTGAACTTCCTACCAATTGTCTGGTCATCCTGATCCAACTGGACTTCCTGCCTGGTGTCTGGTTCTCTTGATCTGAACATGGGAGCTCACTTCCTTCGTTCGAGGTGCATGACTTGACATAGACTATGACTCTGATACTAATTGTTAGTGTCTATAAGATTCATATATCTCCACAATTGTATGATATTATCTACTTTAGGTCTAAGCCCTCATGGTTTTATTTTTGGGCTTTACCCAAAAGGCCTCGTACCAATAGAGATATCTTTTTATCTTATAAGCATATGATCTTTTCCATGTCTTACCAATGTGGGACTTTGATTGTATTCTCCATACTCCCAACTCATCCCATGTAAACCGAGATGATTTCTGAAGCATTTTGAAGAAGGGCAAACTTCGATCGACCGATCTAAAAATGAATCGAGACAAAGCAATAATTTTGCTAACTAATCTCTGGACTTTCCTAATATTTTTAGGCGAGAGCATGTTTTTAGAACTTGAACTTTTTTTGGATTGGCTTCAATTCCTTGTTCAATCACAATATATCCAAGGAATCACCCATTGTAGACACCCAATATTCGCTTACTTAGGTTGAGTTTCAAACCAAATCTTCATAATGTCTCAAAGGTTTCTTCCATGTCATTAATAATGTCCTCGACTCGAGTTGTTTTACTGAGTATATCATCTATGTATACCTCAATATTTTGCTTGATTTGATGCTTAAAAACTTGATCCATCAATCTTTGGTAAGTTATGCCTATATTTTTTAGTCTGAACTGTTGAGAGTATTAGGAATACAATCAAAGTTCAATATTGGTAAGACATGAAAAAGATCATGTGCTTATAAAATGAAAGGATATCTCCATTGGCATGAGGGCTTTTGGATAAAGCCCAAAAATAAAATCATGAGGGTTTAGACCCAAAGTGGACAATATCATACCATTGTGGAGATATGTGAATCTTATAGGCACTAACAATTGGTATCAGAGTCATGGTCCATGTTAAGCCATGAACCTTGGATGAAGAAAGTGGAGCTCCCATGTTCGGATCAAGAGAACCAGATACCAGGCAGGAAGTCTAGTTGGGATAGAAGGGTTGAACAACTGGCAGAAAGTCCAGCTGGGTCAGGAGAACCAAACAGTTGGCAAAAGTCCTAGTAAGTTAAAGATTGGACATCAAGCAGAGGAAGTCCTTCGAGGAGGGATAGGCTTGAGGGGGAGGGGGGTCCAACCAATGTGGTCCTTCGTTTGAGGGGAGGTTGTTGAGAGTATTGAGAATACAATCAAAGTCCCACATTGATAAGACATAGAAAAGATCATATGCTTATAAGATGAAAGGATATCTCCATTGGCATAAGGTCTTTTGGGTAAAGCCCAAAAATAAAACCATGAGGGCTTAGATCCAAAGTGGATAATATCATACCATTGTAGAGATATGTGGATCTTATAGGTACTAACATGAACAACATAACAGTGTAGCAAAAAGTACCATCCGAAGTAATGAAACTAATCTTTTCTTGATCTTTCACAGCTAGAGGAATCTGATGATATCTTTGATAGGCATCCAACATGCAAATTAATTCACATCCCAAAGTTGAGTTTACCAATTGATCTATCTGAGGAAGAGGATAACAATTCTTAGGGTATGCTTTATTGAAATCTCATAAATCAACACAAACCCACCACTTCCTCTAGGTTTAGGTACCATAACTATATTTACTAACCAAGTAGGAAATTGGACTTCCCTAATATGTCTTATTTGCAATAAATTAGTAATTTCATATATGATTATCTTATCTTTATCTGAACTAAAATGTCGCTTCTTCTGCTTAATGGGTCGATCTTCTGACAATATTGAGTTTATGCTTCAGTACTACATGGGAGAAATTGCTAATTAACTTCTTGTGTGGACCAAGCAAAAACATCCATATTATGAGCAAGGCAAGTGATTAACTTTTACTTTAACTCAATAATGAGATCGGTCGTGATCCGAGTAACTTTATCTAGTTGATTAGGCAATATTTGGACTTCTTTCTATTCTTGTATTGGTCGGGAAACAGGGACCTCTTGAAGGGTGTGTACATCTGCCCGTACAGTACTTCTAATTTTTCTTGAACTGGCACATACCATCTCCACATAACATTTCCTTGCAATCATTTGATCTCCCATAACTTCGCCGATCTGATCACCAATCAAAAATTTTATCTTTTGGTTATATGTAGACACTATTGCTTGGAACGAGCTCATAGTTGGTCTTCCCTGTTGGTGCAATCGGCCCAGGTCACGATTAACCAGGACTCGAGTTTGACTCGAGTGATGTTTTGATGTTTCAACAAAAACATATGACAATGTAATTGTCATGGAAAAGTCCAAGTCTTGTGTACTTGGCATGGAAAGTCCAAGTGGAACACTTGGCATTTGGTAAAGTCCAAGTCTTGAGTACTTGGCATGAAAAGTCCAAGTGGGACACTTGGCACATGAAAAGTCCAAGCATGGGTCTTGGAAATGTAAAAGTCCAACATGGGTTGGCAAGGGAAAGTCCAAGCATGGTCTTGGCATTTGAGAAGTCCAACATGGGTTGGCAAGGGAAAAGTCCAAGCATGGGTTTTGGCAATGTAAAAGTCCAACATGGGTTGGCAAGGGAAAGTCCAAGCATGGTCTTAGCATTTGAGAAGTCCAACATGGGTTGGCAAGGGAAAAGTCCAAGCATGGGTCTTGGCAATGTAAAAGTCCAACATGGGTTGGCAAGGGAAAGTCCAAGCTTGAGTCTTGGCATGAGAAGTCCAAGGGGTTTGATATTGGCTGCGTAAAGTCCAAGCGGGAGTCTTGGCAGCATAAGTCCAATGGTTGGCGGCGTAAAGTCCAAGTGGAGTCTTGGCGGCGTAAGTCCAATGTGCCTTGGCGGTATAGACACCGTTAGCATGACATAGCTGATGGAAGCACCTAGAGGCTAGCGCGATGGATGAACAAGTCATGGATGACTTGGAGGGATCTGAGAGGCGTGAGGCTGATGGAGGTGGCTAGAAGGCTTAGGTCTAGGCTAAGGGTGGTCTAGCAAGTATGGGGGCACCATACTTGGGTTAAAACCTCATTTTTGAGGTTGGCAGTCGACTGGCATTATGGCCGGTTCGACTGCCGTGAGTCGACTTGAGTTCGATTTGCGGTTTAGAGCCGAAATGCTCGCGATCGGGTGTCGGCAACGATCATCAACTATCGGGTTGGCGATCACCGATCCAATGTCGAAACAGAGCGCTCAGCGTGGCCGGCGATCGGCTTCTGCGCCGCAATCGGCGCCAAGAGATCCGCTGGAGTTTTCCAACAGGATCGAATTGTCTCACGACAACGATGGAATCGATCGGCGTGACTTATGGCGATCAAGCGATGGGTGGAAATCCAGGTCGCGCGCAAGGATAAAAGGAGCTCGACGGGAGGGTTTTTGGCATCAGTTCTTAAGCGATTTCTTGGATGTTTTTGAGGCGATTTGCTGCTGCAAATCAGGGTCTTCAACCACGGTTCAAGCGATCAACAAGCAAGTAATCCAAAGGCATTTGTAAAGTTATTTTCTTTACTAGTTTTGCATTGTATTATTGTATTTGCTTGTATTTCTTTCGTTTATTGTTGTAAACGTTTGTACGAGGTTTCTCCGCCTCTGACTTGTTGTCGAGAAGGAGTTTATTGATTAGTGATTGCATTGGCTCGTTAGAGCTCGATCCGTGGAGTAGGAACCGTGTGGTTCCGAACCACGTTAAATCTTCGTGTTATTGCGTTTGTGATTGTGTTTCGTTATTGTTATCACATATATATTCCGCTGTGCTAACGAAACTTGTAGACACGAACACGCGATTGAATTCCATCTACGAACGGTCAAACGCTATTCACCCCCCTCTAGCGGCGTCAAATTTCCAACAAGTGGTATCAGAGCCCGGGGCTCTTCTACGGACTAACCGCCGGGAGCTAAGACAAAGAGGCTAGAGGGTGAAGATGGAAGAACCATTGGGATGGGACATCAACACCCCAATTCCCTATTCCTTCTATGGACGAGAAGGTTTCAATTCTTGGAAGGCGAGAATTGAAGATTTTTTGATGATGAGAGACCTTGAGGAGTGGTCCGCATTGATGGAAGGATTTGAATATCCTAAGGGACCAAAGGGAGGGTTTCTCAAGAAGAAGAAGTGGAGTGAGGAGCAACTCCAACAATTCGATAAAAACAAGAAGGTAATCAAATTCATTTTTGATTTAATTCCTAATGGCCTCTTGTGTAGTCTAGGTGACTATGTGGATGCCAAGGAGCTATGGAGCGATTTGGCCAAGCTCCATGAAAACCCTCAACTGGTCCAAGAAGAAGAAGAAGATGTAGAATGCTCATCGGTTCAATCGGAAGAGGCCGAAGAAGCAAGCTCCTCCTCACAAGCAAGTGAGGATTCGGAAGTTGAAGAAGAGTCAACATCCGGGTCAAGAGGAGAGTGTGAAGAATTGGAGGTTGAGAGGCCATCAATCTCCAAGGAGGAGGTAGAAGTGGAAGAAGCATCCACCTCAAGGATTGAGGGGGAGGAGAGAATTTCCACTCCGGAGCAACAAGAAGAAGCTCAAACTCCGGCACCTTCCACCTTGGACCTAGGTAACTCAAACATATCAATTTGTAATAAAAATCATATCATATGTTTTGAGTGTAGAGAAGTCGGGCACTACAAGAGCAAGTGCCCAAAGAAGGTTAGGAAAGCTCCACCGGCACCAAAAGTCAAGGATGCCGATGCCCCAAGTCAAAAGAGCAAGGAGCATATCATATGCTTCAAGTGCAACTCAAAGGGGCATTACTGAGTTAATGTCCTAGGGGGAGCAAAAAGACCCAAGAAGGAGCTATACATGTAGGGGGAGCCTCCAAGGCAAACCCTAAGGTATATTTCAATAATGCACCTTCTAGATTTAATAGTCAAAAGCATGCTAGGAATTTTAATTCCCTTGCAATTCATAAAGGGCATGCTAGAAGTAAGGAATTTTGCTTAGGTACTAAAAATGTTTACCTTAGGAGTAAGGAGAAATTTGGGACTAATGTCCCTAAAAATATTTTACCTAAGGAATCAATTAGGAAAATAGGAGAACATCTAGATCTAAATCCTAAATGGACTAGGCATATGCCTAGAAAGTCTCATGCCCATGGTTTAAATCAAAATTCTAAAATTGGGAAATTAGAATTAGAGAATCAAGTCTTGAGGTCAAGGCTTGAAAAACTTGAAAAGACCCTAAATAAGATACAAAATCAATTTAAAGGGTCTAGTGGTCAAAATCAAGGGTCCAAAAGTCAAAGTCAACACCTAGGACCTAAGAGTCAAAAGTCAACCAAGGGCAAGCAAGGTTTGGGTCACAAACCTAAGCCTAAAGTGGCTTATCATAGTGTCCCATTTGACTATGGAACACAAACTAGGTCTAGGAAGACCAAGGTCAATAGGGAAGTCATCCCTAAGGTTGACCAAAGGTTGTGCCTAGTGGCTAGGGTTTTTAGGAAACCTAGGGTGGCCACTAAGAAGGTTGCAAGGGGAGTTACCCCTAGAGTCAACCTAGGTAAGACCCAAATGACCAAGGCTAACAAGCCTAGGAGGGTCATTAGGAAGGTATCTAGGGAGGTTATCCCTAAGGAATACCTAATTAACCCTAGGAGCTCAAATTGGTTTTGGGTTCCTAAGAGCGTGATTGATTCACGCTAGATGGGTTTAGGGTGTGCCAACCTTGATTGGATGGGTAGTTAACTCAACCATGGTAAAGGTGGCACTTTAGGATATTTTCAAGGTTATGGTTACCTTGGAAATAGATTTGAATCAATATCCTAAAAGATTTTAGGATGTGCCAATGCACTTTTGAAATTAAGAAAAATTAATTAAATTGACACAATTTAGGTTTAGAGGTTAGTGTGCCATTTTGGGTTTTTGGCACACTAGGGAGATTAGGTTAATATGGCAAAATATGATTAATCCCAACAAATGGCAATTAATATTAAAATTTAGGTATTATTATACCTATATATTTTATATGTCATGCTTTGTTTGCCATATAACATGCCATGACATCATGCTTACTTTTAATCATTTTATATGTCATGTTCATGTTTTAGGATTAAGGTTTTAAATGTCATGTGCTTTTAGATTTCAACTTATGCCATGACATCATGATTATGAGCATATGCTTATTTATATCATCATTAATGCCATATTCATTCATGTATTTAAGAAAAATTTCGATTGAAATTGATTTAAGGACTATGACATGACTTGGAGTCTCATTCATAAGGGAATCAAGTAGGGTTGCCTTAGAAGATGCATGAAACCCTAGTTTTAAATGAACCAAAACCCACATCTCACATCCAATTGACATGTATGTGTATTTATACACCCTAGATACATGTGAGATGCTAGGATATGAGTTAAGTTCAAGGTGCATAGTTTTTGCATCTAGATGAACTAAAACTCATCTAATTTCAAATGTGGATCATTAGGAAAGCTTGTGTACAAGTCATGTGCATAGAGCCCAAGGAATATGATCCAAAACATGGTTTTGAAATCATTTTAAAATCAATTTAGAAAACCTTGGTGAAGTCTATCTTTTGATAGCAATTACCATTGATGAAGTTGATACAAAATAGGGCCAAAACATTGAAAATTTCAATGGTTTTGAGTTTTGTATCAAACTCACTATTTTATGTGTAAAATAATTTTCAAATATTTTTCGCCCATTGTAATGACTATAAGTAATATAAGTATCAAATTTTATGATTTTTCAAATTACGTATAATTACTTATGTTTTTCCAAATCTCGATACTGATAGTTGAAATTCGGCAATTTCACCATCACGATCGCTTTAGGCGCGATCGCTCTTAGTGGCAATGATCGATATGGGTGGCATCGACCGAAGTCGAGTCACAGTCTAATTTCGGGTTAACAAGGTTTGTTTAGCCCGTGTTCAGCTATGGAAAAGGTTCTTAATCACTCCTAACCCTAGGATATGCTTTAGGAAGCATTATAAAGGGTGAAAATCCATTGGATATGGATTAGGAGTTGTGTTACGTCAAAGTATCAAATTTAGGGTGAGTGAAAGTTTTATGTTGAACTTAGAACCTTAATTTTGATGGTTTAGAGTTCTTATTGGCTTAGGGGCTTCCCAAGGATATTGTTGGTGCAATGGTCAAGGGGAAGCAAGCCTTTAGGGGGAGGTATCCATCTTGGGATGATGGATGTGTTTTTCTACTTGAAGAGGAGAAGTTATTGGGAGAGTATCATCAATTGAGAAAATTGATGGGTTTTTGATACCCAATTTGGAAATTGGGAGAGAGTATAGGATTGCCTCTCTTGAGTGATATGTGAATTATCACTAGGAAGATGGTAGGCATCCTAGGTATTTATTTTTGGATCAAGGGAGAGATTGTAAGATCTCATTGGGACATGAGACATTGACCTCCTTGGAGAGAAAACCTTTTTGATGTTAGTCAAAAAGGGGGAGAATATTTGGGGGAGAACATTTGGAGAGTGTTTACCAATTTGGGATAATTGGTAAGGGATTTGAGTTAGTGGTCTAACTCAAATGATTTGTTTGGTTTTTGTCAAACATCAAAAATGGGAAGATTGTTGGTGCAATCGTCCCAGGTCACGATTGACCAGGACTCGAGTTTGACTCGAGTGATGTTTTGATGTTTCGACAAAAACATATGACAATGTAATTGTCATGGGAAAGTCCAAGTCTTGTGTACTTGGCATGAAAAGTCCAAGTGGAACACTTGGCATTTGGTAAAGTCAAAGTCTTGAGTACTTGGCATGAAAAGTCCAAGTGGGACACTTGGCACATGAAAAGTCCAAGCATGGGTCTTGGCAATGTAAAAGTCCAACATGGGTTGGCAAGGGAAAGTCCAAGCATGGTCTTGCATTTGAGAAGTCCAACATGGGTTGGCAAGGGAAAAGTCCAAGCATGGGTCTTGGCAATGTAAAAGTCCAACATGGGTTGGCAAGAGAAAGTCCAAGCATGGTCTTGGCATTTGAGAACTCCAACATGGGTTGGCAAGGGAAAAGTGTTGGGTTTCCGGCACCGCGGCGAGTGTGTGTTCGTACATGTTTCGTAAACATGTGCACAGCGAAAGAAATAAAAATAATAAATCTACATTTATTACAACACACACAACACACGCATGCATAGTACAACATGTGTAGACATAACCGTAAATTTAAATTTTGCAATAAAGGAAATTTAACTACGTATACCTTTTGTATCACGTGTAGCGGGAACGGCATCAACCGGAATGATCCTCGCTAGAATCGTCTCTATCCGTATCCTCGCCGAGTATTCTTAGGATGACTTCGCTAAGCCACGAGCTTCGTCTTCGTACGGGTTACTAGCCTCGTGTTGAAGATGACGTGATCGAGAGATGATCACGATCCGAATCCAAATTCGGATGCAAAGACGAGTCCTCAAAACTCGCTTCTCCGGAGAGGTATTCGTCAACCGTTTGACGAATCGCCGTCCTCCACCTCAGAGGATTACGGAGATCAGATCCCGGTAAGTTAGCGCTGCCGGGCTCTAACCGTCGTCCAAGCGATGCTCCGGCGAGAGGAGAACAAGCTGTCAGAAAACTGGACAGCTTTGGTGGAAGATAGCGCCCGGCCAACCAAGGGAAGATAAAGCTCACCTTGATGCCAAACCTAAAGGAGATCACCGAGCAACAACCGGCAGCAGCTCGGCGCCGAGGCGAAGGAAGGCTCCTTCGGGCGCGGTTGGAGGAGAAGATGGCGACAATGGAGTTGGCGCCGACTCTTTTGGATTAGGGCTTAATTATCCCTTAAGCCCTCTTTTATAGAACTAATTCTCTTAATGGTTATTGGATCATAACCATTAGGCCCGTTAACCGCTCCATTAAGATAAGTTAAAATAAACCAAACCATGATGGTTTATTTTAAGTTAAAAGCGAACGAACCAACTTTTGGTTCATTCGTTTAAAATAAACCAAACCCTTTGGTTTATTCTCCTCCATTGGATTAGAACCAAACCATTTTGGTTCATCCATTATGTCTTCATAAGACACGGCCCATCCACGCTTCCATTGCATTGAAACGATTTCATGCTCCTTTATGTTTGGTCGACCAAACCTAGTTTCTCTCGATGCGAGAATCCCATTCTCAAGCTCGTTTTAAATCCTTTGGATTACGCTCGTTGTGCGTGTGACCAAATAGGTTCTCGGTTTATGTTGGCCGTCTATAATTAACCATTAATTATAGAACGATCATGAGTGGCACCTAGTAGTACATCATGATCCTCAATTAACCGAAAAGATCAACGGTTGATCCAGAACTATTTCTGAAACCCTTCAGCAGCTCGAATGATTCGTGCCTCATTCCCTTCACTCATCTTATACCCACTTGGTTCAGGACATGGTCTATAGTGTCAGTCCCCACTAGGCTGACTACGTCACACCTAGCCCAAGTATCATTTCCTCGTCCTCACAGTTCTAGTTACTGCACATGTATCGAAGAGTACCTTACTCTAAACATGTAATGCTTTGGCCAAAGACTTTAGTAACAATCCGACGAGAGGCCATGGGTATACATCTCCTCGCAATGAGTGGTGAATCCTTTATAGGCTATTCAAACACCTTCGATCATTTCGACTTATACCCAATCATCCCGGGTCCACATCTCCTTAGAGATGTTTGCTTAAGATGTCAAAGCATAAGTCTCCATGATCAAGATGACTTGAATACCGCAAGTCAAAGGAACATCGCACTTAAGCTACAGTAAGAACTTCATTGACATATCTATATATGCAGAGAACCATATGAAGTCTTACGGTGGTCACTCAATGAACTAGTTACCATAACTAGCATCCACGATCAACTCGGACATCACAATGTCTCGGCCGGTGAATCGTGCTTGGATACACCAAGGAGTATACCTCTGCTAGTCTTGACAGAATTGATGGTGTCCAAATTCATCAATTCATCGACTAGGGATAATTCCGATACATCACAATTACAAATGTAGAGATACTCACTAGTTGTGATCCAATCACAAATTCTCTCATGCTGTGAATCGCATCGTGGACATTCAGTAAATGAGTTTAAGATCCAATCAAATACATGAAACATGTATACTCAAATAGTGAATCTTCATTTATCATATAAATGGTTCATACATAAGGCGATTGCCTTAGGACATCTCTCATATATTACTAACAGACTCCCACTTGGCCTAATGCCAATCGCTACGGTATCCAATACCATAAGCACTAACATGACCCTCAAACTTACTTTGAGGTAATGCTTTAGTCAAAGGATCTGCTAAGTTCCTTTCAGTGGAAATTTTCTCGATTTGTATTTCGCTCCTACTGATGATCTCTCTGATAAGATGATAGCGGCAAAGCACATGTTTGGATCATTGATGAGACCACATCAAGTTCAGAGATGAACTTCTTGATCCAAACCGCTTCCTTTGCTGCTTTCAAAGCTGCAATGTATTCTGCCTTAGTGGCAGAATCTGCTATTGTGTCAAGCTTGGAACCTTTCCAACTTATTGTGCCTCCATTCCAGGTGAGTACATACCCAGACTAAGACATGGAATCATCCTTGTCTGTCTGGATCTAGCATCCGTATACCCACGTATCACCATGTACCCTTCTCCATATATTAGGAACGCATCCTTAGTTCTTCTTAAGTACTTAAGGATCATCTTAACAGCCACCCAATAATCCATTCCTGGATCAGATTGGTATCTGCTCGTGACACTCAGAGCATACGATACATCGGTCCTCGTACATAACATAGCATACATGATAGATCCTATTGCGGATGCATAGGGAATCTTACTCATGCAAATCCTCTCGTCTTCTGTGCGCGGACACATAGACTTCGAAAGGTGTACCCCATGCCTGATGGGTAGGTAACCTTTCTTGGATTCCTACATGCTAAACCTCTTTAGCACTCGGTCTATATATGTAGACTGCGAAAGACCAAGCAACCATTTCGATCTATCTCTATAGATCTTAATCCCAAGGATGTAGGTTGCTTCTCCCAGGTCTTTCATGGAGAATGTCTTGGATAACCAAACCTTAACTGACTGTAAGATTGAAACATCGTTTCCTATAAGTAATATGTCATCGACATACAATACTAGGAACACGACTGCACTCCCACTAACCTTCTTGTACACACAAGGTTCGTCTGGATTTTGTGAGAAATCAAACCTTTTGATTGTCTCATCAAAACGGATATTCCAACTCCTGGATGCTTGCTTCAATCCATAAATGGACCGTCGCAATTTGCATACCTTGGTTTTATCAACCGATGTGAAACCCTCAGGTTGTATCATATACATGTCCTCGAGCAGGTTTCCATTAAGGAAAGTTGTTTTCACATCCATCTGCCATATCTCATAATCATAATGAGCCGCTATGGCCAGGAGCATCCGAATGGATTTAAGCATAGCTACAGGCGAATAGGTTTTGTCATAATCAACACCTTGCTTTTGACGATATCCTTTCTCCACCAATCTAGCCTTATAGGTAATCACATTACCATCCATGTCGGTTTTCTTCTTGAAAACCCACTTGCACCCTATAGGCTTAATGCTTTCAGGTGGGTCAACCAAGTTCCAAACTTGGTTTTCATACATGGAATCCATTTCCGACTTCATGGCACCAAGCCACTTATCCCTTTCTGAACTTGTCAGCACTTCTTCATAACTGGTAGGCTCCTCATCATCAATGAGTAACACGTCGTTCGATTCACTTACGAGAAATCCATATCTCTCGGGAATATTGCGTGTTCTACGGATCTCACGAAGATGTGGTGTTACAATAGGTCCAGCCGATTGCTCATCACTATGAGTTGTCGGCTGTTGTGCTTCACCAGGTATCTCATCAATGTCTATTTGAGTCTCTCGAGCCTCCTCAAGCTCGACGACACTCCCACTGTTTTCTTGCAAGAGAAACTCTTTCTCTAGAAACACAGCATGCCTTGAATTAAACACTTTTTGTTCCACACGATGATAGAATTGGTAACCCCTTGTTTCCTTAGGGTATCCAATAAATAGACATTTATCAGACTTAGCATCCAATTTGTCTGATACTGTCCGCTTCACATAAGCAGGACAACCCCATATCTTCAAGTAAGATACATGAGGTTTCTTACCATTCCATATCTCATATGGAGTAGTTGAGACTACCTTGGTAGGCATTCTATTTAACAAGTAAACAGCTGTCTGAAGTGCATAACCCCAAAAGGACTTGGGAAGAGTTGCATGATTCATCATTGACCTGACCATGTCCAACAAGGTCCGGTTACGCCTCTCAGATACACCATTATGCTGTGGTGTATACGGCGGAGTCCATTGAGACAATATATCATTGTCTCTTAGATAATCAAGAAACTCTTGACTTAAGTATTCACCACCTCGATCCGATCGAAGTATTTTAATACTCTTGTCATGTTGTTTCTCTACTTCATTTCTGAATTCTTTGAACCTTTCAAAGGCTTCAGACTTGTGTTTCATCAAGAACACATACCCAAACCGTGAGTGATCATCGGTGAAGGTAATGAAGTAGCTATACCCTCCTAAAGCTTGAGTTGACATAGGTCCACATACATCAGTATGTATTAGACCTAGTAACTCTCCCACTCGTTCACCTTTTCCAGTAAAAGGTAACTTAGTCATCTTGCCTTTTAAGTATGATTCGCATGTATCGTATGAATCCAATTCAAACGATTCCAAAATTCCACATCGGTGTAATTCGGACATGCATTTCTTGCTTACATGGCCAAGACGACAATGTCACATATAGGAGTCTAATTGATTACCCTTTCGAGCACGCGTGTTGCTCGCTTCGATATTGAAAATGTCACTGGATACGTCCAACGTATAAACACCATTGCTTAAAGTTCCAGTCCCATAAAGAACTCCATTCAAAGTTATGTAACAACAATTGTTACTAAAAGTCAAATGGTACCCATTTCTATTTAAAAAAGAAATAGAAATGATGTTCTTTATCAACGAAGGAATATAAAAGCAATTGTCCAGTTCTAAGACAAGTCCTGCAGGGAGTTTCAACAAATACATTCCGATGGCGAGTGCAGCAACCTTTGCTCCATTCCTAACACGTAAATTTGGCTCTCCCTTGACGAGTCTTCTTCTATTCCTTAGCCCATATATGTCATTACATATATGTGAGCCACACCCAGTATCCAATACCCAAGTGTCTGAGGAAATAGAATGACAATCAATAACGAAGATATGTGAAAAGATGGAGCATCTTATGTCTTATTCTTCTTCACGGACTCAAGATAAATCTTGCAATTTCTTCGCCAATGGCCCTACTTGCCATAATTATGGCAAGTGCCCTTTTGAGCTGGTTCTGCCTTTTTAGCCTTTTTCTTCTTCCCCTTCTGTTGTTCCTTTGACTCCCTCTTAAAACTTTTCTTCGAGGAATCAACTAACAACACCGTCCCCTGCTCATGCTTCTCAAAAGGTTCCACAGTCTTCAGCATGTTGAGCAGTACCACAGATGAACCTTCTTGCATCTCAGAGGTGAAGAGGAGCTTGGAGACTTCGAATCTCAGTTGCTTATCAAACAACTCATAAAGATGAAGGACTACGATATGAGCATCCATATGCTCATGCTGCTTTCGTAGCTTGGGTTCCATCGTGGCTAGCATGATGCAACTCACCATTTCAGAATCATTCACATGTTTCTGATAGGCCAACAATTGGTCCAGAGTTGCATTGTCACTAGGACGGGCGGGAAGAGATGCTTCGAGGACATTCGCAAGCTTTTCCACCTTGAGAACAATTCTCAAGTTTCTAAGCCAGTCCAAGAAGTTCGGCCCAGTCAATTTATTCGAATCCAAAATGGAACGCAAATTCAAAGACATCATGATCAATTTTAGAAATACAAAACGAGCATATATGAGAAAATGATTTTAAAATGCATCAACATACATTTATAAATTCCATTCATTTTTCAAATTTCAAAAACCCCAAAATCACTTCGGGAGATCGTAGGTTCATCTCCGAATGGGCTGATATCCACCATAGATATGAACAACCTTGGAGAGAGTCCAACAAGCCATTCATAACTACGATGGTAGGTATCTACTATACCGATTGCATATCACGTATATGCAACTATCACAATGTGCTATCAACTTATTGAATGTTCACACATACATCGGGTTGTTAACACATTAACAAGTATGCATCATATGCATAGCACCCAACTTCACCTCCCTTTACATCGACCTTGGAGAGAGTCCAACAAGCCGATGCTCCAGGTTAAAGCCAACCCATTAATCGAGAAATAGTCTTAATATGGTTAGAGCGCATTCAACCAATTAGCCTAGCTTGGAGAGAGTCCAACAACCAAAGCTAACGATTGACCTCTGACTCTTACCATATTAGTATTAAACTATTCCATGGTTTGAACATGTTCGGGTTCGAGCCGGGCTTGGAGAGAGTCCAACAACCCAAACAAGAAACGGAACTCTGGTTCTAACCATATTAATGGAAGGTGTATGCTTTAATATTGAGTAAGGGTTTTTATGTCTCATCCTCTTTTCATGCAAATAACTATTATCTACATGGCATGGCATACATGACATACATCTACATGTCACGACATGCATGGCATAATGATATGCATCTAATGCAATTACATGGCATACAATTATGTCATGTACATAATTTCTTTATTTGTCATAACTATTTATGGAAATAAAATATGTTTAAGATTTGATTCTCCAAATCAAATCATGATTAAATTATGAAACAAATTTCCAAATCTAATCACATATTTTATTTATGGAATTAGTTGATTAAGGAAAATCAATTTAGGAAACCAATTTCCTAAATCATCAAAACTACTTATGGAAATAAAATATTTTAAGATTTGATTTCCCAAATCAAATCATGATTAAATTAAGAAACAAATTTTCAGAATCTAATCAAATATTTTATTTATGAAAAATATCAATTTCCATAAATACTTCTAACTTTCCAAAAGTGGAAGATTTCCATAAATACTTCTAGACTTTCCAAAATTGATAAATTTCCATAAATACTTCTAAATTTCCAGAAATAACATTATGACTATCACAAAACCATTTTACGATTATGTCGAAACACAACCTGGGCTCTGATACCAATGTTGGGTTTCCAGCACCGCGGCGAGTGTGTGTTCGTACATGTTTCGTAAACATGTGCACAACGGAAGAAATAAAAATAATAAATCTACATTTATTACAACACACACAACACACGCATGCATAGTACAACATGTGTAGACCTAACTGTAAATTTAAATTTTGCAATAAAGGAAATTTAACTACGTATACCTTTCGTATCACGTGTAGCGGGAACGGCATCAACCGGAATGATCCTCGCTAGAATCGTCTCTATCCGTATCCACGCCGAGTATCCTTAGGATGACTTCGCTAAGCCATGAGCTTCGTCTTCGTACGGGTTACTAGCCTCGTGTTGAAGATGACGTGATCGAGAGATGATCACGATCCGAATCCAAATTCGGATGCAAAGACGAGTCCTCAAAACTCGCTTCTCCGGAGAGGTATTCGTCAACCGTTTGACGAATCCTTCGTCCTCTACCTCAGACGATTATCGGAGATCGAATACCCGGTAAGTTAGCTGCTGTCGGAGCTCTAACCGTCGTCCAAACAACGCTCCGACGAGAGGAGAACAAGCTGTCCAGAAAACTGGACAGCTTTGGTGGAGGAGATAGGCGCCGGCCAACCAAGGGAAGATAAAGCTCACCTTGATGCCAAACCTAAAGGAGATCACTGGAGCAACAACCTCGACGGCCACGCCGGGGGAAGGAAGGAAGGCTCCTTCTGGACGCCGGTTGGAGGAGAAGATGGGGCGACAATGGAGTTGGCGCCGACTCCTTCAATGGGGTGGGCGGCAACTCTAGCTAGGGTTTTGGATTAGGGCTTAATTATCCCTTAAGCCCTCTTTTATAGAGAACTAATTCTCTTAATGGTTATTGGATCATAACCATTAGGCCCGTTAACCCGCTCCATTAAGATAAGTTAAAATAAACCAAACCATGATGGTTTATTTTAAGTTAAAATGAACCGAACCAACTTTTGGTTCATTCGTTTAAAATAAACCAAACCCTTTGGTTTATTCTCCTCCATTGGATTAGAACCAAACCATTTTGGTTCATCCATTATGTCTTCATAAGACACGGCCCATCCACGCTTCCATTGCGACTGAAATGATTTCATGCTCGCTTTATGTTTGGTCCAACCAAACCTAGTTTCTCTCGGTCTGAGAATCCCATTCTCAAGCTCGTTTTAAATCCTTTGGATTACGCTCGTTGTGCGTGTGACCAAATAGGTTCTCGGTTTATGTTGGCCATCTATAATTAACCATTAATTATAGAACGATCATGAGTGGCACCTAGTAGTACATCATGATCCCCAATTAACCGAAAAGATCAACGGTTGATCCAGAACTATTTCTGAAACCCTTCAGCAGCTCGAATGATTCGTGCCTCATTCCCTTCACTCATCTTATACCCACTTGGTTCAGGACATGGTCTATTGTGTCAGTCCCCACTAGGCTGACTACGTCACCCCTAGCCCAAGTATCATTTCCTCGTCCTACGGATTCTAGTTACTGCACATGTATCGAAGAGTACCTTACTCTAAACATGTAATGCTTTGGCCAAAGACTTTAGTAACAATCCGACGAGAGGCCATGGGTATACATCTCCTCGCAATGAGTGGTGAATCCTTTATAGGCTATTCAAACACCTTCGATCATTTCGACTTATACCCAATCATCCCGGGTCCACATCTCCTTAGAGATGTTTGCTTAAGATGTCAAAGCATAAGTCTCCATGATCAAGATGACTTGAATACCGCAAGTCAAAGGAACATCGCACTTAAGCTACAGTAAGAACTTCATTGACATATCTATATATGCAGAGAACCATATGAAGTCTTATGGCTGGTCACTCCAATGAACTAGTTACCATAACTAGCATCCACGATCAACTCCGGACATCACAATGTCTCCAGCCAGTGTGAATCAGCTGCTTGGATACACCAAGGAGTATACCTCATGCTAGTTTCGACAGAATTGATGGTGTCCAACTTCATCAATTCATCGACTAGGGATAATTCCAATACATCACAATTACACATGTAGAGATACTCACTAGTTGTGATCCAATCACAAATTCTCTCATGCTGTGAATCGCATCGTGAACATTCAGTAAATGAGTTTAAGATCCAATCAAATACATGAAACATGTATACTCAAATAGTGAATCTTCATTTATCATATAAATGGTTCATACATAAGGCGATTGTCTTAGGACATCTCTCATATATTACTAACAGACTCCCACTTGGCCTAATGCCAATCGCTACGGTATCCAATACCATAAGCACTAACATGACCCTCAAACTTACTTTGAGGTAATGCTTTAGTCAAAGGATATGCTAAGTTCCTTTCAGTGGAAATTTTCTCGATTTGTATTTCGTTCCTACTGATGATCTCTCTGATAAGATGATAGCGGCAAAGCACATATTTGGATCATTGATGAGACCACATCAAGTTCAGAGATGAACTTCTTGATCCAAACCGCCTCTTTGTCGCCTAAAGTCGCAATGTATTCTCGCTTAGTGGCGTAATCCGCTATAGTGTCAAGCTTGGAACCTTTCCAACTTATTGCGCCCATTCCAGTGAATACATACCTGACTAAGACATGGAATCATCCTTGTCCGTCCGATCCGCATCCGTATACCCACGATCACCATGTACCCTTCTCCATATATTAGAACGATCCTTAGTTCTTCTTAAGTACTTAAGGATCATCTTAATACCACCCAATAATCCATTCCCGATCAGATTGGTATCCGCCGTGACACTCGTGAGCATACGATACATCGGGCCTCGTATATAACATAGCATACATGATAGATCCTATGATGCATAGGAATCTTACTCATGCAAATCCTCGCCTTCTCTCGGCGCGGACACATAGACTTCGAAAGGTGTACCCCATGCCTGATGGGTAAGAAACCTTTCTTGGATTCCGACATGCTAAACCTCTTTAGCACTCGGTCTATATATGTAGACTGCGAAAGACCAAGCAACCGTTTCGATCTATCTCTATAGATCTTAATCTCGAGGATGTAGGTTGCTTCTCCTGTGTCTTTCATGGAGAATGTCTTGGATAACCAAACCTTAATCGATCAGAAGATTGAAACATCGTTTCCTATAAGTAATATGTCATCGACATACAATACTAGGAACACGACTGCACTCCCACTAACCTTCTTGTACACACAAGGTTCGTCTGGATTTTGTGAGAAATCAAACTTTTTGATCGTCTCATCAAAATGGATATTCCAGCTCCTGGATGCTTGCTTCAATCCATAAATGGATCGTCGCAACTTGCATACCTTGGTTTTATCAACCGATGTGAAACCCTCAGGCTGTATCATATACATGTCCTCGAGCAAGTTTCCATTAAGGAAAGTTGTTTTCACATCCATCTGCCATATCTCATAATCATAATGAGCTGCTATGGCGTGAGCATCCGAATGGATTTAGTAATAGGTTTTGTCATAATCAACACCTTGCTTTTGACGCATATCCTTTCTCCACTAATCTAGCCTTATAGGTAATCACATTACCATCCATGTGCTTTTCTTCTTGAAAACCCACTTGCACCCTATAGGCTTAATGCTTTCAGTGGGTCAACCAAGTTCCAAACTTGGTTTTCATACATGGAATCCATTTCACTTCATGGCACCAAGCCACTTATCCCTTTCTCGAACTTGTCAAGACTTCTTCATAACTGTAGGCTCCTCATCATCAATGAGTAACACGCTGCTCGATTCACTTACGAGAAATCCATATCTCTCAGGAATATTGCGTGTTCTACCAGATCTACGAAGATGTGGTGTTACAATAGGTCCAGCCGATTGCTCATCACTATGAGTTGTCGGCTGTTGTGCTTCACCAGGTATCTCATAAATGTCTATTTGAGTCTCTCGAGCCTCCTCAAGCTCGACGACACTCCCACTGTTTTCTTGCAAGAGAAACTCTTTCTCTAGAAACACAGCATGCCTTGAAACAAACACTTTTTGTTCCACATGATGATAGAATTGGTAACCCCTTGTTTCCTTAGGGTATCCAATAAATAGACATTTATCAGACTTAGCATCCAATTTGTCTGATACTGTCCGCTTCACATAAGCAGGACAACCCCATATCTTCAAGTAAGATACATGAGGTTTCTTACCATTCCATATCTCATATGGAGTAGTAGAGACTACCTTGGTTGGCATTCTATTTAACAAGTAAACAACTGTCTGAAGTGCATAGCCCCAAAAGGACTTGGGAAGATTCGCATGATTCATCATTGACCTGACCATGTCCAACAAGGTCCGGTTACGCCTCTCAGATACACCATTATGCTGTGGTGTATACGGCGGAGTCCATTGAGACAATATATCATTGTCTCTTAGATAATCAAGAAACTCTTGACTTAAGTATTCACCACCTCGATCCGATCGAAGTATTTTAATACTCTTGTCATGTTGTTTCTCTACTTCATTTCTGAATTCTTTGAACCTTTCAAAGGCTTCAGACTTGTGTTTCATCAAGAACACATACCCAAACCGTGAGTGATCATCGGTGAAGGTAATGAAGTAGCTATAGCCTCCTAAAGCTTGTGTTGACATAGGTCCACATACATCAGTATGTATTAGACCTAGTAACTCTCCCACTCGTTCACCTTTTCCAGTAAAAGGTAACTTAGTCATCTTGCCTTTTAAGTATGATTCGCATGTATCGTATGAATCCAATTCAAACGATTCCAGAATTCCACATCGGTGTAATTCGGACATGCATTTCTTGCTTACATGGCCAAGACGACAATGCCACATATAGGAGTCTAATTGATTACCCTTTCGAGCACGCGTGTTGCTCGCTTCGATATTGAAAATGTCACTGGATACGTCCAACGTATAAACACCATTGCTTAAAGTTACAGTCCCATAAAGAACTCCATTCAAAGTTATGTAACAACAATTGTTACTAAAAGTCAAATGGTACCCATTTCTATTTAAAAAAGAAATAGAAATGATGTTCTTTATCAACGAAGGAACATAAAAGAAATTGTCCAGTTCTAAGACAAGTCCTGCAGGGAGTTTCAACAAATACATTCCGATGGCGAGTGCAGCAACCTTTGCTCCATTCCTATCACGTAAATTTGGCTCTCCCTTGACGAGTCTTCTTCTATTCCTTAGCCCATATATGTCATTACATATATGTGAGCCACACCCAGTATCCAATACTCAAGTGTCTGAGGAAATAGAATGACAATCAATAACGAAGATATGTGAAAAGATGGAGCATCTTATGTCTTATTCTTCTTCACGGACTCAAGATAAATCTTGCAATTTCTTCGCCAATGGCCCTACTTGCCATAATTATGGCAAGTGCCCTTTTGAGCTGGTTCTGCCTTTTTAGCCTTTTTCTTCTTCCCCTTCTGTTGTTCCTTTGACTCCCTCTTAGAACTTTTCTTCGAGGAATCAAGCTTCGAGAAGGTTCCACATGCCTTCAAAGATGTTGAGCAAGACTACGCAGATGAACCTTCTTGCATCTCAGAGGTGAAGAGGAGCTTGGAGACTTCGAATCTCAGTTGCTTATCAAACAACTCATAAAGATGAAGGACTACGATATGAGCATCCATATGCTCATGCTGCTTTCGTAGCTTGGGTTCCATCGTGGCTAGCATGATGCAACTCACCATTTCAGAATCATTCACATGTTTCTGATAGGCCAACAATTGGTCCAGAGTTGCATTGTCACTAGGACGGGCGGGAAGAGACGCTTCGAGGACATTCGCAAGCTTTTCCACCTTGAGAACAATTCTCAAGTTTCTAAGCCAGTCCAAGAAGTTCGGCCCAGTCAATTTATTCAAATCCAAAATGGAACGCAAATTCAAAGACATCATGATCAATTTTAGAAATACAAAATGAGCATATATGAGAAAATGATTTTAAAATGCATCAACATACATTTATAAATTCCATTCATTTTTCAAATTTCAAAAACCCCAAAATCACTTCGGGAGATCGTAGGTTCATCTCCGAATGGGCTGATATCCACCATAGATATGAACAACCTTGGAGAGAGTCCAACAAGCCATTCATAACTACGATGGTAGGTATCTACTATACCGATTGCATGTCACGTATATGCAACTATCACAATGTGCTATCAACTTATTGAATGTTCACACATACATCGGGTTGTTAACACATTAACAAGTATGCATCATATGCATAGCACCCAACTTCACCTCCCTTTACATCGACCTTGGAGAGAGTCCAACAAGTCGATGCTCCAGGTTAAAGCCAACCCATTAATCGAGAAATAGTCTTAATATTGTTAGAGCGCATTCAACCAATTAGCCCAGCTTGGAGAGAGTCCAACAACCAAAGCTAACGATTGACCTCTGACTCTTACCATATTAGTATTAAACTATTCCATGGTTTGAACATGTTCGGGTTCGAGCCGGGCTTGGAGAGAGTCCAACAACCCAAACAAGAAACGGAACTCTGGTTCTAACCATATTAATGGAAGGTGTATGCTTTAATATTGAGTAAGGGTTTTTATGTCTCATCCTCTTTGCATGCAAATAACTATTATCTATATGGCATGGCATACATAACATACATCAACATGTCACGACATGCATGACATAATGATATGCATCTAATGCAATTACATGGCATACAATTATGTCATGTACATAATTTCCTTATTTGTCATAACTATTTATGGAAATAAAATATGTTTAAGATTTGATTCTCCAAATCAAATCATGATTAAATTATGAAACAAATTTCCAAATCTAATCACATATTTTATTTATGGAATTAGTTGATTAAGGAAAATCAATTTAGGAAACCAATTTCCTAAATCATCAAAACTACTTATGGAAATAAAATATTTTAAGATTTGATTTCCCAAATCAAATCATGATTAAATTAGGAAACAAATTTTCAGAATCTAATCAAATATTTTATTTATGGAAAATATCAATTTCCATAAATACTTCCAACTTTCTAAAAGTGGAAGATTTCCATAAATACTTCTAGACTTTCCAAAATTGATAAATTTCCATAAATACTTCTAAATTTCCAGAAATAACATTATGACTATCACAAAACCATTTTACGATTATGTCGAAACACAACCTGGGCTCTGATATCAATGTTGGGTTTCCAGCACCGCGGCGAGTGTGTGTTCGTACATGTTTCGTAAACATGTGCACAGCGGAAGAAATAAAAATAATAAATCTACATTTATTACAACACACACAACACACGCATGCATAGTACAACATGTGTAGACATAACCGTAAATTTAAATTTTGCAATAAAGGAAATTTAACTACGTATACCTTTCGTATCACGTGTAGCGGGAACGGCATCAACCGGAATGATCTTCGCTAGAATCGTCTCTATCCGTATCCACGCCGAGTATCCTTAGGATGACTTCGCTAAGCCACGAGCTTCGTCTTCGTACGGGTTACTAGCCTCGTGTTGAAGATGACGTGATCGAGAGATGATCACGATCCGAATCCAAATTCGGATGCAAAGACGAGTCCTCAAAACTCGCTTCTCCGGAGAGGTATTCGTCAACTGTTTGACGAATCCTTCGTCCTCTACCTCAGAGGATTACCGGAGATCGAATACCCGGTAAGTTAGCCACTGTCGGAGCTCTAACCGTCGTCCAAACGATGCTCCGACGAGAGGAGAACAAGCTGTCCAGAAAACTGGACAGCTTTGGTGGAGGAGATAGGCGCCGACCAACCAAGGGAAGATAAAGCTCACCTTGATGCCAAACCTAAAGGAGATCACCGGAGCAACAACCGGCAGCAGCTCGACGCCAGCGAGGGGGAAGGAAGGCTCCTTCTGGACGCCGGTTGGAGGAGAAGATGGGGCGACAATGGAGTTGGCGCCGACTCCTTCAATGGGGTGGGCGACAACTCTAGCTAGGGTTTTGGATTAGGGCTTAATTATCCCTTAAGCCCTCTTTTATAGAGAACTAATTCTCTTAATGGTTATTGGATCATAACCATTAGGCCCGTTAACCCGTTCCATTAAGATAAGTTAAAATAAACCAAACCATGATTGTTTATTTTAAGTTAAAACGAACCGAACCAACTTTTGGTTCATTCGTTTAAAATAAACCAAACCCTTTGGTTTATTCTCCTCCATTGGATTAGAACCAAACCATTTTGGTTCATCCATTATGTCTTCATAAGACACGGCCCATCCACGCTTCCATTGCGACTGAAACGATTTCATGCTCGCTTCATGTTTGGTCCAACCAAACCTAGTTTCTCTCGGTCTGAGAATCCCATTCTCAAGCTCGTTTTAAATCCTTTGGATTACGCTGCAGTATGTGACCAAATAGGTTCTCGATTTATGTTGGCCGTCTATAATTAACCATTAATTATAGAACGATCATGAGTGGCACCTAGTAGTACATCATGATCCCCAATTAACCGAAAAGATCAACGGTTGATCCAGAACTATTTCTGAAACCCTTCAGTAGCTCGAATGATTCGTGCCTCATTCCCTTCACTCATCTTATACCCACTTGGTTCAGGACATGGTCTATAGTGTCAGTCCCCACTAGGCTGACTACGTCACACCTAGCTCAAGTATCATTTCCTCGTCCTACGGATTCTAGTTACTGCACATGTATCGAAGAGTACCTTACTCTAAACATATAATGCTTTGGCCAAAGACTTTAGTAACAATCCGACGAGAGGCCATGGGTATACATCTCCTCGCAATGAGTGGTGAATCCTTTATAGGCTATTCAAACACCTTCGATCATTTCGACTTATACCCAATCATCCCGGGTCCACATCTCCTTAGAGATGTTTGCTTAAGATGTCAAAGCATAAGTCTCCATGATCAAGATGACTTGAATACCGCAAGTCAAAGTAACATCACACTTAAGCTACAGTAAGAACTTCATTGACATATCTATATATGCAGAGAACCATATGAAGTCTTACGGCTGGTCACTCCAATGAACTAGTTACCATAACTAGCATCCACGATCAACTCCGGACATCACAATGTCTCCAGCCAGTGTGAATCAGCTGCTTGGATACACCAAGGAGTATACCTCATGCTAGTCTCGACAGAATTGATGGTGTCCAAATTCATCAATTCATCGACTAGGGATAATTCCGATACATCACAATTACACATGTAGAGATACTCACTAGTTGTGATCCAATCACAAATTCTCTCATGCTGTGAATCGCATCGTGGACATTCAGTAAATGAGTTTAAGATCCAATCAAATACATGAAATATGTATACTCAAATAGTGAATCTTCATTTATCATATAAATGGTTCATACATAAGGCGATTGCCTTAGGACATCTCTCATATATTACTAACAAAAAGTCTAAGCATGGGTCTTGGCAATGTAAAAGTCCAACATGGGTTGGCAAGGAAAAGTCCAAGCTTGAGTCTTGGCATGAGAAGTCCAAGGGGTTTGATATTGGTTGCGTAAAGTCCAAGCGGGAGTCTTGGCAGCATAAGTCCAATGGTTGGCGGCGTAAAGTCCAAGCGGAGTCTTGGCGGTATAAGTCCAATGTGCCTTGGCGGTGTAGACACCGTTAGCATGACATAGCCGATGGAAGCACCTAGAGGCTAGCACGATGGATGAACAAGTCATGGATGACTTGGAGGGATCCGAGAGGTGTGAGGCTGATGGAGGTGACTAGAAGGCTTAGGTCTAGGCTAAGGGTGGTCTAGCAAGTATGGGGGCACCATACTTGGGTTAAAACCTCATTTTTGAGGTTGGCAGTCGACTGGCATTATGGCCGGTTCGACTGCCGTGAGTCGACTTGAGTTTGACTGCCAGTTTAGAGCTGGAAATGCTCTGGCAGTCGACTGCTCATTGGAGCAATGATCGTGTCGACGGCAATGATCGCTAAGGTCGATCGGCCGATCGCCAATCCAATGTCGAGCACAGATCGCTCCGTAGCCGAGCCGCGGCCACGGGCGCCGGGCAATGATCGCCAAGAGATCCGTTGGAGTTTTTCCAGCATGGATCGAGCCGTTGTCTCACGACAACAGTGGCATCAGTCGACTGGTGACTTATGGCAGTCGACTGATGGGTGGAAATCCAGGTCGCGCACAAGGATAAAAGAAGCTCGACGGGAGGGTTTTTGGCATCAATTTTAAGCGATTTCTTGGACATTTTTGAGGCGATTTGCTGCTGCAAATCAGGGTCTTCAACCACGGTTCAAGCGATCAACAAGCAAGTAATCCAAAGGCATTTGTAAAGTTGTTTTCTTTACTAGTTTTGCATTGTATTATTGTATTTTCTTGTATTTCTTTCGTTTATTGTTGTAAATGTTTGTACGCAGTTTCTCCGCCTCCGACTTGTTGTCGAGAAGGAGTTTATTGATTAGTGATCGCATTGGCGTCGCTAGAGCTCTTTAGAGCTCGATCCGTGGAGTAGGAACCGTGTGGTTCCGAACCACGTTAAATCTTCGTGTTATTGTGTTTGTGATTGTGTTTCGTTATTGTTATCATATATATATTCCGTTGTACTAACGAAACTTGTAGACACGAACACGCGATCGAATTCCATCTACGAACGGTCAAACGCTATTCACCCCCCTCTAGCGGCGTCAAATTTCCAACAAGTGGTATCAGAGCCCGGGGCTCTTCTACGGACTAACCGTCGGGAGCTAAGACAAAGAGGCTAGAGGGTGAAGATGGAAGAACCATTGGGATGGGACATCAACACCCCAATTCCCTATTCCTTCTATGGATGAGAAGGTTTCAATTCTTGGAAGGCGAGAATTGAAGATTTTTTGATGATGAGAGACCTTGAGGAGTGGTCCGCATTGATGGAAGGATTTGAATATCCTAAGGTACCAAAGGGAGGATTTCTCAAGAAGAAGAAGTGGAGTGAGGAGCAACTCCAACAATTCGATAAAAACAAGAAGGTAATCAAATTCATTTTTGATTTAATTCCTAATGGCCTCTTATGTAGTCTAGGTGACTATGTGGATGCCAAGGAGCTATGGAGCGATTTGGCCAAGCTCCATGAAAACCCTCAACTGGTCCAAGAAGAAGAAGAAGATGTAGAATGCTCATCGGTTCAATCGGAAGAGGCCGAAGAAGCAAGCTCCTCCTCACAATCAAGTGAGGATTCGGAAGTTGAAGAAGAGTCAACATCCGGGTCAAGAGGAGAGTGTGAAGAATTGGAGGTTGAGAGGCCATCAATCTCCAAGGAGGAGGTAGAAGTGGAAGAAGCATCCACCTCAAGGATTGAGGGGGAGGAGAGAATTTCCACTCCGGAGCAACAAGAAGAAGCTCAAACTCCGGCACCTTCCACCTTGGACCTAGGTAACTCAAATATATCAATTTGTAATAAAAATCATATCATATGTTTTGAGTGTAGAGAAGTCGAGCACTACAAGAGCAAGTGCCCAAAGAAGGTTAGGAAAGCTCCACCGGCACCAAAAGTCAAGGATGCCGATGCCCCAAGTCAAAAGAGCAAGGAGCATATCATATGCTTCAAGTGCAACTCAAAGGGGCATTACCGGAGTCAATGTCCTAGGGGGAGCAAAAAGACCCAAGAAGGAGCTATACATGTAGGGGGAGCCTCCAAGGCAAACCCTAAGGTATATTTCAATAATGCACCTTCTAGATTTAATAGTCAAAAGCATGCTAGGAATTTTAATTCCCTTGCAATTCATAAAGAGCATGCTAGAAGTAAGGAATTTTGCTTAGGTGCTAAAAATGTTTACCTTAGGAGTAAGGAGAAATTTGGGACTAATGTCCCTAAAAATATTTTACCTAAGGAATCAATTAGGAAAATAGGAGAACATCTAGATCTAAATCCTAAATGGACTAGGCATATGCCTAGAAAGTCTCATGCCCATGGTTTAAATCAAAATTCTAAAATTGGGAAATTAGAATTAGAGAATCAAGTCTTGAGGTCAAGGCTTGAAAAACTTGAAAAGACCCTAAATAAGATACAAAATCAATTTAAAGGGTCTAGTGGTCAAAATCAAGGGTCCAAAAGTCAAAGTCAACACCTAGGACCTAAGAGTCAAAAGTCAACCAAGGGCAAGCAAGGTTTGGGTCACAAACCTAAGCCTAAAGTGGCTTATCATAGTGTCTCATTTGACTATAGAACACAAACTAGGTCTAGGAAGACCAAGGTCAATAGGGAAGTCATCCCTAAGGTTGACCAAAGGTTGTGCCTAGTGGCTAGGGTTTCTAGGAAACCTAGGGTGGCCACTAAGAAGGTTGCAAGGGGAGTTACCCCTAGAGTCAACCTAGGTAAGACCCAAATGACCAAGGCTAACAAGCCTAGGAGGGTCATTAGGAAGGTATCTAGGGAGGTTATCCCTAAGGAATACCTAATTAACCCTAGGAGCTCAAATCGGTTTTGGGTTCCTAAGAGCGTGATTGATTCACGCTAGATGGGTTTAGGGTGTGTCAACCTTGATTGGATGGGTAGTTAACTCAACCATGGTAAAGGTGACACTTTAGGATATTTTCAAGGTTATGGTTACCTTGGAAATAGATTTGAATCAATATCCTAAAAGATTTTAGGATGTGCCAATGCACTTTTGAAATTAAGAAAAATCAATTAAATTGGCACAATTTAGGTTTAGAGGTTAGTGTGCCATTTTGGGTTTTTGGCACACTAGGGAGATTAGGTTAATATGGAAAAATATGATTAATCCCAACAAATGGAAATTAATATTAAAATTTAGGTATTATTATACTTATATATTTTATATGTCATGCTTTGTTTGTCATATAACATGTCATGACATCATGCTTACTTTTAATCATTTTATATGTCATGTTCATGTTTTAGGATTAAGGTTTTAAATGTCATGTGTTTTTAGATTTCATCTTATGTCATGACATCATGATTATGAGCATATGCTTATTTATATCATCATTAATGCCATAATCATTCATGTATTTAAGAAAAATTTTGATTGAAATTGATTTAAGGACTATGGCATGACTTGGAGTCTCATTCATAAGGGAATCAAGTAGGGTTGCCTTAGAAGATGCATGAAACCTTAGTTTTAAATGAACCAAAATCCACATCTCACATCCAATTGACATGTATGTGTATTTATACACCCTAGATACATGTGAGATGCAAGGATATGAGTTAAGTTCAAGGTGCATAGTTTTTGCATCTAGATGAACTAAAACACATCTAATTTCAAATGTGGATCATTAGGAAAGCTTGTGTACAAGTTATGTGCATAGAGCCCAAGGAATATGATCCAAAACATGGTTTTGAAATCATTTTAAAATCAATTTAGAAAACATTGGTGAAGTCTATCTTTTGATAGCAATCACCATTGATGAAGTTGATACAAAATAGGGCCAAAACATTGAAAATTTCAATGGTTTTGAGTTTTGTATCAAACTCACTATTTTATGGGTAAAATAATTTTCAAATATTTTTCACCCATTGTAATGACTATAAGTAATATACGTATCAAATTTTATGATTTTTCAAATTACGTATAATTACTTATGTTTTTCCAAATCTCGATAATCGATAAATAAATTCGGAAATTTATTATCACGATCGCCTCTTGGTGGCAATCGATCGATATGGGTGGCAATGACGATCATTCTTGTCGAGTCGATCGTCAGTCTGATTTCGGGTTAACAAGGTTTGTTTAGCCCGTGTTCAGCTATGGAAAAGGTTCCTAATCACTCCTAACCCTAGGATATGCTTTAGGAAGCATTATAAAGGGTGAAAATCCATTGGATATGGATTAGGAGTTGTGTTAGGTTAAAGTATCAAATTTAGGGTGAGTGAAAGTTTTATGTTGAACTTAGAACCTTAATTTTGATGGTTTAGAGTTCTTATTGGCTTAGGGGCTTCCCAAGGACATTGTTGGTGCAATGGTCAAGGGGAAGCAAGCCTTTAGGGGGAGATATCCATCTTGGGATGATGGATGTGTTTTTCTACTTGAAGAGGAGAAGTTATTGGGAGAGTATCATCAATTGGGAAAATTGATGGGTTTTTGATACCCAATTTGGAAATTGGGAGAGAGTATAGGATTGCCTCTCTTGAGTGATATGTGAATTATCACTAGGAAGATGGTAGGCATCCTAGGTATTTATTTTTGGATCAAGGGGGAGATTGTAAGATCTCATTGGGACATGAGACATTGACCTCCTTGGAGAGAAAACCTTTTTGATGTTAGTCAAAAAGGGGGAGAATGTTTGGGGGAGAACATTTGGAGAGTGTTTACCAATTTGGGATAATTGGTAAGGGATTTAAGTTAGTGGTCTAACTCAAATGATTTGTTTGGTTTTTGTCAAACATCAAAAAGGGGGAGATTGTTGGTGCAATCGGCCCAGGTCACGATTGACCAGGACTCGAGTTTGACTCGAGTGATGTTTTGATGTTTCGACAAAAACATATGACAATGTAATTGTCATGGGAAAGTCCAAGTCTTGTGTACTTGACATGGAAAGTGTAAGTGGAACACTTGGCATTTGGTAAAGTCCAAGTCTTGAGTACTTGGCATGAAAAGTTCAAGTGGGACACTTGGCACATGAAAAGTCCAAGCATGGGTCTTGGCAATGTAAAAGTCCAACATGGGTTGGCAAGGGAAAGTCCAAGCATGGTCTTGGCATTTAAGAAGTCCAACATGGGTTTGCAAGGGAAAAGTCCAAGCATGGGTCTTGGCAATGTAAAAGTCCAACATGGGTTGGCAAGGGAAAGTCCAAGCATGGTCTTGGCATTTGAGAAGTCCAACATGGGTTGGCAAGGGAAAAGTCCAAGCATGGGTCTTAGCAATGTAAAAGTCCAACATGGGTTGGCAAGGGAAAGTCCAAGCTTGAGTCTTGGTATGAGAAGTCCAAGGGGTTTGATATTGGCTGCGTAAAGTCCAAGCGGGAGTCTTGGCAGCATAAGTCCAATGGTTGGCGGCGTAAAGTCCAAGCGGAGTCTTGGCGGCGTAAGTCCAATGTGCCTTGGCGGTGTAGACACCGTTAGCATGACATAGCCGACGGAAACACCTAGAGGCTAGCGCGATGGATGAACAAGTCATGGATGACTTGGAGGGATCCCAGAGGCGTGAGGCTGATGAAGGTGGCTAGAAGGCTTAGGTCTAGGCTAAGGGTGGTCTAGCAAGTATAGGGGCACCATACTTGGGTTAAAACCTCATTTTTGAGGTTGACGATGACCAGCATTATGGGATTCATTGCCGTGAGTCGACGAGTTCATTGCCGGTTTAAATGGAAATGCTCGCGGTCGCTCATTCGAGCGGCGGCCGGTGTCGACGGCAATGATCGGCCAATGTCGAGCACAGAGCGCTCCGTAGCCGAGCGATCGGCTACGAACCTTAGCGATCGCTAAGAGATCCGTTGGAGTTTTTCCAGCGTGGATCGAGCTGTTGTCTCACGACAACAGTGACATCAGTCGACTGGTGACTTATGGCAGTCGACTGATGGGTGAAAATCCAGGTCACGCGCAAGGATAAAAGGAGCTCAACGGGAGGGTTTTTGGCATCAGTTCTTAAGCGATTTCTTGGACATTTTTGAGGCGATTTGCTACTGCAAATCAAGGTCTTCAACCACGGTTCAAGCGATCAACAAGCAAGTAATCCAAAGGCATTTGTAAAGTTGTTTTCTTTACTAGTTTTGCATTGTATTATTGTATTTTCTTGTATTTCTTTCGTTTATTATTGTAAACGTTTGTACGAGGTTTCTCCGCCTCCGACTTGTTGTCGAGAAGGAGTTTATTGATTAGTGATTGCATTGGCGTCGCTAGAGCTCGTTAGAGCTCGATCCGTGGAGTAGGAACTGTGTGGTTCCGAACCACGTTAAATCTTCGTGTTATTGTGTTTGTGATTGTGTTTCGTTATTGTTATCATATATATATTCCGCTGTGCTAACGAAACTTGTAGATACGAACACGCGATCGAATTCCATCTACGAAGGGTCAAACGCTATTCACCCCCCCCCCCTCTAGCGGCGTCAAATTTCCAACATTCCCAATATGACATTGTATGATGAAGAGGCCTCAACCACTGTAAAGACAATGGTCAAGTTCATCTTGAAGGCTCCTCTCCCAAGGACAATGGCAGACTGATCTGTCTAAATAGTTGTACTTCATGTCCTGTGAATCAAAATAGAGCGACGTTCATGGGTTGAGTTCTATGAGGTCGATCTACATCTGATCAAAAGTGTATTTGAATAATGCATTGACCGAGCATCCTGTATCAATAAATACCAGAGTTACATCATATTTAGCTATGATAGCTCAAATTACTATGGCATCGTCATGAGAGGTCATTACTCCCTGTAAATCTTTAAGCTCAAAGTTGATTATGGGCCCCTCTTCTCGTCCTTTACTTGTTCCAACTTCAAAACTTTCTAATAGTCGGTCACGAGTCTTCCGGGCTCGATTTGAGTTTTCATCTGTTGTTCCCCCTGAAATTATATTTATCATACCTTTGTGAGAAGTATTTTTCTTAGAAGTTTCTCGCCGAGGATTTCAGTCATGTCAGGATTATTCTATAGATTGTCTTGGTATGTTTGTTGACACACCTCTAGATTCATTAGGTCGAGATCGTTTTATTAGAGATCGATTAGATGACTCAGGTATAGCACTGGTGTACTTATGTTGATGATATCGTACTGCTTGATGAATCTCCTCAGTGAGCCGATGCCATTCATTGGTGGAATGACCATGAATTTGATGAAAATCATAAAAGCGTGAAGGCTTTTCTACAGGTGGTCTCTTCTAACTATTGAATGACTTAGGTGTTTCCTCTAATGTCTATCCTTGTGTTGATGATATTGTACTGCTCGATGAATCTCCACAATGAGTCGATGGCATTCATTGGTGGAATGACCATAAATTTGATGAAAACCATAAAAGCGTGAAGGCCTTTCTATAGGTGGTCTCTTCTAACTATTGAATGACTTAGGTATTTCTTCTAATGTCTGAACAATCTTTTCCCCAACTCTTCTTGAGGCGTAATTGATAATTGATCAAGGGTCTCTGTTGCAAGGATGAAGCAGAACTTTTCTTTCTTGCCAAGTAGAAAATGACCTTATTATTTCGTCGTCACCTTTCCGAGTTGGCTGAGCTTCCTCTAAGTTGATATATTTTTAGCCCTCCCTAGAATATTTTCATTATCGGTCGAGGACTTTTTCACCAAGGATCTAAAAAAATTCTCATCCATCAATCATTGCGAGAAGACGCTGATAAAGACCTCAGAAGTAGCTGAAGGTACATCTAAAGTCATTCGATTAAAGCATTGAATGTACTCCCTCATAGTTTCTTGGTTCTTTTGCTTCATCGAAAAAAGGTTAACAACAGTTTTATTATACTTTTTATTACTAACGAATTGATGTAGGAAGATGGTACTCAAATTTTTGAAAGATTGTATAGAACCAGAGGGAAGTCTACTAAACCACCTCTGTGTTGATCCAGATAGAGTGGTCAAGAAAATCATGCACTTAACTCTGCCAGTATACTGATTTTACAAAGAGATATTTTCGAATCGATAGAGGTGATCTTCTGAATCTAATGACCCACTATACTCTCCGAGTTGCAAAGGTCAAAAATGTTTTGATAATTCCTCAACTAATATGTTAAAGGAAAAAAGGGTGCTTCAATTATTCCATTCTGTAATGGTCAAAGGAGATTTACTTTTTCTAAGTTCTCTTTGAGATGATTTTCGAGATATAGATTCCCGAGGTTGTTCTTCTTACGAGACTAATATTCACTCCAGTGCCTCTGTAAGAGTAGGAGGTACTTCAACAGCAAGGGTCAATAATCCTCCATCCATAACTTTATTCTACAATATATGTTTTCACAGAATTTTCTCGACTATAATAGCTACAATCTGACTCAAATTCTCTCTTTTCAGAACCTCTTAACCAGACATGGGAATTCACATTCTTCTACTAGTAGAATTTGGATTTTCTAAATTTCCTCTGATGTCTCTCATCTCAATGGCTTAACTCAAATTTTTCATAGGTGGCACCAACTAGATCTGATCTAAAATCAGTTAATGGGATGGCTTAGCAAAGTACCCACAACAAAGTACTTTTGATCAACTGAATACAAAATCAGATCGATCTTCAATGAGTCGATTTTGTTCGATCGATTTTCTTTTACAGAGCTATGGCAACTCGAGCTTCCACTGGGTCGCAGGAGATCGGTCGTCACCAGAGCCTCGGGAGATCGGACGTCTTTTGAGAGGTTAACCTTCTTCAGATTGACCGCCAGAATGCTAAGTAATTCGGACCTAGAAGGACTTGAAGCGGGTGAGAAGGGAGCCGAGGGGTGCCTCTACGTGACTCCTCCGATGCTCAAGTCAAAAATCGGAGAAAATATGAAGAAAAAATAGAGTGAGTAAAGTTTTAGGAAATTATTTGATCTTTTTCTTCCTCGTCCTCTAACCTTTATATAGGAAGAAAAGATCAAAGAGTGCAACTTTTGGAAAGAAATCTAATGAACACACCTTTATGATATGGAGGGGGAAACTAAAAGTCGCACCTTCTTAAATGGCATCATTATGATGGCTAAATCTCTTCGTTTAATTGTCGACTTAATTAACTACCGAACAGGATCAAGGTTCCAAATTTGATTGGACTCATTTCAGGTGTGACTCAAATGAGTTTGATTTGACCCAGACTCGATTTGATTAGGTCCGAATTCTTCTCATTTTAACTTCCACCTCAATTTGACTATCCTACAATGTAGTGCACCACATCAAAGAGCTTGGGAAAATTTTTATCAAACGACCATTCAAAATGGCGAGGGATGATTTCATCAAAAAAAAAAATGGTGAGGGATGGGACAGAAAGTTAAGTAGCAAAGCAGAACTAAATATAACGGTTTGCAGTGAGGCGTATGTTAGAATAACATTTTTGGTAAGTAAACACGACGAATAGAGCGCTGTTTTTATTATAAATAAAAATGAGGCATCTTTTTTGAACAATTAATTCAATAACAAACTGGCATGATAGCAGTCTTGTGGCAATTACTCAACTTGTCTCCTCCATGCTCCTTCCTTTATGCTCCATATATCTCGTTGATTCCAGGAATGTCTGCAGAAAACAGGGACCGCGGCATTTCATTAACACACACAAAAACAAAAAAAAAAAACTTCAGTTTGGAGCAAGCTATAATTCCACTGTGCATGCGGATCCATTGTGTCGCAAGTTTTAAGCAAAGGGTGCTACAATTACGTACGTACACTCTTTCTTCGTGTCATGTTAAATATCATCATTTTAAACCAATTTTTTTTTTTAGACTGAATTTTGATTCATCCAGAAAATCAGAAGAGGTGGACAAGCTATGCAAAAACGCAGACACATTTAGCCTTTAGCCTTCATTCAGAAGGCAAAAAGTGAGAGCATGCAGGAGGGTGAATGAGACGCACAGCTTTATCATCATATCATCCTCGGAAAGAGCATGCAGCAACCGATCCCAAGTAGAGCCCAGATCGAGATGGATTAATAATATTTAATGGAGAGAAATGAAACAATTTATCATTTCGGCGGATTGGAAATTTTCAAACTAATCAATTCAATCCAAGATGGATTGCTATACATATCACACAAATTTAAAAAAAAAATCTTTAAAAGTACTTTGTTATTTTAAAAAAATACTATCTTACAAGATCACTTAATTATATACAATCAAATTAATTTCATTTAAAGAAATAAGAGTTCTTTTTCTTTTTAATTAATATAATAAATTAAATTAAATTTATTCATATAATGTATATACAAATTAGAAATATTTTAGGGAAAAAAAGGTCTTTCAACTTTATCAATTCATGAGTCAATTTACCTCCACCACGGATTGATCAATTTTGATCCGTAATTTGTACGGATTGATCGATTTAAATTCATCAAATAATGAATTAATAAAATTTTAATTATATTATTTGAGGACAATTCCATGGACTCAATCACTGATCCAAGGCACTGGTCCACACTAAAAAGGCTCCGCTCGCCATGCATGCGACCTTGTCGCTTGCGTCCGCTGCCCTGCCCAAGCAGCTGTTGGCCCATCGCCATGAAGAACGCCAAGCCACGCCCTGATCATTTTGACCACGACCCCTCTGTCAACTCAAGTTACTTTTGAGCCTTCACTTTTCCGCCATTAATTTATCAACGTGCATGCATGGACGACTGCATGTTGGGAGTGGTGCATGATCCACGAACGGCGCGAAGAGTCTGCTGTTTTAACTCATTGCAGTAACATGGATTCACTAGCAGGAAATTAAAACGTGCCTAACATCTCTCTTTTCTTTTAGCAATGAATCCCACTCAGAGGCCGAGCAGATAGAAGTTTCACAGGGTCATAGTTCAAATTTTACTCGATACGAGCGACAGTCGTTTAAGTCAATAACAATAAGTGAGTTAGATTCAAATAACTTTCCTTTTTTTTTTGCTAACGTGTAAAAATATTAAATCCATATAATTATACTGCTATGAGAAATTTAATTTATCTTATCTAGGCAAAAAATAAAAATGAGAGAAGTTCAAGTTATAAGTGTGGTGACGCGGAGATAAATAAGATGGCCCACATGGTGATATCTTAACTTAGCCACTAGTGACGTGGTTAGGAGAGAGGGCGAGAGAGCGCAATCAACTGGCAAGCTATGTAAGCCATGTAATAACTATATTTATCGAGGAAACTTTAGTATCCTGATGGTTGGGTCTGACAAAGAATTCGGTAGAGCTTAAGAAGAATTCGACAGGGTCTAAGAAGGTCTTGCGGTAGGACCCAAGAAGGATTCGACAGGGTAATTGTTGAGCGTTGTGATTTACACGACTCGTGCGTGACTGCGAAAAATGCACAGTAGTCCGCATTCGACGTCGCTCGCAACCGTCGGTCTCCCGTCGGATTACGGTCGGATTCTGACCGAATCGTGGCTGAAAACGGTTGCGATTGCGGTCCCCAGTGGCAGCGGCGCTGGCAGCTGCAAATCGTGGCCGTTTTGGTCATAATCTGGTCATTTTCCAGTCGCGATCCGGCCGAGCTCCGATGCCGGTCGAATCATGGCCGGAATTCGGCCAAATTCTTGTTAGAGATTTGACGCCCGCTAGAGGGGGGGGTGAATAGCGTGTGACCCGTACGTAGATGGAATTCTTTCGCGTTCGATCGTCTACAATCTTGTTAGCACAGCGGAATAGTAATAACAAATAAATATAACAAGACACACAATCACAACACGATCATATAACGTGGTTCGGAACCGTAACGGTTCCTACTCCACGGATCGAGCTCTAACGAGCTCTAGCGACGCCAATGCAATCACTAATCAATAAACTCCTTCTCGACAACAAGTCGGAGGCGGAGAAACCTCGTACATAAGATTACAATAATAATCTAAGGAAATACAAGCAAATACAAAGGAAATGTAAAGAACACTTTACAAAACTAGGGTTTGAGCGCTTTGCTTGTTGGTTGCTTGGATGAGGTTGAAGGGCCCTGAAATGCACCTACAAATCGCCTTCAAATCGCCTCAAGAAAACTCCCCAAGAACTGATGCCGCAATCTCCACGAACAGCTTCCTTTTATCTCGCGTCGGGCTGGATTTCCGCGCCGATCGCCATAAATCACCGATCATTGCTAACATCGAGCAGTGAGACAACGGCTCGATCCACGTTGGACAAGTTCCAAGCGGGACTCTCACCGATCGCGCCAACATTGGCGGTCGGCGATCGCTAACGCCGTCATCGGCCCGCGGTCGGCTACGGGCGTCAATGCTCGCAACTCGGCCGTGATTGCCATCCCTTAGCGGTCATTGCCGTCGACCGATCACGCTGCTCCCATGAGCGATGCCACTATAAAGCTCTCAGCCGTGGTCGAACTCGAGTCGACTCCGGCGATCGAGCCGCCATAATGCCGGTCATTGCCAACCTCAGAATGAGGTTTTAACCCAAGTATGGTGCCCCGTACTTGCTAGACCACCCTTAGCCTAGACCTAAGCCTTCTAGCCACCTCCATCACCTCACGCTCTCGGATCCCTCCAAGTCATCCATGACTTGTTCATCCATCGCGCTAGCCTTCAGGTGCTTCCATCGGCTATGTCATGCTAATGGTGTCTACACCGCCAAGGCACATTGGACTTACGCCGCCAAGACTCCGCTTGGACTTTACGCCGCCAATATCAATCCCCTTGGACTTCTCAAATACCAAGACTCAAGCTTGGACTTTTCCTTGCCAACCCATGTTGGACTTTCCATGCCAAGACCCATGCTTGGACTTTCCATTTGCCAAGACCCATGCTTGGACTTCTCATTTGCCAAGACCCATGCTTGGACTTCTCATTTGCCAAGACCCATGCTTGGACTTCTCATGCCAAGTGCTCAAGACTTGGACTTTCCCAATTGCCAAGTGTCCCACTTGGACTTTCCATGCCAAGTACCCATGACTTGGACTTTCCCTTACCAAGACTCATGCTTGGACTTTCCCATAAGCACATGGTCAACCCTGGTCAACCATCAAGTCAATTATAACCTGGGTCGATTGTATAAACAATCTCCCTAACATATTAACCGACATTAATGTCAAACATCAATGTCAATCCTATGTCTAACATACTTTGTCAAACATACTTTGTCAAACATCAAAACATCACTCGAGTCAAACTCGAGTCCTGGTCAATCGTGACCTGGGCCGATTGCACCAACAATTCTGACCGACCGATGGTGAAGCGGTAGAGAAATCGCAGGAAGGTTACTGTGCATTCCTCATTTACTGTGCATCACGATTGATTCGACGGCTGAGAAGTCGTCGCACATGCGTCGTGCATTCGTGGGCGCTCAAGATAATAAACATGTGTGTATATATATATCTTCTAAGGGTATTCTTGAAATAACATCGTCAAACACTGCACTCTAACTTTGTCAAGTATCCATGGCATTCTTGAGCAGTAATGTGTTTGAATATTAGCCCCGAACAGTATAGTTCTGCTATTTTCCCAGTAAAGGTTTTTCCTGGGGGATTGTTAATAGTGCCGAGCACTGTCATTTTATTTTCGAGTGGTTGGTCTTTAAATTATAATCAAACTTTATTCGATTTCACTCTTCAGTTTAACTAAAGAGAGGACTTATGATGGTATCTGGTTTCCCGAGCAATCAACTTTCTTGTTGAATACTCAGTATTGCTTGAGCATTAGTCTTTGAGCCAAGCACCCAACCTTCTAGCCTAACACCAAGCTTCTCATTGAGCATCCTCTTTAATTTCTTGCTGAGCACTAGCCTTCTGCTCGAGTATCAGGCTTCTCACCGAGCACCCTCTTTCTTGCCAAGCACTAGCCTTCTGGTCGAGCAATAGGCTTCTCACCAAGCACCCTCTTTCTTGTCAAGCACTAGCCATCTGATCGAGCACCAGGCTTCTAGCCAAGCATCAATTTTCTGGCCGAGCACTAGCCTTCTGGTCAAGCACCAAGTTTCTTGCCGATCACTAGTCTTCTCATCGAGTGCCAGCCTTTTCGCTGAGCACCAGTCTTCTTGCCGAGCACCTTATTCTCACCAGGGCACAACCTTCTCATCAAGCGCCTTCTTCATGCCCAAGCACCCAACTTCCCTAAGCCATGGGGTTCCTCTTTCCCTAACTTAATCTGTCGGAGTACTGAAGTTCCTAGGTTATTATGTTGAATCATTTGCTTCTCGTCATCCACATGTCATTCCTATTGCCACGATGCATAACAGAAGAAGATTTCTTTATAACAACCGCAACGGTTGTCCCCTAACAACCCTACAAGGGATATTAATGGCATGTGAGTTTGTTGGGAAAGGTGCACGGTGCTTCTCCCCTATATAAGGTACATGAAAGGAAGGTGAAAGGGGGGTTATTTTTCTCCCTCCGGAGATAACTTTTCTTCTTCCCTGAGTTTTCTTCTTTTATTGTGTTATTCTCTCGTCTTTGCTTCTACTGTGCTTTTCTTATCTCTTTGATGGATACTGACTTGAGCATCGAATGAGTCATGATGGTAAAGTTGACCCATCCCTAAGCATTCAATTATATTGTAGAGCAGGAGCCCTAGCAACATCTTCCTAAATCTTGCACATTCCGTCTCTTACCAGTGAAAGAGGAGAAGGAATCTAAGTGTGCTGGAAAAAGGAACACCATCAAATTGGCATAGTCTGTGAAAACCGAATAAAAAGTTACTAGTTCTTGTTGGGGTTCAACACGTTATCCTCTTATGCTATAATTTCAATTCCTCAATTACAGGAAGTTGCTGCCATGGGTTTGTCATGCTATTTTTTAGGGTTTCTTTGAGTTTATTGCCTTTATATGTGTTTCATAATTAATCCAAAGCAGGAAGGCAAACTATGGGGGGGTGAAAGTCCCATGTATTCTAGATCATGTACTATTTACACTAGTGTGGGAAAATTTTGTGTGCATAGATCATTAACTGTTAGCATAGGGCTCTTCTGAGGGTCGTGGTTTCTGAATTTTCTGAACTCTCTGGACGATGCTCTAGGCTTGTGATGTTTCTATTTTTCCCTTATTCGATGTCATTGTCTTTGTTAGTGCCTATAAGATTGATATATCTCCACAATAGTATAATATTGTCCACTTTGGGCCTAAACCCTCATGTTTTTGTTTTTGGTTTTTATCCAAAAAGTCTCATACCAATGGAGATATCTTTTCATCTTATAAGCACATGATCTTTTTCATATCTTACCAATGTGGGACTTTGATTGTATTCCCAATACTCTCAACAATCCCTCCCCCTCTCAAACGAAGGACCACATTGAGCCCCCCTTCTCCCCACCCCCCTCGAGCCTATCCCTTTTCAAAGGACTTCCTTTGCTTGATGTTCGATCTTTAATCCATCAGGACTTCCTACCAACTATCTGGTCCTCCTGACCCAGTTGGACTTCCTGCCAGTTGTATGGTTCTCCTGATCCAACTGGACTTCCTACTCTTGATCCGGACATGGGAGCTTACTTCCATCATTCAAGGTGCATGACTTGACATAGACCATGACTCTAATACCAATTGTAGGATCGAGATTTCCGAGAGAGGGGGGGGTGAATCTTGGAAGATAAAAATTTTTCCTTTTTAGAGTTCGAAAATTTTTCTCATTAACTTTTAAAACAAGAGTTATGCAGTGGAAATGTAAAGTAAGAAAAGTAAATATACAATTTATTTTTATTTGGTTCACAACTCTAGCCGGGTTGCTAGTCCAAGGCTCGTAGCTCTCTGAGAGCTACCTCGATGGGCAATCCACTAAAGTGCTCTAATTCGAGAACTCTTGAACTCGGAGGATTTCACTCTTTACAAAAAGTAAAGGAAAAGGTACAACCACCTATCCTTTTGAATTTAAGTACAACAAAGTGAAAAGTAAGCAATGAAAGTATACCAACACTAGTACAAATGGAAGTCAAATTTGTAGTGTCAGAGGATGGCTGAAGCTTTGGCATACAAACGATGGCAACAACACTTCGAGGTATGAGCAATGAATAATTCAGAGCTGGTCCTCCACTTCTTTTATAAGCACTTTTCAGTCGACTGGAACACCCTCCAGTTGACTCCAAATCAACCCGTCGATTTTGTATTTCAGGCTTTCCAATCGACTCCATGTCACTTGGCTCCGCTCCTGCGTAGTTCAGAAAATTTGCTATTCCAGTCGATTGGAACTCCCCAATCGACTAAAGTTCTTGCCATCTCGATAACTAAATCTCCAATCAATTGCTAACCTATGTTGCCATCTCGGCATCCCAGTCGACTGGACTATATCTAGTCGACTTTGACCTCAGTCGACTAGATACCTGCAAAATAGTGTTAGCACAAAACACAGTATGAAATGAAACAACAGTAGTAATACTGTCTGATCTCGAATTCTTATCCCACGCAGACCATTCATCGGATCGACGCTTAGCTTTGCCCCCACCTAAGGACTCAGCCTCATCTCTTCACTCGAGGCTTACTTGTTGCTCAGCCAGACTTGCCATGCTTGACATCCTATCTAACCCACCAAGACTTCCACCAACTGTTCGATTTCCCTGACCCAACTGGACTTCATGACGGTTGTCCGATCTATTGACCCAATCGATCTTCATGCCAGATGTCCGATCTCCTAACTCATATGGACTTCCTGTCTATTGTCTGATCCTCTTGATATGTTAAGTCTTCGTCTAGTATTTGATTAACATGCCCTACTAGGACTTTAAATACTTTGCCTAGTATCTGGTCTACTTGACCTACTAGGACTTTCCTATTAAACCTACACACTTAACATGTATATTAAAACACAAGTAATTCCTAACTTTAACTATGATTCATACATTAAAACTAAAGAGCGATCCTCTCTACATCAACAGTCTTCTTCTTTTTTATGTCGTAAATGATATTATTGTGGGATTAGGGGGACATTATGTCATGTCAGTGATGCTACTATCCATATCTATGGAACTGGCAGGTTATCAAGTTTGCATTGTTCATTGTCAAGTGGTGCAAGATGTGCAGTGTTAGGTGTTTTATTCCATTATGTAATTTAGTGAAGTTTCTGCACTTACTATCTGGGTTCACTTCTTGTTGTTTCTCTCTCCATCATAGGGGTTGTGTTGCTAAAATTCAGTGATACTTCTCAGCTCTTGAAACTATTTCTGAATCTGGGACTGATTCTGAAATCAAGTGATAGCCCAAAGCTGGATCTGCCCAAACTTTACCTGAAACTAATTTTGTATGTCTCAACATCATAAACATTGCTAATTTGTCCAAGCTCTAGTCCGTTTGAGAGCGCCGGAAGAGAGAGCACCATTAAAGACCTCTGACCTTTGACTTTCATCAATGGTACTTATGGGATGTTAAGCAAACTTCACACTGGTTCATTTAGAAGTTAACGAATACGAAGGATTTTTGTTGAAGGATGTTGACAAGTTATTGTCTTTATTATTGTTGACGATTAATAGCTTTTTCTTAAAAATTTTGGAAGGATCATGGTGAACAGTCACTTATTGCAATTTGGGTTTCTCGAGTACAAATCTATCTAAGCATGCATATTATTCGCCTAAGCACCGGTATAGCTGAGTATTAGAAATATTTTCTTGAGCACTAATTTGGTTGAGCACCGGTATGCCTGAGTACTAGAAATGTTCTCCCGAGTTGATGCTCTCTTGTGACCTATATTCGTTGTTTCAGAACAAATAGGAAGGACTATTGTGTTCTAAGGGGTTCTATTGTAAAAAATCATTCCCTCTGTAGTTATTTGATGGTGGCTAGGGATGCTATCTCCTCTCCCTATTCATGACCTCTTCCTTCTCATGATTAAGGACCTTCTCATATCGATATTGATGGATGAGGCACTCTATGGTATTTGGCTCTCAGACGGGATTATTGTAGGATCATCCTCAAATTCTCAAGCCCTATTCCTGCCCTTCATTATCCAACCATTTCCCATATTTTTCTATTAATCAACGTGAGAAAATGTTTTCCTATCGTTGCTTGATTTTCCTACTTCAGGCTCAATGAATGACTTGTGTTCCCCAGATGAACCTCCCTCATAGAGTCTAGAATAAGGATTGAAATGTGATCCTCAGGCATGAGGCCAGACTCAAGGAACTAGACTTGCAACCTGTATATCCTCGCGAGACGTCAATCTCAGCCGAAGTGGTTATTCTTTCATAGCTAGAATGTACTTGGGGGAAGAGATGTGTGCCTTGGTCATGCTCAGCGATTCCTATAATAGAAGATATTGGAAGTGGGGAACATAGAAATTCAATGTTGATATATCTTTTGAGAAGAAAAGATGGTCCGAGGCAGAATTTTGTAACTTAGTAGGATGGGTTAGACTTTGTGTTCTTGAAGTAATGGTCAATTGGAATGTTCTCAGAGATGAATATTTATAGTAGTCTCTCTGACTCCGGGGATATTCTAGAGTGATGGGATGGAGTATATCATTATCTCCCTGATTTCATTGGTCTTCCAAGAGGAAGGAACTCGATGGTATTTTATGTTATGTTCTCTTCGGCTGTGTTAGCCTTCCGAGCTAATGATTCAAGACTATCTTTTATATTAGATTCTTTTCAGTTTTGTTGGTTTTTTGCTGAAGCCCATTTACATATAAGTTCAAGTTCTTTTATAATTTCCAGTGTGGTATGTTTACTTTTAGCCGAATGAAAATGGTATTCCCTATCTCAATTTATGTTCTCAGTACATAGTTTTCAATTTTAGCTCTTCCACCCCGTGGAGGTTTCCTTACGTCTCTATTACTCAGTTTATTATTTATGGTTCTCTCATCTATATCACTTAGTATGTATATGGTTATCTCTGGGAAAGTTCATATTAGATCATATATATTTCTCTTCTGACATATCAGTACTCTTAGGGGACTTAGGTATTCAAGCTTCCCTCTCCTAGCCTTCGGGCAAAAAATTATAATAGCCTAAGGGCTAGGTAACTATAATAACACCCCACGACCCTATAATAGCCAATATAATGGCTAGTAAGTCTCCATGGTCCTACACCAACAATAACAACCTAATGTCTAGGTAACTACAAGATTGCCCCATGAGCCTATAACAACCAATATAACGGCTAGTAAGTCTCCTTGCCTTGCACCAACAATAACAATCTAAGGACTAGGTAACTACAAGATCGCTCCACGGGCCTATAACAACCGATATGATGGGTAGGTAAGTCTTATTGTCCTTGCACCAACTATAATAGCCTAAGGGCTAGGTAACTATAAGATTTTCCCACAGGCCTATAACAACCGATATAATGACTAGGTAAGTCTTGTTGGTGCAATAGCCCGCGGGTCAATATTGACCAAACTCGAGTGGAACTCGAGTAGGGTCTTGATGTTTGACAATGGATTTGACCATTTTTTGACAATATAATTTGACCATATCTTAACCATATGACTAGTGAATGATTGAGATATCAAAAGTAATATGAGGGAGATTATTTGGGAGAGATTGTTGGAGCAATCAAAACTCATGTCAATGTTGACCGAGCTCGAGTGAGACTCGAGGGAAAGTCTAAGTTTGGATACTTGGCATGGAAAGTCCATGTTTGGAGACTTGACAAGGGAAAGTTTAAGAATGGTCTTGGCAATGGAAATTCCAAGTATGAATGCTTAGTAATTGAAAAGTCCAAGAATGGTCTTGGCCACGTAAGTCTAAATGTGTAGTTTTGGCGATGAAAGTCTAAGCATTGAGGTTTGGCAATAGGAAGTCCAAGGATGTAATTTTGGCAGCGTAAAGTCCAAGCATGTAGTATTGATGGCATAAGTCCAAATGGATCTTAGCAAGGAAGTCCAAGGGTATAGTTTTGGCAACGTAAAGTCTAAGCATGTAGTCTTGGCGGCGTAAGTCCAAGAGTGAGGTTTTGGCAGTGTAAAGTCTAAGCATGTAGTCTTGGCAGCATAAATCCAAATGAACCTTGGCAAAGGACCCGGTTATCATGACATAGCCGATGCAAGCATCTAAAGGCTAACGTGAAGGATGAAGAGTCGCGGACTCGAGGGATCCGAGAGGCATGAGGCTGATGAGGGTGGCTAGTAGGCTTAGATCAGGCTATGAGTGAGTATCAAGTATGAGGGGATCATACCTCAGTTAAACCTCATGTTTGAGACTTACTAGTCGACTGGAGTTATGGACCAGTCGACTGGTCGAGTGTTTGACACTCGGAAGGCCTAGTTGACTCGGGTCATCGACTAGGATTATGACCCAATCGACTGGTCGTGTAGTTGATTGAGACTCGATTGTCGATTGAGATCTGCCAATCGAGTGGGGGTTAGACCAGTTGACTCGGGCAATCGATTGATGGCATTGTAGCAGTCTATAGATCATTGCATAGTCAACTACAGGCTAGCGTTCAACTACTGGTAAGGGCAGTCGACTGTCGAGGTATACGTTAGGCAGATTCCAACGTAGATTGAGCCATTGTGAGACAATGACATTGAGGCCAATTGATTACTAGGTAAGATAAATCAATTAGAAGGTGTGAAATTAGCTCGATACTTGTTATAAAAGGAGCAACAAATGGAGAATTTTGGCAGCGATTCTCTTAGAGATTTGAAAAGGGAATTGTTGTTGCATTCCAGACTTTCCAAGGCATCTCGAAGCAACCAACAAGCAAGCAAGAAATCAAGTTTTGTAAAGTGTTCTTCACTTTTGTTTTCGCTTCGTTCTTGTATTTGGTTGTACTCTTGTTTCTTATTATTGTAAGATCCTATTGTAAGAGGTTTCTCTACCTTCGGTGTCATATCGAGAATGATAAGTTTGATAATAGTGGTGTGCATCACTAGGGATCAACTAGAGCTCACACCGTTGAGTAGGAATCTTAGTTCTGAACCACGTAAATCTTATGTTGTGCTTGTGTGTACATTGTTTATGCTTTATTTTATTTCTTCTGTGTATTACTAACAATTGTAGACAAGCACGACAATGAACGAATCGACGAATCGAACGAACACTATTCACCCTCCCCCTCTAGCGCAACAATCGATCCTCAACAAGTGATATCAGAGCGAGGACACTCTTTAAGGATTAACAATAGAGGGAGCAAAGCGCTAGAGGTTGAAGAGAAGAATGGAGTTGTCCAAAGATAGATTGGGCTACGATATCAATGCTCCACCCATCTTCGACCGTGAAGATTTCGGATATTGGAAAGGTAGAATGAAATATTTTCTTATCTGTAATTTAGATAATTGGCTTATCTTGGTAAAAGATTTCGAAGCTCCGATGGACAAGAAGGGAAAGATCTTCAAGAAGAAGAAATGGATGGAGGATCAAATTCAAGAATTCAAGACCAATGAAAAGATAACCAAAATGTTAATAAAATTGATACCTAATGATATCTAGTTCAAGTTAGGTAGCTAAAGGGATTCTAAAGAGTTATGGATCAAATTGATTGATCTCCATGAGAATCCCTCATCGGCCTAAGAAGTAGAAAAGTCCAAGGAGGAAGAATCAAGATCATCCTCTTAAGAGCTTGAGGATTTGAAGGATGAGAGGGAATCAACATCCAGAGAAGAAGAGGTGGAAGCCATGGAAGCCTCCACTTCAAGGATTGAGGGGGAGGTTAGGTCTTCAATCCCCGAGCTAGAGCAAGATGAACCATCTACCTCCGGATGAGAAGAAGAGCAAGCTCAAGATTTCCCCATAGGTAACTCAAACACTTTTCATTAAAAAAAATCATATAATGTGCTTTGAGTGTAGGGAACATGGGCACTACATGAGTAAATGCCCAAAATTGGCTAAGAAGAAGGTTCCCATGGCACATAAAGTCAAGGACAAGTCCAAGGAAGCCGAATCCCCAACACGCAAAGGCAAGGAGCACATTGTATGCTTCAAGTGCCAACAAAGGGGGTATTATTGAAGCCAATGTCCGAGGGAGAGTCAACCTAGGAAGGACAAAGTAGGGAGATGACAAGTAGGGGGAGCCAAGGCAAACCCCAAGGTATCATTTAATAATTCTTATTCTTTTAGTAATGATAGGAAGCATGCTAGAAATTTACTTGCAATTGTCCATGATACAAAGCATGCTAAAAATAAATATTATTGCTTAGGTGCTAAACATGTCAATTTTCCTAAGGACAACTCTAGAGAAATTAGCTCTAAGACTACCCCACCTAAGGATAGGAAGGTAGAGAACAACAATTTAGGCATCAACCCTAAGAAGGGTAGACACATGCCTAGAAAGAAAGGGAATGTCCAATAAAAGAATGAAAAATTAAAATTTATGAAATTGAAAGAAGAAAATCAAGCTTTGAGGTCAAATCTTGAGAAAATGGAAAGGACCCTAAGAAAGATGGAAAATATGATTTTAGGGTCAAATGGGCAAGGTCTAGGTGTTGGCAGGAAGGAACCAACTAAGGACAAGAAAGGTTTGGGTCACAAGCCTATATCTAAGGTGGATAAGCTCTCTTACCATAGTGTTCCATTTGACTATAGAACAACCTATAGGTCTAGGAAAACCAAGGTCACAAGGGAGGTCATCCTAGAGTTGACCATGGTAAGTGTCTAGTGGCCAAAGTTTTAAAGAAATCTAGGAACGCCACTAACAAGTTACAAGAGAAGTTATCCCTAGGGTTAACCTTGAGAAGACCAAAATGACCAAGGCTTCCAAGCCTAGAAGGGTCATTAGGAAGGTACTAAGGGAAGATATCCTTAGTGAGTACCTAGTTAACCCAAGGAGCTCAAATCAGTTTTGGGTTCATAGGAGTGTGATTCCATCATGCTAAATGGCTTTAGGGTGTGTCAACCCTAAATGGATGAGTAGTTAACCTAACCATAGTGGAGTTGACACTTTAGAATATTTTCAAGAATATGTGATACCTTGAAAATAAATTTAGATTTTAATCCTAAAAGATTTTAGGATATGCCAATAGAAATTATGAAGTTTAAAAAGGCAATCAAAATTGGTACAAGATAGGTTAGAGTCAATGGTGTGTCATTTTGAGTTTTTGGCACACTTGGAAAATTGATTTATTATGTAAAAGTGGGATTTAATCCTAGTAAATGGCAATTAAGCTTGAAATCTAGGTATTCTTATACCTTTATATTTTATTTGTCATGCTTTGTTTGTCATATGATATGTCATGACATCATATTTCATTTGATCATATAAAATGTTATGAAAATACTTAAGTTAATATGTCATGTTTGTATTTAAGTGTATCTTTATGTCATGACATCATGATTATTGGAAAATATTTTAAATTATGCACATTTTTATACCATGATCATCATTTCATGCATTAAGATTAATAAAATTTAATTAAGGACAATGACATAATTTGAAGTCCCATGATAAGAGAATCAAATAGAGTTGCCTAGATAAAATGCATGAACCCTTAAATTAAGAAGAACAAAAACCACATTTCATAAAAATATTAAATTGACATGTGTATGTATTGATACATCTTAGACACATGTGAGATCGATGTTAGGAAACGATTTAAGTTCAAGGTGCATAGATGTTGCATCTAGTTGAACTCAAACTCATAATATGACATTAAGGAATCATGAGGAAAGCTAATGTACAAGTCATGTACATCTAGCTCATAGACCATGGTTCAAATTAAGATTTTAAAAATTATTTTAAAAACATTTTAGAAAATCTTGGAGAAGTCTCTCTTTTGATAGCAATCAACATTGAACAAGTTGGTACAAAGTTAGGTAAAAACATTGAAGTTTTTAATTGTTTTGAACTTTGTATCAATTTTGTAATTTAATGGGTATTTTAACTTAAAATTATTTTTCATCCAGTTTATTTCATGTAAGTATTGTACGTATGAATTTTCAAGATTTTTAAAATTACATATAATTACTTATGAATTTTTGAAATTCAATTGAAAACTCTGATTTCTAGAAAATCAGAGTCCAGTCAACTGCTGCTTGGAGCAATCAACTGGTGATGGTGCAGTCGACTGATTTCTATTTCAGTCGACTTCCATGTCTGATTTCAATTGAACAAAGTTTGTTTAGTCATTTATCAACAATGTTAGGCCACCCTAATGTCTCCTAACTCTAGGATGTTCTTTGGAAAGCATTGGAAGGGTGAAATTGTCATTGAAAATGATTAGGAAAGTTATTTAGGGTGGAGTATCTAATTTTAAGGGAGGTTAAAGTTCAAGTTTGAACTTTTATCCTTATTTTCAATGGTTTAAGTTTCCTATAGCCTTAGGAACTCTCTAAGGACATTGCCGGTGCAGTGATCAAGGGGGAGCAAGCCTTTAGGGGGAGTGTGTCCATCAAGGCATGATGGATGCATGTTTGATTACAAAGGGGAGAAATGAGAGTTTAGGTACCTTCATTATGGATTGCCTCTCATTTAGTGATATGAGATTTATCACTAGGAAAAGTGAAAGCATCCTATACGACTTTGAGCCAAAGGAGATAATGTAGGATCTCATTGGGAGATGAAACATTGAAAACCTTGGTAGGCTTTTTGGTGTATGCCAAAGGGGGATAAGTGAGGTTTAAGTTAGGTAAACCTTCACTATACTTTGGCATTGGAAGAATTAAGTTGGGTTATTGTTAGCCTAACTTAAAGGTATTGTCAAACATCAAAAAGGAAGAGATTGTTAGTGCAATAGGCTCCGGATCAATGTTGACTAAACTTGAGTGGGACTCGAGTAGGGTTTTGATGTTTGACAATGGGTTTGACCATTGTTTGATAATATGGTTTGACCATATGTTGACCATATGACTAGTGGATGATTGGGATATCCAAATTCATATGAAGGAGATTATTTGAGGAAGATTGTTGGAGCAATCAAACCTCAAGTCAATGTTGGCCGAGCTCGAGTGAGGCTTGAGGGAAAGTCCAAGTTGGGAGACTTCGCAAGGGAAAGTTCAAGAATGGTCTTGACAATGAAAAGTCCAAGTATAGTTGCTTGACAATTGGAAAGTCCAAGAATGATCTTGGCCACATAAGTCCAAGTGTGTAATATTGGCAGTGAAAGTCCAAGTATTGAGGCTTGGCAATAGAAAGTCCAAGGATGTAGTTTTGACAGTGTAAAGTCTAAACAGGTAGTCTTGGTAGTTTAAGTCCAAATGGATCTTGGCAAGGAAGTCCAAGGGTGTAGTTTTAGCAGTGTAAAATCCAAGCATATAGTTTTGGTAGCATACGTCCAAATGGATCTTAGCAAGGAAGTCCAAGGGTGAGATTTTGGCAACGTAAAGTCTAAGCATGTAGTCTTGATAGCATAAGTCCAAATGAACCTTGGCAAAGGACTTGGTTAGCATAACATAGCCGATGAAAATACCTGAAGGCTAACGTGAAGAATGAAGAGTCATGGACTCGAGGGATCCGAGAGGCGTGAGGCTGATGGGGGTGGCTAGAAGGCTTCGGTCTAGGCTATGGGTGAGTATCAAGTATGAGGGGATCATACTTGGGTTAAATCTCATGTTTGGGATTTACCAGTCAACTGGTCGAGTGTTTGACACTCGAAAGGCCTAGTTGACTCGGACAGTAGACTGGAGTTATGACCCAGTCGACTGACCGTGTAGTCAACTGAGGCTCAACTGCCGACTGAGCTCTTGCAGTCGACTGACCTTGGGCAGTTGATTGTCATGTATGGGCAATCGACTGATGGCACTATAACAGTTCACATATTATTGCATAGTCGACTGGTCAATTGACTACAGGCCAGTAGTCGACTGCTAATAAGGGCAGTCGACTGTTGAGGTATACGTTGAATAGATTCCAGCGTGGATTAAGCCATTGTGAGACAACGACATTGAGGCAAGTCAACTGCTGGTAAAAGCAGACGACTAGAAGGCACGAAATCAGCCCGATGTAGGTTATAAAAGGAACAAAGGGAGGATTTTGACAGCGATTTTCTTAGAGATTTGGAAAGGGAATTGCTACTACATTCCAGACTTTCCAACGCATCTCGAAGAAACTAATAAGCAAGTAAGAAATCAAGTTTTGTAAAGTATTCTTTACTTTTGTTTTCACTTCATTCTTGTATTTGGTTGTTCTCTTATTTCTTATTGTTGTAAGATCCTATTTTAAGAGGTTTCTCCACCTCCAGTGTCATACCGAGAAGGAGAAGTTTGATAGTTGTGGTGTGCATCATTAGAGCTCAACTAGAGCTCACCCCATGGAGTAGGAACCCTAGTTTCGAACTATGTAAATCTTGTGTTGTGCTTGTGTATACTTTTTTATGCTTTATTTCATTTCTATTGTGTATTACTAATAATTGTAGACAAACACGACAATGAACGAATCGACGAATCGAACAAACGTTATTCAACCCCCCCCTCTAGCGTAACAACTGATCCCCAACAAGTCTCCTTGGCCCTATACCAATTATAACAACCTATGTTCTAAGTAAATATAAATTCAACACATGGGCCTATAATAGCCACTACAATGGCTAAGTACAACTCCTCAACCTTACACAAATTAAAGCGGTCTAAAGACTCCAATATTTTCCCATTTATTCAAGCAGAACCAGGGCCTCCTACTTCTCGATTGAAACCAACATCTATCTTATTTATATGGTTGAGCTTTTCAACTGGATCTTTTGACTTCTATGATTACAATATTTTTATATGATTGGGATTTTGGACTGTGTATATGTTTCATTTTCTCAGTCAACCAATGCAGTTGTGGTCTTTGGCTTTTTCCTTAAAGGTGAACTTTGGATTTCAATTATAATGCAATGGGCCTTTTGTATATCTAATGGGCCTTCTGTATCTCAGTTATATATCGGAGGATTATATGAAGATTATTTCTTTACATATTACATTCCAAGAGCAGGATAGAGATATATCGAATAGTAATCAGGACTCTTACATCAATCCCACTCAGGATATATTTGATTCTATGGGAGTTTTTCTAAGCATATTGGCGGTATTCAGAGTTTTTGTTAACTATTTATTACTATCTTTGGAATTTTATTGTTCTGCCCGAGAGCTGGATTCTTTGGAATACATTTGTCTTCTCGAGTATTGTAATCTTCTTGATCATTTTCTATTCTCTCAAATATTTCTAGTCTTCTCGAGTTAAGTAGTTGTCCTCGTGCACTTATTAGACTTCATTCGACTTCATTCATTAGTCAAATTGAAGGAGGGACTTGTGATGGTATTTGTGTCACGCTCCGAGAGTATGCCGTGCCGAAAAGAAAACGGACGACATCTCCCCTATACGTGGCAACATATCGGGTTAATACAAGGCCCGTAGGCCCACAACAACAATATATATATGGACAATACCAAACAATATATCCACAACAACATAAAAGGTGCGCACCGGTGCGACTCTAACATACTACACAAAAACAACATACAAACCAACAGCCAAATACAACACTGATTATACATGGCCATAATACAAAACAACAGTGGAAGCAAATACGTAGAAAACCCCAATTGTTCGGTGTGAGATGGGATCAGCTGGCGAAGCTCCGAACGTCCAAGGAATCTTCTACCTGTTATCTGGGCGACAGGAAACCCAGGGTCCAGGGGTGGTGAGTATAAACTCAGGGGTAATATATAGAAAGTGCATGAACATATAGGGTAAAGAAATCTACAAGTATACATGTGAAGATCTACAGGTATACAGCATGAGTCCAATAGACATACAGTCCTATCCAACTCTAATAACAAGTAACTACAGTAAAGTCCTACTCAGTGTATATACTAAACTGCTCAACTGAACATGAAGTAATATACCAACGTATCGATGAACACGGATGCTAGATCATCCTGAACAGATTTACAATAACATAACTCATATAACGTACCAAGTCAACCCCATACCTGACCAATACTCCAACATATGAACAGTATATAATCACCTGTAATAACAACCTAGTCTGTACCACACAATGACATGATGCTAATCAAATGCATACAACAGTCTGAATCAACGCATGTATCATGCTCAACACATAGCAGTATATAAAATGCAAATGGTATGTATCATGATGAACAACCATATGCAGCAATCATAGTTCAATCAAATGCAGCATCTCACAGGCATATGTAAAACATATATCAAAATACATGCATACATATATATCAGCAATGCATATGCATGGTCATGTCTGCGCACCCAACTCGCTACCACGACCCCAGTGTGGCCTAGGTGGCACGACATGACAACTATCCCGACTCCAGCCGCCACCACTCTCGAGTGACCGAGTTGGGTAGTATGAAACAGTAGCTAGCCGCCATAGAGCTATATGCTACTCACACGGGGGTCCCTGTTGCTAGTTGCTCTGTCCCTACCCATGAGTAGACGAGCACCGCACCCATGACAACTGCACATCACACGACCACCGTCTATAGTGGGTGAGTGCGCTAACTACCACTCCGCACAGTGGCCAAGTGTGCATCTCCAGCTACCACCATCCATAGTGGCCGAGAACGGCACACACAACAATGCTCTGCCCTCAACCCTGCAACCACTACACCGAGTGGCCGGGGAGGCAGGATGACTGACGACCTATCTCAACCACAAGGGAGACCCAGTCAATAGCATGCATGTAGTGTAATGATGCATAGATCCATACATGTATCCTCGCCACACTCCCTATCCCATGGGGAGGCTTGGTCAACAAAAAGTCAACTATGCAAGGACTACAATCCACAAGACTCTCTCTATTGCACAAAGAGTCATACTCATCTAACAGTCAACCACGCTAAGACCTCTAGTCAGTAGCGAGATACTATCGACCCTCCCTATAACCATACACAGATATACGATCCATAATGGATATACAATCATGCTAGGAGCTCTAGTCTGTAACCACATACTGACAACCACACACCTTTACCTATGCACGGACAACTAGATCCACCATAGATGCACAACTAACATATGTATGATACAAAAATCAACTTCATAACCAAAACCATCACCTAACCCTAGTGATGTAACACAGTAATCAAATCTGAGGTCACAAGGATAATCCTAACCACCTGTATTTACTGAACATCTATCGGCTAACACATAATAGGGTTTATAGTTCCTATCCGTGCTAGATAATTAATGAAGTAACAGAGTATATATCTCAAAGGTCAAGGCAGTACAAGCATATGATTAAATAAGAGTGGATTTAAGGTAAACAGGTATAAACATAAATCCAAGATCATGCACTAGAATTTGATCAAAACTACCGGACCAGGTAGATATTACCCACCTGATACATAATCCATGCTATCCATCTCCACGTTCATGTATCCATCACCATCAAAGTCCTGTACACAATGTAGAATACACTTAAGTTCTACCATACATCGAATAATCGAACCAAATCCTACAGAATGAATGAATTCATATTAACCAATCTACCAACATCATATGAGTTGTAACTCACTACTATATTGACAAACATGATATACTTCCAACAATATATCCGTATGGTAACACTCCACAAAGTCCTCAATCTGCACTTACCCGACTTTATTTCATCCACTCGAAACCAACCACTGTCCACCTCCCAGCTTGCTCAACCGAAGAAGCTTGAAATTCAAAATCAACAACCTCGTAACCCAGGAGCAATGTCAGATCTCACCAATAGAAACACATAACAATGAAATGATCACCAACTATCATTAGATCAAACTCACCTTGTTCCGATTCACTATTTCCTTACGAATATGAAAGAACATCCCCCTTATCAATTAATTCCCTTGATAAATCCAAGAGTAATATCCCTGCACAATCAATTTCACAGCTATATCACACAACCAAATTGATACTGACCTTACTACCGATACCACCACAACACAACAACCATTACCGAAATCAAACAGATCCCTAATGAACAATTAACCAACACTCCAAACAAGCTATAACGCAACATACCTTCTCGATCTGAGCCAATTCAAACCCAGTTGCCTCCTTCCACACACAACCGGCACCACACGATAACCCCTGAACAGAACCCATCTAATCCCCAAATCACACCGACACACCACAATTTCACATCAATTTACAGATGAAACAAAAGGGATAAACCACACTTACCAGCCAAATCTTCACCGGTAGACACCTCCCTCAGTATCTCTGTTCACCGACGAAATCTGAGCTCCAAAACACTGCCCAAACCGATCCAAGCTAAATCAGAAACCCACATCGAGATCTCATCTCACAAGAGGAAGAAAATAGACCTTTACCTACCCTCGACAGGAATCGTGAAACCTAGCTCACGATCGGAGACCCGATAGAACCGCTGTCGACCCCTAGCTCTGTAACGCCCATAAAATTCCTAGCAATTTTACAGAAATTTTTGGCTTGATGATCATGGGCTTTATATGGGCCTTTTTTTAAAAATAAAAGAAAATAAGCCAAAAAGGGGTGCAAGGCCTAGGAATTGAACCCCAAACCTCTAGAGATAGCCAAGCCTTATAGATGCACCCACTAACCAGAAGCCCAATAGGATTATATGATTAAGGAAGAGGGGGAAACTATAGATAAATGGGACTAAGAGTAAATGAAGAGGCATGGAAAAGAAAAGAGGAACTTCTCTTCCTCCCCCCCTTTATAAAGAAGAGGGAAGATTGGATTTGGTCACTTCCACCCTTCTTCTTCTTCTCCTCACCGAATTCTAGCTTCTTCTCCACCTTTGGCCGAATCTCATCCAAGCAAGAGAAGGCTAGGGTTGGTTCTTCCTTAGGTTTTCCTTCCACCAAAAAGCAACGCGAAGGAAGTAAGTATCCCTCACCTGCATACGAGTAGCTCCGATTGCTATTTTTTTTTTAAGAAACCTACATGATATATTCGGCCAAGCCATGATTTAGGGTTCAATGAAGCTCTATGCTATGTTGTTTATAACTAGATGATGATGTTAGGGGTTAAAAGGGATTAGGACAAAAGCTAACCCTAATAACCACTAAAGCCTATTCGGCCAAGCCATGATTTAAGGTTCAATGAAGCTCTATGCTATGTTGTTTATGACTAGATGATGATGTTAGGGGTTAAAAGTGGATTAGGACAAAAGTTAACCCTAATAGCCACTAAAGACCCATTCGGCCACCCCTAGATATTCAAGACCCAATGAGGTTTCAATCCATGTTTTGTAGGGTTATGATGTTGTAGTCATGTTTAATGAATTAGGTTAAAAGCAAACCCTAAAATCCCCACAAGGGCCATTCGGCCACCCTTGGTCTTTTAGGTTACAATGAAGTTCATACCATGAAATTTATGGAATTTGTATGCATATGTATGTTACTTGAATTAGGTTAAAAGTCTAACCCCTAAAAAGCCTATAAGGGCCATTCGGCCACCTTTGGTCTTTTAGGTTACAATGAAGTTCATACCATGAAATTTATGGAATTTGTATGCATATGTATGTTACTTGAATTAGGTTAAAAGTCTAAACCCTAAAAAGCCTATAAGGGCCATTTGGCCACCTTTGGTCTTTTAGGTTACAATGAAGTTCATACCATGAAATTTATGGAATTTGTATGCATATGTATGTTACTTGAATTAGGTTAAAAGTCTAAACCCTAAAAAGCCTATAAGGGCCATTCGGCCACCTTTGGTCTTTTAGGTTACAATGAAGTTCATACCATGAAATTTATGGAATTTGTATGCCTATGTATGTTACTTGAATTAGGTTAAAAGTCTAAACCCTAAAAAGCCTATAAGGGCCATTCGGCCACCTTTGGTCTTTTAGGTTACAATGAAGTTCATACCATGAAATTTATGGAATTTGTATGCATATGTATGTTACTTGAATTAGGTTAAAAGTCTAAACCCTAAAAAGCCTATAAGGGCCATTCGGCCACCTTTGGTCTCTTAGGTTACAATGAAGTTCATACCATGAATTGTATGCTATGCTATGTTAATGAAATAAGCTATGTTGTTATGAAATGAAGTATGCTACGCTATGTTAATGAAATGAAGCATGATGTGTATGAAATGAAGTATGCTATGCTATGTTAATGAAATGAAGCATGATGTGTATGAAATGAAGTATGCTATGCTATGTTAATGAAATAAGCTATGTTGTTATGAAATGAAGTATGCTATGCTATGTTAATGAAATGAAGCATGATGTGTATGAGATGAAGTATGCTATGCTATGTTAAAGAAATAAGCTATGTTGTAAAATAAGCATATAAGTATTTTACCTTCTGCATGGCTTGTACCAAGACCTTAACAAGGTCCAAGAAGGGATGGGCTCCTAAGATGCCCTAGGTCGATGGAATAAGACTCGGGCCTAGGATGGGCTTCTATGTATGATTGCCCCTAGGTCGATGGAATAAGATTCGGGCCTAGTACGGGATGGGCTCCAAGATGCCTTAGGTCGATGGAGTAAGACTCGGGCCTAGGATGGGCTTCTACGCTATGACGATTGCCCCTAGGTCGATGGAATAAGACTCGGGCCTAGGAACCTATTAGGTTCGAGACTTGCTACCTCGGGCCTATTTAGGGATGCGCGCTATGATAATGAAGAAGTGGTACAATGCCGGGCCCAAATATGTTGAGAATTATATTTACGTACCTAACATATATGTTTTCAAAAGCATCTTGCATATGTTTACCTGTTAATGTTTAAGTTACCTGTTATGTTAGGTGATATGCCATAATGTTTAAGTTACATGTTATGTTAGATGATATGCCATAATGTTTAAGTTACCTGTTATGTTAGGTGATATGCCATAATGTTTAAGTTACATGTTATGTTAGATGATATGCCATAATGTTTAAGTTACATGTTATGTTAGGTGATATGCCATAATGTTTAAGTTACATGTTATGTTAGATGATATGCCTTAATGTTTAAGTTACCTGTTATGTTAGGTGATATGCCATAATGTTTAAGTTACATGTTATGTTAGATGATATGCCATAATGTTAAGTTACATGTTATGTTAGATGATATGCCATAATGGTTAAGTTACATGTTATGTTAGATGATATGCCATAATATCTAAGTTACCTGTTATGCTAGATGATATGCCATAATGTGTAAGTTACCTGTTATGTTAGATGGTATGTCATGATGTATAAGTTACATGTTATGTTCTGATGGTACGCTATGATGTTAGGTTACTAAGTTACCTATGATGCATATTATCCGATTAAGTATATATATATATTTCATGTTATGCTGCTAAGTTAGGGATGATCCATGCTATATTATCTCATGTTACTTAAGCTACAAGTTAAGTTGATGATGCCATGTATGTTACGTGATATATTGATTATATGTTATAAATGCTACAAGTCATGATTAATGATGATGTATGGTTTTTGTGAGTAGGACAGGATCTTACTAAGCCTATGTGCTTATAGTTTATCTTTCCCTCGTACTGCAGATAAGGGTAAGGGATGGATAAACTAAAGGGAGCAGCAGGAGGGGTCAATGTGTGTGGTAGTGGCATGGTGGAGAAGATCCGTTAAGTCTACTTATACATGTATTACCTATGATGATGATGCCTATGGATGTCTTTACTTATGTCTCCCTATGACGATGATGTTATGAACCTACTAAGCCCTAAGTATCTATATATATATGATGCATGCTTTACGTTGATAAGAAGAAGTAAAGAAGAATGCTTTATGAAGTAAGAAGAAGTATCTATGCATGCTATGCTATGAAACATACTCTATGTTAAGAAGAAGTGTTAATGCATATTTATGTTTAAAAGAATCATCAAAAAAATATTTAGGTCTTAAGTCTTCCGCTGTAAGAAAGAAGAAGTATATATATATATATATATATAAAGTCTTCCGCTGTATGAAATGTATGTACGGTCGCGTCACGCGCCGCCTCTCCGGACATTTAGGGTCCCGGAAGGGCGGGCGTGACAGGTTGGTATCAGAGCGGATCTGCCTTTCCACTACACACACATCGAGCTCCAAATCCTGCTGCTCCAAGTAAGAATTCTATTTCTATGCTTTAAATTTTGTTAATTTTTTTGATCATGCATGATATGAAATATCTTTAGATTATTTAGTTCATGTATAATATAAAATGCCTTTCCCTTATGCTTGATTCATGTATGATAGGAAATGCTTCTAGCTTAAACATGCACGAAAATGTGTATGATACCCTTATGATTGTTCATGTATGATATAAAATACCTTAAGCTTAAATTATGCAGGAGAACATGAATGATGCCTTAAGCTATGATGCCTTAAGCTTAAAACGACCTTATGCTAGCCTTAGTTTAATTACACAAAAAAAAAATATAATAATATATATATATATATATATAAACAAATAAATAAATAAATAAACAAATTTTGTTACGAAAATTTGATTTTTTCGTAATTAACTGTGTAAGGTCTATGTTCATCTGAATTGAATTAAGCGGTTTAAATGCGGGTTGGTCGGTTTTATCTTGACTTCATTTATTTCAATTTGGATGGCGACGATGACTACCATGACCCATCGTGATGTGTCACGAAACCGATTAAGGGAAGCTATTGAAGAGATAGTCTATAAACCAGATGGTGGGGTCATCGGACACATGAGAAGGCTCGATGGTCTTTTTAGGAGACTCGAGCGGCAGGAGTTTCCGTTACTGGACAACTATAAGATATGGGCCTTGGTCCGCTCCCTGCCAAATGAGTTCATGGTAGTTGCACACCACGTGTGGGGCCGTTATGAAGGGCGGATAACCTATGCGGAGTTGTGCTGGGAACTGCTGGAGCATAGGGTTCAAGAGAAGCCTGTGGTAGAGAATCCGGTGGTAGCTGGCCTTGGGAGGAAGGAAGAAGGATCTGCAAACAGTCAACTTATTGGCCAACCAAAGACCACCCTGGTGAGGCCAAGGAAGATGGGACAAAAAATAATTACGATCGCACTAGGGTTTGTCCTAGTGAGAGTCATAATGAACTATCTTCTCAAATAGTTGCAGTGGTTTAATTTGGAAATAAGGAATGTTATATGTTAACATTTTTCCTTCTGATTGGAAAATATGAATAAGAGATGTGAATAAGAGACGACAAGTCGTTTCTCTTTTTGAAATTGATGATGAGTTCATTGCATGGGATGTGTATGATATAGTCGAACAATGCTGGGTAGACTGGAACATACAAAAAAAAAAAAAAGAAAAGAAAGGGGGAAGTAATGAATTACGGGGTTGAAATCATCTCCGGACAGCTCTCGACCCTGACGATAGCGCCGACGTTGTTCGATGATATACTGGAAAAGCAAGCACGTGACCCAAGCCTTCAGAGGATCAAGCAAGAGGTCCTAGAGGGAAAGGACGACGGGTTCCGGATCTCTGATAGTGGAGTACTCTACCTCAGGGATCGCTTGTGTATTCCCGACAATCCAGAATTGCGGGAGGAGATATTTGAGGAAGCTCACAGAACTCCCTATGCGATGCATCCTGGAACCACCAAGATGTACCAAGACCTTAAACGGAAGTTCTGGTGGTTCGGAATGAAAAGAGATGTGGCTCAGTTATATGCTAGGGAAATTATCAGACTACATGGAATTCCTAAGACCATCATTTCTGACAGAGATGGTCGCTTTATATCCCATTTCTGGGAATGCGTTCAGAAGGCCTTAGGCACAAAGCTATTGTTCAAGATCGCTTCCATCCCACTGATGATGACACCGAAAAGAGTAAATCAAGCATCTTGGAAGATATGTTAAGAGCCTGCGCCCTGGATTTCAAGGGTAGCTGGTGTCGATACTTATATTTGGCAGAATTCGCCTACAATAATAGCTACCAAGCTACTATTGGAATGGCACCTACGAGGCTCTATGGGAGGAAATGTAGATCTCCCATATCTTTACGAGGGTGGTGAAAAGAAGAGGATGGGACTCGCACGGATTTCATCGACGAACACCACGAGCTATCTAACATCCGCCAGAGGATTGAAACCGCCAAAGCCGACAAAAGAGCTATGCGGATAAGAGGCGTAGACCATTAGAATTCGAGGTTGGGGACCTAGTATTCTCAAAGTGGCTCCCATGAAGGGAGTAATGAGATTGGAAGGAAGGGTAACGAGTCCACGCTACGTGGGACCGTATCCGATATCGCAGAGAGGATGCAATGTAGCTTACAAGCTAGAGCGCCTCAAGAGATGTCGGCTATTCACAACGTGTTCCATGTCTCTGTGCTCAAGAAATGCATTTTCAGTCTGGACCAGTGATCGAGCCACAAGCGGTACAAGTTCAAGAGGACCTAAGTATTGAAAGTCGGCCTATCCAAATACTAGAGGCCGAGAAATCAAGAGGCTAAGGAACAAAGAGGTGCCCTTAGTAAAGGTCTGTGGCGAGAATCAGCAGTGCGAGGAAGCTACAGGAGCGAGGAGGACATGAAGCGAAGTACCCACAATTGTTCTAAGTTTCGAGACGAAACTTTTTAAAGGTATGAAGGATTATACGCCCATAAAATTCCTAGCAATTTTACAAAATTTTGGCTTGATGATCATGGGCTTTATATGGGCCTTTTTAAAAATAAAAGAAAATAAGCCAAAAAGGGGTGCAAGGCCTAGGAATTGAACCCCAAACCTCTAGAGATAGCCAAGCCTTATAGATGCACCCACTAACCAGAAGCCCAATAGGATTATATGATTAAGGAAGAGGAAACTATAGATAAATGGGACTAAGAGTAAATGAAGAGGCATGGAAAAGAAAGAGGAACTTCTCTTCCTCCCCTTTATAAAGAAGAGGAAGATTGGATTTGGTCACTTCACCCTTCTTCTTCTTCTCCTCACCAATTCTAGCTTCTTCTCCACCTTTGGCGAATCTCATCCAAGCAAGAGAAGGCTAGGGTTGGTTCTTCCTTAGGTTTTCCTTCCACCAAAAGCAACGAAGGAAGTAAGTATCCCTCACCTGCATACGAGTAGCTCCGATTGCTATTTTTTTTTTTAGAAACCTACATGATATATTCGGCCAAGCCATGATTTAGGGTTCAATGAAGCTCTATGCTATGTTGTTTATAACTAGATGATGATGTTAGGGGTTAAAAGGGATTAGGACAAAAGCTAACCCTAATAACCACTAAAGCCTATTCGGCCAAGCCATGATTTAGGGTTCAATGAAGCTCTATGCTATGTTGTTTATGACTAGAAGATGATGTTAGGGGTTAAAAGTGGATTAGGACAAAAGCTAACCCTAATAGCCACTAAAGACCCATTCGGCCACCCCTAGATATTCAAGACCCAATGAGGTTTCAATCCATGTTTTGTAGGGTTATGATGTTGTAGTCATGTTTAATGAATTAGGTTAAAAGCAAACCCTAAAATCCCCACAAGGGCCATTCGGCCACCCTTGGTCTTTTAGGTTACAATGAAGTTCATACCATGAAATTTATGGAATTTGTATGCATATGTATGTTACTTGAATTAGGTTAAAAGTCTAACCCCTAAAAAGCCTATAAGGGCCATTCGGCCACCTTTGGTCTTTTAGGTTACAATGAAGTTCATACCATGAAATTTATGGAATTTGTATGCATATGTATGTTACTTGAATTAGGTTAAGAGTCTAAACCCTAAAAGCCTATAAGGGCCATTTGGCCACCTTTGGTCTTTTAGGTTACAATGAAGTTCATACCATGAAATTTATGGAATTTGTATGCATATGTATGTTACTTGAATTAGGTTAAAAGTCTAAACCCTAAAAAGCCTATAAGGGCCATTCGGCCACCTTTGGTCTTTTAGGTTACAATGAAGTTCATACCATGAAATTTATGGAATTTGTATGCCTATGTATGTTACTTGAATTAGGTTAAAAGTCTAAACCCTAAAAAGCCTATAAGGGCCATTCGGCCACCTTTGGTCTTTTAGGTTACAATGAAGTTCATACCATGAAATTTATGGAATTTGTATGCATATGTATGTTACTTGAATTAGGTTAAAAGTCTAAACCCTAAAAAGCCTATAAGGGCCATTCGGCCACCTTTGGTCTCTTAGGTTACAATGAAGTTCATACCATGAATTGTATGCTATGCTATGTTAATGAAATAAGCTATGTTGTTATGAAATGAAGTATGCTACGCTATGTTAATGAAATGAAGCATGATGTGTATGAAATGAAGTATGCTATGCTATGTTAATGAAATGAAGCATGATGTGTATGAAATGAAGTATGCTATGCTATGTTAATGAAATAAGCTATGTTGTTATGAAATGAAGTATGCTATGCTATGTTAATGAAATGAAGCATGATGTGTATGAGATGAAGTATGCTATGCTATGTTAAAGAAATAAGCTATGTTGTAAAATAAGCATATAAGTATTTTACCTTCTGCATGACTTGTACCAAGACCTTAACAAGGTCCAAGAAGGGATGGGCTCCTAAGATGCCCTAGGTCGATGGAATAAGACTCGGGCCTAGGATGGGCTTCTATGTATGATTGCCCCTAGGTCGATGGAATAAGATTCGGGCCTAGTACGGGATGGGCTCCAAGATGCCTTAGGTCGATGGAGTAAGACTCGGGCCTAGGATGGGCTTCTACGCTATGACGATTGCCCCTAGGTCGATGGAATAAGACTCGGGCCTAGGAACCTATTAGGTTCGAGACTTGCTACCTCGGGCCTATTTAGGGATGCGCGCTATGATAATGAAGAAGTGGTACAATGCGGGCCCAAATATGTTGAGAATTATATTTACATTACCTAACATATATGTTTTCAAAAGCATCTTGCATATGTTTACCTGTTAATGTTTAAGTTACCTGTTATGTTAGGTGATATGCCATAATGTTTAAGTTACATGTTATGTTAGATGATATGCCATAATGTTTAAGTTACATGTTATGTTAGGTGATATGCCATAATGTTTAAGTTACATGTTATGTTAGATGATATGCCATAATGTTTAAGTTACATGTTATGTTAGGTGATATGCCATAATGTTTAAGTTACATGTTATGTTAGATGATATGCCTTAATGTTTAAGTTACCTGTTATGTTAGGTGATATGCCATAATGTTTAAGTTACATGTTATGTTAGATGATATGCCATAATGTTAAGTTACATGTTATGTTAGATGATATGCCATAATGGTTAAGTTACATGTTATGTTAGATGATATGCCATAATATCTAAGTTACCTGTTATGCTAGATGATATGCCATAATGTGTAAGTTACCTGTTATTTTAGATGATATGTCATGATTTATAAGTTACATGTTATGTTCGATGTTACGCTATGATGTTAGGTTAACAAGTTACATATGATGCATATTATGTTGATTAAGTATATATATATATATTTCATGTTATGCTGCTAAGTTAGGGATGATCCATGCTATATTATCTCATGTTACTTAAGCTACAAGTTAAGTTGATGATGCCATGTATGTTACGTGATATATTGATTATATGTTATAAATGCTACAAGTCATGATTAATGATGATGTATGGTTTTTGTGAGTAGGACAGGATCTTACTAAGCCTATGTGCTTATAGTTTATCTTTCCTCAGTCAGAGATAAGGGTAAGGGATGGATAAACTAAAGGGAGCAGCAGGAGAGGGTCAATGTGTGTGGTAGTGGCATGGTGGAGAAGATCCGTTAAGTCTACTTATACATGTATTACCTATGATGATGATGCCTATGGATGTCTTTACTTATGTCTCCCTATGACGATGATGTTATGAACCTACTAAGCCCTAAGTATCTATATATATATGATGCATGCTTTACGTTGATAAGAAGAAGTAAAGAAGAATGCTTTATGAAGTAAGAAGAAGTATCTATGCATGCTATGCTATGAAACATACTCTATGTTAAGAAGAAGTGTTAATGCATATTTATGTTTAAAAGAATCATCAAAAAAATATTTAGGTCTTAAGTCTTCCGCTGTAAGAAAGAAGAAGTATATATATATATATATATATAAAGTCTTCCGCTGTATGAAATGTATGTACGGTCGCGTCACGCGCCGCCTCTCCGGACATTTAGGGTCCCGGAAGGGCGGGCGTGACAAGCTCCCAGTGAAGACATTTCACCGAAATCTTGCTCGGAAACCTGCGATCGAAGGTCTCCCAGCGAGGTGATCCTCTACTGCATTTGCATCGACGACAGTCGCGTCCGAAAGAGGAGATTGGAACGGCGCTCGCGCGAAGGATCATTGAGACCTCGAAGGACCAGTATCAGCTGGGGCGGCGACTTTGCCGAACTGTGCTCACATGGACGCCGGCGAGCTGAGATCGACCGACGAGATTGCGCGGAGAGACGAAATCACGCAGAAACGAAGGACAAGTCGCGATGGAAGAAGGAGCTTCGGCTGCGTTGAGGAAGAAAACGAAATCGCGATTTGAAGAAGTGAGGAATCGCGATTGGCTTGTATAAGTTGATCCGCCTCAACTTGAACCAACCTTAGGTTAAAACCTAACCTAAGTTGAACCCAAGCTAACCTAGGCTTAATCCAAAATGATTTATCCCAATACCAGCCCAAGCCCAATTCCAATTCAAGCCCAAGCCCAAACAGATTCTAGCCCAATTAATCCACTTATTGAGCCCAATTTAATCCACTAATTAACCCCACTTAATTAAAGGGTTAATCCATATTATTTGTTTTTTGTATTTTACATTCTCCCCCACTAATAAAAATTTGGTCCCCAAATTTCCTACTCATGTACGAGTATGAGATGTCACAACAACCATCTCAAATATCCGGAGCAAAGACACACACCTCAAGTACTAAGTGGGGTACTGAGCTCGATTATTATATTCCAGCTCTTATATACACTCCCTACCAACCTATTAAGAGGTAAATAACTGTACCAGAGGGGAGCTATATACTCATGACCGGTGGAAAACTTTGCCAGAATCGTACGGTGAATCATGAATCACTATCAGAAATGATACTCAAGGTTACTCAATGGATATAACTCCATCAAGCGATCCAACGAAATCCATCTTATGGCTCGGAAGAAAATGAGCGGACCTAGCTAATCGATCATCGACTACCCAAATCCTATCAAGTCCTTTCCGAATTCTAGATAATCTCCCAACACAGTCTAACGTACTAGGCTCCCACTTTATCACGGTACGTAACTCTACCGATCACAATATTCTACCTTTGCTTGTTGGCATACCCAACATCAAACTACGAAATCAACCGTGTCTCATATATCGTTCCACCAACATAAACGTCTCAATACCCACTATTTTCGGATACCCTCCGAATAAATCACTCACGAATGAAGAGTCTCCTGAAACAACTCTTCCTAAATCGAATACAACTCTGGGAACCATTATCCTTCCCAAAGACGGAGATTTATTCTCACAAGAGAAATTAATCTAATGTCCAAAATTCATTCTGTCACCCAAAACTGAAAGTAACTGGAAGACTATAATGACTAATCTCGCTAGTTTCTCGACTAGCATACTCATAATATACGTCTCATTCAACTGCCTCGGGATTGCTCCTAATCCCTGAAATGATGCATCTGCGTACAATACCCTTCCATCCATATCGGACAGATTAACTAACACTGACACAAAATTCAGCCCCCTTCTAGGCCTTGAAACCTAGCTTCCCAAGCTTTCGACCAAGTGATTTCCATCACCTTCCTGGTCCAATAAATCAGCGATATAGTCACTCTAACGCATCCTATCCACATCTACGGTAAATACCAAATCAATCTAGGGATACCACAACTTCCCTTAAGATTGTGGGTATATCCATAAATATATCCTTCACAAACATGATGGCAATCGATCTCAAATACTCCAAGAGTACTTGATTTCTCAAATTCATGAACGACTAAATTGTCGATAAGTCTAACAACATTATCAATCAGCTCTATACACCTGCATTCTTTTATTCTATGCTAATGATAGCTCAATCATCACATCGACAATGATAATTGTATGACACTAAGTCACTACAATATCAAACCTCCAGTTGTAGGCCAACCCTAGGATATACACAGGTGTCCTTTAACTGATCTAAACAGATCATCAATTCCTAACGAAGGATACTCATTCTCAACTACTACATTCCATCATCGATAGTCGATGTATAACCCCAAAGGTCTGTCTCTCTTTTAACAAAGAGTTACAAGTCTTCTCAAGAAGAAACCCTGAGGAAGATAAATCTCCCATAGTGTTTAGCAACACTGACACCCATAAAATCATCTCCCGATATGAGGTCCCCAATATCAGGACTATTCCCGAAATCACCTCAATCTCATATTCCACTTGCCCATGCAGTGACCAGCCCGAGAGTTCATCCGTAACTACATCCGAATACTCTCGGATTATACGTACATCCGAGAGTCCTAGTATACCAACGCTCCAACAATCCAACTATCCGTAAGGATATGTCTATAGTAGAGGTATGTCTAGCAAAGGCTAAGGGTATCCCTTGACTTCTTGATTGTTGATCAACATCTCACCTGACGGTAAAGAAAGTCACCAACCCACCAGTCGATAGGAACCCTTCGAACCCTATCCAAGAATATTCTAGACAAAGATACCTGTAAACTACCAGTATCTCTCGATATATCCGCAAATAGGATAACCTAAAGTAATACCACGAAGGACCGATCCTTCGGTCTTCTATACTTTTTCTCGAGTAATCATGTAAACTTGTCCAACATACATTACTTGACTAGATGCAAAGACTATCATGGAGGAACTGAAGTCAACTGCTGAAACTGAGGTACAATCTGAAACAACTGCATTGGAGATGGTAAACACTGTTATACTGGCAAAGGATACACATCCGGCTGTAAAATACTGAAGAACTGTCAACATCATAGCACACTCCATCTCTGTGAAAGGTATAACTGTGTCTGAAGAATACAACATAGATACGACCATCGTCGTAAACTTTCTCTCCTCTTAACAAATCATAATCACGCCTGGGAAGGTAACAGTTGTTGTCGTCTGGGAAGGTAACAATTGTTGTCTACACGTCTGAATCTTCTGAGATGTCTTCGGCTGACACTGCTGAGTAACTTACTTCTTCTGGATGAAAGTATCAAAGATCTCCAACTATATATGAGGTAGTAGATCGCTGCTGATGTGATCCATTCTTCTGTCATGATCTCGGCTTCCGAGGTTGTGGATCGTCCGCTCGAAAGTATCATCCATAGTCTTCAACTGAGTCTTCAGAGTACATACTCTCCTCGTAGATACCGACTGCTTATAGTAGAAACAGATACAATGGTCCATAGAATAATCTGGCTCTGTGTCTAGTCGTAACCCACACTGCACACACATAATCTCCTTTCGGAGTCTTTCCTCTGAGTTCGCTGATAAACATGAGAAACTGCTGACGATCTACAGTCGGTCTTCTATGATCGAAAAAAACTCTCCAATATTCACTTGTAGTCGAAGACTCCAATCTTGCTCCTTTTGTCAAACATTCGAAGACTTCTGATTCCAATAATTTGACTTGCAATATATGCTTATCAAATCTTTAACTCTTAAAACACTTGCTACGGAGTCATTTCTATACAAATGACTCGGTCTAACGCCTTCCGATAGGATCTGATAGGAGACCCAAACATCCTGATCAAGATGTCAACCGATAAACCATAGGTGGCTTAAGACATGTTGATCACATTCTCGAGCTATTAGGTGGTCGTAACCCTCACAAGTCTAACGACTCTGCATGGTACTTTCATTACCAAACGATCACCCAACCCGAAGCTCAAGAATTATCCGGCGATGAGTCAAAGAAGATGACATGGGGAAATACTCTCTCACAACATCACTACACCGTGGCCAAGTGACGTGTGATTTCCCGAAGGCTATTTCCTATATCTTCCACCAAGTATCGGGTTGATCCCGATAATGGTATTCAACTAGCACTACTTTCTTCGTATAACCCGAGTCAAGTACTCCCAATGTTATACAACCTAGAACGATCAGTCCGAGGATCAAAATCCCCATGAATATCATATACTAATTTTCTACTATCTAAATCAGTAATAGTATACTCGCTTAGTCCATTACCCCATAGGTAATGATCTGACTAACATAATTAGTGAAAATCCTTAGGACCGTAATCCTTGATCTCCACAAGAGATGTGACTACTAACCCCTGCTATCCGACTCGGTATCAGTCGGCTCTCAAAGGTAATTACCTTTTCGATAGCAGGTCCATGTCTAATAATCTTAACATGTCATTCCCGTGGTCAAACTCAAACCACGGTTACAAATACTAACCAATATCCTACAAGTCATCCATGTTATAAGCAACTAAATGCATAACCAATAGAAGGATATGTAATAACAATTAACATACCTTAAACCTTGTAGCTCGGAGATGTCCGCAACAGCCAGATCCTAGAACTCACAAAACCAAAATCGAGTAAAGCAAAACTCGATGTCCGAACGAAATAAAATCCGAAAATGGACTTCGCAACCTAGGGCTCTGATACCAATAAAATTGTCACGCCCCGAGAGTATGCCGTGTCGAAAAGCAAACGGACGACATCTCCCCTGTACGTGGCAACATATCGGGTTAATACAAGGCCCGTAGGCCCACAACAATAATATATATATGGACAATACCAAACAATATATCCACAACAACACAAAAGGTGTGCACCGGTGCGACTCTAACATACTACACAAAAACAACATACAAACCAACAGCCAAATACAACACTGATTATACATGGCCATAATACAAAACAACAGCGGAAGCAAATACGTGGAAAACCCCAATTGTTCGGTGTGAGATGGGATCAGCTGGCGGAGCTCCGAACGTCCAAGGAATCTTCTACCTGTTATATGGGCGACAGGAAACCCAGGGTCCAGGGGTGGTGAGTATAAACTCAGGGGTAATATATAGAAAGTGCATGAACATATAGGGTAAAGAAATCTACAAGTATACATGTGAAGATCTACAGGTATACAGCATGAGTCCAATAGACATACAGTCCTATCCAACTCTAATAACAAGTAACTACAGTAAAGTCCTACTCAGTGTATATACTAAACTGCTCAACTGAACATGAAGTAATATACCAACGTACCTGACCTCAGAACACGGATGCTAGATCATCCTGAACAGATTTACAATAACATAACTCATATAACGTACCAAGTCAATCCCATACCTGACCAATACTCCAACATATGAACAGTATATAATCACTTGTAATAACAACCTGGTCTGTACTACACAATGACATGATGCTAATCAAATGCATACAACAGTCTGAATCAACGCATGTATCATGCTCAACACATAGCAGTATATAAAATGCAAATGGTATGTATCATGATGAACAACCATATGTAGCAATCATAGTTCAATCAAATGCAGCATCTCACAGGCATATGTAAAACATATATCAAAATACATGCATACATATATATCAGCAATGCATATGCATGGTCATGTCTGCGCACCCAACTCGCTACCACGACCCCAGTGTGGCCTAGGTGGCACGACATGACAACTATTCGGACTCCAGCCGCCACCACTCTCGAGTGACCAAGTTGGGTAGTATGAAACAGTAGCTAGCCGCCATAGAGCTATATGCTACTCACACGGGGGTCCCTGCTGCTAGTTGCTCTGTCCCTACCCATGAGTAGACGAGCACCGCACCCAAGACAACTGCACATCACACGACCACCGTCTATAGTGGGTGAGTGCGCTAACTACCACTCCGCACAGTGGCCAAGTGTGAATCTCCAGCTACCACCATCCATAGTGGCCGAGAATGGCACGCACAACAATGCTCTGCCCTCAACCCTGCAACCACTACCCCGAGTGACCGGGGAGGCAGGATGACTGACGACCTATCTCAACCACAAGGGAGACCCAGTCAACAGCATGCATGTAGTGTGATGATGCATAGATCCATACATGTATCCTCGCCACACTCCCTATCCCACGGGGAGGCCTGGTCAACAAAAAGTCAACTATGCAAGGACTACAATCCACAAGACTCTCTCTATCGCACAAAGAGTCATACTCATCTAACAGTCAACCACGCTAAGACCTCTAGTCAGTAGCAAGATACTATCGACCCTCCCTATAACCATACACAGATATACGATCCATAATGGATATACAATCATGCTAGGACCTCTAGTCCGTAACCACATACTGACAACCACACACCTTTACCTATGCACGGACAACTAGATCCACCATAGATGCACAACTAACATATGTATGATACAACAATCAATTTCATAACCCAAACCATCACCTAACCCTAGTGATGTAACACAGTAATCAAATCTGAGGTCACAAGGATAATCCTAACCACCTGTATTTACTGAACATCTATCGGCTAACACATAATAGGGTTTATAGTTCCTATTCGTGCTAGATAATCAATGAAGTAACAGAGTATATATCTCAAAGGTCAAGGCAGTACAAGCATATGATTAAATAAGAGTGGATTTAAGGTAAACAGGTATAAACATAAATCCAAGATCATGCACTAGAATTTGATCAAAACTACCGGACCAGGTAGATATTACCCACCTGATACATAATCCGTGCTATCCATCTCCACGTTCATGTATCCATCACCATCAAAGTCCTGTACACAATGTAGAATACACTTAAGTTCTACCATACATCGAATAATCGAACCAAATCCTACAGAATGAATGAATTCATATTAACCAATCTACCAACATCATATGAGTTGTAACTCACTACTATATTGACAAACATGATATACTTCCAACAATATATCCGTATGGTAACACTCCACAAAGTCCTCAATCTGCACTTACCTAACTTTATTTCATCCAACCACAACAGAGCCACTGTCGAAACCAACCACTGTCCACCTCCCAGCTTGCTCAACCGAAGAAGCTTAAAATTCAAAATCAACAACCTCGTAACCCAGGAGCAATGTCAGATCTCACCAATAGAAACACATAACAACGAAATGATCACCAACTATCATTAGATCAAACTCACCTTGTTCCGATTCACTATTTCCTTACGAATATGAAAGAACATCCCCCTTATCAGTTAATTCCCTTGATAAATTCAAGAGTAATATCCCTGCACAATCAATTTCACAGCTATATCACACAACCAAATTGATACTGACCTTACTACCGATACCACCACAACACAACAACCATTACCGAAATCAAACAGATCCCTAATGAACAATTAACCAACACTCCAAACAAGCTATAACGCAACATACCTTCTCGATCTGAGCCAATTCAAACCCAGTTGCCTCCTTCCACACACAATCGGCACCACACGATAACCCCTGAACAGAACCCATCTGATCCCCAAATCACACCGACACACCACAATTTCACATCAATTTACAGATGAAACAAAAGGGATAAACCACACTTACCAGCCAAATCTTCACCGGCAGACACCTCCCTCAGTAGTTCTGTTCACCGACGAAATCTGAGCTCCAAAACACTGCCCAAAACCGATCCAAGCTAAATCAGAAACCCACATCGAGATCTCATCTCACAAGAGGAAGAAAATAGACCTTTACCTACCCTCGGCAGGAATCGTGAAACCTAGCTCACGATCGGAGACCCGATAGAACCGCCGTCGACCCCTAGCTCCCAGTGAAGACATTTCGCTGAAATCTTGCTCGGAAACCCGCGGTCGAAGGTCTCCCATCGAGGTGATCCTCTACTGCATTTGCATCGATGACAGTCGCGTCCAAAAGAGGAGATTGGAACGGCGCTCGCGCGAAGGATCATTGAGACCTCGAAGGACCAGTATCAGCTGGGGCGACGACTTTGCCGAACTGTGCTCACATGGACGCCGGTGAGCTGAGATCGACCGACGAGATTGCGCGGAGAGACAAAATCGCGTAGAAACGAAGGACAAGTCACGATGGAAGAAGGAGCTTCGGCTGCGTTGAGGAAGAAAACGAAATCGCGATTTGAAGAAGTGAGGAATCGCGATCGGCTTGTATAAGTTGATCCGCCTCAACTTGAACCAGCCTTAGGTTAAAACCTAACCTAAGTTGAACCCAAGCTAACCTAGGCTTAATCCAAAATGATTTAGCCCAATACCAGCCCAAGCCCAATTCCAATTCAAGCCCAAGCCCAAACAGATTCTAGCCCAATTAATCCACTTATTGAGCCCAATTTAATCCACTAATTAACCCCACTTAATTAAAGGGTTAATCCATATTAATTTTTTTTTTTGTATTTTACAATCTGAATCCTCAAATGGTATTCTTGAAATACTCTTCTTCACCTAACTTTAACATCGCCAAGCACTGCACTCCAGCTTTGTTAAGTATCCATGGCATTCCCGAGTAGTAATGTGTTTGAATATTAGCCTCGGATAGTATAGTTCTGCTATTTTCCCAGTAAGGGATTTTCTTGGGGTTGTTCATCTTGCCGAGCACTGTCATTTTATTCTCGGGTGGATGGTCTTTAAATTATAATCAGACTTCGCTCTTTAGTCTGACTGAAGAGGGGACTTGTTGTAAGCAGTTTTAACTACTTGTACATGTTGCGATGTGTGGCAATGTGTGCAAGTGTTGCACGGCTTGGAACTGCACTTCGTGCAGTGTTGAGCGGCCTTCCAAACTCCTATTTAAGGGTTGTGCGTCTAAGTTTGGAAAGCAAGGGAAGTATTTAAGTGATGTGCAAGGAGAGTGTGAGAGCAAGGGAGAAGAAGAGAGTGTGAGGATCACCGTCAAGCTGTCGAAATCTGTGTGTGATCTATGGATCACTGCAGAAGCTCTGTCGGAGAGAATAGAGAGATCGGTGAATGCCAAGACGCAATCGGATCTTGGTTCGTGAAAGAGTAAGAATGGTTCGAGTACGTGATCGTTCTTCAAATGATAAACTTGTTGGGTTGATCCCGTGAGGGGAAACTTCACTTCCCACTTCAACTCGGTCGCTTGTTCATGGCAATCCCTTCTACGTCCCCGGATAAAAAAATTTATCCTTCATAAGAGGGATTGCCCAAGCAACCTTGTCATCATCGTGCTATTCGTTTAGAGTAGTCACTTGAACAAACTTGTTGTTCAAGCGACCAACCTCTATTCCACGAATAGCCACGGAATAAACGATGTACGGATCGTCAGTTTTTGTGTTTATGTTCGGGATCCAAGTATTATTTAGCCACAAACAGAATATATCATGCTCATAATTGAAAAACAAATATAAACATGTAACAAATGAAAATAGAGAATCGATATACCTCTCGATCTTCTATTGTATGACCTTCCTCCTTTCGGACGTCATGTGGGCGACGATCTACCAAAAGTTGAAGCTCCTAGATCGCCAATCTTCCTTCCTTGCTCGTTCCGAGCAAGAGGAAGAATAGAAACAAGCCTCTTCTCCTTATTTCAACCAACCACCAAACTCCAAGGTTGGAGCTTGCCGCTGGCCAAGGAGGAAGAAGAGAATAAGTGAATGCCAACCAAAGCTCCAAGGGAGAACCCTAAGCCTAGGTTTTACCGGCCAAAGAGAGGGAGAGGGGCTGCTTTGGATGTCGTCCAAGGGCTGGAAAGGGAAGCTAGGTCACCGGTCACCTTGAGGGAAGAAGAAGAAAGGAATGACCTTCCTTATTTGGTGCCGCCAAGCCCTAAACCCTAGCCTCCAAGCCTTGCCGGCCAAAAACCCTAATCCTATCTCTAGTTGGATTCAAGTTGCCGCCCACCCCTTGCCCTCCTTTTATAGAGTTAGGGATAAGCCTTGTTTTAATCTCCACCATTGGTTCTAGGGATTTAATCTCAACCATCGGATCTAGAGATTTAATCTCTACCTTTGGATCTAGAGTTTTGTTTCTATCCATTGGATCTAAGATTCATGAGGTTTTAATAGGCTACAATAGGGACCATGAGGAGGAGTTGGATCTTGGCCACCCAATGGATCAAGCCCACATAAAGTCCGATCCATTAATGATAATCCAATCCACTAAAGAATTATCATTGATCTACCTCACCAACCCCCATAAGTTAATATGGGCTCCATATATTATATGTACATTTTCTCCCCGTGTTTAAGATCTCGAATGTCCGTCGATTAATTAATTTACTGACCATTAATTAATCAATATCTAACTCCATGAGTAGTACCACTCAACATTTTCATCATGCCGGACCAAGTCCACCTGCAGGGTTTACATGATGAACCTTATGAGCTCCTCAAGGGGACATCATCATCCTAATATATAGGACATGTTCCTCCTATAATCAATGACATACCATATAAATAATATCATCTCCCAACTTACCGAGTCTATCGATTTAATCTATAAATCTCGCCCATTGGTAAATCAAAGAAATGAACATTAAGTATATGTGCCCGTTATTATATCAGGATTAAGAGCATGTACAATATAATATCTGAGGTCCGATTCGATTATGTAGTTAGCAATAAATTGAATCACCTCTAAGTCGGTCCTACTCAATACACACAAAGTGCACTAGTGTGATTCTATGGTCAAGACAAACCAATACCAAATCACACTACAACCATTCCAATGGTTTGTCCAAAGCCATCTCGGTTGTGAGCCTTTACTTATACTTTACAAGGAACCGATAACATGATCTCCCGTGTGACACTACATCATGTTATCTACAATGTAATGTATTAGACAATATGCACAACCATAAAAATATGCAAATAATGATCATGTAATTCTTATTTCAAAATAAAGATGTTCATACAAAAGATAGACTTTTCAGTATACATCCCAACAAAACTTCGGATTGAAAGATCTCTCCCAGAATCTGTTCATCTTCGGAAGTGCGAAGATTCTGACAAATCACTGTAAGTTCCTTATTTATAGTTATTTTAAAATTCATGTAATAGATGCAATAATTTCAACATTGTATTAGAGAAAATGTTGGTTTGCATATGATTTGTATGAATTATTTATATTGTAAATTTTATAGCTCATCATGAATACGATGAACAGTGAAAATTATCGAGTTGAGCCCGACTAGGAAATGTGGTTACACCAGAATTTTTTATGCTCGGGACAAGGAGCGCGAAGCACTTGGTGATTTCCCAATAGTCGAGCGATAATTCCCAAGTGGAAAACAGCCGCTGCTTGGGTCACTCAATGAGAATAAATCGAGCGTGTGATGCACGAGCACTGGGTGCTCGGCACCGCGTCAGGTGCACAACACTTGAGCACATTGTGCTTGGGCGTGCAGTGGTTAAGCATTGGCTTCTCGGAACTAAAACAAAGCGTAACGCCCTAGTGCATGGTACTTGGGCGTGCGGTGCTCAAGCACTGGGTGCTCGGCACTACGACAGGCACAAAGGGCCCAAGCAAGTGGTGCTCAGCACCGTAAGTTGAGCGATGAATCTCCTAGGTTGTGTGCTTAGGAGTACTCGACCGTTGGATAAAAGTGCTCAACACTCAGTTCGATAGTGAAATGCACAATGCTCAGCCGGACCTAACAGTGGTCAGCTCGCACACTTGGTGCTCGACCGGACCTAACAATGGTCGACTTGCACACTTGGTGCTCGCCTGGACTTAATGGTGGTTGACTAGCACATAAGGTGCTCTGCCACACCATATGGTGGTCGACATTGGTTGACCTGCCATGGTTGACTATAGTTAACTTAACTCATAACTTGATTGTCGAGTAGTTGTGTTGAACAATTAGGACTCGACATAAACAACTTAATAATGGGCTTAGTCAACTAGGGTTGGTGGCTTGGGATGATGAGAAGACAAAATATCATACATAGGTGCTCGGGTGCCTGAGGTGCTCAGAGCAAATCGGATGGTGTTCGGGTTTTCATGAATTCACGGCCAAGTTGAGTCTTCATGGTACTAATCGACTAGACTGAGATGATAGTCGACTAGTAAATTAATGTAGGCTGGATACATTCGAGAAGTTCAGTTCCCCGAATGGTTGTCCAATATTGTATTAGTACCAAAACCAACAGGGAAATGGAGGGAATGTATAGACTTCAGAGACATTAATAAAGCATGCCCTAAAGATTGTTATCCCTTGCCTCGGATAGATTATCTAGTTGATTATACGGCAGGATGTGAATTGATCTGCATGTTAGATGCTCATCAGGGGTATCATCAGATTTCGTTGACACAGGAAGATCAAGAGAAAGTCAGCTTTGTCACAACGGATGACACTTTTTGTTACAAGGTCATGCCATTCAGATTAAAGAATGATGGAGCCACTTATCAAAGGCTAATGGATAAAGTGTTTCGATCGCAAATAGGCCGAAACATTGAAGTATACGTGGATGATATTCTCATCAAGTCTATAAAAGTTGAAAACATAGTCAAAGATATGGCGGAGACATTCATCACACTACGCTAATACAGAATTCAGCTCAATCCTGGCAAATGCATATTTTGCGTTCGAGGAGGCATGTTTCTCGGGTACATTGTGACCGAGCGAGGCATTGAAGTTAATCCCGAGAAGGCTCAGACTTTGCAGAACATGATCTCTCCCAGAAATATCAAAGAAGTACAAAGGATGCTGGGTAGGATAATGACACTCTCCCGCTTCATCCCTAAGTCGGTTGAGCGAAGCCTTCCTTTCTTCAAGGTGCTTCGTAAGTCGGCTCGGTTTTCATGGGACGAGAAGTGTGAAAAATCTTTTACTGAACTAAAACAGTATATATCTGAACTACCTACACTTGCCAAGCCGGTGCCGGGAGAAAGTCTGCAGTTATACCTAGCCTCCTCAGAAGAGGTCGTGGCGTCAGTCCTGCTTCGGCAAGAGGATGGTAAACAGTTACCTATATATTTTGTCAGTCATTTATTAAAAGCTGTCGAGAACAGGTACAGAACATTGGAAAAGCTGGCGTTAACTCTACTTATAATAGCCAGGAAGCTCCGTCCTTATTTTTTGTCTCATCTGGTCACAGTCTTAACCAATAGCGGTCTCGAAAGGATAATAACTAACCCCGAATTATCTGGTCGCCTGATTAAATGGACCATTGGGCTAGCTAAATATGATATTCACTATTAGCCTCGTATAGCCCTCAAAGAACAAGTATTGGCAGACTTCTTAGCCGAGACACCGAGGGTTGAGAGAAATGAGGAATGGAAAATATATGTGGATAGTTCAGCAACTAAGCAAGGGAGTGGAGTAGGGGTATTGTTAATATCTCCTCAAGGAGACACAATCCGGATAGCAGTGTAACTCAATTTCTGAGCCTCCAACAATAAAACCGAATATGAAGTCTTACTAGCTGGATTGTGGGCAGCTCGACATGTTGGAGCTTCTCGGATTTCTTTATATTCCGACTCGCAGTTGGCGGTGGAGAAAGTCAAAGGATCATTTGACACCAACAACCAGCGACTTCAGCGTTATATACAAGCTTATCACAAACTATCCTCAGAATTTAAAAAGGTTGTCCTCCATAAAATTCCTCGAGTAGACAATCAAAAGGCTGATGAGTTGGCTCGCATGGCCAGTGCTCTCACTACTTGGAGCTTAGAGGATTCACTGGCCGAGACTCAACTTGTTGCTCATATAGATCAAGATCTGATGGCGCCCCGAAGTCCACCAGATCGGAGGACCCCCCTCGTTGATTATCTGAAAAGGGGGACACTGACAGATGACCGAACCGAGGCACAGATCATCAAGAAAAGAGGGATCCGATTTGTCTTGATCGGGGACACCCTTTATAAGAGGGTGTTCGTGTTGGAGGATCATGACCCGGCTAGAGGGGGGGGTGAATAGCCCTCGATGTGTACGATGAAAATCGATCGCTTCTTAATCGTCTACACTTAAGATTAGTGCAGCGGAAATACTAATAAAAAATATAATTAAGAAAATGCAAATATAAAGAAACAAAGAAAACAAACGCTTACAAGATTGTGTAACGTGGTTCACGCCCCTTATCGCTAATCCACGGACGATTCGTTCAGTGAATCACTCCCTCAACAGTCACTAATCTCTCCTTTAAGGTGGAGGTAAACCTTTCTTACAAAATCACTCCCTCTTCCAATAAGATTGAAATAAACACAAGAAGAGGAGTGAAAATTGTGTAAAACACTTGGGAGAAATTTAGGAGCTAAGCATTAACCTCCCAAGAGCACCCAAGGCCTCTTTTTATAGGGAAGAGACCATTCTTCCCATTGGGCAGCGAGTAGTCGACTGATGCAACAATCAATCGACTGCTGCTGTAGCTGTTGCCTTACAATGACTTTATCCACGTTGGCGTCTAGCCAACGACTCCCTCATCAGTCGACTAATCTGCCCTATCAGTCGACTGATAGAGCCATCAGTCGAGTGATCAGGCAATCAGTCGACTCTCAAACCCTCTGTGCCCGCGACAACCTTCATCAGTCGACTGTCGTCCCTTGGTAGTCGACTGATGGTGTAGCAGTTGGCTGCTGGGCCAGAAGACCATCAATCGAACACCGGTCAAGTGCCATCGACCCAGAGTAGTCGACTGATATCTATATTAGTCGACTGGTGTCGGGTAAAACCTCAAACAAAACACTTGTTTGAGCCTCCGACAGTCGAGTAAATCTCAAACCACTTGTTTGAGCATCCGACACTTCCATTCATCGGGTAAAAACCTCAAACTCATGTTTGAGCATCCGATTTATCCAAACGTCGGGTAAAATCTCAAACATAAGTTTGAGCGTCCGACTTGTCGAGTAAAACCTCAAACCTTAAGTTTGAGCATCTGACACTTGACTTAGCCATTCAGCCAATTTCACCTATGAGCTACCCCGTCCCGGGTTACAATCGCTCACTCTCATCTCCCTTGGAGTCCCTCGCCTCGATGCTCTCTTGGTCCGGCCACGTCCCTCGGATGCACCAAGCGCATGGCTTCGCAATGTCATCCTTCGCATCTCGCCCTGAAGTCTGCTTTCTTTGGCTTCACTCCAATGCTCCTCGTCCGACGATCCCTCCGATGCACCAAGCGCATGACTTTCGCAATGTCATCCTTCACCGACTCAAGGACCAGAGCCATGAGATGGTGAACTCACTAATGCTTTCATCAAGCTAACCAAGTGTGATTTACTAAGTCCTGGACAACTTAAACGCACATATCAAATCAACATAACAACCTAACTTAAATTCTTTGCCACACACATCAAAACCACATCATACATGGGTTGATTGCCCTAACAATCTCTCCCTTTTTGATGTGTGGTAATCCATTTAAGTTAGGTAAAACAATAACAAAATACATAAGGCAAGAAAGCATGTAAAATATTATGAGTATCAAACACTCCCCCTTAATACATGCAACTCCCCCTTAACAAATGTTAATTCTCCCCCTAGCATGATTAACTTAAACACTCATATTTCTCCCCCTTTGACACCATAAAAAACATCTAACTATGTTATACAAGCATGACATCAAGTCCAAAGGAAGAAAAATACCAAAACATGCCTGAAAACTCATAAATCAAGATGTGCTCATGCACAGTTCCATCAGTTGACTGGTTCAGACTACCAGTCGATTGGCACCGAAAAACCAACCTTTCTGATTTTCGAACCCAAGTTCAGAAATGCATTAAAAATTATAGAAAATTTGATAAATCATGAAATTTGGGGAACATATTTCTGATAAGTCCCTTTATCAATGAAAAATGATTTTTTTTTCTTGAAAATTCATTCAAATTTTGAAAATAAGGCAAAATCTCAAAAGTTTCAAAAAGTCTCAATTTTGTATCAACTTTAAAGCCTAGTTTTGCCTTAGAATGTTCATGAACTCATATTTTATAAAATATAAAATGATTTTAAAACATTTGAAATATCCAACCATGATCTTTGGGCAATATGTCTATGAATTAAACATATGTTTTCCCCATGATTGGTCTATGATTGCTATGTTATGATACTCCTAATGACCCATCAAAAATGTGATAAGCATAAGTGAGTCATTTGTATCATCCTAACATCTCACCCGTTGCTATATTATCAATCAAGTTAGCCTTATGGTGAATGTGAGATGTGCCTAAAGGTATTTATACTTAACCATAAATTTCATGCAATTCTATCAAGGTTAAGTATCATTCTAAAACCCATCATGATAAAAAATGAAGGATTATTCATAATTGCATATCATGATCATAAAACACATATTATCCATCATGATTTAAACATTATCACCCAATATCATAAGTCAAACATTTTTCAATCATGATCATAAATCAAACATTTCACCCAACACTAACATAAGTCAACCAAATAGCATGATATAAAACAATTTCATTTATGGTTGACTATCCTAAGTTTCTCTAACCTCTAAGGATGGACTTGGGAACCTAATATAAGTTCTTTCCAATAGGGTTCACCAAATACTCCTTTGGGATCCATTTCCTAACTACCATTGTTGTTTTAGATTGACCCATAGCTATTAAACAATGATAAGCTCTTTCATTCTTAGATCTCTTATATCCTAGGCTCTTCTTGTTAAAGCTAGCCCTTTGGCTCCCAATAATCATGTTTAGGGTATTTGAGCCAATGGTAAATTTTTCTAGGTCCTTAGTTAAAAAATCTACCTTTTCCCTTAAGGTCTTATTATCTTCTACACATGCATCATAAGTACTAGAAGAAATAGCATTATCATCATGTGAGCATGCATTTGCTAGCTTTTCTTCTAGAGTCTTAATTTGATCAAGCATGCATTTGTTTTTCTTTTTCACCCTAAATAAGTCCTTAGTTAAACTCGTAATTATTGAAATAACTTTCTTAGGAGGGAGATTCATTACCTCACTTACTCAATCTCCTTCTTCCGATTCCGATGAGGATGCTCCCCCTACACTTGAGCTCTCCTCCTCACTTGTGCTTCTTTCTTCTTGCTCGGATGAGGTGGAGTCCAAGTCTTCTATCGCCATTAGTGCAAGGATTGTGAATGCTTGCTCTTCCTCTAATGAGGATGGATCGTCCCATGTCGCTTTAAGGTTGCGAGGCTTTGACTTTTTTTCTTCCTTGGACTTCTTTTCTTCATCTTTCCTCTTGCTTCCCTTCTTCTTATCCTCCTTCTTTCTCCTTTCTTCCTTGCTTTTGTTCAAGAGAGGATAATCATATCTCATGTGCCCCTCTCCTTGGCAATTGTAGCATATGATTTTTCTTCTTGGCCTTCTCCTATCATGAGACTTGTTAAATTTAAAACTCTTAAGAGCACGTCTCACCTTTCTTACCATGTAGGCCTCATCATTGCTATCCATTGAAGAGGAAGATACATCTTCCGATGAGGATGGTGAGGGCATCTTGTTCTTTCCTTTGTTTGCTACTAGTGCCACTCCCCTTGGTTCTTGGCCTTCTATGATACCTTCAAGCCTAGTTTCATGTAATTCCATGGTGGAGAAAAATTCTTCTAGAGTACTTACCTCTAGATTCTTGGAGATATAGAAGGAGTCCACCATGGAGCTCCATTTGGATGACCAGCTCCATTTGGATGACCGGGAAAAAACATCTATGGCCTTCATGATCATATCTCTATTGGAGAGCTTTTCACCTACACTTGATAAACCGGTTATTATTTCCTTAAATCGTGAATGAAGAGATAATACTTTCTCCCCTTTATCTAGCTTGATATTGTTCAATTGGGAGCGAAGATCCCTTCTTGCTAGCTTGGCTTCGGATGTGTCTTCATGAAGCTCCACTAGCTTTTCCCACATTTCTTTGGCGCTAGAGCACTCTCCAATTCGGTTGATCTTTTGTTGAGGGAGCACATTGTATAGATGGTGCTTGGCCTTTGAATTCACCAAGTGCTCCTCTCTTTGCCTCTTGATCCATCTAGATTTTTCTAGCATTCTCCCTTCTTCATCCCTAGGTATCTCGAAACCATTTTCCATTATTAACATGATATCGAAATCGGTATCGAAGAATACCTCCATTCTCTTCTTCCACTGAGAGAAATCACCTTCGAACTTGGGTGGATGAATGTTGGAGCCGGCCATTGTCGATCGGGCGGTGAGTTCAGCAACAATCTCCTCGCTCTGATACCACTTGTTGGAGGATCATGGCCCAGCTAGAGGGAGGTGAATAGCCCTCGATGTGTACGATGGAAATCGATCGCTTCTTAATTGTCTACACTTAAGATTAGCACAGCAGAAATACTAATAAAAAAGACAATTAAGCAAATGAAAATATAAAGAAGAAGCAAAGAAAACAAATGCTAACAAGATTGTGTAACATGGTTCACGACACTTGTTGCTAATCCACGGACGATTCGTTCGGCGAATCACTCCCTCAATAATCACTAATATCTCCTTCAAGGTGGAGGTAAACTTTTCTTACAAAATCACTCCCTCTTACAATAAGATTGAAATAAACACAAGAAGAGGAGTGAAAATCATGTAGAGCACTTAGGAGAAATTTAGGAGTTAAGCATTAACCTCCCAAGAGCACCCCAAGGCCTCTTCTTATAGAGAAGAAGCTATTCTTCCCGTTGGACAGCGAGCAGTCGACTGATGCAGCAATCAATCGACTGTTGCTGTAGTCGTTTCCTTACAACAGCTTCATCCACATTGGTGTTCAGCCAATGACTCCCTCATCAGTTGACTAATCTGTCATATCAGTCGACTGATAGAGCCATCAGTCGAGTGATCAGGCGATCAGTCGACTCTCAAACACTCTGTGCCCACGACCACCTTCATCAGTTGACTGTCATCCCTTGACAGTCGACTGATGGTATAGCAGTCGACTGCTAAACTCTAGCAGTCCACTGCTGGGCCAGAAGACCATCAGTCGAACATTGGTCGAGTGCCATCGACCCAGAGCAATCGACTGATATCTTTATCAGTCGACTGGTGTCGGGTAAAATCTCAAACAAAACACTTGTTTGAGCCTCTGACGGTCGGGTAAACCTCAAACCACTTGTTTGAGCATCCGACACTTCCATTCATCGGGTAGAAACCTCAAACTCATGTTTGAGCATCCGACTTTGTTGGATCGAGAAGCGTCGCTAGAGGGGGGGGTGAATAGTGAGCGTAAAACTTTTCTTTTCGTTCGTTCGATATACGAGCAAGCACAGCGAAAAAATAAAAAGGACAAGTTTATTTTTACTTGGTTCACAACCTAGCGGTTGCTACTCCAAGGCCCCGCGATCCTTGACCGCGTACGAAGGGACAATCCACTATAAAGTCTCCTCCTCGTTGGAGGTAGGAGACAACAAACACAAAACCGAAAGCATGAGGATGAGGCAACAAGCCTACCTCACCTCGTTACGATTAAAACAAAGAATACAATAAACAAAAATACTTGCTACTGTTGCCGACGAAGAAGATGAAAGCTTGACGTCGCATCGGCATTTTGACGGTGTTGGAGCTTTGGCGTTATAGGAGTACTTAAGAATAATCTTTGGGTTGGAGTCCTCCCCTCCTTTTATAGAGTTTTGCCTTGGAATAAGTCTTCTCATCTTTTGGAACTGATCACGAGGTGGTACCATATTTTATCGTGAAGTGGCCACGTCAAATATTATCCATTTTGACCTAGCACAAAAGGCTGATTCATCTCCATTAGTCGACTGATGCCTTCCATCAGTCGACTGATGTGCATCAGTCGACTGCCAGCCTGGTCACTTCCCTGCAGTAAGAGGTTAGTACGGAAAATAGTAAATGCGACGATTTCTTTCCATCCGATCTCGACCTAGACCTTCCACAGGAAGTCTAAGTTAAATCGTGGCCTACGGTCGTCCCCGTACAGAGGACACGACCTTACCATCTCTCACTCATACGAGCTTACCTATGGTACTTTATGACCTGTCGCTTTTCTTCTGGTCTTCCACCTAGGTTCTTCGACTCCCATGAAGTTCCCTCGGTGTCACCCGACCACCATGGTTTCTCGACTCGGGATTCTTCGGGTGTCGCTGACCTTCGACTTAGCTTAACCATTTCTTGCACACTTAATTTAGCTCATGAGACAACAATATGACCTTAACTTTGGATCTTTGTCATAATCAAAACCTAGGTTCGATTATCTAGTGCCCCTGCACCAACAATCTCTCCCTTTTTGATCTATGGCAAACCAATACAAAGTTAAGGAAAAAATAAAAGCATAAAACAAGTAGAGTAAATGATGAATGCCATTTTCAAAAACTCCCCCTTAACCCTAGGTGAGTTTTGAAAGAGATAATTTAATTTTCAAAATTAAATTTTGTGTTACTCCCCCTTAACTTGCACTCTTCTCCCCCTTTTGCCATAAATAAAAAAAAGGGGGTTTTTATATAAAATAGGGGTTTAAAAATAACATTGTATATGCATGCATCTAGATAAATCAACTATGAGTCCAAGCATATGTCTAGCAGTAGTTAGATAGATTGGTTCGAGATGTGTCCCTATGCACCAATAATCTAAAGGTTTGTAATATAACCCTTAGGGTTAGTTTGCTCTCCCCCTTAGTCAAATATATGAAGTATAAGAGATGTAGAGGGCGCTAAACTTTGGCTTAGAGAGTTGTAAATAGTCGTTAAGTATAATAGTTGAGAAAACAAGTAGCATTTTGAAAAGGTTATATTTCAATTATCCTTAACATCTCACCCATTCTATGTGTCTCAGAATTTGTTCACCTTATATGTTTTTTGAGATGATTTGAACTTAATTAGAGATAGTCAACCTTGGGTTAGATTCGGATTTAACCTTTAGATCGTTAAGTAACTTTTCTAGAAATTGGCTTCCAGGTCATGGCGAGGCACAGGGGCCTTATTTGATTGGAACAACGACCACTTCCTTAGACAAAGCCAAATTCAAGAAAATATCACTTAAGTCACTTAGGGTTACTTCCTGGTCTAACTAGTTTAGGATACGCCGAGGTAGCTTCAGCTAGTTCCATTCGGTTAAGTGCACCTAGCTAAATACGCCTTATCTAGCTTGAATACACGAGACTTTGTTTTCCTAACGTACTATCATCTCGCCGCGTCCTGATACTATATTGTCAAGAGTTGACTAACTATTTTTCCTATCTACCCGTTCTAAAAATTAAAATAAAATAACTAATCATGCAATAGTTTTGCTAAGGAAGCGGGTATACTATTTTAGTGTTAGCTCCCCCTGGACCATTGAACCAATATGGTCTATTCAAATAATGAACTTGATCCTGGGGAATCCAATACTTATTAGTCCTTATATATAAGTTCAACAAAACCTTTGAGACCCATGCTTGGACTCTTTGATGACTACGATTCACAATAGACATGTAAGATAAATTCGTAGTCGTTGACCTAAATCCGAGTCCGGCTTTGTTGTACACGGCTCTTTGGATTCCAAGTAGTCGGTTAAGATTCTTAGATCCCAACGTGAACCTTTCCAACCTAGCCTCGACCTCTTGAACTCGGTCTTTCAAGAGAGAATTCTCCTCCTCAAGTTTTTCAACTTGGGTTGAGTTTCCCTCTTGAACTTGACTAGTTGAAGAGGTTAGAGTAGTCTCTTGCTTGAGGGTTTCAACCTCCTCAAGTAACGACTCAACCCTAGACTCGGACTTAGTTAATTTCCTAGTAAGCATTTTAATTGTAAAGTAAAGTGTACTAATTAAAGAGCGGCTAACCTTGACTTTCCCTTTTGGACCGGCTTTGAGTTTCCTCTCGAAGTAGTCTTCGGGTTCGGAGTCAGAGTTGTAGTTGGACTCGGATTCGGATTCTGACTCGGACTCCTCCGGTTTTGCCATGTAAGCTATGTCGATGCCTTCTTCTCCGTTGTCCCAATTTGCATGGAAGGCTTTCCTTGCTCCCTTTTGCTTTGGCCACCTCCTTGACTTGAATTGCTCTTGGTTCTTGTTCTTCAATAATCTTCTTTCTTGTCGAACTATTCTCCGCACCATGTTGACTATTACGGCCTCCTCTTCGGATTCAGATTCGGATTCATCCTCGAGTTCGGATCCATCTTCTTGCTCGGGATGTGGCTTGCTCTTCCCCTTTCTTCTTCGTCCTGCAAGTAAAGCAACACCTCTCTCGACCGAGACCGCATTAATTTGTTCATGTAACTCAAATTCTAAAAAGAATTCGTCTAACCTAATCTTAGATAAATCTTTAGATGCCTTGTAGACATCAACTATGGATGCCCACAAGGTGGTCCTAAGAAAAGCATTAAGAGCATACCTTATTACATCCTGATTGTCTACCTTTTGTTCGATGGCATGTAGGTCATTCAAAATGTCTTGGATCCACGCATGGAGTTGTGAAGCAGTTTCGTGATCCTGTATCTTTAGATTATACAGTTTATTTAAAAGTAAATCTCTTTTACATACCTTAGCATCGGACGTCCCTTCGTGTAGATCAATTAATTTATTCCAAAGGTCTTTGGCACTAATGAATGGTCCAAGTCGGTTGAGCTCCTCCTTGGAGAAGCTGCATTGCAATATTTGGGTTGCTCTTGCATCGACTTCGATTTGCCTCTTGGTTGCATTGGTCAACTTGTCGAAATCCAAGGGCTCCCCTTGATCATTGGTGGGTAGAGCAAAGCCGATTTGGATTATTATCCAAGTCTCGACTTGTGTTTTCAAGAAACACTCCATCCGACCTTTCCAATAATGGAAATCATTTCCGTTAAAAAATGGAGGTCGGGTGGTGCTATACCCCTCAATGTGAGCCATTAAATATCTTACAAAACATGAATAAAAACCAAAAGGAATTCCAAGACTTGGTCTTGGATTAGTATGTAGGGATGTATACTGAAAAGTCTATCTTTTGTATGAACATCTTTATTTTGAAATAAGAATCACATGATCATTGTTTGCATATTTTTATGGTTATGCAATATTGTCTAATACTTTACATTGTAGATAACATGGTGTGTGGTGTCACACAGGAGATCATGTTATTGGCCCCTTGAAAAGTATAAGTAAAGGCTCACAACCGAGATGGCTTTGGACAAACCATTGGAATGGTTGTAGTGTGATTTGGTATTGGTTTGTCTTGACCATAGAATCACACTAGTGTACTTTGTGTGTATTGAGCAGGACCGACTTAGAGGTGATTCAATTTATTGCTAACTACATAATCGAATCGAACCTCAGATATTATTTAGTACATGCTCTTAATTCCGATATAATAACGGACACATATACTTAGTAGTCATCTCTTTGATTTACCAATGGGCGAGATTTATAGATTAAATCGATAGGCTGGTAAGTTGGGAGATGATATTATTTATATGGTGTGCCGTTCATTATAGGAGGAAACTGTGTCTTATATATTAGGATGATGATGTCCCCTTGAGGAGCTCATAAGGTTCATCATGTAAACCTTACAGGTGGACTTTGTCCGGCATGATGAAAAGGTTGAGTGGTACTACTCAAGGAGCTAGATGTCGATTAATTAATGGTTAGTAAATTAATTAATCGATGGACATTCGAGATCTTAAACATGGGGAGAAAATGTACAAATAATATATGGAGCCCATATTATCATATGGGGGTTGGTGAGGTAGATTAATGATGAACCTTTAGTGGATTGGATCATCATTAGTGGATCGGACTTTATGTGGGCTTGATCCATGGGTGGCTAAGATCCAACTCCTCCTCATGGTCCCTAATGTAGCCTATTAACACCTCATGAAGCTTAGATCCAATGGATGAAAACAAAACTCTAGATCCAAAGGTAGAGATTAAATCTCTAGATCCGACGGTTGAGAATAAATCTCTAGATCCGACGGTTGAGATTAAATCTCTAGAACCAATGGAGGAGATTAAATCATGGCTCGATCCCAACTCTATAAATAGAGATCATGAAGTGGGCGGCAAGAAGAGGATGACTTAAGGGGATTAGGGTTTGCTTCCTTTGGAGGCTAGGAATCCTAGTTGGTTTAGGATTAGGTTTGGGTGGCTAGGGTTTTGGGAGCTATGGGTGGGCGGCAACTCAAGGAGGTGTTTCTTCTTCTTCCTAAGGTTTTGGCCGGTTCCTCCCATCTTCCCTCTACCTTGGCTTATGCTCATCCTAATATTCTTCCCCACTTCCATGGTCGGCCATAAGGAGAGCTAGGATTAGGGTTTGGAGGCTTAGGGTTTAGGAGGCTTGGGTGGCACCAAATAAGGAAGTAGTTTGTTTTCTTCTTCCTATCCTTTGGTGGCCGGCGCCCACAGCCCTATCCCATCCCTTGGCTGGCATCCAAAGACCCCTTCTCCTTCTCCTTAGGTGGTGGAAACAAGATATAGGGCTTTCCCTTGGTGTCTCGGCCGGTTTCCACCATTATCTCCTTCTCCTTGTTGGCTGGCGGCAAGCATTCTCCTTGTTGCTTGTTGGTTGGCCATAGGAAGGAGAAGAGCTTTGTTTCTATTCTTCCTCTTGCTTTGAAAGAGCAATGAAGGAAGATTTGCGATCTAGGAGCTTCGACTTTTGGTAGAGCGTCGCCCACACGACGTTCGAAAGGAGGAAGAACATACATTAGAAGATCGAGAGATATATCGATTCTCTAATCTTTATATATTACATGTTTGTATTTATTTTTCAATTATAAGCATGATATAAATCTGTATATGGTTAAATAATACTTGGATCCCGAGCATAAACACAAAAACCGGCGATCCGGACATCATCTATTCCGCGGCTACTCGTAGAATAGAGGATGGTTGCTTGAACAACGAGTTTGTTCAAGTGACCTCTCTAAACGAATAGCACGACAATGACTTGGTTGTTTGGGCAATCCCTTTTGTCTAGGATTAAATTTTTTTAATCTGGGGACATCGATGGGATCGCCATGAACAAGCTACCGAGATGAAGTGGGAAGCGAAGCTTCCCCTCACGGGCTCGATAAGTTAAACCCTACAATTAGTGGGAGAGCTTCCGGGCAAAACCCTTCAATTGGTATCAGAGCCAAGGTTTCCGGTTTTGTGTGTTTAGGATTCGGTTAATTTTTATACACTTTTTCATATATTATATGTGCCGAATAATAGTAGGATATGCATAGTTTAACTCTTTGGTTGCAGGCATAAGATCTGACTATTATGGCCATATGTGTGTATGTGATTGTATGTGTGTAAATATTTATTTTGTTGAATCCTCGGGGTTGACGAGGCTAGTATTTAGTTTTTGTAAATTAAATATGACATTGTTTAGCCACTCTTTATTTTATTTTACTTTCGATCTAGATTTCATGTACACTCCCTCGTGGAGTATAGGATCGATGGATGTAAATTAAAATAGATTTTAGTCTCCGCTCAGATCTCCAGATGGCTCGTACATGGCGTAGGAGGAGCAAACGAGATGGCGATGCGACGGGAGTCATATTGAAGACAAAAGCCATAATAGTTGGAAAATAATTTATTTTTCATATTTATTGCTTTTTGTTTGATATGCATGTCGTAGGCTAGGAAAATTCCTCAATTTCAAATTACTAAGTGGGAGAGGGAATTTTTAAAATTCTCACGGCCTCCATTACGATTTGACAAGTGATGCAAACAAACTTGCGCGTCGACTCTGAGTGCCTTCCTCCCCATCGGATGAGTTTGTTTGCGGATCACAAGGTCGAATATGGTTATAGGAAATTATTAAGGAGCGTGTGTACTTGCCCATCGTAAGGCACATAACTCGAGATAATTACCTTGGTACCAAGTAATGGTGAACACTTAGATACAAATATAAGTATCCTCCCCATCGGAGTCATTGCTTTTATTTGTAGGGCCGAAGAGAAACCAACTATTAATTTTACTTGTAAAAAAGTTAGGTTGACAAGATAGTAAAATTAATGGGTAAAACCTCCTCTTACAAATGTAGAATTCGTATACGTCGATTCTCGGTGTTTTGAGGTGTTGGTTGATTTTGAAATTTTATTGTTTGAGGAATCAATAATTTTTTGAAATCTACAGTAATGATCTATGTGATTCTTAGGATTTTCAAAAATGACTTTCAGTCCACTTACTATGATACTAAAGGAAATAAACTTACTGTACCCAAATAATGTTGATTGGAAAAGAATCTAGATATTGTCTTATCTATTAAGGAGTACAAGTATGCACTCTTCGAAGAGTGTCCTCAAGCCATGGTTGCTCAAAAAGGTTTCTACTTCTAAGCCGAAAGGTAAGAAGAAGGAGAAACAAGGTGGAGCAAAGGTGGTGAGAGGATCTCAGGGAGAAGTGAAGAAGCCTAAAGGCAAGTACTTCACTTGCAAGCAGGATGGACATTGGAAGAAGAATTGTCCCAATCCGAAGCAGAACAAAGGTATATCCTTTGGTCTAGTCGTTGAAACATGATTAGTGGTGTTATCTACCAACACCTGGTGAGTAGATACGGGAGTCACTGATCATGTCTGCAATACTTTGCATGAGTTCCAGGAAACCCGACGACAAGCTGAGGGAGAGATTACCATTTACTTGGGCAATGCCATGAAGATGGCGGCTATTGCAGTGGGAGAAGTTTTATTTATCTCTTGAGAAAAATAAGACTTAGGTTCTGGAAAATTCCCTTTATGTACCTTTATTTAGAAAGAATTTAGTTTTAGTTTCTAAATTGTTTATGGATGGATATTCTATTTCTTTTAATGACAGAGTTGTTATAAAAAGGAATAGGGAGAATATCTGTTCAAGTACATTGATAGGAAATTTGTATACACTTGATCCAAAACCTCCCACGATGCAAATTGAAGTTTATAACTCATCTAATTCCAATAAGAGAAAAGAACCATTGAAGATGAACCAAACATATCTTTGACATCTTAGGCTTAGTCATTTTAACCTAAGCAGAATTCAAAGGTTGATAGCTGATGGACCTTTGGGTTCATTAGTGGTGGAAGATTTCCCAACCTGTGAATTTTGCTTGGAGGATAAAATGACCAAGAGGCCTTTTTAAGGCCAAGGGGTATAGAGCCAAAGATGTGTTAGAATTGGTTCATTCTGATTTGTGTGGTCCTATGTCTATCCAGGCTGTTGGAGATTTGAGGCCGCTAGAGGGGGGGTGAATAGCGTTTACTCTTGCGTAGATGGAATTCGTTCGCGATCATCTCTACAAAACTCGTTATGCACAGCGGAATAGAAATAATAAAAGCAATAACGAAAAAATATAATCACGAACACAAGGATATAACGTGGTTCGAAACTGAAACGGTTCCTACTCCACGGATTGGGTTCGTACGAACCCTAGCGATGCCAATCACACACCACTATGATAAATACTCCTTCTCGACACAAGTCGGAGGTGGAGAAACCTCTTACAATAAGATTACAACAATAATCTAAATACAACAAGCAAATATAAGAAGAAATACAACAAGAGAAGTAAAGAACACTTTACAAAAACTCTTTAGAAGCTTGCTTGTTGATTGCCTTGGACTAGCACTTGAAAGCCCTGATTTGCAGCAGCAAATCGCTTCAAAATGTCCAAGAAAATCAGTTGCAAAAACCCTCCCGTCGAGCTCCTTTTATCCTTGCGTGCGACCTGGATTTCTGCCCATCAGTCGACTGCCATAAGTCACCAGTCGACTGATGCCACTGTTGTCGTGAGACAACGGCTCGATCCATGCTGGAAAAACTCCAACGGATCTCTTGGCGATCGGCCTCGGCCGCGTAGTCGGCGCCCGATCGCTACGAGCATTCTCGTGCTCACGGCCGGTGAACTAGCGATCATTGCCGTCCCTTAGCGGGGCCGATCGGCTTCGCCGGCACCCGATCGATCGCGCACCGATGGCGATGGCGGGCGATTTTCGGCTCAAGGTCGAACTCAAACATGATGTTTAAACCCAAATATGGTGCCCCCATACTTGCTAGACCACCCTTAGCCTAAACCTAAGCCTTCTAGCCACCTCCATCAGCCTCACGCCTCTCGGATCCCTCCAAGTCATCCATGACTTGTTCATCCATCACGCTAGCCTCCAGGTGCTTCCCTCGGCTATGTCATGCTAACGGTGTCTACACCGCCAAGGCACATTGGACTTACGCCGCCAAGACTCTGCTTGGACTTTACGCTGCCAATATCAATCCCCTTGAACTTCCAAATGCCAAGACTCAAGCTTGGACTTTCCCTTGCCAACCCATGTTGGACTTTCCATGCCAAGACCCATGCTTGGACTTTCCATTTGCCAAGACTCATGCTTGGACTTCTCATTTGCCAAGACCCATGCTTGGACTTCTTATGCCAAGTACACAAGACTTGGACCTTCCCAATTGCCAAGTGTCCCACTTGGACTTTCCATGCCAAGTACCAATGACTTGGACTCTACCTTGCCAAGACCCATGCTTGGACTTTCCCATAATCACATGGTCAACCCCAGTCAACCATCAAAGTCTCCCTCGAGTCAAACTCGAGTCTAGTCAATTATAACCTGGATCGATTGTATAAACAATCTCCCCAATATATTAACCGACATCAATGTCAAACATCAATGTCAAAACACTTTGTCAAACATCAAAACATCACTCGAGTCAAACTTGAGTCCTGGTCAATTGTGACCTGGGCCGATTGCACCAACATAGGCTAGAGGTGGTTTTGAGTATTTCGTCTCTTTTATAGACGATTACTTAAGATATGGATACATTTACCTGATGCGCCGCAAGTCTGAATGCTTTGACAAGTTTAAAGAATTCAAGGCTGATGTGGAGAAACGTCAAGGTAAAAGTATCAAGACACTACGATCTGATCGTGGTGGTGAGTACCTCTTGGGAGAGTTTAGGAACTATTTATCAGAGACTGGGATTCAATCCCAATTGACTGCACCTGGCACACCCCAGTAGAACTGTGTAGCAGAGTGAAGGAATAGGACTCTTATGGAGATGGTTAGATCGATGATGAGTTATTCTGACTTACCAGATTCGTTCTGGGGATATGCTTTAGATACGGCGGTGTGCATTCTGAACTTGGTTCCATCTAAATCAGTGCCTTCTACTCCCACCGAGTTGTGGACTGGGCGAAAGCCTAGTCTAAGACATATTCGGATATGGGGGAGTCCAGCACATGTGCTGAAGGCAGATACTAGTAAGTTGGAACCTAGTGTGCTTCGTTCAGTTACGTATTGCTAGCGCTATCCACAATTTGATTGTGACTATATATGTAACTTGGGTCCTCTAGAAAAATCGAAGAAGGGTGAATAAAGCAAGTAACTATGTGATGAGCCACAAGCCCAAGAGTAAAATTGTTCTGGAGGAGTTAAAAGGAGAAGTCACTTCTTTAGTACCACCGGTACAAGAGGATATACCACATGTCACTGCACCGCGTGTCACAGCGGATACACAGATGATACCTCGTCGTAGTGGGAGGGTTGTGAGATAGCCTGATAGATTCATGTTCTTGGGAGAATCTTCTGATTTGGTCCCTGGCGAACATGAACCTAATCCCTGGACATATGACGAGGCAATCCAAGATAAAGATGTAGTATCTTGGCAAAGTGCAATGAATGCTGAGATTGAATCTATAGATTCAAATCAGGTCTGGGAGCTAGTAGAACCACCCGATGGTGTAAAAACCATTGGATGCAAGTTGATCTACAAGAGAAAGAGAGGAATAGATGGGAAGGTTGAGACCTTCAAAGCAAGGCTTGTTGCGAAGGGGTATACTCAGAAAGAGGGTATCGATTATGAGGAGACCTTTTCGCCGGTAGCCATGCTTAAGTCTATCCGGATTCTCTTATGCATAGCAGCTCATATGGATTATGAGGTGTGGCAGATGGATGTCAAGACAGCTTTCCTTAATGGAAGCCTTGAGGAAAACATCTACATGAAGCAACCAGAGGGATTCATTGCTAAGGGCAAAGAGCATCTTGTATGTAAGCTTAATTGGTCCATTTATGGATTGAAACAAGCTTCGAGGTCTTGGAACATCCGCTTTGATGAGGTGATCCAGTCTTATGGATTTATTCAAATTCCGGATGAGTCTTGTGTATACAAGAGATGTGACGGAAACGTAGTGGTATTTTTTGTACTATACGTAGATGACATTTTGTTGATTGACAACAATATCAAGGTGTTATCCGACGTAAGGGTATGGTTATCCAAACAGTTTGATATGAAAGACTTGGGAGAGGTGGGACACATCCTTGGGATCAAGGTTATAAGGGATCGCAGGAAAAGGATGTTGTGCTTATCCCAAGCTTCATACATAGACACGATTATGGAGCGTTTTAGCATGCAGAACTCCAAGAAGGGTTTTCTACCTTTCAGGCATGGAGTACCTTTATCTAAGGAGATGTGTCCTAGATCATCTGAGGAGATAGAGGAGATGAAGGCGGTTCCTTATGCTTCGGCAGTAGGAAGCCTCATGTATGCAATGCTCTGTACGAGACCAGATATCTGCTTTGCCGTGGGCATGGTCAGCAGATATCAGAGTAATCCAGGACAGGGACATTGGACTGCGGTAGAACATATATTGAAGTACCTGAGAAGGACTAGGGATTATATGCTAGTTTACCTGGCAGACCAATTACTCCCTGTGGGTTACACGGATTTCGACTTCCAATATGATAGGGATAACAGTAAGTCTACCTCAGGTTTTGTGTTTACTTTGGGAGGTGGAGCCATTGTATGGAAGAGTGTCAAGCAGAAGTGCGTGGCGGACTCCACCATGGAAGCTGAGTATGTGGCGGCCTCTGAGGCGGCCAAAGAAGTTGTATGGCTCAGGAACTTCCTGATGGACTTGGATGTGATTCCTGGTTTGCCCAAAACTATCACAATTTATTGTGATAATAGTGGTGCAGTTGCAAACTCGAAGGAACCACGAGCCCATAAGGCTAGTAAACACATAGAGCACAAGTACCACCTGATACGAGAAGTTGTAAAGAGAGGAGAAGTTGCTGTGGCCAAGATTGCATCAGAGGATAACCTGGCAGACCCTTTCACTAAGGCCCTTCCGACGAGAGCTTTTGATAGGCATGTGAAGGGAATGGGGATCAGATGTATGGCACTTTGAGGACAACATAGTCTTTTAGTATAAGTGGGAGATTGTAGGGATGTATACTGAAAAGTCTATCTTTTGTATGAACATCTTTATTTTGAAATAAGAATCACATGATCATTGTTTGCATATTTTTATGGTTATGCAATATTGTCTAATACTTTACATTGTAGATAACATGGTGTGTGGTGTCACACAGGAGATCATGTTATTGGCCCCTTGAAAAGTATAAGTAAAGGCTCACAACCGAGATGACTTTGGACAAACCATCGGAATGGTTGTAGTGTGATTTGGTATTGGTTTGTCTTGACCATAGAATCACACTAGTGTACTTTGTGTGTATTGAGCAGGACCAACTTAGAGGTGATTCGATTTATTGCTGACAACATAATCGAATCGGACCTCAGATATTATTTAGTACATGCTCTTAATCCCGATATAATAATGGACACATATACTTAGTAGTCATCTCTTTGATTTACCAATGGGAGAGATTTATAGATTAAATCGATAGGCTCGGTAAGTTGGGAGATGATATTATTTATATGGTGTGCCGTTCATTATAGGAGGAAACTGTGTCTTATATATTAGGATGATGATATCCCCTTGAGGAGCTCATAAGGTTCATTATGTAAACCTTACAGGTGGACTTGGTCCGGCATGATGAAAAGGTTGAGTGGTACTACTCAAGGAGTTAGATGTCGATTAATTAATGGTCAGTAAATTAATTAATCGATGGACATTCGAGATCTTAAACACGGAGAGAAAATGTACAAATAATATATGGAGCCCATATTATCATATGGGGGTTGGTGAGGTAGATTAATGATGAACCTTTAGTGGATTGGATCATCATTAGTGGATCGGACTTTATGTGGGCTTGATCCATGGGTGGCTAAGATCCAACTCCTCCTCATGGTCCCTAATGTAGCCTATTAACACCTCATGAAGCTTAGATCCAATGGATGAAAACAAAACTCTAGATCCAAAGGTAGAGATTAAATCTCTAGATCCGACGGCTGAGAATAAATCTCTAGATCCGACGTTTGAGATTAAATCTCTAGAACCAATGGAGGAGATTAAATCATGGCTTGATCCCAACTCTATAAATAGAGATCATGAAGTGGGCGGCAAGAAGAGGATGGCTTAAGGGGATTAGGGTTTGCTTCCTTTGGAGGCTAGGAATCCTAGTTGGTTTAGGATTAGGTTTGGGTGGCTAGGGTTTTGGGAGCTATGGGTGGGCGGCAACTCAAGGAGGTGTTTCTTCTTCTTCCTAAGGTTTTGGCCGGTTCCTCCCATCTTCCCTCTACCTTGGCTTGTGCTTATCCTAATCTTCTTCCCCACTTCCATGGCCGGCCATAAGGAGAACTAGGATTAGGGTTTGGAGGCTTAGGGTTTAGGAGGCTTGGGTGGCACCAAATAAGGAAGTAGTTTGTTTTCTTCTTCCTATCCTTTGGTGTCCGGCACCCACAGCCCTATCCCAACCCTTATCTGGCATCCAAAGATCCCTTCTCCTTCTCCTTAGGTGGTGGAAATAAGATATAGGGCTTTCCCTTGGTGTCTCGGCCGATTTCCACCATTATCTCCTTCTCCTTGTTGGCCGGCGGCAAGCATTCTCCTTGTTGCTTGTTGGTTGGCCATAGGAAAGAGAAGAGCTTTGTTTCTATTCTTCCTCTTGCTTTGGAAGAGCAAGGAAGGAAGATTTACGATCTAGGAGCTTCGACTTTTGGTAGAGCGTCGCCCATACGACGTCTGAAAGGAGGAAGGACATACATTAGAAGATCGAGAGGTATATCGATTCTCTAATCTTTATATGTTACATGTTTGTATTTGTTTTTCAATTATGAGCATGATATAAATCTGTATATGGCTAAATAATACTTGGATCCCGAGCATAAGCACAAAAACCGGTGATCCGGACATCGTCTATTCCGCGGCTACTCGTAGAATAGAGGATGGTCGCTTGAACAACGAGTTTGTTCAAGTGACCTCTCTAAACGAATAGCACGACGATGACTTTGTTGGATCGAGTGGATCGCTAGAGGGGGGGGTGAATAGCGATAAAAACTTTTTCTTTTAAATCGTTCAGTAGACAATTAAATGCAGCGGAAATGTAAATAAAAACTAAATGAGACAAATAGTTTTTTTACTTGGTTCGTAGCCTTCGGCCACTACTCCAAGGCCCTAACGATCCTAGACCGTGTACGGAGGGCAATTCACTAAAACACTCCTCCTCGTTGGAGGTAGGAGTTTTACGATTACAAAAACCTTCGAAGCAAAAGATAGAGAGACAACCCCTCTCTTCTATTAAAATAAAATGCAACGGTAGAAAGCCTCGATTAACAAACGAATTGCAAGATTAAGAGAAATGACAAACTAAGATTATACCAACAACTCAAAGATAGGACTTAAACTAGGGTTGTTGGCGGACTTGTTGTAGAGTCGTCGGAGAGTCGCAGCGTTGCGGAGGCTTTTGAGCACTTAGAATTGATGAGAAAACCCTAGGTTATGACCTCCTTTTATAGCCTTTGAGCCCCTTTTCGAGAGGAACCCTAGCCAATCACAATTGAGCACCAATCTCCTTGAAATGGGGTGATAAGCCTTGACTCCTCGAATCTGATCATTGACCATCAGTCGACTGATGGCCATCATCAGTCGATGGCGACATCGATCAGTGCTAACCTCCGATGATCGATTCGATCGGCAATGAGTCCTCTGCCGGGCAATGATCGATGCTATGCAAGGCAAAGTTAGCTTAACAAAAACATTATTTTGACGGCCTCGGCCGTCATCCTAGACCATCTATAGGATGTCTTTGGTCGGATCTACGCTTAAGGTCATCCCCGTAAAGAGGATACGACCTCACTTACGCTCGCACACACGAGCTTACCTCGATACTTACGTGTTGCTTTTGCTTCCGGCCTTCCACTCGATTCCTTCGGCTCCCTCCGAAGTCACTCGAGTGTCGCCCGACCACCGCGGCTTCCTCCGGGTGTCGCTAGCCTTCACCTCCAGCTATAGCAATCTTCTGCACACTCGATTCAGCTCGTGAGATAACGACATGAGCTTAACTTTGTATCGTTTGCTATAATCAAAACTCAGGTTTGACTTAGGTGCCTACTGCACTAACAATCTCCCCCTTTTTGATTTATGGCAAACCCACATACAAAGTTAAGAAAAATAAATTAAGTGCATTAAGCAAAATAAGTATGAGATATGCATGAATGAGCAGGAGTATATAAAAACTCTTTTTCAAGTGCTCCCCCTTGAGGAATCCTCCCCCTTGACCGAGGGTGAGTACTTGAGAAAGAGTTTTAACTCTCTCCCTTGATATTTGCTACTAAAAAAGAATTAAGTAACCGAAATTACTTAATATTGGCCATAGTGTTTAAAATAAGTTTTAAGTTAAGAAATCAAAAAATTGATTTCTTAACCTTGGCCTTTACTTCCATTTTGTTAACAAGTTAACTTAAAGTTAAGTAAATTACTTTTTGTTAACAAGTTAACTAAAAGTTAAGTAAATTATTTTTTTTTTGTATTGTTAACGAAAACAAGTTAACTAAATGTGTTTAAGTTAAGAATTCCCTTAACTTGTTTTGTTAACTTAAAGTTAAGTAAGCCTTGGCCATAAAAAAAAAATGATCCCTTAACTTTGGCCTTTTTCTCCCCCTTTTGCCATATATCGAAAAGAGTGAGGGTGTGTGTGGAATAAAAAATAAGTTTTAATTTTAAAGTCCAAGCATGTTCCACATTATTTTGAAAATAATATACTGAAAATAAGTTCATCTATAAAATATTCGACTCATATCTGGCTTGATTGATATGAAAGATCAACTAGTCCTGGTCATAGTCGGTTAGTATGTATGATTATACTCCGTGGTTCATAGCGATGCACTAGCTCTACATCTGGAACCAGGAGTAAGGTCCTAACATCTCACGCCCATCTACGTGGCTAAGTACACAAACACATTAGTCCTATGTGTTGTGAGATGTATTGGCTCCTTAAATCTATAGGTGCATGATATCTAAGGTATGTCCTATGCTAGTTCCATAAAAATGAAAATTTAAGAAATAGTAGTAAGAAAATATAATTTGCAAGTTCCTATTCTACTACGCACATGCCCAATTTTCGTCTTAATAGACTAAATTCGGCTTCGGGTAGGGGTTTAGTAAATAGGTCTGCTAAGTTAGACTTTGATTCAACGTATTTGAGTTGTATGGCTCCGTTGGCCATATGTTCTCGAATGAAATGGTGTTTGACCTCTATATGTTTGGTCCTAGAGTGACATATTGGATTCTTAGTAAGATTAATTGAACTAATGTTATCTACGTGAAGTTTTGTGTTCATAAAGTCTAACTTGAAATCGCGGAGAGTGTGCTTCATCCAAAGAAGCTGAGTGACACACTCACCCATCGCGATGTATTCGGCTTCGGTGGTAGATAAGGCAACACAGTGTTGCTTCCTACTGCACCAACTCATAAGACTCGAGCCAAGAAGTTGACAACAACCACTCGTGCTCTTTCTATCGAGCTTACTACCGGCATAGTCTGAATCGGAGTAGCCGGTTAGTTCGAACTCGGTAGATCTAGGGTACCAAATATCGACATTGAGTGTACCCTTTAAATATCTAAGGATACGCTTGACTAGAGTTAGGTGAGACTCCTTGGCACCGGTTTGGAACCTTGCGCACATACTTACTGCAAATAGGATATCAGGTCGGCTTGCAGTTAAGTAAAGGAGACTCCCTATTATGCTCCTATAGTATTTTAAATCAATTGAGTTTCCGATTAAATCTTCTTCTATATTCACATTAGTTGTCATTGGGGTATTAATAATTTTAGCGTCTTGCATTCCAAAGCGTTTAATTAATTCCCTAGTATATTTGCGTTGATGTAGGTATATTCCATCTTTAGTTTGTTTAATTTGTAGACCTAAGAAGAAACTTAACTCGCCTACTAAATTCATTTCAAATTCACTTTCCATAAGTGAAATGAACTCATTTAGTAGGATTGAGTTGGTGGTTCCGAAAATAATATCATCTACGTAGATTTGGGCTATGAATATGTCTTTACCTAAGGTTTTTACGAAAAGGGTTGGGTCAACTACACCTTGGTTAAAGCCTTTGGACTTAAGATAAATTGAAAGTCTCTCTTACCAAGCTCGCGGAGCTTGTTTAAGTCCATAAAGAGCTTTCTTTAACCTAAGGACATGATCGGGTTTGTCTAAACTTTCGAAACCGGGGGGTTGACTAACATAAACTTCTTCTTTAATGTATCTATTTAAGAATGCAGATTTCACATCCATTTGAAACAACTTAAATCCTCGATGTGCTGCATATGCTAATAGCATTCGAATGGACTCTAATCTAGCTACTGGGGCATAGGTCTCGTCGTAATCTAAACCTTCGACTTGACTAAACCCTTTAGCGACTAGTCTAGCTTTATTTTTAACCACTTCACCTTTATCATCAAGTTTATTTCTAAACACCCACCTTGTTCCAATGATTGTTTTATCTTTAGGTGGTGGTACTAATTCCCATACTTCGTTCCTAGTGAATTGAGCGAACTCTTCTTGCATTGCAATAATCCAATCGGGATCAAGAAGAGCTTGGTCAATAGTTTTGGGTTCAATTTTAGAAATCAAAGATATTTGACTAAGGTTTCTGTATGAGGCTCTAGTTCGAACTCCTAGACTTGGATCACCTATCACTTGGTCGATATGATGATTCGTTTAAGTCCTAGTTGGATTTGGGTTTGAGTCTACAATTTGATTTATAGGATGACTCGTTTGAGTTCTAGTTTGGTTGGAGTCATCTATCACTTGGTCGATAGAGTGACTTGGTTGACTTAGGTTAGGATTAACACTAGACCTGATCTCCGGATTAGAGTTAGGTCTAGTATGAATCGGCTCGCTAATTGGGGTTGCCAGGGGTTTTGTAGGTTCGTGTCCTTCATCAAAAACTACATTGATAGTCTCCTCGACTCTAAGGGTGTCGTGGTTATATACTCTATAAGCTCTGCTTGTAGTTGAGTATCCTAGAAAGATTCCGGTCGTGGTTTTGGATGTAAATTTCCCTAGGTAATCCTTAGTGTTTAGGATATGTACCTTACACCCCAAATACCCTAAAGTACTTGATGTTAGGTATTTTATCGTGATAAATCTCGTATGAGGTCTTAAGGTGCCTCTTTACCATAAGGATTCTATTTTGGACATAGCATGTCGTACTCACGGCTTCCGCCCAAAACCTATCGAGTAGGTTATACTCATTTAACATTGTCCTAGCGGCTTCTTGTAGGGTTCTATTTTTGCGTTCTACTAGGCCATTTTGTTGTGGAGTTCTAGGGCAAGAGAACTCGTGGTGGTATCCATTTAGGTTACAGAATTTTGTAAACCTATGGTTTTCGAATTCACCACCATGATCAGTCCTAAGTCTTTTGATTTTAATGCTTTGTTGATTTTCTATTAACTTAAATAGATTGATTAATTGATCTAGGGTATCACTTTTGTGTTTGATGAACCTAACCCAAGTAAATCTAGAATAGTCATCAATTATGACTAAGCAGAATTTACTTCCGTTAAGTGACTTAGCTCTGTGTGAATCAAATAGATCCATGTGTAGGAGCTCAAGCACACTTTTGGTTCGTTCTTGACTAGTTAGTTGATGTTGTATCCTAGATTGTTTATCTTGTTAACAAGCATTACATATTTTATTATCCAAGTTATTGAGGTTAGGCAAACCTCTAACTAAGTCACTCTGACTCATCTTGTGGATGAGTCTTGGGTGTGAGTGACCGAGTCGTCGGTGCCACAACCATGATTCCTCTTGCCGTGTCATAAGACACTTAGTTGAGGAGTTAGTTAAGTTAATAGTGTAAATGTTGTTATTTCTAGTTCCCTTGAGAATTGTTTTAGAGGTTTCGTTTGTATTAATTACGCATTCGTTTTCTAGAAATATGACCTTATAGTTATTATCACACAATTGGCTTACACTGAGAAGATTATATTGAAAATTTTCTACTAATAAAACGTTTTGAATGACAAAATTTGAGTTAAGCTCAATATCACCTGATCCGATGATTTTGAGCTTGCTATTTCCGGCTACTACCGATCCTTGTCGTTTGAATCGAAGCTTCAAAACTTGAGTTGATCCCCGGTCATGTGCTGAGTGCAACCATCGCATCCAACATCCATTGATCCTACACGCAAGGTAGTTGGATCGGATATTGGATTTATTAAAAATTGGTTGAAAAATTATTAACCTAAATCATCTCACCCATGTCTACATGATCAAACATGTTAATCCTATATGTTCTTGTGAGATGACTTCCAATTTTAGTTGAATTAAATTTAATGACTTAAACACTTGTCAACCTTGCGTTAGATTTGGATTTGACCTTAGGCTCATCAAGTCACCTTTTCAAGATCATGGCTTCCAGGTCATGGCAAGGCACAGAGGCCTTCTTTGATCGGAACAACGACCACTTCCTTAGACAAAGCCATTTTCAAGAAAATAGAGACTTGACTCATCTAAGACCACTTCCTGGTCTAACTAGTCTAGGATACGGCGAGGTAGCTTCAGCTAGTTCCTCTCGGTCAAGTGCACCGAACTAGATACGCCTTATCTAGCCCGAATACACAAGACTCCGCTTTCCTAGCGTACTATCATCTCGCTGCATCCTGATACTATGTTATCAAGTATTGACGAGTTATAGTCCTATCTAACCATTCTAAGAAGTAAAATCAAACTAAATAAAAACCTAAGCATGCAATTTCTAAGTTAAAACACAAATAAATTTCGTACTAGCTCCCCCTGGACCGTTGAATCGATTTGGTCTCTCCACATAGTGGATTTGGTCCTTGGGAACCCAGTACTGGTTTGATCCTAAGTTTGAAATCAAGGTGGTCTTAGGGACCCATGCTTGGACACATTTTTTATGTCGACTTACAATTGACATATACGACTTATTGGTCGTGTTTGAGCTAAACCCTAGCCCGGCCTTGTTGTACACGACCCTTTGCGATCCAAGTAGGAGGTCAAGTCCTTTGGATCCCAAAGTAAACCTTTCCAACGTATTCCTAAGATCTTCGACTTGACTCATCAAGAGTGAGTTCTCAACTTCGAGTTTTTCAGCCCGAGTTGAGTCCTTCTCTTGAGCTCGACTAGTCGAAGAGGTTAGGGAGACCTCGTGTTTGAGGAGTTTAACTTCCTCAACCAGGGTCTCGACCTTGGACTCGGACTTAGCTAACTTTCTATTTAGAAACTTAATTGCACTATAAAGTGTAGTAATAAGAGACCGACTCACCTTGAGTGTATCTTTTGAACCGGATGCGTATCTGTGGCTCGTCTTGAATAGTGCTTCGCAGTCCGACTCGTCTTCGATTTCCGATTCAAGTTTCTGTTCCGACTCCATCTCCGATTCCACCGGTTTAGCCATGAGGACTCGATCGTTATCTTCTTCCTCGGAAGCTTCTTCCCAAGTGGCGTTAAGTGCCTTTTTGTGTTTTGGTGCCTTGCTCTTGAGTTTTGGGCATTCGGACTTGATATGTCCAAACCTGTTGCATTCATAACATCTTATGTTCGAACTTTTAGGCTTACCTTCGTTGGGTCGAGTGACGGCTCATTTTCGGCCCTTGACAATCCTCCGAACTAGGTTGACTAGTTCGGCCTCCATTTCCGAGTCGACCTCCGAATCGGACTCCTCCTCTTCTTCCTTCGGAGGTAGCTTGCTAGCGATTTTCTTCTTTGAACCTGCAAATAGTGCTATACCTTTCTCGGGTTCCGAGTTAGACTGCTCATGAAGTTCGAAATCAGAAAAAAGTTCATCTAATCTAAGTTTAGAAAGATCCTTGGAGACCTTGTAGGCATCGACCATGGATGCCCACAAGGTAGTCCTCGGAAAGGAGTTTAGGACATACCTTATAAGGTCGCGATTTTCGACCTTTTGCCCGATTGTGTGTAGATTGTTGACTATGTCCTGGACTCGGGCGTGAAGTTGCGTTGCAGACTCGTGTTCTTGCATTTTTAGATTATATAATTTATTGAATAAAAGGTCGCGCTTACATACCTTGGCTTCATCGGTCCCTTCGTGTAGCTCCACTAGCTTTGTCCAAAGGTCCTTTGCGCTGATGAAGGGGCCGACGCGATTTAACTCCTCCTTGGACAAGCCGCATTGGAGGATTTGTGTTGCCTTGGCATCGGCTTCGACTTGTCATTTTGTTGCAACGGTCCATTGATCATAATCCAAGGAGTCACCCACTTCATTAGTCGGAAGTGTGAAACCCGTTTGGATTATGATCCACATCTCGATTTGGGTTTTGAGAAAACATTCCATCCGACCTTTCCAGTAATGAAAATCATCTCCGTTGTAAAACGGAGGTCGGATGGTGCTAAAACCCTCGAGATGGGCCATTAAAACAAGAAAACAAGGAGACTAAAAAGAAAACCTAGCAACGACAAAAACACACGAAAGTACCAAGACTTGCGTCTTGGATTAGTAGTGCGGGAAATAAAAAGAAACAAACGAAAACTAGAAAGTTAAGCAAAGAAATGAGAAACTAAATAAAAGGTAAGTACTCACAAACTTTGATGTCCCCGAAAGGCTACTAAACGTCGATTTTTGAGGATGAAAACAGCTTGTTATGGGGGTAAACCCCCAGTAAGAAGTGTAGATCTCTGCAAGAGCTTCGATTTGGTGGGTAGATCGTTTCGTGAGTCCACTTGTAGCAAAAGTTATGCTCATTTGATCATGTGGTACTCCGAAGGCGATCAATACTTGCAAAAATACAACCAAAAACTATGTACCAAGACTTGGTCTTGGATTAGTAGTGTGGGAGAAATCTTAAAACGATAAATACGAAAACAAAACAATGCTCGACCGGTGGTTACACCGAATCTGAGCGCCCTCGGCTCTGATACCAATTGTTGGATCGAGTGGATCGCTAGAGGGGGGGTGAATAGCGATAAAAACTTTTTCTTTTAAATCGTTTAGTAGACAATTAAATGCAGCGGAAATGTAAATAAAAACTAAATGAGACAAATAGTTTTTTTACTTGGTTCGTAGCCTTCGGCCACTACTCCAAGGCCCTAACGATCCTAGACCGTGTACGGAGGGCAATTCACTAAAACACTCCTCGTTGGAGGTAGGAGTTTTACGATTACAAAAACCTTCGAAACAAAAGATAGAGAGACAACCCCTCTCATCTATTAAAATAAAATGCAACGGTAGAAAGCCTCGATTAACAAACGAATTGCAAGATTAAGAGAAATGACAAACTAAGATTATACCAACAACTCGAAGATAGGACTTAAACTCTTGTTGTTGTAGAGTCGTCGGAGAGTCGCAGCGTTGTGGAGGCTTTTGAGCACTTAGAATTGATGAGAAAACCCTAGGTTAGGACCTCCTTTTATAGCCTTTGAGCCCCTTTTCGAGAGGAACCCTAGCCAATCACAATTGAGCACCAATCTCCTTGAAATGGGGTGATAAGCCTTGACTCCTCGAATCTGATCATTGACCATCGATCGGTGATGGCCATCATCAATCGATCGATGGCGATCCCGAGTGCTAACTCTCCTCGATCGGTGATTGACGGCGGTGAGTCCTCTAAGTGATCGATGCTAGCTGCAAGGCAAATTTAGCTTAACAAAAACATTATTTTGACGGCCTCCGACCGTCCGATCTCAACCTAGACCATCTATAGGATGTCTTTGGTCGGATCTACGCTTAAGGTCATCCCCGTAAAGAGGATACGACCTCACTTACGCTCGCACACACAAGCTTACCTCGATACTTACATGTTGCTTTTGCTTTCTGCCTTCCACTCGATTCCTTCGGCTCCCTACGAAGTCACTCGAGTGTCGCCCGACCACCGCGGCTTCCTCCGGGTGTCGCTAGCCTTCACCTCCAGCTATAGCAATCTTCTGCACACTCGATTCAGCTCGTGAGATAACGACATGAGCTTAACTTTGTATCGTTTGCTATAATCAAAACTCAGGTTCGACTTAGGTGCCTACTACACCAACAGACTTGGTTGTTTGAGCAATCCCTTTTGTCTAGGATTAAATTTTTTTAATCCGGGGACATCGATGGGATCGCCATGAACAAGCTACCGAGGTGAAGTGGGAAGCGAAGCTTCCCCTCACGGACTCGATAAGCTAAACCCTACAATTAGTGGGAGAGCTTCCGGGCAAAACCCTTCTTAGTAATGTGGGAAATAATAAGAAATAAATAGAAATAAATAAAAAGAATAAGAAATTAACAAAAACTAGAAACTTACGACATTTGATCTCCCCGAAAGGGTACTAAATGTCAGTTTTTGGGGATGAAGACAACTTGTTATAAGGGTAAAGCCTCGTAAAAATGTAGATCTCTCAGAGAGCTTCGATTTGGTATGTAGATCGTTTCGTGAGTCCACTTGTGCGGAAAGTTATGGCTGTTTTACCGTCGGCTACTCCAAAAGAGAATACTTGCAAACACACAACCAAAAGAAAAGTACCAAGACTTCATCTTAGATTAGTAGTGCAGGAGAAAAAAATCCTAAAAAAAACACGAATCGAAAAATATGAAAAGAAATCCAAAAAGTGCTAGATTGGTGGTTTCACCAAATCTTAGCGCCCCCGTTCTGATACCAATTGTTGGATCGAGAAGCATCACTAGAGGGGGGGTGAATAGTGAGCGTAAAACTTTTCTTTTCGTTCATTCGATATACGAGCAAGAACAACAAAAAAATAAAAAGGACAAGTTTATTTTTACTTGGTTCACAACCCAACGGTTGCTACACCAAAGCCCCGCAATCCTTGACCGCGTACGAAAGGGCAATCCACTATAAGGTCTCCTCCTCATTGGAGGTAGGAGACAACGAACACAAAATCGAAAGCACGAGAATGAGGCAACAAGCCTACCTCACCTTGTTACGATTAAAACAAAGAATACAGTAAACAAAAATACTTGCTGTTGTTGCCGACAAAGAAGATGAAAGCTTGATGTCGTGTCGGTGTTATGACGGTGTTGGAGCTTTGGCGTTGTAGGAGCACTTAAGAATAATCTTGATTGACTTTTGGGTTGGAGTCCTCCCCTCCTTTTATAGAGTTTTGCCATGGAATAAGTCTCCTCGTCTTTTGGAACTGATCATGAGGTGGTACTATATTTTATCGCGAAGTGACAACATCAAACATTATCCATTTTGACCTAGCACAAAAGGTTGATTCGTCGCCATCAGTCGACTGATGCCTTCCATCAGTCGACTGATGTGCATCAGTCGACTATCCAATGGCCAGCAGTCGACTGCCATCTTGGCCACTTCCCTACAGTAAGAGGTTAGCATGAAAAATGGTAAATGCGACGGTTTCTTACCGTTTGATCTCGACCTAGACCTTCCACAAGAAGTCTAAGTCGGATCGCGGCCTACGGTCGTCCCCGTACAAAGGACACGACCTTACCATCTCTCACTCACATGAGCTTACCTCTGGTCCTTTATGATTTGTCGCTTTGCTTTCGGTCTTCCACCTAGGTTCTTTGACTCCCACGAAGTTCCCTCGGTGTTGTCCGACCACCATGGTTTCCCGACTCAGGATTCTCCGAGTGTCGCTGACCTTCGACTTAGCTTAACCATTTCCTGCACACTTAATTCAGCTCATGAGATAACAATATAACCTTAACTTTGGATCTTTGCCATAATTAAAACCTAGATTTGATTATCTAGTACCCCAGCACCAACAGACTTATCCAAACGTTGGGTAAAACCTCAAACATAAGTTTGAGCATCCGACTTGTCAGGTAAAACCTCAAATCTTAAGTTTGAGTGTCCGACACCTGACTTAGCCATTCAGCCAAGTTCACCTATGAGCTAACCCATCCCGGATTACAATTGCTCACTCTCATCTCTCTTGGAGTCACTTGCCTCGAAGCTCTCTTCGTCTGACTACGTCCCTCGGATGCACCAAACACACAGCTTCGCAATGCCATCCTTCGTCTCTCGCCTTGAAATCTTCTTCCTTTGGCTTCACTCCAATGCTCCTCGTCCAACGGTCCCTCAGAAGCACCAAGCGCATGACTTCCACAATGTCATCCTTCACCGACTCAAGGACCCGAGCCATAAGATGGTGAACTCACCAATGCTTTCATCAAGCTAACCAAGTGTGATTTACTAAGTCCTGCACAACTTAAATGCACATATCAAATAAACATAACAACTTAACTTAAATCCTTTGCCACACACATCAAAACCACATCATATATGGGTTGATTGCCCTAACAGTTTGCTCGGCCTTTGCTCAAGTGTCTCGGCCCTGAGGAAGCCGATTACGTTATGAGGGAAGTGCACGAAGGCTGCTGCGGGAACCATTCCGGAAGTACTTCTTTAGCCCGCAAGATCATACTAGCAGAATATTTTTGGCCAACCCTCCAGAAAGATGTCGCCCACTATGTCCGTATATGGCTCAGCTACCAAAAACATTAGAACTTCTCTAGGCAACCCGCTGAATGGCTAAAGGCATCAGTGATATCTTGGCCTTTCGACTAATGGGGAATGGATATTGTGGGGCCATTACCAATCAGGCCGAATCAGAAGAAGTTCTTATTGGTCGTAGTAGACTATTTTTCAAAGTGGGTAGAATCATAGCCCCTGGCCAAGATAACCGAGGAAGGCTTACTGAAGTTTCTCTGAAAAAATATAGTCTGCCGATTCGGCATTCCAAGAAGGCTGGTCTTGGACAATGGGAGGTAGTTCCAAGGCTGGAAAATAAAAGAATGGTGCCAACAGCTGGAGATTCAATAGGCCTTCACCTCAGTGGCGTACCCTCAGAGCAATAGACAGGCTGAAGTGACTGACCAAGAGTTGATTCGGGAGCTCAAAATCAAGTTGGACCATACAGGGGGAAGTTGAGTAGAAGAATTGCCAAGCATCCTTTAGGCATACAGAACAATCCCTAAAGACAACACTGGTCTCACCCCGTTTCACTTGGTATATGGATTCGAAGCCCTAGTCTTGGTGGAAATTGGCATGTGGTCACCTAGAGTCTCGGCTTACACTATGGACAACAACAATAATGACAAAACAAGGCTGGTCGAGTTGGACTTAGTCACAAAAATGAGAGATAACACCACCAGTTGAATGGGCACCTTTCGGAGGAAGATAGCACAAGCCTACAACAAAAGAGTAGTACCTCGCTCCTTTCAGCCTGGCGATTTCGTGTGGAAGAACATCCAACCAGCGGGAGAAGTCCGTAAGTTGGCTCCCCGATGGGAGGGCCCATATAGAATTGTAAAGAAACTCAGCTTGGGAGCTTATTATCTGCAGGACAATGAGGGGAAGGAGCTTACTCAGCCATGGAATGTTTTTCATTTGCGACCCTATCATGTCTAAATTGTCAGGCGGTATGTAATAGGGTTTTTCCATAATAAAAGCTCTCCTTCGTGATTACATCCAGGCTTTCCTATAAGTCGCCTATCAGAATGCAATTCATATAGAACTGCCCCTTACATCCAAGTATTCATAGCTTGGTTATTCCTTGGATATCGCCTATCACGGTTGGTTCCAATTATTTATCATTCAGTTATTCCTTAGATATCGCCTATCACGGCTGGTTCCAAGTATTTATCATTCGGTTCTTCCTTGGATATTATCTATCACGGTTGGTTCCGAGTATTTATCATTCGGTTATTCCTTGGATATCGCCTATCATGGCTGGTTCCAAGTATTTATCATTCGGTTATTCCTTAGATATCGCCTATCACGATTGGTTCCAAGTATTTATCATTCGGTCATTCCTTAGATATCGCCTATCACAGCTGGTTCCAAGTATTTATCATTCGACTCTTCCTTAGATATCGCCTATCATGGCTGGTTCCAAGTATTTATCATTTGGCTCTTTCTTGGATATTGTCTATCACAGCTGGTTCCAAGTATTTATCTTTCGGCTCTTCCTTGGATATAGCCTATCACAGTTGGTTCCAAGTATTTATCACTCGACTCTTCCTTGGATATCGCCTATCACGGTTGGTTCTAAGTATTTATCATTCGGTTCTTCCTTGGATATCTCTTATTACGGCTAGTTCTAAGTATTTATCATTCAATTCTTCCTTGGATATTGTCTATCACGGTTGGTTCAAAGTACTTATATCACAGCTCATTCTTATGGAGATTACCCATCACAGTTGATTTTAAGCACTACCCTCCGGCTGAGGGGATTGGTCATGGTAACATAGCCCGCTAAAGGTATATAATTTGACACATCATTTCTATGTCGCCTGTTATGGCACGTCTCAGCCAAGTCCCCTATTATCGGGCATCGTGAAGGTATTTTAGAGTTGCTGATTATTGTTTGTTATTACAATAGTCAGTATGTTGCATTAAATTCTTAAGAAACCGAGAGACAATACTTAGCTCAAAAACCTTGTATTAATTTTAGAGAAATTACAAGTTGAGGAATGTCACATACGACTATAAAAATCTACGGCTAAAAATAAAAACTAGATACTGAGTTATTTCGGGAGCCCGCTGAGAGCCGAGTTCGGAGTCTCATCGATTAGATGTTGTAGATCTAGGAACTCAGCTGGGGCTCCCTCAGGGGGGTATCCGACTTCTTTGAAGTGCTGGATGACACCCTCATAACCTATCTCTAGAAGGTTGATGGTACGACCTCCTAAGATGTCAGAAAACTCTTCCGATGTAAGGAAGGCTTTCTTGCGCTGCTCCCAGCGGCCCTCCTCACCCGAGCGGTAAGAGACTAGTTCAGCCTTAGTCATCTCAGCCTGAGCTATTAGCTCGTCCCATCGTTTTGCCTCGAAAGATGCCTCGGCGTCCCTAACTTGCTTAACTTCCTGCAACTTAGCCTCTGCCTCTTTCACTCAAGCTTGGATTCCTCCGCTTCGGCTGCTTGAAGGAGGAGATGCTCAATGTTTTGCGCCTGGTTCTGGAGGTCGTCCTCGTAGCGGAGGACTTTCGATCGAGACACTACCACCTCGGACTAAGCAATCCCTAGCTCCACCTCTTTGGCATGGAGTTGAGAGGTGGTGGGTGTCACTTGAGCCCACATACCTTGGAAGGTAGTGGTCAAGTGCGACCAGCTCTAGGTGGTATCCCCATAACTATAGGGAAAAAGTCAAAGTTAGTAAAAGTAACAGAAGTAGAAAGACTTAAAAACTTACTTAAAGAACGCTTACCTTTGTCAAGTGAGTATTCATCTCGTCGCTCAGTGCCGGGATGGATATCTCCTTAGCAGACACCCCAACCGCCTCTCAGATTTTCTGAAGGAAACCCCGGGCAGGGCGCTCTTGTCTCAGCATGGAATGTTTAAAGGACATCCTGGGGAGAGGGCTTGGATTGCGTAGCTGGAAAGGCGATGGCTCGGCCGGAGGAGTGGGAGCCTCCGGGTACTCCTCCACAGGTGGTGCTGGGAGATCGGAGGGACTAGCCCCACTCGGCCTAGTCGAGTCGCAAAAACTTGTGCTGGGAGAGGATTGTTGGGAAGGGCTCCCTTACGCGGAGGAGAGCATTGCTCGGCTCCTTTTACGCGGCTTCCACTGCTCCTATGACCCTTAGAACTTATCACCTCAGCCACCATGGAAGGCTGAGGTGAAGGGGGTTCTTCTGATCCAGCCTCCTCTAGTGTCTCAGCCAGAGCATCAGCTCAGGCGATCATCTATGCCCTCTTCCACTTCATCTTCTTGTTGATCAAGGCCCGCAACATGACTTCGGCTATGAAAAACACAAAGCAAGTTAGGGTTTAAAAGTACAAAAGAATAAAAATAAAATTTTACCTAATGTGCTGCTCAGCTCGGCTTCTATCGGGCTTAAGCCATAGTGGTATAAGTGCCCCTCCTTCAGTAGGACATTGACGTTGAAGCACATACCGGAAAGTACTTCGACAATTTATTTATAGGAAGAGGATTTTTTGAAGCTGCGTAAGGAGGTGGGAGGTAGCTCGAGCTGCCAGCTACTCGGCCAAGAGAAAGGAGTCTTTGGTTTGAGGAACAAGTATCGAGTTTTTCAATACTTGCGGGAAGTGATGAGGTTTGCTAAAAACCTAGTCTCCAGCCGAGCTGTAAAGAAGAACACTCCTACCTCTTTCCGTTTCGGGACAAAGAAAGAGTGAAAGGCCATAGTGTTGGTGCAAGGGCACTAAATAATCGAACCTAGGTTTTGATTATGACAAAGATCCAAAGTTAAGGTCATAATGTTATCTCATTAGTTGAATTAAGTGTGCAAAAAATGGTTAAGCTAAGCCGAAGGTCAGCGACACCTGGAGAATCCCGAGTCGGGAAATCGTGGTGGTCGGGCGACACCGGGAGAACTTCATGGGAGTCGAAGAACCTAGGTGGAAGACCGAAAGCAAAGCGACAGGTCATAAAGGACCAGAGGTAAGCTCGTGTGAGTGAGAGATGGTAAGGTTGTGTCCTCTGTATAGGGACGACCGTAGGAGGCGATTCGACTAAGACTTCCTGTGGAAGGTCTAGGTAGAGATTGGACGGTAAGAAACCGTTGCATTTACCATTTTCTGTGCTAACCTCTTACTACAGGGAAGTGGCCAGACTGGAAGTTGACTGCTGGCTATTGGGCAGTCGACTGATGCACATCAGTTGACTGATGGAAGACATCAGTCGACTGATGGCAACGAATCAGCCTTTTGCGCTAGGTCAAAACGGATAATGTTTGATGCGGATACTTCGGGATAAAATATGGTACCACCTCATGATCAGTTCCAAAAGATGAGGATATACATCTAGACTTATTCCAAGGAAAAACTCTATAAAAGGAGGGGAGGACTCCAACCCAAACATCAATCAATTCTATTCTCAAAGTGCTCCCGCAACGCCAAAGCTCCAACATCGTAACGTCGACGCAACACCAACTTCAGAATCTATTCGTCGACAGCAAGTACTTTTTTTTATTTACTGTATTCGATCGTGGTTTTAATCATAACGAGGTGAGGTAGGCTTGTTGCCTCATCCTCGTACTTTCAGTTTTGTGATCGTTGTCTCCTATCTCCAACGAGGAGGAGACTTGATAGTGGATTGCCTCTTTGTACGCGGTCAAGGATCGCGGGGCCTTGGATTAGCAGCCGGTGGGATGTGAACCAAGTAAAAAATAAATTGTGTTATTTATTTTTCCGCTGCGCTTGCTATTATCGAACGAACGAAAGAAAACTTTACGCTCACTATTCACCCCCCCCCTCTAGCGACACTTCTCGATCCAACACATAGCGGATAAAGGAAGATGATAAAAAAGAAAATTAATGATGAAACCATTGATAAGGCTGAAGGAATTAGGATCTAGCTGCTACAAGGGAATACATAAGTAAGCAGCCAGCTCGACATAGAAAGGATAGATAGGGAAACAGAGATCGGCTACTAGCTGGTCATGGAAGAAGGTGGTAAAGGCAAGAGGAGGTTCATGGGGATGCTGGTCTCGTTGAGGAACTCTAAGCCTATACGAGAGGGGAATATGGAAAGCGGACCTAATCTCACTGTGCTCCTCAAGGGTGACGGTGCTGCGAGTCCTAAGAAACCATAGGTTGGAGGTACCGACCATTGAGAAAAAAGAGAACGAATGGCAGAAGACTTACAGGAGGGGTCGTGCCAGAATGAAAGGAGGAAAGGAAAATCGCCGGAGAAGAAGAAGTTGAGGAGGCGTCATGTGTGAAACGACGAGACCTAGGTTTTGAAAGGTACTTATAGACGAGTCGCGATGGTTCGTCTCTCGAGGATCCTTCCTTGGGATCTTGTAGGCACGTGGCACAACAAAAGAAGCCCTAGGGAAGCGAGACAATCATATCATATCCTCGCATTAATGGACCACCTCTAAAGCGAGATCTCCTCTATTCTCAAACGGCATATCCGAGGTACTACCCCCCCATACCTCATTAAGTCGAAAGAAGGATAATCATAACGTGATAAGGTCGGTCTAGTCAATCATGTTGCGCCTATCCTTCAACTAGACTTGAGGGGGGATGCCTATGATACCGGGAAAAACTAGCCTATGACTAGTCATATAACAAACGACAACCAATACTCTAAGTCATTATATCATAGTTCCACGAAAGGAAGGAGACCCAATAGTCCAGTACATCTGAGTCGTATGATGAGGTCATCTCGGTCGTATTATATTCTAGACGTCTCACGTCGCGGCCAGTATTCTTCATCTTGGCCTTATTATATTCCAGACGTCCCGCATCTCGGCTAGTATTCTTCATCTCGGCCTTATTATATTCCAGACGCCCTGCGTCTCGGTTATTATCCTTCACCTCGGCCCTGCATCTCGGCAGTTGCATGCTATTTTGGCTGTATGGTTTTCCAAAGTATGTTCTATCTCACCTAGTTAGGTGACATGGCAGGTATTCCTGTTCATATGGTCAGCAAAGCAGTCACTATCAGCGGTCCTCTCCGACCAGGGAACAGATGCCCATACTGGCTTTCATAAGCCTCTCCACCGCATTAATGAGGAGTTATCTCCCATCAACTATATGATGAATATTAATCACAGCCCACGCGACTGCGACATTTACGACGATAATGACCCCTATTACCTCTAAGATTCGGCATAAGTACATTGTGAATCCATACCTCCCATATCTGTCATACCGCTCTACAGGAAGACTCGCTTCTATATAACCCTCTTTGAGGAGGAGAAAAGTAGGTTCGCATTCTCAAAACCCTCTCCACTGCTTTCGTCTTCTTCCTACTAATTCCTGTCTTGACCGTCGGAGGGTTCTCACCGAGATCTCTCTCGGCGCCCTTAACCATATTTTTCTGGCAGGATATGTCATTCGGTCATCTCGCATCTTTTGGCTCGGCTCGTGCCCGATACGTCGACTTTTTCATCTCGATTTTCCCTCTGCGTCAGCCGTCCTTTTGTCCGAGTCGCCAGTTCTTAGCTTTCTTCGCCACTGGACACCTCATCGTCCCTGTCTCGACAGGCAACATTGAGTATCACTCACTATAAAAAAAAGTCAAAGTTCAGTCACTAGCTAATTAATAACAGAATTAATTTTTTATCGCTAATTAGTAATGGAATTAATTTTCTATCACTACTTAGCGATGAAATTTTAATTATGTAACTAAATTAGTGATGAAAATTTATATTCCGTCGTTAAATGAGTCAAAAAAAAAATAAACAAGAGACTGACCGTGTAACTTGTCGTGTCATGTCATAGAATGGAAAAATTAATGATGGAATTAATTTTCCGTTGCAATAGGCCACACAAAGAGGATCACGGACCGACTGTGCAACTTATCATGCTCGTGTCGCAGAGAGAGAAATTAGCGACGGAATTAAATTTCCATCGTTAATCAATGACCGATTAAAATATTTGATCGCTAATTAGTAACGGAATTAAAATTCTATCATTAATTAGCGTAGAAAATAAATTTCTGTCATTAATTAGTGATGAAAATAAATTTGGTCGCTAATTGATGATGAAATTTTAATTCTGTCACTAATTAACAATGAAATTTTAATTCGATCGCTAATTAACAATTGAATATTTTAATCAATCATTAATTAGTGATGAAAATTTAATTCCGCTGATTGAATCTAATTCAATCGTTAAATCCTAACATGCTTGTAGTGACTTAGTGTGACCAAGTTGACACCTTGATGGCTCAAAGGCCCATAAAGATCAGAGAAGAATGAAATGAGATATTTGAGGATGCACAAGACGAATAACATCAAAGGCAACATTGATGATAATCAATTATGCACTAGTGTTTTGTTCACATGGCGATGGCACGTTAGTTGGGGCAGTGTACCGTTTATAGAATTGACATGGATCGATTTTGAAGGAAGGTCTAAAATCTCTCTCTGGGTTTATATGACTCCCCACTACCTTTGGCCAATGGGTCAAGGTCCAAAGGGGCGCTCTTTGTGATTTATCTCTCTCACAATGGTCATGGGACAGGCCGATAAGAGCCGCTAAGTTGACGGTTCCAATATTTTGCAGGATGATAATCAATGGAGGCACGCTATATAAATGAAGGATGAAGAATAACACGTTAAGCAATTCATTAGCTTAATATATATGAGAGACAAGTAATACGATGGGAGACGACTATAATATAGGCAAGACTCAATCATTAGAATGATTGTAGGCGAGTTCTAATTGATTGGAATTGAGTTTAGTCAATTGGAAGGAGTCAACTCTGGATGAGTAGCCTAGAATTGTCAAATGGGTCGATCCATGGCGGGACGGATCAACTCATCATAAATTCAATATTTAGTGGGGAGGGACGGGGCGACCCGCCATCTTGACGAGTTGAGAAATCTCTAATCCAATCCAATCCAAGGCGAGTTGCAGATTAGGCGGGGCAACCCACGGATCAAAAAAATTTTAAAAAATTAAAATTATTGAGACGTTGAGGGCTTGAGGCAAAAATCGATAAGGTGGATAGAATACCATGATAAGAAAGCATGCATTTGAAACAACTAAAATCTTGTAATTGAGATCTAATTATCGATCGACAATGTTAAATACTGATGTTTTTTATTCTTCCAATACTCTAAAATATTTAAATCTTGATAATATGCAAATTCAAGTTTTGACTCCTCCAAATAGAAATCTAATTGAGATTTTTCAACACTTGTAATTGGTTGACTCTAATATGTCATCATTTCCTATATGAATTGAAATAATAGTGACAAAATAATTATAAATTAATTAGAGTATACCAAAAAAAATTATTAGAGTACTTAAATCAAATATATTTTTTATTATTTTCTCTAACTTCTACACTTTGTTGAGGTGTATGTGGGATAAAAGAAGATTGTGATTATGAGGAACTTACTTTGTTAGTATTAGAATATTGGTAAAAAAACTTAAATAATATTTCTTTCATAAGTTTTATCTTCTTTTGACATTTATCAACCCGCGAGACAACCCAAGCCCACCGTGGGTCAACCTGTCTAGACCCGCAACCCGCGTGGGTTGATTCGTTTAGGTCCATCAAAATGGCGAATTGATAAAATGTCAATTCAACCCACTTAAATTACTTGGCGGGGGTAGGCTAACCCAACTTGATGGCTCTAGAGTAGCCAAGGAATAAATTAATTTTTTGTTTGTGGTCGAGTCGATTGGACAATTGATTATTTAGATTAATTGATTAATGAAAAATCTTAGTCATCTGATGCTATAGTAAGAAAGTCAAAATATTTTTTAAATGTTTGGTTTTGTCGTCATGAGAGAATCAAGTGGTTAGTACAGGTGGTAAAATTGTCTCGAGAACAAGAATCAATCCTTGATGACTGTAAAATTTTTCGAGGTGTCTACTCTCTCACTGTGCTAGTTTGTAGTTGGATAAGAATGTCCTTCGTGATTTATCTCTCTTCATCTAGCTATGAAACCGACAATGAATGACATCTAGAATAAACACATCACCTTTTTTACTTCAAAGAATGCATATATATATATATATATATATATATATATATATATATATATATATATATATATATATATACCCATCACCCGAGCCGAGTTCCCCTATCGTTCGGCATCGCTATCAAGCGATTGGATTTCGACCGTGATCCGATCAACATTGAGTCATGGTCTAACCGACGTCAAAGTCTGATCAGACCATAGTTGAAATCCAGTGATTTGCGGCCGCCGGCACTGTTAAATACTGAAAAATTAAAATATTAAATTAAATGGCCTAAGAATTTAGAAAATAATCTTGAAAAATTTTCGGGATTTTTAGGAAATTTTTCTGGAATTTTTCTGAATTTAAACGGAGTCCGTACGAGATAATTACGGGGATAAAATAAATAGGTTTTAGGTGGGGTCTATTTAAGGGGATTAATAGGCGATATTAACCTAAGGTTTCAAATACCTAAACCTAGGTTTAGTTTTCACCATCGCGATAACTTCCTTTTCCCCGGCGCACCCGACACCTCTTCCTCTCGCGACTTGCGGTTTCTTCCGCGACTTCTTCTTCTTCTCCGCGCACCTTTCTCTCGTGCAATCTCTCCATCGTTGATTTCCTTTCTTCCTCCCACACCTGAAGTCGTTGCCTCTTCTCCTTCGCTGCCCGAACCTTGCGGTCGTCGATTTCTCCGCAGCAGCCGGCGCCGCCCCCTCGCCTCTGACCGCCGTCGTTCCTGGTGCCCAGGTCGTCGTGGGTGCCCTTTTCGCTGATGATCGCCTGAGCTACCAATGTTCACCACAGTCAATCGGCCTCCCACGTGCACACACCGCGTGCCCTTCTCTGCCAGCGTCGGCCGTCCTCCGGCCAGTCCGCAGCCTTGCAGACGTTGTCGCCTGAGCTTTGCGGTCACTTTCTCTCGCAAGCACCACCACCGTGTGCCTCACCTCAGCGTCCCTGTCGTGTGCCTCACCCCGCGAGGAGCGACCTCACCATCCACGCGTCTGGCTCTCTGCCGCCTTGCGCCCTTCCCTTTGTCTGCCGCCACCGCGATCTAGTTGTCGCCGTTCTGTCCCCTCGGGCGCACCAGCAACCGCTGCTTCTTCTTCCCTGTCACGCCCCGAGAGTATGTCGTGCCGAAAAGCAAACGGACGGCATCTCCCCTGTACGTGGCAACATATCGGGTTAATACAAGGCCCGTAGGCCCACAACAATAATATATAAATGGACAATACCAAACAATATATCCACAACAACACAAGAGGTGCGCACCGGTGCGACTCTAACATACTACACACAACAACGTACAAATCCACAGCCAGATACAACACTGATTATACATGGCCATAATACAAAATAACAGCGGAAGCAAATACGTGGAAAACCCCAAATGTTCGGTGTGAGATGGGATCAGCTGGCGGTGCTCCAAACGTCCAAGGAATCTTCTACATTATCAGGCGGCGAAAACCTGTGGTCCAGGTGGTGAGTATAAACTCAGGGGTAATATATAGAAAGTGCATGAACATATAGGGTAAAGAAATCTACAAGTATACATGTGAAGATCTACAGGTATACAGCATGAGTCCAATAGACATACAGTCCTATCCAACTCTAATAACAAGTAACTACAGTAAAGTCATACGCAATGTATATACTAAACTGATCAACTGAACATAAAGTAATGTACCAACGTACCTGACGGTCTGCAACACCATAAGCTATATCATCCTGACAGATTTACAATAACATAACCCATATACTATACCAGGTCAATCCCATACCTGACCAATACTACAACATATGAACAGTATATGATCACCTGTACTAACAACCAGGTCTGTACCACACAATGACATGATGCTAATCAAATGCATATAACAGTCTGAATCAATGCATGTATCATGCTCAACACATAGCAGTAAATAACAATGCAAATGGCATGTATCATGATGTACAAGCATGTGCAACAATCATAGCTCAATCAAATGCAGCATCTCACAGGCATATGTAAAACATATATCAAATACATACATACATATATATCAGCAATGCATATGCATGGTCACTGTCTGCGGACCCGAGTCAACCACGACCCGAGTGGCGGTGGCACGACAAATGACAACTAGCCCGACTCCGGGCCACCACGCTCGAGTGGGTGAGTTAGGTAGTATGGTGAGTAGCGTATAAGCGTAAAAGCTAACTACTCTCTAGGGGCCCTGCTGCAAGCCACGCTATCCCTACCCATGAGTAGACAAGCGCGCAGACACGGCACCTCACACAACCACCGTCTATAGTGGGCGAGTGCTAACACCACTACGCACGGTGGCGGTCGCATCTCCGGCTACCACCATCCCTAGTGGTCGGCGCGGCACTGCTCGCCTCAACCTCAAGCTACCACTACCCAGTGGCGGGAGGCGGATGACTGACGACCCGTCTCATCCACAAGGGAGACCCAGTCGTCAGCATGCATGCAAATGTAATGATGCATAGCTCCATACATGTATCCTAGCGACACTCCCTATCCCATGGGGAGTCCTGGTCAACTAAAAGTCAACTATGCAAGGACTACAATCCACAAGACTCTCTCTATCGCATAAAGAGTCATACTCATCTAACAGTCAACCACGCTAAGACCTCTAGTCAGTAGCGATATACAATCGATCATCCATATAACCATACACAGGCACACAATCCATAATGGATATACCATTGCGCTAGGACCTCTAGTCCATGGTCACATATTGACAACCATACACTTATCTATGCACAGACAACTAGATCCACCATAGATACACAACTAATATGTGTACGATACAACGATCGACTCCATAACCCAATTCATCACCTAACCCTAGTGATGTAACACAGTAACCCAATCTGAGGTCACAAAGATAACCCTAACCACTTGTACTTACTGAACATCCATCAGCTAATACATAATAGGGTTTATAGTTCCTATCCGAGCTAGATAATCAATGAAGTACCAGAGTTTATATCTCAAAGGTCAAGGCAGTACAAGCATATGATTAAATAAGAGTGGATTTAAGGTAAACAGGTATAAACATAAATCCAAGATCATGCATAGGAATTTAATCAAAACTACCGAACTAGGTAGATATTACCCACCTGATATGTGAACCACCAGTCGTCTTCACGTCCGCAAATCTATCTCAAATCAAGATCCTGTAAATAACACAGAGTATAACCAAACACGAATATAAACAATCGGTAGGTATCTAACGTAATCTTAATCCTTGATTTGATTAACCAAATCTCATAGTAGTGTAAACTCATACACTTCCTCACCATCTATTATTTTCACATGATTACCCAGATTAAGTCTAGACAATTATCATAGATTCACCCTAATTAATCAATCATGTAGATAACTCTTATATGGTACAATTAATTGAATCCAAGTTGAAACTTACCTAGTTCTGAACCCATGGCACCGGCTCGCAGCTTCCCATTCTACTGCTTCCCTTAGCTTCCGCCCAACCAACAATTTGTTGATATACCAAATCGGAACCTTCACGCCGACAGCTCCTCCCCCATCTCATACATAGCTTCCAGCCGAAATCCCTAAGCTCAATACATCGCTACACAACAGAGCTCGTGGTGGACCTAGGCTGCGACGGGGCGACGGTGCGAGCTGAACTCAAGCGTCGGCGGTGGCAGATCGTCGGAAAGAGTGAGATCCAGCTCAGAAAAGCCGGCGGCAGCTGGTTCTTCTTGGCGTGGAGAAGCGAGCGAGGCGGTGAATCGAAGAGAGCAACTCGGCGATGAAAGAAAGAGACAGCATCGACCCCAAATTGAGCTCGCGACGGTCACAATGGCCGAAGAAGTCGACGGCGTCGCGTGCGATCGAGAAGGCTGCGGCGGCGATCCGAGTTCGTGCGACGGTGAGATTTGCGTACAGGCCAATTAGGGCAACCGAACGAGCTGGATGGTGGCTGACGATGGTTGGAGGTCGGAGAAATAGAGCGCGAATGATGGTAGGCGATCGGCCGGCGCTGCTTGCTCCCAATCGAGATCAGCGGCGTCGAGTGGAACGGAATGCCGATTGCGGGAAGGAGAAGCTGGCGGTGAAGTCGAGTAGCTGCCGTCGAGATCGGAGAAAACCAGGAGCTTCGATCGGGACGAGGAAGAAATCACGCGATCGGAGGAACCGGAGAATAGGAAATCAGAATTGGGGAGAAGAACTCGCGGAGAAATCTGAGGAAATGCGTCGTTTGGGTTCGGGATTCAAAAGCCGTTCGGAAACCGGTTAATCCGACTCAAGCCTACCGGCCCAAACCCATTTCCAGCCCACTAAAGCCAACCCAATGGAGTCAGCCCAATGGGCTCAGCCCAATAAATTCAGCCCAAGTCCAATCCTTAAATAAATCACCAATTAAGCCCAATTAACCCACTAATTAAACCCAATTAGCTATCTAATGACGTTTAATCCCTATACAATTAAATATTTTTTTTTTTCGTATTTTACATTCCCAGCGCCTGCAGCCACAGGACCGCCGCCGCGAGCCCTCTGTGTCGCCGGTGAGAGTGGAGTTTTCGATAAATACCTAGTTTTTCATCTAGTTTATTTTCTGTTCAGTGATGTATAGGTGGCTGTGAGGTTTTTGAACGGCTGAGCACCGATGTGGAGTTTCTGCTGTGGGATTTGGTGAGGTTGTGACAGGGTTGTAACGAGGGCATGGTAGTGTGTGTGTTGTTGTGCGGATGTGATTGGAGTTTGTTGTGGGTTCAGAGGGTTATACGAGTCCATTTGGGTGATATCGGTTGTGAGGGTTGAGGTGCTCTATTTGGGTAGTTGTTGTCGGCTGTGAATAAAGTTGGGTTGTGATGAGATTTCAACTAGGGTGGTTAGATCCCTAAATTGGTGTAATTGGGAGTTGTGAGGGTTGTGAAAGGGTTAGATAAATTAGTGAAATTGGAAGTTTATTTGGGTTAATTGGGTTATAAACGAAATCGATTAAGTATTCGATTTGTCGGTGAATTGCATTTTGTGATTAACAATAGTTATGCTGTATGCAGGTTTCGGTCACGAGGCAGGTCCACGGTCGTGACGATTTGGTTGTTTTCTCGAGCATTTTATCAGGCGGGTATTTTGACTTATCTTTTAGATATAGTCATGTTGATATGCTAGATAGTATAGCTTGCAATAATTTTAATGTTTATCTTCTTGCATGTTTTATTGCCTACTTGATACATGCATTTGATCGGTTTATGGTTATACTTTCCCTGTTTTACTCGGATCATGGATATGCACTTATTGGTTGTGCATATTATTCGGTTATGCTTTTTTAGTTGGATTTACATGCTTTAGTATCATGCACCATCTTGCATGATTGCATGCTGGCTGGACGGGGTTCCTTTATAGTTGAGCCCATGAGCGATTACATGACCGCCACTGGGGTTAGTAGTACATCAGGAGGGTGTGTGCAGTTGCTCTGTCAGACTCTGCTAGTCCGCTCATGGGTAGCGATGAGGCAGCGTGGTAGCGGGCAGGGATCCCTCCTCTGGTCTATGACACCGGGAGATGAGAGCTTAGCTCCCCCACTCTGTTTGGGGCAGGAGGATAGGTGTACTCCGACAGCATCCTGTCCACTCGGTCACTCAGGAGCAGTGATGGCAGAGTGCACAGTTGTCATAGCCCTACCCACTCGGCTTCACCATCGCGTGTGAAGCGGCTGACTGGCGTCAGGGGTGACCATGTCATTTGTACGGCATGTATTTTGCATTGATAGCATTTGTATTGTGTTTGCTGCATTTTTATTGCTGCCTTGGATGTTGCATATGATTGTCATGCATACATAATACATATTTGTATATGGTTCGGCGACTTTATTTCATCTAGTATGGCACATGATCCTATATCAGGGTAAGAGATTCAGGTAAGTACAGTCCTTTTGTATTTCTTTCTTGTATACCCTATATATGAGACTGTATTGGCATGATTGTTATAGTTAGCTATTTCTTACCTTGCATATCGACTATATCTGCTGAGTTCTTTGAACTTACCCCATTGATTTTTATCTATTTTAGGATGAAGCTGTCAGGAGAGTCCAGCTGTCAAACCCCCTCATCACGAAAGTTTAATAATTATTCATTTTATGGTTTTGGATATTTGGATTAAAAGATATGTTTAGGACTGGAGTTGGATTTATATACTCGGGGACTTTTGGTGTCCTTATGGACTTTTATTTGGATTTTATTTCGATTGGATTTGGTTGAGTATTCCTACCCAGATGGCAGAAGGGGTAAGTCAAGAGGTGATAGATTTTATTTATTTACTTTGGTTGATGGTCTGAGGCTTAATTATTACTTGCGTGGGTTGTTTGGATTCCGGTCGTGTTGATCGATGTATAGTGGTCGTGTAGGCCTTGTATGAAAAATTGGTATTGTCACCCATACAGGGGAGATGCTGTCGGATTTTTGTCTGGCGGGGACTCCCTCGGGGCATGATAATTTATTGGTATCAGAGCGTAGGTTCCGAGTTCCTTAGGGTCTTTAAGTTTTCGGAGTTTGCCATGTTTGGCAGGTTAACTGGGGTATTTTCGGGTTGGTATGGATTTCTGATGATTTTTATGTTTCGGAAATTCGGGGTATTATTGACGAGGTCAATATGGGGGATTTGGCGGCAACAAGACATCTCCAGACGGCTTACAGGTGAATAAATTCTAGAAAATTTTCTAGATTTAGTGCATATTTGTATTGGTTATATTGGTTATGCGGTGGTATCATATTTTGTCTAGTATTGTTTTAACCTTATATCTGTTAGACTGCATATGGTTATTAATTGCTATTACTGCTATACGTAGCTAGTTATCATTGTGATGTAAATGAATAGATATTATTGGTCAATGTTTACTTCTTAATTTTTGGACTAGTATTAGGATTGGATTAGTACTAGGATTAGACTAGTTGAATAATATGAATAAGATGGATAAATTCGTAAAAGGTATATATATAGGTTCTTTGACTCTCAGATCCTAGTGCATGAGGACATGATTACATTGCTTACGTAGTTTAGGGTATATATAGGCACCTGATGTTTTATTTAGTATTGCCTTGACTTTGTTCTGGCATGACCTTTTAGTTATACCCTAATTAATTTCAGCCATTGATTGCCATTAGTATGACTATGCTGTCGTTTATTAGACAGCGTGTTATATGTTTATAGGGTTATGTGTTTTTATGGTGGATACCATGATTAAGACTAGTAGAGGTAGAATAACTTAGATGAGGTTATTCTGTAGGAGCGGATCTCAGGAATCAAACAACATTAGTGGAACCTTAGGCGTAATGACCCGGATGTGCATATTGGTATATGTTTATCCATTTACTATTTCAGTGATATGGTGATCAGACCAGTAGAGTTCGTATGATTAGGATGCGATTAATCCCTCGAGGGTATATAACATTGTGCATATCTATCGGCTGCCAACTATATCACCCATTCGTGGTTGAGAAAAAGTTTATAGTAGTGTTTCCCTATAGGTGCTTTGTATATTGTGGTCAATCATGCCTCCCAATCATGGTTGAGATGACCTACTGTAAGGTTATATTCTTGCGTTATTCGTTCGGAGTTGGTAATAATCGGATTCGTATGACGCCTGTAGCTAGATAGCTACTTTACAGGTTAAGTACCCACGAGATCTGTTCGTGGTAGTATGTTGTAGCATGCATGATTGAACTGGTAGAATGGTATAATTTAGACTTAACCCTCTTGCCCTGCTTGTTAGTAGAGGGGTTGTCTTTATTGGCCTTGATAGGCGTTTCCTGTTAGCTGGGACGAAACTTTATGAGCAATCGTCTCGACATGTTTGTTAGTGGTGTGATTTTTATCGACCATGATAACCGTTCAGGTTAGAAGAGTTGGAACCTCTAGACTTAACCATCTCGACTTATTTATTTATAAGTTGATGATCTTTACCGACTTTGGTAAACATTTCGTTTTAGAGGTGTTGAAACCCTCGCTTGACCGCCTCAATGGGTTAATGGTAGATCGATGATCTTTGTCGACGTCGATGGTCATTTTATGCTGGATGTATTGGATAACCCTAGGTTTAACAACCTAGGATAATCGACTGGCCACGCGACCTATTAGTGGTAGTATGCTTGTGCGTGCAGTCAATAACTAGATATTTATATACTTCTTGTCTATCCACGAGTTCTATTCGTGGTAGCATGTAGTTGCACGTAGACAGTGCTATTGATTGTCGGCCCACGAGTTACGTTCGCGGTAGCTCATAGACAGTTCTCTTTGTATTACCTCGAGAGCCACGAGGCTTTGTCGTGGTATCTGGATGTGCATTGCTTGTAGATTGCAGTGGTTATGTATGTTACGGGTATATTTGTTATATCGCCGACCAAGTTAGTAGCAGACTGATATTGGTACTCTGAGGGTTGGGTTACTCTAGTTGTTTCCTTTGACTTCCATTATATGCATTATGAGTATGCACTATTGTCTATCCATCCACTGAGTGGTTGTACTTACCTCCTCACTTATCCTTTAGGTTAAGCGATGGAGGAGCGTGTCTGATGACCTACCTTCGAGTCGCTCAGAGAGTTCCTTGCCGTGCTTGTTCTAACTGCATCGTCGAGATGCCGCTTTGTTTACTTTATCGGTATTGCATTTTGGTTATGCACTTTGGATTTTGTCGCAATTTGTTTTGGTGTCATAAAAACTATTTTACTTTAATGGATATATGTTTAGTCGTGCATGCATGCAGTTAATAAAATACTTATATTTCTATTATTCTTTCGAGGTTTTTTTACCAGGTCTGGTCCAGGTATTTCTGAATATTGTCACTACGGGGCTCCTCTGTCATTTGGGTGACGGATATGCCCCCAGGACGTGACAATTTTATTGGTTTGCGGTTTTGGTTTGTGGGTTTTGTGTTTTGAGGATTTTCTTTTCCTTGGATTTTTGGGAGTTCTCGGGTTTTGGGACCAGGCGAGCTGAAGGATATCTCTGAGCTATAGGAAAAGTGTTGTCTTTAGTGGTTACTATACTTTAGTGGTTAGGAAGAGTATTGACTAAGTGAAATTGCCCCTACTCATGGTCAGGGACGAGGTCGAGGACATAGTGACCTTGCGGATACGGACTCTTTAGAGGTGCCGACTGATGACGAATTAGGAAGCTAGGGATTTGGCCGCTAGCCACCCATTAGGAGGTCAAGGAGTAACCCCTCAGAAAATATCAGTCCCTACTATTAGTGATTTGGTTATGGATAAGGCGTGTATGCCTACACTGGTCAAGACGATGAAAGATCGTTTTACCTTATTATAGGAGGTGTTGGATGGGATATTATCTGTCCCAGTATTTTTCTAGAGAAGATCCGAAACTCTTTGTTAAAAGAGAGATGGACCTTGGAGGTTATGCATCGATTATCGATGATAGAATGCAGTAGTTGGGGAAGGAAATGAATATCCTTCAATTTGGATAGAGGATCTATTTAGATCAGCTATAGGACACCTATGTATACTCTAGGATTGATTTATGACTGGTTGGTTGATATTGTAGTGACATGGTGTCATAAAATTTTCATTGTCGTTGTGATGATTGTTATATCATCAGCCTAGAGTAAAGAGAATACAGTTGTATAGCGACGACAATTTCATACTTGGTATGAATTGTATGAGCTTATGATTATCTTATTAGACTTATTGACGACTTAGTCGTCCAGGGATTTGGGAAGTCATGTATTCTGGACACGATTTGATCAGTTGTGGTCGTTGGAGTTACATAACTCGACCACCATAGATGGTGGTTTCTTGGTATTGATTTGATTATTACCATAGATATGGATAGGATGCTCTAGCGGTACTACATTGCTGACTGGTTGGACCAGGAAGGTGATGGAATTTACTTGGTTTGAATCTTGTGAAACTAATTTCAGGGCTTAGACGATGGTTGACTTTTGCATCAGTATTGATTAATCATTCTGGTGTGGATGGAAGGGTAGTGTACATGGATGCATCATTTCGGGGATCGTAGTAATTCCAATGCTATTGAATAAGACGTATCCTAAACTTACAGAAATTAAAGGACTGCGAGATAATCCATCATATATATAACATGGACTTCGCAGTTATTATGTTGTTTTGAATAGGTGAGGAGCAGAAAGGCTCATGGAGTTTTGGCTAGCTACTAGATAGCTACTATAGAGTAGTTGGAACACGAACGGTTGTAACAAGGAAGTTTGGTCGCGATAGCCTCCCATGCCCTTACAGAGTGTGTGGTGGAGTGGATTTTGGACGGTAGATGGACTACCGTCTCTGACTCCGAGGAGGATAATGGTTTCCGGAGTTGCATTAGTTTAAGGAACAGATGCTTCAGGAAATTCCGATTCCGGAATGGAAGTGGAAGCGTATTATTATAGATGATGTGGTGGGTTTGTCTAGGACACGTCAAGGCCATGACACGATTTGGGTAGTTGTTGACCGACTAACCAAATCCGCACACTTCTTAGCGATTCGGAAGACCGACTCTCTGGATCGTTTGACAGAGTTATATTGTCGGGAGATCATCAGATTGCATGGTGTTCCTTTGAGCATTATATCAGATAGAGATCCCCGGTTCACATCCCGGTTCTAGCAGAGTCTGTAGCAGGCCTTAGGCACGCAGCTTCATTTTAGTACTGCATTCCATCCGCAGACAGATGGACAGTCTGAGCAGACCATTCAGACACTAAAGGATTTGCTGAGGTCCTGTGTTATAGATTTCGGGGGAAACTGGGAGGACCACTTATCGTTAGTGGAATTCGCCTACAATAACAGCTATCATTTGGCTATCCAAATGGCCCCGTTTGAAGCATTGTATGGTAGATAGTGTCGTACACCCACCCTCTGGGAGGAGGTTGGAGAGGCCCAGTTGCTAGGACCCCAGAGAGCTCAGCATGAGGCAGAGTTGGTCCGTACTATCAGACGTAGGATGGCGGAGGCGCAGGATCGCCAGAAGAGTTATGCAGATCGGAGACGGAGACCTCTGGAGTTCTCTATTGGTGATCATGTATTCCTGCGAGTCTCAACCACGAAAGGGGTGAAGAGATTTGGCCTCTGAGGTAAGCTAGCTCCTAGATACATTGGTCCGTTTGAGATTTTGGAGAGGATCGGAGCAGTCGCTTACCGACTAGCGCTACCACTGTCTTTGGCTGGTATCCATGATGTGTTCCATGTGTCCATGCTGAGGAAGTATGTGCCAGACTCTACACATATTCTGTCAGATGTGTCAGATTCCATTCAACCTGATGCTACTTACGCAGAGGTTCCGGTACGGATTTTGGATTACAAGGAACGACAGTTGTGAAACAAGGTTGTGCGACTTGTCAAGGTCGGGTGGAGTCACCACACAGATGAGGAGGCTACATGTGAGCTTGAAGAAAAGATCAGAGCTCAATACCCCCACCTGTTTACTTAAGGTACGTGAAATATATTTTTCAGTACTTGTGGTATTTCTTACTCATTATGCATCTGAGTAGGAAATTTGGGGACTAAATTTTTATTAGTGGGGGAGAATGTTAAATACTAAAAATTTAAAATATTAAATTATATGGCCAAAGAATTTAGAAAATAATCTTGGAAATTTTTCGGGATTTTTAGGAATTTTTTCGGAATTTTTCTGGATTTAAACGGAGTCCGTACGAGATAATTACGGGGATAAAATAAATAGGTTTAGGTGGGGTCTATTTAAGGGGATTAATAGGCAATATTAACCTAAGGTTTCAAATACCTAAACCTAGGTTTAGTTTTCACCATCGCGATAACTTCCTTTTCCCCGCCGCGCCCGACACCTCTTCCTCTCGCGACTTGCGGTTTCTTCCGCGACTTCTTCTTCTCCGCGCACCTTTCTCTCACGTGATCTCTCCATCGTCGATTTCCTTTCTTCCTCCTACGCCCAAAGTCGTTGCCTCTTCTCCTTATTGCGCCGAGCCTTGCGTGCCGATTTCTCCGCGACGGCGCCTCTCGCCACCGCCGCATTCGCCATTCCCGGTGCCTAGATCGTCGTGGGTGCTCTTTTCGCCGATGATCACATGAGCCTCCGCTGTTCACCACAGTCGGTCGGCCTCCCACGCGCACACACCGCGTGCCCTTCTCTGCCAGCGCCGACCATCCTCCGGCCAGTCCACAGCCTTGCCAACGCTGTCACCCGAGCTTTGCGGTCACTTTCTCTCGCAAGCACCGCCACCGTGCGCCTCACTTCAGTGCCGCCGCCATGCGCCTCACCCCAACAGTGAGGGGAGCAGCCTCGCCGTCCACAGCTGCACGCGCCAGCTCCTCTGCCACTGACGATGCCCTTCCCTGTGTCTGCCGCCACCGCGATCTAGTTGTCGCCGTTCTGTCCCCTCGGGCGCACCAGCAGCCGCTGCTTCTTCTTCCCCAGTGCCTGCAGCCACAGGACCGCCGCCGCGAGCCCTCTGTGTCGCCGGTGAGAGTGGAGTTTTCGGTAAATACCTAGTTTTTCGTCTAGTTTATTTTCTGTTCAGTGATGTATAGGTGGCTGTGAGGTTTTTGAACGGCTGAGCACCGATGTGGAGTTTCTGCTGTGGGATTTGGTGAGGTTGTGACAGGGTTGTAACGAGGGCATGGTAGTGTGTGTGTTGTTGTGCGACTGTGATTGGAGTTTGTTGTGGGTTCAGAGGGCTATACGAGTCCATTTGGGTGATATCGGCTGTGAGGGTTGAGGTGCTCTATTTGGGTAGTTGTGGTCGGCTGTGAACAATGGTTGAGCTAGCTATGAATGGAGTTGGGTTGTGATGAGATTTCAACTAGGGTGGTTAGATCCCTAAATTGGTGTAATTGGGAGTTGTGAGGGCTATGAAAGGGTTAGATAAATTAGTGAAATTGGAAGTTTATTTGGGTTAATTGGGTTATGAACGAAATCGATTACGTATTCGATTTGTCGGTGAATTGCATTTTGTGCTTAACAATAGTTATGTTGCATGTGAGTTTTGACGCGGCGAGTCCACTCGTGACGATTTGGTTGTTTTCTCGAGCATTTTATCAGACGGATATTTTGACTTATCTTTTAGATATAGTCATGTTGATATGCTAGATAGTATAGCTTACAATAATTTTCATGTTTATCTTCTTGCATGTTTTTGTGCCTACTTGATACATGCATTTGATCGGTTTATGGTTATACTTTCCCTGTTTTACTCGGATCATGGATATGCACTTATTGGTTGTGCATATTATTCGGTTATGCATTTTTAGTTGGATTTACATGCTTTAGTATCATGCACCATCTTGCATGATTGCATGCTGGCTGGACGGGGTTCCTTTATAGTTGAGCCCGCAGCCAGTTATATGGTCTGCACACGCTGCCACTCATGGGTTAGTGGTACATCAGGAGGGTGTGTGCAGTTGCTCTGTCAGGCTCCGCTGGTCCGCTCATGGGTAGCGATGAGGCAGCGTGGTAGCGGGCAGGGATCCCTCCTCAGATCTATGACACCGGGAGATGAGAGCTTAGCTCCCCCACTCTGTTTGGGGCAGGAGGATAGGTGTACTCCGACAGCATCCTGTCCACTCGGTCACTCAGGAGCAGTGATGACAGAGTGCACAGTTGTCATAGCCCTACTCACTCGGCTTCACCATCGCGTGTGAAGCGGCTAACTGGCGTCAGGGGTGACCATGTCATTTGCATGGCATGCATTTTGCATGGATAACATTTGTATTGTGTTTGCTGCATTTTTATTGTTGTCTTGGATGTTGGATATGATTGTCATGCATACAGGATACATATTTGTATATGGTTCAACGACTTTATTTCATCTAGTATGGCACATGCTCCTATATCAGGGTAGGAGATTCAGGTAAGTACAGTCCTTTTATATTTCTTTCTTGCATACCCTATATATGAGACTGTACTGGCATGATTGTTATAGTTAACTATTTCTTACCTTGCATATCGACTATATCCGCTGAGTTCTTTGAACTTACCCCGTTGATTTTTATCTATTTCAGGATGAAGATGTCAGGAGAGTCCAGCTGTCAAACCCACTCATCGCGAAAGTTTAATAATTATTCATTTTATGGTTTTGGATATTTGGATTAGAAGATATGTTTAGGACTGGAGTTGGATTTATGTACTCGGGGATTTTTGGTGTCCTTATGGACCTTTATTTGGATTTTATTTCGATTGGATTTGGTTGAGTATTCCTGCCCAGATGGTAGAAGGGGTAAGTCAAGAGATGATAGATTTTATTTATTTACTTTGATTGATGGCCTGAGGCCTATTTATTACCTGCGTGAGTTGTTTGGATTTCGGTCATGTTGACCGATGTATAGTGGCTGTGTAGGCCTTGTATGGAAAATTGGTATTGTCACCCATACAGGGGAGATGCTGTCGGATTTTTGTCTGGCGGGGACTCCCTCGGGGCGTGACAAGCACTGTGGTCGTAATCACGCCAGATTTCGATCGTGATCCAGCGCAATCCGATCGGAATTTGACTATGGTCCTTTTAGAATTGGAATCCGATCAGATTGTGGTCGGATTGATGCTAGATTTCGACTGGATTGTAGTCAGAATTGACTACAATTTGGCTAGATTTTGATCGAAATTCAATTGGAATTCGACTGTCATTCGGTCGGCTGATCGGTTGGACGACGACGATGGTGGCGGCCCCGACGGGTTTAGAGGTTGAGCTATAGTGCTCACCGGAGAAAAACTCACGGATTCGATGAAAAGACAGAGGAAAGTACTGTGCATTTTCTATTCCTATGCAATCCCATTTGATCGAATGGTGGAGAAACTTTCGTACACGAGTCGTGCACGGATTGTCTCCCAACAAAACATTTCTCTTTATATATCTCTCTCTCTCACACACACACATAAAAGAATATTATTCTACATAACTCATATGTGAGCACCTCTATTATTCACCGTCCGATCTCCTAGGGTTCAATGATTGGACTATAGTGTGCACCCGATCATACGGTGAATAATGGAGGTGCTCACGAGTTTGATATGTTACGCACTGCACGGTGCGCAACTTGTCCGCGACGAGAAACACACAGTATCATAATTATTGCACTGTTGTTGGCCGACTGACCGTCGGCGATTGACCAGACAAGCCAGGGGCTAGAACCAAGCATCACCTTGAAGCATGCAATCATCTGTTAGGGCTACCACCTCCAGCACAGATAAAACTATGAGAGTTGGCATGCAATAGTGCCAACCTGATACGCAACAAGCACTGATTGAGCAGACCTCCCAAGCTGTGATAGTCAATTCTACACAGGCTCTAACTATAATGGAGTCCTCGAGAACTACTCTAAGATCAAAGAAATATAGGAATATGGGGAAATCTCAGGTCACACAGGCAAATAGTGGTACATCAGTAATTACAGTTGGTCCAACTGAGGCAGTTTCAGGTATAGCTGTTGTATCAATGTCAACTAACCCCTTATTACAGCCACCCATAGTCGTTAGCCTAGCAAATCAACACCTTCAACAAATGGCCAACCAAGATGATGAAGAAGCCCATCAAATAGTTGGACAATCGGGACAATTGAAAATCACACCGAAAATTGCTGGGAATGGATAGACAGTATCAGAAATAGGAATAGAAAAAGGAGAACTCTATGAGGCCAACAATCCTCAGCATAAACCTTTGCCTAATTCTACAATGGGAAAGGGGTCAGGTGGGGGGAACAAAAACACCACTCACCAACGAAGAATGGGTTCTAGACAAAGTCAGAATAAGGAGCAGTTAGTAGCTGAACATGCAGTATCAATATTAGCAATAACAATTTAGTTTAAAGATCCTGAGCACCAAAAAGAACAACAGGAACAACCAGATCATAGTGTGACCAATGGTATAGACACTAGGAGATAGGCTTTGAGAGGTAATGCAATACTGAAACCTGGGGGCACAAGCAGTGGTAGTGTGGCACAGAGGGGCACTGAATCTGAATCAGGAGTTGGGCAGGAGACACTGTCTCAGAGCAACCCACCATATGGACATGGTTTTAAAAATCAGACTGCACCAACACCTAAAGGAATACTTGCACTATCAGCCATATCAGACGATGGATCAACAATTGACATTGATCCGAGTTGGCTGGGGGCAAACACTAACCAAATCTGCAGTATCAGTAGTAGAGTCGATAGTATCAGTGACAACTGGACACACAACTCATCCTGCACAACAACATGACCACTTGGCATAGATAGATCACAGCAGAAATCAGGATACCAGAGTTAGCAGGGGTCTCAGTGATGACACACCATTGCGGGTAGAAAGAGGAAATTACAATGGCACAACACAATGTTGCAATGAAACTGAAACTCAACCTGAGCTTGGGCAGAGAAACAAGTCATTGAAACAACCAGAAACTCTGGGAACTCATGAGAATAAATAAAATGAAGGAAGTCCTTAGAAAATCCAAACACGATTTAGGACACATAAGAAGAAATAAAGAATGGAAATAGATAGAGAACAGCATGAGCTTCTCCAGCAGCAAGTATAGAATCCTCCCAAGCAAAGGCAGCCATCACCAGCACTATAGATAGCTTCCAATACAAACAAAACACCCCAGCAGCCTGATTTACACAGGAAATGGGCTGACCTTCTAAACCAAGAGGAAGGTGAAATATCACAAGGACTTAATATAGACCCTCCTGATTCAGGAGCAGACTGCCCAGAACAGGGAAATGAGCAACTAGATGAGGTAAACACTGTCAATGATGGAGCTGACTCTAGTAATCCCATCATCATAGTAGACCTTCTAGCTCAAGAATGGTTAAAGATCAAGTATAAAGGGAAGGAACTCAGTGTGGATCAGGAACCTCTAAATGGCATTCAGAACCAAATGTAACATATTCACCTAGGGGAAAAGGGGGTTCAGGCAATGGAAGGAGAACATCAAGTGGCTGCTAAGAGACAGGAGAGAAATGGGAAACATGGTTGCTCACAGATGTCGACAAGGAAATTATGAAGATAGGACCAAGGAACATCCGATGCCTTAACATAGGCCTCAAACAGAGGGAGGTCACTAGACTTCTCCGAACTTAGAAATTGAGTGTGTTGTGCATTCTGGAAGCTAAACTAACTAGCCAAGCTTACCAACATTTCAAAACTACTGGCTTACAACAATGGGAGGCATGTCAACAGCTAGGAGAATTAGAAAGGAGTAAGATGCTACTTATATGGGATGCACACCACATCACCCTCACAATCCAACAATGCGAAGATCAATACATTCATGCAACAGTTATGGACAAGGACACTAGGCAAGCATATGCAATCACTTTTGTCTATGGGCATCTTTCCATCACTTCTCGGAGAGAAATGTGGGCAGGGTTTCAACACTTAGAAAATGGGATGGTTTTACCATGGCTCATTATAGGGGACTTTAACTCACCTCTGTCGCCATCAGATAAGAAAGGGGGGGGGGGGGGGGGGGGGTTGGAAGATCTTCATTCCCTTAGATGCCAATACACTTGGACAAATGGAAGGGCGGCAAGCAAGCTTGATCGTGCCATGGTTAACCAATTATGGCTAGAGCTGGATCAAAGTAGTTTTGTAGAATTCAGAGCCCCAGAAGTTCACTCAGACCATGCATCATGTATAATCTCCGTATTTGAGAACCAATTCCATAGAGGCAAACCATTCAAGTTCTTTAACATGTGGACTCAACACCCTCAATTCAAGCAACTGGTGCAAGATGAATGGAGTCAAGCTACTAAATGGTGCACACAGGGTATGGCTTAATACAAGCTCAAACGAAAGCTTACCATACTTAAGAGGTGATTAAGGCATTTGAATCAACAACACTACCAACACATCCAAAGTCGATCCAAGATGACCCAAGAGCACCTTGAAAATCTGTAGCATAGTGGTCTAGATCAAGGCATCATGGATGACCACTATAAGGAGGCAAAACAACAAGCAGGCAAACTAGCCCAAGAAGAATACCTCTTCTACCTTCAAAAGTCCAAACATAAATATTTCAAGGAAGTGGACTGAAACACATCCTTTTTCCATTCTGTGGTCAAAAGAAACAACAAGCGAAGGGAGATAGTAGCGATGGAGAAAAGGAATCGAGAGATCACCATGGAACCAGGAGAGGTGGCACATGAATTCATAGACTACTTTCAAGACCAACTGGGAGGTCAGAGGGACCAGGTCACATTCCAGGGTGAATGCATTCAACATGGGAAAGTGCTCACTATTGAACAAAAACTCCAACTCACCCGGATGCCCACTACCGAAGAGATCAAAGCGGTTATTTTTGACATAGGTGACCTTAAAGCACCAGGGCCAGATGGATATAGCTCCTAGTTTTACAAAGTGGCATGGGACACAATTAAGCAGGACTTCACCGCAACAATAAAGGAATTTTTTCTGAATGGGAAGCTCCTCAAATCATGGAACCGCACACTCATCATTCTAGTACCTAAAAGTGGACATGCCACCAAGGTGCAAGACTACAGGTCGATATCGCACAGTCTTTGTTAAATATGAAAAATTTAAAATAGTAAATTAAATGGCCAAAAATTAAGAAAAATAATCTTGGAAATTATTGTTGGATCAATGCGGTTCGCTAGAGGGGGGGTGAATAGCGAAAGAAAAAAAACTTTTTCGAATTCGTTTCAAGACAAATATGCGCAGCGGAAAGATAAGCAAAACAAAAAGTAAAGGAGACAATAGAAACAAGATATTTACTTGGTTCGTAACCGAAGGCTACTACTCCAAGGCCCTAGTGGTCCTTGACCACGCACGGAGGGCAAATCACTAAACAAACTCCTCCTCGTTGGAGGTAGGAGTTAATCGATACAAAAAAACTTGAGGTAGAGGGACACTCCCCCTCTCCTCGTTACGATAGAAAAATAGCTTCGAAGAATGTAAATGAGCAACGACACTAAAATTAAAATCGACGTACAAAAATAAAGGAAATGAAACCTAGACGTCGGAGAAGAAGAAGCACGTTGTTGTCGGTAGCTTTGCGGAGACTTTTTGGAAGCTTAGAATTGTAGTTAAAACCCTAGGTTTGGCCCTCCTTTTATAGCCTTTGAGCCCCTTTTCGAGTGGGTCTTCAACCAATCACAAATGGACACCAAACCGCTTTGAGGTGGAGTGATAAGCCTTGACTCCTCGAATCTGATCATTGACCATCAGTCGACTGATGGCCATCATCGATCCGATCGATGGCGATCGTCGATTGATGACCTTCAATGATCGATACTTGCTGCAAGTCAAAGTTAGCTCAATAAAAACATAATTTCGATGGTCGTCGACCATCCGATCTCGACCTAGACCATCTATAAGATGTCTTTGGTCGGATCTACGCTAAGATCATCCCGTAAAGAGGATACGACCTTACTTACTCGCACACACGAGCTTACCTCGATACTTACGTGTCGCTTTGCTTCCGGCCTTCCACTCGATTCCTTGGCTCCCTCCAAGTAACTCGAGTATCGCCTGACCACCGCGGCTTCCTCCGGTGTCGCTAGCCTTCACTCGCTATATCAATCTTCTCGCACACTGATTCGATTCACTGTGAGAAAACAAAATAGACTTAACTTTTGTGTCTTTGCTATAATCAAAACATGTGTTCGATTTCGTGCCTCACCGCACCAACAATCTCCCCTTTTGATATATGACAAAAACACACAAAGTTAAGGAAATTAAGCATGAAAAAAGAAAGACAAGAAGCAAAAGTAGGAGTAGTAAAAATATTTCTCAAGTTCTCCTTAGAGGAACCCTCCCTTGGGGTGAGTACTTGAAAAAGACTTTTAGTTCTCCAAACACAAAAGTTAAGTTAGGCTTCTTAGAGTCAAAAATAAGTGCAAGTTAAGTAATCAAAAGTTAAGTCAAAGGTTAATTATTCAAAAGGTTTAACTTTTGATTTCTTAACTTGGGCCTTTAAAGTTTTCAATTCAAGAGTTGAAACCTAAACCTTACTCCCCTTAACTTAGGCGAATCAAAGTTTTAAGTTAAGTTATCAATTTCAAAAATTTGAAATTGAACTTTGGCCTTTTCTTGAACCTTAACTTTGGCCTTTTCTCCCCTTTTGACATAAATCAAGGAAAAGTGGGGTTTTAAGAAAACCCTAAGTCCAAGCATGATGATTTTAAAAATAGTATGTGAAAATAATTCATCTAAATGTTCAACTCTAGTTTGACTTGATTGAAATGATATTATCAACAAGTCCTGATTAGAGTTGGTTAATATTAGTTGCATATTTATACCGAGGTTCATATTGACGCACTTGATCTACATCTTGGAACCTGGAGTAGGGTCCTAACATCTCACGCCCATCTACGTGGCTAAGTACACAAACACATTAGTCCTATGTGTTGTGAGATGTATTGACTCCTTAAATCTATAGGTGCATGATATCTAAGGTATGTCCTATGCTAGTTCCATCAAAATGAAAAATAAGAAATAGTAGTAAGAAAATATAGTTTGCAAGTTCTTATTCTATTACGCACATGCCCAATTTTCGTCTTAATAGACTAAATTCGGCTTCGGGTAGGGGTTTAGTAAATAGGTCTGCTAGGTTAGATTTCGATTCGACGTACTCGAGTTGTATGGCTCCGTTGGCCACATGTTCTCGAATGAAGTGGTGTTTGACTTCTATATGTTTGGTCCTAGAGTGACATATTGGATTCTTTGTAAGATTAATTGAACTAATGTTATCTACGTGAAGTTTAGTATTCGTAAAGTCTAACTTAAAGTCGCAAGGGTGTGCTTCATCCAAAGAAGTGAGTGACACACTCACCCATCGCGATGTATTCGACTTGGTGGTAGACAAGGCAACACAATGTTGCTTCCTACGCACCAACTCACTAGACTGAGGAGTAGTTGACAACAACCACTCGTGCTCTTTCGCCGAGTTTACTACCGGCATAATCCGAATCGAGTAGCCGATTAGTTCAACTTCGGTAGATCTAGGATACCAAATACCGACATTAAGTGTACCCTTTAGATATCTAAGGATACGCTTAACTAGGGTTAGGTGAGACTCCTTGGCACAGGTTTGAAATCTGGCGCACATACTTACTGCAAATAAGATATCAGGTCGGCTTGCAGTTAAGTACAGGAGACTTCCTGTTGCGCTCCTATAGTACTTTAAGTCAATGGACTTACTTTCTAGGTCTTCTCCTATGTTAACATTTATCGCCATTGGGGTGTTTATTACCTTAGCGTCTTGCATTCCAAATCTTTTAATTAACTCCTTAGTGTATTTTTGTTGATATAGGTATATACCATCCTTAGTTTGTTTAATTTGTAGACCTAAAAAGAAACTTAACTCGCCTACCAAGTTCATTTCGAACTCACTTTCCATAAGCGAAACGAACTCGTTTAGTAAGGCTGAGTTAGAGGTTCCAAAAATTATATCATCTACGTAAATTTGAGCTATGAATATTTCTTTACCTAAGGTTTTTACAAAGAGAGTTGGGTCAACTAAGCCTTGGTTAAACCCTTTTGACTTAAGATGGATTGAAAGTCTCTCGTACCAAGCTCGAGGAGCTTGTTTAAGTCCATAGAGAGCTTTCTTAAGTTTTAGAACATGGTCGAGTTTATCTAGATTTTCGAATCCGGGGGGTTGGCTAACATAAACTTCTTCTTTAATGTATCCATTTAGGAATGCCGACTTAACATCCATTTGAAACAGCTTAAATCCTCGATGTGCGGCATAAGCTAGCAACATCCGAATGGATTCGAGTCTAGCTACTGGGGCATAGGTTTCGTCGTAATCTAAGCCTTCGACTTGGATAAATCCTTTGGCGACTAACCAAGCCTTGTTTCTAACTACTTCACCTTTATCATCAAGCTTATTTCGAAACACCCACCTTGTTCCAATTATCGTTTTGTCTTTAGGTGGTGGTACTAATTCCCACACTTCGTTCCTAGTAAATTGAGCTAGCTCTTCTTGCATTGCAATAATCCAATCGGGATCAAGAAGAGCTTGTTCAATTGATTTGGGTTCTATCTTTGAAATTAAGGAAATTTGACTAAGGTTCCTATAGGATGCTCTAGTTCGAACTCCTAGATTAGGATCTCCTATCACTTGATCGATAGGGTGGTTAGTCTGAGTCCTAGATTGGGTTTGTGTCACCTAATGCTTGATCAATGGGGTGACTTGGTTGAACACTAGTTTGGTTGGAGTCATCTATCACTTGATCAATAGAGTGACTAGGTTGACTTAGGTTAGGATTAACACTAGACCTGATCTCCGGATCAGAGTAAGGTCTAGTATGAATCGGCTCGCTAATTGGGGTTGCCGGGGGTTTTGTAGGTTCATGTCCTTCATCGAATACTACATTGATAGTCTCCTCGACTCTAAGGGTGTCGTGGTTATATACTCTATAAGCTCTACTTGTAGTCGAGTATCCTAGAAAGATTCCGGTCGTGGTTTTGGATGTAAATTTCCCTAGGTAATCCTTAGTGTTTAGGATATGTACCTTACACCCAAATACCCTAAAGTACTTGATGTTAGGTATTTTATCGTGATAAATCTCGTACAAGGTCTTAAGGTGCCTCTTTACCATAAGGATCCTATTTTGGACATAGCAAGCCGTGCTAACGGCTTCTGCCCAAAACCTATCGGGTAGGTCGATTCGCTCAACATGGTCCTAGCGGCTTCTTGTAGCGTTCGGTTTTCCGCTCCACTAGGCCATTTCTTTGAGGGTCCTAGGGCGGGAGAATTCATGGTGGTATCCGTTAGGTTACTGAAGTCGGTGAACCTTTGATTTTCGAATTCACCACCATGATCGCTTCTAAGTCTTTTTAACCTTAAGGTCTTTTTGATTCTCGATTAATTTGAATAGATTAATTAATTGATCTAGGTATCATTTTTATGTTTGATGAACCTAACCTGAGTAAACACGAGTAGTCGCCAATTATGACTAAGCAATATTGACTTCTATTGAGAGACTTGGCTCCATGTGAATCGAATGCAGATCCATATGCGTGAGCTCAAGTACACTTGAGGTTCGTTCTTGGTTAGTTAACTTGTGTTGTGTCCTAGGTTGTTTTCCTTGTTGACAAGCATTACAGATTTTATTAACCAAGTTGTTGAGGTTGGGTAAGCCTCTGACTAAGCCACTCTGACTCATCTTGTGGACGAGTCTTGGGTGTGAGTGACCGAGTCGTCGGTGCCACAACAATGATTCCTCTTGCCGTGTCATAAGACACTTAGTTGAGGAGTTGGTTAAATTGATCGTATAAATGTTGTTATTTCTAGTTCCTTTAAGAATTGTTTTAGAGGTTTCGTTGGTATTAATTATGCATTCATTTTCTAGAAATATAACCTTATAGTTATTATCACACAATTGGCTTACACTAAGTAAGTTATATTCAAAATTCTCTACAAGTAATACATTTTTAATAACAAAATTCGTGTTAAGCTCGATATCACCTGATCCGATGATTTTGAGCTTGCCGTTATTCCCAAAGGCTACCGATCCTTGTCGTTTGAATCGAAGCTTTGCGAATTTGAGTTGATCCCCGGTCATGTGTCGGGAGCAACCGTTGTCCAACATCCATTGATCCTACACACAAGGTGGTTGGATTGGATGTTAGATTTTTTTGTTAAGAAAATTGGTTGTAGGTTGTTAACCCTAGGTCATCTCGCCGGAGTCTATATGATCAAGCATGTTATACTTATGTGTTTTTTGAGATGACTTTCAATTAAGTTGATTGAGTGGATTTAGGTTCAAGTAATTTTATGTTAGATTTGGATTTAACCCTAGGCTTGTCAAGTTTACCTTTTCAAGATCATGGCTTCCAGGTCGTGGCGAGGCACAGGGGCCTTCTTTTATCGGATCATCGACCACTTCCTTAGACAAAACCATGTTCAAGAAAATGATGACTTGACTCACCTAAGATCATTTCCTAGTCTAACTGGTTATTTTTGAAAAGAGGCTCCCCGAGGCTCAATCTTTTCAAAGGATTTTAGTTGGTTATTTGAAAAGAGGCTCCCCGAGGCTCAATCTTTTCGAAGAATTTTAGTTGGTTATGTACGTGTTCTAAGAGAGTTCACAAGTTTTAAAGCACAAACTTTCTAAGTTAAAAACATGCAATTTCTAAGTTAAAGCACAAACTTTCTAAGTTAAAACATGCAATTTCTAAGTTAAAGCACAAACATATTTTATACTGGCTCCCCCTAGACCGTTGAATCGGTTCAGTCTATCCACATAGTGGATTTGGTCCTTGGGAACCCGATGAGTTAGATCCTAGAGTTGAAATCAAAGTGGTCTTAGGGACCCATGCTTGGACACATTTTTTATGTCTACTTACGATCGACATACTCGACCTATTAGTCGCGTTTGAGTTAAACCCTAGTCGACCTTGTTGTACACGGCCCTTTGAGATCCAAGTAGGAGGTCAAGTCCTTGGATCCCGGCGAACCTTTCCAACGTGTTCCTAAGATCTTCGACTTGACTTTTCAAGAGAGAGTTCTCAACCGAGTTTTTCAACCCGAGTTGAGTCCTTCTCTTGAACTCGACTAGTCGAAGAGGTTAGGGAGACCTGGTGTTTGAGGAGTTTAACTTCCTCAACTAGGGTCTCGACCTTGGACTCGGATTTAACTAATTTCCTAGACAAAAACCTAACCGTATTTTGTAAAGTATTAAATAAATTTCGACTTACTTTAAGGGTATCTTTTGAACCGGATGTGTATCCATGGCTTGACTTGAAGGTAGCTTCGTAGTCCGAGTCATCCTCAGGTTCTGACTCAAGTTCAGGTTCGATCTCCGTGTCTGACTCAATCGACTTCGCCATGAAGACGTGGTCTTCGTCTTCTTCGGATGACGCTTCTTCCCATGTTGCGTTGAGGGCCTTCTTGTGCTTAGGTGCTTGGTGGTTGAGCTTGGGGCACTCGTACTTGATGTGTCCAAACCTGTTACACTCATAACACCTAATGTTAGAACTTTTAGACTTACCTTGGTTGGGTCGAGTCGTGGTTCGCTTTCGTCCCTTGGCTATCCTTCGAGCTAGGTTCATTAGTTCGGCAGTCAACTCCGGGTCAACTTCTTCTTCGGACTCGTCTTCCTCCTCGGTTGGTGGTGGCTTGCTTGCGATTTTCTTCTTCTTTGAACCTGCAAACAAGGCTATACCCCTCTCGGGCTCCGAGTTAGACTGCTCATGAAGTTCAAAATCCGAAAAGAGTTCATCTAACCTAATTTTAGAAAGGTCCTTGGAGACCTTATAGGCATCGACCATGGATGCCCATAAGGTAGTCCTCGGAAAAGAGTTTAGGACATACCTTATAAGGTCGCGGTTTTCGACCTTTTGCCCGATTGCATGTAGGTTGTTGACTATGTCTTGGACACGGGCATGGAGTTGCGTCGCGGACTCGTGTTCCTGCATTTTTAGTGTGTACAATTTATTGAATAACAAATCACGTTTGCAAACCTTAGCTTGATCCGATCCTTCGTGTAACTCGATTAGTTTTGTCCAAAGATCCTTTGCGCTTATGAAGGGGCCGACGCGATTTAGCTCCTCCTTGGATAGGCCGCATTGGAGGATTTTTGGCGTCGGCCCGACTTGTCGTTTGTTGCAACGGTCCATTGATCATAATTCAAGGAGTCACCCACTTCATTGGTCGGAAGTGTGAAACCCGTTTGAATTATGATCCACATCTCAATTTGGGTTTTGAGAAAGCATTCCATCCGACCTTTCCAGTAACGGAAATCATCTCCGTTGTAAAACGGAGGTCGGACGGTGCTAAAACCCTCGAGATGGGTCATTAGAACAAAAAGACAAGGAGACTAAAATGAAAATCTAGCAACAACAAAAACACACGAAAGTACCAAGACTTGCGTCTTGGATTAGTAGTGCGGGAAATAAAAAGAAATAAACGAAAAATAGAAAGTTAAGCAAAGAAATAAGAAACTAAATAAAAAGTAAGTACTCACAACCTTCGATGTCCCCGAAAGGCTACTAAACGTCGTTTTTTGAGGATGAAAACAGCTTGTTACGGGGGTAAACCCCCGTAAGAAGTGTAGATCTCTGCGAGAGCTTCGATTTGGTAGGTAGACCGTGTCGTGGGTCAACTTGTACGAAAAGTTATGCCTGTTTTGACCGTCTACTCCAAAAGCGAATACTTGCAAAACAAAATCAAACGAAGAGTACCAAGACTTCGTCTTGGATTAGTAGTGCAGGAGAAAAATTTAAACGAACGAAAAACAAATCTGTGAAAAAAAGTTAGATTGGTGGTTTCACCAAATCTAAGCGCCCCCGGCTCTGATACCAATTGTTGGATCAATGCGGTTCGCTAGAGGGGGGGGTGAATAGCGAAAGAAAAAACTTTTTCGAATTCGTTTCAAGACAAATATACGCAGCGGAAAGATAAGCAAAACAAAAAGTAAAGGAGACAAGAGAAACAAGATATTTACTTGGTTCGTGGGCTACTACTCCAAGGCCCTAGTGGTCCTTGACCACGCACGGAGGGCAAATCACTAAACAAACTCCTCCTCGTTGGAGGTAGGAGTTAATCGATACAAAAAAACTTGAGGTAGAGGGACACTCCCCCTCTCCTCGTTACGATAGAAAAATAGCTTCGAAGAATGTAAATGAGCAACGACACTAAAATTAAAACCGACGTACAAAAATAAAGGAAATGAAACCTAGACGTCGGAGAAGAAGAAGCACGTTGTTGTCGGTAGCTTTGGAGACTTTTTGGAAGCTTAGAATTGTTGTTAAAACCCTAGGTTTGGCCCTCCTTTTATAGCCTTTGAGCCCCTTTTCGAGTGGGTCTTCAACCAATCACAAATGGACACCAAACCGCTTTGAGGTGGAGTGATAAGCCTTGACTCCTCGAATCTGATCATTGACCATCACGATCGATGGCCATCATCGCCGATCGATGGCGATCATCGGTCGATTGATGACATCCGATCGATTGATGACTTCGATCGCAAGTCAAAGTTAGCTCAATAAAAACATAATTTCGATGGTCGTCGACCATCCGATCTCGACCTAGACCATCTATAAGATGTCTTTGGTCGGATCTACGCTTAAGATCATCCCCGTAAAGAGGATACGACCTTACTTACTCTCGCACACACGAGCTTACCTCGATACTTACGTGTCGCTTTTGCTTCCGGCCTTCCACTCGATTCCTTCGGCTCCCTCCGAAGTAACTCGAGTATCGCCCGACCACCGCGGCTTCCTCCGGGTGTCGCTAGCCTTCAGCTCCAGCTATATCAATCTTCTGCACACTCGATTCAGCTCGTGAGAAAACAAAATAGACTTAACTTTTGTGTCTTTGCTATAATCAAAACACAGGTTCGATTTCGGTGCCTCACTGCACCAACAATTATTTCGGGATTTTTAGGGAATTTTAGGAATTTTTTCAGAATTTTTCTGGATTTAAACGGGGCATGTACGAGATATTTACGGGGATAAAATAAATAGGCTTTGGTAAAACCTATTTAAGGGGGTTAATAGGTGGTATTAACCTAAGGTTTTAAATAGAAAACCTAGATTTCTCCTTTTCTTTCCCCGCCGCCCTCTCTTCCTCTCGCGACTACACCTCTCCCTTACTACGGTTTCTCTCGCGATAACTCCTCTGCGCGACCCTCTTCTTTTCCAGAACACAGTCGAGCACCTTTCCCTTTTTCCACTCACCGATCTTTTCCCTCTCCTCTACAAGCGGCGGCGAGCGAATATCCCTCGCCGATGCCACGGACAAGCCGGACCGACGAGCGCGTTGAGTCAAGAGTTCGAGTCGGCGATAGTTTGATCGGGAGTTGCTCTTTGCGATTTAGCCAGAGTTAGATCTTGAGCTCTTTCGTCCCAGTGGTTCGTCAGCCGCCTTGAGCACGAGATTGGACGACGTTGTTGCATAGTTGGCTGCCTTGCCGTCGGTTGAGCCCTGTCGTGTGTTCTGTCGGAGCAAAGGGCAGCAGCGATTTCCGGTTTGAGTCGCTTCGGTGAACAGAGTATTGGGGGAGTTGGTTGCCGGTGAGGTTTCCACGGCTGGTAAGATTTCTCTCCTCTTTCTATTATTGCTAGATTGTTGTGGTCGTGCAAAGTTGGCTGTAAATTGGGGTTTTGCAGGCTGTGAATGAGTGTAATTGGAGGGATGGTTATGGGTCCTATTATTGTGTGGATAAATGACGGCAGTGAGTGATCGGTTAAGGGGATAGTTTAATCCATTAGGTTTTGGACTTGCTATTAGGGTTGGCAACATAATCTGAGTATATTATGTTTTATGCAGGTTTCGGTCATGAGACAGGTCAACGGGCATGAAGATTTCATTTTTTTTCTAGAATCTTATCAGGCGGGTATTTTGACTTATTTTTTAGATATTGTCATATTGATATGCTTAGTTGGTTATAGTTTACAATAATTTTTATATTTTATCTGCCTTGTATGTCACTGTGTCATACATGATACATACATTGCTATCTTAGTCGATACTATCTTGATACATGCACTTGATTAGTTTTTGGATATACCTTCCCTGTTTTACCTAGGTCATTGATATGTACCTATTTGTTGTGCATATTATTCGGAGACGTATTTTGGTTGGTGTTACATGCTTTAGTGTCATGCACCATCTTGCATGATTGCATGCTGACTAGACAGGATTCCTTTGTAGTTGAGCCCGCAGCCAGTTACATGATCTGCACACACAGCCACTCATCGGTTAGTGGTACATCAGGAGGGTGTGTGTAGTAGCTCACAGCTCTGCCGGGTCCGCCATGGGTAGCGATGAGGCGTGGTAGGCGAGGATCCTCCTCCGGTCTCACGATAATCGGGAGATGAGAGCATTGCTCCCCCAATCTGTTTGGGGTAGAAGGATAGGTGTACTCCGACAGCATTCTGTCCACTCGGTCACTCAGGAGCAGTGATGGCAGAGTGCACAGTTGTCATAGCCCTACCCACTCGGCTTCACCATCGCGTGTGAGGCGATTGACTACCGTCAGGGGTGACCATGTCATTTGCATCGCATGCATATTGCATGGATGGTATTTGTATTGTGTTTACTGCATTTTAGTTGCTGCCTTGGATGTTGCATATGATTGACATGCATACAGAATACATTTTTGTATTTGGTCTGATGACCTTATTTATGCTAATATGGCACATGTTCCTATATCAGGATAGGAGATTCAGGTAAGTACAATCTTTTTGCATTTCTTTCATGAATTTGCTATTATTGATTAGGAGACTGTACTGGCATGATTATTATTGTTAGTTATATTTTACTATGCATATCGACTATTATCCGCTGAGTTCATTGAACTTACCCTGTTGCTTTATATCTTTTTCAGGATGAAATTGCCAGGAGAGTCCAGCTGTCAAACCCCCTCGTCATGATGGTTTTTGTTATTGGATTTTTGGTTTTGGTTTGTTGACTAGAAGACATGTTTATGACTTGTATTTTGATTATGTACTCGTGGATGTTTTGGTCATACTTGTTATGTCCTTATGGACTTTTATTCGAACTTTTACTTGGTTTGTTTTGGTGGTGTATTCCTGCTCAGATGGCAGAAGAGGTAAGTCTAGATATTGTAGACTTTTTGTTATTTACTTTGATTATTGGCCTGAGCCCTATTTATGACCTGCATGTGTGGTTTTTGTTCCGGTCGTGTTGACCGATGTATAGTAGGTCGTGTGGGCCTTATATGTAAGTTTCATATTGTCACCCGTACAGCGGAGATGCTGCCGAATTTTTGTCTGGCGGGGACTCCCCCGGGGCGTGACAATTTATTTGGTATTAGAGCCCTAGGTTTTCGAGTTCCTAAGGGTTTTTGGATTTTTCGGAGTTCGCCACGTTTGGCAGGTTTTTGCGAGTCAATCTGGGAATTTTTGGATTGGTACGGATTTTCGACGATTTTTATGTTTCAAAAATTTGAGGTATTATTGATGAGGTCAATTTGGGGATTTGGTGGCGATGGGACCTCTCCTGGCGATAAATAGGGAAGATGATTATTTTATATATGTTTTTACTTGTAGTAACATCTAGGTAATAATTTAACAGTTATGAGACGAGGTGGGCGTGCTCCTGCGCCAAGACGTGGTGCGGGGCGGCCACGCAAGAGGACATTGAGATCTTTGGCGACGGAGTTGCCAGGAAGATCTACTGAGGGTGAACATGTTGATCAGGGTCAGTTTCCACATGGTGCCACGGGTGTCGTGGGTTCTCAGTCCCCGACGATTCCTCCTCCAGAGATACCCACTTCTGGGGTATCTGATGTACCACCGGTAGTACCTGCTGCTACACACCCGCCCGAGAACACACTGCCATCGCATACCCGGAGGTACCACTGTTAGTACCTACTTCTACACACCAGACACCCCCGCCAGTAGGGCCTACTATTGAATACCCGACAGGCCCACTAGTGGTGTCGATCGGCCCTTACTCAGTATCTGCCCCTGCGTATACAGCGACACTATCTACAGTAGTTCCAATAGCTCCTGTGATGGCCCCTACTCATCCTACTAATGTGGCTACGACACGAGCTCAGATTCCCGTGTTAGCAAAGTCGATGAAAAGCCGATTCATATTATTCTGCCGAGAGACTGATCCGAGCATGGCTCAGTCTTGGATCGAGACTATGGAGTGTACTTTCCTCTATATGGTTTGCTCTAAGTGGGAGAAGGCAGAGTTGGCGACCTTCCATTTACGAGGCGAGGCCGAGGTCTGGTGGGACATGAAGCGCTCGATCATCGGCGAGCAGCAAATTACCTAGGTGAGATTCAGAGAGGCCTTTGAGAGTCAGTACTTCCCACGGTCATATCAGATGATGCGCCGTCAGGATTTTCTGAGTCTCCAACAGAATAATCGAATAGTGATGGAGTACAATGCATAATTTAATTGGTTAGCCAGATTTTGTCCAGAGTTAGTCGTTGAGGACAGGTCGCGCATGCTTCAATTTGTTCAAGGACTAGATGGGCATCTTCAGGTTAAGATGGCAGGCTTTGGCAGTTCTTCCTACCGAGAGGCATTTGATAGAGCTCGATCTTTCACCGGACGCCGGTCTTCTCGAGAACCAAAGCCTCCCACGGTGACACTTATCGTTGTAGGGTCCAGAGATCATATCATCTCGGCTGCACCTTGGGACGGCCATATTATTATTGCAAATGCATGAACACCGAGATTGTTCATCGAAGGCTCAGATGTAGCTTTGGGGTTTCTATCCAAGGTCTTCATAACGCCCGACATGCACCAAGACCTCAAGATCGATGCAGTCAAATACCACTAGTACAAGACTAATCGCAGCCAAATTACCATCGATTCAAGATCAATCGCAAATTTCGCCATCGGTTCAGACCATACCGCAGCTAATGCATAGATCGCCGCATGCACTTTCGATCCGCATCTGCATACGCCCACCGCTGGCGTATATCACCTCCACCTCCATCTAAATCCGGATTCATGTGGTTACTTAGAGAGGATGCGCAGCGAGCCAATGAATCTGTTTTCCATGGTACGGTTTCACTTTATGCATTTTCAGCTATTATGCTAATTGATACTGGCAGTTCGCATTCATTTATTTCTCGTGCATTTATGAGGGAGATTGGTATTACCTACTATTAGATCACAACGATTAACTGTCTCCCTACCGTCCGGTGATACGTTGGACGTTACCCAGGAGGTCCGAGGTTGTCCCTTAGATTTCGGTAACATTATACTTATTATAGATTTATTGGTACTAGACATGGTCGAGTTCGACATTATCCTTGGCATAGATTGGCTGTCAGCATATCATGCCACAGTTGATTGCCAGACGAGGGTGGTCACATTTCGACCTCCGAACCAACCCTCGTGGGATTTCATTGGCATCCGGGACGACGTCATATCGACCATTTCTGCGATTCAGGCTCAGAAGCTTCTATCACACGGTTGCCAGGGTTTTCTATTATCATTGATCAATGTAGAAGACAGTGGTGACTCTCAGATCTCGGACATTCCTATTGTCCGAGAATATCCGGATGTCTTTCCAGAGGAGTTACCGGGCCTGCCTCCCAGAAGGCAAGTGGAGTTCACAATAGAGTTAATTCCGGGGGCGTTGCCGGCATCAAAAGCTCCTTATCGTATGGCTCCGAGAGAGTTGGACGAGTTAAAGGTGTTAGGGCAATCTCTTGCCATGATTAGGTTTTGATGTGTGTGGCAAAGGGTTTAAGTTAGTTTGTTATGTTGATTTGATATGTGCGTTGAAGTCGTGCAGGACTTAGTAATTCGCACATGGAGCCGTGACAAGTTTCACAACTCATGACTCGGTCCTTGAGTCGGTGAAGGATGGCTTTGCGGAAGTCGTGCGCTTGGAGCATCCGAGGGACCGCCGGACGAGGAGCTTGGAGTGAAGCCGGAGGAAGTAGACTTCGAGGCAAGAGACGTCGCGGCGCTCGATGTCGCCGAGGGACGTGGCCGCGAACGAAGAGAACTTCGAAGGCGAGGGACTCCGAGAGATGAGAGTGAGCGAATGTAACCCGGGAAGGGGTAGCTCTTAGGTGAAACTTGGCCATTCTGATGGGATTTCAACACCGCCGACCGCCATGTTATGCCCCGATCGCCTAAGTCGATAGTTCGATCGACCGTTTAAGTCACCGACCATTTGATCACCGACCGACGCATGGGCAATGATCGATGAGTTGATCACCGACCGCCAAGGGACGACAATGATCGATGGCACCGCGGCACACGCACGAATGGAGTCGACCTCGCTGAGGACTCGACTGATCGAGCACCACGGTCCGATGGTAATATCGATCGATACAATACCGCTGATGGAATCCAACGCGTGGAAAGCCGTTATTGGGCAGGCTACAGGACCACCGATCGATCGAGGCATCACCGACCGCTTCCTGTGTCAACGGGAAGAAACCCTCTTCCTCTATAAAAAGGAAGGGGATGGAGCTTTGGGAGCCTAATGCTTATGCTCTATTACTCTCCCAAAGTTCCCTAAAGCTTTCCATCCTACTTGAGCTTATTTCCATTATATTTGTAAGAGGAGTGTTTTTGTGTAAAGAGGTTACCTCCACCTAGCTTTGTGCAAAGGAGAGATCTAGTGGATAGATTGCGGATTGATTCACCGTGGACGAATCAGACCGTGGATTAGCGGCGTAGCCGTGAACCACGTTACATCTCGTGTTTGTATTGCTTTGTTTATCTTTTGTTTTGTCTTTATTTATATTTGCATATTCTGCTTGCGCTAACGTTTTGTAGACGAGAAAAATACGACATCCAACGAACAAGGGCTATTCACCCCCCTCTAGTCGGCTGTTTCGATCCCCAACAAGTGGTATCAGAGCAAGGTTGCTTGTCACCGGACTAACCGCCGCAACAAGCTCTACATCAAAAATGGCCGGCTCAAACATTCATCCACCGATGTTTGAAGGGGAATTCTCTTGGTGGAAGAAGCGAATGGAGGTATTCTTCAAAACCGACTTTGAAATCCTTTTAATAATGGAAAATGGTTTCGAGTTGCCTAGGAACGAAGATGGGGAGCCATTGGAAAATTCAAGGTGGAGCAAGAGGCAAAGAGAAGAATACTTGGCAAATTCAAAGGCCAAGCATCATCTATACAATGTCCTCCCCCAACAAGAAGTCAACCGGATAGGAGAGTGTGCTAGCGCCAAGGAAATGTGGGGCAAATTAATAGAGATCCATGAAGGCACATCCGAGGCGAAGCTAGCAAGGAGAGATGTCCTTCGCTCTCAATTGTCCAATATCAAACTCGAAAAGGGAGAGAAGGTAAAATCCCTACACTCTAGATTTAAGGAAATTCTAACCGGTTTGACAAGTGTAGGTGAAAAGCTCTCCAACTGGGATATGGTAATGAAGGCCATAGATGCCTTTCCCCAGTCCTCAAGATGGAGCTCCATGGTGGATTCGTTTTACATCTCCAAGAACTTGGAAGTAAGTACTTTGGAGGAGTTTTTCTCAACAATGGAGCTCCACGAAATGAGGCTTGAAGGAATACAAGAAGAGCCAAAGTTTCAAACTTCAAGAGGAGTAGCCTTGATGGCAAATAAGGGGAAGAAGAAGATGGAAGTCCCCTCCTCCTCCGATGATGAAGCCTCTTCCTCCTCCTCCATGGATAGCACCGAAGAAGCCTATATGGTAAGGAGGGTAAGACGTGCTTTAAAAGGTTTTCGATTTAATAAATCCAATGATAGGAGTAGAAGACCAAGGGGGAAAGTCATATGCTACAATTGCCAAGGAGAGGGACATATAAGGGATAATTGTCCCCTCCTAAACAAGAGCAAGGAAGAGAAGAAAAAGAAAGAAGAAAAGAGGAAGAAGAAGGGGAGCAAGAGAAAGGAAGAAGAAAAGAAGGCAAAAGAAAAGGGAAGGTCATGACATTTAAAGCAAAAACATGGGATGACCACGCTTCTCATCCTCATCCGATGAAGAAGAGCATGTCTACTCCAACCTTGCATTGATGGCTTTCGACGACTTGGATTGCTCCTCCACCAAAATGAAGAATCAAGCTCAGAGAGCTCAAGTGAAGGGGGAGCTTCTACATCCTCCTCATCCGAAGAAGAAGAAGAGGACATGGAAACTATGGTAATGAATGCCTCTCCTAAGAAAATAGTTTCCATAGTTTCTAGCTTAACTAGGGATTTATTTAGAGCAAAGAAGAAAAATAAGAGCATGCTAGATCAAATTAAGGACTTAGAAAATAAACTAGAAAAAGCATGCTTAAATCAAAACGAAAATAATTCTTCTTGCCATGATGATGCATGCTCACATGAATATGTGTCATTTAATGTTAGTGATGCATGTATGGATGAAAATAGGGCTCTAAGGGAAAAGGTAGATTATTTAACCAAAGCCCTAGAAAAGTTTACAATTGGCTCCAACACATTGAACATGATCATAGGGAGCCAAAGAGCAAGCTTTAACAAGAAAGGCCTAGGATACAAAGAAAAGAAAAATGAAAAGGCCTACAAGTGCCTAATTGCTAGGGGACAAGATAAGAAGAAAGTAATAGCTAGGAAATGGATTCCTAAGGAGTATCTAGTGAACCCCATAGGCAAGAACTTATTTTGGGTTCCAAAATCCATCCTTAAGGGTTAGAAAACCCCTAGGGTAGTCAACCATATGCAATTGACCTATATCATATTTTGGTTGACTTAGGATGGCGGGACAATATTTTTAAATAGTGTTAGGTGATGATAACGTGCCTATAAATAGTTAATAATGTTTAAATCATGATGATTAATGTAATTGCTATGTATGTTTGCAATCATGATTTATGATTTTGAAATTTGGCACATCATCATGAGAAATAGGGTTAAATCATATTTTAGGTGATACTTTACTTATTATCATGATATAATACCTAATGCATGATTAAAAATTGATGAATACATGTATTTCATGATCATAATGTGTAATTCATTCATATATGTCATTATGATCATGTGGATTGTTAGGGTGATACTTAACCTTGATAGAATTGCATGAATATAATGGTTAAGTATATACAAATACCCTCTAGGATACATCTCACACTCACAATAGGCTACTTTGATTGAAAACTTAGCATGGGTGAGATGTTAGGATGATACAAATGTTCGCTAATGCCTATGGCATTTAGATGGTCATTTAAAGTATCAAAATAGCAATAATAGACCAATCATGGGGAAGACTTATGTTTAATTCATAGACATATTGCCCAAAGATCATGGTTGGATATTTCATATGTTTTCAAAACAATTTTTTAATCTAAAATCTATGTATTCATGTTTTGAAACAATTGAAACCAAAACTAGGTGTTAAACTTGATACTAGAATGATAAAAAACCTAGTGTTTTTTAAAACTTTTGGATTTTTGTCAAATCTCTGAAAATATAATGACTTTTCATGAAAAACTATTTTTCACTGATAAAGAATCTTACAAGAAATATGTTCCCTAAATTTCATGATTTTTTGAATTTTCTGGAATTTTTAATGCATTTCTGAAATTTGGTCCGAAAAATCGAGAAAGTTAAATTCAGCGTGCTCATTGGTAGTCCGAACTAATCATGATGGCTAAAATCAGAACGGTAAAGGCCGAATTCAGGTTTTAGACTAATGTTTGGTATTTTTTTTCTATTAGACTTGATGCCATGAGTTTATAACTTAGTGTTAATCTTTTTGATGGTGTCAAAGGGGGAGAAAATATTTTGTTTAAGTTAATTATGATAGGGGGAGAATTTGTAGAGAGAGTTTCATGGATTAAGGGGGAGTTGCATGTTGCTATATCATGTTTATGTTTACATGCTTTCTTACCTTAGAAATTTTTATCAAATATTTTTACCTAACTTAAACGGATTGTCACACATCAAAATGGGGGAGATTGTTAGGGCAATCTCTTGCCATGATTAGGTTTTGATGTGTGTGGCAAAGGGTTTAAGTTAGTTTGTTATGTTGATTTGATATGTGCGTTGAAGTCGTGTAGGACTTAGTAATTCGCACATGGAGCCGTGACAAGTTTCACAACTCATGACTCGGTCCTTGAGTCAGTGAAGGATGACTTTGCGGAAGTCGTGCGCTTGGAGCATCCGAGGGACCGTCGGACGAGGAGCTTGGAGTGAAGCCGGAGAAAGTAGACTTCGAGGCAAGAGACGCGAAGGAGCATTGCAGAGTCGTGCGCCTGATGCTGCCGAGGGACGTGGCCACGAACGAAGAGAACTTCGAAGGCGAGGGACTCCGAGAGATGAGAGTGAGCGAATGTAACCCGGAAAGGGGTAGCTCTTAGGTGAAACTTGGCCATTTGGCTAAGTGTCGGATGGGATTTCCCGACACCAGTCGACTGCCATGTTATGCCAGTCGACTGCTCTAAGTCGATAGTTCTATCGACTGGTTTAAGTCAGCTGAATCAAGTTGATCAGTCGACTGACGACATGGGCAGTCGACTGATGGTTTGATCAGTCGACTACCAAGGGACGACAGTCGACTGATGGCACTGTGCACGGGCACAGAATGGAGTTGACCTCGTTGAGGACTCGACTGATCGAGCACCAGTCAACTGATGGTAATATCAGTCGACTGATGTCAATACCGTTGGATGGAATCCAACGTGGAAAGCGGTCGTTATTGGGCAACGGCTACAGGACCAGTCGACTGATCGAGGGCATCAGTCGACTGCTCCTGTGTCAACGGGAAGAAACCCTCTTCCTCTATAAAAAGGAAGGGGATGGAGCTTTGGGAGCCTAATGCTTATGCTCTAATACTCTCCCAAAGTTCCCTAAAGCTTTCCATCCTCTTACTTGAGCTTATTTCCATTATATTTGTAAGAGGAGTGTTTTTGTGTAATGAGGTTACCTCCACCTAGCTTTGTGCAAAGGAGAGATCTAGTGGATAGATTGCGGAGTGATTCACCGTGGATGAATCGGACCGTGGATTAGCGGCGTAGCCGTGAACCACGTTACATCTCGTGTTTGTATTGCTTTGTTTATCTTTTGTTTTGTCTTTATTTATATTTGCATATTTCGCTTGCACTAACGTTTTGTAGACGAGAAATACGACATCCAACGAACAAGGGCTATTCACCCCCCTCTAGCCGGCCGTTTCGATCCCCAACAAAAGGTCCAGCTCCAGGAGCTTTTGGACAGAGGTTTTATTCTCCCTAGCGTATCTCCCTGGGGTTCTCTGGTTCTCTTTTTAAAGAAGAAAGACGGTTCGATGAGATTATGCATCGACTACAGGCAATTGAACGCCATCACCATCAAGAATAAATATCCCCTGCCATGTATTGAGGACTTGTTTGATCAACTCAGAGGTACATCAGTGTATTCTAAGATTGATCTGCGGTCCAGATATCATCAGCTAAGGGTTAGAGACTCGGACGTTAAGAAGACAACGTTCCATACCAGATATGGACACTATGAGTTTTTGGTAATGTCATTTGGGCTTACCAATGCTCCAGCAGTATTCATGGATTTGATGAACCGTGAATTTATGGATTTCCTAGATCGGTTCATCATTGTCTTTATTGACGACATTCTGGTCTATTCTCGTTCCGAAGAGGAACATGTGCAGCATCTTCGTCTTGTTTTGGATAGGCTCCGACAGAAGTGACTATATGCGAAGTTCAGTAAGTGCGCATTCTGGTTACCCTCAGTCGGTTTTCTAGGATACGTGGTTTTTAGTAGAGGCATTTCAGTTGACCCCCAGAAGATCGAGGCTGTCACCAGTTGGGAGCAGCAGAAATTAGTTCAGGAGGTTCGCAATTTCTTGGGCTTAGACGGATATTACAGACGGTTCGTTGAGGGTTTCTCGAGCATTGCTATGCTATTGACATGCCTTACCAGGAAGGGCATGAAGTTCACGTGGTTAGAGGCGTGCGAGACCAGCTTCCAGGAGTTGAAGAAGAGACTGGTGTCATCACCGATTTTGGTATTGCCATCAGGGGACGACGGTTTCATCCTTTATACCGATGCGTCTCTCCAGGATTTAGGCGCAGTACTGATGCAGCACGGCAGGGTGGTCTCTTATGCTTCTCGCCAGTTGAAGGAGGATGAGAAAAACTACCCAGTACATGATCTAGAGTTAGTTGTTATTATTTTTTCCTTGAAGATTTGGAGGCATCATTTGTATGGAATTACATTTGAGATTCTTACTGATCATAAGAGTCTCAAATATCTATTTACGCAGAAGGAACTCAATCTCCGATAGAGGAGATAGATGGAGTTCCTGAAGGATTATGACTGTACCATTAGTTACCATCCAGGGAAAGCCAATGTGGTTGCCGATGCACTTAGCCGGAAGTCCCGAGGGACTTTAGCTTCCTACCGAGTTTTAGTCACGGATTTGATTCAGGGTTTCTCCGAGTTGGGCCTTGAGGAGCAGGGACCGACAGAGCAGGGCATTCTTGTTACCATGGTTGCTCAGTCATCTATCCGGACGAGAGTCCGAGAGGCTCGCGATGATCAACACTTACAGATTCATTGGCGGCAGATAACCTCTGGACAGCAGACTGAGTTCACCCGAGATGATGAAGGTATTATTTATTTCCGGGGCAAATTATGCATACCTCAGTCTCACTCGGTCATGGAGGAGTTACTTCAGAAGGCCCATCACTCTCGATTTGCAATCCACCCAGGCGGAACCCGCATGTATCGAGATTTAAGGTGTTTGTATTGGTGGAACGGCATGAAGAAAGACATCGTAGATTTTGTAGCTAGATGTCTAGTGTGTCAACAGGTGAAGACTAAGCACCAGAGACCAGCCGGACTACTTCAGAGGATTCCTATTCCCGAGTGGAAGTGGGATCACATTACCATGGATTTTGTGGTAGGTTTGCCTAGGACACGTTAGGGCCATGACGTAATTTGGGTAGTCCTTGACCGACTAACCAAATCCGTGCACTTCTTAGCGATTCGGAAGACCGACTCTTTGGATCGTTTGGCAGAGTTATATTGTCGGGAGATCATCAGATTGCATGGTGTTCCTTTGAGCATTATATCAGATAGAGATCCCCGATTCACATCCCGATTCTGGCAGAGTCTGCAGCAGGCCTTAGGCACGTAACTTCGTTTTAGTACTGCATTCCATCCGCAGACAGATGAACAGTCTGAGTGGACCATTCAGACACTAGAGGACTTGCTGAGGTCCTGTGTTATGGATTTTGGGGGCAACTGAAAGGACCACTTGCCATTAGTGGAATTCTCCTACAACAACAGCTATTATTCGGCTATCCAAATGGCCCCGTTTGAAGCATTGTATGGTAGACAGTGTCGTGCACTCACCCTTTGGGAGGAGGTTGGGGAGGCCCAGCTGCTAGGATCCCAGAGAGCTCAACATGAGGCAAAGTTGGTCCGTACTATCAGACGTAGGATGGCAGAGGCGCAGGATCATCAGAAGAGTTATGCAGATCGAAGACGGAGACCTCTGGAGTTCTCTATTGGTGATCATGTATTCCTGCGAGTTTCACCCATGAAAGGAGTGAAGAGATTTGGCCTCCGTGGTAAGCTAGCTCCTAGGTACATTGGTTCGTTTGAGATTTTGGAGAGGATCGGAGCAATCACTTACTGCCTAGCGCTACCACCATCTTTGATGGGTATTCATGATGTGTTTCATGTGTCCATCCTGAGGAAGTATGTGCCAGTCTCTACACATATTCTGTCAGATGTGTCAGGTTTTATTCAACCTGATGCTACTTACGCAGAGGTTCCAGATGGATTTTGGATCACAAGGAGCAGCATTCTGGAACAAGATTGTCGCGACTTTATCAAGGTCGCGTGGAGTCACCACATCGATGAGGAGGCTACTTGGGAGCTTGAAGAAAAGATCAAAGCTCAATACTCCCACTGCTTACTCAAGGTACGTGAGATATATTTTCAGTACTTGTGGTATTTCTTACTCGTTATGCATCTAAGTAGGAAATTTGTGGACCAAATTTTTATTAGTGGGAGAGAATGTTAAATACGGAAAATTTAAAATACTAAATTAAATGGCCAAAAATTAAGAAAAATAATCCTGAAAATTATTTTGGAATTTTTAGGGAATATTAGAAATTTTTCTGGATTTAAATGGGGCATGTAAGAGATATTTACGGGGATAAAATAAATAGGGTTTGGTAAAACCTATTTAAGGGGGTTAATAGGTGGTATTAACCTAAGGTTTTAAATAGAAAACCTAGATTTCTCCTTTTCTTTTCGACGCCTCTCTTCCTCTCGCGACCACACCTCTCCCTTGCGGGTTCTCTCTCGCGACAACTCCTCAGCGCGACCCTCTTCTTTTCCAAAACACAGGTTGCCGAGCGCCTTTCCCTTTTTCCGCTCACCGATCTTTTCCCTCTCCTCTGCAAGCGACGGCGAGTGAATCTCCCTCGCCAGTGCCACGGACAAGCTAGATCGACGAGCGCACTGGGTCGGGAGTTCGAGTCGGCGACAGTTTGATCGGGAGTTGCTCTTTGCGATTTCGCCGGAGTTAGATCTTGAGCTCTTCCGTCCCATTGGTTTGTCAGCTGCCTTGAGCACGAGATTGGACGACGTTGTTGCATAGTTAGCTGCCTTGCCGCCAGTTGAGCCCTGTCGTGTGTTCTGTCGGAGCAAAGGGCAGCAGCAATTTCTGATTTGAATCGCTTCGGTGAACAGAGTATTGGGGGAGTTGGTTGTCGGTGAGGTTTCCACAGTTGGTAAGATTTCTCTCCTCTTTCTATTGCAAAGTTGGCTGTAAATTGGGGTTTTGCAGGCTGTGAATGAGTGTGATTGGAGGGATGGTTATAGGTCATGTTATTGTGTGGATATATGACGGCAGTGAGTGATCGGTTAAGGGGATGTTTAATCCTTTAGGTTTTGGACTTGCTATTAGGGTTGGCAACATAATCTGAGTATATTATATTTTATGCAGGTTTCGGTCACAAGACAGGTCCACGGGCGTGAAGATTTCATTTTTTTTCTAGAATCTTATCAGGCGGGTATTTTGACTTATTTTTTAGATATTGTCATATTGATATGCTTAGTTGGTTATAGTTTGCAATAATTTTTATGTTTTATCTGCCTTGTATGTCACTGTGTCATACATGATACATACATTTCTATCTTAGTCGATACTATCTTGATACATGCACTTGATTAGTTTTTGGATATACCTTCCCTGTTTTACCTAGGTCATTGATATATACCTATTTGTTGTGCATATTATTCGGAGACGTATTTTGGTTGGTGTTACATGCTTTAGTGTCATGCACCATCGGTTGAGGGTTCCTTTGTAGTTGAGCCCGCAGCCAGTTACATGATCTGCACACACAGCCACTCATGGGTTAGTGGTACATCAGGAGGGCGTACTCAGTAGCTCTGTCAGACTCCGCTGGTCCACTCATGGGTAGCGGTGAGGTAGCGTGGTAGCGGGCAGGGATCCCTCCTCTAGTCTACGACACAGGGAGATGAGAGCATTGCTCCCCCACTCTGTTTGGGGTAGGAGGATAGGTGTACTCTAACAACATCTTGTCCACTCAGTCACTCAAGAGCAGTGATAGCAGAGTGCACAGTTGTCATAGTCCTACCCACTCGGCTTCACCATCGCGTGTGAGGTGGCTGACTGACGTCAAGGGTGACCATGTCATTTGCATCGCATGCATATTGCATGGATGACATTTGTATTGTGTTTATTGCATTTTAGTTGCTGCCTTGGATGTTGCATATGATTGACATGCATACAGGATACATTTTTGTATTTGGTCTGACGACCTTATTTCTGCTAATATGGCACATGCTCCTATGTCAAGATAGGAGATTCAGGTAAGTACAGTCTTTTCGTATTTCTTTCATTCATTTGCTATTATTGATTAGGAGACTGTACTGGCATGATTATTATTGTTAGTTATATCTTACTATGCATATCGACTATTATCCGCTAAGTTCATTGAACTTATCCCGTTGCTTTATATCTTTTTCAGGATGAAAATGTCAGGAGAGTCCAGCTGCCAAACCCCCTCGTCATGATGGTTTTTGTTATTGGATTTTTGGTTTTGGTTTGTTGACTAGAAGACATATTTATGACTTGTATTTTGATTATGTACTCGTGGATGCTTTGGTCGTACTTGTTATGTCCTTATGGACTTTTATTCGGACTTTTACTTGATTTGTTTTGGTGGTGTATTCCTGCTCAGATGGCAGAAGAGGTAAGTCTAGATATTATAGACTTTTTGTTATTTACTTTGATTATTGGCCTGAGGCCTATTTATGACCTGCATGTGTGGTTTTTGTTCCAGTCGTGTTGACCGATGTATAGTAGGCCGTGTGAGCCTTGTATGCAAGTTTCGTATTGTCACCCGTACAGGGGAGATGCTGCCGGATTTTTGTCTGGCGAGGACTCCCCCGGGGCGTGATAGTCTTTTATAAGGTCATCTCCAAAATCCTTGCCAGCTGACTCTTAGGAGTCACATATCACTTACTGAACCCTGCACAGACAACATTTGTTAAGAGGAGGACTATCACAGATAACATCTAATTAGCTCAGGAATTGCTACAACACTACACCAAAAAGGGAATCTCCCCAAGATGTATCTTGAAAATAGACTTGCAGAAAGCCTTCAACTCGGTGCATTGGGATTTCCTAATGGATGTCCTCAGCTCCTTGCAGCTCCCACTCATCTATATCGCATGGATCAGAGAATGCATCACCACCACATCGTTCTTTGTAGTCATTAATGGGTACATGCATGGGCACTTGGGGGGGGGGGGGGAGACTCAGGCAAGGCGACCCGCTTTCTCCTTACCTATTTGGTATTTGCATGGAGTACCTATCCAGATTATTAGTAAGGGCCACCACCAGAGCCGACTTCAGATTTCACCCCACATGTGAGCACTTGGGGATAGCACACCTGGTATATACAGATGATCTATTTCTCCTATCCCATGGTGATGTACCTTCAGTAAAACACCTAGTAGACTGCTTGACATAGTTCTCATAGATGGTCGACCTCACCACTAATGCAACCAAGTCTATTTGCTACATGGCTGGGATAGATGGGCAGACTAAGGAGTAGATACTTATCATCACAGGTTTTTAGGAGGGAGAGTTACCATCACGAGCAAGAACCACCCCCATTGCATGGTCAGTGTTATGTAGGCCAAAGGAGGAAGGTGGTCTGGGCTTGAGGGACTTGAAGTCTTGGAACCTCGCTCTTCTAGCGAAGGTCCTATGGCGTATACAGGACAAGCCCGACTCCTTATGGATACGATGGGTACATCATCATTACCATCTACAGTCTAGCACATGGGAGTGGACACCACGACACATAGACTCGCCGCTAGTGAAGAGACTTCTGCACATCAGAGACAGTATCTTGGCTTATGTAGGTAGTCCCATTGTTGCACAGGTAAATAGGTCCACCAGAAATGACCTATCTAGTTCGCAGCAAACGGATCGCGGTAAAGACCAACCAAATCAGTTTATGATTGAGGCTTGGCCAATAAGTCCCTCAGGGTGAATAGATCTACAGGAATGATCGGACGACTAGCGATCGTTGGTCACGATCCGACCATACCGCAATCATATTCCAGCCAGAACCTGACCGCGGTTCGACCAGAGGGACGCTGACGGTGATCCCAATGGGTTCTAGGGCTAGGATATAGTGCGGATGATGATCAACGACGAAGAATTTAGTCAGAGTTGCTAGAGAGAAACATTATGCATTTTTTATTTACTGTGCATCTCCGTGGATCGGATGACTGAGGATGCATCACGTACGGGAGCACACTGATCAGTCACACACACAAATCTGATTTTTTACGTTCCTGTGCGCGATTGCAATCCATCATTCGTTCTGATGAATGTTTGTCATTTGATCGCATGGATGTGGAAATACACAGTAACTTTTCTCCTCCGTGCGTCTGAGCACTCGTGGTTGCTCCATTTCCACTCGACATCATCGAAATCTGACTAGATTTCGACTGCAATCCGGTTGAAAACCAGTCGCGATCCGACCGAAATCAAAATTCGCCCACGATCCAATTGGAATTTGAATCCAGTCGGGTTGTGATATGAATTTGGCTCGATTGCAACCGCCAGCGGTCGCGATGTTGGCGACCATAATCGGGCCAAATTACAACTATGATCCAGTTAGAATCGATAGGGATCTGATCGGACTCCAACTCTAACCGGATTGTGATTGGATTCCGACCCGATCATGGAATTCGATTTGATTCTGGTGATGCCGAGCACCTTCCTCGCGATCCTCGGATGCGGAGAAGAAATCCCAATCCGATCGGAATCCGAGATGTACAAGCGAACCCCTAGGGTTCAAGCATTGTGTTATAGCGCGCACGATGACTCGACAACGAAGGAATTAGATGGGCGACAACATGAGCAGAGTCATGCTAGCATTGTGCATTTCCATTTCCGCACGATCGGATGACAATGCATGGGCTAAACGTACGACAAATCTACATTGCATATGAACATACCGAAAAGAGTCACACATGAGATCGCTATATGCATGACAAAAAAAAATCATTTACTTCGCATTATCCTTGAGACAAAAGACGATGTACTTATCTTCATCATTAATTTTATAATGAAATGAAGGAAGATAAATTGGAAGAGATATTTTTTTCAATTAAAAATTAATGCTGTTGAATACTTTGCATTGTCCTTCTATTATGTGCAAGAAGATAAGTACAATTCGATTGATCACGATTATTTTAAAGGAAGGTACATGAGTAACTTAGTCCTAATATGAATGTAAATATATTTTTTAAAAATATGAATCTTGAGATGTAATATTGATTTTTTTTCATATTGTGTTAAATTGAATTGCTAATAAGATTGTAAACAATAATTGCCTACAAAATATCTCAACAAATCATTTAGCGCTGGCAGAATTCGCAAAGGCGGACAGAATTGTCTTATCACCAATAAATGATATCGAAGATAGACAGCAATACCAACTGGTGGATAACCCGTGGGTCCGCGCTCCTAACTGCCTGGCTGGATTCTATCACTTTTTTTTTTAAAAAAAGAATAAATTAATCGAAAATATATATTTATAAAAAAATGAAAAATATAAATAAGAACGTTCTAGATTCTCGGGTTCGGAACCCATAATTGTACCAGCGCACAGGGACGAGCGCGAGGGGATGCGGTCGGCGACAGCAAGAGCAACAGTCGCAGCAAAAAGGAGCGAAGGAAGCTGTCCGCTGTCCCCCTCTTGTCCCCTCTTCTCGTGCTCCCCCCGCCCCTCTTTCTGTTATATATATCACTCTCCTCGCCTCTGCATTCCGCCGATCGCAGCGTAATTCGTTGAAGCAGTGGCATGGAGAAGGGACACTTCTTGTCGGGGAGCAGAAAGCGGGATGATACTATGCGATTGCGGGACCTGGTGGAGGAGGACGAAGAGGGGGAGCCGCCTGAGTTCGGCCTCAAGATCCCGGTGATTCCCCCGCCGCAGACACCCCGCGAGCCGATGGAGTTCCTGTCCAGGTCCTGGAGCGTCTCCGCTGCCGAGATCTCCAAGGCCTTCCTCGCCGGGAACAAGAGGAGGAACTTCGTGGTGGATCGAATGCCGGAAATGATGCTTACTGACTCTTTGGTCGTCGCTGCGTCCACTGCCGGCGCTTCTCTGACCGTTAATAAGCGAGTAAGATCGCACTCCTCCGGCTGCGTGTTTGATGATGGAACGGATAGGTTTTGTTTGCTAGATTCATCCAGTTTCTGTCGATTAATTTCGCAGCCGCGCGGTGGCGCGAACAACATGATTGCCCACAATGGAACGATTGGGAATTTGTTTCGCCACAGAGAAAGCTGCAGAACCAAAGTCAGGAGCAAGGAGAAAGCCCGCGCCGAGAGAGCCTGCATGCACGCCGCGGTGTCCGTCGCCGGAGTCGCCGCGGCTGTCGCCGCTGTTGCCGCCGCCTCGGAGAACCAAACATCGAAGATGAGCGCTGCCATGGCCTCTGCAACTGAGATCTTGGCGTCGCACTGCATCGAGATCGCGGAGCAAACGGGGGCTGACCGTGAATTTGTGGCTTCTGCTATCCGATCTGCGGTCGACGTGAAAACAGCCGGCGATCTGATGACCCTCACAGCAGCTGCCGCAACTGGTTAGGTTTCAATTGATAATCAACTAAGAACCGATCACATATTTATTGATTAACCTATACCAATCTTAACAGCGCTACGAGGAGCCGCAGCGTTAAAGTTGAGGCTGCAAAGGGAAGCAAGGAATAACGCTGCCACTGTCATTCCTTGCGAGAAGAGTCAATGTGGGAGCTCAGATATCTGGTGCAAAGAAGGCGAGCTGCTCAAACGCACCCGTAAAGGTGAGTCGGAACACGTCCAAGTAGCTGATCGAAGATCAGATTTTACACAATCAATCAACAACTCGAGCTTCAATTTGATTCTTATTGCAGGAACTTTACACTGGAAGAGAGTATCAGTCTACATCAACAAGAAGTCACAGGTAATTACGAAGCAGTTACTCAAACTTTTATCATTCAATGGCAATGTGAACCCATGGATACAATTCTCAGGTCATAGTAAAGCTCAAAAGTAAGCATATAGGAGGGGCACTTTCAAAGAAGAAAAAGAGTAAGTGACTGTCGATCGATAATGCATGGCACGGCACAAAAAGAGCTAGCGAGCTTCTTCGGCACTCGATCGAACAAGAGTTTTTAATCCATTCGCTAATCTTTGGTGGCTAATGATCAGGTGTTGTCTATGGTGTGTACGATGAGATTCCGGCCTGGCCTGAGCGTGCAAAGGAGAGATGCTACTTTGGCCTGAGAACAGCGCAAGGTCTGATTGAGTTTGAGTGCGAGAACAGCATCGCCAAGCAAAACTGGGTGGATGGAGTGCAGAACTTGCTTAGGCAAGTATCAAGTGATGGTGAGAAAATAGAGCATTCTATGGAACTACTAAAACTCACTTGATACATCATCTTAAGCCATTTCGATATATATATATATATATATATATATATATATATATATTCATGCACATACGTAGTTATAAAGTAAAGAAATTTGTTATTGCGATCCAAATGTCACCGTGTGAGAGAGCCTGCTCGTGAGCTGTAACATACATGAGAAGATTAAGTAGTGGGCAAGGACAACAATCATTGAACTTTTGAAAATGAGAGCGACAGAGGAATAGTGGCCAAGTTTGCAAAATGGTATTGTTTACCCTCTTATTCCACTAGGATAGCTACTTATCTGGCTTCACCATCTGTTACTCGACTAAACGACAAGGAAAAAGGACCTCGAGAGATGAATGACTAAACAAGTGAAAATGATTGAGAAGGCCTCCGCCTAATCAGGGTTTTAGAGGAAGAACATTGGCCTCCGCGGGAAGGGGTTAATGATTAATGCATATAAAAAATTATATGAATAGATAATGGATTAATTTTTCAGTTAAAAGTTCACCTGATTTACTCCTTTACGATTTGCTCGATGACCGACAGTGAGCCACTAGATTAACGATTCCAACCTTTTGCACAAATAGAGAAAGAATATTATAACCTCTAGACTTCAGACACTAAGGATTCATTAGGAAATTTCAGTTTAAATTTTAGAGTTTCTAGAAATTAATTTGATCTTTTAAAAGTTAATTATAATTTATAAGATAAATTGTTTTAGATAATTTAATTTAATTTAATAATTTTGAATTTATAAAAAAACATCAAAGTTTTTATCTATTCAATTTATTGCAAATGATCCACCGCCCACATAATCTCCCCATCTTTTAACTTTTAACTGTCGTCCATCATGCCACAGGTTAATTGGGACTTAAGCATTGTGGCGATCTAAATATTTTCTATATTTTGTTAGTTTTTCTCACTAAATTTTATATATTAGCATGTATCATTCAAAACTCATGATGCATTTTGGAAAATACGAATCTAAATATGTATTCAATAAATCGAAAATAATATAACATAATTTATGATACGGATCTAGTTTTTATCAAAATTTATAACGAATAAAATATATAAAAGAACGATGATAGAATCTTAAACAGAACTTGATTGTAGCAGAGTAGTTATCGTTCGTCGTTTATAAGATCTAGAATTAATTCCTACGAAAAGAATAAATCTTTCAGAGGATACTAAGATGACAACGCCATAAAATCCTTCTCGTGATCAATAAGATACAATGAGGTTGTCGTAATACCAACTCTACAGATCATGTCCTATATATGGATATCGGACGGATTCAAGTATCGGTCCATCATCAATAATGGATCTAACTAACGGGTTATATACATTAAACACACATTCAATAAATCAAATGTAGGAACGTTGGTGACCGCTAGAGGGGGTGAATAGCGTGTTCGTCGATTGATGAAATTCGATCATGCTTGATCGTCTATAACACTTGTTATGCACAATGAAAATAAAGATAATAAAGCAATAACAAAAATACAAGCACACAATTACACAATCGATATAAAGTGGTTCAGAACCTTAGAATTTCTACTTCACAGATTGAGCTCAAATGAGCTCTAGCGATACAAAACACCACTACTAATCAACTCTTCTTCTCGGAAAATACTCGGGAGGTGGAGGAAACCTCTTACAACATATTACAAAAGTAATACAAGATAAAACAAGAAAATACAAAGCAAATACAACAAAAGAAGTAAAGAACATTTTATAAAAAACTCTTTTGAATGTTTGCTTGTTTGATTACTTGAGCCACATTAGAAGACCCTGACTTGCACCAGCAAATCGCTCCAAATCGCCTCAAAGAACCATGCCAAAATCCCTCTCCTCGAGCTCCTTCTAAAGTTGCAACTCGGGCTAGATTTTGCCTAGCAATGATCGCCGAGACCATCACGATCATTGCTATAGTCGAGAGACAACGACTTAATCCACGTTGGACAAGTTTCAACAGTCAACATATAGACAATCAATCGACTGATCATACCCATCAGTCGACTGATCATGCCTCCACTCGATTGCCAAACCCTACCAATGACTCGTAAACATTTGTCGTGATCTCGACCATCACCCATCGACCTCCACGCTACCGACCGATCGCTTATCAAGCCATCGATTGCCTAATCGGGCAATGATCGCTAAGGCCACGCAGCCATAGTCGAACGCTAGTTGACTCCCGGCCAGTCGACTGGTCATAATCTCAGTCGACCGCTCAGAGTTAACTCAGCTGCCAAGTGTCAAAACACTTGACCAGTCGATTGGTTCATAACCCCAGTCGACTGCTACACCTCAACCATGAGGTTTACCCTAAGGGTGCATTTGGTTCAAGTAATCATACATAACCTTAGTTATGTGATTACTAGAGAATAAAACATAATCTTGGAATAAAGTATAACCTTAGATAAAAACCTTATTTGGTTGGAGGTTTTAATATATAACTTATTTAACATTTTACTAAATTATCCTTTGTCTTTGCTCAATCAATTTGACAACAACGTAAATGATGGCGGGCGATACAAGGCGGAGGGCTATGTGGCATGCGTGCGGCGTATAAGCGTGGTGGGCGTGGCATGTATTTACGGCTAAAGACGGCTAAGCATCGCGATTTACGGACGACAAATCGATTAAGTTTTAACAAATTATCATTTAATATATTGCTTGGGGTAATATTGGAAAAAAGTTTCCTTAACCCCGGGAATCAACAAAAACCTTAGTTCTCTAAGGTTTTTCGATTCCCCCTAAAAAGGTTTTTGTTCATAACTTGGTAATGATCAATTACCAGGTAATTGTTTATAACCTAAACCAAACAAGGTTTTTGTTGATAATCTAACAAGGTTATCAACAAAAACCCCCAACCAAACGCACCCTAAGTATGATGTCCTCATACTTGCTAGACCACTCTTAGCCTAGACCTAAACCTTCAATCTACCTCCATCAGCCTCACACCTATCGGATCCCTCCAAGTCATCCATGACTTATTCATCCATATACTAGCTTTCAAGTACTTCCATCGGCTATTGTTATGCTAAGCTGGTCTGCATCGCCAAGGCACATTGGGCTTATGCTGTCAAGACTACTACTTAGACTTTACACTGCCAACCATTGGACTTATGCTGCCAAGACTCCACCCTTGGACTTTATACCGCCAATATCAATCCTTGGACTTCCCTTGCCAACCCATGTTGGACTTTCTATTTGCCAAGACTCAAGCTTGAACTTTCCTTTGCCAAGACCCATGCTTAGACTTTCCATGTCAACCCATGTTGGACTTTCCAATTGCCAAGACTCAAGCTTGGACTTTCCCATTGCCAAGTATTCCACTTGGACTTCTCCATCATATGGTCAATCCCATGTCAACCATATAGTCAATTCATTGTCAAACAATGGTCAACTCATTGTCAAATATTAAAACACAAATATCTAGACACTACTCAAGTCAACCGAAGTCCGGGTCAATCATGACCCTACCGATTGTACCAACAATCTTTACCTTTTTGATGATTGACAAAAACCAGCACCTTTGAGTTAGAACACTAACTCAATTCAATCCTCCCAATTTTCCAAATTGGGAATTCCATTTATCCTTAATTCTTCCCTTGACATACATCAAAGGTTCTCCTAAGGGTGTCAATATCTCATATCCTAATGAGATCTTACAATCTCCCCCTTGGTTCCAAAACATCTAGAATGCCTTCACTCTTCCCAATGATAAGTCTCATATCACTACAAAAATAATGGTTTTTGGCGACGAAATTTGCAACGAATTTTACAAAAATATTCGTTGCAAAAAATTTTTGCAATGAAAAAATTTGGCGACGAAAAGAAGATTTGTCGCAAATTTTTGCGACAAATAATACTTTTCGTCGCCGAATTCGGCGACGAATAATACTTTTCGTCGCCGAATTCGACGACGAATAATTATTTTCGTTGTCGAATTCGGCGACGAATTATACTTTCGATGCTAAATTAGCGACGAATAAATTTTTTCGTCGTCGAATTTGCGATGAAATATTTATTCGTCGCAAAACTCTGGCATGAATATTCCACCAAATATAATGAAATTTGGCGACGAATATTTTTTTTGTCGCAAATTCTGCGACGAAAAAAATATTCGTCGCCAAAATCTGATTAACATAATTAACAAATAAAATTAAATTTGGTGACGAATTTATTTTTCGTTGCAAATTTGGCGACGAAAATAAAAATTTGTCGCAAAAATTTTCACTATCAATCGACTGATGTATTCATCAGTCCACAGATTGTGCGACCGATCGGATCGATCGGCTATGTTCGTGAATTGCTACAATGATGATTGCGATCATATCCATCACCGACCGTCAATGTGATACAAGCATTCTATAAATCACATAAGATACAACAATCGATCGATAATGTTTACCAATGATCGATGCCTAAAATAAAATAAAATCGATTGCGACTTCTCAAGTATCACCAATCAATCTTTACATCAGTCGACTGATACATATATTTTTGCAACGAAAAATGTATTTTCGTTGCAAATCTGGAGAAAATTGAAAAAAAAATATTTTAAATTATTCGTTTTCCTGTTTTACAACAAATACACAACAATATTAACAAAATTATACAAAAAACATTAATATGAACATCAAACAAATTTATACATATAACAAATACATTCAAAGGTTTAAACTAACTACCATTATCATCAGGTAACATTTAAATACAACAAATTTATAAAAATATAAATATCGTTTATGTCATAAGTCAAGTAACTAACAATTAAACTTTCACAAATACAGTCAAAGATAACCACCATCATCACCATCGTCATCAAAAAATATATCATTATTGTCTCCATGACAGGGATTAGGCGGAGGAGGAGCAGAGCCAGAAGGAGGAAGTTGATTTGAGCTAGACGTTAACTGAAGATGTTGCATAATAAACATTTGTTGCCTTTGAAATTCGTTCATCTTTTCATTTAAGTCTTGAACTTTCTGAGCGTTATCTCTCGATTCAGTTTCCTTCTGCGCTAGTAACTCTCTCAAATGATTAACCTCTTCGGTTAATTGAATTACTTGGGCTTTTGATGTTGGAGAGGATGAAGAAGAAGCACCAGGGACTCTATAGGATCAACTCAAAGAGCCGAGTCCAAGTATTCTTCCACTTTTCGGTCCTCCAGATGCTTCAAGCCATAAATTTATATTGCTAACAAATGGCTCCAATTCGACTCATGTTATAGAGCCCCTTTTTGATGTTTGACAAAAACTAAACAACACATTGAGTTAGAACACTAACTCAAATCCCTTACAAATTATCCCAAATTGGTAATCTTAAACATTCTCCAAATGTTCTCCCCCAAACATTCTCCCCCTTTTTGACTAACATCAAAAAGGTTTTCTCTCCAAGGAGGTCAATGTCTCATGTCCCAATGAGATCTTACAATCTCCCCCTTGGTCCAAAAATACCTAGGATGCCTACCATTTTCTTAGTGATAAGTCCCATATCACTCAAGAGAGGCAATCCTATACACTCTCCCAATTTCCAAATTGGGTTTCTAAAAATCCATCAATTTTCCCAATTGATAATATTCTCCCCTTCAAGAAGAAAGGAAAAAAAATACATCCATCACTCCAAGATGGATACCTCCCCCTAAAGGCTTGCTCCCCCTTGACCATTGCACCAACAATGTCCTTGGGAAGTCCCTAAGCCAATAGGAACTCTAAACCATCAAAATTAAGGTTAGAAATTCAACATTGAACATTCCAACACCTTAACATTGATACAAACCCTAAACAACTCTCCTAATCCATATCCAATGGATTTTCACCCTTGATAATGCTTCCCAAAGCATATCCTAGGGTTAGGAGTGACTAGGGACCTTAACCGCAGCCGAAATCGGGTTAGACAAGCTTGTTTATCCCGAAATCGTAATCACCGAAAGTGATTCAGAAATCACGATCGAATACATCACCGATCCGACACTATGAGTAGCCGATCGATAACCAAAAATCCAATTTTCAGTTATCAGAAATGAGTTTTGGAAAATCATAAATAATTATACGTATATCGAAAAATCACGAAATTTGGTACGTATAATACCTATGACCAATAAAATGGGTGAAAAATATTTGAAAATTATTTTACCCATAAAATAGTGAAATTGGCACAAAGTTCAAAACCATTGAAATTTTCAATGTTTTGGTCCTACTTTGTATCAACTTCATCAATGGTGATTGCTATCAAAAGATAGGCTTCGCCAAGGTTTTCTAAAATGATTTTAAAATGTTTTCAAAACCTTATCTTGGATCATATTCCTTGGGCTCTATGTGCATGACTTGTACACATGCTCTCCCAATGATCCACCATTGAAATTAGATGAGTTTTAGTTCATCTAGATGCAAAAACTATACACCTTGAACTTAACTCATATCCTAGCATCTCACATGTATCTAGGGTGTATAAATACACATACATGTCAATTGGATGTGAGATGTGGGTTTTGGTTCATTTAAACTAGGGTTTCATGCATCTTCTAAGGCAACCCTACTTGATTCCCTTATAAATGGGACTCCAAGTCATGC